>JAQPPZ010016467.1:5060000-10060000 GCA_028583015.1 Wollemia nobilis | reverse complement strand
GGGTAAAGGATCTTTGAAAACACCCATTTGTTGGTTGTTGGGTGCGATGGGGTTATCCACTACCAATGTGTGATTGTCAATGAGGTCTTGCACTAAACCTTTAAACGTCCAACAGACATTAAGGTCATGCCCTTTCCTTCTATGGAATCTACAGAAAATATCCTCTCTGTAGCCCTTAGGCTTTGGCGCATTAGGATCAATTGTTGGAATCTCTGGCAGATTAATCAAGTTTGCCATCGACAAACGGTCAAACAAGGAGTCCCTAGACTCAGTGTATGGTGTAAATTGCCGCTTAGGGCGACGCTGCTGATTTTGATCCTACTTTTTGTTATCTTTCTCATAATTATTGTGAGGCACCGCCTGATAATTAGCCTTTGGAGGCTGTGTTGCTTGGGCAGGCGTAGGGGCATTGATAGCAACTTGATTGACCGCGGTGGGTGTCTGTTGCGTATTCCCTATTTTGGTGCTCTTATTCCACTCTTTTTTCTTAGGCTTGGCAATTTTGCCATCCTGTATCTTGATCTCTTCGATAACTCTAGCTTGCGCCAGAGCTTCTTCTAAAGTGGCGTATTGCTGCAGCTGCAATAGCATAGAGATCTTTCGCAAACAGCTCTTTGCGAACATTTGAGTTAGGTCGGACATAGGAGGGAGGTAGGACAACTTTGAAAGCACCGTCCTCCATCGATTCCCATATGCCACCATAGATTCCTCCTCATACTGTTTGAGGCTAGCTAGATCACTGAGTGACGCCTTTTTCTTTGTATTGAAAGCAAAACGTTCTAGGAACGCGTCCACTAGTTGATCCAAGTTGTAGATGCTATGCTTCGATAGATGGGTAAACCAATCCGAGGTAGATCCTATGAATGTGGTTATGAATGTTCTCAATAGCAATGCATCATTGTCTTGTATACCAAAGCATTGGCTCAAAAATCGAGTCACATGCTCTTGAGCATCTTCATCCCCTTTAAAGAGTGCCAACTGGGGCAGCTTGAAATGTTCGGGGTATGGAGGTGCTGGCACTGATGGATGCACCGGATGACTACGGAGTTGGCGTAAGGTAGGCTTTTGGGGCCCAGCAGTCTTGAGTTCCATAGTCTCTAAGCGTTCTAACAACACTTTGTATGCATCGGAGGACGTAATCTCCTCCTCCTTGGTTTGTTCCCACTGTGGGTTGCGGGGAACTTGAGGCCTTTGGATGGATAAATGGGTAGCATCCCTTCTGCCTTGATAGGGCGTTTCAGCCCGCTCTTCTTCTTGGTCATAATCCTCATAATCTTCTTGAGGAGTGTTTGGCCTAGGCCTATAAACATGGATGGGTGCCCGCGGAGGATGCCCATCACGGTTGCGGGGAGTGGCCTCCCGCTCAGGTCTAAGAGGTCTTGGAGGCAGTGCTTGCTGAAGTCGTGGAGACCTGTCTCGCACTAAGGGGTTGTGCCTCACATACATCTCAGATTGTTGTGCACGAGGAACTGGGGCCTTCTCAAGCGCATTGTTGTGAAGCAATTCAGCTGTCTGACGCTGAATGCGCTCTTGATTAAGGCGACACAAATGTTCTAATTCTTGTTGTTCTTGCCTAAGCCGCATGATTTGCGCTTGGCGGGCGGCTAGTTGGGCAAATGCCAAGTCATTTTGTTTTGCCATCTCTTGTTTAGGAGGCCTAGATGTCTCCCCTACATATCTATTTTGAGCATGGTGCTCTGAGACCCCTATATGTTGCTTCCCTCTATCGAGGTTGGCAGCATTAACTTGAAGCTCTGGTCTCAATGAGCGATCTGGATATAAAGCAGGTGCAGACGTGCATCGTTTCTGCACTGAGTACTGTTCTTGAGGAACGTAGTGATCCTCCTCACTCTCTCTGTGATATGCATAAAAAGTGCGGGCAGAATTGTCTTGCCCTATCGGGAGAACCTGATGTTCTGGATATGGTCTACTGTGTCCGACATTAATCGGGGGTAAATTAGGAGCAACAAAATCATATGGTTCTTCCTTTTGGACCCTTTGTTGTTCTAGAGCAGTACACAGCACTTCATCACTAGGCCACCCAAAATGAACTTCCAAAGGAGGCCTCGTACTTAGACCAGGTGCTATATATTGGTTATTTTCTTGAAAATATTCTTGTTGCTTAGGAGTTCCCCTTAGGGAGGGGGTTCTAAAGTCTTGTCTATTGATGGCATGAGTTGGAGAGCCCCTCAAGGAGGTGCCTCTAGAGCCATGTTCTATGACTGTATGGGTTGGAGTGCCCCTCAAGGAGGGACCTCTAGAGCCATGTTCTGCATGGTGTGAACTAACTGGTGTACCCGTCGCGAGGCGGGATGGCCAAGTCTTCAAGGCTATATCGGAGACGATTTGTCTCTCTTGGTGCTTTTAGCTTCCCGTGATTGGGCTTGGCTCGGTTTCCCTGGTTCCTTTTTTTTTTTTCGCATTTCTCTTTTGCTTTGAAAGCACGAGATTCCAAAACAAAAAGGATAAACTAAAAATGCAATGTAAACGAAACTAAAATAACGCTTAAACCCTATGTTATTGAAAAATGCGTAAAAAGAAAGAACATGAACACAAGATATCAAAGCAATATAAAAAGAACGGCCCTTTTATTGATATGCTTTACAAATTCGTGTTACAATGCGTCTCCTTCCTTTTTAGGGGATAGGAGCGTTAAATGTTGGTCTTTTACAACTTGTTTCAGAATTCCTTCTTCCGCGTGCCCACATATAAGATGGGCGAACCAAAACGTTGTCGCCGCTTGCGTTGGTAAAGGTAGATTCCTCGTTGCTCCTCTAATGCTGCAAATCTACGTTCAAAGAAACAAACAAAGAATCAGTAGCACCTGTGTATGAAAAATAAAAGATAAATCTAACGATGGTTAAAATGAGTCTAAATAAACTGAAAACTTGACAAAAGCATAAACATGAAACTAGCTAAATACTACAAAAGAAATAGTCACCAAAAGCAATAAAGTGGGGGGTGCCCGAAGGCAAACCACCCACGGGTGAAACTTTGCTTCGACACCAATCCGCTTGGGATGGGTCCGAAACCTGATGTGATGTGTTGTCGACAAATTGGTAGGATATTGTGGTCAGAAAAATCGGGGTTGGTTCTTGATTCGTGCCTTCAAAAGTCACCCAATAACCTCTCTTTCGATTAAGAGATTATGGATGTTGAAAACACAAATCGCAAGTAAGTGAATTAGCAAGCACTTCGTCGCTCAAAATGCTCCTTCTCTCGTATATCTTTTGGGTGAGGAAACTCACCATTTTATAGACCCAAGGGGTCTCTTTGAATTAACATGCAAAAGTGTTTCTTTGCATGAATGCTTTTTGTGTGAAGAGAAGACTTCTTCTTGATCAAGGGCTTCTTAACTGCCTCTGTGCATGTCTTTGTATGTTTTAGAAAAACTCACTTGCACTCCCATGCAATGAAGGGATAGCTAAGTGGCAAATCTGAGTTGTCTTAAAAATCTCACTCCCATTCCCATGCAATGAAGGGAGAGTCAATTGGCAGATATGAGTTGTCAAAAGAACTCACTCGCACTCCTATGCCATGCAAGAAAAGCTAAGTGGCAGTTCTGAGTTGTCATGCATCGAGATCTGACTTTTTGTCGGTCAAACCTAGCGTTCGTCCCACCCCAAAGCGAGCACTGGTAATCGTCTCTGGGTGAGACGAGTATCAATCCGCACTCGTCCCTGGGTAGGACGAGTACAAATCCGCACTCGTGATCACCATTGAAAGCATGAGATTTCGAAAACAAAAAGTATAAACTAAAAATGCAATGTAAACGAAACTAAAATAACGCTTAAACCCTATGTTATTGAAAAATGCGTAAAAAGAAAGAACATGAACACAAGATATCAAAGCAATATAAAAAGAATGGCCCTTTTATTGATATGATTTATAAATTCGTCTTACAATGCATCTCCTTCCTTTTTATGGGATAGGAGCATTAAATGTTGGTCTTTTACAACTTGTTTCAGAATTCCTTCTTCCGCGTGCCCACATATAATATGGGCGAACCAAAACGTTGTCGTCGCTTGCATTGGTAAAGGTAGATTCCTCGCTGCTCCTCTAATGTTGCAAATCTGCATTCAAAGAAACAAACAAAGAATCAGTAGCACCTGTGTATGAAAAATAAATGATAAATCTAACGATGGTTAAAATGATTCTAAATAAACTGAAAAATTGACAAAAGCATAAACATGAAACTAGCTAAATACTATGAAAGAAATAGTCACCAAAAGCAATAAAGCGGGGGGTTCCTGAAGCCAAACCACCCACGGGTGAAACTCTACTTCGACACCAATCCTCTTGGGATGGGTCCGAAACCTGATGTGATGTGTTGTCGGCAAATTGGTAGGATATTGTGGTCATAAAATCGGGGTTGGTTCTTGATTCGTGCCTTCAAAAGTCACCCAATAACCTCTCTTTCGATTAAGAGATTATGAATGTTGAAAACACAAATCGCAAGTAAGTAAATTAGCAGCACTTCGTCGCTCAAAATGCTCCTTCTCTGTATCTCTTTTGGGTGAGGAAACTCACCATTTTATAGACCCAAGGGGCCTCTTTGAATTAACATGCAAAAGTGTTTCTTTGCATGAATGCTTTTTGTGTGAAGAGAATACTTCTTCTTGATTAAGGGCTTCTTAACTGCCTCTGTGCATGTCTTTGTATGTTTTAGAAAAGCTCACTTGCACTCCCATGCAATGAATGGATGGCTAAGTGGCAAATCTGAGTTGTCCTAAAAATCTCACTCCCATTCCCATGCAGTGAAGGGAGAGTCAATTGGCAGATATGAGTTGTCAAAAGAACTCACTCGCACTCCTATGCCATGCAGGAAAAGATAAGTGGCAGTTCTGAGTTGTCATGCACCGAGATCTGACTTTTTGTCGATCAAACCTGGCATTCATCCCACCCCGAAGCGAGCGCTGGTAATCATCTATGGGTGAGACGAGTATCAATCCTCAATCGTCCCTGGGTAGGACGAGTACAAATCCGCACTCGTCCCTGGGTGGGACGAATAAGTAGCTGAGTGTCTAAAAGATGCCAAATTGATCCCTGACTTGTAAAACTGCTGTGTGAGTGGTTAGAACCATTGTTTAACCTCTAAGGGCTACCCTGGTGGTTGTGTGTGTTAGTTGATCAGTGCTTGTTGTCACATAATCGGATTGGTGCTGTTTTGGTGTCTACAAAAGCAAGGATGGACAAAGCAGAAAAGGAAAGAAGTTCTTTAAAAGGCAAACGAGGAGCTACTATGCAGATAAGGCAAGTAAGTACTCAAGTGAAAGTGATGCTAGTTTTTCAAATAATGATAGATATGAAGTCCTATTTATGATTGAATAATAAGAAGTCCAGAAAAGGGCACCAATAATTCTCAAGTTTTTTAGATGTGGTAACTTTGGACATCTTGAAGATAGTTGTACAAGGAATGGTTATAGTTTTAGTGATGATGATGAATATGAGGATACACTTGAAGGACCAGATGAAAATATTCTAATGGCTCTAGAGGAAGAAGAAAGTGATCCTATAGAAGACAAGTCAAAAGAAAATAAAGATGTGGACAAAGGTAAACAAATAGAGGAAGAATCAGATAAAGAAGGATATGATCTCAAGGGAGAACTTATTTATGCTCTTGAAATAGTAAAGAAGGTAAGAAAGCAAAACTCTAAATTAGAATCTCAGTTTCAAGAATGTGATGAAGAGAGAAGAATGCTTATAGAGGATCTAGACAAATCAAACGCTAATACAAATAAGTTCAAGGATAAGCTAGAAGTAAAAGTCTTAGAATGTGGAAAGCTAGAACAAGAAGTAGCTTCATTAAGTTTTGAAGTTAAAAACTCCAAATTCAAGCTACAAGGGTTCAAAAACATCTCAAAGAACTTAGATAAGTTCATCAAGATACAAAATCCTACATCAAGCAAGATAGGTCTTGGATTTGAATAGGAACAAAAGAAATGGGAAGGAAAGTCAACCTCAAGTTCTAAAGGAAAAGACACTTTAGAAGAAGATGGTGTAAGAGAAAATGAGACATCTGAGGATGAGTTGGACAACAAAAAGTTCAACAAGGATAGTAACAATACACCAAGAAGAAACATATGGAACAACAAATAGAATAGGTTAAGAGATACTAAGAGACAAATGAGGTCAAGACAAGGAAACTTCAATGGAAGGTGTTTTTCATGTCACAAGTTTTGGCACATGGCTTCACAGTGTAGGATACATGAAATACAATAATATGGAAACAAACAGCTTTTCCATGGGTATTTCTACTCATGTAATCAGTTTGGTCACAAGGAAATGAATTGTAGGGTTCATGACAGAAGAGGATATGGCTTCACTAGGAGAAATCCTAAGACATTTGCACCTCCAATAAATAATAACATTAAGTGTTATAAGTGCAATAACTATGGACACACAGCAAAGTGGTGTAGAGCAGACATTCCATAATCAAGTATGAACAGGAATAGGAATAGAAAAAATAATATGGATATGAACAAGAATAGGAACAGGAACAAGAACAAGAAAATGGACATGGACAGGAACATGGACATGGAAAGGAATAGTCAAAGGAATCAAAAGGATCGGATAATAATAAAAGAAGACAGAGGTAAAGACCAGTACTTTCTGGGAGTATAAATACTCCCACCTAGAATTAACTACCTCAAGAGGAGGTGGAGGAGGGGCTAAGCTAAGAAAATAATTCTTAGCCCTAAGCCCCAAATGTAACCCTTTTCCATTGATGTCAAAGGGGGAGAGATTTGGTAATTTAGTAAATAAGAGAGATTTGAAAAGAGCATTGAGCTAGGGGAGCAATGTCCCAGGGGGAGCAAAACAAAGAAAAGGTTAAGTTTCTGGTAAAAACAATTTGGGTTACCATCAATGACAAAGGGGGATATTGTTGGACATTTTGAGTCAAAGTTGTCATTGATGTCAAGGAACGAAGTTGTCATTGATGTCAAGGAATAAGCTACCATTGATGTCAAAAGGTCAAGAGGAACAATGCAAAGGTTAAAGGCAAAAGAGCTTCATAATATTTTTAATATTATGTGGAAGCATATGTTAAGAGGGTTTTCATTAAAACCATGGTTGAGCAAAAATAAAAGGTTTTTCATAAAAACCCAAGGAAGCCCAAGGAGGTTTTAATATTTACTTTATAAAATATTTAAATTCAAATTGAATTTAAATTTTATAAATAAATATTATTTATACAAAGTGGTAAAATCAAAAAGGGCTTTGATAAAGCCAAAAGGATTTAAAAGTTAATTTATAAAATTTAAATTCTAAAGAATTTAAATAATTTATAAATTAATTATTCAAATTTCGAAGGCACCGACGTTCAAAATTAAAGGAGGAAATTAGTATATATACTATATGCCTTAGTGGCATTTAAATCATCCTTCGTTTGAAATAAAAAAGTGTGCAATTATTGTTGTGAGAATTCGTGCAAGGAAGAAGACAAAAACCTTGTCTTAAGCACCAATGAAAGGGTTAAGTTTGTCGTGTGCTAAAACATAATATCCACCGAGGTAGCATGGCCTAGTGGCAAGTGGACGAAGTGCTAAGGTATTTGTGGGTGGAGTGATCCACGTTCGATTCACGGCGGTAGCATTTTGTTTGTGTTTTGAAGCATCGAGGAAGCGGCGTGTGAGTTTTTGTTTTGGCACGTGCGGAGAGGAATATAGAGCACGTTGGGCTCTTGCTCTCCAAATGAGTGCCTAGCTCGTGCGATGGTTGGAGCCATGGCTAGGGCACTGGTAGAGGCGGCATCATGAGTTTGAGTCCCACCAAGGAAAAGGTAATAAAATTTTTAATATGTGTTGTGATGCCTAAGGTTTTGACATAAGGTCCTAGGGAGTTAAAAGGGTTAGTTAAAAAGGTTTTTAATTAATCATTATTTTTGGTTAATTGGAGGAATAAGGAGTTGGCTTTATTTTTGAATAAAGTATTTTTGACATATTGGTTATTGAAGATTTATAGTGTTGAGAGGACTTATTGCCATTGAGTTATTTTGAAAAGGAGATTGTATTGACATTATTCTTGGTATTGAGTATTATTTTGATTGGGAGATTATAAGGTGTATTTGGTTAATCATTTTTGTATATGTTGATGGATGCTTTCTTTAAGATGGAGTGATAAGGTGTATGTGTGCTTTGATATTTGCATTGTATCTTTGAGATAGCTTATCATCTTCTAACTCCTTTTGAGCTTGGCAAAGAAGTATTTGTGGTTGTGGTAGATTTTAGAGGTTCCTTCATCATCAAGAAAAAGGTATGAGCATATTCTTCCATAGTTGAGTTGATTGGTTGGTTTTCTGGAAAATAAGTTTGGAGTGAAAAGGACTTGATTAGGATTTCCTTATTGAGTGTGTTGAGTTAATGCTTCAAGGTTTTCTGGAATAAAGAGTTGTTAAAACCTTGTCTTATAAGCATTGTTGTTGAAACCATTGGTTGTGTGAAGAACTTGATCTAGGGTTTGAAAAGAACATGAGTATCATTGTTATGTGAGATTGTCTTATAAGCATTGTTGTTGAAGCCATTGGTTGAGTAAAGAACTTGAACTAGGGTTTGAAAAGAACATGAGTATCATTGTTATGTGAGAGTGGTTGATAAGCATTGTTGGAAATATTTTATGTAAAGGATCATATGCTTGGACTAGGGTTTGTAAGCAAGGATTGTTTCATTGAGTGATTGGTTGAGTAGAGTTGGTTGAGCCTAGTCAAGTGGATGTGTGAAGTGATTGTTCAAGTTCCATAAAACAAACTATTCTATATTCTAAATTGATTTGAGAAAGTGATTGAGTATTGAGTTGAAGCATATTGAGTCTCTAACAATTCTCTATATGTTTCTAAAAGAGTGATTGAAAGTGATTGAGCATTGTGATGAGTATAGAGCATATTGAGTCTCTAACAATTCTCTTTATGTTTCTATGAGATTGGACAAGTTCTAGTGTGGACTTGTTGAGCAGATTTAAGGTAAGTCTTTGAGAAGACTTGTGGACATATTTGGGTAAGCTTTAAGTGGAAGCTTACAATACAGATTGAGAGAAGATTTGGATAAGTTCTTGAGAGAACTTATTGAGAAAATTTGGACAAGTTCTAGTGAGGACTTGTAGAGCATATTGGACAAGTTCTAGAGAGGACTTGAGGATAGATTGGTGTGAGCTTTTGTGGAAGCTTGCAAGGCATATTTGAGACAAGTCTTTGTGAAGGCTTGTGAGCAAAGTTGATTGATTGATTTGTTCAAACCTTGAGTTAGGGTTTGGGATAGATCCAGTTGAGTTGATTTGAGATTGAGTCAAGCTTTGAGTTAAGGCTTGAGGACAGATATTGAGGATAGATTTGTGCTAGACCGAAGGACTATGTTTAGTGCAGATTTGAGGATAGAGTTTGGTGCAGATTTGAGGATAGATTTGTACTAGATCAGAGATAGATATTGAGGACAGATTTGTGCTAGACCGAAGGACTGTGTTTAGTGCAGATTTGAGATAGAGCTTTGGAGGTGACAGAGTTGAGGATAAATATCTCCATCTAGAGTAGGGAAGATAGGTGTCTTCTATGGATAGAGTTCCATTTGCTAAGGGCAGTGGAGGCAGAGGTCTTCTAGAGGATCACCAACCAGAGTAGAGATTAGGAGATTGGTGTCTCCTATGGATAGAGATCCACGAACTTGATTTAGGGGATTGGTATCTCCTTTGGATAGAGGTCCATAAATATTGTAATAGGGAAAGGATTCCCAAGAGATTGATTGAGAAAATTTTAGTGAAATATTTTCTCCATGGAGTAGCCCACATTGGGTGAACCACGTAAATTATGGTGTCTCTATTGTGTGTGGTGATTTGTGCATTGCTTTGATTACTACTATTGATATTGCTATCTATACATTGCATAATATTGATTGGGAAAGAAAAGTAAAAGGTGGTCTTATACTGTTCACCCCCCTCTCAGTATAAGCTTGTGTTCTTCAAAGACAAAGCTCGGATCAAACACCAGATCAGATAAGTGCCCTTGGTAAAGCTGTTAGGTTGTGTGTTGTTTGCTTTTATCTTTTCTGTTCACAACCTAGGTTATAAATAAAAAGGAAAAACATTTGATTGCTTTCTAGGCATTTAAAAGAAAAGGCATATAGTTTTGCATCTAGGGTTTAGTCTTGTTTGTGCATTCCACTTGGTCCCTTGCTCAAAGATAAAAATATTTCATTTCTTGCAACCTAGGGTTAGAGATCATTGAATCAAAGAATCATACTAGGGTTAGACATTGTCTTCTTGCATCTTGTGTGTTTTGCATTGTTCTTTCATTTCCATAGTTTAGCATAGAAAGGCCAAACATAGGTGATTGCTTAATTGACACATTAAACATTTCCACCCTAGACTTGGAGTGAGTCCTAAAACCATTCTTGGTGAACCCTTTCCTTTGTGTCCCCGAGTGTAGAGAATATAACACACCCTCGTGGTCACCTCAACTCCCAGTGGATCTAGTTGAGTGGAATTCCTACAGTAAATGTGATAGGTAATTTTTCTCCCTATACATATTTAGTGAACAATGAAAACACATTTAGCGAGCCTCTTTTTTTTTTCTTGAAAACTTAAATAAGACCACTAATTTTATTTTCTTAGAAATAGAAAATATTTAAAAACATCTTAAGAATCTTCTTGTGTGTCTTTCCTTGGTTTTCTCCTCTATCCTTTCATTTCTCCTAATGGCTCCATTCCTTAGGAGTCAGTGAAGGCATTTAGAATCTGATCAAATTCCTCAAGAAGATGATCAGGTTGATAGAGAGAATCCTAACCTTGATGTAGAAGAGCAAGAACATGTTGAAACTGATACAAACTATGATCCCCTTGAGGGGCCTAATGGTGGCTTCACTTTTACATCATTTGATCATGTTTGGGGTTTCATGAAATGCCATAGGGTGGCTTTGCTCAAAGCTATGGAGTAGGAAGCTCAGCTCGAAAGGGGTGAGACTCCTCCTCCTCTAGCCATTTCTCCTAGAAATGTTCATGATAACCCCTTGTTTGAATCTTCACATCATGGTAATCCTTTACATAAACCAACATATGCTACTACTATGACCACCAATGTTGGAAGGGTTCTACAAGTCCCTCCAACTAGTAGTGCATATCAAGATTATGTTCAATTTCCTCCTCATTCTACTCATCTCAACATTCATGCTTCTATTCCACCAAATATCAGTTATCCTCCACAACAAGATACCACATATCATAACCCATACCATAACAGTGTCAATACCTCCAACATAGGCCAAGTTCCCTTTCAACAACCTACCTATACCCCTCCCTTAGGGAACCTAGGGGTATTGCACAACAACAATCCTGAGATGCAAAGTTTAACTAATGTGGTGAAATAATTGGTTTCAAGAGTGGATATGATTCAACCTCCTAGTTTCACCTACAACTATAGAGAAATGTGCAATCAACCCTTAGACCCTATCGTTACCTCTAGGCCCTACCCTAAGCATTTTCCAATGTCGATTTTGCCTATCTATAAGGGAACGAAAGATCCAATTGAGCATTTAAGAATGTTTAGGACAACATGCCATGATATCATATATGATGACATGTTGTTACTAAAGATATTCCCTAAGAGCCTTGGTGGTATGGCATTAGAGTGGTATTATCAACTACCTAATCATTCTTTGAGGAACTTTGAAGAGATAACTAAAATGTTTGTTCAACAATTCGATGCTTATGTTGAAAAGAATGTGACTATGAAAGATGTCTATATGTTAAAACAAGGTAAAGATGAAATTTTTTTAGAATTTTTATCTTTTTGGAGGAGTCTAGTTGGATGTTTGAGATATACCTTACCTCCTCGAGACATGCTTGAGATATTTATTGGGAATTTACAAGAACAAATATCTTATAAATTGGAAACTACAACTATCACATCTTTTGATCAAGCAATAGATCTAGCAAGAAGGGTAGAGCAAGCCCTTATTAGAAGAGGTCAACTTAAGATAAAAGAAGATAGGACCACTAAAACATAGTATAAGAACAAGCATGTAGTTGGTGATGGGGTAATGGATAGTAGGCCTATTAATAGTGTTGTTAACACCCTACAAAATATGGTGCTTCACCAACCTCAAAAACCCCCACCAAGAAATTTTACAAGACTCAACACACCTATGAATGTGGTCCTACAATAAATTTTGGAAGCTAATATGATTGAGTTACCTCCCATAAGGTAACTTGATACCATGACTGATTGGTATAAGCCTGGTCAACATTGTGAATATCATAGAGTGGAGGGGCATATGACAAACTCATGTAAGAGGTTGAAACATGTGGTTCAAGACCTAATTGATGAAGGATGCCTTGTTATAGAAGGTTCTTGACCCAATCCTCCAACAAAAAATCAACCTCCTACTCAACAAGCACCCATAACTAATCAAGACATGGGAATCTTCCAAGATCCCCTACCTAAGCATGGTCAACAAGTAGCTAATCAAGTGTCATATCATAATGTGCCACCTCCCTATGATAATATGGTTGGTATGATAGCAATAACTACAAGGCAACAAGCATAGATTCAACCGACTCAACATTCTCAGTAGGAGATGAGTTCTTCATCCAACCCACCTTCAAAACCCACCTTAGTTTTGAAGAATACCCAAAAAAGGAGCACAAGGTTAGAAAACCCACCTTTAGTGTTGAAGCCACAACCTAAAGTCTCCTTTGACATTCAACAACAATTAGCTAGTACCCCAACCAAGATCTCTCTCTTAGAACTTTTGCAAACTTCTCCTATTCATAGGGAAGCCTTGTTGAAGCTTCTAAGACAACAATATATTCCTCAAGACATTTCCCCTAGTGCTATAGCTAATGTTGTAAGTTCTCTTGGGATACATCATATCACATTTTTGGATGATGATATGCCTTCCTCAGACTTATGAGGGGATTCTTCCCTTTACATCACTACATTTATTGGGGAAATATTTATCAAATGAATTTTGATTGATAATGGTTCTTCCCTCAATTTATGCACTTATCAATTCTTCCAAAAGTTTGGATTAAAAGAGGAAGATTTAACTAAATCTGATATCATCATCAAAGCTTTCAACAATGAGTCCCAAGAGGCTTGTGATGTTATATCTCTCCCCCTTAGGGTTGGATCTAAGATCTTAGATACCTTGTTCTATGTGGTGTCTTGCCCCACATATTTCAATCTTCTTCTTGGATGCCCTTGGATTCATGCGATGAGGGTGGTCCCTTCTACTTTTCATCAATGTTTGAAGTTCAAATCTAAGAATCAACTGGTCACCATTTCGGGTGATCCTCACCCATTCAAATATTGTTCGATGGTTGAGCAAGCTCAATCTGATCTCAATTTATGTCCATCAGTTTCCTCATCTCACATAACTAAACAACTTGAAAATCTAAAAGTGAGTGAGGAACCACTCATCAATGTTTCATCATGGGATCAAGTTAATCATTTTCTTTCAAAGCCTCTTCTGGATCTTGCCAAGCTACCACCTTCACCAAGGACTATGGGTTTACCCTATAATAAGGGTGAAGTAGTACACATTGGCATGTGTACCTTTATCTTCATAGGAGTCTCCCTCAAAGAAAATATTTATGGTAGCAACCCTCTTCCCATAGAGTGTTCTTTTGCCCATTGTTACCTATCCAATGATTACCCACTTCCCAAGAAAATCCTATCTAGTATGGGATATATAGGTAAAGGTTTGGGGCCATGATAGAAAGGTATTCAAGAGCCTTTGGAAGTGGAGATTTGGCCTAGGAGATGTGGCATAGGCTACATCCCTAATAAAAACCAACCTTTACCCTTTGATAATGATGATCACCTTGTTACTTATGTTGAATATTTAGATCATCAAAGCTTGGAGTGGAGTGATGAGGATGAGGGTCCCCCTTATCCCTCAGATATTCTTTTTTGTAATATGGTAACCTTGGTGCATCTTAAGCAAGGTGTGACCCCAAAGGAGTATGCTAAAAGGAATACCCCTTGTGACATAGCTCATGAGGATATCCTTTAGAATAGCTTCTCCTTTGATGGGTCTATCCCTTGTGTTGTGCATGTTGAGTCTCCTCATTCTCAAGGGGACCCTATTCCTCTATCTCATAGAGACCTTGCAAAGTTGGGAATCTCTCCTCCTTTCATAAAAAAGGATGGCATAGTCAGAGTTTGCAATGAATTTCATGCAACATCTCCCAAAGAATATGTTGTGGATGATCCCCTTTGTGATGAGAATTATGAAGGTATCCTCCATCATAGCCCTTTCTTTGATGGGTCAATTCCTTGCACTACCATACTTTTTGTTAAAATAGGTGACACAATCAAAATTTGTGCCAACTTTAAGAACTTAAAGAATCAATGAATGTAATCTTCTAAAAAAAGAGAAACCCATTAAAAATAATAAAAATTAATAAAATACTATGCATGGCATTACATTTTCATCTAGTTTGCATCTGGTTTGCTTGATTCATACTACATGACTACCTATCATATTTTGCATGTTTTGACTGACATTTTGTTCCACCTTACATTTTGCTTGTCATACAATTGCATTGTTGCTTGTTCATCCTTGCATGACTACTTGATCATATAGATTCTTGAGGATTTTATGATAATGGCAAGTGATGACACCTAGTTAGGTCATAGCTCACATGCATTGCACTCACACTAGGGCTCTGATGCCTAGAAAATCCCCAACCTAGGGCCCATTTTATGCATTTTCATCATTGCATTCACCCATCCCATCTTCTCTTCTTCTTCTTCTTCTTTCTTTATATTCCTTGACCTTGAAAGTTTTCATTGCTTATATCTCTCCAAGTCAAGGGATATAGTTCTTCTTTTGTATATCCTTGTCCTTTGCATGTTTTCCTTTCTTCCTTTCATCAAGATAAGGATATACATTCTTCTTCTATCTGCTCATTCTTGCTTTCACACTTTTTCCTTCTTGATTTTGATGGTTAAGTGGTCCTCATGGGATAGGATAGATATTACATGAATATCATTTATGATGTTCATATGACCATTGACTATCTTATGCACACCTCTTAACCATTGAAACTTCAATATAGATACACACACTCACCTCTTGTTCTACTCCATTGGATTTGTCCATACACCTTTTTGCACACACCACACCCCTATTGGGTAGTACTCACTTTGGCACATCATTCACACATAACACACCCCATATGGGATCAACTTCATGGTCATGAGTGAGGGGTAGCCTCCATTCGACCATTTGTGAGCATACATCCTAGTGGGTATATCTCTTTCTCTCTGGCCATCTTAGCGAGCACTACACCCCTAGTGGGTAATCACTCCACACTTGTCCATATTTTTGCAAGCATAACACCCTTACAGGATAGCTTCATGGCCACACATGAGGGGTAACCTCCATCTCGATCATTTGCGAGCATACATCCTTATAGGGTTTCACTCCTTTTTCTTTTCTTTTGCTTAGCCTTTTGGAGCTTTGTTTTCATCTCCTTCTTATTTTTTTTTTTTTTTTTTTCTTCTTCTTCTTTCCATCTATCCATCCATGCATTTCATGTTGCATCTCATTTTAGGTTTGCATTTAGATGCTTGCATTTAGTTAGATTCATTCCATTTCATTCATTTAGTTGCATTCATTATGTTTGTCATCACCATGCATAAAATAAAAATTAACACTAATGCACACACATTTTCACACCATAATATAATAAAAATTATAACATGATATTAATTGATAAGTAGTGAATACATGTCAGTTAGGTTGGTGCACCATAGTCCAAGCTTGATGCACTTGACCCTCCCTAAGGATGCATACCACAATCTAAAATTGGCATGTCACCTTGATCCCAACCCTAGCTCTATGAGCTTACCTCCTCTGCTTTACCTACTGGTGGTGGTCCTGGTGGGGGTATGTTCATAGATCATGTAGCTATCCATGATTGAGACCATAAACTCTATGACTAAAGGGAGGCTAGTGGTTGCACCCTCTGATCCATTGATACCACTTGGAAGTATAGATCTTAGTAGAAGGTCTCCCTCTATACTATATCTTCCTCTCCTCTACCCTCTATAATTGCTCTTATAGAAGGTAGATCCCCTCACCTGGCTAGTTGCTCATCATAATAGCCATCCCCTCAGCTTTAGCCCATTGATGCTCCTACTCTAGCTGACCCATCTCCCCTCTGAGGTGGCTCACCTCGACCCTCATTGCATCCTTCT
The DNA here is from genome assembly GCA_028583015.1 of Wollemia nobilis. Taxonomy (NCBI): domain Eukaryota; kingdom Viridiplantae; phylum Streptophyta; class Pinopsida; order Araucariales; family Araucariaceae; genus Wollemia; species Wollemia nobilis. Next base: position 10,043,808 of record JAQPPZ010016467.1, on the reverse strand, counting down.
CTATTGTGACTTGGCCTAGTTATGCTCGAAGAGTGTCTATCTCCCCTTGCATGGAAATCACCCTATCCATAGGTCCCTTTACCACCCTCACTAGGTCTCCCTAAACCATGGTCCTACTCGGTCCTACTTGTACTATCATTGGGGATACCTTCACTATCCTCCTCACCTCTGACCTAAAGAGAGTGATGGTGGTCCTCATGGTTGTCACCACCTCTACCCTGACCTATACCCTAGCCTACCTAGGAGGTTATGGCATCTACTCTCATCGCTTCACTATGCATTGGTTAGCCTCTTAGAGCACCAACTACATCGATCGACCCATGACTTGGTACCTCTACACTAGCATTAATGGGGAGATCCTTGGGGCATAATACCCCTATACCATCTCCTATATCTAAGGGCTACCCTGACATCATCTACTCTAGGATCGATGTAGAGGGGATCATCTAGGTCCTCCTCTATGAACCTAGCCACATCAAGGTCCCCTCTGACTCCTTGATGGATCCCTCCTCACCCTCCTATACTAGTAGTCCCCTAGGTTTAGTATCTCTTAGAGAATCTTGAACTATCATTGTACTCGATCAAATCGATAGAGCTCTAGCTCACCCTTCTCTATGGTGACCCATCAGATCCTCCTAACCTGAGCTAGCTCCTCTCCATCCTCATCCCACCTAGGGTGTAGATGCCATGATCACCATATGATCTGATGGTCTCATAGCTCATCTATGACCCATCTCCCTAGTGGTAGAATACCTATGTATGACCTTTGTATGCTCTAGGTCTCGGGACCACCTATATCTTGTTGGTCACTCTAGGTCGAGTAGTGGCCCTTGTAGTGCATCTGGCCTCCTAATGGCTATGTGCTCCTAACACCACACCTAGAGCAATGTCATACATACTAATCTTGTATGTCATTTGTACATAATATTGTACAATATCCTATACAAATGGGTTAACATATATAGCCCCCATGTAAATCACACCTATTGGTCTCACATGTCTGTTACTACTCCTACTAGTGCCCATGGTAGGTGTTTTTGACTCATGTGGCACACTAGAAATCCTACCACCACTCCATAGAGCATAATCATTAATGCCCCAATCCCATGTCATCATGGTATGTCATCGACATGGAATCTGCTCTTATGGATCTCATGTGATGGGTCACTCATCAATCTCTCTGTTGTCACCTATGGCACCTGTGCCCTATAAACCATCCTCCCCCTGATGGGGATCCTCAAGATGCACCACACATCCTCTAGTGTGATGGTCATCTCTCCTATTGATAACTAAAATGTGGATGATTTTGGGTACCATCACTCTGCCAATGTTATCAATAGCACTCTATCAACCTCCACCTAGGGCATCTCTACCAAGTGTAGAAGCCCCACTACACCTAGTGTGCATCTCTCTACTAGTGTGAGCTCCTGTAGTGCCTCCTCAAGGGTACTCGATCACCATTCCTTGCTCTCAAGGACATCATGCTGTAATAAAAAGAATAATTTTTCATTAATAAACACACTAAGAGCAACCTTTTTTTGTTTTTGTTGAATCCATGCCTCGTGTCCTCTAGGGCATAGATTTATGAATCTGCATATTGTATAACATGGGGCATGGATTTGGTCACCACTAGGACTGGCCAAATCTGCAAGCGATCACTGGATTCGTGTTAGGGTATCACGTGACAACTTTCACATGAAAATATCAAAATAAATAAAAATTCATAAAAATTGCTAAAAATAACCTAAAATCTAATTGCTAGCTAGGATTTTGGCTCTTACCCATGCTCACTCTATTGTTGCATTGGCCTCACCCCTCGCAACTACCGCTCGGTGTGTGGGAAGAGCCATTCTCTCATTTTCTCTAGAGCCCCTTTCTTGTTTTCTCATGCGGTGAAAATGAGTTAGGTTTTCTCCCCTTTTTGCTTTTGTTTCTCCTTTTTATCTTTTTCTCTCCTCTTTCTTCCTTTTGGCACCTTTTTCTTGTTTGCCACCCTCTTTTCTTTTGAGTCTATCATTTCGAGTTTCCTTAGGAATTTTACATTCCTCTCGAAACTCGAGGGGGTACCCTAGCCTGAGAGGCATTAATGTCCCTAATACCTCATTTTGTATGCCAAATATTCAAAGTGTTTGAAATGACACTATTTGTGCACCACCCCTTTCTTCTAAATTGACCACCCTTTTTTCCCTTTTGTTTGTCATCCTTTTCACCCATAGGTGTCTACATATTTCTTTGACACATTTATTAGGCCATAAATGCATCAAAGAGGGGGTAAAATGTAGACACAAAAAATTGACCCACCTAGATGAGTCATTTTTCCTTGGGTTCCTTTGAGAGGTTCTCAAACTTGCTAGGAGCAAGTTTGGCCCCTTTTTTCTTGTGTTTTGCCTTGCTTTTCTTGACCTTGACCGAATTTATGCTCGATAATTTATGAGGTATGAATTCGATAAATTTAGGGTTTTTCTTCAAAAACCTAAATTTTAAGTCGACCCTTTTGGGGCGTCGACCTAATCAAGGTTAAGTTTTATTTTTTCCACCTTTTAGCCCTCCAAACCCTTTATAAATAAAGGTATTGGATCCCTTTTTTCTAGAAATTACCTAGTGAAATCCAATTATGTTCTTGAGATTACAAGCTAGCAATCTAAAAAGTTTCATGTAAAATTAGAGTTCTCTTGTCTTCTGGTGCTCTTGGTGCTTTGGTGTTCTGTTTTTGGTGTGTTCCTTGTGATTTTGCAAGTGGAGAAAGCCTTGATGATAATTTGTCTTCTTGAGGGAGGAGAGGTCTTCCACCTTTGCTCTTGCTTCTTCCACGAGATCACCAGGTTGTTTCTTTGCATTCATTAGTTCGCATATTCATCCTAGTTTATGTTTTGTTGCATTTTGGTCTTTGTTTTAGGGTTTTAAACCCTCTTGTGTGAATCTGCACCCCATCTGCTATAGGGCATGGATTTGATGAAAGCCCTACTTTCACCTGTCGAGTTGTCTACATCTCGCTTGCATCTATTACCGAATCCACGCTCGATATCCTATAAGGCACATATTGGTCCAGTTAGGTTTTGGGGTGATTATTCATCCCAAAACCCTAGGGTTTCATTTTGCATGCCCTCTGCATTCTGTTTCATCTTTGTTTTGCATTCTATTCTGACTGTTATCATTTTTTTTCGCTTGCATTTCATATTAGATTAGCTTGGGGGCAATTATTTGTTCCCAAACCCTAGTTTTCAAAATTGCATTCTTGTTCAAGCTTTGTATCCATTCTGTTTGCATCTTCATTTGTTGTTCTATGCTATCATATTATGTTGTGTTTGTTCCAAAGGTCAAAGCTCATTTTTATTATGAATGGTCAACTAAAAGGACCTAGGGGGCTTGATTGTTGCACCTCCAAGCTCAGTCTTATAATGGCCTAAGCAGGCCCCCAAACACTGACCATATTTTCTAGAGTTTTTGTGAAGCTATTTTGTAGATTTGAAGTTGTGGGATATTCTGGATGCAAGACAAAGCTTGGATCAAACACCAGATTAGATAAGTGCCCTTGGTAAAGTTGTTAGGTTGTGTGTTGTTTGCTTTTATCTTTTTTGTTCACACCTAGGTTATAAATAAAAAGGAAAAAAATTTGATTGCTTTCTAGGCATTTAAAAGGAAAAGGCATATAGTTTTGCATCTAGGGTTTAGTCTTGTTTGTGCATTTCACTTGGTCCCTTGCTCAAAGAAAAAGATTTCATTTCTTGCAACCTAGGGTTAGAGATCATTGAATCAAAGAATCATACTAGGGTTAGACATTGTCTTCTTGCATCTTGTGTGTTTTGCATTGTTCTTTCATTTCCATAGTTTAGCATAGAAAGGCCAAACATAGGTGATTGCTTAATTGACACATTAAACATTTCCACCCCGGACTTGGAGCGAGTCCTAAAACCATTCCTGGTGAACCCATTCCTTTGTGTCCCCGAGTGTAGAGAATATAACACACCACCATGATCACCTTGGCTCCCAGAATGATCCGACCGAGAATCGTATGCAATGCACAATTTTCCCCCTCTACAATAATTCTATATGACTACTAGGCAGTCATGATCTATATTTGGATGGCCTAGGATGTTCACTTGATGGCCCAAAGGTAATATGAGGCATCCTCCTCAAAAAACCTAGGGAGGGTTTGGATATTTCATAGATATATCTAGAATCATAGATATTCAATCATCGCATCTCCTTTTTAGATATATTTTATAAATAAATCTAGCTTTAGTTTGCATCCAATTTTAAACATTTTTATTTTATGATTAAGTATTATAGCACATTATAGAGGATCCTTTTAACGATACTCAAACTAGGAGCTTTACTCTTTCTTTTTTCAAACCTTTCTTTAACAAAGCTTTGAATAAATTCATAATTGTGCATGGTCAATTTACTCTCATCTTTTTATCTTATGTTGTATCTCATGAATATCAATTGGAATTACAAATTATAGTTAGTTATTGAGTGGATTAATGCTTGAAATTTTATTTTTGTAAAACTTTGATATATGATTGTAGTCACTTCAATAAGATCATATAAACATTAAATTTAATCACACATTCACTCAATATTTTAGTTTTCCCTGTATTTTCTTCTTAAGAAAACATGGAGCTAACCCTCCACATAAACTAATCGAACTCACTTTAGATCATCCAATCATTTTATGATCTAAAGTGCACTCACATAACCTTAGGTGAATTAGTAGTAACCAAGCACTAGAGGCCACCACAAAGACTAATCTTTAACTTTTGGATATGGGATTAAAGTGACTTTCAATGTTTTCAAATCATTTTTGCAATGAAAACGCTTTTAATTTTAAAAATAAAAAGCCTTATAAATAGGAGCAAATTTCCACATATCATGAATTAAGAGTTTTTTTACTTCAACATCTTTTGAATTTAAGATAATCCACTTCACACATGACTGATTTATGCATACAAATGGTCTTAATGTGCATGCCCTCTTGAATTGAATGTGGTCTTGAATTCTTCCCCTATGAGTTTACACATTTATCCTAAGGAGATTATTGTTGTATTTTCACTAGTAAATTATTATTGAGGATGTTGATGTTTCTTTTGTTAAAGGAATTAAATGATATCATATATTCATGAGTATATTGTTGTTGAGGATGTTGACATTTCTTTTATTGAAGGAATTAAATGATATCATAAGCATATAAACAAAGGATAAACATATGAGAGGGATTTTCATAATTGTCTAACTTAAAATATATTTTTAAAAGATAATAATATCCTATAATTTAATGTTAGAGAGAATGGAGACTAAACTTTAACATTCTTTTTCTCTAGAACATGTCTTTCATGGCTTTTTTCAATTTCAAGAATTAAGAAAACATAATTTTAAAAGCTTTGAGAGCAGATTTTCACAATTAACAAACTTAAAGTATTTTTCTAAAATATAATACTATCCTCCAATTTAATGTTAGAGAGAATGGAGGGTTTGGATCCGTGTTAGGGTCTCACGTGACAAATTTCACATGAAAATATCAAAATAAATAAATAATTCATAAAAATTGTTAAAAATAACCTACAATCTAATTGCTAGCTGGGATTCTTGCTCTTACCCTTGCTCGTTCTATTGTTTCAGTGGCCTCGCCCCTCACAACTGCAACTCGGTGTGTGGAAAGTGTCATTCTCTCATTTTCTCCAAAGCCCTTTTCTTTTTTTCTCATGCAATGAAAATAAGTTAGGTTTTCTCCCCAATTTTTGTTTTTGTTTCTCCTTTTTATCTTTGTCTCTCCTCTTTCTTCCTTTTGGCATATTTTTCATTGTTTGTTGTCCTTTTTTCTTTTGAGTTTATCATTTTGAGTTTCCTTAGGAATTTTACATTCCTCTCGAAACTCGAGGGGGTACCCTTAGCCTAAGAGGTATTTATGTCTCTAATGCCTTATTTTGTGTGCCAAATATTTAAAGTGTTCAGAATGATACTATTTGTGCACTATCCCTTCTAAATCAACCACCCTTTTTTATTATGTTTGTCATCCTCTTCGCCCATAGGTGGCTACATATTTCTTTGGCAAATTTATTAGGTCATAAATGCATCAAAGAGGGAGCAAAATGTAGACACAAAAATTTTACCCATCTAGATGAGTCATTTTTCCTTGGGTTCCTTTCAGAGGTTCTCAAACTTGTTAGGAGCAATTTTGGCCCCTTTTTTCTTGTGTTTTTCCTTTCCTTTATTGACCTTGACCGAATTCACGCCCGATAATTTATGAGGCATGAATTCTACAAATTTAGGATTTTTCTTCAAAAAATCTAAATTTTAAGCTGGCCCTTTTTGGCGCTTCAACCTAATCAAGGTTAATTTTTATTTTTTCCACCTTTTAGCCTTCTAAACCCTTTATAAATAAAGTAATTGGATCCCCCTTTTCTCCAAAAACGTAATCCCATTATGTTCTTGAGATTACAAGCTAGCAATCTAAAAAATTTATGTGAAATTAAAGTTCCTTTTGCTTCTTCTGGTGCTCTTGGTGCTTTAGTGTTCTGTTTTTGGTGTGTTCCTTGTGATTTAGCAAGTGGAGAAATCCTTGATGATAATTTGTCTTTTCTTGAAGGAGGAAATGTCTTCCACATTTGCTCTTGTTTCTTCCACAAGATCACCAGGTTGTTTCTTTGCATTTATTAGTTCGCTTATTCATCCTAGTTTATTTTTTGTTACGTTTGATTTGTATTTAAGGTGTTTTTAACCCTCGTATACAAATATGCACCTCATCTACTACATGGCATGGATTTTTTGAAAGCACTACTTTCACTTGTCGAGTGCTCTACATCTGCTTCAATGCTATTATCAAATCCATGCTCAATATCTTATAGAGTGCATATTTGGTCCAATTAGGCTTTTGGGTGACTGTTTATCCCAAAACCCTAGGGTTTAATTTTTTATGCCCTCTACATTATGTTTTATCTATGTTTACATTATTTTCTAACTGTTATCATTATTTTTTGCTTGCATTTCATATCAGATTAGCTTGGGGGCAATTATTTGTTCCCAAACCCTAGAGTTCAAAATTGCATTCTTGTTCCAGCTTTGTATCCATTATGTTTATATTTCATTTGTTATTCCACGTTGTCATATTATTTTTTGTTTGTTCCAAAAATTAAAGCTCATTTTTTTACAAACGGTCAGCTAAAAGTACTTAGGGGGCTTGACTGTTGTGCCTCCAAGCTCAATCTCATAGTGGCCTAAGTAGAATCCCAAATGTTGAGCATATTTTCTAGAGTAGTTGTGAAGTTGTTTTATAGATTTGAAGTTGTGGGATATTCTGGATGTAATACAAAACTCAGATCAAACACCATATTAGATAAGTATCATCGGTAAAACTCTTAGGTTGTGTGTTGTTTGCTTTTATCTTTTATGTTCATAACCTAGGTTATAAATAAAAAGGAAAAACATTTGATTTCTTTCTAGGCATTTAAAATAAAAGGCATATAGTTTTGCATCTAGGGTTTAGTTGTGTTTGTGCATTCCCTTGGTCCCTTGCTCAAAGATAAAAAGATTTCATTTCTTGCAACCTAGGGTTAGATACCATTGGATCAAATAATAATACTAGGGTTAGATATTATCTTCTTGCATCTTGTGTGTTTTGCATTGTTCTTTCATTTCTATAGTTTATCATAAAAATTCCAAACATAGGTGATTGCTTAATTGACACATTACACATTTCCACCCCAAACTTAGAGTGAGTTCTAAAACCATTCCTGGTGAACCTATTTGTTTGTGTCCTTTAGTGTAGATAATTTAACCGTCATCATGATCACCTTGGCTCCTAGAATATCTGATCGAGAATCGTATGCAATGCACATTTTTCCTCCTTTACAATAATTCTATATGACTGCTAGGCAGTCATGATCTATATTTGGATGGCCTAGGATGTTCACTTGATGGCCCAAAGGTAGTATGAGGCATCCTCCTCAAACAACCTAGGGAGGGTTTTGATATTTCATAGATATATCTAGAATCATAGATATTCAATCATCGCATCTCCTTTTTAGATATATTTTATAAATAAATCTAGCTTTAGTTTGCATCCAATTTTAAACATTTGTATTTTATGATTAAGTATTATAGCACATTATAGAGGATCCTTTTAACGATACTCAAACTAGGAGCTTTACTCTTTCTTTTTTCAAACCTTTCTTTAACAAAGCTTTGAATAAATTCATAATTGTGCATGGTCAATTTACTCTCATCTTTTTATCTTATGTTGTATCTCATGAATATCAATTGGAATTACAAATTATAGTTAGTTATTGAGTGGATTAATGCTTGAAATTTTATTTTTGTAAAACTTTGATATATGATTGTAGTCACTTCAATAAGATCATATAAACATTAAATTTAATCACACATTCACTCAATATTTTAGTTTTCCCTGTATTTTCTTCTTAAGAAAACATGGAGCTAACCCTCCACATAAACTAATCGAACTCACTTTAGATCATCCAATCATTTTATGATCTAAAGTGCACTCACATAACCTTAGGTGAATTAGTAGTAACCAAGCACTAGAGGCCACCACAAAGACTAATCTTTAACTTTTGGATATGGGATTAAAGTGACTTTCAATGTTTTCAAATCATTTTTGCAATGAAAACGCTTTTAATTTTAAAAATAAAAAGCCTTATAAATAGGAGCAAATTTCCACATATCATGAATTAAGAGTTTTTTTACTTCAACATCTTTTGAATTTAAGATAATCCACTTCACACATGACTGATTTATGCATACAAATGGTCTTAATGTGCATGCCCTCTTGAATTGAATGTGGTCTTGAATTCTTCCCCTATGAGTTTACACATTTATCCTAAGGAGATTATTGTTGTATTTTCACTAGTAAATTATTATTGAGGATGTTGATGTTTCTTTTGTTAAAGGAATTAAATGATATCATATATTCATGAGTATATTGTTGTTGAGGATGTTGACATTTCTTTTATTGAAGGAATTAAATGATATCATAAGCATATAAACAAAGGATAAACATATGAGAGGGATTTTCATAATTGTCTAACTTAAAATATATTTTTAAAAGATAATAATATCCTATAATTTAATGTTAGAGAGAATGGAGACTAAACTTTAACATTCTTTTTCTCTAGAACATGTCTTTCATGGCTTTTTTCAATTTCAAGAATTAAGACAACATAATTTTAAAAGCTTTGAGAGCAGATTTTCACAATTAACAAACTTAAAGTATTTTTCTAAAATATAATACTATCCTCCAATTTAATGTTAGAGAGAATGGAGGGTTTGGATCCGTGTTAGGGTCTCACGTGACAAATTTCACATGAAAATATCAAAATAAATAAATAATTCATAAAAATTGTTAAAAATAACCTACAATCTAATTGCTAGCTGGGATTCTTGCTCTTACCCTTGCTCGTTCTATTGTTTCGGTGGCCTCGCCCCTCACAATCGCAACTCGGTGTGTGGAAAGTGTCATTCTCTCATTTTCTCCAAAGCCCCTTTCTTGTTTTCTCATGCGGTGAAAATGAGTTAGGTTTTCTCCCCAATTTTTGTTTTTGTTTCTCCTTTTTATCTTTGTCTCTCCTCTTTCTTCCTTTTGGCATATTTTTCATTGTTTGTTGTCCTTTTTTCATTTGATTTTATCATTTTGAGTTTCCTTAGGAATTTTACATTCCTCTCGAAACTCGAGGGGGTACCCTTAGCCTAAGAGGTATTTATGTCTCTAATGCCTTATTTTGTGTGCCAAATATTTAAAGTGTTCAGAATGATACTATTTGTGCACTATCCCTTCTAAATCAACCACCCTTTTTTATTATGTTTGTCATCCTCTTCGCCCATAGGTGGCTACATATTTCTTTGGCACATTTATTAGGTCATAAATGCATCAAAGAGGGAGCAAAATGTAGACACAAAAATTTTACCCATCTAGATGAGTCATTTTTCCTTGGGTTCCTTTCAGAGGTTCTCAAACTTGTTAGGAGCAATTTTGGCCCCTTTTTTCTTGTGTTTTTCCTTTCCTTTATTGACCTTGACCGAATTCACGCCCGATAATTTATGAGGCATGAATTCTACAAATTTAGGATTTTTCTTCAAAAAATCTAAATTTTAAGCTGGCCCTTTTTGGCGCTTCAACCTAATCAAGGTTAATTTTTATTTTTTCCACCTTTTAGCCTTCTAAACCCTTTATAAATAAAGTAATTGGATCCCCCTTTTCTCCAAAAACGTAATCCCATTATGTTCTTGAGATTACAAGCTAGCAATCTAAAAATTTTATGTGAAATTAAAGTTCCTTTTGCTTCTTCTGGTGCTCTTGGTGCTTTAGTGTTCTGTTTTTGGTGTGTTCCTTGTGATTTAGCAAGTGGAGAAATCCTTGATGATAATTTGTCTTTTCTTGAAGGAGGAAATGTCTTCCACATTTGCTCTTGTTTCTTCCACAAGATCACCAGGTTGTTTCTTTGCATTTATTAGTTCGCTTATTCATCCTAGTTTATTTTTTGTTACGTTTGATTTGTATTTAAGGTGTTTTTAACCCTCGTATACAAATATGCACCTCATCTACTACATGGCATGGATTTTTTGAAAGCACTACTTTCACTTGTCGAGTGCTCTACATCTGCTTCAATGCTATTATCAAATCCATGCTCAATATCTTATAGAGTGCATATTTGGTCCAATTAGGCTTTTGGGTGACTGTTTATCCCAAAACCCTAGGGTTTAATTTTTTATGCCCTCTACATTATGTTTTATCTATGTTTACATTATTTTCTAACTCGTTATCATTATTTTTTGCTTGCATTTCATGATAGATTAGCTTGGGGGCAATTATTTGTTCCCAAACCCTAGAGTTCAAAATTGCATTCTTGTTCCAGATTTGTATCCATTCTATTTGCATTTCAATTGTTATTCCATATTGTTATATTATATTTTTTTTGTTCCAAAAATTAAAGCTCATTTTTTTACAAACGGTCGCCTAAAAGTACTTAGGGGGCTTGATCTGTTGTGCCTCCAAGCTCAATCTCATAGTGGCCTAAGTAGAATCCCAAATGTTGAGCATATTTTCTAGAGTAGTTGTGAAGTTGTTTTATAGATTTGAAGTTGTGGGATATTCTGGATGTAATACAAAACTCAGATCAAACACCATATTAGATAAGTATCATCGGTAAAACTCTTAGGTTGTGTGTTGTTTGCTTTTATCTTTTATGTTCATAACCTAGGTTATAAATAAAAAGGAAAAACATTTGATTTCTTTCTAGGCATTTAAAATAAAAGGCATATAGTTTTGCATCTAGGGTTTAGTTGTGTTTGTGCATTCCCTTGGTCCCTTGCTCAAAGATAAAAAGATTTCATTTCTTGCAACCTAGGGTTAGATACCATTGGATCAAATAATAATACTAGGGTTAGATATTATCTTCTTGCATCTTGTGTGTTTTGCATTGTTCTTTCATTTCTATAGTTTATCATAAAAATTCCAAACATAGGTGATTGCTTAATTGACACATTACACATTTCCACCCCAAACTTAGAGTGAGTTCTAAAACCATTCCTGGTGAACCTATTTGTTTGTGTCCTTTAGTGTAGATAATTTAACCGTCATCATGATCACCTTGGCTCCTAGAATATCTGATCGAGAATCGTATGCAATGCACATTTTTCCTCCTTTACAATAATTCTATATGACTGCTAGGCAGTCATGATCTATATTTGGATGGCCTAGGATGTTCACTTGATGGCCCAAAGGTAGTATGAGGCATCCTCCTCAAACAACCTAGGGAGGGTTTTGATATTTCATAGATATATCTAGAATCATAGATATTCAATCATCGCATCTCCTTTTTAGATATATTTTATAAATAAATCTAGCTTTAGTTTGCATCCAATTTTAAACATTTGTATTTTATGATTAAGTATTATAGCACATTATAGAGGATCCTTTTAATGATACTCAAACTAGGAGCTTTACTCTTTCTTTTTTCAAACCTTTCTTTAACAAAGCTTTGAATAAATTCATAATTGTGCATGGTCAATTTACTCTCATCTTTTTATCTTATGTTGTATCTCATGAATATCAATTGGAATTACAAATTATAGTTAGTTATTGAGTGGATTAATGCTTGAAATTTTATTTTTGTAAAACTTTGATATATGATTGTAGTCACTTCAATAAGATCATATAAACATTAAATTTAATCACACATTCACTCAATATTTTAGTTTTCCCTGTATTTTCTTCTTAAGAAAACATGGAGCTAACCCTCCACATAAACTAATCGAACTCACTTTAGATCATCCAATCATTTTATGATCTAAAGTGCACTCACATAACCTTAGGTGAATTAGTAGTAACCAAGCACTAGAGGCCACCACAATGACTAATCTTTAACTTTTGGATATGGGATTAAAGTGATTTTCAATGTTTTCAAATCATTTTTGCAATGAAAACGCTTTTAATTTTAAAAATAAAAAGCCTTATAAATAGGAGCAAATTTCCACATATCATGAATTAAGAGTTTTTTTACTTCAACATCTTTTGAATTTAAGATAATCCACTTCACACATGACTGATTTATGCATACAAATGGTCTTAATGTGCATGCCCTCTTGAATTGAATGTGGTCTTGAATTCTTCCCCTATGAGTTTACACATTTATCCTAAGGAGATTATTGTTGTATTTTCACTAGTAAATTATTATTGAGGATGTTGATGTTTCTTTTGTTAAAGGAATTAAATGATATCATATATTCATGAGTATATTGTTGTTGAGGATGTTGACATTTCTTTTATTGAAGGAATTAAATGATATCATAAGCATATAAACAAAGGATAAACATATGAGAGGGATTTTCATAATTGTCTAACTTAAAATATATTTTTAAAAGATAATAATATCCTATAATTTAATGTTAGAGAGAATGGAGACTAAACTTTAACATTCTTTTTCTCTAGAACATGTCTTTCATGGCTTTTTTCAATTTCAAGAATTAAGACAACATAATTTTAAAAGCTTTGAGAGCAGATTTTCACAATTAACAAACTTAAAGTATTTTTCTAAAATATAATACTATCCTCCAATTTAATGTTAGAGAGAATGGAGGGTTTGGATCCGTGTTAGGGTCTCACGTGACAAATTTCATATGAAAATATCAAAATAAATAAATAATTCATAAAAATTGTTAAAAATAACCTACAATCTAATTGCTAGCTGGGATTCTTGCTCTTACCCTTGCTCGTTCTATTGTTTCAGTGGCCTCGCCCCTCACAACTGCAACTCGGTGTGTGGAAAGTGTCATTCTCTCATTTTCTCCAAAGCCCTTTTCTTGTTTTCTCATGCAGTGAAAATAAGTTAGGTTTTCTCCCCAATTTTTGTTTTTGTTTCTCCTTTTTATCTTTGTCTCTCCTCTTTCTTCCTTTTGGCATATTTTTCATTGTTTGTTGTCCTTTTTTCTTTTGAGTTTATCATTTTGAGTTTCCTTAGGAATTTTACATTCCTCTCGAAACTCGAGGGGGTACCCTTAGCCTAAGAGGTATTTATGTCTCTAATGCCTTATTTTGTGTGCCAAATATTTAAAGTGTTTAGAATGATACTATTTGTGCACTATCCCTTCTAAATCAACCACCCTTTTTTATTATGTTTGTCATCCTCTTCGCCCATAGGTGGCTACATATTTCTTTGGCACATTTATTAGGTCATAAATGCATCAAAGAGGGAGCAAAATGTAGACACAAAAATTTTACCCATCTAGATGAGTCATTTTTCCTTGGGTTCCTTTCAGAGGTTCTCAAACTTGTTAGGAGCAATTTTGGCCCCTTTTTTCTTGTGTTTTTCCTTTCCTTTATTGACCTTGACCGAATTCACGCCCGATAATTTATGAGGCATGAATTCTACAAATTTAGGATTTTTCTTCAAAAAATCTAAATTTTAAGCTGGCCCTTTTTGGCGCTTCAACCTAATCAAGGTTAATTTTTATTTTTTCCACCTTTTAGCCTTCTAAACCCTTTATAAATAAAGTAATTGGATCCCCCTTTTCTCCAAAAACGTAATCCCATTATGTTCTTGAGATTACAAGCTAGCAATCTAAAAATTTTATGTGAAATTAAAGTTCCTTTTGCTTCTTCTGGTGCTCTTGGTGCTTTAGTGTTTTGTTTTTGGTGTGTTCCTTGTGATTTAGCAAGTGGAGAAATCCTTGATGATAATTTGTCTTTTCTTGAAGGAGGAAATGTCTTCCACATTTTCTCTTGTTTCTTCCACAAGATCACCAGGTTGTTTCTTTGCATTTATTAGTTCGCTTATTCATCCTAGTTTATTTTTTGTTACGTTTGATTTGTATTTAAGGTGTTTTTAACCCTCGTATACAAATATGCACCTCATCTACTACATGGCATGGATTTTTTGAAAGCACTACTTTCACTTGTCGAGTGCTCTACATCTGCTTCAATGCTATTATCAAATCCATGCTCAATATCTTATAGAGTGCAGATTTGGTCCAATTAGGCTTTTGGGTGACTGTTTATCCCAAAACCCTAGGGTTTAATTTTTTATGCCCTCTACATTATGTTTTATCTATGTTTACATTATTTTCTAATTGTTATCATTATTTTTTGCTTGCATTTCATATCAGATTAGCTTGGGGGCAATTATTTGTTCCCAAACCCTAGAGTTCAAAATTGCATTCTTGTTCCAGCTTTGTATCCATTATGTTTATATTTCATTTGTTATTCCACGTTGTCATATTATTTTTTGTTTGTTCCAAAAATTAAAGCTCATTTTTTTACAAACGATCAGCTAAAAGTACTTAGGGGGCTTGACTGTTGTGCTTCCAAGCTCAATCTCATAGTGGCCTAAGTAGAATCCCAAATGTTGAGCATATTTTCTAGAGTATTTGTGAAGCTGTTTTATAGATTTGAAGTTGTGGGATATTCTGGATGTAATACAAAACTCAGATCAAACACCATATTAGATAAGTATCATCGGTAAAACTATTAGGTTGTGTGTTGTTTGCTTTTATCTTTTATGTTCATAACCTAGGTTATAAATAAAAAGGAAAAACATTTGATTGCTTTCTAGGCATTTAAAATAAAAGGCATATAGTTTTGCATCTAGGGTTTAGTTGTGTTTGTGCATTCCCTTGGTCCCTTGCTCAAAGATAAAAAGATTTCATTTCTTGCAACCTAGGGTTAGATACCATTGGATCAAATAATAATTCTAGGGTTAGATATTATCTTCTTGCATCTTGTGTGTTTTGCATTGTTCTTTCATTTCTATAGTTTATCATAAAAATTCCAAACATAGGTGATTGCTTAATTGACACATTACACATTTCCACCCCAAACTTAGAGTGAGTTCTAAAACCATTCCTGGTGAACCTATTTGTTTGTGTCCTTTAGTGTAGATAATTTAACCGTAATCATGATCACCTTGGCTCCTAGAATATCTGATCGAGAATTGTATGCAATGCACATTTTTCCTCCTTTACAATAATTCTATATGACTACTAGGCAGTCATGATCTATATTTGGATGGCCTAGGATGTTCACTTGATGGCCCAAAGGTAGTATGAGGCATCCTCCTCAAACAACCTAGGGAGGGTTTTGATATTTCATAGATATATCTAGAATCATAGATATTCAATCATCGCATCTCCTTTTTAGATATATTTTATAAATAAATCTAGCTTTAGTTTGCATCCAATTTTAAACATTTTTATTTTATGATTAAGTATTATAGCACATTATAGAGGATCCTTTTAACGATACTCAAACTAGGAGCTTTACTCTTTATTTTTTCAAACCTTTCTTTAACAAAGCTTTGAATAAATTCATAATTGTGCATGGTCAATTTACTCTCATCTTTTTATCTTATGTTGTATCTCATGAATATCAATTGGAATTACAAATTATAGTTAGTTATTGAGTGGATTAATGCTTGAAATTTTATTTTTGTAAAACTTTGATATATGATTGTAGTCACTTCAATAAGATCATTTAAACATTAAATTTAATCACACATTCACTCAATATTTTAGTTTTCCCTGTATTTTCTTCTTAAGAAAACATGGAGCTAACCCTCCACATAAACTAATCGAACTCACTTTAGATCATCCAATCATTTTATGATCTAAAGTGCACTCACATAACCTTAGGTGAATTAGTAGTAACCAAGCACTAGAGGCCACCACAAAGACTAATCTTTAACTTTTGGATATGGGATTAAAGTGATTTTCAATGTTTTCAAATCATTTTTGCAATGAAAACGCTTTTAATTTTAAAAATAAAAAGCCTTATAAATAGGAGCAAATTTCCACATATCATGAATTAAGAGTTTTTTTACTTCAACATCTTTTGAATTTAAGATAATCCACTTCACACATGACTGATTTATGCATACAAATGGTCTTAATGTGCATGCCCTCTTGAATTGAATGTGGTCTTGAATTCTTCCCCTATGAGTTTACACATTTATCCTAAGGAGATTATTGTTGTATTTTCACTAGTAAATTATTATTGAGGATGTTGATGTTTCTTTTGTTAAAGGAATTAAATGATATCATATATTCATGAGTATATTGTTGTTGAGGATGTTGACATTTCTTTTATTGAAGGAATTAAATGATATCATAAGCATATAAACAAAGGATAAACATATGAGAGGGATTTTCATAATTGTCTAACTTAAAATATATTTTTAAAAGATAATAATATCCTATAATTTAATGTTAGAGAGAATGGAGACTAAACTTTAACATTCTTTTTCTCTAGAACATGTCTTTCATGGCTTTTTTCAATTTCAAGAATTAAGACAACATAATTTTAAAAGCTTTGAGAGCAGATTTTCACAATTAACAAACTTAAAGTATTTTTCTAAAATATAATACTATCCTCCAATTTAATGTTAGAGAGAATGGAGGGTTTGGATCCGTGTTAGGGTCTCACGTGACAAATTTCATATGAAAATATCAAAATAAATAAATAATTCATAAAAATTGTTAAAAATAACCTACAATCTAATTGCTAGCTGGGATTCTTGCTCTTACCCTTGCTCGTTCTATTGTTTCAGTGGCCTCGCCCCTCACAACTGCAACTCGGTGTGTGGAAAGTTTCATTCTCTCATTTTCTCCAAAGCCCTTTTCTTGTTTTCTCATGCAGTGAAAATAAGTTAGGTTTTCTCCCCAATTTTTGTTTTTGTTTCTCCTTTTTATCTTTGTCTCTCCTCTTTCTTCCTTTTGGCATATTTTTCATTGTTTGTTGTCCTTTTTTCTTTTGATTTTATCATTTTGAGTTTCCTTAGGAATTTTACATTCCTCTCGAAACTCGAGGGGGTACCCTTAGCCTAAGAGGTATTTATGTCTCTAATGCCTTATTTTGTGTGCCAAATATTTAAAGTGTTCAGAATGATACTATTTGTGCACTATCCCTTCTAAATCAACCACCCTTTTTTATTATGTTTGTCATCCTCTTCGCCCATAGGTGGCTACATATTTCTTTGGCACATTTATTAGGTCATAAATGCATCAAAGAGGGAGCAAAATGTAGACACAAAAATTTTACCCATCTAGATGAGTCATTTTTCCTTGGGTTCCTTTCAGAGGTTCTCAAACTTGTTAGGAGCAATTTTGGCCCCTTTTTTCTTGTGTTTTTCCTTTCCTTTATTGACCTTGACCGAATTCACGCCCGATAATTTATGAGGCATGAATTCTACAAATTTAGGATTTTTCTTCAAAAAATCTAAATTTTAAGCTGGCCCTTTTTGGCGCTTCAACCTAATCAAGGTTAATTTTTATTTTTTCCACCTTTTAGCCTTCTAAACCCTTTATAAATAAAGTAATTGGATCCCCCTTTTCTCCAAAAACGTAATCCCATTATGTTCTTGAGATTACAAGCTAGCAATCTAAAAATTTTATGTGAAATTAAAGTTCCTTTTGCTTCTTCTGGTGCTCTTGGTGCTTTAGTGTTCTGTTTTTGGTGTGTTCCTTGTGATTTAGCAAGTGGAGAAATCCTTGATGATAATTTGTCTTTTCTTGAAGGAGGAAATGTCTTCCACATTTTCTCTTGTTTCTTCCACAAGATCACCAGGTTGTTTCTTTGCATTTATTAGTTCGCTTATTCATCCTAGTTTATTTTTTGTTACGTTTGATTTGTATTTAAGGTGTTTTTAACCCTCGTATACAAATATGCACCTCATCTACTACATGGCATGGATTTTTTGAAAGCACTACTTTCACTTGTCGAGTGCTCTACATCTGCTTCAATGCTATTATCAAATCCATGCTCAATATCTTATAGAGTGCAGATTTGGTCCAATTAGGCTTTTGGGTGACTGTTTATCCCAAAACCCTAGGGTTTAATTTTTTATGCCCTCTACATTATGTTTTATCTATGTTTACATTATTTTCTAATTGTTATCATTATTTTTTGCTTGCATTTCATATCAGATTAGCTTGGGGGCAATTATTTGTTCCCAAACCCTAGAGTTCAAAATTGCATTCTTGTTCCAGCTTTGTATCCATTATGTTTATATTTCATTTGTTATTCCACGTTGTCATATTATTTTTTGTTTGTTCCAAAAATTAAAGCTCATTTTTTTACAAACGATCAGCTAAAAGTACTTAGGGGGCTTGACTGTTGTGCTTCCAAGCTCAATCTCATAGTGGCCTAAGTAGAATCCCAAATGTTGAGCATATTTTCTAGAGTAGTTGTGAAGTTGTTTTATAGATTTGAAGTTGTGGGATATTCTGGATGTAATACAAAACTCAGATCAAACACCATATTAGATAAGTATCATCGGTAAAACTATTAGGTTGTGTGTTGTTTGCTTTTATCTTTTATGTTCATAACCTAGGTTATAAATAAAAAGGAAAAACATTTGATTGCTTTCTAGGCATTTAAAATAAAAGGCATATAGTTTTGCATCTAGGGTTTAGTTGTGTTTGTGCATTCCCTTGGTCCCTTGCTCAAAGATAAAAAGATTTCATTTCTTGCAACCTAGGGTTAGATACCATTGGATCAAATAATAATTCTAGGGTTAGATATTATCTTCTTGCATCTTGTGTGTTTTGCATTGTTCTTTCATTTCTATAGTTTATCATAAAAATTCCAAACATAGGTGATTGCTTAATTGACACATTACACATTTCCACCCCAAACTTAGAGTGAGTTCTAAAACCATTCCTGGTGAACCTATTTGTTTGTGTCCTTTAGTGTAGATAATTTAACCGTAATCATGATCACCTTGGCTCCTAGAATATCTGATCGAGAATTGTATGCAATGCACATTTTTCCTCCTTTACAATAATTCTATATGACTACTAGGCAGTCATGATCTATATTTGGATGGCCTAGGATGTTCACTTGATGGCCCAAAGGTAGTATGAGGCATCCTCCTCAAACAACCTAGGGAGGGTTTGGATATTTCATAGATATATCTAGAATCATAGATATTCAATCATCGCATCTCCTTTTTAGATATATTTTATAAATAAATCTAGCTTTAGTTTGCATCCAATTTTAAACATTTTTATTTTATGATTAAGTATTATAGCACATTATAGAGGATCCTTTTAACGATACTCAAACTAGGAGCTTTACTCTTTATTTTTTCAAACCTTTCTTTAACAAAGCTTTGAATAAATTCATAATTGTGCATGGTCAATTTACTCTCATCTTTTTATCTTATGTTGTATCTCATGAATATCAATTGGAATTACAAATTATAGTTAGTTATTGAGTGGATTAATGCTTGAAATTTTATTTTTGTAAAACTTTGATATATGATTGTAGTCACTTCAATAAGATCATTTAAACATTAAATTTAATCACACATTCACTCAATATTTTAGTTTTCCCTGTATTTTCTTCTTAAGAAAACATGGAGCTAACCCTCCACATAAACTAATCGAACTCACTTTAGATCATCCAATCATTTTATGATCTAAAGTGCACTCACATAACCTTAGGTGAATTAGTAGTAACCAAGCACTAGAGGCCACCACAAAGACTAATCTTTAATTTTTGGATATGGGATTAAAGTGATTTTCAATGTTTTCAAATCATTTTTGCAATGAAAACGCTTTTAATTTTAAAAATAAAAAGCCTTATAAATAGGAGCAAATTTCCACATATCATGAATTAAGAGTTTTTTTACTTCAACATCTTTTGAATTTAAGATAATCCACTTCACACATGACTGATTTATGCATACAAATGGTCTTAATGTGCATGCCCTCTTGAATTGAATGTGGTCTTGAATTCTTCCCCTATGAGTTTACACATTTATCCTAAGGAGATTATTGTTGTATTTTCACTAGTAAATTATTATTGAGGATGTTGATGTTTCTTTTGTTAAAGGAATTAAATGATATCATATATTCATGAGTATATTGTTGTTGAGGATGTTGACATTTCTTTTATTGAAGGAATTAAATGATATCATAAGCATATAAACAAAGGATAAACATATGAGAGGGATTTTCATAATTGTCTAACTTAAAATATATTTTTAAAAGATAATAATATCCTATAATTTAATGTTAGAGAGAATGGAGACTAAACTTTAACATTCTTTTTCTCTAGAACATGTCTTTCATGGCTTTTTTCAATTTCAAGAATTAAGACAACATAATTTTAAAAGCTTTGAGAGCAGATTTTCACAATTAACAAACTTAAAGTATTTTTCTAAAATATAATACTATCCTCCAATTTAATGTTAGAGAGAATGGAGGGTTTGGATCCGTGTTAGGGTCTCACGTGACAAATTTCATATGAAAATATCAAAATAAATAAATAATTCATAAAAATTGTTAAAAATAACCTACAATCTAATTGCTAGCTGGGATTCTTGCTCTTACCCTTGCTCGTTCTATTGTTTCGATGGCCTCGCCCCTCACAACCTGCAACTCGGTGTGTGGAAAGTGTCATTCTCTTGTTTTCTCCAAAGCCCCTTTCTCATTTTCTCGTGCGATGAAAATAAGTTAGGTTTTGCCTCCTTTTTTGCTTTTGTTTCTCCTTTCTATCTTTTTCTCTCCTCTTTCTTCCTTTTGGCATATTTTTCATTGTTTGTTGTCCTTTTTTCTTTTGATTTTATCATTTTGAGTTTCCTTAGGAATTTTACATTCCTCTCGAAACTCGAGGGGGTACCCTTAGCCTAAGAGGTATTTATGTCTCTAATGCCTTATTTTGTGTGCCAAATATTTAAAGTGTTCAGAATGATACTATTTGTGCACTATCCCTTCTAAATCAACCACCCTTTTTTATTATGTTTGTCATCCTCTTCGCCCATAGGTGGCTACATATTTCTTTGGCACATTTATTAGGTCATAAATGCATCAAAGAGGGAGCAAAATGTAGACACAAAAATTTTACCCATCTAGATGAGTCATTTTTCCTTGGGTTCCTTTCAGAGGTTCTCAAACTTGTTAGGAGCAATTTTGGCCCTTTTTTTCTTGTGTTTTTCCTTTCCTTTATTGACCTTGACCGAATTCACGCCCGATAATTTATGAGGCATGAATTCTACAAATTTAGGATTTTTCTTCAAAAAATCTAAATTTTAAGCTGGCCCTTTTTGGCGCTTCAACCTAATCAAGGTTAATTTTTATTTTTTCCACCTTTTAGCCTTCTAAACCCTTTATAAATAAAGTAATTGGATCCCCCTTTTCTCCAAAATCGTAATCCCATTATGTTCTTGAGATTACAAGCTAGCAATCTAAAAATTTTATGTGAAATTAAAGTTCCTTTTGCTTCTTCTGGTGCTCTTGGTGCTTTAGTGTTCTGTTTTTGGTGTGTTCCTTGTGATTTAGCAAGTGGAGAAATCCTTGATGATAATTTGTCTTTTCTTGAAGGAGGAAATGTCTTCCACATTTGCTCTTGTTTCTTCCACAAGATCACCAGGTTGTTTCTTTGCATTTATTAGTTCGCTTATTCATCCTAGTTTATTTTTTGTTACGTTTGATTTGTATTTAAGGTGTTTTTAACCCTCGTATACAAATATGCACCTCATCTACTACATGGCATGGATTTTTTGAAAGCACTACTTTCACTTGTCGAGTGCTCTACATCTGCTTCAATGCTATTATCAAATCCATGCTCAATATCTTATAGAGTGCATATTTGGTCCAATTAGGCTTTGGGGTGACTGTTTATCCCAAAACCCTAGGGTTTAATTTTTTATGCCCTCTACATTATGTTTTATCTATGTTTACATTATTTTCTAACTCGTTATCATTATTTTTTGCTTGCATTTCATATCAGATTAGCTTGGGGGCAATTATTTGTTCCCAAACCCTAGATTTCAAAATTGCATTCTTGTTCAAACTTTGTATCCATTATGTTTACATTTCATTTGTTGTTCCATGTTGTCATATTATTTTGTGTTTGTTCCAAAGATCAAAGCTCATTTTATTTCAAATGGTCAGCTAAAAGTACTTAGGGGGCTTGATCATTGTGCCTCCAAGCTCAATCTCATAGTGGCCTAAGTAGAATCCCAAATGTTGAGCATATTTTCTAGAGTAGTTGTGAAGCTGTTTTATAGATTTGAAGTTGTGGGATATTCTGGATGTAAGACAAAACTCAGATCAAACACCATATTAGATAAGTATCATCGGTAAAACTATTAGGTTGTGTGTTGTTTGATTTTATCTTTTATGTTCATAACCTAGGTTATAAATAAAAAGGAAAAACATTTGATTGCTTTCTAGGCATTTAAAATAAAAGGCATATAGTTTTGCATCTAGGGTTTAGTTGTGTTTGTGCATTCCCTTGGTCCCTTGCTCAAAGATAAAAAGATTTCATTTCTTGCAACCTAGGGTTAGATACCATTGGATCAAATAATAATACTAGGGTTAGATATTATCTTCTTGCATCTTGTGTGTTTTGCATTGTTCTTTCATTTCTATAGTTTATCATAAAAATTCCAAACATAGGTGATTGCTTAATTGACACATTACACATTTCCACACCAAACTTAGAGTGAGTTCTAAAACCATTCCTGGTGAACCTATTTGTTTGTGTCCTTTAGTGTAGATAATTTAACCGTCATCATGATCACCTTGGCTCCTAGAATATCTGATCGAGAATCGTATGCAATGCACATTTTTCCTCCTTTACAATAATTCTATATGACTACTAGGCAGTCATGATCTATATTTGGATGGCCTAGGATGTTCACTTGATGGCCCAAAGGTAGTATGATGCATCCTCCTCAAACAACCTAGGGAGGGTTTGGATATTTCATAGATATATCTAGAATCATAGATATTCAATCATCGCATCTCCTTTTTAGATATATTTTTGTAAATAAATCTAGCTTTAGTTTGCATCCAATTTTAAACATTTTTATTTTATGATTAAGTATTATAGCACATTATAGAGGATCCTTTTAACGATACTCAAACTAGGAGCTTTACTCTTTATTTTTTCAAACCTTTCTTTAACAAAGCTTTGAATAAATTCATAATTGTGCATGGTCAATTTACTCTCATCTTTTTATCTTATGTTGTATCTCATGAATATCAATTGGAATTACAAATTATAGTTAGTTATTGAGTGGATTAATGCTTGAAATTTTATTTTTGTAAAACTTTGATATATGATTGTAGTCACTTCAATAAGATCATTTAAACATTAAATTTAATCACACATTCACTCAATATTTTAGTTTTCCCTGTATTTTCTTCTTAAGAAAACATGGAGCTAACCCTCCACATAAACTAATCGAACTCACTTTAGATCATCCAATCATTTTATGATCTAAAGTGCACTCACATAACCTTAGGTGAATTAGTAGTAACCAAGCACTAGAGGCCACCACAAAGACTAATCTTTAACTTTTGGATATGGGATTAAAGTGATTTTCAATGTTTTCAAATCATTTTTGCAATGAAAACGCTTTTAATTTTAAAAATAAAAAGCCTTATAAATAGGAGCAAATTTCCACATATCATGAATTAAGAGTTTTTTTACTTCAACATATTTTGAATTTAAGATAATCCACTTCACACATGACTGATTTATGCATACAAATGGTCTTAATGTGCATGCCCTCTTGAATTGAATGTGGTCTTGAATTCTTCCCCTATGAGTTTACACATTTATCCTAAGGAGATTATTGTTGTATTTTCACTAGTAAATTATTATTGAGGATGTTGATGTTTCTTTTGTTAAATGAATTAAATGATATCATATATTCATGAGTATATTGTTGTTGAGGATGTTGACATTTCTTTTATTGAAGGAATTAAATGATATCATAAGCATATAAACAAAGGATAAACATATGAGAGGGATTTTCATAATTGTCTAACTTAAAATATATTTTTAAAAGATAATAATATCCTATAATTTAATGTTAGAGAGAATGGAGACTAAAATTTAACATTCTTTTTCTCTAGAACATGTCTTTCATGGCTTTTTTCAATTTCAAGAATTAAGACAACATAATTTTAAAAGCTTTGAGAGCAGATTTTCACAATTAACAAACTTAAAGTATTTTTCTAAAATATAATACTATCCTCCAATTTAATGTTAGAGAGAATGGAGGGTTTGGATCCGTGTTAGGGTATCACGTGACAAATTTCACATGAAAATATCAAAATAAATAAATAATTCATAAAAATTGTTAAAAATAACCTACAATCTAATTGCTAGCTGGGATTCTTGCTCTTACCCTTGCTCGTTCTATTGTTTCAGTGGCCTCGCCCCTCACAACTGCAACTCGGTGTGTGGAAAGTGTCATTCTCTCATTTTCTCCAAAGCCCTTTTCTTGTTTTCTCATGCAGTGAAAATAAGTTAGGTTTTCTCCCCAATTTTTGTTTTTGTTTCTCCTTTTTATCTTTGTCTCTCCTCTTTCTTCCTTTTGGCATATTTTTCATTGTTTGTTGTCCTTTTTTCTTTTGAGTTTATCATTTTGAGTTTCCTTAGGAATTTTACATTCCTCTCGAAACTCGAGGGGGTACCCTTAGCCTAAGAGGTATTTATGTCTCTAATGCCTTATTTTGTGTGCCAAATATTTAAAGTGTTTAGAATGATACTATTTGTGCACTATCCCTTCTAAATCAACCACCCTTTTTTATTATGTTTGTCATCCTCTTCGCCCATAGGTGGCTACATATTTCTTTGGCACATTTATTAGGTCATAAATGCATCAAAGAGGGAGCAAAATGTAGACACAAAAATTTTACCCATCTAGATGAGTCATTTTTCCTTGGGTTCCTTTCAGAGGTTCTCAAACTTGTTAGGAGCAATTTTGGCCCCTTTTTTCTTGTGTTTTTCCTTTCCTTTATTGACCTTGACCGAATTCACGCCCGATAATTTATGAGGCATGAATTCTACAAATTTAGGATTTTTCTTCAAAAAATCTAAATTTTAAGCTGGCCCTTTTTGGCGCTTCAACCTAATCAAGGTTAATTTTTATTTTTTCCACCTTTTAGCCTTCTAAACCCTTTATAAATAAAGTAATTGGATCCCCCTTTTCTCCAAAAACGTAATCCCATTATGTTCTTGAGATTACAAGCTAGCAATCTAAAAATTTTATGTGAAATTAAAGTTCCTTTTGCTTCTTCTGGTGCTCTTGGTGCTTTAGTGTTCTATTTTTGGTGTGTTCCTTGTGATTTAGCAAGTGGAGAAATCCTTGATGATAATTTGTCTTTTCTTGAAGGAGGAAATGTCTTCCACATTTTCTCTTGTTTCTTCCACAAGATCACCAGGTTGTTTCTTTGCATTTATTAGTTCGCTTATTCATCCTAGTTTATTTTTTGTTACGTTTGATTTGTATTTAAGGTGTTTTTAACCCTCGTATACAAATATGCACCTCATCTACTACATGGCATGGATTTTTTGAAAGCACTACTTTCACTTGTCGAGTGCTCTACATCTGCTTCAATGCTATTATCAAATCCATGCTCAATATCTTATAGAGTGCAGATTTGGTCCAATTAGGCTTTTGGGTGACTGTTTATCCCAAAACCCTAGGGTTTAATTTTTGATGCCCTCTACATTATGTTTTATCTATGTTTACATTATTTTCTAATTGTTATCATTATTTTTTGCTTGCATTTCATATCAGATTAGCTTGGGGGCAATTATTTGTTCCCAAACCCTAGAGTTCAAAATTGCATTCTTGTTCCAGCTTTGTATCCATTATGTTTATATTTCATTTGTTATTCCACGTTGTCATATTATTTTTTGTTTGTTCCAAAAATTAAAGCTCATTTTTTTACAAACGATCAGCCTAAAAGTACTTAGGGGGCTTGATTGTTGTTCTTCCAAGATCAATCTCATAGTGGCCTACGTAGAATCCCAAATGTTGAGCATATTTTCTAGAGTATTTGTGAAGTCTGTTTTATAGATTTGAAGTCATGGGATATTCCGGATGTAATACAAAACTCAGATCAAACACCATATTAGATAAGTATCATCGGTAAAACTATTAGGTTGTGTGTTGTTTGCTTTTATCTTTTATGTTCATAACCTAGGTTATAAATAAAAAGGAAAAACATTTGATTGCTTTCTAGGCATTTAAAATAAAAGCCATATAGTTTTGCATCTAGGGTTTAGTTGTGTTTGTGCATTCCCTTGGTCCCTTGCTCAAAGATAAAAAGATTTCATTTCTTGCAACCTAGGGTTAGATACCATTGGATCAAATAATAATTCTAGGGTTAGATATTATCTTCTTGCATCTTGTGTGTTTTGCATTGTTCTTTCATTTCTATAGTTTATCATAAAAATTCCAAACATAGGTGATTGCTTAATTGACACATTACACATTTCCACCCCAAACTTAGAGTGAGTTCTAAAACCATTCCTGGTGAACCTATTTTTTTGTGTCCTTTAGTGTAGATAATTTAACCGTAATCATGATCACCTTGGCTCCTAGAATATCTGATCGAGAATTGTATGCAATGCACATTTTTCCTCCTTTACAATAATTCTATATGACTACTAGGCAGTCATGATCTATTTTTGGATGGCCTAGGATGTTCACTTGATGGCCCAAAGGTAGTATGAGGCATCCTCCTCAAACAACCTAGGGAGGGTTTGGATATTTCATAGATATATCTAGAATCATAGATATTCAATCATCGCATCTCCTTTTTAGATATATTTTATAAATAAATCTAGCTTTAGTTTGCATCCAATTTTAAACATTTTTATTTTATGATTAAGTATTATAGCACATTATAGAGGATCCTTTTAACGATACTCAAACTAGGAGCTTTACTCTTTCTTTTTTCAAAACTTTCTTTAACAAAGCTTTGAATAAATTCATAATTGTGCATGGTCAATTTACTCTCATCTTTTTATCTTATGTTGTATCTCATGAATATCAATTGGAATTACAAATTATAGTTAGTTATTGAGTGGATTAATGCTTGAAATTTTATTTTTGTAAAACTTTGATATATGATTGTAGTCACTTCAATAAGATCATATAAACATTAAATTTAATCACACATTCACTCAATATTTTAGTTTTCCCTGTATTTTCTTCTTAAGAAAACATGGAGCTAACCCTCCACATAAACTAATCGAACTCACTTTAGATCATCCAATCATTTTATGATCTAAAGTGCACTCACATAACCTTAGGTGAATTAGTAGTAACCAAGCACTAGAGGCCACCACAAAGACTAATCTTTAACTTTTGGATATGGGATTAAAGTGATTTTCAATGTTTTCAAATCATTTTTGCAATGAAAACGCTTTTAATTTTAAAAATAAAAAGCCTTATAAATAGGAGCAAATTTCCACATATCATGAATTAAGAGTTTTTTTACTTCAAAATCTTTTGAATTTAAGATAATCCACTTCACACATGACTGATTTATGCATACAAATGGTCTTAATGTGCATGCCCTCTTGAATTGAATGTGGTATTGAATTCTTCCCCTATGAGTTTACACATTTATCCTAAGGAGATTATTGTTGTATTTTCACTAGTAAATTATTATTGAGGATGTTGATGTTTCTTTTGTTAAAGGAATTAAATGATATCATATATTCATGAGTATATTGTTGTTGAGGATGTTGACATTTCTTTTATTGAAGGAATTAAATGATATCATAAGCATATAAACAAAGGATAAACATATGAGAGGGATTTTCATAATTGTCTAACTTAAAATATATTTTTAAAAGATAATAATATCCTATAATTTAATGTTAGAGAGAATGGAGACTAAACTTTAACATTCTTTTTCTCTAGAACATGTCTTTCATGGTTTTTTTCAATTTCAAGAATTAAGACAACATAATTTTAAAAGCTTTGAGAGCAGATTTTCACAATTAACAAACTTAAAGTATTTTGCTAAAATATAATACTATCCTCCAATTTAATGTTAGAGAGAATGGAGACAAAAATTTAACATTCATTTTCTGTAGCATAAGCCTTTCATGATTTTTTTTTCAGTATCAAGAATTAAGACAACAAGTGTTTGCTCTTCATTAAGAAAGTATAACCCCCACAAGTGTTTCCTCTAACACATAATGGACATAAGGAAATCTAGGTTGGTACGATATGCACAATTCTCATGGTCCTTAAAAGTTATAGTTTGACTACTAATTATTTTTTGGCTACATAGAATAGTTGGTCACAACCACACTATTTTTAGTAACTAACAAGTGTAGGGTTCAAACCACAAAGGTTGCTCCCACCAAATCTATTCCACTTTTTTATTATTGACACGACATGAAGGGGACCACCGATCACTCAGAATTTGTACTACCATCATTAGTCTGGCACACACTCAAAGGACTACTAGTTATCGTAAACATACTCAAAGGACTACTAGTTGTCATAAACATACTTTCTTTACCTAGTATTCGATATTTGACCTATCAAAGTCCAAAATCTATTGAGCATACTTTTTGAGACAATTATATATTCAATCCATACCACCTCAGACCCATGAGAAAAAATTATAAGGTTAATGTTTTTTAATATTAAATTTATTATTTAATTATATGAAACTGAGATAGAACCTTAAATTCATTATTTACATATATGAAATCAAAATAGACATTACATGGTCACGATACTTTAAAAAACCATAAGCAATTATGGTTTATCATCTAACTAAATTTGAACCAAAATATTTCTTAAAAATCCATATTTTTAATCATTTAAACTAATATCCTTAACCATAGCACAAACATGACATACTATTCAAATAATCTTTGTTTTATTCTAAAATATAAAATAACCTTTCTATTATTCCTGAAGAACACAAAATTATACTGAGAGGGGGTTGAACAGTATAAGATCACTTTTTACCTTTCTTTTCCAAACAATATTATGCAATATATCAATGTAAATATCAACAGCAGTAATAAAATCAATGCACAAATCACCACAATCAATAGAGACCAATTTAACGTGGTTCATCGAATGTGGGCTACTCCACGGAGAAAATATATCACTAAAATTTTCTCAACAAATCTCTTGGGAATCCTTCCCAATTATAATTTTGATGGACCTCTGTCCAAATGAGACACCAATCCCCTAATCAATTTCATGGATACCTATCCATAGGAGACACCAATCCCATTAGCTGGTTCGTGGATCTTTGTCCATAGGAGAACTCCTTATTCTCTGCTCTAGATGGTGACCCTCTAGAAGACTATTGCCTCCACTACAGTGGCTTATGGATATCTCTCCACTAAATACTCTTGTCCTCACTCAGAATACCTCTATCCTCACTACCCTAGCTAATGGATCTCTATCCACTAGAGACTACTATCCTCTACTTTGTCACCTCCAAAGCTTACTTTCAACTCTGTCTTAAATTTGCACTAAATATTGTCCTTCGATCTAGCACAAATCTACTCAATATCTATCTCAAATTTGCACTAAACACTATCCTTCATTCTAGCATAAATCTTCTCAATCTTTGTCTCTAGTCTGGTACAAATCTACCCTCAAATCTGCACCAAAATCTATCCTCAAGCCTTAACACAAAGCTTGATCCAATCACAAATAAACTTTGCTAGATCTACCCCAAACCTTAACTCAATATTTAAACAAATCAATCAATCAACTCTACTCTCAATTCTTCTCAAATACTTACCTCAAATCTGTCCACAATTTCTCTCAAGAACTTGCCCAATATGCTCAACTAGTCTTCACCAAGACTTACCTCAAATCTGCTCAATAAGTCCTCACTAGAACTTGCTCAATTTTCTCAACAAGTATTCACCAAGACTTGCTTTAAATCTTCTCAACAAGTCCTCACTAGAACTTGCTCAATCTACTCAAAAAGTCTTCACCAAGACTTACCTCAAATATGCTCAACAAGTCCTCACTAGAACTTTCTCAATCTACTCAACAAGTCTTCACCAAGACTTTCCTCAAATCTAATTGTAAGCTTCCACAAAAGCTTACACAAATCTATCCTTAAGCTTTCACAAAATCTTCCTCAACTCTGTTCTTAAGTCCACTATAGGACTTACTCAAATCAGCTCACAAGCTTTCACAAAAGCTTATTCAAATCAATTGCAAAACTTGCATACACAACTCAACTCAATCCTTTTAGAAAACCTCTTCAATCACACAAATAATTTTCACTTAGAATCTTGTTTAACTTACAGAAACATATAGAGAATGGTTAGACTCAATATATTTCATACTCACAAATCACTTTCAAACTCTCCTTCAAATCAATTCAAAAATAAAGAACAATTTATTTCATAGAACTTGAACTCTCACTCCAATGCATTCAATCAATAGTGCTCATCCAACTTCACTCAACCATTCACTCAATGAAACACAACTTGCTTACAAACCCAAACCAAGTGTTTCACTTTACTTCCAATAACTCACACTATGAATCTCAATCCTTGACTTGAGATGATTTCAAAATTCACATAACAATGATACTCATGATCTTTTCACAAACCCTAATCATGCACATCAAAGCTTACTCAAATATTTCCAACAATGCTTATCAAACAATCTCACATAACAATGATACTTATGTTCTTTCACAAACCTTAGTTCAATATTGTTCTCAATTTCACACTCAATTGTTCTCACAAACATTCACTAATCATGTATATAAAAACTCACTCAACAATGCTTATCAAACAAACCTTTTCACTCCAACTTTGCATTTCACAACATCCAACCCAAAAATATTTCACTCACAAGGAATATGTGCCCATACCTTTTGTTTTGATGAATATTTGACCTCAAAACCTGTCTCAATCACAATCAACCTCTTTGACAATCTCAATGATTAGATATAAAAAATCTTCACTCAATTATTTCCCTCAAAATTATTTCACCATACAAAAATAAGCAAGACTCAAGTACACCTTATTATCTCCAAACTTATCGAAAATATTTCTCAACACATAGAAATCAATTTTTATTTATAAAATCCAAATTAATCAATTTATAGAAGACAAAGTTCTTTCACAATCACTTTATAAACTCCCAATGATAATTTTCAACCTATAAGAATTAATCCCTTGAATTACCCTTATTACTCCAACCTCTATTTAATTTTTAAATCACAAAATAATATAACATATCAAATATCCTTATAGCTCCAACCCTTATTTAATTTTTCAAAGAATAAAATAATGTAAACTATCAAGTACCTTATACCTCCCTACTTTCTAAGGCGCTACCTAAACTCACGTGGCCTTAAAGCGCTCCACAACCTTGGCACTATTAAAAATTAAACAAAAATTTTAATGCATACCTTGTACCTTGGCCCACGTGCAAAATGGATAGCGCATGCCTTGGCTACGCTTTGAACCTACGATCTCATTGTCACTGTTGTGCTCTAGCCGAAGCTAGGCAGCCATTGGGCCACACGCCCACACAATCCTAAACACTCGAGTGCCTCTCCTTGTTATCTCAATAATTTTCAATGATCAAATAAACAAAATAGTTTTTCCCTTCCAAAACGACTACACGAGGATTTGAAAACCCAACCTCTACCTTGTGAATGCCTTAATTCTACCTTGATCACCAACTGTACTAACCAACGCTATGGTTATGCACTAAACATGTCACATGCATTTAAACCTGTGCCTGCCCTTCAAAGATTTTAATCACACAAAATCCTTTCTTCCTCACCACAAACAACACACTATTTTCTTTAACTTTGGGTTATCGAATTATGCATGGATGACTTAATTAAAATATTAAATCCCCCTTTATATACACTTTGGCTTATGCGCTTCGACGTCAGCATTTTAATTAAAAATTCAAATTTAAAAATTTGAATTAATAAATTACTTTATAATATTTAACTTTGGCGCCAAAATTTATTTTAAATTTAGATTTTAACCTTTAGGTTAAAATATTTAAATTTAAATAAATTAAATTAAAAATTTTACAAACTGCTCAAAGGGTCTTTCAAGGAATAAAATATTTTTAATTACTCCTTGGACCTATTCTCTTCATCTCAACCTGTAACCTGGAATATTATAATATTATTATTGCCTTTTAAACCTACTTCTCCTTCCTTGGGTCTTCAACCTTTTAGGCCTCCTTAGGCATATAATATTAAAGATAAATATTATATCCTATTCCTTTAAACCTCTTCCTTTCCTTTTGGAAAAACCACCTGGTGACATTAATGATGATGAAACTTAACCAATAAAATCTTGACAACTCTTGACGAAACTTAACCAACAAACTCTTGACAACTCTTGACATCAATGACAACAACTCTTGCTCATATTTTCAACAATCTCCCCCTTTATCATTGATGGCAACCCTTTTTCCTTTAACCATTTATTTTACCTTTTTTAGTTATGCTCCCCTTGAGAAGTTGCTCCCCCTAACTGAATTCTCTCCTCCTAACTCAAATATCTCCCCATTTATCATCAATGGCAAAGGGCCACCTTTGGGTCTTGGGGATAATAATAATACTCTTATCTTAGCCCCTCCCCTACCTCCTTTATTTTAGGTGCTTAATTTTTGGATGGGAGTATCTCTACTTCCAGCATACAATGATCTTTACCTTTGTCCACCTTCTTCCTCAACTGATCCTACTGATTCCTCTTACTGTTCTTGTTCCTGCTTGTCTTTGTAATTTTTGCTCTACACCACTTGGCTATATGCCCAATATTATTGCACTTATAACACTTAATTTTGTGATTCCTTAAAGGTGCAAATGTTCTATAGTTCCTCCTGGTGAAGCCATATCCATTCCTGTGATTAGCCCTACAATTAAACACCTTATGACCAAACTGATTACAAGAGTGGTAATACCCTTGAAAGAGATGCCCACTTCTAAAACCATATATATGTCTTTCATGTGTCCTACACTGTGAATCCTTGTGACCAAACCTGTGATATGAGTAGCAAAATTCATTCAAGAAACCTTGCTTTGACCCCATTTGTCTCTTAGTCTCTTCTACCCTGTGTTGTTTCTTGTTTCATATGTTACTTATTTGTGCATTGTTCCTTTTCTTGTTGAAATTTCTATTGTCCAACTTATCCTTAGAAGTATCACTCTCTCTTACTCTCTTATTCTAAAGCTTCTTCTTATTTGGATCCTTAGATTGACTCCTCTCCTTGTTCTCTTTGTTCCTGTTCAAAACCAAGTCCTATCTTGTTTGATGAAGATATTTGTACCTTGATAATCTTATCCAAGTTCTTTGATATTCTTCCAAATCTATGTAGCTTGTCTTTAGACTATTTTACTTCCTTCCTTAGTAAAGCTACTTCAAGCTTTAACCTTTCTCTTGAAAATTTTGAGTCAAATTTGTCATTGATGTCAAGGAACGAAGTTGTCATTGATGTCAAGGAATAAGCTACCGTTGATGTCAAAAGGTCAAGAGGAACAATGCAAAGGTTAAATGCAAAAGAGCTTCATAATATTTTTAATATTATGTGGAATCATATCTTAAGAGGGTTTTCATTAAAACCATGGTTGAGCAAAAATAAAAGGTTTTTCATAAAAACCCAAGGAAGTCCAAGGAGGTTTTAATATTTACTTTATAAAATATTTAAATTCAAATTGAATTTAAAATTTAAAAATAAATATTATTTATACAAAGTGGTAAAATCAAAAAGGGCTTTGATAAAGCCAAAAGGATTTAAAAGTTAATTTATAAAATTTAAATTCTAAATAATTATAAATAATTTTAAAAGTAATTATTCAAATTTTGAAGGCGTCGACGTTCAAAATTAAAGGAGGAAATTAGTATATATACTATATGCCTTAGTTGCATTTAAGACATCCTTCGTTCAAAATAAAAAGCGTCCAATTATTGTTGTGAGAATTTGTGCGAGGAAGAAGACAAAAAACCTTGTCTTAAGCGCCAGCGAAAGGGTTAAATTTATCGTGTGCTAAAATGTAATATCCATCAAGGCAGCGTAGCCTAGTGGCAAGTGGACGAAGTGCTAAGGCATTTGTGGATGAAGTGATCTGCATTCGATTAACGACGATAGCATTTTATTTATGTATTTTGAAGTGTCAAGGAAGTGGTATGTGAGTTCTTGTTTTGGTGCGTGCGGAGAGGAATATAGAGCACATTGAGCTCTTGCTCTCCAAAAGAGCGCCTAGCTCGTGCAGTGGTTGGATTCATGGCTAGGACACTAGTAGAGGCGACGTCATGAGTTCGAGTCCCACCAAGGCAAAGGTAATAAAATTTTTAATATGTGTTGTGATGCCTAAGGTTTTGACATAAGGTCCTAGGGAGTTAAAAGGGTTAGTTAAAAAGGTTTTTAATTAATCATTATTTTTTGTTAATTGGAGGAATAAGGAGTTGGCTTTATTTTTGAATAAAGTATTTTTTACATATTGGTAATTGAATATTTATAGTGTTGAGAGGACTTATTGCCATTGAGTTATTTTTAAAAGGAGATTGTATTGACATTATTCTTGGTATTGAGTATTATTTATTTTGGGATATTGAGTATTATTGATATTTTGGTTAATCATTTTTGTATATGTTGATGGATGCTTTCTTTAAGATGGAGTGATAAGGTGTATGTGTGCTTTGATATTTTCATTGTATTTTCTTATCATCTTCTAACTCCTTTGAGCTTGGCAAAGAATTATTTGTGGTTGTGGCAGATTTTAGAGGCTCCTTCATCATCAAGAAAAAGGTATGAGCATATTCTTCTATAGTTGAGTTGATTGATTGGTTTTTTGAAAAATAAGTTTGGATTGAAAAGGTATTTATTAGGGTTTCCTTATTGAGTGTGTTGAGTTAATGCTTAAAGATTTTCTAGAATAAAGTGTTGTTGTCAAAACCTTGTTTTATAAGCATTATTGTTGAAGCTTTTAGTTGAGTGAAGAACTTGAACTAGGGTTTGAAAAGAACATGAATATAATTGTTATGTGAGATTGGTTGATGAAGCATTGTTGGAAATATTTTGAGTGAGTGGTTATATACTTGGACTAGGGTTTGTAAGGAAGGATTATTTCTTTGAGTGATTGGTTGAAGTAGAGTTGGTTGAGCCTAGTCAAGTGGATGTGTGAAGTGATTGTTCAAGTTCTATAAAATAAACTATTCTATATTCTAAATTGATTTGAAAAAAATATTTAGCATTGATGAATGTGAAATAAATTGAGTCTCTAATAATTCTCTTTATGTTTCTATGAGAGTGGACAAGTTCTAGTGTGGACTCGTTGAGAAGATTTGAGGTAAGTCTTTGAAAATACTGGTGGATAGATTTGGGTAAGCTTTTTTGGAAGCTTACAACATAGATTGATGATATATTTGAGAACAAATATTGAGAATGGATTAAGGACATATCAGAGGATAGATTTTTGTGCAGATTTGAGGATAGGTTTGTGCCAAACCAGAGATAGAGATTGAGGATATATTTGTGCTAGATTGAAGGACTATATTTAGTGTAAGTTTTAGACAGAGCTTTGAAGGTGATAGAGTTGAGGACAGAGGTCTCCAGCTAGAGTAGGGAAGATGGGTATCTTTAGTGGATAGAGTTCCATTTGCTAAGGGCAGTGGAGGTAGAGGTATTCTAGAGGATCACCAGCCAGAGAAGAGATTAGGATATTGGTGTCTCCTGTGGATAGAGATCCATGAACTTGATTTAGGGGATTGGTATCTCCTTTAGATAGAGGTCCATAAACATTGTAGGGAAAGGATTCCCAAGAGAATTTATTTGAGAAAAATTTATAAGAAATATTTTCTTCATGGAGTAGCCCACATTGGATGAACTATGTAAAATCATGTCTCTCATGTGTATGATGCTTTGTGTGATGTTTACTACTTTAATATTATTGATGCTATTATTTGGATTAAAAATCAAAATGTTTTATCTTATACTGTTCACCCCCCTCTCAATATAAGCACATGTTCTTCAATTGGTATCAGAGCCGGTCTCTTTGTGAAATTACTAACAGGTTGGAGGAGGATCCATTGGTAACACACATGATTTTAGAAAATAAAGAGGAGACTATGTTTGACATAAAAGAGAAATTATTTACTGCTCTTAGAAAGTTGGAAATAATTAGAGAGAAGAATTCAGGCTTGAAGGAACAAATTCAAGAGGATGAAGAAGCAAGGATGGAACTTCTACAAAATCTCATAGAACTCAAGATAATGGTGGAAGAAGAAAAGAAAATTGAATAGGATATGACATATCTATTAAGATCCAAAGAAACAAGATGTGAAATATTGAAAGCAGAAATTGTCTACTTAAGGAATGAAGTTGAAAGGACCAAGGCACTACAAGATGTAGAATATGATAAATAGAAAGAGGAATCAAGTCTTCAAAAACCAAAAACTTCAAACAAGGATAAGTAAGAAAATGATATCAGAAAAGAATAAATAAAAGAAGAACTTTGGATAAGAGTTAATCACAAGAGAAATAATACTCCACCACAAAATCCAAGTCATCCAAACAGGCATATTTTCTTCCATGGTCGTTGCTTTTCTTCTAATAACTATGGTCATAGAGTTGTACACTGTATTAATCATGCAAGAAACAATGTCAATAGAAATTTTAATTCTTTTGCACCTCTTATGGAAAATGATATTGTATGTTACAAATGCAATAATTTTGGATACAAGGCTAGATGGTGTAAAATGATACTTCCTGAGTCGAGAAAAATAATTTCAACAACTAAGAAAGATGAAAGAGAAAATGTTAAGGCTAGATCAATGTTAGTTCAAAAAATCCTTCATGCTCAGGATAAATAAGAACAATAGTATCTTGATAGTGGTTTTTCTAGTCACATGATAGGAGACAAAGATAAAATCAGTGTACTAAAAGAAACCAATAGAGGGTCAGTAATTTTTGGTGATAATGGATCAGCAAGGATTGGTGGAAGAGGAACTCTAAGTTTAGATAATGGGAAAATAAAAATAAAAAATATGTTATATGTTAAAGGGTTAAAACACAATCTACTAAGTATAATTCAACTTTGTGATCAAGGGTATATGGTTACTTTCCATCCCGATAGATGTGAGATAAGAAAATTAAAAACTAGAAAAATCATTGCCAGTGCAAGAAGAACCCCAAACAATTTATACATGCTCAATGAGATCAAAGGGGAAAAGTGCTTTCTATCACAAGAATATGAGATTTGGTTGTGGCATAGAATATTGGGTCACTTGAATTTTGATAACATAGTCAACATAAGCAATAAACAGGTAGTCAGATATTTACCCAAAATAAGAAGACCTCAAAGCACAATTTGTGCACCCTATCAAAATGGAAAGCAAACTAGGACAATATTTAAATCAAAAGGATATATGTCATCTGAGCCATTAAGTCTAATACATACTGATCTATGTGGTCCTACCAGAACATAAAGTATTCAGGGTGAGAGCTACTTTATACTATTTATAGATGATTATTCCATAATGGTTTGGGTAACTTTCCTGAAAGAGAAGTCAGAGGCCTTTGAAAAATTCAAAGCATTTAAGGAATTGGTTGAAAATTAAACTGGAAAAAGGATTAAGTGTTTGAGATCTGACAGAGGAGGAGAATTTACTTCAAATGAATTTGTAGAGTTTTGTGAACAACATGGAAATAAAAGAGAATATTCAGCAGCAAGAACTCCTCATAGTATGTGGTACCAAAGCATGTCATATACGAAAGAAAGCAATTACAAAATAATTATTAAGAGTAACAACCAATACAGAGCTTGTGGGAGTTTTTTTTAGTACACTGCTATGTGTGTCAGCAGCTTTTTGTTTCTCATTTTCTCAAGGAAGGGATCCATGTCTGTTTGTTGTAATTATATGTTGGGTGTTCTTGGGGGGGGGATGTGGGGAGGTTTCTTTAGGAAAGAGGGGGAGGGGCCCTCCCCGCGTGGGGGGGGTTGCGGTGCGTGTAGATTTTATATATAGAGGCACCTAGGTAGGTGTGTTCTCCACTCCCCCCCCGGCTTTTTTTTAAAAGGAGTTGGGGGCCCCCCGCCACCCCCCAAAATAAAATTTAAAAACCCTATCCCCCAAAAAAAAAAGAACTCAACAAAATGAAGTAGTTGAAAGAAAAAATAGGACTGTTGAGAATATGGCTAGAGCTATGCTAAATGAGTCTCAAATATTATATGGATTTTGGAGAGAATCAGTCAACACAGCAGTATACATAACCACTAGGGCTCAAATGAGGGTAAACCATCACAATACTCCATATGAGCTTTGGAAAGGAAGACCTGCCACTATAAAACACTTCAGGATTTTTAGAAGCAAGTGTTACATAAGACGAGAAGATCAAAACTTAGGCAATTTTGATCCAAGATGTGATGAAGGAATCTTTCTTGATTATTCCTCAAGGAGTAAAGCCTATATATGCTTCAACAAGAGAACACGTACTATGGTGGAAAGTATAAATGTAACAATTGATGAGAAGATAGATTCAAGAGAACCAATTCAGAAAATTGTGTATCAAGAATATGGATGTTGTCAAGAAGAGTTTTGTGAGGAATCATATAAAGAAGAAGAAGAAACACAAATAATTCTTCCTAAAACTCCATCCAGGTATGTACAAAAGCATCATCCAAAAGAGCAACTCATTGGGAATCCATATGAAATACATACAAGGAGAAGAATAATAACACCATCTCAACAAGCAAATTTTTCTTTCCTATCTAAGATTGAGCCAAAAGACTTCACTCAGGCAAGTGAGGATAAATTTTGGATTAAGGCAATGGATGAGGAATTAGATTAGATAGAGAAAAGAAAAACTTGGGAACTTGTTCCACGACCAAAGGACAAAAATGTGATTGGCACAAAATGGGTATTCAGAAACAAGTTAAATGAATATGGACAAGTGGTCAGGAATAAAGCAAGGTTAGTATGCAAAGGTTATGCATAGGTAGAGGGAATTGACTTTGATGAGATAGTTTCCCCAGTTGCATGACTTGAAGCTATAAGAATTTTTTTAGCCTTATCAAGTTTCAAAAACTTCAAGGTATATCATATGGATGTCAAGTCAACATTTCTAAATGGTGTTCTAGAAGAAGTTTATATTGAATAGCCAAAGGGATTCATATTAGTAGATAAACCAGATCATGTATGCAGATTGAAAAAGGCACTATATGGTCTAAAGCAAGCTCCGAGAGCATGGTACTCAAGATTGGATAAGTATCTTTAGGAACATGGATTCAGAAAAGGAATAGAAGACAGTAATTTATATATCAAAAATGAAGGGAATGATCTATGAATTGTGATTGTTTATATTGATGAGATCATTTTTTGGGGAAACAATGATGAAATGTGTAAAGAATTTTCTAAGAACATGCAAAATGAATTTGAGATGTCTATGCTTGGAGAATTTTCCTTCTTTCTTGGACTTCAAATTTCACAATCAGGAAAAGGGGTATTTCTCTCACAAGCCAAGTATATAAAAGAAATGTTAAATAAATTCAGGCTATAATATTGTAAGATGATAAGTACACCCATGGTCATAGGATGCAAGTTGAGTAAGGATGATGAATATCCAGAGACAGATCAGATATTATACAGATCTATGATTGGTATCTTATTGTATGTTACAGCTACAAGACCTGATATAGTACAGTCAGTGGGATTAGTGGCAAGGTTTTAGGTAGCACCTAAGGAAACATATGTGGCAATGGTAAAATGAATTTTTAGGTATCTAAAAGGGACTATATATTTTGGGCTTTGGTATCCCAAGAGTGACAATTTCACACCGATAGCATACACAAATGTAGATTGGGTTGGCAGCATTTATGATAGAAAAAGCACAAGTGGAGGAGTATTTTTTCTTGAAGACTATTTAGTCTCTTGTCTAAGTAAGAAGCAAGTTTTAGTATCCTTATCTACACCAAAAGCAAAATATATTGCAGCAGTATCCAGTTGTACACTGGTGTTATGGATGAAGCAAACTCTAGAAAACTTCAATATAAAACATGACCATCCTATTCCCATATTATGTGAAAATACAAGTACTATAAGTATCTCAAAAAATCCAATGATGCACTCTAAGACAAAAAACATTCTAATTAAGTATCATTTTTTGAGATAATAGGTGACAGATAAACAGGTCAGGTTGGAATATGTTACTACAAAGGAACAGATAGCATATATTTTCACTAAGCCACTTTCAAAGGAAACCTTTGAGAATATTTGAGAAAAACTAGGAGTAATAATCCCACCCTAGAACTAACCACCTCAAGAGGATGTGGGGGAGGGGCTAAGCTAAGAAACTCATTCTTATTCCCAAGCCCCAAAGGTAACCCTTTGCCATTGATTTCAAAGGGGGAGAGATATGAGTAAGGGGGAGATATTTGGTAATTGAGTAAAGAATAAATATTTGAAAAGAGCATTGAGCCAGGGGGAGCAATGTCCCAGGGAGATCAGAACAAATAAAAGGTTAACTTTTTGGTAAAAATAATTTGGGTTTCCATCAATGACAAAGGGGGAGATTGTTGGACATTTTGAGTCAAAGTTGTCATTGATGTCAAGGAACGAATTTATCATTGATGTCAAGGAATAAGCTACTGTTGATGTCAAAATTTCAAGAGAAACAATACAAAGGTTCAAGGCAAAAGAGATTCATAATAATTTTAATATTATGTGGAAGCATATGTTAAGAGGGTTTTCATTAAAACCATGGTTGAGCAAAAATAAAAGGTTTTTTATAAAAACCCAAGGAAGCCCAAGGAGGTTTTAATATTTACTTTATAAAATATTTAAATTCAAATTGAATTTAAATTTTATAAATAAATATTATTTATACAAAGTGGTAAAATCAAAAGGGGCTTTGATAAAGCCAAAAGGATTTAAAAGTTAATTTATAAAATTTAAATTCTAAAGAATTTAAATAATTTATAAATTAATTATTCAAATTTCGAAGGCACCGACGTTCAAAATTAAAGGAGGAAATTACTATATATACTATATGCCTTAGTGGCATTTAAGTCATCCTTCATTCAAAATAAAACAGCATGAAATTATTGTTGTGAGAATTCGTACGAGGAAGAAGACAAAAAACCTTGTCTTAAGCGCTAGCGAAAGGATTAAGTTTATCATGTGCTAAAACTTAATATCCATCGAGGTAGCATGGCCTAGTGGCAAGTGGACGAAGTGCTAAGGAGTTTGTGGGTGGAGTGATCCATGTTCGATTCGCAGTGGCAAAGTTTTATTTATGTGTTTTGAAGCATCGAGGAAGCGGCACATGAGTTCTTATTTTGGCGCATGCGGAGAGAAATATAGAGCACATTGAGCTCTTGCTCTCCAAAAAATCACCTAGCTCATGTTGTGGTTAGAGCCATGGCTAGGGCACTGGTAGAGGCGGCGTCGTGAGTTCGAGTCCCACCAAGGCAAAGGTAATAAAATTTTTAATATGTGTTGTGATGCCTAAGGTTTTGGCATAAGGTCCTAGGGAGTTAAAAGGGTTCGTTAAAAAGGTTTTTAATTAATCATTATTTTTGGTTAATTGGAGGAATAAGGAGTTGGCTTTATTTTTGAATAAAGTATTTTTGACATATTGGTTATTGAAGATTTATAGTGTTGAGAGGAATAATTGCCATTGAGTTATTTTGAAAAGGATGTTGTATTGACATTATTCTTGGTATTGAGTATTATTTTGATTGGGATATTATAAGCTGTATTTGGTTAATCATTTCACTAAAACTGAAACCATTCCTTGTAAAACTATCTTCAAGATGACCAAAGTTACCACACCTAAAACACTTGAGAATTATTGGTGCCCTCTTTCTAACATCTTCATTTTCTACTGTTAGAAATAGAATTTCTTCTTCTTCATTATCTGAGGATCTTTCATCTCTGTAACTTGAACTCTTACTTGCCTTGTCTACATAAAAACTTTTCTTATGCCTTTGGAAAAAATTATTTCCTTGCTTGCCTTGTCCATCCCTA
Source organism: Wollemia nobilis (assembly GCA_028583015.1). NCBI lineage: Eukaryota > Viridiplantae > Streptophyta > Pinopsida > Araucariales > Araucariaceae > Wollemia > Wollemia nobilis. The sequence goes on along the minus strand of JAQPPZ010016467.1, from coordinate 10,001,537 downwards.
TTTTTCTTTTGGTACCTGTGTTTTCCTATTTTCCTATTCTTATGATCCTATTTTTCATCATCATTGCTACTTCCAACCTCTAGACAATCAGTTGCATAGTGACCATATTTACCACAATTAAAACACCTAACTAATTTCGTACCTTTATACTTTCTTGAGTCCTTGTTCCTTCAGCCATAGTTTATTTCTTCATCAATAGATAACTCATTGCTTGAATCTGACTTCTAACCCTTTGAATTCTTTGTAACTTTAAATGTTGCTTCTTTTTGGGGGATAGGTTCCTCTTTTATTCTAATCTCAAAGGTTGTGATATTTCCATGTAACTCATCCCTTGTCAATAATTCAATATCTTTTGACTCTTCTATGGCTGAAATATTTTCACTATACCTCTTAGGAAGTGACCTTAAAATCTTGTGATAAACATTTGTTTCTTCAACTTTAAACCCAAGTCCTTGCATGGATTTAACAACCTCATCCACACGAAGTAGATATGTAGCAATGTTTTCCTCATCCTTCATTTTTAGGTCTTCAAATGTTTTCTTGTGATTTAGCAATTTTGTCATCTTGACCTTTTTGTCTCCCTCATATATACCTTTTAGCTTATCCCAAATCTCTTTTGTTGATGTGCAATGCATAACTTTTACAAACTTTGTTTCATGCAAACCATTTAAAATTCCATTCATTGCCTTTGAATTATTCAGTTGTAGGAGCTTACCATATTTATCTATAGGTGGAGTAGATGATGGTATGTACCCATCCTCAACTGCTTTCCATATATCATTGTCTAGTGCCATTAGAAAAATTGTCATTCTAACACTCCAAAATGCATAATTGTTCCCATCAAACAATGGTGCCTTATTTCCTGAAGACTCACTCTGAGAATCCATTTGTGTTCTTGTAAGATTTTTCTTTAAGATTTTAAACTATTCTTAAGGAACCCACTCTGATACCAATTGAATAACACAAGCTTATACTGAGATGGGGGGTGAACAGTATAAGACCATTTTTTACTTTTCTTTTCTAAAAAATATTATGCAATATATCAATGGCAATATCAACAGTAGTAATCAAAGTAATACACAAATCACCACACACAATAGAGACATCAATTTAACATGGTTCACCCAATGTGGGCTACTCCATGAAGAAAATATATAACTAAATTTTTCTCAACAAATCTCTTGGGAATCCTTCCCTATTACAATGTTTATGGACCTCTTTCCAAAGGAGACACCAATCCCCTAATCAATTTCATGGATACCTATCCATAGGATACACCAATACCCTTAGCTGGTTCATGGATATCTATCCATAGGAGAACTCCTCTTCTACTTTGGCTGGTGATCCTCTAGAAGACTACTGCCTCCACTACACTGGCTTGTGGATATCTCTCCACTGAAGACTTTTGTCCTCTCTCAAAAGACCTCTATCCTCACTGCCCTGGCTAATGGATCTCTATCCACTAGAGACTACTATCCTCTACTTTGTCACCTCCAAAGCTTACGTCTAGCTCTATCTTAAATATACACTAAACATTGTCCTTCGGTCTAGCACAAATTTGCTCAATCTCTGTCTCAAATCTGCACTAAACACTATCCTTCGGTCTAGCACAAATCTGCTCAATCTATGTATCTAGTTTGGCATAAATATACCCTCAAATATGCACCAAACTCTATCCTCAAATATGTCCTCAAGCCTTAACACAAAGCTTGATCCAATCATAAATCAACTCTGCTAGATCTACCCCAAATCTTAACTCAAGGTTTGAAAAAATCAATCAATCAACTCTGCTCTCAAGTCTTCTCAAAGACTTACCTCAAATCTGTCCATACTTTCTCTCAAGAACTTGCCCAATATGCTCCACTATTCTTCACCAAGACTTACCTCAAATCTGCTCAACAAGTCCTCACTAGAACTTGCTCAATCTGCTCAACAAGTCTTCACCAAGACTTGCTTCAAATTTTCTCAACAATTCCTCACTAGAACTTTCTCAATATTCTCAACAAGTCTTCACCAAGACTTACCTCAAATCTGCTCAACAAGTCCTCACTAGAACTTTCTCAATATACTCAACAAGTCTTCACCAAGACTTACCTCAAATCTGATTGTAAGCTTCCACAAAATCTCACACAAATCTATCCTTAAGCTTTCACAAAAGCTTCCTCAACTCTGTTCTTAAGTCCACTATAGGACTTACTCAAATCAGCTCACAAGCTTTCACAAAATTTTATTCAAATCAATTGCAAAACTTGCAACACAACTCAACTCAATCCTTTCAGAAAACCTCTTCAATCACACAAACATGTTTCACTCAGAATCTTGTTTAACTTACATAAACATATAGAGAATGGTTAGAGACTCGATATTTTTTGTACTCACAAATCACTTTCAAACTCTCCTTCAAATCAATTCAGAAATAATGAACAATTTTTTTCATAGAACTTGAACTCTCACTTCAATGCATTCAATCCAACTTCACTCAACCATTCACTCAATGAAACACAACTTTATTACAAACCCCAACCAAGTGTTTCACTTTACTTCCAACAACTCACACTATGAATCTCAACCCTTGACTCAAGATGATTTCAAAATTCACAAAACAATGATACTCATGATCTTTTCACAAACCCTAATCATGCACATGAAATATTACTCAAATATTTCTAACAATGCTTATCAAACAATCTCACATAACATTGAAACTCATGTTCTTTCACAAACCCTAGTTCAATATTATTCTTAATTTCACATTCAATTGTTCTCACAAACATTCACCATTCATGTATATGAAAACTCACTCAATAATGCTTATAAAACAAACCTTTTCACTTCAAATTTACATTTCACAACATCCAACCCAATAATATTTCATTCACGAGGAAGATGTGCCCATACCTTTTGTTTTGATGAATATTTGATATCAAAACCTGTCTCAATCACAATCAACCTCTTTAACAATCTCAATGATTAAATATCAAAAAAATTCACTCGATTATTTCCCTCAATATTATTTCACCATACAAAAATAAGCAAGACTCAAGTACACCTTATTATCTCCAAACTTATCAAAAATATTTCTCAACACATAGAAATCAATTTTTCTTTATCAACTCCAAATTAATCAATTTATAGAAGACCAAGTTCTTTCACAATCACTTTATAAACTCCCAATGATAATTTTCAACCTATATGAATTAATCCCTTTATTAACCCTTATTAATCCAACCTTATTTAGTTTTCAAATCACAAAATAATATAACATATCAAATATCCTTATAGCTCCAACCCTTATTTAATTTTTCAAAGCACAAAATATTGTAAACTATCAAGTACCTTATGCCTCCCTACTTTCTAGGGTACTACCTAAACTCACGTGTCCTTAAAGCGCTCCACAACCTTGGCGTTATTAAAAATTAAACAAAAATTTTAATGCATACCTTGTACCTTGGCCCATGTGCAAAATGGATAGCGCATTCCTTGGCTGCACTTTGAACCCGTGACCTCGCTATCACCTCTGCACTCTAGACGAAGCTAGGTAGCCATTGGACCACATGCCCACACAAGCCTAAACACTTGAGCGCCTCTCCTTGTTATCTCCACAATTTCCAGTGATCAAATAAATAAAATAGTTCTACCCTTCCAAAATGATTGTGCGGGGATTTGAAACCCCAACCTCTGCCTTGCGAACGTCTTAAGTCTACCTTGGTCACCAACTATGCTAACCAGCACTATGGGTATGCACTAAACATGCCACATGTATTTAATACTATGCCTACCATTCAAAACTTGTAATCACACCAAATCCTTTCTTCCTCACCACAAACAGCGCATGATTTTCTTTGACTTTGGGTTATCGAATTATGCATGGATGACTTAATTAAAATATTAAGTCCCCCTTTATATACACTTTGGCTTATGCACTTCGATGTCAGCATTTTAATTAAAAATTCAAATTTAAAAATTTGAATTAATAAATTACTTTATAATCTTTAACTTTGGTGCCCAAATTTATTTTAAATTTAAATTTTAACCTTTAGGTTAAAATATTTAAATTTAAATAAATTAAATTAAATATTTTGCAAACTGCTCAAAGGGTCTTTCAAGGAATAAATTATTTTTAATTACTCCTTGGACCTATTCTCTTCATCTCAACCTGTAACCTAGAATATTATAATATTAAATATTATAATATTATTATTGCCTTTTAAACCTGCTTCTCCTTCCTTGGGTCTTCAACCTTTTAGGCCTCCTTAGGCATATAATATTAAAGATAAATATTATATTATATTCCTTTAAACCTCTTCCTTTCCTTTTGGAAAAACCACCTAGTGACATTAATGATGGCGAAACTTAACCAACAAACTCTAGGAAACTCTTGATGAGACTTATAACCAACAAACTCTTTACAACTCTTGACATCAATGAAAACAAATCTTGCTCATATTTCCAAAAATTCCCAATAAACTTATCGACGATGACTGTAGAGGGTTTGAAGCCAGGTAGCAACAATGAGGTAAGTTTCGGTATATCTAATTTAGTGCTGGAAAATATTTTTTTTTTAGGAAAGTTTGACAGGGAGCAAGAAAGAACAGATTATTAGTGTAGGGGTGGTTTGATAATGGAAGAAGGGAAACAACAATTACAAGAACAAGTGGAAACCATTGGACAGTTGATCTCCATAAATTCACATACTATTCCAATTAGCGAAACTAACGAAACATGGAGATTGACATATCTACAAGCAATAGGGCATACAATAATACTACCATCTGAGACACGTGAAGAAGAAATGGAAAAACCTAGATATGTTAATGCAAAATAGTACTGGAGAATAATAAGGCATCGATAAGCTCGAACAAGGGCAACAACAATGAGGAGGATTAATCAAAAAATAACAGTAAAGAATATTCTTCCACATAAACGTGTGAATAATAAGGAACAATCAAAGGCACTAACCATCATTGAATGGGGAGATCAGTCATACCAACATAGGGGACAAAAAAAGAAAGAAAAAAGAGATAGAGGCAAAGCGATAACACATGAGAACACAGAAGGAAAAATAATCAAGGATAAAAAATAAAAAATGAAAGCAAGAAATCATATAGCATAGAAAGTGCAGGTTGCCAAAATGAGTTTCAATACAGGCAAGAAATTTACAGTCCCACAACCATGCCACTCATGTGCGCACCAAGAATTTATGTGCAAGAGATAATGAAGATGAAAGAGAAACTTGACAGCATGAAAAGGAGGGAGAAAATAAGATATACTAAATTATATGAGGTCATAAACATCAATCAGATGCTAGAAAAGGAAAAAACCAACTCAAGGAGCAAGTTTCAAAGCTACAAAACTTTGCAAACATGGGTCAACATGAATGGCATGTCCTCAAACAAGTCATCCACTCCCCAATCAATGATACGATAGAGGTGGAAAAAATAATGCAAGTCAAATAAAATAGGTATGGGAAACACTCCAAAACATAGAAACAAGAGAAAATGAGTTGTGAAATGAATTAACAAAGGCAAAGTCATGGTCTCAAGTAGTAAAAGAACCAGTCAATCAGCAGAAAGAGTTGATAGAGAAGCAAGTACAAATTCTAAATAATAGAAGAAAATAAATACATGAGAAGTTATCAAATATAATCATCAAAGGGTTAAAATATTATGGGGATAGGGAAGACACAAACCATTTAAATAGGGACTTCTTGTTAGATCGGTTACAATGGAAAGGTCAGATCAAACAAGTAGGCAGAATTGGCAAGCTAAGAGAAGGAGGCAGAGATAGGCATATTCGGGTCACATTGATGAACTATGAGGATAAAACAAGGTTACTAAGAAATAAAGACATGTTGATAGGGTCACTATTCTATTTAGATGATGACCTAACCTTTCTACAATAGGAAGAAAGAAATAAGGAATGGGAAAATGTGAGGGTAGCAAGGAATGAAGGGAGATGGAAATATTTAATAAATGGAAAGGTGTACATCACATATAAACAAACTCAAAACAAATAGGGAGTATGGCCTACCCAGGAACATCTTAAGATGGTAAGTTGAAACTATAGAGGTTACCCTTGGATAAGAGGACCCGAGTTAGGGTACATTGCTAGAGATAGATATATAATTATCCTGATGGAAACACATGAGCACGATGGATGTAGGACTCCAAAATTTATGGGATATAAGAAAATAGAAATATGGAATAAAACAACAAAAAATAGCAAGGGGTAGGGGGTATTATGATTTTAATAAAAGAGGAGTGGGATAGGGTCATTAACATTGAAAAACAATATGAAAACAAATAGTACATTTGGATAAAGATCCTAGAAAACAAGTTAGTTATTAGCATAGCAGCATATTATTTTTCTCCCAGGAATTCTAAATTCTATAAGAAACATGACCTTAACAGAGAAGACCTATACTCCTCCCTAAAAAGATATATTTTGACATACAGTAAGTTGGGGGAGATTATATTAATTGGATACTTTAATTCAAGGACAACAAATAAGCAAGCTAACATTCTAGTAGATAATGAATAAATTGAGATTAATCCTCTTTGGATGCTAGAAGAGGAAAATCAGCAGTGGACCAGGACTTCAAAATATGAGCATGGGGCTATCACGCAATGTGGAGAAGAGTTTTTAGGCCTTTGTAACATACATAACTTGGTTATTTGCAATGGGATGAAAATTTGGAAAAATTCAAGATAATATACATGTAAAATATATAAGGTACAAAGTGTAATAGACTATGTAATATGCTCATAAAATTGCATACCAAAAATAGAGGAGCTAGAAGTGGAAGATTCCCTAGTGGAACTTAAGTCAGATCACAACCCAATTGTTATGAAACTTCAAATACAAGGAGATAAACCAAGGGGAAAACACATGCATGGCAATCAAAACAAACTCCCTCACAAGGGATACATTCTCTTAATAGAAGAAAATTGACAAATTTTTAGGGCAACATTGAATAAGTTACAAGAATGGAAAAGAAAGGGACTACCTCATAGTAACAAAAATTACAATAAAAGTGAATGGTTAATGCATGTTATCCAAGAAGCTCTAAACAAATGTAAGAGAGCTCAACCTAGAAAGAAAGAAATGAATAGCTTCCCAACCCACACGTGGCTCGATGAATATTTCAAGGAAGTACGAAGATTACTAAAGAAACCAATGAGTAAAACAAGAGCAAAAAAAAAGCATATGAGAAACTGGTAAGGGCAAAAAATGAAGAATACACTAGAAATAACTGATTTACTTAGGGAAGAATGAACCAAAGAAATTTTGGAAGGAACTAAGAACGAAAAATATGCAAACTAAAAATAGCATAATAGCTAGTTAGTGGTTGAGTATTCAAAACAATTGTATGAGTGTAGTAACCAGTAGGAGACACCCCTACAATCATTGTCAAGAAAGAACTTTTCACAAATAAATACATTATTCAAGGGATAAAAAATTTAGCAACTGGTAAAGCCCGTGACATAGACAATTTTCAGACAAAGCATATAAAATGGGGGGTATATATTCTTGCACCGCATATCAAAGAGATTTTCAATGAGGTCATACAAAATGAATTCCCTATAGAATGGACAACTAGCTTGACCATTCCTTTTTTTTAAAGTGGAGATGTAAATAATCCCTCAAACTATCGAACTATCATGATCAACCCTCTCTTTTCAAAGCTATTTGGGAGTATGATAGAGCGTAGAATCAGTATATGGGCAGAAGAAAAGGGAAAGATAAGGGGCAAGTGGGTTTTAGGCCCAAGAACTCAACTATTGATCATTGTATCACACTTAGACACATAGTGGAAAAAATATGGGATAAAAAAGAGGAGGCTTTCTATTGTTTTGTAGACTTCAAAAAGGCATTTGACACAGTACCAAGAAAAAAATTATGGAACAGAATGGAAGATATAGAGGTTCCAATTCACTATAGGGTGGCAGTTCATAGATTATATGAGCATGTAAAGGCTAGAATTAGAAAGCATGAAGGGTATCTGAATATTTTAGGACTGACATAGGTGTCAAACAAGGTTGCCCTTTATCTTCGATATTATTTGTGTTTTACATTGACAAGTTAGAAGAATGGATAAATAAATTTGGGGAAGAGGGTGTGCACTTAGCCAAATATGTGGTAAAACTCCTCATGTATGCATATGATATAATTTTTGTGGTCAAAATAGCTAAAGACCTAGAAAATCACCTTCGAGCTCTAGAACTCTTTTGTAAGGAAGTTGGGATGCAAGTGAACACGAGCAAAACAAAAATCATGATTTTTTAGCAAAAAAGAAGCAACATATCAAATTTTAGTTTGCAGAAGAACCTCTTGAGGTAGTGGTAGAATACAAATACCTAGGCATAGACTTTCATGACAATCTCAATTGGAATACATGTAGGATGAAAATAACTCTAAGTGGTTGGAGAGCACTATATGCACTTCAAAATAGGTGTAGAAATACCGAGTTGTGGGACTGGAAGACCACCAAGGTCTTATTTGGCCTACTTGTCACACTGATTGTGTTGTATATTTGCGAGGTGTGGGCCAATGGTATGAAAAATACAAAATGGAGGCAAATAGAAAGGATTCAAAAACATCTAATTACAATTTTTCTTAGAATTAAGGCCACAATACCTTATCAAATTATTCTATATGAAACTCGAATGTTCCCTTTAGAGGCAATTGCTATGGCCAAGCTGTTATGTTTTTTTGTATTTGGTTATTGTGAGAAACCCCTATGATTGACATACAGGTTTAAGCAGTCTCCTCCCAACCATGACCCCTCCTAAAGTTGAGAAGTTGTTATGTTACTTGAAAAAATAGAAAACATAAAAACAAAAAATGGCTTAAGGTAGTTAGGGATGAAGAGTTGCATAGGTGGAAGAACACATAGATGAAATAAAATCATAAATGGATGAAATTTTGCGAAATAAACATAAATGAATGCCCAAATTTTAATAAAGACATAAAAAACTACGTGAACAAAAATTTTAGAAGTGAAATGTAGAAAAATACAAGCAAGAAAAGACGATACTATATTGCAAAGTTTAATCCAACATATGACAACAAGAAAAATATATATATCGATACTAAAATCAAGTGGAGGAAAAAAATCCTCATTGCTCAGATAAGGACTAGCTCTCATAGGCTTAGATGTGAAATAGGGAGATGGACAACGTCCAAGGAAGTTTTGCTTTACCGTCTAGACAAACTTTTTGTCCCTCGTGAGAACCGACAATCCCTTTTGAAGGAGGCCCATTATGCCCTTTATGGTGGTCATTTTGAAAAGCATAAGACTCTTCATAATTTTTAGAGATTATTTTATTGGCTCCACATGTAGCATGATGTTTTAAAGTACTTGAAACAATGTGTCCTTTGTAGTCGGTCTAAGCCAGCTAACCATAAGTTTGGTCTTGGTATGCCCTTGCCCATTGCCTCCCATCCTTGGGAAAGTATTTATATGGATCTTGTTGGTGGTTTTCCAATGACTGCCCATCAGCATGATTGTGTCTTTGTCATAGTTGATCATTTTAGTAAAATGGCTAAGTTCATTCCTTGTCATAAAATTAGTTCTACTACTGACTTAGACCAAATATTTTTTGATGTCGTCTGGCGTTTGTTTGGTCTTCCCACCATTATTGTGTCTGATCGTGATTCTCATTTTATTGGTCACTTTTGGCATTCTTTGTGTAAATTATTAGGTGTCCCTTAATTTTTCCATAACCTTTCATCCACAGTTTGATGGTCAAAGAGAAGTCATAAATCGTACACATGTTCAAAGTTTTGGTGTCTTCCATCATTCGAGTCCATCTAAGTGGGATTTGAATCCAACTCATATTGAGCATACATATAATAGGGTTATCCATTCATCCACAGGTCTAGGTTTTCAACCTCTTGCTCCATATGAGTTACCCTTGCCACTTTTTTCTCCTGTCACAATCCACATGCACAAAGAATAATATAGAGCTCACTCTTTCATTCAACATTTGCAGCAGCTTCAGTCCAAGGTTATTCATATTTTATAGAAGATCCAATAGCATCAGAAGCAATCCATGGATCATCATCATGTTCCACATTCCTTCTAGTTTGGACATAGAGTTTGGTTGTATCTTTATCATCGCAGGTTTTTGAAGAGGGCATATAGCAAGATCAAACCTCTTCATTATGGACCTTACACTATCATCCAGAAGGTGTCCGAGAATGATTTTCATCTTGATTTTCCAGCACACTTGGCATCCACGATGTTGTCAATGTTGACTTACTCCATTTATACCATGATTCTACTTTGGAGAGTGCACCAGTCATCAATCATCCAACATATATTGTACTAGACTTCCAACTTCCATTTGAGGAGGATCATCTTTTTGACACCAAGACCCATAACACACATCAAGGTTCTTCCACTTCCTATCTTGTTGGCCATCATGGATAGCTTCCACATCGGGCTTGTTGGATTCCTCATAGTCAAATGGTTTGTGATTTTCCTTCCCTTTTGAGCATATTGGAGTCCAATGCTTCTACGGTGGGGAGGAATGATAAGGATTAATCATATTCTTCATATTCTTCACATGTCAAATTTTTTACATGTCATAATATTCACATTTGACATATGTTGTAATCCATATTTTAATGTATGTTCACAAGTAGTTGTGAGGATAAGATTGTTGACTACAACAATTTAATGTTATCTTATCCGATCCAAAACATTGTAACTTCTTATATATAGATGTTTTGGCAATAAAAATAATCAGTTCTTCATCGATAAATATTGTCGTGCATATCTTGTGGGTGGATTCCATAACAATGATAGAGTGGAACAACAAATGAAATGCAATCAGAATGGATACAAAGCTAGAACAAGAATACAATTTTGAACTCTAGGGTTTGGGAGCAAATAATTACCCCAAGCTAATATGATATGAAATGCAAGCAAAATAGAATAATAATAGTCCAAAAATAACATAAATAGAGATAAAATAGTATGTAGAGGTTACGTAAAATAAAACCATAGGGTTTTAAAGTGAACAATAACCTCAAAGCCTGACTAGACTAAATCTGTGCCTTGTAAATTATTGAGTGTAGATTTGTTAACAGAGAAGAAAAAAATACAAAATTCTTAACGAGTGAAAGTAGGGCTTTCGTCTAATCCATGCCCTATAGAAAAAGAGCATGGATTCACATAGATGGGATTAAACCTGAAATAGAGACAAAAATACAACATAACACAAACTAAGATAAATAAGTAAACTAATGAATGCAAAGAAACAACCTGGTGATCTTGTGGAAGAAGCAAGAGCAAAGGTGGAAGACCTCTCCTCCCTCAAGAATACAAGTTATTGTCAAGTCTTTATCCACTTATAGATCCCAAGAACACACCAACAATAGAACACAAAAGCACAAGAGCACCAGAATATTACACAAGATTGCTAGCAAGATCACTTAAGAAATATTCAAATAACTGAGAGTTACCGGTATTCACTTGGGAGAAAAAGGGGATCCAATCACTTTATTTATAAATGGTTTTGAGGGCTTAAATGTGAGAAAAAAAACTTAACCTTGATTAGGTCGATGCCCCAAAAGGGTCGGCTTAAAATTTAGGTTTTTGAAGAAAAATCCTAAATTTACCGAATCTGTGCCTCGTAAATTATTGGGCATAGATTTGGACAAGATTAAGAAAAGCAATACAAAACACAAGAAAAAGAGGCCAAACTTGCTCCTAACAAGTTTGAGAAGATCTCAAAGAAAACTAATGAAAAATGACTCGTATGGGTTGGTCAATTTTTTTTCTACATATTATCCCGTCTTTGATGCATTTATGGCCTAATAAATGCGTCAAAGAAATATTTATACACCTATGGACAAAAACAAGGGAAAACAAAGGAGTGGCCAGTTTAGAAGTAAGGGGTGATGCACAAATAGTGTCGTTTCAGACACTTGGAATATTTGGCATGTAAAATAAGGTATCAAAGATATTAATGCCTCTCAGGCTAAGGGTGCCCCCTCAAGTTTTGAGAGTAATATAAAATTCCTAAGGAAACTCGAAACGACAGACTCAGAAGAAACGAGGGTGACAAACAACAAAAAAGGTACCAAAAGGAAAAAAGAGAAGAGAGGAAAAGACAAAAATAAAATATTAGGTTTTACTTGCATTTCATTTAGTTAGGATCATTTTGCATTACGTTCATTATGTTTGTGATTATCATGCTCAAAACAAAACAAAACAAAACTTACAAATGCAAGTAAAACCTAATCTTCCTTTTTGTCTTTTTCTCTCTTCTCTCTCTTCCTTTTGGCACCTTTTTCTTTGTTTTCCACTATGTTTTCTTCTGAGTCAGTTATTTTGAGTTTCCTTGGGAATTTGGCATTCCTATTGAAACTCGACGAGACATCTCGACCTGAGAAGTATTAATATCCCTAATGTCTCGATTTATGAAAGTGTCTAGAATGACACCATTTTGCACCATCACTTTTTTCTAAATAGACCACACTTTTTTCCTTGTGTTTTTCATCCTTTTCATCCATAGTTGTCTACATCTTTCTTTAACGCATTTATTAGACCATATATGCATCAAAGAGTAAAATTGTAGATACAAAAAATTGAACCACCTAGATGAGTCATTTTTCCTTGGGTTCCTTTGAGAGGTTGGCCCCTTTTTCTTGAGTTTTGCTTACCTTTCTTGACCTTGACCAAATTTATGCAGAGTAATTTTATGGAGATGGAGCACGGATTTGGTATATTTAGGATTTTTCTTCAAAAAACCTAAATTTTAAGCCGACCCTTTTTGGGGTATCGGCTTAATCAAGGTTAAGTTTTATTTTTCTTGCCTTTTAGACCTCCAAACCCTTTATAAATAAAGGTATTGTATCCCCCTTTCTCCAAGAAGGTAACCCAATTATGTTCTTGAGATTACAGGCTAGCAATCTAAAAAGTTCATGCAAAATTAGAGTTCCTTTGGCTTCTTCTGGTGCTCTTGGTTCTTTGGTGTTATATTTTTGGTGTGTTCCTTGTAATTTAGCAAGTGGAGAAAGCCTTGATGATAATTTGTCTTCTTGAAGGAGGAAAGGTCTTCCACCTTTGCTCTTGATCCTTTCACAAGATCACCAGGTGGTTTCTTTGCATTTATTAGTTTGCTTATTCATCCTCGTTTATTTTTTGTTCCATTTTAGCCTCTGTTTTAGGGTTTTTAAACCTCTTGTGTGAATCCACGTCTCATCTGCTATAAGGCATATATCCAATGAAATATCTACTTTAGCCCATAGTTTATATTGTGTTCATTTCAGTGCTATCATCGAATTTGCACTTACTATCCTATAAGGCATGATATCAATCCAATTAGGCTTTGGGGTGATTGTTCACCCCAAAATTCTAGGGTTTTGTTTTATGTGCCCTCTACATTTTGTTTCATCTTTGTTTGCATTATTTTGATTGTTATAATTATGTTTCACTTGCATTTCATATCATATTAGCTTGGGGGCAATCATTTTTTCCCAAATCCTAGAGTTCAAATTTGCATTCTTGTTCCAACTTTGTATCCATTTTATTTGCATTTCATCTATTGTTTCATGTTGTTATATTCTACTGTGTTTGTTCCAAATATCAAAGATCATTTTTTATTATGAATGATCAGCTAAAAGGACCTAGGGGACTTGACTGTTGCACCTTCAATCTTAGTCTCATAGTGGTCTAAGCAAGCTCCCAAATGTTGACCATATTTTCTAAAGTTTTTGTGAAGCTATTTTACAGATTTGAAGTTGTGGGATATTGCGGATGCAAGACAAAGGTCAGATCAAACACCATATTAGGTAAGTGTCATTGATAAAGCTATTAGTTTGTGTTTTGTTTGCTTTTATCTTTTTTTTTCATAACCTAGGTTATAAATAAAAAGGAAAAACATTTGATTGCTTTCTAGGCATTTAAAATAAAAGGCATATAGTTTTGCATCTAGGTTTTAGTCTTGCTTATGCATTTCCTTGGTCCCTTGCTCAAAGATATAAATATTTCATTTCTTGCAACCTAGGGTTAGAGACCATTAAATCAAATAATCGTACTAGGGTTATACATTGTCTTCTTGCATCTTGTGTGTTTTGCATTGTTCTTTCATTTCCATAGTTTAGCATAAAAAGGCCAAACATAGGTGATTGCTTAATTGAAACATTAAACATTTTCTTCTTGAAATGGTAGCAAGTCCTAAGACCATTCCTAGTGAGATTATTCCATTTTATACCCAAGTGTAGAGGATATAACCACCATCATGGTCACATCAACTCCCAACGGATCTGATCGATAATCATACGCGGTGTGCAATTTTTCCCCTCTACATCTTTGGTGAACCTGACATGAATACATGTCATAGAGGCCAATATAATAAGCCTCTTCCTTTATTTTATCTTTAAAATTTTAAATAAGACTGAAGCGTATGGAAACCGCGTCTGGATATCTCCTTGCGTTCCTCAGTGAAGGTGGGCTTCTTTGTATGTGTGCCACCGGTTGGATGCTTGGGAGTGTTGTATATACCTGTATAAACCTACACAAATGTGTTAGTGCATTTGGGGGCCTATCATGGATCAGACCCCATATTTATATAGACAAAATGACATGTAAAATGAAGTGAAATATATTGAAAATTGAAGGAAATGCTATAAAAACCATAAGCAAAGTATACTTACCTGATCTGGAGTTGTAGACTAGTTGTAGGCTATTGAAGCAAGATTTATGTGGTGAAGCTGATCCAAGTAGTACTTGTTGATGTGTGATGGATGCAAAATTGGTAGAAGGTATTCTAGAGCAATTTCAGCAGAGTCTGGGTATGTTAGTCAAAAGAGTGAGATGTTTTAATGAAGGATTTGGTCTTCTATTTATAGAGGAAACCAAGGTGTAGGGGGGAGTTAGGTGTACTAAACCCTAAGGTCAAGTCCTAAGGTGGTTAGGTTAGGGTTTTTGAGGTGTCATGCATAGTCACCCTCTCACATGCCCTAAGGTAAATATCCTATCCTCACACATGTGTGAGGAGGGATTAGGATTAACTAGGATTGATTGATTCCTAGGTTAGGTTAGGGTTGAGTTAGGAAATATCCTAACTAATTTGGTGCACACATGTGTGAGGATGTAATTAGGGCTAATTTGGCTTAGAACCCTAATTAAACCTATTTAGATGATAAAGTGCACTTAAGTGAAAAGTGACTTTCAAATTAGAATTGTAATTAGCATAATTAAGGTTTTTGGAGGGAATGGTCCCATGGGAGCCCTAATTAGGCATAGGAGAGGGCTTAAGTGGCCTAAAGGGGCTTGTAGGTGGCCCTTGCATGAATAAGAGGTGTTTTGGATGTAATTGGTGTAGTTTTGTAGGGTTTTGTACCTACAGATAACTGAGATGGCCTATGATGGTCTATGATGGCCTATGATTGAGCATGTGCGACTTTTGGGTGTCTACATTTACTCCTTTTTGTACTATGTTGTGTGGAACACATTTTAGTACAAAAATGTGATGGGAGAAAGTAGATGGGATGTTTTGAATTAGAGGGGAGGAAGAAAAGAGAAGAATGGAATATAATAAAAGGTATGTAGCCACTCAAAGCATGACCATACAACATTGATCGAGAATCCAAGGGAGAGAAGAGAAGAAGAAAGGAGATAAGAAGAAGGAGATCAGATCAAAGGTATATAGCTGCTCGAAGCATGACCATGCAACATTGATCGACAGCCAAGAGAAGAGAGAAAATAGAAGATAAATAAGAATGGAAGAATGCAAATGATGAGATGGAGGTGGATGGATCTGCGGATGACAATGGGCGGATGATTTTGCTGATTTTGTATGACATTTTGCAATATCATACTGGTTTCTTGTGAGGGCAACTTATGACTACTTTGCTTTTATGACCAATGCAAGATGGTCCAAAGTACGAATAGAACAAATGCCTATTCAAATTTTTTCTTTTGATTGATTGATGAGTGCATGGTGACACTTGTCAAACCATTTGAGCTAGGTGGCATGGATTATTCAAATGTACCATTTAGTATATGATCAAGGTCACTTTACTTGAATGCCAGAATGACATCTCTGAATGTTGTGCTAGGATTATTCAAACATACCATTCATTATGTATTCGACATACATGAATGCTAGAGTGACATCTCCATGGTTACGCATAGCTCTCATGATATAAAAAATATCTAGTTGGTTGGGTTTAGTATTATCTTGAGATAATCTTCAACAAAAAATTTTGTAGATAGATGTGATATCTATGATTTGGATGTTTGATTGTTTGGTTGTATGCAAAGTGGATTTTGGATATGAATACCCCCTCAAACAAGGAATCAACAATGAGGTGAATAAAATGTGGTGAAATGATGATGAGGTCGATTGATAGAATAAAATGGTGATAAAAAGTGGAAGAATGTGGAAAACCAGGATGGAAAGTGAAGAAGAATCTAAAAAATTCAAAAAAAGTGGAGATGATTGAATAGATGAAAAGCTAGGTCAAAGATGACCCTACTTTTAAAAGTGATGAATGCACAATTTCAAGCCTTGTGAAGGGTGCGCATGATGATTTTGTGTTGTGCCTACATACAATGTGTGTGATTTTACGTGTATGTCATGTGTACATGTAGTGAAATGTGTTTGATATGAATGATGTGTGTTAGGTACGATGAACCTAACTAAACATGAGTATGTATGAATGATGATGTGTAGAGGTTATATGTAATAACCTGTGTACATGTAGGATATAAGAATGTAATAAATCATGAGTTGATGCGGTGAATGAGAAATGCAAGTGTGATTGAGAAGATGTATGTGATAAACAGGGGCAATGATGATGCTGCACGACCCTAATTCTCAAACATAGTGAATGTTTAAAAGAGTTTTTGGGAGCTCAAATGACATAGTATGAAGAATCAAACTGATCTAATGGCCAAGCAATATCATGAAGATATCTTAACTACCATAACTGAGGTTGAATTGTTCATGGACCTATGTGTGCACATGATGTTCATTTATCCATTTTGAGGGAGGTTGGACTAACCCATTGTAAACTTAGCCAAAGTAGCTAGCTCATCCACAAGCGCACAGTGATATGTACAAGAGAAGGTCGCTAATGTGACAGATGTGTCACCACTTGTAAGACTATTCCACTGGTAGGCAGGCTCTTGGAGCCTATTGCTAGTGATGGAAATCATCCCGTGATGTTATGTTAAATCGAAGGACCAAAGGGAGTCAAGCATAGTGGTAGTACTCTTGGAGGTTTTTCCTTTTGTTTTTTACCCCTCTTCCTTTTGATTCTTTTTTGTGATGCTCTTTTCTTTCTTTCTTTTTTTTTTTTGTGGGTGTTGGCTTTTATTTTCTGCCCATTTTTTATTTTTGCTTATGCTTGTCCCTTTGTTTATCCCTAGGTCATATTTTGATCATGCAAATGATAGGGTGAGCAGGGGAAACCATTCGCTACATGGTGAGGCTTACACAAGGTGTTGTCCTCCCTAGACTCAAAATTTTCTTAAGATGTAGTGTGAGTGGTCCATGAATGAACTCGATTCAGCTAGAGAAAGTCTTGAAATCCTATAGATTTTGATGACATTTGATACAAGTTGATTAAACTAACCATGAATGGTTGAGCAACAAAAATACTTCTTGTAAACATGCAACTAAGAATAGGATCGATGTCATGATGTATATGAGCAATGGAATGCTTATGTACAAGGAAGACAAAGAATATGACTAGGGGTGATGTCTACATGATGCAACAAGATACCTAAAAATGTATAAGAGGAGGCGACCAATGCATTTCTTGACAATGCAAAGTAAGTGAGATAGATAGATGCAAGAAGGTGTACCTAAAATATGGGTTTTCATGTACAAAAACAAATCCAAAAGGTGTGGATGGATGCATGAAATAGTCAAACTAGATGCCAATATTTTGTGGTCATCAATGTGATTGATGGATGTAGATGATTAGGATGGAAGAGGTGGGAAAGTGAGCCTATGAAATGGAGAAGAAAGGGAAGAGAATAATAGGATCCAATCAAAGGTATGTAGCCACTCAAAGCATGACCATACAATATTGATCGAGAACCAAAAGAGGTGGATGTGGGAGAAGATGAAGTAGAAGATTGATGAAGAAGAGGAAAATAAAATGCAAGATATGTCGCCAATGGATGGTTTTGATTTGTTTGTATTTTTATTTTTTCATTTTTTGGATGTTTGTTGTGTTCGATGTTGAATGTACAAGAATGCACGAGCAAGGAAAGGTTACCCCTGGAAGAAAAATCTTTGTGAGGACAAAGAAGTGAAAATTTGCTAGGCTAGACTACACTAGACTATGTGTATGCTACGCCTATGCTAGGCTATGAGTATGCTACACCTATGACTAGGCTATGAGTGTGCTATGCTATGCCTATGACTAGGCTATGCTATGCTAGGCTATGACTAGGCTATGTGTATGCTATGCTAGGATATGAGTATGCTATGACTAGGCTATGCTAGGCTATGCTATGTAGGCTATGTATGCTAGGCTATGCTATGCTAGGATATGCTATGCTAGTCTATGTGTATGATATACTAGGCTATGCTATGATATGCTAGACTATGTGTATGCTATGCTAGGCTATGCTATGCTACACCTATGACTAGGCTATGCTATGCTATGCTATGCTAGGCTATTCTAGGCTATGTGTATGCTATGCTAGGCTATGCTAGGCTATGAGTATGCTATGTTAGGCTATGCTATGATAGGCTATGCTATGCTAGGCTATGTCTATGGAGAAACCTAGTTCCAAGTTTTTGCTGAGGTTTTTGGAAAAAACCTATCCAAATTTTTACTGAGGTTTTTGGAAAACCCTATCCAAATTTTTATTGAGGTTTTTGGACAAAACCTATCCAAATTTTTATTGAGGTTTTTGGAGAAACCTATCCAAATTTTTACTGAGGTTTTTGGAGAAACCTATCCAAATTTTTACTAAGGTTTTTGGAGAAACCTATCCAAATTTTTACTGAGGTTTTTGGAGAAACCTATCCAAATTTTTATTGAGGTTTTTGGAAAAACCTATCCAAATTTTTACTAAGGTTTTTAGAAAAACTTTGTGTTGATTTTTTTTTGAGGTTTTTGGAAAAACCTTTGTGTTGATTTTTTTTGCTGAGGTTTTTAGAGAAACCTTTGTTTTTTCTAAGAGATTCTAAAAAATAATGTTCCAAAATTTTACTGAGGATTTTGGAGAAACCTAATTTTTGAAAAAAACCATTGTGATGAAGGCAAGGAAAAGGGTGTAACCTTTGACAAAAGGATGGAACATTTTGAACCTAGTGATTGACTTGATTTTATGAGGTGAGGTAAAGGACACAATCTGTGATAAAAGGATGCAACCTTTTGAATTCTAGCAATTGATTTTATTTGATGAGGGTAAGGCAAAGGACACAATATTTGACAAAAGGATGCAACCTTTTGAACCTGGTGATTGATTTTATTTGATGAGGGCAAGGCAAAGGATGCAACCTTTTGAACTTGGTGATTGATTTGATTTGATGAGAGCAAGGTAAAGGATGCAACCTTTTGAACTTGGTGATTGATTTTATTTTATGAGGGTAAGGCAAATGATGCAACCTTTTGAACCTGGTGATTGATTTGATTTGATGAGGGTAAGGCAAAGGATGCAACCTTTTGAACCTGGCGATTGATTTTATTTGATGAGGGTAAGGCAAAGGATGCAACCTTTTGAACTTGATAATTGATTTTATTTGATGAGGGTAAGGCAAAGGATGCAACCTTTTGAACTTGGTGATTGATTTGATTTGATGAGGGTAAGGCAAAGGATGCAACCTTTTGAACCTGGTGATTGATTTGATTTGATGAGGGTAAGGCAAAGGATGCAACCTTTGATAAGTTGTGGGGGGGGGTATATTGTAACTTTTGTAAACCTAATGATTGATTATGGTGGCCAAGTGTCATGAGGTTCGTGGTAAACCTATTTTTGTCGAATGAGTTGTTGATATATGGCAAAGGGTGCAACCTTTAACAAAAGGATAGTTTTTTTAGGATCTAGCAATGTTATGTGATTTATGGTGATTTATTTGTGAGTGCCTTATTGGGTGGCACCATCATGAGTAGATGAGAGGTGATGAAGTGTGAATGTGCAAGGAGGATTAACTCCATGAAAGGGAACTATGGTTAGAAAGAGGGAAAATCCTCTCCTAAGCATAGAAGTGGTTTGAAAAAGGGAATGTGATCCCTTGATTGCAAAATCATGTAGGAGGGGGAGAAAAATTCCCCTAGTCATAAATATTTTATGGAAATGAGATGAATTTTATTAGTTTTGAATGATGAATTGGGAAGAGGGTAAAGCTTCCCCTATTTTGAATGATGTATTGTGGGGAAGAGGGTGAAGTTACCCTCAATTTTGAATGATGGATTGGGAGAAGATGAAGTTACCCCTATTTTGAATGATGGATTGGGGAGAGGATGAAGTTACCCTAGTTTTGAATGATGTATTGGGAGTAGATGAAGTTGTCCTAGTTTTGAATGATGGATTGGGAGAGAGGATGAAGTTACCCCAATTTTGAATGATGGATTGGGAGAAGATGAAGTTGCCCTCATTTTGAATGATGGATTGGGAGAAGATGAAATTACCCCAATTTTGAATGATGGATTGGGAGTAGATGAAGTTGCCCCAGTTTTGAATGATGGATTGGGAGCAGATGAAGTTGCCCTAATTTTGAATGATGGATTGGGGAGTAGATGAAGTTGCCCTAATTTTGAATGATGTATTGGGAGAAAATGAAGTTACTCCAATTTTGAATGATGGATTGGGAGAAGATGAAGTTGCCCTAGTTTTGAATGATGGATTGGGAGAAGATGAAGTTGCCCCCAAATCTTGAATGATGGATTGGGAGGAAGTGAAACTCTTCTAGATGTGGAGAGTGTGGTGGAAAGAGAGAAACTCCTCCAAATCATGAATGATGGATTGGAAGGAGATTAGAAACATCCCTAGTTGTGGAAGATGTAGAACAAATGGACAAAACCATTGTAGAAGGATAATAAAATGAATGGTGGAATGATGAAGATGTGATTGAAAAATGATGAACAATGAAATGTGAAGAAAGGAAGAATGGTGAACGCAACATAGCAAAAAGGAATGCTATGTAGGAGGAAGGTGAAAAGTGGAAGTGGATGATGGTGGAAGTGGAGGAATGGGCACATCCCAATGTGGTGGATAGTGTTGATTATGAGTAGTGATGCTAATCATGCCAACCACTTCATGGGAAGGAGGATTGCGGTGGACATGATTGACCTACCTTGATTGGGCTTGTTGAGTGGGTTGAGTCTCGTGAGGATTAGTCCCCTCGTGTTCAGGTAATGGGTTCTGATAATTACCCAAATTTTGATTTTGTGGTGTGATGGGGTTTGAAACTTGAATAGTACCATGATCGATAAGATCCTTGACTAAGTCATGGAAGGTATGACAAGAATGGATGTCATGGCCAGGCTGGTGATGGTAAACACAAAAGGTATGTTCGATGTGCCCATGAGGGTTGGGTCAAGTTGGATCTATGGGTCGAATGTCCGGTAATGTGACATGACTAGCATCAAACAACCTCTGGAATAAAGTAGGTAGAGGCTCAGAAAGTGGAGTCCAATTGCGATGTCGACGTGGAGGACAGGGACCCTGAGCTCATCATGGATTGGATGGAGGAGGTGCATTAGTATGAGATAATTATTGTTGTGGAGGAGGAGGTTGTGAGATTGATGAAGAGGATGGAGAGGCTACCGCTACTTGATTGGTTTGTGGTGGTTTAGAGAAGGGTTGATTCGGTTCATTGCAATTGAAGTGAGAATTTGAAGCATAAGATGGCTTCTATTGAAGTTTGATTTTACCATATTGGACCTTGATGTCCTCAATGAACTTGGCTTGGGTGATGGCTTCCTCAAATATGTGGCTTTGATGAAGCTATAAAGAGGTGGATATATGTTTGTTACAACTCTTGGAGAAGAGTGTAACAAGTTTTGCATATGGGAGGCTATGAGCTAGGTCATGGATGATCGATCTCCATCGAGAAATGAAATTTGTGATAGGTTCATCATCAGCCTATCGTAAGGTATAGACATCAAAAAAGTTCATCTTCTTCTTGATGTTGATGGAGAAATGTTCAAGAAATGAATTGGCCAACTGTTCGAATGTGAACAGGCTATGGCATGGGAGCATGTTGTACCAAGTGAGAGCTTGTCCCCCAAGTGAGAGAGCAAAGGTACGCAACATGAGGGGATCACTACTATGAAGTTGGTAGCATGTAGAGCAATAGTTGTTGATGTGTTCTTGAGGATCCTCTTTACCATTATATTTTTCAAACTTTAGAATATCAAAGTGATACGGGTAAGGAGGGATAGGAACTAAAGGGTGAACTGGCTTGTTACATAGCTCATTGTATGTGGGTTTTTGGGGCCCATAACCAGTTGTGTGAAGATTTAGCATCTTAACTTCCTCTTGCAAGAGTTGAAGTTTGGATGATGGAGGTGTGATGAGCTGTGATGAAGTAGTGGAATACTGAGAATGAGGGGGGTATTGAAGTTTTTGTTCCTCCCATTTTGATGGAGGAGTATACTAAAACTATTCTAGTGGAGGTGGTTGTTGAACAA
Source organism: Wollemia nobilis (assembly GCA_028583015.1). NCBI lineage: Eukaryota > Viridiplantae > Streptophyta > Pinopsida > Araucariales > Araucariaceae > Wollemia > Wollemia nobilis. Next base: position 9,978,917 of record JAQPPZ010016467.1, on the reverse strand, counting down.
TTTGAAACATGGTGGCTGATGAAGGATCCTATAGTGGAGTAGTCATCTACTGAGGTTGATAATATTGGGGTTGTGATGTCTGTACCTATTGTATAGGAATATGCTATAATGGTTGTATGGTGGGAGAGGACAACTAGGAAGGAGGTATCATAAATAATGTAGGTGTGATAGAATGTGGTGGGGGAAGTGGTGTCTAGATGGAGGATGAAGGTGGAGTGGAAGATGGTATACCATACATCCTAGAAGAGGGGAATGTAGGTGGAGGAAGGGATGAAGAAGGGATGTAGGTGTCAAAGGTGAAATATTAAAATGAAGGATCGATGAATGTATCTACAAAGGATTGTGAGGAAGGGATTTGTTGATGTTGTGAGGAAATGAATTGTTGTTGTTGGGATGGGGGTTGTGATGTTTGTGAATGGGATGTGAAGAACACAAGCTTATACTGAGAGGGGGGTGAACAGTATAGCACCCACTTTTTACTTTCTTTCCAAACCAATATCAATTAATGTCCTTAATTGCAATAACCAAATATAGCAAGTGTGCATTAATAACTCAGATAGCAATAGTAAGCAAGAGCACAAGTCACCACACACAATTGAGACACAAGATTTAACATGGTTCCCCCAATGTGGGGTACTCCACAAGATAATCTCCTTATAATATTTCACACAAAAATAAGGATCCTTATCCAATACAATGATTACTTTGATCTGCTCAAAGCTAGGCAATACACTGATCTGCTTAGGTAGGCAATCCACTGATCTGCTCAGCTAGGCAACACACTGATCTGCTCAGGTAGGCAATCCACTGATCTGCTTAGCTAGGCAACACACTGATCTGCTTAGGTAGGCAATCCACTGATCTGCTCAGCTAGGCAACACACTGATCTGCTCAGGTAGGCAATCCACTGATCTATTCAACTAGGATCCAAATCTGCTCAACAAGCTCACATAAAACTTGTCAAAATCTGCTCAACAAGCTCACATAGAACTTGTCCAAATCTTCTCAACAAGCTCACATAGAACTTGTCCAAATCTGCTCAACAAGCTCACACAGAACTTGTCCAAATCTTCTCAACAAGCTCACATATAACTTGTCCAAATCTCTCAACAAGCTCACAAAACTTGTCCAAATCTATCCAAAAATCTATCCAAAACTATCCACAAATCTATCCAAAAATCTATCCCAAAAGCCTTCTCAAAGGCTCAATCAATCATACTCAAGTAGTACTCAAATCTCATCCACAAAACTATCAAGGCAAGGCTCAATGATGAACTCAATAATGAATGGCAATGCACTCTACAATGGATGACAACTATGATCCACAATGATCTCAACTCAAATCAATCTCATAGAAGCATAAAGAGAATTGTTAGAGACTCAATATGTTCTATACTCAAATCCAATATCTTTCTCAACTCAAGGCAATCTCATAGAAGCATAAAGAGAATTGTTAGAGACTCAATATGTTCTATCCTCAAATCTCAATCTCAACTCAAATCCAGAATATAGAATAGTTTGTTTCATGGAACTTGAACAACCACTTCACACAATCACTTGACTAGGCTCAAACAACTCTACTCAACCAATCACCACAAGGAACAACTCTTTCTCACAAACCCTAGTCCAAGCATGTATCAACCAACTCAAATGTTTCCAACAATGCTCAACCACAAATCTCACATAACAATGATACTCATGTTCTTCTCAAGTTCAAGTTCTTTGATAACAATTTAAATAATAAAAATCTCCTAAGATTAGTTCTTTTCAAGTTCTTTCATAACCAATGGGCTTCAACAACTATGCTTATAAAACAAGGTTTAAACACAACTCTCAAACTAGAAAACCTTGAAGCATTCAACCAACCACTTTCGAAAAGGAAACCACAATCAATCCTTTTCTCTCCAATGATATTTCAGAAATCAACCACCATAAACAATCAATAGGAGAATGTGCCCATACCTTTTATGAAGATGAAGAAACCCCTTTGGAAATCTGCCACACTCAACACACTTTGAAAAAGAACAAAACAACCTTCACTTTGAACCCCTTTACAAAAATAGAAATATCTCTTTACATACACCTTATTTCTCCATCTAATCAAGTTAATCAAATAGCCCTCGAAATAAGCTTTCCAACGATATATAATATGGTATACTTCTAAAAGAGGAAAACACCAAAAATTTCTCTTTTTCTAAAAGTGCATTTCAACCCTTATATCTTGCCTTCCAAGTAAATAAAAATTTAATCAAACATTATTCCCTTAGCATCACCTTATTCCTCCAACATTAGGCAATAATAAAAAATATTCAATAAAATGTTTACTTACCTCTTAGAGGGAATCGAACCCTCATCACTGCCCACTCAACACCACAACCATGGCGCCAAAGACCACGTGAGCTATCTGCTCACATAGGACAGAGAGCAAAAATGCTCCCTATATTTCGCTGCCCTTGCTCATGCCAAAAATGTGCACCAAATGCTCTTCTTCCACACTCTACGAAAATCGAACCCGATGGGAATCGAACGCATGCCCTGTCGCAACCAAAAACTCCATGCTTCCCAAGCTCACCGTTGGACCACGCTGTCACATCGAAGGATTTCGGGGCTTCCACTTTTTGTTCTCTTCGTTCGATGCTTAGACTTTTGAATCGAAAGCCTTTGCATATATATATGCAACCTTCCTTTAATTTCACATACGTCGACACCTTTAATTATTAATTTCCTTTTGATGGCACATGGTTTTTATGACGTCGACGATGACTTTAATTTTAATTTTAAAATTTAAATTTAAATTTTAAATAATTAAAATTTAAACTAAATATTTAAAATTAAATATCTCCATCACCGGGGCACCTTTTTCGATGAAACGAAAATCCAACCTGGGTTTTAAGAAAAACCCATTTCAAATCTGCCATCCATGGTTTTAAATAAAACCTTTTATTTTGCCTGCCTTGGTTTTCACAAAAACCCTGTATATATCCATGCTTTCCAAAATATCATAAATGCTTATTTATGAAATACTTTGGCCACCAAAACTCAATGTGATCCATGTGACATCAATGACATGGACTCAATGACAACATAAAATACCTCAAATTTCCAACAATCTCCCCCTTTGTCATTGATGGCAACACCTCTAATGCAAATCACCACAATCACTGCAAAAACCATTTCTGAGAATCAAAGTTGCTCCCCCTGACTCAATACTCTCTTTGGAGGCTGCTCCCCCTAACTCAATGCTCTCTTTGGAGGCTGCTCCCCTAACTCAATTCTCTCCCCTTCTCAAATCTCTCCCCCTTTGACATCAATGGCAAAAAGGGACACCTATGGGGCTAAAATATATGACTCTTAAGCTTAGCCCCCTCACCACCTTCTCTCTTGAGGTGATTAATTTTGGGGTGGGAGTACTTTTACTCCCAGCTGTTCTCTCAAACGCTCAAATGTTTCTCTTGGTAATGGTTTTGTAAATATGTCTGCAATCTGATCTTTTGTAGGAACATATTCCAATCTTACTTGTTGCTCTGTAACCTGTTCTCTTAAAAAGTGATACTTGATTGGAATGTGCTTTGTTCTGGCATGCATTACTGGATTCTTCGAGATACTTATAGCACTAGTATTATCACACATAATAGGAATGGGATGATCATGTTCTATGCTGAAATATTTGAGAGTCTGTTTCATCCATAATACCTATGAACAACATGTTGCTGCTGCAATATATTCTGCCTCTGTTGTGGAAAGTGACACTGATGGTTGTTTCTTACTTAGCCAAGAAACTAAGCAATCACCAAGAAAGAATGCTCCTCCACTTGTGCTTTTTCTATCATCAATGTTTCCTTCCCAATCTGCATCTGTGTATGTTGTGAGAGTAAACTTACTGCTTCTAGGATACCATAGACCATACTCCATTGTTCCTTTGAGATATCTGAGTATTCTTTTCACTGTTGTCACATGTGATTCTTTTGGAGCTGCTTGAAATCTTCCCACTAAACCAACTGCCTGTATTATATCTGGTCTTGTAGCTGTAACATATAACAAGCTACCAATCATAGATCTGTATAGTGTTTGATTTGCATCAGGAGATTCATCATATTTGCTTAATTTACACCCTGTAACCATTGGAGTACTAACTGGCTTACTATCTTCCATTTTGAATTTCTTCAACATCTCCTTTATATACTTTGTTTGTGAAAGAAATATCCCTTTTTCTAATTGTGAAATCTGTAATCCGAGGAAAAAGGTTAATTCACCAAGCATAGACATTTCAAACTCATTAGTCATGTTTCTTGCAAATTCTTGACACATTCTGTCATTGCTACCCCCAAAAATAATATCATCCACATAAACTTCCACAATCATCAAATCATTTCCCTTATTTTTAATATACATATTGCTATCAATTGTTCCCTTTCTGAAACCTTGCTCTCGAAGATATTTATCCAATCTTGAATACCATGCTCTAGGAGCTTGCTTTAAGCCATAAAGAGCCTTTTTCAATCTACACACATAATCTGGCTTATCTGCTTGATTAAACCCATCTGGTTGTTCAATGTAAACTTCTTCTTCTAAATGACCATTCAGAAAAGCTGATTTGACATCCATCTGATATACTTTGAAATTCCTGTAGCTTGAAAGTGCCAAAAACATCCGTATAGCTTCCAATATTGCAAGTGGTGCAAAGGTCTCATCAAAATCAATTCCTTCTACTTGTGCATACCCTTTACACACCAATCTTGCCTTGTTTCTGATGACTTGACCATCTTCATTTAGTTTGTTCTTGTAGACCCATTTAGTACCAATTACATTTTTTCCTTTTGGTCTTGGAACTAATTCCCAAGTCTTACTTTTTTCAATCTGATCTAGTTCTTCCTTCATTGCTTTAATCCAACATTCATCATTTTCTGCCTCTCTAAAATCCTTTGGTTCTATCTTGGATAGTAGTGAAACATTTGCTTGTTCTGTTGAGCCTATGATTCCTCTTCTTGTTCATCTTACATCAGGGCTGCCAATGATCAAGTCCTCTGGATGATTTTTTTGAATATATCTTGATGTAGTTTTGGAAGGTATATTCTGCAAATCTTCTTCATCTGAATCTTCACCCATTTCTTCCTGACAACTTTCTTCTTCTTCAAGAATATCTTCCTGAGATGGCTCATTTATTCCTGTTCTTTCATCAACTCTGACATTTATACTTTCCACCATGGTATGTGTTCTTTTATTGTAGCATCTGTAGGCCTTACTCTTTGTAGAGTATCCAAGAAAAATACCTTCATCGCATCTAGGATCAAACTTGCCCAAGTCCTTATCCTCTCTTCTGATATAACACTTACTTCCAAAAATTTTGAAGTAGTTTACCGTGGGAGATCTTCCTTTCCAAAACTCATATGGAGTCTTATGTTGCTTTGTTCTAACTTGAGCTCTATTCATAACATAGACTGTTGTACTGATTGCTTCCTTCCAAAACCCATATGAGATTCTTGATTCATTTAGCATTGCTCTGGCCATATTCTCAAGAGTTCTATTCTTTCTTTCTACTACTCCATTTTGCTGCGGAGTCCTGGTTATTGAATATTCTTTTCTGATTCCATGTTCTGCACAAAACTCAATGAATTCTGTAGAGATGAATTCCCCTCCTCTATCTGATCGCAAACACTTGATCTTCTTTCCTGTTTCATTTTCTACCATTTCTTTGAACACTTTGAAATGCTCAAATGCCTCTCGATTTCTCTTTCAAAAAAACAACCCAAGTCATTCTAGAATAATCATCTATGAACAACATGAAGTAACTTTCACCTTGTAGACTTTTGGTTCTCATAGGACCACATAAATCAGTATGAATCAATTCTAATACCTTGGAAGAGGAATATTCTTTTGCCTTGAAACTTGATCTTGTCTGCTTTCCATACTGACACTATGCACAAATTGTATTTGAAGGTCTTTTTATCTTTGGTAGATCTCTGACAATTTGTTTGTTGCTTATCCTTACTATGTTATCGAAGTTCAAGTGACACAACCTTTTATGCCATAACCAACTTTCTTCTTCTTGAGATAGAAGACATTTTTTCCTTTTTATTTCACTGAGCATGTAGAGATTGTTATTGGTTCTTTCTGCATTTGCAACAAGCTTCCCTATTTTTGTTTCCCTGATTTTGCATCCTGTAGAGGAAAAAGTAACTGTGTACCCTCGATCACAAAGCTGACTTACACTCAGTAGATTGTGTTTTAGACCCTCAACATAGAGTACACCCTGTGTAGTAGTCTTTCCATCATCCAAACTTAAAGTTCCTCTCCCTTTGATTTTAGCTGAAGCATTATCACCAAATCTCATAGATCCATTGTTGTTCCCTTTTAAAGAAATGAACTTATCCTTATACCCAATCATATGACTAGAGCACCCACTATCAATATACCATTTGTCCATCCTGTAACCTAATAGAATCTACCCTCAAGTTGTTAGCCTTTTTGAAGGAACCCGCTTTGATACCAATTGAAGAACACAAGCTTATACTGAGAGGGGGGTGAATAGTATAGCACCCACTTTTTACTTTCTTTCCAAACCAATATCAATTAATGTCCTTAATTGCAATAACTAAATATAGTAGTGTGCATTAATAACTCAGATAGCAATAGTAAGCAAGAGCACAAGTCACCACACACAATTGAGACACAAGATTTAACGTGGTTCCCCCAATGTGGGGTACTCCACAAGATAATCTCCTTATAATATTTCACACAAAAATAAGGATCCTTATCCAATACAATGATTACTTTGATCTGCTCAAAGCTAGGCAATACACTGATCTGCTCAGGTAGGCAATCCACTGATCTTCTCAGCTAGGCAACACACTGATCTACTCAGGTAGGCAATCCACTGATCTGCTCAGCTAGGCAACACACTGATCTACTCAGGTAGGCAATCCACTGATCTACTCAACTAGGCAACACACTGATCTACTCAGGTAGGCAATCCACTGATCTACTCAGCTAGGCACTCCACTGATCTGCTCAACAAGCTCACATAGAACTTGTCCAAATCTGCTCAACAAGCTCACATAGAACTTGTCCAAATCTGCTCAACAAGCTCACATAGAACTTGTCCAAATCTGCTCAACAAGCTCACATATAACTTGTCCAAATCTGCTCAACAAGCTCACACATAACTTGTCCAAATCTGCTCACAAATATATCCCAAAATTGTCCATAAATCTATCCAAAAATCTATCCCAAAAGCCTTCTCAAAGGCTCAATCAATCATACTCAAGTAGTACTCAAATCTCATCCACAAATCTTATCAAGGCAAGGCTCAATTATGAACTCAATAATGAATGGTAATACACTCTTCAATGGATGACAACTATGATCCACAATGATCTCAACTCAAATCAATCTCATAGAAGCATAAAGAGAATTGTTAGAGACTCAATATGTTATACTCAAATCAATTCTCAACTCAAGGTAATCTCATAGAAGCATAAAGAGAATTGTTAGAGACTCAATATGTTCTATCCTCAAATCTCAATCTCAACTCAAATCCAGAATATAGAATAGTTTGTTTCATGGAACTTGAACAACCACTTCACACAATCACTTGACTAGGCTCAAACAACTCTTCTCAACCAATCACCATAAGGAACAACTCTTTCTCACAAACCCTAGTCCAAGCATGTATCAACCAACTCAAATGTTTCCAACAATGCTCAACCACAAATCTCACATAACAATGATACTCATGTTCTTCTCAAGTTCAATTTCTTTGCATAACCAATGGGCTTCAACAACTATGCTTATAAAACAAGGTTTAAACACAACTCTCAAACTAGAAAACCTTGAAGCATTCAACCAACCACTTTCGAAAAGGAAACCACAATCAATCCTTTTCTCTCCAATGATATTTCAGAAATCAACCACCATAAACAATCAATAGGAGAATGTGCCCATACCTTTTATGAAGATGAAGAAACCCCTTTGGAAATCTGCCACACTCAACACACTTTGAAAAAGAACAAAACAACCTTCACTTTGAACCCCTTTACAAAAATAGAAATATCTCTTTACATACACCTTATTTCTCCATCTAATCAAGTTAATCAAATAGCCCTCGAAATAAGCTTTCCAACGATATATAATATGGTATACTTCTAAAAGAGGAAAACACCAAAAATTTCTCTTTTTCTAAAAGTGCATTTCAACCCTTATATCTTGCCTTCCAAGTAAATAAAAATTTAATCAAACATTATTCCCTTAGCATCACCTTATTCCTCCAACATTAGGCAATAATAAAAAATATTCAATAAAATGTTTACTTGCCTCTTAGAGGGAATCGAACCCTCGTCACTGCCCACTCAACACCACAACCATGGCACCAAAGACCACGTGAGCTATCTGCTCACATAGGACAGAGAGCAAAAATGCTCCCTATATTTTGCTGCCCTTGCTCATGCCAAAAACGTGCGCCAAATGCTCTTCTTCCACACTCTACAAAAATCGAACCCGATGGGAATCGAACGCATGCCCTATCGCAACCAAAAACTCCACGCTTCCCAAGCTCACCGTTGGACCACGCTGTCACATCGAAGGATTTTGGGGCTTCCACTTTTTGTTCTCTTCGTTCGATGCTTAGACTTTTGAATCGAAAGCCTTTGCATATATATATGCAACCTTCCTTTAATTTCACATACGTCGGCACCTTTAATTATTAATTTCCTTTTGATGGCGCATGGTTTTTATGACGTCGACGATGACTTTAATTTTAATTTTAAAATTAAAATTTAAATTTTAAATAATTAAAATTTAAACTAAATATTTAAAATTAAATATCTCCATCACCGGGGCACCTTTTTCGACGAAACGAAAATCCAACCTGGGTTTTAAGAAAAACCCATTTCAAATCTGCCATCCATGGTTTTAAATAAAACCTTTTATTTTGCCTGCCTTGGTTTTCACAAAAACCCTGTATATATCCATGCTTTCCAAAATATCATAAATGCTTATTTATGAAATACTTTGGCCACCAAAACTCAATGTGATCCATGTGACATCAATGACAACATAAAATACCTCAAATTTCCAACATGGATGACACAATTGGGGTGTACTACTATTACGGATTGATTTTTGTAGGGTTGAATGTGATGAAGGCGCATGAGTGCTAGGAGTGGATGATTGAGGATTTGAAATTATCCCGACTATGGGGGTAGATGTCGTAATCCCAGGATGTGGATGAAAAATAAAATAGGGAGTATTCCCAAGAAAGGAGTGATATGTATCCTGAGGAAATGGGTGAGAAGAGGTGGGTGAGGTAGGTAGAGGCTCCTCATCAATAGTGAAGAATGGAGATGGATCTCCTAGAGCGGTATAGATAACATGATCGTAAAATATGGATGATGGATTAGGTGGGGGTAAATGAGGAAGAATAGGATGAGCTTCGTTAGAATATGTGGTAAGCATATTACCAGTAATAGAGGTCTTTCCATGGGATATGGTGTGTATACGATATGGATCAAAACTAGTGAGAATATCAGGTGTGATAGTGGATGTTTCCCTCGTGAATGAAGGGGAGTGATAGACTGATTGGAGGTGGCACAAGAAGCCTCCTCATCAAGATGTGATTGCTCGCGCACTTGGCTACGAGTAATAATAGGCATGGTTATGTATAGTGTGATGAAGTGCTCAAAATTGTTCAGATATGTAAATATGAGCCTATGGGTGTGTTTTGTGCAAGATTTGATGCAAATCTATGAGTTTTGGTGTGTCTGTGTAGGAGAATCGAGTACACATACTGCTATGTGAATCTGGAATATAAAAATATGGTTCACACATTGCTATGCAAACCTACTTCGGATAGTGAATATGATAAAAAGAATAAATGACAATAATAGAATGTGACTAGCCAACAAGTGGGCGTCTAACAAGTGAATGTTCTAAAACCAGTTATGTGAGCATGCAATACAAGGTGTAACTAGAATCAGTACTAAATACAAAAAAATAAATATTTGTTTGTTTTGTGTGTTTTGATGTTGATATCTTCTCTATAATATGACACAAGAAGTGTAGTGAAACTCTAGAAAGAACAGGAGTGTCGTCAGCATGGAACCTCCTGTAACACCTAAGGGTGCACATAATAGAACAATGTCTCAACAGGCAAGTGGCAATATGAATGGAAAGGTGTAGTAAAATTATAACCTATGGGGGTAACTCAAAATGTGCTAATGAGTCCAATATCCTCTCACAAGAAGAGTTCATACTGTCTAAGACCTGCTACCGGTATACCCATGTTTTCACTTCACCCTCGGGTGGGCTTAGTCAAGAATGGCAGTTATCGTGTTCACTAATTATGTAAGCCTTATGAACAAATGTGTCTAATCCTATCCCACTTTGAAGGTCCTTTTTGGTGATGAAATCCAAAAAACCAGTCTCAAAAGTGGGGGATTTTTTGATGATGAAGTCCATAAAACCACTCCTGGGGGGCTACTAGGTGTCTAGGGGGGTGAGCTGGTGGAGGGTAGAACTCCTTCCTCACCAGTCTCGAGTGGGGAATTGGTGATGAAATCCAATCCTTACACTATTTTTTTTGGTACATGAGTGTGTGTAGGTGTGTTTGTTACCATTGAGGGAAAGCAAAGACGACTATCTAGATGCCTTTTTAGAAATGAAAGCTAGGACTAGATGCATTTTCGAAATGAAACTAGATTTGTATGTTTTTTGAAATGAAACTAAGCCTATATGCCTTTTCGGAAAAATAAATATACTCTATGAAGCATGAAAGCAAACAGAGATGATGTGCATGAAAAGGAATTTGAAATCTATCTATGTGTGTTAGAAAAAATTGAAACCCTAATCTAATGACATGAAAGGAAAGTGTGAGTTACCCAGAGGGTTTGTGAAAGAAGCAAAAAATTTCAAATCTAGATGATGGAAAGAAATTTGAAATTTTGCTAAGTTGATTGTGTTTTGAAATTTTTTGTGTTTGACTTTGTTGAAGTTTGCCAATGTTTTTTATTTTTGATTTGTCAAAATTTTTCTAATTATTTTTTATTTGTTTTTGAATTGTTGGATTTTTTTTTTGTTTTTTTTCATGACATTTTTTTTTTCAATAAATGTTGAATGTTTTGATGATTTTTTTTTATTTGAATTTGTTTTATTTGTCCTAAAGTTTTCTTTTCTTTTTTTTTTTAAATTGAGATTTTTTTTTTTATTGTTTGTCCTAATGTTTTTTTATTGTGTTTTTTTTTTTTTTTACGTGATGTTTGTTTTTTTTTTGTTTGATTTTTTTTGGATCATTTTTTTTTGTAAGCCCTGAGGCTTTGTGGCGTTAGGCCTACCACATGGTAGGCCTAACGTAGGCCTGTCAGAACCTAATATATCTATCACAGGCCTGTCATAAACAGACCTACCAGGGGCCTGTCAGGCCCTGATGACGGTGGGGAACCACGGATCGCACATTGGCATGGCCCACAGGCGGTGGGGGGTGAGTAGCGAGGGGAGTGCAAGAGGATAAGGATTTTTGGGGAGGGTGGGAGGAGAGGGGAATGTAGGTTGCGCTGTGTGCGTTCCTCGGGAGGGGACCGAGAGAGGTGGCCTAGTGGGTTGTGCTACGTGTGACTACCATGGCCGAAGAGAGGGATTTTGGGGTGTGGGTCGTGATATGCGTGATCCTCAAGAAGGAAGAGAGTGATGTTGCCTAGTTTTTTGTGCTATGCATGACCACCATGGCCAGAGAGGGGGATGTTGGGGGCACGGGCCACGCACAACGTGGCCCACAGGAGGAGAGGGGAGGGTTGTTGGGGCGCGGGCCATGCACAGTGTGGCCTACAAAAGGAGAGGAAGTGGGGCCATGGGGAGGAGTGTTAGGGTCAAGGGGAAGAGTGAGTGGTATTGTGTGTGGCCCGTGGGAGGAGGGGGGATTTGGGGGAGCATCGTAGGAAGCAGGGGAAGTTTGGGGGCGTGATCCCTCTATGGACCGCGCTAGGATGGGGAAAGGGGAGGGCCTGGCAGGCTGCACGTTATCGTGGATGCCACGGACAGATAATATGTAGGGCCATCATGGCCCTACATTTTTTATATATATGAAAATAAATAAAAACTAAAAAATAAAAAAATTGCGTTTGTTTTTTTGTTTTGGGAAAAATAAAAAATAAACAAATAAAAAGAAATTACAGTAATAACTTTTAATAGTAGAGGGAAAAAAATATTACAGCAACTTGTTTCTGTTTTTGAACAGTAATTTTTTAAAAGCAAAGAAAAAAAGAAACAAATTGATAGCATTTTTTTTTTTACAGCAAAAAAAAATTGACAGTTTTTTTTTGTTTTTGGGCAGCAACTTTTTTAAGGATAAAAAAATTAGCAGCCTTTTACCAGCAATTTTTTAGGAAATAAAAAAAAAAAATTGACAGCAATTTTGTGTGAAGTTCTCATGATACTTACCAAGATCACTTCAATAGTGTGGGGGTCCCACCGGGCATGCCAGAATGAAGCGCATGGAAACCGTGTTCGGATGTCTCCTTGTGTTCCTTAGTGAAGATGGGCTTCTTTGTATATGTGCCATCGGTTGGATGCTTTGGAATGTTGAATATACTTATATAAACTTACACAAATGTGTTAGTGTATTTGGGATCTTTTCATGGATCAGACCCCATATTTATATAGACAAAATGACATGTAAAATGAAGTGAAATGTATTGAAAACTGAAGGAAATGCTATAAAACCATAAACAAAGTATACTTACCTGATATAGAGTTGTAGACTAGCTATAGGCTATTGAAGTAAGATTTTTGTGGTGAAGCTGATCCAAGTAGTGTTTGTTGATGTGTGATGGATGCAAAATTGGTAGAAGGTATTCTAGAGAAATTTCAGTAGAGTCTGGGTATGTTAGTCAAAAGAGTGAGATTTTTTTAATGAAGGATTTGGTCCTCTATTTATAGAGGAAACCAAGGTGTAGGGGGGGATTTAGGTGTACTAAACCCTAAGGTCAAGTCCTAAGGTGGTTAGGTTAGGGTTTGTGAGGTGTCATGCATAGTCACCCTTTCACATGCCCTAAGGTAAATATCCTATCCTCACACATGTGTGAGGAGGGATTAGGATTAACTAGGATTGATTGATTCCTAGGTTAGGTTAGGGTTGAGTTAGGAAATATCCTAACTAATATGGTGCACAAATGTGTGAGGATTTAATTAGGGCTAATTTAGCTTAGAACCCTAGTTAAACCTATTTAGATGATAAAGTGCACTTAAGTGAAAAGTGACTTTCAAATTAGAATTGTAATTAGCATAATTAGGGTTTTGGAGGGAATGGTCCCATGGGAGCCCTAATTAGGTGTAGGAGAGGGCTTAGGTGGCCTAAAGGGGCTTATAGGTGGCCCTTGCATGAATAAGAGGTGTTTTGGATGTAATTGGTGTAGTTTTGTAGGATTTTGTGCCTACAGACAACTGAGATGGCCTATGATGGTCTATGATGGCCTATGATTGAGCATGTGCAACTTTTGGGTGTCTACAAATACCACTAATTTTGTTTGCTTAGAAATAGAAAAAAATTTAAAAACATCTTAAGAATATTCTTGTGTGTCTGTCCTTGATTTTCTCCTCTATCCTTTTGTTTCTCCTAATGGCCCCATTCCTTAGGAGTCAGTGAAGGTGTCTAGAATCTGATTAGATTTCTCAAGAATATGATCAAGTTGATAGGGAGAATCCTAATCTTGATGTAGAATAGCAAGAACATGTTGAAACTGATACAAACTATGATCCCCTTGAGGGGCCTAATGGTGGCTTCACTTTTACATCATTTGATTATGTTTGGGTTTTCATGAAACTCCATAGGGTGGCTTTGCTCAAAGCTATGGAGCAGGAAGCTCAACTCAAAAGGGTTGAGACTCCTCCTCCAGCCATTTATCCTAGAAATGTTCATGATAACCCTTTTTGAATCTTCACATTATGATAATCCATTACATAAACCAACATATGCCACTACTATAACCACCAATTTTGGAAGGGTTCTACAAGTCCCTCCAACTAGTAGTGCATATCAAGATTATGTTCAATTTCCTCCTCATTCAGCTAATCTCAATATTCATGTTTTTGTTCCACCAACTATTAGTTGTCGTCCATAATAAGATACCACATATCACAATCCTTACCATAATAGTATCAATGCTTCCAACATTTTCCAAGTTTCTTTTCAACAACCTACATATACCCCTCCCTTAGGGAACCTAGGGGTATTGCACAACAACAATATTGAACTACAAAGTTTAACAAATATGGTAAAATAATTGGTTTCAAGAGTGGATATGATACAACCTTCTAGTTTCACCTACAACTATAGATAAATGTGCAATCAACCCTTAGATCCTATTGTTACCTCTAGGTCCTACCCTAAGCATTTTCTGTTACATACCAAACCTAGCCGTCGGCTAGGTATTCCATGTGTATTAAATTCATATATATAGATTAGCTAGTTGGTACATTTTATCATCTTATTTATCTTATCAATTTATCATCTGCGTTTTCTCGCATAAGCCTTTACAACGGGATCTGCCCTCCTAGTGGCCGTACTTTTACATACCAAATTATCTTCTGTTGAACCGTCTTTTATTTTATCATTTGTCTCTTCATTCTTTGTTACATATAAGATCTGTAAGTGCTCGAAGTTGGGTTGGCGAAGGAAGGTAAGGAAATCCCTTACAAGTGGTATCAGTCTGGGGATGAGCGAGAGGGTAACCTGCAGCACGTTCAGTCCACACTTTGCAAAAAAAAACTCACATACACCTGTCATCGGTGAAAACAAGGTCTAAGAGGCGCATCGCATTATATCGCACATCATGGGGTAACTCGATCGCACAACACCATAGCAACAATGCACTTGCTGAAGAAACACCCATTGTCAAATACACACTCACTGTTAGAGACACAGTATTCGCCCTGTTCTGGCCTAGCTAGACATATACACGATAGGAAATTTGTTGCAGGCTCTCTGTAAAACACATCGTATAAAATCTAAGGTTACCTGGCTAGAATCTGGGGATGTAATTAACCGAAACATCATCTAATCATCAAAAAACTAAAGAAAAGCACAGCGTAACAGTCGCTTCGCAGTCCACCAATCACAAGGTGAAAAAACTGGAAATTATTGCGCTCCGCCTAAGGTATGCGACGAATTTAATTTATATAATTTTTTTTTTACCCAGGAACAATTATCCCACACACATCGTGGGTTGGCCTACATGCGATTTATTTACCATTAGTCTCACCTTGTTGGTTGTGACTACGGTCACATAGTTGTTGTCCTTCACACGAGTTCTCGGTTCGTCTAAAGGTTGTGTCATCCACGTTAGTGTTGGTCTTCGTGTCCATAGTAGATAGGGGTCCATGTTTGGTCCTTGCGGTTGTAGCCTAGGTGTCAGTTCCTTCATGGAGTCGGTCCTGTGCTACGTATCTTCTTGTTATCCTACCCACGCTTTCCTATCGTTCTTCGTGCTTGTCACTTAAACAGTGTGTCAGTCGTGTCGTCTCACTGTCCACATTGTCAGTTGTCCTCGTTGTCAGTCCATCATTGTATGTGCTTGTCACTTAAACTGTGTGTCAGCCGTGTCATCTCACTGTTCGCGTTGTCAGTTGTCCTCGTTGTCAGTTCGTCGTTGTCTGGTCCGCTCACATCTTCAAGTCAGTCGTGTCGAGTGTTCGGTCCTTCTTCGTTGTCGGGTCCGCTCGCGTGTCGTGTCGGTCCCCGTCGATTTTCGTATCTCGCAACTCATCTTCAAAAGTTGTCATTAAAAGTTGTCAAAATTTGTCACTAAAAGCTATCAAAAGTTGTTGTCAAGGACGAGCCCAAATTCAAATCCGCATCACAGTTGGAGCGACAGTTGAAGCGGAATCCAAATTTTTGCTAAACTCAACCAAATTTTGTAGTAGTCAAAGCTCAAAAGCTCCTAAGTAGGTTATGTTAACAAGTGCATGAGCAAAATGTGGACCAAAGGATCTGACGGTCGACTATCAAGCTCGGAGACGACCAATAACAACACAAGAAGACCTCATCGAAGCCCAGGTACAAAAAATTCTCCTTCTCCTTTCAAAATTGGTAGTTATAATCCACATCATCCACTGGTAGACCCTATGGCTACTAACCCTCCCCCAACTCATGACAACATCACACAAGGAGACTCAAGTGACTCGGCCATTTCCATAAATGAAACTCTTCGACTCTTAATAGATGGTATGCGCAAAATTAGTATCAACCTAAAAACCCTAGTGAGCGCACAAAACCATATTAATCCCAATACTAATCCCCAAAATCACTCCCATGCCCAAAGGAATGAAGAAAATGATGCCCAGGATGACGATTGGGAACAACAAAGAGGCAATTCGAATAATTACAGGGATCGCTATCATAGACAGCGGTATAACCAACATCAGGAAAGGGATAGGGTTATCACCAACCGAGAGGCCCTAATAATTTTCCACGCATTGATATGCCCACTTTTGAGGGTCATGATCCTCGTGGGTGGATAGCCAAAATGGAAGGAATTCTCGACTTATACCAAATTAAGGAATTTGATAAAGTCCCTTTCACTGCATCAAAATTAGGCACTGAGGCCTACCAATGGTTCGTATGGCTTAAACGAGAGAAAGGAGCTACTATTAACTGGAAAAAATTCACTACTTATTTTTTAGAAATATTTGATGAAGGAGCTACATCGTCATACATAGTAATACTGTTATCTCTTAAACAAGAGGGTTCGGTTAGCGAGTTCGTTTCGGAATTCACTTGTTTACTACCATATACATTAGACCTCAGTCCCGACACAGTGGTGGGAGCTTTTTGCAATGGATTGAAAGAAAATATTAGGGTGGATGTGGACATTCAAAATCCAACCGCGCTGAACGATTGTATAAGAATAGCCAAGCTGGCTGAGAAGAGAATTCAGTTGTATGCACGACGTGAAACTTATAGTCGTCCTTCATATCGCAGCAATTCCTTTCGTAGAAATGATCAACCATCAAGATACTTTTGCTATAAATGTCACACTCATCATCCCAGGGAACAAGCATGTGCCCAAAAAAAAAACTTTCATATTGAATGCGATCAATATGAAGGAGAAGAGGACAAAACTTACCAACACGAAGAACCTATGCAAGAAGAACTACCAATTACTCTAGAAGAGAAGGAAGAGGATACAATGGCGATCTCCACCATACCATCAAGGTACCAGGATTTCTCTGCCATAAAAATGTGAATGTGCTAATTGATTTTGGCAATACCCACAATTTTATCGACATCAAAACAGCAAAAGCTTTGAATTTATTCATTAACTCTTCCAACAAAGACAAATTCCAGGGTCTAGTGGCCAACGGGGTGAACACGCAATGTGTTGGTCGAACATCTCAAGTTTCCATTAAAATGGGTACTTATACCTGGTTTGGATCCCTTTTCGTCATGAATTTAGGGAACTCTGATGTCATTTTGGGAGTTGAATGGTTGGAAACATTAGACACGGTTAGCTTCAATTTCAAAAAATTATTTGTGGAATGGAAGGAAAATGGACGAGTCATTCGCTTACAAGGCATTACTACTCTTCCATCACAAATGGTGAGCTCTCATAGTATGGAGAAGATGTTAAAAAAGGGTGGATATGGATTTATAGCTCAAATTAATTGTTTGGAAAAACAATCTCGAGCAACTTCGGATATTACTGCTCCAGATTTATGAGACATCGTAACAAATTATGAAGAGGTTTTCCAAGAACCTAAAGGATTACCACCTAAATGATCTCATGACCATGCAATCCATTTGGTTCCAGGGAGTATCCCACCTAATACCCATCCTTACCGCTATCCTCAACCACAAAAGACAGAAATCGAACAGATCATTTAGGATCTGCTAGATCATGGAGTCATTCGTCACAGCACTAGCCCTTATTCCTCACCTGTAGTTCTGGCTCGACGAAAAGATAACTCTTAGCGTATGTGTCCTGATTTTTGTTCTTTAATAAACTCACTATCAAGGGCAAATTTCCTATCCCTGTCATAGATGACCTACTAGATGAGCTGCATGGTGCAAAATTTTTTACAAAATTAGACCTTCACTCAGGATTTCACCAAATCCGTGTCCAAGAAGAAGATATTCCCAAAACTGCTTTTCGTACTCATGAAGGTCATTACGAATTTTTGGTCATGCCTTTTGGTCTCACCAATGCACCATCCACTTTCCAAAGTCTCATGAACCAAGTGTTTCGTCCATTCCTCCGTAAGTTTGTGTTAGTTTTTTTTTATGACATTCTCATATATAGCCAAACATGGAAGGATCATTTACATCATGTGGATAAAGCCCTTCACATTTTACACAAAGAAAAGTTATTTGTCAAATGTTCCAAATGTTCATTTGGTGTCCAAGAAGTCGAGTATCTTGGTCATATAGTTTCACACGAGGGCGTCAAAGTTGATCCCAATAAGATTAAGGCAATTCAAGAGTGGCCTTTACCTAAAACCATCAAGAAACTTCATGGTTTTTTGGGTCTCACGGGCTACTATCGCAAGTTTGTACAAAATTATGGTAAGATTGCAGCACCTCTCATAGCACTCACAAAGAAGGATGCTTTTCGTTGGTCAGAAGAGGCTACTCAAGCCTTCAAAGCTCTTAAGGAGGCCATGTGTACAACTCCAGTATTAGCAACTCCCAATTTTCACAAACCATTTATTATCGAATGTGATGTGTCAGGAACAAGAATTGGGGCTATATTAATGCAAGAATGTCATCCATTGGCATTTGAAAGTAAACAGCTCTTGAGAAAAATTTTGGGAAGATCAACATACGAAAAAGAAATGTTGGCTATTCTTCATGCAGTAGAAAAATGGAGACACTACCTAATCAGTAGCCGCTTCATTATAAAAACAGATCATAGTAGTCTCAAACATTTTCTTGAGCAGAGGTTTTCCTATCCGAAACAAAATAAGTGGTTAACCAAACTATTGGGTTATGATTTTGTTATCGAATACAAGAAAGGGAAGGAAAATGTAGCCACCGATGCGCTATCCAGGAAATATGAAGACGAAGTAATCATTAATGCTATTTCAGGTCCTTGCTCCCAATGGGTGACTCAATTACAAGATGAATGGTTATCCAATAGTGAAACTGCTCAGATAATTCAAGAATTGTCTATCGGGTCCTCTAAACACCCTTTGTTCTCTTATGAAGATAAAATCCTCCGAAAGAAGAACCGCATTTACATTCCACACAATTCAGAACTCAAATCAAAGATCCTCGATGAATCACATGCTTCTCCATCAGCGGGACATTCAGGATTTTTGAAGACATATTTAAGGGTCAAACAATCATTTTGTTGGAAAGGATTAAAAGCCGAATTCAAACAATGGGTAGCCGAATGTGAAGTTTGCCAGTGCAATAAAGGAGAGACAATTAAATCACCAGGGTTGTTACAACCATTAACCATCCCGGAGCGTCAGTGGGAACATATATCCATGGATTTTATTGAAGGTCTTCCTAAATCAGAAGGCAAGATAGTAATCTTCGTCGTCGTAGATCGGTTATCCAAATACGCTCATTTTTAGGCTTTACAACATCCTTTTTCCACAAGCAAGGTGGCAAAGGTATTTATGGATTCAATCTTCAAATTACATGGTATGCCCAAAAATATTGTAAGTGATAGAGATCCCATCTTCACTAGTAACTTTTGGCGGGAATTATTTCGACTTAGTGGTACCAAATTGAATATGTCTTCGGCCTACCACCCACAAACAGATGGTCAAACAGAAGTCGTTAACAAATGTTTGGGTACATACTTAAGATTTTTTGCTCAAGATAAACAATACCAATGGAGCCAGTGGCTAGCATTGGCAGAATGGTGGTACAACACTTCTTACCATTACTCAATTAAGATGTCTCCCTTTGAAGCATTGTATGGCACCAAGCCTCCAATCGTCGTAGATTACGTGCACGGATCATCCAAAGTAGCCAAAGTGGATGATTGGTTCCAACAAAGGCAGGCTACACTCACCATCCTCAAAGAGAATTTACTCCAAGCACAAAATTGTATGAAACAACAACAGGACTTGCACCGATCAGAGAGAACTTTTAATATAGGTGACTGGGTTTTTCTAAGATTGCAACCCTACAAACAAGCATCGTTAAGGATAAAGTCCAGCCAAAATTTGGCTCCACGATTCTATGGTCCTTACCAGATTGTCCGCCGCATTGGAGAAGTAGCTTATCAGTTAGAGCTACCCTTATCATCACGAATACACCCGGTATTTCATGTTTCGTGTCTCAAAAAAGTAATTGGTCACATAGAGTGGAGGGGCACATGACAAACTCATGTAAGAGGTTGAAACATAAGTTTCATGATCTAATTTATGAAGGATACCTTTTTATAGAAGCTTCTTGACCTAATCCTCCAACAAAAAATCAACCTCCTACTCACCAAGCACCCACAACTAATCAAGACATGGGAATATTTCAAGATCCCCTACCTAAGCATGGTCAGCAAGCAGCTAATAAAGTGATATATTGTAATGCACCACCTCCCTATGATAATATGGTTGGTCTGATAGCAATAAATATAAGGCAACAAGCATAGATTCAATTGACTCAACATTCTTGGTAGGAGATGAGTTCTTCATCCAACCCACCTTTGAAGCCCACCTTAGTTTTGAAGAATATCTAAAAAAGGAACACAAGGTTAGAAAACCCACCTTTAGTGTTGAAGCCACAACCTAAAGTCTCCTTTGACATTCAACAATAATTAGCTAGTACCTCAGCCAAGATCTCTCTCTTAGAGCTTTTGCAAACTTCTATTCATAGGGAATCCTTGTTGAAGCTCCTAAGACAACAATCTATTCCTCAATATATTTCCCATAGTGTTATAGTTGATGTTGTAAGTTCTCTTGGGATGCATCATATGACATTCTCAAATTATGATATTCATTCCTCCGACCTACGAGGGGATTCTTCCATTTACATCACTACATTTATTAGGGAAACATTTATCAAATAGATTTCTATTGAAAATGGTTCTTCCCTCAATTTATGCACCTATTAATTTTTCCAAAGGTTTGGATTAAAAGAGGAAGCTTTAACTAAATCTGATATTATCATCAAATATTTCAACAACAAGTCCCAAGAGGCTTGCGATGTTATATCTCTCCCTCTTAGGGTTGGACCTAAGATCTTAGATACCTTGTTCTATGTGGTGTCTTTCCTTGCATATTTCAATTTTCTTCTTGGACGTCCTTGGATCCATGCAATGAGGGTATTTCCTTCTATGTTTCATCAATGTTTGAAGTTCAAATCTAAGAATCGACTGGTCACCATTTCAAGTGATCCTCACCCATTCAAAAATTTTTCAATGGTGGAGTAAGCTCAATCTGATCTCAATTTATGTCCATCAATTTCCTCATCTCATATAACTAAACAACTTGAAAATCTAAAAGTGAGTGAGGAACTGCTCATCAATTTTTCATCATGGGATCAAGTTAATCATTTTCTTTCAAAGCCTCTTTTGTATCTTGCCAAACTACCACCTTCACCAAAGACTATGGGTTTACCCTATAAGAAGGGTGAAGTAGTACACATTGGCATGAATACCTTTATCTTCATAGGAGTCTCCCTCAAAGAAAACATTTGTGGTAGCAACCTTCTTCTCGTAGAGCGTTATTTTACCCATTTCGTCTAGTTTACATCTGGTTTGCTTAATTCATATTGCATGATTGTTTGTCCTATTTTACATGTTTTTCCTAACATTCTGTTCCATTTGCATGTTGTTTGTCATACAATTGCATTGCTGCTTGTTCATACTTGCATGACTGCTTTATCATATAGATTCATAGGGATTTCATTACAATGGCAAGTGATGATACCTAGTTATATCATAGCTCATATGCATTACACTCATACTAGGATTTTGATGCCTAGAAAAATCCCAAACTAGGGCCCATTTATGTGCATTTTCATCATTGCATCCGCCCATCCCATCTTCTCTTCTTCTTCTCTCTTCTTTCCTTATATTCCTCGACCTTGAAAGTTTTTATTACTTATATCTCTTCAAGTCGAGGGATATAGTTCTTCTTTTGTATATCCTTGTCATTTACATATTCTTCTGTCTTCCTTTCATCAAGACAAGTATATACATTCTTCTTCCATATGCTCATTCTTGCTTTCACACTTCTTACTTATTTATTTTTATGGTTAATCAGTCCTCGTGGGATAGGATAGACACCACATTAATATCACTTGTGATATTCATACGACCACTAACTATCTTGCGCACACCTCTTAACCATTAAAATTTCAAGATAGATATACACACTCACCTCTTGTTCTACTCCATTGGCTTTATTCATACACCTTTTTTGCACACACCACACCCCTATCAGGTAGTACTCACTTTGGCACATCATTCACACAGCACAACCTATATGGGATCAGCTTCATGGTCACAAGAGATGAGTAGCCTCCATTTGAACATTTGTGAGCATACATCCTAGTAGGAACATCTCTTTATCTTTGGTCATCTTAGCAAGCACTAGACCCCCTAGCGGGTAATCGCTCCACATTTTTCCATCTTTTTGTAAGAATAACACCCTTACAAGATAGCTTCATGGATACACACAAGGGGCAGCCTCCATATCGATTATTTACGAGCATACATCCTTATAGGATTTCACTCCTTTTTTTCTCTTCTTTTGCTTAGCCTTTTGGAGCTTTATTTTCATCTCTTTCTTCTTTGTTGTTGTTTGTTTTCTTTCTTTTGAATTTTTCCATCCGCTTATTCATGCATTTCATGTTGTATTTCATTTTAGGTTTACATTTAGATGCTTGCATTCATTCCATTTAATCCATTTTGTTGTATTCATTATGTTTGTCATCACCATGCATAAAATAAAAATTAACATAATGCACACACACTTTCACACCATAACATAAATAATAAAAACCACAACATGATATTAGTTGATAAGTAGGGAAAAGATGTCAGATGGGTTGCTGCACCACAATTTGATCCTGGTGCACTTGACCCTCCCCAAGGATGCATGGCGCAATCCAAAATTGGTATATCATTGTGATTCCAACCCTAGCTCTGTGAGCTTACCTCCTCTGCTTTATCTATTTGTGGTGGTCTTTGTGGTGGTATATTTACAGACCATGTAGCTATACATTATTGAGACCATGATCAACTCTACGATTGAAGGCAGGCTAGTGGCTGCACCCTCTGATCTATTGACATCGCTTGAAAGTACAAATCTTGGTAGAAGGTATTTCTTTATACCACTATGTCTTGCCTCTCCTCTACCCTCTACAATTGTTCCTATAGAATGTGGATCCCCTTGCTTGGTTGGTTTCTTATCGCAATAGCCATCCCCTCAACCTAGGTCTACTAACACTCTTGCTCTAGCTGATCCATCTTCCCTTTGAGGTGGCTTACCTTGGCCCTTGTTGCATCTTGATCTATTGTGACTTGGCCTAGCTATGCCCTAAGAGTGTCTATCTTCCTCTATATGGAAACTAGCCTATATATCAACCCCTTTGCCACCCTCACTAGGTCCCCCTAACGCATGATCTCACTCGATCTTGCTTGTACTACCATGAGGACACCTTTGGTTGTCCTTCTCATCTCTGACCTAAAGAGTGTGATGGTGGTTCTTATGGTTGTCACCACCTCTACCCTAACCTATAACCTAGCATTCTTGAGAGGCTATGGCATCTACTTTGGTCACTTCATTATGCATCGATTAGCCTCTTAAAGTTCCAGCTAATCTCATCAGCTCATGACTTGGTACCTCTACACTGGAATTTATAGGGAGATACTTGGGTGCATAACACCCCTATACCACCTCCTATATTCGAGGGCTACCTTGACATCATCCACTTTAGTATTGATGTAGATGAGATCATTCAAGTCCTCCTCTATGAACCTAGTCACATCAGGGTCCCCACCAACCCTTGATGGATCCCTCCTTACCCTTTTGTACTAGTAGTCCCCCAGCTCTGGTATCTCTTGGAGAATCTTGAATTGTCATTGTACTTGATAAATCTGATAGAGCTCCTACTCACCCTTCTTTATGGTGATCCATCAAACCCTCCTAACCTAAGCTAACTCCTCCACATACTCATCCCACCCAGGGTGTAGACACCATGCCCATCATACGATCTGATGGTCTCATAGCTCATCTATGACCCATCTCTCTAGTGGTAGAATACCTATGTACGACCTTTGTGTATGCTCAAGGTCTCAAGACCACCTATATCTTGATGGTCACTCTGGATCGAGCAATGGCCCTGATAGTGCATTTGGCTCCCGATGGCCATGTGCTCCCAACACCATACCTGGAGAAAAATCATGCATACTAGTCATGTATGTTATTTATACATGATGTTGTACAATATCCTATACAAATGGGCTAGCACATATGGCTCCCATGCAAACCGCACCTACTAGTCTCGCATCTCTGTTACTACTTTTACTAGTACCCATGGTAGGTGTTGTCGAATCGTATGGCACACTAGTAATCCTACCACCACTCCATAGAGCACAATCATTAGTGCCTCAATCTCATGTCATCATGATATATCATCGACATGGAATATGCTCTTACGGATCTCATGTGACAGGTCACCCCTCAATATCTTTGTTGTTGCCTATGGCACCTGTGCCCTGTAAACCATCCTCCCTCTTATCAGGATCCTCAATATGTGCCACATGTCCTCTAGTGTGATGATCATCTCTCCCATCAGTATCCAAAAAATGAATAATTCTTAGTACTACTGCTCTGCCAGCATTATCAATAGTGCTCTATTTACCTCCATCTGGGGCATCTTTGCCAAGTGCAAAAGCTCCATTACACCTAGTGTGTGTCTCTGTACTGGTGTGATATATTGTAGTACCTCCTCAAGGGTACTCGACTACCATTCCCTACTCTCAAGGACATCATGTTGTAATAAAAAGAATAAATTTTTTATTAATAAAACCATCTCATCACCCTAAGAGCAACCTAATTTTATTTTTTTTGAATTCATACCTCATGTCTTTTAGGGTATAGACTTATGAATCCACATGTTGTATGACATGGGACATGGATTTGGTCACTGCTAGGGTTGTACAAACCTTCAAGCGATCACTAGATCCGTGTCAGGGTCTCACATGACAAATTTCACATGAAAATATCAAAATAAATAAATAATTCATAAAAAATGCTAAAAACAACCTACAATCTAATTGCTAGCTGGAATTTTGGCTATCATCCTTGCTCGGTTTATTTTTGCATTGGTCTTGCCCCTTGCAATTGCCACTCAATGTGTGGAAAGTGTCATTCTCTCATTTT
Organism: Wollemia nobilis; assembly: GCA_028583015.1. Classification (NCBI taxonomy): domain Eukaryota; kingdom Viridiplantae; phylum Streptophyta; class Pinopsida; order Araucariales; family Araucariaceae; genus Wollemia; species Wollemia nobilis. The sequence goes on along the minus strand of JAQPPZ010016467.1, from coordinate 9,953,591 downwards.
CTCAAAACCCCCTTTCTTGTTTTCTCACGCGATGAAAATGAGTTAGGTTTTCTCCCCAATTATTGTTTTTGTTTCTCCTTTTTATCTTTTTCTCTCCTCTTTCTTCCTTTTGGCATAATTTTCATTGTTTTTTGTCCTCTTTTCTTTTGATTTTATCATTTTTATTTTTCTTAGAAATTTTACATTCCTCTCGAAACTCGAGGGGGAACCCTTAGACTAAGAGGTGTTTATGTCTTTAATGCCTTATTTTGTGTGCCAAATATTCAAAGTGTTCAAAATGATACTATTTGTGCACTACCCCTTCTAAATAAACCACCCCTTTTTCCTTATGTTTGTCATCCTCTTCGCCCATAGGTGGCTACAACTTTCTTTGGCAAATTTATTAGGTCATAAATGCATTAAAGAAGGAGCAAAATGTAGACACAAAAATTTGACCCATCTAGATGAGTCATTTTTCCTTGGGTTCCTTTGAGAGGTTCTCAAACTTGTTAGGAGTAATTTTGAACCCTTTTTCTTGTGTTTTACCTTTCCTTTCTTGACCTTGACCGAATTCGTGCTCGATAATTTACGAGGCACAAATTCTGTAAATTTAGGATTTTTCTTCAAAAAATTAAAATTTTAAGCTGGCCTTTTTTGGTGCTTCGGCCTAATCAAGGTTAAGTTTTGTTTTTCCCACCTGTTAGCCCTTCAAACCCTTTATAAATAAAGGATTTGGATCCCCCTTTTCTCCAAGAAGGTAACCCAATTATGTTCATGAGATTACAAGCTAGCAATCTTAAAATTTCATGTGAAATTAGAGATTCTTTTGCTTCTTCTGGTGCTCTTGGTGCTTTGGTGTTTTGTTGTTGGTGTGTTCCTTGTGATTTATAAAGTAGAGAAAGCCTTGATGATAATTTGTCTTTTCTTGGAGGAAAGGTCTTCCACCTTTGCTCTTACTTCTTCCACAAGATCACCAGGTTGTTTCTTTGCGTTTACTAGTTCGCTTATTCGTCCTAGTTTATTTTTTGTTATGTTTTGGTCTGTATTTAAGGGTTTTTAACCCTCTTATATGAATATGCACCTCATATGCTACATGGCATGGATTTCATGAAATCTTTGCTTTCGCTCATCGAGTTCTCTACATCCTTTTCTATGCTATCATCAAATCCATGCTCAATATCTTATAGGGTGTGGATTTGGTCCAATTAGGCTTTGGGGTGATTGTTTACCCCAAAACCCTAGGGTTTCATTTTGTATGCCCTCTACATTATGTTTCATCTATGTTTACATTATTTTATAACTGTTATCATTATGTATCGCTTGCATTTCATATCAGATTAGCTTGGGGTAATTATTTATTCCCAAACCCTAGATTTTGAAATTGTATTCTTGTTCCAGCTTTGTATCCATTTTGTTTATATTTTATTTATTTTTCCACATTGTCATATTATATTGTGTTTGTTCCAAAGATCAAAGCTCATTTTTTTATGAACGATCAGCTAAAAGGACTTAGGGGGCTTGATTGTTGTGCCTCCAATATCAATCTCATAATGGCCTAAGTAGGATCCCAAATGTTGACCATATTTTCTAGAGTAGTTGTGAAGCTATTTTATATATTTGAAGTTGTGGGATATTCTAGATGCAAGACAAAGCTTAGATCAAACACCAGATTAGATAAGTGCCATCGGTAAATCTATTAGGTTGTGTGTTGTTTTCTTTTATCTTTTTAGTTCATAACCTAAGTTATAAATAAAAAGGAAAAACATTTGATTGCTTTCTAGGCATTTAAAATAAAAGGCATATAGTTTTGCATCTAGGGTTTAGTCTTGTTTGTGAATTCCCTTGGTCCCTTGCTCAAAGATAAAAATATTTCATTTCTTTCAACGTAGGGTTAGAGACCATTGGATCAAAGAATTATACTAGGGTTAGACATTGTCTTCTTGCATCTTGTGTGTTTTGCATTGTTCTTTCATTTCTATAGTTTATCATAAAAAGGCCAAATATAGGTGATTTCTTAATTGGCACATTAAACATTTCCACCCCAAACTTGGAGCAAGTTATAAAACCATTCCCGATGAACCTATTCCTTTGTGTCCTCAAGTGTAGATAATATAACCGCCACCGTGATCACCTCGACTCCTAGTGGATCTGATCAAGAATCGTATGTGATGCGTAGTTTTCCTCCTTTACAATAACTCTATATGACTACTAGGTAGTCATGATCAATATTTGGATGGCCCAAAGGCAGTATAAGGCATCCTCCTCAAACAACCTAGGGAGAGTCTGGATATTTCATAGGTATATCTAGCATCATAGATATTCAATCATCGCATCTCCTTTTTAGATATATTTCATAGATAAATCTAGAATTTAGTTTGCATCTAATTTTAAATATTTTGATTTTATGATTAAGTATTATAACACATTATAGAGGATCCTTTTCACGATACTCAAACTAGGAGCTTTACTCTTTCTTGTTTTAAACATTGCTTCAACAAAGCTTTGAATAAATTCACAATTGTGCATGGTCAATTTACTTTCATCTTTTTATCTTATGTTGTATCTCATGAATATCAATTGGAATTATCGATTATACTTAGTTATTGAGTGGATTAATGCTTAAAATTTTATTGTTGCAAAAATTTGATATAAGATTGTAGCCACTTCAATAAGATCATATGAACATTGGATTGAATCACACATTCACTCAATATTTTAGTTTTCCTTGTTTTTTTTGTCTTAAGAAAACATGGAGCTAACCCTCCCCATAAACTAATCGAACTCACTTTAGATCATCCAATTATTTTTTAATGATCTAAAGTGCACTCACATAACCTTAGGTGAATTGCTAGTAACCAAGCACTAGAGACCACCACAAAGACTAATATTTAAATTTTGGAGATGGGATTAAAGTGATTTTCAATGTTTTCAAATCATTTTTGCAATGAAAACGCTTTTAATTTTAAAAATAAAAAGCATTATAAATGGGAGCAAATTTCCACAGACCATGAGTTAAGAGTTTTTTTTACTTCAAAATATTTTGAAGTTAAGATAATCCACTTCACGCATGATTGATTTATGCCTACAAATGGTCGTAATGTGCATGCCCTCTTGAATTGCATGTGGTATTGAATTCCTCCCCTATGAATTTACACGTTCATCCTAAGGAGATTATTGTTGTATTTTCACTAGTAAATTATTATTGAGGATGTTGATGTTTCTTTTGTTAAAGGAATTAAATGATATAATATATTCATGAGTACATTATTGTTGAGGATGTTAACGTTTCTTTTGTTGAAGGAATTGAATGATATCATAAACATATAAACAAAGGATAAAAATATGAGAGGGATTTTCACAATTATTGAACTTAAAAGATATTTTTAAAAGATAATAATATCCTCTAATTTAATGTTAGAGAGAATGGAGACTAAACTTTAACATTCCTTTTCTCTAGCATAAGTCTTTCATGGTTTTTTTCAATATCAATAATTAAGACAACATAAACATTAAAAGCTTTGAGAGCATATTTTCACAATTAACAAACTTAAAGTATTTTTCTAAAAGACAATACTATCCTCCAATTTAATGTTAGAGAGAATGGAGACAAAACTTTAACATTCATTTTCTCTAACATAAGTCTTTCATGTTTTTTTTTTTCAGTATCAAGAATTAAGACAACATAGACATTAAAAGCTTTGCTCTTCATTGAGAAATTATAACCCCCACAAGTCTCTCCTCTGACACATAATGGACATAAGAAAATCTAGGTTGGTATGATATGCACAATGCTCATGGTCCTTAAAAGTTATAGTTTGACTACTAATTTTTTTTTGTTACATAGAAGAGTTGGTCACAACCACAATATTTTTAGTAACTAACAATTGTAGGGTTCAAACCACAAGGGTTTCTCCCACCAAAGCTATTTCGCTTCGTTATTGTTGACGCGACATGAAGGGGACCACCGGTCGCTCAAAATCCATACTGTCATCGTCGATTTGGCGCGTACTCAAAGGACTACTAGTTGTCATAAACATACTCAAAGGACTACTAGTTGTCATAAACATACTCAAAGGACTACTAGTTTTCATAAACATACTTTCTTTACCTAGTCTTCGATATTTGACCTATCAAAGGTCAAAATCTATTGAACATACTTTTCGAGACAATTATATATTCAATCCATACCACCTCAGACCCATGGGAAAAAAAATTGTAAGGATAATGTTTTTTAATATTAAATTTATTATTTAATCACATGGAACTGAGATAGAACCCTAAATTCATTATTTACTTATATGAAATCGAAATAGACATTCCATGGTCATGATATTTTAAAAAACCATAAGCAATTATGGTTTATCACCTAACTAAATTTGAACCAAATTTTTAAAAAATATATATATTTTTAATCATTTAAACTAATATCCTTACCCATAGAACAAATATAACATACTATTCAAATAAGCTTTGTTTTATTCTAAAAAAATAAAACAACTTTTCTATTATTCCCAATAAATCTATCGGCAGTAAAATTATTTAGGTTTTAGAAAACTTTGATAGGGAGCAGGAGAGAACAGATCAATAGTATAGGGGTGGTTCGATAATGAAAGAAGGGAAACAACAATTACAAGAACAAGTAGATTCCATTAGACAGTTGATCTCCATGAATTCACATACTATTCCAATCAGCGAAGCTAATGAAACACGAATATTGACATATCCACAAGAAATAGGGCATACAACAATACTACCATCTAAAACACCTGAAGAAGGAATGGAAAAACCTATATATTTCAATGTAAAATAGTACTGGAGAATAATAAGGCATTGACAAGCTCAAACAAGGGCAGTAACAATGAAGAGGACTAATCAAAAAATAACAGTAAAGAATATTCTTCCACATAAACATGTGGAGAATAAGGAAAAATCAAAGACACTAACCATCGTTGAATGGGAAGATCATTCAGACCAACATAGGGGACAAAAGAAGGAAGAAAAAAGAGATAGAGGCAAAGCGATAACACATGAGAACACAAAAGGAAAAACAAACAAGGATAAAAAATACAAAATGAAAGTAAGAAAACATTTAGGGTGGAAAGTGCAGTTCATCAAAATGAGTTTCAAGATATGCAAGAAATTTACAGTCCCACAACCACGCCACTCATGTGGGTACCAAGACTTTATGTGCAAGATATAATGAAGATGAAAGAGAAACTTGAGAGCATCGAAAGGAGGGATAAAATAAGATATACTAAATTAGATGAGGTCATAAACATCAATCAGAGGTTGGTAAAGGAAAAAAATCAACTCAAGAAGCAAGTGTCAAAGCTACAAAACTTTGCAAACATGGGTCAAAATGAATGGCATGTCCTCAAACAAACCATCTACTCCCCAATCAATGATACAATAGAGGTGGAAAAAATAAATGCAAGACAAATAAAGAGGTACAGGAAACACTCCAAAACATAGAAACAAGATAAAATGAGCTGCAAAATGAATTAGCAAAGGCAAAGTCATGGTCTCAAGTAGTAAAATAACCAGTCAATCAGCAGAAAGAGTTGATAGAGAAGCAAGTACAAATTCAAATAACAGAAGAAAAAGAAATACATGAGAAGTTATCAAATATAATCATCAAAGGGTTAAAAAAATAATGGGGATAGGAAAGACACAAACTGTTTAACCAGGGACTTCTTGTTAGATCGGTTACAATGGAAAGGTCAGATCAAACAAGAAGGAAGAATTGGCAAGCTGAGAGGATACAAAGATAGGCATATTCGGGTCACATTGATGAACTATGAGGATAAAATAATATTACTAAGAAATAGAGGCATGTTGAGAGGGTCACGATTCTATTTAGATGACGACCTAACCTTTCTACAACAAGAAGAAAAAAATAAGGAATGGGAAAATGTGAGGGCAACAAGGAATTAAGGGAGATGGACATATTTAAGAAATGGAAAGGTATACATCACATCTAAACAAAATCAAAACAAATAGGGAGTATGGTCTACCTGAAAACATATTATGATGGTAAGTTGGAACTATAGAGGTTACCCTTGGGGAAGAGGACTCGAGTTAGGGTCCATTGCTAGAGATAGAGATATAATCATCTTGATGGAAATACATGAGCATGATGGATGTAGGACTCCAGACTTTGTGGGATACAAGAAAATAGCAATATGGAATAAAACAAAAAAAAATAGCAAGGGGCAGGGGGTATTATGATTTTAATAAAAGAGGAGTGGGATAGGGTTATTAACATTGAAAACAAGATGGAAACAAATAGTACATTTGGATAAATATCCTAGAAAATAAGTTAGTTATTAGCATAGCAGCATGTTATTTTGCTCCCAAGAATTCTAAATTCTATAAGGAACGTGACCTTAATAGAGAAGACCCATAATCCTCCCTAAAAAGAGATATTTTGACATACAGTAAGTTGGGAGAAATTATATTAATTGGAGACTTCAATGGAATGACAAAAAATAAGCAAGCTAACATTCTAGTAGGTAGTGAAGATATTGAGATTAATCCTCTTTGGATGCCATAAGAGGAAAATCAGTAGTGGACCAAGACTTCAAAATATGAGCATGGGCTATCATGCAATGTGGAGAAGAGTTGTTAGGCCTTTACAACATACACAACTTGGTTATTTGCAATGGGATAAAAAGTTGGAAAATTTAGGATAATATACATGCAAAACATATAAGGGACAAAGTTTAATAGACTATGTAATATGCTTACAAAATTGCATACCAAAAATAGAGGAGCTAGAAGTGGAAGATTCCCCAGTGAAAATAAAATCGATAGAGTTTTAGGGCAACATTGAATAAGTTACAGGAAAGGTAAAGAAAGGGACTACCTCATAGTAACAGAGATTACAATAAAAGTGAATGGTTAATGCACGTTATCCAAGAAGCTCTAAACAAATGTAAGAGAGCTCAACCTAGAAAGAAAGAAAGGAATAGCTTCCCAACAAACCCATGGTTCGAAGAAGATTGCAAGGAAGCATGAAGATTACTAAAGGAACCAACGAGCAAAATAAGAGCAAACAAAAAAGCATATGAGAAACTGGTAAGGGCAAAAAAAGAAGAATACACTAGAACAAGAAAGAACTGATTTACTTAGGGAAGCATGAACGAAAGAAATTTTGGAAGGAACTAAGTGCGAAAAATATGCAAACTAAAAATAGCATAATAGCTAGTCAGTGGTTGGAGTATTCAAAACAATTGTATGAGCATAGTAAAGTTGGAGACACTCTCTACAATCATTGTCAAGAAAGAACTTTTCACAAATGAAGACATTATTCAAGGGATAAAAAATTTAGCAACTAGTAAAGCCCGTGACAAAGACAATTTTTAAGCAAAGCATATAAAATGGGGGGTAGATATTCTTGCATCGCAGATCAAAGAGATTTTCAGTGAGGTCATACAAAATGGCTTCCCTACAGAATCGACAACTAGCTTGACCATTCCTTTGTTTAAAAATGGAGATGTAAATAATCCCTCAAACTATCGAACTATCATGATCAACCCTCTCTTTGCAAAGCTATTTGGGAGTATGATAGAGCATAGGATCAGTAGATGGGAGAAAGAAAAATAAAAGAGAGCAAATGGGCAAGCGGGTTTTAGGCCCAAGCACTCAACTATTGATCATTGTATCACACTTAGCACATAGTGGAAAAAATATGGGATAAAAAGGAGAGGCTTTTTGTTGTTTTTTAGACTTCAAAAAGGCATTTGACACAGTGCCAAGAAAAAAATCATGGAGCAGAATGGAAGAGCTAGAGGTTCCAATTCACTATAGGGCAATAGTTCACAGATTAAATGAGCATGTAAAGGCTAGAATCAGATTGCAAAAAGGGTTATCTGAATGTTTTAGGAGTGACATAGGTTTCAAAAAAATTTACCCTCTATCTTCGATATTATTTGGGTTGTACATTGACAAGTTAGAAGAATGGATAAACAAATTTGGGGAATAGGGTGTGCACTTAGCCAAATATGTGGTAAAAATCCTCATGTATGCAGATGATATAATTCTTGTGGTCAAAACAACTAAAGATCTAGAAGATCACCTTCGGGCTCTAGAACTCTTTTGTAAGGAAGTTGGGATGCAAGTGAACACAAGCAAAACAAAAATCATGATTTTTTTAGCAAAAAAAAAACATCTCGAATTTTAGTTTGCAGGAGAACCTCTTGAGGTAGTGATAGAATACAAATACCTAGGCATATGCTTTCATGACAAGCTCAATTGGAATACATGTAGGATGAAAAGAACTCTAAGTGGTTGGAGAGCACTATATGCACTTCAAAATCAGTGTAGGAATGTCGAGTTATATGACTGGAAGACCACCAAGGTCTTATTTGGCCTACTTGTCACACCGACTGTGTTGTGTAATTGCGAGGTGTGGGTCAGTGGCACGACAAATACAAAATGAAGGCAAATAGAAAGGATTCAAAAATGTCTAATTACAAATTTTATTAGAATTAAGGCCACAATACCTTATGAAATTATTCTAGCTGAAACTTGAATGTTCCCTTTAGAGGCAATTGCTATGACCAAGTTGTTATGTTTTTTTTGGATTAGATTATTGTGAGAAACCCCTATGATCAACGTACAGGGCTGAGCAGTCTCCTCCCAACCATGACCCCTCTTAAAGTTGAGAGACCAAGCTGTTATGTTACTTGAAAAAATAGAAAACATAAAAAACAACAGATGGCTAAAGGCAGTTAGGGATGAAGAATTGCATAGGCGGAAGAACACATAAATGAAACAAAATCAGAAATGGATGAAACGTTAGGAAATCAACATAAATGAATGCCCAAATTTCAATAAAGACAAAAAACTATGTGAACGAAAAGTTTAGAAGTGGAATGTAGAAAAATGCAAGCAAGAAAAGACAATACTATATTGCAAAGTTTAATCCAACGTATGACCACAAGGAAAAAGCATATATAGATTTTGAAATCAAGTGGAGGGAAAAAATCCTCATTGCTCAGATAAATGACTAGCTCTCATAGGCTTAGATGTGAAACAGAGAGATGGACAACGTCCAAGGAACAATGGGAAGAAAGGATATATACTCTATGTAACACAGGGACAATAGAGACAGAGGAACATTTCATCTATGAATACCCGCATTTTTCAGATATTTGTGGCAAAGACAAAGAAACGCTTGGAAAAGGATCTATGATAGAGTTATTTGAAGACAATAAAATAAAAATAAATTAAGGAGTTGCTAACCCAAATCATATGATTTGAATAACTACATTTCTAAAATTAAAAGTCCCATAAACCATGTTTAAGTCTCACAAACCTAATTAAAATCTTTCAATTCAATTCATCTTAAGATTTAAAATCAAATTAACAAGATGGCACTTGAGCTTATTGTCCATTAAGGATGCCAATACTACTAACGATACAAAGCATACATACACCTTTAAACCCTCTAAATTAAAAAATCAAGATAATTATTTATCCTTAGCCATACATCAAGATGAATTCTTACATTTAAAAAATTGATGAATTCTTACATTTAAGCTAAAGAAACAAACAAAAATATTAAGACTACCAGAAATGTTATAATCAGCATAACTATTTAGGTTGTTTTCGTGGAACACGGTTTTAAGTTAAAAACCCATTTTTTTTATTTTAATAAAAATTTAATTTTAAACCATGATAAGATTAACGTATATAAAAAAACTATGCCTAAAAAAGATCAAGAGGAAGAAAGAACGTAGAATGGTGACAAGAACTCGCAATAACAGACTATTGCAGAGCTCACTGGAAGACCAGGTAAATTCTTACTGAGGTTCTTCGTTGAATTATGCAAGTTTGGTTGGAACGAGATTCAAAATAATAGAGTAGATATGTAAGGAAAGAACCATGCTAGATTGCAGTGTTTTTTGTGAAACCTCCGTCTTATGCACTGTTGATAAATGAATATCTTCGGGTTTTATCTCTAACTGTTACGGTCAACTACTTCTTGTATTGAGGTTTTGTCGTTTGATAGAAGAGATTAAATGATATAAATATTGTTGTGTGTTTAGTTGTGTCAAGGTTTTCTTAGAGTTTGTTTTGCAAGACGATTTGTGTACACGTTTTTAGGAAGACGTGCATTGTGGTGATGCAAGAGATTAAATGATGTAAATATTGTTGTGTCAAGGTTTTCCTAAAGTTTGTTTTGGAAGACGATTTTTGTACACGTTTTTAGGAAGACGTACATTGTTGGTAGCTTTGTGGTGATGCAAACTACGATTATAGCCAGTCTTAGTGATGTAAATATTGTTGTGTGTATATCAAGGTGGTCCTTGAGTTTATATTAAAAATCAATTCTAGAAAAATAATGGGCAATTGTTTAGTCTGCCAAAAAAACTTCTTGTGTTGTAGGCAACGTTTTTCAGTTAGCTCTAGATTACAAAGTTTGGATAGAGCTTTATTAATTTCTAAGACTAATTTGTGAAACCAGATTCGGGCTTTTTAGGGAAATCATTAGTGGATCTAATACGGATGTGTTATTAAATCTTACTTTCTCATATTTGTAGGTAATGTGAAGCTTGGAATTAGTTTACTAATTTAACTATGTAGTTGTGTAGAATAAACATGGTTGATAATGGATAGTAGAAGTGTTGGGTGCTAATGTATTTATGTTAATCTGTTTACGGTTGCATCGACTATATTGAAACTGTATGCTTGATGGGTGATGGAACCTGGTAAAAGACTTACCTAATTTAGATTTGGAATGATTTCTCTTTGGTCCTTTTAAATTGTTGGAATTTGTTCCTATGTGGTCTGTAGGGATTTGATTATTTTAATTTATGCTTTTGTGTAAATGTATTATCTCTAAAATGAATGAGAAACCTTCTTGATTGAAAAGCATATTGTCAAAGTATACCTCTTGAAAGGAACAAGGTAAGGTACTCTTGGTGTTGTGGCTAAATCTCAAATAGATGATAGTATATTTTTTAAATGCTCCTGAATTGAATGATAGGTTGCACTTGGATATGTATGAATCTTTGTTTGGCACAAGAGTATGCTTCTTGTTAGGGAACCGGGTAAGGTACTCTTGGTGTTGTTGCTAAATCTCAGATTGAATTGAGTAAAACTTTTGAAAGTTCCTGAATTGAACAATGGAATGTATTTGTTGTAATGAAACCAATGCTTGCAAAGAAAAGAAAGACCTCATGCATCAGATTGCAAGAACTCGAGAGTATAGATGCAATTGGAGGTAACTGCGAACACGAAAAGTTGTGAGAGAATGCCAAACTTCAAATTGGAACACTTCAAACGGATGCTCTACGTTTGGACGCTTGTAGCAGATGTACAACCAGTAAAGTGGGCGTCTCTCTTTAAGGAGAATAAAACTCGATATAATTTGTGTTGATTGACGCTACGGTAGTATTAAACTAGCTATTCTGTCATAGGTATACTTCCAGTTAAAGCTCTTATGTGTTTGAATAAAACCAAACAGTAAGTAAAGGACTTGTTCCTTAGATGTGGATTATAATCTGATTACTCAATGATGAAAATAAAAACGATGATTATTATTTATGGATTGTTGTGTGGTCTTAAATGAATTCCAGTAGTAGATTAGAGCTATTCTTAGCTATCCGTATGTTAATTAAGAGACTCTATTAAATATTCCTTTTTAAATTTGTTAGATATCCTGGATTATGGAATGTTGTGGGTAATCTGAGGACGATAGATCTTGTCTAGTTGGAAGTTTAACCCTAAAATGTGGTAGGTCTCATAGTTTAGTCAACGGATGAACTATCTCTTGGATAATCAAATAGTATTAAAAAGTGTCCCTTTAATATAGAAAGTAATGTCACTTTTCCACAAGCTAAGTTAAGGAAGAGGCAATAAGCGGGGTGACTAGCTCATTTTGGATATGAGATAGAAAGGTCGAACCCCCATATGCACATACCACCTACATAGATGGAATTAGGAAGGGTATGAACGAATGTGTACCTTTTGAATGAATGAAGGGAAGATCAAGCGGGCTCATTGGATCCATAAGAAGGAATGTTTGATTCATTAATAAAACACCTAATGCACTTACATAGTTGGAATTATGTAAGATGTAAGGATGGGTGTGCCTCAAAGAATAACTGAAGTAATGATATTGGTAGAGGTTTTAGAGCCTGAATTCTAGAACCTTTTAAAAAATAAAAATAAATATGGATAGGAATTTTGGGTTATGACAGTTTTCTTGGTCAAGGGTTTCGAGGATAAATATTTGTGTTTAGTGTGTATGCATGTTATTTTTCCTTATTTTTTATGATTTTGTTTAGGGTTATGATGCATGATAAATATCTTTAGAATAGGTTTATGAAACTCTTCATTTGGTATCAGAGTGTGGTTATTGGCTTAAGGGGATGCCTTTGTTGTTAGGGTTTAGCTTGGTCTACGAAGAGCAAGGTTATCTTAAGTTTGCAATAAACCTATTTTCAAGTGGGATTTTTGTGCAGGTGAATTTGATGTGAAGAAAAATGGTTAGCAATACAAGAATCGATATTAAAAATTTTAACAACGAGCTTTGAGTTATGGAAGCTAAATATGAAATATTTGCTTGTGGATATGTCACAAAGAAGATTGGGAGAAGCTGGAAAAGAAAGCAAAAATTACTATCTGGCTATGTCTTGTAGATTCAATGTTGATCAATGTCTTTAGAGAAAACAATGCTAAGGAGCTATAGGATAAGTTAAGGGCTTTATATCAGTCAAAATCCTCAATAAACAAATTGTTCCTTCAGAAGAAGTTATATCTCCTTTGGATGAATGATGGGGATTCCATGGCAGAATATCTCAATGTGTTTAACACCATGGTAAGTTTATCACTCTTTATTAATATCAAAATGACTGAAAAAGATGTGTATTACTTTATTGAATTTTTTGCTAAATTCAAGGATAATCTGGTTGTGCCCATTGGGAGTACTACTTGTTGGTCAGAGATCTACCTTAGGTAAGGTTTTGGTTATTAATGCACCTTAGACCCAGCCAACATTGAAATATCGAGAGGAAGAAATGCTTTTCATGCCAATCTCCAGAGGTGGGCTAGTTCCCTTGCTATTCTAACTAGGGGGATTTGAGATAAAGGAACATGAAAGGAATGGGAAATGGCTTAAAGGGATGGGAAATATGGCCACAAGCCAAATAGAACAGGGGTGATGGACTAACAGCACGATAACTCTATTGCAAACTGAACCAAACAACCCTCAAATACAAACAACTAATAGAAATTAAAACTAAACATCTAACATGCATAATTTCCAAGGCTACTCCAGAGGTTCACATTTTTTCAGAAGCTAAATCCAGATATTAGAAATCAAGCCTACAGAAAAACTAGAGAACTTAATAGAAGATAAGCAATAGAAGACATACACATGAACTATAAGTCTAGAGTTAGAGCCAAACATCAGTTGTATTGATAGCAAAATTTGGGTTACATCAAGCTTCTAGCAAACATCCATCATTTTACAATAAAAGAGCAAGCTTATATAGCAAATTATGTCGCTTGAAATATTAAATGCACACCTACAAAACATGGCGATGGCAGCCAAGATAAGAGTTACAAGAGAGTAAAATCATGAAATAGTTATTAGGCATGGTCGGGACTGATGAATCCTTGAAAATGCAGTTGAACCCCTTCAATGCCCTAACAGGCTTAGCTTGCTGGCACTACCTCCTCACTCGCGAGGACCACTTTCGTGGAAGATAGACTTGAAATCTCGAAACATCCAATCTGTAAGCTTCTCAGAATGGTTGCGCTCGAATGGATAAATATGCACATTAACTTTGTTGATGTGGAGCGCAGCTGAGAAATACCAGTGCCAGAGTTGATAGGTCCAGAGGTGAAGCGCAACTGGCCCATTATGCAGCTGCCTGGCGCAACAAAAAGGAGCGCAAGGCCCTGCATAGGAGAAAAGGAGCATAAGAATGAGGCCTCAGTAGATGCGCCTCTGTTGAAAAGTCAACCGATGAAGCGCATGAACTGATTACGCATTTTTCATGCATAGCAAAAAAGAAGTGCTAGCTTGGATGCCTTGAAAATTGTGCTGGGGTTGACTGATCAATGAATGAAGCACAAATAGATAGTGCGCAATAGCCTTGCGCATCTCAAGGATTGAACCATAGTCTTGCGCACTTTAGGGAGTGCGCCATAGTCTTGTGCACCTTAGGAAGTGCTTCATAGTCTTGTGTGTTGCGCACTTTAGGGAGTGCGCCATAGTCTTGCACACCTCAAGGAGTGCGTAACAACCTTGCAGATCTTAGGGAGAGTGCCATAGTCTTACGCACCTCAGGGAGAGCGCCATAGTCTTGCACGCTGGAAGGAATGCGCCATAGTCTTGCTCACTTTAGGGAGTGCATCATAGTCTTGTGCACCTCAGGGAGTGCGCCATAGTCTTACCTACACTTAGTCATTTTTCATGTCGAAGATGGGTGTTGCGCTTTTGACCATTTTAACAGGCGTTGCGCTCTGCTGGTAGTGCGCTCCTCGAACTGGGCTTATCTGTTTTGTCCCAAGACTGGGATGCGCTCTTCCTTCTCTATGGGGCCAAATTGCATCAGGGGACTTGGCACGGAACACCATCGCCATCGAAAGGAGGATTTTCTTGCATGGTCAGTAGACAAAAACAACTGCACATTGTTTTAGGCGTTGTAGAAAGGGTTTGACAATAAAACTCAGGAGAAAGAAAAATGTATTCGAATAATGAGAACAAATTTTTTGAGGAACAAAATTTACTGGAAAGCTGAATATATACCATGTTGCAGAAATGACAACACTGCTACAACAACTTTAAAGTTTGAAGATGTGGTTGCATCCTTGTTATTGAGAGAAATGAAACAAAAATACATGAAGGGCTCATCTAAGATTTTCTTCTTTGTAAGGGGTCATTCTCAAGATAAAAATAAGCATAACTCTTGGGATAGGTTGAATTCAAGAGGAAGATCTAAATGTCTTGGAAAATTTATACAAAAATGTTGGAAATGTGGTGAAGTTGGGCATTTGAAGATTGTAGATCCAAAAAATCTGACAAAAATAATGGATCTGATGATGTTTCTTCCATAGAAGCAAAGACCTCAATAGGAGGGGATGTATACTTAGCATCTTTGAGTACACATTTAAATAGTGATGTGTGGTTGATCAACTCAGGGGCTTCTTTTCATATGACTCATAGAGAATGGTTTTGTGAATATGAAAAGTATAATGGAAGTGTTGTCTTCCTAGGAGATGACTTGATAACCAGAATCATAGGACGTGGAAGGGTTAAAACCCTCCTTAGTGTTCTGCATATTCTAGGGTTGGCCAAAAACTTGATATCTATGAGTAGAATGAGTGATGTAGGTGTGCAAACAATATTTGAAAAGGATACTTGTAGGATGGTTTGAGGAGCAATGGTGTTGGCAAGAGGAGTTTGGATTGGAACATTGTACAAGCTATTGGGCAACATTGTGACTAATGGGTGTAATAGTTCTGTTGTTCCTAAAAATGAAACAAACAAAACCCCTACTCTTCCTATAGAGAAGACAATGCTTTGGTATCAACGAATGGGGCATTTCGAAAAAAATAACTTTCAAGCTTTGTACACTAAAGGTTTGGTTGAAGGTATTTATGAATTTTCTTTAGATTTTGATTTCTATAAACATTGTGTATATGGTAAATAGAATCAAGTAAAGTTTCCATCTGGTGTTACAAGAGCAAAAGGGATTTTGGAGCTAATAAATGCCGATTTATAATGTCATGTTTCATTGCTTAGAAAATCATTGTACTATGTTTCATTATAGATGATTTCTCAAGGTATGCATGAATATATTTCCTTTAAAAAAAGTCAGAGATCTTTACAAAATTCAAAGAGTTTAAGGCTCTTGTAGAAAACCTAACTAAGAAGAAGATAAAGGCGTTGCAGATTAATAATGGAGAGTTATGCAACAATGAATTTGAGTAGTTTTGTAAGAAGTGTGGAATAGCAAGGCAAAAGACAACTCCATACACTCCTCAAAAAAATAGAGTTGAAGAAAGAATGAATATGAAATTGATAGAAAAGGCAAGGAGTATGCTCAGTGGTGCAAGGTTAGCACAAGAATTCTGGGCAGAGGTCGTGGGCATTGCATGTTACCTGGTAAATCAATCACCTACATCAACATTGATTGATAAAACTCTATATGAGGTATGGATTGGTAAGAAACCCTCTCTTGAACATCTTAGAGTTTTTGGTTGTGATGCTTATGTGCATTGAAAAAATGAATAAGATAATAAAGCGGGTAAGTGTATCTTTATTGGTTATAAAGATGGTGCAAAATGCTACACACTTTGGAACCCAAAAACTAGGATAGTTGTTTATAACCAAGATGTAATCTTCAAAGAATTTAAAAGTGCTACTAAGCAAGAAGAACAACCAGAGAGGAAGGATCCAAAAAAGACACAGTTTGAGTTCATCGATGAACAATCTGACTCAAGAGAAGATGATGGACCAAATTCTCAAACTCTGATCTTGAGTAAATCTACTCAAGGCAGAAGGAAACCCAAAAGGTACAATTCACTTAATTTTTATTCTACTTTTGATTTATATGTTTTTTTTATATACATAGGAAAATCAGTTACATCCCATTTATTTCTTACTACCAACTAGAGTTCAAATCTTGGAGCTGCCCCTTATAACCCCTATGCCACCTTGTTGTTAATGACCTGACGTGAGGGGATCATCAGTGGCTCGAGATTGGGACCATTGTTGTCGGGCTGGCGTGCACTTTGCCCCAACAAGGCTTGCCTCCAAACTTTTGCTTTATATGTTATTGATGTGATCGTAGATCTATTAGGATGACAATTAATACAAAAAATGATAAATTCTGGAAGAAAGCCATGGTTGATGAGATGAAACCTTTAGACAAAAATAAGACATGGGATTTGGTGAAATTGCCTGCTAGAAGAAAATCAATTGGTAGGAAATGGGTATTCAAGAATTAGTTTAATACAAAAGGTAAAGTCGAAAAGTACAAAGCTCATTTGGTAGCAAAAAGATATTCCTAGGTACAAGGAATTGATTTTGGTGATGGTTTTATCCCCTATTGCCAAACTTTATATTAGATTTCTTTTGTCTATTGTTCTGCATTTGACCTAGAAGTAGAGCAAATGGATGTGAAGACATCATTCCTACATGGGAATCTAGAAATCTGTCTCAACCAAAATGTTTTACTGAAAAAGGAAAGAACTTGGTATGCAGGTTGAAGAAATCTATGTATGGTCTGAAACAATCACCTAGGATGTGGTATCAAAATTTTGATACTTATGTATCGAGACTTGGTTTTTTATGAAGCAAAGTTGATCACTGTGTGTCCACCAAATATGTTGGTGGATCATCTTATAATTATGGCATTGTAGGTTAATGATATGCCATTAAGTGGGATTCTTTAATTAGGAGACTAGTTAAATCAAAGAAACATATTGAGACAATATTAAAGAGATTTAATATGCAGGATTGTAAACCAATCAATACTTCTATTTCCTGATCTCTATTCTAATATTTGTAATAACTCGTGAGGACGTTTTTCGCAGGACTGCCCAAACTGCCGAACTCGTTTCGGCCATATCTCACTCATCCGGACTCGGATTGAGCTGAAATTTTGAGGGTAGATGCCTGAAAAACCCTAGAACGTCTCCACCAATTTTCATATCATTTGGAGCAACACAGATCCTAGCGCATCCCTATGTGTGAACGACATATTTGGCAAGCGGCTATGCGAGGGTTTCATCCGGGTTGAGTGCAAGCGGCTCCAGAGGTTGGTTTTTAGGGCCTTCGGGCCCTAGCGGCCAATATTTTTGTGGTTTATTCTCAATATTTTAGCAGGAAATGTTGTGGGGGATACAAGATGGGTTAGAAATTTGTCTTTCAACAGATCATACTGTGAACTTGAGTGACAACGGCTTCCAATTTGCTGCACAAAAGAAAAGTGAAAACCATACCTTTCCACGGCGTCTAGGGCAAGGATTAAAGAGATCACGAAACAAGTTTCAAGCGAGTTGATCAAAAAATGGCTCATATCTCAAGTGAATATGGTGCTAAGGTGCACCCACAAAATAATTCTACTGTGAAAACCCCTATCAAGGGTAAGAATTTTGAAGACTCGGTCCCAAAAATGAATTTTAGGGATGCCCTTCGTGGTGGACAGCCTCGGCCCAATGCTAATATCAATATTAGGGCTTCCCATAAACCTCTAAGAATGCCTAAGATTGATCCCGGGAAAACGGAGTCGGGATGTCTTAAAGCGGTGATGGAACTCCTATTGTTAAGCTTGATATGGGTAACATTCAGACTGGCATTGAAGATTTGGAAAAAAGAGGACTAATTTGTCGGTTCGTGGGTTTTCATCAGAGTCTATCTGCTTTCAAAGTCTGGGCTGCAAAAAGCTGGAAAACTAAAGGTGAGTTACAAATCTCTATTTATCCAAATGGTTATTTTCTTGTTTTATTTGCTAATAATGAAGATAGAGAGAAAACTTTTCAAGGGGGTCCTTGGTTTTTTGGAAGGGCGGGGCTTTTCATGAAGCCCTGGCATACTAAATTTAAAGCCGAAGAAGAGATGCCTTCTATAGCTCCCGTGTGGGTTAGACTCTTTGGCCTCCCTATTGAATTTTGGAATCCTACTATTTTTTCTTCAATTGGAAACTCTTTAGGAACTTTTATGATGATTGCTGATTGTACTCAAAATTTTGAACATATTATTTATGCTCGGATTTGTGTTTTAATGGATTTTGACAAACCCCTACCTAAAAATATCACATTACAATTTGGGGAAGACACTTGGGAGCAAGTAGTGGACTATGAGAACATTCCTTTTCGTTGTAGAATTTGCCATGAATATGGTCATTTGGCCGGTGCTTGCCCAAATAAAATTCTTGATCAAAAGAAAGAAGATATAAACTTAGCAAGGTTTCCAAATACCTAAGAAGAAGAACACTCAGAAAAAACCGGTTATGAAGGATCAATCAAAGTCATCTGCTAATATGTTTGAAATCCTTTCCACAAATGATGTCCCAAGTGAGGAAGAGGAAATAATGGAAACTGAAATCTTAGAAACACAATTTAAATATGAAGGGAAGAACTCGAGAGACAAACCAACAAATCAAAGGTTTTCAACAGAAAAAAAAGGAGAAAATTTACACAAGAAAAACAATATTTCAAATGTCAAAACTTCAAATAATGCAGGTCCCAATATAGACTCTATTGAACCATCTAGTAAAATTTTGGCTGTGTACGAGCATTCTTCAAGGTTAGAAGCCATCTCAGATTCAATTGGAATAAGTCAAGAAACGAGGGAAAAAAAATTGAAGATGGATTCTAATCAAAAAGTAGGTCGCAAGACCAATCAATATCATATGGTAAAAGAAGGTGAAAAGCTTGTAGAGGAAGGTAAGATTAATGCCCTTCCCAACTTTTTTAGCCTGGTATTAATGAAGATCATCACTTGGAATATTAGAGGACTCAAAGGGAGTCTTTCAAAACAAAATGAAATTAGAAGAATGATTCGGGTAAATCATCCACATCTTGTTTTCCTTCAAGAAACAAAGATGTCAATGGAGGATATGGACTTAATTGCCGGTAAAATTTGGCCAGCTGGAAAAGTGGTTTCCCTCAGTTCCCAAGGGACTTCGGGTGGCATTGCTTGTCTTTGGGATCCAAAAGAGGTAGTTATTCACCATATGGTTGGCGGTTGGGGTTTGTTGGCTATAGCTATTCAAAGTAGACATTCCAACTAGATTATGCTCTGCATTCTGTTTATGCTCCGACTTCTTTGGAGGAAAAAAGAAGACAGTGGAAGGATATTACTCATATTATCTCTCATTTTCCTAAAGCTTGGATCTTGATCGGAGGAGATTTCAATACCATCCTCTCTCTGGATGAGAAAAGGGGGAAATAGAAATTTGGACAAAAGCACTGACCTCATGAGCGAATATATTGCAAACCTCCATCTTGTGGATATCCAATGAGATAATGGCC
The DNA here is from genome assembly GCA_028583015.1 of Wollemia nobilis. Lineage (NCBI taxonomy): Eukaryota > Viridiplantae > Streptophyta > Pinopsida > Araucariales > Araucariaceae > Wollemia > Wollemia nobilis. The sequence continues at coordinate 9,933,611 of JAQPPZ010016467.1, read as the reverse complement.
TTATGACTTGGTCTAACAGAAGGCAAGGCTTAGCTTGTATAATGGAGAGATTGGATAGGTTTTTGCTCTCTGAAAATTTCTTAATCCATGGTCACATTCCTAAAGTGAAGACTCTTAATAATGTTGGTTCGGATCATTGGCCGAGTCATGGTGGAAATGTGGAAAACCAATGTGAGTTTCTCTCCTTTTCGTTTTCAATTAATGTGGCTTAGAGACATTTCCTTCGGACCTCATGTGCAACAATGGTGGAAGGAAGGTAAACCTAGGCATGGGACTAAGATGTTCTGTTTTGCCAAAAGACTGCAATACATTAAATCCAAAATCAAGACTTGGAGCTGGAAAGAGTTTGGGGATGTTCATAAAAAAAAACATGAAGTTATTGCTCATCTTGAAAATTTGAATAAGAAAATCCGTTTAGATGGCCTCACGAGAGAAGAGAAGTGCGAGATGAAATTAAACTCACAACTCGGTTAGAGGAATGGGAAAAAAGAGAAGAAATCTTATGGAAGCAAAAATCTAGAATTCAATGGCTCAAAGAAGGAGATCGAAACACAAATTTCTTCCACAAATCTCTTCTAGCTCGAAGATCTCACAACTTTATTTCTTCCTTAAAATCAGATTATGGAGATGTTGTTTATACTTGGGATGGCATGAACTCTATTGTTGTTGATTACTTTTCCAATATTTTTCTTGCTACTCCCCTTGATTTAGCTTCACAATATAATGTTCTTCAAGCAATCCCTTCTCTTATCACTTTTGAGGAGAACTCTATTTTGGTTGCTCCTGTTACTATCAATGAGCTTCAACAAGTAGTTTTTAAAATGCAAAAAGGGAAAACCCCGAGGTCTGATGGTTTTCCTATTGAGTTCTACCAACAGTTACGGGATATCCTTCATGTTGATTTATTAGAGGTGGTGGAAGAAGCCAGGAAAGCCAAAGAAATTTTGAAGGTTATCAATAAAACTTATATTACTCTTGTTCCAAAAGCTCAAGAGGTTGATCATATCTCAGCTTTTAGACCTATTGCTTTATGTAATGTTCTTCTCAAAATCATTACTAAAATCATGGCAGAAAGGTTGAAGCCTCTTTTGCATAAGATTATTTCCCCAGAGCAAGGGGTTATGTGGAAGGACGTCAAATAGTAGATGAGATAGTTCTTGCTCAGGAAGCCATCCATTCCATGGATATGCAAAATTCTCCTTCCATGTTCATTCGGTTAGACTTATCCAAAGCTTATGACGAGTGGATTGGCACTTCCTTATCAAAGTTTTGAGGCAATTTGGTTTCTCTAAGGATTGGATGGATTGGATTATGGGATGTATCTCTTCGGTTTCCTACTTAGTTCTTATCAATGGCAGGCCTTCTCAGTCTTTCCCAGCTTCCAGAGGTATTAGGCAAGGTGACCCGCTATCCCCTTATTTATTCATCATTCTTCTTGAATGCTTGGGTAGGACTATAACCAAAAAGAGGGAAAACAAAACCCTTGAGGGAGTTACCATTGCTCATGGAGCTAGACCTATCTCTCATCTTCAATTTGTGGATGACTCTACTCTTTTAGGTAAAGCTACGGTTAAGGAAGCTTCTAATATTAAGCAAATCATTAGCTATTTTTCTAAGGCTCCTGGGCAGTTGATCAATGAAGACAAATCTAAAGTTATTTTCTTTCTCTGCTCTGCTAGACGAGGAATCCATGGTCTTGGATAAGCTAAGATATAAGAAGACCTCTCTTCCAATCACTTATTTAGGTATTCCCATAAATATTCAAAGGCAGAAAAATAAATATTGGAATTGGTTGTTGGACAAAGTCAAGAAGAAAATTGGAAAGTGGACCAACAAGTGGCTTTCTTATGGGGGTAGAATCACCTTGGTAAAATCAGTCCTTCAAGCTATTCCTATTTATGTTTCTTCCGTTTTGAATATCCCAAAGGTTGTTCTTCGAGAATTGGATCAAATCGGTCATCGTTTCCTTTGGAGTGGTACTAAGGAGAAAAGAAAATGGGCCTTGGTGAAATGGGATACTTTATGTCTTCCTAAGAGTGAAGGGGGGTTAGGATTACGGTCTTCAATTAATAACAACAAAGCTTTAGCTGCTAAATTATATTGGAGGATGTTGCATAACCCCAATGCTCTTTGGGCCAATAATCTCCGTGCTAAATATATTGAGAACAAAAGTCCTGAAGACCTTGTTCGCTATCAACTTCCTACCAAAGGTTCTCCCATTTTAGCAGTTCTTAAGGCTGGTGAGGATTTGATAAAGAAAAAATTATTTTGGATCATTCATAATGGTCAACATGCAAATTTTTGGACAGATTCTTGGGATGGTCACAAGCCTTTGATAACTCAGTTTCCCGATTGGAGGCCTTGGATGGAGGAGCTTCATCGAGCTAATTGGATAAAGGTGGCTAATTATTGTCGGTACCATACTGGTAATTCAAAGGTTGGTAGATATTGGATCCCTATTGAGGACTGGCCTATTCAAATCCCGAAAAGGCAAAGACAAGATATCCAAGGCATCCTTCATATGAGATCCCTCTCTTGGTCCCATGAAAAAGATTGTTTTGGATGGAACAACACTACTAAGGGTGAGTATTCGGTTGCTCAAGGTTATTTGACCTTATGCCATAATAATCCCAACCATTCTTCGACATATTTTCTCAATTGTGGGCTCAAAAGCTCCGGCCTAAGGTGAGGTTCTTTAATTGGCTTTTATTGCATCGTAGGGTGCTTCTTGGTGAGCAACTTATGAAGCGTGGTTTTCATGGCCCTTTTAGATGTGAAATGTGTGAAGAGAATGTAGAAAATATCAACCATATTTTTATTGAGTGTACTTTAGCCTCCGAGCTGTGGAGGAGAATGGCCACTTTACTTGGCTTACAGGTGGTCCAATTTTTTTACTTTTGAACAGCTTTGGAGGGATTGGCCTAATCAAGAGGGTGTTGATCATTTTATTAGGCAATTAGTTTGGATGGGTTCTACCATTCTTCTTTGGAATATTTGGAATGAAAGGAACAACCGAATTTTTAATCAAGATAGGAAGGATATTCACTATATTTGGCAAAAGACCATAGCCAACTTAGTTGAATCGGTCCATCATCTCCTTAATCACCCCCAAAACTCCCACCAAATATGGGATCAAGTGATGCAAAGATTGAAGATTAAACCTTCTAAGGGCAACCATCTTAAAGGGAATGTGAGTATTAGTAAGATGGATAGGAATAGAAATTGGCAACCTCCTCCTAAGGATTTTGGAAAAGTCAATACTGATGGAGCCTCTAGAGGGAACCCTGGAAAAGCCAGTATGGGAGGAATTGGTAGACTTTCGGATGGCTCCCTGGTTTTTACTTTTCTTGAGAATTTGGGTATTCTTTCCAATAACCTTCCTTGAGGGGTATGGTATCCTCGAGAGGTCTTCGAGGAGGCTACTAAGGTTGGATGGGAAAAGGTGTTAGTTGAGTCGACTCTCAACTTATGATTAATCTCTTGAAGAATCCTTCTAAGAATCATAAGGTGGATTGGAGAATAAAAAGAATTATTGAGAAGATTCGGTTAATCCAGATGGGATTTTTGAAAGTTGATTACAATCATGTGGTCAGAGATCAAAACAAGAGTGTTGATGCTTTAGCTAATTGGGCTTTGGACAAAGGTGATCTTACTTGTTATGGCCACCCTCCTATATGGTGGGCTTCTCAAATTAGGGAAGCTCTTCTTTCTATCATTTCTTTGGATGGCTCCGAGTTATGAAGGTACCTAGTTTCTTCTTGTTTTTTTTTGCTTCTCTTTGGTTCATTCAGTTTTTTTAGTTCCCTAGCTCATTCTATTCTTTATTTTGTTTCCTCTGTTGATTCTTGCCTTAATAGTCTTCGGTCTAGATAGGTCTTTGTTTTGTTCATTTTTTATTTCTTTTTCTTTTTTGTTTTTTTTGTTTAGTTTTTTAAGGTGGGTGGGTTTTTTATTTTGTTTTGTTTTTGTGTTCTTTGTGTTGTTTTTGTTGTTCTTGTGTTTTTGTTGTTTTTTTTTTATGTTTTTGTTATTGTTCTTGTGTTTTTTTCGTTCTTGTTCTTGGGTTTCTCTTTGTTTGTGTTATTTCGTGTTTTTATGTGTGAGTGTTTTCTATGTTTTTTGTTTTTGTTATTGTCTGTTGTTGGTTGTTTTTTATTTTTATTTTTGTTATTTTTTAATTTTTTAGGTTTTGGTTGTGTTTATTTTTCTTGTTTTTTTTGGGTTATGTCTTTGTAGTGTTCTGTTGTTTTTGTCTTGTTTGTGTTTTGTTATGTGGTTCTTGTGTTTTTCTATGTGGTTTGTGTTGTGGTTTCTTTTATCTTATTGTGCGTGTTTGGTTGTGCTTTTGTTTTTGACACACTCAAGGAGCATGTTTTTATTTTATTTTATTATTTTTGTTGTTATTTACTTATTTTTAATTGGTTTTGTGTGTTTGTTTGCTCCTTGAGTATGTCAAAGGTGGTAGGCCAGGTCCGGAGTCCTGGGCGTTTTTGGCGGAATGGATACCCCTGCCTCCTTGGGTCTTACCCGAAAGTGGCATCCCTTTTGGGATGTTTTCCACAAATAAAAAAAAAAAAAATACTTCTATTTCCTTTGGGTGTAAAGCTATTTGCAAAACAGTGTCCAAAGACACAAGAAAAGGAAGAGGAAATATCTTGTGTTCCTTATACAAGCATTTATGTACCAAACCAAGCATTGCCCACGCAATGAGAATTCTAAACACACACTCACATATATATATCAAGACCAGGAAAAAGAACATGGAGTGTTATAAAGAGAGTTTTCAAATGCTTGCATGGCACAACAAATTATGCAATCTGCTATTAAGAAAGGCCTAAACCAAACAAGGTATTGAATGTACAAGGTTTTATTAATGCAGTTTAGTCTAGAGATCTTGATCATTGAAGATCCATAAGTGGTTATATATTTCACTCTTTTAGTGGAGCAATCAATTGGATAAGCAAGAGGCATGTTGTAGTGGCACTTTCAACTACAAAAGTGCAATCAATTGGATAAGCAAGAGGTAAGTTGTAGTGGCACTTTCAACTATAGAAGTTGAGAACATGACAACCACTCATGCAAATAAAGAAGCATTTGTGTTGATGTTGGGTTTTTACAAGGAGCAATAAGGCTAAATTATGATAGTCAAAGTGCAATTTATTTGGTAAGAACCTTGCTTCTCATTCTAAGACAAAGCATATTGCAATACAATACCATTTATTAGAGACTTGATTGAAGACAAGGTGTCATTGGAAAAAGTTGATACTCTAAAAAAAAAAAATGTCGTAGATTCATTGACGAAACTTGTGAGCATAGAGACAATGGGCTTAGTTATCCCAAGGAGCTGAATTTACAATTTGTATAGGTCCCACTGCAATATATTCAACAAGTGAGAGATTGTTGGATGTGATGTATCCCTTGCAAATTAAAAACTATACACCTCAACATAATGTGCAAGGTCCCTATTTTTAGAACTGTGAGAGATTGTTGGATGTGATGTATCCCTTGCAAATTAAAAACTATACACCTCAACATAATGTGCAAGGTCCCTATTTTTTGAACTATCTCCTTAATTATTGGGTATGGGTGGTTTTATACCCATTGTATGCTAATATCATATGGTTTAATGTTGTTTAATGCTGTGGGATACTTACATATATTGTAACTGCTTTTTGTTAAAAGCTTATGATAATAAAAAAGAAAGGGGTGGTTCTGAGTTTAAGCTGATTTTCAAGATTTATATTCGTGTTTATTGTGTATGCATGTTATTTCTCCTTCTCCTCCCTCTTTTACAACTTTGTTTGCATTAGTTTATCAAATTCTTCATAAGCAAAGTTTTGTTATATTCTGAAACGATTTACTTTCGTGGACAAGCCTTTTAATGATGAATTAGAGTATGTGCTTAACCAATATCAATGATCATCTTTATGTAACTCTCTTCCGCCATATTGTCAGGGATCACATGGACCCACAATGATCGACAAAAATTCTGAACATGCACCATTTGTTTGGAGCAACAAGTTGACTCAGTTTTACGTTCCAAATTTATATAGCACTTCCATTTTTCAATCCTGAAAACTATAATCTATTTCTGAATATATATTTTTTGCCATCTTTAACAACAACAAAAAAAAACGCATTTTTTAATCCACTATTAAATGTAATATTAATATTAAAGCATTTATTTCTCTTTTGGAACCAGCATCTAGCATCCATCATCTTTGGACATGTAATGGAGACATTTTTAATTTTGTGTTGATGAGGCTCCAGGATCACCTAAGAAGAATTTTAACAATGTAGTATACTTGAAGGTGAAGTGAACATTTTTGGATAATTCTCATGTTCTGAATTTTCAACTTTAACCCTTTTCCATAAGAAACCACAAAAGACACGACGTAAATTTATTTTTTCAAAATCTTTTTCACGTACACTTTTAACTGAATTTTAAAAAATTTCAAGAGATAATAAACTCCAAGATTGTTGAGTTGTTCACCACAATTACTGGATTATGCACATTAAAAAATGTCCTCTAAACAATGCCAAAAATGTATTCCTCCTATATATAGACTCATCCATACTCCTATCCAGTCCAATCTACTCCACAAAAACATAGGCAATGTGAAAGACTATCAAAGAGGCTACAAAATTGCCACCATTTAAAAAAAAAACTGAAATGCAACTCAAGAAAACTAAAAGGGCATCAAATGATACTTTTAAGTTTTGCCAAAGTAATAGAAAGTGCAAAATCATGACATCAAATAAAATATCGATCATCAGACTATTTGAGAGATGCAACTCAAGAAAACTAAAAGGACATCAAATGACATGAGCCTAACTGGTTAAATACCTCTTTTCAAAAAGACCCAAGTTCAAATGTTCAAACTAAAAGGACATCAAATGACATGAGCCTAACTGGTTAAATACCTCTTTTCAAAAAGACCCAAGTTCAAATGTTCAAATCTTGCCAAACAATACATGCATAATTGGCAAGCTGTCATAATACCCTACGTGATCACAATGTCATATGGCTGGGACACACTTCAATCTCATGTAACCAATTTACGGAAAGGGGCAGATTCATAACATTAATCATCAATATCTATTGGATGAATGCAACTAAAGAAATAAGTAAAGTCATCCCCATCCCACTACATAGGTTTTATTATTCGTGCCTCGAATAATACTTCGGTTGTGTGCAATGTTTGATCCATCTTTCTTAACAGCTAATAACTAAAATAATATCACATATCACACCTTGAAAGTAGACTAGTTTTTTTGCAACAGTCATATATACGTATGCACTAAGTTAATCACTACGTAGTTAATTTGTTATCAACCACCTGCATGATTGTAAATGTCTTGTCCAAAGGATTAGAATGATCTCAAACATTTCATTGTTGTTTAGTGAATAATCATCAAGAATACAAGTGAAAATGGACATATGCAAGAAATAACATAATTGTACAAAATAGTATTACCTAATATTAAAACATACCTACACTTGCCTCATAGCCCACTTATCTACGCAAACTTCCAATAAAATTGGACCACCAATAATGTCAAATCTCCCCTCTAGTAACGCTAAAAAAGCTAAATAAAATATAGAGATCACGATTTCATGGTAAAATTGTTTATTTCTAGTGTAACCACCACACCAAAATTCTGAAAGTATAGAAAATCAAGATTTCATGGTAAAATTGTTTATTTCTAGTGTAACCACACCAAAATTCAGGTATGCTACTCGACAGACGCTCAAGTGAAACTGTTACGTAACCTTTACAAAAGAGAACAATGATAATGTCTAAATAATTTCTTAGGTTGCAACCTATACTTATCTTCAATCAAATATTACTGTTTAATATGCAAGTAGTTTCATATCATTTTTTAAAAAGCAATTTCTACTGAACTATGCCAAATATTAGTCCTAACAACATATAACTAGAGGTTGGTTTCCACAACACAACTATTACACAAGCAAACCAACTTCTCATAAATAAACAGAGATTACAAGTTCTGGTTTAACAACATAACTATTTACTCAAGGTATTGGAAACTCCAAAAACTCAAGTCTAACATTTCAACTTTTAAGAGAGACCAAAAAATAGTTAAAAGTGTATATACAGACTATACAACAGCCTCTTAAAAATTGAAGCCATATTTGCCATCACCAAATGTATAAACAAATCACAAAAGAATACCCAAATTACATCCCATTTACAACTCTATACTAGAACATGAGCAGTGATGATAAACACTGCCTATGAAACACTCAATCCTTTGCTCATTTTAGGGCAAAACAATTGAGGCTACCCATGTAGTGCTTGCTCATATGTAGATGAGATCACTATAAAAATTGTAAGTTGAACTTAGCAAAGAAACCTTGTGAGATATTTTGGTGAAATTAAACTAAAACCTTCGAGGCGGTTCCCTAAAAAATGGATGCATTACTGCTTCTTGAGCATCAAAGCGCTGTGAGGGCTCATACCTGAGAAGACCTTGTAGCAAATCTATAAAAGCACCAGCTGAATGGTCTACATGATCCATTATTAAATTCTGCACGAAACCAACATGCCTGTTAAGAAAACACCAAAGATAAATCAGCTTTACTATGTACCTAAATATCATATAAATTATTACTCGAACCTTAAGTTGTGGCAACTTTCTCACTGCCCTAATACTCTCTCTTGAAGCTGCTCCTTCAGGCCAATCTAATCTTGAACCATGCCTAAAATACTTTGAATATTTTCGACTGTCACCAGAACAAATCACCATTATATTCCTTAAAATGCATAATGAAGAATAATACTTAAAGGACCAAACCTGCACATAATTGAATAAAACATTTAGACAACTCACTCTGAATTCTTGATCATATGTTGAGGCAAGGGCCCAAAGACTTTTTCCATCATGGCAAGATGCTCCAGATTTTCATGTGTTTGAAACAAGGTTTCTCCCTGTAAACATAAAAATACTTAAAATGATAATCGTTCATCATCCGTTTAAAAAAGAAACAGCCAATACTGTTAGTAACATGGAAACCAAGAAACCTTAAAGCAAATGTCTCAGGGAATAGTATACCGTGCATAGTTCCACAAGTATGCATCCAACACTCCAAATATCACAAGGGTAGCTCCATCCAAGACCTGAAATTAATATTGACCAAACAAAAGGTCAAAAAAAGTGTAATGAAATGATAAATTCTGTAAATACAAGTAAAAGATATTCAAATGTAACTCATACTCCACAAAAGAAAGGGAAAAGAAACTAATCACAGCAATTAAATGTATCAGATAACTTTGCTTACCAAGAATCACTTCCGGAGCTCTATAGTGCCTTGTGGAGACAATGGAACTGTGGTTTTGGTTTTCAAATGTAGTACTTCCAAAATCAATCAGCTTAACTGCACTGGTCTTTGGCAACTTCAAGCCTTCTCTATTTTGTAAAGACCACTAATGACATTTTAAAAAAAAAATCTAAAATAAGACCTTGATATACAGAGTAATTAAAATAAAAAAAATGGAAAAGAAAAAATATTAAGAAAATAGCAGAATCCAAGTCAGTCTGAAATGTCTCACAGCTACTAAGTTAAAATCACTAAAACGGATGGGGTGCCTAATATATAATTTTTCATGGTCAGGAGTAACAAACAATTGAAAAAATAAATATTTATCTAAGAGTCACCAAATAAGGAAAGAAATATGACCACTTCTAAGAACCTTTACAATACCACCAAAACACTTCTCCATAGACAGATATCTACTCAACACAGGCACTTTACCTTAACATGTTCCAAAGACACAAAAAGGACATTTTCTGGTTTCAGATCGGTATGAATTAGTTGCAAGCTGTGCATATCTGCCACATGTAAATCACGTATAGAATTAGCGCAAAGACTGCCGTTAACTATAACCTATGAACCTATCATCTATCTGTTGATGTTATTATGAATAACAAATGAACATGACTTCAAATCGTCCTAAATGCCTTGTAAGGCACACAACAGCAGAATTTTAACAATAAGCATTCATTGAAAATCACGAGCACTAATTGCAACAAAAAGAGAACCAATCCCAATTTAAGAAGGAAAGCCACAAGTGTTGTCTACACACATGCTACAGATTCCAAAAGTTGTCTGCCGATCTCCCGTACTAGATCGATGGGAAATGGACAATAACTGTTTTTGCGTAGAAAATCGTATAAGCTCAGCCCAAGCTTTTCAAAAACCTGTTAAGAGCATTTACATTTATTGAAACAACCTTTAAAATTTAAACTCTCCCCGCCACTTATACTGACATTACTTGTATTTCCAAATAAAACCGAACTTTTCCGAAAGAAAATGAATTTACATCAACTAAAGGATTATTTCTGTAACCGTTGTTTACCATTAATAGTTATTGAATACTTACAATACAAATGTGATTTCGGTAGTCAAACCAGTTCCTCATCTGCACACAACTGCATTCGGAAAAAAAATACAAACTTAAAAAAAAAATCTTAACAATCTGAAAGTGATAAAACGTGAAAAACACACGAAGAAATTATTCTTAATCAAAAAACAAAATCACAGATTTGATATAGTTTATGTTTACAGCCATAATAGTCTTATCAATGTTAGCCTTTAGGTGGTAATGGACACATAATTTTCATGTATGTGCTGCTCACATTAATGTTCAGAGTCTGAACATCTAATATTGAAGTCATGGGCAGATATAAGATCTCTTATTGTGATACACAAGACCTTTTGCAAAAATTATGATGAGGGCAATTTTAATAGCATAGTTCTCACCTCTTACAATATTGATTCGCATATAACTAAGAAAAAAAAAATTATCTTAACGGGCCAAGGACCCATGGATTGTTAAAGATTAATAATGAAACAACAATGTAGGAGCGACAGCTTATAAGCCCATGGGGTTTAGAACGTGGGGAATTTGACATCAAGGTTAAATCCATGGGTGAACCTTAAAATTTGTCAAAGGGGCTTGGGGCAAGCGGTGGGGAATAAGGTTCCAAGCCACGCGTAAATCTTAAAATTTGTCAAGGGCAATCTGTGGTGAATAAGGTTCCAACCAACCCACGCGTAAATCTTAAAATTTGTCAAGGGCAAGCTGTGGCGAATAAGGTTCAAACCCACGTGTAAATCTTAGCATTTAAAGGGCCGATGATATTTAGGGCAAAATATAGGTGAACCTCCTTCAAATATAAAAAGAAAATAAAAATAAACTCGGTATCTTAGAACAGAACAGAGGCAAGCAACGGTTAAAAAGGGGCCATCTAAAACATGGGGCATACATACCGGTTACCCCTTTTATCATTCCTCCCAACTTCACAGAGCACATCAATTTCAATCATTGCAGCATCTCTGTACTTTTCTAGGCCACGCACAATCTTGATAGCGACCAATTCTCTCGATTGGCGATCCCAGCATTCAACAACTTGCCCGAAGGTGCCTGCCAATGTTCAAAAACAAAATCTCAACAAATTGATCCACACCAGTAGGGCATTTGCGTGAAATAAACATATCTCCTCAAACATTTTTTCTTCATAAAATGTTGGCACCTCCCAACAAAATTTCAAACCTGAACAGATGAAATTTAATAATAACAATTATTTAATCATAATAGCAATATCAAAAATCTTATCAAATGGCAATATGGTATATGTTTCAATCCCATATTACCCAGTGAAAAAAGGCCTTGCAGGGCAAATTACAATAAAACATTCGGAAAAAATATTAGTATTATTTTTAAAACTAAATTTAAAAAGGATTTAAAAACTTACCTTCACCCATTTTGCTGAGTATTTTGTCTGCAGACACATGAAAACATGAAAAGAGATATTAGCCAGGTGACCAGAATTTGAAGTAAAACCAAAATGGCTCAAAAATTAACAAGTAAATCAAACACACTCTAACTAACGAAAAATCTGACAGCAAAAAGCTCCAAAATGGTCAGATCAAAATCCATTCATCTACAGATCTAACTTCCAAAGGGCAAAACAGTAAAAAAAACCCCTTCCAAATTTAACCAATAACCATAGGTCTTAGGTTAAAAAGTGATGTAATTACAGCGAGGCGTTAAATTATCTCCAAGTTCAAACATGTAATGCCCATCTTTGTCATCGTCACGCCATGGAGGGGATTCATTGCGGGTTGAACAAGTTTTATGAGGCAAAGACACCCCTGCCGACGAGAACAGGAATCCCCCATTTCCGAGACCTTGCCCACTAAATATTAGGGTTTGCTGGGCCTACACACAGCCATTTTTTACAATTCTTTCAAACCCACACTTCAATTTCAGCTGCCGTTGCAGTGTATACAACCCGTTATCAAAATCACAATACAAAAACCAAAAAACACAAACCCTAAAAAAAATTGAAACCCTAATCTCACCGAACGCCGCGGCCGAGAGAAAGCCCCCACAAATTCTACAAGATTAAAATGTTAGATATACATTGAATATATATTTATCCAGCACAGACTGACCTGATCGTGGCAAGGAAGAACGTCCCATAATGTATTTAACCTTCTGCGCTTTCTGGGATGTTCTTCCGGCAAAGGAAATGGGTAGTCTGCAATACACGCCATGGCTGGTACAACCACACCAGAGAGATCTTCTGCAATCTAAATGGTTTAAAAATTAATATTTACACAGGCGTTGAAAAATGAGAAATACTAAGAATTTATCCACAGTTGTTCCTTAGAACTAGGGATAAGCGATAATAACTAGGAAGCGTGGTAGAAAAGCAAATTTTGTTAGTGTTAAAAAAAAGGACGTGGTAGAAAAGCATATTTTATTAGTGTAAGAAGAAAAGATTACTCGAATCAGGTCAAATTGAAGTAGGAACTTGGCACAATCAGGTTAAATTGAAGTAGGAACTTGGGACAATGTCTGTGTCCAACTTTTGCTGGTCCAAAATGAGGTGGTGAGCGTGGTATAAAAGCATATTTTATTAATGTAAAAACAAAAGATTACTCGAATCAGGTCAAATTGTAGTAGGAACTTGGGACAATGTCTGTGTCCAACTTTTGCTGGTCCAAAATGAGGTGGTGAATTTTTGTTGAGACATCTGGAATGGGAAAGATAGTCGCCATGCTACTTATTATTATTATTATGTTACATATCTGAGAGAACAAGAAATATTATAAAAGAAAGAAAAAAAAAGTCTGTTCCAGCTAATATGGTTTTTATGTTCACAGTTAAATTATTATTATTATTATTATTATTATTATTATTATTATTATTATTATTATTATTATTTGAGAGAACAAGAAATATTATAAAAGGAAAAAAAAAAAAAATCATTTTTCAACTATTCTTTGTAAAGATTTTTGCAAGAATTTAATATGGTTTTTATGTTCACAATTAAATTAACATTATTTAATAAAATTAATTATTATTTATATTATTTTTTTATTTGTTTAGTGTGAAAAACCTTGCAATTAAGACTCCCTTCAATTATGAATTGTTTTAAAGCCCAGAGCTATACTTATCAATAGGGAATTTAATACACACCCACCACACATTCATTCCTCACACACTCGTTCACGCAGTTGTTTGAACCTTGGACCTTCGGAAGATTGAACCTTGGACCTTCGGAAGAAGAGTCAAAGACCAAAGTGTTGCGCTATTTGTCTTGGGACATTATTTTTATTAATTTTGTTAAAAAAAAATTGGGGTTATGTATAGAACCTCTATAATTTTTAGCAACTTACCACTTTGGCCTATTTTTTTATGGACTTGTTGATTAAAAAAAATTGTATAATTTATATGGTTTGAAACTAGTTCCATTTAAATTAAATAACTATATAGTTAATTTGAGATTGACTTTTCTGACCATTTTCCTACTATGGTTAATTTGAGATTGTCGGGAGCTTTTTCTAAGCCGACTAGCAAATATAACAAGTTTATCTTGAACACTTCATTATTGGACCTTCAGGACTGTTCTGATGTTATTTTTACTGTAAAGAAGCTTAATAGAGTTTGCTTTAAGCATTGTTCAGCGATTGATAGATGGAATTGCAATGTGAAAAGTTTGACTAAAACCTTTCAAACTGTTGGAAGACTTAGAGCCAAAGCCAATAAGAGGTTAGAGGTCCTTTTGAATGAGCAGCTTTTACAAACAGAATTGCTCTTCAGCTTCAGCCTAGCAATATTGACTTGCAGATGGAGTTGATCAGGATCAAGGAGGAGATTAGAAACTTTCAAGTTAAGAAAATTAATGGTCAGAGAACTAGAGCTAGAATGAATTGGTTAAAAATAGGCGACAAGGATACCAAATTCTATTTTGATTATCTGAAGGAAAAGACTCATAAAGTTCATATCCATTCTATCTCTGATGGAAATCAGTTGGTTCTCGATGAGGATAAAATAAAGGAGATATTTCATCAGTTTTACTCCTCTCTTTTCTCTTCTGAAGATGACTCTTCTCGGGTTAGAGATAGGAATATTTGTTGTTCTCTTATTCCGAGGAAAATTACCCATCAAGAGGCTAAAATTCTGGACAAGCTGATTTCTTGTGATGAAATTTGCAAAGCCATTAAAGCTATAAACAGTGATAAGGCGCCTGGACCTGATGGATTGCCTATTGAGTTCTATAAGAGGTATAGTAATTGGATTTGTGAGGATTTGCAGGAAAGGTGTATGATGAGGCTATTAAGCGTGGTTCTTTAGGTATCATTATTAACTCAGGGGTTATCATACTTCTTCCTAAAGATGGAGACAAAACTTTTATTAAGAATTGGAGGCCTATTACTCTTTTGAATGTCTCTTATAAGATATTGGCAAAAATTTTGGCACTTAGATTGGTGGATATTTTACCTAAATTTATCAATTTTACCCAGACCGGTTTTATCAAAGGTAGATATATTCTGGAAAATCTGATTACTGGATGGGAGGCTATGGATTGGGCTCGTAGGTCTGGTCAAAATATTGGCATGATTCTTCTTGATTTTGATAAGGCTTATGATAGAATAGAATGGGGGTATATTATGGTTGTTTTGGTTGCTTTTGGGTTCCCTGACAATTTTTGCAGAATGGTTAAAACTCTTATGACTGATGTTGTTACGCGGATTGAAGTTAATGGGAGTTTATCTAATCCTATTGTTTTGCAAAGATCAATCAGACAAGGTTGTCCCCTTGCTCCTACATTGTTTGTTATTGCTAATGACCTTCTCTATTACTTGTTAAGAGATAACTCGTTGGGTCCTTCTATTAGAGGTGTTAGTTTACCTTCTTCTCAAGAGCTTCTTAATATGCAATTTGTGGATGATACTACGCTTTTTGTGGAGTTAGTGGAGGATAATTTTGCTAATCTTTTTCATAAACTGGATCTTTTTTGCAATGCTTCTAGAGCTAAAATATCTAATGCTAAGTCCAAAATTTTGAGTTGGGATTTTAATCCTCCTATTTGGTTGAACAAATATGAGCTTCAATGGTGTGGACCTAATGTTCAGGTAAGATATCTTGGGGTACCTTTTGTTGTTCAACCCAATTTAAGGTATATGTGGAGTTGGGTCAAGGAGAAAGTTGTTCTAAAACTGGATAAATGGAAGAATAAACAACTTTCTTTGGCTAGCAGGTTTTAGATCTATCAAAATATCTTATCCTCCTATATTGTTTATTATGCTTCAGTTTGGTCTTTTAATGCTAATCAAATTTTTGAAATTCAAAAATATATTAAACAGTTCCTGTGGGCTGGTGATTATGGGATTAAGAAAAGGCATATGGTTAAATGGGATTGGGTTGCTTTATGCAAATTCAGAGGAGGTTTGGGTTTAATTGACTTGCATAAACAGGGTATGACTCTTGTTGTTAAATGGATAATGAAGTGCATTAATGGTGTGGAACCATGGAAATTTTTAATTAGGCATAATATTTGTGTTGATGTTCCTCACAAAAGGAAGTTTTGGCATGGATTATCCTTTTTTGATGTTCTTTTTGGCACTTTTAGTAGTGTTCCAGCTAGTTCAGTTGTTTTTAGAACTATCTGGAAAGCTTGGCAACATGTGAGATCTAATTTGCAGGGTTGGTTTCAGCCTATAAATTCTAGCTTTAAAATATATGTGAAGAGTTATGTTTGGTGGAACTTGAAACATAAAAACAAGCCTTTAGCCCTTTTACAGGGCTGTTCAGCTCGTAGTTGGGCTTAAAATGGTATCTATTTTTTTGAGCATATGTTATGTCCTACTGGTTTGAAGTCTTGGGAAATGTTGAAACAAGAATTTCATCTGCCTGATTCACAGCAAAGAACTTACTCTGTGCTTCAAAAATGTTTTAGACAACTGATCAATCCTGAATTTGTTTTTGATGAGCAACAAATTTTTGATTTTCTATGTTGGAATGATAGTTCTAAATTCATAAAGCCTAAGCCGAAGCAACTGTATCTTATGCTTACTAATAAGGATATTATTTATGAGCACATTATCACTAAATGGGATTTTAGTTTATCTATTAGTCATTACTTTTTTATTCTGCAACATATATGGTCCAGGCATCTTGAACCAATTTTTTTTTTTAGATGGCTTCTTCTGTTATACAGGTTGCCTACTATGGTTGATCCTAACAATTTGGTTATATGCTCTTTATGTAAAGTTTCGGAGACTATTTGTCATATCTTTTTTGATTGTGTATATGCTAAAGAAATATGGCTTATTTTCTACTCTGGTATTTTTGGCTGGAATTGTAACTCAATTGAGTTTAAAATGCAAGTTGTTTGTGGGCATATTCAGCAGTTGCAAAAAACTTATAATATGTTTTGGCTCATTCTATCCTCTGAAATTTTATGGATGATATGGAGATCTCGTAACGATGAAGTTTTTTAGCAGCATTGTAGAAATATTACTGGGTCTCATTTGAGACTCATACGCTTCAAAATCTTATTGCAGGTCAACAGGTCGCTATGGACATTGAAGGGCAGCTGCAAATCAAAGAAAGTTTTTGAGGACTTGGATCAATTGAAGACAAATGATTGGGCTATATGCTCCATGTTTGATGATATTCATGATCTTGATGTATATAAATGGTTTTGTAATTTTGTTATAAGATGTAACGCTTTGTATGTTAAAAACAACAGCACTCTATGATTGTTTTATAGTTGTTATGACTGGAATCCTTCTAGTTATCTGTAGTTCTTGGTTTTAGCCTATTATGATGCTATGAGCTTTTGATGTAATAGTTTGTTTTAATATAAAGTTCCAGATGTTTAATAGAAAAAATAATTATATAGTGGTATTACAACCACTTAATAATTATGTATTTCTTATAGATTTACCTCATGATTATATAATAGTATTATAACATTTTAAGAATTATGCATATATTATTTGGCAAGATTGGAATTTAGATTTATTAATTTTTCAATTTTATTTAATTTTGTTTTTATTTATTTAGTGAAACTGCATCCTCATCCCACCATGACCTCACATAAGGGGAGGGTTAAGCTTATTAATAAGGAACTTAACACAGAGCATACATCGGTTTAAACTTTGGACCTCCCGAAAAAGAGCCCTCTTGAAGTAATACCCCATGAACTTGATTTTTTAATTTTATTATAAATATAAATAATATTTATTATTTAATTTTAAAATTTTCAAATGACATTAGTTTAATTGATCATATTTTTTTTTATATACATAAGGGAATTGGCAACTGCCTTTCCTTTCCTTTTTGAACAATTGGTCACATGGTCAAATCATATTGCCTCCGGTCGTAGCGTCAAATCATGGAGCTACCACTATAACCCCTACCTCGCCTCGATAAACATGGCCCAAAGTGAGGGAGACCCTCGGTGGCTCGGGGTTGGTACCGTTGTCATCAAGCTGGCGCACACTTAGCGGATTCTAGTCAGACTACTACCTTTGCCCTAGAGTGAGCATGCCTGCGAGGTTTGAACTTATGTCTTCTCTTGGTAAGTGTTCAACGTCTTACCAATCCACCTAGCCCTCGTAGACCAATTGATCATATTTTTAATGTGTAAAGAAGAGACTGAGATTCAAATCTTGTTAAACTATAAATTAATTATTTTTTCTATTAAACATCTGGAACTTTATATTAAAACAAACTATTACATCAAAAACTCATAGCATCATAATAGGCTAAAACCAAGAACTACAGATAACTAGAAAGATTCCAGTCATAACAACTATAAAACAGTCATAGAGTGTTGTTGTTTTTAACATACAAAGCGTTACATCTTATAACAAAATTACAAAACCATTTATATACATCAAGATCATGAATATCATCAAACATGGAGCATATAGCCCAATCATTTGTCTTCAATTGATCCAAGTCCTCAAAAACTTTCTTTGATTTGCAGTTGCCCTTCAATGTCCATAGCGACTTGTTGACCTGCAATAAGATTTTGAAGCGTATGAGTCTCAAATGAGACCCAGTAATATTTCTAGAATGCTGCTGAAAAACTTCATCGTTACAAGATCTCCATATCATCCATAAAATTTCAGAGGATAGAATGAGCCAAAACAGATTATATGTTTTTTGCAACTGCTGAATATGCCCACAAACAACTTGCATTTTAAACTCAATTGAGTTACAATTCTAGCCAAAAATACCAGAGTAGAAAAGAAGCCATATTTCTTTAGCATATACACAATCAAAAAAGATATGACAAATAGTCTCTGAAACTTTACATAAAGAGCATATAACCAAATTGTTAGGATCAACCATAGTAGGCAGCCTGTATAACAGAAGAAGCCATCTAAAAAAAAAAAAATTGGTTCAAGATGCCTGGACCATATATGTTGCAAAATAAAAGAGTAATGACTAATAGATAAACTAAAATCCCATTTAGTGATAATGTGCTCATAAATAATATCCATATTAGTAAGCATAAGATACAGCTGCTTCAGCTTAGGCTTTATGAATTTAGAACCATCATTCCAACATATAAAATCAAAAATTTGTTGCTCATCAAAAACAAATTCAGGATTGATCAGTTGTCTAAAACATTTTTGAAGCACAAAGTAAGTTCTTTGCTGGGAATCAGGCAGATGAAATTCTTGTTTCAACATTTCTCAAGACTTCAAACCAGTAGGACATAGAATATGCTCAAAAAAATAGATACCATTTTGATCCCAACTACGAGCTGAACAGCCCTGTAAAAGGGCTAAAGGTTTATTTTTATGTTTCAAGTTCCACCAAACATAACTCTTCACATATATTTTAAAGCTGGAATTTATAGGCTGAAACCAACCCTGCAAATTAGATCTCACATGTTGCCAAGCTTTCCAGATAGTTCTAAAAACAACTGAACCAGCTGGAACACTACTAAAAGTGCCAAACATAACATCAGAAAAGGATAACCCATGCCAGAACTTCCTTTTGTAAGGAACATTAGCACAAATATTATGCCTAATTAAAAATTTCCATGGTTCCACACCATTAATGCACTTAATTATCCATTTAACAACAAGAGTCATACCCTGTTTACGCAAGTCGATTAAATCCAAACCTCCTCTAAATTTGCATAAAGCAACCCAATCCCATTTAACCATATGCCTTTTCTTAATCCCATAATCACCAACCCACAGGAACTGTTTAATATATTTTTGAATTTCAAAAATTTGATTAGCATTAAAAGACCAAACTGAAGCATAATAAATAGTATAGGAGGATAAGATCTTTTTATAGATCTGAAACCTACCAGCCAAAGAAAGTTGTTTATTCTTCCATTTATCTAGTTTTAAAACAACTTTCTCCTTGGCCCAACTCCACATATCCCTTAAATTGGGTTGAACAACAAAAGGTATCCCAAGATATCTTACCTGAACATTAGGTCCACACCATTGAAGCTAATATTTGTTCAACCAAATAGGAGGGTTAAAATCCCAACTCAAAATTTTGGACTTAGCATTAGAGATTTTAGCTCCAAAAGCATTGCAAAAAAGATCCAGTTTATGAAAAATATTAGCAAAATTATCCTCCACTAACTCCACAAAAAGCGTAGTATCATCCGCAAATTGCATATTAAGAAGCTCTTGAGAAGAAGGTAAACTAACACCTCTAATAGAAGGACCCAACGAGTTATCTCTTAACAAGTAATAGAGAAGGTCATTAGCAATAACAAACAATGCAGGAGCAAGGGGACAACCCTGCCTGATTGATCTTTGCAAAACAATAGGATTAGATAAACTCCCATTAACTTCAATCTGCATAACAACATCAGTCATAAGAGTTTTAACCATTCTCCAAAAATTGTCAAGGAACCCAAAAGAAACCAAAACAACCATAATATACCCCCATTCTATTCTATCATAAGCCTTCTCAAAATCAAGAATAATCATGCCAATATTTTGACCAGACCTACGAGCCCAATCCATAGCCTCCCATCCAGTGAATCGGATTTTCCGGAATATATCTACCTTTGATAAAACCGGTCTGGGTAAAATTGATAAATTTAGGTAAAATATCCACCAATCTAAGTGCCAATTTTTTTACCAATATCTTATAAGAGACATTCAAAAGAGTAATAGGCCTCCAATTCTTAATAAAAGTTGTCTCCATCTTTAGGAAGAAGTTTGATAACCCTTGAGTTAATAATGATATCTAAAGAACCACACTTAATAGCCTCATCATACACCTTCTGTAAATCCTCACAAATCCAATTACTATACTTCTTATAGAACTCAATAGGCAGCCCATCAGGTCCAGGCGCCTTATCACTATTTATAGCTTTAATGGCTTTGCAAATTTCATCACAAGAGATCGACCTGTCCATAATTTCAACTTCTTGATGGGTAATTTTCCTCGAAATAAGAGAACAACAAATATTCCTATCTCTAACCCGAGAAGAGTCATCTTCAGAAGAGAAAAGAGAGGAGTAAAACTGATGATATATCTCCTTTATTTTATCCTCATCAGTAACCAATTGATTTCCATCAGAGATAGAATGGATATGAACTTTATGAGTCTTTTTCTTTAGATAATCAAAATAGAATTTGGTACCCATGTCGCCCATTTTTAACCAATTCATTCTAGCTCTAGTTCTCTGACCATTAATTTTCTTAACTTGAAAGTTTCTAAGCTCCTTGATCCTAATCAACTCCATCTGCAAGTCAATATTGCTAGGCTGAAGTTGAAGAGCAAATTCTGTTTGTAAAAAACGCTCATTCAAAAGGACCTCTAACCTCTTATTGGCTTTGGCTCTAAGTCTTCCAACAATTTGAAAGGTTTTAGTCCAACTTTTCACATTGCAATTCCATCTATCAATGGTTGAACAATGCTTAAGGCAAACTCTATTAAGCTCCCTTATAGTAAAAATAGCATCAGAACAGTCTTGAAGGTCCAATAATGAAGTGTTCATGATAAACTTGTTATATTTTCTAGTCGGCTTAGAAAAAGCTCCCGACAATATCAAATTAATCATAATAGGAAAATGGTCAGAAAAGGCAGTAGGAAGGACATTAATTTTGTTGCCATTAGCAAAGTAATCAAAACTAAAAAAATTGTTATTAGCATAGGCTCTGTCCAATCTACAATATATCCTATTATTACCCTTTTGCATATTACACCATGTGTACCATAGATCGGGATGATTAGCCCTTTGACCCAACAGAGGATCACAAAGGCAAAAATGAGTCTTAACTTTAGACCAAAAAA
Organism: Wollemia nobilis; assembly: GCA_028583015.1. NCBI lineage: Eukaryota > Viridiplantae > Streptophyta > Pinopsida > Araucariales > Araucariaceae > Wollemia > Wollemia nobilis. The sequence continues at coordinate 9,911,994 of JAQPPZ010016467.1, read as the reverse complement.
ATTGTTCCTCTATTTTCCATTCAAAAATTGCCCCACCTTGTTTATCATCACAATGTTCCACCATATTAAAATCCCCAATGAGAAGCCAGGGCAGATTGGGTAAACCCAACAACCATTGCCATAACACACATCTACTTTTGTAGTCATTAGGTGCATAAATAGAACATACACCAAAAGCAGAGTTCGCATCATTTAGAATAACCCAAACAACAAAATTGCACGGAGAACATCCATGATTGACAACCTTCAAAGACCATTATAAAGACAGCATAAGGGCAGAGCCATCCCTACCAAGGCAATGATCTGTATAATATGTAGAAGAATCCTTCCAAATAGCATTTAAAGTTGCACGAAGTTTAAAACCTGTGGCTTTTATCTCATGAAGCATAATACAATCAAGAGAACCAACAAAATTCACTAGATTTCTAACATAATATTTCCTATCTGGGGATTCAAGACCCCTAACATTCAAGCTCAGACACTTAAATGTCATTAATATGAGAGACAGGAGAATTTTTACCTCTAGTAAGCCATTTTAAACTTCTTAAGGATTTATTCATACTATTAACACAAGAAGAACGCCTGCGTTTCTTATTTTCAACTTTTTCCCACCTTGAACTACCAGGAGCAAGCACGTCATCCTCTGTAACATCACAAACAGAGCCTGAAGGCTCACTGCTAATATGAGTGTCAGCATCAGAGAACTCTTCATTGATATGCTTTTCTGGTATACTAGCTGAATCCCCTTTAATTGGTTCTTTATTATTGTAATACTCTACAGCCCTAGCATTAATAGAAGACAGGGCTAATTTTTGGGCACTTAATCTACCCTCAAACTATATGTGACCACCAGCAACAGAATTATTGCCACTCAATCCCTCTTCCACACTATGCTTGATAGTATTAGGAGTGGCCAACTGAGTAATAGAGTCCCCATTTTTGCCAATTCTATTATTCAGTTCCCCGCACATAATAGAATCACCCACAACAGGGATGACAAAATGAGTAAAAGAGGAATCAAAATTAATCACTATTTCACTATTGTGTTTATTCAAAACATCCACTACATCCTTTTATGTGTTTAAAACAAACTTACCAAGTAGATTGTTCTTATGTACAACATCACCCAAAATTATCTCATTGTCCATAACTGTTTTATCCTACATCATAGATGTTCCAGGCATTTTTACCCTTTTATCTTTACTACCAAAAACAAAAACAGATTTATTCTGAGAAAAAGAAAGACTACCAAGTGAAGAAACCCCAGATCCAGACTCAACATTGGCCACGACAGAGCCATAAATACTTTGACCATGCACATAATCAACATTATTATTATTCAGCTCAAGAGACCTGGCCAGAGTACCATGCTTATTTACACCTTCATTATTTTTTTGCCCACTAGAAGACAAAATAAGATTTAAATTTCATTTCCTTGCTAGCAAAACTGGACAATTTTTTCGGAGGTGCCCCTCACGTCGACAGATAAAACAGGCGTTGATTCCACCCAAAATCTCAACTTGGCAAACAGATTTAATATCCCCAAAATCCAATTCAATTTCATGTGGAAAGTCAATGCCAAGAGTAATAGACAGAAGGACGCGAGCGTCCGTGTGCATGAGGAGAACGAGACTCCTCAACCCTCAAAACTCTGCCAAACGGTGATAAACATTGAGATAAAAAACACCAAAGTACAGGTGGAATATTCTTTATGATTACCCATTTGGGATATGAAACGAAAAATAATTTCTCATTTAACAGATTGGGAGACCAGGGCACAACCCTAAACATCGAACTCCCTACAGACCAATATTGTTTTTGAACCACCTTAGACTGCATTTCTGGATTATTGAATACAATTAAGAAAAGCCCCTTTTGAATCATGGGACATAGTAAAAACCTAATATTTAATTTTTTGCCCCAAACATTGGATAACCAGCCATCAAAGAAATTTCGAGAGGGTAATGATGAAATATCAACAGAGACAAAGAAAATGGCACAAGCCTTAAGCCTAGCTTGTTCCCCATCTAACATCGTTTTCATTGCATGATTAGGAGAAATGGTAACTCGCACAACACCATTAGAAGAAATCTTACCTGTAACATCAAAAGTCGACCCCACAGGAGCATCAACACTAGTCCCCCCAACCAGCACGTCACGAAATGATGGTTTTTGCACTGTAGCATTCCCGACACACTCCTCCATGATAACTTCTTCTCCCGTCGTCCTCCCATCCACACGCTCCACCATATCAGCATCCTGGCATGAATTACCATCATCAAAAACTAAAATCTCCTCTACACTATCAGGTGGTCTCCTTGTCTCCGCCATCGTTCCTTCGTTCAACACTAAAACACTCCTCTTTCCACTATAAATGAACTTTACTAATGCTATGTTTTATTATTTTGATGGGAGTGGCTTTCAATAAAGGCTAAACATACCTTATTATAAAAATAAAAAATTATATAGATTATTGAGGACTTTGAAAGAAGGTGGTCATATGTAGATATCTATGAACCTTAGATCTCATTTTAATTTTTAAGTAATAACTATAACCTAAGAGAAACCACAAAACATAAAAGTATTGTTTTTTTTTTAAACTATGGAGGAGAATTGTAACAACCACACTATTTTTAGTAAAGAAAAAAAATATGTTAACATGTTCATACAAAACTAAGTCTAATAATTGTTTTTAAATTGATAATTTTTTTGAAAGAGGTAATGTTTTAAAAACCCTTTATATGTCATAAATATTGTTAATAGAGAACAACTAATATATATTAGAATTATTATATATATATATATATATATTTTGAGGTTAGTGTAAGAAATCTTATGACATGCTTTTAGGGTTGGACATCTTCATCCTAACCATGACTTATAAAGGTGAGAGTTGAACTTATCAATAGGGTCAAACACACAACGATACACATAGTCACCCTCTCATAGTCACCCTCTCATACATTATCATTAATCCATGTTCACAAAATTTATAAAATTTTCATTTGATTAATCTTTTTACAAAAAAATTTAATCAATGTTCATTGACATCAATAGCCAAGGCTACCACTACTTAATGTACGATAGAGCATTCTATTTACCTATACTTATTTGTCGTTAATTATTTATAGAGCAAGATAAAAATAGTATAACTCACTTGCTGCAAGTGAGTTGGAGAGGGTAAGGCAATCCTTCAAAAGAGGTCTCTAGTTTGAATCTCCACCTTACCAAATACACATCGAGTACCCGAAATTTAGTTGATAATGTTGGTCCGATAAGGGCTAGGCGCGACTCTGGGGTTTCTCAGACCAAGGCGGCCCGCAATGGTTTTTAGCTCTTCTTTGGGTGAGTGTTTCTCAAACTAAGGCAGCCCACAATGAGTTGGCTCTTCTTTGGGAGGTTCAAGGTTCAAACCGTGGATGAGTGTTTCTCAGACCAAAGCCGCTCGCAATGGGTTTTTCGCTAATTTAAAAATAAAAATAATATAAAAACCAAAAATGTAAAAAATATAAAATTAAAAATAATAAATAATTTTTTTTTTTAAGATTAGGGTCATATCCGCATGTGAAGGGAGGGATTTAACCTTCAGACCTCTCTTATCTCGAAAGTTTTACACAACCCAATGCCTCCAACTCCCCCACACGGTCAGATTAATAAACTTCTAAATCCTCAAGAGAGACAATCATTTGATTCTCTCTTTCTCTCTTACCCACAACATCAACATCATCCAGCTTGATTGATTGATGGATTTGCGTCCAGGTTCGGCTCTATTCTCCCATTAATTAATTAATTAGTTGCAGTTGAAAGTCATGTCAATTTCAATTTCAATGCAATGAAATTAGAGACGATCCAGTTACGATAAGGTGGGTTTGTTTGTTTGAACTTTGATCATCATCAAAACTAGCTCAACATGACCTGCAAATTGTAGACTGCACGAGCAAGAGCAGGAGCAGGCCTTGCTCCTCTTGCCCAAAAAAAGAAAATGGGAATGAGAATAATAATAGGAGTTGGAGCTACGGCCGCCTTCGCATGGGCAGGAGGCCCCTCTCTCCTTCTCGTGAAGATGATGAAGAAGAGGGTAGAGAAAGGGAAAGCAGCAGCAGCAAGAGTTTCACATGTGATCCTCTTAGTCTTTGCAGCACTAAATCATCATGTTCAAAAAGAATTAGGAATGGAGTTGATGACGTTAGCTCTAATCAAGATGGGGCAGGGTCAGGGGCAGGGGGAGCGGCAGGAGATGATTAGGCAGTAATGGCAAGATGATTAGGCAGTAATGGCAAGGACAAGGACAAGGTCTGCTATTCTTGGCTTGCAGGCAACTGCCCCGGTCCAGATGACGACTGTAAATTTTTTGCATTCCTTTGCTCTCGGAGGGGACGTCACCTTTCTCACACACTTGCTTGGCCATCAGAAGGTAAGCCTCTTACCTTTGTGCATTTATGTTTACATTTATAGAAATGTGTAGAGTCTTTACAAACCTTCACCTCAATCTGAATTCAATTGTTAATAGTTTCAGGTTCTTTGGATGCGATTCAGGCCATTTGAGCCAGAACCATCTCTTTGCCCTCTAATTTAGACAAACTCTTTTGTGGAAGTGGGGATGGAACACTCAGAGTCTGGGACTGCCATATAGGCCAGTACTTACTTACTTGGACTTATTTTGAGAGTGTTTGTTTTTTTTTTCAACTGTCAGCATTAGCAGTAGAGAAATAGAATAATGTTATTTACTTTACCTGAAAAATGAGAGGAAATGAGAGTTTTTTTTTGTGACTTTTTAGATGAACTTCTTCACCCTTTTTAGTCATGTCAGATGAAAATCTTTTCATATGATATGATAGGATGTGTAAATTCACTTGAAATGTCAGTCTAGTTTTTAAATTTGTCACTTTCACACTGCAAAGCAGATTCCAGATAATATCTGTGCAAATAAACGATCATTGTCAAAATAGTAGTTGCTATTTATTCATTTCATTTATAAAAACCATATTTGGAAATTTGCAATTTAAGACAGTGATGCTCGCTGTGTCCTTTTGCATTAAAACAGTGTGGCAATGTTATCAACATGGGCGACGATGTGGGATGCCTACTTAGTGATGGTCCAATGGCTCTTCGCCGGGCTTCACAATGCTGTTAAGGTAATTTAAGTGGGCTTAGTTAGTCTTTATAATTTAGCTAAAATTGCAATAGTTTAATGCAATGTTTAAAATCATAACCATAAAAAAGACACTATTGTAGGCATGGAATATTTCTACCTCAATAGAGTTGAGTTTAGATGGCCCTAGAAGTCAAGTGCATGCATTGGTGGGCAATAGCGGAATCCTTTTGGCTGGAATACAAGTAAGTACAATCAATTTATTTTACTGTGGATCATCTAATGCATATGATTTATTATGATTTATTGAATATGTGTTTTCATAAGCAAAACCAAATCGAATGAATAGAGGGTACTCTAACAAATAGCTAATTAGTAATTGCCTTATCTTTGCAATATTGCTTTTGTTCCTATCTTTAATGCTTCTATGGCTTTTGTTTGGTAGAAAGGGCAGAGGAAATAAGTAAGAACAAAAGCCATAGAAGCATTCCAGATAGGAACAAAAGCAATATTGCAAAGATAAGGCAATTACTAATTAGCTATTTGTTAGTGTACCCTATATTCATTCGGTTTGGTTTTGCTTATGAAAACATATATTCAATAAATCATATGCATTAGATGATTGGTAGTAAAATAAATTGACTGTACTTACTTGTATTCCAGCCAAAAGCATTCCACTATTGCCCACTAATGCATGCACTTGACTTCTAGGGTCATCTAAACTCAACTCTATTGAGGTAGAAATATTCCATGCCCACAATAGTGTCATTTTTCTGGTTATGATTTTAAACATTGCATTAAAATATTGTAATTTCAGCTAAATTATAAAGACTAACTAAGCCCACTTAAATTACCTTAACAGCATTGTGAAGCCCGACGAAGAGCCATTGGACCATCACTGAGTAGGCATCCCACATCGCCGCCCATGTTGATAACATTGGCACACTGTTTACATGCAAAAGGACACAGTGAGTATCACTGTCTTAAATTGCAAATTTCCAAATATGGTTTTTATAAATGAAATAAATAAATAACAACTACTATTTTGACAATGGTCGTTTATTTGCACAGATATTATCTGGAATTTGCTCTACAGTGTGAAAGTGACAGATTTAGAAACTACACTGACATTTCAAGTGAGCTTCACACATCCTATCATATGAAAAGATTTTCATTCTGACATGACTAAAAAGGGTGAAGAAGTTCACCTAAAAAGTCGCAGAGAAAAATTCTCCTTTCCTCTCACTTTCCAGGTAAAGTAAATAACATTATTCTATTTCTCTACTGCTAATGCTGACACTTGAAAAAAAAGAAACAAACACACTCAAAATAAGTCCAAGTAAGTAAGTACCTGGCTTGTATGGCAGTCCTAGACTCTTGAGTGTTCCATCCCCACTTCCACAAAAGAGTTTGTCTGAATTAGAGGGCAAAGAGATGGCTCGAACACTTAGAGCATGCTCACTGTGTCCTTTTGCATGTAAACAGTGTGGCAATGTTATCAACATGGGCGGCGATGTGGGATGCCTACTCAATGATGGTCCAATGGCTCTTCGTCGGGCTTCACAATGTTGTCAAGGTAATTTAAGTGGGCTTAGTCTTTATAATTTAGCTGAAATTGCAATAGTTTAATGCAATGTTTAAAATCATAACTAGAAAAAAGACACTATTGCAGGCATGGAATATTTCTACCTCAATAGAGTTGAGTTTAGATGGCCCTAGAAGTCAAGTGCATGCATTGGTGGGCAACAGTAGAATGCTTTTGGCTGGAATACAAGTAAGTACAATCAATTTATTTTACTGCCGATCATCTAATGTATATGATTTATTGAATATGTGTTTTCATAAGAAAAACGAAACCGAATGAACAGAGGGTACTCTAACAAATAGCTAATTAGTAATTGCCTTACCTTTGCAATATTGCTTTTGTTCCTATATGGAATGCTTCTATGGCTTTTGTTTGGTAGAAAGGGCAGAGGAGAAAAAAAAAAAAAATATATATATATATATATATATATTCCTTACATTATCATATTTTTATTGTTTGCAATGTTTTTAATAAATTTTTACTCTTATTCCACAGGATGGAAATATTTTGGCCTGGAGATTAAATTCAGCATCTGACTCTTTTGAGCGTGTAGCCTCGCTCACAGGACATACATTGGCTGTGATCACCTTAGTTTCAAGAGTGGACAGACTTTACTCTAGTTCTATGGATCAAACAATAAGAGTAAACTTTTTTTCTTCCCACACATATCAACTCTTTTCATTTGGTTATTCATCTTATGTACCTCGTATTTAATTGTAGTTGATGTATATTTCATAATTGATTTTTTTTTTTTAATCAACTGTTTCATTTGGTTATTCATCTGATGTATCTCGTATTTAATCGCGATTAATGCATGTTTCATAATTGATCACTCCTTTTTTTAGTCTTAGAGAATCTATTTATTCTAGAAATGTTGTATTGTGGTTATTTTTTTTTTAAATAATTTTAAAAAATTATATTAAAACAAGATTATTTACAAGTTGGGACGAGACTCCTCCCAACCTTAGCCAGCAAGAACACCTATTTCCTCCTTTTAACTTTCCAACAAACTTCCATAACTCTAAAACCCAAGATCCTAAGAACTAACCACTTTTGATTACAACATTAAAAGGAGATCTATATTGGAGCCAAATCTCTTAAACCATATGTTTGTAATGGTTGTCCAAATTAGCTAAACACTGGATTTGCTCACCAACCTACCTAATCCTCTCATCCTCAATAGCCATGCCACTGTGCCACTAAACCCCTACCTCCTTCTCAATACTCGTCTTAGCCAGGAAGTCTGCCACTTTATTTAGAGTTCTACACGCATAATTCGGAATCACATCATTTAATTTCCTCCACAATTCCTTAATTCGGGTGATAAGAATCTTCAACCCCCACGTCTCCAAAACAAAGTTCCTCATGCAATCTAGAGCTCCTACCAAGATTTGAGAATCCGATTCTATGATTATCCTCCTATAACCTTGTCTTACCACCTAGATAGAAGCAGATTTAATAGCTAAGGTTTCTGCTTCATTGTTTGTGGCCCTGCCTAAGCCCTGTAGTTCCCAATAGAGCATTGTCTCAACATGATTCCTATAGACTACTCCATTTCTAGCTCTACTAGGATTGCCTTTTGCAACTCCATTAGTATTAATTTTTTTTTTTTTTTATTTGACATGGTGGAATCGGTAGCCGACACAAATTCGGGCAGGCTGTCCGGCTTTTCTGGCCGCCACAGTATTCTGCGTTGTCCGCCCCAGAAGCTGCCACACAGATCTCCACGTAGTCCGCCCCTATAACCACCATGCCACGATCATTTTAAACCTTTTACGCTGCTGAAAGCACCAAGAAAGGAACAAACATTCAGTCCGGCAAGGCCCGAGATTTGAACCTTGGACCTCCGCCCCCTTACGGGGTTTGGGGGAACCAATTGGTCTACACCTCGGACCTCCATCAGTATTAATTTTAATCCAGCCTTTTGGGGGTGTTTTCCAACTAGCTTTTTTCTCCCCCTATTGCACTTTAGCTTCCTTCTCCATCATCCATATATCAGCTTGAGTTTCCTCTTTAGCAGACACTGCCATAATTTCTGTGACTTTGTTCCAAACGACTTGCCAGACACCATCCAAAGATGAAAAAGTTGCTCTAAAAACTATGCCATTTCTCTCCAACCATACTTGCCATCAAATAAAGTTTAATCCAAGCTTCTAGCTGATACAAAGAGTCTTAGATTTGAATTTGCTCCTCTTCCATATTTTTAAATTATTAATCCGGTTCAAATCAGCATTGGCTCGGATTTTATAAGCTAAAAACCATCACTCCCATATCTAGCGCGTGAACGGACACTCAAACATCAAGTGGTCAAATGTTTCCTCACTTTTGTAGCATAAAACACATTGGGATGGACCAACGATTCCCCTACGTCTCAGATTATCAAAAGTAAGAATTCCATTGTGCATGAACTGCCAAGCAAAGAAGTTTACTTTCGGCCAACCCTTGGACTGCTAAATCTTTCTCCAATCCTCAACCTGATATGCATGAGGAGGAGGTTCTAGAAGGATCTTATCATATCCATCCTTCACTATGTAGACTCCAATGCTCCCATAGCCCCAAGCTAGTTCATCCTCATCATCTTTACATGTGAGAAATATTTTTGCCAAGATTTTAGTCATGATTGGTGTCAATTCCTAAACCTATAATCCCCTAGCTGATTGGTGTTGAAATAAATTTCAATCTTGATCCAACCCCTGCTTTCCATTGTTGTTTTTACCGTTTGCAATTCTGGAAATTTAGCAATGATAGGTGGGTATTGATCCCATGAATCTATCCAAAATCATGCCTTCTCCCCTCTCCCCTCTTTAGAGCCTAACTTTAGAGCCTGCCACACTAGGGACCCATTACCATCCAAAGGGAAACGACTCACCTCATTTGGACTCACCTGTCCCAAATATTTACCAGTTAAACTTAAAACTCTATTGAATAAAGAAGTTGGTTGGGAGATCCACCTCCTGTAAAGCTTTCCAGCCAAAGCTTTATTATTTAGCTCTAATCGCCTTAGTCTCAAACCTCTCTTTGCCTTGGGTAGCTTACTTTTTTCTAACCTACTAATGCCTATTTCCTCTCTCCTTTTACTCCTCCCTATAAAAATTGTCTAGCCATCTTGTCAAACTCTTTCCATATGGTATGTGTGTGGGGTGGCATGGATAAAAAATTTATAAATTGGCATGGCCTGAAAGAATGACTACAAAAAAGTTAATCTACCCCCAAGGGTTAAACATTTGTGAGATCGATGGTTAATTCTTTCTTTGATATGATCCAAAAGATTCCTCTAGATAGCTATCTTCAGTTTTTAAAATGCAAAGGGACCCCCAAATATACCACTGGGAGAGAAGTCCTCATGACTACCAAGATCTCTAAAATTAGCTATCTTCAGTTTTTTAAAATGCAAAGGGACTCCTAAATATACCACTAAGAGAGAAGTCCTCGTGAATCCCAAGATCTCTAAAATTAGCTATTTTAATTTTTTTAAAATGCAAAGGGACCCCCAAATATACCACTGGGAGAGAAGCCCTCATGAATCCCAAGACCTCTAAAATTATGTCCTGAAGCCTTCGATCAAGATTGAAGAATATCACTTTGGATTTCTTGTCATTGATGACTTGGTTTGTGGCCCTAAGGTAAACATTTAGAGTATCTCTAATCAATCTTGCTTCCTTGGGTTTGGCCACTCCCACCAATTTTGTGTCATCCACAAACTGTAGGTGAGTCAAAACCTCCTTGATAAGAATCTCAACTTCACCCTACCATAAGCCTTTGACATATCCAATTTTATGAACATTCCTCTATTACCAGATTTTTGCATTGAATGGATTGCCTCCTAAGCTAGAACCACACCATCTAAGATCTTCCTGCCCTCTACAAAACCCCCTTGCTTCGAGGAGATAATGCTATCTAGGAGAGGTTTTAGCCACTCAGCCATTACCTTCATGATTATTTTATATATGACATTGCATAAGGCAATAAGTCTGTAATCTGAAATATGCACCCTCTCCTCCCCTTTCAGAATTAAGGCAATGAATGTATGACTTAATGCTTTAGGCATTCTTTTACTGCCTTTGGACTCCTTTATAACAACCATTACATCCTTCTCCAAGTTGTCCTATAAGGTCTGGAAAAAATCGATTGGGAAGCCATTTGGACCTGGCGTTTTTCCCGTACTCATTCCAAAGACTACATTCTTCAATTCCTCTCTATTAATGGGTTTAAGCAGGGCCTAATTTTCTTCTTTAGAGATAATAGAGGGTATGACCATAGTAGCAAAACTCGGACTCGGCTCGGACTCGGAAAAGTCAACTCGGGAGTCGGACTCGGGACTCGGCAAAAAAACTCGACAAGACTCGGAAAAAAACTCGGAAAAAAGAAAAAATGAAAAAAAAACAATTTTTTATTGAAAAATAATATTTTTCATGCATATTACTTATTAGTATATTCTAACACACTTACTCAACATTCAACATTGTTCAAATAAGAAATTAACAAGAGGAAGGGGCATATTCTTTCTTGTATTCATCAAAATGTTAATAGTACAAAATGTGCTCATGAGCCATGACAAAATACAAAATCAAACAGCAGTAGCACTAAGCAAATACAATATCTCAAAAGTCAAACTATTTATGAACTGATTTGCCCCTTGACCTAGAATAAGCTCTAAGTTCCTTTTGTTGTGCAGATCCCTGTGCCTCCTCTCGTGCCCTTTGCTCTTCCTGTTCCCTCGCCACTAACTCCTCTGCTAGGTCTTCAAGTTCCTGCAAGGGGATGGTAGGATCTTCTAGAGGCTGCACCTCCTCCTCTATGATCCATTCAGAGGATGGATCAATCTGATCTAGGTCAATGGCCTCGTAATCAGAACCTGCTATTTTTTTGTGGTGGAGGAGTAGATTGTAATGGACAAACACAAGATCATTCAATTTCTCTTGTGTTAATCTATTCCTCTTCTTGGAGTGTATGTGCTCAAAAACACTCCAATTGCGCTCACAACCTGAAGCGTTGCATGGCTGAGATAAAATGCGGATTGCAAATTGCTGCAGGTTGGGCGTATATGTCCCAAAGTCCTCCCACCATAAATCTGAAAAAAGCCAAGAAAAAGAGAATTAATACTTCACAAGTTCACATGTAAATGTGAAATTGAGATTTAAAGATAAAATAACTTACGTGGCAACAAAGTTGAACTTTGTTTGGTGCATTCAGGGGATGTTAGAAGGATGCCCTCGCCTTTCTTATAAGCTTGAAGCTCACCCTGTATCTTTGAACGCACTTCTGGATCAACCACTAAGCGGTCAATACATATCCTTAAGCCCGCCATCACCTCATAGTCAGTACAAACTATTCTCCCAAAAAAGAATTGGGGATTAAGGAAGTATGCTGTTGCATGAAGAGGGCTATGAAGCTGGGCTGTCCAACGCCGATCAATGATTTCCCAAATGGGTCTGTATTTGTGTGGCAGATGTTTATAAAAAGAGGCAATTGCCTCTTTGGCCCTTTCCATAGCCTCATATACATAACCCATTGGTGGTTTTTCCCCATCAACAAGACGAAGAACTCTCACCAAAGGCTCTGATACCTGAAAAAAACATTATTAGCAAATGCCTCGTCTAATAAACATGTAAAATCATCCAATAAACAAAAAATAAAAATAAGAACTTTAATCTTGTAAGTTGTACCTTGATGGCCTCCTCCATGGCCATCCAAAAGGGCTCCTCAAATATGATGTCATACACTCTCTTCCATTCAACGACGTGTTTGTACCTATTTCCATGCTCTGTGCTCCACTCATCGCCAACAAACATTTTCTTCAATGCCCCTTGTGCATTGAAGAGACTCTGCAATGTAATAAAATTAGTGGCGAATCGTGTCACGCCAGGTCGTACTATCTCCCTCCCGCTAGTGTACTGCCTCATCACATTTAACACCCATGTATGATTGTAAATATACTTTGTCATTGTCCTCGCCTTTTGCACAACCTCCATCACCCAAGGCAATCTCCCAAGGTCTTCCAACAACAAATCGAGACAATGGGCTGCACATGGGGTCCAAATCAACGTGGGAAATCTCTCCTCCAATAGCTTCCCTGCTGCCACATAAGTTGAAGCATTGTCCGTGATGACCTGGACAACATTTTCAGCTCCCACCTCCTCCACTACATCACCCAACAACTGTGCAAGAAGAGTTGCATTCTTCACATGGGCTGATGCATCTATTGATTTAAGGAAAACAATGCCATCTGATGAAGCAACCAAAAAATTGAGCAACGTCCTGCTCCTCCCATCCGTCCACCCATCTGACATAATAGTGCAACCCTTCAACTTCCAAATTTCACGTTGCTTCTCAAGCAAAGTCTGAATATCCTGCACAGACTCCTGAAGGAGAGGGCCCCTAAGGTCAGCATAGGTGGGCGGCCTAAATCTTGAGCCGCATGCTGCAACGGCATCTAGCATGCCTCGCCAATATGGAGACCTTGCCACATTGAATGGCAAGTCTGAAAAATACCAAAAGGAGGCTATTGCCTTCCTAGCTGCTCTGTGTCTCTCCTCGTTCCACGTGGCCATACCCTGCAGCGTGGGTTGTGCCCCTGGCGTGGAACGTGCTACAAAAAAGGAGTCATTGGTGCCACTTCCAGGGTGTGCAACTGAGGGGTTGCTGCTAGAGACACTGTGTTGTCTACTGCTGCCAAATGGTGATGGCCCAAATGTGCTCCCTTTGTCTGTTGCACAAGGGGGGGATGCCATGGCCTCACTCTGTTTCCTTTTCAGCTCCTTCTTCTCATTATAATCAACAATATTTGCATTGCATTCTCGCTGAACTTCTGCGGGCACCTTGTCACAAGCTCTAACATTGTTGTTCTTCAACTTAGCTAAGTGATACTTGAGGCGGTTTATACCTCCATGCATCTTCTTCTTGCAAAAATTGCAAATTACGTCCCCCTTTGTGGACCCTTCTGTTCCATATCTCCAAATAGGATCCGTTTTTCCTGTGCTTGCCATTATCCTACATATGGAATCATGGATACATAAATTATTAAATAGTAAATACCTACGTTTTGTGGAAATGGAGTTTTGTTTAATAAATAAATAAATAATAATTATAAAATAAAATTTAATATACAAAGTTTAAAAACAAAAATTAAAATTTTACATAACATTAAAAATTAATAAACTTTAATCATTTTATTTTTATCTATCCTAAAATAAAAATAAAACTTTTATTTTTATTTTTATTTCCAACTTAAATAAACTTATTATCAAAACATTATTAAAATTTTACAAAACATTAAATAATAATAATACTTTTATTTTTATTTATATCTAAGTTTATTATTTTATTTATAATTTAAATAAGTTTATTATCAAAATTCAAAACATTATTAAAATTTTACAAAACATTATATAAAAATAAACTTTAATGTATCTTAAAATAATTACATAATTTTATAAAACATAAATAATAATAAATTTTACTAATTTCATATACTAAAATAATTACATAAGTAAAGCTCAATAAAAATAGTGTATTTAAGGTGAAGAAATTATAAAAAATAAGTGTTCGTAAATATTTAATATATCTATAAATTCATAGAAAAATAAAGGTGAAGAACAATATTAAATACAAGTGTCGGCTGGCTTTGGAGTTTGGAGTAAAAATTATTTAATATAAAAGAAAAAAAATCTATATTTGAAAATAAAGTTGGGCCATCTATTAGCGTGCTGGAAGGGATATCAAGTTATTAACGCGTGGACATAAGCAAGTTCTCCCTATAATTTAATTTAATAAATTAAAAATATTATTATAATGCAATGTGTAGTATTGAATATAAGTGTCGGCTGAGTTCGTAAATATTTAATATATCTCTAGATTCATAGAAAAACAAATATATCTAGGTAAAAAACATGATTAAATACAACTGTGGCTGACTCTATAATTTAATTTAATAAATTAAAAATATTATTATAATGCAATGTGTAGTATGACTCTATAATTTAATTTAATAAATTAAAAATATTTTTATAATGCAATGTGTAGTATTGAATATAAGTGTTGGATGTGTTCGTAAATATTTAATATATCTCTAGATTCATAGAAAAACAAATATATCTAGGTAAACAACATTATTAAATACAATAACTCTATAATTTAATTTAATAAATTAAAAATATTATTATAATGCAATGTGTAGTATTGAATATAAGTGTCGGCTTGAGTTCGTAAATATTTAATATATCTCTAGATTCATAGAAAACAAATATATCTAGGTAAAAAATAATTATTAAATATAACTGTGTAGTATTATTAAATATTATTATAATGCAATGTGTAGTATTGAATATATGTGTCGGCTGATTGTTCGTAAATATTTAATATATCTCTAGAAAAATAATAGAATATTTAATATATCTCTAGATTTATAGAAAAACAAATATATCTAGGTAAATAACATTATTAAATACAACTCTCGGCTGACTTTAGAGTTCGGAATAAAAATAATTTTCAATAACCACATTATAATTATTGATAATGTTTTTTAGAAGACTTATTGAAAAAATAAAAAAAGTCTCAACTGGCCTTATTGAATAAATGCCTAACCGGGCATATATTACTAATCAACGTAACCCTATCAAACACGTGCCGAACATTATTGGATAAACACAGATTTTATGGGGATTTTCTTGTATGGTGTATGACTTCAAGGAGGTTAAAACTTACCTTTTCAACTTTATTTATTGGATAAATACATCTTTTATAGGGATTTTTTTGTATGGTGTATGATTTCTGGAGGTTAAAACTTACTTTTTCAACTTTATTTTAAGGTAGTGTTTTTCATTCAGGGGAAAGAATCAATGACTACTTAAGTTGGAGAAATTTTTAATATTTATAAGATTAAAATAATGAATGAAAAGAGAGCAAAAAATACTTGGTTATTAGAAGGGGATAGAAATACAATTTTTTTTCATCGGTCAGCTTGTGTTAGGAGACAAATGAATAACATGGAAGCTCTTAAAGATGAGAATGGACATTCCTTTGATACTCTTCCTGGTATGCACTCCCATTCAAACGATTACTTTTCTAAACTTTTTAAGGAAAGTATGGAGCAGGATGTTGAGGCTCAGAACGAAGTTATTAATGTCATACCTTCTATTATTTCTGAAGAAGAAAATCAGGCCCTTCTTAGACCCATTGATAGAGATGAATTAAAAAATGTGGTCTTTGGAATGAGTACTGGCAAATCTCCAGGTCCAGATGGCTTTCCTATTGAGTTTTTTCAGGCCTTTTGGGATACTTTGGGGGAGGATGTTTTGGCTGTCACAGAGGAATCCAGAACTAATAAAAGAATGCTTAGGGCAATAAATCATACCTTCATCACCTTAATTCCTAAAGGGGAGGAGGGGACTCATATCTCTGATTTCAGACCTATTGCCTTATGCAACGTGATTTATAAAATAATCACTAAGATAATGGCTGAGCGGCTCAAACCTCTCCTTCATAACATCATTTTTTCAGAACAAGGGGGTTTTGTTGAGGGAAGACAAATCTTGGATGGGGTGGTTCTCGCTCAGGAGGCTATCCACACAATGCAAAAATCTGGCAATAAAGGGATGTTCATTAAACTGGATATGTCCAAGGCTTATGACCGGGTGGAGTGGAGCTTCTTGTCTAAAATGATGGCAGCCTTTGGCTTCTCCCAGGGTTGGATTGATTGGGTCATGAGCTGTGTTTCTACACCCTCTTATTCTGTTCTTATCAAGGGTCTTCCCTCGCAACCTTTTGGAGCCACCCGTGGTCTTCGCCAAGGAGACCCTTGCTCTCCCTATCTTTTCCTCATTTTGGCTGAAGGATTAGGTAGACTATTCTTGAGGAGAAGGCATCAAGGCCTGCTAACAGGTATCAAGGTAGGGGAGGAAACTCTGACTCACTTGCAGTTTGTGGACGATACTGGATTGGTTGGTGTGGCCAGTTTTAGGGAAGCTAGAGGAATCAGAGATACTCTTAATGTCTACCTTAGGGCCTCAAACCAGGCCCTCAATGACAAGAAGTCCAAAGTGGTCTTTTTCAATCTTGACCAAAGACTGCAGGACAGAGTTATTGAAATCCTGGGATTCACTAGGACTTCTCTTCCAATAGTTTACTTGGGAGTTCCCTTGCATTTCAAAAAATTGAAAAAAGACATCTGGAAGGATCTATTGGAAGGTATCAAAGATAGAATGAATCATTGGTCCCATAAATGGTTAAGCTATGGGGGTAGATTAACTTTCTTGCAGTCAGTTATTCAGGCCATGCCAATCTATAAATTCTCTATCCTGGCTGCCCCTCATACCATATGGAAAGAGCTGGACAAAATGGCAAGAAGATTTTTATGGGAAGGTGCAAAAGGGGAGAAAAAATGGGCCTTGGTTGGGTGGGATAAAGTTACCCAGCCCAAGGATAAAGGAGGGCTGGGACTGAGAAGCTCCAAGCTTAATAACAAAGCCTTGGCTGGAAAACTGTATTGGAGGTGGATTTCCCAGCCTACCTCCTTATTTAGTAGAATCCTCACCAGTAAATATTTGGGTCATGTCCACCCCAATGAGGTGGGCCGTTTCCCCCTGGATGGTACTGGATCCTTAGTGTGGCAGACTCTCAAGCTTGGATCTCAGGTTATCAAAGACCAATTATTTTGGAAAGTGGGGAGAGGGGATAAGGCACGTTTTTGGACTGATTCTTGGGACCAATATCCACCCATCATTGCTTCGTTTCCCGAATTACAACCAATCAAATCTGCCATAGAAGCCAAGGGCTGGACTCAAATTGAAAGCTACTTTAACACCAGCCAGTTGGGGGAGTATAAGCTTAAAAAGTTTAAGAGGTGGGAGGAGTGGCCAATTACAATACCTCCGGAGCTGGCACCCATCTTGAACAAAATCTTGACAGAAAGGTTTCTCACAGGGAGGGATGAGGAGGATGAATTAGCTTGGGGCTATGGGAACCTTGGGGTATATACAGTAAAGGACGATTATGAAAAGATCCTCCCAGAGCCTCCCCCACACTCATTTTCGATTCAGGATTGGAGAAAGATTTGGCATTCCAAGGGCTGGCCGAAAGTTAATTTCTTTGCCTGGCAGTTTATGCACAATGGGATTCTCACCTTTGACAATCTCCGAAGTAGAGGAATCATCGGTCCTTCTCAGTGTGCTTTATGCTACAAGCATGAGGAAACAGCGGATCACCTGATGTTCGAATGCCCTTTCACGCGTCAGATTTGGAAGCGCTGGTTTTCTCACTTTAAACTCCAGGCTCATGGTGATCTGAATCGAGCCAATATTTGGGAAAAATGGAAAAGGGGCAGATTTAAATCTATAGCTCTCCGAATTGGTTGGGAGCTTGGCTTACTTTTCATCTGGTGGCAAGTGTGGTTGGAGAGAAATGCTCGGATTTTTAGAGAAACTTTCTCCTCGATTGACGAAGTTTGGCAGGTCATCTGGAGTAAAGTCGCAGAAACTGTTGCCATCTATGCTGAAGAGGAAAATCAGGTTGGTCTTGGGTCTCTGGAAGAGAGAGTTGAAGAGCAAGAGAGACAAGACAGAGCTAGTTGGAAACCTCCCCCAGAAGGTTGGATCAAAATCAACACTGATGGAGCTGCAAAAGGCAATCCGGGCAGTGTCGGTATTGGTGTAGTTTGCCGGGATCATGCTGGTTCAGTGCTCTACTGGGAACTGCAAGGCTTGGGCAGAGCCACAAACAATGAAGCCGAAGCCATTGCCATAAAAGTTGCTTCCATCTGGGCTGTTAAGCAGGGTCACAAGAGGATAATTCTCGAATCCGATTCTCAAGTCCTGGTTGGCGCTCTTGATTGTATGAGGAACTTCTCTTCGAAAGCTTGGAGGTTGCGGATTCTGATCTCTCAAATCAAGGAACTATGGAGGGAATTAGATGACGTGATCCCTGTCTATGTGAGTAGAGATTTAAATAAGGTGGCCGATTTCCTTGCAAAGATGGGTGCTGAGAAAGAGGTAGG
Source organism: Wollemia nobilis (assembly GCA_028583015.1). Taxonomy (NCBI): domain Eukaryota; kingdom Viridiplantae; phylum Streptophyta; class Pinopsida; order Araucariales; family Araucariaceae; genus Wollemia; species Wollemia nobilis. The sequence goes on along the minus strand of JAQPPZ010016467.1, from coordinate 9,893,328 downwards.
GGTGCAGCTGCATAGTGACATGCCTCTGGTGGACGAAGTGATCAGGTAGGGTCTGGAATGATCCTTGCGACAATGAGTAAGAAAAATGCTAAGGGTGGTTTTTGTCGCGATTTCACGACCTGTTGCGCCATCGCGGCCTTTGCTGGAAAGCTGTCGCGATTTTGCGACATGTTGCGCTGTCGCGATTTCGCGACATGTTGCGCAGTCGCGGCTTCTGTTGGAAAGCTGTCGCGATTTCGCGACATGTTGCGCTGTCGCGGCCTTTGCTGGTAAGTTGGCATGATTTTGCGACATGTTGCGCTGTCGCGGCCTTTGGAGAGAAGCTGTAGCCATTTCGCTACCTGTTGCGTCGTCGCGGCCTTTGGAGGGTAGCTGTCGCGATTTCGTGACCTGTTGCGCCGTCGCGGCCTTTGGTGGGAAGTTGTCGCGATTTCGTGACCTGTTTTGCTGTCGCAGCCTTTGGTGGAAAGTTGTCGTGATATCGCGACACTTTTGGAAGAAGTGCGCCAAGGGGGAAAATCGTCGCGATATCGCGACGATTTTGATGAATAGAAGCCAACGGGAAAAACCGTCGCGATATCGCGACACTTTTGACAAATGGACGCCTAGGGGGAAAATCGTCGCGATATCGCGACATTTTTGAGAACTGGCACCAGGGGGAAAATCGTCGCGATATCTCGACATTTTTGCAGAACTGGCACCAGGGGGAAAAGTCTTCGCGATATCGCGACACTTTTGCAGATCGGGCACCAAGGAGAAAACTCGTCGCGATATCGCGACACTTTTGAAGAAAGGACGCTAAGGGGAAAACTCGTCGCGATTTCGCGACAGTTTTGGAGAACAAGCATCATGGGGGAAAATCATCGCGATATCGCGACACTTTTGAGGAATGGGCACCAGAAGGAAAACTCGTCACGATTTCGCGACACTTTCGCAGTTTCGGCGCCAAGGGGAGAACTCATCGCGATATCGCGACACTTCTGGAGAACAGGCGCCTTCTGGATTTCTCGTCGCGATTTCGCGACACTTTTGGTGACTGGGCGCTTTGGTGTTGTGCCGTCGCGATTTCGTGACACTTTTGGTGTTTAGCGGCTACGACAACTATCTATCGCGAAATCGCGACTTGTTGCTGTGGCGCGGCCTTCGGTTGGTTTGGTGTCGCGATTTCGCGACTTGTTGCTGTGGCGCGGCCTTGGTTGGTTTGGTGTCGCGATTTCGCGACATGTCGCGTTTTCACGCCCTGTTGTAATCTGGTTTCTCTGCTTTCGGTTGGGATGTTTCTTTTCCCACTTGTAACTGTTCTTTGTTTTAATACAAGTTTTTTCAATTTTTTCAAAAAAAAAATAATGAATGAAACAATAAAATTCAATAATGACTATATGATAATATGATAATATTTTTTTTAAGATTCAATAAGTCAATAATGATTAGATGATAATATTTTTTAAAGATTCAATAAGTCTTCTAAAGGTATTGATAATTTAAGGTACTAATAATTTAATATAATTTTTTTTTTCTCAACAATCACATTATTAGCAGTGTTTAGCTATTTTTTTTAGAGGTCTAAGGGTGATGTGTGGGAGTGTATGACCGTAGAAAAAATTATGACCGAAATAAAAATGGTTTAACTCTTAGCTTTGATGGTTAAGGTCTCACCACTATTCCAATAAAAAATAAAAAATAACAAAAAAATAAAACTAAGGCCAACTACTTTAAGTATATATGGCGACCTGGAAAAGCTTCATCCGAGCCAGAATTAATTCAACACGAAGTAAAGACAAAGCATGTTTTGCAACGTGGCCGTTGATTTGCTAAAGGTGTTCACGTGTCATTTTTTATGAATCGTGGAAGGAAAGCGCCGAGGGGAAAAAATAATGGAGCTCACAGGTTAAATCACGGGATATAAAATTATAATACACCCAAAATAAATTAGGTGTTAGACCTTGGATGTCGCTTTATTGTTACTTTTTCTTTTCTTTTATATGAACTGCTCTAAGAAATTTCCAAGATGATAGCAGGCGGAGGGTTATGGGCCTCTTTTGAATTGTTTGGGATTTTGCTTTTCACTTTGGGTTTAAATTTTTTAAGGGTGGTGGGCCTAAAGGTGAGGGAAATGCGACGTGGTGTAGCTTGGGCTGAGGTGGAGCTCGGTGGAGGAGCACCGTTGTCTCCAAATTCGGTTGAATGGTGGGGTTACAGCTGTGGTTAGAAGAATGATCAGATATAAGGCTTGTGGTTCCCGTTCTTGGTACAAATTCAGTTAAATATTTTTTTATTAGTATTGTGCCTTTTAAAAAAATAGCATAAATTGCTTTAAGGCAGAGAGTTCCACAGATAAGGCGGAGAGTTCGACAAGTTCGACAGACAAGGCGGAGACCCGTGCTCAACTAGGCAAATTCAACTAATTCACTGAACCAGTTGTCTCTGAAGATGGAGGAATACAACTGGCGGAGCTTTTGAATAGAAATGGGAATCGCTTTAAGGGTAAGATTGGAGGAAAAAAAAATTCTTCAATAGAATATGACTGTGCATAGTATTGGTCATTAAAAAAAAGGTAAAATTGGAGGAAAAAAAAAATTCTTCGACTGTGCATAGTATAGTAGTTAGGGGAACTTCTGTTACATACCTGATATATGTTGTATGAAGTTGAAAGTCTAGCCGTGCACTGACAATTCTTCTTCTGCAACCTCTCTGCACCTTCTGCTAAATTCTTCTACAAACCTCTCTGCACCCTCTGCTAAATTCTTCTGCAACCTCTCTGCACTCTCTGCTAAAGCTTCTGCAATAGCTATTAACCTTAGACTGCAACTTTATAGAATTATACAGCACGCGAAAATAAAATAAGGCGCCAAGGGAGAAGCCATGAAGCGTGCCAAATTAAGTTGCAGGAGAAGCCATGAAGCGTGCCAAATTAAGTTGCAGTCAGAGAGACGTCGATGTACAGTTGTGGTAGATGTACTCCTGTCATCTCGTCGCTCGCGTAAAACGTGTCAGCAGAAACATTGCCCCCGACAGAACTTTTACATTACAAAAATCCCAGTTTTTTTTTTTTTTAATTAAAATTTAATTTTGTTGGGCCGAGTCCCGACATCGGGACTCGGGAGTCCAGGTTAGACTCGGACTCGGCCTCGGACTCGGCCGGACTCGACCGAGTCCAAAAAAAAAAGGAGTCCGAGTGAGCTCGGCTCGGTTGAGCCCACTCGGAATCAGACTCGGTCGAGTACTTGGGAGTCCCGCCGAGTCTGACTACTATGGGTATGACAACAAGAACTTCTTTTTGAGCCTCTACCTCTTGCACCATACTTTCCTTAAACAAACAATTTAGCAAATCCATTGAATGGAATTGCACACACGGATTGTATCAAAGGAGTGCCCATTCTCATCCTGAAGAGCTTCCATCTTGTTCTTCTGTCTCCTAGCACAAGCAGCCCAAAGGAAAATTTTGGTGTTTCTATCACCTTCCTGTTGGTCACAAATCTGCCCTAGGAAAGGATTTGGTTTACGTATGCGCCCTAGACCCGGACCAACCTTGAAAGGCCGGAAGGAAGAGATGCCTTCCGTGCCAATCTCCGAAGAAGGCCGGCTCCTATTCTATTCTAACTGGGGTTTTTAGATAAGGGAACTAGAAAGAGATTTGAAAATTGCGGAAAGAAATGTAAATGGCATAGCAGTGACAGTGGGGAAGAACAAGCAACACAATCACCAATCTCTATACAAACCAGCAACTATCAATACTAAGAATGAAACAGAAATCAACACTGCATTTACTTCCCTATGTATCCTTTATGAGAATTGCAGATCCACTTATCATTTACACGCTTAAATCCAGATTTCAGAATTACAACAATTAGAAAAATAAATGACATTAGCAGCAATAATCACGAAGGCATCATACAAAGAAGAGATTTAGATTCAGAACCAAGAGTCTTGTATTGATGCAATAAGTCCAAATTACAACAGCTTTCTAGCAATATGTTCCCCCCTTTTACATTGAAATGAACTCCCTTTTATAGGAGAGCTTTCCCCCCATTACATTGATGCTCGGATCCCCAAAACTGCTAAAGCAGTTGAGATTTGACCTCTGTCAGCTGTCAGCGTACCTGAAACAAGGCTCACCCGTGTCTAGAACGGCTCCGGACTATCCTTGCAGTTGAGGAGGCATGTCTCATTAATGTAGTAGATACTGTTTACCCCTTGAAGCGCTTAAGGGACCTGACATGGGCCGAGACTTGGATTTGTGTGTCATCAATGCACTTCAATTGGCCACCTACCCTGCCTCCTGAGGTTTACCTGTAGCCCTGCCAAGATTGGACCAAATTCCCAAAATCGCTCGCTTCTAGCTCAAGTCTGAGGTTCGCTACAGGATAAGAGCGATGCTGGGAATCGCTTGGAGGAGAAGCGAACCTGGGAAGACCTCCATGCCTTGGAAATTCCACAGCCAGAGTTCGCCGTAATGGAGGGACGACGACGAGAGTCGCTTAACAAAGGAGCGAACCCGGGAATCGCACAGGGGTAGGAGCAATTCTGGGAGTCGCGCATGAGTGAAGCGAACTTGGGATGCATCATCGTGCCTTAGTTGTTTTTATATCCCTGAATCTGCTGGCGATCGTTGGAGAGTGAGGTGATGTCGATGGTCGCTTGAGGATAGGGCGAGGTTGGGAATTGCCTGGAGGCCTTTGCGAGGCCAGGAGTCGCTCGAAGTGGAGCGAACCAGGGCCCGCCTTGCCTTAGAAATTTTCTACTATTTTCATGCTGTTGTTCGCCTCCCTACTCGAGCTAGACGGGGGTAGCTGCCTTAGAGAGCGATGACGGGAGTCACTCGGAAAGAGGGCGAACTTGGGGATGCCCATATGACTTAGCCCATTTTTATACCCTGCTCACGATTATCGAAGATGATGCGACGCCGAGGTTCGCTGGGGAAGCAGGCGAGGTTGAGAATCGTCGAAGGAAAAGAGCGAGACCGGGAATCGCTTGAAAGGAGAGCGAACTTGTGGAGTTTTAACTTAGCCGTTTTTTGCCCCTCTAGGCCGCCATCGCTCGGGACTTCGGCGAGGCTGGGAATCGCTGATGAAGAGGGGCGACTCTGGGAATCGCTCGAAAGGGGAGCGACCCGAAGTGCCCATTCCTTAGAAATTTTAGACCTTCCCTTGGATTTCGTCGGAGTTTGCTGTGCCCTCCCCCCGAAGCTAGGAATCGCTAGAAAATCGGGCGAATTTGGGGTTCGCTGCCCCAGATGGAAGCCTGAGGACTGTCTTAGCTGATCGCCGAGAAAGGAGGAAAGGAGAGGATTTGAACATAAAAAATAAGTGCAGCAATTTTTCAAAATTTTACCCCTTAGCAAAATGTAGCAACATTCCTGGCGGCTCGCGGGGTATTGAGCCCGCCTCAATTAAAGGACCCATGCCTTCATCCTTTGGGCCTGGAGTCACCCCTAGCCTCCTCTTCTGCCTCTCGCTATGCTTCACTGCTGCCATTTGCGGATTCCTCCTCTGTTTCCTCTCCTTCCTTCGTTTCCTCTTCAGAATGCTCCTCGCCTTCTCCCTCTTTTTCTTGTTCCTGGTTGGTATCCGGGGAAGCAAGGCGGTCGCGAATGCACTCATAAGTGGCCTGGACCTGGGTCCAGGCCTCCTCTTGGAAGGGCTCGAGGTCGCGGAGCTCTTTTAGCAGGCGTCTGAAGGTCTCAATTTGGAGCATATCAGCCTGGTCGACCCTTTGGCTCAGATCAGCTACGCAGACATTAATATGGCAGAATCTGGATATTAATTGGGTTACCTGCGCCTCCAGAATAGGGTCCGCCCAACCATCGATTTCGGATGTGTCCTCCTTGAAGGAGTCCTATGCCAGCTTCAATTCTTCCCTGGGCAAGCAATTTCCTTCATCATCCATGAAGCTGGGAAATCCGAGCTGAATGAGGGTTTGGAAATGTGCCAGGCAGATGCTCTTTTCTTTCTCAAAGGTATCCAACAATCTCCTGGCCCTCCTGACTTTTTCTAACTTTTCAAAGAAAGTATGCAAGGTTGATCTTGCAGTGGCCCAATCTCGGGCGATCTGAGTCATCGGTGGCACCTGGAGGTCTTTGCGCTCATAGACTTCAACTTCAATGGCCAAGCTGAGCCAGCGTCCTGCTGCGCGTTCGGCCTCCTCTATCACAGGCCTACCCTGGGTAGATACCTCCTTGGCCTCCCAAACGAACATGAGGACAGACAGGGACCTCGAGGTTCTGGTTCGAAATTTTTTAGTAAACCGGCGCGAACCTGTTTGACTCGGTCCCTGGAAAAGACCTCAACCTGTGCTGCCCTCTCTTCCAGCTGTTGCTGCACTTCCTGGACCTGGGCCTCCAACTGGCCTATCTTGGCCTGTGCCTCCTCGCCTTCCTTGATATGGCGATCTGCAACTTCTTTATGTTCAGCTACTTCCTTTTCTAGAGCTGCCACTCGCTCCTTCAGCTGCTCAGATTCATTCTTGGAGTCGTCCAGCTAGGCCTGCATCCTTGCTATGGTTTCTTGCAGCTTCAAATTCTCATTCTCTACTGCATAGTAGCGCTCCTTCAGTTGCTGATGATGCACGTAAACTGTGCTCGCCTTGAGTTGGATCGCCCCTACCTCATTCTCTACATTGACCGTATTCAAGTCTTTGATCACCCGATGGTAGGTGTAGTCCTCAGGCGTCATATCTTTCAGGGGTTTCTGGACCTTTGGAATCCTTTTCTCCTTATGCAACACCATTTTCTCCAGATCGAACCCGACGCGCTTTTCAACCCCTACAGGCTCCTGGGCCTTTCTTTTTTTGATGTTCTTGATCCATCTGAAGGAGCTCTGCTCTGCTTGGGCCAGGCTGTCTGCTACGGGGCGACCTTCCACCATCTCCAGTTCTTGCTCGATGAGTTCCATTCCTCCGAACATGGGTGTGATCAAAGGCAGATCCTGCTGAGGCATAGATTCTGCGAACAGATGAGGGGCAGTGGAGACTGGGAGCTCAGTCACTATTGGGGACGTCACGGTCTGGACGGCGACGGGAGGACTATCAAGATCCAAAGGTGGGTTTTCAACTAGTGCACCGGCTGAGGATGAGGGGTTGGGTGGATGCGATGGACCTGCGATAGCGGCGCCCGAATGGAGAGAGGTGATAGTTTCAAATACGTTGGGGGCAGAAGCAAATGGGCCAAAGGCCTGCTGGTCGGGACGGACGGAGGTAGAAGGTTGGGCTTCTTCAAAGATAGGATGGGATACTGCGAGGGGGATGGAAGATGCTGGTTCGTTGCCAAAAGGCAACGCGGTGAGTAGGGGCTCAACAGTGGCAGTGGACGGTGCCGCGGACAACGGCTCAGAAGAGTGAAGAGGAAAAAGAGAGTGCGTACCTGCGTGCTCTGTCAGAGCTGACGTGGTGAATAGCTGAGTTATGGGGCTCTGGCCCGCCCACTCTTCTTCTTCAGGGGGAGTGTCTTCTTCTATATTAATAATTTCTTTCAGAGGAATCTTGGGAGCGACCTCCCTCTGCGGTGCAACCTCCTTTTGCGGTACGACCTCCTCCTTCTGTGGCGTGGCCTCCTTTTTCGGGACAGCGGCTGGGATAGATGCACTTGGGGTCGAACCGACAGCCTTTTCCGAGGGAGCCTTGGGCGATTTTATTGTGACCTTTATCTTCTTCTTCTTTGGAGGCGTCGCTTGCGTTGCTTCAGCTGGTCGTTTTGATGACCCTCTCTGCTTTTCAGCGGCTTGCTGTGCTTTAGGTTCGACCGCCTGACTCTTCTTCGCTCCACTGCTAGATCCCCCGCTCTGCTCAAGTGACTGCTTGGGCTGCTTAGGTGGGTCTTGTGCCTTTTCTAGGCCCTGGGCGCCTCGAGGCACGAGGTCTCCAAACATGATTGGCCGCCACGTGGCATGGTGCTTATCGTAAAGCGCGGAGAACTGGTTGTCGCCCACAAGGACCTTTTCTGATGTCTCTTTCTTTGTATGGGCCCTCATAATCCACCATTCTGCAATCTTCTCTGGACTCCAACCCATCCCCTTCAATTTGGCCTCCATCTTTTTGAAGACCTTGGATTCAAGATTGTGGGTTGTGTTGTGAGCCGGGTCGTATTCTGCCTCCACGTGATAGTAATCATGCCATGGCGGGAAGGACCGCATTTTCTCTATGTGCCATTCGAGGTCTTGCCCAGACGGGTTGTTGCGTTCTTCCATGATTTTCGGGCGAGGGCAGGCGTGGAAGCTCTTCATCTCAACGAAATTTTTCATCACGTCCAGGGGGTCATATCTCCACCGCTGGGGAAGCTCGACTAAGCCGAAGCTCAAGAGCGTGGCCGCGAGGAACTCATTCTGCCCGGTGGCATTGACCTCAATTTCTCCCCATTTGAATGGGAACTCGAAGATATGTCCCCACTTCCTCCCCTGGCCGTAATTCTGATCTGTGTAGTCGGTTTGCCGCGCTATCTCCAGGGCGAACAGGTATTCTGTGGTGTAGTAGGGCAGAAGGAAGGGTTTACCAGTAAACCCGAAAACTCTGATGACAAAGCCCTGTGTCAACTGGAAAGTGTCGCCCATGTTACGCCGCACCACATCATCTCTCATCTTGCGGGGGACGCGCGGGCAGGAGCCATGAATGAGCTCCAAGGCAGGGCCCAGGAACGCCTGATTGAACTTGTAATAGGATTCTTTCTTCAACAGCACCTGAGTCCATTGGTATACTGGCAGCAGCGCGCCCTTCTCGTCGGTGCGTTGGATGGGGACAGACTTCAATTTGCTGTTCATGTGGAAGAGGAAGAGCCAGGCCAGGAATGAGCTCTTTCTGAAGGACTGGGCCTTTCCTTGTATCAGGTCCTGCAGTCGCGAATGCAAACTGCGCGCTATCCAGTCCGCCCAATAAAAGAACACCGACTTTGTATTTGGCCCCATGGCCCTAGGGTCATAGAATTCCCCGTGTAATATACACTCTGCGAGGGCGACCTGGTAGGGGAATACTACGACATCTGTGGCGAGTCCCAACACCCATGCCAGCATTGTGTACATGCCCGTGCTCTTGAAATGCCTCAAGGACATAGGCAATTTTGGCCATTGATTGGGCGGTATCGGGTCTCGCAGCTGAGACTCCATGAAGAGCCGCATCCGTGGGTTATCCTGATATCTGTCAGACTGCTCATCAAGGTTGATGGACCTGATGGTATAATCTGTGTTCGGCAGCTGACTAGGAGCGAAGGCCATCTGGACAGTGTCAGAAAAAAGTGAAAACATGACCTTCCCTTCTCTGTCCCGGACTTGTCTGGTTTTCGGGTTATAGTATTGGGTGACGGCAGCCACCAGCTCTGGACAATTGTGCACGGGCGGGCATAAGAACCAGTACAGGTGGGAATAGTAAGCTGCAGCCCTGGGACTCGCGGAGGAAACTTTCTCCCGCCTTTCGTCGATGGTCTGCCGTAGTTGCTCGATGCTTTGGGAGAAGGTACCATCTCTGTACTTTGCCCAATTATCTACAGGTGGGGAAATTACCACCTTTGCTGGTCTTGATTCTCCTTTTGGCCCGGCCGCCGCCTCAGGCTTCTGCGTTTGCTCTTTCTTCTTATCTTTCCTTTCTTTTCCGCTCTCGGCCTTCTTCTTTCCGCTTTTTGAAGCTCCCGAAGCCCCTTCCTTGGGCGCCTTACCCTTCTCTTCGACACTCTTTTTGCCCATGATGATTTGCAGGGGAATTTAGGCGCGCTACTGTTTGCTGGTAAATTGCTCTGTATTCGGCTTCTGGCGCAGCTCAGAGTGAGTTCTAAGTTGATTAACAGAGCGAACTGGGGCATCGCGCCTTTTATGGGAGTGGGTAGTGATTTCGCCATTAATGGTGAGCACTTGGGGTAAATGCCAGGAGCACGGAGTTGGTGGACGCAGTCGTTATTCCTTGGTGGCCGTGCGCAAGATCTTCCTTGAAGGCGCAAAACTCCTCGATCGCCGATCCCGAGGCTTCGTCCTTATTCTCTAACGATCCGCTTAGAAATGCGTGCAACCACCTCATTTATAATGTGCATCTCGGGAGTATAACCTGTCGTCACCTTTTTCACGTATTTCGAGGTTCGTTGTGGTTGGCTGACGCATGGGGCGAGGTTCGCTTAAAAATTTGGGCGAGTCCCGGCTTCGCTCGAAATTCGAGCGAACTTCGGCGATCGCTTCGTTGGTGGACGAACCCCGGCGCTCGCTCGGGAGGTGAGCGAACAACGTCGGGGGAGGACTTAGAAAATTTTCAAATATTCTTCCTCATTTCCGCTCTTGGAGTCGCCCGAACCCTGTTCTCGCTGGACAATGATGAGAACCTCGGCGTCGCCCAAAATTTTCCCTGGACTTGATCTCGCTCGTACTTGGGGCGAACTTCGGTTCTCGCTGCAAATCGAAGCGAAGCTCGTTCTCGCACTGGGACTTGTGCGAACATTGTCCTTTTTTAAACTTTGCCCGAATTTCGATATTTTCTGTAGTTCGCTCGGAATCTGTGCAATTCCTGTCTTCGCCGAAAACTGTGAGCGATTCTCATCCTCGCACGAGGGCGGAGCGAACCTCGGCGGTAGTTTTAGACTTAGCAAATTTTTTGGCCTTCTGAGTCGGCTAAGTCTCGCTCGGGGGTTGAACGACTCCGGGCTTCGCTCAAGACCTCGGGCGATTCCCGGACTCGCTCGATATTCGAGCGAACCTTGGCATGAGGGGAGTTAGACATTTTTTGACCCTCGTTCCTCCCTCGCCGTCGCACCTCGCCGAAACCTGTTCTCGCTCTAAGACATGTGCGACTCCTGGAATCGCTCGAAATTCGGGCGAATCTTGTCTTGATTTTCAACTTGTGCTTCGGCCCTTGGTGTGCGAATTGTCGTTCGAAACCTTCCTTCGTGTGAACCTTAGCAATATGGGGGTCTCGCCCTTTTGAATCTATTCGCGGTTCGCCCAAAACCTCGGCGAAGCCCGTTCTCACTAGCTAGCTCGGGCGAACTCTGGCATCTTGAAACTCTATTGGAACTCCGTCGTCGCCCTGTTCATGCAACTCGCAGCTCCTTCTTTCGATGCCTTAGTGGGGTTTCTATTTTTCTTTAGTCTTTACTCCCTTACATTTTGCGCAGGTCTGCTTCTCGCCTTTTCTATGAGCGAAACTCGCCCTCGGGTAGGAAACTCTGCGAACCTTGTTCTTCGACCGCTGATTGAGGACTTCTCTTTGTTGGGAAACCTGGTTCTGCACTTCTTGGAACAAAAATGCTCAACTAGAGAGCCGAACACTCTTAAAGCAGGAAAACATATTTACATTCAGAAAAGACAAATTAAAACAACAGAAATAAAACTATGTACATGGGGAAGTTTCATGATGCTTCTCAATGGTGATAGGCCTTCATATGAAGGTCGTTGACCGGTATGGGGAGAGTATGGCCCTCCATATCTTGCAAGATGAATGAATTCAACTGATTTACCCGGGCAATCTGAAAGGGGCCTTCCCAGAAGGCATCGAATTTGTCATGATTCCCTGGTTTTGCCTTCCACGAATTCCATTTCAGCACCAGATCCCCGACCTGGAAGACACGGGCCGTGGTTCTCTTCTCAAACCAATTTTTAGTGCTCTCTGTGTGCTTCATGAAAGCTTCGTAAGCTTTCTCCCTGTCTTCTTCCAGTTGCAGTAACTGGGCCAGTCGGGCATCCATGGGGTCGAGGTCCTCCCTCTCGTCATCTAGCATCCAAAGTGCTGGCATTTCCACGTGTGTAGGCAAGACTGCCTCTTTCCCATACACCAATGCATATGGAGACGTTTTGATGGACTTCTTTATGGAGGTGCGATCTGCCCATAGTGCTTGATCAAGGAGCAGATGCCATGTCCGCTTATTACTCTCCAGGGTCCTCTTCAGAATTTTCAGCAAGTTCTTATTAGTGGACTCTGCCAGACCATTCCCCTGCGGGTAGTAGTTGGAAGAGGCTTTCAAATAGATCCCATACTTGCTGGCAAATTCGCTGAGTCTGGCGCCTATGAAGCCTGGGCCATTATCAGTCACTATTGCATCGGGGACCCCAAATCGGGTAATCAATTTTTCCAAGAAGGCGATGACCACCTCCTGATCAACATGCTTCGTTGGGACTGCCTCAACCCATCGGGTGAAGTAATCCGTGGCAGTTAGTATGTACTTGTGCCCTGCTGAGGAATTTGGCGATATGACCCCGATGAAGTCCAAACCCCATTGCTGGAACGGTGCTTCGACTTGGATCGGGTGCAGGGGCATTGGGGCATTCTTGTTTCTGCCAGCATACTTCTGGCACCTGTCGCATTTTCTACTAGCTGAGAATGCATCAGCGAAAAGTGTGGGCCAATAATAGCCCGCTCTGATTATTTTTAAGGCCATCGGCCTTCTAGCCAAGTGGCCCCCCGATATTCCGGAGTGGAATTCATCGAGGATCTTTTCTTTCTCACTCCCCTTAACACACCTTAAGAGGACTTCGTCTATGTTTCTGAAAAACAGCCCTTCTGGGCGCAACACATACCTGCGGGCCTGGATTCTGAACCTCCTCCTTTGCGAGGCATTAAGACGGTCTGGGCATCTCCCAGTATTGAAGTACCATATTAAGTCATCCGTCCAATCATTGTCCTCCGCAGACTGATTGGAGAAGTTCCCTTCTGACACCGGGTCATCCCATTGGCAGGCTGTCACTTCTGCAACGACACTCTTAGCGAGTTCCTGGCACAGTGCCCGACCGCGGATCAACTTCGTGGGTCGGATCTCAATGTCAAATTCCTGGATCTTGGTGACCCAGCCAGCCCTCTTGTTGCCCATCTCCCCTTGGATGATGAAATTTCTTACATCTGGATGCACAACAAACACTGTCGTCCTGCTCTGGGAGACAAAGTGTCGAAACTTCTTGAGGGACCTCATTACTGCGTGCACCTGGCGTTCGATGAAGTTGTATCTTTCCTCGTGCGGTTGGATCACCTGGCTCAAGAAAGCTATTGGGCGCTCTTCGCCGTCATCTCCCTTTTGTGTTAGGACTGTTGCATAGCTTTCAGGTTCCCCGACTGCATAAAGGATGAAGTCTTTGGAATAGTCCGGGTTAACCAGCACAGGTGCTTGGGCGATTCTAGCCTTGATCTCTTCGAACGCCTTCTTCCTTTCCTCTGTCCAGACGAACTCGACGTTTTTCTTCAGGAGTTCGGCCATTGGCTTGATGACTTGGGCGAAATCAGGCACGAACTTCCTCACGAAGTTGATTTGGCCGAAGAAGGACTGCAGGCCTTTCTTGTTCGCTGGGAGTGGGAGTTTGAGGAGGGCCTCTGCTCTGTCGGGATCTACAACAAGCCCCTTTTCTGAGATAACATGGCCTAGCAACTTTCCCTCCTTCACCGCGAAGACAGACTTCTTCGGGTTGATAGATATGCCGAACTCCCGACATCTTTCAAACACTTGCTGCAGGTGAGTGGCATGTTCTTCTCTCCTGTGTGAAAACACAGTCATATCATCCAAATAGATAACGATAACTTTGTTCAACAGTTCACCGAATGCCAGATCCATGGCTCTCTGGAAGGTGGCCCCCGCATTTGAGAGGCCAAAGGGCATACGCTGATAGGCGAACGTCCCCCATTTGGTGGTGAACGCCGTCTTATGCTGATCTTCATCCCTTACCCAAATCTGGTTATATCCAGAGAAGCCGTCCAAGAGGGAAAAGCGTTGTGCTCCTGCCACTACATGGAGGATCTGGTCAATCTGTGGGAGTGGGTAATGATCCTTCAAAGAGGCCTGGTTCAGATTTCGGAAATCAACGCACAGGCGGATGTCTCCGTTCTTCTTTCTAACAGGAACCAAGTTGGCAACCCAGGAAGAGTGCTTTATCGGGTAAATGATCTTCGCTTCAAGCATCTTGAGGAGTTCTGCCCTCATCAGCACTTCAATCTTGGGGTTGACCGGCCTCTGCTTCTGTCTACAGGGTCTAACCCCTTCTTGCAATTCAATGGTATGTTGGATGACCTCTCGGTCGTACCCCTTTAGGTCCCGATAGGACCATGCCACAATATCTGGGTATGCTCGGCATAAAGCCCGAATCTGCTCCAGCTCTTCGGGGGTACAGTCTGTCCCTACCTTGATGACCTTCCCTGGCTCCAATTCGAGCTCTTTATATTGCTTTTGATCCACCTTGATTCTGTGGGCGATCGCTCGGTCATTTTGGTCAAACAGACTCTCCAAGGTGATTAGTCCTTTTGGGACATGGTTGTTTTTCAACTGTATCAACCCCTCATACTCCTCGTCATCAGGGTCTCTACCTTCTATAGTACTTGCTTCATGAACTAGAAAATTGACGATTTGCTCGTCACAGTCGAACACCTGCCAGTGGGTGTCCCTATCAAGCACAGAAGGCTTGTAAATGGTTCTTACCGCCTTAGGCTTCTGCATCATGTCATCAACCGGGGAGTATCTGGCTCCGATAGACGCTAAGACATCTGCGTGCTTGTTCTTTTCTCGGGAGATAGCTTGAACATTAAGGGCCTCGAAAGATTCCAGCAGGTCCCAGACCCTATTGCGGTACGCCTTGAGATAGTGCTTCTTTGAGACGCACTTGTTGGTGATTTGCTTGCAGACCAGCTCCGAATCTCCAAAGATCTGTAGCTGCTTGATCCCCAACTTCTCAGCCTTCTTCAACCCTAAGCACAGGGCCTCATATTCTGCCGCATTGTTGGTGCAACTCCAGGCCAGCCTGTAGCAATAATCCTTTTGTTCTCCAGAGGGTGAAACCAGAAGAACTCCTGCCCCGGCGCCGTTTTTGCATCGGGCGCCGTCAAAGTACAACTTCCATAGCTCGTTCGGGGCGGGGTCCTTGCTCTCCTGCACTGTCTCCTTTGGCTTCTCGGGCTGGGTGATGGAATAGCAGCCTATTTCTGACTCAATCATGGCGTTAAAATCAGTCAAGGAGAACTCATCCTCCGCCCGCAGCTCTTCTAGGGTTTCCTCCACTAGGTCCACCTCTTCCAACTCTTCTGTCATTAGGTGAACTGATTCATCTTGCTGCCCCTCTTCGGGCATCCTCTCAACGAGGAAGGTGGAGGGTTTTTCATTATAGATCTTCACTTTCCTTCCCTTGAAGGGGACCTCCATATGTGAGTAGTCGAGAGAAAGATAGCCGCCCAACTTAGCAGTGAACTCCCTCGAGAGGCACATGCCAAAGTACGGCTCCAGGTCAACGACCACAACCTCCTGTATCACAACAATCTGAGGCGCCTTGTGCAGTTGGATGGGAATATCTTTAATGACGCCCACTGTTTTCACAGGAGTGCCATCCAGTTGGAGAACACCTAAACTGCTCCGCGTGTATTCCATGCCTATCTCTTCGCAAACTGCCCTTGGCATGACGGTGGTCGATGCACCGGAATCAATCATGCAATTGTGCACTACACACCCTTCCATCCGAAGAGACAAGTAGAACGGAGGTGGCCTGTTCTTCCCCGTGGCCAAAGTGGTCAGAGTCTGAGCTAACACAGGTTGCGTCGGCTTTCTTTCTTTGGCAGATTTCAGCGATTCCTGCAGCAGATCCACCTGCCCGAGGAGTTGCAGAGCATCGTACAGGCTTATCTTGGCCGGAGTCTTCTTCAGCTCCTCAACAATGTTGTAAGCCGAAGTAGTGGATACCTCTGGTTCTTTCGCAGCCTCGTACTTGGTGCGGTACTGCTGCGTGGCTTCAACTCTCTGCCGCTTCGTCAGTGAAGGGTACTTGAGCTTCTCCCTGGCTTGCTCCCTGGTTTCGCCTTGAGGCTGCAATACTGGAGCTTTCGTCGGCATGGGTTTCTCTTTCGTTGGCGGGGGCAAGGGAGCTTTGTCAGGAGCTTTTGCTGGAGGCTGCTCCTTTTCCCGATGGGTGTACACCTTCAAAGGCTCCATTTGGGCCGCATCCACCTCGATCGGTTTCTTGCCATCTCTGGTAAGAATTGAAACTTGCTCGTCCTCGGGGATCATGAGGTTACGGTCTGCCTCCCTAATCATGTTGACTTGGCCGCTAGGGGCGCTACCCGCCAGTGTTTGAACATAGTGCTGGTGTACCATACAAGTATCCTCCCCATGTGGGTCGTTGCACGTGGAGCACCAGTGCACGTAATCTGAGGTGCTCGGCTCTTCACTAATAGCGGCATTCCTCGCGGGAGGTCTACCGGCTTGAGGCTGCTTGATCTCTTGTGATCGTCGGAGGAGGATAGGGTCTTCTTGGTAGGAATTCCTGTTGAGCCTGCTTCTTCTTCATCACCGCCATATCATTGGACAGCGTCCTCACGGTGGAATTAAGCGACTCCAGCTCTCAGAACCTTGGTCTGCGGGTCAACTGCCGGAGGAGCAGGTAATGGCAATGGCGCTATAGGCGGAGGCAAAGCCGGGTATTGCGGGGGTGGAGGAAGCTGTGGGACTGGAGGAGCGGGAATCTGCGGAAAACTAGGCGCTTGGCTCGGATTCCACGAGGGAACCGGATACATGGAAGGTACAGGAGGGAATTGAGTGGATGTGTTGGGGTATTGGTACTGAGGCAAATCAGGGTAGATTGGCATTGTCGGCTTCGGTGGGAGTTTGCCAATGGCGATCAAATCAGCCTCGGCCTTCTGGGCTTGCGTATACAAATCTGGGAAAGTATTGATGCCAGAATACCGGATATTCATACTGAGGTCTGAGTTGAACGCTCTAAGGAAATAGAATGCAGCTTGATCAGGAGTCGGCCGCAGGCCATCAGGGACTCTCTGCCAGGTCCGAGCAAATCTGACGTTGAAATCAGGGACCTCCTCCTGTGGATGTCTCTGGATGGTCGTGAACTGGTGGAGCAAAGAGTAAGGATCCGCCGATTCATTGAACCCTTGTATCAATCTCCCCGCTAACTGGTCCCATGTAGCAATAGTGTCGGGGGGCAAGGATCTATACCAGTACAGGAGCTTCCCCCTGAGGGACAAGACTAGCAACCTCACCATGATGTTTTCTTCCGTGATACCGTGAATGGTAGCTAGAGCGGCAACGTCTTGGACATGCTCTTGCGCCGTTTTTCCAGTGCCGTCATAGGTAGGAATGGCCTTGAGCGCTGCAACAGGGATCTGATCTTGTGCTGCCAGGTTCAAAGGCCCCGAGTGGTTCCAGGCTGCAAACAACCTGGGCGGGTTCGGCGGTTGGTTTTGCTGTTGATTCTGCTGATTCTGATTTGGTGGTGGGTTCGCCATATTCGCGTTCGGATTTGGCTGATTAGGAGGCGGCAATGGCGGTAGCAGCAGCAGGTTTGGCTGAGCAGGAGCTCCCGAAGCACCTAACTGCACGTCAGGCGGAACTGGAGCGTCCTTGATGGTCTGGAGAGTTCGGAGGATTTGGAGGACAGCTGGTTGCGGTGCTATCTGAAGTCGGATCTTGTTCAACAACGACAACTTCTTGCGATGATGCTTCGTCTAGAGAGATATTCGGCTTGACTAGCCTAGGACGCTCTCCGAAGGCGTTGATGTCAAGCTCGTAGTACTCGGTTTCTTCTTCTGCGTTCCTAACTCTCCATCTCGTACGCATGAAGACAGGATTTTCTTAGACTGGTCTTTGAGACTTGGAGGTATCCGAGTTTTAGCAGAGTCGCCAGATGTTCAAGTTTGATAGCACTGAAGCGAACATCACTTCTTCAATACTGCTTATGAGGT
This sequence comes from Wollemia nobilis, assembly GCA_028583015.1. NCBI lineage: Eukaryota > Viridiplantae > Streptophyta > Pinopsida > Araucariales > Araucariaceae > Wollemia > Wollemia nobilis. The sequence goes on along the minus strand of JAQPPZ010016467.1, from coordinate 9,875,715 downwards.
GGAACGATTGGGTCCCACCGGGCGTGCCAGAAAAATTGTTGGTCACAAATCTGCCCTAGGAAAGGATTTGGTTTATGTATGCGCCCTAGACCTGGACCAACCTTGAAAGGCCGGAAGGAAGAGATGCCTTCCGTGCCAATCTCCGGAGAAGGCCGACTCCTATTCTATTCTAACTGGGGTTTTTAGATAAGGGAACTGGAAAGAGATTTGAAAATTGCGAAAGAAATGTAAATGGCATAGCAGTAACAGTGGGGAAGAACAAGCAACACAATCACCAATCTCTACACAAACCAGCAACTATCAATACAAAGAATGAAACAGAAACCAACACTGCATTTACTTCCCTATGTATCCTTTATGAGAATTTCAGATCCACTTATCATCCAATGCTTAAATCCAGATAGCAGAATTACAGCAATCAGAAAAATAAATGACATTAGCAAAAATAATCACAGAAGGCAGCATACAAAGAAGAGACAGAGTCGGAGCCAAGAATCCTTAATATTGATGCAAAAGTTTGAATACAACAGTTTTTTAGCAATATGTTCCCCCCCTTTTACATTGAAATGAACTCCCTTTTATAGGAGAGCTTTTCCCCCATTACATTGATGCTCGGATCCCCAAAACTGCCGAGCTTGATTTGATTTCCCCCCCCCGCCGCCCCTGAAACAAGGCTCACCCGTGTCTAGAACGGCTCCGGACTGTCCTTGCAGTTGAGGAGGCATGTCTCATCAATGTAGCAGGTGCGGTTTACCCCTTGGAGTGCTTAAGGGACCTGACATGGGCCGAAACCTGGATTTGTGTGCCATCAATGCCCTTTAATCGCCCACCTACCCTGCCTCCTGAGGTCTACCTGTAACCTTGCCAAGATTGGACCAAACTCCCAAAATCGCCCGCTTCTAGCTCAAGTCTGGGGTTCGCCACAGGATGAGAGCGATGACGGGAATCGCTTGGAGGAGAAGCGAACCTGGGAAGACCTCCATGCCTTGGAAATTCCATAGCCGGAGTTCGCCGTAATGGAGGGGCGACGACGAGAGTCGCTTAACGAAGGAGCGAACCCGGGAGTCGCACAGGGGTAGGAACGATTCCGGGAGTCGCGCATGAGTGAAGCGAACTTGGGATGCATCATCGTGCCTTAGTTGTTTTTATATCCCTGAATCTGCTGGCGATCGTTGGAGAGTGAGGTGATGTCGATGGTCGCTTGAGGATAGGGCGAGGCCAGGAATCGCCTGGAGGCCTTTGCAATGCCGGGAGTCGCTCAAAGTGGAGCGAACCAGGTCTCGCCCTGCCTTAGAAATTTTCTACTATTTTCATGCTGCTGTTCGTCTCCCTACTCGAGCGAGACTTGGGGTAGCTGCCTTAGAGAGCGATGACGGGAGTCGCCCGGAAAGAGGGCGAACCTGGGGATGCTCATATGACTTAGCCCATTTTTATACCCTGCTCCCGATTACCGAAAATGATGCGACGTCGGGGTTCGCTGGGGAAGCAGGCGAGGCTGAGAATCGCCGAAGGAAAAGAGCGAGACCGGGAATCGCTTGAAAGGAGAGCGAACTTGTGGAGTTTTAACTTAGCCGTTTTATGCCCTCGGGCTGCAAATCGCTCGGGACTCCGGCGAGGCTGGGAATCGCTGATGAAGAGGAGCGACTCCGAGAATCGCTCGAAAGGGGAGCGACCCGGAAGTGGCCCATGCCTTAGAAATTTTAAACCTTCCCTTGGATTTCGTCGGAGTTTGTTGTGCCCTCCCCCCGAAGCTAGGAATCGCTGGAAAATCGGGCAAACCCGAGGTTCGCTGCTTCGGACGGAAGCCTGAGGACTGTCTTAGCTGATCGCCGAGAAAGGAGGAAAGGAGAGGATTTGAACATAAAAAATAAGTGCAGCAATTTTTCAAAATTTTACCCCTTAGGAAAATGTAGCAACACTTCTAATAACCAAGTGATTCATGCTCTCTGCTTATAGTAGATCTCATCTTGGTTTTCAATGTCCTCAATCACTTTAAGCAATGCATCATCCTCTTCTTTGAGTTGCTCTGTAATTATTCCTTCCTCGAAGTGTTTTTGCCTCTCATCCCATATGGCCACCAATAGAGCTCTTTGGACCTTGGAGTTTGTCTTGTTAGCTTGCCTACATTGTTTTTGTTATCCTTGACATAATGAAGCTACTTGTGGAATATAAACATTGTTGTCCCATATGTCAGTCATCGCCCTTCCCACCACTGTGGGATTTTCTTTCAAAGTTCCTCCTTTTGTAACCAAAAGTTTTCAAATCTGAATGGTTTTCAATGCTGCCCTATATTGATCCCTCCTTCCAATAGAATGAGGAATTGATCCAAAACTGGACCCTCTAAAATCTGAAATTTTAGATTCCATTTCACTAACACCTCCTTTGAAACCAAAAAATGATCTGTTGTCCCATATGTCAGTTGTCGCTCTTCCCACCACTGTGGGATTTTCTTTCAAAGTTCCTCCGTTTGTAACCAAAAGTTTTCAAATCTGAATGGTTTTGAATGCTGCCCTATCTTGATCCCTCCTTCCAATAGAATGGGGAATTGATCCAAAACTAGACCCTCCAAAATCTGAAATTTTAGATTCCATTTCACTAATGCCTCCTTTGAAACCAGAAAATGATCTAACTTCACCTTCCTGCTATGCGGCTCCCTCCTCTTATTAGTCCAAGTATAGTTGGTTCCAAGACATTTAATATCCACCAAGTGTAATGCATGGACCTATCCAATCATAAGCCGATCCCCTAGGTACAAAATTTGGGTAACCCCTCCCTGATCTCTGGATGATGATTTACCATTAAAAGCCCTAGCAACAACCCAGTCTGACTCCTCCCTCAAGACTCTCATATTATCGACCGCTTTCCATTGAAAAATCCGACCATCGAGGTTTTGAGCCCCATAAAAACTTGTGATTAAAACCTGCTCATCTGTCACATTGTTCATAAAATGTGATGTGAGGACACTCCTCCAAGCTATATGCTCTATTGCCATCCATTCAAGAGAGTTCCAAAAGGTAACTATTCCCCCTGAGGCCCCTTGGGCAGCCACTTCCATATGACCAACACCCCTCCAAAGTCTGTTTATTGTTTGACACATGAGATTGAGTTATATTTTTGTGTCTTGGATAAGCAAAAAATCTGTTTACTTTTTTCTAAGAGTCTTTGGATAGCAGATTGATGGGTTTTGTTGTTTAACCCCCTAATATTCCATGATTGTATAAACATTGGTTACGTTGACACTAGTAAGAGTCTATTGGCCTCATCGATCCCCCAGTGATTAGTTTGTCTCCTTGAGATGCTATCAATTCCTTATTTGATTTCGTACCCACTCATTGAGAGTTGATATTCTTTGATCTCTTCTCGACCTGGCTTATCCCTAGAGTTGGCTTTTCTCTGTTCTTTTCTGCCACACCCATGATGACATCCTTTATTATCGGTTGCTTCTGGTTATGCACTATCAATGCCCTTGCAATCTCTGATTGTGGTAACTCATTGCACTCTATTGCTTGCTCTAGGATAGGAGGTATTGAAAGAGAGGCTTGAACATGGCTGTTATTGTTTTTATTATTCCCATCCACTCCTTCCATGAGTTCTTCTTGCTCCACTAGTGTCTTGAAGATCTCATACCTATTTGAGGGCTTGAGCTAGGTTTGCTCTTTACCATCTTTTTTCTTTTGCCTTCTCCTTCTTTTGGGTTGTTCAAAACCATCTTCCTATGCTTCTCCCCTGAGAAACGTTGGTTGTTCCTTTATTGACTATCAATTTACCCTCCTCAGGAAGATTCAACATTTCTATACGAGCCTCCATTTTTGTGTTCATATTGTTTGGCTAGGACCAGGCCAAATGCACATATTTGTGGTAAACTCTACACCTGAAGGGCAAAACCTCATAATTCAGTTGCTGAATCCAAGATTGCCCTACAAGTTCGAGTTCCACCTTTTCCGACAAAGGCTGGTTGAGATCCATTTCCACACATAATCTAGCATAAACGGTTTTGTTTCCTTCCATTGTGTCTCTAGAAACACCCAAATATCTTACAAGGGAATTACTGATGGTTTCCAATACCTGCTCACTCCAAAAATCCATTGGGAGTGCTCACAAACGGACCCAAACTGACATAGCAGTGGGTTCAATTCGGGGACCAAAAATTACTCTCTAGGGCTAAATAAATAATCTTGCCGAACCATGATTCCTCTTTTTTGATTTGAAAGCCCTATTTTTGTTGGCAAGTGAGGAAAAACTAACAATAAAATATCCATTACTAATAAACCACAAAGAATACTCACCAAGAGGCTCCTAGTTTTGCCGAACCCACAAATGCAAAAAAATTTAAGGTAGGGTGAATACCCATGAATTCACAGATCAGGTCATGATGGGCTTTATATAAAATTGTTTCTTCTACTATACTCTGCTCAATGACAATCTTTGGCCTTGATTCCAACTGTGGCAAGCATCCATTAACTTTTTGCAATGTTGATCTTTTTCCAATAACCGCAAATAGCATTTTTAGTGTTGTTTTTGGTGCTTGTTCAGTCTCTATTGGAGATTTTTTCTTCAACAAATCTCTACAAACGAACGTTGTCTATCTAAGAGAGGATCTGGAGGCGTCCCATTGGGCCCTCCTGGGGCAGCAATCTTGTCTTCGATTCCACAACAACCAGAAAGTTCTTCGTCTACCCAATTGACGCCCTAGTTTTCCCTTCCAAAGGTCTTCCGAAACCTAAGTTCAATCAATGTTGTAATGTGGTTTTAAGACATGGTTTAGCATGAATTGCAAGCTGCATTGTATTTTTGGTCTTAAACAAACAATACATTTATTTTATCTCCAAAGAATGTTCCTATTAATTGTCAAAAACTATAGGCAGCCCTCTCAAAGTGTGAGAAGACGCTATACTTTTTGTAGATGGTACTCGATCACATATCAAACAAGCAAAATAGAGAAGTCCTTGGAGAAAATTTCAAATTTATCATTTTCGTAGTAGTGACAATAGCTGAACCAAAAACAAATGCATATGCATTTGGTGACGAAAGTCTTATATCCCTATATGGCCACAAGAGGAGTAGAGCCATAATCATCTTGATTTTTGTCACAGACATGGATAAATCTTAGCTTGTCTTTTTCTACAATCCATATTAGCAAATAATAAGCTGCTTCTTCAGCTGATGGCTCTATGAGTTCTAATCTATCTTTCCTTTTAGGAAGCATGTATCTTGCAAGACATAACGTAGAGATATTCTTAAAATCTAATGTGAAACTTTGCAATATTCTTATGATTGGTTGCTATTGCCCCTTATTTGATTTGGTTCAAAAAAGGATATTATTACGAATATGGACACATCTTGTTATTCACATGTCAAGTTGTGATGGTTTGTGCTATGTTGCCATACTAGGAAATGACATGTATTTACTGTTTTATATCCAAAGGTTTGGGATCTTGGAATATTTCAATGCATACAAAGGTAAAGAAATGAAGGTTGTGTGTTATGTGAATTCTTTATGGATTTGTAATTTGAAAAATTTAATTATATATTTGTTAGATGCAGGTTTGGGTTGCCAATTCAACTAGTGAACTTGAAATGACATACACTCATAATTCAACTAGTGAACTTGAAATGACATACACTGAGACAGTCAAATAGCATTGTCACAACTTAGAGTTTATAGAAAATATCTCTTCTTGCAAGCAAAAAATCCAAAACAATAGGCAGTCAAGGTGTTTGTATTTGAACAATCAAGGTCAGGGAGTCTAGCTTAACTATTTGCTCCATTATTGGTATTGTCAGTTACAGGATGCTATATTTTGGTCGGACCCTCACAATCATTTTTGAGTTGCTTTCTCTCAACATCCCACTATTAATCCACTGCAATAAGCATTTCTCATGTTTCTGTATTGGACAAAGAATGCACAATTGACAGTTTTAATAGTGTAACATAATGATCTACTTTGACATTGAGGTTGTCCTATAAGCACCCAAAACTACTGAAGATTCATGCAAGCAAGAGGAGGCTCTCCATAAAATCCATTGCATAACTCCATAATAGCAATTTGGATTTCAACTTCCACTACAAAAGTGTGTGGTGTAAACCATAGTTGCAAAACTTGCAACTCGCAATACACTTGGAACCCCAATTTTGGATATTTTTTCGAAAACTTGAGAAAACCAAGCAAGAGAAACATTTTAAACAACTACTAGAGAGCCAAAAGGCTGATTTTATATTAGATATTCATAAAAAAGAGTACAATTACAGTTCATGATTATCAAATCAAACCAAAGACATCATAGAAATATAATATTTCAAAATATAAAGCATTTTTTAAACTGCTTTCCCCTTAAACTAGATGGTTGGCCTTGGCTCTCAACAAGTGGAATTGGAGGCTCCTCAGGTACAAGATCATCATGGTGTATCTCCTCCAATCTCTCAAATGTTCTGCTTCCTCCTCAAGTGCCTCAAAAAATGAACAAGCTTTCAATGAAACTTACTACCACTCTTCGCTTCGTATTCCCTTTCTTCGTCATCGTTCATTTTCTTTCAATTTTTCCAAATTTAAATTCTAGTAGTACTATATCAGGAAGAGGTGACAAGTAGAAACTATTTGGTATAATAATAAAAGAACGGCAATTAATATTCAACATACGAGATTTTTAATCAAATGCAGTTACAAATATTTTGCCTATTTCATCAATTGGTCTCTTGTCCCAAGGGTAAATGAAACTATCAAGTGATCTCTATATTTCTATTGCATTTAAGAACTTAAGCTTACCCAAATACCATGGTCACTTTCTGAGAGATTTATGTGGATGTAGTTGAAATTTTGAAACTCCTTTAAATATAGAAAACACATTATTTTCAAAACTAGAAATAATGAAACTCTACAAAAATTTGTTCACTGTTGGAGAGAAGAAAAATGCAAAAATGAAGCCAAATGGCCTTTTAAAAATTTATTTTGCCTGCCATCTTCTGTTAATTGTGCAAGTTTTGTTGAGTTTCTGCAAGAAAATTTTAATGCAAGTTGGCAATTTTCTCGGTGCCTTGAAATAAAAAAAACTTGCCACCTGGAATATATTGCAAGTTTTGTGAGAAATTGTGAAAAATCCGGCGATTTTTTCAACTTTGACATAAACCATTTTGCCAACTTTTTTGATGTTGCGAGACACCATACTTTGATTGAACTCATATTGGGAACTGGGTTTTGTAACCTGTAGAAGACTTGATTTTCCTTTGGTAATTTCTTTAACATTAGGAAGGTTTGCTTCTTCAGATGAATTAGAAGAAACACGGTGAATTGTAACTATATATTCCTTATTAGACATTAATCCATGTAGCATGTTAACCTGGATGTGAACAACCACCTCTGCAATCTTTTTGAAAACATCCCACAAAGAGATGCATTTCAATGTGCAATGCATGAGCTTCTAGTATCATTGATTTAAATAGTTGGCCATTAGTCACAAGAACTACATGCCTGATATCCTAGCATTAACCGCATCGAGACATATAGCAAATCAATATGTTTCCTTGTGAGTTGCGGCCATGCCATTTGAAATCACTGGATACTTGAAAGTGACCTAGATTCAATTGCATGAAATCTTTGATAATGGAATAGTGTGGCATAATGATAATTAGGATATATAATGATATATCTAGTTTCATTGAAAGTGATCCACCCATTTCCTATTGTTGAATAAGCAATTTAATTCTTTTATCAACATCCTATATTGATTCTTTTATCAATCACATTCCTTTGTCAACATTATATATATTCATTGCTGAACCACCTCTTGAATAAACCTGTATAGAAAAACAATCCATATGGCTGACAGTCCATCGCTATTACTACTACCATAATCATGGAAATCATCTTTTTCTTTACCAGAGGACTAGGTCTTCCACTTTACATGCAAAACAGAACCTGGATCATGTATGTCTCAAATCCAGGCCCACTAGTGATTTGGGCCAAGGTATATTTAACAAATATTTCGGTTCCCTACCATTCCTTCAATAGAAGTTGGATGTACTTTGAGATCTGCCTGAAACTTTTGACATGGCCATCAGAGAGCTATTCTGCTTATCAAGGAACATATAAGCATTGTCAACAATTATCTTGAGGTCAATCATGGCTTTGGATTTTCTGTTGCTCAATAAGATTTTAACCAATTTGTAGCCAATGCCTTGCGTATATTTTTGCTTGGCACCATAGCATTTCCATCAATATCATTCTCTGCAGGCGTCTCATCTTACGCTTGTTCCATAAACTCACTCTATCCATGACAAATTCAATTGAAGTAAAAAACAGTAGATCAAATGGAGAAGAAATCAGTTTATGTCATGGAAAAGGGCATCAGGGTGTCTCTTCCGTGATAGCTAAGAGAATCAGCCTGCCTAAATACATATAGAAACTCTTATAAAATCAGATGCATCTTTAAAATAGTCATCTTGAACTTCCAATGTCTTTGTTGATGTTTCTGGGCTACGCTTTTCAAAACCTTCTTTAAATATGTCTGACTATTAAAATGCTTGCTTGTCGAAGACTTATGGCCTTGAAGTTTATAATTGATAGTTAGTTAATTCAATTTAATTCCCAATGTCAAATCATCCTCCTGCCTTATAAAATTCATCATGCCTAGATCAATACAGAGGCCCAAAATCAATTTTTTGTGTTTTCCACTAACACTGTTGTCTTCTTCATCTTCCTTCCCATTGATGAGGGAGGTTGGTAATGTCAAAGAACCAATAATAAGGGAGTTTGCAACCTCTAACAAAAATTCTGTTTGAGAAAGTCCATCTTCAAATTTACTGCCACTTAGATGTTCAGGCATGCACAGAGATGACAGAGTAGATGCTTTATGTTTAGCCTCCTGCCTTCGTATGATGTCTCTCGTCTACAAAATTGTTGTGCAAAACCTATCATTTGCCGTCCACTGAAAGTTGATGGCTAATAATTGTGTCATACAACTTAAAAGTATTTCTTATGAGAAAGGTGCTTGCTTGTTCTTCTACTAAACATCCAATTTCAGTATGAGAAAGATGTAATTTAAAACTAAGGACTAAAAAAATGAAGTGGAAGTGTTCCAACATTATTTAATTATTTGAAAATGTTCTAGTTATAGATTGTATCATGTTTTATAAGGATTATAAATGTTTTGTTTGCAATCTGGAAAATTTGGTTACTGCATTTGTTCTTTTAATTTTGAGCATTCTTGACTTCATTAGAATTCCTTTTTGTAGGATCAAAGTTGGATCTCTTGAACTTGTCCATTCTTGAAATGAAAACCGTGTTCATCTTATTGAGATTTCATGTGAATTTTGAAGTGTGTGTTTATTTGGTGTAGAGATTATGAATCACATGTGCTTGAGTGTTCTCATATTGGTTTGTATTGGCATTTTTTTGACATTTTTAAAATGATGTTTTCAGGTTTTATGAGAGGTAAATTATTTTTGAAAAATGAAGTGCGAACATTCAGCTTGGACCTGATGGATTGTTTTTCCATGTTTTATAAGGATTATAAATGTTTTGTTTGCAATCTGGAAAATTTGGTTACTGCATTTGTTCTTTTAATTTTGAGCATTCTTGACTTCATTAGAATTCCTTTTTGTAGTATCAAAGTTGAATCTCTTGAACTTGTCCATTCTTGAAATGAAAACTGTGTTCATCTTATTGAGATTTCGTGTGAATTTTGAAGTGTTTGTGTTTATTTGGTGTAGAGATTATGAATCACATGTGCTTGAGTGTTCTCATATTGGTTTGTATTGGCATTTTTTTGACATTTTTAAAATGATGTTTTCAGGTTTTATGAGAGGTAAATTATTTTTGAAAAATGAAGTGCGAACATTCAGCTTGGACCTGATGGATTGTTTTTCCATGTTTTATAAGGATTATAAATGTTTTGTTTGCAATCTGGAAAATTTGGTTACTGCATTTGTTCTTTTAATTTTGAGCATTCTTGACTTCATTAGAATTCCTTTTTGTAGTATCAAAGTTGAATCTCTTGAACTTGTCCATTCTTGAAATGAAAACTGTGTTCATCTTATTGAGATTTCGTGTGAATTTTGAAGTGTTTGTGTTTATTTTGTGTAGAGATTATGAATCACATGTGCTTGAGTGTTCTCATATTGGTTTGTATTGGCATTTTTTTGACATTTTTAAAATGATGTTTTCAGGTTTTATGAGAGGTAAATTATTTTTGAAAAATGAAGTGCGAACATTCAGCTTGGACCTGATGGATTGTTTTTCACTGGTGATGGAATGGGCAATCTCAATGTATGGAAATGGGCAGCCCAAACATCATGAGATACAATTGTGAAAGCTATTGTTTTGCACTGAATGTGTTGTAAACACAAATCTCACATGAAATATTAATGCTGGTGTATTGCCAACTGGAACTTGTTGATGGGAGTCTGCAACATATTTATAACAGTTGAGGTATGCTATCCTCTTTATAATTGCTGTGGCAGATTTAAGTTGAACTGCATCATTGGTTATACAAGGTGACAATCTTAACTGGTTGCAGGTGATGCATGGATTGTTTCGAGTCAACTGATTCAATAACTTCTTAAACAAAAGGTTGTTTTAATTTTATACTGGGAATTATTGTATTTTGTGCTAAATGTTGCCGCCATTTACTCCCAGGCATCTTATCTAGTAGCATTGAAGGATGACTATCCATCTAGTAAAGTTATTTCTTGAACAATATTGACCTGTAACTGTAAAATACTTTCAAGCATTCTGTTTGGATCAGCATTGTATTGTAACAGTAGATACACGATGTATTACATGGTGTTTCATACATCCCCTTGCTTTTGTATCATAAGTGTACTGGATTTTTAATTGTACTCAATGCAAGGTGAAGAATATTTGACAATCATCAATTCTTTTGGAGGATTTGGGGAAAACTTCAATGCACATTTAATGCAATTCATACTTTTTCAATGTGATTTTGTTCTTATTTTCTATCTAAGATTGAAACATATTTTTTAGTGTTTATGAAATGGCCACCTATTTTTGCCACAAACAGATGATCTAATCATCTACCATGGATGGTTTTATAGTTATCTAGTTTTAAATATCTAATATTTTTATGCAGACTTTTTGTTGTCAAAAATGTATAGATGAGCTATTGATTTTTTCATCATAAATCTGTTAAATTGTTAATGGTATTTAATGCAACATGAATTATAGTTGACTGTAAGCGATTTTGTTGTATTGAACTAGAAAAACAGTTTGTTAGTTTCATACAATTTATCTTTTTGCATATACATTCCTAGCTCTCTTTACTTTTATGCTTGAAATTTCTGTTGGGTGTTTATAGTAATGACTATTGCTAATGTACTCAATGTTTTTTTTTTTTAATATGTGGCTTCTATTGGGGGCCACTCCCATTTGCTGTAGCATACCTTTTTATCACAATTTTTTCATTCCTTTTCCTCTTAAATATATTCTTGAAATTCCTCAAAGTGCTATGTTTCCACAATCAGCTCCTTGACATCATTTTGATTAAGAGAAAAAATCTCAGTTGGCCAGTTGCCTTCTAAAATTTGAATGAATTTCATTGGGATGAAGATCAACACCGCAATTCACTAAATTTGAATGTCACTGGGATGGCCGGTTGCCTTCTAAAATTTGAATTTCACTGGGATGGAGATCAATACTGCAATTCACTGGGATGAAGATCAACACCGCATTTCATTAATTTATCTGCTACCCGATTTCCTTCTCTATAAATATGCTCACACTTCCAAGAATTGCCTGTAGTAATAGATGATGAACATCAACAACTATATTATTTTTTATCCAGTCTGCACATCCATTTTTGTTAATAGCATTGATGATAATGTGTGAATCCCCTCAATTGAAATATATTTCCATCATTTTTCTACTGCAATTTTAATCCCTATAAGAAGTGTGTGTGCCTTAGCCTTTGCATAGTTGTTAGTTCCACATGATTCTGAATAAGTGAGGAGAATTTTGCCTTTACTATTTCTAAAAACACCACCTCCACTAGCTTTTCTTGGATTTCCTTTAGAAGCACCATCAAAATTAATTTTGATAAACCCAATTTCTGAACGTTTCCATTTTACCGTAGATTGAAGTAGATGCTTTTTTTAATTCCATTATCAGAGATGACTCTTCATGTTCAAATCCTATAGCCAAGTTATTAGCACCTTTTTTTGTCCAATTGAGACTTCCCATGATGACCACCATATTTGTAGACATTCTGCAAGAGAGGCAATAATACGGTTCCAAACTTGGGCATGATTTTGAGATTTAGTTTTATTTTTTATTTTTTTTTACAAGAAAAAATCGTAATTTTATTTCAAGAATGAAAGAAAATTACACTTCTCAAGTGCCTTGGCACAAACAAAAACCCAGATAAAAGTAGATTACTGGGAGTCAAAATATAATTACAGTCGGGCAGATCAGAGAGGAAAAAACCCATCTTCAAAATAGCATGGGGATAATAAGGATAAATATCCTTATATATCAATACTTAATCATCAAAATAACCTCCATGTCCAAAACCTGGATAGAAATCAATGAAAAAGAAACCAACAAAAAGAAAAAAACAATTAAAATCTACCATAAAGCTCTAATCAAATGAACAGGCCCATAGTAAAAACCTAGAGCTAGCATAGAAACTAGGGGTATGATATGTGGGTGAAAGAAGAAACTCCATCCTTGTTCTCTTCCATTTGCAAGAAACCTTCTGGAACCTGTTGACCTTCTTTTGATAACCTATCTGCTTCTTGATTTAATTCCCTATAAACATGAGTAAAAGAGATATTTTCAAAAAGGGAAATCACCTCCAACAGTTCATCTCCCACTGGTCTAAGTAGATTATTTTTTAATTGAGTAGATCTATTCATCTAGTTGATGACTAGAGTAGAATCTCCAAAAATTTGTAATTTTTTCATATTTCTCTCTGAAGCACACTTCATTAGCAATCTCAATGCCTGAAACTCAACAAAATTGTTGGAACCTATCCCAAGACCTACTTTAAATTTGATATAGTGGGTATCTAAGAAGTACATAATGCCTCTTATGCTACTAAAATTTGATTGTCTCTGATTGGCCCCATAAAAAAACCCCATGGTTGAGACTTTTCAATGAACAAATTGTCTACTTGTCGAGGTTTCTTATGTTTTCAAGGCCCTTTATTGATTGAGACCAAAGTCCTCACCTGAAATATGACCTGAAATGGGGGTATTAACTTCCCTTCAAAAATAGTTGCATTCTGTGCCAACCATATACCCCAACATATAAGACATGGTAAAGAAAGAAATTGTTTCAACTCTTTTTTCAAAAACCATTATCTTAAGCATACCTCCACTGTTTCTCCTTCCCAAATATTTTGTACTCTAGTTATCTGTTCAGCTTCTAACCAAACTTATTGAGAAAAAGGGCATTTGATTAACAAATGTGTGATGTTTTCCTCCTCTGATTGACACAACATACAAATACTTGGACCTTGTCTGCTTCTCCTCTATAAAACTTCCCAAGTCAAAGCCTTATTTCTCAAAGCTAACCACATGAAAATAATTATCTTTTTTGGGTAGATAATTTCTAAATCTGCTTCCACCACCAAGTAGGCCCTTGAGGATGAGGGTCAAAACTTGCTTTGTAGCCAAGTCTAGCCATATATTGACCCCTAGATTTGTTGTATGCCCAAGCAATAGTATCTGGTTCAACTCTCAACTTGATATGACTCTTATTAAGACTATCAGTGTAAGCCTTCCACAAAACAACTTGCTCATCAGAAAGACCCAAGACCTGAGCCTACTTCCAACCTTGGGTCCAAAGACTAGAAGAATCTGATTCCCCCACCTGATGAAGAAAGTAAAAACCCTTGTCTTGTAAAGAACTTATCATAGCTTCCAACAACAAAATGTTTTCTCCACAACCCAAAATAGAATCAACCCCTATTCTAACTTGTTCACCATTGCCCACTTTCCAAGCCAAATATTTTCCAATCATAGGAAAGGCCTGTACTAGTGCCTTCCATTGAATGGAAATATTTTTAATGCTTTTATGTGGACTTCTGATCCAATCCATAAAGGTCCCTGGATGAATATACTTTTGTTCAATAATCTTCTTCCATAATCCTTCTCTAGTCAAAATCCTCCATAAACTTTTTCTTCCAAAGAAGAACAAAAAATATGGATATTTTTAAGTCCCCAACCACCTTCCTCCTTTGGCCTAGCAATACTCTACCACTTAACTAAAGGAATGCCTTCATGTTCCTTGCATCCAATCCAAAGAAATTTGAAGTAATGTTTTCTTATTTTCTCTAGAACTCCTTTGGGAATGAAGGCCAAGGAGTGCCAAAACATAGGAATTGCCTCAAGAATAGACTTTACAAGTGTTAATATCCCACCAATAGACAACCATCTATTACACCAATGGTTAATCCTAACTTCAATCTTCTCTAAAATCCATCCCCAATCTCTCTTCCTGTAAGTATTTGGCTTCAATACAAAACCTAAATACTTAAAGCCTTCCTGGAAATCTAAGAGATTAAAAGGAAAAAGTCTGATTAGACCTTATTCAGTCTCCTGCTCTAGACCATTAAAGCAAATAGAGGATTTTTGAAAATTTATCTCCATGTCGGTAGCAATATTGTAAGTGTCCAAGATTTCCTTCAACTTTCTAGCTTCCCTTAAACTACCATTTGTGAACAACAATACATCATCAACAAATAATAAATGAGATAAATAAAGGACCCCCACTTTGATCCCAAACATGGATCCTACCCTCTTTGCATCCAAAATAGCTCTACTCAATCCTTCAACAACCAACAAAAAAAGTAAAGGAGATAAAGGACATCCTTGTCTTAGTCCTCTTGAGGGTCTAAAGAATTTGGAAGTTGATCCATTGATAAGAATAACAAAATATATAGAATAAATGCATCCCATAATCCACTTTACTATCGGATAGCTAAAACCCACATGTAAGAGCATCAATATGAGATACAACCAACTAGTTCTATCATAAGCTTTAGATAGATCTAGTTTAAGGACCATTGTAGGAAGATTTTTAGTTTTAATAGAGTGAAGGCCCTCTTGTGCAGCTCCTATGGCTTCAAAAATTTGTCTACCTACTATAAACCCAAATTGCTCCTAGGAAATAACTTCAGAGAAAATCTTCTTCAATCTAATAACTATAATATTTGCAATGATTTTATAGATACAATTACACAATGAAATAGGTCTAAATTCATCAAAGGTTTTAGGCTTCTCCTTTTTGGAATCAAAGCTAAAAAAGTGGAGTTAAAAGCCCCAAAAACCTGACCACTCAACCTAACTTCCTCCATTACTCTGAGAAGATCCTCCTCAACAAGATCATAGAAAACTAGGAAAAACTCCATAGGCCATCCATTAGGCCTTAGACTTTTATCCTTTTTGAAATAAGTTAGGATAACTTTTAGTTCTTCCTTTGTGACCTCCTTCATAAGTAATTGATTATCCTCCTCTATCACAAAACTGGGAAGAAAGTAGTTAACTTTAAAATTTCCCCAATATTGACTCTATCAGGTTCTTTATAGATAGATTGAAAATGTTTTACTCCCAAATCTGCTAACTTAGAAAAACTCCTAATGAGGACCCCTTCTTCATTCTGCATCTCCTAGATAGTGTTAACCTTCTTCCTATGATTAGAAAAATTATGAAAAAACTTAGTATTTTCATCCTTTTTTTTAAATACAACTCTACTTTTCATTCTCCATTCAACTTCCCTCCACTCCAAGAATTTGTTCTTCTTAATTTCTAGTTCAACTAGTCTTGTTTTCTCCTCCTCTTTAAACAAACCAACCTCATTCTTTTTATGAATTTCTAAAATTTCCTTCTCCACCAACTTAAGATCTCTATCCATACTCTCCTTTTTAACTGCAATCCAAGATGACACAACTCCTTTTAATTTTTTTAAAGTAACAACAAATTGAAAACTTGTCGATAACCTAGAACTTTGGTCATAACCAATCCATTTTTTTTAATCAGTTGTTGAAAATCTTCTTCCTCCAACCAAATTGGATTGAGCTTAAAAGGATTGGTAGGTTTTGCCTCTTGAATTTCTAATTGAAGAAGTATGGGAGAATGATCTGAGCCACCTCTAGTCTCAACCCATGACCATTTTCTATCTATTTCATTGTATAATGACTCTGAGATCAAAAATCTATCCAACCTCTTTGAGATCCTAGCTTCCCCAACTCTATTATTTCTCCATGTAGGCATTAATTTTATTGGTTCCAAATCAATTAAACCAACTTCTTCAATATTATGTCTAAAGTAATCTGCAAGTCTATCAAGTCTTGCAGATTCTCCCCATACCTCACTTCTATTCATAGTAAAATTTAAGTCCCCACCAATGATAACTCTTTCATCCCTAACACACCTTTGGGAGAAAAAATCATCCTAGAAGACCTACCTATCTTCATAGGGACCATAACAATTAATAACTGATAACCTCAAACCCAAGTCTTTAAAAAGAATTTTATCCATAAGCCTAAAACCATAAAGGAAGAATTAATTAAGGATATTGAGTTCTTCCAGCTAGTCAAAACACCCCTAAATTTTTGGTAGCATCTAGAGCCAAGAACTCCTAGTCCCTAAGCAATTTACTTAACCCTTCAATGACTTTTGTACTTGCCCCCATGGTTTCTTGTAGAAGGATAACATCTAGATTATGAATTTCCACCAGCCTGGCTAAGGCAAGTCTTTTAGAGGGACTACCAAGACCTCAAATATTAAGGGATAACAAGATCATTTAAACATCTTAGAGGGGTTTTATCCCACTCTAAGGACCCCTTTGATAGATTTTTGTTTACCTTACTGAATTTCCCTCAAAGCCTTCTCCTGTGCATGAAATAAAAAATATTTCCTACCTATTGAAGAAGTGGAAGATTCCTTTATAAGGTCTAGACCTAACCCTAACCTTCCAACAACTGCATAAGTTCTCAACTCAGATTCCCTTTTCCTAGAATGTAACAAATATCTACAAGAGGAGCCCATCTCCAAACCATCCCTTGAAATAGATACCTCCCTAGAAGATTCACTTGATAGGTCAAAAAGACTTCCCCCAATAGCAAAAATATTTGGATCACAATCCCTATTCAATGTGTTTGAGGTTGTCGACCCATTGTCCAAAATCCTAGAAAATTCCTTGTCCCTAGGACTTCTCTTTGAATATTCATAAGGAAGTGTACAAACTTCTTTATTACCTAATTCTATATTATTCTCCACATGTATTGGATAGTAATTGTCATAAGGCTTAGATGACTGACCAACAAACTTAATAGTATCAGGTTCCAATCCTTTCATAGTTTTCTTTATGACTCTGTCTCCTTCTCTAAAAACTTATGAATAATGAAATGGAGATAAAGCTAGGCCCAAAATTTCTTCCTCCTTCTAGAGTTTTGGTTCTAGGTTCAACAATATTCTTTTTGCTTGTTTGTGCCAAATCAGGGAGCACTATTGAGCTCTAAAAAATAGGTATCTCTTGATTGTTGTTAGCTGACTTGAAATCCCCACTAGTCATTTGTTTTCTCCTCCATACTTTTATGTGAAATATTGAGAACATTCCTTAGCAATATGTCCATAAACATGACAATAAACACATCTAAAAGGAATCTTCAAATAGTCTAAGATTTGATTATGAATTGTATTCCCCATAACTATCTCCATACAGTCTGGTAAGCCTTCATTGATATCCATCTCAACCAAAACCTGAGCTACAGACCAAAAAACACTAGATTTGAAAGAAATATCTATATCCAAGGTTTTACCTAATGAATCTCCAATCTCTTTCAAAGCTCTTTCTGACCATAACTCCATTGGTAGACCTAGAAGTTTTACCTAGATTGGGATTCTCCTAGCAACTTCAGTCCTAGGATCAAAGCAAGTCGTCCAAGCCTTCAAAGCCAAAAAAGAAGACCCCCAATACCAATGACCTCCCAAAATTTTTTGTGCATCTTCCTCAGATCGAAAAAGGAAACCTATCCATCCTCTGGCAAGTAAGTGAAAAATTGGCCCATATCCTAAAATTGGGACCCATACCTTCTGCAACCACTCATTTAGTGTATTATCAACTATTTGATATCCATGAAACTTCCCAATAAGGGCCTTCCTCGAAAACTCCAAAACTTGTTCCATCCTCAGGTCTTCCCCAAGTACCATTCTGATCTTTGACCTTCTCTTTTTAACCACTTTATGTGCCTTACACACTTTAGTAACTAGAGTTGTAGTCTATGTTGATTGAAATTTTGGACCCACTCCACTTAGGGCCTCTAAATCAAGACTTTTACCAATAAAACTAGAACCAAACAAAGGAAACTCTATCAGACAAAGTGAGTTTGGGTTGTTTGGAGCTTGCTCAAGTTTTTCTTCCCCATAATGAAATACTTGCTCATTCATTAGACCCATCACTTGAGTAGAGTGTTCTGAGACACCTAAGAGTGAGCAATCAATAGGACAATCAACCTGATCTAAACCTATTGACATAGACTCCCCTCTATCCACTAAATTTTGATAACCTATAGTATTATTCTGGCCACTCAAAAAACCCAAGGACCCCTAGTTCTCAACTTCTAAGTCTTGTCCAGAAATGGGACCCTTGGCCCTTGGAGTTGAAAATATGTGTTGCCCCTCAAAGGGGTCCTCTGAGAAGTCCAAATATTCCTCTTCATTCTCCATCAAAATAAGAAACCAATTTCCCAAACTATACTACCATTTTAAAAATACCAAATAAAAACAAAAGTTAATATTTTCCTTTTGCAAACCCTAGCTTTGTTGCATGAACTTCATGATTCCAACTGATAAACTTCTTCAAACAACCATTCACATGCACAAAAATATTCCTCCCTATCAAAGTAACTCCTTTCACCTTTTGCATGTTTCGATTCTAGAAAGTAAGTTGTCCAACCTTCATTTTCTTCACATGAATAGATCTGAGCGCACTTCGGTTTTAAAAAAATGTTGATGCTTCTTGTGTCATTTTTTAAAGATATTAGTCAAGAACTGGACCCACCTTCATTTTATTCACATGAATAGATCTAAGCACATTCTAGTTTTAGGAAAAATAAAATACTATCACTTGTGTTTTTTTACTTTTCTCTGTGCTTCACTTTGTAAACCCTAGCTTTACTGTGTGCACTCTATAATTCTAGCCAACAAAATTCTTCAAACTATTGTTCACATGCATAGAAATATTCCTCCCTAGAAAAGTAAATCCTTTCACCCCTTCAATTTAATTCCTCTGTGCTTCACTTTGCAAACCCTAGCTTCATTGCATGCACTTCATGATTGCAGCCGACAAACTTCTTCCAAAGAAAATTTAAATGTAAGAAAGAGGAATGCTTACCTCCTTCATAGTCCGAGCTTTCATCAAAATTGTAGATGGGTCTTCAATTATCATCAGGTGACGACGATGATGGATCAACCACAACCTGCTCCAGCAACGATGACAACCTCCAAGCATTTTAGGCATTAAAATTTAACATAAAGAGATGGCGTATTTGTGCAAGAAAACTTTTGTTATTCCTTTCAAGCCATAAATTCCAACAAATAATGACAAGGCCAATCCTCCAAAGAATATATAATACTTTAGCTTTAAAATATTTAATCCAACATTTCATGAACTCTTTAAATGTTGATGAAGCTACCCAATATAATTTCATATCTAAAAAAATAACCTCAAATGGTGTGAGCAAAAAAACAATGAAAAAGTAAATGGTCTGATGTTTCTAAATCCTTCTCACACAAGGCACATCTAAAGGGTCCATAATATCCTCTTCTTTGTAGACTCTCTCCTATAAGAATATTACTTTGAACTGCTAACCAAAGGAATGTTGATGCCTTAGGGAGAGCCTTTAATGACCAAACATTCTTCCAAGAAAAATATTTGGGAGAAGGAAATTTTGATTGTTCTAAATACTCATATCCCAAATCGACCAAGTGTTCACCTTCCTTTGATAAATTCCAAACCAACTTATCCTTTCGTGTGAAAATTGGTATATAAAACTCTTGAAGCATCTTTTGAAGTTCATTTGCAATTTGTTTTAGTTCCTATCCTTCAACCATGTTATTGAAAGAAATCTATGATCTTGAGTTGTTGCTCATAACAATATAGTATTTGACCTTTGGACCTTTAGATGCTAGGCATGCTTTAGCCAATGGTTACAATTTTGAGACAAAGATAAGAGGATAAGGCTTCAACCAAGCATCACACCAAAACTTTGCACAACTCCCCTCATTGATAGACCATCTAATATGCTTCTTTATCAATTGCAAACTCTTTGATATGAAGTTCCATGTTGACGATATTTTGGGTAGAGTTCTTTTCCTAAATAATTTCATTGCATCAAGAGAACCTATATATTTTTGAAGTAATATTTTTGC
This sequence comes from Wollemia nobilis, assembly GCA_028583015.1. Lineage (NCBI taxonomy): Eukaryota > Viridiplantae > Streptophyta > Pinopsida > Araucariales > Araucariaceae > Wollemia > Wollemia nobilis. The sequence goes on along the minus strand of JAQPPZ010016467.1, from coordinate 9,855,329 downwards.
CCAATTCTTTCCTTGATCTCTAAATAATATCCACCCAAGGTTTGCTCCTAATGCCAAATTCATAAGTTTACAATTCTGCAATCCTGCTCCTCCAATATTCTTTCCTTTGCAAACCCTATCCCACTTTCAAAGAGGAAATCTAAATTTGTCCTCACAACCTTTCCATAGAAAGTCTCTTTGAATTTTATTAATTTTTGATGTTATACCTGTTGGCAATCTTAAAAGTGACATCACATAAATAGGTATGGATTGCAAAGTAGTCTTTATGAGTTGTAGCCTTCTTGCTATGGTTAAGAACTTACCTTTCCAATCTGACAAGCAAGCTTTCATTCTATACAAAAAAGGGATCCAAAGCTCTTTTTTATTTCCTTTATTAGACAAAGGAAGACCCAAGTGGGTTGATAGAAAATTTTCAATTTTAAAGCCTAATATATTCACAATAATTTATTGTTAATCTAGGGCAGTATTAATAAAAAAATTCTAGATTTTTTAGTATTAACCAATTGTCCAGTAGTCTTCTCATAGCATGATAATATTGATTTAAACTCCATGGCCTCTCTGACTTAGGGATGACACAAAAGAAAACTATCATCAACAAATTGGAGATGAGATTCAAAGGGACCTTTTTTGCAACTTGAATATCTTTGATTTTTCTTTCCATTTTTGCCTTTGAAAAGGCTCTCCCTAATGCTTCCACAAGAATAATGAATAGATAAGGAGAAAGTGGATCACCTTGATAAAGTCCACAAGATGATTTGAAGTAACCAGTAGAAGAACCATTGATCAAAATAGAAAATGTTGTAGTGCTATAACAATATTTAATCCAGTCACACCAACTTAATCATAGCCAAACTTTCTAAGAATAACATGTAGAAAATTCTAGGAAACACTATCATATGCTTTGTTCATATCTAATTTCAAAAGCATTTATGGTTTTTTCATGGAATGAAGAGAAGTTATGGCCTCTAGTGCAATAATTATACCATCAATAATTTATTTACCACAAACAAAGCCACCTTTTTCTTCTAAGATAAGACAACCTAGAATGCCCTTAAGCCTGTTTGCCATAATTTTTGAAATGGTATTATAAATCATATTACAAAGGCTTATTGGACAAGAATTATCAAAATATTTTGTGTTGTCGTTCTTGGGAACCAAGGTAATAAAAAGATCTTGATCTCACTTATTATAGCCTTCATTTTCCAGACCTCTTCAACTGCAACTAACATATCAATTTTCAATAAAATCACAAATTGTTTTGAAAGAAAATTGTAGGTAATCCATCGGGGTCAAGTGCCTTGTTAACATGGAAATAGAAAACTGCTTCATGGAGCTCCTCCATAGATATCTTCTTCATCAAGATTTATTTTTGTCCCTGAGTGATAATTGATGGAATATTTTGTAGAAGTTTTTCTTATGCCTCCTTATCTTACCTTGTATCTGATAAAATATTTTTGAAATAATTAATTGCTTCCTTCCTTATATCTTCTTTGTCCTCAATATTTCTTCCATTTGAAGTTAAAATATTTTTGATGTGATGAGAAGAAAAAATTGTTTTTGTTGTAGCATGAATTGTTTTTGTATTTCTATCTCCTTCCTTGATCCATTTCTCTCTAGATTTTTGGAACCAATATAACTCATTTTTCAATGCATTATGATAATAAAAAAGTAATTGTTTTCTTTCACATAAGAATCCTGATCCATTCCATTAATTTATACTATCTCTTGTAAATTTTTGAGCTTGGATTCATTTTTTTTAAATGTTACTAAAAGATTTGGCATTCCAAATCTTCATTTGCTCCTTTAAATATTTTAACTTTTGAATAAACTTGTACATACATGATCCTTCAAATTTTGATTCATCCCACAATAACATAACCATCTAGAAAAAATTAGGGTATTTTTTTTGTGGTTGTGTCTTTTTTTTTGTGTGGAAAACATCCCAAAAGGGATGCCACTTTCGGGTAAGACCCAAGGAGGTAGGGGTATCTCTTCCGCAAAAATCACCCAGGGCTTGCACCTAGCCTACCACATTTGACATACTCAAGGAGCAAACCTAAAACAACAAAAAACAAGAACACACAAACACAAACACACAATAAGATAAAAAAAACATGCTCCTTGAGTGTGTCTAAAAGATAAAGCACAACCAAACACACACAATAAGATAAAAAAACACAACATGAACCACATAGAAAAAACACAAGAACAACATAAAAAAACACAAACATGACAAAAACAACATAATGCTACAAAGACACAACCAACAAAAACATGAAAAATAAAAACAACCAAAACCTAAAAATAAAAATAAAATAAAAAAACAACCAACAAAAACAACAACATAGAAAACACACTCACTAAAACACAAAAACACCAATTAACACAAACATACAAAAACACAAGAAAAAGAACAAAAAAAACACAAGAACAATAACAAAAAATACAAAACAACAAAAACACAAGAACAACAAAAAATAATACAAAAAACACAAAAATAAAACCAAACAAAAACACACACACACCTCAAAAAACAAAACAAAAAAAGGAAAAAGAAAAAGAAAAAATTGAACACAACAATGACCTTTCTACACCAAAAAATTTTAATGCAATAATCAACAAAGGAAACAAAAGAAAGATTAGTTTGAGTTAGGGAACTAAAATACCCTAACCAAACCAAAGAGAAGCAAAAAAAAAACAAGAAGAAACTAGGTACCTCAAGAACTAGAGCCATCCAAAGAAATGATAGAAAGAAGATCTTCTCTTATTTGAAAAACCCACCATCTAGGAGGGTGGTTGTAGCAAGTAAGATCACCTTTGTCCAAAGCCCAATTAGCTAAAGCATCAACACTCTTATCTGATCTCTGACCACATAGTTGTAATCAAATTTAAAAAATCCCATTTGGATTAACTGAATCTTTTTAATAATTTTTTTTATTTAAAAAAAATAGGGTCTTGGAGCCACAGATACTGGAAGCAAAATGGCTTTGGATGATCATTATTAGGTAACTCACAAGTAAAAATAATAGGTTTGTGATTTGATCCTACTCGCAATAAAATATTTGAAGAGATTGTATACTTTGTTTACAACCATTTATTGGATAACAAGAATCTATCCAATCTTTTTACTATATGATTTTGCCCAATGCGTCTATTATCCCATGTATATTGAAATTTTGAGGGACTAACACCCCAAATGTCATTTGAATTGACAAACAAAGAAAAATCTTGCACTAATTTAGACCATCTTGGAATACCACCCTTTTTTTCCAAAGGATATAGAATAGTGTTAAAATCACCCCCAAGAATCCATAGATCACAAGGAATCATCATTGTGTTTGACAAAAATATGCTAAGGTCCTTCCAACATCTTTCATGAGGAGTAACTATAGTTGGAGCGTATACATTTATAACCCCAACTTTGATGTTTTCCTCTTTCTTGCAAAATAATCTAGTAACCTAATTACTTTTTGCTTCTAATAATTCCCCATCCCATTTGCATTTGTCCCATATTATTGCAATACCGCTTGAAGCTCCTGTAGAAGAAATTTCTAAACAATAAACCTTCTTCCAAATCTTCTTAAAAGCATCCTTACATTCCTCATTGTTTAATTTTGTTTCTTGTATTAAAATAAACTCAAGACTCAGGGGTTTTATTCATACCCCTAATATTACATGGTATCATTTTCATCATCAACAATTTTTTTTTTTATTAGTGGGCTTAGCCCCGCTTCTTGCTAACACCTATGATATTTTTATTTGGTTTCCTAGATCAATATCCTTTTGAGTTTTTTTTCTCTTTGTTCTTGCTTTGATGGCCTTCCTCTCCTTCTTCCATTCCCACCAACACTCTCATCTTCATCAATCTCTTCTATTTTTTTATTTTTTCATATTGTTCATAATGAGACTTATCTTCTAAAGATTTATGTTGCCCTAAAGAGTCAAAAGTGCAAGGAATAGCCTCATTAGCATTTTCTTCTTTATGTTGCCTTGAAAACTCTAAACTACATAGATGATCCTCCATAGTCATTACTTTCTTATGTTGGCCTAGAAACCCTAAATTTCCTTGGATATCCTCCATAAGATTTTCTTTATTGTACTACTCTTGAAACCCTAAAGTGCAAGGAATATACTTCATACTACTTTTATTTTTATTGTAATGAGAAGATTTTATGCTACTTGAGGAAAATAAAGGTGATTTACTTGGATTAAGCTTGATCTCCTTCACCTCATTTGCTTTAAAATTTTCCTCCCCATCTTCCTTTGCTTTAAAATTTGCCTTCCCCTTTTCCTTTGCACATTTAGCTCCTATATTTGAACTTGCGCATTGTACTTCCTCATCCCTCATATCATTTTTTTCTTCTAATGGTTGATTCGAGTGAACTGTAATGGCCTTTCCCATTTGATGATATAGAGGGGTTTTTCTTGACACTTTCTTAGGAGTGGAAAATCCTTGATTTGACCTAGCTTCTCCTATGATATGATCTTATTTTAAATTGAAGCTACCCTCATGCCCAAAATTTCCTTCTCTTCCTCTATCATTTTTGCTTTGCAATCTCTTGCCATGTGCCTAGTTTCATGATATTTGCAACATCGAAATGCAATGTTTTCATAATCCACTTGTTGATCCTATTATCTTGATTCAAATTTAATCCTAATCGATTGTGGTAAAGGTTTTGAAATATATATGGCAACATATATTTTAGTGTATACATCATGCCTTGTATCCTTAGTAGTTGGTCCCTCCTGGATGAATTCACCTAGAGTATTTTCAATATTCTTTAAAACCTCCTTACTGATGAGTTGATAAGGAATTCCAAAAATTCTAATCCATACCAATTTTTTTTTAATAGTTTCTACATCCACACAAAAGTTCTCACTCCAATGTCTTAAATATAATGCATATTTACCCCTAAACCATGAGCCTCCATCCATTATTTTATCCCTTATTTCTAAATTGTAAGAAAAATCCTTTTGGAAGAAAAGTCATGGAGTAATTTGAATTCAACCCCTACTTTCACTTGATCCAATTTTAAATCTTAGAAAAACCTGGCCACTATCCATGGAACTTACATATCAATCCTCTAGTTTTAAGAACCATTATATCATGCTCAATCATCTCATCCTTGATAATCACTTCTAGTGTAGTATATGCTACCTAGACAGGGTTTGTTGTAGATTCCCTCTTTCTCTTATTGCTAGTTATGGCATTCATACTTCCAACTAGGTCATTCTTAATTTTAGTAAGGACTTTCGAAAATGACTTTCTTTCCATGTTACCTAGATTTTATTCAACATGTTCTTTTAAATTCTCCTAATATCTAGAACAAGAAGTGGCACTTGTTCTTTGATTACAATTTGTTTTCTACTTCTTGCTTCCTGCTCACACTTTTATTGCTCCCAGCTTGTGCTCGCGCTCACACTCTCTTTTGGCTACACTTACTCTCAACTCACAATAGCACTTTCTTTTAGTTGCACTCACTCTCGATTGCACTCTCTTTTGGTTGCACTCACTCCTGGCTATCACTTGCACTCACTTTCAACTATACTCACTCTCGACTTATGCTTCAGCTCGCTTTTGACTGCACTCACTCTTGGCTACATTCATTTTCGACTGCAATCAATCTTGGCTTGCACTTGCACTCACTTCTAGTTGCACTCAATCTTGGCTACACTTACTTTTAGTTGCACTCACTTCTTGCTCACACTTCCTCCTCGCTCCCACCTTGCCAATGTACTTAATGTTGCAAACAAGTGATGATCATTTAATATAAATTGCTTTTAAGTTTTGACTTAATTATTTTTCATTATGGCAACTCATAGGGGTTTTTGAAAGGGCCCCAACCCTTATATATAAGACTAACAAAAGATAAGCAATTAAGATCATAAAAATGGAACGAACAACAAACACACTTCTCAAGAGTTACAAAAACCTTACAACATATCTAAATCAAAACTACAGCAACAAAATATAACCAAAGAATAACAATAGTAATAAAGACAAGCTTGTTGTCTCTGTTTTTTAAAAAACTACAATCAAACCCTTTGCTTTGTTGGGGTATTCATACCCCTAATGTTCCAATAAAGCAAAATTTATTTTTATTGTATTTTGGTGGGTTCTTATCCCCACTTAATAAAGTCTTATGAGAACCATCAGCCACTTGTTTAGTTGTCTCTCTAGATATTTCATCTCTTATTTTTGGTCTTCCCCTTGGAGTTGACACACCAACAACAACTTTCTTCTTCAAATATCTAATCAATGTCCTTAGAAGCACATCTACCTTCAAATCAACTAAAGAATCCCATTCCTCAACACCATCCTCTTCATCTAGCTTCAATTTATCCCCTGATTGTTGATTCTTAGTTTGCACCCTCACACCTATCATTTATTATCTATTCTCATCATCAGACTATCGTGTTATTTCTATTTGTTGCACATCTCCTACACTTTGTTGTAGTTTTTTGAGCATCCACTTTGATGGTTATTGTGATATTTTTTCTTGAAGCTACATCTCCTCCCAGGAATGCTGTAGTTTCTATAATGACCTTTGAGTATCTATATCCATATGTTCCAAAGTTTTTTTAGGTCCCTCAATTTGTATTTTTGTTGTTAAAGGTAATGAACCATCTAGCTTCATCCTTTTATCATCTGTGGATTTTTTTACAGTCGAATCCCTAATTCCTTTTTCACCAATGAACCCTAGTTGGGTATTCTCTACAATTTTTGCTTCAGTCCTAACAATCCCTTCGAAGGTAGGGCATTGGGTTTCAGGCACAAATTCCTCTTCCAATTGTTCTAGAATTTGAAACTTATTGCTATTTTTTGAAATTATTATCTACATTTGCTTCTTGCCTTGACCCCTTATCTTCTTTTCCCAATTTCCTCCTCCAAACCTTAGTAATGGGTTTGCCTGCCTCAACCTCCCACTCCTCCTTTTGAGGGCAATTTCTAGAAAAATGCCCAACTCGATTGCATACCCCATAAAGAGTAGGAGAATTTTTATATTCCACCTTTTGAACCCATTCTTGATAATCTGACATGATTTTCATTTATTGAGGTAAGTATTTACTTAGGTCTACATTAACACATATTCTAGTTGCTAGAAGCCTTGACTTCACTTTAGTTGAATGATCAAAAGCTAGGAGAGTTCCAATAGAGCTTGCAATTCTTGCTAAAATGTCTTCATGCCAGAAATCCACTGGTAAACCTAGCAAACTCACCCAAATAGGAGCAACTTCCATATTATATGTTAATGGATTGAAACCCAAAAACCATTTCTTTAAACATAATCCTCCTACCAAAAAACCATGGTCCTCCCATAAATACCCAACCAAATCATCATTGCAAGTAAAATTAAAAAGGATAAAACCACGAGGGAGAGCTACAACTTGCAAAGAACCCTTTAGATTCCATCTAAAAAGCATCCACTTTCGAATAGAATCAGATCTGGGTAAACATTTCCAGCAAATTTACCTACCAATGAATTCTCCCTCTCAACAATAATCTTATTTTCTAGGGCTTTTGGAACCCAAACCACAAAGTTATCATTCTCCAAAACTGCTAAAATCTTAAACTTCCCAGAGAGCTCAAGATTTTTTCCCTCAATAATCTTCTTCCAGGAAGTTTCCCCTAGATCAAAGGACCTTGAATGATCATTATCAGAAGCTTTTCCATCTATTTCTATAGAATTTTCCATTCTAATTATATTATCCTAATAATATTTACTACCTACCATCAACAATATTTGAAGACATACAACTTAGATCTGCTTAAATCCCACTAATATCATGCTCCTTTGCTTAGATCTTGCTCAGATATGCTCCATTGATATTGCTCCTTTGCTAAGATCCCACTCAGATCTACTCAGATCCTGCTCCTCTGCTCAGATCTCACTTAGATCATGTGCACTCTTTGTTGTCATCACCACTGTCTACTACTTCCCCTGAGCACTCTTTTGGCTTAATTGTCTTATTATTTTATTCAAAGCATATTTTTCATATGTATTTTTCTCAAAGAAATTGAATACTTGATATGCTTTTTATAGTTAAATAATTGTAAAGGTTTGTCAAATTACATCTGCTTAAGTGGTTTAAAACATGAGCTTTTAAGGTGGAGACCTAGGTTCATATCTTGTTAAGCGATAAGTTCATAATTGCCAAATATCAATGTGTGGTTTGGTATAATAAAATAAAAATCCATCATAATATAATACATATCACATAACAAATTAAATAAACAATTATCAAAGTTTGTTGTTGTTTACATATTAAATGCTCACCCTTTTGTCTGCATCATTTTTTCCATTGATATGATTTTCTAAATATAATAGCCAACAACATCATTCATATCTAGTAGGGGTAGTACTGACCGAACATTCTTTCAACCATTATCCTTATTATGTGTCAATATTTACCTTTTACTTTTGGTGACTTTTTTAACTAAATAATATTTATGGCATAATATTTACATTATTTTAGAATAAGTATTTCTAAAGAAATCATATGTTATAGCATTGTATAAGTTTACCATTAATGCAACCCATTTGGTTATATTTAAATTGTTATAAATATTTATTGCATCTACGAGGCTAAAATGAGAAAAGTTACTATCAAACAATTCCTTCACATATGGAACTTATTTACTGGATCTTGTTCTAAGCCGAACTAGAGTTGTCCTATCTTCTTAGAAGAACATTAACCAAATGGTCATTCTCATAAAGATAATGAATATTTTTTTATCTTTGGTTTGAAATATTCACTAGTTAATTAAGATCCTCATTGTCAATTTGGTCATCACTCATTTGGTATATTATTGTAGCTATTTTTAATGATTCAACTTTCTAAATTTACAAGAAGATAAGAGTGGATAATTTTTTTGCAACTAGTCAATTGCCTTCATGTAGTAACTCTCCATCATACAATTGTGTTATGCAATCAAGGTTGGATGCTTCTCATCAAAGTTACCAAGTGGGAGTTCAAATTCAACAAAGATACAAAAAACAATGTCATAAAAAATCAATTGTAAAATTCACCATGAAGTTTGAAAGATATATATATATATATATATATATATATATATATATATAACTTTCATATCATATTTAAAAAAAAGTTACAATAAGATGGGTATTTTATACCCTTATATAGGCCTTACTAAACAACCCCATTAAGATGTTAAAAGAACACTAAAGTGTCCTAAAACATGACTTCTATCAAAATAAAACCAATATAAAAAAAGAGCAGATTGTGCACAACTTCCACAACATTGTAGATGGAAGAAATATAATGGCATAACAAGTAGATAGACAATAGTGGGGAAAATAAACCCACAATCAAAATAAGGCCACAACAATTGTGAAAAACACCCACAAGCCATCACTCAAAAACCAAAATGGTAGTCAACTGCCATGCAACAAAAATGACAATGACACCACAATGCAACTCCATCCATTGGACTCAAAAGCCTATAAAGAAACCCACACATTATTGGATCACTATTACACCACATCGAGTAACCCTCACATGCAACATAGACTAAAGAGGACAAAAAAATCTAGAGATCTTACCCTCATACGTAAGCACAAGCCATTTGTCCTATGCTAGAACTCTATAAAAAAAAATATCGCTTGTGAAAGAAAACAAAAAACTAACCCGCAATGAGGAAAACAAACTTATAATCAAAATAGGGCCACAACAATTATGAAAAACACCCATGCACCCCTCATAGGCCATCACTTGGAAACTAGAATGGAAGTTGGTTGCCATGCGACAACAAAGGTAGCAACCCATCAATGCAACTCCACCCATTGGAATCAAGAGCCTATAGATAAACCTACACATAGTTGGATCACCAATGCACCATGATGAGTGGCCATCACACACAACATCAGCTAAAGGGCATAAAAAAGTCCTTAGACCACAAGGAAATCCATTCTCTAGATGTTGACACAAGCAATATGTCACTTGAACCAAAAATCTTTCAAGAAAAAATGTCATCCATGAAAGAAAACAAAAAATATGATTCACCACCACTTCTCATTGTCGTGACCATGAGCTAAAGTATTAAAAGAACAATGGCCACTGCCATGGCATTGGACCACACTACTAACCCTAAGCTTGCACTCGATATACATAAAACCTAGAGATATTATAAATATACTCTTTTAAATTATTATTTTAAATAACTATATATGTATTAAAAAATCATATTTCATGCAAAAACTAGGCGGATTTCAAAATGCTTTTATGGATAAGTTGTTGGCTTTTAAGCCAAATTATCTTAGTCCCAATATTCTAGATCTTTGAGTAGTCTCAAATATAAGAGCATGATCTGTAAAGTGCCACAATGTGGATTCACCTCTACATACATATCTATGGATCTTGCTTAATCCTTATGCTTAATTTGTGGTTGAGGATCTCTGAAACTTGAACCAGAAACCGCTTCATAAATTCACAACGTGAATACAAGCATTGGTGTGTTGTCTGGTTATTTTCAAAGAGATCAACTCTTTCTATGTGTTAGTATTAATCTGGTAATTCTCGCAATTAAGGTAAATAATAGCAATAATCTCAGATTAAAAAAAACATACACATAGTTTAAAGAGAAACACCAAATTTACGTGGAAACCCCAAAATGGGTAAAACCATAGTCAAAGAGATTTTTGCAGATTTTTATTGGAAATAATAATTTGATTACAATCCTTATTGTGGTATTAGATTACAATCTTCCATTCTCCAACTCTGCTCCCCTTGCTTTGATGTCTTTTCTTCTCTTTATGTTCTTCCACTATAGATATGGCAATCAAGTCATCACCATGTGTTCTGCAATAATTTTCCACAATTTCATCTAAAAACTCTACCACACTATGTTGTGTAAAAACTAAACTGCCACCCCATGATGTGCAACCATTTTCCACTAAGTGTTGTGCAACAATTTACCACTAAGTGTTGTGCAAAAGAAAGTCATTTTTATTAAATGTGTGTAGCCCCCTTTTCTTAAATGCTTGCAACCCATTTTATTAAATGGGTGTTGGTTATTTAAAACCAACCCATTTTATTAAATGGGTGTTGGTTATTTAAAACCAACCCATTTTATTAAGTGGGTGTTGACCACTCATTAAATGATGGAAGTTAAGCCAGTTTTCCTCCATGCTCTGTTTTGACAAGTGTTGATTGCTCTAAAGTGAGAATTTTATCTAGAGCTCCTTCCACACTTCTTGTAGATGAATTTTTTTAATTGATCTCCTGATCAAGACCTCCCCCATTGGAGGATTTTGGTCCCTCAAAATCATCTTTATTCATATGGAAATATTGTTTCTCCACTTGCTTCTTGGAGATCCATTTTGCCTTGCTTAGCATTTTACCTTTGCGGTTGTTGGGTTTGCTTGAGCTGCAATTTTCACATCCACAGATAAAATTAGACACATCATTCTGCATATTGGACCAGTAGACATATCATTGGAAGTTAGCTACTATTTTGTGCACACTAAAATGACCAACAACTAGTGATGTGTGAGCTTCCCTTATCAATTGTAAGCGTTTATCTCCCTTGGGCATACATAAGTTTTCCCTCTTTGAACAACAAGTCATTTTCCAAATGAAAAACCTTATTGGATTTGCCTTGCACTCCATTTTTCAACTCCTTGTACTTCTTCCCAAGTTCAACATCTTCTTCATATTGCCCCTTGTACTCTTCAAAAGAAAAAGGCTCAAATTCCTTCTTTTGTTGGGGAGTATAGTTGGTTGCTTCCACCTCCTTACTGAACTGCACATTACTATTCGTACCCCTTATCATCAACAACACAAATCTCTTGCTTACATTCACCAAATGCTTGGCCTGTTGCATTGTCACAAGCTAAAATTTATTTTCCAACCTGCTAGGATTAATCACATATGTGATTCCACCTTTCTTCAACTCCCAAATATTGCACCTCCGCTTAAACAAAGCATCTCTTTCCCATAAATATGGGCTACCAAAAATTACTTGGTAAATATCAAGAGGTACTACATCACAAGTAATTACATCATGAAATTTATTTTTAACAGAAAACTATAAAGTACATTGCTTGGTTACCTATAGCTCCACGTCCTTCTACACCCATCCCAATGGATATGGTTGTGGATGATCCACAATATTCAATCCCAACTGCTTCACTAGATCCTCAGAAATTAAATTCTGTTGGGATCCACTATCAAACAATGTTGTAACTTTCATCCTCTACACTTGTATGTAGACCCAAAATAATTCCTCTTTCTTGGCCTCTGAAGCTTGTTCCTCCTTCTTAGAGGTCTGCTCCTACCTTAAAGGCTTAATTCTGGTAGCACACACTACCTTTCCTTCATCCTCTTCCTCAAAACACCCTTCTTCCTCCTGCTCAACCTTTTTAGCAGAATTGGCAGATTTCTTCTTTCCCTTGTTCCACCATTTTGGCCTCTTTTCAAGGTGTAGCTTCCAACAATCCTCACTTGAATGAGTGTCAACATTACACTCCTTGCAATATTTTTCACCCTTTTATGATTTGGTGGTTGTAGCCCCTGATTTCTTCTTACCTTTACTTCTTGGAACCCTTGGTTTTCTCTATAGGCTTGGAGGATTTAGATGAAGTTGATGCCTTATTATCTTTCATTGGCTTTCTGACCCTCATTTCTAGGTATGTGGCTTTAATGCATGCCTCATCAATGTCCTTGGCATCAAATAATACCAGTTCTATCTTGATCTGATAAGACAAACCACACTTATATTTCTTAAATATTTGAGGATCGCGAAGATTAACACCCATTAACATAACTTGTTTTCTGAATTATGTGGTGTATTCTTGGATTGTTTGGCCCTACCTCTGTCTCATAAACAACCATATCTCCTCCATATTCTCTTGATAGCCAATAGGATAAAATTGAGCTCTTATAGCCTTCACAAATTTTGCCCATGTTTCCACAATTGGTTGTTGATTTCTTGCCAATCCAGTTGAGTATGCCTCCCACCATGTGAGAGCATGGCCACCCAATTTCAATCTAGCAAAGTTGATCTGTTGTACCTCTATATAAGACTTAGTACTGAAGTAAACCTCCAATTTCTTCAGCCATCCATCTAATTTTTCAGGATCTAACTCCCCTTCATAGGATGGAATATCAATTTTGACCTCCATTTTGAATGGATCTGCAATCAAGGGTTGTGATGAGATATTCTCAGGTTGTTTGGAGTGGGATTCTTCAACCTCCATTTTCTCACCATTGGAAGCACCAAACTCAATCTCAGATTCTGAATCTAATTTCTTCTTTTCCTTCCTTGATTTCCTTTCTTCTTGAGAAAGCACCAACTCCATCAAGCTTTGGAGAGTGTTTTCCATTTCAAGAAATCTTCTTTGAAATTCCTTGTTGGACATTGTTGGAGAGTTAGGTTCTGATTGATCTGCCATTTTCACAGATCTGATCCTTCTTCTCCCAATATCTGGGTTGTATGGGGCTAAGTCCTTTCCTTGAGATCTTCTACCTTGCATACACAGTTCTTCAGGAAAATCAACTCTGATACCAAACTTGATCTGTAAAGTGCCACACTGTGGATTCACCTCTACATACAGATCTATGGATCTTGCTTAATCCTTATGCTTAATTTGTGGTTGAGGATCTCTGAAACTTGAACCAAAAACCACTTCGTAAATTCACAGCGTGAATACAAGCATTGGTGTGTTGTCTGGTTATTTTCAAAGAGATCAACTCTTTCTATGTGTTAGTATTAATCTGGTAATTCCCACAATTAAGGTAAATAATAGCAATAATCTCATATTAAAAAAACATACACATAGTTTAAAGAGAAACACCAAATTTATGTGGAAACCCCAAAATGGGTAAAACCACGATCAAAGAGATTTCTACAGATTTTTATTGGAAATAATAATTTGATTACAATCCTTACTGTGGTATTAGATTGCAATATTCCATTCTCCAACTCTGCTCCCCCTACTCTGATGTATTTTCTTCTCTTTTTGTTCTTCCACTACAGATTTGGCAATCAAGTCGTCACCATGTGTTTTGCAAGAATTTTCCACAATCTGTTTGAAAACTCTGCCACACTATGTTGTGTAAAAACTAAACTACCACCCAGTGTTGTACAACCATTTTCCACTAAGTGTTGTGCAACAATTTACCACTAAGTGTTGTGCAAAAGAAAGCCATTTTCATTAAATGTGTGTAGCCCCCTTTTCTTAAATGCTTGCAACCCATTTTATTAAATGGGTGTTGGTTATTTAAAACCAACCCATTTTATTAAGTGGGTGTTGACCACTCATTAAATGATGGAAGTTAAGCCAATTTTCCTCCATGCTCTGTTTTGACAAGTGTTGATTGCTCCAAAGTGAGAATTTTATCCGGAGCTCCTTCCACACTTCCTGTAGATGACTTTTTTTAATTGATCTCCTGATCAAAGCAATTAAAATATAATATGACCAATATAAATAATTATAACATTCAAATAATATCAAATATGAATGTAAAATGACCAAAATAATTCATACAATAATATGAAGAACACTTACAACAAAATTCAAAATATGTATACAAGCTTCAATATTATTAATGCTTGAATGTTTCATACATTGTCCAAATTTTCTTCTCTCATATCTATCTTTCATAGAGCTTTGTCTTCTTTATATAACCTTAGAAAGGTGACTATTCAATACTTGACTATTACACTTCTTACACATCCGAGAGTTGCAACCTTTCTTATTATTTACATAAGACAAGCCTCACATGTCCTTTGGCTTCTCATCTTGCTACTTGTACAGATGACTCTTGACTCTCTACTTACATGCACACTTAGCTCTATGACACTTACACTCTTTTACATGAAACTTACACTTCTACGTGCACACCTAATACATAAAACTTGTGCACATCCTCATATTACATATTTTCATACTTTATTACATGACACTTGTGCACTTTCTCTCATTACACACTTGTACTCTTACTTACATGACACTTGTGTTTATCATGTGCACACATACACTCTTACTTACTTGACACTTACTTAAAGGGAAAATATAAATGACACTCTTAAACTATAGAATCAAACCTTAATCTAATATTCACATTGTACCATAGTGTACCAACCCCACTAAACCAACCCAAAAGAGAGATATTTTTTTTTAAAGTAAGGTTCATAAATATGTTCCAATATTTTTCAACTTCAAAAGGCATAACCACATTTTGAGATCTTGTTGTTGTAAATGACTCTCAAGTGGATAGGAGTGGCCAATATCCTATAATTTTGGGGTTTACCTTTTTAAACCTCCTCGGTTATAAAGAATACCTTTAGTGGTCCCTCCACATTTCTTATACCCTCCACGAATATAAGATGATTTGACCACAATGTAGAGATTATCCCCTTTAAATCCATTTTATAGAAAAATAGATGTCATTTCCCTAACTCTACATAAGTTCGTCTATATAGGGTTACTCTAGGATAATGCCTTAAAACCAATTATCACATCTCTAAGATGAGTTAACTAGTGCCTTAGTGCTTAGTTACTACACCTTCACAATGGTCTAACTAATTCTATTACCACTCCTTGTGATAATAAGTATGGCCACCCGATCATCATCGTTCAAGGTGCCATCACTATATTGACTTGTGAATAATTCCTAGTCCTCATCGCTTTGGACTTCCTAATAGCCTTACCACTTTGGGTACACCCAAGCCTCATCGTTCAAGGTGCAACAATCACAACAATCTGGGTATTGCATTAGTACAACTCCTCCCAAGCATTGGGATTTATCTTATTTAAGAGAATCTAACTTGTCTACTATATTTATGCCCTCCCAATATACCCTTTTTATCCCATGAATACACTTTTTCCTTAAAGACCAATAACTCTCTTAGAAAGGAAATGAACTATTAAATCATAACATAATAATTCAAATGCTTCTATTTTACACTTTCAACGTTTATTTTTCATTTCCTTTATAACAATGATTAAAGAATAATCAAGAGGAACAACTATAACTCAAATTCATATATTACTACACCATTTCCATTTGCAAGTATTTAAACTATCATAATAACCATAAGTTCCTCCATAATCACAAATCATAATACGCCTTTCTTATTTATACAATTCACAATTGACAATCTCTTAAAATAGAAAGCTTCTATACAAGGGATCATTATATTTCAAATATACAAATATGTAATCTATACTTCCTTTAACATCAGATCTAGTTATTCCTTCTTTCCAACGCACAATGTTGATGTAGTAAGGATCAAGACAACCCCTTTGAAATGCATATGCAACATGCATGCTTATGCTATCTTCTCATTAACATGCAAGTTCCCCAATACAATTTCATATATATTTATGGAGAGAATCCCATACTTCTTGGATTAGCTCCTATAGCCTAATCCAATTTTTTCACAATCACATTAAGAAACATATCTATACACTTTTGTTAATGTCCAAACATAAACAATTAATAAATTACTTCTTAATTAATTTCTTTCCATAATCATACTTTTACTTAAACCCTCTATACTTTGCTTCATAATCTCATAATTTTCTTCAATACTAATCTAAAGAAAAAACTAATAAAAATATCATCTCTTTCCATAAGTCAATATTTCATGATATCTAAAAGAAAACATTCATAAAACAAAAGGATAAATTAAATTATACTTAATTAATACCATTTTAACATTTACAAATAATATACTTTAGTTTTATTTACAATAAGAGAAAACAATACTCTTTTCTTTCTAAATTTTAGGTTAATAATCCATTTTTAAAACCATTCCCAATTTTAATATTAAATTACTCTTTTAATTTAACTACTCAAGGAGCAATCCTCACTTATTCGTTAATATAAATAAAAGTTGATCTTTAATCAAGATTTAATAATTCAGAAAGAAATCATAGCCTTGTCTTCTATTAAACATAAAAATAAACATTCACCTTCTATTGTTTAAAACAATTCCAATAAGCAGAAACCACAGTCTTTCATTATTCTATTTACTAAAATAATCATTCAATAAAAGAGTGGCTGGTAAGTGTAGGTTTCTTATGGTTTTCAACAACGCTTATATGCCCCAGAAGGATTACATCTTAAATGTAGTTTAAGAGCCTTTCCTACCAATAACATTGACAGTGACGCGTACCCACTTCCTAGTATTCATGGTGTTTTTAGGACACTCATAATTATAATTGCAAAGGGTATACATATTTTATTTTAAACCTTTCGCGATATTCTATATTGGAAACTATGATTATTCTACTAACAGAGAAGCCTCAGATGTCTCAAGCCAAGCAACGTAATCAATAATGTCAAATCTAGATGTCTCAACAAGCAACCTAATCAATAATGTCAAATCTAGATCTCTGTTAACTATAATTTTTTTTTTTTATTGAACATCGTTTACAAATATTTACAAATATCAGCGTTCGTTGGAGCAAATACAAGAAGAATCGACCTCACAACCACATAGATGATAATAACTAGGCAACTGAGATTACACCAAATACCATTAGACAGTAACCTATAATTTTCTCTTACAAACTTTCTTAAATTAAAAAGATACAATCATTTGACCATTCAATTTTACATTCTAAAGCTACTAAACTCTAGTACTATTGACTTTATACCCTAGAATCATTACAAATCTTGATTAAATTACTAATGTTTAGCACACGTGCATTTCTGAGAATACAACCTTCCGTTATTGGATCATCTACATTGCACAAGGTGGAAACAATCTTTTTTAAGTACATGGGTCACTATTCATTCCTTGTCTATGCAAATCTTGAACAAAAATCACGGGTTAAAATATAATATTCTCTTATTGAATAAAGAACAACCACAAATCATTATAACAAAGAAATACTTAGGCGATTTCATTAAATAGCTTCAAAACTCACACTGTAATCCATTTTTATTAGAAGATTTTGGTTTTAAAACGAAAAAATATATATATTTTTCTCTGATCCAAGCAATCCTTAATATCTTCTCCCATTCTCCTCCAATGTCTTCCTCCTACGTTCAGTCCAACCATGTTTATTTTCTTCTTTTTCCACCTTCCATATCCATCCATACCTTCTGCTTACTTTCCCTCCAAAGCCACCCAAAAAGAAGATGGAACCTTAACCAAAATTTTTAACTTATTTTTGTTTTTTGTTTTTGTTATACAGAAGAATTGGCAATGTCCTCCAACTTTTGTTTTCTTGTTAGTTAAAACAAGAAAAAGGGTGTTAAGATATGTGCATAGTACTCTAAATTATAACATCAAGTATGTGTAAAATGATCATTTCTGTTTGATAGGTTATACAAATGTAGATTGGGCAAGATCTATTGATAATTATAAGTTGAAATCTAGATATATTTTTTATCTCGGGTTAGGAGCTATCTTATGGGTTAATAAAAAGTAGTTGAATGTGACTATCTCTTCTACATAAATTGAGTGCAAAGCAACACAAGGAGCTATATATGAAGCAACATGACTTCAAAAAATCCTGCATGATATAGATATACCCCTAAATTAAACAATGAATTTATTATGTGATAATTAAAGTGTGTTGAAGATGGTAAAGAACCTAGTCATGCATGAATGTTCCAAACACATGGAAGTTGTTGCCACCTTATCAAATAAAATATTCAAACTAAAGACATACATATTCAATATTGTTCAACTCAGAATCAACTTGTAGATGGAATCACAAAGACCCTGTCATTTCAAAAAATTAGAAAATATAGAGATGGTCTAAATGTAGTGAATAATATTCACAAATTTGATATTCAAGCGGCAACATTAGAATCAAAAATTCAAACTCTAGTTAGTATTTGCTAGGTAGCTAGGACTGTTGGAGATTCTCCTGTTTGACAACTTGAACCATTAGATAGTTTATTGTTCGGTTATTTGATTTGAATGTTACGTTGTTGGATTTTTGTGTATGAATATATTACAAATAATGAATAAAATGGTGCAATATGATAATTCCTTCAATATATTGGCCTAAGGTTTTCAAAGATTCAATATTGAATCAAGTGGAAGTGAGGAATTTTGGGATAAAATAATGTGTGGTGGCCCATGGTTTAGGGTGAGAGATGCTCTTTATTTAAGACCATCGAGTGAGATTTTTTTTTGTCGAGAGAAAAACTATTTAAAAGCTTCTAGTATGGATTAGGATTTTTGGACTTCATATCACCTTATCAATAAGCATGTTTTGAAGAATAGTGGTAATACCCTAGGGGAATTCTTCTAAGAGGGACTAGCTACTAAGGAGTGAAAAAATATTTTATATACCTAATTAAATGTTTCTATAGATATTCAAAATATTTACCATAATCCATTGATATTACATATGAATCAAGGCAATGATACTAAAAAGTAGATTATGAAAATATTATATTTTGAGGTCCCAATTGTTATGAGACTAGACACATGGCAAGAGACTTCCAAGTAAAAGATGTAAAGAAAGAAACAAAAAAATGTCATGAGATCAACTTTAAGATGAAACAAGGAATTCACACTATAACATAAGTTGTATTAGATTAAGGCAATTCCACTCGAATAGAAGAGGTAAGGAAATCCTATCTACAACATCATACGACAATGGCCATCATAATTCACTCAAACAATTCATTATGAGAAACAGTGAAGGATACAAGGGATGAAAAGTACAATATGGAAGTTCTTGAGCAAAAAAAGTTAAAGGTGCAAATAAATATGTGGAAGAAAGTATTTTAAAATATAGACGATAAAAGAGGTCATTCTTAATATTGGTAAATTGGCTTTATTTTTGTTAACTAGTATAAAATTCACTCTTGAAAATAGAGATGAAAGTAGCGTCGAGGTTATCCGTTTCACTTTGGTGTTCCAATAATAGCATGACAAATAAATGAGGATGGAGGAAATAAATAACAATTTAGGGTTTTTAGGGAAGCACAAGGAGGCACTTGTGATGGATAAGTTTTCTATAACTTAGGGTGTCTAGGTTAACATAAAGAAGAAAATTATGTTGAGGTTATTTCTTACATTTTGAACCATTCATAGTAAGATAAACCTATGGATGATAAGTCTCAATATGAAAAAAAACAAAGAGGAAAAGAAATTCAAAGGGATATTGGTATTTAAAAATAATAGAAAAAATTATAATTATTAA
This sequence comes from Wollemia nobilis, assembly GCA_028583015.1. Taxonomy (NCBI): domain Eukaryota; kingdom Viridiplantae; phylum Streptophyta; class Pinopsida; order Araucariales; family Araucariaceae; genus Wollemia; species Wollemia nobilis. The sequence goes on along the minus strand of JAQPPZ010016467.1, from coordinate 9,835,185 downwards.
CAAGAAGTGAGGCTAAACCCATAAATGAAAAATCGATGATGAAAATGACATATTAGAATATTAGGGGCATGAATAAGACCCCTAAAAATAGGTATGAAGGGATTAATAGGTTGTTAGAAGCAAAATATTTATAGACACGAAATGTGGATGACAAATATTTAGCCATTTATGGTGTTCAGTTTCATTTTGTTAAAATTCAAATTTTAGAAGTAAGATTTTATGTCTAATAAAAGCAATATCAATGAGTTGATTATGAACATGTAGCAATTTGAGGAAGTTGAAAACTATATTTGATAGAAATACAAACTAGAATGTATTTCATAAAAAGGAAAGTTGGGTATGGTTAATTTAACTTGACAACAATGTGATGTTTTGTTATTTATATGGGAGTGGACCCAAATAGAGACCACACATATATAGTTTATGGAGTACTTAAAACTTATATGAACAAATATATAGTTTATGAGGGACTTAAAACTTATAATATATTCAAATAACATTTTCATTAGTCACTCATATCTACTATCCTTTAAATCTCATTTTAATTTTTAAGTAATAATTATAACTTATAGAGTCCACAAAATACCTAAGTATCTTAAGCAATGTTAATTCTTAGTATCGTAGGAAAGAAAGATGCTAACATATTAATACAAGACTAAGCCTATTGATTGCTTTTGGATCGATAAGGAATAAGCCCATGATACCTGATAATTGTTGTAAATGTGGAACAATTCATTAGTATATATTATATTAGAATTCATAGAATTTTTATTGGCTAGTCCTTTTGAAAAAAAATTAATCAATGTTCATTGACATCCATAAGTTTTTAAATCTCATGTTAATTTTTAATAATAATTATAATTGATGGAGGATCCCACAAAGCACACCAATACCTTAAAAAAATTATACCAATAAAAGAAAAATGCTAATGCATCAACCCAAAGCCTTTCATATCAATTATTGCTTCTAAGTTGGTAAATATTTTACTACATGTAATACCTTATTACCCCACCATATCACATAATTATTTCCAATGTTGAACAACCCTTTAGTGAATAGAGTTGAAAATATTTTTATTAGGCATGGATATTTTTAATGTTAGAAAGGGCTTCATGGAATTTTTTATTGTATTAATAGAAATCATTTCTCTAATTGATTTTGAAGCTACTTGGTATATGATTAAGTATTAACATTAAAAGTTGTTGCTTTATATTATTGCGATGGGATAGAACATAGGTACAAGCTTGGTCATGCTTCTTCTTTTTCTAATAGGAAGAAATGTGTTGCTATGGTGGCAAAGGTAGATTTGATGCAATCTAAAGGAGGGGTTTTAGTGAAGAAAAAACTTTATTTATTATTAGATTTCACAAAATACTTCTAATCCTGAAGCAATGGAACCTAGAGTGTCGTCCAAATTTTATAAATTTAGGACTAGAATAGCACTAAAGCTTTCATTTTTTTAATATCCTTATTCTTGACTCCTTCGAATAGCAAGCAACATGAAAAACCATTGATTGATCAACAAATAACCTGATGATAATGAATTGAATGACACTCTTAGTTGAACGACACGATCTCGTTCACTTGGACTGCACTCTTATGTCCAGTTGAATGGTAAAATCCTTTTCACTTGAATGATATTCATTTCTTTACTCGAATGACAATATTATTTTCAATGATAGGTTGACTTGAATGGTAGTGTTCACTTCCCCTTGAATGGTACTTCCACTTGAATGACACTCACACATTCGTTTGAATGACACATACAATCAAATGGAAATGAATGGTACTCACACTACTGCATGAATGACACTTTGCTTAAACATTATCCACTTAAATAATGAGAAAATTTCCACTTGAATGGTATTCACATTTTCCCAATTTATTTTTAAAACGTAAACCAACTCTCTACACTATCAACCCTTAGAATTGAAGAACACAAGCTTATACTGAGAGGGGGGTGAACAATATAAGACCACTTTTTACCAAACAATATTATGCAATATATCAATAGCAATATCAACATTAGTAATCAAAGCAATGCACAAATCACCACACACAATAGAGACACCAATTTAACGTGGTTCACCCAATGTGGGCTACTCCACGAAGAAAATCTTTCACTAAAATTTTCTCAACAAATCTCTTGGGAATCCTTTCCCTATTACAATGTTTATGGACCTCTGTCCAAATGAGACATAAATATCCTAATCAAGTTCATGGATCTCTATCCATAGGAGACACCAATCCCCTCAACTGATTTGTGGATCTCTATCCACAAGAGAACTCCTCCTCTGCTCTAGTTGGTGATCCTCTAGAAGACTACTGCCTCCACTGCATAGGCTTGTGGATCTATTTCCATTGAAGACCTCTGTCCTCTCTACCTTGGCTAATGGATCTCTATCCACTGGAGACTACTATACTCTACTCTATCACCTCCAAATCTTACTCTCAGCTCTATCTCAAATCTACACTAAACACAATCCTTCGATCTAGCACAAATATGATCTATATATAATCTACACTAAACACAGTCCTTCGATCTAGCACAAATCTGCTCAATATCTGTATTTGATCTACACTAAACACAGTCCTTCGGTCTAGCACAAATATTCTCAATCTCAGTCTCTGACCTGACACAAACTTGTCCTCAAATCTGCACCAAACTTTGTCCTCAAATATGTCCTCAAGCCTTAACACAAAGTTTTATCCAATCACAAATCAAATTTGCTAGATCTTCCCCAAGCCTTAACACAAAGCTTGAACAAATCAATCAATCAACTATGCTCTTAAGTCTTCTCAATTACTTACCTTAAATCTATCCAACAAGTCCTCTCAAGAAATTGTCCAATCTGCTCTCAAGTCTTTTCTAAGACTTGCCTCAAATCTATATTGTAAGGTTCCACAAAAGCTTACTCAATTCAGTCCTTAAGTCCACTCCAGGATTTACTCAAATCATTCCACTAGCTTTCACAAAATTTTTATACAACTCAACTCAATTTATCATAGAAAACCTCTTTAATCACACAAACAAGTTTCACACAGAATCTTGTTTTAATCTCATAGAAACATATAGATAATGGTTAGAGACTCAATATGTTTCACTCTCACAACAATGCTCAATCACTTTCAATCTCTCTTGCTTTACCATAGAAACATATAGAGAATGGTTAGAGACTCAATACGTTTCACTCTCACAACAATACTCAATCACTTTCAATATTTCTTGCTTTATCACAAAAACATATAGAGAATGGTTAGAGACTCAATATGCTTCACACTCACACAACACTCAATTACTTACAAACTCTCTTCAAATAAATTAAGAATAAAGAACAATTTATTTCACATAACTTGAACTATCACTTCAATACTTCCAATCAACTAGGCTCAATCAACTCCACTCAACAAATCACTCAATGAAAGCTTATTCAACAATGCTTATCAAACAAACCTCACATAACAATGATACTCATGATCTTTCACAAACCCTAGTTCAAGATAGTTCTCAACTTCACATAACAATGATACTCATGATATTTTCATAAACCCTAGTCATGCACATGAAGGCTCACTCAAATATTTCCAACAATGCTTATCAAACAAGGTTTCTAGCATCAACTTTCATTCCAGAAAATCCTCATCAATCAACATTGGATAGTTCAAAACCAAACTCAACAATGCTTATCAAACAATCCTTTTCACTCCAACTTAGCATTCACAACATCCAATCCAACAATATTTCACTCATAAGGAAGATGTACCCATACCTTTTGTTTGAAGAAGTTTTGACCTCAAAACCTGTCTTAATCACAATCACTCTCTTTGACAATCTCAATGGTTAGGTAGCAAAAACCTTCTCAAAAATTCATTCAAATATTCCCTTAAAACATTTCATCATACAAAGCATTAATCTCAATTACACCTTATAAACTCCACACTTTAAAATATTAGCAAAAACCAAGTAATTCACTTCAACAATAATTTTTCATCAACCACCTTATTACTCCTCTTAATTATTTAACAAATTTATTTTAAAATAAAATATAATTCCTCTTAACACCTTATCACTCCTAAAACATAATTTAATATTTAATTTAATCAAACCTTATATCTCCATCTTTATTTCCTTGCCAACCACCTTTAACACCAAAGATAATGTCCTAGCGCACTTTTCGCAAATAGCCTTTATAATAATTAAAAATAATGCGCATACCTTTTCCTTTGAAAAATGTTCACGACAGGTTTTGAACTCCCTACCTATCCTCCACCAAGCGTATTAGTGCTTAGGCGTTCACCATTTGGGATACGTGCCCTCATGTGAACATAAAGGTGTGCCCTGATGCCTTTAACCTTTTGCCTTTCATGATTCGAAAATAAAAACTTCCTCCTCTTTAGCAAAATGGCATCTGTGTGATGTAAACCTTAACCTCGTGTTCCTCAAACGCCTTACCACAACCCCTGGCTGCAACCTATGCTACTGACTCTTCGGGATATCTTTTGTGCTCCACTCATGCTTATTCTCTCTTATCCACCCAACGAACTCTAAACACATGTGAATGCTCTCCTTTGGCACTCGAACTTTGTCGCATTAACATATATTTGCAAGGATAATTTTTGCCAAAGGTTTTTGGCATATTTATATATATTTCAATGCCCTTTTTCCAACGTTGGCGTGACATTCAAATTTTTAAATTTGAATTATAATTTTTAAACTTAGGCCCTTTAAAACATTATTATTTAATTTTAAATTTTAACCTTAAGGTTAAATTATTTAAAATTAAATAATTAAACCCTTAATCACTCAATCTACCATATGGGTTTTTTAGGTGCTTTATAATGCGACAACTCCTTGCATTTATTTTTCATAAACCAACCTTGTATTCTTAAATATTATAATATTAAATATTATAATATTAATCCTTCTTCTTTGCCTTTTTGGAAAAACCATTGGAGGATATTAATGAAACTCGAACATCAACCTTGCCAATCAAACCTAGGACATAAACATCTGGATGAAAATAAACTTGGTCCTCATCTTCCTTGACATCAATGACAACAACACTTGCTCATATTTCCAACAAGAATGACAACTAATTGTAATTATTGGATTTAAAATTCAATCTACATGATGTATCTACTTGTCCTATAATCACTCTACACTTACAACCTATCCAAACACCAACCTATTGAATCTACAACATACAATGCAATCACCATTCAAATATATATAAAAAATAAATTTGATGTGGAAAGTTAATATTTTTGCTAATAAACCTATTGGTTGTACACCACATATTGCAACTAGGTGATTATCCATAGACCTCCTCTTCCTTTTATTCTCTGTTTGTTATATTTATTTATGAATTTTATTGTCCCTTCTTTTTTTATCAAATTTTCTTCCTCTTATCTTCCCCATGTATATCATCCTCTCTTCTCATGTAATAAAGGGTTTCCTTTATATATGGGATGCAGTTACAAACATGTGGTAACTACCTTTCCTATACCCATGTTTGTGTGTGGATGCTCCCTCATCATACTCATCATAAAGAGAAATGCTTCATGAGCTCCAACTCATGAACATGAATTGCTCTTTCAAGTTATTTCCATTTGATATTGGCTTGCATCACAAGGCCACCTTCTTTGTGTTGTGTTATCATTTCCTTCCCTTGAGAAAATGACCTTCTCTTGTAGAATCCACTCAAAAGTTTTATTTTTACTTTGTCCCACTCCATCACATCCATACAACCACAATCAACATGCATTTTATTGGCTACTTTCTCTTAGTGCCAATACCTTCTGTTGGAGTTATCATGTCCTTCAAAAATCTCATAAGGATGTAGGTTCCAACACCTAGTTGTTATATGTCCAGATATTTTACACTGACTGCAACAACCCATCCTAGGACCTTCATCTCTTGTATTGATTTCTCTTCTCAAAAATTTGGTCTTAGCACTTCAAAATTCCTACTCAAGACCTTCATTATTTTGCCTTATACCTAAAATTATGGATATTTTCACACCATTCTGATACCATCTCAATCCTTTACCATTATATTCAAATTTTTTATTAACTTGGAGCCAATACCTTTGGTGTGCCTTTCAAAGCACCCAATCTCTTCATCACCACTATGTCCTTCAACAATATGGCCTTTGTCATGGTCATCAATGACATGATGAGGTTCATCATCCTCTACTATTTCTTTATCATTCCTTTTATTATTTTATTTTTCTTTATCTACGATGCCACTTAGGGGTGATTTTTTTTTTTTGTATTTACATGGTGGAATCGGTAGCCGCCACGAATTCGAGCAGACTGTCCAGCTTTTATGGCTGCCACAATATTCTACACTGTCCGCCCCAGAAGCTACCACACAGATCTTCGCGCAGTCTGCCCCTATAACCACTATGCCACAATCATTTTAAACCTTTTACGTAACTGAAAGCACCAGGAAAGGGACAATCGTTCAGTCTGACGAGGCCCAATATTTGAACCTTGGACCTCCGCCTCCTTATGGGGTTTGGATGAACCAATTGGTCTACACCTCAGACCTCACTTAGGGGTGATTTTAAAACAAAAGCAAGAATCATTGCACTATCGTCTTTATAATCACTACTACTGGTGAAATTGACCAATTGCCTCTTCCCCATGCTTATTATATTGCTTGTTTATCCTTTTATATGGAATCGGTAGCCGCCATGAAGTCAAGTAGACTGTCCAAATTTTATGGCTGCCACAATATTCTACACTGTCCACCCCAGAAGCCACCACACAGGTCTTCGCGCAGTCCGCCCCTATAACCACTATGCCACAATCATTTTAAACCTTTTACGCCATTGAAAGCACCAGGAAAGGGACAATCATTCAGTTCGACGAGGCCCAAGATTTGAACCTTGGACCTCCGCATCCTTATGGGGTTTGGATGAACCAATTGGTCTACACCTCAGACCTCACTTAGGGGTGATTTTAAAACAAAATCAAGAATCATTGCACTATCGTCTTTATCATCACTACTACTGGTGAAATTGACCAATTGCCTCTTCCCCATGCTTATTATATTGCTTGTTTATCCTTTTATATCTACTTGTTTCACATATTCTCTTAACACTACCATTTCTCTCTTCAACTTTATCTCATAACCCTTCAATAATTGTTTATCTATATTCAAGCACATTGTAGGATTGCTTTCCATATTTTCCTTTTTATCCTTTAATGGAATTAATGTGTACCTCTTGTAATATTTATCAATAGTGTAAGTATTCACCCTACCATCATGCATTACCTTTGCATCAAGCTTCCATGGTCTTCTCAACAAAATATGACAAGAATCCACAAGCATAATATTTCATCCTTGTATGGACCAATTTGAAAGTTCACCATACATTGTCCACTCACCAAAATTTGATGTTCTTTTTACAACCATAAGACTTTGTATGGATTTGGGTGTTCAATCCTATTCAACCCAAGATTTTCTACCTTATTTGTAGATACTAACTTATCTATACTCTATTTGTCCACAATGACTTTAAAACACTTGCCTCTTGATTTGCATATGGTTCTAGAAAGACTTCTTCTTTGTATCAGTTCATGCTCCTCTTTGGCTAGTTTTAACAATACCATTTTTATCATAAGGGATTCTCCTTATTCTGGTTCCTCCATGTGCTTGTGTGAGACAACACTTTCTTCATCTTCTTATGTAATGTGGTTCATAATTTATTTTCATTTACTATTATCCTGTTGTACTAATGGACATTTAAATGCTCAATGACCAACTTCTCTACATTGAAAGTAATTTTTGGAGAATCCTTTATCCTTTCCTCTTCCATAACCACATATTCCTCTTGAGAAATATTTGCTTTCTCTAGTATTCTAGCTAAAATTATCTTGAGAAGTTCTAGCTTCTCCTTATTGCATATTTTTCCCTCTATCATTATTTGATTGTTCTCTTCCTATGGAAATGCTTTGTTGCTTACAAGTCAATTTTTCGTCTTCCTTAAGTGCATATTGATATGCCTCTTTAATTGTTTTAAGTCAAAGTATACCAATCTCATCTTGTATGGATAACCTTAGTCCATTTATATTTCTTGTCACTCTCTCCTCATCATCTTCAACATGACCTACTATTATGGTCAATTTATAGAACTATTTTGCGTACTCTTTCACACCCATCTCTTTTTTCTTAAGGTTTTGAAGTCTTATAAACAATCCAATATAATAGTCACTACTATGGTTCTTCTCCTTGCTCTTCATTTGAGCTTTTGCATGACCAATTTCCTCCTCTTCACTGTCACTAAACTCCTCAAGATCAACACCTCTTCCTTGGGTATGAGGTCGAGGTCAAGGGCTTTTCTTTTTAAATATCGAGAGCTTTTCTATTATATTTGGTAAAGGCTAGGAAAGGATTTAAAAGTTGATTTTATCTTTTTTGGATTCCATAGTTTGTTGGCCTCCATAGTCCTAAAATAGAGGAAGCCAATAGGTTATCTTGACTCAGTTCAACAAGTTTAACATTACTATGGGGTAGGAAAAGGGAATCCATTTTTTTAGGCAGGTCGTTGTACCCATCGAATAAGAGATAAATTCAATGTTGGTTCTTGGTTGGTTCACCTAGTTCACCAAGTTTAGGGAAGTTGGTTCACCTGAGAATGTTTCCATTTTAAAATAGAGGGAGTTTGTGTTCCATAATTTTTCTTTCTAATAGACCACTCCTCAAATCTACCTCTTCATCTCAATTGCATCTAATTTGGTAGTAATTCCTCTCAACATTTCATCAACTTGTGCAACCAGGTCAAAGTGCACTTAAAGGAATGAGATGCTACCAGGATTGAAATGCATAAGCTTCAGTAATAGGTTGAGGACATGAGGAGGTAGTTGGAGGAGAAGGCAGCACAGGCCACAAGATTTTCATGCGACAACGTCAAAGGAGCCCACCTTCGCTCTTCCTGAAACTCTGAAAAATTGGTCGCGCACACTATCAAGGTGCTACAGTATTTATGGGAGGCATGAATACAAATTCAGCTGGGCAATAGTTAATTGATACCACAGAGGAAATGCTTTCACCCTACATGGAAATAGCTATAAAAATATAGGCTTTGTTGAATACTAATTTGTACATTCACCCTCTCAGTGAAATGGATTATGCTTGGTCCAAGGCATGAATAACACTGCGTAGCTACTTCCAGTGCATGGACCTAGTGAGAGAAGGGCGGACCATCCTCAACATCATTGAGCATGAGCATACTATTTCTATGTCTCATTTTGAGACTATTGATGGGTTGGGCTTTCTAACCTTTGTGGATGATTGGGGAGAACCTCTTCCCATGGAAGAACTGGAAGCGCTCTAGAAAAATTTTGTCGAGGATACTTTCGAAATTGATGCCCTGGAAGAACTTCTTACTGAAGCATAGGTGTTGCCCTTGATGCAGAAGTATACGCGTTTGGAACTGTCCCTATATGAGTTGGCTCAACGAGCGAAGCGCCTTAGTTTAACAGATGTTCAGAATCTTTGTTTTGTCTATGAGGCACTCAGTGTTCCCTGCTTGTTCACTACTCATGCTTGGAGTGAGGCTGTTCGTGCTTATGATGTCTTGACTGAAATGATCCAAGAGCAAGATGAGAAGGTAGCGGTAGAATGTACGATAACAAAAAAAGCAGTCGAGGAAGCCAAGAATGCTGAAGTTCTCAAAATCGCAACAAAAGTAGAAGAGCGAGAGCGCACAGAGGAAGAAACCCGTAGCAAAGCATCAGCAACAAAGGCAGCAATGTCAGCTAGAGCTGCTAAAAAATGAACTCTGCAACCCAATGGATGAAGGCCTGGGATTGCTTGCATCCATGCGAGCTAGATACCTCGTGAGTTGCCAAAAATGTTGGCCATTTTGCATTTTGCCACATTGGGAATTTTGTCGAAGAGTTTTGATGAAGTTTTGAATAGTATATGGTGGCAATATTTTGAAGATAATTTTATATGCTCTTGGTTTGTTTCCATATGTATGCTTTCACATTTGATAAATTTTGAAGTATTTTATGAACTTCCTTTAACACCATTCAAATTTGTTATTCATTTGAAAGGAAGGTGTTTGTAAAGAAAAATCTGAAAAATATGAAAGGCCTAAGTAAAATTTGAAAAGTTTCTAACTGTACTCGCGTTCACCCCAAAGGAGGGGCAAACACCTCATTCACCCTTTGGAAGGGCGAACGAAGTTCCAAGATCCATCGCAAGCAAATTTTAAAATGTATGCGCGTTTGCCCTTGCTATGGGGTGAACGCATCGTTATCCCTTTCTATGGGCGAACGTGCCCCAAAGAAGAATGCAATCATGTGCATCTAAAGATGGTGGTAATTTATGTTCACCCTGGTTGAGGGGTGAACATACTGTTCACCCCCCCCCATGGGCGAACGGACCATAAAAGCAAAGTGATGTCGTGTTCACCCTGGTTGAGAGGCAAACATCCTGTTCACCTTTCCCAGGGGTGAACATGTTTTAAAAGGAGCAATCATGCGTGCATACACAAGGGAGATGGGGTGAAGCAGGTTTTTGAGGCGAACATGATTTCGGGGTGAGAAGAATTATGGTCAAAGGTTTGAAGGTGCTAGGATCATGAATGTTAAATAATGGTGGCATTGAGTAACTCATGTTGTGAATCTCGAAGCATGGGAGAAGCTAAATAAGAAGAATGAACGAATCTTCCTAATTTCCAAAGCACTGAGGCACTTCCAAAATATTCAATGATGTTCTAGTTATCTGTGCACCGACATTTAAGTTGTTGATTTCCTAGAGGTTGTTCCCTGATTAATGGATCATTTCTTCAGAGGAGCAGATTTTCAATGATTCCAAGGAGGAATTTCCTCTTTCTTGTTTTTGATCTACGATCATTTTGTTCTCTTGTGTATTAAATGAAAGAGGCAAAAACCTCTATAAATACTAAGCAATGTTCATTGTAAAGGGGGGTTAGACATTTTGCGAGAATACTCTCTAAGTTCTCTGCATTAATACAAGGCATCAGGCTTCTAAATTTGCAAGTGATCTTGTGTGATTGCTTTCTATACTATGCACTTCTATTTTACATTCGTCTTTCTTGTTTGCTGTTAAATTTAAATTATGCACTTGGATTTAAATATTGCTAGTGAGGGAGTGAATGCTGGAGTGTTATTTTGGAGGTTATTACTGCAATATTACAAGTAAATTTTGTTGCTTTTCCTCTATTAAATGCTATTTCATGCTTTGGTATTTTTCCTGTTGTTAGTCTCTCCCAAGTCCTGCACTTCAGCCTGTGGTCATATTTCCCATTTCTTTCTGCATATTCCCAATTTCTTTCCTGCATCTCTAGTCTTATACCCGTGTAGGATTTAGTTCGGGAACCAACCCTCTCTGGATATTGGCACGAGAGACATTTCTTTCCTCTGGCCTTTCAATGTTGGCCATATCTACGTGTACGAACACAGTGTTTGTTGATTAGGTAGGTATTTGACCAATAGGTCCATCACAAAATTAATGAGAGAACCATGTGGTCATATCCTCCAAGGTAATCAGATAGGTTTCAATATTTCTTCTAAGGTTAATTGCTTTTCATGTCATCAATTTGATCATAAAGCTACAAATTGTAGGATCCGTGCTAAAAATGATTTTGGCTTCACCAAGAGGAATTTCAATTCATTTGCACCTCTCATGGACTACAAAATCATTTGTTAGAAATGTAATAATTTTGGTCATATAGCTAAATGGTGTATAACGGTGTTCTCTAAACTTTCGAAATCAAGTAAGAAGGAGGATGGTCAAAAGGATATGTCCTCCAAAGTTTGGAAAAAGAAAATAGAACAAGAAAATGAGACATCTGAGTTGGGAGTAGTTTTACTCTCATATCATCATTGACCATCTCAGTTAGAGCAGTAGTAAGGGGGAGTTGTCCAGTGCCTTATAATTTAGCCCCGAGAAACCTTTGCCATTGATGTCAAAGGGGGAGAATTTCAGTAAGGGGAGTGTTTTAGAGTTTTAGTAATAGGGAGCAGCTTGTGATCCTATTGTAGTAAAGGACATTTTCTTTGTAGGGTTGCCATCAATGAAAAAGGGGGAGATTGTTAGAATTATTCACTATTAAGTTTTCATTGATGTCAAAGGTTGACTTGGTTTCTAGAAAACCATGGTGTTATTGGGTGAATTATTCAAGGTAAATATTTTCAAAGGTGATTTAATTATATTTAAATTAAAGATTTAAATATTAATTTAAAATTCAAAATGTGTATGGGCCGACCTCTTGGGCACCAAAAGCAAGAAGATAATAGTTTGCATATAAATACAAGGCTAAAATTCATTTCTAAAATAATTTTTATGAAAGTCTTTGAAATACATGATGCCATCCACTGATCCAAGAGGAAATTGAGACCCTAGAGTGTCTTGGAGCCCATGAGGAGAGAAAACCAAGTGATCGGTAACTATTACACATTCGGCAAAGGTTCTAAGATCGCTGGAGCAACGTTGACTGTGAACAGTGGCCTGTTGGAGCGACGAAGTGGCAAAGGAGATAAAATTATGTTTGAATCATAACACATGATAGTTTTTAAAACCCCCAACCAAGAAAAATGAATCGTAAACATTTAGCTTTGATGATGAATTAATCAGGTATTCTAAGATGTCTGTTACATACGTGCAAGGGCAGAAGAGTGCAGTCGATAGTGAAGGTGTAGATAAAGTGGAAGACAGGTGGAATCTGACTATAGATAAAACTAGACCCACAGTATGCAAACTGGAGAGCCTGAGTATTTCTTAATAGGTATAAGTTTAACCTCAAGCGCTTGACATCTGGTAAATGTTTTCTGCATGGTCTAGGCAGGTTTTACGTTTGCTCTTATTCACTTTAGTTTCAATCTCCATGGTAAAAGATAATGATATTTCATATTTGGAGTGACACATTGCATGAAAGAGGATGAACTCCTTGAAATTATTGATAGTTGGACTGGTATATCTCTAAGGACAATTTAGAGTGGTGAGATAGATATTCCATGGTGGTGGTGCTTGGCCCCTCAAAGCCGTTGAAGGAGCATTCTAAAATTTTGGCATTGAAATGTCCATTTTAGCATCAACTTATATTGGATTGCTTGATGGCACTACAAAAAATTTGAGAGGACATGTTGGATTACCTGATGCAAATCCAATAGAAATATGAAAATATTTTAATAAATAAAATTATGATCGTTGAGCACTACAATAGAGTGTTGAGGTATTTTCCTGCATGTTTACTGCACGGACTACATTTGCATTCCATAAAGACAAAAAATTATGTCTTATATTGGTGCTATCTGGAGAGAGGATAGAAGAAAGAATTTGCAATTGAAAGGAGTAGATTAATGCCAAGGAATACTATGCTGAATGTTTCATAAAAAAGTGTATAGATTTTCAAGGAAATTGAGAGGACAAAACCACCACATAGAGAAAGAAATGTTAGCAGCAGGAATTAGAGTAGCACCATTTATCTAACAAGGATTGTGACCATTGAAGAGAGGTGTCCATGTGGAGATCTAGCAATGGCAAGGAGGCAATCACAATGTATCATTTTAGTGCACAAGGAGAAGTGCACAATTCTAGGTAGCAGTAGCAAGGATATTACTACGTGGGGAGACATCTTAGTTACAGGTAATAGATGCCATAGATTTGAATAAAGCTATAGAAGCATATGCAGGCAATGAAACATTGTTAAAATTTACAAGAGAAGCAAAAGAAGCTTTGGAGCAGAAGCAACCATTGACATTTATCCGAATCTCCCTAAGGTGTAAGGACTTACCACTACCATTTTCTCATTCTAATTCAAGACAACGATTGGTGTAAGTAGTTCTGTGTATTGAGATAGTTGTAAGAGAGAGTGATAAGTCCATATCCATGGAGAGTAAGGATCTGGAGACCCACAATTTTTTAGGGTAGTATTAAAAAGAATATAGTTTTGATCTGCCATCCTCCAAGTGTATTAGTAAGGTATCAATGTATTCAATTCAACACATAGGTCAGTGCTAGACTAGGTCTACCTTTAAAATGTAATAAACATGAGGCATATGGAAGTGATGGACTTAATGAATCTGAAGGACATTTTGGCCATTTGAAGCTTCCAACACCAATGTATCATCCTCTATATGTTTAGAAGGTTAAACAAATTTTGGGTAGAATATGTCTGAATTGCTTTCAGTTGAAGAAAGCAAACTCAAGAAATTTTTTATCTTATACTGTTCACCTCCATCTCAATATAAGAATGTGTTTCTTCAATGTGCATGTCAATGAAAGTGAAAAAAAAATCTATATTTGTCACCAGTTGACCATTCGTTGGGGTTATAAACACGAAATTATCGCTAGTTGCCCTTTCACTCCAAATAATCGTTGAAAATTTGAAATAGTCTTTCAAAAAATTTGAAATTGTCACAGCTATTGTTATACTTGATGTCAAATTTTAAATATTTTATAGTTCACAGAGAGTAAGACTGAAGTGAATATTTGAATTACCATTGAAGACCAAAATTTTTCTATAGCAAGCTAATTTTTCCAAATTTCAAATCAAATCTTGGGCATCAACAACACAACATTTTAGGGCATGAACGATGGCACTCCAAAATTATTTTGGAGAATATGATATTGATATTAGGGATTGGTGGTAAAATTTTAAATCCTTGTATCATCGTAATCCTCTTTGGAAATGTATGCTTTCTTGTTCTCTTCAAGGTGAAGCTCTTTTTTGGTATTCTAGAATTCCTCGCACCCATAAAGATGAACTAACTTGGGAAACAATGGAGCATGCATTCTTGAGTAGATGGGACCCATATAAAAAGCTAGCTAGTTTGAAGGTCACCATCAAAGGATATGAAGAAAAAATAAACATGCTTCAAAATAAACAAACGAAAATTAAAAGAGAGCAAGAATTTCTCAAGAAACAGAATGAAGACTATGAAAATAAAATAAAATTACTCAAGGACGAAAAAGAGGAAAATATCAGGGAAGATAATGAGAGAAATGCAGAAGGCATATCTTTGGATCTACAAAAGCAAGATCAAAATAAAAAAAGGTTTAAATTCAGCTAGACGTTCTATTTTACAGGTTCATGGAAGCATTCAAAAGGAATATAGAAAAATATTCCTCAACGATCAGAATTTTATTTATTAAAATATTCCTCAACGATCAAAATTTTATTTATTAAAATATTTTGCTACTAGCAGATATAATTTTATTAATATTGCTTTGGCTAAGAAGTTGCAAGTTTAAGTAAAAAAAATTAAGCACATACAACTAGAGGGTGAGCATGTTTAGAATTTTGAAGATTTGAAACTTATCATGGATAAATATGTATTACATTCAGACTTTTATGTTTTAGATATGGATAATAGGGATATTGTTCTAGGTTATCCTTGGTTAGACTTCTTAGGTACTGTTAACATCAATGTGTAAAATAAGTTTATGAAGTTATGGTACAAGAAAAATAAGATAACATTCCAAGATATTTCCTAGCTTCAGGAACAAGGATCCAAGGAAAAACAAGAAGCGATTGCAGAAAATCACATTGCAAAACAAATAGAACCTGAAATACAATACATGAATGATCAAAATTGGTACTAGTTGCTAACATTGCTTAGCAAATCATATTACCTGGTTTCTTCCTATGTTTCAAGGATGAAATATTTGTAAGGAGGGTGGCATTACAGGGTACCTAGGAATATATATTTGGGGATATAGTATTATAAGGTATTAAGGCTAAGGTTGATTATATTATAATATTATATTAGCCTATAATATAATACTAGATTAATATTTGGCTCTCCAAAGTAGAATTAGAAATAAGATATATAAGGAAGATATTGGTCATTGTAATAAATCATCATCAAAGATAAATATTATTATTCGTCTGTTCCCACAAAGTGGCTTACACTCTCATCAGGGAGATTGCGCAGAGTTATTCATTCCTTAAGAAATATTTATCGGTGTTTTCCTACCTTATGGGTTGTACAAGACAAGAAGTCTGTACCACTTTTAATCACAATAATATCATATTATTTCTCACCAACCAGAACATAAGTACAACATGCATATTGATACATCAACATGTCTCTTTTTCAAGAAACTCTTTGGTGTTTTCACCAATTAGTGTTTCACCTTCAACTTTATCTTTTTATCTTCTTTAATGCTCATGGGAAATGTGACTATCCAAACTCATATGAGGTGAAATCATCATTCATCCCTTACAAACTACATAACATCAAATAATGTAATAGTGGATAACATCCCCATTTGATGCAGGAGCATACAGTGGTGTAAGAGTGATCTTGCATCACCCAAAAAAAAATTGTAATTGTTTAATTTTGTAAAACTAGTAAAACTAGTTTAACTTGTAGGAGATTTTTGAAGGTCTTAGAGGTCGAATTTGAGGATTTTTGGCTAGACATGAGCCTTGGCACAAAGAGCCAAGGTTTTCTTTGCTTAGCTCGTTTCATGCCATTTTTGAAAACATGTTGTAATAGTCAATCGGGTCAACGAGTGCGAAGTTATGACCTCGACAAGTTGCCCCCAAAATTCAAATTTGAATTTTAATGGTTTTAGGTGGGAAAAAGGGAAAACAGGGTATTTGAGGGAATTTTCGAAATTGTAAAGGGGTCTTTTCTCTTGTATCCTTATTTTTGGCATGAAAGTAATGAAAGGTTTGATTCTCTAACTTGTTCAAAGGAAAAATACCTGTGTATCATTTGTTTGGTGTTGCTTGTGTAACGTGATCTCCACCAAGTGGTATCAGAGCGGGAGTTCCTGAGTGTGTAAACAGATCACCGGACGTGAGGCAGTTTACACCAGGATCTGTGGTTAAGGTTTGTGAGAGAAGTGAGCAGAATGCCTCCACGAAGAAACCATGGTGGTGGGAGAAATATGGTGCCAGAGGAAGATTTCAGAGCTTTGCAGAGGCAAGTTCAGGCTCTGCAAGAGGAGCTGCATAGAGGGTTTGAGCCAAGGAGAGAAGAAGGTAGTGAAGATGAAGTTGAAGAAGAAGAGGACCAGTTTGAGGAAGAAGAAGAGGCAGTAGATCCTGCACAAGCTAGGTTATACAGAGCCATATCTCAGATTGGAAAGAGACCGAAGATGGAGGTTTCTACGTATTCTAGAAATCTTGATCCAGAGGAGTTGATTGACTGGATCAATGATTTGGAAGAATACTTTGAGTATGAGGAGGTTGAAGATCCTGATAGGGTCAAGTTTGCTAAGACCAAGCTAAAGGGTCATGCCAGCATATGGTGGAAGGGAGTGCAACTAGACAAAAATAAAAGAGGAAAAGAAAGGATAACAAAATGGGAGCAGATGTTGGAGAAGTTGAAGAGGCAGTTCATTCCAGGTGACTACGAGTTGGATCTGCTAAAGAAAATGCAAGGTTTGAGGCAATCAAGTAAGTCTGTCAAAGAATACACAAAGGAGTTTTATAAAATTTTAATCATAACAGGCCATTCAGAGGCCAACAAGGAGAAGGTAGCCCATTATATTAATGGGTTACGAGCAAGTATTCAAGAGGAGTTAAGTCTGGTCAGGATGACCACCATAGAGGATGCTTACCAGTTTGCCCCGAGGGTTGAAGAGAAGTCTGAACAGAAGGTTTGAGAGCAAGCAAAGAGGAAGAGGTCATGGTGGAAGAACCGGTGGAAGAACAAATGGAGGACGAAATGAAGATTATAAGAAGAATGGAGAAGCTAGCAGTAGTCAGGACCAAAAGGGAGATAATGCTTACCACCCCCATGATCAGAACAATGGTTACCAAAGAGGAAGAGGAAGGTCTGGACGAGGGTTTGGAAGAGGAGGATTTTGTGGAACCTGTTTCCACTATGGCAAAGAAGGACATCGAGCATACGAGTGTCCACAACACCAAGAGAGGACAAATAGGAGGCCTGAAGGTAATGCTCGAGCTACGGTCATTGATGAAGGTGCTGAATCTGAGCACTCTAAAGAAGCAGAAAGAGGAGAAGTGCTAATCACAAGGAGAGCCTTGCTGAATGAGGAGAGAGACCCAGATTAGAGGAAGAGCTTATTTTGCACAAGGTGTAAATGTGCAGGTAAGATTTGTAATATTATCATAGACAATGGTAGCATAGATAACCTAGTTTTAGAAGGAATGGTTACCAAATTGCAATTAGAGAGGAAGAGACACCCGCATCCATATCGAATTGCGTGGTTATAGAAGGACCATAGGGCTTTGGTCAATGAGCAATGCTTGGTAAAATTTAATATTGGGAATTACCGTGATGAGGTCCTGTGTGACATCCTGCCTATGGATGCTTGCCATTTGTTGTTGGGAAGGCCATGGCAGTTTGATCGATGTGCAATGCATGATGGTCGTGCCAACACTTACTCCTTGACAAAGAATGGAGTGCGCCATAAGTTGAAGCCCCTGAAGGAGGTGGACGAAAAGGTATGTAGCAGTGCCAAAATCTGTTTAGTTGAAGGGAGAAGGTTTTTGGATGGTTTGAAGCATGAGCATATGTGCTATGCATTAATTCCTAGAGTTAGGGAAGAAGAATGCAAAGATACCCCAGTAGAAGTCTTAGGTCTGTTAGAAGAATTTCTAGATATTATATCAGATAATGTGCCTGAGGGTTTACCACCAGTGAGGAAGATCAATCACCATATAGATTTGGTACCAGGATCTAGTTTACCCAATAAGGCAGCCCATAGAATGACTCCTGTAGAAAGTGAGGAGCTAAACAGGCAAGTCCAAGAGTTGCTAAAAAAGGGACTGATTCGGGAGAGCTTGAGTCCATGTGTAGTACCTGCAGTACTAGCACCAAAGAAATATGGAGAGTGGAGAATGTGTATAGACTCTCGAGCTATTAACAAGATCACCATAAAATACAGATTTCCATTGCCAAGGATGGATGACATTATGGATTGTTTGAGTGGAGCCAAGTACTTCACAAAGATTGACCTAAAGAGTGGGTACCATCAGATTCATGTCATAGAAGGAGATGAGTGGAAGACAACCTTCAAGACCAGAGAGGGTTTGTATGAGTGGTTGGTCATGCCATTTGGGCTAACCAATGCGCCAAGCACATTCATGCGGCTGATGAATGAGGTATTGAAGGAGTTTTTAGGAAAATTTGTCATTGTCTATTTGGATGACATTTTAATATTTAGCAAGACCCTGGAAGAGCACCTGATGCATATCATAAGGGTTTTTGAGAAGCTGAGGGAGGAGCAGTTGTTGATTAATTTGAAGAAGTGTAGTTTTGTGAAGGAGTTAGTGTATCTGGGATTTGTCATCTCATCTGAAGGTCTAAAAATGGACCCAAAAAAGGTGAGGGCTATCATTGAATGGCCTACTCCAAGAAGCATAACTGAGGTAAGATCATTTCATGGTCTAGCAAGTTTTTACAGAAAATTCATTAGAAATTTTAGCAGTATTTGTGCACCCCTTATAGAAACAATGAGAGGGGATAAGAAAGAATTTAAGTGGACCTTAGGAGCAGATAAGAGCTTTGATATGTTGAAGAAGAAGGTCATAGAGCAACCTGTTTTGGCACTTCCAGATTTTAATAAGGTATTTCAGGTAGATTGTGATGCTAGTGGTAGTGCCATAGGAGCTTGAGATCTATTGAGTCAAGAAGGTAAACCTGTTGCTTATTTTAGTGAGAAACTCAATGATGCTAGGAAGAAGTATTCAGTTTATGATCAAGAGTTTTATGCTATAGTTCAGGCTCTAAAGAAGTGGAGGCATTATTTGTTGCCAAAAGAGTTTGTTCTATATACTGATCATCAGGCCTTACAGTATATTAATAGCCAAGGGAAGCTAAATCAGAGGCACTTGAAGTGGGTTGAGTTTCTACAGAGTTATACCTTTGTGTTGAAGCACAAGAGCGGAAATTCAAACAGAGTTGCAGATGCCTTAAGTAGAAGGCAGTGTTTGTTGATAGAAATGAAGGTGGAAGTTGTAGGGTTTGATGAACTTAAGGGTTTGTACCCTGAAGATCCTAATTTTGCAGAGGCTTGGAGGGCTTGCTTGGCACCTGTTACTTTGGATAGGACTAAGTGGTTGGATTTTTTGATCCAAGATGGAATGTTGTTTAGAGGAAATCAATTATGCATTCCAAGGAGTTCAATGAGGGAGAATCTAGTCAAGGAGAAACACAGTGGAGGGTTGGCTGGACACTTTGGTCGGGATAAGACCATTGCCCTTGTTAGTGAGAACTACTATTGGCCATAGTTGCAGCAAGATGTGAAGAGATTTGTGCAAAGTTGTAGAGTATGCCAGATGGCAAAGGGTGTGAGACAGAACACTGGATTATATCAGCCATTACCTGTACTAGAGAGACCATGGGAGGACATCAACATGGATTTTGTTCTTGGCCTACCAAGGACACAGAGGGGAAATGACTCCATATTTGTGGTGGTTGACAGGTTTTCAAAGATGGCACATTTTATTCCCTGCCAGAAAACTAATGATGCAGTTCATGTTGCAGGTTTATTTTTCAAAGAGGTGGTACGACTTCATGGTCTACCAAAGAGTATAGTTTCTGACAGAGATACCAAGTTTGTTGGGTATTTCTGGAGAACCTTGTGGAAGAAATTGAAGACAAATTTGAAATTTAGTTCTGCATACCACCCACAGACTGATGGACAAACAGAGGTGGTGAATAGAAGTTTGGGTAATCTATTGAGATGCTTGGTAGGAGATAAGCCCAAGGGATGGGATTTGGTTTTTCCATAGGTGGAATTTGCATACAACAATTCTGTCAATAGGAGTACTAACAAATCTCCATTCCAGATAATATATGGGAGCAGTCCAAGAAATGCTTCTGAGTTGAGGAAGATGGATACAGGGG
This sequence comes from Wollemia nobilis, assembly GCA_028583015.1. NCBI lineage: Eukaryota > Viridiplantae > Streptophyta > Pinopsida > Araucariales > Araucariaceae > Wollemia > Wollemia nobilis. The sequence continues at coordinate 9,814,371 of JAQPPZ010016467.1, read as the reverse complement.
AAAAGTGCAGTGCTGAGGCCGAGGACTTTGCAGAGCATCTAAAGAGCTTGCATGAAGAAGTGAAGAAGCATATTACTAAGATGAATACTCAATATAAGACAAGGGCAGACCATAAGCGACAGTTTAAGGAATTTGAAGTGGGAGATGAAGTTATGGTCCATCTGAGAAAAGAAAGGTTTCCTGCTAAAACCTATAACAAGCTAAAAATGAAGAAGTTTGGACCATGCAAAATCATAGAAAAATGGGATTCAGGCAATGCATATGAAGTGGAATTGCCAAGTGGGCTTAACATATCACCTATTTTTAACATTTCAGATTTGGTAGAATACCATGAAGGAGACAATGGTGAGGGACCAGTAGCAAAATTATGGAATATTCCAGCATCTACTCTAGATACGAAAGAGATAGAAGAGATCCTGGATACACGCATCGAAAAAAGTACCAAAAATAGGCAGTATGCAGAATATCTGGTTAAGTGGAAAGGCAGACCTGTTGAAGATTCATCTTGGTTGTCGAAGGCTGAGGTTGAACGCCTTGGTTTTCTTCCAACAATAGAGAAGTGAAGGTCACTTCTCAAAATTACCCTGGGTGTCTGATGCAGGAGCATCCAGTGGTGTAAGAGTGATCTTGCATCACCCAAAAAAAATTGTAATTGTTTAATTTTGTAAAACTAGTAAAACTAGTTTAACTTGCAGGAGATTTTTGAAGGTCTTAGATGTCGAATTTGAGGATTTTTGGCTAGACACGAGCCTTGGAACGAAGAGCCAAGGTTCTCCATGCTTAGCTCGTTTCATGCCATTTTCGAAAACATGTTGTAATAGTCAATCGGGTCAACGAGTGCGAAGTTATGACCTCGACAAGTTGCCCCCAAAATTCAAATTTGAATTTTAATGGTTTTAGGTGGGAAAAAGGGAAAACAGGGTATTTGAGGGAATTTTCGAAATTGTAAAGGGGTATTTTCTCTTGTATCCTTATTTTTGGCATGAAAGTAATGAAAGGTTTGATTCTCTGACTTGTTCAAAGGAAAAATACCTGTGTATCATTTGTTTGGTGTTGCTTGTGTAATGTGATCTCCACCACCATTATTACATTGGTATAAAGATCATTACACCCCATAATTCCTAGGTTAGTAAATTAGAATGTGCTTTAGCTCTGGATAATCTTCACTAGATATACCTTTTGGATTAGTCTCTAGGTCGACCTCTAGGTCATTACCTCTGAGTATTTACCTCTAGGTTACCTCTAGGTTCTTACCTTTGGGTCACCTTTGGATCATCATTACCTTTGTGTCCTTATCATCTCTGGATTACCTCTAGGTCCTTGCATTTGGCTTAGCTATTGGTCCTTACCTTTGGGTTCTTGCATCTAGGTAGCCTTTGGATCTACCTTTAGGTCATCATACTTAGGAAATTACCACATATCTATAATATTTCATTGCATGTTTTGTCATTGCAGGATTCCAAGCATAGCTTGGGTTATAGATCAAGTTTTCCAATATTACATTGCTCCATGGAAAAATTTACATTATGATATTTGTCCACCAACAAACTTGATATTCTACCGTAGAAACCATTCACCATTTATTTTGCTTTATCTCATTTTGATACATTCATAAATCCATAATTCATATGTATTTTTTTTGTCATTTTATTTTTACCCTAACACTTTATTTGAGAGTGATTATTGCCTCCACAGATATAACAAGGATGTAGGTTCCAACACATAGATGTCACATGTCTAGATCTTCCACAATATTTACAATAACTCATCATAGAAACTTCTACACATGTTTCTTTTTCATAAACTTAGTGTCACTACTTCCTACATGTCCTTCATATCCAAGGCATTTATTCTTTGGTCTTATCTCTTACATTATGGATATTTTTATACTTGCCCATATCTTCCCAATCTTGTACCATTGTATCCTATTTTTATTATTATTTTTGAACCAATTACTTTGGTTTGCTTTTCAAAACATCCAATTTTATCATCTCCACTATGGTCTTTGTCATTATTACCAATAAAATTTAAATATCACACATCATCATCACAATGACCTTCAACACAATTTGAACCATCACTATCACTCAAATTTATGATAATATAGCCTTTGTCATAACCAGTACAACCATCTTCTACACAATCTCTTCTCTCATCAACAATATTCAAATCACTTGTATCACAAGATATATATGTCCTTTGTATGAGATCACTTGTATCACAATACACATTTACTACTATAGGCTTCAAATCACCTTAATCACAAGCAAAATATGTCCTTTGAAGAAGGTCACTTATGTTACAATAAATATTTATATTTATGGGCTTATCCTTCAACTTTTCAATTACTTTTGTTTAGTTTCTACATTGCACCTCAAGGATGTCAAGAGTGAATAATGTTATGCACTTTTTTCTTACTGCATCAATAGAGATTGTCACACCATTTTCAAAGCATCATTCATTACATTTTTTGAGTATTGACTATAAATAAGACCTAAGTTTTAAAAATTCTCCACCTTCACTAGTTTTTGATGACACATACTTTTGAATTTCACTTTGTTTCTTGGCTTGTTTACTATCTCCTTTATTTCTTGTTTTTGTCACTTCCTTGGCCATGAGTACCTTATGTGTTGTTTCACACTCTTCTTCACAATCTAATTTAGGTTCCTTCTAAACAATATACCCTTGTTGATGTTGTCCCTATTGATGTTGTGATTGAAACTATTGCTTCATTTGAGAAGGTATACAAAATTGAGTCCCACAAGTCATCAAATTATATTTTTTATAAAACTTGGTGTCATGTCCTTTTTCACAAATATGACAATACCTTCTCCTCCTCCAATAAGGTTGTTTTTGTGTTAAAAATGAAATGGAAGGAACCTTTGAATCCATACGGATATTATTGGATAACTCATCTATCAACTAATTTTATACTTTATATTGTTGAAGGATGTTTACCAATTCTTCAAATGACACCCTTATGTTTGATACTTGGAGAGATGTCACCAATGTTCTGAATGATTCAGGCAGAGATCTAGGTATGAATAAGACTCATCTCTTGTCATCCACATGTTCTCCTATGGTGTTCAAATTTTATTTCAAGTTAAAAATTCTTCAAAGAAGTTATTCAATATTCTCACCATCCTAGACCCTTAATGTATGAATTTGTGATTGAAGATGAAAGATTGTGACCTCATTCCTTCAAATATAGTGTAAATTCTATCCCATGCATCTTTTGATATTTTTCCTCACTTTTATATAGCTGTATTTCATCCACCACTCCAAAATTGATGAGCATAAGTGCTCTTGCATCTCTTTCATCATATGTTTGCTTTGCTTATGTATTCTCAAGTCAAGTTTCATTACCAGTAACTATGTCCTAGAGTTTTCCCACTGCCAGTATTGTTTTCATTTTTGTTTTCCATGGTGAAAAAGTCAAACCTAAGCAAATGATATTCTGTGAGAAATATTTTTAATGCAGACATGGCAAAGGTTCCTTTTATCTCCCAAAATAGTTCCTTTTCTATATCATTATTCCTATATATTAAACCTTTCAATATACCCTCTCTTCCTATATACCCATCAATACATGGAAGAAGCTGATCCTATCGTTATACATGTTATCCTTTGTGATTGTTGTGACCACTAGTTGTGGGAAACAATATGACTTGACAATCAGTCTCACATGGAGCAATACAGTAGGGCAAATTTGGAAGCATCGAGAATGACTTGATTGAACTGCCTTTGGGGTTTTTTAGAAGACTTGTTCCTCTTAAGATGTGATCTTTAGCACTCTCTATCCTAACCTAATCTACCTAGATTTTTGTGTACAAACAAAAATAGAAATAAAAGCCAAAAGAAATAGAGGAAAATAAAAATCCTAAGCTAACCAGGGACGATGCGCCAAGATCATAAGATTCTATTTCATAATAGTGGAATAAATGAACATGTGAGTATAATGCACCAACATCTCAAAGTGAACACTTTCTATTCTTAACAAGCATAGCTAAGAATATATTGCATATACATGAAACAAAACAAAAATCAGATAATCATGACCACTTATACACACACATAAACATACATACATACAAGAAATTAGATAGAAAAAGTGTAGTAGTAATGGATTTTAGTGTGTTTATATATATATTATTATGAATATTACAAATGTTTCCAAAAGTGAGGGATCAAAATATTGACCATAGAACCACTCAAGGTTTAGGTCTAGACTGTTATACGAGCAAAATTTAAAGGAGTCTTCTTTATAATGCTTTAACTACTACTATTTATAAATAAATGGGGAGATTTTACCTCCAAAATATTTTGCAAGAATTTATACCATATCCTCCTTACTGCTCCCTTGATCTAGTCCATATAATACTATTTTAGTCCTTCAAGGTCTTTATATCTAGAATCATCAATTCTAACAATCTTAACTACCATCCTAGGGATCCTAAAAACTTAGCACAACCATATCTTACAATCAATATTGCTAAATTTGGGGTTGTTTTTGTTGTAGTTTCCATGCTCCTACCTTCAATAGGCCAATTTATTTTCCTAGATTGTTGAGCCCAAGTGATGCCAGTAGGTGATCCTTACTTTCCTTTAGTAATGGCTCAGAAGTTCAACTCATATGCCCTTTTTGGGAAGATTGTGCACTGACACTAATGTCTTACAACTTGATCTTCCTCCTACCTGTCACTACACCATATTTGACCACTCTTCCTTGTTGGTTGCTTTGAATTATGCTTTGCTTATAGGAGTTTTATTTTATTTCTTCAACTTCCTTTTATCTTATGAGATAATGTGAGCTATTAATTTTCAATCAAAAGGTTGTCATGGTATGTCCTCATTTCCTTGTGTCTAAATTTTATAAAATTTTGAGGTTGGGCTAGATTTTTGTTAGACAGTTTTCAAAAGTCATTTCCTTTGCCTTTTTTTGGACCTTTTTAGACTTATGACCTTCAAAAGGTTTGCTCTTCTTGCACCCATCAAAAATTTACCATTTTTTGCATTTTTGGACTTTTAGGCCGTGTAGGCCATCATAACTTTTTCTATCCTTTATTGGTCAAAACTTTTATAAAAAGATATGATCCCTTGATTGGAATTTTTTCCCACATTGGTTTGATGCCCCTTTTCTCACCTTCCACTAGCTTTTCGTTTGTCTCATCCTTCTTTCAAAAATTTGCCTAAGGTAAAAGCTTTTGAGTGTACTGAAAATTTACTACAGTTATGGTGACTCATAGGTGCCTTCTTGCTTGTTAAAGGAGAATTTAGAATTGTTTCATTCATATTTGGGAAAGAAGTCAAAAACCAAAAGAATCCAAAAAATAATGCAAAAAAAGGAATGAAAGAAAAAAATACATTTTTTAAAAGTCGAAAGCTTCTCTAGTGTCTGTCTGATTTATTTCCATTCCTCATCTGAAGAGCATTAGATCTACATTAAGTATTCATAGATCACTTGGAGCTCAAATTGGTCACTATGGGAGAAAGTATTTGTGATGTTGGTGATATTATTCACTTGGATCCTTAATGTCACTAAAGGCCTAATCACCCTAGTAGTATCCTTTACCTCAAGAGGATTTGACCATACTTCAAAAGGGGAGGTATCCTATTCATATTGCTTTAATAACTACCAATATTCATGTTTTGAAAGAAGTCTTCCATCCATATCCCAAGGATAAGGGAGTCCCTTTTACAATAATGAGTCAATTTGACACATGATATTTCCAGTAGTGGTGATTAAGGTAGCTACTTGGGTTTTACATTACTATGCAACACTCTCCTTTTAGAGGAAAGTTGTTGCTTTTTACACTATCACCTCTCTATCATGAATTCCAATAGATACTATTTCAAATTCTGATCTAGTGGTCAACTTCACCTAATATTTTCTAGCTTCCACTAGTTTTGCAAAGGCTTCAATAAGGCTTAAATCAATCTCTTGATTCACCTAGGCACTTTGCATGTGTTGAGGTATATTACATTATTTGGTATATGCTAATGTACCCCCATAGTACCTTCATGGTACATTTGTAAATATGTAATAGTTGAAGGTTGAGTCTATAGTTTAGAGTGTTCAAAAGCAACTCAATAATAATTGTGAGGGTCTAATCAAAATATAGCATCTTGTAACTAACCATACCAATAATGGAGCAAATAGTTAAGCTAGACTCTCTAACCTTGATTGTTCAGATACAACCACCTTGAATGCCTATTGTTTTAGAATTTTTACTCGTAAGAAGATAATATTTTCTATAAATCTAGGTTGTGGCAATGCCATTTGACTATCTCAATGTTGTAAATAGACCTATTATTGCATAGTATGTGAACATTGTTGAGGAATATTACATTATTTATTACATGCTAATGTACCCCCATGGTACCTTCATGGTACATTTGTAAATATGTAATAGATTACAGTTGTCTATAGTTTAGAGTATGATTTTATATTTTACCTTTTATGTAAGTGCCAATATGTAAGAAATGCACAAGTGTCATGTAAGAGTGCAATGTGCAGGAAATGAACAAGTGTCATGTAAGTTAGAGTGCAAGTGTAGATTGAGAGAATATGTACAAGTTTCATGTATGAAAGTATACAAATATGTAATATGAGTATCTGCACAAGTATCTTAGATTAGGAGTGCATGTAGAAGTGTAAGGATCATGTAGATATGTGTGTCTTAGAGTCAAGTGTCCATCTAGTATGCAAGTGACAAGATGATAAGCTAAGATTCATGAGACTTGGCATATGGAGAACAATAGTCAAGTACTTGAAGAGTCATATTACTATGGCTATATTATGGAGATAAAGCTCCATGAGAAGCAATTCTATATTCATATATCTCATTATTCGATTGTAAGAGGAAGAAAAGTAAAAAAGCTTGTATATGGATTTTTGAGCAAATAATATTGTAAGTTTTCTTCATGCATAGTTCATGAATGATTCAAGCGATTTTGATTATATAAGTAAATTTTTATTTCTAGTATTATATAAGCCTTGATATACATATTAATTTGCTCATATTATTATTATTTTGACCTTTAATATTGTGGCTATTTTATATTTGGGACCTATGATATTTTGTGGTAGTAAGGCTTAAAAAGCCAACAATGGTATTAGAGCTACCACCTGACTTTGTCTAGTTTGATAAAGTTTATTTTATTAGCTATAAATTTTCAATAATTAACTTTACCCACTTTTTATAAAGTTAATTTATAGTCTATCCACTTTAAAGGCAGTGCAGACTTGGACTCTAATTTTTTAAAGGTCTTATTGAGTAGAAAAGTCTAGAGTCTTTCCACTTGATTGAAGGAAAACCAATGAAGAATATGACTTGGCTATATTGAAGAGAAGGATCAAATTAGAGGAGACAAATAAAGAGTTAGGTAGTTAGTGAACCTAGCAAGAGATCCCTGAAGAGTTGAGAAGTTAGCAAAGCTAGCAAGAGACTAGTGAAGAGTTGAGAAGCTAGGGAAGTGTTGGTCACGAATATGCCTAAGTATAAAATACCATTTGTGCATCCTAGACCTGGATAACATTGAAAGGTTGAAGGAGAGAGATGTCCTTCGGGCCAATCTCCAGAGAGGGCTGGCTCCCTTACTAATCTAATCCAATTTTAAGCTTAGGGTAACAAGAAAGAAATGGGAAATGATAGAAAGAGATGGGAAATATGGCTATAATATGGAAAAGTGTAGTGGGGATAAACTAACAACAAGAAATCACATTAAGTGCTAATTAGCATGAAACAAAAAGGTAAGCACAGGAACCACTCATAGTTTACAGAGACAACATCCAAAATATATTTTAGTGTTCATTTCCTTACCAGCAGTAATTAAATTCGGATGTAGAATTTAAAAGCTGCTAATAATGGACATAAATGTAAGCAAAAATGACAAGCAGAAAATGATCAACCACAAGACTACTCAAGGAACCAGAAGCCGAATATATCTCTATTGATGCTAGAAAACATAAAGTATTTTTCTGCAAAATGTCTATCCTCCTCATTACATTGAAATGCTTAGTATTTATAGAGGATTGCACCTCTTTCATTTAATACATATAAAAACAAAATGTTGATAGATCAAAAACCAATGAGAGTAATTTCCTCCTCAAGAAACCTTCCTTTGGGAGTAGTGATCCGGCTTTGGTGGAGAGATGCCTAGGAAATCAGCAAGATTGTACCTTGGAAATTTGCCTCAAGCGTCGATGCATTGGGACGCATCAAAACTAGATAAAAATTTGAAACCTGGTCATTGACCTCAGGTCAGAATTGCACCTCGGAATCTCACCCTTGCCAAGAAATTCGATCGAATATTGGCAAAGTCGGTGGATGGTGCCTTGAAAATGACCAAAAATCACCCTTTGGTATTCTAATCTTGCAATTTTCCAGCAAAAATCTTGGAATTACAGCTTGCTTTGCTTCAAAAATTAAATGATGTCATTCCTGGGTTCTTCCCAAGAGATTCTGCAAAAAATGGTGCCTTTGAAATGGACCTCCCTAAAAATAATTGTTCAAAATTAATTTCGCCCAGGAAATGGGGTGATAGGCCTTTTCGGAGCAAGTGTAGGCAAAACACCCTCTTCATGTTCTTCATTGATGTTTTGATAATTCATCCAAAATGTTCTTGCCTTCATCCATGCTTACATCCAGAGCGCATCCATATTTTAATTCTTCCTTCGACAAAGCAAAAATACAATTTTAAATTCAAAACAGGGTGAAATTTATTAGTTTCACCCCCAAGGGAGGGTGAAAAGGAATTTCACCCCCTCTAGGGATGAACTCGATTTTAGCTGATGTCATTTGCTAATTTTTCCTTGCACTGATATTTCCTCCTTAGTTTCACCCATACATGAGCAAAATCACCGAAACGCGTTGAAGGAGGGACCCATACCTTTCGTTTGTAATTTTTGCCCTTAAAATGCCTCTTAATTGTTGTTTCACCCCAAAGAGGGGTGAAAAGGAGTTTCACCCCTCACTTGGGGTGAAAACATTTTATATATTTTGTTGACATCTTCAACGACTGGGTCCACGACATCTGCTACCTTCTAAAACCTTTTTACACTGGATTTCACCCCAAAGAGGGGTGAAAAGACTTTTTAGATTTGACTTTTCAACCATTCTTACTTGATGTAGCCACTTGTTCTTAAAATAATTACGTCTTTGGGAAGAAAAGTACTTTTGCTTCTCTTTTGGGGTGAACTCACCTTTGATCCTTTTCTTTGACCTGTTTCGTGCCTTTTTGCCTATTTTAAAACATGACATTTTCTTTGCCTTTGCAATTGTGCAACGCCACATATTTCGCTTGCCCAAACTTTAAAATCGATGTTTTGCCTCAAGGAGGGGCGAAAAGGAATTTTGCCCCTCACTTGGGGTAAAACCACCTTTTATGTCAATCTCAGGCAAAAATACTCTTCTTGCGCTCTTCTTTTGCCATAGACGTTTTGCAGGCGACTTCACTTCTTCTTGGGGCAAAACCACTTTTTCCATTGCATTTCGCTCCTCAAGGGGGCAAAAACGATTTTTGCCCCTCTCTTGGGGCGAAATAAATTTCTCTTTCTTTACTTGCCATCTCTTTTAAATTAAACTAATTCGTGCCAACACTTTGCTCTTTGAAAATTTTTTTGCTTCATCTCCCCGTTTCATTTTTCCCAGGAAATTGATTTTATTTTACAACCCATTATTTCCTGGTACAACATTAAGGAAATCAAAAAGAGAGGGGCGAAACAATAAAAATAATTACAACAAAATAGAGTCGACCAAAATTCACTGCATCATTTATTATACTTGCAATTTTTACAATGAAAGCTTCAACAAAATTTTAATGTGGTAAAGTGACAAAACTGCCAATATTTCTAGCGGTTCTCGAGGTATTTATATCATATGGATGCAATCGAACCTAGGCCTTCATCAATTGGGATCAGCTATAGGTGCCATTGGTTCCATTGAATATTTTGATTGTATTATATTATGCATTTGATTATGTGGCCTCCTTCTTCTCTCTTTCCTCCTACGCTTGCTTCTCAAGTTCATCTGTTGCTTGTTGCTCTGCTTTTGCCCATGCTTGGGCTTCGTGCTTGGTGAGGATCTCACTTTTAGTTTCGTACATGACTACTTTCTTGGTCTAGGCATCATATATGAATACTAAGAATGTACTCAGTGAATCTATGACAAAGCATAGCATCTCAACTTAACCCATGCTCAGTGAATTTGGAATTAGGAGCAAAGCTTGGGTGGAGACTATTCAAAGATCAAAGAAAGAATTGGGCAAAAATATTACTTCAAAAATATATAGGTTCTCTTGATGGAATGAAATTGTTTAGAAAAAGAACTCTACCCAAAGTATTGTCAACATGGAACTTCATATCAAAGAGTTTACATTTGATAAAGAAACATATTATATGGTCATTAAATAAGGGGAGTTATGCAAATTTTTGATTTGATGCTTGGTTGAAGTCTTATCCTCTTATATCTGACTCAAAATGGAAATCATTGGCTCAAGTGTGCGTAGCATGTAAAGTTCCAAAGGTCAAAGATTATATTATTTTGAGTAAAAACTCTGGAACATGGATTTCTTTTAGTAACCTGGTTGAAGGAGAGGAACTCAAACAAATTGCAGATGAACTTCAAAATATGGTTTGAGAGTTTTATTTGCCAATTTTTACATGAAAGGATGAGTTGGTTTGGAATTGATCAAAGGATGGGGATACTCAGTCAAGTTGGGCTATGAGGATTTAGAAAAGTAAAAATTTTCTTCTCCCAATGATTTTCCTTGGAATAACATTTGGTCATTAGAGGCTCTCCCTAAGGCCTCAATATTTATTTGGTTAACAGTTCAATGTAAGATTCTTACTAGAGAGAGTCTACAAATAAGAGGATATTATGGACCCTTTAGATGTGCCTTGTGTGAGAAGGATTTAGAAATGTCAGACCATTTACTTCTTCATTATCCATTTGCTCACACCATTTGGGGTTATTTTTTAAAAATATGAAATTATATTGGTAGTTACATAAATATTGAAAGAGTTGATAAAATGTTCAATAAATTATTATTATTTTTGTGGAAAACATTCCATAAGGGATGCCAATTTCGGATAAGACCCAAGGAGGCAAGGGTATCTCTTCCACAAAAATCACCCAAGGCTCTCACATGGCCTACCACCTTTGACATACTGTTTAATAAATTATAATAAAGCTAAAGTATTATGTATTCTTTGAAGGATTGACCCTGACATTATTTGTTGGAATTTATGGCTTGAAAGGAATAATATAATTTTTAACAATAGATATCAAAATCATTCACAATTTTGGAACCGTATTAGTGCCTCTATTGCAGAATGTCTAAAAATATGGTGCTCATCATGGGAAGTCTCAATTGTAGAAAAAGAAAAAGAGGTGCTAATAACTTGGATATAGGATTTGAACATACATGGAAGAGTCATCTATGATAATGGAATTAAAAAAAGAATCTCCTTCAATCTATGGTAAAATGAAAATATCCAGAAACTAGGTTTATCAAAATTAATTTTGATGGTTCTTCTAAAGGAAATCCAAGAAAAGTTGGTGGAGGTGGTGTTTTTAGAAATAGTTAAGGAAAAATTCTCCTCACTTATTCATAATCATATGGAACTTCAACTAACAACTATGCAGTGGTTAGGGCACTTCTTACAGGGATTAAAATTGCAACAGAAAAAGGATGGAAATATATTTCAATTGAGGGGGACTCACAAATTATCATCAATGCTATTAATAAAAATGGATGTGGAGACTGGATAAAAAATAGTATTATTGTTGATGTTCATTGTCTATTACTAGAGGTAATATTATGGTAGTGTGAGCATATTTATAGAGAAGGAAATCGAGTAGCAGATAAATTAGCGAATTATGGTGTTGATCTTCATCCCAATGAAATTCAAATTTTAGAAGGCAACTAGCCAAGTGAGATTTTATATCTTAATCAAAATGATGTCAAGGAGTTGATTGTGGAAACAACACTTTGAGGAAGTTGAAGAATATATTTAAGAGAAAAAGAAATGAAAAAATCATGATAATAATATATACTACAACAAATGTAATATTTTTCGTATTGTGATGGGAGTGGCCCCCAATAGAAGCCACATATAACCTATTAATAAAAAAATATGGCTAACATAAGCCTTCTAGAAAAATGCACAAATGGAGGATACAATTTATTTTGGCTTTGAACTTTACTCTGATGGTGATGATTAGTGTTATGATCTATGTATGTTTAATGGTTTCCTATTTGTTGCTATATATATTAAGTTTTTGTTTCAATTTGGATCGTGTAGAGAGATATTTTATCACAACTTTGACTGATATAGTTTTAATTTTTAGATACCTAGATTTTGGTTTTGATGGCTTATATTCATTAATAATGTGGGAATTTTTGTAAGTGGTATAGGGACCCACTCAAAACCCTATTTTTATCAATAAAAAAATCCCATATACTCTACCTTACTATTTATAGGAATAAATTTTATCATTTTATTATTACTATAAGGCTACTTTTAGCTTGTAAAAATTTATACAAAGCTACTAAGTGGTCATTGACATTTATGACATTTTAAATTTTATTGTAATTTCTAATAATTATAGTTTATGGGGGGGTTCATTAGTTGAAAGTGAGCGTGAGCCTCACTTTTTCTTGTTGTGTATCTTTGGGGAAGAGTAGGGAGAGAGTGTGAATGTGAAGCAAGTGTGAGTATGTAGCAAACCTCACCTTTTATTGCTTTATATCTTTGAGAAAATTTAAGAAATAAAGGATTCATATGAGGAAAAACAAGGTAACAAGGAACAAAAGCCATATTTGAAAGCCCTAATTTTAAATGTTCTTTTTTATTGTCACAACCACTAGATGCAAGAATCATATGTTTGATATTATCATGCCTTGCACAAAGCAACACATCAAGATAACTCTAAGAGCACAAAGATCAACTCAATCGGGTGCCTTTGAGGTTTTTAACAAGGTTGGATTTTTTTAAGATGTGATCTTCAGTGCTCTTCCTAGTCCAACCAACTTCAAGGGGAAAAGAGAAATATAAAATAAGGATTGCAGAAAGGAAAAAATATCCTAAGCTAAGGGGGAGCAATGTGCCAAGATCATAATTATATTCCTCTGCATAAAAATGAAACATGTGATGGAAGATCCCAAGTTCCTTCCTTTGATGCTTGCACTGCTTTTATTTTTTGGAGTGCTTTAAGACTTATCTATTCCTCACTCCACTGCTCTAACCTTGAGCTTTCAACATCTGGGTGTTCTTCATTGTATAGTCTAATAAATTCCTTATCTTCATATATTGTGTTAGGTTCTTCTTCCTTGCCAATTTTATCTTATTTTCCACCAAGCCTTGATCTTAGATATTTTCTAGTGCATTTCTATCAGATCATATTCACCTTCTTACTAATTCTACATTATGGGTCAACTTTACCCGTTGTTGTGTACAAGGATTCATATGATCTAAGATTTGGTGGAGGTTTAATGAGTATGCTCAGAGGGCATGTTCTAGTTTTGAATCTCAACCTTAGGCCTTCATTCATGATCAAATTTTAGGCCTTTAATGTTATTTAGATATGAGGTAAAAATTCTTTGGGGATCATAGTTCCAGCTATCCACTATCTACTTGAGTCCTAATTATTTCAGCTTGCCCTCTATAATAGAGGTAAATTTATTCCTTTGAAGAAGCATTCCTCCCAAACTAATAGGAGTCCTATAATACGATGCCTTTGCGTTCCTACTTCCATATTTGTAATCAAGAAAGTCCAGTTGCCTAAACACTTCTAAATCAAACGTTTAATCTAGGATAAATTTAGGAAGTATATATTAGGAAAATTTGAAGCTATGCATTTTTATGATGGTCCTTGTTTTATGAAAATACCAATATCTAGGAAGTACTCCTTCCACAAACAAACATTAATTTTTTGAAAGGTGCTCCAATCAAGAACCTCTCAAATCTATAATAGCCAGAGTAGAGAAATGCTTGATAAAATAATAATAGGAAAAGATATTTTCCAAATCCTCTATACAAGAATACATTGGCACCTCCTTACCTTTCTCATCTATTCACTTTAGGTTTAGTCATGAAAATATTCTTAGGTTTTAGAAAGAATGATGAATGCCTAAATACCAGAGTGGCTACAAAATTACTCAACCCCTCCTTAGTATGTTCAACAATTAGTTTGACAAAGTCCAATGTCATGTGTTCATATCTCAACACCTAATTTATTTTATATAAAACACCTAATTGTGTAAGGCAAATATTCTTATCATGCTCCATACCAAACATGAAGGTCAATATGTGTTGGAAATATGAGCAAGTTTTGTTGTCATTGATGTCAAGGAAGATGAGGACCAAGTTTATTGTCATCCAGGTGTTTGTGTCCGAGGTTTGATTGGCAAGGTTGATGTTCGAGTTTCATTAATATCCTCTGGTGGTTTTTCCAAAAAGGCAAAGAAGAAGGATTAATATTATAATATTTAAGAATACATGGTTGGTTTATGAAAAATAAATGCAAGGAGTTGTCACATTATAAAGCACCTAAAAAACCCATATGGCAGATTGAGTGGTTAAAGGTTTAATTATTTAATTTTAAATAATTTAACCTTAAGGTTAAAATTTAAAATTAAATAATAATGTTTTAAAGGGCCTAAGTTTATAAATTATAATTCAAATTTTAAAAATTTGAATGTCATGCCAATGTTGGAGAAAGAGCATTGAAATGTATATAAATATGCCAAAAACCTTTGGCAATAATCATCCTTGTGAATAGATGTTAATGCAAAAAGTTCGTGCACCATAAGAGAGATTCACATGTGTTTTGATTTCGTTGGGCGGATAAGAGAGAATAAGCATGAGTGGAGCGCAAAAGATATTCTGAAGTAGCCTGTAGCGCAGTTGGTAGCCAGGGGCTGTGATAAGGCGTTCGAGGAACGTGAGGCCAGGGTTCGAATCACGTGGATGCCATTTTGCTGAAGAGGAGGAAGTGTTTTGTTTGTGCATCATGGAAGGGAAGAGGATAAAGGTATCAAGGTGCACCTTTTAGTTCACGTGAGGGCACGTAGCCCAAGTGGTGGAAGCTTAAGCGCTAAGGCGCTTGGTGGAGGAAAGGTGGGAGTTCGAAACCCGTCAAGGACATTTTGCAAAGGAAAAAGGTATGCACACTGTTTTTAATTTTTATAAAGGCTTTTGCTAAGCGAAAATTGCGGAAAGTGCGCTAGAACATTATATTTAGTGCTAAGGTGGTTGGAAAGGAAATAAAGAGGGAGATATAAGGTTTGGTTAAGTTAAAAATTAAATTATCCTTTTAGGAGTAATAAGGGGTTAAGAGGAGTTATATTTTATTTTAAATATAAAGGTGTTAAATAATTAAGAGGAGTAATAAGGTGATTAATGAAAAATTATTGTTGAAGTGATTTACTTGGTTTTTGCTAATCTTTTAAAGTGTGGAGTTTATAAGGTGTAATTGAGATCTTATGCTATGTATGGTGAAATATTTTGAGGAATCATTTAAGTGAATTTTTGAGTGAAGATTTTGTTACCTAACCTTTGAGATTGGCAAAGAGTTGATTGTGATTGAGATAGGTGTTTGAGGTCAAATCTTCTTCAAACAAAAGGTATGGGCATATCTTCCTTGTGAGTGAAATATTGTTGGATGTTGTGAATGCTAAGTTGGAGTGAAAAGGATTGTTTGATAAGCATTGTTGAGTTTGGTTTGAGAATTCAATGTTGATTGAGAGGGTTTGGAATGAAAGTTGATGCTAGTAACCTTGTTTGATAGTTGAGAACTATCTTGAACTAGGGTTTGTGAAATATCATGAGTATCATTGTTATGTGAAGTTGAGAACTATCTTGAACTAGGGTTTGTGAAAGATCATGAGTATCATTGTTATGTGAGGTTTGTTTGATAAGCATTGTTGACTAAGCTTTCATTGAGTGATTGGTTGAGTGGAGTTGATTGAGCTTAGTTGATTGGAAGTGTTGGAGTGATAGTTCAAGTTCTATGAAATAAATTGTTCTTTATTTTAATTGATTTGAAGAGAGTTTGGAAGTTATTGTGAAAATATTGAGTTTTTAATTTTTATGTTTTCTAAAGAGAGATTGAAAGTGATTGAGTATTGTTGTGAGTGTGAAACATATTGAGTCTCTAACAATTCTCTATATGTTTCTGTGAGATTAAAACAAGATTCTGTGTGAAACTTGTTTGTGTGATTGAAGAGGTTTTCTATGATAGATTGAGTTGAGTTGAGTAAGCTTTTGTGAAAGCTAGTGAGATAATTTGAGTAAGTCCTAGAGTGGACTTAAGGATAGAATTGAGTAAGTTTTTGTGGAAGCTTACAATGAGATTTGAGGTAAGTCTTAGTGAAGACTTGAGAGAAGATTGGACAAGTTCTAGTGAGGACTTGTAGATATATTTGAGGTAAGTCTTTGAGAAGACTTGTGAGTAGAGTTGATTGATTGATTTGTTCAAACCTTGAGTTAAGGTTTGGGGTAGATCTAGCAGAGTTGATTTGTGATTGGATCAAGCTTTGTGTTAAGGCTTGAGGATATATTTGAGGATAGATTTTGGTGTAGATTTGAGGATAGGTTTGTGCTAGATAGAGAATGAGTTTGGTTTGTTTATTTGGTATTTAAAGGATTGTTTAGTGAAGAGATAGATATTGAGTAGATTTGTGCTAGATCGAAGGATTGTGTTTAGTGTAGATTTGAGATAGAGTTGAGAGTAAGATTTGGAGGTGATAGAGTAGAGGATAGTAGTCTCTAGTGGATAGAGATCCATTATCTAGGGTAGTGAGGATAGAGGTATTCAGTGGAGAGAGATCCACAAGCTAGTGTAGTGGAGGTAGTAGTCTTCTAGAGGATCACCAACTAGAGTAGAGGAGAAGGAGTTCTCCTATGGATAGAGATCCATGAACTAATTGAGGAGATTGGTGTCTCTTATGGATAGAGATCCATGAACTTGATTAGGGTATTGGTGTCTCCTTTGGATAGAGGTCCATAAACATTGTAATAGGGAAAGGATTCCCAAGAGATTTGTTGAGAAAATTTTAGTGAAATATTTTCTCCATGGAGTAGCCCACATTGGGTGAACCACGTTAAATTGGTGTCTCTATTGTGTGTGGTGATTTATGCATTGCTTTGATTACTGTTTTTGATATTGCCATTGATATATTGGATAATATTGTTTGGGTAAAGAAAAGTAAAAAGTGGTCTTATACTGTTCACCCCCCTCTCAGTATAAGCTTGTGTTCTTCAATTGGTATCAGAGTGGGTTCCTTCAAAAGAGTTTAATAACTTGAAGGAAAAGCTCACAAGAACATAGATGGATTCTAAGGATGGATCCTCAGGGAATTCAGCACCATTGTTTGATGGGAACAATTATGTACTTTGGAGTATGAGAATGAAGATTCACCTGATGGCACTTGGAAATGAGATATGGGAAGTAGTTGAGAATGGATACATACCACCAACTACTCCACCTACAGATAAATATGGTAAGCTTCTACATCATTACAATTCAAGAGCAATGAATGGAATTTTGAAAGGTTTGCATGAAATAGAGTTTATAAAGGTTATGCACTACAAATCAGCAAAGGAAATTTGGGATAAGTTGCAAGGCATATATGAAGGAGATAAAAAGGTCAAAAGGGTAAAGTTGTAAAATTACAAGAGAATATTTGAAGACCTAAAGATGAAGGATGAGGAAAATATTGTTGCATATCTACTTCATGTAGATGAGGTTGTTAACTCCATGCAAGGACTTGGGCTTGAAGTTCAAGAATCTGATGTTTGTGATAAGATTTTAAGGTCACTCCCAAAAAGGTTTAGTGAAAATATTTCAGCTATAGAAGAGTCAAAAGATATTGATATTTTGACAAGGGATGAATTACATGGCATTCTCATAACTTTTGAGATGAGAATAAAAGAGGAACCTAATCCCCAGAAAGAAGCAACCTTCAAAGCTACTAAGAAGACAAAGGGTAAGAAGTCAGATTCAAGCAATGAGTTATCCAGTGATGAAGAAGCAAATTATGGCAAAAGGAACAAGGACTCAAGAAAGTATAAAGGTACGAAATCAGTTAGATGTTTCAATTGTGGAAAGTATGGTCACTATGCATCTGATTGTCCAGAAGCTGGAAATAGCAATGATGAAGAAAAATAGGATCATAAGAATAGGGAAATAAGAAAACACAGGTACCAAAAGAAAAGTAGGGATGGACAAGGCAAGCAAGGAAAGAAGTTCTTCCAAAGGCATAAGAAGAGTTTCTATGCAGACAAGGCAGGTAAGAGCTCAAGTGATAGTGATGAAAGTTCCTCAGATAATGATAAATATGAAGTACTATTTCTAGCAAAAGAAAAAGAAGTGGTTAGAAAAAGGTCACCAATGATTCTCAAGTGTTTTAGATGTGGTAACTTTGGTCATCTTGAAGATAGTTGTACAAGGAATGGATTCAGTTTCAGTGATGATGAATATGAAGATACACTTGAAGGACCAGAAGAAAATCTTCTTATGGCAATAGAAGAAGAAGGAAGTGCTTCTAGTGGAAATAAATCAGAAAGGAATGAAGATGATCCCAAAGGCAAAGAAATAGAGGAAGAATCAGAGAAAGGAGAAGTTGATCTTGAAGGTGAACTTATTTCTGCCCTTGATGCACTAAGGGAGGTAAGAAAGCAAAACTCAAAACTCAAGCTTAAATTTCAAGAATGTGATGAAGAGAAAGGAAAGCTTATAGAGGATCTAACCAACTCAATAGCTAAGACAAGGAGGTTTAAAGAGAAGTTAGAAGCTAAGGTTTTAGAATGTGAAAGGTTAGAGCATGAAGTAGCTTCACTAAGGAAGGAAGTAAAATAGTCTAAAGATAAGCTACACAAGTTTGGGAAGAGCTCAAAAACCATAGATAAGATTATCAAGGTACAAAGATGTTCATCAAACAAAATAGGACTTGGATTTGAATAGGAACAAAGAAAACAAGGAGAGGAGTCAATCTCAAGCTCCGAAGAAGAAGAAGCTTTAGAAGAAGAGAGTGTAAGAGAAAGTGAGACTTCTGAGGATGAGTTGGACAATAGAGAGTTCAATAGGAGAAGGAACAATGCACAAATGAGGAATAGATGGAACATGAAGCAACATAGGGTAAAAGAGACTAAGAGACCAATGGGGTCAAGGCAAGGTAGTTTCAATGGATGATGCTTCTCATGTCACAGGTTTGGGCACAAGGCTTCACAGTGTAGGACACATGGAAGATAAGAATATGGGAATTTCAGAAATAGATATCTTTTTCAAGGGTATTGCTACTCTTGTAATCAGTTTGGTCACAAGGTAGTAAATTGTAGGGTTCATGATAGGAATGGATATGGCTTCACTAAGAGAAACTCCAAGATATTTGCACCTCCAAGGAATAACAACATTAAGTGTTATAAGTGCAATAATGATGGGCATACAACAAAGTGGTGTAGAGCAAAAATTCTAGAGACAAGCAGGAACATGAATAGTCAGAGGAATCAAAAGGATCAGTTGAGGAAGAAAGTGGACAAAGGTAAAGATCAGTGCTTGTTGGGAGTAGAAATACTCCCACCCTAGAATTAACCACCTCAAAAGGAGGTGGGGGAGGGGCTAAGCTAAGAGTCTCATTCTTAGCCCCGAGCCCCAAAGGTGACCCTTTGCCATTGATGTCAAAGGGGGAGAGATTTGAGTTAGGGGAGAGCATTCAATCAGGGGGAGCAGTTTCTCAAGGGGAGCAAAGCAGAAAAAGGTAAAAGAAATGGTAAAAGGAAAATGGGTTGCCATCAATGACAAAGGGGGAGATTGTTGGAAATATGAGCAAGTTTTGTTGTCATTGATGTCAAGGAAGATAAGGACCAAGTTTATTGTCATCCAGGTGTTTATGTCCGAGGTTTGATAGGCAAGGTTGATGTTCGAGTTTCATTAATATCCTCCGGTGGTTTTTCCAAAAAGGCAAAGAAGAAGGTTTAATATTATAATATTTAAGAATCCAGGGTTGGTTTATGAAAAATAAATGCAAGGAGTTGTCACATTATAAAGCACCTAAAAAACCCATATGGCAGATTGAGTGGTTAAGGGTTTAATTATTTAATTTTAAATAATTTAACCTTAAGGTTAAAATTTAAAATTAAATAATAATGATTTAAAGGGCCTAAGTTTATAAATTATAATTTGAATTTAAAAAATTTGAATGTCACACCGACGTTGGAGAAAGGGCATTGAAATGCATATAAATAATGCCAAAAATATTTGGCATTAATCATCCTTGTGAATAGATGTTAATGCAAAGAGTTTGTGCGCCATAAGAGAGATTCACATGTGTTTAGAGTTCGTTGGGTGGATAAGAGAGAATAAGTATGAGTGGAGTACAAAAGATATTCCAAAGTAGTCTGTAGCACAGTTGGTAGCCAGGGGCTATGATAAGGTGTTCAAGGAATGTGAGGTCAGGGTTTGAATCATGTGGATGCCATTTTGTTGAAGAGGAGGAAGTGTTTTGTTTTTGCATCATGGAAGGCAAGAGGTTAAAGGTGTCGGGCATGCCTTTAGTTCACGTGAGGGCACGTAGCCCAAATGGTGAACGTCTAAGCGCTAAGGCACTTGGTGGAGGAAAGGTGGGAGTTCGAAACCCATCGAGGATATTTTGCTAAGCAAAAAGGTATGCAAATTATTTTTTAATATTTATAAAGGTTTTTGCGAAAAGTGCGCTAGAACATTATATTTATTGATTAAGGTGGTTGGAAGGGAAATAAAGAGGGAGATATAAGGTTTTGTTAAATTAAAAATTAAATTATCCTTTTAGAGGAGTAATAAGGGGTTAAGAGAAGTTATATTTTATTTTAAATATAAAGGTGTTAATTAATTTAAGAGGAGTAATAAGGTGATTAATGAAAAATTATTGTTGAAGTGATTTACTTGGTTTTTGTTAATCTTTTAAAGTGTGGAGTTTATAAGGTGTAATTGAGATCTTATGCTATGTATGGTGAAATATTTTGAGGAATCATTTAAGTGAATTTTTGAGTGAATATTTTGCTACCTAACCTTTGAGATTGGCAAAGAGTTGATTGTGATTGAGACAGGTGTTTGAGGTCAAATCTTCTTCAAACAAAAGGTATGGGCATATCTTCCTTGTGAGTGAAATATTGTTGGATGTTGTGAATGCTAAGTTGGAGTGAAAAGGATTGTTTGATAAGCATTGTTGAGTTTGGGTTTGAGAAATCAAATGTTGATGAGGTTTGATGAAGTTGAGTATATTGATTATGTGAGTTGAGAATATCTTGAACTTAGGGTTTGTGAAAGATCATGAGTATCATTGTTATGTGAAGTTGAGAACTATCTTGAACTAGGGTTTGTGAAAGATCATGAGTATCATTGTTATGTGAGGTTTGTTTGATAAGCATTGTTGACTAAGCTTTCATTGAGTGATTGGTTGAGTGGAGTTGATTGAGCTTAGTTGATTGGAAGTGTTGGAGTGATAGTTCAAGTTCTGTGAAACAAATTGTTCTTTATTATTAATTGATTTGAAGAGATATTGAAAGTGATTGAGTGTTGTGAGTTTGAAACATATTGAGTCTCTAACCATTCTCTATATGTTTCTATGGTTAAAAAAGAGAGATTGAAAGTGATTGAGATATTGTGAGTGTGAAACATATTGAGTCTCTAACCATTCTCTATATGTTTATGTGAAACTTGTTGTGTGATTGAAGAAGTTTTCTGTGATAGATTGAGTTGAGTTGAGTAAGATTTTGTGAAAGCTTGTGGAAGATTTGAGTAAGTCTTAGAGTGGACTTAAGGATAGAATTGAGTAAGCTTTTGTGGAAGCTTACAATCAGATTTGAGGTAAGTCTTGGTGAAGACTTGATGAGCAGATTGGACAAGTTCTAGTGAGGACTTGTTGAGAAGATTTGAGGTAAGTCTTTGAGAAGACTTGAGATGAGTTGATTGATTGATTTGTTCAAACTTTGAGTTAAGGTTTGGGGTAGATCTAGCAGAGTTGATTTGTGATTGGATCAAGATTTGTGTTAAGGCTTGAGGAAGATTTGAGGAGATTTTGGTGAATTGAGGATATGAAATATTGAGAAGATTTGTCCTAGACTGAAGGATTGTGTTTAGTACATATTGAGATATAGATTGAGTATATTTGTGCTAGATCGAAGGACTATGTTTAGTGCAGATTTGAGATAGATATTGAGAAGATTTGTGCTAGATCGAAGGACTATGTTTAGTGTAGATTTGAGATAGATATTGAGCAGATTTGTGCTAGATCTAAGGACTATGTTTAGTGTAGATTTGAGATAGAGCTGAGAGCAAGCTTTGGAGGTGATAGAGTAGAGGATAGTAGTCTCTAGTGGATAGAGATCCATTAGCTAGGGCAGTGAGGACAGAGGTCTTTAGTGGAGAGAGATCCACAAGCCAGTGTAGTGGAGGTAGTAGTCTTCTAGAGGATCACCAACCAGAGCAAAGGAGAAGGAGTTCTCCTATGGATAGAGATCCATGAACCAGCTGAGGGGATTGGTGTCTCCTGTGGATAGAGATCCATGAACTTGATTAGGGGATTGGTGTCTCCTTTGGACAGAGGTCCATAAATATTGTAATAGGGAAAGGATTCCCAAGAGATTTGTTGAGAAAATTTTAGTGAAATATTTTCTCCGTGGAGTAGCCCACATTGGGTGAACCACGTTAAATTGGTGTCTCTATTGTGTGTGGTGATTTGTGCATTGCTTTGATTACTGTTGTTGATATTGCCATTGATATATTGCATAATATTGTTTGGGAAAGAAAAGTAAAAAGTGGTCTTATACTGTTCACCCCCCTCTCAGTATAAGCTTGTGTTCTTCAATAACCATCTAGGTTCAGGACTCTACACTTAGTGCTTTGGAAGTTCATTTTGACTCTGCTTGGTAGCACATTGAAATTTTTTCTTCTATATTAACATGTAGTTCCCATTCTAATAATATTAGCATTTTCTAGATAATATATCCCTCAATGCTTAATTTGAAATGCCCATCCAAGGACCTAATTTCTTACGAGGTGGGATCATAAAACTCTACACATGCTGCAATTAGTTCATAATAGAGATGGACTTCAAACACTAGGTATTACACCAAGTAACTAGTCTAGATTCTTACCTTGAAGCTTGTTGATTGAGTGGCCTTGAATCATTCCCATGTGCCTATCCTTAAGCTCTTGCTCCTTTTTGAAATCTTTGAATCCAGAAAAATTGCAACTAAGTCTTTCAATATTCCAATATTGGAGGTATAATTCAACATAGGTGTCTCCATAACCTCTAATGAATGTACCTCTTCTAGTCTGGAAACATCGATCTTAAAGGCTATTGTGTGGTTGGAAGTTCTCTTCTCTATTTTTTATAATTCCTATTTGGAAATCTTACAAATTTCCTCTCTTTTATGTCTCTTTTGCAACTATGTTCTTCAATGAATTCTCTTGCATCAAAAATTTTTAGTGCTTTGGGTTTTGGTAAAGATGATGTTGGATGAGAATAGATTTATTTATAAGAACTTTCTTTTTGCCTCTCCCATTCATTACATTTCATTTGCATGCCATGCATTTATGACCTACACTCTTTCATTTCTGATAGAAGGCTTGTCATCCCACATGACCAATCTTTCTCCCTTATAGAATCACCTTCATAAGGTATTTATGTATCCCAAGATAGATTCATTCTTATCTATTTCTTATGCCAAATTATTTTTCTTTAGCCAAGGTTGAGGTGAAGGCTACTTTGATTTTTGATACGTATAATTACATATGGGGCATCAATTCCACCTCACTAGAAGGTTTTGGTAATAAGAATAAATCACTTTCTTTTATTGTTGGCCATTCAAGAAACCTCTTGATTGGCTCTCTCTATTTTTGGTTCTTTTTTCAAGAAGTTGCTCCAAATTTGAATGTTGTCCATTTATTTGCTCAATTGTTTGGTCTTCATCAATGCATATCATAAATCCTGATACATTTTCATAGTTACGCTTAATATTTGGCTGATTTGGGCATCCATGATTGATATTGCATTTTGGAATCTATGGAGATTCAACTGTTTGATTTTGCTTGTAGGAGGCTTTGGCATTTTTATTATGTCAAAAGTTTTCTGCTACATTTTCAACCATTGGGATTTGAATTCTCATTGTTCTTTTGATAGGGACCCTATGTTAGTGTGAATAACTTTTACATGGAGTATTTGGGATTGTGTGAGCATTTAGAATGGATCAAGGACTTCTTAAGGCTTTAATATTACATAAAGAGATAACATTTTTACATAATTTCATATATATGTACATATATATCATTATTTGCCACCCTTTTTTATTTTATTTTATTTTAAATATATATAACAACAATGGATTGACATTGTAATTCCACTTCAACCTCATCCTATTCTTGTATATCCATATGCCTAAGGAGGATTAGGATCCCATATCTCAATCACCCATTGGTCCACTTGGGATAAATAAGTATGCTTATCCATCAAGAATTTTGACTCAAACTATTCTTCCTCTACCATTAAAATTTTGCTAGGGCCTAGCGTAGATGTTTGTAAGTTTTCAACATGATGCAAAAAAAACAACTCAAGTGGAACCTTTATCTTTGTCCCATATTGAATTCTCAAGACCATTAGGGACCAATCTAGATACAAATATCCTCCTAACTGAGCAGTAAAATCTCTTGATAGGTAGATGCAAAAATATGTAGGGAGATCAATTACTACTATTATTATTTCATGGTTAGGCTTAGGCATATAAAGTGAGTGGAATTTCTTCTACCACTTTCAAAATTTGGACCACACTATCTTCCAATTGCACCACTCTTTTGTTCACGGGCTACTAGTTCAAACCCAAGGTATCTACCACTCTTTTTAGCATGATTGAAGTACTTGACCTCAAATATACCATACAATTATGGATCAGTTTGTCCTTATATATTAAGGACAAACAAAAGGGAGAGGTTTAGGTTTGCTTACCCCTATAGAAGATATTTGCAAGACTACAAGTTCCTTCTATTGTGCTTTCTCTTTTTACTCCGTCAATGCCTTAGAAATTGTTTTGCTTAGGGATGGACAAGATATCCTAGATGGGCACAAACATGGTAGATTTATTTATATGGTCAACCACATTGAATGATCCAAGGGAGTTGGTCTTCTAAGGAGCATTTGACACTTGTTGAACCTTAGGCTTGTCTATAGCTGATTGAGAAATCTTTATGGATTTTGGCTAGAATATGGGATGATTCGATACTTCTAGGACCTTGGGCTTGCTCACTCCTAGAGTATCCAATACATTTTTTCTTTCCTTGGTGGTATTACCGTAGGAGGTTCCCTTCTAGGCTCAACTGACTATTTTTGAGGATTTGAAGCCATTATAAGGGGTTTTATTACCCTAGTTTCATTGATAGAAGGGAGGTCTTGGATTATTATAATGTTGAAACCTTTGGGTATTTTTTTTGTATTTTAAGATATAACATTTCATTGGTTACCAATATAAGCAGGCTTTTCATTGATTCAACTTTTAAGTTATATGAAGCAGATGGCGCTAAATCATGTAGTAGAGTAGGCAGGATAGGAGTCTCTTCAAGTAATACTGTGGTTGGATGAAAGGTTGTTGGCTAGAAAATTATATGGATTTGATATGGAGATTGTGTAATAGGACACAAAGGCATACGAGGCTTGGGAGACAATATTCCAATCTGAATCAAATCATGTTTACCTTAGATAAATATTCCATTGGCATTTGGTAGGGAGTTTCCACATTTAGCGTTAATCATTAAGGAGACTTTAGAATCTAAAGCCTTCAAAAGTATATAAATACCACGCTGAGGTAGAAAAATATCATCAGTTATCCATACGAGGTTTTGTAAAATCTAAGATTGAAATGATTCATAGAATCCATCAATGCTCTCCTTATGGTTAACAATTGTTCCAAGAGAGACACTTCATCTGCCTTCTCTCTAAATATTTTTATAAATAAGAAACAAGTTGGTCTTAGTCATTTGAAGCACAATATACCATTCATGAGCCTTACCTCTAAATGATGCCACCATAAATCTTAGAGCCACATTTTACTTTGATGTATAATGAAGCACACATAGGCTGACCATGTGGTTCAAATGTTCAATCAAAAGTTTTCATATCTTCCCCAATGAAGTATGGGAGAGAGTTTAACTTAAATATTGGTATCTCATCCCAAATTCTAGGTAGATTAGGTGTTTTTAATGGACCTCTATAATTCCAAGTAGGAAATAACCGAAGTGGTGGAGTTGACATGTTCTAGCCTCAACCTCTTCTTCTTCTCAATATGTTGTTAAGTGGTGGTACTAGAACTTGTAGATTAGCAACAATAAAGTATTTTATCGTAGGTGTTTCACTCATAAAATTTTGGGTCCTTTTATTTTAACAGAGTCACCAAGTGAATACAAAATTTGCTCTATAAGTTGGTAGATTAACATCTTCATCAAAACCTTAATCTAATGTATTTCTGAATGGTTGCTTTTGGATATTCCTTATTTGAGAAGAGTCGACAAGTGAGATTTTTAGATGCTTCAAATAAGAAGATAGACAAGGACATTCACTAGGGTCTCATCCTATTTAGATTTCTCTTGATTGTGGGACCAATAAAGATGGATCAATTGGGTCCCATAAAGTATGTTAAACTCTTATTCTCTCTGATTTTCATGGTCACATATATAGGGATCAAATGATCGGGACTATCACACCTTGCATAAAGTGACACAATAAGGCAACTTCGAGAGCATGAGATTGGCTCAATCAGGTGCCTATGGGATTTTTTACAAGGCTAACTCCTTTTAATATGTAATATTCAACACTCTTCCTACTCTATCCTAGTATAATAAACTTTAGGAGGAATAGGGAAAAAGAAAACAAGGATAGTAGAAAATAAAAAAATATCCTAAGCTAATAGGGAGTGATGCACCAAGATCATAATAAGATTCCTTTGCATAACAACAAAACAAATGAACACATGAGTGTAATGCATTATAACTCAAATATGAACACTTCCTCCTCTCAATATGTTAGGCACAAATTGTATGTAAAAGAAACAAGATAGAAATCAGTTAGTCACAATCTCTAGTATAGAGTCATAAACACACACACACAAGAAATAGGATGGATGTCCAAGTTAGAACCAACAGGAAGAGCTAATATATGATGATTTTGATCTAGATATTATATGTTACATTAAAAGTTATTATCAAGGATGAGATGATCAAGCATAGTATAATGGTTCTTAAAAATAAATGATTAATATGTAAGTTCCAATGATATTGGCCCAAGGTTTTTAAAGATTCAAAATTGGATCAAGTGGAAGTCAAATAAATTCAAATTAGTCCATGAATTTCTTCTTAAATATTTTTTCCTCATAATATTTTTTGGTTGGGAAAATTGGGATAAAATAATGGATGTTGGCCCATGTTAGCGTACTTTAATATTTTGTTAGTTTGTTAAATTAACTTAGCAACTAGTTATTTTAGTTGCAGCGGCATCCTGTTGAGATGCGCCCATTCCGGGCTAATCCAGGAAGTCCGTTTATGCTACTGTGTTATTTAAACTCACCCGGCAATAATGCAATTTGGTTTGTTTCATAACATGGCATCAGAGCCAGTTGCGTGAGAAGAGAGGCTGGAGGAGGACGCATTTTTTTTCCTTCTGTGCTGGGGAGGCAATTTAAAAAAAAAAAAAAATCACGCCGCGCGCAATCGCGCGACGTTCCGTGCAGTTGTTTTTATTAAAAAAAACGCTGCGCGATTTGTACCTGCAGCAAAAGAAAAAAAAAAAAAAAAAAAAAATTTGTCGCGCGTAGACGCGCGACAGTCGTCGCGCATCCATGCACGACTGAGGGAGGGTAGGCCCCCCCCCACTGCGAACGCAGCCGCACGCAGGCAGAGGACCTGCATCGCGACGCGAAAGTGCATCCACGCGCGACTGAGGGAGGGGAGGCCCCCCTCGCTGCTGGACGCAGCCGCGTGCAAGCAGCGGACCTGCGCCTCAACGCGGAAGTGCGTCCAGCCCCCCCGCTGGACGCAGCGCCACGCGGACGGAAGTTCGCCCCCCCCCGAACGCAGCGCCATGCAGACGTCCATCCTATGCAGGAAACGCCCGCCCCCCCCGCTGGAACCGCTGCGAACGCAGTAGGCAGCGGACCTGCGCCGCGACGCGGACGTCCGTCTGCCCCCCCGTAGCGGATTGAAAAAAAAAAAGGAAGAGTTTTGCCAACGACCAAGGAGCGGACTGGGGACCAGCACCAAGCGACCGCACTTAGACAGTAGACCGAGGACCCTCCTCAAATACGAGGGGGCCCCTTGATCCTTTTGGATCAGCCCGCTGGCTCACGTGGTCGTGAGCCGTGCGGTAAGGCTCTGGGAGCCTGCAGGTCGAGGGTTCAAATCCCGCCGACTCCCCCCTTTCAAAGGTAAAATTTTCTTCTCAAAGTTTTTTTTTAATTATTATTTTTTAGTTAAAATTTTTAATTTTAATTTATTTTCTATAGTTTTAAAGCTTTATAAATTAAAATTTATTTTTTCATAAGTTTTTAAAACTATATAAATTAAAATTATTTATTTTAACTTTAAATACATAATAATTATTAAAATGCTTTGTTAAAGAGAATTTTTTTAGGGGGGATATTTTTTTCAAAAAATCAAAGGGAGAATGTGAGTAATTTTCTGAAAAAACAAATTTTTGGCATTATTGTAAAGGTGCATTTTCTATCGTGGTCCGACACCTGGAGGGTTAATTCTTGTGGGCACTTTTTATGTTGTATGTTGCATATTTCATTTTTGCACTACTTCATTAAAAGTTAAAAAAAAAAAAAATCAAATACACTCCATAAGTCTCCGGAATAATTAAAACCCATCCGTGCAATTTATTGCACTGCAGCGTTCGATATTTGTGATACCTCTGGCCAGCACTTACAGGTAAAGTTTTCGTGATTGCGCTACTGTATTCGCCGCATAATATAGCTGCTACAACGACGTCTGAGCTTGTTCTCTATAAATCGTCGGGGAGAGATAAGTTTGCCATTTTTGCATTTTTTTACTCCATCCACTACCCTTAATCGCTCTTGTGTTTAGGCGTAAATCCTGACGGAGTATTCTTCATAGTGTTTAGGGGAAGTTACGCCCACGCATGAGAAGAATCTTCTATGGTAGGTGCCATCAACAAGGCGATTCCCTTTCAGTACTGCTTATGTTCCACGTATCGTATGATCTCTAAAACTCACCTATAGTTTCCCTCACGTAAGGGCGGGTGATTTTTGTTGATCTTTCTGAATACCTATAGTTTCCCTCACATAAGGGTGGGTATTTTGTATGGTATAACGGCCTAGCAAAAGGTATATCGAAAGGGGGACCAATTGGTGATATAAGGAACCTTCACTATGGCCGCTGTTGCAAAGTTGATGACTGATCCTCATCAGTTATTGAAAGGTCCAAATTATACACCATGGAAACATAAGATGAAGGCAATTATCCAAATGGAAGATTTATGGGATATTGTTACCTGGAGTAACACCTAGGCCTTCACCGAAGATCGGGATCCACAGCTCCTACCGCCGATCGGATAGCTTTTGACAAGAAAGACAATCGAGCAAAGGTGCTCATTTTGTTTGCTGTTTCAGATGAAGTGCAACCTCATATAGCTGACAAAGCAAGTGGTAAAGAGGTATGGGATGCCCTTAAAACCATCTATGAGGGAAATAATGATTCCACCATTCTTCATCTTCAACAAAAACTTCATAACTTGAGTTCGAGATAGGGTGAAACAGTTGAAATCTTTCTGTAGAGTGTCTGAATTGAAAGAGAGATTGAATTCTTTGGGAGATCCTGTGGACGAAAAGCTTCTCATTTCAATTGTGATGAGAGCTTTGCCTTCTTCATTTGATATGTTGATCACCTCCATCTAGGTGTCTCAACGACAAATTACCTACATCGAGTTGGTCAATCTGCTTCAACAATAGGAGGCATGCCAACTTCAAAAGGATGATTCTTCCAATACAGCCCTATACACCAACAGGCAGGGTTCTAGGAAGAAAGGTAATGGGCAAAAAGGAGGCAACTTTTAGAAAGCAGGAAATTCTCAACAGGATATGAAAGGAAAAGGTAAACAACCTCAACAGAAGAAGAGGTGGTGCAAGATCTGTGAGAAAGACAACCATGACACCAATAGGTGTTGGCATAAGAACAAGCAGAGAGGCCAAAACAAACCACAAAATAAAAACAAGCAACCCCAGGTGAATGTTGCTGTTGAAGAATCTGACTCGTATTCCGAATGGGCACACAAGGTGCTCATGACTACCATAGATTCCACACGGAGGGATCCTGTTTGGTATGTCGATTCCGGAGCTAGCAAACATATGATCGGCGACGGATCATGGTTTGAATCATTCGTGGCCAAAGAGGGCAAACCTGTCACCATTGTTGATGATAAAACCTATAGGGTTCAGGGAGAGGGTATAGTTTCAGTCACTCTTCCTGATGGCAAGTGTCAGATTGACAAAGTCCTCTATGTTCCGAGATTGGCTAACAATTTGTTGTCAGTCACACAAATCTTGGATAGAAATATGGTTATCAACTTTCATGTTGAGAATGGCAAGAAGTGTTGTACTATTACCAGGAAGGGTAAGCAGATTGCAATGACTTCATATAAGCACGACTTATTTGCCCTAGATGCTATCTCTACTCCACATGTTGCCATGCCTGTCTCTACCAAGGAGGCAACTTCCCTATGGCACAAGAGATATGGGCATCTTAGTTCTGGCTACTTACTTGAGCTTAGTAAGTATGAGATGGTAAAGGGTCTTCCTTCCATTTCTGCCACATTGCCAGTGTGCTCTGACTGCTAGCAGGAAAGCAGCATAGAGTACCATTTGAGAAGAGCTCAACAAGAGCACAAAAACCTCTGGAGTTAATTCACACCGATCTGTGCGGTCCTTTCACACCCAAAAGTTGTGGAGGGAATAGGTACTTTCAGTTATTCGTAGATGACTACTCACAAAAGATGTGGGTTTTCTTTCTCCAACTAAAATCTGAAGCTTTCGCATTCTTCCAGCAGTTCAAGAAATCTGTTGAGAAGGATTCAGGAGCTTCTATTAAAACCCTCTCGCTCGGATCGAGGGGGGAGTTTACCTCTAAAGAATTTTTTGCATTCTTAGATAAGCATGGAATCAAGAGACAGTTAACATCTGCCTATACTCCTCAGCAAAATGGAGTTGCTGAGAGAAGGAACCATTCTATCATGGAAATGGTTCGTTGTATGCTCACAGGAGCTACTCTTGGGCAACAATATTGGGCAAAAACTGTCACCACTGCAGTATATCTGTTGAATAGGGCACCCACAAATGCCCT
Organism: Wollemia nobilis; assembly: GCA_028583015.1. Classification (NCBI taxonomy): domain Eukaryota; kingdom Viridiplantae; phylum Streptophyta; class Pinopsida; order Araucariales; family Araucariaceae; genus Wollemia; species Wollemia nobilis. The sequence goes on along the minus strand of JAQPPZ010016467.1, from coordinate 9,782,989 downwards.
AAAAGGAATGACTCCACAGGAAGCATGGAGTGGTTGAAAACCCTCCATATCTCATCTACGTATTTTTGAATGTCACACTTTCATGCACATACCAAAAGAGAAAAGGAAGAAGCTAGATGAGAAAACACTGAGATGTATTTTTCTTGGTTATGATGAGCACTCTAAAGGATATCGTTTGATAGATCCTTTGACCAAGAAAATTCATGTCACAGAGATGTTGTCTTTGATGAAGCTTTCACATCACAGAGCACATCTAAAGTACACCTAGATCTTGTGGAATCTAAGGAAGAGAAGATTCCTTCATCAACACAGACAGGAGGTCCTTCTACATCTTCTTCAACACCACCAAAGAAGAATCCAAAATGGTGTACAAATACAATTAGAGATGCAAATTTATCCACTCCCCCAATTTGAACTTGGATAGACCTCGTACACGCAGTATGGCTCAAAAGGAAAAAGAAGCCAAAGAAACTGGTGAGGTTGATGATCTTTGTCAATATTTTGAGGAACTTTCTATAACTCCACGTACAAAAGTAGAGGATATGGATATTGATGATGACAGGGCGTTCATGTCTACCATAGACGATCTTGAACTTGCATCAGTGCAAGATGCTCTTAGTGAGCCTCAGTGGAAGGCCGCTATGGATACAGAGTATGAGTCTTTGATGAAAAATAAAACTTGGAAGCTTGTTGATATGCCGCATGGAAAGAAACCCATTGGCTGTAAATGGGTATATAAAGTAAAGGACAAGGCAGATGGAACAATTGATAAGCATAAGGACCGTCTTGTTGCAAAGGGCTATGCTCAAAAGGAAGGCATTGACTACGAGGAAACTTTTGCACCTACTGCTAGGATGACCACAATTCAAGTTATGTGTGCTATGGCAGCACAATATGGGTGGAAAGTTCACCAGATGGATGTCAAAAGTGCCTTTCTAAATGGTGATCTCCAAGAAGTCTACATGACTCAGCCAGAAGGATTTGAAGTGGAAGGCCAAGAGCAAAAGGTTTGCAAATTGGTCAAATCCTTATATGGTCTGAAACAAGCTCCTCGGGCTTGGTATATAAAAATGGACAATCACCTTATGCAAGCATGGATTTAAGAGATGTCTCGCGATGCAAACCTCTATTTCAAGAAACAGGGTTTCGAGATAGTGTTGCTTGTACTCTATGTTGATGATCTGCTCATTACAGGGAGTTCAGAAACTATGATCTCTATTGTCAAAAGAAACTTGTGTAAATATTTTGAGATTATAGATCTCGGACTTCTCCATTACTATCTTGGTCTGGAATTCAGCCAGAAGGAGCACTCCATCAAAGTGTCTCAGAAAAAATATGCCAAGACATTGCTAGAAAAATATCGCATGACTGATTGCAAGCCAATGGCAACTCCGATGGAGACTGGACTTCAGTTATCGTGACATGATGATTCACCTCAGGTAGATGGTACTATCTATCGACAGTTGATTGGGAGTCTCATATATCTGACCAATACTAGGCCAGATCTCGTATTTGCTGTCAACTATCTTTCGAGGTTCATGCAGGAGCCTAAGACCACTCATTGGAAAGCAGCAAAATGTGTTCTTCACTATGTCCGTGGCACAATAGAATATGGCCTAGAATACAAGAGGAACAACAAATTCTTCTTGCAAGGATACACGGACTCCGACTATGCTGGATCATTTGATGATTTCAAGTCAACTTCTGGATACATTTTTCGTCTGGGATCCGGTCCTGTCTCTTGGCACAAAAAGAAGCAACAGGTGGTTGCTATTTCATCAACAGAGGCAGAGTATCGCGCCGCACATGAAGCTGTGTGCGAAGTGATATGGTTGCATTGCATTCTGACAAGTATGGGCCATCCATAAAAATCTCCAATACACTTGTTTTGCGACAATCAGGGTGTTCTGAACCTTGTCAAGAATCCAGTCCATCATGAAAGAACAAAGCACATTGACACACAATGTCATTTCATTCGATATGAAGTTCCAAAGCACCGAATTCAGCTTCAGCACATTCCCACCGATGCTCAAGTTGCAGACATATTCACTAAGGCACTTGCACATGTCAAATTTGAATTGTTTCGTAACTCTCTATGTATTTCAAAATAATGGGGGGATGTTAGTACAGCTATTAGTTATTACATTACCCAAATAATGTAATAAGGGGGGATGTTAGCATACTTTAATATTTTGTTAGTTTGTTAAATTAACTTAGCAACTAGTTATTTTAGTTGCAGCGGCATCCTGTTGAGATGCGCCCATTCTGGGCTAATCCAGGAAGTCCGTTTGTGCTACTGTGTTATTTAAACTCACCCGGCAATAATGCAATTTGGTTCATTTCATAAAAGCCCATGGTTTATGGCAAGAGATGCACTTTATTTAAGACCATCAAGTGAGACTTTTTTCGTCAAGATAAAAACTATTTAAAAGATTCTAGTATGAATTAGGTTTTTTGGAATTCATATCAGATTATCAATATGGATGTTTGGAAGAATATTGGCAATACCCTAGGGGAGTTTATCCAAGAGGGAGTAACTACTAAGGAGTGAAATCATGTTGTATATATCCAAATATGTGTTGCTATGAAATTTCAAAATCTTAGTTACAATCCATTAAAGATTAAATTTTAATTAAGAGAATAGAATCAACAAGTGGATTATTAAAATATTATATTTTAATGTGACTAATGTTGTGAGATTGTACACATGACAATAGAATGCAAAGTGAAAAGGATGGATAAGTAGATAGAAAAGTTTGATCATGAAACAAACTTCAAGAAGTAAGGAGATCATACTATACTAGAAGTTGGATTAGATTAAGGATATTTTACTCCCAAAAAAGAGGTAAATAAAGCTTATTTATAACATTAGATGACAAAGACCATCATAGTTCACTCAAATCAACCATTTGAATAAACAAATGATGAGGAAGTACAATATACAAGTTCAGTTTCAGAATGAATTAGATGCACAAAGGAGGATGTTGAGGAAAATTTTAAAACAAAAGAGGCTCAAGAGGTCAAGTTTATTCTATGTAAATCATATCTATTTTTCTTAAGTAGCATAAAATACTCTTCTTGCAAGAGAAATTAAAGTAGTATAGAGATTATATCTTGCACTTTAAGCACCATAATAAAGAAATGAGGATGGAATATATCTATAACAACTTAGGATTTTCAAGGTAGCATAAGAAGGTAATTACCATGAAAGAACATCCTTGTACTTTAGGGTTTCTAGGGAAATGTAAAGAAGAAAATGGATTTGAGGTTATTCCTTGCACTTCATATCATTTTGAGAAAGACAAACCTATGGGTGATAAGTCTTACTATGAGATATATAAAAAAATTGAACAAATTGATGAAGATGAAAGTGTTAGTGGGAATGAAAAAAGTAAAGGAAGAGCCAAGAAGCAAAAAAAAGAGAAAATAAAACTTAGAGGGATATTAATATAGGAAATAAAAGTAAATATTGTAAGTGTTAACAAGAAGTGGGGCTAAGCCCATAAATAAAAATAAATAACGATAATAAAAATGATTTTTTGGAATATTAAGGGCATGAATAAGACCCCTACAGGAAAAAAATATTAGTTAATTGATAATTTGTTATATCTAGCATATTCATATTTGTAGAAATGAAATATTTTAATTATGTTCGCGAGACCCAAACATGGCCTATGGGACCTCCAAATATGGAAACACAATTATTCAAATCATATGACCATTAATATCCTTGAGAAGGTTGTTCCTTCTCCTACTGATTTGGGTTAGCAACTCCCCAATTTTTTTTTATTTTATTGTATTCAAATAACTCTATTATAGACCCTTTTCCAAGTGTTTCTTTGTGTTTGCCATGGATGTCCAAAAAACTTGGGCATTCATAGATGAAATGTTCCTCTATCTTTATTGCTCCTGTGCTGCATAGAGTACATATCATTTCTTCCCATTGTTACTTGGGCGTTGTCCATCTCCCTGTTTCACATCTAATCTTATGAGAGCTAGTACTTATTTGAGCAATGAGGAATTTTTCCTCCACTTGATTTCAATGCCTATATATGTTTTTTCTTTGTGGTCATACGTTGGATTAAAATTTGAAATATAGTATTGTCTTTTCTTGCTTGCATTTTTCCATATTCCACTTCTAAACTTTTTCATTCACATAGTTTTTTATGTCTTTATTGAAATTTGGGCATTCATTTATGTTTATTTCCCAACATTTCATCCATTTTTTATTTTGTTTCAACCATGTGTTCTTCTACCTATGCAACTCTTCATCCCTAACTGCCTTAAGCCATCTGTTATTTTTCATATTTTCTATTTTTTCAACATAATGAAGAACACAAGCTTATACTAAGAGGAGGGATGAACAATATAAGATAAAACTTTTACTTTTCTTTCCAAAGTAGTATTATACGATATTAACAATTTCAATAATGAAACAATGCACAAATCATCACACACATAAGAGACACAGATTTAACGTGGTTCACCCAATGTGGGCTACACCCATGGAGAAAATATTTCTTTTAAACTTTCTCAACAAGTCTCTTGGGAACCAATTATCTATTACAATATTTATGGGCACAAATACAAAGGAAACACGAATCTCCTATGCTCAAGTTCATGGACCTTTGTCCACAGGAGACACCAATCTCCTTTGCTCTGGTTCATGGACCTCTATCCACAGGAGACACCAATCCCCTTTGCTCTAGTTTGTGGACCTCTATCCATAGGAGATACCAATCCCATTTACTCTGGTTCGTGGACCTCTATCCATAGAAGACACCAATCCCATTTGCTCTAGTTCATGGACCTCTATCCATAGGAGACACCAATCCCCTTTTCTCTAGTTCATGGACCTCTATCCATAGGAGACACCAATCCCCTTTGCTCTAATCTGCTTCAACCCTACACACAAGGATTTTTCAAATATTCTTCAAGCCTGCACACAAGGCTTGCTCAAATATGCTCACCAAACTACTCAAATCTACTCCAAGCCTTCTCACAAGGCTTGCTCAAATCTGCTCACCAAACTACTCAAATCTACTCCAAGCCTTCTCACAAGGCTTGCTCAAATATTCTCACCAAACTACTCAAATATGCTCCAAGCCTTATCACAAGGCTTGCTCAAATATTCTCACCAAACTACTCAAATCTACTCCAAGCCTTCTCACAAGGCTTGCTCAAATCTGCTTACCAAAACCTACTCAAATCTGCTTCAAGCCTACACACAAGGCTTGCTCAAATCTACTTCAAGCCTACATACAAGGCTTGCTCAAATATACTTCAAGCCTACACACAAGGCTTGCTCAAATATGCTCACCAAACTACTCAAATATACTCCAAGCCTTCTCACAAGGCTTGCTCAAATCTGCTCACCAAACTACTCAAATCTGCTCCAAGACTTCTCATAAGGCTTGCTTAAATATGCTTACCAAAACCTGCTCAAATCTGCTCACAAAACTACTCAAATATTCTCCAAGTCTTCTCACAAGGCTTGCTCAAATGTGCTTACCAAAACCTGCTCTATGCAAAACTTGCTCAAATCTACCTCACCAAAATCTGCTTAAATCTGCTCCAAACAAACATTTTAAAATCTTCTCTACAATCCTACTAAAATCACTGCTCAACCCTGCTCACAGATCTTGCTTAAATATACCTCAATACTGCTCACAAAAATTTCTCAAGCATTCCTAATTCTTGCATAGAAACAATTGCATATATCTTTCTCAAAAGTGCTTTCTTTAACTAAATTAATTCATATATATTCTACCCAGAATTCTTTTTCTTCATGAACATATAGAGAATGATATGCATTATAAATACTCAATATGTTCTTCTCACATTCATTAAGTCTGTCGCTTTCACATGTCTCACATTCATTGCATTCAAAAGGATACTCTAGTCTAGCACTTGATAGATGACCTTCTTATGTACTTCCAAAATTAATCAAAACCAATGTACATACTTGTTTCACAAAACTGGTCTATAGCCCTTGCAAATTTATTCCCAATATCACTCAAAACTAATGCATAGATTTGCTTCACAAGATTGGTCTATAGCCCTTGCAAATTTATTCCCAATATCACTCAAAACTAATGCATAGATTTGCTTCACAATATTGGTCTATAACCCTTGCAAATTCATTCCCAATATGACTCAAAGTTAATGCACCATTTTGCTCTCAAACCCTTGCTAGTATATTTTCAAATTCATTCAACAATAATGCACAACTTTGTTCTCAAACCCTAGCACATATATTTTTAATTTCTTTCAACAATAATTCACGATTACTTCCAACTTCAATCAATCACTAATGCACATCAAACCAATCCTTATACCTCCACTCTCATGACAACAAAGATTACTTTCTTCAAACAAAACTTTCTTGAGAAGGGAATTAAATCAACATACCTTTAAATCTGCCACAATGATGATGAGCCTTCAAAAACCTATCTCAAAATAATTTTCCTTTCTTTTGCCACTTCAAAAACAGGTTAGCAAATCTCCTTTTCTAACACTCTCAAAGTAAAGCCTTATCAAGAACTTTACAACCCCTTTTTATAATATGCCAAATACAAAATAACATAAATCACAATTACACCTTATTTCTCCTTTCTATGAAAAGCCAAATACAATACAATCAAAAATCACAATTACACCTTATTTCTCCTTTCTTTTGCATATCAAAATAATACTTTGAAAACACAACAATATCCCCTTAATTTCCTTTTTGAACTTTTCAAAATAAAACTCTATATCATAAATCCTTATTGCTCCCCTTTATAATATTTGTAAAATAAAGACTTTATAGCATACACCCTTATAACTCCTATTTGCAAAAATAAAAGACTTTATAACATGCACCCTTATGACTCCTATTTGCAAAAATAAAATATTTTATACCATATACCCTTATACCTCCTATTTGCCAAAATAAAAATCTTTATACCATACACCCTTATAACTCCTTTTCAAAAATGATTAAAACATTTATAAATACCTCATATAAAAATTTTGTTGGTGCTGGTGTGAATTGACCCTCTAACCTCTAGCGCCCAAACGTAGCTCGTGACCGCTTGGGATAACCAAGCGGATGGAACTTCAAATGTGCATCAATATTTTTGTCTTCTTTGTCGCGCTTCTAAAAAAAAATCAAATCAAAACTGGCATCGATGAGCTTCGAACCGTGCACCTCCTCTCACGCAACAACTTAGCACAAGTCCAACCACCGCCTAGGCTACCCTAGCGGATGACATCAAGGGGCAGATAAAAATATTAAGTTCACTTCCTTCTCCACTGCCAAGACTTTCGTTGTACTCTTCCTCCTATTCATTGTCGTTTGCACTCCCTACGTCAGATCACTCTTTGAATTGCATGCACATATCTTTCGTATCACCAAAATGAATTATTATCACTCATATATATATTATATATATATATATATATATATATATATATATATATATATATATATATATATATATATATATATATGGATTTTGGACTTTATGAGGAAACATCGGTGCTTATTAACTTTGCTTGTGGGTTTATGACATTTGCGCCTCTCCCTTAGACATCGACGCTCATTTGAAATATTCAATATTTTATTGCCTTCATAAACTTTTGGCGCCTCCTGCTTTTTTAACCTTTTATATTATAATATTTCAAATATTATAATATTAATTCTTAACCTTTGTCTTTTGCTAATCAAACCTTTTTCTTTTTCTTATTCATTTGACCCATGTAACTTTAAACTCTTGTCCATCTCTTTAATCCTTTGTCCCTTGCAACTTTAAACTCTCTTAATAATATTTAAATTTAAAATTTAAATATTATAACCCTTTGCTTGAATATTTTCTTTGCTTTGCTTTCACAACCATGGGGAATATTTTTTCCTTGACAACCATTGCACCTTTGACGTCAAAATATTTTTGCCTCATGTATCCTTTGACATCAATGACAACAATATGCTCAATATTTCCAACACATAACAACTTGGTCATAGCAATTGCCTCTAAAGGGAACATTCCAGTTTCAGCTAGAATAATTTCGTAAGGGATTGTGGCCTTAATTCTAATAAAATTTATAATTAAACATTTTTGAATCCTTTACATGATTCTAGCCTTAATTCTACATATTGAAGCGCTGCAAAATATTTTCCACATATGACTTTTGACTTAACGATATTTTTCTTCCTTTTTCGTCCTTATGTATCTTCATCCCTAAAATTTGGTTTGATGTTCCTAAATCCTTCATTTCAAATACCCTAGCCAACTGAGCCTTAATATCAATGATTTTATTCATGTTGGGGACTACAATCAACATATCATCAACATACAACAACAAAATAATAAAACTGCCATCATCAAACCTCTTATAGTATCCATAATGGTCAGCTTCACTCTTGCTAAAACCTTAACTCTTCATGAAGGTGTCAAATTTCTTGTACTACATCCTTGGCACCTATTTCAACCTGTACAAAGATTTATTCAATCTGTAAACCAAATAATCTTAGCCTCTTTCTTCATAGCCCTCAGGCTGATCCATATAAATATCTTTCTCGTAATCACCATGCAAGAAAGCAGTCTTTACATCAAGCTGCTCCATATATAAATCCTGTGCAACTACAAGTGCAAGTAGAACTCTAATAGTAGTCATATTCACAATTGGAGAGAAAATTTCATTAAATTCAATACCTAACTTTTGCACATAGTCTTTTGCCACCAAGCAAGCTTTATAGCATTCCAACAACCCATCATTGTTCTTCTTCACTTTGTACACCCACTTGTTTCCAATAGTATTTCTTCCAAGTGAGAGATCCATAAGTTCCCACGTTTTATTCTTTTGAAGTGCCTCGATTTCCTCCTCCATTGATTTCCTCTACTTTTCTGCATTCTTAGACTCTCTAGGTTCCTGAACTAAACTAGGTTCACCATAATCAATTACCAAAGTAAAAGAGGACTGATAAACATGAGAATACCTTTCTAGACATTTTTGTGGACATGTATATCTTCTAACCCAATGATCTATCGATTGTGGCTCTTGGTCTTGTGACCATTGTGGATACTATACTTACTATTCTACTTGTTGTTCTACATGCTGATCAAAAACTTCAGCATGTTTATTTTCACATTCATCATGATTCATTTCTACTTTAACTTATATAACATTAGGAGTTTACTGTACCTCCTTCCTTTGCATGGATTTTTCATCAACAATAACATCTCAACTAATAATTACCTTGTGGGCAGTAGGATCCCATAATCTATACCCTTTCATTGTATCTCCATAATCGAGAAAAACACATTTACTTGACTTTGGGTTAAGTTTGGACCTTTTTTCTTTGGGTACATGAGCAAACGTATTGTAGCCAAAGGTACACAAATGAGAGTAATAAACTGGATTACAACACCAAACCTCCTCTGGAATATATCCATACAACGTAGTTGTAGGTGACCTATTAATAAGGTAAACAAATGTAATAACAACCTCTACCCAAATTTTTTTCTCCAACATGGTTGCGCTGAGCATACTTCTTGCATGTTCCATGATTGTGGGATTCATTTTCTCAGCCACACCATTTTGCTGCAGAGTATATGGTACAGTATTTTGGTGCTTAATACCTTTCTACATACAAAATTTATCAAATTTCTTGGAGCAATATTCACCTCCATTATCTGACCTGAGACATAAAATTGACTTGCCCAAACTCTTCTCTACCCGTGCTTTGAGCTCTTTAAATTTTTGCAAAGCTTTTGACTTCTTCTTCAGAAAATAAACCCACACTCTCCTAGAATAATCATCTATAAAAGTTAGAAAATAGATGGCACCATTTAAGGACTAAGTGGGGACTGGTCCAAATATATCCAAATGTATAAGTTGTAGAAAATCAGAACTCTTACCAGGGCTTGCAGTAAACTGAATCCTCTTTTGTTTACCAAAAATATAGTGCTCACATAAGTCTAAATTACAAGAATTCATACCAGAAAGCATACCTTTGTCATGTAAAATTTTCACACATTTTTTCACTCATATGGCCTAGGCATTGATGCCATAACATTACTACATCCTGAACAGAAGTTGTTGTTGCTGCATGGTTTATCACCGTATCACCACATAAACAATATAGGATCCCATAAGATTCTCCCTTAACTACTACCAGAGCTCCTCTGGTAATTTTGTGGTAGTTGTTATCGAAAGTAATAAAATACCCTAGCTTATTAATCATTTTGATTGAGAGTAAATTATTTCACAAATTAGCCACATATCGTACATCACATAACATCCTTTCTCTACCATTGTCCAGCCTGATCCTTGTATCCCATCTTCCCATAATTTCTAAAGGATGATCATCACCCAAGTAGACCATTTCACAATAGTATGGATGATATTTGTCAAACTAGTCTGTATGGGGAGACATGTGGAAAGATGCACTTGAGTCTAAAACCTAAGTATATAAAATAAATCTATTTTTATTCATACAAAAGGCTTCACATGTTGTCATATATCCTGAATTTATTGTACTGGAATTAGTTTATGGCTAAGTTTACTTTTCACCATTATTTATTTACCAACAATCCTTATTTGAGTGCCTTGGCTTCCCACAATGCCAACACTTCCATTTCTGCTTATGTCCTTTAGACTTAGATCTATATTTTTTTCTACCTTGTTTACTCCTCTTGAAAGATCGACCTCTCATAGATAGGGTTTCATTGGTTGAGGATTCCAGAGATGTTTTTCACCTCAAATATTTTGTCAATAAAGCGGCTATCACATCATCAAATTTTAGAGTTCCTGATGATGCATTATTGATGGTCATTACCATATGATCCAGGTGTTTAGGAGGGAACAAATTAGGGTGATAGCTCTATCCTCATCCTCCATATTCACATTAACTGAAACTAGTTTACTGATAAGAGTATTAAACTCATTCAAATGATCTACCATGGATGAAATTTTCTTCATCATCAAGCTATAAAGCTGCTTTTTCAAAAAAACCTTATTTGTTGTTGGTTTTATTTCATACAAATTTTCAAGCTTTTGCCAAAGGACTTTCGCGATCTTCTCTTCAGCTACATTGAAAAAGACAAAGTCTGCTAGGTAGAGACATATTGTAGAAATCGTCTTCCTATCTAGTGTTGCCCACTCATCTTTCATGCTACTCATTTTACTCACGACCCCTTTCAAGGCTTGAGCTTGGTCATTCTGAACCAACAAATCCTCCACCTTCATCTTCTATAGAGAGAAGTTTTTGCCATCAAATTTCTCAATATCGAACTTAGTTACACCTCTTATCATTTTTACAGCTCCTAATCATACAAAATCTTGAGCTCTGATACCAGATGTTAGGAAAAACTTTAGATTTTATACTTGCAAGTAGAAACACAATGACAGAGAACAAAAAATAGCAACACAAGTAACATAGAGAATTTACGTGGAAACCTGCAATGTGCAGGAAAACCATGAGGCAATGGCAACTTCTCCTTTTTACTATTTTTAGCAAAATTTTACATTCACATTACATCATATGCAAGGGATCAGTTCTCTTTTATAGAGAAAAAAATGAAGACCCTAAACTGTTCGTTTCCTCTCCCAAATGAAGCCTTTGAAAATTGTTCGTTTTCACTCCTAAGGAAAGCATTTGAAATTGTTTATCTTTTGCATTTAGAAGTTTGTCCTAGATGTCTGCTACCTAGATGTCTGCTGCCTAGATATCTAGTACTACTAACCGGATGTCTAGTAGCGTTGCCTAGACATCTAACAACCTAGACATCTATTGCTTAGACATCTAGCAGTGCTGCCTAGATGTCTAACATTGCTGTCTAGACATCTAGCACTGTTGCCTAGATGTTTTTTGCCTAAACGTATAGCAACCTAGATGTTTTTTGCCTAGATGTCTAGTACTACTACCTAGACATCTAACACTACTGCCTAAATGTCTAGCAACCTAGATATCTACTACCTAGACGTCTAGTATTTTTGCCTAAACATCTACTACATAGATATCTAGTAGTGCTGCCTAGATGTCTAGCAGTAGTCTCTATTGGCTAAAACCCTGCATAGTGACTTCACCTCCTAACATATCATACTCCCAAACAACTTTGAAAAGAGAGGGTTGATCATGATAGTTCGATAGTTTGAGGGATTATTTACATGTCCACTTTTAAACAAAGGAATTTTCAAGCTAGTTGTCCATTATGTAGGGAAGCCATTTTGTATGAAATCATTGAAAAACTCTTTGATTTGCGATGCAAGAATATCTACCCCCCATTTTATATGCTTTGCCTAAAGACTGTCTATGTCATGGGCTTTACTAGTTGCTAAAGTTTTTATCCCTTGAATAATGTCTTCATTTATGAAAAGTTCTTTCTTGACAATGATTGTAGGGGGTGTCTCCTACTAGTTACTATGCTCATACAATTGTTTTGAATACTCCAACCACTGACTAGCTGTTATGTTATTTTTAGTTTACATATTTTTCATGCTTAGTTCCTTTTAAAATTTCTTTGGTTCATGCTTCCCTAAGTAAATTAGTTATTTCCTCCTTGTTCTAGTGTATTCTTCTTTTTTACCCTCACCAATTTCTCAAATGCTTTTTTGTTTGCTCTTGTTTTACCCATTGGTTCCTTTAGTAATCTTCGTGCTTCCTTGTAATATTTTATTGAACCACAGGTTGGTTGGGAGGCTATTTATTTCTTTCTAGGTTTATCTCTCTTGCATTTGTTTAGAGCTTCTTGAATAAAGTACATTAACCATTCACTTTTATTGTAATCTGTGTTACTGTGAGGTAGTCCCTTTCTTTCTTTTTCTTGTAACTTGTTATTCAATGCTGCCCTGAAACTCTATCGATTTTCTTTTGTTAAGAGAATGTTTCCCTTGTGAGGGAGTTTATTTTGATTGCCTTGCATGTGTTTTTCCCTTGGTTTGTCTCCTTGCATTTGAAGTTTCATAACAATTGGGTTGTCATCTCACTTAAGTTTCACTAGGGAATCTTCCACTTCTAGCTCCTCTATTTTTGGTATGCAATTTTGTGAGCATATTACATAGTCTATTACACTTTGTCCCTTATATGTTTTGTATGTATACTTTTCTGATTTTTTTCCAAAATTTTCATCCCATTGCAAATAACCAAGTTGTGTATGATGCAAAGGCCTAATAACTCATCTCCATATTGCATGATAGCCCCATGCTCATATTTTGAAGTCCTGGTCCACTGCTGATTTTCCTCTTCTGGCATCCAAATAGGATTAATCTCAATATCTTCATTACCTACTAGAATGTTAGCTTGCTTATTGATGCCCTTGCATTGAAGTCTCCAATTAATATAATATCCTCCAACTTACTATATGTCAAAATATCTCTTTTTAGGGAGGAGTATAGGTCTTCTCTGTTAAGGTCATGTTTCTTATAGAATTTATAATTCTTGGGAGCAAAATAACATGTTGCTATGCTAATAACTTATTTTCTAGGATCTTTTTCCAAATGTACTGTTTGTTTTCATCTTGTTTTTCAATTTTAATGACCCTATCCCACTCATCTTTTAATAAAATTATAATACCCCCTATCCCTTGCCATTTTCTGCTACTTTATTCCATATTGCTATTTTATTGTATCCCACAAAGTCTGGAGTCCTACATCCATCGTGCTCATGTATTTTTGTTAGTATGATTATATCGTTGTCTCTAGCAGTGGGCCCTAACCCGGGTCCTCTTCTATAAGGGTAACCTATATAGTTCTAACTTACCATCGTAAGATGTTCCCATGCGGACCATACTCCTTATTTATTTTGAGTTTGTTTAGATGGGATGTACACTTTTTCATTTCTTAAATATGCCCATCTCCTTTCATTCCTTGTTGTCCTCACCTTTTCTCATTCCTTATTTTTTTCTTCCTGCTGTAGAAAGGTTAGGTCATCATATAAATAGAATTGTGACCCTCTCAACAAGCCTCTATTTCATAGCAACCTTTTTTTATCCTCATAACTCATCAATGTGACCCGAATATACCTATCTCTGCCTCCTTCTCCCAGCTTACCAGTTTTGTCTGCTAGTTTGATCTTACCTTTTCATTGTAACCGATCTGACAAGAAATACCTGGTTAAATAGTTTGTATCTTCCCTCTCCCCATAATATTTTAACCCTTTGATGATTATGTTTGATAACTTCTCATGTCTTTCTTTATCTTATGTTATTTGAATTTTTACTTGCTTCTCTGTCAAATCTTTTTGCTGATTGACTAGTTCTTTTACTACTTGAGACATGACTTTGCCTTTGTTAATTCATTTCGTAGCTTATTTTCTCTCGTTTCTATGTTTTGGAGTGTTTCGCGTACCTCTTTTATTTGTCTTCATTCATTTTTCCACCTCTATTATACCATTGATTGGGGAGTGGATGGCTTGTTTGAGGATATGCCATTCATGTTGATCCATGTTCGCAAAGTTTTGTAGCTTTGACACTTGCTCCTTGAGTTAGTTGTTTTTCTTTTCTAGCCTCTGTTTGATGTTTATGACCTCATCTAATTTAGTATCTCTTATTTTCTCCCTCCTTTCCATGCTCTCAAGTTTCTCTTTCATCTTCATTAGTTCTTGCACATAAAGTCTTGGTGTCCACATGAGTGGCGTGGTTGTGGGACTATAAATTTCTTCCCTATCTTGAAACTCATTTTGGTGACCTACACTTTCCATGCTAAATGTTTTCTTGCTTTCATTTTTTTATTTTTATATCCTTGCTTGTTTTTCCTTCTATGTTCTTGTGTGTTGTTGTTTTGCCTCCATATCTTTTTTCTTCCATATTTTGTCCCCTATGTTGGTCTGATTGATCTCCCCGTTCGATGATGGTTAGTGCCTTTGATTGTTCTTTTTTCTCCACATGTTTATGTGGAAGAATATTCTTTATTATTATTTTTCGGTTAGTCCTCTTCATTGTTACTGCCCTTGCTCGAGCTTGTCAACATCTTATTATTCTCTAGTACCATTTTGCATTGACATATATAGGTTTTTCCATTCCTTCTTCGGGTGTCTCAGATGGTAGTATTGTTGTATGCCCTATTGTTTGTGGATATGTCAATCCCCATGTTCCGTTAGCTTCGTTGATTGGAATAGTATGTGAATTCATGGAGACCAATTGTCCTATGGTTTCTACTTGTTCTTGTAATTGTTGTTTCCCTTCTTCCATTATTGAACCACCCCTATACTACCGATATGTTCTTTCTTGCTCCTTGTCAAACTTTCCTAAAACCTAAATAATTTCAAGCACTAAATCAAAGATGTCGAAACTTATCTTGTTCTCGTTGCCTGACTTCAAACCCTCTACAATCACCACCGCTTGACTCAAATGTGGATTTAAAACCCTCCAGAGCCACTGCTACTTGACTTCAAATCCTCTACAACCACCATTGCTTGATTCAGTTGTGGATTAAAAACCCTTTACAATCACCATTGCTTTGATTCAAACCCTCTACAACCGCTGCCGCTTGACTCAGCTATGGATTAAAAAACCCTCCAGAACTGTCGTTGCATGGCTTCAAACCCTCTACAACTACCGTCGCTTGACTCAACTGTGAATTAAAAAATCCTCTAAAGTTGTTGTTGCCTAGCTTCAAACCCTCTCACTGCGTCTTGACTCAGCTCTGGATTAAAAAACCTCTAGAACCATCGCTGCTTTGATTCAAACTCTCTATAGTAGCTAATATTTTAGTCATTTGTGATGTTGATCTTTGTTGTGAAAAATTTTAAACTTTAGAAGGTAATTATCCAAGTGAGATCTTATTTCTCAATGAAAATAATATTAAAGAATTTGATTGCATAAATATTAAAGTTTGAGAAAAATAAATAATATCTTGCATTCGATAAAAACACATGCTGAATATGGTTTAACTATCAAATCAATATAATATTTTGTTATTGTAATGCAAATGACCTCCAATAAAACCCGCACATAACTTATTATAAAAATAAAAAATATATAATTTATAAAGGACTTAAAACTGATCGTATTTTCAAGAACACCGAAGTATTTTAAGTGATGTTAATATCATGGAAAATAACGATGCTAACGTATTAATACAAAACTTAACCTAATAATGTTCTTGAATTGACATAGATTTTGACACAAGAATAAGCCTAACAATTGTTTTTGAATTGATGTGAATTTTAACACATTAAACCCTATCTCCAGGACGTAATTAAAATCAATCTTTCATTCATTCTCACAATGCACAACTAATTAACATATGTTATTAAAAAGGATTTTTTATATTAAAATTTATAAATGTTGTGCTTGGTTGATTCTTTCATCATCCCTTTTGTTTTTCCATTCCATTACAACAATCACTAATAATCAACCTATCTATCTAATATACTATATATATTATTCTAGGTTTATAACTTTATGTAGTTATCGTAAAAGGTTTCTGAGTAGATGAGCCAGCCGGTTTAATACTTTACGTAGTTATCGCAAAAGGTTTCTTATTAGATGCTGTCCGAGTCAGCCTTGAAAGAACAGGTTATCTAGCATGTGGGATGCCAGATATACTTTCTCCGATCATCACTCTCGGAATAATGTCTATTTGCGTAATTGCAGTCTCTGGGTTTATTCAAAGACAGAACTTGATTTTAGACTTCCTTTAGTTAATTGCTTTATAATTATGTCAATTGCTGGATGTGGGACTAAATATTTCAGTAGGAATGAGGCCCCTCGCAGAGTCCAAAAAGTCCAACTTCTAAGAGGGGCAACTTCGCTATTTGCGGTTTGCTGACTGTTGAGCCCATTTCGTGGTCCGACGATATCAGCCTCGCTTTTTGCGGTTTGTTCACTGTTGAGCCCATTTCGTGGTCCGACGTTATCAGCCTCGCTTTTCGCGGTTTGTTCACTGTTGAACTCACTTCGCGTATTGTTCACTTTTTGTTCCACATTTTCCAAAATTTTCTCATTTCTCTGATTGCTATTCTCTGCAGTTCAATATAACAAAGTGTAAAACATTAAGAAAGGCATATTTATTTTCAAGAACCTCTCATTCACCAATATAACAAAGTGTAAAACAAGCAAGGCATATTTATTTTCAAGAACCTCTCATTCACCAAGCTTAGCATAACCAACGTCCTTATGCTTACCTAAACTTTTCATTTCCACCACTGATGATTGATTTTTACTTCCATCGTTATCAGCCTTCGAACATTTTGTACTGTTATTTATTTTCCTTCCTCCTCCTCTAGACATTATAATTATTGCTACAAATCTGCGTTGATTGAAATTCTCATGTGGAAGTTTTGATGCAGTGCTGCCTCTGGTTATTCAGCTTTACAAGGGTATCTGCAAAGCTGCGGTAGAGGCCTCCATCTGAGATACAACGAAGTTGCCCCTCTTACCCAGAAAAAGAAAAAGGGAATGGGAATAATAATAGGAGGAGTTGGAGCTACGGCCGCTTTCGCATGGCCAGGAGGCCCCTCTCTCCTTCTCGTGAAGATGATGAAGAAGAAGAGGGCAGAGAAAGGGAAAGCAGCAGCAGCAACAAGAGTGTCATATGTGATCCTTACAGCACTAAATCATCAGGTTCAAAAAGAATTAGGAATAGAGTTGATGACGTTAGCTCTAACTCAAGATGGGGTTAGGAGATGGGGAGCTGCAGGGGCAGGGGCAGGGGCAGGAGAGGATTAGGCAGTAACGACAAGCACAAGGACAAGGTCTGCTATTCTTGGATTGCTGGTAACTGTCCCTGTCCAGATGACTGTTAGGAATGGAGCCTAATTATAAGGAGGCTAAACAGAGAAAGTTTCTGGATTTACTGCAGGACGGGCAGGGAAAGTTTCCAGATTTACAGTCTGTTAGTCTACCAGAGAAATTTTTCGGATTTACAACATGACAGCTAGGGAAAGTTTTTTTGTTTTTATCCCAAAATTAGATGCTGGGAACTCAATGTTAATCTTGGAATGTATTAAGAAAAGCAGTTTGTTTTTCTGTTTTTTTCTTATATATAGTTGTGAGGAAAAACAGAGAATACTATGACAATGAAAATTACTGTGTTGATTCCTTGGAAATATAGAGAGGAAATTACAGCAGATGTTTGCTGTAGGTTGTAATCCTCTATTGCTTGGATTGAGAAAGGAAGGACTGAAAATTCTTGGTGGATGTAACCCACATTGGGTGAACCACGTTAAAATCGTTGTCTCTTCTTCTGTGTGTGTGTTTGTCTTATTTTTTTTTAATTCTGCTCTTAAAGTTTGAAACACTATAATTGCTTTTCTATATAAATATATTTTATATAGTGATTTACTCTAACAAGTGGTATCAGAGCAGTT
Organism: Wollemia nobilis; assembly: GCA_028583015.1. Lineage (NCBI taxonomy): Eukaryota > Viridiplantae > Streptophyta > Pinopsida > Araucariales > Araucariaceae > Wollemia > Wollemia nobilis. Next base: position 9,764,694 of record JAQPPZ010016467.1, on the reverse strand, counting down.
GTTTTGTTAGGTGCACTTGACAGAAGGAGAATTTTTGGATCAAGTGGGAGCAATGGCAAAAGAAAGGAGGTTTAGAGTTCAAAAATTCAATGGCCAGAACTTTCAATTCTAGAAGATGCAGATGGAGGATTACTTGTACCAGAAGGATCTGTACTTACCTCTTGAGGGGGAAACAAAAAGACCTTCATCTATGTCTGATGAGGAGTGGAGTCTCCTTGAAGAAAGGCATTGGGTATTGTGAGGCTGTGCTTGGGAGCCACCGTAGCCTTCAACATCTCTGATGAAAAGACTACCAAGGGAGTCATGGATAAGTTGGCCAAGATGTATGAGAAACCATCAACATCAAATAAAGTATTATTAATGAAAATGTTATTTAACATGAAAATGAGTGGAGGATCTGTGCATGATCATTTAAATGAATTTAATACTATCACTAATCAATTGCATTCAGTAGGATTGGATTTTGATGATGAGCTTAGGACCTTATTAATCTTATGCTCTCTTTCGAAAAGTTGGAACAATTTGGTAATGGCGGTAAGTAACTCTGCTTCGAGTTCAAATAAATTAGAATTTGATGATGTGGTTGGTGTGATACTCAATGAGGACATGAGAAGAAAAACCACAAGAGAATCATCTAGCACTGCCTTAATTGTTGAGAATAGAGGAAGAGGAAGAGAAAGAGGCAAGAGTTCACATCGTGGCAAATCCAAAGGCAGATCCAAATCACGTGGAAAAGGAAAGCTATAGTGTTGGCACTGTGGCAAAAAAGGGTCATCTCAAGAAGGACTATTGGCAAAGAAAGGGTGATGGAAATCAAGGTAATGATAATAATGGTAACATTTCAGAAGCCAATATTACTAGACAAATTCTACAAGATGCTTTAATCTTATCTCTTGATGGAAATAGTGATTATTGGGTAATTGATAGTGGTGCTTCATTCCATGCTATCTCACATAAGGAATACTTCATAGATTATGTTTCTGGAGATTACAGACAAGTTCTGTTGGGAAATGACCAACCATGTGAAATCGTGGGTATTGGAAAGATTTTGATTAAATCCCCAAATGGATGTCAATGGGCTCTTAAAGAGGTGAGACACATACCAGATTTAAAGAGAAATCTTATATCGGCAAGTAAGCTTGATGGTGAAGGATACACGGTTGCATTCGGAGAAAATGCTTGGAAAGTTACTAAAGGTTCATTGATAGTAGCTAGAGGTAAATTGGTGGGTACTCTTTATTTAGTTACCGATTTTTCTCACTCGCTCCATGAATTTAGTTTCTACAGGTGAGAGTGCATCTTTGTGGCACCAAAGACTTGGCCATATGAGTGGAAAATGTATGGAAATTTTACATTCAAGAAAGTTATTGCCTAAGTTAAAAGAGGATTTGGAATTCTGTGAGGATTGTGTTTATGGTAAAGCAAAGAGAGTTAGATTTCTCAAGGATGGCAAGGAAAGGAAGAAAGAGAAATTGGAGCTTGTGCACTCAGATGTTTGGGGCCCAACTTAGGTAACTTCTCTTGGAGGTTCCTCTTACTATGTTCTTTTTATTGATGATGCAACAAGGAAAACATGGATATATTGCATTAAGAATAAAAGTGATGTTTTTAATACCTTCAAGAATTGGAAAGCATTAGTTGAAAATGAAACTGGAAAAAGGTTAAAGTGTCTAAAGTCGGATAATGGTGGAGAATATTGCAATAGAGAATTTGATGTGTTTTGTTCTAAAAATGGAATTAGAAGAATTAAGGTAGTTCCAAGAACACCTCAAGAAAATGGGGTTGCTGAAAGAATGAATAGAACCATCATGTAGCGTGCTAGGAGCATGAGAATATATGCAGGCTTACCATTATTTTTATGGGCTCATGCTGTTGATACTGTAGTATATCTGATTAATAGACGATCGTCTAGTGCCTTGGATGGAGGAATTCTAGAAGAGCTTTGGACAGGTAAACCAATAAATTATTCTTTCCTTAAGGTATTTGGATGTGAGGCTTTTATGCATATAGAAAAAGAGAACATAAATAAGTTAGATGCTAAGGCCCAAAAGTGCTATTTTATTGGTTACGGTATTGATGGCTTGGGTTACAGATTATGGGATTGTGATAACCGAAAAGTCATTAGAAGTAGGGATGTCATATTTAATGAAAAAAACTTGTATAAAGATCGGTTGCAGTGGAAAGAAACAGAAGAGGAAATTGCTGAATACACAGACCTTGATGGACACATAGAAAAGGTAACTCCAAAAGTGGTAGAAGATCAAAATGTACAGCACAAGCAACAAGCACCTCGATCTCCAGAAAGTGCTGTTAGACGATCTACCAGGATAAGTAAAATTCCTCTACATTTCTCTCGATTATGTTTTGTATATCGATGCTGGTGAGCCAAAATGTTTTCAGGAAGCATTACAGATGGATACCAGGAATAAGTGGGAGCTTGTAATGAATGAAGAAATGGACTCTTTATTCCACAACCAAACTTGGGATTGGGTCGAGCTACCCAAAGGTAAAAGAGCTTTGACCAATAAATGGGTGTATAGGATTAAAGAGGAGAATGAAGGGCATAAGAGATACAAAGCAAGATTAGTGGTCAAGGGATTCGCTCAGAAAAAAGGTATTAATTTTGATGAGATTTTTTCTCCAGTTGTAAAAATGACCTCTATTAGAGCTATTTTGAGTCTTATAGCTATAGAAAATTTGTATCTCGGAGCAATTGGATGTGAAGACAACATTTCTTCATGGTGATTTGGAGGAGGAAATTTATATGCACCAACCATAAGGCTTTCAGGTGAAAGGTAAAGAGGATTGGGTATGTAAACTGAAAAAGAGCTTGTATGGGTTAAAACAAGCTCCTAGACAATGGTATTTAAAATTTGATAAGTTCATGGCTAATCAAAGGTTTGAAAGATGTCAAAGTGATCACTGTGTATATTTTAAGCAAACTGAAATGGTAACTATGTTATTTTGCTATTGTATGTGGATGACATGTTAGTTGCAGGTACAAATATGCAAGATATAAACATGCTCAAGAAGAAGTTGGCTAAATCCTTTGCCATGAAGGATTTGGGAGAAGCCAAACAAATCCTTGGTATGAGGATAAAAAGAGACAAGGAGAGTCACACTCTGAAATTATCATAAGCAAAATACATTGAAAAAGTGCTTAAGAGATTCAACATGAACAATGCAAAGTCTGTTGCTACTCCATTGGCAAAGCATTTCAAACTCACCAAAGATTTGTGTCCCAAAACACAAAAGGAACAAGAGCATATGGCTAAGGTTCCCTATGCATTAGCGGTTGGAAGCTTGATGTATGCAATGGTTTGTACAAGACTAGACATTGCCCATGCAGTGGGAGTAGTGAGTAGATTTATGAGTAATCCAGGAAAAGGACATTGGCAAGCGGTAAAATGGATACTCAAGTACTTGAGAGGAACTTCAAATTATTCTTTGAATTTTGGAGGCTCTAATATATGCTTGAAAGGTTTTGTAGATTCTAATATGGCAGGTGATCTTGATGGTGGAAGGAGCACTACTGGCTACATCTTTACTATAGGAGGAGGAGCGGTTAGTTGGATTTCTAAACTCCAACACGTAGTTGCCCTTTCAACCACTGAAGCTGAATATGTTGCTGCTACAGAAGCAAGCAAAGAGATGGTTTGGTTGCAAAGACTAATGGAAGAACTAGGGAAGAAGCAAGAGGATAATAGGTTGTGGAGTGATAGCCAGAGTGCTATACACCTTGCGAAGAATTTGGCATTCCATTCAAAAACTAAACACATCAAACTCAGGTATCATTTCATTAGATCAGTAGTGGAAGATGGATCTTTGAAATTAGGGAAAGTTCACACATCACAAAATCCTGCTGACATGCTTACAAAAGTGGTGTCAAGAGAAAAGTTGAGCTTTTGCTCAACTTCAGTTGGCCTTAAGGAATAAGAGGCCATGATGAGAATTTTTCAGTCCTTGGTTGTAGTATGGTGCAATGGAATTAGTCTCCAAGTGGGAGATTGTTAGGAATGGAGCCTAATTATGAGGAGGCTAAACAGAAAAAGTTTCTGGATTTACTGCAGGACGAGCAGGGAAAGTTTCTAGATTTATAGTCTGTTAGTCTACCAGAGAAATTTTCTGGATTTACAACAGGACAACCAGGGAAAGTTTTTTTGTTTTTATCCCAAAATTAGATGCTAGGAACTCAATGTTAATCTTGGAATGTATTAAGAAAAGCAGTTTGTTTTTCTGTTTTTTTCTTATATATAGTTGTGAGGAAAAACAGAGAATACTATGACAATGAAAATTACTGTGTTGATTCCTTGGAAATATAGAGAGGAAATTACAGCAGATGTTTGCTGTAGGTTGTAACCCTCTATTGTTTGGATTGAGAAAGGAAGGACTGCAAATTCTTGGTGGATGTAACCCACATTGGGTGAACTACGTTAAAATCGTTGTCTCTTCTTTTGTGTGTGTTTGTCTTATTTTTCTTTAATTCTCTGTTAAAGTTTGAAACACTATAATTGCTTTTCTATATAAGTATATTTTATATAGTGATTTACTCTAACAATGACGACTGTAATTTTCTGCATTCCTTTGTTTTTTGAGGGGACGTCACCTTTCTCACACACTTGCTCGGCCATCAAAAGGTAAGTCTCTTACCTTTCTTTCTTGTCCATTTATGTTTACATTTATGAAAATGTGTAGAGTCTTTACAAGCCTTCACCTCAATCTCAGTTCAATTGTTAATAGTTTTCGTTTCTTTGGATGTGATGCAGGCCGTTCGAGCCATCTCTTTGCCCTCTAATTTAGACAAACTCTTTTCTGGAAGTGGGGATGAAACACTCAGAGTCTAGGACTGCCATACAGGCCAGGTACTTACTTACTTGCACTTATTTTGAGTGTGTTTGTTTTTTTTTTCAAATGTCACCATTAGCAGTAGAGAAATAGAATAATGTTATTTACTTTACATGGAAAGTAAGAGGAACAAAGAGTTTTTCTCTGTGACTTTTCAAATGAACTTCTTCACTCTTTTTAGTTATGTCAGAATGAAAATCTTTTCATATGATAGAATGTGTGAACAAGTTCACTTGAAATGTCAGTCTAGTCTCTAAATCTGTCATTTTCACACAACAATGCAGATTCTAGATAAAATCTGTGCAAATAAATGACCATTGTCAATATAGTGGTTGCTATATAATCATTTCATTTATAAAAACCATATTTGGAAATTTGCAATTTAAGATAGAGATGCTCACTGTATCCTTTTGCATGTAACAATGTGGCAATGTTATCAACCGGGGTGGCCATGTGGGATGCCTACTCAGTGATGGTCCATGGCTCTTCGCTGGGCTTCACAATGTTGTTAAGGTAATTTAAGTGGGCTTAGTTTGTCTTTATAATTTAGCTGAAATTGCAATAGTTTGATGCAATGGTTAAATTCATAACCAGAAAAAAGACACTATTGCAAACATGGAATATTTCTACCTCAATAGAGTTGAGTTTAGATGGCCCTAGAGGTCAAGTGCATGCATTGGTGGGCAATAGTGGAATGCTCTTGGCTAGAATGCAAGTAAGTACAATCAATTTGTTCTTTTCTAGAATGCTTCTATGGCTTTTGTTTGGTAGAAAGGGCAGAGGAATATATATATATATATATATATATATATATATATTTTGTTTGTTTCCTTACATTATTATATTTTTATTTTTTTAATGTTTTTAATAAATTTTTGTTCTTATTACACGTGATGGAAATATTTTGGCCTGGAAATTAAATTCAGCATCTGACTCTTTTGACCCTGCAGCCTCGTTCACAGGACATTCATTGGCTGTGATCACATTAGTTTCAAGAGTGGACAGACTTTACTCTGGTTCTATGTATCAAACAATAAGAGTAAATTATTTTTCCTCCCACACTTATCAACTCTTTTCATTTGGTTATTCATCTTATGTACCTTGTATTTAATTGCGGTTGATCTATGTTTCATAATTGATTACTTTTTTTTATCAACTCTTTTCATTTGGTTATTCATCTTATGTACCTTGTATTTAATTGTGGTTGATGTATGTTTCATAATTGATCACTTATTTTTTTTCTCTATTTATTCTAGAAATGTTGTATTGTGGTTTTAAAACATGGTTTACCATGAATTGCAAGCTGCATTGTATTTTTGGTCTTAAATAAACAATATGTTTATTTTATCTCCAAAGAATATTTCTATTAATTGTCAAAAATTATAGGCAGCCCTCTCAAAGTGGGAGAAGATGCTATACTTTTTGTAAATGGTACTCCATCACATAACAAACAAGCGAAATAGATAAGTCCTTGGAGAAAATTTCAAATTTATCATTTTCATAGTAGTAACAATAGCTGAACCAAAAAAAAATGCATATACATTTGGTGATGAAATTCTTGTATCCCTCTATGGCCACAAGAGGAGTAGAGCCATAATCATCTTGATTTTTATCACAGACATGGATTAATCTTACCTTGTCTTTTTCTACAATCCATATTAGAAAATAATAAGCTGCTTCTTCAGCTAATGGCTCTATGAATTCTAAGCTATCTTTCCTTTTAGGAAGCATGTAACTTGCAAGACATAACGAAGAGATATTCTAAAAATCTAATGTGAAACTTTACAATACTCTTATAATTGCTTGATATTGCCCCTTATTTGATTTGGTTCAAAAAAGGATATGATTACGAATATGGATACATCTTGTTATTCACTTGTCAAGTTGTGATGGTTTGTGCTAAGTTGCCATTATAGGAAATGACATGTGTATCTGCTGTTTTATATTCACAGATTTGGGATCTTGGAACATTTCAATGCATACAAACCCTAAGAGGTCACACATCAGTTGTCATGTCACTTCTCTTTTGGGATCAGTTTCTCTTGTCATGCTCATTGGACAAAATAATAAAGGTAAAGAAATGAAGCTTGTGTATTATGAGAATTCTTTATGGATTTGTAATTTGAAAAATCTAATTATATGCTTGTTAGATGCAGGTTTGGGTTGCCAATTTGACTGGTGAACTTGAAATAACATACACTCATAGGAAGACCATGTGTCATTTATAGCCTTAGTTGTTCACAACGTTGTAGACATTTTTAATTTCATTTCTTAACCAATGCTTTGATTATTTTCATTTTATTTTTCCTTTTTTGTTAAATTTTAAAATATCAAGCACTATCCTAGAGCCTACATTATTCATCTCTTTCAGTTTTTGATACAATATTAATTGAATCAGACAAGAGGATACAATAATACATGATAACCTTTGGTTATTTTGACTAGAACATTGAAATGAAATGAAATATTATTAATGTCCGGGTGGGCCAAAATAAGACCCAAGGGACTATAAGAAGGACAATAATGAATGCCAGCTAGCAGGCTAAAAAGCCCAACAAAGAAAAGAACTAAGATAAATATAAGATGAAACCCGACAAACTGGCCAAAGATAAAGGGAAAACAAAATAAAAGGGAGAGCAGAGGGGGGAGGGCTGCAATCTAACAGAGAGGAGTGCACGCCAAGAAGAACGGAGAGAAATAAGGAGGAGGGAGGTAGCAGCCCAAGGGGGGCAAGCTCCAAGAACCCTCCAGAAACTAATATCTCCTAACAATCAAGGCCAAAGTATCAGAGTTGAAGAAGTCCATGATATGTCTCTACCCATTGCTAGTTCAGAACACTGACAAACTGTTGGTGCGCTGTCTAGTGACCCTGCTTCTGTTTAAACTGGATGACTTCTATATTTTTGTCATAGGGTGTTTTGGCAATGTGTGGAATTGATAATAGATATTTGGGGATGTATTATATTATAAAATAATATAATATTATAATATAATCAACCCTAGCCTTAATACCATATAATAATATATCCCCAAATATCTATTCCTAGGTGCCCTATCAGGAATGCATGATGAACATGCCGGTTTTGCTTTGTTCATGCAACGACAACAATGTGCACCTTTATAACCTTCCATTGTATGTATTACATGCATTAATAACTCATTGTGTTGCTTGGAATTTTAGTTCAAAACAAATGGTATTATGCAATTTACAAAATTAACTACTTGTGCATGTACAACATAGGTTTTATCCAAAATGTTAGGAGCAACATCGTGGATTGATCAAAATCCCTTTTAACTATTTTATGTGCACAATAAAATCTCTTAAATTCTCAATTTTTTTGCAATCATGCTTATAATTTTTTACTATGTGGTTAATTATTTTTATGTCGCATATTCTAAAAGCATGATTTTTTTGAATAAGCTTCTAAATTTAAGTTTACATGGATTTGTATGAGGGGTCTTGGTCCCCTCTTACCGGGGTTTGAACTTGGGTCTGCTGGATGAAAACCCAAGGACTTACCACCACGGTATCCCTCATAGGTCTTTCTCAACATGATTAAATAAGTAGAATATTCATAATAAATCATTGTGCAAAAATTAGATCCTTTTTCCTCTACCACACATGTACTAGGCATAGCTTGATGCTTATACAATAAATGTTAATTTCAATTGGAGACACCAACAATACATACACTTCATTTATGGTTTAGCATCATGCTCTTCATCACAAGTGACATTAATGTTTATTGGCTTTTTAATCCTGACTACCACAAAATATCACATGTTATCACACAGGTCCCAATATAAAATAGCCACAATATTAAAGGTCAAAATAATCTTATAATGAGTAGAATAATATATGAGCAAATTAATATGTATATCAAGGCTTATATAATACTGAAATAAACATTCACTTATATAATCAAATATGAATGTAAATAGCCTGAATCATTCATGAACTATGCATGAAGAAAACTTACAATATTAATTGCTCAAAATTTTGTATACAAGCTTTATTACTCCTCTTCCTCTTACAATCATATAATGAGATATATCAATTGAATTCAAGAATATTCTCCTATGGAGCATTGTCTCTATAATATAGCCATAGTAATGTGACTCTTCATATATTTGACTATTGCTATCCATAAGACATGTCTCATGACCTTTGGCTTGTCATCTTGCCACTTGCATAATAGATGGACACTTGACTCTACAACATTTGCACACATGTACATGATTCTTACACTTCAACATGCACTCCTAATATAATACACATGCACATCCTCACATTACATATTTGCACTCTTATATACAAGACACTTGTGCACATTCTCTCAATCTACACTTGCACTCTAATTTACATGACACTTGTGCATTTCTTGCATATTGACACTTCATAAAAGGGGAAATATAAATCATACTCTAAACTATAGACTCGACCCTAATCTATTACATATTTACAAATGTACTATGAAGGTACCATGGGGGTACATTAGCATGTACCAAATAATGTAATATTCCTCAACACCTCCTTGTATTACATTATTTGGTTATTGAAGACTTTAGTTTTCAATCTTCATATTCATCTTTGTCTTCAATATTCAAGCGACCTTGCATTATTCACGAACCTCTGCTTGAGATCCATCAAGTTCATCTTCATGCTTGACTTCTACTTTGAGTTCTTCTTTGTCTTCATTCTTTGATTCTTCAAGCTTTGGATCCTCATGATCTGGATCACGAACTTCTTGAACTTCTTCTTCTTTGGCTTCAGGTTCATATGCATGAATAGCTTGAATTTATTCTTTGCCTTTGACCTTAGAATCATATGATTCTTTCTTTTCTTGATATTGTATTGTAACTTCTAAACATTCACTTAAAGCATCATAATAATTTCTTGAATTAGATGAACTTGGAATGTCAATACTGCATGAAGAATGAAATATTGTTTCTAGAGATGATTCACTTGATTCAATTGCATTAATCTCTACTTTTATTTTTAGAGTTTCAATCAACTCTTTTTGTTTCAAATTTTCATCTTTATGAAGTTCAAGTGAAAGCAATGCCATATACATTATGCTACCTATATCAAGAGGTATCATAATATCATCCTTAGAATTATCAATTGCTTCAATAAGTTTTGAGTGTAAATAGTATTCAAATGTCTCAAAACTTTCATTTATAGCTTCTCTATAAATGAATTGCAATACCATATCTAGCTTACCCTTAGATTTTTCAATCAAGTTTTCAATGCCAGATTTAATAACTTCTAATCTTGTCTTTCTAATTATGAACTTCATTTTTCTTTCCATAATGGATAAAGTTTGCGACTTGATTTTTTTTGAAGTAGTAAACCTTATAACTCCCTAATTCAAAGAATAACTAGAAAAATGAATTTAGCAAGTTTTTAAATTTCTAAATTTTTATGTAGAAAACCTTTAACTCCCATATATTAAATTTGCAAAATTTCAAAAACTTTTGATATTTTTTAATTTCAAAATTTCTCAAAAATTGAAAAACTTAAGAAACTAATCCTTCTATCCAAATAAATTTAAAAAATATTTTAATGCTTCAAATAAACTAATTAATGTAGAAAACCTTATCACTCCACACTATTTAAAAACTTTAAAAAATAATAATATATTTCTACCTACATCTTATTACTCCAACTAATTAAATTAAATATCTCTTTTAACCTTATAACTCCTTTAGGGCAAATTAAAGTATTTAATTATGACTAACCTTAGTCATCTTGCACTTCAACTTTTCACTTCACTTGCCTGATGCTAGAACGTCTTTGCACTTTAGTTTGAAATTTTGAATAGCTCTTAGCTTTGTAGATCTTGTCAAACTTTGCCTCAACATTGCTTTAACGCCTTTAACGCCTTAATGTCACGTGGAACTCTACATGTAAACATTAGTAACGAATAAAATAATAATTATAGTAATGTTCTTTTGCTTCTAGTACGTTACTCTTGTTGGCTTCAGTCAACGTAAGTAATAAAGCCGCTCACTGTGATATGCGTTCGTTAAAATATGACTTCGCCGGTCTTCTCCAGTGAACTATTCTCCTTCAAAACTCTTCATGTTCCTCTTTGCCTACTTTCTCTTTAGAGTCCCAAACTGTTCGCCTTCCTCTACTTTCTTTTCACAAAACACTTCACTTTCCTTACATTCCTCATTGAACTCTTCGTCTGCTTTCTCTTTGCTTTGCTTTCCTCTATTGGTTGTTTGCTCCAACATTGGTGCCTGATTCTTCCCTGGTGCTTACATTTGTTGCTGGTGATTGATTCTCCTCTGGTGCTCATGTTTGCTGGTGGTGGTTGATTCTTCCTTGATGCACACGTTTTTTTGGTGGTGGTTGATTCTTCCCAGGTGCAACGTTTGTTGTTGGTGGCACTTCTCCTACACTTACAGAATGATGGAAGGATGCGCTTCTCCTAGTGCATACATCTGGATGGACAGATGGCTCTACTGTGCTTACATCCTGATGGAAGGCAATGATGCTTCTTTAGTGCTTTCATCTGGATTTACGAATGGATGGATGGTGCTCTCCAAATGCTATCGCCTAGTTTCCTTGCACTACACTAGCTTTTCTACACTGGCTTTGCTGCAATGTGACTTGGCTAGTTTCGTCACGTCTTGCTTTCCTTAACTACAAAACCTTATAGATGACTTAGCTTTTTCCTTCAATAGCTAAGCTTACTTTTCCTTTATGTTGATCGTTTGTGATTCTTCTGATATGAAGGTCTTCTTGGACTTTATCTATGATGCTGCCCTCTTGGGCCTCTTCAATAATATAGACCTCTTGTGTCTCTTAAACTATGAAAGCCTTCTTGGCTTCTATTTTCTTCAATATAGGCCTTCTCGGGCCTCTTCAATAATTGACCTCTTGGGTCTCTCAAACTATGAAAGACTCCTTGGCTTCTATTTTCTTCAATATAGGTCTTCTTGGGCCTATAATGTCTTCTCCTTCAACAAAAAAATTCTCTTATAAAAATAGACTTCTTTGGCCTTTTCTATTTCTTCTTCAATATAGGTTCCTCTGGCCCTTCCTATTTCTTCTTCAACTTGTTTCTTGATCTATGAATGCTTTCAAATATGTCAAGGTCAAATCACTCTTGAACTGATTCTTCTTTCTTCACTGCCGCTTCTTTTCTCTTCTTCTCCGTTACCTGCTTTCTTCTCTGCTGTATACTGCACTCTGGTGCTATTCTTCTCTGTAAATGCTTTCTTCTTCTATGTGGATAATAGCTCCACAATCTTCTTCTTCTTTCTCTATACTTTCTTCTCTGTTTTGTCTCCAGAAGCTGAAATTCTTCTCTATCTTCTGTAGGAAGCTTTCCAAACTTCTAACTTAATCTCTACTGCTCCTCTTTCAATTTGAAATCTGAAAACTTCAGCAACTTTTCGCAATGTCTTAGGTCGTACCTAAGAACTCAATATGATTCTCCTCCTTACTAGAGAACCCAATATCAATGTCAGGTTGACACTTTTCCTGAATGATCAACTATCTCTTGAGTTGATTCTTCTTCAATATTCAATAATGATTCTCCTCTTTCTCTAGAGAATCCAAAATATTAATGTCAGGGTGGCTCTATCCCTGAATGACCAACTTTCCTTGAGTTGGTTTGCCTTCAATATTCAATCTACAAATTCTCAAATCTTCAAACTAATGTTAGGATGGCTCTATCCTAAATGACCAACTTTCTCTTGAGCTGGTTTAGCCTATCTATCAATGTCCAACTTATTTTCTAAGTTGGCCCCTTTTCTTCAATATAGATGAGTCCTAGTCTTCACTAGTTTTCCTTCAACCAAGTGGAAAGACCCTAGTCTGCTCATCTCAATAAGACCTTTAAAAATTAGAGTCTAAGTTTGCATTGTCTTTAAAGTGGGTAGACTCTAAATTAACTTTATCAAAAATGGACAAAGTTAATTAATGAAAGATGGTGGCTAATAAAATAAACCCTATCAAACTGGACAGGTGGTAGCTACGATACCACTATTGGATTTTTAAGCCTTACTACCACAAAATATCACAAGTTATCACACAGGTTCTAATATAAAGTAGCCATAATTTTAAAGGTCAAAATAATCTTATAATGAGTAGAATAATATATGAGCAAATTAATATGTATATCAAGGCTTATATAATACTGAAATAAACATTCACTTATATAATCAAATATGAATGTAAATAGCTTGAATCATTCATAAACTATGCATGAATAAAACTAACAATATTAATTGCTCAAAATTATGTATACAAGTTTTATTACTCCTCTTCCTCCTACAATATTATAATGAGATATATCAATGGGATTCATGAATACTTTCATATGGATCATTATCTCCATAATATAGCCATAGTAATGTGACTCTTGACATACTTGACTATTGCTATCCATAAGACATGTCTCATGACCTTTGGCTTGTAATATTGCCACTTGCATACTAGATGGACACTTGAATCTATAAAAATTGCACACATCTACATGAATCTTACACTTCTACATGCACTCCTAATCTAGGACACATGTGCACATCCTCCCATCACATATTTGCACTCTTACATACAAGACACTTGTGCACATTCACTCAATCTACACTTGCACTCTAACTTACATGACACATTTCTTGCACATTGACACTTACATAAAGGGGAAATATAAATCACACTCTAAACTATAGACTCAACCCTAATCTATTACATATTTACAAATGTACTATGAAGGTACCATGGGGGTACATTAGCATGTACCAAATAATGTAATATTCCTCAACAATGTTCACATATTATGCAAGAATAGGTATCTTTACAACACTGAGACAGTCCAATAGCATTGCCACAACTAGAGTTTATAGAAAATATTCTCTTCTTGCAAGCAAAAAAAACCAAAACAACAGTCAGTCAAGGTGGTTGTATTTGAACAATCAAGGTCAGGGAGTCTAGCTTAACTATTTACTCCATTATTGGTATGGTCAATTACAGGATGCTATATTTTGGTTGGACCCTCACAATCATTATTGAGTTGCTTTCTTTTAACATCCCACTATTAATCCACTACATTAAGCATTTCTCATGTTTCTATATTGGACAAAGAATCCACAATTGACAGATCCATGCAGGCAAGAGGAGGCTCTCTATAAATTCCATTCCATAACTCCATAATAGCAATTTGGATTTCAACTTCCACTACAAAAGTGTGTGGCATAAACCATTGTTGCAAAACTTGCAACTTGCAATACGTTCGACACCCAATTTTGGAGATTTTATCAACAACTCGAGAAAACTTAACAAGAGAAAAAAATTTCAACTATTGGAGAGCGAAAAAGCTGATTTTATATTAGATATTCACAAAAGAGAGTACAATTACACTTCATGATCATCAAATCAAACCAAAGACATCATAGAAATACAACGTTTCAAAATATAAAGCAGTTTTTAAACTGCTTTCCCCCTCGAACTAGATGGTTGGCCTTGGCTCTCAACAGTAGAATTGGAGGCTCCTCAAGTACAGTATCATCATGGTGTATCTCCTCCAATCTCTCAAATTTTCTGCTTCCTCCTCAACTACCTCGAAAAATGAACAAGCTTTCAATGAAACTTACTACCACTCTTAGCTTCGTATTCCCTTTCTTTGTCATCATTCATTTTCTTTCAATTTTTCCAAATTTAAATTCTAGTAGTATTATATTAGGAAGAGGTGACAAGTAGAATCTATTTGGTATAATAATAAAAGAATGGCAATCAACATTCAACATATGATATTTTTAATCAAATGCAGTTACAAATATTTTGCCTATTCATCAATTGGTCTCTTTTCCCAAGGGTACATGAAACTATCAAGGGATCTTTGTATTTCTATTGGATTTAAGAACTTAAGCTTACCATAAATACCATGGTCACTTTCTTAGAGATTTATGTAGATATAGTTGAAATTTTGAAACTCCTTCAAATATAGAAAACACATTATTTTCAAAACTATAAATAATGAAACTCTACAAAAATTTGTTCTTAAATCAATATGTTTGTGAGTTGTGACCATGCCATTTGAAATCACTGGATACTCGAAAGTGACCTGGATCCAATTGCATGAAATCTTTGATTATTGAATAGTGTGGCATAATGATAATTAGGATATATAATGATATATCTTGTTTCATTGAAAGTGATCCACCAATTTCCTATTGTTGAATAAGCAATTTAATTACTTTATATGTGCATATATTGATTCTTTTATCAATCATATTCCTTTGTCAACGTTATATATATTCATTGTTGAGCCACCTCTTGAATGCACCTGTATAGAAAAATAATCCATATGGCTGACAGTCCATCGCTATGACTACTACCATGGAAATCTTCTTTTTCTTTACCAGAGGACTTGGTCTTCCACCTTACATGCAAATCAGAACCTGCATCATGTATGTCCCAAATCCAGGCCCACTAGTGATTTGGGCCAAGGGATATATAACAAATCTTTCGGTTTCCTACCATTCCTTTGATAGAAGTTGGATGTACTTTGAGATTTGCCTGAAACTTTCGACATGGCTATCAGAGAGCCATTTTGCTTATCAAGGAACATATAAGCATTGTCAACATTTATCTTGAGGCCAATCATGGCTTTGGATTTTCTGTTGCCCAATAAGCTTTTAACCAATGTGTAGACAATGCCTTGTCTATTTTTTCTTGGCACCATAGAATTTCCATCAATATCATTCTCTGCAGGTGTCTCATCTTACGCTTGTTCCATAAACTCACTCTATCCATGACAAATTCAATTGAAGTAAGAACAATAGATCAAATGAAGAAGAAATCAGTTTGTCATGCAAAAGTGCATTTGGGTGTCTGTTCCGTGATATCTAAGAGAATCAGCCTGCCTAAATACATATAGAAACTCTTACAAAATCAGATGCATCTTTAAAATATTCATCTTGAACCTCCAGTATCTTTGTTGATGTTTCTGGGATACGCTTTTCAAAACCTTCTTCAGACCATCATTCTTCAACTAAGAACTTTTAAAATGCTTGCTTGTCGAAGACTTATGGCCTTGAAGTTTATAATTAATGTTTAGCTAATGCAATTTAATTCTCAATGTCAATTCATTCTCTTGCCTTATAAACTTCATCATGCCTAGATCAATACAGAGGCCCAAAATCAATTATCTGTGTTTTCCACTACCACTGTTGTCTTCTTCATCTTCCTTCCCATTGATGAGAGAGGTTGGTAATGTCAGAATCAATAATAAGGGAGTTTGCAACCTCTGATAAAAATTCTTTTTGAGAAAGTCCATCTTCAAATTTATTGTCACTTAGATCTCCAGGCATGCACAGAGATGACAGAGCAAATGCTTTATGTTTAGCCTCCTTCCTTTGTATGATGTCTCTGGTCTACAAAATTGTTGTGCAACACCTATCATTTGCTGGCCATTGAAAGTTGATGGCTAATAATTGTGTCATACACTTATTTTAAATTCTTCCTTGAAAGTTTTTCTTTTGAGAAAGGTGTTTGCTTGTTCTTCTACTAAACATCCAATTTCAATATGCGAAGATGCAATTGAAAACTAAGGACTAAAAAAATGAAGTGGAAGTGTTCCAACATTATTTTATTTTTTGATAATGTTGTAGTTATAGAATGCATCATGTTTTATAAGGATTATAAATGTTTTGTTTTCAATCTGGAAAATTTGGGTACTGCATTTGTTCTTTTAATTTTGAGCATTCTTGAATTCATTAGAATTCTTTTCTGTAGTATCAAAGTTGAATGTCTTGAGCTTGTCCATTCTTGAAATGAAAACTGTGTTCATCTTATTGAGATTTCATGTGAATTTTACAGTGTTTGTCTTTATTTGGTGTAGAGGTTATGAATCACATGTGCTTGAATGTTCTCATATTGGTTCGTATTGGCATTTTTTTGACATTCCTAAAATGATGTTTTCAGGTTATATGAGCGAGGTAAATTATTTTTGAAAAATGAAGTGCGAACATTTCAGCTTGGACCTGATAGATTGTATTCACTGCTGATGGAATGGGCAATCTCAATGTATGGAAATGGGCAGCCTAAACATCATATACAATTGTGAAGAATATTGTTTTGCCCTGAATGTGTTGTAAACACAAATCTCACATGAAATATTAATGCTGGTGCATTGCCAACTGGAACTTGTTGATAGGAGTCTGTTGCAACATATTTATAACAGTTGAGGTATGCTATCCGCTCTATAACTGCTGTGGCGGCTTTAAGTTGAACTGCATCATTAATTATATAAGGTGACAATCTTAATTGGTTGCAGGTGATGCATGGATTATTTCAAGCCAACTGATTAAATAACTTCTTAAACAAAAGGCTGTTTTAATTTTAAATTGGGCATTATTGTGTTTTGTGCTACATGTTGCTGCCATTTGCTACTAGGCATCTGATTGATTAGCATGGAAGGATGACTATCCTTCTAGTAAAGTTATTTCTTGAACAATTTTGACCTGTAACCGCAAAATACATTCAAGTGTTCTGTTTGGACCAGCATTGTATTGTAACAATAAATACATGATGTATTACATGGTGTTTCATACATCCCCTTGCTTTCGTCTCATAAGTTTATTGGATTTTTAATTGTACTCAATGCAAGGTGAAGAATATTTGACAATCATTTGGAGGATCTGGCGAAAACTTCAATGCACATTTATTGCAATTCATACTTTTTCAATGTGATTTTGTTCTTATTTTCTATCTAGATTGAAATATATTTTGAGTGTTTATGAAATGGCCACCTATTTTTTCCACAAACAAATGATCTAATCATCTACCATGGATGGTTTTATAGTTATCTAGTTTTAAATATCTAATATTTTTATGCAGAATTTCTGTTGTCAAAAATGTATAGATGAGCTATTGATTTTTTCATCGTAAATCTGTTAGATTGTTAATGGCATTTAATGAAACATGAATTATATTTGACCCAATATGAAATATAGTTGACTGTAAGCAATTTTTTTTATATTGATCTATAAAAAAATGTCTGTTAAAGTTTCATGCAATCTATCTTTTTGCACATACATTCCTAGCCCTCTTTACTTTTATGCTTCAAATTTCTGTTGTGTGTTTATAGTAATGACTATTGCCAATGTACTTAATGTTGCAAACAAGTGACGATCATTTATTATAAATGGCTTTTAAGTTTTTTTTGGCTTAATTGTTTTACTATTTTATGCAAAGCACATTTTTCTTAAAGAAATCAAATACTTGATATGCTTTTTATAATTAAATAATTGTAAAAGTTTGTCAAATTACATCAGCTTAAGTGGTTTAAAACATGGACTTTTAAGGTGGAGACCTAGGTTCATATCTTGCTAAGCGATATGCCCATAATTGCCATATGTGGTTGGGTGTAATAAAATAAGAATCCATCATATAATATACATCATATAACAAATTAAATAAACAATTATCAAAGTTGATGTTGTTTACATATTAACTGCTCACCCTTTTGTGTGCATCTTTTTTTTCCATTGATATGATTTTCTAAATGTTATGTGTCAATCTTTCCCTTTTACTTTTGGTGACTCTTTTCCTTTTACTTTGGTGACTTTTTTAACTAAATAATATTTATGGCATAATCTTTACATTATTTCAGAATAAGTATTTCTAAAGAAATCATATGTTATAGCATTGTATAAGTTTACCATTAATACAACCCATTTGGTTATATTGATATTGTTTTAAGTATTTATTGCATCTATGAGACTAAAATGAGCAAAGTTACTAAAATAAAATAACAATGAGATGGGTATTTTATACCCTTATATACACCTTATTAAACAATCCCATTAAGACTTTAAAAGAACACAAAAAGTGTCCTAAAATACATTTCTATAAAAAGAGAGCAGACTCTGCACAACGCACAATCAAAATAGGGCCACAATAATTGCGAAAAAAAACCCACAGGCCATTGCTCAGGAAACTAAAATGGTAGTTAGCTACCATGTGGCAACAATGACTGTGACACAACAATGCAACTCTAGTCAGTTGCCATGTGGCAACAATGACAACACACAACAATACAACTCCACCCATTAGACTCAAGAGCCTATAGAGAAACTCATACATTGTTGGATCACTATTGCACCGCACCAAGCAACCCTCACACTCAACATAGATTGAAGAGCACAAATATTTTTGGAGATCTGGTGACACAATCGATCTGTCCTAGGCTAGAAGTCTATCAAACAAAAATATCTTCAGTGAGAAAACAAAAAACTAACCCACCACTTCTTCCATTATTGCTATCGTGAGCTAAAGAATTCAAACAACCCTAAGTCTGCACCCGATATGCGTAAACCCTAGTGGAGTTATTCGCAGAAAAGCATATAGACAACAATGAAGAAAATAAACTTACAATAAAAATATGGCCACAAAAATTGCAAAAAACACCCACAATTCTACCCCCTAGGCCATCACTCAAGAAACTAGAATGGAAGTCGGTTGCCATGTGACAACAAAGGTAGCAACCCATCAATGCAGCTCCCCACTAGACTCAAAATCCTATAGAGAAACCTACACATCGCTGGATCATCGGTGCACCACATCGAGTGGCCATCACACACAACGTTAGTTGAAGAACATATAAAAAGTCCTTAGAACACAAGGAAATTCATTCCCCAAATGTCAACACAAGCAGTCTACCACCTGAACCAAAACTCTGCCTAGTAAAAATGATGCCCATGAAAGAAAATAAAAAAATGGATACGCGTAAATTAGAGAACATGGCCACTGCCATGGCAATGGCCCACACTACTAACGTTGCACTTGATACGCGTAAACCCTAGAGATATTATAAATATATACTCTTTTAAATTATTATTTAAATTAACTATATAAATCATAGTTCATGCAAAATTAGGTAAATTGCAAAATGCATCTATGGATAAGTTGTTGGCTTTTAAGCCAAATTATCATAGTCCTAATATTTTGAATCTTTGAGTAGTTTCAAATATAAGAGCAATTAAAATATAAGATGGACAACATAAATAATAATAAAATTCAAAATAATATCAATATGAATGTAAAATGACCAAAATCATTCATGCAATAACATGAAGAATTGCTCAAAATATGCTTACAAGCTTCAATATTATTAATGCTTGAATGTATCATACATTGTCTAAATTTTCTTCTCTCATACCTATATTTCATGGAGCTTTGTCTCCATTATATAACCTTAGAAAGGTGTGTAGACACTAAAATCATGTAAATCTGATTAGGCAACCAAAAGCATTGGCTAATTTGACATCATATGGCCCCCTTGGGCAACCCTCAGAGGTTATACAGTGGTCCTAACCACTTTTGGAAGGTTCTACCCCACTTTTGGGAGGTTTTGGGCCATGTAGGCATGATCGTCCCACCCTGGGATGATCATAGTTCATGATCGTCCCACCCAGGGATGGTCACAAGCGGCCATCCCTGGGTGGGATGGCCAGGGTCTTTGACCCTCAAAAAGTCAAATTTTGGACAAATGGCACCCAAAGACTACCATTTAACCTACCTATTCAAGCATGCTAGCATGAGGGTGCATAACTCTCATGACAAGTTGCATATTGGAGGCCAAAAAGGGAGATTCCTTCCCCCTCCAATGCATGGCAAGTTTTGGGACAAGTGGTGCCTCCTACCTCGCATGGCCTTGCATGCCCATTTGACCCTAGGCCCTCTTGGGCTATAAAGTGGATCAATTTTCCACCCAATTTATAGAGAGGAGTTTTGTGACATTTGCAATGAAGTGCTACCAAGATTTCCCCTCAACCTTTTGTGCCTTTTCCCTCAAAATATCTACCTAGCGAAGGAGGTTCTCGAGTGATTCAAGAGGCACAATTTATTTATAAAACCAAACAAATTGAGTGAATCCCACCCCCAAATTTGATGACAACACCCTTGAGAGAGTTTTTGACCAATTCCCAAAGGAATTGGTGGCAGAAAACTAGCAGATTTGGTGGTCGTCCCACCCTAGGATGACCCCCAATCTATGACAGTCACCACCATCCCTACCAATTATGGCCATGTACTGGAGCACTATTTTTCTACTATTTTTACATAGGCTTATTCTAGGATAGATTAGGAATATGTTATTCAAATTTGGTTCAATTTGGAGCTATATTGGATGAGTTATCATGTTTTTGGTATTTTGCAGGTTTAGTTGGCTCACCCAGGGATGACCACAAATATGTGATCAATTTTGTTAATATTTTTACATGGGTTCATTATAAATCTTATTTTGTATATGTTGTCCAAATTTGGTGTGATTTGGAGGTGTTTAGGACCAGATATCACCAGTTTTGTGTTTTGTAGGCTTAATCGGCACACCCCAAAATTGTCACAAATCCGGCTGCAATTTCTCTATTATTTTTCAATTATATCAGTCCAAAATCATATTTTATGCATGAATATAATATTTGGAATCATTTGGATAAGTTTTGGATAGTCTATTGCATATTTCCCCTTTCTAGTCTATTATTGCATATATCGCTTTGCATGCTTCATAATCCACACTTGCTACTAACAAATTTGGTTTCCTTGTGTGTAGGTGCAGGTATAATAATGCATGAGGAAGGAGCATAGGATCAGAATATCAAATAACAAAGTGGTGGTATCATAGGCCCACCCACTTCAATCATGGGTATGAGGAAGAACGTTGAAAGTGCACCCGAGTTATTGAAAGGATTTAATCCTTGGGCACCATTTGTAATGAGTGTATCAATCTAGAGCCCTCAAGGGGAAATTTGTGTAACCGTGATTTGATCTATCAAATAATAAATAAGAACTTCATTTCTTGCACTTATTTGCCTTATCATGCTTACTTGAATGCACCTTTTGTAATGCTTAATCAATACTAGCGATAGATGCATCTCGTTTAACATTGTTAGGTGCACCATTTTTCCCTTACTTCAGTGGCGATCATGGTGGGACCCTGTCCCGATTGATTTGGTTAAGATTTGACCTCTTTTTTTGCTTTTAAACTATTGCAGGAACTAGTCGTTCTGGCCTGAGATGACCCTGAAACTGCTAACCGTCCCACCCAGGGATGGCCACACAACCGTCCCACCCTAGGATGGCCCCCAAACTGGTAGCCATCCCACCCTGGGATGGCCACAAAATAGAGGCTTTTCTACTCAGAATTCTAGAAATAGCAAGTTCTTAGGCTATCAAGGTAAGTGCCTAAACCTTCAGTTTGCTTTTCTACAGTTCAAAATTGCTTAAATTTTGTTTTTCTTGCTTCCCTTGTTTGCTTGAAAGGTAGAAAGATAGATTTCCCTTTTCCATAATTGCAAAAACAACAAAAAAAAGAAGAAAAACTGAAAATAAACTAAGTAGAAATGCATTTGAATGGCTTGCTTTCTTGTAGCCTACCTAATGGGTAGGTTATCATTTAGGACATGCATTTTGTAGGTTGCATTTTATCTAACATTTTTGAAAGTAAAACATCCTTTTCTTGCATTTAGTGAAAGGTCATTGAGTGCTTCATTGTTTACTTTATTTAAGCATAAAAGGAACCACACACACCACATTCCATTTAAACGTTAGTGAGTTGGATTTCATCACCAACCACTAGTAGAGACCAATGATGGTGGGCTTCATCTCCACTCGTTGTCTCAAATCCTATGAACCCTATTTTTGGCCAAGGCCGACTCCAAGATCCATCATAGCCTATGGGATATTTGCATGTACTTCTCTTCGGAGAGGTATATCACTGACCAAGTGAGTGAACTGGGTGAGGACTGGTAGGACCTGTGCTCCCTGACTGGGTATGGGCTTCATCTCCATACTTTGGTGGGTTTACGTGACCAAAATTTCATTGTTGGTTGTCGAGCTATGAGCATACAGGTGAAATCCATTTAAACACAAGAATATCATCCAACAAGAGCAAAACACGTGACACAAGGTCTTCTTTGCAAACAACACATCAAAACACACAAAACAACTTTAGGGAACACACATAAATCTTTAAAAGAGATAAACACTTGTCTTATTTGTGTGTTTCCATTCTTGTGTGCTGCTTTATTAAAAATTTGTAAAGGAGATAATCACCTAGGGTTTGGTAGGGAATAGCAATGGTGTGCACCCACAGCCAAGCCCACTCAAGGGTGGATGCTACAGAGAGTAGACAAGGAGACATGAGTCATCTCTGATTTAGCCCTAAGGACATGGTCATACCTCCTTGGTGGCCTTCTACTCACCCAAGTCCTAGAATAGCTAGTCAGGAACTTCACCTACAAGGGAGCCCTATGCAAGACACCCCTACAGGTTTTGATCCTAATCCAGGAACATACTCCCAGTACTTAGACACTTCACATGCCTTCTTTCATGAATGACAACCACACACTAAGGTGCTACTAGATAGAGAAATACCACACATTCACATGCCTACTAGGTCTACCACACCCACTCATGGGCAAGAGCAAGAGTACACACATTGGGTAGGGCCAATTGATCACACTTCACCCTTACATCACCCTAATAGGTTACAACAGCCTAGGTACCAAGATGAGTATGATACTCATCACTCAAGGTGAGCAAACTCAGCCCTTCCCTTCCTCATCAATGAAGGAAGGCATGAGGAAATCCTTGATTATCCTCAAGACCATTATGCTATGCAAGCATGATGTGCCTCTGCACCAGCTGAGTACAAATATCACGTGCCTAAACCTGAACCTCAAGTGAACATGACTACCCTCGATCGAGGGAAGCTCGTGATTGATATCTTGGATCATCCTGAATGAGATAGGCCTTAGGGTGATGCTTCTAGGGCTCCTAGGCCCCACATGGTAGAATATATAAATCAAGCCATCGTAAGATATGTTGAATACCAAGCACAATTCAAGCAACTTTGATGAGACAAAGAGCACTTGGACCACTTACATCAATTAGAGAAATAAAGGATTGAATGACAAACCAATGAGCTATTTCAGAAAACCTTACATGAGAGGGTTCCTACCCCAAGTACCCATAGATAGGAAGTCCATCAGAGGCAACCCACTTTCAACCAAGATAGGCCTCCTAGGCCTAACCCAATGTTGCCTCCTTGACCTCCTAGGCCGAATCGGGACTTGCCTCCTAGGACGAACATAGAGTGCCTCCCATAGGAAGTTACCCCTCCTTATAGGCCAGCTCAAGAGATGCCTTATGGGGCCTACACCGAGCATGAGCTAGAAGTGGAATATCTTGAAATACCTTATAGAGGTAGGGTGGATGACATTCAACCACCCCGTAATAGGCCTGATGTTCCTCACCCTCCATCGTAGGGTCGAAGCAAAGAAGAGGAGATCAAATCCTCGAATGCATATAGGGAATTGCTAGAACGCTTAGAATCGATAGAGAACAAGACCTCTGGGTCTGGGTCCCAGAAGCCCACTTTGCACTAGTTACATAGTCAACCACTCCATCCTTTCATGCCTACCCCTTCCTATCCAGAATAGTTTAAGATGCCCCACCTAGCTAACTTTAAAGGAGACGAAGATGCGTAGGAGCATGTCACCAAGTTCCTGAGCCAATGCTTTGGCATCCAGGATAATGATGCTTTACTCTTGAGGACATTCTTGACTACTCTCTCTAGCCCAGCTACGGAGTGGTACACCCAACTCCCGAAGCATAGCATCTACAATCTTGATCAATTCATAGATGCATTCCTGGAACGTTTCACCTTCAACACCAAGTGAAAGGTGACACTGGCTGACCTCACGAGGTTGAAATAATTTGATGATGAGTCAATCATAAACTATGGCAATAGGTGGTGAGCACTACTTGCCAAGCTACCATACTTACTCCCCATGATGGAGTTGACTCAAATGTTTGCTAAGAGCTACTTAAAGTCGATCTCCTTGTTGCTGCAACTCCAACAATATCCAACTCTTGAAGATGCTCTAGCACAAGCTAGAATAATCAAAGACATCAAAATTCAAGAGGGAGAAATTGTGAAGCCTCGCAAGGAGTGGACTAAGAATACCAAGAACAACCTGGTGCAACCAAAGCCGACATCAGTCAATCAAGTTGCCATTAGTGTTCCAGGGCCTATGCAATCAACGCCACCTCAAAAGCCTAATTATCAGGCCACACCTAGAAACTACAACAAGGACAATTAGATAAACCAAGGGCAAAATCAACAACGTCACCCTAAGCAACAATTTACGCCCATTGCCGAGTCCATGGACTCTTTGTTTGAGCACCTCTATGTAGCTAAGGCAATTAATATGCCTGAGAGTTGACCTATCGATCCAAATGCACCAAAGCCCAAAGGATACTACGAAGACCTATACTGTAAGTATCATAGGCAAAATGGGCATGACGTGCAGATGTGCTATAAGTTCAAACACTTGGTACAAGATATGATCGATAGGAATGACCTTCAGGTCGATAACCCTATCGCACCAAATAATCAACAGATGGGTGTTTTTAAAGACCCATTGCCTACCCATGCAAAATAGGCAAAGCCAGTACCACAAGTGAATGAGGTCCATAAAGCACCCCCTAAGCAAGGGTTCATCGACATGATCAACATTGTGACAAGGAACAAGTGGTACCCAAGTCCAGTCACACCACCTACGACTTCAAGTGACATTCCTTCAATATCATAGCCTTTGCCACCTCTAGTGCCAAACCTCCCACCTCGACCAGTGGTCATGATAAAGAGCAAGCTTGCTCAGATCCTGAGAACAACATCAACTCGACTCTCCATCTATGAGCTTATTCAATAATCTCCACCTCATCAAGAAGCTCTAATGGAGATCCTCAAGGTGATCGAGCTATAGCCCTAGGAGTCTAACTCCTTTAACAATTTTATGGGGTATGTTCAGCAATGTACAGAACCAGTGATCACCTTTCGGGAGGATGAACTCAAGCCGGTTCCAAATGACATGGTGGATCCCCCCTTGCACATCATCGCATGTGTAAATGAAACACCCTACAAGAGAGTTTTGATCGATACTGGTTCTTCCAACAACATCATCACTACAATAACTCTCAAACATCTAGGGCTTCTGGCATCTCATATTATTGCGTCTACCTATACCCTTCAAGAATTTAATGATGCTATATGCTCAACATTTGGTACTATAGTCTTACCTATTCAGGTGGGACAAAAGACCATACCAACACTATGCCACATCTTGGAGGGTGAGATGGCATACAATATCTTGTTGGGTAGACCTTGGATTAGGGACATGAAGTGTGTACCCTCCATCGCTCACCAATGTCTAAAGTACACCTATGAAGGGCAAGTACATGTCATCTTTGCAGACCTTGAGCCCTTCAAATACTACAACTTGGTGCAGCAAATCCCCGAGTTGACCTTACCATCAACCCATCTAGATTTCCAATCGAATACATCCAACCAAGGTTTGACTCCTTCACCATCACCTTCAATCAATCCATCGCCATATTTTACCATACCATCCTCATCATCGACACCCCCAGATATGCCTTCATCATCATTGAATCCTCCATAGAGGAATATGGGGAAAAGGCCTATTGATGAGACCCCTCCAACCATATCCACCATCTCCACAGAAGATATTACTATCCCAACGGATGAGGGACCACCTTGTGAGGCAAACATTGAATCAATTCAAGCCTCACTCCCATCCCCTCCTTCTCCACTACCATAAGTCATAGTGCATCTAGCTACCACTAGTTTAGGAGAATACCTGGTTAGGAACATCACAACCACCCCTGCCATTGAGTCAGTGCAAGACATGGGTTGACCTCATCTTCCCATAGGCACTATTGTGCCTCTCATTACTTCCCCCCAAATCAAACAAATTTCATTTATGGGGATCTCGACTATGGCATAGAGCCCTATCAATAGCAGGAAGAGGACGAAGAGCCCTTTTATGAGGATATTAACTACATGTCCAATCCTAACTTTGCCATGAGATATCTTCATCTCTGCAATTGGCATGGCTATGGTTTGGGCTTGTATGAGTAAGGTACCCACATTCCTTACTAGCCACAATATCAAATGCCATATGACAAGTCTGGTTTGGGATACAACAAGCCTGTGCCCCTCGAGGTCCTCACTAATAGTTTAGAGCGCATGAGCCTAAACTATAGGGATGAGCTTGTGTGTGATCCCTACGCCAACCCCAATCGAGCCTATTCATTGGGGGACTACTTCCCCACACCCATGAGAGATCAAGAGATATCTCACGATGTCACCCAATCCTACGAAAGGGGTGAAATTTTGCATACCCTTCCACATGATAGTGAGGAAGAAGATCAAGGGTCTCCCTATGAATGGACATTTAATGATGAGTCAGATTATGAAGTGGTGTCCATCGACTCTTCTAGTCTGCATGTCGAATATGCACGGATTGTCCCATTGGATGATGAGCATGAGGGATATCTATGTATGTTCCCATTACAACACCCTATCTGGTGATAGTTTCTACCCAAAGAGGAGCAAGCTCATCCATAGTCGCATCGACAACCTCCATTCATACCACTTCCACCGTAACCACCTCCACAAGTCTTGTGATAACCTAATGTTAATAGACACCCTTAGCCACCTAGAGGAAATCATCCATCCATCAACATGATTTCCATAGACCTTTTTGCACCCCTATGATCTGGATAACCCATCAAAGCTATTACACCTCGACTTGGGGGTAATTGAATTTGATCAAGGAGATTCTCCCCCATCGTCCTCTGAGTATTCACCTTACGATGAGATGTTACAGTCATTTCATTTCTCTTCAAGGCCTACCCAAGATGTCTTTCACATCGAGGTTGAACCAAAAGTCCCAATGGATGACATAAACCTAGCTGACTTTTGAGCAAGGTGCAACAACAGTATTGTCATTGTTGTCAACATAGTCAGATAAATCTATTAATGTAGTGGATAGGAAGTTCAAAAGCTATTCAGATGTAGAAGACAGGAGTTCAAAGGTTATTCAGAGTATGTACAATGATTTTCCAAGAAGACCAAAGTGGCCCATATGCAAAAGATCAAAGAAAAAAGACAAGTAAGAAAAGTGTCACGATATCACGACATATACAGTAGGCAAGAAAAACTATCACGATTTCGCGACATGTTGGAAGAGAGAGAAAAAGCAGGAAAAACTGTTGTGATTTTGCGACATGTTGGAAGAGAGAGAAAGAGCAGGAAAAACTATCGTGATTTTGCGACATGTTGGAAGAGAAAAAGGCAAGTGGAAAAACTGTCGCGATTTCGTGACATGTTGGAAGAGAAAAAGGCAAGTGGAAAAATTGTCGCGATTTCGTGATATGTTATAAGAGAAAGAGAAAGCAAGAAAAAGTGTCACGATTTCGTGAAAAGTTCGAAGAAAGAGAACAAGTAAGAAAAGTGTCACGATTTCGCGACATGTCGCATTTTCATGACTAAAATAGGAGAGAGAAAGTAAGTTTGAAAAATGTCGCGAGATCGCGACGTGTCGCATTCACGACAAAAGAAATAGAGGAAGCGTACGAAAGCAGAAGTGTCGCGATTTTGCGACAAAAGCAGAGAAGAAGACTTCAAAGGCATAAGTGTTGCAATTTCATGACAAAAGCAAAGAAGCTAAGTACGGAAGTAGAAGTGTCACGATTTCGTGACAAAAGCTAAGTTGAAGACTACAGAGGTAGAAGTGTCGCGATATCGTGACAAAAGCAAAGTCGAAGTCTATGGAAGCAAAAGTGTCGTGATATCATGACAAAAGCAAAGTCGAAGCCTATGGAAGCAGAAGTGTCACGATATCATGACAAAAGCAAAGACGAAGACTACAGAGGCAGAAGTGTCACGATATCGTGACAAAAGCAAAGTCGAAGTCTATGGAAGCAGAAGTGTCGTGATATCGCGACAAAAGCAAAGACGAGGTATATGAAGGTAGAAATGTCGCGATATCATGAAAAAAGAAAATACAAAGTCTACGGAGGTAGAAATGTCATGATATTGTGACAAAAGAATAGAGAAAGCGTACAAAGACGAAAGTGTCACGATATCGCGACATGTATTTTCATGGCAACAACAACAAAAGAAACTATAGAGGCAGAAATATCACGATTTCGTGACAGGTCATAAATGCACAAGTCAAGAAGGAGAACCCGACTAAAATGAGAAGTATGACAGTGGACCGACATCACTACAACATTTACAGGGGTAGTTACAGAGTGATTTCATACTGCTAAAATACGAAGAGTGATCAAAAGTCAGTATGGTGGTTAAAGGGTCTGTCCAGAATGAAATCATCAAGCGATGGATAAACCGAACATCTTCTTGAGTTGAAGCCAACGAATATCGATGAAAATTGACTAAAATTAGGGTTTATAGTTGTTATGAAAGCCGACTAAGATTAGGATTTATAGCCGACTAAGATTAGGGTTTTCATCATAAAAAATATTGTTATAAAAGGAGGGCTATTTGGAGAATTGAAGGTGTGTCGAAGGTGTGTGAAATACGGTCATTGTGCACAAAGAGCAAGTCATGTCAAATCATGCTAAGTGTGAAATTCACAAAGAGAGCAGAGTGTTCAAAAGGGAGAAGACGATCGTGAAGTTTGACTATAACGAAGCAGAGTGTGCAAAGTGATTGCGTAGAGAAAGTAGAGTGCACAGAGAACGCAAGGTGAAGAAGACCAGTCAGGGACTTGCAAAAGAAAAGGTATATTACTATCAAACTTATAGATTCAAATTGAAGTCCAGGTTGTAGCTTGGCATCAGGGAGTTATAAGGTACAATGATGCTCTTTTGTTATACTTGCTGAACCTCGTTAAATCTTGTGTTGTGTGATGCTCTTTTGTTATATTTGCTGTATCTAGTAATAAGTTTTAATTGCTATGATATTAAGAGCTATAAATTCAAGTTTAAAGAGCTACACTGATTCACCCCTCCCTATTAGTGTTATTATAAGACTAACACTGACGAAATCCATCTGATCCCTACTCCACATCAGTTGGAAGAGGGGTCACATATGTCAATTGAGCCAATAATTGATAAAAATATCGACTCAGATCTCAAGAATCCTTAGTGCATCAATTTAGGGGAAAGCTTATCCCCCTCTGAGCAAGCCGATTACATAGCTATTCTTACAAAAAAAATTTGCATGGTCGTACAAAGATATGCTAGGACTGGATCCAAATCTAGTCACACATAATCTAATGCTTGATCCAAATGCCAAGCCGGTTAAGCAAAAGCTATGGAAAATTCATCCTATAGTAGCCTTGATGGTAAAATATGAGTTACAAAAGTTATTGGATGTTACATTCATCATATCAGTGGACTATCCACGATGGATGTCCAAAATGGTTCCTGTCAAGAAGCTCAATGGGAGGATTTGCATTTGCACTAACTTTCAGGACTTAAACAAAGTGAGTCCTAAGGATGAGTTCCCATTTCCAAATATCAATGCCCTAGTAGATGCCATGGTAGACCATGAAATGTTATCCCTCATGGACAGTTTCTCTGGATACAACCAAATTCGTATCTATCTAGAAGACCAACTCAAAATGGTGTTCACAATGCCTTGGGGGACATTTTTCTATAAGGTCATGCCTTTTGGCCTCAAAAAAACTGGTGCTACCTACCAGTGGGCCATGACATACATCTTCCATGACTATATGCATATAATTTTAGAAGATTACATGGATAACTTATTGGCCAAATATTTATTACGCCATGAGCATCTCGATGTCTTACGCAAAGCCTTTGATCACCTTATTGAGCATAATGTGAGACTGAACCCCAAGAAGTTTGTCTTCGATGTTACATCTAGAAAACTCTTTTGATTCATAGTCTCTAAAATAGGCATCGAAGTGGACCCCAACAAAGCCAAGGCAATCCTTGAGATGTCTCCCCCAACTACCATCAAGCAACTATGAAGTTTGTAGGGTAATATCACATATATCAAGCGCTCCATAGCGTAGTTATCTGATAAGTATTGATCCATGAACAAACTATTATACAAGGGGATAGCATTCCATTGGGATGATGAGTGTCAAGATACCTTTGAAAAGATCAAGCAATATCTAGCTTCTCCACTAGTATTGGCTCTGCCTAGACCAGGAGTGTTGTTCTACTTATACATCTTAGCTACTGAGATTGTATTGGGCATCATGCTAGCCCAAAAGAATAAATTGCATAAAGAACATGCTACTTACTACCTTAGCCGCACATTGGTCAGTTATGAAATCAAATATGCATACATTGAAAAGCTATCCTTAGAGGTGATTTTTGCCACCAAATCTATTCCATTACATGATTAATCATACCCCGTATGTTGTATCAAAAGAGAATCCCTTGCAATATATGATGAGTTGTACTTATCACAACGGTCGCATGATGAAATGGATAATGTTGTTGACAGATTTTGACCTCAAATTTATCAAGAAAAAATCAATTAAAGGATAGTTCATCGTCGATCAACTCGTAGAGGCTCCTCTCCAGGATGATCAGCCTCTTAACGTAGATCTTCTTGATGATGGAGTCTTCAAATATCAGAATCACCTGATTCTAAAGAGCCTGAGTCACATGCCGATATAACTCTATTTTTTGATGGCTCCAAATGCGAGCAAGGGGGTGGCACAAGAATTGTGTTTTTTACACCTTAAGGGGTACCAATACCCCTATCTTACAAACTCAATTTCTCATGCACCAACGATAATGACGAGTATGAAGCCTTGCTCATAGGCCTTCAAACAACTATCACCATGAAAATAACCAAGCTCAACATCTTTGGATATTCCTTGCTCATTGT
This sequence comes from Wollemia nobilis, assembly GCA_028583015.1. Lineage (NCBI taxonomy): Eukaryota > Viridiplantae > Streptophyta > Pinopsida > Araucariales > Araucariaceae > Wollemia > Wollemia nobilis. Next base: position 9,733,120 of record JAQPPZ010016467.1, on the reverse strand, counting down.
GAACTAGGTCAAAGGACCAATGCAAGTGTCTAGTTTTACAGGCCTACAAAGCCCTTGTGGATAAACTTTTGGTAAAATTTTGAATGGTATGACATCGATGCACTCCCTCGTTCATCTAATCATTTTTTAGGTACAATGACCTCCTTGGGATATTTAATTTTGTAGAACCCTGCTGATGATATGACAACCATTTAGGTCAAAATTTTGTCATAATCAATGATTGAGCATGTAAACATTCAATCCATGCTAGAAGTCCACATGATTAAGATTGAGCCTTCTCAGGAATAGTTCTTACAAATTCACAATCGCATGAATCATGACGCTTGGGGGACTTTATTCCCTCAAACTCCTTTTGATAACAACATAAAGCTATTTTAACAAGTTCTCTCCCAATCAACATTCACTCGGGATGAACTTCAAAAGGATCAGATAATTCATGTGATTGAGGCTTCCTCAAATCAAGATTAGTCTACTCAAATAAAATATTACCTAAAGCTTGGTAATATCACTTCTGGGTTGTCACATACCACCAAATATACATTTAAACAAAAATTGGTAAAGTATGTCTTACTAAGAGATATTTTGTATTATTGAAGCTATGAAGGTATCCTCCTTCATTGCTTACAGCACCAAGAGTCAGTTTGGACAATCACCGAAGCATACGATAGTACATGTGGTGGCCATTTCAATGGTATGGCCATCGCAAAGTGCATTCTTTGCATGGGATATTATTGGCCAATTTTAGATCGAGATTGTTGCGTTTATGTTAATAAGTGCACCAAGTGTCAACATCATGCTAACTTGACACATGCACCTTCTTAGGCCTTACAACCGATTCAATCGGTCTGGCCATTTTTGAAATGGGGGTTTTATTTAATCGGTAAGATCTCACCCTCATACTCTAGCCATCACATGTTCATCATTACGACCATTGAGTATTTCACAAAATGGATGGAAGCAATTCCTCTTACCACTATGATGGGACCCTACATCGTTTTGGTATTCCATTCAAGATCATTTTAGATAATGGGCTACCTTTCAAAAATAAAGATGTGCGTGCTTTAACAACGATGTATAATATCCAACAAAACTTTTTGATGCCCTATTATCCATAAGCAAATGGGAAGGCTAAGGTATTAAACAAAATAATGATTGCCATTCTAAAAAAAATAGTCAAAGAGAATCACAAAGATTGGCACATGCAATTAACCCTTGCTCTATGGGCCTACCACACTAGTATTTGAATACCCACTAGGACAACTACGTTTTCACTAATGTATGGTATCGAGGCAGTCATGCCTCTAGATCTAGAAATCTCATCATTGCACATATCCATGCAAGATTTCATTGATGACGACACTACGCGACAGGCTCACCTAGATCAACTTATGTTGCTTGATGAGTGATGCGTCAATGCTCTTGAGAACCTACACATTTATCAAGAGCGTCTTAAGAGACTATAATATGAAAGTCCATCCTAGAGACTTTTAGGTTGGTGACCTCGTTCTGAAAGAGAACCAACAAAATTCTAATTTTTTGCTCCATCTACGGGATAAGCTTACGGTGAACTAGTTAGGTCCTTTTGTCATCACTAGTCCGATCGAACCCGAAACTTACCACACAGCCACCCTTGAAGGAATCAAGGGTCTTGAACCATTTAATATCCTTCATCTACAACCTTTCCATGCTTGAAGTGTCGCACCCCAAAAATGCCCCAAGAGTATCTACAAACTGCTTGGTCAACCCAAAATGCTTTAAGGGTATCTACAAACCGCTTGGTCAACCCAAAATACTCCAAAGGTGTCTATGAACCCTCCAATAAGCCCATTGGTCAAAATGTATATACATATATTAATCAAAATCTAAAAACATCATCAAAACAAAAAAAATACAAAAATATTGCATTGCATCACATTGCATACCGTTGCATTATACAATCACTTGTATTAGGCATACTCGTCATTACACTAATTTTAGAGTTGCTCATGCATGTCTAGCATCAATATTGTATACTAGTCATCATTCAAAATAAATGTTGTCCAGATAATTATTCACATCATTCCATATTACACTGATCATTTCCATCTACATTTCCTACCTTTCATAGTTGTGTCTGTTTCCCTTCACCTAGTCATTTGTTTTAGGATGTCTTTAGGGTTTTCAGTAACTCAGTCGTCTCTAGTTTTATTTTTAGATTTTGTAGAAAACTATCTTGATTTTTAGAAGGTAGAGTCTTGCTTTGATTATACCTTGTATACGTCAAAATCCCAACACAATTTTTACATTAAATACAAGTTTTACACAAGGAAAGATGAAACCTACAAAGTGGTCTAGGTTACCTTAAGTGAAAATTTTACCTTGCTCATCCCCCTGTGCGAATGGTTCAAAAATGATGAGAATTGAAAAAAGGAAAAGCTCCTCCCTACCCAATTTCCCAAAACAAATAATGGTTTTCATCACTATCAATAAGCAAAATCAGCAAAAAGCAAAAATAAAAAGAAAAATAAATAGTGATTATCGTCACTAAACAAATCCCTTACTCAAAGAAAACAAAATATAAAATAAATAGTGATTTTCATCTCTATGTATGAGCAAATATCCCAAATCAAATAAAATAAAAGAAAGGAGTACTACACTTGAATCCCTGGAATTATTAGCATTTGACAAACCATGAGGTGATCCTCATTATAGGTTAGGTGGCATCAAGCCTTCCTGGAAATGGTTGTATCCTTACACATGATGATATGTTTATCACATTAGCATATTCATTTTATACAAACCAATGTTTACATGTGGATGAGCTAGCTTTTGGTAGCCTATACTACCTAGTGGTATAATCCAACTACATACAAAACCTAGGATCATGATACTCATAGGGTGAACCTCAGTACAAATGGGCTACATCAATCTTGTTTGGCACTGGGGTAACTCTATACATTATCATAACAATGAAATCACTTGCACACATAGGGATATTGAGTATATTGGTCATCTTAGTAGATTCATACCTTGTCAAAAAGTCTTGCATGGTTAGTATATAATTTTTGACCAGTTGACTAGAGTATTTGAGTCTCATGAAAACCTCACAGATATTCTTTAACATATTATTATTCATTTTATTTCTACCATTTTATCACACTCCATCAGTTTACATTTCTACAAATCCATCACATAATACCATTACAAATGAAGCGATGAATTCTATACAATCTATGGTGCTAACATAATATGTCATACAATATTCATATTTCATCATACAGGTCCACAAATCATTCATTTAATTATGCATCCACGCATACATATCCTAAAATAACATCATAATACAACACATGCATCCATTAATGCATCCATAAATCATAACACATAATGCGTGTAATGGTCCAAATTCTCAAAATCAAAAATCGAGCAAACATTTTTAAACATCAACCAGGGCATTATTGGTATCATACCTCCCCTAATCAGCAATCAAATAGTTAAGCAATCAAACTCCAAAATCCTCAAAGGTATCTATAAATTATTTGGTCACCCAAAAATCCCCAAAGGTACCAATAAAACCTTTGGTCAACTCCCAAAAAGCCCCAAAGGTATCTATAAACCCTTTGGCCACTCAAAAGCCCCAAAGGTATCTATAAATCCTTTGGTCACCCAAAAAGACCCAAAGGTACCCATAAACCCTTTGGTAAACTCCCAAAAATCTCCAAAGGTATCTATAAGCCCTTTGGCCACTCTAAAAGCCCCAAAGGTATCTATAAACCCTTTGGTCAACCTCAAAAAGCACCAAAAGTATACCTAAATCCTTTGGTCACCAAAAAATCCCCAAAGGTATCTATAAACCCTTTGGTCAACCCAAAAAGTCTCAAAGGTCTCTATAAAAACTTTTTTCAACCTCAAAAATCCCTAAAGGTATACCTAAAATCTTTGGTCACCCAAAAATCCCCAAATGTACCCATAAACCCTTTGGTCACCCCAAAAATCCCCAAAGGTATTCATAAACCCTTTGGTCATCCAAAAATTCCCAAAGGTGTCCATAAAACCTTTGGTCACTCAAAATGCCCCAGTGGCATATAATAAGCCCATTGGTCAAATATATACATGTATATTAATCAAAAATAGAAAAAAAACATCGCAAAAACATCAAAAAAAGTATAAAAAAAAGATCCAAAACCCATCAAAAATAGGTCAAATTTGGTCAAAATTCACTCTAGATCAAGATGAAAACTAAATTGCTCATGGATGAATGGAAAGGTATCTACTTCAATCCCTAATAAGGCCATGATGGTCGGACCACCCCATGAGAACGAGGTATTCAATTCCTTTCTTCCATGAAACATCAACAAAATATTTACCAGAATGCTCCATTTTACAATGGGTGAAACTGAAAGAAACCCTAACCAAGTCATATGGGTAAAGAGACTCATCAATTTTATCACTGGTCTTTCCATCATTGAATTATTTCTTGAGGGGGTAGTCATACTTAACAAATTCATAATCAAAATCAACAATCAAACACTCAATCATTTTAATTGTGTTCGTCCAACGAATCATTGACAAAGATAATCTCTCCCCTGCTTGGGACAACAAACAAGAAATGATTCCAATAAAACAAGTTCTTAGCATTTTAGAAGCATGGAGGAACATAGAACTTCCTCATGACTGAAGGATGTCCAAGATCAAGGAAACCGGACATGAAAGGTTGTACTTGAATCAAGTTCCTTAGCTCGTCAGAAGCAAGGATTAAAAAATACATGCTCTTTCCATGATTGGGGCATCTAAATTTGGTTAGTTTACTAAATAACCTTAATAATTTGACATTTTAGTTATCTATTTTTTCTTAGCGTTGTGCTGCACACAACGCATCTAAAAAAGGGCATATATAGACACTAAAATCATGTAAAACTAATTAGGCAACCAAAAGCATTGGCTAATTTGACATCATATGGATCCCTAGGAAAACCCTCAGAGGTTATACAGTGGTTCTAACCACTTTTGGAAGGTTCTACCCCACTTTGTGGAGGTTTTGGGCCATGTAGGCATGATCGTCCCACCTTGCGATGATCACAATTCATGACCATACCACCTAGAGATGGTCATAAATGATCATCCCATTAGGGTGTATTTGATCTTCAAAAAGTCAAATTTTGGACAAATGGCACCCAGAAACTGCCATTTACCCCACCTATTCAAGCATGCTGGACTGAGGATGCATAAATCTCATGCCAACTTGTATTTTGGAGTCCTAAAAGAGAGATTCCTTCCCCCTCCAATGAGATTCATAAACTCATAATACTCCATTGCTTGCATAATATTACAGTATATAGGTTTTAGAAAAAACCAATTTGAGATCAACATTGCTGGAGCACAATTATTTATGCAAATCAAATATGCTAATATGAGCTAGATCCTAACATAGAAAAGTCTAACTAAAACCTATATGCTCTCAACAACTTCTAGAATAACAACTAATCTGAGCTACGTAGGGAAAATATATTCAATGTCCAACATTCTCCCCCTTAAAGTTGAGAGGGCTAACAAGACAGTCTCTCAACTTTATATATTGAGCTTTAGCAACTCCTTTGGTGAAGATGTCTACTATGTTATCCAAAGTGCTGTAATGCTTTATCTCAACCACCTTTTTCTCCACCATGTCTCTGATGAAGTGATACTTCATTTTGAAGTGCTTTGACCTACTGTGGTGGATAGGATTATGTGTCAATTGAATGTCATTCATATTGTCACTATTGGACATTTTGAGTCCCTAAGTCAAAGTTGTCATTGATGTCACTATTGATGCAACCATATGGAGTCATCATTAATACCAAGATTTCAGCAAAAAATAAAGGCAACAAAGACGGTCATTTGATATTTAGCAAGAAGGCAAAAGTTCACGTGAAATAGTGCAAAAGACAGAAGTCAGAAAGGAGTGGTACTTCAAGTAACAATGGAATTTAGGTGCATCCACTTGATGTTAGGCGGATCCACTTGACTAAATTGGTCCTACAATATTGTATCTAGTTTCAAGGTATATGGCTGATCCATCTGCACTTCATATACAAGCAACTAAAAGAATTTTGAGATATGTAAAGGGTACATTGGATTATGGGATCCACTACCACAAATGTAATGTTGTAAAATTAGTTGGCTTTAGTGATAGTGATTGTGGCAACAACATAGATGATAGGAAATATACTTCAAGGAATTGTTTTAGTCTTGGGTCCGAGCTAATTACTTGGAGTTCTAAAAAGCAAAGTTGCACTATCATCTATTGAGGCTGAGTACATAGCAATCACAAATGCTAGTTACCAAGCCTTATGGTTGAGAAAAGTACTTGAAGAAATAGGTGAGATACAAAGTGGTCCTACCACCATATCTGTAATGAAGTGATACCTCATATTGAAGTGCTTTGAACTACTATGGTGGATAGGATTATGTGCCAACTGTATGACACTCATATTGTCACAATATAATATGGTAGGACCACTTTGTATCTCACCTATTTCTTCAAGTAATTTTCTCAACCATAAGACTTGGGCACTAGCATTTGTGATTGCTATGTACTCAACCTCAATATATGATAGTGCAACTTTAATTTTTTGACCTCCAAGTAATTAGGCCTGATCCAAGACAAAAACAATTCCATGAAGTAGATTTCCTATCATCTATGTTGCTTCCCCAATCACTATCACTAAAACCAACTAATTTTACAACATTACATTTGTGGTAATGGATCCCATAATCCAATGTACCCTTTACATATCTCAAAATTCTTTTATTTGCTTGTAGATGAAGTGCAAGTGGATCAACCATATACCTTGAAACTAGAGAAACAGTATATTGAATATCCGGCCTTGTGTTGGTGAGAAACATTGGACTCCCAACCATGCTCTTGTAAGTGGTCTTGTCAACTTTTGGTGCTTCATCTTCTCTTCTTAATTTAATCCCATGAACTGTTGGAGTTGCAACAGACTTGCATTACTCCATAGAAAATTTCTTTATCATTTCTTGAGCATATTTATGTTGACATATGAATATCCCATTTCCTATTTGATGTACCTCCATTTTTAGGAAGTAATGCATTAAACCTAGATCCTTCATTTCAAACTCTTTCATCATGGAGTGTTTGAATTCCTCATTCATTTTATCATTACTACCCATGAATATTAGATCATCCACATATAAGCACACAATGAGAATGTATTTACCTTGTTTCATGTAGTAGATAGTAGGTTCACTTTTGCCCCTAGTGAATCCATACTTTTGAAAGTAGCCATCAATGCATGAGTACCATGCTCTTAGTGCTTGCTTTAGTCCATAAAATACATTATTAAATTTGTAGACAAGGTTCTCCTTACCTTGTTCTTCAAATCCTTGAGGTTGTTGCACAAAAACCTCTTCTTTCAAGTACCCATTAAGAAAGGTACTCTTAACATCCATGTGTTGAATTTTCCACCCTTTGTGGGCAGCCAAGGAAAGTACTAGTCTGATGGTCTCTTTTCTAGCAACAGGAGCAAAGGTTTCATCATAGTCAATCCCATACTTTTGAGTAAACCCTTTTTCTACTAGCCTTGTCTTGTGTCTTTTTATACTCCCATCAGCATTGAACTTGGTATTATAGACCCATTTACATCCAACACATTTCTTGTCCTTAGGAAGCTTCACTAGCTCCCATGTGTCATTATTGTTTTATAGATATAATTTGCTCTTTCATGGCTTGTTGCCATACATCATAAGTACATGCTTTTTCATAACTAGATGGCTCTAGCTCTACACTAGTCACAAATCATAGCTTACAACATCTCCTGTAGGATCTTGGGAGTCTTCATCACCATACATGTGCAAATTTTCAAGTCTTTACAAGACTTCATTTATCTCACTAGCTTGGCTTCTAGTGTACCTTATTTGAAAATTCTTGTCCATCATTTGAAAAGAAGGATGGTACTAAAGTGTTCTCTTACCTCTTGGTGGTGTATCTTCTTCCATTGGCATTGGAGAAGAACTTGCTGATCTTTGTGGAGAAAAACTTGGAGTAGCACATGTTGTACTTGGAGTAGAACTCTTCTTTGGACTTGGAGGAGGAGTTCCAATGTTGTTCTTGTTAATGGGATGCACTTAAGAGGAGCTTGCATCTTGAGATCCATCATTAACAAAAAGTTTTTGATGATCCCATACTCTCCCTTCATCAAAAATCACATCTCTGGAGATTACAACTTTGTGTGTTTTTGGATTGTAGAGTCTATATGCCATTTAAGACTCATAATACCCAATGAAAATACATGCTTGACTTTTGGGATCAAGTTTCTTTCTTGTCTCATCAGGAATGTGTGCATATGCAAGACAACCAAAAACTTTGAAGTGCTGGATTTTTGCCATACCGACCCTCATATGGAGTTATCCCATCTAAACTAGAAGTGGGAATCCTATTCAAAATGTAAAGACTTGTCCTAACAGCATCAACCCAATACTTGTTATTGAATTTATTTGTTTTAAGCATTGATCTAGCCATTTCTACAACAATGCGGTTATTCCTTTTAGCCACACAATTTTGTTGGGGGGTGTAGGCAGTAGTTAATTGCCTTTTGATCCCATAATATTTACAATATTTGAGAAGTGCATTTGAACAAAACTCCCCTCCTCTATTAGTCCTTAATATTTTTACAACATACTCACTTTGATTATCTACATTATTTTGAAATCCTTGAAAAATTTAAAAGCTTCATCTTTAGTTTTCAAAAAATAAATCTAACACATTCGAGAGAAATCATCAATGAAAGTGAGAAAGTAAGAATTGTTACCCAAGCTTTTGGTATTCCTTGGACCACAATTGTATGAATGTACCAATTGTAGTGGATGGCTTGCTCTCCATGATTGACCTCTTGGAAAATTTATTCTTGAGTGCTTTCCCAAAAAACATCCTTCACACACCTCCTTGTGCTCTTCAACTTTTGGTAATCCACACACCATAGCTTGTGAAGTCAACAACTTCAAGCTTGCAAAATTAAGACGACCAAACCTCAAGTGGTAAAGCACACTTGGATTTTCTATGGCCACACTAGCAAGTTGAGCACCTCCTTATTCCAAAAACTTAAGAGGAAATAACCTATTCTTTGTCATAGGTACATTTGTGACAACTCTATTGCAATTGTTTTTGTCAAAAATTACACATTTTCCATATTCAAAAATAAGTTTATAGTTCTTTTCCATTACTTGTCCAACACTAAGCAAATTATGTTGGCATTTAGGAGTGTAATAGATATTGTTCACCTTCTTTGTGCCTACTTTTGTTGGAACCTCCATGGCTCCCATACCTTCAACTTGTAGTGTATTGTCATCTCCCAATTTGATCTTGGACTTGTATGTGGAATCCATTGTAGCAAATAACTCTTCTTTGCCACTCATATTATTTGAGCAACCAATATCCAAAATCAAAGTTTCATTAAGATTTTGATATGATTTTCCATATGTGAGGAACAAATTTGAATAAGTTCCTTCCTCTTCTCCATAGTTTCCATAATTATTATTTCTCCCTTATTGTAAAATAATTGGCTGCGATGGGATCCAAACTTTGACATGGGCTTCAGCATAGTGGCCTCAATGCAAATTAAAAATAGATGTCCACTGACGTCCACCTTATTTGTGGCTCACGATTAGCTTGATGCTACCTCCAATCACCTCTAATCATACTTCACAGTGAACACATATTTTTTTGGAACAACACAAGGTAAAACAACTGAGACAACAACTAATCATCCTTTCTCTTCGTAGCACATAACTTTCTCATCACACACTGCCTTATGCCAACATGCCAATCTCAAAGCCACTCAAGACAATGAAAGACTAGCTTTAGAGTAGATCTAAACTCATGAGTGATGGGTAGATATTTTTTTTAACACTTTTCCTAGTGCTCTGATACCAAAATGAGATTCTTAAACTCATTATATTCCATTGCTTGTATAATATTATAGTATATAGGTTTGAGAAAAAACCAATTTGGGCTCAACATTGCTGGAGCACAATTATTTATGCAAATCAAATCTGCTAATATGAGCTAGACCCTAACATAGAAAATTCCAACTAAAACCTATATAATCTCAACAACTTCTAGAATAACAACTAATCTGAGCTACGTAGGGAAAATACATTCAATGTCCAACATCCACTACATGGCAAGTTTTGGGCAAGTGGCATCTCCTACCTTGTATGGCCTCGCATGCCCATTTGACCCTAGGTCCTCTTGGGCTATAAATTGGAGCAATTTTCCACCCAATTTATGGAGAGGAGGTTTTGCGATATTTGCAACAAAGTGCTGCCAAGATTTCCCCTCAACCTTTTGTGCCTTTTCCCTCGAAATATCTACCTAGCAAAGGAGGTTCTTGAGTGATTCAAGAGGCACAATTTTTTTACAAAACCCAATAAATTTAGTTAATCCCATACCCAAATTTTATGACAACACCCCTAAGAGAGTTTTGGACCAATTCCTAGAGGAATTGGTGGAAAAAAACCAGCAGATTCGGTGGTTGTCCCACCCCAGGATGACCCCCAAATTATGATAGTCATGACCATCCCTACCCATGATAGCCATGTATTGGAGAACTATTTTGCTACTATTTTTGCATAGGCTTATTATAGGATATATTAGGAATATTTTGTTCAAATTTGGTTTAATTTGGAGCTATATTGGATGAGTTATCATTTTTTTGGTATTTTGTAGGTCTAGTTGGCTCACCTTGGGATGGCCACAAATATGTGTCCAATTTTATTAATATTTTTACATGGGTTCATTATAAATTATATTTTGTGTATGCTATCTAAATATGGTGTGATTTGGAGGTGTTTAGGACCAGATATTACCATTTTAGTGTTTTGCAGGCTTAATCGACACTCCCCCGGACGATCACAAATCCGGCTACAATTTCTATTCTATTTTTAGTTAGATCAGTTCTAAATATTATTTTATACACGAATCTAATATTTGGAATAATTTGGATAAGTTTTGGATAGTCCTTTACATATTTACCCTTTCTAGTCTATTATTGCATATATCACTTTGCATGCTTCATAATCCACACTTGCTACTAATGAATATGGTTTCCTTCTATGTAGGTGCAGGTATAATAGTGTATGAGGAAGGAGCATAGGATCAGAATATCAAGGAAAAAATTGGTGGCATCATAGGCACGCCCATTTCAATCATGGGTATGAGGAACAACGCTAAAAGTGCACCCAAGTTATTGAAAGGATTCAATCCTTGGGCACCTTTTGTAATGAGTGTATCAATCTAGAGCCCTCAAGGGTACATTTGTGTAAACATGATTTGATATATCAAATAATAAAGAATAAATTCATTTCTTGCACTTATTTGCCTTATCATGCTTACTTGAATGCACCTTTTGTAATGCTTAATCAATACTAGCGATAGACGCATCTCGTTTAACATTGTTAGGTGCACAAATTTTTCCTTACTTCAAGGTGACTCTTCAATATTGCACTCCTTACACATCTAGGAGTTACAAGATTTATTATTCTTTACATAATATAATCCTCACATGTCCTTTGGCTTCTCATCTTGCCACTTGTATAAATGACTATTGACTCTCTACTTAGATGCACACTTAGCTCTATGACAATTGTACTCTTTTACATGACACACACACACACACACTTCTACATGCACACCTAATACATGAAAGTTGTGCACGTCCTCATATTACATATTTGCACACTTAATTACATGACACTTGTGCACTTTCTCTCATTACACACTTGTACTCTTAGTTGCATGACACTTGTATATGTCCTACACATAGACACTTACATAAAAGAGAAATATAAATCACACTCCTAAACTATAGAATCAAATCTTAATCTGCTATTTACATTGTACCATAGGTACCTTAGAAATGTGACTCTTAAATACTTGACTATTGCACTCCTTACACATCGAGAGTTGCAACCTTTCTTATTCTTTACATAAGACAAGCCTCACATGTCCTTTGGTTTCTCATCTTACCACTTGTATACATGACTATTGACTCTCTACTTACATGCACACTTAGATCTATGACATTGGAACTCTTTTATATGACACTTACACTTATACATGCACACCTAATACATGACACTTGTGTACATCCTCACATTACATATTTGCATACTTAATTAAATGACACGTGCACTCTCTCTCATTATACACTTGCACTTTTACTTACATGACACTTGTGCATATCCTGCACATATACACTTACATAAAGGGGAAATAAAAATAACACTCCTAAACTATAGACTCAAACCTTAATCCAATATTTATATTATCCTGCACATAGACACTTACATAAAGGGGAAATAAAAATCACACTCCTAAACTATAGGCTCAAACGTTAATCTAATATTTACATTGTGCCATAGGTACCATGGGGATACAATAGCATGTACCAAATAATGTAATATTCTCCAACATAAGTTACTCTAAGATCATTTGTCCCTCTTGAGATCATCTTAATGTTCATTTGAGCCTTAAAATCTTATAGGAGTCAAGTATATATGGAAATAAATTTGATAAATAAGACTAGTTTAAAGTTTAAATTTTTTTATTTATTTCAATTTTACTTTTTATTTCAATCGTCATTGAGTGTTGTATATTAAAACATGTTCACCAAAATTATGGTCAAAATTTAATCATTTTAGATTAAATTAGACAAGTGTGGTATCTACGCTTAACAAATATTTTTATTGAAGATTAGTAGTCATCCAAAATAAACTTGAATCTCAGTTCTATACAACTAATTTTTTGTTGAAAAATTTTAGTCATCTAAAATAAAATTGAATCTCTATTCTATACAAGCACGTGAAACAATAACCATGTACACATGGCGTCTCAAAGTCCTCTGTACTCTGGTAGTCACAATAGGTAGGGTTTTGGGAATAATCTGTAGCAAGGGTCTAAAGATAAGGAAGATTTTAAGAGTGATGGGAGAGAGCGGAGTTGGTAGAAAGGTAGTTTATATTTTAAAATTGAACTAGGGGTGGGATTTTGTGTAGTTTCAAGTAGAAACAGATGGGGACCCATTGTAGGACAAGGATCAAACTTTGATGGGTAGGAAAAGGAAGAAGAATATTGTGGGATCTACTTCCTTTAGCAATATCAAGGCATCGTTCATGGATATGGTGCATGGAAAACCCTAATTTTATGGGGACTCTATCAGTTTCTGAATTCCACCCTATGGAGCCAAGAGAGCATGTGCATGTCTAGAAAGTTGACTATGAGAACCTACCCTAAGCCTGAAATTACACTTGACATGCATAAGCCTTAGAGATTATATATATATATATATATATATATATATATATATATATATATATATATATATATATATATATATATATATAGCTCTTTTAAATTATTATTTAAAATAACTATATATGTGTTTTGTTTGAAATTTTAAAAAATAAATTAAATTAATAGAAGTTGTACTACAAAGATCAGAATAGGAAGAATTGAGAAAGAGGAGCCTCCTCCAAACCCTCTTGGATAAAAAATTACTCATACACCTTGTGAAAGTGTTATCCTCATCATTAATTTTTGTCTTAGTATGGGCCCTGATTAGTTTTGAAACTACCTTGCAGTAACTCAACACTGAGACCACCACTATGCAATTATCCATACACATTAACAACACTTGAGTTGAATTCCAATTTTACTTGTTCATATAAATTTCGTAGACCATCCATCTATATTCATATTGTTTTGAAGTCATTCTTGGCATCTTGATCATGTTTGATATACCTATTGTTCTATGGGGTGGAGGCTTATTTTCTCTTAATCTAACCATACTCAATAAAATACCTATGGATGTATGTTCTATTTTTAAAATCCATCCACATTGGTCGCTCTAATTCTACCGATAGTAAAGTCATACAATAAAGCAATAGTGGCATGAAGATGAAGTGGTAGTAAGCTAAGAAGCTTGCTTACCCAACTCGAAACTAGGATAACTTATCATTTATTTTCTTCGAGGCTGTTACTAACTAGCCTAACTATGATAGATTCATTAGACTCACTATATGCTCTACCTACTTGCAAAAGCTTTCTTAGCTCACAAAGATTTCCCAATGTTGTCTCATCTGCCCCCACAAATCGATCCATATGTCTCTGGAAAAAGAAAACCCAAAAAAAAGGTGATTCAAGGTCTCTTTTGCCTTTCCACACAACACATTTGGAAGGCCTATAGAAGCCTCTTTTTCTCAAATTATCAAATTTCAAGCACTTTGCATGGTTAATCAACCATGAGAAAATGTTAATTTTTGGTCATCCTTTCTTTTGCCACATAAATGCCCATGGAAGTGGTACTGAGGCAATATTATATCCACATACTACCTTGTATCCCTACTTGCCTTATATATTCGTAACTTGCTCCCTCCCCATCCATGTTTATCCCATGTTTATACCTCTTGGACCCATCCTGAATTGGGTGTATTTCAAGATATCTCCATAATTTTTTAGGTAGTTCCTCTGGCTCCCTCACTGGTCATTCCCTAGGATGTTTCCATTGTAGTAAGTTTGGCACATGTTGATTTCATGATTTCATATAGTGAGACGCTTTCAACTACCCTACCTTTTGGAGCTCTAATTTCCAACTCTCCATCTATGGGAATGTTTGAATAATTGGTTGGGATTGATTTCATGAATTTCTCTTAAAGAGAGCATCACTTCTATCCCCTAAATTCCAATATAGGTATGGTGTTATTAAATCTTGGTCCACTTCCATTGTTCTTTGAAGAACACAAGCTTATACTGAGAGGGGGGTGAACAATATAAGATAAAATTTTACTTTTCTTTCCAATTCAGTATTATCCAATGTTATCAATTGCAATAACTTTCCAAAGTAGTATTAACCAATATCATCAATAGCAGTAATGAGACAATGCATAAATCATCACACACATGAGAGACACAGATTTAACATGGTTCACCCAATGTGGGCTACATCCATGGAGAAAATATTTCTTATAAATTTTCTCAACCAATCTCTTGGGAACCAATTCCCAATTACAATGTTTATGGGCACCAACCCAAAGGAGACACCAATCCCCTATGCTCAAGTTCATGGACCTCTATCCATAGGAGACCTCAATCCCCTTTGTTTTGATTTATGGACCTCTATCCATAGGAGACCTCAATCCCCTCTACTCTGGTTCATGGACCTCTATCCATAGGAGAACTCTATCCCCTCTACTCTACTCTACTTCAAGCCTTTACACAAATCTTGCTCAAATCTATTTACCAAAACCTACTCTTAACTCTGCTTAGATCTGCCTCAAGCCTTCACATAAGACTTGCTCAAATCTGCTTACCAAAATATTTTCTTAACTCTGCTCAGATCTGCTCCAAGTCTACACACAAGACTTGCTCAAATATACTTACCAAAATCTATTCTTAACTCTGCTCAAATCTGCTCCAAGTCTTCTCACAAGACTTGCTCAAATCTACCTCAAACCTGCTTCAAGTCTTCTCACAAGACTTGCTCAAATATGCTTACCAAAATTTGATCATAACACATGCTCAAATCTGATCATAACACATGCTCAAATCTTCTCATAACACATGCTCAAATATGCTTCAATCTTGCTCACATAAACTGCTCAAACATTCCCAATTCTTGCATACAAACAATTTCATATATCATTCCCAAAAGTGCTTTTCTTGACTAAAGTAGTTTAGACATATTCTACCCAGAATTCGTTTAACCTCTTGAACATATAGAGAATGATATGTACTATTAAATGCCCAATATGTTCTTCACATTCACATGTCTCACATTTATTTCATTTTAATGGTAGCTCTAGTCTAGCACTTTGATAACTGACCTTCTTATGAATTTTCCACAATAAAAAATTGATGCACACACTTGCTTCACAAATCCGATTTCTAACACTTGCACATTCACTTTTCAATGTCACTCAAACCAATGCCTAAATGCTTCACAAATCCATTTAACAATGATGCACAAATTTATTCTCAATCTCTAGCACATATATTTCCAACAATGCTCATGAAATCAATCCTTTTATCTCCACCTCATATAACAACACAAGTATTCTTTCCAAACCAAAATACCTTGAGAAGGAGTTAAAACACCATACCTCACAAAGTTGCCTTGAAGAAGATGTGCCCTTAAAAACCTGTCTCAAAATAATTTCCTTTCTTTGCAACTTCAAAATAGGGTTAGCAAATCTTCTTTTCAAAACATTCACCCTAAGATCCTTTCTCAAAATATGTGCACAAGAATGCTCAAGAATAATACTCTATAACTTTCCTTTTAGTCTTACAAAATAGAGCTTGTAATAAAGACTAAAACATCAAATCCCTCTTTTCTAATATGTGCCAAAATACAAAGAACCATGAACATAGATACACCTTATATCTCCTTTATTTAAGTGACAACCAACCTTATAAATCTTTCACTCAATGTGCAAAAGCAATTTTCAAATAATCATAAATTACTTTATATCTCCTTCAAAAATAATTCTCTCACACTTTATACAAAACATAAATTTCAAGCAAGTCTAATACACCTTATAACTCCCTCTTTAAACATGCAACCTTAACCCTTTTTCACACTAAATAAATACAACTTTTAAACTCTCAAAACACCATAAAACTTCCACTTTAAATTCAATGCAGAAAATAATACTTTCACACCTTATGGTCTCCAAGGTAAAAATAAAATCAAATTATTTCAATGCACCTTGTAAACTACCATGACCACCTCAATCAATGCAAAGCAATTTAAAATTTAAGTACCTTATGCATGACGTGAATCAAAACCATGACCTCCCTAGTGCAATGCTTACCCAAGCACCTTTGACCAGCTGCACTACCATGGTGGTTAGAGCCAAAAGGAATGCTCACAACTTTATCTCTGCCCTCTACACACATCAAAGGGAATGTCCTACATTTTCCTCTCTACCTTCTATGTACATCAAAGGGAATGCCCTACGTTTTTCTCTATCCTTTGTGCACATCAAAGGGAATACCCTACATTTTCCTCTCTACCCTCTATGCAATCAAAATGGAGTGCCCTATGTTTTCCTTCTGCACTCTACGTAAATCGAGATGGAGTGCTCTACATTTTCTCTCTACACACTTCTTAACAATCATTGGATTTCTCACTTACCATTCGCATCATTTATCACAAAGTGTTTCAATCAAAAATCCACTGGATATCTCTCTACTATCCACATCAATATATCAATCAAAGTTTCATTGGATATCTCTCTGCCATTCGCATAAGCACACACGTATATTTCAATATCAATACTTACACACTTAATGGAGGAGAAGTGACTAATATTTATATTGCATAAGCCAAGAACCTTCAAAACTTTAATAACATCGATGCATCCTTGAAATCAAAAAATGTTGGCCCTTCAAACCTTTGGAACTTTATAATATTAAAAAATATTATACCATAGTCTTATATGTTGGAGCCTAAATCCTTTATAAAGTTGAGTTATAATATTATAACATAATCCTTTTAGGCCCATTAAAATATCTTAAACCTTTTGGATAAAATAATACAAACTTGTGGCCCATGTAAACCTGGTTCTTCATTCTGTAGAGTCCTTTTATCTCATGCCTTTAAACCTCTTTGTTCCAAGCCTCTTAAACCTTTTCTTTTATAATATTTAAATAATATATTTAAATATTATAGTCCTTAAGAATATTTGCCTTGCTTTGTAATAAACCTTGCTATATGTGTCTTGAATACCATGCTCTCTTTATCATCCAATTATAACTGCCTCATGTAACTTTTGACATCAATGACAACTCAACTACTCAATATTTCCAACAATCTCCCCCTTTGTCATTGATGGCAACCCTTTCAAAAAAATATTCTTTTAGTGCAACTGGATACTAAAATTGCTCCCCCTGAGAAGTTGCTCCCCCTCACTAAAATCTCTCCCCCTTACTGAAATCTCTCCCCCTTTGACATCAATGGCAAAGGGCTCTTTGGGGCTAAAAATTAAACATTTAGCATAGCCCCCTCACCACCTTCTCTTGAGGTGATTAATTTTGGGATGGGAGTAAGGCTACTCCCAACTTACAGTGCTCTTCTTCTCTTCCAATATTTTTCCAAACTTTTGAAGCCATACTTCTTTGAACATTTTGACTATCCTTCTTCTTGCTTGTCTTTGGAAGTTCCAGAAATTCTATTCTACACCACTTTGCTTTATGCCCAAAATTATTGCAATTGTAACATCTGATACTGTAATTCTTGAGAGGTGCAAATGAATTGAAGTTTCTCTTGATGAAGCCAAAATCATTCCTGCTATGAACCCTACAATGTATAGCTCTATGACCAAAATGATTACATGAGTAACAATGTCCTTGAAAGAAGTATTTGTCTTGTCTTGGAGAGTGTGGTCTCATAGTTCTTTCCTTGCCCTTTCTGTGATGATCCCTGTTCCTTGTTTGTGCATTGTTTTCTTCCTCTTTGATGCTTCCACTTCTCAACTCACCATCATAGGTCTTAGGTTCTTCTTCAATTACTTCCTTTGAAACTTCTTTTTCTTTTGAACTTGACTCCCCTTTTTGTATCTCTTGGCCCTCTTCATAACCTAGTCCTGTCTTGATAAATGGAGATCTCTGTATTTTGAGAATGCCATCCAAGGTTTTAGAGCTTTCCTTAAACCTAGTTAACTTATCAAGATATTTCCCAAGTCCTTTATTTAGAGAGATAACTTCATCTTCTAGCTTTTCACACTCTAACTCTTTTGCCTCTAATTTTTCAGCCATACTTTCTTCAACTCTTCTTGCCTCTTCAACCTGAACACTTAAATTAGTGAGATCTTGTAGAAGCTTTGCTTTTGTTTTCTCTTCCTCTTGAATTTGAGCCTTTAATCTTAAGTTCTCCCTTTTCATTCTTTCTAATTCTTCAAGAGTTGTAGTAAATTCCTCTTCCATATCAACTGTGGTTCCTTTATTCTTTTCTGAATTCTCTTCTTTTTCTAGGTCTTCAATTATAGGAGTAACTTCTTTCTCTTCTACTCGGTCTTCAATGGAAGTATCCTTTTCCTCTTCTATTTCCAAAAATAGAATCTCTTCTTTTTCACTATTTGAAGAAATTTCATCACTGTCACTTGAAGCACTGCTTGCTTCTTCAACATAGAAACTTTTCTTGTGCCTTTGAAAAATCTTCTTCTCATGCTTGCCTTGACCATGCCTATATTTCTTTTCATGCCTGAATTTTCTTTCTTTCTTCTTCTTGTAATCTTGTTTATCCTCACTGCTACTATACCCATTTTGTGGACAATATGTTGCATAGTGACCAATATTACCACAACTAAAACATTTCACATTTTGCATACTCTTTGGTTTCCTTGAACCCTTCTTATTTCTTTTCACAAAATTAGCCTCTTCATCACTGCTTGATTCATCACTTGATTCTGATTCTTTATCCTTTATTTTCTTTGAAGCTTTGAATGTTGCCTCCCTTTTGGATGTTTGATCCTTTTCTATTCTCATTTCATAAGCTATGAGAATCCCATGTAGTTCATCTATCCTCAAAGTTGTGAGATCCTTTATTTCTTCTATTGTTGAAACCTTTGCATCATACCTCATGGGTAGTGATCTTAAAATTTTCTGGACAATAGTAGAATCCTCCATATTTTCTCCAAGTCCATGAATGGTGTTAACAACTTCATCAACATGAAGTAGATACCTAGAAATATCTTCCTCATATTTCATTTTCAATTCCTCAAACTTCCTCCTGTGAGTCTGAAGTTTTGCCTTCTTAACCTTGTCATCTCCTTCATATGTATTCTATAATTTGTCCCACATTTCTTTTGTTGATTCATAGTGCATAACCTTCACAAATTTTATTTCTTGTAAACCACTTAAAATTGCATTCATTGCCTTGGCATTATTTTCATAAATTTTCTTACCACTTATATCCATTGGAGGAGTTGTGGGTGTTGTGTACCCATTCTCAACTGATTGCCATGTATCAATTCCCTGTGCCATCAAAAATATCTTCATCCTGACACTCCAAAAAGCATAGTTAGTCCCATTAAACAATGGAGCTCTGTGTGTTGAAAATCCTTCCTGATGAGCCATCTGTGTTCCTGTAAGATCTTCCTTCAAGTTGTTAGGCTTCCCTGAAGGAACCCACTCTAATACCAATTGAAGAACACAAGCTTATACTAAGAGGGGGGTGAACAGTATAAGATAAAATTTTACTTTTCTTTCCAATTTAGTATTATCCAATGTTATCAATTGCAATAACTTTCCAAAGCAGTATTAACCAATATCATCAATAGCAATAATGAGACAATGCACAAATCATCACACACATGAGAGACATAGATTTAACATGGTTCACCCAATGTGGGCTACGTCCATGGAGAAAATATTTCTTATAAATTTTCTCAACCAATCTCTTGGGAACCAATTCCCAATTACAATGTTTATGGGCACCAACCCAAAGGAGACACCAATCCCCTATGCTCAAGTTCATGGACCTCTATCCATAGGATACCTCAATCCCCTTTGTTCTGATTCATGGACCTCTATCCATAGGAGACCTCAATCCCCTCTACTCTAGTTCATGGACCTCTATCCATAGGATAACTCTATCCCCTCTGCTCTACTCTACTTCAAGCCTTTACACAAAGCTTTCTCAAATATATTTACCAAAACCTACTCTTAACTCTGCTCAGATCTACCTCAAGCCTTCACACAAGACTTGCTCAAATATTCTTACCAAAATTTATTCTTAACTCTGCTCATATATGCTCCAAGTCTACACACAAGACTTGCTCAAATATTCTTACCAAAACTTTATTCTTAACTTTGCTCATATCTGCTCCAAGTCTTCTCACAAGACTTGCTCAAATATGCTTACCAAAACCTACTTTTAGTCTTCTCACAAGACTTGCTCAAATCTACCTCAAACCTACTTCAAGTCTTCTCACAAGACTTGCTCAAATCTACTTACCAAAATCTGATCATAACACATGCTCAAATCTAATCATAACACATGCTCAAATATGATCATAACACATGCTCAAATATGATCATAACACATGCTCAAATCTACTCATAACACATGCTCAAATATGCTCATAACACATGCTCAAATATGATCATAACACATGCTCAACTCTACTTCAATCCTACTCACAAAAACTACTCAAACATTCCCAATTCTTGCATACAAACAATTTCATATATCATTCCCAAAAGTGCTTTTCTTGACTAAAGTAGTTTAGACATATTCTACCCAGAATTCGTTTAACCTCTTGAACATATAGAGAATGATATGTACTATTAAATGCCCAATATGTTCTTCACATTCACATGTCTCACATTTATTTCATTTTAATGGTAGCTCTAGTCTAGCACTTTGATAACTAACCTTCTTATGAATTTTCCACAATAAAAAACTGATGCACACACTTGCTTCACAAATCTGATTTCTAACACTTGCACATTCACTTTTCAATGTCACTCAAACCAATGCCTAAATGCTTCACAAATCCATTTAACAATGATGCACAAATTTATTCTCAATATCTAGCACATATATTTCCAACAATGCTCATGAAATCAATCCTTTTATCTCCACCTCATATAACAACACAAGTATTCTTTCCAAACCAAAATACCTTGAGAAGGAGTTAAAACACCATACCTCACAAAGTTGCCTTGAAGAAGATGTGCCCTTAAAAACCTATCTCAAAATAATTTCCTTTCTTTGCAACTTCAAAATAGGGTTAGCAAATCTTCTTTTCAAAACATTCACCCTAAGATCCTTTCTCAAAATATGTGCACAAGAATGCTCAAGAATAATACTCTATAACTTTCCTTTTAGTCTTACAAAATAGAGCTTGTAATAAAGACTAAAACATCAAATCCCTCTTTTCTAATATGTGCCAAAATACAAAGAACCATGAACATAGATACACCTTATATCTCCTTTATTTAAGTGACAACCAACCTTATAAATCTTTCACTCAATGTGCAAAAGCAATTTTCAAATAATCATAAAATACTTTATATCTCCTTCAAAAATAATTCTCTCACACTTTATACAAAACACAAATTTCAAGCAAGTCTAATACACCTTATAACTCCCTCTTTAAACATGCAACCTTAACCCTTTTTCACACTAAATAAATACAACTTTTAAACTCTCAAAACACCATAAAACTTCCACTTTAAATTCAATGCAGAAAATAATACTTTCACACCTTATGGTCTCCAAGGTAAAAATAAAATCAAATTATTTCAATGCACCTTGTAAACTGCCGTGACCACCTCAATCAATGCAAAGCAATTTAAAATTTAAGTACCTTATGCATGACATGAATTGAAACCATGACCTCCCCAATGCAACTCTTACCCAAGCACCTTTGACCAGCTGTGCTACCATGATGGTTAGAGCCAAAAGGAATGCTCACAACTTTATCTCTGCCCTCTACGCACATCGAAGGGAATGCCCTACATTTTCCTCTCTACCTTCTACGCACATCAAAGGGAATGCCCTACATTTTCCTCTCTGCCCTCTGTGCACATCGAAGGGAATGCCCTACGTTTTCCTCTCTACCCTCTACACAATCAAAATGGAGTGCCCTATGTTTTCCTTCTGCCCCTTTGCATAAATCGAGATGGAGTGCTCTATGTTTTCTCTCTACACACTTCTTAACAATCATTGGATTTCTCACTTGTCGTTCGCATCATTTATCACAAAGTGTTTCAGTCAAAAATCCACTGGATATCTCTCTGCCATCCGCATCAATATATCAATCAAAGTTCACTGGATATCTCTCTGTCGTTCGCATAAGCACACACGTATATTTCAATATCAATGCTTACACACTTAATGGAGGAGAAGTGGCTAATATTTATATTGCATAAGCCAAGAACCTTCGAAACTTTAATAACATCGATGCATCCTTGAAATCGAAAAACGTTGGCCCTTCAAACCTTTGGAACTTTATATCAAGCATTGCATTTCTTTTGGTTTGCTTCAGGGGAAGAAAATTTGGAAAGGGGTGGGATTGCAATCCATTCTTACTGCCATTATCATTTAGAGTATTTGGAAAGCCTGGGAGGTATTCAAACCCTAGCTCATTTGGAAAGGGAGTTTTTGTAAAGCAGGTGCCTCTTTGCCTTCCATGAATATTTTGTGGTCTCCAGTTATCACTTGACAGGGCTCTCCCCTGGCTCTGGTGCAGTGGGTCAGAGCACCGAGGTTCTATAAGCATGGTATTGCTTCCATTTTTTATTTCTTCTCATGACATACCAGGAGTTGGATATCCTGGAATTTTTTTTGTCAAATTAATAATTTAAATCTTGGTGATAGAGATACTTATGAGGTTGTTATTGATAGTATTCCATTTTCTATTTGGTGCAAACTGCATAAGCATTTTTAAAAACCCTAGTGGTCAGATTGGTGTTGGCCTGGGGAGCTTACTATTTTGCAATATAAAGCTCATCTAGGTTACAAATGGCTCACCCCACAAGTTCCAATGGTTGATAAGCTCACTATGAGATGGGACTTAGTCTCTCTTCCCTCCCAATGGAATAAGAGGTTTTGGATTGCTTGGGCTACTTATATTGAACCTAAACAGAGTTTTTTTGCTTGGAGCCTCTTGCACCAGGGGTTGCTTATTGGCAATAGGCTCAAGCATCTGGGTGTTCATAAACCTATTTATCTGATTTGTAGATAGGCAGAAGATTTACTACATGTTTTTTGGTTTTGTGATCGGGCTCAGTCGAGCTAGGAGTGGCTTCTTGAAATTTTCAAAACTTTTATGCAAGAGGATTTTACCTAGGTACATGCTATTTTGGGTGACCCTATTGCTTTTTACTTCAACTTGGGTGTTGTTTAGAATATTTTTAGGATTGGTAACCTATTTTATCTTTGGAAGTCTCAAAATAGATCTATTTTTTCTCAGTAATATGTCAGGCGTGTCTTCTCTGATGCTGATAAATATGCTATATTATTTGATCGCTGGTTACATATTCAAGTACAGGTTGAAAAAGTACATGTGGAGCTGCAGTACTTACATACCCTCATGGAGCATTGGGGGAATGTGCCCTACGTTATGAGTTGGCATATTTAACACTATTTTGGCAGTTGTTATCTGGCTTTTTGTGGACTATTTTTAACACTCTTGTGTACTCCTAACCACGGTGGTTAGTGTGTTGGTTTACGGGGTGTGCTAATCCCACCTACCTTTTTTTGGTATGATTAGACATTATTTTATTAATATAATGGAATTTTCATCCAAAAATAATATTATACCATAGTCTTATATGTTGGAGCCTAAATCCTTTATAAATTTGAGTTATAATATTATAACATAATCCTTTTAGGCCCATTAAAATATCTTAAACCTTTTGGATAAAATAATACAAACTTGTGGCCCATGTAAACCTGGTTCTTCATTCTATAGAGTCCTTTTATCTCATGCCTTTAAACCTCTTTGTTCCAAGCCTCTTAAACCTTTTCTTTTATAATATTTAAATATTATAGTCCTTAAGAATATTTGCCTTGCTTTGTAATAAACCTTGCTATATGTGTCTTGAATACCATGATCTCTTTATCATCCAATTATAACTACCTCATGTAGCTTTTGACATCAATTACAACTCAACTACTCAATATTTCCAACATTTTCCATATGTTGGACAATTTGAGTCCTTAAGTCAAAGTTGTCATTGATGTCAAGAAATGAAGTCATCATTAATGTCAAGAAAATTGTCAAGAAACAAAGTTGTCAAGAATTGTTATTGATCTCCAAAAATAAGCCACTGATGATGTCAAAGGTCAAGAGGAATAAATTAGAGGTTAAAGGCAAAAGGGCTCCATAATATTTTTTATTATATGGAAGCATAAGCTAAAAGGTTTTTTATAAAAACCCAAGGAAGACTATTACAAAGCTAAAAGAAGGTTTAATATTTGTTTAATAAAATATTTAAATTCAAAATGAATTTAAATTTTATTAATAAATATTATTTATACCAAGGTGTACAATGGAAGATGATCTTAATAAAACCAAAGGTTTTTAAAGAATTAATTTGTAAAATTTAAATTCAATTGAATTTCAATATTTTATAAATTAATAAGCTCCAAAGGAAATTCTAGCGTCGATGTCTAATAAGGTTAGAGGCAATTCGAGCACCGACATGTTTGCATAAAGGAGGGAAAGGACTATATAAACCATGCCTTAAGAGGTATTTTAATTATCCTTGCTCGAACGTTTTAATGTATGCAAATTTGAATTGAAGAGCTCGTGCGAAAAAGGGAAACGAATCCTGTGTTTTATGTGCCAGAGAATAAGGAAAAAAATGAAAGCGCTGAAAATTTAGGAGCCATCTGGGTAGCATGGCCTAGTGGCAAGGAGGCATTTGTCAAAGTGTTTGAGGTGCCAAGTGACCTGCATTCAAAATGTGGCAACAATGAATTCTAGTGTTTGCATTGGTGTTGGAAGAACCAAGGGAACAATGCATGTTTTTCTTGGCAAAGCAGAGAGGTTTATTGAGCACGTGGTGCTATCCACTCCCCAAGCGAGTGCCTAGCTCACACGGTAGTTGGAGCCATGGCTAGGGCATTGGGTGAAGGCTGCATTGTGAGTTCGATTCCCACCAAGGCCAAGGTAATAAAAATTTTGATTACTTTTTATATTACCTAAAGTTGACATGAGGTCTTAGGGATTTAAAAGGGTTGCTTAAAATATTTTTATTTTTTAATATTATTGATCTTTTGAAATTTGGAGGAATAAGGTGCTTGCTTTATTTTTTTTTAAATAAAGTGTTGGTGTCACATTGAGTTTTTGAATTTATAAAAGGATAAAGGGAACTTCTAAGCATTGAGTTATTTTTAAAAGAAGAGTGCATTGAATATTATTTTAGTTGGGGAGATCATAAGGTGTAAGTGGTATATTAATTTTTGTAAATGCTGATGAATGATTTCTTAAAGGTGGAGTGATAAGGTGTATATTTGACTTGATACTTACATTGTATTTTGAGGAAGATTATTATCTAATAATTTCTTTGAGCTTGGCAAAATAGTGTTTATGTTTGTGGCAGATTTATGAGATTCTTCCATCATCAAGAAAAATGTATGAGCACATTCTTCCTTAATTAAATTGATTGGTTGGTTTTCTGGAAAATAAGTTTAGAGTGAAAATGACTTGATTAGGGTTTCCTATTGAATGAGTTAAGTTAATGCTTCAAGGTTTTCTAGAATAAAGAGTTATAATTAAAACCTTGTTTTATAAGCATTGTTGTTGAAGTAAGTTGTTGAGTGAAGAACTTGAACTAGGATTTGAAAAGAACATGAGTATCATTGTTATGTGAGAGTTGTTTTATAAGCATTGTTGTTGAGCATTGTTGAAAACATTTTGAGTGAAGTATCATATGCTTGGACTAGGGTTTGTGAGTAAGGATTGTTTCATTGAGTGATTGGTTGAGTAGAGTTGATTGAACCTAGTCAAGTGGATGTGTGAAGTGATTGTTCAAGTTCCATAAAACAAACTATTCTATATTTTGATTTGAGTTGAGAAATTATTTAGTATAGAACATATTGAGTCTCTAACAATTCTCTTTATGTTTCTATGAGATTGGGCAAGTTATGTGTGGACTTGTTGAGCAGATTTGAGAAAGTTTTGTGTGGACTTGTTGAGTAGATTTAAGCAAGTTCTGTGTGGACTTGTTGAGCAGATTTGAGCAAGTTATGTGTGGACTTGTTGAGAATATTTGAGCAAGTTCTGTGTGGACTTGTTGATCAGATTTAAGCAAGTTTTGTGTGGACTTGTTGAGAATATTTGAGGATAAATTTTGGTGCAAATTTTAGGACAAGTTTGTGCCATATCTGAGATAGAGATTGAGCAAAATTGTGCTAGACCGAAGGACTGTGTTTAGTACAGATTTGAGATAGAGCTTTGGAGGTGACAGAGTAGAGTGACGAGGCATTGAAATGCCTCAACAATAGCATGTTTTGAACAGTTAAAACTACCTAAAAATCTTGTGATATATCTTATATGCTAGTTAAGTTGATTTAATATGTTGTGTATTAACTGTTTGCATGACTTATGTGTTAGGAATATTATATTCTAATTTTTATAGTTTTTTTTATAGTTTTATACTACTTTATCATGGCTTGTTAATGAGGAATATGCTTAGGTTGATAGCAACACTTTACTAGTTTTGTTTTTATGTTTTTCAAGCATTTATTTATCGAATTTTAGCAAATGGTGTAAGAAGACTATTACTGTGCAGTAGAAACTAGTTTTGCTGTGTAAATTCCAGCCAGCTGCCAATGAATGGCAAGGCATTGAATTCACACATGGAGAAGGACAAAAGCTATTGCAATAAGTTCTTGAGAGATAACCCACCTGAGAAAAGAAATTGATATCACCTAAAGACCACATAGTTAGTCAATATGAAGAGCTTCAGATTGAGCATACATCTTCAGATTGATAGAATGCATTTTCTTTGGATTGAGCCAGTTATCTTTAGATTGACAACAAAAAGTGGTTTTTGACTGTTTTATGATGGTGGAAAAAGGGAAACAAGGTTGAGAAGGTTAAGGTAAAATATCCCCAAGCTGACTTTACCGTCCTTGCCATCCAAAAGCCACCATTCATGGGAAAATATCAATTGATCCTCTTCTAGGATAAAACCAGGAAATGCTATAGCATAATAGGAATTGATCTACAAGATAGGAATAGTATATTTTCTATTTGTAAATAGATTTTAGGCATATATAAAAGATATCTCCCATTTTTGGTCGAGCTAAGTAGGCAAGTAGGCAAGCAAGTAATAAGTAAGGAATAGTAACTTCAGTCCTGTAATAGATTTTATTAGCAATATTGTAATGATTTTTTGAAGCAATAAAAAGTGCAATTTATTCCATTTATTTTATTATGTCTGAGTGCGAGTAAGATTGAGAGAGAGAGAGGAACTCATACCTTCTTTTAGAAAAAGAGGCTGGCCACTTCCAAACCTAGGAGGAGGACTAACATACAGGTTTTATTATGATTTTGCTGTAGCAGAATAAGCTATAAACTTGTCAATTTTATTCTTTTGCACAACTAACATTCCTAGTTGTTTAATTCTTGTTTAGAATATTTTTATGATATGATTAGTAGTAGATCTGGTTATTCTTTTCATTCCTACAAACTTTCCAATTTACTGCAGGTTTTCATTTCTAGCAAATTACAATTTTTTGCAATTTTTTTGCATTGTTGTTTTTGTTGTCAACCCCTGTACGTAAGATTGACAACCTTTTGTTACAGAGCATTGACAAGACCTGGTTATTGCAAGAGTAATAGACTTTCATTTCTGTAAATTAACTAGAATTCATTTTTGCAACTGTAACTAGGGTTTCATTTTTGCAATTAGCAATTAGTTCTCATTTTTACAAATAGATTAAAGTTCAATTTATGCAATTTAGAGGTAGAAATGACCTAATACCCCCCACACAATCAGTCCTACCAATAAGACATGATGCTCCAAAATGACTTGAACTATAGCTCTATTTGCCCCTTCTTTCGTAGATAGCCTTGAACATTGCCCTGGATTGACAATTCATTGAGAATTAATTATGCTATTAATGACACACATCATTTTGGCACCGTTTCTGGGGTCACGATGTTGTTAGAAGGTGAAAAACAGTCCAAGTTGTGAAATTTAGAGTAAAATCTAAATGTAATGATTGGTATAAGTAACTGTTATTGGTAACTTGCTTTTCACTCCATTAAGGACAAGCAAAAACCATAGGAAGAAAAATTTCACAAGAGGTTGAAACTATGTCAAAGTTGTCTAAATTTTTTATTTCCAAAAATGTTGGAATTTTCAAAGAATCACAATCATCCACTTCAAGCACTACAATATCCCTTGAGAAATCATTACAGGATGGAAAAATAAGTAGTTCAACACCCATCTCTCTTGACAAATCCATACAATCAGGAAAATTTGACAAGATTTATAATTGTTTTTGGGAACCTACAATGGAAGGCTCACTAGAGAATCTAGGGAGAGCCAACAATATGCTCCACCCTACTGCAACTAGTGCACCTGTCAGAAATTTTCAAAATCCCATTCAACTAGATATTAATAAAAATGCTTCCATGAAGGTCATTTCACCTACAGTATTACCAACTTTCAAGGGAGTTACATATGAAGATCCTGATATGTTTTTATTTGAGTTTAAAATTGCATGTCAAGCTCATGATTACACTAATGATAATAAAAAGCTCAAATTGTTTCCTTCCACTCTTAAAGAGTCAACTCTACGATGGTTTATCACTTTAGCACCTGATTCAATTAGAACCTGGAATGATATGGAAAACATATTTTTGGAGAGATACCAAGAATATTGTCAAGTCAAGAATCAAAATGATGAATTTATTACAATGAAACAAGAGGAAAATGAAATCTTAGAAGACTATCTAGATAGATTTTCTTTTGTTCATAAGAGATGTGGAAGTGTTGAACCTGAAATTTGCAAAGTTATATTATTAAGAGGACTGTAAGATGAATTTAGGGATGCATTGGATATCTTGGGAAGAGGAAATGCAAATGCACTTGAATTTCAAGAAATTATTAAACTCTGTAAAAATTACTCTCATTCAGGGCATAGAAAACACAAATTTGGAAATGATAAACATGATTTGAAATAATGCATGAAAGAGGCTAATATTTTAGTACATCTTGATAAAACATTAGATGAAAATAATGAATATGTTGAACCTTCAGACATCTATTGTTCAAAATGTAGTGAGAAGCAACACTCTGTTTATGATTGTCCTTTGAACAAAATATTTATACCTGCTACATGTAGCATTTGTCAAAAAGGACACCCCATAGATCAATGTAGTTTATTTGCAGAACTCAAAAGTGTATTTGAAAAACAATCTCAACCTATGAAAAACTTGATTTTGCAGGACAAGGACAAGGGAATAATTTTCATAAATTTCCATATCAGAATGCTTCTCAATTTCTTACACATTGGAGGAATAATCCTTGGTATCTGCCATGGTTTTCTGCAGGTCCACTTCAACAATGTTGGAGTCAACCACCATGGGAATATTCCCAATAATGGTCTCAACATGGTTGGGTGCAACAACAATGGAATCAACAACATCCACCATGGTTGTAGCCAAAATTGTAAGGATATCAATGGGTACAACCACAAAAACTATACAATTAGCAGCAATATTAAAAAAAAAAAATCAAACTTGTTGCCTACTCATACCTATAATTTCTCTCATGGACAATAACAAAAAGCAAAAAAACCTATGTTTTCAGCTCAACTTATGGCCAATACAAATCATGTTGAACAGGTAACCCCTGTCTCTATGGTTGAATTAGAAAATACAACCATAATAAATGTTAGTGACTGTGATAAAACTTAGTTGTGTTCAGGTAAACCATTGGTTGAGCCTATTCCAATTATCATTGTATAAAGGGAAGTTAAAAAGAATGAATATGAAAACAAATCTACACTGAAACAACATCAAGAAGAATAAAAAAACCTCCCATAATAAATGTTAGTGACTGTGATAAAACTTAGTTGTGTTCAGGTAAACCATTGCTTGAGCCTATTCCACTTATCAGTGTAGAAAGGGAAGTTAAAAATAATGAACATGAAAACAAATCTACACTAAACAACATCAAGAAGAACAAGAAAACCTCCCACAAGATAACTCATCAAAGAAAGTACCATATTTTGAACAGTATGAGATATCAAAAATAACATCTTCACAATAAGATTTTATAAAGGAATTAAAACATTTAACTTTTACAATTCCTTCACTTCAAGCTATTAAAGATGTACCAATCATTAATAATATTGTTCAAGAAATATGTTTTAGGAAACCAAGAAAAAGAAGAAAGTATATCCTAAAACCATACAAAAATGTGGAAAATTAGTTGACTTGCTTGTGGGAAAACTTACTCCACCTAGGTATGATTGTCTAGGAAGCCCAGGGTTTCTTAGAACACATAAGGAAAATGAAAAGAATACTTCAATTTTGGCCTCCATTGTTGTTAAGAAGAATGTAGAAGCGTTGGATTCCTCCAAAAATTCTGTTTTTGTTCAAAATTGAGATTTTAAAAATGAACCAATTACTGTTCAACAATTACTATGGAATGATGACAAGCAGAATCCTGAATATTTATCACTCATTCCAAAACAAAACAATTTTCTTAATTTACCACATGAATGTCATAATTTTTTCTCATCTTTTCACTGTCATTTATTAAAGTTAATTCTTCCAAGAATTGTTTTTGGTAAACATAAACATATTTTCCATTCTTTTCCATCATATAATTGCTCTCTTAATGCATTAATACATAATTCTCCAAGAACTAATTCAAAACATCCTGGTACAAAACAAACTAAAATGCAACCAAAAAAACCTTTGAACAACAATAGTTGGTTGACTAAAAATCAGGAAACAAATTTGTTTGATGTATTGATCCAACATCCTAATGTTTTACATCACTTTATGCATCTTTAGCAGTTGGTATTAAGTTGTTGCAGGTACATAAAAGATAGATTTTGTAGTTGAATGCATTTGATGAACTTTGGTTGGAAGCACTTCACCAAACAAAGTTCATTCAACAACAATGGAGAATGTGGCATGATGATCACATTAAGAGCAGCAAGGATGAACCAGAGGAGATTGAGAATGAACTTTCTTTAGTTGATGATTCAAGGACATTAGTGGTGAATGGATATCTTTTACAGATGTACCATAAACCACTAACAATGGTGGAATTTGTTCAATATTTCACACAATTACATTTTTATAAGATAGAAGAGGCTTCCTCTTCTGACAAAGATTCCAAATGATCATATCTTTGAATCTTGAAAAAAAAACAAAAGAAAAAAAGTAAGAAAAAAGAAAAAAATGAAAGAAAAAGAGAAGAAAAAAAAAGAAAAGAGAAAAATTACAGCAAAAGGCATGTCCCACAAAATGAGGATACATGAGGACAAGCATCAATTTTAGCATGGAGGAGGAATAATGAAGTCAATACTTCATTTCCAGCATTATGGAGGCAATGATGACATAGGAAGCTTCTTACTGCCCATATGGAAAGGAAGGTTGCATCATTGTTGCAACTTTCAACAGAAAAAGATGTTGTTTTCATACATAAATTGACATGTTTTTACAAAATAAGGATTGTACTTATCCAAATAAGAGTGAGAGACATTATCTCTCATTATAGCCTCAAGAGATACATTCTATCTCATTGAAGTCCCTGAAAAAAAAGATATAAGCTGGTTGAAAACCAGAAATGACAGCCTCTTTTGATTAAAAAAAATGAAAAAAAAAAGAGATGAAAGAAAAAAAAATGAATAATTCAGTAGTGAAAACTTCCTTGAGGCGCTACTGAATTGGTGTGCATGAAAACCAGTTTTATGGCATGCATAGCCCTAAAGACACTCTGTATCACCATTGTACAAATTCACCAACTGTACTTGTTTTGAAGTGTTGCAGAAAGCCTCAGTAGAACATCATCAGAAGCAACCATACTTCAAAACTTGAATTAACTTGTTTTAAATAGGTATATATTTCTTGCACTTTTCTCATTGTAAATAATTGGTATATAGTATATGACAATTAACCATTAGTATAAAGATGTTAATAAGAGTTGGCATAATCAAAACATGTCTTGAGAAGAGGAGGAAGAGGAGGATATCAAAGAGCAATTAAGAGCAGCCAGGAGCATTATAAAAATACAAATAAAATGGATTGAAGAGAGGGAAGATATTATTGAAAAAAAATTGAGGAATTACAATAGGAGGTAGAAAAACTAAAAAATAGGCTATCACAGTTTGAAGCACAACCAATAGAATCTGATGATGAGGAAAATTTGGTTCAAATCCTACTTGTATTATCTAGGGAAAATGATTTTGTTCCCCTGATAGAAGCACCTGAACCTTTGAATGAAGACATAGATGCTCATTCTAAAGCAGTACCTTCTCAATTCGAAGTAGCACCCTCTCATTCCAAAGATACTCCAAAATTGCTTAGAAATTCAGAAAAGAACATCAGTGAAGAACCACAACAGCTACTCTTGCAAGTAGCACCAACACAAGAGAATTTTGAGCATCAAGATGTGAATGTCCAAGTAAATACTCCTCTACAAGCAACTTTTGTGTCCAAATCTAAAACTGTCACACCTGTAGTAGAAGTAGAGGAAAAATGAGTATAGGTAGATCTGTTGCCTAGATTCCAACCTATGATGAGGCCACCTAATACTGTATCTTTGGAGAATTACAATGCAGACATAGCTAATTGGGTGATTAAATATGAAAAACTTGCAACCAAGATTGAAAATTTGAAACTGGTAGGAAAATAATTAGAGGAAAAAGAGACAAAAATCAATAAACTGAATGAATAGGTGACTGATATTTGTTAGATTGTAGAATATTCGGTCCAATTTAGATGACCAACTAGGTTTTATAGCCTCATTATGAAGGAAAAATATCTTATATAGCAGGTCATGAGAATCAGTTTAGGTCTCCTCTATAAGTTTGAAACTGCTGAAGATTTCTTGGAACCTTACCTCAGTAGTCCTGTAGAGCAAAAATATCTGCTATGTGAGCTATTTTTACATAGTTTCTTCATTCATAAGGAGGTAAATTTTCACCCTCAAATTTTCATATAAGATATTCAACTAAGATATTTTATGTCTACCCTATAAAAACAGCTTGATTGGAATTAGGAGAAGAAACAGAATAAGGAAGTTGAGTTAAAAGCTAAATTATATGGGTAGAGTAGTATAGACAGATCATCCAAGTACCACTAACCAACACTTTAAGATGATGAATAGAGTAGATATTAAGAGGATGTATTTAAATATCTTGAGGTACTATTTGACTAATTTCCAAGATTTTTGTGTTAGCAATTTTATTCTTGCTTTATCAGTTTGGAAGGACAGATGGGCAAAACTTTCTATATCATTGCAAAAAAGGGAGCCTATATCTCCCATAAACCTGGAATGGTCAAGAAGGAGAGTAGAAGGGGTGGTGAAACTTATTGTAACTATGCAAAATCAATGGGTAGGTCTCATATTTAGGCCTCCAACCATCATTTCTCTAGTTTCCTTCTATTTTGAAGAGGATCCCCAACCAGATGACCAGTTTACAGAATGGATGAGTTTGAATACATCCATTAAAGAGAAAGATAGGTAGATTTTGGAATTGCAACAAGAAGTAGAAGGGCTGAAAAGTAGAGTGGCATAGTTGGAGTCCAAATCTGTAGAATCCAATGAAGGAGAACTTGCTCAAATATTGCTTGGATTATCCATGCAA
This sequence comes from Wollemia nobilis, assembly GCA_028583015.1. Lineage (NCBI taxonomy): Eukaryota > Viridiplantae > Streptophyta > Pinopsida > Araucariales > Araucariaceae > Wollemia > Wollemia nobilis. The sequence goes on along the minus strand of JAQPPZ010016467.1, from coordinate 9,698,786 downwards.
GGTGACCTGGCACCAGCCAAAAATTTGTAGCCTATCCCTCAAGTTGCAGTAGGTGAATCTGTTGTTGAAAATGTAGAAAATAGGGGATTGGTTGATGCCCAATTTTATTAGCAGAATGATGTTATTTCAGAAGCAAAAATGTAACAAGATTCTCAGCAGCATCTAGAACTGACTGAACTTGGCAATAAAGCACAAAAAATTGTAACAGGATTGAAGCATTATGAAGTTGTAGTTATTCATTACAAAGTTGCACCTTCCCATTCCAAATATGCTTTAGAACAGACCATAAGTTTAGTAAAAAGTGAACATGAAGAGTCACAACAGATAACAACACAAGTCATGTCCACCATGAAGACCTCAGTGCAGCCCGACATCAGCAGCCAAGTGGCCAATTTCAGGAATGGATCAAGAAGCTTCAAGAAACCAGGGGATACTATGTGGGAACAAACTGTTCTATAGGAATTGGAATGTAAAAATGGAAATGTGTGAATCAGTAGCCCAAAAGAATGCATGAGGACATGCATTGAATTATGTTGGGGGGAAAATGATGAGGCCTAGAAATACCTCAATCATAACATGTTTTGAACAGTTAAAACTACTTAAAAATCTTGTGATATATCTTATATGCTAGTTAAGTTGATTTAATATGTTGTGTATTAACTGTTTGCATGACTTATGTGTTAGGAATATTCTATTCCGATTTTTATAGTTTTTTGTATAATTTTATACTACTTTGTCATGGCTTGTTAATGAGGATTATGCTTAGGTTGATAGCAACACTTGACTAGTTTTGTTTAGATGTTTTTCAAGCATTTATTTATCTAAATTTATCAAATAGTACAAGAAGACTGTTACTGTGCAGCATAAACTGGTTTTGTTGTGTAAATTCCAGTCAACTTCTAATGAATGGCAAGGCATGGAATTCACACATGGAGAAGGATAAAATCTATTGTAATCAGTTCCTAAGAGATAACCCACCTGAGAACAGTAGCTAAGATCTCTTGAAGACCACATAATTAGTCAATCTAAAGAACTTTGGATTGAGCAGACATCTTCGGATTGACAGAATGTAGTTTCTTTGGATTGAATCAGTTATCTTCGGATTGACAACAGAAAGTGCTTTTTGACTATTTTATGACGGTGGAAAAAGAAAAAAAATGTTGAGAAGGTTAAGGGAAAATATCCCCCAGATGACTTTTCTGTCCTTGCCGTCCAAAATCCACCATTCATGGGAAAAGATCAATTGATCCTCTTCTAGGATAAAAACCAGGAAATGCTGCAACATAATAGGAATTGATCTACAGGATAGGAATAGTATATTATCTATTTGTAAATAGATTTTAGACTTCTATAAAATATAGATCTCATTTTTGGTCAAGCTAAGTAAGCAAGTAGGCAAGCAAGTAAGAAGTAAGGAATAGTAACTTTAGTCCTGTAACAGATTTTAGCAGCAATATTGTAATGATTTTTTGAAGCAATAAAAAGTGTAGTTTCTTCCATTTATTTTATTATGTCTGAGTGTGAGTAAGATTTAGAGAGAGAGAGGAACTCATACCTTCTTCTAGAAAATGAGGCTGGCAACTTTGAGACCTAAGAGGAAGACTAACAGACAGGTTTTATTCTAATTTTATTGTAGTAGAATAAGCTGTAAACTTGTCAATTTTATTCTTTTGCACAACTAACATTCCTAGTTGTTTAATTCTTGTTCAGAATGTTTTTGTTATATGATTAGTAGTATATTTGGTTATTATTTTCATTCCCAAAAACTTTCCAATTTACTACAGGTTTTCATTTCTAGCAAATTATAGTTTTCTGCAATTTTTTGCATTGTTGTTTTTGTTGTCAACCCCTGCACAGAAGATTGACAACCTTCTTTTACAGAGCATTGACAAGACCTAGTTTTTTGTGCTTCATTTTAGTTTTCATTATTGCAAGAGTAAATAGAATTTCATTTCTGTAAATTAACTAGATTTCATTCTTACAACTATAACTAGGGTTTCATTTTTGCAATTAGCAATTAGTTCTCATTTATGCAAATAGATTAAAGTTTAATTTATGCAATTTAGAGGTAGAAATGACCTAAAACCCCTCATACAATCGGTCCTACCATTAAGACCTACTGCTCCCAAATGACCTAAAATATAGCTCTATTCACCCCTTCTTTCGTAGATAGCCTTGAAAACTACCTTGGATTGACAATTTATTGAGAATTAATGATGCTCTTAATGACACGCATCATAGAGGATAGTAGTCTCCAGTGGATAGAGGTCCATTATCCAGGGTAGTGAGGACAGGTCTTCTGAGTGAGGACAAAAGTCTTTAATGGAAAGATATCCACAAGCCAGTGTAGTGGAGGCAGTAGTCTTCTAGAGGATCACTAGTTAGAGCAGAGGATAAAGAGTTCTCCTATGGTTAAAGATACACACATTTGATTTAGGGAATTGGTGTCTCCTTTGGATAGAGGTTCATAAACATTGTAAGGAAGGATTCCCAAGAGAATTTATTTGAGAAAAATTTATAAGAAATATTTTCTTCATGGAGTAGCCCGCATTGAGTGAACCACATAAAATCATGTCTCTCATGTGTGTGATGCTTTGTGTGATGTTTATTGCATTAATATTGCTGATGCTGTTATTTGGAATAAAAAGAAAAATGTTTAATTATATACTGTTCACCCCCCTCTCAGTATAAGCACATGTTCTTCACCATACTGCATATCCCTCACCTTCCACTCTAAGTCTTGGGATGTTCTCCTTAGCCATTCTTGGGTGATATTTGACTTGTAACAGTCTGCTCCATAAGCCTCCAACAACTATTATCCATATCCAATATAGCTTTCCTGCTAGTGACTTACTATTTTGGGATGCTAATATTATCCCCAAGCCTCCCTTTTTTTTGGTTGGCATATATTCTCCCACACAACTAGAGTTAATTTATGTTCTCCCCTTATGTCCGACCATAAAAAATTTCTTGTGTGTTTGTCCATATATTTTAGAATTCCCTTTGAAGATTGAAGTATGGAAAAATTATAAACTAGAAGGGCTTGTAGCATAACTTTAATCATTGTAAGCCTTCCTCCCAAGCTTAGCCTTTTGTGTGTCAATTTTTTCAACTTAGATTATAGTCTGTCAATTAACACTTTTCACTCCTTAATTTTTATTTTATTTGCAGATAAAGGTACTTCTAGATACTTTATGGGCAAAGGAGTTTCCATGAAGTTCAAAAATTGTATAATTTTTGAACTCACCCTTTTTGATGTATTGAAAAATACTATTTGAGACTTTTTTTATTTAAAGTTTACCCAATAGCTTGAGTATACCCATCAAAACTTCTTTTATGTTTCTTTCTAGTAGTAGATTGGTTTGACTAATAAGAGCATTATTATCCATAAATTGGAGGTGATTTACCTCAAATTAAGAGTCTATTTTTAAACCCCTCAGCCTACCCTCTTGTCTCTCTTTTTTTAGTAGTCTCCTTAGAAACTCTGCATATAGGATTAAAAGGTAAGGGGAAAGAGGGTCCCCTTGCCTCAACCCTATCCTATTTTGAACATGGGAGATGGAATACAATTTACAAAAACTAAGAATGATATATTTTATGTACATGCTTTTGCCCAGCCTCTCCACCCCTCTCCAAAGCCTATTTTTCTAAAATCCTTTGCACAAAGGTCCATTCTACTCTGTTATAGGATTTAAAAAGATCTTATTTAATAAACATACTTGGGTCCTTCTTGGACATTATGTGTATCACCTCTTAGGCTACTACTATTCCATATAGAATTTGTCCACCTTCAACAAAACCACCTTGCTCACTTGAAATCAAATTTGGTAAAAAAGGTTTTAAAATCTCCACCATAAGCTTTGTAATTATCTTGTATACTACATTACATAGTGAAATGGGCCTACAATTACTAATTATCATGATAGGTAGGCCCTGTAGACACCTAAAATGTGTCAAGTCGAAGGGGACTACTCATATGGATATGTTACAAGACCATATGGAGGATCTTGGACAGACTCCAAGATATAGCAGCGGTTCTAACCACTCAATTTGGGATCCTTGGCCTAATCAGTCTAAACTACAGCCCAGAACTATGGTTTATAAGTTGAACCATGGTTGAGACCTGTGGTTTATAGTCTAGACCACAACTGTGACTTATGATCTTAACTGGAGTTCAGTTGGCATTCAATCCAAGCCAAATCGGTTGGAACGACCATTTGATCTAGCAAAAAGTGGTTAGAGGATGGAAGCTTCCAATCCAACTATCCTAACCATCCCTTCTTGATATTGTCTTCTCCATGAAGCCACCCCTAGCCCTTGGGTAGTCCTATAAGTACCCCTTAGAATTAGGGCAAATTAGAGAGAGAGCATTGGAGATTTGAGCAGTGGAGCCTTGTTGAATTGTACACTCAACCGAGTATACTAAGAGAGAGCTATTGCACTTATCCCCTACCTACTTGTCAATATTCATGATGAATTGCATTATGGATGCCCTAGGAGCCTAGGAGAGCCAAGAAATGCACATTCGGGCAAACGAAGGCCCTTCACAGTGAATCAACCACTAAATTATTCTAAGGACACTAAAGGCAATCATTGAACATCAATTTGGACAAGGAGGTCAAGCCCACTGCCATTGGAATTGAGGGTAAACCTATCAAATTGCTAACCATGGCTTTTAGCTGCGGTTTATAGTGCAGATCACTCATCAGAGCTATGGTTTATAGTAGAGGTATCACCACCTTACCCTTTTTATTTTAGTCCAGTTAATTAGTTTAGATTAGCTATTTTCATGGTTTAATTGCAGTTTAGTAGACTTCTAATCGATAGAATTAGGTTAGATTAGTTTCTTTATGTTAATCATCAAATAGGACATTAATGGATTATTTATGCACTTTCATGCTTTATTTTACATAATTGATCCATGCATAGTGTAGCTGTTGTCTTTCTTCATGCAATTCCATGAATCTTGATTCAATTTACATAGTTTAGAAGCACTTTTCATGTTTTATTGATTATACATGCTTCATGGTGTCTTTATGCAATTTTCCTAAAAGGGCCTCATCATGAGAGGTTGCCTATATTTTTGACACTCTTATGTTGTTTCTTGACCGCAAGGAACAGATTCAAAGGAGACTTAACCATCAACTTCCTTCCTCAACACGAAGAAGAGGGCAAATCCACCCTAGAGTAGTTTGTGACCAAGTGAAAAGCACTATTAGTGTGCCTACCTTGTTGAGGGCTTTGGCATTGTATTAATCGTATCATCATTTGGGTGACCCTAAGAGGGGCATGATTGTAATCAATATTCTTTGCAATTATTAATACAAGAAATATTTATTTTTGTTGAATCTATGCAATCTTGTCAATTTTATGCTTTGAATGAATGAATATGACATAGTACAGTAGATGGGTGCATGCTTTTTGGTTGGATCAGAAGGCGATCACTGTGGAACTCTGTAATTCTAGCATATGACTGTCATTTTTTGGTTTTTGTGAGTTGCAGGTACAAACCACAACTACTAGCTGTGGACCAACAATTGAATTGCAGGTTCAACCCGTGGGCCATAGTCAGAACCATGGCCCAGACCTACAGTTTCCAATAGACATAGAAGATAGTAGAGGGATAAAGCTAAATCATACGAGGATTTAAGGTATGACCTACTTCTCACTCTCTGTCATTTTCTCTATCTTCGTGTTTTCTATAAAGTTAAATTTTAAATGAAATTAATAATTAAGAAAGAAAAAGAAAATGAATTAGGTCTTAGTTGCATTTATCTTTCGTGTCATTAGAAAGGCACTGCTAGGAATAGTGGATCTCTGATTGTAATTCGCCCTAGGATCCAACGTGATTGATAGAATTTGTATGAATGGTTTGTTGGGAGTAAAACTGATGAGATATATTATACATGAAATGAGTTACATATATAGGCAGAAGGCCTATATGATAAACTGACAAGTGTCAATATAAACTGACAAGTGTCAAAATAGAGGCATAGTGCACTTTAATTCTAACATTCCCCCTTAAAGTGCACTATCCTAACTAAAGAAGAAAAAAAACAAGTCAACATTAGGTAACATTCCCCCTTAATGTTGACTTCTCTAAAAGCAACCTATCATCCTATTTTATTGCTGATTTGGTCTAGGCTCGTGCTCTTTGCGCTTGGCTCTCCAACTGTGAATAATGCTAGATTCACTATGTATACATCTTGGTTTGTTGCCTCAGGGTCAGCCACTTCCACAGGTTTGTTGCCACTGGGTCAGCCATCTAAGTGCCTCAGGGTCATCATGGGTGCCTCAGGGTCAGCCACTTCTGGGTCTGTTGCCTCTGCAGGTCATCCTCAGAGGATGTTGCCTCTCGTAGGTCACTGACTAGATCCACCATAAATATCAAATCCCTCCTTATGGTGAACTCAATCTAGAAGGTGTTGGTATCTACCAAAAATGCACCTTAATACAAAAGAAAAATGAGCCATATAAGAGTGTCGGTCTCTACCGAAAATGCACTCAATAAAATGAGCCATAGAAGCCAAATATGGAGGAGAAGAAGAAGAATAATAGAAGAGAATATTCTGAAGTGTCTTCATCTGTAGTATTTAGAAGTAGATCCAAAAAAATCTTGGATAGAGTCTAGGGTGTCTATGTCTGTAGTCCCTAGAATAAGTGTCCTTATGGTAGTCACCTCATCTTATCGAAATGCATGGGTAACCAACCGCTGTATCCGCCAAGTAGAAAGAGGATAATACTAGATACTAGGTTCACTTACAAATGCCTTGGGAGTGTTGGGTACAACCGAGAGTGCACTCCAAGGTAGAAAAAATTTGAGGCTAAAAAACTCAATTGAAACATCCTCAAAATTACAAATGGACACCACCAATGTGTCCGTCACGGAAAAACGTTTCCAACGACTATATATACCCCTATATTCCACCATCAAAGGGGCCTGCATCATGTGGAAAAACCATCATGCCTATCTAAGGCAGCAAAATAAACCTCAAGAATATCATATTCTTGGCATCGCACTGTGGCGGAATAAAAGGACAAAAATTTTCCCTCCAAGGAAAAATTACATTGTTTGAAAATTTTGGCCTGTGGGCTTGTCGGCCAATAATATTCTCCATACTTTATAAAATGCTCCCTTTAAAAATTTAAATTAAAGTTTCATAAAAAATTCATTGTCCTCCTTGATAAAGTTTCACCATCATTTTTAAAGGGAGAAAAAATAGAAGCTTTGGATGCATACATTCATCATAGCAGTAATATTGTAGAAGAGAACCCTCCGGAACAGTACCCCAGAAATCAGGTGCTCCAAAACAATGGCCAACGGACCTAATATTCCTACTGGTGGCAGCTGGCATGGGGACACGAGGCAACGTCTCGATATGGACCTACATGCAGCGGAAAGCATGCTCTCAATGGCTCCGTTGGGAGTTGAAACCGATCTCGTAGCCTGATCTGAGAGTTCACATTTCTAGAATTCAGGGATGCCGAGCTAAGATCACGTTCTTCTCCTACTCCATCCTCCTGCTCTCTGCAAAATTGATCTCGATCGGCACTGTCCTCTGCCCTCCCTATGGAGTGATGTCTATTGGCGGTAGGAAGAATGAAATGGAGGACACCGTAGCCACCGTGGCCATTGTAGACCCTGAAGAAATGGAGAGAAAAAAAGGGTACCAATTTGGATCCCGATCCCTTCAATCTATCTATGTTAGACGATGCCATGGTGGGCATGGCTTCAATCCATCCATCGGGATGGCCGTCCAAATCAAAAGCACTATGAAAAAAACTACTAAGAGCTAGAATTAATAAAATGCTACACCACCATCACCAGGGGAATCGATCCATACACATTAAGAGACAAAAGCCCCATGTAGATTGTTGTGTCGAAGTTTCATCGTGGTTAACTAAAATTTGAATAAATGATTGTCCATTTTATTTTGTTTGGGATTCGAGTCCATTGTAGATTTGGTGGCTTGTAGGCATCGGTGTTTTGTAGGGAGTGGCTTCACAAGGTACTCACCGAGGAGCTCAGAGCGTTGCCTTCCTCCTTTTTTGATGACTGCCGTAGAGACCTTGACGAGCAAAAAAAAGGTAATTTGTTGCCTTCGCTTCTCATTGCTAAAGCTTGTGTCACCGTTGCCTTCATCATCGAAGCAGACATCCCTATGTAGAAGTATCCAGGCCAGTGTTATTCCTACTATCAGATGAAGAACACGCAAAAATTTACAGAGTCCTCCACCAGTTTCACAAGCTAATTACAGAAAGAATCCTGTCAGAATCTGCATCAAGAAAAAATAGTCTACTCCATTATTTCCCCAACGATGCCTCCAAGGGAATGTACCCGATCCGCCATATCTGACGTCTACATCACAAAATCATAAACCATTGCTTCAAGGAAAAAAATACTTTAACATTTCATATATATCCATAATGACAATCTTGAAGTTGTAGTGGTTTGTTGAGGCCCGATGCGACATGTGAGCTTTTAGCACTGATGAACCAATGACATTTCAAAGAAAAAAAAAAACTGATGCATGCTTTACGATAGAGAGCCATTGATAAAAATGCATGGAGATTTGGATGTTTATCTTCTTCGTTGTGGTGACTTGCATGGCATCCAAAGCAGTCTGCTACTCGACTGTGTGGGCAGACCACAGTTCGCTACTCATAGGCTGTACTTTTGGAAATGCAGAGCGTCGCTTAAAGGCATCATCTTTAAAAAATTTCCAGCTCCAATGAACATCACCAAAACTGCTAAACGACCCGTGATTTCAACGTTCGATTTCCATGCACTATCACCATTAACAGAACAGTGACTTCAAGATTTTCATACCATGATGGCAGCCATGGATTTTCCTTCAACTTCTAGTTTTTGATCCATCCAACAAGGGATGGAGAGCATACTCCCTCAGTATCCAAAAAAATGGGGGGAAATCAATAGGGGAAATAATGAGGGGGAGGGGGAATTTCCATGAGGGAAATCCCCCCTCAACCTCACAAGACCAGAGAAGGCCTGGAGCTCTGATACCAAATGTTTGGAGTAAAACTGATGAGATATATTATACATGAAATGAGTTACATATATAGGCAGAAGGCCTATATGATAAACTGACAAGTGTCAATATAAACTGACAAGTGTCAAAATAGAGGCATAGTGCACTTTAATTCTAACATGGTTTACATGTGTGAGGCCCAATTAGTGGCCAATTATCATCGTAATGTGCATAGTATTAAAGAGCATCTAGAATAGCTTGCATTTTCTAAATTTGAAATGCTATTTCATTTGCATAACATTTAGAAAATGAGCATGAGTGCTATATGATGCATTTCTTTTATGTACATTGAAACGAACCACACACACCACTTGGCACTTAAATGCTAGTGAGTTGGACTTGACATCCAACCAATAGTAGGTTTCAATGACAATGGGCATAACTTCCATCATTTGGCCCAAATATCATGAACCTTTTGGATACTAGATCAATATCGGATCCGAGAACCTTTCATACCCTAGAAAATTTGCATGTATTCTATTCGAAGGGTATAACACTGACTGGGGGAAAACAAGTGAGGATCTGGGAGGACCTGTGCTCCCTGACCATGTGTGGGCTTCATTACCACACATTATAGGTTGGATTATGTGACTTGGAGTTCATAGCCAAGTTGTCGAGCTACGAGCGTACAGGTGAAAGCCATTAAATTGAGAATAAAATCCAACAAGTTTTGCAAAACATGATAAGAGTTTCTACACTGATACAACAAATCATTAAAACATATCAAACAGTTTAGGGATCAACTTTTAAAATGTAAAGGAGATAATCACATTGTTTAATTTGTATGTTTATTTATTGCTTAATACATCAATATAAGACCCTTCTTGAGGCCACAAATTTTAATAAGAGAGGAAACCTCTCGAGTCTTGTTTAGTCAGTTCATCATGATGACTAGGCATGATAGAGCTCAATCACGAGCTAATGAGTCATAGAGTTCATGGAAGGGTTTTAAATGCTCCTGATGTTCTCCTATGGATATTTCAAACCTCGTACATCTCCTTACAAGGCATCAAACTCATCGTGCATTTGAGGATCCAATCCTCCTAGTGTGACACTCTAAGAGTCATCGTGAGCTCCCTTCATCACGTAGGGGATTCACCCATACAGATCATGGGGTTTCTTCACATATGGTGAGAACCCAAGTCATTAGGTCTTCACTTGGTGAGATAGAGAGATATGGATCATACTCCATGAGTCAGTCCTATAAGGAATCTGAGTCTCATGCAGACCATGCGAGGAAACTACTCCAAGACCAATTGGAGGAAGCGCACCATTAGTGTAAGCACCTAGAGCATGAGTCCATAGAGAGAAAGAGAGCACATCAAAAAAGGTTGGATGAGCTCCAACGATGTGAAGAGAGGATTTACCAACATAAAGTATGTGAAGAACAATCATGTGAGGTAATTTCTGAAAGGAAGCTCATTCCTAGAGTGCTTAGGCAACAAGTCAACGCGATGCACCCAGTGCATCATCAAGAGTTGCTACTTAAGCAAGTAGATATCCATTATTATAGATAGATGGACACACCTAGGGCTATTGAAGAGTGTTAGAAAGAGACATCTAGGGATAACATGCGTAAGCATGAGCTTGAGAGTAGTCAAATATGATAGGTGAGCAGTGTCAATGCTCAAAAGTCATCACAATCCTTGGGGCATATATAGGCTATTCCACCATTTAAGGAACCTATGATTACTTTCCATAAACAGGAAGTCAAACCTATCTATGTCAGAGAATCTGATCCTCCATTGCATATCATAGCGAGGATACAATAGATTGCATATAATTGAGTGTTGGTGGATATAGGATCATCGATTAATATCATCACCACCTCAGCGTTTGAACATCTCAAAATTCCACCATCCCACATCAAGGAAATAAATTTCAAATTGCAAGCCCTTAATGATTTGGAATCCCCTACAATAGGCACAATAGTCCTTCCCATCAAGGTGGGACAAAATATTATTCCTACATTGTGCTATGTTTTAGAGGGATAAAGACAGTATAATATACTAGGAATATCGTGGATAAGAGCCATGGAGTGCATACCATCAATAGTGCATCAATGCATTAAGTACACCCATGGAGGTGAAGTTCATGTAGTTGAGGTAGATCCATATCCCTTTAAGTATTATAAGCCTGAGGATCATCCGCAAGAACCTAGTGAGGTACCTATACATCTGCAAGTTAAATTGGATGAGTTTATCCAAAGTGTGGATGCAGCTTCATAGATGGTGTTGGAATTTCCATCCCCACCACTATCACCTGTGGAGTCACCTATGACCCCTACACTCTCGACACTGCTTAGTAGAGAAGGATTAATGAATGCCCTTATGGAGTTTCTCATAGCTGCTTCGGAGGTATCATTAGAGGATCTTCACACTCATATCAATAAGGAAGAACTTAGCATGTCATGGATATACCTGAGTGTATCACACCCTCTTCATCCATCATGTCACCAGATAGTTCTCATGAAGACAATGGTGAATATGAAGAGCTTGTAGAGGCCAACATTATGATGCTGCCCACCATAGAGTCCACTAAGGATTTAGGTCAATTTTTCATCGAGTCTCCACCTGTGGATCCTATCCTAGAGGTATTGTGTGAGCATGAAGAAGGTTTAGTTATCATGACTGAAATCGAACAACCCCAGTATGTTGATGAATTACCTATGATGCATGCAATTTTGGAGTTTTCTCATGAGTTTGTGGGGATGGTTGACATTAGGCCAGCTGATCAAGTGATTTTTAATCACATAGAGCCAGATATGGGGTAATTCAATGGTGTTTTCACATTACCAAGGCCAGAACTATTGAAATTAGTCACTCTTGACTCATTTATCATGGCACCACCTCAAGAGCACGAACAAGTAGGTTCCTCACATCATATTGAGGTATCATAGCTGACATAGTTTAACACAACGAAGTGAAATAAGAGCTTGATCTGAGTCATGTGCATGAGCATGTGGATAACACTGATGAAGTGTGTCATCAAGAAGCTTCCACATCAACTCAAATGAAGGAAATAGGTGATTTTTAATTACCTAATGGATGCATAGCGTCCACTTTTTTGTTTCCTTCAAATTACAAAGGTATTTAGAATCAGTAATTAGAAATACATATGAATTATTTGTCAGTCTTGCAATCTATTTTAAGCCGTATGGAATGGATGGAGCACCGAATGGATGAGCAAGATAAGGCATTGCATTTTATCAAGAACCAGATTGAAAATTTAGAATTAAAAAAGTAACCCTTGTTTGAGGATTAATCGCTTCCTGTGCAACTACAGGAAATGCCTCGATGAAAGCAAAAGCCCATGTGGCCAACCCCACCATTGGATTCTCAAAGCAAACCAATGTGGGGCAAGAGTCCAAAATAGTTGTAGCATAGTGGGACTCCATTACAAGAGTATATGTCTGATATATTTTAGAACCTGTAGGAGGCCAATGTCATCACCTTGCCTAATGTCATCCCTCTAAATCCAAATAGAGTTAAACCTATGGGTTATAGGGAGCATCACTACTACCTCTACCATCGAATAGAGGGTCATGGCATTCGAGATTGTCGTGAATTTAAGAGTGTGGTGCAAAATATGATATATAAGGGTGTTTACCATGTATATGGTTCTTTCAGAGTGCCCCAACATGTCGAAGTGGAGGTCACACCTCCTCAAGAGTGACCTCAAAGTCGTCAGTTGCCTTGCAGGCCCAATAGGCCAATGCAATGAGTAGTTTCATTTCATATGACTAGTTTAACTTTGTTTCAAAAGTTACATGAGGCACATGTATTCATATTACTCGAAGTCAAGAATAGGGTATCTGAGACTAGGTCACCTTATAGGGGTCCCTTTTGTGTGTATCATCGAGTGCATAAACATGATATTTAGAGTTGCTATTCATTTAAGAGGGTCATCAAAGACCTAGTAGAATGGGATGAGATCCACAAGGATGGTTCTCTTATTCACATGTGCCAAAGCATAGGCACATCGATGAGATCCGATATTCACTTGGGGGAGTTGAGTTCTATCACTCTTCCTAAACAAGCTGATTACTTTATAGTAAATAGCATGCATGTTGTGGGTCTTCAAGGTAGCATACATTTTCCACCAGCCATGCCAAATTCGATAAGGAAAAATGAGGAATATAGAGGTATCGCACCTCCCTCACCGTCTTCTAATGGCACATTCACTGGGAGTATTTAGGATAGCATGCCCTTCTCAAAAGGCTCCAAGGGTTCTTAAAACCGCTTGGTTGTGTTAGTCAAAAGCTTCGAGGGTTTGTTTAAAACCACTTGGCCATCTCAAAAGGTTCCAAGGGTTCCTAAAACCGCTTGTTCATGTCAGTTAAAGGCCCCGAGGATTTTCTTATAATCGCTCGGTCATCCTAAAAGGCTCCAAAGGCATTTGTAAGCCCTTTGGTCAAACCCAAAAGGCACCAAGAGTTTCTAAAAAACTGCTTGGTCAACCCAAAGGCTCCAAGGATTCTCAAAATCATTTGGTCATCCCATAATGCCCCAAAGGTACCCATAATCCATTTGGTCAATCCTAAAAGATCCAAGGATTCTTAAAAATCACTTGGTCAATCTAAAGGCTCTAGAGGCATGTACTCACCGTTTGGTCAATTATGAGGCTCAAAACCCATAAAAATTATAAAATCAATAAAATTCAAAAAAATTGGTAAAGCATAAAATCCAAAAACATTTGCATTTGCATTTGCATTTGAATTTTACATTCTCATTTTGTATTTACACATGCATTCACTGCATTACTGCATTGCATATAGGCATTCATCATTCATTGCATTCCGTAGTAGGAGGGATTATGTTTTTCAGTCTTACAAACAACACCACATTTGTGTTTAAATCATGCATCTTTGCATTTATCATGATCCATCATTCATGTGAGTAATTATGTTTTTCAACACAACCTATAATGTTGCTATGGAGATATACTAGGGTTTTCTAGTTATTCAACCATACCTAGTGGTCTTATCAAGAGTTGGTAGAAAGCTTGGTTTGCTTTTGTAGCTAAGGTTCAGTTAGTATAGCCCTTAGTATATCAGAAGCCTATCACTAATCAAAAAATTTAAACAATCCTAAAAAGGACTAGGGGAAGATGAAAGTCGCGAAGAAGGACCAGGTATCCTGAAGCGAAAAGAGTTATTCTTGCTTATCCTTCTATGTGGATGGTATGGGAAATGTTGGTAGTTGGCAAAATGATAGGTTAGTTACCTATTCAGAATCCCTTGCTTATGATAAAATGAGCAATTTCCTATAGTGATATCCCACATCAATCCTCATGATTGATACCCTAGATCGATATCATAGATCGACTTCCTATATTGATATCCCATATTGATATCATAAGATCGATATTCTCAATTGATATACCAGAAATAGTTTTCCCAAGTAAATCCTCCCAAAGGAAAGTTTTTGAAGAAAATTATCAAATGTAAATATCGAAAAGTGAAGATCGAGTGAAGATCAGAAAACAAGATTAAATTAAAGTTCAAAGTGAAGATAAAATGAAGATCATAAATCAAAGTTTGAGCAAAGATCAAATGAAGATCCAAAATATAGTTCGAAGAAAGATCAAATGAAGATCCAAAGACAGTTCAAAATAAATATGGAATTGACTCCCTTGCTTCACTACATATGAGCAAGTATCCCAAAAATTGAAGGATATAAAGGAATGAGCCTGAATCCCTAGAATTGTTGGTACTACTATACCTTATGCATGATGATATGTATGATGCATTAGCACGTTGCTTATGAACAAGACCAGTGTTTGAATGTGGAAGAGATAGCTTCAGGTGTCCTTCATTGCCTCGTGGCTTAGTCCAACTAAAATATAAACTTGGTATTGGATAAGACATTTGTGGATCCCCTATATTAGTAATGGGCTAAAATAATCCCACTTGACATTGAGGAACGCTCGTGTCTTATCTTAAAATAATCATGTGCACACACAGGATATTGAACAATTAGGGCCTATCCTAGCAAAATCCATTTTTCTCAAAAGTCTAGTGTGGTTAGTATGCAACTTTTGATAAGTCTATTAGGGTGTTTGAGTCTCATGGAAAAAAATTTCTCCTATAGAAACAAAATGGCAAATATCACAACCATATATATCATCAAATTGCAAAGTATCAAATCCATGATACATCATTATATAAAGCACAATCAATATATAGGATAGATACCGGATGGATATTAGCAATAATATTTAGATGGCCACTGACTATATTGTGCATATTTTTCAAATTTTACAAAAGAAAATCGAATGACACATTATATCATTCGCATCATAACATCGCATACCATTGTATTTCATATATGGGTGACTAATTGATTAAATTATTATCTTAAGGATTTTCAATTATATTCATGATTTTTATACATTCTGTGGTGTCATCCATTAGATTGATAAACATAATGCATTCATTCCTTATGTTTTAAGTAATTAAAGCATACAAGTTCATTTACATTAGATTAGCATCATGTAAATAAATCATTACATACATTAATGCATACAATAAAGCAATATCAAATATGCGTTAAGAAAAAAAAACATCGCATCCATATGCATCCATCATAAGTCACACATCTAAGCATCTAGATCACTGCACATAATCATCATCATAAATCAAATAGCTGTCTAGTGTGTGACATCATACATCACATAATATAGCATCAACATAACATAAGCATTACATCCTTGTGCATCACATAAACATAAAATAAAAAATAAACGAGTACACAATAATGAGGCATAAAATGATCAATCATATCATATATATAAATATGTGTCTCAGAGTACATCAGGAGTATAAAAATACCTGCAGGCTACAACTGTGTAGGTCCTTGACCTTACACTCAAAAATGGTACAATACACATATTAGAAAATGTGTACTAAGGAGGGCCTACACCCCTAGCCTATGAATCACCACCTGTATCCTTGTGGCTCTTGTGAGAGCTAGCTTTATGTGTGCTAGAAAAATGATGAGTCTGCTCGGTCCTGTGAGTCTGGTGGTTGGAACTCATTGAAGACTGCCCTATAGTCCTGGTCCTGGTCCTCTGTGACCCTACAACCTGCCTATCCTCTAGAACCTATAAACTCCTTAGCTCTATGAAGTCCTCTAGCTGAGAGATGCGAGCTACTCTTGCATCCAATCAGTAATTTCTCTCCTCTACGAGAGAAGTGAGCTGCTTGATCTTTGACATAAGATCCACACCTATGACTAGTGGAGCAGCTGAAGGTCCCATGACAACCTAAGAGGATGAAGGGTCTCCCATCTGTAACCTAAGAAGGTCCCTATCTACAACTACGTCATACCTCTATGCCACTGCTACATCATGGGTGCTAGTGAGCTCTTGAAATTGAGCCTCTACTACATTAGCTCACTCTATGAGACTAGTGATCTCCTCCTGTGCCTTAGCTAGTTGCCTGTATTGGTCAGCTAGCTTCATCTCCAAAGTGGTAATAGTGGTTTCTCGCTCCCATTGCTGAGTCTGATACCTACTAAGCTATCTCTGTAAGTAACTTGAGCTAAGAGTAGCCTCTCTACGCTATCAATAGGAACCTCACCCTCCTCTAGAGCCTCATCATCTGGGTCATCCTTGGGAGGCTCCTCGACGATGACCTCTATGCTCCATATGCCCTCTATCTATTGGTGCACATTGCACCCATCAGGATCTGCCGTTGCCTCTGCCTGGTCATTAACTCTACCTAGAGGTACTGATCCATGCCATTGTAACATCGACCACCATCTATTGTATGCTGGAGTGGTAGCAGCCTGGTCAAATCTAGTCTCCTAGAAATCATCTGGCTCATCCCCTAGAGCCAAAGGTTGGATCCATGGTAGATGTGTCTCTAAAACTAAGTGCCTATAGACAAAGGGGATATCTAGAATGTCCTACACTAGGTTGAACTACCTCAAGACACAAGAATAAAATTTATACTCTCTAATCTCAGCATTTCGACCGAGTAGCCATCTATCTTGATGAGCCTGTCGAATACACTCACTAGCCTTAGTCCAGTCAGGGCACTCTATGTAAGGCCACCACTCGATATCATCTAGGATGAGTCCTAAAAATCGTGTGTTATAATGCTAGACGTCACCAACATGGGTCCTGCTCCTGAACCCCTCCTCCTCTCAAGGCCATCAGGCGGCATAACACTGGTGGGCATTATCGATCTCTATAATGTGTAGTGGAAGCTCCTCAGGATGCTCTATCCTGATGTGCTGCCAGCCCCAAATCTGAAGAAGCTATAGTTGATACCCCAAAAACTCCAGTATGTAATATGGTATAACTCTCTATACAACTGGCAGAGCAAGGTAGTGGCCGACGAATGGTTCTCTGAACAACCCTCCTGACAGTGGCTAAAAGGTTCTAAGGAATCCTTGTGCTTGAGGAGTCTTGAAGTCCAAATTGCACCACCAGGTGCATAAATATGGCCTTGCGTATGGAGAAGACATTCTTCCCTTACCAATAGCTGATATGAACCCCTCCATGATTAATACCGTGCTAAGCCTCCTCACTCTGGGTATCAAAAATAGCATAAAAAATGGCCTCCTTAGCCCCAAAAGTAGAAGAGATGATGGCCTCACCATTAATGGGGATCCTAAATATCTTGTAGATGTCCTCCAAGGTCACCGTCATTTCACCTGCGGGTAGGTGAAATGTGTTGGTCCACGCATTCCAATGTCGGGCCAGCGCAGTCAAGTAGGCTTAATCTACCCTGATAGTGGGTAGATCTAGTATGTAGCTAAAGCTGACAACTCCGAACCATTATTGCTCCCCGGGAGTGAGCTCTTTGTGAAGAGTCTTAAGGATGTCGGGCTCTCGAGATCTAGAGTTCAACCTCTAAAATAATAAGGATAATATAAGAAAAAATCTAACTAAAAACAAGCAAAAACATTTAAAAATGACCTAAAAATCATCAAAAACATCTAAAAATTGATAAAATTGCAAAAAAATGTCATCATGAAGGCCTAAAAATAAAAAATGTCACTCAGACCAGTCAAAAATGCATTAAATGACATTAATTGCCTATTAAAACCTTAGAAAAATTAAAAATTCGATAAATTTTTTCTAAAGTTTGCGAACCACGGGTCAACCTTGCGGTCCACATGTGGTAAAAAATTGACCGTTGGGATTTTAAATGCTTACCGCAATTGACAACTATGGTCCCCAATTGATCAATTGGGAACTGTAGCTGGTACTTGCAGTCTCCGATTGAGATCTTGCTCGGTCTTATTACCATGGCTAAAAAATGAAAAAAATGAAAAAAATAAAATCTAAGCTAACTAGCCTAAGGTGGGGTTCATTGCCAATAATTTAGTGTGATTGATTAACCAATTACTTAATTTAGTTTATTTTATTGGTAATGGATGCGAGGTCTTGGTTTCAAATTACCTTGACCTCGCTTCATCTATCGTGGCTAGAAGAAGCTTGCCCACACTCTGCCATCGTGTGGTGTATAGGGTGTAGGTGTAGTTTGGTAGGGTTGTAGGTCAGTTTTTAGTTGTCACTATCAGAGCTCCAAATTGCAAGTTGTTGTTAGAGAATAATGAGAGAAATTTTAAAATTGGGCTTTTTATAAGCTTTTCATATTTCGTGCGGACGGTAGGCCCTAGATGTGGTTCCCAAAATTGCAAATGGGAACCACAGACCCTAGCCGCGGTTTGCAGCTGGCAAGCAATTTAATAAAATAACACCATGGGAAGGTTTAAAATGATAAATAAAGAAATCCTAGGGGATTAGAATTTAATAAAAGCAATCAATTTAGAAATTTTGTGATAATAAAGCACCAGGGTTCGATTAAAAATTAAATATATGGCTAATATTATAAAGTACATTCAACCGAGTTTGTCACTAAGACAATCCTTTCATGGAGCGATGCACCTACCATACAAATAAATAAACTCAATTAATAATTCAAAACATTCAAAAAAATCAAATAATTAAAAACACCAAATGCGCCTCATGTTCAGTAAATTACCCTATACACTTTGTGGTTGCAGTGACTTGCACTCCATGCAATCCAACAAGATGAGTAAATTACCATAAGGAAATTTGGGGAAAATTTTCATCATTGATTTGATATGCTTCTTTTCAATCCCTAATAAGGCCTTCATGGCTGGACTGCTCCACTGGAACGAGGTATTGCATGTCATTTCTCCTATGATAACTTAAGCAAATCATCGATAATTTGATTCAACAAAAATCTGATTGGATTTGTATCATTTCGATTCCCTAAGACAACTATTGCTGCCTGACTGCTCCATGGGATAGAAATATGCAAATACTATTAACAGTTGGAATCAAATGCTGAACTAGGCCTAGCCAAGGCATTAGTTTGCTCAAATATAAATTTTTTCAGATCATCCATGGTGGTCAAGCGACATCATCGCTTTAATCATTGTCATTACCCTCATCGACTCGTCGCTTGAGGGGGTAGTCATAATATCAAATCATAATCAAAATCAATAGAATATCCTTGAAATTGTAGATCCCTTGATCTTGTCAAAATTGCGTTTGTCCTTATGAATCATTGTCAACAACTATCATAAGCTTACCCCTTTGCTTGGGGTAAATAACAAATATGATTTTGCTTGTTGTTCTTCGCCTTTCAGATCTATGGGTCAGAAGATACCTATGGAATGCATAGCTACACCGAATGAGATGAGAAGGGCACAAGATTTTCAAATATAAGCCTTTCACCCAGTTGGAAGCAATGATTCCAAGATGTGCATCCTTTTACAGGACCTGGGACATCTAATGTTGATCTGACTAATGATCATCATAGAACCTTTGACATCATTTTAGAAGGTCTATTTTTGCTCAATGTTGTTCGATCTCACAATGCATCTCAAAAGGGGCATCTGTAGACACCTAAAATATGTCATGTTGAAGGTGACTACTCATATGGAAATGCTACAAGACCATATGGAGGATCTTGGATAGAATCCAAGATAGAGTAGTAGTTCTAACCACTCAATTTGGGCTCCTTGGCCTAATCAGTCTGAAACATAGCCCAAACCTATGGTTTATAGGCTAAATCATGGTTGAGACCTATGGTTTATGATCTAGACTGCAGCTGTGACCTACGGTATTAACTGGAGTTCAGTTGTCCTTCAATCTGAGCCAAATTGATTAGAATGACCATTTGATCTAGAAGAAGGTGGTTAGAGGATGGAAGCTTCCAATCCAACCGTCCTTACCACTCTTCTTGATCTTGGCTTCTCCATGAAGCCACCTCTAGACCTTGGATAGTCCTATAAGTACCCCTCATAATTAGTGAAAATTACAGAGAGATAGCATTGGATATTTGATCAGTGGAGCCCTGTCAAATTGTACACTCAACTGAGTATACTAAGAGATAGCTATTGCACTCATTCCCTACCTACTTGCCAAGATTCATGATGAATTGTATTATGGATACCCTAGGAGCCTAAGAGAGCCAAGAAATGCATATTCAGGTAAACTAAGGCCCTTCATAGTGAATCAACCACCAAATCAGTTTGAGGATACTAAAGGTGACCATTGAACATCAATTTGGACAAGGATGTCAAGCCCACTACCCTTGGAATTGAGGGTAAACCTATCAGATTTCTAACCACAGCTTTCAGCCATAGTTTACAGTGCATACCGCTCATTAGAGCTATGATTTGTAGCAAATGTATCACCACCTTACCCTTTTCATTTTAGTCTGGTTAATTAGTTTGGATTAGCTATTTTTATGGTTTAATTGCAATTTAGCAGAATTATGACTGGTAGAATTAGGTTAGATTAGTTTCTTTATGTTAATCATCAAATAGGACATTAATGGATTCTTTATGCACTTTCATGCTTTATTTTACATAATTGATCCATGCATAGTGTAGTTGTTGTCTTTCTTCATGCAATTCCATGAATCTTGATTCAATTTACATAGTTTAGAAGCACTTTTCATGTTTTCTTGATTATACATGCTTCATGGTGTCTTTATGCAATTTTCCTAAAAGGGCCTCATCATGAGAGGCTGCCTATATTTTTGAAACTCTTATGTTGTTTCTTGACCGCAGGGAACATATTCAAAGGAGACTTAACCATCAACTTCCTTCCTCAACGCGAAGAAGAGGGCAACTCCACCCTAGAGTAGTTTGTGACCAAGTGAAAAGCACTATTAGTGCACCTACCCTATTGAGGGCTTTGGCATTGTATTAATCGTATCGTCATTTGGGTGACCCTAAGAGGGGCATGATTGTAATCGAGATTCTTTGCAATTATTAATACAAGAAACATTTATTTTTGTTGAATCTATGCAATCTTGTCAATTTTATACTTTGAATGAATGAATACGACATAGTACAGTAGATGGGTGCATGCTTTTTGGTTGGATTAGGTCCTTAGGAATTAAGGTAATAAAAGTATGACTCTAAGACTTTTAAAATTTGCTTACTCTATTTGATTTCCTCCAGTGCCTCCACCATTGCTTGGCCCACAATTTCCCAATTTTTTTGATAATATTCAATGGGAAATCCATATGGTCCTGGGGTATTTCCTGTTTGTATTTTTTTGTATATTTCACAATGTTTTTTCCAAAGAAATCTCCTTCATTAATAATTTATTATGTCGAGGTTTGATTGATTGTGAAATTACCTCTAGTATCTTCTCCTACCATGTTGCATTTAAATTTTCATTGCTATTGAATAGGGTATGGAAGTACTCATTTTATATAGTTTTTATTTCATTTCAATTGGTTTTTACCTGACCCATCATATCTATAAGGTCTATAATTCTATTATGTTATCTTCTAGTTGTCTTATGGAAGAAAGTTGTGTTTTGATCCCCTCCTTTAACCATGTAATTTTGGATCTTTACCTCTAGTAGATCTCTTCTTGTTCCTCTAATTATTTCTCTCTCCTAAGAATATCTGCCTCACGTTGCAATAAATATTTTGTAATAGTTCCTTATATTATCTCCCTAGAAATATTCTTCTTCTAATCCTTGATTTCATTCTTTTGGATTCTAATGAATTTCTTCTTGTGTTTACTCCACCCCTTTAGTTGGGTCCTCACATATTTTAGTTGTTTGTGGAGTTTTAATTGGTATATCCCAAATCTTGATTTCTCTACTTCCCACAATTCCTTTAAGTGGTCCTCCAACTCCTCATCTTTTATCCACCATAACTCAAATTTAAAAGTTCCTACAACTTCATGATTATCTTCTTCTATGGTAAGGCTTACTAGAAAATGGTTTGAAGAAAGCCTATCCATGAAATTCCCTTTATGCTTGGTATACAAGTATAAAATCTCCCTCATGAAGAAATAATCCAAGTAAGATTTGACTGTCTCACCTTCCTTTCTTTTGTTTGTCCAAGTCATGGAGCTATCCATAGTTGGGATATCTATTAGGTTCATTTGATATGTTATTTCTTAGAAGAACCTATCCTTTTCCTCTAACATGGATCTACCTCCTCGTTGTTCCTCAATTATAATATTTGCATTGAAATATCCCCCCATGATCTTGTGGTCCTTCGAGTAGTTGTCTCTGAATGTCTGAATGGCTACCAATTTATCCCTTTGTAATCTGATTGTCTGTGCTCCATAGAAATTAACTATAGTCTAGTTTTTTCCATTTTCCTTATTTTGTAACTGAACCATCAACACCCCTCTCATGGAGACCACCCCTATCACTAGGAATAGTTGGTGATTCCACATAGTGGACAATCCCCCTGATTTACCCTATGCCAATTGAGTAAGGATCTCTCCTTTTTGCCATATCCTCCTATTTATTTTTTGTAAGTCTTCTCCCTGCATTTTGGTTTCTTGTAATAATAGTATATATGGAATCATATTCATGATAACATTTTGACTACCTTTTATCTAGGGTGGCTACCTAAACCCCTCACATTCCAAGTAATTAATATCATTGGGAATTGGGAGAGAATAAATCATCCATAGAATTTACTTTTATGTTCTAGCTCAAATTTCTTCCTTGTTCTTTCATAATTTCTTTTTTGACTTCCTCCCTACCGATTGGTTTGGTTTCTATTTCTTCTCCATTTTATGAATCTCTAAAGTAGGATCATATTTGTTGTTATTTCCTTCTTTCATATTTATTTCCTAAGGTAAGACTATTCACTACTCCATTTCCCCTCATGTGGTCTCCCTCAAGGGTTGAATCTCCTCTTCCATGAGAGATGTTGTGTTTGGTTCTGCTCCTTGTTTTTTACCCAGTGCTATATTGGAGTGTTATTCTTTATTATTTGGTGTAACCTGGTAAATATTTTCCTCTAATCCTTCCATTTGAAATTCCTCTTCTATTTCCAAGCTTTCAAGTTATTTGAATATCTCATATCTATTGTTTTTTCTTTTTGATTTTCCTCCTTGTCTTTTATTAATTTGCTAATTTATTCTATTTGGTGTTCTGATTACTTTTTGGAAGCCCTCAAAGTCTATTGGGTCTTCCTCTATCTTCTACTGAAGAGATTGACCTGTGATGTTAATATATGTTTTTATCCCCTCTTGTTCTAGTTGAATATCCTTACCTGTTGAGAACATTCTAGCTAGATGTCCATGAGTGTGGTACACCCTACATCAAAATGGAACAAAATCATAATCCAATTTTTGACACCAAAAAAATCCCCTATTTTTAGGTCTATATCCATTGGAAGAGGTTTAATGATGTCCATTTCTACACAGATCCTAGAAAAATTTGTCTATCCTCCTAAAACAATTCTCTTGATCTACACTAATAATGTCCTCGTAAGTTGCCTATTGCCTCAAGTACAACCTCTTTCTAAAATTCAAGGGGAAGGGAAAATAATATTACCCATATTGGTACTACAGTAAGTTCCACCCTTGGATTGAATCCCATATTCCATGGTTGTAGGAATAGTGTTGTTGGATCGTGATGATACGACCCTCCCTCAAATACTTTTTTTTAGTCTGCCATTGACATGAAATCCATAAAAAGTACCTTTTTGGAATAGTTAGAATCTTGTATTCTCCTTCTAGATGCCATTGTTTCCTTATCCACATGTGGAGGAAGTGCAAGGATGGTCTAAAACCCACAAATTTACCTATTAGGTTGTGTTTCATATTATAAACTATATCCTGGACTACCTAGTCCTTTGCTATTTTCAAGGCTGGTGTTTCTTTTGCCTATGCTAAAAATCCATTCACCATTCCAATTAGAGAATCCTCCTTTTTTTCTTCCCCATGGCATTTATGATTTTCCTTTCCTATGTTTGATAGTCACTAAAGCTATCTAGGGTTCCACATAGCTTATCTTGGTATGGGAGTCCTTGTTTTGGAGGATTTGGAACCAACATACCTATGACCATAATTCTTGTTCGTGATACTTAATAATGAAAGATCCTATGATGGAATTGATCCTCTCTAATTTTGTTCCTCATGACAAAACATTCTCTAGATATTTGCCTTAGCCTTTGAAACCCTAGTTCCATAATTAACTATATATGTATTAAAAATCATATTTCATGCAAAAAAGAGGTGGATTTCAAAATACCTCTATGAATAAGTCACTATAAGATCATTTGGTCCTCTTGAGATCATCTTAACTTCTTTTTTCCTCATATTGTTTGAGATTTTAGATTTTGTAGTAGGAGTCAAAATAGATGTAGAAATAAATTTGACAAATAAGAACATTTTTAGGTTTAAATTTTCTATTTCAATCATTATTGAGTGTTTTATATTAAAACATGTTCACTAATATTGTGGCTAAAATCTAACCATTTTATATGAAATTAGACAAGTATGGCATCTACTCCTATCAAAATAATTTTTTGAAGATTTGTAGTCATCCAAAAGAAACTTGAATCTTTGTTCATACAACTAACTTTTTGTTGAAGATTCATAATCATCTAAAATAAAATTGAATCTCTATTTTATTCAACCATGTGATACAATAACCATGTATGCATGGTGTCTCAAAGTACCATGTACTTTGGAAACCATGGGAGGTAATATTTGGGGAATAGTCCATAACAAGGGTCTAAATATAAGAAATTTTTTAAGAGAGTGATGGGAGAGAGCAAAGCTAGCAGGAAGGTAGTTTTTATTTTGAATTTGAAGAAGGGGTGGGGTTATACACAACTTCAAGCAATAATGAATGGGGATACATTGTAAGATTGTGAATACACTCTAGTGGGAAGGAAATGGGAGAAGAAATTTGTAGGCTTCACTTTTTTTGGTAATAAAAAGGTCTCTTTCATGGATATGGTGCATGGAAAAACCCCTCATTTTATAGGGACTTTATTAGTTTTCAAAGTCCATCCTATAGAGCCATAAGAGCATATAAGAGTATGGAAAATTTTATTGTAGCTAGTCATCTGCCTTCATGTAGTAACTCTCCACCATATAAGTGTGTTATGCAATCAAGGTTGGATGCTTTTCATCAAATTTACTAGGTGGGGGTTCAAGTTAAACAAATATACAGATAAAAAAATTATCCTTAAAAATCAACTATCAAATTTACCATGAAGTTTGATATATGTGAAAAGAAATAATACGCTAATAAAAAAATCTAGAAAAGTAGTTAGTGCAGAATCAAAAAGAAAAATAGAGAAGAATAACACATTACGCAAGAATTTATCCTGGGAAAACCTTTCGAGAAAAATCCATCAAGAATATTTTCTTATTGTATAAACTTGTCTGTCTCCAATACAATAATATATTTTTGGTCGCTTTTCACTTGTTATTACATTTCTTGCAAATTCATTACCAAACTCTCATGCAAGTACTTTTTTATATACCAACAATACAGAAATTGATTTTACAATACTATGGGCACAAAGCCATGGGTCGACATTACATTAACCCAAAAACACCCATATGGGCCTAAAAATAGCTTAAACCTCCAAAAACATTTCCTTGGGAGCTAACCTCCCTAGACCTCCAAATAGGGGTTGCCACCCCCATACCCCCACTCGAGCCCCATCCAAGCTCCGAATCCTGGTGAGGATAGGGGTAGAGTGTAAAGTCCTTTCAGAGTTAGCCCCACTTGAATAACATGGAAACAATTCAACACAAGTCTAACTAACTAACTAACTAAATATATATATATATATATATATATATATATATTGAAAAAATTAATAACTTTCATTTCATATTTAAAAAAAATTTATAATGAGATAGGTATTTTCTACCCTTATATAGGCCTTATCAAACATCCTCATTAATATGTTAAAATAACACAACAATATCCTAAAACATGACTTCTATCAAAAGAAAACCAGTATAAAAATGGAGCAGAATATGCATAGATTCCACAACATTATAGATGGAAGAAACATAATGGTAGAAGAGCATGGAAAAAAAATCAACAATCATGCCCCACAAACCATTGCTCAAGAAATGAGAATGGTAGTTGGTTTCCATGTGGCAAATAATGATAGCGACACATCAATATAGCTCCACCCATTGGACTCAAGAGCCTATAAATAAACCCATGAATTGTTAAAAAACTATCACACCACACCAAGCAACCCTCACACATAATGTTGGTTAAAGACCACAAAAAAGTTTAGAGATCTACCCCTTACACATCTACACAAGTCATCTATCCTAGGACAAAACTTTACCAAACAAAAATGTTATCTATGATAGAAAAAAATTGACCCTCCACCACTTCCCATTGCTTCCACCATAAGCTAATTAATTCAAAGAACCATGGCCATTACCATGGATGGAAACACCATGAAAGTGACCCACACTACTAATCCTATGCTTGCACCTGATATGCATAAATCCTAGTGGATCCATTGGCAGAAAAAGTAGATAGGTAATAGTGAGAAAGACAAACTCACAATCAAAATAGGGATACAATAACTATGAAAAAAATCCATAATCATGACCTCATAGACTATCGCTCAAAAAACTAAGATAGAAATTAGTTATCATGTAGCAACAATAGAAAGAACCCATAAATGTAGCTCCATCCACTGGGTCGAAGAACCTATATAGAAACCCACACATTTCTAGATCACCATTGCACCATACTGAGTGACCATCACATGTAGTGTCAGCTGAAGAGCACAAAAAATTTCTTGATCTACCAAGGAGATTCATCCTGCAAACACCAATACAAGTCATTTGCCACCTTGATGAGAATTCTACCAAATAAAAATATCATTTGTGAAATACAACAAAAAAATTGATTCACCACCATTTTTGATCTTTTCCATGGCCTTGAGCTAAAGTATTCAGAGAACCATCGCTATTACCATGGTAGTGGTCCACACTACGAACCCTAAACCTGCATCCAATACACATAAACACTAGAGATTATATATCATATTTCATTAAAAAATGAGGTGGATTTCAAAATTCCTGTATAAATAAGTTACTCTAATGTAATTTGACCCTTTTGAGATCATCTTAACTTTTTTTCTCATCTTGTTTAAGTTTTTAGAGTTTGTAGTACAAGTCAAGTAAATGTGGAAATAAACTTGACAAATAAGAATAGTCTTAGTTTTAAAAAATTTATTTTTATTAGGAGTGTTATATATTAAACATATTCACCAAAATTATGGTAAAAAATTAGCCATTTTAGATGAAATTAGACGAATGTGGTATCTTTGTTTATCATAATTTTTGGCTGAAAATTTGTAGTCATCCAAAATAAACATGAATCTTTATTATAGACAACTAACTTTTTGATGAATATTTGTATTCATCTAAAATAAAGTTGGATCTCTGTTCTATAGAACCATATGCTACAACAAACATGTATGCATGGTGTCTTTAAGTCCCATGTACTCTAGTGATTCCAAGAGGTAGGGTTTGAGGAATAATACATAGTTAGGGCTTAAAGATAAGGAAAATATAAAGAGAGTGATGGGAGAGAAAATCTAGTAGGAAGGTGGTTTTGATTTCAAATCTTAACTAGGTGTGGGGTTCTATGCGGTTTCAAGTAGGAATAGATGTGGACTTATTATCGAATTATGACTAGACTATGGTGGGTAGGTGTAATAACCCTCCTTGGAAGAACTCATTATTGGTAATGAATTATGTATTGGTGTGAATTTTTAATTACATAAATTCATTTTATGATGTCAATATGTTTGAGTAATTGCATCTTGTGCTTGGAATATGGTACTGCTAATCTATTTACGGTTGTAGGACCAAGGGCTCTCATTGATGGTATCATAAGGGTGAACCATCTAAATTGAGAGATATTTTGGAATAATATGGTGATGACTTACTCATCGATAGTTGAAGGTAATAAAATACCCTTCATGTAGATGCATTTGCATTTTGTTTATTTTCATGTTCACACCATTGGGTCAGGATGTTAACTATGCAATAAGTCTCCTTAATAGGTTGGTGATAGCATTAGAATATCTTAAAGGAGACCTCCTACTTAGGGATAAAAAAATGGTGTGTAATATTATTGGTGTGAATATGTGTTTGTTTGTGGTATGGATAGATTTTGTTGGATAATAACTAATTAAGTATTAATTAATTGGTAAAATTAATACTTCAAAATTATTAAAGTGTTAATTAAATGGTGGCTTTAATACTTTAGACTAGTAAAGTATTACTTATATTGGTGATATTTAATGTCAACACTAAAAGCTAATATTGAAAATTGAAATTAATAAAGTTAATTATTAGATCAATTCTTAGGAATGGTTTAATTATTGCATTATGTGCCTAATGTTTGGAATGAAATCTAAATGGCTTAGTTTAAACCTTTTAATTTTTCCATGCTTGGGTGAAATTTTAATTAGCATCATGGTGGTGATGGTGTGTAACATTTTCTTGAGCTTGTGAATGTTACCTTCACCATGCGAAGACCACCCAAGCCTATTTGAATAGAGTAGAAAGTTTTGGGGGGATCATTTTTGCTCTAGAGGGAAGGCGTTGGAAGCTTGGAAGGAGGCATCATGTCTTTGGAGAGGAGGATGTTGAAAAAATATTAGAAAAGGTAGTTTACCAGGTGCTTTGGTTTTAGTGATGTATTACCTCTTTCTTTTGTTTGGCTTTTGTTGACTATGTTGTTATGCCTGTGTAGCCTACAAGTCTTATGGAAATTTTTTGTTTTATTAAATTTAAACCTATAGATGTCTCATTGACAGTCAGTCAGATGACCATTCTTGACCTGTGTATTATGGTTTTTTTCTACGTTGGTTTTGGCTTGTTGTTATATTCATGCTTGGCTATAGTGATCGACGGTTGGTATTATTATAGCCATTGGTGGTTGGTATTTTTATAGTCATTGGTGGTTGGTATTGTGTATTTTCTCCTTTGGTTGATGCCCTTCTAGTTAGGTATGTGCATTCATAGGGGCTTGTATAAACTATTGTTGCCTTTTGTATTCTTTGAGAGCACTTTAGAGTACTTGATGCTTGATCGTTTCTTTTGGGATACATTCATTGTTGTTTTAAGTGAATGGATCATCTCTAGTAATGGTAATTCAATATCCTTCCTTTATATTGAGGCTAAACCTCTTTGTTTATAGGTTTTTTGATATATATTAGTGTTGGTCGCCAATATGGCACCACATGCTAGGGTGGGGAGGTGGATCAATGTCAAGAATATAACAACCACCACGTTGGGATAGGGGAGACGATTTCTAGAGGAGGTCGATTCCTTCGGGAGTGGTTCCAGCAACTCTACACCATAAAATAAGAAAAAGGGAAAAATGGAAGAAAAGAAATAAAATAAGGCCATATCCAAATTTCACAAGGATGGGTATAGCTGCATAAAGACCTATGCAGGTGATATACCCCATATGAACACAAACCCTACACCTAATAGATCACCCAAATATGTCTTAGTTCTAGCTCCTATCAATGGCGAGTGGGAGGCAAATTATAGAACCAACGAACAAGTGCATGAGATCTAGGATGCAGAATTAGAGCACTCTTATTTGATTAGATTTAGAAAAAATACACCCCAAATCCACATTCACAAAAACACACTCTTGAGCCACTCAAGTAAACCCCATAGAATCTAGATAGTAGAATAAAACGATATAACTTAAATGACTAAAAAACAATGAGAATTCACACATTCAATAAATAACAAGAGGACAAAGCCAGAGACCAAACAGTGCATAATTCGTATTTACATAGAGGTAAACCTTACATAAAAATTGTAATGGCTAAAGAGCCACCCTTAGAAATGACCAAAATTCCACTATTTATAATTACATTTACATGGATTTAAAAATCTAGACATTAATGGCAGTAGGTAGGAAGATGAATCTTGTAGTTGACGAGCACCATTCTGGTACACTACTCCTCTAGATAGCATCGATATTCTAGAAGATGATATGTGCTTTAAGATCAATCTAGGCCTTTGGATCTTCTGGCATTTTTGCCCAGTTATCAATTTTCAACTACCTCGTCCTTCTCCTCTACTGGTGATCCTTTGGATATGTAGTGGGTGATAGGTATTGATGCACCTTAGGAGTGATGCACCTCAAATCAATCCTTTCTATGTACGTTGTCAGGTACATGGACTACCGTAGTAGCATGTACATCTTCAACTTTGAAATTTGGGTGATGGCAGGAGTTTTGTGCAACAAGCAGGTGCTTCCTTTGCTCTTATTTCCACTCGTGAAGGCACTGGGGAGAGTGGATATTTCTTTGAAGTTAAATCCTATTTGCACCTTGCATCTCCTACCCAATATGGGTGGGGTTCTTTCTACTCCCAAAATATGGGGTAGCACAATTCATCCACACTTGCTAGTCCTTTAAAATGTTCACCCAAAAAATTGGGTGGGTTTCTTGGGAAGTTCCACCCAAGGTTAGGGGTGGGTGTCCGCTTACTCTTATCACTTACCTTGCTTCATTCTGCCATCCATCCAATGTTTTGGTCTGCCAGTGACTGCTAATGCCACTACTTGGTACCTTCCACCCATCTATCCATGTCTTCAAAAATTTATGGGCTCTAATAAAATTGGGTGAGGAGGCACAAAAATACTCACCCACACTCTTGGCAACTTACATGGGTCTTTTACTCTATAAAAAATAAGGAACCCAACAAGCATTCGACTAGTAAAGCACTACCAAACAAAGAAGGAATGAATAGAGAAGGCAGAGACAACAAATCATGGAGAGGAAAATTGGGAGATGATAATAGAAGAAATGGAAGAAAGAAAGAACACACAAAGAGGAGAAGAGGGGAAAGGGTAAAGGAGTTCTCGGGGGAAATAATGAGAGCACAAAATGAGGGAGCAATAAGAAGAAGGGGTTGTAAGATGATTGCGATTATAGGCAGTCATCAGAACAACAACAACCACACAGAAAGAGCACACAGGAAGGGAGGAACAAGAGGGAACACAATAAAGCATCATGTACCCATAAACATACTCTACTGCAGCCCAAAGCAAATTCAAGAACATACAGGTTGCCAAAAACCATGATCCTCAGGGTTAATTAATTTTAGCAATCTATCTATTCTTAAATTGGCTTTCCACTAGACAGCTTTTGACAAGATTCACTTTCCCAAAAAGCATGCCATGAGCTTTATGATCTGCATTCATCCTCTTTATTGTATATATATAATGGAGGGGTAGTAGGATAAACACCACTTTTGGATGATTTGATAAGATATGGACTACCAACTCATACTGACGTATTTTAAGTCTAGCTAGCTTTTGCTTGATACAATCGCATATCTTTCGGTCTTGTGCTCTATCCATTGGGCTACAGAGTCACAAAAGAGAGAATTAGAAGATAGGGGAAGTTATTTTAGGAACTAATATATTTATCTAAAGTTTTTTGCTTTTTTTGAGTTCCACCACCATGGCGCACTTTTATTTAGCTTTTGACTTATGTACACAAAATTGCGGTGCAA
Organism: Wollemia nobilis; assembly: GCA_028583015.1. Classification (NCBI taxonomy): domain Eukaryota; kingdom Viridiplantae; phylum Streptophyta; class Pinopsida; order Araucariales; family Araucariaceae; genus Wollemia; species Wollemia nobilis. Next base: position 9,666,916 of record JAQPPZ010016467.1, on the reverse strand, counting down.
TTGGTGCATCGTGACTACTAAATTGCCCTAGAGTTTTATCCAGTGAACTTGTAGTGACCAGACCAAATGGTATTGAACTTAAGACATTCTTGTAATCAGGTCGGAATTGCTAGCTTTTCCAAGTCATGAAGAATTCACAACTTGGTAGATCATGATGCAAACCAATACCTATGCAATCGATGATCAATGTGGCAATAAATTTTTCCATGAGGGAGCCCTATTCTTGTACTATTTTTCTTGGAAATGGGCTCCAATTTTTCTAGTATTTGGGATCCACATGCTATGAAATTCTAGCTTCGTACACCTTCATCGCCTTCGCACATTTTCTTGTATAGACCTCATTGATTGAGCCTACTGCTGATGGGACCTCATTGGGAACCGAGGGTTTATTAATTATGCCATTTTTGAAATATCTTGGCCCTTGCTCATTGTGCCCCTCAACACAAAAAGGATGCAAAAATGCATCCTCCTTGTGCGTGATGTTCTTACCTAGGTTTAGATCCTCAACTTCTTGGGAAATGGTGCAAGCGCTAGAGGTACCACCTTATGTGCTAATGCTTAAACTTCTCCCACCTAGGCTAGATTTGGCATCCACCCCTTGTGCTCCATCGGTATGTAACCTTGGCTCTTACATAGCTTGATATGGGATCCACAATGGATAATGTGTAGTACGCTCAGGAACATCGATGGATGGAAATAGGGATGGAAGGATAGAGTCCCCTGAAGATGTCATTCCTATGAGAATTAGGAGTCACTCCACCTATACGACCTCCTAAAAGACTTCAAGGATTTATTTTTCCCTAGTTTGTAGTAGGAAGATGTCTATATTTGAGCTTAAACCTTGGATATAATACAGGTGGGCCTAGGCGGGTGATGATTGTAATTCAGGAGGAATCCTATTCTAGATCCTCTTGAATCGAATGTTGAAGTCGATCAAGGATTCAAGATGTGTCATCTTGATGTAGGAGAGATGCATCAAGAGTTGGAAAGGGTCCATGGAGCCATAAAATGTGTCAATGAGAGCTCCCGCTAGGTTCATCCATGAGTAAAAATTCTTTCATCCAAGGTTTCAGTACCACAATAACGCCTTTCCTTCTAGAGAGATGACCAAAAGTTTGATCATGACATCCTCATGGGTAATGCCATGGAGGGGTGCTAGTGTAGCAACATCTTCAATATGCTCCTGAGCCATTCCCAAGGTGCCATTGTATTTGGTCAAGGCCTTCAAGGTACCCTTGGGAATCTCATGCGAGTAGTGGAGGTTCAGTGGATCGGGGTCATTCCATTGAGGGAATGATAGCTAAAACATTAAGGCACCAATATTTAGATGTCCTAATTGTGATGCCAGATTCATATTCAAAGTCACCATATGAGCATGTTATCTTCACTAACAAGGTCAAGGTTACTCGTTGTACCTTGAGTCCTTTGAGATGTTTGGATTTTCATCATGGGCAGGAAACTGGTCTCATAATATGGATGTGTCACATAGTTAGAGTTTCCAGGTGACTTTGATAAGATCTAGGTAAATAAGAGTCACCAAACTCTAATTTTATAAAACATGGGGACCTTAGTGAGTTCCCCAATAGAGTCACTAAAATATGTTGGTTGTCAATCTGGCATCCTGCACCAAGACAAGGAGGCAGATCAACACCAAGCATATAATGACCATCATATCAAGATAGGGTGGATGATCTTTAGAGGATGCTGATTCCTTCGAGGGTGGTTCTATCTACTCTACACTACCAAACAAGGGAAATGGAAAAGGTAAGGAAGAAATAAAGGAATACCATAGCCATAACTTACAAGGATGGGTATAACTGAATCAAGACTTATGCAAGCGATATACCTCGTATGAACACATACCCTACACCTAAAAAATCACCCAACTGTACCTTAGTTCTATCTCCTATCAGCAATGGGTAGGAGATGAATTCTAGAACCAACGGACAAGTGCATGAGATCCAGGATGAAGAATCAAAGCACTCCTTTTTGATTGGATTTAGCAAAAATAAAACCCCAACCCATATTCACAAACATGTACTTTTGAGTTGCTCGAGTAAACCCCATGAAATATAGATAGCAGAATAACATGGGATAACTTAAATGACTAAATAACAATGAGCATTTACACTTTTAATAAATAATAAGAGGACAAATCCAGAGACCAAACAGTGTAGAATTTGTATTTATATAGAGGTAAACCTTACATAAGAATTGTAATGGCTAAAGAGCCACCCATAGGAATGACCAACATTCCACTATTTATAGTTATATTTACATGGATTTCAAAATCTAGACATTAATGATGGTAGGTGAGAAGATGACTCTTGCAGTTGACGAGCACCGTTTTTGTACATTGCTCCTCTAGATAACATCAATCTTCTAGAAGGTGGTAGATGCTTTTGGATCAATCTGGACCTTCAGATATTATTATATTTTTACCCAGTTGTCAATTCTCAACTACCTCATACTTCTCCTCAATTGGTGATCCTATGGTTAGGCGACGAGTGACAGGTATTGAATCACCTTGAGAGCGATGCACCTCGAATCAGTCCCCTTTATGTACATTGTCAGCTACCTAGACTTCCACAACATCATGTACATATTCAAATTTGAAATTTTGGAAATGGTAGGAGTTTTGCACACTAGGCAGGTGCTTCCTTTGCTCTTATTTCCACTTGTGGAGGCACTGGGGAGAGGGTGGATATTTCTCTAAAGTTTCACCCTGTTTGCACCTTGCATCTCCCACTCGATATGGGTAGGGTTATTTCTACTCCCCAAGGGCGAGGTCACACAATTTTTATGCCCTTGCTAGTCCCTTGAAATGTTCACTCAACAAGTTGGGCAAGTTTCTTGGAAAGTTTTACCTAAGGTTAGGGGCAGGTGTTTGTCTGCTCTTTGTTATCACCCTACTTCATTATGCCATTCATACAATGTTTTGGTCTGCCAGTGAATGCTATTGCCACTACCTGATACCTTCCATTCATCTATCCATGTCTTCAAATTTTTGCGGGCTCTAAGAAGAGTGGGTGAGGAGGCACAAAAATCCTCACCCACAGTTAGTCAGATTCATATTTATTTTGCTTTCATTGAAGGAAAGACTTAAATTATTTATATTCTAAATTTTAGGTAACTCTTCAATTTTATGAAGGTTGAGTTTATTTTAAAAATAATCCTTTGTTATTAGAGAAAATATTTATGGATGTGACCTTTATAATATAAATTTGATAAATTTAGAAGTGAATTATTTTGGTTTTTACTTTAGTTTGTTATATGGAAATATTCTTCATAAGTGATGGTTTGCTTCTAAGAAAAAATAGTTCAATATTTTTTATGGAAGAGAAACTATTATAATGGTTCCTGAGACCTATGTGGGTTAAGGGATAATTATAAAGAGAAGTATAAGATTATCTTTTATAAATTGTTTTTTTGATCTTGGTTTTGAAAGAGAAACTATTATAATGGTTCTTAAGACCTATGTAGGTTAAGAGATCATTATAAAGAGAAGTATAGGATTCTATTTTATAAACTAGTTTGTTGATCTTGGTTTTGAAAGAGAAACTATTTTGGTTCCTGATACTCATATGGGTAAAGGGAACCTTATAGAGAGAGAAGTGTGGGATTATATTTTGTAAATTGGTTTGTTAATCTTGGTTTTGAAAGAGAAACTATTTGGTTCCTGATACTCATATGGGTAAAGGGACCCTTATAGAGAGAGAAGTGTGGGATTCTCTTGAAGATTTATTTTTATGCATAGTTGCTTGCATAGTGTTAGTGGTATGATTAAATTGCATTGCATTTGGAGCTATCCTAATCCCTATGTATTCCTCAAGAGCATGGGTAGATTTCCATTTTATGAAGAGGATTATGGATTATAGATGGCTTGGATATTCTTGTGGATGGCTTCATAGTACTTTTTGAATGTATAAATGTTATGGAAACAAAGGCTATGTAAAATAATGTCTTGTTAAATGAGTGTTGTAAACTTGAATATTGTACAAATTAAAGGTTTATGTTGCTTTAATGTTACCATGGGTCTTGTACATTATGATGATATTGCAATATTTTAGTAGGAAAGATAGTATTGAGCTCTATCAATTTGTTGGAATGCATCTTTATATAACTTTATGATAAATACTTGGATCATTTATGCTATAGCATTTAAGTTAAAGAAATGTGTCTTTTGAAGCTTTATGTCTGGTATTTGAGCTAAGCTAAATTTGGTTTTTATTTAAGATGCAACCATGTATATCTATTATAACATCTCAGATCAAATAGATGATGACTTGATTTAAAGTGCTTTTGATATTATGTAATCCATGGTGTTTTACTTTATAAGTATGCTTTAAAGTGCAACAATGTTATTAGAGATAAGGTTAACTTGGGATGGTTAGAATATCTTGTGGGACTTGTTGGAACCGATTCTTGCATCCATAGGATTCGATTGTCATGCTGCAAAAATCCATTTGAAACCAACGAGCTATTACAGGCTCTGGTCAACCTGCCTCTTCGTTCTGATAAACACGAATATTGCTAAAGGAAAACTACAGAACGGGTAAGGAAACCCCAGCGGTAATTATATGATAAAATGTTGATTACACGCTCCAGATTAATGTAACACTATATGTATTAAAATGACCAAGCAAGAAAATAACCATTTGTTATGCCTTATGTAGACCGGTGCCTAGATTCATTGGGTTGTTATAGCAATTTAACAACAATTTTGACATGAACAGAGAGAAGGGGGAAAAGAAAATTGGTGCTCTTAGACTTATTCGAATATCGTAATAAAACTAAAATTTGACCAACGAAAGAAACGTATATAATGCATTCAAATAATGTAATCCATTACACAGTGACACACAGTACCAAGACAAAGATATAATAGGAATGAAACTCAGAATTGTATTGATTTCATAAAATATTACATGCAGAGTGGGCAGGATGCCTTTTAACTCTATTTTTCTCAAAGAAATACATCAATACAATGAATAAGACTCTGTTCAAATAATGTAACAGGTCTCTCCTACTCTCCTTGTTCCAATCTGGTAATAGTAGAGTCTCTGAATCTCAGGCTCAATAGGATAGGAAATAATCTCAGCTTCTTGAGCACTTTCCTATCAAAATCTTGCATAGTAAAGGGAAGAAAGAAGAATGAATGAGAAAAATAGACACAAAAAGGAGATACAACAACACAACTCTAAAGGGCACTCAAGTATACCTCTTAGCAAAAATGCTATTCTCTAATTGCTTGATGATGAATCTGAACCTGTCTGCTTCCTTTTATAGTTGTTGGTTCTTGATTCTATTATTTTTGGTCTGGTTCTAGCCTTACACTTGTCAGCATCTGATTGAACCTATTTTGTATGTTGTCCAGTTGGTGTGCTCTGAATTGATCATCATGGTCTGCTCTTGGGCTGAAGGGAGCTCTTCCACTGAATAATTTGGCCATTTTGTTCTCTTGTTGGCCCTAGAAACTAAGGATTCATTATTATATTTTTTCTTTTTGTTCTGCTTGTCCTGGTCACTATGGTCTGCTGTTAAGGATCGACCAAGTTGCTATCATGAAATTTAGATGAAGGACGAAGGGGGACCCGACGTGATGGTGAAGACAAGGGGTGGCATGCTAGTGGCAATCAGATGGAATGGCACTGATCATGTGATAGAGTGAAGGGAGAAGAGAGGAAAGGGGATGGCTTCACACGATGGATGGAGGTGAGATGGCATAATGTTGGGAAAAATGTCAGGATGGTTAAGGAAGAATGCATAGAAAGAGGGAGGTAGTGATAAGTAGGAGGAAGGTAGGAATGGAAAACAAGATCTGGAAGCATCTATAAGCTGCTACCATAACTATATTCCATTGGAGTGTTCCCCTTGTAACTATATTCCATCGAAGCATGGATTGAATGACTTTTTGCAAGTCGAAACCATGTTTTATTCTTCATGCACTTTCTTCATCTTGAGTATTTGTAGAACATAAAATGAATATGTTCATACTCCTTGTACTCCATTGTTTTTCTTATTGATGCCTTTTAGCTCCCTGTTAGTGCCCTTATTTATAAGACAAGAGTTTTGGGCATGAGCTTTTGAGTAAGATTATTTTAGTCTTTCACATAGTATGTTATCATTTCCAGTGAATACGTATGGCCTGATTACATGCTTGAGCATCAGGGTTTATCTTTTGCTCAGTCAACATTGCTCCTTTCTATGTATTATCTATGGGATTTATTCTGATTGTTCAAATCTTTCCTTCCTTGAGTATTATCTAGACTCACATTGTTGGTGTGTACTAATTATTTGACTTCATCTCAGTTGTTGATCCTCATATCGTCCCTCGGTGTACCTTGTTGTGGATGAGTCATTTCCTTGCTTTCTACCTCGATATTTATTTCAGGCATTTTGTGGAGTGATCACCCTTTTTTGAGAGTCTAGACTATCAAATTTTCTTTTTGGAACATGATTTTGCTGATTTTTAGTGGCTTATTGTCAGATCAGTTGTTCAACTGAGTACAAATATTTAGTCGACCATATATACCCCATTTTCCTTGGTTCCTTTTATATGGCCTAGATCAATCAGTTGTCATTGGATCTTATAAAGGACCAATAACATTCCTTGATCTCCATAGGGTACAACTCGTGCTTTGGAAGAATCATGATTGAGTGTAGCCATTGGATCAACCTTTGTTCCATCGTTGCCTTGGATATTTTATAACCTGTGGGTTAGATAACCTAAATAACATGCTTTGAAACCTCCCTTTGTTTAATATTGATTAATCAATAAAAATAGGGGTGATTAATAATGTGTTAGGACCATTGCTAATGTGATTAAAATTTAATTAATTGAATGCTAATTTAGGCTTACCATTAGATTTACCTTTGAAGTGTGCATCACCATTGGATTATTTTGAGAGGGAGCACATCCATTGGATTCATTAGAAGATATCCGTTGGATTAGCCTTGCTTATATCTTATCATTTTGACTTTGACTCAATCACTGTCGTCAGATCCTTTTAATCTCAATGGAGTGCTACCATCGGATTTGCTTTGTTTTGGTTGGCTTATCTTTCGATTGGCTCATTTAAGCACCACCATCTGATTAAGTAAGAATGAAGTGCTACCCTTAGATTTAGATCGATGTGCTCAATGGATAAAGTGCATTGGTCAATTTCCTTTAATTTGGCATGTGATTAATCATGTCATTCATTTTTTTATCCTTGGTAACTAGTGATGAATGCACATCATTAGATCAAAAGTTTGATCAAGCGCTATCGTCTGATTTCTTTGAGCTTATGTCGGGGTGCTTTATTGTGTTGGGTACATCCATCTAATTTTTCTTTGATGAGGCGTTGTCGTTAGATCTCCTACAAGTTGCACACTTGATAGACAAAAAGGGATACATTATTATATTTGATTAATCTTGGTTTAATTTAAAAGGGGTAATTAGTAAATGTATTATACCCTCACTAATGCATGATTAATCTTAGCTTTACCTTCATGTTTACCCGATATCCTTACCATTTCATCGTTTGGGTTTTGATTTTGGTGTGACCATTGGATTTCGATCAATGTTGGTGTGACCGTTGATTTTCTTCAACCTACGGGGTTAGTTACCAAGGGGCATATGATTTTAAACTTTGATTAAGCTGAAAGGGGGATAATTATCTGATGTATTAGACCCTCACTAATATTATTTAATAGATTTAATTAATTCTTGTGGTCTTTTACCTTTTTGATGCACCTTTATGAGAGCGTCATCGTCCGATCAGATCTTGATCGAGCGCTATCATCGGATTCATCCAATTAGCTCGATGTTTAATGGGGGTGCATGTTCCTTGGATTTTATTAATAATTCTTTTGAAACATTAGATTTTAATTTCTTTGGCCACATTATTTTAAAAGGTTGATTAATCGAGGTGAGCACATCCATCGGATTTTACTTTGATGAAGCGCTACCCTTAGATTTATTTTAAGGTGCTTGATTTTTAACACAATGGGGTGCATACCCTTAAGCCTTAATTAAATTATTTAACATTACTTATGCTTTTTGGGCTTTAGACCAAGGTACTTTATTAAATTTCCCCCTTACTTTTGAATACTTTAGGACTTAAAGATTTAACCTTTGACTTAGGTCAGAACATGTTAATTAATTCGGGGGACTAACTTTATCTTCTTTAAGGGTCGAGTTTTATTAAGAGGGATTGACCTTTGTAAAAAATAACCATGATTTTTATTAAAGGGTGCACACATAGCAATATCTAAGGTTAGACTTCATCAAACAAACCCATAAGAAATTAATTTCTCTTAATTAGATGCAATAGAGACCAACAATGCTTGCTTATTTTGATGAAACCAAAAATTTAAATTTGGGGGTTTCAAAGTTTGAGTCAAATTTGGCTCCAACATAGGCTCTGTCTGGGACAATGTGCTGAAAACATGAGGCACTTGAGAACCATAGAATCTCCTGGTTTTATTGCAATTTGGATACAAATTCAAATCATCAAGACTGATAAACAAAACTTAAAAACAACAAAACATTACAATTTTAAAACTAAAAAATGTACAAATGATAGGACATCAAAGTAATAGAGTATTGAAAAACTGTAATTTCCTTTTATTCACTTTTTGAAAAATAGGGCCAAAATTTTAGAAACAGATGAGCTTTTGAGATATATTGTAATGCTTGTTCTAGCTAAGTTATAAGATATGATTACACAAAATTTGTCAAAACTTTTTGCTCCATCATGTTTAAGCCCATGTGTGTGTTTGTGCATTTATTTTGATTTCTAAGTCTTTCAGAACTTTGCCATATCTGAGAAAAATAGTTAAGCCTAATATGTGATTTCACTCTTTAAAAAATTTTCACCATTCTACAGGGCTCCACTGCCAGTCAAGCGTCTATAGCCTCGGTGGAGTTGCTTCTAATCCCATCCGGTTTTACCCTACTTCTAGTCAAGCATCTATAGCCCTAGTAGAGGTTTTCCAAGATATCTCAGGCAGTGACTCAATTTTACTTTATTGTAATTTTTCTTTCTCGTTTGAGAAGTATTTGATATAAGCAAATTGTGCAACGAGTATGCTTGAGTTGAGGATTAGTTTCTGGCTATAATGATGAGTGTAATAATTTTTAGCTTAACCACCCTCTCAAAGATAACTCGGTTCTTTGGACCTTTGAAGTCACTTTAAGTATCATTTGTAATGTGAGGCTTTGACATGATGTTTCAATCAACTTTGTTTTCATCCTGTTTTATCTCATATCAAATAACTATTGCATAAACACTCATATTTGAAAAATTGTAAACCTCATCAAAGTCTAAAATAAATCTCCTTCTTCTTATTATTTTTGGTGGAATCAACAGTAATGTATACTCATCAAACTAAGAATATCATGTGTACAACAAACTCAGAATTATGCTAATCAATAAAAGAAAAGCTTATCTAATACACAAAATAACAAAATACATCACTCTATTTTTGGGGTTTTTTGTTTTTCCATTTATATTATTATATATTATTTATTTTTCACCTTCAATAGGGATTGTACATTTTGAGGTGTTGGCCATTAATAGGGATAGCCATTATTTCTCCCTGCAAAGTCTACAACTTGTAAGTATTCTGCCCTATAACATGGGCTATCTGGTATGGACCAATCCATTTAGGTTCAAATTTACCCTTTTCACCATGCTTATCATTTTTAGGATCCCAATAGATGACTATATCTCCTTGAGAAAAAGGAGTACCCTTGGTTTTCTTATTAAATAATTTCATGGTTTTCTGGGTTTGTTCCATCATTCTATTAAGGGTCTCTCTTCTTTGCTCTTCTAACAGGACAATTTGGTCAAGCCTTCTCTGTATGGGATTAGGGTCTTCATGGTCTTGTAATAAGAGGGAAAGTGCCAATTTTTCTATTCTTGAAGGTAATAAGGCTTTCTCTCCATATACCATCTCATAGGGGGTTCTTCCTGTGTTTCTTTTAACAGACAACCTATCAGCCCATAGAGCAAATTTAAGTTCATTGTCCCACCCTCTTTTGTTCTTACCTAATGACATTTTTATTCTAGTTATTACATTCTTATTTGATGACTCAGCTAGACCATTTCCTTGGGGGTAATAATTAGTAGAATGGGATAACTCAATTCCATATTCAGCATAAAACTCTACCATTTCATATGAAACAAAATACTGTGCATTATCTGTAACTAGTTTGTGAGGAACTCCAAACCTGGTCAGAATGTTTTCCTCCAAGAATTTGATGATAGTGGCAGTAGTGGATGTTCTCAGAGGTGCAACTTCTACCCACTTTGTAAAGTAATCTGTTGCAGTTATGATCCACTTGTGCTGGCCAGATGAATTAGGCTTGATCTCTCCAATTAAATCAATGCCCCATTGGGTGAATGGTGCTTCAATGATTACTGGCTTGAGAGGCATGGCTGCTAGCTACTTTTTTCCTACAAAAACTTGGCAGTTATGATAGTTCCTAACATATTTATATACATCCTTAAAAATGGAAGGCCAATAATATCCTGCTCTCATAATTTTATTAGTTGTGGCTCTTGGAGCAAAATGTCCTCCACAAAAACCATCATGAAATTCATTAATTATTTTTGGGACTTCACTTTCATATAAATAGACTAATAATACTCCATCAAGGTGTTTCCAATATAGCACACCATCCTGTATATAATATTTTTGGGCTTGAAGCTTGACTGACCTCATTCTGTTTATTGACATATCTTTAGGGAATGAAAGGGTTTGTAAGTATGACAAAATTTCTTCATACCATTTGCATTCGGTATTATTGATTCTTCTGACATCATATGCTTCATCTATTGTGAGAACATTTTCAAATCCTTCTTCTTCTTTGTTAGCCAAACCTTGTCCTTTGATAGTTTTAACTATTTTGAATTCAGCCTCATACAACAGAAGCTTTACCATCCATCTTGTTGGTCTTCCTAATGGCTCTGATTGAGAAAAAATATCTTTTATTGCTATAAAAGGGATGCAGTAGTAAACCTTATTTGAGCCAAATATACCTTTGAAGTGTTCTAAAGATTGGATGACTGCATAAGCATGTTTTTCTAGCAAGGTGTATTTAAGATGTGCTCCTTTCAATCCTGAACTCATGAAGGCTATTGGCCTTTCATTATTTTCATCATATTTTTGTGAAAGAACTACAGCAATTGAATGTTCAGATGCATATGAATAGATGTTAAAATCTTTAAAATAGTCAGGGCAGCTTAGGGTTGGAGTGGTTGATATGGCTTCTTTGATTTTGTTAAATGCTTCCATATTCTCTACTGTCCATTTTATTTCTCCAGTTTTCTTAACCATATCATTTATGGGTTTGGTCATCTCTGCAAAATTTGGAACAAATCTTCTAATAAAATTTATCTTGCCAAAGAATGACCTGACACCTTTTAAATTTCTGGGAGGGGGAATTTTGGAAATAGCTTCAATTCTTTCTGGGTCAATGCTTATTCCTTTTTCTGAAACTATATGACCTAACAACTTTCCTTGTGTAGTCCCAAATATGCATTTCTTGGGATTTAAAGAAATTCCAAATTCCTTGCACCAAGAAAAAACTATAGTTAAATGTTCTAGATGATCTTCTAGATTTTTAGAAAATACTATGATATCATCCAGGTAGACAACTACTATTTTGAACATTAATCCTTTGAAGGTAAAATCCATTGCTCTCTGAAAAGTAGCACCTGCATTCATTAGTCCAAAAGGTATTCTTAAATATTCAAATGTGCCCCAAGGTGTAGTGAATGTTGTCTTATGTCTATCTTCTGGATTTATCTGAATTTGATTGTACCCTAAAAATCCATCTAATAGAGACAATCTAGTTGAGCCAACTACTGCTTGCAATAATTGTTCCATGTTGGGTAATGGGTAATTGTCTTTTAATGAACTCTTGTTTAAATTTCTAAAATCTACACAGATTCTAATATCCCCATTCTTTTTTTGACTGGTACTAAATTGGATATCCAAGAAGAAAATCTTACCTTTCTGATTATTTTGGAATCCAATAATTTTTGTACCTCTTTTTGCATTATTGGGTGCAGAGTTGGGTTGTACTTCCTCTGTTTCTATCTAAATGGTTTAGAATCTTCTTTCAGGGGTATTATGTGTGTCATTACATCTATTTTGAAAGTTTTAAGGTCTTCATAAGTCCAAGCAAAATGTTCTTTGTTCTTTTTCAAGAAACTGATATATCCAAATTTTTCTTTAGCAGGTAAGGCCATGTCTACTTTCACTATTCTAGGTTCTTTCATTGAACCAATGTTAATGTCTTCAGATATTACTTCTCTGCTTAAAGGCTTATAAGCTTTGTCAAAATCATCAAATAGACTCTCTAGAGAACCTAATCCTTTGGGTATTCTATTTGTTTTCAATTGGATTACTTCTACTGGCTCTCCTATTTGGTCTTTTAGCTTATCTTCATCCTTTTCATCATAGATTACATCTGCATACTGATTTTGCAGAGTCATAAAATCCTTAATATCTATATCATCTTGAAAGACCTGTAGATAGACTATGTTATCTGGCATAGAAGGCTTATAGACTGAAATAGTTGGGAATCTATCCATATATTCTGTAGTTATCTCTGGGTGATCTAGACCTGAGGCATTTACAACTAAAATATCTGCAACATGATTTTGTTCTCTTGGAATATATGAGATATTGAAAGCTAAGAATTTATCAATTTCTTCCAATACTGCATTTTTATATTGCTTAAGCCTAGGGTGCTTGGTCTGATATTTACCTTTGATTTGTTGTATAATAAGCTCTGCATCCCCTATTACAGTCAAGTAGTTAATACCTAATTCTTTTACTTTTCTTAACCCTAGTAGTAAGGCTTCATACTCAACTACATTGTTTGTGCAAGGGAATTCTAGTCTGTAAGGAATACCAAGGTAATTTCCTTTTATATCAGTCAAATTAACACCTGCACCTGCTCCAGATTGGGATTTAGCTCCATCAAAAGACATGGTCCACATTTCTTGGGTTAATACTCTATCTGATTCAACATCTACTATTTTCATAACTTCTGGATCCATGTTCTTTGCTTCTGGTACTTCCACCAGGAATGGGTTGTGCCATATGGAGTAAACTCCCATCCCTTTTTCTTCCATAGAGTTTACTAAGTTTATCATTGTTTCATCAGTTTGAATTAACTCTACGGAGTGCTTGTTAAATGGTTCTCTTCATAATATTATATTCTCCTTATCTGATATGGGGATTGTAGCATAGGACCAGTCCAATTGAATTGAACCTCCCAGTTGTTCTGCCCAATGTCTACTGAGTAATAGTGAGAAGAATGGGTCAACATCAACTACTGCAACATCCATGACTATGCCCTTTTTGGGGTGTTGATCTAAGAAAACCAACAATCCAGTTATTACCCCTACACAAGGAATTTGTCTACTATCCATTACTAAAATAGGGGCAGAATCTCTAGTACATATTAATCCCATTTGATCAACTATTAATTTGGGCATGATATTGTGTGAGGCTCCACTATCTAGCATGCAATTATGAATGACATACCTTTCCCCTTCATCTGAATTATACCTCAATGATACATAGAAGGGTCTAACAGAGGATGGTGATCTTGTATCATGTTGATTTTGTCTAGCAGCATGGCAAGTTGGGTCTTCTTTTTGTTCCACTAATCCAAATGCTCTGTAGACTTGTTCTCTGTATTGTTGAACTTTCATAAGTTCTCCAAATGTGATGTTAACCTTTTGTTTACTGAGTTCTGACCCAACATCAAATTCTATCTTCTTTATATCCAGTGGTTTATTACTTTCTTCTTTGGAAATCTCTTCCTCTAATTCTATTACTTCAGGAGTAATATTTTTGAGGATTCTATCAGTTTTCTCTTTACTGATATTCTTATTTGTGAAAGTTTGTTTTCTTGTTTCACTTGTAGAGGCTTTCTCTGTCCTATCTAGGATAGTCCTATTTCTTAAATTCAAAGTATGGGTAGCCTCTAATTCTTCAACTTCTTGAGCAGTGGGGATTAATTTCCCTTGCTTCATCTTGTCATATCTTGACTCATGTGATTTCTACAAGATTTTAGTTCCTTCAGCTACTAAGATTTGAGGATGATGATTTGAAGCATATTTATCCATATCTTCTTCAAACAACCTTTCTCTAGATTCATCTTCAATAGACCAACAAGCATTGATTCTTATATCCTCTTCTGATTCAACATGTAAATCTACATTGCGTTGATCACTTAGGTGAATTCCACATGCATCAGGGTTATGAGGTGCATCACAAGTAGAGAAAAAATAGGGAAAGCCTTCTGCTACATTGGCAGATGGTATGGGGTTAGGAACACTATTATGATCTCTATCAGAATCTCTATTTTTCTAGCTATTGTTACCATTATTCCTATTCCTATTTCCTTCTTCAGAACCATTGTTGTTTCCCCAATTCCTATTGAATTTTTTTTTAAAAGGAGGATGATTATCAACATGAGGTCACTCTGTTTGTGAAGATTCACCATTATTACCATTGTTTCTTTCAATTCTTGCTATCTTGTTGTTCATGTTATTGAGCATCTCAGTCATTTGACTAGTCAATTTCTCCATTGGATCAATTTCAGTTCTTCTTTGTATATCAAATGCTACTCTTTTAGGTTTTCTATCAGGTAGGTTGACTTCTAGAGAATAAGGCTTCATCTTACCATTGTCAAGCATATTTCTTTCTATATCCATTGCCTTTTCCATACAACCATCAATGGTAGTGGCTTGTTCTTGCCTCAGCTCATAGTTAAACTCTCCTTGAAAAGCATTTTTGTAAAAACAAATAGACTGAATATCACTAGGCCTAAGGTTGGTAGGGATTTTGTTCCTGGTCTTTGAAAATCTTCTGTTAAAGTCACTAACAACCTCATTCTCTTTTTTCTTCATAGTGGCTAACTCAGTTAACAGAGATTGTTCATTTTTTCTTTCACCATATTTCTTTAGAAACACAACTTCCATTTTGGTGAAGTTTGGGATATCATTGTCAGGAAGGGAATTGAACCACTCTCTAGCATATTTTTCTAAAGTCTATAAAAATAGTCTCAAGACTACATCTTCATGTTCAACCTCTAGACTATCCATCGCATACAAGAAACTCTTGATATGATCTTCTCCAGTTACTGCACTATTTCCTAAGAATTTTGGAAGGTATTTGTGAGCTTTACTGGGCAAGGCATTAAGATTTGTTGGTAACACAAAAGGCCTATATCTATTAGTTCTCCATAAATGAACATTAGCCTGGGCCATTGTTACTATAGAATTCAAATTCACAACAACAGTACCTACAGTAATATGGTTCTGGGTAGCCTGAATATAATCTAATGGATTATCTACCTTAGTATTACTATTAATTGGACAATGAGAATAATCACATGTATCTTCTATAATAGAATTCAAATGTTCATCTACAGTGATATCAATAGTAAAAGTATTCTGATCTTTATTTTTCTTTACGTACTTTTTACCACTAGAATTTGATCTACTATTATAAGTAGTATTCTTGAAAAGTGGAGTTTTCTGATTATGTATAAATACCTCTGGATTCTCGAGTTTCTAGGAATAGCTCCTTACCACTTCTCTTGGTGTTCGCTAGCACGTTCTGCTCTTTCCTTTTTTATTTTATCTTCTGGGTTCGTTCAGATAGAGTCGCCAACACTAGGGTGCAGAAAGAATAACGTATGCTTTTATCAAGAATGCTTGATATTAACACTCATCCTCATAGGAGTCGGTTCTTGGGATAATTCAAGAAAATCAAGAAACGTAGAAACTTACTTCAAAAAGCAATTTTAAAACAAGAATCATGGACATAACAAATAAAGAACACTAAAAATGTAAAAATTAAAGATGTTGGTTCTTTATTTTGACTGGTCATCCATTGATTAAAAATAATCATTGAAAGAAAACTATTAAGAAGATAATTAAATCTTTCTATCAAGTCCTCCCCAAAATGATGCCAAAAAACTATTGGAACCGATTCTTGCATCCATAGGATTCGATTGTCACGCTACAAAAATCCATTTGAAACCAACGAGCTATTACAGGCTCTGGTCAACCTGCCTCTTCGTTCTGATAAACATGACTATTGCTAAAGGAAAACTATAGAATGGGTAAGGAAACCCCAATGGTAATTCTATGATAAAACGTTGATTACACGCTCCAGATTAATGTAACACTATATGTATTAAAATGACCAAGCAAGAAAATAACCATTTGTTATGCCTTATGTAGACCGGTGCCTAGATTCATTGGGTTGTTATAGCAATTTAACAACAATTTTGACATGAACAGAGAGAAGGGGGAAAAGAAAATTGGCGCTCTTAGACTTATTCGAATATCGTAATAAAACTAAAATTTGACCAATGAAAGAAATGTATATAATGCATTCAAATAATGTAATCCATTACACAGTGACACACAGTACCAAGACAAAGATATAATAGGAATGAAACTCAGAATTGTATTGATTTCATAAAATATTACATGCAGAGTGGGCAGGATGCCTTTTAACTCTATTTTTCTCAAAGAAATACATCAATACAATGAAGAAGACTCTGTTCAAATAATGTAATAGGTCTCTCCTACTCTCCTTGTTCCAATATGGTAATAGTAGAGTCTCTGAATCTCAGGCTCAATAGGACAGGAAATAATCTCAGCTTCTTGAGCACTTTCCTATCAAAATCCTGCATAGTAAAGGGAAGAAAGAAGAATGAATGAGAAAAATAGACACAAAAAGGAGATACAACAACACAACTCTAAAGGGCACTCAAGTATACCTCTTAGAAAAAATGTTATTCTCTAATTGCTTGATGATGAATCTGAACCTGTCTGCTTCCTTTTATAGTTGTTGGTTCTTGATTCTATTATTTTTGGTCTAGTTCTGGCCTTACACTTGTCAACATCTGATTGAACCTATTTTGTATGCTGTCCAATTGGTGCAGCTCTAAACTGATCATCATGGTCTGCTTTTGGGCTGAAGGGAGCTCTTTCGCTGAATAATTTGGTCATTTTGTTCTCTTGTTGGCCCTAGAAACTAAGGATTCATTATTATATTTTTTATTTTTGTTCTGCTTGTCCTGGTCACTATAGTCTATTGTTAAGGATCGACCAGGTTGCTATCATGAAATTTAGATGAAGGACGGAGGGGGACCCGACGTGATGGTGAAGACAAGGGGTGGCATGCTAGTGGCAAACGGATGGAATGGCACTGATCACGTGATAGAGTGAAGGGAGAAGAGAGGAAAGGTGATGGCTTCACATGATGGATGGAGGTGAGATGGTGTAATGTTGGGAAAAATGTTAGGATGGTTAAGGAAGAATGCATAGAAAGAGGGAGGTAGTGATAAGTAGGAGGAAGGCAGGAATGGAAAACAAGATCTGGAAGCATCTATAAGCTGCTACCATAACTATATTCCGTCGGAGTGTGCCCCTTGTAACTATATTCTATCGAAGCATGGACTGAATGACTTTCTGCAAGTCAAAACCATGTTTATTCTTCATGCGCTTTCTTCATCTTGAGTATTTGTAGAATAGAAAATGAATATGTTTATACTCCTTGTACTCCATTATTTTTCTTATTGATGCCTTTTAGCTCCCTGTTAGTGCCCTTATTTATAAGACAAGAGTTTCGGGCATGAGCTTTTGAGTAATATTATTTTAATCTTTCACATAGTATGTTATCATTTTCAGTGAATCTGTATGGCCTGATTACATGCTTGAGCATCAGGGTTTATCTTTTGCTCAGTCAACATTGCTCCTTTCTATGTACTATCTATGGGATTTATTCTGATTGTTCAAATATTTCCTTCCTTGAGTATCATCTGGACTCACATTGTTGGTGTGTACTAATTATTTGGCTTCATCTTAGTTGTTGATCCTCATATCATCCCTCGATGTACCTTGTTGTGGATGAGTCATTTCCTTGCTTTCTACCTCGGTATTGATTTCAGGCATCTTGTGGAGTGATCACCCTTTTTTAGGAGTCTAGACTATCAAATTTTCTTTTTGGAACATGATTCTATTGATTTTTAATGGCTTATTGTCAGATCAGTTGTTCAACTAAGTACAAATATTTAGTCGACCATATATACCCCATTTTCCTTGGTTCCTTTTATATGGCCTAGATCAATCAGTTATCATTGGATATCCAACATCATTCCTTGATCTCCATAGGGTACAACTCATGCTTTGGAAGAACTACGATCGAGTGCAGTCATTGGATCAACCTTTGTTCCATCGTTTCCTTGGATTTTTATAACTTGTGGGTTAGATAACTGAAAGAAACATGCTTTGAAACCTCCCTTTGTTTAATATCGACTTAATAAAAAAATATGGGTAATTAATAATGTGTTAGGACCCTTGTTAAATGTGATTAAAATTTAATTAATTGAATGCTAATTTAGGCTTACCATTAGATTTACCTTTGAAGCATGCATCATCGTTGGATTATTTAGAAGATGTTCGTTGGATTAGCCTTGCTTATATCTTATTGTTTTGACTTTGACTCAATTGCTGTCGTCAGATCCTTTTAATCTCAATGGAGTGCTATCGTTAGATTTGTTTTTTTCTTGTCAGCTTATCTTTTGATTGGCTCTTTTAAGTGCCACCATTTGATTAAGTAAGAATGGAGTGCTACCCTTAGATTTAGATCGATGTGCTCATCGGATAAAGTGCATCGATCAATTTCCTTTAATTTGGCATGTGATTAATCATGTCATTCATTTGTTTATCCTTGGTAACTAGTGATGAATGCGCATCGTCAGATCAAAAGTTTGATCAAGCATTATCATCCTATTTATTTGAGCTTATGTCGGGGTGCTTTATTGCATCGGGTGCATCCGTCTGATTTTTATTTGATGAGGCACTGTCGTTAGATCTCCTGCAAGTTGCACACTCGATAGCCGAAAGGGGCACATTATTATATTTTATTAATCTTGGTTTAAGCCGAAAGGGGGTAATTAGTAATGTATTATACCCTCACTAATGCATGATTAATCTTAGATTTACCTTCATGTTTACCCGATATCTTTACCATTTCATCGTTTAGGTTTTGATTTTGGTGCGATCGTTGGATTTCGATCAATGTTGGTGCGATCATTGATTTTCTTCAACTTGCGGGGTTAGTTACCAAGGGGCATATGATTTTAAACTTTGATTAAGTCGAAAGGGGGAATGATTATCTGATGTATTAGACCCTCACTAATCTTATTTAATAGATTTAATTAATCTTGTGGTCTTTTACCTTTTTGATGCACCTTTTATGAGAGCATCATCGTTCGATCAGATCTTGATCGAGAACTCGTTGAATTCATCCAATTAGATCGATGTTTATGGGGGCACATGTTCCTTGGATTTTATTAATAATTATTTCAAAACATTAGATTTTAATTTCTTTGGCCACATCATTTTAAAAGGTTGATTAATCGAGGTGAGCACATCCATTGAATTTTACTTTGATGAAGCGCTACCCTTAGATTCGTTTTGAGGTGCTCGATTTTTAACACAACGGGGTGCATACCCTTAAGCCTTAATTAAATTTTTTGACATTACTTATGCTTTTCGGGCTTTAGACCAAGGTACTTTATTAAATTTCCCCCTTACTTTTGAATACTTTAGGACTTAAAGATTTAACCTTTGACTTAGGTCAGAACATGTTAATTAATCCGGGGGACTAACTTTGTCTTCTTTAAGGGTCGGGTTTTATTAAGAGGGATTGACCTTTGTAAAAAATAACCATGATTTTTATCAAAAGGTGCACACATAGCAATATCTAAGGTTAGACTTCATCAAACAAACCCATAAGAAATTAATTTCTCTTAATTAGATGCAATAAGTACCAACAAGGCTAGCTAACTTGATGCAACCAAAAATTTAAATTTGGGGGTTTCAAAGTTTGAGTCAAATTTGGCTCCAATAGGATCCAAGTTATACAAAGCCCAATCCTAAGAGTTGTGAGAATGTAGTAACCAGGCAGATATGAGTCTTAGAAAAAGTTATGAGAATACAATAGCTAAGAACTCATGGAATTTGAAGGAGTTGTGTGAGTACAATAACTAGGTTTTATTGTGAATCATTGCACCTTGAATGAGTAGGATCAATTGTATCCCAACTAGGTGTTGTGGAACCATTCACAAGATAATAGTGTTAGTCTTACAATGGCACTGAGAGGGGGGGTGAATCAGTGTAGTTATTTAAACTTGAAATTACAGCTCTTAAAACTGAAATAATGAAACCTTAAAACCAAATAAAGCAAGTATCATAAGAGAACATCACACAACACAAGATTTAACGAGGTTCACCAATTTGGCTACTCCTCAAGAATGACTGCTTAGACTACCATCCAAATCCAACCTTTGCAAAGAAACAACTTTACAAATAATTTACCAACACCCACTGGAAGGAGCACCAACCCCCGATTTATCCGCACCAACAGAAAGGAGCACCAACCCCTAATTTACCAGCACCAACTGGAAGGAGCACCAACCCCTTATTTATCTACAACAACAGAAAGGAGCACCAACCCCTGATGCCAAGCTGTAACTTGGACTTTAATTTGAATCAAGAAGTTTAACAGAAAATACCTTCACTTTTACAAGACCCTGACTGGTCTACTTCACCTTTGCATTCTCTGTGCACTCTACTCTCTACGCAATTACTTCGCACACTCTGCTTCATCACAGTCGAACTTCATGATCATCTTCTCCCTTTTGTGCACTCTACTTTCTTTGCAAGTTTCATACTTAGCATGATTCGACATGACTTGCTCTCTGTGCACTATGACCGAAATTTGCTCACTTTGCGCACTTTCTCATCATCTCACCGCTTCTGCACTTTTTGCGCTCTTATAGCTACATTTCACACTTCGACTCACATTCAACAACTTATTCAACACATTTTCAATTCTCCAAACAGCCCTACTTTTATAACAACATTTTCATGATGAAAACCCTAATCTCAGTCGGCTATAAACCCTAATATTTGTTGACTGCAAGCCCTAATCTTCATCGACTGCAAACCCTAATCTTCGTTGGCTTACATTAGTATTCGTCAGCTTCAACTGCCCCTGTAACTCTTCTGTTGCTGTTTTCACGAAAACACATGTCGCGATATCGTGACACTTTTTCATCCGTACGCTTTCTCTTAGCTTTGGCCTGCGAGAATACAACATGTAGCGATATCATGACACTTTTTTGTCTGTATGCTTTCTCTTGGCTTTGGCCCATGAGAATACAACATGTAGCGATATCGCAACACTTTTTCGTCTGTACACTTTATCTTGCCTTTGGGTCGCAAAACCGTGACATGTTGCGATATCGTGACACTTTTTCTCCTTAGCGCTTTCTCTTGCCTTCGGGTCGCGAAAACGTGACATGTCACAATATCACGACACTTTTTCTCTTTAGCGCTTTCTCTTTGCTTTAGGTCGCGAAAACGTGACATGTCGCGATATCGCGACACTTTTTCTCCTTAGTGCTTTCTCTCTGCTTCGGCCCTCGAAAATACATGTCGCGATATCGCGACACTTTTCTCCTTGCGCTTTTTCTTTTCTTTGGGCTACGAAAATACATGTCGTGATATTGTGACATTTTTGCTCCTTACGCTTTTTCTTTGCTTCGGCCCGTGAAAATACAACATGTCGCGATATCGTGACATGTTTGCTTCTTGCACTTTTTCTTTGCTTCGGCCCGCAAAAATACAATATGTCATGATATCGCAACACTTTTATTATCCTACCTGTCTGCCCTTCTTGAGTCACGAAAATACGACATGTCACGATATCGTGACACTTTTGCTTTTCTGCCTTCCTATCCTTTTCGAGTCGCAAAAATGTGACATGTCATGAAATCATGAAACTTCTGCCTTTGAAGTCTTCTTTTCTGCTTTTGTCATGAAATCATGACACTTCTGCTTCCGTACTTCACTTCTTTGCTATTGTTGCAAAATTGTGACACTTCTGCCTTCGAACTTTCTCTCTCCTCATTTAGTCACAAAAATGTGACATTTTGCGAAATCGCGACACTTTTCCTTCTTTGCCTTCCTGCACTTTTCAAGTCACAAAAATGTGATGTCATGAAATCGCAACACTTTTTCTTTCTCTTCCTTCCTGCGCTTTTCGATTCGCAAAAATGTGACATGTCGCGAAATCGTGACACTTTTCCTTCTTTGCCTTCCTACACTTTTCAAGTCGCGAAAATGCGACATGTCACAAAATCGTGACACTTTTTATTTCTCTTCCTTCCTACACTTTTCGAGTCATGAAAATGCGACATGTCGTGAAATCACGACACTTTTTATTTCTCTTCCTTCCTATGCTTTCGAGTCACGAAAATGCGACATGTCACGAAATCGCGACACTTTTCCAACTTACTTTCTCTCTCCTATTTTAGTCACGAAACTACGACATGTCACGAAATCGTGACACTTTTCAAACTTTTTCTCTTTCTTCGAACTTGTCACGAAACTGCGACACTTCTTCCTGCTTTCTCTTTTTCTTCCAATATGTCATGAAATCGCGACAATTTTTCCACTTGCCTTTTTATTTGCCAACATGTCGCGAAATTGCGACAGTTTTTCCACTTGCCTTTTTCTCTTCCAACATGTCACGAAATCACGATAGTTTTTCCACTTGCTCTTTTTCTTTCCAAGATGTCGTGAAATCGTGATAGATTTTCTTTCTTCTTCTTTCTCTTCCAACATGTCGTGAAATCACGTCAGTTTGTCTTTCTTCTTCTCTCTCTTCCAACATGTCACGAAATCGTGATAGTTTTTCTTTCTTCTTGTCTCTCTTCCAACATGTCACGAAATCGTGATAGTTTTTCTTTCTTCTTCTCTCTCTTCCAACATGTCGAGAAATTGCAAAAGTTTTTCTTTCTTCTTCTCTCTCTTCCAACATGTCACGAAATCGTGATAGTTTTTCTTGCCTGCTGTATATGTCACGATATCACGACACTTTTCTTACTTATCTTTTTCTTTGATCTTTTGCAAGTGGTCCACTTCAATCTTGTTGGAAAATCACTGTACATACTCTGAGTAACCTTTGAACTCTTGTCTTTTGCATCTGACTAGATTTTGAACTTCCTGTCCACTACATCAACAGATTTGTCTAACTATGTTGACAACAATGACAATATTGTTTGTTGCACCTTGCTCAACAATCTCCCCCTTTGGAATTGTTGGCAACACGTGTAATTTTCTTGTAATTCTTCTCCCCCTTTGACAATAATACCAAAGGGTTGCTGCAGACTCCCCCTGAGTCTATGCACAACATTCTTAGACACAAATTATTACAGTTAGAAAAAATTACAAACATGAGCAAAAATATAAACAAATACACAAATGCTCCCCCTGAGAATGTGATCCCGATTGATAGTCAATTCTTGGGAAATGTGACCACTCCATAATCTGTTGTTGGAATACAAATCCAACTTAACATCACTTTCTGTAACTTTCTCCTACGTACAATACGTTGTCATTGCAAAATATTCTGCCTCTGCTATGGATAAGGAAACTGACTCTTGTTTCTTACTGTTCTACGTGACCAATCTGTCTCCAAGATAAAATGCATCTCCACTAGTACTCTTTCTGTCATCTACACATCCTGCCCAATTTGCATCTTTAGGATACCATAACCTATACTCCATAGTACCCTTGTGATATTATAGAAGACTATGTCTCTCTGCTGCACTGACTGGTGGACCTCTTCTTCACTTGAAGAATCCTCACTTAGATCTATCTTCAACAGTGTTGGCTGCTATATTTCTATCCATTGAGACTTTGTCCTCTATACTTCGTCACCTCCAAAGCTCAGTCAATAGGCTCACTAAGAACCTTCTCAATAGGCTCACACAGAACCTGCTTAACAAGCTCACATAGAACTTGTCCAATGCTGAATAATAAACTCATAAAAACCTGTCCAAATCTGCTCCACCAAACTCACTAAGAACTTGTCCGAATCTTCTCTAGCAATCTCACCAAGAACTTGCCCAACTCTACTCTAGAAATCTGTCCCAACATTGTCCTCAAATATTTCCCAAGGGCCTTCTCAAAGGCTCAATCAATCATGCTCAAGTAGTACTCAAAATTAACTCAATAATGAATGGCAATCTCAAATCAAATTCACTTCATAGAACTTTAAAAATCACTTCACACATAACTTGACTAGGCTCAATCAAATCAACTCAACCAATCATCACAAGGGACAACTCTCTCTCATACAACCCTAGTCCAAGTATGTATCAACCAACTCAAATAATTCCAACAATGCTCAACCACAAATATCACATAACAATGATACTCATGTTCTTTCATAACCAATGGGCTTCAACCACTATGCTTATAACACAAGGTTTAAACACAACTCTCAATTTAGAAAACCTTGATGCATTCAACCAACCACTTTCGAAAAAGGAAACCACAAATAGTCATTTTCCTTTCAATGATGTTTTAGAAATCAACCACCATAATGTTGTCCCATGAGTCTCCTTGTATTAGCTTGAAATCGTGCTACCATGCATACTTCCTGCACAATATCTGGTCTGGTGGCTGTCAGGAACAGTAAGCTTCCAATCAAAAAAGCTGATTTCACATTTGTCAACAAAATTGACAAGTGACTCACACTTGTACCAACTTTTGTCCAACATTGTACCGAAACTGCAATTTTACTGCCAACTTTGTGTAAGCATCAAACACTGTATCACAACACCAACCAAATCCCTTTTTACATTTTCAACTGGGTCTATGTTTTCTACAGTCACTGCTGGTCACACCTTACTTTCAACTGCTCGAATCAGGAGACAATAATTTGTTAAACACTTCACAGCCAACTATGGTGCACCTTACTTAAAATCATACTTTTGGACCTCGGATAGGTAAGATTCACAAAGCAAAGTTGCTCATCTTGATGAGATAAACATGAATCAATGATCAGAATTCAATATTTTTCACCGCAACATCAAAATAGATCTAACAATCTTCACGTCAATGTGTAGTTCAAATACATACTGCTTTTATCGAAACACATAGATGCGGCTAGAGCAACATTTTTTTACTAACCAAATTATCTGAACTGCTATAATCCTTAACTTTGGATAGTGGCAGTAAGAACCATCACTAGTACAACAATGACATATAGCAATACTACCAATAAAGACAACTCTCAATTTAATCACCACCCTTCATGGCACTTCCACAAACTATATGAACTGAGAACACATTTGACAACTATACAACAACTATACAATAAATGAAACTTCTAGATTGCTCCCCTTGAGAATGTGCTACCTAGAGTTGCTTTGTGCAATAGCGAAGTAGTTTCCTTCAGTCCAAGGAGACACAATTTCCTTTCTTCTATCTTTCTCCAAACTTTCTTGAACTCGAGCTTGGATTTTTCAACTACATCCTTGTTTTGCACCTTTTCGTGAACTCGAACATTTCTCTTGTGTGGTTGTCTCTTGTGCATCCTTGATGAATGATTATTTTCCTTTTTATGTACCTAATTTATTCCCTGTCTATGTTGCATTCTTTGCATCTGATGAAATCTATTGTTTTGCCTTAGATTTGATACAAAACTACTTGGACAAAACCTTGCTATGTGCCCATGACCATTGCATTGAAAATATTATACATTTTGTTCACTCAAAAACGTAGAAGTATTTATACCAGCATAACTCTTTGATTGATTATTCAATCCACAATAAATTGCCTTGTGACCATACTGGTTGCATCTGAAATAATAGCCATTAAAAGTATTATTATGAAAAAAGTGAGAGTGATAGAACCTCTTTTGTTGTGGTTGCTTTGTTTGTAGATCTCCTTTGATATTTTCTTCCTTTTGAAGATTCAGCTTCAAACTTTTCTTGCTTCGATCCTTCAACAATGAACTTCTTCTTCTCTGTAGAGATGGAATATGAAGGTTGTTCAGCTTCATATCCAAGACCACGCTTATCCATGGAGCTTCTTTGTTGGCTTATCATTTTATCTAGCAACTCTATGCTTTTCTAAAATTTGAGATTTGTGTTGGCCTCTTCTAGTTGTTTCTTCAATAAAACAATCTCTTCCTCTTGTTTGCAGCAACCAATATCTTTCTCATTGATCTGTGACCTGAGAGTTTCTTCAATCCTTTTGAATTCTTCTGCCTGTACTTTCAAACTGGTAATTATTTCATTTGCATCCTCAAGATTTCTTGAGATTTTCTTATTCCTTTTTCTTTCTATCTTCAATTCATCCAGAGCTACAATTAGTTCCTCTTTCAAATTTATTTTTGCATCAATTTCTTCTTTATCACATTCTTGTTCTTCTTATGTTTCTTCTTCGAGTGTTATGAGAAGACCTCCACCTTTTTCCTTTTTAGAATCATCCTCTATGTTCTCATCATCATTTAACTTTAAAGCTTCAAACTGAACTTGATGAGTTTGTAACTTGGCCTCCTTGATCTCACCGTCTCCTTCATGAATACTCTTTAGTTTGTCCCACATTTCTTTTGCCATTTTACAACTCATGATCTTTACTAGTTTACTGTCTACTAATCCGCTCCTGATAGCTTTCTTTGCTTTTCAGTCATTCTCAAACAGATTGTTAGGATCTCATCCTAACCCTTAATGTAATAACTTCCTTGATGTAATAATTCCTAGTGAACGTGGGTAGTACCCATGATTAATATTTTGTAATGTTCTAAGTTTTAGCTTAGGTAGTGCCTATGACAAATGGCACCCTTTTTTATGTAACACATGGTAGATAGGTGGCATTGTGCATGTAATTCGGGTGGCATTGTGCATGTAATTCGAGTGGCATTGTGCATGTAATTCGGTGGCATTGTGCATGTAATTCAAAGTGGCACTATGCATGTAATTCGGGTGGCATTATGCATGTAATCCAGGTGGCATTTTGCATGTAAGCCAACCTTGGAAGGAAACTCCTTAAATACCCGAAAGGGCACCAATGTAACCATCTTTTGCAAAATTAATGAAGTATTGAAGGAGGTTGCCCCCTCGAAGAGGCCTCGCGATTCAGCTTCTATTGTGAGATTGTTCTTTATGCAAATTTCTGTTATATTAATGTGATGTTTATGTGAGTTATTTCCAAGCAATTGTGTGAGAGTGTGTTATTTGAGTTTATTTTATAGCAGGATCTTAACAAGTGGTATCAGAGCGCTTTCCAGGGCCAAGTTCTGCTGCAACTGCAACGATTCTTGCCATCAAATCCGCTCGTTAGGTATAAATTCCGTGTGTTTTTTCCATTCTGTTTTTCCTTATTAAAAAAATCCAAAAAAAAATACAAGTTGTTTTTTTTTCCAGACCAAAAACAAAAAAATATATATTATTAGTTGAGTAGGTAGAAACCCTGTACCGGGGGTTTTAAAATATCGCGAAGGATCTGTCGTTATTGGCTAAGCTAGATAGCCCATAAAGCGTCTAGTGAAGTGAGGGGCGATCGTGCTCCAATACCCGTGCCTCGTACGTAACTCGCGCACGGACTTGAGCTCCCACGTATCTTCGGGTATATCGGGAGACCATCTAGGATTAAACAAACTTTTAGCCATTAGGAAGCTCTTCGGCCTTGTATTACTCATAGTCTACGGGACACAGGATCCCGGACGATTACCCTCCCGTATTGTCGTAGAGGCAGGTAGTGAGCTCAAGGTATGTGTGGAATCCTCCTTGAGTAGTGGCCCGAAATATTGGTCTGAGCACTATTGTTCGTCACTGTCGGTATATTAGAGGGCCTATGGGTGGTACATACTCCTATACTTAGCATTCCCTGGTTCTGTTAAAACTGCAACCTGTAAAAAATGCAAAAATAAAAATCAAAATAAGAATCCAAACACCCCCGTTCGTAAGCCTGCATTTCAAAAGTGAGCATATGAGAAAGGAGTCCTCTACCAAAAAAATAACAAAAGGGACATGCATTCGGGATAAGCCATGAGGGTGACACTTAAGTTGAAATTCTGGAGAGTAATAGTCAAATTTACAATGGCAGTCACAAATGTCAGCCAAGTCGAGAGGTCAAGACATAGTTAGGGCAGAATTCACAGCCTTCGTAGTCGAACGTAACCGTCATATCGCCACCCGCAAAATACAGAGAATCTTGAGTGTGAAACACGGCCGCTTTTAGATAGTGCTCCAAGCACCCAACTTTTGCTCAGCAGCTCGTAATCGAATCAGAAACACCGTTAGACTCAAAAAACAGGAGATAAAAAAAAAAAAAAAGTCTGGGGTGCCAAAAAGTAGTGTTAAGAGATATATCTCATTGTGACCACCTCCTCCTGCTGATCATTTTGATATATAGCACCCAAGCACTTTTTTGGGCACTTACTAAAAATAGTAAGTCAAAAAAATTCAATTCTATTTTTAGTAACTGGTCACAAAAGGTCAAAAAATGGCCCAGGGTACTCGTGGACACCATAAAGAACTAGAACACTTGGATTCCCTAACAAAAGCCATTGAGAACTTGAACTCGGCTTTTCACTCCATAAGGGAAGAAGTCCAAGGTCTTCGCTTAGAGCATGAGGCCACTAGCAATCGCTTAGAAGAAGCATTGACTGAAGTGGACAGCAAACTGAGAAGAGAACCACCCAAATCGAATACCAAGCCGAGAGTTCTACAAGGAATCGTGACCATGATACACCCTTCATAATGCCCAAGTTGGACTTTCCCAAATTCAATGGGAAGGATGTTGATGGGTGGCTATGTCGGGTTGACCAATTCTTTCGACTTCATAATGTACCAAGATTTCATCGAGTCCGGATGGCTTCCTTTAACTTGGAATCCGAGGCTCTACACCGGTTTCAATGGTTGCGTCTTACCTACCCAAATCTCTCTTGGGAGGATTTTGAATCCCAAATACTCACTCGATTTGGTCCTAGTGAGTTTGAGGACTTCACAGAGCCTTATCCAAACTACAACAAACAGTGGTCGGGCTTCGAGAGTACCAAGCTCAATTTGAAAAATTGGCCAATCGAACAAGAGGATTGAGTGAAGGGTTCTTCCGTAGTTGTTATATCGATGGGTTGAAGATGGAACTCCAAGCGTAAGTCAAAATGTTGAAACCACGAACTATGATGGAAGCTATCGCTTGGCCCGTCCGGCCGAATCTAAACTCTCTCGCCCAAAGACGCCCATCAAAGTTTTCTCAAGATAGACCTTCATTTCCCCCGAGAGCCCAACACCCGGATGATAATAAACCCGCCGCACCCAAGCGCCTCACCACCGAAGAGATGGATGCACGTCGTGCCAAAGGATTATGCTACAATTGTGATGAAAAGTTTTTCAAGGGGCATAAGTGTGCACACAAAAAATTGTTCTTGATAGATGTTGGAGAACCTGATACCGTTGACGAGAGTGATGAGGATGAGGACCCTCCGTAAACACCTCCCCCACAAGAAGAAGGGAAACAGGAACCCGAGACATCAATTACAATCCATGCCCTTGCAGCATTACTACTCCTCAAACCATGAAGGTTACAGGATGTTTCAAGGGCCAACGTCTTTCCATCCTTTTGGATTCGGGAAGCACGCACAACTTCATTGACCCTAGAGTTGCTCAACGGGCAAATTGCTATATCCATAATTGTAATTCCTTTGAGGTCATGGTAGCCAATGGGGGAACCTTATCTTGTAAAGGAAAGTGTCACAATGTTAAAATCAAGATAGGGGATTATGAACTCAAGCAGGACATGTTTGCCCTCCATTTGGGTGGATGTGATATTGTTTTGGGATGCCAATGGTTGAGTACGTTGGGCACTATTAGTTGGAACTTTGCTAAACTTTGGATGCAGTTCTTCCATAACGGACAAACACACATCATCAAGGGCTCCCCGACAGGAACACCTCAAATTATCAGTTCAAATGGCATGGAGAAATTGCTAAAGAAATCATCACGTGGGGTCATTGCACAACTATTCTCCATCCAGCCCATCCACATCTCCAATGGGTGAAATCCCACAAGACATGCAACAGATTCTCCACAAACATGAGGCCATCTTTTCATAACCCATCACACGACCACCGCATCGCTCTCACGACCATGCCATTCCATTATTGCCGGATAGTACACCTCCCAATATCATACCACCTTATGAGCGACTCAAGCGCACCTTATTTTGGAAAGGTAGGAAACAGGACATTCGCTCTTTTGTGGCAGACTGCGACACGTGTCAAAGGATGAAAAGAGAAACAAGCAGCACTCTTCGGGCACTCTTCCACCCTTGCCGATACCGGATCGGTGTGGACCGACATCTCTATGGATTTCATAGAAGGGCTACCTAAATCTGGAGACAAGTCTGTTATTTTTGTGGTAGTGGACCGCCTTTCAAAGTATGCTCACTTTTGTGCCCTAGCCCATCCTTACACAAGCATTCACTATTGCCCAAATTTTCCTTGACTCCATATTTAGCCTTCATGGCATGCCAACCTCCATTGTATCTGATCGTGATCCCACCCTTACTAGCAATTTTTGGCAAGAGTTGTTTAAGTTGCAGGGGACTCAACTCACAATGAGTTTAGCCTACCATCCGCAAACGGATGGTCAAACAGAGGTTGTTAATAACTACTTGGAAACCTACCTTCGCTACTTGCCTCCGATCATCCTACTCATTGGGCAAAATGGCTTTCTTTGGCCGAATGGTGGTACAACACTTCCTATCATACCGCCACCAGAGGCCGAGTACGGGCACCCTCCACTCATGCCTCCCTCCTACATTTCGGGCAGCTCCAAGGTACAGGTTCCATCAACACTTCCCGAATTGGATGAAGAAGGCTCCATCTTACTTGCACCAAAGCAGCTACTGTATCGTCGAACTCGCAACCGTACCATCACAGAGGTCCTGGTTCAGTGGCGTGGACTTCAACTTGAGGATTCTACATGGGAGTCCCTCCATCAACTCCAAGAATAGCTTCTCATTTTTAGCTTTGAGGACAAAGCTTCTTCAAGGAGAAGGGCATGTTAGGATCTCATCCTAACCCTTAATGTAATAACTTCCTTGATGTAATAATTCCTAGTGAACGTGGGTAGTACCCATGATTAATATTTTGTAATGTTCTAAGTTTTAGCTTAGGTAGTGCCTATGACAAATGGCACCCTTTTTTATGTAACACATGGTAGATAGGTGGCATTGTGCATGTAATTCGGGTGGCATTGTGCATGTAATTCGAGTGGCATTGTGCATGTAATTCAAAGTGGCACTATGCATGTAATTCGGGTGGCATTATGCATGTAATCCAGGTGGCATTTTGCATGTAAGCCAACCTTGGAAGGAAACTCCTTAAATACCCGAAAGGGCACCAATGTAACCATCTTTTGCAAAATTAATGAAGTATTGAAGGAGGTTGCCCCCTCGAAGAGGCCTCGCGATTCAGCTTCTATTGTGAGATTGTTCTTTATGCAAATTTCTGTTATATTAATGTGATGTTTATGTGAGTTATTTCCAAGCAATTGTGTGAGAGTGTGTTATTTGAGTTTATTTTATAGCAGGATCTTAACACTGATTCTTACCAGCAGTATCAGTTGGAGGAGTGATGGGTATTGTGTATTCACTATTTACTGAATCCCAGATGTAGTATCCCAAAGCACAAAGATATACTTTCATCCTAATTCTCTAGATCACGTAATTTGTTTCGTCAAACAAAGGTGCTTGGTTTGATGATAAGTCTTCAACCTTTCTGGTTCAATTTTCTCTTCCATAAGAACTGAAACTGATTGAGATGCCCTTTTGGAGGAGGATCTATTCTTCTTACCCATTGCATACTAATCCAAGATCAACCTTGACTGATTTAGCCTTCGAAGGGAACTTGGCTCTGATACCAATTGTTAGTCTTACAATGGCACTGAGAGGGGGGGTGAATCAGTGTAGTTCTTTAAACTTGAAATTATAGCTCTTAAAACTAAAATAATGAAACCTTAAAACCAGATAAAGCAAGTATCACAAGAGAACATCACACAACACAAAATTTAATGAGGTTCACCAATTTGGCTACTCCTCAAGAATGACTGCTTGGACTACCATCCAAATCCAACCTTTGCAAAGAAATAACTTTATAAACAATTTACTAGCATCCACTGGAAGAAGCACCAACCCCTAATTTATCTACACCAACAGAAAGGAGCACCAATCCCTAATTTACCAGCACCAACTGGAAGGAGCACCAACCCCTTATTTATCTGCACCAATAGAAAGGAGAACCAACCCCTGATGCCAAGCTGTAACCTGGACTTCAATTTGAATCAAGAAGTTTAACAAAAAATACCTTTGCTTTTACAAGACCCTAACTGGTCTACTTCACCTTTGCATTCTCTACGCACTCTGCTCTCTCTGCGCAATCACTTTGCACACTCTGCTTCGTCACAGTCAAACTTCACGATCGTCTTCTCCCTTTTATGCACTCTGCTTTCTTTGCAAGTTTCACACTTAGCATGATTTGACATGACTTGCTCTTTGTGCACTACAACCGAACTTTGCTCACTTTGTGCACTTCGCCATCATCTCACCACTTCTACGCTTTTTGTACTCTTATGGCCGCATTTCACACTTCGACTCGCATTCAACAACTTATTCAACACATTTTCAATTCTCCAAACAACCCTACTTTTATAACAACATTTTCATGATGAGAACCCTAATTATAGTCTACTGTAAACCCTAATCTTCATCGACTACAAGCCCTAATCTTCATCGGCTACAAACCCTAATCTTCGTTGGCTTACATCGATCTTCGTTGGCTTCAACTACCCCTGTAACTCTTCTGTTGCTATTGCCGCGAAAACACAACATGTCATGATATCATGACACTTTTTCATCCATACGCTTTCTCTTAGCTTTGGCCCACGAGAATACATGTAGCGATATCATGACACTTTTTCATTTGTATGCTTTCTCTTGGCTTTGGCCCACGAGAATACAACATGTAGCGATATCGCGACACTTTTTTGTCCGTACGCTTTATCTTGCCTTTGGGTCGTGAAACCGTGACATGTCGCGATATCGCGACACTTTTTCTCCTTAGCGCTTTCTCTTGCCTTCGGGTCGCGAAAATGTGACATGTCGTGATATCGCGACACTTTTTCTCTTTAGCGCTTTCTCTTTGCTTCGGGTCGTGAAAACGCGACATGTCGCGATATCGCGACACTTTTTCTCTTAGCGCTTTCTCTTTTCTTTGGCACCCAAAAATACAACATGTCGCGATATCGCGACACTTTTTCTTTGCTTCGAGCCACGAAAATACATGTCGCTATATCATGACATTTTTGCTCCTTGTGCTTTTTCTTTGCTTCGACCCACGAAAATACAACATGTCATGATATCGTGACATGTTTGCTCCTTGTGTTTTTTCTTTGCTTCGGCCTGCAAAAATACAACATGTCGCGATATTGTGACACTTTTATTATCCTGCCTGTCTGTCCTTCTTGAGTCATGAAAATACGACATGTCGCGATATCGTGACACTTTTGCTTTTTTGCCTTCCTGTCCTTTTTGAGTCATGAAAATGCGACATGTCACGAAATCATGACACTTCTGCCTTTGAAGTCTTCTTTTCTACTTTTATCACAAAATTGTGACACTTCTGCTTCGTACTTCACTTCTTTGCTATTGTCGTGAAATCGTGACACTTCTACCTTCGAACTTTCTCTCTCCTCGTTTAGTCACAAAAATGCGACATGTCACGAAATCGCGACACTTTTCCTTCTTTGCCTTCCTGTACTTTTCAAGTCGCGAAAATGCGACATGTCACGAAATCGTGATGCTTTTTCTTTCTCTTCCTTCCTGCACTTTTCGAGTCACGAAAATGTGACATGTCGCAAAATCACGACACTTTTTCTTCTTTGCCTTCCTACACTTTTCATGTCGCAAAAATGTGACATGTTGCGAAATCGTGACACTTTTTCTTTCTCTTCCTTCCTACACTTTTGAGTCATGAAAATGCGACATGTCGTGAAATCGTGACACTTTTCCAACTCACTTTCTCTCTCCTATTTTAGTCGCAAAACTGCGACATGTCACGAAATTGCGATACTTTTCAAACTTGTTCTCTTTCTTCAAACTTGTCACGAAATTGCAACACTTCTTCCTGCTTTCTCTTTTTCTTCCAATATGTCACGAAATCGTGACAGTTTTTCCACTTGCCTTTTTCTCTGCCAACATGTCACGAAATCGCGACAGTTTTTCCACTTGCCTTTTTCTCTTCCAACATGTCACGAAATCACGACAGTTTTTCCACTTGCTCTTTTTCTTTCCAACATGTCACGAAATCATGACAGTTTTTCTTTCTTCTTCTCTCTCTTCCAACATGTCGCGAAATCGCGATAGTTTTTCTTTCTTCTTCTCTCTCTTCCAACATGTTGCTAAATCGTGACAGTTTTTCTTTCTTCTTCTCTCTCTTCCAACATGTCACGAAATCGCGACAGTTTTTCTTTCTTCTTCTCTCTCTTCCAACATGTCACGAAATTGTGACAGTTTTTCTTTCTTCTTCTCTCTCTTTCAACATTTCGCAAAATCATGACAGTTTTTCTTACCTGTTGTATATGTCGCGATATCGCGACACTTTTCTTACTTGTCTTTTTCTTTGATCTTTTGCAAGTGGTCCACTTTGGTCTTCTTGGAAAATCACTGTACATACTCTGAGTAACCTTTGAACTCTTGTCTTTTGCATCTGACTAGCTTTTGAACTTCCTGTCCACTGCATCAATAGATCTGTCTAACTGTGTTGACAACAATGACAATATTGTTTGCTACACCTTGCTCAACAAATAGTGGTGATTTCTCAAATATATAAGTTTTAGTATTCATGTCCAATACTAGGTGAGTGGTATTGACCTTCGTTAGCCTACAGAGGTGTGGTAACTAAGCATCGAGGCTTTACATTAGAATAATTTACCTAGATGGACTTAGGTTTTAGTTAGGGAATAGGCATTCCCTTTTAAGTATTATGGTCCATAAAGGATAATCCCCACACTTTGTACCATGTAGGGTATGGGGAAATTAGGGGGACCACTTTGACATCCTTCTAAATGATGAGGTTTAGCAAGGTGAACCCTAGAATATTATAGGAGGTTGGCCATTCATGTCTGCTAGGTTTCATCTTCAGCAACATAGAACCCAAATGTGGTGACCCTTGAGCTTGCTAAAGAAAAACATTGGAAACTCTTGAGAACCTTGCTTGTGATATATATATATATATATAGATAGATAGATATTGGGTTAGTAGTTTTGGGTTGTTATAATTAGTATCAGATCTCTAGGTCATAGGGCTAGAAGCTTTCATGGATCATGCCTAAGTTGAGCTTTGACTTGATGTGCAACTTTGGGTTTGGCACCTTGTAGGGAGGAAAGTGTGACCCTAATAATTATCAATTGAGTGATAATAATCTATGTTAGTTCATGAGGAGAATGAAGCTAACTAATTGTAAGTACAATTGAGGGAAATTATAACTTACCCAACTTATTTTATAGAGAGGAGAAGGAACATGTTCAAAAAGGAAGTTTATCAAAGAAAACCAAGATGATTTCACAAGGAGGTAATGCAGTGTAAATGGTTATGCAAACTATGGAATCCAACAATAAATTTGGGAGAGTAGCGAGTGGAGAGGACAAGACCCAACAGGGATATTGATGGAACAACACATTATAATGGGAGAGCAGAAGATCTCTCCTTTGTAGTAAAGTTGCTTCAAGAGCATTTGGAGCAACAACAAAAATTTATAGAAACCTTGATCAATAAGAAAGGCAACTCTAAAAATGTAGAGGGTAGGTAAGAATAAAACCTTGTTAGAAGAATCCAAGAGGGGAGAGTCTAGATAGAGTTTGAGCTGGCAAGAGACCTTAAGAATATGAAAGTAACCAAGTTTAATGGGAAATAAGGGGGGATGTGATCGAGGCATGGAAAAAAGAGTTAGAGATCTTCTTTTCCTTGAAAAGTTACTCCTCTGAGATACAGACTATATAGGCTACCCTTCATATTATGGATGCAGCCCTAGAATGGTGGGACACATTTAGTATAGGCAAAAATATCCAAGCCATAGAACTTAATAGGGATGAATTTGTTTGGAAATATAAGAAAATATTTCTTTTTAAGCAATTTTATGTACAAAAGTTTGAGGAATTCACTACGCTTCAACAAGGAAATCTATCTATAGAGGTGTACTTTCATAGATATTTGAAACTTTTAAAGTATGTACCAGAGTATGAGAGCAATGAATGTCTAAAGGTGCATAAGTTCATTCTAGGGATAGACCCTAAGATAAGGACAATGATTAATCTGCTCAAACCTAAAACTTTGCAAGAGGCCTATGACTTGGCTAGACAAGAAGAGACTAATCTTCAAACTAAAAAGTCTTTCTTCAACTATTTAGGTTTGATGGATTTGGAGATACAAGAACTTAAGAAAATAAAGAGTGCAAGATTAATGAAGTGGGATAAGGAGAAAAACAAGAGAAATAAGGTAAACCAAAAGTTCAGTAATTGGAATAATGGGAATCAAGGGAAAAATAAGAAGTTTTAGAGGAAGGACAATGCTAATCCTCATCCCCCTAAGCAAATTGAATCCGTATAAAAGGAGGAATTAGTAAAGAAAAGGCAAGAGGGATCACAAGCATCCAGGGAAGGTTGTTGTATATGTGGGGGTACCCATTATGCTAAGAAGTGCTCCAAAGAATAGAGTCAAGCTATAGGATAGAGGAGTAGTCACATAAAATATATGCAACTACTAAAAATCAAGATTTGGATGGGCAAGAAACACCAATGATACTTAATGGTAAGTTATTTGATAGAGATGTTAAAATATTAATAGATAGTGGGGCTATAAATAGTTTTAATTCCACTAATATTATCAAGGATATGTAGGGAAGACTTGGATTTTTGGCTCAAGGGTGGAAATTTGAGTATGGTTCTGGATAGACCTACTCAATGGATAAACATATCAAAAATAACTAAGATAACCTTACCCAATGGAGCTACCATGTGGTATTTGTACATAGCACCACTTCATGCCTTTGATGTTATCCTAGGTATAGACTGGTTAAAGGCTCATGGAGCCTTAATCAACTTCCAAGAAAGGTGGATGGAATACACCGATAATTATAAGAAGAGAATAAGGGTTTAGAGTAGGCAAGGATCTTTTCAACCCCATTTTTTATTCACTATGCAATTGAAGAAGGCCACTAAAAGAGCTGGTATGATGTATGTAGTTAAGATTAATGAAAAATTTGGAGAAATGTGAAAAAATACCTAATTTTACATGAGTTTATGAATGTGTTTCTAGAATATCTCCTAGGACTACCACCTCGGTGGGAGTTTCATTTCTCTATTGAGTTAATATCAAGGATTGAACCCATTTTAAGGACACCTTACAAAATTACCCCAATCGAGTTACAAAAATTAAAGGCACGACTCCAAGATTTGTTAGAAAAGGGTCCACTAAACCAAGTGTGTCACCTTGGGATGCTCTAGTTTTATTTGTGAAATATAAGAATGGTTACTTGAGGTTATGCATAGATTATAGGATGCTGAATAAAGTAACCATTAAGAATAAGCATCCTTTACCTAGGATCAATGACATTTTTGACTAGCTAAAATATTCTACCATATTATAAAAAATATATCTGAGATTAGGATATCATCAATTTAAGGATTTGAAACGAGGATACTCACAAGACATACTTTAAAACCCTATATGGGCATTATGAGTTCATAGTATTTCCATTTGTGTTGACAAATATATCAATAAATTTTATGAATTTGATGAATAGTATATTTAGGAAATATCTATATTGGTTTGTCTTAGTATTTCTAGATGATATTTTGATATATTCTCATACTAAGAAAGAACATGACCATCACCTCTGGTTGGTATTAGAAGTACTGAGAAAGAACTAGCTATATGGGAAGTTGTCCAAGTGTAAATTTTATACCCCATAGGTGCAGTATTTGGGATAC
Source organism: Wollemia nobilis (assembly GCA_028583015.1). Classification (NCBI taxonomy): domain Eukaryota; kingdom Viridiplantae; phylum Streptophyta; class Pinopsida; order Araucariales; family Araucariaceae; genus Wollemia; species Wollemia nobilis. The sequence goes on along the minus strand of JAQPPZ010016467.1, from coordinate 9,628,964 downwards.
ATCATCTTAATAGAGGGAATTGATATGGACCTGAATAAAATTGAGGCTATATTAAGTTGGCCTCTATCAAAAAATGTAATATAAGTTAGGAGTTTCATGGGACTCACTGGATATTATAGAGTTTTACCTATTCTATCACCAATCTTCCAAAAAAGAGGAAAGAGTTCAAATGGACAGATAAGTGTAAGGCCACATTTTAGGCTCTAAAAAATAAGTTAACAATGACACCAATTCTCATAATACTAGATCCTCATAAAAAAATTATCATGTGTATAGATAATTCCATAGAGGGTATTGGTAGTAGTTGTGCATGCCCTAAATATTGAGAGACATTATTTTTTGGGAAAATCATTTGAACTAAGAACAAACCATCAAAGTTTGAGGTATTGTTTTACCCAACCTATGTTGAACGCAAGACAAGGAAGATGGGTAGGGTTCTTAGCTGAATACGACTTTAGTATTGAGTATATCAAATGGAAAGAGAATAAGGTTAGAAATGCCTTGATTAGAAGAAGGTACATAGCCACATTGATCCAAATTTATATAGAATTGATGGATATGGTCAAGGAAATGTAGCTACAGGACTCGTATTGCATAGAAATATGAGATAAAACTAAGAGAAATCCTAAATATAATAAAGGTTTCAACATAAAATATGGACTTTTATGCTTTAAAGATAGGGTAGTTATACCTAAAACTAGTGATATAAGGAGATTTATTATGCAAGAGGCACATAATTATCCCTATTATGCTCATTTAGTAGGGTCAAAAATGAGGAAATAATGAAAAATACCTTCTATTGGGCCAAAATGAAGCAATATATCACTAGTTTTATTGCAAGATGTTTAGAATGCCAAAAAGTGAAGGTAGATCATTGATACCTAGCAAGGAAATTGTACCCACATGATATACCTATGTAGAAATGGTAGGTAATCTCTATGGATTTTATGGTGGGTTTACCTAATACTAGGTACCAACATGATGAAATCTTGGTAGTGGTTGATAAGTTGACAAAGATTGCACAATTTATATTGAGGAACATCAAGGATGATGCACCAGTGGTGGCAAAAAATTTTGCTAAAGAAATTTTAGGCTACATGGGTTTCTTGAGGTGATCATATCAAACAAGGATTCTAGGTTCACATCAAAATTTTGGTAGGCTCTTCACCGTGTAGTGGGTACTAAGTTGAATATTAATTTTGCATATCATCCTAAATAGATGGTCAGATCGAGAGGGTAAACCAAGTTTTAGAAGATATTCTACAAATATATTGAATGGACCAAAAGTCAAAGTGGGAAGACTTTTTTTAGCTTATTAAATTTGCATATAATAATGGGTACCATGCATCATAGGGGATGGCCCTATTTGAAGCCTTGTATAGTAGAAGATGTAGAACACCTCTATCATGGGATAATATAGAGGATCAACTAATGATAAAAATAGACACTATTTGAGAGATGGGGGAACAACTCAAAGCAATCCAACTTAGGCTCAAGGAAGTGATCGATCACCAAAAGAGCTATTTTGATCTAAAAATGTCACCAAGAGAATTATCTATAGGGGATAGAGTTTTCTTGATGGTAATACCCATGAAAAGTGCCATCGGGTCAACCAAGTTGGATCCTTTGAACTCATTGATAAGATCAGTCTAGTACCCTATAGGCTAGGTTTGTTGTCCAACTTGTCCAAGATCCATAATACTTTCCACATATCTGTACTTAAAAAAAATGTTGTTGATCCTAATCACATATGGAATTTTTCTAAATTGTAGATGATAGATACCTAATCCATTGATGTGGGACCAATTAATTTCTAGGGTTTCATTTCAAGGTAGAGGAAACAAACCCTAGATCAATGTAAGATCCAGTGGGACCAATATTATGAGAATTGTGCCACATGGATAATTACTGAAGAAATGAGGCAACAATTTCCATACTTATTTGAATGAAACAATTGTTACTATCTTGCAAATAAACATAGAGGACAATTTTTAGTCCAAGGGGAGAGTATATAATAACCCTTATTGGTAGAACTTATTATTGGAAAAAAATTATAAATTGGTGTGAATGTTTAATTATATAACTTCCTTTTTATGATGTTAATATGATTGAATATGATTGTATCTTGTGCTTGGAATATGGTACAGTTGATGTATTTGTGGTTGCAGGACTTAGGGTTCTCATTGGTGGGATCATAAGGGTGAACCACCTAAATTGGGAGATATTTTTGGAAATGATGGTGATGACTTGCTCATTGATAGCTCAGGGTAAAAAAATATCCTTCATGTAGATGAATTTGTATTTTACTTATTTTCATGTTCACACCATTGGGCTAGGATGTTGCTTGTGCAATGAGTCTCCTTAATAGGTTGGTGATAGCATTATACTATCTTAAAGGAGATTACCTACTTAGGGATAAAACAATGGTGTGTAATCTTGTTGGTGTGAATCTATGTTTGTTTGTGGTATGCATAGATTTTGTTGGATAAGAATTATTAAGTGTTAATTAATTGGTAAAATTAATACTTTGTAATTATTAAAGTTCTATGCATTTTAGGGGTTTGGTTCTTCTGGATTGTGTACGAGTTACCCTCTTAGGTGTTAAGTTGTCATTTACAACAACTTTTTATGGTGTGGAAATAGTGTCACTCTTCTTATTGGATTCCATCATATTTATAGGATTTTTGATCTTGGGGAGTTTTACTTCTACCTTTGCACTTGTTAGATTTTCAAGTATTTTTTTATGCAAATGAAGATGAATTCAAGAAAAATATACATTAGTAGGATGTAATACTTCATATTTTTCTATTAATGCATCTACAAAGATTCGGTCTCTAGTTTGTTGCAAGGGGTAATAGTGATATTTCTTTGGATAGTGGGGATACTTGGTTTGTGTGCTATTCCTTGGGATTGACCGATTTTAAAATCTACTACTCAAATGTTTCCCACCTATCAACAAGTCCCTAAAGCTTCTCCTTTTGTTTATTTGCTTGATCTAATAGCGCAATTTTTTTTCTTTTGGCACAACAAGTTGGGCATTAGTGCTATGAATTTAGCTTTTAAAGATATTGCTTCAGAGATTCCTGGTAATGCTATAAGAATGACAAAGCTTGGATCCTATAATATTTTGTTTTGTAGGGATTTTCTAGCCCTGCACATGCCAATTGGCACTTAATAGTTCATGAGAAATATTGTGTGATTGTCTAGAAGATATATATATATATATATATATATATATATATATATATATATATATATATATATATATGTATATGCATATAAATATGCATATACATATATATGTATGTATACATGTATGTGTAAATGTATGTATGCAAAATATCCCAATTCAACCCATACCTATTGGCTCAAAGATCTCATTGAGACTAGGATCCCACACTTTAGTAGTTCACTACTCTTTTCTATTATTGGGCATGAAGAGATATACCCCCTCTTTGGATATCTTTGGCATAAACCTCTCTTCCTCCATTATGAAGGCCTAATTAGTGCTTGTACCTATTGTAGGTAGATGTTCAATATGATGCATGTGAAATGGATCCAATAGAATTATTCTTTTGGTCCCATATCGAGCTCTTAAGATCATTAGAAAATAGTCATTTTGTAGGTAACCTCCAATTTTAGTAGTGAAATCCCTTGATAGACATGTTGAACGATGTAGGGAGATCAATTATTACTACATATTGGAATACTATGAAATCTAGATAGGCATGTAAAGTAAGAAAAATGCTTTTAATAATTCCCAAGATTTGAGTTGCACTACCATCCAATTACAATACCCTTTTGTTTACCAGTCGATAAGCCAGACCTAATGCTTTTGCTACCCCTTTTGGCATGACTAAAGTACTAACCCTAGAGTCTATAATGTAACTATGGATTAATATATCTTTACAAACCAAGGATAAATAAAAATTTTTAGGTTTACACTTGCTTATTCTAGGGGTAAATATTTGCAATATGGTGCCTTCTACTAATCTAGCTTATTTTCTTCCTCCAACACCTTCTTTATATTATCTATCTCTATTTTATTATGTGGATTGCTATTTTGTATGAATGATTTATTGTTAGATGTGTGTGAAGTGGCTCCAATGAAATTATAATTTTGATCTCATATTAAGCTCTTAAGATCATTAGAAACCAATCCTTTCATAGGTAGCCTCTAGTTTTAGCAAAGAAATCCCTCGAAGATGTAGCGAGATATATTACTACATCTTAGGATACTGTGAAATCTAGAAATGCATGTAAAGTAAGTGAAGGGCTTTCAACAGTTCCTAAGATTTCAACTGCACTACCAAATAGTTACACTACCCTTTTGTTTACCTATTGGTAAGATAGACCTAATGCTTTTGTTACTCCTTTTAGCATTGTAGTCCTAAAATGACCACATCCTTAGAAAATTTTGAAAAATTATTATAAGGTAGAGAATTCGCTATTCGACTGAGGATATAGAGTATTTTGGAGAGGATCCATGCAAAGAGTGCTCCAATCTACTCGATACTTAATGTTTTTTGCCATAACAAGCTAAGTACTTCATTCCACTCGATGCCTAGAGTATTTGGTAGTAGATTCCAACAAGGTTCCCAATACACAAATCCTTTGAGCTTTGATGATGTCAGTGCAATATAAAGTATGGATTGGCGATGCATCCCTATTCTACGTGCTCCAACGACTAAGTGTTGAGAAGATGCATTTTGCTAAGTTCCAAGAGTATTTTAGAGAAAAATGGTGAAAAGAAGGTCAGAGGCATTGGAAAGGAAGTAAAGGGAGCATAATGGCAACAAGGGTCATTTGTATTTCTTACAGACCGGATTGGCGATCTCGTAGTCAAACCGAGTCAGAGATGACATCAGCATATTTTTTGAGCAGATTCCAACTTTTGCTTTATGTCATGGATGTGGGAAAGAAGTTAGATGTTTTGAAGGCTAAGTGAGTGGATCTATGATAGACTCGATTCCACTCGCAACTCAATGCATTTCACTCCGAAACTTGATTCCACTGGCTAAAGCCATAAAAGCTAATATTAGTGTTAATTTTGAGTGGAATGGCATTTTTTTGCTTCTCACTAGTTTGGAAAGAATTTTTGAAGATTAAATCACAGTCGTCTACTGATAGCATCAACGATAGATATTTTTTTGACACTGTTACAACGTATAAATGTAGATTCTTGGCAGATCGAATAACAGTCAGTTCAAGTCAGGAAGATGAAGCATCGAAGGGTTTTCAAGAACCAAGAACCAGTGGTTGTAGATCTGTTGTAGAATAGAGTAAAGAACAACAAACAGTCCAAATCTATTTTATAACTTGAAACTCAACTACCATCAATGAACCACCAAGTTGTAGAGCTGAGTTGCTATGGTAGATTACTTCTAGCAGATTTCTTGGACTCGATGAGTGAATGAGATAATGCCAGTGTAGCTCTCTACTGATTTGTTAAATTTAAATTCTTGTAATGTCTCCTCTTATTATTTCAATTGTAAACTATAAATAGAGGTTGAACCCTCGATTTTTAGGGTCGACTCTAGTGCGTTTGCTTGCCCTATTATGTAAATATTTTTTGTAAACTAATGGAAGGAACATTACTCAGATTTTTGACTCAATACTTGTGATGTTTGATATCTTACATTCAAGAGGTTTGAAACTGCGAATTGCATTTCTGTCAATACTGTAACGGTTAGTTCATTCCATTTTTTGTTGGATTACTAGTTGTGAAGGTAGTTGAAATTTGTTCATAATTAGATATGTGTTGGTAGGAAGTCTATTTCTAAAAAATCTAATTATTGATTTATTTTGCTAAATTGGATTGTCAATGTATTGGATATTGGAATTGCTTCCTGGAACATATCTCTATTTTATGTTTTAATGTGTGAATATTTCATTGGTTTTGGGTGCTACTAATATTGAGTGTGGGAAACCAAAGATAGTTTGTTAAAGGTTTCTGTTGTATATGCCTATGTTGTTATCCTATCCGACCACTATTGATGTATAATTTCTCTAATCCTAAACCTTTCCTAACCCTATTCCTCAAAATATTATTGAGCTTAATTGAGTCAAAATTTTGCTAAGTTGATAAGGAACTAGCCTACTCTAGAGGTTGGATTGAAGTACTCTTTGATCCATCCAATGTTGAGTACTGAGTTGTAAATATTGGGTGCAAGCCATGACAGAGAATCAGAAGATAGACAATTGCAATGTAAAGTAAAACTTGATGATAATTCAATACCCAACAATTTTTGGCATGCCCAGTGGGACCTGTCTACAAGAAATACTAAAACCCATCATATGATTTATTGTTTTATCTTTACCCGAAGGAATCAATATTTTGTGAATTGTATTTACCTTGCTAAGCGATGATTAGAAAATTCACTTGGCGAATCCCTAGTATGCAAACCCACAAAAAATTATCCCTTTAGATCATAATTTTTATGTATACTAGGTCATTCAAGAAGAATAACCCAGACTCTTTTTTCTACTATGAGCTACCTTATAGAGGGCCTACTATTATAATGAATTTAAACCAAGATTTTTATTTAGAAGAAAACCCTCCCGAGAAGAATCCTGCAGTTAATCCAACAACACCTCCAACAGGAGCTACACCTGAAAACATAGCATAAAATGCAGTTCCAAATAAGCCCTTGTAGAAGTACTCCAACTGGAACACAGTTGGATCCCTTAGACTAGCCCAAATGCAAGACATTCCCCAAGTTGTGTCTAAGGCCATTCCCACCTATGATGGATATGGTAAAACTATATATTAGCACTACCAAGATATTTTGAATCTAGCAGCAATACATAATATAAAAAATAAAGATGTTGTTAGAATTCTAGCCCTATCTTTTAGAGGAAAGATTCTACATTTGTGTAGAACCCTTGAGGACAATACCATTACCTCATGGGTAGCATTGGTTGAGCCCTTTGTGGAGGAATTTAATGAATCTATTAATCATTTTTTCCTCTTTAATTAGTTCACATATATGCAGAAACATCAGCAAGAAACTATTTCAGATTTTAACTTAAAGTTTAGTAGAACCTGAAAGAGAATTCCCCCTGTAGCTAGACTAGTTGTAAGCCTTGCTTACATGTATTATATCAGGGCCCTTGGATCAGAGTTAGATGTGCAAACCCAAAAATATAGGGTGGATACCTTTACACAGGTCTATAATGCAACTGTTCATACAGAAAAAGCCCTTATTAATGTGGGAAGACTACCTCCAAAAGCTGTGTTTCCCTACAATTTGGAAACCACTAATATCCAAAGTCAAACTACTGCTTCATCTTATATAGACCCTCATCCTTTTTCATCCCAATTTTCGCAAATGACTCCTATTTCTCAGTCAAAAGCACCATCTACTCCAACTCCTTTCCCCCCACTTCCTTCTCAGAGTCCACAAGAATCTTCTATCATCCTTGATATACCGAATACTTTAAAAACTCTTAGAAACAAGATGAATTCTATGGATAAGATAGATATGGAGAGGCCTCAACAAATGATATTTCTTTATGTTAATAAATATCAAAGACCTGGTCCTAGTAATAGTATTGGGGTTAGAGTAAATGCAACATATGAAGAGCCTGAGTGTTATTCAAAAATAAGTTTGGTAAACGTATGGTGTTTAGTGTGCAATGATCCTCATAATTCATAATATTGTGTTATGTACCAACACCATGTACAACATGCTATGGAGAAAGTAGAAAGGAATCAAAAAGAGTGAACATGCTCTGGCATCCAGATCAGATTATGTTTGGAAAATATCTTGATGAGGATGGGCCTATTACTATCATGACAAGGTTAGGTAAGAAAACACTACATGTTGATCCATAGAAGATGGGTCAATTTTAGTCCTCCTCTAAAAATAAGAGTGATCCTCCTCCCCAAAGTAGTGATGCTTTCTCTATTCCTCGGGCCAAAGAAAAGGAAGTCAGCCTTCCCAAGAGATTTGAGAAAGAAACTGAAGGAGACAGAATGAGATCCAAGAATGAAGCCCAAGAGAGGCTTAGGTTCCCTTCCATTATGAAAAGGCAGATAAGTGAGGCCACTCAATAGTATAAAAAAAAATATAGTGATCCAGAAAGAAGGCCTTAGAGGCCTACCTCTACCAAGTCCAAGTACAATATTATGGAGGAAATGAAGAAGATACCATCCAAATCCAGTCTATATGACACTCTATTCATTCCTTGTCAAATAGACCTACTAAAAGCTTCTTTGAACAAATATTCATAGGAAAATCAGACCACCACAATCCTCAGCATACTCTCAAAAAAGAAATAAATATCTCCTACCACTTTGAAGAATAAACCCCCTCCTTTATATATCTCTCTAAGAATGGAAGGTTGGGTGGTCCACAATTGTATTATTGACTCAAGAGCATCTACTATAGTCATGCCTAAAGCATTTTGTGAAGAAATGGGTATGGAATACACTAGATCCTACCTTAGATTTCTACAAATATATGGGACACCTATGAAGATAGTTGGAGTGATAAAATATGTCTTAATGAGGCTACATAGAGCACCTGAGGTAACTATAGTACAAGAAATAGTGGTGGTGGATCTAGAGCCCTATTTTGGCTTATGCCTTTCAATAGAATTCACTGCAAAGTTGGGTGGATGTATGTATATGGACTTTTCTAGTATGGTTATTCATTTCAAAGGAAAAAGGATAAGAATAACACCTGAGAAGTTTATGTCTTACCACATTAAAAAAATTGAAGGGGACATGTGCAATCTCACTCCTATAGAGGAATTTGAATTTGTGGATAACTTTGAAGAGTTGGAAATTGAAGATGAACTGCCTTTCAGGGAGGACTATAGTCAATTTGGGATAGGTATGGGTACATACAGTATTTCTGTAGAGGTAGAGAAAATATTTCTTGCTATATCTAATTAGTCCTTGAGAGAAACAGAAGTATGGACCATGCACTTTGATGGTTCCAGATGCAAAAATGGTGCTGGTGCTGGTGTATTATTACAGTCCCAATCAGAAGGAACAAGGAGTTTCACCTATAGGCTAACATGGTCATGCACTAATAATGTTGTAGAATATGAGGCTCTATACCTTGTACTAATGCAATCTGAAAGCATGGGTATCAAGATCTTACATATATATTGTGACTCTGAATTGATTTTAAATCAGATGAGGGAAAGGTGTAGCAGTAAGCACCGTTACCTAAAAGCATATAGAAATAAGGTATGGTATTTAATGGAATCCTTTCATGTCCTAAACATTAATTTTATTCCTAGAGGAAAGGATACCTTGGTAGATTCCTTAGCATAAAGGGGATCTAACTTCAACCCTTCTGTAGACATAGGAGTTAATAAAGACAAAGGGATCAAAATGATTTTTAGACTTGCAATTCCAGATAAGCAAATTTTTTGGTAGGTCTTTGAAAGTGAGGAACAAATCATTGATTTTTTGGCTAGAGAAGCCTGTTTATCCACTATTCAAGAGGAAAATCTAGAGGATATTGATAAACAAGATGTCATTCAAATCAAGAATAATCACATACCTAGATGTTTGGTTACTCTAGAGAGCATGTTTGACAATGAAGATAGGAAAAAGATTAGATCCATGGAAGTCAATGAGAAAATCAATAAAGAAGTTGAAATAGAAAAAATAAAAGAAGCTCAAGGTTGGAATCTGATGTTCTCCAGAAGAAGAGGAGGATATCAAAGCTTTATGCCTGAAGTACCAAGACATTGTAGCTTGGTCATATGAGGACCTCAATGTATATGAAAAAAAGGCCATCCGACACACCATTGATCTAGAGCCTAATGCAAAATCATTTAGGCAGAAACAAAGGCCTATGAATCCTAGGATCAAAGCCATAATGAGATAAGAACTATTAAAGTTGCTAAAGGCTAAGATCATTTATCCAATAAAACATTCAACATGGGTAGCCAACTTGGCAAATATAAGGAAGAATGGTGACATACTCCTGTGTGTAGATTTTAGAAATCTCAATCAAGCGTCACTTAAGGACCACTACCCCCTCCCATAGATTGATTAAATCTTATAGATTGTGGTAGGGACAAAAATTTTCTCACTGCTAGACGGTTTCTCTAGATATAATCAAATTTGGGTATAGAATGAAGATCAATTTAAGACAAAATTCACCACAAAATGGGGAACCTTTGCATATCAAATAATACCTTTTGGTCTATCTAATATAGGAGTCACATTCTAGAGAGAAATGAAATATGCTTTTTGGGAGCTAATTAACAAAGTCATTATAATCTATTTAGATGACATGACTATGTTTTCCCACAACAAGCAGGACCATCTGGCACACCTAGAACAAGTTTTCCAGAAGTGCAAAAAATTTGGCATCTCCCTTAATCCTAAGAAGTCATTTTTTGTAGTTCATGAGGGAAAGTTGGTAGGCCATGTGGTCTATAAAGAATACATGGCCATTGATACAGATAGAATCAAATCCATTCTTGCTCTTCCACTACCTATGAATAAGAAAGCCTTGCAGTCTTTCTTTGGATAGGTAAACTTTGTCAGGAAATTCATCTCAGACTTTGCTCAGAAGGTGAGGCCTATATATGAACTGTTGAAGAATTATGTAGATTTCAAATGGACTGAGGTAAGAAATCAATCCTTTGAAATCATCAAACAATCCATTGCTTTAGCTCCAGTGCTAGTCAATCCAGACTTCAGCAAATACTTCATTCTTTATACTTATGGAGTTGAGGAAAGCTATGCCTTGGTGCTCACTCAAAATAATGATGAAGGAGAGGAGCATCATATATTATTTTGGATCTAGACTCTTCATGAATATAAGGTTAAGTATAATTTCATTGAGAAACAAGTATTTGCTGTAATGAAATCATTGAAAACATTTAGGTAATATTTGGTTCAAAGCAAGACCGTGGTTTATGTTGTTCATCCATATGTAAGAAGATTTATTATACAAGGAGAACTGAGAGATAAGAGAGCTAGTTGGATTACTAAGATCCAAGAATATGATGTGGAAATCCATCCTACCAAGCTATTAATATGTAGAGCCCTATGCCAAGGTTTGATAGAAGTAGTAGTTTTAGCAAAAGTGATAGCTTATCAATCCACAATAGATGATTAGATTGAAGAATTAAAATCAGGTGAATCAGACTGTGTAGATTAAATGACTAAGTACTTTCAAATTGGGTTATGCCCTCTTGATGTTAATGCATCACATATAAGAAGATATAGATTTTAGGCTTTGAAGTATATCTTACTACCAGAAGGTCTATATAAAATAAATCTAGATGGAGTTCTCCTTAAGTGATTAAAATATGATCAACAACAAAAGTTCATAAAGGAGTTCCATGGAGGACTATCCGGATGACACTTCTCAGGAAGAGTAACAACTTTGAATATTATCAAAGTAGGCTATTACTATCTTACCATATTTTTTGATACCTTCAAAGTCACTAGATCCTGTGATAAATGCTAGTGGTATGTTGAAAGAACAAGGAATGCATCATTTTCCCTTAAGCCAATTCAAGTGGAAGAACCCTTTCAACAATGGGGGTTGGACTTCATAGGAGTTATCAATCCTCATTCCTTAGTTGACCAAAAGTACATTTTGACTATTACAGACTACCTCACCATGTGGGTAGAAGCTATTCCTACAAATAAATCAAACCAAAAAGTAGTGATAAATTTCATGGAAAGCTTGATTTCAAGGTTTGGTATTCCATAATATTTGGTGAGCGATAATGAACCAGCATTCATAGAAGCCAAATATATTGATTTTTCCATCAAGTATAGCATCATCATAAAGAATAATTTAAACTACTACCCCTAAGGAAATGGACTTGCAAAATCAACTAACAAGAATCTGTTGAATATTTTGAGAAGATCATTGGAAGGTAATAAGAGAAGTTGGCACCTATTGTTGGATAAATCTTTATGGGCAGATAGTATAACTATTAAAAAATCCATTAATACCTCCCCTATGCCTTAGTATATGGCAAAGAGGTAGTGTTACCTATTCATTTGGATATTCCAGCACTCAAGCTAATAAAAATAGAAGAGGAATCTGAGCAAAATCTAGTGGAAACAAGATTGACACACTTGTTGCAATTAGAAGAGAAAATAACTTAGGCATAAAAGGATTTTTAAAAGCATTCAGTTTATATCAAGGCATGGTTTGACAAGAAAGCAAGGTTCAAGAAATTCCAAGTTGAATATTCTATACTCAGGTGGAATGTTGAAAGATCTAAGGCAGGATATCATCAGAAGTTTTACTCCTTCTGGGATGGACCTTTCAATATAGCAGAGGTTAAAGAGACCAATGTTTTCCAGCTTGAAGATATTGAGGGAAACATACAACCGATTCTGATCAATGGTTTTCAAATTAAACTCTATTTTTATTGAAATATAGCTAATTGTAACATATGTATATACTTTGTATCATATTATTTTGTATTTTATAACAAGTTTTGTTTTGATAAAATGTAAAAAATATATATAAAATAAAATACATAAAATAACCAAGTAACCAAGTAAGAAGAACCTTTTTGAGGATCATTTTTTAATTTAGATACTTTGAAGGGAGACCAATTAGACCTCAAGGTATCATTGTTGTAAAATCCTTTTTATTTTCTTACACTTGTGATTCTGTTCACCATTTCCCTGAGTTAGTTTCTGCAATGATTAAATTTTATGACCCTGAGAAGAGGACAGTGAAAAATCTCGATGACATATCACTATTCACCATTACTAAAGAACTTTGTCATGATTTGTTCACCATAGGGGTGAGCCCACCCTTAGAATCTAAAAAAATTGACATAGCAAAATAAGCTAGGGTTTATGCTTCATTAATATCTTTGAAAGAAAAAGAGGTCCTGGAAAGATGGCTTCAATTCTAGTTTAGAAGGATAAGAGAGGAAGATGAAATCCCTAAAGTTCCAATACCCATCGACCAATTTTCTAACCCAAAGCTTTATTCCATTATTGCTTGTATGGAGGGTTTAGATTCTGATCGACTCTTGACTGATTGGCAAATAGCTACTGCATACTACATTTTCAATGAGAGAATGTATGAGGAAAATACATAAAATAAGGGTGTTAGGGTCATCCACTTTGACTGGCTGACTTTCCTAGCTAAAATAATACATGAGCAATTAGTAAGAATGAAAAGGAATTATGACACACCCTCTTTCTAGCATTCCTCAAGCCTGGTTTGGATGTTCTTTGCTGCTATGAGGAAAATGATGCCCTGGATTCCAGTCAAGGAAAATAATGATAAAGGAGACTATTGGAACAAAATCTGCCTTCGGTTAATAGTGTTGCGCCTTAGACTTTGCCAACATTGAATAGACAGATCTTGCTTGAGATCATCTGTCTAGTCTCCAGAGAAGGCTGGTTCCTTTGAGTTTTTTAGAGAAAAGGGGAACAAGAGATAAGGGAAATATAGCCTAAGCTAGAACTTTTCTCATGGTACAGATTAGACAACAACAAACATTGATGATGCAGAGTACTACTTTCAAGTTTTCTTTATATCTTCTTATAGAAAACACGAATTCTTGAGTGCGACTTTTAGATGTTCGTCTAAATACATGTAAATATCTTTAATGTTCAACTCTAGAAACAAGTTTTATAGATGCACAATCCAGATTTCAGAACAGATACATTATGAAACTTAGAATGAATAAAAGTTAAAACACCAGATACATACACTTGCACACGAAGTTTCGGAAGCCAGAAGAAGAAATCTTTTATTGCTTGTAATCCAGTACATGTACATCAAGCTTGTAAACGTCCAAGAGCCGACCCCTTTTCATGGTCGACTCACTCCTATTTATACCCTAAAAAGAGTATCTTCTACTACGTACATTTAATTTCTTCAATCAATTACAAGTAATTGTCTACGAGTTTCTAATAATATACAACGGATTTCTCATAGATTGGATAGATTTCCTTCTGGCTAATTTTAGATGAGCCTGTTATTCTGCAATCATCCAACGGACTTGCCAGGTTATAATCAATAGACCATTCTTCAGAAATCAGCACTTGATGTCAGTGCATGTCCCCAGTTGCCAAAAATATACTCTGTTTCCTTGGCAAAAATCGGACATGTCGCGAAATCGTGACACTCTTGTTTCTCTGTCTGCTGCCCTTTTTGAGTCGTGAAAATGCAACATGTCACGATATCACGACACTTTTGCCTCCTTGCTCCCTTTTGTTGCTCTTAGCCACGAAAATGTAACATGTCGCGATATCGCGACACTTTTTCCTTCTTGCCCTTTCTCTTCTCTTTTGGCCGCGAAAATGCAACATGTCGCGATATCGCGACACTTTTTCCTTCTTGCTCTTTCTCTTCTCTTTTGGCCGTAAAAATGCAACATGTCGTGATATCATGACACTTTTTCCTTCTTGCTCTTTCTCTTCTCTTTTGGCCGTGAAAATGCAACATGTCGCGATATCGCGACACTTTTTCTTTCTTGCTCTTTCTCTTCTCTTTTGGCCATGAAAATGCAACATGTCGCGATATCGTGACACTTTTGCCTCCTTGCTCCCTTCTATTGCTCTTGGCCATGAAAATGCAACATGTCACGATATCGTGACACTTTTTCCTCCTTGCTCTTTCTCTTTGCTTTGGACCACGAAAATGCAACATGTCACGATATCGCGACACTTTTTCCTCCTTGCTCTTTCTCTTTGCTTTGGACCGTGAAAATGCAACATGTCGCGATATCGCGACACTTTTTCCTCCTTGCTCTTTCTCTTTGCTTTGGACCGTGAAAATGCAACATGTCGCGATATCGCGACACTTTTTCCTCCTTGCGGTGTTTTGCTTTTTCTTTGATCTTTAGCATATGGGCCACTTCGGTCTTCTTGGAAAATATGCAAAAAGGTGCATCAGCTATTTTTCTGTAGTTAGTCACTTTTTGACTAACATTCTTGGCACCTTTCGAGGGAATTTTTGCTCACAAAAATAGGGACCAGGCCTTCATCCATTGGGAAACGGAGTCACCAGCACAGTTGCGAAAAGTAAAATTTCGAGTGGAAAAACAAAGATAAAAGAAAAAGAATGCACTTTGGAATATAGGTGATCTTTACCTTATCAGAACCTTTCTTTTACCGCTTAGGGACTTAACCTTTGTCTGAAGAACACAAAAAATTCAATTCTGGGAGCTGGTCCCAGCTCTGGTCGTTGGTCTTTGCCCCTGATGTTTAGATCTTCTAATTTTGTCCATGGCTGCAATTATCTCTTGATAAGTTTTGCACACTTGATTCCAGTATTCGTCTTCTAGATCAAAAGAATCGACGAAAAGTTGATAGACATACTGCAATTCTTCCACTTTATCATAAGAAATGATCTTTTGTTTTAAAATCAGTTCTTGCAAACAGGTTTTAATCTGTGTTAACCTCTGGATCATTTCCATGACCTCGCTTTTCTCCTAAAGGTTCCTGCCAGTTGTCGATGTCTGTTTCATCTTCAACAAAAGCTTTTATTGATGCCGAAAGGACTTCTTCCTTCAAAACTTTTGAACCTTCATCCCGGAGGTAAGGAAGCCCATTATGGATAGCCAAATCAAGATTTTGGAGCAACCCTTTCGCTTCATCCTCAAGCTCATGCAGAAACTTGTTTCCTTGTGCTATCAATTTAAACTTCCTAAAGAAGTTCTTTGCTGCTATTTTAGCTTGAGACCAGGCTTCACTTCTGAGCTTGGCTTCCATGCTTCCTGGCATATTTTCTGACAAAATCTGAATTTTAGTGGCCGCATCTTCTCTTTTTAATAAAAATGCTTCGGCAGCCTCAAATTCCTGTTTTACTACTTCGGTAGCTTCCTTTACTTTAGCCAAATACAACAATACAGGTTTAGCCTTTAATACTAAAAACAACAAATCTTTTAACAATTCCTTCCTCATGCTCTTTACTTTATCTTTTGAAAATCCAGAAGGGGCGTTTTGTTGTTCGACCAACTGTTGTTGTAGTTGTTGTATCTATGTATTTAATGCCTGAATCCGAGCTTCTGCTATACTCAACTTTTCTTTACCTTTTTCCACTTCACTGGCAGCAGCATTGAATTTACCCTCCCATTTTTTAGCCTCTAAAGTAAGAGCCTTCTCTACTATTTTTTGCTCTTTCACTACAGCCTCTAATTCCTTCCTCTTCTCTTTTTCCTTCAAAAAAATTTCTTGATAGTGTCCGCCTTGTAAGTATATGGTCCCAAAATGTGCTTGGGCTTTCACCCACTCATCTTGCATAGGCAGTTGAGATATATCTTCGTTTATCTCTTCTGCCTGGTAATCTTCCATGGTCATTTCTCCCTTTGATTTCTTGGTAATGGGAGTTAACTTCAACTTCTTTCTCTGCATATTGGCTGGATCTAAAGCAATGATTTCTCTTACAGTAGCCGGTGCTTTAGAATCTCCAGCTGCATGTGAAGTCCACCAATCTAAAGCATTCCTGCTCACCCTTTTTAGATTTTCAATCTTGGCCATGGTGGACTGTGACTCAGTCCCTTGAGAAGTTGTAACTCCAGCCGCTGGGATGTCAATGCTAGGGAGAAATGGAATGGGAGCAACTACGGACCCAATATTTAGCGGACTCTGGGAAGATGCTGCCATTTCTGGGAGAACAAGGTAATTTTTTGGCAAGGACATTATATTTTTGTCGATTTTAGAAAAGGAAGGAGAATTACAATGGGAATGAGTAGGAGAATGAGAAGGAGAAAGTGAAGAAAGCATACCTATTTCTGGTTGGGCTGGCTGTTGGTGTCCTTCTTCTCCTTCATGTTCACTGACGACAATTTCTTCACTCTGCATTTTTTTTGCATCAGGAGTTTCATTTTCTTCATCACTTTCGTCTAAGTTTATAACTTGTTTCTCCTGCTGCTCTTCTACCGTCAAGATCTCCTTTTTAACCAAAATTTGTTTTTTGTTTTCACTCTTTTGGCTCTCTTGAGCCAAACTGGGTGGGCCGTGTGGGACTTCCTTCTGTGAAGTTTCATGCTCAACGTTCTGAGCATCTGCATCGATGTTTCCTTCAGTTGTATGGGCTGGTTCGCCTTCCTGAGTCTCTTTCCCTGAGTCATCCTCTATATCTTGAGGCTCTTGATCACTAGACGAGGTTTGAATAATACTCTTGTCTTTTCTCCTATCCGCCATCATTTTCAATTTCCTCATTCTTTCTGCCATGGGTTCATCAGATTCTGTACCCGAGTCTACAGGTGGAACAAATTTTACAACCTTTGAGGAATGATGTCTGGATGTCAGGGTATCTGCCCCAAGCGCTAGACGCTTCTCTCTTTGATGGACTAGAATAGGTTCAACTCTCCCCTGTCCTTCTTTGCCCAACCCTTTTCCATCATAGCCCATTTTCAACATCATTTGGGCGGCCTTCGAACTATAAGTCTTTCCTTGTTCTTCAGTAAAGACCTCTTCTATTGACCTTTTCCTAGTTGTCCTAGGTTTGGTCTGAACAAGGGGAAGATTTTGAGCCTCTGTAATCGCTTTTCCCTTACCAGCTTCAGGTTGCTGGGATTTCTCAGGTGGCTGGGACACTTCAGGAGCAGAAGAATGACCACTTCCTATGCTTGGAGGGATTCTAACAGGGAAACTTCCTCCCCAGGAGTCATGGTGTTCAGCATATCGAGTTTCGAATAGATTGTCATTTTTGGTGGGATATCTTGATGAAATAAAATTTGTCTGAACTCTCATTACCCACCATTCTCGAATTTTTGCCACATCCCAATCTGGCCTGTTCTTCTGAATCTGGGCGATTTTTTTCTCTGTCAACTGATGAGCCTTTTTATTTTCTGGGTCAAATTGAACAATTACTTCATAAAAGTCATGCCAAGGAGGCAAAGGCTCCATCTTCTCTATGTGCCACTCCAATGGTACATCTTCCGTGTTATTCCTATTTTCCTCAATATCATCCCTGATTTTAACATGAAATTCTTTTTTATGTGTTTTGTTCAAAATGGACTGTCTCTCAGCGAACCTGCTTATGGGGTCATATTTCCATCTTTGCGGGATCTCGATAAGACCCAATTTTCTTAAATACTCCGCTATCTGTTCATTCTGCCCCTTCCTTGAAATAGTAATCCCTTCAAAACTAAAGGGCATATTACAGGTACTGGTTTTTCCAATTCCAGTCCCGAATTTGACATTAATGGTTTCTGTTTGCCTTACATATTCTAAGGCAAAGATTCTATCAGTCACATAATGGGGAAGTAAAAAGGGTTTGTCTGTAAACCCATACAATCTGATACACACTCCTTGTGTTAGGATAAACCAATCCCCCTCCTCCGCAAACTTGGTTTGCAATACCTTTTCCGCTTTGGGGGTCAATCTTGTTATTTGCCCATACATGATTTTTAGTGCAGGGCCCAAAAATTCCCTATTGAAATCATAATACGATTCGGACTTGTATAACACATTAGTCCATTCATATACTGGCAAAATTTCTCCCTTTTCATTCTTATCATTCTTTGAAATGAAAGCTAACTCTTGAGACATGAAATAAAAGAATAACCATACCAAATATGAAGTGTATCTGAAAGAAAACTGGGTGCCCACCTTCAATGCTGCCAAACCCTCATGAATTTCTGCACTTAAGAACCCAGGCCAGTCAAAGAAAATAGGTCTCACACTCCTGCTCATAACAGCCGAATCATACATTTTGGGGTTCGAAAAACACTCTGCTACAACCACCTGCCATTTCTGAACCTTTTCATCATTTTTTAGTCCCGCAATCATGGCCAAGATGGAATATAGTTCAGGGTTTTTAAAAGTTGCCCTGTCAATTGGGGGTTCTGGTGGATTTGCCCCTTCTAGAAGATCTTTTAGCTGGGTGGCTAGGAAACCCCTCACCTTTTCGGATGAGCCAAAATATGTAGCCTGTTCTAAGGGGTCAAATTTCTTAGGTTCTAATGGGGGGACACGACCCGCAGCGAAAGCAAAAACAAAAGCATCTTTGGATAGAGGAAAAAGGACCTTCCCTGAAAAATCCCTAACTTTTCTCCCTTTTTCATCATAGAAATTTGCAATTGCCCTTACCAGTTATGGGAAGGGATGGACAGGAATATATACATACTAGTACAAGAAAGAATGGTATGCAAACGTTGAAGGAGAAGACGCAGAAACCCCAGTTGCTACCCGGTTCTTTATATTGCTCCGAATCTCCGTCGGGTCCTTCCATGTTATTATCGTATCTGCAATCCGAGAGTCTCTGTCAATAAAACTAGCACTATTTTCTTCCCTTTTGTTCACTACCGAAGTAGTCGGGAGTGATGAGGTAGATGTTGCCTGGTCTTTCGCCTTCTTTGGAGCCATTACGAATTATCAGGTATGCAGATTTTGAACCTCCTCTGATTACTTCACAATTCTTTCCTCGCTACGCTATAGTGCAGTGGTATAACAGTGGCTGGCGAGACTTCTAGCTTCTCAAGCATCACAGAGACAATTCCTTGCTTCTTTTCTTCTCCAGGAGCCTTGAGCAAGTTTGCAAATGGTGAAATGCCTCTCTGAATCTTTGAATTTAATTTTATATCACCTAGGAGGACATGCAAAATTAATGCATTAAATGATGGTTGGTTGATTTGATTTTGTCTGTCTTTCTTCGGTTTTTGTTCTTGCCATATTTCTTAGGAAACTCCTAAAAATGCTCGTCGGCTCATTAAAAACCCACTTGGGGACTCGAAATTATCCCATGCTCGAAAAGATGCTAACTGACAGATTAATTATCTTCTCCCACTAGACTTCTGGCACGTGGTTGCTTTAAAAACATTTGGCGGTGGAAATTTTTTGGAAATATCTTGAGGAGCACACATAACATATTTTGAAACTTTCTTTTTATTCATCCCTTCTCGTCGACTTTTCAGGCGATCACGCGGCAGCCCCAGATTTTTGAAAATTCAAAATTTTTTCCTCCAGATTTCATTCAAAATATCGGACCCCGCTAGTCCACAAAAAATGATTCTTATTAGGCCGTAAAAAGGGAAATATTTACAAAACTCCAAACTTATAATATACTGTACATATAATGGTGATCTGTAGCTTTTACTGGAAATACAATTTTAGGTGAAAAGCATTCACCGTGATGGGTAGAACCCATCCATCTTGATCTTTTAACTGGAAGGCATTGAATTGCTTTTCTGAAACAATTTCGAATGGCCCCTCCCAGAATGCATCAAACTTGTCATGGTGTCCTGGATTTGCTTTCTTGACATTCCATTTTAATACCAGGTCACCTGTTTTGAATTTCTTGAAAGTGGTTTTCTTATCGAACCACCCGGCTATTTTTACCATATGCTTTTGATGATGATCGTAGGCCTGTTCCCTAGATTCTTCAAGCTACAGAAGTTGCATCAGTCGGGCATCCATTGGATGACCTTCATCTTCGTTAACTTGGTTTAGCATCCTCAACATGGGTATCTCCATATGAATCGGCAGAACAACTTCTTTGCCATAAACCAAAGCATATGGCGATGTATTGATTGATTTTTTTATTGAGATTCTGTCGACCCACAGGGCTTGATTCAGGAGTGAGTGCTAGTTCTTCTTATTGTCCTCTAATGTTCTTTTCAGAATTCTTAGAAGATTCTTATTAGTAGACTCAGCTAATCCATTACCTTGTGGGTAATAATTAGAGGAAGTCTTCAGGTAAATTCCATATCTACTGACGAATTCGATCATCTTTGCACTGGTGAAAGGGGATCCATTGTCTGTAATCAAAGAATCTGGTATGCCAAACCTTGTGATTAGACTTTCAACAAATTCTATCACCACTTCCAAATCAGCTTTCTTCGTAGGCACTGCTTCTGCCCACTTGGTGAAGTAGTCTGTGGCAATGAGAATGTATTTGTGGCTTGATGATGAATTTGGCTCTATTATCCCTACGAAATCCAACCCCCACTGCTGGAATGGTTCCTCGACTTGAATAGCTTTTAAGGGCATAGGTGCATTCCTGTTTCTCCCCACATACCTCTGACACTGTTCACACCTCTGGGTCACTTTGTACGCATCTAGGAAGATGGAAGGCCAATAACATCCAGCTCTAAGGATCTTCAAAGCTGTAGTTCGGCCTGCATAATGTCCCCCTAAAAAACCTCCATGAAATTCATCTAACACTTTCTGCTTTTCATTATCGGGAACGCATCTTAACAATACACCATCGATGTTAATCCTGTACAACCCCTCTGTTCGAAGGGTATATTTCAATGCTTGGGTTCTGAATCTCCTTCTCTGGGAAGCGTTCATATCTTCAGGACATGACCCAGTCTGAAAATACCTCACAAAGTCATCGATCCAACTTGAACCTACTCTGTCTTGGTGTTGCTCTGTGTTTGCCATGACGGGGTGGCTCTCCCCATATCCACTTGCAGCTTGCTTGGCCAATTCTTGGCACAAAGCTCTCCCTCTGACTATTTTAGTAGGATGTATTTCTACATCATACTCTTGGATGCGAGTCACCCATCCAACTCTTTTTTCACCCAATTCTCCTTGAATTATGAAGTTCCTTACATCGGGATGAATAACATACACCATCGTCCGACTCCGGGATAAGAAATGTTTTAGCTTATTCAAGGATTTCATAATTGCATATACTTGTTTTTCTATGAAGTTGTACCTTTCCTCATGTTTGTGCATGGTGGAACTTAGAAAGGCTATGGGTCTTTCTTCATCATCTGCTCCTTTTTGAGTGAGAACTGCAACATAACTACCTTGTTCTCCGACAACATATAGTATGAAACCTCGGGAATAGTCAGGATTAACTAGCACAGGAGCTTGAGCGATGGCTTCTAGAATTTTTCGGAAAGCTTCTTTCCTTGGCTCTGTCCATTTGAAAGGAGCATCCTTTTTCAATAATTCAGTCATTGGTTTAACTGTTTGGGCAAAGTCCGCAATGAATTTTTTGACAAAATTTATTTTCCCAAAGAAGGACTGCAAACCTTTCTTGTTAACTGGAAGCGACAACTCAAGAAGTGCCTTCACTCTATCAGGGTCAATTGATAGCCCAACTTTAGAAATAACATGCCCAAGGAGTATTCCTTCTTCCACAACAAAAATAGATTTTTTTGGATTTAGTGATATTCCAAATTCTCTACATTTCTCAAACACTTGCTGCAGATGAGTGGCATGGTCCTTTTTGTTGTGAGAAAAAACCGGTCATGTCATCTAAATAGACGACAATAATTTTGTTCGCAAGCTCCCCAAAAGCTACGTCCATGGCTCTTTGGAAAGTTGCTCCTGCGTTGGATAATCCAAAGGGCATCCTTTGGTATGCAAATGTTCCCCACTTAGTGGTGAACGCAGTCTTGTATTGATCTTCATTTCTCACCCAAACTTGATTGTAACCAGAGAAGCCATCTAACAGAGAAAACCTTTCTGCTCCCACCACAGTATGAAGGATTGGGTCAATCTGGGGTAAAGGATAGTGATCCTTTAAAGAGGCTCTATTCAAATTTTTGAAATCGATGCATAGTCGTATTTCTCCATTTTTCTTGCGGACTGGAACTAAATTTGCCACCCAGGTAGAGTGCTTGATTGGGTATATTATCTTAGCCTGCAGGAGTTTTAACAACTCTTGTTTCATTAAGGCTTCAATTTTAGGATTCACAGGCCTCTGCCTCTGCCTAAAAGGTTTAGCTCCTTCCTCTAGTTCGATGGTATGCTGAATGACCTCTTTCCTGTACACTTTCAGATCACTATAAGTCCAGGCTATTATATCTGGATACTCTCTACATAACTGTTTTATTTTCTCTAGTTCTACTTTTGTACAATCTGTCCCTACTTTGATCATTTTTCCCGGTTCTAGTTCTATTTCTTTATACCGACGTTCATCTACCTTGATCCTTCGACCTACAGCTCTGTCGCTATTGTCAAAAAGGCTCTCCAGGGTGATCAGTCCCTTGGGGATATGATTATTTTTTAGTTGAATAAGGCTCTCTTCGTCCTCTTCTTGTAATGCTCTTTCTGTAGAGCAATTCATCTCATGAATCAAAAAATCTAGGATCTGCTCATCGTTTTCGAATACTTGCCAAAAAATGTCCTTGTCGGGCACAGAAGGCCTGTATATAAGTCTGACTGTTTTAGACTTCGAATAACATTATTGATCGGGCAAAAATTGGATCCTTCTGACGCTAACAGGTGCATGGGTGTTCTTTTCTCTGGAAATGGATTTTATGTTTAGTGCTTCAAAATTTTCCAATAGATCCAACACTTTGTTTTTGTAAGCCTTTAGGTAATGTTGCTTACAAATGCATTTACCAGTAACTTGTTTAACAATCAGCTCTGAATCTCCATAGATCAGCAGCTGTTTTGCACCCAGTTTTTCAGCTTTCTTAAGTCCCAAACACAAAGCTTCATATTCAGCCGCGTTGTTGGTGCAACTCCATGTCAACCTATATGAAAAAACCTTTTCTTTTCCAGTAGGTGAAATCAGAACAATTCCAGCTCCTGCTCCATTTTTGCACCTTGACCCGTCAAAGTACAATTTCCATAACTGGTTGGCCGAATCACCTGTTTTAGGGACAACAACAGGAAGCTTTTTAGTTTTTCAATGGAATAGCTTCCTATTTCTGTCTCTACCATAGCGTTGAAATTCTCCATCAAAAATTGATCTTCGATTGGAGTTCCTCCATGGTTTCTTCCATTAGATCAATATTCTCCAATTCCTCGGACATCATGTTGATGGTAGTTGTTTCTTCTAGTCTTTCCACATGAAAAGTAGATGGTTTTTCATTGTAGATCTTGACTCTTTTACCTTTGAAAGGTACCTCCAAATGCGAATAATCTAGTGACAGATAACCTCCCAGTTTGGCTGTGAACTCTCTGGATAAACACATACCGAAATATGGTTCTAAGTCTACAACAACTACTTCTTGTATGACGACTACTTCTGGCATTCTGTGGAGTTGAATAGGGATATCTTTGATCACCCCGATAGTTTTTACTGGAGTACCATCTAATTGCAACACACCAGGATGACTTCGAGTATATTCCATCCCCATTATGTCACATACGGCTTTCGGCATCACCGTAGTTGCGGCCCCTGAATCAATCATGCAATTGTGAACTATCCACCCCTCCATTTGTAAGGATAGATAGAATGGGGGTGGTCTATTTTTCCCGGAGGTTGACACAACATTTGCTTGTATAACATTTGAGGAAGAGGTATCATTCTTTAAATTTAAGGATTCTTGGAGGAGGTCGATCTGACCAGGAATTTGCAGTGCATCATACATGCTTATTTTGGAAGGGGTCCTCTTCATTTCTTCTGCAATGTTGAACGAAAGAGTTGCAGCTGGGGATACTTCAACACTTTTCTCCCTTCCACTAGTCGATGCGTCATATCTGTCTCTGTAGACCTGCGTAGCTTCTGTTCTTTGTATTTTTGTTAATGAAGGAAATTTGAGTCTTTCCTTCGCTTGCTCTTGAGTCTCACTCCCTTTTCTAGGAGGAAATTCTTTTCTTGGTGTAGCCGTAGGAGTCTGAGGAGGATCAGAACGTCCTTTCTCATTAGACTGGTTTTTTTGCGGAGTCACCCTGGGGGCAGGAGGAAAACTTAGTGGTTGGAGTTCCTTAGGGTCGACTTGTAACGACTTTTTTCCCGACCTTGTCAGGACTGAGACTTGTTCCATGGATGGCATTGCCAAATTGTGGTGGACTTCTCTAATTATGTTCACCTGTCCCTTGCCAGTTTCTTTGGCTCTTTCATTAATAACCGCTTGCACATGATGTTGATGAATCATGCATGAATCTTCTCCATGAGGATCATTGCAAGTGGTACACCAGTAATCAGAATTAGCGGGTTCTCCATTATCTCCTGTCTCATTTGCATACACCACATTTTTTTCTCTCTTGTACCCTTCCACTTGTTGAAGCACCTTCCTTTTGTATCTCGTGGAAATATTCTTGCTTGGATATTCCGTTCAGCCTCTCTCTTTTTCATGGATGCCATTTCATTTGACAATGTCTTCATTGTATCAATTATGGTCGTGTATTGATCATTGGGGGGA
This sequence comes from Wollemia nobilis, assembly GCA_028583015.1. NCBI lineage: Eukaryota > Viridiplantae > Streptophyta > Pinopsida > Araucariales > Araucariaceae > Wollemia > Wollemia nobilis. The sequence goes on along the minus strand of JAQPPZ010016467.1, from coordinate 9,603,989 downwards.
GTTGATGCAAGGGGTGTAGTTGGTAATGCAAGGAATGTAGGAGGTGCGGCTATAGATGGGAGAGCCTGTGTTGATGGGAGTACAGGAAGTTTAGAAATTGATGCTTGGGAAAGCTCTGGTACAATTGGCAATAGACTCTTTGATGGATATCTTTTTGTAGCGATGAGATCAGCTTCGCCCTTTGCTGCCTCTAAATAGATCCCAGGAAAAGTGGTTACATGGGATTGCCTTATTATCATACTGAGATCTGAATCAAAAGCCCTTAAGTAATAGCATATAGCTTGTTCTTCCATGGGTTTTAGGCCCTGCGGTACTCTATCACGAGTTCTGGTAAATCTGATGTTGAAATCCTGGATTTCTTCTCGTGGATGCCTCTCAATGACAGTGAATTGATTCAGCAATGTGAAAGGATCTGCATGTATGTTAAATTCATCGACCAGACGACCGACAAGCACTGCCCAAGAAGTAATGGATCCAACGGGGAGCGCTCTGTACCAATAGAGCATCTTTCCCTTCAAAGATATAACTAGCAATCTGACCATTACATCTTCCTGAGTGATATTGTAAATAGATGCTAGCGATGATACATCTAGACAATGCTCATCTGTTGTTTTGCCTATTCCATCAAAAGTTGGCAATGCTTTTAGTGCAGCTTGTGGAATTTGATTTTGTGCCCCTAAGTTTAAAGGACCAGTTTGATTCCACACAAGATGCGTTGGGGTAGGGGTGGCTGCCATGATTGCTAAAGGAGTTACAACCGCTATGGGATTGCTTGTAGATGCTCCTACAATGGGTGTTAAAGAGGTGCTAATGGTGTCGGGCGGATTTGATCGTGCGGCTAGCACAGGGTGTGCTTTTAGGCTTTCGAGATGTAGTTCAAAGAACTCGATAGGTTCTTCAGAGTTTCTAGCTCGGGATCTGGTTATCATATGGCTATATAACCAGAAGGTTTCTAGACAAGGTCTTTCTTTTATGGTCTAAATTGCAACGGAGTCGCCAGGTGGTTTTTCTTGAGATTTTCAAACAAAAAGGCTCTTAAGGTAAAACACCAAAACTTATACAATACTGTGGGATTGCTTGTCCCACCGGGCATGCCAAAAACTATTGGAACAAAATCTGCCTTCGGTTAATAGTGTTGCGCCTTAGACTTTGCCAACATTGAATAGACAGATCTTGCTTGAGATCATCTGTCTAGTCTCCAGAGAAGGTTGGTTCCTTTGAGTTTTTTAGAGAAAAGGGGAACAAGAGATAAGGGAAATATAGCCTAAGCTAGAACTTTTCTCATGGTACAGATTAGACAACAACAAACATTGATGATGCAGAGTACTACTTTCAGAGTTTTCTTTATATCTTCTTATAGAAAACATGAATTCCTGAGTGCGACTTTTAGATGTTCGTCTAAATACATGTAAATATCTTTAATGTTCAACTCTAGAAACAAGTTTTATAGATGCACAGTCCAGATTTTAGAATAGATACATTATGAAACTTAGAATGAATAAAAGTTAAAACACCAGATACATACACTTGCACACAGAAGTTTCGGAAGCCAGAAGAAGAAATCTTTTATTGCTTGTAATCCAGTACATGTACATCAAGCCTATAAACGTCCAAGAGCCGACCACCTTTTCATGGTCGACTCACTCCTATTTATACCCTAAAAAGAGTATCTTCTACTACGTACATTTAATTTCTTCAATCAATTACAAGTAATTGTCTGCAGTTTCTAATAATATACAATGGATTTCCCGTAGATTGGATAGATTTCCTTCTGGCTAATTTTAGATGAGCCTGTTATTCCGCAATCATCCAGCGGACCTGCCAGGTTATAATCAACAGACCATTCTTCAGAAATCAGCACTCGATGTCAGTGCATGTCCCCAGTTGCCAAAAATATACTCTGTTTCCTTGGCAAAAATTGGACATGTCGCGAAATCGTGACACTCTTGTTTCTCTACCTGCCTACCCTTTTTGAGTCGCAAAAATGCAACATGTCGCGATATCGTGACACTTTTGCCTCCTTGCTCCCTTTTGTTGCTCTTAGCCACGAAAATGTAACATGTCGCGATATCGCGACACTTTTTCCTTCTTGCCCTTTCTCTTCTCTTTTGGCCGCGAAAATGCAACATGTCGCGATATCGCGACACTTTTTCCTTCTTGCTCTTTCTCTTCTCTTTTGGCCATGAAAATGCAACATGTCGCGATATCGCGACACTTTTTCTTTCTTGCTCTTTCTCTTCTCTTTTGGCCACGAAAATGCAACATGTCACGATATCGCGACACTTTTTCCTTCTTGCTCTTTCTCTTCTCTTTTGGCCGCGAAAATGCAACATGTCGCGATATCGCGACACTTTTTCTTTCTTGCTCTTTCTCTTCTCTTTTGGCCACGAAAATGCAACATGTCACGATATCGCGACACTTTTTCCTCCTTGCTCCCTTCTGTTGCTCTTGGCCATGAAAATGCAACATGTCGCGATATCGCGACACTTTTTCCTCCTTGCTCTTTCTCTTTGCTTTGGACCGCGAAAATGCAACATGTCGCGATATCGCGACACTTTTTCCTCCTTGCTCTTTCTCTTTGCTTTGGACCATGAAAATGCAACATGTCGCGATATCGCGACACTTTTTCCTCCTTGCTCTTTCTCTTTGCTTTGGACCGCGAAAATGCAACATGTCACGATATCGCGACACTTTTTCCTCCTTGCTCTTTCTCTTTGCTTTGGACCGCGAAAATGCAACATGTCGCGATATCGCGACACTTTTTCCTCCTTGCGGTGTTTTGCTTTTTCTTTGATCTTTAGCATATGGGCCACTTCGGTCTTCTTGGAAAATATGCAAAAAGGTGCATCAACTATTTTTCTGTAGTTAGTCACTTTTTGACTAACAGAGACCCCATTCCTATTTACTATTGGACTTCTCATATGAGAAGCATTGAATCCTTTCATATATTTAACTTGAAATTTCTAGGGCCATCAATGAAGATAATGTATGGGAAATACCCTAGGCTACCAATGTTGGCCAAGAAACTATTAAGAATAAAGGGTGCTAAAGAAGGAGATTGGTACATCCTTATAGAAGGTATAGCCATCAGATTATATGGCTTCACTGGTAAGCTTTTTTTGCTGCATCATTTTGTTACAAAAAAAAATTATTAGACCTAGAATATTTGAGGCAAGCGGAGTTCATTAATATGAACTATGGCTCTAGAAGGAAGAGAAAAATATTTGTTGACCTACCGTAGTGTTGATGACATAACCATCACCAAAAAGGGTCAAGGTGAACAAATCGACCAATATTTTGATAGGCTAGACCTGTTCTACATTCTCCAAATATGGAGATATGACCTGGATGATTTATTCTACAAGAGGAACATAGCCCTGAATAGAGAGAAGGCCTAAAAATTTCAGAAAAATTCCAAGCCTCATTTTGAATAGGGCAAAAATAATAAGGAAAATACCCCTTTAGAGTGGAATGTGGCCAAGATGGAAAAACTTCCTCCATGGTTAGATTTCTATAAACAAGTTGTTGATTTTGATCCATACAATAATTAAAAACATCAGTTGCAGTATTCTATCATCAGAGAGGTTAAGAAAAAAATAGATAAGAAAGAACAAGATTTGCAATAGTCTACCATCGAAGGCATCGAGGGTAAAAATAAATTAAATTAATCCAAGACGATACACTAGTGGAGGATGAGATTTGAAATTGGTAAAGAGAAATCCAAGTTTGGACTAGTAATTGACAATGAGTTTTCTGATAGATATGATAAGAATATCACAACTTGGAAAGCAAAAGACCCAAAGAATATAGTGATAATTTATAAGAAACCACAACCATGGTAAAACTCCCCATCCCCACCTTCACAAGAAGAATCTCAAGAATAAGGAGTTGGTACTCCATTAACTGCTACTAAAGTTTTGAAGATATTTGAATCCTCAATAGAACAACTTAAGAATTTTCCAAAAGGGGCATAGTTAATGAGTAAGATGAACTATTCTGATGAGAGGACCATTAGCACACCAGTAATTTATATAGTAAGTAGACCTAAGCACCTAGCCCTAGGTGGGGAGCCCCCTGATATAGAGATATATTGGAATGATAAGGATAAGAATTTTGTGTTCACACTAGTAAGTTTCACCACTGCAACTACAATGGAGTTGTATCCTATTTTTGAAAAAAATATTACAAGAGGAACCATTATAGGAAGGAAATACTAGGGAAGACACAGAGAATGCAAAATTAGTAGCCTTGAAATTTTTTAAAATAAATGCCAAAAGGGCATCAAAAAGAGTTCAGAAGGAGATTTGTAAGAAATAGAAGTTGGATAAAGAGAATATTACTAAGGAGGCCCATATTTTAGCTGTAGAAGAATTGATACAACAAACACAACAACAAAGTGAAAATATAGCTACCAAACGCCCTACATTTGTAGGTGAAGGTATGGTCTCTATCTCCTCTTCTCCTCCTCCTCCTTCAGATCCCCCAAAGAAAGCTCCCTTCCCTTCTAAGCAAGAGGTTGTAACAAAAGTGCCTTCTCCCCCTCATATTTCACCACCTATGTCACCAGTAAATACTAAGGGCCAAACCAACCCATATCCTCCCAGGTCACCCCAAATTCCTTATAATCTAAAATTCCTTCATCATCTCCCATAATTCCATATTTACCATTGCAACCTCCCCCATCATATGAAAAGCAAGCTATTTCATCCACATGCACCCACCCTTTTGTGAGTTTTACTACAGTTTCCATGAGTTTGCCAATTGCAATAGTAACAATAATCGTAGATTCCAATATAGTCACTTCTACCAAGCCATCGTCAGCTATTGATTCTGCTCTCTCATACCTTATAGTCTCTTCTCCTCTTGTGAGTTATCCTACACTAGCAACTTTGCAAAAGGAGAAGGAAGCTTCATAGAAAATTCAATATTTCTAGGCAAAGAAGTTGTCCAAACCTTCCAAGAGGATAGCCATGAAGAGGAGAAGCATATTTGTTGATCTAGTTTCTAGGTAGAGGACATCCAGATCCATCATTCCTCTAGTAAGAAATCCTGAGACTGAAATTACTGCTTAAGAGTACTGTCTAGAAGAATACACAGAATATATTGACTAGTTACATGTTGAATATGAGTTGGTGATAGCTAAGGCTCACTTGGATAATTTATATGTCAAGGGTGATATATACAAAGAGGAAAGTGGACAAGTTGTAGTGGATAATTGAAAATCTTGAAAAAACAATCACAAACCAAAAACAAATAGAGAAAACCCTCAGAGAGGAAGCTAAGAACTAGTAAGACAAATTCCAAGAGGCCAATAATCTCAAGGAGAAAATAGAGGAATATAAGAAGAAAAATAAAGAATAAGCCAAAGAAATACATAACTTGAAGCAACAAATTCAAATTGCAAAGGCTAGGTCTTCAAGTTTCTCTAAATATGGGCTAAAGAAAGTAAGGAAGAAATTGTTGTCTAAAGTTCTAGAAAAATGCTCAGAGTTATAGCCCATTATTGATTACATGGATGATGCCAGTCACCTGCTTCAAAATATTCAAGAAGACTTGGATAGCTTCACTAGAGAACTTCAACCCATGGTGATTCCAGCTGAGTAAATTTATTAGTTGGTAGATAGCAGGCTCAATGAGACTCTAAACCTACTTCTAACAAATAATGGAATACTACTAGGTTGGCTTCTAGAGTTGTAGTAAAGAAGCACAGAACCCTCCAAAAGGTTTGGCTATTATTTTATAAGGTTGAGAATATAATCCGGGATGTGGTGGACATAAATAAAGAAATAATTCAAAATGGCTTCAGGGGGTTATGGATGGAGAATAACACTTTGTTGTTAGTAGAGGATATTAAGAAGAGTATTGCCGAGAGTCTCCAAGATGAGTCTAATATTGATGCTATAGAGGAACAAATTGATTAGGAGCAGGTTTTACAAATGATTATTGATTTTACCAGACTCAAAGATCTGATGGAGGACTTGGTAGATAAAGGAAGTGTTGCAAATTATGAAGACACTAGTGAGTTGGAGTATATTCACAAGCATTTCAAAGATACTTCCAACCCCTCTAAGGCAATATGGAAGTAGTCTTTACAAACCTTGAAGCTTATGGTGTAGTTGTTTGGAAAGAATGTTGAAGATGTGAATGAAAAAGAACAAGAATCACCCGAGGAAGAGGTCAAGCAAAAATAGGAGGATAATGCTGAAGAAGAAGCTCAACAAGAGGGTGAAGAACCGAATAGAGCTGCTACAAACCCTCAAGGGGTATAATATTAGAATATTTCTGTTTGTACATTTTTGTAGTCATGCAGAAGTTTTGTATTTTGTTTGATTTATTTTTACTTTGACGTTGTTAGAAGAAAATAATAAAAGCATGAATCCAGAGTGATGTAGAGAATAGTAATTTGTTGTGAAGGCATTCATATCATTTATTTTTAATTTTTTTGTAAAGAGAGCATTGATTTATTTTTGTTTAAGCATTGGTGCAGTTCTTAAGGGAGTCACAGAGATATATGTGTTTCTAGTATGATATCGATATGAACCATTACCCTCTTGGATGTTTCATGAAGTTTTTAGAGGGTAATGATCATATGGAAATTATTCTTTGAAGCCTTATTTGAAGATTGCAATTTTTTGACTCCTGATGCCCAATGGATAATACTCTAAATTTTATGGCTTTACGATAAAATCCACCTAGGAGATGCCAAAATGTAGGCCCAAAATGGCCACATCCTTGAAAAAATTTAAAAAATTATTCTAAGAAAGAGAAATCTCTATTCTATTGAGGATATATAGTATTTTGGAGCAGATACGTGCAAAGAGTGCTCCAATCTGCTCAACACTTAGCATTTTTTGCTATAACAAGCTAAGTACTTCATTCTACCCAATGCTTAGTGTATTTTGCAGTAGATTATGGCAAGGTTACCAATCTGTAAATCTTTTGAGCTTTGATGATGTCAGTGCAATATAAAATGTGGACTAGTGATGCATCTCTATTTTGCGCGTTCTAACGACTAAGTGATGAGAAGATGCATTCCACTGATTTCCAAGAATATTTTAGAGCAGAATGGTGACAAGAAGGTCAGAGGTGTTGTAAAGGAAGTAACGAGAGTGGAATGGTGATAAGGGCCATTTGTATTGATTATGGAGCAAATTGGCGATTCTACAGTCAAATCGAGTCAAAGATGATGTCAGCATATTTTTTGAGCAGATTCTAAATTTTGCTTTATGTCATGGACATGGGAAAGAAGTTAGATGTTTTCAAGGCTAAGTGAGTGGATTTATGATAGACTTGATTTCACTCGCAACTCAGTGCATTTCTTACTGAAACTCGATTTCCCTAGTCGAAGCCATCAAAGCTAACGTCAGTGTTAATTTTGAGTGGCATGGTGTTTTATTGCTTCCTGCTAGTTTGCAGAGCATTTTTGAAGATTAAATCACAGTTATCTACTGAGAGCATCAATGAAAAATATTTTGCTGACACTGTTACAGTGTATAAATGTGAATTCTTGGCAGATTGAAGAATAGTCAGTTCAATGTGGGAAGATGAAGCGTCGAATGGTTTTAAAGAACCAAGAAATAGCGGTTGTAGATCTATGATGGAATGGAGTTGTAACTAATAGCGAACAGTCTAGATCTATTTTTAACAGCTTGAAGCTCAACTACCATCAACAAACTAGCAAGTTGTAGAGTTGAGCTACTATGGTGGATTACTATTAGCATATTTCTTGGACTAAATGAGAGAATGAGATAATGTCAGCATAGCTCTTCGTTGATCTATTAAATTTAAGTTCTTGTAATGTCTCATCTTATTATTTAAATTTTAAACTATAAATAGAGGTCAAAATATTTATTTTTAGGGGTGGATCTAGTGCGTTTGCTTGCCCTACTGTGTAAATATTTTTTGCAAACTAATGGAAGGAGAATTACTCAGATTTTGGACTCAAGACTTATATTCTTTGATATCTTTCATTCAAGAGGTTTAAAACTGAGAATTGCATTTTTATAAATACTTTAACGGTTAGTTCATTCTATATTTTATTGGATTACTAGTTGTGAAGGCAGTTGAAATCTGTTCATAGTTAGATTTGTGTTGGTAGGAAGTTTATTTCTTCAAAATCTAATTATTGATCTATTATGCTAAATTGGATTGTCAATGTATTGGATATTGGAATTTCTTCTTGGAATATATCTTTTTTTTATGCTTTAATGTGTGAAGATTTTATGGTTTTGGGTGCTACTAATCTTGAGTGTGGGACACCATAAATAGTTTGTTGGAGGTTTCTGTTGTAGATGCCTATGTTGTTAGCCTATTTGGCCATTGTTGATGTATAATTTCTCTAACCCTAAACATTTCCTAACCCTATTCCTCAAACCCTTATTGAGCTTAATTTAGTCAACATAATGCTAATTTGACAAGGAACCAGCCTACTCTAGAGGTTGGATTGAAGTACTCTTTGATCCATCCAATGTTGAGTGTTGAGCTATGACTATCGAGTGCAAGCCTGGATAGAGATTTAGAATATAGACAGTTTCAGTGTCAAGTAAAACTTGATGACAATTCAGTGCCCAACAGGTATGACTAAAGTACTAGCCCTATAGTCTATCATATAACTATGGCTTAATATGTCTTTAAGGACTAGGGATAAATAAAAAGGGGTAGGTTTATTTCTATTTATTCTAGGAGAAAATATTTGCAAGATAGTTGTTATCTTTTGCTATTCTAGCTTATGTTCTTCCTCTAATGCCTTCTTCATTTCTCTATCTACTCAGGAATGGACAATATATCCCATATAGGTACAATCACCATGGAATTATTTAGATGATCCACTGTGCTAAATTATCCAAGGGAAATTATCCTTGAGGAGCACTTAATATTGGTTGAACTTTAGACTTATTTATAGGTAGTTGATGAATATTTACTAGTTTCAATCAGGGAGTGTGTCACTTTTGGTCTTTTGGAGATCTTGCCTTGCTAACCATAAAAAATTTTGATACACTCTACTTTCGTGGCACTTTAATAAGTGGTTCCCTTTTAGTCTTACCTAGTTTTTTTTAGGTTTGGGGTTGTCTGATTGCTCTTTTCTTGTTCTTCTATTGCCCATTTTTTAGCTCTTATCACATAGTCTAAAGGGACTTGTGGCCTATTGGCTACTTGCCCACTCTGTCAAAATATCAAGTAGACTTCTTCCTCATTCTAGGTGACTAGGATTTTCTCTAAAGGTACACCACTTGATTCAAATAGGTATGAGGTAGGGGAAGGTTTTCTTATTACTTATGCTTTAACCCTAAAAAATGATGTAGATGCCCGAGGGGGTATCATTTCACTAAATGTTTATATGGATGGTTGGGAACTTTCTCTAAGAAAGATTTGAGTAGGGTAATTATTTGGAATTGTGCAATAATAAGAAGTGGAATCCTCCACTTAATTCTTTTGGATGGAATATCTCCTTGGCAAGGTTATAAGGTAGTTGTTGTATAGGGGTTGGTACTAACACTACTTGTTGGTTATGGATCTGTTCCCACTCTGCATCCCAATTGGCCTAAAATTGGGACCTTAGATAGCCATTATAAGGAGGTCTATTATCCTAGTTGCTTTGTTGGAAGGGAGGTCTTGGGTTATTTTGATACTAAAATCCTTGGTTATTTTTTTACCTCCTAATGGATAACATTGTTGGAGATATTAAATTATTTGATACATTGAAGTACCATGGAGTACTATTGTAAATATTATATTAGGAGTGTGTTTTTCTAAAGTATGTGTCAAAGTGTAAAGAGTGTTTATGTGTTATGTAATAAAGTGTGCAAGGTGTCAAGAGTACAAGTGTGAGGTGAGTTATGAGAGTACAAGGTGTCAAGTGAGCAAGTGAAGAGTCATAAGTGATAGGTGTCAAGTATAAAAGTGAAGATTCATGTAAGATGTGTCAAGATGTGAAGTAGGAGGTTATGTAATCATGAGAGTCTTTGTACTAATGTGATACGTGTAAAAGGTTACATCTCTCGAGAGATTGAGGAAAGCAAAAGTCATGAGTATAATTATATATTAGAGATAATTATCCATACTATGTAATCTTTGAATCAATGTAATCAAATATTTTGAATGTAATTGAATATTTTATGAATATAATAGTGAAGGTTTTATTGTGCAATATTGATATTTGTGTTGAATGTTATTTTGTGTAACTTTACAATCCTAGAATATTGTACCTATCATATCTTTGGGCTCACTTTCTAACAATAATTTAATTTGTGGCTATCTCGATTAGAATCTTCATTGCTTCAAACTTGTAGTTGTCTAAAGTAGAGGGAATTGGAACAATACGGGGAGCAAGGAGTACAAATAAAATTGTTGTTGGTTAAAAGGTTATTGGTTGGATGGCCTAAAGAGATTGATATGGAAATTCAACACTTGGAAATAGAGGTATGGGGGGCCAAGGAACTAGTCTTCAAATCTATATTAGGTCATTTTTAGTCTAGATAGGTAAGCCATAGGCATCTCTCAAATAATATTCTCCCTTGACCTTAATTATCATTGGTATCTCAAAATATAAGGCCTTCAAATAATCAATAAATTTTATACTTGGGAGGGGGTATATCTCATTAGGTATTCTATGCCATGACTTGTAAAAGTAGATATTGAATTCATACATAGCCTCCATCAGAGTTATCTTTATGGTTAAAAATAATCCAATAGAGACACTCCATATATCTTCTCTTTGAATATTTACATAGACAAGGCAACAAACTCATATCAATCAACAATTGAGTGTGGTTGAAGTGAGATGTACCACTCATTATCCTTACCTTTAAATGATTCCATAAGCAATCTCAGAGCCATATTTTGCTTTATTATATTATGAAGCATTAAAAAGCTAACCATATTCTCTAGATGCTCAATAAGAGTTATCATATCTTACCTAGTGTAGTATGGGAGTGAATTTAATGTAAACAAATATCATCCCATATTTCAAATAAAGTAGGAGTTCACAATGGACCTTTGACATTCCATGTAGAGAATGTTTTGGGTGGTTGAGCATCCATTATCTAGCTTCTACCTCTTCTTCTTATTAGAATGGTTTTAAGTGGAAGTACCAACACCTATGTATTGGTGGGTGCAAAGGAACTAGTATTAGGCCTTTCATTCATAAAATTCCATATTCTTTACTTTGAGCAAAGTCATCACATGAATACTGCATTTTATCTTTAAGCAGGAAGGCTAAGATCTTCATTAGAATCTCAATATAATATCTTTCTAAACAAATTATTTTGAATATTCACCTTAGATAAAAGTTGTTAGGTAAGGTTTTTAGATGCTACAATCAAGTAGATAGGTAAGGACATTCACTAGAGTCTTCACCTAGTATGTTTCTTTTAATAGTGGAACCAATTAAACTGAATCAATTAGATACCACTAGGCGTACCATTAAATTATTTTTCTATTTGATTATCGTGGTCACCTGATATGGGGAACTAGATGATCTAATGATCACACCTCTCATGGAGCAACACAATAGAGCAACTTTGAGAGGATGGAAAGTAGCTTGATCAAACTACCTCTAAGGTTTTTTACAAGGCCAACTCCTTTGAATATGTGATCTTGAGCACTCTCTATTTTAACCTAACCTACCTAGATTTTGGTGCATAGAGGAAAAGGGAAAGAGAAACCATGGGAAATACAGGAAAATAAAAATTCTGATTTAACTAGAGGTAATTTACCAAGATCATAAGATTCTCTTGCATAATAGTGGGATAAATGAATGTGTGAGTCTAATGCATCAACAAATCAAAGTGAACACTTTCTCTTCTCGATAAGCATTTAAGCACATACTCCACATACAAGAAATTGGAAAGAAATCAAATAGTCATGATCTCTTATACACACATATAAATATACATACACACAAGAAATAAGACAAAAAAGATCCTAGGAGTTATGGATTCCAATATATATGATTATGTATATTACAAATTTTATAGGAGTGAGGGCTTGAAAGCTTATCCATAGAACTACTCAAGGTTTGGGTCTAGACTATTATACAAGAAAAATAAAAGGAGAGTTACAAATGATAACTAATTGATCATCTACAATGCCTAAACTACTACTATTTATAGATAAAAATAGGAATATTTTTCCTTCAAAACTTTATATAAGAATTTAGACCATATCCTCCTTGCTACTTGATCTAGTTTATATTATGTTTTTTTAGTCCTTTGAGGTCTTTAAATCTAGAATCATCAATTATGACAATCTCAATTGTTATCCTAAGGATCCTTGAAATTGTGCATAACCACCTTTTACAATCAATGATGTCATATTCAGGGTTGATTTTTTTGCAACTACTATGTCCCTACCTTTAATTAGCCAACCAGTTATCTTGGATTGTTGATCCCAAGTGATGCTAGTAGGTGATCCTTAAATTTATTTAGTAATGACTCATTATTTTAGCTCATATTCCTTTTTTTAGGAGCTTGTGTACTAGCACTGATGTCGTACAACTTGATATTCCTCCTACCTATCACTTTGCCATATCTAACCACTCTTCCTTGTTGGTTATTTCTTGCATTATGCCCTACTTCTTGGAGTCTTATTTTATTTCTTTAGTTTTCTTTTATCTTCCAATATGATGTGAGAAATTAAATTTTTATTAGATAATTGTTAGGAATTTTTCTCATCTCTGTGTGTCATCCTTTTATAAACTTTTGAGGTCAAACTGGACTTTCATAAAATAGTTTTCTAAAGTATTTTCCTTTGCCTTCTTATTGGACCTTTTAGACATTCTATATCTCTAAAGTTTTATTTTATTTGCCTTTGAAAGTCTCTTGTGACTCATGGTTGGACTTTGGGAACTTTTCCTCTCTTTTCTCCAAAATATTTTATACTTTCGACCTTTGAAAATTTTTCTCTTATTGTGCCCATTGGAACTTCTCCACTTCTTTCCATATTTTTGGACTTTTATGTTGCGTAGGCCATCAAAAATATTGCCTTCCTTTATTGGTCAAAACGTTTATAAAATGGCACCATCCCTTGATTGAATTTTTTTTCCTACATTAGTCCGATGTCCCTTTCCTCACCTTTTTTCATTTTTTCTTTGTCTCATTCTTCTTTCATAAATTTTCCTAAGGAAAAAACTTTTGAGTGTAGTGAATATTCACTACAATATATGGTTGTACATGAAAGAGATCTTAAGGTACATGAAAGAGAGCAATGTTAGAAATAGCTTATATTACATTATTTGGGTCATGTAAATGTACCTTCCTTGGTACATACTTAGGACATTAGATTACTTTAGGGGGAAGTTATCTAGTTACTTCATGCAATGTAATAAATGCACAAGTATCAATGTGCAAGTTGTAATGTGCAAGGTGTCCACTTGTACAACTAGGTAGAGTGTTGACCAAGGAACTTATCTTCCTATATAAAGGGCCATAGATATAGAAGAGATAACATAGTAGTGTAGGATTACAGTAGTGTTTTATAGACAGTAGTGTAGTGTGTGTGAGCTATAAGCTCAGAGCTCATTCATTGAGTAGTAGCTTGTATCATGGAGTGTTCATTTCCTCCATAGCTACTATTGTACTCATTTCCATAATTTCTATTTATAGCATATTTTAGTCATCTCATAGATTTACTTTATTTCTTATTATTCTACATATTGTGAATGCTATATCCCATTGCATGTTGTATCAAAATCTAACAGTGGTATCAGAGCTACGATAGATCAATAGGAAAATCACCATTATCATTGACCCTAATTTTTTTGTCAACCTGATGCACCATTGGACCAATCACTATCAAAATTTCTTAGAAGAGTCTAGGTGATAGAATTAGGGAGAGCCACAAGTGAGGACTGAATGAAATCTTAGTTTCAAAAATACTGAGATTGCATATGGCTAGAGTCTTTCCACAGAGTTGTAGAAAAACTCGTGAAGACTAGGACTCAACATTTGATCCACTAGTTTGATGAAACAACTAGTGAAGCTCATCTAAGAGATCTAGAAATATTTACCTGAAGTTTATTTTATTGTAGGGAATTAATTCTCAGATGATTGGGACACCTCCTACAATAGAAATCTAGGAGACCTCAACTTCATTACCCGAAGGTCGAGTGCCTTCATAGTGCAGAGATTAGTTATTGTAGAAAGGAGAATACTTTAGAAGAAACTTTTGGAAAAGAATCATGGTGAAGTCAGGAGACATGAGATATCCATTTCTATATTGAAGAACTTCACAAAAATAAAAATGCCATAAAAGCCCTGATTCATAAGAAAATACCATAGAAGCCTTGATCCAGAAGAAAAAGCCACAAAATCCTAGAAAAGGCCATAAAAGCCTTAATATTGAAAAGGCCATATAAGCCTTGATATTAAATAAAAGGCCATAAAATCCTTGATACTAAAATAGGCCACAGATGCCTTTATCCTAAAGAAGACTCTAGAAGAGAGTACTTAATTCAGAAGTAGATTTTAGTACTAATATTTTTGTTGTAGGTAAAGGAGATCCAGTAAGTCAAGAAAGCTTCCTACAAGAAAATTAGGAAGAGTAGCCTCTTCAGAATCAATCCAACACCTGAAGCAAAAGATATCAGGAGGATATCTCATTGAAGAACTTCTAGATAAGGAAGAATAAGAAGGACTAGGAGAGTCCTGCTTGAATCCATAAGTAGCAGAATCAGAGATCTAGGAGAAGATATCACCACCAACACTTCCAGAAGTAGAAGGTTGAAGATAAGGTCTCAAGGAAGACCAAAAGAAGCTGCAAGATCAAAGACCTTGGTGAGGTCTCGATGAGCATCCAATAAAATGCTAGGAGAGCCTTGCTAAAGAAATCATCAAAGAAGAACTCATTGGAGAAGTCCACTACCAAGGAGAAGCCTCTGATAGTGAAGGACTTGGGAAAATTATCACCATATAAAAACAAGCCCAAGAGGAGGATAATTTGGAAAGGAGTGCCAAATTTGAGTGGAAGAAGAATCCAGTGAAGACCTCAAGATATTCAAAATATTGAGAAGAAGATCTTGCTTGAAGTCAAAATTCGACAAGAAGACTTGAAGATAGAAGAAGTTGGCCAGAACCAGAATATTGAATATTACCTCCCATAGCAAGAGGACACCACTTCAGAGACATAGACTTCTCCAAATATACAGTATAAGAGGAGACCACAAGAGGAGAACAAAGTCACAAAATCTTAGGTTCATGAAAGAAAGTTTGAGACTACAGTTTGGTGAAGAAGGAGTTGTTCAAAATAGTCTACAAAGAGTTGCAAGATCTTACTCAAGGTAGAAACTTGGTGATCTAAGACACCAAGATCTACATCCTCTACAGAAGTAGCAAAGAAGCTACAAAATCTTTCAAAAAAAGGTAAGCAACTATTGGTGCAAGTAGATTCATTAATTGGATTACTTTTCAAATTTGTTAAAGCACCTTAATCCATATTAAAGTTGCAACCTAAATTATAGTCTTAAAAAGTGAAAAATAAAAATATTCCTTTTATAGGTTCATTTGCACACTAGGAGTTAATTAGATTCCAAATATTAACTATCTATCAACTACCTATTATCTACTTTGGAAAGCGAAAAGAAGACTGAATCCTACAATACTAATTGTAGTGAATTTGCAGAATATTTGAAGGTTCATTTCAAATTATTCTTTATTAGTTGTAGTGAATTTATTAAGTGCATTTTCTTGAGAGTATATTGGAGTGATAAGGTGTAATTTGTTAGTGCATTAAAAATTAGAATTTTTTAGATTCATTTGCACTATTATTACTCTCAAAAGAAATTAGTTTTGTGCTTTGAAAAAGGCTACAAAATCTAGTTTGCATCAAGTGTCTAAAGACACTCTTAAAGCACAAAAAACTGCAACTCTTAGTGGCCAATAGAATCCACCAAAATTGGTTAGTACAAGCAAAGAAAAGCTAACCAAAAAGAAGCTTCAAAGATTGAGACTTGGTGAGTCTCAAATCCAAAGCACTAAAGGGGTTAGTGCAACTAAAATAAAGCTTCTATTTTACAACATTTACAAGGCTTGGATTCACCATAAAATATCCAAGCAAATAGGGTAAGGAGTCTAGCCAAAGAGACATCCTCAAAACCCTCATAATGCACTCATAAAATCTGCTACAAAATCAGAATCTTAGGCTTGCAAAAGAGTGCAAGAAAAGGTGCAATAAAAAAGGGTTTTATATACATGTAAAGGTTACATGGTATTGCACTTCTACAATACATCATATGTAGGGAAAGGAGTAGATTTGAAGGTGCCTCAAAAGGCACAATAGGTATAGGAAAATCCAGCCAAAGAAGGGCCAAAATATTAGTGCTCTTCAACCATCGAAAGGGCATACTCTCCATGGATGAACCTACAAGACAAAGGAAGCTCATAAAAGTGATTTACATAAACCAAAGCAAGCTTATCAAGGACATCTATGAAGACAAAAAGAAGAAGCTTATTTACGTAGATAGAAGAGAGATCATACACAAAGAAAGAGCTTCAAGCTTCCACTCCTACCAAGGCGAACAAGTAGCATAACAAGGAGCACATTGAAGGTAAGAAGAAAAAAAGAATGACAGATGCTACGTTGAGAGTAAAATCCACAAAAGGAAGTACTATCATCCATGATCGAAGCTCCAAGATACCTCACGAAGCCACTTGTAGAAGAATAGGTTGCTTTCTACCCAAGAAAACAAAGCAAGCTAAGGAGGAAGATAATCGAAGGAGTTACAATCTCCTTCTTGAAGGTGTTACGTCAAAAGTCTCATGCAAGAATACTGAATACCACTTGGCATAATATTCTCTAGTACCTCTCATTTCCTAACGCTCAAGATACCATCAAAGGGGAGTTACAAGTGCCAGAGCAAATTCTCATACGTTACAAAGGTGTAACGTGCATCACAAAAGCGTTACAAGAAGATATTGGCATTACACAAGTGACAACACTCTCAAGAAATAGAAAAGACACTTGGCCACCCTTGACCTCCAATAAATGTAGTCTAATTTTGAAGCAAGAATAGGGTGAAGAGGAGAGAAAATTGTAGTCAAAAGAAAGGAGGAAATATCGCAATCAAACTAGTTCTAGCACAACATGGAAGAAAGGGAGCAAGGAGCATTTAAATCTCCATAGAAGAAGGACATATTACTAGCATCATACTCTCCAACATCAAAGAACAAGCTTGACCATTTCTCACTCAACCATACCACACTTGGCCCATCCGGATTCATCAACTCAAGCACCATAGAAAGGGTACGTAAGAGGACTATTATACTCAGTAAAAACTAGCACTATTCAAGTGTGAAGACAAGGAGCTAAGGTAAGTGAATTATCTCATTAATATTACTTTCAAACATAGGAGATATAAGGCTATAAAATCAAGGATAAATTTTAAGGTTGTGAAAGCAAAAGATATAGGAGATAACTTACCAAAAATAAAAATAATATTTGCAAGCTAACCTAGGAGATATAAGGCCTTCTACTTAGGTTGAACTATTTAATACTTTGCAAATATTATTATCTTTTCTAATTTTCCAAATTTGGGATTCATAAGGTCTACTACATCAAATTGATTTATTGGAAATTAGAAAAATTAAAATAAAATTTCAAAGGGCCATTATAAGAGGTTTATTAAAACATTTTAAAGGTTGGAAATTTATAATATTTACTTGTCTCAAATATTCTCAAATCGAGACAAAATATCCAACATTAAAACCTATTTAAATTTGGTAAAAGTGCTTAGTTCAATAGGAGCAATAAGGATAATAGAAGTTGATTTTGTTATTTACAAAACTTTACAAAATCAATCAAAATTGAACTAAAATTTACAAAAGCACTTTATATCTTATCCAAAACATACTAGGGAGTCATAAGGCATTCTACAAAACTTGGTAATATCAACATTTATCAAAATTATCAAGTTGCAATATATAAGCTTTCTACAAAACCTAAAATCCTCAAGAGTATATACTTTCATTACTAGGGAGAGATAAGGAAGCCTACAAAACCAAGTATTAATAAATGTTTTATCAAATCAAGCTTATATACTTCTATCAAGGATCATATATCCTAATAGGGAGCCATAAGGATGTCTACCTTCCAAAATATTGCAAACATCAATAAGGAAAAATTCAGTGCCATAAAACTTGGGATCATGAATCTACTCTTGAAATAAAAAATAATGATAGATATAACTTCTAAAATAATCCATAGTGAAGCCTTAGAAGATAACTTTGACACTATGGAATGCTATCTTCAAACTCATCTCAATGAAGCTATTGGCAATGGAGAAAGTGATATTACACTTTCCTTAGATCTTGTGAGCATATTATATATGACATTACTCACATATAAACACTTAAAGAATGAAAATGTAGAACAAAAGGGATTGATAGAACTACTCAAAAAGAAGGCATAACTAAGTGAGTCATATCTAGAAAAATTTTTTCAATCCTCATGCAGAATTGACACTTCAAGTTCTACTAACTCAAGATATTATCATGATGCCCTAAGTGGTTGTTCAGAAGCATATGTACATATTGAAGATAAGAAAGGAGAATATTCCATACAAGAACCAAGTAGCAGCACAACCACCTATGAAAAAGTAGAGACCAAATTCAAAGGCAAAGCTAAGGAAGAAGAAGGAGATGAATCCAATGAAGGAGGAATATAGTGCAAGGTCAACTAAAAGAAGAACCTATAACTTCAGCCTATTTTTGTATCATCTAAAGACTGAAGCAACTATAGAAGGACCAAGATCAAAGCTCTTTCAGCAAGAATGATAGGTTTTGAAGACACTAACAACTTTCTTGAATAGGTTACAGAAATCAAAGAAGAAGAATAAGAATTCCAGAGTCAAGAGGATGATCCAAATTAAATACTAAAGTCTTCAATACCCAAATATTGTAATAGAGGGGTGTTAGAAATACCTTATATTACATTATTTGGATCATGTAAATGTACCTTCCTTGGTACATACTTAGGACATTAGATTACTTTAGGGGGAAGTTATCTAGTTACTTCATGCAATGTAATAAATGCACAAGTATCAATGTGCAAGTTGTAATGTGCAAGGTGTCCACTTGTACAACTAGGTAGAGTGTTGGCCAAGGAACTTATCTTCCTATATAAAGGGCCATAGATATAGAAGAGATAACATAGTAGTGTAGGATAGACAATAGTGTAGTGTGTGTGAGCTATAAGCTCAGAGCTCATTCATTGAGTAGTAGCTTGTATCATGGAGTGTTCATTTCCTCCATAGCTACTATTGTACTCATTTCTATCATTTCTATTTATAGCATATTTCAGTCATCTCGCATATTTACTTTCTTTCTTATTATTTTGCATCTTGTGAATGCTATCTCCCATTGCATGTTGTATCAAAAGCTAACAAGAAATGCATGGTGCCAAGGTAGTATTGAAAAAAATTGTTCTATTTATAACACTTGCTTAAAGAGAAATCCTCATATACAAGTGTGACTTCCTTATATAGTTGGAATTTCTCAATTTTAGTATTTATGTCCAACAATAGTAACGAATGGGGTAAAAATAAATAGATAAAATATCACAAAAATGTGTCCTTTTCCTCCTTGATGATTTATAGGGGATGTCCAAATGTCATTATGACAACTATATTAGACTTTAGACATAGTGGCTTAAGGTGAGAATAGAAAAAAAAAAGATAACCTATGTAGAGGGACGTTTTTCGCAGGACTGCCCAAACTATCGAACTTGTTTCGGCCATATCTCACTCATCCGGACTCGGATTGAGCTGAAATTTTGAGGGTAGATGCCTGAAAAACCCTAGAACGTCTCCACCAATTTTCATATCATTTGGAGCAACACAGATCCTAGCACATCCCTATGTGTGAACAAGATTTTTGGCAAGTGGTTGTGCAAGGGTTTCATCTGGGTTGAGTGCAAGCAGCTCCAGAGGTTGGTTTTTAGGGCCTTCGGGCCCTAGCAGCCAATATTTTTATGGTTTATGCTCAATATTTTAGTAGGATATGTTGCAGGGGATCCAAGATGGGTTAGAAATTTATCTTTCAATAGATCATATTATGAACTTGAGTGACAATGACTTCCAATTTGCTGCACAAAATAAAAGTGAAAACCATACCTTTCCACGATGTCTAGGGCAAGGATTAAAGAGATCATGAAACAAGTTTCAAGTAGTTGATCAAAAAATGGCTCAGATCTCAAGTGAATCTAGTGCTAAGGTGCACCCACAAAATAATTCTACTATGAAAACCCCTGTCAAGGGTAAGAATTTTGAAGACTCAACCCCAAAAATAAATTTTAGGGATGCCCTCCATGGTGGACAGCCTCAACCCAATGCTAATATTAATCTTAGGGCTTCCCATAAACCTCTAAGAATGCCTAAGATTGATCCTAGGAAAATGGAGTCAGGATGTCTTAAAGTAATTGATGGAACTCCTATTGTTAAGCTTGATATGGGTAACATTCAGATTGACATTGAAGATTTGGAAAAAAGAGGACTAATTTTTCGGTTCATGGGTTTTCGTTTGAGCCTATCTACTTTCAAATTCTGGGCTACAAAAATCTGGAAAACTAAAGGTGAGTTACAAATATCTATTTATCCAAATGGTTATTTTCTTGTTTTATTTTCTAATAATGAAGATAGAGAGAAAACTTTTCAAGGGGGTCCTTAGTTTTTTGGAAGGGCAGGGCTTTTCATGAAGCCCTGGCATACTAAATTTAAAGTCGAAGAAGAGATGCCTTCTATAGCTCCCATGTGGGTTAGACTCTTTGGCCTCCCTATTGAATTTTGGAATCCTACTATTTTTTCTTCAATTGGAAACTCTTTAGGAACTTTTATGATGACTGCTGATTGTACTCAAAATTTTGAACATATTATTTATGCTCGAATTTGTGTTTTAATGGATTTTGACAAACCCCTACCTAAAAATATCACATTACAATTTGGGGAAGACACTTGGGAGCAAGTAGTGGACTATGAGAACATTCCTTTTCATTGTAGAATTTGCCATGAATATGGTCATTTGGCTAGTGCTTGCCCAAATAAAATTCTTGATCAAAAGAAAGAAGATATAAACTCAACAGGTTTCCAAATGCCTAAGAAGAAGAACACTAAAAAAAAATAAATTATGAAGGATCAATCAAAGTCATCTGCTAATATGTTTGAAATCCTTTCCACAAATGATGTCCCAAGTGAGGAAGAGGAAATAATGGAAACAAAAATCTTAGAAACACAATTTAAATATGAAGGGAAGAACTCAGAGACAAACCAACAAATCAAAGGTTTTCAATAGAAAAAAGGGAGAAAATTTACACAAGAAAAACAATCTTTTAAATGTCAAAACTTCAAATAATATAGGTCCCAATATAGACTCTATTGAACCCTCTAGTAAAATTTTGGCTATGTACGAGCATTCTTCAAGGTTAGAAGCCATCTCAGATTCAATTGGAGTAAGTCAAGAAATAGGGAAAAAAATTGAAGATGGATTCTAATCAAAAAGCATGTCGCAAGACCAATCAATATCATATGGTAAAAGAAGGTGAAAAGCTTGTAGAGGAAGGTAAGATTAATGCCCTTCCCAACTTTTTTAGCCCTGGTATTAATGAAGATCATCACTTGGAATATTAGAGGACTCAAAGGGAGTCTTTCAAAACAAAATGAAATTAGAAGAATGATTCAGATAAATCATCCACATCTTGTTTTCCTTCAAGAAACGAAGATGTCAATGGAGGATATGGACTCAATTGCCAATAAAATTTGGCCACTTGAAAAGTGGTTTCCCTCAGTTCCCAGGGGACTTCTGGTGGCATTGCTTGTCTTTGGGACCCAAAAGAGGTAGTTATTCACCATATGGTTGGCATTTGGGGTCTGTTGGCTATAGCTATTCAAAGTAGACATTCCAACCAAATTATGCTCTGCATTATTGTTTATGCTCCGACTACTTTGGAGGAAAAAAGAAGACAGTGGAAGGATATAACTCATATTATCTCTCATTTTCCTGAAGCTTGGATCTTGATCGGAGGAGATTTCAATACCATCCTCTCTCTAGATGAGAAAATAGGGGGAAATAGAAATTTGGACAAAAGCACTGACCTCATGAGCGAATATATTGCAAACCTCCATCTTGTGGACATCCAACCAGATAATGGCCTTATGACTTGGTCTAATAGAAGGCAAGGCTTAGCTTGTATAATGGAGAGATTGGATAGGTTTTTTCTCTCTAAAAATTTCTTAATCCATGGTCACATTCCTAAAGTGAAGACTCTTAATAATGCTGGTTCGGATCATTGGCCGATCATGGTGGAAATGTGGAAAACCAATGTGAGTTTCTCTCCTTTTCATTTTCAATTAATGTGGCTCAAAGATAGTTCCTTTAGACCTCGTGTGCAACAATGGTGGAAGGAAGGTAAGACTAGGTATGGGACTAAGATGTTCTATTTTTCCAAAATACTGCAATACATTAAATCCAAAATCAAGACTTGGAACTGGAAGGAGTTTGGGGATGTTCATAAAAAAAACATGAAGTTATTGCTCAACTTGAAAATTTGAATAAGAAAATCCATTTAGATGGCCTCATAGAGAATAGAAGTGTAGATGAAATTAAACTCACAACTCAGTTAGAGGAATGGGAAAAAGAGAAGAAATCTTATGGAAGCAAAAATCTAGAATTCAATGGCTCAAAGAAGGAGATCGAAACACAAATTTCTTCCACAAATATCTTCTAGCTCGAAGATCTCACAACTTTATTTCTTCCTTGAAATCAGATTCTGGAGATGTTGTCTATACTTGGGATGGCATGAACTCTATTGTTGTCGATTACTTTTCCAATATTTTTGTTGCTACTCCTCTTGACTCAACTTCTCAACAAAATGTTCTTCAAGCAATCCCTTCTCTTATCACTTCTGAGGAGAACTCTATTTTGACTGCTCCTGTTACTATCAATGAGCTTCAACAGGTAGTTTTTAAAATGCAAAAGGGGAAAACCCTGGGTCCTGATGGTTTTCCCATTGAGTTCTACCAAGAGTTCTGGGATATCCTTCATGTTGATTTATTAGAGGTGGTGGAAGAAGCCAGGAAAGCCAAAGAAATTTTGAAGGTTATCAATAAAACTTATATTACTCTTGTTCCAAAAGCTCAAGAGGTTGATCATATCTCAGCTTTTAGACCTATTGCTTTATGTAATGTTCTTCTCAAAATCATTACTAAGATCATGGCAGAAAGGTTGAAGCCTCTTTTGCATAAGATTATTTCCCCTGAGCAAGGGGGTTATGTGGAAGGGCATCAAATAGTAGATGAGATAGTTCTTGCTCAAGAAGCCATCCATTCCATGGATATGCAAAAATCTCCTTCCATGTTCATTCGAGTTAGACTTATCCAAAGCTTATGATAGAGTGGATTGGCACTTCCTTATCAAAGTTTTGAGGCAATTTGGTTTCTCTAAGGATTGGATGGATTGGATTATGGGATGTATCTCTTCAGTTTCCTACTTAGTTCTTATCAATGGCAGGCCTTCTCAGTCATTCCTAGCTTCCAGAGGTATTAGGCAAGGTGACCCACTATCCCCTTATTTATTCATCATTCTTGTTGAATGCTTGGGTAGGACTATAACCAAAAAGAGGGAAAACAAAACCCTTGAGGGAGTTACCATTGCTCATGGAGCTAGACCTATCTCTCATCTTCAATTTTTGGATGACTCTACTCTTTTAGGTAAAGCTACAGTTAAGGAAGCTTCTAATATTAAGCAAATCATTAGCTATTTTTCTAAGGCTACTAGGGCAATTGATCAATGAAGACAAATCTAAAGTTATTTTCTTTCACCTGCTCTTCCAGACAGGAATCCATGGTCTTGGATAAATTAATATATAAGAAGACCTCCCTTCCAATCACTTATTTAGGTATTCCCATAAATATTCAAAGGCAGAAAAATAAATATTGGAATTGGTTGTTGGACAAAGTCAAGAAGAAAATTGGAAAGTGGACCAACAGGTGGCTTTCTTCTAGGGGTAGAATCACCTTGGTAAAATCAGTCCTTCAAGCTATTCCTATTTATGTATCTTCCATGTTGAATATCCCAAAGGTTGTTCTTCAAGAACTGGATCAAATCAGTCATCGATTCCTTTGGAGTGGTACTAAGGAGAAAAGAAAATGGGCCTTGGTGAAATGGGACACTTTATGTCTTCCTAAGAATGAAGGGGGGTTAGGATTCTTGTCTTCTATTAATAACAACAAAGCTTTAGCTGCTAAATTATATTGGAGGATGTTGCATAACCCCAATGCTCTTTGGGCCAATAATCTTCGTGCTAAATATGTTGAGAACAAAAGTCCTGAAGACCTTGTTCGCTATCAACTTCCTACCAAAGGTTCTCCCATTTTAGCAGTTCTTAAGATTGGTGAGGATTTGATAAAGAAAAATTTATTTTGGATCATTCATAATGGTCAACAGGTAAATTTTTGGATAGATTCTTGGGATGGTCACAAGCCTTTGATAACTCAGTTTCCTGATTGGAGGCCTTGGATGGAGGAGCTTCACCGAGCTAACTGGATAAAGGTGGCTAATTACTATCGGTACCATACTGGTAATTCAAAGGTTGGTAGATATTGGATCCCTATTGAGGACTAGCCTATTCAAATCCCAGAAAGGCAAAGACAAGATATCCAAGGCATCCTTCATATGAGATCTCTCTCTTGGTCCCATGAAAAAGATTGTTTTTGATGGAACAACACTACTAAGGGTGAGTATTCAGTTGCTCAAGGTTATTTGACCTTATGCCATAATAATCCCAACCAATATTCTGACATATTTTCTCAGTTGTGGGCTCAAAATCTCTGGCCTAAGGTGAGGTTCTTTACTTGGCTTTTATTGCATCGTAGGGTGCTTACTGGTGAGCAACTTATGAAGCATGGTTTTCATGGCCCTTTTAGATGTGAAATGTGTGAAGAGAATGTAGAAACTCTCAACCATATTTTTATTGAGTGTACTTTAGCCTCTGAGCTATGGAGGAGAATGGCCACTTTACTTGGCTTACAAGTGGTCCAATTTTTTTACTTTTGAACAACTTTGGAGGGATTGGCCTAAACAAGAGGGTGTTGATCATTTTATTAGGCAATTAGTTTGGATGGGTTCTACCATTCTTCTTTGGAATATCTGGAATGAAAGGAACAACTCAAATTTTTAATCAAGATAGGAAGGATATTCACTATATTTGGCAAAAGACCATAGCCAACTTAGTTGAATCAGTCCATCAACTCCTTAATCACCCCCAAAACTCCCACCAAATATGGGATCAAGTGATGCAAATATTGAAGATTAAATCTTCTAAGGGCAACCAACTTAAAGGGAATGTGAGTATTTGTAAGATGGATAGGACAAGAAATTGGCAACCTCCTCCTAAGGATTTTGGAAAATTCAATACTGATGGAGCCTCTAGAGGGAACCTTGGAAAAGCTAGTGCAGGAGGAATTGGTAGACTTTCATATGGCTCCCTGGTTTTTACTTTTATTGAGAATTTGGGTATTCTTTCCAATAACCTTGTTGAGGGGTATGGTATCCTCAGAGGCCTTCAAGAGGCTACTAAGGTTGGATGGGAAAAGGTGTTAGTTGAGTCTAACTCTCAACTCATGATTAATATTTTGAAGACTCCTAAGAATCATAAGGTTGATTGGAGAATAAAAAGAATTATTGAGAAGATTCAATTAATCCAGATGGGATTTTTGAAAGTTGATTACAATCATGTGGTCAGAGATCAAAACAAGAGTGTTGATGCTTTAGCTAATTGGGCTTTGGACAAAGGTGATCTTACTTGTTATGGCCACCCTCCTAGATGGTGGGCTTCTCAAATTAGGGAAGCTCTTCTTTCTATCATTTCTTTGGATGGCTCTAGTTTTGAAGGTACCTAGTTTCTTCTTGCTTTATTTTTGCTTCTCTTTGGTTCGATCAGGTTATTTTAGTTCCCTAGCTCAAACTATTCTTTCTTTTGTTTCCTCTATTGATTCTTGCCTTAAAAGTCTTCTGGTCTAGAAAGGTCATTGTTATGTTCAATTTTTTTTTTTTTTCTTTTTTGTTTTTTTGTTTAGTTTTTTAAGGTGTGTGTGTTCTTTTGTTTTGTTTTGTTTTTGTGTTCTTTGTGTTGTTTTTTGTTGTTCTTGTGTTTTTGTTGTTTTGTGTTTTTTTTTTTATTGTTCTTGTGTTTTTGTCGTTCTTGTTCTTGTGTTTCTGTTTGTTTGTGTTAATTCGTGTTTTTATGTGTGAGTGTTTTCTATGTTTTTTGTTTTTGTTTATTGTCTGTTGTTGGTTGTTTTTTATTTTTATTTTTATTTTATTTTTTTAATTTTTTAGGTTTTTTATTTTTCATGTTTTTTTGGTTATGTCTTTGTAGTGTTCTGTTGTTTTTGTCATGTTTGTGTTTTGTTATGTTGTTCTTGTGTTTTTTCTATGTGGTTCGTGTTGTGGTTTTTTTTTTATCTTATTGTGTGTGTGTTTGGTTGTGCTTTTCTTTTTGACACACTCAAGGAGCATGTTTTTTATTTTATTTTATTATTTTTATTTATTTATTTATTTATTTATTTATTTAATATGTTTTTGTGTGTTTGTTTGCTCCTTGAGTATGTCAAAGGTGGTAGGCCAGGTTCGAGTCCTGGGCGATTTTTGTGGAATGGATACCCCTGCCTCCTTGGGTCTTACCCGAAAGTGGCATCCCTTCTGGGATGTTTTCCACAAATAAAAAAAATGTGAGAACATTACGTGTAAACACAAGTTAGAGGTATCATTTATATCGATGTTTTGATTTTTGTATACAATTTTTTTTTTTTTTGATGAAAATAACTTTTGAAAAAATTGTTGGCTTTCAATTTTCTATCAAATTTCTTTTGCCAACTTTTTTTTCATTTCAAAAATTACCCACTCAAAAAAATAGAATGCACCTTTTAAATCCTTAAATGCACCTTATAAAATTATTCACTATAGTCTATTTATTTCTAAATTATAGGAATAAAATAACCTTCACTTTTTTCTTTTAACTTGTTTCTAAAAAATTATCTTTTTGATTTTTCCATTCATTTCTTCAAAAATAAATTTTCAACTTTCTTTACTAAAATAGTCCACCAACAACCCACTATGCAAATTGTGATTTAAAAAAAAGAAATATTTCCTTTTGAAAGTAGTATAAATATACCTCTCATGAATGCAGTATGATTTACTTATCGAACCTTTAGAATACCCACCAGCTAGAGCAATTCACTTTGTTTTCAATGTGGTCCCTTAGTCCTTGCCACATGTCACTAAATCATTTTTCCTTCTCATTCAATAAATATTCACCAATTTTTTTTAAACATTCCCATAGACATATAAGGTACTTAAACAAACATTGGTATTTATATTAGGACATAACAACAAGTGAAGAAGTTTTTTGATTTTATAATATTTCAAATTTGAACATGTTAATATTATTACATTTTCTACACAACATGGATCCTTCTACATATCCTGAGCCAAACTCAATGTGGCTTCTTCTACATATCCCAAGCCAAAATCAATGTGGCTCCTTTTGCATATCTCAAGTTAGTCAAAGCAACATGTCCTTATAGGAGCACCTCTGTAATCAAAAGGTAAAATAATTTTTAGTATCTACCAACCTTAGAGAAGATAACAAGAATAAGTAAAGTAACTCACTCAAACCAAAGGATGAATATTTGCACTAAATTTTTATTGGGAGACATTGCAATTTGGATGAAAACATAGAATAAAATTCAAACTAAATTCTAAGCTAATGCAATATACGAGGCTAAAGAAATAATAAACATTTATAGAGAGAATGATGTAATGGGGTAAATAAAGAACATATGAGATGACTACAAAGAATAGTGTCTCTTTTTACAAGGAAAAAATAATTTAAATTAACACAAACTCATGTTGGCTTGGTGCTCTCTATGTGATAAAGTTAATACAAGTACCAAACACTCCAATGAATTTCGTCAAGCACTCATGATATCTTCAAGTCTTCAAGCCGAACTACTCAAAAATATCTATCAATTTCTTTGACCAAAAATCTTGAGTAGCAACTTAAGGGTATGTCATTGAATGATGATGATTATTCCTACTCACACAAACTCTCCATGTGGCTCTAGTTCTATATGTTGGAAACATTGAAACTGTGTAACAATTTTTAATTACAATAATATCATATTATTTCTCACCAAGAAAAAATTATGTACACCATGCATTTTTATATAGCAATGTGTCTCTTAGTTTCAAGAGACTCTTTGGTGTTTTCACCCTTTGGTATTTCAACTTAACTTTTTATTTTCATATTCTCTAATACTCATGGTTATTGTGACTATCCAACTTCATATAAAGTGAAATCATCATACATCCCCAAATAATTACATAACATCAAATAATGTAATAATGGCTAACATAAGCCCTCTGGAAAGGTGAATACATGGAGGATACAATTCCTTTCAGCTTTGAATTTTACTTTGATGGTGATAATTAGTGTGATGATCTATGTATTTTTTGTGGTTTCCTATTTTTTACTCTACGTATTAAGTTTTTGTTTCAATTTTGATTGTGTAGAGAAAAAAATTGTTTCAACTTTGACTGATATAGTTTTAATTTTTAGATACCTAGATTTTGGTTTTGATGGCTTAAAGCAATTTATAATGTGGTTATTTTTGTAAGTGGGATAGGGACCCACTCAAAAACCTATTTTTATCAATAAAAAAATCCCATATACTTTACCTTACTATTTATAGGAATAGATTTTATCATTTTATTATCACTACAAGGCTACTTTTAGCTTGTAAAACATTACTACAAAGCTAGTGAGTGGTCATTGACATTTATGACCTTTTAAATTTTATTGTAATTTTTAATGATTATAGTTTATGGGGGGATTCATAGGCTGGAAGTGAGTGTGAGCCTCATTTTATCTTGTTGTATATATTTGGAGAGGAGTAGGGAGAGAGTGTGAATGTGAAGCAAGTGTGAGTATGTAGCAAGCCTCACATTTTCTTGTTTTAGATCATTGATAAAATTAAAGAAATAAAGGATTCATATGAGGAAAAACAAGTTAGCAAGGAGCAAAAGCCCTAATTTGAAGTAAGTGTTGTCCTTTCTTATTGTCACAACCACTAGATGAAAGGATCAAATGGTTAATATTATTGTGCCTTGCACAAAGTAAAACAACAAGACAACTATGAGAGCACAAGGATTGACTCAATCAAGTTGCTCAACAGTTTTTTACAAGGTTGGCTCCTTATAAGATGTGATATTTAGTGCTCTTACTACTCTATTCTAGTCTAACCAACTTCAAATGGAAAATAAAAAGATAAAACAAGGATAGAAGAAAGGAAAAAATATCCTAAGCTAAGAGGGAGCAATGTGCCAAGATCATAGTAAGATTCCTCTGCATAAAAATGAAACACATGATGGGAGCTCCCAAGTTCCTTTTTTTGATTCTTTTTCTACTTTTATTTTTTGAATTGCTTCAAGACTTATCTCTTCCTCACTCCACTACTCTGACCCTGAGCTTTCAACTTCTAGGTGTTCTTCATTGTATATTCTACTAAATTCCTTATCTTCAAGTATTATGTTAGGCTCTTCTTCCTTCTTGCCAATTTTTTGTCTCGTTTTCCACCAAGACTCGATCTTAGGCATGTTCTAGTGCATTTCCCTCATATCATATTTTTTCTTCTTGCTAATTTTGCATTGAGGGTCAATTTTACTCACTGTGTAGAAGGATTCATATGATCTAAGCTTTGGTGGAGGTTTAATGAGCATGCTTTGATGACATGTTCTAGTTTTTAATCTCAACCTTAGGCCTTAATTCATGATAAAATTTTGTATCTTTGATGTTCTTAAAATATGAGGTAAACCTTCTCTAAGGAGCATAGCTCCATCTATCCTCTATCTGCTTGAGCCCTAATTCTTTCATTTTTCCCTCTATAATAGAGGTAAATTTCTTCCTTTGAAGAAGTATTCCTCCCAAACTAATATGATTCATATAATATGATGCATTTTCCTTTCTACTCCCATATTTGTAATCAAGCAAGTCCAGTTGCTTGAAAACTTCTAACAAAAAATAATAATTTAAGATAAATTTAGGAAGCATGTATAAGGAAAATTTGAAGCCATGCATTCTGATAATGGTCCTTTTTTTAACAAAATACCAATCTCTAGGAAGTATTCCCTCCATAGATGAATGACAATTTTTTGAAAGGTGCTCTAGTCAATAACCTCTCATATCTATAATAGTCAAAGTAGAGAAATTCTTGATAAAATAATAATAGGAAAAGCTCTTTTTGAAGCCCTCTATCCAAGCACATACTCTCCTTACCTTTCTCATCTATCCACTTTAGGTTCAGTCATGGAAATATTCTTATGTTCAAGAATAGAATCATATGAGCCAAGAATGATGAATGGCTAAATACCAGAGTGGCTACAAAATTGCTCAACCCCTCCTTAATCTATTCAAAATTAGTTTGAAAAAGTCCAATGTCATGTGTTCATCTCTCGACACCTATTTCATATTGTATAAAACACCTATCTGGGTAGTATCAACATTATTATCATGCTCCATACTGAACATGAAGGTCAATATGCTCAAATTATCCTTCATATTATCCTCAAATATGTTGATAGGAAGAGCTCCTTTTGGTACCAAACCATCTGGGCTCAAGACTCTACACTCAATACTTAGGAAGTTTATTTTGACTCTGCTTGGTATCACATTGAATTTTTTCTCTTCTTCCATATTAACATAGATTTCCCCTTCTAATAAGAGTAGAATTCACCAGATAATAAATCCCTCAATGCTTATTTTGAAATGCCCATCCAAGGACCTAATTTCTTGTGAGGTGGGATCATAACACTTTGTACATGCTACAATTAGTTCATAATAGGGATGGACTTCAAGAACCAAGTATATGCCAAGTAAATACTCTAGATTCATGCCTCGAAGCTTGTTTATTGAGTGACCTTGAATCATTCCCATCCACCTATCCTTAATCTATTGGTCCTTTTTGAAATATTTGGATTCAAGTTTGCAGCTGAGTCTTTCAATATTTCAATATTGGATGTATAAGTTAGCATAGGAGTCTCCATAACCTCTAACGAATGTACCTCATCTAGTCTAGAAATATTTTTCTTAAAGTTTGTTGTGTCATTGGAAGTTCTCTTATTCATGTTTTGCTAGTTCCTATTTGAGAATATTACAAATATCCTCTCTTTTATGTCCCTTTTACAACTATGCTCTTCAATGAATTCTCTTGCATCAGAAAATTTTAACTGCTTTGGATTTTGGTAAAGATGATGTTGGATGAGGTAATATTTATTTATAGAAAATTTATTTTTGCCTCACCCATCAATTACTTTTCATTTGTGTGTCATTCATTTATGACCCATGCTCTTTCATTTGTGATAGAAGGCTTGTCATCCTACATGACCAATATTTCTCCCTTATAGAATCGCTTACTTAAGATCTTTACATATCCCAAGGTAGATTCATTATTGTTCATTTTATATGCCAATTTATTTTCCTTTAGCCAAGGCTGAGGTGGAGGCTACTCTAATTTTTGATACATCTAATTGTATATGGGGAATTAATTCCATCTCAGTAGAAGGATTTGGTAAGAATAATCAACTATTTTCTTTTATATTTGTCCATTCAAGAAACCTTCTAATTGGCTCTTTCTATTGTTGGTGCTTTTTTCAAGCAATTACTCCAAATTTGAATTGTCCATTTATTTGCTCAATTGATTGGTCTTCATTAGTGTGCATCAGCTATCCTAACACATTTTCATAATTGTGTTTAATATTTGGTTGTTTTTGGTATCCATGATTGATATTACATTTTGTAATTTGTGGAGATTCAACTGTTTTATTTGGCTTGTATGGGGCTTTATCCTTTTTCTTATGTCAAATTTTTTTTGCTATATTTTCAACCATTGGGATTTGAGTTCTCATTGTTCTTTTGATAGGGACCCTATGTTAGCATGAATAGATTTTTCTTGGAGTATTTAGGATAGTGTGGACATTTAGCATAGATCAAGGACTCCTTAAGGCTTTAATGTTATACAAAGAGATAAAATGTTTACATAATTTTATATATATATGCATATGTATCATTAATTGCCATCCCTTTATTTTATTTTTATTTTAAATATATATACACAATATTAATTGGGTTGGCATTATAATTCCACTTCAACCTCATCCCATTATTGTAGATCCATATGCCTAAGGTTTATTAGGATCCCATATCTCAATCGCCCATTGGTCCACTTGGGATAAATGAGTATGCTTCATCCAGTAAGACTTCTGATTCAAACCATTCTTCCTCTGCCACTAAAATATAGCTAGGGCCTAGCCTAGATGTTTGTAAGTGTTCAACATGATGTAAATAGAGTGGCTCAGATGGATTCTTTATCCTAGTCCCATACTAAATTCTCAAGACCATTAGGGACTATTCCAAATACAAATATCCTCCTAACTGAGCAGTATAATCTCTTAATAGGTAGATGCCAAAACATGTAGGGAGATCAATTACTACCATTATTATTTCATAGTCAGGATCAAGCATATAAAGCAAGCGTAATTTCTTCTACCACTCTTAATATCTGGATCGCACTATCATCTAATTACACCACTCTTTTGTTCATGGGCTAGTAGTCCAAACCCAAGGTATTTGCCACTCTTTTTAGATGATTGAAGTACTTGTCCTTGAATCTACCATACAATTGTGGATCATTTTTTCCTTATATATTAAGTATAAACAAAAGGGAGAGGTTTAAGCCTTATAGACACCCAATTTTGACACACCTAGCCTAAAACAACACCTCATCAAGCCATGACAAATTTGGCATATTTCATCAATACCCAAGCTTATAAAAACTCATCAATTGTCTTGTCTTCACAAGCCTTTTGATCAAACAAATCAAATCAATCATCTTCATACCAAAATTTGGGGTGTTTATGGCCTTAAAAAGTAAGGTCATTTTTGAGAGAACATTTGACCTATAAAATCATCTTAAAACTTCACAAAACCACCATCATTAGATCAAGATTGAAAAGAGATTTCCAATGAGTACAAATATACCTATATTTGGACATATATAAATGCCTAAAATTGCAAAAATAAAAATTGTAAAACAATACCAAATTCACCACTGGTGCCAAAATTTCCAGTTACCAAATTTGCCACCCTGACCAAATTTTCTAGTGGCAAATTTGGCAAGCTCATTGGTGAATTTGGTAGATTTTCAAATCTAAAAAACTGAAGAATTAGACTTGGTTCCTGACCAAAATCACCACTAAAATCCATCAAATTTTCTAGTGGTGAATTTGGTTAATGACCAAAATATCTCAAAATAATCCTCATGCATGTGGACTCCATCCCTCCACTCTTTGCTCTAACCTCGCATGCTTCAACTATGGACCAGATTATAGATTTCAATTTGATCCTAACTAATTTTTCCCCAATATTTCTCCCAAATCCTATTTAAATAGACCCTTGGAAAGGAATTTAGCATGATCTTCAAGAGTAACTCCACCCTACCAAGATCCTTAACAACTCCATTTTCAAGCATCTCTCATTTCTCCAAGCATTTCAAACATTTCTCATCTATTTTGTAAGCATTTATGGAGGGCAATCAAGCAAGGCAAGGAGATTGGTAGTAAGGATATCTTCTTAGTGCAAGGGAGATATAAAGTCTAGGTGATAGCATCCTTAGCATAGTTATCTCCTCTATTCACTTACTACCCCTTTCATTTTATATTCTTAAATAT
Organism: Wollemia nobilis; assembly: GCA_028583015.1. Taxonomy (NCBI): domain Eukaryota; kingdom Viridiplantae; phylum Streptophyta; class Pinopsida; order Araucariales; family Araucariaceae; genus Wollemia; species Wollemia nobilis. Next base: position 9,570,225 of record JAQPPZ010016467.1, on the reverse strand, counting down.
AGCTTTGCTAGCCTGTTAACTCCATTTACTTGCACACTTTCCTCTTCATTGCATACCATCATCTTACTTAAAGCTTATATTTATTTTTTAGGCTTTAACACCATCATTTTCAGGTCTTATTTCAATAATTTTTAGGCCATATTTTATGCATCTAATATCTTCTTGCAGGGTTGGAAGATTCATCTTCTTGGCCACCTTTATCTTTTTTACTAACCCTTTCATCTTATAGGGTTATTTCAAGCATCCTTCATCATAGCATTTAGATAGTTGTTTCTTTCTATTTGTATCCTTAATCATACTCATTTACATGCACTCTAACCATATTTTTATACCTCCATGCTTTTATACTTTTATGCATTAAGTAATTTAGCATACTAATCCCTTCTTTTCAAGCATTTCTAGTTGTGTTTTCATTAGCATTTCATTGCTTTCTAGGAATTTTATTTCACTATATAGCTACCATTTAGTGTCAAATATAAGATCTTCATTACCTTATTATCCAGCTAAAATCCTCCCTTCCCTTCCATTTGCATATATTTTATTTCATAGTTGATATAAGTTGCATTTCATAAGCACATTTTTTTTTAAGCATTTTTCATTCATTTATCATTCTTCTTGCAAGCATTGTGAATATTAAGGTATAGAAAAATTACCTTTATATATTCCTAACTCTTCCATAGCTTCAAATATCCCTTCATATCTCTTTTACTATTCAAAACAATCATTAAAACACCTTCTCCTCTCCTTTACAAGAGCATCCACTTAGATCACAAAGTGGCAAAGACGTGTTGTCTTTTTTCACTCTTTTAGCATTCAAATCAGTAGTAATCACTGTTAGGATCATCCTCCTACAATTTCAGCCCAAATTTTTTCTAAATCCATCTAAAGTAGCCTTTAATACTACCTCGGTCCCATATTCAAACCAAATTTGCTAGTGGTGAATTTGGTAAGCTTGCTGATAGATTTGGTAACAGTTTAATTTCCACTCTATGAGGCAAGCAAACTCAAAATTTTTATTAACAAAGGGTCTTATTAGCTTCTTAGATAAGTATTCTTCCCTATTCATCTCTCAAAAAAACCTCTTAAATTAGAAAACCTAATGTTTTTGGTTTATTTGTATAGGTACCAAATTCACATGGCAGAACCAAATTTGCAGGCAACTGGGAATTTGGTAGGCAGTGGTGAATTTGGCAAAAGGCTCCAAAAGAAGTAATTCTGCCACTAGGAACTTCCTTAAGCCCTGTAATTTCCATTTCTCTATATTTTATTTTTTTACACCTCTAAATCACATTTCATTTAGGGAATTAAAGAATCTTAAACTAGACCCTAATTGTTTTACAAAACACATCCAAATTAGTCAATCATCTAAATTAGTCAATCAAGGAACCTTAAATTAAATTTTAGTTTCTTGGTCATTTTCAAGCACATAGGCAAAGAAATAAAAAATAATTTAGTTGCATTTAGACTAACTTGTCTTCTTGCATCTTCTCTTGTTTTACCTTGAAACATCAAAATCTCCTTAGTTAAACTCATCAGAATCGAAAAGCATAAAAGATAGTTCTTGTATTCTTGTATTTGTGTGATATAAGCTTAGCATGGATTTATATGATCTTAATTTTAAGTATTAAATAATTTTTAAGGCTTGAAAAAGAGTCAAGATATTAACAATCCAAACCTTAGGTATTTTATTTGAATAAACCCATATAAAAGACCAATCAAAGAAGCATAACAACAACTTCTAAAAGACATGAGAAAAATGCATTGAGGAGGGATCTAATCATGTTGATAATATCCATATTCTTGAGTTCCCATTTGGAAAGATACCCTCAAGTGGGGAGGCAGAGACTCCAATGAATCTCCCTTGTGCATGCTTGACATTAATTAGACTTTTAAGAGGAAATAAATTTTTCCTCGTCTACATATTTGGTGAAGCTGACGTGAACACTCTTTCTACCTTAAAAAATATAAAAGTGTTTTAAAATTAAACAATATTATATAATTTTATTGCATAGCTTACATTATATTAAATCAAGATAATAAGAACATAACCAATTGTTAATCCTACTGGGGGAAGGATAACGATCCCTTGAGTAAACCAAAGTATAAACCTTAGGGGAAAAATCTTATTTGGCTAGTATATCATGGTGGATTAGTGGGAGTCACAAGGAGGGCTGCTTTTCAAGGTGACATAAGGATTTCAAACATCTTATCTTCTTTGTTATAAGTACTTTGAAAATAAAACTTTAATAAATCAATCTCTTCCAAAACCAAACTTTCAAACCATGTCTCAACATCCTTACAACACCTGAAACAAGGGTTTACCCTCTTCATATCATGAGGCCTTCACCCATGAGCAAGAATAAAATCCTTGGTCACAACAAGTGAGTAGGAAATAAGAACAAGTTATTGAATAAATTTATGTTCAAACCATAGATCATGTTAGAGAATACATTAGAAGAAACAAAGATATATTTTTAGATGTTCTTAGAGATGAACTTAGAGAACAAGCAGAAAGGGAATCAACCATAATTCATGATAATATTGAACATCCTAATAATCAATCAACTATTGCTCAAATCAACAAAACTCGAAACAACTTGGCAAGTCTCAATATGGCTATGGCACAACCTACCTATTCTACAACATCTCCAACCATATCCATGGGGATGCCCACCATGGGTAACCCATTTTTAGCATCTCCTAATGATGTAATTCCCATCAATACTACAAATCCCTTTCTCACTCACAACATGGGATTTAGCCAAGTCCCTCCCACCATAACATCAAATCAAAACATTTAAACTTTCATGAATCTACCATTCATTTCTCAAGATTTTGCTCAACCACCTATGAAACCTATGATAACATTACCTACTATACCAAACCCTCCATAAAATGATATTCAAGATATCAATACTAAAATATTAGACTTAGAAAAGAGGGATTCCAAGTTTTAAGAACTTGAGAATCAAATTGCCTCTCTTCAAGGAACATCAAAGTTAAAGTACGCTTTTGAAGAGCTCTACAATGAGCCATTAGATCCAATGATCATTGAAGAACACAAGCTTATACTGAGAGGGGGGGTGAATAGTATAAGACCTCTTTTTACTTTTTCCTTTATACTTCAAAACAGTAAAGCAATATACCCAAAGCAATATCAAAGCAATGCACAATATCATCCACAAAGTGACACTGATTTTAACGTGCTTCACCCAGAATGGCTGGGCTACATCCATAAAACTTTTATCTAAAATTTATCTCAAAGTTCTTTGGGAATCCTTCCCAATTACAAAGTTTATGAGCCTCGGCCCAAAGGAGATACCTTCCCCCAATCAAAATTTATGAGCCTCTACTCAAAGGAGATACCTTCCCCCAATCAAAATTTATGAGCCTCTGCTCAAAGGAGATACCTTAACCTTTGCTCTGGAAATGATCCCTCAGAAGATCAATCGCATCTACCTCTTGCCAGCACGTGGAACTCCTTTCCACCGAAGACCTCCCGTCCTCAATGCTTAGCCTAAGAGACCTTCGCCTTCTATGATCACGTCCATAGCAGCTCAAGAACTCCGTACCAAACACAGTCAGTCGGTCTAGTACAAGTCTTCCTCTATCTATCGGATCTGTCCAACTCTTGAAAAAATCAATCCTCTGCATACAAGCCTTCTCAAAGACTTGCCAACTGTCCTTAGGTTCTTCTCATAGAACCAATGCACCTCTGTCCTCAAGTTCTCTAATAGAACTATCAAACTCAGCTCACAAGTCCTCTACTAGGACCTGTCCAAATATGCTCACAAGTCCCCACCGAAACCTGTCCAAAACTGCTCGCAAGTCCCCACCGAAACCTGTCCAAAAATTGCTCACAAGTCCCCATCGGAACCACCGGAACCTTTCCAAAAACTCAGCAAGCTCACCAAGAAAAACTTTCTTAGTAGGAAATCACAAAGTGAATTGTTAGAGACCCAATGTGATTTGTCAAACTCATAGAAGCATAAAGCGAATTGTTAGAAACTCAATATGTTCTAAACTCAAATCCCAATCTCAAAACTCAACTCAAATCAACTCAGCTCAATCTGAATCTCAAATCTAAAAACTCAACTCAATATCCGAAATGGATAGGATAGAATGTTTTCTTTCAAGAACATGAAACCCCAACAATTGCCAACTATGCAAAGAATCACATAACAATGATACTCATGTTCTTTTCACCATCAATTAGGGTTTCAACAACAATGCTCATCAAACAAGGTTTAGTCAACCAACATCATTCAACTCAACATCAACCTTGAAGCATTCAACCAATCATCACAAGAAAAAAAAACAAGTAGAAATCCTTTTCCCTCCAAATATATTTGAACAAAACAACCACCAACACAAAATCACCAAATGCAAAGAATAACTTGCTCAAATCAACTCAATGGAGTAAGCCCAATATCATGAATCAAGTAAAGCAATAACTTGATCAAACAACCTCTATGGAAGCAACTCAACCATCAAACTCAAAATAGCCAACCAAGGGTTCCACCAACTCAATGCAAGTAGCAAGACTCACAAACATAAACCCTAGTGGACAATGCTTCCACTACCTCAAACCAGAATTATGCATTCACCAAAACTCTCATCAAGGATAAAAATGCATAAGAAGTCTTCAACAAACCAGAAAATAGGATTTACACCCAACCAAAGGAAACCTAGTTGAAAACCTTTTCACTCCAACCTTATTTCATAAAAACATACACCAATCATACTCATAAGGAAAATGTGCCCATACCTTTTTGGAGTAGAAGAAAATTGATCCTTAAAGCTGTCACCACACACAACCCTCAAACTTCCAACCAAGTTAGGGTTAGAACCAATATAAATGAGCATATATAAAAACTTTCCTTAATACACCTGTTGTGGGTGATCCACAACACACCCCAAAATTGGGGACCCACCTTTTCGTTTTGATATCCGGGTGTTGGCATTTCATTTTAGTGTCTAATCCTTCGTTTGTCTTAGGTTTTGCAATCGTTGTCGGTTCTTGTTGGCTGTATTTTCTTGTCAACAATATTTTATTGTTGACAACTTTTTCTTGTCAACAATATTTTCTCGTCGACAATTTTTTCTCGTCGACGATATTTTCTTGTCGACAACTTTTCTTGTCGACGATATTTAATTGTCGTCAGATTGTTGTCAATTTCTTGTTGATGATTTTATCGTCAGATTGTTGTCAATTTCTTGTCGACGATTTTATCGTCAGATTGGTGTTGACGTTTTTTTTATCGTCATTGTTCTTGTTGATTTTTATGATTAATTCTGTGAGCCTTTATGTGAAAGTTTAAAATAATAAGTATTTAAGAAAATTAAATAAATAAATAAAAAGAAAAATCAGATGTATTGTATTATGTATATAATATAATATATATAATAGTCTTTATAATATATATATTATATTATATATATTTATAATATAATGTCATTGTGTTAGCTTTAGAGTTGTTATGTTAAAATTATCATTTAATTTAACCTAATGTTATTTTTTGTTTTGTTTGGTCTTGCAGGTTTGGCAAGTGCAGTGGGGAGCCAAGGCGATCTGGCGACGATGTGCCCCGCATGGCCAAGTTGGACAGCAGCGTGGCCAACCGGGATAACAATGAGGCTCGACAACGGTGATAGTAGGCAAGTTCGTTTGGGACGGTGACGTGGTAGCCAGCAGTTCGGAGTTTGTACGCCATCAAAAATTTTGGCACCGGCGACCTATTGCTTGTGAGCAACGCTGTCGTCGTCGCCCGCCACGACGGCGGCGTTGCTGTTTTAAATTTCGATCGCCGGAGCAAGATTAATACGGCTTCGTAGGGTGACGGCCGTTACCAAATAGCCAGCAGACATCTCTGTCACACCTCGCTGCTCTGACTATGATTTTTTTGCATTCGACTGTAACAGCAGGGGCTAGGTGTTGTGGTAATTACCGCCAAATGCATTAAGAACGTCAATGTCTAGCTGCGGATACAGAGGAATCTCCGAAGAATAGAAACAAACGGCTCTTACAAGAAAAGAAGCCTTCGGTGTACGCGTGAAGGGCCCCATTTTATAAAAGACACACGGGTTGTACCAAGGGTGGAAATGTGACCCCGACTACAATAGGCATTCGATGGAGGCACGTGTATGCAGCGATGTGTGTGGGCGTTGCCTCACGCGAAGTGAGGGTTTTTTTATGTTAAATGGGATTTTAATTAATGCAAAGGCATATAACAATGACCGGTATATAGGCCAATCACAATGTGGCATGCAATAAAACGTATGGTCAGCGGATCCAAGTTTAGATAGTAAAAGTAAAAGAAAACAATATTGAATTTTTTTGACAAAAAGGATATTATTGATGTGGCCTTTTCGAATGCATTTTGGGTTACACAGGAGAAAGGCCAAACAATGGAAAAGGAAGTGAAGGGTCTTTCGAAAATGAAGGCGAAGGGGTGCAATGGGAAAACTGTAAATACCTCATCGAAATGGATGGCGAAGAGGAGGAATTTTTGGCATGGCCAAATGGGAACTTTTGGGCATGGCCGCATTTGTAAAACTTGGAATTTAACTGGAATGTGAAAGCTTCTCTTCAGAAATTTCAGGCCTTGTTAGCAAGAAAGAATAAGAAATTTTCTGCATGCTATATTTTAATTGTTTTATCTTTCTTCTTCCAAATTTCAGACTTGTATGTGGAATTTACGCCATTGTTTTGGGTTATTTCATGTGAATGTCTGCAATCTGGAAATTATTTAAAACCCTAGGAGCCAGCACCTAGTTTACTTTGATTGTGTGTTGTACAGGTCAAATAGGCTAGGTTGCATGTATGAAACTCTCACGTATTCGGTTTTGCAGGACGGGGTGCTATCAAACTGAAGGAGCTTTTGCATTGCTGCATTTCAACAATTATTTTGATGCAAACTTTTAATTTTCTGTTTCCAAAAAATTTAATTTCAGAATTTTTTCCTATTTTCAGGCATTAAAATAAACATTAAAAAAATTTCAAAATCTAAAAATGATTTCACCATTGCGTAGAGTATAATTCAGACTTCCAATATGCACTTTGAAATTTCATTTTCGGAGTTTTTTAGTATTTTTTAAAATTCATCAAAGTTGTTGTTTTGTCACAGATTTTAAAAATCCGAAAATAGAAAATTTCCATTTTAAGGTCAAATTTCATTTTTCCAGTTTTTGTTTTGCATTCATGAGCCTATGATGACATTCCCTTCATGGAAATTCCAATTTCATTGAAGGAGTTATGTTTTATGGCATTTTCACAAATTCCCATTTTGGGCCTAAAATTACCTTTTCTTCATAAAAATTCTAATTTTGCGAAAGAGGGGTAATTTGAGTATTATATTGAAGGTCTTTGCCTTAAAGCACTTAATTATTCATCTTGATGAAAATTTGATTTCATTTAAGAGGGATAAGTTAAAGTGACATTTTGAAGCTATATTTGAAGACCCTATTCATCATTGAGGATTTAATGCAATATCAAATCTATCTTAAAACCATCAAGATAAAAGGAATTAAAGCATTACATCGTGGTCATATGAGGGCCAACTCACATTTGATTTATCTTGGTTCAATGAACAATCACTAAAGTTTCATGGTAAAATAAACCAACATTGCCCCTTGTTTACAGTTACTTGCAATCACTAAGGTGTTCCAAGCATTTAAATTGAATATCTTTATTTGATGCACATATGCAAATGCTAATATAACAAGAACCTTGGAGAAGTTGTTTGTTTAACTTCTTTGCAAGAGGGGATTTGGAATCCAAATCCTAAGGGAGAGTGTACTTTCACAATTGGGTGAAAATACCACTCAACATTTTGGCGCTAGAAGGAGGGCCTGAATTGGTTTATTTTAGTATGATTTAAATGCTATAGGGATTTAAATTTTGAATATTTCATGCCCTATTGATTATTATCTGTAGCCATCTTTTAATATTACAACTTGGTACTGTTAAAAGGAGGACATGAATTGCTATGCATTGTTCTAACGCTTTGATTGTTCATACAGGAATAATGGGATTTGATTTGATGTTAAAAAAAAAAAAATTGGGTATTAAAGTTATATTCTTTAAGATTCACTAATGGCTATGTTTTCACCATGGATGATAGGTAGCCCATTGAACATACCAGGAGTTCAACATTATTTGCCCGTCGGTTTTGAGAGATGTCTTCCTCGATTTTCGTCTAATGGGACAAATGATGGAGAGTAACAAGGTAAGACTTAGTTAATCAACCAAATAATCAACAATAAAACCTCATACTCATTAACCTAGCATAGGAATAATGCATAGGTTATATAGGTTATAAAATAGTCTAATTAACAATAAAGACTATTCCTACGCTAACAACTAACGCATATCCTAGAATAGAAGATAGCGTAGAGTTAGGATAGGATAATAGATATTCTACCCTTAGGTAAATACTAACTAACCCTTAGATATTTTAGAAGAAAATATCTATGTGGTAATAAGTAGAAAAGTAATGGTAATAATCTACCTATGTAGTATAATGCAATATACTACCTCATTTTACCCTAACATCCCCCCTTTATTACATTACTTTGATATACAAAGTGTACTTCAGAACAACTCAAATTTTACACGTCCAAGTGCCTTTGTGAAGATATCTGCAACCTGTTCGTCGGTGGGAATGTATTGGAGCTGTATTCTGTGTTTAGGAACTTCATCACGAATGAAATGACAATCTGTATCAATATGCTTTGTTTTTTCATGATGTACTGGATTTTTGACCAAGTCCAAAACACCTGAGTTGTCGCAAAACATGTGAATGGGAAGATTCTTTGGTAGGCCCATGGTAGCCAAAATGCGACTTAACCATATCGCTTCACACACAGCTCCACGTGCAGCGCGATATTCTGCCTCTGTTGAAGATAAAGCAACCACCTGTTGCTTCTTACTATGCCATGAGACAGGACCAGATCCAAGATGAAAAACATAACCTGATGTTGATTTTCTGTCATCTATAGATCCAGCATAATCAGAGTCAGTGTAACCCTGTAAGAAGAATGAGTTATTCTTCTTATATTCTAGACCATAATCAACACTACCTTGAATGTAGTGAAGAACTCTTTTAGCTGCTTTCCAATGGGAGACCTTTGGTTCTTGCATGAACCTTGAGAGATAATTTACAGCATATGTAATATCTGGTCTAGTATTAGTCAGATAGATGAGGCTTCCAATCATTTGTCTGTAAAGTGTTCCATCTACCTGTGGTGAGTCTTCATATCGTGATAACTGTAACCCTGATTCCATCGGTGTTGCTTTGGGTTTACAATCAGTCATACGATATTTTTCTACTAAAGTCTTAGCATACTTTTTCTGGGTCACCCTGAGATGATTCTTTTTCTGTTCTATTTCAAGGCCAAGACAGTAGTGGAGAAGTCCTAGGTCTGTCATATCAAATGACTTTTTCAAGTCATCCTTCACGGCTTTAATTAAATTCTCTGAATTGCCAGTGATGATCAGATCATCTACATATAACACAAGAATCACTATCTCAGAACCTGTGTTCTTGATATAGAGATTTGCGTCTGATGGACTTCTCTTAAATCCGTGTTGCAATAGGTGACTATCCATCTTTATGTACCATGCTCTTGGGGCTTGTTTTAGCCCGTATAATGATTTTACCAATTTGCAAACATGTTGCTCATGGCCTTCCTCTGCAAATCCAGGAGGTTGAGTCATGAATACTTCCTCTTTTAAGTCACCATTAAGAAAGGCACTTTTTACATCCATCTGATGTAACTTCCATCCGAATTGTGCTGCCATAGCACAAAGTACTCGAATGGTGGTCATCCTTGCTGTAGGAGCAAAGGTTTCCTCATAGTCCAGTCCTTCCTTTTGAGCATAGCCCTTTGCCACAAGTCGGGCCTTATGCTTATCTATAGTGCCATCTACCTTATATTTTATTTTGTAGACCCATTTGCAACCAATGGGTTTCTTACCTTTAGGCAAATTCACTAGCTTCCATGTTTTATTTTTAATGAGGGAGTTATATTCTGCATCCATAGCTGTCTTCCACTGAGGCGGACTAAGTGCTTCATCAACTCGTAGAAGGTTCGTTCTCATCACATGCTGATAAGTAAACCCTCTCCTCATCTATCTCCATCTCATCTTCCCTTGGTAACTCTCTATCTACAAAAAGGTCTTGAAAATCTGCACAAAGATCATCAACTGAAGTGGATGCTTTACCCTTTTCTTTCTGTGACATGCTTCTTGTCTTTGGACGATTGAGAGTAAGATCTGGAGGGGAAGTGAGTTTAGAGTCCTTCAATGTGCTTGTATACCATTTGGGTGGTTTCTTCTGTTGTGAAGAAGAAGAAGAAGGAGGAGGAGGAGGAGGTTGTTGTTCCTCCTCATCATCTAGGTATACTGATGTAGTGTTGGATGTGAAAGCTTCATCAAACACTACATCTCTACTTATATATATCTTCTTGGTATATGGGTCTATCAAACGATAGCCTTTTGAACTTTCATCATAACCAAGAAATATACAAGGTAGAGATTTCTCATCTAATTTCTTTCTTTTCTCCTTAGGTATATGCATAAATGCCTTACACCCAAATACCCTTAGATGAGTTATGGAGGGTTTCCTACCACTCCATGATTCCTGAGGAGTCATACCTTTAAGTGCCCTTGTGGGAGCCCTATTCAGAAGATATACCGCAGTTTGAACAGCTTCAGCCCAAGTAAGTTTGCTCAAGGTTGGCCCCCTTAAGCATACATCGAACCATTTCCATTATGGACCGATTTCTTCTCTCAGCAACCCCATTGGATTGAGGAGTGTAGGCTGTTGTTAATTGTATTTTTATCCCATGTGTCTGTAAGAATGAGGAAAATTCTTTTGATGTGTATTCCCCCCCTCGATCTGAACGGAGGGTCTTTATAAAGCATCCTGATTCCTTCTCAACAAGAGTTTTAAACTGTTGAAAATAGGAAAATGCTTCAGACTTCAACTGCAAGAAGAAGACCCACATTTTGCGTGAATGATCATCAACAAACAATTGAAAATACCTTTTTCCTCCACAACTTGTAGACATAGGACCACACAAATCTGTGTGCACTAACTCCAAAGGGTCCTTAGCTCGAAAAGAGCTAGGTTCAAAAGGTACTCTATGTTGCTTGCCTGACAAGCAATCAGAGCACACTGGCAAAATAGACGAAAGGGGAGGAAGTCCTTTCACCATTTGATATTTACTCAGCTCTAGTAAATATCCTGAACTCAAATGCCCAAATCTCTTATGCCAAAGAGAAGTGGCCTCCTTTGTGGTCACTGCAAGTGCAGTATGAGTGGAGGTAAGTGCATCTAAGACAAACAATCCATGTTTGTATGAGCCTGTTGCTATTGTTTTTTCCTTTTTGGTGATGAAGCAACGTTTCTTGTCTTTGTCCACAGTAAAATTGACATTCATGTTATTGTCCAGGATTTGTGGAACTGACAAGAGATTATTTTTTAATCCTGGAACATAAAGAACTCTTTCAATATTACATTCTCCATCTGGAAGGGAGACTGAAACACTGCCTTCACCCTGAACTCTATAGGTCTGATCATCAGCAATGGTGACCGGTCTACCTACTCGAGCTTCAAAAGTAGCAAACCATGATTTATCGCCAGTCATATGTTTACTAGCGCCTGAATCTATGTACCACAAAGAATCCTTGAGGGAGGAATCTGTATGGGTCATGAGCACCTTGTGTGCTCGTTCAAAATCGAAACTAGAATCTTCAGCTGCTATGTGACCTTGTTGTTGTTTGTTCTGGTTCTTAGATTTGTCGTTGCCCTTCTTATTTCTTTGTTCATTGGGCGGTTTGTTCTTAAACCAACATCGTTTGGTTTCATGAGTGTCTGTGTCACAAATTTTACAATGTTGTTTCTTCTTCTGACCCTCTTTGGCTTTACCCTTGTCTTGTCTAGAAGAAGAACCCTTTTGTTGATTCCACTTTTTCTTACCACCTTGTCGTTGTGAAAAAAGGGCATTGTTTGATGCCTCATCTCTCTGGAGTTGGGTAGCCTCTTCTGTTTGAAGCATATTTACCAACTCGACAAAAGTTACTGTCCTACCAAAAACTTGTAAGGAGGTGATCAACATTCCGTAGGAGTCAGGAAGAGCTCTCAAAATGATTGAGTTTAAGACTTGGTCTTCCAACTTTTCTCCTAAGGATTGCAGCTTTGTTTTTAATTCGGCGACTCTGCAGAGGAATAGCTCTACTGTTTCTCCTGATCTCATATGTAATGTATGAAGCTGTGTTTGAAGGTTAAGAATTGTTGATTGATTCTTGCCCTCAAAAATGGTACTTAAGGCATCCCAAGCTGCCTTACCAGTTGTAGCTTCACTGATATGAGGTTGGATATCATCAATAATAGCAAGCAAGATCATTAAGGATAGTTTCTTATCCTTTTTATCAAAGTCGATTTGATCTTGTCCAGAAGATTGAGGTCTAGTGACTGTTCCATCTACTAATGACCACAAGTCCTCTACAGTTAAGATAGCCTTCATCTTAGTCTTCCATGTTGAGTAATTTGAACCTTTGAGCAGTTGGCTCTCAGTGAGATACTTGTGTATCATGGCCATTGTTTAGGTTTCAAATTTGTGGAGAGGACTAATATGATACTATCTTGCACTATACCCTAAAAAAGTATAGAGTAGTTGTTTCAATTTGCTTTCTATAAGGTATTTAATGGCACCTGCCTTAACACTCTTAGCAAGAGATGAAAAGTTTGAGGAATATTGAGCCAAACAAAATAGAGCAAATGAAACAAGGGAGTGTTTTGTCAAACTTTTGATATGTGCTCTCTAAGATATTTAATGGCACCTGCTTTTAACACCTTTGAAAAAAGATGAAAAAATTTGAGGTTTATTTAAGCCAAACAAAAGAGAGTCTTATCAAGGTGATTTGAAATTTTTAACCTTTTGATGGGGAGAAATTACTTGTTTGAACCTATGCAAAGTTTAGCATGGTTTTTGAGTGAAGTTTGGGTGTTTGTGAAAAGCTCCTTGTAATGTTGTATTTGTGACTTTGTAATTGCAAAAAAAAAAATTTTAGTGCAATAATCAAAAAAACATAAGAGCACCCAAATTTATATCACTCTAGGTGTCGGATTCCACCGAAAATGCACCTAGTACAAGCAATTTTGAAAAGTAGGTGTCGAGTAAAATCGAGAATGCACCTTTCTTTAAAACTGAAATAGCCCCCCCTTCATCTTTACAATTTTGAAAACTATAGAATTCTGAAAAAAAATTCTATCCCCCCTTAATGTTTACAAAATGTAGAATTTAGAGCATATCTTTCAAGACAAGTCGACACACGACAAGCTTTTGAAAGACTTTCCAGAATCCAGTTGACACACAACTTGGTTTTCTATCTCCCGTAATTATTCAATACTCAAAAATAGGAGGTGCATCAGGATTAAAGGGTTCTCTAATCCTCATGGGACCATAACTACGATCCAAACCCTTCCAAGGATCAGTGTAAGTATTGAAATGGGGTAAGCTCCTTCTATGCTCTCTAAGCATACGACGAAAATGAGATCTTGTCGTCTGACGTCTAAGTTCGTTCCTCTTTCGAATAACTCTTAGACGACGAAGGGCTTTTCTGATCCAAAGCTTTTTCTTCATGAGACAAAAAAATTTGTTCTCCCAAAACAATTGATTAGAAAATTTTGGAGAATTTAAAAATTTATTAGAAGTCTCAAAGCTGCAAAAGGAATGTGTTTCAAGGATTGTCTCTTGTCTCCCTCAGTTTGATTAGGAGAAAACAATACAAAAAAAAACTTTTGCCTTTCTTTTTTTTTAATAAAATTTTTATTTCAATGCATCAATTAATCTTTTAACTTAATGGAATTTAATTAATAAACAAATTATTTAATAGAGAAATCACTTAATTAAAAATGATTTAAATAAAAAATAAAATATTAATTAAAAACCTAAGTAAAAAAAATTAAAGAAAAAATGCAAAGAAAAAAAATAATAAAAAAAAATTACCTGTTCAGCCACCGCGCTCTTCAAAAAAATGTTTCTGATGGCACCGCCGGGAGTCGAACTCCCGACTCCGCGGCTGTCAAGCGGCCGACTGGCGCTCCTGCCAGTCGGTCTACACCGCCCGACGAGAAGGGAAGGGAGCTCCTTCCCTTTCTACCTCCTCGCGGCGGTTAACAAATAAAAAAAATTAATTTTCGATCCCCTGTGGGGATCGATCCCACGATCCCGCGGGTGTCCGACTGGCGTTTAGGCCAGTCGGGCTACGCCGCCCGACGGGAAGAGAAGGAACTCCTTCCCTTTTGGATTCCGTTGGCGGTGAGAAACCCAAAAAAAATTTGGGTTTCCCCGTCGGGAATCAAACGCGGTTCTTCCGCGTTGGGGAGCTCCCTGGGCTGGCAGATTTTTGCCAGTCCAGCTCCGTTGGCTGATCCGTCAGCCAACGAGAGATCGGGGCTTTTAATTTTTTTTTTTTCAAATACGTGGGACTTATCCCACACGCGCTCTGCGAGCGCGTTTACTTTGTTTAAAAACAAAGTTCGCCCAACAGTATTTGATTGCCTGCGGGCAATCAACAAGCTTCGAAAAACTTTTGCTAATCGTTCCAGCCACGCGCAGGTTGCCTCGGGCCACGTGCCACCACAGCAGATCGGACCGCCTCGGGCCGCGTGCCGCCTCGCCAGATCGGACCGCCTCGGGCCGCGTGCAGGTCACCTCGAGAATCGGGCCAATTATCTCCTGCGGGCCGCCTCGAGAATCGTGCCGGTCAGCCTACGGGCCGCCTCGAGAAACGTGCCAATTATCTCCTGCGGGCCACCTCGGGAACCGTGCCGGTCAGCCTGCGGGCCTCGAAATTCGAGCTCCAGGTCCAGGTCGGGGGAGCAATTGCTTGCCTTCAGCCACCCGACGCGATGATACCAATGATGGAGAGTAACAAGGTAAGACTTAGTTAATCAACCAAATAATCAACAATAAAACCTCATACTCATTAACCTAGCATAGGAATAATGCATAGGTTATATAGGTTATAAAATAGTCTAATTAACAATAAAGACTATTCCTACGCTAACAACTAACGCATATCCTAGAATAGAAGATAGCGTAGAGTTAGGATAGGATAATAGATATTCTACCCTTAGGTAAATACTAACTAACCCTTAGATATTTTAGAAGAAAATATCTATGTGGTAATAAGTAGAAAAGTAATGGTAATAATCTACCTATGTAGTATAATGCAATATACTACCTCATTTTACCCTAACAAAAAATACTGCACAAGAACATATTCAAGCATTCAAATTTGTTGTGAATCACTTAACAATTTGGTATGATGATGTTGTTTGTAAAATGTTCCCTTACACCTTGGACAAAGTGGCATATGATTGGTTTACAAGTCTACCTTTAGGGTCTATCACTTCTTGGGCTCAATTAGAGACAACATTTCTTAATCAATTCAACAAAAAGCAAGTTGACCCAATCCGCATGTATGAGCAATTCTTCACCATCAAAAAAGGACCAAGTGAAAATGTGAAGTCATTTTCTGAAAGGTTCTTTGGATTATATGCTCAATTAGTGACATGTTATGTTTTGCAAGAAGAAGTGGCTCTCCAAATATATGTCAATGCTCTTGACCCACTCATTTCCACATATTTGCGAGGGATGCCCCTAATCACATCTTTGTCTCAAGCCTATGCTCAAGCAATGGCAATTGAGCAACAATTGAGTTGTCAAAATTATGGTGTGGGTTTTGGATCATGTAATCTTCAATCATTTAATACTTCCTTTACCCACCCAATGATTTATCCACCTCAACCAAATTCAAGTGTGAATCAATTTCAGAATCAACAATCATTCCCAAGCTTCAATCAATTTCAAAATCCTCAACCTACTATGCAAGATCAACCATCTTTCCTAAGTATGAATCAACTTCAAGATACTCATCTTGATTCAAAAGATGCTTCTAAAATCAATTTTAATGATTTTCACAAGAATATGATTTTAGGCAAGGGAGGAGTACTAGATCCAACTAGTATTGAAACATGTGACAAATTGGAAACCCTTGACTCACCAAAAGATGAATTCTATGAGGATGAATCTATTTCGGATGACATTGTTGAAAGTAATGACCAAGAAGATCCACACCTTCCAAATTGTGATAAAATTGAATCATGGGTTACAAATTTGGATTATGATAGCCTTATCAATTTGAATACAAGCAATAACCCAATTTTGGAAGTAATTGAACCATCTAAGGAAGGTGAAGATAAATTTGATGAGAAACATGTTGATGAATTAAAGGATGATGAAGAAATAGTTGAGCATCACAATTTGATTTTGAAAGATGATCATTATGATTCTTGGGAAGAGTATGCTCACTCCAAGCCTTCTAATGAAATTTGTGTGCCTATTGATATGCATGATGATACAATTGCCCTTTCACATGAGGATATTACAAATCCTATACAATCTAAGAATGTTTTGGAAGAAGGATTGGAATCTCATCAAAGGTTGGAGAAGGATAATGATTTTACTACCATGGATCAAGAAGGAGAATCAATTGTTTTTGTTCCCCTTGAGGGGCAAGAAATAGAAGATCTTGATCCACCTATGGTTTCTACAATGTCCATGCCATCTCAAAATGATGAAATCACAAATCCTAAGTGGTGTGGGTTTGATACTATTGATGATCCTAATGAAAATATGGATCTGGAGGCAACTCAAGCCATTGATCATGGAAAGGTGTCACGTGACACATATCTTGAAAAATTAGGCTCTTGTTTTGAAAAATATGGAGGCATGTTTGATTGGGTGCCTAACTTTGGTGTTTTTGAATAGGTGTTGGATGATGAAGAAGACAATGAAGAAAAAGAAAAAGCTACTAACACTCATCAAGTTGTGGTAAATTCTAACCATGATGGGTTGAGTATGGATGATAAGGTGAAATCTTTACCTTTGGTAGTAGCTACCAAAATTTCAAGTGATGGATTACATGATGTCCCTTTGGATGCTAATGTCATTAATAATGAAATGTCAAATCTTGGTGATGTTTTGATGAATTTTGATGGCTTTAAATTCTTGAAGAATTTGAATGCAAGACTTTTAGAAATAGGCTCTTGTTTGCAATATCTCACTTTTGAAAAGGAAAGCCTACTTCTAAATCATGAATGGAATGATAAAACTTGCACTTTAAAGAATAGACAAAATAAAATTGAATACCAACCATTGTCTAATCAATTTGATTTGAATCTCACCTATGATGTTGCTAATAGAACTAAATAAAATTGGTATGGTGAACATGGCAAGTTGAAATTTGGTGCATTGCTTGGTTTGATCTTATTGTTGTTGGATTCCTACAACATTTGGCATGTGTATTGTGACATATGTCTTTTGAAATGCTCTAATCATGTTTGGGATCCAGGAAAGTAATAGTCCAAGCTTGGCATCATCTTGTATTATATTGTATATAGATTTTGGTTTTGGTTTGGGTTTGTGTTTTCAAGTTTCATTTTGAGATTGCTATTTGGATTGGGATTTAAGTCGTGTGGTTGATTTTATTTGACATGTTTTGATAAATTGAGATGTTAACTTATGCCTAAAATCAGGAGAATATGAAACATTGGAATTGTGTTGTAGAAAGCTCCACAAGTAACACAAACATTTAAATATTATCGTTTGAATCTTGTGATGCATGAAGTTGTCAGTTTTGCACATTATGGTAAAATAGATGATATATTCCAAAAGAAGTAGTGTATTCATATCTCATGTCATATTCTACATTGCATATACATGTCATCTCAGTTTCATTTTCATTCCATGGGCAATTATTGAGAAGGTGTTGAATCCTCTTAGGATTATTACATAACATATAGTAAAAGGATCCTAAGGTTGGGAACTGCTGCCTAAACTATTTTGAACCAAGCACATTCCATGCACATTAAAATAATCTTGAGCAAAATGGTCAAAACCATACTTGGATGAAAAGGTGAGGTGAAAAGAATATTTCATGTTTGTCCTATCATGCAAAATAATCTTTGAAATAGTGGTTTTCACCACTCCCATAAAATATTAAAGCCTAAAACCAGAGTAGTAAGGATAGGGTTAAATCCTCATCGAGCTTAGGTTGAGGATCCAACTCCCCAAAGCTATGGTTTGACCTACATGGAGTAGTAAGGATAGGACTTAATTCTCATCTCGCTTAGGTTGAGAATCCGATTCCCCAAAGCTTCCATTTTTCCGTTTCATCATAAAGCTTGGATTGGAAGGATCGTACTACATGTCCTCTGCAAAGGATGGGTAGTCATCCCAAAGGTCCAAGTAATAAAATTGATCAATATTTCCCATTTTGTCATAATATTGGATTGGAAGGATCGTACTACTTGTCCTCTACAAAGGATGGGTAGTCATCCCCAAGGTCCAAAGAAATGAAGTTAAGTCATGGATTATGGGGTTAAATGCTCATGCGTGGCATCATGTCTTGTCTAAAAGCAAGACCACTGATTGCTCATATGGATAGACTAGCCTAACCATTTCATCCATAACAGGTTAAATTATTCTGTTCAAGATGAGGTAATGAACTCCAAATCAGAATAGTAAGGATAGGGTTAAATTCCCATCTCACTTAGGTTGGGAATCCTATTCCCCAAAGTTCTGATTTCACTCACACTTGCACATGGGTTCAAGATAGTAGTGACACATAACCAACTTTGGGATCTAGTAAAATTAATTCAGTACACATATATTTGGTCCTAAGAGGGTTTGACATCTTTAATATGTTTGTCCATGATGTAGAAGGTTTGAGCATTTATAAAGCATGTTGTTACATCTCTAGTATCTTCATCATGAACAAATCATTCATAGCCCTGCATACAAATCATAAGTAAAACTGACAATGGAATGTTTATCAAATTCAAACGGTAAGGAATGAAAACACATTGCACACACCAAGCTGATACTTATGATTCTGATGTTGCATGTATTTCTGATTTTTTTGGTATTTGTTATCTTTATGCGTTAACGCCTGTATCTAAGCTTGTATATTTCAGGTTGGGTTCTCACCAAAATGCTCAGGAGCATTTGACAGCAGAGTCGCCATTTGTTGTGGGTGATCCACAACACACCCCAAAATTGGGGACCCACCTTTTCGTTTTGATATCCGGGTGTTGGCATTTCATTTTAGTGTCTAATCCTTCGTTTGTCTTAGGTTTTGCAATCGTTGTCGATTCTTGTTGGCTGTATTTTCTTGTCAACAATATTTTATTGTTGACAACTTTTTCTTGTCGACAATATTTTCTCGTCGACAATTTTTTCTCGTCGATGATATTTTCTTGTCGACAACTTTTCTTGTCGACGATATTTAATTGTCGTCAGATTGTTGTCAATTTCTTGTCGACGATTTTATCGTCAGATTGTTGTCAATTTCTTGTCGACGATTTTATCGTCAAATTGGTGTTGACGTTTTTTTTTATTGTTCTTGTTGATTTTTATGACTAATTCTTGTTGATTTTTATGACTAAGTTGGACAGCAGTGTGGCCAACTGGGATAATAATGAGGCTCGACAGCGGTGATAGTAGGCAAGTTCGTTTGGGACAGTGACGTGTTAGCCAGCAGTTCGAAGTTTGTACGCCATCAGAAATTTTGGCACCGGCGACCTATTGCTTGTGAGCAACGCTGTCGCCATCGCCCGCCATGACGGCGGCGTTGCTATTTTAAATTTCGATCATCGAAGCAAGATTAATATGGCTTCGCAGGGTGACGGCCGTTACCAAATAGCCAGCAGACATCTCTGTCACACCTCGCTGCTCTGACTATGATTTTTTTGCATTCGACTGTAACAGTAGGGGCCAGGTGTTGTGGTAATTACTACCAAATGCATTAAGAACGTCAATGTCTAGCTGCGGATACAGAGGAATCTCTGAAGAATAGAAACAAACGGCTCTTACAAGAAAAGAAGCCTTTGGTGTACGCGTGAAGGGCCCCATTTTATAAAAGACACACGGGTTGTACCAAGGGTAGAAATGTGACCCCGACTACAATAGGCGTTCGATGGAGGCACGTGTATGCAGCGATGTGTGTGGGCGTTGCCTCACGCGAAGTGAGGGTTTTTTTTATGTTAAATGGGATTTTAATTAATGCAAAGGCATATATATAACAATGACCGGTATATAGGCCAATCACAATGTGGCATGCAATAAAACGTATGGTCAGGGGATCCAAGTTTAGATAGTAAAAGTAAAAGAAAACAATATTGAATTTTTTTGACAAAAAGGATATTATTGATGTGGCCTTTTCGAATGCATTTTGGGTTACACAGGAGAAAGGCCAAACAATGGAAAAGGAAGTGAAGGGTCTTTCGAAAATGAAGGCGAAGGGGTGCAATGGGAAAACTGTAAATACCTCATCGAAATGAGATGGCAAAGAGGAGGAATTTTTGGCATGGCCAAATGGGAACTTTTGGGCATGGCCGCATTTGTAAAACTTGGAATTTAACTGGAATGTGAAAGCTTCTCTTCAGAAATTTCAGGCCTTGTTAGCAAGAAAGAATGAGAAATTTTCTGCATGCTATATTTTAATTGTTTTATCTTTCTTCTTCCAAATTTCAGACTTGTATGTGGAATTTACGCCATTGTTTTGGGTTATTTCATGTGAATGTCGGCAATCTGGAAATTATTTAAAACCCTAGGAGCCAGCACCTAGTTTACTTTGATTGTGTGTTGTACAGGTCAAATAGGCTAGGTTGCATGTATGAAACTCTCACGTATTCGGTTTTGCAGGACGGGGTGCTATCAAACTGAAGGAGCTTTTGCATTGCTGCATTTTCAACAATTATTTTGATACAAACTTTTAATTTTCTGTTTCCAAAAATTTTAATTTCAGAATTTTTTCCTATTTTCAGGCATTAAAATAAACATTAAAAATTTTCAAAATCTAAAAATGATTTCACCATTGCGTAGAGTATAATTCAGACTTCCAATATGCACTTTGAAATTTCATTTTCGGAGTTGTTTAGTATTTTTTAAAATTCATCAAAGTTGTTGTTTTGTCACAGATTTTGAAAATCCGAAAATAGAAAATTTCCATTTTAAGGTCAAATTTCATTTTTCCAGTTTTGTTTTGCATTCATGAGCCTATGATGACATTCCCTTCATGGAAATTCCAATTTCATTGAAGGAGTTATGTTTTATGGCATTTTCACAAATTCCCATTTTGGGCCTAAAATTACCCTTTCTTCATAAAAATTCTAATTTTGTGAAAGAGGGGTAATTTGAGTATTATATTGAAGGTCTTTGCCTTAAAGCACTTAATTATTCATCTTGATGAAAATTTGATTTCATTTAAGAGGGATAAGTTAAAGTGACATTTTGAAGCTATATTTGAAGACCCTATTCATCATTGAGGATTTAATGCAAGATCAAATCTATCTTAAAACCATCAAGATAAAAGGAATTAAAGCATTACATCGTGGTCATATGAGGGCCAACTCACATTTGATTTATCTTGTTCAATGAACAATCACTAAAGTTTCATGGTAAAATAAACCAACATTGCCCCTTGTTTACAGTTACTTGCAATCACTAAGGTGTTCCAAGCATTTAAATTGAATATCTTTATTTGATGCACATATGCAAATGCTAATATAACAAGAACCTTGGAGAAGTTGTTTGTTTAACTTCTTTGCAAGAGGGGATTTGGAATCCAAATCCTAAGGGAGAGTGTACTTTCACAATTGGGTGAAAATACCACTCAACAACACCTTTTAGCTCCTCTTCTTTAAAAACAACCACCAAAGAAGCCAAAAAACACAACAACCAAAACTTACACCTTATATCTCCATTTTTAAATTTAGCATAGCAAAAGACTAATCTCAAAAATACAACCAAAGAAATATCCCCTTATTTCTCCTATGTCTTTTAAACAATGCTAAACAATGCCAAAAATCATATCAAGAAAATAATCACACCTTATAATGGCTACCCTTGAAGAATTCAAAATTCGCGACACAAAACGCGTTTTAATAAAAACGTGACTAATCCATGCACAGCTCCCTATGCGGGGATCGAAATGCAGACCTCCACCTATGCAAGGCCCAAACATAGCCTTCACTGCCACTAGCCCACAAGGGGTTTACGAAGTCCAAGACGAACTTCCTTCCACATAAACGGTCAAGCTTTTCGAAAGCTTTTCAAACCACGAGCTCTCCTCTTTCGCAACGTAAACAGAACATTCGATCGCAGCCAAACCAATTAATTGCCTTTGATTTTCCAAGTGGGTTTAACCTTAGGAACCTTCATATATTTATAGTCCATACGTGGACTTTAGAACACGTCGGCTGCAAAGAAAAGTAATTTCAAATTTAATCAAAATTTGCTTTCTAAAGGGTTTAAAAACCCTTAAAGTATTTTTAATAAATTAAAAATAATTTCTCCCTTAATTAATTAAATAATTAATTAATTAAAACCTTGAAGGGTTTTAAATAATAATTAAATAAATAATAAAGAGAACCTCCATTGGTTTTAATAAAAACCATTACCAATGGAATCTCTTCGGATTCTCTTAAAAATATTCTCTTGGAATCTTCCACCTTTGAAGCCAACACATCCTCTTTAACATTAATGTCACTTCCTTTTGACATCAATGACAACTCATAGACAAGAAGCTAGGATCTAAAACCCAAAATTGCCAACAATCTCCCCATTTGTCATTGATGGCAAACCATGCTTCTCAACAACACAAAAACTCAACATAAACAACTCCCCCTGTCTTGAGGCTCTCCCCCTTACTCATATCTCTCCCCCTTTGTCATCAATGGCAAAGGGTCACCTTTGGGGCTTGGCACTAAGAATAATCCTCTTAGCTTAGTCCCTCCCCCACCTCCTGTTGAGGTGTTTAATTTCGGGGTGGGAGTAAAACTCCCAACAGACACTGATCATCATCAGTGTCTATAGCTACCTTACCATGTCTTCTCTTGTTCTCCTTGTCCATATTCCTGTTCTTGTTCCTGTCACTATTCATGTTCCTGTTATCATTCCTGTTCTTATCCATGCTTTGATCCTTGGACCTGTTCATACCACTGCTCCTGTTCCTATACCTTGGAAGTTTAGCTCTACACTATCTAGCTGTGTGACCTTCATTGTTGGACTTATAACAAGTAACAATGTTATTTCTTTTAGGCATACTTGTTCTTTGAATCCACCTGTTATGACTAACCCTGTTCCTGTTATTAGCCTTGCAAAAAAATGCCTTATGCCCAAACTGTTTACAAGAGTAGCAATACCCTTGAAATAAATTACTACCTCTGAAATTGTCATTTACCTTCCTTACTTGATTCATGCAATGTGAATCCATGTGACCAAACCTGTGACAAGCAAAACATATGCCATTAAACTTTCCTGTAAATGACCTTCTAGGTCCTGTAAACTTTCTCCCCTTTTTTTGTTTCCTATTTTCTAGTTTTGTGCATCTATCATCCACGGACTCATGATCTGAGATACTCTCCTCATCGAACTCTCTTCCTTTTGGAGTCTCTTACTAGACTCTCCAACTTGTTCCTTGTGTGGCTTAACAAAACCAAGGCCTATTTTATCTCGTTGTCTTTCTTTGACCTTTGATGAGTGACTTAACCTTTTTGGAGCTATCTTGAAACCTGTAAAGCTTATCCTTGTACTCTTTAGTTTCCTCTTTCAAAGAAGCCATTTTCTATTCTAACTCATTATACTTAAGAACCTTAGACTCTAACTCATCCTTGAGTTCTTATGTCTTAGCTATAGAGAAGTCAAGACTTTCTATAATATCATATCTCTCCATACAACATTCATCTAACTTATCCTTGAGTCTAGCATTTTTCTTTCTTTCCTTTTCCAAAACACTAAGAGCACTAATAAGTTCACTTTCAAGATCCTTTTTTTTATTTCCTTTTGAATCATCAAAGCCTTTTTCAGATTTCTTATCACTAGAGGTGCTACCCTTTTCAAAAACCATACATGCATCTTCCTTATAGTTTTCTGAAGCATCCTCATACATACTAGAAACCAAATCATTATTTGTGCAATCATCCTCAAGGTGACCAAAATTTCCACATCTAAGACATTTCATGATAATGAATCTATGTTTCGGTTCTTCCTCTTTTTCTGATATGAACAACATCTCATTTTCATCATCACTTGAAGAACTTTCACTATCACTACTAGAACACTTGCTTGCTTTGTCTAGGTAGAAACTCTTCTTGTGCTTGTGAGAATACCTCTTTCCTTGATTGTTGTGCTCATCTTTGTTTTTCCTGTGATGCTTGTGCTTTTCAGAATCCTTGCTCTTAGAATCTTGTTTATCTTCATCACTTTCATTCTTGGGAACAGTACATTCAGTAGCATAATGACCAAAATTTCTATAATTGAAACATCTTATATTTTTCATACTTTTGTGCTTTCTAGAGAACTTGCCTTTCTTGTTGTAATATGCCTCTTCATCACTAGAAGACTCATCACTATCTTGAAGTTGTTTACCCTTGGAATTCTTGGTAGCCTTGAAAGCTACCTCTTTCTTGACATCAACCTTCACTTGAGTTCTCAACTCAAATGTTGCAAGTATACTATGGAGCTCATCATTTTTCAATTTATCCAAATCTTTAGCTTCCTCAATAACAAAAATATTTTCACTAAATCTATTAGGAAGAGATCTTAAAATCTTATCACAAACATCATTTTCAGCAAGCTCAAGACCTAAGTCTTTCATGGAGTTAACAACCTCATCCATACGAAGCATGTAGTCACTAATATTTTCATCATAATTCATCTTGAGTTGCTCAAACATACCTTTGAAGTGTCTCAACTTGGCCTTTCTGACATTTGTATCACCTGTATGAACCACCTTCAACTGTTTTCACATTTCACTAGCTGTATTGCAATGAATCACTTTGGTGAGATCTGCTTTTTGTAAGCCTTTCAGGATTGCATTCATTGCTTTTGAATTGCTATGATGTAGGAGCCTTTCTTCTTTAGTATTAGGACCATGTTCAGGAATAGTGTACTCATCTTCAATCACTTCCCAAACCTCATTCCCAAGTGCCATTAGATGAACCTTCATCCTTGCACTCCAAAGACCAAAATCTGATCCATCAAGAATAGATGCTGCATGGCCACTTGAATGATCCATTGTGTTCTTTACTATATTTTCTTTCAAGCTGTTAAACTTTTCGAAGGCACCTGCTCTTATACCAATTGAAGAACACAAGCTTATACTGAGAGGGGGGGGTGAACAGTATAAGACCTCTTTTTACTTTTTTATTTATACTTCAAAATAGTAAAGCAATATACCCAAAGCAATATCAAAGCAATGCACAATATCATCCACAAAGTGACACCAATTTTAACGTGGTTCACCCAGAATGGCTGGGCTACGTCCACAAAACTTTCTCTAAAAGTTATCTCAAAGTTCTTTGGGAATCCTTCTCAATTACAAAGTTTATGAGCCTCGACCCAAAGGAGATACCTTCCCCCAATAAAAATTTATGAGCCTCTGCTCAAAGGAGATACCTTCCCCCAATCAAAATTTATGAGCCTATGCTCAAAGGAGATACCTTCCCCTCTGCTCTAGAAATGATCCCTCAGAAGATCAACTACCTCTACCTCTTTCCAAGACATGGAACTCCTTTCCACTGAAGACCTCCTATCCTCAATGCTTAGCCTAAGAGACCTCTACCTTCTATGATCACGTCCATAGTAGCTCAGCAACCTGTACCAAACATAGTCAATTGGTCTAGTACAAGTCTTTCTCTATTTGTCAGATCTGTCCAACTCTTGAACAAATCAATCCTCTGCATACAAGCCTTCTCAAAGACTTGCCAATTGTCCTCAGGTTCTTCTCATAGAACTAATGCACCTATGTCATCAAGTTATCTTATAGAACTATCAAACTCAGCTCATAAGTCCTCTGCTAGGACCTATACAAATCTGCTCATAAGTACCCATCGGAACCTGTCCAAAACTGCTCACAAGTCCTCATCGAAACCTGTCCAAAAACTGCTCACAAGTCCCCACCGGAACCTATCCAAAAACTGCTCACAAGTCCCCACTAGAACCTGTCCAAAAACTCAGCAAGCTCACCAAGAAAAACTTTCTTAGTAGGAAATCACAAAGTGAATTGTTAGAGACCCAATGTGATTTGTCAAACTCATAGAAGCATAAAGAGAATTGTTAGAAACTCAATATGTTCTATACTCAAATCCCAATCTCAAAACTCAACTCAAATCAACTCAGCTCAATCTCAATCTCAAATCTGAAAACTCAACTCAATATCTAAAATGGATAGGATAGAATGTTTTCTTTCAAGAACATGAAACCCCAACAATTGCCAACTATGCAAAGAATCACATAACAATGATACTCATGTTCTTTTCACCATCAATTAGGGTTTCAAAAACAATGCTCATCAAACAAGGTTTAGTCAACCAACATCATTCAACTCAAAATCAACCTTGAAGCATTCAACCAATCATCACAAGAAAAGGAAACAAGTAGAAATCCTTTTCCCTCCAAAGATATTTGAACAAAACAGCCACCAACACAAAATCACCAAATGCAAAGAATAACTTGCTCAAATCAACTCAATGGAGTAAGCCCAATATCATGAATTAATTAAAGCAATAACTTGATCAAACAACCTCTATGGAAGCAACTCAACCATCAAACTCAAAACAGCCAACCAAGGGTTCCACCAACTCAATGCAAGTAGCAAGACTCACAAACATAAACCCTAGTGCACAATGCTTCCACTACCTCAAACCAAAATTATGCATTCACCAAAACTCTCATCAAGGATAACAATGCATAAGAAGTCTTCAACAAACCAAAAAATAGGATTTACACCCAACCAAAGGAAACCTAGTTGAAAACCTTTTCACTCCAACCTTATTTCATAAAAACATACACCAATCATACTCATAAGGAAAATGTGCCCATACCTTTTTGGAAGAGAAGAAAATTGAACCTTAAAGCTGTCACCAAACACAACCCTCAAACTTCCAACCAAGTTAGGGTTAGAACCAAGATAAATGAGCATATATAAAAACTTTCCTTAATACACCTTTTAGCTCCTCTTCTTTAAAAACAACCACCAAAGAAGCCAAAAAACACAACCAAAACTTACACCTTATATCTCCATTTTTAAATTTAGCATAGCAAAAGACTAATATCAAAAATACAACCAAAGAAATATCCCCTTATTTCTCCTATGTCTTTTAAACAATGCTAAACAATGCCAAAAATCATATCAAGAAAATAATCACACCTTATAATGGTTGCCCTTGAAGAATCCAAAATTCATGGCACAAAACATGTTTTAATAAAAACATGACTAATCCATGCATAGCTCCCTCCGCGGGGATCGAAACGCAGACCTCCGCCTACGCAAGGCCCAAACGCAGCCTTCGCTGCCACTAGCCCGCAAGGGGCTTATGAAGTCCAAGACGGACTTCCTTCCACATAAACGGTCAAGCTTTTCAAACCATGAGCTCTCCTCTTTCACAGCGTAAACAGAACATTCAATCATAGCCAAACCAATTAATTGCCTTCGATTTTCCATACGTGGACTTTAGAACACGTCGGCTGCAAAGAAAAGTAATTTTGAATTTAATCGAAATTTGCTTTCTAAAGGGTTTAAAAACCCTTTAAGTATTTTTAATAAATTAAAAATAATTTCTCCCTTAATTAATTAAATAATTAATTAATTAAAACCTTGAAGGGTTTTAAATAATAATTAAATAAATAATAAAGAGAACCTCCATTGGTTTTAATAAAAACCATTGCCAATGGAATCTCTTCGGATTCTCTTAAAAAGATTCTCTTGGAATCTTCCACCTTTGAAGCCAACACATCCTCTTTAACATTAATGTCATTTCCTTTTGACATCAATGACAACTCATAGACAAGAAGCTAGGATCTCAAACCCAAAATTGCCAACAATCGTTAATAATCCATTTCCAAAGGACTTTAAAACTACCAAATTTCAAATGTACAATGGAAAGCAAGACCCCATCAACCATCTAAGGCTATTTCAAATAGCTTGCAGTGATATCAATCATGATGAAAAACTTCTTCTTAGGTTATTCCCTAAATATCTTAGCGGTTTAGTCTTAGAATGGTATTTTCAAATACCTCGTCATTCCATAAATAAGTTCAAGGAAATTATGGAAAATTTCATTAAATAATTTTCAATCTACATAGAAGATAAGGTTACCATAGATGACCTTTATTAACTAAAATGATCAAGACCGAACGATTCTCAGATTTCTTAGCCAAATTGAGAGGCTTAGTAGGAAAACTTCAATATATTCCTCCTCCTAAAGAACTCTTGCATATTTTCATATGAAACCTTCATAAAAAACTATCATATCCCTTGGAAATGACAAACCTAACCTCTTTTGAAGAAGTCATCGATATTGCTATAAGAGTAGAAGTCATCCTCATAAGACGAGGGCAACTCTACTATAACAACAAAGAAGATGAAAATCCCCCCTATAAAGGGGCAATATAAAAGCAAACATGTTTTAGGATATGGTGTAACGTATTCCCATCAAAATAATAACGTAAACATAACTCAAAATATCTCTCAAAAATTGGTTGTCTAGAGAGAAGACAAACCCAAGAGAGAATATACAAATACTAAATAGAGTCAAACATCTATGCTAAATATGCTCCTTGATTCTAAATTAGTGGAACTTATACCTATCATGCCTTTGGATTTATACAAAAAAAAT
The DNA here is from genome assembly GCA_028583015.1 of Wollemia nobilis. Taxonomy (NCBI): domain Eukaryota; kingdom Viridiplantae; phylum Streptophyta; class Pinopsida; order Araucariales; family Araucariaceae; genus Wollemia; species Wollemia nobilis. The sequence goes on along the minus strand of JAQPPZ010016467.1, from coordinate 9,541,468 downwards.
CCATTTTAGTATGGATAGGATGAGTATTATGACTTTCACTGCATGGAGGGACACACTACCAACATTTGTAGAAATTTAAAAAATATTATCCAATACCTCATTGAGGAAGAAAAAATAATGTTCAATAAACTAGAAAATCCTAAAAAAAACATGGGGATATTTCAAGATCCCTTGCCAACACATGATTGAAAATCAACCAACTTCATAGGCACTATGCATTCATTGAGATCTTACCACGCCATTACTAGGTAACAAGTAAAGAATCAATATTTGGATCAACCTTCGTTGGTTATACTAAGAAAAAAGATCAACATTCCTAATAAGTCACCTTTGGTGCTCAAACCTTCTCAAAATACCTTGCATACCTTTGATCTTCATTAAAAAGTAGATGAGGTACCTGCAAATATCTCCCTTTTATAATTACTAAAAATATCACCTACTCATAGGGATTTTTTTCTAAAAAATTTAAGTGAGCAAGAAGTCCCTCAAGATATATCTCCAAATGACATCGCCAACATGGTTGGACTAGCTAGAGTAAATAACTCTATCTTAGAATTTCATGAGGCAGATACCCCTCTTGAAACCATATCAAGAGATTCTTCTCTTTACATCATAACTCAAGTAGGCGATAAATATATCAATAGAGTCCTAGTGGACGACGGATCAGCCTTGAATGTATGCAATACCAAATTCTTGCAAAATTTTGAATTAACCAAAAACAATTTACAAAAATTTAACCTCATCATTAGACCCTTCGACAACAAAGAATGAGAGGTAGCATGCACTATTACTTTACCTATAAAATTGGGGCTTCATGTCCTAAACACCCTCTTCTATGTCATATCACGTGATGTAACATATAACATGCTCCTTGGAAGACCTTGGATACACGCTATGAGTGCAATGCCTTCTACCTTACACTAATATCTCAAATACGAGTATCAAAGGAGGAATATCCATGTTCCCAAAGATCTAGAACCTTTTTCCATGTGCAACTCTATCAACCTACAAGAAATTAATCTTTGCCCTTCCATACAATGAGCAATTTTAAGTGATCAACCAAAAGTAGACAAAGGAAAGGAAATATTAGAGGAACCCCTCATAAAATTAGGGGATACTCCTCAATCATCCTTTTCCAATGATCAAGTTAATTTAATTTATCAAAACTCATATCCTTTTCAAAACTAGTAAGCATGTTCCTATCTCCTCATGATATAGGCATGTCCAATCAAAAAGGACTTAAAATCCAAATAGGATCTTATTCTTTTATTAATGGTGGAACTACATTTGATGAAAATATTCAAGGGTGTTATTTCATGCCAAGCGAACAAACATATGCTACATTCTACATATCATCTTCATTCTCTATAGCTAAATAAATGCTTTCCAACATGGGTTATCAAGGCAAATGTCTAGGTCATTATGAATAGAGTATAAAATAACCCATTTAAGTCAAACCTTGACCAACACAATATGGGATCAAATTCATCCCTAGCAAAAATGAACCTTCTTCTCTATTAGAATAAGACAATAAGGATAATTATCATGAGTTACTACATGGCTCTAAATAAGGTGATGAGGATGAAGAAGAACTATGGCCACTCCTTAATCAAACACCCCACAAAACCATACAATTTTATAGCATTAACATGCTAGAATTGGTTCATCCAAAATCGATAGTAACAAAATAAAATCTTGAAGATTCTTTTGATAATTATCCTATAGAAGAATATCTTAAACAAATCTTCAAGTTAAACTCAAGCCTACAAACTACAATTTATTCATAGAATCATATCGCAACTTACATGGCAAACTACAAGCTTCTTTGGATAATCACCAACGAAGCTTGCAAGGAAAACTACAAGCTATTCATAGATTCATATCGCAACTTACAAATAAATGTCAACCTTTCTTCAAATTATTGAAGAAGGTGAAAAAATTAAAGTGGTAAGAAGGATGTCAAAAAGCCTTTGAAGCTCTAAAAACTTACCTCTTGACACCACCCATCTTGTTATTGCTAAACCTAAACCAACTACTATTGCTATACATAGCAACCATTGAGCATGTCCTCAGGGATTTATTAGCCCAATACGATGAACAACATAAAGAAAGAGCAATCTACTACATTAGTAGAACTTTGGTGAACTAGGAAACTCGCTACACACTATTAGAGAAGATTTGCTTAGTAATTATCTTCACATATCTCAAACTAAGACACTACATGCTTAATCAAAATACCTATGTCTTAGCAAGGGTAGACCCATTGTGCTACCTTATGTCAAAACCTTACCTATTTAGTAGAACTGTAAAATGGGTCATAGCCCTCAGTGAATTCGACATAGAATTTGTAAATAAAAAATCACTAAAGGGACAAGTTATAGCCAATCAACTCATTGCATCCCCTTTAGAATCAAAATATCCCATAAGTGTGTCTTTCCCAGATGAAAATGTCTTCTCAATAGAATCCTAAGAACCCAAAACTTGGATCTTGTACTTTGATGGAGCTAAATATGCTAAAGGTGCATGGGTGGGAATTATCCTAGTCACCCCACAACAACAACTCATTCCATTATCTTTTAAGCTTCACTTCTCATGTACTAACAATACAGTAGAATAAGAAGCACTCATCCTAGATCTTAGGGCTGCAAAAAGTCTAAATATCGAGAACATAATAGTATACAATGATTCACAATTGGTAATCAACCAAGTGAATGATACTTATCAAACCAAAGATGAAAAGCTAAAACCATACAAAGACATTGTAGACATGTTGAAAAATCACTTCAACCAAATCACCATAGAGGCCATACCATGATCTAGCAACCATCATGATGGTTCTATGGCTAAAACTGTATCTCTCATTCCCTTAGATTTGGAATATGAAGAAGCTTCCATTATCTTAAGATCAATTAACAAATTTTCTACCATTGAATCATGTATACAACCTATCAACATATGCACTATCGAAGTATCTACACCACAAGAACCGTGGTACAATATGTCTTTAAATTCCTCAAAGAGAGAACATTCCCTGAGGGATCCAACTCTCAAAAGTGAAGATAATTTAGGCTAGAATCTTACAAATATTTCATCATTGGATATATCTTATATCGATGCTCCTTCAAAGGCATACTCCTCATATGTATAAATACAATAAAAGCCTAAACTATCATAAAAGAAGCCCATGATGGATCATGTGGTAGATATTTTAGTGGACTAGACGTAGCCAAGAAGCTCCTTAGGATGGAATATTATCGGCCCTCTATGGAAAATGATGCTCATAGCTATGTTAATAAATGTGATAAGTATTAACAACATGACAACCTTGTTCATGCCCCTTCTCAAGAATTACAATCGATCACATATTCTTCACCTTTCTCCTCTTGTGGATTGATATCATAGGTAATATCAACCCTCAATCATCATATGAACACAATCTCATTATCACTGCTACATAATATTTACTAAATGGTCAATGCAATACCCCCATCCACCACAACAGGAATTCAAGTATCAAATTTCATTCTAAATCAAATCATCAACTGATGTGATATATATTCTACCTTAATTTTTGATAGTGACATCCATTTTAAAAATAATAAAGTTGCCAAACTATGCACCAAATACAAAATTCAACAAAAATGGTCTACACCTTACTACCCGCAAGGAAATGAACAAGTTGAATCATCTAAAAAAATGCTAATTAAAATCCTTAAGAAGCTAGTAAAAAAAATGATCGATACTGGCACTTGCAACTCTATCCATACCTATGGGCATACCATATAAATGTGTGTACTCCGATGGGGGTAATGTCATACACCTTAGTTTACAATACTAAAGTAGTTTTTCCTTTTGAACTTGAGATACCTTCTCTAAGATTCTTGTTACAAGATTCTTTGGTAGGAGATGAATATCACCTAAGTTGCTTACAATAGCTAGAGATCTTATAATAAAGATGCATACTACTCTAGAACATCTCAGAACATACCACAATAGGCTTCAACATGCTTATCACAAGAAAGTGCATCCAAGATCCTTCAAAATTAGGGACCTGGTCCTCAAGGAAAATAAAAAAAATACTAACGTTGACAATGACCTCAAAGAAAATTTTAAACCTAATTGGTTAGGACCTTTCATCATCACATATAAATTTGGATCCAAAGCTTACCATCTAGCCACATTGGATGGCCAATAACATAAGGAACCAATCAACATCATGCATCTTAAATGATACTATGCATAAAATATCAAGTTGTTTGCTTGTTCATATGATTGAATGCACGATAAACATCATCAAACATCATACACTTCACCTCTTGCTTGTTTGTCTAGTTTATTTTATCATACCATAGAGTTGAGAGGGTTTATTATGATGTAAAAGCCAATCCTTATTACAAAAATATCCATTTGCATTGTGTCCATATAGGTTAACCATGTGTTGAGTAAACTCTCTCAGTCCAAAACTCCTGGTTTCAAGCCTTCTTCTACATGCCAATCATAATTTTTATCTTCTTGGATTAATTAATGATGCAATCATCCATAGTCTTGATGACTCATGGTCATCCCTGTCTTCCATTTCAATATACATTCACACCATGGCTATCAACATTGTTTCTCAACAATAGCATCAACAACACATATCTACAATGTACTTCAACAAATAGCCTTTCACATCAAAACACATGATTATTTAGTAGGTTCCTCTAGGACACCCCTTCATCTCCTATAATACATCATAACCTTGCAAACCTCTTGTGAAAATGACATATCATATAAGATATTTTTAAGAGCAGTCTATCAAATAATTCATGATATCTATTCATCACATTCTTCAAATGCAACTCTTTTGACATACCATCCTAGGATGGGAAATCACATTCAACCAATATCTCATAACTTCATAATCAATTAATGAATTTCACTAGTCACTGGTTGAATGGAGTTTTATTTCATGATTGTTCTATCATCTAAATTCATAAAAATAATACCTAATGTAAATATTATCATCATCTTACTCATTCAGTAAGTTCCACAAGATAAGAAACCCTAATCATTCATTCTCCTATGGATTGATAAAAAAAATTCAAATTTATATGAGAACATATGATTAATGGTAGTCTTTCTTGTTCAATGTACCATTTGAGTATGCAATTAGACATAAATCAAATATTCATGCATTATCCTAATAATAGATCATGAGAATCATAACATTCCATTGATCTGATATCTTACGAGATTTTGGAATTACTTGCAAGTCTCATCAAGAAATGGATCAATGGTATTGTAACATTCCTCTTGATTTGTTGCATCTGCATGCTATCAAAAACCAAAATCACAATCTCATTGGTTGTCTTTGATAAACCATTTGGATGAGAAGGCATCATTGATCCAATATCTTATAGGTCTGCAATCACTTGTAAATCTTACCATGCACTGGATCAATATTATCTTCTTAGTTGCTTGGTTCATTTCATTGGCATTCTATCAAATAAAATCAACATATCATAGACTATTGTTCAAATAGGTCAATTAAATTATGAGACCCCATGGATCCAATGCCTTATCTTCTTAGCTGCCTGGTTCATTTCATTGGCATTATATCAAATAAAATCAACATCTCATAGACTATTGTTCAAATAGGTCAATTGAATTATGAGACCCCATGGATCCAATACCTTGTAAGTATAAAATAATTTTTACGCTTCACCAAATACTAGATCTATGTTATCTTCATAACTATTTGGTATTCTACAACAATAAATCATTTGCAAATTATAATCCCTTCACCAACTACTTGTCTAATAAGACATTGGATTAACATATCTCTGCTATCCAATCAATTTATTATACAATCATGCAATAAAAGTAAATCTCAAAATATACATATAAATATGGCTAGATATCCTCTATCTATTTGTACAAATATCAGTCAAAATATAGAGAACTTCCTCCATCTTGATATACTACAAACTATCATTTCTTCTTTTATCCAAAACAAAACATCCTGGCTACCTTATAGACCCTTTTAGAACATAGGTATTTGATAATCAACACTTTGTGTATCCATAATCATTTATGACTATGCCAAGTAGTCAATTATCAAATTCCTATGCTTCTTAATGGCTTATAAGCCAGCATGGATGTCATATTTTTAAATACAACAAGATCCTTCAGTCTAAGGGTCACACTATCACATGGATATCCTAGAAAAGGAGATTTATTTTTTCCATGCTCTACATATATACAATTCTTTGTACACACATTGAGCAAAGAAGAATTTATTCTTCTCTTGGATCGTCCATATGGAAGCATTACCCTTAGTCTAAAATATTTTGTTTACCCTACAAATTTTTGAATCTTTCAAGACATAAAATATGCTCCAAGTACTAGCTCAATGCCTCATGTTCATGTAAACCTTTTCATACCCATTGGATAACGGACCTATGTCCCTGGAGTCTATCTTATGCATTCAAAAATTTAAGAAGCAATCATTCTTGAAATGACTCAATCTATACAATCAAAACATTACCTCTTGAAGGTAAACTTATTTATCATAATCCTCACAAGTTGCATACTTACAATTACATTTTAAATACATCAATATGGGACATATGATCTTTAAGACAACCCTTGTTGGTAAATCTTGCAAAACAAATCTCAATCAAACACATTAGATTTGGTAACAAGTATTAAGTCCAATTTCTCATGTAAATGTAAATCTTTACACATGTGTTAGATAATGTACTTATACAGTCTTGTTACCCTCTCTCATATATTAATAAAATTAGAATATCGAACCATTATATTTATCAAAACATTTTTCTTTCAAACAGTGAAAGCAAAAGAATGACACAAAATCATCCTACAAGCATTTCGCAAACATTATATCAATACATTGTAAAAATATTTACGAACATCATATCATGCTTTAAAAAACACTACAAATTTGCATTACCTATCTGTTTTGAAAACATTATCAACATTGCATCGAAGCATTAGACAACATTGTAAAATATTTTGCAATCATTAAAGCATTACATTACAAAACATTGCAATCATCATCTCATTACCCTAGAAAACCTTTGCAAGCATAACAAAAGCATTACATTGAAACTATTGCAATCAAGATTTTAGTACCTTGCAAAATATTTTCAAGCATCAAAGCATTACAAAACATTGTAAAATGTTTGTAATTATTACAAAACATTTCAAAATGTTTGCAATTATCACAAAACATTGCAAAAAGTTTACAATTATCACAAAACATTACAAAATGTTTGTAATTACCATAAAACATTGCAACATGTTTGCAATTACCACAAAACATTGCAAAATGTTTGCAATTATCACAAAAAGTTAAAAAATATTTGCAATCAAAAGCACCAAATTATTACAAAAACATTATAAAGCATTGCAAAATATTTGCAATCATTATTACATTACTTTGCAAACAATTTTACAAGTTGTAGAGGGGGAAAATCATGCACCAGTATACAATTCTCAAGGTTGGATCTGTAGAGAAGCCTTGAGGTGACCATGATGGCCATTGTAACTCTACATGAAGAACACAAGCTTATACTGAGAGGGGGGGTGAATAGTATAGCACCCACTTTTTACTTTCTTTCCAAACCAATATCAATTAATGTCCTTAATTGCAATAACCAAATATAGCAGTGTGCATTAATAACTCAGATAGCAATAGTAAGCAAGAGCACAAGTCACCACACACAATTGAGACACAAGATTTAACGTGGTTCCCCCAATGTGGGGTACTCCACAAGATAATCTCCTTATAATATTTCACACAGAAATAAGGATCCTTATCCAATACAATGATTACTTTGATCTTCTCAAAGCTAGGCAATACACTGATCTGCTCAGGTAGGCAATCCACTGATCTGCTTAGCTAGGCAACACATTGATCTGCTCAGGTAGGTAATCCACTGATCTGCTCAGCTAGGCAACACACTGATCTGCTCAGGTAGGCAATCCACTAATCTGCTCAGCTAGGCAACACATTGATCTACTCAGGTAGGCAATCCACTATTCTCATAGGCAACACACTGATCTACTCAGGTAGGCAATCCACTAATCTACTCAGCTAGGCACTCCATTGATCTGCTCAACAAGCTCACATAGAACTTGTCCAAATCTGCTCAACAAGTTCACATAGAACTTGTCCAAATTTGCTCAACAAGCTCACATAGAACTTGTCCAAATCTTCTCAACAAGCTCACACAAAACTTGTCCAAATATGCTCAACAAGCTCACATAGAACTTGTCCAAATATTCTCAACAAGCTCACACAGAACTTGTCAAAATCTATCCAAATATGCTCCACAAATCTATCCCAAAAGCCTTCTCAAGGCTCAATCAATCATGCACAAAAACTACCACAAATCTGTCCAAAAATCTATCCCAAAGACCTTCTCAAAGGCTCAACCAATCATGCTCAAGTAGCATTCAAATCTCATCCACAAATCTACAAAGGCAAGGCTCAATGATGAACTCAACAATGAATGGCAAAGCACTCTACAATGGATGACAACAATGATCCACAATGATCTCAACTCAAATCAATCTCAACTCAACTCAAGTCAACTCATAGAAGCATAAAGAGAATTGTTAGAGACTCAATATGTTCTAAGCTCAATCTCAACTCAAATCAGATTTATAGAATAGTTTGTTTCATGGAACTTGAACAATCACTTCACACATCACTTGACTAGGCTCAATCAACTCAACTCAACCAATCATCACAAGAGACATCTCTTTCTCACAAAACCCTAGTCCAAGCATGTATCAACCAACTCAAATGTTTCCAACAATGCTCAACCACAAATCTCACATAACAATGATACTCATGTTCTTTTCAAGTTCTTTGCATAACCAATGGGCTTCAACAACTATGCTTATAAAACAAGGTTTAAACACAACTCTCAAACCAAAAAACCTTGAAGCATTCAACCAACCACTTTCGAAAAGGAAACCACAATCAATCCTTTTCTCTCCAATGATATTTCAGAAATCAACCACCATAATCAATCAATAGGAGAATGTGCCCATACCTTTTATGAAGATGAAGAAACCTCTTTGGAAATCTGCCACACTCAACAAACTTCTTTTTCAACTTTCAACAAGGGTTAGAGATCATGATTAATATCACAACAACAATATCCAAATAACACCTTATCACTCCTACTCAACAAAATGCATCATGTCCCCTTATGAAAGAATTAATCACTTTTGAAAAAGAACAAAACAACCTTCACTTTTGAACCCCTTTACAAAAATAGAAATATCTCTTTACATACACCTTATTTCTCCCTCTAAGCAAGTTAATCAAATAGCCCTCGAAATAATCTTTCCAACGATATATAATATGATATACTTCTAAAAGGAAAATCACTAGAAATATCTCTTTTTCTCAACATGCATCACAACCCTTATCTCTCCTAGGGCAACCTTAGAAAAATAAAATATTAGGAAAAATTATTAACTTGCCTTTGTCCTCAGTGGGATTCGATCCCCGGTCGCTGCCCCTACACCACTCTAACCACGGTGCCAACAACCACGTGAGCCAACCACTCACATAGAATAGTGAGCGTAAACCTTCTATTTGTTTGCTCCGAGCGTGTCCTCAAACACCACGTGCACCAAAAGAGTCCTCCCTTTCACTTTGCAAAACCAACATCGATAGGATTCAAACTTCGGATCTGTTGGCACTTCAACACCTTACGCGCCTTCCTCTTGCCGCTAGGCCACAAGCACCTACGGTGCTTGGTAAGGGACCTCCCTTACTTTTATTGCCTCCTTTCTCCATTGGATTCGAATGAGCTGCGACGCCTTTGCTCCCTCTTCGAATGAACACCCTTTGCACACTCTTTAACACGCTGGCACCTTTTGCTCCCTTAGCAATTTGAATGCATCACCATCATCGAGGACATAGGGGAATAATCAAAACATTTGGTGGCATATTTATATATGCCTTCCTCCTTTCTTTTGACGTCGGCTATAAATTAAACTTTAATATTATGTGCCTCCTCCTTTCTTTTGACGTGGCGCTATAAATTAACTTTTAATTTTAAATTTAAATTTAAATTTTAAATAATTAAAATTTAAACTTAAATATTTAAAATTAAATATCTCCATCACCGGGGCACCTTTTTCGACGAAACGAAAATCCAACCTGGGTTTTAAGAAAAACCCATTTCAAATCTGCCATCCATGGTTTTAAATAAAACCTTTTATTTTGCCTACCTTGGTTTTCACAAAAACCCTGTATATATTCATGCTTTCCAAAATATCATAAATGCTTATTTATGAAATACTTTGGCCACCAAAACTCAATGTGATCCATGTGACATCAATGATCCATGTGACATCAATGACAACATAAAATACCTCAAATTTCCAACAATCTCCCCCTTTGTCATTGATGGCAACACCTCTAATGCAAATCACCACAGTCACTGCAAAAACCATTTCTGAGAATCAAAGTTGCTCCCCTGACTCAATACTCTCTTTGGAGGCTGCTCCCCCTAACTCAATGCTCTCTTTGGAGGCTGCTCCCCCTAACTCAAATCTCTCCCCCTTTGACATCAATGGCAAAAGGGACACCTATGGGGCTAAAAGATATGACTCTTAAGCTTAGCCCCCTCACCACCTTCTCTCTTGAGGTGATTAATTTTGGGGTGGGAGTACTTTTACTCCCATATTACATTGTTTCTTTCCTCTATCAACTTCCTTCCATATTTTTTTGATATCCTTCTCTTGATGAATTACTTGATCTTCTTGTCTTGAACCTGTTTGACCTTCTTGCCTTGAACCTGTTTGGAATTGAGTCCTACACCATTTTGCAATATGTCCAAAGTTATTGCAATTAAAACACTTGATATTGTAGCCTTTGGATGGTGCCCAAATCCTGAATTCTTTCTTGAAATAATTTCCATATCCATTCCTTTCTTGAACCCTGTATTGTGAAGCTCTGTTTTCATGACCATTATGACCATGACTTCTGAATTGTGTAGCTCTAAAACCAAAACCATTTTGCTCATTTTCTTTGCACTGAGAAGCTCTATGACCAATCTTGTTGCATAAGAAGCAATGTCCCTGAAAACCATACCTTCTTCCTTTGAAGTTTCTTCTAGAAAAATCAAACTTCTTTGATCCATGGACCCTATAGTGTATAGCCCTATGTCCAAATCCATTACAAGAAAAACAATGTCCTTGAAAAGCCCTTTGTTCATGCCTTGGTTCCTCATACCTTTCTTGACCATTATCCCTATGATCATTTTCAACTTGTGCATTGCATCCTTGAACCTTCTTTGTAGTATCTAAATCCTTTTCCTTAATTTCTTCCTTGCTTTCCTCTTCAAGTATTTCTTTTCCTTTTGAACTTGATTCACCTATCTCAAAATAAGATCCAAACTGAATATTTGGAGCCATAGGAACTTTGGAACTTTCTTCATAAAACTTAGGTGCTTCCTTGCTTTCATATTTTAGAACTTCCTTTCCTTTTGAGTGTGATTCCCCAAACCTGAAATATGAGACCTTTGGTGCTTTGGAATCTTCCTCTTCTTTCTCTTCATTTGTGTCAAGTAGCAAATTGGCACACATCTCTATAGCCTCTGAAATGCAAGTATCCATTTTTGTTGCTTCTTTTTCTTTGGGAACCGGTTCTTCCTTATAGATTTCTAAAATAAAGCCTCCTGATACAAATATAGGTCCTTGTGTACTTATTTTTTATTTCCCTTCTTCATAACCAAGCCCTGTATTTATAAATGGATCTCATTGTAAATCCAAAAAATTATCCAGAGTTTTTGAATTCCTTTGAAATCGTGCTAACTCATTTATGTAGGTCCCCAAAATTTTTTGATCTTCTTCTTCTAACTGTTTACACCTTTCTTTCTTCTCCTTCAATTGCTCAGAAATAGTGATGTCGAGCTCTTTTGTTTCTTGAAGCTCTTTTTCCAAATCTTGAATGTGTTGATTAAGCATCATTTTGACCTTTTCATTTTCATGCACCTTATTTTCAAGCCTCTTGATTTTCCTTTCCAATCTCCTGATTTTATTTTCTTGTTTTGTGGATTCCTCTTCTTCATCATCACTATTGCTGGAATTGTCACTAGAACTATTGCTAGAACTATTACTGGAATATGCTTTCTTTTTCAACAAATAAACTTTCCTTGTTGCAATTGTTGTAGTATGTGCAATCATCATCTATATGCCCAAAATCTTCGCATATGAAGCATTTTAGTATCCTTAGACCCTTCTTGTATCTATTTGCTTGCTCAATGGCTATGGCAAGCTCTTCATGTCTTTCTTCAATAGATATATCCTCTTCTTTAACTTCAATACCTAGGAATAGGTGTTCTTGCCTTTCTTCACTTATTCCAAAGAATGTACATTCTTCTTCATCTGACTGGTTTTCATTGCTGTGAACTGAACCATCACTTGCTTCTTCAATGTAGTAAGATTTCTTTACCTTACAAAAATTTTTCTTCTTCTCATACCTGTTTTGCTTGTATCTGTCATCTTTGTCATGCTTATGCTTTCCATATTCTTTTCTTTTGTGACCCTATTTTTCATCATCACTATTTTCTTCATGTGGACACTTGTGTGCATAGTGACCAAAATCACCACACTTGTAGCATTTGACTTTCCTCATATCTCTGTAATTCCTTGAGTCCTTATTCCTTTTGATGAAGTTAGCTTCCTCATCATTAACTGGATCTCTATCTATCTCTGGAACCTTCCCTTTCTCTTTCTCTGAAGCCTTGAATGCAATCTCTTTTATTGGAACTTGATGCTTACTCACCCTCATCTCATAAGTTGTGAGAGTTCCTTGTAGTTCTTCCATTGTTAGCTTGTTGATATCCATTGTTTCTTCTATTGCTGAAACCTTTGCATCATACTTCATGGGAAGTGATCTCAAAACCTTTTGAGTAACTTCTGATTCTTTCATCTCAAATCCTAGGCCTCTCATGGTGTTAGTAATCTCATCAACTCAAAGTAAAAACTTTGCAATATCTTCAGAATCTTCCATTTTCAATTCCTCAAATATTTTTCTATGAGTTTGTAGTTTTGACAACTTTACCTTGGAATCTCCTTCATAAGTATTCCACAACTTGGTCCACATTTCATTAGCTGAATTACATACCATGACCTTTGCAAAATCTGTCTCACGTAGCCCACTCAAAATACAATTTATTGCCCTTGCATTGATCTCAACCAATTTCTTGATAGTCTTATCTACCTCGGGATCACCTTCAACCTTATACTCTTTTTCAACCATCTGCCATACCTCATATCCTTGTGATATCAAGTAGTTCTTCATTCTCATGCTCTAGAAAGCATAATTGTTACCATCAAATAGTGGTGCCTTATTTGTAGATGATCCATTCTATGAAGCCATCTATGTTCTTGTAGAATCTGCCCTCAAGTTGTTAGCCTTTTCGAAGGAACCCGCTCTGATACCAATTGAAGAACACAAGCTTATACTGAGAGGAGGGTGAATAGTATAGCACCCACTTTTTACTTTCTTTCCAAACCAATATCAATTAATGTCCTTAATTGCAATAACCAAATATAGCAATGTGCATTAATAACTCAGATAGCAATAGTAAGCAAGAGCACAAGTCACCACACATAATTGAGACACAAGATTTAACGTGGTTCCCCCAATGTGGGGTACTCCACAAGATAATCTCCTTATAATATTTCACATAAAAATAAGGATCCTTATCCAATACAATGATTACTTTGATCTGCTCAAAGCTAGGCAATACATTGATCTTCTCAGGTAGGCAATCCATTGATCTACTTAGCTAGGCAACACATTGATCTGCTCAGGTAGGCAATCCATTGATCTGCTCAGCTAGGCAACACATTGATCTACTCAGGTAGGCAATCCATTGATCTACTCAGCTAGGCAACACATTGATCTACTCAGGTAGGCAATCCACTGATCTGCTTAGCTAGGCAACATACTAATCTGCTCAGGTAGGCAATCCATTGATCTGCTCAACTAGGCACTCCACTGATCTGCTCAACAAGCTCACATAGAACTTGTCCAAATCTTCTCAACAAGCTCACATAGAACTTGTCCAAATATGCTCAACAAGCTCACACAGAACTTGTCCAAATATGCTCAACAAGCTCACATAGAACTTGTCCAAATCTGCTCAACAAGCTCACATAGAACTTGCTCAAAATCTATCCAAAAACTGTCCACAAATCTGTCCCAAAAGCCTTCTCAAGGCTCAATCAATCATACATAAAAACTACCACAAATCTGTCCAAAATCTATCCCAAAGGCCTTCTCAAAGGCTCAACCAATCATGCTCAAGTAGCATTCAAATCTCATCCACAAATCTACAAAGGCAAGGCTCAATGATGAACTCAACAATGAATGGCAAAGCACTCTACAATGGATGACAACAATGATCCACAATGATCTCAACTCAAATCAATCTCAACTCAACTCAAGTCAACTCATAGAAGCATAAAGAGAATTGTTAGAGACTCAATATGTTCTAAGCTCAATCTCAACTCAAATCAGATTTATAGAATAGTTTGTTTCATGGAACTTGAACAATCACTTCACACATCACTTGACTAGGCTCAATCAACTCAACTCAACCAATCATCACAAGAGACATCTCTTTCTCACAAAACCCTAGTCCAAGCATGTATCAACCAACTCAAATGTTTCCAATAATGCTCAACCACAAATCTCACATAACAATGATACTCATGTTCTTTTCAAGTTCTTTGCATAACCAATGGGCTTCAACAACTATGCTTATAAAACAAGGTTTAAACACAACTCTCAAACCAGAAAACCTTGAAGCATTCAACCAACCACTTTCGAAAAGGAAACCACAATCAATCCTTTTCTCTCCAATGATATTTCAGAAATCAACCACCATAATCAATCAATAGGAGAATGTGCCCATACCTTTTATGAAGATGAAGAAACCTCTTTGGAAATCTACCACACTCAACAAACTTCTTTTTCAACTTTCAACAAGGGTTAGAGATCATGATTAATATCATAACAACAATATCCAAATAACACCTTATCACTCCTACTCAACAAAATGCATCATGTCCCCTTATGAAAGAATTAATCACTTTTGAAAAAGAACAAAACAACCTTCACTTTTGAACCCCTTTACAAAAATAGAAATATCTCTTTACATACACCTTATTTCTCCCTCTAAGCAAGTTAATCAAATAGCCCTTGAAATAAGCTTTCCAACGATATATAATATGATATACTTCTAAAAGGAAAATCACCAGAAATCTCTCTTTTTCTCAACATGCATCACAACCCTTATCTCTCCTAGGGCAACCTTAGAAAAATAAAATATTAGGAAAAATTATTAACTTGCCTTTGTCCTCAGTGGGATTCGATCCCCAGTCGCTACCCCTGCACCACTCTAACCATGGTGCCAACAACCACGTGAGCCAACCGCTCACATAGAACAGTGAGCGCAAACCTTCTATTTGTTTGCTCCGAGCATGTCCTCAAACACCACGTGCGCCAAAAGAGTCCTCCCTTTCACTTTGCAAAACCAGCATCGATGAAATTTGAACTTTGGATCTACTGGCGCTTCAACACCTTATGCGCCTTCCTCTTGCCGCTAGGCCACAAGCGCCTACGATGCTTGGTAAGGGACCTCCCTTACTTTTATTGCCTCCTTTCTCCGCTGGATTCGAACGAGCTACGACGCCTTTGCTCCCTCTTCGAACGAACACCCTTTGCACACTCTTTAACACACTGGCACCTTTCGCTCCCTTAGCAATTCGAATGCATCACCATCATCGAGGACATGGGGGTTAAATCAAAACATTTGGTGGCATATTTATATATGCCTTCCTCCTTTCTTTTGACGTCGGCGCTATAAATTAAACTTTAATATTATATGCCTCCTCCTTTCTTTTGACGTCGGCGCTATAAATTAACTTTTAATTTTAAATTTAAATTTAAATTTTAAATAATTAAAATTTAAACTTAAATATTTAAAATTAAATATCTCCATCACCGGGGCACCTTTTTCGATGAAACGAAAAGCCAACCTGGGTTTTAAGAAAAACCCATTTCAAATCTGCCATCCATGGTTTTAAATAAAACCTTTTATTTTGTCTGCCTTGGTTTTCACAAAAACCTTGTATATATTCATGCTTTCCAAAATATCATAAATGCTTATTTATGAAATACTTTGGCCACCAAAACTCAATGTGATCCATGTGACATCAATGATCCATGTGACATCAATGACAACATAAAATACTTCAAATTTCCAACACTACACTCGGTGTGGGGAAGGAAGGGTTCACCAAGAATAGTTTTAGAACTTGCTCCAATTCTGGTGTGGAATGTATTTAATGTATTCAGTTTAAGATAATCACCTTTTTTTGGTCTTTCTATAGCTAAGCTATGAAAGATAAAAGGACAATGCAAAAATAATATGCAAGAAGATAATATCTAACCCTAGAATGATTCTTTGCTTGAATGATCTCTAACCCTAAGATTGCAAAATAAAATATTTTAAGCAAGGGTCCAAGGGAAGATGCACAAACAATATTAAACCCTAAATGCACACTATATGTTTTTTATCTTTTCAAATGCCTAGAAATCAATTAAATATATTTCCTTTTAAATATTGATCTAGGGTTTTGACAAAAACAAAAATCACCCAACAAATAGCCTAAATATTAATTAGGGCACTTATCTTTATCTAGTGGTTAATCCAAGTTTTATCTTTCATCCAACAATATCTCACGATTCCCGTTCTTGCAAAAGTAGCTTCATAAACACTTGAAAAATATGATCAGCATTAGGGGGTCTATTTAGGTTGTTGTATGGTTGTACTTGGAGGTGTAGAATTCAAGCCCCCTAGGTCCTTTTAGCTGACCTTTGAAATACAAAAGTGAAAGTTGACCTTTGGAAGATGGAAAAACAAAATAATATGTAGCAGTACAGTATGATAAATAGAACATAGAATATGCTATTATGGTTAGAATGTAGTATGGAACATAACCTAGAATTTGGTGGTAATAAATTTCCCCCAATTCTAGCCTATGCAAAATCGTACCTCGTACAGAGTGATCACGATTTTACAAAATGATGAAATTATGAACCGTAATTATTGGGTGTGATATCATAGAAAATGAGAAAAAACCCTCAAATGATGCAAGTGAATTAATGAAAAGTAAAAACCTAAATAATATGTAAATGCAAAAGTGCAAAAATAACCTGGTCATAGCGAAAAAGTAGGCAAAAGAATGAATACCTCAAAAGTAGTAGATGTCCTCCTTAGGGCTTCAACACTTGTCCACCAAGGGAAACAACACATAATCAAATGCAACAATATATCATTTCAAAATAAATCTTCAACATACTATATCGATTACTTGAACAATGAGCACTTTCAATATTGGATGATCACTTTCAACTTGCTTGAATTTGAGAGATTTGCTTGGAAACTTGAGAACTTGGAATAATTCTAGATTTTACACTAAAAATAAGACTCCAAACTCTCTATTTATACAATATTTGAAAGAATACTGGGTAGGAAAAACCAAGAAAATCCAACCTCAAAAATATCAACTTTGAAAATTAGGGTTTTCTAGAAAAAAACCCTAGCTATGTGAAATTGCACCCTGTAGAGGTCGACACGATTTTGTATAAAGAGAGAAAAAGAGAAAGAGTGGGGAAGGGAGGTCCAAACTTATTTAGGATGATTTGGAGGGTCTCCCCAAGGATCTAGGGAAAATTGTTCACTCAAGTAGGTTAATTTTCTAGATTTACAATTTACCTCCTCTTTATTGCATTTATGGCCTAATAAATGCATCAAAGAAAAGGTGTAAATGCCTGTGGATAGAGGACAACAAACAAAAAAAGGGTGGTTGGGTTAGAAGAAAGGAGTGGTGTAAAAATGGTGTCATTTTGGACAATTTTTGTTTTACACACAAATAAAGGCATTAGGGACATTAATGTCTCTCATGCTAGGGTGCTCCCTCGAATTTCAGAAGGAATATATAGATTCCTTTTGAAATTTGAAAAAGAAGACTCAAAATATAGAGAGAAAAATAGAAGAAAAGAGGAGAGAGAGAAGTAGCAAAATAGGCACAAAAAGGGCAAAAGGGTGAAAACCCTAATTCATTTTCACCACGCAAAAGAGGAGAAAGGGAGATCTAGAGAAAACGTGAGGATGTCATTTTATATACATTGTTCATCCATGGTGAGGGGTAATATTGGCATCGCAGTAGAGAAAGCATAGGTAAGGACTAAAACCTACATTTTGGATTAGGATTAGAGTAGATTTTTCTCTAGCACTACAAAAAATATTATGCATGACTTAGGTGAGATTTCACGGCCCAACCATAAATTTACCCTGGTTCATGATGGCTGACAAATTTGTCGGTCGATGAGATTGTGAGATGTTATGGGGTTGATCCATTGATGATCATGCTCTATGGGGTGGTGGTGGGATTGCTGATGTGTCACATGAGTAAGCAATATCTACCATGGGTAATGGTGGATGTAGTGGCAAACATGCAAGATTAGTAGGTACAATTTGCATGGGATCCATGTGTTGGCTCGCTTGTATAGGATATTGTACAATGTCATGTACAAGGGGCATACAAGAATAGTCTGTACAACTTTGCTCTAGGTGTGGTGTTGGGAGCACATAGTGATCTAGAGACCTTCTACACTACCAAGACCATTGCCTAGTCCAGAGCGACCAACAACATATAGGTTGGCCATATCACACGAGCGGGTCTAGAGGATGTATATTAAGATCCTACCACCAGGGAGGTGGGTGATAGATGAGGGATACAAATATCATCTAGTTACCCTAGCATCTACACCCTGGATGGCCTGAGGATGCAAAGGAATTAGCTTAGGTAAGGAGCATCAGGTGGATCTCTATGGAGAAGGGATAGATGGAGCTATACCGATTCGATAGGATCCAACAGTAGTTTAGGATCTTGCAAGGGATCCTAAACTTAGGTGACTACTAGTATAGGAGAGTGTACTAGGATCCATCAAGAGTTAGGGAAGATCTTGATGTGGTGAGGTGGGCAGAGGATGACTTGGATGATCCACCCTATGTGGATCCCAAGGTGAGTGACATCAAAATGGCATTTGGATATCGAAGGTGGTACAAGGGTGTCATTTCCTAGAGAATCTCCCCTCTAGTGTTAGTACAGAGGTGTCAGGTGATGAGCCTGGACATGTAGTGAGTGTTCTAAGAGGTTGCTTGATGAGCCACAAAGTTGGTGCAACAAAGTCAAGAAGACCCATAGTAGATACAAGCTAAGATCTAAGTGGATAAGGTTATGGCAACCACTATCTCAGTTGGGACCAAGGAGGCAGGGGCAATTGGAGTTACCCCATGACGATCGAGGCACTACTGATTAGAGGGACAGGTTTAACAACCCAGGTCTAATGCACCTGGTTGTCCATTTCAATCTTGCTCTATGGAATCACAAAATAAAATTTTTGATGTGTTCAACTTGAAATCACCCAAATTTTTATTAGTACATAGGCATGGTGTTACTCCAAGAATGTTAAACATTGTGGATGATCTCTCAAGTGGTCGATATTGACCAGATCCCATAAAATGGTACATTTTTTTGAACTCGTTCTTCTCCTTTGCTAGAGGTCTAGGTTCATGGTTGGGGTTGTCCTACAGGGCCCATAACACCTAGAGGGTAGACGCATATTTCCTTGCCCCTTAGCATGGAGTACTTAGATTCCTTTGGCCTATTTTTTGTCCTAAAATTTTAATATGCTAGGGTGTAGTGTATGCATACCTTATGCCTAGTTGAGAGTCCAACTTCTTTTGGAGTCAACTAGGGCCCACCATTACACTAGCTCAGGTTCAAGTATCTCTTGTCATGGTATGATTTATGAGGAGTTATCCCATACCAACTCACCGTTGAGTCTACTAGCACCAGTATCTTACTAGCTACCAACTAGAACTAGTATCCTGCTAATTATCTCCCAATCGAACAATGAGTAAGGGACCCCTCACTGTACTACTCATTCAGGAGCCTAGAGATGACGTCTCATATTTCCTCTCGTTACCTTATCATATTGACATAACTCATCAAGAGTATAGCCACCCTCAAATCATAGCGATTACCTACTCTCAATCATCGATATTGGGTGGATGCTCATCCGATTTGATGAAACATTAATAATTCATCCTCCTTGATGAATTTAAATAAATTGGTTTGGACAATTCATACTTCTTGATGTATTTAAAATGTTTTAAAATAATTTCTAATAAAAAAATTAAAGAATTAAAAGGTTCTCCAATAGGTTTTCATACTCCTCCATAACCCTTATTTTAGCTTATTCATCATATTATAAAAACATATTTCTTGAATAAATAATCATTTTTAAATTTATCAATAATAATCTTACTATATAATACTTACGAGGAAAAGGATCTTGAAAATCAACATAATTCATTTTAGTAGAAACGCTCAGCCACATACATGCCTGCCAAAGTAAAAGTTTTGGGTTCTACAACCACATTTAATATGGTAGTAAAATTTTTAATTAAAGTGTATTAACTTATCAACCAATTTGCATAGAACATAGCAACACAGAGCATGTTGAATTCAATTTTTCTTTTAATGAAATGTGGATGTCTATAAAATATCTGAGAAACTCTCTAATTTTAAACTTTTCAACGAAACCTTAATTTAAACCATCTAAAAAAAGTAAAACATATAATATACAACCAACCATTTAATCATGACGTCATAAGTATTTGATGAACTCGTATTAAACCAAGAAAAACCTTTTCCCTAGCTCTTAATCTACGGTTTTTGGTTAAGTTTTATGTTTATAGAAAGAAACAATTAAAAATACCATTTCACTAAATTCCTTACTATTTCGTTTTTAACATTCGAAGAAAACTTATTTAATTATTTATAAAACTATCTATTTTCCAAGAGATATTTATAACATACTCTTTTTATGAATTATCACGTCTTTAAAGTAAACTCATTTATAAAATTCCTTTTAACCCAATCATATTAGCTTTCAATGACATCTTTTAGTTTAATTCTTTCAAAGCAATTTCATAAGGAAAAATATATATTTTAAAACGTTACAGACTTAAAACAAATCTAAACAATAATTTTATATTTTCAAACATATAATTTCATAAAGGATATTCACGACAATGAATATGTGTTCTATCTTACTCTGGGTGCATTATTATAAGATAAACCCTACTTTTTACCAAATGATTCCTGATTTTCCATTTAGAACTCCCAGCATGTTAACTAAATACACTAAGAGTTTAACTTCTTTTTTTTTTTAAATTAGATTATATTATATCATTAACCGAAAAGATCTAGATTATATTATATCATTAACCAGGGCTAAATTATGGTACAATATCCTAGAGGACCTATGTATCTCTCTTTTGACTCGAGTAATATCATGTTGCTTTTATTTAGTGCAATGTGTGTGCTTATGTGATTGTTTTATGCTTATTATGGTTTTATGTTTTTATGATGATGATGCATGCAATGAATCTAACATGGACTTGAAGAACACAAGCTTATATTGAGAGGGGGGTGAATAGTATAAGACCACTTTTTACTTTTCTTTCCAATCAATATTATGCAATGTAAAGATAGCAATATCAACAATAGTAACCAAAGCAATGCACAAATCATCACACACAATAGAGACACCACAATTTACGTGGTTCACCCAATGTGGGCTACTCCACGGAGAAAATATTTCACTAAAATTTTCTCGATCAATCTCTTGGGAATCCTTTCCCTATTACAATGTTTATGGACCTCTGTCCAAAGGAGATGTTGATCCCCTAAATCAAGTTCATGGATCTCTATCCATAGGAGAAATCCTTCTCCTTTGCTATGGTTGGTGATCCTCTAGAAGACTACTGCCTCCACTACACTGGCTTGTGGATCTCTCTCCACTGAAGACTCTTGTCCCCACTCAAAGACCTATCCTCACTACCCTGGCTGATGGATCTCTATCCACTGGAGACCACTGTCCTCTCTGCTCTGTCACCTCCAAAGCTCTATCTCAAATTTGCACTAAACACAGTCCTTTTGTCTAGCACAAATCTGCTCAATCTCTATCTCTGGTCTAGCACAAACCTATCCTCAAATCTGCACCAAAATCTACTCCATAAGTCCACTCAGAACTTGCTCAAATTTGCTCAACAAGTCCACTCAAAACTTGCTCAATTTGCTCAACAAGTCCACTCAGAACTTGCTCAAATCTTCTCAACAAGTCCACTCAAAACTTGCTCAAATCTGCTCAACAAGTCCACTAAGAACTTGCTCAAATCTGCTCAACAAGTCCACTCAGAACTTGCTCAAATTTGCTCAACAAGTCCACTCAAAACTTGCTCAAATATGCTCAACAAGTCCACTCAAAACTTGCTCAATCTGCTCAACAAGTCCACTCAAAACTTGCTCAAATCTGCTCAACAAGTCCACTCAGAACTTGCTCAAATCTGCTCAACAAGTCCACTCAGAACTTGCTCAAATCTACTCAACAAGTCCACTTAGAACTTGCTCAAATCTGCTTAACAAGTCCACTCATAACTTGCTCAATTTACTCAACAAGTCCACTCAAAACTTGTCCAATCTTCTCAATAAGTCCTCTCAAGAACTTATCCAAATATGCTCTCAATATGTATTGTAAGCTTCCACAAAAGCTTACTCAAATCTGTCCACAAGTCCTCTCAAAGACTTGCCTCAAATATTTTCAACAAGTCCACACTAGAACTTGTCCAATCTCATAGAAACATAAAGAGAATTGTTAGAGACCCAATATGTTCTATACTCAATGCCCAATCACTTTCTCAACTCAAATCAGAATATAGAATAGTTTGTTTTATGGAACTTGAACAATCACTTCACACACTCACTTGACTAGGCTCAACCAACTCTACTCAACCAATCACTCAAAGAAACAACCCTTGCTCACAAACCCTAGTCCAAGCATGTAAACATCAACTCAAAATATTTCCAACAATGCTCAACAACAATCCTCACATAACAATGATACTCATGTTCTTTCAAACCCTAGTTCAAGTTCTTTGCTCAACAACTCACTTTAACAACAATGCTCATAAAACAATCTTCACATAGCAATGATACTCATGTTCTTTTCAAACCCTAGTTCAAGTTCTTTTCTCAACAACTCACTTCAACAATAATGCTCATAAAACAATCTTCACATAGCAATGATACTCAAACCCTAGTTTAAGTTCTTCACACAACCAATGGCTTCAACAACAATGCTTATAAAACAAGGTTTTAACCACACTTCTTTATTCTAGAAAACCTTGTAGCAATCACTCAAACACACTTAAAAGGAAACCCTAATCAAGTCCTTTTCACTCCAAACTTATTTTCCAGAAAACAACCAATCAACTTAAACTTTGAAAAATATGCCCATACCTTTTTCTTGATAAATATGACCTTCAAGAATCTGCCACAATAACACAATATTCCTTTGCCAATCTCAAAAGGATTAGATGACAATACAATGCATATATTAATTCATGAGTATACCTTATTGCTCCAATCTCAAAATAATATCCAACACCAAACTATTTTGAATATTCACCTCTCAAGCATAAGTCACTTTACTACTTTGTTTTTCAAAACCCAAAGCTATTTCTACTTATAACTCCCTAAACTTATTATTGCATTAAAGATAATTCTTTTAATAAGATAATGCAATTTATCTTTCCCTTTTCTAAGGTAAAAGTATTTTACCCACAAGTAAATCTTTTCACCTCAATACTTTATAATAACTACTCCCTTTTAATTTAGGCATTCATCAAATTAATTACAACCTTATTTCTCCTTTATTCAACCTTAGCCTAAATTAAAATTAAAGATCACAAAAATGTTACCAGTTTTATTAATGCCTGAAGCGCTTCTTCTTCCAAGCGCCTTCCTCTTGGTTGTCACCACCGTGGAGCTGCGTTCTCCCTTGGAGCCTCCACACCTTACGCCTTCGCCTGCTTCAGGCCATGCCTTGCTACGTTCATTGCCTCAAGCCACACCTTGGCTATGTTTGTTGCCTTGAGCCACACCTTGGCTATGCTCGCTGCCTTGCACCACTCCTTGGCTATGTCTTCTATCTCTAGCCACACCTTGGCTACGTTCGCTGCCTTGCGCCACTCCTTGGCTACGTTTGTTGTCTCTAGCCACACCTTGGCTACGTTCGCTACCTTGCACCACTCCTTGGCTACGATTACTATCTCTCACCACACCTTGGCTACGTTCGTTGGTGCATAAACAATATTTTCTCTGCTCTTTCTTCCTTACATACTTAAACACAATTGCACATTTTTATCATCGAGCAAAAGGATAAATTGAAATACCTCCAAGGCATTAGCTTTTATACTAAATCTCTTCCTCCATGCATGACGTCGGTGCTCGATTTATTCTCAACGTCGGCGCTCGATTTTCCTTTGAAACTTTATTAATTTATAAAATATTTAAATTCTTTTGAATTTAAATTTTATAAATTAATTATTTAAACCCTATGGTTTTAAAGAAAAACCTTTTATTTTTGCCACCATTGGTTTTAAAGAAAAACCTTTTAATTTTTGCCACCATTGGTTTTAAAGAAAAACCTTTTAATTTTTGCCACCATTGGTTTTAAAGAAAAACCTTTTATTTTTGCCACCATTGGTTTTAAAGAAAAACCTTTTAACTTATGCTTCCACATAATATTTAAAAAATATTATGGAGCCCTTTGCCTTTAACTTTTGCATTGTTCCTTTTGATCTTGACTTTATTAGAAGCTTCTTCCAGAATATCAATGACAACTTTGATAACTTGTTTCTTGACAAATTCCTTGATATTTAATGATGACTTCATTTCTTGACATCAATGACAACTTTAACTTTAAGGACTCAAAATGTCCAACAATCTCCCCCTTTGTCATTGATGGCAACCCAAAAATTTTTACCGAAAACTTGACTTCTTCTTCTATGTTGCTCCCCCTGGGACATTGCTCCCCCTGGCTCAATGCTCTCTTCAATTACCAAGTCTCTCCCCCTTACTCAAATCTCTCCCCATTTGACATCAATGGCAAAGGGTCACCTTTGGGGCTTGGGGCTAAGAATGAGCCTCTTAGCTTAGCCCCTCCCCCACCTCCTCTTGAGGTGGTTAATTCTGGGGTGGGAGTATTTCTACTCCTAGAAGGCATTGTTCTTTACCTTTATCCTCTTTCCTTCTTATCTGATTCTTTTGATTCCTCTCACTATTTCTTTCAGTGTCCATGTTCCTATCCATGTCTACATTCCTGTTCCTATTCCTGTTCATATCCATGTTCTTGTTCCTATTTTTGTTCATATCCATGTTCATGTTCCTATTTTTGTTCATGTTCATACTTGATTCTGGAATGTCTGCTCTACACCACTTTGTTGTGTGACCATCATTATTGCACTTATAACACTTAATGTTATTATTCCTTGGAGGTGCAAATGTCTTAGGATTTCTCCTAGTGAAGCCATACCCTCTTCTATCATGAACCCTCCAATTCATTGCCTTATGACCAAATCGATTACATGAGTAGCAATACCCATGGAAAAGTTATATGTTTGAAATTCCCATATTCTTGTCTTTCATGTGTCTTGCACTATGAAGCCATGTGCCCAAACCTGTGACATGAGAAACATCGTCCATTGAAGTTACTTTGCCTAGACCCCATTGATCTCTTAGTCTCTTCTACCTTGTCCCATTTCCAGTTCCATCTGTTCCTTACTTGTGTATTGTTCCTTTCCTTGTTGAACTTTCTATTTTCCAACTTATCCTTAGAAGTCTCACTCTCTCTTTTAATTACTTCTTTTGATGCTTCTTCTTTTCTGGTGTTTGAGCTTGACTCTCCTTTTTCTGCTTCTTGTTTCCTTTGTTCTTCTTTAGAACTAAGTCCTGTTTTGGTGACTGATGACTTTTGTGCATTGATAATCCTATCCAAAGTCTTTGGATTCTCCTCAAACTTGTGCAACTTGTCCTTAGAGCCTTTTACTTCCATCCTTAGTGAAACTATCTCATGCTCTAATATTTCACACTCTAGATATTTTATCTTTAATTTTTTGGCCATACCTTCTTCAATTTTTCTTGCCTCTTCAACCTTGATTTTGAAGTTGGTGAGTTCTTGTAGAAACTTTGCTTTTGCTTTCTCATATTCTTGAGCTTGAACCCTTAATCCTGAGTTCTCCCTTTTTAATTCTTCAAGAGTAACCATAAGTCTTTCACATTCTATCTCTTTTACCTTTGACTGTTCAACCATACCTTTTTCAAATTTTCTTACCTTTTCAATCTTATCTCTCAAGTTAGAGAGATCTTGTAGAAGCTTTGTCTTACATTTCTCATCTTCTTGTATTTGACCCTTCAATTCTAAATTCTCTCTTTTCAATTCAACAAGTTCCTTAAGAGTGGCTTCCTATTTTTCTTTTTCTGAATCTTCCTCTTATTTCTTTCTTTGATCTTCTATAGGAGCATCTTCTTTTTCTTCTATTATTGAAAGTAGAGTTTCTTCTTCATACCTATTTTGATTGTCCCTGTTATCCTTTCTTGAACCAACCTCTAGGATTTCATTTCCAAAAATATCATCTTCATCTTCACCATTGCTAAACCCATTGCAATAACTTGCATCATGACCGAGTTGACCACAAACAAAACATTCTTCACCTTCTTGTGGACAATAAGTTGCATGGTGACCTATATTCCTACATCTGGTACAAAAATTTATCAACCTGGTTATTTCTCCATTGCTTGATTCATCTCTTGAATCTATTTCCATTCTTCCTCCCAAAACAACAATATTGAATTCATCTTCCTTTTCTTTCATGACCATGTGTGTTATTTTCTTCTTGTGTCTCATGGTTCTACTTTTGCCTTTCTTTGCCATTTGTGTTCTTGTAAGATATTCCTTCAAGTTGTTAAACCTTTTTCGAAGGAACCAACTCTGATACCAATTGAAGAACACAAGCTTATACTGAGAGGGGGGTGAACAGTATAAGACCACTTTTTACTTTTCTTTCCAATAAATATTATGCAATGTAAAGATAGCAATATCAATAGCAGTAACCAAAGCAATGCACAAATCATCACACACAATAGAGACACCATAATTTACGTGGTTCACCCAATGTGGGCTACTCCACGGAGAAAATATTTCACTAAAATTTTCTCAATCAATATCTTGGGAATCCTTTCCCTATTACAATGTTTATGGACCTCTGTCCAAAGGAGATATTGATCCCCTAAATCAAGTTTGTGGATATCTATCCATAGGATAACTCCTTCTCCTCTGCTTTGGTTGGTGATCCTCTAGAAGACTACTACCTCCACTACACTGGCTTGTGGATCTCTCTCCACTGAAGACTCTTATCCCCACTCAGAAGACCTATCCTCACTGACCTGGCTGATGGATCTCTATCCACTAGAGACCACTTTCCTCTCTGCTCTGTCACCTCCAAAGCTCTATCTCAAATCTACACTAAACACAGTCCTTCGATCTAGCACAAATATGCTCAATATCTATCTCTGTTCTAGCACAAACCTATCCTCAAATCTACACCAAAATTTTCTCCACAAGTCCACTCATAACTTGCTCAAATTTGCTCAACAAGTCCACTCAAAACTTGCTCAATATGCTCAACAAGTCCACTCAGAACTTTCTCAAATCTGCTCAATAAGTCCACTCAAAACTTGCTCAAATTTGCTCAATAAGTCCACTCAAAACTTGCTCAATATTCTCAACAAGTCCACTCAAAACTTGCTCAAATCTGCTCAACAAGTCCACTTAGAACTTGCTCAAATATGCTCAACAAGTCCACACAGAACTTGCTCAATCTGCTCAACAAGTCCACTCAGAACTTGTTCAATCTTCTCAACAAGTCCACTCAGAACTTGCTCAAATCTGCTCAACAAGTTTACTCAGAACTTGCTCAATCTGCTCAACAAGTCCACTCAGAACTTGCTCAATATGCTCAACAAGTCCACTCATAACTTGCTCAATCTGCTCAACAAGTCCACTCAGAACTTGCCCAATCTACTCAATAAGTCCTCTCAAGAACTTATCCAAATCTTCTCTCAATATGTATTGTAAGCTTCCACAAAAGCTTACTCAAATCTATCCACAAGTCCTCTCAAAGACTTGCCTCAAATATTCTCAACAAGTCCACACTAGAACTTGTCCAATATCATAGAAACATAAAGAGAATTGTTAGAGACCCAATATGTTCTATACTCAATGCCCAATCACTTTCTCAACTCAAATCAAAATATAGAATAGTTTGTTTTATGGAACTTGAACAATCACTTCACACACTCACTTGACTAGGCTCAACCAACTCTACTCAACCAATCACTCAAAGAAACAACCCTTGCTCACAAACCCTAGTCCAAGCATGTAAACATCAACTCAAAATATTTCCAACAATGCTCAACAACAATCCTCACATAACAATGATACTCATGTTCTTTCAAACCCTAGTTCAAGTTCTTTGCTCAACAACTCACTTTAACAATAATGCTCATAAAACAATCTTCACATAGCAATGATACTCATGTTCTTTTCAAACCCTAGTTCAAGTTCTTTTCTCAACAACTCACTTCAACAATAATGCTCATAAAAAAATCTTCACATAGCAATGATACTCAAACCCTAGTTTAAGTTCTTCACACAACCAATGGCTTCAACAACAATGCTTATAAAACAAGGTTTTAACCACACTTCTTTATTCCAGAAAACCTTGTAGCAATCACTCAAACACACTTAAAAGGAAACCCTAATCAAGTCCTTTTCACTCCAAACTTATTTTCCAAAAACAACCAATCAACTTAAACTTTGAAAAATATGCCCATACCTTTTTCTTGATAAATATGACCTTCAAGAATCTACCACAATAACACAATATTCCTTTGCCAATATCAAAAGGATTAGATGACAATACAATGCATATATTAATTCATGAGTATACCTTATTGCTCCAATCTCAAAATAATATCCAACACCAAACTATTTTGAATATTCACCTCTCAAGCATAAGTCACTTTACTACTTTGTTTTTCAAAACCCAAAGCTATTTCTACTTATAACTCCCTAAACTTATTATTGCATTAAAGATAATTCTTTTAATAAGATAATGCAATTTATCTTTCCCTTTTCTAAGGTAAAAGTATTTTACCCACAAGTAAATATTTTCACCTCAATACTTTATAATAACTACTCCCTTTTAATTTAGGCATTCATCAAATTAATTACAACCTTATTTCTCCTTTATTCAACCTTAGCCTAAATTAAAATTAAAGATCACAAAAATATTACCAGTTTTATTAACGCTTGAAGCGCTTCTTCTTCCAAGCACCTTCCTCTTGGCTATCACCACCATGGAGTTGCGTTCTCCCTTGGAGCCTCCACACCTTATGCCTTCGCCTGCTTTAGGCCATGCCTTGCTACGTTCGTTGCCTCAAGCCACACCTTGGCTACATTTGTTGCCTTGAGCCACACCTTGGCTACGCTCTCTATCTTGCACCACTCCTTGGCTATGTTTGCTATCTCTAGCCACACCTTGGCTACGTTCACTGCCTTGCACCACTCCTTGGCTATGTTTGCTATCTCTAGCCACACCTTGGCTACGTTCGCTACCTTGCGCCACTCCTTGGCTATGATTATTGTCTCTCACCACACCTTGGCTACGTTCGCTAGTGCATAAACAAGATTTTTGTTGCTCTTTCTTCCTTACAGACTTAAACACAATTGCACATTTTTATCATCGAGCAAAAGGATAAATTGAAATACCTCCAAGGCATTAGCTTTTATACTAAATATCTTCCTCCATGCATGACGTCGGCGCTCGATTTATTCTCAATTTCGGCGCTCTATTTTCCTTTGAAACTTTATTAATTTATAAAATATTTAAATTCTTTTGAATTTAAATTTTATAAATTAATTCTTTAAACCCTATGGTTTTAAAGAAAATCTTTTATTTTTTCCACCATTGGTTTTAAAGAAAAACCTTTTAATTTTTGCCACCATTGGTTTTAAAGAAAAACCTTTTAATTTTTTCCACCATTGGTTTTAAAGATGAAGAACACAAGCTTATACTCAGAGGGGAGGTGAATAGTATAAGACCACTTTTTACTTTTCTTTTCAATTCAATATTATGCAGTGTATAGATAGCAATATCAATAGCAATAATCAAAGCAATGCACAAAACACCATACACAATAGAGACACAGATTTAACGTGGTTCACCCAATGTGGGCTACCTCCACAGAGAAAATATTTCTTCTAAATATTTCTCAAATAATATTTTGGGAATCCTTCCCAATTACAATGTTTATGGACCTCTGTCCAAAGGAGATGTTGATCCCCTAAATTTGGTTTGTGGATCTCTATCCATAGGAGAACTCCTTCTCCTATGCTCTGGATGGTGATCCTCTAGAAGATTGCCTCCACTGCACTGACTATGGATCTCTCTCCACTTGAAGACTCTTGTCCTCACTTAGAAGACCTATCCTCAATGTCCTGGCTGATGGATCTCTATCCACTAGAGACTCTCCTCTCTGTTATGTCACCTCCAAAGCTCTGCTCAATAGGTTCACTCGGAACCTTCTCAAATCTGCTCAATAGGTCCACTCAGAACCTGTCCAAATTTGCTCAATAGGTCCACTCAGAACCTGCTCAAATCTGCTCAACAGGTCCACTCAAACCTGCTCAAATCTGCTTAACAATCTCACACAGAACTTGTCCAAATCTGCTCAACAAGCTCACTCATAACTTGTCCAAATATGCTCAACAAGCTCACTCAGAACTTGTCCAAATCTACTCAATAAGTCCTCTCTAGGACTTGCTCAAATCTACATTGCAAGCTTCCACAAAAGCTCACACAAAATCAGTCCACAAGCCTTCTCAAAGACTTGTCTCAAATCAGCTTAACAAGTCCACACAGAACTTGTCTAATCTCATAGAATCATAAAGAGAATTGTTAGAGACTCAATATGTCCTATACTCAATGCTCAATCACTTTCTCAACTCAATCTCATAGAAGCATAAAGAGAATTGTTAGAGACTCAATATGTTCTATTCTCAAAGCTCAATCTCAACTCAAATCAATCTCATAGAAGCATAAAGAGAATTGTTAGAGACTCAATATGTTCTATTCTCAAAGCTCAATCTCAACTCAAATCAATATATAGAATAGTTTGTTTCATGGAACTTGAAAAACCACTTCATGCATCCACTTGACTAGGCTTAATCAACTCTACTCAACCAATCACCTCAAGCAACAACCCTTTCTCACAAACCCTAGTCCAAGCATGTATCAACCAACTCAAAATGTTTCCAACAATGCTCAACAACAAATCTCACATAACAATGATACTCATGTTCTTTTCTAACTCAAGTTCAAGTTCTTTGCATCACCCATTGGCTTCAACAACAATGCTAATAAGACAAGGTTTTAATCACAACTCTCAATTCAGAAAACCTTGAAGCATAAACTCAAAGTACTTCACTCAACCAATGGTCTAAACAACAATGCTTATCAAACAAGGTTTAATCACAACTCACAATCCAGAAAACCTTGAAGCATTAACTCAACCACTTTTGAAAAGGAAACCCTAATCAAATCCTTTTCACTCCAAACTTAATTTTCAATCAAGCCAACCATCTAACTCAACAAAGAAGAATTTTTCCCATACCTTTTCTTGAAGAGTAGTTGTCCTTACAAATCTGCCACACTCACAATTACTTCTTTGACAAACTCAATAAGGGTTAGAGGATAATTTTTATATCACAAAAATAATATCACAATTACACCTTATCACTCCAACTTAAACAATAAGCAATATCCTCACAATAATTAAAAACCCTTTATTCAAATACACCCACAAAGTCTTAACCTTCCAATATTCCACAATAGCAAAATTTAAGACTTGAAAATAAAAACAGAATTCTCCTTATACCTCCTAACAATATTTCTCAACTACCAACCTTTATCACAATGCAAAGACTTTAATCACCAAATACCTTATACCTCCAACTTAGGCTTTAATAAAATAAAACACAAAATGTTACCTTTGCCTTTGGAGAGTTTTGAACTCTCAACACAGCCCACACAAATGTCTTTGCCCATGGTGCAAACCACCACACGAGCTACACGCTCGTTGGAAACAAAGAAGCACCACGTGCTTCAACACCCTTGTCCTTTCTTGCCTTGCAAAACAGATGCACCTAAAGTTTTGGCGCCTTCAACACGTCCACGAAATGCTTCCACCGAAGTTTGAACACCAACCACCATGCACACCAAAAATGTAAGCCCTCTTGCCACTAGGCCAAAGCACCTTGGTGGCTTCCAACTAATCACTTTAATGCCTTTTGTTTGTTTCCCTTTCGTCATCAAATCAAACACGATTTCCACAACTTTATCTCATGAGCTCTGCATTAATTCGTATATCATGCATTTATCAAATCGAGCAAGGATAATTTCGGAAACAACTTTGGCAAGGTATTAATATGCATTTCAATTAAATCAAACGATGTCGGTGCTTCCCTTTGGCTTATGACATCGATGCTTCCCTTTGGCTTTTATGACGTCGGTGCTTCCCTTTGGAAATAAACTTTGCCTTGTTTAAAACTCTAAATCCAACCTTTGGATTTATTAAATTAATCTTTGGTCTTAAACCTTTAAACCCAACCTTTGGGTTTAGATATTTTCAAACTTTATAAACCCACTTTGGCAATATAAAATATTGTAATAAAAATTACAATTATTTTATTTGGGTTTTCACTATGGCACTTCTAACCATTATAATATTTATTTATAAAATTTAAATTCATCCTGAATTTAAATAATTTATAAAATAAATATTACCACTCCTTTCTAACTTCTGTCTTTTGCATTGTTTCACTTGAACTTCTGCCTTCTTGCTGAATATCAAATGATCATCTTTGTTGCCTTTATCTCTACTAAAATATTGGTATTAATGATGACTCCATCTGGTGGCATCAATGGTGACATCAATGACAACTTTGACTTAGGGACTCAAAATGTCCAACAATATCCCCCTTTGTCATTGATGGCAACCCATATCCTTTTACTGAAACCTGACCTTTCTTTTTCTTCTGCTCCCCCTGGGACATTGCTCCCCTAGCTCAATGCTCTCTCAAATATAAAATCTCTCCCCAATACACAAATCTCTTCCCCTTTGACATCAATGGCAAAGGGTCACCTTTGGGGCTCGGGGCTAAGAATGAGCCTCTTAGCTTAGCCCCTCCCCCACCTCCACATGAGGTGGTTAATTCTGGGGTGGGAGTATTTCTACTCCCCGAAAGCACTGTTCTTTACCTTTATCTTTCTCTCTTCTTTTCTGAGTTTTTTGAATCCTCTTTCCCAAGTCATCATCCCTATTCCTGTCATCACTTTTGTTCATGTTCCTGTTCTTGTTCTCATCCATGTTCCTGTTCTTGTTCATGTTCCTGTTCTTGTTCCTGTTCTTATCCATGTTCCTGTTCATTTTTCTATTCCTGTTTGTTTCTAATATTTTCTCTACACCATCTTGTTGTGTGACCATCATTATTGCACTTATAACACTTAATTTTATTATTCCTTGGAGGTGCAACTATCTTAGGACTTCTCCTAGTGAAGCCATATCCTCTTCTACCATGAATTTTGCAATTCATTGCCTTGTGACCAAACTCATTACATGAGTAGCAATACCCTTGGAAAAGTTATCCTTTTCCATATTCCTGTCTTTCATGTGTCCTACACTGTGAAGCCATGTGCCCAAACTTGTGACATGAAAAACATCTTCCATTGAAGCTTCCTTGTCTCGACCTCATTGGTCTCCTGTTCTGATTGTTGTTCCATCTGTATCTTCTCTGTGCATTGTTCCTATATTTGTTGAACTCTTTGTTGTCCAACTCATCCTCTGATGTCTCACTCCCACTTACATTATCTTCTTCTGAAGTTTCTTCTTCTTCAGGACTTGAAGTAGACTCTTCTTCCCTTTTCTTTTGAACCTGTTTAGAACCAAGACATGTCTTGTTTGTTGCTCTTCTTTGTATCTTGACTATTTTATCCACACTCTTTGCACTTTTTACATACTTGTATAGCTTATTCTTGGAATCCTCTAAATATTCCTTTAGTAGGGCCACTTCTTGTGTTAACTTCTCACATTCCAAGATCTTTTCTTCTAACTTATCTTTGAACTTGCTTGCCTTAGCCTTTGACTTTTATAAATCCTCTATGAGCAATAATATTTCTTCATCACATTCTTGAAACTGACTTTCAAGCTTAGAGTGTTGTTTTCTTTTTTTACTGTGTCAAGGGCATAGATAAGTTCTCCCTTGAGATCATAGCCATTCTCTACTGAATAATCCTCTATTTGTTTACCTTTTTCCATATCATTTCTTTCTTTTGGCTTGTCTTCTATAGGATCACTCACTTCATCTTCTAATGCCATTAGAAGATTTTCATCTGGTCTATCAAGTGCATCTTCAAAATCATCATCACTAAAACTATAACCATCCCTTGTGCAATCATCTTCAAGATGTCCAAATCTACCACATCTAAAACACTTGAGAATAACTGGAGTCTTTCTCTTAACTGGTTCTTTCTCTTCAACCATAAATAGGACTTCATCTCTATCATTGTCTGAAAAACTAGCATCACTATCATTTGAGTACTTACTTGCATTATCCGCATAGTAGCTTCTCTTTTGCCTTTGGAAGAACTTCTTCCCTTGTCTGTTTTGTCCATCCTTGCTTTTCTTCTGGTACCTGTGTTTTTCTGATTCCTTGTACCTGTGATCCTGTTTTTCTTCATCATTGTTGCTCTTTGGCTCTTTGCACTCTGTTGCATAATGTCCATACTTTCCATAGTTAAAACACTTAACAGATATTAGATCTATGGGTCTTTTGGAACCTTTATCTCTTCTGCCATAATTTGCTTCTTCATCACTGGAAGACTCACTGCTTGATTATGTCTTCTTACCCTTTTTCTTTTTTTCCACTTTGAATGCAGCTTCTTTCGGAGGAATATGATCTTTTGTTCTTATCTCAAAAGTAGTAAGCATGCCAAGCAAAGAATTCCTTGTCAAATAATCACTATCAATTGATGTTTCTATAGCAGAAACCTTTTCACTATACCTTTTTGGAAGAGTTCTCAAGATCTTATCACAAGCATCAGACTCATCAACCTTCATTCCAAGACCTCTCATCTCATGTACAAGTTCATCAATCTTACTGAGATAGTCACGAATGTTTTCATCATCCCTCATTCTTAAATTTTCAAACTCTCCTTTGAGATTTTTGATTTTAGCTTTTCTGACACCTTTATCTCCTTCATATATGGTATGCAATAGTTCCCACATATCTTTTGTTGTTTTACAATCCATAACCTTCATAGATTCTGATCTACGCAATCCTTTTATAATCGCATTCATAGCTCTTGAATTTGCATGCATTAGAAGCTTACCTTCTTTATCTATAGGAGGATTGGTTGCTGAATCATATCCAAATTCCACTACATCCCAAACTTCATTGCCAAGTGCCATCAGGTGAAATCTCATCAGCACACACCAATACAAGAAGTCACTTCCATCAAATACTGGTATTGCATTATTGAAGGACCCATCCTTTTGATCCTTTTGATCCATTGTGTTCTTAGACCGCTTTTCCTTCAAGCTGTCAAACTCTTTTGAAGGAACCCGCTCTGATACCAATTGAAGAACACAAGCTTATACTGAGAGAGGGGTGAATAGTATAAGACCACTTTTTACTTTTATTTTCAATTCAATATTATATAGTGTATAGATAGCAGTATCAATAGCAGTAATCAAAGCAATGCACAAAACACCATACACAATAGAGACACATATTTTAACGTGGTTCACCCAATGTGGGCTACCTCCATAGAGAAAATATTTCTTCTAAATATTTCTCAAATAATATTTTGGGAATCCTTCCCAATTACAATGTTTATGGACCTCTATCCAAAGGAGATGTTGATCCCCTAAATATGGTTTGTGGATCTCTATCCACAGGAGAACTCCTTCTCCTATGCTCTGGTTGGTGATCCTCTAGAAGACTACCTCCACTGCACTGACTATGGATCTCTCTCCACTTGAAGACTCTTGTCCTCACTCAGAAGACCTATCCTCAATGTCTTGGCTGATGGATCTCTATCCACTAGAGACTCTCCTCTCTGCTCTGTCACCTCCAAAGCTCTGCTCAATAGGTTCACTCAGAACCTTCTCAAATATGCTCAACAGGTCCACTCAGAACCTATCCAAATATGCTCAATAGGTCCACTCAGAACCTGCTCAAATATTCTCAACAGGTCCACTCAAAACCTGCTCAAATATGCTTAACAAGCTCACACAAAACTTGTCCAAATCTGCTCAACAAGCTCACTCAAAACTTGTCCAAATATGCTCAACAAGCTCACTCATAACTTGTCCAAATCTGCTCAATAAGTCCTCTCTAGGACTTGCTCAAATCTGCATTGCAAGCTTCCACAAAAGCTCACACAAAATCAGTCCACAAGCCTTCTCAAAGACTTGTCTCAAATCAGCTTAACAAGTCCACATAGAACTTGTCTAATCTCATAGAATCATAAAGAGAATTGTTAGAGACTCAATATGTCCTATACTCAATGCTCAATCACTTTCTCAACTCAATCTCATAGAAGCATAAAGAGAATTGTTAGAGACTCAATATGTTCTATTCTCAAAGCTCAATCTCAACTCAAATCAATCTCATAGAAGCATAAAGAGAATTGTTAGAGACTCAATATGTTCTATTCTCAAAGCTCAATCTCAACTCAAATCAGAATATAGAATAGTTTGTTTCATGGAACTTGAACAACCACTTCATGCATCCACTTGACTAGGCTTAATCAAATCTACTCAACCAATCACCTCAAGGAACAACCCTTTCTCACAAACCCTAGTCCAAGCATGTATCAACCAACTCAAAATATTTCCAACAATGCTCAACAACAAATCTCACATAACAATGATACTCATGTTCTTTTCTAACTCAAGTTCAAGTTCTTTGCATCACCCATTGGCTTCAACAACAATGCTAATAAGACAAGGTTTTAATCACAACTCTCAATTCAGAAAACCTTGAAGCATAAACTCAAAGTACTTCACTCAACCAATGGTCTAAACAACAATGCTTATCAAACAAGGTTTAATCACAACTCACAATCCAGAAAACCTTGAAGCATTAACTCAACCACTTTTGAAAAGGAAACCCTAATCAAATCCTTTTCACTCCAAACTTAATTTTCAATCAAGCCAACCATCTAACTCAACAAAGAAGAATTTTACCCATACCTTTTCTTGAAGAGTAGTTGTCCTTACAAATCTGCCACACTCACAATTACTTCTTTGACAAACTCAATAAGGGTTAGAGGATAATTTTTATATCACAAAAATAATATCACAATTACACCTTATCACTCCAACTTAAACAATAAGCAATATCCTCACAATAATAAAAAACCCTTTATTCAAATACACCCACAAAGTCTTAACCTTCCAATATTCCACAATAGCAAAATTTAAGACTTGAAAATAAAAACAGAATTCTCCTTATACCTCCTAACAATATTTCTCAACTACCAACCTTTATCACAATGCAAATACTTTAATCACCAAATACCTTATACCTCCAACTTAGGCTTTAATAAAATAAAACACAAAATGTTACCTTTGCCTTTGGAGAGTTTCAAACTCTCAACGTAGCCCACACAAATGTCTTTTCCCATGATGCAAACCACCACACGAGCTACACGCTCGTTGGAAACAAAGAAGCACCATGTGCTTCAACACCCTTGTCCTTTCTTGCCTTGCAAAATGGATGCGCCTAAATTTTTGGCGCCTTCAACACGTCCACGAAATGCTTTCGCCAAAGTTCGAACACCAACCACCATGCACACCAAAAATGTAAGCCCTCTTGCCACTAGGCCAAAGCACCTTGGTGGCTTCCAACTAATCACTTTAATGCCTTTTTTTTGTTTCCCTTTCATCGTCAAATCAAACATGATTTCTGCAACTTTATCTCATGAGCTCTGCATTAATTTGTATATCATGCATTTATCAAATCGAGCAAGGATAATTTCAAAAATAACTTTGGCAAGGTATTAATATGCATTTCAATTAAATCAAACGATGTCGGTGCTTCCCTTTGGCTTATGACGTTGGTGCTTCCCTTTGGAAATAAAATTTGCCTTGTTTAAAACTCTAAATCCAACCTTTGGATTTATTAAATTAATCTTTGGTCTTAAACCTTTAAACCCAACCTTTGGGTTTAGATATTTTTAAACTTTATAAACCCACTTTGGTAATATAAAATATTGTAATAAAAATTACAATTATTTTATTTGGGTTTTCACTATGGCACTTCTAACCATTATAATATTTATTTATAAAATTTAAATTCATCCTGAATTTAAATAATTTATAAAATAAATATTACCACTCCTTTCTAACTTCTATCTTTTGCATTGTTTCACTTGAACTTCTGCCTTCTTGCTGAATATCAAATGACCGTCTTTGTTGCCTTTATCTCTGCTGAAATCTTGGTATTAATGATGACTCCATCTAGTGGCATCAATGGTGAAATCAATGGTGACATCAATGACAACTTTGACTTAGGGACTCAAAATGTCCAACAAAAGAAAAACCTTTTATTTTTGCCACCATTATTTTTAAAGAAAAACATTTTAACTTATGCTTCCACATAATTTTTAAAAAATATTATGGAGCCCTTTGCCTTTAAATTTTGCATTGTTCCTTTTTATCTTGAATTTATTAGAAGCTTCTTCCATAATATCAATGGCAACTTTGATAACTTGTTTCTTGACAAATTCCTTGATATTTAATAATGACTTCATTTCTTGACATCAATGACAACTTTAAGGACAAAAAATGTCCAACAGGACTAATTATGAGATGCACTAATCTAACTTAATGCAAAACTAAATGAGGTGGAAATGAGGCAGATGCAAAACACGAGAATACACAAAATAAATAGGAAGAAAGGAATAGAGAAAAGAAGAAGAAACAAAAAAGGCAAAGAAAAAGGCATAGAAAACAACTCTAAATTGCATCCAGTAATTTAGGAGTGTGATAATGCTATAGAGCGAAATCACAACCCAAAACGATAAGGTGTGATTTCAAAAACATAAGAAGAAAAAAAAAGAAATAAGAAGAATAATAAGAAGAACCAAAGGCCAATAGAAGCAAAAGGAGGTTTGAAACTTGATGTATGAGTCAACATAGATTGTATTAGATCAGTGTGATCAAACAACTGAAGTCAAACATGAAGATAGACATATGGATTTAAAATCGTTATGGGTGTAGTACTCATTAAGATGGACAAATGATAGAGCATGATCCGCTATGGGTGTAATGCTCGTTAAGATGATCAAGAGATACCCTTTAGGATGTATGCTCGCAAATGACCGAGATGGAGGCTGCCCTTCACATGTGGTCATGAAGCTATCCCATTTGGGGTGTGTTATATAAGATAAATGAGTGAGTACGACCCTCGATAAGAGTGTTATATGTGTAACTTGTGAGTGGATAAAGAAAGCTAAGCAAAGCAATGTGTGAGTGTGTACAAGTGTCAAAAGAAAGAGAGGAAGAAGGTAAGGAGAAACAAAAATGTGTGTGTGTACAAATGAAGTTAAGAAGGCAATGTGTGTGTGTGTGTGCAAATGAAGTTAAGAAGGCAAGGAAAATAGATGAATGTATATACTTGTCTATGCAAGAGTTAAAAGAAAATTTGAAGCAATAAGAGGACAATGATATACCAAAGAAAATCATGCTCCTTGACCTAGTACAAAATTATGGTTATTTGAAAAAATTAAAGGTCAAGGAAGGCATGTGAGCAAAATGTGGAAGAAAATAAGGCAAAATAGAGAGGAAAGGAAAGAAAGAAGAAAAATCCTAGGTTGAGGACATCACTAGGCATCAAAATCCTAGTGAAAGTGCAATGCATGTGAGCTATGACCTAACTAGGTATCATCACATGCCATTATCATAAAATCCCCAAAAATCTATATGAGCAAGCAGTCATGAGCAAACAACAATGCAATTATGACAAGAAAATATACAAGTGGGATAGACTGTCAAGAAAATCATGCAGAGTATGATAGATAATCATGTAATATGAACAAGCAAGCAGATGCAATAGAATGATAATGCAAATGCATACCTAATTAATGATTAATTTTGTTTTGTTAATGCAAGCAGGTAGAACGATAGTCGACACATATTTTGATTGTGCCTCCTATATTTATAAAAATAATAGACATACCTGGGATTGATCCATCAAAGAGATTCCCAGAAGGTGGACCTTCTTGATGATTAGAATCACAAAAAGGTTCCTTTGAAGGATTGTCTCTGGCAATCTCTACACAAAAATCCACATACTCAAACAAAGCCACTCTTCTTAATAAAAGGAGGAGAAATATCTAATTTTGCAAGATCTCTATAGGTTAGCGAAGTAGTGTCCCTTTAGAAGAAACATTTCCTTCATAATGCATAGAACCTATCATATTATAAAACAATATGTTAGAATAAAAAGGGGGGTCTTCATCCTCATCACACCACTCTGATTTTTGATGATCCAAATACTTAGTATAAGTTATAAGATGATCATCATTTTCAAATGGTAAAGTTTGATTTTTATTGGGTATGTAGCCTATGCCACATCACCCATGCCAAAATTCAACATTTAAGGGCTCTTGAATACCCTTCTTTTATGGCCCTAAACCTTTATCAACATAGCCCATACTATATAGGATCTACTTAGGGAGCAGTTAATTATTAGATAAGTAGAAATGAGCAAACAAATGCTTAATGGGAGAGGGGTTGATACCATGAACCTTGTCTTAGAAGGTTGTTTCTATGAAGACAAAGATACATGTGCCAATGTGGAGAACTTCACCCTTCTTACATAATAAACCTATAGTCCTTAGTGAAGGTGGTAGCCTAGCTAGATCTAGAAGAGGCTCTTGAGAAAATAGATTATCTTGACCTTGTGATGAAACATTGATTAGGGGTTCCTCAATTTTAAAGTTTTAAATTGCTCAGATATTTGAGACGAGAAACTTGGAGAGGAAAATTATGAAACTAAATGATAGGGATTAGTATTGCATTTAATACTCACACGGATCATGTGTATTAAATGTTGATTGTAAAGGTAGACATGCCTATAAATATGTTTTTGATTAATGCAATGCTAAGTTTTCATTTGTGCCATTTCATGTCATATTTTAAGAGTGTTTCCCACATCATTGGTATCAAAGTTGAGCATTGGATATGTGAGTATCCTCTTCCTCTAGGCCAGTCTGGTTCAAAAGAGGAATGAGAAAACCAGTAGTGGATCTTGGCTTTGGGTAAACATTCTTTTCCTTTCATAGACATCTTTGAGCACTTTTGTTCATGAAAAATTTTAGCTGGGGTCCTCTGACTCTGACCTTCAGCTCTAGATCCAAGCATCTACCTTTTCATTTGGATCCTTTCTAGTAGTGCAGTCTTTCCAATTTCTCTTAGTTCGATCTGCATTCCTTATAATTTCCATGTTTGACACCACGATGTTAAACCAAGAGGTCTCTCACTAACTTAGGTATCTCTTTGCAAAAATCCAATAGGCCCAAAAGATAATTCTTCTTATCGTGACTGTTGTTGATAAATTTCTTCTTTCCAACAACACACACCAACTAAGAGGTCTCACTGTTGAACTTTAGTAGATCCAGGTTGTCATTGCTACGGATATTCCTGCTGTGGAAGAAGATATTGTTCAAATTTTAGATGATATTGTTGCTCATAATATCAAATTTTTATCCACTCTTTATCTCATTGAAGAAGATCAGGATTCCACCCCTAATCTAGAGCTTAAAGAATTTATAGCCACACCCGGATTTGAACCAAGGTCTCTAGGTTATATACCCAACATATTTCCATTAGATGATGTGGCTTTGATGACTTATGATGCAGATTGGAGTTCATTTGTTGAGCCAGAGGACGTTCCACTGATTAATGTTGAGAATATCTATTCATTGCTATTTTAGCCTACAACTACATGCCATACATTCTAGGTTGATCTACCATTTTCAGGCTGCTTTCTACCTGATCCGATTTCATGCAACCCCTACAGTATTCTTTTGATTGTTATCTATCATATCTATTTTTTCTATCGCTAGTCATTCCACTCTCTTTGTGGTTTATTTTCAATGATTTTTGGAGCATATTTGTAGTTTCTAGTTGTTGCGTGTGGTGATTTGATATTTTATTTCCTCTACTTTGGTTATCAACCTGCTTGCATGACTTTTTAGTGGCCTACAAAATTACTCCTTGGCCTCCATGGTTTCATACTGGATCTGCTATTTTTGTTCGGCCTTCACAATGGCCTCCACCAAAAACTAACATGATCTGCTCATTTGGCAGTTAATCTACACATTTGGCTTTGTGCAACATTGTATCCATCTTCATGCCTCTACCTAACATCAAGCACAACATTTTTTCCATTGATCTGATGATTATGAGCTTGATTCATAATTTTTGTTGGTTACCACAAGTTTTCATCCATATTTTGCTGCTTCTAAGTGACGTCACAGCCTTTCGATGGTTTTTGATCATACGTTCAAAATTTTATGGCCAGATTTTGCCTTTCAGTACCAAATCCATCGATAGTTTACTACCTAAAAATTGCTATTTTCACCCACAAATGACAACTCTAGAAATCGCACCAATCTGCTCCTCTATAACATGTGTTCATTCATCTCATGATAGCATTCTGACTATTTTGCATCCGTTTCTCATAGTTTTTGACAACCAAATCACCATTCCAATGCACGTATTACAAATTTTCTAGTCAATCCTAGTTTTTATGGCACACTTCCCTCCAATAATTGAGTCTTTGGTGCACACACTCTACATTTTGAGTGTTGCTTTCACATTTTCTAGCATGATACACCATTATCTCATTCATAACAACAACCATCACTTTTTTTAGCATATCCATCAATAGTTGTCATGAAAAAATCATATTTCTGATGGTCAAATCCATTGGCCAATTTTTTTCTGCAATTACAGGTTTCCTCACAATGTTTTTCGATGAACACACACCTTCGACGATGAAAAATTAATAAAACTCCTAAGGTTTTTCCTTTTCAGGTGACCGTTCAAGATTTTTGATGACATTTTGTTTTACGGTGGAAAATATTAACTATTTTGCTAAGGTTTTCCATATTTCTAGTGTTGTTTTACCCTTTCAGTGTCCGACGTCCTTTTTCGACGGTGTGTGTGCAATGTTTATTTTCAACCACACTTCATGGGATTATCCCACATTTTTTTTGAGGTTGTCATTTTCCTTCTTTAACTTAGGTACTTACCCCATTACAAAATAGCCATCCTTTGGCTAGCTATACCCACCAGTACCTCCGCCATGCTTCCTTGTTACCAAAATGTATTTCTCCACCCTGTTCATTGTGATGGTGTCACCCACCTTTGTTGCTTACCTGTATCTTACCTGCCAATACTCTACGATCTCTACCTTATCGCCACGTAAGCCACCTTTGCCACATCCTCCTAACTCATTTGTGGTTATTCTCTTATTTGAAGATGTGGTCAGCCTTGCTTACTTTGTCCATCGTGACATTGCCATCACATCACTATATTCTAGATTCTTGAGCTCATTGGTTGTGCCACATCACCAATCCTCTATTTATGTCTTCTCCTTGCTACGCTTTGATCTCATCAACCATGTTGTGGTCTAGCCTTACTTGACATCATTATGCACTATCTCATTAGTGTCAGTTACATTGATCAAAATCTCGTATGCGTCTGTGTCAACCTTGATCAATATTGTCCCTTGCACGTGTGTAGTCAGTTCCCTTGTGTGGTTGTCCCCTGTCCCTACCACCTCAGTTCGATGGTCCTTGCTTTCCACACTATGCACTATCTACTCATCAGTGTTTGATTTACCCCGATGCTATCCATGTTGGCCTCCTTCCCTATGTAGCCACGAACCCTCATCGCGTCAGCCTACCATTATGTCTTGCACTGACATCACCCATCTTCCTGTCAGTCTTGTCCTCCCTACCGAGTCAAGCCTTCATTGCATTGTGTCCCTCCCGATCTGGTCCACAAAGTCCTCAATATTTGTCAAGGTTTATGTCAAGTAATGTCAGTATTTTTTGGTCAATCACATTTATTAATGCACAATATTTTCAATCGTATTTATTAATGCACCATAAATGCCATTTAATCACACTTATTTACATGTCATAATTACATCATCAATGCCACCATTAATGTTTGAGGTCCATCATTCAAAACCAAGATTGTATGCTAACAAATTCAAATTTTTTTCTTGGCATATTTTGTGCATGTGGTTCAAGGTCTTTTGCTAAATCTTCTTTGATACTTTAGTTCCTATTGTCTTCTACCAAATTTCAGGATCCATTTCAGCTATCTGCCAGTATAGAAGTGTTTACAGTCATTGGAGAGCATTTTTCAAGCCTGATCCAAATCCAGTGTCATATTTTGGTTTTATGAAGACATATAAAGAAATTGTCATTGTAGTCTTCACCTTTTTGAACAAGAGTACATTTTTGGTAGTACCCGACACTCTTTAGCTACCCATATTTCTCTTCCACACTTGTACGCATTGGGGACCAATGCTTCCTCAGTGGGGAGGAATGATAGAGATTAGTATTTTTTAATACTCACACAGATTGTGCGTATTAAATATCGATTGTAAAGGCAAACATGCCTATAAATATGTTTTTGATTAATGCAATGCTAAGTTTTCATTGGTACCATTTCGTGTCATATTTTAAGAGTGTTTCCCACACCACTAAAGGATAACCAAAGATATCAA
Organism: Wollemia nobilis; assembly: GCA_028583015.1. Taxonomy (NCBI): domain Eukaryota; kingdom Viridiplantae; phylum Streptophyta; class Pinopsida; order Araucariales; family Araucariaceae; genus Wollemia; species Wollemia nobilis. The sequence goes on along the minus strand of JAQPPZ010016467.1, from coordinate 9,496,500 downwards.
ATTGAGCTTGTTCAACCATCGAATAATATTCGAGTGGTTGAATATCACCCAGTTTGGTGACAATTTGATCTTTATACTCAAACTTCAAACACTGATGAAAATTAGAAGGGACCACCCTCATCTCATGAATCCAAGGACATCTAAGAAGAAGATTAAAATATGTAGAGCAAGGTACCACATAAAACAAAGTATCCAAGATTTTGGGTCCAACCTTAAGAGGGAGGGATATAACACCATAGGATTCTTGGGACTCATTTTTGAAAGCTTTGATGATAATGTCAGATTTAGTTAGGTCTTCCTCTTTTAATCCAAAATTTTGGAAAAATTTAAGTGCATAAAAATATGATAGAAATCTTGATACAGTGCTTTGGAAATACTCATATAAGAAAGCTCACAAAAATTATAATGCTCCTCTCATGGAGTTTGCAACTCCTCCATGGTAGTAAAATGGAGTTACATTGTGACTACTACTACTCTCACCTTTGCACTACTCAAAAACTACTCACAATCACTCACAATGAGGCCTTTATATAGAAAGATAGATTCCTTGCCTCTCACTCAACCCTAAGACTCATGTACATGTGGACTACATGCACATTTACATCATTGCACATTCTAACACTTGTGCATTTATTAAATAACTCTAATAAACTATTTATCTCCTAATATAATCCTAACTTAAATATGTACCCATGAAGGTACATTAGGAAATAACCAAATGATGTAATATCCATATTTTCCAACACCCCCTATATTACATTATTTGGTTGTTGAAGACTTTAGTCTTCAATATGGATCTGTGTCTTTTGCATGTATTTCTACTTGAGTGAAGTTTTCTTGAAATATATTTAATTTACTCTGCATTGTATTCCTCCTTGACTTGCCTCTTCTTCTTCTTCTTCCTCTTTATTGGAGTTGGTACTTTCATAGGTGGATGTACTTTCACCTGATTCCTACAAGAGTAATTTTCCTTTGCTTTTGTCCTTGTTAATAGAAGCTTCTGAACATACACTTAGAGCATCATGATAATATTTTGAGTTAGTAGAACTTGTAGTACTAATGTTGCATGAGGATTGAAATATCTTTGATAGGGTTGATTCATCCATTTTTATTTTCAGCTTAAGTAATTCTATCAATCCTTTCTATTCTACATTTTCATCCTTATAACATTTGAATGTAAGTAGTGCCATGTATAGTATACTTCCATATTCTAAAGGAATTTGAATGTCATTATTTCCATTATCAATTGCTTTAGTGAGTTGCACATGTAGATAATGCTCCATCATTTCAAACTTGTCTTTTAGAGCTTCACTATGTATCCTTTTTGAAGTAGGATCTAAGTTTCCTTCCAACTTTATAAGTGAATTCTTAATTCCACTTTTTATGACACTTGCTCTTTCCTTTCTAATAGTGTTGTTCATATCATTGTTTACTGAATTACTTGAGGTAGATATTTCTCTTAGTTTTAGCTTTTTCTGTTTTAGAAATAATTTGATAAATTCTTTGTAGCAGACTTCCTTATATCTCCCTAGTACTGATATATGCTATAAATATGATTCACTTCTATCACTTGCAATCAATTATTTGTAGAAAGCTATTAGAAATACAATCTTCAAAAATAAGAATTCAATATATTTAGTTGGATTGTCTAAGTCCTTCTATATTAATATTCCAACTATAATTTTGATGCAATGATAGGTTCTAAACTTCTAGAAATTCAATTGAAGTAGGATTCCTTATATCTCCCTAATTAGAAGTTTTAGAAATACTAAGTATTTGCAAACTAGATTTTTCTACACCTTATATCTCCTTGTGTTTTGATGTTTGCAAATATTCTTGAAGCAATGGAAATAATTTAAATGCTTCTACTTTTAATCCTTTCTTTCATATAACCAATATTCTTTTCTAGAGATCCTTTCAACACCTTATTACTCCTACTAATATCTCTAGAATATGTAATAAACTTTGATATCAAACTTACAATATAATAATGAATATTTCTCACCTTCTTGAACCTTGATTCTGATTTACAAGTTGTTTGGAATGTATGTTGTTTGCAAGGGCTGATTTCACTTGTTTCTCTTCACCTTGCTTGTCCACTTTCTCCTTCTTGTATATGGACTGATTTGTCTTCCTTTCTTCAACCGAATGCTAGCTGAATATGTGCTCTACTCTTCACACTTTATCCTTGGCTGTTATGTGCACTGTATGAGGCTTGAACTCTCTTCAAATCTGGTCTTTCTCTTGTATGTATTCATCTCTCTATTGCTGGTTTCTACGTACTCTTCAAAATAGCAGCCTTTTACTTTGCCTTCAATGTTTCTTTAGCTCTCCTCCTTTATGTTTACGTACGTGGGTGCCTTCTTAACTTGATGTAATGTGGGATGAGAGTGCCAAGTGGCACTTGTCCTTTTCAACCTTCTTGAAAATGTTCCTTCTTACACCTCCTTGTAGCGCCTATGACATGTGGTGCTTGTCTTCTTCTCACTTCTTGGAAACATTTGTTGTAGCTCCTTCTTTCAACGTGTATGATGAGTGGCACTCAATTTCTTACTTCTTGGTGGTTGATGACTATTATAATTCCTTTTACCTTCTTCCTCCATGCTGGGCACTTGTATATGGAGAGCTCTCAACACTCCTTTGTCTTGTTCTAGCTGGAGTTTCGAATATGGGATGTTACACTAAGATGTTGGGTGCTCCATTGTCTTGTCTTTGCTGGAGTTTCAAATATGGACGTTACACTATGATGTTGGGTGCTCCGTTATCTTGTCTTTGTTGGAGTTTCAAATATGGACGTTACACTATGATGTTGGGTGCTTAACCTTCCTCTTCAACGTGGCACTCTTCACTTTGGATGCATGGAACAACTCCTTCCATGTGGAAATAGGTTTCTAACTCCTTTTTCAACATCCTCGGATCTTTCTAGCTCTTTTCCAATGCTCAACTCTTATAATTTCACTTGTTGTCTATATCTTTCCTTGGTAGAATGCTTTGACTATCTTCTATGGTATTGTTGGACGTGCAGACTTGTTATTTTCTAGCTAGCTTCAATGGTGATGGCACCTCCTTTGTGATAACAGATGACTTGCACTATGACCTCAACTTTTACCCTTCTATTTTTACTTGTATTCTCTCTTTTGTAGGTCTGGTTTCATCCTCTGTGTATGCGGCAACTTTGATAGTTATGGTGCTCCATTGGGTGTTCTTTTGACACCTCAAATAACTAGAATTTAGACCTCTTTGAATGGCCCTTTCTTTTGCTTTTTGAAGGCTATCTTTTAGGGCTTTGTAGAATGCCCTTTGTGGAGTTTCTAATATGACTTTCTTCTTATACAATCCTATATTTTTTGAACACTTATGGAGTCCTTTGAATGACTCTCAAAACATAGATTATGACTGCCCCCTATGCTTGGAAACCTATCCTTTACTTTTCTTCGAAGTGTGGGCTTCAATTTGTTGATTTGGGTCTTTATTTGTATGGCCCAACCTTGCTTCCAAAACTTGTTTTTAATCCTCTCCAAAACTATCCACAAAATCCGTTTGGAGATGTGGCCTTTACTTGTACCTTAAACTTGGAATTCCTTCTTCCTTTCAAGCTCTTTTTCTTACTATAATATGTTGGCTTTCTTCTCCAACTTTTGGAGGTAATGTTACCCTTTTTGGTGGCTATTCCTTGCCATAAAATTCTACCTTTAACTTCTTCAAAAGAGCTCTTAATAAATCTGCCTTTGATCACTAATTTGGCTGAAATAGATTATTGCCTTTAACTCTTGGAAATTCCTCCCTTGCTTGGCTATTCTTTCACTTATAAATCCAAGCTACTCAATGTAATATTTTGCACTCTATCTTATGCAAGTATAGTCTTCTTTTATTTAGAATGAGCAATAGAATGTTGATACGTTTATTTCTCTCAAAATATACCTAACTTCTATTTTATTCTATGTGCAGGTTTGATCCTTGTAAACTATAACTTTTGCACTATTTTGAAGACTTGAAATGAAACTATTCTATGCAACTCTTTGAACCTTGAAATTGGTGCTTAATAAACCTTAATAAGAAACCAAATATGAAAGCTCAACTAGTGAAATTTTGCACCTTTCTATTGCATACCTTTTCAATATTGTAGATGATGAAGATGATGGTGATTCAACTCACCTCAATGGCTACCTTTTGTGGATGATTTTGCAGCTCTTCTATGCTGTCCAAAAATAGCTCTTTGCTCACCTTTTTGCAGCTTCAATACTTTACCAATTTGCTACTCAAAACTCTGATTTGGTGGCTCAAAAACTCCTTCAGAATGTACTTCTGGAATCTGATTTTTAGCAGTCACTAATGCTGCCCAAATTTTTTGAAACTTTCAGCACTAAATGCAATCTTAAATGTTGCTTCTAACTCTTTCGATTTGCTACCTTTTCACTGTCCATGAACTCTATATTTTGTAGCTCTAAGTGTTGTCAATGTGTTGCCTTTTCTTTGTCTTCAAATATGAAAATTTTTAGATTGTAAGGCAGTCAATACCATCACTAAAAATATATCCTTGAATCCCAAAAATTTGGTAGGATTCTCCCCAAATCGTAGCTGAGATGTTTGCTCAAGAACCCTTCAATGATGGCCCCCAAATCTCTCATATTTGGTGGTTCTTCTATCTCTTTTCTCTTTCCAAATTCTGACTTCAAAGTAGATCTCCTCCTCAAACAATCTATCAATATTGAGATCTATTCAATACTACCTTTTGATTTGACAATATTCTTGCCAAAACTTCTCCTTTGGGCTTGTTGTTGGATGGCGATAATTGTCCCAATTCCTTAGCTTCTTCTTTGGTAGTAATTTCTCCAATGAGTCCTTCTATGGACTCCTTAAATGAGGCTCACCAAGCCTTCTTCTTGTTTCTCCTTGAGACCTCTCCAAGGTTCTCAATCTTGCAACTTCAAAATATTCAATGAGACCTTCCTTGGCCTCTTCAATCTTCAACTATGGAAATGAGATCTCCTTCTAGGATCTCCTGAATATGCTGCTACTGAAATTTGCAATAGAGAATTTTGTTAGTTCTTCTCAATGCTCAATATTCCACTATGGAAGTTCTTCAATAGGGCCTTCAATGGACCTCTTCTTCAATAGGGCCTTCAATGGACCTCTTCTTCAATAGGGCCTTCAATGGACCTCTTCTTCAATATGAAGTTTTTAGTCTTCAATGGAGATCACCAATCTCCAATATTTTACTAGGACTCTTCTCCTTGAGTCTCTTCGATCTTCAATGGGGTCTTCTTTCTAGGACCTCCTTCCTAGATTTACAATCTTCAATGTGGCTTCCTTGGCCACTAGATCTCTCCTCAATATTTCAACTAGGAGTCTTCAATATGCAAATATCTCAATGGGACCTTTCTCCTTAGGCCTCCAAATCTTCAATCCTTATTTTTTTGCAACAAATAATTAGTCCCTGCACGAGGAAAGTAACTTCAACTTTTAGGCAATGAAGATGAAGTTCTTCTCTATCTATTGTAGGAAGCTTCCCACCTTCTGAGAGTTAATTTTATGCAACAAGAAAAACTTAGATGATAGTAACCCAATGGTTCTCCTGAAAACTTCTTTTTCTCTCTTGCAATGAAATATTAGAGATAATAAAAATTCCTATGACTCTATAAAAAATAATCTTCACTAGTTGGATTGCCAATCTAGTGGATACAATGTTGAGTTCTAGTCTTCACAAGTGTTACAACTCTTGTGGAAAAACTCTAGCCAAATCTATCATGTGGCTTTCTCTATTTTCTATTCTTCTATCTAGAGCTACTTCTATCAAAAAATCTATTGTGATGGTATTTGCATGCAACGGTGCACTATGGCTGATCCAGTTTGCAAATACTCAACAATAGTAATGGTGATCACTTGTGGCTTTCCTTTGATCCACCGTGGCTCTGATACCACTGTTAGCTTTTGGAGCCTTAAACATAAAGGAAATGCATTCACAAGTATTGAAATAAGCATGCAATATTATAACTATGATAATGGCAACTTAACATGCATGAAAATATGATAGAAAACTTGATACAATGCTCTAGAAATACTCATATAAGAAAGCTCACAAAAATTACAATGCTCCTCTCATGGAGTTTGCAACTCCTCCATGATAGCAAAATGGAGCTACATTGTGACTACTACTACTCTCACCTTTGCACTACTCAAAAACTACTCACAATCACTCACAATGAGGCCTTTATATAGAAATATAGATTCCTTGCCTCTCACTCAACCCTAAGACTCATGTACATGTGGACTACATGCACATTTACATCATTGCACATTCTAACACTTGTGCATTTATTAAATAACTCTAATAAACTATTTATCTCCTAATATAATCCTAACCTAAATATGTACCCATGAAGGTACATTAGTAAATAACCAAATGATGTAATATCCATATTTTCCAACAAGTTGGAGGGATGTGCGAACTTCCCCCAATGTTGGTGGTTATAGTAGTGATATAAGTTGGCTGAAAAATAGGATTATCCTAATGTAAAGATTCAAACAAAGGTTTTATATGAATGCATCTAGGAGAAACCATTGGAGAAGGAGGAGTCTCATCCTTTTCAAGTTGATCTTCCTGCCTCATAGATTCAAGCAAGTCTTCCTTATAATGTTTCATAAAACCCTGCATATGATCAAATGATTTAAAGAAGTAGTGCCCATCAGGCCCTTCAAGGGGATCATAGTTTATTCATTTTCCTCATTCTCTTGCTCTTCTATATCAAGGTTAGGGTTCTCTCTATCACTCTGATCATCTTCTTTGGTAACATGATCAGACTCTAGCTGCTCTCGCTGACTTCCAAGGATTGGAGCCATTAGAAGAAGCGAAAGGATGGAAGAGAAGACTAGTGAAAGATACATAAGGAGATTTTTAAAGATGTTTATTAATGTTATTCTAAATCTAAGCAAACAAATTAGTGGTCTTAAAATTTTTCAAAATAAACCAACAAGGAATAGGTTTTATAATTTGGCCATTAATATGTATTTTCACATTGGGTTTACCAAAGATGTAGAGGGGTAAAATAATGCACCAATGTATAATTATCAAGGCTAGATCCATAGGGAAGCCTTGAGGTTACTTCAGTGGCTGTTGTAACTCTACACTCAGTGTGGAGGAGGAAGGATTCACTAGGAATAGTTTTAGGACTCGTTCCAAGTCTAGGGGTGGAATGTATTTGATGTGCTCAATTTAAGACAATCACCTATTTTTGGCCTTTCTATACATGAGCTATTAAAGATAAAAGGATAATGCAAAAATAAGATGCAAGAATATAAGAGAAAACCCTAGAATAATTCTTTTCTTGAATGAGCTCTAACCCTAAGATTGCAAAATGAAATATTTTTTAGTGAGGGTGCAAGGGAAGATGCACAAAAAATATTAAAACCTAAATGTACACTATATGTTGTTTATATTTTAAAATGCCTATAAATAAATTAAATATATTTCCTTTTAAATCTTGATCTAGGGTTTTGATAGAAACATAAATCACCCAACAAACATCCTAAAGATTAATCAGGACATTTATCTTTATCCGGTGGTTGATCCAACCTTTATCTTTTGTCCAAAAATATCTCATGATTCCTATTCCTAAAAAAGTAGCTTCACAAATACTTGAAAAATATGATCAATGTTAGGGGGCCTACTTAGACCACTATATGGATGTACTTGGAGGTGCAGTAGTCAAGCCCCCTAGTTCCTTTTAGTTGAGCTTTGAAATATAAAAGTGAAAGTTAACCTTTGGAATATGGATAAACCGAATAATATGCAGTAGAATAGTATGATAAATAGAACACTCAATATGCTATAATGTAGTATGGAGCATAACCTAGGGTTTGGTGACAATAGACTACTCCCAATCTTGACATGTGTAAAATCGTACCTTGTATAGAATGATCACAATTTCATAGAATGGTGAAATTGCACCTCATAATTATTAGACACGATCATAAGAGAATAAAAGCCCTCAAACAATGCAAGCAAATTAATGTGAAGTAAAAATCTAACTAATGAAAATGTAGAATTATGAAAACAACCTGGCAATAGCAAAAAAGTAGGTGAAAGGATGAAGACCTCAAAAGTAGTAGATGTCCTTCTTAGGGATTCAACACTTATCCACCAAGGGTAACAACACACAATAAAATGCAACAATACATTATTTCAAAAGAGATCTTCAATAGACTATATCACTTGCTTGAAAAATGAGCACTTTCAATATTTTATTATCACTTTCACCTTGCTTGAATTTGAGATATTTTCTTGGAAACTTGATAACTTAGAATAATTCCAGATGCTACATTAAAAAGAAGACTCCAAACCCTCTATTTATATAGGATTTTAAAGAAGAATTGGCAAGAAAACCAAGAAAATTTAACCTCAAAAATATCAACTTTGAAAATTAGGGTTTTCTAGGAAAAAACCCTAACTATGTGAAATCACACCCCGTAGAGGCTAACCGTGATTTTGCATAAAGAGGAAAAAATAGAAAGAGAGGGTAAGGGAGGTCCAAACTTGTTTAGCATAAGTTGGAGGGTCTCCCCAAGGATCTAGGGGAAAATGCTCACTCAAGTGGGTCAATGTTTCAGGTCTACACAAGCATCAAAAACATCAAAAGCATTATCAAACTTCATTTCAAATCCTTGCAAAAAGTTTGTAGGAAACAAATTTTTCATCTATGTAGTTGAGTGCCCACTCCTTAGTTAAGGTTATCACTTAAATATTGATGAAAAGCAAAAATATTTCATTTACTTAGTTAAGTTCCCACTCCTTAGTTAAGGATATCACTTAAACATTGATGAAAAAAAATATTTCATCTACGTAGTTAAGTGCCCACTCCTTAGTTAAGGATATCACTTAAACATTGATGAAAAGCAAAAATATTTCATCTACACATTTAAGTTCCCACTCCTTAGTTAAGGATATCACTTAAACTTTGATGAAAAACAAACATCTTATCTATGTAGTTAAGTGTTTTATAGAGTATGGCACTTAAACATTGATAAGAAGAAAAATACTTCATCTACATAGTTAAGTGCCCACTCCTTAGTCAAGGATATCACTTAAACATTGATGAAGAATAAACACCTTATCTAATGCAGTTAAGTGTTTCATAGAGCATGGCACTTAAACATTGATGAGAAGCATATACATATTATAGGTACCTCATCTATGCAGTTAAGTATTTCATAGAGCATGGCACTTAAACATTGATGAGAAGCATATACACATTACAGGTACCTCATCTACCCAATTAAGTGTTTCATAGAGCATGGCACTTAAACATTGATGAGAATCATATACATATTATAGGTACCTCATCTATGCAATTAAGTGTTTCATAGAGCATGGCACTTAAACATTGATGAGAAGAAAAATATTATCTCAAAATACACATATCATGTACATATTGCAGGTACCTAATCATGGCCTAGATACTTATCCTTCATATAGCTCCATAGGCCACTATTTAGACATGATGAGATTATGTTTCCTCTGAAGGAAATATGCAAGGGATATTGTATTCTAAAACACATGAGTGTTTTCTCTATCAGGTCAAGAGACCACCGCTCATAGCATACATTTGAATGATTATCTATCATTAAAAACTCAACATATCTCTCAATAGGATAACTGCCCTCCTTTAGTGTTTGATCATCATCATGGTTTAGAAGACCACTGTTAAGCAATCAATCAAGACTGCCATCACTTCAAATTTTAAAAGCTAACATCATACAATCTCAAAATATTCAAATACATTATACAATCTCAAACAATCAACACATTCAACATTAAACACATCAATACATTACAAAAAAAATCAAATCAAATATTCATATCATCAAATTCAATTTCTTTGATAACTCCTCCAAATCATCAATTTGGTGATAATTCTTGAGGAGGCATCCATGGGGTAACTTTTTCCTATGGGGTCAACGTTTTTCAGACATTGTCAAAAACAAGGAAAAATAGATACAATCATAATTATCTCTTCAAATCAACAAATCAATACAACAATAATGCATCACGGTATCAAAATCGAGTTTTACTACTTAAATTTTGATGCAATATCATAGACATCATGTCAAAACTAGGGCAAAATATAGATATCCAATTTTGACACACCTAGCCAAAAATAACACCTCATAAAACCATGTCAAATTTGAACATCAAATTTAGAATATTTCATCAATACCCAAGCTTATCAAAACTCATCAATTGCCTTGTCTTCACAAGCCTTTTGATCAAACAAATCAAATCAATCATCTTCATACCCAAATTTGGGGTGTTTATAGCCCTAAAAAGTAAGGTCATATTTGAGAGAAATTTTAAACTATCCAATCATCTCAAAAATTCACAAAACTCCAACCATCAGATCAGGCTTGAAATTATCTCTCCAATGAGCACAAATATACCTATATTTGGATATATATCGATGTCTAAAACTACAAAATAAAATTTGTGGGACAAAACCAAATTCGCCACTAGCACCAAAATCTCCAGTTACCAAATTCACCACCCTGACCAAATTCACAATGGTAAATTTGGTAAGCTTAGTGGAAAATTTGGCAGACATTCAAATCTCAAAAACTAAAGAATCAAACTTGGTTCTTGACCAAAATTGCCACTCAAAACCACAAAATTTGCCAGTGGCAAATCTGATAAACAGTGGAAAATTTAGCTAACAACCAAAATATCTTGGAATAATTCTCAGGAATGTGGATTCCAATTCTCCACTCTCTGCTCTGACCTCACATGCTTTAGTATGGACCATATCTATAGATTTCAATTTGATCCTAACTAATTTTTCCCCTTATCTTTCTCCCAAATTCTATTTAAGTAGCCCCTTGGGTAGGCATTTGGCATGATCTTCAAGAATAACTACACTCTACCAAGATCCTTAGCAACTACATTTTCAAGCATATCTCATTTCTCCAAGCATTTCAAGCATTTCTCATCCATTTTGCAAGTCTTTGAGGAAAATCAATCAAAACAAAGAGCTTGGTGGCAAGGAAATATTCTTAGTGCAAGGGAGAGACCAAGGCTAGGTGATATCATACTTAGCATAGTTATCTCATCTATTTACTTGTTTCACCTTTCATTTTAGCTTCTTAAATATAGCTTTACTAGCTTGCTAACTCCATTTACTTGCACACTTTCTTCTTCATTGTATGCCTTTATCTTAATTAAAGCTTATTTTTGTTTTGTAGGCTTTAACACCATCATTTGCAGGTCTTATTTCAAGGATTTGCAGGCCTTCTTTTATGCATTTAACATCTTCTTGCAGGGTTGGAAGATTCATCTTCTTGGCCACATTCATCTTGTTTACTAACCCTTTTATCTTATAGGGTTATTTCAAGCATCCTTCATCATAGCATTTAGATAGTTGTTTCTTTCTATTTTCAGCCTTAATCATATTAATTTACATGCATTCTAACCATATTTTCATACCTCCATGTTTTTATACTTTTATGCATTAAGTATTTTAGCATGCTAATCCCTTCTTTTCAAGCATTTCTAGCTTTTTTTCATTAGCATTTCAAAGCTTTCTAGGCATTTTATTTCACCATCTAGCTACCATTTAGCATTGGATATAAGGTCTTCATTACCTTATTATCCCACTAACAACCTTCCTTTCCTTCTATTTGCATACATTTTCTTTCATAGTTGATAAAAACTACATTTCATAAGGACATTCTTCAATTTTCTAAGTATTTTGTATTCATTTCTCATTCTTCTTGCAAGCATTATGAAGATTAAGGTATAGAAAAATTACCTTGTTATATTCCTAACTCTTCCATAACTTCAAAGCACCCTTCATATCTCTCTAATTGTTCAAAATATTCATTAAAATACCTTCCCCTATCATTTACAAGAGCAACCACTTAGATCACAAATTGGCAAATATTTGTGGTTTTTTCTCACTCTTTCAACATTTAAATCAGTAGTACACACTATTAGGATCATCCTCCTATAGTTTTAGCCCAAAACTCTGCTAAAATACACCCAAAATAGCCTTCAAAACTACCTTGGCCTCATATTTAGACCAAATTCACCACTCTGCATAGTCACTAGTGATCTTGGCTCTCTAGAATACACAGGTCCAAATTCTCCACTCAAACCAAATTTGCTAGTGGTGAATTTGGTAAGCTTGCTGGCGAATTTGGTAAAAGTTCAATTTCCAATTTAGGAGGTAAGAAAAATAAAAAATTTCATTAATAGAGGGTCTGATCAGTTGCTTAGACAAGTATTATGCCCTATCCAGCTCTTAGACAAACCTCCTAAATCAAAAAAACTATTTTTTTTGGTTGATTTGTGTAGGTACCAAATTCATAAGGTAGAACCAAATTTCCAGGTAGTTACAAATTTGGTAGGTAGTGGCAAATTTGGCCAAAGGCTTCAAAAGAGATAATTCTACCACTAGGCACTTCCTTAAGCCCTGTAACTTCTATTTCTCTATATTTTGCTTCTATATTCTATTGTTTTATACCTCTAAATCACATTTCATTTAGGAAATTATGGAATCTTAAACTAGACCCTAATTGTTTTATAAAAAAATCTAAATTAGTCAATCAAGGAAGCTTAGATTAAATATTTATTTCTTGGTCATTTTCAAGCACATAGGAAAAGAAATAAAAAATCATTTAGTTGCATTTATACTAACTTGTCTTCTTGCATCTTGTCTTGTTTTACCTTGAAACATAAAAATCTCCTTAACTAAACTCATCAGAATTGAAAAGCATATAAGATAGTTCTTGTATTCTTGCATTTGTGTGATATAAGCTTAGCATGCATTTAGATTATCTTCATTTTTAAGTCTTAAATAACCGTTAAGATAAAAAAAGAGTCAAGTTATTAATAATCCAAGGCTTAGGAGTTTTCTTTGAGTAAACCCATATAAAACACCAATCAAACAAGCATAACATCATATTCTAAAAGGCGTAAGAAAAAATCATTGAGTAGGGGTCTAATCATGTTGAGAAAATCCATATTCTTAGGGTCTCCTTTGAAAAGAGACCCTCAAGTGGGAAAGCAAAAATTCCAATGAATATCCCCTGCACATGCTTGATATTAAATAGACTTTTAAAAGGAAATAACTTTTTCCTCATCTAAAGGACTGCTTACTGTTGGCAATTTGAGGTATTTTATATTTTCATTGATGTCACATGGATCATTGATGTCACCTGGATCACATTTGGTTTTGGTGGCGAAAGTATTTCATATATAAGTATTTATGACATTTTAGAAAGCATGGAAATTTATAAGCTTTTTGTGAAAACCAAGGCAAGAAAAATAAAAGGTTTTATTTAAAACTATGGATGGTAGATTTGAAATGGTTTTTCTTAAAACCCGGTTTGGGCTTTTATTTCGTCGAAAAAGGTGCCTCAAATATGGAGATATTCAATTTTGAATATTTGGTTTAAATTTTAATATTTTAAATTTTAAAATTAAAATTACCTCAGCACCAATGTCATCATAAAAAAGAAATTAATTTAAAAGTGCCACCGACATTTGCAAAATTAAATGGAAGTTGCATATAAATGCAAAGGCTTTTATTTCAAAATCCTTGGAATCGAATGCAGAGGAGATAATACGAAAAACGCCGAAATATTCTTGTCGTAGCATGGTCCAACGGTGAGTGAGGGGAGTGCAAAGGTTTTTGCTTGCAAAAGAGACGAGGTTTGATTCCCATAGGTTAGAGTTTTGAGCAAGATAATTGGCCCACTTTTTTGTTGACGTAAGCAAGGGGAGAAGGACAGAAGCGCATTCTGCGCTCTTTGTCCTATGTGAGCACGTAGCTCGTGTGGTCTTTGGAACCACGGTTGAGGATTGTTTGGGTAGAAACGAGGGTTCAATTCCCTCTAAGAGGCAAGTAATATTTTTATTAATAATTTTTTTATTATTGCCTAATTTTGGAGGAATGAGGTGATGAGGGTTGATTTGATTTTTTATTGTAAGGCAAGTTTAAAAGCACTTTTAGAAAAGAAGATATTTCTGGTATTTTCCTTTTATAAAAGTATATCATATTATATATCGTTGGAAAGCTTATTTCGAGGGATGTTTGACTGACTCATTTAGAAGGTGTAATAAGGTGTATGTAGAGATATATTTCTATTTTTGTAAAGATGTTCAAAAGTGAAGATTGTTTTGCTTTTTTCAAGTGTGGCAGATTTCCAAAGGGGTTTCTTCACTTTATAAAAGGTATGGGCACATTCTCCTATTGATTTTGTATGGTGGTTAATTTTTGAAATATCATTGGAGGGAAAATGATTATTTGTGGTTTCCTTTTCGAAAGTGGTTGGTTGAATGCTTCAAGGTTTTCTGAATTGAGATTTATGTTTAAACCTTGTGTTATAAGCATAGTGGTTGAAGCCCATTGGTAGAAAATAACATGAGTATCATTGTTATGTGAGATTTGTGGTTGAGCATTATTGGAAAAATTTGAGTTGGTTGATACATACTTGGACTAGGGTTGTGTGAGAGAGAGTTGTTCCTTGTGATGATTGGTTGATTTGAGTTGATTGAGCCTAGTCAAGTGATGTGTGAAGTGATTGTTCAAGTTCTATGAAACAAACTATTCCATAATTCTATGTTGAGTTGAGATTGAGGTTAGAACATATTGAGTCTTTAACAATTCTCTTTATGGTTCTATAAGACTTGATTTGAGTTGAGGTTGACTTGAATTGATTTGAGGTTGATTTGATTTGAGATTGAGATTAGAACATATTGAGTCTCTAACAATTCTCTTTATGCTTCTATGAGTTGAGTTAAGATTGATTTGAGTTGAGATTGATATTAGAACATATTGAGTCTCTAACAATTCTCTTTATGCTTCTATGAGTTGAGTTGAGTTGAGAGCATTGTGGATCATTGTTGTCATTCATTGAAGAGTACATTGCCATTCATCATTGAGTTCATTTGAATACTACTTGAGCATGATTGATTGAGCCTTTGAAGAAGGCCTTTGGGATAGATTTTTGGATAAACTTGTGGTAGTTTGTGTATGATTGATTGAGCCTTTGAGAAGGCCTTTGTGGAAAGTTTTGGGCAAGTTCTTGGTGAGCTTGCTAGAGTAGATTTGGGCAAGTTCTTGGTGATCTTGCTAGAGCAGATTTGGATAGGTTCTATGTGAGCTTGTTATTAAGCATTGGACAAGTTCTGTGTGAGCTTGTTATTCAGCATTGGATAGGTTCTATGTAAGCTTGTTATTCAGCATTGGACAAGTTCTATGTGAGCTTGTTATTCAACATTGGATAGATTTTGTATGAGATTGTTATTCAGCATTGGATAGGTTCTATGTGAGCTTGTTATTCAGCATTGGACAATTTTTATGTGAGCTTGTTAAGCAAGTTCTGTGTGATCCTATTGAGTAGGTTCTTAGTGAGCCTATTGATAGAGCTTTGGAGGTGACAGAGTATAGAGGACAAAGTCTCAGTGGATAGAGATCCAACCACCAGCATAGTTGAAGATAGATCTGAGTGAGGATTCTTCAAGTGGAGAGAGTTCCACCAGTTAGTGTAGTAGAGAGACAGAGTCTTCTAGAATATCACAGAGCCAGAGCATAAAGGAAGAGAGTTCTCCTATGGAAGAGATCCATGAACTTGATATTAGGGGATCAGCATCTCCTTTGGATAGATATCCATAAACATTATAATTGGGAGTGATTCCCAAAGATATTGATTGAGAAATTTTTAGTAAAATATTTTCTCCATGGAGTAGCCCACATTGGGTGAACCACGTAAATTATGGTGTCTCTATTGTGTATGGTATTTTGTGCATTGCTTTGATTACTGCTATTGATACTGCTATCTATACACAACATAATATTGAATTGGAAGAAAAAGTAAACAGTGGTCTTATACTTTTCTGTTAGAGTTAAAGTGCACTATGCCTCTGTTTTGACACTTGTCAGTTTATACTGACACTTGTCAGTTTATCATATAGGCCTTGTGCCTATTTATGTAACACATTTTTATGAATAATTTAATCCCTTTAGTTTTCCCTCCTAACATTTGGTATTAGAGGATGGTGGACTTGAGTGGATTTTTGAGCTCTGGCGATTTGGCGGGAAACCTTCTGAACTGCCGACGGCCGAGTCTCTAGGGTTTCAGTTCGGAAACCTCTTCCAGAGTATTTGGGGGTTTGCTGCTGGTTTTTGTTCTAGGATCTTTCGGTGTCCCGGGAGGGCCCAATGGGGTCTCTTCCAGGTTCTCTCGAGGGGAAGAAGACCTCTTATGCGGAGATTTTACGAGAAAATCCTGCGTCTTCCTCTGTTGATGCTCAGCGGAGTGCCTTCCATCTGCTATCCAAGAATGCGGGCAAGGGTTCTCCTGGGCATAGAATCAATGGATGTCTCCCGCAATCTGCGTCAAGACCAAAAATAGTCATCGAACCAGAGCTGGTTGAAGACACGATAAACTATCGGGCCACTCATGATCTGATCTGCAAGTTCATGGGCATTCGACCCACCCTGCACTTTTTGCATTCCTGGGTGAGACAAAACTGGGAGCCTATCGGTGAGTACTCCTTATGGCCCATTAGCAATGGGTATTTTATTATTAGTTTTTCTTCCTTAATGGATAGAAACAGAGCATTTGAATCAGAGAAGAGGATCCATGGCCCGCAGGGTTACTTGTCCAGCCGTGGAGAGCGGGTTTCGACCCTCGCATTGAGCCCACGGCTGTCCCGGTTTGGATCCGGTTGTATGCTCTCCCGATGGAGTTTTGGGGTGAGCGGATTCTTGAATTGATAGGCAACTCTCTAGGTAGATTTTTGGGAGTTTCTAAGGATACCATTGAAGGAAATACTGCTTGTTTATGCAAGAATTTGTGTAGAACTGGATATTAGTCAACCGCTACCGGTGAGATGGAGCCGGAGTTAGCGGGACACTCTTGGATACGACGGTTAGACTATGAAGCCCTACCTTTCCGATGTAGAGTCTGTCATTTGCATGGCCATTTGGCAAGGTTACTGTCCAAATATCTTGAGCACCAAAGCGGATGCTCCACAGGGAATGTCAAATCGCTCCCGAGGAGGTAAGTCCACTTCGGTCAAGGAACCACCTGTCATTCCCCTGGGTTCTGAGGGCCAGAACGATGGCTTTGAACAGCAGAAGAGAAGAAGAAACAAAAAGAGAAATGGTAAGGAGCAAGCTCTTCCCAAGCCAACCAATCGGTATGAAATCTTCAAATCTCTTGTGGATCAAGAAGACCAACCTATGGAAGGAGCAGATGGGATCCTTGAGGATAATATCATCCTTACTCATGCTCCTCCTTCATCAACCCCTGTCCTTGAACAGGTGATTGACTCCTCTGAGACTTTGCAGCAAGAAAACCCCGGGACTCTGGTAATCCACTCCCCAGTTCAGCCCGTTATTAAAGATGTTACCATGGGAATTGCAGAAAAGCTCAGAGAAAGACCAGCTCTTGGAATTTCCCAGGTGGAGAAGAGGTCGAAAAATAGTAATTCCCAAGGGGTGGGCGGGGAAATCCAATAAGGATCTAATTGCGGTGCAAGGGGATAAGCTAATCAATGGAGGATTGGCGAGAACAATTGATTCGTATTGCTCCCAAGGTTTCCAATGATTATTCAATCTTGGAATGTGAGGGGTTTAAACGAGTAGAACCCATCAATCTGCTGTTCAAAGACTTTTAGAAAGAAGTAAAACAGACTTTCTGCTCATTCGGGAGACAAAAATGTCATTAGACCTTATGAGTAAAGCGTCGGCCGAATACGGAGGGGTGCTGGCCATATGGCAGTGGCTGCTCTTGGTGCCTCGGGAGGGATTGCTACTCTTTGGAATCCTTTGGCGTGGATAGCAATAGAACATATAGCCTGGAGGGGGGTCCTAACATCTCTTTTTAAGAATATAGTTACTGCTTGAACAAGTCTTAATTACAAATTTCTATGGGGCTCAGAACACCGATGGTCAGCGGTTTCAATGGAAAGTTGTTCAAAACATGAGGTCCTCCCGGGAAGATTTTGATTGGATTATTGTTGGGGACTTCAATGCTAAATTATCCGCTAGAGATCAGGAAGGTGGCATCCCTGTTCTGGATACAGGGGACCGGTTGTTTATTGCCCAAGTCCAGGCCTTTAACCTTGTTGATATCAAAGGCCCTGGTACAAACTTTACCTGGACTAATAAGAGAAGAGAGCCATACGGTAGGAGGGTTAAGCTTGACAGGTTTTTGGTCTCGGAGGAAGCTTATGTTAGATGGAATATCAAATTCCAGATTTTGGAGGGCCCAGTCTCCGATCACTCTCCCATTTCTTTGGAGGGAGGGACTATGTCAGGGAAGTATTACAAACCTTTTAAATTTGAAAATTTTTGGTTGCAAAAAGAGGACCTACGAAGGAAAATTCCACAGTGGTGGGAAGAAGGTCGTCTCCCTTTTGGAACAGCTATGTTCAAATTTCATAAACAACTTCTCTTTGTTAAGAGTAAACTAAAACAGTGGAAGCAAACTAACAAATCTGATTTCCGGCTCAACGGGCTCCCTTGCTTGGACGAGATGGAATGAGGTGCAAAAACAATTCGAGAGAAGGAATTATTTACGAGCATCTTAAATTTGAGGATGACGCTTTACGCAAAGCGAGTTGAGGACATTGATAATCAAGAAGAGATCTCTGGAGACGAGAGAGCAAGAAATACTTGGCTATTAGAAGGAGACAGAAATACTAAATTTTTCCATCGCTCTGCCTGTGCTAGAAGGCAATTGAATAACATGGAGTTCCTTCAAGATGAGATTGGAAACTCTTTTGACACTCTCCCTGATATGCATTCCCTCTCTATGGAGTACTTCTCAAACCTCTTCAAGGAAAGTATGCAGCATGATGTGGAAGCCCAAAATGAAGTCATTGAGGGAATTCCCTCTATTATTTCTCATGAAGAGAATCAGGCCCTTCTTAAGCCCATTGATCGTGATGAACTCAAGAAGGTGGTCTTTGGGATGTGCACGGGAAAATCGCCTGGTCCGGACGGTTTCCCTATTGAGTTCTTTCAGGCCTTCTGGGATATCTTGGAGGAGGATGTGTTGGCTGTCATTGAGGAATCCCGAATTAACAAAAGAATGCTCAGGGCTCTTAATCACACCTTTATCACTTTAATTCCTAAAGGAGAGGGGGGGGCTCACATTTCCGATTTCAGACCTATTGCATTATGTAATGTGATCTACAAAATTATCACTAAAATTATGGCTGAAAGACTAAAACCCCTTCTTCAGAATATAATTTCCCCTGAGCAAGGGGGTTTTGTTGAAGGAAGACAGATCTTGGATGGAGTGATCTTGGCTCAGGAGGCTATCCATTCTATGCATAATTCAGGTAACAAGGGAATGTTCATCAAACTGGATATGTCTAAGGCTTATGACGAGTAGAGTGGGGCTTCTTGGTCAAGATGTTGGCAGCCTTTGGTTTTTCTCGGGGTTTGGATTGCCTGGGTCATGAGTTGTATCTCTACGCCTTCCTACTCTGTTTTAATTAAGGGGCTTCCCTCGCCACCTTTTGGAGCCTCTCGGGGTCTCCGTCAAGGAGATCCCTGCTCTCCATATCTCTTTCTCATCTTGGCTGAAGGTTTAGGCAGACTCCTCCTGAGAAGAAGACGTCAAGGACAGATTACAGGAATTAAAATCGGGGCTGAAGTTTTGACTCATTTACAGTTTGTGGATGATACGGGCTTGGTGGGAGTTGCCAGCCTCAGGGAAGCAAGAGGAATCAAAGATTCTCTTAACGTCTACCTCCGGGCTTCTAATCAAGTCATCAATGAATCAAAATCAAAAGTGGTCTTCTTCAACCTTGATCAAAGGTCACAAGAGAGAGTTATGGAGATCCTGGGTTTCACTAGGACCTCCCTTCCTGTTGTTTATTTGGGGGTTCCTCTGCATTGCAAAAAACTGAAAGCTGATTTCTGGAAGGACCTTTTGGATGGCATCAAAGAGAGAATGAATCACTGGTCTCATAGATGGTTAAGCTATGGGGGCCGACTAACTTTCCTGAAGTCTATTATTCAGGCCATGCCTATTTACAAATTCTCTATTCTGGCCGCCCCTCCTTCAATTTGGAAAGAGTTGGACAAAGCGGCTAGAAGTTTTCTCTGGGAAGGTGCCAATGGAGAGAGGAAATGGGCCTTGGTTGGTTGGGATAAGGTCACCCAACCCAAGGAAAAAGGTGGGCTGGGCTTAAGAAGCTCCAAGTTTAACAATCGGGCCCTGGCTGGGAAATTGTATTGGAGGTGGATTTCCCAGCCTTCGTCCCTCTGCAACAGAATCCTTTCTAGTAAATACTTGGGTCTTGTTCATCCCAACGACTTGGGCCGCTATCCTTTGGAGGGTAATGGATCTCTTGTGTGGCGGGCGCTCAAGCTTGGATCTCGCATTATCAAAGATCAATTGTTATGGAAAGTTGGGAGAGGGGAGAAGGCCCGGTTTTGGATTGACTCTTGGGATCAGCATCCTCCTATCCTTGTTGTGTTTCCTGATTTGCATCCGTTAAAATCAGCTCTTGAAGATAAGGGTTGGATTAATATTGAGAGCTACTTCAATACCAGCCAATTGGGGGAGTATAAGGTTCAAAAGTTTAAGCGGCTGGGTGAATGGCCTATTCCAATCCCTCCGGAGCAGGCTCCAACTCTGGAAAAACTTTTGGCAGAAAGGTTTCTTACTGGGAGAGATGAGGAGGATGAGCTTGCCTGGGGCTTTGGGAACCTTGGGGTTTATTCTGTGAAGGAGGGCTATGCTTCGATCCTTCCTGAGCCCCCCCCACACTCTTTTCCTGTTCATGAATGGAGGAAGATATGGCATCCCAAGGGCTGGCCGAAAGTGAACTTCTTTGCTTGGCGGTGATGCATAATGGTATCTTGACCTTTGACAACCTCAGAATTAGAGGCATCATTGGCCCTTCCCGGTGTGTTTTGTGTTATAGGAATGAGGAAACTACGGATCATCTTACTGTTTGATTGTCCTTTCACCACGACGATTTGGCACCGTTGGTTCTCCCACTTTAAACTTCAGGCGCTTGGAGACTTGTCCCGGACCAATTTATGGGAAAGTCTGGAAGAGAGGTAGATTTATATCTAAAGCTCTTCGTACTGGTTGGGAGCTCGGTTTCCTTTTTATTTGGTGGCAGGTATGGTTGGAAAGAAATGCTCGTATTTTTCGTGAAACCTTCTCTTCGGTGGATGGGATTTGGCAGGTCATCTGGAGCAAAGTTGTGGAAACCGTTGCCATCTATGCTGAGGAGGAAAATCAGCCAGCTTCTAAGCCTTTGAAAGGGAGAGTTGCTGATCTTGAGAGACAGGTAAGAAGTTGTTGGAAACCTCCCCCAGAAGTGCTGGGTCAAAATCAATACTGATGGAGCTGCAAAAGGTAATCCGGGTAATGCTGGTAGTGGAGTTATCTGCCGTGATCATGCTGGGACTGTGCTCTATTGGGAATTGCAAGGTCTGGGATATGCCACAAACAATGAAGCTGAGGCCTTTGCTATTAAATCTGCCTCCATCTGGGCCGTCAAACAAGGTCACAGAAAGATAATCATTGAGTCTGATTCCCAAATCCTGGTTGGTGCTCTTGATTGCTTGAGGAACTTTGCCTTAAAAGCTTGGAGGCTCCGGATTTTGGTTTCCCAAATTTTAGAGCTTTGGAAGGAAGTTGAGGATGTGATACCTGTTTATGCTAGTAGATCTCTCAATAAAGCGGCTGATTTCCTTGCTAAGATGGGTGCTGAGAGAGAGGTTGGGATTCATCTGCATAGCAATTTGTCTGTGGAGGATGCCGAGATCAGACAAGGCCTTGAACAATTTTTGAAATAATGTGCAAAGTTTTTTTTTGCTAAGGGTCCTTTTTGTCGCGATATCGCGACATGTAGTCTTGTCGCGGCCTTTGGCTGAGTTCTTTGTCGCGATATCGCGACAGGTTGAGCCTCCGCGGCCTCTGGTTGGTTTTTGTCGCGACATCGCGACATGTCGCGTTATCGCGGGTCGCGATTTCGTGACATGTCGCGATATCGCGACATGTCGCGATTCTGCGACATGTCGCGATTTCGCGACATGTCGCGATTTCGCGACATGTCGCGATTTCGCGACACGCGATTTCGCGACATGTCGCGATATCGCGACAGGTCCCGCTTTCTTGGTCCGATTGGTGTTCTTGCCGCGCTCTCGTTCCCTTCATGAAGTTGAAAAGCAAAGTAAATATTTCGTCGCGTTTTCGTGACAAGTTTGAGATTTGGAAGATGCATGGTTTTCCTGTCGCGATTTCGCGACACGTTTGGCACTTAGGCGGCCGGGTGGAAAATTGTCGCGATATCGCGACCTATAGCGCTGTCGCGGCAACGAGTTGGTTTTTGTCGCGATTTCGCGACAGGTTGTGCCTTCCTGGCCTCTGGCGAATTTCTTGCGCGATATCGCGCCATGTTGCGCTGTCGTGGCTTTTGCTGGGCTTTGCTAGCGATATTGTGCCTCTCTTGAAGATGCTGCTCAAAGGTGGTATTGTGCCGCGTTTTCGCAACAGGTTGACTAATTGGATGCAGCTTGGCTTTTTTGTCGCGATTTCGCGGCATGTTGGGCTCTTTTGCGACTGGCTGGTTTTTTGTCGCGATATCGCGACCCTTTTGCGGCATGACTGCTGTTTAGTGTTTTCGTCGCGTTTTCGCGACGCTTTCTGCGGTTGGCTGTCGAGGGCCCTTCCTGTCGCGATTTCGTGACATGTCGCGATTTCGCGACTGTTGGCGCCGAAGTGGCCGTGACGGGTTTGCCTGTCGCGATTTCGTGACATGTCGCGTTTTCGCGACATGTCGCCTTTTCGCGTCGTCCGTTCTCTGTGCCTTGTGGCTGCTAGTGTTGCCTTTGTGCGCTTTCCTTGTTGTGTTGCTCTTGGCTCTGGCTCGGGATGTGTTCTCTCCCGCTTGTATCTGGTTTTTGTTTTAATACAAGTTTTCATTTTTTCAAAAAAAAAAAACATTTGGTATCAGAGCGGGCTTTCCCTGCCCTGTGAAACCCCTTGAGGGGGGATTTCCCTCATGGAAATCCTCTCTCCCCCTGTTTTTTTTCTTTCCCAATTTTTTTTAATTTTTTTACCGAGGGAGTATGCTCTCCATCATTCGATGGATCAGAAACTAGATGGTCAAAAAAATTTAAAATTTGAGAAAAAATTTCAGAATTTTTTTTAAGTTTTTTTATCTTTGCCAGATCATTGTTCGTGCTACCAGATGTTGAAAAGTGGTCGTTTTGGTTGTTAACATGCATCCGCCTTCCAGGTGAAAGTTCGCCGCCAGGTTCTGCACGTCCGGGCCTTGTCGGCGCGGACTATTCCGACTTTCGGGCTTGCAGCCGGTGCCCTACGATTTTCGGCTGTTTTCGCCGTTGATGTTTTTCTCGACCTCGTCCGTGTCGAAGCGCTTCGAGGGGGGAAGCCAAGGCAGCGGCGGTGGCGGATTACTACTATTATTATTTCGACTATTAGTATTGGAGTTGAGGAGCATGAACAGCCGCAGCGCCAGGCCCTGGATAAAACAAGTCGGCACCTGTCCCCTGCGTGCAACCAATGCTGCAATTCTGCACCGCCTTCCCTCCCTTCTCAGCAATAGTTAGAGAGAGAAACGCAAATTAATATTCGATTTTGGAGAGTTGTTTTTAATTGTCTGTCGAAGATCTGTTTTCTCCAAGGCAATATTTGGGGCAAGATTTGATGCACGAAAGGAGACAACCACCTGCCAGCAAGTTGGATACCATTGTGGTTTTCGACTGGGTCATCAGAATCCCAGCGTACTTTACAGAATTGCAGCGGCACACATATCCAATTGCATTTTACGGAGACGAATGATTTGTGCGACCCAGCACGACAAGGTTGGTAGGTCATCTGGTTTCTCAAGCTTACCGCCCATGGACATCGAAATCGAACCATGGAGCTAACCGTTTGGTGCTTGGCGGGACGTGGTTCCGTTGGATCGCATTGTTTTGTGGTAAAACGAGCAAACAGATTGTGCAGGAGATCATGGGAGCAAACAAACTTGCTGGTGTGGTCCTATTTTGCTGTACGCGCTATGTGGAAGCGATGTTAAGCATCGTGAATATTGTTTTTTTAGGTCGCTGCACCATACTGTTATTTTTCCCGCTCGAGGAAGGGCGTTTGTTTTTTCAGCTCACGGAGGATTCGACGCATGACAAATTTGGAGCAGTAGAGGACCCGCATGGACTGGGGCGGCAATAGGTGGAAATCATCAGCCGTCGGTGTTCATCTTGACGGAGTGCTTGTGCATATTTACGGGACCCACGCACCACATGTTAACGCCTGATGTTTGTGAGGACATCGGCGCTTCTTCTGTGGCATGTCTCGCTCGCCGTCGCCCTCATATTTTTTGTCCTTGCCCTCAACGCTCTTCTCAAAGCAATTTTCTTATTCTGCCTTGATTGCCGGAGTTTTTTTTGCCCATTCCTGACTAGCAGTCAGACTGGGAGATCTACCTTCTCCAATGTTGTGCCAATGTTGCTTGCATTGCTGGGTGGGGCATTTTATTTAAACATGAAACATTTTAATTTTTATAAGTGAGGGGGCATCTTATAAAAAGGAGAGAAAGCCACTTTATTCTTCAAATTATAAAGTGAATGGGCATAATGTTTTAATATGGTCATTTGTTTAATATGGTTATTTGCCCATAGTGAATGGGGTAATTGTTTAAGATGGAGATTGCCCTATTTTTTTTCCACATAGGAAGTGGAAGTGAAAGGACTGATGGTCCATGTAATTCCCCTGCGAGGGAGATATTGATGCTTTTTTTTCCCGCCAGAGAGCGATGCCGCCACAGTGCGATGTTGTTTTTTGCTGCCTAGAGAGGCATGCTATTGTTTTTCCACATGATGAAGGTCCCTTTGATGGTGGAATATAGGGGTATTTATAGTCGTTGGAAACGTTTTTCCGTGACGGACACAATGGCGGTGTCATTTTGAAATTTTGAGGCTATTTCATTTGAGTTTTTTTAGCCTCAAAGTTTTATACCTTGGAGTGCACTCTCGGTTGTACCCGACACTCCCAAGGTAATTTTATTTGTGATCCTTGTATCTAGTGACCTTTTCTATACACTTGGCGAATGCAGTGGCTGGTTACCCATGCATTTTGATGAGATGACATGGTCACCATAAGGACACTTATACTAGGGACTACAGACATAGACACCCTAGACTCTATCCGAGGTTTTTTCGGATCTACTTCTGAAGACTACAGACGAAGACACTTCAGAAGATTCTCTTATTTTCTTCTTCTCTCCTCCTATTTTGATCTATGGCTCATTTTATTGTATTGAGTGCATTTTCGGCAGAGACCGACACTCTTATATGGCTCGTTTTTCCTTTCATTAGGTGCATTTTCGGTAGAGACCGACACCTTCTAGATTGAGTTCACCACATGGTGAATCTAGTTAGTGACCTACGAGTGGCAACATCCTCTGAGGATGACCTACAGAGGCAACAGACCCAGATGTGGCTAACCCTGACGCACCCATGATGACCCTGAGGCACTTAGACGGCTGACCCAGTGGCAACAAACCTGTTTAAGTGGCTGACCCTGAGGCAACAGACCGAGATGTATACACAGTGGATCTAGCATTATTCATAGTTGGAGAGCCAAGCGCAAAGAGCACGAGCCTAGAAAAAAACAAAGAGGATGATAGGTTATTTTTTATACAAGTCAACATTAAGGGGGAATGTTACCTAATGTTGACTTGCTTTGTTTTTTCTTTAGTTAGGATAGTGCACTTTAAGGGGGAATGTTAGAGTTAAAGTGCACTATGCCTCTGTTTTGACACTTGTCAGTTTATACTGACACTTGTCAGTTTATCATATAGGCCTTGTGCCTATTTATGTAACACATTTTTATGAATAATTTAATCCCTTTAGTTTTACCTCCTAACATTTCCCCCCTCTCAGTATAAGCTTGTGTTCTTCAATTGGTATCAGAGCGGGTTCCTTCAAAAAGGCTAACAACTTGAGGGCAGATTCTACAAGAACACAAATGACAAAGAAAGGCAAGAGTAGAAGCATGAGACACAAGAAGAAAAGAACACCTATGGTTATGAAAGAAAAGGAAGAACATCTATTCCTAGGAATAGAAGGTGAAAGAGAATAGTGCTTTGTGTGTGGTCAAAGAGATCACAGATCAGGATATTGCAATGGTTTCAATGATAGTGAAGATGAAATGATACATCAAGGAAACAAGCATGGTCAAAGAAATCTTGAGAGTTTGTTTGCTATAGAAGATTATAATGACAATGATGTTGAAGAAGAGGAAGATTCAGATAAATAAAAGGAGGAAGCCACTCTTAAGGAACTTGTTGAATTGAAAAGAGAAAATTCAGAATTGAAGGATCAAATACAAGAAGATGAGAAATGTAAGACAAATCTTCTACAGGATATATCTGACTTGAGAGATAAGGTTAAAAAGGCAAGAAGAGTTGAAAAAGGTATGGTTGAACAGTCAAAGGTAAAAGAGATAGAATGTGAAAGGCTTATGGTTACTCTTGAAGAATTAAAAAGGGAGAACTCAGGATTAAGGGTTCAAGCTCAAGAAGATGAAAAAGCAAAAGCAAGGTTTTTACAGGAACTCACCAACTTCAAAATCAAAGTTTAAGAGACAAGGAAAATTGAAGAAAGTATGGCCAAAAAATTAAAAACAAAATATCTAGAGTGTGAAATATTAGAGCATGAGATAGTTTCACTAAGGATGGAAGTAAAAGGTTCTAAGGACAAGCTACACAAGTTTGAGGAAAATTCAAGGACCTTGGAAAGGACTATCAATGCACAAAGGTCATCAGTCACCATAAGATGACTTAGTTCTAAAGAAGAACAAGGGAAACAGGAAGCACCTAAGTGTTATGAAGAAAGTTCCAAAGTTCCTATGGCTCCAAATATTCAGTTTGGATCTTTTTTTGAGATAGGTGAATCAAGTTCAAAATAAAGAGAAATACTTGAAGAGGAAAGCAAGGAAGAAATTAAGGAAAAGGATTTAGATACTACAAAGAAGGTTCAAGAATGCAATGCACAAGTTGAAGATGATCATAGGGATAATGGTCAAGAAAGGTATGAGGAACCAAGGCATGAACAAAGGGCTTTTCAAGAACATTGTTTTTCTTGTAATGGATTTGGACACATGGCTATACATTGCAGGGTCTATGGATCAAAGAAATTTGATTTTGCAAGAAGAAAATTCAAAGGAAGAAGGTATGATTTTCAGGGACATTGCTTCTCATGTAACAGGATTGGTCATAAATATTTTCAGTGCAAAGGAAATGAGCAACATGGTTTTGGTTTTAGAGCTACACAATTTAGAAGTCACGGTCATAATGGTCATGAAAACAAAGCTTCACAATACAGGGTTCAAGAAAGGAATGGATATGGAAATTACTTCAAGAAAGAATTCAGGACATGGGTACCATCCAAAGGCTACAATATCAAGTGTTTTAATTGCAATAACTTTGGGCATATTGCAAAATGGTGTAGGACTCAATTCCAAACAGGTTCAAGGCAAGAAGGTCAAACAGGTTCAAGGCAAGAAGGTCAAACAGGTTCAAGACAAGAAGATCAAGTAATTCATCAAGAGAAGGATATCAGAAAAACATGGAAGGAAATTGATAGAGGAAAGAAACAAAGTGAGATGGGAGTAAAAGTACTCCCACCCCAAAATTAATCACCTCAAAAGAGAAGGGGGTGAGGGGGCTAAACTTAAGAGTCACATCTTTTAGCCCCATAGGTGTCCCTTTTGCCATTGATGTCAAAGGGGGAGAGATTTGAGTTAGGGGGAGCAACCTCCAAAGAGAGATTTGAGTTAGGGGGAGCAGCCTCCAAAGAGAGCATTGAGTTAGGGGGAGCAGCCTCCAAAGAGAGCATTAAGTCAGGGGGAGAAACTTTGATTCTCAGAGATGGTTTTTGGAGTGATTGTGGTGTTTGCATTAGAGGTGTTGCCATCAATGACAAAGGGGGAGATTGTTGGCAATTTGAGGTATTTTATGTTGTCATTGATGTCACATGGATCATTGATGTCACATGGATCACATTTGGTTTTGGTGGCCAAAGTATTTCATATATAAGCATTTATGACATTTTGGAAAGCATGGAAATTTATAAGGTTTTTGTGAAAACCAAGGCAGGAAAAATAAAAGGTTTTATTTAAAACCATGGATGGCATATTTGAAATGGGTTTTTCTTAAAACCCAGTTTGGGCTTTCGTTTCGTCGAAAAAGGTGCCCCGGAGATGGAGATATTCAATTTTGAATATTTGGTTTAAATTTTAATATTTAAAATTTAATTTTAAATTTTAAAATTAAAATTACCTCAGCGCCGACGTCATCATCAAAAAGAAATTAATTTAAAAGCGCCACCGACGTTTGCAAAATTAAAGGGAAGTTGCATATAAATGCAAAGGCTTTTATTTCAAAAGCCTTGGAATCGAATGCAGAGGAGATAAGACAAAAAGCGCCAAAATCTTCGTGTGGTAGCGTGGTCCAACGACGAGCGAGGGGAGTGCAAAGGTTTTTGCTTGCGAAAGAGACGAGGTTCGATTCCCATGGGTTAGAGTTTTGAGCAAGAGAATTGGCCCACATTTTTGTTGACGTGAGCAAGGGGAGAAGGACAAAAGCGCATTCTGCGCTCTTCGTCCTATGCGAGCGCGTAGCTCGCGTGGTCTTTGGCACCGTGGTTGAGGATTGTTTGGGCAGAGACGAGGGTTCGATTCCCTCTAAGAGGCAAGTAATATTTTTATTAATAAATTTTTTATTATTGCCTAATGTTGGAGGAATAAGGTGATGAGGGTTGATTTGATTTTTTATTGGAAGGCAAGTTTAAAAGCACTTTTAGAAAAGAAGATATTTCTGGTATTTTCCTTTTATAAAAGTATATCATATTATATATCGTTGGAAAGCTTATTTCGAGGGCTATTTGACTAACTCATTTAGAAGGAGAAATAAGGTGTATGTAGAGAGATATTTCTATTTTTGTAAAGGGTTTCAAAAGTGAAGATTGTTGTGCTCTTTTTCAAAGTGTGTTGAGTGTGGCAGATTTCCAAAGGGGTTTCTTCACTTCATAAAAGGTATGGGCACATTCTCCTATTGATTGTTTATGGTGGTTGATTTCTGAAATATCATTGGAGGGAAAAGGATTGTTTGTGGTTTCCTTTTTGAAAGTGGTTGGTTGAATGCATCAAGGTTTTCTGAATTGAGAGTTGTGTTTAAACCTTGTGTTATAAGCATAGTGGTTGAAGCCCATTGGTTGTGAAAGAACTTGAGTTAGAAAATAACATGAGTATCATTGTTATGTGAGATTTGTGGTTGAGCATTGTTGGAAACATTTGAGTTGGTTGATACATACTTGGACTAGGGTTGTGTGAGAGAGAGTTGTCCCTTGTGATGATTGGTTGAGTTGAGTTGATTGAGCCTAGTCAAGTGATGTGTGAAGTGATTGTTCAAGTTCTATGAAATAAACTATTCCATAATTCTATGTTGAGTTGAGATTGAGGTTAGAACATATTGAGTCTCTAAAAATTCTCTTTATGGTTCTATAAGACTTGAGTTGAGTTGAGGTTGACTTGAATTGAGTTGAGGTTGATTTGAGTTGAGAGTGAGATTAGAACATATTGAGTCTCTAACAATTCTCTTTATGCTTCTATGAGTTGATTTGAGTTGAGTAGATTTTTATTGTTATTAGGATTTAAGTGTGAGAATTGCCATTCATTGTTGAGTTCATTTTGAGTACTACTTGAGCATGATTGATTGAGCCTTTGAAGAAGGCCTTTGGGATAGATTTGAAGGTGATTGTTTGGATAGTTTTGGGACAAGTTCTTGGTGAGCTTGCTAGAGGAGATTTGGGCAAGTTCTTGGTGAGCTTGCTAGAGCATATTTGGGCAAGTTCTTGGTGAGCTTGCTAGAGCAATTTGGGCAAGTTCTTGTGGAGTTGTTGTGAGTTGTTATTGAAATTGGATAGGTTCTATGTGAGCTTGTTATTCAGCATTGGATAGGTTCTATGTGAGCCTATTGAGTAGGTTCTTAGTGAGCCTATTGATAGAGCTTTGGAGGTGATAGAGTATAGAGGATAGAGTCTTAGTGGATAGAGATCCAATGACAGCATAGTTGAAGATAGATCTGAGTGAGGAGTCTTCAAGTGGAGAGAGGTCCACCAGTCAGTGCAGTAGAGAGATAGAGTCTTCTAGAAGATCACATAGCTAGAGCAGAAGGGGAAAGAGTTCTCCTTTGGATAGAGATCCATAAACATTGTAATTGGGAGTGATTCCCAAAGATATTGATTGAGAAAGTTTTAGTAAAATATTTTCTCCGTGGAGTAGCCCACATTGGGTGAACCACGTAAATTGTTGTGTCTCTATTGTGTATGGTATTTTGTGCATTGCTTTGATTACTGCTATTGATACTGCTATCTATACACAACATAATATTGAATTGGAAGAAAAAGTAAAAAGTGGTCTTATACTATTCACCCCCCTCTCAGTATAAGCTTGTGTTCTTCAATTGGTATCAGAGCGGGTTCCTTCAAAAAGGCTAACAACTTGAGGGCAGATTCTACAAGAACACAAATGACAAAGAAAGGCAAGAGTAGAAGCATGAGACACAAGAAGAAAATAACACCTATGGTTATGAAAGAAAAGGAAGAACATCTATTCCTAGGAATAGAAGGTGAAAAAGAATAGTGCTTTGTGTGTGGTCAAAGAGATCACAAATCAGGATATTGCAATGGTTTCAGTGATAGTGAAGATGAAATGATACATCAAGGAAACAAGCATGGTCAAAGAAATCTTGAGAGTTTGTTTGCTATAGAAGATTATAATGATAGTGATGTTGAAGAAGAGGAAGATTCAGATAAAGAAAATGAGGAAGCCACTCTTAAGGAACTTGTTGAATTGAAAAGAGAAAATTCAGAATTGAAGGATCAAATACAAGAAGATGAGAAATGTAAGACAAAGCTTCTACAAGATATATCTGACTTGAGAGATAAGGTTGAAAAGGCAAGAAGAGTTGAAAAAGGTATGGTTGAACAGTCAAAGGTAAAAGAGATAGAATGTGAAAGGCTTATGGTTACTCTTGAAGAATTAAAAAGGGAGAACTCAGGATTAAGGGTTCAAGCTCAAGAAGATGAAAAAGCAAAAGCAAGGTTTTTATAGGAACTCACCAACTTCAAAATCAAAGTTGAAGAGACAAGGAAAATTGAAGAAAGTATGGCCAAAAAATTAAAAACAAAAGATCTAGAGTGTGAAAGATTAGAGCATGAGATAGTTTCACTAAGGATGGAAGTAAAAGGTTCTAAGGACAAGCTACACAAGTTTGAGGAAAATTCAAGGACCTTGGAAAGGACTATCAATGCACAAAGGTCATCAGTCATCATAACAGGACTTAGTTCTAAAGAAGAACAAGGGAAACATGAAGCACCTAAGTGTTATGAAGAAAGTTCCAAAGTTCCTATGGCTCCAAATATTCAGTTTGGATCTTGTTTTGAGATAGGTGAATCAAGTTCAAAAGAAAGAGAAATACTTGAAGAGGAAAGCAAGGAAGAAATTAAGGAAAAGGATTTAGATACTACAAATAAGGTTCAAGAATGCAATGCACAAGTTGAAGATGATCATAGGGATAATGGTCAAGAAAGGTATGAGGAACCAAGGCATGAACAAAGGGCTTTTCAAGGACATTGTTTTTCTTGTAATGGATTTGGACACAGGGCTATACATTGCAGGGTCTATGGATCAAAGAAATTTGATTTTGCAAGAAGAAACTTCAAAGGAAGAAGGTATGATTTTCAGGGACATTGCTTCTCATGTAACAGGATTGGTCATAAATATTTTCAGTGCAAAGGAAATGAGCAACATGGTTTTGGTTTTAGAGCTACACAATTCAGAAGTCATGGTCATAATGGTCATGAAAACAGAGCTTCACAATACAGGGTTCAAGAAAGGAATGGATATGGAAATTACTTCAAGAAAGAATTCAGGACATGGGTACCATCCAAAGGCTACAATATCAAGTGTTTTAATTGCAATAACTTTGGGCATATTGCAAAATGGTGTAGGACTCAATTCCAAACAGGTTCAAGGCAAGAAGGTCAAACAGGTTCAAGGCAAGAAAGTCAAACAGGTTCAAGACAAGAAGATCAAGTAATTCATCAAGAGAAGGATATCAGAAAAACATGGAAGGAAATTGATAGAGGAAAGAAACAAAGTGATATGGGAGTAAAAGTACTCCCACCCCAAAATTAATCACCTCAAAAGAGAAGGGGGTGAGGGGGCTAAACTTAAGAGTCACATATTTTAGCCCCATAGGTGTCCCTTTTGCCATTGATGTCAAAGGGGGAGAGATTTGAGTAAGGGAGAGATTTGAGTTAGGGGGAGCAGCCTCCAAAGAGATATTTGAGTTAGGGGGAGCAGCCTCCAAAGAGAGCATTGAGTTAGGGGGAGCAGCCTCCAAAGAGAGCATTAAGTCAGGGGGAGCAACTTTGATTCTCAGAGATGGTTTTTGGAGTGATTGTGGTGTTTGCATTAGAGGTGTTGCCATCAATGACAAAGGGGGAGATTGTTGGAAATTTGAGGTATTTTATGTTGTCATTGATGTCACATGGATCATTGATGTCACATGGATCACATTTGGTTTTGGTGGCCAAAGTATTTCATATATAAGCATTTATGACATTTTGGAAAGCATGGATATTTATAAGGTTTTTGTGAAAACCAAGGCAGGAAAAATAAAAGGTTTTATTTAAAACCATGGATGGCATATTTGAAATGGGTTTTTCTTAAAACCCAGGTTTGGGCTTTCGTTTCATCGAAAAAGGTGCCCCGGAGATGGAGATATTCAATTTTGAATATTTGGTTTAAATTTTAATATTTAAAATTTAATTTTAAATTTTAAAATTAAAATTACCTCAGCATCGACGTCATCATCAAAAAGAAATTAATTTAAAAGCGCCACCGACGTTTGCAAAATTAAAGGGAAGTTGCATATAAATGCAAAGGCTTTTATTTCAAAAGCCTTGGAATCGAATGTAGAGGAGATAAGATGAAAAGCGCCGAAATCTTCGTGTGGTAGCGTGGTCCAACGACGAGCGAGGGGAGTGCAAAGGTTTTTTCTTGTGAAAGAGACGAGGTTCGATTCCCATGGGTTAGAGTTTCGAGCAAGAGAATTGGCCCACATTTTTGTTGACGTGAGCAAGGGGAGAAGGACAAAAGCGCATTCTGCGCTCTTCGTCCTATGCGAGCGCGTAGCTCGCGTGGTCTTTGGCACCGCGGTTGAGGATTGTTTGGGCAGAGACGAGGGTTCGATTCCCTCTAAGAGGCAAGTAACATTTTTATTAATAAATTTTTTATTATTGCCTAATGTTGGAGGAATAAGGTGATGAGGGTTGATTTGATTTTTTATTGGAAGGCAAGTTTAAAAGCACTTTTAGAAAAGAAGATATTTTTGGTATTTTCCTTTTATAAAAGTATATCATATTATATATCGTTGGAAAGCTTATTTCGAGGGCTATTTGACTAACTCATTTAGAAGGAGAAATAAGGTGTATGTAGAGAGATATTTCTATTTTTGTAAAGGGTTTCAAAAGTGAAGATTGTTGTGCTCTTTTTCAAAGTGTGTTGAGTGTGGCAGATTTCCAAAGGGGTTTCTTCACTTCATAAAAGGTATGGGCACATTCTCCTATTGATTGTTTATGGTGGTTGATTTCTGAAATATCATTGGAGGGAAAAGGATTGTTTGTGGTTTCCTTTTCGAAAGTGGTTGGTTGAATGCATCAAGGTTTTCTGAATTGAGAGTTGTGTTTAAAACCTTGTGTTATAAGCATAGTGGTTGAAGCCCATTGGTTGTGAAAGAACTTGAGTTAGAAAAGAACATGAGTATCATTGTTATGTGAGATTTGTGGTTGAGCATTATTGGAAACATTTGAGTTGGTTGATACATACTTGGACTAGGGTTGTGTGAGAGAGAGTTGTCCCTTGTGATGATTGGTTGAGTTGAGTTGATTGAGCCTAGTCAAGTGATGTGTGAAGTGATTGTTCAAGTTCTATGAAATAAACTATTCCATCATTCTATGTTGAGTTGAGATTGAGGTTAGAACATATTGAGTCTCTAACAATTCTCTTTATGGTTCTATAAGACTTGAGTTGAGTTGAGGTTGACTTGAATTGAGTTGAGGTTGATTTGAGTTGAGAGTGAGTTTAGAACATATTGAGTCTCTAACAATTCTCTTTATGCTTCTATGAGTTGAGTTGAGTGATTTGAGTTGAGTTGAGTTGAGATTGAGATTAGAACATATTGAGTCTCTAACAATTCTCTTTATGCTTCTATGAAGTTGATTTGAGTTGAGATTGCCATTCATTATTGAGTTCATTTTGAGTACTACTTGAGCATGATTGATTGAGCCTTTGAGAAGGCCTTTGGGATAGATTTTTGGATAGATTTGTGGATAGTTTGTGTATGATTGATTGAGCCTTTGAGAAGATTTGTGGATAGTTTTGGGCAAGTTCTTGGTGAGCTTGCTAGAGCATATTTGGGCAAGTTCTTGGTGAGCTTGCTAGAGTAGATTTGGACAAGTTCTTGGTGAGCTTGTTAGAGCATATTTGGACAAGTTCTTGGTGAGCTTGTTAGTAGCATTGGACAAGTTCTGTGTGAGCTTGTTATTCAGCATTGGACAGGTTCTGTGTGAGCTTGTTATTCAGCATTGGATAGGTTCTGTGTGAGCTTGTTATTCAGCATTGGACAAGTTCTGTGTGAGCTTGTTAAGCAGGTTCTATGTGAGCCTATTGAGCAGGTTCTTAGTGAGCCTATTGATAGAGCTTTGGAGGTGATAGAGTATAGAGGACAGAGTCTCAGTGGATAGAGATCCAACAGCCAGCATAGTTGAAGACAGATCTGAGTGAGGAGTCTTCAAGTGGAGAGAGGTCCACCAGTCAGTGCAATAGAGAGACAAAGTCTTCTAGAAGATCACATAGCCAGAGCAGAAGGGGAAAGAGTTCTCCTTTGGACAGAGATCCATAAACATTGTAATTGGGAGTGATTCCCAAAGAGATTGATTGAGAAAGTTTTAGTAAAATATTTTCTCCGTGGAGTAGCCCACATTGGGTGAACCACGTAAATTGTGGTGTCTCTATTGTGTATGGTAATTTGTGCATTGCTTTGATTACTGCTATTGATACTGCTATCTATACACAACATAATATTGAATTGGAAGAAAAAGTAAAAAGTGGTCTTATATTGTTCACCCCCCTCTCAGTATAAGCTTGTGTTCTTCACTTACCCCTATAGTAGATATTTGCAAGTCTACAAGTTCCTTCCATTATGATTTATCTTTTTTGTCTTCCAATTCCTTCCTTAGACTTTCTTTTTTCTTAAGGGTGGACAAGATATCCTAGATAGGCACAAGCATGGTATATTTTTTATATGGTCAACCACATTGAATGATCTAAGGAAGCTGGTCTTCTAAGGAGCATTTGACAACTGTTGAACCTTAGGCTTATCTATAGTTTATTGAGAAATTTTTGTGGGTTTTTGATGGTGTATGGGATTATTTGATACTTATGGTACCTTGGACGTGCTCACCTCTAGAGGCTCCAATACATTTTTCCTTGGTGGTATTACTATAGGAGGTTCCCTTCTAGGCTTGGCTAGCCATTTTTGGGGATTTGAGACCATTATAAGGGGTTTTATTGCCCTAGTTGCCTTTCTAGAAGGGAGGTTTTGTTCTAATGTTGAAACCTTTGGGTATTTGGTTGTATTTTAAGAGATAACATTTCATTCGTTACCAATCTAAGCAGTTTTTTCATTGATTAAACTTTTGAGTTATTTGAAGTAGATGGAGCTAAAGCATGTAGTAGAGTAGGTAGGATAGGAGTTATTACAGGTAATATTGAGGTTGTATGAAAGGTTTTTGGGTAGATGATTATTTGGGGTTGATATGAAGAATGCATATTGGGATACAAATGCATATGAGGCTTGGGATACAACCTTCCAATTGAAATTAAATCATGTTTAGCTTGGATAGTTATGTCATTGGCATTTGGTAGGGAGTTTCCACCTCTAGAGTTAATCATTAAGGAGACTTTAGAATCTAAATCCTTTATATAGTATATAAATGTCATACCTAAGGCAAATAAATCTCATCAAGTATCCTATACTAGGTCTTGTGAAATCTAAGATTGAAATGATCCACAATCTCCATCGATGCTCTCTTTATGGTTAACAATTGTTCTAAGAGACACTCCATATGCCTTCTCTCTAAATATTTTTATAAATAAGAAGCAAGTTGGTCTCAGTTGATTGAATCACAATATACCATTCATGAGCCTTACCTTTGAATGATACCACCAACAATATTAGAGCAACATTTTACTTTGATATATCATGAAGCACACACAGGCTAACCATGTGGTTTAGAAATTTGATCAAAGTTTTCATATCTTTCCAAATGAAGTATGGGAGAGAGTTTAGCATAAACGTGTTGGTCTAAAAATTGGCCTATGGTTAACATGTGTGCCTAAAAACCTTGACCAACATTGAATGACCTAGTAGTTGTGAGGCTTCAAAGGTCAATCTCTAGAGCAAACTGTTTTCTTCAAGTCCTAACTAACCTAATATTAAATTGTTTTGGGGTGGGGAAGGGTGTTGAAATTAATAAATAGAGTTAAATCTAGAAATTATAATGGTGCATATTAAGCCACATCAAAATATATACAATATGAAAAGGCTATGCAAACTAAAAATCAATTAAACCACCTAATAGACCAACTAGTTTTAATCAATTAGAGAGTATTCATTCATGCATTTTTAAAGCTATCAAATTGTAAGTTTCAAAAATAGGGGATTAACATATGTGTAAATCCATAAAATATAATTAATACTATGATCATTCACTTAGCCAGTGTTAGGAATAAGCAAACATCCATACATGCATATTTTGCAATGAAGTTAAACCAGAGGTCAAACAACAATCCTTTTTGTATTTCTTGGAATACAATATGCTTTTTTTAGATTTTGAGGTAGATTTCAATGGGATATGGCAATCACAAGATGCAAAAATATGAGAGAAAGTAAATTCATGAGATTGCAAAAATATGCTATAAATAGAAATGACGAAAATGAATACAATATTGCTATGGAGGAAATGGACACTCCATGCAAGATGCTATAAGACTACATTGTACTCCATCACTAATGGAGTTACATAGTAATACTACTCCTACCTACTATCTTAACAATATCTTACAATGAGACCCTTTTATAATGGAAGATAGATTCCTTGGCCAACACTCTACCTAGTTGTACAAGGGACACCTTGCACATTTAAAACTTGCACATTGACACTTGTGCATTTATTACATTGCATAAAGTAACTAGATAAATTCCTCCTAAAGTAATCTAATTTCCTAAGTATGTACCTAGAAAGTTACATTTACATGATCCAAATGATGTAATAGACTCTAACTCTAACACCCCCATGTATTACATTATTTGGGTATTGAAGACTTTAGTCTTCAATATGGATCTTCTTCTTCATATTGAAC
This sequence comes from Wollemia nobilis, assembly GCA_028583015.1. Classification (NCBI taxonomy): domain Eukaryota; kingdom Viridiplantae; phylum Streptophyta; class Pinopsida; order Araucariales; family Araucariaceae; genus Wollemia; species Wollemia nobilis. The sequence goes on along the minus strand of JAQPPZ010016467.1, from coordinate 9,458,952 downwards.
TTTGTACTCTTCCTCTAGATTCTTTGTAACCTGTTCAAGAAAATGGTTAGTGTCTTTGTAATGTGTTACATTTGCTGATAGATATTTCTCCTCATAATTTTTTGAGTGTTCATCCAGTTCTTCAATTTCTTTTATCCTCTGAACTAGGTGTCCTTTCTGATTCCTCTTTTAATACTCTAGTTGAGGATAATTGATTGGTCATTGAAATTGTTGTTGATGAGAATTCCTTTGATATTATCGTGCTTGAAATTGATTCCCATTGTTTATATGATTTCCTTGATTCTAGTTTCTAGGATTGTACCTACAATAATTGGTACTATGACCTTTCTTTCTACATATCTAACAATACCATATTCTTCATCCTTTTGTTGATGAAGCAATATTTCCCTGTGGATTATCTTTTGATGTCAATGCAATGTTAGTCATCTCATCTTTCACAGTGTGTTCCACCTCATATTCCTGAAGTTGACTAATTCATCAAAAGAAGTATCTTTACTTAGGATTTGTAAAGATGTGACCAAGTGCTTATAATTATCTGGAAGTGCTCTCATGGTTACTTGAGTAAGAAGTTTATCTTTAGGCTCTTTTCCAAGGGTTAATAGTTTGCCCTTAATATTTGCTACCTTCCTTACAAATAGTTATATGCTTTCCCCACTGCTCATTTTCAAGGAATGTATTTGAGTTTGTATATGAATAATGGTGGCTTTATTCTTTCGTTCAAATATTTTCTCTAAGCTTTTCCAAGCTTCAGAATATGTTTTTGTTGAATTGATATAAGGTTGTATTTCATAAGTGATAGCAAATTTTATGATCATTAGGGCTTTTGAATCATTTTCCTCAAATTTTAGAATCTCAGTATCACCTGTGGTAGGTTTCTTTGTTTTCCCTTGGACAATATCCCAAAGTTTTTCATATACCAAGATTACTTTTACTTTATTTTTCCAAGAGAAATAATTTGGGCCCTTGAGTAGTTGGGATTCGGCTAGGAAGAATTTGTTGGATGCCATTGAATTTCCTTTATCAACTCTTAGATTTTGTGGACTTCCTTATATCTCCCTAATGATGAGAATTCACAAACCTAATAAGTTTTTAGGTTTTGTAGCAAGCTTACATCTATCCAATGAATTTAGAACTTGATAATTTTTAATGAATGCTAATATTACCAAGTTTTGTAGAATACCTTATGACTCCCTAGGATGTTTTGGATAGGATGTATGATCAATATAGTGCTTTTTGTAAATTGTAGTTCAATTTTGAGTTGATTTTGTAAAATTTTGTAAACACCAAAATCAAATTTTCTATATCCTTATTACTCCTATTGAACTAAGCACTATTTCTATTTTTGAAGAGGTTTTGAAGTTGGATTTATTTTTCCTCCTTTAAGTGTTTTGAGACAACACTATTATAAAAATTCCAACCTTTGAAAATTTTAATAAACCTCTTTAAATACCCCTTTTGGTTGATTTTAATGTTTTCTAATTTCCAATTCCTAAATTTGATGTTGTATTCCTTATAACTCCCAAATTTGGAAATATTAGAAAATAATATTTTCAAGTAATTTGTAATAACCCTTATTTCTCCTTGGTAACCTTTTGCAAATATTAAAAAATCTGAAATATGCTTGCTTAATAAATATCTAATGCTGAATATTGCAATAGTAGATAAAATGTACCCTTATAACTCCAAAAACCTTATGTTAAAAGTAAGCTAATAAAATCAACCTTTACCTTAATAGTCCTTCAATGTTGTGCATCAATAGATTCATAGCTATGTGTTGTGTAGCGCTCATGGGAGTCAAATCCCTCTTTGATCAATGTTGATTCACTCCTTGATTGGTGATCCTTCTCTTCTACAACTGACATCGAAAGATACCTTGAAATATGCTTTGCAGGGCTTCTCCGAATGCAAGCACTGTTCACTGGTTTTATGACATCTTAAATGTATTTCTTACACCATTGAATGGTGTATGGCTTGAAATAGCCATTTTCTCTGAGTAAGCTTCAATGCTTAACTTTGTTTGACTTATTTCTTGCTTCGCTCTATTGCATTCTACTTCATTCTACTTCGTTCTCCAAGATAGACGTCTTAAGTAGAATGGGCTTCATGACAAGTGTCACTCGAAGCATTACAAGGTAGATGTCTTCAACGTACCTTTGATAATGATGAGGTTGGTGGTAACCTCCAAATATTATTAACTCCCTCCAAATGTATCTAACTCCCTTTAGGTGAGCACTTGGATCTTCATGAATGTTGAGAGGCTTAGAGAGTTTGTACCAAGTGGTACTCAAAGCTTGTGCATACAATCCTTCTTTCTAATGCTTCAAAGATGAGCTTGCAACCCTAATTCTTCCTTTATATTTTCATCCTTCATGAGCTTTCTATGTTTCTTGAGATGCAAGCTTCCTTTTGCACACTGGATTGGTGAGGATGATGGATGGCTACAACTGGATTGCTCCATGGTTCTATGGCACACTTTTGAGCTCCTTTTTCCTTGGATGTTTTCTTCAATGGATACCTTAGGTATAGCTCCTTTCTCTTCACCTATTTGCAGGTTTCGTAGCTTGTTCTAATGTTGATTTGTGCCCTTATTTAGTGATTGATGATAGTGTTATCTGTAACAGCCAATAGGTGGCTCTTTTCCTGGCCTTTTTACGTAGACAAATTATCACTGAATGCTTCCCTTATTTTTACGTAAACATAGTAGATAGTACCTTCTTTTAATGGATCCACTATTGTAGGTTATGTGTTTCTTATAGGGCTAGAATTGATGGAGGAGAATGGTGTTTTTAAACACCTTAATTATTGGATGTGTGAGCTCTTCGGTGGCTCCTTCTTTGTCAAACATTTGTTGGATATGTTGATCATGTGAGCTCTTTGGTGGCTACTTCTTCTAATGATCATGTGAGCTTATTTTGTGGCTCCTTCCTCTCGCTAGAAATCTACTATATACAACATCCTTGCTACCCAACATCCTTGCTACCCCCTATAAATAGTACTTTTATCCTCTCAAGGGGATAAGAAGAGGTGCCTTTTTAATAGATAATTTTTGCACCAAAATGAAGAATTTTCACGTAATCCTTCTTGCTTCCTTTTCTTTGGATGATAATCAATCTAGGCTAATGAAATATTGTTCTTTTTTTTTAATAAGGATTCCTACACTCTGTACTGAAATGAAACCCTCATTTCCTTGAATCTTGAGACTTCCAAGGTCTCGATTTGAGGCTTCCTTAAAGGAATTCAATGGCAGTTTTCTTCTTCACCTTTTTGTTGTAATGGTGGCTTCTTTTGGCCATGAAAGTGCTACATATTTTGTGCTCTTTATTTGCTTTTAACAACACAAACTAATTGAGAATAACTAGTTAAAAAATCAACTAGTAGTGCTTAATAGATGCACTTTTAATGGTAACAATATTCTCACCTTATTGCTCCACTAATTTATCAAATATGCACTTAACAATTCCACTACAACCTTTCAAGCATAATTTGGAATGAACTCTTGCAAATTTCACTACAAGAACAGTTGTATGATCTAGTCTTTTCTTCTTTTCAAAATATAGGATAGGTAGTTGATTGTAACTCTGAAATCTAATCAACTCTTAATGTGCAAATGATCGTTAAAAGAATTTTTTATTTTTTTACACTTTTGAATATTGTAATTCAATTTACAACTTGATCCAATATAAGGTGCTTATTGAGTGGTGTTTTCACCCAATTGTGAAAGCACACTCTCCGGTAGGATCTGAGTCCAAAAATCCTCTGCTTGCAAAGAAATTATAACAAAATAATTTCTCCAAGGTTCCTGTTATGCTGGCTTTTTTGTTTACCAAAGATGCTGTTCAATTTAGAGGCTAGGAATACCTTAGGGTTGCAAGTGGATGTTAACAAGGGGCACTGTGGTTTATTTAATTTGAATTTGCAATGGACTCCAAGTGAATAAATATAAGAAATAAATCTATTTGATCTTAGGCTTTGATGGATTTTTAGTTATTTACTTGAATGAGAATAATTAAAATGCAGAAACTAAAATGAGGGTTTGAAAATAAAAGAAATGCAAATGAAGATGCAACTAAACTATGTCTAGAATGCTGCCATCTCGACTTGATAAAATCGAAGATAATGAGGTTTTCTGCATGCAACCTAACCTATTGAATCTGCAAATTCGCACAATCCAGATAAGCTAGGTGTAGGTTTCTAGGGTTTTACTATAATTTTATATTTCAGGCGTTCGCATGAAGCAACCGAGAGAACTCGCATTAAACTCCATCTATAAACCTTAAAATCTAAAAGGGGAAGATAAACATTAAATCATGCATGCAAAAATGACTCCTTCTTTCTCATCAATGAGATGCCAACTCTCTGTATTTCTGTATTAAAATGGTATATCAGTTACAATAATAGAATGTTCCAGGTATGACAAATCCAGAACAAATGAAGGAAATTGCTCCAAGTGCAGGCCCAGAATGGCTTGCAGCCATTGTCTCAGCAACTTTGCTAGCAGAAATTTCCAACCCCTATATCGATCTGTGCTTCTGATTTTATACTAACTGATACGGATCTTCGATTCACCCTGCGTCACTTCGTTTCACCTCCCAGAATGCGTCTTTTCAAATTCCTTGCCTTTTCGTTGCTTTTGATCTTATGCGCACTGCCGAAACGTTTGACATTCTCTGTTGCATGAAACGTCTCTGTAATCCTGACACATGTATGCCATGTGTTCTGCGTTTTCAACATGTTTCATAACGGCCCCATGTAAATTGCAATGTATTTATGAATGCAACTTGTTCCTCTGCCAGCACAGCAAAAATGAGACAGGTAGCGAAATCACGACATTTTTCGGCCAACAGCCTTTTTGCCTTCTTGCCCAGCGAAAATGCGACATGTCACGAAATCGCAACATGTCGTGAAATCGCGATGCCTTTCTGTTCCGTACACTCTCAACCGCAACCTATTGCAAAATCGTGACATTTTTGTACTTCTTGCTCTTTCGTTGCTTTTTGTTGCGATTTCATGACGTTTTTGCACTTCTTGCTCTTTTGCTGCTTTTTGTCATGATTTCGCGACATTTTTGTCTAGCGGGCATGCTTTCTCAAAAGTTGCGCGATTTCGCTACCATTTTCGGCTTTCTGCATGGTTCTCAATCTCTATCGTGATTTCATGATGTTTTTGTCTCGGCACTCCTTTGGCTGCAACCTGTCATGATTTCGCGACGTTTTTCACTCTGGAACGTTTCCTCCAAACCTTGCATGAAATTGCTACGCCTTTCACCACTTAGGCCTTTTAGCCCATTCGCGCTGCAAAAATGTGATGCGTCATGATTTCGTGACACCTTTCAACTTATGTGCTTTGTGTCTGCTTCCTGTAGCGATTTCGCGATGCTTCTTCGCTTCATGCCCTTTCGCTCGATTTTGTCATGATTTCGTGACCATTTTACATTTCATGTCCTCCGCCCATTTGCCAGCCGCGAAAATCAAACACGTCATGATTTCACGATGGTTCTGCCCACCTGCTGTCGTAGACTACGTTGACCATGATTTTGCGATGCGTCATGATTTCGCTACGCCTTTCTGCTTCGTGCCCCGTTTGCCACTTCCTGTCGCGATTTCGCGATGTTTTTTCTACTTTGCCCTGTTTTACTGGTTTGACCCACGATTTTGTGACATGTCACGATTTCGCTATGCCTTTCCATTTTGCCTTTCTCTCTCCTCTCTAGGCCACGATAGAGCAACATGTCACGATTTTGTGACACTTTTCTATTTTCGGCCTCGACGGAGCAACATGTCGCGATTTCGCGACACTTTTCTGTTTTCGGTCTCGATGGAGCAACATGTCGCGATTTCGTGACACTTTTTTGTTTTCGGCCGCGACGGAGCAACATGTCACGATTTCGCGACACTTTTCTATTTTCGGCCGCGACGGAGCAACATGTCGCGATTTCGTGACACTTTTCATTTTTCGGCAGCGATGGCGTGACATGTCGCGATATCGCGACACTTTTCATCCTTGTGCAATTTTGCCCCTTTTTCTTGATTTTTAGAATTTGGGTTGCTGAGATTTTCTTTGAAAGCCTGCAAAAAAGGTGGGTCCCCAATTTTGGGGTGTGTTGTGGATCAGCCACAACAAATGGTGACTCTGCTGTCAAATGCTCTTAAGCATTTTAGTGAGAACCCAACCTGAAACACATACAAACTCAAAAACATGTGTTAGCACATAAGCAATATAAACAAATGCCCAAAGATCAGAAGTACATGAATCATCAGAATCATCAAGTATTAGCTCAGTGTGTGCAATGAATTTCATTCCCTATCGTTTGAAATTGATCAACATTCCATTGTCAGTTTTACATGAATGCATATGAGATTGCGAATGATTTGTGTAACCTAATGAATATGCTAGGATATTTTGCTTTTATAAAATGCATAGTCCTTCTTCTAGTATCATGTACAAACATTCAAGATTGCCAAACCCTCTTAGGATCCACTAATGAATTGTTTTATTATATCCCAAAGTTGGTTATGAGTCCCTACTATCTTGAACCCATGTGCAAGTGAATGTGAAATCAGAACTTTGGGGAATCAGACTCCCAACCTAACCAAGATGGGAGTTTAACCCTATCCTTACTATTCTGATTTAGAGTTCATTACCTCACTTTGAGCAAAATAATTTAACCAATTATGGAAGAAATGGTCATGCTAGTCTAACCCTCTGGACAATCAGTGGTCTTGTTTTTTAGACAAGACATGTTGCCATGCATGGGCACACTTAACCCCACAATCCAAAACTTATCTTCATTTCTTTGGACCTTGGGGATGACTACCCATCCTTTGTAGAGGACAAGTAGTACGATCCTTCCAATCCAAAATAAAGATGAGGTGGGAAAAAATAATTTTTTTACTTCTTGGACCTTGGGGATGACTACCCATCCTTGCCAGGGACATGTAGTACTATCCTTCCAATCCAAGCTTTGGATAAAAATGGAAAATATGAATTTATTATTTAGACCTTGGGGATGACTACCCATCCTTTGTAGAGGACAAGTAGTACGATCCTTCCAATCCAAGACTTATTATGAAATGAGACATAAGAGCTTTGGGGAATCAGATTCTCAACCTAAGTGAGATGAGAATTTATGCCCTATCCTTACTACTCCATGTAGGTCAAATCAAATCTTTGGGGAGTTGGATCCTCAACCTAAGTTTGATGAGGATTTAACCCTATCCTTACTACTCTAATTTTAGGCTTTAAGCTTTATGGAAGTGGTCAAAACCACAGTTTTAAGGATCATGTTACATAATAGGATAGACATGAAAACCTCTTTCACCCAACCTTTTCTTCCAAGTTAGGTTTTGATCATTTTGCTCAAGATCCTTTTTGATGTATAAGACGTGCTTGGTTCTAGAGATCTCAAGACTCAGTTTCCAACCTTAGGATTTTTCTTACATTTATGTTATAACACAACCCTAAGAGGATTTGACATACTTTAATGATTTGTACCTAAGATGCATATGCAGCTAAGATGGAATGTATATGTAAAGTGAGATGTGACATGAATGCATTATCTTTTGAATTGCAAATGGAATATTTGTCATACAAAACTGACTACTTCATGCATCACAAAATCAAACGATATAACTTAAAATGTTTGTGTGACTTGTGGAGCTTTTACAAGACAATTCCAATATTTCATATTCTCCTAATCTTAAGCATAAGTTGACATCTCAATTTTTTCTTATTTTTATTTATTTTTATTTTATTTTATTTTTTATTATTATTATTATTATTTTTAAATAAACAAAACATACCAATTGAAATCAAACCCACAACCTGAATCCTAACTAGACTAACAATCCTAAATAATGAAAACAAAATCTGAAAATCCCCACCAAAATCGAAAAGAAAATATCAAAATCTCACAACCTAAGGGCTAAAATAATGTTTTAAAATCTGCCCATTAACCGGTAGCATAAAATCTTTCCCTTCTAAAGTTTTTAGCCTGAAGGTATTTTTTCCGAGAATTTCTGAAATCTGATAGGGGCCCAACCAAAGACAATCAAACTTTTGATGATTCCCTTTTTCCTCATGTCTTTTGTCCCATAGCAATACCAAATCTGAAATTCTGAAGGACTTGATTTTAGCCCTTCTGTCAAACCATCTCTTGATAACTTCCTGGTGTTTATTCATGTGATTCATGGCTTCTGATCTCTTGTCATCAAGGTGCAGCAAATGACTTTACCTGGCTTCAACTTGATCATCTGTCCCCAAGTACTCTTGTATGAAATGCAAGGTCTACAATTTCAAATTTGCAGGAAATATCAGGTCTTGCCCATAGACCAAATGATAGGGAATATTCCCTATGGATTCTTTTACTCTGGTCCTATCTGCCCAAAGGGAAAACTTCAATTGGTTGTGCCAATCCCGAGGGTTCTTTTCCAACAACTTCTTAATGGTATTCAACAAATTTTTATTTGAAGATTCAGCCAACCCATTTCCTTGAGGATAATAATTGGATGCAAATTTTAAGCTCACTTTGTTGTCATATGCCCAATCTGTGAATTGTGTAGAAATAAAAGCTTTACCATTGTCACTGACAATAGAATCGGGCATTCCAAATCTTGTTATAATATGGTCCTCAAGGAATTTTATTACAATGTCTGTGGTGGCATGTTTAGTAAGAATTGCTTCTGTCCACCTTGTACAGTATTCTGTAGCTGTCAATATGAATTTATGAGACTCAGAAGAATTTGGGTTAATAACCCCAATGAAATCTAGTCCCCATTGTGCAAATGGTCTCATTTCAACTACAGGTTGTAATGGCATGGCTGCATTTCTTTCTCTATTGGCAGCCACTTGACAGATATGAAAAGATCGTACATGGGCATGTGCATCTTTGAAAATGTGGGAGCCGATAGTATCCCGCTCTCGGGATTTGATGCGCTGTAGCATTCGTCGCACCATGACCAGTTCCATGTTTCCCATGAAATTCTTGCAACACCTTGGCGACTTCTTCTTTGTTTAGGCACCTCAGGTAGATCCCTTCATGATTCTTCTTGTAAAGAACACCAGATTTCATCAGATAATTGACAGAATTAAGCCTTAAAGCTCTTCTCTGGGTTGAATTCAGATTAGAAGGACACTTACCATTCAATAGAAATTGCACAATATCAACATACCAGTCATCCTTAGAAATGTATTCTATGTTCGAGTATTGGCATGTTATTTGCGGATTATTTTTTGCGATCGCCTTCACCAGTCCCTGTCCTCGAACTAGTTTCATAGGTTGGATTTCGAGATCGAATTCTTAGATGGTGGAAATCCATTTCTCTCTTTTCTCACCTAGTTTGTTTTGTAAAAACATGGTCTTAACAGCAGAATCAGGCACAATGGCAATAACTCTGCTATGCACCATGTAATGCCTAAATTTTTTCACCGTTTTGAAAAGTGCATACATTTGCTTATCAAGGATTGAATACCTTAATTGAGCATCTTTTAGAGGGGCACTTAAAAATGCTATGGGGTTTTCAGCACTATCCTCACCTTTCTGGGTTAAGACACTCGCGAAAGAGTGTTCTGATGCGAAAGCATAATTATAGAAAGGCTTGGAATAGTCTAGACTTATGAGGACAGGGGCTCTAGAAATGGCATCTTTTATGTTCTGAAAGGCCACCCTACTTTCCTCGTTCCACTTGACCTCTACATATTTCTTGAGCATCTTGTTTAGAGGTTTGGCTATCTCAGCAAAGCTCGAGATAAACTTCCTCACAAAATTAACCTGCCCAAAGAAAGATCTCAGTTCTTTTTTACTACTTGGGAGAGGTAAATTTTGGATAGCTTGTATGCTTTCTGGATCAGTGGATATGCCTTCTTTTGAAATGATGTGACCAAGCAATTTTCCTTCTGTTACTCTGAAAATGCACTTTTTGGGATTTAAAGAAATTCCATGTTCTCTCGCATCTTTGGAGCACTTTCTTCAAATCTTTGACATGGTCTTCTCTCTTCTTTGAGAATATCTGGAATATCATCCACATACACGATGATACATTTGCTGATAAGACCTTTGAACGCATAGTCCATGGCACGTTGAAATGTTGCACCAACATTTAACAGTCCAAATGGCATTCTCTTATATGCAAATGTCCCCCACTTGGTGGTGAAGGCTGTTTTCATCCTGTCATTGGATGTATAAGAATTTGGTTGTATCCAGAATACCCATCAAGAAAGGACATCATTTCAGATCCATTTATCGTTTGTAGAATTTCATCAATTGAAGGCAATGGATAATTATCCTTTTGAGAAGCTTTATTAAGATTTCAAAAATCTGTGCACAGACTAATCTCTCCACTCTTTTTTCTTACTGGAACGAGGTTAGCAACCCAGGTTGAGTGCCTAACAGGAAATATGATTTTCGCTTCCAATAATCTTTTAACCTCCTTTTTGATCAAAGGCTCCAATAGCGGGTTAAAAACTCGCTGTCTTTGCCTAAAAGGCTTGGAGTCTAGCTTCAGAGGAATGGTATGTGTGATGATGTCTTGGTTGTATGTTTTCAGCTCATTGTAATTCCAAGCAATGCAATCTATGTAATGCTTCAATGCCTGTATTATGATGCCCCTTTCTTCATCTGTACATGCCTTTGCAATGTACACCTCCTTTGGATTGTCTGCACTCCCTAGATTAATTGAATCACAAGCATCTTTGGGGAGTGGGACCCTTTTTTCTTTCTTGGTCTTGTATCCCACGTCAAACATTTTCTCCAATGAAACCACGTCTTTAGGTATTTTGTTAGATTGACATGCGGTTTCACTCTCGTCTTCTGTTTCATCTTGCCACCTTTGCTCCTCATCGATCACCTGATTTTCAAAAATACCCGAGTTCGTGACAAATTTGAAGATGTGTCTGTCATTTTCAAAAACCTAGAAATTCTTGACATTATCGGGTATTGATGGACAAGGAACCAATTCAATGGAGAACTTTTTACACCTTTTTATATCAACCGGGTTTAACATGCCCGCGGTGACTACAAGAGAGTCTGCTATTCGATTTCCTTTTCTAGAAATAAGGGCTATATTGAATGAATCAAATTCCTCAATAAGGTCCATAACCCTAGTTCGATAAAGGCTCAGTCTCCTGTCACGGCATGTATATTTGCTTGACTACCAACTCAGAATCTCCCAAAACCTTCAAGCATTTAACTTGCTTGCTCAATGCTAGAAGTAAACCAAAGATCAATGCTTCGTATTCTGCCACATTATTCATGCAAGGAAATTGCAGTCTATAGGCAGCCAATAATGGTTTACCTCCTGGACCAGTGAGCTCGACTCCGACTCCTCGCTCCTTGTCTAGATTTTGATCCATCGAACCTCGAGCAACCATGTGCAATCATTTTCCTCAGAAGAGCCACCATGACATGTTTCCTCTTTAGGCTCTTCAGTAGCTTCCTCAACATCAAGTGCATAAACCCCCAATTCTGGCTCAGAAAACTGAACTTCATTTGGCTTGTTAAATTCTGTTATGATCTCCTTAAGCCTCGGTTTGTTTTCCACTCTGATTTGATTTGCAATTCCTTTCCAGGGTAGCCACATATGTGAGAAGTCTGTTGAAAAATAGCCATTCAGAGTTTTCATCCAATCCCTCGCAAGTAGCATTCCATATCTACTAGGGATATTAACAACCAGAATGTTGACAACATGTTGGACCCTGGGTTCAGAATTTAATTGAATCTTGACATCATATAGGGTCCCCACCACATTTACCTCTGATCGGTCCAATTGCAGGACCTTGCATTTGGATGAAATAGGTTGCAGACCTAGCATTTGACATATCTTCGAAGGCATGAGATTGCTCGTGGCACCCGTGTCCACCAAATAGTTATGCAAATTCTTACCCGCAATTCTTAGAGTCAATAAGAATGGCGGGACATCCCGTCTCTCCTTTCGTAAAATCAGATGGGACTCAACTCCTTTTCCCTTCCACATTTGATCAGGTGAGTTCAAAGCCTTTATCAATGCCTCCTTTTGGCCAGGCAATCTAGCACCGTCCAAGAACGAAAGGCTAGATTTGGACTTCTTTAGATCCTCCACTATGTCATAGTTTGGTTTTTCAAATTTTATTGTCTTCTGCATGTCATTAGACATTTCTCTTCTGAGTGGAGGAGGAGGATTATTATTTGCCTTAGTATCTAGAGGAAGAATAGAGTTGTTTGGAGGTGTTGATGAGGTTTTAGGGGCTTTAGATTTACTTCTCAAATGGTATCCATGATTTCCCTTTCTAAAATCTTGAAAAGCTTGCACCTCCTGTTCCAAAATTTCGTCTTCTTCTTCCTCACTCTCACCTTCTTGATGATACACAGTTTCCATCACCATAATGTTATCATATTGATGTTGCGATGGACCCTCATTTGACACTAGCTCCAAATCATCAACTTGTGCCTGAAGACAATGAGTGTATCTAGCAATTTCAGGACAGTTCCTCTCATTGTGTTCTTTTGTGTTGTGCAACCTACACCCCCTTTCCCATGCCAAAACTGAAAGATTCAAAAGGGAATTGGATTGACTAGGTCCTGCAAAAGTGTCTAGTTGATTAGCAATGGGAGCGGGTACTCCCCCATTGTTTGGCTTTGTGTTCCAATGTCTCCCTCTATTGTTGAAATTTTGATTTGAGTGAGGGTCATGGGATTCATACTTCTGCTTTTGAACCATGTCATTGCTCAGCTTATGAACTATTTTCTTGAGCTCTTCGACCTCTAAATAAATCTCCTTCAATGGAATTACATTGTTGTTAACCCCCATTGGATTTGCATAATTGGTGGGGTCTTGATTCAACATTTGGGCCGGGTTTTGAGGAATTTGATTCCCGTATGGATTGACACTTTGAATCGGAGTTGGATTTGGGAAAGGAACTATAGCCTGAGAATTAACTTGGCTGGTTCCTTGCATAGTTGATTGACTATTTTGCAAAAATGCAGGAACAAGTGGAATGGATGTAATTGGTTGAATTGGAATGGGTGCATACGCAGGTGCTGGTGGATACAGCTGCTGATATGAGAAGGCATTCATGCTTGGCATTTGCGGTGCCATGATCTGATTTGTCAAGGGATCTTGACCATATGGAGCATACTATCCCATCATAGGCATCTGGGGAAACCCATAGCCCTATGGTGTCATTTGTTGCTCGATGGTCATGGCTTCATTATAGGCTAGAGCGAGTGTGGTGACTTGACGATTTCATCTTGTAAACATGGCTGTCATGGGGTCCAATGCCCCAAAATATATCTGCAAAGCCATTGCGGGATCGATGGCAAAATGCCAAACTGCTCTATTATAGCACTTTTGGAATTTCTGATTAAACGTTCTAATTGGTTCCCCCTGGACCCTTTTGCATGTAATGAATTGATTGTAAATGGTTACGGGATCCAAAGGTGACCTGAACTGATTGACAAAGGCATTTTCCATTTGCGTCCATGACGTGATTGAACCAGTTGGTAAGCATATATACCATTCATATGCTATTGGATCTAAGCTCATGGGGAAAAGTCTGCAAGCCACATCCTCATGTTGGACTTGCAGCCTAATTAAAACATCCCTATAGGCTTGGATATGTTCTTCTCGTTATTCTTAGGCCATCCGGTTTATATTTAGGAAAAAAATATTTCTATGTTCTTGGGGATTTCATGGATATCCCCAGCAATGTTCAAAGGAATATTATTAGCTCCATACCAAGGAGCTGTTGGAGGTTGAGCCATTTGACTCAAAATTGATGAAGACAACCCTACAAGAGCAGTGGAAATATTATTGACAACAGGAACACTAGTGGCAACTGATATTACTGGCATAGGTCCACCCGATGTTCCTGGAGAAAATAGGTCTTTTGTGACTGGTAAGCTTACGACTTGCTTGGTTTTATTCTTGGGAGTACCAGTGAGCGTAAGGTCATGAAAAATGGTTTCCCTGGTTGTTTGGGACCTGGTCGCAATACGATGAGGTGGGTCCAGCCTGCCTGATGAAACCCTCGATTATTTCAAAGAAAACCTACAACAAAAGAAAACAAAAGCTATAGTTTAGCTGTTTGTGAGTTTTAAGAGATGATTTCAAAATTAAATCAAAAAGATATTACTCATGTATGAAATCAAAATAAAGTAAACCAATTCGTGCCCTCCTTCTAGCGCCAATCTGTTGAGTGGTGTTTTCACCTAATTGTGAAAGCACACTCTCCAGTAGGATCTAAGTCTAAAAATCCTCTGCTTGCAAAGAAATTATAACAGAATAATTTCTCCAAGGTTCCTGTTATGCTGGATTTTTTGTTTACCAAATATGTTGTTCAATTTAGAGGCTGGGAATACCTTAGGGTTGCAAGTGGATGTTAACAAGGGGCACTGTGGTTTATTTAATTTGAATTTGCAATGGACTCCAAGTGAATGAATATAAGAAATAAATCTATTTGATCTTAGGCTTTGATGGATTTTTAGTTATTTACTTGAATGATAATAATTAAAATGCAGAAACTAAAATGAGGGTTTGAAAATAAAAGAAATGCAAATGAAGATGCAACTAAGCTATGTCCAAAATGCTGCCATATTGACTTGATAAAACCGAAGATAATGAGGTTTTCTGCATGCAACCTAACCTATTGAATCTGCAAATTCGCACAATACAAATAAGCTAGGTGCGGGTTTCTAGGGTTTTACTATAATTTCAAATTTTAGGCGTTCACATGAAGCAACCGAGAGAACTCGCATTAAACTCCATCTATAAACCTTAAAATCTGAAAGGGGAAGATAAACATTAAATCATGCATGCAAAAATGACTCCTTCTTTCTCATCAATGAGATGCCAACTCTCTGTATTAAAATGGTATATCAGTTACAATAACAGAATGTTCCAGGTATGACAAATCCAGAACAAATGAAAGAAATTGCTCCAAGTGCAAGCCCAGAATGGCTTGCAGCCCTTGTCTCTGCAGCTCTGCTAGCAATAATTTCCAACCCCTGTATCGATCTGCGCTTCTAATTTTATACTAACTGATACGGCTCTTCGATTCACCCTGCGTCGCTTCGTTTCACCTCCTAGAATGCGTCTTTTCAAATTCCCTGCCTTTTCGTTGCTTTTGATCTTATGCACACTGCCGAAACGTTCGACATTCTCTGTTACATGAAACGTCTCTGTAATCCTGACACCTGTATGCCACGTGTTCTGCGTTTCCAGCATGTTTCGTAATGGCCCCATGTAAATCACAACATCTTTAGGCATGTAGCTTGTTCCTCTGCCAGCACAGTGAAAATGAGATAGGTAGCGAAATCGTGACATTTTTCGGCCAACAGCTTTTTTGCCTTCTTGCCCAATGAAAACGCGACATGTCACAAAATCGCGACACCTTTCTGTTTCGTACACTCTCGGCCGCAACCTGTTGTGAAATTGTAACATTTTTGCACTTCTTGCTCTTTCGCTGCTTTCTGTCGCGATTTCGTGACGTTTTTGCACTTCTTGCTCTTTCGCTGCTTTCTGTCGTGATTTCGCGACGTTTTTGTCTGACAGGCATGCTTTCTCAAAAGTTGCACGATTTCACTACCATTTTTGGCTTTCTGCATGGTTCTCAATCTCTGTCATGATTTCACAACATTTTTGTCTTGGCACTCCTTTGGTTGCAACCTATCACGATTTCGCGACGTTTTTCACTCTGGAACGTTTCCTCCAAAACTTGCACGAAATCGCTACGCCTTTCACCACTTAGGCCTTTTAGCCCATTCGCGCTGCAAAAACGCGACGCGTCATGATTTCACGACACCTTTCAACTTATGCACTTTGTGTCTACTTCCTATCATGATTTCGCGACGCTTCTTCGCTTCATGCCCTTTCGCTCGATTTTGTCATGATTTCGCGACCATTTTACATTTCATGTCCTCCGCCCGTTTGCCAGCTGCAAAAATCAAACACGTCACGATTTCACGACGGTTTTGCCCACCTACTGCCGCTGACTGCGTTGACCATGATTTTGCGATGCGTCATGATTTCGCTACACCTTTCTGCTTCGTGCCCCGTTTGCTACTTCCTGTCACGATTTTGCGACGCTTATTTTGCTTTGCCCTGTTTGACTGGTTTGACCCGCGATTTTGTGACATGTCACGATTTTGCTACACCTTTCCATTTTGCCTTTCTCTCTCCTATTTGGGCTGCGACGGAGCAACATGTCATGATTTTGTGACACTTTTCTATTTTCGGCCTCGACGGAGCAACATGTCGCGATTTTGCGACACTTCTATTTTCGGCCGCGACGGAGCAACATGTCACGATTTTGTGACACTTTTCTGTTTTCGGCCGCGACGGAGCAACATGTCGCGATTTCGCGACACTTTTCTATTTTAGGCCGCGACGGAGCAACATTTTGCGCTTTCGCGACACTTTTCATTTTTTAGCAGCGATGGCACGACATGTCGCGATATCGCGACACTTTTCATCCTTGTGCAATTTTGCCCATTTTTCTTGATTTTTAGCATTTGGGTCACTAAGATTTTCTTTGAAAGCCTGCAAAAAAGGTGGGTCCCCAATTTTGGGGTGTGTTGTGGATCAACCACAACAGTGCTTTAAAAAATCTTATAAGTAATCCAATTAATGAATCTACTTACACCAATAGTTGCTTACCTATTTGAAAGATTTTGTAGAGGATGTAGATTAAGCTTGTTGCTTTAGATTTCTACAATTTTTTTTAGCTTTTTTAAAAGCTCCTCCTTCACCAAAAAGAGATTTCAAACTTTCTTTCATGAGATTGGGATTTGGTGGCTTGTTCCTCTCTAGTAATCTTATCGTTTATGTTGTAGATTTGGATAAATATTTATGCTTTATTGTTGCAAAAGGCAATATTTAAACCTTTTAGATTTGATAATATTATTCTATCTTCAATTATTCTTGTCAAATTTTGACTTCAAGAAAGATCTTCTCAAGACTTTGAATATCTTGAGGTCTTTTGTATCTTCTTTAGCACTCTTTACCAATTATTCTTCTCCTTATTGGGCTTATTGTCAGATGACAATAATTGTCCCAATTATTTCCCTTATCAAAAGTTTCTCCTTTATGGAGAATTTATCCAATGATTTCTAGCAAATATTTTAATAATATTGCTTCAGCAACAAGGCTCTTCATGCCTTTTTCCTTGAGACCTCTCCTAGGTCTTCGATTCTACAGCTTATTTGGTCTTCCTTGATATCTTCTTCTTCAACTTCTAAAATTGAGATCTCCTACTTGGATCTCTTGATTCTGCTACTTTTGGATTTGAACATGAATCTCCTAGTCCTTCTTGTTCTTCCAAGAATGGAAGTTTCTTCAATGAGATATTCACCTGATCCCTTTGCCTTCAAGTTTGCTTTAGATGTTGGATTGATTCTGAAGAAGATACTCTTCCTAAATTTCTTGTAGGAAGTTTGCCAACTCATTGAATCTTGTGTCCCTACAACAAGTTATTAGTCCTAAAATATGAATCTAATTCTGAAGCAAGTACTCTCTTCTAAAGTCTTCTTCAGAATCAAGGCTTTTGTGCCTTTCTTCATATCAAGGCTTTTGTAGCCTTTTTCAAGATCGAGGTTTCTATGGCCTCTTTTGTTGTGAAGTTGACTCTTATCGATGGAGATATTTAATCTCCAGACTTCACCATTTATCTTTCTCCTAGATTCACTTTTGTAGTATTCTTCTCTTTAAATAACTAA
The DNA here is from genome assembly GCA_028583015.1 of Wollemia nobilis. Taxonomy (NCBI): domain Eukaryota; kingdom Viridiplantae; phylum Streptophyta; class Pinopsida; order Araucariales; family Araucariaceae; genus Wollemia; species Wollemia nobilis. The sequence continues at coordinate 9,441,269 of JAQPPZ010016467.1, read as the reverse complement.
TCTTTGCACTATGAAGACACTCTGACCTTCAGGCAAAGCTTTTTATTATAGGAGGTATCCCAATCATCTGAGAGTTAGTTCCCTACAATAAAATAAACTTTAGGTAATAGTAAACTTTTTAGATATCTTAGATGAGCTTCACTAGTTGATTCATCAAACTAGTGGATCAAATGCTAAGTTCTTATCTTCACGAGTTTTCCTACAACTCTATGGGAAGACTTTGAGCCAAATGTATTTCACAATATCTAATTCCAGTATGTTCTACCAAATAATCTTAAGGCAACAAAATTTACATGCAATGGGTCCAAAGGGACATCCAATTTGAAAAATTGAAGCTATGGTGACTGGCCTAATTTTAAAAATAGTACTTTATCAAAGCTCTCCTTACAACCATGATTATTCTAAATATTTTTGCAAGAACCTATGCACTGTGGCAAATCAGGTTCACAAAAATTTAGGCTCAATAATAATGGTGGTTCTCCTCTCAATCTACAGTAGCTAGTTCTACTATGACTAGATATATCATGGCTATGATACCACTGTTATATTTTGAGGTAGATTGCAATAGGATATGAAAATCACAAGATGTAGAAATATGAGAGAAATTAAATTCACAAAATTATAAAATTATGCTATAAATAGAAATGATGGAAATTAATACAATATTGCTATGGAGGAAATGGACACTCCATGCAAGAAGCTACAGGACTATGTTGTACTCCATCCCTAATGGATTATACAGTAATGCTACTCCTACCTACTGTCTTGTCAATCTCTTAAAATTAGGTCCTTTTATAATGGAAGATAGATTCCTTGGCCAACACTCTACCTAGTTGTACAAGGGACACCTTAAATATTTACAACTTGCACATTAACACTTGTGCATTTATTAAATTACATAAAGTAACTAGATAATTTCCCCCCAAAGTAATCTAATGTCCTAAGTATGTACCTAGGAAGGTACATTTACATGATCCAAATGATGTAATAGAATCTAACTCTAACACTTTTATACATGCAGATTGTAAAAGCTTAAGAGCCAACCCTTTGAACTTACTACATTTAATTATATATAGCATTATTACAATCAATTATATTATTAGGGTATCATTGCTTTGAGTGTGGATTGTGTTATGTCAAAATCCTTACCAACCTATACAGGTTCTCAACAACATGCTTGTTGTAATAGACTTCTTATGGCTTGTTGAGGTGGTAGAGGTTTGGTTCATCTCGAGTAGTAGTGGCCTTCATTGTTTGTATATGGTTCATTGATCTCCCTGACATTTCTATTGAGATGCCATTAGCATCCACACGAGCACACTGATAGTGGAGTGGTGGCTCATTTTTTTTTATAGGTAATCTTACCTAGCTAAAATAGATGATGGTGATTGGACATATGCAATTGAAATCCTAATAAATACTAATATTTGACTTATACCTACCCTTGCTTGACTATCGAGCACTAGGAACTTTTCAACATAGGATGGTTTCTTTATCGGGTCTTTTGTATTATAGAATGACAAAATTTTGGTACCCAAATACCTATGTCCTAGCTGCAAGGATTTCAACAACTACTGGACTTAGCTAACTATGACCTATTTTCTTTTTTCCACTTGATGGATTTTTGGCATTTTTGGGAATTTGAGTTATTTTATGTTGTCATTGATGTCACATGAATGATTGATGTCATATGGATCACATTGAGTTTTTATGGGCAAATGATATCTTGGAAAGCATGGATGAAATCAAGGATTTTGTGAAAACCAAGGCAGGCAAAATAAAAGGTTTTATTTAAAACCATGGATGGCAGATTATGTCCAAAAATGAACTCGCAGCAATTTTATAAGGCAAGCAAAACATAAACTTAATTATTCTCAACCTTCGTATCACATATATATATTATGCAATGAAACAAACCATCGCTACTTTAGGAGATAAGAAGATGAGGAAAGGAGGGGAGGAGTTGGAGAGATAAGGGAGTTGGAGAGAATATTGGAGGAATAAGAGGAAGAAATAAAACAAGGAGAAAAAAGAGGAGAGGTCAAATCATGCCGACAAATTGTTGCCGACAAAATGGTAGCCCGTTCACACTGCAACATGAAAACAAGTCTTTTTTAGGTAGCTAAGTAAGAAGACATGTTCACACTTGCAACATTCTCCCCCTTAAAGTTGAGAGGACTGACTAGACAGTCTCTCAGCTTTATAAATTGAGCTTTAGCCAAGCCTTTGGTGAAGATGTCTGCAACATTCTCCAAAGTGCGACAGAATTGAAGCTCAACAATTTCTTGCTCCACCATATCTCGGATGAAGTGGTACTTCATATCAAAATGTTTCGTTCTACTATGGTGGATTGGATTGTATGCCAACTGAATGGCACTGATGTTGTCACAGTAGATTCTGGTCGGACCACTTTGCGGTTCTCCAATCTCTTCCAACACTTTTCTCAACCATAACACTTGAGTACTAGCATATGTGACTGCTATATACTCAGCTTCTATAGAGGACAAAGCTACTACAGTCTACTTTTTGGAACTCCATGTTATTAGTCCTGACCCTAGACTAAAACAGTTCCCTGAAGTTGATTTCTTGTCATCAATGTTGCTGCCCCAATCACTATCACTGAAGCCTACAAGCTTGATAGTGTTACATTTATGGTAATGGATTCCAAAATCCCATGTACCCTTTACATATCCGAGAATTCTCTTAGCTGCCCGCAAATGCAGCTCGAAAGGGCTAGCCATAAATCGAGAGACAAGAGAAACAACATACTCGAATATCGGGTCCGGTGTTGGCGAGAAACATCAAACTCCCAACCATGCTTCTGAAAGTGGTCACGTCAACTTTTGGTGCTCCATCATCTTTGCTTAATTGGATCCCATGTCCAACTGGAGTTGCAACTGGTTTGCAATGCTCCATAGCAAACTTCTTGATCATGTCCCGAGCATACTTATGTTGACAGATGAAGATCCCTGTATCTGACTGATGAACCTCCATTCCAAGAAAGTAGTGCATTAAGCCAAGATCCTTCATCTCAAACTGCTTCATCATGGAGCGCTTGAACTCCATATTCACTTTTTCATTACTACCCATGAATATGAGATCATCTACATACAAGCAAACTATGAGGATGTCAATACCTTGCTTTAGGTAGTAAAGGGTGGGTTCATTTTTGCTTCTGGTGAACCCAAAATCTTTGAAGTACCCATCAATGCATGAGTACCAAGCTCGTGGTGCCTGCTTGAGGCCATAGAGTGCCTTTTTCAGTCTGTAAACAAGGTGCTCCTTGCCTTTCTCTTCAAATCCCTGTGGTTGCTCAACATACACTTCTTCTGTCAAGTAACCATTGAGAAATGCACTCTTTACATCCATGTGTTGGACTTTCCAACCTTTGTGAGCAGCTAAAGCAAGAACTGTTCTGATGGTTTCCTGTCTGGCTACAGGAGCAAATGTCTCCTCATAATCAATACCATACTTCTGTGTAAATCCTTTTGCAACCAATCTTGCTTTGTGCCTTTCAATGCTTCCATCAACATTGAATTTGGTCTTGAAGACCCATTTGCATCCAACACATTTCTTGCCTTTAGGAAGCTTTACCAGCTCCCAAGTGTCATTGTTTTTTATAGAGGTTATCTCCTCTTTCATGGCATCTTGCCAAATTTTTTGAGTACATGCCTTCTCATAACTAGAAGGTTCAAGTTGTGCACTAGTTAACAAGGCATAGTTAACTATATCTCCTCGAGGTTCTTGGGAGTCATCATCACCATACAAATGCATATTTTCAAGTCTTTGCAAGACTGAACTCATTTCACTAGCTTGACTTCTAGTATATCTTCTTTGAAAGTTTTTATCCAACATCTGATAAGATGGATGATGCTGGAGTGTTCTCTTACCTCTGGATGGAGAATCAATATCCATTGGTGAGGAACTGACTGACCTTTGAGGAGAAGGACTTGGTGAAGAAGTTGAACTCGAAGATGAACTTGGGCTTGTTGGAGGAGACTTCTTACCTTTCTGCGGTGATTGTTGTTGCACCTGTTTAGAAACTACATCATTGGATTCATCATCACTGAATATTTGGGGCTTACCCCATTCTCCCCCTTCATCAAAAATCACATCCCTGGAAAGCACAATCTTTCGAGTCCTAGGATTGTAGAGTCTATAAGCTTTTGTGTTCTCACAGTACCCTACAAATATGCATGCTTGACTCTTTGGATCAAGCTTTTTTCTCAGCTCATCAGGAATATGAGAATATGCCAGTGAACCAAACACTCGAAAATGCTTGACATTTGGTTTCTTACCATACCATGCTTGGTAAGGAGTTTTCCCTTTCAAACTTGAAGTAGGGCTTCTATTCAAAATATACACACTAGTCCTGGCTGCATCTGCCCAATACATATTACTCAAATGCTTCGTCTAAAGCATAGATCTTGCCATCTCTACAATGGTGCGGTTCTTTCTTTCAGCCACACCATTCTGTTGTGGAGTGTAGGCAGCAGTGAACTGCCTCTTTATTCCATGTTTTTTACAAAAATTCAAAAATTCATTAGAGGAGTATTCTCCTCCTTTATCTGATCTGAGACACTTAACAAAATATCCACTCTCATTTTCAACTCTTGCTTTAAAATCTACGAAGCAATCAAATGCCTCATCTTTATGCTTCAAAAAATATATCCAGCACATTCTTGAAAAATCATCAATAAAAAGAAGAAAGTAAGAGTTGTTACCGATGCTCTTGGTCCGCATTGGACCACAGATGTCCGAATGCACTAGTTGGAGTGGATAACTGGCCCGCCATGCTTGCCCTCATGGAAACTTGGTCCTGGCATGCTTGCCCAAAGCACAACCTTCACATACTTCTTTATTATCCTGAACTTTAGGAAGTCCGGTCACCATCGCTTGAGAGGTTAACATCTTCAAACTAGCTGAATTCAGATGACCGTATCTCAAGTGCCACAACACACTTGGATTTAAAATAGCAACATTTGCTAATTGATCTCCCCCTGGCTGACCAAACCTTAAAGGGAATAGCCTGTTCTTTGTCATTGGCACTTGTGTAATGATTCTATTACTATTATTTTTATCAAAAATGGTGCATTTACCCTCATCAAAAAGCAACTTGTAGTTCTTTTCTAACATTTGACCAACACTTAAAAGATTGTGTTGGAGATGGGGTGTGTAATAGATATCACTTACTTGCTTAACGCCTTCTTTAGTTGGAACCGCCATGGCTCCAATGCCTTCAACTGCCAATGACTTGTTGTCCCCCAACTTGATGTTGGATTTGTAGGAAGAATCCAGGGTAGCAAAGAGTTCTTCTTTGCCACTCATATGATTTGAACACCCAGTGTCCAAAATCCAGGTGTCATTCATGTTCTGATCTGATTGACCATATGAGAGAAAGAGATTTGTGGTCCCTTCCTCTTCTCCAAAATTGCCATACTGACTGCTCTGGTTGTTGCTGCTCCCTTGTGAAGGCTGCTTTGACCAACAGTCATGAGCATAGTGGCCAGGTTTGCCACAATTGTAGCAAACTTGCTTCGACTTGTCATTTCCTTTTCCTCGGCCTGGATGCTTTCCTCTATTCTATTGTCCACCTCTATTCTGACCTCCTCCTCTGTTTGAAGATCCTCCTCTGCTTGGGGTTCCACCTCGTGGACTATTCTTGCCTCTTCCTCTGTACTGACCTCTGCCACGACCTCTACCTCTTCCTTCTTGTGAAGCAAAGGCTTTATCATCTCCTCCATGGCTGGTGGAAAGAGTATCCTGCAATCTTTCTTCATGTGAAAGAAGAGAACCAATCAGTGCTTCAAAAGAAAGAGTAGTCAAATATTTTGACTCTTCAATAATGATTGCTACATGATTCCACTTCGGAAGAAGTGTTCGCAACACTTTCTTCACCATAACCTCAGGCTTAACATCTTCACCTAGAGTGACCATTTTATCTACTACTGCTTTAACCCGCACACAGTAGTCTCCTACTTTCTCATTTTCCTGCATTCTGAGATTTTCAAAATCTCTCTTCAGTGTTTGAAGTCTAACCTGTTTTACTTGATCACTACCTTGAAAGCTTTCTTTCAAAACTTTCCAAGCATCTTGAGCTGTGACACAGGATGCTATTCTAGGAAAGATACTTTTATCTAGGGTTGCTTGTAAATAGTACAGGGCAGAGGAATTATTTTTTTGGGCTTCTTTTCTAGTTTTTTTATCTGTAGCACTCAAAGCTGCCCATTCAGCAGCTGTGGGTTCTATATACCCTTCTATTACAATATCCCATAAACCTTTTCCTATTAACAAAGTTTTCATCTTAATTGACCAATATTCATAATCACTACCATTAAACTCAGGAATTGGGAGACTTGTATTTGAGGCCATTTCTATTGAAATTAAACTTTGATTTGAATAATGTAAGCAAGTAGTACAAAGAAGTGCAAAGTAATTACAAGTTTAAATCAAATCTAGCTTTTTTAATTCTCTCACTGATTTCTTCTTGTTGTGGATCTCCCAGTACTGGATGCCCAAAATTATCGGCAATGGAATCCTCGTTATCACTGATGAGGATGATTTCAGGGGCTGGTTCTAGCTCCCAGCTCCTCGGCTCCACTGGCTCTGGTTCTGGATTAGGAGAGTGTGGTGTATAGCTCTCACTTGATTCTATTTCAGGCACTACAGGTGTATAACTGTCACTTGATTGTCCTTCAGGTGCTTCTTCAACCGTCTCCGACTCTTCTATTCTTTTCCCGAAGATATTGTCCTCTGAGTCAGCCTCGTATCCAGAATCGGGCTTCCTTTGGTGGGCTATGACCGCGTTTTCTAATTGATTGAAAACTGTATGCAAACCATATCTCCAAACTTTTTCGTCAAACCATTCGGCGTTCTCTCTTCGTAAAAGAGAACAAAGGGCATGATAGCATCCGGTTGATCTGCTCATCTACTCATCAATGCAAAAAAAAACTTCATTAGAGCCTCTAAGGTTAAAATTTTCACCCTTTTGCAGCCGCTGAGGCTATTACAAAATAAATATTTAACCTTGAACGGGGTTCCAAGGGGCACAAATTTTTGGAAGTGCAAAACGGGCGCTCCGGAAGGCTTCCCGTCACTTTTTTTCTTCTTTTTTTACAATGCTTGCCTTTTAGGCTATTACACAATTTTGCAAGGTTTTTTCAAAGGAATTTTATAATTTTGGCACAAAACTTCTCTTATAAGAGTTTACAATAAATTTTATAAAGTTTTCCTAATTTTTAATTTAATAATAAAATATGCTTTTTTTAAATTATAAAAAAAACTTTTTTTTTAAATAATTAAAAAAAGCAATTATTAAATTATTAAATTAATATCAAGAAAAAAACTTTAATAAAAAAAATAAATGTAACCCTTTTAAATCAATAATGCAAAACACCTTTTAGTGGGTCGAACTCGTGACCTCGAGCCTCCAACTGGGAGCTTCAACCGCTACTCCCCGTGGTCTCCTTGAAAAACAAATAGCACCGTGTGCCTTTAATCTCCACTACGCGCCCGATGTGCAAAATCAATTAGAAAAAATGTGTTTTGAACATCTACGGGTTTCGAACCCTAGACCTCTGGCTAGCCACTCAAAGACCTTCACCACACGCGCTACGCGCTCCGTCGGTTAGCAAGGTGACGAAAATTCAATTTAATATGCTGCATTCAAAGTTTTTTTTTAAAAAATAAACCTTTTTATCCCACATGGGCTGGGATATAGCCTGCGGGAACGTTTAAAACTGGGAACGCACAGGTTGAAGTTTGATTGCCTTCGGGCAATCAGCTTCGCACTCCTTTTTGGCCGCCCTCGACCAACCACACAGTGACCCCTCCGCACACCTACCCACTCGTATGCCACGTCACCTGCCACGTCCGCACGTCTGGATACCAGCTCAGCGCCACCTTAGCACCACGTGTCCTCTGCTTCGAAGACTGCTTCCAGCTCGATGACGCTCCTCGTCACCTCAAAATCCATGCGCTCGATGATGCTCCTCGTCACCTCAAAATCTGTGCTCGTGGCCTCTACACACAGGTGCTCTGATACCAGATTGTGTCCGAAAATGAACTCGCAACAATTTTATAAGGCAAGCAAAACATAAACTTAATTATTCCCAATGTCTCAACCTTCGTATTACATATATATATTATGCAATGAAACAAACCATCGCTACTTTAGGAGATAAGAAGATGAGGAAAGGAGGGGAGGAGTTGGAGAGATAAGGGAGTTGGAGAGAATATTGGAGGAATAAGAGGAAGAAATAAAACAAGGAGAAAAAAGAGGAGAGGTCAAATCATGCCGACAAATTGTTGCCGACAAAATGGTAGCCCGTTCACACTGCAACATGAAAACAAGTCTTTTTTAGGTAGCTAAGTAAGAAGACATGTTCACACTTGCAACATAGATTTGAAATGGGTTTTTCTTAAAACCCAAGTTGGCCTTTCCTTTCATCGAAAAATGTGCCCCAGTTATGGAGATATTTAATTTTAAATATTTAATTTAAATTTTAATTATTTAAAATTTTAATTTTAATTTTAAAATTAAAATTAAATTTAGTGCCAATGTCTAAAGAAAGAGGGAAAATTAATAATGCATCGACGTCATTGAAAATGAGGAGAAGACTATATAAAGGGGGATCCTAAGGTCCATTTCAAATTAATCCTTGCTCGTGTTAATCGTTGGCTAAGCATCCAAAGAGAGCTCGTGCAAAAATCATTTTGAAAAGGGAGACAACGAATAAATGCAAGGTTGGTCAAAAGCCTAAGACATTGTGGGCAGAATGGCACATTGGCAATTGGCTTTTTGTTAAGGTGTGTGGCATCACTTTACGTCAAGGTTTGAATATCCTTGAATACATTTGAAGGCATTGGAAGGAAAGCACTCGAAGCACTTTTGGTTTGCGTGGAAGGGAGGAAGGACTTAAGGCACGCCATACCTTTTCCTATCGAACAAGAGGCTAGGTCATGTGGCAACCTTAGCAGCAGCTAAGGCATTCGCAGTGTGGGCAATTTGGGGTTTGAATCCCCTTGAGGAGGTAATTACATTTTGCTCTATTTTAATTTTGTTGATGCCCTAGGATAGGAGTTATAAGGTGGTTAAGGAATAATTAAAGTTTTTAATTAAACTTTATTTTTATAAGGGTTGTGATTATTATTTCAGAGGTGGATGAGTTGTTGATTTATTTTGATATTCATGAAATTGAAAATTAATATTTAGGAGAAATAAGGAGTTGTTACAAAATATTTTTGAGAGCCTTATTGATTATTATTTTTGATAAGGGTTTTTATTAAAAAGGAATTTGGTGGATGTGTTTATTAAGTTGGAGTAAAAAGGTGTAAATTGAGTTATGCTTATCTTGTGATTATTATTTGAAATCCACTAACCCTTATTAATATTGGAAAGGAAAGTTGTGTTTAGTGTGGCAGATTTTATGGACAACTTCTTGGCATCAAAAAGGTATGGGCACATTCTCCTATTGATTTTTTATGGTGGTTGATTTCTGAAATATCATTGGAGGGAAAATGATTGATTGTGGTTTCCTTTTCGAAAGTGGTTGGTTGAATGCTTCAAGGTTTTCTGGTTGAGAGTTGTGTTTAAACCTTGTTTTATAAGCATAGTTGTTGAAGCCCATTGGTTGTGAAATAACTTGAAAAGAACATGAGTATCATTGTTATGTGAGATTTGTGGTTGAGCATTTTTGGAAACATTTGAGTTGGTTGATACATGCTTGGACTAGGGTTTTGTGAGAAATAATAGTCCCTTGTGGTGATTGGTTGAGTTGAGTTGAGTTGAGATTGAGCTTAGAACATATTGAGTCTCTAACAATTCTCTTTATGCTTCTATGAGTTTATTTGAGTTGAGTTGAGTTGAGATCATTGTGGATCATTGTTGTCATCCATTGAAGAGTACATTGTCATTCATTATTGAGTTCATCTTTGAGCTTTGCCTTGATAGATTTGTGGATGAGATTTGAGTGCTACTTGAGCATAATTGATTGAGCCTTTGAGAAGGCATTTGTGATAATTTTTGGGATAGCCTTTGTGGAAGTTTTGGGACAACTTTGTGGACTATTTTGGGATAGCTTTGTGGATAATTTTGGGACAACTTTGTGGACATTTTTGGATAGCTTTGTGAACAGATTTGAGCAAGTTCTTGGTGATCTTGCTAGAGCAGATTTGTGCAAGTTCTTGGTGAGCTTGCTAGAGAGGATTTGGATAAGTTCTTGGTGAGCTTGTTAGAGAATATTTGGGCAAGTTCTTGGTGAGCTTGCTAGAGCAGATTTGGGCAAGTTATTGGTGAGCTTGCTAGAGCAGTTTTGGACAAGTTCTATGTGAGCTTGTTATTTAGTTTTGGACAAGTTCTGTGTGATCTTGTTATTCAGTTTTGGACAAGTTCTGTGTGAGCTTGTTATTCAAATTTGGACAAGTTTTGTGTGAACTTGTTATTCAATTTTGAACAAGTTCTGTGTGAGCTTGTTATTCAGATTTGGACAAGTTTTGTGTGAACTTGTTATTCAGTTTTGGACAAGTTTTGTGTGAGCTTGTTATTCATATTTGAACAAGTTCTATATGAACTTGTTATTGCCTAACTTTGAGCAGATCATCATTGTATTAGATAAGGATCCTTATTTCTATGTAAAATATTATAAGGAGATTATCTTGTGGAGTACCCCACATTGGGGGAACCACCTTAAATCTTGTGTCTCAATTATGTATGGTGACTTGTACTCTTGCTTACTATTGTTATCTGAGTTATTAATGCAAACTACTATATTTGGTTATTGCAATTAAGGACATTACTTGATATTAATTTGGAAAGAAAGTAAAAAGTGATTTTATATTGTTCACCCCCCCTCTTAGTATAAGCTTATGTTTTTTAATTGGTATCATAGCGGGTTCCTTTAGAAATAATAACAGCTTGAGGGCAGATTCTACAAGAACACAGATGGCTTCATAGAATGGATCATCTATAAATAAGGTTCTATTATTTGATGGTAACAATTATGCTTTCTAGAGCATGAGGATGAAGAACTACTTGATATCACAAGGATATGAGGTATGGCAAATGGTTGAAAAAGAGTATAGGGTTGAAGGTGATCCTGAGGCAGATAAGACTATCAGGAAATTGGTTGAGATCAATGCAAGAGCAATGAATTGTATTTTGAGCAGGCTTCATGAGATATATTTTGCAAAGTTCATGGTATGTAATTCAACTAATGATATGTGGACCAAGTTGCGGAATACTTATGAAGGATATTCCAAGGTAAATTTGGAAAAACTACAAACTCATAGAAAAATATTTGAGGAATTAAAAATGGAATATTCTGAATATATTGCAAAGTTTTTACTTTGTGTTGATGAGATTGCTAACACCATGAAAGGCCTAGGTTTTGAAATGAAAGAATCAAAATTTACTCAAAAGGTTTTGAGATCACTTCCCATGAAATATGATTCTAAGGTTTCATCAATAGAAGATACAATAGATATCAACAAGCTAACAATGGAAGAATTGCAAGGAAATATTACAACTTATGGTATGAGGGTAAGTAAGCATCAGGTTTTAATAAAAGAGATTGCATTCAAGGCTTCAAAAAAATAGAAAGGGAAAGTTCCAGAGATAGATAGAGTTTTAGATAATGATAAGGAAGCTAACTTCATCAAAAGGAATAAGGACTCAAGGAATTTCAAAGATATAAGGCAAGTCAGATGCTACAAGTCTGGTGATCTTGGTCACTATGCATACAAGTGTCCACATGAAGAAAACAATGATGATGAAAAATAGGGTCAAAGACGAAAAGAAGATGGAAATCATAAGCATGACAAAGATGACAAATACAAGCAAAAAAGGCATGAGAAGAAGAAATTTTTTTATAAGGCAAAGAAATCTTACTACATTGTAGATGCAAGTGATAGTTCAGATTACAGTGATAGAAACCAGTCAGATGAAGAAGAATGTACATTATTTGGAATAAATGAAGAAAGGCTAGAACATCTATTCCTAGGTATTGAAGTTAAAGAAGATGATATATCTATTGAAGAAAGACATGAAGAGCTTGCCATAGCCATGGAGCAAGAAAATAGGTACAAGAAAGGTCTAAGGATATTAAAATGCTTCATATACAGAGATTTTGGGCATATATGTGATGATTGCACATACTACAACAATTGCAACAAGGAAAGTTTATTTGTTGAAAAATAAAATAGCAGTTCTAGTGACAATTCTAGCAGTAATGATGATGAAGAAGAGGATTCCACAAAATAGGAAAAGAAAATCAAGAGGCTTGAAAATAAGGTTCATGAAAATGAAAAGGTCAATATGATGCTCAATCAACACATTCAAGATTTGGAAAAAGAGCTTCAAGAAACAAAATATCTTGGCATCACTATTTCTAATAAATTGAAGGCAAGAAAAGAAATATGTAATCAGTTAGAAGAAGAAGATCAAAAAATTTTGGGGACCTACATAAATGAGTTAGCATGATTTCAAAGAAATTCAAAAAATCTGGATAATTTTTTGGATTCACAATGAGATCCATTTATAAAAACAGGGCTTGGTTATGAAGAAGGGAAATAAAAAATAAGTACACAAGGACCTATATTTGTATCAAGAGTTTTTGTTACAAAAATATATAAGGAAGAATTGGTTTCCAAAGAAAAATAAGAAGCATAAATGGATACTTGCATTTTAGAGGCTATAGAGATGTGTGCCAATTGCTACTTGACACAAATAAAGAGAAAGAAGAGGAAAATTCCAAAGCACCAAAGGTCTCATATTTCAGGTTTGATAAATCACACTCAAAAGGAAAGGAAGTTCTAAAATATGAAAGCAAGGAAGCACCTACGACTTGTGAGGAAAGTTCCAAAGTTCCTATGGCTCCAAATATTCAGTTTGGTTCTTGTTTTGAGATAGGTGAATGAAGTTCAAAAGGAAAAGAAATACTTGAAGAGAAAAAAAAGGAAGAAACTAAGGAAGAGGATTTAGATACTACAAAGAAGGTTCAAGAATGAAAAGCACAAGTTGAAAATGATCATAAGGATAATGGTCAAGAAAGGTATGAGGAACCAAGGCATGAACAAAGGGCTTTTCAAGGACATTGTTTTTCTTGTAATGGATTTGGACATAGGGTTATACACTGCAGGGTCTATGGATCAAAGAAGTTTGATTTTTCTAGAAGGAACATCAAAGGAAGAAGGTATGGTTTTCAGGGACATTGCTTCTCATGTAACAAGATTGGTCATAGAGCTTATCAGTGCAAAGAAAATGACCAACATGGTGTATCGTTCCAAAATTTTTGCACCCTTACCTTCAGGCTAAAGGATCCGCGCCCGAAAGGGGGATGGGAAAAGGATGGGATGGTACCTCGGACTGAGAGGCCCTTTGAAGGTCCCACCTCTCGGGGGAGGGGTATTAAGGTGATTTTTCGACGGATGGTGGGGTTCACTAGGAAACGTTTAGTGGCAGTTTCCATGCCTAGGTTGGGAATGTGTTTAATGTGTTCAGTTTTATCTTTAAACATCCAAGTCCTAGGTTTGGCCAGATGAATCTAAGTTGTTCTATTATGAAAATGCAAACTAAATGAAATGCAAAAAATATATTTGAATAGAAAATAGAGAGAAAAAGCTAAATTAAAGAGCCATACCTGATTCGGATGTCTGATGGAGGTTCTGATTCTTGAAGCAGTCAAGATCGTCTAGAATTTGACAAGATCATTTGAGATCTGACGAATTCGTCAGAGACCTACAAACATAAAATTAGAGGCAAATTACCAAAAATGTAGCTATGACAACAGAGGGCAAGGATCTAGAATGACAGTAATAATCTTACAATGATGATAGTAAACAAAATATGAATGCATTACAATAATCTAATGACAATTTATGATTTTATTAAGCATTAATACTATATGGGTGAACTCCAAGATGCAAAATAATAAAGAATAATCATAAATTTAACTAAATGCAGAATAATGCAGCAGAAAAGAATGAAGAAACACAAACTCTGGGCACTGATTGCCCCTAATGCAGACTGTAGTCGAAATCGTCTCGAATTGGTGCGAAATCGTCTCGAATTGAACAGGATCGTCCACGACGATCTGAGCTTGCTCCGGCTGAAAAATACTAAGGTTCCTGCAAATAAACTTGGACAAATATGGAGGCAAATAGTAATTTAGGATGGTCTAATGCACATAGAACTTGTGTTATAGGAAATTTCAGCCAGGGGGAATGCCAAGAGGGGGTCCTAAGGTTAAATAGGCTTAGGAGGGAGGTTAGGAGGTTGGAGATCATCCTAATTTGGAAGATCTCCAACGAGGGAGGTCTCTAACGGTGCAGACACGCTTCTGCCTAGATTAGAGACACCGTTGAAACAGAAGCTAACTATGCACAAATCAGTTTGGGACGAGATCGTTTGGACGTTCTTCTCCAGACGAAATCGTCCGATCTGAGGCGATATCGTCTGATCGACGACAATATCGTCAAACAGACAAAAAAAACTCTAAAAATGGCACAAAAAATGAGGAAACGGGCAACGAGCAGTTTGGGAGCGATTTTGGGGTTAAAATTTGAATTTGAATTATTACTAATGTAATTTTGATTATTGCTAAGTTTTACTACGCCAATTTTAGGGTGCTACATTTTGCCCCCTCTTTAGCAAATTTTTTGAGGAAAATGCATTAAAAATGAGTTCTTCTCGATCTACGAGAAAGCAAAAATGTATTCCCATTTTTAGGCGACGATTCTTGGTTGAATCGTACGACAGCTTACTATGATGCCCCCTCCGTGTTTTTACCCAAATCGAATGTTTGAGGTAAAAACGTAGAAAAGCCAAAATTAAATTTGTTGCCAATTGTTTTTGAATAAAATTAAGAAAAATAGGGAAAAACCCTAATTCATTTTTACTGTTCATTTTCATTATTTTCTGGTTTCTGGAGCTCTACAGACAAGATGGTCGAGACAACGCACAAATCGACAGAGGTCCGGCGCGGGCTACGGGTAAGGGTCTAAACTTAGTTTAGAAGGCTTGCATTTTGAATTTCATGCTTTTTAGATTAAATGTTGATAATTTTTTAGCATCATGGCAATTTTTGGGTCGTCGATGTCGTCGAGACAAAATTGTCTCGATTTCATCGAAATCGTCTCGATATCGCCAATTTTGTCCAAGGGCAAAATCAGCGAAATGGGGACGATTTCGTCAAAAAGGGGAAAATTTCGACTGAAAAAATCAGAGAAGAATTTGCTCAAATTTGGGATGATATCGTCCAATAGTGGACGATATCATAATTTATTAAATTGAACTTGCTTTACTTGCATTATTAATGATTAATGATTTTTATTGTTTTGTTGTTTATGTTGCAGAGAGGATTACTAAAGAGTAGAGAATGGAAATACGATGGGTTGAGGGATGACTTGGCCGCTCTATCTCAGGCAGAGCGAGATCAGATGGCTCAGGTTGGCTTGCAACATGTGGCAGAGATGCCATAGGTTTCTACAGATATGGGGCTATTGACAGCCCTAGCAGAAAGGTGGTATTCAGGTTCTTCCTATTTCTGGTTACCGACAGGGGAGATGACTTCCACACTAGAGGATGTATGGAGGATTTTGAGGATCCCCATACAAGGATAGCTAATCACTCCCGTGGCCAATTAGGACCATGTTATGATGCGACTATGTGAAGATCTGAGCTTCGCCTTAGAGAAGGACAGAGTGAACATTGAATCTCTACAGTAGATGCCTGGGGCATCTAAACTGACACAGGTTTTGACTGGGGTTGTAGGTGGTCTTTTGCTATACCATCAGAGTGGATGTAGAGTACCATGGCTACTGATAAATGTGGTCTATGACATGAGAGACCATGGATACAGGTTTGCTTGGGGGAGCTTTGTACTATGTCGATTGTATAGGATCCTGCATGGGGTCATATACAAGGGCGGCCGATGTCTGGTTATGACATCTCTATTGCAGGTTTGGTGCTGGGAGCACATCATGGTGCGGAGGCCGTTAGGGCTCCCACTAATAGGGATTGACAGGGAGAGGCCCTGAGATTTCTACTAGTGGCTCCGGAGAGGGTCATATCGGCAGATAGATCTACCAATGTCTCAAAGACTACTTGACGACCTTGTCTCCAACCAGATCACCTGGAGGCCTTAGAGAGATCATCCAGGGTGGGCCGAGGATGGACAGGAGCTGACTTGCATCAGGCGAGTTTACTGGCTAAGGATTGAGAGGGGAGAGGTGGAGCTCCACCACTATGATCGAGTTTTGAGGTAGTTTGGTCTACAGCAAGGGATCCCATCCCTTAAAGACTATGAGTTTTCCTGGACTATTCGGGATAACACTATAGTTAGCGGGGCTCCATATATGCAGTGCTTCTAGGGTCCAAACATAGATGATTCCCCCATTCAGTCGATGGATGGGGATGACACTGGGGTATCTGACGACTATGATGCCTGGTACATCATCATCCGCCCTCCTCGGATGATGAGGGCTTAGGGTCTAATTCACATAGTTGTGCATCAAATGTGGAGGCGGCACCAGGCGGCCATTGAGGTGACATAGGGTCATGGCGAGAGAGAGCAGAGGAGACCACAGGCTCAGTAGAGGCCACAGCAATGGGAGAGGAGGGAGGAGAGACCCCCTTCTCCATAAAGAGAGAGACCACCATCGCCCGATAAGGGCAAGGGTGTGGACACAAGAGAGAGTAGTGAGATGGCTACTCTCCAAGCAGAGACTGCCCATCTCCAAGCAGAGGTGCAGACTCTACAGGATGAGGCTACATGACATCAAGAGGAGGCCACAGCTCAGAGATGAGGTAGCACACCTCAGAGCATGGAGCAGAGGGGCGAGCACTCAAGATCTAGCACGGGCTATTGCCCATGTCACATTCTATTAGACACTATACCACCATATGGTGCTAGAGGGGTAGAGGTTACCGTTGTCGGCCCATATTGTGAAGCCTGTCGAGATGAGGTCATCGAGGACATCATCACGATTAGAGTCCAGGACTCATAGCACCACACAAACTATGATGGGGCCACCTCGTCCACCTTAGTGCGGGGGAGGAGATGAGACTGAGAGCTTGAGGGGTTCTCGAGGCTAGCTGCTACAAATTGCACTACATAGATTGATTATAGTTCTTATTATTATTTTTGATAGGGGATTGAGTATGCCTAGGTACAGATTGTGGCATACCAATCTAGTTTTGAGATGATGTACATATACTGTTGAGATATATATAGATGAGATATTTTTGATCATATGACTTGTCTTATGTATTTGTATGATGCTTTAATGTTTTGATTTGATTGATTTGATGATTCATGTAATTATGCCATTTGGAAACATTATAATTTTGATGTCATGCTGTAAGATTTTAAATGAAATAATCTGATGTAAACAATTTGGTTGTTTGTGATGTGATAATTTGATAAAAATAAAAGGGACTTTTAACAATAATTTCAAAGGACATTGTCGCTATTATAGACCATTTCATGGAGTCACCGCTCATTCGGTCATCAAGCTAATCCTAGTATAGAAATATTGCTAAAAGTAAAAGGGTGCTTAAGAGACTGTCTTAAGGCTTTTTTGTGATGATGCAAATGATGATGATGATGATGATTTGTTTTTCAGATTTCCATGAAAATATTATGCATGAAATATTTTAAAATGACTTTTTCTAGGCATAAATTCCTAAGTGTGATAATTTTTTTGGATAATTCCCTAGGAATTATACCATCATTGCAAAATTGAAGTTTGACATAATGACATGAAATAGAATAGGTGTTTGTTTATTTTAAAGCATAATTGTATAACATAATGATTTAAGTCATATGTTTTTATGATTTTAAATAAATGGAAAATAAAATTGGTACAATGGTTTGTGCTAGGCATAGAATATTTAGGTATAAACTTATACCATCATCACAAAATCCAAAGAAGAAAATAGATTGTTTTATTGCATGGTTGATTTTTAATTTTGGTCTTCAAAAAATATGAAGACGAGGACTTGCACTAGGCATAAAATTCCAATTTTAGTTTTGGAACTATACCATCGTCGTGAAAGTCAAAAGTTATATATAAATGTAACTTGATTGTATGTTGTGAAAATGATTTTGATTTTTGATAATGCATATAGTTGTCTTTATACTAAACAACTGTTCTGTAAAGAAGAAAATGAATTTATTCCAAACATTTTGCAAAAATATTTCAAAGTATTTTAAAGACAAAAGTTATATTTATAAGGAATCCCATGTGCGTATGTGAGTTCATTACCAATCTTGATTTATCATAATGATACACAAAATCTCTCAAATACAAACGTGTGTGCAATTGCATTGTTCATTTACCAAGTTGTGAGCAAGATAATTTGATACAAGTGATTTGAATGAACCAAATAAGTGTTCATTAACCATGATTTAGATGCATATAACCATACCAGACTACTATGTAGGTCGGGTTATCAAGAGCTAGCTAATCCATAAGCAGACATAGGTCTGTACAAAAGAAGGTCACTAATGTGACAGACATATCACCACGCTAGGAGTTACCCAAGGCCAAGCGGGTTGGGCACAAACCACCTATTATGGGGCTTAGCTCACAGTTTTCGAATAATTGAGAATTTCAGGGATTCAAGCTCATCAACCCTTCTTTTATTTTCAAGGGGTAGGGAAAGGGATGTTATTGCTTTTGCTTTTGCTTTTTTTTTTTTTCTTTTTCTTTGCGTTTGCTTCTTCTTCTTTTTTGTATTGACTTGATATTTGAGATAATGCTGAAATAACCTTTTTCTTTTTCTCTTTTTCTTTTGAACTTTTCTTTTCTTCCTATACTAGGGATACTTGCTCGGATTAGCTGTAGAGCAAGGGATTTTTATTTCGGGTAGGGGTGAGCTTGTCCTTTTGCCAATTCTCAAATATTCTAGACCATGTGCATGATAGGATAGCAGGGGAAACTTTTCGCTCAAGAACCACTTCTACTATGTAACATAGCATGGAAATTACAAATGTAATCATTTTATTGTGAAAAGATATGCTTGGTTTAAGTAAATAACAACATCAATTCTCTGTGCTCAAACTTTATTTAATTGAATTTTGTGTACTTTGATATAAGAGAGATTAGTAATCATGCCAGATAAAATCAAGATATTTATTTTTGTGTGTTTGTGATAGTGGGGGATTCCAAATAAATACTAATTTATCCAAAATAACTAAAAATATAACTGCAATACTTCACAAATTGAGAGGTACAAAGATAAAAGATGGTTTTGAAGATTTTGATGATTTTGATGTTTTTGTATTTGATTTTAATTTATGAAATTGGTGGTATATACAAGATGATCTATATACACTATACAAGGTTATTTGAGTATAGCGTATCTAAGGTTGCTTCAAAATCAAAGGAGGTTTTGAAGGATAATTTGGTTGTGTTGAAGGTAAGAACAAAAGGTGATGAATAAAAGGTAGCGATAACAAAAGCTTTGTTATAATGTAGAATAATGTAACAAAAGATTTGACTTTTATATGTGTAAAATTGATCATATTACAAAATAAAATGTCAGATGGATAAGAAGGTTCTTCATTCTTATCACTATCTTCCAAGTCTTGATAATATGGAGGGAGCATATGTGAAATATATGCATGTATGTTATTTGGTAAACAAGGATGATCATATATGGTGTTGTAATCACAATGACACTCATTTCTCACGGTCTGCTATTTTTTTGCATTCTGCTGCTTCTACGTGCTAAATGATTCGCACTATCCGACCGCTTCTCTGTACTTCTTCGCACTCTCTACTACAATCAGATGATCGATCACTTCTATAGTCTGCTCATTATCACTTTGGACTTGGAACACAACCCCTGCACATCACGCTCTTAATTCATGAAGATTCGATATGCACTCTTCACTTCGTCACAAAAGAAATATCACTTCAGCCTTAGCTCCAATCGAAACGACTCACTCTCTACGCACTTCAAATTTTGCACGCACCCCTTATCTTCGCACAAGTCCATCTCCATCTTAAATTGACCCTCCTTTTATAGAAGAAATCTTTAAGAACAATATTGAGACTACAGTCGGCTTAAACCCTAAAAGAGCGTCGATTGTCAAACCCTTATGAATATCGGCTTCAAACCCTAATGAATGTCGGCTTAAAACCCTAATGATTGTCGGCTTCAAACCCTAATGAATGTCGACTTCAAACCCTAAAGAATTTCAGCTTAAAACCCTAATTATGACTTCAAACCCTAATGAATGTCGGCTTCAAACCCTAAAGAATGTCGGCTTAAAACCCTAATGATGTCGGCTTCAAACCCTAATGAATGTCGGCTTTAAACAGTCTATCTGGTTCTGTGGCTTTCCTCTCGAAACTCCAACATGTCACGATATCGTGACACCTTTTACATCCGTATGCCTTCTTGCCCTCGTTGTCACAAAATCGTGACTCTTTTGCCCTTTGAAAGCTTTGTCACCGTTCTTGTCACGAAATCGTGACACTTTGATCTTTTGCTGACGTCATTCTTAATCTTGTCATGAAATCGTGACGCTTTCGGCTTCCTGAGGCTCTTCTTGCAACTTGTCACGAAATCGTGACACTTTCAGCTTTTGCTGACGTCATCCTCATCTTTGTCGCGAAATCGCGACGCTTTCGGCTTTCAGCGGCTTTTCTTGCACCCTATCGCGAAATCGTGACACTTTCATCTTTTGCTGATGTCATCCTCAGTTTTGTCATGAAATCGCGACGTTTTTGGCTTTCGTACATTCCTTGCTTCATGCAGTAGCGAAATCGCTACAACTTTGTGCCTTGTGCTTCCAACTTTGCTTCTACCCGTGAAGTATTAAGTCGTAGCGAAATCGCTACACTTTTATGTCTTGCACTTTCGACTTGTATCATAAACGCTGCACCTTTGAGATCTGTATGTTTGTCTTGTAGCGAAATCGCTACACCTTCGTGTTGTGCTTTTTCAACTCGTAGCGAAATCGCTACACCTTTGTGTTGTGCCTTTTCAACTCGTAGCGAAATCGCTACACCTTTGAGTTGTGCTTTTTCAACTTGTAGCGAAATCGCTACACCTATGTTTTGAGCACTTTTGACTCGTAGCGAAATCGCTACATCTTTTTCTCTTAACACTTTCTCCCTGCTTCGGCCAGCAAAAATTCAACATGTAGCGAAATCGCTACAGTTACTCGACTTAGCTTCTTGGCCTCCGACATGTCGCGAAATCGTGACAGTTTGCCTTGCGCCTTCTCTCTCTTCCGACTTGTCACGAAATCATGACATTTTCAACTGCGCCTTCTCTCTCCTCCGACTTGTCGCGAAATCGTGACATTTTCGATTGCGCCTTCTCTCTCCTCCGACTTGTCACGAAATCATGACATTTTTGATTGTGCCTTCTCTCTCCTCATTTTTGTCATGAAATCATGACAGAAAACATGTCGCGATATCGCGACAGTTTTCTAACTTGTCTTTTTCTTCGAATTTTTGAAACTGGGTCATCTCTGTTTTCTAGGAAACTTCTGTCCTCTGCATCTGAATGACTCCTACACTGTCTGTCCACTGCATCATTGGATCTAACTGCCTGTGTTGACAACAATGACAAACTTCTTGCAGCACCTTGCTCAACAATCTCCCCCTTTGGAATTGTTGGCAACACCTATGTACATTCCTGTAACTCTTCTCCCCCTTTGTCAATAATACCAAAGGGCTGCTACAAACTCCCCCTGAGTCCATCCTCACACTTCTCAGGCACAATTTGTTGCATCTGGCACAAATTATGATCATGAGCAAAAGAATAGTCAAATACTCAAATGCTCCCCCTGAGAAAGTGATCCCTGTAGCTAGTCACTTCTTAGGAAGTGTGACTACTCCTAATTTGCTTCGAAGGTACTCAAATACTTCCTTGGGCAAAGGTTTTGTAAAAATATCTGCTACTTGTTCTGTAGTTGGGACATAGTCCAATTTAACTTCTCCTTCTGCAACTTTCTCTTTCAAGAAATGATACCTTATAGCGATGTGCTTTGTCCGTGAGTGCATTATTGGATTCTTAGAGATGTTAATTGCACTGGTGTTATCACACTTTACTGATATTGGTTCACTAAAATTAATACCTAGATCTTTCAAGGTTTGTTTCATCCACAAGACTTGTGTGCAACATGTTGCTGCTGCAATATATTCTGCCTCAACTGTAGATAAAGAAACTGACTCTTGCTTCTTACTGTGCCATGCAACCAATCTGTCCCCCAAATAGAATGCTCCTCCACTGGTACTCTTTGTGTCATCAATGCATCCAGCCCAATCTGCATCTGAATATGATATAAGAGTGAAGTCTTTGCCTTTTGGGTACCACAACCCATACTCCATGGTGCCCTTGAGATACCGAAAAATCCTTTTAACTGCTGTCACATGAGTCTCTTTGGGGCTGGCCTGAAATCTAGCTACCATGCAAACGCCTACTGGAATATCGGGTCTAGTGGTACGTTAAATATAGTAGACTTCCAATCATAGATCTGTACATGGTTTGGTCTACAGGTGGAGATTTGTCTTCTTTGCTCAATTTGCAGCCTATTGTCATGGGAGTGTTGACTGGCTTATAGTCCTCCATAGTGAACCTTTTTAGCATTTCTTTCACATATTTGATTTGGGAAATGAATATGCCTTTTTCATTTTGATTAACTTGTAGCCCAAGAAAGTAAGACAGTTCACCAATCATAGACATTTCAAATTCATTCTGCATCTTATTTGCTAAGTCTTTACAAGATTCATCTTTGTTGCTTCCAAATATGATATCATCTACGTAGACCACTAGAACAATGAGATGCCCACCTTCTATTTTTACATACAGATTATTGTCCACTAATCCTTTCTTGAATCCCTGTTGAGAAAGATAATTATCTAGCCTTGCATACCATGCCCGTGGTGCTTGTTTTAATCCGTACAGTGCTTTCTTTAATTTGCAGACAAGGTTAGGATCTTCACTAATTTGAAAGCCATCTGGTTGTTCAATATAGACCTCTTCTTCAAGTTTCCCATTTAGGAAGGCAGATTTTACATCCATCTGATAAACTCTGAAGTTCTTGTGAACTGCTAGTGCCAAAAACATTCTAATAGCTTCTAGCCTGGCCACTGGCATGAAAGTCTCTTCAAAATCAATGCCTTCGACCTGTGCATAGCCTTTGCAAACCAGTCTTGCTTTGTTTCTAATGACTCGACCGTCTTCATTTAATTTGTTTTGAAATATCCATTTGGTGTCGATTACATTCTTATTTGCAGGTCTAGGTACCAGTTCCCAAGTTTTGTTCTTTTCAATCTGATCTAACTCTTCATTTATTGCCTTCATCCAGCTATCATCTTTGCTTGCTTCATCTATGTTTTTGGGCTCAATGCTGGATAAGAGAGAGTAATTACTTATTACTTTCCTTCTTGTCTGAATGCCAGCTGTGGGATCTCCAATTATTTGGTCTCTAGGATGATTTTTCTCCCAGTTTCCTGTTTTGAATTTTCTGTTTTCTTGCACCTCTGAGTCATCGGATAAGTTATCTGCATCAACTGCAGACGTATTTTCTGTTTCATGCACCTCATCTCCTTCAATTACTTCTTCGTAGATTGGGTAGTTTTCTTCAAAGTTAACTATTTGTTTCCTCCCTTCATCGAATTTAACATCTGCACTTGTCCACAATTTTCTTGAGTCTCTTGTTGTAGCATTTGTAAGCTTTGCTATTTGGAGAATAACCAACAAAAACACCTTCATCTGCTCTATCTTCAAACTTCCCAAGGTTGTCATCAGTTTTTTGATGTAGCACTTACAGCCAAATACTTTGAGATGTTTTGTTGTTGCTTTTCTACCAAACCACAACTCATAAGGTGTTTTGCATTCATGAGTTCTTAACATGTATCTGTTTTGAATGTATACTGTTGTGTGAACTGCTTCTTTCCAGAATCTATCTGCTATTTTGTTTTCTGCCAGCATGGTGCGTGCCATTTCTGTATAGTTCTATTCTTTCTCTCTACTACACCATTTCTTTGAGGAGTTACGGCTGCTGAATATTGTCTCCTGATACCATATTTTTCATAGTATTCTGTAAATTCATTCGAAATGAATTCTCCTCCTCTGTCCGATCGCAAGCATTTAATCCTTTTTCCTGTTTCATTCTCAACTAAACATTTCAAAAGCTTCTATTTTATCTTTTAGGAAGAATATCCATGTCATTCCGGAATAATCATCGATACACAACATAAAGTATTTGTCGCCGTTTATGCTTTGAGTTCTCATGGGTCCACACAGGTCAGTATGAATAAGTTCTAAAGGCCTGCTAGTGTGGTACTCTTTTGTTTTGAATGACACTCTGGTTTGCTTTCCCTTCTGACATGAAGCACAAACACTTGTTTGAAGGTTTCTTAATGGTTGGAATATCTCTCACTTGCTTGTTTAGAGCTGATTTTCACCAAATTATCAAAACTTATGTGTCCAAGCCTCTTATGCCACAACCAGTTCTCTTCTTCTTGTCCAATAAAACATGTACCTTCTGAAGTTTATGAGAGTGTGTACAGATTACCAGATGTCCTTGAACCAATTGCTATCAATTTCCCACTATTTATTTTTTTGACTTCACAACCCCTGCTTCTTGAAGACTACTTCATGACCTTTATCATAGATTTGACTAACACTTAACAGGTTATGTTTCAAACCATCCACAAATAAAACTTCTTCTGACTTGATTTTCCCTTCACTAATTTTGACAGACCCTTTTCCTATAATTTTGGCTCCATCATTATTTCCAAACTTCATAGAGCCACCCTCATATTTTTGTAGTTTTTCAAATTTTTGTTTATCACCTGTCATATGACTTGAGCACCCACTATCAAGGATCCACGGTACACATTTATTCTGAGCTCTAAAAGTTGTATGCACTATTAAAGATTCTTGTTCTTTCCTGAAGTTGTTCTTTTTGTTTCCATTCTGTTTTAACTGTGGTGTTGGGTTCTAGCTTGGATTTCCCCTTTTCAGAATCTTGCACATATCCTTCAGAAGAAATTCTATTTTGTTTTGCCCTATATGGTTGAATTCTTCTTTTCTGAGATTGATTTGAAACAGAAATACTGTGACAGTTTCTAGCAATATGCCCAAAGTTGTGACAATTAAAGCATTCTACTGCATAACTCATTAGAGGAGCAAAAGCATTTCTACTAGTGAAACTTCTAGGACCTATATTGTACTTGCAGTCCACAATTTTATGCCCATAACCATTACATTTAAAATAGAAACCATAGAAATAATGATTGAACCTGAAAGATGGTTTTTGCCAAGTTGTTGCAGGAGCCTTGGATCTTCTTTTCTTTTGATGTGTGACCTTGGTAAAACCGTCATTGTCAGTTCCTATTTCAGGACTGGCATTACTATTTTCTTTTGCCTGATTTGTTTTTCTTTCAACAGCCTGTTTCTTGTCTTTACTCTTTTCACGTTCAACATTGCTTGCCTTTGGTCCATTTGATGATTCTCCTTCAGTAAAGCCCAGACCAAATTTGATACCTGTGGGTCTTTGATCGCTTAGGATTTTGTCCAGCTTCATCGAACTTTCATCACGTTTTAAATGACAGCTAATTTTTCGATCCAGCTCTTGTATCTATATTCGAAGACTAACATTTTCTTCTTCCAATTTGCAATAGTAATCTATCTTCATGGTTACCTGTACTTCAAGATCTTCGGACATTTTCTTGTACTCTTCTATCTGTGTTTTTAGACTGGCTATAATGTCATTTGCATCCTCAAGCTTCCTTAACAATTTTTTATTCTTTCTTTTCTCAGATTTCCATTCCATAAGAGCAGAAACCAGCTCACCTTCTAAATCAACTTCAGCCTCACCTATTTCAATAGATACTTCAGAGTTCATTCCTTCTCTCTTTTGTGTGTTTTCTGCCTCTTCTGATTCTTCTACTTCAAATGCCATAAAGAGAGCCTCACTGTTCCTTCTTCAGAGTCTTCACTAGAACTGTCCTCTGAAGATTCTGCATTTCGGGAGATAAAGCTTTTCTTTTTGAAATTGCCTTTTCTGAAGTTTGTTTTCTTCCTCCATTCACTTCTTTCTTGATGTTGAGTTTCTTCACCTTTGTTCTTGTCATTGAGAGGACATTTGATAGCAAAGTGTCCAATGCCTCCACAATTGAAACATTTAAAAGGTAGCTTTCCTTTGTATTTTCCTTTTCCTTTTCTCAGCTTTCTGACAAAATTTGCTTCCATTTCATCTGAAGCATCCTCTTCTTCAGACTCTTGTTTTGTGCTTTTGCCTTTTAGGGCTTTGAAAGCTGCTTCTCTGTCTATGGGATTAGACCTTCCTATTCTCATTTCAAAAGCAGTCAAAGAACCATGCATCTCATCCATACTAAAACTATTTAGATCTTTGGCTTCTTCTATGGCAGAGACTTTAGAATCAAATCTAGGAGGGAGCGATCTTAATACCTTTTTCACGATAGTAGCATCGGTTAATTCTTCGCCGAGACCTCTGATTGAATTGGTGATCCCATTGACTCTTTGCATGAAGGTCTCTATGTTCTCATCATTGTCCATCTTTAAAGATTCGTATTGAGCTCGATGTGCTTGAAGCTTGGCCTCCTTGATCCTATCATCTCCTTCATGGATGTTCTCTAGTTTATCCCATATATCTTTTGCTGATTCACAATTTATGACCTTGACTAGCTCACTGTCCACTAGTCCACACATGATGGCATTTTTTGCTTTTGAATCATATTCAAATGCCTTTTTACTAGTAGTGTCTGTTGGAGCGGTGGCAGGAGCTTTGTAACCATTAACTATTGCACCCCAGATGTCAAAACCCAAAGCACTGAGATATGTCTGCATTCTAATTTTCTAGAACGCATAGTTAGTCCCATCAAACAATGGTGCTTTGTTCGAGGAGAAACCTTCACCACTTGCCATTACGTAACTTCCAAGATCACCTTAGCTATTTAAGCCTGTTTAGGTACTTGGCTCTGATACCAATTGTTGTAATCACAATGACACTCATTTCTCACAGTCTGCTATTTTTTTGCATTCTGCTGCTTCTGCGCTAAATGATTCGCACTATCCGACCGCTTCTCTGTACTTCTTCGCACTCTCTACTGCAATCAGATGATCGATCACTTCTGCAGTCTGCTCATTATCACTTCGGACTTGGAACACAACCCCTGCACATCGCGCTCTTAATTCACGAAGATTCGATATGCACTCTTCACTTCGTCACAAAAGAAATATCACTTCAGCCTTAGCTCCAATCAAAACGACTCACTCTCTGTGCACTTCAAATTTTGCACGCACCCCTTATCTTCGCACAAGTCCATCTCCATCTTAAATTGACCCTCCTTTTATAGAAGAAATCTTTAAGAACAATATTGAGACTGCAGTCGGCTTAAACCCTAAAAGAGCGTCGACTGTCAAACCCTTACGAATATCGGCTTCAAACCCTAATGAATGTCGGCTTAAAACCCTAATGATTGTCGGCTTCAAACCCTAATGAATGTTGGCTTCAAACCCTAAAGAATGTCGACTTAAAACCCTAATGATGTCGGCTTCAAACCCTAATGAATGTCGGCTTCAAACCCTAAAGAATGTCGGCTTAAAACCCTAATGATGTCGACTTCAAACCCTAATGAATGTCGGCTTTAAACAGTCTATCTGGTTCTGCGGCTTTCCTCTCGAAACTCCAACATGTCGCGATATCGCGACACCTTTTACATCCGTACGCCTTCTTGCCCTCGCTGTCGTGAAATCGTGACTCTTTTGCCCTTTGAAAGCTTTGTCACCGTTCTTGTCGTGAAATCGTGACACTTTGATCTTTTGCTGACGTCATTCTTAATCTTGTCGCGAAATCACGACGCTTCCGGCTTCCTGAGGCTCTTCTTGCAACTTGTCATGAAATCGTGACACTTTCAGCTTTTGCTGACGTCATCCTCATCTTTGTCGTGAAATCGCGATGCTTTCGGCTTTCAGCGGCTTTTCTTGCACCCTGTCGCGAAATCGTGACACTTTCATCTTTTGCTGACGTCATCCTCAGTTTTGTCATGAAATCACGACGTTTTTGGCTTCCGTACATTCCTTGCTTCATGCAGTAGCGAAATCGCTACAACTTTGTGCCTTGTGCTTCCAACTTTGCTTCTACCCGTGAAGTATTAAGTCGTAGCGAAATCGCTACACTTTTATGTCTTGCACTTTCGACTTGTATCATAAACGCTGCACCTTTGAGATCTGTATGTTTGTCTTGTAGCGAAATCGCTACACCTTCGTGTTGTGCTTTTTCAACTCGTAGCGAAATCGCTACACCTTTGTGTTGTGCCTTTTCAACTCGTAGCGAAATCGCTACACCTTTGAGTTGTGCTTTTTCAACTTGTAGCGAAATCGCTACACCTATGTTTTGAGCACTTTTGACTCGTAGCGAAATCGCTACATCTTTTTCTCTTAACACTTTCTCCCAGCTTCGGCCAGCGAAAATTCAACATGTAGCGAAATCGCTACAGTTACTCGACTTAGCTTCTTGGCCTCCGACATGTCATGAAATCACGACAGTTTGCCTTGCGCCTTCTCTCTCTTCCGACTTGTCGCGAAATCGTGACATTTTCAACTGTGCCTTCTCTCTCCTCCGACTTGTCACGAAATCGTGACATTTTCGATTGCGCCTTCTCTCTCCTCCGACTTGTCGTGAAATCATGACATTTTCGATTGCGCCTTCTCTCTCCTCATTTTTGTCGTGAAATCGTGACAGAAAACATGTCGCGATATCGCGACAGTTTTCTAACTTGTCTTTTTCTTCGAATTTTTGAAACTGGGTCATCTCTGTTTTCCAGGAAACTTCTGTCCTCTGCATCTGAATGACTCCTACATTGTCTGTCCACTGCATCATTGGATCTAACTGCCTGTGTTGACAACAATGACAAACTTCTTGCAGCACCTTGCTCAACATATGGATGAAGAAAAGTGATGGATAGAAGATAATTGTGATAATAGAGAATGTATAGAACTTGATGTTTCAACCGTTAAATATTCTTCAAATGGTTTTGGGTCACCCTGTATGGTAACCATTTTATTTGCAATTTCAAATTTCAAACATTGGTGAAGAGTGGAAGGGACAACCTTCATCGTATGAATCCAAGGACTTCTGAGAAGTAGGTTGTAAGGTGAAGGACAATATGCTACATAAAACAAAGTATCCAAAATATTGGGTCCAATATTAAGGGGAAAAATTATAGTACCTTGAGCTTCTTGAATTTCATTATTAAAAGATTTTATAATAACATTTGATTCATTAAGATCTTCTTCCTTTAATTTGAGTTTTTGGAATAATTGATAAGTGCATAAATTAAGAGAGGAGCCATTATCTACCATGATAGTTTTAACAAGTATTTCTTTATTAGATCCTGTAATGTAAAGAGATGAGTCTTCTTATGGAGTAGAGGAAGGAATCTCCTCATCATAGAATGAAATATGGTTAACCTCAAGAGGGTTTACACCATTAATTATGTTCTTAGAGAGAATATGATGAGGAACAAATTGTTGGCTAGGTATCTTGAACAAAATTTCCTTGTGATAAATTTGTAATACTTCTAAAAGGGATATCTTTTCTTGAGGATTAATCACTTGTTGTTGGCTATCAAAGTGGATTTCAGATTGACATTTTGATTCTAAATATGAGCTTTCTATGCTTACATTCCATTTTGGATCATTCTCTAGAGCCAAAGATAGTTTTGAAGGTTGGTCAAATGAGGAATCCATATCTTGAATATCATATTGAGTTGATTGAACTTGAGGTTGCTCATTTGTAGTTTCTGTTACTATATTAATAATATCATCATGATGGGACACATTAACATGCAATATTTGATTGGTTTCTTGTTGTTGATAATTGAATAGGGGTTCTTGGGAGATCCCCATGTCTTGATTTATTATTGGTATTTGTTGTGTAGGAGTTTGATTGTTTATTGGAGATTTATAATCAGTTGTAGATTGTAATTCCTTTATATTAAAAATACCCTCATCAATCAAATCTTGAATTGAACATCTTAAATCTTTACAATTTTTTGTCATATGTCCATCCACTCTATGATATTCACAATGTAGCTCAGGTTTAAACCAAACTGTTGTGGTATCAGGTTGTCTTATGGAAGGGAGTTCAATCCTATTTGTATCAAGTAAATGCTTGAGAATTATATCCATTGGTTGATTGAGCTTAGTAAATTTACGTGATGAAGGTTTTTGATATGTGCCTTAGGAATTCAGTCATAAAAGGGCATAATGGTTTCTCACCTCTACTTTCTTTATTATGGGTAGAATGATGACAAGAAGATTGCGAAGTAGGAGGTGAGTGCATGGTCAGATTGGAAGAATAATTATTTTCTTGTTGAAATGGATGTGTTGTATTGAAAGAAGAATATTGAAACGATGGAGGAGGATTGTATGTGGATTGATAGACATAATATGGATATATGGGGGAATAGATAATATCGTTATGAAGAGGATTGGCAAAGGGATTGTCCTGTTGGGGTAAGGATGAAAAATGAGAAAAGTGTGATGGAGGTGTTGAATAGGGATGAGGTTGGTCATAATCAACAAATGTATTTAGCTGAATTCTTCCAACATTACTGATGGGCTCATATTGATTTGAGTAAAAACTCATGGTTTCTTTAGTACTTCTAAAAGTAATATTTAGTATCTACTATTTAGAATTGAATCTAAAACATACAAACTCAAAATGATGATTTTGTTACTTTTTGTTTTTTTTGTATACATATATATATATATATATATATATATATATATATATATATATATATATATATATATATATATATATATTTGTTTTTATATTTTGAATCAGAAAGATGTCTATGTTATTCACGTCGGGTTCACCAAAATGTATCGTTCCAAAATTTTTGCACCCTTACCTTCAGGCTAAAGGATCCACGCCCGAAAGGGGGATGGGAAAAGGATGGGATAGTACCTCGGACTGAGAGGCCCTTTGAAGGTCCCGCCTCTCGGGGGAGGGGTATTAAGGTGATTTTTCGACGAATGGTGGGGTTCACCAAGAAACGTTTAGTGGCAGTTTCCACACCTAGGTTGGGAATGTGTTTAATGTGTTTAGTTTTATCTTTAAACATCCAAGTCCTAGGTTTGGCCAGATGAATCTAAGTTGTTCTATTATGAAAATGCAGACTAAATGAAATGCAAAAAATAGATTTGAACAGAAAATAGAGAGAAAAAGCTAAATTAAAGAGCCATACCTGATCCGGATGTCTGATGGAGGTTCTGATTCTTGAAGCAGTCAGGATCATCTGGAATTTGACAAGATCGTCTGAGATCTGACGAATTCGTCAGACAAATTCATTAGAGACCTGCAAACATAAAAGTAGAGGCAAAATACCAGAAATGCAGCTATGACAACAGAGGGCAAGGATATAGAATGACAGTAACAATCTTAAAATGATGATAATAAATAAAATATGAATGCATTACAATAATCTAATGACAATTTATGATTTTATTAAGCATTAAGACTATATGGGTGAACTCCAAGATGCAAAATAATAAAGAATAATCATAAGTTTAACTAAATGCAGAATAATGCAATAGAAAAGAATGAAGAAACACAAACTCTGGGCACTGATTGCCCCCAATGCAGACTGCAATCGAAATCATCTCGAATTGGTGTGAAATCGTCTCGAATTGAACAGGATCGTCCGTGACGATCTGAGCTTGCTTCGGCTAAAAAATACTAAGGTTCCTGCAAATAAACTTGGACAAATATGGAGGCAAATAGTAATTTAGGACGGTCTAATGCACGTAGAACTTGTGTTACAGGAAATTTCAGCCAGGGGGAATGCCAAGAGGGGGTCCTAAGGTTAAATAGGCTTAGGAGGGAGGTTAGGAGGTTGGAGATCATCCTAATTTGGAAGATCTCCAACGGGGGAGGTCTCTAACGGCACAGACACGCTTCTGCCTGGATTAGAGACGTCGTTGAAATAGAAGCTAACTATGCACAAATCAGTTTGGTACGAGATCGTCTGGACGTTCTTCTCTAGAAGAAATCGTCCAATCTAAGGCGATATCGTCTAATCAACGACGATATCATCAAACGGATAAAAAAAACTCTAAAAATGGCACAAAAAACGAGAAAATCGGTAGCAGGCAGTTTGGGGGCGGTTTTGAGGTTAAAATTTGAATTTGAATTATTACTAATGTAATTTTGATTATTGCTAAGTTTTACTGTGCCAATTTTAGGGTGCTACACATGGTTTTGGTTTTAGAGCTACACAATTCATAAGTCGTGGTCATAATGGTCATGAAAATAGAACTTCACAATACAGGGTTCAGGAAAGGAATGGATATGGAAATTATTTCAAGAAATATTTTAGGATATGGGCACCATCCAAAGGCTACAATATCAAGTGTTTTAATTGCAATAACTTTGGGCATATTACAAAATGGTGTAGGACTCAGATCCAAATAGGTTCAAGGCAATAAGTTCAAACAGGTTCAAGGTAAGAAGGTCAAACAGGTTCTAGACAAGAAGATCAAGTAATTCATCAAGAGAAGGATATCAAAAAAACATGGAAGGAAGTTGATAGAGGAAAGAAACAATGTGATATGGGAGTAGAAGTACTCCTACCCCAAAATTAATCACCTCAAAAGAGAAGTTGGTGATGGGGCTATGCTTAAGAGTCATATCTTTTAGCCCCATAGGTGTCCCTTTTGCCATTTATATCAAAGGGGCAGAGATTTGAGTAAGTGGGAGAGCATTGAGTTAGAGGGAGAAACCTCTAAAGAGAGTATTTAGTTAGGGGGAGCAGCCTCCATAGAGATTATTGAGTCAGGGGGAGCAACTTTGATTCTCAGAGATGGTTTTTGTAGTGATTGTGGTTTTTGCTTTAGAGGTGTTGCCATCAATGATAAAGGGGGATATTATTGGTGTTGGCAATTTTGGGTACCTTGGGTACATTGCCTTTGCTCAAGTGTAGAAGTTGTCATTGATGTCAAGAAGCTCTTGAAGGAATTTGATTTAATGTCAGATTATTCAGAGCATGGACAGTGGGTTTCCAAAAAGATCATAGTAGCCCATTTGCAAAAGATCAAAGAAAAAAAGACAAGTTAGAAAAAGTTTGCAGCAGGCTGGAAAAACTGTCGCGATTTCGCGACATGTTGGAAGAGAGAGAAGAAGCTGGAAAAACTGTCGCGATTTCGTGACATGTTGGAAGAGAGAGAAGAAGCTGGCAAAACTGTCACGATTTCGTGACATGTTGGCAAAGAAGGAGAGCAAGGTGGAAAGTGTCACGATTTCACGACATGTCGCATTTTCGCGACTCGAAAAGTGCAGGAAGGCAGAAAAGGAAAAGTGTCACGATTTCGCGACATATTGCAAAGAAGATTGTACGGACCAAAAAGTGTCACGATTTCGTGACATGTTGCAGGAGAGGGAGTCCGAAAGGAAAAATGTCATGATTTCATGACATAATGCTGAAAGGAGAGTCCACAGTGTGAACTGTCACGATTTCGCGACAAGTTCGAAGAGAGAGAAAGTTACTCGAAAGGTGTCACGATTTCACGACATGCTGAAGAGTTCGAAGTGAGAATAGTCATGATTTCTCGACATGCTACAAAAGATGAAGTGAGGACTATCATGATTTCATGACATGCTGAAAAGCTCGAAGTGAGAACTGTCACGATTTCGCGACATGCAACAAAGGGAAGAGTCTGAAATGAGAAGCGTCACGATTTCGCGACGGGCTACAAAGAAAGCGTACGGAAGCTGAAAGCGTCACGATTTCATGACAGGATGAAAGAAAAGCGTACGGATGTAGAAAGTGTCACGATTTCATGACAGGCAGAAGTGAAGAAGCTAGCGGATGAAGATGTAGCGATTTCACGACAGGATGAAAGAAAAGCGTACGGATGGAGAAAGTGTCACGATTTCACGACAGAAACTGGAAGCAGGTCTTCTATAGGAGAAGTGTCACGATTTCATGATAGAAGCAGAAAGGAAGGCTATGAAGACAAAAGCATCACGATTTCGCGACATGTTCCAGTTTCATGGGAGTAAGGCAGAGAGAAGCTCAAGGCAACGAAAGTGTCACGATTTTGTGACATGTTCCGTTTTCGCTAGTGCAAGCCGAGAAAAGGTTGAGAAAGCGAGAAGGGTCATGATTTCATGATAGGAGTGAAGATGACGTCAGCAAAGGCAGTAGTGTCATGATTTCATGACAAAAGCAGAGAAGAAGGCCATGAAGTCAGAAGGGTCACGATTTCATGATAGAAGAGAAGATGACGTCA
Source organism: Wollemia nobilis (assembly GCA_028583015.1). Classification (NCBI taxonomy): domain Eukaryota; kingdom Viridiplantae; phylum Streptophyta; class Pinopsida; order Araucariales; family Araucariaceae; genus Wollemia; species Wollemia nobilis. The sequence goes on along the minus strand of JAQPPZ010016467.1, from coordinate 9,406,975 downwards.
ACAAAAGTAGAAAGTGTCACGATATCATGACAAAAGCCATAAGATAGTGTTCGGTTGCAAAGGTGTCATGATATCGTGACATGTTGTAGTTTCATGAGAAAAGCTATAGAACCATAGAGGCGGTTGAAGCTGATAGAGTTGAATTTGAGCTGACGCAGTTTAGGGTTTTGCAGCCGACGAAGTTAAGGGTAGCAGCTGACTAAGATCAAGGTTTTGATCTTGAAAGTTTTAGTATAAAAGCAGGGCTGCTTGGAGAGAAAATGACATCGATCGAAGTGTGCGTTCGAAGAGCGGCGTTCACAGACTATGCGAAGTGAAGAAGTTCGATCGTCGAGAGCAGAGTGCATTCTGTCGAATCTTCCAAGTGAGAGAGATTGCAAGGAAGCAGAGTGCGCGAAGACTATGCGGCTGTAATTGTGTAGAGGTGCAAAGGTCAAGGGCAGCTGTGATTGCACAAAAAGAGCGAAGGACTATGTTTTTGTGCAGACCAAAAAAAGAGGACAAAAGACATCTGTGCCAGACCGAAGGACTGTGTTCGGTGCAGATCAGAGAAAGAGAAATCGAGGACATTTGTGCTAGACCGAAGGACTGTGTTTAGTGCAATTTCGAGGACCAGCTTTGGAGGTGATAGAGTTGAGGACAGAGGTCTCCAGCCAGAGCAGGGAAGACAGGTGTCTTCTATGGATAGAGTTCCATTTGCTAAGGGCGAGAGGAGGCGAGAGGTCTTCTAGAGGATCACCAACCAGAATAGAGCTAGGGGATTGGTGTCTCCTTTGGGTTGATGCCCATAAATATTGTAATCGGGAAAGGTATTCCCAGATTTTGAGTTGATAAAATTTAGTGAGAGATTTTATCCGTGGAGTAGCCCGCTTTGGGTGAACCACGTAAATTGTTGTGTCTCTATTGTGGATGGTGTTTTGTGCATTGCTTTAATTACTGCTATTGATATTGCTTTCTATACTCTGCATAATATTGATTTGAAAGTTGATTTGGAGAAAAAAAGTAAAAAGTGGTCTTATACTGTTCACCCCCCCTCTCAGTATAAGCTTGTGTTCTTCAATTGGTATCAGAGCCGGTGCCTTCGAAAAGTTTAACAACTTGAAGGAAAAGCTAGCAAAGAACACAATGGATTATTCAAGTGGCAATGCAACACCTATTCTTGATGGATCAGATTTTGGTCTTTGGAGTGCAAGGATGAAGGTTCATCTAATGGCACTTGGGAATGAGGTTTGGGAAGTGATTGAAGATGGGTACACTATTCCTGAAAATGGTCCTTATACTAAAGAAGATAGGCTCCTACATCACAGCAATTCAAAAGCAATGAATGCAATCTTGAAGGGTTTATAGAAAGCAGATCTCACCAAAGTGATTCACTGCAAGACAGCTAGTGAAATGTGGAAACAACTGCAGGTGGTTCACACGGGTGATGTAAATGTCCGAAAGGCCAAGTTGAGACACTTCAAAGGTATGTTTGAACAACTCAAGATGAATGATGATGAAAATATTAGTGACTACATGCTTCGTATGGATGAGGTTGTTAACTCCATGAAAGACTTAGGTCTTGAGCTTGCTGAAAATGATGTTTGTGATAAGATTTTAAGATCTCTTCCTAATAGATTTAGTGAAAATATTTCTGCTATTGAGGAAGCTAAAGATTTGGATAAGTTGAAAAAGGATGAGCTCCATAGTATACTTGCAACATTTGAGTTGAGAACTCAAGTGAAGGTTGATGTCAAGAAAGAGGCAGCTTTCAAGGCTACCAAGAAATCCAAAGGTAAACAGATTCAAGAGAGTGATGAGTCTTCTAGTGATGAAGAGGCATATTACAACAAGAAAGGCAAGTTCTCTAGAAAGCACAAAAGCATGAAGAATATAAGATGTTTCAATTGTGGAAAGTTTGGCCATTATGCTACTGATTGTACTATTTCCAAGTATGAAAGTGATGAAGATAAACAGGATTCTAAGAGCAAGGATTCTAAAAAATTCAAACATCACAGGAAGAACAAAGATGAGCACAACAATCACGGAAAGAGGTATTCTCACAAGCACAAGAAGAGTTTCTACCTAGACAAAGCAAGTAAGTGTTCTAGTAGTGATAGTGAAAGTTCTTCAAGTGATAGTGAAAATGAGATGTTGTTCATATCGAAAAAGAGGAAGAACCGAAACATAGATTCATTATCATGAAATGTTTTAGATGTGGAAATTTTGGTCACCTTGAGGATGATTGCACAAATAATGAATTGGTTACTAGTATGTATGAGGATGCTTCAGAAAACTATAAGGAAGATGCTTGTATGGTTTTTGAAAAGGGTAGCACCTCTAGTGATAAGAAATCTGTAAAAGGCTCTGATGATTCAGAAAGCAAACAAATAAAGGATCTTGAAAGTGAACTTACTAATGCTCTTAGTGCTTTGAAAAAGGAAAGAAAGAAGAATGCCGGACTCAAGGATAAGTTAGATGAATGTTGTATGGAGAGAGATGATCTTACAGAAAGTCTTGACTTCTCTATGGCTAAGACACAAGAACTCAAGGACGAGTTAGAGTCTAAGATTCTTCAGTATAATGAGTTGGAACAGAAAATGGCTTCTTTGGAAGTGGAAACTAAAGAGTACAAGGATAAACTGTACAGGTTTCAAGATAGCTCCAAAAGGGTTAAGTCTCTCATCAAAGGTCAAAGAAAACCAACAGATAAAATAGGTCTCGATTTTGTTGAGCCGCACAAGGAACAGGTTGGGGAATCTAGCAAGAGATTTCAAAAGGAAGAGAGTTCTGATGAAGAAAGTACTTCAGATCATGAGTCCATGAGTGATAGATGCGCAGAAATAGAAAACAAAATTCAGATTGCGAAGAAGAAGTTTTCGGGACCCAAGAGGTCGAATAAAAGAAAATTTCACGACAGATGTTTTGCGTGTCACAGGTTTGGTCACATGGTTGTGCATTGCATGACTCAAGTAAGGAAGGTAAATGACAGTTTTAGAGGTAGCAATTTCTTTCAAGGGTATTGCTACTCTTGTAATCAATTTGGGCATAAGGCATTTTTTTGCAAGGCTAATAACAGGAACTCGGTTAGTCAGAACAAGCGGATTCGAAGAACAGGTATGCCTAAAAGAAATAACATTATTACTTGTTATAAGTGCAACAATGATGGTCACACAGCTAGACAGTGTAGAGCTGATCTTCCAAGGTACAAGAACAGGAACAGTGGTATGAACAGGTCCAAGGATCAAACAGTGATAGGAACAAGAACAGGAATATTGACAAAAAATTCAAAAGAAGGCCCGACAAGGAAATTGTAGATGCTGATGATGATCGGTGCCTAATGGGAGTTTTACTCCCACCCCTATTTTAATCACCTCATCAGGAGGTGGGGGAGGGACTAAGCTAAGAGGCTCATTCTTAGTCCCAAGCCCCAAAGGTGACCCTTTGCCATTGATGACAAAGGGGGAGAGATATGAGTAAGGGGGAGAGCATCAAGTGAAGAGAAGAGCTTCAAGTCAGGGGGAGCAAAACTTCAAAGGCAGATTCTCAGTTGTTAGCACAGCTGGTTTCAGTTTTGGCTCTTGAGTTGTGTTTTTAGTAAAGGTTTGCCATCAATGACAAAGGGGGAGATTGTTGGCAATTTTGGGTACCTTGGGTACATTGCCTTTGCTCAAGTGTAGAAGTTGTCATTGATGTCAAGAAGCTCTTGAAGGAATTTGATTTAATGTCAGATTATTCAGAGCATGGAAAGTGGGTTTCCAAAAAGATCATAGTAGCCCATTTGCAAAAGATCAAAGAAAAAAAGACAAGTTAGAAAAAGTTTGCAGCAGGCTGGAAAAACTGTCACGATTTCGCGACATGTTGGAAGAGAGAGAAGAAGCTGGCAAAACTGTCACGATTTCGTGACATGTTGGAAGAGAGAGAAGAAGCTGGAAAAACTATCGCGATTTCGTGACATGTTGGCAGAGAAGGAGAGCAAGGTGGAAAGTGTCACGATTTCGCGACATGTCACATTTTCACGACTCGAAAAGTGCAGGAAGGCAGAAAAGGAAAAGTGTCACGATTTCACGACATATTGCAAAGAAGATTGTATGGACCGAAAAGTGTCACGATTTCGTGACATGTTGCAGGAGAGGGAGTCTGAAAGGAAAAATGTCACGATTTCATGACATAATGCTGAAAGGAGAGTCCACAGTGTGAACTGTCACGATTTCATGACAAGTTCGAAGAGAGAGAAAGTTACTCGAAAGGTGTCACGATTTCGCGACATGCTGAAGAGTTCAAAGTGAGAATAGTCATGATTTCTTGACATGCTACAAAAGATGAAGTGAGGACTGTCACGATTTCATGACATGCTGAAAAGCTCGAAGTGAGAACTGTCACGATTTCGTGACATGCAGCAAAGGGAAGAGTCTGAAATGAGAAGCATCACGATTTCACGACGGGCTACAAAGAAAGCGTACGGAAGCTGAAAGCATCACGATTTCATGACAGGATGAAAGAAAAGCGTACGGATGCAGAAAGTGTCACGATTTCATGACAGGTAGAAGTGAAGAAGCCAACGGATGAAGATGTAGCGATTTCATGACAGGATGAAAGAAAAGCGTACGGATGGAGAAAGTGTCACGATTTCATGACAGAAACTGGAAGCAGGTCTTCTATAGGAGAAGTGTCACGATTTCATGATAGAAGCAGAAAGGAAGGCTATGAAGACAAAAGCGTCATGATTTCGTGACATGTTCCAGTTTCGCGGGAGTAAGGCAGAGAGAAGCTCAAGGCAGCGAAAGTGTCACGATTTCGTGACATGTTCCATTTTTGCTAGTGCAAGCCGAGAAAAGGTTGAGAAAGTGAGAAGGGTCACGATTTCATGATAGGAGTGAAGATGACGTCAGCAAAGGCAGTAGTGTCATGATTTCATGACAAAAGTAGAGAAGAAGGCCATGAAGTCAGAAGGGTCACGATTTTGCGATAGAAGAGAAGATGACGTCAGTAGAAGTAGAAAGTGTCACGATATCATGACAAAAGCCATAAGATAGTGTTCGGTTGCAAAGGTGTCATGATATCGTGACATGTTGTAGTTTTACGAGAAAAGCTACAGAACCACAGAGGTGGTTGAAGCCGACATAGTTGAATTTGAGCCGACGTAGTTTAGGGTTTTGCAGCTGACGAAGTTAAGGGTAGCAGCCGACTAAGATCAAGGTTTTGATCTTGAAAGTTTTAGTATAAAAGCAGGGCTGCTTGGAGAGAAAATGATATCGATCGAAGTGTGCGTTCGAAGAGCGGCGTTCGTAGATGGTGCGAAGTGAAGAAGTTCGATCGTCGAGAGCAGAGTGCATTCTGTCGAATCTTCCAAGTGAGAGAGATTGCAAGGAAGCAGAGTGCATGAAGACTATGCGGTTGTAATTGTGCAGAGGTGCAAAGGTCAAGGGCAGCTGTGATTGCGCAAAAAGAGCGAAGGACTATGTTTTTGTGCAGACCAAAAAAAGAGGACAAAAGACATCTGTGCCAGATCGAAGGACTGTGTTCGGTGCAGATCAGAGAAAGAGAAATCGAGGACATTTGTGCTAGACCGAAGGACTATGTTTAGTGCAATTTCGAGGACCAGCTTTGGAGGTGATAGAGTTGAGGACAGAGGTCTCCAGCCAGAGCAGGGAAGACAGGTGTCTTCTATGGATAGAGTTCCATTTGCTAAGGGCAGAGGAGGCAGAGGTCTTCTAGAGGATCACCAACCGTAACAGAGCTAGGGGATTGGTGTCTCCTTTGGGTTGATGCCCATAAATATTGTAATCGGGAAAGGTATTCCCAGATTTTGAGTTGATAAAATTTAGTGAGAGATTTTATCCGTGGAGTAGCCCGCTTTGGGTGAACCACGTAAATTGTTGTGTCTCTATTGTGGATGGTGTTTTGTGCATTGCTTTAATTACTGCTATTGATATTGCTTTCTATACTCTGCATAATATTGATTTGAAAGTTGATTTGGAGAAAAAAAGGTAAAAAGCGGTCTTATACTGTTCACCCCCCCTCTCAGTATAAGCTTGTGTTCTTCAATTGGCAATCTGAGTTATTTTATGTTGTCATTGATGTCACATGAATCATTGATGTCATATAGATCACATTGAGTTTTGATGGGCAAATGATATCTTGGAAAGCATGGATAAAATAAAGGTTTTTGTGAAAACCAAGGCAAGTAAAATAAAAGGTTTTATTTAAAGCCATGGTTGGCATATTTGAAAAGGGTTTTTCTTAAAATCTAGGTAGGCCTTTCGTTTCATTGAAAAAGGTGCCTCGATGATGGAGATATTTAATTTTAAATATTTAGTTTAAATTTTAATTATTTTGAAGAACACAAGCTTATACTGAGAGGGGGGGTGAACAGTATAAGACCCTTTTTAACTTGATCTATCACTACAGCTTTCAAACCATTAACAAGGAGAATAAGATAGCAGTAATGACAGCAGTAAAACCAGTGCACAAGAAGCAATCCGTAATGAGACACAACAAATTAATCCATGGATAAAAACTTTTCTTCTAAAAGTTATATCAAAACCTCTGGGAATCCTCCCCGATTACAATGTTTATGAGCCTCAGCTCAAAGGAGACACCTTCCCCTAATTCAACTTTGCTAGTGATCCTCTAGAGGACCTCTATCTCTTTTGCCCTTAGCAAGTGGAACTCTTTCCACAGAAGACACTGTCTTCCCTGCTCTGGCTGGAGATCTCTGTCCTCAACTCTGTCACAGCAAGCTGGTCCTCTTTTCTGCACCAAAACATAGTCCTTCGGTCTGGCACAATTTTGTCCTCTTTCTCTGTTCTTTTCTGCACTTGGTTGGAAAACAACTTTTCCCTGTCTGCAAAACTACAGCAGCACAGTCTTCTTAAGTTACAGCTGCACTATCTTCTCAACTTCTATGCAAAAATAGTAGTGTAGTCTTCGCAAAAATTGTAGCAGCACTATCGCCGTTCGACCTTTACAACTGTTCGTAATTACAGCAGCATCCACCTTGCACACTTTGCTTTCGGTTACACAGACTATGTGTAACCACAACAACACACTCTCCTTGCACAGTCTTTTTATGAACAGCAGCACTTTCTTCACGCAAACAACAGCTCAGACTTTGACACTTAAAAGATTCAGCGAAATGCACCCTAAGGCTGCAGTCGAACTTCACTCTCTGCTTTTTTGAGATCGAACCTCACTTGTCGCACTCACTCTGTGAATATCACTCTTCGAATGCACACATCAACAACACACAAAAATGCTCAAATAGTCTTCCTTTAATACTCACAATCTCAAGATGAAATCTTTGATCTTTAGTCGGTTGTTCAATCTTCTACCACGTCGGCTGTAAGACTTTATACTTTGTCGGCAAAGGTTAACTTCGTCGGCTTCAAACGCTTCTGCTGTTCTATGGCTTTTCTCGTGCGACACTCAAACATGTCGTGATATCGCTATGCCTTGGTCTGTCGTACACCTTGTATTACACGCTGTCGCGAAATCGTGACACTACTCCTATCGAGCGCCTTCTTTGATTTGCTATCGCGAAATCGTGACACTACAGCCTTTGCTGACGTCACCATGAATCTTGTCGTGAAATCATGACGTTCTGGACTTCACAGCCTTCTTCTCCGCTACTGTCACGAAATCGCGACACCTTTGCCTCTTGACGTCATCATGAATCTTGTCGTGAAATCGTGACGCTCTGGACTTCACTACCTTCTTCTCCGCTACTGTCATGAAATCATGACACCTTTGCCTCTTGCTGACGTCATCATGAATCTTGTCATGAAATCGTGACGCTCTGGACTTCACTGCCTTCTTCTCCGCAACTATCATGAAATCGTGACACCTTTGCCTTTTGCTGACATCATCAGCAACTCTGTCGTGAAATCATGACACCTCTCGCTTCTTCATCCTTTTCTTGGTTTGCACTAGCGAAAATGAAACATGTCACGAAATCACGATGCTTTCGCTGCCTTAGGATCTTTCTTGCCAACTGCTCGTGAAACTGGAACATGTCACGAAATCGTGACACTTTCTTCTTCTTCTGTCGGATCGGACACTTCCTGCACTCAACACGCCAACTCAACTTGTCTCGAAATCGTGACACTTTTGCATCCGTACAACTTCTTGCGAAACTGTCGGAAATCGGACACTTTTTGTCCTTGCTTCTCTTCGCATGTCACGAAATCGCGATAATTTTGGCCAAACTTTCTCTCTCCTCAAACATGTCACGAAATCGTGACACTTTTGCCCGCTTTGCCTCTGCCTTCCTGCATGTCACGAAATCATGACTTTCTCTCTCCTCAAACATGTCGCGAAATCATGACAGTTTTTCCAGTAGCCTGCAAACTTATTCTACTTTATCTTTTTTGGATTTTTGGCAACTGGGCTACTCTGATTTTCTTGGAGACTTACTGACCAACTAAAACCTTCAACAAAAACACATCCTTGGACTTAAAAACAAGTTGCTCCAATAGTTCCTCGACATCAAAAACAACATCTACCAATAGCTCCTTGACATCAATGACAACAACTAAACTTAGGCAAAGGCAATGTACTCAAGGTACCCAAAATTGCCAACAATCTCCCCCTTTGTCATTGATGGCAACCCTTATCTAAAACACATCTTTCAAGAGTCAAAACTGAAATCAATCTCTCCAAGTTTTGCTCCCCCTGATTTGAAGCTTTCCTCTTCTCTTGAAAACTCTCCCCCTTACTTAAATCTCTCCCCCTTTGTCATCAATGGCAAAGGGTCACCTTTGGGGCTTGGGACTAAGAATGAGCCTCTTAGCTTAGTCCCTCCCCCATCTCCTGATGAGATGATTAAAATAGGGTTGGGAGTGACACTCCCATTAAACACTCATCATCATTAGTGTCCAAGATTTCTTTGTCGGGCCTTCTCTTGAATTCTTTTCCTGTATTTTTGTTCCTGTCATCGTTTCGATCCTCGGACCTATTAATACTATTGTTCCTGTTTCTTTTATCTTTTCTGTTCTTATCCATACCTTGATCCTTGGACCTGTTCATGTCATTTTTCCTATTTTTGTTATCATTCCTATTTTTATCCATGCCTTGATTCTTGAACTTGTTCATGCTGCTGTTTCTGTTCTTGTATCTCAGAAGATCAGCTCTACATTGTCTAGCTAGGTGTCCTTCATTGTTGCATTTATAGCAGGTAAAAATATCAGTCATGGCTGTTCTTTGAATTCGCCTGTTCTGACTAACCCAGTTCGTGTTATTTGTCTTGCAAAAAATTGCCTTGTGCCCGAATTGTTGACAAGAGTAGCAATACCCTTGAAAGAAATTACGTCTCCTAAAACTGTCATTTACTCTCTTCATTTGAGTCATGCACTGTACAACCATGTGACCAAATCTGTGACACACATAACATCTGTCGTGAAATTTTCTTTTGTTCGACTTCATGGGTCCCGAAAACTTCTTCTTCTCAGTCTGAATATCATTTTCTGTTTCTGCGTATTCATCACTTACGGACTCATGATCTGAAGTACTTTCTTCAACAGGACTCTCTTTCTTTTGAAATATTTTGCTAGATTCCCCAACCTGTTCCTTGTGCGGCTCAACAAAACCGAGACCTGTTTTATCTGTTGGTTTTCTTTGTCCTTCGATGAGAAATTTAACCTTCTTGGAGCTATCCTGAAATCTGTAGAGCTTATCCTTGTACTCTTTATTTTCTTCTTTCAAAGAAGCTATTTCCTGTTCTAACTCACTATACTCCAGAATTTTAGATTCTAACTCATTCTTGAGTTCTTGTGTCTTAGCCATAGATACTTCAAGATTTTCTACAAGTTCATCTATCTCCATACAACATTCATCTACCTTAATCTTGAGTCTATCATTCTTCTTTCTTTCCTTTTTCAAAACACTAAGAGCATTATTGAGTTCGCATTCAAGATCCTCTATTTGATGGCGCTTTGAATCATCACAACCTTTTTCAGATTTCTTATCACTAGAGGTGCTACCTTTTTCAAAAACCATACATGCATCTTCATTGGGGTTTTCTGAAACATCCTCATACATACTAGCAGCCAAATCATCATTTCTGCAATCATCCTCAAGGTGCCCAAAATTTCCACATCTAAAACATTTCATGATAATGAATTTGTGTTTCGGTTCTTCCTCTTTTTCTAAAATGAACAACATCTCATTTTCATCATCACTAGAAGAGCTGTCACTTTCACTGCTAGAACACTTACTTGCTTTGTCCAAGTAGAAGCTCTTCTTATTCTTGTGAGAATGCCTCTTTCCATGATTGTTGTACTCATCTTTGCTTTTCTGGTGATTGCTGTACTCATTTTTGCTGTTTCTGTAATACCCGTGCTTTTAGAATCCTTGCTTTTAACATCCTGTATATCTTCATCACTTTCATCTTTAGAAATAGTACAGTCAGTAGCATAATGACCAAATTTCCCGTAGTTGAAACATCTTATATTTTTCTTGCTTTTGTGCTTTCTGGAAAACTTGCCTTTCCTGCTGTAATATGCCTCTTCCTCACTAGAAGACTCATCACTTTCTTGAATCTGTTTGCCCTTCGATTTCTTGATAGCTTTGAAAGCTGCCTCTTTCTTTACATCAACTTTCACTTGTGTCCTCAATTCAAATGCTGCAAGAATACTATGGAGCTCATCCTTTTTCAATTTATCTAAATCTTTGGCTTCCTCAATAGCAGAAATATTTTCGCTAAATCTATTTGGAAGAGATCTTAAAATCTTATCACACACATCATTTTCAGCAAGTTCAAGACCTAAGTCTTTCATGGAGTTCACAATTTCATCCATCCGAAGCATGTAGTCACTAATATTTTCATCATCATTCATCTTGAGTTGTTCAAACATACCTTTAAAATGTCTCAATTTGGCCTTTCGAACATTTGCATCACCTGTATGAACAACCTGCAATTGTTTCCACATTTCACTAGTTGTTTTGCGTGTGAATAACTTTGGTGAGATCTGCCTTTTGTAAACCCTTCAAGATTGCATTCATGGCTTTTGAATTGTTGTGATGTAGGAGCCTGTCTTCTTTAGTGTAAGGACCATTTGTAGGAATGGTATACCCATCTTCAACAACTTCCCATACCTCATTACCGAGTGCCATTAGATAGACTTTCATTCTTGCACTCCACAGACCAAAATCTGATCCGTCAAGAATAGGTGCTGCATTGCCACTCGAGTAGTCCATTGTGTTCTTTGTAAACTTTTCCTTCAAGCTGTTAAACTTTTCGAAGGCACTGGCTCTGATACCAATTGAAGAACACAAGCTTATACTGAGAGGGGGGTGAACAGTATAAGACCCTTTTTAACTTGATCTATCACTACAGCTTTCAAACCATTAACAAGCAGAATAAGATAGCAGTAATGACAACAGTAAAACAGTGCACAAGAAGCAATCCGTAATGAGACACAACAAATTAATCCACGGATAAAAACTTTTCTTCTAAAAGTTATATCAAAACCTCTGGGAATCCTCCCCGATTACAATGTTTATGAGCCTCAGCTCAAAGGAGACACCTTCCCCTAATTCAACTTTGCTAGTGATCCTCTAGAGGACCTCTATCTCTTTTGCCCTTAGCAAGTGGAACTCTTTCCACGGAAGACACCTGTCTTCCCTGCTCTGGTTGGAGATCTCTGTCCTCAACTCTGTCACGACAAAGCTGGTCCTCTTTTCTGCACCAAAACACAGTCCTTCGGTCTGGCACAATTCTGTCCTCTTCCTTTGTTCTTTTCTGCACTTGGTTGGAAAACAACTTTTCCCTGTCTGCAAAACTACAGCAGCGACAGTCTTCTTAAGTTACAGCTGCACTATCTTCTCAACTTCTGCATAAAAATAGTAGTGTAGTCTTCACAAAAATTATAGCAGCACTATCACCGTTCGACCTTTACAACTGTTCGTAATTACAGCAGCATCCACCTTGCACACTTTGCTTTCGGTTACATAGACTATGTGTAACCACAACAACACACTCTCCTTGCATAGTCTTTTTATGAACAACAACACTTTCTTCACGCAAACAATAGCTCAGACTTTGACACTTAAAAGATTCAACGAAATGCACCCTAAGGCTGCAGTCGAACTTCACTCTCTACTTTTTCGAGATCGAACCTCACTTGTCGCACTCACTCTACGAATATCACTCTTCGAATGCACACTTCAACCACACCCAAAAATGCTCAAACAGTCTTCCTTTAATACTCACAATCTCAAGATGAAATCTTTGATCTTTAGTCGGCTGTTCAATCTTCTACCACGTCGGCTGTAAGACTTTATACTTTGTCGACAAAGGTTAACTTCGTCGGCTTCAAACGCTTCTGTTGTTCTATGGCTTTTCTCGTGCGACCCTCAAACATGTCGCGATATCGCTACGCCTTGGTCTATCGTACACCTTGTATTACACGCTGTCACGAAATCGTGACACTACTCCTGTCGAGCGCCTTCTTTGATTTGTTGTCATGAAATCGTGACACTACAGCCTTTGCTGACGTCACCATGAATCTTGTCACGAAATCATGACGTTCTGGACTTCACAGCCTTCTTCTCCGCTACTGTCACGAAATCACGACACCTTTGCCTCTTGCTGACGTCATCATGAATCTTGTCGCGAAATCGTGACGCTCTGGACTTCACAGCCTTCTTCTCCGCTACTGTCGTGAAATCATGACACCTTTGCCTCTTGCTGACGTCATCATGAATCTTGTCACGAAATCACGACGCTCTAGACTTCACAGCCTTCTTCTCCGCAACTATCATGAAATCGTGACACCTTTGCCTTTTGCTGACGTCATCAGCAACTCTATCACGAAATCGTGACACCTCTTGCTTCTTCATCCTTTTCTTGGTTTGCACTAGCGAAAATGAAACATGTCACGAAATCATGACGCTTTCGCTGCCTTAGGATCTTTCTTGCCAACTGCTCACGAAACTGGAACATGTCACGAAATCGTGACACTTTCTGCATCCGTACAACTTCTTCGAAACTTGTCGCGAAATCGTGACACTTCCTGCAACTCAACACTGCCAACTCAACTTGTCGCGAAATCGTGACACTTTCTGCCATCCGTACAACTTCTTCAAAACTTGTCACGAAATTTTGACCCCCCCCCCATCGGAAATCGATTTTGGCCAAACTTTCTCTCTCCTCAAACATGTCACGAAATCATGACACTTTTGCCTACTTTGCCTCTGCCTTCCTACATGTCGCGAAATCGTGACTTTCTCTCTCCTCAAACATGTCGCGAAATCGTGACAGTTTTTCTAGCAGCCTGCAAACTTATTCTACTTTATCTTTTTCTGGATTTTTGGCAACTGGGCTACTCTGATTTTCTTGGAGACTTACTGACCAACTGAAACCTTCAACAAAAACACATCCTTGGACATAAAAACAAATTGCTCCAATAGTTCCTCGACATCAAAAACAACATCTACCAATAGCTCCTTGACATCAATGACAACAACTAAACTTAGGCAAAGGCAATGTACTCAAGGTACCCAAAATTGCCAACATATTTAAAATTTAAAATTAAAATTAAAGTTAGCATCGACATCTAAAGAAAGAGGGAAAATAAATAATGCGCCGATGTCATCGAAAATGAGGAGAAGACTATATAAAGGGGGATCCTAAGGTCCATTTCAAATTAATACTTGCTCGTGTTAATCGTTGGCTAAGCATCCGAAGAGAGCTCGTACAAAAATCATTTTGAAAAGGGAGACAACAAATAAATCCAAGGTTTATCGAAATCCCAAGACATTGTGGGCAGAGTGACGCATTGGCAATTGGCTTTTTATTAATGTGTGTGGCAGCGCTTTATGTCAAGGTTCAAATCTCCTTGAATGCATTCAAAGGCATTGGAAGGAAAGCGCTCGAAGCGCTTTTGGTTTGCGGGGAGGAAGGACTTAAGGCATGCCATGCCTTTTCCTTTTGAACGAGCGGCTAGCTCGTGTGGAAACCTTAGCTATGGCTAAGGCATTCACGGTGTGAGAAATTTGGGGGTTTGAATCCCCTTGAGGAGGTAATTATGTTTTACTCTATTCTAATTTTGTTGATGCCCTAGGATATGAGTTATAAGGTGGTTAAGGAATAATTAAAGTTTTTAATTAAACTTTATTTTTATAAGGGTCGTAATTATTATTTCAAAGGTGGATGAGTTGTTGATTTATTTTGATATTCATGAAATTGAAAATTAAGATTTAGGAGAAATAAGGAGTTGTTATAAAATATTTTTGAGAGCCTTATTGATTATTATTTTTGATAAGGGTTTTTATTAAAAAGGACTTTGGTGGAAGTGTTTATTAAGTTGGAGAAAAAAGGTGTAAATTGAGTTATGCTTATCTTGTGATTATTATTTGAAGTCCACTAACCCTTATTAAGATTGGAAAGGAAAGTTGTGTTTAGTGTGGCAGATTTTGTGGACAACTTCTTGGCATCAAAAAGGTATGGGCACATTCTCCTATTGATTGTTTATGGTGGTTGATTTCTGAAATATCATTGGAGGGAAAAGGATTGATTGTGGTTTCCTTTTCAAAAGTGGTTGGTTGAATGCTTCAAGGTTTTCTAGTTGAGAGTTGTGTTTAAACCTTATTTTATAAGCATAGTTGTTGAAGCCCAGTGGTTGTAAAAGAACTTTAAAAGAACATGAGTATCATTGTTATGTGAGATTTGTGTTTGAGCATTTTTTGAAACATTTAAGTTGGTTGATACATGCTTGGACTAGGGTTTTTGTGAGAAAGAATAGTCCCTTGTGGTGATTGGTTGAGTTGAGTTGATATTGATTTGAGTTGAGTTGAGTTGAGATTGAGCTTAGAACATATTGAGTCTCTAAAAATTCTCTTTATGCTTCTACGAGTTTATTTGAGTTGAGTTGAGTTGAGATAATTGTGAATCATTGTTGTCATCCATTGAAGAGTACATTGCCATTCATTATTGAGTTCATCTTTGAGCTTTGCCTTGATAGATTTGTGGATGAGATTTGATTGCTACTTGATCATGATTGATTGAGCCTTTGAGAAGGCCTTTGTGGATAGTTTTGGAATAACCTTTATGGACAGTTTTGGGACAGCTTTGTGGATAGTTTTGGGACAGCTTTGTGGATAGTTTTGTGGATAGTTTTGGGATAGATTTGTGGATAAATTTGAGCAAGTTCTTGGTGAACTTGCTAGAGCATATTTGGGAAAGTTCTTTGTGAGCTTGCTATAGCATATTTGGATAAGTTCTTAGTGAGCTTGTTAGAGCATATTTGGACAAGTTCTTGGTGAGCTTGCTAGAGCAGATTTGGGCAAGTTCTTGGTGAGCTTGCTAGAGTAGTTTTGGACAAGTTCTGTGTGAGCTTGTTATTCAATTTTGGACAAGTTATGTGTGAGCTTGTTATTCAGTTTTGGACAAGTTTTGTGTGATCTTGTTATTCAGATTTGGAAAAGTTCTATGTGAACTTGTTATTCAGTTTTGGAAAAGTTCTATGTGAGCTTGTTATTCAGATTTGGACAAGTTATGTGTGAACTTGTTATTCAATTTTTGACAAGTTCTGTGTGAGCTTGTTATTCAAATTTGGACAAGTTCTGTGTGAACTTGTTATTGCCTAGATTTGAGAAGATCAAAGAAATCATTGTATTGGATAAGGATCCTTATTTCTGTGTGAAATATTATAAGGAGATTATCTGGTGGAGTACCCCACATTGGGGGAACCACGTTAAATATTGTGTCTCAATTGTGTGTGGTGACTTGTTCTCTTGCTTACTACTACTATCTAAGTTATTAATGCACACTATTATATTTGGTTATTGCAATTAAGGACATTAATTGATATTGATTTGGAAAGAAAGTAAAAAGTGGTCTTATATTATTCACCCCCCTCTCAGTATAAGCTTGTGTTCTTCAAGAATTCCTTTTCTACATGGCTAGGTACATCATATTTGATGGATTCCATACTTGTACTATTTATAATCCTACTTTCTATCTATCGACGAGTTACATGTACCTATTTTGATCTCCACTAGGTACCATTTTTTTAGTAGTTCATGTACTTAGTGAAAAGAAGTCTTTCATACCTTGCATATTCTTGGATGATGGATCATTTGGCACGTACCCCCATTTGTATTGGTGAAAATTTCCAATGTTTCCATGACCTCATTTGATTTTTTTCAAGTTGATGGGAAACATGTTTTTGTACCCTCACGTTCTTATTATGGACGAAAACATTTTTATGCTCTTGGGACTTCCTATCTTGTAGCAGATGATAAAATTTTGGTACCCCCTTTCTAAGTGACTTGGTACATAATATTCGTTAGACTCCATACTTAAGGAATTTTGTGCGTCATTACCTACATGTTGACAGGTATTTGGTACCCATCAGTTTCCATCCTTGGTACTAATATTTTGGTAGCTCTCAGACTTAGTGGATTTTGACTCGTTTTAGTATTGTAAGCTATAGGATAACAACACTTTGGTACCCATATCCTACTGGGTGGGGTACAATATTTTCAACAACTTCATGACTTAGTCAACTTTTGTTCCTACTTCAGCTGGTCGAAAAAACTTTTGACTGATTTTGTGTGCTTGTTCATTTCTTAGTTGGGTACGTATTTTTTGGTGGTTTCTAGACAACTAAATTATCACTCCTTTTGTTCTCATAAGCCTTGGGCGATGGATATCTTGTACTCGTCTACTACTTGGTCTGGTACCAATTGTCTGATGACTTCTTAACTTAGACGATTTTGGATTTTTTCTTTATCATTTAATGGATTTTCTACACATATACATTTCTATTTAGGGGTAAAATCTTCCATCACCATCTATACCTGGCCACATTTTATTTCATCCATCCTCCATCCAGCACCAATATTTTGAGGATATATCCTAAGTATACCTAGGTCCAAAATACTTGACCTCCAGATTTAGTTGTTTGAGCCTCTAATACTACCTTTTTAACTTTCCACAAAAGTGTGTGTGGGTGATGGTGAAGAGTACCCACATTCTTGTAAACTCGCAGGGGCTTTTCCTTAGTGGAAAATGGGAATGCAGATTGCTTTTGACTGTGTTGTGAAAAGAGAGACACAGGTTTCTCATATTGGTATATGCAGATCGACAAAAATAAAGTACCCAAAAGAGGTAAAAAATATTACTACATAGGACATTATCCTTTCACAAAAAAATACTTGCAGAGAAAAGAGGAAACAAAATACTAACAATGATGTGGATGGTGTGGATGGTGGAGTTTGTGGCAATGTTTTTAGGTGGTAACACAAAAAGAAATAGAAAATATGAAGCAAAAATGATGCATGAGGACACCTAGAGAATGGGACACCCCAAAAAACCATAGTGGAGATGCAAAAAATGGAGTTTGTGACACAATTTTCAAGCGCAAATATGGATAAAAAAGGAAAAAAAAATGGTATATAGGGATACCCAAAAAATGGGACATCCCTAAAAAATTGAACTCCAATAAAGAAACATGACCATAGCTAATTGTTGCTTCAGGTCTAGGCTAGATGCCTTAGGAAATTACCATCCTTCTACTTTCTATTCCTTTTACACTTTCCTCACTTCTTGACCCAGTTGTGCAAGAACTCCATTATGTAGCTCCTTTCTATCTCCTTTGGGTTCATTTTCAGCATTTGAGAGTATTGCTTTGGATGTAGACAATTGTTGAGTCTTTATATAGAGGTAAGCCATGGATTTCACCTATGTCATATGACAATTACATCATGACTACTACTTGGGCATCTTGTATGAATTCAACATTTTGTTGTTGGAAATATGAGCAAGTTTTGATGTCATTGATGTCAAGAGTTGTCAAGAGTTTGTTGATTCAGTTTTGTCATCATGAAGTTCGTCGGGAGGTTTTTCCAAAAGGAAAGGAAAGGTTTAAAGGACTAGGATATAATATCTATTTTTAATATTACATGCCTACAGTGGCCTAAAATGTTGAAGATCCAAGGAAGGATAAGTAGGTTTAAAAGGAAGTCCTAAGGAGGGCGAAGCAGATTTAAAAAGCAATAATGATATTATAATATTTAATATTATAATATTCCAAGTTACAGGTTGAGGTGAAGAGGACAAGTCCAAGGAGTAATTAAAAATAATTTATTCCTCGAAAGACCCATTGAGTAGGTTGTAAAATATTAAATCTAATTTATTTAAATTTAAATATTTTAACCTAAAGGTTAAAATTTAAATTTAAATAAATATTGGGCGCCAAAGATAAAGGTTATAATTCAAATTAATTAATTTGAATTTTTAAATTCAAAATTAATCGCCGACATCAAAGTGCATAAGCCAAAGCTTATATAAAGGGGTTAAATATTTTGATTAAAATTATACATGCACTAATCCGCTCATGTGAGGAGTTGGAGAGCAAGTAGGTAGTTAAAACTCTCCAGTTGAAATTGAGAGGCCCCACGTTCAAATCTCTCCCCTCACATGTTGCAAATATACTATGTACATAAGTGGTTAAAATAAAAAATAAAAAAATAAAAAAAAATAAAAAGTTCATCCAAACCCCATAAAGGGGGCGGAGGTCCAAGGTTCAAATATCGGGCCTCATCGGACTGAACGCTTGTCCCTTTCCTAGTGCTTTCAGTGGCGTAAAAGTTTTAAAATGATTGTGGCATGGTGGTTATAGGGGTGGACTACGCGAAGATCTGTGTGGCGACTTTTAGGGCGGACAACGCAGAATACTATGGCGGCCAATGCAGAATAATGTGGCAGCCATAAAAAGCTAGACAACTTGCCCGAATTTGTGGCGGCTACCGATTCCACCATGTAAATTAAAAAAATAAATAAAAAATAAAAAATAAAAATTATACATGCACTTTATTCGTATACCCAAAAGCAAAAGAAAACGTGTGCTATTTCGTTGAGAGGAAGAACACATTTCGCGTGGTTAAAAACCTTTGGTGGGCAAGTGACGGTTTAAGTGCATGAGGTGCAACCCAAGCATATCCAAAATGTTGGTTAGCATAGTTGGTAACTAAAGTAAAGTTAAGGCGTTCACAAGGCAAGAGGTTGGGGTTTCGAATCCCCATGAATTTTTTTTAGGAGGAAGTTTTTTTTGTTTTCGATCACCAAAATTCGAGGAAGCTTCAAAGGAGAGTGCTTGAGGATTTAGGCTCATGTGGGTGTGTGGCCCAATGGCTACCTAGCTTTGGCTAGAGTGCAACGATGACAACGATTTCATGGGTTCAAAGCGCAACAAGGTTTGTGTCATTCATTTTGCACATGGGAAAGGTGTATAAGATATGCATCAAAATTTTTATTTAAATTTAAATTAGCACCAAGGTTGGGAGCGCATTAAGGTCATGTGAATTTATAAAATTTTATAATATTTTGTGCCTTGAAAATTAAATTAAGGTTGGAGTAATAAGGATAAATTAAGGGATTAATCTCTGAATATTATTTTTGAGAGATTATATAGGAAATTGATCTTTTATATATTGATTGATTTGGAGTTATTAAAGAAAGTTGAATTTTTATATGTTGAGAAGTATTTGGACAAGTTTGGAGATAATAAGGTGTATTTGAGTTTTGTTAATTTTTGTAATGGTGAATTTATTATGAGGGAAATATTTGAGTGAAGATTTTTGCTATCTAACCTTTGAGATTGACAAAGAGGTTGATTGTGATTGAGACAGGTTTTGAGGTTAAATATCCATCAAAACTAAAGGTATGGGCATATCATCCTTGTGAGTAAAAGTTTTCTTTGTTGAAAGTTGTGAAGTATAAATCTGGAGTGAAAAGGATTGTTTGATAAGCATTGTTAGAAATGTTTGAGTGAGTTTTAATGTGCATGATTTGTGGATGTTGAAAGATCATGAGTATTATTGTTATATGAGATTGAGAACTATCTTGAACTAGGATTAGTTAAAGAACATGAGCATCATTGTTATGAGAAGTTGAGAACTATCTTGAGTTAGGGTTTGTGAAATATCGTGAGTATCATTGTTATGAGAAGTTGAGAACTATATCGAGTTAGGGTTTATGAAAGAACATGAAAATCATTGTTATGTAAATTTGAAATCATCTTGAGTCAAGGTTTGAGTTCCATAGTGTGAGTTGTTGGAAGCATTGTGAAACACTTGTTTAGGATTTGTAAGCAATCTTTGTTTCATTGAGTGAATGGTTGGTTGAATTTTATAAGCATTATTGATTGAAAGTATTGGAGTGATATTTCAAGTTCTGTGAAACAAATTATTCTTTATTCTAAATTTATTTGAAAAAGAGTTTGAAAGATATTTGAGTGTTTTGTGAGTGTGAAACATATTGAGTCTCTAACCATTATCTATATGTTTCTATGAGTTAAACAAAATTCTATGTGAAACTTTTTTATGTGATTGAAGAGGTTTTTTGTGAAATATTGAGTTGAGTTTATGTATGCAAGTTTTATAATTGATTTGAACAAGCTATTGTGAAAGCTAATGAGCTGATTTGAGTAAGTCCTAGAGAGGACTTAAGGACAGAGTTAAGAAAGCTTTTGTGAAAGCTTGTGAGAATATTTGAAGTAAGTCCTAGAGAGGACTTAAGGACAGAGTTTAGCAAGCTTTTGTGAAATATTATGAGCTGATTTGAGTAAGTCCTATAGTGGACTTAAGGACAGAGTTGAGGAAGCTTTTTTGAAATGTTAAGGACAAATTTGTGTGAGCTTTGTGGAAGATTACAATCATATTTGAGGTAATTCTTTGTGAATACTTGTTAAGCAAATTTGAGGTAAGTCTTGGTGAAGACTTATTGAGTAGATTGGACAAGTTCTAGTGAGGACTTGTTGAGCAGAGTTGAGGCAAGTCTTGGTGAAGACTTGTTGGATAGATTTGAGGTAAGTATTTGAGTAGACTTGAGAGTAGAGTTGATTGATTAATTTGTTCAAACCTTGAGTTAAGGTTTGGGGTAGATCTAGCAGAGTTGATTTGTGATTAGATCAAGCTTTGTGTTAAGGCTTGAGGACATAATTGAGGATAGAGATTGGTGCATATTTGAGTACAGATTTATGCTAGATCAGAGACAGATATTGAGTAGATTTGTGCTAGACCGAAGGACAATGTTTAGTGTATATTTGAGATGAATATTTAGCAAAGTTGAGAGCAATCTTTGGAGGTGATAGAGTAGAGGATAGTAGTCTCCAGTGGATAGAGATCCATTATCTAGGGCAGTGATGATAGAGGTATTATAAGTGAGGATAGGAGTCTTTAGTGGAGAGAGATCCACAAGCCAGTGCAATGGAGGTAGTAGTCTTCTAGAGGATCACCAACCAGAGCAGAGGATAAGGAGTTCTCTTGTGGATAGAGATCCATAAACCAGTTGAGGGGATTGGTGTCTCCTGTGGATAGGTATCCATGAACTTGATTAGGAGATTGGTGTCTCTTTTGGATAGAGGTCCATAAACATTGTAGGGAAGGATTCCCAAGAGATTTTTTGAGAAAATTTTAGTGAAATATTTTCTCCATGGAGTAGCCCACATTGGGTGAACCACTTTAAATTTGTCTCTATTGTATGTGGTGATTTGTGCATTGCTTTTATTATTGCTATTGATATTGCCATTGATATGTTGCATAATACTATTTGAGAAAAGAAAAGTAAAAAGTGAGCTTATATTGTTCACCCCCCTCTCAATATAAGCTTGTGTTCTTCAATTGGTATCAGAGCGCATTCCTTCAAAAGAATTTAACAGCTTGAAGGAAAAGCTCATAGGAATACATATGGATTATTGGAATGGATCTTTAGGGAATTCGGCACCATTGTTCGATGGGAACAATTATGAACTTTAGAGTGTGAGAATAAATATTTACCTAATGGCACTAGGGAATGAAATATGGTAAGCAGTTGAGGATGGATACATACCACCAACTACTCCACCTATAGATAAACATGGTAAGCTCCTACAACTGAATAATTCAAAGGCAATTATAGAATTTTAAAAGTTTTACGTGAAATAGAGTTTCTAAAACTTATGCATTACACATCAGGAAAAGATATTTGGGATAAGCTGAAAGATATATATGAGGGAGACAAAAAGGTCAAGATGGCAAAATTGCTAAATCACAAGAAAATATTTGAAGACCTAAAGATCAAGGATAAGGAAATCGTTGTTGCATACCTACTTCATGTGGATGAGGTTGTTAACCCCATGCAAGGACTTGGGTTCAAAGTTGAAGAAACATATGTTTGTCATAATATTTTAAGGTCACTTCCTAAGATGTATAGTGAGAATATTTCAGTCATAGACGAGTCAAAATATATTGAATTTTTGACAAGGGATGAGTTACATGGAACTCTCACAGCCTTTGAGATGAGAATAAAATAGGAACCTATCCCCCATAAAGAAGAAGCCTTCAAAGTTACAAATAATTCAAAGGGTAAGAATTTAGATTCAAGCAATGAGTTATCTAGTGATGAAGAAGTAAACTATGGCAGAAGGAAAAAATACTTAAGAAAGTATAAAGGTACAAAATTAGTTAGGTATTTTAATTATGGTAAATATGGTCACTATGGATCTAATTTTCTAGAGGTTGGAATTAGAAATGGTGATGAAAAATAGGATCATAAGAACAGGGAAATCAGAAAACACAAGTATTAAAAGAAAAGCAGGGATGGACAAGGCAAGCAAGGAAATAATTTTTTCCAAAGGCATAAGAAGAGTGTTTATGCAGATAAGGTAGGTAAGAGTTCAAGTGATAGTGATGGAAGGTCCTGTTGTGGCTAATCCACAACACGCCCCAAATTTGGGGGCCCACCTTTTGCATGCTTTCAAAGAGGAAAACAGTGACCCAGATGCTAAGAAGATCAAAGAAAAGGCAAAAAAAAATTCACTAAGGCAAAAAGTTGTCGCGATATCGCGACATGTCGCTCTGTCGCGGCCGAAAGACGTCGCGAAATCGCGACATGTCGCTCCGTCGCTGCGAAAAACAAAAAGGTGTAGCGAAATCGCGACATGTTGCTCCGTCGCGGCCCAGAGAGGAGAGAGAAAGGCAGAATGAAGAACTGTAGCGAAATCGTGACATGTCACAAAATCGCGGTCAAGGCTGGCAGGTGGGCGGAACCGTCGTGAAATCGTGACGTGTTTGATTTTCGCGGCTTGAAAGCGGGCAGAAGGCACAAAGCACAAAATGGTCGCGAAATCATGACAAAACCGAGCAAAAGAGTCTTAGGCCCAGCAGTGTAGCGAAATCGTGACAAAATCGGAGACAAAGCACTTAAGTCGAAAGGCATCGCGAAATCGCGACGCGTCGCGTTTTCGCGACGCGGGTGGATAAAAAGCTTAAGTAGGAAAATGGTAGCGATTTCGTGCAACTTTTGGCGAAACGTTCCAGCCAGGCAAAGACGTCGCGAAATCGTGACAAAAAGTGAAGACCATGCCCGAAACAGAAAATGGTAGCGATTTCGCTACGGGTTGCAGCCGAAGTGTACGGATGAAGAAAATGGTCACGAAATCACGACAGGTTGCGACGAAGCGTACGGAGATCAAAACGGTAGCGAAATCACGACAGATTGTGGCGAGAGGGCCCGAAGGAGAAAATGGTCACGAAATCACGACAGGTTGCGGCCGAAGCGTACGGAGATCAAAACGGTAGCGAAATCATGACAGATTGCGGCGAGAGGGCCCGAAGGAGAAAATGGTCATGAAATCACGATGGGTTGCGGCTGAAGCGTACGGAGAACAAAAGCGTCGCGATATCGCGACATGTCACGTTTTCGCTGTGAAAGCGAAGGAGCAAGGCCGCGGGCTATTTTTGGTCACGATTTTCATGGGACCGTTACTGAGCATACAGAGAGCGCTGAACACGTGGCAGAAAGGCATGAGGGTCATAGTAACGCTTCAGATCGACAGTTACAACAGCAGAGAAGATCAAACGTTACAGATTCAAGCGAAAGGTCAAAAACACCCAAAAGCAGGAAATGAAGCGAAGCGTCCTGGGCAGTGAAACGAAGCGTCGCAGAGCAACCAAGAGCCACAGAGAAAGTTTAAAAGCCGAAGCGAATGTGGATACAGGGCTGGAAATTGTAGCAAGAAAGCATTATTTTTAAAATAAAGGAGTTATTTGGCAAGAGCAACTTTTGTGTGCAAAACCAAAAGGAGATTGAAGCTAATACTACTGTTTTCTCTGTTAATCTTTCCTTTGCATTATTTTCTCTTGTATCTATCCGTTTACACCATGAGATGGGTTACGATAGGTGAATGACAGAATGATGCAATCATTTTCTTTCCTTAGAGTCTTGCATCTGATCTGGTTTGACCGTGTGTTAGTGCAGGTCTGTTAGGTCAAGTTGTTTTAGAACTTCGTCTCACAACTTGGGGTTTTGCAGGGAGGAGATTGCTAACCGAATTAACGTCCTGTTTTAGTTTTCCAGCTGATTTTCATAAGCAATGTTGCGGTTCTAGGTTCTGATATTATTTTTACTTTTTTATTCGAAGATTGGCATCTCGGATTCTGGTGCATTCCAGGATACGTTTTATATTTTTTACTAACTCCAAACGCTAACGTAGAAATAGCAGAACATTTAAATGAAAGATAAAATGAACCAGTTAACCATAAAATGAACCTCATGCTAAAGGCACGGAGCTTAAAATGAAGTGGCCTATACCACGCATTTTCTCATTTAAAATATTTCTTTAAGCCAAAGATAAAAGAGGTTGCTAATTCATTCTAGGGAGGGTTTCATTAATTTCAAGATCATAAAGGAAGAAAGGGTTTTTGTTCTTTCTTTTGCTTTATGCGGTTAGATTATTTTAATAGATTAGGGTTACAAAGTTTGCTGGGAATCATCAAAGGCCCCTTGTTAATAGTTACTTGCAGAAAATAAGTTGTTCTAGATTACATTCATTTATTTGCATTTTGTCTTAATTGGTTATATGCATATGAATGTTTGTTCACAGGAAACTTGGAGAAATTAAAATGATAAATTTTCTTTGCAAGAAAGAGTCTGTGGGTTTGAGACTCCAGTTGCGTGTTCATTTTGTAGTAGGACAAAATATTCACTCAACATTTTGGCGCTAGAAGGAGGGCCTTCTTTATTGCTTTGTGATTTTTGATTTGTTCTAACAATTAACGTGGGTAGTTTTGTTTCCACTTATTGTGCTTGCAGGTATAACATTTAGATACTGTATTTTGCAAGTAAGTTGAGAGAAGTCTTTTGAGTTCTAGAGTTTCCAAGCTGGCCCAACCTGAGTACATTGCTACTAGGTCTAAAACCACAGGGGAAACTATTTTCCAAAGCCTTTCTCCCACTTGCTAGGAGGCCGAAAAACAAAACATTAGAGATCGAAATACCACCCAAGTATACTTGAGTTAGGGATTTCTTTAGACTCAAGTACATCTAGCGGGCCTGAGCCCTTAATTTCAAGTGCGACAATAACACCAGTTGTATCTGTCTCCATAGTTCCAAGCGTTCCCATTGTTCCCACAGGGTTAACACCTTTGAATAACATGGCCCAACAACAACAACAACAACAACTACCCCTCCCTCTGGTATGGTGCGCAAAGTTCCCCTTTAGATATTCCTGGGGCAGTCCATGACTTGCCTAGAAACATTGAAAGGGGATTACCCAAATTCTTGCACGATGGTCCCACAACAGCAGAAGATCATGTCCAAATCTACAAGGACTATATGTTTAGGCAAGGGGTTACTCACGAGGATGTTGCTTGCCGAGTTTTCCCCGCTAGTCTAGACCCCACGGCCAATGAATGGTATCGAAATCTTCCAGCAGGGTCCATCACTTCATGGGCCCAATTAGAAACCGCCTTCATTAGCCAGTTTAGAATGTTATTGGATCCCTCCATAATCTACAATCTGTTCGTATCATGTAAAATATTACCCAATGAGCCCATACGAACATTTAACCAGAGGTTCCAAAAACTATACACGAATCTGACTCGTCACTTTGTGGTAGATCCTGCAGTCGCCTTGCAATTATATTTCGGAGCCTTAGATCCTTTAACGTCTTTGTTGACTAGAAGGAACCCTCAGGTTACGACGCTTCCTTTAGCTTATGCAGAAACAATGACTCTTGAACAACAGATGAACCTGCCAGGAGCAGGATTGTCTCAATTGACTGGGATGGGACAATATGGTCCATACAGTCAATTTGCCATGATGAACCAGTTAATGGCACCACAGGTTCCTATGATGAATAATTTTCAAACACCCACTCAAGTGGCGTCATTTCCAAGTTATCCTAATGCTTCCGTTCAAATGCAGGGTTTAATTCAAAATGGCCCGATGGGTTTGCCTGGGTTCGGTATGGGCAGTAATTTGTTGACCATGCCGGGGTTTGCTCCAATTAGCACGCCAAGCCCAACGACTTACCCAACAATCACTCCGATTCAAAGTGTGAATCCAGGATGGAATCCACCTGCCCAGACCCAAGCCATTGTACCTATCCCAGAGGTGGCTAATGCAGCAAATGCATCTGGACCTGGAATTACATTGCCTCAACCACAAGGGTCCGAATCCGCCATAGAAAACATGAAGGAAACCTTGGCCAAAGTTTTGGTTACGGTGGGAAATGTCAATAAAAAGGTGGACCAAGCCATGGGTCATAACCGGCCTCATAACCACAGAGGAAAAGGAACATACAACACGCAGCCGAATAATGGGCGAGTACCCAATCCCGTAGCCAATCAGGCAGATGTCTCGAAAGATTTTGGAGAATCGGGACCTTGTGACAATGATTGTATGCACTATGGCCACGGGAAGCATGAGTCTATATTGATCGAGGTTATACATTCCCAAGAAAGTGAAGAAGAGGAGGATGTGGAATTTTTTGGAAACGAAGATGAAGAAACATTGGAAGTTCATGCCAACAAACGTTTTGGGAAAGGAAATCACAAGTATTACACTAGGAGTTCTAAGGAGCCCAAAACTTCCTCTACTCCTCCAAACAACCAATTACTCCCTCCTGATTTCAAAGGAGATGTCAATCCCCCTCCTCCATCCATGGTGGAAAAGTCTAAGATGGTGCAAAATATGTCAAATTCAGAAAAACCCACTTATGACTTGGTGGAAGACATGAAGAAAACTAAGGCCAATGTCTCGATGTATGACATGTCCCGATTATTAGGCCAAGAAGTAAGTCCACCAAAAAGTTTAGATCCACCTGCCCAAGTTCATGAAGCTAAAAGTGCTGAGTCCCGATTGGTTTTAAAAAAGGAAAAACGAGATATACCTCCTTTTTTGATAACCATTAGAATTGCAGGTAAAAACCTGCACAATTGCTTAATAGATTCAGGGGCCTCGGCTACCATCATGCCCCTAGAAATCTGTAGAAAATTGGGACTTACACCAAAACCTTCTAGAAGCAGGGTGGTGCAGCTGGATAGATCAACCATGGAGGCAGTAGGAGAAGTGGGGGATGTTCTTATTCAGGTCAATTCAGAACCCAGGGTTCAACATCACATAGACATATTGGTGCTCGACATTCCTATCAAATATGGCATGGTTTTGGGAAGAGATTGGAGTAAAAACCTAAACGGTTACATTGTGACAGATTCTTCACATATGTGGTTGCCGTGGAGAGGAGTGGCCAACCAAATTCGGATTGATAGTGAACCTAGGCTCAAGGAGATGATCACGGAGTACAACAAACCGAATGAGATCCAATACATTGAAGCGGAATTGGGAGCATATTGTTTGGACATAGAAACACCTAAAAATTCCCAAAATGAAAGGATTGGATGCAACCTTACTGAAGGACAGCAGGACATTTGGACTTTAAGATTTGATGGATCCAGGTCCAGACAAGGGGCAGGAGCCGGTGTTGAATTGTCATGTTCAGACAGAGAGCCTATGTTCGCTGCATACAGACTACAGTTCCTTGCCACCAACAATATGGCAGAATATGAGGCCTTGATTCTCGGACTTCAATTGGCCCTTCGAAAGAAAGTTAAGTGTATCAAGGTCCTTGGTGATTCGGAACTGGTGGTAAAACAAGTGAAGGGACAATACGTATGCAAGGACAAGCGGCTTAGACTTTACCGAACCAGGGTTAGAGATTTAATAGACGAGTTTGATGCTTTTAACATATCTCTGATCTCTAGAAAAGGCAATCGTCTGGCAGATTCTCTAGCCGTATCTGCGAGTATGTTGAAACCAGTGGACCATAAGAAATGCAAGAAATTCTCCATAGAACTGGTCCCTTGTCCCTCAATACCGGATAATGTCACGAATTTCCAAGTGTTTGATAGTGACAGGCACATATTCCATTTTGTCACTAATTCTGGTATATTTGAAAAGCAGGTTATAGATGAAGATGAGAGGGATTTAGAGGAGGCAGATTTGGAAGAAAAAATTATTGGAAAATGCAATAAGATGCCAGATGAGATGGCTTCGTTAGAAAAAACTTTCGATATCGGATACCAACCAAGGGAAGGTAAAAAGGTTCCACCTCCCAGAGAAGCCTATGATTTGGTTAACATTGGAAGTGCAGAAAACCCTCGAGAAGTATTCATAGCAAAAGCATGTACCAAGCAGGAGAAGGATTCCATTGCCAATGCATTAAAGGAATACATAGACTGCATAGCTTGGAGTTATAAGGAGCTGAAAACCTATGATCAGAATGTCATAATGCATACGATTCCGTTGAAGCCAGACTCCAAACCCTTCAGGCAAAGACAGAGGCGAGTCAATCCATTATTAGAACCCTTGATAGAGAAAGAGGTAAAGCGACTGTTAGAAGCTAAGATCATCTTTCCTGTTAGGCACTCCACATGGGTTGCTAACCTGGTCCCCGTGAGGAAAAAGAGTGGAGAAATAAGGTTATGTATCGATTTTAGAAATCTTAATAAAGCCTCACAAAAGGACAACTACCCGTTACCCACCATTGATGAAATACTCCAAAAGGTAAATGGGTCGGAGATGATGTCATTCCTGGATGGTTATTCGGGATATAATCAGGTCCTTATTCATCCTAGTGATCGGATGAAAACCGCTTTCACCACAAAGTGGGGCACCTTTGCATACAGGAGAATGCCTTTCGGACTATTGAACGCAGGTGCCACCTTCCAACGAGCTATGGACTTTGCTTTTAAGGGACTCATAGGTAAGTGCATCATCGTCTATGTAGATGACATTCCTGTCTTTTCTAAGAACAGGGAAAACCACGTCAGGGATCTAAAGAAAGTCTTTCAAAGATGCAGGGAACACGGCATTTCTCTCAACCCAAAGAAGTGCATTTTTGGGGTAACGAAAGGAAAACTGTTGGGACATATAATATCTAAGGATGGAATTTCCATTGACCCTGAGAGAATAGAGGCCATACAACAGATTCCTTGTCCCAATAGCAAGAAGGGGTTGAGATCATTTTTTGGGAAGATCAATTTCGTCAAAAAATTTATTGCAGATTTTGCGGAAATAGCAAAGCCTTTGAACGACATGTTAAAGAAAGAGGTCCAGATCAAGTGGACGAGATGAAAATAGAGATGCTTTTAAAAATATCAAGGACGCGATTTCTAAAGCCCCGATTTTAGTGAGTCCCGATTATACGAAGCCTTTCTATATCTACACATTTGCTTCAGATCACTCCTTTGCGAGTGTTTTAACTCAGAAGAGTGAAGGCAGCATTGAAAATCCTATTGCCTTCCTGAGTAGTCCTCTCAAAGATGCGAAACTGAGATACTCCATCTTGGACAAGCAAATGTATGCTCCGGTTAAGACCGTGAAAAAATTCAGGCATTACATAGTCCACAGGAGGGTCTTTGCTATCGTCCCGGATCCTGCAGTCAAAGCCATGTTCATACAGAATGAATTAGGTGAAAGACGTGGTAAGTGGGTTTCAACTTTGCAGGAGTTTGATCTTGAGATTCAGTCGATGAAGATAGTGCGGGGACAAGGGTTGGTTAAGGCAATAGCGAGAAAAGGATCTCGCAATTTCATGTCAACATTATGAAGTCGCAGATATAACCAAAGATGAGTGGTATATAGATGTGGTGTATTTTCTACTAAATGGTAAATGTCCACCGCATTTGAATTCTACTCAACGAAGAGCCTTGCGCTTGAAGTCTGCTAATTTCCTAATTAGATCCGGCACGTTATACAGAAAAAACCATGAAGGTATTTACCTTCGTTGTCTTGACCAAAAAGAGGCAGTGCAGATACTCGAGGAATTTCATGGTAAACATGGGACAGGGCATGGGTCCGCTAATGCCACAGCCCATCAAATCCTCAGAGCCGGTTATTATTGGCCTCGACTGTTCAAAGATGCCCATACTCATGTGAGGTCATGTCATACATGTCAAACTGCAGCCAATAGAGACAGGAGTGCTTCCATGCCTTTACAATCCGTAATCGAATCTAGACCTTTTGCGCAATGGGGCCTGGATTTTGTTGGAATTATCAGTCCCAATTCATCCGATTCCCACAAATACATTCTGACAGCTACGGATTATTGCACAAGGTGGACTGAAGCTATCCCCACAAAGAATGCTACTTCGGAGGTTGTTATTAAATTCTTAGAGGATAATATTGTCACTCGGTTCGGGATGCCTAACTCCATTGTAAGTGATAATGGTTCAGCTTTTTCTTCTTTGGAATTTGCTAATTGGGCATTTGACAACGGTGTGAGTTTAAAATTCTCTTCCAATTATTATCCGCAAGGCAATGGATTGGCCGAGTCTTCTAACAAGAATTTGTTATGCGTCATAAAAAAATTGTTGGAAAGAAATCCTAGGGATTGGCATAACAAACTTAAGTTGGCTCTTTGGGCTGACAGGATCAGAATCAAAGAATCAATAGGAACATCTCCTTACCATCTGGTTTACGGACAAGATCCCATTTTTCCTACAAATCTCAAGTTACAAACGCTGCATTTCATGAAAGATTATTTTGGGACTGATGATAAACTTGAGTCTAGACTAACACAATTAATGCATTTGGATGAAAAAAGGGATGAGGCTATGCTTCATTTTAGTAAACACCAGGATGTAGTAAAAATATGGTTTGACAAAAAGTCTAGAGCCAAGGCTTTTAAAATATCAGATCTAGTACTGTTATGGGATAAAAGACATGAGAAGAAAGGGGAGCATGATAAGTTTGACTACCTTTGGTTGGGTCCCTACCAGATTTCAAAAGTCCTAGGGGAAAACAGTTTTAGACTAAGAACCTTGGATGGAAAGGATTTGGCATTACCTATCAATGGGTTGCACTTGAAACATTATTTCCAGGCTTGAAGCAGCTGGGTTTTGTATTATATGTAAATTATGCCATGCTTTATTTCTTTTGTGTGTGCAGATTTGATATTTAAGTTGTGTTTTTTTTGACATGTTCAGGTTTTGTATTGATGTCGTATTTTGTTTCTTCTGTGTGTGCAGGTTGGACGTTGAGGCGGTGTGTTTATTTGACATGTTTTATTTTTGTAAATAAATAAAAAAAAAAAAAAGAGAAAAAAGAAAAAAGAATAAAGTTTGAAATGTTAACACATGCCTAAGATCGGGAAAATATGAAACATTGGAATCATGTTGTAAAAGCTCCACATGTAACACAAACAGTTAAATAATATCGTTTGAGGCTTGTGATGCGTGAAGTAGTCAGTTTTACAAATTATGGCAATACTTCATCTGCAATTCAAAGGGCAATGCATTCATATTACATCTCACTTTGCATATACATGCCATCTTAGTTGCATATGCATTTCAGATACAAATCATTAAAGTGTGTCAAATCCTCTTAGGGTTATGCTATAACATAAATAAAGAAAAATCCTAAGGTTGGAAACTGAGCCCCAATATATCTAGAACCAAGCACATTTTGTACACATTAAAAATATCTTGGGCAAAATGATCAAAACCTTGCTTGGAAGAAAAGGTCAAGCGAAAGGAATATTTCATGTCTATCCTATTATGCAACATGATCCTTAAAACAAGTGGTTTTTACCACTTCCATTAAGCTTAAAGCCTAAAATCGGAGTAGTAAGGATAGGGTTAAGTCCTCATCGAACTTAGGTTGAGGATCCAACTCCCCAAAGCTTTGATTTGACCTACATGGAGTAGTAAGGATAGGGCATAATTCTCATCTCGCCTAGGTTGAGAATCTGATTCCCCAAAGCTCCTATGTCTCATTTCATGATAAAACTTGGATTGAAAGGATCGTACTACTTGTCCTCTACAAAGGATGGGTAGTCATCCCCAAGGTCCAAGTAATAAAATTAATATTCTCCATTTTCATCTAAGACTTGGATTGGAAGGATCGTACTACATGTCCCTAGCAAGGATGGGTAGTCATCCCCAAGATCCAAGAAGTAAAATTAACTTTTTCCCATCTCATCTTTATATTGGATTGAAAGGATCGTACTACTTGTCCTCTGCAAAGGATGGGTAGTCATCCCCAAGGTCCAAGAAGTAAATGAAGTTAAGTCATGGATTATGGGGTTAGGTATGCCCATGCATGACAGACATGTCTTGTCTAAAAAACAAGACCACTGACTGTTCAAAGGGTTAGACTAGCATGACCATTTCTTCCATAATTGGTTAAATCATTTTGCTCAAAGTGAGGTAATGAATTCCAAATCAGAGTAGTAAGAATAGGGTTAAACTCCCATCTCGATTAAGTTGGGAGTCTGATTTCCCAAAGCTCTGATTTCACTTTCACTTACACATGGGTTCAAGATAGTAGTGACTCATAACCAACTTTGGGATCTAATAAAACAATTCATTATACACATGGTTGATCCTAAGAGGGTTTGATAATCTTGAATATTTGTGTATGATATTAGAAGGTCTATGCATTTGTAAAAGCAAAATCTCTAAGCATATTCATTAGGTTTCACAAATCATTTACAGTCTCACACATGCATGCATGTAAAACTGACAATGGAATGTTGATCAAGTCCAAGCGATATGGAATGAAAACAAATAGCACACACCGAGCTAATACTAATGATTCTGATGTTTCATGTACTTCTGATCTGTCGGTATTTGTTTATCTTTTATGTGCTAACGCTTGTATCTAAGCTTGTATATTTCAGGTTGGGTTCTCACAAAAATGCTCTGGAGCATTTGACAGCAGAGTCGCCATTTGTTGTGGCTAATCCACAACACACCCCAAAATTGGGGACCCACCTTTTTGCATGCTTTCAAAGAGAAAACAGTGACCCAGATGCTAAGAAGATCAAAGAAAAGGCAAAAAATTTCACTAAGGCAAAAGTTGTCGCGATATCGCGACATGTCGCTCTATCGCGGCCGAAAGACAAGTGTCGCGAAATCGCGACATGTCGCTCCGTCACTGTGGAAAACAAAAAGGTGTAGCGAAATCGTGACATGTTGCTCCGTCGCGGCCTAGAGAGGAGAGAGAAAGGTAGAATGAAGAACTGTAGCGAAATCGTGACATGTCACAAAATCGCGGTCAAGGCTGGTAGGTGGGCGGAACCGTCGCGAAATCGCGACGTGTTTGATTTTCGTGGCTTGAAAGCGGGCAGAAGGCACAAAGCACAAAATGGTCATGAAATCATGACAAAACCGAGCAAAAGAGTCTTAGGCCCAGTAGTAGCGAAATCATGACAAAATCGGAGACAAAGCACTTAAGTCGAAAGGCGTCACGAAATCGCGACGCGTCGCGTTGGGGGTGGATAAAAAGCTTAAGTAGGAAAATGGTAGCGATTTCATGCAACTTTTGGCGAAACGTTCCAGCCAGGCAAAGACGTCGCGAAATCACGACAAAAAGTGAAGACCATGCCGAAACAGAAAATGGTAGCGATTTCGATAGGTTGCAGGCGAAGTGTATCGGATGAAGAAAATGGTAGGAAATCCGATTGTGTGCGAGAGGGCCCGAAGGAGAAAATGGTCGCGAAATCGTGACAGGTTGCGGTCGAAGCGTACGGAGATCAAAACGGTAGCGAAATCATGACAGATTGCGGCGAGAGGGCCCGAAGGAGAAAATGGTCGCGAAATCGCGACGGGTTGCGGCCGAAGCGTACGGAGAACAAAAGCGTCGCGATATCGCGACATGTCGCGTTTTCGCGACATGTCACGTTTTCGCTGTGAAAGCGAAGGAGCAAGGCCGCGGGCTATTTTTGGTCACGATTTTCATGGGACCGTTACTGAGCATACAGAGAGCGCTGAACACGTGGCAGAAAGGCATGAGGGTCATAGTAACGCTTCAGATCGACAGTTACAACAGCAGAGAAGATCAAACGTTACAGATTCAAGCGAAAGGTCAAAAACACCAAAAAGCGGGAAAATGAAGCGAAGCGTCATGGGAAGTGAAACGAAGCATCGCAGAGCAACCAAGAGCCACAGCAGAAAGTTTAAAAGCCGAAGCGAATGTGGATACAGGGGCTGGAAATTGTAGCAAGAAAGCATTATTTTTAAAATAAAGGAGTTATTTGGCAAGAGCAACTTTTGTGTGCAAAACCAAAAGGAGATTGAAGCTAATACTACTGTTTTCTCTGTTAATCTTTCCTTTGCATTATTTTCTCTTGTATCTATCCGTTTACACCATGATATGGGTTACGATAGGTGAATGACGGAATGATGCAATCATTTTCTTTCCTTAGAGTCTTGCATCTGATCTGATTTGACTGTGTGTTAGTGCAGGTCTATTAGGTCAGGTTGTTTTAGAACTTCGTCTCACAACTTGGGGTTTTGCAGGGAGGAGATTGCTAACCGAATTAACGTCCTGTTTTAGTTTTCCAGCTGATTTTCATAAGCAATGGTGCGGTTCTAGGTTCTGATATTATTTTTACTTTTTTATTCGAAGATTGGCATCTCGGATTCTGGTGCATTCCAGGATACGTTTTATATTTTTTACTAACTCCAAACGCTAACGTAGAAATAGCAGAACATTTAAATGAAAGATAAAATGAACCAGTTAACCATAAAATGAACCTCATGCTAAAGGCACGGAGCTTAAAATGAAGTGGCCTATACCACGCATTTTCTCATTTAAAATCTTTCTTTAAGCCAAAGATAAAAGAGGTTGCTAATTCATTCTAGGGAGGGTTTCATTAATTTCAAGATCATAAAGGAAGAAAGGGTTTTTGTTCTTTCTTTTGCTTTATGCGGTTAGATTATTTTAACAGATTAGGGTTACAAAGTTTGCTGGGAATCATCAAAGGCCCCTTGTTAACGGTTACTTGCAAAAAATAAGTTATTCTAGATTACATTCATTTATTTGCATTTTGTCTTAATTGGTTATATGCATATGAATGTTTGTTCATAGGAAACTTGGAGAAATTAAAATGATAAATTTTCTTTGCAAGAAAGAGTCTCGGGTTTGAGACTCCAGTTGCGTGTTCATTTTGTAGTAGGACAAAATATTCACTCAACAGGTCCTCAGATACTGAAGAAGAATAAACTATATTTCTGGTAGAAGAAAATAACGTTGCTATAAAAAGGACACCAATGATTCTCAAGTGTTTTAGGTGTGGTAAATTTGGTCATATTGAAGATAGTTGTACAAGGAATGGATTTAGTTTTAGTGATGATGAATATGAAGATGCTCTTGGAGGTCCAGAAGAAGAAATTCTTCTTATGGCAATAGAAGAAGAAGGAAATGGTCGTATTAAAGATGAATAAAAAAGGAATGAAGATGATCCTAAAACTAAAGAAATAGAAGTAGAATCAGAGGAAGGAGAAGTCGATCTTGAGGGTGAGCTTATCTTTGCCCTAGATACATTAAGAAAGGTAAGAAATAAAAACTCAAAACTCAAGCTTCAATTTCAATAATGTGATGAAGAGAAAGGAAAGCTTATAGAAGATCTAACCAACTCAATAGCTAAGACAAGGATATTTAAAGAGAGGTTAGAGGCAAAGGTTTTAGAATGTGAAATGTTAGAGCATGAGGTAGCTTCACTAAGGAAGGAAGTAAAAGAGTCTAAAAATAAGCTACACAGGTTTGAGAGAAGCTCAAATACCTTGGATTAAATTATCAAGGAACAAAGATCTTCATAAAACAAGACATGACTTGGTTTTGAACAGGAACATAGAGAACAAGGAGAGGAGTCAATCTCAAGATCCAAAGAAGAAGAATATTTAGAAGAAGAGAGTGTAAGAGAAAGTGAGACTTCTAAGGATGAGTTGGAAAATAGAAAGTTCAACAAGGAAAGGAACAATGCACAAATGAGGAATAGATGGAACAAGAAACAACACAAGGTAGAAGAGACTAAGAGACCAATGGGGTCAAGGCAAGGTTTCTTCAATGGACATTGTTTCTCATGTCACTGGTTTGGGCACAAGTCTAAACAGTGTAGGACACATGAAATACAAGAATATGGAAATTTTAGAAACAAGCATCTCTTTCAAGGGTATTGCTACTCTTGTAATAATTTTGGTCACAAGGCAATAAATTGTAGGGTTCATGACAAGAATGGATATGGCTTCACCAGGAGAAACTTCAGGATATTTGCACCTTAAAGGAACCACAACGTTAATTGTTACAAGTGCAATAATGTTGGGCATATAGCCAAGTGGTGTAGAGAAAAATTTCTAGATACAAGCAGGAACATAAACATTCAGAGGAATCAGAAGGATCAATTGAGGAAGAATGTGGACAAAGGTAAATATCGGTGTATGTTGGGAGTAGAGATACTCCCACCCCAAAATTAACCACCTCAAGAGAGGAGGTGGGGGAGTGGCTAAGCTAAGGGTCTCATTCTTATCCCAAGCCCCAAAGGTGGCCCTTTGCCATTGATTTCAAAGGGGGGATATTTGAGTTAGGGGGGAAGCATTTAGTCAGGGGGAGCAGAACTGAAAAAGGTAAAATAAATGGTAAAAGGAAAATGGGTTACCATCAGTGACAAAGGGGGATATTGTTAGAAATATGAGTAATTTTTGTTGTCATTGATATCAAGAGTTGTCAAGAGTTTGTTGATTCAGTTTTGTCATCATTAAGGTCATCAAGAGGTTTTTCCAAAAGGCAAGGAAAGGTTTAAAGGACTAGGATATAATATCTATTTTTAATATTATATGCCTATAGTGGCCTAAAAGGTTGAAGATCCAAGGAAGGAGAAGCAAGTTTAAAAGGAAGTCCCAAGGAGGGCGAAGCAAATTTAAAAGGAAATAATAATATTATAATATTTAATATTATAATATTCCAGGTTACAGGTTGAGGTGAAGAGGATAGGTCCAAGGAGTAATTAAAAATAATTTATTCCTCGAAAGACCCATTAAGCAAGTTGCAAAATATTTAATTTAATTTATTTAAATTTAAATATTTTAACCTAAAGGTTAAAATTTAAATTTAAATAAATATTAGGCACCAAATTTAAAGGTTGTAATTCAAATTAAATAAATTTGAATTTTTAAACTCAAAATTAATCTTTGAAATCAAAGTGCATAAGCCAAAGCATATATAAAGGGGTTAAATGTTTTGATTAAATTATACATGCACTTTATTCATATACCCAAAGGCAAAAGAAAACATGCACTGTTTCATTGAGAGGAAGAAGACATTTCGTGTGGTTAAAAACCTTTGGTGAGCAAGCGACGATTTAAGTGTATGAGGTGCAACCCAAGTGTATCCAAAAATTTGGTTAGTGCAGTTGGTAACTAAAGCACAATTAAGGCATTCACAAAGCAAGAGGTTGGTGTTTCGAACCCTCATGAAGTCATTTGAGGAGGAAGTCTATTTTGTTTTTTGATCATCAAAATTCGAGAAAGCTTCAAAGGGGAGTGCTTAAGGGTTTAGGCTCATGTGGGCGTGTGGCCCAATGGCTGCCTAGCTTTGGCTAGATCACAACAATGGTAGCGAGGTTGCGTGTTCAAAGTGAAACAAGGCGTGCACCATTCATTTTGCACATGGGCAAGGTGTATAAGGTATGCATCAAAATTTTTATTTAAATTTAAATTAGTGCCAAGGTTGGGAGCGCATTAAGGTCACGTGAATTTATATAACGCCTTGAAAGTAGGGAGTCATAAGGTATTTAAAATTTTATATTATTTTGTGCCTTGAAAATTAAATTAAGGTTGGAGTAATAAGGATAAATTAAGGGATTAATTTTTGAATATTATTTTTGAGAGATTATAAAAGAAATTGGTCTTTTATACATTGATTGATTTGGAGTTATTAAAGAAAGTTGTTTTTTTATATGTTGAGAAGTATTTGGATAAGTTTGGAGATAATAAGGTGTATTTGAGTTTTGTTAATTTTTATAATGGTGAATTTATTATGAGGGAAATATTTGAGTGAAGATTTTTGCTATCTAACCTTTGAGATTGACAAAGAGGTTGATTGTGATTGAGACAGGTTTTGAGGTCAAATATCCATCAAAATTAAAGGTATGGGCATATCATCCTTGTGAGTAAAATTTTTCTTTGTTGAAAGTTGTGAAGCACAAAGCTGGAGTGAAAAGGATTGTTTGATAAGCATTGTTATAAATGTTTGAGTGAGTTTTAATGTGCATGATTTGTGGATGTTGAAAGATCATGAGTATTATTGTTATATGAGATTGAGAACTATATTGAACTAGGGTTAGTGAAAGAACATGAGTATCATTGTTATGATAAGTTGAGAACTATCTTGAGTTAGGGTTTGTGAAATATCATGAGTATCATTGTTATGAGAAGTTGAGAACTATCTTGAGTTAGGGTTTGTGAAAGAACATGAGTATCATTGTTATGTAAATTTGGAATCATCTTGAGTCAAGGTTCAAGTTCTATAGTGTGAGTTGTTGGAAGCATTGTGAAACACATGTTTAGGATTTGTAAGCAATCTTGGTTTCGTGAATGGTTGGTTGAATTTTATGAGAATTATTGATTGAAAGTATTGGAGTGATAGTTCAAGTTTTGTGAAACAAATTGTTTTTTATTCTAAATTGATTTGAAAAAGAGTTTGAAAAATATTGAGTTTTTTGTGAGTGTGAAACATATTGAGTCTCTAACCATTCTCTATATGTTTTTGTGAGTTAAAAAAAATTATGTGTGAAACTTATTTATGTGATTGAAGAGGTTTTCTATGAAAGATTGAATTGAGTTTTTGCATGCAAGTTTTACAATCTATTTGAACAAGCTATTGTGAAAGCTAATGAGCTGATTTGAGTAAGTCCTGGAGAGGACTTAAGGACATAGTTAAGCAAAGTTTTGTGAAATATTGTGAGCATATTTGAAGTAAGTCCTAGAGAGGAATTAAGGACAGAGTTTAGCAAGCTTTTGTGAAAGCTTGTGAGTAGATTTGAGTAAGTCCTATAGTGTACTTAAGCACAGATTTGAGGAAGCTTTTGTGAAATCTTAAGGACAGATTTGTGTGAGATTTTGTGGAAGCTTACAATCATATTTGAGGTAAGTCTTGGTAAAAAATTGTTGAGAAAATTGGACAAGTTCTAGTGAGAACTTGTTGAGAAGATTTGAGGTAAGTCTTGGTGAAGACTTGTTGAGCAAATTGGACAAGTTCTAGTGAGGACTTGTTGAGCAGAGTTGAGGTAAGTATTGGTGAAGACTTTTTGGATAGATTTGAGGTAAGTATTTGAGTAGACTTGAGAGTAGATTTGATTGATTTATTTGTTCAAACCTTGAGTTAATGTTTGGGGTAGATCTAGCAAAGTTGATTTGTGATTGGATCAAGCTTTATGTTAAGGCTTGAGGATAAAATTGAGGATAGATATTGGTGCATATTTGAGGATAGATTTATGCCAGATCAGAGACAAATATTGAGTATATTTGTGCTAGACCGAATGATAGTGTTTAGTGCATATTTGAGACAGAGATTGAGCAGAGCTGAGAGCAAGCTTTGGAGGTGACAGAGTAGAGGACAAGATTCTTCAGTGGATAGAGATCCATTACCCAAGGTAGTGAGGATAGAGGTATTCTGAGTGAGGATAAGAGTCTTTAGTGGAGAGATATCCACAAGCCAGTGCAGTGGAGGCAGTAGTATTCTAGAGGATCACCATCCAGATCATAGGAGAAGGAGTTCTCTCATGGATAGAGATCCACAAACCAACTGAGGGGATTGGTGTCTCCTGTGGATAGGTATCCATGAACTTGATTAGGGTATTAGTGTATCCTTTGGATAGAGATCCATAAAAATTGTAGTAGGTAAGGATTCCCAAGAGATTTATTGAAAAATTCTTAGTGAAATATTTTCTCCATGGAGTAGCCCACATTGGGTGAACCACGTTAAATTTGTGTCTCTATTATGTGTGGTAATTTGTGCATTGCTTTGAATATTGTTGTTGATATTACCATTGAAATATTGGATAATACTGTTTGAGAAAAGAAAAGTAAAAAGTGAGCTTATACTGTTCACCCTCCCCTCTCAGTATAAGCTTGTGTTCTTCATTTGTATCTTAGTAGATCTCACTCATCAACTTGGATTTCTGACAACTGCACTACTCTATACTTTGCTTGCATCAATATTATTAATAAGATATGTTGTGGCTACCATCTAGTCTATTTTTTAGTTTTACTTGTGTAATATCTACTTATTTTGTCTCTTTATGTGATCCATTGGGTTGTGGAGTCATAATTACTGAAAATAATATAGTACAATAGTACAAGTGCAAAATTGTTGTACCATCCAAATTTATTGTTTACCCCTCATCATTTTCATTCTCTCCCTTTGGAGAGTGCTTTGGATCTTCCTATTATTGTGACATCTCCACTGAGTTGGCACTATATTATTATATTTTATGAGTAGTGGGTTGAGTTTTAGGATCTGAAATACTTGGCATATTTCATTACAGGCTATCACAAAAGGTACTAGAATCCTTTTAAGCTTTGCCAAAATATTTTTTCAGTCTATAGTGGTTCCCATAAGGGGATCACTATAATTTTGATCCATTTAGTCTATTTTGACCAAGATATGTGAGAGTTTAAAAAATATGGTGAAAGCCTAGTCTAATACCAATGGTTTTGATAGTGCCTCAACCTCTCCTCCATCCTAGAGTTGTTAATCTAATAGTCTGATGATATCTTCCTCTGTATAAATGCACTTTTTGTTGTCTCAAAACCTGGGGAACCAGGAGCTTTGATTTCTATGCTAATCTTGGTCATCTCTTTGGATTATGTTCTAAGAAGAGTATAGAGTTCTTCCTCATAGATTAGTTCAATTGCATGATAGATCTAATGAGTTGTGAGTCTGCACTCCTCTATATATATGTTAGACTATTGTTTAATATGAGGGTACTTTTCTATGTTCCTCAACATTTTTTTGAATGCATATGCTTATGATATTTTGGTCATTAGGTCCTTCTTGGCACCACTAAATTATTTTGCAGCCTCTCGGGATAGTTGGGAATTTTCTTGAACCTTTTCCATGAAATGAGGGAAGACCTAAAGAGTTGAATATTTAATCTTCTTCCAATAATGGCTCCTAATTTGTTTCAGCCAATTTTTTGATATTTTTGGGTCATGGGGCTTCTCTTTATCTTGAATTAGTTTAGTCTAAACCATGGCTAGTGCCTCCTTTTTTTGTTGCAAATGAGTCTTAAGATCAAACAATTCTAAACTTTGTTGTTGCATTGTCCCCTATGTTATTTGTAGCTTTTCCTCTAAATATTTGATTCTTTGATCTCTCATATGCAATTCCTTTTTAGAGGGGGATTTATCAAGGATTCTTTTAAGTTCTTTAATTTCATTTTATAGGGCATCTTGCTCTATCTTTTCCTTGGCTAGCTTCACTTCTTAGGCTTCAATATTTTCTTGGTGGTCTTCAAGTCCTTATCCATATTTCTTGTTTGTAGATACAAAGTATCTACCTTAATATGGATCGCTCAAAGTGTTTATACCTTGGATATCTTAGAGATGTTATGGGTTTGTGCTTCTAGCTACCAATATTTTGGTCTCATTTTTGAGACTGTCTTCTTGACCTTAGGCTAAGGAGTCACTCTTATTATTTTTTCTTCAATCAGGTCTAGTGTATCGTAGGTCAAAGTGACTGCTTCTTCCTCCTTTTCTTGCAATTGTTGTTGTTCTTCCTCCATCCATTTTTGTTGGTTTTCCTCCACATTATGGATCATGGAGAAGACTTCTAGGAGTGGTTATTTAGCAATGAGGGAAATGAGGGGAGTGGCTAGAAAAGTAGACATAAGCATAAGTGGGTAAGATGCCATTGCCTTTATCATAGTGAAGCTTCCCTGTACCTCTTGATGCTTATGAATCATGGAAAGAGGGATGAACAATGGCAGGTGTATTAGTGGTAATGGAGGAGTGGATGATGGTGCTTGTAGGTTTATTGATGGAGGTTGCGGTGGTGTTTCTAATGGATGCTAGGACATGGATGAGAAAAATTCTAAAGAGAAAGAGGATTAAGGGGACTGTTGAGAGGGATTTGATAATATACCTTGCCCTTGTGCTTCTCACTCTGGCTCTTCCATGTGTGTAATTTCTACTTCAAGATTTTGAATCTCTTGATGTAGTTGTTGCCTCTTGAGTATGGTTTGATTTGATTCCTCTTGCAATAGCTACTTTCTAACTATAGCCCTTTTTGTGTCAGAGCTTCTAGGACCTAGGTGGTCCTTTTTTTTTGGGGGGGGGGGCCTTATTTGGGTGATATGCGGGTTTTGCATAGTGGCGAATTTCACAATTTAGCACGAATATTGGGATTTTCAAAATGTTAATTTTGCGAATTTTGGGGCCATAGACGTCGGCCCGTTCGCCCAAAAATTTTGGGATCAAATTTTTTTAAGGGTAAATTCGCCCCATTGTCATAAGGTTTCCCGCCTAATTTTTGCCCTAAATTTATTAAAAATAAGAAATATCCCGCCCAAATCGCCCCTTGTACCCCTATATATATAGCTAACCCTGACAACGACTCCCATACAATTACAACATTTTTTTGGATAGCGAGCGATACAAAGTAGAATGCGACTGGCATAAGGCGAGTGGCATAAGGCGAGTGGCATAAGGCAGCTAGCATAAGGTGAGTGGTAGAAGGCGACTAGAAAGGTGACTAGCAGAAGGTGACTAGTAGAAGGCGACCGACATAAGGCGATTGGCATAAGGTGACCAACATAAGGTGATCAGCATAAGGTGACTGGTAGTAGGCGACTGGCATAAGGCAACTAACATAAGGTGAGTGGCATAAGGTGAGTGTCATAAGGTGAGTGGTATAAGGTGATTGGCATAAGGTGAGTGGCATAAGGTGAGTGTCATAAGGTGAGTGAGAAGGTATGAAGGCGAAAGGTGAGAAGGCGAGGTAAGGTGAGTGGCATAAGGCGAGTGGCATAAGGTGACTGGTAGAAGGTGACTAGTAGAAGGCAACTAGCAGAAGGTGACTGGTATAAGGTGACTGGTGAAGGCGAGTGGCATAAGGTGACTCAATTTACCGGTATGTTTCTTTTACCATTAAATTTCATTTAACATTTTATTCATGGACACTCAATAAGGAGGTTTATTCTACTTGCGAATGATATTCTTGGGATAGATATTCTACTGTCTCTAGCAGTAGTCTTTTTTATACCAGTTATTTTCATTTTTAATAATGATGTTCTTTGTTCATGTTATTCTTCTGTTCATACAGGTAAAATGTCAACTACAGGCAGTGGAAAGAAGGGAGGCCAGTCTTCCAATAAAAGGAGTATCCTCAAATACTTTCATAATATTTCTAAACCCGGTCAACCATCAACATCTGCACAAACTGAAGGTATGAACACCTTTACTCACCAGTTAATTTTTTTACTTTGTTAATTTTAAATATAATGTCTTCATTCATAAAGAAGTGTGCTTTTTGGTTGATGGCTTTGTCCATTTTTATCTATAGAAGGTATGCTTTTAAATGCCATAGTGATAATGAACCTACTATTGACACTAGTATTATCTCTACAGAAAACATTGTTAACCCTGGTATGCCTCCACTTCCACATATCCAAGTTAATGAATAGTCCATAGATGAAAATATTCTCAATCAAATCGAACAACAACATGAAGAGATTCCTGAATCTAACACGCCAAGTGGAAAAGAAACTAATAGTTCTTATGCAGTCCCTACTTTCGGAGAATCTTCATAAAAAAAAATAAACGTGCAAGGTTATCTAGGTGGACAATTAATAGATCATTTCAGCTTGATTGGATATCAAAATTTCCATTTATTGAGCCAATGCTGCCAGAGAATAGTAGTGATGCTATAACAGAATTGAGATGCGTAATTTGCAGTTGGAAACACGAAAAGGAGCATAGATTACAACTTAAGAAAGATACAGTAGAAAAACATTGTGGAAAGGTTTATATCAAAACAAAAGAAGGTGATCCACCAACACCAAAAACTTATAGGTGGAAGGATGCATCAGAGTGCGCACATATAAGAAATGCGCAAGAATATGATAAAGAAATGAAACAAAAGCAAACATTGGTTGAGAAAGGTGCAACGATTCAAGCCCAATTTCGAAAAATGAATAAGTTAACTTTAGCTTCAAAAAGTTTGCAGTTTGTTGTTGTGTTCTCTATTCTTAATATGGGTAGACCTATGTCTGATTTCATGAATTATAAATCTCTATTTTGACTAGCTGATGTGCAGAACTTACCCAACGCCCATTGGTCAGATCGAAGTGGTTGGGAAATGGCAAAATGTCTCTCATTGGTTGAGCAGGATGACCTCAGAGAGAAAGTAAAAAAGGCAAAATTCATTTCACTTTCAATTGATGAGGTGACTATTGTTGACAATACATCTTGGATTTGCATGCATGTTTACACATTGGAAAATCATTTAAGGCAACCTCATTTACTTGGAATACACAAAATGGTGGAAAATTGTAATGCAGAAAACATTTACAATGTTGTTGTAACTAGTTTAAAAGAAGAAGCAGGAATGAATGAAATTGAAATAGCCACTAAGTTAATATGTGTAGGAGTTGATGGTGCTGCTACAATGCAAGGACACAGGAA
This sequence comes from Wollemia nobilis, assembly GCA_028583015.1. NCBI lineage: Eukaryota > Viridiplantae > Streptophyta > Pinopsida > Araucariales > Araucariaceae > Wollemia > Wollemia nobilis. The sequence goes on along the minus strand of JAQPPZ010016467.1, from coordinate 9,362,263 downwards.
TGGTCTTTGTGTTAGACTACAAACATCGGTTGCCCCATATTTGATCCCTATTCATTGCATGGCTCATAGAATGAATCTTGCATACAAAATTGTGGATACATTTACAAATGTTGCGAGAGTGGAAGAGCTTGTCCATGAAATTCATGAATATTTTTCACGTAGTCCAAAAATATTTTTAGAGTTTCAACAGTTTGCACTAGGAGTTACCGAAGGTAAAAAACTGTTGAAAGATGTGGATACTAGGTGGATTTCGATGTATCAACCGACATTAAGAGTTTTCAAAGAATATCAATCCTTGATAGGGTTTATGTATGCAAATCGTAGGGCAGTTGATAAGGCAAAAGATTTACTTTTTTGAATGAGTGACTTTGAAACTCTTCTCACATTGTGTGGAATTCTTCCAATGTTGGAAAAAATGAATACTTTGATCAAAATTGCACAAGAAAGATCAATTTATATTGTGGATTTCATCAGGGTGAGAATACAAATTTGCATGCATATTGATATGATGTACGCATCTGGTCAAAATTTTATGGATCCCATGTTTGAGAGTTGGAGAGCATTAACAAATGTGAATGGTCCTCAGAGTTTTCTGAAGTTCAATATAAATGATCATCTATGTATTAATGTCCGTAGAAAGGAAATACCTTTATATTGTTATGGTGTGCAAATGGATATAGCTACAAATGAAGTTGAGCAAATGCCCATAACCTACAACAGATTTCATGTAGTTGTAGACGATACAAAACTTAAACTGAAACAAATAGCAGAATCATTGACAAAAGAAATAAGAGACCATTTTCAAAGAGATGAATTGCTAGAGGCTATGGGTGTGGTTAATCCGATGTTTTGGGATCCTTGTAATGAATACCAGAATATAAATTCTTTGTTTCTCAAATACATGGGCAGTCTTGCTAGCCATTTCAATAAAAGTGTTGTAGTCAATGGTATTGAAATCAATGGCATTCTCAACAGAGATCTTTTGATGAAACAATCAAACTGTTTTGGAACAACAATGTCTACTCAAGTTTCACAACTCTCTAACCATCATGAAGCAGGTTCTATTTCACGTTTGTGGAGATTATTACAACCAAGTACTATCTTACAACATACTATGAGTGAATATTTTCATTTATATGAATTATGTCAAATGATGATTTTGGGATCCGTGGAAGATGAAAGGGTGTTCAGTGCACTATCATATGTAAAATCTAAAGTTCGGAATAGGTTGGACAAAAATTTGAAGAATTGTTTGAGATTATATGTGTCGACCTATGAGGTGGAGGAGTTTCCTTATGAAAGAGCAATGTCACATTGGAATTCTTTGGTAGAGAGAAGAGGTGTAATGAATATTGATGATGATGAGGATGATAGTAACACTGGTCAGATTGTGATGACAAAATTTTTGGGAATGAGTGCAGAACATTTTGTACAATCTGAAAAGAGTTTGTTCTAGCTTCCAGCACTATGATGCAAGGATGCATTCATTTGATTTGATTTGAGTTCACATATTATAATTTGATTTGATTTCACATATTATCATTTGATTTGATTTCACATATCAGAATGAAAGGATGCTTTCATTTGATTTGATTTGAGTTCACATATTATTATTTGATTTGATTTCACATATTATCATTTGATTTGATTTCACATATTAGAATGAAAGGATGCTTTCATTTGATTTGATTTGAGTTCACATATTATTATTTGATTTGATTTCACATATTATCATTTGATTTGATTTCACATATTATCATTTGATTTGATTTCACATATCAGAATGAATGGATGCCATTGGATACTCTGTATAGCATAGCCCTCTGATTTGATTATGTATTATTTGATTACACATGTGTTACACATATTCTTTGATTACACATGATTTGATTATTGGATTATCTGAAATGTGTTACTGGATATTTTATATATCATTTTACAATAGCCTTGTTATTGAAGTATTAGTCTAAAGTTTCTATTTTTCTTGTAGATTTGTAATGTATAAATCGTTATAGGCAACTTGTGAAAGTAAATGTCTATACTGCATTTTCTGTCATTTCAAATTAATTCATATAACATAAAAGAACATCTTACTGCATCCACATACTTCAAAATTACTTAATATATCAACAAAAACAATCAAAACATAACAACATTCAAAACAAAGTTTCCTAGAGATAACACATTTTTTGGAAATGTTCTCTTTCAAAAAATTTACCATTCATTCACAATTTACAAAACATATCAAACATTATTTCTTCCACTTCAAATTAAAAACAACAAACTTCTACATCATCATAAATAATCAAAACATAGTAATAATTAAAACAAAATAGTCTCTTTCATTGAATTCAATTTTTAAAGAAGATACCATTCGTTCACAATTTACAAAAACTATCAAACATTATTTCTTCCACTTCAAGTTACTTAATACATTAAAACATATAATAATAACATAACAACATTCAAAACAAAATTTCCAATAGATAACACATTTTTTGAAAATAGTCTCATTCATTGATTTCAATTTTCAAAAAGGATACCATTCATTCATAATTTACAAAACATATCAAACATTATTTCTTCCACTTCAAATTAAAACATAACAATAATTAAAAATAAAATTTCAAAATGATAATACGAATTTTTCAGAAATTGCCTCTATCATTGATTTCAATTTTAAAAAAAATACTAGTCTTAATAATTTATAAAAATATAAAGAGTTTTTGTTTCACTTCAAATGCAACACAACAAACTTCTATTCTTTTCCAATGTTTCTTGAAGGTCCACCCACATCTACCTCAATATCCTTTTCTTCTAATGCCCCAACCCTAACCAAACTTTCTGTTGTAGTGTTGATCCCCGATAACAAGGCACCCTCTTCCTTCATTGGATCTTCTTTGAAAGGTGCATTTAGATCCTTCTCATTTTCTTTCAGTTTAGCCTCGACATCCAGGCCCCCATCTCTGATAATCCTCTTTAGCAAATTATTTTCTCTAACCATCTATTGTAACCTCTTCTTCAATTCAATAGCATTATTAATGCTAATTTTGGCAGTCTTGATCAAAATTTTCATGGCACCGACTTGTTGCTTTAGGTGCTGGAAATTAGACTACAAAATAGAAATGAAAAAAGGTTAATATTTATAAACAAAACATATTTAACAAAAAAAAATTAGTTAGATGTAAAACTTACATCAGTTGTAAGTCATGTTGTTTCTGCAACTGCTACTTTGTTCTGATCTAGTGCCCATTCATTGAAATATGCTTGGGCTTCTGCATTGAGGTTTTCCAAACGATTCAAAACAATGGCCATAATTTCATCTCTGTATGTAGACTCGGCCTCCATAGTGCCAGATTCAACTTTATGTAGCAAGGCATCGAGCTTTTGGGGCTCATTCTCAATATTTAAAAACAACTCTTTTCTTTTTGAAAAATTCTTATATCGGCCATTGATGGCTTTAATCAAAACCTTGGCCCGATATTCCCATTCTTTCAATTTATCAATATCCGAAAGAAGAGTATTATGAACTACAACTTTACATCTATCGGCTAATAACACATTTTCAAAAAAGTTTAGGATATCATCTTCTGTAACACTACGGGCGATGACTTGTTGTGGGGCGGAGGGGGAAACTTCGGTGGCATCTACATTGACATCCTCTTCTCCATCAATGCCCTCTTCATCCTCAAGAATATCACTTGCCTTTAAAGGGTAATTTTCAGGATTCATACCCTGATAAAGAAAGTCACATTCTAGAGTTCTCGAGGGCATTTGAGATGCACTCTCAACATTTGAAAAATTCTCCAAGGTTAATATCGGTACAATAGAAACATTAGATGATGACACATTTTGTGTCTCTGTAGCACTTCTTGCTTGATGAGGTGGCGGTGTGAGGAACACTTTACCATGCATGCGTGATTGGTTCCTCATAGGTGGAACCTATTGTGGATGGACAGGAACTTGCATTGAATGGATAGATAGTGGAACCTACTATGGATGGACAGATGGTTGTGGTTGTGGCTATGGCTGATCAGATGGTGGAGCCATCCTTTTTTTAGCCTTTTGAATCTAGCAGGTCCCTCTGTTAAATTTCACACAAAAACATAAAATTAATCTTGTGTAAATAACAATAGCATTAAAAAATATTTATTTAAACCATACATACCAGACCCAGACTCTGCAACCATTGATGTTTCAACCATTTGCCCTTTGTCTGAAAAATACGTAAAACACATTAAAAAACATAATTTTAAGTCATTAAAATAAATCATTTAAAAAAATATTTTTGAACAATGAAGAGTAAGGTTACCTTGTGGGTTGGAGGTAACCTCTTCGACGTCGACAATAATTGTTTCTCCAATAAAAGGTGTCGCAGGTGTATGCTGAATCCGATCACCATGAGACCTCGCACGTTTGGTGGGAGTTATTGGTGATGACTATGACTGCATGTCAGAATCAGTCGATACTTCCTGAATCCTAAATGCGGCATCCCTTTTACTTGAAGACTGAGATGCTCTTCTCTATTTTCAAAACAAAATTAGAGAATAAAAAGATAGAATGAAAAAAAAAAACAAAGATATTTCAACAAATATGTTTACTTGTATCTCATCATCAGACATGCCAATAGACAACAAATTGGGGTGCAATGCAGTGGGAGGACTACTTTGTTGAAGGTTGAAATAAGCTTCCTAAAATAAACAAAGAATAAAATTGTTGGTAGTCATTGTATAAGCAGAAGATTGAATTTTTTGGGCACTCAAAAGGTCGTGTTTCAGGCGGTTGGAAATGTGCGTGGACCAGTCAAATCTACCACCACCAATACAATGAAGCAATAAAGAAAGTGCCCAAAAAGGCATTTCTGTAGGTCGCCCCTGCAAAATAAGCCTTGCCTAAAAAATTCAATGCAAGCATGTAGAAATTTGTCTCCAACATTCGAAATGTTTAAGCCCCTTTTGGACTTAGAAGAATTAACTAAAAAAAAGAGACAACATTATTAGAAAATAAAAAGTACAACAAGGAGAACATTTTTAGAGAAATGAAACTACAACAGAATAATTTTTAATGTTAAATAAAAAATAAATTTTCAAATTATACCTTTCAAATTGTCAGAATGAACAGAGTAAACGGTTCCTAGGGTGGATTTATCATCGTCGGTTAAGGCGTACTAGTTGTTCACCAGTACACCATCCAAAAATGGTAGCCCTGTTAGTCACTGCACATCGGAGGGTTTAACCAAAAAATAATGTCCTTGTTATCCAAACGCATCAAAATAGTGGACACGTCATGGTTGTAACAAGAAATGATCTGTTGCATCAACTGAACGTTAATGTTCAATTGTGGCATCTTCAACACACCAACAAGTCCAACGGTGTAAACCCATTGGGAATCTCTATCAGGAGTGTTGAAAATGCTCTTGAGATTGGGGCAGAAGATGTACTTGAAATGCACTTTAGAGGGAAGAGGAGAGGAACAACTAGCCATCTCTAAAAAGAAGTAGGAAAACACTCAGAAATGCTCTGAAAAACACTGCCAAAACCTTCTAGAAATGCTGCCAAAACCTTCTAAAAATGCTTCTAGAATGCTCTAAAAATGCTGCCAAAAGGTGCCAAAATGTTGTCAAACTGTGAAAATGCTGAAAAGTGCCAAAATGCTCTGAAAATGCTTGGAAACCGTTGTGGAAAATGCCTTAAAAATACTGGAAAAAGGTTTAAAATTGCTCTGGAAAATGTTGTGGAAGAGGAAAAAAATGACCCTGCAAATGAATTTATAGATTTTTGCATGGTGAAAGTTAATAGATGAATGACACGTGGTAGAAGGGAGGACACGTGGCATCATCTAATTGATAAATTATGGTGGTCACCTTGTGCCACTCGCCATCTGCCAGTCGCCACATGCCACATGACATCGCCACATGCCACATGACATCTGCTAGTCACCTTGTGCCACTCATCTGCTAGTCACCTTCTACCACTCACCATCTGCCAGTCACCTTCTACCATTGCCATCTACCACTTGCCTTCTACCACTTGCCTTCTGCTAGTCACCTTCTATCGGCTGCCTTCAGCCAATCGCCTTCGATCAATCACCTTCTGCCAATCACCTTCTACCAATCGCCTACTGCCATTCACCTTCTACCACTCGCCATCTTCTAGTCGCCTTTCCAGTCACCTTCTGCCATTCACCCTCTGTCATCCGTCTTCTTCCACTTGCCTTCTTCTAGTCGCCTTCTACCTCTCGCCTTTTGTCAATCGCCTTCTACCACTCGCCTTCTACAACCTATCTTCTGCAACTCGCCTTCTGCAACTCACCTTCTGCCACTCGCCTTCTGCCACCGCCTTATGATAATTTTATTGATAATTTTAGTGGGAAAAAAAGAAAAAATCGCCATGTTTTGAAAAATTTTCTTCGAAAATATGAAAAATTCGCCCCAAAGTTTATACAGTTTTCACGTTGATTCACCCCGATTTGATAAATACTTTTTGGTACTACCCCTTATGCATAACCATGGTGATATGGGTGGCAGCAATGGTTGTGCTCTAGATGTTCTAGAAGTACTTGACCTTCTAGTGTATACTATTGGCTGCACCTCCTTAGCTTCTACAACATGTTCTTCTATAGCTTGTTGGGGTGGAGGTAGGGATTCTTCCTCAGCTTCTACATTATTGATAGCAAGGTGTGCTTATGATTGTGGCCAAGTTTCCACCTCCTCATACTCTTCTTCTTCATCTTCATCAGATTTTGGTAGCCTTTTTACCTTTGGGTAGATTTCCTTTTCATGGTCTCTTGTCCAGCTGATATATTTCTTGTCAAATTCTAAAATAAAATATTTGTTCGACTTATTGGGGAAGGCCTTCTTGATCTGGTCATGTTCACATCATGAGATCCACCATTCTTCTATTTTATGCTCTTCCCAATTTTTCTCCTTTTTTAATTTTTTCAATTAGGCTTGGGCTGATCCATTGGTCTAGATTTCTTTTTGGGTCAAAAACCTGGTTAAAAGCATAACAAGCTCTCCATGGTGGCCTTACCTGCATCACCATAAATTTGAACGGTACCACCTAGTCTTCTACCAAGTTCCTAAACATCTTGATATTTGCATTTGACACATGTTCAAATGGAGGCACCTTGTTATTTATTTTGGATAGTTTCACCTTAAAAATACCATCTAGATCATAGTGCCACATGTGGGGCACTTTTGGTAGCTACAGGGCCACCAACTTCCCTTCTAGGACCTGATATTGATATGGTTCCCACTTTATCATGGTGATGCATTCAAACTTTATGGGAAGCCTAAAAATCATGGTCTTCTTGACTCTAAAGCCAAAGTGCTGCTCCATCACATATATCTATCTATAAAATTCTAGCTCAAACAACCAGTTTGTAACATAGTATGGTAGAAAATATGGATATCCCAAGAAACCATAGAGCTTGATAATGGTCCCCTCCTCTAGAAAGAACCAATCTCCTAATTCTTATATATTTCCCCTTAATATGTCTACAATTTTTGGTATGAAGTAGGGGTAACTTTCATAGATTACCACAAGGGTTGGTCCTAGAAATTGCTTGTTAAACTCTAAGTATGAGCAACTATCTCTTAGTACATGAGTCTAGTCCACCATAGGATAGGCCCTACACCTCTCATCATCCTTTTGAAATTTCATGTTGTGTTGTTTTAGGGTCATGTGAAATAACATAAGCTAGGTGAGATACGAGGGATATGTAAAATTTTGGCATTCTCCAATCTTCATGGAAACTAGTTGTTCATGCATACTCCTTGCTAGAAATTCATCCCAATCAAATATGACCGAAGGATGTACCCCTTGTCCATCATAGTTGTGGACCTCCATAATGGAATTGGCTAATCCCAATTGGTAGGGATATACTAGGGAATCTATTGTTAGTCCTGCCATGACCACCAACATGGACAAAATTGGTTGTGCATGAGGTTCAAATTATCCCAACTTTATTGGCTTCATCATATAATTATCTGGAATTTTCTTAATCAGGCCTAGCAAGCCATTTTTTAATTGTTGGTTTACTCAAATATGTTATCTACTCGTCCCATATGATTTTATTTAGATTGACCCTCGAGACATCCTCTACTACAAAATCCTTGGTTATAGATTCCCTTGATATGGTAAACAATCATTCTGACCTTGAGTTGTAGACTACAATAGTATTTGGATCATAGAATTTTGCCACTACTTGCACTAGTTCTAGGCATGGGTGCACTAGTGTAGGCATGAATCTACTTAGCCTTGAATTCCATGCTATACCACCTAGGTGATCTAATAGAAATTTTTCCCTTTAACTTTCAATCCCCATCAAAAATTATTTTTCTTTGACTTCACTATAATCACGGGGTCATGTATGCCTACCATTGTGTCTTGGAGCTCATTAGATGTCTTCTGCACAACTTCACTCTTCTTCCCTCAATCCATCTCTATAAATTTACTTCTTACTTTCTACAACCATTCTCTTCAATTTGCAAGGCTTTTGTCTCTCCTTATAGTAAGGATTACAACAAGCTTGTGCAACTTGGGCTCAAGTAGTATTTATAGCTTTTAATTTTAAGCTTAATGGGCATACGATCATTATTTTTTGCATGTAGAAGATTGCACATGCCATTGAAGATATGCTTAGGAATTGGTAAGTCTATAGAGAATTTTGATACATGCTCTTGGGAGGCATAGTATTACCCAATGAATTTTTATCATGCTCATGATTCGATGGCTAGCATCAACTTGGTTCATTGTTGGAGGTACTTTCTACCTAACTACTTCTAACAACTATGTTTATTGCCCCATTAACTGCCAGTTTGAGAGAGTACGCTCACCTAGGAAAATCTTATTGGGGATCATGTACCGTTGTAGCATTAATGGTACATGTTTTATTTTTGCTATATGATTGGCCAACTAGGAGGGTTGTGCATGTCTGTATCATGGTGATCATTACACTAGTAGTGATGCAGGCTTGTAGTGGCATTATTAGCCAATAGCATTTTAAAGATCCTATACCTGGGATATTTAATAGATCTGCAATCCACCACCTAGGCATCCCTACTAGAATATTTCCTATCTGGACTACACCTTCATTTATATTTAGGCAAAATCATGGCACATAGGTATGCAAGCTGATAGCCCATAGTCATAAATGGGTTTGTGATCTTGCGGGGCAATGGTCGAAGTTTTTTACATGACTATTGGACCTTTTGCATGAGTAAAGTGAGATTTCTATGGCAATTATAGTGATGAAATTTTATCATGCATTTTCCTTCTAATCTAGGATAAAAATTTTGGTGATTAGTGCTTCCTATGGGGTGATAGAGATTCTGTACATATTCAATGCCTTACAGGGTACCAAATCTTTGATGGTCACTAGACTTAGTCAAATTATTATTCCTACTAGGTGATGGATTTCTTGCATACCAGCTCGCTTGCCTTCATGGTACCAAATGTTTGATGGGGACTAAACTTAGCTATTTTTCTTTAGTTCAAATGTTAGCTGATGGATTTTTGGTACCCATCCACTACCACATGGAGTACAAAATTTTTGGTAGCTTCCTAACTTAGCTAAATTTTGTACTTGTTCTAGCCTGATGATAAAGATTTGGTACTCTCAAACTACTCTTGAGGGTGCAAAATCTTCAGTGGCTTCGATACTTGGATAATTTTGCTGCTTTTTTCTAGATGATGGGTTTTGTGTACCCATCCATCATTGGGCTAAGTACAATATTTTTGATGTAGGCTTCCATTGTTGCTTGGTGATGGATTCTAGGTACCCATCTATTGCTTAGGCGAGTACAAGAAGTTTGATAGAACTTTAGACTTAGCCACTTTTATATTTCATTCTTCATGCCAAACTAGAACTTAGGGGCCCATCAATTAGAAACCTAAAGGTAAAAAATCTGGCATTCTCCATACTTGCAAGTGGGTGAAGATCCCAAAATTACCCACCATTATTCTTATGATAATCAAGCCTTTTAGTATAGATATATATACACATGGATTATTTACATATGTACAAGTGTGAGACCTTCTCTCCTTAGGCATAGTGCTTCAAGTATTGGCCATTTATTGAAATTGGTAGCACCCGACCATCTAGATCTTGTAGTTCAAATGCATTTACATCCTTCTTCTACTCTATGAGATATGGCCCAAACCACATGGATTCAAATTTATCATGAGCTCCCTGCTTGGCTCGATCCACATCCCATTTTAGCACTAAGTCACCTTCATTGAATGCTTTAGGTATGGCTCTTTTGTCAAACCAATGTTTGATAGTTGTTTGGTGATGATAGAGGTTGTTGTATGCTTGATCATGCTTTTCTTCCAATTGGATCAATTCTACCATCCTCTTTTCCATTGGCTAAATTTTTTTGGATCCATTTCATTAATAAACCTAAGTGTTGAAAGCTCCAAGTTGATGGGTAGCACTACTTCCTTTCCATATACCAAAGCATATGATGATATCTTTAATGAATTTTTGGTTGTTATTATGTCTGCCCATAATGCTTGATCAAGCAATAGGTGCTAGCTTCTGGGGTTGCTCTCAATACTATGCTTGATTATCTTCAATAGATTCTTGTTGGTAGATTCTGCAAGACCATTCCCTTAGGGGTAATAATTGGAAGATGCATTCCAATATATGCCATACCTTCTTGTAAAATCAATTATTTTAGCACTTGATGAATGATCTAATGTTATCTAAAATAATGGTATTTGGGACACCAAATCTTGTGATAAGCCTTTCTAAAAACTGAATGATTGTATCTTGATCAACATGTTTGGTGGCCTCTACTTCCATCCACTTAGTGAAGTAATCCATCGCCATCAAGATATATTTATGTTCGGCTAATGAATTAGGATTGATCACCCCAATAAAATCTAACCCCCACTGTTGGAAAGGTTCTTCTATAGTTATTGGTTGTAGGGGCATTATCGAATGCTTATTCTTACTAATGAACCTTTGGCACTTATCACATGCTCTAACCAGTTTGAATGCATCTGAGAAAATTGTTGGCCAGTAATATCTAGCTCTTAGAATCTTAGTCATAGTGGTCTATCCAAAGAAATGTCCACCTAAAAAACTACCATGAAATTCCTTGAGTACTTCCTCCATCTTGTCTGGATGCAAACATCTTAACAATACCCCATCAAAGTTTGTTTGATATAAGATGCCATCTATTAATGTGTACTTCCTTGCCTATAGCCTATATCTGCATCTTTGAGATGGGGTTAGATCCATCCAAACATCTATCCAAAATTGAAAAAAGCATCAATTCTTCAATCCAAGTATCTAGGGTTGTTGTTTGTACTTTCGACTGAACCAACTCTTCTTCTAGTAGTAAATTGGTATTTTGCATTGTTGACTCTACTAGTTGTTGACATAGAGCTCTACCTCTTATCAGCTTGGTTGGCCTAATTTCAACATCATACTCTTAAATTTTGGTGACCCAATTGACTCTCTTATCACCCAATTCTCCTTGAATTACAAAGTTTTGGACATCCGGATGCACCACATATACCAAGGTCTTGCTCTAAGAAATAAAATGCCTAAACTTATTTAGAGACTTCATTACTACATAAACCTATCTTTCTATGAAATTGTATCTCTCTTCATGATCATGCAATATTTGACTTAGGAAAGCTATAGGTCGCTCCTCATTCTCCTCCTTTTTTGAGTAAGAACAACAACATAACTTTCTTCTGCTCCAAATGCATAAAGGATAAAGTCCTTGGAATAATTTAGATTAACCAACATAGGGGCCTAGGCTATTGTTGCTTTGATGTTATCAAAGGCACTTTTTCGAATATCCATCCACTTGAAATCCACTTCCTTTTTAAGCATTTCAATCATTGGCTTGACTATTTGAGCAAAATCTGAAATAAATTTCCACACAAAGTTGATTTTCCCAAAGAATGATTGGAGCCCCTTCTTGTTTAGTGGTAGAGGAAGGGCTAGAATGGCTTTCACCTTGTTTAGATCAATAGCTAGCCCTATTTTAGACACAACATGTCCTAACAAATTTCCTTCTTGGACAACAAAGATAGATTTCTTTGGGTTTAATGAAACCCCAAATTCCCTACACTTCTCAAATACCAGATGAAGGTGCTCAACATGCTTTTCTTTTTGATGAGAGAACATAGTCATGTCATCCAGATAGATGACTATAATTTTATTGACCAACTCCCCAAAGGCTAGATCCATTGCTCTTTGAAAAGTAGCACCAACATTGGATAAGCCAAAAGGCATTCGTTGATATGCAAAAGTACCCCACTTGGTGGTAAATGTAGTCTTGTATTGGTCTTCATCTCAGACCCATACCTGGTTAAAATGAGATAATCCATCTAGCAGGGAGAATATTTCAGCTTTGGCTACAATATGTAGTATTTGATCTATCTATGGAAGTGGATAATGATCTTTTAATGAGGCTTTATTCAGATTCTAAAAATCCACACAAAGATGGATGTCTCCATTTTTCTTTCTCACTAGCACTAAGTTAGAAACCCAAGTAGAATGCTTGATTGGATATATGATTTTAGCATTCAAAAGCTTTAGCAACTCCTACTTCATTAGAGCTTCTATTTTTGGGTTGACTAGTCATTGCTTCTATTGAAAAGGTTTAGTGTCTGGCATGAGCTCAATGGTATGTTGTATGGTCTCCTTATTGTATACTTTGAGGTCATCATAGGTCCATGCTATGATATCATTGAATTATTTACATAGGTCTAGAATTTGACTGATCTCCTCTTCTGAATAATGCACTCCTACTTTGAGATTTTTTTAGGTTCAATCTACACCTCTTTGTATCCTTGGCTATCAATCTCCATTTTATGAGTAGTCAACCGATCACTACTATCAAACAAGATCTCCAAAGTAATCAATCCTTTTGGGATGTGATTATTTTTTAGCTAGATTACATCATTTTCCTCTTCATCCTCCAACAACCACCCACTTGCACAGTTCATTTCTTGTATCAAGAAATCAACTATTTGCTCATCATTTTCAAACACCTGCCAAAAGATATCCTTATCAGGCATAGATGGCCTGTAAACTAGTCTCACCATATTTGCTTTGTGTATCACATTGGATACTGGATAGTAGTTAGCTCCCATAGATGCTAATATATCAGCATGAGTGTTTTGTTCTCTAGGGATAGCCTCAATATTCAGCGCCTCAAAAGCTTCTAACAAATCCCAAACTCTATTTCTATAGGCTTTGAGGTAGTGTTTCTTGTTGATGCACTTCTCTATGATTTGGTTGACTATTAGTTCTGAGTCACCATATATCTATAGCTATTTAATCCCCATCTTCTCAGCCTTCTTTAAACCTAGACACAATGCTTCATATTCTACTACGTTGTTTGTGCAGCTCCATGTTAGTTTGTAAGAATAAGTCTTTTCTACTCCAGTCGATGAGATCAACACAATGCCTACTCCAATGCCATTTTTACATTTAGCTCCATCAAAATAGAGCTTCCATATTTCATTTTGCTGAGAGATTTGTGCTATTGGACTACAATTTTCCTACCTTTTGGTTTTGTGATTGAGTAGGTGCCCATTCCTATCTCAATCATAGCATTGAAATATTTCAAAGAGAATTGATCTTCTATCTACATCTCCTCTAGTATTTCTTCCATTAGATCAACCTCCTCACTCATCATACTGACTATGTTGGTCTACTGATTTCTCTTCCTCAATATTCTCTATATGAAAGGAGGATGGTTTTCAGAGAATATTTTGATTCTCCTTGCCTTTGTATGGGATTTCCATATGTGAGTAGTCAAGAGACATGAATCCTCCTAATTTGGCTATAAATTCCCTTGAGATACATGCCAAAATATGGCTCTAGATCTACCACCACCACTTCTTGAATGATCGTAATATGGGGTATTTTGTGCAGCACCATGGGTACATCTTTGATCACCCCTACTATTTTGATGGGTGTGCCATCTAGTTGCAATACACCTAGGATGCTTCTTGTATATTCCATACCCATTATGTCACATACTACCTTAGGCATTACTATGGTGGTAGCTCCAAAATCTATCATACAATTATGCACCACCCAACCTTCCATATGTAATGACAAGTAAAATGGTGATGGCCTATTTTTTCTTGTTATTGAGGTAGGATTACCTTGAGCCAAATTGAGATCATTGCTCTAAGTGTGGATTATGTTCTATCATAAGCCCTACCAGCCTATACAAGTGCTTAACAACATGCTTGTTGTAACATACTACTTATGGTCTGTTGACATGAAAAAAATTTGCTTCTTCTAGAGTAGTAGTGGCCTTCATTATTTACATCTGGTTCACTGATCTCCATGATATTTTTGTTGAGCCACCATTAGCATTTGCACGAGCGCATTGATAGTGGAGTGGTGGCTCATATATTTTGATAGATAATATTACCCAATTGGAATAGATGATGGTGATTGCTCATATGCAATTGAACTATTGATGGACCTATACCTACCCCTGCTTGACTGTTAAGCATTGGGAGATTTTTGATGGAGGACAAGTTCTTTGTCGAGTCTTTTGTCTTATCGAGCGATGGAACTTTGGTACCCAAATACATGTGTCCCAGGTGTAAGGATTTTGACACTCGTTGGACTTATCCAACTATGACCTATTACCTTATTTCCACTTGATGGATCTCTAGCATTCCTTTGCTACATGGCTAGGTACATCATCTCCGATAGGTTTTATACTTGGAAAATTTCCGACCCTGATTTTTTCTTGTCGATGGGTTTTATGCACCTATTTTGATCTCCACTAGGTATCATTTTTTGGCAGCTTAGGTACTTAGTGAAATAAAGTCTTTCGTACCTTACAAATTGTTCGATGATGAATCATTTGGCATCTACTCCTATTTATCTTGGTGTAAAATTTTTTATGCTTCCATGACCTCATATGTTTTTGTTCATGTCAATGGACGACAAGTTTTTTGTACCCTTGCTTCCTTATTATAGGGGTAAAATATCTAGTGCTCTTAGGACTTCTTATCTTGTTGTCAAGTGACAAACTTCTAGTACCTCCTTTCTGAGTGGCCTGGTACATAATCTCTGATGGGTTCCATATTTAAAGGATTTTGTGATTCACTACCTGGAGGTCGACGGGTCTTTAGTACCCATTATTTTTCATACTTGGTACCAATATTTAGATAGCTCTCAAACTTAGTGGATTCTAGCTCATTTTAGTATTGCAAGTTGTTGGTTGACAGAACTTTGGAACCCATCTCTTGTTGGGCAGGGTACAAGATTTTTGGTAGCTTCTTGACTTGGCCAACTTTTGTTCCTGCTTCAGCTAAGCAACGAAATTCTAATAGGTTTTGTGTACCCATTTGTTGCTTAGTTGGGTATGTATTTTTTAACGGTTCCTAGACTTAGCAAAATTATCACTTATTTTGTTTTCACAAACCCTAGGCAACAAATATCTTGTACCCATCCATTGCTTGGTCTAGTACCAATTGTTCGATGACTTCTTGACTTAGTTGATTTTAGATTTATTTTTTGTCATTTGACAAGTTTTCTACACCAGTCCATTTTCGTTGACAAGGTAAAGCTTCCATCACCATTTATACTTGGCCACATTTTATTTCCTTTGTCTTCCATCCAGTGTCGAGGTTTTGAGGATCCATCCCTAGTATGCCTAGGTTCAAAATACCATGCCTCCTCTAGATCTGGTTGTTTGAGCCTCTAATACTACCTTTTGCACTTTCCACCAAAGTGTGTGTGGGTGATGGTGAAGATTACCCATAAAATGTTGGTATATCATCCCAAGTTCTAGGTAGTGTAGGTATTTTTAATGGACCTCTGTAATTCCAAGCAAGAAATAACCTAAATGGTGGAGTAGACATGTTCTAGCCTCAACCTCTTCTTCTTCTCAATATGTTGTTAAGTGGTGGTACTAGCACTTGCAGATTAACAACAACAAAGGATTTGGCTATAGGTCTTTCACTCATAAACTTTTGGGTCCTTTTCTTTCAGTAGAGTCACCAAGTGAATACAACATTTTCTCTATAAGCTAGTAGATTGAGATCTTCATTGAAACCTCAATCTAATATCTTTTTGAATGGTTGCTTTTGGATATTCGTTCTTTAATAAGAGTTGACAAGTGAGATTTTTAGATGCTTTAAATAAGCAGATAGACAAGGACCTTCACTAGGGTTTCATCCTATTTAGAGTTCTCTTGATTGTGGTACCAATAAAGATAGATCGATTGGATCCCATCAGGCATGTCATTCCTCTTTGATTGTCATGGCCACCAGATGCAGGGATTAAATGATCAAGAGTATCACACTTCGTATAGAATGACACAATAGAGAAACTTCGAGAGCATGGGATTGACTCAATTGAGTGCCTATGGGATTTTTTACAAGGCTAATTCCTTTTTAGATGTGATATTCAACGCTCTTCCTCCTCTATCCTAATCTAACCAACTTTAGGAGGAATAGGAAAAGAGAAAACAAGGATAGTAGAAAGGAAAAAATATCCTAAGCTAATAGGAGGTGATGCACCAAGATCATAATAAGATTCATTTGCATAACAACAATACACATGAATGCATGAGTGCAATGCACGACAACTCAAAGATGAATACTTCCTCCTCTTAGGATGTTAAGCACAAATTGCATATAAATAAAACAAGATAGAAATCAATTAGTCATGACCTATAGTATAGAGTCATAAACACACATACACACAAGAAAGGAGATGGATGTCCAAGTTATAACCAAGAGGAAGAACTAATATATGACGATTTTGATCTAGATAGTAGATGTTATATTAAAAGTGATTATCAAGGATGAGACGATCAAGCATAATATAATGGTTCTTAGAAATAAATGATTAATATGTAAATTTCAAGGATATTGGCCTAAGGTTTTCAAAGATTCAAATTTGGATCAAGTGGAAGTGTGGACTAAATTCAAATTAGTCCATGAATTTCTTCTTAAAGATTTTTTCCTCATCATCTTTTTTTGTTGGGAAAATTGGGATAAAATAATGGATGTTGGCCCATGGTTTATGGCAAGAGATGCCCTTTATTTAAGACCAACAAGTTTATTTTTTTGTCAAGATATAAACTATTTAAAAGCCTCTAGTATAGATTAGGCTTTTTGGAATTCATACAAGCTTATCAATATGGATGTTTGGAAGAATATTGGCAATACCCTAGGGGAGTTCATCTAAGAGGGACTAACTACTAAGGAGTGAAAGCATATTGTATATATCCAAATATGTGTTGCTATGAAATTTTAAAACCTTAGTTACAATCCATTAAGTTAACTTTGAATCAAGAGAATAGGATCAACAAGAGGACTATTAAAATATTAGATTTTAATGTGACTATTGTTGTGAGATTGGACACATGACTAGAGAATGCAAAGTGAAAAGGATGGACAAATAGATAGAATAGTTTGGTCATGAAACAAACTTCAAGATGAAGCAAGGAGATCATACTATAGTAGAAGTTGGATTAGATTAAGGATATTCTACTCCCAAAAAAAGAGGTAAATAAAGCTTATTTATAACATTAGATGACAAAGACCATCATAGTTCACTCAGATCAACCATTTGAAGAAACAAAGGAGAAAGTACAACGTACAAGTTCAATTTTAGAATGAATTAGAGGTGCAAAGGAGGATGTAGAGGAAAATTTTAAAACAAAAGAGGCTCAAGAGGTCAAGTTTATTCTATGTAAATCATCTTCATTTTCTTAAGTAGAATAAAATACTCTCCTTGCAAGAGAAATTAAAGTAGTATAGAGGTTATCTCTTGCACTTTAGGCTTTCAAGAGCAACATAATAAAGAAATGAGGATGGAAGATATCTATAGCAACTTAGGATTGTCAAGGCAACATAAGAAGGTAATTACTATGAAGGAACATCCTTGTACTTCAAGGTTTCTAAGGCAATGCAAAGAAGAAATGGATTTGAGGTTATTCCTTGCACTTCATATCCTTTTGAGAAAGACAAACCTATGGGTGACAAGTCTTACTATGAGTAATAAGTCTTACTATGAGTAATATAAAAAAATAGAACAAATTGATGAAGATGAAAGTGTTAGTAGAAATGAAAAAAAGGAGAAGAAGAGCCAAGAAGCAAAAAAAAAAAAAGAAAAAAGAAATTTAGAAGAATATTAATATGGGAAAACAAAAGCAAATATTGCAAGAGTTAACAAGAAGTAGGGCTAAGCACATAAATAAAAATAAATAATGATAATAAAAACAATATTTTGGAATATTAGGGGCATAAATAAGACCCCAAAAGAAAAAGAAAAAATACTAGTGAATTGATAGGTTGTTATATCTAACATATTCATATTTGTAAAAAAAGAAATCGGGTAATTGATATTTTAGTAATTTGTGATGTTGATCTTTGTTGTGGAAAAATATAAATTCTAGAAGATAATTGTTCTAAGTGAAATCGTATTTCTTAGTGAAAATGATATCAAAGAAGTTGATTGCATAAATATTGGAATTTGAGAAAAATGAAGAATATTTTTGATAAGACAAATAAAATATATATTTAATGAAAGACATGCTGGATATGATTTAATTATCCTAACAACAATGTGATATTTTGTTATTGGAATAAAAATCTTATAATAATTAAAAATATATATATAGTTTATGAGGAACTTATAACTTATAGACGAAGAAACGTAGTTTTATTTTCAAATAACTTTATAATTAATCATAGATATCTACGACCCTTTAGTTCTCATTTTAATTTTTAAATATTAATTATAAGTCATGTTAATATCATGGGAAAGAAAGATGCTAACGTATTAATACAAGACTAAGGCTAGTGATTGTTTTTGAATTGAGATGGATTTTAATACATGTAAACCCACAATTATTAACAAATTAACATATATTATTAAAAAAAATATTATATTAAAATTTTAATTTTTTTTAAATATATAAACATAGGAGAGTTGGTTTCAAGAGGTCTAAGATTTAAATCATGGTGTGGATGAGTGTGTAAAGGGTGGGTGTACGGTGGCTTTGTGTTAAATTTCCTATTGATAAGTATAGCTCTCAATTTTAGGAGGGGTTATGGTTGGGAGGAGACTGCTCAGCCTTGTACGTCGGTCATAGGAGGTTTTTCACAATAACCAAATAAAAAAAAAACATAGGAAAGTTGGTTACATGTACATTATTTTATTAACTGTTAAGCGCATGGTTGAAACTAGAGGGGCTGCCCCCAACACACCTATACCACCTCGTTATTTTATAACCCGGTGTGAAGAGAACCATGGTTGTTCGAGATTCGTGACCATGGTCTTTCGGGATTCGTATTGTTGTCGGTTTGGCATGCACTGAGAATTCGGAATAAACTACTACTTTTGCAAACAAACATGCTTCCAAAGTTTAAACCAAAGTTCACTTAAATCTATAACCAAGGTTGCCGCCCAACAAGTCTATACCACCTCGTTATTTTATAACATAAAGTGAAGAGGACCATGGTTGAAACCAGGGCTGTCCACAACAAGTCTATACCACCTCCTTATCCAACGTGAAGAGGACCATGGTCGTTCGAGTTTCGTATTGTTGTAGTTTGTCGTGCACTCAAAATATTCAAAATAGACTACCACCTTTACAAACAAACATACCCAAAATTTAAACAAATCCATAACCAACTTTACCTCTACTTACGAAATGTACGAAAGAGCATTCTATTTACCAATACTTACTTTTAGAAAAAAGAAGCAGCTAGAAATAGGTATAAAAAGCAAAAACAAGCAAGCGTATAGAGTAAGAGAAGAATGCATGCATGGCATTAAATAGCTGACTACGACAGAGAAGCTTGCAAGCTACTGTTCCTATTTCTGTTTCTTCCTTTTCAGTTCTTTGAGTTCTTAATCATTCATTCTTAATCATTAGTTCTTTTGGGATCTTGTTCTTGATTGATTCTTTCTTTCATCATTCCACTGCATTTTTGCAAACACAATAACAATCACAGTCAGGCCCAAGAGAGACAACCATTTTATTCTCTCTTTCTCTCTTAACCACAACATCAACATCATCGAGGTTCGGCTCTATACTCTCGTTAATTAATTAATTAGTTACAGTTGAAAGTCATGTCAATTTCAATGCAATGAAATAAGGGACGATCAACTTACGACGGTACGGTGGGTTTGTTTGTTTGAACTTTGATCATCATCAAAACTAGCTCAGCCATGGACCTGCAAATTGTAGAATGTAAGAGCATAAACAAGAGCAAGAGCAGGAGCAGGCCTTGCCCCTCTTGCCCAGAAAAAGAAAAAGGGAATGGGAATAATAATAGGAGGAGTTGGAGCTACGGCCGCTTTCGCATGGCCAGGAGGCCCCTCTCTCCTTCTCGTGAAGATGATGAAGAAGAAGAGGGCAGAGAAAGGGAAAGCAGCAGCAGCAACAAGAGTGTCATATGTGATCCTTACAGCACTAAATCATCAGGTTCAAAAAGAATTAGCAATAGGGTTGATGACGTTAGCTCTAACTCATGGGGCAGGGGAAGGGGGAGCTGCAGGGGCAGGGGCAGGGGTAGAGGCAGGGGCAGGAGAGGATTAGGCAGTAACGGCAAGCACAAGGACAAGGTCTGCTATTCTTGGCTTGCTGGTAACTGTCCACGTTCAGATGACGACTGTAATTTTTTGCATTCCTTTGTTCTCGGAGGGGACGTCACCTTTCTCACACACTTGCTCGGCCATCAGAAGGTAAGCCTCTTACCTTTCTTTCTTGTCCATTTATGTTTACATTTCTGGAAATGTGTAGAGTCTTTACAAGCCTTCACCTCAATCTCAATTCAATTGTTAATAGTTTTCGTTTCTTTGGATGCCATGCAGGCCGTTCGAGCCATCTCTTTGCCCTCTAATTCAGACAAACTCTTTTCTGGAAGTGGGGATGGAACACTCAGAGTCTGGGACTGCCATACAGGCCAGGTACTTACTTACTTGCACTTGCACATATTTTGAGTGTGTTTGTTTCTTTTTTTCAGAGTCAGCATTAGCAGTAGAGAAACAGAATAATGTTATTTGCTTTACATGGAAAGTGAGAGGAAAAAACAGTTCTTCTTTGTGACTTTTCAGGTGAACTTCGTCACCTTTTTTAGTTCTGTCCGAATAAATTTTTTTTCATATGATAGGATGTGTGAACAAGTTCACTTGAAATGTCAGACTAGTCTCTAAATCTGTCACTTTCAAAGCAGAGTAGATTCGAGATAAGAATTGTGCAAATAAACGACCATTGTGAAGATAGAATATATTCATTTCATTTAGAAAAACCATATTTGGAAATTTGTAATTTAAGACAGTGATGCTCACTGTGTCCTTTTGCATGTAACAGTGTGGCAATGTTATCAACCTCGGCGGGGATGTGGGATGCCTACTCAGTGATGGTCCATGGCTCTTCGCTGGGCTTCACAATGTTGTTAAGGTAATTTAAGTGGGCTTAGTTTGTCTTTATAATTTAGCTGAAATTGCAATAGTTTGATGCAATGTTTAAATTCATAACCAGAAAAAAGACACTATTGCAGGCATGGAATATTTCTACCTCAATAGAGTTAAGTTTAGATGGCCCTAGAGGTCAAGTGCATGCATTGGTGGGCAATAGTGGAATGCTCTTGGCTGGAATACAAGTAAGTATCATGGTTACAATCAGTTTATTTTACTGCCGATCATCTAATGCATATGATCTATTGAATATGTGTTTTCATAAGCAAAACCAAACCGGATGAATAGACGGCACTCTAAACAAATAGCTAATTAGTAATCGCCTTAGCTTTGCAATATTGCTTTTGTTCTTATCTGGAATGCTTCTATGGCTTTTGTTTGGTAGAAAGGGCAAAGATATATATATATATATATATATATATATATTTGTTTGTTTCCTTACATTATTATATTTTTATTGTTTGCAATGTTTTTAATAAATTTTTGCTCTTATTCCACAGGATGGAAATATTTTGGCCTGGAGATTAAATTCAGCATGTGACTCCTTTGAGCCTGCAGCCTCGCTCACAGGACATACATTGGCTGTGATCACGTTAGTTTCAAGAGTGGACAGACTTTACTCTGGTTCTATGGATCAAACAATAAGGGTAATTTTTTTTTTCCTCCCACACTTATCAACTCTTTTCATTTGGTTATTCATCTTATGTACCTCGTATTTAATTGTGGTTGATGTATGTTTCATACTTGATTACTGTGTTTATTATATCAACTCTTTTCGTCTGGTTATTCATCTTATGTACCACGTATTTAATTGCGGTTGATGTATGTTTCATAATTGATTACTCTTTTTTTTTTTGTCTTAGAGAATCTATTTATTCTAGAAATATTGTATTGTGGTTTTAAAACATGGTTTACCACGAATTGCAAGCTGCATTGTATTTTTGGTCTTAAACAAACAATACTTTTATTTTATCTGCAAAAAATGTTCATATTAATCGTCAAAAATTATAGGCAGCCCTCTCAAAGTGTGAGAAGATGCTATACTTATTGTAGATGGTACTCAAACACATATCAAACAAGCAAAATAGAGAAGTCCTTGGAGAAAATTTCAAATTTATTATTTTCGTAGCAGTAACAATAGCTGAACCAGAAAAAAATGAATATACATTTGGTGACAAAAGTCTTATATCCATATATGGCCACAAGAGGAGTAGAGACATAATCATCTTGGTTTTTATCACAGATAAATCTTAGCTTGTCTTTTTCTATAATCCATATTAGCAAATAATAAGTTGCTTCTTTAGCTAATGGCTCTATGAATTCTAAGCTATCTTTCCTTTTAGGAAGCATGTAACTTGCAAGACATAACGAAGAGATATTCTAAAAATCTCATGTGAAACTTTGCTATATTCTTATGATTGCTTGCTATTGCCCCTTATTTGATTTGGTTTAAAAAAAGATATGATTACAAATATGGATAAATCTTGTTATTCACATGTCAAGTTGTAATGGTTTGTGTTACGTTGTCATACTAGGAAATGACTTGTGTATCTGCTGTTTTATATTCACAGGTTTGGGATCTTGGAACAT
Source organism: Wollemia nobilis (assembly GCA_028583015.1). Classification (NCBI taxonomy): domain Eukaryota; kingdom Viridiplantae; phylum Streptophyta; class Pinopsida; order Araucariales; family Araucariaceae; genus Wollemia; species Wollemia nobilis. The sequence continues at coordinate 9,339,229 of JAQPPZ010016467.1, read as the reverse complement.
TTCAATGCATACAAACCCTAAGAGGTCACACATCAGTTGTCATGTCACTTCTCTTTTGGGATCAGTTTCTCTTGTCATGCTCATTGGACAAAACAATAAAGGTAAATAAATGAAGCTTGTGTATTATGTGAATTCTTTATGGATTTGTGATTTGAAAAATCTAATTGTATACTTGTTAGATGCAGGTTTGGGTTGCCAATTCGAGTGGTGAACTTGAAATGACATACACTCATAATGAAGACCATGTATGTCATTCATAGCCTTAGTTGTTCACAACGTTGTAGACATTTTTAATTTCATTTCTTAACCAATGCTTTGATTATTTGCATTTTATTTTTCCTTTTTTTGTTAAATTTTAAAATATCAAGCACTATCCTAGAGCCTGCATTATTCTTCTCTTTCAGTTTTTGCTAAAATGTTAATTGAATCGGACAAGAGGATACAGTAGTACATGATAAGCTTTGGTTATTTTGACTAGAATTGAGAGAATATGACTTCTTCTCTATTTTTGTCATAGGGTGTTTTGGCAATGTGTGGAATGCATGATGAACATGCACAGCCGGTTTTGCTTTGTTCGTGCAATGACAGCATTGTGCACCTTTATAACCTTCCATCGTAAGTGTTACATGCATTTATAACTCATTGTGTTGCTTGGAATTTTAGTTCAAAATGAATGGTATTATGCAATTTACAAAATTAACTACTTGTGGATGTACAACATAGGTTTAATGCAAAATGTTAGAAGCAACATTGTGGATTGGTCAAAATCCCTTTTAACTATTTTACATGCATAGTAAAATTTCTTACATTCTCAACCTTTTTACAATCATGCTTAATAATCGTTTACTGTGTGGTCAACTATTTTTATGTTCCATTTTCTAAAAACATGATTAAAATATTATCATATTCATAATAAATCCTTGTGCAAAAATTAGATCCTTTTTCCTCTACCACACATGTACTAGGCATAGCTTGATGCTTATATGATAAATATTCATTTCAATTGGAGACACCAAGAATACATATGCTTCATTTATGGTTTAGCACCATGCTCTTCATCACAACTGACAGTAATGTTCACATACTATGCAAGAACAGGTCTCTTTACAACACTGAGACCATCAAATAGCATTGTCACAACCTAGAGTTTATAGCATTGTCACAGCCTAGACATTAATCGGTGTAGCATGTTGACCTGGATGTCAACAACCACCTCTGCAATATTTTGAAAATATCCCACAAAGCGATGCATTTCAATGTGCAATGCATGAGCTTCTAGTATCATTGATTTAACTAGTTGGCCGTTAGTCACAAGAACCACATGCCTGATATCCTAGCATTAACCTCATTGAGACATATAGCAAATCAATATGTTTCCTTGTGAGTTGCGACCATGCCAGTTGAAATCATTGGATACTTGAAAGTGACTTAGATGCAATTGCATGAAATCTTTGATTATGAAATAGTGTGGCATAATGATAATTAGGATATATAATTGTTAGCTTTTGATGTAATGAGCACTGGGAGATAGCAATCACAAGGTGCAGAATAATATGAAAGAAAGTAAATCTGCTAGATGACTGAAATATGTTGTAAATAGAAATAACATAAAAGAATACAATGCAACTATGGAGGAAGTGAACACTCCATTAATAAAGCTACTAAACTACGTTGCACCCATCACTAATGAATGGTGATCTACACAAAACTATACTATGCTCTAAGCTACACTATCTGACTATGTCCCCCGATTCTATGTCTATCTAACAATGAGGCCTTCCTTATATAGGCAAAATAGGTTACTTGGCCAACACTCTACCTAGCTGTGCAAGGGACAACTTGCACATATACAATTTGCACATTGACACTTGTGCATTTATTACATTGCATGAAGTAACTAGATAACTTCCCCCTAAAGTAATCTAATATCCTAAGTATGTACCTTGGAAGATACATTTACATGACCCAAATGATGTAATATACTCTATTTCTAACACCCCCTTGTATTACATTATTTGGGTATTGAAGACTTTAGTCTTCAATATGGATCTTCTTCTTCTTCATCCTGAACTTTGTACTCTTCCTCTGCATTCTTTGTAACCTGTTCAAGCAAATAATTAGTGTCTTTGTAATATGTAGCATTTGTTGATAGAGCTTTCACCTCATAGGTGTCTGTGGGTTCTTCCAGTTCTTCAATTTCTTCTATCCTCTGAACCAGGTGTCCCTTATGATTTTCATTCTAATATTCCAGTTGAGGATAATTGGTTGGTCGCTGAAATTGCTGCTGATGAGGGTTCCTTTGATATTGTCGAGTTTGAAATTGATTCCCATTATGCATCTGATTTCCTTGCTTTCGATTTTTGGGATTGTATATGCAATAGCTGGTACTATGACCTTTCTTTCTGCATATCTGACAATACCATGTTTTCCGTCCTCTCGCTGAAGATGCAATATTTCCCTGTGGATTATCTTTTGATGCCAATGCAGTGTTAGTCATCTCATCTTTCACAGTATTTTCTACTTCATATTCTTGAAGTATATTGACTAGATCATCAAAAGAAGTATCTTTACTTAAAACCTGTAAATATGTGACCAAATGTTTATAGCTGTCTGGAAGTGCTCTCATGGTTACTTGAGTGAGAAGTTCATCCTTAACTGATTCTCCTAAGGTCAATAATTTCCCTTTAATATCTGCAACCTTCCTTAGGAACAGTTCTATGCTTTCTCCATTATTCATCTTTAATGAGTGAAGTTGAGTTTGGAGATGAAGGATAGTTGCCTTATTCTTTCCTTCAAAAATTTTCTCTAGGCTTGTCCATGCATCTGAAGATGTTTTGGCTGAACTGATAAATGGTTGAATCTCATCAGTGATAGCAAAAGTTATTATCATTAAAGCCTTTGAATCATTTTCTTCAAACTTTACGATTTCAGTTTGTGTTTTCCCTTTGACAACATCCCAAAGTTTTCATATACTAAGATTGCTTTCACTTTATTTTTCCAAGAGAAATAATTTGGACCCTTGAGTAGTTGAGATTCTGCTAGGAAGAATTTGTTTGATGCCATTTAAATCTTCCTAATATCAATCCTTAGATATGTAGGCTTCCTTATGTCTCCCTAGGTATGAATACCTAATTTTAGGTTTTGAAGAAATCTTATATCTTCCCAACTTGATAATCTTTGATAGATATTATTATTATCAAGTTTTGTAGAATGCCTTATGACTCCCAAATGTTTTTGGAGTATGATATAGTGCTTTTGTAAAATATAGTTCAATTTTGGTTGATTTTGTACAATTTTTGTAAAGATCAAAAATCAACTTTTCTAACATCTTATTACTCCTATTGAACTAAGCACTTTTCAATTTTTGAAGAGGTTTTAATGTTGGATTTCTTTTGTCCCTTTTGAGATATTTTTGAGACAAGAATATTATAAATTTCCAACTTTAACAAAAGATCTTAATAACCCCTTTTTGTAACCCTTAGGATTTTATTCAAGTGTTTCTAATTTCCAATAACCTAGTTTGATGTTGTAACCCTTATCACTCCCAAATTTGGAAAATTAGAACACATTAATATTTGCAAACATTAAATGGATTAATTCCAAGTAGTATCCCTTATTTCTCCTAAGTTGTGTTTTGCAAATATTATATTAATTTCCCTAAGTTTTGCTTTCAAATAAAGATTGATTTCATTTAATATCTCAACCTTAACATATAACCTTATAACTCCCTTTTTTAAATGAAAGCAAATTAGATGAGGAAATTTTGCCTTAATAAGGCTTTGTACCTTTATGAAGCCGAATGAATATGGTAGTAGTTTGTCCTTCTTGAGTGTGAATTCTTCAATGTGTGCTTTGGCTTCAATGCTATCCTTTAATGTTGGTTGACCGAGAGTGCTTCCGAATACTATCGACTTGCTCCGGATCGCTGCCGAACTGCCGTTGAACTGCTGCTGAATTGCTTCGCTCTCCAAGGTCCAAGGCGCCTTTAATAGGCGGTTAGTTGAGTGACAAGTGTCACGGCAAGATTTTTAACGCTCCATAGATGCTTTAGCTGTTTGGTGGAGACGCCGAACTTAATCCATTGCTTGTGACAAATGTCACCTTTAGTTGAGACATTTTTATTCCCCTTTGAGCGCTGTCCAAGAAACGTTTCTTCTTCAAGGTCTATGAGACTTCCTTGCTGTAACGTACGTATATCGAGCGTCTAGCTGTAAGTAACTCCTCTTTTACATGGAGTATGGGCACCAAGACAATATTGTAACGTCTTCTTTGTGAGCATTATTTAGAGTTATTTTGTAGAATGACAAGTGGCGTTTGCATGCCCTTGTCTTTATCAACGCTTTCTTGAAGGTCTTCCAACGCGTTTTTCCACCTTGTTCTTTGCTATTCTACATAGATGCTGAAATGTCTCCTGGTGGAGATATGGAGGAGCTTTAGTGGAGCTTTGGTGGCCCTTGAATGGAGCCCAAATGGCAGTGCTTAGATGAAGACTCCGTGATGCTCCACTTTGGTATTGAATGCTCCTTGATTTGGATGTGTAGTTCCACTTTGCTTGCTTTGATTTCCTTTTCTTCTACACTGCTTAATTTCTCCCTGGCTTTGTGCCTTATCTTTTGCAAGTTCGGCCATCCAAGATACGTAGAAGATGAGTCTATATGAGTGGCTCTTTGCTATGCTTGGGAGAATGCTAGCTTTCGGCCGCCTTTGGCTGGTTCAACCTGCTAATATTGTGCCTTTGAGGCACTTTCCAATCTGCCTTTTTCCTGCATAGAATGAGTTAGAGAAATGCAATCCAATGTAACAATATTTGTAAATAAGATGCCTTTTGCACCCTTTCTTGCACTCCTTTTTGCAGGTCTAATATTCTGATTTATATGGCAGAATTTTTGAATGCAGTGTAGGGGTTTTGAGGTTGTCTCTTTGCTTAGACACCTTCCCCTTTTACTTGGATATTATGATGACAAATCCAAGCTTAGATAGAAGTAGTTAGAAGTTCCTTATACAATTTTCTGCACTTTTCTCCTTGCAACTAACCCTGTAATGCTTTGGATTTGAGACTCACCAAGTCTCAATCTTTGAAGCTTCTATTTCTGTTTTTGGTTAGTTGTCTTCTTCTCCAAGTTTTGGAGGATTCTAACCTGTTTTGGTGGCTTCACTTGGCCACAATGTGTTGCAGATTTCTGTGCTTTAATAGTGTCTTTAGACACTTGATACAAATCAGATTTTGTGCCCTTCAAAAAAACAAAACTAATTTCTTTTTTAGAGTAGTATAATAGTGCAAATGAATCTAATAATATTTCACTTTTAATGCACTAATAATTACACCTTATCACTCCAATGAACTCTCAAATTAATGCACTTAATCAATTTACTGCAACTAATCAAGAATAATCTGAAATGAATCTTCAAGAGTTATTCTGCAATTTCACTACAATTTAGTATTGTAGGAATTAGTCTTCTTTTTCTTTTCCAAAGTAGATGATAGGTAGTTGATAGATATAATGCTGTAATCTAATCAACTCCTAATTAATGTGCAAATTAACCTTAAAATAAACTTTTATCTTTTTGCACTTTTGAAGACTGTAATCCAATTTTTTCTTCTTCTTGCAACTTTAATCTAAAATAAGGTGCTTTAACAAATCTGATAAGTAATCCAATTAACAAGTTTATTTGCACCAAAATTTGCTTACCTTTTTAAAGATTTCGTAGCTCTTTTGCCACTTCTGTAGAGGATGTGAATCTTGGTGTCTAAGATCACCAAGTTGCTACTTTTGAATGCGAACAGGACTCTCATAGTCCTTCTTCCAAGACTGGAAGTTCTTCAATGAGATCTTTTCCTGATCTCTTCGATTTTGCTTCAGGTGCTTGAGTTGATTCTGAAGAAGATACTCTTCCTAACTTTCTTGTAGGAAGTTTCCTAACTCACCGAATCTTCTTTCCCTGCAACAAAGTATTAGTACTAAAATATTTAGTCTGCTTCTGAATCAGATATTCTCTTCGAATTCTTCTTCAGTATCAAGGCTTCTATGACCTTTTTTTAGTATCAAGGCTTCTATGGTCTTTTTCAGTATCAAGGCTACTATGGCCTTTTTCAGTATCAAGGCTTCTGTGGCCTTTCCAGTATCAAGACTTTTGTGGCTTCTCCTTCAAGGCTTCTATGGCCTTTTCATCAAGTCTTCTATGGCCATTTCTTGCATCAAGGCTTCTATGGCCTGTTCTTCAACTGTGAAGTTCTTCAATCCAACAATGGAGATCTTCAATCTCCTGACTTCACCACGATCCTTCACCAGAAGTATTCTTCCACAGTATTCTTCTCTCGCACAAGGAACTAATATCTGCACTATGAAGGCACGCTGACCTTTGGGCAACGAAGTTGGAGCCTCCTAGCTTTTTGTTGTAGGAGTCCCAATACTTTGAGAATTAATTTTCTGCAACAAAAGAAACTTTAGGCAATAGTTAGTGTTGGTCACAAATCTGCCACAGGAAAGGATTTTGCATGTATACGCGCCCTAGACCTGGACCAACATTGAAAGGCCGGAGGGAAGAGATGCCCTCCGTGCCAATCTCCGGAGAAAGGCCGGCTCCTAAACTAAACTACTTGGTATTTTTAAGACAAGAGTGCAGGAAAGAAATAAAAGGGGATAGGGTAAGAAGTGAGAACGATTTTGGTGGGAAAGAACCAGCAGCACGATTATCAACAAATACCTTGAAACAGCAGCAATAAATATGAAGAATAAAGCATAAATAAACACCACGCTATCTCCCCTATGTATCCTCTGGAAGAGTTCCAGGGTTCAAGTATCTTCCTATGCCTAAATCCAGATTTCAGAATTACAGCAATTGAGAAAACAAATGAACTTGACAGAAACCACTATCCACAGGCAGCATAAAAGAATTTAACGCAATATTAAATCCCCTACGTATCCTTCAGGAATGATTCCAGGGTTCAATCCCCAATCACACACCTAAATCCAGAATGCAGAACTACAGTATGCAAATGAAGAAAAGAATAACAGAAATAAACACAGAAGATAACATACAAGAGAGAAATGGAGCTCAAAGTCTTCAATATCTATTGCAGAAATCAAGATACAGCAATTCTCTAGCAAAAGTTCCCCCCTTTTCTCATTACAATTCATGGGTTTTTATAGAGGACCCGATCCTCTGAGCCATCAATGCTCTGAATTTGGAAGTACGCCCTCGGCAGACTACAAAATTTTCGCCCGCTCCTTCTGAGAATGAGCTTTCACATCCTTTTCCTTTATTAGCAAGTATGACCGCGTCAACCGGGGAAACACGCATTGATGAGCCGTCCAGCTTGTCCTGAATTTCTCCGGGTGCGATGCTCGAGTGACCTTCAAGTGGCTCTGCCTTCCGGTCTGCAATTGATATCTCCTTTTCCATTGCCACAAATAGGCCCCGGGTCTTTCGGGCAAGTAAAAATGCATTTATGAAACACTTGAATGCCTCGTGGAAATACCCGTTCTTGATATGTGTGTCATTGGGGAAGGTGCCCTAGGAAGAGCTTCGCTAGGTTCTCATTCGGAGCTATGCTTCACAACAATCATGAGCCGAAGTTGGAATGATGAACCCACAAAAATGCTTCGCGCGAAGGGGCTCTCAAAAACTGCTTCGCGAGGACCAGATGCCGAAGCTCCTATATCCCGCAGAAAACACGACTCTTAACTACCTACTACTTTGCCGAGGATACGAGCCGTATACTACTTCGCCAACAGCTCCGTCCGAAGTGGACTACAACAATGCTTCGCCGCGAACCTCTTCAAAAACAGCCGCTCGGGAGGAATTCGGGCGAAGCTCATCCATGCCTTAGAAAATTTTCAGGGATAATCAGCCTTCGGATGGGGGAGCTTCGCATTGAAATCGCCCGAAGCAGGTGCTTCGCAAAAGTTTTGAGCGAAGTAGATTTTTCTTGGGGGCGGTTCGCCAAAAAGGAAGGCCGAAGCGGGTGCTTCGCTGGAATTTTTGCGAAGTGTTTCTCCACACTTTAGAAACTTTTGCATTTCACATTTTATGCTTCGCAGAATTTCGGCCCGAAGCAAGTCTTGCGGGAGCTTCGCTTGCGAAGCTCTTTCTATGCCTTAGGAGATTTCAGGCCTGCACCTATGTTTTCCCTATTTCTTGTTTGCGAAGCTGCCTGTTCCTGCTAATGTTGTAAGCGAAGCTTTTTCTTACACGCTTATCTACAAAGGGGATTCAAAAAATGACAACCAAAATTGCTGCAATGCCACTATCAACAAAAATAAAGAAAACCAGAACAAGAAAATCCTTTACACAACATTAATTTTCACTACCCCTCCAATGTGACGAAATTGTCAACATTCCTGGCGGCTCACGGGGCAACGAGCTCGCCTCGGTGTGAGGACCCTCAGCCTTCATCCATTGGGCCAGAGTTGCCTCCAGACCCTTCTCCTATCTGCTCTTCTTCTTCCGAGGGGGCCTCCGTAGCTACTTCTTTTCCTTTTTCTTCGTCTTCTGGTGCCTGATCAAGTGGTGGCGGCGGGGGAAGGCGATCACGGATGCGTTCCATAGTTCGGCGAACGTGGGCCCAGGCACCCTTCTGAAATGGTTCTCGATCTTGCAGTGCTTTAACCAGAACATGGAACCGATCAATCTGCCCTATATCAGCACATTTGGCTCTTACACTTAGATCGTTCAAACAGGCCGCGATCCTGCAATATCTGAAAATGAAATCCGTGACCTGCCCTTCCGTGACTGGCTCCTTCCATTCATCGATTTCTGAAACATCGCTTTCAAAGCTGAGCCACGTTGGTTTCAGTTCTTCCTTGGTTAAAAGGTTCCCATCGTCATCAGTGAAACTTGGGAAGCCCAATGTTGAGAGATCCTGGAAATATCCCAGGGAAGCATGCTGCTCTTGCTCAAACACGTCCATAAGTTGTTTTGCCTTCTGAGCTTTCCTCACCTTGGAGAAGAAGGCACGGACCGTGGCTTGAACAGTGGACCAGTCTCTTGCTGTCCGACTCATAGCAGTGACTTGCAAATCCTGGTACTTGATGCTTTGTACCTCAAAGGCTAGGTCAAGTCGGCTTCTTATTTCTTGAATTATCTCGTCCACTATAGGCCCCTTTTGTGTAGCAGCATTCTGGGCTTCTGTTATATAAGACAATATAGAAAGGGCGCTGGAGGCCCGGGATCTGAAGTTCTTGAGCAAGTGGGAACGGATGTCTTTAATTCTGCCTTTGTCAAACAGCTCCAAGTTTGCCTTCTCATACAGCTGCTGCTGCATCTGCAGGATCCGGCTCTCAAATTCTCTGGCCCTTACCTCGGCTTCAGCCTGCGTTTTGCTTTGATCTTTTGCTGCAGCCTGCAGCTGATCTACCTGCTGCTTTAAGGCATCCGTTTCTTTCCTCATTTGCTCACATTGCTTTTGAGCATCTTCCAATTGGGAGCGTGTCCTGGCTAGGTCCTCCTCTAGCTTGACATTGGCATTTTCTGCTTCATATCTGCGCTGGTCGGCGATCCTCGCGTGTGTGCGGAATGCTTCTATCCTCACATGCATAGACTCAGATTCATTATCTATGTCAAGATGCTCTAGGTCCTTGATCTTCTCTTGGTACTCATAATCAGCCGGGGTCATTTCATCTAGGGGCTTCTGGACCTTAGGTATCTTTTTCACCTTATGAAGCTTCCCATTCTTCAAATCGAACACCGCGCATTTTTCAGCCTTCGCCAGAGATCGCCCTCTTCTTCTCCGTGCTTCTTTGAGCATCTTATCGGTATTTTGACGGGCTTGGATCAACCTCTCTGCTAAAGGACGCTCCTGGATCATAGCCAATTCATTTTCGAATGCGGCTGGGCTACCAGCCAAGGGTGTAAACAAATACATGGACTGCATGGACGACACGTCACCGGTGGGCTCAGCGACAGGTGTGGTGGGTGTTCGGGCTGGTGAAGTGACGACTCGTGGGACTAGGGAGCGGGAGTCAGGGTGTGGAAGTGAAGCATCGCTCCCGGATGATCCAAGTGTTGCGGGGTTAATGGCGTGGGCGAGTGATGTGGTACGGGTGTGTGTGTCCCGGCCTGGTGACTCGGATGGAATGGAAACATTAAAGGGGGCGGCGAGGCCGTGAGACAAGTCGGATGACCGTTCAACGTGAATGATGTTATGGGGAGATTTATCTAAGACGGAGGATCCAGGGGAACCTTCGGCCGGGACGGCTATCGACGTGACTAGGGGAGTAAGAGTAGAGGATAAGGGGTGCGTACCTGCGTGCTCTAGTGATAGAGCAGAAGTGTCGAAGTCTTGCGTTTCAGGTCTGGGTCCGCCTCCAGCTTCTGTTTCCTCGACATTTTCGGTCTCCTGGAAGTATTCCTCCACATTGATGGTCCCCATCTCGGTACTTTCTTCCGTCCCCTGCAGCGGTGGTTCGGGCACTACTTCTCCAACACCTGCACTAATTGAGCCTGCCGCAACTGATTCGCTAGGAACACTTGAAGTTCTGCTGCGAGGTCGTTTCGGGTGAGGAAGGGGCATGTGGACTGGTTCGAGCCTTTTCCTTTTCCCTTTCTCCTGCTGCTGCAGCGGCTTCTCAACCTTTGCCTCAACATCCTCAACTGGCTTATCTAGTATCTCTTGTTGTGTCGCCGCTATCTCCTCTTCTTCCTCTTGTTCAGAAATTTCCTCGATTCGTCTTGGGCTTTCGCCCGAACCCGGGGCGCTAGGGGGAATGAAGTCAGCGAATGAGATGGGCTGCCAGGACCCGACATGGGCTTCGTAGTAAATATCGAAGTCTTTATCCATCTCTAAGAGACCATACGATCTTTGCTTTCGGCGGTGGACTCTCATCACCCACCATTCTCTCAGCTGATCTTCGCGCCATTTTTTTACTTCTTCCCTCAGATCATCTTTCATCTTTTTCCAGAAGGGGGAATCCGCCTCCGGGAAGGGATGCCGAATAGGATCATATTCAGCTTCAATAGTGTAAAATTCATGCCATGGAGGCATTGTCTTCATTCTCTCCAGGTGCCATTCCAAATCTCTCCCCGTAGGGTTGTTCCGCTGCTCTACGATCTCCGGGCGGGGGCAAATATGGAAGTTTTTGAACCTGAGATGATCTCTCCTTATCCCCAAGGGATCATAGCACCATCGCTGCGGGATCTGCAGCAAACCGAAGTCAGCAAGCTTTTCCTCCAGATAAATGTTTTGTTTAAGGGCGAAAACCTCAATGACTCCCATTTTGAAAGGGAAATCACAGGTTGGTGCCCACTTCCGGCCATGGCCGTAAACAACATTCGTCACATCGCTCTGACGAGCAACCTCCAAAGCAAATTGATACTCAGAAGGATACAGTGGCAGCAGGAAGGGTTTTCTCGTAAATCCAAACAGGCGAACAACAAGCCCCTGCGTAAGTTGAAAAACATCGCCCATTTTCTCATTAACAACCTTATCTCTGAGAGCCACGGGCACCCGAGGGCAGGAACCCTGTACAAGCTGCATAGCAGGTCCTGAGAACTGCTGGTTGAAAACATAGTATGACCCCGTCCTTGCCAGGAGAGGAGTCCACTGATATACTGGCAAAGGAGCTCCATCCTTGCCGCTTGGAGTAATGGCAATGTGGGGAAAATGCTTATAAGTATGGTAGAAAAAGAGCCACACTAGGAAGGAGCAAGGCCCAAAATATTGACCTGTTCCAGAATTCTTCACGCTGACCAACCGCGTATGCAGGGTCCGGGCCACCCATTCCGCCCAGTCGAAGAAGACCGGATTAACGCCTGGCCTTGATGGGTCGGGGGCATAAAACTCCCCTCGTGAGATACATTCAGCCAACGATACTTGCCAGGGATATACAGAAGCATCCGTAGACAATCCCGCAACCCATGCTATGATAGAGAAAATGTCAGTATTCTTAAAATCGGTGAGAGGGCGAGGCATCTGTGGTCGCTTGCCCGAAGGAAGCCCATCTTTCATATTCTCCTTTAAGAACTTGATGATATACTCGGAGGTGGAGAACCTATCCACTTGTTCACTCAGAACCACGTTGCGGACAGTATACCCCTTGGGTGGCCCTTGCTGAGGAGCGAAAGCCTCCTGCACATCTTCTTTAAAAATTGCAAACAATTTGTTTCCTGCCGCGTCCAGAACCTGCCTGGTGGAGGGTTGGTAATTTTGTGCAATGGCATGGATTAACTCGGGACAGGGGTGCGTTGGCGGAGTCAGGTACCAATATATCTGGGAGTAGTATGCGGCAACCCTCTTGTTTTCCGCAGACAACCGACTCTTCATGTAATCAATGGTGTATCGGAGCTCGGCTATGCTCCTTGTGAGCTTAGTGTCCCTTATGTTCTCCCACCCGTCGATGGGCGGTTCTCCAAGTTGTTCTTCTTCGGAATCTTCCCCTTCCTCCACAACCTGTTTGTCAGGGCGAAGATTGAGGTTTACCCTCTTGGGCCTATGCTTTTTCTCTTCCTTACCCCTTTTGGCCTTCTCCGGACCGGCCGACTCAGGCTCTTTCTTCTTCTCCTTCGAATTCCTTTTTCCCATCTTGGTTTTTAGAAGGCGGCAGAATTTCGACGCAGAATGATGAGAGTGCAGCAGAGTAACGTAATGGCCAGGGCTCCTTGCGTTTGAATTTATCAGCGGACGAACAACTTTTCGTCTCTGAAGCTTGGCTTTTATAGTTGTGGATTGATACTGCCACCATTTATGGCACCTGCCAAAATTAAATTTAGAAATCGGGCCGAGGAGATCACATTGCACTCGGATTGGTTTTGCGGCGCGGGCGCACGCGGGCCTATGTACTTCGAAATCCTGACCATGCTTTGAAAATCCAACTTTCTGCCACCTCGTACCTGAGCACGTCTTTCGATCGCAACTAAATTCTTTCGGGATTTACTCCGCCACCTTTGCATTAACTCCGCACGTTTTTTTGTTGTCGGCACACGTCTCGAGGCATATTTAAACGCCTTTTTACTTTGTGCCTTATGATTTGGCGAAGCTGATATTAGCGATAGATACTTCGCTAGAACCTTGTGCGATCCGCAAATTTTTATGCTTCGGACCCGAAGCTGTTTTTTTTTTTTAAAAAACTAGTCCCGAAGCGGGATTCTTAAATCCTTTTGCGCGAAGTGTTTTCCTAGCTTGTCCTTTCAACTTTGTTGTTTTTATGGGCTAGAGGGATGGTTCGCTGAGCCTCTACCGAAAGTAGCTTCGCTAGACCTCTTTATTGCGAAGTGTCTCCCGTGCCTTAGTCGATTGGGGCTTCAAACGAGGAGCCTTTATTGATCTCTTTAGCGAAGCTCGCTCCCGGGTCAAACTGTTTATACCTGTTTTCTCCCTTTTGCTCTGAGCTCGATGAGACACACCTCGGCAGGATTGTTGGAGAGGCACTGCATTCTGACCCGTCTTCACCTTGACGTTGTTTTAGTCGCGGGGGCGATCTCTACATACTGCTTCATGTTTTGACGCTAGGGTACTTCGCAGCGAACCAACTCCCGTTGGTTGCTTCGCACAAAAATTTCCCGAAGGAGTTTTCGTTGAGCTGGGTGAATCCTGGACTTAGCGACTTCAAGCCGGAACACATTGTTAAGGCGGCGTGGAGCCGCGATCCTTTCCTAACTATATTTTACACTTACTAAAAAAAAGGTATATACAAGTGTAAATGACATAATGCTATATACAGAGTGGAAAGGTGTTATGGTACGTTTTAATGGTGAAAGGTCTTCAGATGAAGACCGTTTACAGGGATCGGCAAGACTTGGCCGGTTGCATCTTTGAGGATGAAGGAGTTGGCCGAATTTACCTTTATAATCTCGAACGGCCCTTCCCAGAACGCGTCAAGCTTATCATGATTGTCGGGCTTTGCCTTCCAGGAATCCCACTTCCATACCAAGTCTCCTACCTTGAATGTGCGAACGGAGGACTTCTTCTCGAACCAGTTTCGAGTGATCTGTGCATGCTTTGCGAAGTTCTGGTAAGCCTTGTCTCGATCCTCCTCTAGTTGTAGCAACCGAGTTAGCCTAACTTCCATAGGTCCGAATTCTCCTTCTTCATCATTTAGCATCTGCAAGGCAGGAATTTCTACATGAGTTGGTAAAACAACTTCCTTGCCGTACACCAGGGCGTAAGGTGAGGTCTTGATCGACTTCTTGATAGAAATCCGATCAGCCCACAGGGCTTGATCCAGGAGGAGATGCCAAGTCCTCTTGTTCCTTTCTACTAGCTTTCTTAGCAATCTCAACAGAGTCTTATTTGTCGATTCTGCTAACCCGTTACCTTGCGGATAATAATTGGAGGTGACCTTGCGGTATATCCCATACTTGTAGGTGAATTCGCTGATCTTAGCACCTGTGAACCCAGGACCATTGTCCGTGACTATTGCTTCAGGGACACCGAACCGAGTGATCAAACTTTCCAGGAACGCAATGACCGTATCTTGGTCAGCGTGTTTCGTGGGTATCGCTTCGGCCCACCTGGTAAAATAATCGGTTGCAGTCAGGATGAATTTATGTCCTGCAGAGGAATTTGGTGAGATGACTCCCACGAAATCCAATCCCCACTGCTGGAATGGTGCCTCTACTTGTATTGGTTGAAGGGGCATGGGAGCGTTCTTGCTTCGGCCGGCGAACTTCTGACATTTCTCGCATCTTCGGCAAACTGCAAAGGCATCGGCGAAGAGAGTCGGCCAATAGTAGCCTGCTTTGATTATTTTCAACGTTGTTGTTCTTCCAGCGAAGTGGCCTCCTGATAACCCGGAGTGGAATTCACCAAGGACCCTTCTCTTATCATCTTCCTTTATGCATCTTAGAAGAACACCATCGATGTTTCTGAAGAATAGGCCTTCGGGGCGTAGAACGTAGCGAAGGGATCGCATCCTGAAGTGCCTTCGCTGTGAAGCGTTCAGGTGTCGCGGACATTTTCCAGTGTTGAAATATTCAATTATTTCACTGGTCCAATCCTCTTCGTCTGTTCCCAGATTTGCGAAGCTATTTTCCATTAACGGGTCATCCCATTGACAAGCTGTCACCTCAGCGGCGACGCTTTTTGCAAGCTCTTGACATAGGGCGCGACCGCGAACTAACTTTGTGGGTCGGATTTCGATATCAAATTCTTGTATCTTGTTGACCCATCCGGCCCTTTTGCCGCCCAACTCCCCCTGAATGATGAAATTCCGCACGTCTGAATGGATGACAAACACAGTAACCCGACTTTGGGAAATAAAGTGCTTGAATTTCCTCAGGGATTTCATAACTGCATGCACTTGGCGTTCTATGAAGGTATATTTCTCTTCATGGGATGGGATTACCTGACTTAAGAAGGCGATAGGGCGTTCTTCGCCATCTTCTCCCCTCTGCGTTAGGACTGCGGCATAACTTTCAGGTTCGCCCACAGCATACAAAATGAAGTCTTTGCTGTAATCAGGGTTAGTTAGCACAGGAGCCTGAGCGATGCGAGTTTTAATTTCCTCAAACGCTCGTCTTCTATTATCAGTCCAGATGAATTCGGCATCCTTCTTTAAGAGTTCAGACATTGGCTTGATGACTTGAGCGAAGTCTGGGACGAACTTTCTTACAAAATTAATCTGGCCGAAAAAGGACTGCAGGCCTTTTTTGTTCATCGGGAGTGGGAGCTTCAGGAGTGCCTCGGCTCTATCAGGGTCTACAACAAGGCCTTTTTCTGATATAACATGTCCTAGCAATTTCCCTTCATTTACCGCAAATATGGACTTCTTCGGGTTGATTGAAATACCAAATTCTCGACATTTTTCAAATATCTGTTGTAAGTGTAAAGGGTGATCTTCTCTTTTCCGGGAAAAGACAGTCATGTCATCTAGATAGATGACGATGACCCTATTCAACAACTCACCAAATGCCAGATCCATAGCCCTCTGGAAGGTGGCTCCTGCGTTTGAAAGGCCAAACGGCATCCGCTGGTAAGCGAATGTTCCCCATTTGGTAGTAAAGGCTGTTTTGTGCTGATCTTCATCTCTAACCCAAATCTGGTTATACCCTGAAAATCCATCAAGCAAAGAAAAACGCTGGGCTCCAGCTACCGAATGCAGGATTTGGTCAATCTGAGGGAGAGGGTAGTGATCCTTTAATGAAGCTTGGTTCAAATTGCGGAAATCTACACATAGGCGGATGTCCCCATTTTTCTTCCTGACCGGTACTAGATTCGCTACCCAAGAAGAATGCTTTATGGGATAGATGATCTTGGCCTCAAGCATTTTTAAGAGTTCGGTTTTCATCAGGGTTTCGATCTTCGGGTTGATAGGTCTTTGCCTCTGTCTGAAAGGTTTGACCCCTTCTTGCAGCTCGATTGTATGTTGAATCAATCGTCGGTCGTAGCCTTTCAGATCTTGATAAGACCATGCCACTATATCGGGGTACCTTCTGCACAAAGATCGGATTTGTTCTAATTCAACCATGGTACAATCTGTTCCAACTTTTATCACTTTCCCGGATTCAAGCTCTAGATCTTGATATTGCCTAGCGTCGACTTTGATTCTGTGAGAAACTACTCTGTCGTTCTGATCGAACAGGCTCTCTAGAGTGATCAATCCTCTTGGAACATGGTTATTTTTTAACTGGACCAGTCCTTCATACTCCTCGCCCTTCATACTCCTTTCTTCAACAGTGGCTGCTTCTTGGACCAAGAAATTGATGATCTGTTCATCATTGTCGAAAACTTGCCAATGCATGTCCCTATCCGGCACAGAGGGCCTATAAATCATCCTCACGGCCTTGGGCTTGTGTACCATGTCGTCAGCTGGAGAATATCTAGCTGCGATGGAGGCCAAGACATCGGCGTGTCTATTCTTCTCTCGTGGGATGGACTGCAGATTGAGTGACTCAAACTGTTCAAACAGGTCCCATACTCTGTTGCGGTATGCTTTAAGATAATGCTTTTTTGAGATGCACTTGTTGGTGACCTGATTACATACCAATTCTGAATCTCCGAAGACTTGGAGATGTTTTATGCCTAATTTCTCTGCTTTCTTCAGTCCTAGGCATAAGGCTTCATACTCTGCTGCGTTGTTGGTGCAGCTCCAAACCAACCGGTAGCAGTATTCTTTCTGCTCTCCAGATGGTGATACTAATAGTATTCCTGCCCGGCGCCATTTTTGCATCGGGCGCCATCAAAGAATAGTTTCCATAATTCCCCTTGGGCGGATACCTTATTCTCTGGCTTAATGTGTTTCTCTGGTTCTGTGATGGTATAACACCCCATTTCTGTCTCTATCATGGCATTGAAATCTGTTAATGAAAATTCATCTTCAGAATTCAGCTGTGCAAGCGTTTCTTCCACTAAGTCCACTTGTTCTATTTCTTCGGCGATAGCGTGTACAGGACTATTGTTTTCTTCTTCGGACATCTTTTCTACGAGAAATGTAGAAGGTTTCTCGTTGTAAATTTTGACCTTCTTTCCCTTGAACGGGACCTCTAAATGTGAATAGTCCATGGACAGATATCCACCTAGCTTTGCTGTGAACTCCCTCGAAAGGCACATGCTAAAATAGGGCTCTAGATCTACAACTACCACCTCCTGTATTACCACAATCTGAGGCGCTTTGTGCAGTCGAATAGGTATATCTTTGATTACACCGACCGTTTTCACAGGAGTACCGTCCAGTTGGAGCACGCCGTGACTGCTTCGCGTGTACTCCATTCCTATTTCTTCGCAGACAGCCTTAGGCATTACCGTTGTTGCAGCACCAGAGTCAATCATACAGTTGTGAACGATATGTCCTTCCATTCGTAAGGATAGGTAGAATGGAGGAGGCCTGTTCTTTCCTGTTATTGACGTGGATAGGGTTTGCACTAGGGCAAGCGGCGCTGATTTCCTAGCTTTCGCGGACTTCAAGGACTCCTGCAACAGGTCCACTTGTCTTGGCAGCTGTAAAGCGTCGTATAGACTAATCTTGGCAGGGGTTCTCTTCAGTTCGTCCACGATGTTATACCCTACGAGGGCATGTACTTCGGGCTCCCTTTTTGCTTCGTACTTTGTGCGATATTGCTCCGTGGCTTCGACTCTCTGCCGCTTAGTCAATGAAGGGAACTTAAGCTTTTCCCTAGCCTGTTCTTTGGTTTCGGCCTGAGGCGGGGCTGCGGAGGCCTGCTGGGTCTTCTCCTTTGCTAGCACAGGATGCGAAACTTTGTCTGGGGCCTTAACAGGTTGCTGCTCTTTTTCGCGGCGAGTATACACCTTCAAGGGAACCATTTGGGCTGCATCCACCTCCATTGGTCTTTTTCCCTCTCTAGTAAGAACTGAAACTTGTTCTTCTTCGTTAACGACCGGGTCCTGATCCGCTTGTCTTATTATATTGACTTGACCGCTATGGCTGCTCCTTGACAGTGTCTGCACATAATGCTGATGCAGCATACAGGTATTTTCCTCATGTGGGTCATTACATGTGGAACACCAATGCACATGATCCGAAGTGCTTGTCCCTTCGTCAATCACGACATTCCTTGCTGAGGACTTCCCTGGTTGAACCACTTGATCTTTGGTGAGCGCTGGTGGGGGATAAGACCTTCTGGGAAGAAATTCCTGCTGTGCTTGCTTCTTTTTCACGATAATCATGTCGTTGGACAAGGTCTGCACAGTGGAATTCAGAGATTGAACTTCCTGCAGTATTTTTGCCTGCATATCTTCAGCTTTGGGGGCTGGTGGCAATGGAGCCATCGTAGGTATCGGAGGCAAGGCAGGGTATTGAGGCGGAGCCGGTAACGCGGGGAATGCCAAAGGGACGGTGGGCTGCGGTGCTGAAAATGTCGGAAAATGCACTTGTGGCGTAACGATCTGGGTTACAACGGGGTTAGGGTTCCATGATGAGATGGGATATACAGGGGTTGTGGAAGTTTGCGAAGTAGCTGCACCTAGGTATTGTGTCTGCGGAAATTCCGGAAATATAGGCATCGACATTCTTTGAGGAAGCTTCCCCACGGCTATCAAATCCATTTCCGCTTTCTGGGCCAGTTCATATAGTTCAGGGAAAGTATTCACATTCGAATACCTTACCATTACACTGATGTCAGGGTTGAGGGCCCTAAGGTAATAGTATGTTGCAGCTTCGTTGGCTGGCCGAAGTCCAGCGGGTACTCTTTGCCAGGTCCGAGCGAACCTCACATTGAAATCCGCAATCTCCTCCTGCGGGTGTCTCTGAATTGTTGTGAAGTGGTGCAAGAGGGAGGACGGGTCGGCAGACTCATTGAAACCTCTCATCAGTTGTCCAGCTAATTGGTCCCAACTCGTTATAGTGCCCGGAGGTAAGGACCTATACCAATAGAGGAGCTTTCCTCGGAGAGACAAAACCGAAGCTTTACCATCACCCTTTCTTCTGTGATGTCGTGTATCGCTGCCAGAGAAACTATATCTTGGATATGTTCCAGAGTTGTTTTCCCCGTGCCATCAAAGGTAGGGATCTTCTTCATTGCAGCAGGCGGAACCTGCCCTTGTCCCGCTAGGTTTAATGGTCCGGAAGAGTTCCATGCCGGGAACAATCTGGGCGGTTGTTGCTGCGGCAGCTTGCTGCTGCTGATGTTGTTGTTGTTGTGCCATGCTGGTGCCTAGATTCGAAAACACCGGAGTTCCCGAAGTTCGTTGTTGATGGCTAACTGAAACGGAGGCACTCGGATGATCAGGGGAGTTAGGAGGGTTTGGAGGAAGACTAGCCGTTGTACTATCTGAAGTTGGACCTTGTTCGTCAAAGGCAGCCTCTTGCGAGGACGTTCCACGTAAAAGTGATTCGGGGGTGACTAGTCTGGAGCGTTCCCCGAAGGCGTCAATATCAAGTTCAAAGAACTCGGTTTCTTCTCCACTATTCCTAACTCTCCATCTCGTTTGCATGAAGGCACGGATATTTTAGTACCGGTCTCTACGACTTTGAGATTCTCAGGTTGAACAGAGTCGCCAGATGCTAGAGTCTTCTGGTAATGAGATAAGCATCAGCTCTCACTACCACTCACAAGATGAGACTGACCGGGTCCCACCGGGCGTGCCAGAAACTGTTGGTCACAAATCTGCCACAGGAAAGGATTTTGCATGTATACGCGCCCTAGACCTGGACCAACATTGAAAGGCCGGAGGGAAGAGATGCCCTCCGTGCCAATCTCCGGAGAAAGGCCGGCTCCTATACTAAACTACTTGGTATGTTTTAAGACAAGAGTGCAGGAAAGAAATAAAAGGGGATAGGGTAAGAAGTGTGAACAATTTGGTGGGAAAGAACCAACAGCACGATTATCAACTAATACCTTGAAACAACAGCAATAAATATAAAGAATAAAACTTAAATAAACACCACGCTATCTTCCCTATGTATCCTCTGGAAGAGTTCCAGGATTCAAGTATCCTCCTATGCCTAAATCCAGATTTCAGAATTACAGCAATTAGGAAAATATAAGAACTTGACAGAAACCACTATCCACAGGCGGCATAAAAGGAATTTAACGCAATATTATCTCCCTTACGTAACCTTCAGGAATGATTCCAGGGTTCAATCCTCAATCACACACCTAAATCCAGAATGCAGAACTACAGTATGCAAATGAAGAAAAGAATAACAGAAATAAACACAGAAGGCAACATCCAAGAGAGAAATGGAGCCCAAAGTCTTCAATATCTATTGCAGAAATCAAGATACAACAATTCTCTAGCAAAAGTTCCCCCCTTTTCTCATTACAATTCATGGGTTTTTATAGAGGACCCGATCCTCTGAGCCATCAATGCTCTGAATTTGGAAGTACGCCCTCGGCAGACTACAAAATTTTCGCCCGCTCCTTCTGAGAATGAGCTTTCACATCCTTTTCCTTTATTAGCAAGTATGACCGCGTCAACCGGGGAAACACGCATTGATGAGCCGTCCAGCTTGTCCTGAATTTCTCCGGGTGCGATGCTCGAGTGACCTTCAAGTGGCTCTGCCTTCCGGTCTGCAATTGATATCTCCTTTTCCATTGCCACAAATAGGCCCCGGGTCTTTCGGGCAAGTAAAAATGCATTTATGAAACACTTGAATGCCTCGTGGAAATACCCGTTCTTGATATGTGTGTCATTGGGGAAGGTGCCCTAGGAAGAGCTTCGCTAGGTTCTCATTCGGAGCTATGCTTCACAACAATCATGAGCCGAAGTTGGAATGATGAACCCACAAAAATGCTTCGCGCGAAGGGGCTCTCAAAAACTGCTTCGCGAGGACCAGATGCCGAAGCTCCTATATCCCGCAGAAAACACGACTCTTAACTACCTACTACTTTGCCGAGGATACGAGCCGTATACTACTTCGCCAACAGCTCCGTCCGAAGTGGACTACAACAATGCTTCGCCGCGAACCTCTTCAAAAACAGCCGCTCGGGAGGAATTCGGGCGAAGCTCATCCATGCCTTAGAAAATTTTCAGGGATAATCAGCCTTCGGATGGGGGAGCTTCGCACTGAAATCGCCCGAAGCAGGTGCTTCGCAAAAGTTTTGAGCGAAGTAGATTTTTCTTGGGGGCGGTTCGCCAAAAAGGAAGGCCGAAGCGGGTGCTTCGCTGGAATTTTTGCGAAGTGTTTCTCCACACTTTAGAAACTTTTGCATTTCACATTTTATGCTTCGCAGAATTTCGGCCCGAAGCAAGTCTTGCGGGAGCTTCGCTTGCGAAGCTCTTTCTATGCCTTAGGAGATTTCAGGCCTGCACCTATGTTTTCCCTATTTCTTGTTTGCGAAGCTGCCTGTTCCTGCTAATGCTGTAAGCGAAGCTTTTTCTTACACAGTTATCTACAAAGGGGATTCAAAAAATGACAACCAAAATTGCTGCAATGCCACTATCAACAAAAATAAAGAAAACCAGAACAAGAAAATCCTTTACACAACATTAATTTTCACTACCCCTCCAATGTGACGAAATTGTCAACAGTTAGCAAATTCCAGATATCCTAGATGATCTTCACTAGATGATTTGTCAATCTAGTGGATTGAATGTTGAGTCCTAGTCTTCACGAGTTTTTCTTGCAACTCTGTGGAAAAGACTCTAGTCAAACATAATCTCAGTGTTTCTAAAACTGAGATTTCTTTCAGTCCTCACTTGGGCTCTCCCTAATTCTACCACCTAGACTCTTTTGAGAGTTTTTGACAGCGACTAGTCTAGCAGCGCGTCAAGTTGATAAAAAACCTCAGGCTCAATAATAATGGTGGTTTTTTTATTGACCTACTATGGGTAGATCTACCGTAGCTCTGATACCACTGTTAGCTTTTGATGTAATAAGCACTGGGAGATAGCAATCACAAGATGCAGAATAATATGAAAGAAAGTAAATCTGCTAGATGATTGAAATATGCTGTAAATATAAATGACATAAAAGAATACAATGTAGCTATGGAGGAAGTGAACACTCCATTAATAAAGCTACTGAACTACATTGCACCCATCACCAATGGATGGTGATCTACACAAAACTGTACTATGCTCTAAGCTACACTATTTGACTATGTCCCCTGTCTCTATGTCTATCTAACAATGAGACCTTCCTTATATAGGCAAAATAGGTTACTTGGCCAATACTCTACCTAGCTGTGCAAAGGACAACTTGCACTTATACAACGTGCACATTGACACATTTATTACATTGCATGAAGTAACTAGATAACTTCCCCCTAAAGTAATCTAATGTCCTAAGTATGTACCTTGGAAGATACATTTACATGACCCAAATGATGTAATATACTCTATTTCTAACAATAATGATATATCTTGTTTCATTGAAAGTGATCCATCCATTTCCTATTGTTGAATAATCAATTTAATTCCTTTATCAACATCATATATTGATTCTTTTATCAATCACATTCCTTTGTCAAGATTATATACATTCATTACCTGTATAGAAAAACAATCTATATGGCTGACAATCCATCGCTATGACTACTACCATAATCATGGAAATCATCTTTTTCTTTGCCAGAGAACTAGGTCTTCCACTTAACATGCAAATAAGAATCTGCATCATGTACGTCCCAAATCCAGGCCCACCAGTGATTTGGGCTAAGGGATATACAACAAATCTTTCAGTTTCCTACCATTCCTTCAATAGAAGTTGAATGTACTTTGAGATTTGCCTGAAACTTTCGACATGGCTATCAGAGAGCCATTCTGCTTATCAAGGAACATATAAGCATTGTCAACATTTATCTTGGGGCCAATCATGGCTTTGGATTTTCTGTTGCCTAATAAGCTTTTAACCAATGTGTAGCCAATGCCTTGTCTATTTTTGCTTGGCACCATAGCATTTCCATCAATATCATTCTCTGCAGGTGTCTCATCTTACGCTTGATCCATAAACTCACTCTATCCATGACAAATTCAACTGAAGTAAGAACAGTAGATCAAATGGAGAAGAAATCAGTTTATGTCATGCAAAAGTGCATTTGGGTGTCTGTTGTGTGATAGCTAAGAGAATCAGCCTTCCTAAATACATATAGGAACTCTTATAAAATCATGCATCTTAAAAATATTCATCTTGAACCTCCAATGTATTTGTTGATGTTGCTGGTGCTGGGATACTCTTTTCAAAACCTTCTTTAAATGTGTCTGACTATCATTCTTCAACTAAGAACTTGTAAAAATGCTTGCTTGTCGAAGACTTATGGCCTTGAAGTTTATAATTGATGTTTAGCTAATGCAATTTAATTCCCAATGTCAAATCATTCTCCTGCCTTATAAACTTCATCATGCCTAGATCAGTATAGAAGCCCAAAATCAATTTTTGTATTTTCCACTAACACTATTGTCTTCTTCATCTTCCTTCCCATTGATGAGAGACGTTGGTAATGTCAAAGAACCAATAATAAGAGAGTTTGCAACCTCTGACAAAAATTCTGTTAGAGAATGTCCATCTTCAAATTTATTGCCACTTAGATCTCCAGGCATGCATAAAGATGACAGAGCAGATACTTTATGTTTAGCCTCCTGCCTTTGTATGATGTCTCTGGTCTACAAACTTGTTGTGCAACACCTATCATTTGCCGGCCATTGAAAGTTGATGGTTAATAATTGTGTCATACCCTTATTTTAAATTCTTACTTAAAAGTATTTCTTATGAGAAAGGTGTTTGCTTGTTCTTCTACTAAACATCCAATTTCAGTATGTGAAGATGCAATTGAAAACTAAGGACTAAAAAAGTGAAGTGGAAGTGTTCCAACATTATTTAATCTTTTGAAAATGTTCTAGTTATAGAATGCATCATGTTTATAAGGATTATAAATGTTTTGTTTGCAATCTGGAAAAACTGGGTACTGCATTATTCTTGACTTCATTAGAATTCCTTTTTGTAGTATCAAAGTTGAATCTCTTGAACTTGTCTATTCTTGAAATGAAAACTGTGTTCATCTTGAAATGTTTTGTTCTCTTGAACTTGTCTATTCTTGAAATTGTTCGTTTTTATTTGGTGTAGAGATTATGAATCACATGTGCTTGAATGTTCTCATATTGGTTCGCATTGGCATTTTTTTGACATTCCTAAAATGATGTTTTCAGGTTTTACGAGCGAGGTAAATTATTTTTGAAAAATGAAGTGCGAACATTTCAGCTTGGACCTAACGGATTGTTTTTCACTGGTGATGGAATGGGCAATCTCAATGTATGGAAATGGGCAGCCCAAACATCATGAGATGCAATTGTGAAGGCTATAGTTTTGCACTGAATGTGTTGTAAACACAAATCTCACATGAAATATTAATGCTGCTACATTGGCAACTGGAACTTGTTGATGGGAGTCTGTTGCAACATATTTATAACAGTTGAGTATGCTATCCTCTCTATAATTGCTGTGGCAGCTTTAAGTTGAACTGCATCATTGGTTATATAAGGTGACAATCTTAACTGGTTGCACGTGATGCATGGATAGTTTCAAGTCAACTGATTCAGTAACTTCTTAAACAACAGGCCGTTTTAATTTTATACTAGGCATTATTGTATTTAGTGCTACATGTTGCCGCCATTTACTACCAGGCATATGATTTATTAGCATGGAAGGATGATTATCCTTCTAGTAAAGTTATTTCTTGAACAATATTGACCTGTAACTGCAAAATACATTCTAGTGTTCTGTTTGGATCAGCATTGTATAGTAACAGTAGATACATGATATATTACATGGTGTTTCATACATTCCCTTGCTTTTGTATCATAAGTGTACTGGATTTTTAATTGTACTCAATGCAAGGTGAAGAATATTTGACAATCATCAATTCTTTGGGGAAAACTTCAATGCACATTTAATGCAATTCATACTTTTTCAATGTGATCTTGTTCTTATTTTCTATCTAGATTGAAATATATTTGAGTGTTTATGAATTGGCCACCTATTTTTGCCACAAACAAACGATCTAATCATCTACCATGGATGGTCTTATAGTTATCTATTTCTAAAAATCTAATATTTTTATGCCAAATTTTTGTTGTCAAAAATGTATAGATGAGCTACTGATTTTTTCATCATAAATCTGTTAGATTGTTAATGGCATTTAATGCAACATGAATTATAATTGACTGTAAGCAATTATCTTGTATTGAACTAGAAAAAAAGTCTGTTAAAGTTTCACGCAATTTGTCTTTTTCCACATACATTCCTAGCCCTCTTTACTTTTATGCTTGGAATTTCTGTTGTATGTTTATAGTAATGACGATTGCCAATGTGGAGCTATTGGGGGCCACTCCCATCAAAATACCAAAATATTACATTTGTTGCAACATACCTTTTTATCACAATTTTTTCATTTCTTTTTCTATTAAATATATTCTTCAACTTCCTCGAAGTGCTATGTTTCCACAATCAGCTCCTTGACATCATTTTGATTAAGAGATAAAATCTCACTTGGCCAGTTGCCTTCTAAAATTTGAATTTCACCAAGATGAAGATCAACACCACAATTGGCTAAATTATCTGCTACCCGATTTCCTTCTCTATAAATATGCTCACACTTCCAAGAGATTGCCTCTAGTAATAGGTGATGAACATCAACAATAATATTATTTTTTATCCAGTCTCCACATCCATTTTTGTTAATAGCATTGATGATAATTTGTGAATCCCCTCAATTGAAATATATTTCCATCCTTTTTCTATTGCAATTTTAATCCTTGTAAGAAGTGCCCTAGCCTCTGCATAGTTGTTAGTTGAAGTTCCATATGATTCTGAATAAGTGAGGAGAATTTTGCCTTCATTATTTCTAAAAACACCACCTCCACTAGCTTTTCTTGATTTCCTTTAGAAGCACCATCAAAATTAATTTTGATAAACCCAATTTTTAGACATTTTTATTTTACCATAGATTGAAGTAGATCCTTTGTTTTAATTCCATTATTAGATGACTCTTCCATGTATGTTCAAATCTTGTAGCCAAGTTATTAGCACCTCTTTTTCTACAATTGAGACTTCCCATGATGAGCACCATATTTGTAGACATTTTACAAGAGAGGCAATAATATGGTTCTAAACTTGGGCATGATTTTGAGATTTATTTTTAAAAATTCTATTATTCCTTTCAAGCCATAAATTCCAACAAATAATGGTAAGCCAATCCTCCAAAGAATACATAATGCTTTAGCTTTGAAATAATTAATCCAATATTTCATCAACTCTTTCAATGTTGATGGAGCTACCCAATATAATTTCATATTTTAAAAATAACCCCAAATGGTGTGAGCAAATGGACAATGAAGAAGTAAATGGTCTGATGTTTCTAAATCCTTCTCACATAAGGCACATCTAAAAGGTCCATAATATCCTCTTCTTTGTAGACTCTCTCTATAAGAATCTTACTTTGAACTACTAACCAAAGGAATGTTGAGGCCTTAGGGAGAGCCTCTAATGACCAAACATTCTTCCAAGGAAAATATTTGGGAGAAGGAAATTTTGATTGCTCTAAATCCTCATATCCCAACTTGATCGAGTATCCACCATCCTTTGATAAATTCCAAACCAACTCATCCTTTCATGTAAAAATTGGCAAATAAAACTCTTGAAGCATCTTTTGAAGTTCATCTACAATTTGTTTGAGTTCCTCTCCTTCAACTAGGTTACTAAAAGAAATCCATGATCTAGAGTTGTTGCTCATATTAATATAGTCTTTGACCTTTGGACCTTTACATGCTAGGCATGCTTGAGCCAATGGTTGCCATTTTGAGTTAGAGATAAGAGGATAAGGCTTCAACCAAGCATCAGACCAAAAATTTGCATAACTCCCTCATTGACTGACCATCTAATATGTTTCTTTATCAATTGCAAACTATCTGATATGAAGTTCCATGTTGATGATCCTTTGGGTAGAGTTATTTTCCTAAATAATTTCATTGCATCAAGAGAACCTATATATTTTTGAAGTAATATTTTTCCCAATTCTTTCCTTGATCTCTGAATAATCTCCACCCAAGCTTTGCTCCTAATGCCAAATTCATAAGTCTACAATTCTGCAAGCTTGCTCCTCCAATATTCTTTCCTTTGCAAACCCTATCCCACTTACAAAGAGGAAACCTAAATTTTTCCTCACAACCTTTCCATAGAAAGTCTCTTTGAATTTTATCAATTTTTGATGCTATACCTATTGGTAATCTTGAAAGTGACATCATATAAATAGGGATGGATTGCAATGTAGTCTTTATGAGTTGTAGCCTTCTTGCCATGGTTAAGAACTTACCTTTCCAACCTGCCAAACAAGCTTTCATTCTATCCAAAAAAGAGATCCAAAGCTCCTTTTTATTTCCTTTATGAGACAAAGGAATACCCAAGTAGGTTGATGGAAATTTTCAATTTTAAACCCTAAAATATTCATAATAATTTGTTGTAAATCTAGGGTAGTATTAATGAAAAAATCTTAGATTTTGTAGTATTAACCAACTGTCTAGTAGCCTTCTCATAGCATGATAATATTGATTTAAACTCCATGGCCTCATTGATTAAGGGATGACCCAAAAGAAAAGTATCATCAACAAATTGGAGATGAGATTTAAAGGGACCATTTTTTGCAACTTGAATACCTTTGATTTTTCCTTCCATTTTTGCCTTTGAAAAGGCTCTCCCTAATGCTTCTACAAGAATAATGAATAGATAAGGAGATAGTGGATCACCTTGATGAAGTCCACAAGATGACTTGAAGTAACCAATAGGAGAACCATTGATCAAAATAGAAAATTTTGTAGTGCTATAACAACATTTAATCCATTCACACCAACTATAATCAAAACCAAACTTTCTAAGAATATCATGTAGAAAATTCTAGGAAACCCTATCATATGCTTTGTTCATATCTAATTTCATAAGCATACTTAGTTTTTTCATGGAATGAAGAGAATGTATGGCCTCTTGTGCAATAATTATACCATCAAGAATTTGTTTACCATGAAC
Organism: Wollemia nobilis; assembly: GCA_028583015.1. Lineage (NCBI taxonomy): Eukaryota > Viridiplantae > Streptophyta > Pinopsida > Araucariales > Araucariaceae > Wollemia > Wollemia nobilis. Next base: position 9,310,880 of record JAQPPZ010016467.1, on the reverse strand, counting down.
AAAACCACCTTGTTCTTCTGAGATAAGACAACCTAGAATGCCCTTCAACTTGTTTGCCATAATTTTTGAAATGATCTTATAAATCATATTACAAAGGCTTATTGGACAAAAATTATCAAAATATTTTGTCTCGCCTTTCTTGGGAACCAATGTAATAAAAGTAGCATTGATCTCACTTATTATAGCCTTCCTTTTCTGGGCCTCTTCAACTACAACTAACATATCACTCTTCAATAAATCCTAAAATTTTTGAAAGAAAATTGTAGGAAATCCATTGAGGCTAGGTGCCTTGTTAGGATGGAAAGAGAAAATTACTTCATGGAGCTCCTCCATAGATATCTTCTTCATCAAGCTTTCATTTTGTCCCTGTGTGATAATTGATGGAATATTTTGTAAAAGTTTATCTTGTGCCTCCTTATCTTGCCTAGTATCTGACAAAATATTTTTGAAATAATTAATTGCTTCCTTCCTTATATCTTCTTCGTCCTCAATATTTCTTCCATCTAGAGTTAAAATATTTTTGATGTGATGAAAAGAAAATTTTTTTGTTGTAGCATGATTTTTTTGTATTTCTATCTCCTTCCTTGAGCCATTTCTCTCTAGATTTTTGGAACCAATATGACTCCTTTTTCAATGCATTATGATAATAAGAAAGTAATTATTTTTCTTTCACATAAGAATCCTGATCCATTCCATTAATTTCTACTATCTCTTGTAAATTTTTGAGCTTGGATTCAATTTCTTTCTTTTCTTTAAAAATGTTACCAAAATATTTGGCATTCCAAATCTTCATTTGCTCCTTTAAATATTTCATCTTTTGAACAAACCTGTACATACATGATCCTTCAAATTTTGATTCATCCCACCATAACATAACCATCTAGAAAAAATCAAGGTCTTGGAGCCACATAGACTGGAAGCAAAATGGCTTTGGATGACCATTATTAGGTAAATCACAAGTCAAAAGAATGGGTTTGTGATCTGATCCTGCTCACAATAAAATATCTAAAGAGATTGTATACTTTGTTTGCAACCATTTATTGGATAACAAGAATCTATCCAATCTTTCTACTATATGAGTTTTCCCAATGCATCTATTATCCCATGTATATTGAAAACTTGAAGGACTAACATCCCAAAGGTCATTTGAATTGACAAATGAAGCAAAATCTTGCATTGATTTAGACCATCTTGAAATACCACCTTTCTTTTCCAAAGGAGATAGAACAATGTTAAAATCACCCCCAAGAATCCATAGATCACAATGAATCATCATTGTATTTGACAAAAATATGCTAAGGTCCTTCCAACATCTTTCACGAGGAGTAACTATAGTTGGAGCATATACATTTATAACCCCAACTTTGATGTTTTCCTCTTTCCTACAAAATAATCCAACAACCCAATTACTTTTTGCTTCTAATAATTGCCCATCCCATTTGCATTTATCCCATATTATTGCAATACCACCTGAAGCTCCTATAGAAGAAACTGCTAGACAATCACCCATCTTCCAAATCTTCTTAAAAGCATCCTTACATTCCTCACTACTTAATTTTGTTTCTTGTATTAAAATAAACTCAGGACTATAACAACCTATTAATTCCTTAATAACTCTTTTTTAGGGGTCTTATTCATACCCCTAATATTCCATGATATCATTTTCATCATCATCACTTTTTATTTTTATTAGTGGGCTTAGCCCCACTTCTTGTTAACACTTGTGATATTTTTATTTGGCTTCCCAAATCAATATCCTTTTGAGTTTATTTTTCTCTTTGTTCCTGCTTTGATGACCTTCCTCTCCTTCTTCCATTCCCACCAACACTCTCATCTTCATCAATCTCTTCTATTTTTCATATTGTTCATAATGAGACTTATCTTCTAAAGATTTATGTTGCCCTAAAGAATCTAAAGTGCAAGGAATAACCTCATTAACATTTTCTTCTTTATGTTGCCCTAAAAACTCTAAAGTGCATAGATGATCCTCCATAGTCATTACTTTCTTATGTTGGCCTAGAAACCCTAAATTTCCTTGGATATCCTCCATAATATTTTCTTTATTGTGTTGCTCTTGAAATGCAACTAACATATCACTCTTCAATAAATCATAAAATTTTTGAAATAAAATTGGAAGAAATCCATCGGAGCCAGGTACCTTGTTAGGATGGAAAGAGCAAACTACTTCATGGAGCTCCTCCATAGATATCTTCTTCATCAAGATTTCATTTTGTCTGTGATAATTGATGGAATATATTGTAGAAGTTTTTCTTGTGCCTCCTTATCTTGCCTTATATATGATAATTTTTTTTAAAATAATTAATTGTTTCTTTCCTTATATCTTCTTCATCCTCAATATTTCTTCCATCTGGAGTTAAAATATTTTTGATGTGACGAAAAGAAAAATTTGTTTTTATTGTAGCATGTTTTTTTTTTTGTATTTCTATCTCCTTCCTTGAGCCATTTTTCTCTAAATTTTTGGAACCAATATGACTCCTTTTTCAATGCATTATGATAATTAAAAAGCAATTATTTTTCTTTCACATAAGAATCCTGATCCATTCCATTAATTTCTACTCTCTTGTAAATTTTGAGTTTGGATTCAATTTCTTTTTTATTTTCTTTAAGAATGTTATGAAAATATTTGGCATTCCATTTGCTCCTTTAAATATTTCAACTTTTGAGCAAACCTTTACATACATGGTCCTTAAAATTTTGTTTCATCCCAGACCGGAAGCGAAATGGATTTGAATGACCATTATTAGGTAACTTACAAGTCAAAAGAATGGGTTTGTGATCTGATCTTGCTCGCAATAAATATCTAAAGAGATTTTATATTTTGTTTGCAACTATTTATTGGATAACAAGAATCTATCCAATCTTTCTACTATATGATTTTGCCCAATGCATATATTATCCCATGTATATTGATATCTTGAGGGACTAACATCCCAAACATCATTTGAATTGACAAATGAAGCAAAATCTTGCATTGATTTAGACCATCTAGGAACACTACATTTTTTTTCCAAAGGAGATAGAACATCGTTAAAATCTCCCCCATGAATACATAGATCACAATGAATCATCATTGTATTTAAAAAAAATATGCTAAGGTTCTTCCAACATCTTTCACGAGGAGTAACTATAGTTGGAGCATATATATTTATAACCCCAACTTTGATGTTTTTCTCTTTCCTACAAAATAATCTAGCAACCCAATTACTTTTTGCTTTTAATAATTGCCCATCCCATTTGCATTTATCCCATATTATTGCAATACCACTTGAAGCTCTTCTATAAAAAATTGCTAAACAATCACCCATCTTCCAAATCTTCTTGAAAGCATCCTTAAATTTCTCACTGCTTAATTTTGTTTCTTGTATTAAAGTAAACACACGAGTATAACAACCTATTAATTCCTTCATAACTTTTTTTTAGGGGTTTTATTCATATGCCTAATATTCCATGATATCATTTTCATCATCAACACTTTTTATTTTTATTAATGGGCTTAGCCCCACATATTGTTAACACTTGTGATATTTTTATTTGGCTTCCCAGATCAATATCCTTTTGAGTTTTTTTTTCTCTTTGTTCCTACTTTGATGGCCTTCCTCTCCTTCCATTCCTACCAACACTCTCATCTTCATCAATCTCTTCTATTTTTTCTATTTTTCATATTATTCATAATGAGACTTATATTCTAAAGATTTATGTTTCCCTAAAGAATCAAAAGCGCATGGAATAGCCTCATTAGCATCTTCTTCTTTATGTTGCCCTGAAAACTCTAATTTGCATAGATGATCCTCCATAGTCATTACTTTCTTATGTTGGCCTAAAACCCCTTAATTTCCCTGGATATCCTCCATAATAGTTTCTTTATTGTATTGCTCTTGAAACCCTAAAGTGCAAGGAATACACTCCATACTACTTTCATTTTTATTGTAAGGAGAATATTTTATGCTACTTGAGGAAAATAAAGGTGATTTACCTAGATTAAGCTTGACCTCCTTCACCTCATTTGCTTTAAAATTTGCCTCCCCATATTCCTTTTCTTTAAAATTCGCCTTCCCCTTTTCCTTCACACATTTAGCTCCTATATTTGAACTTTTGCATTGTACTTCCTCATCCCTCATATTATATTTTTCTTCTACTGATTGATTCGAGTGAACTACAATGGCCTTTACCATTTGATGATGTAGAGGGGATTTTTTACCACTTTCTTAGGAGTGGAAAATCCTTGATTTGACCTAGCTTCTCCTATGATATGATCTCCTTCTTTCAAATTAAAACTACCCTCATACCCAAAAAAAATTCTTGATTTTTCTTTATAGTCTCTTGCCATGTGCCCAGTTGCATGAAATGTACGATATCAGAATGTAATGTTTTCATAATCCACTTGTTCATCCCATTCTCTTGATTAAGATTTAATCCTAATTGACTGCAGTAAAGATTTTAAAATATTCATGGCAACACATATTCAAGTGTATACAACATGCCTTATCTCCTTAGTAGTTGGTCCCTCCTAGATGAATTCACCTAGAGTATTACCAATATTCTTCAGAACCTCCTTATTGATGAGTTGATAAGGAAATCCAAAAATATGAATCCATACCGAAAGTCTTTTAATAGTTTTCGCATCCATAGAAAAATTCTCACTCCAAGGTCTTAAATATAATGGATCTTTACCCCTAAACCATGGGCCTCCATCCATTATTTTATCTTTTATTTCTGAATTGCAAAAAGCAATGAGGAAAAATCATAAGGGGAGTATTATTATTGTCAGTTGAGGAAATGTGATAGGAATCATAAGGGGAGTATTTGTATTGTCAATTGAGTAGTGTCATGTCCCTCTTTCAAACCTCAATCAGGGCTAATATATTTGACCAATGTATTTATTTGTTGGATGTTCTATTCCAGTGAATTTAATTCTTCCAAATCTTGCATAAAGATTTATCATTTTGGTTCTTTTGCTACCTCTACCATAGCCAAAGTTGTTTTTGGAGCAACTTTCCTCATAGAGCCACTACATTCCATGATCCAATGGATCGTGTAGATCATGACCTTGTTAGAGGGCACTAAAATCCTAAGAAGTGTATGTGTCCTAGTAATATCGTAGGAGGCGAGCACATCTAACAATGGCAGGAATAAGAGCATTGCTTACAAAAAAGAAATTTCTAAATGAATCAAAATAACCCAACATGAAATGGAAAAATGAAGACCATCCTCCAATATGAAGAAGTATGGGAGGTTGTTATAGTAAAGAATCCTAATACTCTTCTGCAAATGAAGAAAGAGCATGGGATAAAAGCAATAGAAAGGTATTGATATTGATAACTCTCTTTGTGGATGACCGAGTCCAAACATAAATTCACAACACCGACATGGCTTATAAAGCATGGTAAACTTTACAATAAATGTATGAGGTAAATAATAAATCTAGAATCTTGTACCTCATTGAAAATTATTTATAATTAAAATGAGAACAAGAAAAAATAGACAAATTCTTGATGTGAATGAGTGAAATCAAGAATCAACTCTTGGAAGTAGAACAAACAGTAGAAGATGATAAGCTTGTTTTAATTCTTCTACGAGCTCTTCCATCATCATACAAGCATTGTATCACATCTTTAAACACAACCAATGGAAATATCACTCATGAAGAATTGGGTGACCTACTTAAACAAGAGGAAGTTCAAAGATCAACCATAGAAGATGACGAAGAGAAAGTCCTCTCTTCAAAGCAAAAAGGAAAGCAAAGACATTGAAAACAACACTAGTGAAATTGGCAACAACAAAAACAATCTAATTGTAGTAGAAAAAGCAAAGTAATTGGCAACAACTAAATGGGTCTTTTGAAAAAGGCCATAGCTCACAACAAAGAGCAAAATACCAAATATGTGGAAAATTCCATGCGATAAAGGATTGTTGGTATAGGAAGAATCAACAAATATTCCAACCAAAGAGACATTAAAATAGTGCTACTAAATATGAATATGATAAAGAGGTGATCCAACTACATATCAAGTCACACCTAAATACCACTAATAAAAAATGATATTTCGTATATTTACTAGGGTGCAACCAAACACATGACTAGAAGAAGATTATGGTTCACACAATTGAATGAACATAGTGGAATAGTCTACCTTGGTAACAACTCTTCTTTAAAAATCAAAGGTTAAGGAGTCATTCTTATTCAATTCTCTAACAAGAATTGTGAAATGCATAATGTTTTTTTTGTGCCTAATATGAAAAATAATTTACTTTTAGTTAGTAAATTGCTTGACAATATTTGGAAGTTGATTTTGATAAGAAAAATGATAGAAAATATTGTATTGTAAAAGATAAGAATGTTGGCATTTTTGCCACATTTATTTGATTGTTGTTTATTCATGCATTAGATGTTGAAATTCTCACTTCTATACAGGTTTTGATGCAAAAAACGCCTAAGTTCGAAGACTGTCGTGATATCGCGACAAAAAGTAGCATGGAGGGCACAGTAGCAAAACCGTCACGATATCGCGACATGTCACGTTATCGCAGGTCTTTCAAGGAGAGAAATAAAAAGCCAAAGGTGTCGTGAAATCACGACTTGTCACAGTTTCACGATGCAAAAGGGCAAAAAAGAGCAAAGTCGGAAACTGCAGCGATTTCGCGACGTGTTCCAAAATCGCAGTCAACGCAGTCAACGGCAGCAGGGGGTAAAACCGTCGCGGTTTTGCGACGCGTCCGAAAATCGTGGTCAACATGGTCAACGAGGGGAGCGCAGCAAAATTATCGTGAAAGTGCGACATGCGCATTTTTGCGACTTATAATGGCATGGAGCAGAGCAGGGTAAAACCGTCGCGAAATCGCGACATAACTAAGCGACAGGCAATGAGACTCAACTTGGTAGCGATATCGCGACAAAATACTGATCACAGCGCAAAAGGCGGAAGACGTAGTGAAATCGCTATATGTTGCATGGTCGCAGCAAGATGCAGATAGAAAGGCTTAAGGAATGAATACATCATGATTTCGTGACATTTGTGGGATAAAGCCAAGCAATACGAAGACGTAGCAAAATCGCTACATGTTGCGTGGTCGCGGTTAAGGTGGATGAAAAAGTTGAAGGCATGAATGGCATCACAATTTCGCGACACTTTTGTAAATGAGACCAAGCATGAAGCAGACGTAGCGAAATCGCGACAGGAAGTGGTAGCAGTAGAGAACGCAGAAAAATGTCACGATTTCGTGACACATTGTTGAAGAAGGACCAAGTGCAGAAAGTTGTAGTGAAATCGCGACATGTCGGATTTTCGCGACTTAGAAGAGAAGATTGAGCAGCGACGAGATAGTGTAGCGATTTCGTGACTTGCTTGGTTTTTGCGACTCAGAGATAACGATGAAGGTGCCGACAGGAAGATGTAGCGAAATTGCGCAGTGTCATGTTTTCACGATTTGAAGCAGCGAAGAGAACAAAAGATGAAGAACATCGCGAAATCGTGCATTGTCACATTTTTGCGGCAACAGGGCAGAGAAGGAACATAATTGTACGAAACATCGCGAAATCGCGACGCATCACGTTTTCACGGTTCAAGGTAGCGAAGGAGACAAAGGAGCCAAATATGTCACGATTTTGCGACATGGTTGATTTTCGTGATCCAAAAGTAAGGAAAGTGTATGGAGCAGAATGACGTCACGATTTCGTGACCTATCACGTTTTCGCGACCTGTTACAGTTTCGTGCCAGAATGCAGTTCAAACGGCTCGATGCAGTTTTGTAAGTTTCGATGATTCAAAGCACACCGAAATTAAATGTTTTGTCGCTTCGATGCGAGCAAGGTAGAAGAACGTGTCCAAGCCATCTGAATTAAAGATTTCCATTATTCAAAGCGGTTGTTCGTGGTTTTTCTAACAGTCCAATCATATTTCAAGAATGACCATTTAATGAAGACGATCGACTCCTTGTTTCGAGGCTGGTTTAAGAGGAGCATTTCCTTGTTTTTGTTGCATAGGTTGTAGATCTCGAGGAAGTCCGTTGCAAGTTTTAAATGTTGTAAAGAAGCAAGACTTCTATATAAAGCAATGTAGATCTCAAAAAAAGGGATCGAGAGTTTGAGAGACAGTGTTGCATGAAAGCTTTCAAGTTGTTTTGCATGAATGAAAGAGACTTGGCCTCTGATTTGGCAAACGTCTTTCTGTGTGATCTCCTTCTCGTTTCATGTATTTCTCGGTTATGCTCGTTTTTCTAATTTGTCGTTAGATTCAAATTCTGCATTTGAGTTTGAATGTTGCTATAAGAAAGTGAGTTCTGGAATGCAATTCTGAAGGTTGTTTGCGCAAGATCGTAACTGGATTACGCTATAGTTTTTATTATTATATGTTGTTCATACACTTGAGGTTTAATTCTTTGCTGAGTTTCTTCCCGATCTAACAAATTCGGCCTACGGCTATATTTCCCATCTCTTTCCCTGCATTTCCTGTTTATTTCTACACATTTATAATTCCTTTCCAAGTAACTTTAATCTGAAATCAAACTTAGTTTTAGTAAGGGAACCAACCCTCTCTCGGAGATTGGGCCTGGGAGACATCTCTTTCTCCCAGCCTTTCAATGTTGGCCGGGTCTAAGGTGCATAGTTTTTAGAAAATCCTTTCCTGTGGCAGATTCGTGACCAACAAGAACACATCACAAATTATAGTTTATGAATCTGCAAAAGGAGTAATGTTTATTCTTAATACCATTCCTTCTTAACATCTTGCTCTTCCTACATCTATTGACCAAACATGCTCATTGTGGCATCAATATTTTGCTCATTTAAATCCTACATATTTAGCTATATTAAGTAGAAAAGGATGGTCATTGACCTTCCAAGCATTAAGGACAACATGGAATTTTTCTCCACTTGTGTTGTTGGGAAGCAACATTGAAAGAAGTTAGAGAGTGGCTAGCCATTCAAGCCACAAATATTCTCGACCTAGTTTATAGTGATCTTTGAGGACCTTTTGAAGAATCCTTTAGTGGGTACAGGCATTTTATTCTCTTTGTTGATGATTACTCCAAAAATATGTGACTTTATCTCTTGAGAAAAATTAGAGATATATCAATACTTCAAGTGTTTCAAAGTTGAAGTGGGAAAAGAAGAAACCCATCCCATCAAAACTTTTCACATAGATCGAAGGGGAGTACATGTCCAATTAATTTTAAAACTTTTGTTCCATTTAAGGCATCAAGCAATAATTGACAACTGCATATACTACACAACAAAATGGAGTAGCTGAAGAAAAGAATCCAGTCATTCAAGAGATGATGCATTATATGCTCAAAGGCACGAATATGGAGATTTTTTTGGGTTGAAGTTGTAGCCACATTAGTGTACTTTCTCAATAGAGCACCAAAAAAAGCTTTAGTTGGTGTTACTCCTAAAGAGGCTTGGTTAGAAAGAAAGTCGATTGTAAAGCATATTTGTGCTGAAATTTGAGCAAGTTTTGTTGTCATTGATGTCAAGAGGTTTGATGTCCAGTTTTGTCATCATTGATGTCACAAGGTTGATTTTCCAAAATGCAAGGAAGTTGTTAAAAGAAAAAGGGTATAATATTTATTTTAAATATTATATGCCTAAAGAGGCCTAAAAGGTAGAAGACCCAAGCAAAGGGAAGCAAGTTTAAATAATATTATAATATTTAATATTATAATATTCGGGTAAAATAAAGAGGTGAGAAATAACAAGGTCCAAGGAATCATTAAAAATATATATCCCCAACAAGACCCATTGAGCAAATTATAAAGGTTGGTAGAGGTTTTAATTTAATTTATTTAAATTAAAATATTTTAACCTAAAGGTTAAAATTTTAATTTAAATAATTAATGGTGCAAAGTTTAAAGTCTTTAAATCAAATTTAAAATTTGAAAGGGCCGACGTGTTTTAATGCAAAGGATAAAGTATTAATAGGAAATAATTTTCATTTCCAAACATCTCCAAGCAATTATTCGAATGCCAAGTGATAATATTCGAGCATTGCATTTTCGAGAGGGAAGAAGAAGCTCGTGAGTTTTTTTTAATAGAAGGAGGCAACTGTGTTTAATTTCAATTGGTGTGACAAAAGCATCCCAAGGCATTGGGTAGCACAGACGGTGGTCGAAGGCGTGGCTAAGGCACTTGTAAGGAGCAGGTCGTGGTTTTGAATCCCATGCGATTCATTTTTGCAAAGAAGGAGAGAAGTCTTTGTTTTTCACCAAAATTTGTGCGACAACATTAGTTGGAGAGCGTGGACCTTTGGTTCACGTCTGGGCATGTAGCCCAGGCGGCAACTTAGCCTTGGGCTAAGGCACTGTGGTGGCATAGGTCACGGGTTCGAGTTTGCTAGTTGTTGAGTACTGGTCGTCGAAGTCATGGGCAATACTTTTGGTGACATGGGCCAACAATTATAAGGTATGCAATTTTAAATTAATTTTGCCAAAGTATTTTGAAATGCGGAGGTTGGTTTGAGGCCACGTGATAATTAAAGGGCATGTGTTAAAAAGCTTAGGGAGTCATAAGGATTGTTGAAATAATATTTTATTTTTTGATGCTTAGAAAATAAAATATTGGAGATTATAAGGTGTTAACAAAGGAACTTCATTTTTATGTATTGAATATTATTTTGAGAAGATTGGAGATTATAAGGTGTTAACAAGGGAACTTCATTTTTATGTATTGAATATTATTTTGAGAAGGTTGGAGATTATAAGGTGTTAACAAAGGAACTTTATTTTTATGTGCTGAATATTATTTTGAGAAGATTGGAGATAATAAGGTGTATTTGTGACTTGATATTTTATTGTATTTCTTGAATGGTGAAATAATTATTGAGAAGAATATTTGTGGAGATTTTGAGATAGACTGTTGCTATCTAACCTAGAATTGGCAAGAGGGTTTTTGTTGCAAGTAAAACAGGTTTTGAAGACATATCTCCATCAAAGAAAAAAGGTATGGGCACATCATATTTTGTTTGAAATATTGGAATGAATGTTGTGAAATACAAGGTGGAGTGAAAAGGATTGTTTGATAAGCATTGTTGGAAATATTGAGTGAATTATTATATGCTTCATTGGTGAATGTTTAGAGAACATTTGAGATAGAGATTGAGGACTATTTGAGTTAGGGTTTGAAACCCACACTATGCACTTTGTTTGAAGAAGTATGAAAACACTTGTTTAGGGTTTGTGAGCAAGTTGTGTTTCATTGATTGAATGAATGAGTGAAATTCTTGAGCATTGGTTTTGAGTGATATTGAAAGTGATTGTGCAAACTTTAGAAACCAGATTTGTGAAAGTGACAGACTTAATGATTGAGTAGAACATGTTGAGTTTTTGATAGAGTACATCATTCTCTATATGTTCTAGAGGTTAAACAAATTTTGAATAGAATATGTCTAAACTGCTTCAAGTTAAAGGAATTACTTTGAAGATTAGACAAAGCAATTGAGAGTATTGTGTGCTTGATATGAGATTGTTTGAGCATATCTTGTGAGCTGTTTTGAGCATGTGTTTGAGCAGATTGAGCAAGTCTTAGTGAAGACTTGAAAGTATATTTGAAGTAAGTCTTTGTGAAGACTTGAGAGCAGATTGAGCAAGTTCTTGAGAGGACTTGAGGGCAGATTTGAAGCAAGTCTTGGTGAAGACTTGAGAGCAGATTTGAGGCAAGTCTTAGTGAAGACTTGAAAGTAGATTTGAGGTAAGTCTTGGTGAAGACTTGAGATCAGATTTGAGATAAGTCTTAGTGAATACTTGAGAGAATATTTGAGGCAAGTCTTAGTGAATAATTGAGAGCAGATTTGAGGTAAGTCTTAGAGAATACTTGAGAGCAGATTTGAGGCAAGTCTTAGAGAAGACTTGAGAGCATATTTGAAGCAAGTCTTAGTGAAGACTTGTGAGCAGAGTTGATTGATTGATTTTTTCAAGCTTTGTGTTAAGGCTTGGGGTAAATCTAAGAAGAGTTGATTTGTGATTGGATCAAGCTTTATGTTAAGGCTTGAGGACAAATTTGAGGATAAAGTTTGGTGTAGATTTGTGAGCAAATTTGTGCTAGACTTGAAATAGAGTTGAGCATATTTGTACTAGATCAAGGATAATGTTTAGTGCAGATTTGAGATAGAGATTGAGAATATTTGAGAGTAAGATTTGGAGGTGACAGAGCAGAGGACAATAGTCTCCAGTGGATAGAGATCCATTAGCCAGGGCAGTGAGGATAAAGGTCTTCTAAGTGAGGATAGAGGTCTTCTATGGAGAGAGATCCACAAGCTAGTGCAGTGAGGGCAGTAGTCTTCTAGAAGATCATCAGCCAGAGCAGAGGGGAAAGAGTTCTCATGTGGATAGAGTTCCACAAACCAGAGTAGAGAAGAAAGATTTCTCCTATGGAGTGTGATCCATGAACCAGTTGGGAAGATAGAGTTATTCTATGGAGAGAGATCCATGAACCAGTTGAGGAGAAAGAGTTCTCTTGGGTCAAGTTCCATGAACCAGAGAAAAGGGGAAAGAGTTCTCCTATGGAGAGATATCCACAAATCAGAGCATTAGGGGATTGGTGTCTCCTTTGGACAGAGGTCCATAAAAATTGTAATAGGGAAGTGATTCCCAAGAGGATTTGTTGAGAAAATTTAGTAGAAATATTTTCTTCGTGGAGTAGCCCACATTGGGTGAACCACGTTAAATTTGTGTCTCTATTGTGTGTGATGATTTATGCATTGCTTTGATTATTGCTATTGATATTTCCATTGATAATATTGGATAATATTATTTAGGAAATAAAAGTAAAATTTGGTCTTATATTGTTCACCCCCCTCTCAATATAAGCTTGTGTTCTTCACTTTGAGTTTTTGGGAGCACATTTTTTGTTCATGTTCCAAAACAAAAATGAAATAAACTTGATACAAAAGGCATCAAGTGTATCTTTCTTGGCTATATTCAGACATCTAAAGCCTACAAGCTACTTTATCTTGTGGCTTATAAGATCTACATAAGTAGAGATGTGATATTTGAAGAACATTTTAAATGAGAACCTGTAGTTGTTTTGTTGGAGGAAAATGATAGAGAAGATATCACGAAGAAAGAAGAATTTGAAGAAAAAATAAGAGGAACCTGAAATGCTATAGATAATAAAAGAATAATTAGAAGGCAACGATATTCAAAATAATATTCAAGTTTATCGCTCAAAAAGAATCAAAAGGTCCACTTGGAAACTACAATAAAATATGGAAGTCTTAAGAAAAGGTAAATTTATCTTTAATGAGCATAGTTGTTAATCTATAGAACCAAAAATTGTTAATGAAGCATTAAAATTGAACAAATGAACTAGTACAATGAACATAGAGTGTGATTCTCGAATAAAAAATTATACTTGAAAGGTTGTTGACTTGCCACCAAATAACAAAACCCATAGGTTACAAGAGGGTATTCCAAACAAAGTATAAGGCATATGGAACTATTGACAAATACAAAGCATGATTGGTAGCAAAAGGATATGTAAAAATAGCAAGCATTGATTATGAAGAGACTTTTGTTGCAATAGCAAAATTGAAAACAATTAGGCTTGTTTTTCAACTTGTAACACAATCTAGCTAGAACATTCATCAAATGGAGGTAAAAAAAGACTTTCTAAATGGAGATTCAAGAGGATGTCTATATGCATCAACCTAAAGGATTTATGATAAAAGGTAAAGCAAATTAGGAATGTAAATTGGTCAAATCCTTGTATGGTTTGAAGCAAGCACCTCGTGCATGGTACATCAAGATTGATTATCATCTGCACACCCATGGGTTTTCCTAGTCTTTTAAATTATAACTTATACATTAGGAAATAGCATGGGGAAATTGTAATCTTGAATATATATATTGATGATCTTGTTATCACTGGTACTAGTGAGAAGTTGATATCTCAAGTGAAGAAATATATGAATAAGTAATTTGAGATGACTAATATGGGATTGATGCACTATTGCTTTGGCTTGGATGTGTGGCAAGTATAAGGTTATATTTTCATCTCTCAAAAGAAACTTGTGCATGAATTGCTTGAAAATTTTAGGATGACTAAATGTAAACCAATGGCAACACCTATGGAAGCTAGTCTCAATATTTCTAGGTTTGATAGATTAGAAAAGGTAAATGCTACACCCTACAGACAATTGGTATGAAGTCTTATTTATCTTACTAACACTAGACTAAATCTAGTTTTTTTTAGTGAATTATCTCTTCAGGTTATGACAAGGTCAAAAATAGCACATTGGAAAACAACAAAAAGGGTGCTAAGATATGTACATAGTACTCTAAATTATGACATCAAGTATGTGCAAAATGATCATTTTTGTTTGATAGGCTATAACCATGCAGATTGAGAAGGATCTATTGATGATCGTAAGTTGAAATTTGGATATATTTTTCACTTGGGATTAGGAGCTATCTCATATGTTAACAAAAAGTAGTTGATAGTGGCTATTTCTTCTACATAAACATTGTATAAATCAACACAAGGATCTATATATGAAGCAATATGGTTTCAAATAATCCTACATGATATGGATATACCTCTAAATAAACCAATGATTTTATTATATGATAATCAGAGTGTGTTGAATATGGTAAAGAACATAGTTATGCATAAATGATCCAAATACATGGAAGTTTTTGCCACTTTATCAAATAAAATATTCAAACTAAAGACATACACCTTCAAATTTTTCAACTTAGAATCAACTTGCAGATGGATTCACAAACACCCTATCACCTCAAAAATTTGTAAAATTTAGATATGGTCTAAATGTAGTGAACAATTTTCTTAAGTTTGATATTCAAGAGGTGACATTAGAAAACTAAATATCAACCTCTAGTTAGTATTTTTTAGGTATCTAGGACTATTGAAGATTCCTTGTTTGACAGCTCAAACTATTAGATAGTTTATTGTTCGATTATTTAATTGGAATGTTACACTATTAGATTTTTGTGTATGGACATATTACAAATAATGAATAAAGTGGTGCAACACAATAATTCCTTCAAGATATTTGTCCAAGGTTTTCAAAGATTCAATATTGGATCAAGTGGAAGTGGGGACCAAATTCAAAATAGTCCATGAATTTCTTCTTAATATTTTTTCCTCATAATCTATTTTAGTTGGAAACTTTGGGATAAAAAATGGGTGGTGTCCCATGGTTTAGGGCAAGAGATTCCCTTTATTTAAGACCATCGAGTGAGATTTTGTTTGTCGAGAGAAAAACTATTTAAAATCTTCTAGTATGGATTAAGATTTTTGGACATCATATCAGCTTATCAATAAGGATGTTTTGAATGATAGTGGCAATATCCTAGGGGACTTCATCTAAAATGGACTAGCTACTAAGAAGTGAAAGCATGTTGTATACATCCAAGTATGTGTTGCTATGAATATTTCAAAACATTTGTCATATTCAATAAGACTGGTCAACAAATGGATTATTAAACCATTATATTTTAATGTGGCTAATGTTATGATTCTAGACACATGATAACATATTGTAGAGTGAAAAGTATTGAAAAATAGTTAGAAAATATTAGTCATGAAATAAAATTTAAGAAGAAACAAGGAGATCATACTATACTAGAAGTTGGATTAGATAAAGGATATTCTACTCCCACAAAAGAGATATATAAAGCTTATTTGTAACATCAGATGACAAAGGCCATCGTAGTTCAATTAGATCAACCATTTGAATAAATAAAGGAGGATACAAGGGATGAGGAAGTGCAATGTACAAATTCAAATTTAGAATGAATTAGAGGTGCAAAGAAGGATGTGGATTTAAAAAAAAATATATATATATATTTAAAAGGTCAAGTTTTGTTTTTTAATATTGGGTGAAAAAATAGGGTTTTGAAAGGGGACCTAACCATTTTACATGAGAGGACTTATCATATTGGAAAATAAAAACCATAAGTCAACAAAAAATATCCTAGTGAAAATCACACACCTTTCCTCCTAGGAATGATGATGCTAAAGAAACACTATCAAAAGAAAATAATTACAAATATATTGCCTAGATAGTCTGGATTCAAATTAAACATTGTATTTCATATCAAATTTATTGATAGAAATTTTCAACCCATTTAATTCAAATTTTTATATTATTTATTCTAATAGGCTAACCTTCAGCCTCCAATTCAACTATTATTTATAATGGTAGTGGAAAGTTGTCATCCCAAATTTTGTTTTGACCACTATCCACCCCCATATTTGCCATAACATCAGCAACATGTTTACCTTATCTATAGATATGATCAATTACAACATCACTTATCTCTTTCAAGATTCTTGAAGTGTCCTTTATAATGTTAAGTATAAACCTATTATTTGTTTCTCCTAATTTCAAATCTATAATAATGTTTAGAGAATCCCATTGGAACATAAATTTTCTACAACCTCTATCATATAACTATTGAAATCCTAAAAAAATATCTTTGGCTTCTACCACATGGTTGGTCTGAATTCCATAATACCTTGCATAAGCCCATAAAAGTTATCCTATATCATTTCTAATCACTTCGCCCCCTCTTGCTCTTCCTAGATTTTTTTGGTTGCCCCATCAAAGTTAAGGATTATTCAACCTTGTATTGGTTTCATCTATCTCGTGTTCAATATTTTTTGGGCTGATTTCATTATTCATGGTTTGGATTGTTTTACCTTCCACCCTTCAACAATCATTATTTCTTCTCTTTTATCATACCCTTTAACCTCTGGGATAATGGATAAATTATCTTCAATAGAAACTTTGAAATTTTTTAAGACATATACTTCATCCTTCATATCATTTCTAAATATGTGTTTATTCATTTCTCACCATATATATTATACCCCATATATAGTGAGGGAGTATTAGGCTCCATAATCTCGTCAGGCTCTCAATTAAAAATGAAGATCTCCATTGGTTAAACCGTAGATGATTGAAACAACTTGTCATCAAGGCGGGTAGCTCGTTGCTCCCAATCGTGGTATTCAGAAGCCATATATGGGATGGGTTGGTAAGCATGTGGGAACTGTAAGGTAGGAGGAGCAAGTGTTGGTGGTGACCTATGAGGGGATGTGAATGATCAAGGTTACGAGGAAAAATGTAGTGGTGGATTTTGTGGTGTAGGTAAGAGAGGAGGTTTCATAGAGGAAGATAGATGTGAGGTGGGGGTTGGTGACAACGAAGATTACAAGTATGATGTCGATATGGGTGGTGGATATGTAGACGATGAGGGTTGTGAAGGTGGTGGAGGCCACAAGGAAGGTGGTGAAAAGGGTACGACAACAGGATAGGGTGCTATACTGGATGATGATGGTGGTATGGACATTGCTGGCTGTGAGTGCATACATATCCCGAATGAAGATTGTGGTGAAGGCACTGATGAGGGAGGAGGTATAAATACTCTTGGTGGGTGAGGTTTAGAGATGGGAAGGACCTGTGTCATATATGAAGAAGGTCTAGGTGGGAGATTTGCAATGTTGTATATTTTGAAAGGGTCCCCATCGGTAGGAACACAATGGATGAGCCCATTATAGATGTATTTAAGATAATGGTGTAATGTAGATGGCACACACTATATATCTCTAATTCATAGACATCCAAGCAAGATATTATACTATATTTTTCCCTAAATCACATGAAATAGAATCAAAATAGTACATACACCTACACAAATGGGTAGGACAATGGATCCTAATGTAGGTCGTATTGAACCGTCAAATGCATGAAGGTCTAGTGAGGGTGTGGAGAAGTGAGCGAGAAAAATGAGCAGGTGATGAAGAGTCATGGTGAAAATAATGATGATTGAGGAACCAATATCAATGAGGACATGTTTGTACCTAATTTCATTGATGATTTCTTGAATGTGAAGGGGAGGATCGGCTCCTTTGCCTATGAGTTTTGTGATCTCGTGGTCATGGAAACTGATAGATGGCTTAAGGCAGTGTGGGATATTACCCACAAAGTTGACAAACATGTTGGTATCATGGGTCTCAAGGTCAATAGAGTGAAGGATGTCATTAAATACCTCACAATGGGGTTGAGATTATTGTAGGAGGTCAAATATAGACAATCTAGTAGGGGTATTATGCAACTAATATGTAAGGTTACTGTTGGTCATCAAATCCGCACAGGAAAGGACTTTCGATGGGTTTGCATGCCCTGGACCTGCGACCAACATTGAAAGGCCGAGGGGAAGAGATGCCCCTCGTGCCGATCTCCGGAGAAAGGCCGGCTCCTATACTAATCTACTTTTGGGGTTTGAGACAAGAGTGCAGGAAAGAAATAAACAGAGTAAGGGTTAGGAAAAGAAATAAAAAGGGTAAGGGTTAGAGAAAGAAATAAAAAGAGTAAGGGTTAGAAGATGATGATTTAAGGTGGGAGAGAACAGGAAGCACGATTACTCGCTAACAACTCGAATAGCAACAAGAAATACCAAGAATAACATGAAGGAAACGAAATGCCGAACTTCCTATGTATCCTCTGGACGGGTTCGCAGGGTTCTCCTTTCTCTCTCGCTGGAATTCAGGGTTCAAAGTAACAACGATTGAGATAAGGGAATAACAGAAACCTCGATCCACCAGGCAGCATAAAGGAAAGCGACAAGGCATTTTTCCTCTCCTATGTATCCTTCAGGGCGAATTTTAGGGGTTCAGTCCCCGATCGCACACCGGATTCAGGATTCAGAGTCTCAGTATGCGAACGAGAAAAGACAAAAGAATTAAGCACAGAAGGCAACATAAAAGAGAGAAATAGAGCACAAAAGATCTTTAGTATTAAACGCAGGACATCAAGTTACAACAGCTTTCTAGCAGAAAGTTCCCCCCTTTTACATTGCAAAGCCTGGGTTTTTATAGAGGACCCGACCCTCTGAATCATTATTACAAAAACGACGGAGTACACCCTCGAGCCCTGAGAAATCGGCTCCTCGTTGATGTTGCGGATGATCCCTCAAATCGGCTACCAAAATTGGTAAGGGTGACCGAGTCAACCGAGGAAAGACGCATTAAATGAGCCACCTGGGTGTCCTTGGATTGCAGGTGCGGTGCTCGAGTGGCGGCCATGCTTGCCGGGCTCTTCTTCTCGGGCTGATACTTCGCATCCAATTGCCAAAAATGAGCAACGGGCTTATCGGGCAAGAAAATATGCATTTATGAGGCTCTCTGACCGCCTTGAGAAAATGCCCAACTTGGGAAGCATTCTTGGGAAGCGCCTCACCGATTTTCGCTTCGCAAAACTACTTCGGGGCGTGGAGTGCCGAAGCCGATCTCCCTCTATCCTTCGCTGCTTTGTTCGCCGATGGGTCGGGAAAACGCTTCGGGCCGATCTTCTTTTGACACGGTGGTTCGGGGAGTTTTGGCCGAAACACTTTCTCGACCTCTACCGCTTCGGGTGAAAATCGGTCGAAGTGGGTTTTAGAAATACTTCGGGCCCGAAGTAATTTCTTTGCCTTAGCTGATTTGGGCCATCTTTTCTTCTTCGACGAAGTTGCTTGGATGCCGCTTCGCAAAATTCTTCACCCGAAGTAGTCACTGGGAATACTTCGGGTGCGAAGCATTTTGTTCGCTTTCTCGGCAAAGTTCTCACCCGAAGTGATGATTTGAAGCGCTTCGGGCCCGAAGCTCTTTTCTTTTCATTTTGTCCACCAGGGGGCGATAGGGAAAACCAAAATTGCTATAACTTATAAACAAAAGAAAACTTTCAACAAAACAAATATCATACAAAGTTTCAATTTTTCTGCCCCTTGGTGGAATGTGACAATATTGTCAACATTCTTGGTGGCTCACGGGGCAACGAGCTCGTCTCGATGGTAGAACCCTCAGCTTTTATCCATTGGGCCAGAGTTACCTCCAGACCCCTCTCTTTGCTCCTTTTCTGGGGGTGCTTCCACAACTTGTCCTTCCTCTTCCTCTTCTCTCTCCTCTTCTTCCACTACTGCTTCTTCTCCTCCCATCGCCATTGCTTCTGCTATGTCTTCGACCATTGGCAATGGGGCCAGGCGGGCGTGGATGTCTCTTAAGGTTCGACGAATCTGAGACCAGACGCTTTTCATGAACAGCTCCTGATCCTCCAAGGATTTGACCAATGCATGAAACTTATCGATCTGCCCGATTTTTGCATGCTGGGACCTGGTGTACAGATCATTTAGGGAGGCAACGATTCTATAGTATTTCAATATGTAATCAACAACCTACTTCTTTGTTATTGGTTCGGCCCACTCGTCTATCTTCGAGACGTCGCCTTCAAACTGCTGCCACTTCGACATGATTTCTTCCTTGGCTAAGGGCTTCCCATCATTATCCGTGAAGCTCGGGAAGCCTAAGGAGAAGAGGTCCTCGAAGTAGCCCATTGACGCGTGCCTCTCGCTTTCGAATGCATCCAGTAGGATTTTTGCCTTTTGAGCTTTCTTGGCTATGGAGAAAAAGGCGCGAACTATGGCCTGGGCCGTTGACCAATCCCTTGCTGTCCGACTCATCGCTGCGAGCTTCAAATCTTGATACCTTGCATCTTGGACCTTGAGGGCCAGCTTGAGTCGGGCTCTGACATTCTGAATGACCTCTTCGACGATTGGTCCTCCTTCGACGGCGGCAACCTGGGCTTCTATGGTGTAAGCTAAAACTGAAAGGGCACTGGCAGCCCGAGACCTAAAATTCTTGAGCAGATGTGAGCGAATCTCCTTGATTTTGCTCCTATCAAGTAGCCCTAGGCCTTCCTTCTCGTGCAGCTGGATCTGAGCTTGCAAGATCTTACTTTCAAGCTCCTTGGCCCTCAAATCATTTTTGGCCTGCCTTTGTGCTTGATTCTCAGCTGTGCACTCCAACTGTGCTATCCGTAGCTTTAGGGCATGTGCTTCTTTCTGCATCAGCTTGCACTGCTCTTCGGCCTCTGCCAATTTGGAGCGAGCCCTTGCTAGCTCCTCCTCTAGCTTGATGTTAGCATTCTCGGCTTCGAACCTGCGCTTGTTGGCAATGTTGGCATGCGCCTTGAAGGTCTCGATTCCAATGTGCATAGAGGCGGACTCCTTGTCCACGTTCAGATGTTCCAAGTCCTTTTCTTTATCCTGATATTCATAGTCCATTGGAGTCATTTCATCCAGGGGCTTTTGGACTTTGGGTATCTTCTTTACTTTATGCAACTTTCTCGCCTCGAAATCGAAGACGGCACATTTCTCAACTTGAGCGAGCGAGCGCCCTTTCCTCTTTCTTGCCTCTTTTAACATTCTCTCTGTGTTCTGTCGGGCTTGGAGGAGTTTTTTGGCCAAGGGGGATTCTCGTATTGAGGATAGCTCAGAGTCGAATGCGGCTGGGTCTACAGCCGAGGGATTGAACAAATATAAGGAGTTGAAGGGGATAGCCTCACCCGAAGGTTCGGCAATAGGGGTGACGAGGGCTTCGACGAGTGGGAGCACGTTATGTACAATGGAGGAATGAGCCTCGGGGTTCGGCATTGGACTATTAGCTTCACCCTGGTTGATGACTAGAGGATTGGCGGTGTGGTCGGGTGAAGTAACTTCAACAGGTTTGTCCTAGCTGGAAGACTCGGGGGGGTAGTTAGGGACACGACGTAAGGAGGTGACTGACCTTGTGGAGGTAGGGTGGATAGGTGAGAGCTTTCAGCCAGGATCGGGTAGACTTACGAGCAACCAGAGCATAAGGTGAAGAGAACGTACCTGCGTGCCCTCCTGGCAGAGCGGCCATGGTGATCTCCTGGGTGATTGGCCCTTGTTCCTTCTGGGCCTTGGTACTCTCAGCTTCCATGACTTCCATGAGTTCCTCCATGTTGATGACATCTATGTTTGGGATCGTTTCGGTGCTTGGTGGAGTTCCTCCATCGTTTGCTTCGATCGAGCCCGATACTGATCTTTCGATAGGGGCGCTCGGAGTGCCTGTACGCGATCGCTTTGGGAAGTTCGGGGGTGCCTGTGTAGGTTCTCGCTCCTTTCTTTTCTTCCTCTGGAGGGGTTGCTCTGATTCCTCTATTGCTGTCTCGAGATCCTCGGATGGACTCTGTAGTAAAGCTTTTGGCGTGGCCTTGGTTGCTTTTTCCTTGGGGACATTATCAGTCCTTCTGGGGCTTTCGCCCGAACTTGGGGTGGCTGGTGGAACAAAGTCGATGAAGGACAAGGGTTCCCAAGACCCAATATTGGTCTGATACACAATTGCGAATTCCCTGTCCATTGTTAGAAGCCCATAAGAATTCATCTTTCGATGATGGACTCTCATAATCCACCATTCTCTTAATTGTTCCTCGTCCCAGCCTTTCAACTCCTCTTTTAAATCGTCCTTCGCTTTTCTCCAGAAAGTGGAGTCGGGAGTTGGGAATGGGTACTGGTCTGGGTCGAATTCGACCTCCATAGGATAGAAGTCATGCCAAGGAGGCAACGTCCTCATCTCCTCTAAGTGCCACTCCAGGTCCGTACCATTGGGGTTATTCCTCTGCTCCAAAATTTTGGGGCGAGGACAGACATGGAAGTTTTTGCTTTTCAAATGATCTCTCATCACCCCCAACGGGTCGTAGAGCCACCTCTGTGGTATTTGAAGCAGACCAAAATCGGCGAGCTTCTCCTCCAGGTATATGTTCTGCTTCAAGGCAAAGACTTCGATCACTCCCATCTTGAAGGGGAAGTCGCAGGTGTGTGCCCACTTCCGCCCGTGGCCGTAGGCTTCGTCGGTCGCGTCACTTTGTCGAGCAACTTCCAGGGCAAATTGGTACTCCAAAGGGAAAAAGGGCAGCAAGAAGGGCTTCCCTGTGAAGCCGAAAAGGCGGATCACAAGCCCTTGTGTCAATTGAAACACATCCCCTCTTCTCTCCAATACCACTTTATCTCTAAGGCAGAGAGGCACCCGAGGGCTAGACTCTGTCAGAATGTGCATCGCAGGTCCCAAAAACTGCTGATTGAAAGGGTAATAGGACTTCGACCTCAGCAAGAGACGGGTCCACTGATATACAGGCAAAGGGATCCCATCCTTGTCGACTGGTGAAACATCACAATGGTGAAGGGCTTTATGTACATGAAAGAAGAAGAGCCAAACCAAGAAGGAACAAGGCTGGAAGTGCGGCTCCTTGCTAGCATCCTTCATGGATGACAACCGCATATGCAGATTTTGGGCCACCCATTCTGCCCAATCGAAGAAAACTGGGTTGGTGTTCGGCCGCGAAGCGTCGAGAGCGTAGAACTCTCCTCTGGAAATGCATTCGGCTAGCGACACCTGCCATGGGTATACCAAAGTATCGCTTGACAAGCCTCCCACCCATGCAATGATAGAGAATATATCTGTGTTCTTGAAGGCCTCCAAGGGCAGGGGCATCTGGGGTCGCTTGTCGAAAGGAAGTCCGCTTTTGAGGTTTTCACGCAAAAAGCTCAGGATGAAGGGATTAGAGGTGAACTTATCCGTTTGTTCACTCAGGCTGACATTGCGAATGGTATAGCCTTTTGGTGGCCTTTGCTGTGGTGCGAATGCTGCCTGCACATCCTCCTTCATAATGGAAAACAACCTTTTACCCGAGGCATCCAACACCTGTCTGGTTTGTGGTTGGTAGTTCTGAGCGATGGCGTATATGAGCTCGGGGTAGTGATGTGTAGGAGGGACTAGATACCAATATATGTGGGAATAATATGCCATGGCCCTCTTGTTCTCCATCGAGAGCCTGCTTCGCATGAAGTCGATGGTATGCCGAAGCTCGACCACGGTTCTTGAGAGCTCTGGGTCTCTGATTTTTGCCCACTTATCGACAGGTGGTTCTATGCTGGGCTCATCATCGGACTCTTCCCTTCCTTCCATTACTTGTTTTCCTGGGCGTGGGGGAGGATTGACCCTTCTAGGTCTCTGTTTCTTTTCTTCTGCGGCTCTCGCCTTCTCTGGAACCGTCGTCTCTGGCACTTTTCCTTTCTGAGTGGGGTTCTTCTTTCCCATTGCGAATGATCGCAGCAGAATAACTTGTGAGGTAGAAAAGTTCAGTACCTCAAAACAAGGGATGGGATAATCATGATGAACAATGGAGCCTTTGATGCAGAAGCTCTCCGAGGTGACAGAATGCAGACTCGACTCTCACACTTGCAAATGGTTTGTTCTTTAACGGGCATCTGCATTTTATAGCTTTGGAGGGCAACTTTCGGCATTTATGGCAACCACCGTAATTACTTCGTGGGCCTGGCCCGAAAGTATCACTGTGGCATCTGATTGGCCATATGGCGGCGTCGTACGTGGGGCCATGCAATTCGAGGATTTGATTTTGTATCGAGAACGCAAATCGCTGCCACCTGGTACCCTTGCATGGCTTTTCGGTTAATGAACTGCCTTGGGATGAGTGTCATTTCTTTCGTATTGAGTTCATCTGCTTCGGCCCCCTTTTGAGGCTATTGTCGGCATGTTTCCCGAGGCATATCTTAAATGTGCCCACCTCGAAATCGAGGTTCGGCGACATGGAGTTGGCGAAGAAAATACTTCACCACGAAGTTCTTCTTCGGGCTGATTTTCTTCATTTCGGGCCCGAAGTTCCCCTTTGCCACGCTGTTGCTTCGGTTCGCCGACCGAAACCCATTTCATCGAGGAGGGCCTCACCAAGAATTACTTCGGACAATGCCTTCGACACATTTCTTTAGCGAAGCATTTTCCACGTCCTTGATCTGCATGTGGTTTGGTTCTACGAGGATGAACTGCTTCACGATGAACTTCCCTTCGTCGGCTACTTCGGACCGAAACCCCCCGAAGGCGATTCCGATCGTGCTTTGTGAAGCCGAAGCTAGGAATCTAGCTTTTGCGGTTGAAGGTGCTTGCTCTCCATGATCTTTTGAACAGAGTATAGACAAAGAACTGAAACCCTATATACAAAAATATATGCAAGATTTTTTTTTTTTTAGAGATACACATACCTCAACGATTGAAGGTCTTCAGGTGGAGACCATTGACGGAGATTGGTAAAACTTGGCCATTCACATCTTTGAGGATGAAGGAATTAGCCGAATTCACTTTTACTATTTCAAACGGTCTATCCCATAACGCATCCATTTTGTCATGATTCCTGTGCTTGGCCTTCCATGAATCCCACCTCCATACCAGGTCTCCTGCTTTGAATGTGCGATCGGATGATTTCCTTTTGAACCATTCTCGGGTGACCTCAGCATGCCGTGCGAAGTTCTGGTAGGCCTTTTCACGTTCCTCTTCTAGTTGTAGTAGCTGGACCAGGCGTTCCTCCATCGGGTTAGCTTCATCTTCTTCTAGCAACTGTAATGCAGGGATCTCAATGTGAGTGGGCAGGATGGCCTCCTTGCCGTAGACCAGAGCATAAGGCGAAGTCTTGATCGACCTTTTGATAGAAACCCGATCGGCCCACAAAGCCCGATCCAGAAGGAGGTGCCAAGTTCTTTTGTTTTGATCAATCAACTTTCTCAGTATCCTCAATAGGGTTTTGTTAGTGGATTCTGCCAATCCATTGCCCTGGGGGTAATAGTTGGAAGACACCTTGTGATATATCCCATACTTGTATAGGAACTCGTTGATCTTTGCGCCCATGAAACCAGGACCGTTATCTATAATAATTGCTTTGGGGATACCGAAGCGGGTAATCAATCCTTCCAGGAAGGTGACCATAGTATCTTGATCGACATGTTTTGTGGGGACTGCCTCAGCCCACCTGGTGAAGTAATCAGTCGCAGTCGAATGAATTTGTGTCCAGTGGAGGAGTTTGGCGATATGGCCCCTATGAAATCCAGTCCCCATTGCTGAAAGGGGGCTTCCACTTGTATCGGTCGGAGTGGCATCGAAGCATTTCTGCTTTGGCCGATGAATCTCTGGCATTGCTCGCACCTTCGACAAACGGAGAAGGCATCGACAAAGAGTGTGGGCCAATAGTAACCCGCCTTGATTATCTTTAGCGTCGTCGCTCTTCCAACAAAGTGTCCTCCAGATAGTCCTGAATGAAATTTTCCCAGGATTCTCCTCTTATCATCATCTTTTATGCATCTGAGGAGGACGTCGTCGATGTTCTTGAAAAATAGGCCTTCTGGGCGCATAGTGTATCGGGCGGACCGCATCCTGAAATGTCTTCGCTGCGAAGCATTCAGATGTGAGGGGCATCTACCGGTGTTGAAATATTCCACTATTTCATCGACCCAATATTTCTCGGCCTCTTCCCCGATTAGCGAGGCATTCTCCCGTTGGCAAGTCATCCGACTGACAATCTGTTATTTCGGCCGTTGCGCTCTTTGCCGCCTCTTGACATAATGCGCGACCGTGAACTAGTTTGGTAGGCTTGATCTCAATATCGAACTCTTGGATTTTGCTTACCCAACCAGCTCTCTTACTTCCCAGCTCCCCCTGAATAATGAAACTACGCACATCGGGGTGAATGACGAAGACTGTGGTTCGACTCTGAGAAATGAACTGTTTGAATTTCCCGAGAGACTTCATTACCGCATGCACTTGACGCTCGATGAAATTGTACTTTTCCTCATGGGGATTGATTATCTGGCTGAGGAACGCAATGGGACGTTCCTCTCCATCTTCCCCATTTTGCGTCAAGACCGCGACGTAGCTTTCAGGTTCTCCTATTGCATACAGGATAAAATCTCAACCGTAGTCAGGGTTGATCAAGATCGGTGCCTGAACAATTCAGGCCTTGATTTCTTTGAATGCTTTTCTCCTTTCTTCCGTCCAAACGAATTCTGCCCACTTTTTTAAAAGCTCAGACATCAGCTTAATGACTCGGGCGAAGTCCTGGGACAAACTTCCTTACGAAGTTAATCTGTCCGAAGAAATATTGAAGGCCCTTTTTATCCGCTGGGATTGGGAGCTTCATCAGAGCTTCGGCTCTGTCAGGATCCACGGCGAGACCCTTTTCTGAAATTGCGTGTCCCAGCAGCTTTCCTTCGCTGACTGCGAAGATAGACTTTTTTGGATTGATTGAGATGCCAAATTCTCGACATTTTTCGAAAATTTGTTGAAGATGTTCTGGGTGGTTCTCTCTCCTTCGGGAGAAGACGGTCATGTCATCCAAATAGATAACAATAACCTTGTTCAGAAGCTCACCAAAAGCTAGGTCCATCACCCTCTGGAAAGTAGCTCCCATGTTCGAGAGGCCAAAAGGCATTCGCTGGTAGGCGAATGTGCCCCACTTGGTTGTGAACGCGGTCTTATGCTGGTCTTCATCCCTGACCCAGATTTGATTATATCCAGAGAAACCATCAAGCAGGAGAATCGTTGAGCTCCAGCTATCGAATGCAAGATCTGATCGATCTACGGGAGAGGATAGTGGTCCTTGAGGGAAGCATGATTCAGGTTGCGGAAGTCCACACATAACCGGATGTCTCCATTCTTTTTTCTGATAGGGACCAAGTTCGCTACCTAGGAAGAATGCTTGATGGGATAAATGATCTTTGCTTCGAGCATTTTTAGCAGTTCGGCCTTCATCAGGACCTCGATCTTTGGATTAACCGGCCTTTGCTTCTATCGAAAAGGTTTGGCCCCTTCTTGTAATTCGATTGTATGTTGGATCAGCTGCCGATCATATCCCTTGAGGTCATGATAAGACCAAGCCACGATATCTGGGTACTTCCTACACAAACATCGGATTCGCTCTATTTCTTCCGAAGTACAATCGGTCCCGACCTTTATTACTTTCCTAGGTTCCAATTCTAAATCTTGATATTGTTGCGCGCTGATCCGGATCCTGTGGGAGAGCGATCGATCATTTTGATCGAAAAGGCTCTCAAGCATGATCAATCCCTTGGGAACGTGGTTGTTCTTCAACTGGACCAATCCTTCATATTCTTCCTCATCAGGGCTTCGGTCTTCGACTGTAGCGGCTTCTTGGATCATGAAATTGACAATCTGCTCATCATTGTCAAAAACTTGCTAGTGTAAATCTCTGTCCGGGATAGAGGGCCTATAGATCATCCTTACAGCCTTCGGCTTATGCACCATATCATCCACTGGAGAATATCGGGCTACGATGGATGCTAAGACATCTGCATGTCGATTCTTTTCTCGTGGAATAGACTGTAGATTGAGGGATTCAAACTGGTCGAACAGGTCCCATACCCTATTGCGGTATGATTTAAGATAGTGCTTCTTTGAAGAGCATCTGTTGGTGACCTGGTTGCAAACTAGTTCGGAATCTTCGAAGATTTGAAGATGCCTTATGCCTAACTTGTCAGCTTTCTTGAGTCCCAAGCACAAGGCTTCATACTCTGCTGCATTGTTGGTGCAGCTCCATGTCAATCGGTAGCAATACTCCTTTTGCTCACCGGACGGCGAAATCAGAAGGATTCCTGCCCCAACGCCGTTCTTGCATCGGGCACCGTCGAAGAACAATTTCCATAGTCCTTCTTGAGCAGAAACCTTTCCCTCCATTTTGGCTGGTTTCTCGACTTGGCGATGGTGTAACACCCCACCTCAGCCTCTATCATGGCATTGAAATCTGCCAATGAAAATTCATCTTCACAACATAACTGTGCGAGGGATTCCTGGACCAGATCCACTTGCTCTAGCTCCTCCGCGATCGTATGCACAGGGCCACTGCTTTCTTCCTCGGACATCTTCTGAACCAGGAACGTAGAAGGCTTTTCATTATAGATCTTCACCTTCTTCCCTTTGAAGGGGATCTCCGGATGAGTGTAGTCCATGGACAGATATCCGCCCAGCTTTGCCGTGAATTCCCTTGACAGGCACATGCTGAAGTAGGGCTCAAGGTCCACGACTACCACCTCTTGTATGACTATGATTTGAGGTGTCTTATGTAGCCGAATAGGAATGTCTTTGATGACACCTACAGTCTTCACTGGGGTACCGTCCAACTGGAGGACTCCGTGACTCGCTTCGTGTGTATTCCATGCCTATTTCCTCGCATACCGCCTTCGGCATTACTGTCGTCGTAGCTCCGTAATCTATCATGCAATTATGCACGATATATCCTTCCATTTGTAAGGATAAGTAGAACGGTGGTGGTCTGTTTTTCCCCATGATGGACGCGGACAGGGTCTCGCACCAGTAGCGAGCGGCTCTCCTTCTTTGTATTGATCCTCTTCAATGATTCTTGCAGCAGGTCCACTTGTCCAGGAAGTTGCAGAGCATCATACAAACTGATTTTGGCTGGAATTCTCTTCAATTCTTCTACAATGTTGTAGGTTGGGGAGCTATGCACCTCAGGTTCCTTTCTTGGTTCGTACTTGGTGCGATATTGCTCTGTCGCTTCGACCCTTTGTCGCTTGGTGAGCGAGGGAAACTTGAGCTTCTCCTTAGCCTGTTCTTTGGTCTCCACCTGAGGTGGTTCGACAGTGGCCTTTTGGGCCTTTTCTTTGACTGGAGCTGGCGGAGGAACTTCGCTCGGGGTCGAAGAGGATGGTTGTCCCTTCTCAAATTGAGCGTGTACCTTCAAGGGAGCCATCTGAGTAGCATCCACCTCTATCGTCCTTTTACCTCCCTTGGTAAGGACTGCGACTGGCTCTTCCTCACCGATGGACAAGTTCTGATCCAATTGTCTGATGACGTTGACTTGACCGCCCTGACCGCCGCTAGCTAGTGTCTGCACGTAGTGTTGATGCAACATGCATGTATTCTCCTCGTGAGGATCATTACATGTAGAGCACCAATATACATGATCGAAAGTGCTTGGGACTTCATCTATCGCAGCATTTCTTGCCGAAGCTTTTCCTTGATGGACCGCTTGATCTTTGGTAAGTGCAGCGTGGGATAAGACCTTCTTGGTAGAAACTCTTGTTGCGCTTGCTTCTTCTTGACAACGGTCATGTCGTTGGACAAGGTCTGCACCGTGGCATTTAACGATTGCATTTCTTGCAGTATCTTGGCTTGCATATCATCGACCTTGGGAACTGATGGTAAAGAAGCCATAGTCGGTATCGGAGGCAAGGCAGGATGTTGGAGGGGTGCTGGCAACATTGGAAATGTTGGAGTGATAGTGGGCGGCATAGTTGAAAGTGTGGGGAAATGTATCTATGGAGCGGTGATCTACGACACAACGGGATTCGGGTTCCAGGATGAGATCGGATATGCAGGGATTGCAGAAATCTATGGAGCGACTACGCATCGGGCTTGAAGGAACTCGTGGAGTATGGGCATTGGCATTCTTTGAGGGAGTTTACCCATGGCTATGAGGTCCATTTCTGCTTTCTTGGCTAACCCATACAACTCTGGAAAAGTATTGACATTTGAGTACCTTATCATAAGACCGATATCAAGGTTGAATGCCCGAAGGAAGTAGTATGTTATGGCTTCGTCGGTTGGGCGAAGCCCAACTGGGACTCTTTGCCAGGTTCGAGCGAACCTAACATTGAAGTCTGCAATCTCTTCTTGTGGATGTCTTTGGATTGAAGTGAATTGCTGTAGAAGAGAAGTTGGATCGACGGACTCATTGAAGCCTTGCATCAACTTCCGGCTAACTGGTCCCATCCCGTAATAGTGTCGGATGGCAGAGATCTATACCAATAGAGGAGTTTTCCTCTAAGGGAGAGAACCAGGAGCTTCACCATCACTCGCTCTTCTGTGATATCATGGATTGCCGCCAGGGAAATGATGTCCTGGATATGCTCTAGAGCAGTCTTTTCGGTTTCGTCGAACGTCGAAAGCTTTTTTATTGCAGCAGGTGGAACTTGCCCTTGGCCCACGAGATTCAACGGTGATGAAGAATTCCATGCTGGGAATAATCTGGGTGGCGGTTGTTGTTGTTGTTGTTGTTGTTGTTGGGCCATATTTGTGCCTGGGTTCTATGGAATAGAAGTCCCCGAAGTCCCTCTTGGGTTGCTCGTCGAAAGGGCAATGGGAACGGAGGCACTAGGATGCTTCGGTGAGTTGGGAGGATTCGAAGGAAAACTAGCCGCTGTGCTATCGAAAGTTGGGCCTTGCTCATCAACAGCAGCCTCTTGCGAGGATGTCCCGCGTAAGAGATATTCGGGGGTAACTAACCTAGAGCGTTCCCCAAAGGCATCAATATCAAGCTCAAAGAACTCGGTTTCCTCTCCTCTATTCCTAACTCTCCATCTCGTTTGCATGAAGGCACAGGCTTTTAGTACTGGTCTTTACGACTTGAAGATTCTCGGGTAAAATAGAGTCGCCAGATGCTAAGAGTCTCTTAGTAATGAGAGCATCGATTCTCACTACTACTCAGGGGATGAGACTGACCGGATCTCACCGAGAACTTGTTAGAACTACTGGCTCCGATGAAGACGGGCTAGAAATTTTCTCAAATATGGGACCTTGGGTCCCACCAGGCGTGCCAAAACTCGTTGGTCATCAAATCCGCATAGGAAAGGACTTTCGATGGGTTTGCGCGCCTCGGACCTAGCGACCAACATTGAAAGGCCGAGAGGAAGAGATGCCCCTCATGCCGATCTCCGAAGAAAGGCCGGCTCCTATACTAATCTACTTTTGGGGTTTGAGACAAGAGTGCAGGAAAGAAATAAACAGGGTAAGGGTTAGGAAAAGAAATAAAAAGGGTAAGGGTTAGAGAAAGAAATAAAAAGAGTAAGGGTTAGAAGATGATGATTTAAGGTGGGAGAGAACAGGAAGCACGATTACTCACTAACAACTCGAATAGCAACAAGAAATACCAAGAATAACATGAAAGAAATGAAATGCCGAACTTCCTATGTATCCTCTAGACGGGTTCGCAGGGTTCTCCTTTCTCTCTCGCTGGAATTCAGGGTTCAGAGTAACAACGATTGAGATAAGGGAATAACAGAAACCTCAATCCACCAGGCAACATAAAGGAAAGCGACAAGACATTTTTCCTCTCCTATGTATCCTTCAGGGCGAATTTTAGGGGTTCAGTCCCCGATCGCACACCGGATTCAGGATTCAGAGTCTCAGTATGCGAACGAGAAAAGACAAAAGAATTAAGCACATAAGGCAGCATAAAAGAGAGAAATAGAGCACAAAAGATCTTTAGTATTAAACGCAGGACATCAAGTTACAACAGCTTTCTAGCATAAAGTTCCCCCCTTTTACATTGCAAAGCCTGGGTTTTTATAGAGGACCCGACCCTCTGAATCATTATTACAAAAATGGCGGAGTACACCCTCGAGCCCCGAGAAATCGGCTCCTCGTTGATGCTGCGGATGATCCCTCAAATCGGCTACCAAAACTGGTAAGGGTGACCGAGTCAACCGAGGAAAGACGCATTAAATGAGCCACCTGGGTGTCCTTGGATTGCAGGTGCGGTGCTCGAGTGGCGGCCATGCTTGTCGGGCTCTTCTTCTCGGGCTGATACTTCGCATCCAATTGCCAAAAATGAGCAACGGGCTTATCGGGCAAGAAAATATGCATTTATGAGGCTCTTTGATCGCCTCGAGAAAATGCCCAACTTGGGAAGCGTTCCTGGGAAGCGCCTCGCTGATTTTCGCTTCGCAAAACTACTTCGGGGGTGTGGAGTGCCGAAGCCGATCTCCCTCTATCCTTCGCTGCTTCGTCGGTGAAATCGTTCGCTGATAGGTCGGGAAAATGCTTCGGGCCGATCTTCTTTTGACACGGTGGTTCGGGGAGTTTTGGCCGAAACACTTTCTCGACCTCTACTGCTTCGGGTGAAAACTGGCCGAAGTGGGTTTTAGAAATACTTCGGGCCCGAAGTAATTTCTTTGCCTTAGCTGATTTGGGCCATCTTTTCTTCTTCGACGAAGTTGCTTGGATGCCGCTTCGCAAAATTCTTCGCCCGAAGTAGTCGCTGGGAATACTTCGGGTGCGAAGCATTTTGTTCGCTTTCTCGGCAAAGTTCTCGCCCGAAGTGATGATTTGAAGCGCTTCGGCCCGAAGCTCTTTTCTTTTCATTTTGTCCACCAGGGGGCGATAGGGAAAACCAAAATTGCTATAACTTATAAACAAAAGAAAACTTTCAACAAAACAAATATCATACAAAGTTTTAATTTTTCTGCCCCTTGGTGGAATGTGACAATATTGTCAACAGTTACCGTGAATGGTAATGACATTATGTGGGGGACAAGGTGGAGCTAGAGGAGCCATAGGTGCTTGTGGGGATATAGATGGTGTTGGTGTAGAGGCTACTGACGTAGGTTGACATGAATGATAATGTTGATTTCAAGTGGTAAGGTTGATCATACCCACTACACTGCGTTAAGGTGGGTCACGATGGACATTGTTGAATTGGTGGTCCTGAGGGGTTATTTTGAGGTGTTTTGGGATTAGTCCCCCGGTGCTCAGGTAAGGGGTTATGATATATCCCTAGATTATAGTTCTGTGGTGCGTGAGATTTTAAAACTTGAATTTTTCCTTGATCGATGAGATCTTGAACCATACCATAAAAAGAATGACATGATTTGATATCATGGTTGTGTTTTCTATGGTATACACAAAATACTTGCACGACATAACCTTGAGGCTTAGGTGCATTTGTATCGAGAGGTCGAATGTCTAGCAGGGTGATGTGACCTACCTCATATAACCTCTAGAATAAGACTAAGAGAGGCTCAAAAAGTGGTGTTAAGTTACACTTTGGAGGTGGGAGACGAGGTCCTCGAGCCTATTGTGGTATAGGTGGAAGGGGTGCATTGGTTTCAAATAGTTGTTGTTGTGGAGGAGGAGATCGTGGGACCTATGTCGAGACTGAATAAGTTGCTACCACTTGGTTGGTTTGTGGTGGTCATGGAAAAGGTTGGTTGTATGTAATTCTATTAAAGCAAAAGTTGGAGTTGTATGAAGGATTTTGTCTCAGTTTGATTTTTCTAGATTGGACTTTGATGTCCTCAAGAACTTTTGCTTAAGCAACGGCTTCCTCGAAGGTACGACTTTGGTGAAGTTGTAGGGAGATGGTGATGTGTTTATGGAAACTCTTTCAGAAGAGTGTAACCAACTCCTTAGATGAGAGGTTATGAGTGAGGTCATGTATGACTGCTCTCCATCTAGAGATAAATTATATGATTGGTTCATCATCAACCTATCGTAAAGCGTAGACGTCAGAGAAATTTGTATTTTTTTTTATATTGATGGAAAAGTTCTCGAGGAACAAATTGGCCAGTTGCTCAAAAGTGTAGAGGCTGTGGCATGGGAGCATGTTGTACTAGTCTAAGGCTTGTCCCCCAAGTGAAAGGGAGAAGGTACATAACATGAGAGGATTGCTACTATGAAGCTGGTAGCAAGCTAAGCGGTAGTTACTGACATGTTCGTGCGGGTCCTCCTTGCTTTTAAACTTATCGAACTTCAACATCTTGAAGCAATATGGATAAGGAGGAATGGGAACTAAGGGATGTATTGGCTCATTGTAGAGCTCATCATACATGGGTTTTTATGGCCCATAACTAGCGATGCGAAGGTTTAACATCTTAACTTCATCTTGTAAGAGTTGAAGTTCAGGTGTTAATGGTGTAGGAGATGGCGCTAATGGGGGTGAAGCCTACAAATGTGGGGGTATTGAAGGAATATATTGCAACAGATCTTAGGGATACTATTGCTACATAGGATAAGATGTCGAAGCAACTAACATAGTCTGTTGTAGAGTAGGTGGTTTCTAAGGATAATAGTATTACGGGTGTGTGGTCTAAGGTTGTTGTATGGGGGTTTGTTGGAGAGGAACCTACTATAATGGTTGTGCCATGGGAGGCGATGACCAAGAAGGAGGTGGTGTAAAAAATGTGGGTCCAACAGAGATAGGTGGATGTGAATATTTTTGAATGGGTTGTGTGACTTGCGGACAGGACGAGGCATCTAAGGATGATGTCTATGTTTGTCTAGGTAGAAATTGTTGTAAAAAATAGTAGTTGATAAGCTTGGGATATTGGATACATAGGATGTGAAGGATGTCGAGGCTCAAACGTGGGTAGGTAGCTCAAAGTCAAAATATAAAATGGAGGAGGTGGAGGTAGTCGAAAGAGAGGCGTAGATGAGGATGGACTAGAATAGGGTGCACCATACAATCCCGATGGATGGGATGTAGGTGGTAGTGATGAGGGAGATAAGGCATAGATCTTTGTGGTAGGAACTTGGGGAGGTGGTGTGGTAAGTGTATCCACACTGGCTTGAGAAAAAAAAATTTGTTGACATTATGGATATTATGTTTGTTGGGATTGCAGAGGCGGTTGTGATGCGACCTCGAAAAACTAGAAAAAGGATTGCTGGAGAAGGGGTTGTGGTGTTTTTTCCTCTATATATTGATGTGTTTAAGTGGGTGGGTCTTGTTGTTTTTGTATTGGAGGTTATTGTGACGGGGATGTATGTGCATCTGTGATAGAGATCGATGGGTCTGAAATCATCCCTATAGTAGGGGTGAATGACACAATTTATGGATGGGTGTGATTGAGTAATGAAGAATCACTCTCAAAAAGGGATTGAGCTAGGTTTTGGAAAAAGGGATGAGCGAAGGTA
Source organism: Wollemia nobilis (assembly GCA_028583015.1). Classification (NCBI taxonomy): domain Eukaryota; kingdom Viridiplantae; phylum Streptophyta; class Pinopsida; order Araucariales; family Araucariaceae; genus Wollemia; species Wollemia nobilis. The sequence continues at coordinate 9,275,557 of JAQPPZ010016467.1, read as the reverse complement.
GGGGATGTGGGATGAACCTCCTCATCGACAATAAGGGAAGGAGGTGGATGTCCTGGTGTCGTATAGATAACATGATCACAAAAGGTGGTAGAAGGATGAGGTGATGGTGGATGGGAAAGGAGTGGATGATCCTCCTCAAATTATGTGGCAAAAGCATCTTCGGATGTAGAGGTCTCACCCTGATATAGTACCAAATGGGTTTAGTATTGCGAAGAGGTCTACTGTGAGCGTAGACTTACCCTTCATGGCTGAAGGGGGAAGGATGGATTGGCTAGAAGGAGAGTTAGTCACTTCTTCCCTAAGGTATGCTTGCTCACATGCCTGGCTATGGGTGATAATAGGCATGGTGCCATCTATCAGGGATTGGTGCTTAGAACTATATAAAAATAGAAATCTGGTGTTCTGGGTATGATTTGTGTGGGGTTTTTATGCAACCCAGTAAGATCTATGAGGTTTCTATGTCTAAAAACTAAAATTGTAAGTTGGGGGTGATCTAAATAGTGAATTCGTAGGGTAGGGGGTGAATTGGACTATGAAAATGACAAGCTACAAACAGTCCCTAGATGGGCTACCAACAGGTGAATGTGCTAATACCATTTTGTGTGAGCATGCAAACAACATATAACTAGAGTCAACTCTAAATGTAGGAAATTAAAAGTGTTGCTTCGTTTTGTGTGTTTTTATGTTAGAATATCCTAGGAAGTATCACAGGTAGTGAGGTGAACTTCTAGATAAAATGGGAATGTTGTAAACACATAACCTCCTACAACATCCAAAGATGCACAGAATAGAACAATGCTTCAATAGGTGAATGGTGACCTAATGTAAAAGGCATAAAAAAAATGATACTAAGGGGAGAACTCAAAATGCTAAAATGAGTTCACTGTATCCTCTCATGAGAAGAGGTGGTACTATCTAAGACCTACTACCGGCATACCCATGCTTTCACTTCACCCTCGAGTAGGATTAGTCAATAAAGATAGTTACCGTGTTCACTGATTATGTAAGCCTTGTGAATGAAGGCATCTAATCTTATCCCACTTCGAAGGCTCCTTTTGATGATGAATTTTGGAAGACCAATCTCAAAAGTGGGGGATTTTCTGGTGATGAAGTCCAAAAACCACTCTTGTGGGGCTACTAGGTGTCTAGGGGGTGAGATGGTGGAGGGTGAAACTCCTACCTCACCAGTATCGAGTGATGGATTGGGGATGAAATCCAATCTCACCACTATATGTACCACGTGAGTGTGTGGGTTTAAGTTGTTTAGTGATGATGTGAAAGTAAAGTGCAACTAATTAAGTGCCTTTTCAAAAAGAAATCTAGGCCTAGATGCATCTTTTGAAAATAAACTAAGTGTCTAATTACCTTTTTGAAAAAGATAATCTAATCTTAGATGCCTTTCTAAAAAGAAAACTGATCTAGGAAAGCATGGAAACAGGCAAACTAAAACACATGAGAAGGAAGATGACCTATCCACATGTATTGGAAAGAATTGCAAGTTCTACTTTAGATGTTTGAGTAAAGACAATGTAAGTTACCCTGAGGATTTGGAAAGCGAAGGAAAATAATTTCTTAAACTAGATGTGTTGTGAGATGCAAGTGATGCAAGAAGAATTTAACAATTCTATGTTAGATGCAATGTTTGAAAGGAGAAGGAAATTGGAAATGCCTTTTTGAAGAAAAGGAAATTTGCAAGGTGAAGTGAATAGATTTTGAATCTAACCCTAGATGCAAATTTGAAGAGAAATTTTTGAATAATGTGAAATGTGATTTGTCAACTTGAATTGGGACAAAAAACTGAAATCTAATATTACATGTAGATGTAAAGAAAAGCTTACTCTAAATGTATTTGAAAGGAAACTTGAAAAGCGATTAAGAAAGACATCAAGCGATTTACAAAATTCTAATCTAATTATGTCTAAAAGTAATTCTGAAAATAAACTATTCTAACTGTGTTTACATCAATTTGAAACCCTAATTAGCTGTGTTTGAATTAGGATTTTGATATACTAACACAATACATTTGTTAGAGAACTAGTCTTGCAAATAAATGACATCATAGATGGTTCTAAGGAGAATACTTGTGTTCTGAAGTGAAATTTGACTTTTTTGAAGTCTCTGTTGTGATACCTTGTTGTCTTGGGGTCTGTAGAGTAGGTTTTTTTAAGAAATCATAGGTCGGGGGGTGAACTAACCCTGGATTCATAGGTCGGGGGTGAATCATGTTTAGGAGCCTAAAAATCCTATTCTGATGACCTGAGAGGTGTCTCAGGGTTTTAGGGATCCTATAACAATCATAGAAAACCAAAATTATATCATATTTGTAGTAAGATAACCTAATATAACCTATTATGGGTGGTCCCACCGGGCGTGCCAGAATGAAGCATACCAAAGGCTACCATTTGATCAAGCAAATTAACTATAACAAATCAAAATGCTCAAAAGTGTTTTCAACTCATTTTATTAAGAATTTGATACAATATTACAGGGTGAATCTCCTTTTATTTCTCAACAAGATGTGAAACACTCTGATGGTTTCTCTTGGGGCCCCTCGAATGTAGGTGGGCTTTGATGCGTGTGTGCCACCGTTGTGTGTTGTTGCTACTATTGTGTTTGTTGTTGTGTGTTTTACTACTATTGGAGGACCTACAAAATAATGTTAGTTCATTTGGGGGCCTATCATGGATCATGCCCCATATTGATGAAGAAAAAAAGACATTAAAAACATGAAATAAAGCTTGAAATGAAGTGTAAATGCTATAAGAACATGAAATGAAGGTTACCTGAAGTTTTTACTACTGTAGATCAGTTGTACGACCAACTCGCAGGGTAGGGGGTGATCTAGAACCCGGATTCATAGGTTAGGGGGTGAATCCAACTATAGGTGCCTTCTAATGGAGATCCTTTGTTTGGATGGGCTCCTGGGATGCTTGGATATTGTTTGTACAATCCACAATCAGAAGAAGGGATTCTGGCAAGATTTTGGTAGAGTTTCTGTAAGTTAGCTAAGAGGGAGAGAGAGAGATAATGAGAGGGGGACCCTCTATTTATAGGAAAAGCTAAGGTCAGGGGGGGGTGTTTAGGTAGACCAAACCCTAGAGTCTATTCCATGCTAGGTTATGTTAGGGTTTGGGGAGGTGTCATTCCCACATTCCCTAAAGGAATATCTCATCCTCACACATGTGTGAGGAGAGATTAGGGTTAACTAGGATTAGATAACTCCTAGGTTAGATTAGGGTTTAGTTAGGGTTTCTAGGAAATATCCTAACTAACCTAATGTGCACACATGTGTGAGGGAATAATTAGGACTAATTTGGGTTTAGGATCCTAATTAACCTTTTTAAGTCATAAAGTACACTTAAGTGAAAAGTGACTTTACAATTAGAAATTCAATTAACTTAATTAGGATTTTTGGGAAGTAATAGTCTTGTGGGGTCCTAATTAGGTGTAGGAAAGGGCTTAGGTTACCTTAGGGAGCTTATAGGTGACCTCTTGATAGATAGAAGGTGGTTAGGACATGAATTATGTAGTTTAGTAGGGTTTCATGCCTATAGGCCAATGAGATGGTCTACGAAGGTCTACGATAGTCTAGAATGGTCTACACTGGTCTAGAGTGGTCTACGCTAATCTAGAATGGTCTACGCTAGTCTAGAGTAGTCTATGCTGGTCTATAATAGCCAAGAGGGATCTAGGATGATCTACACAAATCTACACGTTTTTGGATAGATCTACAAGTACGTAGAGGTAGACATGTGTGACTTTTGGGTGTCTACACAAATATCTAAAGGTTTATGGCATGCTTCACTTGACTAAAAGAGATTTCATTATAGCATATAAAATTTTATTCAAACCCTCACAATGGTTGAATAAGTGGTCTATTGGCTCAAGATCCTTTTTGGCATAAATAACATATATTTGTCATTTGGAACCCTCTTTTACATAAATTATCTATTGTTAAAATCTTATTCTAAAGGTATAACCAAAGAAAGAAATCATTCTTTAGCACAAAATCAAGGGACCAAACCTTCTTGATTGGATAAGCTCCTCCTCTAGGGAGAATATGAGCTTCATAGGCTGATTTGACTGAGAAGAGTCCTTTCAAAGAATGGATCCATAGAAAAGAATCCTCCTTGTTGATTTGGGAGATGTGGAAGCTCCTAATCAACTGATTTAAATTTAGGAGACCTTGTTGAATATGAACTTCATATGAATCTAAATAAAGGTATTTCTATTTCTTTCTACCATGAAGACATTCTATATAATCCTTGACTTTTTCCTCATATTTAGATGCTAGTGGAACCCACAACTCCTAAAAATCCTATTTATTTATCAAAGGTTCCTGAAGGATCCATGAATCTTCCTAAAAGAAAACTTATTTCCCTTATACTACTTGCCATATTATATTGCTCCTTAGAAAACTTTTCATTTTTAGTACTACATTCCATATGGTTGATCCTCTAGGAGAAATTGCACTTCTAAAAAATGGAATGTGATTTTCTAAGTACTTCACTTTTAGAATATTTTTCCACAAAAAACTCTCTTCTATGCAAATTCACCATGCAATTTTGGATATTAAGGATTTGTTAAAGAAGTGTATTTTTTTAGGCCCAACCCTCCCAGTTTCTTCAAAGTGCAAACTCTAGCCCAAACCATTAAAGGAAGTCTTTTATTGTCTTTAGCCCTAGTCCATAGGAATATTTTAAGTATCTTCATCGTCCTTCTAACCTTGGAGGGCATTTTAAATAGAGATATAATAAATTGGTATACTTTGTAAGGTTGCTTGAAGTAGTTGCATTTTTCCTTCTTGGCTAAGGACGTTACCTTTCCACCTAGCCAAATTCATTTGAATTCTATCTAACATCGGATACCATATTTATTCCTTCATGCATCCTAAAAAAGTGGCATACCAAGGTAAATGGATGGGATATTAGCAATATTACAACCAATTTTTTTTTACAATCCTCAATTGTAACTACCTCTCTGTGTTCACAAAATTAATATTGCTTTTAATGAAGTTTATCAAATGGTTTAATGCCCTTTCATATTTATGGAGAATCTCTTTGATTTTACTTACCTCTCCATATGTAGCTTCTCCCATAATGAAATTATCATCCATAAACTGTTGACATGAAATTGGTTACGAACTCCTTGCTAGTTTGAAACCTTTGATTTTACCTATAGTTGTGGTTTCTTGCATTCATCTTCCCAATGCTTCAGCCATTAAAATAAAAATATAAGGGGATAGAGGATCCCCTTGTCTTAAACCTCTTTGACTCCCAAAGAAACCACAAGGTTTTTCATTTATAATGATTAAAATTTTGGCTAAAGAAATATAGATATTAATCAATTTTCTCCGTTGGTCACTAAAACCAGACTTATGCATAACCTTATCAAGAAAATTCCATGAGACTCTATCGTAGGCTTTATGCATATATAATTTAAGAAACATATATGGGTCTCCTCTCTTCTCTATCGAATGAATTATCTCATGAATAGTGATAATTCCATCTAATATTTGTCTTCCCTATACAAACCCTCCTTGGAGAGGAGATATTAGAAAAGGTAGCAAACTTTTGATTCTATAAATCAATTTTTGTGAGAATTTTGTAGAAAGTGATGCATACGCTTATGGTCATGAAATACTTTAGAGATGATGCACCATATTTCTTTGTAATTACAACTATAAAAGTTGTATTTTATTCTTGGAGCAAAGAGTCAAAAGATTGAAATTCTCTTAATGTGTCTAAAATATCTTTTCCCATTATATGCCATTATTCTAAAATAATCCAATGGGAAATCCATTTGGTCTTGGTGCCTTATCCTTCTCCATACCAATTATAGTATTCTTAATCTATTCATATAAAAAAGGGATCATTAGCCTAGCATTCATTTATTTCGAAATCAAGGTAGGAATATTCAATAAGAGATATTTTGTATCCTATGGATCTTCCTCTCTATATTTGGAAAATAAATGTTGAAAAAAGTATATTGTGGTCACTGCAATCTCCTCTTCTTCCTTCAAAACTTCACTCATCTTCAAAATTATTTCCCTAGTCCAATTTGCACTTCTATGTTTCAACATGGACATATGAAAACACTTTGTATTTATATCTCCATCCTTCAATCATAAAGATCTTGATTTTTACCGCCAAAATATTTCCTCCCTAGCAAATAAATTATGAAATTCAGCCAAACTATCTTTCTCCATCTTATCTAATTTCTTTGATCTTCCCTCATTCTGTTCTTTCTCTTCAATTTCATGTAACTCTTTCATAATGGAGCTCTTTTTTTGAAATATATTTCCAAATTCTTCTCTGTTCCATTTCTTCAATTTTTTTTTTTATGATTTTGAGTTTCTTTGATACCTAAAACATCTTTGTACCATACACATTCGATGCCCACCAATCCTTAATCAAACCTTCTATATCCTAATGACTAAACCACAGCCTAAAATCTAAAAGAAAGTCATTTTGATTTACTTTCCTCCATAAATTCTAGAAAATGAGGGCTATAATCCGATGCTACTCTTGGCAAAGTATTTAAGTTGTAACCATGAGAATTCAAGATCCAACTTACTAATTCTAGGGATTTGTCTATTATGAATTGAATCAATATTGCTTTGATTCTTCTGTTGGACCAGACATATTTGGATCCTTAAATTTCTATGTCCATCAACCCTAAGGAAGAAATTAATTCACCAAAATCCTCCATGCTATCAAATAAAAGGTTAGACCCTCATTTTTTCTCCATCGAATAAAGAGTAGAGTTAAAATATCCCAAAATTAGCCAAGGTACATCCATCATAGTACCTAAGGAATTGAGATATCTCCATAGACTCATTCTATCTATACCCAAATTAGGAGCATACACATTCGAGACCAACCAGGAAAATTTTGACTTCTTACATGTAAACAAGACCTAGAGAAATCTGTCTACTTCTTGTATTAACTTTCCTTATACTATTCTTGGATTCTAGAGCATCAACAACCCACCCAATGCTCCTTGAGCTACTCTACAAACTCCTTCAGATTTATTCGAGATAATATTTTTTATCTTTTCAAAATCATTGATACCTATTTCGGTTTCTTGCACAAGAAAAATATCAGCTCTAAATTTGTTCCTATAGTCCTTCATTACCCTTTGCTTTTATGGGGCATTTAATCCTTGAATATTCCATATATAATATTCATCTTCTATAATATTGCAATACTTTCCCTCCACTCAATTGCAATGTCTGTTGTGTGCCATCAACTACTTCTTGGACTACTTTCCTACTCATCACCTCTACACTTTTGGGTCATTCACCACGTTTTACCACTTCCCAAATCCACTGTGCTTCTAATTATTTGTGTAGAGATTTTTCCCTCCCTATTATGTTGCTTTGTTGAAGATTGGATTTGTTGTTTCTTGGTCCCTCTTTTGCTCTTCTTCATTTTCTTTTTATTCACTACCTCTTGGAAGCCATATTCTTCTTCTGAAGAGGACCAAATATCTTTTGATTCCCCTTCTTGTTCATTGGGTAAAACCTCTTCCTCTCCACCATCCCATTGAGTCTCTCTTACCACTTCCTCCTCTTCTCCTTCTTGGGATAACTTTATCTCTTCTCCTGGATTTTGGACTACTTGATTGGGAGTGTTTTGTTTTGGAGCTCTTTCTTCAACAACCAATTGATTTTGGTCTAGTTGTTGATGGGCCATATTTCCTTCATCCTCTCTTTATTTTTCTATTTCCTACTCATTTATCTCATCTAGAACTTCAAAATTATTTTCATTATGTACTCTTGTCTTGGAAGATTCTCCTTTCTCCAATAGAGTTGATTTTTCTTCTAATTGAAACTCTTTTCTATTCCATATTTGAGCATTTCCCTTCTTTAACTTTTTTCCTTCTTGAGAAAGGTAAATTTTATTATAAGTAAATCATCTTTATTTTATTTAAGTAGTATTAAATTCTTTCCTTGCAATAGAAATGAAAGTAGTATAGAGGTTATCCCTTGCACTTTAGGCTTTCAAGAGCAATATAATAAAGAAATGAGGATGGACGATATCTATAGCAATTCAGGGTTTTCAAGGAAACATAAGAAGGTAATTATTATGGAGGAACATCCTTGTACTTTAGGGTTTCCATGGTAATGTAAATAAGAAAGTGGATTTGACGTTATTCCTTGCACTTCATATCCTTTAGAGAAAGATAAACTTGTAGATGGTAAGTCTTACTATGAACAATACAAAAAATGAACAAATTGATGAATATAGAAGTGTTAGTGGGAATGCAAAAATTGAAAGGAAGATACAAGAAGAAAAACAAAGAGAAAAAGAAACTTAGAGGGATGTTAATATGTGAATACAAAAAAAAGTAAATAGTGCAAGTGTTAAAAAGAAGTAGTTCTAAGCCCACAACTAAAAATAAATAATGATAAAAAAAATTATATTTTGGAATATTAGGGGCATGAAGAAGACCTCTAAAGTTAAGAGAAATAATACCCCAAAAATGAAATCTAGAAAATAGTTAGTGTAGAATCAAAGGAAAAATAGAGAAGAAGAAACACATTACACAAGAATTTATCCTGGGAAACCCTTTCGGGAAAAAATTCAACAAGAATATTTTCTTATTGTATAAACTTAACCGTCTCCAATACAATAATACCCTTATTCATTTTCACTTTCTTTCACTTGTGATTATATTGCTTGCACATTTTTCACTCAAAAAACCCTCATTCAAGTGTTGTTTTTTATACCAACACAAGAAGGGGAATTAGAATACCATGGGCACAAATCCATGGCTTGAATATACGTTAACACAAAATCACCCATATGGATCTAAAAATAGCTTAAACCCCCCAAAAATAAATTCCCTAGGGGCTACTACCCTTAGACCCCCAAACAGGGGATGTCCCCCCTGTGCCCTCGCTCGACAAGTATAGGGGCTAAATGCAAGACAAAGATGATGGTGGAATATGACTTTGGTATAGAGTATATCAAAGTTAAAGAGAATAAATTTGTAGATGCCCTAAAAAAACAAAGGCATACAAATTCTATAACTTGTAGCCATGTAAAATCGATGGATTAATTTAGAGAAATGCAAACCCAAGATTGGTTTTGCAAATATATTCAGGTAAAGATGTCAAGAACTCCTAAAGAGAATAAATATTATAACATTAAGGATGGACTCTTATGCTTTAAAGATAGGTTCATCACATTAGAAAATGATGAATTTAGAAGGAATATTATGTAGGAGGTACATAAATTCCCTTACTCGACTCATCCTGGAGGGACAAAAATAAGGGAAAACATGAAAAGACTTTCTATTGGATAGGGATGAAGGACATAAATGAATTTGTTGCTAGATGCATGGAATATCAGAAGGTAAAGGTTGAACATAGAAATCCAACAGGATACCTATACCCATAAGATATACCTGTTCAAAAATGGTAGGTCATATCCATGGACTTTATTGTGGGATTACCTAAGAATAGATTCCAACATGATGTAATCCTTGTTGTAGTGAACAAATTGACCAAGGTTGCACATTTCATACCTAGGAGTACCAAGGACGATGCAGTTGTAGTGGCTAATATATTTGCCAAGGAAACCTTCAGATTACATGGATTTCTTGAAGTAATTATATTTGATAAATATTCTAGATTCACATTTGCATTATGGCAAGCCCTACATTGGGCTATAGGTACGAAATTGAATATCAATTTTGCTTACCATCCAAAGACTGTTGGAGAAACTGAGAGAGTTAACCAAGTTTTAGAAGACATGCTTTTCTTGTACTGTATGGATAAAAAATATAAATGGGATGATTTTTTGCACCTGATTGAATTTACCTATAACAATGGGTATCATGCTTCTTTTGGAATGGCTCCATTCGAAGCGTTGTATGGCAAAAAATACCAAACACCCCTGTCATAGGATAATCCAAAAAATTGAATTGTCATAAGATTGCAATATGTTTCAAGATATGGAGGAACAACTAAGAATTATTAGATCAAGACTATAGGAAGCCTTTGTTCATTAAAATAAATATGTTGATAGAAAGTGCACACCTAGAGAATTCTTTGTAGGATACAAAGTTTTTCTCAGAGTAAATCAATTGAGGAATGTCATCCAATCATCCAAGTTGAATCCTAAATATGTTAGACCCTTTTGAAATCACAAAGAAGATAAGTCCAATTATTTATCAGCTCTTCTTTCCACCCAGCCTATCCAAGATCCATGATAATTTTCATGTATCCCTTCTTAGGAAATATGTAGTTGATTATGACCATTTATGAAATTTGTCTAACTTGTAAATAAACGACCTTGTAGTGATTGAAGTACAACCAATAAAGATTTTGAAGTTTCATTCCAAATAGATGAGGAACATGTTGTGACTCCTTCACAACGACCCCAAAAGTTGGGGATCCAATTGAAATTTGAATAATTGTTCCAAATTTTTTTTTCGCTTGTTGCTGACTGCCGTCATCATTTGGATGTAAAAAGTTCATCTTCATAAAAAAATGTCTTGTAATTTTTTTCGATGTTATTTGTTTTGCTCTCAAGATCCAATAGGTTTTCTTTTTGTGTTGTGCTTGTTTGTTGTGGTTAGGTTCATTAGGTTATCTTCATTGTTTTGGTATGTTCATATTGTGGTAGTTAGGATGACTATGTTAAGTTTGTTTTTATTGTTATGTTATAATAGTTGAGTTATGTTGGTGTTGTTTTAAGTTATTTTATTTAATTTTTACTTGTGATTGTTCTTTTATTTATTTTTATGTATTTTTGTTATTTTTAGCATTAAGTTGCTTTGTGTTTAAAAGATAGAATGTTTAAATGTTTAATATATTTAAATGTTTTAAATTAGCATAAAGTTGCTTTATGTTTAAAGATATAATGTTTTTTTTTTTTTAAGTTTTAAATTAGCATTAAGTGGCTTTGTGTTCAAAAATAAAATGTTTTGTTAAATGTTTTAAATTAGCATTAAGTTGCTTTGTGTTTAAAGAGTAATTGTTTAGATTTTAATATATTTAAATGTTTTAAAGTATATAATTTTGATTTTGATAATTTAAAACATTTAAATCGATATACATTTCATTTGATGATTTTAATAAAATATTTTTGTGTCTGCAGGGATTCAAGGTGGATGGCAACTTATGAATGTGAAACAGTGACAAAAAATCATCTAAATAATTGATAGGAAGCCAAAATCACTATGACAACAACACATGAAAAGAAATTGATGATGTAGTTCTACTATGAATTTAGCAATAAAATGAGAGCTTTAGAAAGGGCATGGGTGCTTGTTATCGAGTGGAGAAATCACTGCTATTGTATGAAGATAGGCCAATGGTCGCAATAGAGGTTTGAGTGAATAATTTGAACGAATGCACTAATTGATCTAAGGCAATTGAATTCTTAATTTTGGATGTGAATTATGTCCAGGATAAAATATTTAACAAGTTTGAGTGACAATATTGTTGAAGGTGGTTCCAGGATGTTGACAATGATATTGTCGGGTTTTCTATGATATTTGTGGTTTAGTGTAAATAATTCTAAAGCAGTGGTTCAAAATAATGCATTTACGGATGGCAGTTTCACTGAAAAGTGATAACAATATGGAAGACATCATTTGGATCATTTCATCAATGAATGAAGGACCTGGATTTACCAAACCAACATGTGATTTCATTAATCTGCTAGCTGGTGTTCGCTATCAAATTTTATTTCTGCAATAGAAGTCATGAGAAATTTAATTATGATTACAGGGATGTCACATTTTTGGTCCTAGGTAACTGGTAAAGAATCTGTTATATAATGACAACATATGATATTATGGATATAATGGCGATGTAGCTAACAGATAGTAAACATAGTATTATGGTGTTGTCGAAATCAATTGAGCTCATTGTAGCTGGCATTTTGATTCGAATAAGAGCACTAAAGTCAATACTAGATAAAGTATTCAAAATACAATGATTAAATAATGGAGCATACACGCGGTATTAGGTTGAGATGAAACTAGAAATCATTTTGGAAGACGCTAAATACAACAATAAACATTTTTTTATATAAAGTATGGATTGATGAATTTGGTAAATGGTACGCATGGTTTAGAAGGCGTATTGATAGTAATTTCCAAGTAATGACTCAGTTCGTAGAACAGTTGTATGGTATAGTTCGGATGTTGGTGTCTACACAAAATATGTATGTACTATGGATGCACTTGTAATTATGATCAGAGGTATATATATATATATATATATATATATATATATATATATATTAATCATATGAAGGCAGAGATTGGTAAAGAGGTAAGGATATGGTTTTATTTGGATATTTATTAGGTATCATTTGATATTTAATAAAAGTTTGGTGAATGTTTCACATAAAAATCTTTCAAACTAAAGTAATGTCATATTTTTAATGACATTAATATATGCTTATGGAGATGGAAACACAAACATAAATGAATTAGTTCCAAAGGAGTTGAGTAACTAAACGAAACATAAGAAACCAAACGAACTAAGTTTTCAAAATTATAAATGGATTCAATGATATGGAAAGAGGGTCGGACATTTTGTAGAGTAGAGCAGAAGGAAGGATTTCAAAAGGAGCAAAGGTAAGAAACGAAAAGCTACAGTGAATGGATTTCTAGGAGATTCAAGATTTTTATTGTAAGATCTGATCATTATATCAAATTGTTTTATGGATTCAAATAAGCAAGAATTTGGTATTTGAGTTATTATTAAAATATTCGATATAGTTTTTGAAGAATTAAATCCCATTGAAGATTGCACCAATTTATTGCTTTACTGTGTAAAATTTTGGTAGGCATAAATTAGGTTTTAAGGTCTCTGTGTTTTTCATACTGTAGTTTTGTTTGTCCAAAATTAAAACTTATCTCTCTACTTTAGATCTTTTACAATTTATTTTATATCAAGTTTTGCATATTTTTAACCTAGTTCAATTTTTATAAAGTCAAACTTTATAACTAGGTTAATAAATAAATTTATTATTCAGATATAAAATTTAATTAATATCTGAATAAATAAATTTATTAAAGATAAATGATTATTCTGATTTCCAACTTTAATTTCATGAAGTTGAGAAATTAGAATTGATATCTTTTCATTAATCAGTTTGGATTTATTATAATCTAATTTTGATTTATTCAAATATCCAAACTACATATTTGAGATATTTATTTATTCTTCAATATTCAATGCAATAAATGTTGGAGGAATAAATATTACAGGAGGGAAATTATTATGAGTTTTATTTGATAAATGATTATTTTGATCTTAACTTTAAACTCATAAAGTTAAAGTTCAAAAATTGATATCTTTTACATTGAATAATTTGGATTTATTATAATCTGATTAGATTTATCCAAAAGATCCAAGCTTTTTATTTGATGCTCATATTTATCTTTAAATATTTAATTTAATAAATATTTAAGGAATAAATATTTCAAGAAGGAGATTCCTATGAACTTTATTTTGCACATCATAAGTTTTAAAAGTTCATAAATAAATTTATATTAAACTCTGCTTCCATGATTATTAAGGTTCAAAACCTTATAATTTGAGTTTAATAAATTTATAAGTTTGTTCATTATTCAAATATTTCAATTTTAATTTTATATTTGAATGAGCAAATATCTATTAGTAAATGAAACCTTAGTTTTGATTATTATGAAGTCCAAAACTTTATGATTAAGGTTTACATTTTATAAATCTATTAAAATTTATAAACTTTGATTTTATTAAAGTTTAATGAATTTTAATGGTAATTAAAATGCTAAATTAGATTATTATTTCAAATTCATTGGAAGCATTTTAATTAAGATATTATGTTGAGACTATAGAATGAATTTGCACAAGTAGATCAAAATCATAAGGTAAATTTATCTATTATTGTTTGGAGAAAGAATTTGTGTAAAATGTACTTAATACATGATGAATTCAAAATTGATCACCTGATTCCTAGGCCCCTTGTTAACAGTAACTTGCAAACTATAGAGATTATTCAAGCACTTATTTACGCACATATGCATGACACATAAAACATTAAGTGAGAACCTTGGAGAAACATACTTTCTTTGCAAGAGGGGATTTTGAATCCTAGTTGTCGAGTGGTTTTTGTGACTGGACAAAATCACACCTCAACAAATTGGTGCTAGAAGGAGGGCATGAAAATAGGTATTTGATTTTAAGCATTTGAAGTTAAAAAAAATGACATTTCCCTATTTATGATGCATTAATGTGGATCTGCTATAAATTTGGAAATATGGTTAAAATTTCTATTGTTGAATATTTCCTCATAGTATTTTCATGCTGAAATTGGTTCAATGGCAGAAAATGATTTACCTTTTTATAAGCATGATGGAACGATTACGACAGAAGAACATATTCATGCATATAAAAACATTATGTTTCATTTTCAAATTATGTAGGAAAATGTTCTTTGTAGGATGTTTCCATACACATTGGATGAAGTTGCTCATGATTGGTTTATTAATTTACCTACAGGTTCTGTTAATTCTTGGGCTCAACTAGAAACAATATTTCTCAAAAATTTTGGAACATTGGTTGACACAGATTTGTTATCAAATCAGTTTACCTCTATATGTAAAGAATCTAATGAATCTATGAGCCAATTTAATGATAGATTCCATAGGTTATATACTAAAATAGAGATATATTTCATCATTTCAAAAAAATAAGTCCTTCAAATATACTTGGAAGCCTTAGATGTCTTTACTTCTACATGCATAAGGATAAGTCTTAAAAAGCCATCCTTGTCTAGAGCTTACAAGAAGGTAATATTCATAGAACAAAAGTGTATTTTGGAAGGAATTGATGTGGATCAACAATGGTGTATTTTGAAAGATATTGAGTTAGGTCAATTATCATTACTTAATCCTAAGGCTCAAAATCAGATGTCACCCATGAGTCAGATAGAAACACAACCTTCTCCCATGATGAATTATTCCTCAGGAGATATGGTTTTAAATCAATGCCAACCTTCTAATATGGCACCTGTGAATCTAATGATGTCTAATGTGAGCAATCAATGTGATGAAATTGAATGTCCCAATTTTACAACCACCTTTATTGATCAGGAGGAAGAGCAAGTTTCAAAACCAACATTCACCAACGAGGTTTGTGATAAACAAGCTCATCAAGATGTAGAAACTAACTCAGTTTTAGAAACATGTGAGCCTTTAGGAAAAAAGGAGTTAGAGCCATTATTCACAAAGGAAGAGTGGGATAAATTTATGAAGCAAAATACAAAATCTGATCCCACTGAAGGAGGTCTTGACTCACCAAAAGTGGTTGAAAGTAAATTTGAGGGGAAATCAATAGATGAATCTAAAGAGTGGCTAGAAGATATGATAGAAGTTCATCACTTGTTCTTAGAAGACAATTCACAAAGGTTGGTTACAAATAAATATTGCGATGTTCACACAAATTTGAACATAAGCATGGATTTCAGCATAGAAACCTTTGAGCCACTAAAAATGGTTGAAGGTGAATTTGAAGAAGAGTTTCTTGAAGAGCTTGGAAATTATGAGGAAGATGCAATAGAGTTTCATCCCATGGATCTAGATGACCATTATTATAATTGTTTAAAAATACATGAGGAATCATTATTTGCTCATAATTCTACTGATGAAATTTCTATTTCACTTGATATACAGGATGTTGAAAATTCTACCTCAAATGAAGATTTTGAAATTTCCATGCAATCAGAAAATGATGTGCCAATTGCAAAAATTGAGAAGGTTCCAAAATTGAATCATTTTGAAGATGAATTTATTGAACACCTCGTTGAAATTGAAAATAAAAACATGGTAAATGTTTCTTATGACTCATTTGTTAATAATGAGGAAGAGGTAAAGTCATCTCTTTTACTATTGACTAATGAAAATTTGAGTACAAATTCACATGAATGGTTTGGATTTAATGTTGGTGATGACCTAAAAGAAAATGTTGATCTATTTGAAGTAACTCAGGTGGTTGATCAAGAAGATTTGTTATTTAACACATCTTATGATCAGCCAGATTTGTGGTTTGAAAAGGATGGGCATATGTTTAATTGGGTGCCTAATTTTGGTATTTTTGAAAAGCAGGTGTTACATGAAGATAAAGAGCTACAAGATGACAATGATGGAACTCATGAAAAAATTGCAATGGCTCACCAAATTGTGGTAAATGCTACTCATGATGTGTTGATTATGGATGACAAGGTAGAATCTTCACCTTTGTTATTGATGGAAATTCCAGGTAACAAGTTGTATGATGTTCCTTTAGATGCTCATGATTTTGATAATAAAATATCAAGTGTTGTTAATAAGGAATTGGAAACAACTTCTAAATCTATTGCCATAAACAAAATAAAAGAAGACATGCTTGAATCATTGAACCAAGTTCATCAACATCTAACAATTCAATCTAGGATACAAAACTATAATGATTCTTATTTTGTAAATATCCTAGATTCTTGTAAATTGTTACATGAATATGATTGGCTTAAAAACATAGGTGATGATTTTGCTTTAAAATTTTCAAAAGTTGCTTCTTATTTGAAAGAAGTCCTATATGCTTGCGAAAATGAGAAGTTAAGTCAAAGTGATGAATCAAGGTTTGGAATTCCCATCTTGTTGAATAAGCATAAGATCATGGATGAATCAAATCTTAAACATGGAATTGTTTATAAGTTTGAATCAAATCAGTGGGGTGTGAAAGGCAAAATGAAATTTGTTATATGGTTTGGCCTAATCCTCTTTTGGTTAGAATTATGTAAATCTTGGCATGCATATAATCATATATGTCTTTTACAGTGTGCCAATCGTATTTGGGATCCAGGGAAGTGATAGCATAAATTTGGCATCATTTTGTACATAGTGTAAATTTTGTAAATAGCATTTTGGGTTTTGTGTTTTCATTTTATTTTGTACGTAATTTGTTGTTTCATGTATATTTTGTTATTTGTCATTCGTTTTGGTTGTTTTGTGCATGTTTGTCTACATGTTACTCAACTTTGTGAAAATTTTTGGATGTGTTGTTTGTTATGTAGCAATAAATTGGATTTTGCCAAATTTTGGAGTTTCATTATTTTGATGTGTGGTTGAATTTGATGAAGTTTCAGTGAGGTTTTCATGATTGAGGTAGTTTTTACTGAGACACTAGTCATTTGATGGTTTTGTTTGGTATTCGGTCCTGGGCCATATAGGATGAAATTACCTATTTTGAAAACCTGTAAAACTTGGAGAAAAAGAAAAGTGAGATGTTAGTCTATATCTTCATGAATGTGAACTAAGATAAGGAAAATTTGAAATATTAGAATCATATTGCAAAAGCTTCACGAGTACCACAAACACATTAAGGAATATCTTTTGAAATTTTGGAAGTATGAAGTTGTCAGTTTTGCAAATTAAGGTGAAAAATTTTATATACTCTTTCAGCCTTACCTGATATCTAACCCAAGTGGCAGGTGGATTTGTTGCAAAGTACCATATTACTAGATAAAAAAGAGAAAAAAAAGAAAGAAAAGAAATAAAAATGATGAAAAAAAAAAATGAGAGATAAAAATGAAGAAGAAAAATGAAATGATGAATACAACGAAAAATAAAGTCAAATCTATCACCATGAACTAGATAATCTTCACCGGAGCTATAGACGCTCAACTGGCAGTGAAGCTATGTCTAGAATAAAGGAAATGCAACATCCAAAATTCACCTAATATTTGGGAGTTTCAGATAATCTCTACCGGAGCTATAGACGCTCGGTTGGTAGTAGAGCAATGTCTGAAGAGAACCAGGTGGAGGTATTTCTTCAAGGAGAAAATGTTCATAGCCTAAAATGTAAAATTGACAATGGAAGGTTGAATGGTTTCAAAATATATAGAATGAATCACTTTACACACACCGAGCTGATGTTGATGATTTTGATGGTTCATGTTGAATTGGTCTATTCTCATTCTCTAGATATTATTGACGCTTATGATTCTAATATTTGGGTTTTTGTTGTTTTCAGAGTTTGGTTTTTAAGTCCAAAATGTCCAGGGACATTTACCAGTAGAGTCACCATTTGTTGTGACTCCTTCACAACGACCCCAAAATTTGGGGACCCACTTGAAATTTGAAAATTTGTTCCAAATTTTGTTTTCGCTTGTTGTTGACTGCCATCATCATTTGGATGTAAAAAGTTCATCTTCATAAAAATTGTCTTGTAATTCATTTCGATGTCATTTGTTTTGGTCTCAAGATCCAATAGGTTTTCTTTTGGTGTTGTGTGGTTTTGTTGTGGTTAGGTTCATTATGTTATCTTCATTGTTTTGGTATGTTCATGTTGTGGTAGTTAGGATGACTATGTTAAGTTTGTTTTTATTGTTATGTTATAATAGTTGAGTTATGTTGGTGTTTTTTTAAGTTATTTTATTTTATTTTTACTTTTGATTGTTCTTTTATTTTATTTTATGTATTTTTGTTATTTTTAGCATTAAGTTGCTTTGTGTTTAAAAGATAGAATGTTTAAATGTTAAATTTACTTTATGTTTAAAGATAGAATGTTTTTGTAAAATGTTTTAAATTAGCATTAAGTTGCTTTGTGTTTAAAATAGAATGTTTTTGTTAAATGTTTTAAATTAGCATTAAGTTGCTTTGTGTTTAAAGATAGAATGTTTAGATTTTAATATATTTAAATGTTTTAAATTATAAAATTTTGATTTGATAATTTAAAACATTTAAATCGATATACATTTCATTTGATGATTTTAATAAAATATTTTTATGTTTGCAGGGATTCAAGGTGGATGGCATCTTATGAATGTGAAACGGTGGCAAAAATTCAAATAAATAATTGACGAGAAGCCGATAGCACTGTGACAACAACACATGAAAAGAAATTGACGATGTAGTTCTACTATGGATTTAGCAATGAAATGAGAGCCTTAGAAAGGGCATGGATGCTTGTTATCAAGCGGAGAAATCACTGCTATTGCATGAATATAGGCTAGTGGCCGCAATGGAGGTTTGAGTGAATAATTTGAACGAAGGTACTAATTGATCTAAGGTGATTAAATTCTTCATTTTGGATGTGAATTATATCCGGGATAAAATATTTAACAAGTTTGAGTGACAAATATTATTGAAGGTGATTCCAAGATGTTGACAACGTAATTGTCGGGTTTTCTGACATTTGTGGTTTAGTGTAAATAAGTCTAAAGCGGTGGTTCGAAAGAATGAATTGACGAATGGCGATTTCATTGAACAATGATAATAGTATGGAAGACATCATTTGGATCATTTCATCAGTGAATGAAGGACCTGGATTTACCAAAATAACATGTGATTTCATTAATCTGCTAGCTGGTGTTCGCTATCAAATTTTACATCTGCAACAGAAGTCATGAGAAATTTAATGATTATTACAGGGATGTCACATTTTTGGTCCTAGGTAACTGGTAAATAATCTGTTATATAATGACAACGTATGATATTGTGGATATAATGGCAATGTAGCTAATAGATAGCAAACATAATATTATGGTGTTGTTGAAAGCAGTTGAGCTCATTGTAATCGACATTTCTATTTGAAGAGGAGCACTAAATTCAAGACTGGATAAAGTATTCAAAATACAATGATTAAATAATGGAGCATACACGCGGTATTAGGCTGAGATGAAACTAGAAATCATTGTGGAAGACGCTAAATACAACAATAAACATTTTTTGATATAAAGTATGCATTGGTGAATTTGATAAATGGTGCGCAGGGTTTAGAAGGCAACTTGATAGCGATTTCCAAGTAATGACTTAGTTCACAAAAAAGTTATATGGGATAGTTCGGATGTTGGTATCTACACAAAATATGTATGTACTATGGATGCACTTGTGATTATGATCAGAGGTATATATATTAATCATATGAAGGCAGATATTGGTAAAGAGGAAAGGATAGGGTTTGATTCAGATATTTATTAGGTATCATTTGATATTTAATAAAAGTTTGGTGAATGTTTCACATAAAAGTCTTTCAAACTAAAGTAATGTTGTATTTTTAATGACATTAATATATGCTTCTGGATATGGAAACGCAAACATAAATGAATTAGTTCCAAAGGAGTTGAGTAACTAAACGAAACAGAAAGAACCGAATGAACTAAGTTTTCAAAATTATAAATAGATTCATTGATATGGAAAGAGGGTTGGATATTTTGCAGAGCAGAGCAGAAAGAAGGATTTCAAAAGGAGCAAAGGCAAGAAACAAAAAACTACAATGAATGGATTTCCAGGAGATTCAAGATTTTTATTGTAAGATTTGATCATTATATCGAATTGTTTTATGGATTCAAATAAGCAAGAATTTGGTATTTGAGTTATTATTAAAATATTTGATATAGTTTTTGAAGAATTAAATTCCATTGAAGATTGCACCAATTTATTGCTTTACTATGTAAAATTCTGGTAGGCATAAATTAGGTTTTAAGGTCTCTGTGTTTTTCATACTGTAGTTGTTTGTCCGAAATTAAAATTTATTTCTCTACTTTAAATCTTTTACAATTTATTTTATATCAATTTTTTCATATTTTTAACCTAGTTCAATTTTTATAAAGTCAAAATTTATAACTAGGTTAATAAAAAAATTTATTATTCAGATATAATATTTAATTAATATCTGAATAAATAAATTTATTAAAGATAAATGATTATTCTGATTTCCAAATTTAATTTCATAAAGTTGAGAAATTAGAATTGATATCTTTTCATTAATCAGTTTGGATTTATTATAATCTAATTTTGATTTATTCAAATATCCAAACTACATATTTGAGATATTCATTTATTCTTCAATTGTCAGTGCAATAAATGTAGGAAGAATAAATATTGTAGGAGGGAAATTATTATGACTTTTATTTGATAAATGATTATTTTGATCTTAACTTTAAACTCATAAAGTTGAAGTTCAAAAAATTGATATCTTTTATATTAATAATTTGGATTTATTTTAATCTAAATAGATTTATCCAAAAGATCCAAGCTTTTTATTTGATGCTCATATTTATCTTTAAATAAATAATTTAAATAAATATTTAAGGAATAAATATTTCAAGAAAGAGATTCCTATGAACTTTATTTTGCACATCATAAGTTTAAAAGTTCATAAATAGATTTATATTAAACTCTACTTCCATGATTAGGAAGGTCCAAAACCTTATAATTTGAGTTTAATAAATTTATAAATTTGTTCATTATTCAAATATATCAATTTTAATTTTATATTTGAATGAACAAATATATTTTAGTAAATGAAACCTTAGTTTTGATTATTATGAAGTCCAAAACTTAATGATTAAGGTTTACATTTTATAAATCTATTAAAATTTATAAACTTTGATTTTATTAAAGTTTAGCGAATTTTAATGGTAATTAAAATGCTAAATTAGATTGTTATTTCAAATTCATTGAAAGCATTTTAATTAAGATATTATGTCGAGACTATAGAATGAATTTGCACAAGTAGATCAAAATCATAAGGTAAATTTATCTATTATTGTTTGGAGAAAGAATTTGTGTAAAAGGTACTTAATACATGATGAATTCAAAATTAATTACCTGATTCCCAGGCCCCTTGTTAACAATAACTTACAAACTATAGAGATTATTCAAGCACTTATTTACGCACATATGCATGACACATAAAACATTAAGTGAGAACCTTGGAGAAACATACTTTCTTTGCAAGAGGGGATTTTAAATCCTAGTTGTCGAGTGGTTTTTGTGATTGGAAAAATTCACACTGAACAATGTAAAGTTTAATGGGACTGGTACTCAAAAAAGAATGCTACTTGGGAGAAAGTAACTGATATACAAAAATATTTTCCATAATTATTTGAATGAATAATTGTAATTTTGGTTTTATTGCAGGACATTGGTGAAACACTGAGGACTATGTTTAGTCAAAGGGGGTAGTATGTCATGACTCTCCCTTGAAAAACCTTTTCAAATAAAATATTTATGTATTTATGTGCAATCATTAATGACATATTTTATGGTTTTATGAGATTTTGATGATAATTGATATGGTACTAATAGACTTGTCCTTATTGCAGGAATAGACACCTTTGCAAGTGGTTAAAAATTTGATGGCTTAAATGGTCAAAAAGATCTGACACGTGTTATGTAATTTTAGATTTGGCTTATCCTTGCTATTTGATGTGTATTTTCTATATTTGCATGTTCTTTGTTATTAAGTTAATACTTCTAACATACTTTAAAAAAAAAGAACTATGTTAAGAAAATTTAATATTACTTCATTAAAAGAAAAATGAAGAAAGGAAATGAATAATCAAATGCTCAAATTTAGAATAATTGAAATAATGACATAGCCTTTGCTTCAAATTGGGAAATAAACTCAACTTAGCAAAGTATAATAGCGGACAGTTGAGGGTAGTTATTTTTCAAATGAAATCTCATTGAGATCTCTTCAAAACCCTTAAGGAAGGAAAGAGAAGGGGACAAGGGTTGATGATTGTCTTTGGGGGATCTAATCAAAGAACGTATGGAACAGAGAGGATATTTTTAGACATTCATCTTGGAAGGAGGAAGGAGCAACAAAGGATCTTTACACTAGTGATAACTTGAATTTTCTCCAAAAATAGCTTCTTCTAACAATCAAAGGTATCTCTTTTTGTAAATGTTTAGAATATAGTGTTTCAGTCCTGTGAATTGGAACTAAACTATGGCTAATATAAAGTCATGTATGTAAATAATGCTTGAATAGAGTAATCGATTGAGATACTTCCAATATTTGGATAACTTTTTCCTTTCATAGAACTAGGTTCTGTTTGCTATGAGCACCCAAGAAGAAAAATAATGCAGGACTTGGAGTAGGTTATCCTCTAGTTTGCTCACTACCATACCTATCTCAGACCGACCCAAATTTTTCGTGCCCTTACCTTTAGGCTAAAGGATCCATGCCCGGAAGGGGGATGCGAGAAGGATGGGACAATACCTTGGACTGAGAGGCCCTTTGAAGGTCGCGCCTCTCGGGGGAGGGGTATAAGGGTGAATTTTTGATGGATGGTGGGGTTCACCAAGAAACTTTGAGTGGCAGTTTCCACGCCTAGGTTGAGAATGGGTTTGATGTGTTCATTTTATACTCAATCATTCATATTCCTAGGTTGGCCAAAATTAATCTAAGCTATTCTATATGAAAATGCCGATTTATATGAATATAGAAAGCATGAATGAATCCTAAATACCAGGAATATATTAAATGAGAAGGAATGCACCTAATTCCAAATGTTTGATGAAGATTCTGAAGCTTGTAGGAGTCTAGATCATCCCGAATATGATGGGATCATCTGCAATTGTACATAATCATCCCAGATCATAGGCGATCATCTAAAATCAGACAATATGATCATCGATCTGACGAATTCATCAAAAACCTGTAATCACAAAAATAGACACTAAAAACCGAAAATGCAACTGCAAGAATAATACAAAATGATAGAAATGAGAGTATAAATGCTTAACTGATAAATCTAGATAGCAGATTAAAGGAAATGCATTGTTTTAATAACTTATTTTATCTTTATCATGCATTTATGCTAAATGAGGTGAACTCCAGGATGCAGAATGAAAATAATCAAGCTAATGCATAGTAAAATAAGGTAGGAAGATGAGAAATGCAAACTCAGGGCTCTGATTGCCCCCAATCTAAACTGCAATCGAGATCACCTCCAATCGTATGAGATCATCACCGATCTGTGAAAGGATCATCCGAAATCATGTGGAATCGCCTGCGACGATCCGAGCTTCCTCCAGCTGAAGCATAGTGAAAACCTGCAATGAAAACTTAAAACTACGAGTGCAAACAATGGTAGATAGGATGTCTTAACACAAAAAAGCTAAATGGCAGGGAAAATCAACCAGGGAGAGAGTCAGGAGGAGAGCCAGGGGGATAAACTGAGAAAATCCCAGTTTATATAGAATTAGGGGGAGGTTAGGAGGTTGGGGATCATCCCAATCTGGGAGATCTCCAACGGAGGAATCTCCAACTGCGCAGACACACTTCTACCCAAGTTGGAGAGGCTATTGAAATAGAAGCTAATTATGAAAATTTAGTTTTGGGATAAAATCATTTGGACATTCTGTTCCAGACGAATTCGTCCGATCTGGGATGATTTCGTCTGATCGGCGACGATATCATCCAACGGTCAAAACAACTCCTAAAAATGATGTAAAAAATGGGGGGAGCGGTTAACGGGCGGTTTCGAGGTTAAAATTCAAATTTTTATCTTTTTACTAAGGGTTTAACTGTGCCAATTTTAGGGTGCTACATTTTGCCCCCTCTTTAGTGATTTTTTCAAAGAAAATACGTTAAAGACAAGTTCTTCACGCTTTATGAGAAAGCAAAAATTTATTCCATTTTTTAGACAATGATTCTAGGTCGAATCGTACGACTGCTTACTATGGTGCCCCCTCCGAGTTTTTACCCAAATCGAACGTTTGAGGTAAAAGCACGAAAAAACAAAATTTAAAAAAAGTTGTTTTTAAATAAAATTACAAAAAATAGGGTAAAACCCTAATTCATTGTTACTGTTCACTTTTGTTGTTTTAGAGCTCTGTAGGCAAAATGGTGGAAACGACACACAGATCGACAGAGGTCCGAGGCGGGTTGCGGGTAAGGATCTAAACTTGATGCATTATGTTTTTAATTTGATTTTTGTGATTTTTAATTTGAATTTTGACTGTTTTTGGGGTATCACGACCGTTTTTAGGCCGTCGACGATGTCGGGACGAAATGCAGTCCCAAGAATAATACAGAAATCGGAGTAAAAATTTAAACGAGGAAAAAAAAAAATAGAAGGTTAAAGGAAATGCATTGTTTTAATAACTTATTTTATCCCTAGATATCCGATTTTGTCTAGGGGAAAAATCGATGAAATAGGGGCGATCCCGTCCAACAAGGGGCGATCCCCAAGTTGAGAAATCGAATATGATTTCATCCTACCAAGGACGATTTGACTTAATTTAGTATGATATCATCCAATAATGGATGATATCATTTTTTTATAAGATGAAATTGATTTAACTGATTGTAATGATTATCTATTAATGATTTTTGTTGTTTTATTGTTTATTTTGCAGAGGGGATTACTAAAAAGTTAGGAGTGGAAATACGAGGGTCTAAGAGACAATGTAGCCACGCTCGATCAGGCGGAGCGAGACCGACTATCGAAGGTTGGGCTACAACATGTGGTAGAGATGCCACAAATACCTACAGACATGGGGCTATTGACAACCCTAGTAGAGAGGTGGTATCTAGGGTCATCCTACTTCCGGCTATCAATAGGGGAGATGGCTCCCACTATAGAGGATGTATGAAGGATATTGAGGATCCCCATACATGGGCGATTGATGACTCCTATGGCAAATCAGGGCCATGCCATGATGCGACTGTGCGGAGACCCTAGCTTTGCCCTGGAGAAGGGCAGAGTGAACATCGAGACATTGAGGTAGATGCCTGGGGCATCTTGATTGACTCAAGTTTTGGCAGGGGTGGTGGGTGGCCTATTGCTATGCCATCAGAGCGAATGCAGGTTACCGTGGCTGCTCTCAGATGTGTTTTGCGACATGAGATACCACAGCTATAGGTTTTCTTGGGGTAGCTTTATACTATATCGCTTGTATAGGATCCTGTATGGGGTCGTATACAAGGGAGGTCGATGTCTAGTACTGACATAACTACGATAGGTTTGGTGCTAGGAGCACATTGCGATGCGGAGGCCGATAGGGCTTCCAATGATGAGGTTTGATCGGGAGAGACCCCAAGTTTTCTATTGGTGGCTCCAAAGAGGGTCATAGTGGCGGATAGATCTGTCGATGTCCCGAAGGTTGCTAGATGACCTCATCCCTGACCAGATCACCTGGAGGCTATGGAGAGAGCATCCAAGATGGGGAGAGGATAGACAAGAGTTGGTTTGCATCAGGCGAGTCTTCTGGCTAAGGATGGAGTGAGGAGAGGTAGAGCTCCACCGCTATGATCGATTTTTGAGGCAGTTCGATCTATAATAGGGGATCCCTTCTCTCAAAGACTATGAGTACTCCCAGACTGTTCAGGATAACACTACACTGAGCGAGGCTCCATATATGCAATGATTTTGAAGTCAGGATGCTGATGATGCCCCCATTCAGCTAGTGGATGGGGATGAAGCTAGGGTCACAAATGGGTATGATACCTGGTATGCAGGCATCCACCCTCCTTGAATGACGAGGGCACAGGGTCTGATGCACACTGTGGTGTGATATATGGGGAGGCAGTGCCAGGATACCATCGATGCAGTGAGGAGTCACAGAGGGAGGGATCAGTGATAGCCTCCTCAGGAGAGATGTTGGAGAGTTCCACAAGCTTCGAAGAGACTGCAATGGCTAGAGAGGAGGGAGGAGGGACTCCCTTATTAGTAGAGGGATAGGCTAGTATTTATCGATAAGGGCAAGGGTGTCGAGGTGGGGGAGAGCAGCGAGATGGTGGCTCTCCGAGTGGAGAATGTTTGCCTTCGAGCTCAGGTGCAGACACTACAGGATGAGGCTACACGACTCAGGGCTCGGAGCGGAGGGGTGAGCACTTGAGATCTGGCACGGGCTATTTCTCAGACCATGTTCTACCAAGGATTGTACTATCATGTGGTTCCAGAGAACCAAAGGATACCATTGCCAGCCCCCATTATAGAGCCGATCATGATGGGATCATCGAGGACATCCTCACGATCGACGTCGAGGACCCACGATACAACACGGACCTCGATGGGACCACCTCCTCCATGCCAGGGCGGGAGAGGAGATGAGGCTAAGAGCTTGAGGGCTTCTCGAGACTAGCTGCTTTTGACTATAGACTGTATATTTTTGAGAGGATTGAGTATGCCAGGGTATAGATTGTGGCATACCAATCTATTTTGATATATGATGTACATATATTTCTTGATATATATATATATATATATATATGATCTTTTTGTGATATGACTTGTCCATATGTTTTATGATGCTTTAAATTTTGAATTTTTGATTGATTATTCATGTAATTATGTCGTTGGAAATAGTATAATTTTATGTCATGCTGTAAAATTTAAATGAAATAATCTGATGTAAAAAAATTGGTTGTTTGTGGTGTGATTTGATGAAAATAAAGGGACTTCTAACAATAATTTCAAAGGACATTGTCATTGTTATATGACCATTTCATGGAGTCGCCGCTCGCTAGGTCGTCAAGCTAATCCCAGTATAGAAATATTGCTAAAAGTAAAAGAGTGCTTAAGATACTGTCTTAAGACTTTGTGTTGTGATGATGAAAAATGATGATGGTGATGATTTGTTTTCAAATTTTCATGAAAATATTATGCATGAAATATTAAAAATATGATTTTTTCTAGGCATAAAATTCCTAAGTGTGATAAAATTTTGAACAATTCCTTGGGAATTATACCATGGTTGCAAAATTGAATGTTGACATAATGAAATGAAATAGAAAAAAGTGTTCGTTCTTTTTAAAGCAAAATTGTGTAACATAATGATGTAAACCATATGTTTTTATGAATTAAATAAATGGGAATTAAAATTAGAATAATGGTTTGCGTTAGGCATAGAATTATAGGTATAGACTTATACCATCATCGCGAAATCCAAAAATAATTTTATGGCATAATTGATTTTTGATTTTGAGATAAATAGAAAATATATAAGATGAGGACTTGCGCTAGGCATAAAATTCTAGATTAGGTTTTAGGAACTATACCATCGTTGCGGAAGTTGAAAGTATATATAAACGTGACTTTATTGTATATTTTTGAAAAAAAAAAATGTATGTAATTGTTTTTATACTAAACAGATGTTCTCAAATAAGAAGATGAAATTATACCAAAATATTTTCATAAATATTTTAAATTATCTCAAAGAAAAAATATAGATTTATAAGGAACCCTCATGTGCATATGTGAGTTCATTGCCGATCTTGATTTATCATAATGATACAAAATCTCTCAAATACAAATGTGTGTGCAATTGTATTGTTCATTTATCAATTTTGAGCAAGATAATTTGATACAAGTAATTTGAATTAACCAAATAAGTGTTCGTTGACCATGATTTATATGCATGTAACCGTACCAAACTACTATGTAAGTCGGGTCATCAAGAGCTAGCTGATCCATAAGCGGACATAGGTCTGTACAAAAGAAGGTCGCTAATGTGACAGACATATCACCACGCTAGGAGTTACCCAAGGCCAAACGGGTTGGGCACAAACCACCTGTTATGGGGCTTACCTCACGATTTTTGAATAATTGATAATTCCAGGGATTCAAGCTCATTCACCCTTATTTTCTTTTCAAGGGGTAGGGAAAGGGATTTATTGCATTTTGCTTTTTCTTTTCTCTTTCTTTTTTTTTTTTTTTTTTTGTATTTTTGCTTGGAACTGATATAATGCTAAAATATTGCTACGATGGTACAAAATGATATAATTTTTTTCTCATTTTCTTTGACTTTTCTTTTTCTTCCTATACTAGGGATACTTGCTCGGATTGGTTGTAGAGCAAGGGATTTTTATTCTGGGCAGGGGTGAGCTTGTCCTTTTGTCAATTCTCAAAGATTCTAGACCATGTGCATGATAGGATAGCAGGAGAAACTTTCGCTCAAGAAACCACTTCTAGTATGTAGCATCACATTGAATTTGCAATGAAATCATTTTAATGTGAAAATATATACTTGGTTCAAGTAAATAAAAAGATCAATTCTCTATGCTCAAAAATTTATTTAATTCAACTGTGGACTTTGATATAAGAGAGATTAATAATCATACCAAATAAAATCAAGATATTTATTCATGTGAGTGTGAAATTGTGGGATTCCAAATAAATGCTAATTTATCCAAAATAATTGAAAATATAACTGCAATACTTCAAGAATTGACAGGTGCAAAAATAAAGATGTCTTTTTTGAAGATTTTAATGATTTTGATGTTTTTTTTTTAATATTTGGGTTTTAATTTATGAATTGAGAGAATAAATAATATTACTATTTTTGAAATTTTTATATGGATGACTAAAATGAAACAATATGCAAAATAACAATATATACAATGATGAAATGACCAGATTTATGCATAATAGCGTTTAAGATGCATAATGTTCATAGGTTCTTTAAGATATTTACCATCTAAGGTAGCTAATATGTATGCTCCCGAGCCAAATTTGGCAATGATGATATATGGCCCAAGCCAGTTAGGCTTGAATTTACCTTTAAGATCTTTAGTTGCATTAGTATTTTTTTTATTTTCTTTTAAGAGAAGGTCTTCGATCTCAAAGGATTGATGATGAACTTTCTTGAGGTATGCTCATTTAAGCTTGTTTTGGTAGGCTCGAAGATGTTCCAAAGCATTGATGTGCTTCTCATCTAGGAGTTCCAGCTGACTAAATCTGCTAGCACGATACTCATCTCCTACTTCAGAATCTTGAAGTAGTAGAGCCAAAGAAGGAACTTCTAATTCAAAGGGAAAAACAACTTCAACGCCATAAACCAAAACAAAAGGTGAAGTGCCCGTGGGAGTACGAACGCTAGTTTGATAAGCCCACAAAGAAAGATATAATTGAAAGTGCCAATCTCGGCCAGATTTATTGACCATTATTTTGTGGATTTTAATTAATGTTTTATTAGATGCTTCTGCTTGGCCATTACCCTGAGGATAATAGGGAGTGGACCAACGATGTTGAATTTTATATTTTTGACATAATTTCTTAAAATATTTATTTTTGAAACAAGTTCCATTATCCGAGATGATATTTGCAAGAATTCTAAACCTACAAATAATTTGATTAAAAATAAATTTGGAAACTTGGGTTCCAGTGTAAGAAGCTAAGGGCATAGCTTCAACCCACTTCGTGAAATACTCGGTGGTGGTTATGATGAATTTGTGTCCATCAAATGACACAGGATTGATTTTTCCAATGATGTCTAAGCCCCATTTTGAAAAGGGCCAAGGAGATGAAATAGCCTGCAGTTATTGTGCAGGCACATAGACAAGGTCATGTTAATCTTACAATGGCTCTGAGAGGGGGGGTGAATCAGTGTAGCTATTTAAATTCAAATCTACAACTCTTAAAGCTAAAGTAAGGAGAACTTAAAACAGATAAAGCAAATATAACAAGAGAGCATTCCACAACACATGATTTAACGAGGTTCACCAATTTTGGCTACTCCTCAAAAATATACTGCTTGGACTCCCATCCAAATCTAGCCTTTGTAAAGCACCAACTTTACAAACAGTTTACCAGCACACACTGGAAGGAGCACCAACCCCTGATTTATCTGCACCAATAGAAAGGAGCACCAACCCCTGATTTACCGAGCACCAAGCTGGAAGGAGCACCAACCCCCGATTTACCAAGCACCAACTGGAAGGAGCACCAACCCACTGATTCCAAGCACCAACTTGGATTTCTATTTTGAATCTTAGATTGACATAAATATGCCTTCACTTTTACAAGACCATTACTGGTCTATTGCTCATCCAACCTCTCTTTCAATTTAGGAAACACATATTCCTTTTGTGCACTTGCTATCACACTCTCTCAGTCACACTCTATCAGCTGTGCTCTTTCTCCACTGCTCTTGTCTTAGCAGTGCTCTCTCTTCACTCTATTTTTCTCTTCAGATTCTCTAATCTATCTCTCCCCACACAGAGCTCAACCTAACGGATCACTCTTATCGCTTTGCTTACTGTGCTCTGATAGCCTTCTCTGTGCTTTGACAGCCTTCTCTGCTCGCTTATAGCTCTGACAGCATTATATTCTCATTTACGACTCTCTGACAACCTTCTCTACTCATTTCGATGCTCTAACATTCTTATCTGCTCTCTTACACAGTTCAGAGCTCAACCCCAACCCTAAATATTCTATATATTCCATTATCCCGCATGTAGCCTATTAATAGCCACTCCTATAAGTGCAGTTCTGACTCAGTTAACTCTTCTTTATTTTTCTTGCATGATTTTCTTTGCAACACCCCCTACAACTGCAGTTTTGACTCCAGTTAACTCTTCTTATTTTATCTGCCTAATTTTTCCTCTGCACCTGTAGTTCTGACTCTAGTTAACTCTTCTTATTCTGGCTGCATGAATTCTTTCTGTAACTGCCTCTGTTACTATCGTACAACTTCAGATAATTTTACTTCGACTGGGTTCTTCTTCTTCCATCACGCCAATGCGACCTATCATGAAATCGTGACATTTTTGCCCCTTTGACTTTTCTTGGCGTTTGACCACAAAAACAAGACATGT
The DNA here is from genome assembly GCA_028583015.1 of Wollemia nobilis. Taxonomy (NCBI): domain Eukaryota; kingdom Viridiplantae; phylum Streptophyta; class Pinopsida; order Araucariales; family Araucariaceae; genus Wollemia; species Wollemia nobilis. Next base: position 9,244,227 of record JAQPPZ010016467.1, on the reverse strand, counting down.
CGCGATATCATGACACTTTTGCCTTTTTGCTTCATTATTCGGCTTGCACCCGTGAAAACACAACATGTCACGATATCGTGACACTTTTTGCTTCCTTGCACTCTTCTCGGCTTGCATCCACGAAAATGGAACATGTCACGAAATCGTGACACTTTCACTGCCTTGTGTTTTTCTCTGCTTGCACCCACGAAAATGAAACATGTCACGAAATCGTGACACTTTCGTTGCCTTGTGCTTTTCTCTGCTTGCACCTGTGAAAACACAATATGTCACGATATCATGACACTTTTCACCTTCGTACACTCTTCTTAGCTTCACCAGCGAAAACATGACATGTCACGATATCGTGACACTTTTCACTTTCTTAACCTCTTCTCGGCATGCATCCGCGAAAACATGACATGTCACGAAATTGTGACACTTTTGCTACCTTGTGCCTTTCTCTGCATTTCACCCATGAAAATAGAACATGTTGTGAAATCGCGACACTTTCGCTGCCTTGTGCCTTTCTTTGCCTTTCACCCACGAAAATGAAACATGTCACAAAATTGTGACACTTTTGCTGCCTTGTGCCTTTCTCTACATTTTGCCCGTGAAAACGGAACATGTTGCGAAATCGTGACACTTTTCGCTTCCGTACACTCTTCTTGGCTTGCACTAGTGAAAACATGACATCTCATGAAATCGTGACACTTTTCACTTTTGTACACTCTTCTCGGCTTGCACTAGCGAAAACATGACATGTCGCGAAATCGTGACACTTTTCGCTTTCGTACACTCTTCTCGAATTGCACTAGCGAAAACATGACATGTCATGAAATCGTGACACTTTTTCTCCTTAGCTCTTTTCTTCCCTTCGAGTCACGAAAACCTGACATGTTGTGATGTCGCGACACTTTTTCTCCTTAGCGCTTCCTCTTGCAAATTTTCATGAAATCGTGACACTTTTCCTTGCAAGCTCCTTCTCTCGAACTTGTTGCAAAATCGTAACACATTTTTGTCCATACTGCCTCTCTTGCAAATTGTCACGAAATCGTGACACTTTTCCTTGCAAGCTCTTTCTCTCAAACATGTCACGAAATCACGACACATTTTCGTTCATACTGCCTCTCTTACAGATTGTCATGAAATCATGACACTTTGCTTTATGAGCTTCTTCTCCCAAACATGTTGTGAAATCGTGACATATTTTCATCTGTACTGCCTCTCTTGCAAATTGTCGTGAAATCATGACACTTTTCTTTGCAAGCCCCTTCTCCCCGAACATGTCATGAAATCACGATAGTTTTCTTTGTTTGCACCTTCTCTCCAAACATGTCACGAAATCGTGACACTTTTCTTTGCAAGCTCCTTCTCCCCGAACATGTCACATAATCACGACAATTTTCTTTTCTTGCGCCTTCTCTCCAAACATGTCATGAAATCATGACAGTTTTTCTTGCATGCGCTTCTTCTTCAAACATGTCACGAAATCGCGACAATTTTTCCTGCATGCGCTTCTTCTTCAAACATGTCACGAAATTGTGACAATTTTTCTTGCACTTTCTCTCTCCTCAAACATGTCATGATATCGCGACAATTTTTCTTGTGCTTTCTCTCTCCTCAAACATGTCGCGATATCATGATAGTTTTTCCAGCTTTTCAACATGTCGCGATATCGTGACAGTTTTCTTACTTGCCAAATATGTCGCGATATCACGACAGAAAACATGTCGCGATATCGCGACAGTTTTATTACTTGTCTTTTTCTTTGATCATTTGAATCTGGGCCACTTTTTTCTTCTTGGAAATTCACTATACATGCTCTGACTGCTCTGAACTCTTATTCACTTCATCAACCAATCTATCTAATGACCTCTGCACTCCTGTCCATTGCATCAACTGATCCTCTATCTGTGTTGACAAAAATGACAATACTTTGGCTGCACCTTGCTCATCAATGAACTCCTATCCATTGCACTTTGGTTGCACCTTGCTCATCAATGAACTCCTATCCATTGCACTTTGGCTACACCTTGCTCATCAATGAACTCCTGTCCATTGCATCAACTGATCAACCTGACTGTGTTGACAACAATGACAATATTTTGGCTGCACCTTGCTCATCAATCTCCCCCTTTGGAATTTTTGGAAACACACGTAATTGTTTGCAATTACCTGTAACTCTTCTCCCCATTTGAAAATAATACCAAAGAGCTGTTGCAGACTCCCCCTGAGTCCATGCACAACATTCTCAAGCAAAAATTATTACAGTTAGCAAAAATCATAAACATGAGCAATAAGATAAAAAAATGCATAAATGCTCCTCCTGAGTCCAAGACCACTTCATTTCATTGATTGACAACATCATGATAAGCATAATAGGCATCAACAATATCAATAATGTGAATAGCAGCAATAACCAGTGAATGACACCATCACCGTCAACTTCACCAATATAACATGTGTAAGAACATGATTGGACCATTTTCTTCTGTGCAACTACCCTCTGTTGCTTTGCAAACTCAAACTTGTCCACTGTTAGTGAAGGCATACACTGATTGTATATATCCAACTATTTTTTTTGCAATGCTGGTAGCATCTGCAAATGCATCTTGGATATTCTCAACAAGATTGAACCTAATGTCAGCTATTTGTCTCTCTCTTCAGTGAGAATCCAGCAGGCTACCTCAATCCACTTTCAACTCTGTGTAAGCATCAAATATTGTACTGTAGCACAACCAAATTCCTTTTTATATTTACAAATAATTTGATTCAAAATAAATTTGGAAACTTGGGTTCCAGTGCAAGAAGCTAAGGGCATAGCTTCAACCCACTTCGTGAAATACTCGGTGGTGGTTATGATGAATTTGTGTCCATCAAATGACACATGATTGATTTTTCCAATGATGTCTAAGCCCCATTTTGAAAAGGGCCAAGGATATGAAATAGCCTATAGTTATTGTGCAGGCGCATAGACAAGGTCATGTTAGTCTTACAATGGCACTGAGAGGGGGGGTGAATCAGTGTAGCTATTTAAATTCAAATCTACAACTCTTAAAGCTGAAGCAAGGAGAACTTAAAATAGATAAAGCAAATATAACAAGAGAGCATTCCACAACACATGATTTAACGAGGTTCACAAGTTTTGGCTACTCCTCAAAAATAGACTGCTTGGACTCCCATCCAAATCTAGCCTTTGCAAAGCACCAACTTTACAAATAGTTTACCAACACACACTGGAAGGAGCACCAACCCCTAATTTATCTGCACCAATATAAAGGAGCACCAACCCATGATTTACCAGCACCAACTAGAAGGAGCACCAACCCCTGATTTACCAGCACCAACTGGAAGGAGCACCAACCCCTGATTCCAAGCACCAACTTGGATTTCTATTTTGAATCTTAGATTGACATAAATATGCCTTCACTTTTACAAGACCCTTATTGGTCTATTGCTCATCCAACCTCTCTTTCAATTCAGGAAACACATATTCCTTCTGTGCACTTGCTGTCACACTCTCTCAGTCACACTCTATCAGCTGTGCTCTTTCTCCATCGCTCTTGTCTCAGCAGTGCTCTCTCTCCACTCTATTTTTCTCTTTGGCTTCTCTAATCTATCTCTACCCACACAGAGCTCAACCTAACGGATCACTCTTACCACTCTGCTTACTACGCTCTGATAGCCTTCTCTATGCTCTGACAACCTTCTCTGCTCGCTTACGGCTTTGATAGCCTTATCTTCTCATTTACGGCTCTCTAATAGCCTTCTCTGCTCATTTCGATGCTCTAACATTCTTATCTGCTCTCTTACACAGTTTAGAGCTCAACCCTAACCCTAAATCTTCTATATCTTCCATTATCTTGCATGTAGCCTATTAATAGCCACTCCTATAAGTGCAGTTCTGACTCCAGTTAACTCTTCTTTATTTTTCCTGCATGATTTTCTTTGCAACACCCCCTACAACTGCAGTTTTGACTCCAGTTAACTCTTCTTATTTTATCTGCCTAATTTTTCCTCTGCACTGTAGTTCTGACTCTAGTTAACTCTTCTTATTTTGGCTGCATGAATTCTTTCTATAACTACCTCTGTTACTATCGTACGACTTCAGATAATTTTACTTCGGTTGGGTTCTTCTTCTTCCATCACGCCAATGCGACCTATCGTGAAATCATGACATTTTTGCCCCTTTGACTTTTCTTGGCGTTTGACCGCAAAAACAAGACATGTCGCGATATCGTGACACTTCCACCTTCTTGCTTCATTTTTTGGCTTGCACCTACGAAAACACAACATGTCATGATATCGCGACACTTTTCGCTTCCATGCACTCTTCTCGGCTTGCATCCACGAAAATGAAACATGTCGCGAAATCGTGACACTTTCGCTACCTTGTGCTTTTCTCTACTTGCACCTACAAAAATCGAACATGTCACGAAATCGTGACACTTTTGCTGCCTTGTGCTTTTCTCTACTTGCACTTGCAAAAATACAACATGTCATGATATCGTGACACTTTTCGCCTCCGTACACTCTTCTTGGCTTGCACCAGCGAAAACATGACATGTCGCGAAATCGCGACACTTTTCGCTTCCTTAACCTCTTCTCGGCATGCATCCGTAAAAACATGACATGTCACAAAATCATGACACTTTTGCTACCTTGTGCCTTTCTTTGCATTTCACCCATGAAAATAGAACATGTCACGAAATCGTGACACTTTCGCTGCCTTGTGCCTTTCTCTGCCTTTCGCCCGTGAAAATGGAACATGTCACAAAATCGTGACACTTTCGCTGCCTTGTGCCTTTCTCTACCTTTCGCCCGCAAAAACGAAACATGTCATGAAATCGTGACACTTTTCGCTTTTGTACACTCTTCTCATCTTGCACTAGTGAAAACATGACATGTCATGAAATCGTGACACTTTTCGCTTTCGTACACTCTTCTCGGCTTGCACTAGCGAAAACATGACATGTCGCGAAATCGTGACACTTTTCGCTTTCGTACACTCTTCTCGGCTTGCACTAGCGAAAACATGACATGTCACGAAATTGTGACACTTTTTCTCCTTAGCGCTTTTCTTCCCTTCAGGTCGCGAAACCCGACATGTCGCGATATCGCGACACTTTTTCTCCTTAGCGCTTCCTCTTGCAAATTGTCACGAAATCGTGACACTTTTCCTTGCAAGCTCCTTCTCTCGAACTTGTCACGAAATCGTGACACATTTTTGTCCGTACTGCCTCTCTTGCAAATTGTCACGAAATCGCGACACTTTTCCTTGCAAGCTCTTTCTCTCAAACATGTCGCGAAATCGTGACACATTTTCATTCGTACTGCCTCTCTTGCAGATTGTCATGAAATCGTGACACTTTTCTTTGCGAGCTCCTTCTCTCAAACATGTCATGAAATCGTGACACATTTTCGTCTGTACTGCCTCTCTTGCAGATTGTCGTGAAATCACGACACTTTTCTTTGCAAGCTCCTTCTCCCCGAACATGTCGTGAAATCATGACAGTTTTCTTTGCTTGCGCCTTCTCTCCAAACATGTCACGAAATCGTGACAGTTTTCTTTGCATGCTCCTTCTCCCCGAACATGTCGCAAAATCATGACAGTTTTCTTTGCTTGCGCCTTCTCTCCAAACATGTCACGAAATCATGATAGTTTTTCTTGCATGCACTTCTTCTTCAAACATGTCGCAAAATCACGACAGTTTTTCCTACATGCGCTTCTTCTTCAAACATGTCACGAAATCGTGACAGTTTTTCTTATGCTTTCTCTCTCCTCAAACATGTCGTGATATCGTGATAGTTTTTCTTGTGCTTTCTCTCTCCTCAAACATGTCGCGATATCGTGATAGTTTTTCCAGCTTTTCAACATGTCGCGATATCGTGACAGTTTTCTTACTTGCCAAATATGTCGCGATATCGCGACAGAAAACATGTCGCGATATCGCGACAGTTTTCTTACTTGTCTTTTTCTTTGATCCTTTGAATCTGGGCCACTTTTGTCTTCTTGGAAATTCACTGTACATGCTCTGACTGCTCTGAACTCTTGTTCACTTCATCAACCGATCTATCTAATGACCTCTGCACTCCTATCCATTGCATCAACCGATCCTCTATCTGTGTTGACAATAATGACAATACTTTGGCTGCACCTTGCTCATCAATGAACTCCTGTCCATTGCACTTTGGATGCACCTTGCTCATCAATGAACTCATGTCCATTGCACTTTGGCTGCACCTTGCTCATCAATGAACTCCTGTCCATTGCATCAACTGATCAACCTGACTGTGTTGACAACAATGACAATACTTTGGTTGCACCTTGCTCATCAATCTCCCCCTTTGGAATTGTTGGAAACACACGTAATTGTGTGCAATTACTTGTAACTCTTCTCCCCCTTTGACAATAATACCAAAGGGTAGCTGCAAAACTCCCCCTGAGTCCATGCACAACATTCTCAAGCAAAAATTATTACAGTTAGTAGAAATCATAAACATGAGCAATAAGATAAACAAATGCATAAATGCTCCCCTTGAGATTTGTCTCGTGGCTAGTCAATTCGTAGTCCAATCTTGGGAATAGACCACTTCATTTCACTGATTGACAACATCATGATAAGCATAATAGGCATCAACAATATCAATAATGTGAATAGCAGCAATAACCAGTGAATGACACCATCACCGTCAACTTCACCAATATAACATGTGTAAGAACATGACTGGACCACTATCTTCTGTGCAACTACCCTCTGTTGCTTTGCAAAATCAAACTTGTCCACTATTAGTGAAGGCATACACTGATTGTATATATCCAACTGTTTGTTCTGCAATGCTACTAGCATCTGCAAATGCATCTTGGATATTCTCAACAAGCTTGAACCTAATGTCAGCTGTTTGTCTCTCTCTTCAATGAGAATCCAATGAAGCTACCTCAATCCACTTTCAACTCTGTGTAAGCATCAAATATTGTACTACAGCACAACCAAATTCCTTTTTATATTTACAACCTGATCTGAGTTTTCTACAGTTACTGTAGATCACACCTTACTTTCAACTATGCAAATCAGGAGAAGACATTTTGTCAAACACTTTATGGCCAACCATAGTGCACCTTACTCAACCTCATACTTCTTAACCTTGGATTGGCATTTTATCAACAGTTAAAATGAAATTGTCTGTGAATTAACTATATTCACCAAGGCATCATGAAAGATCTAACAATCTTCACATCAAAGCGTAGAACAAATACACGTTGCTTTTATCGAAGCACAAGTACGCAGCTAGGGCATGCATGCATTCTTTCATTAAACCAAAAAATCTGAACTGTTATGATCCGTAATTTTGAACAGTGGCAGAAGAATCATCAATAGTACAACAATGACAAATATCAAAACTACCAAGGGTGCCAGCTCTCAATTTAATCACAACCCTTCACGGTACTTCCACATTCCACTACATAAACCGAAAAAACACTTTGACAACTATACAACAATTTCTCGACTGCTGGTCTTTCATCCTCAGATACCCAAACAAATACATAGGAGCATTAAAATAAAACTTTAATATTGCTCCCCCTGAGGATGTGCCACCTAGAGTTGCTTAGAGCAATGGCGGAGTAGCCTCCTTCAGTCCAAGGAGACACGATTTCCTTTCTTCTGCCTTTCTCCAGACTTTCCTAAACTTGGGCTTGAGTTTTTCAATTACTTCCCTATTTTGCCCCTGTTCGTGAACTTGAACATTTCTCTTGCGGGGTTGTCTCTTGTGCATTCTTGATGGATGATTATTTTCTTTTCTTTTATGCACATGATATGTTCCCTGTCTGTGTTGCCCTCTTTGTGTCTGATGAAATCTAGGGTTTTTCCTTAGATTAGATACATAAGTGCTTGGACAAAACCTTGCTATGTGCCCATGGCCATTACAATTAAAACATTGCACATGGTGTTCACTCAGAGAAGCAGATGTATTTCTATCAGCATAACTCTTTGATCTATTATTCAATCCACAATAAATTGCCTTGTGACCGTAATGATTGCATCTAAAACAATAGCCATTAAAAGCATTATTATGAATAGAGTGAGAGTGATAGAACCTCTTTTGTTGTGGTTGCTTTGCTGTAGATCTCCTTTGAGATTTTCTTCCTTTTGAAGATTCAGCTTCAAGATTTTCTTGCTTTGATCCTTCAACAATGGACTTCTTCTTCTCTGCATATTTGGAAGATGAAGTTTGTTCAGCTTCACATCCAAGACCAAGCTTACACATGGGGCTTCTTTGTTGCCTTATCATTTTATCTAGCAACTCTGTGCTCTTCTCAAATTTGAGATTTGTATTGGCCTCTTCTAGTTGTTTCTTCAATGAAACAATCTCTTCTTCTTGTTGGTGGCAAACAGTCTCTTTCTCATTGATCTGTGACCTGAGAGTTTCTTTAGTCCTTTTGGACTCTTCTACTTGCAGCTTCAGATTACTAACAACTTTGTTAGATTCCTCTTCACGTTTGTTATATACCTCAACTTTATTATCCAGTTGTGTCTTCAGGGCATCTTCTATTTTCTTGGCCGTTTGAAATTGTAAGAAGAGATTTTCAATCTCATCCCCGTATTCTTCCAACTTTTTGGATAGTCTGTTGTTCTTTTTCTTTTGTATACTTAACTCTTCAAGTGCGGTGATCAACTCACCTTCTAGATCTACATCAATCTCAAGGTTTTCAACACAAACTTTAGAAATCACTTCTTCTACCTTTTTTGGATCAATTTTCTCTTCCACAGGAACTAAAACTGACTGAGATGTCCTTTTGGAGGAGGATCTATTCTTCTTACCCATTGCGTACTAATCCAAGATCAACCCTGACTGATTTAGCCTAAAACGAGAACTTGGCTCTGATACCAATTGTTAGTCTTACAATGGCACTAAGAGGGGGGTGAATCAGTGTAGCTATTTAAATTCAAATCTACAACTCTTAAAGCTGAAGCAAGGAGAACTTAAAATAGATAAAGCAAATATAACAAGAGAGCATTCCACAACACATGATTTAACGAGGTTCACCAGTTTTGGCTACTCCTCAAAAATAGACTGCTTGGACTCCCATCCAAATCTAGCCTTTGCAAAGCACCAACTTTACAAATAGTTTACCAACACACACTGGAAGGAGCACCAACCCCTAATTTATCTGCACCAATAGAAAGGAGCACCAACCCCTGATTTACCAACACCAACTGGAAGGAGCACCAACCACTGATTCCAAGCACCAACTTGGATTTCTATTTTGAATCTTAGATTGACATAAATATGCCTTCACTTTTATAAGACCCTTACTGGTCTATTGCTCATCCAACCTCTCTTTCAATTTAAGAAATACATATTCCTTCTACGCACTTGCTACCACACTCTCTCAGTCACACTCTATCAGCTGCGCTCTTTCTCCACCGCTCTTGTCTCAGTAGTGCTCTCTCTCCACTCTATTTTTCTCTTCGGCTTCTCTAATCTATCTCTTCCCACACAGAGCTCAACCTAACGGATCACTCTTACTACTTTGCTTACTGCACTTTGACAGCCTTCTCTACGCTTTGATAGCCTTCTTTGCGCTCTGACAGCCTTCTCTGCTCGCTTACGGCTCTAAAAACCTTATCTGCTCATTTACGGCTCTCTAACAGCCTTCTCTGCTCATTTCGGCGCTCTGACATTATTATCTGCTCTCTTACACATTTCAGAGCTCAACCCTAACCCTAAATCTTCTATATATTCCATTATCCCACATGTAGCCTATTAACAGCCACTCTTGTAAGTGTAGTTCTGACTTCAGCTAACTCTTCTTTATTTTTTCTGCATGATTTTCTTTGCAACACCCCCTGCAACTGCAGTTCTGACTCCAGTTAACTCTTCTTATTTTATCTGCCTGATTTTTCCTCTGCACTTGCAGTTTTGACTCTAGTTAACTCTTCTTCTTCTAGCTGCATGAATTCTTTCTGTAACTGCCTCTATTTCTATCGTACGACTTCAGATAATTTTACTTCAGTTGGGTTCTTCTTCTTCCATCACGCCAATGCGACCTGTCACGAAATCGTGACATTTTTGCCCCTTTGACTTTTCTTGGCATTTGACCGTGAAAACAAGACATGTCGCGATATCACGACACTTTTGCCTTCTTGCTTCATTATTCGGCCTGCACCTGCGAAAACACATGTCATGATATCACGACACTTTTTCTTCCTTGCACTCTTCTCGGCTTGCATCCACGAAAATGGAACATGTCACAAAATCACGACACTTTTGCTGCGTTGTGTTTTTCTTTGCTTGCACCCGCAAAAATGGAACATGTCACAAAATCATGACACTTTCACTACCTTGTGCTTTTCTCTGCTTGCACCTACAAAAACACAACATGTCACGATATCGTGACACTTTTTGCCTCCGTACACTCTTCTTGGCTTACACCAGTGAAAACATGACATGTCGCAATATCGTGACACTTTTTGCTTTCTTAACCTCTTCTCGGCATGCATCCGCGAAAACATGACATGTCGCAAAATCGTGACACTTTCGCTGCCTTGTGCCTTTCTCTACCTTTCACCCACAAAAACGAAACATGTCACGAAATCACGACACTTTCGCTGCCTTGTGCCTTTCTCTGCCTTTCACCCGTGAAAACGAAACATGTCGTGAAATCGTGACACTTTTGCTGCCTTGTGCCTTTCTCTGCCTTTCGCCCATGAAAATGGAACATGTCATGAAATCGTGACACTTTTCACTTTCGTACACTCTTCTCAGCTTGCACTAGCAAAAACATGACATGTCACAAAATTGCGACACTTTTTGCTTCCATACACTCTTCTCGGCTTGCACTAGCGAAAACATGACATGTCACAAAATTGCGACACTTTTCGCTTCCATACACTCTTCTCGGCTTGCATTAGTGAAAACATGACATGTTGCAAAATCGTGACACTTTTTCTCCTTAGCGCTTTTCTTCCCTTCGGGTCGTGAAAACCCGACATGTTGCGATGTCGCGACACTTTTTCTCCTTAGCGTTTCCTCTTACAAATTGTCGTGAAATCACGAAACTTTTCCTTGCAAGCTCCTTCTCTCAAACTTGTCGCGAAATCGTGACACATTTTCGTCCGTACTACCTCTCTTGCAAATTGTCGCGAAATCGTGACACTTTTCCTTGCAAGCTCTTTCTCTCAAACATGTCATGAAATCACGACACATTTTTGTCCGTACTGCCTCTCTTACATATTGTCGTGAAATTGTGACACTTTTCTTTGCGAGCTTCTTCTCCCAAACATGTCACGAAATTGTGACACATTTTCTTCCGTACTGCCTCTCTTGCAGATTGTCATGAAATCACGACACTTTTCTTTGCAAGCTCCTTCTCCCTAAACATGTCATGAAATCATGACAGTTTTCTTTGCTTGCGCGTTCTCTCCAAACATGTCACAAAATAGTGACACTTTTCTTTGCAAGCTCCTTCTCCCCAAACATGTCGTGAAATCGTGACAGTTTTATTTGCTTGCGCCTTCTCTCCAAACATGTCGTGAAATCACGACAGTTTTTCCTGCATGCGCTTCTTCTTCAAACATGTCACGAAATCATGATAGTTTTTCCTGCATGTGCTTCTTCTTCAAACATGTCATGAAATCGTGACAGTTTTTCTTATGCTTTCTCTCTCCTCAAACATGTCATGATATCGTGACAGTTTTTCTTGTGCTTTCTCTCTCCTCAAACATGTCATGATATCGCGATAGTTTTTCTAGCTTTTCAACATGTCACGATATCGCGATAGTTTTCTTACTTGCCAAATATGTTGTGATATCGTGACAGAAAACATGTCGCGATATCGCGACAATTTTCTTACTTGTCTTTTTCTTTGATCCTTTGAATCTGGGCCACTTTTGTCTTCTTGGAAATTCATTGTAAATGCTCTGACTGCTCTAAACTCTTGTTCACTTCATCAACCGATCTATCTAATGACCTCTGCACTCCTATCCATTGCATCAACCGATCCTCTGTCTGTGTTGACAACAATGACAATACTTTGGCTGCACCTTGCTCATCAATGAACTCCTGTCCATTGCACTTTGGCTGCACCTTGCTCATCAATGAACTCCTGTCCATTGCACTTTGGCTGCACCTTGCTCATTAATGAACTCCTATCCATTGCATCAACTGATCAACCTGATTGTGTTGACAACAATGACAATACTTTGGCTACACCTTGCTCATCATTTTTTGCACTTGTCACAACAGCACACGTAATCATGTGCATCATTCTCCATGGTAGGCCAAAAATATCCTATCCTAAGGAGCTTCTTAGCAATGGCGCTACCACTAAAGTGTCCCCCACAAGATCCATCATGGGCTTCACTCAAAGCTGATCTAGACTCTTCTAGATTCAAACATCTCAATAGGATACCTTCAAAAGATCTCCTATATAACGTATTGCCAATTATTACGAAGCGACTTGCTCGTCTACGCAATAATCGATGCTGGTTTCTATTAAAACCTTCAGGGAAGGTCCCATTTTGCAAAAAATTGAGGATGTCAGTGTACCAAAGTTCAGGAGTAGTTTCATTGATTAGAAACACATCCAAATGTTCTAAGCATGATTTATTTGAAGTGGGTTCCTGGAGTCGATGAATAATGATGGTAGCATGTTCGTAATCTAACTCCAAGGGTAAAAGAGATGCAGTTGTAGCCATAGCGTCAGCCGCACGATTGCTAGTTCTAGGAATAGCTTCCAAGGTAACGTGATCAAATAAAGATATTAATTGTAATACATATGCTTTATATGGGTGTAATTTATCATCTCTGGTCTGATAAACATCATTAATTTTATTTATAAAAAGTTGAGAATCACTGAAAACCAATAGATTTTTAATTTTTAGTGCCAAGGCATCTCGTAAGCCAAGGATTAGAGATTCATATTCAGCAGTATTATTATTACAAGCAAATGTTAATTTAAAGGACAGAGGTATAAGATGTTTCTGTGGAGATATTAAAATAATACCTACACCAGCCCCACTCATGCATCGACCTCTATCAAAGTATAAGGACCACTGCTCGGAATGACTTGCCTCTAATTTAAGGCATTTGTCAGGAAACTCAATGACGAGGGGATGGGTGGATTCTAAGGGTGCAACAGCTAATTGATCTGCTATGATTTGACCCTTAACAAAATTTTGTCCTATAAATGTGAGTTCAAACTCACTTAGAGCAAGAACCCACTTTGTTGTGCGACCAAATAAATAAGGTCGACTCATGAGATACCGCAAGGGATCGGATTTAGCAATAACATACGTTTTCTAACTGAGCATATAGTGGCATAGTTTTTGTGTAGAAAATACGACTGCTAGACATAAATTTTCTAATGCTGTGTAGCGGGTTTCATAACTGATTAATGTTTTGCTAATGTAATAATTGGCACGCTCTATTTTCTCATCATCCATTTGAGCTAACATAGCTCCTAAGGCAAAATCTGAAGCAAAAATATACAAGATAAATGGGCAATTAGGTCTAGGTGGTGAAAGCACAGGTGGGTTAAGAAGATATTGTTTGAGGAGTTCAAATGCTTCCTGACATTCGTTGTCCCAATGGAAAGAGACATCCTTCTTAAGAAGCTTAAGAAAGGGTCTGATTTTATGCGCCAGCTTATCGATGAAGCGACGGATAGCTTGAAGCTTACCTTGTAAACTCCGTAATTCAGATATATTTGTGGGCGCGGGCATATCAGTGATAGCCACAATCTTGAGAGGGTCAATTTTGATGCCATGTAAAGAAACTATAACCCCCAATAATTTATCAAACTTAAATTTGAATATACATTTGGCTGGATTCAATCAGATAAGATATTCCCTTAACCAATCAAATACTTTCCTCAAGTCATCTAAATGGTCATCTTTGTTAATAGAACGAGCTATAATGTTGTCTACATAATCATGTAGTATATCATGCATCATATCATAAAATATATAAGTCATGGCTCGTTGATATGTTGCACCTGCATTCTTCAAACCAAATGGCATCACTTTACAAGGTAAGCTTCAAGCTATCCGTCGCTTCATTACTAGGGATACTTGGCTAAATAATTTCTCTTTTTCTCATGATTTTTCTTGATTTTCTTTTTCTTCCTATACTAGGGATACTTTCTCGGATTGGCTGTAGAGCAAGGGATTTTTATTCTGGGTAGGGGTGAGCTTGTCCTTTTGTCAATTCTCAAATATTCTAGACCATGTGCATGATAGGATAGCAGGGGAAACTTTTCGCAAAAGAGACCACTTCTACTGTGTAGCAACATTTTGAATTTGCAATGAAATCATTTTAATGTGAAAAGGTGTACTTGGTTCAAGTAAATAACAAGATCAGTTCTCTATGCTCAAAAATTTATTTAATTCAACTGTGAACTTTGATTTAAGAGAGATTAATAATCATGTCAAATAAGATCAAGATATTTATTCGTGTGAGTGTGAAAGTGAGGGGTTCCAGATAAATGCTAATTTATCCAAAATAACTGAAAAATATAACTGCAATACTTCAAGAATTGACAGGTGCAAAATAGAAGATGTTTTTTGAGGATTTTGATGATTTTGATTTTTTTATATTTTGATTTTAATTTATGAATTGAGAGAATACATAATATTACTATTTTTGAAATTTTTATATGAATTATTAATATGAGACAATATGTATAATATATACAGTGACAAAATTACCAGATTTATGCATAATAACGCTTAAGATGCATAATGTTCATAGGTTCTTTAATATTTTTACCATCTAAGGTAGCTAATATGTATGCTCCCGATCCAAATTTAGCAGTGATAATATATGGCCCAAGCTAGTTAGGCTAGAATTTGCCTTTAAGGTCTTTAGTTGCATTAGTATTTTTTTGATTTTCTTTTAAGACGAGGTCACCAATCTCAAAGGATTGATTATGAACTTTCTTGAGATATGCTCATTTGAGCTTGTTCTGGTAGGCACGAAGATGCTCCAAAGCATTAATGCGCTTCTCATCTAGGAGTTCTAGCTGACTAAATTTTCCAGCAAGATATTCATCTCCTACTTTAGTATCTTGAAGTAGTAGAGCCAAAGAAGGAACTTCTAGTTCAAAGGGAAAAATAGCTTCAGCGCCATAAACCAAAACAAAAGGTGAAGTGCCCGTGGGAGTATGAATGCTAGTTCGATAAGCCCACAAAGTAGGATATAATTGAATGTGCCAATCATGACCAGATTTATTGACCAATATCTTGAGGATTTTAATTAATTTTTTATTAGATGCTTCTGCTTGGCCATTACCCTGAGGATAATAGGGAGTGGACCAACAATGTTGAATTTTATATTTTTGACATAGTTTCTTTACATCTTTGTTTTTGAAACAAGTTCCATTATCCGAGATGAGATTTGCAGGAATTCTAAACCTACAAATAATTTGATTAAGAATAAACTTGGAAAATTGTGTTCGAGTGCAAGAAGCTAAGGGCATAGCTTCGACCCACTTCGTAAAATACTCGATGGTGGTTATGATGAATTTGTGTCCATCAAATGACACAACATTGATTTTTTTACAATGTATAAGCCCCATTTTGAAAAGGGCCAAGGAGATGAAATAGCCTAGAGTTCTTGTGCAGGCGCATGGACAAGGTCAGCATGTTTTTGGCACTTGTTTCAATGGCGCACGTAATCATGTGCATCATTCTCCATGGTAGGCCAAAAATATCCTATCCTAAGGATCTTCTTAGCAATGGTTCTACCACTAAAGTGTCCCCCACAAGATCCATCATGGGCTTCACTCAAAGATGATCTACACTCTTCTAGATTCAAACATCTTAATAGGATACCTTCAAAAGATCTCCTATATAACGTATTGCCAATTATTACGAAGTGACTTGCTCGTCTATGTAATAACTATGCTGGTTTCTATTAAAACCTTCAGGGAAGGTCCCATTTTTAAGAAAATTGAGGATGTAAGTGTACCAAAGTTCAGGAATAGTTTCGTTGATTAGAAACACGTCCAAAGGTTCCAAGCATGATTTAGTTGAAGCAAGTTCCTAGAGTCGACGAATAATGATGGTATCATATTCGTCATCTAACTCCAAGGGTAAAAGAGATGCAGCTGCGACCATAGCGTCAGCCGCACAATTGCTACTTCTAGGAATAGCTTCCAAGGTAACTTGATCAAATAAAGATATCAATTATAATACATATGCTTTATATGGGCACAATTTATCATCTTTGGTTTGATAAACATCATTAATTTTATTTATAACAAGTTGAGAATCACCGAAAACTAATAGATTTTAAATTTTTAGTGCCAGGGTAGCTCGTAATCCAAGGATTAGAGCCTCATATTCAGCAGTGTTATTAGTACAGGCAAATATTAATTTAAAGGATAGAGGTATGAGATGTTTCTGTGGAGATATCAAAATAATACCTGCACCAGCCCCACTCATGCATCGGGCTCCGTAAAAGTATAAGGACCATTACTCTGAATGATCTACCTCTAGGTTAAGGCATTTTTCAAGAAACTCAATGACGAGGGGATGGATGGACTCTAAGGGTGCAATAGCTAATTGATCTGCTATGATTTGACCCTTAACAGACTTCTATCCTATAAACATGAGTTCAAACTCACTTAGAGCAAGAACCCACTTTGCTGTGCGACCAGATAAATAAGGTTGACTCATGAGATTTTGCAAGGGATCGGATTTAGCAATAACGTATGTTTTTTGACTGAGCATATAATGGTGTAGTTTCTGTGTAGAAAATATGACTGCTAGACATAACTTCTCTAATGTTGTGTAGTGGGTTTCATAACTAATTAATGTTCTGCTAATGTAATAATTAGCACGCTCTCTTTTCTCATCATCAAGTTGAGCTAACATAGCTCCTAAAGCAACAATATACAAGATAAATGGGCGATCAGGTTTAGGTGGTGAAAGTACATGTGGGTTAAGAAGATATTTTTTGAGGAGTTCAAATACTTCCTTACATTCATCGTCCCAATGGAAAGAGACGTCCTTCTTAAGAAGCTTAATAAAAGGTCCATTTTTATTCGCTAGCTTATTGATGAAGTGACGGATAGCTTGAAGCTTACCTTATAGACTCCGTAATTCAGATATATTTGTAGGTGCGGGCATATTAGTGATAGTCATAATCTTGAGAGGGTCAATTTTGATGCCATATAAAGAAACTATAACCCCCAATAATTTACCTGACTTAACTCCGAATATACATTTGGCTAGATTCAATCGGATAAGATATTCCCTTAACCGATCAAATAATTTTCTCAAGTCATCTAAATGGTCATCTTCTTTAGTAGAACGAGCTATAATGTCATCTACATAATCATGTAGTATATCAATATAAGTCATGGCTCGTTGATAGGTTGCACCTGCATTATTCAAACCGAATGGCATCACTTTCCAACAGAAAGTCCCCCAAGGGGTAATAAAGGTTGTTTTAGCCTGATCTTCAAGAGCTATCCTGATCTGATTATAACTATAAAATCCATCTATTAAGGATATCATTCCACTCCCAACAGTAAAATCAATGATCTGATCCATATTGGGAAGAGGAAAATCATCTTTAGGGCATGCAAAATTAATATCTCTAAAGTTTGTGCAAACCCTAACCTTAGTAGCTTCTTTCTTAGTTAATGGAACTACATTCGAGATCCATTTAGCATAATCAATGGCTTGTATAAAAATAACATTCAGGAGTTTTTCTAACTCCCATTTGACTAGTAAGGCCACTTTAGGATGCATTTTTCTAAGTTTATTTTTAACAGGTTTAGCATCCAAATGGACTACTAGGTGATGCATAACTACAGAAGGGTCTAAACCTGGCATATCTTCATATGTCCAAGCAAAGACATCTTCATATTCATTAAGAAATGCAATGTATTTATCCTATTTTTCTTGACTCAATTCTGATCCAATGTTGATTATGTGAGAATTATCCTCAGTTCCAATGTTAATTTTTATGAAATTTTCTACTTCCATGTGTAGATCTTTCTCAAAATTAGGTGGGGCAGGTGAAACGCCCAATTCTTGTAATTCTGCCAAGGTTAGCTTGGATAATTCATCTTGAGGAGTCATGGCCTCAAGCTAGGCTATACTAGGTATAGAGCCATCAAAATAAAATTCATTATGTAATAATTCCTCAACGGAGACATCATGGAAGATATCTCCCTCCAACTCATCGTCGGATTCAGCGATCATCTCAGGGTAAGCTACAGATAGCATATTACATGTAAATAGCTTATTCGTTAAACGCAAAGCATCACGCTCATCCAAATAATCTTGATAACATATAATATGGTCATCATCCTCAAATGGGAAGGGCTGACCCTTACTAGGAAATAGGCCCACACCACATCGGGCGGGCCATGACTCTACCTCAAAGGGTTCTTTCATACCATTTTGGAAAGGTCCCAAACCTTTCCCTTTATATCACAATTTAAGCATTATAGGTTTGGCTTTAGTATACTCATTAGTAAAATAACATCGAGCATATCCATAATAATGAGTCTTGATGTTTCTGGGTATTCTACCCCAGTCATATCCCTTATAAATAAAAGCACAACTCCAGACTTGGTAAATACTTCCCATAGGTTGTGGGAGGCCCAAGGTACGAGGAGATGATTGCAAATTATTTAAAACAAGAGAATATTGCATAGAAGCATTCATTTCTTATGATATAAGAATTTTAGATAAATCAGGTAAGAGCTCGTCAGTAAGAGCATAAGAGGTATAAGGAACATTTCCTACATCTTCTAATGCGGAAACTATGCCTTTGGTGGATATAGATGTTGTAGAGATGTCGATGGATGGGTCTATTATAGGTATAGAAGTTATAGGAGTAGAACAAGAGGCATTGGTTGTGGGATTAGGATCTTTATGAGGTCCTAATGTGGTTTTTTTAGAGTATGGTTGAGCTATATGTAGAGGTAGAACTGATGGAGAAGAATTATATGACATTGTGGGTGTGTGTTTCACATGTTTAGACAGATAATGAGAATTAAGATGTGTGGATGACAAAGCAGGGCAAAATTGAACTCCATCAGGTTCTGCCAAAGCACACATATCAAAGGGTCTAGGATCACCATGAATGGTAACCAACTGATTCTTAAATTCAAATTTAACACATTGATATAAATTTTATGGAATGGCTCGCATTGCGTTGATCCAAGGGTGACCCAAGAGTATATTGTACGATGTAGGGCAATGTACAATAAACACGGTCGTATCCAAGGTTCTTGGACCAACCTACAATGGGATGGTAATAACTCCACACGTTTCTTGTGTTTCGTCATTGAAATATTTTATAATCATATCAGTTCTTTTCATTTCATCACTTCTAAACCCAAATATTTGGTAGAAGTCAAAAGTGCAAATGTTTAAAGATGAACCATTATCAATCAAGACTCGTTTAACTGCTACATCTCCAATTAAGGCAATAATATATAAGGGGTTATCCTTATGTAAACTATGTTGCGGTATGTCTCTATCCTGGAAGTCAATACAATCAACTTCACGAGTTATTATAGTATTGGCCATGTCTTGAGGGTGAATGTCTTGTGGTACCATCATCTGGCTTAATGTGAGCATTAATTCATCTCTATGTGTGGGAGAAGATTTTAGGAGGTCCAAAAGGGAAATTCTAGCTATAATATTTGATAGTTGCTCATTAATATTATAAGGAGGTTTAGGTTGGACATTAGGTGCATGATTCCCTTTATTAGGAACTTTCAAAACAAATGGAGTTGATCCATCATTCTGCATTTGATCTTGTTGAGATTTTTGAGCCTATTGTCTAGTAATAGCTCCGATGGTACCCACAATATTATTCTGTGGATGATGAATGGGTCTTGGTCTAGCATTTATGGCTTGCTCATTAGAAAGTAATTGGTGAGAGGATGGTCTAGTAGTGACTCTTATTGGAAATGGTTCTTTTGAAACCATAGAACTTGTGATAGGGTGAATAGTATCTGATTCATCTTCAAAACTATTCGATTGATTTGATGTGATTTCCATATCACTCTCAGTCTCATATTCTGTATCACTAAGATCAAATGTCCAAATATTATGTAGAGGCCTAGTTGTAACCATGGATAAGGTTGTGTCAAATATTTCCAAATCATGAACAGGTAAATGCCCACTAATAGTCCCTACATATCGGGTAGGAGGGGGAACATTATGATGTTCAATTTGATTAGCCACTTCCTTGCCATGTTTTGGTAAAGGATGTTGAAATATGTCCAATGACTGATTGGCATTCTAATTCTGGTTTTGGGGGATGTTATTTTAAGCATTATTAGGAGGACTTTTCTTAGGTTGAAAGGCTTGCACCTCCATCTCATTGTTATCAATTAAGTCATGTATTTTATGTTTTAATATTTTACAAGAGTTGGTAGTGTGTCCAGGTCCTCTATGGAATTCACAGTGTAAATCAGCTCTGTATCCGGTATAGTTGGATCAGGTTCCCAGATATTTGGTAATTGAATCAAACCTCCTTCTAATAATTGTGGTAGAATGGTTGATAAAGGTTGATTTAACCTAGTAAATTATCGATGAGGTTTATCAGGAGGTTTCAGCATAAACTTCTTCGTTGTCTTCACAGAATTACCATTAGCGATATTTTTGCTATCGGTGACTCCATCACCCACAACTTGTTTATTCTTATATTTATTTTTGGATGTTTTCTCATCATATTTCTTTTTAAGCTGACCTCTCCTAATGAGAGCATCTTCCACTCATCTGGTTAAGTCTATAGCCTGATCAAAGGTGGTCAAGGTAGCAATTGATAATTCGTAGGATAGTTGGTCTTGTAAATTATTAATAAAGATGTCCAACATCTCCCTATAAGGTAACACAAAGTGCAATTTTCCTATCAACCGTCTCCACCTAGCTAGGAAATCGGCAAAACATTCATCTTCGTCTTGTTTTAAGTTGTACAAGTCTTTAATGGTCACATACCTTTCGATGTAGGCACTAAATTGATGAACAAAAGAATTGGTTGTTTCTTCGAAATTCCTCAAATAATTAGTGGATAATTGATAATACCACTCTAATGTCATTCCTCCTAAAATTTTCGAGAACATTTTTAGCAATAATAAGTCATCATGTGATATATCATGACATGTTATCCTAAACATATGAAGATGCTCTATGGGATCTTCAGTTCCTTTATATATATGCAGGACAGGCATAGGAAAATGTTTAGGATATGGCTATGCTATGACTATAGGATCTAAAGTCTGACTACACATCTCTCGATAATTATACGAGGGACGATAGGGATCTATCTGATCCATGCGGGAAACTAACTATTTCACCATGGCTTCAAGATTACTAGTTTGTCCACCATATTGGTTCGGTGGGATATAGGTATGGGATTTATGAGTGTATGATGGTGTGACATAAGGATTAGACGCTATATTGCTATTATGTAAAGTGTTGGTAGGAAGAGTATTATGAAGGGGATTTGTAGTAGTATTATGTTGTACCCCGTATTTTTGGTAATTGGTGTTTGGTTTTGTTTTGGGTTTTTGTTGATTTGAGGCATGTTGCTCAATAGTTTGGCAAAATAGAGCAGTAAATGATGGTTTATTTTGTGCGGGAATAACCCTAGGCTTGCTAACAGGCACTTTAGATGGTTGGGTAAGCTGTTGTTGTTGCATGTTCTGGATTATAGCGGCCATATCCAAATTGGATGGTCCAGCTTGATCACTCTCTTGATCAACAAAGGACAAGGGATTAGTGCATGTGTGAAATACTTCTTCTAGGGTTTCTTGAGTGTCACTAATTCAATCCTTGTCCATATGGACTGCTCTATTAAGAACACCAATATTAGTATTAATGAACTTCCAAAATTGTTCCATGTTTTCAAAAGTGACAGCTCCTCCTAGAGACATTTTAGGGGATGAGGATCCTTCCTCTCTAACATTTTCTTCTTGTTCATTTCTTATAGCAAGCTCTTCTTCTTGTTGGTCTAGGATTTCTTCTTCCTGAACTTGATCTTAAGGAAGGACATCTAGGTTATTTAATGGTTTTCCTAACCAATATTCTTCTTCTTCAGTCTATTTTCCATTCCTACGTCTAGGCATTGTGCTACACTTAGGTCTCAGCAAATATATATACTTGTATATATATATGTGATAGGATTGAGAGGTATATATTTTAATTATATACCTACTATAATACTTAAAAGGGAAATGTTTTTATTTTTTGTTTTTGTTTTTGTGTTTTATAATATTATTATAAATATAACAAATAGCATTCTAGTTGCAAAAATAATAACAATAGTAAAAAGAATGACTTAGTTTTCTATAAATAGTTTATGGATATCATTAAGAGGATCAAGTTCATCAGGAGTCATGAAATGCTCATCTTCAAATTGGAAATGGTTTTTCAAGAATTTGACAAAGTGTGCTATAGTAATATGATCTGTTTCAGACTCTGACCTGTAGAAATAAAGTTCATGGCAATACTCTCGATATAACACAGCTCTAGGAACTCTATTCCATATATTTTTATCTATACAACTTCTTGATCCTCTATACGAGATAGAAATTTATGTACTACAACTACATTCTTGAGCTATTCCTCAAAGGTGTATAATTTTGAAGACACAAGTGCTCTCTTATCGGCTAATCACCTATGGCAAGATCTCTGAATTTCATGGTACAAAGTCACCTGATCAGGATCCAAGATTCTATCTAGGACAATCCTCGTAATTTGCCTAAGTTCTGTTGATCTAGATTAAATAATATCCAATATCCTATCAAGTTTGTCCCACAAAGGTTGGACTCTATTTGTTTGAGGTACTCTAAGCACAGACGTAATCTCTATGGCTGTTAATTGATTTTCAACATTTATGGTTACAACTCGTCTTTTATTATAATCTACCATCTAAGTTTGATATGCAATTTTAACAATTTTCTAATGATTCTAGATGTTATTAATAATGCATATATATTTTTATTTATATTTTTTTGTTTTGTTTTCAAAAGGCTTTTTTAGTTTCATGTCGGGTTCACCAAAATGTACTGACCCAAATTTTTTGTACCCTTACCTTCAGGCTAAAGGATCCGTGCCCGAAAGGGGGATGCAAGAAGGATGGGACAATACCTCGACTGAGAGGCCCTTTGAAGGTCACGCCTCTCGGGGGAGGGGTATAAGGGTGAATTTTTGACAGATGGTGGGGTTCACCAGGAAACTTTGAGTGGTAGTTTCCACGCATAGGTTGAGAATGGGTTTGATGTGTTCATTTTATACTCAATAATTCATATTCATAGGTTGGCCAAAATGAATCTAAGCTATTCTATATGAAAATGCCAATTTATATGAATACATAGAGCATGAATGAATCCTAAATACCAAAAATATGTTAAATGAGAAGGAATGCACCTTATTTCAGATGTCTGATGAAGATTCTAAAGCTTGTAGGAGTCCAAATCATCTCGGATATGATGGGATCATCTGCAATTGTACAGAATCATCCCAGATCATAGGCGATCATCTGAAATTAGACAAGATCGTCGTCGATCTGAGGAATTCGTTAGAAACCTATAATCACATAAACAGACACCAAAAACCAAAAATGCAACTACAAGAATAATGCAAAATGATAGAAATGAGAGTATAAATGCTTAATTGATAAATCTAGATAGTAGATTAAAGGAAATGCATTGTTTTAATAACTTATTTTAACTTTATCATGCATTTATGCTAAATGAGGTGAACTCCAAGATGCAGAATGAAAATAATCAAGCTAATGCATAGTAAAATAAGGTAGGAAGATGAGAAATGCAAACTCAGGGCTCTGATTTCTCCCAATCTGAACTGCAGTCGAGATTGCCTCCAATCGTACGAGATCATCGTCGATCTATGATAGGATTGTCCAAAATCATGTGGAATCACCTGCGATGATCCGAGCTTCCTCTAGCTGAAGCATAGTGAAAACCTACAATGAAAACTTAAAACTACGAGTGCAAACAATGGTAGATAGGACATCTTAACATAGCAAAGCTAAATGGCAGGGAAAATCAACTAGGGAGAGATTCAAGAGGAGATCCAGGGGGATAAACTAAGAAAATCCTAGTTTATATAGAATTAGGGGGAGGTTAGGAGGTTGGGGATCATCCCAATCTAGGAGATCTCCAACGGAGGAATCTCCAACTGCACAGACATGCTTCTGCCCAAGTTGGAGAGGCTGTTGAAATAGAAGCTAATTATGAAAATTTGGTTTTGGGATGAAATCGTCTGGATGTTCTATTCCAGATGAATTTTTATGATCTGGGATGATTTCGTCTGATCTATGACGATATCGTCCAACGATCAAAACAACTCCTAAAAATGGTATGAAAAACGGGTGGAGCAGTTAACGGGGTGTTTCAGGGTTAAAATTCAAATTTTTATCTTTTTACTAAGGGTTTAACTACGCCAATTTTAGGGTGCTACACTATCAATGGATGTTACTTTGTGCACTCCAATTGTTATCTTATCCTCGTGAATGCTATCCATAAGTCATGCAAATAGGGATACTACAATGTTGTTTTTCAACCTATAGCAATATATTCAAGTTAACAAAGTAGCACACTTCTGAATGTGTTTTGTAGTTATAGGAACCATGTTTCAATTGGAATAAGAGTTAAAAATTTTGGTGGTCCCTTCCTTTAGGAGCCATATGATTTAAGTTGAGCATGTAGCCTATTAGGGTTGCTCATAAATTCTAGAATACAGTGCTCATCGTATGAAGCAATATTTTCCTCGCACGATGACATAGGGTGAGTTAAAATAAATAAATCAAAACATAAGGTTTTATGTAACTCTTCCTTGAGGAGTAGAAGCCATCAAGTGGTGCTTGATAGAACCCTCGTGTCTGTTACATGACACTATTCGAAGTGTAGACGTGGAATAAAATCCAAGGAAGAAAAATGATTTACAATAATAAATCCCACACTTAAAATGTGAATATCCTTGAGCACCTAAAATACCCCTTAGCCTAGAGATATGGTTGACTACCTTTGGTGGTAGTCGTGAACCCTATGCTTAGGCATCCTCTAAACCTTGCTTGAGCCATGTGGCGAGTGTGACAATCAAAGAGTAATACCATAGTAGGTTTAGGCTTATATCGTTTGTAATATTTAGTTGAACTAATCGACTAAGGTAAATATGGATGAGTGTAATAAGATATCTTGTATACGTTGATGATATTTATAATATACTTTTTTTTATGGTGAAATAGGGTAATGTTGACATGTGGCTAGATAGATATAGCTTAGGAAAAATGGAAGATAAACTCCTTTAAGAAAGATAAAAGGGAATTCAACATTTGAATTTAAATTAAGGTCTACACGAATCAAACCTTTAGATTTAACATAATAATGTTATAATGAAACCATCTATGAAATACATTCTCTTATAAATTTGATTAAATATCAAACAAAATTATGTGGGTCCTTTTACTACTGTTATTGTAATAAAGGATTTTTTTTGGTAGGTAAAGTAAAATTTATTTACTTACGGGTTGAAGGGACCCACCCCTATTTACAAGAAGATCATCTGCATTCGAAATGCAGGCCAAAAACACCAATTTACAATAGTTCATCTGCATTCGTAATGCAGGGCAAAAACACCAGCACCACAGTCAGAAACCAACAAAAACTAACAACCGAGCTAAACCAAAACAAACTGACCGATGGTGTCGAAGAGACACCTTTTAGGTGGTTAGAACCATCGGTAAAATTTGGCCACTGATGATTGGCCTTTGCGAACATTCTAACAACGTTAGAGAAGAGGCACCCTCCTGCTTCGACAGAGCTAAGTGTTTGATCTTTTGTCATTATCCAGGTTGACTTTCTCGATGACTTCCATGGGAAAGTTGTCTTCCCAAATGGTGAGGGAGCTCTCTTTGATTGCTCTGTTTGCCAAGGTGTCGGCCACTTGATTGGCCTCCCTGAACACATGCTTGATCTGGGATTGCTCGTTGTTGCAAAGGCCTAGCTGGCATTCCTGGATAATGTTCTCTATATTTTTCCCACCCTTGCTATTTCTTTGGATGAGTTTGACAATGATCTCCGAGTCCCCTTCGTAGATGACAGGGGCTGCCAGGTTTTTGGAAATGTCAATACATCTCCAGAGGGCCCTGGCTTCCACGAAGTTGTTGGTCTGGGACCCCAGATTTTCAACAAAGGCCTTAAGGATTTTGCCACTATGATCTCTGAAGACCCCTCCTGCTCCCGCTTTGCCTGGGTTCCCTTTGGAGGCACCATCGAAGTTAGCCTTGAGCCAACCTTGGGGGGAGGGACCCAAGTGACCTGAGATCTGTCTTTTCTGGGTTTCTGAGACTTACTGCGATCCTGGGGAATCTTGAGGGTGGAACAGAGCAATTCTTCAATCCCTGGAGTAGGGCTGGCCTGACAAGGGATGAGTCCAAAATTTTTGGTGGCGTAAGCAAGGGCTCTAGCAGCTACGACTTCACGGGTTCTGGGGCCTTTGTTGAAAACTCACCTGTTGCGCTCCAACCAGAGCTGCCAGAAGATGTGATGGATGAGGACTTCCCACAAAAATCTTAGCCTGGGATGCTTGAAGGGCTTAGGCCATTGGCAAATGAACTCTTTGACAGAGTTTGGCCAGGTCCAGCTAACCTGAAAGCTTTGGGTGGCTAGGGAGAAAACACTTTTGGAGTAGGGGCAATCCATCAAGATGTGGTGAACAGATTCCCAGGCCTGGAGGCATAGGAAACATCTATTCGGCACCATGATCCCTCATCGCATGAGATTGTCCCCAGTAAGGATTTTGTTGTGGATGGTCATCCAACAGAAGTGCACGATTTTGGGAATGAGGGATTTGATCCACACCTTGTTAGCGACCACCTTCTCGCAGCTGGGGGTGCCCTGGGAACCCATCTTCTCAATAAGTTGGGCCACGGTCTTGACAGAGAAATTCCCATCATTGGTGCCTTTCCAACACCGCTCATCTCTCCTGTTGACATGAGGGAGGAAAGTTGATCGTTGGATCTCCTGAATCCCTTTCACGGCTTCCCTGATGGGTTCATTTCTTATTCTAAAATTGATCTTCTTCCACTCCTGGGCTTTCGGGCTGGAGGAAATGAAGTCTGCAACCCTGAGCCCGAATCTATTGTCAGTCAAATGCCTGGTAGGGATCAAAACCAGATTGTTGATGAGGGGGGAATTCTTGACCCAGGTATCTTCCCAGAAGTTGATGTTGGCCCCATTCCCCAGCTTCTAGGAAGACCCTTCGAGGATGATGTTCTGGGTATGAGTGATGGATTTCTAGAAATGGGAACCGTTGCATGGGGGAGGCGCTTGGAGGAAGGCCTGGTGTTGAAGGTACTTTCTTTTCATGATGTTTACCCATTCAATATTGGCCTTAGTCACTACTCTCCAAGCCTGCTTGGCTAGGAGAGCTAGGTTGGCAACTGAGATTCGACGTAGACCAAGACCTCCCTGATCTTTGGGGGAGCAAACTTTATCCCAAGCTACTAGGTGGAGCTTTCTTGAGGCCTCCGATCCAGACCAAAGGAACTGCTTTTGAATTTTTTCAATGGCTTCTCCCATCGAGGCCGAGATTTTGAACACAGACATGAAATATGTGGGGATGCTCTGCAAGATGGATTTGACCAAAGTTGCCTTCCCTGCACTGGTGAGCAGGGCCCCTTTCCACCCAGCTAACTTGTTACGGATCTTGTCCACCACGTTTGCCCACATGGTTGGTCGGGCCCTGCCATGGAACATGGGGAGCCCGAGGTAAGTGGTCGGGAACTCAGAAATGGAACATCCCAGGATTCTGGTGATCTTGCACTATCTTTTGGCTGGGGTATGGATGAAGAACAACTTGCTTTTAGTGTAATTGATTTTCTGGCCAACAGCTTCCTCGAAGCGGTTGAGAATATCCTTGATCACCTTGGCATCTGCTACCGAAGCCTTAGTAGCCATCAACGTGTCATCTACAAACTGTTGGTGAGTGGTGGGGGGAAGCCCGGACGCTGCCCTGATCCTAAAAGCTGACTACAGGAGCAGGCCTCCTTGATAGTTCTCCCCAAACTCTCTGCCAGGATGATGAACAGAATGGGGGACAGAGGGTCACCCTGCCTCAGGCCCCGAGAACTCGGGAAGTAACCCGCAGCAGAACCATTTACCATGATAGAGAACCAAGAAGAGGAAATGCAGTTGTAGATCAGGTTTACCCAGGACTCATGGAACCCGAACTTGAGAAGGATTTGGCTGAGGAATTCCCTGTTGACTCTGTCAAAGGCCTTGTTCATGTCCAGCTTGAGGAAGAAGGCAACCGTGTCTGAAACCTGGGCTGAATGGATCAATTCATGGATGGTGATGACCCCATCGAGAATATTGCATCCTTTGACTATGCTCCCCTGACATGGGTCAATGATGGATGAAAGAATGTTGGATAGCCTGGATGCCAGGGCTTTGGTGAGGATTTTGTAAATGACATTGCATAGGCTGATGGGCCGGTAATCAGAGAGGGATCGAGAATTGGCCCCTTTGGGGATGAGAGCCAAGAAGGTGGAATTCACATCTCTAGGAATGGACCTGGAGATTTGCATTTCCCTAATGGCGTTAGAAAGATCCTACCCCACGATGTCCCAGAAGGTCTAGAAAAACCTGGGCGAGAACCCGTCCGGCCCAGGGGCTTTGTCGGGCTTCATGGAAAAGAGGGCCTGGTGAACTTCATCCTGGGAGATGGGGCTGAGGAGAAAATCATTTGATTCCTGGGAGATGATGGTGGGGATGATGGCCAGGAGGGATTCCATGGCCTCGGGGGCTTGGGGTGGGCTGGAACCTAGGAGGCTTCTGAAATGATTGATGGCTTCTTCTCTGATTGCATGGATATCCGAAATGGCTGCCCCATCCTGCAAGACAAGGCTTTTGATCTTATTGGCACTCCTATGCCTCAAGGTTGAGATGTGGAAGAACTTGGTATTGGCATCACCTTCCTTGAGCCAAAGTTGTCTTGACTTCTGGCACCAAAAAGTTTCCTCCTTGGTGAGGATGTTGTGGTACTCAGACAACAAGGCGCTCTCCTCATCCCTAAGACTGTCACTGCCTTCGCCTTTCTGAAAGGACTCCTCAATCTGGCTGATTCAGGATTTGACCTATTGTTTGTCTTCGAAGATGTTCCCGAAGGTTTCCTTATTCCACTTTTTCAAGTTCCCTTTGATGAACCTGAGTTTCTGGGTTACCTGGTTAATAGCAGACCCCAGGAATTTTTGACTCCACCATGACTGTATCAAGCCCTTGAGATCCTTGTGGTGAATCCACATTGCTTCAAACCTGAAAGGGGTCTTGAACTGCGGTCTAGAATCTGATTCCAGGATGAGGGGACTATGATCAGAGCCTATCTTTGGGAGGGCTCACAAACTGGCATCCCCAAAGCAGGGGAGGGCTTCCTGGGAAAGCAAAAATCTGTCTAGGCGCTCTTGGATCAGATTGGTGCCCTTCCTTCTATTGCTCCAAGTGAAGAGGGACCCCTGAAGCTGGACATCCATGAGAGCATTGGAATTAATGAAGTTTCTTAGGTCTGCAGTATCTCTGTGAGTGATGTTGTTCCCTCCTTTTTTGTCCTTGAGGTGCAAAGGAGAATTGAAGTCCCCTGCCAGGATCCAGGGAGTTCCTTCGAAGACCTGCCTCATTGAAGTGAGCATTTTCCATAGAGCTTCTCTGCCCACAGAGGTGTTCGGGGCATAGAAATTTGACATCACCCAAGAATTCTGGGATTCAGTATCCTAGAATAGGATGTTGCTTACCCTATCATGGCCCAAAATAAGGTTTCCCTAGAGCTTGGCAGGATTCCAGAGACACAGGAGCCCTCCCGACGTCCCAGAAGTCGAGGAATGAATGAAATCATAGTTTCGCCAAATATTTCTAGCAATGTTAGGGGACCATTGATCACCCAATTTTGTTTCTTGAATGAGAAAAATGGTTGGATTATGTTCTCTCCTCATGGCTGCAGCTAGTCTCTGTTTGGCTGCCCCATTTAGGCCTCTCGCATTCCAGGAGAGGACTTTCATTTCAAACTCTTGGAAATTCTCTTGCCCCCTTTTCCTTGCTGAGCAGGGGGTTTGGATCTTCGACTTTCATCTTTGGAATTGTTTGTTGTTTCCTGAAATAGCGTTCTCTGGGTTCCATTGGCTATATCTTCAGCCACATTTTTGTTCCTTATGTCCGAATCAGAGGGTCTTCCTCTCTTTTTTCCCCTCCTACATCCATCATGGATTTTTGGGAGCTCCGAGTTATCCTGGGACTACTTTGCTCAGGGGATGACTGGTCCTCGGCTTCGTCATCAGCAGAGACAGAGTCTGAGTACACAGGAGAGGTTGGGTCTTCAGGACCCGGGCGGGGGGACGAAGGAGGAGAGAGGGGAGGCGGGCCTTGAGGGATTCTCGGGGAAGTGGGGGCACCGAGGATGGGGGAGGATTATGGATGGGGGTGGTAGGGGGCAGACCAGGGGAGGTCGAGGGGGCGAGAGGATGGTCATTGGTTCAGAGGTGGTCGGGATCTCGCCTTCCTCACAATCCTCACTGATAACAGAACTATGCAAAGGATTGAATTTATTGATTAGAGGAACATAGGTACTTGCCTTACGATTGAGCGGGCCTAGAGGGGGTCTAGAAATAGCTTTGCTGGCCATCGACAAGATAGGTGGGGGTTGATGTTGCATCTTCTTTGACTGGTCCCTAGCGGGTTTTGACTGTGGCGGGATCCGAAGTTTGGGGCACTACGACTGAAGATGGCCCTGGGATTGGCACTCAGGGCAAAAAGTTGGCTTGTTTTCATAGAAGAGTGGCTGCTTCCAGTTGAAGTCACCATAGATGAGGTTCAGGTGGTCTAGAAGCTGACTTTCTAGGTTCACATTCATGCAAATGCGGGCCTGGGTTAGCCGGGTTCTTGCTCGGGTGGCCGGGTCGATAGCCACGAGCTCGTCGATCGCCTTAGAAAGACCAAGCAAGGCATCTTCATAGAAGAAGTGGGCTGGGAGATCTGGAAGTCTAACCCATATGGGGGTGAAATTGATGTTCTGGGAGCTGGGGTTGAAGTCTGGTTGCCATTTTTTGAGGAACAGACTTCGCCTTCCATAGAACCAGGGCCCTCCGGATAAGATGCGCTCTACGTCTTCATGGGAATTGAGTTGAATCATGAAAAAACCCCTTGTCATTGCCGAGATCTCCAAGTTGCCTAGGGTTTTCCATTTTGAAGCCACCCATCTATGAATAGCATCTAAGTCAGGTCACCCATCGATGAATTTGCCTACCAAGGAGTTGGTATCCCAGGATTCATAGTTTTCCATGAGGGATTTAGGGCATAGAACATTATTCCCTTGCGTGATGAATTCGCTGGTCGTAGACGACATAGGAATTCATTTTTTTGGAGCAAGTCAGCAAAGGATGGCTTGCCGCCTACTGTTGGAACCTCGCCTGGGATATGGGGCCCTTGCTTGGCCATGGTGCCAGGCCTGACGGAGCCCTCGACGTCTCTGCTGCAACGATCAGGATCTAAGTGCGTCGCCATGGGGAGTGCCTACGAGAATCATTTCGCTGGCACGACCCAGTTTTGGGAGTCGGGGAAGGCACCCGGCTAGCCCTAGGAAGCGACGGGAGGATGGGCCGATATTAAGATTATTTGGCTAAAGCTACAAATTCTAACAATTAAGGTTGACACCCATAATAAAGGAGATTAACCAAAGTATAATTACTTGATTATTAGAATTAAGCATTGAAATATTATTTTTTTAATGGTTATATAAAATACTCATAAAAAATAAAAAGAAAAAGAAAAAGGGATCCTTTTTGGAATTTATAATGAAAGGAACAAAAAGGGATATACTTTTAGTTTTGCTAAGTCTAGAGGTTTATAAAGATGATTTCCTCTTTAGAGATGTTATGTCTTACATTTTGGAGTAACTTATAGATTTTTTGTAAGCTTTGAAAAAGATCAAATTTTGTTAATTGATTGTGAAAAGTTTGATCTAATTTATTGTATGAAAACTAAGCTACTTTGGTAATATAAAATAACCCTTAATGTTGAACTTACTTTACTTTGAGAAATGGAAAGAAAAATATTAACTTTAAAAATAATTGGGAATAGGGCCTGATAAAAAGGAAAAAGGAACTTATAAGGGTTCCATATTCTATAAGATATTACCCAGGAATTGGACTCCTAAATAATAATAAATTAGAAGATATAATGAGTTTAACATGAGGGAGATATGGGGATTCCCTCACTCTAGATTGAGGAGGTTCAAATAAATGTATTACGAGAACATAAGAACAAGGAAGGTATGTAGAAACCCAGGTGTTGTAGGTGAGTTGGAGAGGATAGGGCAATCCTCCAAGGGAGGTCCCAGGTTCGAATCTCCACCCTACCAAAAAGCTGAATTGGGTACCCAAAATCCAATTGATAATGTTGGTGCGGGCAGGGTTGGGTGCGACTCCCGGGTGACTTTGATGGTGTAGAACCCCCTGTTCATGGTCTCTCAGACCAAGGCAACCCCACAAGGGGTTTTTTGCTTAAAAAAAAAAAGGAAGGTATGTAGCGGATTGTCACTTGGGAAAAGGAATCTTGAAAATCCCTTTTGTAAATTGGCTAATGGAATGGTGATGGAAATATAAATATGAACATATTAAGGCTTGGTTTTCTCCCTGAATAGGGTTCCCAAGATACATGATGTGTCAAATGGCTTATATTTTGTGGTACTTGTTATGGAATTGTTATTTATATTTATTGCTTTAATGTTATTAGTATGAAAAAAGAAGAAATGGAATTGTTTATTATATTTTCATAAAAAGTACATAGTAAAGAAAGTCAGATGTTTAATATTTCTTTAATTCCTCCAATAAAATGTGGAACATTGATGGTACTTATGTATGAATTTTATAAAAGATATGAAGATATATCTTATTATTACCTTGGGGTTTGGGGGATTTTTCTTTGATAGTATTTGCCAATAGATTGTCAACCTAAATAGATCCCTAAGGTTACGATCAGAACTAAGGGAGATGTGATGGGATAATCCCTTAGGGTTGCAATAGGTACTTTAGAAAAGGATCACTAAAGTGTGATACAAGAGAAAGAGGGCTTAGAATTCCATTGTAACTAATTCCTTGTGAGGGATTCTCCAAAAGAGTGAGAGATACCCATGTGAGGTAGATATATCTCGTAAATGATAGTCATAGAGACATAAGCAACTGTAGGAGAATTCCTATGGGGGATGTTTTTTGGTGTGGTAGTTATTATAAATACTAATCAATTTATGGGTGACCAAAATGAATTTGCCCCATAATGTGATATTCACCTCCATTAAACTATCTGGAAAAAATAGTTTAATGGTGTATAGTAGTTCTATACTAGATGATTTGTGTAAAACTACAAGAAGCTTGCACCTAAGTACTAGTTAAGGAATACCAAATACTAGTTAGGGAATTGACATCCCTTTTCTCAGACGAACGAGATAGGGTTAATTTGCATTGTGGTCAAAATTTCCTTTAAAAGAGAGAGGAAACAGGGTGACCACTCAAAAGTATCCTTTAATGTTGTATGGGCAGTGTGCAAGGTAAACCCTAGAACTAATGTGGGAGATTGGCCACTCCAGTCCAGCTGAGGGATGCTGCAACATATGAAACTTGTAATGTGGTAAAATATTGTATGGAATATATCTGAATAGTCTTGATTTAACTTGAATTTTAGAAAAAAACATGGGTTGAAATTTAGGTCATTATATGCTCTTTGTTTTGCATATCTATTTGTAAGCTTATGCTATCAATTTGTTTTCAGATTCTTAGTTTTTGGTTGAATGTGGTGTTCTATTAACAATTGAGATCCTTGCAGATTCAAACAATTTGATTATTATTCCTTTCATGGCATCATAACAATAGGTTTTGTAGTCATCCATTAGTGAGTGTTGTGCAATTATTTTTCTTGCAGGTTCAAATATGTGTGTGGAAGCTTCCATTTTTATGATCGGGTCTTTGATGGAGTTTTTGGCCAATTTTGTGTCTCTCCTTCCACTTTTAGATCATCATCAACCTCTTGAACTCTCTTCTACCCATACAGTAATAGCCTCATTCCATTGGATCTATCCTAAGCAATTTTTCTTAGCATTTCCTCTTTTTGACAGGGTCACCAAAACATCCCATTTTTGTATTTTGCATATATCTTCTGATAGAATATGATTTTTTCCATGAAAAATTGTACAAGTTTGTAGATGTATTCTTATGATCTGTGTCCAAAATTTTAACTCCTTTGGATAATTATTCTTCAAGTTATCATTATTTTACGAAAACCTATCCAAATTTAGTAATTATCATATATCTTCATCAAAGCTTTGAATTTTTTGAATATTTTTTACGGATTTCATAAATTAGCTGATAGACCTACACATAAAATTTTAGTGCATTTGGAGTTTTATTTAAAACATTACAGTGATTTTACTATTTTTAGTAAACTCATTATTTTGGACAAAATATTTGGAGTTGCTCAACAAAACTTTTTCCAAGACTGTAAAATCATGTTTCTGATTTGTTTCTAAAATTTTAGATCATTTGGATCTATATTTAGAAATTTATGATGATTTTATGATGCACTCTCATTATATTGCATTGTGAAAAGTTATTTTTATTTTTTGCACTTGAACCTTGTATATGGACTATTGTTATAAAGTCCCATCTTTTGCATTCTTGTGAAGCTAATAAAATAATATTTTTGGGGGTTGTATTGATGTTGATTTGTGCACCCTATCTACATTATTTTGATCTTTGGTTATCTTTGTAGCATGGCTTCTTCATATTATTCTGCATTAGATCAATGTGAGCCATTAACAACACATAATTACCACACATGAAGACCAAGATTAAAAACAACCATTAAACAAAAAGGATTATGGGCTTTAATGTTTGAATAAAAACCAGTGTTCACTAGATAATATAATTTTTTTAGCACAAATACAAATTAGATGAATGTATGGGTTTGATAGGAACTTATGTAAGTGATAGTATTTTATTTCATTTATAAGGACATGACTCTCCTTTTAAAATTTGGGAGAAATTGAATAGCTTATTTGGTAAGGTGGATCATTTAAGAGCCATGCAACTTGAATTTGAGATCATTTTTCTCAATCCTAAATGTTTTTCATCTATTGTAGACTATCTTACTAAGTTCAAGCACTTGTTGACACAGTTAAAGGGGAGTGGGAGAGATAAGAAATATGAAGAGTGTGTTTACCTAATTCTATCCAAGTTGAAAGTTCCATTCCAAATATTTGCTTCTACCTTTTTCTCTAGCATGTATGCCTTAGGTGCCAAATTCAAACTATTTAATTTGGAGTTATTTTGTGAAAGACTTTCTAGGGAAAAATCCAAATTGTCTAACCTTGAGTCTTCCACCTCTCAAAAGACATTAGTAGCATCTACTCCTAAGTGTAAGGTAAAATTAAGAGGTAAACCTAAGTCCACTCCTCCATATCAAAGTGCCCCTAAACCCAAATAATATAA
Organism: Wollemia nobilis; assembly: GCA_028583015.1. Classification (NCBI taxonomy): domain Eukaryota; kingdom Viridiplantae; phylum Streptophyta; class Pinopsida; order Araucariales; family Araucariaceae; genus Wollemia; species Wollemia nobilis. The sequence continues at coordinate 9,208,716 of JAQPPZ010016467.1, read as the reverse complement.
CTCTAAACCCAAAGATTCTTCTAAATCCAAGAATAAATCTAGCCTTTCATGCTCCTTTTATAGGGGGAATAGTCATGTAGAAACTAGGTGTTATAAGAGAATGCAAGCCTTGGAATATGTAGTTAGAAAACACAAGATCTCTATCTCCACTCCTTCTCCTTCCAGTAAGCATGGTAAAGCACTTAATGTTGTTGGAAGATCTCAATCAACTATTACATATAGTTGGGTTATAGATTATGATGCTTCTCACTACATGAATTATTCTAAGGAGTCATTAGTATCTCTTGGTTTGAGTTCTACTTCCAACATTGAGGTTGGAGATTCTTCCTTTATTTTTGTTAAGGGAAATGTGACATACAACTTAATGGTGGTTGCATCAATGATGCACTAAATGTTCTTGACATGACTATAAATTTACTTTTTGTTTATCAAATTTTTCATTATGGTTAGAGAAAATTAATGATTTTCACACCACAAGGAGCTGAAGTTAGAACCTTGTTGGAACCTCATTCAATTGTTGCACAAGGTTTTTTTGGTCATAGTTCTAGACTTTTTTTTTTATGAGACTTCCTCTATAGGGATATGCTTGGTTACTCATGTAGATTCTAAGAGTAAGATTTGGCATGAGAGATTTGCACATCTTAATTATAGATATTTGAAGGAGTTGAGCACTCATGGTATGGTTGATGGTTTGCCTAGAGTTTTTTGTCTTGATGCAATTTTCCTTGGATGTGCATTAGGAAAACAACACCAAGATCCATTTCCTAAGGGTAAGTCAAAAAGAGCTTCTTCACCATTTGAGCTTGTGCATAGTGACTTGATGGTTTTTTCTACTCCTTTAAAAGGAGCTAAGTATGTACTTACATTTATTGATGATTTATTGAGGTATACTTGGGTTTATTTTCTCAAGTATAAGAGTGATGTATTTTCACACTTCAAAGCCTTTAAGGCTTTTGTCGAGAATAAATCTTCTAGTTGCATAAAAAATCTTCACACTAATAATGAGGGGAGTACTTCTATAGAGAGTTTTTTTATTTTTTAGTAACTCATGGTATTGTTCACCAACATTATTTTCCTCATACTTCATACTAGTATGGCTTAGCAGAAAGTAAGAACTAAAATTTGAAGGATATGGCTATATGCATGATGCATTCCAGGGATTTACCTCTTGTATACTGGGCAAAAGTAGTTAGTTGTACCAACTACATTCAAAATTACACATCACATAGAGCACTTGAGCATTTGACTCCAGAGGAGGCTTGGTCTAGGACTAAGCTTGATGTCTCATTTTTTAGAGTTTTTGGAAGCCATGCTTGGGCCTTTGTGCTAAAGAAGCAAAGGAAAGAGTTGGATAAGAAGAGTAAACCCTTGATCTTTATTGGGTATTGTGAGGACATGAGAGCTTATTGAATTTTGGACCTTATACTCATGATGTTATTTTTAGAACTCATGTTCAGTTTGATGAGCACTTCTCTTCTCATGATTCTTCATCTTCTTCCTCTTATTTTTAACTTCCATCCATTGATGATTCTTCACTTCATCCCGAGGATCCATTCTTTGAGGAATAATTTTAGGAGGCGACTACGAAGGTTATGGATATAGATTCGAATGAGGATCTCATTCCTATTGATGCTATCAATATGCCTAGGTTGGCTCATACCATAGTTTCTGAGGTGACACCTTTCATACATGATATTCCACCTACTAGACATCATCATGCACATTCTATAGGTTTTGGAATTTTGTTTCAGGTAGCTTTTGGGGATCCATAGTATTTCTCACAAGCTCATGGGATACAGGAGTGGGATGATGCGATGACAGATGAGTATTCATCTTTGATGAAGAATTATACCTGGTATTTTGTCTCTCTTCCTAAGGTAATAAAGTTGATTAGGTGTAAGTGGGTATACCAAACCAAATATGAAGTTGATGGGTCCATTGACAAGTATAATCAGGGTTATGCATAGCGGCTATTTATCGCCAAATTGGCTAGAATTAGGATTTTCAAAATTTAGAATTGGCTGATATTTGGGACCCTTCACCAGGGCCCATTAGCCAAAAATTACTGGGTGCAAATGTTTTTGGGGGTCGATTCGCCTCAATTTTATAATAATTTGACCATTTTAGGTGTAAATTTCCAACATTGCCACTAATAATAGTGAACCTTCTGCATGCATTTGGACACTATTCACCTGTATTTCGAAACTGATTCGTCAAATTTTTATAAATACATTTTGGGGTCGACCCCTTATGCATAACCCTAAGTATAAGACTCATCTTGTTGTAAAGGGTTTCTTGCAAATCGAAGGTATTGATTACTCTAAGACTTTTCCACCCATTACCAAGATGGATTTTGTGCACCTTTGTACTTTTTTTTGCTGCATCACAGGGTTGGCCAGTGTATCAGATGGATGTGAAGAGTGCCTTCTTGCACGGATATTTGTAGAAGGAAATCTACATGGAGCAACCTGCTAGGTTTGTTCATGATTCTTCTCTTGTTTGTAGACTATAAAGGTCTCTCTATGGTCTAAAATAGGTCCCTCAATCCTAGTATGAGAATATGGATTCTTTTCTTCTACTAGTTTTGTTCATTGCCACTCAGCTACTATAATATATATACAACATGTTGGAGAGGATATTGTTATACTTGTCTTGTTGATGATTTTATTCTCATTAACAACTCTTCTTTCCACATTTAAACTTTTCAAAGGGCTCTCAGTACAATTTGATATGACAGATCTAGATCTTTTACACTTTTTCCTTGGTTTGCAGATTTCTCAATCAGAGTCAAGGATTCATTTGAGTCAAGTACACCCATGATCTTCTCTCATATTTTGGTATTACTAATTGCAAGCCATGTCTCTCTCCTTTCCAGTCTAGAGTCTCTCTTACTTCCACATGCATCACTCCTCTTCATGATCCTACCTTGTATAGGTAGTTGGTTGGAAGTTTGATGTACTTGACCCATACTCACCTCGATATTTCTTTTGTAGTTGGGCTTGTATCTCGGTTTGCACATACCCCTCATAATAGTCATTAATAGGCTACCAAGAGTATTTTATGATATTTTTAGGGCACTTCACACTTTGGATTACACTACACCAAATGTTCTACTTAGTTGGTTGGATATACTAATTTAGATTGGGCAAGTTCTATTGATGAAAAGCGTTCCACTTTTGGATACATTTTTTTTCTTGTCTCTTCTCCAGTTGCTTTGGTATGCAAGAAAAAACAAACTATTGCATTTTCATCTACATAGGTAGAGTACAAGGAAACAATCATAGTGAGTCAAGAGGTTCTTTGGCTATGACAATTATTGATAGAGTTTGGATTCCCATAGGATTCACCAACTGTACTTTGGTGTGACAACCAAAGTGTAATTCACATTTCTCACAACCCTATTGAGCACCAACGGACCAAACATATTGATATTCACATGCACATCATTCCCCAACACATTCAGGATGGAGTTCTTTGCTTGGAGTACATTCCAACTCAATAGTAGGTTGTCAACATCTTTACGAAGCCTTTTGCATCACCTCACTACCTTGAGTTGTGTGGCATGCTTGGGGTTTCAAAATTTGTCCTTGGGGGTGTCCATGAGGACATCTTCCTTCTTTCTCTATTTTTCTAGCAGGATGGTCTTTTGCCCACGTGTTTTTTCCTTCTTCTTGTTTGATATTTCTTCATGGATATATTGTACATTATTACCTGATTAGATCTTGTTATCAGGACTCAAACTGTGGAGATGCCACTTTATTTTTTGGCCCCTCGCTTCACTTGAGGGGGGGTGTTATATTAGGTTGTTTACCTTAGCTCATGTTCACCTGGGTAATTTATTTTATTTTTATTTAGTTATTCCATGTATTTTTCCCACCCACTTATGTGTGGATATTTCATTTATCTTATTTAGATATTATGAGATATTACATATTTATTTCTTAGATATTATGGGGATATTTTTAGGTTTGATTATTCCTAGGTGTTATGGGGATATTTTTAGGTATATTTGGATGGTTGAGATTCTTTCTCCCCATAGCAATTACATATCTATGGACAATATCATAGATTCCTTTTGTATGGTGGATATTTTTCCTTAGCTTGATACTACGACTATGATTGATCATCCTTACCTATATAAGCAAGGCACCTTCATTGTACTCATAGTTAATTTTTCAAATATAATATATGATATTGTTGCTCTTTGTTTTGCATATCTATTTGTAATATTATGCTATCAATTTTCTTTTAGATTCTTGTTTTTTGGTTGAATGTGGTGTTCTATTAACACCTAAGATCCTTATGGTTTGGAACAATCTAATTAATGTTCCTTTCTACATCTGGTGGCTTCCACTTTATATTATTTGTCTTCTTTTTGCTTCTCTTGCACCCAACATCATAATTCCATTTAATGACTTGAATCCATATATCAAGACTCTTTTCTTCCATATTAGGGACTGGATGAGCTGATAGGTTTGGTTTAGACTCCTCTATAGCTAAACATATATTCCTTATCATTAACTCTAAATTGTTTTCCTTTACTTTAAATATTCTTCTATTACTTTCTAGCCATACAATCTAAAGTATTTTATCTTTTAATATATCCCATATTGTCTATAAAGCCTCACTTTTATAAGTGCTTTGTCATTGCTTTAACCAATATTCAATTATGCTATTCATCACCATGTATTTACTAAACATATTAAGAATCCATTGTCATAGATTCCATACTATTGGCAATGTCCCAAGAGATGGTCTATACTCTCCTCCTCTTTGCAAAAAACACATTGAGAGGGGCCATAAAAATCCCTTTTCATAAGGTTATCCCAAGATAAAATTCTGCTATGACCTACAAGTCAATCAAACATTTTGACTTTAGGAATGCTTGGGCTATCCCAAATATCTCTCCATATTCTAGTTATGTTATTATTTTGTTGGTGTTGTATATTATATCCACATCTTATTGTGTATTCTCTTGAGCTATTCAACTTCCAAATCAAATTATCCTTGGCTCCCCTAAAAATATTCATTGTTGTTATCTTTATATTCAATTGCCTCCTAGCATCAATGTCTTGAATACTTGTAAAAATATCTTCTTTCAATTTGTATCTTTCTGATCCTTGTACAAAATATTTTAAACTCTATCACCATATTTATCTTGAAGCAATCTCATAGAAGGTTTCAATATTGGATCTAAATAGAGTGGTTTTTTAATCACACCAAGTATCCATCCAAATAGAATTTTTTTCTCTAGTTCCCACCACCCATATTAAACCTTTAATCATAAGATCAATGGATTTTTTAATCCATTCCAAAGAGCAAAATCATTTGGTAGAGAAAATGCAATAAATATTAAACTTGGGTCATTGGGATCAACATACTTAATTAGAAGACTTCTTACCCATTGTCTTTGACTCTCTTTGTACAATATCTAAATTACTTTTCCCCTACGAGTTAAATTTGCATCTATAAGAACTCTTAAACCAAGATCCCCTAGTTTTATCATTACACACCTTGCTTCATTTCATTAAATGAAATTTCCTTTTATCATGTACACCTGGTCATCAAAAGGATTGCATAATATAGATTAAACTTTTTTCAACTGATTTTGGCATAGAATACAATGACATATAATATTTTGGAATGGCTTGTAAGATTGACTTAATTGACTATGCTCTTCCTGATAACGATAACCATCTACCTTTCCAATCTAGAACTTTATTTTGAACTATACTAATAACTATATTTCATAATTCTATCCTCATTCTCCCCTCAAATAAAGGTATCCCTAGATAAGTTACTAGTACATTTGCCTCCTCCACCTGAAGCAACCTACAAATTATTGCTTTGATAATAGGAGTGTTAAGAAAGTAAATTTTGTATTTTTTCCTGTTAACGTTTTGCCCTTATGCTATTTCATATTCCTTTATAAATTTATTCAAAACTCTGGCCTCATTTATCCTTACCTTCCCAAAAAGGGTTATATCATGTACAAATAGTTGATGGGTGATGTTTGTTAGAGTATATTACATCATTTAGATCATGTAAATGTACCTCCTTTGGTACATAACTAGAGTAGGAGTTTACTTTAGATTAAAGTTAGTTACTTACTTCAAGTATTGTAATAAACACACAAGTGTCAATGTGCAAGTTGTAAATGTACAAGGATTCCACTTGTACATCAAGTAGATAGGTAGAGTAAGGGCCAAGGAATCTATCTTCCTATATAAAGGGCTCATAGTGACTGTTTTAGTAGTGTAGTATCATATAGAGAGTGTGTGGTATATTTTAGTAGTATGGTAAAATGTAGTCCTTTCATATCTATTCATGGAGTGTTCATGTCCTCCATTATATAGAATTGTACTATTTTCATCACTTTCATTAATGGTATATTTCAAAGTTATTTACAGATGTTCATCTCATTATTTTCCTACATATTATTGTGCCATTAGTTTATAGTTATTTTAGATTAGTTATCTTGCATCTTGTGGTTGTACTTCTTGTAATACCATCCCATCAAAAGCTAATAGGGGTATCAGAGCATATGGTAGATCAGATAGGAAATAGGGAGAGCCACAAAGAGAGTCTAAGAGGAGTTCAAAAATCTCAGTTCTAAAATTTTTGATATTACATTTGGCTAGAGTATTTCCACGAGGTTGCAAAAAAACTCATGAAGACTAGGACTAAACATAAATTCCACTAGATTGACAAATTCAACTAGTGAAGATTATTTATCTTTAGATTTAGATTTTTTTCCATTACAGTCCTAATACTTTATTTTAGGAAAAAGGAGATTCAAGGTGATTTGGGAAGCTTCCTAGAAAAGAGCTAGGAAGAATATCTTCTTTAGAATCAATCTAGCACCAGAAGCAACAAAAAAAAGAACAAAGATTTGGTAGATTGAAGAAAAGGTCCTATTACTAGAGATCGTAGACCTACAGAGTGTAGAAGGAGAAAAGGCTATAGGAGCCTTGTTACAAATTTGAGGGAGAGTAAAATACTCCAATGAAGTGTCTCGATGGAGATAGTAGATTGGTTATCTCCAGTACAGATTGAATACTTCACCCTGAAGAAGCTGAAGAGACCCTTAGGTCTAGCTACAAAACTCCCAATTCTTGAAGATTGGAGGTTGGTGATCTCCATTAAAGCCTACATATTGTATAAGTGAATAAGTACTAGAAATATATTGTTCTATATTCTAGAAACAATAGATTTTAGATATCTAAGAGGAATATATCATTACCAACACTTCCATAGTAGAAGTTTTAAGGAAATGTCTCATTTGGAAGACCATAAGAATTGCGATATTGAAGACCTTAGAGAGGTCTCAAGGAGAAATAAGGAGGAGGTTTGGTGAGCCTCATTAAAGGAGATCAAAAGAAGGCCATTAAAAGAGTTCTTAGGAGAACTCATTAGAGAAATTTACCACCAAGAAGAAGTTCCTAATAAAGGAATATTTTGGGACAATTATTGTTAGGACTCTAATCCTAACATATCTATTACATTAACCTTAATCATATTTATTATAGACCAACGCGTCTTTTCACCATTAAAACTTTTGGCATAATTAAATAGACATTCGATGTGTATTTTTAGATGTCATCGAAGACATTTGAATTAATACATTGATTGGTTTCTACCATCAAGTTAAAACGTGATTCTATACAAAAGTGATTTCATCTATAATTATATTGTTTCTAGTTTGTATATTATTCTAATTATTTAGGTTCCTTGCATCTTGGTATCACAGCCAAATCTAAAGAGGAAGAAATATTTTTTTCTCCTTTTTACCCATTATCAAATGAGGATCTTGGACAAGCAATATCAACACAAAACCTATCATATACTGCTAAACCATACCAGGTATATGCGACCATTACGAGAAAAATTTTGCAGCACCATGGAGGGCACACAACAAATAGAAAATTCCATACGAGAGTAAAATCGTGCTCTAAAATAGGTCAAAAATATTATAAAAACACCAGGCATATAGTAGAAAAAATTATGGAGAAGAACATACAAATAAACTGGCCAAATCCCTAAAAAATTGTCGTTGCATCGTTTTTTGGCGAAGTCCAACAATTAACGGTGAAGTTTGATAAAAAAAAATTAAATCTTAAACCTAAAGTTTTTATTTTTTTCGGCCATTGGCAAAGGAATTATGTACGAGATTTTAAAGTTAAAAAAAAAAACTTCTGACAAAGATCGTTGTGCAATCTCGGTAGCACACGGCACCAGCAACCTTGGATCTTGGTAGTGGCCTCAATAGTAGCACGACACTAGTAAATAAAATAGGCACCAAAACTCATTCACTACATCCTACAATCCGGATGTAATATAATTTCTAACGTTTATTTAGGAGACGCCACATTCCACCCTATAAAAATTTCCATCGCTTCTATTTTAAAAGTAGAAAAATATCCGATTAGCTTGAAATCATCGATTTTTTATCCAACTAATATATCTCATATTCAATTTTTTTGGTCTTCAGTTCAAATTTTTAGGTGCACTACTGGTTTAAAAGACTCAAGAAATTAGTTTCTACCCATGCGGTTCACATTACCTACATCGATCTACCAGCAAAATTTCATCAACACGCACTCTAAAACTTCACAAGTAGAATAAGATCAAAATTATCAAAATAAAAATCACAAAACCCATCGACAACAAGATGATTGCTCATTTTTTGGTGAAATAAAAAGAAAAAGCGATGAAAAAAATAAAATTTAATATAAAGTTTTAAAAAAATATGATACCGAGAAATTCTACGGTGACCATACTTTGATACCGATGAGTGCAAGTTGAAACAATTTAAACTAATTATCCCACATTCGTGAGAAGGGAGGGCAAAATTTGGTTTAAAAAGCCTTGAAGGCATTGTAGACACCCAAAAGTTGCACATTGTTATACCTACGTACTTGTAGATCCTTCCGGACACTTGTAGGTTTACATAGGCTGTCCTAGGTACCCTTAGGTTGTCATAGACCAACGTAGACTATTGTAGATCATCCTAGACATGCGTAGATTATTGTAGTCATGCGTAGTCATACATAGATGGTCGTAGTCATGTGTAGTCATGCGTATATAGACATAGATTGTCATAGCATCGTGTAGACTCCCATATACTACTTCATCGGCTTTCAGGTCCTAAACCCTCATAAGCCTTCCAAATTACATCCGGTGCACTAAAATATCATTCGACGGTCTATTCACATGCAATTGAGGCCCCCACGGGGTATTAGTTGACCAAAACAATTAATAAGTCAATACCCAAATTCTAATTTAATGTTGACTTCACTTAAGTCATTTTTTAGGGTAAATTTGATTAAAAGAACCCTTAATCTTGATTATACTTAATCATATCCTCCCACATGTGTGAGATTAGGGTTTGTTGAGATATTTCTTTAATCATGTTTAAATTGGCTTAAATACCTCCTAATCAGGATTAGCCCTAATCCATCCTCACACATGTGTGAGGATGATATATTTCTCATAAGGAATGTGATGTTGCCACATAGCATTTCTTAACCTAACCCTAGTCAGAATCAAACCTAGGTTTAGTCTATCTAACCCCTCCTCTGCACCTTGCTTTTGCCTAAAAATAATGGGTCCCAAACCCCTAATTAAGTCTGGTTCACAAATTCAACAAAGCACAGTTACTCTACTAAAATGGAAAGCCAACATTGAATAGTTACTTCTCGATGCACACAGATGGATTTCAATGGTACACAGAGCCACCCCAGTTGCCTAGGAGTCAACCCACTAGAAGGATTTTGTAGAAGAGGCATCGCAGCTCAGATCGCCCCTTGCCCTGTGAATTCAACCTTAGTTCACCCCCTGGGTGGCGAATTGGATCTACAAGCCTCAAATTGCTCCATATTTGGGTGGTAAGCTCCATTTTTCTATATTAATACTTTCTGCACTATTTATTCCATGTTTTTTTATGATTTTATAGTCATTTCGTCTTTATAAATATGGGGCCTGACAGAGGCAAGCCCCCCAACGTATTGACCCCTTCTTGCAAGTTTCTTTCAGGTTATCGATAATATTTGAAGGAGAAGAACACCAAAAAATAGCAACCCAACGGTGGCCCATATACAAAGAAGCCCACCTACAATGAGGGACATCAGAAGTAGGCATCAGGCCTATAGTGTATTCAAAAAAGAAAAAATGGGAATTCGCCCTATTTGTAACCTATATCAAATTTATCATGAATAAAGCATTATATTTTTGAATGACTTGTGTTATTACTTGTTGTTAGATCAAATGTCAACTTATGGTCATTTCATTCTGGCATGCCCGATGGGACCCCCACAATGGATAGTGCTAGATTCATTTTCTTTGTAAATCTGACATTATCCTCTATTTTTGTGTATTGCAGGTACCAAATCTATTGTTCACAAAGACCTCCAAAGCCCTAGGAACCATCCTAGACCATCAAATTTTTTATTTGAAGCCTCTGAATCTGATTCACCCCTCATCCCGTGAACCAGTCCTAATTCACCTCCTGGGTCATGATTTGAGTCAAATTCACCCCTTAGGTGGTGATTTGAGCATAGGAGCCTCAAAAACCCCCAAATAAGCTAGGTTGATCTCTTCAGGGGCCAAAAAAACCCCCCTTAGCATCATAATGTAGGTATTTTCATTTTTGCTACCTATGTTGCAAGTTTTGGAAGTAGAAATACATTGACTAGTTGAATGACCATTACTAGGCCTAGTTTTGGGTTCATTGCAAAGTGGTTAAAGAATTAGGGTTTCTAAAATTTTTAGGACCTGCAACTTTCCAACAAGTGTACAAAATTTATTTCTCAAATAAATTTGCATTTGTCTTTTATTTTTGCATATGGCATAAGCCTAAGTTGTTCTTCCTTCATTCATAGCTTCCATTGCTAAAAGGAACTTTACATCCTAAAGTAAAATCAAGGTTTCTAATCCCCTCTTACATTTCTGAAAGAATTTTGCATTTTGAAAGTTCAAGGTTAGGGTTTCATAATCCCCTTTACTCCACACACATTTGGATTGCATATTTCTATGTTATGCAAAGTAGATTAGTTTTCTTCACAAAAGCATTTAGGTTAGACCACTTATTTACAAATATTATAAGCTAGCTAATCATTTGCTTTCAAAAAGGTATTAGGATTAGTTTTCTTTTGGAAAGGCAATTAGTTAGTTTCTTACCTTGCAAACACCATTAGCAAAACACAAACCCACACACACTCAGGTGGTACCTTAAACAAGTGGTGAGATTGGACTTCATCCCCAATCCACCGCTCGAGATTGGTGTGGATTGAGTTGCACTCTCCATTAGCTCACCCCCCTAGACACCTAGCAGCCCCAAAGGAGCAGTTTTTTGGATTTCATCACTGAAAAATCCCCCACTTTTGTGATTGGGCCCTGGATTTCATCACCAATGGTTACCTGCGAAGTGGCACAGGATTAGCGCCTTCATCCACAAGGCTTGTATAATTTGTAAAATTGGTAAATGTCATTCTTGACTAAGCCTGCCTAAGGATGAAGTGAATGCATGGGGTTTTTGACCATGCCTAGCATGTCGTAGACATTACCACCTCTTTTCATAAGAGGATTTAGTGAACTCACTTCAGCATAGTGAGTTCCACCCCTTTTAGGATATCATTTTATTGCACCTTCCATATAGGTCACCATTCACATGTTGTGGTACCATTCTATCTTGTGCATCTTTGGGTGTTGCAGGAGGTTTGATATTGATGACATTCCTGATTTTCTAGAGTATTCACATCATTACCCATGATCCTACATAGGGAGTATCAATATTACAACACACAAAATGAACATAACACTTATTTTTTCAGCATTTAGAATTGATTCCGATCTACCGTTGTTTGCATGATCACGGACTGGTCTCAACACATTGCACTATATACTATTTTTCTACACACAGCATGTCACCTACTTCACACTCACATTAGACACACTTGAGTCTACATAACACAGGGTTTATTCTTACAAACCCCTTTTACTCATGCTACTATGCATGTGGTCACCCATAGTAGAGCGTGTGAGCAATCACGCTCTATGGAATAATGGCCTCCCCCTTCCTCTATTTAGTCCAATATTACTCCTTCAATCATAAAGAAGAGGATTATAGACACATTTGATTCATGGATAGAATCCGATGCACAATTCACACACATGATGACTCATAAGGAGACGTCAACTTTGAGTGAAATTCTTGCTACTTCACTCACAGAATATTACCTGCTCTTTTCAGCCCCATCCTCACCTAATATGTTGACCATGTTTTGTGACCATGTGATCTACACAGCACCAAGACAATCTCCTCCAGCCTTCACCATAGATGAGGAGGTCATTCCTACTTCACCCACCTTTGCACATCCCTTCTTCTAGAATCTATCTCAATCCCTATTTGATAATGATTCCTCCCTTCTAAATCGTACCCATCCTGAGGTTGCATCATTCACCCCTACCATAGGAATGGTGTCTAACCCATCCTCCTCCACTGTAGGAAGCTAGAATTCATCATTATAAACTGCACAACATATCCCTACCTAACAGGAACCACAAGGATTCTCTCAAACCTCACACTAGTACTCTTCACAAGAGTACCAACCATCCTCTTCCCAAGAGTCGTTCTTCACCATATCTGATGGTACCTCCAAGCAGCCTCTTCAGGAGCAAGAGGTGCAAACCCAAGCGGCAGTGTACACCAACACTTTCCCCCCAACCCAAGATCCTACCTTGGCAGCTTATCCCACATTTTTAGTAGCTTTCTCGCCTATCTCCTAGGTTTCCATAGTGCATGATGCCCAACTCTTGGAGCCATAATTGCTTACGATGACCTTTAGGATACCACCACTGTTGGCAATTTTGGGTACCTTGGGTACATTGCATTTGCTCAAGTGAATAAGTTGTCATTGATGTCAAGAAGCTTTTGAAGGAATTTGATTTGATGTAAAATAATTTGTTTTGATGAAGGTTCGGCATGAGAGGTTCGAAAGAAAGTAAGTTGGAAAAATGTCGCGATATCGCGACATGTCGCATTTTCGCGACTTAAGCGAGAGAGAAAGCTTTTTAGAAAAGTGTCGCGATATCGCGACATGTCGCATTTTCGCGACTTAAGAAGGAGAGAAAGTTTTTTAGAAAAGTGTCGCGATATCGCGACATGTCACAGTTTCGCGACTCAAAGAGGAGAGAGAATGTTCGGAGTCAGAAATGTCACGATTTCGTGACATATTGCAAGGAAGGTTGAACGGACGAAAAAGTGTCACGATTTCACGACATGTTGCAGGAGAGAGAGTCCGAAAGAAAAAATGTCACGATTTCACGACATAATGCAGGAGAGAGAGTCCGGGAGAAAAAGTGTCACGATATCGCGACATGTCGGGTTTTCGCGACCCGAAGAAAAGAAAAGCGCTAAGGAGAAAAAGTGTCACGATTTCGTGACAAGTCAAAAGACAAAGTGGAAGCAAGATAAAGTGTCACGATTTCGTGACATGCTATAGATGAAAATGTTCCAAGTAAGAACTATCACGATTTCACGACATGCAGCAAAGGGAAGAGTCTGAAATGAGAAGCGTCGCGATTTCACGACAGGTTGCAGAGAAGTCGTACGGAAGCTGAAAGCGTCGCGATTTCGCGACAGGCTGCAAAGAAAACGTACGAAAGCTAGAAGTGTCACGATTTCATGACAAATTCAAGGAGGAAGAGCTCAAAGGCGAAAGCATCACGATTTCGTGACATGTTCCATTTTCAAGGGGCCGGCAGTGACATTTGCTAGTGCAAGTAGACAAGAGTGCAAGGAAGAGAAAGTGTCACGATTTCGCGACAGATTGAGATGGCAGCGTTCGGTTGGAGAAAGTGTCACGATTTCATGACAGAAATAGAATGCAGGTCTTCTATAGGAGAAGTGTCACGATTTCATGACAAAAGCAAAGAGGAAGGCTATGAAGATAGAAGTGTCGCGATTTCATGACAAAAGCAAGTTGATGTCGACTAAGTAGAAGTGTCGCGATATCAGGACAAGAGCTTAGTTGAAGTCGACAAAGGCTGAAGTGTCACGATATCGTGACAAAAGCCAAAAGAAGGTATACGGTTGCAAAGGTGTCGTGATATCGTGACATGTTGTAGTTTCACGGTAGAAGCTACGAAGAGTTCTAGAGGCAGTGAAGCCGACAAAGTTAAATTTTAGCCGACAAAAATTAGGGCTTGTAGCCGACGTAGATTAGGGTTTGTTTTTGGTATAACAGTCGACTAAGATTAAAGTTTTCATCTTGAAAATCTTGTTATAAAAGGAGGGCTGTTTGGAGAGTTGGAAGGTCGATGGATGTGTTGTTGATGTGCGACGTTCGGAGATAGTGCGTAGTGCAAGAAGTTCGATCGCTGAGAGCAGAGTGCGAATTCGATCGTAGTGTGCAGAGTGCATTTCATCGAATCATTCTAAGTGTGAAAGATCGCAAAGGAAGCAGAGTGTGCGAAGACGATGCCGTTGTGATTGCGTAGAGGTGCAAAGGTTGAAGTTCGACCAAGTTCGGCTGTAACTACGTAGAGAGAACTTAAGGACAGATTTGTGTGAGCTTTTCTGAGAGCTTACAAGCAGATTTGAGACAAGTCTTTGTGAAGACTTGGGAAGGAGCAAGCTTTTTGAGAGCTTGTGAGCAGGTTTTGGACAAGTCATTGAGAGGGCTTGTTGGACAGATTTGAGCAAGCTTTTGTTGAGCTTGTGGAGCAGTTTGGGCAGGTTCTAGTGAGAACTTGCAAAGCAGATCTGAGACAAGTCTTGGTGAAGACTTGGGTGAAGATCAAGCAAGCTTTAGTGAAAGCTTGTGAACCACTTTTGTGAACCAGAATTGAGAACCGCTTGAGGACAGAGATTGGTGCAGATTCGAGGACATTTGTGCCAGACCGAAGGACTGTGTTTGGTGCAGATCGAGAGAAAGAGATCGAGGACATTTGTGCTAGACCGAAGGACTGTGTTTAGTGCAAATTCGAGGACCAGCTTTGGAGGTGATAGAGTTGAGGACAGAGGTCTCCAGCCAGAGCAGGGAGGACAGGTGTCTTCTATGGATAGAGTTCCATTTGCTAAGGGCAGCGGAGGCAGAGGTCTTCTAGAGGATCACCAACTAGAGCAGAGCTAGGGGATTGGTGTTGTGGTGTCTCCTTTGGGTTGGTGCCCATAAACATTGTAATCGGGAAAGGTATTCCCAAAATTTGGATTGATAAAATTTAGTGAAAGATTTTATCCGTGGACGTAGCCCAACCATTCTGGGTGAACCACGTTAAAATTGTTGTCACTTTGTGGATGTTTTTATGCATTGCTTTGATATTGCTGTGGGTATATTGCTTTACTATTTTGTAATATAAATAAGAAAAGTAAAAAGTGGTCTTATACTGTTCACCCCCCCTCTCAGTATAAGCTTGTGTTCTTCAATTGGTATCAGAGCGGGTGCCTTCAAAAAGTTTAACAACTTGAAGGAAAAGCTAATACAGAACACAATGGATTATTCAAGTGGCAATGCAGCACCTATTCTTGATGGGTCAGATTTTGGTCTTTGGAGTGCAAGGATGAAGGTTCATCTAATGGCACTTGGTAATGAGGTATGGGAAGTAATTGAAGATGAGTACACTATTCCTGTACATGGTCCAAATACTAAAGAAGAAAGGCTCCTACATCACAACAATTCAAAAGCAATGAATGCAATCTTGAAAGGCTTACAAAAAGCAGATCTCACCAAAGTGATTCACTGCAAAACAGCTAGTGAAATGTGGAAACAATTGCAAGT
This sequence comes from Wollemia nobilis, assembly GCA_028583015.1. Taxonomy (NCBI): domain Eukaryota; kingdom Viridiplantae; phylum Streptophyta; class Pinopsida; order Araucariales; family Araucariaceae; genus Wollemia; species Wollemia nobilis. The sequence goes on along the minus strand of JAQPPZ010016467.1, from coordinate 9,192,937 downwards.
GGTTCATACAGGTGATACAAATGTCAGAAAGGCCAAGTTGAGACACTTCAAAGGTATGTTTGAACAACTCAAGATGAATGATGATGAAAATATTAGTGACTACATGCTTCGTATGGATGAGGTTGTTAACTCCATGAAAGACTTAGGTCTTGAGCTTGCTGAAAATGATGTATGTGATAAGATTTTAAGATCTCTTCCTAATAGATTTAGTGAAAATATTTTTGCTATTGAGGAAGCTAAAGATTTGGATAAGTTGAAAAAGGATGAGCTCCATAGTATACTTGCAGCATTTGAGTTGAGAACTCAGGTGAAGGTTGACGTCAAGAAAGAGGCGACTTTCAAGGCTACCAAGAAATCCAAGGGTAAACAGCTTCAAGAGAGTGATGAGTCTTCTAGTGATGAAGAGGCATATTACAGCAAGAAAGGCAAGTTCTCTAGAAAGCACAAAAGCATGAAAAATATAAGATGTTTCAATTGTGGAAAGTTTGGTCATTATGCTACTGATCGTACTGTTCCCAAGAATGAAAGTGATGAAGATAAATAGGATTCTAAGAGCAAGGATTCTAAAAAGCACAAGCATCACAGGAAGAACAAAGATGAGCACAACAATCAAGGAAAGAGGTATTCTCACAAGCACAAGAAGAGTTTCTACCTAGACAAAGCAAGTAAGTGTTCTAGTAGTGATAGTGAAAGTTCTTCAAGTGATAATGAAAATGAGATGTTGTTCATATCAGAAAAAAGAGGAAGAACCGAAACATAGATTCATTATCATGAAATGTCTTAGATGTGGAAATTTTGGTCACCTTGAGGATGATTGCACAAATAATGATTTGGTTTCTAGTATGTATGAGGATGCTTCAGAAAACTATAAGGAAGATGCTTGTATGGTTTTTGAAAAAGGTAGCACCTCTAGTGATAAGAAATCTGAAAAAGGCTTTGATGATTCAGAAAGCAAACAAATAAAGGATCTTGAAAGTGAACTTACTAACGCTCTTAGTGTTTTGAAAAAGGAAAGAAAGAAGAATGCTAGACTCAAGGATAAGTTAGATGAATGTTGTATGGAGAGAGATGATCTTATAGAAAGTCTTGACTTCTCTATGGCTAAGATACAAGAACTCAAGGATGAGTTAGAGTCTAAGGTTCTTGAGTATAGTGAGTTAGAACAGAAAATGGCTTCTTTGAAAGAGGAAACTAAAGAGTACAAGGATAAGCTTTACGAGGTTTCAAGATAGCTCCAAAAAGGTTAAGTCACTCATCAAAGGTCAAAGAAAGACAACGGATAAAATAGGCCTTGGTTTTGTTAAGGAACAAGCTGGAGAGTCTAGTAAGAGACTCCAAAAGGAAGAGAGTTCTGATGAGGAAAGTATTTCAGATCATGAGTCCTTGAATGATAGATGCTCAGAAATAGAAAACGAAATTCAGAATGAGAAGAAGAAGTTTTCAGGACCCAAGAGGTCGAATAAAGGAAAATTTCATGATAGATGTTTTGCGTGTCACAGGTTTGGTCACATGGCTGCACATTGCATGGCTCAAGTGAAGAAGGTAAACGGCAATTTCAGAAGCGCTAGTTTCTTTCAAGGGTATTGCTACTCTTGTCAATAGTTTGGGCACAAGGCAGTCTATTGCAAGGTTAATTACAGGAATAGGTTTGATCAAAATAGGTTCGGCCAGAACAAGTTTGGTCAGAACAGGGTTAGTCAGAATAGGCGGATTCAAAGAACAGGTATGCCTAAAAGAAATAACATTGTTACTTGTTATAAGTGTAACAATGAAGGTCACACAGCTAGACAGTGTAGAGCTGAACTTCCAAGGTACAGGAATAGGAACAGTGGTATAAACAGGTCCAAGGATCAAGGCATGGATAAGAACAGGAATGAGAACAAGGAACAAGAACAGTGACAAGGAACAGAGGAACAGGGAATACGGGCAAAGAGTTCAAGAGAAGGCCCGACAAGGAAGTGATAGACGCTGATGATGATCAGTGCCTAATGGGAGTTTTACTCCCACCCCAGAATTAATCACCTCATCAGGAAGTGGGGGAGGGACTAAGCTAAGAGGCTCATTCTTAGTCCCGAGCCCCAAAGGTGACCCTTTGCCATTGATGACAAAGGGGGAGAGATATGAGTAAGGGGGAGAGCTTCAAGTGAAGAGGAAAGCTTCAAGTTCGGGGGAGCAAAACTTCAAAGGAATATTCTCGGTTGTGGGCACAGTTTCTCGGTTGTTAGCACAGTTGGTTTCGGTTTTGGCTCTTGAGACGTGTTTTCAGTAAAGGTTTGCCATCAATGACAAAGGGGGAGATTGTTGGCAATTTTGGGTACCTTGGGTACATTGCATTTGCTCAAGTGAATAAGTTGTCATTGATGTCAAGAAGCTTTTGAAGGAATTTGATTTGATGTAAAATAATTTGTTTTGATGAAGGTTCGGCATGACAGGTTCGAAAGAAAGTAAGTTGGAAAAATGTCACGATATCGCGACATGTCGCATTTTCGCGACTTAAGCAGGAGAGAGAAAGCTTTTTAGAAAAGTGTCACGATATCGCGACATGTCGCATTTTCGTGACTTAAGCAAGCGAGAGAAAGCTTTTTAGAAAAGTGTCACGATATCGCGACATGTCGTAGTTTCGCGACTCAAAGAGGAGAGAGAATGTTCGGAGTCAGAAATGTCACGATTTCGTGACATATTGCAAGGAAGGTTGAACGGACGAAAAAGTGTCACGATTTCGTGACATGTTGCAGGAGAGAGAGTCCGAAAGAAAAAATGTCACGATTTCGTGACATAATGCAGGAGAGAGAGTCCGGGAGAAAAAGTGTCACGATATCGCGACATGTCGGGTTTTCGCGACCCGAAGAAAAGAAAAGCGCTAAGGAGAAAAAGTGTCACGATTTCGTGACAAGTCAGAAGACAAAGTGGAAGCAAGATAAAGTGTCACGATTTCGCGACATGCTGCAGATGAAAATGTTCCAAGTAAGAACTGTCATGATTTCGTGACATGCAACAAAGGGAAGAGTCTGAAATGAGAAGCGTCGCGATTTCGCGACAGGTTGCAGAGAAGTCGTACGAAAGCTGAAAGCGTCACGATTTCGTGACAGGCTACAAAGAAAACGTACGGAAGCTAGAAGTGTCATGATTTCATGACAAATTCAAGGAGGAAGAGCTCAAAGGTGAAAGCATCATGATTTTGTGACATGTTCTATTTTGCTAGTGCAAGCAGACAAGAGTGCAAGGAAGAGAAAGTGTCACGATTTCGTGACAGATTGAGATGGCAGCGTTCGGTTGGAGAAAGTGTCACGATTTCATGATAGAAATAGAATGCAGGTCTTCTATAGGAGAAGTGTCATGATTTCATAACAAAATCAGAGAGGAAGGCTATGAAGAGAGAAGTGTCACGATTTCATGACAAAAGCAAAGTTGATGTTGACTAAGTCAGAAGTGTCGCGATATCATGACAAGAGCTTAGTTGAAGTCGACAAAGGCTGAAGTGTCGCGATATCATGACAAAAGCCAAAAGAAAGTATACGGTTGCAAAGGTGTCATGATATCGCGACATGTTGTAGTTTCACGGTAGAAGCTACAGAAGAGTTCCAGAGGCAGTGAAGCCGACAAAGTTAAATTTTAGCCGACAAAAATTAGGGCTTGCAGCCGACGTAGATTAGGGTTTGTTTTTGGTATAACAACCGACTAAGATTAAAGTTTTCATCTTGAAAATCTTGTTATAAAAGGAGGGTTGTTTGGAGAGTTGGAAGGTCGATGGATGTGTTGTTGATATGCGACGTTCGGAGATAGTGTGCAGTGCAAGAAGTTCGATCGCTGAGAGCAGAGTGCGAATTCGATCGTAGTGTGCAGAGTGCATTTCATCGAATCATTCTAAGTGTGAAAGATCACAAAGGAAGTAGAGTGTGCGAAGACGATGCCGTTGTGATTGCGTAGAGGTGCAAAGGTTGAAGTTCGACCAAGTTTGGCTATAACTACGTAGAGAGAACTTAAGGACAGATTTGTGTGAGCTTTTCTGAGAGCTTACAAGCAGATTTGAGACAAGTCTTTGTGAAGACTTGTGGACAGCTTTGAGCAAGCTTTTTGAGAGCTTGTGAGCAGGTTTTGGACAAGTCATTGAGAGGGCTTGTTGGACAGATTTGAGCAAGCTTTTGTTGAGCTTGTGGAGCAGTTTGGGCAGGTTCTAGTGAGAACTTGCAAAGCAGATCTGAGACAAGTCTTGGTGAAGACTTGGGTGAAGATCAAGCAAGCTTTAGTGAAAGCTTGTGAACCACTTTTGTGAACCAGAATTGAGAACCAGTTGAGGATAGAGATTGGTGCAGATTCGAGGACATTTGTGCCAGACCGAAGGACTGTGTTTGGTGCAGATCAGAGAAAGAGATCGAGGACATTTGTGCTAGACCGAAGGACTGTGTTTAGTGCAAATTCGAGGACCAGCTTTGGAGGTGATAGAGTTGAGGACAGAGGTCTCCAACCAGAGCAGGGAGGACAGGTGTCTTCTATGGATAGAGTTCCATTTGCTAAGGGCAGCGGAGGTAGAGGTCTTCTAGAGGATCACCAGCCAGAGCAGAGCTAGGGGATTGGTGTCTCCTTTGGGTTGGTGCCCATAAACATTGTAATCGGGAAAGGTATTCCCAAAATTTGGATTGATAAAATTTAGTGAAAGATTTTATCCGTGGACGTAGCCTAGCCATTCTGGGTGAACCACGTTAAAATTGTTGTCACTTTGTGGATGTTTTTATGCATTGCTTTGATATTGTTGTGGGTATATTGCTTTACTATTTTGTAATATAAATAAGAAAAGTAAAAAGTGGTCTTATACTGTTCACCCCCCCTCTCAGTATAAGCTTGTGTTCTTCAACCACCTATTCCTTTTTAGGCTCCCACTACCCATATCCATCCTACCTATGGACCGACACTAGCAATTATGCACCTACTCAACCAAATTATTCCACATAGTTTAGCTTCCCTACTTCCTACCCTCCAGGGCAGAGATAGATCCCATATTTTGATACCTCATCTCGACCACCCCTAGCACCAGTAGCACTGACACCTACACTACCACCAACTACACCTAGCTTCTTTATGCCTCCTCTAATTTTGTCATCGCCACCCATGGTCCAACCAGTACAATAGGCTCCAAACCAACAAGTACCCATGCCACAACCACATGTTGCCCAGTCATAGTATTATTATCCTCAATAGACACCTACCCCACAACCTAGTGTGCCCATAGACATGACAACACATGTCACCCAGTACCCACCTTATCATGATCAGGCACAATAGTATTCCCCATAGTATTGTGAAGAACAACAATACCAATATCCACCACATCCACAGGGTCAACCTACCATAGCTCAACCCTCAACTCCTATGACACCCGAACTTCAACTCTTGTGAGATGAAGTCAAAATGTTGAACCTACGCACCTCTAGCTATGGGCCACAAAAGCCTTGCTATGATGAACTATGCAATGAGCCAGTTCATCCATCAGTCCCTATCCCTCCTTATCCCTATCACTTCTAAATACCAAAATTTGACAAGTATAGAGGTAAGGAAGATCCCAGAGAACATGTGAGCAACTATCACTCGTCCTGTTACTAGCTTCATAGTAGTAACCCTCTTATGTTGCGTACCTTCTCCCTATCCCTCACTGGGCCAGCATTGGATTGGTACAACATGCTACCATGCCATAGCCTATACACCTTTGAACAGCTGGCCAATTCCTTCTTAGAGCACTTTTCCATCAACATCAAGAAAAAGACCACATTTTTTGATGTCTACACCTTACGACAGGTGGACGATGAACCCATTACTGAGTTTGTTGCTATATGGAGAGCGATTATCCATGACCTTACCCATAGCCTCCCCACCTCGGAGCTTGTGACACTCTTTTCCAAGAGTTACCACAAACACATTTCCACATCCCTCCAACTTCACCAAAGTCATACTTTTGAAGATGCTATCTCACAAGAAAAAGTGATCAAAGATATTAAGGTCTAGTCTAGGAAGATTAAGTTGAGAGCCAAATCCAACTATAACTCCAAATTTCACTTCAATAGACCCACACCGAATCAACCTTACCCATGACCACAACAAACCAACCAAGTCATAGCTGCTACCCTAGCACTAGTACCGACTCCTCCACCCTATACACCGCAACCACAAGCACTCCAAGCTAATGCACCTGCCCCACCTCGACCACAACAATACCATGGCATGCACCCATAGGGTCCACCGTGCAACTTTACACCCTTATCTGAACCATTACCAGCCCTGTTCCATAGATTGTATGAGGGCAACCATCTCGTTCTACCCGAGATCCACCCATTGGATCCAAATTCACCTAAACCTCATGACTATAATGAGCAGCTCTTCTATCCCTTTCATAGGTAGCATGGCCATAATATCGATTCGTGTCACTCCTTTTGGGGGTAAGTTCAAGACCTAATCGATAGGGGCACTATTCAGGTAGCAAACCCTCTAGCCCCACAGAACCAAAACCTAGGAATTTTCCAAAACCCTCTATCGGATCATAGAGGACCCAATCCCCCTAGACCTCCAAACAATCCTCTAGTGCCACCTCACCAAGTCAATAATGTCCAGCGTGATCCTCCATCACGTGGAGTAGTAGGCATGATCAACCTTACTACGAGAAACCAATGGTACCCATCATGCTAGACAACACCTATTGTTTCTCCCCCTATCTAGTTTACGTCCTTGCAAACACCCCAAATACCTAATACCATACCACCACCACCTCAAAATGTGATTACCATCCATGGTAGTCTAACCCATCAACTACGCAATGCCCCCGCATGGCTATCCATCTTCGATCTCCTACAATAGTCTCAACCCCATCGCGAGGCATTGAATGACATCCTACGTTCCATTGACTTAGAGACACATGACACAAATGCTTTTGTCAATTTCGTAGGGAACATCCCATGATGCCTTCAACCTTCAATTAGTTTCCATGACCATGAGATAACAAAACTCATTGGTGAAGGAGCTGACCCTCCCCTCCACATACAAGCTAATATCAATGATATTACCTACAAGTGGGTACTCATTGACATGGGCTCATCCATCAGCATCATATCCACAATAGCCCTGCATCACCTACACCTCCCTCCAACACATTTCACCACACCTTCCCTAGACCTACGTGCTTTTGATGGTTCCATGAGACCTACCGTAGGATCCATAGTTCTACCCATTCACGTAGGCATCCGTACGATCCCCATCCTCTTTCACATCATTCAAGGAGAAATGCAATACAATATTCTCCTTGGTCACCCTTGGATCAGAGACATGCAGTGTGTCCCATCCACATTGCACCATTGCCTCAAGTATGTCCACAATAGACTCATTCACTGTGTCCCAGCCGATGGAGACCCCTTTAAGTTTTGTAATGTCATAGACCTTCCCCCTACGCCTTCATTCTCATCTTCCCAACTATTCCCTGTATCTTCTCACCAGTCAGTAGGAGCATCGGTATCCTTCCCAATTTCCACCCCAACATCCCAGTGTTCATCAACAACACAAGCCTCGATATCTACACCATTAGCATCATCTATCGAGGGACCTAAAACTGATACCATGCCTTCCTCACCACCATTCTTATGGCCTCCACAATCCTCCCAACCTCTACCATTCCAATTTCCACCCATGGTGTCGCAACCACCATTGCCACCCATCACACAACCAACTACATTACCTCCTCCACCCTTGCATATGGAAGCCCCTATCCTTCCTACACCATAGACACCGCCTCTTCCCTTTCGACCAAAACCTAAGACATTCACGTCTCCATGCATCCCTGCACCTACACCGATGCCATCCCCTACGTAGAACAAACAACCTGTTCAAGCCACAACAACCAAACATCATGAACCCAAACAACCAACACCCAGCTCGGATGAACCTCCACACCCTTCAGCTACCACCATTAGGGAATCCCAACTTTCTCCTTCCTCATCTGATTCGGATATACCACCCCAATCACCAGAGCATGCCACGCCATGCATATCCATATTCATGACAAATAATGGCCTAGGAGACTATAACGTACATGACGCCCATGTATGTGACACCCCTATCCAATCTACCTAAGATTTTGGTCATCCCTCAGCCTCGATGTTGACTATCGGAACCATCATACAGTTAGGAAGTCCTAAAAACCACACCAACTTTGTGTATGCAGGAGTAGACTCTTCGATCCCCTCACCAACTTCTTCACCACCACAATCTAGCTCTGGTGATGCAATTACACACCTAGCCAACCCTCAATTTGCCTTGTACTACCTACAATACTTTCATTGGCATGGGTTTGGGTTAGGTCATTATGAGCAAGGCCTACGTACACCCATTAACCCTCGTGTCCGATCACCTACCAACAAAACTGGCCTAGGTTATCACCCAACCACCATCTATACATTAGAATATGAGATCCAAGATCTCTCTTTACATCCTCCTCCATGCCCAACACACACCTTGGAAGAGTACATTGATATGGACATGCTAGAAGACACACCTTCACCCACATCAACCATCATCGTCCCTTATGATTTCTTCCAAGAATCTCCTACACTCGATACCTCCTTGTTCTGTGATGTTCAGAGATTGGCAGAACACTTTGCTACCTTATCCCTAGCTACACCACCAATAGAGCTGGAACACACTCCCACCTAATCCACCATCAATAGACAGATCCAACCACCGATATGACCTAGTATTCCCACCTATACATAGATAGTTATAGAGAGCAGCCTCTCATCCTCGTTCACCACCAGTCATCCTGTGACCTCCCTTGAGCCTCTTAGGATGCACACAACCTATCCAACCTCCATCACTAGATTCTACCCCACCTACTTCACCTACAACATCGATTAACATGGTTGAGGTAGACTTACATTCTCCCCTCCATTACAGCCACCAACGGATTTGAGATGATACCCCAAACCCAAACTTTATCGATCTCGCACACATCTCACACATACCAGCACCTGGAGACTTTCTTCTCTCTCCTCACGTCTTATGGGTAGCAAATACCCCTTCCTCATCTATGTCATCCCAAACCCCTCAAGTCCATCACACGGGCATTTACATAGATGATGAGTACGAGTTCAATGAGGCCATTGATGACTTCAATCTCATTCTTATCCCTAAAAAATTACGTGATGGATCTCGCATGCTCATCGAGGACACGATCGATGTAGACATTGGTGATGATCCAAAAAATCCACACATCCTCAAATTAGCTACTAGCCTCTCACCCGAGGAGCGCATCACCTTCACGAACTTCTTATGCAAGTATATAAAAGTGTTCGCATGGTCTTACAAAGACATGCCGAGACTTGACCCTATCGTAGTAGTGCATAATCTTATACTAGATCCCAATGCCAAACCTGTAAGATAGAAGTTGCGATGCATGCATCCAACTATCGCATTGATAGTAAAATTTGAGCTCCAAAAGCTCCTAGACATTGATTTCATAATACCCATCGACTATCCCGAGTGGGTATCCAGCATGGTCCCTATCCCCAAACCATCCGGTGACGTTCGCGTTTGCATAGATTTTCATGACCTAAACAAAGCTTGTCCCAAAGACAACTTCCCTTTACCCAACATTGACTCCCTCATTGACTCCATCGTAGGTCATGAAATGATTTCCCTCATGGATGGATTTTTTGGATATAATCAAATTAGGATCAACCCAGCCGATCAACACAAAACTTCCTTCACAACACCTTAGGGGACCTTTTGCTACAAGGTCATGCCCTTTGGCCTTAAAAATGCTGGGGCAACCTATCAACGAGCCATGACCTACATATTTCATGATCTAATGCACAAAAATGTGGAAGACTATGTAGATGACCTTATAGCCAAATCAAAGAAATGTGTCGACCATCTCGAAGATCTCCGTCAGATTTTTGATCGACTACTAGAACACAACGTGCGCCTCAATCCAAAAAAGTGTGTGTTCGGTGTTACATCAAGAAAAATACTAGGATTCATTGTCTCCCAATGAGGCATTGAAGTAGATCCTAGTAAGGTGAAAGCCATCATCGAGATGCCTCCTCCTACCACCCTAAAGCAATTGTGCAGCCTCCAGGGCAAGATTACCTCTATTCATAGATTTATAGCACAATTATCAGATAAATGCCAACCATTCAATCATCTCCTACAAAAAGGAGTACACTTTAAATGGGATGATAACTTTCAAGCCGCATTCGATGCTATCAAAACTTACCTTACATCATCATCGGTCATGTCACCACCACACCCACAATTACCACTGACTCTATACATCTCAGCCATAGAACTTGTGCTAGGTACACTCCTAGCTCAAAAGAACGCTCTCGACAAAGAGCAGGCTATCTACTACATCAGCCACACACTAGTTAGTTATGAAATGAGATACGGATACATGGAGAAGCTATGCCTAGCAGTAGTATTCACCACCCAGAAGTTAAGACACTACATGTTAAACCACACAACTTTTGTCATCGCCCGAGATAATCCCCTACGGTATATGATGAACAAGAGTTATCACAACTCACGCACAACCAAATGGATCATGCTCCTAACCGAGTTTGACCTAGAATTCATATCTCAAAAGTCTATCAAAGGGCAAGTCATTGCTGACCAACTGGCTGAAGCCCCTATAACTGATAATCAACCCCTACTCATCCAACTCCCCGATGATTCCATATTTCACATAACCAAATATGAGGAATACGTCGAACCAGAATTCATGGCTGACCTCACCATGTTCTTTGATGGTTCTAGGTGTCTCCACGCTAGGGGTGCAGGCATTGTCTTCTTTACACCTGAAGGAGAACCACTCCCATTTTCATTCAAACTTGATTTCCCTTGTACCAATAACAATACAGAGTACGAAGCCCTAATCCTAGGACTAAAACAAGCACACTCTATGCACATCAAATGCCTCCACATCATAGGCGATTCACTTTTGATAGTCAATCAAGTGCAGGAACTTTGGCTATGCAATTGCCCAGTTCTCCAACAATACAAGAAAATCACCCAACAACTCCTATCCCAATTTGAATGGTATTACCTCGAAGCCACTCCATGCTCATCAAACCATTTTGTAGACACTATGGCCTCCTTAGGGTCCCTCATCCCACAAAACCCAACGTCCAACACAACATCTGTATCCATTCATACACTTACACAATCTGCTATATCACCCAAACCTCCTACAGATGATGGTGGTGTATATGTGGTAAACACCGAACCTCACGACCCATGGTTCTCACAGATCAAAGAGTACATCAAACTAGGTTTCCTACCATGTGATTTTCCCCATGCCCAATGTCGAACCTTTAAACAAAGAGTGATCCACTACACCTTGCTAGGGGACATCCTTTACCACCGTAGCTATGATGGTATACTCTTGCGTTGCCTAGAACCACAAGAATCATAATGGGTTGTACAAGAAACCCATGATGGTACTTGTGGTGGCCATTTTAGTGGCATGGCGATTACTAAATGCATCCTCCGTATGGGCTACTACTAGCCTAAAATGGAGCAAGACTATTGTGAGTATGTCAAACATTGCATCAAATGCCAACAACATGCCAACCTAACACATTTACCATCCCAAGAACTTCAACCAATCTAGTCCATGTGGCCCTTCTCCCAATGGGGCCTAGATCTAATTGGAAAAATTACACCTGCTTCCTCTAGCAATCATAAATTTATCATCACAACAACAAAATATTTTACAAAGTGGGTCGAAGCCATCCCACTGGTCCAAACTACAAGAGCCAAAATTGCAGCATTCATCATGGAGCATATCATATGCCACTTTGGAATTCCCTCCCAAATTATTTTAGATAATAGGAAATATTTTAAAAACAAGACTGTCCGAGCCTTGTGTGATAGATTTCACATACACCATAGCTTTTCAACCCCATATTACCCTCAAGGAAATGGCCAGGCAGAAGCCACTAACAAAACCATCTGTTCTATTCTTCGTAAAACTATAGCAGAATCTCATCGAGACTGGCATAATCAAATACCCCTAGCCTTGTGGGCATATCGTACGAGCATTCATACTCCTACTGGGGCAACACCTTTTTCACTTGTCTATGGGGTAGAAGCTATCATGCCCCTTGAGCTTGAGATACCCTCTTTATGGATATCTATGAAATATTTCATTGATGATGACACTGCTCACCAAGCTCATCTAGATCAACTAACACTCCTCGATGAATGTCGCATCCATGCCATCGAGCACACATGAGTATATCAAGATCACCTTCATCATGCCTACAATAGTAAGGTACATCAACATGAATTTAATATTGGTGACTTGGTTCTCAAAGAGAACCAACAAATCACAAGTCAACCTCGCTAGCAGCATGATAAATTCACCCCAAACTAGTTGGGCCCATTTATTATCACACACAAATATGGTTCAGGAGCATATCATCTGGCCAATATTGAAGGCCTTAATGATCCTGAACCCATCAACATCTTGCACCTTCGTGCATTCAATGCATGATGCATAAACATAGTCACCATCATGAGTGTCACATAGTGTTAGAAGTAAATCACCAAGCACATCACCATGTGAATCTATTATTTCTTGCTTTATTATTCTCTATACATGTATGTTTCACCTTTCTACCATTTTTATGCTTGGGGTATCTATTTTTCCTTTTGTAGGACTCACATCATCAGTAGGAGAGCTCTATAATGGCCTCACCTACCACCATGTAGGACCATCTATAGCCACAACAAAAACCCATTACATCGACCGATCTCCCGACCACCAACCACCCTTCATACTAGGTGCTCCTCACATTCATCCCATTCAGGTCATCACACCTCACCTCGACACCATTCCCCTCACCAGCGAGGTTCATCCTATTCACCACACTCTAGCGATAGCCAGATCACCATGTCCTCTTTCGATGATAAAGAGGAATCCACCCAACCTCAAGCATAAGGATCATCCTCCCATCCGTCTGATGATCTCAGATATCACTATTCACCTACAAATCACCCCCATCATCCCATAGGATCCTACCACCCACCTAATAGGGAGTACACACCTCATCAACCTCACCCTGCATTTCTACCCGCTCCCCTTCCCAATGGTGAGTCTACCTACGCCCAGGCTTTGCAAGCCCACGCGGCCCAAGCTACTCAAGCTGGTCATGCAAACATCCCTCCTTCCCATTCACATCACCGCTTAGGGCCATCACCTATGCCACCGATCCTCAAGACACCCCCTTCACCACTACGAGGCTTACCACCCCAGCCAATTTTACAATCACCATAGTCATTTCACTTCGCTGCCTCCTCATCGTAGCCTCATCCTTTTTCTACCATACATCGAGCCATTCCATTCACATTGGAATCTCGATCACCCCCTTCCCCAATACCATCACCACCACACCATGAGATACAACATCTCATCTCCTGTATCGAAGCTCTAGAATTGTAGATGAGCCACTACCATTGCCATGTTCACCCATGATAGTCTCCCATGACTCGTCCATCCTCACCACCATGTAGATCCCTTCCCCGACCTCGGATTCGACCCATGTCAGAACCTAGACCCATGCCTCCATTACTAGATCATCTTTCACCTAGACCTCGCTCACCTCCAGTAGATCCATACGTCTATCCTATGCCTATTCCACACATGCCCCTTTCTAAAATGTTCCATCATCTCATGCATCAGGGTCTTATTGACCTACCTGAGATTCGACCTATTGATCCCTCTCATCCTAAATCATGCAACTACAATGAGAATCAATTTTGCATTTACCATCTCCAGCCAGGTCATGATATCGAAGAGTGTAGATCATTCGAAACCTTGGTGCACAACATGTTGCATGATGAGCGTACCCCATCACCAGAGCATTCTTTTCCATTTAGCCGACTTGTCAGTCCTCCGCACCACACCACTCCTAGGACTTTACCACCCTATAGTACCCTAACAGTGCCCACCCACTATATTCATAACATTTCCAACTATGGCTCCAACCGTAATTCTAGCCATGTCATCACTTCACCATCCCGCTCCCACCCGGATCTATGCCATTTCACTCGATAGTAGTGTTAGTTACTCTTCTTCTTCTATCTCATTCTTCTACTTCTTACATACGTTGATTCATTTCTTCTCTTCTATCTTTGTCAGCCTTTGGTGATCCCCTTTCCTTGATTGGTTACCAATGCCTACTTCTTCTCACTTCTTCCACCTGTACATTCCACTCTCACATCTTCCTTCTTCTTGGTGACTATTACATACACTTATACAACTCACAACTTATACATCTACTACACACACACACCCCACATGCTGGGGCAACCATGATCATAGCATCATACTTTTTGTCATCATTACACACTTCACTCATCTGTAAATAGGTTCTTCTAAAATTCTCCTTCTACACAACATAACTTTCTTCTTGTAAATATCGCATTCCTCCACTTGCATCACTTACAGTTACATTCATTGCACATATTCATATGCTTTATAGTTAAAATTTTAATTCATGTTTGTACATTCTCCCCCAAAATGTGCCTCAGCAGGAATAATACATGCACTTGTTAGCATCACCACCTGGATGTCCATTCCCCCTTTTCAGGATCAGGGTATACATAGGTGTCATGTTTAATTTTGACTACTCTATAGTTTAGGCAATCAAGTGTCACCCATAGCTACTGAGTCTTGTACATTCTTCTTATGGTCTTTTAGGTTGGTTCAACTTCTCTCATGAATCACTCACAACAGGTTACACATTAACAATTTTGAGCCTAGGAAAGAGGACATCTTGAGTAGATATCGCCATCTAGCGAATGGTATCCCCTGCTCGTCCTATCGCCTGCATGGTCAACATATGACCTGGGGATAAACAAAGGGATCAAGCATAAGCAAAATTAAATAACTGGGTAGAAAATAAACTTCATCGCCCATACAAAAAGAGCAAAAAAAAAGAAAAAAAAATAAAAAAAAAGAAAAAAAAGAAATGAAAAGAGCACTACCACAATCAGATAGGTTAACACTAGAACAAGGGAAGAAAACAAAAGGAAATACCTCTTGATATCACACATGTTATGCTTATCACCTTTGGTCCTTAGGTTCAACATAACACCATGGGATGATTCCAAGAACCTGCCTACCAATGGAATAGTCTTACAGGTGACAACACATCTCTTACATTAGCATCTCACTTTTGTAGAGATCACTATTGTGGATGGATGAGCTAGCTAGTCCGGTAGCATCTACAATGGGTTAATCCTACCTCCCTCAAAATGGATAAATGAACCTTACACATTCACACACATAGGTCCAAGATAGACTTTGAACCAGCCCGATCATGTTATAAGTTGCCACAAAACTTGTATAGCTAAGGGTTTGAGATTTGATTGTCATAACTATGTTAGTCAAAACCATTACACATGCCTTACATTATCCATAGTCCCTAAAATCATGGAATGGATCACATCCATATAGGTAAATGCCATGATACAAGTGCTTCCTTGGCGCATTTCAGTAAGTCCATACATGCACCTATGCATCTATGTCATATATATTTGCTACACCTTATAGTTATGCATTTGTCTTACATACATTCACACAATTAACTTACATTATGCATTCATGCTACACACATTCCAAAATCAAATTATAACATTGCATTTATTCTATGTACATTCATTACAACATCACATTCGATATCACATCACACTGCATTCGAAACATAATCATGCATAACATTCTACAATTCATCCATATGAAAGAACGATAATAGATCTAAACCATTCACACACATGTATCTACTAATCATACATACCTATGAATTATATTGTGCTATCTATGCAAACATAAACACAATACATTTCAAACCATCAAAACAACACATGTATATATAATAACTAAAATCAAGATGTATATATATATCATCATCCAAAAATGCTCGAAGGCTACAACCTGGGACCATGCCCATCACATATAATATCCAAAATTCTCATAGGCTACAACCAAAGATATAACTCCTAAATATCATCATGAGTCTCCCCATGCCCCTCCCGGCTCGCATGCCTCTCTGTTGCTTGACTCGACTCTACAAAGACCTCTGGAGCTAGATCTACTATAGGCTGCTCCATAGTAGGTGGATCCTGTACCTCAACTCTCGCACCAACCTCTACTATCGAAGCAACACTATGTTGACTCTGATGAGAGGGTGCCCACACTCATGATTATGTCCCAGACTATGACACCACCTATGTATAGTTAGGGAGAGGAATCCCATGCACTGTTAGGGAAGTCTCACATAATAACCTCCTAGTAGTCTCTACACCCAGTTGACCAGTTAGGTTCATAATCATCTGAGCCTACCTCATCACCATGACCCTCAGCTACTCTATCTCGGTCCCCTACCTGACCATATCAACCCATAGCTACTCCACCTCAACCTCCAACTGATGGACTCTATCTTGTAGAGTTATGTGCCTCATCCATTGCATCCCCCCTCATAGGGATATCAATAAGAATCTATTGTGCTGCATCCACAAATACACCAATGTCAATGGTGTCATCTACATCACCCACAATAGTATCAACACCTCCCTCCACCTCAGCTCCAATAGCCTATCCCATACCACCATCTACATCCCGACTACCTGCTCCACCCTCACATCTTGGGTGCTCGCTCCACCACCCAAGCGATATCATGAGCACCATAAAGGAACCTCCTCTGCATCGATAACCACACCCTCAGCCCGAGCTCTCCTACCCATCCTCCCCATCGATGGAGGTACCCCAACATTAGGTGCCACCCATCGATCAACCATGCCCCTACTAAGCACCCAACTCTGCCAAGCCCACCATGCATCAAAGGCTGGAGTCATCCCAGCATTCCCTATAACTAGGATATCCATAGGAGGATCTCTCTCTCCAACCCATGGTGGCATGATAGGTCACTCTCCTCTATCACCCTACCACCTGAAGTAAGTCACAGGAGCCCCTAGGACATCCTACTGTAAACCAAACTACCTCCTCACTCGATCAAACTAAAAGTACTCAGTCTATCGAGTATACCTCCCCACCAACCATCTACCCTATCTGATGGCTCATAGCTACTCATCATCCTCATCCCAACTCACTCCACCCAACCAGGGTCTCCACCTAATATCATCAGGAGTAGCATCCTCAAACTTACCCCTCCAAAATAGTGGGTCACCCTCATGCGGCCTCTTAATGCCCTGCTCTACCTCTGTACTCCATCTAAGAGCATAAGGTAAATACTCTTTGCCCTCCACATGTACAGGGTTAGGCAAAAAATATGGCCTCTCAATAGCAATGTGTTCCCATGCCCATACCTACAGCAAAGGGATTACACTCAACCCTGTCCTCCTACCCCGAACAACCTCGTACAACTCTCGATAGACTTGAGCCAATAATGCAGGCGCCCAAGCGAACACAACCCTATGCTCCACCATGTCACTAACCAAGTCTAACATGTTCTAGGTAAACAGAAACCTGGAACTATCAGGTAGAGCATACTTGGAGATCATCATCATCGCCACGCACTACCGATCTGATATCTTATCTCGTACCCACAACCACTCATAATCTATCTTAGAGATATCAATTTCTCTCCATGCTACCCCAAAGAATCTCTCCAACACAACCTCCTTCCTATCAGCTATGGTGGCCCTCACAGGTACTCCCTCAATCGATAGTCGATAAATACGATATACATCTTCTAGTGTCACGAGTCATTTCCCTAGTAGGAAAATGAAAAGTGTTCCTGTCTGCATCCCACCGCTCACATAATGCAGACACATATGCTCTATTAGTATGGATACTCTTACATTCCCACACACCTTAGAAATGTATGTCATCCAACCATCGTAACTCATCCTCAGTCTTCATCAATGCCTCAAAACCCTCCTTGAATTTCCTCACCCGATGACGGGGCTCAAGCATCTTCACCTATCCAAAACACAATAAACCACACATCAATAACTCACATAACAATACAATCAAATCAAACTGCATCAATCATAATTTTCAAATTAAACATATTTAATTTGACACACATTTCAAAGCAAAACAATGCACAAAACACATGACAAAACACATCGACATAACAATCACACATTTGGACACCCATTTTGACATTTCATGGCAAAATTTCGAACTGACATGACAAACAACATCATTTGGACTCCCAACAACCCAGTTCAAATTTACAACTACCTATTAATTGACATGCAAATCAAACATAAGCCAAACAACAACATCTACAAAAACAAATATCACTTTTGGATACCCATTTGCCCACTTATCGGTAAATGTGTCGATAAAATTCAAAAACAATACACCAATCTACATAGATCTAACAGTCAACTCTATCATAAATACACCAAAATCGAACACACATCTAGACACACAATCTAAAAATAATAGTCATATTTTTAGATACCCATTTGCCCACTTAGCGGTGAAAGTTCAAACAGACGTTGAGTACAGTCTAAATCGGGCTCTCTATAGCTCATTTTCAGTTTACCACTACTCTACACCTTGGCACGCAAATCAAAGGTAGACCAAATGAAGTCAATCATCAAAACAACTAACATTTTTGGACACCCATTTTGCCCTTCTACGGTGAAAGTTTCATCGGTTTTCCAAAATTTTACGCCTAACATGTCAAATCTAACAATCTAGGTTTGATATATTACTCCTAAAAGTGACAAATTCAAAACTCACATCAAACGAAGTCAAAAAAATAAAACAGTCACAAAATAGGATACCCATTTCCTACTTTAGCGGACAAAATGCAAAAACATGTTAATGTCAGTACACCGTTACTTCAAAAACTGACAGTCAAACTTCATATCGACTCTACCCATTACCCGATCAAATTAATGACAAAACAAGTCTAATTTTGAAATGGATCACATTTTTGGGTACCCATTTGGCTCGTCTACCACTACGTATTCAAATTTCCATTAAAAATTACAAAAAATTTTAAATTGGGATGAAAACCTCCCCCCTTCATTCACATTTCTCGAGAAAATTAAAACAAAAACAAAAACAAAGCAAAAGAACACTTACCGGTGGGTCCCCATGCACCTGCTGCCAGCTGCTCTGCGTCCCCTCATCATTGTCACTCCCAAAGTCATCACTTTCATTCTCCTCGTGTCATTGGATGCTTTCACAAATCACTTCTCACCGTCGTGCAAAGTCAAAATGAGCCCATTCCAAGCAAATTAGGGCTTAAATATGCATTTATCACCGATTCACCCCTCAAGGGGTGAAATGAACCCAATTTGCCCCCTTGGTGGTGATTTAGGTCAAATTTACCCCCGGTGGTGAATTCAGCAAAAACACCCAAAACACCCCCAAAACCCTAGGAAAGCAGGCATTTGTCTCATAAAACCCTAGGAACCTTCCAAACTTGTCTTTTCACTTCATTTGCATTCATAATCATCATGCATTGATATTTATTTATCAATCACTGCATCATCAATTCATCACACTTCATTCACCTCATTGTTGATTCCTCGTTTGAGGGGGTATTCATATCCAAAGTCAGCTTTGCATGCAACCACAACATCAAAAATCCAAAAGCGTGGTTAGCGCATTTGTCTACAAAATTTTTGCTGAAGATTATCATACGATTATAATCTCAATCCCAAATAGACATGGGTTACATCATGAGAGTTACGCGTTACCATGGAGAAGTCAATCTAGCATTCATGTACGTCGAGTACATAATGGATGATACGTTTGATTAATCCTAGCGCAACATTTGGAAATGGACTTCGCGACCATGCTGATCTGGTCACGAGTTGACGATCCAAATGTTAAACTAACTCAAATGGTTTGACACTTGTCACCATGTTCTCATCAATCAATCAACAACAAATATTTAGTTAGGCTTTTGTCCTAATCATACTTTTGGACCATGCTGATCTGGTCACAAAAGCAAAGCAATCAAAAGTTGTCATTCTCAAGCAACTAGTATGGCATCGTAAGATGTCATATGGACTCAACAAAATCACATCATTGCATTCATAATCATTCATTTTCCCTTACCAACATTATTTTTATCTCTTTCCTCTTTTCCTTCTTTCCTTCCTCTCTTCTTCCCCTATGGACATCAAGTTGATGTTGTATGGTCATGCTTTGAGCGGCTACATACCTTTGATTAGATTCCATTATTTCTCTTCTTTTCCCTGGATACTCGATTGATTTGTATGGTCACGCTTCGAGCGGCTACATACCCTTTGATTGGATTCCATTCCCCTTCTATCCCTTTTCCTTCTACACAAACCCTTCACATTTTTGTATTAAACTGTGTTCTACATAGTATAGTACAAAAAGGGGCAAATGTAGACACCCAAAAGTTGCACATTGCTATACCTACATACTTGTAGATCCTTCTGGACACTTGTAGGTTTACATAGGCCATCCTAGGTACCCCTAGGCTATCGTAGACCAGCGTAGACTATTGTAGATCATCCTAGACATGCGTAGATTGTTGTAGTCATGCGTAGTCATACGTAGATGGTCGTAGTCATGTGTAGTCATGCGTAGATCACCATAGATTGTCATAGCATCGTGTAGACTCCCATATACTACTTCATCGACTTTTAGGTCCTAAACCCTCATAAGCCTTCCAAATTACATCCGACACATTGAAATATCATTCGATGATCTATTCACATGCAATTGAGGCCCCCACGGGGTATTAGTTGACCAAAATAATTAATAAGTCAATACCCAAATTCTAATTTAATGTTGACTTCACTTAAGTCACTTTTTAGGGTAAATTTGATTAAAAGAACCCTTAATCTTGATTAGCCTTAATCATATCCTCCCACATGTGTGAGATTAGGGTTTGTTGAGATATTTCTTTAATCATGTTTAAATTGGCTTAAACACCTCCTAATCAGGATTAGCCCTAATCCATCCTCACACATGTGTGAGGATGAGATATTTCTCATAAGGAATGTGATGTTGCCACATAGCATTTCTTAACCTAACCCTAGTTAAAATTTGTAGACACCAAAACAACACCAATCTGATTATGTGGCTACAAGCACTGACCGAATTGGCATACATAGCCCCTAGGGCAGCCCCTAGAGGTTAAACAGTGGTCCTAACCACTCCCAAAGTAGTTTTGGAAGGTCAGAGGTCAATTTGGCACCTTTCAAGCACCCTGCTCCTTATTCGTTCCACCCTGGGATGATTAGAATGCTATTCGCCCCACCCCGGGATGATTAGCAGCAATCGCTCCAGGGTGGGGCGAATAGCAGGTTTGACGGGCAAAAAGTCAAACCTTGACAAATGGCAGCCCAGATCCACCACTCAACTCCACCTTCAATGCATGGGAGTGTGAGTGAGCATTTCAAAGCTCAAAGAGGCAGTCATGGAGCCCTTAATCAGGGAGGAATCTTCTCTCCCCTGACAAGGCATGATGGCCAAGTGGCGCCCCTGCATGCACATTCAAAGCAGACCTTCAGGTCTATAAAATGGTGAGTCTTCTCACCCCAAAATGAGGATAGAGCAGGAGCATTTGGAGCAATGGAGTGCTGCCAAATTATACCCTCACCCTCATTGTGCTTCCTACATCCTTGATCTCTCTTTTGGAAGGGAGGTTATCGGGTGAACATTAGGAGCGCAATCCGGACCCAAAACCTAAACAATTGGCCACAATCCCACACCCAATTTTTTGACACAACCCCCTAGGAGGTTTTGGACCCATCCCAAGTGGATTGGTGTCAAAACCAAGCCCCAAACGATGGGCGTCCTGCCCCTGGGCGCCCCCACACTATTGCAGTCCTAATCGCCCCACCCCGGAGTGATTAGAAATCTATAGTATATTTCTTCACTATTTATTTTGCATCTTGTTTTGTGTGTTTCATATATGCTGTAGTTCAAATTTCAATGCATTCTGACTTGTTTTGACTATGTTTTCATTGTTTTACGCTTTTACTAACATACAGGGAGCGCCTTCGGATACAGGGTGATCGGGGTAGAATCTACAAAATCCGACCTTCTGGGTCATCTCAAAATGCCCCATTTTGCCTAACCCCAAGTTTGTAGGTGTTTTGGAGGCCTCTGGATGGGACATTTGGGAGGTCACTTTCGGACATTTTATGACAGTCCTAATCGTCCCACCCCGGAGCGATTAGAAATCTACAATAGATTTCTTGACTGTTATTTTTGCAATGTGTCCCTGATGGTGTTTACATGCTTCTATTTAAATTTCATTCCATTCTGATAAGTTTTGATCACTATTTTAATTATTTCATGTATGCATTAACCGGAGGCCTTGGGGATTGCATGTTTCCCTCCATCCGCATGTGCTATTAATCATTTGTTATTTCTCTGTACGTAGGATCTCAACATCGAAGGGGCAGCAAGGAACTAAGAATGTATTCATGCAAGCGGCGGTGACGTTTGGCCCACCCATTTTGAATGTGGGCATGCGGAAGATCTCGAAGGGAAGCGTACCATCCGTTGGTGTAACAAAATTGTATCGAACGCTCCGAGCCCCTGAAAATGGGGGAGACGTATTGTAACCTGATCATAAGAAAAATTAATAAAATAGGCTGCACCTTTGTTTTTGCTTTACATCTCATTTCATTCATGCTTCGCTTTCCCTTTTTCATGCACTTAGTGTTTCGTTAATACAACTGCTTTTGTTTGCATCGCACCCGGTGCGCCTGTGCTTCCGTAGACATGCTTTTAGTGGTGATCATGGTGGGACTCTATCCCCTAATTTTGGGATCAAGTTTTTGATCAAAATTTTGTGTTTTTGCTTGCAGGTGTTAATCCTTCAAGCGTTGGACTACTGCTCGTGCCACCCTGTGACGAATACAGAGCTGGTATTCGTTTCACCCAGGGATGAATAGGCATTCATCCCACCCTATGATGAATATAGATCTGCTATTCATCCCACCCTAGGATGATTAGCTCTCTATGCATTTTTTGAGCAGAAACTCAGGGGCATCCGGTTTGGGCAGAGAAGAGGTAGGTTTTCTGAACATCCTCTGTAATTTTCTGTCTCTGTTTCTATGATTTTTCTACTTTCTTTGCTTGCATAGAGAAGTTTGCTGCATGTTTTCTTTCTTTGCGCAAGTAAAAAGAACCACACACACCACGTGATAATATAAACATCAAGGAGTTGGTCGTAAAACCCCAACACTTGATCAAGACCAACGGTGGATTTCATCACCACCTTGGCTTGAATTTTGCATACATAACCCCGATCGCGATTGTTGCTAGACGTAAATCCTGATGAAAGCTGACCAAGTGTAGCTGGGGTGATTCCTAGTGCATGAGGATAAGTCTTCTATGGTAGGTGTCAAAAATAGAGTGATTCCCCTTCCGTACCGCCTATGTTCCACGTATTGTTCTGCTCTCGCGTACCAATAGTTTCCCTCACGTAAGGGCGGGTATATTGAGAGGTTCGGTATAATGGCCTGGCAGTGGTATATTGAAGGGGCGACCATTTTGGGAGACATAAGAGCCCTCATATTGCATGTACAACAAAATTTTCTTTACAAGGCTTTCAAAACAAAAATCAAAACACACTAAACCAGATTTAGGGCACACATTTAATCTGTAAACGAGATAATCACTTCTTTGTTTGTGTGGTCCCCTTTTTGTTTAGTGTAGCATAAAAAATCGTAAAAGAAGATAAAAACATACATATCTTTTAGAGAACCACCACCATGGTGTACACCCGTAGCCAAGCCCAATCACGGGCAGAAGCTACAAAAAGTGTACAAGGAGGCACAAGTCACCTCCGTTATAGCCCCAAGGACTTGGTCATACCACCTTGGCGGCCTGACCCACAAAATAGTCCACATCATACCATGACGGAATAGGACTATAGAGGCACCCCTTTGAGGGGCACTCCCATTCAACATAGACCCTTTCAGGAGGAGTACATACATAGGAAGGCCCCCTTAGACACTCATTATGAGTGGCCACCATGCGATGAAGTGCTAGAACAACATAAGGTCCATAAGGAGGGGCCACATGATTATATCATCCCTCCTCTACCCCTCATTACTGTCAGAAACAATAGGCCAAATCCAGAGCGCAAGGCTCTTCAGACAGGGTGAGCCAACTCTGCCCGCCCCTTTCACATATATGAAAGGGAGCATGAGGAAAACCACTATATTCCTCAAGAGCAATACACAGCATGGGAGCAATGCACCTCCGCACCTGCTATTTATCAGGATCACCTACTGAGGCCAGAGCCTCGGGTGAATGCTGCTAACCTCGATAGAGGGAAGTGACCTATAGAGATCTCGGATCACTATGACCGAGGTAGATATGTAGGGGAGGCATCTAGGCCTCCTAGACCTAAGACGATGGAACAAATCGACTTGGCATTTGCCAAACATACCACCCACCAAGCGCAAATCATGCAGCTTGAGCAAGATCAACAATAGTTAGAGCACTTGTACCATCTTAGCAAAGAGCGCATTCAACATCAGACGGATGAGTTGCTCCAGAACACTATGCATGAGAGGATTCCAACCCCTCGCACACATAAGATAGAGCTTTATGAGAGGCATAACCCCTTGGTACGAGATAGGTCTCCATGACCTTATCAAGCATTGCCTCCAAGACCTCCTAGACCTGAGCGGGAGACCACCCCTAGAGCCAATGATGGGCACCCTCCTCGGGCACCCACCCATGTTTATAGGTCATGCCCAAGAACTCCTCAAGAAGCCTATGAGGAATTCGAGCAAGAAGAAGAGCGGGCTGAAATGCCCTACCAAGGCAGGGGGCGCTATCCGGCTACCCCTCCATAGGCCTCAAGTTCCCCGCAATTCACAACGGGAACAAACCAAGGAGGAAGAGATCAAATCTTTCGATGCATACAAAGCGTTGCTAGAGCGCTTAGAGTCTATGGAGACCAAGACTTCTGGGCCCCAAAAGCCCACTTTATGCCAGCTCCGTAGTCACCCTGTGCATCCTTCAGTGTCGGCACCCCCATACCCTGAACACTTCAAAATGCCTCAATTGGCAATTTTTAGAGGGGATGAAGATGCCCAAGAGCACGTGACAAGATTCTTGAGTCAATGCTTTGGCATTCAGGACAATGATGCTTTGCTTCTAAGAACATTTATAACCATGTTCGTAGGCCCTACCTCGGATTGGTTTACCCAGTTGTCGAAGCATAGCATCAGTAACCTAGACCAGCTAGTGGACGCGTTCCTCGAATGTTTCACCTTCAACACCAAGAAGAAGGCATCATTAAGTGACCTAGCTAGCCTCAGGAAGTATGAGGAAGAGACCATGGCGGCTTATGGAAATCGGTGGAGGACATTGCTTTCAAGGCTACCTTACCTCCCTCCCATGGCCGACCTGACCCAAATGTTCTCAAAGAGTTGCCTAAGGTCGATCTCCATGCTATTGCAGCTGCAACAATATGCCACTCTCGAGGAAGCCCTGGTGCAAGCTAGAATAATTGAGGAGATCAAGATACAGGATGGCGAGATTGCCAAGCCATGCAAGAAAGAGTGGCCCAAAAATGCCAAAACTGGGTCCACGCAACCGAAACCCACCATGGTCAATCAGGTTGCCATAAACATACCAAAGCCTGCATAGATGACACAACCCCCAAAGGCTAATTATCAGGCAGTTCCTCTTGATAGCTATGAGAAGGAAAATCATAGGCAAGAGCAAAATCAGCAGCGTCACCCTAGGCGACAATTCACACCCTTCACAGAGTCTAAAGACTCCTTGTTTGACCGCTTGTCCATGGCAAACTTGATAAACCTACCAGAAAGTCGACCCATAGACCCCAACGTGCCAAAACCCAAGGGCTATAGGGAAGACTTATATTGTAGATTTCATCGATAGAAAGGACATGACCTTTACGCATGTTGGAAGTTCAAAAGCTTAGTGCAGGACCTAATAGACAACAAAATGCTAGCGGTGGATAATCTCGTAGCACCAAGCAACCAATAGATGGAGGTCTTCAAAGACCCCCTGCCTGCCCATGATGCGTAGGCAAAGACTCTACAAGTCAATGAGGTGACACAAAACTGCCCCATGCAGGGGTATGTAGGGATGATAAGCATAGTGACATGGAACAAGAGGTACCCAAGCACAGCTGCCCCCGCTGCAGCTACAGGAGAGGTTCCATCAACGTCACAACCTCAACAACACCCTACGCAACCTCCTCCACCTAGACCAATGGCCATGATTCGGACTAAACTTACCCAAAGTTTAAGGACCACGTCGGCTAGGCTCTCCATCTATGAGCTCATCCAACAATCACCGCCCCATCGGGAGGCTCTAATGGAGATACTCAAAGCCATCGAGCTACAGCCCCATGAAGCAAACTCTTTCAACAACTTTGTGGGACATGTAAAATGATGTACAGAACCAGTCATCACCTTTAGAGAAGATGAACTAAAATCGATGATCGGTGATATGGCGGATCCACCCCTACACATCATTGCATGGGTCAACGGGATTCCATTTAAGAGGGTGTTGGTGGACACTGGCTCATCCAACAATATAATCACAATAGCGGCATTGAAACACCTCAAGTTGCCAGCATCTCACATTGTGGCCTCCACCTATACTCTTCGAGCATTCAATGACGCGATATGCTCGACGGTTGGCACAATTGTCCTGCCCATCCAAGTGGGACAAAAGACTATTCCTACATTGTGCCACATCCTGGAAGGTGAGATGGCCTACAATATCTTGTTGGGCCGGCCTTGGATCAGGGACATGAAGTGTGTCCCTTCGATAGCCCATCAATGCCTAAAGTACACATACGAAGGGCAAGTGCATGTAGTCCCAGTAGACTTAGAACCCTTCAAGTATTGCAATACGGTGCAGCTGATGCCACAATCGACCCTCCCATCGACACATTTGGACTTTCAGTTGAATCCATCCAAATAGGGTCCGATTTCGCATACATCCCCATTGTTAAGTCCCTCAAATCACCAACCGGGCCCATCTTCATCATCTGGTCCTTCACCAATGACACCACCTACGATGGCCACATCGAAGGACAATGGGAAGAAGCCCCTGGAAGAGATACCACCATTGGTCTCAACCATCTCTATCGAAGAGGTGCCCAACCGAATGGAAGTCGAGATGCCTGGTTCACCCAACATGGAGTGGACTCAGGAAGAACTCCCATTCCCTCCCCCTCAACCACCAATGATCACCATTGAGATGGCCAATACGGGCCTGGGGGAGTATCTAGTGTGGAACATTGTAGCAACACCCACGCTTGAGTCCATGCAGGACATGGGGAGACCTCGCCTCCCCATCGACACTATTGTCCCTTTGGGCTACCCACCAAATTAGACAAATTTTGTATATGGGGGCCTCGATAATGGCATTGAACCTTACCTACAAGAGGAAGAGGACGAAGAGCCCTTTGCTGAGAATGTCAACTATCTGTCCAACCCGGACTTCACTTTGAAATACCTTGGCCAATGTAATTGGCATGGATATGGGTTGGGCAGATATGAACAAGGGGTGCACATTCTTTGTCAACCAAGATATCAGATGCCATATGACAAATCAGGAGTAGGGTTCAACCACCCTCTGCCCCTTGACATCTTGGTAGAGAACATGCAAGGCCTAGGGCTAGGCAACAAGGATGGGTTGGCACAAGATCCATATGCCAATCCTAACACAACATACACATTGGGGGATTATCTCCCATTGCTAACAACCAACCTTGTGGGCCTCAACAACTCCTCCCCTTTGATCGAGAAAGGGGAAAGTTCAAGAACTTGCCTCCAAGAGGGATATAGACAAGGCCAAGAAGGATCTTCAGAAGATGAGTCAGAGTATGAGGTAGCACCTTGGGACCCTTTCGAGTCCGATAGCAATCACTCGCAAGTGACGCCCATAGATGACTATCAGGAGAACTTCATGGCGATGTTCCCCTTGAATGCTCCAATCGAGCAATTGCCACCTCAAGAGAATCAGGTCCTCCCATAGAGAGCGGAACAACCCCGATGGGACCAAATCAACTTGCTCGAACAGAATGAGCCTCACATGCCACAAATAGTTGTCGAAGCCAATGAAGGCCTATGGATCTCTGATAGCGATTATGAAGATGAGACTGAGATGGCATATCTCAACCATATGCGATAACAACAATACCCCATGGACATTGATGACATGTTTGAATAGCTAAACATGGGGCCAAGGCATAGGTGGCATTTGAACCAAGCATAGTTGGACCAAGTGCTGCATCCACCACTTCAGGCATACAGAGAGCACCTTCCACCCGGAGACCCTATAGAGCCATCAGTGCCAAAGGTAGACCCTATCCTTCTATCCACACATAGGGCCGATCCATTTGTGCCAATACCCACAGAGCCAGATCTGAAGCACAAAGATCACCAAGGATGTCCGAGTCACCACCCATGCGGTAATGGAGACCAAATTCACTTCATCAACATGATCTCCATTGACTTAACCACCCCCATCCACAATCCAACCGATCCAGCATGACCATTGTATCTAAACCTAGATGCCATAGACTGGGATCATGCTAACTCACCACCATCCCCATCAGAGTATTGGCCTTGCGGTGAGATGCTTCATTTCACCCTAGGACCAACTCAGGATATCTTCCATGCTGAAGAGGAACCCGACGTTCCAAACGTAGATCTAAATTCAGCAAATGATATCCACCTGATCCCAACTCCACACCAGTTGGAGGACGGGTCCCACATGTCAGTCGAAGAGATGACTGACGTAGACATCGGCTCGATCCAATGAATCCACAAATCATCAAGCTGGGGGGTAAGTCTATCCCCCGAAGAGCAAGCCGATTACATTGCCCTTCTCAAAGAGAAGAAGGAGGTTTTTGCATGGTCCTACAAAGACATGTCGGGGCTAGACCCATAGCTAGTCATGCATAATCTAACGCTTGATCCGACAGTCAAGCCAGTCAAGCAAAAACTATGTAAGATGCACCCAACAGTAGCCTTAATGGTCAAATATGAGCTACAAAAGTTGTTGGATGCACAGTTTGTCATCTGCATGGATTACCCACCATGGTTGTCCAACATGGTACCCATCAAGAAGCCTGATGGGAGGATTCGCATATGCACCAATTTTTGAGATCTAAACAAAGCGAGTCCCAAGGATGATTTCCCCTTGCCTAGCATCGACGCATTGGTAGATGCTACAGCAGGCCATGAAATGCTTTCCCTCATGGATGGTTTCTCGGGATACAACCAGATTCGTATCAATCTCGATGATCAACTCAAAATGGCGTTCACAATGCCTTGGGGGACATTTTGTTATAAGGTCATGCCCTTTGGCCTTAAAAATGCTGGCGCCACCTACCAACGCGCTATGACATACATCTTCCATGATCACATGCATAAAACTTTGGAAGATTATATGGATGATTTGTTGGCCAAATCTCTTTTGCGCCCAGATCATCTCGATGACTTGCGCAAGATCCTTGATCACCTCATTGAACACAAAGTTAGGCTAAACCCCAAGAAGTGCGTATTTGGCATCACATCTGGAAAACTCTTGGGTTTCATAGTCTCAAAATGAGGCATCGAGGTAGATCCAAATAAATTCAAGGCAATCCTTGAAATGCTTCCCCCAACCACCATCAAGCAGCTCAAAGCTTGCAGGGTAAGGTCGCGTCGATCAAGCGCTTCATAGCGCAGCTATCTGACAAGTGCCGACCCATGAATAAATTATTACACAAAGGGGTAGCATTTCATTGGGATGATGAGTGCCAGTCAGCCTTCGATGACATTAAACAATACTTGGCTTCACCACTAGTATTGGCACCACCTAGACCAGGAGTGTCATTCTATTTATACATCTCAGCTACTGAGGTGGCACTGGGCGCCATGCTAGCCCAGAAAAATGAACTACATAAAGAATAGGCTAATTATTATCTTAGCCGCACCCTGGTCAGTTATGAACTTAACTATGCATACATCGAGAAGCTATGCTTAGCAGTGGTATTTGCCACCAAAAAGCTATGCCATTACATGTTGAGCAATACGACGTATGTTGTGTCTAAGGAGAATCCATTGCGGTACATGATGAGTCATACTTATCATAGTAGTCGCACGATAAAATGGATCATGTTGTTGATGGAGTTTGACATCGAATTCATTGGACAAAAGTCCATCAAAGGTCAAGTCATCATCGATCAACTAGCAGAGGCTCCTCTCGAAGATGATCAGCCTCTGACCATAGAGCTGCCCGATGATGGGGTCTTCCATGTCTCAGAATCGCCAGATTCTGATGAGCCTGAGTCACAGGCCGACATAACCCTATTTTTTGATGGTTCTAAATGTGAGCAAGGGGGTGGCATGGGAATCATATTCTTCACACCGCAAGGGGCTCCAATGCCTCTATCATTTAAACTTGATTTCTCGTGCACCAATAACAATGCCGAATACGAAGCCTTGCTCATAGGTCTTCAGACAACCATCACCATGAACATCAAATACTTGAACATCTTTGGTGATTCACTGTTAATTTTCAACCAAGTGAAAGGGGTATTCCAATGTAAATGCCTAGTTCTGTAGGCCTACAAAGCCCTTGTGGATAAATTCTTGGCAAATCTTGAATGGTACGACATCGAGGCACTCCCTCGATCATCGAATCATTTTGTGGACACTATGGCCTCCTTGGGGTCACTAATCCCACAAGACCCTTCTGGTGAGATGACAACCATTCAAGTCAAAACATTATCGCAATCTGTGATGGAGCATGCAAGCTCTGACCTAATGCCAGGAATCCACCTGATCCAGATTGAACCATCTCAGGATAAGTTCTCTCGAATCCATGATAATCTGAATCATGCCAACTAGGGGTCCTTGTTCTCCCCAACCCCTCTTAATAGCAACACAATACTATTCTTACAAGTTCTTTCCCACTCAACTTTTGCTAGGGATGAACTTCAAGAGGGATTGGCCATTCATACCATCGAGGTTTCTGATCAGCAGGATTGGTACACACCCATAAGAGACTATCTCAAGTTAGGTAGCCTCCCACTTGGATTGTCGCATGCCATAAAAAGATCATTCAAATAGAAAGTGGCAAAACATGTCTTGCTAGGAGACATTTTGTACCATCGAAGCTATGAAGGGATCCTCCTCCGTTGCTTGGACCAGCAGGAGTCCACTTGGGCGATCACCCAAGCGCACGATGGTACATGCGGTGGCCACTTCAGCGGTATGGCCATCACAAAGTGCATCCTTCGCATGGGCTATTATTGGCCATCTTTAGAGCGAGATTGTTGCGCATATGTGAGGAAGTGCATGAAGTGTCAACACCATGCTAACTTGACACACGTACCTTCTCAGGCCTTGCAACCGATCCAATCGGCTTGGCCATTTTCATAGTGGGGCTTAGATCTAATCGAAAAGATCTCCCCTGCATCGTCATGCCATCACACGTTCATCATAACGGCCACAGAGTACTTCACCAAGTGGGTGGAAGCAATTCCGCTTACCTCTACGACTGGACCCCGCATTGCGGAGTTTATTTTACATAACATCATATGTCATTTTGGTATTCCATCCAAGATCATCTCGGATAATGGGACATCATTTAAGAACAAAGATGTGCATGCTTTGACAACAAAGTACAAAATTCAGCATAGTTTTTCAACACCCTATTATCCGTAGGCAAATGGGCAAGCAGAGGCATCAAACAAAATGCTAGTTGCCATCCTTAAAAATATGGTCATAGATAGTCATAAGGATTGGCACATTCAAATCCCACTTGCTCTTTGGGCTTATCGCACTAGCATTCGGATGCCCACTGGGGCAACTCCATTTTTGTTGGTGTATGGCTCCGAGGCAGTCATGCCTCTCGAGTTGGAAATACCTTCCCTACGCATATCAATGCAAGAGTTCATCGATGATGACACTGCATGGCAGGCCCGGTTAGACCAGCTTACGTTGCTCGATGAATGATGCATCAATGCTCTCGAGCATTTACGTATCTATCAAGAGCGACTTAAGAAAGCATATAACATGAAAGTTCACCTGAGGGACTTTCAGGTTGGTGACTTGGTCTTAAAAGAGAACCAACAAAATTCTAACTTGCCACCCCATTTAAGGGACAAGTTCATGGCAAATTGGTTAGGTCCTTATGTAATTGATAGTAAAATAGGACCTGGAACATACCGGCTCGCCTCTCTTGAAGGAATCAAGGAACTAGAACCCTTGAACATCAGTCATTTGAGGCCATTCCACATTTAAAAGAGCCATGGCCCACCCCAAAAAGCTCCAAGGATTCCCACAATCGCTTGGTCAACCCAAAAATGCCCCAAAGGTGTCCATAATCCCTTTGGTCAAACCAAAAGCTCCAAGGATTCCCATAATCGCTTGGTCAACCCAAAATGCCCCAAAGGTGTCCATAATCCCTTTGGTCAAACCAAAAGCTCCAAGGATTCCCATCATCGCTTGGTCAACCCAAAAATGCCCCAAAGGTGCCCATAATCCCTTTGGTCAAACCAAAAGCTCCAAGGATTCCCATAATCGCTTGGTCACCCCAAAATGCCCCAAAGGTATCTATAAACCCTTTGGTCAAACCAAAAGCCCCAAGGGTTCCCACAACCGCTTGGTCACCCAAAATGCCCCAAAGGTATCTATAATCCCTTTGGTCAAAACCTCCAAGGATTCGAAAGAATCACTTGGTCCGCACCCACTCGGGATAAACCAACCATAACAAATTTTCAAAAACAATAAAATAATCAAAAATAACAAAAAAATTGCATCTCACTTCCATGCATACTCTTAAAAATCAAAACACAAAAAAAATAAGTTGCATTAGGCATCGCAAACATACATTGCATATTTGTTGGTCATACAGGTCAAATGCACCATAGACTGTAATTACTCGGCAATTCCATCATTTTCCACATTTTTCCACTTTGTAAATAGTCCAGCAAAAATAAACGCCATCCACATTTTTCACCATATCATAATCAGTTGTCTTCTAATGTATCCAGGGCTTTCATCATTCAATTGTCTTTAGATTTCTAGCCAAAAATTGTACAAAGTCAGACAGATTTTTACAAAGGTAGAGTTTTACTTGGATCACACCTTGTTACGTCGCATCCCAACACAAGTTAAAACACATAAAAAATTCCCAAGTTGTGTGAACGAAAGATGAAACCTACAAAGCAATCTAGGATACCATATAGTGAAAAGGTTATCTCGCTCATCCCCCTATGTGAATGACCCCAAGAATGCTGAGAGTTGGCAAAAGGACAAGCATCTTCCCTACCCAATTCCCCAAGAATCCCAAATTCTCAAAAAGTTGCAAATATCCAAAAAAATTGCAAAAATTCAAAGTACAAACTCCAAAGTTTGACATCAAAACCCACACAGTGCATACATCAAAAAGCACAAGAAATAGTGATTCTCATCACTCAAAATTCCAATCCCTTGCTCAAAAGAAAAAAATAAAAATAAATAGTGATTTTTATCACTACATACGAGAGCAAGTATCCCAATAAAAGTAAAGAAAAGAAGGGAGTCAAACTTGAATCCCTGGAACTCTCAGCATTCGAAAGGTCATGAGGTGATCCTCAGTACCGGTTTGGTGGATAGCCTATTGGTCACTGGTGGAAACCTCCCGCATGACGATATATCTATCGCATTAAATTGTGTACAGATCAATGTTTGCATGTGGATGAGCTAGCTTATGGTATCCTAGATTGCATCACAGATTAATCTTACTAAATACAACAAAGGAGTTAGTGGAGCTAATTAGGTGATCCTCAGTACAGGTTTGGTTGACAGCCTATCTGGCACTGGCGGTATCCCGACAACTACCACATAAACAAATTCAATCGCACACACAGGGATGTGAAATAACTTGGTCAAACTCAAGTCTGATTCGTACCTTGTTCAAAAGTCTTGTGAGATAAATGTACAGTCTTGGCTAGTTAGTTAAAACATCTGAGTCTCAGAAAAACCTTAACTACATTCTAGAACACCTGTGGTACATTCCATTCTTACATCACCATCAAAAAATACAAACAAAAAAATATTACACATGCAAAGTCATTCCACAAAGCAATCACATAGTACAGAAAGCCAATAAATCCTATACAGTCTATGGTGCCACCGCCAAGTTATCAACAAATCATTTCATCCATTCCATATGCATACATCATATAATTAGAAACATTCACATTCATAATAACATATGCATACATCAACATAAATAAATGTGCATAAAAGTAACAATAAATCATGACAAGTGTATAATCAAAAAAGAGAGTCATGTATATATATCACCAAAAATGCCCACAAGCTACAATAAGTCGGTCCTTTGACCTCACAAAAAAATCAAAAACTCAAAAACCCCAAGCCTAGGGAGTCGACCACCATGATCACGTAGGATCGATGCGACCGGAACTACCCCTAGTGGTGTGGGTCCTATGGGACCTCTCGGGCTTCGCCAGCCCCGCATCATGCCCACTAGCGCTACCCTCACCCACCCACCTCCGATGAGAGGATGCTGACTCCTCAGTCTCACTACCTCTCGTACGACATGATGATCCACCTCCAGTGAGCTTAGGTAACTATCCATCAAGGTGGATAATCTCGACCTCCAACTCCACCCAACATCGACCCCACTCCACATCCCATCGATGGTATGCAACCAATGCTTCATCCCACTATGCCAACTGAGCCCATAGGCGATCCCTCTCAATGTTGTGCTCCTCATCCCATCTCCGTAGTAGGTCCTCCAATCATGCTATCTCAACATGAAACCTAGCCTCCATATCCCCTGGGACTGCCTGAGGCATGGGCATCTCTAGGATGGCATGCTACTCTAGCACCCACTACTCTGGGACATCCTATGTATCCGGTTACTCTGAAACCCCTAAATCATCCCTAGTCAAGTCATCTACCTCCACCATATCTACATCATCGAGCGGAGCCCCCCAACCCTCCCTCGGTGCCTCCACAACCCCACCACCTATTGCTGCTACATCCGGACCTCCTAGAGGCCCCTCACCCCACCATCGTAGCATCATCCACCACTGGTCATACTCGATAGTCACCTCGACATTGTCCATGTTGGGGACATCAATCACTACATCCGACTCCTCACCTAGTGGCTCAATAATCGGCCAGGCTAGAGTCCTCTCATCGCCTCGACATCGATAGATCAAGGGCTCACCAGGCAATCCCTAGCGCACCCCAAACTATCGAGTCACCTAGATGTACGGGAAGTACTCCTGCTCTGTCCCATGTCGCCCGATCAACCATCTCCCCTTGCGCACCCATCGAAGCCACTCTCCAGCCTTAGGCTAGGCTGGATAGTCCCGGTATGGCCGCTAGAACACCTCCCCTAGAGCAAGATGAGAGAAGGCATCAGTATAGTGCCCTACGACACCTACCCACCATCGACTCTGCCCCTGCTCCTCTGACCTCCACCATAGAGCAGCATACCCAATCTCCCTATCCACCATCTCCCCTGAGTGGTCCAAGGCAACCCCTGCGACCGCTCCATAGCTATGTGCTGCCACCCCCAACACTGCAATAGATAGCTACACCCAATCCCCTTCCGCCTCTGATAGTGGACCTCGTACAACTCATCATATAGCTATGCCAATAGCGTCTGACCCCACCTCATAATCAGTGGTGCTATTGTCGGACACTCCACCAGTCTGAACACTACCTCAAGGAGGTTCCAAGGGAACCTCACACTTGAGGAGTCAGGAAGCAGCATGTTAGAGATGAGGGTCATCATCAAAGCATGCCTCACCCCTAACATGCCCTTCTCAAACCACCATCACACCAGAATCTCACCAATCAGGTAGTCCCCCTCTACCCTCTCCACCGCCCTATCCACCCCCATCTTCGTCGCATGCCCAAAGCATCGTGTCAGCACCATCATCCGTTGATCATGAGGAGTCATCCGAATGGGCAGCCCATCTATCGAAATCTATAGAATCTGATACACGTCCTCTAGAGTCACTATCATCTCCCCTATTGGGAGATGAAAGGTGTTGGTGCGAGGATCCCACAAATTGATCAAGGTAATCAGATATGCCCGATCCCCCACCATAGGCTCCAACCGCATCACTTGCTTGAGCCCAAGGGCATCAAGCCACTCCCAATCCACCACAGTCAGCGCATCTCGTGCATCAAAAAATATCGTCGACTGATGGTACCGACTCTTCACAACCTGAAAAACAAAAACAACACAAAAACATTAAAACATGACAACAAAACAAATGTATAGAAGTGTACACAAAAACAATAAAACAACAAAAAAAATTAGGGTTTCAACCTTAATTTAAACAAAAACATTCAAATAAATTATACAGATGATAAACAATGTATAGAAAAACAAAGTATAATTACAAAGTAAGATCAATCAACTAAACTGTACAATCAAGAACAAAAAAATAAAACAAAAAAAATCATACTAGGGTTTTTAACCTTACGTGTGGACAAAAAATAAAAAAACATTAAAACTATACTAGGGTTTTTAACCTTAAGTGTAAAAAAAAAAAAAAAAAAAAAAAAAATCATCTAGGGTTTTTAACCTTATAAAAAAAAAAAAATATCTAGGGTTAATAAAAAAAATAAAAACAAAAAAATTCAAACTAGGTTTTTTAACCTTATGATGAACAAAACAAAACAAATAAAACCACAACATTCATTTAGGGTTTTAACCTTAATGTGACAAAAAACAATGATAAAATGCGAGTTTTAAAAATTCATATAAAAACAAACAAAAACAAGAAGGAAGGAGCACCTACCGGTCTCGCCTCGGCTCTACCACTCGAGGATCCGGTCCTTGAACTCATGGTGTCCATAAAAATTTGACAGTGCTCCGCTTCGCAAACTAGAACTCCTCCTCCTCACAACTCCAAATCGCCAAAAAAACAATTGCAAATGAGCCCAAAACCTAGTTTTGGCCCTTATATAGGCTCTTAGGCCTGTAATCGTTCCACCCTAGGATGAGCACTCTAGTTAGCACTCATCCCACCCTGGGATGATTACAAAATTGGTATTCATCCCACCCTGGGATGATTACAGAGCAAGAAAATAAAAAACAACCAAAACTGCATCCAAAATGCACCAAAAATAGCAATAAAACTGCCAAACAAAGGCACCTTTGCCGATTCTGGCATAAAACTTTCTTTGATTCTTTCCCAAATGTCACAAAAAGGGTCAAACCCACCAAAAAATAATAAACACAAAGGCACCTTTGCTTATTGGCATAACATGTTGGGGTAAAATTGTCACTATCCTACTCCCTAAGAATTCTACCACCCGGGAGGACGGATTTTGACAATTTCATCCCCAAAGGCGGGTCACAGAAAGGGTCAAAACCCACCAAAAATATCAATAAATCGTTAGGTTTTTATGTGCTCCTATTTCGGTTTTTTTAAAATTAACTGTTCTTTTGGGGTCACAAATACTCACTATCCTACTCCCTAATAAGGCTACCATAGCTGGACCACTCCATGGGAGGACGGATTTTTGACAATTTCATCCCCAAAAGGCGTCACCAAAAGGGTCAAAACCCACCAAAAAATAATAAAATCGAACAAAGGCACCTTTGCTGGATTATTGGCATACAAAAGATGAGTTGGGGTCACAAATTATCACTATCCTACTCCCTAATAAGGCTACCATATCTGGACCACTCCATGGAGGATGGATTTTTGACAATTTCATCCCCAAAAGGCGTCACAAAAAGGGTCAAAACCCACCAAAAACAATAATAAAATTGCCGAACAAAGGCACCTTTGCGCCTGAGATTCTTGGCATACAAAATCGATGTTGGGGTCACAAATTATCACTATCCTACTCCCTAAGAAGGCTACCATAGCCGGACCGCTCCACGGGAGGACGGATTTTTGACAATTTCATCCCCAAAAGGCGTCACAAAAAGGGTCAAAACCCACCAAAAAACATAATAAAATTGTCGAACAAAGGTGCCTTTGCGCCTGAAATTATTGGCATACAAAATCGATGTCGGGGCCACAAATTATCAATATCCTACTCCCTAAGAAGGCTACCATAGCTGGACCGCTCCACGGGAGGATGAATTTTTGACAATTTCAGCCCCAATAAGCGTCACAAAAAAGGGTTAAAACCCACCAAAAATAGGTCCGATTGTTGGGAAACTGCATAAGCATTCAATGGAAAACAACTGAAGGCACCCTTACAAAAGTCATCTTGGGTCAAGTGACTCATCGCTTTTCTCATTTCGGTCATTCCCTCATCGATTCGTCGCTTGAGGGGGTAGTCACACTTAGTCACCAATCAACAAATACACACCCAATCAAGGAAATGGCATGCATTCAAAGAATCATTGACAAAGACAATCACGCTCCTGCTTGGGGCAGCAAACAAGCAATAATCACAAGCTGATCAAACACTTGGCATTCTAGAATCATGAACTCAAGGTTCCCATAGACAAAAGGTTGCGCCCTTTGCCTATTCATGACTGAACAATGTCCAAGATCAAGTAACACCTCACCAAAAAAGGTTAACACTTGAATTAAGCTCCTTAGCTCGTCAGAAGCAAGGATTCAAGAATGCGTGCCCTTTCCATACTTGGGGCATCAAAATTTGGTTAGGTTACTGAGAAACCCTAATCATTAAGTGCTTTGGTTATCTATTTTTGCTCAGCACTGCACCACGCACAGCGCATCCCAAAAAGGGGCATCTGTAGACACCAAAACAACACCAATCTGATTATGTGGCTACAAGCACTGACCGAATTGGCATACATAGCCCCTAGGGCAGCCCCCAGAGGTTAAAAAGTGGTCCTAACCACTCCCAAAGTAGTTTTGGAAGGTCAGAGGTCAATTTGGCACCTTTCAAGCACCCTGCTCCTTACTCGTTCCACCCTGGGATGATTAGAATGCTATTCGCCCCACCCCAGGATGATTAGCAGCAATCGCTCCAGGGTGGGGCGAATAGCAGGTTTGATGGGAAAAAGTCAAACCTTGACAAATGGCAGCCCAGATCCACCACTCAACTCCACCTTCAATGCATGGGAGTGCGAGTGAGCATTTCAAAGCTCAAAGAGGTAGTCATAGAGGCAATCATGGAGCCCTTAATCAGGGAGGAATCTTCTCTCCCCTGACAAGGCATGATGGCCAAGTGGCGCCCTTGCATGCACATT
The DNA here is from genome assembly GCA_028583015.1 of Wollemia nobilis. Taxonomy (NCBI): domain Eukaryota; kingdom Viridiplantae; phylum Streptophyta; class Pinopsida; order Araucariales; family Araucariaceae; genus Wollemia; species Wollemia nobilis. Next base: position 9,153,759 of record JAQPPZ010016467.1, on the reverse strand, counting down.
CAAAGTAGACCTTCAGGTCTATAAAATGGTGAGTCTTCTCACCCCAAAATAGAGGATAGAGCAGGAGCATTTGGAGCAATGGAGTGCTGCCGAATTATACCCTCACCCTCATTGTGCTTCCTACATCCTTGATCTCTCTTTTGGAAGGGAGGTTATCGGGTGAACATTAGGAGCACAATCTAGACCCAAAACCTAAACAATTGGCCACAATCCCACACCCAATTTTTTGACACAACCCCCTAGGAGGTTTTGGACCCATCCCAAGTGGATTGGTGTCAAAACCAAGCCCCAAACGATGGGCGTCCTGCCCCGGGCGCCCCCACACTGTTGCAGTCCTAATCGCCCCACCCCGGAGCGATTAGAAATCTATAGCATATTTCTTCACTATTTCTTTTGCATCATGTTTTGTGTGATTCATATATGCTGCTGTTCAAATTTCAATGCATTCTGACTTGTTTTGACTGTGTTTTCATTGTTTTACGCTTTTACTAACATACAGGGAGCGCCTTCGGATATAGGGTGATCGGGGTAGAATCTACAAAATCCGACCTTCTGGGTCATCTCAAAATGCCCCATTTTTCCTAACCCCAAGTTTGTAGGTGTTTTGGAGGCCTCTGGATGGGACATTTGGGAGGTCACTTTCGAACATTTTATGACAGTCCTAATCGTCCCACCCCGGAGCGATTAGAAATCTACAATAGATTTCTTGACTGTTATTTTTGCAATGTGTCCCTGATGGTGTTTACATGCTTCTGTTTAAATTTCATTTTATTCTGATAAGTTTTGATCACTGTTTTAATTATTTCATGTATGCATTAACCGGAGGCCTTGGGGATTGCATGTTTCCCTCCATCCGCATGTGCTATTAATCATTTGTTGTTTCTCTGTACGTAGGATCTCGACACCGGAGGGGCAGCAAGGAACTAAGAATGTATTCACGCAAGCGGCGGTGACGTTTGGCCCACCCATTTCGAATGTGGGCACGCGGAAGATCCCGAAGGGAAGCGTACCATCCGTTGGTGTAACAAAATTGTATCGAACGCTCCGAGCCCCTAAAAATGGGGGGAGACGTATTGTAACCTGATCATAAGAAAAATTAATAAAAGAGGCTGCACCTTTGTTTTTGCTTTACATCTCGTTTCATTCATGCTTCGCTTTCCCTTTTTCATGCACTTAGCGTTTCGTTAATACAACTGCTTTTGTTTGCATCGCACCCGGTGTGCCTGTGCTTCCGTATCCAAGTGCTTTCAAAATCAAACCTAGGTTTAGTCTATCTAACCCCCCTACATCTTGCTTTTGCCTATAAATAATGGGTCTCAAACCCCTAATTAATTTTGGTTCACAAATTCAACAAAGAACATTACTCTACTGAAATGGAAAGCCAACATTGAATAGTTACTTCCCGTTGCACATAGTCAGATTTCAATGGTACATAGAGGCACCCCAGCTACCTAAGAGTCGACCCACCAAAATAATTTTGCATAAGAGGCATCACAGCTCAGATCACCCCTTGTCTTATGAATCTGGCCTCAATTTGCCCCCCGGTTGGCGAATTAGGTCTACAAGCCCAAATCGCTCCATATTTGGGTGGTAAGCTCCCTTTTGCTATATTAATAATTTATGCATAGTTTATTCCATTTTTGTTATGATTTTATAGTCATTTCATCTTTATAAATATGGGGCCTGACTAAGGCAAGTCCCCCAACGTATTGACCCCTTCTTGCAAGTTTCTTTCAGGTTATCCAACAGATTTGAAGGAGAAGAACACCAAAAAACAACAACCCGACGGTGGCCCACATACAAAGAAGCCCACCTACACTGAGGGACATCAAAAGAAGGCATCAAGCCTATAGTGTATTCATGAAAGGAAAAATGGGAATTTGCCCTATTTGTAACCTATATCAAATTTATCATGAATAAAGCATTATATTTTTGAATGACTTGTGTTATTACTTGTTGTTAGATAAAATGTCAACTTCTGGTTATTTTAGGCATATTAAATCTTGTGACTTCGATCACGCTTTGCTTCCCTCCTCGCATGATCGAAGCCTCAATTTCCCCATCGTTGCCTCAAATTTCACACCCTACATACCATTGACCCACCATGTACCCTTCCATTCACCACCTACTACCTTAGCCCCCTTTCATTGACCACCTAATGCCTTAGCCCCTTCCCCTCACTGTCGTCGCCCCATAGACCTACTTTCGCTCCTCATGTTCGAGCCCTTCTCATGTTGCCACCCTACGCTCCTCCGTCGCCCCACCCTATGCTCCTTTGTCGCTACCCAACCCCTAGCCCTCCTCCTCGTCGCTTCGCCATATCCGAGAGCTCTACATCCGCCCCCAGTGATTCCCGTTGCCACCTCACAATAAAAAAAAAAAAAAATTGTTTTGATAAATCATTCAATTTTACCAAAAAAAATGTTGTTGAGCAACTTTTTCAAAAAAATTGCTAAATTTTGTTGAGCAACTTTTTCAAAAAAATTGCTAAATTTTGTTGAGCAACTTTTTCAATCCCCATGGTGGATATGTAAAAGAAGTTTTACTCAAAAAAAAAAATTGCTAAGCAAATTTTTCAAATGTCGTTAAGCAAATTTTTTTAGGAAAAAACTGCAATATTACCCAAAAATTTATACCTTGCAAAACAAATCAAGAAGCTATAAACCAACAAAAAATCTACCATGGCAAATGGGCAAAGATCACAAGATATGGCGAAATATATTGCGAAAGAAGTCTCAAAGGAGGTTTCAAAAGAGATGAAAGAGATTTTGCAAGGAATGATGATTTGGAAAGATAATTTAGAGGATAAGATAGCTGCAAAAATAGTAGAATTAACTATGAAAATTGACACCTCCAATACAGAATTATCAACCAAATTGGATGCTACAAATCACTCTATGGACTTGGTACAACAAAACTTGACATTAATACACAAGTGGACAACAAAACACAATACCAACACAACAAATGTTACTAGGGGGGCCACATACGTCAATCCTCCCTTGTACCACAAAATTGGATTTCCCAAAATTTGGAGGCAACCCCACAAATTGGATATATCGGGCTGACCAATATTTCTTGTTATATCGAATTCCAAAGATACAAAAAGTATGCATTCTTAGAACAAGTTGCTACACAATGGTACCAATGGTATGAAATACAAAAGGTACCCCCACATGGACCAAATTTATAAGGAATCTAATGTTGCGATTCGACCTGAGCAAATTTGAAGATTTCATAAGGGCTCTCACCAAACATCTACAGTAAGAGAATACTAGGCGCAATTCGAGAAGTCGGTAAACCTTACATAAAGACTCGATGCATTATTCTTTCAAAGTTCCTTCATTAGTGGCCTGAAAGAAGAAATTTTATTGGAGGTACAAATACTCAATCCTAGCGATATAATGCACATGGTTGCATTAGCACAAATGATGGAAGAAAAGATCAATAACCAACATCAACTTGGAAATATATCTACAACAGACTCACAAAATACTTCCACCAACCAAAAACTAACTAAAGTCATGCCAATTAAATGCATTAGCCCTGAAGAAATGAAGGAAAGAAGAGCAAAAGGCCTTTGTTTTCATTGTGATGAGAAATTCATCCCTAATCACAAATGTATTACACCCAAACTTTATATTCTGTATGCAGTTATCCCTTATCAATCAACACCTTATGAAGAGAAAATCGAGGTCAAACTAGTGGAAGATATACCTGAAGATAACCCTCGAGGTCCACTAGAAATTTCTTTCAATGCCCTCATCGAAAATTCTTCTCCCCAAACTATGAAAGTCCCCAACTCCTTTAAACAACAAAATCTTATTGTGCTTATTGACTTTGAAAGTACACATAATTTCATCGACCCACGTGTGGCAAAAAAAACTGACTACTTTATCCATCCTTGTAATAATTTTGAAGTCATGATTGGTAATGGGGGAAGAATCGCTTGTAAAGGGAAATGCCATAATATTAAGCTCACCTTGGGCAATTACACCATGAAACATGACATGTATGCAATTCCCTTAGGAGGTTGTGATATTGTTTTAGGAGTACAATGGCTATGAACACTCGACACAATTCAATGGGACTTTGATGACTTATGGATGAAATTCACACAAAAGGATCAAACATATACTCTTAAAGGGATAAAATTCGACCCTTCTCCACTAGCAAGCTCTCATTGCATGGAGAAAGTTATTTGAAGAGGAGACAAGAAAATGGTTGCCCATTTATTTTCTCTCCAAACCACTATGAAGCCACCAACACTTCAACCTTCTCAATATCCCTGCTTATGGAACAATGATATTAAAATAGTGCAAGAACATGAGCATATACTACTAGGGAAACAGAGGATGAAGCTTCTCACTTTGAGCTTTGAGGACAAAGCTCTTTTTAAAGGAGGGTGGCATGTTAGGACTCTAATCCTAACATATTTATTACATTAACCTTAATCATATTTATTATAGACCAATGTGTCTTTTCACCATTGTAACTTTTGGCATAATTAAATAGACATTCGATGTGTATTTTTAGACATCATCAAAGACATTTGAATTAATACATTGATTGGTTTCTACCATCAAGTTAAAACATGATTCTATACAAGAGTGATTCCATATGCAATTGTATTGTTTCTAGTTTGCATATTATTCTAATTATTTAGGTTCCTTGCAATTATTGTCATTTGAAAATAAACAAAGAGATATAGATTTGGAAAGGAGCTTGCCAAATCTTGAAGGATATTGGTGAAGACCTCAAGACTCTTAGATTGTTGAGAAGAGGGCCTATACTAAAGTTAAAATTTGATAAGAATTTTGAAGGAGAAAGGAGCCAAACATTACTACCAAACCTATAATTTTTGAATACTACCTTTGAAGGCTACAAGGCTCATTCGGAGATAGGGGTTTGCTAAAAATTTAGAAAAACATTGAAGGGTTCTTGAAGAAAAACTTAGTTATGATTTGGGAGAATTCCCTACCAAATTTTTGAGTTTCAAGGACAACATTTCAGTGTAGAAATTGATTGCAAAAGGGCAACAATTAGGACAACATTACTAGCTACAAAAATCTAGATTTCTAGGATACATCTTGAAAGAGAATTAAAGTCACCTACAATAGTTAAAGGGTAGATAGTTAGAGGGTTTTTAGAGCTGCAAAAAGGTGAATTATAGAGTTATTTCATGTAGCCAAGAAAAGCTACAAGTTCATATAGTTAAAGGTAGCAATAATGCGAATCTAATAACCTAGAAATCCTTCATCTACAGAGATCAATAAGATAAGAAACTTAGGTGTGAATAGGTTCATTAATTAAACTTTAAAATAACTCTTTATCAAGTTCCATTAAGCACCATATTAGAGTTTTATGAAATTACAAAGAGAATTTTGCATATTATAGTCTTCAAAAGAGTGCAAAAGAAAATTCATTTTAAAGGTTTATACCTGCACATTAAAATAGGAGTTAGATATATTTTGACAGAAAGAAAATATCATCTTCCTATTTAGTTACAACAAAGAAGACTACATTAAGTTACAGAGATTATAGTGCATTTAGGAGAAATTACTAGTGTATGATTTAAGGTTCATTTAAAGGAGTAATAAGGTAAGATCAATATTACACTATGCTAATTATTCTTAAATAGTTTTAAGGTGCACTAATTATTTTTAAGCTACAGTGAAAATTAGTGCATATTTAAAGTTACCTTGTGGGTGCATCTACAGGAGTAATAAGGAGAAAGTATTATTGCACTATATTAGTTATTCAAAGTTCACTAAGGATTTTAAAGTTATAGTGAACATTAGTGCAAAATTAAACCTCTAAAATTAGATACATTGTTAAGAGGATGGATTCATTGGTGCTAAATTTATCCAAAATTTAAAGGTTAGTGTTGTTTAGCAAAGATGGCAATAATACATTACATCTTTCTCTCAAGGAATAGAGCAGAATGTTGCCATATTTAAAAAGCAAGAGAAGCTTCAATAGGAGAAGTAGAGCTTCGATGCAGACATATAATATTTGTAAAATGTTTTTGCATTACATTGGCACCAAAAAGAGTGTCTTAAATACACCATACAAACAACAAGATATGGTCTCCAAGCGACCACATCACTGAAGTTTGAGGAGAAAACTTTGAGCAAGGTAGAGATCCATTCCAAAGAGGCTCAATGTCTACCGCCAACCAGGTGAAAGTACACTCAAGGTGCTTGAGAATAGAGCTGGTCCTAGAGACCTTGATATCCACATCACAAGGGTGTAACAATACACCAAATCAACATTTACACAACAAGCAACAACATAAATCCTATGTAAGAAAACTAACACTCATTGCAAGGTGGATAATATAAAGGACAATGCAGCATATCCTATGCAATACAAGGAGTGTCTTACCAAGATCCGACATGAATGAACCACCAGCTGAGAGGTAGCACAATAGGACCTCCATTACAACACTCTAGAATCTTCATAACTAAAGAATTCATCATCCATCATTGCTGGAAAAAGGAAGGAGCCATCTCACAAACTATTATCACAAAGAAAGCTTGCAATAGTTGGTAAGAATACATTGAGAAACTTTATGGAAGTGATATGTTGAAGGAAATGGCACATGCAAAGAAAACTCAAACACTTGTATTAATAAGGAGGTAATATTGTGCCTCTTGGTACAAAGGTGTAAGAAAATATTCAAACCCTAATGCCCACGATCAAGGAGGAAGAGAACTCAATCAAGTAACACTCTCATCTTATCTTCAACATTTATAAGAAAGGCACCCATCTAAGTAATGCCTTCCATCATTGCCTAAACTCCAAGTTTTCTTCAACACTTAACAAGAAGGAATTCCTCCTACGCCATGTGGTCTAACACTCCTCAAAGACAAGCGCTACTCAAGGCGGAGACAAAGGAATCTTGGTAATATCTCATGCCACATGGCACACCCATCAAGAATATGGTAGCACATTTGTAGCCATCATAAAAAGGAGCACTCTTGAAGAGAGTCAAATCGCATTCTAAACTTGCATTAAGTGTATTCAAAGCTTGAAGTCAAAGATTCAGAGGTGCATTCAAGACTATCATAAGAGGACGTCTACTAGCCTGTCATAATCCAGCAAGAGGATACAACTAATTTCAAGGCGTTATAGCACTCATCAACCTTACTAAGGTATTATTTTATATATATATTGATTAATTTACTTTCATAAGGAGTAATACATAATAGTATAATATTGAAATTATCATTATATTTTGCATTTAAAGTTATTTGCAAAATCAACCTTAATATATTTAAAAGCAAATCAAGGAGTTAATATTATTATCCTCAAATCATATTATCACTCTAGTTGAAATACAATATTTGCAATTAATATCACATGAGATATAAGGTTTTCCACTTGGAAACAAATTATTGCAAATATCATTATTTTTTAAAATTCCAAAATTAGGAAGCTAATATTCTTATCCTCAAATAATATTATCACTCTAGTTGAAATACAATATTTGAAATTAATATCACATGATATATAAGGTTTTCCACTTGGAAATAACTTATTGCAAATATCATTATTTTCTAATCAAACATAGATTTTTGGAATTTAGAAATATTAAACTATTGGGTATTAAAGGCTATAAAAGGAAGTTCATTATTTACTCAAAGGATTTGGAATTATTTACTTACACTTGTCTCATACTCATACTAAAGGGACAAAAAAAATCCAACCATATAGAACTTCAAATTGATAACTGCATAGTTTATTAGGAGAGATAAGGTAAAATAGAAGTCAATTATTGATTTACAAAATCAACCCAAAAAGTGAACTATTACTTACTAAACACTTTATAAAACTTATAGCTCATTCCAATCACTATGGAGACATAAGAACTCTTACAAAATCTAAGCTTTGAAATTTTTTTATCAATTTAATTCATATACTCCACACTAAGGACCTATAAGGATGTCTACTCCAAAGAATACATTAAATAATACAATTAAAAAAAGGGCAAGGAAAATACTAATATGGCTTAAAAGCATGATTGATGATTCAAATAACTCAATGGATAATAAAGAAGATGCAAATGGAAGAGAAGAATCAATAGAATTTAAAAGGATTTCTAAAAACTCATAAACTAATAGTCTTGTGAAAGAAAATTCTTCAGGCATATCTTCTAATGAGATTGTAAAGGGAGTTGATGATAATACTAAGGAAGAAAAGAACATTGATCATAAATATCTCATACAGATCTATGAAAAAGATAAAGATAGAATAGCTTCAATTGTACACTCATGGTTCATATATTTCATCAAAGAAATAGATAAACATGCTATTCCTAAAATAGATAATAAAGATAATGAGATATCTTTACTATGCACCTACTATGGTAAATCTAGTCATGAGAAGGTCAATTTTTGGAGTTTACATCCATGTAAATATTGTAGAGGAAAATATCATCCATATTACTATTGTTACAACAAAGATAAATACTATAAAATATTTGATAAACTAATATTCAGATTAGACTCTTTCTTCCAAGCTCTTTTTTTTTTTAGTAATACTTCTTATACACATCCACCATAGGGATTGAACCCGGGTCACATCACCGATGATGCAAGTGGCGTCCCAAGATCTTATTTTAGAACCATCCACTAACAGTAAGCTCAAGCTTGGCTTTTGTGAATATCAAGAAAACAAGTCATATAGGAAATCAATGAACAGAAAAGGAAGTAGTTATGATCCATTGGTGACTTACAAAATTATGAGATCACTAGTCCATCAAGGATACCTAGAATTACTACAAGGTCAAAGATTCTTCATACTCAAAAATAGCAAAAGGTAGTAGAATTAAAATAAGAATAATCAACACAAAAACAGAAGCAAAATAAGAAGAAGAACCAAATCAAGTTGAAGATTATTCTAAATACAAAGATCCATATTAAAGACTAAAGTCTTCAATACCCAAATAATGTAATACAGAGGGGTGTTAGAGTATATTACATCATTTGGATCATGTAAATGTACCACCTTTGGTACATAACTAGAGTAGAAGTTTATTTTATATTAAAGTTAGTTAGTTACTTTAAGTATTGTAATAAATGCACAAGTATCAATGTGTAAGTTGTAAATGTACAAGGAGTCCACTTGTACATCACATAGATAGATAGAGTAAGGGACAAGAAATATTTCCTATATAAATATCTCATAGTAAGTGTTTTAGTAGTGTAGTATGATATAGAGAGTGTGTGGTATAGTTTAGTAGTATGGTACAATGTAAACTTGTTGGTCAAAATGACCACATCTAGGGGAGTAAGGAGTAGTCTTCTCAAGATTTCACTAAGTATAGGAAAAAGTCGTGACAACATGACATTTTGAAGATCAAGGCCAAGATAAGGAAAATAGTCATGACAACATGACATTTTGAAGCCAAGAGGCCAAGTGAAGGAAAAAAGTCATGACAACATGACATTTTGAGACCAAGAGGCCAAGTGAAGACAAAAAGTCATGACAGCGTGACATTTTGAAGATCAAGGTGAAGATAAGGAAAATAGTCATGACAACACGATATTTTGAGACCAAGAGGCCAAGTAAAGACAAAAATTTATGATAGCATGACATTTTGAAGATCAAGGTGAAGATAAGGAAAATAGTCATGACAACATGACATTTTGAGACCAAGGGGCCAAGTGAAGACAAAAGTTATGACAACATGACATTTTGAAGATAAAGGCCAAGCTAAGGAAAATAGTCATGACAGCATGACATTTTGAGACCAAGAGGCCAAGTGAAGACAAAAAGTCATGACAATGTGACATTTTGAAGACCAAGGGTCAAGCTAAGAGAAATAGTCATGATGACGCGACATTTTGAAGATAAATATAGTTGGACCATGATGCCTCTAAGGAGATAAAGGAGGATCATTGTAACAAGAAGATCTTAACCATTTCTAGTTGAAGACTCCATGCTCTCCTAACTACCTCTTTACCAGAATGAGCCTACGGGCATACTATTGTAACAACTTTCAATTTTTTTGTTATGTAAAACTATTATATATAGGATGAGTGACCTAAAAAAATGGTCGGCTCTTAGATGTTTACAAGGCAATGTACATAGACTTCTGAAAGCTAATAAAATATCATCCATTCTAGTTTCTGGCTCACTGGTGTATTATCAAGTATGTATGGATTGTTAATTGCTACTTAAAGTTAGGTTGAATATAACTTGCTTTAATTCTTATTCTAAATTTCTACGGTAAAGTTCTGCTAACTCTGAAATTAACCATTCCATTAGGCTTATGCTTGAGTAGATTTACACTAGAGGATTAGTTGCTCTATTTTGATGGTTCAAATAGATGCTTCTCTATAAAAGGTTGTTAAAGTTGCTTTGTTGTTATCTAATCTGTACCATTTAAACGCTTCTAGCAATAGCTATATTTCCCTCTCTTTATGCATTTACCTCTCTCTCCCTTTTCCTAAAAGAAGCAAGGAACCAACCTCCTCTGGAGATTGAACCGGGTAAACTCTATTTTAACCCGGTATTTCAATGTTGGCAAAGTCTTGGGTGCAAATGTAACCAAAGGTAGATTTTGCTCCAACAGTTTTTGGCATGCCCGGTGGGACCCAATCCCATATAGTATATAGATCAAATTTTTGGTGATTACCTTTGCCCTATTTATTTTTTATGAATCACCTGGCGACTCCACCCAAGAAAGGAACCCTAAGAAAGCCTTTACCTACTTTCTGGTTGAATACCATCTTTTATGATAACCAGATCTAAAGCAAAAAATTTAGAAGAGCCCATCGAGTTCTTCGAATTACACCTTGGTAGCCTCAGAGCTAATCCTATTTTAGTTGCTAGAACAACTTCTTCATATACTATCAATACAGGATACACAAATATTTCCCCTATAACCTTCCCTAGTACTACTGCTAGTGGAACTTTAACTCCAGCTACCCATATACCCATAATATCTGGTAGAACCATAATTGCAATGGTTATAAATCAGCCAAATCTACCTTACCCTTTATGGAACCATACAGGCCCCTTGAATCTAGCAGCTCAACACCCGATTCTAGTAGTGGCCTTGAAAGCATTACCCTAGTATGATGGTACTAGAAATATGACCTATGAACACTACCAAGATGTAGTAATACTCACCCCGATACATAACATTACTGAAGAAGATGTTATGATAAGATTGCTAGTCATTTCCTTGAAAGGAAAAATGCTCTATTGGTATAGAGCCCTTGACAACCAAAGTATATCTACTTGGGCCCAACTTGTCGGTAAACTAGTAGAAGAATTCAATGAACATGCAGATCCATTCTCCCTACTAAATTAGTTTACCATTATCCAGAAGCACCCTCAAGAAGAGATAGTCGACTTTAACATCAGATTCAGTCAAACTTGGTAAAGAGTACCTGATGGATTGAGATCAATAGATGAACAATCAATGTATTACTATCTGAGAGCTTTCAACTCAGATATAAGTATGGCTATCAGGAAATCCCAAGTATTTACCTTCCTAAAGATTTACCAAGAAGCTCAAAAGGTAGAAAGAGATCTGATTGCTATTGGAAGGTTCCCTACAAAAATGATAATACCTATTTTCTCAGATCTACCACAAGCATCAAATACTACTTTCCCAACTCTTGCTCCCACTTCTAATGCAAGTCTCCCTAAATGGATCGGGTAGCCTAATATCCTAGTGATACAGGCACCTCTCACTCCTCCAATGCTTCCTACCATTCCTGCACTTCCTATGGCGATAGTTTCATCGACTCCAGATCTTCCACTTGCAGCTTTACAAGATCTGCAAGCATCCATGAAAACTCTAATGAATAAGATGACCTCAATGGAAAGAAGAGAAGTAGAAAGGAATTTCCAACCAAGGAGGTTTCCACAAGTAACAAAATATCAAGCCTCCACAAGTGGTAGAAGCTATGATAAATCTAATATGGTTTACACCAATGAAGATAGTGAACCCACTAACACTTCGATAGAGTCAAACTTCTGGTGTTCCACATGTAATGATCCACATGGTGAAACTTCTTGCATGATTCATCAACATCATGTCTAGAAGGTAGCTATTGAAAAGGCTGAGAGAACCCTCAAGGGTCAGGTTAATATGATCAGAGAAGAGAATCAAAATTTCATGATGCCTTCTGTTGAACAAGTAGTTATTCTAACCAGATCGAGAAAGAAACCCTTGCAAGTTGATCCCCAAGAGCTTAACCCCTTGAAGGTGCCTTCACCTATAAGGGACCCTATTGAGAAAAGAACCTCCTACGAGAAAGCTCCCTAAAATTTAGGTCAAAAAGGAGCAAAAACTCGTAAAGAAGCACCTCGATAGAAGGAAGTAGAGATGTAGGAACAAGCTAGAGATAAATTGAGATACCCCTCACTGACTAAGCATCAAAGGATAGATGCTACTCAGGGGTACATGAATAAGTATGACACAAGTGTGAAAGAGAAAAGTGTCGAACCCCTCCCATTCAACATAGTTGAGGAAATGAAGAAAACTCCCTCCAAAGCAACTATGTATGAAGCTTTGCAATTTCTAGGGTAGATTGACTTATTGCAAGAATCCTTGAGATCTATGAAAAATAAGAATAGAACCCCAACTCAGTTAGATTCTGCACAAGCTATCCTAACATCCACTTCGAGAAAAAATAGACCCCCTCCCTTCTATCTATCTCTTTAGATGGAGGGATGGGTAGTCCACAACTGTATGATAGACTCTGGAGCTGCAACCACTATGATGCCCAAGGTAGTATGTGACATCATGGGAATGGAATACACAAGGAGCAGTCCTGGTGTCTTACAATTAGATGGAACCCCTATCAAAATTGTAGGGGTAATTAAGGATATCCCAATTGTTCTTCATAGACTACCTCAACTCATAGTTATACAAGAGGTAGTGGTAGTGGATCTAGAACCTTATTTTGGTATGTGCCTCTCTAGAGAGTTCACTGCTAAAATAGGAGGATATTTATCATTAGATTTCTCACACTTGGAAATCCCATTCAAGGGTAAAAGAGTAAAAGTATTCAATGAGAAACCTTCAACTTTCCACATTGAAAAGCTTGAAGAAGAAGGTAAATCAACCACTATAGTGAATATGATGATAGAGGAACTAGGAGATTTGAACTTGATGGAGGAAGCTCTAAATGTGTTGTAGGAGGAAGACCAGTTCTCTCTCCAAGACTTCAATGCCATGATCAAAATAGATATGGGGAGCTACACAATTGTAAAACCTAAGAAAAGTAACCCTACTCCTCTCCCTCAGGTAGACCAATCTACTAATCAACTATGGAAACTTTTCTTTGATGGTGCTAGATGCAAAAATGGAGCTGGAGCAGGTATTGTTCTAATCTCTCCAATAGGTGAAGAGAAAGTTTTTTCTTATCGATTAACCTAGAGTTGCACTAATAATGCAATAGAGTATGAAGCACTCTTCTTAGGCCTTAAGAAAGCTAAAAATATGGGTATCAAACAACTACAGATCTTTGGAGACTCTGAATTAATAGTAAATCAGGTTATTGAGAAATGTGTAAGCAAGCAACATTACCTTAAGGCTTACAGGAATAAGGTTTGGGACTTGCTAGAATCTTTTGAATATTTAAATCTCAAAGCAATCCCAAGGGAAAAGAACACTCATGCAGATTTGTTGGCTTCGATAGGTGTAAATTTTTGCCCTATCAGTAACGTCATCCAAAAGTCCAAGATAGTTAGGCTAATCTACAGGCCTTCCATGCCGGATAGGGATACCTTTTGGTAGGTATTCAAAAATGATGAACAGATAGTGGACTTCCTCATCCACGAAATGAACTGCTCGAATAACAGAATGTCCAAAGATGAAGAAGATACATGCATGATCCAGTTAAAAAACAACCACATCCCAAAAGGGTTGATCACCCTCGAAAGCCTATTTGATAACAATGATAGGTCAACTAGCCATAAAATGAAAGTTGACAAGCACAGATATAGAGAAGCTCAAATGGGACCCGATAAATCCATTAAAGTGGGAGTAAACACTACAGAAGAAGAACTAGACCAAATCAGGGATTATGCAAGGAATTCCTAGACATCATAGCCTGGACTTATGGTGACCTTAAAGTCTACTCCAAAGAGACTATCCAACATACGATCGAACTTGAAGAAGGTGCAAAGCCATTCCGACAAAAGCAAAGACCGATGAATCCTAAGATCGAGGCTCTAATGAAGCAAGAACTACTAAAATTGCTTGAAGCTAAGATTGTCTACCCGATCAAGCATTCAACTTGGGTAGCTAACCTAGTCCCGGTTAGAAAAAAGAATGGAGATATCAGGTTGTGCATCGACTTTCATAACTTGAATAAGGCTTCATTAAAATATCATTACCCTCTCCCATAGATCGACCAGATCCTGCATACAATAGTAGGAGCAAAAATATTCTCACTCCTAGATGGGTTCTCTAGGTACAATCAGGTGTGGGTCAAGGATGAAGATCAGTTCAAGACTGCATTCACAACCAAGTGGGGGACATTTGCCTATCAGAGGATGCCCTTTGGATTATCTAATGTTGGGGAAACCTTTCAAAGAGCAATGGACGTGGCTTTCGGAGAACTTGTCAACAAGATAATAGTGATATATCTAGATGATATGACAGTGTTCTCCCATCGAAAGGAGGATCACATTGAACATCTTAGGAGCGTGTTCAAAAAATACAGAGAGTTTGGCATCTCTCTAAACCCAAAGAAATCCATCTTCGCTGTGGAAGAAGGACTCTTACTAGGTCATGTCATTTCTAAGGTCGGGCTAGCTATAGACCCTAACAGGGTGAAAGCACTATTAGAACTCCCTCTACCCCCGAACAAAAAGGGCTTGCAATCCTTCTTCGACCAAATCAACTTTATGCACAAATTCATAGCAGATTTTGCACAAATTGTCAAACCCATGACCGAATTGTTGAAGAAGGATGTTGAGTTCAAGTGGACAGACTCAAGGAAATAGGCTTTCCAGAAAATTAAGGAACAAATAGCCCAAGCCCCCATCTTAGTAAACCCAGACTACTCCAGGGGTTTCATCTTATATGTTGTAGGTGAACAAGAGAGCTACGCCGTAGTACTCACTCAGAAAGGGCCTGACAATGAAGAGAGGCCTATAGCTTTCCTAAGTCAGACTATGCAGGAACATGAAGAGAAGTATAACTTCATTGAAAAATAAATTTATGCAATAATGAAGTCTTTAAAAAATTTTAGGCATTTCCTTTCATAGAGTAGGACTATTGTTTATATGGTTCACCCCGACGTTAGGAATTTCATCATACAAGGGGAACTTGGTGATAAAAGAGTTGGTTGGGTGTCAAAGATACAAGAATATGATGTTGAGATCCATCCAACCAAGCTGGTAAGAGGTAGAGCACTATGTCAAGAACTCACCAAGCAAGCCTCATCAGAATACATAGCTTGCCAAACTCAAGAAGCAACCTTAGAAGATGATCAACCCTTAGATCAGCTTGATTGGGCCGATGAACTAATCAGGTACTTCCAGACTAGAAAGTGTCCAATAGGTTTGAATGCTTCATAGAGAAGAAGATACATGATCCAGGCTTTGAAATACACCCTGTTACCTGAAGGGTTGTACAGAAAAATTTGGATGGAGTATTGCTTAGGTGTATAAGGGATGATCAAAAATAGAAGATCTTGGATGAATTCCATGGAGGTCCATCAGGAGGACACTACTCAAGAAGAACCACTACTTTGAAGATCATCAAGACTGGATGTTATTGGCCAACCATTTTCGTAGACACTTTTAGGGTAACAAGAAACTATGAGAAGTGCTAGAGATACATTGGGAGAAATAGAAACACTTCGATACCTCTAAAATCCATTCAAGTTGAAGAACCTTTTCAACAATGGGGGTTGGATTTCATTGGAATAATAGAGCCCAACTCATCCATTGGGCATAAATACATCTTGACAGCTACTGATTATTTCACTAAGTGGGCCGAAGCAATACCCACTAAGAAAGTAGACCAAGAAGTTGTGATGGAATTCATGGAGAGTTTGATCACAAGGTTTGGCATCCTAGATGCATTGGTCATAGACAATGACACATATTTCATAGGCACCAAAATGATTGAATTTACATGTAAATATGGGATCTACTTGAAAATATCCTCGAACTATTATCCATAGGGAAATGGATTAGCTGAATCAACAAATAAAAACTTGCTCCGAATCTTGAAGCGGACTCTGAAAGACAATAAGAGAAGTTGGCACTCTCTGATAAACCAAGCATTATGGGCTGATAGGATAACTATCAAGAATTCTATCAATACCTCTCCCTACTCTTTAGTCTATGACAAAGAAGTAGTTCTTCCAATACACATAGAAATGCCAACTTTAAAGTTTCTCAATCAAACTAGCACAGAGGAGGCAGAACCAATGGAGAATAGGTTGATCCAACTCCTACAATTAGAAGAATAGAAGGAACAAGCCTATGACCATTATCAAAAATATATGGTCACCATGAAGAAATGGTTTGACAAAAAGGCTACTCTGAGAAATTTCAAAGTAGGAGACTTGGTCCTGAGGTGGAATGAAAAGAAGGCAAAACCCAAAAATCATCATAAATTTGATGCATTCTAGGAAGGCCCCTTCGAAGTAATTGAAGAAAAATAGCAAAACTCCTTCCAGTTGAAAAATGAATAGGGTCAGGTTCAACCCATCCCCGTCAATGGCTTCCATCTAAAGTTGTACTATAAGTAAAATGTTTCCCTCTACTTTGTATGTATTTTATGTAAATATGTTCTATTTTCTTTTCAAAAGGCCACCTCCAAGAAAATTTATCATGATGGCATGATATTTCGATGCCCAAAGGCCACCTCAATGAAAATTATCATGATTTTATGACATTTTGGCATTCAATGGCCACTCCAAGGAAATTTGTCATGATGGCATGACATTTCATGTACCAAAGGCCACCTTAAAGTAAATTGTCATGATTTCATGATATTTTGACATCTGATAAGGCCACTCCAAGGAAATTTATCATGATGGCATGATATTTTGGCATCCAAAGGCCACCTCAATGAAAATTGTCATGATTTCATGATATTTTGTGTTCGATGGCCACTCCAAGGAAATTTGTCATGATGGCATGATATTTTGGTGCCCAAAGGCCACCTCAAAGTAAATTGTCATGATTTCATGATATTTTGGTGTCCAATGGCCACTCTAAGGAAATTTGTCATGATGGCATGACATTTTGGTGCCCAAAGGCCACCTCAATGCAAATTGTCATGATTTCATGACATTTTAGCTAAGAAATTTTATGATTTATGATATTTTGATCCAATGGCCACTCCAAGGAAATTTGTCATGATGGCATGATATTTCAGTGTCCAAAGGCCACCTCAAAGCAAATTTTCATGATTTCATGATATTTTGGCATGACGATGGCCACTCCAAGGAAATTTGTCATGATGGCAATTTTGGTGCCAAAGGCCACCTCAAAGAAAATTATCATGATTTCATGATATTTTGATCAATGGCCACCTCAAAACAACCATGCTTTTTGGTAGGAAAAATAGTTTTCTTGAACTTTTAAAAACCCCACTTTTCAAGGTACCATCGTACTAGCTTATTGGCCCAGAGCAGAGGTGACACAAATTTATTGGCCCAGGATAGCAGTGAAGCGATGCCATTGGCCCTCGAAAAATGGTAATGCATGGCAGTTGGTCTCTTGAAGGTGGCACATGAACCAAAGCATCTGACAATGTTCAAAATTAGTAGTGGGGTGTGCACCACCAACCACAGTTAATGCATGTCACCTTGGCATGTGCATGCACATCCACTTATATCATAGAAGCTTTTCCATCGCTTCTTTATCCTCTACATCTATTTTCTTTTGCTCGTTGCATTCCCTGTTTTCCCAAAATATTTTAAGCTCTGCTAAGCACATTCCAGGTTTTTCTATGCCAAAATCATAGCAAGAAACCATGACGGCTTCTCCACCAACCACCAAAGGGAAATGCAAGTCATCTAAGAGTGAAAGCGGTTTCATAGACCCAAACATTCACATCACTGATACCAGGGTAACATGGAAAGACCCAGAGTGGATTCGAAAGGACGTAGCAGCCAGGGTCACCAAGAATGTCACACCATCATGCCCAAGCACATTTCCCTACCACACCCTCCTCTCTTGGTACGTCTGCACCCAAGTCCACCCCTACCCTGAATTGATCAGAGCTATGGCAGAATTCTATGATGTAAAGCACAGAATTGTAAGAAATTCTAAGGGAGGGGTCGTATTCACTCTCGATGCCGATGCAGTTAGGGCCACCTTCAGCTATGGTAGAAAGCCTATGGTGAACCCTATCCCTTTTGACCCCATCAATTCGGCCAAATTTTATACCCCTACCCACAACATCAAATTATTTCTGCAAGAGCATTTGTCTGAACCTCCTCTCGAGGGAACCTTGCCAAAATCTCCAATTCCCCTATCCAAATTCAAGAACAAGGAGTTTTTTTCCATGTTGGCCATGGTGGCAGGGTTAGAAGCCAACACACAGGTCTACGGATGGTAGGTGGTGGTGGCACAATGCATGTCAAATCCCAAATTCTATGATGTAGCACGCGTAGACCAGAAAACAGTGCCACTCTACTTCGATTGGCCAACGTACTTGGCCCAGCAACTGCATGCGAGCCTATTCAAGCTTCAGAGAGACCTCCCTGATGCCTTCAAGTTTTCTTCTTACCTGGTGTTGAGTGGTATTTTCACCCAGTTGTGAAAGTACACTCTCCTTTAGGATTTGGGTTCCAAATCCCCTCTTGCAATGAAGTTAAACAAACGACTTCTCCAAGGTCTTCGTTGTATTAGCATTTGCATATGTGTATTAGTAATCTCAAATAAAGACTTTCAATTTAAATGCTTGGAACACCTTAGTGATTGCAAGTAACTGTAAACAAGGGGCAACGTTGGTTTATTTCACCATGAAACTTTAGTGATTGTTCATTGTTTTTTTTTGGATTTTGAATTTTTTAAATGTTTATTTTAATGCCTGAATAAAATGCAGAAAATGAAAATGAAATGTAGAAAACTGAAAATAAAATGCATTCAGTATGATGCTATCCTATTTCGAAAAAACCGAAGATGTGAGGTTTCCCTGCATGCAACCTAACCTATTGGACTTGCAAAACAAGCACAATCCCCATAGACTAAGTGTTGGTTCCTAGGGTACGAAATAAAATTCAGATTTCAAATATTCGCCTAATGTAACCCAAAAAATGGCATTAACATTATCTATAAATTCAAAATCTAAAAAAATGAAAGAATAAACATTAAATCCATAGCATGCAAAGAAAATCTCATTCTTTCTTGCCCACAAGATGCAAATTTCTGAAGACTTCTGCATTAAAAATATGTCATTTTACAATAGCAAAATTTTATGGTTTTCCCAAACCAATCCATGGAAGAAAAACGACTCGAACAGGTCCAAAATGGCCTCATCACCTTCAAGTCTGCAACTCTGCTCGCAACAATTTCCAACCCATGTCCATGAAGAAGAAAAACTAGTCTACAGAGGAAAAACAACCCAACTAGGTCCAGAATGGCTATCTTGCCTTCAAACCTGCAACGCTACTTGCAGCAGTTTTCCACCCCTTCTGGCCTCTTTGAATGGCATATTTAAACTTCTAAAAAACAATAGTTTCTCCCTCCATGACTGTTCATTTTATTTTCCAATGGTTTTTCGTTTCACCTTCCCTGACTATTTGTTTCACCTTCCCTTGCGCATGCGTGCATTTTGGTTTCCAAGAAAAAATTTTCCTTTCTATTTTGTGGCCCTTCGTTTCATTTTCTCCACATGAGCTTGCATCCGTTTCCCTCCGTGTGTAACGACCATCTTAAATGATTTCAAATCATTAAATATTCCTTATTTAATGCTTGTCTTATTCACTGGATTTTGTCCTTATGTCCACGTCACTATGCAGGTCCGTTACCTTGGCGAAAATGGAACATGTCGTGATATCGCGACACTTTTTCTTTCTCCTATTTTGGCCATGAAAATGCAACATGTCGTGATATCGCAACACTTTTTCTTTCTCTGCTTGTCTGCCCATTTTGAATCGTGAAAATGCAACATGTCGTGATATCGTGACACTTTTTCTCTTTTGGCCGCGACGGTGCAACATGTCGCGATATCGTGACACTTTTTCTCTTTTGGCCGCGATGATGCAACATGTCGCGATATCGTGACACTTTTTCTTTCTTTGGCCACGATGGTGCAAAATGTCGTGATATCACGACACTTTTTCTCTTTGGCCGCAATGATGCAACATGTCGCGATATCGCGACACTTTTTCTCTTTTGGCCGCGATGATGCAACATGTCGCGATATCGCGACACTTTTTCCTCCTTTGTGCTTTTTCTTCCTTTGGCCGCGACGGTGCAACATGTCGCGATATCGCGACACTTTTTCTCTTTTGGCCGCGATGATGCAACATGTCGCGATATCACGATACTTTTTCTCTTTTGGCCGCGATGATGCAACATGTCACGATATCGCGACACTTTTTCCTTTTTTGGCTGCGATGATGCAACATGTCGCGATATCGCGACACTTTTTCTCTTTTGGCCATGACAGTGCAACATGTCGCGATATCACGACACTTTTTCTCCTTTTTCCATGATAGTGCAACATGTCGCGATATCACGACACTTTTTCTCTTTTGGCTACGAAACTGCAACATGTCGCGATATCGCGACACTTTTTCTCTTTTGGCCGTGATAGTGTAGCATGTCACAATATCGTGACACTTTTCCTCCTTTGGCCGTGACAGTGCAACATGTCGCGATATCACGATACTTTTTCTCTTTTGGCCGCGAAACTGCAACATGTCGCAATATCACGACACTTTTTCTCCTTATGGTTTTTTTTTGCTTTTTTCTTTGATCTTTAGCATATGGGCAATTTCAGTCTTCTTGGAACACATGCAAAAATGGTGGGTCCCCAATTTTTGGGTACGTTGTGGATCAGCCACAACACCTGGTATGGATTTTATTCTTTTTTCAAGAAAATAATTAAGTTTCATCCCTACCACAATGAAGGACCAAGATGGAAACATCCTGCCCATGTATGAGTGGACACTGTTCCTTTCGAAATCGAAATTATATTACCATTTCAATATGGAATTCTTGGGTCCTACATTAAAAATCATGTATGGTGCCATGCCAATAATTCCCCAAAAGATACGGGATACTCTATAGCACGTCCACGCAGAAGAAGGAGATTGGTTTATTTTGACCTAAGAAGTGGTCATTAGAATATATGGCTTCACAATGAAGCCCTTTTTTTGCCATATTACGTCACTGAGTGATTGTTCACTCTAGAATATGTAAGATAAACTATGTCAATTACAGGTTAGGTACAAGGATTGGTAAGATAGGTACATGCCTCATGCCCTTCCATTTTGAGGGTGTATCAGTGTCAAAGAAAGGGGAGCACAAGCAAATCGCTCGAACTCTGAGAAATTTGAAATTGATTGAGTTACCACAAAAGTGGAAGTATGACCCTATGGATAAATTTTCTCAAAAGTAGGTTGCCCTCAATCGAGCTCCCTTTAAAAATTTGCATGCATTCGATAGATAGGGCAGGAACAATGATGAAGATCAACCATTAGAATAACACATTGAGCAGATGCAACCATTACCTTTGTGGCATGATTTCTATGAGCACCTAAAAAACCAGAGCCCTGATGTAAACCCAAACCACAAGATGGATGAAAAGGTTATCAAGAAGATGAAGAAAAAATGGAACTATTGGGATCACGCTAAAATCTTGGCATGGTGGCAGATGAGATGTCATATACAAACATATACCAGATATGGAGCAAAGATCAACAAGAAGTTCTCTGAAAGGTATGACAATCACCATTCCACATGGTTCGTCACTCTCATAGACAAAGTACCTTTGGGCATCAACGATATCCCCATTAAAACCATCACATAAAAGGTAGATGTCGACAAAGGCAAAGGAAAAGAGATTGCCACTGAGCAAACAGAAGCTCCCAAAAAGGCATCTCAAAAATTCATTTCCTCTTCCACATTGGACATAGAGTCTGATGATGATACTCTTCTCATCCATAGAAAATAGAAAGAAAAAAGCTAAATCGATGAAGGAAAAGGGATGAAAGAGAAGAAAACAAGAAGAGTCACACTCTAAAGAAACAAGAGACTCTGAAGAGATAGAAGACTCTGAAGAAGCAGGGAACCAGGAGGAAATAAGGGATCAGTAAAAAATAGGGGACCAAAAAGAAACAGGGGATTAGCAAGAAACAGGGGAACATGAAGAAATGGGGGAAGCCTCTGAGAAAACTTCTGAGCACCAGGAAATAGATAACCAAGAATTGGCTGATATGACCAAAAAAACATCCTTGTAGAAGAAGCCCCTAGCAAAGGAGAGGCCCCAACAAAATATGCAACTGATACTGGTGACTCGAGCTTGAATCAAATAGCAAAAACTTATACATAAGATCCTGAGAATACGCCAAAAACTAGAGATACCAACCCACCAAAAATACCAGGTATGTATCCTATAAATATCTCTACTTCTTCTTCTCACTCCTAGAGGAATTCTCCCTCCCATTCTACAGGTCAAGATGATACCTCTCCTCCTTCCACTCACTAGCCTCCACCGTAACTACCACCAGCCCAAAATGATCCAAAATAATCCTCGATTGTCCCCATAGATTCCCCCACTGAGCAATCAAATGTGGATGCCTCTCTAGCCACTATTCCCTTTCCTTATTCCACCAACCTCCTAAACTTCCAAACCATTTCAACCTCTTCTTTTGAAAGCAATCCTACCATTGCCAAGTTAAGAAAGCTAAAAAATACAACCTTAAATGTTGCTACGTGGTTGAAATCATGCAACACTCAAAGTTCTAAATATATAGCCCACACCATGGAAGGTATAGCACTAGACCCCATCAACATGCAACGTTCCATTGTAAAAATGACACCACTCATCTAGAATCCAGAGGGAGAAATGATCCTAGAAGACTACCAATATGAGATAACTACAAAAGACATCACTCAACTGCCAATGGAGGACCAGTGGGGAAAAGCCCAAGTCCACATGGGAACCATATACCTAAACACTGAATATTACAAACAAAAGTACCTTAGAGTTGAGCAAGCAAGAAAGCATTTAGAAGAAGCCTTAAACCAACAAAATACAATCGAAAAGGCTTTGAAGAATGAAGCAAAAAAGTGGGAGTTGATGTTCAATGAAGTAGCCCCCTATAAGGATAAATCTGAGAAGGCAAAAGAACAAATACAACCGTTAAACCAACAGGTTGAAGACCTCAAGAAGCAGCTTTTAGATAATACTGAAAAGACCAACGGGCTGTCTAAGGAAAAGGTAAGGACAATCAGGAAATAAATGATTGGAGGTATCCAAAAGATGATCATGAAGGCAAGTCCCACACTTTCATACTTGGTCAAGACTAAAGAAACGTTGGATCAAGTAGAAGATGAATTTGAGACGTCGATCAAACTCTTGAAAGCAAGGTTATCAATAGCTAAAAAAATTCAAGTCCTGGCTGAAAGTATGCAAGCAATACTTAGATATAGAGTTTGGGATGAAAAATGGTCCCAGGCCAAGCTAGCTACCAAGAACTTTTTCAAAAGGCACAAGCTGGTAACTGAAAGTGCTAAGCTTATGCATGAGCTCAAGGCAGAAGCTAAGGTGATTTTGAAACATGTGAGCATAGCAAAAAATTATGGAATGCCTAGATTCTAGGACAAAGATTCAAATTTCCTAGTGGAATATGAATTGAAGGCCACTTGAAAAAACTTTGTGGATGATGAGTCAAAGATTGATAACTGGGAAGAGCCAATTCAGGAAGAACAAATATTCAGTATGGCTCAGGACATTACCCAGATCAACTCCTACCTACATGAAGTCAAAAACCTTATTATATGACAAAGTTTAAGAGTTGGAATATTTGTACTTATCCTTCAAAGAGACTTTAGATATGGATGAAGAGACTTGGAGAAAATCTTGCACCACCTATAATGAGGTCATACAGGAAAAATACAAGCAAGATAAAGCTAATAAAGCTTCATCGAGCAAATCAATAGCTCTAGGCCAAGATGAAACAAATAAATCCACTGAATAAGACACTCCAGAGGAATGATCGCACAGAGCAAGAAGCATATTTTTGCTTGGTATCATTCCCCTTTTTCCCCTTCTTTTTCTTAGTTTTTATTTTTACTTTGTTTCCCAATGGATAAAGGCTCTAGATTCTAACATTCCATTGGTAGAATTACCCCAGGAGGCACCAATAATGTTGGTCAAAATGACCACATCCAATGGAGTAAGGAGTAGTCTTCTCAAGATTTCACTAAGTGTAGGAAAAAGTCACGACAACGCGACATTTTGAAGATCAAGGTAAAGATATGGTAAATAGTCGTGACAATGCGACATTTTGAGACCAATAGGCCAAGTGAAGGTAAAAAGTCATGACAGTGCGACATTTTGGAGATCAAGGTGGAGATAAGGTAAATAATCGTGACAGCGTGACATTTTGAGACCAAGAGGCCAAGTGAAGGTAAAAAGTCGTGACAATGTGACATTTTGAAGATCAAGGCGAAGATAAAGTAAATAGTCGCGAGAACGTGATATTTTGAGACCAAGAGGTCAAGTGAAGGCAAAATGTTGTGACAATGCAACATTTTGAAGATCAAAGTGAAGATAAGGCAAATAGTCATGACAACGTGACATTTTGAGACCAAGAGGCCAAGTGAAGGCAAAAAGTCATGATAGCATGATATTTTGAAGATCAAGGCGAAGGCAAATAGTTGCAACAACATGATATTTTGAGACCAAGAGGCCAAGTGAAGGTAAAAATTCATGACAACGTGATATTTTGAATATCAAGGCAAAGATAAGATAAATAGTCACGACAACACGATATTTTGAAGATCAGACAGCTGGACCTCGATGCCTCTAAGGAGATAAAGGAATATTGTTGTAACAAGATCTTAACCATTTCCAGTTGAAGACTCCATACTCTCCTAACTACCTCTTTACTAGAATGAGCCTACGGGCATACTATTGTAACAACTTTTAGTTTTTCTGTTATGTAAAACTATTATATATAGGATGAGCGACCTAAACAAATGGTCAACTCTTGGATTTTTACAAGGCAATGTATACAGACTTCTAAAAGCTAATAAAAGATCATCCATTTTGGTTTTTGGCTCACTGGTGTTCTTAATCAAGTATGTATGGATTGTTAATTTCTATATAAAGTTAGGTTGAATGTAACTTGCTTTAATTCTTACTCTGAATTTCTATAGTAAAAGTTCTGCTAACTTTGAAATTAACCTTACCAATAAACTTGTGTTTGAACATATTTACACCAGAAGCTTAGTTTCTCAGTTTTGATGGTTCAAATAGATGTTTCTCTGTAAAAGGATGTTATAGTTGTTTTGTTGTTTTCTAATCTGTACCGTTTAAAATATTTTAGTAATAGCTATATTTCCCTCTCTTTTCGTATTTTTCTCTCCCTTTTCCTAAAAGAAGCAAGGAACCAACCTCCTCTAGAGATTGAATTGGGTAAGATCTATCTTAGCCCGGTCTTTCAATGTTGGTAAAGTCTTGGGTGTAAATATAACCAAAGGCCGATTTTGCTCCAGCAAGTCCTTTCATATATGTTCATGGAGTGTTCATGTCCTCCATTATATAGCATTGTACTATTTTCATCAATTTCATGAATGACATATTTTTGAGTTATTTATAGATGTTCATCTCATTATTTTTCTGCATATTATTGTACCATTAGTTTATAGTTATCTCATATTAGTTATCTTGCATCTTGTGGTTGTACTTCCTATAATACCATCCCATCAAAAGCTAACAATGTTGTCGATGTTATTACTCTCCTTAAGTCCACTTATAAGCCCATATTTGTAAGCCCTCTTTAAGTTCCTACTCAAAACCTATGCCATGATAATGAACAAATAAGGAGATAGAGTGTCTCCTTGTCTAAGACCTCTCTTGGCTTTAAAATATTATGTTACTAACCAATTGACCAACTCTAAATAAGAAACTATAGAGACACAAGCTTTAATCCATATAACCCATTTATTTTTTAATCCAAACCTTTCTAAAAATACAAAAAGAAAATCCCATTTAACCTTATCATAGGATTTACTCATGTCAAGTTTTAAGATCATTGATTTCTCTTTTCTTGAAGTTGTTGAATGTATAACTTCATGAGCTACTATAATCTAATCTAGAATTTGTCTTCCTTTCATAAATCCCCCTTGCTCTTCTGAAATTATTTTATCTAACAATGGCCTTAATCGATTCACCATCACTTTGGAGATAATATTATATGCCATATTACATGGGCTTATGGGTCTAAAAGAATCAAATAATTCAACATCTTTCTTTTTTGCAATTAGGGTAAGATATGTTGCATTTATTTTATAAGGTATGTATTGTTTTACCCTAGACTATTCCACTTCCACCAATAAAGAATCCTTCACTGTATTCCAATTATGTTGGTAAAAATTTGTAGAGAGCCCATTTGGACTTAGGGATTTATCCTTATTAAAAGAGAAAAGAGCTAAAAGAACTTCTTATAGAGTAATAGGCTCCATCAGTTTCCTATTGTTTTCATTCATTATAACTAAAGGAACATCTCGAAGAAGTTTATCATTAAGAACCTCAGTCTCCTATGGTCCTAGAATGTTTCAATAAAAATACTTTACCTCTTTTCTAATTTCACTTTGATATTCAATCCAAACCCCTTCTATTGATTTAATTCTATCAATTCTAGATGTTGATATTTGTACTATAGCCATCCTATGAAATAACTTTGTATTTTTATCTCCTTCTAACCAAGTCTGTCTTGATTTTAATCTTGAGAATTTCTCTTCCATACTCAAAATATTATAACAACACTAAGCAACTCCCTTTTCTCTGAGCTTGGATTATTATGATCACCTTTTTAGAATTTTGAAATTTTATCTTTTAGTTCTTTCTTCTCAAAAATATTTCCAAAAGTATTTTTGTTCCATTATTTTAATCTAGATGTCATATATTTAATTTGATTTGGAAGAGCATACAACCCACCATTACCTAAAAAATTCCATATTTAAGCTATTATCAACAAATTGAGGATGGTCTTACCACATCTGATCATATTTAAAACATGATCTTTATTTTAATTCACCTACCATCATTTTAACTCTTATTGGCCAATGATTTGAACCAATCCTTGTTAAGGTATTAATTTTAGCACAAGTTCCTTCATCTAACCAATGATATGAGAGTATGCATCTATCTATTTTTTTGCTATTAGGTTATGACCTCTCTTGTTGTTGGTCCAAGTATAATTGTCTTATTCAAACTCAACCTCCCATAGATTATTGTTTTGAATAAAAGTTGAGATATCTCTTATACTTTGGGTTAATTTACTAATTCCCCCAAATTTTTCATCCAGCTTGGTTATGGCATTAAAATATCCTATGATCATGAATCGGTTTTCTTGATATTTACTTCTCATAAAGGCTTCAATACCACTCCAAACTTCTAATCTACCTAACTAAGTTGTAAGTCCATAAACATTGATAAGAATGAAATGAATATTTGAAAAGTAGCAAGTGACTAAAGAGGCTATCTAATGCCTAGTTTTATGAATGGTTACACAAGAGGTTCTAGAAGGATTCCAACAAGTTAGAATTCCTCCTATCACTCCTTCAGAATCCATGGCATCCCATTCACATATTTCCCATACTTCTTTCATAGTTTTTGAAACTTCTTTTATAATTTTAGTTTCCTGGATACAAAGAATATCAGGCTTATTACTTAAACATGGGTCCTTAATACACCTCTTTTTTTAGGGGGCATATATTTCATTAGATGATAATGATGTCTCATTGGGGGCTTTTGGCCCCACATGCGTATTACCAATATCATTTTTTTTTTTGGTAAAGAGAAATTCAACTAACTTAGTTTGTATTCCTTTCTCTATGTTTGTTCTTGCTTCCCTGGATCTTGCTTGATAATTTGAGGGTTTTCCTCTTTTTGCCTTGCCTATATCAAGAGTAGGTCTTATTATTATATTCCTCAATATTCTTTCATAATTTTATTTTTCATCATATTTATCCTCTCCTGGCTCTATTACATAAGCTTTTGATATGTCTTGCTCATTTTCTGATATTTCCTTATTAATGACAGAGGTATTAACTTCTAAAACTGCATTTTATTTTCCAATTTTTTTCTCTTGAATGGTGCATGGTATTTCAAGATATTATTCAAAATATGATGAGATACATTCCTTAGGTTCATTGAGAATATTCTTCCTTAAATCAGGATCATACTGAATAAACAGTTCCTTGTTAATATGTTGAAATTGTTGTACTGTGTCCTCTAAGTTTTGATCTACTTTTTCTCCATAGGCTAAAGCCTAAAAAGAGTTGATATTTATTCCAATATACTTCCTTATTGGTCTCCATTATTTATTTTCTTTCAATTTTCTAGATCTATTTTTTGGAAGTTGAAAACCATCTTCATCCATAACAATTTGTAAGTTTCTCTTGTGGTTTTCTACATATGATTATGTTGGGCTCTTCTTAGAGTATTATCTCTCAATATGTCTCACCTCGTGACATATTCTACATATAAAATATATGTTTTTATAATATATGGTTTGGGTCCATATCTTATCCCCATACTTAAGAATGATTGATTTTGGTAAAGCTTTACTTATATCAATCATGACCAATATTTGAGCATAAATAACAAAGAATCCATCTTTCGTCGTATATGAAATCTCAAGGACTTATCCTAGGGTGTTGTTTATTTCCTTGAAGGTATATATTTTCTAAAATTTAATGGGTAACCCAAACATACTAACCCAAATTTGTACTAGAAATAGATTTACATTTTTAGGTGAAAAGCCTTCATACCAGCAGCCTTCATACCAGCAGGTAAGGAAGAGTAATGCTCTTCTCATAAACCAAGGACCCCCTTTTAATATTTTTCTCTCTTCCCTAGAACAAAATAAGTCTAGGAAGAAACCTTTAGAAAGAAATTATAGAATCACTCTTGGAGACTTCTAACTCCTATCAATCCATTTTCTCAAGGTCGAAATCCCTAGCCAATAGCCATTAAATCTACCAAAAAATGATCCTATCTTGGAGCAACGAGGATCTCTCTGAGGTGTTCTCACTAACATCTAACAATAGAGATTATTCTAAGAATCTAACTACAAATTTGTCCATGGAAAGGAAACTAAAACTCAAAATATATTGAAATTTATCTGAATGTCCTATAACAAACATAATATTTAGTAAAAACTTTATAATAATTTGCATGCACAATTTCTAAGATAAAGAAAGGGATAAAAAAAATTGGCCAAAATTTTTTATGTTGAGATAGAATGTCTTGCCTCACTGAAGTCCTAGCCCTTCATTGTTCTTCCCATCATCTGAACCCTAGCTAACAAATATTTGCAAATTTATTTTTCACGACTTGAAAAATCATCATTGCCCTTATTTTGTATGGTTGACTTTACAAGATCATATCTCCCTAAATATTGCTCATATTCTTTCATATGGCCACTCATGTAAAAGTAATTCAAATTCCGCACAATTTGGTCCAATAATCAACTAAATTGAATAACCCTTTGTGAAGATATGGCTCCTAAGAGTTATTTTTCAAAAGAAAAAAAAAAACTAATTCTTCGCTTTAAACAAATAAACTTGATTTTGATGGTTGATTTATGTGGATTGAAGAAATTAATTTTGATGGATGAATTCTTTACCAAATAAATTAGTTATGATAGCAATTTTGCTTAGCTATATAAGTTATTTTGATGGTTGTATTGCTTTATTGTTGAAGAAATCACTTTTGATGGTTGAATAGCTTAGATTAAGAAGTGTTGATGGTTGTATTTATTGAAAGTGTTTTTTTATTATTGGACTATTTAGCTAAATACAATATTTATATTCCTTTGAAATAATATTATTGTTTTGCCTAGTTAGAATTACAAATACCAATAGTGGGTTAAGGAGATTATCATAAACATGTACAACTAGGATTGCACTTTTAAGGTTTGGGTGTTGAAATAATAATCTAATCTACTTGATTGTACCTTCATGGAAGAAGAAAAATTAGTTAATTGTTTGGTGCTTTATACAAATTAATATTTAAGGAAAATTTTGAATGTCATTGTATGCACTAATATTATTGCAATACATAGTTGATTGTTACACATATAAGTGTAAAACGAGTTAACAATTTAGCCTCAATAGATAGATAAAGCTTGTGTACTATATATATAGGTGTAGTATCCTAGATTGTATAGGAGAACTATAGTTGTACAATCATGGATAAGTCTATTATATGTATGTATAGTAGTTACATCACCTATAGTGCAAGTTGATTGTTACACTAAATCTAGATCTAGTTTGAGTGTATACTTATGGTATTAATGGAAGTATACATGAATGTATTGCACAAGATGGTTTCTCTTGCTAGGTTGGTATTGTGTATCCACCCCTCTATGAAGGGTTGAAACTTCACTGTGTAAACTTGAGATTGGAACATTTGGTGGAATGTCACTTGGTTGAGCAATAAAGTGCTCATATGACACCTTCTTTCCTCCAAGCAGTGGCTCATGAAATAGAAGTGGAAATATATTAAAGATGAACATTGTAATAGACTAAAGTTATTGAATGTATAAACATATATTTGGTTGATGATAAAAACAAGATGCATATGACTTATGTTGATCTTGTGACAATAATTATTGATGCTTAAATGCAAATATGATTACTTCATTGATGTTTTTAGTTTTAAAATCGTTAGCTATATATTTTAACCATGCACTCACCTAAATGCTTATCATACAAATTAATATCTTATTATTATTATTCTTTTAATGGGTTTATTGGGATTAAAATGGGTCCCAATTGTATTACATATTTTTTTCTAAACCATTCTTAATATTCTTTTTAAAAAAAATTAGCTATATATTTTAACCATGCACTCGTGTAGAATCGAGTGCAAGCTAGAAGCAAGTATAAGCTAGAAATGAGTGCATGCCAAGAACAAGTGTGAGCTAGGACCAAGTAGAAAGCGTGAGTAGGAAGCAAGAAGCGTGAGCAAGATGTAGGAACCAAAGTGAAATCAAGGAGTGAGTGCCACTTCTTCTTGTTCCAGATTTTAGAAGAAACTCAAAAACTAAAAGGATTCATGTGAAGAAAATCTAGATAACATGGCAAGAAAGTCATTTTTAAAAGTCCTTACTAGAAGTAAGTATGTCCTAGTTAGCGAAAAGAGGGTGAGTGAATCTATGACAAACCCTATCTAGATAGTAGATACTATACTAGAAGTAAGGATACTCTAGTTGGAAGTATGGATGCCCTAGTTAGTGATAAGAGGAAGAGTGAATCTATGACAAACTCTATCTAGGTAGTAGATACTACACTAGAAGTGATTATCAAGGATGAGATGATCGAGCATGATATAATGTTTCTTAAAACTAGAGGGTTAATATGTAAGTTCCATGGATATTGACCAATTTTTTCTAATATTCAAAATTGGATAAGTGGAAGTGGGGATTGAACTCAAACTACTCCATGACTTTTCTTCCAAACAAATTTTTCCTCATTATCTTCTCTAGTTTATAAATAAGGGATAAAATAATTGATGGATGACCTTGTTTTGGGGGAAATAGGGGCAAATATGCATTATGTTTAAGACCATGGAATGAGAATTTTTATGAAGATAAAGACTATTAAAAGACTCTTGATGTGGGTTAGGATTTTTGTACTTCCTTATCAACTCATCAATAAGGAGGTTTTGAAAAATATTGGAAATACTCAAAGTGACTTCATCTTAGAGAGACCAACTATTAAGGAGACAAGGAATGTTGTATACACTCAAATATATATTGCCATGGATATTTCAAAACCTTTACTCCACTTCTTTTAGATTAAATCTAAATCAAAAGAATGAGATCAATGGATCTCTATTAGTAACCTAGTTGAAGGAAAGGAACTAAAAAAAGTAGATGAGCTTGAAAAATGCTTCAAGAGTTCTATTTACCTATTTTTATGCAAAACAATGAATTTGTTTAAAATATAACAAAAGATAGTAGGTACTTGATCAAGTTGGGGTATCAAGATACATAGCAATCAATTTTCCTCCTCTAATAATTTCGCTTGGAAGAATTTTGGTTAGTGGAGGTCCTCCATAAGGCCTCAACATTCCTTTTGTTAGCAGACCAAAGCAAGATTCTTATAGAAAATAGCATGTAGAATAGGTGAGAGAAGGATCTAGAAATATCAAAATTATTTGCTTCTTCATTATCCCTTTGCTTACACCATTTTGGGCAACTTTTTTAAAAATTTGAGAATATATTGGGTAGCTTCAACAACAATTAAAGAGTTGATAAAATATTGGATTGATTATTTTGAGGCTAAAGAATTATGTATTTTGTGGAGGAATGGTCTTATCATTATTTGCTGGAATTTATGGTTTAAAAGAAATATATATTTTTCTAAATAAGTCTTAAAATCATTGTTCAAATTATAGAATGTTTAAAGGCTCATTGTGAGAAGGCACAAGTGCAAAAATTATGTATTAGCCTCTTTGTTACAATATTTGAATATATATAGAAGGTTCATCCATGAAAATGGAGTTAACACAAAGGATTTGCTTTGATCTATGACAAAATAAAAATGTCCAAATTTTGAGTTTATCGAAAATTAGTTTTGATGGTGCTTCCAAAGTAAATCCAAGAAAAGTTGGTGGATTTTGTGTTTTTTGAAATAATAACGGTAAAAATATCCTCACTAAATATTATATGGAACTTCAACTAACAACTATATAGAGGCTATTGTCAAGTGGCATTAGCTCAACCGGTTAGATTCCTCAATATTTAAAGAGGAGACCAAGATTAATATCTTTCCAAACAATATGGATAATATCCAATCTTTGTTGTAATATCACTATGTGATGATGATGTAATACATGTGGGGACCATTTCAATCCCATATAACCAACTAAAAAAACTATGTAGAGGCTAGGGCATTTCTTATAGAGATAAAAAATATAATTGGAAAAAGGATTGTAAAATATATCTCATTGAGGGGATTCACAAAAGTAAAAGGAGAGAGGAAATGGGTCTTAGTAGGTTGGGAGAAAGTAAGCTAGCCCAAGGTAAAGGGAGGTTTGGTACTGAGGAGACCAGAGTTAAATAATAAATCTTTGGTTGTAAAGTTTTATTGGAAGTGGATCTCCCAGCCAACTTCTTTATTTAGTAGAATTTTAACTAGTAAATATTTGGGACAAGTGAATGTGAATGAGGTGAGTCATTTCCATTTGGATGGTAATAGGTCCTTAGTGTGATAGGCTCTAAAGTTATGATCTCAGGTAGTGAAAGATGGATTATTTTGGAAAGTGGGGAGAGGGGAGAAGGCACGATTTTATATAGATTCATGGGATCAATACCCACCTATCATTGTTGAATTTATAGAACTAAAACCAATAAAAATAGCCATGGAAAGCAAGGATTGGATCCAGATTGAAAGTTATTTTAACACTAATCAGTTGGGATATTATAGGTTTAATAAGTTTAAAGAGTTGTATGAGTGACCAATTCTAATCCCTCCAAAATTGACACCCATCATGACTAAAATCTTGAAAAAAATATTCTCATAGGTAGATATGAGGAGGATGAATTAGCTCGGGGCTATGGGAGCCTTAAAGTATATACAATGAAGGATAAATATGATAATATCCTTCAAAAACCTCCTCCTCATGGATATTGAGTTGAGGATTGGAGAAAGATTTGGCAGTCCAAGGGTTGGCCAAAAGTAAACTTCTTTGCCTGGCAGTTCATGCACAATGGAATTCTTACTTTTTATAATCTGATATGTAGGGGAATTGTTGGTCCATCCCAATGTGCTTTAGGCTATAAAAGTAAGGTGTTTGAGTGCTTGTTCATACACTAGATCTGGGAGCGATAGTTTTTAGCTTCTAAAATCCAAGCCAATGAATATTTGAATCATATTAATATTTGGAAAATATGGAAGAGGGGTGTATTTAAATTTGAAGCTCTTCATATTGAGCAAAAAATTGGATTAAACTTTATTTGGTGGCAAGTGTGGCTAGAGAGAAATGGCAGCATTTTTAGAGAAAACTTTTCATCCTTGGATGGTATCTAGTAGGTCATTTGGAGCAATTTCATAAAAATTGTGGTAGTGTATGCTAAAGAGGAAAATCATGATGATATAGGGACGATGGAGAAAAAATCTAAAGTGCAAGATGGGTAGGACAAAGCTAGTTGGAAACCACCTCCAAAATATTGGATTAAAATTAGTATTGATGGAGCTACAAAAGGTAATCTAGGTAGAGCTAGAATTGGAGTAGTCTGTAGGAATCATGTTGGGACAATGCTCTATTAGGAATTGCAAGGCTTGGGTAGGACCACGAATAATGAAGCAGAAGCCTTAGCTATAAAATTTGCTTCTATCTAGGTAGTAAGATAAGTTTATAGGAGGATAATCATAGAATCAGATTCTCAAATTTTGGTAGGAGCTTTGGATTGCATGAGGAGCTTTATTTTGGAGACATGGAGGTTGAGGATTCTTATCACACAAATTAAGGAATTGTGGAGAGAATTAGATGCTTTGATTCCAATTTATGTGGATAGTGCTTTGAATAAAGTGGTAAAATTCCTGGCTAAGATGGGTACTAAGGAGGTAAGGTTTTAGTGGCATAGTGGCATGGCTATTGAGGATGAGAGGAATAGGAAGGTTGATGAGCAAGTCTAGTGTGTAGCTAATTTGGACAACCATTGAAGACACATGGTATAGGATATTTGGCTCCAATGCAAATATCCTTTTATAGTTGTAAACATGTGTTCTTGTCGGCTAAGGCTGGGAGGAGTATCATGTCAACTTGTAAATAATCTTATTTTAATATATTTTTTCAAATTCTTTTAAAAAAAAAAATGAGAGGATTCACAAATTATTAATAATGCTATCAACACAAGTGGATGTGAGGATTGGAAAATGTGAGCATATCTATAGAGAAGGAAACTAATAAGTAGATAATGTAACCAATCATGGTGTTGATGTTTATCTTAATGAAATTCAAATTTTAGACGACCATTGGTTAAGTGAGATTTTATCTATTAATGAAAATGATGCCATAGAGTTGAATGCAAAAACATAACAATCTAAAAAGGATGAAGAATATATTTACTAGAAAAGGAAATAAAAATATTTTTGATAAAAAAAAATGAGCTGAATGTGGACATCTAAGAACAAATGTAATATTTTTATGCAAATAACACCCCAAAAATCTACCCATAACTTATAAAAAAATCCTAAAAAATAAATTATTTTTACAAACTACTAGTTTTAAAGTTTTAACAATCTTTATTCAATCGCAAGACATAATGTTTAACATTTATTCATTTTTCTGTAAAAAAGGATTAAAAAATAAAATTAGTTGAAAATCAGATCACATCTCCTTCCTTCCCAACATTGAAGGCTTTGAAGCCAAATTTTAATAGAGGATGTGGGACTATTCTTCCTCACATCTAATCTACTACAACTATCTATACAAAAAAGAGTAACCATGTAAAGCAAGGATATATAAATCTATATACAACAAGCGGTACTATCATCAATGGTAAGAATGGAAAAAAGAGCTTCTCTGGTCCATTGAGGCCACCATTTGGGAGGTTATCCATAACAAGTGAAGTTTCCTCGTTCAAGAGCCCAATTATCCATTTGCATCTGCCATCCCATTTTGATGTCTAAAGATGTGTATAAACATGATCCTTTGTCCATTGAAACATAACTTTGGCCTTAGTCAAATGATACAATGGGGCTGCAATAGTGGAAAACCTAGGAATGAACTTGTGGTAGAAATTAGCAAGTCCAAGAAAACTCCTTATTTTAGTGATAGTAGAAGGAGTGGGCCAATGGAGGAGCACTTTGACCTTGGTAGAATCCACTTGAATGCCTTGATCATTAATGATAAATCCAGATAAGAGATGGAGGATTGAGTAAAAGAACACTTTGCAAGGTTGGCATACAATTGGTTCTCTTGTAGGGTTTTGAGAATCTATTCCAAGTGAGCTAGATGAACCTTCCAAGTAGGGGAGAAATATAGAATGACATAAAGATACATGATCACAAATTTATCCAAGTTGTCCCTGAACGCCTCATTCATTAGCCTCATGAATGTAGTTGGTGTATATGTAAGACCAATGGATATATCAAGCCACTCAAATAAATCTAGCTTGGTCTTAAATGTTGTCTTTCACATATCCTCTGCATGCATTCAAACTTGATGATACCCACTTTTAAACTCTATCTTTGAAAAGAACTTTACCCCTTATAGCTAATCTAAAATATCATCAGTTCTAGGGAGTGTATACCTATTCTTGATGGTGATTTTATTCAAGGCATTATAATACATAGTTACCATGTACCATCTTTCTTAAGTACCAATAAAATTGGTGAAGCACAAGGAGATGTACTTGGCTTAATGAAGCCTTTAGATAACAAATCATGAATTTGCTTTTTTACTTCTTCCATTTGAGGCATTGATTGTCTATACGTGGGTGCATTAGGAAGAGATAATCCAAGAATAAGATCTATGCTATGATTGATTTCTCTTACAAGAGAATAGAAGGTTCCTTGAACACTTGTGCATAATATTGCAAAAAAAATTTAAGTGAATCATTCTAGATAGAATTGTGAAATGATGCTTGAGTGTCTACATTTTGTGGCCTTATGAATATTAATGCCAACTCACGTGCTTGATTTACTCCTTGGTGTGCTTTTCGATAACTTAAAACCAAGTTGGTAGTAGGTTGAGTGCACTTAATTAGATATTCCTTGTTATCCAATTGCAAAGTATAAGTGTTCTTGAATGCATCATAAGTGGCTTTCCTATCATATTGATAGGGTTTTCCCAACAACAAACCATAACAGTCCATTGATGTGACATCACATGTGACCTTGTCCACAAATTTTGGATCAAATGCAAAGGAGATAGTGCAAGTGTGTGTGATGTCTGAAGTGCTCCCACTATCCTTCCATCCCAAAGAATAAGGATGAGGATGAAGGCTCAATGGAAGCTTCAACTTGTTGACAATAAAACTCACAATTAGATTTTTTTGCAAGTTGTTATCAATAATACAATCTATGAAAAATTCATGAGTCAAGTGGGCCCTAGTGACGAACAATTTGTCACAACCACTTACAACAAAATTGTGATGCATAAGGGTTAAATTATTCAATTTATCCTTTAACTCTTGATATATTTTTCTTTCTCTCATAGTCTCAATGGGGCCATCTGATGGGTCCCTATTAGAAGACTTTAAAACTAAGGATTTCTTCTTCATCTTATGCAATTGGAAAAATTAATGTCTAAGATGCCCTTGTTTCTTATAGTAAGTACAAAATTTTTGACAATAAGGAGGAGAAGAAGTTTCTTCCCTTGCTATGGCTGATTTGACACCTTGGTGGGTCCTCAAGATCAGGTTCCTCTCGATTGGCTAGCAAGCTTCTCCTTCGTCAACTATGCATGGTTGAAAGTTGCATCCAAAGTATCTAAGGGAGTATATTTCAACTCCCGATACAAGGGTTCAAGTAGACCACTTGTAAATTTGATGATAAGGGCTTCTGCTGGATCCTTCACACAAAGCAAAATTCTCAATCAGTTGAATTGGAAGACAATCTTGAACAAGCATATTATAAGTTTGTCTTAATCTATACCATTTGACATTTAACTCATGTTCATAATTGGAAGGGTAAAAAGTATCCTTCAAAGCTTGGACTAAACCATCCCATGTGGTAATTGGATTTTGTCCTTCTTGTCTTTCCATAATTATTAGCTTGGTTAACCCTGACAACTTAAGTTTGGTAAAAGGCACTCATTCTTTAACAGGAACCTCATTATAGGAGAACCACTCTGCTGGTTCTTTAGGAGAACTTCATTCTTTAAAAATTATGCGAGTGTTTGAGCTTATGGTTTTTAATCCCTTGTAGAATTTAGTGGTGGAACATGCAGACCACTCTGCTGGTGAACTTATAGATTTTCTGGAAGGTCTCCTTAAATTTAAACCTTCTAACCGTTTCTTTGCTCAAAGATTATAGGAGCTTCAGGAATGGTGCCTTCACTCATTGGATCACCTATGGAACTGTAATGTACCATATTCATTGAATGAGGATGTTACTGTGTCTGAGCTGAATTATTCAGGTAGCCTCCCTGGGCTGCTCAATGGTTCTGGGAATAGATTGATTTCGTTGTGGCTAAAACAGAGATTTTTATTAAATGTTTAATTTTGGGAGCAGCCAAAGTGTTGGCAAGCCATAACATGTAAAATTTGTCTGATGCAACCATGTTTTTAGTCTGGACACTGCAGTAAGCTGTTGAAAATTCGGTATCATTCTTGATCAATCATTTTTAACTCATTACTCTTAAGCTTTGTATGATGTGACAAAGAGTTTGTTCTGACATTGCAGAAAGCTTTTGAAAATTGTTTTGATGTGATCAGTTATTTTCTATGCACTGTTCTCAAAATTTATTAAATCACTATTGCTGAGAGCTATGATCTTCATTATACAGAATACCCAAAAACTACTTTCAAATATTGAATAATTATTGTGGAAATCTATGATCTCCATCCCCAAAAACTACTTTCAAATATTAAACGGATCTCATATTTGAAAATTTCAAATTTTAACACTTATAGATATCCGTTAAATTTCATTTCTTTGACCTTGATGAGATGTGGGATGATTTTATCTTAGTGGTAGAAATTAAATGACTTGAATTAGTTATATACTGAAGATGGGACAAGAAGTGACCAAGATTGTACATAGTACTAACTACCAATTTTGTATTGGTATGTGTTGCAGAAAGAAGTTGAAAATTGTTTTGATTGTGGTTTAAATAGTCTTTCTAGGAATTATTTGATCATTACTGTGCTGCTGGCTTATCTTTGTAACAGTGGGAATGTCTTCAAAATTTTAAATACATTATAAATGGTCATAAAATTTTAAAATTTAAAATTTTTATATTTAATAGATATTAATCAAATAAGAGAAAGCAACTTGTTACCTAATCTAATCATCTTTGTACAAATCAAATTGTACACAAAGCAATTAAATCTAATAAATGCTCTAAGCTTGATTTAATCAATTTATTTTTTTATATTTGGAAAACTTTTCAAAGTATAATAAAATAATGGATGTAAAACTAAGAAAAAAATAAAAAATTCTAAACATTAGAGAAACATAATTTCTTTTAATCTTATAATTATAAGATAAAAAATTAGAAGGCATATATATTATAATAGGGTAATTTTTTATTTAATTTTTATTTTTAATTTAATTACACTTACAATAAAATCATATTTATTCTAAACATGAGTCATTTATAGAATAATAAAATAGGACAAAGATTATACAAGAATTAAGCGGGGGTTGTTTAGTATTACAAATTAAAGAGGATGTAAAAGAAGAGTTTCAAGAATCCAGTATTGAATACGAAAAACAAGTATCAAGGCGTTTAAGAAATGCAAAGGTATAAATACCCCTAGACAGGATGTGAAAAAAAAAATTGTAACTTAGTTTGAATTGCTATCGTAATTAAAGTTATGGTTTTCAATAAATTGAATATATATAGTTTTTTTTTTATTAATTTTATAATTAGAAATTTCACTGAGGAATCGTGAGTTCTCACTAATCTGGCTAGAAAATTAGATGACAATTATTTAAATAAATATTTGATGTTGAATTTTTTAATAATATTTTTTTTTCCACAAATCAATGTTTTACTCGTCCAAAACTTGTTGAAAGGTTGCCAAAAAAAAACTTGACCTTATGTACAAAAAGAAAATCTTTAAAAACTGTCACTTGAACATTTTTTCTTTCTCTTACTGGTTTTGACATTAGTTATTAGAAATTTTATTAATTCACACAATATTTTAAAGTTTTTATTTTTTAAATAATATAAATGTTTTGTAGATGTGTCATACAAAACATTTATATTATTTGTCATACAAAACATTTATATTATTTAAAAAATAAAAACATTTACACATACAAAACATTTATATTATTTAAAAAATAAAAACTTTAAAATATTGTGTGAATTAATAAAATTTCTAATAACTAATGTCAAAACCAGTAAGAGAAAGAAAAAATGTTCAAGTGACAGTTTTTAAAGATTTTCTTTTTGTACATAAGGTCAAGTTTTTTTTTGGCAACCTTTCAACAAGTTTTGGACGAGTAAAACATTGATTTGTCAATATATATATATATATATATATATATATATATATATATTATTAAAAAATTCAACATCAAATATTTATTTAAAACTAGAGGTCAAGTCTTAGGTGTGCACTGAGGAGACAAAACAAATAGAGGTGAAAAGGATAAAACTTGTAGTTGGACATGCAGAAGGACGTTGGGTCTTTTTTTATAAGGATGAGGTCAAATTGGAGGATATTACCACTGTTGCAGAAGAGTTTGTCCTTAGCCCTTACATCTAATAAGCTTATAGAAAGAGTTTAGGTATTGTCTTATGCTCAAATGTGAGGCAAACTACCCTTTAGGCTACCACATGGGAGGAGAAGCTAAAGGAAGCACGAATAGTGACAATAAATTTTGGTAATACTGCAACATTCCCTTCAATAATTAGTAATTTACAATGATTAATTTTTATTATTCAATTGCAATTTATAAAACCTTTGGTCATGGTCTTCTGAGTTGGAAAATTACATCTTTACCTTTACCCATAGGATAGATTCCACACGACCACAATATTTATCACAATGCAAATATTACACAATATTATTGAAAAATAGCAATGCATAAATGCAATGCTTCTTCAATTTGCATTTTACAAAGCTTTGTCTCCAATATAAAGATACATGAGACCTTTCATCTTACATAACACATGGGAGAACATGACTCTTCATATGCCCTTCTTACGTCTCACATATTACATAAAGATAAAGTATCTCATGATTGCATGTAACTCCCTACTTCTAAGCTAGACACATCACTCAAATCACTTCCTCACACACTTAATTACATGACACTTGCACACTCCTACTAACTTGACACATACTTTATACATAAAATCAAACTCACACCTTAATCTAAATATTTACAATGAGACCAAATAATGTAGTACCTCCAACACTTTGCTTGTATATGGGGAGAAATTGGCAATGGGATGTTTGTATGAGGTCATTGATTTGGCAAAAGAGACCATCCAAAGCTACTATGGAGGCATTCAATGCAAATACAAACTCATTTGACAAATCATTGATAAGATATAGACAAGACAAATCCACATGAAACGAGGTACTTTTTGAACCCAAAATTATTTTCAATGGCGATTTTAAATAATGATTATAAAAGGTCCAAGGGGGTTTCTATGTTTGTATAGACGTGATGATATATCGTCTTATCCTCGTTGAGTTGTAAACCTACAAGGAAGCCTAGGAAATCTTGTTTTCATTATCTTTTTATATTGAATCAATATCAACCTTACAACCAAGTAAGATATTTTAAACTTCTAAAATCTTTTACTATGTAGTTTACAAAATTACAAAATTCTTTTTTTACAGATTTTTTGTGAGAGGATTATGGTTTTAGAACACCTACTCTTAAGAGGATTGCAATCCATATTTTGAGTCATCCTTGTAGTGCTCCTGGGAATAAATGCAATTGGTTTCTATTTGAGGTTGCACACACCAAGAACCACAATAGGTTAACCTAGGAGTATCTCAATGACCTTGTCTTTGTATAGTATAATATTTGGCGTTATACCTTAGAAGTGGGAATGAATGAATCCTACGAGGTGACTAACTTGGAAGAACTAGATTCACTTGAGTTCACTCCATAGAACATCAAGGCATTAGAGGCATAAACAAAACATATGAGAGGATAGGAAGAAATATACTATGATGATCCTATATTTAAGAAACATAAGACCAACCATCCAATTTAAGAAAAGGAAAATAAATAACAATTTGTTGATTTTAGTGATTAAAAAATATAATTTAACTTTTTAAAATGAAATCTAATAAAAAATTGAACTTTCTAACTTTCCAGCTTTTTTTTTAATAATTTGAAAAACTTATATTAAAACAAGATCATTTACAAGTTGGTATGAGACTTCTCCCAACCTTA
This sequence comes from Wollemia nobilis, assembly GCA_028583015.1. Lineage (NCBI taxonomy): Eukaryota > Viridiplantae > Streptophyta > Pinopsida > Araucariales > Araucariaceae > Wollemia > Wollemia nobilis. Next base: position 9,111,522 of record JAQPPZ010016467.1, on the reverse strand, counting down.
GCCAAAGAGAACACATGTTTAAAAAAGTAAAATAAGATTTGCATTGGAGCCAAATCTCTTAAACCATATTTTTATAATGGTTGTTCATCTGTTTACAAATGTAAAAGAGGATATATATTGGAGCACAAATCTTCTAAAAAATATTTCTACAATGGTTGTCCAAATAGCTAAACACTGGATTTGTTCACCAACCTGCCTAATCATCTCATCCTCAATAGCCATGTCATTGTGTCATTGAACCCCTACCTCCTTCTTAGTACCCATCTTAGCCAAGAAGTCTGCCACTTTATTTAGATCTCTACTCACATAAACTGGAATCACATCATCTAATTCCCTTCACAATTCCTTAATTTGAGTGACAAGAATCCTCAACCTCCATGTCTTCAAAGCAAAGTTCCTCATGCAATCTAGAGCTCCTACCATTATTTGAGAATATGATTCTAGGATTATCCTCATGTAACCTTGTTTTACTACCCAAATAGAAGTAGATTTGATAGCTAAGGCTTTTGCTTCATTGTTCATGGTCCTTCCCAGGCCTTGCAGTTCCCAATAGAGCATTGTCCCAACATGATTCCTGCAAACCATTCCAATTCCAACTCTACTCGGATTACCTTTGTAGCTCCATTAGTATTAATTTTAATCCAACCTTATGGGGTGTCCCTATAATAGCTTGAGTTTCCTCTTTAGCATACACTACCACAGTTTTTGCGACTTTGCTCCAAATGACCTGTCAAACTCCATCTAAAGATGAAAAGGTTTCTCTAAATATCCTACCATTTCTCTCCAACCACACTTGCCACCAAATGAATTTTAATCCAAGCTCCCAACCGATACAAAGAGATTTAGATTTAAATCTACCCCTCTTCCATATTTCCCAAATATTAATCCGATTCAAATCATCATTAACTCAAATTTTATAATATAAAATCCATCTCTCTAAGATCTGGTGTGTGAATGAGCACTCAAACATCAAGTGGTCAGATGTTTCCTCACTCTTGTAGCATGAAACACATTGAGATAGACCAATGATTCCCCTACATTTGATATTATCAAAAGTAAGAATTCAATTATGCATGAACTACCAAGAAAAAAAGTTTATTTTCGACCAACCCTTGGATTGCCATATATTTATCGAATCCTCAACCTGATATGCATGAGGAGGCTCTGGAAGGATCTTATCATATCCATCATTCACTATGTAGACACCAAGGCTCCCATAACCCCAAGCTAATTCATCCTCCTCGTCTCTACCCATGAGAAATATTTCTGCCAAGATTTTAGTCATGATGGGTGTTAATTTAGGAGGGATTGAAATTGGTTACTCATCCAACTTCTTAAACTACTTAAACTTATAATCCCCTAGCTGACTAGTATTGAAATAACTTTCAATTTGGATCCAACCCTTGGTTTCCATGGTTGTTTTTATTGGTTGCAGTTTGAGAAATTCAATAATGATAGGTGGGTATTGATCCTTCTCCCCTCTCCCCACTTTCCAAAATAATCCATCTTTCACTATCCAATATACTAACTTTAGAGTCTGCCACACTAAGAATCCATTACCATACAAAGAGAAATGACCCACCTCATTTGGGCTTACCTGTCCCAAATATTTATTAGTTAAAACTCTACTGAATAAATAAGTTGGTTGGAAAATCCACCTCCAATAAAGCTTTCCAACCAAAGCTTTATTATTTAACTTTGATATTCTTACTCCCAAACCTCCTTTTACCTTGGGTTGTCTTACTTTCTCCTAACCTACTAAGGCCCATTTCCTCTCTCCTTTTACTCCTCCCCATAAAATATTTATAGCCATCTTGTCCAACTCTTTCCATATGGTATGTGGGGCAACAAGGATATAAAATTTATAAATTGGCATGGTCTGAATGATTGACTGTAAAAAAGTTAATCTACCCCCATAGCTTAACCATTTGTGAGACCAATGATTAATTCTTTCCTTGATATATATATTTTTAGTTTTTTAAAATGCAAAGGGACCCCCAAGTATACCACTGGGAGAGAAGTCCTCGTGAATCCCAAGATATCTAAAATTCTATCCTAAAGCCTTTGATCAAGATTGAAAAATATCACTTTGAATTTTTTATCATTGATGACTTGGTTTATGGCCCTAAGATAGACATTAAGTGTATCTCTAATCATTCTTGCTTCCCTAAAGTTGGCCACTCCCACCAATCCTGTGTCATCCATAAACTATAGGTGAGTCAAAACTTCTTCACCTACCTTGATACCTGTTAGCAAATCTTGTTGTCTCCTCCTCAAGATGAGTCTACCCAAACCTTCAGCCAATATGAGAAAATGATAGGGTAACAAGGGTCTCCTTGACGAAGGCCTCGAGTAGCTCCAAACAGTTGTGAGGGAAGGCCCTTGATTAAAACTGAGTATGTCAAAGTAGAAACACAACTCATGACCCATTCTATCCAATATTGAGAGAAACCAAAGGCTGCCATAATCTTTGACAAGAAGCTCCACTCCACCCTATCATAAGCCTTTGACATATCCAGTTTTATGAACATTCCTCTATTACCAGATTTTTGCATTGAATGGATTGCCTCTTGAGCTAGAACCACACCATCCAAGATCTACCTGCCCTCTACAAAACCCCCTTGCTTCGAGGAGATAATGCTATGTAGAAGAGGTTTTAGCCACTCATCCATTACCTTTGTGATTATTTTATATATGACATTGCATAAGGCAATATGTCTATAATATGATATATGCATCCCTTCCTCCCCTTTTGGAATTAAGGCAATGAAAGTATGATTTAATGCTTTAAGAATTCCTTTACTACTTTTGTACTCCTCTATAACGACCATTACATCCTCCTCTAAGTTGTCCTAGAAGACCTAAAAAAACTCAATTGGAAAGCCATCTGGACCTGGTGTTTTTCGGTGCTCATTCCAAAGACTACTCTCTTCAGTTCTTCTCTATCAATGGGTTTAAGTAGGGCCTGATTTTCTTCTTCAAAGATAACAAAGGATATGACAGCAAGAACTTCTTTTTGAGCCTCTTCATCTTGCACCATACTTTCCTTAAATAGTTTAGAAAAATAATCCATTGAATAAAAATGCATACCTAGAATTGTGTCAAAGGAGTGTCTGTTCTCATCTTGAAGAGCTTCCATGTTGTTTGTATATCTCCTAGCACATGCAACCTGATGGAAAATTTTGGTATTTTTATCACCTTTTAATAACCAAGTGGTTCTTGCTCTTTGTTTCTAGTAGGTCTCCTCTTGGTTGTTAATGCCCTCAAATGATTTATGCAATGAATCATCCTCTTATTTGAGCTACTTTGTAATTGTTCCTTCCCTAAAGTATTTTTGAACCTCATATCATCTGGCCACCAATGGATATCTTTAGACCTGGAAGTCTGTCTTGTTAGCTCGCCTCCATTGTTTCAATTGATCCTTGACATAATAAAGTTGCTTTTGGAATCTAAACATTGATGTCCCATATGCTAGGCGACTCTCTTCCCACCACTGGGGAATTTTCTTTTGAAGTTCATATTTTTGTAACCAAAAGTTTTCAAATTTAAATAGTTTGTGATACTACATTGTCTTGATTCCCCTTTACAATCAAATGAGAAAGTGATCTGAAACTAGACCCTCAAAAATATGAAATTTTATATTCCATTTCACAAATGCCTCATCTCAAACCAAAAAATGATCTAGCTTCACCTTCCTGCTATGTGGCTCCCTCCTTTTATTAGTCCAAGTATAGTTGGTTCCAAGGCATTTAATATCCACCAAGTGTAATGCTTGGACTTGGGTAATCATAAGTCGATCCCCTTGGTCCAAAATTGGGGTTTCCCCTTTGTTATCTCTCGAGGATAATTTAGCATTAAAATCCTCAGCAACAATCTAGTCTAACTGATACTTATCTTGGATGGGCGGAAAATGAGCTCTGGCGATTTTTTCCTCTGAACTAGGGTTTCTGGAACTTCGAAAAATCTCGGGCTTCAGCTGGATTGCAGAAGTGTCTTTGGGGTACGGTGGATCTGAAGGCTAGATCGGTGCCCCAGGAGGGTCCAATGGGGACTTCTCCGGCTCCTTTTCCAGGGAGTACCAGCTCTTACGCTGATTTGTTTAAAGAAAATTCTCCTCCGAAGAACGACGAAGCCCAAAATATGGCATATAAAAAGCTCTTCACGGCTGCTGGGAATAGGTCGTCAGCACATCGTGTGAATGGTTGTTTGCCGCAGGCCGAATCCAGGCCAAAAATCGTCATTGAGCCAAGTATGGTTGAAGAATCAGTCATCTACAGAGCTAACCATGATTTAATCTGCAAGTTCATGGGGATTCGCCCTTCCCTGAATTTTTTGCACTCTTGGATCCGCCAAAACTGGGAGCCCCACGGTGAGTATTCATTGTGGTTTATTAGTAATGGTTATTTTATTGTTAGCTTTTCGGCTCTGGCCGATAGAAATAAGGCTTTCGAGTCGGAGAAGAAAAATCATGGCCCGACAGGGCTATTTGTTCAACCATGGAGGGTGGGATTCGATCCTCGTGTTGAACCTACTGCTGTCCCAGTATGGATCCGACTATATGCTCTTCCAATGGAATTCTGGGGTGAGCAGGTGTTGGCAATGATTGGCAATTCTATTGGTAGACATCTGGGTGTTGCCAGAGACACTATTGAAGGGAGCATGGCGGTGTATGCTAGAATATGTGTGGAGATGGATCTCAGCCAGCCTTTGTCGACAGAGTTGGAAATTGAATTGGCAGGTCTCTCCTGGATTCAACAACTGGACTATGAGGCCCTACCCTTTAGATGTAGGGTTTGTCACAAACATGGACATTTGGCCCATTTCTGTCCTAATAATATGAATGCCAAAATGGAGGCCCCTTCAGGAATGCCAAACCTGCCTAAAGAGGATAAGGCAACACCTAATAAAGATTCTAATAGCACCGGTCAGGGCCAGGAAGCTCAGAGAGAGGGTTTTGAACAGCCCAGAAGAAAAATACGGACAAAGAAAAAGGAGGGAAAGGAGCAATCCCATCTCAGGCCTGCCAATAGGTATGAGATTTTTAAGTCATTGGTTGATGAAGAGGAACAATTTATGGAGGGCATGGAGGGTTTTAAGGAAACTTCTAATATTCCCAGGCAACTCCCCCTCTCATCTCCTCCCGTCATACAACAGGTAGTTGAACTCTGTGAGGTATCACAACCAGTGTGTTCTGGTGCCTTAGTAGTCCATAACCAGGAGCAGACAGTATCTCAGGATGTCCGCATGGGAATAGCAGAGAAGAACAGGGAAAGGCCATCTTTGGGGATAACCCAGGTAGAAAAAAGATCAAAAAATAGCAATTCTCAAGGAGTAGGTAGAAGATCCAATAAGGAGTTGCTAGCAGCCCAAGGAGACAAATTGATCATGGGAGGATCGGTGAGGACAATAGACTCTTATTGCTCCCAGGGTAACCAATGATTATACAATCTTGGAATGTGAGGGGTTTAAACAGCAGAACCCATCAATCTGCTGTTCAAAGACTATTAGAGAATCGCAATACTGATTTTTTGCTTTTACAAGAGACTAAGATGTCATTGGATCTTATGTCTAAAACAGTCAACAGAATTTGGAGGGGTGCTGGTCATATGGATGTGGCTGCCCAAGGTGCCTCAGGGGGATTGTTACTCCGTGGAACTCTCTTGAATGGTCTGCAATAGAACATCTTGCCTGGAGGGGTGTTCTCACTTCTCTTTTTAGGAATAATGTCTCTGCGGAATTCGTTCTAATCACTAACTTTTATGGGTCTCAAAACCTAGAGGGTCAGAGGCGGCAGTGGAAGGTTGTGCATAACATGCGAGCCTCAAGGGAAGATCTAGACTGGATTATAGCGGGGGACTTTAACGCTAAATTATCTTCTAGAGACCAGGAAGGGGGAACACCATTTTTGGACCCAGGGGACCGTTTCATGATTGCCCAAGTCCAGGCTTTGCACTTAGTGGACATTAAATGTCCTGGCAATAACTTCACTTGGACTAATAAAAGGCGGGAGCCACATAGTAGGAAGGTTAAGCTAGATCATTTTCTGGTTTCAGAGGAGGCGTTTGTAAAATGGAATATAAATTTTCAGATTTTAGAAGGCCCTGTTTTTTATCACTGTCCTATTCTGTTGGAAGGCGGGACTAGGATGGGGCAGCATCACAAACCTTTCAGATTTGAGAATTTTTGGCTTCAGAAAGAAGAACTTCGGGAGAAAATTCCACAGTGGTGGGAAGAAGGCCGCCCAGCTTATGGGAGAGCAATGTTCAGAATCCACAAACAACTTCAATATGTCAAAACTCAGTTGAAGTATTGGAGGCGTTCTAATAAAACTGACTTCCAGGCCCAAAGAGCTCCATTGGTGGCCCGATGGGATGAGGTCCAAAAATAGTTCAGAGAAGGAGTAATTACAGACCAGCTCAAAGCTGAGGATGATGCCTTGCGTACAATGGTTGAGGACATTGACAACCAGGAGGAGATCTATTGGAAGCAGAGAGCAAGAACCACCTGGTTATTAGAAGGGGACAGAAATACAAAATTCTTTCATCGGATTGCTTGTGCTCGAAGACAGATGAATAAGATGGAGGTCCTTCAAGATGAGAACGGTCATTCCTTTGATACTCTTCCAGGTATACATTCCCATGCTATGGATTATTTTTCTAAGCTTTTTAAGGAAAGTGTGGTACAAGATGTAGAGGCCCAAAATGAAGTTATTTCTGTCATACCTGCTATTATTTCGGAGGATGAAAATCAGGCCCTCCTCAAACCCATTGATAGGGATGAATTGAAAATCGTGGTCTTTGGAATGAGCACTCGGTAAAACTCCTGGTCCAGACGGCTTCCCAATTGAGTTTTTTCAGGCTTTCTGGGACTGCTTAGAGGAAGATGTAAGGGTTGTTGTTGAAGAGTCCAGAGAAAATAAGAGAATGCTTAAAGCTATAAACCACACTTTCATTACCTTGATTCCAAAAGGGGAGGAGGGGGTTCATATTTCAGATTATAGGCCTATTGCCTTATGTAATGTGTTGTACAAAATAATCACAAAGGTAATGGCTGAGCGCCTAAAACCTCTTCTTCACAACATTGTCTCCTCTGAGCAAGGGGGTTTTGTTGAGGGACGACAGATTCTGGATGGGGTGGTTGTGGCCCAGGAAGCAATCCATTCAATGCACACTTCTGGTAATAAAGGGATGTTCATAAAACTGGACATGTCAAAGGCTTATGACAGGGTTGAATGGAGTTTCCTGGCTAAAATGATGGCAGCCTTTGGCTTCTCTCAGGGCTGGATAGAGTGGGTCATGAGTTGTGTCTCTTCCCCGACTTACTCTGTGCTAATCAAGGGCCTTCCTTCGCAACCTTTTGGAGCTTCTCGGGACTGCGCCAAGGGGATCCCTGTTCTCCTTATCTTTTTCTCATTCTGGTTGAAGGTCTTGGCAGACTTTTCTTGAGGAGAAGACAACAAGGTAGATTATTGGGTATCAGGGTGGGTGACGAAGTTTTAACGCACCTGTAGTTTGTGGATGACACTCGGTTTGGTGGGAGTGGCCAGCTTCAGGGAAGCAAGAATGATTAGGGATACTCTTAATGTCTATCTTAGGGCTACTCAACAGGTCATTAATGACAAGAAATCCAAAGTGGTTTTTTTTAATCTGGAGCAAAGGCTTCATAATAGAATTTTAGAAATCCTGGGATTCACAAGGACTTCTCTCCCAGTGGTTTACTTGGGGGTCCCCCTGCACTTCAAGAAGCTGAAATTAGACACATGGAGGAATCTGCTGGAGTGTATCAAGGACAGAATTAATCACTGGTCTCACAAGTGGTTGAGTTATGGTGGCAGATTAACTTTCTTACAGTCAGTCATTCAAGCCATGCCAATTTACAAATTCTCTATCCTGGCTGCCCCGGTTACAATTTGGAAGGAGTTGGACAGGATGGCTAGAAAGTTTTTATGGGAAGGAGCAAAGGGAGAGAGAAAGTGGGCCTTAGTGGGTTGGGACAAAGTTACCCGACCCCAAGGTTAAAGGAGGTCCGGGTTTGAGAAAATCTAGGCTGAATAATAAAGCTTTGGCTGGAAAGCTGTACTGGAGATGGATCTCCCAACCCACCTCCCTTTTCAGTAGAATCCTAACTAGCAAATACCTGGGACAGGCCAACCCAGTCGATGTTGCTCGCCTCCCCTTGGATGGTACTGGGTCCCTTGTTTGGCAGGCTCTCAAGTTAGGGTCTCAGGTTGTTAAAGACCGCTTATTTTGGAAAGTGGGAAGAGGGGAGAAGGCTCATTTTTGGACAGACTCTTGGGATCAGTTCCCACCCATCATTGCTGAATTTCCAGAATTACAGCCAATAAAAGCTGCCATTGAAGCCAAGGGATGGATCTGTATTGAAAGTTACTTCACAACTTCTCAGTTGGGGGAGTGTAAGTTTAAGCAGTTCAAGAAGCTGGATGAGTGGCCCATTTCAATCCCTTCGGATTTGATTCCCATCATGACTAAAATTTTGACTGAAAGATTTCTTACAGGGGGAGACGTGGAGGATGAATTAGCCTGGGGCTTTGGGAGTCTTGGCGTCTATACAGTAAAGGACGGATATGATAGCATTCTCCCAGAGCCCCCCCTCATACTTTTCTGGTTGAGGACTGGAGGAAAATTTGGCACTCTAAAGGCTGGCCGAAAGTCAACTTTTTTTCCTGGCAGTGCATGCACAATGGAATCCTCACTTTTGATAATCTCAGATCAAAAGGTATCATCGGCCCTTCTCAATGTGTTCTATGCTACAAGAGCGAGGAAACTGCTGACCACTTGTTGTTTGGTTGCCCTTTCACCCGACAGATTTGGCTGCGTTGGTTTGCATACTTTAAATTTCAAGTAAGTGGTGACCTGAATCGGATGAATATCTGGGCAAAATGGCGGAAGGGTAGATTCAAATCTAAAGCTCTTCGTCTTGGCCGGGAGCTCGGGTTAAGCTTTATCTCGGTGGCAAGTATGGCTGGAAAGAAATGCCAAAATTTTTAGAGAAACTTTTACTGCTCTAGACGGGGTTTGGCAGACCATTTGGAGCAAGGTTACCGAAATTGTGGCTGTTCATGCGGAGGAGGAAGCTCAAATTGACTTTGGAGCTATGGATGACCGTGGTGAACTGCTAGAGGGACAGGACAGAATTTGTTGGAAACCTCCCCCTATAGGTTGGATTAAAATCAATACCGATGGAGCTGCAAAAGGCAATCCGGGTAGAGCCAAAATTGGAGTGGTGTGCCGGGACCATGCTGGGACTGTGCTCTATTGGGAATTGCAAGGCCTGGGAAGAACCACTAACAATGAAGTCGAAGCCATTGCCATTAAGTCTGCTTCTTTTGGGCAGTGAAACATGGCCACCGCAGGATTATTCTTGAATCAGATTCGCAAATTTTGGTTGGAGCTCTGGACTCGCATGAGGAACTTTGATCTGAAAGCTTGGAGGTTGAGGGCTCTTGTCACCCAAATTAAAGAATTATGGAAGGAATTGGAGGACGTGATCCCAGTTTATGCGAGTAGAGATTTGAACAAAGCGGCTGACTTTCTGGCTAAGATGGGTGCGAAAAAGGAGGTTGGAGTTCAGTTGCACAGTGACATGGATATTGAGGATGAGGTGATTAGAGAGGGTCTGGAAAGGTCCTTGCGCCAATGATCAAAGAAAATGCAAAGGGTGGAAAGTTGTCGCGATATCGCGACATGTTGCGCCGTCGCGGTCGCTGGAGGAAAGTTGTCACGATATCGCGACATGTTGCGCCGTCGCGGTCGCTGGAGGAAAGTTGTCACGATATCGCGACATGTTGCGCCATCACGGTCGTTGGAGGAAAGTTGTCGCGATATCACGACATGTTGCGCCGTCACGGCCGCTGGAGGAAAGTTGTCGCGATATCGTGACATGTTGCGCCGTCGCGATCGCTGGAGGAAAGTTGTCACGATATCGTGACATGTTGCGCCGTCGCGGTCGCTAGAGGAAAGTTGTCGTGATATCGCGACATGTTGCGCCGTCGTGGTCGCTGGAGGAAAGTTGTCGCGATATCGTGACATGTTGCGCCGTCGCGGTCGCTGGAGGAAAGTTGTCACGATATCGCGACATGGTGCGCCGTCGCGGTCGCTGGAGGAAAGTTGTCGCGATTTCGCGACATGTTGCGCCGTCGCGGTCGTTGGAGGAAAGTTGTCACGATTTCACGACATGTCGCTCCGTCGCGGTCGCTGGAGGAAAGTTGTCGCGATTTCGCGACATGTCGCTTCGTCGCGGCCAGGGGAGGAAAGTTGTCACGATTTCGCGACATGTTGCATTTTCGCGGCTTAGGGAGAAATGGTGTCGCGATTTCGCGACATGCTGCTTTTTCGTGGCCAAGGGAGCTAAGGTGTCACGATTTCATGACATGTTGCTTTTTCACGGCCAATGGAGATAAGGTGTCACGATTTCGCGACATGTTGCTTTTTCGCGGCCAAGAGAGAAAAGGTGTCACGATTTCGCGACATGTTGCTTTTTTGCGGCCAAGAGAGAAAAGGTGTCGCGATTTCGCGACATGTTGCTTTTTCGCTGCCAAAGGAGAGAAGGTGTCACGATTTCGCGACATGTTGCATTTTCACTGCCAAAGGAGAGAAGGTGTCGCGATTTCGCGACATGTTGCCTTTTCACGGCCAAAGGTGAAATGGTGTCGCGATTTCGTGACATGTTGCACTTTCGCGCCCAAAGGAGAAAAGTGTCACGATTTCGCGACGTGTTGAGTTTTCGCGGCCAAAGGAGGAAAATGTCGCGATATCGCGACATGTTGCTTTTTCGCGGCCAAAGGGGAAAGGTGTCACGATTTCGCGACATGTTGCTTGTTCGCGGCCTAAGGAGAAGATTTGTGTCACGATTTCGTGACAAGCTGCTTCATCTATTGTAAGATTGTGTTCTCTCTGAGTTCGGCTGGGAAGAGTCCCTTCCCTTATTGTAATTGATCTTTGTTTTAATACAAGTTTTTTCAAAATTTTCAAAAAAAAAAAAATCTAGTCTAACTCCTCCCTTGAGACTCTCATGTTATGCATAAATTTCCATTAATGCATCTGACCATCTAAGTTTTGAGCCCCATAAAATTTGTAATTAAAACCTGCTCAACTATCACATTGTTCCTAAAATGTGATGTGAGGACATCCCTCCAAGCTATATGTTCTATTATCGTCCATTCAAGAGAGTTTCAAAAAGTAACTATCCCCCTGAGGCCCCTTGGGTAACCACTTCCATATGACCAACACCCCTCAAAAGTCTATTTACTGTTTTACACATAAGATCCAACGATATTTTTGTCTCTTAGATAAGCAAAAAATATGTTTTATATTTTTCTAAGAGTCTTTGAACAACAAATTGATAGGTTCTATTGTTTAAATCCCTAACATTCCATGATTGTATAATCATTGGTTACCTTGAGAGCAAGAAAATATATTAGCCTCACTGATCCTCCAGTGATCAGTTTGTCTCCTTGAACTGCTATCAATTCCTTATTTTTTTTCTACCCACTCCTTGAGAGTTGATATTTTTTGATTTCTTTTTTCACCCGAGTTATCCCTAGAATTGGTCTTTCTCTGTTCTTTTTTGCTATACTCATGATGACATCCTTAATTATCGATTGCTCTTGGTTATGCACTATCAATGTTCCTACAATATCTGATTGCGATAACTCACTGCACTCAATTACCTGCTCTAGGATGGGAGGAGGTGAAAGAGGGGTTTGAACATGGTTGTTATTGTTTTCATTATTCCCATCCACTCCTTCCATTAATTGTTCTTCTTCCTGATCCACTAATATCTTGAAGATCTCATACCTATTAGAGGGCTTGAGTTGGGTTTGCTCTTTACCATCTTTTTCCTTTTGCCTTCTCCTTCTTTTTGGCTATTCAAAACCATATCCCTATGCTTTTTTACCCCAAGAAAGGTTGGTTGTTTCTTTATTGATTGTTGAATTACCCTCCTTAGGAAGATTTGACATTCCCAGAGGAGCCTCCATTTTTATGTTCATATTGTTTGGGAAGGATCGGGCCAAATACCCATATTTGTGGTAAACTCTGCACCTAAAGGGCAATGCCTCATAATCCAGTTGTTGAATCCAAGATAGTCCTACAAGTTCGAGTTCAACCTCTACTCGGCAAAGGCTGGATAAGATCCATTTCCATGCATAATATAGCATAAACGATTGTGTTTCCTTCCATTGTGTCTTTAGAAACACCCAAATGTCTTCCAAGGGAATTGTCGATAATTTTCAATACCTGCTCACTCCAAAACTCCATTGGAAGTGCATACAAACGAATCCACTAATCCAAATCGGGACATTAGTGGATTCAATTCGAGGATCAAATCCCACTCTCTAGGGCTGAACAAATAATCCTGCTAGACCATGATTCCTCTTTTCTAATTTGAAACCCCTATTTCTATCGACAAGTGAAGAAAAACTAACAATAAAATATCCATTGCTAATAAACCACAAAGAATACTCACCAAGAGGCTCCTAGTTTCACCGGATCCAAGAATACAAAAAATTTAGGGTAAGACGAGTACCCATGAATCAATTCATGATTGGCTCTATTTAAAACTGTTTCTTCTACCATCCTTTGCTCAATGACAATATTTGGCCTTGATTTTGACTGTGTCAAGCATTAATTAACTCGTTGAGATGTTGATCTATTTATAGCAGTCGTAAAGAACATTTTTAATGTAGTTTTTTGTGCTTCTTTAATCTCTGTTGGAAATTTATCCTTTAATAAATTTGCAAAAGAACTATATCTCTCGAAAAGAAGATCCGAAGGTGTCCCATTGGGTCCTCATGGAGCAACAATCTTGTTTTCAATTCCACAACAACAAAAAATCTCTTCAACTACCCAAATAATACCCTAATTTTCTCTTCCAAAACTCCCAACTTGTTCTAACTCTCCACTTTTATTTTTAATTTTTAATTTTTTTTTCTTTTCTTTCTCTACTATTGTTAAGTTTTCCGAACTATCAAAAATTAAAAAACCCTCCAAAATTATAGAGTCCTGTTTTTCCAAATTTTGAACTCTAATCAGATTCCAATTTTTATAGTGTTATGCCAGCAACCTAAATCACAATGGTCGTCCGAGAAATAACAGTGCAAAATGTCTCTTCTCATTTTGAGTATTTTACTTATATTTATTTTTTTAAAACAATATATTTATACATATTTATTATAAAAAATATCTTTATGAATAAATTATTATAGATAATACAAGTAATATCTTTACGAATAAATCATTATAATAAAGTAGAATCCTTCAAAATAAATCATTATAGATATAATAAAGTAGAATCCTTCAAAATAAATCATTATAGATATAATAAAGTAGTATCCTTCCAAATAATATCTTACAAATAAATCACACGCATGCTCCTACTCTGAGAGGCCGGCAACCAACTTATTCTTTGCTTTTTAAGAGTCTGTTAAGTGAGTGCTGTGTTTACATGATGTGTTTTATATTTGTTTGGTCAAATACATATGAAACTCCCTTGCGAATATTAGGAATGCTTTCTGTTTCTTATTATTAATATTTTTTCTTAATTCACTTTAAAATTTAAATAAAAGTCCTGGTACGTGATTACTCCGCATTTTTAGTTTTATTGATTTGAATAATTCGAGGCTTTTTCATCCCTAGCCAGGGTCTTCTCTCTGCCATTATCAATCAGAAGAAAGGAATCTGAGAACTACCATCTGGAAGTCTAAAGGTTGTCAGCGTTTCTTGTTTACCATAATAATTGGAAACAATGAGAGTGTCTCACTCTTTCTTTTGGCTTTTCGTGGTGGATTATTAAGAGGAATCTGTGATATCCAATTCCAAAGTCATAGTGGTGGAATATTAAGGAAATATTTAAAAAGTAAAGCAGGTTTAACTCGAGGTTATGGGTTATTTTCATGGAGGTTGTTCATTGATGTAAAACAATTTTATTTTATATTCAAACTCATTCAATGACATCCAATTCACTGGTCGTGTACGAAGAAAGGGAAGGTAAATTCAAGGTAAACTCAAATTTGGAAGGAGATGCATGATCCGAATGTAGTAAATGTAATAAACTATTATGAAGGTCAATGGCCATATTAAAGCAGATACCAGGAAAGAGAAGCATGGAGAAAGCGGTCTCTTCCATTTCTTTCTCAGCTGGGGGTGGTGAGGAATGTGAAACTTAGCGTGCAAACCAGCCATGGAAACCAGAGGATTAATTGGCAGAATGCACTAGAAACAAATAGGAGTGAAGAAGACCAATTGCAAGCGCCTACTAGAAGCAATATCGAATAAAATAATAGGAAAAGCTACATTGTTGCAAGTTATTTGTACAGGGAGGAATCAAAGAAAAAGAAAACCCTTACTGTTGATGTGCGTCCACCCTGGAATTTCAAAAAAAAACAAGCTGTCAATAGGAATTTTTATGACAGTTAATTTTTTTTTATTGATTTTTAGATTAAGGTTTAAAATTTTATTTGCTTTTTTAGTTTTTACTCCATATTTTTAATAAAAAAAAGGATAAAGTTTATTTTGAAAGGTTTATTTATTTGTAAAATTACCAGCTATAATAAAAATCATGGAATTATAATCTAATTTTATAAAACTAATTGAAAGAAGGTTGAACCAAAAATAACTGTGTCAACAAATGCCTATTCATTATAAGATTTAATCCTATGACCAATTAACAAATAACAAATACCCTTTTGCCATGATCAATTAACAAATAGCAAATACCGTTTTTGCATGTTAACAAAAATATTGACAAACAAAATCAAAGAAAATATCAATTACACGTAGATTGTAGATTTAAGAAAAAATTCACCTGTGGGATTGTAGAAATAAAATCCTTATGAAATATAAAAATAAAATCTTTATGAATAAACAACACAACAGTAGAATTAATATTCTTTCTTTATTTATAAACTTTTGTTTTAAGTTTTTTCCTCTTTTCTCTCATCGTGACTTTGTTGAGGTGTTAAACAACATGTAAATTTTAATCCGGCCATATTCTCTTATAAATACCTCTACCTCGTCACATCAATCTCACACTTAAATATGCATACGTTACAGAAATACGCGACAGTCCTTTATGCTACCACTCGCCACGCAGTTGTTGCAGCTCACCCCTGTATGCTTCGATTAATAGGGAGGGAATTAATACCTCTCTCAACTTACCACTCGCCACGCAGTTGTTGCAGCTCACCCCTGTATGCTTCGATTAATAGGGAGGGAATTAATACCTCTCTCAACTTACCACTCGCCACGCAGTTGTTGCAGCTCACCCCTGTATGCTTCGATTTATAGAGAGGGAATTAATACCTCCCTCAACTTACCACTCGCCCTCGCAGTTGCAGCTCACCCTTGTATGCTTCGATTAATAGTGAGGGAATTAATACCTCTCAAGTTATCACTTGCCCCGCAGTTGCAGATTTGAAAGTTGTAATAAAGATTAAATATAATTAAATTTAATGTCTGATTTTTTATTGTTAATATACAGACTTATATTATAAGTAAATTATGTTTATCGATTTATAAAAAATAGCAAGTAAAAATTTACGGTTGGTTAATATAAAATCAGAACAATAATTTACGGTTTCAAATAGCATATGCCTGTCAAATTCGAGGCCTTCCACCTGTGGACATCGGAGGTTAAAGTTTTAAAAAACAAATATTGCAACTTTATAATAACATGGACGGTTAAAAAATAATAATGGAACTCACATGTACTTTGCCATATATCATTCAAATACAACATAATTTATGATGTGTAGAATTGGAAACGGTTCATTCCGGTCCATGACCTAAACAAACTTATGTTTATGCATTAATACACTTCGATACGATTGGAGTGGAGAATCGGGGGATTTCAACTCGCTCCATTTACTTATCGTAAATATGTTCGGAAAGGGATATGGAGGCAACATTTTATTCGTTTTAAAATTTGTGGTGCACATGATTTTTTATTTATTTTTTAATTTTTATTTATTTATTTATTTTTTGGGGTTACAGTGCACTTCATTTTAATTTTTTTTCCATTGAAGGGAAAACAAAAGACTAAATGTATTTAAATAGAGAATCACCTAATCGGCACACATTCTTGTCTGTCATATTATCTTATGTGAAAATGATATTAATTTTCACAGTATTCAATATTTTGGGGACAAAAGAATCATCTAGGTGGAAGTGTGTGACAGATGCGATTTTGGCTTTAATGCCTGCTGTGTTCGACTCTTATGTCCGAGGGAGCTGTTGCAGAATTTAGTTTGTTTCCACTGACAACGCCGTCGTCATAATCCAGAGGCCACTGGCAAAAGCACACTGTAAGTTCAGAGCTATATATATATATATATATATAATTTGCAAGATTGATTTTCAATAGCTTGTTGGGTGGACAGAAATGCACGCGGTTGACTTCTGACATTTCTTTTATGTCAATTCTTTAGAAAATGAATTCCATGTTTAAGAAGTTTTTAAGCTTTGTAATGGTCCATAGAAGTTCATATCGATCAAATTAGTTTAATGGAGGAAGTTATGGTGGGAAGATTGCAGTCTGACTTCAATTTCGTGGGCATCCGTCTATCTGTTTTTGTTATTATTGATTTTGATTTGGTAGTGAATTGCGCTCTTCAGTTTTTGTGTGGGTTTTAGTTTGTGCTAGGTACGACGATGCAGTGTTCAGATGAGTCTCATTATCCACATAAATTCTCTGTATTAAGCATTTGGTGGGGGAAGGGGATGACAATTATTTGGGTGGTTGTCCACCATTGCAGTGATTTTTCCCGTTTAAAATTGAGACCCTTTCTGAATAAAATTGAGAGTTGATAGTTGAGCTTATGATTGTCTTATATGTGCAATAATTTGTTCTAGAAATAGAGTTAATAATGTCTACGATCCTTGAAACTAGGAGGATTATGCTTAATGCTCTTGGTTATACACAATGTAAATTTTTTCTTTGTCTACGATCCTTGAAACTAGGAGGATTAATGTAAATTTTTCTTTGGAGGATGAGATCATGAGTGCACCTCTTATTCCAGAGCGGATAGTGTCCTTTATCGTATGTTGTCATTGCTTCAAGGGTAGACTATTCAGGGCCTTTTCGGGACAAGCAGACAATAGTCCTCTTATTCAAACTTGGAACTTGAGAATAGTCCTGTCAAGGACACAATAATTGTATGGAGGGTTTTGTGTTTTCTATAGGAAATAGTCTGACCTGAAAGTTAAAGTTCTCTGAGTGAGTGGTTTGGAAGTTAAGGATGGATGCAACTTTTAAGGAGATTAATCATTGATGAAGGAACAACATATTCAAATGTCCTTGAATCCTTGGCTGTTTGTAAAAATGAAATGTTTGGTTGGAAATAAGATATTGAACAATTGTAAAGATTCTTTGAATTTTAAAGATAGACTCAGGTTTAAATCTTTTTAAGCCATACAGGTATGATAGCTAAGATACAACTATGTGGTTATAATATAAAAAGGGCCTGTTTCAATCTCACATAATTAATTATTAATTAAAAATAAGATATCGCACAATTGATGGCCTATGAGGTCTTCTTATTTAAAATCAACCCACTTTTGGATATTGGTGTTTGTTGTATGGAGTTATAGGCTATCAAGTAGTTCTTCTCTGTTTTGTCGAGAACCAACTTAGGCTTTAGTTGTATTCTACTGGTAGTTGCCATTAGATTAAAGATGCTATTTGTTTCTAAGTGCCGACACGTCAGTTAAATGTACCAACTAGACCTTTAGATTCTTCTCTCAATGGATTTATTGGTCACATAATACAACCTTTTAGTCAACATTAGGATCTTGCACCATAAGACAAAACAGTCTTTATATATTTTGTTTTGCTTAATCAAGTGTGTTTGATCTTGCACCATAAGACAAACAGTCTTTATATATTTTGTTTTGCTTAATCAAGTGTGTTTTTTTTTTTTTAAATTGGTTATATGGGATTGTACACTGGACCTGCCTGTATTACATAGTGATCATATTATAAGAAGATTTTTTTTGCAATTATGCATATATTGTCTGGCAAGAGTTGAACTTGGGTCTCCTTATTAAAATTTAAGGTATTTAACCACATGAGCTCATGCCATGAATCAGATATATGCCTCTTGTTTTCCTCAAGTATTGATATTTGCAATCTGCTGGTCTGTTTCCATCTCTAAATAATCTGTCTTTTCATTGCTTTGTAAGGTCATATGTTAAAAGGTTGTACTTTTTTTCCTAAAATTGATTCATATTACAGAAACTATTAACTCATTAAAAAATAGCATATCAAAACGGAAAATAAATTTATGAAAACTGATTTTGTGGGGAAAATCAAGTCCCAAGGACAAGCCAAAGCAATAGAATTATAGAGGAATAAATGCAAAAGTGTTAAAAAATAATGAGTGTTGGCACTTTGGCATTACCCAATGGAGTACAATCAACCTCACATAGTGCCTTATGAGAGAATGAGACTTCCTATTGAAGAGCATTATCTGCATCGTCAGATAATGTATCCAATTCAGATAATGTATCCTGTAAATTCAGGGCTCCTGATGTTTGTAGCTGTCTGTTATTTCTATATCCTACATCTGTTCTGATTGCCTTGAATGTATTGTGGGATGATGTCACTATTTGACTTATGTATGCCACCTCACTTAGGCAAGAAGTGGCTGCACCCACAGGGCCAATAGGAAATATTGTTCTCCTTTTGGTTGCAATCTCATACAGTGTTAGAAACATTTCTTCCAAATGGATTTCACTATTTTCTTCCCCAGAATCTGTTGTTGGTTTTGGATTCGGTTATCCTTCATTCCTCAAGATTGTCTTTCTCAAGTCTGGGCCAGAATTAGGGTGACTGTTGGTGACAGATCTGCCCTAGGAAAGGATTTGGTTTAAGTATGTGCCCTAGACCTGGACCAACCTTGAAAGGCCGGAAGGAAGAGATGCCTTCCGTGCCAATCTCCGGAGAAGGCCGGCTCCTATTCTATTCTAACTGGGGTTTTTAGATAAGGGAACTGGAAAGAGATTTAAAAATTGCAGAAAGAAATGTAAATTGCATAGCAGTAACAGTGGGGAAGAACAAGCAGCACAATCACCAATCTCTACGCAAACCAGCAGCTATCAATACAAAGAATGAAACAGAAACCAACACTAGATTTACTTCCCTATGTATCCTTTATGAGAATTTCAGATCCACTTATCATCCAATGCTTAAATCCAGATAGCAGAATTACAACAATCAGAAAAATAAATGACATTAGCAGAAATAATCACAGAAGGCAGCATACAAAGAAGAGACAGAGTCGGAGCCAAGAATTCTTAATATTGATGCAAAAGTTTGAATACAACAGTTTTTTAGCAATATGTTCCCCCCCTTTTACATTGAAATGAACTCCCTTTTATAGGAGAGCTTTCCCCCCATTACATTGATGCTCGGATCCCCAAAACTGCCAGAGCAGTTGGGATTTAACCTCTGTCAGCTGTCAGCGTACCTGGAGTACGGCTCACCCGTGTCTAGAATGGCTCCGGACTATCCTTGCAGTTGAGGAGGCATGTCTCATCAATGCAGCAGGTGCGGTTTACCCCTTGGAGTGCTTAAGGGACCTGACATGGGCCGAAACTTGGATTTGTGTGCCATCAATGCCCTTTAACCGCCCACCTACCCTGCCTCCTGAGTCCATTTGAAATTCTACCGAGAGTCGCCCATGCCAAGGCCGAAGCTGGGAATTGCCGCTACAGGATAGCGATGCTGAGAATCGCTCAGCGTTTGAACGTACCTGAGAAACTTCTGCTTTGAGCGAACCTGGGGGAGTTCTATGCCTTGGGAATTCTACAGCTGAAGTTCGCTGGAATGGTAGGGCGACGATGAGAATCGCTCGATGAAAGAGCGAACTCGGGAGTCGCATAGGGGCAGGAATGATCCCGGGAGTCGCTTCGGAGTGGAGCGAAATTGAGGCCCTCAGTCTTGGCGCCTTCTTGCCCGGAAAAATGCCGATGCTCGGGTTCGCTGGCGATTAGGAGTGATAATGGGAATTGCTTGGTGCTGGAGTGAACCTGGGAGCTCCTTCCTTGCCTTAGTCGTTTTGATACCTCCGAACCTGTTGACGATTGCTGGGGATGAGGAGAAGCCGGTGGTCGCTTTGGCGATGGGGCGAAGTCGGGAGTTGCTAGGAATTGCTGCGAGGTCGGGAGTCACTGGGCAGCCGAAGCGAACTCGGAGGTTTGATGCCTTAGCCATTTTTGACATTTCTGGACTTTCCGTCGATCACTGGAAACCAGGGCAAAGCTGGGGGTCGTCAGCGAGTGAAGGCAAACCTTGGGAGGATTTTTGGCTTAGTCGATTTCATGCTTTGCTGTCCTTTCTGAAGGTTGCCTTACCTGGAGCGAACTCGAGGAATATTCTAGTGCCGAAGTTTGCTCAGGACCCCGAGCGAGACCAGGGTTCGCTTAGCTTTGGAGCGAACTCTGGTTTGGACCACCCCTGCCGCTAGTCGCTTGAAAACCGGAGCGACTCTGGGAATCGCTACCCTTGGGAGCGAACTTGGGAAGAATTTTAACTTAGCTGATTTTTTAGCTCCCTTGGGCCTGTTGTCGATTGCTGGAGAATGAGGTGAGGCCGGTGATCGTCGTGATGATGGGGCGAGGTTAGGAATCGCCGGAAAGTTGTTGCGATGCCGGGAATCGCTCCGAAATGGAGCGAACCTGGAGAGTTATCCTGCCTTAGAAAAATCTTGACATCTTTCCGCGCATCGCTGTTCTTTCTGCCCAAAGCTGGGCATCGCTGATGATCCGGACGAACTTCTAAGTGCGACCCTGAGGACTGCCTGAACTGATGCTTGGAAAGGAGGAAAAGGAGATGATTCAAACATAAACATTGCAACAATTTTTCAAAATTTTACCCCTTAGCAAAATGTAGCAACATTCCTAGCGGCTCGCGGGGTATTGAGCTCGCCTTAATGCAAGGACCCATGCCTTCATCCTTTGGGCCCGGAGTCACCCTCCGTCTGCTGCTCTGCTTCATTGCTTCCACTTGTGGATTCCTCTTCTGTTTCCTCTCCTTCCTCTGTCTCCCCTTCGGAGTGCTCCTTGCCTTTTCCCTCCTTTTCTTGTTCCTGATTGGTATTCGGAGGAGCAAGGCGATCGCGAATGCACTCATAAGTGGCCTGGACCTGGGTCCAGGCCTCCTCTTGGAAGGGCTCGAGGTCACGAAGCTCTTTTAGCATGCGTCTGAAGGTCTCAATTTGGAGCATGTTAGCTTGGTCGACCCTTTGGCTCAGATCAGCTAGGCATGCACTAATCTGGAAGAATTTGGATATCAACTGGGTTACCTGTGTCTTCAGAATAGGGTCTGCCCAACCATCGATTTCAAAAGTGTCCTCCCTGAAGGAGTCCCATGTCAGCTTCAATTCTTCCTTGGGCAGGCAATTTCCTTCATCATCTGTGAAGCTGGGAAATACGAGCTGTTTGAGGGTTTGGAAATGTGCCAGGCAGATGCTCTTTTCTTTCTTATTCGTATCCAACAATCTCCTGGCCCTCCCGAATTTTTCTAACTTTTCAAAGAAAGTATGCAGAGTTGATCTTGCAGTGGCCCAATCTCGGGCGATCTGGGTCATCGGCGGCGCTAGGAGGTCTTTGCGCTCATAGACTTCGACTTCAAAGGCCAAGCTGAGCCAGCGGTCCACTGCGCGTTCGGCCCCCTCTATAAGAGGTTTACCCTGGGCAGATACCTCCTTGGCCTCCCAAACAGACATGAGAACAAACAGGGACCTTGAGGTTCTCGTTCGGAAATTTTTCAGTAAACCGGCGCGAACTTGTTTGACTCGGTCCTGTTGGTCATCAAATCTGCCTAGGAAAGAATTTGGGTAAGTGTATGCGCCCTAGACCTGGACCAACATTGAAAGGCCGAAGGGAAGAGATGCCCCTCGTGCCAATCTCCGGAGAAAGGCCGGCTCCTATGCTAAACTACTTTGGTGTTTTGATATAAGGGATGCAGGAAAGAGATAGAAGGATAAGGATGCAGGAAAGAGATAAAAGGAGTTAGAGTTAGAGAATGAAATAAAAAGGGGTAAGGGAAGAGAGATCAATGATTTAAGGTGGGAGAGAATAGGAAGCACGATCACTAACTAACAACTTGAATAGCAGCAAGGAACACCAAGAATAAACGAAAGAAACGCCACATTAACCTTCCTATGTATCCTCTAGAATTCTCTTCCAACTTCTACAGAATCGGACATTGAAGTCTGTAATGCTCTCCAAAGGTGCTCTCCTGATGGTGGAGAGGTACGTCAAAAGCTGGAAGGGGTCTTGAGAGCCATCAAATGTTCTGAATAGTGCTCTCGCTAAGTCATCCCATGAGCAGATGCTTTTACGCCCGAGTAGTCTGTACCACTGCAGCGCCCTTCCTTCCAAAGATAGAACCAGGAGTCTAATCATGACATCTTCATGGATTATGTCATGGAGGAACGCTAAAGTCGCAACATCTTCAAGGTGCTCTCGGGCCATTCCCTTGGTGCCATTGTATTTTGTCAATGTCTCCAAGGTGCTTTTGGGAATTTCATGGTAACTTTGAAGATTCAGAGGGCCACGATCATCCCAGCTGGGATAACATACCTTCTCCATTATAGCAGTGGCCTGCAGATATCACGGTTCTCGCCACTAAGTCGGAGTCACCAGGTGAACATTCTTTTCTCCGCTTGTGAGGTCAAGGCTGCTCACCGAACCTTGATTCCTCTGGAATGTTCTTCTTTCGGCTTTAAAAGGCGCCTACGATCAAGAAATCTGGATCTTCACCTCGGTCGAGTCGCCGGTGATTTTGCTAGATGGAGGCAAGCCAAAGATTCACCAAACTCGGGCTTCCTTAAAACATGGGACCAGTGTCCCACCGGGCATGCCAAAAACTGTTGGTCATCAAATCTACCTAGGAAAGAATTTGGGTAAGTGTATGCGCCCTAGACCTGGACCAACATTGAAAGGCCGAAGGGAAGAGATGCCCCTCGTGCCAATCTCCGGAGAAATGCCGGCTCCTATGCTAAACTACTTTGGTGTTTTGAGATAAGGGATGCAGGAAAGAGATAAAAGGGATAAGGATGCAGGAAAGAGATAAAAGGAGTTAGAGTTAGAGAAAGAAATAAAAAGGGGTAAGGGAAGAGAGATCAATGATTTAAGGTGGGAGAGAACAGGAAGCACGATCACTAACTAACAACTTGAATAGCAGCAAGGAACACCAAGAATAAACGAAAGAAACGCCACATTAACCTTCCTATGTATCCTCTGAGAGAGTTCCAAGATTCTCCTTCTCCCTTTCGTCGAAATTCAGGGTTCAGAGTAACGACGATTAGGACAAGCGAATGTAACAGAAACCACAACCCACCAGGCAGCATAAAAGAAAACCAATATAGCGTTTCCCTCTCCTATGTATCCTTCGAGCAAGTTTCGGGGTATAGTCCCCAATCGCACACCGGATTCAGGATTCAGAGTCACAGTGATGCAAATGAAGAAAAACAAAAGAATCAAACACAGAAGGCAGCATAAAAGAGAGAAATTGAGCCCGAAGCTCTTTAGTATTAATCGCAGGAAATCAAGTTACAGCAACTTTCTAGCAGATAGTTCCCCCCCAAGTTCTTACATTACAATGCCTGGGTTTTTATAGAGGACCCGACCCTCTGAGTCATTATTACACAGAATGGCGAAGTATACTCTTGAGATCTGTGAAGTCTGCTCATCGCGGCCCTCGTGGATCGAGCTTTCAAATCCATTACCGAATTGGCAATCGTGGACCGAGTCAACCGCGGAAATATGCAATGATGAGCCGTCTGAGTGTCCTTGGTTTCTAGGTGCAATGCTCGAGTGGCCGCCATGCTTGCCGAGATCTCCTTCAGGGACTGATACTTCGCTTCCAATTGCCAAAAATGAGCAGCGAGCTTACCGGGCAAGTAAAAATGCATTTATGAGGCACTTTGATGGTCTCGGGAAAATAACCGGCTTGGAGTCTGTGCCCCTTTTGAGTCGCGAAAAAGCAACATGTCGCGATATCGTGACATTTCTATGCCTTCAGCTTGGTTCTTCTTCTTGCATCGCGAAAATATGATATGTCACAAAATCGCGACATTTCTATGTCTTTGTCTTCTTTTGTTGCTTTGAGCCGCGAAAATGCGACATGTCGCGATATCGTGACACTTTTCCTTCTTGCGCTTTTTCCTTGCTGTCGGCCGCGAAAATGCAACACGTCGTGATATCGCGACACTTTTTCCTTCTGCGCTTCCTCCTTGCTTTCGGCCGCGAAAATGCAACATGTCGCGATATCGCGACACTTTTCTTCTTTTGTGCTTCCTTGTCGCTTTGAGCCGCGAAAATGTGACATGTCGCGATATTGCGACACTTTCTCTTTCTTGCACTTTCTCCTTGCTTTCGGCCGCGAAAATGCGACATGTCGACACTTTTTCCTTCTGCGCTTCCTCCTTGCTTTCGGCCGCGAAAATGCAACATTTCGCGATATCGCGACACTTTTTCCTTGTGCACTTCCTCCTTGCTTTCGGCCGCGAAAATGCGACATGTCACGATATAGATCTTCACTTTCCTTCCCTTGAAGGGGACCTCCATATGTGAGTAGTCGAGAGAAAGATGACCGCCCAGCTTAACATTGAACTCCCCCGAGAGGCACATGCCAAAGTACGGCTCCAAGTCAACGACCACAACCTCCTGTATCACAACAATCTGAGGCGCCTTGTGCAGCTGGATGGGAATGTCCTTAATGATGCCCATTGTTTTCACAGGAGTGCCATCCAGTTGGAGAACACCTAAACTGCTCCGCGTGTATTCCATGCCTATATCTTCACAAACTGCCCTTGGAATGATGGTGGTCGATGCACTGGAATCAATCATGCAATTGTGGATTACGCATCCTTCCATCCGAAGCGACAAGTAGAACGGAGGTGGCCTGTTCTTCCCCGTGGCCGAAGTGGTCAGAGTTTGAGCCAACACAGGCTGCGTCAGCTTTATTTCTTTGACAGATTTCAGCGATTCCTATAGCAGATCCACCTGCCCAAGGAGTTGCAGGGCATCATATAAGCTTATCTTGGCCGGAGTCTTCTTTAGTTCGTCAACAATGTTGTAAGCCGAAGTAGTGGACACTTTGGTTCTTTCGCAGCCTCGTACTTGGTGCGGTACTGCTGCGTGGCTTCAACTCTCTGCCGCTTCGTCAGTGACGGGTACTTGAGCTTCTCCCTAGCTTGCTCCTTGGTTTCGCTTTGAGGCTGCAATACTGGAGTTGTTGTCGGCATGGGTTTCTCTTTCGTTGGCGGGGGCAAGGGAGCTTTGTCAGGTGCTTTTGCTGGAGGTTGCTCTTTTTCCCGGCGGGTGTACACCTTCAAAGGCTCCATCTGGGCCGCATCTACCTTGATCGGTTTCTTACCATGTCTAGTAAGAATTGAAACTTGCTCATCCTCAGGGATCATGAGGCTACGGTCTGCCTCCCTAATCATGTTGATTTGGCCGCTAGGGGCGCTACCCGCTAGTGTTTGAACATAGTGCTGGTGTACCATACAAGTATCCTCCCCATGTGGGTCGTTGCACGTGGAGCACCAGTGCACGTAATCTGAGGTGCTCGGCTCTTCGTTAATAGCGGCGTTCCTCGCAGGAGGTCTTCCGGCTTGAGCCGCTTGATCTTTGGTGAGTTCCGGAGGAGGATAGGGTCTTCTTGGCAGGAAATCCTGCTGAGCCTGCTTCTTCATCACTGCCATGTCATTGGACAATGTTCTCACGGTAGAGTTAAGCGACTCCAGCTCTCGCAAAAGCTTAGTTTGTGGTTCAACTGTCGGAGGAGCAGGTAATGGCAATGGTGCTATAGGCGGTGGCAAAGCTGGGTATTGCGGGGGCGGAGGAAGCTGTGGGACTAGAGGAGCGGGAATATGCGAAAAACTGGGAGGAATTTGCGAAAAACTGGGAGGTTGGCTCGGATTCCACGAGGGAACCGGATACATGGAAGGTACAGGAGGGAACTGAGTGGATGTGTCGGGATATTGGTATTGAGGCAAATCGGGGTAGATTGGCATTGTTGGCTTCGGCGGGATTTTGCCAATGGCGATCAAATCTGCTTCGGCCTTCTGTGCCTGTGTATATAAATTTGGAAAAGTATTGACGCGAGAATACCTGATGTTCATACTGAGGTCTGAGTTGAACGCTCTAAGGAAATAAAATGCATCTTGCTCGGGAGTCGGCCGCAAGCCATTAGGGACTCTCTGCCAGGTCCGAGCAAATCTGACGTTGAAATCAGGGACTTCCTTTTGTGGATGTCTTTGGATGGTTGTGAACTGGTGTAGCAAAGAGTAGGGGTCCGAGTATATAAATTTGGAAAAGTATTGACGCGAGAATACCTGATGTTCATACTGAGGTCTGAGTTGAACGCTCTAAGGAAATAAAATGCATCTTGCTCGGGAGTCGGCCGCAAGCCATTAGGGACTCTCTGCCAGGTCCGAGCAAATCTGACGTTGAAATCAGGGACTTCCTTTTGTGGATGTCTTTGGATGGTTGTGAACTGGTGTAGCAAAGAGTAGGGGTCCGCTGATTCATTAAACCCTTGTATCAATCTGCCTGCTAACTGGTACCATGTAGCAATAGTGCCGGGGGGCAAAGATCTATACCAAGACGAGAGCTTCCCCCGAGGGACAAGACTAGCAACCTCACCATGATGTTTTCTTCCGTGATACCGTGAATGGTAGCTAGAGCAGCAACGTCTTGGACATGCTCCTGCGCCGTTTTTCCAGTGCCATCATAAGTGGGAATGGCCTTGAGCGCTGCAGTCGGGATAGCAGCCGGCGCCACCAGGTTCAACGGCCCTGCATGATTCCAGGCCGAAAACAGCCTGGGTAGGTTCGGCGGTTGGTTTTGCTGCTGATTCTGCTGTTGATTCTGATTTGGTGGTAGGTTCGCCATATTTGCGCTCGGGTTTGGCTGGTTAGGGGGCGGCAATGGCGGTAGTAGCAGCAGGTTTGGCCGAGCAAGAGCTTCCGAAGCACCTAAATGCACGTCAGGTGGAACTGGAACGTCCTGATGGTCTGGAGAGTTCGGAGGATTCGGAGGACAGCTGGTCGCTGTGCTATCGGATATTGGATCTTGTTCAGCGACGACAACCTCTTGCGGCGATGCTTTGTCTAGAGATATTCAACCTGACTAGCCTAGGACGCTCTTCGAAGGAGTTGATGTCGAGCTCATAATACTCGGGCTCCTCTTTTGCGTTTCTAACTCTCCATCTCGTATGCATGTTAACATGATTTTCTTAGACTGGTCTTTGAGACTTGGAGGTATCTGAATTTTAGCAGAGTCGCCAGATGTTTAGATTTGTCAGCACTGAAGCGAACATCACTTCTTCTATACTGCTTATGAGGTGGAACGTTTGCGTCCCACCGGGCGTGCCAGAAAAACTGTTGGTGACAGATCTGCCCTAGGAAAGGATTTGGTTTAAGTATGCGCACTAGACATGGACCAACCTTGAAAGGCCGGAAGGAAGAGATGTCGTCCGTGCCAATCTCCGGAGAAGGCCGGATCCTATTCTATTCTAACTGGGGTTTTTAGATAAGGGAATTGGAAAGAGATTTAAAAATTGCAAAAAGAAATGTAAATGGCATAGCAATAACAGTGGGGAAGAACAAGCAGCACAATCACCAATCTCTACACAAACCAGCAGCTATCAATACAAAGAATGAAACAGAAACCAACACTGCATTTACTTCCCTATGTATCCTTTGTGAGAATTTCAGATCCACTTATCATCTAATACTTAAATCCAGATAGCAGAATTACAACAATCAGAAAAATAAATGACATTAGCAGCAATAATCACAGAAGGTAGCTTACAAAGAAGAGAGAGTCGGAGCCAAGAATTCTTAATATTGATGCAAAAGTTTGAATATAGCAGTTTTTTAGCAATATGTTCCCCCCCTTTTACATTGAAATGAACTCCATTTTATAGGAGAGCTTTCCCCCCATTACATTGATGCTTGGATCCCCAAAACTGCCAGAGCAGTTGGGATTTAACCTTTGTCAGCTGTCAGCGTACCTGGAGTACGGCTCACCCGTGTCTAGAATGGCTCCGGACTATCCTTGTAGTTGAGGAGGCATGTCTCATCAATGCACCAGTTATGGTTTACCCCTTGAAGTGCTTAAGGGACCTGACATGGGCCGAAACCTAGATTTGTGTGCCATCAATGCCCTTTAACCGCCCACCTACCCTGCCTCCTGAGTCCGTTTGAAATTCTACCGAGAGTCGCCCATGCCAAGGCCGAAGCTGAGAATCGCCGCTACAGGATAGCGATGCAGAGAATCACTCAACGTCTGAGCGAACCTGAGAAACTTCTTCTTTGAGCGAACCTAGGGGAGTTCTATGCCTTGGGAATTCTACAGCTGAGGTTTGCTGGAATGGCAGCGCAACGACGAGAATCGCTCGATGAAAGAGCAAACTCGGGAGTCGCATAGGGGCAGGAATGATCCTGAGAGTCGCTTCGGAGTGGAGCGAAATTGGGGCCCTCAGTCTTGGCGCCCTTGGAAAAATGCCGTTGCTGGGGTTCGTTGGCGATTAGGAGTGATAATGGGAATCGCTTGGTGCTGGAGCAAACCTGGGAGCCGCTTCCTTGCCTTTGTCATTTTGATACGTCTGAACCTGCTGGCGATCGTTGGCGATGGGGCGAAGTCGGCGGTAGCTTTGGCGATGGGGCGAAGTCGGGAGTCGCTGGGTAGCCGGAGCGAACTCGGAGGTTTGATGCCTTAGCCGTTTTTTAAATTCCTGGACTTGTCGACGATCGTTGGAAACCAGGGCGAAACTGGGGGTCGTCGACAAGTGAAGGCGAGCCTTGGGAGGATTTTTGGCTTAGTCGATTTCATGCTTTGCTATCCTTGCTGAAGGTCGCCTTACCTGGAGCGAACTCGAGAAGTATTCTGGTGCCGAAGTTCGCTCAGGACCTCGAGCGAGACCGGGGTTCGCTTAGCTTTGGAGCGAACTCTGGTCTGGACCACCCTTGCCGCTAGTCGCTTGAAAACCGGAGCGACTCCGGGAATCGCTGCCCTTGGGAGCGAACTTGGGAGGAATTTTAACTTAACCGATTTTTTAGCTCCCTTGGGCCTGCTGCCGATTGCTGTAGAACGAGGCGAAATCAGTGATCATCGTGATGATAGGGCAAGGTCGGGAATCGCCGGAAAGCTATTGCAACGCTGGGATTCGCTCTGAAATGGAGCGATCCTAGAGTTATCCTGCCTTAGAAAAATCTTGACATCTTTCCGCGCCTCGCTGATGATTCGGGCGAACTTCTGTGTGCGACCCCGAGGACTGCCTAAACTAATGTTTGAAAAGGAGGAAAAGGAGAGGATTCAAACACAAACAGTGCAACAATTTTTCAAAATTTTACCCCTTAGCAAAATGTAGCAACAATGACCATATTGCTTTAGGAGATAACTTGTAGTGATGTGCCACACTTAATAATCATGGCATTTAAAACACTTGAATAGAATGTTGGAAGCAATCCAACAACTGATGCCTTCACCACAGTCTGAATTCGAGGATGATCCAGGTCCCTAAGTAGATATATTTGCATGCACATTGAATTAGTTTTGTTTCTTTGTTTTTACTTTTTTTACAATAAACACAAATCTCCACATAGTTTTCCAAATCTATACACAAAAATCTAGAAGGAAATTAATGGTTAGGATGTTCAGATCATAGTAGTAAAACTCGGACTTGGCGCAGACTCGGCAAGGCCAACTCAAGACTTGGACTTGGACTCGGCAAAAAAAAGGGGAAAAATTTGACCAAAAAAAAAAATTGGAAGAAAATGCATTTTTTCATTGGAATTTTTTTTCCCTGCATATCATATTTAATTAACATTACAGAAATCCAAACTTAATATTGTAAGTGATACAAGCTTAAAAACACTTGAAAGTGACAAAACACACTTCAACCAATGAAATTTTATGCATCCAAAAATAAAATATTCTTATATTGCTTATAAATAATAATATAAAAATGTACAAGTTACAAGTAGTCTCTTCTCAGCAGATAGTGTGCAGGCCACCCATTAGAGGGAGCGAGCCAGCAATCTCTAGTCATTCAGTTTTATGTCAGCATGTCTTTTCAAAGTCTTTGTGATGGCATGCTTTTTCATCCCCATGACAGCCGCTAGGGATATTTTAGTTTTTGACATGTGTCACCAGGGGATCACTTGTGTGGCTGTTCACTTCCAATGCTTGTAGTCAGATTCCTTGAGTGTCACAATCTTTCTTAGTTCTCCTTTGTGTTGGTCCTTCATGGCCTTATGTAGTAATACAGTAATGGGGGCCTAAGTATGGTCTCTGTTGTGCTTATTTGTAGTGATGGGCGCCCTGCGTGGCCCTGTGAATGCACCTGTGTTTGCTTTATCTTCGCTAGAGAGAAGTCTATCATGGCTCCGATGACTGTTGGGTGTTCAAGCCTAGATGTAGGCACCCAGAACACGGTTAGCCTTTATATTGTATTTGTTCCTTTAAGATTTTGGCTAATATGAATCTGGAAGCAATTTCAATAATAAAAAAAAAATATGTCATAACACTGCCTCAATGTCTTGTAATGCCTTTGCCCTTTGCACTAGAAGAAGTTCTAGTCTCTCTTGGTGGCTGTGTCCATGCCTCCATGGAAAAGAGTGGCTCTTGCTGCTGCTCCTGCTCTGGCTTTGTGATTCATTTAGATAATGGATCAATCTCATCTAGGTCAATGGCTTCGTAGCTTGTTCCCACAATTTTTTATGGTGGAGGCGAAGGTTGTAATGAACAAAAACAAGATCATTCAACTTTTGTTGTGTGAGTTTGTTGTGCTTCTTGGAGTGTATGTGCTCAAACATACTCCAATTGCGCTCACAACCTGAAGCACTGCATGGTTGACATAAAATTTTGATGGTGAAGCGTTGTAGATTGGGCTTATACGCACCAAAGTCCTCCCACCATAAATCTAGAAAAAGCCAAGAAAAGGGAAATTTAATAATTCACATGTAAAATCGTAAATTGAGATTATTTTTTAAAACAAAATCAAAAGACCAAATTTATAATAATTCGATGAGGGTTACCTGGCCTCAAAGTTGACCTTGCTCGAATGCAGTGCATGGATGTGAAAAGGACTCCCTCACATCTCTTATAATCTTATAGCTCATCCTGTATCTTACTGTGGGTTTGCTCATCAGGCCCAAGGCATTGTTGGAGACCCGACATCACCACATAGTCGGTCTCAAATGAATCAACATAATTTTTTTTGGGGTTGAGGTAGTACCCTGCAGCATGAAGAGGGCTATGGAGTTGAGAAGTCCATCGCCGGTCAATAATTTCTCAAATGGGATTGTATCTGGCCTATAATTATAAACCGAGGCAATTGCCTCTTTCGCCCTATCCATGGCCTCATATACATATCCTATTGGTGATTTTTCTCCATCAACAAGACAAAGAATCCTCACCAAAGGCTTTGACACCTAAAATAAAAAAGGAAAAATAATTTAAATAAAAATAATTTACAATTCAAAATTTCAAAATTTGCAAATGGAAAAATAATTTAAATAATAAAAAAAATTAAATTAAAAATTTAGTCTTGTACCTTGACTACCTCATCCATGGCTGCCTAGAAGGCCTCCTCAAAGATATAATCATACACCTACCCCTTGCTGGAGAGTCGGTATTTAGCAAAGTTTTTGACATTCCACTCCTAGCTCACAAACATCCTCTTTAATGCTGTAACGACCCTCCTCACATGATGAATGAAAGAAAATAAAGAAATAGTAAACTTATCTTTTTCGTGTGAAACATGGTATTGTTGCCACATTTTGCACAGGGTGCCATGTTTTTGGTTTCTGTAAGTGAGCTGCTCTTTTCCTTTCCTTCTCCTCATTTTCCCTTTCTTCATTTCTCCCTTTCTCCCTCTTCCTCGCAATTTCATTCCTCCATCTTCCTTCCCCTTTTCTTCCCCCAGTAAAATTTCAGCAGGTGTTCCTTGAAAAATGTTTAAGTGCTGGGGCGACACCCGACTTCGTAGCGAAGTCGGAGTGCGCCCCTCAGTTGGAGCGCAGTAGGGAGCCCGAAGTGCGCAAGCAGGCAGGATCAAAGCAAAATATGACTAAGTGTCAGGGGCGCAACCCGACTTCGCAGCGAAGTCGGAGAGCGCCCTTCTTCCTGGGCGCACTAGGGAAGCAGTCTGGCAGAAGAAACGGCTAAGTGTTGGGGTGACACCCGACTTCGCAGCGAAGTCGGAGTGCGCCCCTTTTCCAGTGCGCAGTCCGAACGGCGGAAGAAGACAACAGAGCACCGGTGCGACACCCGACTTCGCAGCGAAGTTGGAGTGCGCCCTTTGACCGGTGCGCAGTTGGAGAAGCTAACTCAGAAAATGCTAAGGCAAATTGACCCTTCCAACTGCGCTGTTTTCTACCTGCGCAACCTGGTAGCGCCCGGATCCTGGGCGAAGTTGGATAAACTGCCTTTCAAGGCAGACACGTGTCATACATCAGCATCGGACAAGTATCCACCTTCGGGATTCGAGCCAAGACTTGACCGGGATAAGGACAAAGCATGGGCTGCACTACCGGCGCCAACTGTCACCATTTAAGTTGATGTGAAGTGCCATCTGCCGCACCTACCCGCATTCCTACTGACCAAAGATTTGACCCAACGCGCTGCCACGTAGCTGTACCGCCTTCAGGGACACCATGCTCGCAAGTACAGTCCTGACCGACAGAAGTCAGCATCAGCAGCTCCTCGGCCGCTCGTGTCAGCTACTGTCTTGTCTGGGACTTTGTGCCCACAAATGTAATCGGGGGAAATTGGGTTATAAATAGCCACCACATTTTCATTGTAAGTGGTGGAAGGGGAATATATTGCTAGGGAACAATTGTAGCTGTGCGTTTGCCTCAAATACAAGCATATACTTGGCTCTGCTTACTGTCTTTTATCTTGTATGCTGCCTCTCCTTGTCATTTCTGCCTCATGTTTCTTGTGTCATTGCTTGCTGTTATACTGAACTCTGGACTCTGGCATTTGGTGACCAAGTATTCCTGGAATGCATAGATAGAGGATACATAGGATAGTTGATAGCTGTAGTTTCAATGTATGTTTGTAGATGAATGTTGTTAGTAGTGGTGATTGATTCGTTGCCGTGCTGCTTATTCCCCCCACCCAACTCCAATCATATTTGGAATCTCTTTCTGCACTTTTATCTCTTTCCGCACTTTTATCTCTTTCCCTGCACTCTTATCTTAACACAAAACCCTACAGGAAGCCGGCCTTCTCCGGAGATTGGCACGAAAGGCATTCCTTCCTTTCGGCCTTTCAATCTGGTGGGCGAATCCGGGCGCAATAACAACAAATCCTTTCCTCATGGCAGATTTGTAACCAACAGCTTCTACGCACGCCCGGTGGGACATGGTAGTTTCCCACCCCGAAACAGAATCGAAGTACTAGTGCTCGCTTCATTGCGACTCTGCAAATACCTGAACACTCTTTGAGTCCGTGAAGACCGGTCCTAACGCCTTCATGCAAACGAGAAGGTGGCGAGCAAGGAATCCGGAGAACCCGCCTGACCTTTACGAAATCGACATTGCCGCTCCAAGAGAGCGCGTCAGGCTGGCTGATCACCAAGCTCGCGAAGAAGAAATCCAAGAGGCCGAGGCTGAAATTGAAGAAGTTGAGGACGAAGAAGAATCTACATCTTCGAACAGTTCCGATACCGAGTACACTACTGGGTTAGAGGCAGACATGGCTGATCAGCAAAATGATGATGACCTCTTCCCGGCGGTGGATTCTACGGGGCCCTTGGCCCTTGCCAGACAGCAAGCTGTGCCCCCTGCTGCATTAAAGTCTATCCCTACGTACGACGGCTACGGCAAGACGGTGTATGAACACATCCAGGACATTCTTGCCCCGGTCGCGCTACACTCCATTATCGATGAAAGTGTGAAGACCTCGTCACGGCCCTTTCCCTAAGGGGAAAGCTTCTCTATTGGTGGAGATCATCGCGGAGGGATCCATCACGAGGTGGCGACAGCTTAGCCGACGAAGCTCGTGAAAGGATGCAACGAGTCTGTTGATCCCTCTTCTTTGTCGCATCAATTCCAAAGTATTTAGAGACACCCCCAAGAGGAGGTGTCAGACTTCAACATATGGTTTGCGAGGTCTTGGAAATGAGTGCCTCGCGAACTCCGACCGTCAGCAGGTCAGGCCGCCTACTACTACCTGAGGTCTTTCAACTCAGACATTTGCCTGCTGCTGAAGGTTGCCAGAATCAACACGTTCCCCGCTCTGTACGAGGCTGCCCAACAAGATGAAATGGATATCATTTCCATTGGCAGGCTTCCGCACAGAGTACAGCCACCCATCTACCCTGATTTCTCCCGTTCTCAGTATCCATCAGCTTCTGGTTCGGAGCCGTCCACTTCAGGACAGCAACCCCAGCAGCAATGGAATCCGGCGGCGGTCGTGAATCCTTACGGCCCGCCACAAATTCATTATCCGCCTCCTCGTCCTCCGCATTTTCCAGCACTTCCTGCTCCCCCGCAGCATGCACAATATTCAACTCCTCCATTGGCTGCACAATATTCAACTCCTCCGACTAAAGCTCCCGCTGCTCAGCCTCCAGCTGAAACTAAAGAACAAGCTCAGGAGAAGCTGAGATATCCGTCTTTGACCAAAAGACAGAGAGTTGAGGCCACTCAGCAGTATCGGACGAAGTATAATCCGGAAAAAGAAGCGGAGGGAGCTAGCACTTCGGGTTACAGCATAGTAGACAAGTTGAAGATAACCCCCGCAAGAATCAGCATGTATGATGCTCTTCAGCTCCCAGGCCAGGTTGATCTGCTGAAGGAATCTCTGAATATTATGAAGAACGACAAGCAGATACAACCTGCTGTCCTGGTGCAACCTCTGACAGTCTCAGCTATCGGGAAGAACAGACCACCTCCCTTCTATCTGTCTTTACGGATGCAAGGGTACATAGTGCATAACTGTATGGTGGACTCTGGTGCTTCCACGACCGTAATGCCGAGAGCCGTCTGTGACGAAATCGGGATGGAGTACACAAGGAGCAGCCAAGGTGTGCTGCAACTAGACGACACCCCTGTCAAGACAGTCGGTGTCATTAAAGACATCCCTATTCAGCTGCACAAAGCTCTCGACATCGTGGTCATTCAAGAAGTCGTGGTTGTCGACTTGGAACCCTACTTCGGCATGTGTCTCTCCAGGGAGTTCACTGCGAAGTTGGGAGGGTACCTGTCTCTGGACTATTCGCACATGGAAGTGCCCTTCAAGGGAAGGAGATTGAGAATCTTCAATGAAAGGCCTTCCACTTTCTTAGTAGAGAAGATACCCATAGAAGAGCCTGAGGACTGCATGGTTCAGCTGACGGAGGAAGAACTGGTGACAGTGGACATGACAGAGCAAGCTCTCGAGCAGCTGCAAGTAGAAGACGAATTCTCCTTGCGGGACTTCAACGCCGTGATTGAAACTGAGCAAGGCTGCTACACCATTGTTTAACCTGAGAGGCTTGACAAGTCGGCCAGAAGAGAAGTGGGACTTGCACCTGAAAAGCTGTGGAAGCTTTTCTTTGACGGCGCACGATGCAAAAATGGCGCCGGTGCTGGAGTACTTTTGGTTTCCCCAACCGGGATCTAGAAGGATTACACCTATAGGCTGGCCTGGAGCTGTACCAACAACGCGGCGGAGTACGAAGCCCTGTGCTTGGGTTTGCGAAAAGCGAAGAGGCTGGGGATTAAGCATCTACAGATCTTTGGGGACTCAGAGCTGGTGTGCCACCAGATTACGAATAAGTGCACCTCCAAAAAGCACTATCTCAAGCATACCGAAATCGGGTCTGGGATTTGATGGAGTCTTTTGACTCGTTGAATGTCAAGGCTAATTCACGCGAGAAAAACAAGCATGCTGACATTCTGGCGTCTGTTGGAGCCAGGTACATTCCGGCTGATGACACTGTCCAGAAGCCGAAGCTGGTTCGTACTATTTACAGGCCTTCTGTGCCTGATAAGGACACCCATTGGAAGGTGTTTGATTGTGACGAGGATCACGTGAGAAAAACAAGCATGCTGACATTCTGGCGTTTGTTGGAGCCAGGTACATTCCGGCTGATGACACTGTCCAGAAGCCGAAGCTGGTTCGTACTATTTACAGGCCTTCTGTGCCTGATAAGGACACCCATTGGAAGGTGTTTGATTGTGACGAGGAGATCGTCACATTTTTGGTAAACGAACCATGTGCAATCGAAGGTAGAGACCCTGATGACGAGCAATATGAGGGGTTAATACAGTTGAAAAATAATCATGTCCCAAAAGGACTGATTACTCTTGAGAGTCTATTTGATCAGAACGACAAAGCCATATCTCACCGGATCAAAGTAGACCCGAAGCAGTACACCGACC
The DNA here is from genome assembly GCA_028583015.1 of Wollemia nobilis. Lineage (NCBI taxonomy): Eukaryota > Viridiplantae > Streptophyta > Pinopsida > Araucariales > Araucariaceae > Wollemia > Wollemia nobilis. The sequence goes on along the minus strand of JAQPPZ010016467.1, from coordinate 9,075,113 downwards.
TGGAGCTAGAACCTGGAAAATCAATCAAGGTCGGGACAGACTGCACCACAGAGGAACTCGAGCAGATCAGAACATTGTGTCAAGAGTTCCCTGACATAGTAGCCTGGAGCTACCAGGACTTGAAGGGGTATGACAGAGAAATAATCCAGCATACCATTGAGCTAGAGGATGGCGCCAAGCCATTCCGGCAAAAACAGAGGGCCGTCAATCCAAAAATTGAGGCCATGATGAAGGCCGAGCTCTTGAAGATGCTGGAAGCCAAGATCATCTACCCCATCAAGCATTCATCTTGGGTTGCGAACTTGGTTCCCGTGAGGAAGAAGAACGGAGACATTCGTCTCTGTGTGGACTTTAGAAATCTGAATCAGGCCTCCCTCAAGGACCATTATCCGCTGCCCCAAATCGATCAGATCCTCCACATAGTTGCTGGAGCGCAACGATTCTCCCTCCTAGACGGTTTTTCCGGCTATAACCAGATATGGGTCAAGGATGAGGACCAGCACAAGACGGCGTTCACCACCAAATGGGGAACGTTCGCCTATCAGCGCATGCCTTTCGGCTTATCCAATGCTGGCGCCACATTCCAAAGAGCCATGGACCTAGCATTCCGAGAGCTGCTCAACAAAGTGATTGTCATCTACTTGGATGACATGACTGTATTCTCTCATAGGCGAGAAGACCATGTTCCCCACCTGCGGCAAATATTTGAAAGATGTCGCGAATTCAGCATCTCCATAAACCCGAAGAAATCTGTCTTCGCGGTGAAAGAAGGAAAATTGCTGGGGCATGTCATCTCCGAGAAAGGCCTAGCCGTGGACCCTGATAGAGCAGAGGCCCTCATCCGCTTGCCCACCCCAATCAACAAGAAAGGGCTGCAGTCCTTCTTCGGCCAAATCAACTTCGTACGGAAGTTCATACTGGACTTCGCACAGGTAATCAAGCCCATGGCCGAGTTGCTGAAAAAGAATGCAGAATTCTTATGGACTGAAGAAAGGGGGCAAGCCTTCGAAGAAATCAAAGCTCGAATTGCACAAGCTCCGGTGTTGATAAACCCGGACTACTCCAAGGATTTCATCCTGTACGCGGTGGGAGGACCCGAAAGTTACGCCGCAGTCGTGACCCAAAAGGGAGATGATGGCGAGGAGCGCCCCATAGCGTTCCTGAGCCAAGTGATCCAGCCACACAAAGAAAAGTACAACTTTATAGAGCGGCAGGTTCATGCAGTTATGAAATCTCTCCGAAAGTTCAGGCACTTTGTCTCCCAGAGCAAGATCACTGTCTTTGTGATCCACCCGACGTTCGAAGCTTCATCATACAAGGAGAGCCGGGTCACAAGAGAGCAGGATGGATTGCTAAAATCCAGGAGTTCGACATCGAAGTGCGGCCAACCAAGCTTATCAGAGGCCGAGCCTTGTGCCAGGAGCTAGCCCGAAGCGCAGCAGCCGAGATATCCGCCTGCGAGTGGGAGGATCCAGCAACACGCACCAACCTAGCCAACTCCTTACCCGAGGAGTGCGACTGGACAGATGACCTGGTGAGATACTTCTGCACCGGAAGATGTCCAGACCACATGAATGCCTCACAAAGGAGGTTCCGGCTAGGTGCACTGAAGTACACTCTTTGCCCCGAGGGGCTTTACTTCAAGAACATTGACGGCATCCTATTGCGGTGCGTCAGAAAAGCAGACCAGTCCAGGGTCCTTGGAGAATTTCACTTCGGGATGCCTGGGGGTCACCATTCTGCAAGGCCTACGACCTTAAAGATAATCAAAGTCGGGTACTACTGGCCCACTCTATTTACAGACGCGCATGCGGTCTGTACCAAGTGTGATCAATGCTAGAGATTTGCTGGCAGGAACAGAAAAGCACTCCTGCCCCTTCAACCGATCCAATCCGAGACTCCGTTTCAGCAATGGGGTCTGGACTTCATCGGGGTGATTACGCCGAACTCTGCAGCGGGACACAAGTTTATCTTAACCGCCACCAACTACTTCACACGGTGGGCAGGGGCGATCCCCACAAAGAACGCCGACCAGGAGACGGTCATGAGATTCCTTGAGAGCCTGATTACCCGTTTTGGGGTCCCCGAGTCAATAGTAACGGACAATGGTCCAGGGTTCGCAGGCGCTGTACTCACGGAGTACACCAGCAAATATGGCATCTATCACAAGATGTCTTCCAATTACTACCCGCAGGGGAACGGTCTCGCCGAGTCCACCAATAAGAATCTACTAAAGATCATCCGAAGGACAGTAGAGAAAAACAAGAGGACTTGGCACCTACTCCTGAACCGGGCGCTATGGGCGGACAAAATTTCCTTCAAAAAGTCCATCAAAACGTTCCCCTACGCGCTCGTATACGACAAAGAAGCTGTCTTGCCAACTCACATTGAAATACCCGCTCTCTGGATGCTTGATGAAGAGAGAGGCAACGGGGATCCGGTAGATGACAGACTTTGCCAGCTTCTGCAGTTGGAGGAAGACAGAGAGAAAGCGTACCAGGCCTTCACCAAGCACGCTGAAGCAACCCAAGGCTGGTTCGCAAAAGGCACCACTGCCCGAGTTTTCAAAATTGGGGACTTGGTGCTAAAATGGGACTCGTTTTAGGCCAAACCCGGCAACCACGGAAAGTTTGATGCCCTCTGGGAGGGCCCCTATCAGATTGCCCGGGTAAACCAGTTCAACGCATATGTGCTTCGGGACATGGAGGGACATCCTCTCCCCATTCCCGTCAACGGGTTCCACCTGAAACTGTACCACCACTGAAGGCACCCGAAGGGGTCCTCCCTTGTAAAGATTTCCCTTCTGCATTTTTTAGTTTTCAGTATGTAAATATTTCAGTTGTTTTTAGTTTTTTGATTTTCCAAGTAGCCCAAGTAAAGTCTGAGGCAAAAACCCGACTTAGCAGCGAAGTCGGGTAGCGCTCATCGAATGGTGCGAAGTGGGGAAGAAGGCGGTTGAAAAGAGAGCTGAAATGTCTAAGTGTGGCTGCCCAACCCGACTTCGCAACGAAGTCGGGTTGCGCCCCTTCCAAAGGGCGCAGTTGGGTAGCGGACTACAAGGAAATGCCAAGTGTCAGGTTGCGCCCGTTTTTCGGGCTAAGTTGGATTGCGCCCGTTTTTCGGGCAAGTCCGAAGTGCGCCCGTTTTTCGGGCGAAGTCCGAAGTGCGCCCGTTTTTCGGGCGAAGTCGGATTGCGCCCCGAATTTCGGGCGAAGTCCGAACAGCTCACCGCGGAGAACATGCAAAATTATAAGTATGAGCCCAGGGCGAAGTTCGGCACGGGGTGAAGTTGGGTTATGAGCAAGAAAGTTCTTTGAAAAGTGTGCCCAAATGGTGGCGGTGACGTCAGTAACGGCACAACGCTCAAGTTGTTTTAAATGATTGCGCAGTTACCTAGGATGATGCATTTAAAGGGTAAGGTGCGTTTTGGGCCAACGACTAATAGAGTACGCTTTTCAAAAAAGGCCCATGCGCAGCCACCAAAATCATAACGCCTCCACCAACCCTGAGTTAACTGCCCTAACTCCCTTCCTCGCGCCATTAATGTTGCAGTCACTGTCTACAAAAAGGACCCTGGCTCAGCCAGAAAATTCATATTGTTCGAGCTGACTCCCTGACTGTAAGGAATAAAGCTGACAAGTTCAGAAGACATAACTCCTGCCTCTGCTTTTTCAAAGATGGGCAAGGGGAAAGCGCCCGTACGGGCGCAATCTAGTGAAGAACCGCGCGAAGCCGAGGAGTCTCCAGAATCTAGCGCTCATGAGAGCACAGCGCCGCAGAAGGACAAGAAAAGAAAATCCCGAACGAAGAGGCGCGTAGTTGGCCAGACTCCGCCGCCACCAATCAATCGCTTGTCTGGATACAGGGATGGTTCCTTTTCCATCAGTCTCTCCAAGCTGCGTCTAAACATCGCAAAGTGGGTGGATAAGGTTTCGCCTTCCCATCACCTCGGAGCGGCGTATAAATCAAACCTTTACTGGTTCCTGTGCCCTCCGACTCACTGGTGCCCGGAGCTGGTTGAAGCAATCGTGGAATACTACAAACCAGCTGCCCGACAGGTCTGCGACAACAAAGGAAAGGTGCTGTTCACTCTTTTCTGAGAGAGCGTCCAGCCAGCGTTCGCCCCAGGGCTTCAGTATGATCCCGGTGTAATCCTCAGAAGGGTGAACCTAGATGAGCAGACCAGCAGATTTTCCCAGACGAAGCGGATGAGAGAGTTTTTGGACTCAGAGCTGAAGACTCCGCTGGCGGTCGGACAGTGGCCGACTGGCCCCATACCACTGGACCGATTTGAAAACAGATATATCTATATCATCCTGGCATGGGTCCTCGGCTGCGACTCTGACAGAGTGGTGCGGACTTTCCAACTGGCGATGGCCGAATGTATTCTGCACGGGGAGTTCTACGACTCAGCGCAGAAAAGTGGGAAGCGCCCTATCTTCTTCGACTGGGCGGACTGGTTGGCGTATGCGATACATTCCAGTTTGGTAAGACTACAGCAGAAGCAGTCGACGGATTTCCGGTTTTGCTCCTTCCTCACATGGTTGTGCCTATATCACATGCATTATCGGATGAACGTCCCTGACCTAAAAAAAGTGAACGAAAAAGGAGAGCCGCTCCCAGTGTACGAATGGACCGAGGTCCTGTATAGGAAGGGCTCATTCTATGATTTTAATATTAAATTTCTTGCCCAAGTCATGGGACTATTCAACCGTGGCGCGTCTCGCCCACCGGAGGCCTTGACGAAGTACCTGTGGAACAACGAGTTCGGGGATACCTTCAGGCTGACTCAGGGCATCATTGTCAGAATCTACGGGTTCAAGGGAAAGCCGTGTTAGCTGCCCTACTTCTGCACTGACCATCAGTTCGGGATGGAGGTTGCATGGCAGATGGACTATGTTGAAGAGGAATTTGGCCAAGGCAAAAAGAAGGGTCACATATTTCAATATCCTATGACCTGGGCCAATATCCAAGTTTTCGAGATCGGGCAGCACGTCTACCTTGAGCAGGAACTCATTGATATGGGCCTGATAATGCTGCCGCAACGCTGGAAGTACGACCCAATCGGGGTCCGGGGAAAATTCACTCACATCTGTCCTAGACCTGAAATCATGAAGGAAAGAAGAAACAGGACAGGTGCAGACCTCCACTGGCGCATTGATTTGATGCAATCATGGCCACCATGGCATGAGTTTTACTGTGAAGAGGTCATCTACGATCCAGAGCGGAACCTGGATCATCGAATGGAGTCGGCTGGCTTCAAAATATTCCTCGCCAAGGTGGCGCCACTTAACTGGCATAAGGATAAAATCCTCGAATGCTGGAAGATGAGGTGTCGCACGCAGCATAATAAATCCAATAGGGGAAACCTTGTTGACGATGAGTTTTCGGCACTAGATGATCAATACGTCGACACGTGGCAGCCCTTCGAATTTGGAAATTGCGTTCCCCGAGGCGCGAATATAAGGTATAAAAGGAGGCCCGCATCTCAGCCATCATCAACTCCCGCGACTTCCAGCGCGACTCCAACAAGCAGCCAAGTGGGCCCGATGCAGACTGTAGCTCTTGAGGCAGTGCCCGAAGTGGCGCAAGGTTCAGACAGGACAACTTCTGAGCTAGCCCCTCCAGCAGAAAAGGTGACCGCACTACCAGCTAGCAGACCGAGTGCGGCAAACATTCTTCCAGCACGACCCAGGTACAAGTTTACCGTGGGAACATCAGCGCCTGTCGCCCCTATATTATCTCTTTCTTCTGGAGCAGCCACGGCGCCGGGAGAGAAGAAGAAGAAGAAAGTCGAAAGGGCCAAGCGGCCTAAGGAGCCAGTACAGCAATCAGCCGTAGAGTAGTCGCAAGCAGCAGCGTCGGAGGTTGTCTCTTTGGACAACCCTGAACCAGAAGCAGACATCTAGGCTGCAACCATCCCTCCAGCGACGACTCAAGCGGAGCCCGCAGGTACGTCCTCTGTTTCTCTTTCCCAAGTCCGCGTCAGCCCTGCAAAAGCTCCATCTCCCACCTCATCAGGGCAAGCCGTAGCCGTGTCTTCCACCTCCCAAGCTACCCAGCCGTCTGAAGGCCTGCATTCATTCGACCAGTTTGCTCAGGATCCCAACGCCTTTCAATCACTGAGCCAAACCCTAGAGCCTTCGCCCGCAGCCAGTGCTGAAGCTGCTCCTTCATCTCCGCATCCTTTGCCCCAGCCAACCGAAGCCCTGCCAGTGCCATCCACTCAGACTCCTGTTACCCCTAGGACCCGGTCGCCCTCAAAGGCTGCCACCCCCTCTGGAATCCCTCCTACTTCACTGTTCGCGGGAAAAATGCCACAGCAAGCCCAGACGTTGGAGGACCTCGACTTCATGAGTATCACTGAGGAACAACCTCGGATCTGCCTCTTTTCTCCAGGGCGTCAAGTGCAGAAGGGCCGAGGAGATAGCTGCCCCGGTAAAGCGAACAAAGTTTGACCTAGATCGGAGAGTGCTCACAACAGAGAAATTGATCCCTAAGGTGAAGAAGCCTCTCCGTGACATGTCCGAGGCGAACTATGAGCTTCAGACGAAGGAGAAGAGTTTTGACGACATCAACGAGGAATACGAAATTCGTGGTATTCGTCGTAGAACAAACAATCTCCTTGTCAAGCATCTCGAGACCCAGGAGGCGCTTTTCCAGCTGCAAAATACCACAAGGCAGCTCAAGGAGGACTTGGCCAGGGTTACTGCACAGCTGGGATCAGCGCAAGCGGAAGTAGAAGATCTTAAGACCCAGCTGGCCGCCTCTCAGCAGGAGGCCGCAGTTCAGAAGCAGACAGCCGAGCAGCTGTCAGAAGAGAGAAAAGCGGCACTAGAGCAGGTCTCGCAATTGCAAGATTCGTTGAAACAAGCGCAGTCGCAACTTACAGAGAAAGCATCACAAGCGACGGCCTTTTCCAAGAGCAAAGCAAAAGAGATGCGCGCTAGTCTGCTACAATGTTGCAAGCCCAACCTTGTTAAGTCCCCTTCAGTTCTGGATTTCGTATCTAGGATTGAAGAAGTATCTGCCCAGGGAAAGCCTGTGGTAGAGGAAGTCGAACACCAGGCAAGGCAATGGCTAGACCTGGCCATAAAACTTGAGGAGTTTGAGCGCAAAGGCTTCCAAATCGCCCCCATGTCCCAACTTGCCTTGGAGTGGGCAGATGCAAGGGTAACCTTGCATACTTATTTTGCCAGGACAGAAAAGATCAGAACAGCCAGGAAGGCGCTGGACGCCTTAGAACATGAAAGAAACATTCTCCTGGCTCCCTTTCACATTCTGTCCGAGCACGGGTGCCCGAGCTACATCAAAGATGGTGGGTTTCTTACCCTTGAGCAGGTTAAGAAGAACTGGCTGTCCTTCACAGATACAGCAGAATTCGATAGCTGGACAGAGCCAGTTCAAGAAGTTCAGGTCTCCCAAATGGTGTCGAAGTACTGCAAAATCAACTCCTCCCTTGGGGAGTTGGGAAAAAGATATAACACCATTGACCTGCACGCGGTCGCTGCATTCCACGCAGTACTCAGAGAGATCAGCGACCCCTCACCCTTCCAAGCCGCAGTCTGGGATCAAGCTAAGGCTGCATTCGAACGCATAAGCAAGTGGGAGGCCGAAAGTGAAGAACCCTCAGATTCAGAAGGCGAGACTGAGGAGGCAACTGGTGAAAGTGAACCTGAAGAAGAACAGTTGCCCCAAGGGAAGCGACCAGAGCAGCAGAAGGCAGGGGAAGGAAGTTCCTCTGCACCCAAAGGATAAAGGCATGGTTCTTTGCGTCGAGGTGAGCTCAACACCCCGCGAGCCGCCAGGAATGTTGCCACATTTTGCACAGGGTGCCATGTTTTTGGTTTCTGTAAGTGAGCTGCTCTTTTCCTTTCCTTCTCCTCATTTTCCCTTTCTTCATTTCTCCCTTTCTTCCTCTTCCTTTCAATTTCATTCCTCCATCTTTCTTCCCCTTTTCTTCCCCCAGTAAAATTTCAGCAGTTGTTCCTTGAAAAATGTTTAAGTGTCAGGGGCGAAACCCGACTTCGCAGCGAAGTCGGAGAGCGTCCTTCTTCCTGGGCGCACTAGGGAAGCAGTCTGGCAGAAGAAACGGCTAAGTGTTGGGGCGACACCCGACTTCGCAGCGAAGTCGGAGTGCGCCCCTTTTCCAATGCACATTCCGAACGGCGGAAGAGGACAGCAGAGCACCGATGCGACACCCGACTTCGCAGGGAAGTCGGAGTGCGCCCTTTGACCGGTGCGCAGTTGGAGAAGCTAACTCAGAAAATGCTAAGGCAAATTGACCCTTCCAACTGCGCTGTTTTCTACCTGCGCAACCCGGTAGCGCCCGAATCTTGGGCGAAGTTGGATAAACTGCCTTTCAAGGCAGACACGTGTCATACATCAGCATCGGACAAGTATCCACCTTCGGGATTCGAGCCAAGACTTGACTGGGATAAGGACAAAGCATGGGCTGCACTACCGGCGCCAATTGTCACCATTTAAGTCGATGTGAAGTGCCATCTGCCGCACCTACCCGCATTCTTGCTGACCAAAGATTTGACCCAACACGTTGCAACGTAGTTGTACCGCCTTCAGGGACACCATGCTGCAAGTACAGTCCTGACCGACAGAAGTCAGCATCAGCAGCTCCTCAGCCGCTCGTGTCAGCTACTGTCTTGTCTGGGACTTTGTGCCTACAAATGTAATCGGGGGGAAACTGGGCTATAAATAGCCACCACATTTTCATTGTAAGTGGTGGAAGGGGAATATATTGCTAGGGAACAATTGTAGCTGTGCGTTTGCCTCAAATACAAGCATATACTTGGCTCTGCTTACTGTCTTTTATCTTGTATGCTGCCTCTCCTTGTCATTTCTGCCTCATGTTTCTTGTGTCATTGCTTGCTGTTGTACTGAACTCTGGACTCTGGCATTTGGTGACCAAGTATTCCTGGAATGCATAGATAGAGGATACATAGGATAGTTGATAGCTGTAGTTTCAATGTATGTTTGTAGATGAATGCTATTAGTAGTGGTGATTGATTCGTTGCCGTGCTGCTTATTCCCCCCACCCAACTCCAATCATATTTGGAATCTCTTTCTGCACTTTTATCTCTTTCCCTGCACTCTTATCTTAACACAAAACCCCACAGGAAGCCGGCCTTCTCCGGAGATTGGCACGGAAGGCATTCCTTCCTTCTGGCCTTTCAATCTGGTGGGTGAATCTGGGCGCAATAACAACAAATCCTTTCCTCATGGCAGATTCGTAACCAACAGGTACTGCTGATGGTCTCTGTGAGTGCAGGACAGTAGCAAGATGTCAATGAAAAGAAGCTAGTCAGCGGAAAAAGGGTAAGAAATGGAAATGATGATTCGACTTGCGAGTACATAGACACTCGCACACTTGCATATCATGTAGGACTTTTGTTTGAATGAAAGGTGTGCGTTTTTTGAAGGTTTGATTGTTATTAATGGCATGAAATAGAATGTGCATATGTCTTGTGTGGCGACGATGATGGGAGCCACTTTATGATTTTCTTTTGGCTTTGTGTTTGATTATTAGTCAAAGGAATATGTAAATATAAGTACAAGATATTAAGGCGTGACTATTTAAGCACATGTGTGTATGAATATAGTGATTGGAAGTATCCTTGCGTGTTTAGTATAAGCAACACTTGATTGGGATATATGTGGAAATATTGATTAGCCTTCTCCTAAAATTAATCATGTGGAAAGAAAATAAAAGAAACAGCATTGAAGAGTATTTGGTGGGTATGGAAGAAAGTGGACGACCGACGTTTGCGGGAGCTAGGTGAGTGGCGCCATTATGCCATTATAACTTTTGACTTCCACCATATCTCACGACCGAAAAGGAAGGGAAAGATAACAAACATTCAGAAAAAGTGCAAAAGGAAAGAGGGTGGTGGATATACTCATCTTTTGGGGTGTGCGGGGAAAAGGAGGAAGGAAAAAGACTGACGGGAAAAAGAGTTGCAAGCGTGGAGAGAGCGCTCGGGAGAAATTTACAGCAAGGTGTTGGAATCTAGGTGGAATTTCTTTTAATATTATGTTTGTGAATGAGTTTTCGTTAAAAAGAAAATGATACACATGCGCTGGAAATTCTCTCTGTTTGCTGTGAGAAAAGAATTACTCTCTATGATTTGAAAAAGAATATTTTTCTCTGTTTGCTGTGAGAAATTTACAGCAAGGTGTTGGAATCTAGGTGGAATTTCTTTTAATATTATGTTTGTGAATGAGTTTTCATTAAAAAGAAAATGATATGCATGCGCTGGAAATTCTCTCTGTTTGCTGTGAGAAAGGAATTACTCTCTATGATTTGAAAAAGAATATTTTTCTCTGTTTGCTGTGAGAAATGAATTACTCTCGGTGATTTGAAAACGGAAGCTTTCCTATGTTTGCTGTGAGAAAAGAATTACTCTCTATGCTTGGATATAGAAAGCTTTACCCCGTTCGCTGTGTGTAAAAGAAGAGAATAGGATGAACAATGTGAGTGGACAGAGAGGTTGTTATAATTCGATATACTTGCTTAAAATATTGCGTTAAAAGAGAATGCAAGCTCGGCGTCATAGATACAAATGTTGTCTGCTAAAAGTGGACAACCGGTGTCTAATTGTATGTCAAGTTATGGAAATGCAGTGTGAAACATTTGAATGTCTTGTTTGCAATGGTTAGTTACTGCATTTAGAATTGCATTCATTGATATGGGAGCCGGAATCTGATCCCACACCAAATTAAACTCAAATTTCCATAGACTAGCAACTGGTGGTTCTAGACGACGGCTTTAGAGGCGAACGAGCTGTGCAGTAGCTGTAACAGAACCAGCATCAGTTACCCTTTGAAGGTTATGATGCCTTTGAACAATGAACTTCCTTCTACATGTTTGAGAATTTCGATACTGTGAAAACGGCAGCCGAGAAAGAGTTTGTTTTATTTATTAAAAAAATATATATATCTATGCTGTAAGGTTTCCGTCAAGTTTTGTAGTAACTATGGAAACCGGGACCTTACAACTTGATTATGTAAATTACCTTGTGAAGGCAAATTTGGAATTTGATAGTAATGTTTGGTATCCAAACTTAAATTGAACTTTCCAGATAAGGGGTAAATGATTCGTCTTCTAGATGTTTATATTAATAATTAACTGAATGGGTTCAAGCAATGTATGACTTTTAAGCATTCAAGCATTCTCTGTGACTGCTTTATTATCCATTCTCTTGTATGATGAAAAGTGGTAAAGAACTCTTTCTTTTTACTCAAGGCAACTTTTAGAGATATCAGAAGACAATGCGATTCTCATTAAAAAAAGAAATTATTGTATTTAATGAATTTGTAATTATGGTGTTGAGTTATTTGGTATCTCTCTCCGGAAACCAGTAGTTTGTTAATCAAACGGCACATTTAGAACAAACGCTGCTACTAAAGAAAATAAGTGTATGTTTCTTCCATTAAATGGTGAATGGTTTATATATGCTTGTTAATTACCTTCAGTTTTGTGTGTAGATCTTGGTCAAGGGATGCTTTGGAACGTAGGATAGACAAAGTGAAACAGTAATATAAATTATTCCTGCAGTAATCAAACTACTATCATAAGAAAAGAAAAAAAAAACTAGCTTTCGCCTAGGATGATGTCGGTAAACCGTGAATTAGTTGGCCAGTGGTTGTTTGGTATCCTATGCAACGTATTTTACCAAGAAAACCTAGCTTAGTAGTTGGATTCATACACTTGGATGAGTAAAGAGATTTAAAGAAAAGACTATTGTTTTGATACGTGAGCAGGCACGTTTTGAAACGAAAGTTTAAAGCGTGAGACTTATGAAGTTAAGTTCAAAGTTTTAGGGAACCGGATATAGTAATATTCTGTTTATTGAATTGTATATTGCAAAGAAGACTTTGGTTGTTGAGTTTTGTTTGCTGCCATATTTTGAATGGATATGAATCTTGTGTTGAGAAATAAACTTTCAGGCGGATCTTTTTAAAAAATTTAAGGAAGTAAAGCATCTTATGAGGAAACATGAGAAATGTTGAAATTAAAACCTAAGAACTTAGTTAGAGGTCATAACTTCCTACTTTTCCTTGAAAATCAGCAATGAGACTTGAGGATACATAAAAATCACCCAATATGTTGAGGTGCGGGTATGCACACAACATAATTCGAGAGAAATCGCTGGTTGACAAAATTGGTCAAATTATATGACTCGGTTAGACCCTTTTAACGAGAAGGCGGTATGAGATGCCATCTCTAGATTGCTTCTCGATAGTACTGTGATAAGTCCCATGCCCGTGTAACTTAGCTAAATTAGCCTCGACGTTTGGTATGGGACAAACGATCGTGAGTTGCAATGAGTATGTGTGATTAAGATCAAGGCCAGGGCATTGACATGGCTCTATCTGTTTTCCGAGAAGAGAACAATCAGATAGACACGAGGCATGTAAACGCTAGAACCCTTACATTCAGGAGTAGAACATGATCGATGAAAAGGTCGAAGGTTTGGAATGACAAGGGATGGGGAAGCAAGCGTCCACCCTCTAGATGATATGGGCCCTAAAGGATAACCCCTGTCGTGGATTGACCCTCATGTTAGAAAACGAGGATGGTAAATGAGGTATATCAACTCTACTCAATGGCACCTTTACGGGATGTGGCCTATCTCGTCCACTTGGATGGCTGTCTGCAGCAGTCTGAAATCTAAAAGTGGTACAATATGCCGTACTAAATTAAGTTCATGATAATGATTTAATGGGTGAATCAATTCTTGCCATGTGCCCTTTAGGTTTACTATTGCATAACTTGTAGAAAAAAAAATATAGTTAAACCTTTCTTAGTTACCTTGTTTGTTTTAGTGGTGCAACCAAGTGAGTAGACTTGGGTTGTTACAAATTCCCCCTTTGCATCAAAGAAGCTTTGCAATGTAACAAAGTTTGTGGCAAAGCATGTAACACAAGGCCACACTAGCTCTCTCCCACTAGTAAAATGGCTCATCAATTGGAGGATCAACATATGGTTGTAGATAAATTTGGTAATACATTTGGCCTTCTATACAACCTCCAACACCCAAGGTAATTTTCCAATGTCTTCAAGTAGCAAATCGAGACAATGGGCTACACATGGTGTCCAAAAAAGGGTGGGGAATCTCTCCTCCAACATCCTACCAGCTGCTACATATGTCGCTGCGTTGTCCGTGATAACTTGGACAACATTCTCCTCCCCCACCTCTAACACAACCTCCTCCAACAATTGTGCAAGTGTATCAACACTCTTAACTTGTGTTGATGCATCCATTGACTTGAGGAATACAATTCCTCCTATAGAAGCAACCAAAAAATTAATTAATATATGATTCTTCCCATTGGTCCACCCATCGAACATGATTGTGCAACCTCTCTTTCGTCCATATCCTACGTTGCTCTTCAACCAAAACCCAAATATGTCCACGAATTTAAGAAGGAGAGGGCCCCTAAGGTCATGAAAAGTTGGCGGCTTAAATCTTGCACTACAAACTGTTAGGGCATCTACCATTCTTTACCTATATGGAGACCTCGCTACATTAAAGAGAATGTTGGAAAAATACCAGAAGCTTGCAGTAGCCTTCCTGGTGGCCTTATGCCTCTCCTCGTACCACGCAGTCAAACCTGCAAGCGTGGGTTGTGACCCTATCATGGAAAGTTCTATAAAATAAGACTCTTCCATCCTAGTCCCCGCATGTTTAACTGATGGACTAGAACCACTCTGGTGGTAAAACCGACTATAGGTGTTGTCGGTACCCTCTGTACGAGGTCGAGAAGGGGGGTTGCCATGGCCTCGCTTGTTCTTTGTTTTAGTTTTTTTCTCTCAGTGTAGTCTAAGAGGATGGCATTGCATTCCCTCTCAACCTCAACCGGCATCTTTGAACATAGCTTGACATCATGCCCTTGTTTCTTTGCAAAGTGGTATTCAAGGCGGTTTACACCTCATTGTTGTAAAACCTCCCCTTTCTTTTCCCCATCCTTTGCATACTTCCATGTTGTGTCTCTTTTCCCTGTTATTTTGATGTGGCTGCACATGGAAACAACAAACAATTAGTTAGAAACCCTAGGGTTTAAGGCTTAAGCATTGACAGCTGAATATTTCTAGTTCACATGAAAGAGTTGGGTGGCTGTTGCAATTAGTTTGAAACTTAAAAAAAGAATAAAGAAAAATGCCTGGAACTTAAAAAACAAAATAAAATTGACAACTAAAACAAAGTTTCTTATGTCAGATGAAATAGTTGGGTGGTTGTTAGATTCTCTTAAACTGAAAAAAATCTCGTTTTAGGATGCAATCTTGTGTTTGTTTTGGTCTGGTATCAGGTAGTCTCTGCTCGCTCTATAGTTTGGAACAACAAAAAGAGGCCCAATGAAAAAAAAATGTTTTTAGGCCGTTTCTTGTATGCAGGCAATGCCAGCCAAGTTTTTTCTCGGGACTTTGCAAGTTTTTTTTAACTTGCGAGTCTTGAGTTCATGACGAGTTTAGAAAAAACTTGGCAGAGTTAAAAAAACTCACTGAGTCGAGCCTAAGTGACTTGATGAGAACAACCCGGACTTGGACTCAACGAGTTTTTTTAAAAGCTTGCCAAGTTTTGCTATTATGGTACAAATCATTCCTAGGTTTGACTGAAACAATAAATGTGGGCACTGTGGAAGACAAAGACACAAAGAAGATGTATGCTGGAAATTACACCCAGGACTAATACCTCAAAGACTTCTACTAGCCAAGTTTGCAAAGAAGAATCAATATGAACCAGAACAAGAAAAAATTAATTCACAGGATTTGATCAAGTGGACGAAGACCTTGCAAAGGAATTAGGATAACACTAATACCTCCTTGGATAGAAGTTGAATGGGGCAATCAACTTTAAGGGGGAAGGTCTGATCTGTCCGCCAAAATTACAGTTGTAACTACCTTGCAATCATTTAGCAAATGTCTAATTTATTTTATATTGCATACATTAGAGCAGAGAAAGACACCTAAGGTGGCTCAGGGAAAAGGGTAAGCCAGCAAGATGCTAAGAGAAAATAAAAAGGGTAAAGCCAGCAAGAAGATGTTGGGAGAAAAGGGAAAGGTTAAGCCAGCATGAAGCTGGGAGAAAGGAGAGAAACAGGGTAAGGAAAAAGGAAACTGTCGAGCTGTTGCAGATTAGAATACTTTTTAGTAGTATTTTTCAATTTTACATTTGATTCTCTGAATGTACAGGAAGAATTTGAATGAATAAAATCATCTTAATTTACTATAATTTTCTAGGTTTCTTTGTGTGTTGTTGGTTTGTATTTTATTGTACATGTATTTAGATCAGGTATGCTAGTAGGTATAGGTGCAGATGGCAAGTTGAGTGTGGTGGATATTGGCATGTTCACTTCTTGACCAGAGGTTGCAAACTGATTCCAACTTGTGAGATTGGCATTGATAATGGTGTCAACATATCAGTGTTGCTAAGTTGTCCTATAATTTCAGCATGCATATTTTGTTTACTTTGTGTGTTATTCACATAAAGGAGGTTTTTTACAATAATGTGAAATTATAATTAATAAATAAATTATTTCTATTTACTTATGGGTGGTTTGCATGGTACTTGGTTGCATTGACGCCTCCCAAGTCATATGAGCCTTTTGATTGCCCTTGTTGGCTAATTAGATCCAGTCTGCAGCATGGGATATTGGCGTGTTATTTTGACGCTTGTTGGATTATAATCTTTTATTCCTTCCCTTTCCATCTACCATATTGTACACAAAGGATCACGTTAGCACATACAACAGCAGATTTACCCTCTTGAAACTACAAATCTATAATTCAACACAAATTCAAATATCTTAGGATAAAATGACTATTGTATAATATATTTGGGCAAACTTGATTGGTATGCCTAATTTCCCTTTACAGAAATTAACCAATTCACCTTTGGAAACATTCTCATAAAGCTATCACACACTGTTATGAGGTTTTATATTAGCAGCTTGGACTTTAGAAGTTAGTCACAGCACTGAAGAATGAAAGGATTTCAAACCTTAAAAGGGTGGTAATTTTTTTTTTTTTTTTCAATGGATTATATGGGATTGAAATGGGCCCCGCCCATATTATATCATGACCACATAGTGGTATTACAAGAGCTTGGCTATTATGCATGTATTGCTTGGCAAGATTCGAACCTTTGTCTCCTCCTTAAAAGTTGAGGAATATAACCGGTTGAACTAATGCCATTTGATGGGTGGTAAAATTTTATGATCTTGGATTCTTGACTAATTCTTCTGCAAACGTTAAACAGATCTTTTTAAATCACTTATGATATCTGTATTTTGTGTATGCTAGAGGTTAAATCTCCTGACGAATACTCCCGTATCTGTATGTACGAAATTCTTAACAGATTGATATCCTATAAATATTCTTTGTCATTGTGCTTCTATTGTTCACTGCCCATGTGTATCTAATTGAATTGTTGTGGGAGAGACTCTTCATCCGTTTTAGTTAAGTTTTGGCTAAGCTATGATCAATTTAAATATAAAATCACCTTTTACTGGAAAGGAGCATTCATAGATCAAGCACCACAGAATTTCACATGTAAAATATCTCTACAACAGAGAACAATGTGCTCTTCACAAGTATTATGTTGGTCAATTAAAGTCCCAAAATGCTTTATGATCAAACAGATACTGTTGGTTTGTACTATTTATCACATAGCTGAGAATCTTTATATATTACCATCTAGCAACTACTACCTTTTTATTTTCCCAGAATAATTTCATACATTATCAATGTCAAACAACCGCTTGGGCACTTGGATAGTGTTTCATGCACACTTGTGGTGTATGATTCTTACTGTTGGTCTAAATATGTGCTGTCTTCTGTATTTTGAGTGAATTTTGGTAAAGAAACTTGTGCATGCAGTAGATCAAGGAATTAAGTGAAGTTAAATAGTCAAGAGGAACTATATCATCACTTTCTTTTTTGGGTTAGATCAGTTGACTTTTGATGTCAAGATTAGATTGGCTTTATTATCCAGAGATATTTAGATGTGTCTGTTGAATAATAAGAAATATCAGAATTTTGCAAGAATTTTTGTATTTTCTAGTACAGATTAGGCTTATTCCATTTTATTGTATTGGTCAGCATCCTAGCAGCCACAACAGATTTCCAATCCATATTTGTATGTTGCTATATGCTGAGAGATAATAGTTGCAATATTCTTGACTAAGTAATTTAATACACTAATTATGTGTTTCAAAATGTTATGTGTATTATAAACATCTATGCATAATACATATCTTTGTATGGGTTGAAACATTTTTAATTTAGATTTCATCAATTAGTTGCCAACAAGAGTGTCTTGGTATATCACAGAATACAATTGCATTGGTTTCTGACAGGTTATTTATAAATGGAAACAAAAGAAGTGATCAATAGACGTATTACCTTCAAGGATTACATTGTGGGTGAACCTAATGAGAGTGATTTCACAATTAAGAGCTGTACACTCTTGTTACAAGTGGAGGAAGGATCAAAAGATGTGCTTGTAAAGAATTTGTATTTATCAATTGATCCTTACCAACGAGCTCGCATGAAAGACTACAGTAGTTCACACAAAGCTCCTTTTGGATCTTCTCTCACCCCAGGATCGGTAAGATAATGGCTTTATTTTAAAAGTATAATGAAAAAGGGGTTATGGTTGTATGTACATGGAATTTTGCTTCACTAAATACATGATACCTTTCAACACCCTGATTTATGAGATAAAGGCAAAGACAGCAAAAATTTAGCAGGGGCAAATTTTCTGTATTTCCTGGTTACTTGGACTCTCATATGTTACTTTACTTTCAGGTTATTGATACTTATGGTGTGGCCAAAGTCATAGTCTCAAATCATCCAGAGTTCAAAGCAGGTGATCTGATAGTTGGTTTGGTTGGCATGGAAGATTATAGCATCATACCTGGAGCAATTTTCTTAACAAAGATCAAGTTCACAGACATACCCCTCTCACACTATGTTGGTGCATTAGGTGATGTGCCTCTTGGTTTATGTCCATGGCAACCACTCTAACAGTCAAATATTGATTTTCTTTTATATAAGACTCTTAATAGTATACTGAATACATAAAGTCCTTGAAACTGACAACCTCTTCTTGGAGATGGAATATCTACAAGTAATTCATTCTTATAATCTTTACTGTTGATGTCTCTGGTTATAGTCAAAGTACAAATTGTTCTGACAGCATATGTACAGGTCTATGACACGGATCTTGCTAATACAATGGGCTAGATATATCCAAACATAGCTCATTGGAAAATAGTTCACTCAATTATTCATTTAATTTTGCTTGGTATGGAATCAAGACAAACAATGAAATATTGTGTAGGTTGTTTCATGGTTATGATCAAAGTAACATCAAGAAATTCCCCATTTTCTGTCCATATATATTTAATCAGGCTTTCTATTGAGCTTCATGTAGAGACTCTGAGTTTGGCTTTTGCCCAGTTTGTTTACATCAGTTTCTACTTTCTTCCATTTCTTGATATTTGTTTTATGCTACCTTTAGTCCTGCTAAATTTAGTAGAATAGATTTCATAGTACCTAGAAACCTTATTACAGTACAAAGCAATCTGGCATTTCGTGTTTATTTTTTAAAAGAAATACTTGTATAGAAACGTGAAAATAAAATCTTACAAGGATTTCATAGGTTAGATAAGAGTTAATATTATTATTATTATTTATTTATTTTCTAGGATGTATGTGGTTACACTGAAATTTATGAAAGGTCAAAAATGATCAAAATTATACCAGTTTCAGGCAGGTGGTTTATATTGGATTTGGAAAACATATGTGGTAATTCATACTATCAGGCCAAAAAACATTTAGATCAAATGCTTATAATTTTAAGAAATGATATCAGAAATTGGCAAATTGCCTTCAGTTTTTATCATTCAAAATCATTATACACTTGGCCATTACACATTTAATCTTGATCACTTAAACAATAAGTTATGGCATTACAGAAGCACTCTTAAGTCATATTAATATTCAAAGTATAGTGGGCAGCTGAGAAGTGGGAACTCATGCCACTGTACCTCCTGCAATTAGATTAGAGGCTTCTTATAGGAAAATCATTTAAAAAAATAATTATGATCTTGAATAAGAGTTTAATAGTTTAAGCTGTTTGTATTTGGTCTACCATAAGTACTAAAAGATTGTGGGCTAGGAATTATTGGAAACGGAGGCTTTTATATCCCTTTTTGTTTTCATATCTTGATCTTCTAGAATTATGAGAAAATGATTTTTTGGATGTAAATCTTGAAGTTTGAAGGAATTGACAACCTTCATTTGCTTTACGTGCCAAGCCAAATGTATGCAGGCTCTAAGGGTAGCAGAGTCCATTGACAGGTTTCCTCGATCTACAATTCAGTTGTGGAGTTTGAGTTCCAAATCCAAAGAACTTTAAGAATCCACCTGAAGGTTACAGGTCTCAAATTCTCACAACTCAGGATTAATTCCCACAATTTTTTACTCAGATTATTTCCTGATTTCGTTATACGATTTCAATGCTTAAAAATGCACCTTAACATAAGTTGACAAAATGATACAGACGCAATTCAAGTCCTTAAGTCCATCAATAACAGTAATGCTAATTATGTTCAACTTTCCATCTCTAGATACTCTGCTTAACAAATAGCCAATTTACAGTGAGGGATCTACTCCCCTCTCAATTTATGGCAAGATTTTTTAATAATTCCACTTTTTCCAAGGGTTCCCTTGGTACTCTTAGCTTGCCTCATGCATAAAATGAAAATAAGCTATCTGGAATCTTTAACTTCATTGTTGTTGGTGGAGTTTGTTGCACGCATTTTTTGTGTGATAGTAACTAATTCGAGTTTTCATAATCTGACAGAACTGGTTACCAACCAATTCTATTCCATTGTTAGTATTCTATCAATCCAGTTAAGCCTAACTTGGAAAGGTGATTGTATGCACTTTCTTTATAAGTGGATCTTTGCATTCATTTAATTTCATCCTGAAGTTTACTTTGTAGTATCATTGATCATTTGGAGGAAATAAAATTCAGCGTTTTCTATTGTGTATTCTCTTTGGAATTGCGAGTATGAGTAAATATCTGGGGTGTTAATCTTGGGACATATTGAAAACTATACACCATTCAGACATGGTATGAGAGCAAGTACCTTGAGAACTAGCTCTGTCTTCGCCTGGTGATATTGCATGAAGTTTTTAACCCTATGCTCTGGATCATTTCGAAATTTATCACCATATGCTCAAGAAAAATATTCAAAGCACTTTCTAAGCCCTCTTTGTTGATTGGCTTTGGCTTCAGCTGTTAGAATATGCCTCTTTCCTTGCCTCCGTTATTTTCTTTAAATACCTTTTTAGAAAAAAAGCATCCTTCTTATGTGTTTATTTAAAAAAAGAAGAATTAGGGAGAGTTCTGTCATGTTTGTTGATCAAATTTGTAGAAACTTCCATCAGAAATTGGCTGAAATTGAACACAAGCGATGAAGCTGACTCCATACGCCATCTTTTCCCGGTTGCCTGTGATCCAAAATGGCTCTTTAATGACAAAGAAGATTCCTTCTGCAGTTATAATATTTTCTAGGAATAGCTCTTAACATCTGGCCTCCACAGTTTCAAGCACATTTCCCTCCACCAAGCAGTCTGTGCAAGTACCAGTAGTAGTCTTCTTACCAAAAATGGCAGTCATTCAATAATTGTTGCATTACTTCAATATATTTAGCAGATTCACATACAACATTTAAGTGTTATTTGTCTGTTCAAGACTTATCTCCTGTATGGAATGGACTTCTATCAACAAAATTGATAAGATAGTTCTCCTTAAGTACCACTTACTAGGTGCCATATCAAATCTTCTTGAGGCACCTGAAGTGTAGTTGCCATGTATACCATATCCAACACCTTAAACGATGCTTTGAATATTTGTAAATGAGAAAGCTACAACTTTGATTCATCTAGACTTGTAGTTCTATCTTTAGCCACGACTCATTTTTTAAAAATGTGAAGCCCATGACGTACAGGTTAGCCATTCTGGCTGGAATCTGAACTATCTAGTGCAAAATGTACTGCTTGAGCATGACATTCAGCTGATGGCCAAATGCCCAGTGACAAGACCATGGGGACAGATATGATGCATTTTACAGGGAGACTAAGGGTTGAAGAGAGGTGGATTGGAAACTTCTACAACTTTCCAATGATCATTATTTTGATTGAATCTGAGTTTTTGGTTGAACCCAAAGCAAACCAAAACCTCTAGGTGTCGATTGTTATTTCAAACACGGTATTGATTAAAAGAAATCAATTTTCAATCAGAAGAAGGTGTGACTTTCTGCTACAACCCTAACATAGCCGACTATGTTAGTTCCAATTGATTTAATTATTTTCATTATTTAGGCTAGGGTTGAGTTATTGAATTAATCATCTATCATTTTTTAATATTCCTTTCATCTGCGCTATTCTCACACTGCCTTCACGGCGAGGGAGAGCCCACCTCAAGTGGCTTCCGTTTATTTTTATTCTTATTGGCTCGCTTCTATGCTATTAATGTATTGTTGAAATAATTGTGATTAAAATTGGTTTATGTGTTAATACGGCTATTGGGATCTAAGGGAAGATGTTTCTCTTCAAGTGGTATCACCCAGTCGTTCTTGACGATAGTCCTTCCGCTGTTCCAACTCGCTCCGGGCGCAGATTCACACCTGTTACTCCCAACCGAAGAGTTACACCTGTTACTCCCAGCCGCACCACAAACGCAGCAACTACGTCTGCCACAGTCACTGTTTTTAGTACAGGCAAAGCGTGTACAGCATCCACCTCGAAGATCCGAATCTCCTTTTGCGTCCAAACTCGCCGCAGACCGAAAATACTGTGCAGTTGAAGCTTGGGGATCGTGCACCAATCAACACGTTTTATTAAAACCAGTTTTTAAGAAAACCTAAGGTTCGCGTCAAATTTCTAATTTTTTATTTTTATTTTTATATATATTTTTTCCTTTTGGTAGGGAATTATCCCACATTAGTTGTGGGGGGGCAACAAAGTAATTTAAAAGACACAATTTGCGTCTATTGAAATGTGACTTCGGTCACACTCTTGGCTTCTCTCGTGCTTCGCCATTGGTTCGTTGGTTGTGTCATGTTCCACGTGTTCTGTGCTAATTTTGGGTCTCGAGTCGTTGTCTTGCTTTTTGTCTATCTTGGGTCTCGTGGTCCTCCTCCTCGCTGTTCGTCGTGTGTCGAGTTACTGTTTGTCGGAGTTGTTCCGTGTCGTGTCCTCGCCGGTCGGCTTCCTCGTCGTGTTGTTCTTTGGGTCTAGTTTCGAGTGTCGTCTTTCGGTTGTTGTGTTGTTCGGTTGTTGTGTTGTTGTCAGTCCCTGTCGTTGTCGTGTCGTCCGCTGTCATGTCTTGTGTCCGTCTTGTCCTTTCCTGTCCACAGTCCAATGGTCGTCTTCACTGTCTTGTCCGGCTGTCGTCTTCGCTGCAGTGTTCGCGTCCTGTCCACGTGTCCTAGTCCGGGTTGCAGGGTCATTATCTCTCTGGTCGATATCGTGTCAATATCAGGTCTTGGTCAAGAAAGTTGTCAAGAGTCGTCCAAAATTGTCAAAAGTTGCTATAGTGTCAAGAAAGTTGTCAAGAATCGTCCAAATTTGCTGTAAAGGAGGGAGTCAAACAAAACATTCAAATCCACATCGCAGTTGGAGCGACCGTTGAAGCGGAAAAAACAAACAATTTTTGGCACAATTTACCAAATTTTTGCAGAAATTTGAAGCTCAAAGCTCCTAAGTAGGAGATTTTGGAAGGTACATGAGCAGAAGTTGGATCAAAGGATCTGACGGATGATTAACTAGCTTGGAAACTCCCAACAACAACGCAAGGAGAGCTCGTCGAAGCCAAGGTACAAAAAATTCTCCTTCTCCATCTGGAATTGGTAGTTTTAATCCGGGTCATCCAATGGTCAGCCCAATGGCATCCAATTCCTCACCAGATTCCACACATGAGAATGTCACCCAAATAGAAAGTAATCGTCCAGCAATCACGGATGAAGTGTTAAAAGAGTTAATAGTAAATCTTCAGAGGATGACTGAAAGTTTCAACGCATCTCAGAAACCGCCCCAACCAAATCCTTCTAGTTCCAATCACTGGAGTACGGATGTCTACAATGACGACTACACACACCATAGAGGTCAAAATAGTCATTCCTTGACCCACAATGGTCACCAAAATATTGAGGATAGGGGTAATGAGGAAAATATGGAGCAACAAAGAGGGTTTAATAGACCCTATCAAAATAACAACCAAAGATGAGAAGTAACGAGGAACAATATAGAAATAATGTCCACTCCCAACCAAGAGGTCCAATGGGAGTCAATCATCCACAGATTGATATGCCTACCTTTGAAGGCCAGGATCCACGTGGGTGGATTGCAAAAATGGATGGCATCTTAGACTTTTACAAATTTTTGGACAAGGAGAAGGTTCCTTTTACAACAACCAAATTTGGTACCGAAGCTTATCAATGGTTTACTTGGTATAAACGTGAGGAGCCCCAAGATGCATTATATTGGGATACTTTCAAAAGAGCCTTTCTTCACAGATTCGATAAAGGTCCCACGGGTTCATACACAGTACGATTGTTGTCACTCAAGCAAACAGGATCAGTAGGGGCCTATATTTCCGAATTCACCAGTATGCTTTCCTATGCAAAAAACCTACCACAGGACGTGGTAGTAGCAGCTTTTCGAAATGGATTAAAAGCACATATTAAAGTTGAGGTAGACCTACAAAACCCATCCAAGTTGGATGAGTGTATAAGGATTGTTGACTTAGCAGAAACCAAGGCGAACATAGGATCATCTACACGACGTGATTCATATGGTCGACCTCCATTCCGCAACAACTCTTTTCGCAGAAATGATCAACCGTCACGATACTTCTGTTACAAATGTCGTAGTCAACATCAAAAAGATCAAGCATGTACACCACGACAAAATTTTCAAATGGAATATGCCAACCAGGTAGAAGAAATAGAGGAGTACGACGCACCTGAGGATCTCCCAGTTGAGGACCAAAATGCACAAGACGAAGTTGTCGCTGAGGAGGATACCATGACTATTTCAGTACATGCTCTTATGGGGTTATCTTCTCACCATACAATCAAGGTGGCAGGTTTCATTCGGAAGCAGCGGGTGACGGTACTAATTGACTCCGGAAGTACTCAACTTCATTGATGCAAGAATTGCAAGGACACTGGGTCTACACGTCTACTCTTCTAGTCAGGATCGGTTTAAAGTCAGAATGGCAAGCAGGGAAGTTTCTCAATGTCTCGGTAAGACATCTTCAATTTCACTACAAATGGGTACGTATACTTGGCAAGGTCCTCTTTTTGTTATGGAATTAGGAAATTCAGAAGTTATTTTAGGTGTTGCATGGATGGAACAATTAGAAACCACCGTGGGTTTTAATCACAAACATTGCTTTGTGGAATGGCAAGCCAATGGGAGGACCATCCGTCTTCAAGGACTACCCACACCTCCATCAAAAATTGTAAGTTCACATAGCATGGAAAAGTTGTTAAGAAAAGATGGTGGGGGATTCATAGCCCGAATCAATTGCATAGAAAAATTAGAACTATGCCAGCAATCAAAGAGGAAGATCTCCAGAACATTGTGTCTAACTATGAGGAGGTTTTTCAAGAACCCACAGGCCTACCCCCCAAAAGTGTCGTAGAAAACGGTGAAAAATACTATTCTATTGAACAAATTAAATAGTACATCTTAGGCTCTAATTAGCCCTAATAAAGCGGATCTCGTTAACAACAACGAGCCCAAATAAAATATGCTAACATATATTGTTAGCATAGAATAATGTAATAATAGCTAATTTAAAATATACGCTAACATCCCCCCTTATTACATTATTTAGATAATAATATAACTACTAGCTACACTATTATCCCCCCATACAACAATATTTGGGTAAAGTATATAACTGCCCCAATACAGTGAAGAAGAATAGAAATGAAAGAATGGTGGCTCGTGCTTTGTCTTCGCCTCAGGCTCTGGCTCATGGCTCTGGCTCTGGCTCTAAGCATACCTCTGGATTTTTACCTTTGGGTCTATCTCGGGATCTGCCTATGAATCTGCCTCTGGATTATTGCCTCTCGATCTGCCTGTAGATCTGCCTTTGGAACTTTGTCTCTGGGTCTGTCTTTAGGTCTGTCTCTGGGTCATTATCTCTGGGACTGCCACTCGGTCATCCATTGGATTTGCCTCTGGGTCTACCATAGGTTTTACCTTTTCGGTAGAAGCCATACAACATTTCTTTCATCATGGTCCATTGTGTGAGATCTGTCCATCCACAATCTATATGAACCTTGTTGGCCATTTTCACTTTGTACCAACATCTAGAAGAAGAGTGATTCGTACATCCACAAGAATCACAAGGATGTAATCTCCAACACTTAGCTGCAACATGTCCTGTCTTTCCACAGTGACTGCAACAATGCTTTTTAGGAGTTGTAGGAGATTTAGGTTTTACAAACATAGAATTACTGGTACTTGCATGTCTAGTATAGCCAAGGCCTTCATTCTTTGCCCTGACATTTAGCATTATAGGAGTTTTAATGCCTTGTTCCTGTTTACCTAATCTCTCACCATTGAATCCCATTTCTTCATCATTTTGGAACCAAATCCTTTGGTGTGTTTTTCAAAACACCCAATTTCATCATCTTCATCAATGCTTTTAACAATATTGCATTTGTCGCTATTGATGAGATTATGGAGCTCTTTTTGAGGAGGTTCAGTTTTTAAGTCACTAGTGTCACAAGCAAAATCTGCTACTGAAATAAGATCACCTGTGTTACAACTGATATCTACCATAGAAGGTATGAGGTCGCCTGTATCACAACAAGCATGTGCCACAATGGGCTGAAGGTCACTCGTGTCACAACAAGCATTCGCCACAATGGGCTGAAGGTCACTTGTGTCACAACAAGCGTTCGCCTTTAGGACCTCACTTTCCTTATTTATTTCCAATTTACGTTGGGCACGGTCAAGTGCAACAAATACCAGGTATATGCCCCTTAGAACGCCAATAGGAACTTGAGCACCATTTGTCTGAAGGTCTATACAAGACTCAGAATCATTGAGGAGAGCTACTAAACCATTGTTTAGTGTGAGGAATGTACCCTCCTCATAAAAATCCAACCCATCCATCTCTGGTGGAAAGTATGGGTCTTTAACTGATTTAGCAACATCAGTTTTTAGGGCTATCTTTTTCTTTGATCTGCCCATTTTTAAGGTGTCGGTCTCTACCGAAAATGCACCTTTTACAATAAAATTTTGCAAAATAATTTGACTAAGGTGTCGGTCATTGCCGAAAATGCACCCTTATAAGTCTTCCCCCCCTGGTTTGCAAAATTATATCCTCCTTTTGATGCAAAAATAGGAGATAGTGGAGAGAGAAAAAATGTTATCCCCCCGTTTTAAAAAAAAAAAAAAATCGCACTTCACCTGGCTGCAAGGCTGATGTTTCCAAAGTTATCCCCCCCTTTTGTGCAAAAAAAATGCAACAATTAAACCTAAAAAGGCTCTTACAAAGCTTGCCTCGTAGGCAGATTAGCACAATATATCACCAAAAAAATCCCCCCTGTGTGAAGTACTTCAAACAAAAAATTGCTATTTATGAAGTCTAAAAAACAGGTTTGGAGGTTTGATGATTTTATGCCTCTTTAATTGCTTTGATGGTGGAGAGAAAAAATCTATCCCCCCTTGAAAAAAAATAACTCCCCCCTTTAAAATTTTCCTTTATAAAGCATTTTAAAACATTTTATATTCTAAAGTTTAAAAAAATAATAATAATTATTCCTTATAGCAAAAAATTATCTTTTTTTTTTTTTTTAAATAATTTTTTTTTTTGAAAAAAATGAAAAACTTGTATTAATACAAAGAACAATTACAAACGGGAGAGAACACATCCCGACCCAGAGCAAAGAGCAACACAACAAGTGCAAAGCACAAAGGCAGCACTAACAACCACAGGGCAAAGAAAACAACAGGGCGCGAAAAGGCGACATGTCGCGAAATCGCGGCAGTCACCCCCGTCTCGACCGCGTCGGCGCCAACAGTCGCGATAACGCGACATGTCGCGATATCGCGACAGGAAGGGCCCTCGGCAGCCGCACGCAAAAGGAGTCGCGAAATCGCAACGACAGCACCTTCCAGCAGCCAAACAGCAAAGGCGTCGCGAAATCGCGACTACAACTCCAAAGAGCACCAAAGCGCCAAAAGGTCGCGGAATCGCGACGGATTGTCTCCGCATCATCCAACCAACAAAGGCGTCGCGAAATCGCGACGAAGTTTCTAAACGACTCTCATGCCACAAAAGGGTCGCGATATCGCGACAATTATCCTCCCAACCGCTTAAGTGCCAAACGTGTCGCGATATCGCGACAAAAATACCTTGCAACTTCCAGTTTACCAAACTGTCGCGATATCGCGACGAATTATCAACTTTGCTCTTCATCTTCAAAAGAGGCGCGAAATCGCGACATAATCTCAACAAGAGCCGCGATAGCGCGACATGTCGCGATATCGCGACAGAAACCCGCCAAAGGCCGCAAAGGCTCAACTTGTCGCGAAATCGCGACAACTTCCGGCTCGAGGCCGCGACGGCGCTACAGGTCGCGATATCGCGACAATTTTCCTCCCAGCCGCTTAAGTGCCAAACGTGTCGCGATATCGCGACAAGATTACCTTGCAATTTCCCACTCTCCAAACTGTCTCGATATCGCGACGAAATTTCAACTTTGCTCTTCAACTTCAAAAGAGGTGCGAAATCGCGACAGGATCTCAACAAGGACCGCGATAGCGCGACATGTCGCGATATCGCGACAGAAACCCACCAAAGGCCGCGGAGGCTCAACCTGTCGCGATATCGCGACAGCTTCCGGCTTGAGGCCGCGACAGCACTACAGGTCGCGATATCGCGACAAAAAATTTCCTTAGCATAAAAAACACTGCACATTATTTCAAAATTTGTTCAAGGCCTTGTCTAATCTCTGCATCCTCCACAGGCATATCACTATGCAGATGCATCCCAACCTCCCTCTCAGCACCCATCTTAGCAAGGAAATCAGCCGCCTTATTAAGAGTTATGCTAGCATAAACAGGTATCACATCCTCTAATTCCTTCCAAAGCTCTTTAATTTGGGAGACCGAGAATCCGCGGCCTCCAAGCTTTTAAGGCAAAGTTCCTCATGCAATCAAGAGCGCCAACCGGGATTTGGGAATCGGACTCAATGATTATCTTTCTATGACCACTGCTTGACGGCCCAGATGGAAGCGAATTTAATAGCAAAGGCCTCGGCTTCATTGTTTGTGGCATATCCCAGACCTTGCAATTCCCAATAGAGCACAGCCCCAACATGATCACGGCAGATTACTCCACTTCCAGCATTGCCCGGATTGCCTTTTGCAGCTCCATCAGTGTTGATTTTGATCCAGCCTTACGGGGAGGTTTCCAACAACTTCTTACCTGTCTCTCAAGATCAGCGACTCTCTCTTCCGAGAGGCTTAGAAGCGAGGCTGATTTTCCTCCTCCAGCATAGATGGCAACGGTTTCCACTACTTTGCTCCAGATGACCTGCCATATCCCATCCACCGAAGAGAAGGTTTCACGGAAAATACGAGCATTTCTTTCCAACCACACCTGCCACCAAATAAAAAGGAAACCAAGCTCCCAGCCAATTCGAAGAGCTTTAGATGTAAATCTACCTCTCTTCCAGCTTTCCCATAAATTGGTCCGAGACAAGTCTCCAATAGCTCTGAAGTTTAAAATGGGAGAACCAACGATGCCAAATCTGTTGTGTGAAAGGACAATCAAACAGAAGATGATCAGCAGTTTCCTCATTCCTATAGCATAAAACACACTGGGAAGGACCAATGATGCCTCTGATTATGAGATTGTCAAAGGTCAGGATTCCATTGTGCATAAGCTGCCAGGCAAAGAAGTTCACTTTCGGCCAGCCCTTGGGATGCCAAATCTTCCTCCATTCTTGAACTGGAAAAGAGTGTGGGGGGGCTCTGGAAGGATCGAATCATAGCCCTCCTTCACAGTATAAACCCCAAGGTTCCCAAAGCCCCAGGCAAGCTCATCCTCCTCATCTCTCCCAGTAAGAAACCGTTCGACAAGATTTTTTCCGAGTTGGAGCCTGCTCCGGGGGGATTGGAATAGGCCATTCACCCAGCCGCTTGAACTTTTGAATCTTATACTCCCCCAATTGGTTGGTATTGAAGTAGCTCTCAATATGGATCCATCCCTTATCTTCTAGAGCTGATTTTAACGGATGCAATTCAGGAAACACAGCAAGAATGGGAGGATTCTGATCCCAAGAATCAGTCCAGAACCGGGCCTTCTCCCCTCTCCCAACTTTCCAGAACAATTGATCTTTGATAATGCGAGATCCAAGCTTGAGAGACTGCCACACTAATGATCCATTACCCTCCAAAGGAAAGCGGCCCAAGTCATTGGGGTGAACAAGACCCAAGTATTTACTAGAGAGGATTCTGCTGAAGAGGGACGTTGGTGGGAAATCCACCTCCAATACAGTTTACCAGCCAAAGCCTGATTGTTAAACTTGGAGCTTCTTAATCCCGACCCACCTTTTTCCTTGGGGTGGGTGACCTTATCCCATCCAACCAAGGCCCATTTCCTCTCTCCTTTGGCACCTTCCCAAAGAAAACTTCTAGCCGCTTTGTCCGGCTCTTTCCAAATTGAAGGAGGGGCAGCCGGGATAGAGAATTTATAAATTGGCATGGCCTGAATAACGAGGCTACGGGAAAGTCGGTCGGCCCCCATAGCTTAACCATCTATGAGACCGGTGATTCATTCTCTCTTTGATGCCATCCAAAAGGTCCTTCTAGAAATCAGCTTTCGGTTTTTGAAATGCGAGAGGAACCCCCGAGGTAAACTACGGGAAGAGAGGTCCTAGTGAATCCCAAGATCTCAATAACTATGTCTTGTGACCTTTGATCAAGATTAAAGAAGACCACTTTGGATTTTATTTCATTGATGACTTGATTAGAGGCCCGGAGGTAGACGTTTAGAGAATCTCTGATTCCTCTTGCTTCCATGAGGCTGGCCACTCCCACCAATCCAGTATCATCCACAAACTGTAAATGAGTCAAAACTTCAGCCCCGATTTTAATTCCTGTTATCT
Organism: Wollemia nobilis; assembly: GCA_028583015.1. Taxonomy (NCBI): domain Eukaryota; kingdom Viridiplantae; phylum Streptophyta; class Pinopsida; order Araucariales; family Araucariaceae; genus Wollemia; species Wollemia nobilis. The sequence continues at coordinate 9,044,879 of JAQPPZ010016467.1, read as the reverse complement.
GTCCTTGAAGTCTTCTTCTCAGGAGGAGTCTGCCTAATCCTTCAGCCAAGATGAGAAAGAGATAAGGAGAGCAAGGGTCTCCTTGGCGAAGACCCCGAGAGGCTCCAAAAGGTGGCGAGGGAAGCCCCTTAATTAAAACGAGTATGAAGGCGTAGAGATACAGCTCATGACCCAGGCAATCCAGTCCTGAGAAAAACCAAAGGCTGCCAACATCTTGACCAAGAAGCCCCACTCTACCCTGTCATAAGCCTTAGACATATCCGGTTTGATGAACATTCCTTTGTTACCTGAATTGTGCATAGTATGGATAGCCTCCTGAGCCAAGATCACTCCATCCAAGATCTGTCTCCCTTCAACAAAACCCCCTTGCTATGAGGAGATTATATTCTGAAGAAGAGGTTTTAGTCTTTCAGCCATAATTTTAGTGATTATTTTGTAAATCACATTGCATAAGGCAATAGGTCTGAAATCAGAAATGTGAACCCCCCCCTCTCCTTTTGGAATTAAGGTAATAAAGGTGTGATTTAGAGCCTTGAGCATTCTTTTATTAGTTCGGGACTCCTCAATGACAGCCAGCACATCCTCCTCCAGGGTATCCCAGAAGGCCTGAAAAAACTCAATAGGGAAGCCATCAGGACCAGGCGATTTTCCGGTGCACATCCCAAAGACCACCTTCTTGAGTTCATCACGATCAATGGGCTTAAGAAGGGCACTGATTCTCTTCATGAGAGATAATAGAGGGAATGCCATCAATGACTTCATTTTGGGCTTCCACATCATGCTCCATACTTTCCTTAAAGAGGTTTGAGAAATACTCCATTGAGTGGGAGTGCATACCGGGGAGAGTGTCAAAAGAGTTTCCATTCTCGTCTTGAAGGAGTTCCATGTTATTCAATTGTCTTCTAGCACGAGCGGAGCGATGGAAAAATTTTGTATTTCTGTCTCCTTCTAATAACCATGTGTTTCTTGCTCTCTGTTTCCGGTAGATCTCTTCTTGATTATCAATGTCCTCAACCGCTTTGCGTAAAGCATCATCCTCGGATTTAAGATGCTCAGAAATGATTCCTTCCCTGAATTGTTTTTGCACCTCGTTCCATCTGGTCAACAAGGGAGCCCGTTGGAGCTGGAAATCAGATTTGTTAGTTTGCCTCCACTGTTTTAGTTTACTCTTAACAAAAAGAAGTTGTTTATGAAATTTGAACATAGCTGTCCCAAAAGGGAGACGACCTTCTTCCCACCACTGTGGAATTTTCCTTCGGAGGTCCTCTTTTTGCAACCAAAAATTTTCAAATTTAAATGGTTTGTAATACTTGCCACGACATAGTCCCTCCCTCCGACCAAAATGGGAGAGTGATCTGAGACTGGGCCATCCAAAATCTGAAATTTGATATTCCATCTAACAAAAGCTTCCTCCGAGACCAGAAACCGGTCAAGCTTAACCCTCCTGTTGTATGGCTCTCTTCTCTTATTAGTCCAGGTAAAGTTTGTACCAGGGCCTTTGATATCAACAAGGTTAAAGGCCTGGACTTGGGCAATTAAAAGCCGGTCCCCTGTATCCAAAACTGGGATGCCACCTTCCTGATCCCTGGCAAGATAATTTGGCATTGAAGTCCCCGACAATAATCCAATCAAAATCTTCCGGGAGGACCTCATGTTTTGAACGACTTTCCATTGAAACCGCTGACCATCGATGTTCCGAGCCCCATAGAAGTTTGTAATTAAGACTTGTTCAGCTGTAACAATGTTCCTAAAAAGAGATGTGAGGACACCCCTCCAAGCTATATGTTCTATTGCTATCCACGCCAAAGGGTTCCAAAGAGTAGCAATCCCTCCCGAGGCACCTAGAGCGGCCACGGCCATATGGCCGGCACCCCTCCAGTTCGGTCGACGGTTTTACTCATAAGGTCTAAAGACATTTTTGTCTCTGAATGAGCAGAAAGTCTGTTTTACTTCTCTCTAAAAGTCTTTGAACAGCAGATTGATGGGTTCTCTTGTTTAAACCCCTCACATTCCAAGATTGAATAATCATTGGAAACCTTGGGAGCAATAAGAATCAATTGTTCTCGCCAATCCTCCATTGATTAGCTTATCTCCTTGCATTGCAATTAGATCCTTATTGGATTTCCTGCCCGCCCCTTGGGAATTACTGTTTTTCGACCTCTTCTCCACCTGGGTAATCCCTAGAGCTGGTCTTTCTATGATCTTTTCTGCATTTCCCATGGTGACATCCTTAATAGCTGGCTGTGCTGGGGAGTGGATTACCAATGCCCACTGGGTTTTCTAGCTGCAAAATCTCAGAGGAGTCAATCACCTGTTCTAGGACGGGGGTTGGTGAGGGAGGAGCATGAGAATGGATGATATTATCCTCAAGGTTCCCATCTGCTCCTTCCATAATTTGGTCTTCTTGATCCACAAGAGATTTGAAGATTTCATACCGGTTGGTTGGCTTGGGTTGAGCTTGCTCCTTGCCATTTCTCTTTTTGTTTCTTCTTCTCTTCTGTTGTTCAAAGCCATCTTTCTGGGCATCAGAACCAAGGGGAATGATGGGTGGTTCCTTGACCGGAGTGGGCTTACCCTCTCGGGGGCGATTTGGCATTCCCTGTGGAACATCCGCTTTGGTGCTCAAGATATTTGGGCAGAACCTAGCCAAATGGCCATGCTTATGGCAAACTCTACATCGGAAAGGTAGGGCTTCATAGTCTAGCTGCTTGTATCCAGGATTGTCCTGCTAACTCCAGTTCCATCTCAGCTGGTAGCGGCTGGCTAATATCCAGTTCTACACAAATTCTAGCATAAACAGCAGTGTTTCCTTCTATGGTATCTTTGGAAACTCCCAAATATCTACCTAGAGAGTTACCTATCAATTCAAGAATCTGCTCACCCCAAAACTCCATCGGGAGAGCATACAGTCGGATCCAAACCGGGACAGCCGTGGGCTCAATGCGAGGGTCGAAGCCCGCTCTCCACGGTTGGACAAATAACCCTGTCGGGCCATGGCTCCTCTTTTATGATTCAAATGCTCTGTTTCTATCCGCTAAGGAGGAAAAACTAATAATAAAATACCCATTGCTTATGGGCCATAAGGAGTACTCACCGATAGGCTCCCAGTTTTGTCTCACCCAGGTGTGCGAGAAAGTGCAGGGTGGGTCGGATACCCATGAATTTGCAAATCAGGTCATGAGTAGCACGGTAGTTGATCGTGTCCTCGACCAGCTTTGGTTCTATGACAATCTTCGATGCGGAAGCGGATTGCGGGAGACATCCATTGACTATGTGCACAGGAGAACCCTTGCCCGCATTCCTGGATAGCGAATGGTAAGCACTCCGTCGAGCTTCATCGGAGGAAGACGCAGGGTTTTCTCTTAATATCTCGGCATAAGAGGTCTTCTTCCCATCGAGAAATCCTGGAGGAGACCCCATTGGGCCCTCCCGGGGCAACGAAAGAGCCGTCAGCGAAAAACAACAACAAACCACCTGAGTCCCTGGTAGAATCTTCCCACCAGAAACCCTAGAGCCTCGGCCGACGACAGTTCAGAAAGTTTCCCGCCAAATCGCCAGAGCTCAAAAAACCGGTATTCTTCCAATGTTCCAATAATTGTTGAAGTCTTTTTTTTTTTTTTTTTTTTTTAAATAATTTTAAACTATATAAAAGAAATAATTTAAAAATTTTAATTTTAACTTTAGAAAAAAAATATTAAAAAAATAACTTTAAAAAAAAAATTGTTTTACCTTTGTTTTGGGGGGGTCGGCGGGTTTTGACCCCGCGACCTCAGGGCTCCCAGAGCCCTACCGCTCAGTCCACCACCAGGTGGACTAGCGGGCTGATCCGAAAGGATCAGGGACCCCCTCCTATTTGAGGAGGGTCCCGGAAGCCCGTCCCCCTCGTGGCTTCCTCCGTGGCTGGCGGCGGCAGCGGGCCGCGGTTGCCGCTGCTGCAGGCGGCGGTAGGTGGCCGCGGCTGCAGATGGTGACACTGCCACGACAGCGCAACTCCTTCTGTGCCGCTAGTGGCTCTGCTTCGGGCGAAGCTGTCTTCTAGATCATGAGCGCCTGCAAATGTGCTGCAGGTTAAAACACAATTGATCCTGCACGCCTCACAACCGCGACGGAATCTCAGCATAAACAGGTCTTGGTTGTTTTAGAGGTGGTTTCACTGCGGTGCACCTCCTCTTCAGTGCGATCAAGAAACAACGCGATGGTTGTTGCACAATGGTGACGTCAATCACTGCAATCCAATCACTTGTGAAATCCACCCAACGCGATCAAAAATACCTTTTGCGCTCTAGTTTCCTGAGACGGCATCGAAAAATGCGCCTTTCGCCTGCACTGACAACCGCGGGCATAGTAAAAACAGAAAACCACGATCGAGTCTCGCTGCAATCACAGGAATGTTAAATAGCATTTTCGAATAGGCGTTTTGCATTCGGCCTTAGAGCCTGCAGCCTGCAAATCAAAACATATGTGGTCTGCCTTCTCATGTGGTTGTAGTCAATCCACTCTTGCACAGTTCGATAAAAAAAACGTCTCCGGTGAAGCCGTTTTTACGAACCAATGAACTCACGAAGCATTTTGGTTTTTTTTTATACACGATTTTCGTCACGAGGCTTTCACAGCTCCCTTATCATAACCAGCCACACAAATGGTGGAAAAGAGTGTGAGAGCTAATAGTTTAGAAGGGCGCGTGGCTATCGTCACAGGTGCTTCGCGAGGGATTGGCAGAGAAATCGCACTTCACCTGGCTGCAAGGCCGATGTTTCCAAAGCCTCGGACGTGATCAACCTCTTCGACACGGCTGAACAAGCCTTCGAGCGTGTTCACATTTTCGTTCACAACGCAACGGTTGGAGTTCCTGATGACAAATACGTGTAATTGGCGGACACCTCTGAACAGGGCTGGGACCGGACCTTCGACATCAACTGCAAAGGATCCTTCCTATGCTCAAGGGAAGCCGCCAACAGGCTTGTCCGCGGTGGCGGCGATCGTATCATAAACCTCACAGCTCCCGTCCACAAGTGAAGCACAGGCCAGCAAAAAAAAATTATGCCCGTTATCTCAAACTGTAGTCTCTCAGCGATCAACCTACCGCTAGCAAACATCACAGTAGCCTCACGTCTCCAGCAAACATCGCGATTCAACTTTCCAATATATCAAACAAATCGAGCGATTCGAATGCGATTAAAAAAAATATTGTGTCCTCCAATATGTCCTGAGTTTTCTTTCTCAGAAGACACGGAAGAAACAAAACATTGGCTTCCTCAAAAATGCAATGTAGGAAATCCATAAGTTTGGAGTACACCTTTTACAGGCTCTGATACCATGTCGTAGAAAACGGTGAAAAATACTATTCTATTGAACAAATTAAATAGTACATCTTAGGCTCTAATTAGCCCTAATAAAGCGGATCTCGTTAACAACAACGAGCCCAAATAAAATATGCTAACATATATTGTTAGCATAGAATAATGTAATAATAGCTAATTTAAAATATACGCTAACAAAAATATCTCATGACCATGCCATACATCTAGTGCCTGGTAGTCTTCCACCCAATGGGCGTCCTTATCGATATCCCCAACGCCAGAAAATAGAAATTGAGAAGATTGTCCAAGAACTATTAGACCAGGGTGTCATCCATCATAGTAGTAGTCCTTATTCTTCACCTGTCGTCTTAGCTCGTCGAAAAGACAATTCGTGGCGTATGTGTCCAGATTTTCGTCCTCTCAATAAAATCACAATCAAAGATAAGTTTCCTATTCCTGTCATTGATGATTTACTAGATGAGCTACATGGTGCTCAATTCTTCACCAAATTGGACTTACGTTTAGGGTTCCATCAAATCCGAGTTAGGAACGAGGATATTCCCAAAACAGCCTTTCGAACTCATGAGGGTCATTATGAATTTTTGGTCATGCCTTTTGGTCTCACTAATGCACCATCTACATTCCAAAGTCTCATGAACCAAGTGTTTCGTCCTTTCCTACGCAAATTTGTTCTAGTCTTCTTTGATGACATACTCATGTACAGCAAATCATGGAAAGATCATTTAGTACAGGTGGACAGAGTTCTCCATATCCTACGCAAAGAAAAGTTATTTGTCAAAAGATCTAAATGCTCCTTTGGTGTTCAAGAAGTGGAGTACCTAGGTCATATAGTATCTCACGAAGGTGTTAAAGTAGATCCCAATAAGATTAAGGCAATACAAGATTGGCCCTTGACTAAAACCATAAAAAAACTTCGTGGTTTTTTGGGTCTCATGGGATATTACCGCAAATTTGTGCGTGACTATGGTAAAATTGCGGGTCCTCTCACGGCTCTCACCAAGAAAGATGCTTTTCAATGGTCAGGAGTAGCTACTAAAGCTTTCGAGGCTCTCAAGGATGCCATGTGTACTACTCCAGTTTTGGCTACTCCAGATTTTCAAAAACCATTTGTCATTGAATGCGATGCTTCAGGAACAGGTATCGGTGCAGTACTAATGCAGGAGGGTCATCCCTTGGCATTTGAAAGTAAACAACTGTCAGGGAAAAATTTGGGTAAATCCACATATGAAAAAGAAATGTTGGCTATTTTACATGCAGTGGAAAAATGGGGGCATTACTTAATCAATGGCCGTTTTATTATTAAAACCGATCAAAGCAGTCTCAAGCATTTTTTAGAACAAAGGTTTTCTTATCCCGAACAAAATAAGTCGCTGACTAAATTATTGGGATATGATTTTGTGATTGAATATAAGAAAGGTAAAGAAAATGTGGCTTTGGATGCATAATCTAGAAAATACGAAGATGAAGTAGTTATTAATGCCATTTCAGGACCATGTTCGCAGTGGGTGTCTCAGTTACAAGAAGAATGGTTGTCCAATAGTGAAACAACTCAAATAATTCAAGAGTTATCTAGGGGGTCCTCTAAGTACCCTCTTTTTGCATATGATGGCCAAATATTACGTAAGAAGAATCGTATTTACATCCCTCATAATTCACCAATCAAAGTACAAATTCTAGAAGAGTCACATGCTTCTTCAGCAGGACATTCCGGGTTTTTGAAAACCTATATGCGGGTTAAACAATCCTTTTGTTGGAAAGGATTAAAGCCAGAGGTTAAGCAATGGGTAGCTGAATGTGAAGTGTGCCAACGCAATAAGGGGGAAACAGTCAAATCACCAGGATTACTTCAACCGTTGCCTATCCCGGATCACCAGTGGGAACATATTTCCATGGATTTTATTGAAGGTCTTCCTAAGTCGGAAGGAAAAACAGTAATTTTCGTAGTAGTTGATCGCCTTTCCAAATATGCTCATTTTCAGGCTTTACAACATCCATTTTCAGCAAGCAAAGTGGCCAAGGTATTTATGGATTCAATTTTTAAATTACATGGAATGCCCAAAAATATTGTAAGTGATCGTGATCCCATATTTACCAGCAATTTTTGGAGAGAATTATTTTGACTTAGTGGTACCAAATTAAATATGTCTTCAGCATACCATCCACAAACAAATGGTCAAACAGAGGTAGTTAACAAATGTTTGGGTACCTACCTAAGATGTTTTGTTCAGGATAAACAATATCAATGGAGTCAATGGTTGTCATTGGCGGAATGGTGGTACAATACTTCTTATCATTCTTCCACTAAGATGTCTCCTTTCGAGGCATTATATGGAACAAAGCCACCAACAATTGCTGATTATGTACCAGGATCTTCCAAAGTGGCTCAAGTCGACGATTGGTTACAAAAGCGACAAGCAATGTTCACTATCTTGAAGGATAATTTGGTACAAGCACAGAATCGTATGAAGCAGCAACAAGACAAGCATCGTTCAGAACGGACATTCAATATTGGTGATATGGTGTTCCTACGTCTGCAGCCCTACAAACAGCTATCATTAAAGCTCAAATCCAGTCAGAAGCTGTCACCACGATTCTATGGTCCTTATAAAGTTGTGCGTCGCATTGGCGAGGTAGCATATCAACTCGAGTTACCCCAATCCTCTCGCATACACCCAGTATTTCATGTCTCCTGTCTCAAAAAGGTGATTGGCCAGAAGGTACACTCTCAGTCAGAATTACCAGTGCTGGATGAAGAAGGGCGTATCCATCTACAACCAGAAGAAGTGCTCCAAACCAGATCACGCAGACTCAAATCTCGTCACATCCAAGAATTTCTCATCAAGTGGCAGGATTTACCTGCAGAAGATGCAACTTGGGAATCTGAAAGTATTTTCCAGTCATTTCCAGCTTTGAGGACAAAGCTTTCCGAGGAGGGGAGTCATGCTACAACGCTAACATAGCCGACCAAAGCTTTCCGAGGAGGGGAGTCATGCTACAACCCTAACATAGCCGACTATGTTAGTTCCAATTGATTTAATTATTTTCATTATTTAGGCTAGGGTTGAGTTATTGAATTAATCATCTATCATTTTTTAATATTCCTTTCATGTGCGCTATTCGCACACTGCCTTCATGGCGAGGGAGAGCCCACCTCAAGTGGCTTCCGTTTATTTTTATTCTTATTGGCTCGCTTCTATGCTGTTAATGTATTGTTGAAATAATTGTGATTAAAATTGGTTTATGTGTTAATACAGCTATTGGGATCCAAGGGAAGACGTTTCTCTTCACTTTCCTATACATTTGATAAATGCCAATAACTAATCTTAACTCACTATAAGTTAGTTTAGCTCTTTTCTATGTCATTTGAGGTCTGCAAAAGTCTTATCATGAATATGTATGGTCATATGAGCAATCAACTTCAAATTTGAAAAAGGGATGGAACTCATTTTCTGCTAAAGTTCAGGACAGACAGTATCTATGGAGATATTTTATATTGTAACTCTTTTCGTTTTTCTATATTTGTTAACTATTCCACATCCATTGGAAAGTAGACTCAAAGCGCTTTCCAAAGATATAATGCTTGATCTATTTTTCCAAATCAAGTTGGAGATTTCAATTGTTCAAAATTAGGTAGCCATCAAGCATTACATTCTGTGATAGCATTTTTCACCCTGACTAGAGTTGAAAATTTCAAACCTTTGTAACTTTGTCATCTGGCAGTCAAATTCTGTCGTACAGCCATTTGTTTTATGGGTTTTCCCCCTATCCTGGACACATCAAGAGGGTCCTAATATGTATTTGAATCATATTTATGTGTGTTTTCATGAAGACTATTTATTGCATCTATTTTCAGAAAAAATGAAGCGATACAAAGACCAAGCTCTTTCACCTACTTCTAAGAAGGGTTTCTCCATATTTGCTCAATCATTGTAATAAATATTTTGTTCTTCCATAATATGAATGGAGGATAGATCTTGGGCTACTTTGTAACACCATTTTGATTGGTGATTATACTTGATTTATTTTTGCAAGCATGTTTTGGTATCCATGACGTTGGTAGTTTGTGTCATAGTTGAGAAAATCGGAATCGGATTGGAATCAGTTTGGAAAAGAATCGGAAAAAATCGGTAAAAGTTTTTCATTGAAAAAACGGAAGAAAATGCAATTTTTCATTGAAAAAAAAGATTTTTTCATCCATATCACAATTTTTTGGCAAAAAATTGGTCAGGCTGAAAATCGGCTCGAATTGGGGTTTTTTAAAGATTTTCTCAACTATGGTTTTTGTATCCTTGTTTTTGGCATTACTTAGGACCCAATGTTGCCCTCACCAATTTTCTTGTTGGAGTTCTCTTGGAGACATGGTACCTCTATGCTTTACTTCAATTTTGTCACTTGGATCACGCCACTTTGTGTGGTGTTTTGTGTTTGCCTCTTTATTTTGAAGTACTTTGAGCACCTCGTTTGATGGGAGCACTTTAGGTGATTCATTGTCTTTTTGCCTTAGCCAAGCAACTTTGTCAACCACTTTAGCTTCATCCATCATACCTTTCTTCTAATTTGCATTAGCTTTTGAGTCATCATTCGTCTTGTCATTGGGGATTTGGGGGTTGGAGGGGGGGGGGGTTGGTTTGTAATTCCTCCTTTTTCTCTTTTCCTCAACTTAAACTTAAGGGGGGATGTTGGTGTAGTTTGTTGCATGCATATTTTGTGTGATCAAATTGGTTACTAACCATTGAACACAAGAATCAACAAGTGCGATTTGTGCTTGTGGCCTTAGTTCAACAAATAGATGGGGAGGATTTTAATCTCCCCAACCTGCGGATCTTGGGATGGTTTCCCTTTACCTTCTATTTAATGCTGACAAAGAAACTATGTAGAACACGAAAAAGCAATCTGATCTTAGAATGCAGAAATTTTTTTTAATCTACTTTGTTTAAGGTTTGGTGCAAATGGCAATTTCAACAGTTGCTAAATAACTACAACATGTACGATCTTCGAATAACCGGCAATATCAACCAAAGAGAAGGACTAATAGGGGAAAGGAGGGAAAAGCCATTGATTCCACACTTGCATGAACAAAATCTCAGAGACACAATTGAAATAGAAGCTCACACGCAACTCTACTGATTTTGCAACTTTGGATGTTTCCAATCTTACTTCAAAGAGTAGCTCTAGTGTGCTTTGAAGGCCAAAAGACCATTACAATGAGCATAAAACTCTTATTTATACTCGAATATGTAGGCACAAAATGGACTACATACAATGTATCCTGGTGATAATTACAAGACAACACATTATCTTTATCCCTTTGCTAAAAGCAGACACGAAGCGGGGTGCTTCGAGAGAGGGGCATCCAAGGAGCGAGGCATTGGGAGTGGGGTGCTGTTCAAGTGGGGCTCTCCCAAGTGAGGGCTCTCTAGAACAGGGCTCTTCCGCTTCCAAACACTCAACCAATTCTTGTTGATTTCTGCCCTGCTTTGTTTTTTGCCTCAGCTTGTGCGATGGACCTCCATTTGGAGCATGATGGTAGTAGCAAGCTACTACAATTCTGGTGACTTGGGGGATGTCAATCCTAATTGATGGAAGATTCCAGATTGTGCCTTATTCTTGGGAGTAGAGTAAAAATTGAGGTAGTCACACAGTAAAAATGATGCTTGTGGAGGGAAAGGTGTTGGTTTACTTGCAGGATCTGTGGATTGATGAGGGTAAGAATACTAGTTTGATGCTGGTGGCCTTCAAACTAAGGCTGCACTCATTAGAGGTGAGATGGGCACAGTGGAAAAAGTGAAGGGGATTTGAGAAGTAGGAATAGAAGGAATAAGAAGCGAAGAGAAAATATTGACAGTAGAAGAAACAAAGGAGATGGAGGTGAAGTGATCATGAGGTAGATGGTGGAAGAAAAGGATGAGAAGAAGAGGGAACTTGAGTGTCTCTTGTAAGATTTTTGCTTAAACGAGACGGATTTTTTTTCAAAATAAGTATCTAAGGCTTTTTCCTTACAGGGAAAGGGAACAACCTTAAATAGGAAAACGAAGTTTCCGCTTTGCTATCTTTTTTTTGTTATTTTGTGGGGGATCCTTTTCTGATATTCCCCCACGAAAAAACAAAACAAAAAAATGGAGGGACAATTCTGATTCACTCAACAAAGAAACAACTATGGCACGTGAGGTCAATGGTTTTGGCATGCCCGGTGGGACAAATCCGATTCGGCCCACAAAGAAACACCCATTACGTGTGAGGTCAACAGTTCTGGCATGCCTGGTGGGACACACAAGTGCAATTTAAATACGAAATCAATCTTACCTCACTGCACATAATTTTACAGATTTGCATGTGTACTTCAAATCCTTTCAGATCTACGAAAAGGGTTGTGTTACACTAACATACACGAAACCCACAAATCTTTTTGTATTAAAATTTACGAGTTGTTTTCCATTTTAGATTTCATATTTTGCAGGTTTTCATGCAAATAGTGACTCCGTATTTGATCCAGAATATCGCTTTTACAAAAAAGGACGAAAGAAACAACAAAGATAAGAGTGAGGGGGAATGAGACTGCATGACAAAAACTGAGTGCTCACCCTAGAGCGTCCCACTTCGAGAGCACCTTGCTTGCTAAGCGCCCTGCTCTGTGTCTATTTTTAGCAAAGGAATAAAGATGATGTCACCTTGTAAATATCACTGGGATACATTGTACATAGTCCATTTTGTGGCTACACATTAAAGTATAAATAAGAGCTTGATGCTTATTGTAATGGTCTTTTGGCCTTTGAAACAATACTGGAGCTACTTTTCTAAATAAGATTGTATATAAACATCCAAAATTGCAAAATCAAGAAAAATTTGTGTGGCATTCTATTTCAATTGTGTCTGTGACCTTTTGTTTATGAATGTGTTGAATCAGTCACTCTGCCCTCCTTTCCCCTGTTAGCCCTTCTCTTTTGTTGATATTGTAGGTTATTCGAAGGTCTTACATCCTGTAGTTATTTGTTCACTGCTGGAATTGCCATTTGCACCAAACCTTGAACCTAACTATGGTTTTCTTTCTCTTGCACCCTTACTCCTCAAACAAAATAAATTAATTTTGTTTTCTGCATTCTTAGATCAAGTTGCTTGTCCGTTTACTGCATAGTTTCTTTCTTTATTTTCAGCATTAAATAGAAGTTAAAAGGGAACCGGCTCAAGATCTAGAGGTTGGGGAGAGTAGAAACCTCCCCAACCATTTGTTGAATTGCAGTCACAGGTGCAAATTGCACTTGCTGATTTCCATGTTCAATAGTAACCAATTCTAGTTTTCCTAATTTGATAGAATTGGTTACCAACCATTTCTACTCCATTGTTAGCATATTACCAATCTAGTTAAGCCTAACTTGGAAAGGTGGTTCTATGCACTTTCTTTATAAGTGCATCTTTGGATTCATGTAATTCCATTCCGAATATTATAGTGTATTATCATTCGGAGGAAATAAAATTCAATGTTTTCTATTGTTTATTATTTTTGGAATTGTGGTTGAGTTAGTATCTTGGGACATATTAAAAAATATAAGCCATTCAGACAACATCCAACCATTTTTTGCTCTTTGAGGGCTAGTGTACCTAATCTCAACCCTATGACAGGTCTACAGCTCCCTATTGAGGCCTCTACATGATTATGGCATTAAGTCATTTTGTGTACATGGTACCTAGGGCATATGCTCAAAAAGCCTTGGTCCTCCTCTAAAAACCTTGTTCTTAGCGTTGCAAATGTTCTTACTTTCTGGTTGGTGAGCATGGAGGCTTATGCATTCTTACTTTATTGTGCTCTTCTGACATCTAAGTCTGTCTTCCAGGCATCTGCAGGATCAGTCCTTTCCAATAGCAAACATTGATTAATTAAACTTCCAAATTCAACAGTATTCAAAAGGCCCTCTATTCCTGTGCCATTTCCTGAAAGTGTTCAGCTTCATTTGTGTATCTTGATTTTCCTTCCATGACATGGCTATTTATATAGCCGTTTTGGCATTTCCTCATGAATTCTTTGGGTCCTGTCAATATGCATAATTATCAATTGTTCAACTAAGTGCCAAATTGATGTTGGATACGATGTCAAAAACATCCACCAGTGCATAACATGCCCAAGTTCGATATTGCAAAAAGTGGTGATACAAACTCTAGTGCTAGGTCAGAATAAAAATAGAGTTTCTTAATATAACAACACGTGGATGGCATAAGACAACAATTGGAGTTTTAGATTTAGTTAAGATCCAATTCGGCATTTTTTCAATAATATCATCAAGTGCATAACATCTCTAAATTCAAGAACAGGTGGTACCAATTTTGACATGGTTTTACAATCCAAAAAGACTTTCATAAATATAACTGCACATGTAGATACCATATTGCAACATTTTAATGCTGTGTCAGAATCCAAATAGACCTTCTTAAACACAATGTGGATGGCATAAGGAAACAATTTGAGTTCTAGATATTGTTAAAATCCAACTGAAGTTCATAGGTAGACTTTATTGGAGTTCATAAAATGTCATATATTTCCTTTCAACAAAGCATTCTAATGTATGTTACTAATTGCAAATCCTTGTTGCAGGCCTTACTGGATTTACTGCATATGCTGGATTGCACAACGTAGGCTCTCCCCAAAAAGGGGATCGTGTTTTTGTATCTGCAGCATGTGGAGCTGTTGGCCATCTAGCTGGACAATTTGCAAAGCTGCTGGGATGCTATGTTGTGGGTAGTGCCGGTAGCAAGGAAAAGGTTGTTATCAAAATTGGTATCTTTATTGGTGTACTTATTATGTATAGGATATAGACAGCTATGAACATGGGATATTTGGGAATTCTATTGTACAACAAACATTAAACAAATGTTGTTGTTACCAAACATGAAGAGATTAGCTAATAGAATTAGTTGTATGCTTGCATGCATTTGATTTGATACTCAATCTAAAAGCAAAGATTTATTATGCCTCTTCAAATGGCTAAGTGAGGTCCTTAGATTTTATGTTTTCTTGCTTAATTCAATTATCTTCATTTATTTTCAGGTTGATTTACTAAAAACTAAACTTGGTTTTGACGATGCTTTCAATTATAAGGAAGAACCTGACTTGAGTGCAGCCCTTCAAAGGTGAGTGTTTTCACAAAACTCTCAATGTGCTAGCAATGGTTAAATGATGTTTTACATCTATTTATGCATTTTCATAGCTTAGAAATGCTGTTGGAATATATGAAACAGACATAGGTTTATAAACATGGATACAAGGCCCTTCTGAAAATCATGTAGTTTGTTCCAAGTTTTCTTATAATTTCCATTGACTCCATCATTGGTGGTCATTAATATAATGTATTTCTTTCTCCCTGCCCAGTGCTTCAAGCTTATATCTGTCTTACCATTTTTATTAAATTGCACGAGTGGTGAACCTATGTGAACTAGTTAGTTTAGATAATTTTCAACAATGCCAATGACCTAACAAACAGGATCATTATGGTTCATATTGTCTAGAAAATTATGCTGCTTGTTTAGTCAAAAATTGATGCAAGTGAATTCTGGCTGGAGAATGAATTGGGTGGTCAACTTATTGGAAAAAGAGAAGCATGCTAGCGAAAGTAAAAAGAGAAGACTTGTTTAAGATTGCTTACGATTTAAAGTTGTCTTGGCTAACAGGAGGCCAGCATGATATTGTCATTGACATGCATAGATCTCAATTTCCCTCCATTTAAAACCGTTTCTTCTGATTGCCAAATGGCTATTCAGAATGGTCAAGATCCTCTAGAAGCATATTAGGAAGTCAAGGCATGTCACACTATGATTAAATTATGTAGTATGGGCTGTCGTTTTTAATATCATCTATGCAACTTTGTTATTTTGTCTACAAGCTGTTGCACAATCCTTGTTTTCATGTTGATGTTGTTATTTGCATGCATTGTCTAAAGGGAAAATGCTATGCTGCTACATTCACAAAAGGTAAGGGATTGCAGTGGCTAACTGCAAACATAGTGAAGAATTTCATAATATAGCCACGAGATGATAAATGGATTCAACAGATCTTCAGTTTCATTGGAAAAAAAACTGCAATGATATCACAAATTATAGGGGTGGTGTCCATAGGCACCGTCAACTAAAGTTTGAAAGAAGAGTGATATGCTTGATTCATCAAATGATTTCTAAGTGGAGTTAATTATATTATTCATGACATTTGCATGGATACCAATAACATTACATGCTGACATATTATTGTTCTCTTAATTTCATACAAGTGTCATTTTACAAAGTGATGATGGACTTGTAAGCCTTCTGCAAAACACAATAACATATCACAAATGTTGGATATGGTAAGGTGAAAGCTACACACATCCCAACCTACACTGTTATATATGATGTGCATATACACAAAGGTAGTCAAATTGCTATACAGACACAAGTACATGTTTCATGATGAACATTCTTGTTTATAATATATGGTGGATTTTATCAAGCCAAGTAATTTCCATAACCATACACAGGCATGTGTTTGAACATCTCGAGGGAACATATATGACTATTAAGGTTCCATTATATTTGCAGATAATTTCAAACTGATTATGTACAATTGTTTTTGCATATTGATATTCTTAAGGAGTTTATAGTTGTACTATCAAACTATGATAAGCTTGGTTTGTTTTGTTAATTGGCAGGTGTTTTCCAAATGGAATAGATGTATACTTCGAAAATGTGGGTGGAGAGATGCTTCAATCCGTACTGGAGAATATGAATGATCATGGTCGAATTGCTGTCTGTGGGGCCATCTCACAATATAACAAAGACAAACCCAATGGAGTATCAGACCTTATGCTTTTGGTCTACAAGCGAATTAGAATGCAGGGTTTCCTTGCAGCTGATTACTTGAATTCATTCCCCGAGTTTGTTGAGAAAGCTAGAGATTATATCATTGAAGGAAAATTAGAATGCATCGAAGATGTTTCTGATGGTTTGGAGAGCATACCTATGGCTTTTGTTGGCTTGTTTAAAGGCCAAAATGTCGGCAAGAAAGTTGTTCGCCTTCACCATGAGTAGTTTAAATTCTATTGGAAAAGATTGCACTCTTTTCAAATTAGTGATGACCATTTAAAATATTGCATACTCTTCTCGTGTTGTTGAAGATTCAGGTTCCAAATAAATCTGGAGTTTTATTGTACTCCTTTCTAAATTTGTTTTAAGCAGCAATAAGTTTATTAATTGATTTGAACACGATTGGTATGATTTGTAGCTACTGCTTGTGCTGAACTTGTTAATGAACGAACCTCTTTATAGAGTGCATGCCAATTTCTGAGGTTATGTCAGTTTTTGTAAATATGATTAGGACAAAAAGATACAGTTTGATATCTAACTTTGAAAGTCATTTCATGGGCAAAAGAAATGAGTAAAGGACTAAATAAGACGTAGATATCTTTGGAAGAGCAAGAATCATTAAGTGGAACATCTGCTTTTTACTGTTAAGGGAAGGAAAATCTTCATATCATGCAACACTAAAACAAACAAATCTAAGTTGCAGGAGACTTGGAAATGATGGCTTTTGAAGACTTAATACTAATATGAAAAACTCACAGGATCAAATATATGATAGCCACAATATAAGAAGATCAACAAAATAATATGAGCCAACTAATATGTATATTAAGGCTAATAATATATCAAATAACATTCATTAAAAAGCAGCAATATGAATGTAAATAGCACAAATTTTACATGTACAAAGCATGTATCACAACTTACAATATTAGTTGCTCAAATCTATGCAAAATTTATTACTTCTCTTTCTCTTACAAATGTATGATGAAACTTTGTTACAAAGATGATCACGATGCTCACTAATCTCGCTATGATCGCTATGTGAGCGATGCTCACTCGCTATGCTTGCTACGCCTCTCCATGGAGTAATATATAGCCATTATAGGATGACTCTTTGGTTACTTGACTTTTCCTTTGCTTATGCCAAGTCTCATGACTCTTGGTTTCTCTACTTGACACTTGCATACATGACTCTATCTTGTATGCACACCTAGACATGACTCTTCACTTAGCACTCTCTAATCTAAGAACACGTGCACACTTACATATGAGACACTTGTGCACATCTACACACATTACACTTGCACACTCATTTACATGACACTTGTACATTTCTTGCACATTATTACATTACATAAAATATTTACTCACACTCTAATTTAGGACAACCCTAATCTAATATTTACAAGGTTGTACCAAGGAGGTACATTAGCATGTACCAAATAATGTAATATTCTCTAACTAAGTTATTTGTAGATTGAACAAGAAGAATCAAACAAAGATCAAATCCATTGCAAAGTCAATTGAAGAATGAACACCTTGATTGAAGACTATAGTCTTCAATAACCAAATAATGTAATATTCTCTAACAACTCCCTATATTACATTATTTGGTCAATCAAGGTCTTCATTCTTCAATTGACTTTGCAATGGATTTGATATTCTTCTTCTTCGATATACAAATAACCTTGTAGTACATATAATTTAAGTATCTCATCAGATAGAGTTGGATCATGTTTGATCCAGTTTCTTTTTCCTTGTTTTTTGGATGACTTTTCTTTTTGTACTTCAGAAATTCCACACTTGAATCCATTGTTAGTAGATGCTTTAGAAATGAGAATTTAAAAAAGACAAACTAATTTGAATATTAATGCATTTTCAAATCTTCTACAATACTTGTCCTTGTAGTTGTTAGGACTGAAACTTATGGGATTGATTTTATTGATACAAATGGTTACAATATATAGGCATAAGCCTATATTTAACACATGACACTTGTCAAGAGAAATTGACAAGTGTCAAAGTGAAGGCATAGTGCACTTTAACTCTAACATTCCCCCTTAAAATGCACTATCCTAACTAAAGAAGAAACAAAACAAGTCAACATTAGGTAACATTCCCCCTTAATGTTGACTTCTCGAAAACAACCTATCATCCTCTCTTATTGCTGATTTGGTCTAGGCTCGAGCTCTTTGCGGTTGGCTCTTCAACTGTGAATAATGCTAGATTCACTGTGTATACATCTCGGTCTGTTGCCTCAGGGTCAACCACTTCCACGGGTCTGTTGCCACTGGGTCAGTTGTCTAAGTGCCTCAGGGTCATCATGGGTGCCTTAAGGTCAGCCACTTCTGGGTCTGTTGCCTCTGCAAGTCATTCTCAAAGGATGTTGCCTCTTGTAGGTCACTGACTAGATCCACCATGAATATCAAGTTCTTCATCATGGTGAACTCAATCTAGAAGGTGTCGGTCTCTGCCGAAAATGCACCTTAATACAAATGAAAAACGAGCCATATAAGAGTGTCGGTCTCTGTCGAAAATGCACTCAATACAATAAAATGAGCCATTGAATCCAAATATGGAGGAGGAGAAGAAAGAGAATCTTCTGAAGTGTCTTCGTCAGTAGTCTTCAAAAGTAGATCCGAAAAAACCTCGGATAGAGTCTAAGGTGTCTATGTCCGTAGTCCCTAGATTAAGTGCCCTTATGGTAGGCACCTCATCTTACCAGAATGCATGGGTAATCAGTCGCTACATTCGCCAAGTAGAAAGAGGAGAATACTAGATACTAGGTTCACTTACAAGTGTCTTGAGAGTGTCGGGTTCAACCGAGAGTGCACTCCAAGGTAGAAAAATTTGAGGCTTAAAAAACTCAATTAAAACAGCCTCAAAATTACAATATGACACCACCATTGTGTCCGATGCGGAAAAACCGTTTCCAACGACTATAAATACCCCTATACTTGTGTCTAAATGGGGCCTTCAACTTGTTGGGAAAACAACTGCATGCCTCTCTAGGCAGCAAAATAGACCTCAGGAAAAAATTCCCAGCATCGCACTCTGGCGGCATAAAAACAATCTCAGTTTCCCTCGCAGGGGAATTACATGGGCCATTTAGGCCTTCCACGTCCACTCTGCATGTGGAAAACTACAAAAAAAAAAAAAATGGCCTGATGCTTCCTCTTTTAAAATAAACTTCACCACCATCATTTATAAAATTAAAAAACTTTCACATGGGCATCCCCTTTCAAATATTTTAATAATGCCCCATTCAAAAAAAAACATACCACCCCACTCAAACATTTTGAAAATAAAATTACCGCTCCACTTGCAGTATTCTCTAGCATTTAAGAACTTGCACAGGTTCATTGTAGGTAGACGTACACTCGCTGTCAGCAACAAGAGGTGTGGAAATAGGTTAGAGAGGTTGCAATCAACTGGCACGTGGGTCCCATCCACTGCGCTGTGTATCTCCTCCATGTCGCAGAGTACTTCTGTTGCCTCTAGATGGACCATCAAGACAGTGACGGGAAAATCGTACAGCCTCCGATTTCTGTTAGGTGACGGTGGGCTCGGCTGCCACAAACCCCTCGCCGTGATGGCCTTCGCTGGGGATCGATCGCCCAACAAGAACCACCGTCGCAGCGACAACGACTGTCAGCAGCAATTGCAGGCTCAAAATAGGATAAACTTTCCTTATGGAGGACCATCGCAGTTCGTTGTCTTGCAGGGAGAAATACTCTGGCATCGAGCACGATTTCCTGGCTGGTTTTCATCGAATTTTGCAGATTGAAGGCTTCGGCATTGGATTTCTGCTATGGGGCATCAAAATAATGGAGAGGAACAGCGAAGTGTGCAGGCTGCCGGAGCGAGATTTCATGTTAAAATGGGGGACGCGCAAACGCATGAGATGTGACAAAGTGCAGGTGAAATTTCGGCTCGATGGGTGCAACGTCAGAGTCGAGTCGGAGGCGTAGCAGCGGCCGCGGACGCCACCATCAAAGCCAAATTTCTGCCCCCCGAGCCGCGCTCTTACCAGGGACTTGAAAGTCTTCCTTGCGGCTGTTAAATTCGTCGCTGCCGAGGGCGTCAAAGCCTCGTCGCCGAAAAAGAGCGACAGAGTCCATACCCGACGGTATAATTATGGCTTCTCGTTTGCGGAGGACGGGAACAAGATCTTCGGCGATGCGGATACAATGCAAGAGAAGCCCGCCGAGGCCGTCAATTTGGCGGCGTTTGTATTTGTAGCGTTTCACGGGTTTCCTGGAGCGCGCCCTCAACCAAGGGCAGAAGAAACAGAGGTTTCCACAGATGGGCAGCACCCTCCTCGACATAACCCCCATCTTCTTAAGTCCCTGTAAAACAAACCAGCTATTAAGATATCCAAAAAAGGGGATCTGAATCCTGATATTCTGAGGCTGAGGCTGTAAAATAATCCTCCACAAACAATAGAAATCTCCGACGTAGCTTGCAACCAGCCCTGAAAAGTTTCAAATTCCGCCTTTTCAAAAATCCTGAATATAAAAAAATATCCAAAGCGTCCCGACAAAAACACCTAAAACACGCTTTGCCAAACTGGCCGATAAATCTAGCGGTGGATATCTCCCCGCCGGAGTCCCGACATCCCGCCAACATCTCCAGGCGGCCGGTCGAGCAACAATCTGAAAAACTGCATGTTCTCTCAGCAACGCTGTTTATTGTGAATCGAAATAGATGCGAGATACAACCAAAACAGGTGCTGGGATTTTAAAAACAAATCGTGCGCCATCCAGTTTGAAGCTTCTCGTCGAGGCCTGGCCTATCCTCAACTATTCACAGCTTGCAATCACTACACTAGGGACCTGCAAAAAAAATATAACAACAAACCAATCTATCCCATTTTTCGTTCCTCTATGGCAGCCACTTACAAACTAAAAACTTTTTTTTTTTCATCACGAAAAAAATGGCAGCCATGGATTTTCCTTCAACTTCTGGTTTCTGATCCATCCAGCAAGGGATGGAGAGCATACTCCCTCAGTATCCAAAAAAAATGGGGGGAAAACAATGAGGGGGGAGGGAGGATTTCCATGAGGGAAATCCCCCCTCAAGCTCACAAGGCCAGAGAAAGCCTGGAGCTCTGATACCAAATGTTAGGACTGAAACTGATGGGATTGATTTTATTGATACAAATGGTTACAATATATAGGCATAAGCCTATATTCAACACATGACACTTGTCAAGAGAAACTGAGAAGTGTCAAGGTGAAGGCATAGTGCACTTTAACTTTAACAGTAGTAGCAAGAAATAGATGAATGAAATTTTCTTCAACAATATTTACATGGATGAAGACTTCAACAATCTGTTTTTTTATGACCAACTCTACTGCAGTAACCACATCTTAAAGATGAATTATTCATCCTTTTTGAAATTTTAAGTTCATCTGTTTTCTTGATAAAATAGCATACCACTTTTGTATAACTGAAGTTATTATATCTCTATTTTCCATATAGATAAATTGTAAATGGTGGAGACCTTCAATATGTTTAATAGACTCTGTTTTTTAAATACTAGAATAAGACTTTGTAGTAACAAGATCCAATGATGTATCCTCTTTACTATTTTGTAATCTTGTTGATTTTGCTTATTATCAATAATGTCCATCGTTCTTTGAAAATAGTCTTTAAGTTTGTTTACTATATCTTCTTTATTGAATGCATTTTTATCAATTTCCTCCATTATATATTTCTTTTGATGTAGACAACCTTATGTCTCCCTAGGTTTAAATAAGCTCGAAAATTCAAAAAACTATAAAGTAGAATTCCTTATATCTCCTTAATTTTCAAAAACTAGAAAATAAGATTTGCAAATTTAAATTTCCTAAATTTGATGTTGAATTCCTTTGGACTCCCAAATAGTTAAATTTGCAGATATTTGGTTTTCAAACTTTTCAAAAAATAAAATCAAACTATATAAACTTCAAAAACTTTAAATAAACTGGTTTTTATCTGTAATTAAAAACCTTTAATCAGAAATAACCTTATAACTCCTAAAGAAATTACTTAAAACTATTAATCATCTCTATCTACTTATCACTTCTATCTTAACTTTAGTAAAAAGGCTCTCATATATAACTTATTAATAAACCTAATTTCTTCATTGAATATTAAAACTTTTATAACTTCCAAATATTAAAACCTTATAGCTCCTAAATCTTAATTTAAATTTCAAAATTAAAAAAACCTGAAAACATTTTATACCTCCCTTTGAATTTACACTAGTGCTTGCGCTCTTTTCTTGAACAATTGCTTTGCAACCAAACCTTTGCTTGACAAATTCTTGAATCGTACACTTGTCTTTAAGTCACACTAATAAATTCTTGAATCACACACTTGTCTTTAAGTCACATGCTCCAAAACTGTAGGTCTTCTAATGCCTGTTCAGTTACCAAATGGTGCAGCTAATGTTACCTAGTGCAACGTTCTAAAACTGCTTAGGGAAGTTATTACTTGAACAATCCACACTTTCATTTCCAAAATGATTTGATCTTCTTTCCAACCGTTCCTGCCTATTGGTATTCCAAGCATTCTGAGGTCTGTTCAGGTGACGCTACGTTCGGGTGAGATGTTTTGAGTTCTACAGTGAGCTATGGCTCATTGTTTTGCCTTGGCATTGTGCTTTAGATGGATTCAAACATGCTTTGTTGGCTTAGGTGGTTCTCTGGGTGAGCACGCTACAGGTACAGCTTGAGTGCTCTAGTTGAGTGCCTTGATGGTCTGGTTTGAGTGCTCCTCTAGACGAGTGCCTCACTGAATCAATTTGGGCATTGTTCTGCTTAGACATTGCTTTCTCTTGAGTGTTGGTTCAGTTTAGGTGAAACCTAGAAATTACTCTTATGCTTTAATACTTTAATATATTTGCCTTCAATATTTTAACCTTTTATTCTTGATATAGGCAAATTCTATGTTCACAGGAAATGGTGCACTGCTTCGCTTTGCTCTTCGACGTTCGTTTGACACTTGATTAACTCTGTGTTACACTGCATTGTACTGTTGTTGGAAATTTGGAGTTAGTTGTGTTATCATTGATTTCAAGAGTCAGTATCAAGAATTAGTGCAGGACTTGGCAAAAGAAGGGTCAAAATATTTGTATTTAAGTCCAAGATATTTGGCTTAAGAGCTTCACATGATTGGTCAAAAGGATGGTTAAATACCCTAAAGAAAAGGCCTAAAGGAAATAATATTATAATATTTATTATTATAATATTAAAGGCGGTCAAAAAAGGTCTAAGGGCGAAAGAGAAAAATACCTAGGCCCAATGGAAATAATATTATAATATTAAAGGTTAAATTAAAGCCTAAGGTAATTTATAATATTTATATTATAAATTAATTTATAAAAATAATATTATTAAAACCCAAAGTTGGGTTGGGCACAAATTTAATTTAAACTTTTATTCCCCCACCGACGTTCGAAGGATAGAAGCATATGGTATAAATACCATACATTTGTCTCACAAATGTAAGTCTCCGAATATTTTAGAGCACATGCGAAAAATTTATGAGCAAAAGAAGACGAGGAAATTATTTTATTTGCAGCCGAAACATGAAGGTCAAAGTGACAAGGGCATAAAGGCTTAACACCAACCAAGCGGTTGGGCTAGTGGTAAGTTGTTGGTGTGTAAGGCGTAGGGTACGCGGAAGACCTGCATTCAAGTCTTGGTGGTTGCGAAGGGACAAAGCCTTTTGGTGGCTTTGGCGCTGGTGGAAGAGACAAAGTGCTTTTACCTCTCACGTGAACGCCTAGCTCACGCGACAACTAGGCCGTTGCTGGGCGCAGACGACAGATTGACCTGGGATTGAATCCCACCGAGGAGTGCAAAGGTACTTTATTTTTGTCATATGTGCATGTGGTCTAAAGTTGTATGTTGAGCGCCTCGAGAGATATAAGGTGATTAAAAGATTTTTATTTTAATTAAAGGTTGTGAAGAATTTAGTTATTGTTTTAAAGTGAATTGCATTATTTTTGGATAAGAGGTGTATTATTTTGAAATGCAATTTTAAGTTGGGAGATATAAGGTGGTTAAGATATATTTTATTTTTGTCTTAAGTTGAAGATTGAGAAATATTTAATTTGGCTTAAAAGTGAATTGAATTATTTTTGGAAAGGTGTGTTGATTATTTGATAATGCATTTTTGAGTAGGGAGATATAAGGGAGTTAGTTTGATTGTTTTATGCATTAAAATTCTGAAGTAGATTATTGTGAATTAAGTTGATTGAACCTTTGTTAGTTTGGAGATTATAAGGTGTAATTGAGACTTGGTATTTGTGTATGGTGAAATAAATATTGAGGAGATTGAGTTGAGATTTTGAGATATATTGTTACTACCTAACCTTGGAATTGGCAAAGAGGCTTTGATTGTGATTAATACAAGTTTTGAAGACATATCTCCATCAAAGCAAAAGGTATGGGCACATCTTCCTTGTGAGTGAAATAGTGTTGGGTTGAATGTTGTGAAATGCTAAGTTGGAGTGAAAATGATTGTTAAGCATTGTTGGAAATATTTGAGTAAGTTTTCATGTGCATGATTAGGGTTTGTGAAAGAACATGAATATCATTGTTATGTGAAGTTGAGAACTATCTTGAACTAGGGTTTGTGAAAATATCATGAGTATCATTGTTATGTGAAGTTGAGAACTATCTTGAACTAGGGTTTGTGAAAAGATCATGAGTATCATTGTTATGTGAATTTGGAATCATCTTGAGTCAAGGGTTGATATTCATAGTGTGAGTTGTTGGAAGTATAATAAAACACTTGGTTAGGGGTTGTAAGCAAGTTGTGTTTCATTGAGTGGATGTTTTGAGTAAAGTTGGTTGAGCATTAGTGATTGAAAGCATTGGAATGATAGTTCAAGTTATGTGAAACAAAATTTTCTTTATTTTTGAATTGATTTGAAAGTGAGTTTGCAAGTGATAAAGTGATTTGTGAATGTGAAATATATTGAGTCTCTTACCGTTCTCTATATGTTTCTATGGTTAAACAAGATTATGAGTGAAACTTGTTTGTGAGATTGAAGAGGTTTTCTAAAAGAGATTAAGTTGAGTTTATATATGCAAGTTTTGCAATTGATTTGAATAAGCTTTTGTGAAAGCTAGTGGTCAAATTTGAGTAAGTCCTAGAGGGGACTTAAGGATAAAGTTGAGCAAGCTTTTGTGAGAGCTTGTGTGTAGATTTGAGTAAGTCCTAGAGGGGACTTAAGGACATATTTGTGTGAGCTTTTGTGGAAGATTACAAGCAGGTTTGAGGTAAGTCTTGGTGAAGACTTGTGGACAAATTAGTGTGAGCTTTTGTGAAAGCTTACAATGCAGATTTGAGGCAAGTCTTTGTGAAGACTTGAAAGCAGAGTTGATTGATTGATTTGTTCAAGCTTTGAGTTAAGGCTTGGAGTAGATCCAATGGAGTTGATTTGTGATTATGTCAAGCTTTGTGTTAAGGCTTGAGAACAAATATTGAGAAGATTTGTGCTAGACCGAATGACTGTGTTTAGTGCAGATTTGAGATAGAGATTGAGCAAATTTGTGTTAGATCAAAGGACTGTGTTTAGTATAGATTTGAGATAGAGATTGAGAAGATTTGTGCTAAATTGAAGGACTGTATTTAATGAAAATTTGAGACAAAGATTGAGCAGATTTGTGCTAGATTGAAGGACTGTGTTTAGTGCAGATTTGAGATAAAGATTGATAAAATTTATGCTAGATCAAAAAATAATATTTAGTGCAGATTTGAGCAGAGCAAAAAGTAAGCTTTGGAGGTGACATAGTAGAGGATAGTAGTCTCTAGTGGATAGAGATCCATTATCTAGGGCAGTGAGGACAAAGGTCTTATGAGTGAGGACAAAGTCTTCTGTGGAGAGAGGTCCACAAGCCAGAGTAATGGAGGCAGTAAGTATTCTAAGAGGATTACCAACCAGAGGATAGGGGAAATAGTTCTCCTATGGATAGAGATCCATGAACTTGATTAGGGGATTGGTATCTCCTTTGGATAGAGGTCCATAAACATTGTAATAGGGAAGGATTCCCAAAATGTTTATTGAGAAAGTTTTAGTGAAATATTTTCTTCGTAGACGTAGCCCACATTGGGTGAACCACGTTAAATTGGTGTCTCTATTATGTGTGATGATTTATGCATTGCTTTGATTACTGTAGTTGATATTGTCGTTGATAATATTGGATAATATTGTTTGGGAAATAAAAGTAAAAAATGATCTTCACCCCCTCTCGATATAAGCTTGTGTTCTTCAATTGGTATCAAAGTGTGTTTCTTCAAAAGAGTTTAACAACTTGAAGGAAAAGCTCACAAGAACACAGATGGATGCTCAAAATGGATCTTCAAGGAATTCGACACCATTGTTCGATGGAAAAAATTATGCACTTTGGAGTGTGAGAATGAAGATTCACCTAATGGCAATTGGAAATAAAATTTGGCAAGCAGTTTAGGATGGATACATACTGCCAATAAATCCACCTATAGATAAATATGGTAAGCTCCTACAATTGAATAATTCAAATGCAATGAATGGAATTTTAAAGGGTTTGCGTGAAACACATTTTATAAAGGTTATACATTGCACATAAACAAAGGAAATTTGGGATAAGTTGAAAGGTATATATGAGGGAGACAAAAATGTCAAAAGGGAAAAGTTATAAAATTACAAGAGAACATTTGAAGACCTAAAGATGAAGGATGAGGAAAACATTTCTACATACCTACTTCGTGTGGATGAGGTTGTTAACTCCATGCAAGGACTTGGGATTAAATTTGAAGAAACAAATGTTTGCGAAAAGATTTTAAGGTGACTCCAAAAAAGGTATAGTGAAAAGATTTCAGCTATAGAAGAGTCAAAAGATATTGAACTTTTGACAAGGGATGAATTATATGGAATTCTCACAGCTTTTGATATGAGAACAAAAGAGGAACCTATTCCCTAGAAAGAAGAAGCCTTCAAATTTACAAAGAAGACAAAGGGTAAGAAGTCAGATTCAAGCAATGAATTATCCAGTGATGAGGAAGCAAATTATGGAAGAAGAAAAAAGGAATCAAGAAAGTATAAAGGTACGAAATTAGTTAAGTGTTTTAAATATGGAAAATATGGTCACTATGCAACTGATTTTCTAGAAGTTGGAAATAGCAGTGGTGATGAAAAATAGGATCATAAGAACAAGGAAATAGTAAAACACAGGTACGAAAAGAAAAGTAGGGATAAACAAGGCAAGCAAGGAAAGAAGTTTTCCAAAGGCATAAGAAGAGTATTTATGCAGATAAGGCAAGTAAGAGTTCAAGTGATAATGATGGAAGATCCTCAAATAATGATGAAGATGAAATTCTATTTCTAGGAGAAGAAAAAGAAGTGGTTAGAAATAGGACACCAATAATTCTCAAATATTTTAGATGTGGTAAATTTGATCATCTTGAAGATAGTTGTACAAGGAATGGATTTAGTTTCAGTGACAATGAATATGAAGATGCTTTTGAAGGACCAAAAGAAGAAAGTCTTCTTATGCCAATAGAAGAAGAAGGGAGTGCTTCTAGTGGAAATGAATCAAAAAAGAATAAATATAATGTTGAGAATAAAAGAATAGAGGAAGGTCCAAGGTGTAGAGCAATTAGTTCATCCAAACCCCATAAGGGGGTAGAGGTCCAAGGTTCAAATCTCTGGCCTCGTCGGACTGAACACTTGTCCCTTTCTTGGTGCTTTCAACAACGTAAAAGGTTTAAAATGATTGTGGCATGGCAGTTATATGGGTAAACTGTGTGAAGATCTATGTGGCAGCTTTCTAGGTGAACAATGTAGAATATTGTGAAGGCCATAAAAGCTGGACAGCCTGCTCGAATTTGTGGCGGCTACCGATTTTGCCATGCTATTAAAAAAAAAAAAGGGGAAGAATAAAAAAAAGAAGAGGATGGAGAAGTTGATCTTAAGGGTGAGCTTATTTCTTCTCTCAATGCATTGAGAAAGGTAAGAAAGCAGAACTCAAAAATCAAGCTTCAATTTCAAGAATGTGATGAAGAGAAAGGAAAACTTATGAAATATCTAACCAACTCAATAGCTAAGATAAGGAGATTTAAAGAGAAGTTAGAAGCAAAGGTTCTAGAATGTGAAAGGTTGGAGCATGAAGTATCTTCATTAAGGAAGGAAGTAAAATAGTCTAAAGGTAAACTATACAAGTTTGGGAGAAGCTCAAATAAATTGGATAAGATTATCAAGGTACAAAGATCTTCATCAAACAAGACAAGACTTGGTTTTGAAGAAGAATATAAAGGACAAGGAGAGGAGTCAATATCAAGCTCCAAAGAAGAAGAAGCTTCAGAAGAAGATATTGAAAGAGAAAGTGAGACTTCTGAGGATAAGTTGGACAATAGGAAGTTCAAAAAAGAAAGGAACAATGCACAAACAAGGAACAGATGGAATAGGAAACAACACAGGGTAGAAGAGACTAAGAGACCAATGGGTTCAAGGTAAGGTTTTTTCAATGGATGTTGCTCTAATGTCACAGGTTTGGGTACAAGGCTACACAATGTAGGACACATGAAAGATAGAAATATGGAAACTTCAAAAACAAGAATCTCTTTCAAGGGTATTGCTATTCTTGTAATCAGTTTTGTCATAAGACAGTTAATTGCAGGGTTCATGACAAGAATGGACATGGATTCACTAGGAGAAACTTAAAATTATTTAAACCTTCAAGGAACCAAAACATTAAGTGTAATAAGTGCAATAATGTTGGGCATACAACAAAGTGGTGTAGAGAAAAATTTCCAGAGACAAGCAGGAACATGAATATTCAAAGGAATCAAAAGGATAGGTTGAGAAAGAAAGTGGACAAAGGTAAAGAGCAGTGTATGCTGAGAGTAGAGACACTCCCACCCCAAAATTAGCCACCTCAAGAGAGGAGGTGGGGGAGGGGCTAAGCTAAGATTCTCATTCTTAGCCCCAAGTCCCAAATGTGGCCCTTTGCCATTGATGACAAAGGGGGAGAGAATTGAGTTAGGGGGAGAGCATTCAGTCAGGGGGAGTGTTAGGATCCTATCCTAAAATTAATTAATAATCTTAATAATAATAATATATTATATCCTATGGTCATAATAATAAAATAATATAATAATTAATTATATTATTTATTATATTATTATAAGATTAGGGTTAGGAAGCATTGCAACCTTTCACCTATAACCCTAGAGGGGTATAAAACATTGTTAGAACTTATCATTCAATGATCCATGAATATAAAATATAATATAATTTATTGAAGGGACTTCCCGACAATATCAAAAGGCAATTTTTTTAGATTTAGGTTATTTATTATTTATTTGTCATTTTATGTGCTAGGAACCCTAGGTTCCTACCATCTGGTATCAAAGCCTTATGGATCCAACCATATTGGTCAAGGAAATGAAAAATGACATTACAAAAATTAGAAGAATGATTGAAAAAAATAAAAAAAACAAATGGATGTTGAACAAGGTGCAGCAAAAGTATTGTCATTGTTGTCAACACAGACAAAAATTGATGCAGTTGAAGCAATGGACAAGAATTCTGAAGTCAGTCAGATCAAGTACAGTGAATTTGCAGGAAAACAGAAGTGACCCAGATTCAGAAATTTGCAGAAAAAGACAAGTAAGAAAACTGTCGCGATATCGCGACAGGTTGAGAGGTCCGAAGGCAGAAAGAAAAATGTCGCGATTTCGCGACATAACGGAGGAGAGAGAAAATGCATGCCAAATTGTCGCGATTTCGCGACATGGCCGAGGAGAGAGAAAATGCATGCCAAATTGTCACGATTTCGCGACATGGTCGAGGAGAGAGAAGGTGCAAGCAAAATGGTCGCGATTTCGCGACATGGTCGAGGAGAGAGAAAATGCATGCCAAATTGTCACGATTTCGCGACATGGTCGAGGAGAGAGAAGGTGCAAGCAAAATGGTCATGATTTCGCGACATGGTCGAGGAGAGAGAAGGTGCAAGCAAAATTGTCATGATTTCGCGACATGGCCGAGGAGAGAGAAGGCGCAAGCAAAATTGTCATGATTTCAGACATGGTGAGAAAAGATGGAGAAAGGGAAAATGTCATGATTTCACGACATGTCGGAGGCCAAGAAGCTAAGTCGAGTAACTGTAGCGATTTCGCTACATGTTGAATTTTTGCGAGCAAGGAGAAAGTGCTAAGTGAAAAAGTTGTAGCGATTTCGCTACAAGTCGAAAACTACACAAAGCAAAGGTGTAGCGATTTCGCTACAAGTTGAAAAAGCTCAACATGAAGGTGTAGCGATTTCGCTACAAGTCCAAAAGTGCACTATGCGAAGGTGTAGCGATTTCGCTACCAGTCAAAATCGCAAAACTCAAAGATGTAGCAAGTCGAAAGCACAAGGCACAAAGTTGTAGCGATTTCGCTACTGCATGAAGCAAGGATTGTACAGAAGCTGAAAGCGTCACGATTTCATGACAAAGCTGAGGATGACGTCAGCAAAATTGAAAGTGTCACGATTTCATGACAGGGTGAAAGAAAAGCCGTTGGAAGCCGAAAGCGTCATGATTTCATGACAAAGATGAGGATGACGTCAGAAAAGTGAAAGTGTCACGATTTCATGACAAGTTGCAAGAGAAGCCTCAGGAAGCCGAAAGCGTCGCGATTTCATGACAACATTAAGGATGACGTCAACAAAAGTTTGAAGTGTCACGATTTCGTGACATGAACGGTGGGAAAGCTTTCAAAGGCCAAAATGGTCACGATTTCGTGATAGCAAGGGCATGAAGGCGTACGGCTGCAAAAAGTGTTGCGATATCACGACAGGTCAGGTTTTCACGGTCAACAGCCCAAAAAAAGTCAAATGGGCAGAAATGTCATGAATTCGTGATAGGTAACAGTTTGGCTGGTAAATGCCGAAGGAACATGCAAGGTGACACGTGTCGAAAAAGCATCATGCAGCCAGTTACGTAAGAAGTAACTGAAGTCAGATCGGCAGTTACACATTGACAGGTGTTGGACATGCACTGGAACATCTGTATATGCATGATTGAAAAGCATTCGAAGAATCACATATGGAGAATCGAAAGTGTATTCGAAAAGCTGTATTTGTAGAATTCGAACAATCGAATATGAAGGGTCGTAAAAGCTTTCGAACAGACGTATTTGCAGCATTCAAAATAGCCGTATATGCAGGATCGTAAAAGCATTCGAACAACTGTATTTGCAAGGATTCGAACAGCCGCTTATGGAGAGGAGAAAAGAATTCGAACAGTTAGAGTATGTCATTCGACTGCATGCAGGATTGAAAAGTTATAGAAGACGAAGAGTCCCGATGAGAAAAAGGGGTTATAAAAGGACAGTCGTATAGAGAATACTATGGCTGTTGTTAGAGGGAAATTGCTATGAAAAGAGGGTTAGAAGAGAGCCAAGAGAGAAATTAGCAGAGCCGTGAGAGTGTGCAGAGTTTGTTTAATTGCAGACCAGTCAGGGTCATGTAAGAAGTGAAGACATTTTTATATCATTTTAAATTGCTCAGAATTGCAGTCCAAGTTGGTGCTTGGGACTAGGGGTTGGTGCTCCTATCTGTTGCAGCAGAAAACTAAGGGGTTGGTGCTCCTTCCAGTAGATGCTTGGTAAAGTGTTTGTAAAATTGGTATTTTGCAAAGACTGGATTTGGATTGGAGTCCAAGCGAGTCATTTTTGAGGAGTAGCCAAATTGGTGAACCTCGGTATATTGAGTGTTGTGGTGTGCTCTATTGTTCAATTTGCTTTTCTGGTTTTCAAGTTCTCTTTGCTTCATTTTAAATGTTGTAGATTTGATAATTAATATTTACACTGATTCACCCCCCCTCTCAGTGTCATTGTGTGAATATCAATTGGTATCAGAGCAAGGTTCCTTGAACAAGCTTAATCAGCTAAGGTGATCTTGGAAGAAACAATGGCAGGCGGTGAAGGATTCTCATCCAACAAAGCTCCCTTGTTTGATGGAACTAATTACACTTTCTGGAAACTCAGGATGCAAACATATCTGAGTGCATTGGGATATGATATTTGGGATTCTGTAGATAGTGGATACACAGCACCCACTACTCCTCCAACAGATACTGCTGAGAAGAAAAAATTTGAGAACAACTCCAAAGCTAAGAATGCCATAATGTGTGGACTTGTAGACAGTGAATTGATAAGAGTCATGAGCTGCAAATCGGCAAAAGACATGTGGGATAAACTGAAGAGCATCCATGAAGGAGACAACAAGATCAAGGAAGCCAAGCTGCAAACTCATCGAGCTCAGTTCGAAGCATTACAAATGAAGGAAGATGAGAACATAGAGGCCTATATGCTTGAGAGTCAATGGAATCATCAATGCAATCAGAGGACTCGGTGAAGAAATGGATGATGCAGTTGTTGTGAAAAAGGTTCTCAGAACCCTTCACAAATGATTTAACTCCAAAGTTTCTGCAATAGAAGAGGCAAAAGATCTAAACAATTTTAGCATGGATGAGCTGCATGGTTCCTTGACTGCATACGAAATGAGAATAGGACAAACTAAGCCTATAGACAGAGAAGCTGCTTTTAAAGCACACAAGAATATAAAAACTGAACATGAATCTGAGGATGAAGAGACACTGGATGAAACAGAAGCAAATTTTGTTCGAAAACTCACAAAGGGAAAAGGAAAATATAGAGGAAAGCTACCATTCAAGTGCTTCAATTGTGGAGGAGTCGGTCATTTTGCAGCCAAATGCCCAATGCATGAGAAAACCAAAAATGGTGAAGGGTCACTCCAAGAAAAAGGTGACTGGAAGAAGAAACAAAATTTTAGAAAGAACAACCTCAAGAAGAAAAGCTTCATATCAAAGAATGTCAGCTCTTCTGAAGAAAGCTCAGGTGAGGATTCTGAAGAAGAAACAGGTGAAGCTCTGTTCATGGCACTTGAAGAGGAAAGAACAGAAGAAAATTAGGAAGGTGATGAAAGCTTTAAAGATGAGGCTGAAGTTTATCTGGAAGGAGAATTGGTTGCTGCACTTGAAGAGTTGAGTGTAGAAAGGAAAAAGAACAAAAAGTTTTCAAGAAAACTAGAGGATGCCATTGACATAATAAACAGTTTAAAAATACAGACGAGAGGAATTCAAGAAAATGTCTGAAGTTCTTGATGAACAATTAACTGTAAAGACAGTTGAATGCAGCAAGCTAGAGGAAGACATTGTTAAGTTAAGGATGCAGCTAGAGGAGATGAATAGAAAATTGAGCTGCTTTCATAAGTTTGAAGAAAGTACTGTAAAGCTGGATAAAATGTTAAATAACCAAAGGCCTTCCGGCATCAAATTTGGTTTAGGCTTCGATGAAGGAGAATCATCAAAGGGTTCAAAGGCCTTGAATGTAGAACCCATAAAGAAAGAAGAAAAGATCAAGGTTGACCTAGAAAAAACAAATCATGCCAAAGAAAGCAATAATGCCAGACTCAAGAAGAGTATTGACAAAGATGGATTCACAAAAGTCACACATCCAAGAAGGAGAAGATTCATGGCTCCTACTTCAAACTGGCAAAGACCGGCACCCAGGTTTAATCATTCCTTTTCTGGTTATTGTTTTAAATGCAATGCTTATGGCCATATGATTTCAGATTGCAGGCATAATGTATCTCAAAGGAATTTCACCAGTAGAAATGTTTTTTCTCCTTTAATGAATTATGCGGTTGAATGTTATAATTGTCATAATTTTGGACATATTGCTAGAAACTGTAGAAGCACTTGTGCATCAAATAATTATCAGGGTAGAAAATCTCAACCAAGTGGGTTGAAACAAAACAAGAAATTTCTTGAAAAATAGGCACATGCTAATGAAAGGACAAAGGCAAAACAAGTAGCCAAATCTGTCATCAAACCAGAATGGAAAGAAAAGGAATCTTTGATTGTTCAGACTGCTTTTAAAGCACAAGACAAATCTGCACCATGGATACTTGACAGTGGATGCTCCAGTCACATGACAGGTGACAAGCAAAAATTTGAGAATTTACAGAATTATGAAGGTGGTTCTGTGAAATTTGGAAATAATGATGGAGCAAAGATTGTTGGAAAGGGATCAGTCAAGATCAGTGATGGAAAGATAAAATCAAAAGAAGTCTTGTTTGTGATTGGTCTGAAGCATAACTTGCTGAGTGTAAGTCAAATCTGTGACAGAGGTCATGAAGTCATTTTTAAGAAGCAGGGTTGTGAAGTGAGAAAAGCACACAGTGGGAAGTTGATAGCTACTGGATCTAGGACTTCTGGTAATCTATATACTCTCTCAAAAATTGTAGAAGGAACATGCTTGATTGGACAGGAAGATGAAAATTGGTTGTGGCACAAGAGGCTCGGTCATATTAGTTTTGACAATCTGGCAAAAATAAGTTCAAAAAGGGCAGTAAGAGATATACCAACCATTGGCAAACCAGTAAATAGCATCTGTGCTT
Organism: Wollemia nobilis; assembly: GCA_028583015.1. Classification (NCBI taxonomy): domain Eukaryota; kingdom Viridiplantae; phylum Streptophyta; class Pinopsida; order Araucariales; family Araucariaceae; genus Wollemia; species Wollemia nobilis. The sequence goes on along the minus strand of JAQPPZ010016467.1, from coordinate 9,010,289 downwards.
CATGTCAAAAAGGGAAGCAAACCAGATCCACTTTTAAATCAAAGGAATACTTCACCAGCAAACCTTTGGAGATAATTCATACTGATTTGTGTGGACCCATGAGAACACAAAGCATAAATGGTGACAAATACTTTATGTTGTTAATAGATGATTACTCCAGGATGACATGGATATTATTTTTAAAGCTTAAATCAGATGCCTTTGAGATGTTTAAGATTTTTAAAAAATAGGTTGAAAATCAAAGCTGGAAAAAGGATTAAATGCCTAAGATCAGACGAGAGGAGGAGAGTTTATTTCAGAAGAATTTGCAGAATACTGTCAAAAATATGGGATAAGAAGACAGTTTTCAGCAGCTAGGACACCTCAGCAGAATGGTGTTGTAGAAAGGAAGAACAGAACAGTGCAGGAAATGGCACGGACAATGCTGGCTGAGAACAAAATAGCTGACATATTTTGGAAAGAGGCAGTACATACTGCAGTTTACATTCAAAACAGGTGCATGCTAAGACCACATGAAAGCAAAACACCTTATGAGCTGTGGTTCGACAGAAAGGCAACAACAAGACATTTCAAAGTATTTGGCAGCAAGTGCTACATCAAACGGACTGAAGATAATCTCGATAAATTTGAAGATAGAGCTGATGAAGGTATCTTTCTTGGTTACTCAACAAAAAGCAAAGCCTACACATGTTACAACAAGAGGCTAAAGAAAATTGTTGAGAGTGCTTGATGTGAAAGTTGATGAAGGTAGAGAACAAGAAATTACTTATCAAGAAAACTACCCTATTTATGAAGAAGTCATTGAAGGTGATGATGAAAAGGAAACAGATGAGAATCAGAAAATTGATCCAGATGTTGTAAAAACTGACTCAGAAGAAGAAGAAAACAGGAAATTTAAAACAGGCAATTGGCAGAAAAACCATCCCAGTGAACAGATTATTGGGGATCCCACAGATGGTATTCAGACAAGAAGAGCAGCAGTGCGGAACTATTCTCTGTTATCTAGCATTGAACCTAAAAATGTTGCTGAAGCAAGCACAGATGAAAGTTGGATGAAGGCAATTAATGAAGAACTAGATCAGATTGAGAAAAACAATACCTGGGAATTAGTACCACGGCCAACAAATAAAAACATAATAGGCACTAAATGGATTTTTTGAAATAAGTTAAATGAAGATGGACAGGTTGTCAGAAATAAGGCAAGATTGGTCTGTAAAGGCTATGCTCAAGTTGAAGGCATTGATTTTGAGGAAACCTTTGCACCGGTAGCAGGACTAGAGGCAATCGGAATGTTTCCGGCTTTAGCGAGTCCATAAAAATTTCAAAGTATATCAAATGGATGTAAAATCAGCATTTCTGAATGGAAAAGCTGGAAGAAGAGGTTTACATTGAACAGCCAGATGGTTTCCAACTTGGTGACAATCCAGATTTTGTTTGCAGGTTAAAGAAAGCATTATATGGTTTGAAACAGGCACCCAGAGCATGGTATGCAAGGCTGGATAACTATCTTATTAAACAAGGGTTCAAGAAAGGTTTGGTGGACAACAATTTATATGTCAAAACAGAGAAGGGGCATCTTATTGTTCTTGTTGTTTATGTAGATGATATAATATTTGGCAGCAGCATGGATGAATATTGCAAAGACATATCAACTAAAATGAAGAAAGAATTTGAGATGTCTATGATTGGTGAACTTTCTTATTTCCTAGGACTGCAGGTCAATCAAAATGAAAAGGGCATTTTTATTTCTCAAGTTAAATATGTAAAAGAAATGCTGAAAAAGTTCACAATGGAAGACAACAAACCTGTTAGCACTCCCATGACAATAGGCTGCAAGTTAAGCAAGGATGACAAATCTCCAGATGTAGATCAAACAATGTACAGGTCTATGATTGGAAGCCTACTGTATTTAACATCCACTAGACCGGACATATTACAAGCGGTATGCATGGTTGCAAGATTTCGAGGCTAGTCCCAAAGAAACTCATGTGACAATTGTAAAGAGGATCTTCGGGTACCTCAAGGGTACTATGGATTATGGGTTGTGGTACCCAAAAGGTAAAGATTTCACTTTGATTGCATATTCGATGCAGATTGGGCAGGATGTATTGATGACGAAAAGAGTACCAGTGGAGGAGCATTTTATCTTGGAGACAGGCTGGTAGCATGGCACAACAAGAAACAAGAATCAGTCTCTCTATCCACTGCAGAGGCAGAATACATTGCAGCCACAACATGCTGTACACAGATATTATGGATGAGACAAACTTTGAAAGATCTTGGTATTCACTTCAAAGAGCCAATATCAATAAAATGTGATAACACTAGTGCTATCAACATATCCAAGAATCCGGTTATGCATTCTAGAACCAAACATATTGCAATCCGATATCATTTCTTGAAGGATAAAGTTGTTGAAGGAGAGGTCAAATTGGACTTTGTTCCAACTACAGAAGCGGTAGCTGATATATTCACAAAACCATTGCCCAAGGAAGTTTTTGAGTACCTTCGACATAAGTTGGGAGTGGTCACAATTCCCAAGAACTGACTTTCATTTGGGATCACATTCTTCGGGGGTGCATTTATGCCTATACTTATAGTTTTGCTTATATTCATGATTTTTGCTAACTATAACAACATTTGTCTGAGAGTGGTGTGCATAGACTCAGGGGGAGTCTGCAACAACCCTTTGGTATTATTGTCAAAGGGGGAGAAGAATTACAGGAGAGTGCATAAGTGTTGCCAACAATTCCAAAGGGGGAGATTGTTGAACAAGGTGCAGCAAAAGTATTGTCATTGTTGTCAACACAGACAGAAATTGATGCGATTGAAGCAATGGACAAGAATTTTGAAGTCAGTCAGATCAAGTACAGTGAATTTGCAGGAAAACAAAGTGACCCAGATTCAGAAATTTGCAGAAAAAGACAAGTAAGAAAAGCTGATCGCGATATCGCGACATGTTTTTTGTCGCGATATCGCGACAGGTTGAGAGGTCCGAAGGCAGAAAGAAAAATGTCGCGATTTCGCGACATGGGGGGGGGGGGGGGGGGGGGGGGGGGGGGGGGGGGGGGGGGGGGGGGGGGGGGGGGGGGGGGGGGGGGGGGGGGGGGGGGGGGGGGGGGGGGGGGGGGGGGGGGGGGGGGGGGGGGGGGGGGGGGGGGGGGGGGGGGGGGGGGGGGGGGGGGGGGGGGGGGGGGGGGGGGGGGGGGGGGGGGGGGGGGGGGGGGGGGGGGGGGGGGGGGGGGGGGGGGGGGGGGGGGGGGGGCGGGGGGGGGGGGGGGGGGGGGGGGGGGGGGGGGGGGGGGGGGGGGGGGCGGGGGGGGGGGGGGGGGGGGGGGGGGGGGGGGGGAGAGGGGGGGCGTCGGCGCGGCGGGGGGGGGGGGGGGGGGGGCAGGCAAAATTGTCACGATTTCGTGACATGTCAGAGGCCAAGAAGCTAAGTCGAGTAACTGTAGCGATTTCGCTACATGTTGAATTTTCGCTGGCCGAAGCAGGGAGAAAGTGCTAAGTGAAAAAGTTGTAGCGATTTCGCTACAAGTCGAAAATACACAAAGCAAAGGTGTAGCGATTTTGCTACAAGTTGAAAAAGCTCAACATGAAGGTGTAGCGATTTCGCTACAAATCCAAAAGTGCACTATGCGAAGGTGTAGCGATTTCGCTACCAGTCAAAATCGCAAAACTCAAAGATGTAGCAAGTCGAAAGCACAAGGCACAAAGTTGTAGCGATTTCGCTACTGCATGAAGCAAGGATTGTACGGAAAGCGAAAGCGTCGTGATTTCGTGACAAAGCTGAGGATGACGTCAGCAAAAAATGAAAGTGTCACGATTTTGTGACAGGGTGAAAGAAAAGCCGTTGGAAGCCGAAAGCGTCGTGATTTCGTGACAATGATGAGGATGACGTCAGCAAAAGCTGAAAGTGTCACGATTTCGTGACAAGTTGCAAGAGAAGCCTCAGGAAGCCGAAAGCGTCACGATTTCGTGACAACATTAAGGATGACGTCAGCAAAAGTTTGAAGTGTCACGATTTCGTGACATGAACGGTGGGAAAGCTTTCAAAGGCCAAAATGGTCACGATTTCGCGACAGCAAGGGCATGAAGGCGTACGGCTACAAAAAGTGTCGCGATATCGCGACAGGTCAGGTTTTCACGGTCAACAGCCCAGAAAAAGTCAAATGGGCAGAAATGTCACGAATTCGCGACAGGTAACAGTTTGGCTGGTAAATGCCGAAGGAACATGCAAGGTGACACGTGTCGAAAAAGCATCATGCAGCCAGTTACGTAAGAAGTAACTGAAGTCAGATCGGCAGTTACACATTGACAGGTGTTGGACATGCACTGGAACATCTGTATATGCATGATTGAAAAGCATTCGAAGAATCACATATGGAGAATCGAAAGTGTATTCGAAAAGCTGTATTTGCAGAATTCGAACAGCCGAATATGAAGGGTCGTAAAAGCTTTCGAACAGACGTATTTGCAGCATTCAAAACAGTCGTATATGCAGGATCGTAAAAGCATTCGAACAGCCGTATTTGCAAGGATTCGAACAGCCGCTTATGGAGAGGAGAAAAGAATTCGAACAGTTAGAGTATGTCATTCGACTGCATGCAGGATTGAAAAGTTATAGAAGACGAAGAGTCCCGATGAGAAAAAGGGGTTATAAAAGGACAGTCGTACAGAGAATACTATGGCTGCTGTTAGAGGGAAATTGCTGTGAAAAGAGGGTTAGAAGAGAGCCAAGAGAGAAATTAGCAGAGCCGTGAGAGTGTGCAGAGTTTGTTTAATTGCAGACCAGTCAGGGTCATGTAAGAAGTGAAGACATTTTTATATCATTTTAAATTGCTCGGAATTGCAGTCCAAGTTGGTGCTTGGGACTAGGGGTTGGTGCTCCTATCTGTTGCGTGAGAAAACTAAGGGGTTGGTGCTCCTTCCGGTAGATCGTTGGTAAAGTGTTTGTAAAATTGGTATTTTGCAAAGACTGGATTTGGATTGGAGTCCAAGCAGTCATTTTTGAGGAGTAGCCAAATTGGTGAACCTCGGTATATTGAGTGTTGTGGTGTGCTCTATTGTTCAATTTGCTTTTCTGGTTTTCAAGTTCTCTTTGCTTCATTTTAAATGTTGTAGATTTGATAATTAATATTTACACTGATTCACCCCCCCTCTCAGTGTCATTGTGTGAATATCAATGGAACGTTCTGATCGTATTATACAATATTTAATGGAAATACAAGAGGAGACCCTAGCCATGGAATATCAAGTCGAGGAGGAAGAAACCATAGCCATGGAATCCCATGTAGAGGAGGAACCCATAGCTATGGAATCCCAGGTAGAGGAGGAGCCCATAGTCATTGAATCTCAGGTGGTATCCATTTCATCTTTCGGGAAGAAAGAAATAAATCAAAACCCTAGAAATTTTTTTTTTTCGAAAAGGTAGAAGGCAAAGATTTTCAAATGGTATATAATGCATTTTTGGAAGGAGAAAATATAATAAACCCTAAAAAATAAAAATGTTTTTTAAAAGAAGTGTATGATGAAGAGAAGGATAGCTCCCACGGTGAAAACATTACCAAAAACAATGCAAAAAAATTAAGGTTTCCACGAGTGATCAGAAAAACTAAAAAATTTAAATTAATACTAGAGTCCTCAGCTATTAATGAAGCCCATAGCATGAATGGGTGCTCTTGCATCCGCCCTCCGCCTTGGCCTCCTCCTATGATAAAAAAAAATGACACATATAATCTGGCTTGAAAATAATGGAAGCCAATGTCAGAGTTGTTGCTATTTTCTGCATCATCTGCATACATTTAGACTATATAGGATCCTACCATTGGTACCCGCTCAGCCTAAATATTTAACAATAGTACCTCAAAAATGCAATATCAATGCTTTCATAAATTTGTACGGACATGAAATTTCCATGCCTGAATATTTTCAGCTAGTGGTGATGAACATTATAGTCTCTCGCACACTCAACATTCCAATGCCAAATTTATCAAGAGCAATAGAGAGGTTGCGACCCAACGATATGATTTACTTATTTGAACCATTACGTTCTTTGTTGCCAAATGCAATGGCCAAGAGTGACAAGGCCTACATTCTACAAAATTCCATAGATTACATTGAAATTTTATAGCAACAACTACCCATTCATTCCAAGAAATATGGATTTTGTAAAATAAAACATGGGGCAGTGATATTTTTGTAAAATGTGAAATTGATCAGCCTCTCTCACCCGACTGTGATAAATCTATTATCATTTTATCATTAGGCAAAAACTATCGAGATGAAAATTTGACACTGCACTACAAAAGGTCAAGATGGCATCAATTATACTTTCCATCCATTATACTTGGTATCAAATTTGATGAAAACGTGTAAAGAAGGAAAAAATCTTACCAGTAGCGGCCTCCAAGTCCCGAGTACTATTTGTAAGCGATTCATACCAATTGGCACCCAACACAATACCAATGGAGGAATTTAGATTTTGAGTTTCCTATTAGAATTACTTTAATAGTTATCACTTTCTATTTTATGAATGATAATAGAAGGGATTGTGTTGATTACAAACTTGCCTTGTGTTTCCTGAACTTTTGAACACCCGTACCATGAGAAAGTAGAATGTTGTGGATAGCAATGTAAGGTTCCATGGATGAGTTTCCTGTTGTGCAATTTCCAAAAGGAGTGGAGCATATTCAAGGAGCATGGATGCCCATATCATATCCTCAAATACTCTGTGTAGTTGGCTCGTTTATAGTTATCCAATGCTTGAAACGGTCGCCGAATAGCTCAAAATATTTCTCTGCATAGTCTGCAAATTCATTCCTACAATATATCATCTCTTCGAATTTATCACTAATTCAACCATACCCATGATCATAAGCAATGGTGTATGGTGTGCTGTAGAAAAATAATTAAGTCTTACACAATCTGGGAATTCAACCGACCTCCATATTCGTATTCCAGCACTTGTGGAAGATCAAAATTATTGATTGTTACAAACGGTTCGATCCCTATCATTCATAGTGAACAACAATCAATAAAATGCAAAGAAAAATTATTAGAAAAATATATATGCACTGCTATTTGATAATGGGTATCGCGTTTGAGAAGACAATTGATTAAGCTATTGTAATATTTCACTCATTCAGGATTGACAGGTCCTCGTCCTTCTGTGATTCCTCACCAGGAAACCAAGGTCAAATGAAGTAGAAAATTGCAGTGAAAACCCAAAAAAAAAAAAAAAAATCGAGTTACCTAGAATCAGGCATGCCCAGGAGATTGAAAAGTGGTAGGCATCCACTCGAATTTATGCCATCATATCTACATCTCCTTGTATTTCATGAATTTATCCAAAGCAATTTCAAAATTCTTTAGGTAACTAAATAAAAAATTATTCATTCAACATTCCGAGTAACTAACAGATATATAAAAAAGACCACGACCTTGTATAGATGATACTGATCAATGGCAGTATCCCCGCTATTTCCATAATCAATTTAACCGATGCCACAAAGTCGACATTTGTGAATGTTACCTATAATCCAGCTCAGTCAATGATGCCTAAGTAACGAACTTATGGCCAGGTAGTGATACTTGGTGTTGTTGTTGCTATTCTGCAATGCACATGAATTCTTGAATTTCTTGTTAAATGAGATTGTTGAAATTTTGAAGAAGGAAGCTAGTGCCATCAAAAAAATTATCAAGGAATTTAACACAACCAGAGAAGAAAATAAAACTAGGTGTTTACGATGTGAAACTGTAACTGCAAGAGACAAAACCTTTTTGGATATCAGTTTTTATATAGAAAAAAACAATTCTATTACAAGCTATCTCTGTAACTTCGCCTCAATTGAGACTTTCAATGCTGAGGACAAGTTCTTTTGTGATAAGTACTGCAGTTGGCAAGAAGCACAAACATGAATTAAAATCAATATTCCACCTCAAATTCTTGTTATCCACTTGAAATGTTTTAAATTTATCGAACAACTCGAGTGATATAAAAAGCTTTCTTACTGTGTTGTATTTCCTATGGAGCTCAAGCTATGGAACACAACTGATAATGCTCCCAGTTCAGATGTGGAATATTCACTTTTTGCAGTTGTGGTTCATGTTGCTGTGGTCCAAATAATGGGCACTATGTTAGCCTTGTAAAAAGCCATAATCACTGGCTCTTTTTTGATGACAAGAATGTAGAAATTATTGACGAGTCTGTTGTGCAAACATTTTTTGGCTCGACAACAGAGTATACAAACAACATAGATCATGGTTATATCTTGTTTTATGAGAGTCTAGACTACAATATACTATGTAAGTGATATACTATGTAAGTGATATACAATATATCACTAATAAAATGCACTAGTGGCTGATCGAAAGGGGCTCGCACAAAGTGCAAACAACACTTATTGAAGCATATACCAAGTTACTTGCCCCTGAGCTTTCACGGAAAGACGTTTGGAGAATTACAAAATGGAGTTCCAAGTCAATTTCAGCTTTGAGGACAAAGCTATTTTCAAGAGGGGTGGAATGTTAGGATCCTGTCCTAAAATTAATTAATAATATTAATAATAATAATATATTATATCCTATGGTCATAATAATAAAATAATATAATAATTAATTATATTATTTATTATATTATTATAAGATTAGGGTTAGGAAGCATTGCAACCTTTCACCTATAACCCTAGAGGGGTATAAAACATTGTAAGAACTTATCATTCAATGATCCATGAATATAAAATATAATATAATTTATTGAAGGGACTTCTCGACAATATCAAAAGGCGATTATTTTAGATTTAGGTTATTTATTATTTATTTATCATTTTATGTGCTAGGAACCCTAGGTTCCTACCAGGGAGCAATTTTGGAAAAAGAATGGTTACAAAAAAAGGGGTTTCCATCAATGACAAAGGGGGAGGTTGTTGGAAATTTGGAGTTAGTTGTGTTGTCATTGATGTCAAGAGTCAGTATCAGGAATCAGTGTAGGACTTGGCAAAATAAGGGTTAAAATATTTATATTTTAAGCCCAAGAGATTTGGCTTAAGAGCTTCACATGATTGGTCAAAAGGATGGTTAAATACCCTGAAGAAAAGACCTAAAGGAAATAATATTATAATATTTATTATTATAATATTAAAGGCGATCAAAAAAGTTAAGGGTGAAAGAGAAAAATACCTAGGCCCAAAGGAAATAATATTATAGCATTTTTATTATGATATTAAAGGTTAAATTAAAGCTACAAAGGAACATAATCGAGGACTTTGGAGCTCTGCTAGGGTTTGATGAGGAAAAACTACTTTGCTAGGGTTTGATGAAGAAAAATTGCTCTGCGGGGATGGCAACAACTTCCGGAGGAGGTCTAAAAAATTGGAGGAATGTCATGATGGCATTGGTTCTAGCACAGAGAGTGCATGCTCATGATGTTTTTTCATCTGAAAATGGCTGGAAGGAACATGATTTTCTAGTGCATGTCGGGAACCGCTTGTTAAAGAACAATGGATGTTTGGAATGATGTGAAGCCAGGCCAATTCTAGTGGTTCAAACAGACCCGGTGGTGGAAGATATGGAGTATCTAACCAAAAATGCCCTTATTGGCAAATTTTTAGGCATCCAAATTTCTCTCCCCTTTGTGGAGGCTTCGGTCAGGAAGACTTGCAATCTTGAAGGCGATGTGGAGGTGATGTTGAGTGCAAAAAACTATTTTATGGTGGTTTTCTCTTGTATTGCAGATCGTAACAAAGCATTTGAAGGGGGTCATTATTTTTATAACCAAGTGGGACTCTTTCTTAAACCCTGGCATGTGGATTTCAACCCATCAAAGGAGCGATCGTCGTGGGTTCCAGTATGGGTGCGGCTTCCATGGCTCCCGTTGGAATTCTAGAGAACTGATATCTTGCATAAGATTGCCCTTCTGCTTGGGAAGCTGGTTGGATCGTCACAACATACAATGGATAAAAAGGTAATCTCTGTTGCTTGTATTTGTGTTGAAATTGACTTAAATAATCCTATTCCAGATTAAATTGAAATATAATTTGGATCAACTACATGGGTTCAAAAACTTGACTATGAAGCTCTTCCATTTCATTTTGGGATTTACCATGAATATGACCACCTACAAAGAAAATGCCCTAAGTTTGTCCTACCCGTGGCTTCAAATCCTGGGCCCTCTCGGTCTGGACAAAGTTTGGATAAAGGAAAAGTCCCGATAAAGGAAGGGGAACGGGATAAGGAAGGTTTTGTTTCGATAAAATCTTGAAACAGACGACGAAGGACAAACAAAGACCTTAAGGATAGCCAGCCAGATTCTCTACTCAACCATTTTTAAATATTAGATGATCTTGATCAGTGCATGGAGATACCTGAAATGTCACTATCTGATGTAAATATAACAAGGCCAAATCGAGATGTCTATTCTTGAGGGAGAACTTAAGGAATCGGATCTAGGGGGTTTAAATGAAGAACAAAGGGCTTTGGATCTGAGTATAGGGGACATGGTTGGGTCTAGGCCTATAAGGGAAACTATTTTGGAAACTGGTACAAATTTAGTTATGTCCTCTCCTACTCAGGCACTGATGCAGTCATCATTAGATTGTAAAACTCCTACGGTGTTGGGATTGCAACAAAAAATAATTAAAAAAAGTTTTTCGGATAAGAATATGAAGGTGGGTTGAAAGAAGGACTACGATAAAATTAAGTTAATGGGGGAGACTTTGGTGGAGTCAGTCTTGGTGAGAACATTGGACACCCATTTTTATAACCCCCAAAAATGATTATCCTCTCATGGAATGTAAGGGGGTTGAACAACATCCCCAGATAAAAGGTTGTTCATGATTTGGTTCGTGTGCATTCTTCAAATGTGGTGTTTATTCAGGAGACTAAATTGGCTATTGCTAGTATGTTCAATATTGCTCCCAAGTTGTGGAGAAGGAGGTAATTCTAGTGTATTGGTGCATGTGGATATGCTGGTGGCATTGCTTGTTTATGGGATCCGGTTAAGATATCCTCTCTTACTTGGATTTCCAGCAGATGGTCTATTTTGATGGCCAGGCATGATAATGCATCTGGTGAAACCATCCTACTTACAAATGTGTATGCTCTTGTTGATTATAATGGTAAAGTGAATTTGTGGGAGCACATTTTCTTTGTGAGAAGTTTGGTTCCCATGTACCCATGGATTTTGGCTGGAGACTTCAACTCTATCACTTATTTTGAGGAGAAACGTGGTGGGGTGGACCATATCGAGCCTTTTTCTTCTATATTTAGTGCTCCTATCCAGGCCCTAAACTTGGTTGACATCAAGCCAGATAATGGGATATTTACGTGGCACAATAGAAGATGTGGGGAAGCTTCCATATCAGAGAGACTGGATAGGTTTTTGATATCCAGTTATTGAATGAGTAATAACAAAAATGCTAGTTCTATGATTCTAGAGGGTAGGGGATGTGATAATTGGCCTATCAAACTCTCTACTTTGGAGTTAGGGCTAAAAAATAATTCCTCCTTTAAGTTTCAACTTATGTGGCTTCATGATCCTAAGATTCATGATTTCATGTGAGGCTGGTGGACCACTGGCAAACCTCCTCATGACACCGCTATGTATTCCTTTATGAAGCGACTACAATTTGTAAAACATAAAATGAAGAGATGGAATCGACTAAATTTTGGGAACCTTTCCTTGGCTAAGTTGGCAGCTCTTATGAGGATGTAAGAAGCTTCAAGGAATATTAGAGATCAGGGATTCATGAAGGAGCTTCTTATTGAGGAATCTAAGGCTGCGAAAGACCTTGCTGAATGGGAACTGAGGGAAGAAATTTTTTGGAAACAAAAAGCTCGAGTATATTGGCTTCAGGAAGGGGATAGGAACACATCCTTCTTTTATAACTCAGTTAAGGCTCACTGTAATGGTAACTTGATTACCTCTCTTATGAATTCTCAGGGTGCCCTGCTCTCTTCTTTTAGGGATATTTCAGAAGAGACTAAGAGGTATTTTTCCTCTCTCTTCAAGGAGGACTCCCTATCAGATGATGAGAATGAAAAGCTTATTCTAAACTATATTCCAGTAATTGTTTCTAGAGAGATGAATGATCACTTGATGGGTCCAATTTACCTTTAGGAGTTGGAAAATGTTGTATTCAAGATGAAAAAAGGAAAATCCCCAAGCCCAGATGGATTCTCGATTGAGTTTTATCAGGAGTTTTGGAATTTAATCAAATTTTATCTTTTGGAGGTGGTCCATGAGTCCCAAAAGAACAAACAGATGCTAAGGTCCCTAAATTCTACCTTTGTGGTGCTTATACCTAAAAAAGAGGGAGCAAATTCCTTGGATATGTTCGGGCCTATTGCTCTCTACAATGTTGTGTATAAGATCATCACAAAAATTATTGCTAAGAGGTTGAAGATATGGTTGAGAAAAATCATCTTTGAGGAGCAAGGAGGGTTTGTTGTTGGCCGACAAATCTTGGATGGGTTTGTTATTGCTATAGAATCTATTCACTCGATGGAAACTTCTAAGGAGAAAACTATGTTCATTAAGTTGGACATGGCCAAATCCTATGATCGGGTTAGATGGTCCTTTCTTCATAAAGTTCTTGCTACTTTTGGATTTGAGGAATGGATTAGATAGGTGATGCATTGTGTTTCTTCTTCCTCATTCTTTGTTCTTGTTAATAATGAGCCATCATAGCTTTTTGAGGCCTCAAGGGGATTGAGGCAAGGAGATCCTTTATCTCCTTATTTGTTTATCATTATGGTGGAAGGGTTGGGAAGATTGCTCAAGTTTCAAGTCATGTAGGGTCTCATTTAGGGGTGGAAGTGGGATAGTAGTTTACCACCTCTTTCCCACCTTCAATTTATTGATGATAATGCTTTATTGGGAGTTACCACTATCAGGGAAGCTGACAATATTAGACAGTCTCTTGGAATTTATCTTGGTGCTTCTAGATAGTTTATTAATGAGGATAAGTCCTATATTTTCTTCTTCAATACCCCTCCTCTTATTCAATCAAGAATTGCTTGCATTCTAAGATTCTAGGTTGGAACTCTCCCCTTCATTTATCTTGGTATTCCAATTTCATCTCATCCTCTACCTAGATATTCTTGGCAATCTATGCTTGATAAGTTTAGAAGGAAGGTGAATCACTGGAATTTCAGATGGCTATCCACTGTAGGTAGAGTGTTGCTTTTAAAATCCATTGTTCAAGCTTTACCCATTTATAGATGTTTTGTACAAATAGCTCCCTCTCACTTCATCAAGGACATGGATTCTTTATCAAGACAATTTTTATGGTTTGGAAAACTTGATCAATCTAAATGGAGTTTGGTTAGGTGGGATTCTATATGTAGGCCGGTGCAAGAGGGAGGTCTTGGGTTGCGATAGAAAACTCTTTTTAGGTAGGCTTTGGTTGCTAAACTTTATTGGAGGTGGTGTACCTCTCAAGATCAGATTTGAGATAAAATATTATCTTGTAAATACTTGAGAGGTATTTATGAGGCTGAGATCCCTAGAGTTAGCTTGGTTGGGAAAGGTTCAGTTATCTAGAACACTCTGAAAAGAGGAGCTAATATAATCAAGTAGGGTTTGTTCTAGATTTGCAATCGGGGATCAAATGCTCTTTTTTGGGAGGATTCTTGGGATGGCCACCCTCCTATCTTGAATCAATATCCTAGGTTATGTTCCCTAAGTATTTTTTTCTTGGAATTAGGTTGGTCTCATGTGGAGGACTTTAAAAAAATTCAATATTTTGGAAATATGGAGATGTACAGGTGGAAAGATCTGCAAGAATGGCCCCAGGGGGTACTGTCCAAGGACAAATATGTGCTTGCTATTATTATGACAAGGAGGCCTTGTTCTTCATTGAGGGGTAAAGATATTATGGCTTGGAACCATGATCCTAAGGGAACCTACTTCGTAGCCTATGGTTATCAGGTTCTTGATAAGAAAAAGTATGGGAGTCTTCCTGTCACTTGGTGGAAAAAGGTGTGGAACAAATTTGCTTGGCCAAAATGTTACTTCTTTCTCTGGTTGGTAGCTTGTAGTAAATGCCATACTTGGGATAATGTGAGAAAGAGGGGATTTCAGGGTCCCTCTTTTTGTGTCCTTTGCAGTAATAATGAGGATGACTTTTCTCATTTATTTTTCTAATGCTCCTTTGCCAGAGACATTTGGCACCATTGGTGGAGCGCTTGGAACCATCCATGTTTTCATGTGCTGTCCCTAGTGGAGTTTTGGAGTAGTCTGGGCAGACCTCCAACCAAGGTCCCCTTCCTTCAGATGGCTTGGAATGTGGGCCCTTCTTGCATCATCTAGAAAATTTGGCTCCAACAAAACTAATGCATATTTCAGGGAAATTATTTGGATGTTCAACAGATCTGGCAAAGGATCCTGTATATGGTTCAGGAAACCATCCATAGCAAATGGGATGTGGACCCTCTTTTGGATTCTAGGGAGGAGAAGGTACAACAAGTCCTTTGTCCCTTTGGGGATGGTGTGAACTCTTCTATCCCTAGTAGGGTTCCTTAGCTCAACAAGAAGGTTAGGAGAGATGGTAGGTGGAGGCCACCCCCTAGAGGAGTTTTAAAAATTAATATTGATGGATCATCCAGGGGTAATCCTGGACATACTGGAATTGGTAGTGTTGGGAGAGATTCTACTGGTGGTGTCAGTTTTTTCTTTTCCATTTATAAATGTGTTCACTCCAACATTTTTATGGAAGCTCTTGCAATTCTTGAGGCCTTGCAGAGGGGGTTTTATCTTGGCTAGCATAGGATTATTTGCGAGCCTAACTCTCAAATTGTGGTTAATATTTTAAACAGTAAAAGGGTGGAGGAAGTTAATTGGCAGTTGGCCTCTGTAGCCATTCAGATTCTTAGAATGAGTGAAGAGTTCAAATTTATATCCTTTGTGCACATTCCAAGGGAATGAAATGTGGTTACCTGGCAAAAAGGGCTTCTGAGCTGCTGGATCCTTGGAGTATCGATAATTTGGAGATTATCTCATCTGGGTACTCTCAACACCTGTGGGAGTTGATCCACAAGGATGTACAGACTTAATATGGTTTGTTCTTGTTGTATTTTTTAGGTGTCATTCTAGTCTAGTGGTTTTAGCCTGTTTGATTGTTTATTTGAGTCCTGGTTGGAAGCTCAGTTGTACTCTGTAATCTAGACTTTTATCAATAATTTTTTACCCCTTTATTATAATATTAAAGGTTAAATTAAAGCCTAAGGTAATTTATAAATAATTTATAATATTTATATTATAAATTAATTTATAAAAATAATATTATTAAAACCCAAAGTTGGGTTGGGTGCAAAATTTAATTTAAACTTTTATTCCCTCCATTGACGTTCGAAGGATAGAAGCATATGGTATAAATACCATAACATTTGTCTCACAAATGCAAGTCTCCGAATATTTTAGAGCACATGCGATTATTGTGGAATGCAAAAAATTCATGAGCAAAACAAGACAAGAGGAAATTATTTTTTATTTGCAGCCAAAACATGAAGGTCAAAGTGACAAGGGCATAAAGGCTTAACACCAACCAAGCGGTTGGGCTAGTGGCAAGTTGTTGGCGTGTAAGGCATAGGGTACGCGGGAGACCCACGTTCGAGTCTTGGTGGCTACAAAGGGACAAAGCCTTTTGGTGGCTTTGGCGCTGGTGGAAGAGACAAAGCACTCAAAGCACTTTTGCCTCTCACGTGAGCGCCTAGCTCACGCGGCAGCTTGGTCGTGGCTAGGGTGCAGGCGGTGACTTGACCTGGGATCAAATCCCACCGAGGAGTGCAAAGGTACTTTATTTTTTTCATATGTGCATGTGGTCTAAAGTCGTATGTTGAGCGCCTTGGGAGATATAAGGTGATTAAAAGGTTTTTATTTTAATTAAAGGTTGTGAAGAATTTAGTTATTGTTTTAAAGTGAATTGCATTATTTCTGGATAAGAGGTGTTAATTATTTTGAAATGCAATTTTAAGTTGGGAGATATAAGGTGGTTAAGATATATTTTATTTTTGTCTTAAGTTGAAGATTGAGAAAGATTTAATTTGGCTTAAAAGTGAATTGAATTATTTCTAGAAAGGTGTGTTGATTATTTGATAATGCATTTTTGAGTAGGGAGATATAAGGGAGTTAGTTTGATTGTTTTATGCATTAAAATTTTGAAGTGGATTATTGTGAAATTAAGTTGATTGAACCTTTGTTAGTTTGGAGATTATAAGGTGTACTTGAGACTTGGTATTTGTGTATGGTGAAATAAATATTGAGGAGAATTTTGAGTTGAGATTTTGAGATAGATTGTTGCTACCTAACCTTGGAATTGGCAAAGAGGTTTTGATTGTGATTAAGATAGGTTTTGAAGATATATCTCCATCAAAGCAAAAGGTATGGGCACATCTTCCTTGTGAGTGAAATAGTGTTGGGTTGAATGTTGTGAAATGCTAAGTTGGAGTGAAAAGGTTTGTTTGATAAGCATTGTTGAAAATAATTGAGTGAGCTTTCATGTGCATGGTTAGGGTTTGTGAAAGATCATGAGTATCATTGTTATGTGAGATTGTTTGATAAGCATTATTGGAAATACTTGAGTGAGCCTTCATGTGCTGATTAGGGTTTGTGAAAGAACATGAGTATCATTGTTATGTGAAATTGGAATCATCTTGAGTCAAGGGTTGTGTTCCATAAGTGAGTTGTTGGAAGTTTTCTGAAACACTTGGTTAGGGTTTGTAAGCAAGTTGTGTTTCATTGAGTGGATGTTTTGAGTAAAGTTGGTTGAGCATTAGTGATTGAAAGCATTGGAGTGATAGTTCAATTTCTGTGAAACAAATTGTTCTTTATTTTTGAATTGATTTGAAAGTGAGTTTGAAAGTGATAGAGTGATTTGTGAGTGTGAAACATATTGAGTCTCTTACCATTCTCTATATGTTTCTATGGTTAAACAAGATTCTGAGTGAAACTTGTTTGTGAGATTGAAGAGGTTTTCTAAAAGAGATTAAGTTGAGTTTGTATATGCAAGTTTTGCAATTGATTTGAATAAGCTTTTGTGAAAGCTAGTGGATAGATTTGAGTAAGTCCTAGAAGGGACTTAAGGATAGAGTTGAGCAAGCTTTTGTGAGATCTTGTGTGCAGATTTGAGTAAGTCCTAGAGGGGACTTAAGGATAGATTTGTGTGAGCTTTTGTGGAAGCTTACAAGTAGGTTTGAGGTAAGTCTTGGTGAAGACTTGTGGATAGATTAGTGTGAGATTTTGTGGAAGCTTACAATGTAGATTTGAGGTAAGTCTTGGTGAAGACTTGAGAGCAAATTTGATTGACTGATTTGTTCAATATTTGAGTTAAGGCTTGGAGCAGATCTAGAGAGTTGATTTGGATTGAGTAAGTTTGTTTTAAGGCTTGAGGACAAAGATTGAGAGATTTGTGCTAGATCGAAGGACTATGTTTAGTGTAGATTTGAGATAGAGATTGAGCAGATTTGTGCTAGATCGAAGGATTATGTTTAGTGTATATTTGAGATAGATATTGAGTAGATTTGTGCTAGATTGAAGGACTATGTTTAGTGTATATTTGAGATAGATATTGAGCAGATTTGTTCTAGATCGAAGGACTATGTTTAGTACAGATTTGAGATAGATATTGAGTAGATTTGTGCTAGATCAAAGGATAGTGTTTAGTGTAGATTTGAGTAGAGTTGAAAGTAAGCTTTGGAGGTGATAGAGTAGAGGATAATAGTCTCTAGTGGATAGAGATCCATTAGATAGGGTAGTGAGGATAGAGGTCTTCTGAGTGAGGATAAAGTCTTCTATGGAGAGAGATCCACAAGCTAGAGTAGTGGAGGTAGTAAGTCTTCTAAGAGGATCACCAACCAGAGCAGAGGGGAAGGAGTTCTCCTATGGATAGAGATCCATGAACTTGATTAGGGGATTGGTATCTCCTTTGGATAGAGGTCCATAAACATTGTAATAGGGAAGGATTCCCAAGAGATTTGTTGAGAAAATTTTAGTGAAATATTTTCTCCATGGACGTAGCCCACATTGGGTGAACCACGTTAAATTGGTGTCTCTATTGTGTGTGATGATTTATGCATTGCTTTGATTACTGTAGTTGATATTGCCATTGATAATATTGGATAATATTGTTTGGGAAAGAAAAGTAAAAAGTGGTCTTATATTGTTCACCCCCTCTCAGTATAAGCTTGTGTTCTTCAATTGGTATCAGAGCGGGTTCCTTCGAAAGAGTTTAACAACTTGAAGGAAAAGCTCACAAGAACATAGATGGATTCTTAGAATGGATCTTCAAGGAATTCGGCACCATTGTTCGATGGGAACAATTATGCACTTTGGAGTATGAGAATGAAGATTCACCTAATGGCACTTGGAAATGAAATTTGGCAAGCAGTTGAGGATGGATACATACCGCCAGCAACTCCACCTACAGATAAATATGGTAAGCTCCTACAACTAAATAATTCAAAGGCAATGAATGGAATTTTAAAGGGTTTGCATGAAATAGAGTTTATAAAGGTTATGCATTGCACATCAGCAAAGGAAATTTGGGATAAGTTGAAAGGTATATATGAGGGAGACAAAAAGGTCAAAAGGGTAAAGTTGCAAAATTACAAGAGAACATTTGAAGACCTAAAGATGAAGGATGAGGAAAACATTTATGCATACCTACTTCATGTGGATGAGGTTGTTAACTCCATGCAAGGACTTGGGCTTAAAGTTGAAGAAATAGATGTTTGTGATAAGATTTTAAGGTCACTCCCAAAAAGGTATAGTGAAAATATTTCAGCTATAGAAGAGTCAAAAGATATTGAAATTTTGACAAGGGATGAATTACATGGAATTCTCATAGCTTTTGAGATGAGAATAAAAGAGGAACCTATTCCCCAGAAAGAAGCAGCCTTCAAAGTTACAAAGAAGACAAAGGGTAAGAAGTCAGATTCAAGCAATGAATTATCCAGTGATGAGGAAGCAAATTATGGAAGAAGGAACAAGGACTCAAGAAAGTATAAAGGTACAAAATCAGTTAAGTGTTTTAAATATGGAAAATATGGTCACTATGCAACTGATTTTCCAGAAGCTGGAAATAGCAATGGTGATGAGAAACAGGATCATAAGAATAGGGAAGCAAGAAAATACAGGTACCAAAAGAAAAGTAGGGATGGACAAGGCAAGCAAGGAAAGAAGTTTTTCCAAAGGCATAAGAAGAGTTTTTATGCAGATAAGGCAAGTAAGAGTTCAAGTGATAGTTATGGAAGCTCCTCAAATAATGATGAAGATGAAATTCTATTTCTAGTAGAAGAAAAAGAAGTGGTTAGAAAAAGGACACCAATAATTCTCAAGTGTTTTAGGTGTGGTAACTTTGGTCATCTTGAAGATAGTTGTACAAGGAATGGATTCAGTTTCAGTGAAGATGAATATGAAGATGCTAGTGAAGGTCCAGAAGAAGAAAGTCTTCTTATGGCAATAGAAGAAGAAGGAAGTGCTTCTAGTGGAAATGAATCAGAAAAGAATAAAGATGATTTTGAAAACAAAAGAATAGAGGAAGAATCAAAAAAATAAGAGGAAGGAGAAGTTGATCTTGAGGGTGAGCTTATTTCTGCCCTTGATGCATTAAGGAAGGTAAGAAAGTAGAACTCAAAACTCAAGCTTCAATTTCAAGAATGTGATGAAGAGAAAGGAAAGCTTATAGAAGATCTAACCAACTCAATAGCTAAGACAAGGAGATTTAAAGAGAAGTTAGAAGCAAAGGTTTTAGAATGTGAAAAGTTAGAGCATGAAGTAGCTTCATTAAGGAAGGAAGTAAAAGAGTCTAAAGACAAGCTACACAGGTTTGGGAGAAGCTCAAAGAAATTGGATAAGATTATCAAGGTACAAAGATCTTCATCAAACAAGATAGGACTTGGTTTTGAAGAAGAATATAGAGGACAAGGAGAGGAGTCAATCTCAAGCTCCAAAGAAGAAGAAGCTTCAGAAGAAGAGAGTGTAAGAGAAAGTGAGACTTCTGAGGATGAGTTGGACAATAGAAAGTTCAATAAGAGAAGGAACAATGCACAAATGAGGAATAGATGGAATAGGAAACAACACAGGGTAGAAGAGACTAAGAGACCAATGGGGTCAAGGCAAGGTTTCTTCAATGGACGTTGCTTCTCATGTCACAGGTTTGGGCACAAGGCTACACAGTGCAGGACACATGGAAGATAGGAATATGGAAATTTTAGAAATAGGCATCTCTTTCAAGGGTATTGCTACTCTTGTAATCAGTTTGGTCATAAGGCAATTAATTGTAGGGTTCATGATAGGAATGGATATGGCTTCACCAGGAGGAACTACAAGATATTTGCACCTTCAAGGAACCACAACATTAAGTGTTATAAGTGCAATAATGTTGGGCATATAACAAAGTGGTGTAGAGCAAAATTTCCAGAGACAAGCAGGAACAAGAATATTCAGAGGAATCAAAAGGATCAGTTGAGAAAGAAGGTGGACAAAGGTAAAGAGCAGTGTATGTTGGGAGTAGAGATACTCCCACCCCAAAATTAACCACCTCAAGAGAGGAGGTGGGGGAGGGGCTAAGCTAAGAGTCTCATTCTTAGCCCCAAGCCCCAAAGGTGGCCCTTTGCCATTGATGACAAAGGGGGAGAGATTTGAGTTAGGGGGAGAGCATTCAGTTAGGGGGAGCAGTTTCTCAGGGGGAGCAATTTTGGAAAAAGGAATGGTTACAAAAAAGGGGTTGCCATCAATGACAAAGGGGGAGATTGTTGGAAATTTTGAGTTAGTTGTGTTGTCATTGATGTCAAGAGTCAGTATCAGGAATCAGTGCAGGACTTGGCAAAAGAAGGGTTAAAATATTTATATTTTAAGCCCAAGAGATTTGGTTTAAGAGCTTCACATGATTGGTCAAAAGGATGGTTAAATACCTTAAAGAAAAGGCCTAAAGGAAATAATATTATAATATTTATTATTATAATATTAAAGGTGGTCATAAAAGGTCTAAGGGCGAAAGAGAAAAATACCTAGGCCCAATGGAAATAATATTATAATATTTTTATTATAATATTAAAGGTTAAATTAAAGCCTAAGGTAATTTATAAATAATTTATAATATTTATATTATAAATTAATTTATAAAAATAATATTATTAAAACCCAAAGTTGGGTTGGGCACAAATTTAATTTAAACTTTTATTCCCCCATCGACGTTCGAAGGATAGAAGCATATGGTATAAATACCATAACATTTGTCTCACAAATGCAAGTCTCCGAATATTTTAGAGCACATGCGATTATTGTGGAATGTGAAAAATTCATGAGCAAAACAAGACAAGAGGAAATTATTTTATTTGTAGCCAAAACATGAAGGTCAAAGTGACAAGGGCATAAAGGCTTAACACCAACCAAGTGGTTGGGCTAGTGGCAAGTTGTTGGCGTGTAAGGCATAGGGTACGTGGGAGACCCACGTTCGAGTCTTGGTGGCTGCGAAGGGACAAAGCCTTTTGGTGGCTTTGGCACTGGTGGAAGAGACAAAGCGCTCAAAGCACTTTTGCCTCTCACGTGAGCGCCTAGCTCATGCGATAGCTAGGCCGCAACTAGGGCGTAGGTGGTGGCTTGACCTGGGATCGAATCCCATCGAGGAGTGCAAAGGTACTTTATTTTTGTCATATGTGCATGTGGTCTAAAGTCGTATGTTGAGCGCCTTGGGAGATATAAGGTGATTAAAATGTTTTTATTTTAATTAAAGGTTGTGAAGAATTTAGTTATTGTTTTAAAGTGAATTGCATTATTTTTGGATAAGAGGTGTTAATTATTTTGAAATGCAATTTTAAGTTGGGAGATATAAGGTGGTTAAGATATATTTTATTTTTGTCTTAAGTTGAAGATTGAGAAAGATTTAATTTGGCTTAAAAGTGAATTGAATTATTTCTAGAAAGGTGTGTTGATTATTTGATAATGCATTTTTGAGTAGGGAGATATAAGGGAGTTAGTTTGATTGTTTTATGCATTAAAATTCTGAAGTGGATTATTGTGAAATTAAGTTGATTGAACCTTTGTTAGTTTGGAGATTATAAGGTGTACTTGAGACTTGGTATTTGTGTATGGTGAAATAAATATTGAGGAGAATTTTGAGTTGAGATTTTGAGATAGATTGTTGCTACCTAACCTTGGAATTGGCAAAGAGGTTTTGATTGTGATTAAGATAGGTTTTGAAGATATATCTCCATCAAAGCAAAAGGTATGGGCACATCTTCCTTGTGAGTGAAATAGTGTTGGGTTGAATGTTGTGAAATGCTAAGTTGGAGTGAAAAGGTTTGTTTGATAAGCATTGTTGAAAATAATTGAGTGAGCTTTCATGTGCATGGTTAGGGTTTGTGAAAGATCATGAGTATCATTGTTATGTGAGATTGTTTGATAAGCATTGTTGGAAATACTTGAGTGAGCCTTCATGTGCTGATTAGGGTTTGTGAAAGAACATGAGTATCATTGTTATGTGAAAATTGGAATCATCTTGAGTCAAGGGTTGTGTTCCATAAGTGAGTTGTTGGAAGTTTTCTGAAACACTTGGTTAGGGTTTGTAAGCAAGTTGTGTTTCATTGAGTGGATGTTTTGAGTAAAGTTGGTTGAGCATTAGTGATTGAAAGCATTGGAGTGATAGTTCAATTTCTGTGAAACAAATTGTTCTTTATTTTTGAATTGATTTGAAAGTGAGTTTGAAAGTGATAGAGTGATTTGTGAGTGTGAAACATATTGAGTCTCTTACCATTCTCTATATGTTTCTATGGTTAAACAAGATTATGAGTGAAACTTGTTTGTGAGATTGAAGAGGTTTTCTGAAAGAGATTAAGTTGAGTTTGTATATGCAAGTTTTGCAATTGATTTGAATAAGCTTTTGTGAAAGCTAGTGGATAGATTTGAGTAAGTCCTAGAAGGGACTTAAGGATATAGTTGAGCAAGCTTTTGTGAGAGCTTGTGTGCAGATTTGAGTAAGTCCTAGAGGGGAATTAAGGACATATTTGTGTGAGATTTTGTGGAAGCTTACAAGCAGGTTTGAGGTAAGTCTTGGTGAAGACTTGTGGATAGATTAGTGTGAGCTTTTGTGGAAGCTTATAATGTAGATTTGAGGTAAGTCTTTGTGAAGACTTGAGAGTAGAGTTGATTGATTGATTTGTTCAAGCTTTGAGTTAAGGCTTGGAGTAGATCTAGTAGAGTTGATTTGTGATTGAGTCAAGATTTGTGTTAAGGCTTGAGGATAGAGATTGAGCAGATTTGTGCTAGATCGAAGGATTGTGTTTAGTGCAGATTTGAGACAGAGTTTGAGCAGATTTGTGCTAGACCAAAGGACTGTGTTTAGTGTAGATTTGAGATAGATATTGAGCAGATTTGTGCTAGATCGAAGGACTATGTTTAGTGTAGATTTGAGATAGAGATTGAGCAGATTTGTGCTAGACCGAAGGACTATGTTTAGTGCAGATTTGAGATAGAGATTGAGCAGATTTGTGCTAGACCAAAGGACAATGTTTAGTGCAGATTTGAGCAGAGCTGAAAGTAAGCTTTGGAGGTGACAGAGCAGAGGACAGTAGTCTCCAGTGGATAGAGATCCATTAGCTAGGGTAGTGAGGACAAAGGTATTTAGAGTTGTATCGCTCCAAATTTTTTGCATCCTTACCTTCAGGCTATAGGATCCGCGCCCGAAAGGGGGATGTGAAAAGGATGGGACAATACCTCGGACTGAGAGGCCCTTTGAAGGTCCCGCCTCTCGGGGGAGGGGTATAAGGGTGAATTTTTGATGGATGGTGGGTTCACCAGGAAACTTTTGAATGGCAGTTTCCACGCCTAGGTTGATAGTGTGTTTGATGTGTTCATTTTTATGCTTGATCATTCAACTCCTAGGTTTGGCCGATATGAATCTAAACTATTCTATATGCCAATGCTGATTTAAATGAATACAGAAAATAGAAATGGATGCAAATAACAGAGAATATGCTAACTAGAAGGTGTCATACCTGATTCCGGATGTCTGATGGAGATTCTGAGTCTTGTAGCAGTTCAGATCGTCTCAGTTTGTACGTAATCGTCTGATATTTCACAGGATCATCCCAAATCATAGAAGGTCATCTGAAATCAGACAGAATCATCTGAAATCTGATGAATTCATCAGACGAATTCGTCAGAAACCTGCAATCACAAAAATAGACACAAAATACCAAATATGCAAATGCAGAAGCAAAGGATAATGGTAGAAATAACAACAAACATGCCTAAATAATAGATTCTAATAACAAATAAGGAAATGCAGTAGATTTAATGATTGATTTTAACTTTATCATGCGATTATGCTAAATGAGGTGAACTCCAAGATGCATAAAACATAATAACTTAAAACAGTGCAGAAATACAATATGAAAAATGCAGAGAAAGCTAAGGAAATGCAAACTCTAGACTCTGATTGCCCCCAATCTGGACTACAGTCAGGATCGCCTCCAATCGTACGAGATCGTCTCGAATCGTCCGAGATCGTCCACGATGATCCGAGCTAGCTTCGACTGAAAAATAGTAGAGTTCCTGCAAGAAAAATGCAAAATACAGAATACAAACAATAGTGCGAGGGAATAAGGAACTAAATCTGCAATGAAATCCATCAACTAAGGGGTTTAGGGGGTTCAGGGGGATAAACTAGAAAAATCCTAGTTTATATAGGATTAGGAAGAGGTTTGGGAGGTTGGGGATCATCCCAATCTGGGAGATCTCCAACAGGGAAATCTCCAACTACGCAGACACGCTTCTGCCCAAGTTGGAGAGGCTGTTGAAACAGAAGCTAATTATGAAAATTTGGTTTTGGGACGAAATCGTCTGGACGTTCTGTTCCAGACGAATTCGTCAGATCGGGGACGATTTCGTCTAATCTGCGACGATATCGTCCAACGGTCAAAACAAATCCTAAAAATGGCACGAAAAATGGGGAAAGCGGGTAAAAGGCGGTTTAACGGGCAGTTTGGGGTTGAAATTCAAATTTTAATATTTTATCTTTTTACTAAGGTTTTAACCGTGCCAATTTTAGGGTGCTACATTTTGCCCCCTCTTTAGCGAATTTTTCGAAGAAAATGCGTTAAAGACGAGTTTTTCCCGTTTTACGAGAAAGCAAAAATATACTCAATTTTTTAGACGACGATTCTTGGTCGAATCGTACGAATGCTGACTATGGTGCCCCCTCCGTGTTTTTACCCAAATCGAACGTTTGAGGTAAAAACACGAAAAAGCAAAATTTAAAATGTTGATTTTTTAAATAAAATTAAGAAAAATAGGGTAAAACCCTAATTCATTTTTACTATTCTAGAGCTCTACAGAGAGAAAAATGGTGGAGACAACGCACATAGCGACAGAGGTCCGACGCGGGCTACGGGTAAGGATCTAATCCTAGTAGATTAGGTTTAATTTAACTTTGTGCAATTTTTTTGATTTAAATTTGATTGTTTGGGGCATCGCGGCCGTTTTTAGGCCATCGACGTCGTCGGGACAAAATCGTCCCGATTTCGTCGAAATCGTCCCTAGATCGTCGATTTCGTCTGACGGCGAAATCGACGAATTAGGGGCGATTTCGTCCAACAAGGGGCGATTCCCAAGTTGCGAAATCGGAGACGATTTCATCCTCACAAAGGATGATTTTGCCCAATTTGGGACGATATCATCCAATGGTGGACGATATCATCTTTAACTTGATTTTAAGTTGTTTAATTTGATTTTAATGATTGATTTATTAATGATTTTGTTGTTTTATTGTTTGTTTTGCAGAAAGGATTACTAAAGAGCCGAGAATGGAAATACGATGGGCTAAGAGATGACATAGCCACGCTCGACCAGGCAGAGCGTGACCGACTTGGACTGGTCGGTCTACAACATGTGGCAGAGATGCCACAAGTACCGACTGACATGGGGCTACTGACAACCCTAGCAGAGAGGTGGTATCCGGGGTCATCCTACTTTCGGTTACCGATAGGGGAGATGGCTCCCACTCTAGAGGACGTATGGAGGATCATGAGGATCCCCATACAAGGATGGTTGATGACGCCTATGGCCAATCAGGGCCAGGCGATGATGAGGCTCACTGGAGACCCGAGCTTCACCCTGGAGAAGGGCGGAGTGAACATCGAGTCTCTACGACAGATGCCTGGGGCATCTAGGCTGACTCGGGTTTTGGCAGGAGTTGTCGGTGGCTTACTGCTGTGCCACCAGAGTGGATGCAGACTACCGTGGGTGCTCTCAGACATAGTCTACGACATGAGAGACCACGGGTATAGATTTGCATGGGGCAGCTTTGTTCTTTGCCGCTTGTATAGGATCCTGCATGGGGTCGTATACAAGGGAGGTCGATGTCTAGTTTTGACATCGCTACTACAGGTTTGGTGCTGGGAGCACATTGCGGTGCGGAGGCCGGTAGGGCTCCCATTGATAGGGGTTGACCGGGAGAGGCCTCGAGTTTTCTATTGGTGGCTACAGAGGGGGTCACAATGGTGGATAGATCTATCGATGTCACGGAGGTTGCTAGACGACCTCATCCTAGACCAGATCACCTGGAGGCCATGGCGAGAGCACCCTCGGTGGGCAGAGGATGGGCAGGAGCTGGCTCGCATCAGGTGAGTCTGCTGGCTGAGGATGGAGCGAGGAGAGGTAGAGCTCCATCGCTATGATCGAGTACTACGATAGTTCGGTCTATAGTAGGGGATCCCTTCTCTCAGGGATTATGAGTACTCTCAGACTATTTGGGATAGTACTACATTGAGCGAGGCTCCAGATATGCAATGATTCTAGAGTCAAGATGTGGATGATGCCCCCATCCAGCCAGTGGATGGTGACGACGTCGAGGTTGCAGATGGCTACGATGCCTGGTACGTAGGCATCCACCCTCCTCGGATGATGAGGGCGTAGGGTCCAGTGCACGCTATGGTGCGCCAGATGGGGAGGCGATGACAGGCTGCTATTGAGGCAGCGTGGGGTCACGGGGGGAGAGAGCAACGGTGGTCCCCATAGGAGAGATGCCAGAGGATGGCACGAGCTCCATAGAGGCCATGGGAGATAGGGCAGAGGGAGGAGAGACTCCCTTCGTAGCAGGGGGAGAGACCACCATCGCCTGATAAGGGCAAGGGTGTTGATGTAGGGGAGAGCAACGAGACGATGGCTCTTCGGGCTGAGGCTGCCCACCTTCGAGCTCAGTGCAAGAAGGCCAGGATGAGGCTACACGCTAGAGCGGGGTGGAGGGGCGAGCAGGGATGAGCTAGTGTGGTCTATGATGCAGACCACATTCTACCAGGGGGTATACTTCCATCTGGTTCCAGAGGGCCAGAGGGTACAATCTAGCCAACATTGCAGAACCAATCAGGCTGGGATCGACGAGGACATCCTCCCGATCGACGACGAGGACCCGAGATACATCCCGGACCTCTATGGGACCACCTCCTCCACGTCAGGGTGGGGGAGGAGATGAGGCTGAGAGCTCGAGGGCTTCTCGAGGCTAGGTGTCTATGGACTATAGATTTTGTAGAGATTTTTGAGAGGATTGAGTATGCCAGGGTATAGATTGTGGCATACCAATCCAGTTTTGATATGATGTATATAATTTTTTGGATATATATATGATCTTGTTTCTGATGATATGACTTGTTCATATGTTTTTATGATGCTTTAATGTTTGAATTGTTTGCTTATTTGATTGATGATTCATGTAATTATGTCGTTTGGAAATATTATAATTTGATGTCATGTTGTAAAATTTTAAATGAAATAATCTGATGTAAACAATTGGTTGTGGTGGTGTGATTTGATAAAAAATAAAAAGAGACTTCTAACAATAATTTCAAAGGACATTGTCACTGTTATAGACCATTTCATGGAGTCGCCGCTCACTCGGTCGTCAAGCTAATCCCAGTATAGAAATATTGTTTAAAAGTAAAAGAGTGCTTAAGAGACTGTCTTAAGACTTTGTGTTGTGATGATGGAGATAATGATGGTTTGATGATTTGTTTTCAGATTTTCATAAAAATAGTATGCATGAGATACTAAAAGAAATATGATTTTGCTAGGCATAAATTCCTAAGTGTGATAAAATTTTGAACAATTCCTTAGAATTTATACCATGGTTGCAAAATTGAATGTTGAACATAATGACATGAAATAGAATAAGTGTTCGTTTGTTTGTAAAGCATAATTGTGTAACATAATGATGCAAGTCATATGTTTTTTATGAATTTGTTTTAAAATAAATGGAAAATAAAATTAGAACAATGGTTTGCGCTAGGCATAGAATTATAGGTATAGACTTATACCATCATCGCGAAATCCAAAGAAGAAAATAGATTGTTGGTTTTATTGCAAGATGAATTTTTGACTTTTGATAAACAGAAAAATAATAATATGAAAATTTTGTTTGAAATTATTTTTGAGATTTTGTGAGAAGATGTATGTAATTGCTTTTATACAAAACAAAAATTCTGAAATAAAAGGATAAAATTATTCCGAAAAGAATTACAGAAATATTTTAAATTATCTCAAAGAGAAATGTAGATTTATAAGGGATCCTCATGTGCAAATGTGAGTTCATTACCGATCTTGATTTATCATAATGATACAAAATCTCTCAAATACAAATGTGTGTGCGATTGTATTGTTCATTCACCAATTTTGAGCAAGATAATTTGATACAAGTAATTTGCCTTAACCAAATGAATGTTCGTTGACCATGATTTATATGCATGTAACCGTACTAGACTACTATGTAAGTTAGGTTATCAAGAGCTAGCTAATCCATAAGCTGACATAGGTCTATACAAAAGAAGGTCGCTAATGTGACAGACATATCACCACGCTAGGAATTACCCAAGGCCAAGCGGGTTGGGCACAAACCACCTGTTATGGGGCTTACCTCACAGCTTTCGAATAATTGAGAATTCCAGGGATTCAAGCTCATTCACCCTTCTTTTCTTTTCAAGGGGTAGGGAAAGGATTTTATTGCATTTTGCTTTTGCTTTTCTCTTTTGCTTCTTTTTTTTTTTTTTTTTGTACTTTTGTATTTTTGCTTGATATTTGAGAAAATACTGAAATATTGTTGTGATGATACAAAATAACCTTTTTCTTTTTCTCTTTTTCTTGAACTTTTCTTTTCTTCCTATGCTAGGGATACTTGCTCGGATTAGCTGTAGAGCAAGGGATTTTTATTCCGGGTAGGGGTGAGCTTGTCCTTTTGTCAATTCTCAAAGATTCTAGACCATGTGCATGATAGGATAGCAGGGGAAACTTTTCGCTCAGGAAACCATTTCTACTATGTAGCATCATATCGAATTTGCAATGAAATCATTTTAATGTGAAAAGATATACTTAGTTCAAGTAAATAACAAGATCAGTTCTCTATGCTCAAAACTTTATTTAATTCCAATGTGGACTTTGATATAAGAGAGATTAATAATCATACCAAATAAAATCAAGATATTTATTCATGTGAATGTGAAAGTGCGGGATTCCAAATAAATGCTAATTTATCCAAAATAATTGAAAATATAACTGCAATACTTCAAGAATTGATAGGTACGAAAATAAAATATGTTTTTGAAGATTTTGATGATTTTGATGTTTTTATATTTTGATTTTAATTTGATGAATGGAATTGGTGGTATATACAAGATGATCTATATACACTATACAAGGTTATTTGAGTATAGCATGTCTAAGGTTGCTTCAAAATCAAAGGAGGTTTTGAAGGATAATTTGGTTGTGGTGAAGGTAAGAACAAAAGGTGATGAATAAAAGGTAGCGATAACAAAAGCTTTGTTATAATGTAGAATAATGTAGCAAAAGATTTGACTTTTATATGTGTAAAATTGATCATGTTACAAAATAAAATGTCAGA
Organism: Wollemia nobilis; assembly: GCA_028583015.1. Lineage (NCBI taxonomy): Eukaryota > Viridiplantae > Streptophyta > Pinopsida > Araucariales > Araucariaceae > Wollemia > Wollemia nobilis. Next base: position 8,980,404 of record JAQPPZ010016467.1, on the reverse strand, counting down.
AGGATAAGAAGGTTCTTCATTCTTATCACTATCTTCCAAGTCTTGATAAGATGGAGGGAGCATATGTGAAAGATATGCATGGGTGTTATTTGGTAAACAAGGATGATCATATATGGATGAAGAAAAGTGATGGATAGAAGATAATTGTGATAATAGAGAATGTATAGAACTTGATGTTTCAACCATTAAATATTCTTCAAATGGTGTTGGGTCACCATGTATGGTAACAATTTTATTTGCAAGTTCAAACTTCAAACATTGGTGAAGAGTGGAAGGGACAACCCTCATCGTATGAATCCAAGGACTTCTGAGAAGTAGGTTGTAAGGTGAAGGGCAATATGCTACATAAAACAAAGTATCCAGGATCTTGGATCCAATATTAAGGGGAAGAATTATAGTACCTTGAGCTTCTTGAATTTCATTGTTAAAAGATTTTATAATAACATTTGATTCATTAAGATCTTCTTCCTTTAATTTGAGTTTTTGGAATAATTGATAAGTGCATAAATTAAGAGAGGAGCCATTATCTACCATGATAGTTTTAACAGGTGTTTCTTTACTAGATCCTGTAATGTAAAGATAGGAGTCTTCTTGTGGAGTAGAGGAAGGAATCTCCTCATCATAGAATGAAATATGGTTAACCTCAAGAGGGTTTACACCATTAATTATGTTCTTAGAGAAAATATGATGAGGAACAAATTGTTGGCTAGGTATCTTGAACAAAGTTTCCTTATGAGAACTTTGTAATACTTCTAAAAGGGATATCTTTGCTTGAGGATTAATCACTTGTTGTTGGCTATCAAAGTGGATTTCAGATTGAGATTTTGATTCTAAAGATGAGCTTTCTATGCTTACATTCCATTTTGGATCATTCTCTAGAGCCAAAGATAGTTTTGAAGGTTGGTCAAATGAGGAATCCATCTCTTGAATATCGGATTGAGTTGATTGAACTTGAGGTTGCTCATTTGTAGTTTCTGTTACAATATTAGTAATATCATCATGATGGGACACATTAACATGCAATATTTGATTGGTTTCCTATTGTTGATAATTGAATAGGGGTTCTTGGGAGATCCCCATGTCTTGATTGATTATTGGTATTTGTTGTGTAGGAGTTTGATAGTTTAATGGAGATTTATAATCAGTTGTAGATTGTAATTCCTTTATATTAAAAAGACCCTCATCAATCAAATCTTGAATTGCACATCTTAAATCTTTACAATTTTGTGTCATATGTCCATCTACTCTATGATATTCACAATGTAGCTCAGGTTTAAACCAATCTATTGTGGTATCAAGTTGTCTTATGGAAGGGAGTTCAATCTTATTTGTATCAAGTAAATGCTTGAGAATTATATCCATTGGTTGATTGAGCTTTGTAAATGTACGTGATGAAGGTTTTCGAGAGGTTTTTGATATGTGCCTTAGGAGTTCAGTCATAAAAGGACCTAATGGTTTCTTACCTCTCTTTTCTTTGTTATGGGTAGAATGATGATAGGAAGATTGTGAAGTATGATGTGAGTGCATGGTAGGATTGGAAGAATAAGTATTTTCTTGTTGAAATGGATGTGTTGTATTGAAAGAAGAATATTGAAAGGGTGGAGGAGGATTGTATGTGGATTGATAGACATAATATGGATATATGGGAGAATAGATAATATCGTTATGAAGAGGATTGGAAAAGGGATTGTCCTGTTGGGTTAAGGATGAAAAATGAGAAAAGTGTGATGGAGGTGATGTTGAATAGGGATGAGGTTGGTCATAATCAACAAATGTATTTGGCTGAATTCTTCCAACATTACTGATGGGCTCATATGGATTTGAGTAAAAACTCATGGTTTCTTTAGTACTTCTAAAAGTAATATTTAATATCTACTATTTAGAATTGAATCTAAAACATACAAACTTGAAATGATGATTTTGTTATATTTTTTTTTGTATACATATATATATATATATATATTTTTTTGTTTTCAAAAGGTTTTTAGTTTCACGTCGGGTTCACCAAAATGTATCGCTCCAAATTTTTTGCATCCTTACCTTCAAGCTATAGGATCCACGCCCGGAAGGGGGATGTGAAAAGGATGGGACAATACCTCGGACTGAGAGGCCCTTTGAAGGTCCCGCCTCTCGGGGGAGGTGTATAAGGGTGAATTTTTGATGGATGGTGGGTTCACCAGGAAACTTTTGAATGGCAGTTTCCACGCCTAGGTTGATAGTGTGTTTGATGTGTTCATTTTTATGCTTGATCATTCAACTCCTAGGTTTGGCCAATATGAATCTAAACTATTCTATATGCCAATGCTGATTTAAATGAATACAAAAAATAGAAATGGATGCAAATAATAGAGAATATGCTAACTAGAAGGTATCATACCTGATTTCGGATGTCTGATGGAGATTCTGAGTCTTGTAGCAGTTCAGATCGTCTCAATTTGTACGTAATCATCTGATATTTCTTAGGATCATCCCAAATCATAGAAGGTCATCTGAAATCAGATAGAATCATCTAAAATCTGATGAATTCGTCAGAAACCTGCAATCACAAAAATAGATACAAAATACCAAATATGCAAGTGCAGAAGCAAAGGATAATGGTAGAAATAACAACAAACATGCCTAAATAATAGATTCTAATAATAAATAAGGAAATGCAATAGATTTAATGATTGATTTTAACTTTATCATGCGATTATGCTAAATGAGGTGAACTCCAAGATGCATAAAACATAATAATTTAAGATAGTGCAGAAATACAATAGGAAAAATGCAGAAAAGCTAAGGAAATGCAAACTCTAGACTCTGGACTGCCCCCAATCTGGACTACAGTCAGGATCGCCTCCAATCGTACGAGATCGTCCAAAAATCATCCGTAATCGTCCGAGATCGTCCACGACGATCCAAGCTAGCTTCGACTGAAAAATAGTAGAGTTCCTGCAAGAAAAATGCAAAAATACCGAATACAAGTAGTAGTGCAAGAGAATAAGGAACTAACTCTATGGGAAATCCGTCAACTAAGGGGTTTAGGGGTTCAGGGGGATAAACTAGAAAAATCCTAGTTTATATAGGATTAGGAAGAGGTTTGGGAGGTTGGGGATCATCCCAATCTGGGAGATCTCCAACAGGGAAATCTCCAACTGCGTAGACGCGTTTCTGCCCAAGTTGGAGAGGTTGTTGAAACAGAAGCTAATTATGAAAATTTGGTTTTGGGACGAAATCGTCTGGACGTTCTGTTCCAGACGAATTCGTCAAATCGGGGACGATTTCGTCTAATCTACGACGATATCGTCCAACGGTCAAAACAAATCCTAAAAATGGCACGAAAAATGGGGAAAGCGGGTAAAAGGCGGTTTAACGGGCAGTTTGGGGTTGAAATTCAAATTTTAATATTTTATCTTTTTACTAAGGTTTTAACCGTGCCAATTTTAGGGTGCTACAAGAGTGAGGACAAATTCTTATGTGGAGAGATATCCACACGCTAGGATAGTGGAGGTAGTAAGTCTTCTAAGAGGATCACTAGCTAGAGCATAGAGGAAAGATTTCTCCTATGGATAGAGATCCACAAACTTGATTAGGGGATTGGTATCTCCTTTGGATAGAGGTCCATAAACATTGTAATAGGGAAGGATTCCCAAGAGATTTGTTGAGAAAATTTTAGTGAAATATTTTCTCCATGGACGTAGCCTACATTGGGTGAACCATTAATAGACATAGTAAACATAATAAAATTGATTACGACAACTAACCTACTGACTAACATATTGTCCATAATATCTATCGTCCATAGGGAAATGACGGTAAGGTAAGTCACTAACCTAGGTAACTAGTAAAAGTAACTACTAGTGGTAAAAAGTAACAACCTAATTTTTACCATGCAGTAAATAAAATCTACTTAGGTAAATATTACAAATTACCTAAATGAGATAATAATCATAGTTACTAACATAGTAACTCTAACATCCCCCCTTATTACGTTATTTGGATAATGTATATAACTGCCCCAATATAGTGAAAAATATGTCGATCTGTTGGTTCTTACTCTGTCACAGTGCTCTGGCTGCTCCTAAGAAAAAAATGGGTCATTCCTCACTTTGTCTTCATATCAACAAATGTCCTTATTGTAATCTTGTCATCCAATCGAATTGCATGGGTAACTAGCTGCTACAATCGCTAGGTGTAGTAGAGTAGATCACTTCATACAAGGTTCATTCAGTTACAAAATGAGTTTGCAAAATATAAGGTAGCTAAGGTGTCGGTCACTGCCAAAAATGCACCCTTATAAGTTCCCCCCTTATTGTAAAACATGTTGTAATTAAATTTCTGAAAGAAGTTTGACTAAGGTGTCGGTCTCTGCTGAAAATGCACCCTTATAAGTCTTCTTATCTTTTTACAAAAAAATTGTGTGAAGTAAGAAAAAAAATATTGATCCCCCCTTAATTGCAAAAAATGTGCAACTTAAGAAGCTTTGTGAAGGATTTTACAAAGATTGCCTCCTAGGAAAATTTTACACCAGAAAAATTCCCTCCTTTTGTTACAAGAACTTCAAAAAATGAGAGTTTGCTATTTATGAAGCCAAAAAGAGGTACAAAAACCCCTTTATTACAAGTAATTTAAACAAAAACTTATGCTATATATGAAGCCTAAAAAAGAGAGAGGAAATGGTGCTTGATCAATGTGACAAATTTTATTTTCCCTTTACAATACTGTATTAGCCAAGAGCACTCTGTGTGCTTTTTCTGAACCAGAATCAGAATCAGAACTAGACACTTCACTAGCAATATTGCTTTTGTTTTACTTCTGTGATGTGCCTTTGCCTTTATTGTTTTGATTGTTTTTAAACCAACACCAATTGGTGTCATGGTTATCCTTTTTACAATGTGAGCAAAACCTCTTTTGAGTTTTCTTTCCCTTTTGAAGATGATCCTCCCTTTTGAAAGTTTCCTTTCTTCTTATCACCTTGATTGTTTGAGTAAAGTGCATTGTTCGACACTTCATCTCTTTGGAGCTGATTTTCTTCCTCTGTTTGAATCAAATTGACTAATTCCACAAAGGTTATTGATATTTGTGATACATTAAGGGATGTAATCAACATTTTATAGGATTCAGGAAGAGCCCTCAATATTACTGAAGTCAAAATGGTGTCTTCTACTTTAGCTCCTAAAGCATTGAGCTTAGACTTCAGTTCTGACACTCTATAGAGGAATAGTTCTATTGATTCACCTAACTTCATATGGAGTGTATGAAGTTGTGTCTGAAGTTTTAGAATAGTTGATTGATTCTTGCCTTCAAAAATGGTACAAAGTGCATCCCATGCATCTTTACTAGTTTTAGCTTCACTTATGTGAGGCTAGACCTCATCAATTGTAGCTAGGTGTATCAACATGAGAAGATGATTGTTCTTTTTATCCCGTTCTTTTTTATCTACTCTTGCTGATGTACGTCTTGATTCAGTGCCATCAACTAAATCCCACATTTCCTCTATAATCAATATGACTTTCATCTTAGTTTTCCATCTTGAATAGTTAAGACCTTTAAGCAATTGTGTATCATTTAAGTATTTGTTGATAGTTGCCATGATGAAGGTCCTACAATTTGCACTAAGATGGATCTTTATTTCACTCTTAAGTGGTATTTAATGGCACCTTCTTGAAAATCCTCTTGAAGAGAAATAACCAGTTTGAGGAAATTAAGCCAAAAAAATAGAGTGAATTAGGGGTTTTTGTTTGTAGGAGAGAATATCAAGTGAATATTGGATTTTAAATCTGTACAATGGTTAACACAAATTTATTGTGAAATTTTAGGGTTGAGTGTTATTGATTTTATGACTTATAATTGCAAAAGAAATAATGCAATAATGCAATAATCAAACAAGAATGCCCACAAAATTCTTATCACATAGGTGTCGAATGCAACCAAAAATGCACCTAATTTTCCAATGAAGGTGTCGAGTAAAATCGAAAATGCACCTTTTAATTTTTGCAACAAAATTTGGAATTGTGTTGTGCAAAAACTTGATATATTTTATCTCCTCTTGTTTTCCAAATTTGCAAAGAATGTGGCATAAAACAAATTGCCTTTTCTTTTTGTTTTGCAAATTTAACAAGTTTGATTTTGTTTTAAAGTGCTCCTCACTTTTGTGTTACAATTTTGAAAAGAAGATCAATTTCTTGTCTTTCCCCATTGATTTTCAAAATTAACAAATAACACTCCTTTTAAGACAAGTCGACACATGACCTACGTTTGAAAGGCTTCCAGAACCAGTCGACACACAACTTGGTTTTTATGGACCCAATGTCACAATTTTTTCTCAATTTTTGCAAAAACTAATAAAATGTACAATACATGTATTATATCTTCCCTTGGAGAAAAAATAATTGCACACTTTTACATTTGAAATTTACAAAATTGGGTCTCCTTGTTTTCTAAGTTTGCAAGAAAGAATCAAATTTATTTGATGTTGTCCCTCTTGGATTTTGCAAAACTAACAAGGTTGAGAAGAGTTTCTTTTCTTCATGAGACAAAACTATTGCTCTCAAAAACAAAGAATGTGTGAGTAGCAAAGTATTACAAAATTTTGTCTTTTATTCTCTTTTGGAATGTGAGAAAAAAAAATTGTGAATGGTTTATAAGTTGTCTCAAAAATAAAATAATTTTAACCCTAATGCAATTTTCAAATTAAAATTAGTATTAATATATCAATAATAAAAACATTAGTGTGAAAATAATTTTAATTTAAAAAAAATGATCAATATCAACTAAATATTTTATTATAAATAATTAATAACTAAAAATAATTAAAAAAAAACATATAGAAAATCGTTTTTATTTTTTTAAACTTTAGCCAACAAAAGCTCATTTGTGGGGTGCATGAGGCTTGATCCCGCAACCTCTTGCAGGTTAACCTGAGACATTGGGCATTGAACCAGTGCAGTTATCGCTCTAGACAACAATAAAGGAGAGTGATTCACATTTTATCTCCTTTGACCCCTTGGTTTTTAAATAAAAAAATGTTGGGACTTTAGTCCCACATGCAGCCTGTGGCTGCAATTTTAGGCTTTAAAATAAATGTAGCTCACCTTATTGTTTGATTGCCTGCAAGTAATCAAAAATTTTGATGCTCTTTTTTCTACCCAAGTTAGCAAATCACAATAGGACACATCAACATAATTTCAGCCAATCGATAACCTCCACGTCACGTGCACAAATGCCACGTCAGATGCCAACTCAAAAAGTTTCCATACCATCACTCGACCACGTCAATATCAACAAATCACCATGTGGCACATCACCACTTGACCACATCAATGTCAGCAAATCACCATGTGGCAATGCTTTGATTCGCGTCAGTAGCTCAGATCCCACCACGTCAGTTAGCAAAGCCATGTCAGTAGTCCTCGTGATGTCACTACCACTACTGACCCTCAAGAGTCATGCCCGCCACATCAGCAAGGCCACATCACCTCCTTGCCAGCTCAGTAGCCCATTATGTTAGGTCCTACTAGATCAGGTTGCCACGTAGTTCCTCAAATTATTTGCCCACCTGGACAAGTTCATATTGGGGATCTGTGCTTTAGAGTGTAGTCCTCACGTCAGGTGTGGACCACCTGTCCACATGTGGGCCAGTCACTAGACTAGATGAGTTCCAATTGCCAGTGCTGGTCCCGTATGGAGGTGTGGACTGCCTATCCACATGTGGGCCTAACCTCCCAATGAACTGATTCAGGAGCTACGGGTTACCAGAGCCTGCGGGCCTACAATCCAATGTGGCTTTCAAGTCCTTAATAATCCTGCTTAAAAAAATTCACCATGCTTGGTCTTGTCCACCTATGGTGTAACTGAGTCTCGCAGAGACAACAACAAATTAAGGAGCAATGCCCACTCGCCCGCTGTGATACCAATGATAGAAGATAAGGCAAAACATTGAAAATATTATTAATAATCAAAGGTTAAATAGACATAGTAAATGTAATCAAATTTATTATGACAACTAACCTACCAACTAATCTGCCATACATAATATCTACCATCCATAGGGAAATGACAGTAAGGTAAGTCACTAACCTAGGTAACTCATAAAAGTAACTACTAGTGGTAAAAAGTAACAACCTACTTTTTACCATGCGGTAAATAAAATCTACTTAGGTAAATATTAAAAATTACCTAAATGAGGTAATAATCATAGTTACTAACATAGTAACTCTAACATTAGGTGGCATTTTTTAGCATGACCTAAGAATCCAATATGATTATCCTCCTTACTAGAGAATCCAATATCAATATCAAGGTGACTATAAAATTTCCTGATGCTCCAAACAAGATAGCTTGATTGTACTAACTTCTTCAACTTTCTTCTGAGTGTTGATAAAAATTAGTTGCTAGGAACTTGTCTATCCCTAAAATATCCTTATCATTATTAGGGTTGAATATGACCCTTAATAATCAACTATCTTCAAGTTGATTTACCTTCAATATGAGTCCTATTCTTCACTCATTATTCTTCAACCTAGTGGAAAGAATATAGCTTTTGCTTACTTTAACTTTCCAAAAGAGTCTAGGTTTAACTCCCTTTAAAGTAGATAAACTCCAACTAATTTTGTCACATTGGACAATAATTGATTTTTTAACTAACTAAATCCTGTGCAAGTAACTACTTCTAGTAGATTTGATACCATTGATATTTTTTCAAGCCTTAATATTAATATGAAAAACTCACAAAATAAACTCATATGATCAAATTATTGGTCAAAAATATACACCTCATAGAAAGGGGAAGGTTCGAAGGTTTTCATACCCTGTGAACCTCGACTAACATTGAATGACCACCACGCCCTATAAAGGTAGGGCGGTCGATCTCCGAAGAAGTTTGATTCATTTTGGGAAGTCCTATCTAGATGAGCCTAAAATTGAAGGGAAAAGGGGGGTGAAAAGGAAGGGAAAAGAGGCCATAGAAAAAACTTACAAGGATGGGTATAGCTGCATCAAGATACATGCAAAATAAGAAGAAACCACTGTAGAGAACACAAGTAGTTTACCTAACAGATCAACCAACCTTACCCTCATTTATGATTCAACACTACGGATTGTGGGTGAATTCTAGAACTAGTGGATGAGGTGCATAAATCTAGGATGCAAAATTAGAGCACGAACACCTAACTAGACTAAGAAGAAATAAATCCCCAACCCAATATTAAATGCAAATTCCAGAACTGCTGAGTAAAATGCATGAAATCCAGAGGGAAAAATTAAAGCAGAATCACTGAGATAGATTTAGTAGAAATAAACATTCAACATTCAACACAAAGAGATAAGGATAAATTTGGAGACCAAATAGTAAATACACTTATATATCTCAACAACATAAGATTTACTTGTGAATTGTAATGGCTAAAGAGTCATCCCCTAGAATGACTAGCATTCCAGTATTTATAATTATTTTATAATAAATTCAAAATTGAGCATTTATGGTGTTAGGCAGGAAGATATTGCTAGAATGGATGGATGTTCAATTGGTACTATGCTCCTTGGGATAATGGTGGTTATTCAAAAAGGGTATGCGCTTCTATGTAAATCTCAACCCTTGATCATTCTGACATTTCTATCGAGCCATAAATCTTCATCTACTTTACCCCTTCATTCAATCAGTGGATCTTAAATCAGGTGGATGAACAACCAGAGTTAAATACCTCTAGAATCGTATATTTTGGATTACCACCTTCGTGCCCACTTTCTATCCGTACCTAGGTGGCTGAGATCATTAATGCCTTTTATTAGTGAATTATGATGTTCTCCTTTGATGGAAAGTGATTTTGGTATCGGGTGGATAGTTAAGCTTGTTTTCCCACCTGCCAACCTCCAAGCTTCCATCGGATGCAACACTATGAAAGGGTAGGCAATCAGGCTTGGTTCTTAATTTCCACCCTCTCAAAAATATGCCCAACCTATCACCCTAAGCAAGGTGGGTATTTAGGAATAAACCATCTCATGCTATTCTCTAGAACTTCCTTTCTAGCTAGGGTGGGCCTTTTGTGTGGTCTTATGAATAGTTTCAGAGTCCCTCCTATCCATCCAAGTGGAACCTTAGCTGATTTACTTCTTTTTGTTTAGGGCAAGGATTTGGGAGTAGGAACTATTGTACTGCCATCCCATTCTTTTGATCAACCATTGGGTTGGGGATTCAAGATATATCTTGAATGCTTGCCTGATTGATTGTCCACCTGACCTGAGACTTAACCAGATTTGATTCGTCGGGATCATTCATCACCATTTTTACCTTTGTGTCCTCACAAAGGGTAGGGTTTTGGATTGCTCTTCACTTAGCGGTAATTGGTTCATCTACCCATCCAAAATTTGCTTCCACCCTACTACATTCAGCATGAATGCCATCCACCTTTAAATTTTAGGCTTGAATCAACCATTAATGCAAGAGTACATCATCCAGGCTTCAAAACTTGGTTATTTTTATGTATCATCATCTTGTATGCAAAAAGGAAATAGTGGGTGAAGGATGCAAGCAAAATTTCACCCATACTCTTGGCGACTCACAAGGGATTTCCATATTGTGGGAAAGGGAACTTAAAAAGCTACAACTTGAAACACTTTCAAATGGAAAGACAAGGAAGTATGAAGAGGAAGAGGGGAGAAGAATACAAATAATCAAACAAACATCCATAGCCTCCTACAAGATAAAGGAGGGTGGTGGACAATGGGAAACAAAAAAAACAAGGTGAAACACATCAAAAGGGAAGAAAAGAAGGGGGACCAGAAGTGAAAACAACAAACAAAACTAGGAAAAGAGAACAAAAGGGCACAAGAGAAAATGGGAATACACATAAAAAAATATAGGCAAGAAGACGATGACCACTAACCAAAGAGGTTAGTGACAACAAACCAGAGGGAAGAATGAAGGAAAGAGAAGGATGCAAAAAAGTAATAAAACAAAAGGAAAATTAATCCATGGGACACCCCCACAAATTAGATTCCCATAAAAATACCCCATTGAGTATCAAAGAGGTTCCAAAAGTAGACAAAATGCCAAAGGTACATATCTGTCATGCTTGAGCCTTTATTTTTCATGCAGTCCAGTAAGGACCCATTTTTACTCATCGCCATCCACCATGGGGTCATCCTATCTTAGCTGCACTTTATGGCTTATAATTCCTAACAAGATCCACAACTATGTATCGAGTCCTATTTATAGTATATTTACCCTTATTTTTATAGGCTTGACATGCACCAGATCATGCAAAGGCTACATCGACATGCGAGCCTTGATTCTTATGTCCATGTTGAGGTGGTGTATTGTCATACTTACACAAGTCCACAAATTTTCTCCATGTGATATTATATTTCCATGGACTACATGTGAAGCCTTGGTACTTGCTGGTGTATCCATTGGGCTATGGGGTCGCAACAAAAAAAAAAAAAAAAAAAAAATAGACACAAACAAAAAAGGAATAAAATGAGGAAAACAAAGGAACCAAATTAAAGCGTTATGTTTTAAAGGTAGACCCTAAAAATTCTCCTATGATATTTTTGGATGCCTTGGCCATCTATCAATTCATCATTGGATCTCTTCTCCTTGCAAGTGATGAATAAGATGATGACCCCTACCAAGCGAACATATACTCAAATTGTAGTTTTATTTACTTGTTGCATTATTTACACAAAATTTAGGCATGACTAGCACACATGGGAAATAAATGCCACTGCAAGTCATCTTGTGAATCTGCAATGTCTAGACCAAATGAATCCAAATTAGAGTTGTTCTTCATGTTGATCCTGGCACTACTTGTGGCCTCTCTTAGGCCTCACAAAATACTACCTAGATCCTATACCTTCCATTGGGATCAATAGGCCGATGTAATAATAAATCAACACAGGATGAGTGTCCATCTAATCAACTTTAACACTTGAGCTATCTGAAGAGAGGTACCAAGGATGCATTCTACTTGGATTCATCTGATTGAAGATCCATACCCAGTTTTGATTTGCTCCTGTGATGTCATGAGTCATCATCAACTATAATAATCATCATTCATTAGCAACCATAGGGTTTGAGCATCGAGAAGTAATTCTCCTAGGGATGCTGTGGAAGGGAATACCTCATGTGGCCTAGGCTAGGATGACCATATTGACTGTACCTCATCGTAGCTCACATCATCCCATGATTTGATAAGATGTAAAGGAGATCCTCTGAACAAGATGGTGAGATGCAATATCCTTCCTTCTCCTTCCTTGGGATCATTGACTAGGAAAAATGGCCTCTATTGACTCATACAAGAGTTTGGTAGCAAGGAGGTTGCAAGGGCACTAGTTCTCAAGCACTCATATTTTACATTGGCTAAAGCAAGGCTAAGATGCTAGCATCTTGTTCATTGTGAAAGGTCACTTGGCCTGCATTTTATTCTACCAACTTTCAAGTCTTTGCCAGTGCTCCTTATTTTGTCAAGGGATTAGTGGAGTGTATGATCCTTACAAATATGGACAAGTTAGTTCTTTCTTCTTCATAGGGTTGGGGCACAACTGGGCTTGCTAGAATTTAACATGAATATGAAATACTTCTGGGTGGCAACTTTACCACTTGAATCAATATATTTTTGGTCCAAATGACCTCCTGGTAAAATTGTGGAAATCTCCTCTCTCTGGATTGCTAAATAATTAGGCCTATATCCAAGTAGAAAGCCCAGGTGTAATATAGGTATGCCTGATCAGGGGATGGTTGGAACTCATGGAAATTCTTTTCCAATCTATTCTGAAGCAAATGTTGAAATAAATGATGTTTTCCTGAGGATCATGCTTGATGAATGAGAACTAATTGAGCATCAATAGGGGGTCTCCCGAATTGTTAAAAATGTTGATGGGTGTTTTAGCCAGATCAACCCATCTACAAATACTTCCATATTCCAATGATTTATACCACAACAAGGCCCTTCCTATGAGAGAGAGAGAGAGAGTAGCCTAAGAATCACATATTCATGTATGATGTTATGAATAACCACTAGGGAAGTCACATCCTGACAATGCTCGAATGCAATTTTTTTCGTTCCATCAAAACTTGGTAGGGATTTCAAAGAGGCCCCAGGAATTTCATGAAGACTTCAAATATTTAGAAGGCCTACAAAATTCCAAGATGGACACTTGTAGTGAGCCATTACAATACTAACTTATTATAGGCTATGGGTTCATTTTTCAGGTCGGAGTTGCCAAATGAGCTTGTTTTCTCTTCTAGTGAGGTCAAGAATGCTCACAAAACCTTGAGTCCTCTAGAAAAATAATACCTTCAAATTAAAAGGATAACTAATAATGAACCTCAGTTGATCCTTAGTAGAATCACAAATTTTTTCTTTGCTTCAAAGGCAATCAGTTATAGAAACTCGATTCTTTACGCAATGGAATTGCCAGATGAATAGATAAATTTTACAGAGCAGAGTATCACAAGAATCTTGATTATCAAACAATGGGATCTTATGGTCCCACCTGGTGTGCCAAAAACTATTGGTAAAAAATATGCACCTAATGAAAAGGGAAAGGTTTGAAGGTTTGCTCGCCGTACGAACCTTGATCAACATTGAACGACCAACATGCCCAAGAGAGGTAGGGTGGTCGATCTTCGAAGAAGGCTAGTTACTTTTGGGAAGTCCTAGCTAGATGAGCCTAAAATTGAAGAGAAAAGGGGGGCAGAAAGGAAGGGAAAAGAGGTTGTAGCCATAAATCACAAGGATGGGTATAGCCACATCAAGACACATGCAGGATGAGCAGAAGCTACCACAGAGAACACAAGCATTTTACCTAACAGATCAAGTTACCTTATCCTTATTTATGATTCAGCACTATGAATTTCTAGCGAAATCCAAAACCAATGGATGAGGTGCATAAATCCAAGATGCAAAATTAAAGCATGAACACCTAACTAGCCTAAGTAAAAATAAACCCCCAACCCAATATTAAATGTGAATTCCAGAACTACTGAGTAAAATACATGAAATCCAAATAGTAGAATTAAAGTCGAATCATTCAGATAGCTTTAGAAAAAATAAGCATTCAACATTCAACACAAAGATATAAGGATAAATTTGGAGATCAAATAGTAAAGACACTTATATATCTCAATAGCATAAGCTTTACATGTGAATTTAATGGCTAAAGAGCCACACCCTAGAATAAATAGCAATCTAGTATTTATAATAATTTTATAATAAATTCAAAATTGAGCATTGATGGTGTTAGGTGGGAAGATGCTGGAATGAATGGATGTTCAGCTGGTACTGTGCTCCTTGGGAGAATGGTGGTTATCTAGAAATGGTATGTGCTTCTATGCAAATCTTAGCCCTTGATCATTCTAAAATTTTTGTTGGGCCATAAATATTCATCTACTTTACCTTTCATTCTGTTAGTGAGCCTTAAATTAGGTGGATGAACAACCAGAGTTTATTACCTTTGGAATTGTCTATTTTGAATTACCACCTTTGCGCTCACTATCTATCCATACCTAGGTGGCTGAGATCATTAATACCTTTTCCCAAAGATTCTTGATGTTCTTCTTTGATGGGCAGTGATTCTGGTACCAAGTGGATATTCAAGCTTGCTCTCCTACCTTCCAACCTCCAAAATTCCATTTGATGTAAAACTATGAAAGGGGTGGGCAATCGGGCTTGGTTCTTAATTGCCACCCTCTCAAAAATCTATCCAATCTAACACCCTAAGCAGGGCAGGTATTTGGGAACAGACCATCCCATTCTATTCTCTAGAACTTCTTCCCTAGCTAGGGTGGACCTTTTGCATGGTATTATGAAAATGTTAGAGTCCCTCATATCCACCTAGGTGGAACCTCAGTTGATTCACTGCTCTTTTTTTGGGGTGGGGACTTAGTAGGAACTATTGTACTACCATCCCATTCTTCTGCCTAACCATTAGGGCGGGGATTCAAGATCTGTCTTAAATGATTATTTTCTCGATTGTTAGCCTACCCTGAGACTTAACCAAATTTGACCAATCGGGTTCATTCATAATCCTTCCACCCTTAGTGGCCTCACAAAGGGTAGGATTTTGGGATTGTTCCTTAGTAAAAATCGATTCATCCACCCATTCAAAATTTGCTTCCACCCTACTGCATTCAATATGAATGCCATTCATATTTAACTTTTAGGCTTGAATCAACCATTAATTCAAGAGCCCATCATCCAGGCTTCAAAACTTTACCATTTTTAAGGATCATCATTTTGTATGCAAAAAGGAAAGAGTGGGTGAAGAGTGCAAGCAAAATTTCACCCACACAAATATGATAGCCGCAATATAATAAGATCAACAAATTAATATGAGCCAACTACTATGTCTATCAAGGCTAATAATATATCAAGTAACATTAATTAATAAGAAATAATATGAATGTAAATAACCTAAATCTTACATGTACAAAGCATGTATCACTGAAGTTTTTTGACCCAACACTTTTTCCCGAGAGCACTAAAATCGATAAAACAAAAAGTATTCAGAATTCCATGAAAATTTTAGGGTAAATTCTACTCAATAATGGGTACTCAAAAAAATTTATTTCATAGAAAAATACCAACTACAAAAAAAGTTATGAGGTCTGCAATGCGTTCTGAAATCTGGGTAGAAAAGACTAAAAACCATTTTTCAGAGGTGAAAACAAAGTGCTTAACATATGTGAAATGGGGCATGTGATATATGGATGGAAATTGATTGGTAAGATATTTCCAATGGTGTATCACATTCAACAACCGAAGCAACACAGAAATAAATATTAAGCTCCAAAGTAGGTTGTTCAGACTTTTTTGTAAAATCTGGACTGCACCATACAAGAAAACGCAGTAGGCTGGAAAAAATGGATTTTTCACCTTCAATTCGTGTTTTCACACACTCCAAACTTGTACAATGCAATAGTAATGATATTAATCTATCTTGGAACTCAAACCTAAAGAATCTATGGCAGTTACAAACAAGGTAACAATTCAAGACTATTACAACTGCAATATTCCTACACCTACACTTGTACAAAACTGTTACAAAGTGGTTACATATTCTCTTGTGCCTTCTAATCCAAAAATGCACACATGTCAGCATCATTTTCCAACATTCTCCCCCTTGATGCTGAAAGGGATCACAAGACTATTTCTTAGTTTAAGAAATTGAGCTTTAGCAACACCTTTAGTGAAAACATCAGCCAACTGATCATGGGTGTTGCAATACCTCAACTCAACTAATTTATTTTCCACCATATCATGAATGAAATGGTACTTCATGTCAAAATGCTTAGATCTTCTATGGTGGACAGGGTTCTTTGCCAACTGTATGGCACTCAAATTGTCACAAAAAATTGTAGTAGGACCACTTGGTTTCTCACCTATCTCCTCCAACACTTTCCTGAGCCATAAGGCCTGAGCACTGGCTGAAGTGACAACAATGTATTCAGCCTCTGTTGAAGAGAGTGCTACTGATCCTTGCTTCCTTGAGCTCCAAGTGATCAGCCCAGATCCAAGAGAAAAATAATTATCGGATGTAGACTTCCGGTCATCCAAGTTGCTGCCCCAATATGAGTCACTAAAACCAACTAGCTCCATCTCTTCAGCAGGATAGTAATGTATGCCAAAGTCAATAGTACCTTTAACATACCTCAAAATTCACTTTGCAGTCTTCAAATGCAAGAGAGATGGCTCACTCATATACCTAGAAACAAGTGAGACAACATATGCAATATCTGGTCTGGTATTTGTGAGAAACATCAAGCTCCCAACAATGCTCCTATAATTGGTCACATTCACCTTTTCAGCCCCATCATCTTTGCATAGCAATTCACCATGAGCAATGGGAGTAGGGACTGGTTTGCAACTATCCATGCCATACTTTTTCAGCATATCCTTGGCATATTTAGTTTGACAAATGAAGATTTTATCCTTACTTTGATGCACCTCCATGCCAAGAAAATAGTGCATCAATCCTAAATCCTTCATTTCAAACTCACTCATCATGGCAGCCTTAAATTCATCTTTCAACTTGGAACTACTACCCATATAAATCAAATCATCAACATACAAACAAACAAGCAAAATATCATTACCTTCTTTCTTGAAGTATAGGGTAGGTTCACTTTTGCTTCTCTTGAAGCCACTCTGCTGAAAGTATCCATCAATCCTAGAGTACCATGCTCTAGGTGCTTGTTTAAGGCCATACAATGCCTTCTTCAACCTGTAGACATGTTCTTCTTTACCTTTCACCTCAAAACCTTGAGGTTGTTGTACATACACTTCCTCATCTAAGTACCCATTCAAGAAGGCACTTTTTACATCTAAGTGATGTACAATCCACTGCTTTTGGGCAGCCAAAGCAAGTACCATCCTTACTATTTCTTGTCTAGCTACAGGAGAAAAAGTTTCTTCATAGTCAATTCCATACCTTTGTGTGAATCCTTTAGCTACAAGTCTAGCCTTGTGTCTTTCAATGTTGCCATCACTGTTATACTTAGTCTTATAGACCCACTTAGAACCCACACGTTTCTTTCCCTTGGGCAGTTCTACAAGCTCCCAAGTGTCATTCTTCTCAATGGAATTGATCTCCTCTTGCATTGCTTGCATCCAAACACCATTAGTACAAGCTTCTTCATAACAAGAAGGTTCAAAATCAGCAACAATCATCAAAGCATAATTAACAACATCTCCTTTTGGCTCACCTTCATCTTCATCACCATACATGTGCATCTTCTCAAGCCTTTGAACAACTTGGTCAATTTCTTGAGCTTGGCTTCTAGTAAGTCTTCTATGGAAATTGTTGTCCAAAACCTGAGTAGGAGGATGAATTTGAAGTGCCTTTTTCCCCCTTTTTGTCTTCATAACATCTGAAAATATGTTTGGAGAATCATCACTTGAAGAGGGACTAGAACTGCTTTGTTTGGGACTGTTTGAAGAGCTGGTTGGTGGACTTGGTGGGACTGATTTTAAATTGGGCTGCACATTAGAAGAACTGGGCTGCACATTAGAAGAACTTCCACCACTGCTGCCATCATCAACATAAAGTTTTTGATGACCATATACTCCCCCTTCATCAAAAATCACATCTCTAGACACCACCACTTTGTGAGTTTTTGGGTTATAAAGCCTATAGGCCTTAGTATTTTCATAGTAGCCAATAAATATACATGCTTCACTCTTAGGATCAAGCTTCTTCCTAAGTTCATCAGCCACATGTGCATAAGCCAAACAACCAAAAACTTTGAAGTGGTTAACATTGGGCTTCTTTTCATACCATACCTCATAAGGAGTCATCTTCTCCAATGAGCTAGTGGGACTCCTATTCAGTATGTAGACTATTGTACGGAATGCATCAGCCCAATACATATTGGTAAGTCTCTTAGTTTACAGCATACTTCTTGCCATCTCAACAACTATCCTATTTTTCCTTTCTGCCACTCCATTCTGCTGTGGAGTATAGGAAGTTGTGAATTACCTTTTAATGCCAACATTCTTGCAAAATTGTTTAAACTCATTAGAAAAGAATTCACCACCATTGTCTATCCTTAAACATTTAATGTTGCAACCACTCTGATTCTCAACAAAAGATTTAAATTCCTTGAAACAATCAAATGCTTCATCCTTATGCTTCAAAAAATACACCCAACACATTCTAGAAAAATCATCAATAAATGTAAGAAAGTAAGAGTTGTTACCCAAGATTTTGGTTTGCATAGGCCCACAAATATCAGAATGGACCAATTGGAGTGGGTATGAGGCCCTCCATGCTTTCCCTTTAGGAAAATTCTGCCTTGCATGCTTGCCCATTGCACACCCCTCACAAACACTTTTATGTTCTTGCACTTTTGGTAACCCATAAACCATCTCTTGGGAAGTTAATAACTTCAAACTAGTGAAGTTCAAGTGGCCATATCTAAGATGCCACAACCAACTCTTATCTTCTACAACAACATTAGCAAGGCTGCTCCCTTGACCTCCAAAATTTAAAGGAAACAACCTATTGTTGGTCATAGGGACTATTGTAACAATCCTATTGCTATTGTTCTTATCATAGATGGTGCATTTCTTATCATCAAAGACTACCCTGTAGTTCTTTTCACATAGCTGCCCTACACTTAACAAATTATGTTTCAAATTTGGTGTGTAATAGATATCATGAACATGTTTCTTACCTTCTTTTGTGTTCACTTCCATTACACCTTTGGCAGCCACCTCCAAAGCCTTGTCATCTCCAAGTTTGATCTTGGACTTGAAGGACTCATCCATGGAAGCAAGAAGCTCCCCATTTCTTGTCATATGATTGGAGCAACCAGAATCAAGTATCCAAGTCTCTTGAAGATTCTTATCAGCCTTATTATATGATAAGAACAAATTTTGAACAACAGACTCTTCTTCACCATAGTGGGCTGTCCTGTTTTCTTTTCCAGCCTTCTGTCTACATTCTCTCTCATAATGCCCATACTTGTTGCAATGGTAACATTGCACATTCCTCTTATCATTTCTGCCTCTGCCTCTACCTGCTGCTCCTCCTCTTCTACCACCTCTTCCTCTTGAAGAATTCTGATTTTGGCCTCTTCCTTGGCCATTTCCATGTCCACTAGAGCTTGCTCCATCACCCTTTGAAATTGTAGCTTTAGAAGCAAATGCCTTCTCATCAACTGCAGTAATAGTTTCCCCTAGCCTCTCCTCATGAGACATAAGAGATCCTATCAAATTATCAAACTCAAGAGTAGACAAATATTTACTCTCCTCAATAATAATGGCTACATGATTCCACTTTGGGGTAAGTGTTCTCAACACTTTCTTAACAACAACCACTTTGTCAAGTGCTTCTCCAAGAGTTGCCATTTTATTGACAACAACCTTTACCCTTACACAATAATCACCAACACTCTCAACCTCTTGCATTCTCAAATTTTCAAACTCTCTTCTAAGAGTTTACAACTTCACTTGCTTGACTTGGTCACTCCCTTGGTAACCATCTTGTAAGGCCTTCCATGCATCAGCAACTATTTTACAGCCTGCTATTCTTGGAAAAATACTTTTCTCCAATGCAGATTGGAGATGGTAAAGAGCCAAGCAATTCTTCTTCTAAGCTTCCTTCTTTGTTGTTCTATCTGAAGAACACAAGATTATACTGAGAGGGGGGGTGAACAGTATAAGACCTCTTTTTACTTTTTCCTTTATACTTCAAAATAGTAAAGCAATATACCCAAAGCAATATCAAAGCAATGCACAATATCATCCACAAAGTGACACCAATTTTAACGTGGTTCACCCGAATGGCTGGGCTACGTCCACAAAACTTTTCTCTAAAAGTTATCTCAAAGTTCTTTGGGAATCCTTCCCAATTACAATGTTTATGAGCCTCGGCCCAAAGGAGATACCTTCCCCCAATCAAAATTTATGAGCCTCTGCTCAAAGGAGATACCTTCCCCCAATAGAAATTTATGAGCCTCTGCTCAAAGGAGATACCTTCCCCTCTACTCTAGGAAATGATCCCTCAGAAGATCAACTGCCTCTACCTCTTGCCAACACGTGGAACTCCTTTCCATCGAAGACCTCCTGTCCTCAATGCTTAGCCTAAGAGACCTCTGCCTTCTATGATCACGTCCACAGCAGCTCAACAACTTGTACCAAACACAGTCAGTCGGTCTAGTACAAGTCTTCCTCTATCTGTCAGATCTGTCCAACTCTTGAACAAATCAATCCTCTACATACAAGCCTTCTCAAAGACTTGCCAAATCTGTCCTCAGGTTCTTCTCATAGAACCAATGCACCTCTGTCCTCAAGTTCTCTGATAGAACTATCAAACTCAGCTCACAAGTCCTCTGCTAGGACCTGTCCAAATCTGCTCACAAGTCCCCACCGAAACCTGTCCAAAAACTGCTCACAAGTCCCCACCAGAACCTGTCCAAAACTGCTCACAAGTCCCCACTGGAACCTGTCCAAAAATTGCTCACAAGTCCCCACTGGAACCTGTCCAAAAACTCAGCAAGCTCACCAAGAAAAACTTTCTTAGTAGGAAATCACAAAGTGAATTGTTAGAGACCCAATGTGATTTGTCAAACTCATAGAAGCATAAAGAGAATTGTTAGAGACTCAATATGTTCTATACTCAAATCCCAATCTCAAAACTCAACTCAAATCAACTCAGCTCAATCTCAATCTCAAATCTGAAAACTCAACTCAATATCTGAAATGGATAGGATAGAATGTTTTCTTTCAAGAACATGAAACCCCAACAATTGCCAACTATGCAAAGAATCACATAACAATGATACTCATGTTCTTTTCACCATCAATTAGGGTTTCAACAACAATGCTCATCAAACAAGGTTTAGTCAACCAACACCATTCAACTCAACATCAACCTTGAAGCATTCAACCAATCATCACAAGAAAAGGAAACAAGTAGAAATCCTTTTCCCTCCAAAGATATTTGAACAAAACAGCCACCAACACAATATCACCAAATGCAAAGAATAACTTGCTCAAATCAACTCAATGGAGTAAGCCCAATATCATGAATCAAGTAAAGCAATAACTTGATCAAACAACCTCTATGGAAGCAACTCAACCATCAAACTCAAAACAGCCAACCAAGGGTTCCACCAACTCAATGCAAGTAGCTAGACTCACAAATATAAACCCTAGTGCACAAAGCTTCCACTATCTCAAACCAAAAATTATGCATTCACCAAAAACTCTCCTTAAGGATAACAATGCATAAGTAGTCTTCAACAAACCAGAAAATAGGATTTACACCTAGCCAAAGGATACCTAGTAGAATACCTTTTCACTCCAACCTTATTTCAGAAAACATACACCAATCATACTCATAAGAAGAATGTGCCCATACCTTATTGGAGTAGAAGATAATTGAACCTTCAAGTTGTCACCACACACAACTCTCAAACTTCCAACCAAGTTAGGGTTAGAATAAAAAGAAATGAGCAATAATATAAACTTCCTTTATTACACCTTTTAGCTCCACTTCTTTAAACACAACCACCATAACATGCCAATAAATCAACAATCAGAGACTCACACCTTATACCTCCATTTTTAATTTTAGCATAGCAAAGAATAATCTTAAAAATACATCCAAAGAAATATGCCCTTATTTCTCCTAAGCTTTTATTCAATGCTAATCACAAAAGCCAAAACTCATAAAATTTAATCACACCTTATAAATCGTTGTCCAAGAAACTCCGAATTTCATGGCATAAAGACGTTTTAATAAAAACGTGTGTTACTCTAGCAAAGCACCCCCGCGAGACTCGAAACGGCGACCTCCGCCAATGCAGCGCCCAACAGCAGCCTTCGCTGCCACTAGCCCACGCGGGCTACGAAGTTCACAAGTGAACTTCCCTCCACTTCACCCTCGAAAAAAACTCCCGAAGACTTTTCAACCGCACGTGCTTCTAAGTCTTCCTTCGATCGCAGCGAATACAGAGCACAAACACCGCAAATTGCATTCGAGGAATTTCGAATTAATTAGCCTTCCAACCTTAGGAGTTGGAGAATAAATAGTCTCTTCGAAGACACCTTGACGTCGGCGAAAATAAAGACCATTTCGAAATTAATCAAAAGTCTTTTCAAAAAGGGTTTAAAAACCCTTAAATAATTTTAATAAATTAAGAATAAAAAAAGGTTTAAAAACCTTTAAGTATTTTTAATAAATTAAAAATAATTTCTCCCTTAATTAATTAAATAATTAATTAATTAAAACCTTGAAGGGTTTTAAATAATAATTAAATAAATAATAAAGAGAACCTCCATTGGTTTTAATAAAAACCATTTAACTTGGTTTTAATAAAAACCCTATCCAACTTGGTTTTAATTAAACGTGTTTGGTTTTAATGAAAAACCCTTGCCAATGGAATCTCTCCGGATTCTCTTAAAAATATTCTCTTGGAATCTTCCACCTTTGAAGCCAACACATCCTCTTAACATTAATGCCATTTCCTTTTGACATCAATGACAACTCATAGACAAGAAGCTAGGATCTCAAACCCAAAATTGCCAACAATCTCCCCCTTTGTCATTGATGGCAAACCATGCTTCTCAACAACACAGAAACTCAACATAAACAACTCCCCCTGTCTTGAGGCTCTCCCCCTTACTCAAATCTCTCCCCCTTTGTCATCAATGGCAAAGGGTCACCTTTGGGGCTCGGGACTAAGAATGAGCCTCTTAGCTTAGTCCCTCCCCCACCTCCCGATGAGGTGATTAATTCTTGGGTGGGAGTAAAACTCCCATTAGGCACTGATCATCATCAGCGTCTATAACTTCCTTGTCGGGCCTTCTCTTGAACTCTTTGTCCATATTCCTGTTCCTGTCACTTTTCTTGTTCTTGTTCTCATCCCTGTTCTTGTCCATGCCTTGATCCTTGGACTTGATCATGCCACTGTTCCTGTTCTTGTATTCTAGAATTTCAGCTCTACACTATCTGATTGTGTGACCTTCATTGTTGCACTTGAAACACTTGACGATGTTGTTTCTCTGAGGTAAACCTGATCTTTGAATCCACCAGTTCTGACCAAACCTGTTCTGACCAAACCTATTCTGGCCAAACCTGTTCTGACCAAACCTGTTCTTGTTATTTGCCTTGCAATAAACTGCCTTGTGCCCAAACTGTTGACAAGAGTAGCAATACCCTTGAAAGTAACTAGCACTTCTGAAACTGTCATTTACCTCCTTCACTTGAGCCATGCAATGTGAAGCCATGTGACCAAACCTGTGACAAGCAAAACATCTGCCTTGAAACTTTCCTTTAATTGACCTCTTAGGTTCTGAAAACTTCTTCTTCTCATTCTGAATTCTGTTTTCTGTTTCTGTGCATCTATCATTCAAGGACTCCTTTTCTGAAATACTTTCCTCATCAGAACTCTCTTCCTTTTGGAGTCTCTTACTAGACTCTCCAACTTGTTCCTTGTGTGGCTTAACAAAACCAAGGCCTGTTTTATCTGTTGTCTTTCTTTGACCTTTGATGAGTGACTTAACCTTTTTGGAGCTATCTTGAAACCTGTAAAGCTTATCCTTGTACTCTTTAGTTTCCTCTTTCAAAGAAGCCATTTTCTGTTCTAACTCACTATACTCAAGAACCTTAGACTCTAACTCATCCTTGAGTTCTTGTGTCTTAGCCATAGAGAAGTCAAGACTTTCTATAAGATCATCTCTCTCCATACAACATTCATCTAACTTATCCTTGAGTCTAGCATTCTTCTTTCTTTCCTTTTTCAAAGCACTAAGAGCACTAATAAGTTCACCTTCAAGATCTACTTCACCTTCCTCTATATCTTCCTCTATTTGTTTGCTTTTTGAATCATCAAAGCCTTTTTCAGATTTCTTATCACTAGAGGTGCTACCCTTTTCAAAAACCATACATGCATCTTCCTTATAGTTTTCTGAAGCATCCTCATACATACTAGAAACCAAATCATTATTTGTGCAATCATCCTCAAGGTGACCAAAATTTCCACATCTAAGACATTTCATGATAATGAATCTATGTTTCGGTTCTTCCTCTTTTTCCGATATGAACAACATCTCATTTTCATTATCACTTGAAGAACTTTCACTATCACTACTAGAACACTTACTTGCTTTGTCTAGGTAGAAACTCTTCTTGTGCTTGTGAGAATACCTCTTTCCTTGATTGTTGTGCTCATCTTTGTTTTTCCTGTGATGCTTGTGCTTTTCAGAATCCTTGCTCTTAGAATCCTGTTTATCTTCATCACTTTCATTCTTGGGAATAGTACGGTCAGTAGCATAATGACCAAACTTTCCACAATTGAAACATCTTATATTTTTCATACTTTTGTGCTTTCTAGAGAACTTGCCTTTCTTTCTGTAATATGCCTCTTCATCACTAGAAGACTCATCACTATCTTGAAGTTGTTTACCCTTGGAATTCTTGGTAGCCTTGAAATCTGCCTCTTTCTTGACATCAACCTTCACTTGAGTTCTCAACTCAAATGCTGCAAGTATACTATGGAGCTCATCCTTTTTCAACTTATCCAAATCTTTAGCTTCCTCAATAGCAAAAATATTTTCACTAAATCTATTAGGAAGAGATCTTAAAATCTTATCACAAACATCATTTTCAGCAAGCTCAAGACCTAAGTCTTTCATGGAGTTAACAACCTCATCCATACGAAGCATGTAGTCACTAATATTTTCATCATCATTCATCTTGAGTTGTTCAAACATACCTTTGAAGTGTCTCAACTTGGCCTTTCTGACATTTGTATCACCTGTATGAACCACCTTCAATCTGTTTCCACATTTCACTAGTTGTCTTGCAGTGAATCACTTTGGTGAGATCTGCTTTATGTAAGCCTTTCAGGATTGCATTCATTGCTTTTGAATTGCTGTGATGTAGGAGCCTTTCTTCTTTAGTATTAGGACCATGTTCAGGAATAGTGTACTCATCTTCAATCACTTCCCAAACCTCATTCCCAAGTGCCATTAGATGAACCTTCATCCTTGCACTCCAAAGACCAAAATCTGACCCATCAAGAATAGGTGTTGCATTGCCACTTGAATGATCCATTGTGTTCTTTACTAGCTTTTCCTTCAAGTTGTTAAACTTTTCGAAGGCACCTGCTCGATACCAATTGAAGAACACAAGCTTATACTGAGAGGGGGGTGAACAGTATAAGACCTCTTTTTACTTTTTCCTTTATACTTCAAAATAGTAAAGCAATATACCCAAAGCAATATCAAAGCAATGCACAATATCATCCACAAAGTGACACCAATTTTAACGTGGTTCACCCAGAATGGTTGGGCTACGTCCACAAAACTTTTCTCTAAAAGTTATCTCAAAGTTCTTTGGGAATCCTTCCCAATTACAATGTTTATGAGCCTCGGCCCAAAGGAGATACCTTCCCCCAATCAGAATTTATGAGCCTCTGCTCAAAGGAGATACCTTCCCCCAATCAGAATTTATGAGCCTCTGCTCAAAGGAGATACCTTCCCCTCTGCTCTGGAAATGATCCCTCGAGAAGATCAACTGCCTCTACCTCTTGCCAGCACGTGGAACTCCTTTCCATCGAAGACCTCCTGTCCTCAATGCTTAGCCTAAGAGACCTCTGCCTTCTATGATCACGTCCACAGTAGCTCAACAACCTGTACCAAACACAGTCAGTCGGTCTAGTACAAGTCTTCCTCTGTCTGTCAGATCTGTCCAACTCTTGAACAAATCAATCCTCTGCATACAAGCCTTCTCAAAGACTTGCCAACTATCCTCAAGTTCTTCTCATAGAACCAATGCACCTCTGTCCTCAAGTTCTCTGATAGAACTATCAAACTCAGCTCACAAGTCCTCTGCTAGGACCTGTCCAAATCTGCTCACAAGTCCCCATCGAAACCTGTCCAAAAAGCTCACAAGTCCCCATCAAACTGTCCAAAATGCTCACAAGTCCCCACGGAACTGTCCAAAAACGCTCACAAGTCCCCACTGGAACCTGTCCAAAAACTCAGAAAGCTCACCAAGAAAAACTTTCTTAGTAGGAAATCACAAAGTGAATTGTTAGAGACCCAATGTGATTTGTCAAACTCATAGAAGCATAAAGAGAATTGTTAGAGACTCAATATGTTCTATACTCAAATCCCAATCTCAAAACTCAACTCAAATCAACTCAGCTCAATCTCAATCTCAAATCTGAAAACTCAACTCAATATCTGAAATGGATAGGATAGAATGTTTTCTTTCAAGAACATGAAACCCCAACAATTGCCAACTATGCAAAGAATCACATAACAATGATACTCATGTTCTTTTCACCATCAATTAGGGTTTCAACAACAATGCTCATCAAACAAGGTTTAGTCAACCAACACCATTCAACTCAACATCAACCTTGAAGCATTCAACCAATCATCACAAGAAAAGGAAACAAGTAGAAATCCTTTTCCCTCCAAAGATATTTGAACAAAATAGCCACCAACACAATATCACCAAATGCAAAGAATAACTTGCTCAAATCAACTCAATGGAGTAAGCCCAATATCATGAATCAAGTAAAGCAATAACTTGATCAAACAACCTCTATGGAAGCAACTCAACCATCAAACTCAAAACAGCCAACCAAGGGTTCCACCAACTCAATGCAAGTAGCTAGACTCACAAATATAAACCCTAGTGCACAAAGCTTCCACTATCTCAAACCAAAAATTATGCATTCACCAAAAACTCTCCTTAAGGATAACAATGCATAAGTAGTCTTCAACAAACCAGAAAATAGGATTTACACCTAGCCAAAGGATACCTAGTAGAATACCTTTTCACTCCAACCTTATTTCAGAAAACATACACCAATCATACTCATAAGAAGAATGTGCCCATACCTTATTGGAGTAGAAGATAATTGAACCTTCAAGCTGTCACCACACACAACTCTCAAACTTCCAACCAAGTTAGGGTTAGAATAAAAAGAAATGAGCAATAATATAAACTTCCTTTATTACACCTTTTAGCTCCACTTCTTTAAACACAACCACCATAACATGCCAATAAATCAACAATCACAGACTCACACCTTATACCTCCATTTTTAATTTTAGCATAGCAAAGAATAATCTTAAAAATACATCCAAAGAAATATGCCCTTATTTCTCCTAAGCTTTTATTCAATGCTAATCACAAAAGCCAAAACTCATAAAATTTAATCACACCTTATAAATCATTGTCCAAGAAACTCCGAATTTCGTGGCATAAAGACGTTTTAATAAAAACGTGTGTTACTCTAGCAAAGCACCCCCGCGAGACTCGAAACGATGACCTCCGCCAATGCAGCGCCCAACAGCAGCCTTCGCTGCCACTAGCCCACGCGGGCTACGAAGTTCACAAGTGAACTTCCCTCCACTTCACCCTCGAAAAAAACTCCCGAAGACTTTTCAACCGCACGTGCTTCTAAGTCTTCCTTCGATCGCAGCGAATACAGAGCACAAACACCGCAAATTGCATTCGAGGAATTTCGAATTAATTAGCCTTCCAACCTTAGGAGTTGGAGAATAAATAGTCTCTTCGAAGACACCTTGACGTCGGCGAAAATAAAGACCATTTCGAAATTAATCAAAAGTCTTTTCAAAAAGGGTTTAAAAACCCTTAAATAATTTTAATAAATTAAGAATAAAAAAGGTTTAAAAACCTTTAAGTATTTTTAATAAATTAAAAATAATTTCTCCCTTAATTAATTAAATAATTAATTAATTAAAACCTTGAAGGGTTTTAAATAATAATTAAATAAATAATAAAGAGAACCTCCATTGGTTTTAATAAAAACCATTTAACTTGGTTTTAATAAAAACCCTATCCAACTTGGTTTTAATAAAACGGTTTGGTTTTAATGAAAAACCCTTGCCAATGGAATCTCTCCGGATTCTCTTAAAAATATTCTCTTGGAATCTTCCACCTTTGAAGCCAACACATCCTCTTAACATTAATGCCATTTCCTTTTGACATCAATGACAACTCATAGACAAGAAGCTAGCATCTCAAACCCAAAATTGCCAACACTATCTGCTGATGCAAGTGTGCTCCAATATTTTTGTTATATGTACCTATATTATACAATATACTACAAACCTTTTCCCATCAGCAAGGTCTTCATATTAATGCTCCAGTATTCATAATCAACTCCATAAAACTTAGGGATTGGTAATGAGATAGTGTTGTTGGCCATTACACCCAACAAACAATGTTCTTGCAAAAAATATTACAAACAACTTGATAAAATATTAGCAAGATCACAAATGACTCTAAACCTTCATCCGAATGTCGCTTTGATACCAACTGAAGTTTTTTGACCCAACACTTTTTCTCGAGAGCACTAAAATTGATAAAACAAAAAGTATTCAGAATTATTTGAAAATTCTAGGATAAATTCTAATAAATAATGGGTACTCAAAAAAATTTATTTCACGTAAAAATACCAACTACAGAAAAAGTTATAAGGTCTACAATGCGTTCTAAAATATGGGCAGAAAAGACTAAAAACCGTTTTTCAGAGGTGAAAATGAAGTGTTTATCATATGTAAAATGGTGCATGTGATATATGTATGGAAATTTATTGGTAATATCTTTCCAACAGTGTATCACATTAAAAACCTGGAGCAAAAAAAAAAGAAATATTAAGCTCCAAAGTAGGTTGTTCAGATTATTTTATAAAATTTGGACTACACCATACAAGAAAACCTAGCAGGCTGGAAAAAATAGATTTTTCACCTTAAATTCATGTTTTCACACACACCAAAATTGTACAATACAATAGTAATGATATTAATATATCTTGGAACTCAAACCTAAAGAATCTATGTCAGTTACAAACAAGGTAATAGTTCAAGACTGTTACAACTACAATATTCCTACACCTACACTTGTACAAAACTGTTACAAAATGGTTACATATTCTCTTATGCCTTCTAATACAAAAATGCACACATATCAGCATCATTTTCCAACAATCACAACTTATAATATTTGTTGCTCAAATGTATGCAAACTTTATTATGTCTCTTTCTCTTAAAAATGTATCATGAAACTCTGTTACAAAGATGATCACAATGTTTGCTAAGCTTTTTATGATCGCTATGTGAGCGATGCTCACTCACTATGCTCACTATGCTTGCTATGCCTCTCCATGGAGTAATATACAACCATTTTAGGATGACTCTTTGATTACTTGACTCTTCCTTTCCTTATGCCAAGTCTCATGACTCTTGGCTTCTCTACTTGATACTTGCATACACATGACTCTATCTTGTATGCACACTTGGACATGACTCTTCACATAACACTTCCTAATATAAGAACACATGTGCACACTTACATATGAGACACTTGTGCACATTTACATTCATTACACTTGCACAATCATTTACATGACACTTATGCATTTCCTACACATTATTACATTACATAAAATATTTACTCACACTCAAATATAGGACACAACCCTAATCTAATATTTATAAGGTTGTACCAAGGAGGTATGTTAGAATGTACCAAATAATGTAATATTCTCTAGCAGGAAATGGGTATAATTTTTGAAACATAAATGCCTAGGAAGCCAACCTTTGAAAACATCAAAATGGAAAAGGAAATGCTTAATTAGACAAATAAGAAATGAACTTTTAAAAATTTGACACAATAAACTAAGGGATCCCAAATTCAGGAAAATCACATTTTTTTTATGCAAAACTATACTACATGGGATATGATCTAATCTTATCTCCTAATCTTGGAAGTCATCAAGCTTGGCATTAAAACCGAATGAAAATCCAATTAAAGTGGATTTGACACAAGATATATGAAGACTTTAATCATCCTCAATACTAGAACAATAATGGAAATATCTAAGTCATGAATTTGCATCCCAATATTTTCTTTGTCCTTTTGTGTATCCCCCCCACTCCAAGATACAAGAGAGATTAGAATTCATGAAAACTAAATATCCTTTGCATTTTTTTAGACCAATTTGTTTAGCTTCACCCAACAAATGAATCCAAACGTGCTTCAATTCCTCATTGTCACCTAAAATCTTGCTACTTTATTGAATTCTCTAGCTTCATCTCAGAGTTTTTATTTTTATTTTAAAAAGTTGCTTTGTATTTGTGTCTCCCCCATCCCCCCACCAAAAATTAACAAAAAAAATACCTCTTCCTTGGATTTTTATTTTGGTTTAAAATTGCAAGAAATATTGGAAACACATTTGGAATAGTCTCTTAAAAATGCCCAAAAATATAGAAAGTGAAGATGAGTTTTTAGAAATTTTTCAAGAGTGTACAATGGAAGTGGGTCTAAAATTTATCAGGAGTAGTGAGTTTTATGGTGAAGGCATTGGTACTTTAGATAAGAGGTCCAAGGTTCCAATTTGAAATAGAGTTAGGATATGTATGCCTAATAAGCAGATAGTAGAACACAAGTGCCTCCTCTTATGTATAGTGGACCTAGGAGAGTACGTAGGTAGTCTAATATGTCTAATTTTTGCGGACCTTAAAAGTTACTTAAAGTGATTTTTCAAACATCTACACCTAACCCCCCCCCAAAACAATTTGATAATTTGAGTGTGTGCAAGCTAGGACCTAGACTCACCTTTCTTGTTTTAGAAAGTAATCAAATGTTGCGAGTGTTGACAAGAAGCAAAGTGCAAGCAAGGAGTGAGAATCACTTTTTCTTGTTCTAGATATTAGAATAAATTCAATAACTAAAGGATTTTTGTGAAGAAACCTTGGGTATCATGGAAATTGTTTTTTCTTGAAAGTCCTAATTAGAAGTAAGCATGCCCTAGTTGGAAGTATGGATGCCTTAGACAGGGAAAAGAAGAAGAACTAATCTATAAAAAATCCTAACGAGTTAGCAAATATTACACCAGAATGATTATCAAGCATGAGATGATTGAGCATGATAAAATGGTTTTGAAAGCAAAGGGTTAATATGTAAGTTCCATTGATATTGGACATGGTTTTCAAAGATTCAAAATTAGATTAAATGGGAGTGGGATTGAATTCAAATTACACCATTGCTTTTCTTCCTAAAGTTTATACCCCATCAATTTTTTTCCAGTTTGGAAATCAGGGATAAAATAATGAGTGATGGACCATGGCTTAAGGGGAGAGATATAGTATACACAAGACCATGGAGTGAGAATTTTTTCGTGGATAAAAATACTATAAAAAGGCTTCGGGTGTGGATTAGGATTTTCAGTATTCCATATCAACATATAAATATAAAGGTTGTGAAACATATTAGAAATACTCTTTGGGAGTTCATACATAAAGGACCAACTACTAAGGAGTGAAGGCATGATGTATACACCCAAATATGTGTTTCCATGGATATTTTAAAATATTTACCAAAATCCATTAGAATTAAATTTGAATCAAGAGAATGAGATCAACAAGTGGATTATGAAACATTGTATTTGGATGTTACAAATATTGAGATTAGATAAATGACAAGAGATTGCAAAGTGAAAAAATGAGGTAAGAGATGGAAAATTTTGGGCATGAGACAAACTCCAATGTGAAGTAGGAGATCATATCATAGTAGAATATAGGTCAAATTAAGGATTTTTGACTTCCAAGAAAGTGACAAATAAAGTCCCTTTGCATTCTCAAATGGTGAAGGTAATTGTAGTTTATTCAAATCAACAATTATAAGAAAAACATGACACAAGGTATGAGGAGTTACAATGCACAAGTTTAATTTTAGGAGTTAAATGTGTGAAGGAATATGGGAAGGCAAATTTTAAAACAAAGGAGGCAAAATACGTCAACTTTAATCCAGGTAAATCATCTTTATTTTACTCAAGTAGTATAGAAAGTAATAGAGTGTATTTATTTCCCTTTATGGTTTCAAGAGCAACATAATAAAGAAATGCATATGAAGAATATACATGGAAATTGATGGTTTTCAGGGCAACGTATAAAAGTAATTACTATGGAGAATCATCCTTGGAATTTGGGGTTTTTGGGGCAACATATGTTAGTCTCACAATGCCACTGAAAGGGGGGGGGGGTGAATCAGTATAGCTCTTTTAACTTAAACACACAGCTCTTAAAATAGAAATAATGAAACCTTAAAACCAGATAGAAAAAGTATCACAAGAGAACATCACACAACACAGGATTTAACGAAGTTCACCAATGTGGCTACTCCTCAAAAATTACTGCTTGGACTACCATCCAAATCTAGCCTTTGCAAAGCACCAACTTTACAATCAATTTACCAGCACCCACTAGAAGGAGCACCAACCCCTTATTTATCTGCACCAACAGAAAGGAGCACCAACCCCTAATGCCAAGCTACAACCTGGACTTCAATTTTGAATCTAGAAGTTTACCAAAAAAATACCTTTGCTTTTACAAGACCCTGATTGGTCTATTGCTTACCCAATCTCTTTCAATGTTCATAGAGCAGACACTTTGCACACTTCTATGATCTACAGTCGCACTGCACCTGCTTTCTCTGTGCAATCACTTCGCACACTCTGCTTTGCTATAGTCAACCTTCATGATCGTCTTCTCCCTTTCGTGCACTCTGCTCTATTTGCGAATTCTGCACTTAGCTCGATTCGACACGACTTGCTCTCTGCGCACTCCGACCAAACTTCACACACTTCAACCACAACACAAATATCCAAACAACCCTCCTTTTATAACATAATATTTGAGATGAAAACCCTAATCTTAGTCGGTTGTAAATCCTAATCTTAGTTTTCATGACAATTGTAAACCCTAATTTTAGTTGGATGTTCATCGGTCTTCATCGGCTTCAACTTAACCGCGAGAATATAACATGTCACGATATCGTGATACTTTTTCTCCTTGCTCTTTCTCTTAGCTTTGGCCCACGAAAATACATGTCATGATATCACGACACTATTTTCTCTCTCCTCTTTCTCTTTGCTTTGACTCACGAAAATACATGTCACGAAATCGTGACACTATTTTCTCTCTCCTCTTTCTCTTTGCTTTGGCCCACAAAAATACATGTCATGAAATCGCGACACTATTTTCTCTCTCCTCTTTCTCTTTGCTTTGGCCCATGAAAATACATGTCATGAAATCGCGACACTTTCGCCTTCGTATACTTCATCTTAGCTTTTTTGTGAAATCGTGACACTTCTGCTTTTGTACTTAGCTTCTTTGCTTTTGTCGCGAAATCGTGACACTTCTGCCTTCGAAGTCTTCTTCTCTGCTTTTGTTGTGAAATCGTGACACTTCTGCCTTCGAAGTCTTCTTCTCTACTTTTGTCGTGAAATCATGACAGTTCTGCTTCCGTACGCTTCCTCTCTTTCTTTTGTCATGAAAATGCGACATGTCATGAAATTGCGACACTTTTTCTTTCTCTTCCTCCCTAGTCTTTTCGAGTCGTGAAAATACGACATGTCACGAAATCATGACACTTTTTCTTTCTCTTCCTTCTTGGCCTTTCCGAGTCATGAAAATGCGACATGTCGCAAAATCGTGACACTTTTTCTTTCTCTTCCTTCCTACCTTTTCGAGTCACGAAAATGCGACATGTCGTGAAATCGTGACACTTTTTCTTTCTCTTCCTTCCTGCTCTTTTCGAGTTGCAAAAATGCGACATGTCACGAAATCGTGACACTTTTCAAACTTACTTTCTCTCTCCTATTTTAGTCGCGAAATCGTGACACTTTTCCAACTTACTCTCTTTCTTCGAACTTGTTGCGAAATTGCGACACTTCTTCCTGCTTTCTCTTTTTCCTCCAACATGTCGCAAAATCACGACAATTTTTCCACTTGCCTTTTTCTCTGCCAACATGTCATGAAATCGCGACAGTTTTTCCACTGGCCTTTTTCTCTTCCAACATGTCGTGAAATCGCAACAGTTTTTCCACTTGCCTTTTTCTCTTCCAACATGTCACGAAATCATGACAATTTTTCCACTTGCCTTTTTCTCTGCCAACATGTCACGAAATCACGACAGTTTTTCTTACTTCTTCTCTCTCTTCCAACATGTCACGAAATCGCAATAGTTTTTCCACTTGCCTTTTTCTCTGCCAACATGTCACAAAATCGTGATAGTTTTTATGCTTCTTCTCTCTTCCAACATGTCATGAAATCGTGACAGTTTTTCCTGTTTCTTATCTCTCTTCCAACATGTCACGAAATCGTGATAGTTTTTCTAGCTTTTTCTCTCTCTTCCAATATGTTGCGAAATTGCGACAGTTTTTCTTGCCTTTTGTATATGTCGCGATATCGCGACACTTTTCTTACTTGTATTTTTCTTTGATCTTTTGGAAATGGGCCACTTTGGTCTTCTTGGAAACTCACTGTCCATACTCTGAATAACCTTTGAACTCCTATCTTCTGCATCTGAATAGCTTTTGAACTTCCTGTCCACTGAAACAACAAATCTATCTGACTGTGTTGACAACAATGACAATACTGTTGCTGCACCTTGCTCAACAATCTCCCCCTTTGGAATTGTTGGAAACACGTGCAATTTCTTGTAACTCTTCTCCCCCTTTGATAATAATACCAAAGGGCTACTACAGACTCCCCCTAAGTCCATGCACAACATTCTCAGGTAAAATTGATTATACTTAGCAAAAATCATGAACATGACCAAAAAGATAATCAAATACTTAGGTGCTCCCCCTGAGAATGTGATCTTTGTAGCTAGTCAATCTTTGGGAAGTGTGACCACTCCCAATTTATTGTGAAGGTACTCAAAAACTTCCTTGGGCAATGGTTTTGTGAAGATAGCTGCTACTTGCTCTGTAGTTGGAACAAAATCCAACTTAACCTCACCTTCTGCAACTTTCTCCTTTAAAAAGTGATACCTGATAGCGATGTGTTTTGTGCGTGAATGCATAATTGGATTCTTGGAGATGTTAATGGCACTGATGTTATCACACTTAACTGATATTGGCTCACTGAAGCAAATACCAAGATATTTCGTGGTTTGTTTCATCCACAATACCTGCGTACAACATGTTGTCACTGCAATATATTCTGCCTCTGCTATCGATAAAGAAATTGACTCTTGTTTCTTACTGTGCCATGCGACCAATATGTCTCCAAGATAGAATGCACCTCCACTAGTACTCTTTCTATCATCTACACATCCTACCCAATATGCATCTAAATACGAAATAAGGGTGAAGTCTTTACCTTTTGGATACCATAATCCATACTCCATAGTACCCTTGAGGTATCGAAGAATCCTCTTTACTGCTGTCACATGAGTCTCCTTGGGATTGGACTAAAAACGTGCTACCATGCATACTACCTACAAAATATCTGGTCTGGTAGCTGTCAGGTACAGTAGGCTTCCAATCATAGATATGTACATGGTTTGATCAACAAGTGGAGATTTTTCATCTTTGCTCAACTTGCAGCCTATCGTCATGGGAGTGATAACTGGCTTACAATCCTCCATTGTGAACATTTTTAACATCTCTTTTACATATTTAACTTGAGAAATAAATATGCCCTTCTTACTTTGATTAAATTGCAAACCAAGGAAATATGACAGTTCACCAATCATTGACATTTCAAATTCTTTCTGCATCTTATTTGCTAAATCTTTACATGAATCATCTTTGATGCTGCCAAATATGATATCATCTACGTATACAACAAGAACAATAAGATGCCCATTTTCTATTTTGACATATAAGTTGCTATCCACCATACCTTTCTTAAACCTTTGTTGAGTGAGATAGTTTTCTAGCCTTGCATACCATGCTTGGGGTACATGTTTTAAGCCATATAATGCTTTCTTCAACTTGCAAACCAATTTTGGATCATCACCAAGTTGGAAACCATCTGGTTTCTCAATATAAACCTCTTCTTCAAGTTTCCCATTCAAAAACGCTGATTTCACATCCATTTGATAAACTTTGAAATTCTTGTAGACTGCTAAAGCCAGAAACATTCTAATTGCCTCAAGTCTAGCTACTGGTGCAAAAGTTTCCTCAAAATCAATGCCTTCAACTTGAGAATAACCCTTACATACCAATCTTGCTTTATTTCTGACTACATGTCCATCTTCATTCAATTTGTTTCAAAAAATCCATTTAGTTTCGATTATATTTTTATTTGAGGGTCTAGGTACTAACTCCCAAGTTTCGTTTTTCTCGATCTGATCTAATTCTTCGTTTATTACCTTCATCCAACTTTCATCTTTGCTTGCGTTAGTAAAATTTTTGGGCTCAATGTTGGATAATAGAGAGTAGTTACTTACTACTCTTCTTCTTGTCTGAACACCAACTTTGGGGTCTCCAATTATTTGCTCTCTAGGATGATTTTTTTGCCAGTTACCTGTTTTGAATTTCTTATTTTCTTCCACTTTTGAATCACAACTTAAATTATCTGAGTCAATTTTTTGCATCTTTTCCATTTTGTTTTCCTCATCTTCTTCAATAACCTCTTTATAAATTAGGTAGTTCTTTTCATAGCTAATTACTCGTTCTCTACCTTCATCAAATTTAACATCGGCACTGTCCACAATTTTCTTTAGCCTCTTGTTGTAGCATTTGTAAGATTTGCTTTTTGACGAGTAACCAACAAAAATACCTTCATCTGCTCTATCATCAAACTTACCAAGATTATCTTCAGTTCTTTTGATATAGCACTTGCCGCCAAAAAATTGAGGTATTTTGTTGTTGCCCTTTTACCGAACCATAATTCATAAGGATTTTTGCTTTCATGTGTTCTCAGCATGTACCTATTTTGGATATACACCGTAGTATGGACTTCTTTCCAAAATCTATCTGCTACTCTGCTTTCAGCCAACATAGTCCATGCCATTTCCTGCACTGTCCTGTTCTTTCTTTCCACCACTCCATTTTGCTGAGGTGTCCAGGCTGATGAGAACTGTCTCCTAATATTGTATTTTTCACAGTATTCTGCAAACTCCTCTGAAATGAATTCTCCTCCTCTGTCTGATCTTAAACATTTGATCCTCTTTCTTGTTTCATTCTCAACCTTATTTTTTAAAATCTTGAACATATCAAAAGCTTCTAATTTATGCTTCAAGAAAAATATCCATGTCATTCTGGAATAGTCATCAATGCACAACATAAAATATTTGTCACCATTTATGCTTTGTGTTCTCATGGGTCCACATAAATCAGTGTGTATTAGTTCCAAAGGTTTGATTGTGTAGTATTATTTTGTTTTGAAAGAGACTCTAGTTTGTTTCCTCTTTTGACATGAAGCACAAATGTTGTTTGCAGGTTTGCTGATGGTGGGAATATCTCTCACTACTCTTTTTGAGGTGATTTTTACTAGATTATCAAAATTGATATGATTGAATCTCTTGTGCCACAACCAATTTTTTTCTTCCTATCAAATAAAACAAGCTCCTTCTGAATTCTCTGAGAGCATGTACAGGTTTCTAGATGTTCTTGATCTAGTTGCTATCAATTTTCCACTATTTTTCTTTCTGACTTCACAACCCTACTTCTTAAAAACTACCTCATGACCTTTATCACAAATATGACTTATGCTCAACAGGTTATGTTTCAAACCATCCACAAATAGGACTTCTTCTGACTTAATTTTTTTGTTAATAATTTTAACTGAACCTTTGCCAACTATCTTAGCTCCATCATTATTTCCAAATTTTACTGAACCACCTTCATATTTCCGTAACTTCTCAAATTTTTGTTTGTTACCTGTCATATGACTGGAACATCCACTATCAAGTATCCATGGTACATATTTATTCTATGCTTTAAATGTTGTTTGAACGATTAAGGATTCCTTTTCTTCCTTAAGTTGTTCCTTTTCTTTCCACTCTGTTTTGATAGTGGTTTTGGGCTCTTGTTTTGCCTTTCCCTTATCAATAGCTTGTGCATTTATTACGAGAAGTTTTCTATTTTTTCTCATCCTATTTGGTTGAAATTTTCTTACCTAAAACTGATTTGATGCAAATGTGCTTCTACAGTTTCTTGCAATGTGCCCAAAATTATGACAGTTATAACATTCTACTGTATAATTCATCAGAGGAGAAAAAGCATTTCTATTGGTGAAATTCCTTGGTCTTACATTATATTTACAGTCTGAGATTTTATATCCATAGCCATTGCATTTAAAACAAAAACCAGATAAGGGATAATTGAACCTGGGAGATGGTCTTTGCCATGTTGCCGTAGGAGCCATAGGTCTTCTTCTTCTTTGATGTGTGACATTGGTGAATCCATCATTGTTAGTTCTCCTTTTGTGCCTGGAATTATTGCTTTCTTTTGCATGAGATGTTTTCCCTTGATCAACCTATTTCTTATCTTCATTCTTTATGGATTCTACATTTCTGGTCTTTGATCCACTTGATGATTCTCCTTCGATGAAACCCAGACCAAACTTGATGCCTGCAGGCCTTTGGTCATTTATGATCTTATCCAGCTTCATAGAACTTTCTTCACGTTTGTGATAACAACTAATTTTCTTATTCATCTCTTCTAGCTGCATTCTCAAACCAACAGTCTCTTCTTCTAGCTTGCTGCAATAATCTATTTTCATGGTTATTTGCACTTCGATATCTTCGGAGATTTTCTTGGATTCTTCTATCTGTAATTTCAAACTGGTTATGATTTCATTTACATCCTCAAGCTTTCTTGAAAGTTTCTTATTTTTTTTCTTTTCTATCTCCCACTCTTCAAGTGCAGAGATCAACTCACCTTCTAGATCTACTTCAGCCTCAGGGTTTTCACCACATACTTCAGATTTCACTCCTTCCTTTTTTGATTTTGCTTCTTCAAATGCCATGAAAAGAGCTTCACATTTTTCCTCTTCAGACTCTTCTCCGGAGCTGTCTTCTGATGAACTGACATTCTTGGAGATGAAACTTTTCTTCTTGAAGTTGCATTTTTTGAAATTCGTTTCTTTCATGGTGCGATCCTTCATCATTTTTGTTTTGCTCTTTAAGTGGACATTTAGTCGCAAAATGCCCGACGCCTCCACAGTTGAAACATTTAAATGGTAGCTTCTCTCTGTATTTTCCTTTTCCCTTTTTTAGTTTTCTAACAAAGTTTGCTTCCATTTCATATGATTTCCCTTCTTCCTCGGACTCTTGTTTAGTGTTTTTATTTTTAAGGGCTTTAAAAGCTGCTTCTCTATGGGTTTAGATATTCCTATCCTTATCTCATATGCAATTAAAGAACCATACATCTCATATATACTAAAATAATTTAGATTTTTAGCTTCTTCTATCGCTGAGACTTTGGAATCAAACCTTTGAGGAAGACATCTTAGTACCTTTTTCATGACGACAGAGTCTCCAATATCCTCGTCGAGTCCTCTAATCGCATTAATGATTCCATTGACTCTCAACATATATGCTTCAATGTTTTCATCATCATTCATTTTCAATGCTTTGAACTGAGCTCGATGTGTTTGTAACTTGGCCTCCTTGATCTTATCGTCTCCTTCATGAATACTCCTCAGTTTGTCCCATATCTCTTTTTCTCGTATTACAGCTCATGATATTTACTAGTTCACTGTCTGCTAATCCGCACATGAGAGCATTTTTTGCTTTTGAGTTGTTTTCAAACAATTTCTTTTTGTCAGCCTCTTTTGGAGGAGTGATGGGTATTATGTATCCACTAACTACTAAATCCCAGATGTCATAACACAAAGCACAGAGATATGTCTGCATCTTGATTCTACAGAACGTGTAATTAGATTCATCAAACAATGGTGCTTTGTTTGATGAGAAACCTTCACCACCTACCATTGTGTTACTTCCAAGATCACCCTAGCCAGTTAAGCTTGTATAGAAACTTGGCTCTGATACCAATTGTTAGTCTCACAATGCCATTGAGAGGGGGGGGTGAATCAGTGTAGCCCTTTTAACTTAAACACATAGATCTTAAAATAGAAATAATGAAACCTTAAAACCAAAGTATCACAAGAGAACATTACACAACACAAGATTTAACGAGGTTCACCAATGTGGCTACTCCTCAAAAATGACTGCTTGGACTACCATCCAAATATAGCCTTTGCAAAGCACCAACTTTATAATCAATTTACCAGAACCACCTGGAAGGAGCACCAACCCCTTATTTATCTGCACCAATAGAAAGGAGCACCAACCCCTGATGCCAAGCTGCAACCTAGACTTCAATTTTGAATCTAGAAGTTTACCAAAAAAATACCTTTGCTTTTACAAGACCCTGACTAGTCTATTGCTTACCCAATCTCTTTCACTGTTCATAGAATAGACACTTCGCACACTTCTGTGATCTACAGCCACACTACACCTTCTACTTTCTCTACACAATCACTTCGCACACTCTACTTCGCTACAGTCAACCTTCACGATCGTCTTCTCCCTTTCGTGCACTCTACTCTATTTACAAATTCTACACTTAGCTCGATTCGACATGACTTGCTCTCTATGCACTCTGACCGAACTTCACACACTTCAACCACAACACAAATCTCCAAACAACCCTCCTTTTATAACATAATGTTTGAGATGAAAACCCTAATCTTAGTCGACTGTAAATCCTAATCTTAGTCGGTTTTCATGACAACTGTAAACCCTAATTTTAGTCGGCTATTCATCGGTCTTCGTCGACTTCAACTTAACCATGAGAATACATGTCACGATATCGCAACACTTTTTCTCCTTGCTCTTTCTCTTAGCTTTGGCCCGCAAAAATACATGTCGTGATATCGCGACACTATTTTCTCTCTCCTCTTTCTCTTTGCTTTGGCTCGCAAAAATACATGTCACGAAATCATGACACTATTTTCTCTCTCCTCTTTCTCTTTGCTTTGGCCCGCAAAAATACATGTCGCAAAATTGCAACACTATTTTCTCTCTCCTCTTTCTCTTTGCTTTGGCCCATGAAAATACAACATGTTGCAAAATCGTGACACTTTCACCTTTGTATACTTCGTCTTAGCTTTTGTCGTGAAATCACGACACTTATGCTTTCATACTTAGCTTCTTTGCTTTTGTTACGAAATCATGACACTTCTACCTTCGAAGTCTTCTTCTCTGCTTTTGTCACAAAATTGTGACACTTCTACCTTCGAAGTCTTCTTCTCTGCTTTTGTCACAAAATTGTGACACTTCTACCTTCGAAGTCTTGTTCTTTGCTTTTGTATTTTGTGACACTTCTACCTTCGAAGTCTTGTTCTCTGCTTTTGTCGCAAAATCACGATAGTTTTGCTTTCGTACGCTTCCTCTCTTTTGTCAGAAAAATGTGACGTGTCATGAAATCACGAAACTTTTTCTTTCTCTTCCTCCCTGGCCTTTTCGAGTCACGAAAATGCGACATGTCGCAAAATCGTGACACTTTTTCTTTCTCTTCCTTCCTAGCCTTTTTGAGTCGCAAAAATGCAACATGTCACGAAATCGTGACACTTTTTATTTCTCTTCATTCCTGGCCTTTTCGAGTCGTGAAAATGGACATGTCGCGAAATCACGACACTTTTTCTTTCTCTTCCTTCCTGCCCTTTCTGAGTCGTGAAAATGCGACATGTCGCGAAATCGTGACACTTTTCAAACTTACTTTCTCTCTCCTATTTTAGTCACAAAAATGTGACATGTCGCGAAATCGTGACACTTTTCCAACTTACTCTCTTTCTTCGAACTTGTCACGAAATCGCGACACTTCTTCCTACTTTCTCTTTTTCTTCCAACATGTCGTGAAATTGCAACAGTTTTTCCACTTGCCTTTTTCTCTACCAACATGTCGCGAAATCGTGACAGTTTTTCCACTTGCCTTTTTCTCTTCCAACATGTTGCGAAATCGTGATAGTTTTTCCACTTGCATTTTTCTCTTCCAACATGTCATGAAATCGTGACAGTTTTTCCACTTGCCTTTTTCTCTGCCAAAATGTCATGAAATCACGATAGTTTTTCTTGCTTTTCTCTCTTCCAACATGTCACGAAATTGTGATAGTTTTTCCACTTGCCTTTTTCTCTGCCAACATGTCATGAAATCACGATAGTTTTTCTTGCTTCTTCTCTCTCTTCCAACATGTCGTGAAATCGCAATAGTTTTTCCTGCTTCTTCTCTCTCTTCCAACATGTCGCGAAATCATGACAGTTTTTCTAGCTTTTTCTCTCTCTTCCAACATGTCACAAAATCGTGATAGTTTTTCTTGCCTGCTGTATATGTCACGATATCGCGACACTTTTCTTACTTGTCTTTTTCTTTGATCTTTTGCAAATGGGCCACTTCGGTGTTCTTGAAAACTCACTGTCCATACTCTGAATAACATTTGAACTCCTGTCTTCTGCATCTGAATAGCTTTTGAACTTCCTGTCCACTGAAACAACAGATCTATCTGACTGTGTTGACAACAATGACAATACTGTTGCCGCACCTTGCTCAACAACATAAAGAAGAAAGTTTTTGTGAGGTTATTCCTTGCATTTAAGATTCTCAAGGATAACATAAATCTTTAGAATATTGGTCTCATTATGAACAATATGAAAAAATTGAAGAGATTGACAAAAATGTGTGTTGGTGGAAATTAAAAAAGGAAACGAAGACCTTCAAATTAAGAAAAAATAGAAAATG
The DNA here is from genome assembly GCA_028583015.1 of Wollemia nobilis. Classification (NCBI taxonomy): domain Eukaryota; kingdom Viridiplantae; phylum Streptophyta; class Pinopsida; order Araucariales; family Araucariaceae; genus Wollemia; species Wollemia nobilis. Next base: position 8,937,386 of record JAQPPZ010016467.1, on the reverse strand, counting down.
AAACTCAAAGGGATCTAGATTTTTAAAACCAAAAACAAAAATCATAGGTGTTAACAAGAAGTCGGGTAAATCCCACTAATAAAAAAAATGTGACGATCAAAATGGTATCATGGAATTCTAGGGGTATGAATGAGACCCCTAAACAAAGTTATTAAGGAATTCATAGGTTGTTATAGTCTTGATTTTATATTAATACAAGCAACAAAGTTAATAAGTGAGTGTAAGGATGCATTCAAAAAGTTTTGGAAGATGGGGGATTGTGTGACAATTTCTTCTATAGGAGCTTCTTGAGGTTTTATGATATATGGAGACATACAAATGGGATGGAAAATTACTATAAGCAAAGAGTAATTTGGTTGTTGGTATATTTTTCAAGAAAGAAGAAAACATCAAAGTTAGGGTTATAAATGCATATGCTCCAACCATAGTTACTCATCATGAAATATGTTTGATGGAAATTATCATATTTTTGTCAAATACAATGATGATTCAAAATTATGAGCTATAGATTATGTGTGTGCGTATGGGGGGCTTCAACATAGTTCTATATCCATTGAAAAATAAGGGTGGTCATCTTGGATGGTCTAAACCAATGCAAGACTTTACTTCATTTGTCAATTCTAATGGATTTTGGGATGTTATTTCTTCAAATTTTTAATATATATATGGGATAATAGACATCATTGGGTAAACTTATACATAAGAAATTTTGGATAGACTTTTGTTATTCAATGTATGGTTACAAAGAGAGTATACAATATCTTTGGACATTTGATTGTGAGTAGAATCAGATCACAAATCCATTATCAGAAACCCATTCTCTTGAGATGTGATTTACTCAATAATGGTCATCCAAAGCCAAAATATTTGATAATTTATGTCTAATAAGCCTTTGTAATATGATTTATAATATTATTTTGATAATTATGGCAAACAAGTTGAAAACTATTCTATATTGTGTTATCTTAGAAGAGCAAGGTGATTTTATCCATGGTAAATAAAAATTTGATGGTCTAATAATTGCATAGGAGGTGATATATTCCCTTCATTCATTGGAAAATCTAGGTATGCATATGAAATTAGATATAAACAAAGCATATAATAGGGTTTCTTAGAGTTTTCTACTTGATATTTTTAAATAGTTGTTGGTCATGAATCTGCCTAAGTACAAAAAATGATTTGTGTGCCCTAGACCCGACCAATATTGAAATGCTGAAGGAAAGAGATGTCCTCCAAGCCAATATCCAAAGAGGGTTGGTTCTTGTACTAAATTAACGATCAAATTAAAAATTAGGGTAATAGGAAAGAGATGGAAAATGACAGAAAGGAATGGGAAATATGGCTATAAACCAGAAACATAAGGCGGGGATAAAATAAAAACAAAAATTCATAGCAAGTGTTAATTAGCATGTAAAAAATAGAAAAGCACAAGAACCACTCACAGTTTGCAAAGATAACCTCCAAGAAAACATTTAAATATTTATTCCCTCACCAAAAACAGTCAAATTCAAATGTAGAATTTAAAATAAGCTAACAATGGATATGAACATAAGCATAAATGATAAGCAGAAAATAATCAAACACAATACTACTCATGGAACCATATGCTGAATGTTTTTCTATTGATGCAAAAAATTTAAAGTTTTTTTCTATAGAATGTCTATCCTCCTTTCATTACATCAAAAATCATAGTATTTATAGAGGATTTTTCCTCTATCATTAAATGCACATACAAAACAATATTGATTGGTAAAAAATTAGCAAGAGCGATCCTCTCATCGATAATGGTGATGCTCGAATTAGATCATTTTTTAGGGAGCAACAATTCGGTTTTCATGGACTGCACCTGGGAAATTGGTAGAGATGAATGATGGAAAAATATTTCAAGCATTGGTGCATCAAAACTCAACAACATCATGTAGTGAATAGGATATTTAATATTAAATTTTGGGCACCACTCCATCATCCTATGCCTCAAAATCTTACCCTCGTTAGTGGAAACTCAATGAACATTAAATTTGCTTTGAGAAGGTACAATATCAGTGGAAAGTACTTTGAAAATAAATGGGATCGCACTTGAATCTAGGATGTAGCATTTAATCATGGTAACCTTTAAGCCAAAATTTTGGATCATCGCTCTCACTACCCCAAAGCATTAAATTTCATCAATATCTATCTTTTCCCAAAAATTTATGCAGTAATGGTGCTTCTAAAAGTAACTCTGCTGAGAGAGAGAGGTAAAACTTGATTTTTACCATGCAATGGGGCGAAAGGCATTTTCATAGCAAGCAAGGTCAAAAATTATTTACTATGTTGATGGTAAGCCTTCAAAGCTGGAATGTCACCCTTTGTTTTGATTAATTTTACCTCATGACATCGTCCTGCTTGAATTATAGTTAAAAATAGGAGTTTCACTCCTAAAAGAGGGAAAAAATGATTTTTTCCCCAAGTTGGGATGAATTTGACTTTGACCAACACTTGCCTTTGATCCAATTAACGTTTCTTTGATACTTTCACCCAAAAATACCTAGAAATGGAGTTTCATCCCCAAGAGGGTGAAAATACATTGCGCCCCCTCCCTGGGGTAACTTTGACTTTAACCAAAGCATTGTCTTCACCCTAGAGTTGTTCATGAAATTATTTCACTCCAAATTGTCTTAAAATAGGATTTCATCCAAAGGAAGGGCGACAATGATTTTTACCCTCTTCTTGGGGTGACATTGACTCTAACCAACATCTTCTTATTATTTTCATCTTCAAGCTAAGCGCCTTTGCTTATTTTTGCTTCGAGTTTGACTTTGACCCATGAAAAAAATGCACTTAGTTGCTTTCACCTCCAAGAGAGCGATTTTCCCTATTTTTGCCCCTACTTAGGCGAAATTACTCTTTTTCGCACCAAGGGGGGTGCTTTCATTGTTTTTTCCCCAAATTCAGGTGAAATCACTTATATTGTGGCTTCGTGAGTGAAACCCCTTGGAGATTCCATCCTTTAAAATATTTTCCTAACATCTCGCTTCTTAGATATTTTTAAGGGCACATTCATTCCCTTGTATTTTTCCATGACCATGATTCATTTTGCAACAAAAATTATAGCCCTTTATCCTTCCTTATTTATATTTCGCATTTACAATCAAAATTTTAATCAATTTTTCTTTTGGTAAGTTAAAAAAATAATATTAAATAGGGCATTTGAAATGTGCCCTAATGCCTTGGTACAAAAGCTACATCTAATTATGCAAGAGATAAAGAAAAAACATTTGCATCTCAACTAAGCATAATCCTTACATCTACAAGAAGAAAAATCCAAACACACTAGAAAGGAACCAAATGTTCCAACACATCAAAAAGAAATAGACAAAAAATATCCCCAAAGGAATTATTTGGTTGTTGTATCCTTAGTGTCATCCTTCTCAGTTTCCTTGGGGACTTCCTTGAAGGCTTCCTTCGTGATTTCCACCACCTCATCCTCCTTGTTGTTGACTCCAACACTAGCATCGGTGGTTTTCTTGTCGGATAGGTCCTTAGGGTAGTTGGTGAAAAAGAAAAGTAGATGGAGAGAATTTTTGTGTTCCTTCATCTGAGTAATGGTAGTAGTGCTCAAGGCCATTGCATTCTATATCTGAGAAATGGTGGCAGTGCTTGTCTTGATGATATATTCTTGTAAGATTTTGACCATCGGGTCCTCATGATCATCCTCAGGAGTGTTGTCATTAATTTTCTGCTAGTTCAAGATGAATCTATCCTTCAGGTGCTAAGAGATTCTCATATGAATGGGACAATCCTCTAGCTTATCCTTATTTTTGATCGATTGATACGCATCCTTTGAACTACCATCAAATTTCCTCTTCTTGGATCCTCTTGAACTTGAAGGGGTGATAGACTCTTCCTCCTCTATAGTTTTTTTAGACTTTGCTTATTGTTCTGGTATGGGAATATTACCTTTTGGAAATTTCTCAAGCAGATGTTTGTAGATCACCTTGAAGAGTCCCTGATGATAAGGCCAAGCCTCATACTTCTTAGCATGAGTCGCTTAAATAGAATATTCTATGTATAAGTACAAATACATAAAGATATTTATAAGCTTCACTTCCCTGAAGTGATTTACGAATATAATGTGAAAACTTCATAGTGGAGAGCTTGGGTCATCAACTATGATGTAATCCATTACATGCATCATAATGTATTTCCACAATGTTGGTAATTACTCCATGATCATCCCTGGTTTGATAAGCTTGTGAAGACTGGATTTTGGATCAAATTCCCTTAGCTCTGTGTCCCATTTTGTTTATCTCTATCAATGGTTCTTCCTGTAAAAGGCTATCCTGTAATTTTAGCTAAGATTTGAAGATCAACTTGAAAATCGAATCCATGATTTTAATAAAAAATTTAGTGTGGAAAAACTTCCAACAGTTTTGGTGGCTCTTGGGGTATTTAGTTCTTCTAGATGCAATCCACCCTAGGCCTTCATCCATTGGCCTTCATCTACTTTTTTCTTGGTAAGGCTTTCACTAGTAGTTTCATATATGGTAACTGCCTCAGCCCAAGAATCGAGAGTGAATGCAGAGAGTAAACTTAGTGAATCAATGACAAAATGTAGCATCTCAATGTGATCCATGTTGATGCAATTCGATCACTGCTAGAGTTCCAATAGAGATGATTCGATGCGGGTGAGCCTCTCCATGTATGGTAAAACTTGTTCCTCTGTGATTCAATCCTCCCAACTATCAATATCTAAAGTTTCTTCTATGAAATTTTTTTAGGCTATATTCAATTATTTTGTTGGCAAAATCTCACCCTGCTCATCAAAAAAGATCAAAAAACCAACATTGGTTAGAGCCTCGAAATATAAGAGCAAAATAAAACACTCTTGTTCAAACATAGTTATCAGCTTATGGCCTTCTCTTACCAACTCTATCTTGGAAAAGAAGCTACACAACATCATTCTAGCCTTGGCAGAACCGCAATCCATCCCACTCATCATATTAACTTGGAAGTCAAACTGAGCCAACGCCTAAATATTTAGTGCCAATCCTAGTTGTGGTTCCATTTGTTCCTCAAAATACTTCAAGGTCTGCTCTCCAAGAAAAATCACTATCTGAGCCTCATGAATATATAATAAAACCTTGAGAGCATTTAGCATCACTATCACACAATATTTCTTTAAATGATGGCGAGTTTATTTGATTTTCTCCTTGGAGAAGCCTACTAATTGTGTGGCTTTCTCAATCAAATATTTATGTAAAACCTCAAGCTGAGTGGTTAATGCTTAAACTTGCTTCTCCACTCCTACCAAAGCTATTTGGTATCCCTTGGCTTCTTTCTCCAGCCTTTTTTCCCTCTGCTACCAGCGCTCTATCTTTGATTTTGTTGTTTCAGCAGGTCCCTATTTTTGACCAGAGCATCATTCAATTCAATAATCTTCGCGTCAGTCTTGATTTTTTTTTCTTGTAATGCTCACCATGCAGGTAGAGAGAGCTCATATCCACATGTATATTCCCCAAATTCTCCATGGTATCAATATTAGTTAGGTCCTCTACAATGACTTTGTAAGTGTAATCACTTTGAGTCATTTATCCTAGAGGCTTCTAGACTTGGGGAATCATGTTTATAGTATGAGACTCCATAGCCTTGGGGTCAAAAGTGACATTCTTCAACGTCTTTTATTGAGCTTGAGCTTCTCTTATCTTATGAATATTTAGCCACTGTGATGAAATTTTTCAAACTTGGGTCATCTTCACTGCAACAGGATGTTCTCGCATAATCTCCATCTCTAGCTCTAGCAGCACCTACAACTCAATAAAATGAGTAGGGGGGAAACACACCTGCTAAGGTTTTGGCTCAAGAAAGAAAGTGGAAATGGGATTAATCAATGAACTAAAAGTGGTTAAGGGGATGGAAGTGAGAGTTTCAACTATAGTTACACTCACTCGAAGAGGAGCCTATGTACTTATGGTTGCTGTAGAAATTATTGGAATGGAGGATGAAGGGAGAGAAAATGGATTGAAACCAGATGCAAAAGAACTAAAATAAAAGGAAATAGTAGAAGTGGGAATAGAAGAAGAGGGAACATCGATGATTGGGGATTGGGAAATTGGAAGCAAAATGGAAGTGGAGGGAATACCGAATGGGGTGAGACAAAAGTGACAAATATGAAATGAGGTGCAATAGTCACCGAAAACTCAAGATAAAGGGAAGAAGGTAAAGAAAATGTACCTTCAGGCTTAGACATATTTTGAGCTGATGATGAGAGCATTTGTGACACTATTTCACCCCTGACTTGGTCCTTCTCTGTCTCCTTCTCTAGATCTATAACTTATGTGTGTTGGTCAAGCTGTTCTACCTAAACCAAAGGAGGATTTTTTGAAATGTTATCCTATGTGGCTTCGATCGTAGGAGGAGGGTTCACTCTTGATGAATAAACTATGCTTGTTCTTGGCTTCTTGGATATTTTTAAAAAAGAGAACACCCCATGTTTGTTATTATTCTTCCATTGGAGTTGCACTTCTGGTGATGGTTGTCTCTCTTCTTCCATAAGTGGCACTTCCTCAACAACTTTTTTCTCCTATTCGACCATGTTCTCTTTGCTATCAAATCTTTGAAATGTCAAAGGTATAATCTTAGTGAATGTGATTGGCTGATAGCTATCATAGAACTCATTGTATATGTTCAAAAATACATCGTCCATTGCCAAGCCATAATCTAACTAGATTTTCCCTCTGTGGGCCCTCATAACCCACTAGTTATTGATTTTATCTTCCAACCAAGTGGGTAACTGCTCTTTCATTTTGTTAAATAAACCTGGAGGATGAATCTAGTGCTTATGAACTACAAGATTATACTCAACCTCCATATCATAAAAATCATGCCATTGTGGGGATGTCATCATCTGCTCAACATGCCATTCGATATCATGCCCCTCTGGATTATTTCTCATCTGCCCAATATTTTCCTAAGGGTAGCAATGATTTTTTTTTAACTTTAATCACATCTACGAACTTCCGCAAAGGGTCATACTTCCACCATTGTGGTAACTCCACCATACCCATGTCATAGAGTGCTTCATTAATCAATTTATTCTAGATAGCCTATTCAATATCAATGCCATCACAGTGAAATGGAATGGTGCATGTAGTCTTCTTGCCTCATATTGCCCCATAGATGTCATTTATGTAGTCATTATGATGAACAACTTCCATTGTGAAAAGACACTCAGTAGTAAAATACGAAAGGAGAAATGAATTTCTAGTGAAGCCAAAAATTTGCACCACAATGCCTTATGTTAACAAGAAAATATCCCCTTTATCCTTAGCAAAAATTTCTTCCCTCATCACCCTTGGCACTCTCTCACATGTACCCAAAATAAGTTTGAGGGTGAGGCCCAAAAATATGCGATTGAAATTGTAAAATGACTCCCTCCTGGACAAGCTTAGAGTCCACAAATAAACTGGTAGCTTCCTGTCTGCCCCATAAAATTACTTGACTGCTATGAAAGAAAAATGTTGGTGCATATGGAAGAAGAAATACCAGGCCAGAAATGATGTGTACTTGAACAAAAATGCTCCTTCAATTTGTATTCTCTTCAACTAGGTGTGCATTGCTCAAGCCACATAATATGATCAGTTGAAGAAAATGGGGTTTGTACTTGCATGCGTTACTATCAAGGCATAACATTGCACCTATGATATACATTGTACCAACACTACTTACCATTTGTACATTGTGGTATCAGTAGGAAGACCAGATATCCAATCCAACATGGAGAACATATTTGGGATCTTAAACTCTATTAGAGGCTTCGATAAAGCCAAAAACTCTCCAAAATGGGGTGCCTTTATCAACTGGTTCTCCATGAACTGGTGCAACGTTACAGTTGATAGGTACCTCTCTTCTTATTCCTTTAGATTCATCTTCTTGAACATGACGTTCGAGGAAGGCTTCACCCCACAAGCAAACACCCCTCTAACTACATTGGGTGAAATGGTGAATAATCTCTCTCTTCACATTACAGATGACCCTCATTGCAGGTTGATAAAACTTTGAAATCACCATCACCATCTTGAGGTAAGGATGCATGGGTGTACACGGGTACTAGGAAAGTTGTGCATGATAAGCAACGGTTAATGGGATTTCTGGTGTCAAACATTGCCTAACAATAGTCTCCACATCCTGGAACAATTTTTCTACACCTTTGTTTGAAATAATACAATCTCCAATCTAAGCAAGTGCATCAGAATATGGGTCAAGATCTGTATTTTCATTCATCCTAGATTTTTTGGCTTTTTTACCTCCTTGTGCTTTCTTGGGCTCAAAAACTTTTGTTGATTCGACAACTTTCCTTCCCATCCTCGTATGATCAGCTTTACTACAACAGTTTGATAAACCTGCAATGAAGCAACAATTTGGGGCATTGAAGGATAATCTAGAAATGATAGAAAAAATAATCCCAATATTATCTTCAATTGCAAGCTTCTAATTTACCCTTTTTATAAATTTCACCTCCAATTACCATATTTAATGCAGGTGGTGCTTCTGAGGAGTTTGAGTGGACGTGCTCCCTTGGTTTTCTTTCCTGACATGCTTTTTCATACTTTTAAACTACTCATTAACTACCAATAACACTCTTGCATTGTAATATTCCCTGAACATCTAACTCAACTATTTTTATCTTGAAAAACATAATATGGATCTTTAACGGCTTACTCTAGGAATGAAAAATACCACGTATAAGTGATGGGTGCTCTCTAGGGATGAAAATATTAATTGTGTTGTATTAATTTACCAAAATGTCTTCTGAGAGATTTCATAGGTAAATTTATCTTGATTTCCTACAATTAACTAGAGCTTGCTCCGAAATCAGCACAAGCCAATGAAAAATTTAGCTAGGTGTACCTTTCCTACTAAAAGCATCTACTAGGTGAAACTACCAAGACACTTGCACTCTAAAAATGGTCTCCCACTTGCTGCTTGATGAAACTCCATTCTTGAGGGTCCTTTTAAAATAATTTATCTCCAACTTCACCTTGAAAAAGCTTATTGCTAAAAAAACAAGATTTAACTGAGAGTGCTTTGCATGAAAAAGTAGAGAAAAATTAATTTCGCATCCTTCTTTGCTAAATTTAGCGCTGCCAACTAGAATTATTGAAAAAGCATGCATTTATTTTTTTAATTGGCAGTTTCACTCTGAAAACGTCTTCGGGGAAATACTAGAGGGTTTTACCCCAAAAATAGAAAAAAACAAGACAAATCTTCTTTGTGGGGTGAAAATAATTTTTTTTATCCTTTGCTTTTGCCTTTTTGTTTTTCTCTTTTATTTCCCCTATTTTTTAATTTTTATCTCCCTTTTTTGGAAATTTAAAGTGGGACGCTTTTTAAAATCAAATCATGCCTTTGACAAAAACTAACTTTGACTTTACCTCCAAAATAAATTGCCAAGGAATTATACATTTTTGCCACGCATATGAGTGAAAATCTCCTTTTCTTTTTCTTTTAAAATATTTTTGGGCGAAAATGTTTTACTTGGCAAAGACATGATTTCGAGGCGAAAACACTTGCTTGAGATAGAATTAAATTCTACCGACAAAAATATTTCATCCATTTTTTTAATCTTATATCATTTTAAAAATACTAGACTGAAAATAAAATAACATAACAACTTATATACATATATACATACTTGATCAAAATTTTGTCACTGATGGTAGGCCTTCAAATGAAGACCATTTACGAGAATTGACAGTGCATGGCTATCCATATCCTGTAAATAAAATGAGTTGACTTGATTCATGCCTGAAATCTAGAATGGACCCTCCCATATCACTTTAAACTTGTGATGCTTACTAGCTTGTTTTCATTCCATTTCAACACTAGATCACCCACCTCAAACAATTTCTTTGAAGTTTTCTTACCGAACCATTTTCGTGTCATCCGAGCATGTTCCATGAAGGAACTGTATGATATTTCCCTCTCTTACTCCAACTATAAAATTTGTACCAATCACGTGCTCATGGGATCAAACTCATCATCATCTTCACCATACAACAAGTGCCATGATTGAAGAGCCGATAATTCAATATGAATGGGTAACAATGCTTGTTTATCGTATACCAAGGAATAGGGGGGTGTCTTGATGGATTTCTTCACTAAGATGTGATCAGCCCATAACGTTTGGTCGAGGAGCAAGTGCCAACTGTGCTTATTGTATCCCAAGGTTCTCTTTAGAATTCTCAATAAATTCTTGTTTGTGGACTCAACCAAGCTAAAGAACACAAACTTATACTGAGAGGGGGGTGAACAGTATAAGACCACTTTTTACTTTTCTTTTCAAATCAATATTTTGTAGTGTATAGATAGAAATATCAATAGCATTATTCAAAGCAATTCACAAAATACCACACACAATAAAGACACAGATTTAACGTGGTTCACCCAATGTGGTCTACCTCCATAGAGAAAATATTTCTTCTAAATATTTCTCAAATGATCTCTTGGGAATCCTTCCCAAATTACAATGTTTATGGACCTCAGTCCAAAGGAGATGTTGATACCCTAATCTCAAGTTCATGGATCTCTTCCACAGGAGATCTCTTTCCCCTTCTGGTCTGGCTAGTGATCTTCTAGAAGACTTTGTCTCTATGTTGCACTAAATGGTGGATCTCTCTCCACTTGAAGACTTCTCACTCAAATCTTGTCTTCAATTATCCTGGCTTCTGGATCTCTATCCAATGAAACTCTGTTGTCTATACTTTGTCACCTCCAAAGCTCTGTCTCAATACTATACCAAACACAGTTCAGTCAGTCTAGCACTGTTCTACTCAATATCTTGCACTAAACACAATACAGTTGGTCTGGTACAATTCTGCTCAATAGGTTCACTCAAAACCTGCTAAAATATTCTCAACATGTTCACACAAAACCTGTCTAAATATGCTCAATAGGTTCACACAAAACCTGTCTAAATCTGCTCAACAGGTTCACACAAAACCTGTCTAAATATTCTCAACAAATTCTCTCTAGGACTTGCTCAAAAAGTCCTCTCTTGGACTTGCTCAAATATTCTCAATAAGTCCTCTCTTGGACTTGCTCAAATTTGCTCAATAAGTCCTCTCTTGGAATTGCTCAAATCTTCTCAAGCAAGCTTTCACAAAAGCTTAACTCAAAACAGTCCACAAGCCTTCTTAAAGACTTGTCTCAAATCTGCTTAACAATCTTACACAAAACTTGTTCAATCTCATAGAATCATAAAGAGAATTGTTAGAGACTCAATATGTTCCAAGCTCAAAGTACAATCAATATCTCAATTCAATCTCATAGAAGCATAAAGAGAATTGTTAGAGACTCTATATGTTCTATACTCAAATCCCAATCTCAACTCAATAGAAGCATAAAGAGAATTGTTAGAGACTCTATATGTTCTATGCTCAAATATCAATCTCAAATCAAATCAGAATATTGAATAGTTTGTTTCTAGAAACTTGAACAACCACATACATCCACTTGACTAGTCTTAACCACCTCAACTCAACCAATCAACTCAAGGAACAATCCTTCCTCACAAACCCTAGTCCAAGCATGTATTAACCAACTCAAAATGTTTCCAACAATGCTCAATCACAAGTTTCACATAACAAAGATACTTATGTTCTTTTCTAGATCATGTTCAAGTTCATTTCATCATCAATGGGCTTCAACAACAATGCTAATGAAACAAGGTTTAAATACAACTCACAAATCAGAAAACCTTGAAGCATTCAACCAACCATCTTCACAAAGGAAACCATAATCAATCCTTTTCTCTCCAATGATATTTCATAAATCAACCACCATAAACAATCAATGGGAAAATGTGCCCATACCTTTTTTGATGCCAATAAGTTATCCATAAATTCTTCCACACTTAATCACAACTTTCCTTTTCAATATTAATAAGGGTTAGTGGTCTTTTAAATAATCACAATAAAAGCATAACTTAATTTACACCCTTTTCACTCCAACTTCATAAACACATCCACCAACGTCTATTTTAATAAAACCCTTATTAAGAATAACTGACAATAAATCTCTCAAAATCACTTTAACAACTCCTTATTTCTCCTAAAATCAATTCTCCATTTCCATAAAAATAAAACATAAATCAAATATGCTTTTGCAATAATAATCACAGCCCTAATGATAAAATTTAATTCTCATTAAATACCTTATAACTCCAAACTTTAGGGCTAATAAAAATTATTAAAGGCAAAAATGTAAATACCTCTCAAGGGGATTCAAACCCTTGTATGCCACACATCATGAGCGTCTTAGCTACGGATAAGATTCCAACCAAGCCAAAGCGCTCGTTGGAAAAGCAAAGGCCAAAAGGTCCTTTAATCTTCCTTCACCTACCGCAAAGGACAAAGTGCCAAAGTGCTTCCCACATGCTGCCATCAAGGGGATTCAATCCCTGATATTTGTGCTACCCAAAGTCTTAGCAAAATTGATACGCCAATGCACTATGCCTCATACCATGTTTAAGATTTCTAAATCGTTGTGCTTTCTTTGCTGCTTCCTTTTCAACAATTTGCATGAGCTCTTTCGAATTCCAAGGCAATTAACACACGAAAGCAAGGATGATTATTTGATTTAATTAGCACCCCTTTATATAGTGTTTAATAACACTTTGAAGATGTCAACAGAAATATTAAAATTGTATTTGCATGATGACGTCGGCAGGAAAATTTCTATTTTAATTTGAATTTATCTTAAAAAATTAAAATTTAAACCAAACATTAAAACTCAAATAACTCCATCATCGGGGCACATTTTTCGATGAAACGAAAGCCCAATGTGGGTTTTAAGAAAAACCCAAATCAAATCTACTATCCATGGTTTTAAATAAAACCTTTTATTTTCCCTACCTTGGTTTTCATAAAAACCCTTCATAGATCCTTTTAACATTTATTGCTCTATTGACATCAATGACAACATTTCAGCTTAGGGACTCAAAATGTCCAACACAAGCCATTTCCTTGCGGATAATAATTAGATGATATTTTCAAATAAATCGCATACTTACTCATGAATTCATTTATTTTGGAACCGATAAAGAGAGTCCCATTATCTATTATGATTGCATCAGGTATACCAAAATGAGTAATTAAACCTTCAAGGAAAGCAATAACTATAGGTTGATCTGCCTTCTTGGTGGGGATTGCTTCTAACCATTGAGTGAAATAGTCAATCACAATCAGGATGTATTTTTATCTGGTAGAGGAATTAGAATCAATGACCCCGATAAATCTAATTTCCATTGCTGAAATGATGCTTCTACTTGAATCAGATGAAGAGGTAACAATGCATTCTTGCTTCTATCGACGTATCTCTGGCACTTGTCATAATTTTTATCGAATTTAAAAGAATATACAAAGAGAGCAGGCCAAAAATAACCTGCTTTAATAATATTCAATGCCATTGGCCTCCCTGCATAATGGCCTTCTGATAAACCAGAGTGAAATTCCTCTAGGATTGTTTGTTTCTCTGATTCTCAAACACACCTGAGAAGTACTCCATCAATATTTTTATGGAATAAACCATTTGGTAGCATCACGTACCTAAGGGACTAAAATTTGAATCTCCTTCTTTATGAGGCATTAAGGTGTGGAGGACATCTTCCTGAATGGAAATATTCAACAAGGTCCTCTATCCAATCAAGATCACTAGAGCGATTAGTGAAATTGCTCACTGAATCCTCAAGTTGGCAAACCATGGATTCGGATGCAACGATTTTTACGAGCAACTGATAGAGTGCTCAAACTCAAACCAGCTTGGTTGGATGGATTTCAATGTCGTACTCCTAGATCTTAGAGACACACCTAGTTCTCTTATCCCCAAGCTCTCCTTGAATGATGAAACTCTGAACACCTGGGTGAACAACATAAACTACTATTTTGCTTTGAGAAACAAAATGTCAGAAATTCTTCAAGGATTTCATCATCGCATATACTTACTTTTAAATAAAATTATATTTTTCTTCATGTTATTAGATGACTTGTCTCAAGAAAGCAATTGGTCACTCATCTCCATCATCTCCTTTTTGCATACGCACTGTTGCATAGCTTTCTTGCTCACCAAATACGTATAGGATAAAATATTTTGAGTAAAATGGATTCACTAGAACTGGGGCTTAAGAAATCCTTTCTTTGATTTCCTTGAACACTTTCTTCCTTTGCTCAGTCTCTTTGAACTCAATATTTTATTTAATAGTTCAATCATTGGCTTTACTACTTGGGAAAAATCTACAACAAACTTTTGAACAAAATTTATCTACCAAAAAAATGATTGCAAATCCTTCTTGCTAGCTAGAAATGGAAGTTTTAGGAGAGCCTTAGCTCTAGCTAGATCTATAGCCAAACCTTCTTCCAAAATAACATGACCTAGGAGCTTTCCTTCTTTCACTGTAAATATGGAATTCTTTGGGTTGATTGATATTCCAAAATCCTAGTATTTTTTGAACACCTATCTTAGATGTAGACTATGTTCCTCCCTATTGTGAGAGAAGAAAGTCATGTCATCCAAATAAATAACAATAACATAATTCAATAACTCATCGAAAGCTACGTCCATCGCTCAGAATCTCCAAATATTTGTAGTTGTTTGATCTTGAGCCTCTTTGCTTTTTCAAATCCAAGAAGAGTGCTTCATATTTAGCGGTGTTGTTTGTATAGCTCCAGGTCAGTTGGTAAGAGTACATCTTCTATATGCCAAGAGGATAAAGGAGAATGATTCCAGATCTTGCACCATTCTTACACCTTGCACCATCAAAGTACAACTTCCATAATTGATCAAGAACATGATCTTCCTCATCAAATGCCTTCGCTTCAAATTTTTCATGCTTAGTAATGGTGTAGCAACCTATTTTGGTCTCCTTCATAGTGTTAAAATTAATCATTGAAAAATTGTCTTCTATCTAAATCTTATTCAAAACTTCTTCCATAAAATCTAATTACTCTAATTCTTCGATCATCAAGTTGATAGAATTCATGGGTTTATATTTCTCTTCAATTTTCTCTATGTGATAAGTTGAAGGCTTCTCATTATAAATATGAATTCTTCTCCCTTTGATAGTAATATCTAAATAAGAATAGTCTAGAGTAAGGTAGCCTCCCAACTTGGCAGTAAAATCCCATGACAGGTACATGCTAAAGTAAGGCTCTAGATCAACCACAACCACCTCTTGGATCACAATGATCTAAGGTATTTTATGAATTAAAATGGGGATGTATTTGATGACCCCCACTATCCTAATAGGGGTTACATATAATTGTAAAATATTAGGGCTACTCCTTGTATATTCCATACCCACAACATCATAAAATACCTTTGGCATGACAGTTGTTGCAGCATCAAAGGCGATCATGCAATTATGCACAATCCAACCTTCTATTCTAAGAGACAAGTAGAAAGAGGGTGGTCTATTTTTTCTAGTGGTAGAAGTTGTCAGCATTTGAGCTAACACTTTTGGAATTAGATTTTTCTCCTTATATTTAACAAATTTCAATGATTCTTGCAACAAGTCCACTTGTCCAGGCAATTACAATGCATCATAGAGACTCACCTTAGCTGGAATCTTCTTCAGTTATTCAACAATATTATATGTGGATGCACAGGATTCTTTCCCTTAATTTGTAGTCTCATATCTACTTCGATACTACTATGTGGCTTATACTCTCTGAAGCTTGGTCAAGGATGGGTATTTGAGCTTTTCCCTAGCCTGTTCCTCCATTTCAGCTTTTGCTTATGAAGTTGAAGCTTTTTCTTGCATTTCTTTCACTCGTGGAGGCAAAATATCTTTCAAAAGGATAGGTGCATATGGATTGGGTGATGGGATAGCTACATTCACTTGTACCTTTTTTTCTCACCTTGATCCTTTGAGTCAATAGGTACCTTCAGGGGCTCCATCTCAGCTGGGTCCATGATGATGAGTTTTCTTCCAACTCTTGTGAGAACTAAAACTTGTTCTTTAGAAGGGACCATGAAATTATGATCGACTTCTATGATCATGTTGATTTGACCTTCGAAATAACTCTTTGCCAATGTCTACACGTAGTTCAGGTGGACATGAAATTTTCTTCACCATACGGATCATTATACGTAGAGCACCAATATGCTTCGTCTAATGTGCCGACTTTTTCATTCATTAATACAACTAGATTTCTCTCAGGCACCTTGCTAGTCGAAGTTGCTTGCTCCTTGGTGATCGACGATGATTGAAATCTCCTAAGTTGGAAATATCTTTTGATCTACTTCCTTCTAATAACTGTGATCTCATTACCCATAATTCTTATGGCCGGGTTCATTGACTATAACTCTTTCAACATATTTTCTTATGCATCAAAACTTGAGGGTGTTGGAGGAGCTGGTAATGGAAGTGGTACAACTAGATATGGTAATGTTGGTAGTGGAACTAGAGTGGATAACTATAGAATAGTTAGAATGGGCAGTTGAGGGACAAAAAATATCATCATGGTTTGAGATGTACTCTGATTCCATGAAGGGATTGGATACATGGGGGACATGGGAAAGGGATGAGAAGATGCATTAGCATACAAGTACTGTGGAATATAAGGAAAAATAGGCATCACCATTTTTGGTGGAAGCTTACCAATAACAATAAGATCAGCTTTAACCTTTTGTATAGCAGAATACATATCAGGAAACGTGTTGATATTGGACTATCATATGGCCATACTAATATCAAAGTTGAAGGCCTTAAGGGAGTAAAATATATCTTGCTTAGGAGTAGGCCAAAGACCATCATGAACTCTATGCCAAGTTCAGGTGAACTTGACATTGAAGTCCATGATTCCTCTTGCAAATGCATCTAAATTATGGTAAACTAATGCAACAAGGAGAGCGAATCCACTTGTTCATTGAAACCTTTAATCAAAAATTCATCTAACTGATTCCAGGTGGTGATGGTGGTAGGCTATAACGACCAGTACCAATAAAGAAACTTACCTCTAAGAGAGAGAATGAGAAATATTACCATTATATCCTCGTTTGTGATGCTATGTATTATCATCAAGATAGCCACATCTTGGATATGATCATAAGCCATCTTCCCCTTACCATTGTAAGTAGGCAAAGGCTTCATTGCTAGTTGTAAAATTGGGTTCTGAGCTTGTATATTCAAAGGTCCAGAGTGGTTCCATGCTAGAAACTATCTTGATGGCTGTGGTGGCATATTTTGGGCCATTTCGACTGGATTGTTTGGTTGGGGAGGTGGAAAACTAGTGGTTGTGCTAGTAGGACTCAGAGGAACAGAGAACACACCAGCTACCTATGAAGATGTTACACTTGATGGAAAAACATAGTGATTAACCTAGGATGTTACCCTAACACTCGAGTGTCATGTTCATAAAAATAAATAGGATATTCTAAATTTTTTGCCTTTAATATTGTGATCATGAAGAAATATTTTGTTCACTTCACGTTCAAAGGCTTATGGGTAAAGCTGAGTCGCTAGATATTCTAATCATATATTAAAAATATGAACATCAAATCTTAATACTACTCAAAGTTGAACTTTTTAGGGTCCCATCGGGCATGCCAAAAATTGTTGGTCATGAATCTACCTAAGTACAAAATATAATTTGTGTGCCCTAGACCCGACTAAAATTTAAAGGTTGAAGGAAAGAGATGTCATTCAGGCCAATATCTAGAGTGGGCTATTTCTCCTACTAAAACTAACGATCGACTTAAAGCTTAGGGTAATAAGAAATAGATGGAAAATGATAGAAAGGAATGAAAAATATGGCTATAAGCTAGAAACATAAGGTGACGATAAACTAACAGAAAAAATTCATAGTAAGTTTTAATTAGCATGTAATATAAAGAAAAGCATAAGAACCAATCATAGTTTTCAAATATAACCTCCAAGAAAGCATTTCAGTATTCATTCCCTCACTAGCATTAGTCAAATTCAGATGTAGAATTTAAAATCAGCTAACAATGGATATGAACGTAAGCAAAAATGATAAGCAAAAAGTAATCAGACACAATACTACTCATGGAACTAGAAGATGAAAGTATTTCTATTGATTTAGAAAACTTAAAGTATTTTTCTACAGACTGTCTATCCTCCTTTCATTACATCGAAAAACTTAGTATTTATAGAGGATTTTGCCTCTATCATTAAATATACATACAAACAAAATGTTGATTGGTCAAAAATTAGCAAGAGAAATCCTCTCCTCGATAACAGTGATGCTCAGATCAAATCATTATACAAGGAGCAGTGATTCGGTTTTCATGTACTACGCCTGGGAAATCTATAGATATGAACAATGGAAAAATATTCCAAGCATCGGTGCATCAAAAATCAACAACATCATGCGATGAATAGGATCTTAGATATTAAATTTTGGGTACCACTCCATTATCCTACACCTCAAAATCTTACCCTTGCTAGTGGAAAATCAATGAACATTAATTTTGAATCAAGAAGGAACAATATTAGTGGAAAGTGCCTCAAAAATAAATGGGATCGCATAAAAATCTGGGATGTAGCATTTATTACTGGTAACCTTTTAGTTGAAATTCTAGATCATCGCTCTCACTACCCCCAAACATTAAATTTTGTTAATATCTATCTTTTCTTGAAAATATCTATAGTAATGGTGCTTCTAAAAGTAACTCTGCTGAGAAAGAGAGGTAAAACTTGATTTCACCCATGCAATGGGGTGAAAGACATTTTTGTAGCAAGCAGGGGCAAAAATGATTTACTACGTTGATGGGAAGCCTTCAAAGATGGAATGCCACTCTTTTTTTGATTAATTTTATCTCATAATGTTGTCTTGCTTGAATTACAGGAAAAAATGGGAGTTTCACCCCTAAAAGAGGGCAAAAATTATTTTCACCTCAAGTTGGGGCAACTTTGACTTTGACCAGCACTTGCCTTTACTCCAATTAACATTTCTTTGATACTTTCACCCATAAATGCCCAAAAATGGAGTTTTACCCCCAAGAAGGGTGAAAATACATTGCACCCCCTCCCTAGGGTGACTTTGACTTTGACCAAAGCATTGTCTTCATCCCAACGCTGTTCATTAAATGCTTTCACTCCAAATCATCTTAAAATAGGATTTCACCCGAAGGAAGGGTGACAATGACTTTCACCCCCTTCTTGGGGTGACATTGAATTTGACCAACATCCTCTTATTGTTTTTGCCTTCAAGCTAAGTGCCTTTGCTTATCTTCACCCCGAGTTTGACTTTGACCACATGAAGAAAATGCACTTAGTTGCTTTCACCTCCAAGAGAGCGCTTTTCCCTATTTTCAACCCTACTTGGGTGAAATTACTCCTTTTCACCCCAAAGGAGGTGCTTTCATTGTTTTTGCCCCAAACTCGGGTAAAATCACTTATATCATGGCTTCATGAGAAAAACCCCTTGAAGCTTCCATCTTTTAAAATATTTTCTTGATGTCTTGCTTCTTAGATGTTTTTTAAGGGTGCATTCGTTCCCTTGTATTTTGCCATGACCACAATTCATTTTGCAGTAAAAATTACAGCAACTTTTATCCTTAATGTTTCAAAAAAAAGAAAGGAGCGAAACTTTTATATTATAGAAAAATAAAGGCCAACATAATCATTGCATTATTTATCCTTCATATTTACAATCAAAATTTTAGTGTGGCAAAACTACCAACAATAGTTTAGTTTTGATCAAGGTTGGTGTGAATGGAGTAGATGTTTTTATAGCACTCCAAAATATTCTATTTTGATCAATGTATACCCTGTTAGATACTTTGAATTATCCCATGAAATCTACCAGGGTGATTGACTATCTCTATATCTCTTTATTATTTTCATGGAGGTATTAGGGAGAGCTTTCGCAAAGGTAAAAAATGGGAAAAAAATTCAAAGGTATTAAGGTTGTAATAGATGGTCCCTCCAAATCTCATATCTATTTTGTTGATGATACTTTTCTTTTGGGTCATCCCTTACCGAGTCCATGGAATTGGAATCATTATTATTATGCTATGAGAAGGGTACTAGACAATTGGTTAATACTACAAAATATATGATCTTTTCATTAACAATGTCCTATATTTAAAATGGATTATAATGGAAATCGTAGTGTTTAAAATTGGAATATTTTTATCAACATATTTAGATATTATTTTATCTCTTAAATAAAAATATCTTTGGGACTCAATTTTGGATAAGTATAACTATATTGCAATCCATCCTTATTTATAAGATGTCACTTTCAAGATTGCTAATAGGTACAACATCTGACTTTGATAAAATTAAGAGATTTTCTTTGACAAGAATGTGAGATAGGGTTTGTAAAGTAAAACTATTGGAAGGGTAGGCTTGTAAAATTGTAGACCTATGAGATTGACCTTATGGACAAAACTTGGCTAGAGATTATTCAAAGATCATGGAAAGAGTTTGAGAGTAAATGTTACTTCAAAAATATTTGAGTTATCTTTACGAAATGAAATTATTTAAGAAACAAATCTTACCTAAAGGATCGCCAACATGGAACTTCATATTAGATAGTTTGCAATTGATCAAGAAATATTTAGATGGTTACTCAATGAGGGGGATTACACAAATTTTTGGTCCGATACTTGGTTGAAGCCTTGTCCTTATTGACACCCAAAATCCATACACCTTAGCTTTTTGTGAACCTCAACCATTAAGCTTTGAGCAATTAATTCAATTCATCTTCCTTCTTGGCATGTGATATAGGCTAAATTACTTAATAATAAAACTAAGATTAAAATAAAGTAAAAATACAAAGTTAAAACTTATAGTAAAAAAAATAAGAAAACACTAAAATTAATTACATCAAGCTAAAAAATAAAATAAAATTGATTAAATATTAAAAACAAAATAATTAAAAATAATTATTTTTCTTTCAAAATTTTTGGGATTTATTGAAGAGTGATATGTTACCTATAGTTGAAGAGGCCTATAAACAGAAGTCTATAATAAGTGAGATCAATGCAAATTTTATTATGTTGGTTCCCAAGAAAGTCAAGATAAAATATTTTGATAATTTTCATCTAGTAAGCCTTTGTAATATGATTTATAAGATCATTTCAAAAAATATGGAAAATAGATTGAAAGGAATTCTAGGTTGTGTTATCTTAGAGGAACAAGGTGGTTTTGTTTGTGGTAAACAAATTAACATTGCACACGATGCCATACATTATCTTTATTCTATGAAAAATCTATGTATTTTTATGAAATTAGACATGAAAAAAGCATAAGATAGGGTTTCTTGGATTTTTCTACATGATATTCTAAAAAAGTTTGGTTTTGATTATAGGTAGTGTAAATGGATTAAATGTTGTTATAGTACTTTGAAATATTCTATTTGATTAATGATTCTCCTATTGGTTATTTCAAGTCATCTTATGGACTTTGTCAAGGTGATCCACTATCTCCTTATCTATTCATTATTCTTGTGGAAGCGTGAGGGAGAGATTTCTCCATGGAAAAAATAGAAGGAAAAATAAAAGGTATTCAAGTTGTAAAAAATGGTCATGTAAAATATCATCTCCAATTTTTTGATGTTTTTATTTTGGGCCATCCCTTAGTGAGGCCATGGAGTTTAAATCAATATTATCATGCTATGAGAAGACTGTTGAAGAGTTGGTTAATTCTCCAAAATATAAAAATTTTTAAACACTACCCTAGATTTACAATAAATTATTATGAATATTTTAGAGTTTCAAATTGAAAATTTTCCATCAACCTAATTGGGTATTCCTTTGACTCATAAAGGAAATAAAAATGAGCTTTAGGTCTCTGTTTTGGTTAGAATGAAATCTTGTTTGGTAGGTTGGAAATGTATGTTATTAACCATGGTGGGAAATCTACAACACATAAAGACTACATTACAATCCATACCTTTTTATATGATGTCACTTTCAAGGTTGCTAGTAGGTGTAGCATTAGAAATTTATAAAATTTAAAGAGACTTTCTTTGGAAAGGTTGTGAGGAAAAATTTGGGTTTTATCTTTGTAAGTGTGATAAGGTTTGCAAAGGAAAGAATATTGGAGGAGCAGGCTTGCAAAATTGTATACTTATTAGTTTAGAATTAAGGGAAAAGGTTGGATGGAGATTATTTCGATATCAAAGAAAGAATTGGGTAAAAATATTACTTCAAAAATATATAGCTTCTCTTAATGCAATGAAATTATTTATGAAAATAACCCTACCCAAAGGATCATCGACAAGGAACTTCATATCAAATAGTTTGCAATTGATTAAGAACATATTAGATGATCATTCAATGAGGATAATTATATATATTTTTTGGTTTGATGCTTGGTTGAAGCCTTATCCTCATATATTTGATTCAATGGAAACCATTGGCTCAAGCATACCTAGATTGTAAAGGTCCAAAGACCAAAAACTATATTAATATGAGCAACAACTTTATATCATTGATTTCTTTTAGTAACCTAGTTGAAGGAGAGGAACTCAAACAAATTGTAGATGAAATTCAAAATATGTCTCAAGATTTTTATTTATCTATTTTTACATGAAAGGATGAGTTGGTTTGGAGTCTATCAAAATATGGTGGATATTCGGTCAATTTGGGATATTAGTATATAAAGCAATCAAAATTTCCTACTTCCAAATTTTCCTTGGAAGAATGTTTGGTCATTATCTCCTTAAGGATTCAATAGTCCTTTGGTTAGTAGTTCAAAGTAATATTCTTATAAGAAATATTATACAAAGAAGAGGATATCATGGTCCTTTTAGATATGCCTTGTGTGAGAAGCATTTAGAGACATCAGACCATTTACTTCTTCATTGTGCTTTTGCTCACATCATTTGGGGTTAGTTTTTTAAAAATATGAAAATATCTTGGGTAGCTCCATCAACATTGAAAGAGTTTATGAAATGTTGGATTAATTATTTCAAAACATGTATTATGTGGAGGATTGACCTTGTCATTATTTGTTGGAATTTATGGCTTGAAAGGAATAATATAATTTTTAAAAATAAATCTCAAATTCATGCCCAAGTTTGAAACCATATTATTGTCTCTTGTAGAATGTTTATAAATATGGTGCTCATCATGAGAAGTCTCAAGTTCCAAAAAATAGGTTGTCACAACTTGGTTACGGGATTTTAACAAAAATGGAAGAATTATCTGTTGTAATGGAATTAAAACAAAGGATATACTTTGATCTAGGGTAAAATAGAAATGTCCAAAAATTAGATATATCCAAATTAATTTTGATGGTGCTTCTAAAGGAAATCTAGGATAAGCTGATGGAGGTGGTGTTTTAGAAATAATAAAGGTAAAAGTCTCCTTACTCATAATCATATGGAACTTCAACTAAAAATGCAAAGTTTAGGGCACTTCTTACAAAAATTAAAATTGCAATAGAAAAATGATGGAAATATTTTAGTTGAGGGAAATTCACAAATTATTATCAATGCTATAAAAAATAATGGATGTGGGAATTGGATAAAAAATAATATTATTGCTGATGTTTATCACCTATTATTGGAGGTAATCTCTTGGAAATGCGAGCATATTTATGGATAAGGAAATATGGTTATAGGTAATTTAACCAATCGTCGTGGATCTCCATCTTGGTGAAATTCAAATTTTAGAAGGAAACTAGCTAAGTGAGATTTTTTCTCTTAATAAAAATGATGTCAAGGAGTTGATTATGGAAACATAGCACTTCAAAGAAGTTAAAGAATATATTTAATAGAAAAATAAATAAAAACTATTTTTGATAGAAGGGGATGGTGGATATGATTTGATTGACCTAATAACAAATAAAATATTTTGGTATTTTAATGGGAGTGGCCCCTACTAGAAGCCACATATAAATTACTTTAAAAAATAAAAAAAATAAAATTTAACATTAATGATTAAGATTAATCCATATTAATTAATTTAAAAAGTAATTTAACATAAAAAATTAAGGTTAGTTAAATATTAAATATCAAGATTAATTCAATTTAATTAATTTAATATAAAAAAATTTAGAAGGTAGATGGAATTTGAATGAAGTAGCGATTGTGAGCCAAAAGCAAGGAGGAAGTGTAATCATGAAGCATCGAGTGCGAGCTAGGATTGAGGAGGAAGTGTAAGCACATAGTAGCAAGTTTGAGCTGGGAGCGAGGAGGAAGTGTAAGTAGGAAGTAGAAAGCAAAGTGTAATTAAGGAACAAGTGTCACTTGTTCTAGATCTTAGGAGAATTTAAAAGATTCATTTGAAGAGATCTAAGTAAGATGGAGAAAAATTCATTTTTAAAAGTTCTTACTGAAAGTAACAATGGCCTAGTTGGAAGTATGATGCCCTAGCTAGCAATAAGAGGAAGAGAAAATCTATGGTAAGGTAGCAAATACTACACTAGACATGATTATCAAGGATGAGATGATTGAGTATGATATAATGCTCTTAAAACAAAAGGGTTAATATGTAAGTTCCATGGATATTGATCATGTTTTTTTTAGATTTAAAATTGGATCAAGTGGAAGTGGGGATTGAATTCAAATTACTCTATGAATTTTCTTCCTAGATTTTTCCACATTATTATTTTTAGTTTAGAAATAAGGGATAAAATAATGGATGGAGGCCTATGGTTTAGGGGTAAATATGCATTATATTTAAGACCTTAGAGTGATATTTTTTGTGGACATAGAAACTATTAAAAGGTTTTTGGTATGGATTAGAATTTTTGAACTTCTTTATCAACTCATCAATAAGGAGGTTTTAAAGAATATTGGTAATACTCTAGGTGAATTCATCCAAGAGGGACCAACTACTAAGGAGAGAAGGCATGTTGTATACACTCAAATATGTGTTGCCATGGATATTTCAAAACCTTTACCATAGTCAATTAATATTAAATATGAATCAAGAGAATGGGATCAACACGTGTATTATGAAACTATTGCATTTTTATGTCTTAAATGTCATGAAATTGGGCATATGGTAAGATATTGAAAAGTGAATATGATGGAAGAAGAGATAATTTTTTTTGGGCATGAGGGTAGCTTTAGTTTGAAACAAGGTGATCATATCTTAGGATAAGCTAGGTTGAATAAAGAATTTTCCACTCTTAATAAAAGAAAAAACCATCTATACATCAAATGGCAAAGGCCATTATAGTTCACTTGAATCAACCTTTAGAAGAAAAAATGATATGGGGGATGAGGAATTACAATGCACAAGTTCAAATATAGGAGCTAAATGTTCAAAGGAAGAGGGGAAAGAAAATTTTAAAGTAAAGGAAGATGGGAAAGAAAATTTTAAAGCAAATGAGGTGAAGGAGGTTAAGCTTAATCAAGGTAAATCACCTTCATTTTCCTCAAGTAGCATAAAATCTTCTCCTTACAATAAAAATGAAAGCAGTACAAAATGTATTCCTTGCAATTTAGGGTTTCAAGAGCAGTATTATAAAGAAGATCTTATGGAGGATGATATCAAGTGCAACATAAATCTTTAGAAGATAAGTCTCATTATGAAAAATATGAAAATGAGATTGATGAAGATGAGATTGTTGGTAGGAATAAAATAAGGAGAGGAAGGCCATAAAAGAAAGAACAAAGAAAAAATAAACTCAAAAAGGATATTGATTTGGTAAGCCAAATAAAATTATCATAGGTGTTAACAAGAAGTAAGACAGCCTACTAATAAAAATCAAAAGTGTTGATGATGAAAATGATATTATGGAATATTAGGGGTATGAATAAAACCCTTAAATTTTTTTATTAAGGAATTAATAGGTTGTTATAATCCTAAGTTTATTTTAATACAAGAAACAAAATTAAGCAGTGAGGAATGTAAGGATGCTTTTAAGAATATTTGGAAAATGGGTGATTGTTTAGCAGTTTATTCTACAAGAGGTTTAGGTGGTATTGTAATAATATGGGATAAATGTAGATGGGATGGGTAATTATTAGAAGCAAAAATTAATTGGGTTGCTAAATTATTTTGTAGGAAAGAAGAAAACATCAAAGTTGGGGTTATAAATGTATATGCTCCAACTATAGTTACTCCTCGTGAAAGATGTTGGAAGGACCTTAGCATATTTTTATCAAATACAATGATTATTCATTATGATCTACAGATTCTTGGGGGTGATTTTAATATTGTTCTCTCTCCTTTGGAAAAGAAGAGTGGTATTCCAGGGTGGTCAAAATCAATGCAAGATTTTTCTTCATTTATAAATTCAAATGACCTTTGGGATGTTAGTCCCTCAAGATTTCAATATACATGGGATAATAGATGCATTGGAAAAAATCATATAGCAAAAATATTGGATAGATTCTTGTTATCCAATAAATGGTTGCAAACAAAGTATACAATCTCTTCAAATATTTTATTACAAGTAGGATTAGATCATAAACCTATTCTTTTGCCTTGTGAGTTACCTAATAATGGTCATCCAAATCCATTTCGATTTTAGTTTATGTGGATCCAATACCCTAATTTTTTCTAGATGGTTATGTTATGGTGGTATGAATCAAAATTTGAAGGATCATGTATGTATAGGTTTGTTCATAAGTTGAAATATTCAAAGGAGAAAATGAAGATTTGAAATGCCAAATATTTTGATAAAATTTTTAAAGAAAAGAAATAAATTGAACCTAAGCTCAAACATTTAGAAGAGATAGTAGAAATTAATGGAATGGATCATGATTCTTATGTGAAAGAAAAATAATATCTCTTATTATCATATTGGTTCCAAAAATCTAGAGAGAAATGGTTCAAGGAAGGAGATAGACATACAATTTGTTTCATGCTACAACAAAAATGAAATTTTCTTTTTATCACATCAAAAATATATTAAATCCAAATGGAAAAAACATTGAGAATGAGGAAGATATAAGGAAGGAAGCAATTAATTATTTCAAAAATATTTTATCAGATACTAAGCAAGATAATGAGACACAAGAAATATTTTTACAAAATATTCCATCAATTATCACTTAGGAGAAAAATGAAAGCTTGATGAAGAAGATGTCTATGGAGGAGCTCCATGAAGCAATTTTCTCTTTCCATCCTAACAAGGCACCTAGCCCCAATGGATTTCTTGCAATTTTATTTCAATTTTTTTAGGATTTATTGAAGAGTGATATGTTAGTTGCGATTGAAGAGGCCTTGAAAATGGAGGCTATAACAAGTGATATCAATGCTACTTTTATTACCTTGGTTCCTAATAAAAGCGAGACCAAATATTTGATAATTTTCATCCAATAAGCCTTTGTAATATGATTTATAAGATCATTTCAAAAATAATGGAAAATAGGTTGAAGGGTATTCTAGGTTGTCTTATCTCAGAGGAACAAGGTGGCTTTGTTCATGGTAAAAAAATTCTTTATGGTACAATTATTGCACAAGCGGCCATACATTCTCTTCAATCCATAAAATGTAGGTATACTTTTGAAATTAGATATGAATAAAGAATATGATAGGGTTTCCTAGAATTTTCTACATGTTATTCTTAGAAATTTTGGCTTTGATTATAGTTGGTGTGAGTGGATTAAATGTTGTTATAGCAATGCAAAATTTTCTATTTATATCAATGGTTCTCCTAATGATTACTTCAAGTCATCTTATGGAATTTTTAAAGGTGATCCACTTTCTCCTTATCTAGTTGGTGTGAGTGGATTAAATGTTGTTATAGCAATGCAAAATTTTCTAATTAGATCAATGGTTCTCCTACTGGTTACTTCAAGTCATCTTATGGACTTTGTCAAGGTGATCCACTTTCTCCTTATCTATTCATTATTCTTACAGAAGCATTAGGGAGAGTCTTTTAAAAGGTAAAAATAGAAGGAAAAATCAAAGGCATTCAAGTTGTAAAAAATGGTCCTTTTGAATCTCATATCCAATTTGTTGATATTACTTTTCTTTTGGGCCATCCCTCAATCAGTGAGGCCATGGAGTTGAAATAAATAACATCATGCTATGAGAAGGCTATTGGACAATTGGTAAGTATAGTTAAATCCAAGGATTTTTTCATTAATACTGCCCTAGATTTATAAAAAAATATTGTGAATATTTTAGGGTATAAAATAAAAAAAAATTCCATCAACCTACTTGGGTATTCCTTTGTTTAATAAAGGAAATAAAAAGGAGATTTGCACCACTTTTTTGGATAGAATTAAAACTTTCTTGTTAGGTTGGAAAGGTAATTTATTAACCATGGCAGGAAGGCTACAACTGATAAGGACTCCATTGCAATCCATCCATATTTTATGATGTCACTTTCAAGATTGTCAACACATATAGCATTAAAAATGATAAATTCAAAGATAATTTATATGTAAAGGTTGTGAGGAAATTTAGGTTTTTTATTTGTAAGTGGGATAAGGTTTGCAAAGAAAAGAATTTTGGAGGAGTAAGTTTGAGGAATTGTAGATTGATGAATTTGGTATTAGGAGCAAAGCTTGGGTGGATATTATTTAGAGATTAAGGAAAGAATTGCGTAAAAATATTACTTCAAAAATATATAGGTTATCTTCATGCAATGAACTTATTTAGAAAATAACTCTACCCAAAGGATCATCAACATGGAACTTCATATTAGAGAGTTTACAATCGATACAAAATATATTATATGGTCAATAAATGAGGGGATTTATGCAAATTTTTGGTTTGATACTTGGTTGAAGCCTTATCTTCTTATCTCTAACTCAAAATGTCAATCGTTGGCTCAAGCATTTCTAGCATGTAAAGATCTAAAGGTCAAAGGCTATATTATTATGAGAAACAACTCCAAATCATAAATTTCTTCTAGTACCCTGGTTGAAAGAAAGGAACTCATACAAATTGTAAATTTACTTCAAAAGATGCTTCAAGAGTTTTATTTACCGATTTTTGCACAAAAGGATGATTTGGTTTGTAATTTATCAAAGGATGGTAGCTAATTGTTCAAGTTGGAATATGAGGATTTAGAACAATTAAAATTTCTTTCTCCCAAATTATTTTTCTTGGTGAAGAATTTATGGTCATTAGAGGCTCTCTCTAAGGCTCAACATTCCTTTGGTTAGCAATTCAAAATAACATTATTGGCTAGGGTTTCTTATGGAGGCTTTTCTAGGGATTTTCGCTCGCATGTTGCTACTACTTGTTTGATCTTTCATAAGCTACCATATCACTAGTTCCATTATAGGATCTATGCATAATATACCATTTTGTGTAACTACTCCACCTCGACTGGGGGGCTCCTTCCCTTTTGATGGTTGCCTCTCAGATCACCATTTCACTAGCTAGTGAATTTGCAGCTACGAAGAGCCATGAAAATAGTAAAACAACCCAAAAATTTTATCCTAAAGGTAGTTCCTTTGTGCAAAACATAGTCCTGTTCATGCAGGATTTTGATAAAGACTACAAATTGCTTGAAATTCACACCCTGGTTGGGTACTTTCTAGGGAGGATTCCTGGTGACTCACTAATCCATGAATTCAGCAAGTCTTGCATCCATATGGTATAAAATTTTACCATATTCAAAACATTAATAAAGGGTTTTTCATTTTCATTTTATTTATCTGCAACATGTCGTTGAAATTATGAGCAAAGGTCCTTGGTATGTTAGAAATACCATTTTAGTTCTTCAACCCTAGCATCATTATTTTATAGTTTTTGCTGATGTTTCCTTGTGTGTCCCAGTTTGGATGGAATTCTTGGGTATCCATTTACCACTTTGGTTATTATTACCATAACTTGTCGCATCCATTGGCAAGTTTGTGTGCATGGAGCCACAAAAATTCTATGTTGGCTTCCATACAAATGCATCTATATTGAGATTGAAATCTCAAAGGACCTTAAGGATTTTGTTGATATTCAAGTTGGTGAGACCTATTTCCAACAATGGGTGGTTTATATCAATATCCCCAATACCTATTATCAATATTAGTCTACAACTCACAAGATAAAATAGTGTCCTCTTATGGAGGGTCAATTAGAAAATTGAGCTCCAGTAGAGATGTCAATGCCTTCAAATATAGTTAAATTTTTTCCTCCTGCTAATGGACAGGAGGAATGGACATCTATCACCAAGAAGAATGGTAAAGAAAATCAACCACAACCTTCTATGGGAGCTGGTAAAAATGAGCCTCAATCTAGATCTCAGTCAAGGAGCTCTCATGCAACCTCTATAGAAGGAACTTCTATTTCTCTTCATGTAGGTACCGCTAGTGGTAATAAAAAAAACATTTCCCCAACTCTTCAAGCCTCCTAGTCATCTAAGCCATCAACTATGCTTAAGTCCATCCTCTCAAGTAGATACCCTATATCTCCACCTAATATGCCTAGTGAATTTCCCTTATGATACCCTCATCACTCTCGCAGTCCAGTTAGGGAGGCCTCAGGCATCCCTTTAGAGAAGAGAAGACAAACATTTTTTTTTGTGAAAATCATAATAGGTTTCCCACAAACACCTTTGAATATTTGGTAGATTTAGAGGACTTTGAGATCATCAAAGGAAATATGCTCCTTGATCGTGTCTCATGAAGTGCATGTCTTGGAATATCAAGGTATTGACCGATCTTGTGTGCAAGTACATAGTGCATTAGGGTTTGGATGAATTCATGACCAAATTTGGTAGTATTGATATTCTTTACCTTTAATAAGTCAAAGTAACTAACTTTATTTTATCTAGTACTTGCTCCTTTATCTAGTCTCAAGGCCACATATTTCATACTATGCATGAAATAGGTAAAGGAGGGGTAGTCATCTGTATTTTGAAACCTTATCATTATAAAATGATCTCTTAGGGTTATCACCCTTCTAATCATGTTATATGGATTTTGATGGATATTTATGGCCATATTCTTGGTGTTCTCAATATCTATGCACCTAAAAACACCAATGACCACTGTGCACTTAGGTGGTGGCTAGTGCTCTCTCCTCCCTGATGTCTGGTTGCTTTACAAAGACTTCAATATGATTGAATTCCTACATGACAAGGTGGGTCTTCTTCCCATGAGATGGGCCACAAGGGAAAGAGAAGCATGGTTTTTCATGAAAGAAAATTTGGGGCTCTCTACCCCAATAGATTATTTTTACCCTCTTCATTCCCTACTAGTGTTTGGTTCATGTGGTCTAACAACCAATAGGGTGAGAGTCGTGTTATGAAAATATTGGATAGATCCATGCTCTTAGATTATAACATTTTCTCCTTTGAGTGACCCTCATCTTCTTCTCCCTTTGTCTTTGTCCACCTTGACCTCTACTTATCTGACCATTCTCCCATTTTATTTTCAATTCTAGTTTCTTCTACCTCCACTCCTCTTTCTTGATTGTAATTTTACCTTAATATGTCTATTCTACCCCACCCCATGTTGAGGGCCAATGTTATCAGAATTTGGAACCTAGTCCCCAGATCAAAAGGGGGCTCAAGTTGCATTGATTATTTTTGTCCAAATAATGCCAAGTTTCATCATATTTCTAAGCTTATTATCCAATGCACTACCAACTTCCTATGCTCACTTGAACGTAATATTGCTAAGTTTCATCATCACTCCAATGCTTCTCTTAAGTGAGAGTTGGAAGTGGTCTCAACTCAACTTCAGTCCAATCCTTTCAATGAGGAGATTCAGAGGCACATTTCTATGGTTAAATACCATCTTATGATGGTGAAGCACTATGATGCCAAAGCAGTGTAAATCAAGGTGAGGTTGCACTGACTCAAATTTGGAGACATGATGTCCAAAGAGTTATTTCATCGCTTGCATCCTTGCAATTAATTTTTGGGTATTAAAGCCCTTAACATTAATTGAGAGCATATTTTTAAACTTCCTAGTATTCTCTCTACTTTTGAAGAGCACAAATAGACTGTGTTTGTGGCTTAGGCCCACTCTCTACAATGTGACCAGGATCTTAATTCCTATCTTTATATTGTTCTAAAGCGGATTTTTGAGTCTCAAAGAGTTGCTTATGAAAATGCCCTCCCTTTGAAGGATCTAGAGGAAGATATTTCTTAGATGGTCAATGATAAGTCCCCTAGTCTTGAAGGATTCCTCTATGAATTCTACAAGTCTCTTTGGGATATTGGTGGGCCTGATCTTCTCAAAGTCTATCAGGAGGCCGTCTCTAAGGGCTCTCTAGGCCCTAGTATTAATCAATGGATTATTAAATTTATCTTCAAGGTTGGTGATCCTAAAATTATCACCAATTGGAGGCCTATTAATCTTGTTAATGTTTCCTATAATATCATAGCCAAATCCTTGGATTTATGCATCCACCATATCCTTCCTATTATCATGCACCTGGAGCAAAATAGCTTCATTTGGGGTAAGTTCATCCTTCATAATATTATTGCTATTTCGTAAGGCATGGAGTGGACCTATGATTCCAACCAATGATCATTGTTCATAAAAATTGACTTTGATAAAGCCTATCATATGATCAATTGGTTTTTCATTCTAGCCATGCTTAAATCTCTTGGTTTTGGGATCTATTTCATTAGTTCTATGGAAATATTATTTGTTGAGGCTTCAACTATTTTTTTCGTTAATAGATGCAAGTCCTCAACCATTGGGCTCTTTCAATCCATTAGACAAGGTTTTCCATTGGTGCCATCCCTTTATGTCCTTGCTACTAAATGGTTTGGCTATTTAATAGCTCACCATGCTACTGAGGGGTCTATTGGAGGAATTTATCTCCCTAAAGGTGAGACTCAGTTGATCAATGGTCATTTTGCTAATGACTCTTTCCTCACTCTTATTGAGGAGGAAGATGTTATTCATAAGGCACTTTCTTGATTGGACACTTTTTATCTTGATTTTGGATCCTCTATTCAATGGAGAAAGACTCAATGTTATAAGCAGTATCTCGACCCGATGCCCCATTGTCTTAGACAATATTAGTGTAAGATCATCCAAGAGGGGGAAATATTTCATTTTTTAGGTATTTATTTTGCATTTAATAGTTCATTTCTAGAGTTGTGGAAGTATGTTATTAATAGGGTGGAACAAAAACTTACCTACTGGTCCACCAAGAATCTCTCCCTTGCTGGTAAATTCTAAATTTGCACCAAAGTATTTACATTCACCCATTTTTACTGTTATTCCTATTGGGTTCCATCCAAAAATTGCTATAATAATCTTGATAATATTTTAAGAGACTTTTTATGGTCCTCTTCCAATAATGGTTTGGGATTCCATCATGTTGCTTGGGAGTACTATTGTCTTCCTAGAAGCTATGGTGGGCTTGGCAATCATAATGTCCAGTGTTAAGGTTTGGTCCTCTGTGTTAAGTGGGTCATCAAAGCCCTCACAGGTAATGAGGTTTGGAAAATTCTCATTTGACACTATATCAGTGAAGGTTCCTCTTTTGGTCATAAGAGTTGGATGGACATGGGATTCCCTTCCCTTCCCTCCTTGTTTCCCCTATGTCTATCAAAGTGTTAGTTTCCTTCATCATTAGAAGCATTTGGAAAGTTTGGGAGAGTGTTAAGCCTTGGCTTAGATGGAATGGCCAAAGCTTTTGGCATGGCCTCTCTACCAACCAGATGAAAATTTTGTGGTTGTCTATTATCACCTACCAAGGTTCCCCGCTTGCGTAGGTTCACTGGGTTTATACACTTATATTATTTCACAAAAGTGTGGGATGCATCACTCGTTTATTTTCTTATCCTACCAAGAATTGGCTCCCTTGGGATGACTTCAAAACCAAATTTTGGCTTAGTCACTCTCATAGGGATACTTTTGAGGCTATAAAGGATGCTCTCCCTAACTTCATATTACACAATATTTTTGTGCTTTCACAATGACATTTGTGGAAGGCCTGGAAGTGGTATCCAAACACTCTACTATGAAATTATAAGTCTTTATTAGGTCATGGATAGCTATCTCCTTGCCTACCCATTATTGATAAGCTCAATCAATGGTGGAAGGTATCCTCCCCTTAGTCTGTTTGAATGCGTAGGTTCTAGACTGCCAAAATTTCCTATTTTGCTTGGAGTCTTTTGCACCAAGGGCTTCTTGTTGGGGAGCATCTCCAACATTTAGGTATACCTAACTTTGTCCATATTTTTTAGGTTTGTGCTCATGCTCATTCCTTTTAGGAGTGGATTTTTTTCTTTTTTAGACCTTATTCCTTCACCATGTTTGAATGGAAGCATATCATTTTGGGAGACCCCTCCTCATTGCCAACTATTCTCTTTGAATTGTGGCACTTGTTTTGTATGGTGACCATGTTCAACATATGGAGAGCTAGAAATGATTGTATATTTGATAAGTGTTCTTCCTCTTTGCACATATCTATTTTTGAGAAGTCTAATGTTATTTATTCTATGTATTTTCAGATTACATTTCAAGCCAATAAGGTGGCCATGGAGCTCACTTATTTTTAGAAGCTAATTGATCAGTGGGGGAATGCATCGTGAATAGTCAATAGGGTTTCTTTTGAGTAAAATACTCCTCAAAGTCGATCTAGGTCTAGAAAACAGTGTTACTTGCTCTAAACTGCACTCCTATCCCAACTCAAGGTCCTTACAGAGATGGTCACGGATACTTGACTATTCCCCTCTCCCTACCAACTTCTCAACTTGATGCCTGGGATAATTTAGGAGCTTCAATGATTACTTATAAATAAGAGCCATTTATTTATAGTTGGGAGGATGTTCCCAAAACTTCTAGATAGAGGAGGGACTCAGTGCCAAAGTCTCTTGATACTACTATTGGGT
The DNA here is from genome assembly GCA_028583015.1 of Wollemia nobilis. Classification (NCBI taxonomy): domain Eukaryota; kingdom Viridiplantae; phylum Streptophyta; class Pinopsida; order Araucariales; family Araucariaceae; genus Wollemia; species Wollemia nobilis. The sequence goes on along the minus strand of JAQPPZ010016467.1, from coordinate 8,902,717 downwards.
GGGAATCAACCCATGGGTGGCTAAACCCATATAATGGAGCCTCATCATTATGTATTTAGTTAGTTTTATTGACCATCAGTTTTGTAAGGCAGTTTTAATTAGTTGTAAATTGTTTGTTTGGTTTCTTACTCTGTTTTTATGGGGATGGTTTTTTGGTTGATGGCATTAGCCACATGGTATGTTTATCCACCTCTTTTTTGTTTGTAAAAATGTATTCTGTTAATTTTTTATTTAATTTTTTTTTACATAGAAAAAATAACATTCTTATAGGAGAGAGTTTACAAACAATAAGATAAATGAACCCATTAGATGTGCATTGTGTGCAAAATATTTAAAAACATTAGACCATTTACTTCTTCATTGTCCATTTGTTCACACCATTTGGGGTTATATTTTTAAAGATACGAAATTATAGTGGGTAGCTCCATCAACATTGAAAGAGTTGATGAAATTTTGGATTAATTATTTCAAAGCTAAGGCATTATGTATTCTTTGGAGAATTGGCCCTACCATTATTTTTTGAAATTTATGGCTTGAAAGGAATAACTAAATTTTTAAAAATAAATCTCAAAAGCATGCCCAAGTTTGGAATTGTATTATTACCTCTCTTATAGAATGTCTACCAATATGGTGCTCATCATGGGAAGTCTTAATTGTAGAAAAATAGGTGCTAATAACTTGGTTACAATATTTGAACATACATGGAAGAGTCATTTGCGTAATGGGATTAAAAAAAAGGATCTACTTTGATCTACGGTAAAATAGAAATATCCAAAAATTGGGTTTATCAAAATTAATATTGATGGTACTTCTAAAGGAAATCTGAGAAAAGCTAGTGGAGATGATGTTTTTAGAAATAATAAAGGCAAAATTCTCCTCACTTATTCAAAATTATATGGAAATTCAACTAACAACTATGTAGAGGCTAGGACACTTCTTACAGGCATTAAAATTATAGTAGAAAAAGGATTGAAATATATTTAAATTGAGGGGGATTCACAATTGTCATCAATGCTATTAACAAAAATGAATGTGGAGGCTGGATAAAAAATAACCTGATTGTTGATGTTCACTATGTATTACTATAAGCTCTCTTAAAAGTGTGACCATATTTATAGAGAAGGAAATCCAGTAGTAGATAAATTAGCAAATTGTAGTGTTGATATACTTCCCAATGAAATTCAAATTTTACATGGTAATTGACAAAGTGAGATTTTATCTTTTAATAAAAATGATGTCAAGGAATTGATTGTGGAAACATAGCACTTTGAAGAAGTTGAAGAATATATTTAAGAGAAAAATAAATGAAAAATTTGTGATAAAAAGGTATGTTGCAATAAATGTAATATTTTGGTATTTTGATGGGAGTGGACCCTAATAGAAGTCACCTATAACTTATTAAGAAAGTTAGTATAACCTCGAAGGTTAATTTAAATTAAAATCTAAAAACTAAAGATTAATTTAAGTTAATTAAAATTTAAAATCAAAATTTAACATAATCATTCAATTAATAAATAAAAATCAAAGTTAAACGTTAATAAATTAAAAAGCAAAGTTAAAAGAAACAAAAATAAAAAGCAATATTCAAAATTTAAATGAAAGTAAATTAAAAATTAAAAATATCCTAAAATTGTTCATGCCCAACGGAGGGAGAAATTTCGGAGACATGTCGACTGCCTTCCTCTCGTCCATTGTCCTAGCCATTCTAGCCTATAAAAGGACAATTTTTTTTATCTTCTAATGCAACAAGTGCTATAAAATTTTGTGTGTGCAAAAAATATTTTTGGAGAATATTACATTATTTGGAACATGCTAATGTACTCTATGGTACAAATGTAAATATGTAACATATTAGGGTTTGAGTTTATAGTTTAGATGAGTGATTTATATTTTCTCTTTAATTAAGTGTTTGTGTAGGATATGCACTACCTTTTAAAATAGAGGGATAGAAAGCAAGTGTCATGTAAGAGTGTAATGTGCAGAATATGCACAAGTGTCATGCATGTTAGTAAGTGTATAATGAGATAAAGTGCACAAGTGTCATGTATGTAAGTGTGCAAATATGTAATGTGAGGATGTGCACAAGTATCTTGTATTAGGAGTGCATGTAGAAGAGTGTCATGTAGAATATTGAAAGTGTCATAGAGTTAAGTGTGCATGTAAGTAGAGAATTAAGAGTCTTGTATACAATGGTAAGATGATAAGCCAAAGGACATGAGAGTCTTGTCTTATATAAAGAATAGTAAAGGTTGCAACTCTTAGATATGTGAGGAGTGCAATAGTCAAGTATTAATGAGTCACCTTTCTATGTATATATTATGGAGACAAAGATCCATACAATGTACTGAGAAAATGGTCTATAAACAATCACCATAGCAAACATTTATATTGAAGCTTGTATACAAATTTTGAGAAATTTTATTATAAGTATTTTTCATGCTAGTACATGAATGATTTTGGCCATTTAAATTCATATTTGATATTATAGTGAATATTTTTTTTTGTTTTAATAAGCTATGTGTGGCTTCTATTGGGGGCCACTTCCATTATGAAAATAAAACATTACATTGCTCTCATTACATTTCTAACAAGTTAATTAAAGCATATCTAACTTTATCTTTCTATCAGAGATATTCTTAATTTACCCTTCTATCAAAAATATTCTTCATCTTCCTCAAACTACTAAGTTTTCACAATCAACTCCTTTTATATCAAATACCTTCAAACATTTAAATTCTATCAAGATGAAATTAAACACTATGAATGGCTAAAATATTTTCTATCCAGCTTCTATATCCAAAATTATCTTATCTATAATGACCTCACAATTTTTTAATACCTTTTTTAGGGTTCTTATTCATTCCCATAATATTCCAAGATATTATTTTCATTGTTATTTATTTTATTTTATTTGTGGGTTTAGCCCTACTTCTTGTTAACACTTGTGATATTTGCTTTTGTTTTCCCATATTAATATCCCTTTGTGTTTCTTTTTCTCTTTTTTTTGCTTCTTGGGTCTTCCTCTCATTTTTCATTCTCAACAATACTTTCATATTCATCAATCTCTTCAATCTTCTCATACTGCTCATAGTAAGACTTATCATCTTTAGGTTTGCTTTGTTCCAAAGGATTTGAAGTTTGAGGTATAACCTCAAAAGCATAATCTTATTTATATTTCCCTAGAGGCCCTAAAGTGTAAGGATTCTCTTCTATAGCAATTACCTTCTTATTCTTCCCTAAAAACCCTAAATTGTTATCAGTTTCCTCCAATATCATTTCTATATTATTCTGCTCTTGAAACCTTAAAGTTCAAGGGATAACATCTTCACCACTTTCACTTTTATTATCTGAAGAGGATTTTATACTAGAGGAATATGAAGATGATTTATCTGGAATAAACTTGATATTTGTTCATGTCTTTGTTTTGGGTTTTATCTCCACATCTTCTTTTGCACCTTTAATTTATTCTAAAGTTGCCAATTGATATTGTTGATATGATTTATTTACCTCTTCTTTTGGAATGGAATATCCTTGATCTGATATAGCTTCTATTATTGAATAATTTCCAAGCTTCATCTTGAAGTTTATCTCATGGCTAAAATTTTTCTCTTTCTTCATAGTTTTTACTTTGCAAACTCTTGCCATGTGTCCAATCTCAAAATAATTGTGGTAACAAATTGCAATACATAATCAACTTGTTGATCCCATTCTCTTGATTCAGATTTAATCTTAATGGATTGTGGCAAAGGTTTTAAAATATCCATAGCAACACATATTCGATTATATATAGCATACTTTCGCTCCTTAGTTGTTGTTCCTTCCTTGATGAATTACCCTAGGGTATTTCCAATATTTTTCAAAACATCCTTATTTATAAGTTGATATGGAAGTCCAAAAAGCCTAACCCACACTAAAATATTCTTAATAGTTGTTGACTCAATGGAAAAGTTTTTGTTCCATGGTCTCAAATAAAGTGCATCTCTTCTCCTAAACCATGGGTCACCCTAATTTATGAATTGGAAAATATGAGGAAAAAACCTTTAGAAATAAAAGTCATAGAATATTTTGAATTCAATCCCCACTTCCACTTGATCCAATTTTGAATCTCCAAAAACCTTGGCCATGATCTATGAAACTTACATATTAGCCCTCTACTTTTAAGAACCATTATATCATGCTCAATCATCTCATCCTTGATACTTACTTTCGGTGTATAATCTACTACCTGGGTGGAACTTACCATGTATTCACTCTTTTTCTTATCTCCAGATTAGGCCTTCATACTTCCAACTAGGATATTTTTATTTCTAGCTAGGGCATATTGACTTCCCATTAGGGCTTTCAAATTTGACTTTCCTTCTACAATAGCTAAAGGATCTTTCTCTTGGCTTACACTCCCTCTTTGCTCATACTCACTCTTACTCCCAGCTTGCACTCTCTCTTGCTTTACACTTGAACTTGGCTTGTACTCTCTCCTAGATCATAATTTCTCATGCCTCTTCTTTTTATCAATGTTCCTTCACTTCAATTTTTTTTGGAAATAATGTTCCACATATTTGTGGTAACGGTTTGAAGCATTGATGCACTTTGGATTTGTTGCTATTTTTCCATGATTGAATCTTGGTATGCACTCCCTCATAGTTTTTACTCCATTTTGGTTATTACTCTCTCTTGCCTCGCACTCACTCCTAGCTTGCAATCCCTCATGGATCACAATTGCCCTTGTCATGGCATTCCTTGGATTCAATATTTTTTTGGAAATAATGTTCCACACATTCATGGTAAGGGTTTGAAGCATTTATGCATTCAGATGAATCTACCACTCTTTTGTCATGACTAAATTTTAGCTTGCACTCCCTCTTGATTTACACTTCCTCACTAATATTGTTGGCAATTTTGGGTACTTTGGGTACATTGCCTTTGCTCAAGTGTATAAGTTGTCATTGATGTCAAAAGGCATTTTTGTGTTGATATCAAAAAGAGTGTGATGTCAAAAATATCTTGAGAAGCTTCATAATGTTAAAGGGTTTTTATTAAAACCATGGTGACGGTTTTTCTTAAAACCAGTTGGACTCATTAAGGGTTTTTATTAAAACCAAGCTTAACTTAATGCAAAGGTTTTTTCTTGAAAAACCTTGAAGGTCCATGTTTATTATTAATAATTAAATTAACTCAAACCTTTGACAAAGGTCTAAGTTTAATTTATTATTAATAAAATAATAATTATTATTATTTTAATTATTATTAAAGGGTCTTTTAACCCTTAAGCGACGCAGATAAAGAATTCATTCGCCGACGTGTTGCCATCGTTGGAGGAGCGCCGACGTCAAACAATTAAGGAGAAATGGCTATATAAGTGGGGATGATTTTCTAAAGTAATGGTACCTTCGATCGATGCAATTTCGTAGCTCTGTGTCCTCCGTAAAAGCGATGTTTTTTGTTGTATTTCGTTGTCCATCCATATAGAATTGCTCAAGCTTTTCTTGCGCTTGACGTCCGATAGATTGCGTTTCTCTGACATTTGATAAGACTGCGAACTATGTTTTCTTGGGAGTTACGTTTTTGGACAGCGCTCATGATGATTGTGGTGGCTTGAGGAAAACGTTTACGTTTTCAGATCCTTGGTGATTGAAGGAAGACAACACATAGGATTACATTATATTTTTCATTGGGCACTTGTGCTCCAATGGTGGTGGTGTGTTGAGTGAAGAAGCATTGGGCGAGAGGTGCCAAGTTTGACCCATGTTGTGGGCAATTTCGTTTTGGTCGTGATGCACGAGGATAGCAGCAATGAAAGCGCTTTAGCATGTGTGGTGGTGTTATTCATTTTCTCCAAAGGTTGGAGAACTAAGGTTGGCCAAGTGTTGTGATAGGTTTTGAGTCCTCCTTCTTCATCAAAGTAAAGGTATGGGCAACTTCTTCCATGTATATTGTTGATGGTGTATTTTCTAAAACTGAGTTTGGAGTGAAAAGGTTGTCTACTAGGTTTCCTTTGGTTGGGTGTAAATCCTATTTTCTGGTTTGTTGAAGACTACTTATGCATTGTTATCCTTAAGGAGAGTTTTTGGTGAATGCATAATTTTTGGTTTGAGATAGTGGAAGCTTTGTGCACTAGGGTTTATATTTGTGAGTCTAGCTACTTGCATTGAGTTGGTGGAACCCTTGGTTGGTTGTTTTGAGTTTGATGGTTGAGTTGCTTCCATAGAGGTTGTTTGATCAAGTTATTGCTTTACTTGATTCATGATATTGGGCTTACTCCATTGAGTTGATTTGAGCAAGTTATTCTTTGCATTTGGTGATATTGTGTTGGTGGCTATTTTGTTCAAATATATTTGGAGGGAAAAGGATTTCTACTTGTTTCCTTTTCTTGTGATGATTGGTTGAATCTTGGTTTTTTTGAGCCCTTTTTGGTTGAGTTGGAGTTTTTTGTTTCTAAAAATTTTTTTGGTTGAGAATTTTTTTTGCCCTAATTGATGGTGAAGAACATGAGTATCATTGTTATATGATATCTTGCATGGTTGGCAATTTTTGGGTTGGTTTCATGTTCTTGAATGAAAACATTCTATCCTATCCATTTCAGATATTGAGTTGAGTTTTCAGATTTGAGATTGAGATTGAGCTGAGTTGATTTGAGTTGAGTTTTGAGATTGGGATTTGAGTATAGAACATATTGAGTCTCTAACAATTCTCTTTATGCTTCTATGAGTTTGACAAATCACATTGGGTCTCTAACAATTCACTTTGTGATTTCCTACTAAGAAAGTTTTTCTTGGTGAGCTTGCTGAGTTTTGGACAGGTTTCGATGGGGACTTGTGAGCAGATTTGGACAGGTCCTAGCAGAGGACTTGTGAGCTGAGTTTGATAGTTCTATCAGAGAACTTGAGGATAGAGGTGCAGTGGTTCTTTGAGAAGAACCTGAGGATAGATTTGGCAAGTCTTTGAGAAGGCTTGTGTGCAGAGGATTGATTTGTTCAAGTGTTGGACAGATCCGACGAGACAGAGGAAGACTTGTACTAGACCGACTGACTGTGTTTGGTACAGGTTGTTGAGCTACTGTGGACGTGATCATAGAAGGCAGAGGTCTCTTAGGCTAAGCATTGAGGACAGGAGGTCTTCGGTGGAAAGGAGTTCCACGTGCTGGCAAGAGGTAGAGGCAGTTGATCTTCTGAGGGATCATTTCCAGAGTAGAGGGGAAGGTATCTCCTTTGAGCAGAGGCTCATAAATTTAGATAGAGGGGAAGGTATCTCCTTTGAGCAGAGGCTCATAAATTCATTGGGGGAAGGTATCTCCTTTGGGCCGAGGCTCATAAACATTGTAATTGGGAAGGTTTCCCAAAGAACTTTGAGATAACTTTTAGAGAAAATTTTTGTGGATGTAGCCCGACCATTCTAGGGTGAACCACGTTAAAATTGGTGTCACTTTGTGGATGATATTGTGCATTGCTTTGATATTGTTTTTGGTATATTGCTTTACTATTTTGAAGTATAAAGGAAAAAGTAAAAAGAGGTCTTATACTGTTCACCCCCCTCTCAGTATAAGCTTGTGTTCTTCAATTGGTATCAGAGCAGGTGCCTTCAGAAAGTTTAACAACTTGAAGGAAAAGCTAGTAAAGAACACAATGGATTATTCAAGTGGCAATGCAACACCTATTCTTGATGGGTCAGATTTTGGTCTTTGGAGTGCAAGGATGAAGGTTCATCTAATGGCACTTGGTAATGAGGTATGGGAAGTAATTGAAGATGAGTACACTATTCCTATACATGGTCCAAATACTAAAGAAGAAAGGCTCCTACATCACAGCAATTCAAAAGCAATGAATGCAATCCTGAAAGGCTTACGAAAAGTAGATCTCACCAAAGTGATTCACTACAAGACAGCTAGTGAAATGTGGAAACAGTTGAAGGTGGTTCATACAGGTGATACAAATGTCAGAAAGGCCAAGTTGAGACACTTCAAAGGTATGTTTGAACAACTCAAGATGAATGATGATGAAAATATTAGTGACTACATGCTTCGTATGGATGAGGTTGTTAACTCCATGAAAGACTTAGGTCTTGAGCTTGCTGAAAATGATGTTTGTGATAAGATTTTAAGATCTCTTCCTAATAGATTTAGTGAAAATATTTCTGCTATTGAGGAAGCTAAAGATTTGGATAAGTTGAAAAAGGATGAGCTCCATAGTATACTTGCAGCATTTGAGTTGAGAACTCAAGTGAAGGTTGATGTCAAGAAAGAGGCATCTTTCAAGGCTACCAAGAAATCCAAGGGTAAACAACTTCAAGATAGTGATGAGTCTTCTAGTGATGAAGAGGCATATTACAGCAAGAAAGGCAAGTTCTCTAGAAAGCACAAAAGTATGAAAAATATAAGATGTTTCAATTGTGGAAAGTTTGGTCATTATGCTACTGATTGTACTGTTCCCAAGAATGAAAGTGATGAAGATAAACAGGATTCTAAGAGCAAGGATTCTGAAAAGCACAAGCATCACAGGAAAAACAAATATGAGCACAACAATCAAGGAAAGAGGTATTCTCACAAGCACAAGAAGAGTTTCTACCTAGACAAAGCAAGTAAGTGTTCTAGTAGTGATAGTGAAAGTTCTTCAAGTGATAATGAAAATGAGATGTTGTTCATATCAGAAAAAGAGGAAGAACCGAAACATAGATTCATTATCATGAAATGTCTTAGATGTGGAAATTTTGGTCACCTTGAGGATGATTGCACAAATAATGATTTGGTTTCTAGTATGTATGAGGATGCTTCAAAAAACTATAAGGAAGATGCATGTATGGTTTTTGAAAAGGGTAGCACCTCTAGTGATAAGAAATCTGAAAAAGGCTTTGATGATTCAAAAAGCAATCAAATAAAGGATCTTGAAAGTGAACTTAGTAGTGCTCTTAGTGCTTTGAAAAAGGAAAGAAAGAAGAATGCTAGACTCAAGGATAAGTTAGATGAATGTTGTATGGAGAGAGATGATCTTATAGAAAGTCTTGATTTCTCTATAGCTAAGACACAAGAACTCAAGGATGAGTTAGAGTCTAAGGTTCTTGAGTATAGTGAGTTAGAACAGAAAATGGCTTCTTTGAAAGAGGAAACTAAAGAGTACAAGGATAAGCTTTACGAGTTTCAAGATAGCTCCAAAAAGGTTAAGTCACTCATCAAAGGTCAAAGAAAGACAACAGATAAAATAGGCCTTGGTTTTGTTAAGCCACACAAGGAACAAGTTGGAGAGTCTAGTAAGAGACTCCAAAAGGAAGAGAGTTCTGATGAGGAAAGTATTTCAGAAAAGGAGTCCTTGAATGATAGATGCACAAAAATAGAAAATAGAATTCAGAATGAGAAGAAGAAGTTTTTAGAACCTAAGAGGTCAAATAAAGGAAAGTTTCAAGGCAGATGTTTTGCTTGTCACAGGTTTGGTCACATGGCTTCACATTGCATGGCTCAAGTGAAGAAGGTAAATGACAGTTTCAGAAGTGCTAGTTACTTTCAAGGGTATTGCTACTCTTGTAAATAGTTTGGGCACAAGGCAGTCTATTGCAAGGTAAATAACAGGAACAGGTTTGATCAGAACAAGTTTGGTCAGAACAGGTTTGGTCAGAATAGGTTTGGTCAGAACAGGTGGATTCAAAGATCAGGTTTACCTCAGAGAAACAACATCGTCAAGTGTTTCAAGTGCAACAATGAAGGTCACATAATCAGACAAGTGTAGAGCTAAAATTCTAGAATACAGGAATAGGAACAGTGGCATGATCAGGTCCAAGGATCAAGGCATGGACAAGAACAGGGATGAAAACAAGAACAAGAACAGTGACAAGAATAGGAATATGGACAAAGAGTTCAAGAGAAGGCCCGACAAGGAAGTTATAGACGCTGATGATGATCAATGCCTAATGGGAGTTTTACTCCCACCCCAAAATTAATCACCTCATCAGGAGGTGGGGGAGGGACTAAGCTAAGAGGCTCATTCTTAGTCCCGAGCCCCAAAGGTGGCCCTTTGCCATTGATGACAAAGGGGGAGAGATATGAGTAAGGGGGAGAGCTTCAAAGTGAAGAGGAAAGCTTCAAGTTCGGGGGAGCAAAACTTCAAAGGAAGATTCTCAATTATGGGCACAGTTTCTCAGTTGTTAGCACAGTTGGTTTCAGTTTTGGCTTTTGAGAAGTGTTTTCAGTAAAGGTTTGCCATCAATGACAAAGGGGGAGATTGTTGGCAATTTTGGGTACTTTGGGTACATTGCCTTTGCTCAAGTGTATAAGTTGTCATTGATGTCAAAAGGCATTTTTGTGTTGATATCAAAAAGAGTGTGATGTCAAAAATATCTTGAGAAGCTTCATAATGTTAAAGGGTTTTTATTAAAACCATGGTGACGGTTTTTCTTAAAACCAGTTGGACTCATTAAGGGTTTTTATTAAAACCAAGCTTAACTTAATGCAAAGGTTTTTTCTTGAAAAACCTTGAAGGTCCATGTTTATTATTAATAATTAAATTAACTCAAACCTTTGACAAAGGTCTAAGTTTAATTTATTATTAATAAAATAATAATTATTATTATTTTAATTATTATTAAAGGGTCTTTTAACCCTTAAGCGATGCAGATAAAGAATTCATTCGCCGACGTGTTGCCATCGTTGGAGGAGCGCCGACGTCAAACAATTAAGGAGAAATGGCTATATAAGTGGGGATGATTTTCTAAAGTAATGGTACCTTCGATCGATGCAATTTCGTAGCTCTGTGTCCTCCGTAAAAGCGATGTTTTTCGTTGTATTTCATTGTCCATCCATATAGAATTGCTCAAGCTTTTCTTGCGCTTGACGTCCGGCAGATTGCGTTTCTCTGACATTTGATAAGACTGCGAACTATGTTTTCTGGGAGTTACGTTTTTGGACAACGCTCATGATGATTGTGGTGGCTTGAGGAAAACGTTTACGTTTTCAGATCCTTGGCGATTGAAGGAAGACAACACATAGGATTACATTATATTTTTCATTGGGCACTTGTGCTCCAATGGTGGTGGTGTGTTGAGTGAAGAAGCATTGGGCAGAGGTGCCAAGTTTGACCCATGTTGTGGGCAATTTCGTTTTGGTCGTGATGCACGAGGATAGCAACAATGAAAGTGCTTTAGCATGTGTGGTGGTGTTATTCATTTTCTCCAAAGGTTGGAGAACTAAGGTTGGCCAAGTGTTGTGATAGGTTTTGAGTCCTCCTTCTTCATCAAAGTAAAGGTATGGGCAACTTCTTCCATGTATATTGTTGATGGTGTATTTTCTGAAATAAGGTTGGAGTGAAAAGGTTTTCTACTAGGTTTCCTTTGGTTGGGTGTAAATCCTATTTTCTGGTTTGTTGAAGACTACTTATGCATTGTTATCCTTAAGGAGAGTTTTTGGTGAATGCATAATTTTTGGTTTGAGATAGTGGAAGCTTTGTGCACTAGGGTTTATATTTGTGAGTCTAGCTACTTGCATTGAGTTGGTGGAACCCTTGGTTGGTTGTTTTGAGTTTGATGGTTGAGTTGCTTCCATAGAGGTTGTTTGATCAAGTTATTGCTTTACTTGATTCATGATATTGGGCTTACTCCATTGAGTTGATTTGAGCAAGTTATTCTTTGCATTTGGTGATATTGTGTTGGTGGCTGTTTTGTTCAAATATCTTTGGAGGGAAAAGGATTTCTACTTGTTTCCTTTTCTTGTGATGATTGGTTGAATGCTTCAAGGTTGATGTTGAGTTGAATGGTGTTGTTTGACTAAACCTTGTTTGATGAGCATTGTTGTTGAAGCCCTATTTGGTTGTGAAAGAGTATTTGGTTGTGAAATATTGATTGGTTGAGAAAAGTTATTTGGTTGTGGAAAGAACATGAGTATCATTGTTATATGAGATCTTGCATGGTTGGCAATTGTTGGGTTGTGTTTCATGTTCTTGAAAGAAAACATTCTATCCTATCCATTTCAGATATTGAGTTGAGTTTTCAGATTTGAGATTGAGATTGAGCTGAGTTGATTTGAGTTGAGTTTTGAGATTGGGATTTGAGTATAGAACATATTGAGTCTCTAACAATTCTCTTTATGCTTCTATGAGTTTGACAAATCACATTGGGTCTCTAACAATTCACTTTGTGATTTCCTACTAAGAAAGTTTTTCTTGGTGAGCTTGTTGAGTTTTGGACAGGTTTCGGTGGGGACTTGTGAGCAGATTTGGACAGGTCCTAGCGAGAGGACTTGTGAGCTGAGTTTGATAGTTCTATCAGAGAACTTGAGGACAGAGGTGCAGTGGTTCTTTGAGAAGAACCTGAGGACAGATTTGGCAAGTCTTTGAGAAGGCTTGTGTGCAGAGGATTGATTTGTTCAAGTGTTGGACAGATCCGACAGACAGAGGAAGACTTGTACTAGACCGACTGACTGTGTTTGGTACAGGTTGTTGAGCTACTGTGGACGTGATCATAGAAGGCGAGAGGTCTCTTAGGCTAAGCATTGAGGACAGGAGGTCTTCGGTGGAAAGGAGTTCCACGTGCCGGCAAGAGGTAGAGGCAGTTGATCTTCCGAGGGATCATTTCCAGAGCAGAGGGGAAGGTATCTCCTTTGAGCGGAGGCTCATAAATTTAGATAGAGGGGAAGGTATCTCCTTTGAGCAGAGGCTCATAAATTCAGATTGGGGGAAGGTATCTCCTTTGGGCCGAGGCTCATAAACATTGTAATTGGGAAGGTTTCCCAAAGAACTTTGAGATAACTTTTAGAGAAAAGTTTTGTGGTTGAACCACGTTAAAATTGGTGTCACTTTGTGGATGATCTTGTGCATTGCTTTGATATTGCTTTGGGTATATTGCTTTACTATTTTGAAGTATAAAGGAAAAAGTAAAAAGAGGTCTTATACTGTTCACCCCCCCTCTCAGTATAAGCTTGTGTTCTTCAAATCTCATTCAAACCTAACTTGCACACTCACTACCTGATCACGCTCGCACTCACTGTTGCACTTACTCCTGACTTGCACTTGTGCTCACTCGCATTTGCTTTCGTTTGCACTTACTCACACTTGCTACTGCACTTAATACTAAATCATGATTACACTTGCTACTACACATACTCCTAACTCACGCTCACACTCACTCCTAAACTTACTTCGAGCTCACACTTGCACTCATTGCTACACTTAATATGGGCTTGTACTCAAACTCACTACTACACTTATTCTTAGATCATGCTCACATTCACTGTAGCTATACTTACTCCCAAATTATACTCTCAAAACCTTGATATTATAGTGAATGTTATTATAATTTATATTGGCCATTATATATATTTTAATTGCTCTTAGATTTAATTCTATTCTTGATTAATATATTTAGACCTGAGATATTGTGGCTTAATTATATTGGGACTTAACATAGTTTGGTTTAAAATCCAATAATGGTATTAGAGCTATTGCTTAACTCTATCCATTTTTTATAGAGTCATATTTTCAGCCACCTTCATATTTGGAGTCTATCCACTTTAAAAGTAGTGAATACTTGGACTCTATTTTAAAGGTCTAAAAGAGTAGATATTGAGGGGACAATTTAAAGTCACCCTAATTTGGATGCTAAGGTCTATCCACTTGGTTCAAAGAAAACCAATGAAGATAAGGACTTAACCAGAATAGATTAAGAGACAACTCAAAATAAAGTTGAGCATGAGAGGATATTCATAGTCACTTGATATTTATTTGGATTATTTACAAAAGAGAAGAATCATATCAAATATATATTGCACTTAGGCTAAGATTTGAGAAGAGAAGATAGAATATCAAAGCAATCATATTAGAATTTGAGAAAGAGAGAGTGTAGAAGAAAAATAATTCATATAAATTCTAGAGTAGAATAGAAAGGAGATAAAAAATATTGAAGCTTTATACTAATATATATTGAAATATTTTTGAGCATATATTCTATTCATGGCAGGCAAACGTTCAAGCAAAGTGTAGCTAGGTAAGCAAAAGTTAAAGCAAAGTAAAGAGTGAGTAGTCTAAAGCAATCAAATGAACTAGTTGAAGTGCCATTCAATTCCCAATAATAGAAGACTAACTAGCATGGTAATAAAATATAAGCTTATTGAAGCGACTATTCTAAAGATGTTGCAATCATGTTAACTTGAGATGATAGAGTATCTAAAGCATTCAGGTACTAAGAGTATCTAGAGTAGTTAGGTACAAAGTAAGAGGAGTCAATGCAAATGAGCTAGTGTAGCTAAGAGAAGGCCAACATCTAACTAGTGGAATAGACATAACCAAAATTCAACTAGAATCTATCAAATAAGTAAACATAGCCAAGAGAAATCCAATGTGTAACTAGTGGAATAGGTTCAGAAAACTAATGCAACCAAGAAAAGGCTAACGTCTAACTAGTGGAACAGGTGTAACCAATGTTCAATTAGTGTTTATTAGAGAAGTGAGCATAGTTAAGAGAAGATCAATATTTAACTAGTGGAATAGGTGCAATCAATGTTCAACTAGCATCTATCACAGAAGTAAGCACAACCAAGAAAAGACCAACATCTAACTAGTGGAGCAGTTTCCAATAGAAGCAAGTATAACTAGAAGAAGGTAAATGCCTACGAGAAGAGCTAGCATAGTAGTGTTAAACTTGAGACATAATCTAGAGAAGCCATAACAATATAGAAGAGGCTATCAATCATCCAAAGAAGTAAGCATAGTATATATCAAATGAGAAGAGAGGCAAGCGTCTAGAAAAAGAGCATGAATACAAACGATTTTGTGCTTTCCAAAGACAAAGCAATGCTTAATACAATGAGAATGGGAAAGTGTTGAGAGGTAAGAATTTTTTATGCTCATCTATTGTTGTAGTGACATATGCAGAGCATTATTTTTTAGCTATAACGTCTATCACCAACAAAATTAGTCAAACTGGAAGCATTATATTTGCATTTGAATTATTTTTCCAGGTGGAGGCTAGTTAAGTAACATTACCTCTAGTTATTGACTAACTAAAATCCTAAGTAAGAGATTATTTAAGTTTTTAAATATTGGGAATTTTAATTATTAAGTGGGAGTTAAAAGGAATACAACTTTTTAAAATGAAGTGAATTTAGGTGGGAGTTATAAGGATTTATTTTATAATTTGAATTTAATATTTTAAAATTTTAATTTATGAGTTTTTTTAATTAATTTTAGATTGATAAGGTTTTCCACTTCAAATAGGAATTAAAAATCATTTAAATTTGAATTTTGAGGATATTTTGGAAGTTGAAGTTTTTTTTTTTTGAATTTAAAGGATTTGAAATTTGTTTAGAGGATTTGAAGTTTGAAGAAAATTAGAAAGTTAAAGTTATTAAATATTTGAAGATATTTAGAATTTTACAAATTTAACAAAGTAGAGAGATAAAAGGTTTGCTACTTTATAGGATTTGAAAAATTGAAAATCTTTAAATTTGCAAATTTATTGTTTGAGAGGCTATTTCAAAAATTTTGACCAGTTTTTGAAATTGCAATTTTGGAATAAAAATGATTAAACTTCAAAGGAATTTGATCATGGATGAAAATGATTTGAAGTTCATAATAAGTAAGAAAATATTGGAAGTTATTAAAATTGAAATATTTGAGTATTATTTACATTCAAAGCTTGTTTAAGCAATTGACAATTCAAAAGATGATATTACAATACCTATTGATATAGGTAGTATAATGTATATGGCATTGATTTCACTTGAAATTCATAAAAATGAAAATCAAAAGAAAAAAGAGTTGATTGAAACTCTAAAAAGGAAAATAATGATTGATCATGATTCAAGTGAGTCAAGTGAATCATCCCTAAAAGCAATGTTTCATTCCTCAAGTAATATTGACATTCTAAGCTCATCAAATTTAGAAAATTATTATGATGCTCTAAGTTAATGTGTTGATATTATAGGACAACATAAAGATTGCAAGAAAGCACATGAACAAAAATCCAAGGATAAAGATCAAGAAGTTCATGAACAAGAATTAGAAGTGCATAGCGAATAAGCAAATAC
Source organism: Wollemia nobilis (assembly GCA_028583015.1). Taxonomy (NCBI): domain Eukaryota; kingdom Viridiplantae; phylum Streptophyta; class Pinopsida; order Araucariales; family Araucariaceae; genus Wollemia; species Wollemia nobilis. The sequence continues at coordinate 8,886,723 of JAQPPZ010016467.1, read as the reverse complement.
TAAATAACCAAAGACATAATATGAAAAAGGTTCTCAAGCAGAGGATCATGTCCAATGCAAGGGTATTTGACAAATATGAAGATGAATATTGAAGACTAAATATTTCAATAACCAAATAATGTAATATAGAGGGGTGTTGGAAAATATTACATTATTTGGTACATGCTAAATGTGAGTGTCTATGTGCAAGATATGTACAAGTGTCATGCATGATCGTGAGCAAGTATGTAATGAGAGAAAGTGCACAAGTGTCATGTATGTAAGTGTGCAAATATGTAATGTGAGCATGTGCACAAGTTTCTTATATTAGAAGTGCATGTAGGAGAGTAAGTGTCATGTAGAAGTGTGCAAGTGTCATAGAGTTAAGTGTGCATGTAAGTAGAGAGTGAAGAGTCATGTATACAAGTAGCAAGATGAGAAGCCAAAGGACATGAGAGTCTTATCTTATGTAAAGAATAGGAAAGGTTGCAACTCCCAAATATGTGAGGAGTGCAATAGTCAAGTATTGAAGAGTCATATTTCTATGTCTATATTATGGATACAAATCTCCATACAATGTATTGGTAAAATGGTCTGTAAACGATCACCATAGCAAGCATTTATATTGAAGCTTGTATACAAATTTTGAGCAATTTTATTGTAAGTATTTTTCATGCTAGTACATAAATTATTTTGGTCATTTACATTCATATTTGATATTATAGTGAATGTTATTATAATTTATATTGGTCATTATATATATTTTAATTGCTCTTATATTTAATTCTACTATTGATTAATTATATTTAGACTTGAAATATTATGGCTTAATTATACTAGGACTTAAGCCAACAAAATTTCTTTTGTTAAGAGATATAATTATTTTGTTTGACGCCTAAAGGATAATTTGTTCTACCCACTGATCATCGCCTACCCATCAACCAAGACTATTGTATCCATGATAATTTATTCATACTTGCACCCTACGACATTGCACCCCTTTTATCTCTACATCTACCATTAAAATTACCTACATTCATCACAACCTATTTTTGCACCAGTCTTCTATTAACTTGAAGTCACCTTTGCTTTGTCTTAGTCCTATAAGTTACTATATATCACACCCTTTATTTACTCTTGTTGTATTTTATTCTTGTCATGTTATTTAACATTTTGCTTCACTCAATTTTTCATCTAAAATATATTACCTATGTTGCTTATAAATCTTTATTTTCTAAAATTCATGCCTATACCTTTCCTTGGCTTGCATTTTTACATACTTTCAAAATAAGAATAGGGGTCTGACCTATCATCAAGAAATTTTACTATTTATTCCCACTATGGAAGGTCCCTAAATACTAATGATATGTTTTATTTTATCCTTTTTCTAGCATATTTTTCACAAATTGCAAAGTCTCATTGATTGACTCAAAGAGGTTTTGTTTATTTAGCTTTGCAAAAGGCTAATAGGCTTCCAAGTATTTATCAAACTTCACAAAACTATATATTATTTTATGGTTTTATGTATAATCTGTGATCATTATTACATGTTGGATAAACCTAATATCATAGGTTTTGCATTTGATGTTTGTATTTCTTAATCTTTTCCCCTTTCCATGTGTTTTACATCTTCATATCCTGTTAAATAGGTTTGATCAAAGAATCTTAATATCCAAATGTAGGTGTTCTATGTATTGTGTATGCGTGTATGTTTTTCTTAGTGATTATTAATAGTGAGGCCATACCCCCATATTTTTAGGTCTTACATTTTGGTGTATCCAAATTGAATACCTCATCAATCTAAATCTTCTTGGATTTCAAATTTTCTTTAATCCCCTTTTCTAAAATTATCTAATGGTTAACCATCCTTATAATACTAAAAAAAAGGGGCATCAAGATCTACCCCACACCCTTCCTACTGAGATCAAACTTGATAAGGAGAATATTTTTGTCAACACTGAATTTGAGGAAGAGGAACCCGCCCAAAGGAAAACTTTGAGAAAACAATTTTTTATTCTACTGATAACTTGAGAGAATTTATTCGATAGAATAGGTGCATTTTCATGGATGATCTCAAGGTAAATTATCAAATAAAATGTAGTATATCCTCAAATTATCACCCTACCTACACAAATACCTTGTCTTCTAATATTGACCAATCAAGTATCCAAATAACTGCAAATATTAATCAATTAAATAAAGTTTCTCCTCCCATAAATACTTTAGGTTTTAATGTTTGTATGGTTCATATTGTTGACTCAACTACTCCTCTTACTATTTCTAGGAGCATGACCTAAGGTGCCTCATCATATGAATACCACATGCCTACATCTCTTATTGATGAACTATACCCACAACTAATAACCCAACAAACTCTTGTTTCATATATCTTTTTCAATATAACCTTCTATCATAGTCACATCTCCATTGCATAAAACCCTATCTCTATAATTTTTTTTCTTTAAACTAGCCCAAAATTAGCTTATGAGGCATCTCCTATGGCATCAAACTCTTCATCATTGTAAAAGTAGTCATACATTATTCCACGACCACATAAAAATTCTTTCCTTCCTAAATAATTAAATTTAAACGATAAAGTATAAGATTGGTTGGAACATATAAAGCAACAACTAGCATCCATTTAATGAAATCCTTCTAGTCGTAAGTATTTCTTTGATAACTTTTATAATCAACCACTAGATCCTTATGTGACTAGTAGGCCATTTTCTCTCAATTTTAAAGTGCCCAAGTTTTGATTATATAAATATAGGGAAGATCTCATTAATCACATCAGAGCCTTCCAAATAACTTGTATTGCTATAACTCATGGTGAGATGTTGCTTCTTTAACTCTTTCCCATGATTTTTAGTGACACCACCCTAGAATGGCATTTCTAGTTACATCATCATTTAATCAAAATATTTAGAGTGCTTGCTAAGTTGTTTGTCTAACAATTTATAATATACATATTTAGTTATCAAATTCGAGTTCGTATTCGAGTTCGACACTTTTGAAATTAAAAAAAAATTGACATGTTTAAAAATTTGAAATAAAATTCGACATAAAATTTGATTATTATAAATGCACATATATTTAATTTTAATAATTTTTTTCAAATATATATTTTAAAATATTTAAAAAAATATAAATATTTTTATAATTTTATTTAAACATATTAATTTTTTAATAGGTGAGAAACAACGTGGGTAATGAAACATCGTCAATGTCTAATGCATCTCCTCTGCATCTACAAATCAGCTTAACAACATATGGGTATGCACAGTTTGGAAAGTGCGTTCTTCTCACTCAAAAATCTCGTGAATCAAAACATGCGGCAATTGATTGAAACCTTCAGCAATGTCGTTGAGTGGGGTCGTGAGCGGAGCGTAGTCAAGAAATTTACCTACAAATTAAGGATATTGTCATGAAACCGTCGTGGATCGAGGTATGGAAACTCTACCCACACGTAGAAATATCTCCTGAAGCAACTCGTCCACCTTGTTCATGTAGAGAAAATCGACTTCAATCACCTTACACTGGACTGCCATCAACGCACGAGCTCCTTCACGTGCCTCTTCACTGCACACTGGATCTATGGTTTTAGGGTTTTTTATAATTTTTTATGTTCAATTTTTTCTATTGAATTTAGGGTTTATTCATCGAATTTATTTGTTAGAGTTTTAAATTTGATGAATTTCAAATTTTATCTAAAAAATTTGATGAATTTGATAACTAAGTATACATCCAAGACAAAGCCACAATTGATGATATTTATCAATTGATACAAGGTAAGGATAAAGCTTTCACTAATTTCTTAGCTAGGTGGCATGCCCTTGTAGGGAGATTCCAATATATTACTCCACCTAAATACCTTTTGTAAATCTTCATCCATAGTATACATGACCAACTATCCTATCACCTATAAATCATTCCCATTGCCTTTTTTGAAGTTGTGATTGACCTCGCCAAGCAACTAGAGGTTTCTCTTCTATAAAGAGAACAACTTAAGCTCAAAAAGGAAGAAGATAAGCCTAACCATAAGAGTCAATATAAAATAAATATGTAGTAGGTTATGGTCCCATGGCTTCCCATCAAACCAATAGCATAAACATATTAGTTCAAGAAGCTCAAAAAATTATCCTCTCAAAGAAAGAAAAGACTAAAAGAAAATTTACAAGGATTGGTCAACTCCTTTTGGAAGTCCTTAAGAAACTTCTAGATGCAGGGATGATACTCCCACCAACCACTAGAGAACTCTCTAAGGGAAAACCTAATTGGTATTGTGCTAAAGAATGTGGAAGGCCACACAATCGGTAGATGTAATACCTTGCATAACATCATTCAAGACTCATTGAGAAAGGCTAAATTATCATTGATAATCCTAAAACTTAATACTCCTCTAAACAAGGCCTTGGATTATTTTAGAAACCTTTACTAAATCATAACCAAATGACAAGAAATAATGTTAATTATAGAAATGTTCCACCCTTGAGTCAAAACATGATAGGTACCATCAGTCTTTCTAGAATTAATGTTGTAACCTGACAATAACAAAATAATCAACCTATTTATCAACTCCCCAAACCTCCTTTGGTGTTATAATAAAATAATAAAAATATATCATCTGAGAAACCATTGTTGGTCATAGCAGCCTCTAATCTAGGTCCTTTTAACTTATACCAAAAACTTGAAAGTACTATGCTAAAATATCTCTCCTAGAGCTCTTAAATTTTTTTATAACACATTAGATATTCTCCTCAAACTTATAAGTGAGTAAGTGGTTCCCCAAGATTTACCACATTATGATATCTCTAATATCATTGGCTCTTTAGGGATTTATAACATTATTTCCTTCCATGAAAATATATTCCCCAACCCACTTTACCAGGAGATCTGACCCTTTACATCACTTGCAATATTGGTGAAAAATTAATCAAATGAGTTCTTATTGATAGTGAAATACTCTCAATAGATGCAATTTGAAATTCCTTAGCCATTTTTTATTGACCAAGCAAGACTTACAAACATCTAATCTCATTATTCAATCCTTTGATAACAAAGAACGAGGAGTTAATGGTGTAATAAATTTACCTATTAAAGTTGGGTTGTGAGTACTCAACACTCTTTTCTATGTGATTTCTTGTGATGTTTCTTATAATATCCTTCTAGGATATCCATAGATAATGCAATGTGAGTTGTCCCTGCCACCTATCACCAATGCCTTAAATACGAGTATCAGAATAAAATAGTTTGTATCTCTATCAATTCTAAAATTTTTGCCTACTGCCAAATGATTGAAGTTGAACAAGCCAAAAATAACTTTTGTCCTTCCCTCCATTCTTATTACTCTCTTTGATCATTTACTCCCATTAAGGAAACATCAAGGTGACATGAAACAACTAAATCAGATAAGAACCAAGATAAACATTCTAAACCTATTAGTCAAGATAATGACTCAAATCAAGTGGAAATTAATGAGCATCTTAATTAATATTTGATCTTAGGCCTAAAAAATATCTTCTTCTCTCCTTGAACCTTAGGTTTAAATTTTAAGAAGGGAATGATGGTAAAAATAAGGAGTTGTTCCTTTTTTTGTGTTGGTATTACCAATGCTAAACAAATCAATGACAGTAATACATACTTGACTGAGAGATAAAAGTATTTGTGATATTTATCACCTCTTACCCCATACCAAAGAAATTTTTAGCTCACATGGGTTACCAAGGTAAATTTCTAGGCCATCATGAATAGGGCATTAAAAAATATTTAGAAACTAAAGCTTGACCTTACTGTTATGGGATAGGTTACTTTTCTAGTAAGAGCAAACCATTCCTGCTTTGATATCATTTGGTTGTGATGATGAAGCCAATTTTTCTTTTTAAGACTCCCACCATGACACCATCACTTTACATTGGTCAATTTGGGATGACGAAGATGAAAAAGAACCATGTTCTCTTTTTGGCTTAGGTCCTAGCTTATCCATACCTTTTGCTAATATAAATATTTTAACCATGGTTCATTATGAGATTATTGCCACTATTGATGTTTGTAAAATAGAGGAGCCTTATCACACTTCTTCTAAAAAATATAATTATTTTCCTAAAGGATCCCTTATACTAGATTCTAATATTCGTACTTCACATTCATCCACATCTAAGATCTCATCCTTAGATCTTGCCAAACTTGAAAACCTAGGAATCTTGCCTGCACCTCCCCAACTAGAATATGAGTCTTGTATTCTAATTGAGAAGACAATAGATATAAATTTAGGCTCTAATGACAACCCTAAAATCTTAAAACTTGAAAAATATTTAAATTTTCAAGAGAATGAGGAATATACTAATCTCCTAGTTGAATTTAGTGACATCTTTGCATGGTAATATGTAGATATGCCTGGCTCAGGTCCTAATGATAAGAAAGTGTGAACACGATATTTTAAAGTTGGTGATTTGGTCCTTAAAGAAAATTAAAATAATACAATACCAAATATGATTTTCAAGGTAAATTTGAATCAATTAGCTAGGTTTGTTCATAGTTACTACCAAAATATGGATTAGGATAATATTACTTAACCATGCTTGATGGTAAAGAACTTAAAGAGCTCCTTAATATTATGCACCTTAAATGTTACTCAATTATGTATTTGATTATTTGTATTGACTACATGATCATGTGTCTAACTACATTTGTTTCTTAGTTACATAGTTATTTGACATCATCATTGCATATAATCACATATTTATGATTGTCTAGTTTACCTCTTTCATATTGTGCTAGGGATTTCCATCAAGATCTAATGATGATATTAGTTAGAATAGATTATGCATTGCATTTAGTTATGTTGATGAAGTAGTAATTCCCCTCAATCTCTCTTCCCTCATTTGATTTCTTTTTTGCATAATTGTTTGATACCATTATTGCATGAGTTTTCTGTAATGTCCCCAACTTAGCACTAGGTCAGTATAGAGGTTTGTTAGCCTAGACACAAGGTCCCCTAGGTTAGTTAGTGTAGTTAGGGATTTAGTTGGTGAGGATTGTATGTGCATAAATCCATGACAGAGACTCGGATGTGATCCAATGAACCAAAATTACCTTGTTCTGGGCATTTTCATCATCCGAAGAGCCTATTTTATGAAGTTGCAAGTGTTGACCAAGGTTGATGGTTGTTAGGAAAAGGGGGACACTTTTTAGTGTTATATTTTAACATTGAGTTATAACTTAAAGTTACAACTTAAAAACATAAAGTGGTTTGAATAGGACATGGTGGTCCCTTTTTATAAGTTGAAAGACAAATTAAAAAATAAAAGAAATGCAAAATAGAGCCTTGGAAACCCTAATCGACCTCCCTTCATATTCTCACGTTGAGGGCCATTTTGATTATGGAAGATATTATTTTTTTGTGGAGATTTTTGCAGGGATTTTCACCAAAAGATCATAGGGCTTGTTGGGAGCTATCTCAATAGGAATTTTTCAGTTTTAGGTGTGAGATATCACCTCTAGATGATTGGGATTGGAGCTTTCACATCAGAGAGTTCATTTGAGCATTCACGAGGTAGACAAGGGTTTATCAAAAATTGAAGTTTTCTATGTTGAGAAATGGAGCATCTAGGTCTTTGTATTTTGGCCATATTCCACCTAGGCAGGAGTCAAATTTTATAGATCTAAAAATTTTCAATGATTTGTAGATCAGGCCATACCATTTTGGGTGCCTTGGATTTCGAGCCATTTTGATCACTGCTTGCAAACGCTTTAGATTTCCATTTTGAAAATTTGCCCATCACATTTCAAAGGCATTTTGAAGACCAAAATATGTCTGTATGAATTTATAAACCAAATCGTTCCATCTAGAGAGTCGTACAAGTGCATTGGCAAGCATACCAAATTGTTGGGGGTTTCAACCTACAATTTATTAGTTGTAAAAGGTGTGCCTAGCCTCCAGGAGCAATTAACATCATACAACACATGATTCAGACACTAGATGGTGAAAATATTAGTGATTCATTATTTCAGCTTATCATCTAGGCACAACCAAATCCACGAATGAATTTTATAGTTTGCTGATTTCAGGTTAGAATAAATAAAAATCAATTTTCTGTTAGTATTATTTTATTTGTTATGTTTTTACATTATATTTTTAGTCCATTTATCTTTATAAACCCTCAATATGAAACATGAGCAAAACCAACATTAAACCCTTAGAAATTAGAAAAATCAGATCAGAAAACAAACTGAAATAAAATAGATCAGACCAGTGTGTAATCTGTTCATCAGATCGGGGTGTACATTATAGTGGTATTCAAGCTAATTTTTACCTATCAGTCAGTGGGTGATAGCTCACGAGTGATAGGGATATTAGATACCTTGAGCGGGAGAAGAATAAGAATCAACCCATAACATATCATCAGGGTCATACACAATACCAGTATTATAAGGCACCTAAGGGACAGAGGGCATCTCACATTTTGGGTATATCCATAGAATCAACCACATAACCATCTACAACCATGGGTGATAGGAATGCATGATATGATATGGACAGGTATATGGTCAATGATATTAGATAGACCCAAAACAGGTTGCAGCATAGTTTGGAATAGCTGGTTGGGTTGATGACACAGTAGGTGCATGGGATAAATATTTTGCTGAATAATACACAAGGCACAAGAAATCAACCACTTGATGCTACATAGGGATCGAGAAATGAGGATTCAGTGGCAAATAGAGTTGACACACACACACTAGAGCAGAGAGAGCTACCAGTAGCTCTAGACCGTTCATGCCTAAATTTATTGCTTACCCTGAGTCTATAGTAGTTCCACCAGTTGAGTATGAACCAAAGCCTACTATAGTTGAAAAATATCAGTAGTATAGAGCATAATGGGATTTACTCAGGCCATAATTCCAAACTCTCATATCTTTTTAGGACTTTGTGGACACCTGAAATAGACAAACTCCTAGAAATAGGGGGATACTTGTTAATCAAACACAGATTTTATAGGGACAGGGTGATGATACACAAGCCACATCATAGGGTCATCCTAAGATTCAAAAGAGGATTGGGAAAATACACATACCATCCTTTGATGCTTCTAGTAGAATGACAACCAAGGCATGGGTCCAAAAAATGGACACATATCTACAGTTGAACTCGATGATAGAGTATGAGGTCATCAAATTTTGGACCCTGCATCTAGATGGTGTTGCTCATGATTGGTGGCACCATAGAGTGCATAATATCGGACATGACAAGGTGAGAAGTTATACAGAGTTCACTGAGAGACTTATGTAGAGGTTTGACAGAAGAGAGCAGGAGTTGGAGTTGAAAGATTTGACACATCTGAAGCAATGGAGCTCAGTCGACTCTTACATAGTAGAGTTCCAAAAATTGTCGATGATGATCACATATTTTTTTGAGAGGCAGTTGATAGTTTTATTTATGGATGGGGTATCAGAATCACTAAGAGGTTGGGTCAAGGAATTTAACCCAACTACCTTATAGGACACCATCAAATAGGTGAGGGATATGGAGGTTACTTTGTCTAAGTCCAAAAATCAATTCAAGGGGAAGGACTTCAAAAGGGATAAGGACCAAAAACCAATTAAGAAGGATGTAGACCAGCAAAAGAGTACCTTTAAAAAAATTGATCCTTAAACCCTTTATGACCTCTAAAAGAAAGGGTTATGTTTCACATGTCAAAAGTCATGGTCCCCGAGGCATAAGTGTGAGTTTAAGGGGAAACTACAGTTGATTGAGTACGTTTTAGATGAGGATGATAAGTTTGAAAATTTTGATCAACAATAAAAAAAATAGGACAACAACGATGATTCAACCCTAGAGGAGCAGGCAGACGAGTAGAAATAAGATGGTTTGGGGGGAGATACTTTGGTGCACCTCCATAGTTTCCAGGGGGCACAAGCCTTGCATATTTGAGGTGTCCTAAAGTGAAAAAGAATGGTGATACTCATAGACATAGGGATTACCCACAACTTCATAGATGAGGGCCTAGTTGCACATAGGGGTTTGCAGACAAAGGGGGTAGATGAGTTCAAGGTCATGATCGCAGATGGATTCTCCATTTATTGCACCCATAAGGTCCCATAGATGAGGTTGACTTTGGGGAACCATGAGGTTCAGGATGACTTCTATGTTGTTAGCACACAGAAGCTCAATGTGGTATTAGGCATCCAGTGGTTGCAGATATTGGGTGAGGTGACCTTCAACTTCCAGAAGATGGATTTGAAGTTTCAAGTGAATGGGAAACTAGTGGTACTCAGAGGGATGTCCAATGGGGGAGCTCGAGTAATTTCCTTTAGGTGAATATAGAGGTTCATTAGATGAGATATGGTGGAGTGGTTGCACACTGTATTATACTTTCGACCATCACTAAGGAGGAAAAATGAACTTATCCTCTGGAAATCTAGGTTTTTCTCACCAAACACAACAAAGTCTTTAGCAGTATACCACCAAGGGTACCACTAGATAGAGGGACCAAGCACATTATAGAGTTGGAGGAGGGGACTACTGTCATCATTACCACCCCATATCGACACCCGAGTAGGCATAAGGATGAGATAGAGAAGGCCATATGAGATTTGATTGACATGGGACACATCAGATTGATTAGGAGCCCATTTGCTTCATCTATGTTATTAATAAAGAAGAATTATGGTACTATGCATATGTGCATCGACTATCAAGCATTGAACAAGAAGACCATAAAGAATAGATACCTGATATCGTACATAGATGAGTTGCACAATGCAGTTTACTTCACCAAGATTAATCTGAGGTCAGGATACCATCAGATCCATATGAGGGAGTCAGATGTGGAGAAGACTACTTTTTAGTGCCACTATGGGTATTTTGAGTTCTTGGTTATTCCATTGGGGATAACCAACACACCTGCCACATTTTAGTCCTATATGAACAGGATGTTTCAAAGGTAGTTGAGGAGATTTGTATTGATGTTATTTGATGACATCCTTATATAAAACTACACATGGGAGGAGCACCTAAGGTATTTGGATGAGGTGTTGAGTATTTTGGAGGTAGAGTCTCTTTATGCCAAAGAGACTAAGTGTGAGTTTGGGATGACCGAGCTATTATACTTGGGTCATATCATCAGTTCTCAGGGAGTCATGATGGACCTTGAGAAGATACAAGCTATTTTGGATTGGTCACCTCCATCCATCCTCACATAGCTTAAGGTATTCTTTGGACTATGTGGTTTTTACCTCTGATTCATTAAGGGATTTCTCATTTGGTTTCACCCTTGATAGACTTGACCAAGAAAGGGGTGTTCCAGTGGTCAGACATAGCTCAGTAGGCTTTCGATAGATTCAAGTAAGTGATGAGCAATTTTCTAGTCTTGGTCATTCCAAACTTCACCAAACCATTCGAGGTGGAGTGTGACACATCAGAAGAGGGGATTGGTGCGGTGTTGATGTAGTCGAAGAACCCCATTTCTTATGAGAGCTAGAAGTTTCGAGGGGGTGAGATCAGTTACTCATTTTATTACAGAGAGATGCTAGCCATTATGCATGCATTGTCTAATTTTAGATAGTATTTGGTGGGTAGGATATTTGTGGTCAGGAGCTTGAGGTACTTCCTAAACCAGAAGACCTCAATGATAGGTAGATGAAGTGGATGAGTAATATTCAGGCATATGACTTCAAAATTGAGTACGTCAATAGGAAGAGAAACAAAGTTATAGATGCACTATCTAGGAGACCCCATTTGTGCTCACTCACTGGGATATTAGAGGATTGGAGACACTGGATTACTGCAGACTACACAAAGGATACCTTTGCTAGTAGGATTTTGGATGGTGACCAAGATGATGATATATATGAGATCAGGGATGAGGCTATATATTACAAGGGCCAAATATGGATTGCAGTTGACTCCAAGCTAAAGGAGCAGATATTTTAGATATTTTATGACACACATATGGTGGGCCACTCGAGATACTTTAATACCTATAGGAAGATTAGAGAATGATTATCTTGGAGGGGTCTTAAAGAAGATGTGTTGTAGTATATCAGGGAGAGTTCTATGTGCTAGCAGAACAAACATGAGCATACGTGTCCAGCCAAGCTCTTACAACCACTTCTCATTCCTTCTCAGAAATGGGAGAGTGTCTCCATGGATTTTGTGATGGGTCTCCCCAAGGTGTGGGGGAAATATTACCTTTATGTGGTGGTGGATAGACTGACTAATTTTTCTCACTTCTTCGCCATCACCATTAGGTTCATAGCAGCACAGATAGCAGAGTTATTTTTCAAGGAGATATTTAGGCTACATGGGTTACCAAAGACTATTGTTAGTGATAGAGACAGTAAGTTCATGAGTCTCTTCTGGAAAGATTTTTTTTATATTATGTGGGATAGATCTAACCCCTAGTACCAGCTATCATCCTTAGACCGATGGACAGATAGAGGTAGTCAACAATTGGATCGAGGGTTATCTCTAGAATTATGTATCCGAGCAGCAGAGGGCATGGGTCAAATGGCTACATTTGGGGAAGTACTACTATAACTCCTCATACCACATGTCTATCTGAATGTCACATTTCATGGTATTGTATGGGTATGAAAATTTGAGCTTTATGGATTTGGTGTTGGGTGAAAGTCAAGTTTTTAGGGCCAGGGATATCCTATAGAGATCCTAGGATATCATGAGATCCTTGCGGGATCATATCAGGTAGGCACAGGACCAACATAAGAAGTACGTTGATCAGAAGAGAGTTGAGCATACCTTTGAGGTGGGGGAAATGGTGTATTTATGACTGCAACAATTTAGACAGTCCTCATGAAGAGGATTAGAGTTGAGAAGCTCAAGCCTTGGTTCTATGGTCCTTTGAGAGTCACCAGGTGAGGAGGAGAGGTGTCTTATGAGCTAGAGCTACCAAATAGTAGTAGCATACACAATATGTTCCACGTATCATGCCTCAAGAAGGCACTTAGATAGAGTATTTCACCATCTATAGAGTTTCCTCCCTTGGATGAAGATGGGAAGTTAGAGATGATTCCAGAAGTAGTGATTGATACTAGGGAGCGCACCCTTAGGAGGAGGGTCATCAAGGAGTATTTGATCAAATGGAAAAATCTATCAGATGAGGATTCCACTTGGGAGGAGGAACATATCTTACAACACCCAGGACTCCAATTTCTTGAGGACAAGCAATTTCAAGGAGAGTGGACTGTAATTTCCTCAACTTAGCACTCACTCAGTGCAGAGGTGTGTTAGCCTAGACACAGGGTCCCCTAGGCTAGTTAGTGTGGTTAGGGACTTAGATGGTGAGGATTTTATGTGCAAAACTCCATGAAAGAGACTTGAATGTGATCTAGTGAGCTATAATTACCTTGTTATGGGTATTTGCATCATCCAAAGAGCTTATTTTATCAAGGTGCAAGTGTTGACTAAGGTCGACGGTTGTTAGGAAAAAGGGGACACTTTTTAGTGTTATATTTTAACGTTGAGTTATAAATTCAAGTTATAACTTAAAAACATAAAGCAGTTTGACTAGGACATGGTGGTACATTTTTATAAGTTGAAAGACATAAATTAAAAATTAAAATAAATGCAAAATGGAGCCCTAGAAACCCTAATTGACCTCCCCTCATATTCTCATGTTGAGGGTCATTTTGATTATGGAAGATGTTTTTTTGTGGAGTTTTTTGCAGGGATTTTCACTAGAAGATCATAGGGCTTGTTGGGAGCTATCTCAGTAGGAATTTTTTAGTTTTAGGTGTGATAGATCACCTCTAGATGATTGGGATTGGAGCTTTTACATTAGAGAATTCACCTGAGCATTCACGGGGCAGACAACGGTTTGTCAAAAATTGAAGTTTTTTGGGTCGAGAAATGGAGCATTTGGGACTTCATTTTTTGGCCATATCCACATGGGTAGGAGTCATATTTTATATATCTAAAGGATTTTAGTGATTTTTAGATTAGGTCGTACCATTGTGGGTGCCTTGGGTTTTGAGCCATTTTGATCACTACTTGCAAACACTTCAAATTTCCATTCCAAATTTTTTTCCATCACATTTCTTAGTCTGAGCGACCATTTCAAAGGTATTTTTAAGACCAAAATATGTCTGTATCAAATTTTAAACAAAATTGTACCATCTAGAGGGTCATACAAGTGCATTGGGAAGCATGCCAAATTGTTGGGGGTTTGAACCTGTAGTTTATCAGTTGGAAAAGGTGCACCTAGCCTTTAGGAGAAATTAGTATTAGAAAACACATGATTTAGACACCAGATGGTGAAGATATCAGTGACTCATTATTTCAGCTTATCATCCGAGCACACCCAGAGCCACAGACAAATTTTATAATTTGCTGATTTTAGATTAGAATAAATAAAAATCGGTTTTCTATCAGTATTATTTGATTTTTTGTGTTTTTACATTCTATTTTTAGTCCATTCATATTTATAAACCCTCAATATGAAACATGAGAAAAACCATCATTAAACCCTCAGAAATAAAAAAAATCAGATCAAAAAGCAAACAAAAATAAAATAGATCAGACCAGTGTGCAATTCGTTCGTCAGATCGGGGTGTACATCACATTTTCTTGCTTGTGATTGCTTGGTTTGCTTACCTTATATTAAATAAGAATATCTATCGAGATGTGATGATGATGCTATTTATATTAGCTCACATGAATTGCATTTGCACTAGGTCATTGATGCTAGTGGATCTCTCTTTATCTCTCTCTTTTTCATGGATTATTCATTGCATATCATGATCACTTATTATCTTACATACTCTCTCATTTGTGCGGCCCACGAGGATGCATTCTTTGCTAGTGACATTATTTAATTTTAAATGTTTTTTCAATGCATGTTTACTTGCCTTTGTATGATGCCTACTTGATAAGTCAAGAGGATTGCAATGACCCATGATGATTCTAGTCAAAAATAGCTTACTTGCATTGCATTTTCACTAGGTATTTGAGGTAGCAGTTTATCTCCTAGTCCTTTTTCTTGATTATTAATGAGGCATGTTGTGACTGATCCACAACACACCCCAAAATTGGGGACCCACCTTTTTTTCATGCTTTCAAAGAAGACCTCAGTGGCCCAGATGCTAAAAAAGTCAAAGGAAGAGCAAAATATCACAAAAAGAAGAAGTGTTGTGATATCGCGACATGTTGCTCTATCGCGGCTAAGAAAAAGAAAATGTCGCGATATCACAACATGTTGTTGCTAAGAAAAAGGTGTCACGATATCGCAACCTGGTGTTGCTAAGAAAAAGAAAGTGTTGCGATATCGCGACAGGTCGCGTTTTCGCAGCTCAAACAAGCGAAGTGCAGTGGAACAAAAAAGTGTCACAATTTCGTGACATGTCACGTTTTTGTGGCCAAGAGTAACAAAATGCAGTGAAGGATAAAAATGTCACGATTTTGCGACATGTCACGTTTTCACGGCTAAGAGCAGCAAAATGCATCATGAAGATAAAATGTCGTGATATCGTGACGTGTTGTGAAATCGCGGTTCATAAAGGAGAGAGAAAGACAAAATGAAAAATGTTGTGATATCGTGACTTGTCATAAAATTGTGGTTGAAGGCAGTAACAGAAGAGTAAATGCCGAAGTTGTCGCGATATCGTGACATGTCGCCATTTCACGACCTGAAGACGAGATGAAGGGCAAAGATTAAAAAATGTCGCGATATCGTGACATGTCAGGTTTTCGTGGTAGGAAAGTGAGGAAGGAACATATGAAAGAAAGTGTCACAAAATTGCGACAGGTTGTGTTTTCATGATCTATCAGCGGTAAAGGAGGTAAAGATAGAAAGAGGTTGCAAAATCACGACATGTCTCATTTTTGCGATTCACGGCAACTGACGAGTTAAGCGAGGGAAATGTGTCACGAAATCGTGACATGTCGCATTTTTGCAACCTGGAGCAGCCAAAGTGAACATAAAGAGAATATGTCATGATTTCGTGACAAAAAGCAGCGAGATGATATAGGGTGAAAAGTTTCATGATTTCGTGACATGTCACGTTTTCGCTGTTAAGCACAGCAAGACAGGCCGAAATAGAAAAACATCGTGATTTCGCGACAAGTTGCAATGAGACAGCCTGAAACAGAAAAATGTCACGATTTCATGACAGGTTGCATTTGCGCGGCTCATTGATAGAAAAATGTTGTGATATCGTGACATGTATCATTTTTGCGATGCATGGTAGAGGAGCAAAGCTGTAGATACAAAAACGTCGTGATATCGTGACATGCTATTTTTTTTGGTTTTCATGACAGGCCATTACAGATTATATAAGGCACATAACACATGGCATGAAGATGTTAGGACTATGGTGTAATGCTTTAGGGCTAGCAGTTACATTTCACGGAGAAGATCAAATGTTTCGATGCTTGAACAAAAGCCAAAAATAATGCAAAAAGGTGAGAAGATGAAACGAAGAGACCTGGGAGATGAAGCAAAGTGTCACAGGGTGAAGTAGAAGAGCATTGCCAGAAAGTATAAGAGTAGAAGCACAGATTGGTATAGAGGTCGAAAACCACTGTGGGCAGAGTTGCAGAGCCGAAGGCAATAAGCCATTCTGGGCCTGCTTTTGGAGTGTTTTTCTTCCACTTTGTCTAGATATTTTCCTTTACATTGGACTAGGTAGGAAATTGTTGTAAGCAGAGTTGCAGTGCTGAAGGCTAGAGTGCCATTCTGGGCCTGCTTCGAGGCTGTTTCTTCCATAGACTGGGTTTGGGAAACCAGAGATTCTACTATTGTAAAATGACATATTTTTAATGTAGAAGTGTTCAGAAATTTGCATCTTGTTGGCAAGAAAGAAGGAGTTATTCTCTGCATGCAAGATTGAATGTTTATCTTTCCCCCTTTCCGGTTTTAGGCTTATAGATGGAGTTTAATGCAAGTGTTCTTGGTTGCTTCATGCGAATGTCTAAATATGGAAACCGTAGTTAAAACCCTAGAAACCAGAACTTAGCTTATCTGGATTATGCATGTTTGTAGGTTCAACAGGTTAGGTTGTATGCAAAAAACCTCATATCTTCGGTTTTTCAGAACAGGATAGCATCATACTGAGTGCATTTTTATTTTCAGTTTGTTTTCTGCATTGCATTTTCATTCTTTGCATTTTATTTTATTTTTCCAGAAATTTTAACTTATTTAAAATAAACATTTAAAAAATTACAAAATCCAAAAAAAAACAATGAACAATCATTAAAGCTTCATGATGAAATAAACCAACATTGCCCCTTGTTTACAGTTACTTGCAATCACTAAGGTGTTCCAAGCATTTAAATTTAATATCTTTATTTGAGATCATTAATACACATGCAAATGCTAACATAGCAGAGACCTTGGAGAAGTTACCTGTTTAATTTCTTTGCAAGAGGGGATTTGTAACCCAAATCCTATCGGAGAGTGTGTTTTCACAATCGGATGAAAATACCACTCAACATATTGGCACTAGAAGGAGGGCCTGAACGGTGTATTTCATTGTCCTAACATTTTTTGATTGTTCATACAGGAATAATATGTTTGGAATAAGGTATTTTGATAATGCATTGTTTTGGAATACTGCTTTGTCACGGTTCCTTCTTTCATTCATGACTAACAAATTGGTTTTGAAATTTTTCTTTGAGTTTCATTAATGGCTACAACTGCAGGAACGTGGTATGGGATACATGCTAATCCTTTGAACATTAGTGGAGATTTTCATGATTTACCCAAGAACATAGAAAAACATTTGCCCAAATTTAAGCACAATGGTCCAACATCAGCCGAGGAACATATTCAAGCCTATGTGGATATCCTAGTTAGATGGAATATCGAACATGAGGATGTGGCATGTAGAATGTTTCCTGGAACCCTGGATGAGGTGGCATATGATTGGTACATCAATTTACCCACTGGTTCTATTACATCTTGGACGCAATTGAAAGATGAGTTTATCGATCAATTTAGGTTGTTCATTGATCCTCTCACGATATTTCAACAATTTGTTTCTTGCAAAAGAGAACCTAATGAACCAGTGAGAAATTTCAACTTGAGGTTTTGAAAGCTTTATGCGAGATTAATTTCTCCCTATACTGTTCAGGATAGTGGTGCTCTTCAAATATATTTTTGAGCATTAGATCCATTATTTGTCATGTTTGTTAGGATGAATCCCTTGGTTACTGATCTTGCATCGACCTACATAGAATCTATGATTGTAGATCAACAATTGAGGCCGCAAGGTTATGGAATGGAGCAATCAACTATGGTAGGAAAACTAGGGGCTTGCAATCAAATCTCAATGGGCATGGGCACAACAAAATTTGATATTAAATGTTTTTCCCTACAATCAAATTTATCCTACCATGCCAACTTATACTCCCACTTGTGCTTATACGAGTACTTCCATCCATCCAACTATGCCTCAGTTAGAGAATCATGTGGTCACTCATGGAACTATCGCAACAAATGTTCAAGATCAGTCCATGGATATCAATCCAACTAATCCTACTACTTCTACCACTCAACCCAAAGAGTTCGTATCGAAAGTAAAAGAGCAATAGAAAGTGGTTAAGAAGGTATGTAGGCGTGTTCCACCACAAAAATGAGCACATCAATTTTTGCATCCAAATCATCCTAGGAAGAAAATTCATAATGCCGATCTTAATGATATTTCATGTTATGCTTCTTCAAATGATACAAGAAATTTTGAGGTGACTCACGTTGAAATGAATACCTATTCAAAATGTCTTGAAGAGCATGAAGATTTCGGAGAAGAAATTCTATGGATGGGTAACAAGAAGTTGGAATCAAATAATCACCACCCTGTTTTGGAAAATAAATATCTAGAATCATTACCCAAAAATGAGGATTTGGATGAACCAACTTATGTGGATATGATTTGGGTAGATGTACTTGCAAAGAATTCACAAGTGGCTAAAAATGAATTTGAAATAAAATCAACAAATGAAGTTGAAGACATAATCGAATTTCACCACTTGTTCTCAAAAGACACTGTGGATGATGCTCTCGAAAGTGATGACCAAGAGGATCCACACCTTCCAAATTATGATAAAATTGAATCATGGGTTACAAATTTGGATTATGATAGCTTTACCAATTTGAATTCAATAAATAACCCACTTTTGGAAATAACGGGACCATCTAAGGAAGGCGAAGATGAATTGGATGAGAAACAGGTTGATGAATCAGAAGATGAAGAAGAAATGCTCGAGCGTCACGACCTGAACTTGGGAGATGATTATTATGATTCATGGAAGAAATGGGAAGAATATCATCAATCTGAATCTTATAACAAACTTATTGCATCAAATAATATGCAGGATAACTCAATTGCTTCCTCGCATGAGGATACTATGAATCCTGTACAATTTGAGAAAGTTTTGGAAGAGGAATTTGAATCTCACAAAATTTTGGAACATGATAAGGGTTCTACGACCATGAACCACGAAAGAGAGTCACTTGCTTTAGATCCCTTTGAAGGAAAAGAAATTGAAAACATTGATCCACGTAATTGTGCTACAATGATTACGCCATTTCAAAATGAGAAAATTACAAAACCTAAATCATTTGGGTTTGATATCATTTGGGTTTACAGTTACTTGCAATCACTAAGGTGTTCCAAGCATTTAAATTGAATATCTTTATTTGAGATCATTAATACACATATGCAAATGCTAACATAGCGGAGACCTTGGAGAAGTTACCTATTTAATTTCTTTGCAAGAGGGGATTTGGAACCCAAATCCTATCGGAGAGTGTGTTTTCACAATCGGGTGAAAATACCACTCAACAAGGCATATGCATATTTACAATGTTAACACAAAATTTTTTGCTCATGCTGGGGCATGCACATATTTTCATAACATATTACATCTTGTAAAATATTTGATGAACATTTATTGTGAGCATTTATCTAAAACATGCTCTTGGGTAAGCATTATCTAAAACACCCTCATGGGTGAGAATTCTCTAAAACACCCTTACAAGTGAGCATACTCTGAAACATCCTTATGGATGATAATTTTTCTTCTTTGAAATATTTTCACAAGTGATTATATTAAAGCATATTTGTTTGGAGGTGAGCATATTGAAGCATCTTCATTTGTAGGTGATCATACTGAAGCATATTTATTTAGAGGTAAGCATACAAAAAACATCTTCACTTGGAGGTAAGCATTTTATTTCTTATGTCTGTCCATAATTTTACATCATTTTATGAAGTTATATATTTTGCACTTTCTAATCTCCCTTGAGTTGAGGGCATCAATATTTAAAACACCATAAAATCTATCCAAACAATCCAAGTGTCTACCTTTACATAAGCTTATCCCATCATATACTTGCATCATTAATATATCATTATGCATTTATTTCAAATCATCATTCTTCTAATCTTAACCAACCCACTCCTTTCAACCTACTTAAACCAATATATTCCTATTTTTTGTAGATCAAGTTTCCTTGGTTAAACTTCGTTTTCATTTTCCCTTCAAAACTCGAAGGGGCACACATGAGGGTAGGTTAGAGTTTTATGTTGCCTTAGATCCAATCCTTAACAAACATCCTAAGTAAGCAACCTCCCAAGCATCAACTCAAAACTAGAGGAATCTATTTATATTTTGACACATTTATTATACAATGAACATATCAAAAGGGGGTAAGGGGTAAATGTAGACACTCAAAATCAATGCACCTTAGCTTATTAAGCAAATTAAAAATTAAAAAATCCCTAAAATATTTTGTGCTTGAGCCTTGGCCGAGGGAGATGCTTCAACTCCCTTCCTCTTGATCGTCATCCTTACCATTCTAGCCTATAAAAGGAGGATGTTTTTTATCTTCTAATTTAATGATTGCTATAAAATATTGCACATGTGGACAAATTTATTTTGTTAAGATATATAATCATTTTGTTTGATGCCTAAAGGATACTTTGTTCTAATTTATAACTAGGTTATTTCTTATTGTTTTTCCATCACCTACCTATCAATCAAGCCTATCGTATATAAGAGAATTTATTACCACTCACACCTTGCAATGTTATGCCCTGCTACTCTCTCCATCTACCATTAGAACTACTTGCATTCATTGCAACCTCATTTTGCACCAATTTTCTATTGACAAAAGTTACCTTTACTTTGTTTCAGTCTAATAAGTTATTGCAATTCACACCCTTTATTTACTCTTGTTGTCTTGCATTCTTATCATGTTATTGAGCACTGTGCTTCACTTAGTTTGACATCTAAAATATGGGTCTATTTGATTTAAGTATAGGGGACTAGAGTTTGTTATTTAGGGGTAATCCAATATTGAATCATTCCTTAAAGAGGCTTCTTGGGCTTCAATAGCCTCTCTAAATAATATATCCATAGCCTCCTTATGCATTTGAAGGAAGTAGGTCATATGTGGTGCATATTGAAAAACTAATATTTCATCCTCTTCTTGGATAGGGCTAGACCTCCTCTTCTTGACTAAAATTAGGATCATCATGGCTGAAAAACTTATATTTGTCCTCTTAAGGGGGGTCAATGTGACAAACCATTTAATGAGTGGTGCTAAAGGTTATGTAATACCTCTCGATCATGGATTTAAGGGTTTTTGAGAAAAAATAGTTTATTAAAAATTTAAGTGTTTTGAGTGTTTTTTAAATTATAATAATTTTTTATATCACCTTATATTATCTTCCTTCTATATACTTGGTCTATCTCTCTCAAAGGGCTTGATATATACTAAAGAATCCCTATATATCTAACCCCTATTGTTATACCCATCGATACATGAGAATAGAGTTGATACATGGAAGCCCAATGTTACATGGAAGTATACTCTTTAGATACATGGATGTGATTACTACATGAGGGGTAATACATTCCTCATGACTCTCACTAGCTCACTATGATATACTCCCTATTTGGAATAGGTAAACATGATACCCTATGTGAGTGGCTAGTGGCCCAAGCGTGCTATATATCCAATATAGCCAAACAGTTCATGTGTCGACTACTCATAGAATAAAAATAATGTCTAGTAGGACTAACATTTTGGTTAAGTTCTTATTATGCTAACTATTCTAATTTAATCTAATGAAAACATGTTTTTAGCATCTTGTTTATGGTTTTACCTAAAATATTTTTGAGTTTAAAATTAGAAAAGTATGTCAAATTGGAATATTGAGACACATGTGGTGTTCATGTTGGGTTCATAAAAATATGGTAACGTGAAAACATCCATGAGAAAATGGGGAGAGGTGCATTGGATCCTATTCCTTCATACTCTACTAGGTTTATTTTACCAATTTAATGTATATGGGGAAGTTCTATAAGGTCTATATTTTTTTTTTGTTTGAAAACACCTACATTTCCAAAAGATTGTAGTTTGATCTAATTATCTATAGAAAAAAATTAAAAATAACTTAATTTAGAATGAATTACTATTTTAGGCTATGAATATAAAATACCAAATATAGGCAAATAAGTTCTAGCCTTACTTGCTACTTTATTTTTATGATGTAGATATGAAAGACTTATTGTTTTTATTTTTAAGCAAGGATGCAAGAGTGTTAAAATGCAATAGAGAGAATTTAACCTACATGTGATTTAGTGTTATCTTATGAATTTAAAATTTAAGCCTTTTAAATGACAAGACTAATAATTCCCTAGATTGTAATATATATTTTTATTTTTACATTCTTTTAAATAATGATAATTAATACAAACATATATATTGGAAATCAATCCAAAACTAAAATGAAGAAAATAGAAAGAAAAAAAGAAGAAAACCTATTTTCACTCCTAGATCTTATAGAAAAAAAAATACTTATAGAGATATCAATACAATGACTCTTTCATCTACAAATATGGAGGATTGAATTCCTAATCTACATTCTTTTCCTTGTGATAATTGTACATAGATAAACTCAAATATGTTATATTTTTAAGGGATTCGCCTTAGTTAGACTCCTATTCCAAAAAGATATAAATAAATAAATGCTAAAAATATATGAATTGTTATAGGGTTCAGAACAAATAGTAGAAGCATTATAGTGATTTGATGCTAGCAAAGCATCGATAAGGCTAATGATAGCACTACTAGGGATAACACTTTTTCCTCTAGATATAGTATAACAAACTATAGGATCTATATAGACTATAACAAAAAACCATAGGGTAATAGTGCTATTGGGACTACAGATTGACAATGTATCCATTTGCAAATATAGAAAAATAGGTTTTAGGACTTCCAAAACCTACAATAATGGTGAAAGATAAGAAATCTTGACTAGTATGTATACATGAACCTAAATATGCAATATAAATTCAATGAACTAAAAGCTTTATGATAATAACTAAAAGGACTAAATGCCTAATCGTTAAAACTATATGTAATACATAAATAAAATGAGACCATGATGGAATATAAAAGGTTTAGGAATGCAAATCCAAAATATCTAAATAGGAGGTTTTCTCTTATGCTTGTGTGGATGCATTTGTGTAAGATTTTTAAAGATGATCTATAAATGGATAAGATCTTCAAACTTGCAGTATATCTAATGGCCATCACAAAAAATCCTTCAATTATACTCTTGATATAAATTTGATGATATTGCATGTTGATGTCAATAGCAAGTTTGGAAATAATTCCATAGCATTATTTAGAAATGTCTAAAACATTTTATAACCAAATTTGGATGAAAAACTTGACAAAGTTCTATTATCTAAATTGAGGATGATTGGAGATGCCCCAAGGGTTGGATTTAAAGGAATCCATGACACCTTTGGAGGATCTAGATAAATTCAAAAAGGAGAAGAGGTGTAATGTTTTATGGAGGGGTGATAAAATTGATTGGATGTGATTGAGGATGGATGATATACAAGGGATTTGAAGGATACAGTGAGTTGGTGGATTGGGAAGATCAAGTGGATTTAGCATACCTATTTTTTAATCACATTAGGTGATGGACATTGAAGGAATTTAAGGTGAGGTTTAGAGTATAATATTCTAATTTAATAGTCAACTAATATGAGCTACCTACATTTATTATTATTTTGTTTAATTTCAGTCAATAGTGTTAGAGGCAAAAGTATTATTAGTGCTAATGATCTATATGCTAATACCAAATGTTTGTTGGTGGGATGCCTAGCTAGAAAAACATCATATTTGAATCTTTGTAAAAGGTGTTATCCCTTAGAATAATTGTCATTGTTACTAACTTGGGTATGATTCTTTTGATTTGTGGTATTAAATACATCTTGCATGAGATTTTAACTTGCTTGGTTAAACAAGATGTTTTTAATATTTGATGTGGTAGAAATTTTCATCTTTGTTGACTTGGGTGTCTACAATATTTATATAATGAGTCATGTGGATGAATATAGATGAATTCTCCTCTTAGACAAGGTTAGAAAAATAATTGGAGCATTTTGTGAATTGCTAGGACTAAGATTTTGATTACTCTGACCACCTCTCTAGTTATACCCTTGATTTCTTTGAACATGATTGTACCTTTAATTTTGATAATTATGATTACCCCCTTGGTTGAACCCTTGACATTAATTATTATTCATTCCCTATTATGGATTATGAATAGGGGATTGTTCATGGTTGGGGAATAGGTTTTATAGGCACCTAACTTTTGATTGTGAGGATGATAAAATTTCTTCTAGAAATCCTTAATTTTTTATTAAATATGTTGATCCTATCGTTAAAAATTTTATCAATGTTAAAGTTATAACCAAAGTTTTGTTTTTAATATAACTTGTGCAACTTTGAGCAGGTATTAGGTTCATTCCTATAAGTCCCATGTCAAAAGTAGAACTTTTTGGGATCATGCCACTTAGATGACTCATATATTTTATTATAATGATAATTCTTGATCCTATGGGGCAAAAATATCTTGAGAATATATTCGTGTGTCCATTATGGTATCACATGATCAGGTCTTGATACATATTCATATTTTATTAGTATGTGTATAGCAGTTCCATTTATCTCTAGCTCATGAGACGTATCTTGAATAGCTATAGTACAAATCCCATCCACTGCAACATTTTTATTAGGCTTTTGGGTTTCAAGGGTTTTTTACCATCATTTTTTTCTAATGTTTAAGGATATAAATTATATGATATTTTCTAAAGAGGAAAAACCATATGATTCATGTTCCTATAATTTAGATTGAAAATAATGCCTTAACTCATTTACAAACATTCTAGTGATTTCCTCATCGGTTAGGATCATATTAGCATTACATTCAAACCTTTTCCATCTCTTTTTAAATTCAACCATAGATTTATTTGGTCATTGTTTAGAATTTACAAACACATATATTACTTGCATAAGAGTCATGTCATCATATAAATCTTGTTTTAAGTATTTGGAAAAAAATGCAAACCAATCAAGAGCATTTCCTACCAAATCCCTAATCATTAATTTCAAGAATGCATTTTCATTATGCAACTAGTCCCTATAAGATGTAGTAAACTTATCAATAAATATTTGGAATTTATGTTTTCCATCATAAAATATTTTAGGGATATGCTCATACAAGTCTATGGATTCCACGTTAGGGGCTAGGATTGGATTTGGTAATTTCTCAATGTAGGAGTTGTAGACACTAGCATAGTCACCCCAAGATTAGCTAGGAGACGAGGAGGAGGAGGAATATTATAATTCAAGAATAAATATGAGGTAATAATTTTAACTATAGGGACCCTATTAACATCATGATATGAGTAAGGTTATTCATCATGTTTTACACAATAGCTATAGTTTGTTTGGCTATCTCTCTTCTAGTGACCTCCATTTGGTTCTTAATGTATCTTCTATGATTGTGTATCTAATAAGAAAGTGATCCATTGACAATATTTATGTATCCGTATAATTTCTCATCTTGATGTTATTGAAATGGTTGAGACTAATGAGAAAAGTATCCTATATTTGTTCTTTGTATTTATACTTTATTTTTTACAATTGCTACTTTAATGAATGATCATGGTAAAGTGCAAAACTCATATTTGGTGGAAAATTTAAATACTCCTATGGAACCTTGGGATCAGCTCATGATAACCCTTATTTAGGTCCCTATAAACATCATAATCAAAATCTCTTTCTATAGTGGTGAAATATTTGATAAGCACATCATTGTCATCACCAAGAGAAAAAATACACACAACATAATTTTCTAAAGGAATAGTATGATCTAAATACTCTTTTATTTATTGTATTTTATTCTTTATAGAGTTATTAGTAACTCCAATACTATGATAATAAATAGGAGGAACCATGAGGGAAGGCTGAAAACCACTCAAAGTCAACTAGGGTTTTGACAAAGACTTTATTCTAGTAGAACCCACTAAGAAAGTAAACTACCAAAAACCCTCCCAACAAAGCAATATGGATTCAAAATAATACTTGAGAGAAAGAGGAAAACTAATTTGATTACAATACAAACTAAAATCTAACACAAGACCTACGATAACTAACCAACTAAATCCTAGGGACTAAAAATATTGAAGGTCAATGCCTTAGAAGGTGGATTCATGCCATGTTCACCAAAATATTTACAAAAAAAGGGATATCATATAATCACATAAAATAATACAAGATATGCCTAAACAATTTAACCAAGACAATTAAGAAACAACAATATAAACAACCATGTAGTAACAAAGCTAAATCTATCTTAATCAAAATGAAAAAAATGAATGAGATTAAAATAACATAGTACACTAAGATCATCAACATATCATGTGTAAGTATTATCCTAATGAAAAAGTGCATACTTGATAACCTAGGGAATCAAGGACTAAAACAACCACAATTATTTAGTAATAAGCATGAAAATAACTATTTTATTTTATATTGCTTATAACATCACACATATAACATGGGAGGACCACACCTGAGATCAATGTAGGGGACTTGTATTTCCTTGGAAATGGATCCTTAAGCAATAATTTTGATCTTAAATTATGATCTTGGTGAAGCATCCTATCCTCCTTCATGGAAGGTGAAAGATGAATCAAGACAAGATTGATAAAGAGTATTTTGATATTGAATACTTGATGTTAATAAATGAGTGAATGAAATATATATTTATAACAAATAAATTAAATAAATTTCCTTTTAAGTATGATAATTGAATTAGAATTTTGTGGTATCTATAAAATCATGTCCATTAGTCAAAATGACACATCATATTATCCCTAGGTATAAAATATTCTAGGATTTGGACCATACATTGAAAATCCTCAAATCCAATCAATAACCATGACCATCAATTAAACATACAATTATGACACTATTTATCATTGAGATGTGTACTTTGTGGGACACATATAAACATATATCTTAATCATACCTTTATCCTTATTTTATATTTTTGGGAAAATTAGTATTAAAAATGATAAAGAAATATGGAAAAATATAAGAAATTAGGTGATAGAAGGGAACCAAAATCATTGACCAACATGGTTCACTATTTTCCCACCCAAGGAATAGCAAATTAGTCACCCTATCCCATAATAGGAGGATAAAACTCTCCACTAGTTACAAGTTAGTTGTCAGTGTTGATTTTTCCATAAATAATGTCATACACAATATTTGTTAGAGTTTGTGTATATACCAAAAACCATAGTTGAGAAAATCAAAATCGATAAAAAATCGAGAATCAACAAAAAATCGAGGAAATAATTAACAAAAAGAAAACAAAAAATTTCATTGAATTTTTTTTTTATGTAATATTACAATGAATTAACATTATGCAAATCAAATATTGCAATAAAAACAATAATTCATATCAAGACATCATACAAGGCTCCAAATTTAAGTACACATGAAAGTGATAAAACAAATCTTGTATTGCTTATAATATGAAAATATAAAAATTATAAAATATTTCAAAATGTCTCAATAGGCCCACTATCTAATGTCTTCTAGTTTCTTTACCCTTTACCCTAGCATTAGACCTAGTCTCTCTTTGTTGATGTGTGCTTGTAGTTTTTGACTCTACTTCTTGGGCTAATGCCTCTTGTTGGTCCCTGGTTGTTATCTCCTCCACTAGGTTCTCATAGTTTTATAAATCTTCCATGGTGAATAGAGGCTCTTCCTATTCCTTCTACTCGTGTGCTACATTTATGAATTATTCAAATGATGGATCAATGTCACTTAGGTCAATGGGCTAAGTATTTATTTTTCCAAAATTTCTTTGGTGGAAACAAAGGTTATAATGCACAAACACTAGATCATTTAAATTTTCTTGTGTAACTCTATTGTGTTTCTTAGAGTGTATATGCTCAAACATACTCTAATTATGCTCACAACCTAAAGAGCTACATGGTTGAGATAATATTATAACGGCCATGTGCTATGAATTAGACATAAAATCATCAAAGTCATCCCACCATAAATCTAGAAACAACAACAATATATATATATTTCACATGTAACAAATTAAAATTTTAAAATAAAATAAAAACAATAAATAATAATTCAATGAGGGTTACCTGACCTCAATGTCTCAACAACATTCATGCATTGCTCAGATGAAAATTGATAGCCATGGCATTCCTTATAATATTGTACCTTTGCATGAATTTTATTGTGCAATTATTTACTAGCTGAGAAAATGTAATCAATGCAATCTTAAAGGTCAAATTTCACCTCATAATCAGCATGAAATGCAACAGAATAAAATATTTTGGGGTTCAAATAGTAACCATTGCATGAAGAGGGCTATGGATTTCTAATTTCCATCAATTATCAATGATAGTCCAAATGGCATAAAATTTGGTGCAAGCATATCCATAAAATGTAGTAATTGCCTATTTTACCTTGTCCATAGCCTCATACAAAGACCACTAGAAATGTTTCTCCATCAACAAGACAAAAAACCTTCACTAAAGGCTCTAAGACCTGAAAACAATTAAAGAAAAATATTTTACAACATAAATAAAATAAAATAAATTAATAAGCATAGTTTTGTACCTTGATGACCTCATCCATGGCCATCCAAAATTCCTCCTCAAAAAAATAAGTATCAACATTATGTCCCTCATGTAACATTTGGTATCTTGCAGCTGCTTTAAAATTCCAATCATCACTCACAAACATTTGATTTAGTGACCCTCTTGCATTATAAATGCTTTGCAATGTAACCAAGTTTATGGTGAAGCATGTAATTCGAGACCACACTAGCTCCCTCCCATAAGTAAACCACCTCATGAGGCTAAGGACCCATGCATGGTTGTTAATGAATTTTGTGATGGACTTAGCCTTCCTTACAACCTCTACCACCCAAGGTAATTTCACAATTTCCTCGAGGAGCAAATCAAGAAAATGGACTACACATGGGGTCCAAAAAATAGTGAGGAATCTCTCCTCTAAAATCCTCTTGGTTACCTTATATGTTGTTGCATTGTTCATGATAATTTGGACAAAGTTCTTCTCCCCAACCTCCAACACAACCTCCAAAAACCCTGCAAGCATTTTGACACTCTTAAAATGTGTCGATGCATATATTGACTTCAAGAATATAGTTCCTCCTATAGACACAACCAAAAAATTAATCAGGGTTCTTCCCCTCCCATCCATCCAACCATTAGATATCATAGTGCAACCCTTATTCCTCCACACCCTACATTGGTTATCAAGCACAACCTGAGGTATAAAAAAATTTAGTCATGCACATTGCATATTGATATTATCATATTAATATATCTATCTATATATACATATAATTAATCATGCCATATATATATATATATATATATATATATATATAGTCAAGCACAATGCCACATCCTAAATGTTTTCCATATATTATTGAAATAGAGGGTCCCTAAGGTCATAAAAATTTATGCCTTAAATCCTATGTCATAACTTGCGACGACATCTATCATGCATTTCTAGTATGAATACCTTACCACATTGAAGGAAATGTTAAGAATAATACTAGAAAGTAGAAATAATTATCCTTACCACATTGTGCTTCTCTTGGTTCCACACAACCATACCCTCAATGTGGATTATGTCCCTAGCATGGAATGATCTATAAAATAGGACTCTCCCATCCCACTAGCTACTTGTGCACTTGGAGGACTCAAATTCCTCTATTGAAATTAGCTAAAGTTATTATCGATACAAGGAATTCAGGAGGGGAGGATGAGATGGCATCATTATGACTTATTTTGAGATTAGTTTTTTTCTCTATCGTAGCGATCATGGGCTCTACTTTATTTTTAATTTCTTCTGGCACCTTATGACATATCATGGCATTATTGTTAGATATTTGTGCTAAATATAATTTAAGGTGATAAACGCCTCGAGTAATATCTTTGTTACAAAAATTGCATTTAACATCCCCTTTTCTTGGCCTTGGCCTTCCACATGCCCATGTTGAATCCAATGGTTTTATTTTTAATATGCCTACACATGGAAACAAGCAAGTAACAAAAAAATTACAATCACTTGAAGAAAAGGAAAAAAACCTAAATCCTAAACCAAAATGCTAGGGTTTAGGGTTTAAAATTGAAACATTGACAACTAAAAAATGGGCTTGCATACACAGTTATCAGGAAACAATATTTACTTAAAAATAGGAGGAAAAAAAAACTCTAAACCCAAAACCCTAGGGGATAGACTAGGTTTTAGGTGTTAAACTTCAAGTTCAAAGTTCAAAGTTTCAAATTCAAACATTAACAACTGAAAAATGGGCTTGCATACATAGTTACCAGGCAACAATATTTACTTAAAAAGAGGAAGAAAAAAACCCAAAACCCAAAACCTAGGGCCTAGCCTAGGTTTTAGGGTTTAAAATTCAAAGTTCAAAGTTTCAAACATTAACAACTAAAAAATAGGCTTGCATACATAGTTATCATGAGATAATATTTACTTAAAAAGATGAGGAAAAAAAAACTAAACCTGAAACCCTAGACTAAGGTTTTGGGTTTAGGTTTTAAACTTTAAACTTCAAATTTCAAACATTAAATTGAAAAATGGGCTTTCATACATAGTTATAAAGCAACCTTAAGCAACATTTAGTTATTTACTTGAAGGGAGAAAAACAAAACCTAAACCCAAAACCCTAGACTAGGGTTTAGGGTTTAAAGTTTAAAAAATATTGATAGCTAATAATTTGGCTTGCATATATCAATTTAGTATCTACTTAAAAAGAGAAGGAAAAAAAATTCAAAACCCAAAACCCTAGACTAGGGTTTTAGGTTTAGGGTCTTGGGTTTTAAAGTTGAGAAAATCAACAACCCTAATCACAAAACTATTTACAAACCCTAATCTAATTCTAAACCTTGTTTTAAGTTGAAAGAAAAAAGAGTTCTCAAATAATCTCTTACCTCAAATTAATCTCCTAGGTGTTTTTGCTAGTTTTCAAATTCCTCAACACCATAATCACTTGCTCCTAGGATGCCCTAGCGTGTTTGGTTCAAGGTGGTAGCAAGTAGGTAGAGTGTTTTTTCTACTTAGAAGAGCTGAGGTGAGAAAATGAGAGAAATGTTTTTTGCCTTATATCGGCTGTAGCCTCTACACGTGTAGCTACAATCAATTTTTTGATGTTTTTTCAAATAATTTTTGACTCAACAATTCTTTGTCGATTGAATTGATATGGCAAAAAATCATGATTTTGTAATTTTTTTACCGATTTTCTCAACTATGCCAAAAAATATGATGGGAAACCCTCTACCACCATGTTGATTGTCAAATTAGTTTTCATGTCATTCAATAAGGCTGCCCTTATCAAGAAATTTTAGGAAGAGGTTGAAACCTAAGTTAAGGTGACAAACCTTAACAAAATCTTCACTAGCCATACAACCACTAAGGCTAATTTGGTAACAAATATCTTGCTTAAAAAGAGATGTCAACCTAGGGGTTTTAAATGTGCTATCCAACTCAAAGGGGAAAATGGGTGACCAATAGTTCAAACCTATGATCCCTTCAACATATAAGCTTTGTGCCCACTCCCTCTAAATACACAACTCAAGGTCCATGTAGTAATAAAAATATGAATTCACAAAAATCCAAAAAATATTATTAGATTATATACTATCAACTTCATATTGTAGTTGAGCATCGTCATATTTGTTTGCATATTGGTCCCATCATCTCTTTTTGCCACATAAAAGTTATTAAACATTATACTCTTTATAGTGACCTAGATATTGTAGGGATAACTCATCCCCTACAACACAAGGAAAAATATGATAAAGGATACATCTAAGTAGGAGGTTTGTGAGTGGTAGCCCATAAAGGAGAGGTGTGAGGGTGAAAACATGGGCTTAGCATCAATGTTGACTAGAATGACATCATATCCATATTGTACAATGACTCCCTTGAAAAAATTAACATAAAGTATAAGAATAACATGCTTGTCACCTCTAAGTCCAATTTTATATGCATCATCAAAATGTTTCACCCCATTTCCAATCCCCCCACCTATATTACCATGATGCCAAAACTAGGTTTTTCTATGAGATAATATTTAAGTTTATGACCTTAGTAAGCACATCGATCATAATGACAAGCCCTTTTTAACGAATTTATGGGTTTCAAATTTTTTTAAACCAATGTAAATATATAGTGGATGTTTTATGGAATATGGAATTCATTAGTTTACCTAGTGAAAAACAATGCCATGTAAGAAATTTGGATGGGCAAGTAAATCTATAACAATAGATTTTCATTCTTATGGTTATTATCAAGGAATTGCCAATGGAT
The DNA here is from genome assembly GCA_028583015.1 of Wollemia nobilis. Lineage (NCBI taxonomy): Eukaryota > Viridiplantae > Streptophyta > Pinopsida > Araucariales > Araucariaceae > Wollemia > Wollemia nobilis. The sequence continues at coordinate 8,854,018 of JAQPPZ010016467.1, read as the reverse complement.
ACCACATCATAAACAAACAATGGAAATCTTCATTCTCATGGCTATTATCTAGGAATTGAATTCATACAACAAAAAGGTAAAAAAGGTGAAGCATGTCCCTCTTGATTGAGGAATTTATTCTGAATTTTAGCTCTTTCTCATCCTTTCTCTATCTTTATAGGTTTCACAAATTGAATATGGGTCTACAAATGGTTATCTTTGCTTGACAAGCTTACCGAGAATTCAACACTTACTAGCTTTCCAACCTTACCGACCTATAAAATTATGCCTCTTCTTTCCTCCTTATTTTATCCTTGGAATTCATTATTTTGGCATAATTCTGGTGTTGTTGAGAAAGAGTGAAAACCAATTGGCTATTGCTACTGGACTTCTTCACTAGGCCAAGAGGAGTGTAGACATTGTCAATGGAGGATCAACTCCAACAAACATTGGGATAATTTTATCTAACACAAATATGGATTTAGCTAACACCAGGATTGTTATTGGGTTGCCATTAATTAATATGCCTTCATTAGATAACACTAGGAAGGCTAAGATTGACTATCCTTTTCCTTTAATGTGCTATCAGTTCCTCTAGGAACATGAGTTTTTAGGTTCAAATGTAGCTTATGCCTAGAGTAATTTCTTATTCTCACTTTTGTCATTTTACAATGGCTTATTCACCATGTACCCTTAAGATGTTTTGTTCCTCAGGAGTGATTTAATGCTAAGAATGGAATGCCCCTTATATAGGATTTTATTCTTGAAGAAGTCATCATTTGGTTTACCATATCAATCCTTTTTCTTTATCTTAATTGTACCCAATTTTCAAGAAACAATATTTCTTCATACAACTGAATCATCATTTCTCATAATCTATTACACCATGTGATGTGCCCAGTTGTGTCTTTCAAAAATTCTTACTTTATCCTTAACTAATTACCTTATATTCTATTTGCATACAACTTTTATTTATTTTTCAACCTATTTACACAAAATTATTGTGTATCTACATGTCAATGATGTTTATTTCCTATATTTTGCATAAAAATTTATAGTGACCCAAAAAAATAATGCAAAATTTACACTTTTTTCTCTAGTATATGTGTTGAGGCATGGAGACTTTCCTGTTAGAGTTCTTCCATGAAATTGACTTTGAGCTTTGATCAGTTTCCAAGCATATCAAAAAAATAACACTGGTGATTCTTCTCAAGCATGTGAGTTGTTGATCACCTTTTCCATGTGTATTGGTCTACGTGCCACATAATTATCTAGTAAGTGGAGATTTCCAATGTACCTAAGGTTTTTTTGGCTTAGAAAGCAATCTTGAATTCTCTTCTATCAAGATCCATCCTCCCATTTTTTGTACCAAAATCTTTGGGTTTGCTTGTTGGAGCATGTGAGTGGCCATAGATTGTGATAAATCATAGTGGTTAGTAGATTATGCCCATTTTCTAAATATAAAAAAAAACATTGCATTGGGACTTCTAGATAAAATTTTATTGTTGATTAGCCTTTGCTTTCCATTTGCCCAATCAATAATTTCCATCTTAGCTAGCTCATTGGCCTCTTCAACCAAATTTACCTTTTGTTCTTCATACCTTTGAATATGAAATGGTCTTATTTTTTCACCATAAATCTGAACTATTTTTTTAATGTAAGGGAATGCTAAATGAGCATGATTTTTTGCTAGATGTCCTCAAATTTGCACCAAAAACTCCTTAAATAAGCTCATCCCAAGTATCGATGGTACATAAATGACCATCATATTTTGAATTGTTGCTAAGTCTGGCAATCTGTATAGCAAGAATGGAACCTTTTCTATAATCCCCATTATTCTTATTGGTATTCCATTGATACATTATTCCAGAGTTAGCATTGTTATATTATAGTCCCATAGCATCACAAATTACCTTGGGCATGATGGTAATATTCACTTTCTAGTCTATCATACAATTATGTAGCACCTAACTTTCTAAACACACAGATAAGTAACAAGGAAGAGAGTCACACTTTTACATAAGTATAATTGCTTGGGTTATTTTTTAGGATCTATATGTGGGACTTTTTTGGCCAATGAACTTTATAGAGCTACTCTAACCAGATTTACATATCCAAAAACTAGTAAACATTCTTTTAGATTTTTTACTTCTCTCACAACGTTACCTCTTGGATTATGCATTGTCTTCATCATCTTCTACATTAGTCTTTGATATATTTTCACCATACCTTCCCTTTGTTTCCTGAATATATCCAAGTAATACAATTTTCAGTAAGCTTATTCCCTTTGAAATTGTGAGCATAAGGTATTTGGTCTGCATTGTTTTATACATATTTTTGGCTTTCACTTTTTTGGGTGATCTCCTTGTAAATATAAAATCACTTTTGGCTCATATTTTGACTCTTTTATTTCTTCCTCCACTTCATGCTTAAATTCTTCTATGTATTTGATCTTTTGATCATATACCAACCATATATGATGACAAAATCCTCCTCCCAAACTTTTCGGATCTATTGTAATGGCTACAAGACCATCTAACTACCATGCAATCCTTGAGTAGAGGTGAGATTGAAAAAATTGATTGGAGTTGTTGGAAATTCGAGTTATTTTATGTTGTCATTGATATCACATGGATCATTGATGTCACACGGATCACATTGAGTTTTGGTGGCCAAATGATATTTTGGAAAGCATTGATAAATATAGGGTTTTTGTGAAAACCAAGGTAGGAAAAATAAAAGGTTTTATTTAAAACCATGGATGGCATATTTGAACTGGATTTTTCTTAAAACCCAAGTTGGCATTTCGTTTCGTCGAAAAAGGTGCCCCGGTGATGGAGATATTAATTTTTAATATTTAGTTTAAATTTTAATTATTTAAAATTTAAATTTAAAATTAAATATGCAAGATTTACGCCAACATCATCAAAAATAATAAGGAGGCTATATAAATGGGATACCTAAGGTTCATAAACTAATACTTTCTCGTGGTTAATAATCGTTGGCTAAGCATACGAATTGAGCTCGTACGAAAATCTTTTAGAAAGCAGAAGCAACGAATAAACGAAGGTTGGTCGAAGTCCAAAGTCATCATGGACAAAGTGGCTCATTGGTAGTTGGATTTTGGCTAAGGTGTGTGGTAGCACAAATGTCAAGGTTTCAAATCCCCTTGACTAGGTACGAAAGTCATTGGAAGAAAAGTACTCGAAGCGCTTTTGATTTGCGGAAATGGAGGAAAGGTTTTAAGGCATATTGTGCCTTTCCCTTTCCAACGAGCAGCTATCTCGTGTGGAAACCTTAGCCATGGCTAAGGCACTCACAATGTGGGCTAGTCGGGGGTTCGAATCCCCTTGAGGAGGTAAATACATTTTTGCTCTAATTAATTTGTTAAGCCCTAAGTTGGAGTTATAAGGTGTTACAAGTGTGAATAAGGTTGTTTCGAAACTGGATTAGAAAAATCTCTTTCTAAGCTTCAGTGTGAAATCTCCCTACATTTGTCGACAGAATTTGTTTTTGAATTGTCGGCATCTCCTAAAAATATTTGTCGACAATTGTTTATTTCCCTAACTCCCTCCTACATTTCCCTAACTCCCTTATCCCTCCATCTCATCTCCGTCCCCTTATTTCTCCTCACCTTCCTCCCCTTATCTCTCCAACTACCTTCCTTATCCCTCCAACTTATTCGTACCCACTACCTCCTTCCCTTTCTATATATTATTTCAAATGCATATGTTGTAAGTTGGAAGGTTTTTTAAATAAATAATAATTTATTTTTGTCCTCTGCAATTTTTGTTGACTGCACAGCGGTTGAATTCTTCATCTGGTATCAGAGCCCAGGTGTGTGCCAGGTCGGACACAGATCTCAAGGCACGCGGTTTGACCTGTAGGGCACGGTTCCCGAGGTAGGCACAATTTTTGAGGCAGGCACGGTTTTCAACACAGGCGTAGAGGACGACGATCACGAGCAGGATTGGCTCGGATCCTGAGGCAACTGGATACGTGGCAGTAGCAGAGCTCGACACGTGGCGAGCGATGATTGGCAGTAGGCGGCTTTGTTGGTAGCAGGTGATTGGGCAAAATTTCGCCATGTGGCGATTCGTCGTGGCAGTGAGGTGGCGAATGGGGATTGGTTGAAGCGGCGGTGAAAGTTTCTGGTTGAAGATCGACTGCCCGACGGCAATCGAATTTAACATTGCCATTTCGGGTTAATAAACCCTGTGAAGTGCCTTTACCCGCTGCATGTGGGATAAAGGCAATTTGTTTTTTTTTTTTTAAATGTGCTCGGTGGTGATTTTATTTATCACCGCCTTCCCTTACCTTTCACGTCTGAGCGACGTGGTGCAGCGGTCAACGCTGTCCGCTATCCGGGAGTTGGACACGGGATCGATTCCCGTTAAATTTTTTTTTTTTTTAACTGTTGCCGTCGTCGGGAGGTGATAAAGTGCGGCCCGTCCGCTTTGCTTCCAAGCGGAGCCGCTTGGCGCAGCGGCGAAGTCATTTGTTGGTTGAGTGGAGGTCCGGGGTTCGAGTGCCGCCGGAGGTAATTAAACATTTTTTTGTTTAAAATCGTGCCACCTAGAAAGTTTAAAAGGCGGATCTTACGCCTTTGTCTTCAGCAGCGCCGTGTGGTTGAACGGCAACGAAGCCTACCTAGCACATCGCAGGTCGCGTGATCGAATCGCGACAGAAAAGGTAAAAAAATTTTAATTAAGTTTTTTAAAGGTTTAAATTTATTTAATAATTTTTTATATTATTGTTTTAAAATTATCTTTTTTTAAATATTTATTTTTAAAAGGATAATTTAAAAATAATAAAAGGTTATTAAATTTATTTAAAAAAAACCTTTATAAAAATTTATTTTGCAAACCTTGAAGAGTTTTTTGTGGCCAATTAAAACTCACCCAAGGGGGCTTGAAAATTTGCATATTGTGAACCTGGAAAAGTGACGGGAAGTCTTCCGGAGCGCTCGTTTAGCACCTCCAAAATTTTTTGGACTCCCCGTCTCGTGACGGGGGTGGCACGCCAGGGGCGCTGCCCCTTGGAACCCCGTTTAAGGGTTCAATATTGAAGTGGAGCTAGAGCCAACAGAGCCAAAGCCAGTAAATCCAGAGCTAGTAGAGCCAGAGCCAGCAGAGTCAGAGCCAGTGGAGCCAGAGCAGAGCCAGAGCTAGAGCTAAAGCTAGTATTGGGAGTCTCATAACAAGCAATCAGTAAGAGAATTACTTTGCTTTGTAATTACTTATTTCAGTGAAATCAAAGTTTGTTTTTTGAAATGGCTACAAGTAATAGTCTACCAATCCCTGAATTTAATGGTAGCGACTATGATTACTGGTCTATAAAAATGAAGACTTTGTTGATAGGAAAAGGCCTTTGGGATGTTGTAGAAGAAGGCTATGAAGAACCAACTGCTGTAGAATGGGCAGCTTTTTCAACTGCTGATAGAAGGGCTAAAAAGGAAGCCCATAAAAATAACTCATTTGCCCTTTATCATATTCATGCTGCCTTAGATAGAACTATCTTCCCTAGAATAGCCTCATATGTAAATGCACAAGATGCATGGAATGCCCTCAAAGAAAGCTATAGAGGTAGTGATCAAGTGAAGCAGGTAAAACTGCAAACTTTGAAACGAGATTTTGAGAATCTCAAGATGCAAGAGAATGAAAGAGTCGGTGATTACTGTGTGCGATTAAAAGTAGTAGTCGACAAAATGGTCACACTAGGAGAGGATATTAAGCCAGAGATGATGGTGAAGAAAGTGTTGAGAACACTTCTTCCAAAATGGAATTCTATTGCAATAATTATTGAAGAATCAAAAGACTTAACCACATTGTATTTTGATGCATTAACTGGTTCACTTCTCTCACATGAAGAGAGGTTGCAGGAAACTCCTACCACCAGCTATGGAGGAGATGACAAAGCTTTTGCCACACATGAAGGAAGAGGTAGAGGCCATGGCAGAGGTCAACAAAGAGGCAGAGGTAGGAATAATCAAAGAGGGGGAACTCCTAATAGAGGAGGATCATCCAATAGAGGTGGAAATCAGAATAGAGGAGGACAACAGCAAAATAGAGGGAAACAGTCTGGCAAAGGAAAAGGAGGAGACAAATCAAAACAAGTTTGCTACAATTGTGGCAAACCTGGCCATTATGCTCGAGATTGTTGGTCAAAGACTTCGCAAGGAAGCAGCAGCAACCAGAGCAGCAGTCAGTTTGGGAATTTTGGAGAAGAGGAAGAGTCCTCAAATCTCTTTCTCTCTTATGGCCAGACAGAGAAAAATTTGAATGATACATGGATTTTGGACACAGGGTGTTCAAATCACATGAGTGGCAAAGAAGAACTCTTTGCTAAGATAGACTCCTCATACAAATCCAGCATTCGGTTGGGAGATGACAAGTCATTGGCAGTTGAAGGCATTGGAGCTATGGCGGTTCCAACAAAAGAAGGCATTAAACACGTAAGTGATATCTATTACACTCCTCATCTTCAACACAATTTGTTAAGTGTTGGTCAAATTCTTGAAAAGAATTATAAGTTGATTTTTGATGAGGGTAAATGCACCATATTTGACAAAAATAATAGTAATAGAATCATTACACAAGTGCCAATGTCAAAAAATAGATTATTTCTTTTGAAGTTTGGCCAGCCAGGAGGAAATAAGTTAGCAAATGTAGCTATTACCAATCCAAGTGTCCTATGGCACTTGAGATATGGTCACTTGAATTCAGCAAGTTTGAAGATGCTAACTTCACAAGCAATGGTGACTGGACTTCCCAAAGTTCAAGATAGTAAGGAAGTCTGTGAAGGGTGTGCCTTAGGCAAGCATGCCAGGTCGAAATTTCCTCATGGACAAGCATGGAGGGCCACCTATCCTCTTCAGTTGGTACATTCAGACATCTGTGGTTCGATGCAGACCAAGAGTCTAGGTAACCACTCTTACTTCCTACTTTTCATTGATGATTGCACAAGAATGTGTTGGATATACTTTTTGAAGCATAAGGATGAAGCCTTTGCATGCTTTGTTGATTTTAAAGAAAAAGTTGAAAGTGAGAGTGGATATTCTATAAAATGTCTTAGATCAGATAGAGGAGGAGAATACTCCTCTAATCAGTTTTTGAATTTTTGTAAACATCATGGCATCAAGAGGCAGTTCACAACTGCCTACACACCACAACAAAATGGTGTAGCAGAAAGGAAAAATTGTACCATTGTGGAGATGGCGAGATCAATGCTTCAGACAAAGCATTTGAGTAATGCATATTGGGGAGATGCAACAAGGACTAGTGTTCACATCTTGAACAGAAGTCCTACTTCAAGTTTGAAAGGGAAGACACCTTACCAAGCCTGGTATGGTAAGAAACCAAATGTGAAGTATTTCGGAGTAATTGGTTCATTGGCATATGCTCACATTCTCGATGAGCTGAGAAAGAAGTTGGATCCAAAGAGTCGGGCTTGCATTTTTGTAGGATACTTGTGAAAACACAAAGGGTTATAGACTCTACAATCCTACAACTCGAAAGATAGTGGTTTTAAGGGATGTGATTTTTGATGAAGGGGGAGAGTGGGGTAAGCCCCAAATATTCAATGATGTTGAAGGCACTGATGTAGTAGCTCGACGAGTGCAACCACGGCTACCACGAAAGGAAAGCAATCTCCGCCCACACATCCACCAAGTCCATCTTCTGATTCAACTGCTTCACCAAGTCCTTCTCCACAGCGATCAGTAAGTTCCTCACCAATGGATATTGATGTTCCATCCAAAGGTAAGAGAACTTTACAGTATCATCCATCATCTCAGATGTTGGATAAAATTTTTTCAAGAAGATATACTAGGAGTCAAGCTAGTGAAATGGAATCTATTTTACACATATTAGAAAGTATGCACTTGTATGGTCATGATGAATCTCAGCAAGAACCCAGAGGAGATCAAGTTAACTATGCTTTGTTAACTAGTGCACAACTTGAACCTTCTAGTTATGAGAAGGCATGTACTCAGAAGATTTGGCAAGATGCCATGGAAGAGGAGATAACCTCTATAAAAAACGACACTTGGGAGCTCGTGAAGCTTCCAAAAGGAAATAAATGTGTTGGATGTAAATGGATCTTCAAGACCAAGTTTAATGCTGATGGAAGCATTGAGAAGCACAAGGCAAGATTAGTGGCAAAGGGTTTTACTCAGAAGTATGGCATAGATTATGAAGAAACTTTTGCTCCTGTAGCCAGACAGGAGACAATCAGAACAGTTCTTGCCTTAGCTGCACATAAAGGATGGAAAGTCCAACACATGGATGTGAAGAGTGCATTTCTCAATGGTTACTTGACAGAAGAAGTGTATGTTAAGCAGCCACAGGGATTTGAAGTGCAAGGTAAGGAACACCTTGTTTATAGATTGAAGAAGGCACTCTATGGCCTCAAACAGGCACCAAGAGCTTGGTACTCACGCATTGATGGGTACTTCAAAGACTGTGGGTTCACCAGGAGCAAAAATGAACCCACACTCTAGTACCTAAAGCAAAATTCACCTTTGACCCTTTCTTGGCTTGCACCCGCGAAAACATGACATGTCGCGATATCGCGACACTTTTCGCCTCCTTGTCCTCTTCTCGGCTTGCACCCGCGAAAACATGACATGTCGCGAAATCGTGACACTTTTCGCCTCTTTGTCCTTTTCTCGGCTTGCACCTGCAAAAACATGACATGTCACGAAATCGTGACACTTTCTGCCTCTTTGTCCTTTTCTCGGCTTGCACCCACGAAAACATGACATGTCACGAAATCGTGACACTTTTCGCCTCTTTGTCCTTTTCTCGGCTTGCACCTGTGAAAACATGACATGTCGCGAAATCGCGACACTTTCGCTGCCTTGTGCTCTTCTCTGTCTTTCGCCCATGAAAACACAACATGTCACGAAATCGTGACACATTCGCTGCCTTGTGCTCTTCTCTGTCTTTCGCCCGCGAAAACACATGTCACGAAATCGCGACACATTCGCTGCCTTGTGCCTTTTCTTGCCTTGACCTCGCGAAAATAGAACATGTCACGAAATCGTGACACTTTCGCTTTCGTACTCTCCTTCTTTCCTTTTGTCGCGATATCGCGACACTTTTTCTCCTTGGCGCTTTTCTTCTCATCGGGTCGCGAAAACCCGACATGTCGCGATATCGCGACACTTTTTCTCTGTGAGCTCTTTCTCTCGAACCTGTCATGAAATCGTGACACTTTTTTGTCCGTACAATCCTTCTTGCAAATTGTCACGAAATCGTGACACTTTTTCTTTCTCTGCCTTCCTCTTCGCTTCGGACCGCGAAAATGAAACATGTCGCGAAATCACGACACCTTTTTCTCTCTCCTCTTTCTCTTCGCTTTGGATCACGAAAATGAAACATGTCACGAAATCGTGACATCTTTTTCTCTCTCCTCTTTTCTTCGCTTTGGATCACAAAAATGAAACATGTCACGAAATCGTGACATCTTTTTCTCTCTCCTCTTTTCTTCGCTTTGGATCACGAAAATGAAACATGTCACGAAATCGTGACATCTTTTTCTCTCTCCTCTTTCTCTTCCAACATGTCACGAAATCGTGACAATTTTCCTTGCTTGTGCCTTCTCTCCGAACATGTCATGAAATCATGATAGTTTTCTTTGCTCTTTCTCTCTCTTCCAACATGTCACGAAATCGTGATAGTTTTCCTTGCTTGCGCCTTCTCTCCAAACATGTCACGAAATCGTGACAGTTTTCTTTGCTCTTTCTCTCTCTTCCAACATGTCACGAAATCGTGACAGTTTTCCTTGTGCTTTCTCTCTCTTCCAACATGTCGCAAAATCATGATAGTTTTCCTTGCGCTTTCTCTCTCTTCCAACATGTCATGATATCATGATAGTTTTCCTTGCGCTTTCCAAACATGTCGCGATATCGCGACAGTTTTTCTTTCTTGGCCAAACATGTCACGATATCGCGACAGTTTTCTTACTTGTCTTTTTCTTTGATCTTTTGAATGTTGGCCTCTTCTGTCTTCTTGGAAATTCACTGTACATGCTTTGACTGACCTCTGAACTCCTGTCCACTGCATCAATCGATCTATCTGTCTGTGTTGACAACAATGACAATACTATTTCTGCACCTTGCTCAACAATCTCCCCCTTTGGAATTGTTGGCAACACATGTGCAATTTCCTGTAATTCTTCTCCCCCTTTGACAATAATACCAAAGGGCTGCTACAGACTCCCCCTGAGTCTATGCACAACATTCTCAGACAAACATTGTTATAGTTAGCAAAAATCATGAATATGAGCAAAACTATAAACATAGGCATAAATGCTCCCCCCGAGAATGTGGTCCCGATTGCTAGTCAATTCTTGGGAAACGTGACCACTCCCAACTTACTCCGTAGGTACTCAAAAACTTCTTTGGGCAACGGTTTTGTGAAGATATCCGCTACTTGCTCTGTAGTTGGAACAAAATCCAATTTAACCTCACCTTCCGCAACTTTATCCTTCAAAAAGTGATACCGGATTGCAATATGTTTGGTTCGAGAATGCATAACCGGATTCTTTGAGATGTTAATAGCACTAGTGTTATCACATTTAACTGAAATTGGCTCTTTGAAGTGAATACCAAGATCTTTCAGGGTTTGTCTCATCCATAATATCTGCGTACAGCACGTTGTCGTTGCAATGTATTCTGCCTCTGCTATGGATAGAGAGACTGATTCTTGTTTCTTGTTGTGCCATGCTACCAGCCTGTCTCCAAGATAAAATGCTCCTCCACTGGTACTCTTTCTGTCATCTATACATCCTACCCAATCTGCATCTGAATATGCAATAAGAGTGAAGTCCTTACCTTTTGGATACCATAACCCATACTCCATAGTACCCTTGAGGTACCGAAGAATCCTCTTCATAGCTGTCACATGAGTCTCTTTGGGACTAGCTTGAAATCGTGCTACCATGCATACTGCCTGTAAGATATCTGGTCTTGTAGCTGTTAAATACAGCAGGCTCCCAATCATAGATCTGTACATGGTTTGATCAACATCTGGAGATTTGTCATCCTTGCTCAACTTGCAACCTGTTGTCATGGGAGTGCTAACAGGTTTACAATCCTCCATTGTGAATTTTTTCAGCATTTCTTTCACATATTTAACTTGAGAGATAAAAATGCCCTTTTCATTTTGATTAACTTGCAGTCCGAGGAAATACGAAAGTTCACCAATCATAGACATCTCAAATTCTTTCTTCATTTTATTTGCTATGTCTCTACAAGACTCATCCATGCTGCTGCCAAATATGATATCATCTACATAAACAACAAGTACAATAAGATGGCCATTCTCTGTTTTGACATACAAATTGTTGTCCACCATACCTTTCTTGAACCCCTGTTGAATAAGATAGTTATCCAACCTTGCATACCATGCTCTGGGTGCCTGTTTCAGACCATACAAAGCTTTCTTTAACTTGCAAACAAAATTGGGATTGTCACCAAGTTGGAAACCATCTGGCTGCTCAATATAAACTTCTTCTTCAAGTTTGCCATTCAGAAATGCTGATTTCACGTCCATCTGATAAACTTTGAAATTCTTGTGTACAGCTAAAGCCAGAAACATTCTGATTGCCTCGAGTCTAGCCACTGGTGCAAAGGTTTCCTCAAAATCAATACCTTCAACTTGAGCATAGCCTTTACAGACCAATCTTGCCTTATTTTTGACAACTTGTCCGTCTTCGTTCAATTTGTTTCGAAAAATCCATTTAGTACCGATTATGTTTTTATTTGCAGGCCTTGGTACTAACTCCCAGGTTTTGTTTTTCTCAATCTGATCTAGTTCTTCGTTTATTGCCTTCATCCAACTTTCATCTGTGCTTGCTTCAACAACATTTTTGGGCTCAATGCTGGATAATAGAGAGTAGTTCCTTACTACTGTTCTCCTTGTCTGAATACCAACTATGGGGTCCCCAATAATTTGCTCTTTGGGATGATTTTTCTGCCAGCTCACTGTTTTGAATTTCTTGTTTTCTTCTACTTCTGAGTCAATCTCCTTATTCTCTTCTGTTTCCTTTTCTTCATCTCCTTCAATAACTTCTTCATAAATAGGGTAGTTTTCTTCATAGCTAATTTCTCGTTCCCTACCTTCATCAACCTTAACATCGGCACTCTCCACAATTTTCTTTAGCCTTTTGTTATAGCATGTGTAGGCTTTGCTTTTTGTCGAATAGCCAAGAAAAATTCCTTCATCAGCTCTATCTTCAAACTTACCAAGATTATCTTCAGTTCTTTTGATGTAGCACTTGCTGCCAAAGACTTTGAAGTATCTTGTTGTTGCCTTTTTGCCGAACCATAGCTCATAAGGAGTTTTGCTTTCATGTGTCCTCAACATGCACCTGTTTTGGATGTAAACCGTAGTATGAACTGCCTCTTTCTAGAATCTGTCTCGCTATTTTGTTCTCTCGTCAACATTGTCCGTGCCATTTCTTGCACTGTCCTATTCTTTCTTTCAACAACACCATTCTCGTGAGGTGTCCTTGCTGCTAAAAACTGTCTTTCGATCCCATATTTTTGATAGTACTCTACAAACTCCTCTGAGATAAACTCTCCTCCTCTATCTGATCTTAAGCATTTAATTCTTTTTCCTGTTTGATTCTCAACCAATTTTTTGAAAGTCTTGAACATTTCAAAGGCATCTGATTTAAGCTTTAAAAATAGTACCCATGTCATCCTGGAATAGTCATCTATGCACAACATAAAGTATTTGTCACCATTTATGCTTTGTGTTCTCATGGGTCCACATAAATCAGTATGTATTAGCTCTAAAGGTTTTCTGGTGAAGTATTCCTTTGATTTAAATGTGGATCTAGTTTGCTTCCCTTTTTGGCATGAAGCACAGATGCTATTTAATGGTTTGCCAATGGTGGGTATATCTCTTACCGCCCTTTTTGAACTTATTTTTACCAGATTGTCAAAGCTAATATGACCGAGCCTCTTGTGCCACAGCCAATTTTCATCTTCCTATCCAATCAAACATGCTCCTTCTGAAGTCTCCGAGAGAGTATACAGGTTTCCAGAAGTCCTCGATCCAGTAGCTATCAGCTTCCCACCGTGTGCTTTTCTAACTTCACAACCCTGCTTCTTAAAAATGACTTCATGACCTCTGTCACAGATTTGGCTTACGCTCAGTAGGTTGTGCTTCAAACCAATCACAAACAGGACTTCTTTGGAATTGATTTTTCCATCACTTATCTTGACTGATCCTTTGCCAACTATCTTGGCTCCATCATTATTTCCAAATTTAACTGAGCCACCTTCATATTTCTGTAACTTTTCAAACTTTTGTTTATCGCTCTGTCATGTGACCGGAGCATCCACTATCCAGTATCCATGGTGCAGATTTGTTCTGTGCTTTGAATGTTGTCTGTACAATCAAGGATTCCTTTTCTTCCTTGGGTCGCTCCTTTTCTTTCCACTCTGGTTTGACTACAGTTTTGGTCACTTGTTTAGACTTTTCTTTGTCAGTGGCCTGTGCATGTTTTTCTAGGAATTTTTTGTTTTGTCTTAAACCATTTGGTTGAGATTTTCTTCCCTGATATTTATTTGCTGCATATGTACTTCTACAATTTCTTGCAATGTGTCCAAAGTTATGACAGTTATAGCATTCTACTGCATAATCCATCAAGGGTGAAAAGACATTTCTATCGGTGAAATTTCTTTGTCCTATATTATAAATGCAGTCTAAAATCTTATGACCGTAAGCATTGCATTTAAAACAATAACCAAAAAAGGATTGATTGAACCTGGGAGTTGGTTTTTGCCATTTTGTAGTAGGAGCCACAAATCTTCTTCTCCTTTGATGTGAGACGTTTGTGAATCCATCATTGTCAGCGCTCTTTTCGTGCCTGGCATTATTGCTTTCTTTTGCATGATTTGTTTTTCCTTGATCAACCCTGATCTTATCTTCTTTCTTTATGGGTTCTATAGTTAAGGCCTTTGATCCATTTGACGATTCTCCTTCGACGAAGCCCAAGCCAAATTTGATGCCTGTACTCCTTTGGCTATTTATAATCTTTTCCAGCTTCACAGAGCTTCCTTCAAGTTTGTGATAACAACTCAATTTTTGATTCATCTCTTCTAGCTGAATCCTTAAACCAACAATTTCTTCTTCCAGTTTGCTGCATTCATCTATTTTCACGGTTAATTGTACTTCGAGTTCTTTAGACATTTTCTTAAATTCGTCTGTCTGTACTTTCAAACTTTTTATTATGTCATTGGCATCCTCTAGCTTTCTTGAAACCTTTTTATTCTTTTTCCTTTCTGTACTCAACTCTTTAAGTGCAGCAACCAACTCACCTTCCAGATATACTTCAGCCTCATCCTTAAGGTTTTTATCACCTTCCTATTTTTCTTCTATTTTTTCTTCTTCAAATGCCATGAACAGAGCTTCACCTGTTTCTTCTTTAGAATCCTCACCCGAGCTTTCTTCAAAAGAGCTGACATTCTTGGATATGAAACTTTTCTTCTTGAAGTTGCTTTTTCTAAAATTTGGTTTCTTCTTCCAGTCACCTTTTTCTTGGTGTGACCCTTCATCATTTTTGGTTTTCTCATTCATTGGACATTTAGCTGCAAAGTGCCCGATGCCTCCACAGTTGAAGCACTTAAACGGTAACTTTCCTCTCGTATTTTCCTTTTCCCTTTATAAGTTTTCGAACAAAGTTAGCTTCCATTTCATCCGATGTCTCTTCATCCTCGGATTCTTGTTTAGTTTTTATATTTTTGTGTGCTTTAAAAGCAGCTTCTCTGTCCGTGGGCTTAGCTTGTCCTATTCTCATTTCGTATGCAGTCAAAGAACCATGCATCTCATCCATGCTAAAAGTATTGAGATCTTTAGCTTCTTCTATAGCAAAAACTTTAGAATTAAATCTTTTGTGAAGAGTTCTTAGTACCTTTTTCACGATGACCGCATCTTCCATTTCCTCGCCGAGTCCTCTAATCGCATTAATGATTCCATTGACTCTCAGCATATAGGCCTCTATGTTCTCATCGTCATTCATTCTTAATGCTTCGAACTGAGCTCGATGCGTTTGTAGCTTGGCTTCCTTGATCTTGTCGTCTCCTTCATGAATGCTCTTCAGTTTGTCCCACATGTCTTTTGCCGTTTTATAGCTCATGATCCTTATTAGTTCACTGTCCACTAAACCACACATTATAGCATTCTTTGCTTTAGAGTTATTCTCAAATGGTTTCTTACCGACAGCATCGGTTGGAGGTGTGGCGGGTATTGTGTATCCACTTTCTACCGACTCCCGGATGTCGTATCCCAGAGCACAAAGATATGTCTCGCATCCTGATTTTCCAAAATGAATAATTAGTTTCATCGAACAATGGAGCTTTATTTGATGAGAATCCTTCACCACCTGCCATTGTGTTCCTTCCTGGATCACCTTAGCTGATTAAGCTTGTTCAGGAACCTTGCTCTGATACCAATTGATATTCTCACAATGACACTGAGAGGGGGGGTGAATCAGTGTAGCTATTTAAATTCAAATCTACAACTCTTAAAGCTGAAGCAAAGAGAACTTAAAAGCAGATAAAGCAATTATCACAAGAGAGCACACCACAACACACAATGTAACGAGGTTCACCAATTTGGCTACTCCTCAAGAATGACCGCTTGGACTACGGTCCAAATCCAGCCTTTGCAAAACATCAATTTTACAATCCATTTACCAAGCACCCACTGGAAGGAGCACCAACCCCTGATTTATCTGCACCAACAGAAAGGAGCACCAACCCCTATCCAAGCACCAACTTGGATTACAGTTTTGAAAACTATATTAATGACATAAAAATGCCTTCGCTCTTACAAGACCCTGACTGGTCTACAATTTATCAAAACATAGTAAACACTTATGGCTCTTCTTGTCGCTCTCTTACAACACTCTTCTAACCCTCTTTCGGTAGCACTTTCACACATTCAACGACAACCTAATTCTCCATGCAACTGCCCTTTTATAACAATATTTTCATCTTGAAACACCTATTCTTCTGTGACTTCCATAATCCTGCATGCACCCTATTAATAGACACTTCTAAAAGTAACTCCTTTATCACATAGTAATTTGTACATGCATTCTATTAATAGCTCTATTTCTTGTGTTGGACTTTCAGTATAACTATCGCTTGATGGTTACACTGCTTTATGGGCCCTGTAACTATCGTTCTATCTTTAATGCACTGTGCTTATTTTAGCTTGCATGATTTCTATCTGTAACTACCCCTGTAACTGTCACACTAACTTTAGTTGACTCTTCTTATATTGGCTGCATGATTTTCCTCTGCAACTGCCCCTGTAACTGTCGTTCTACTTCAGTTAACTATCCGTAATCGTGCTGTTGCGACCTGTCATGAAATCGTGACACTTCTGTCTCTTTGTACTCTTCTCGCATTTTACCCATGAAAACATGACATGTCACGATATCATGACATTTCTGCCCCTTTGACCTTTTCTTGGCTTGCACCTATGAAAACATGACATGTCACGATATCGTGACACTTTTTGCCTCTTTGTCCTTTTCTCGGCTTGCACCTGTGAAAACATGACATGTCACGAAATCATGACACTTTTCGCCTCTTTGTCCTTTTCTCGGCTTGCACCTGTGAAAACATGACATGTCATGAAATCATGACACTTTTTGCCTCTTTGTCCTTTTCTCGGCTTGCACCTGTGAAAACATGACATGTCACGAAATCGTGACACTTTCCACCTCTTTGTCCTTTTCTCGGCTTGCACCTGTGAAAACATGACATGTCACGAAATCGTGACACTTTCGCTGCCTTGTGCTCTTCTCTGTCTTTCGCCCATGAAAACACATGTCACGAAATCGTGACACATTCGCTGCCTTGTGCTCTTCTCTGTCTTTCGCCCGTAAAAACACATGTCGCGAAATCGTGACACATTCGCTGCCTTGTGCCTTTTCTTGCCTTGACCTCGTGAAAATAGAACATGTCATGAAATCGCGACACTTTCGCTTCCGTACTCTCCTTCTTTCCTTTTGTCGTGATATCATGACACTTTTTCTCCTTGGCGCTTTTCTTCTCATCGGGTCGCGAAAACCCGACATGTCGCGATATCGCGACACTTTTTCTCTGCGAGCTCTTTCTCTCGAACCTGTCATGAAATTGTGACACTTTTTCGTCCGTACAATCCTTCTTGCAAATTGTCATGAAATCATGACACTTTTTCTTTCTCTACCTTCCTCTTCGCTTCGGACCGTGAAAATGAAACATGTCACAAAATCATGACACCTTTTTCTCTCTCCTCTTTCTCTTCGCTTTGGACCGCAAAAATGAAACATGTCGCGAAATCGTGACATCTTTTTCTCTCTCCTCTTTTCTTCGCTTTGGATCACGAAAATGAAACATGTCACGAAATCGTGACATCTTTTTCTCTCTCCTCTTTTCTTCGCTTTGGATCACGAAAATGAAACATGTCACGAAATCGTGACATCTTTTTCTCTCTCCTCTTTCTCTTCCAACATGTCACGAAATCATGACAGTTTTCCTTGCTTGCGCCTTCTCTCCGAACATGTCGTGAAATCACGACAGTTTTCTTTGCTCTTTCTCTCTCTTCCAACATGTCACGAAATCGTGACAGTTTTCCTTGCTTGCGCCTTCTCTCCGAACATGTCGCGAAATCGTGACGCTTTCTTTGCTCTTTCTCTCTCTTCCAACATGTCACGAAATCATGACAGTTTTCCTTGCGCTTTCTCTCTCTTCCAACATGTCACGAAATCATGACATTTTTCCTTGTGCTTTCTCTCTCTTCCAACATGTCACGAAATCGTGACAGTTTTCCTTCTAAAACATGTCACGATATCGCGATGCTTTTCTTTCTCCTAAAACATGTCGCGATATCATGACAGTTTTCTTACTTGTCTTTTTCTTTGAGCTTTTGAATGTTGGCCTCTTCTGTCTTCTTGGAAATTCACTCGTACATGCTTTGACCGACCTCCGAACTCCCGATCCACTGCATCAACTGATCTATCTGTCTGTGTTGACAACAATGACAATACTGTTTCTGCACCTTGCTCAACAATGACAAAATTTGTTTTTATAAGGGTTGTGATTATTATTTCAAAGGTGGATGAGTTGTTGATTTAATTTGATGTTAATAAAATTGAGAATTAAGATTTAGGAGAAATAAGGAGTTGTTACAAAATAATTTTTGAGAGATTTATTGATTATTATTTTGATAAGGGTTTTTATTAAAAAAAGACTTTGGTGGATGTGTTTATTAAGTTGGAGTAAAAAGGTGTAACTTGAGTTATGCTTTATCTTGTAATTATTATTTTAAGTCCACCAACCCTTATTGATATTTGAAAGGAAAGTTGTGTTTAGTGTGGCAGATTTTGTGGACAACTTCTTGGCTTCATAAAATGTATGGGCACATTCTCCTATTGATTGTTTATGGTGGTTGATTTTTGAAATATCATTGTAGAGAAAAGGATTGATTGTGGTTTTCTTTTAGAAAGTGGTTGATTGAATGTTTCAAGGTTTTCTGGTTTGAGAGTTGTGTTTAAACCTTGTTTTATAAGCATAGTTGTTGAAGCCCATTGGTTATGTAAAGAATTTGAAAAGAACATGAGTATCATTGTTATGTGAAGTTTGTGGTTGAGCATTGTTGGAAAAATTTGAGTTGGTTGATACATGCTTGGACTAGGATTTTGTGAGAAATACTTATCCCTTGTGATGATTGGTTGAGTTGAGTTGATTGATCCTAGTCAAGTAATTGAGTGGTGTGATTGTTCAAGTTCCATGAAACAAACTATTCTATAATTCTGATTTGAGTTGAGATTGGGATTTGAGTATAGAACATATTGAGTCTCTAACAATTCTCTTTATGCTTCTATGATATTGATGAGTTGTGATTTATTTGAGTTGATATTGGGATTTGAGTATAGAACATATTGAGTCTCTAACAATTCTCTTTATGCTTCTATGAGATTGATGAGTTGAGATTGATTTTAGAACATATTGAGTCTCTAATTATTCTCTTTATGGTTCTATAAGACTTGATTTGAGTTGAGATCATTTTAGATAATTGTTGTCATCCATTGAAGAGTGCATTGCCATTCATTGTTGAGTTCATCTTTGAGCCTTGCATTCATATATTTGTGGATGAGATTTGAGTACTACTTGAGCATGATTGATTGAGCCTTTGATAAGGCCTTTGGGATAGATTTCTGGATAGATTTGTGGCAGTTTGTGTATGATTGATTGAGCCTTTGAGAAGGCCTTTGGGATAGATTTTTGGAAAAATTTGTGGCATTTTGTGTATGATTGATTGAGACTTTGAGAAGGCTTTGTGGACAGTTTTGGGGACAAATTTATGGATAGTTTTAAACAGATTTTTGAATAGATTTGGGATAGATGTTTATGAGGTTCTGAGTGAGCGTATTAAGTAGAGTTGAGCAAGTTCTTGGTGAGCTTGCTAGAGCAGTTTTGGACAAGTTCTTCATGAGCTTGTTGGATTAAATTTGAGCAAGTTCTTGGTGAGCTTTCTAGATCATATTTGGAAAAGTTCTTAGTGATATTATTGGAGCATATTTAAGCAAGTTCTTGGTGACCTTGCTAGAAGCGGTTTTGGACAAGTTCTTAGTGAGCTTGTTGGAGCAGATTTGAGCAAGTTTCATGTGAGCTTGTTGAGCAGTTTTGGACAAGTTCTGTGTGAGATTTTTATGCAAATTTGGACAAGTTCTATGTGAGCTTGTTATTGCCTAGATTTGAGCAGATCAAATAAATTTGGACAAGTTTTGTGTGAGCTTGTTGAGCAGTTTTGGACAAGTTCTGTGTGAGCTTGTTATTGCCTAGCTTTGAGTAGATCAAAGAAATCATTGTATTGGATAAGGATCCTTATTTCTATGTGAAATATTTTAAGGATATTATCTTATGGAGTACCCTACATTGGGGGAGACAAGTTAGACCTTGTGTCTCAATTGTGTATGGTGAGTTGTGCTCTTGCTTACTATTGCTATCTAGGTTATTAATGCACATTCCTATATTTGGTTATTGCAATTAAGGACATTACTTGATATTGGTTTGGAAAGAAAGTAAAAAGTTGTCTTATATTGTTCACCCCCCTCTCAGTATAATATTTTATTCTTTAGGATTTTCCATTGTAATGATTGTTACAAAGGGGAAAAACCATACATTTTGTATTATTCTTGGTGCTAGATCCATCGGGATCCCAAAGGTGACTGCGGTGGCTGTTATAAATCTACACTCGATGTAAAGGGGGAAGAGTTCACTAGAAATGGTTTAAGGACTCGCTCCATGTCTAGGGTGGAATGTGTTTGGATGTGTTCAATTAAGAATCCATCTATGTTTAGAATTTCTAAATTAAGCTATGAAAATGAAAGAACAATGCAAGATACAAGATGCAAGAATACAAGAGCTAAGCCTAGTAGATTCTTTGATTCAATGATATCCAATCCTAGGTTGCAAAGTAAAATATTTTAAGCAAGGGCTTAAGAGAATGCACAAATAAAACCCTAGATGCATACTATATGCTCTTATGTTACATTTTGGTACAATATTGCAAGGATATAATAATCATGAGATGTACAATAATATTAAAGAATGTAAATCTGCAATATGATTGAGATATGCATTAAACATAAATGATATATAAATGAATACAATGTAGCTATGGAGGAAATGAGTACGCTATCAATATAGCTATTGGACTACATTGCATCCATCACCAATGGATGGTGATCCACACATAAATGAATTACCTACTAATATCCCTAAGCTACTTTGTCACCTACACTCCCCTTGATCTCTATTCTAACAATGAGGCCATCCTTATATAGGCAAAATAGGATACTTGGCCAACACTCTATCTAGTTGTACAAGTGACACCTTGCACATGGACACTTGTGCATTTATTACATTGCATGAAGTAACTAGATAACTCCCTCCTAAAGTAATCTGAGTCCTACGTAATTACCTTTGAAGATACATTTATATGACCCAAATTATGGAATATAAACTATTTCTAACATCCCTTGTATTACATTATTTGGGTATTGAAGACTTTTAGTCTTAAATATGGATCTTCATCTTCTTCTTGAGCTTCATATTCTTCCTCTGCATTATTTATAACGTGTTAAATCAAATAGTCAGTATTTCTATAGTATGTTACATTTACTGATAGAGCTTTCACATCATAATCCTTTGTAGGTTCTTCCAGTTCCTCAATTTACTCTATCTTCTGAACCAGGTGGCCTCTCTGATTTCTCTTCTGGTATTCTAGTTGGGGATAAGTTGTCGGTCACTAAAATTTATGTTGATGAGGGTTCCTTTGGTATTTTTGTGGTAGAAATTAATTCCCATTATTCATATAGTTTTCTTAGTTCTTGTTCTTGGGATTGTATCTATAATAGTTGGTGTTGTGACCCTTCTTTTTGCATATCTGACAATACCACACTTTTCATCCTCTTGTTGATGTAGCAATATTTCCCTAAGGATTATCTTTTGATGCCAATGTAGTGTTATTCATATCATCTTTCAAGGTGTTTTCTACTTCATATTCTTGAAGTATATTAACTAGATCATCAAAAGAAGTATCTTTACTTAAGACATGTAAAGATGTGACCAAATGCTTATAGATGTCAAGAAGTGCTCTCATAGTTACTTTAGTAAGAATTTTATCCTTGACTATTTCTCCTAAGGTTAACAATTTCCCTTTAATATTTGCTACTTTCCTTAGGAATAGTTCTATGCTTTCTCCACTATTCATTTTCAATGAGTGAAGTTAAGTTGGGAGATGAAGAATAGTTGTCATATTATTTCCTTCAACTATTTTCTCTAGGATTGTCCATGCATCTAAATATGTTTTAGCTGAACTAATATAAGGTTATCATCAGTGATAGCAAATGTTATTATCATAAAGGCTTTTGAATAATTTTCTTCAAAATTTAGGATTTTAGTTTCACTTGTGGTAGGCCTCTATGTTTTCCCTTTTACAACATCCCAAAGTTTTTCTTACACTAATATTGCTTTCACTTTATTTTTCCAAGAGAAATAATTAAGACCCTTAAGAAGTTGAGATTCTTCTAGAAAGAATTTGTTAGATACCATTTAGATCTTCAATATCAAGTCTTATATTTGTAGGCTGCCTTATATCTCACTATTTTTTTTGGAGTATGATATAGTGCTTTTTGTAAAGATAAAGTTCAATTTTATGATTGATTTTGTAAATTAAAACATTAATTTATCTAACACCTTATTTCTCCTAATTGAACTAAGCACTTTTCCAGTTTTCAAGAGGTTTTAATGTTGGAATCCTTTTGTATTTTTTGGATAAATTTAAAGACAAGTAAAAATATAATTTCCAACTTTAACAATAAATATTTAATAACCTCTTTTTATGACCCTTAGGTTTCAATTTCTAATTTCCAAAGACCTATTTTGATGTTGTAATCTTTATCACTCCAAAGTTTGGAAAATTAGAAAATTAATAATATTTGAAAAATATCAAAGAAATTAATCCAAGTTGAATTACTTATTTCTCCTAGGTTGAGATGAAAATATTATTTTAATTTGGTAAGCTATCCCCTATAGTTTTGCTTTCACTAAAATAAATTTGATACCTTAGTTTATAACCCTTATATCTCCAAAGTTGAAAGCAATAATAAGATAGGATTTAATCCTTACCTTTTTGATGCTAGACTCCCCACTCTTTGGTGCTCCCTTTGACTGAATATAACAGTGATGATGTGATTCCTTAGGTGCTGGAATAAATGGAGGTAGACATATTTAATGTTGGAATGTATACACTACTGAATATAGAAGATTTGACCTTCAAATAACCTAGTCTTAAATGCCCCTTCTTCCTTCCTTCCACGCTATGCTAACTATCTTTGAATACATTTTTTCTCAATCTCTCCTTGATGCAACATTTGGACTTCGAGCACTATTATTGGAGGAGAAAAACTTGGCTTCATGACACATGTCATGTCCATTACGTATGGGCACCCTCCTACATACTTCCTTCTTGCTGCTTATCACTATGTAATGCTTACTCCTTTGTGTGGGACTTGTGGATAACAAGTGTCACCACTCTACTCATCTATTGAGAATCATAGCTTCTAGTAGCACTTGAGAGATAAAGCTTCTAGTAATGCTTGAGAGTTGAAGCTTCTAGTAACGCATTGAGAGTCGAATCTTCTTAGTAACAATGCTTGGGTGTTTGAGAGATAATGTTCTTGTAACACTTGCTCTTGGAAGATAGATGTCAAGTGTCATTCACTCTCTCTGCATGTAGACCGTAACACCTTCCAAGGAGATTATAACTCCTTAGGTCTTTTAGTTTACCATTCCTTTACTTTGCTACATTTCTTGAGTAGCAAGCAACCTTGTTTTTTGTAGGTGGATTGATGAGGTGCTGAGTAGCAAATTTGATGCTTGTTGGCAATTTTGGGTACATTGCCTTTGCTCAAGTGTTGATGTTGTCATTGATGTCAAGAAGCGGAAGGGTTTTTGTGAAAACCAAGGCAGACAAAATAAAAGGTTTTATTTAAAACCATGGACAACATATTTGAAATGAGTTTTTCTTAAAACCCAAGTTGGCTCTTCGTTTCGTTGAAAAAGGTGTCCCGATGATGAAGATATTTAATTTTAAATATTTAGTTTAAATTTTATTTATTTAAAATTTAAATTAAAATTTTAAATTAAATTAAAAGTGTCGACGTGTTAATCAATGCATCATAGTACATATAAAATGTGGCAATGGATTTCATTAAAGTAGAGCGAAGGATTCGATATCAATTTCTATGCATTTCGTTTTCGACATCGTCTTTGATGAGGGCGCACGCAATTCGAAAACCAAAAAGGAGAGTGTAGTAATCGATAAATTTTGTTCTATTCTAAGCGCACTAAATCCGACATTACCCACAGTGGAGAAGTGGCTTTGGCACGTTTTGAATGACACGATAATTGAGCACGAAGTGCCAGGAGATAATCTGGTGATGCAGGGTTTTCGCATCTCCCGAGAAGGATAAAGTCAAACAAAGTAATTGCCCTTTCGATTTCATACCCATGTGGGCGGTTGGCCTATTGGTGGCTCTTCAAGTGCTTGTGCGTTAGCTAGCGAGAGGTGCTGGGATCAATTCTCCTCAGCAGTTCTGGTGGTAAGTGCCCTATATTATTTTTGTTGAGGCCTAAGGCTTGGTGCTAAGTTCATAATGTTTGTTTGATGCCTAAGGTGATGTTTAGGTAGTAGTGGTGCTTTCGTGAGTAGTTAGTACCATGGACCTTGGGAGACATAAGGGCTTGTTTTATTAGTTATATTTAATGTTGGGGATGCTTACCTTTTGGAAATGCGAACTATGACATGCGGGAGACATAAGGGTTTAGAGGAAGTTTTTCTTTACATAAAGTTTTATAATCTTAATTGTGAGAGGAGTAAAAAGGTTTTAAAATAATTGTGGGGAATGTATTAAATTGGAAGTTAAGGGGTTTTGTGTTATTGGAGTTTAAAAGGGAACCTTTAAGTGGAAAATTTGTTCTTGCTATGCTAACCTTTTAAGTGGCACAAAAGGAGTGATTTTAATTGTGGCAGATTAACAAAGAGGCTTCTTCATCTTCACAATAAGGTATGGGCACATTCTTCTTATGAGTATGATTGGTCTATGTTTTCCTGAAATAAGATTGGAGTGAAAAGGTATTCAACTAGGTTTCCTTTGGTTGGGTGTAAATCCTATTTTCTGGTTTGTTGAAGACTACTTATGTATTGTTATCATTGATGAGAGTTTTGGTGAATGCATAATTCTGGTTTGAGGTAGTGGAAGCATTGTGCACTAAGGTTTATGTTTGTGAGTCTTGCTACTTGCTTTGAGTTGGTGAAACCCTTGGTTGGCTATTTTGAGGTTGATGGTTGAGTTGCTTCCATAGAGGTTGTTTGATCAAGTTATTGCTTTTACTTGATTCATGATATTGGGCTTACTCCATTGAGTTGATTTGAACAAGTTATTCTTTGCATTTGGTGATATTGTGTGGGTGGCTGTTTTGTTCAAATATCTTTGGAGGGAAAAGGATTTCTACTTGTTTCCTTTTCTTGTGATGATTGGTTGAATGCTTCAAGGTTAGTGTTGAGTTGAATGATGTTGGTTAAACCTTGTCTTTGAGCATTGTTGTTGAAGCCCTAATTGGTTGAGAAAATATATTGATTGTTGGAAATAACATGAGTATCATTGTTATATGAGATATTGCATGGTTGGAAATTGTTGGGTTGTGTTTCATGTTCTTTAGAAAAGCATATTACATCTATCTTATTTCTATGAGATTTGAGATTGAGATTGAGAGTTAAGTATAGAACATATTGAGTCTCTAACAATTCTCTTTATGCTTCTATGAGGTTGATGAATCACATTGGGTCTCTAACAATTCTCTTTGTGGGTTCATGCCAAGCAAGTTTTCTTGATGAACTTGTGAGCAGGTTTTGGACGAGGTTCCGTTGGGGACTTGTGAGCAGGTTTTGGACAGGTCCTAGCAGAGGACTTGTGAAGCTGAGTTTGATAGTTCCATCAGAGAACTTGAGGACAGAGGTGCATTTGTTCTATCAGAGAACTTGAGGACAAAGTTGCATTGGTTCTATCAGAGAACTTGAGGACAGAGGTGCATTGGTTCTATCAGAGAACTTGAGGACATAGGTGCATTGGTTCTATGAGAAGAACCCAAGGACATTTGTGCTAGACCGAAGGACTGTGTTTGGTGCAAATTTGAGGACCAGCTTTGAGGTGATAGAGTTGAGGACAGAGGTCTCCAGCCAGAGCAGGGAAGATAGGTGTCTTATGTGGATAGAGTTCCATTTGCTAAGGGCAGTGGAGGCGAGAGGTCTTCTAGAGGATCACCGACCGGAGCGGAGGTAGGGGAAGGTATCTCCTTTGAGCAGAGGCTCATAAATTTAGATTGGGGGAAGGTATCTCCTTTGAGCAGAGGCTCATAAATTCAGATTGGGGGAAGGTATCTCCTTTGAGCCGAGGCTCATAAAAATTGTAATCGGGAAGGATTCCCAGAGGACTTTGATATAACTTTTAGAGAAAATTTTTATCCGTGGAGTAGCCCACCTTGGGTGAACCACGTAAATTGTTGTGTCACTTTGTGGATGGTTTTGTGCATTGCTTTGATATTGCTTTGGATATATTGCTTTACTATTTTGAAGTATAAAGGAAAAAGTAAAAAGAGGTCTTATACTGTTCACCCCCCCTCTCAGTATAAGCTTGTGTTCTTCAGATGCTTCATTTGATGGATGATCTTCACCAAGATAGTTTTTCATTTTCCTTTAATGCTTCCAAAATTTTGAAACCTATACGTATTTGTAGAGTAGATGTTGTTTGTTTCTCCTTGGTAGAGATAGATACCTTTTAGATGTTATCCATGTTATTGTTCACCTTACGTTGGTAGGAGTATATGCCCATTTTTTTCTCTATAGTGTATATGTTGTTTGTTCCACTTTTCTATCCATATCATGTTGCTATCCATATCATGTGGCTATCCATCTCACGTTGCTATCCATCAGTGAATGTGCACTCCTTTACATAGCTTTGACGATGGCCTCTTGTGGGCTTTGTTTTGTAGGTTTGTCCGTCCAAGGTGCGCTCTTCAAGTGGTTTCTATTGCTTGGGAAGAGAAGTGCTTACATTGGTTGTCTTTCCTTGTTTATATTGTGTCTTTTTGAGACATGTCCGAATTTACTTCTTGGATTGTAAAAAATAGATTTAAAATGATGCAATACAATGACTATATATTGTACATTAGCCCCTTTTTGCACTCTTATTTTAGATATATGATTTTTATTTCATGAAAGATTTCCCTTCCCACAATACAAGGGTTTTGAGGTTGTCTTTTATGAGTATACACCTTCCCTTTTTGCTTGGATACTTTTATATTAAATCCAAGATTTAGATAACAATAGATAGAAGCTTTTAGTTTATGCAATTTTATGCATTTTCTTTTCTCGCATTCACTCCTGTAATGCTTTGGATCTGAGACTCTCCAAGTCTCACTGTAGCTTCTATTTTTGTTTTCGGTTCTTCTCCAAGTTTTGGAGGATTCTAACCTTTTTTGAGTGGCTTTTATTGGCCACTACAAGTTGTAGATTTTAGTGCTTCAATAGTGTCTTTAGACACTTGATACCAATTAGATTTTATGCCCTTCAAGAACACAAAAGATAATTTTATTTTAAGATTAGTGTACTAGTGCATAATAAATCTAATAGACCCTTTTTTTAATGCACAAATAATTTCACCTTATCACTCCAATTTAAATCTCAATGCACTTTAATTAATCTACTGCAACTATTCATGAATAACCTAAAATGAATCTTTAGAAATTCTACAAATTCACTACAACTAATATTGTAGGACTTAGTTTTCTTTTCTATTTTCTAAGTAGATGATAGGTAGTTGATAGATATAATTATAAATCTAATCAAGTCCTAAATAACATGCAAATGAAAATTAAAATGAACCTCTTTCTATTTGCACTTTTGAAGGTTGTAATCTACTTTTATTTATGCAACTTTAATACAGATAAGGTACTCAAATAAATCTTAATTAATGACCTAGATAGCACCAGTAGTTGCATAACTTTTTAATATTTTGTAGCTCCTTATTCTACTTTTGTAGAGGATGTAGATCTTGGTGCCTAATATCACCAAGTTGTTGCTCCGAGTAGGGTTTTGCAACTCTCTGTAGACTGTTCTTGAACAACCCGTTCTTCACCAAATGATGGTCTCAATTTTTTTTTACAAGCCTAGGATTTGGTGGCTTGTTCTCCTCTTGTAATATTCTCCTTCCACTATATATTTGGATAAGTCTCTATATTTGAAGTGGTGACTTCTTAATCTTCAAATCTCTTATATTTGATGAGCTTGTTCTGTATTCAAGTCTTCTTGTTAAATTCTAACTTCAAGAAAGATATTCCTCTCAAGATTCTAAATATATTGAGTTATTTCACTTGATTCATATTTTGCAATTCGGAACTCCTTTCAAAATTCTCCTTCTCTTGGGCTTGTTATCAGATGGCGACAATTGTCCCAAGTTATTAACTATCAAGGGCTTCTCCTTGGTAGTGGATTTCTCCAGTGAGATCTCCTTTGATGATTTCTTTAGTAAGGATTTCCTAGCCTTTTTCTAGATGCTTGATGAGACCTTTCTAAGGTATTTGTAACTTATGATGGTATTCACTTGAGACCTCTTCAACATTCTACTCCTAAAAGTGTTGGCCATGTGATCTACTCCTAGATCTTTGATTCTACTACTTTTGGATTTGAGCAAGACTCTCCTAGTCCTTCTTCCATGTTTGGAAGTCCTTCAATGAGATCTTCTCATGATCTCCTTTACTTTAGGTTGAATTGATTCTAAATAATATACCCTTCCTAACTATTATGTAGGAAGTTTCCAAACTCACTGAATCTTCTTTCCCTGCAACAAAAATGTTAATACTGAAATCTTAATATTCTTATAAATTAGATATTTCTTTCAAATTCCTTTTTAGGATCAAGACTTTTGAGGCCTATTTTAGTATCAAGGCTTCTGTGGCCTTTTTCAATATCAAGGATTTTGTGGCATTTTCAATATCAAGACTTTTGTGGCTTCTGCTTCAAGGCTTTTATGGCCTTTTTGTATTAGACTTTTGTGGCCTATTCTTCAAGGCTACTATGGCCTTTTTGTATCAGGATTCTATGGCCTGTTCTTCAAGGCTACTATGGCCTTCTCGTATTAGGCTTCTATGGATTGTTCTTCAAGGCTACTATGGACTTTTCAATCTACAATGGAGATATTCAATCTCCTAGCTTCACCACACCTTTTCTTCAAAAGTCTTCTTCCGTAGTGTTCTTCTCCTGCACAAGAAACTAATCTCTACACTATGAGGGCACACTGACCTTCGAGCAATGAATTTGGAGTCTCCTAGATTTCTATTGTAGTAGGAGTACTAATCCTCTGAGAATTAGTTATATGCAACTAAAGAAACTTTAGGAAACAATTAGAAAATTCCATATATCTTGGATCTTCACTAGATCCTCTAGATTGAGTGCTAATTCCTAGTCTTCACGAGTTTTCCTATAACTCTTGTCTAGCTATAAAATCAAAACTTATTATCAATCCTGGAAGAACGATTTAAAGGGTAGAAATATAATATATATTATACTGAATTATTTATCATCAGACTTAATTATGTTTCTCTTAGTTTTAGGTTTGCAAAAAATGATAACAATTACAGAAAAATAAATTATGTAGAATTGAAATAAAATGTAATGTATGCTGTTATTATTTAATTAAATGCTTTTTATATTTGCTGATGTGGATCCACGTGCAGATGATATTAACTATCTATTTTACTTTATAATTTATGATGATGCAATTTATGTTAATTGATAAATTAAAGTTAATCTACGTACTAACTATTCCTATTCTATTTTAGGGGGTGAGAGAATAGGGACTGGTTGTAGGAGTGGGCCCTGCCTCCTAAAGTATAGTGTAAATCTTTCTCCCCTAAACTATTTTACTTTAGTAATGTTGTGGCTGCGCCACAACTAACCCCAAATCTTGGGGACCCACTTTAAAATTTTAATTTTGAGATTTTTTTGGTAGCTTTCGTAGGATTCATCCATGCAATTTCAATCCTAATCCTTTGGAAGTTTAGTATATCCCTTCTTTGTGCTTGGTTTGTGTAATGGGATTGTTTTCTTTCAATTTTTGTGGAAAAAATCAAGGCCTCCGTCATTAACTTGTAAGGCCATTAATGTAGAGGTGGATTATTTTTTTGTGGTTTCGTTAGGTTAGTGTTTTGGAATTATTTTGCCAACCTTAGTTTGTTTCATAGGGTTGACATTGTGTTTAATTTTTAGTGTGGTTTGACTTGTTTGATGTTCAAATAAACATTCAAAGTTGATTAATTTAAATTCAACTATTTAAATTAATCGAATTTGAGTGTTTATTTGAACATCAAACAAGTCAAACCACACTAAAACTTAAACACAAGTCAACCTTATGAAACACACTAAGGTTGGCAAACTAATTCCAAAACACTAATCGAATGAAATTTAGATAATAATATATAAAATAAAAAAGTTAAAAAAAAAAATAAATAAATAATAAAATATGTACCTATATATTTTATATACAATCAAAAACCATATATCATATATATATCTATATATATATTATATATTACATATTACATATTACATATTATATACATATGTAATAATATATATTAAAAAAAAAATATAAGTGATTAGTTTGAGCTTTAAGGCATACTTTTAAAGATTATCAATTTATGTCTTTAGGTTTGTATGATTAATATTAATGTTGCCTTTCCTTATGCGTGCAAGAATGTGGACATATGCCAATAATATTTGGACATCATTATTGGGGAAAGTCGACACTATCGAGCAGTGATGCAATGAAGAAGACAGATTGGAACGTGGTGGTGAGGCTTTAATCGAGTGTTGAGAAGACACACCAGACTACGATGAATGTGGCAGTAGGGCTACGAAGATTGGTGATGTCTATGTGCAAGGGGAAATCCATTGCGAATGACCCACACAACACAAGCGAAGTAGGATGTCAAACAGTAAGCGGTAATTTGGATCAAGACTTCAAAGGATTGTATGCATTTTGACGATTGATTTATGGATGAAGGACCCACTGTATTTTGATGAGGATGACGCTAGGGTTTATTTTGATAGCACGAATATGCATACAACAAGGACCTAGAGCAACAAAGTGTACAAAAAATATGGGGCATAGTCAGCATGCCATAGGCGGGCCTGTAGGATCATTACATTTTCAAATGATGAGAGCCACGGAGGCCCGAGTGTGAGAAACATGGACCATTTACTATTTCTTGAACAACATAGTCCCAAGCATGGAAGGATAACTAGTGTATAATGTGTATAGCAGATTTGAATACACACAACAACAATGGAAAAAGATTATACTAGCGTAGAACTTACCGATGTAGAACCAGGACAACAATGCAGCGTCCAAGATAATATCGATAATATTGGTCGCTATTTATGTTTGATGAGGTGGACGAGCCTTTTGAAATGCAGCCAAAAAATCCATGAGATTGGAGTGGTGATCGGCATGGACGTCGATGTCAAAGGAAGCCCTGAATTATGCATAGTGACTCGGCTTCGATGCGCAGAATAAGTACCCATCCATAATTCATGGTGATTGACCAAATGACACAACAGGTTTGGCTAAAACAAACTATGCGTATTCAAGATCAATAGTGTTGAGGCATAGTATGAGTAGAAAATTTCCAGTGTGGTTTTTGGGAGTAGACATCGAATCAATGGTGTGATTGAGAGATGATGTATAGGATGTAGGCAGTTTCAGATCACAAAAAATGATGCATGTGTTGATAGTGGACGAACGACAAGACTCGTTGATGTGGATGAATAATTGTTGAGATACGACAAGGGTGGAGATAGCTTGGACATTGATACCAAGAGGAGATATGATCAACGAGTGTCGATGCAATAGAAAGGGGTAATAAATACCATCATGAGTTGAGTAGTAGGTTCTAGGGCCAAAGTGGAGGCCATGAATGGTAAGATTACAAAGATGAGGTAAAATTTGTTGCAAATATGAAGAGGGTTTAGGCCCATATATCTAGATATTTCTAGGCTTAGTGTGAACATGGCTATAATGGTCGACATAGTTTTGTTGGTAAATTTTTAAAAATCTTCTAAACTCCCTCTCCTACATTCTCTCCATTTTTTCCTCCTTTCCTCTCGCCGCCATTTCCTCCTTATCTCTCCATATCTTTCGCTCCCTATTTCCTGCTACTCCTCATCCTCCTTATTCCTTTGCCTCCTTCCTTATCCCTTATCCCTCCACATCCCACTATTTTCCCTTCTCTCCCTTCCTCCTTCTTCCTCCTTCTTCCCTATAAATACCTAAGCACTATGTGTGTAGTATGTAATTTTTTGAAGTTAATTCAATAATTTTTTTATGTTTTAGCCCACCTACGTACACTGGTATCATATTCGGGTGCACTTTTTGAGGCACAGGCATGGAGGCATGAGAGCAGAGATCGAGGGTGTGGATCTCGAGGTAGGTGCTAATGTGGATGTTGAATAGGCAATGACACGTATTTTGAGGTAGAAAGCATTGGTTGAGGTGGCAACCAGGCATGAATATCAAGGTGACATGCAGGTACTGACTGGGCAAGATGATCTGGAAAGGCAACACGTGGCAAAAGTGGTTGGCATGTATGAGTGCGACATGTGGCTCGAAGCGGTAAAACATGTTGCTGGTGATTTCCTGAAGGCAATCAATATTACTGTGGCTCATGGGCATTTAAAAACAATTGGTTTGCCCTCCTCCCACTGCATGTGGGATAAACCTTTTTTATTTTTTTAATTTTTAGCTGTCGCATCAATATAAAAATGTTTATGCTCATCGTTGATCTCATCTGAAGCACGTAGCGCATTGGCAAAGTTGTTTGTTGGTCGGGGAGAGGTCCTGAGTTCGAATCGCTCAAAAGGAATTTTTTTTTGTTTGTTTTTAGCATCGATTGAATGATTTAAATAAATCCTTGGCCTCATTTGCTTTCATGAAAGTTGTGTGGCGTAGTGGTTGAGTTGGTCATCGTTGAAGGAGTGGTCACAAGTTCAAATCGGCTTGAGAAAAGGTTTTTTAAAAAAAATTAGGTTTTAATTTTTTATTAAGGTTTTAATAAATTTAATAATTTTTCTAATTTTATATATTTTAATTAGTTTTAAATAAAATTTTATTTAAAATATAATTAAAAATATAAAATAATATTATTAAATTTTCTTAAAAAACCCTTATAAAATTTTAAAACTTTAAAAGGGCTATCTTTGTAAAAATGGGGAACACCGGAGCCTTTCGGAGCACCCGTTTAGCACTTCCAAAAAAAATTGGACTCCCCGTCTCGTGACACGCCAAGGGCACTACCCCTTGGAACTCTGTTCAAGGCTAAATATTTGTGTAATAGCCTCGACGACTGTAAAAGAGTGAAAATTGTAACCTCAGAAGCTCTAACGAATTTTCCTTTTTGCCTTGATGAGTATGTGATTAGATCTACCGGATGTTACCATGCTTTGTGCTCTCTACTACGGAGAGAATATGCTGAGTCATTTGATGAGAGGGTCCGACGAGACGAAATACAAACTATATTCAATCAACTATAGAATTTAGTGATAGCCCACCAGAGGAAACCAAATTTTGGTTACGAGGCTGACTCAGAAGATAATATATTTGGACAACGAGTGGAGGAGTTCGATACAATTGAAGCCGCACTTGTAGATCAAGCTAGTGATAGCTACTCTCTAGCTGAGCCATAGGAACAATCTAGTGAAAGTTATAACCCACGCTCTCTAGAGCTTGAGCCAGTAGAGCCTATGCTAGCATAGGTTGAGCCAATGGTAGCTCCTAAAATAGTTGTCATCAGTGACGACGAGGATTCCATTTTAGACAATTTTAGATCTCCAGTAGTGGACAATCCATAAGAAGAAGAAGAAATCAGTGAGAGAGTTAAGAAATCTATATTTGATTTGAACTTGTAATTGCTTTGTACTTCTGATTTTTAGTCAAATCAAAGTTTACTTTTAAGTAGTAGAAATGGCTTCAAATTCAAATTTCCTAATTCCTAAATTTAATGGTAGTGATTATGAATACTGGTCAATAAAGATGAAAACTATGTTGATTGGTAAATATTTATGGAAAATAGTTGAAGAGGGTTACACAAAACCCTCTCCCACTGACTGGTCTATCTTAAGTGCTACCAATATAAAATCCAAGAAAGAAGCCTAGAAAAATAATTACTTTTCCCTAAATCATTTACAAGCAGCCCTAGATAAAAGCATATTTCCTAGAATAGCATCTTGTATAACAGCTCAAGATTCTTGGAAGGCTTTAAAGAAAAGTTTTCAAGGGAGTGATCAGTTGAAGCAAGTCAGGCTTCAAACTCTGAAAAGAGATTTTGAAAATCTAAGAATGCAGGAGAATGAGAGAGTAGGAGAATACTGCATGTGAGTCAAATTCGTAGTAGATAAAATTGTCACTCTAGGTGAAGAAGTTAAACCATAGATTATGGTGAAGAAAGTGTTGCGAACACTTCTTCCTGAATGGAATCATGTAGCAATCATTATTGAAGAGTCAAAATATTTGACTGCACTTTCCTTTGATGCACTAATTGGTTCTCTTCTTTCACATGAAGAGAGATTGTAGGAATATCCTTCCACTAGCCATGGAGGCGATGACAAAGCCTTCACTTCACAAGAAGGAAAAGGACAAGGCAAAAGTTGAGGCAAAGGTCAGCACATAGGTAGAGGTAGGAATAGTCCACGAGGTGCAACTCCTAATAGAGGAAGATCTTCAAACAGAGGTGGAGGTTAGGATAGAGGTGGAAAGTAGAATAGAAGGAAGCATCCAAGACAAGGAAAAAAAATGACAAGTCAAAACAAGCTTGCTACAATTGTGGAAAACTTGGTGACTTTGCTTGTGACTACTAGTCAAAATCTTCACAAGGTAGCAGCAGCCAGAGAAGTCATTATGGAAATTTTGGAGAAGAGGAAGGAACCTCAAATCTCTTTCTCTCATATGGAAAGTCATCTCAGAACCTGAATGACACCTGGATCTTGGACACTGGGTGTTCAAATCATATGAGTGGCAAAGAAGAACTCTTTGATACTATGGATTCTTCTTATAAATCTAGCATCAATTTGGGAGATGACAAGTCATTGGTGGTTGAAGGCATTGGAGCCATTGAGGTTCCAAAAAAATAAGGCATGAAAAAAGTAAGTGATATCTATTACACACCTCATCTCCAACACAATATTTTAAGTGATGGTCAAATAATAGAGAAGAACTATAAGTTGCTATTTGATGAGGGTAAATGTACCATTTTTTATAAGAGTAATAGTGATAGAGTCATTACTCAAGTGCAAATGACAAGGAATAGGTTATTTCCTTTAAATATTGGATAGCTAGGAGGAGATCAATTAGTAAATGTTGCTATTGTAAATCCAAGTGTGTTGTGGCACTTGAAATACGATCATTTGAATTCAGCCAATTTGAAGATGTTAACTTCTCGAGCAATGGTGGCCAAAATTCCTAAAGTTTAGGACAATAAGGAAGTTTGTGAAGGTTGTTCCTTGGGCAAGCATGCTAGAACCAAATTTCCTCATGGACAAGCATGGCAGACCAGTTATCCACTCCAGCTAGTGCATTCAGACATTTGTGATCTGATGCAGACCAAGAACATTAGTAACAACTCTTACTTTCTTATTTTTATTGATGATTTTTCAAGAATGTGCTGGATATATTTTTTGAAGCATAAAGATGAGGTATTTGACTGCTTCATAGATTTTAAAGAAAGAGTTGAAAATGAGAGTGGATATTTTGTTAAGTGTCTCAGATCAGATAAAGGAGGAGAATACTCTAATGAATTTTTGAATTTTTTGTAAAAAACATGGAATAAAGAGGCAGCTCACTACTGCCTATACTCCATAGCAGAATGGTGTGGCTAAGAGAAAGAACCGCACCATTGTAGATATGGCAAGATCTATGCTTCAAACGAAGCATTTGAGCAATATGTATTGGGTAGATGCAGCTAGGACCAGTGTGTATATTTTGAATAGGAGTCCTAATTCAAGTTTGAAAATGAAAACTCCTTACCAAGCTTGGTATGGTAAGAAACTGAATGTCAAGCATTTCAGAGTGTTTGGTTCACTGGCTTACTCACACATTCTTGATGAACAGAGAAAAAAGCTCGATCCTAAGCATGAATTTTTGTAGGGTATTGTGAGAACACAAAAGCTTATAAACTCTACAATCCTAGGAATCGAAAGATAATACTTTCCAGGGATGTGATTTTTGATGAAGGGGGTGAATGGAGAAATCCCTAAATTTATAGTGATGTTGAATATCATGATGCAGGTTCTACACAGGTGCAGCAGATAGCACCAAAGAAAGGTAATAATACTCCTCCTCTAAGCCCAAGTAGACATTCGACTTCTAGTTCATCATCATCATCACCAAGTCCTCCAAAAATGTTATTCAGTTCCTCACAAATGGATATTGATTCTCCATCTAGAGGTAAGAGAACTCTCCAGCATCATCCATCTTATCAGATGTTGGATACAAATTTTTAAAGACAATATACTAGAAGTCAAGCAAGTGAAATGGGTTCAGTTTTGCAAAGACTTAAAAATATGCATTTGTATGGAGATGATGACTCCCAAGAACCTCAGGGAGATGTAGTTAACTATGCCTTGTTAACTAGTGCACAACTTGAACCTTCTAGTTATGAGAAGGCTTGTACTCAGAAGATATGGTAGGATGCCATGAAAGAAGAGATAACCTCTATAAAAAACAATGATACTTGGGAGCTCGTAGAGCTTCCTATAGGAAAGAAGTGTGTTGGATGTAAATGGGTCTTCAAGACCAAATTTAATTCTAAAGGCATAAATCAATATTGGTTGCAAAAGGATTTACACAAAAGTACAATATTGATTAGGAAGAGACATTTGCTCCTGTAGCTCAACAGGAGACCATCAGAACAATTCTTGCTTTAGCTGCACACAAGGGATGGAAATTCCAACACATGGATGTGAAAAGTGCCTTTCTCAATGGGTACTTGATAGAGGAAGTGTATGTTGAGCAACCACAAGGATTTCAAGAGCAAGGTAAGGAACACCTTGTTTACAAACTAAAAAAGGCACTCTATGGCCTCAAACAGGCACCACGAGCTTGGTACTCACGCATTAATGGGTACTTCAAAGATTTTGGGTTCACCAGAAGCAGAAATGAACCTAATATTTACTACCTAAAGCAAGGTAACGACATCCTCATAGTTTTTTTTTATGTGGATGATCTCATATTTATGGGTAGTAATAGAAAAGTGAATATGGAGTTCAAGCGCTCCATGATGAAACGGTTTGAGATGAAGGATATCGGCTTAATGCATTACTTCCTTGGATTGGAAATTCATCAATCAGATATA
The DNA here is from genome assembly GCA_028583015.1 of Wollemia nobilis. Taxonomy (NCBI): domain Eukaryota; kingdom Viridiplantae; phylum Streptophyta; class Pinopsida; order Araucariales; family Araucariaceae; genus Wollemia; species Wollemia nobilis. The sequence continues at coordinate 8,817,000 of JAQPPZ010016467.1, read as the reverse complement.
GGGATATTCATCTGTCAACATAAGTATGCTCGGTACATAATCAAAAAGTTTGCTATGGAGCATTGCAAACCAGTTGCAACTCCAGTTGGACATGGGATCCAATTGAGCAAAGAGATGGAGAACCTAAATTTGACGTGACCACTTTCAGGAGCATGGTTGGGAGTTTGATGTTTCTCACCAACATCAGACCTGATATTCAGTATGTTGTTTCTCTTGTCTCTCGATTTATGGCTAGCCCATCTGAGCTGCATTTGTAGGTAGCTAAGAAAATTCTTAGATATGTGAAGGGTACATTGGATTTTGGAATCCAGTACCATAAATGTAACACTATCAAGCTTGTAGGCTTCAGTGATAGTGATTGGGGCAGCAATATTGATGATAAAAAATCAACTTCAAGGAACTGTTTTAGTCTGGTATCAGGGCTAATAACATGGAGTTCCAAAAATCAAACTGTTGTAGCTTTGTCTTCTACAAAATCTAAGTATATAGCAGTCACCTATGCTAGTACTCAAGCCCTATGGCTAATAAAATTTTTGGAAGAGATTGGAGAATAGCAAAGTAGTCCAACCAAAATCTACTATGACAACATCAGTGCCATTCAATTGACATACAATTCGATCCACCATAGCAGAACAAAGCATTTTGATATGAAGTACCACTTCATCGGAGATATGGTGGAAAATTATATTGTTGAGCTTAAAGTTTGTCGCACGTTGGAGAACATCGCAGACATCTTCACCAAAGTGATGGCTAAAGCTCAATTTATAAAGATGAGACACTATGTAGTCAATTCTCTCAACTTTAAGGGGGATAATATTGCAAATATGAAGAGGATTTAGGCCCAAAAATATTTAGATCTTTCTAGGCTTAGTGTGAACATGGTTGTAATGGTCGTCATAGTTTTATCGGCAAATTTTTAAAAATCTTCTAAACTCCCTCTCCTATATTCTCTCCATTTTTTCTTCCTTTCCTCCCGCCACCATTTCCTCCTTATCTCTCCATATCTTCTGCTCCCTATTTCTCGCTCCTCCTCATCCTCCTTATTCCTCCACCTCCTTCCTTATCCCTTATCCCTCCACATCCCACTATTTTCCCTTTTCTCTCCCTTCCTCCTTCTTCCTCCTTCTTCCCTATAAATACCTAAGCCTTGTGTGTAGTATGTAATTTTTTGAAGTTAATTAAATAATTTTTTTATGTTTTAGCCCACCTATGTTCATATGCCAAACATATCATCATGGCATATGTTAAAATAGGTGCTAATATTTTGATAGGTAGTGCATCATTCGAAAACCAAATATGTAGGGCCTAAGCGTTATGGAAGAATAAGTCAAAGAATATTTTCCCACACGTGTGATGGGTATGGGAATGGTGGATACCCAATATCACGATTGATTTTATTAGCTTATTAAATAATAATGGTGGAGGACACTTTGCATTTCTTTGGTCATAAAATTTAAGAAGGAGAGTTAGACGTTATGATTTTGGCATATGAAATTTATGGTATCTGTTACAATTGATTAAGAGGTCCATTTTCAAAAGGGGTCGAGAAAGTAAAACGGAATGCGAAATTTGTCCCTTCGCATAAGAAGGTCTCTTTTATTCTAAAAAAAATAAAGAAATGAAATGAAACCTAAAAATAGGAAACTAGCAGACGTTTGGAAGGCAAATCAGTAATAGGAAAATGAAACTAAAAGTTTTCAAAAAACTTTAAAAACTCATGGAAACACTTGTGCAAGGGCTGGATATTTTTGGGACCTGGCTGCACCATGTTGGGCCAGATTTATGAATGCATTTTTGCCAACTACTGGACTTCTTTTCACCATGTTATGCCTATTTTAGGGGCTTTAGTTTTTTGCACATTTTTGTGAACATTGAATACCTATCAACTGTAATATGATGGAGAAGCTTAGATTTTATGCATTTTAATGGTTAATCTATTTTTATTTTCATTTTATTGCACCCATTCCTTAGAAGCTCACATCGCATTAATTATTTGACTACGTAATAGGGTAACATTAATGCTAGTTTTCTGTGCAGAATATTCATGCCTGTAGGTTTTGTGGAGAAATCTGAAGTTGCAACATTTTCTGTTTTTGTTTTTCATTTTTTTTATTTTACTAATTTTATTTTTGTAGATTTTTTTTAATTTTCAGACATTAAAAATTATAATTAAAAAATTAAAATAAAAAAAAAATTGCACGGATGCATAGAACGTACTTCAAAGTTTCATTTTGCACTTAGACGTTTTTGCTCTGAAGTCATTTCAAATTTTTAAAAATTAGTTAAAGTTGTTGTTTTATTGCAGATTTTAAAATTTCGAAATTTTAGAATTTCCATTTTGAGGTCAAATCTGATTTTTTCAGTTTTATATTTCAGTTGCAAGCATAAAATGAACTTCCCTTTACGAAAATTTCAATTTCGTCAATTGGATTTTGGATACCCAATTCAGCTTTTTGGTAGGGTGGAGATTTGAACCTGGGACCTCCCTTGGAGGATTGCCCTCTCCTCTCCAACTCACCTACAACACCTGGGTATCAAGGGGGTAAATTTCAATAACATTTCATAGCTACCATTTTGGAGCCCTAAATTGCCTTCTCTTTATAAAAATTCTGATTTTATGAAAGAGAGGTAATTTGTGCACTACATTGAAGGTTATTATTTCAAAGCATTAAATTATTCTTCTTTATGAAAATTTGATTTCATTTAAGAGGAATAATTAAAGTGACATTTTAAAGCCTCTATTTTAAGGCAATAAATTATTATCTCTTTGTGAAAACTAATTTCACCAAAGAGGGATAATTTATTAATTATATTAAAGGCTATATTAATCTCCATGATAAGAAGCTACATTTGAGGATCCTATTCATCATTTCAAATTCACATTCATAGATAGATTTAATCTTCATTTTCAGGTTTTAAAGTAGGATTTAACGCAAGATAAAACTTGATTAAAATCCACTTAATAAGGAAAGATAAAATCTACCTTAAAATCCTCAAGATAAAAGGAATTAAAGCACTACAACGTGGTCATATGAGTACCAACTCACAGTTACTTTTATTTTGGTTTCATGAACAATCATTAAAGTAGCATGGTAAAATAAACCAACACATGCCCCTTGTTTACAGTTACTTGCAATCACTAAGGCGTTCCTAGCATTGAATTGATATATTATTATTGAGATTACTAATACACATATGCAAATGTTAATATAGAGGAGACCTTGGAGAAGTTGTTTGTTTAACTTCTTTGTAAGAGAGGGCTTTGAGATCAAAATCCTAAGGGAGAGTGTAATTTTACAACTGGGTAAAATTAAAACTCAACATTTTTGGCGCTAGGAGGGCCATGAATTGGTTTAATTTATTTTATTTATTCTAAGCAATTCATGAATTAGTATTCATTGATCTAACGCTTTTTGATTGTTCATGGTTACTCAAGATTTTTAATTGCAGAATATTTCAAGTTCATTTCATTAGCATCTTTGGCTTCCTTTAGCACTCAACACTTTTGGAGCTAGGGGATTTGAATTGATTTATTTTATCATCATTTAGATGCTAAATTGTTCATGTTACTTGAAATATTTATTTAAAATCATTGGTCTTGACTAATGAGGTTTTTGTTTTCGTATGATTATTTTCATGGATTCTAACATTCTCTATTTTTGATGATGAATTAATGCTAACATGTTGCAAATTTGAGAATGTTTTTCAATTTCATGGTTTAATGGATACATATATTTTGGTTGATGGTAACATGATGATTCAGATGTTAAACATTTGATATTGGTTAGTCATTTCATGCTTCTTTGTAATAAATCATTATTTTACTAACAAATTGGTTCTGAATTTATTCTTTGAGTTTCACTAAGGGCTACGAATACTGGAAAGTGGTATTGGGGTGTATGGTAATCCTTTGAACATTAGTGGAAGTGCTCATGACTTACCCAAAAACATAGTGAAGCTTTTGCCCAAGTTTAAGAATAATGGTACAATATTAGCCAAGGAGCACATTCTGTCGTATGTGGATATCTTAGTTAGATGGAATGTCAAACACGAGGATGTGGCATGTAGATTGTTTCCTGGGAGCCTAGATGAGGTGACATATGATTGGTACATCAATTTACCCACTGGCTCTATTACGTCTTGAGCACAATTAGAAACTGCTTTTATCAATCAGTTTAGGTTGCCCATTGATCCTGTCATGATTTATCAACAATTTGCTTCTTGCAAGAGGGAGCCTAATGAGCCATTGAGAACATTCAACATGACATTTTGAAAGCTCTATGCAAGATTTATTTCTCCCCATACTATTGAGAAGAGAGACGTTCTTCAAATATACTTTGGGGCATTGGATCCCTTGCTTGCCATGTTCACTAGGACGAATCCTTTGGTTACTAATCTTGCCTCAACCTACACAGAAGCTATGATTGTATATCAAAAATTAAGGCAACAAGGTTATGGGATGGAGTAATTGCCTATGGTAGGACAACTAGGGTCTTGTAATCAAACCTTGGTGGTAAACCAAGCATCTTTGCCCATAATCAATTTTATCCTACCATACCCACTCAGGCTCCCATATGCACTTATACGAGTACATCGATCCATACAACTATTCCATAGTTAGAGAACCATATGGTCACTCATGGATCCATTGCAACAAGTGCATAGGCATTACCTATTGATATCAATCCAACTAATCCTACTACTTCTACCATTAAACCCAAAGATTTTGTATCAAAAATAAAATATAAAAAAAAAAAATTGGTTAAGAAAGTAAGTAGAGATGTGGTTCCATTATGAAAGCGAGTACATCAATGTATGCATCCAAATCATCCTAGGAATAAAATTCATGATGCTAATCTTAATGATATTTCATGTTATGCTCCTTCAGATGATAGAAGATATGTAGATGTGACTTACATTGAAGTAAATGCCTCTTCAAAATGTCTTGAAGAGCATGAATATTTTGGAGAAGAAATTCTATGGATGGGTAACAAGGAGTTGGAATAAAATGATAACCATTTTATTAGGGAAAGAAAGGATTTAGAATCATTTTCCACAAATGAGGATTAGGATGAACAAACCCATTAGGATATGATTTGGTCATGTTTACTCGTAAAGGAATATTGGGGAAACTATTTGGAGCAAGATGTAAAAATTGACCCCTTTATAGAAGCCCCTAAGCCATCAAAAGTGGTTGAAAGCAAGTTTGGAAGTAAATCAATAAATGAATTTGAAAACATGATAGAATTTCACCACTTGTTCTCAAAAGAAACTTTGGATGATATTGTTGATACTGATGGCCAAGAAGATCCACACCTTCCAAAGTGTGATAAAATTGAATCATGGGTTACAAATTTGGATTATGATGCCTTATAAATTTGAATTCAAGAAATAACCCACTTTTGGGAATAATTGAACCATCTAATGAAGGTGAAGATGAATTGGATGAGAAATATGTTGATGAATCATAAGATGACAAAGAAGTAATTGAGCATCACAACTTGATTTTGGAAAATGATTACTATGATTCTTGGAAGAAATGGGAATAATATGCTCACTCTAAACCTTCTAATTAACTTTTTGTGTCAATTGATATACAAGATAAGACAATTGTTTTCTCGCATGAGGATATTACAAAGATTGTACAATTTAAGAAAGTTTTGGAAGAAGAATTCGAATTGCATCGAGTTTTGGAAAGTGATAAGGATTCTACAACCATGGATAAATAAGGAGAATCATTTGCTTTGGGCCCTTTTGAGGGACAATAAATTGAAAATATTGATCCATTTATTGGTTTTACAATGTCTATGCCATCTCAAATTAAGGAAATTTTAGAGCTTGAGTGGTTTGGGTTTGATATCACTGATGATCCAATTGAAAATTTCACGTTATCTGAAACAACCCAAGTGATCGATCATGGAGATGTGTTAATTGACTCATCCCTAGATAGAAAAGACCTATGGTTTGAAAAGGATGGATGTGTTTTTAATTGGGTGCCTAATTTTGGTGTCTTTAATAAACAGGTATTCGATGATGATGAAAGTCATGAAGAAAAGGTAAAAATTACAAATGCTCACAAAATTTTGTCAAATGAGAATATGCAAAAGGTAAAATCTCACCCTTTGTGTTCTACCATTCAAACTTCAGGTGATGGTTTGCCTAATTTCTTGTTGAATTCAAATAATGAAATGCCATTTGTGGTTGGTAAAGAATTTGACTTAATTACTCCTCACACCACTAATGATATTGCTTTATTGAATGAAAATGAAGTTGATATGCTTGAGGTGTTAAATCAAGTTCATAATCGATTAGCAATTGAATCTAGGATAAAAAATCATGATATTCCTCATTTAATAAATATCCAAGATGTTTGCAAATGGTTACATGAATTTGATTGGCCTATGAATTTGGAAAATGATTTGGTTTTAAAGTTTTTAGAAATAGGATCTTGTTTGCAAAATCTCATATTTGAAAAAGAAAGCCTAATTCTAAATCATCGATTGATTTATGAATTTGACATCTTAAATAATAGACAAGACAAAATTAAAAATCAAATTTTTCTAATCAATTTAATGATTTGAATCTCACCTATGGGATCATTAATGGAACTAAATCAAATTGGTGGGGTGAGAGAGGCAAGTTGAATTTTGTTGCATTGTTTTGGCTTAATCTTGTTTTCATTGGATTCCTACAATATTTTGCATGTGTATCATGTTATATATCTTTTGAAATGTTCTAATCATGTTTGTGATCCAAGGAAGTGATATTTCAAGCTTTGCAACATATTGTACATTTTTATATAGTTTTGGGTTTTTGCTTTCAGTTTTGGCTTTGTCTTTTATTTTTGGTTGGATATATTTTTGGTTTGTGTGTTTAATTTTGTGTTGCGGGTTGTTCCCTTTTCTTAGGGGTAGTATTTCATGGTCGCTAAATTATGGTCTCTATCCTTTTTTGAAGCTCCTTTGCTTAGTAGGTTGGATCACATGACCTGAAATCCGATGAGCTCAAAAAAAAAAAGAAAAAAAATCGAGACTCTGGCCCTGTTTTGATGTTTCTTTGCTTAGTAGGTTGAAGTACCTGACCTGAAAATTGATGAACCCTAGAAAAGAGGGATGAGTTATTTGGTGATCATGCTTGAATTTTGGGACCAAAATGGTGTAAAGTGGAACAATGAAAGATTAGCCAAAGCTCCACATGAGACTCACACACATTAAATAGCATTTCTGGAATTAAGAAGGATGAAGTTGTCTTGATTATGCAACCCTAGGTGAAAATCTAAAACACTCTACTTTGGCTTTCTAACCTAGTGAGACTTGATGCTTTTGCAAGAGTTCATTAGTACAAGTGATGCAACATATCTCTTGATATTTGCCATCTAGTTCAAGAAAAATCCATCGGGGCTATAGACATCTAACTGGATATGGGGCATTGGCTAGGCAAAGTTTGATACTTAGAAAGAGAAAAAAAAGATAAAAAAAGAGAGAAAATATACAATAAAAAAAAGAAAAAAAAAAGATAATGAGCAATGAAAGTCTAGACATGCCTAGGATAGATGGGCTTTGCAAAGCATTAAGTAAACACACAGGTGAGTTAGATAAAACTCATCGGGGCTATAGATGCTTGATTGGAAATGGGGCTTTGTCTGTAAAAATCTTCACTTCATGAGCTATACTTCATAGCCCAATGCAGAAAGGGATGATGAAATCTAAAGGAATTTTGAAAATGCGGGAATGAATCACTTCTACACACACTCAGCAAAGGCAGATGGATTAGTTGTTTTCATTCTGAAGTTGTTTACCCCCATATTCTTGGGACATTGTTGAATAATATGTCTCATTGATATTTTGTATTTTCATTTCAATTTGGGTTCTTACCGAAATGCTCAGGAGCATTTCCCAGCAGAGTTGCCATTTGTTGTGGCTGCTCCACAATAACCCCAAATCCTAGGGACTCACTTTAAAATTTTAATTTTGAGATTTTTTTGGTAGCTTTCGTAGGATTCATCCATGCAATTGCAAGCCTTATCATTTGGAAGTTTAGTATATCCCTTCTTTGTGCATGGTTTGTGTAATGGGATTGTTTTCTTTCAATTTTTGTGGAAGTAATCAAGGCCTCCGTCATTGGCTTGTAAGGCTATTAATGTAGAAGTGCATTGTTTTTTGTGGTTTTGTTAGGTTAGTGTTTTGGAATTAGATTGCCAACCTTAGTGTGTTTCATAGGGTTGACATTGTGTTTAAGTTTTAGTGTGGTTTGACTTTTTTGGTGTTCAAATAAACATTCAAAGTTGATTAATTTAAATTCAACTATTTAAATTAATCGAATGAAATTTAGATAATAATATATAAATAAAAAATAATAATAATAATAAAATATGCACCTATATATATATTATATATATAGGTATATACAATAAAAAACCATATATCATATGTATATATATATTATTATATATTACATATATTATATATTACATATTGTATATATATGTAATAATATATATTAAAAAAAATGTAAGCAATTAGTTTGACCTTTAAGGCATACTTTTAAAGATTATAAATTTATGTCTTTAGGTTTGTATGATTAATATTAATGTTGCCTTTCCTTATGCGTGCAGGAACGTAGACATATGCCAACAATATTTGGACATCGTCACTGGGGAAAGTCGGCACTATCGAGCAGTGACACGGTGAATAAGATAGATTGGAATGTGGTGACGGGGCTTTAATCGAGCATCGAGAAGACACACCAAACTACGGTGAATGTGGCAGTGGGGCTATGATGATTGGTGACATTTATGTGTGAGGGGAAAGCCATTGCGAATGGCCCACACGATGCAAGCAGAGTAGGACGTCAAATAGTCAGCAGTAATTTGGATTGAGACTTCAAAGGATTGTATGCATTTTGATGGTTGATTTATGGATGAAGGACCCATTGTATTTTTATGGGGATGGCACTAGGGTTTATTTTGATAGCACGAAGACACATACAATGGGCCTGTAGTAGTGAAGTGTACAAAAAAAAGGTGAGGCACAATCAGCATGCCATAGGCAGGCCCATAGGATCATTATGTTTTCAAATGATGAGAGCCATGGAGGCTGGAGTGTGAGAAACTTGGACCATTTACTATTGCTTGAACAATATAGTCCTCGACATGGAAGGATAACTAGCGCATAGCGTGCATAGCAGAGCTGAATACACGGGACAACAATGGACAAATATTATACTAGCATGGAATTTACCAACATAGAACCAGGATAACAATGCAACGTTGAATATAATACCAAGAATCTTAGTTATTTTTTATGTTTGACGAGGTGGACGAGCCTTTCGAAAGGCAGCCAACAACTCTGTGAGATTGGAGTGGTGATCGGCATGGACGTCGACATCAAAGGAAGTCCCGAATAGTGCGTAGTGACGCGGCTTCGATGCGCAAAATAGGTACCCATCCATGATTCACGGTGATGGACCAAATGACATGACAGGTTTGGGTAAAACAAACTATGCGTATTTGGGATCAATAGTGTTGAGGCATAGTATTAGTAGAGAATTCTCGGTGTGGTGTTTGGGAGCAAATGTCAAATCGATGGTGTGATCGAGATATGATGTACAGGATGTAGGTGGTTTCAAATAATAGTAAACGGTGTATGTGTTGACAGTGGACAAACAATAGGAGATGTTAATGTTGTCATTCACATGGAAGTTCACTCCAAGAAGGACTCGTTGGCAGGGATGAATAAGTGTTGAGATACAGTGAGGTTAGAGATATCTTGGACGTTGAGACCCAGGCAGAGATATGATCAGCGAGCGTCGATGCGGTAGAAAGGGGTAATCAATGATGTCATAAGTTGAGTAGTGGGTGTCGGGGAAAAAGTGGAGGCCATGGATGGTAAGATTACAAATTTGAGGTGAAGGATCTAACAAAATAATATGCCAAACACATCATCATAGCATATGTTAAAACAGGTGCTAATGTTTTGATAGGTAGTGCATCATTTGGCAGCCAAATATGTGGAGCCTGAGCATTATGAAAGAATAAGTCGAAGAATATTTGCCCACACGTGTGATGGGTATGGGAATGATGGATGCCCAATATCACCGTTGATTTTATTAGCTTATTAAATAATAATGGTGGAGGCCACTTTGCATTTCTTTGGCCATATAATTTAAGAAGGAGAGTTAGATGTTATGATTTTGGCATATAAAATTTATGGTATCCGTTATAATTGATTAAGAGGCCCATTTTCAAAAGGGGTCGAGAAAGTAAAATGGAATGCGACATTTGTCCCTTTGCATAAGAAGGTCTCTTTTATTCTAAAAAAAAGAAAGAAATGAAATGAAACCTAAAAAGAGAAACCAACGGACGTTTGGAAGGCGAATCAGCAGCAGGAAAATGAAACTAAAAGTTTTTGAAAAACTTTAAAAACTCGTGGAAACACTTGTACAAAGGGCTGGATCTTTTTGGGACCTGGTTGCACCATGTTGGGCCAGATTTTTGAATGCATTTTTGCCAACTATTGGACTTATTTTCACCATGTTATGCCTATTTTAGGGGCTGTAGTTTTCTACATATTTTTATAAATATTGAATACCTTTCAACTGCAATATGATGAAGAAGCTCATATTTTATGCATTTTAATGGTTAATCTGTTTTTATTTTTATTTTATTGCACCCATTCCTTAGAAGCTCGCACTGCATTAATTGTTTGACTGTGTAATAGGGTAACGTTAATGCTGGTTTTTTGTGCAGAATATTCATGCCTGTAGGGTTTGTGGAGAAATCTGAAGTTGCAACATTTTCTATTTTTTTTTTCATTTTTTTTTTTCTAATTTTATTTTTGCAGATTTTTTTTTTTCATTTTCAGACATTAAAATAAAAATTAAAAATTTTAAAATCAAAAAATAATTGCACGGATGCATAGAACGTACTTCAAAGTTTCATTTTGCACTTAGACATTTTTGCTTTGGAGTCATTTCGAATTTTTAAAAATTAGTTAAAGTTGTTTTATTGCAAATTTTAAAAATTCAAAATTTCAGAATTTCCATTTTGAGGCCAAATCTGATTTTTCAGTTTTATATTTCAGTTGCAAGCATAAAATGAACTTCCCTTTACGAAAATTTCAATTTTGTCGAGGGGGGTAAATTTCAATAACATTTCATAGCTACCATTTTGGAGCCCTAAATTGCCTTCTCTTTATAAAAATTCTGATTTTATGAAAGAGAGGTAATTTTTGCACTACTTTGAAGGTTATTATTTCAAAGCATTAAATTATTCTTCTTTATGAAAATTTGATTTCATTTAAGAGGGATAATTAAAGTGACATTTTAAAGCCTCTATTTTAAGGCAATAAATTATTATCTCTTTGTGAAAACTAATTTCACCAAAGAGGGATAATTTATTAATCATATTAAAGGCTATCTTAATCTCCATGATAAGAAGCTACATTTGAGGATCCTATTCATTATTTCAAATTTACATTCATAAATAGATTTAATCTTCATTTTCATGTTTTAAAGTAGGATTTAACTTTAGATAAAACTTGATTAAAATCTAGTAAGGAAATATAAAATCTACCTTAAAATCCTCAAGATAAAAGGAATTAAAGCACTACATCATGGTCATATGAGGACCAACTCACAGTTACTTTTATTTTGGTTTCATGAACAATCATTAAAGTAGCATGGTAAAATAAACCAACACATGCCCATTTTTTACGATTACTTGCAATCACTAAGGTGTTCCTAGCATTGAATTGATATATTCTTATTGAGATTACTAATACACATATGCAAATGCTAATATAGCGGAGACCTTGGAGAAGTTTTTTGTGTAACTTCTTTGTAAGAGAGGGCTTTGAGATAAAAAACCTAAGGGAAAGTGTAATTTCACAACTGGGTAAAATTAATACTCAACAAGTAACTAGTGTGCATTAATACTACTAACATTATTCTATTTTATGAATGTGGAAAAATATAGTAAAGACTACATGCACAAGTAAATCTTAATAAAGAAAATGACACAATTACCAAAGACATGACAAAAAGTGTTGTTGCTTTATTGTTGGAAATTCAAATGTACGATATCCTTGAGCATCAAATCCTCAAAAATTGTATGCAGAATATTTAAACATTGTACATTTTAGCATTTCTTCGATATTCTAGCATAAGTTCAACATTTCTTCATTCTGACATTAGACCATTTCAAATGTCTCTCTTATAATATATAATGTAGCTTGGAAATTCCTACTGAAATTCTTCCACGTATTTTCCATGTGGTTGTGTTGGCTCAATGATTCGGATATTATCTTTCCAATAATAAAAAGCTAAACTTATACTAAATTGTAACCAGCATGGACTTTGTCACAATCCCTGTGGTCCAAGTGGCAACTAACAAACTAACATAATCATAATTTCCTAAATTTAAATAATTTATTGATACATCAATACAACTATATGCCCCTTTATTACAAGAGGAGACAAAATATCTTGCATCTGAATCAAAACAACTTAACAATATAATAATTTTACAACTTTACAAAAACAAATTTATAATAACTTTAATAAATATAAAATTCTTGTGTAGAATACCAACATGACAGTTAACTATGCTAATTAGATATACCTTTTAATACTGCTATGTTGTCATTGGATATGGCATATTGATGTGTTGGATAGTTTGACCTAGTCAACATATTTTTTGTAACGTCTTTCTATAGCATCTATCCATGTAGCTCCTTGATACATCATCCTCATGGTTGATCTGCCCATGCCTGTTATCTGGTTCGTGCCTTGCCTCATCCTAATCTGTGCTGCTCCTGTAACGTTCTCCCACCAAAACACACATAACTTGCACACTTTTTCATAGAATATATGCATAAATCACTTTTATCATCAAAGATCAAATTCATCTATATATCACATAAATACGATAAGAATGATCATAAAAATACATTTATTTTCATGAATCTATAGATAGAAATTGAATTTAACTACATAAACTACGTGCTATTTTAGCTCTCATCAACTCTATGGAAAGACACAAGTCAAATATAATCTCAAAATTTTTAGCATCGATTGAATGATTTAAATAAATCCTTGGCCTCATTTTCTTTCATGAAAGTTGCATGGCACAGCGGTTGAGTTGGTCGTCATTGAAGGAGTGATCACGAGTTCAAATCGGCTTAAGAAAAGGTTTTTAAAACAAAATTAGGTTTTAATTTTTTATTAAGGTTTTAATAAATTTAATAATTTTTCTAATTTTATATTTTTTAATTAGTTTTAAATAAACTTTTATTTAAAATGTAATTTTTTTTTTTAATTTACATGGTGGAATCGGTAGCCACCACGAATCCGGGCAAGTTGTCCAGCTTTTATGGCCGCCATAGTATTTTGCGATGTTCACCCTAGAAGCCACCACATAGATCTTCGCACAGTCCGCCCCTATAACCACCATGCCACAATCATTTTAAACCTTTTATGTCATTGAAAGCACTAGGAAAGGGACAAGCGTTTAGTTCGACGAGGCTCGATATTTGAACCTTGGACCTCTGCCCCCCTTATGGGGTTTGGATGAACCAATTGGTCTACACCTCGGACCTTATTTAAAATATAATTAAAAATATAAAATAATGTTATTAAATTTTCTTTAAAAACCTTTATAAAATTTGAAAACTTTAAAAGGGCTATCTTTGTAAAAAGGGGGAACATAATAGTGATTGGAGCCTTTCGAATCGCCTGTGTAGCACTTACAAAAAAAATTGGACTCCCTGTCTCATGACACGCCAAGGGCATTGCCCCTTGGAACCCCGTTCAAGGCTAAACATTTTGTGTAATAGCCTCGACAACTATAAAAGAGCAAAAATTGTAACCTTAGAAGATCTAACAAATTTTCCTTTTTGCCTTGATGAGTAGATGATCAGATCTACCGGATGTTACCATGATTTGTGCTCTCTACTGCAGAGAGAATCTACTGAGTCATTTGATGAGAGGGTCCAATGAGACAAAATACAAATTGTATTCAGTCAACTGTAGAATATAGTGATAGCTCACCAGAGGAAACTAGATTCTGGTTACGAGGCTGACTTAGAAGACAATATATTCAGACAACGAGTGGAGGAGTCTGATACAATTGAAGCCACACTTGTAGATCAAGCTAGTGATAGCTACTCTCTAGCTGAGCCGAAGGAACAATCTAGTAAAATTTATACTCCACGCTCTCTATATCCTGAACCAACAGAGCCTAAGCCAACACAGGTCGAGCCAATGGCAGCTCCTAAAATAGTTGTCATCAGTGACGACGAGGATTCCATTACAGACAATTTTAGACCTCCAGTATTGGACAATCCATAAGAAGAAGAAGAAATTAGTGAGAGAGTTAAGAAATCTAGATTTGATTTGAACTTGTAATTGCTTTGTACTTCCTATTTTTAGTCAAATCAAAGTTTACTTTTAAGTAGTAGAAATGGCTTCAAATTCAAATTTCCTAATTCCTAAATTTAATGGTAGTGATTATGAATACTGGTCAATAAAGATGAAAACTATGTTAATTGGTAAAGGTTTATGGGAAATAGTTGAAGAGGGTTACACAGAACCCTCTCCCACTGACTGGTCTATCTTAAGTGCTGCCAATAGAAAAGCCAAGAAAGAAGCCTAGAAAAATAATTCCTTTGCCCTATATCATTTACAAGTAGCCCTAGATAAAAGCATATTTCCTAGAATAGCATCCTGTATAATAGATCAAGATGCTTGGAAGGCTTTAAAGAAAAATTTTCAAGGCAATGATCAAGTGAAGCAAGTCAGGCTTCAAACTCTGAAAAGAGATTTTGAAAATCTCAGAATGCAAGAGAATGAGAAAGTAGGAGAATACTACGTGTGAGCCAAAGCTGTAGTAGATAAAATGGTCACTCTAGGTGAAGAAGTTAAACTAGAGATTGTGGTGAATAAAGTGTTGCAAACACTTCTTCCTAAGTGGAATCATGTAGCAATCATTATTGAAGAGTCAAAATATTTTACTACACTTTCCTTTGATGCACTAATTGGTTCTCTTCTTTCACATGAAGAGAGATTGCAGGAATCTCCTTCCACTAGCCACAAAGGTGATGAAAAAGCCTTCACTTCACAAGAAGGAAAAGGACAAGGCAGAAGTTGAGGCAGAGGTCAGCACATAGGTAGAGGTAGGAATAGTCTACAAGGTGGAACTCCTAACAGAGGAGGATATTCAAACAGAGGTGGAGGTTAGGATAAAGGTGGATAGCAGAACAGAAGGAAGCATCCAGGACAAGGAAAATGAAGTGACAAGTTAAAACAAGCTTGCTACAATTGTGGCAAACTTGGCCACTTTGCTCATAACTACTGGTCAAAATATTCATAAGGGAGCAGCAGCCAGAGCAATTAGTATGGCAATTTTGGAGAAGAGGAAGGAACCTCAAATCTCTTTCTCTCATATGGAAAGTCAGATCAGAACCTGAATGACACCTGGATCTTGGACACTGGGTGTTCAAATCATATGAGTGGCAAAGAAGAACTCTTTGATACTCTGGATTCTTCTTACAAATCCAGCATCAAATTGGGAGATGACAAGTCATTGGCGGTTGAAGGCATTGGAGCCATGAAGGTTCCAACAAAAGAAGGCATGAAACAAGTAAGTGATATCTATTACACACCTCATCTCCAACACAATATTTTAAGTGTTGGTAAAATGTTAGAGAAGAACTATAAGTTGCTATTTGATGAGGGTAAATGTACCATTTTTTATAAGAGTAATAGTGATAGAGTCATTACTCAAGTGCCAATGACAAGGAATAGGTTATTTCATTTAATTTTTGGCCAGCCAAGAGGAGATCAATTAGTAAATGTTGCTATTTCAAATCCAAGTGTGTTGTGGCACTTGAGATACGGTCATTTGAATTTAGCCAGTTTGAATATGTTAAATTCTCAAGAAATGGTGATCGGACTTCCTAAAGTTCAAGACAATAAGGAAGTCTGTGAAGGTTGTGCCTTGGGCAAGCACGCTAGAACCAAATTTCCTCATGGACAAGCATGGCAGACCAGTTATCCACTCCAACTAGTGCATTCGGACATCTGTGGTCCGATGCAGATGAAGAGCATTGGTAACAACTCTTACTTTCTTATTTTTATTGATGATTTTTCAAGAATGTGTTGGATATATTTTTTGAAGCATAAAGATGAGGTATTTGACTACTTCGTAGATGTTAAAGAAAGAGTTTAAAATGAGAGTGGATATTTTGTTAAGTGTCTCAGATCAGATAAAGGAGGAGAATACTCCTCTAATGAATTTTTGAATTTTTTGTAAAAAACATGGAATAAAGAGGCAACTCACTACTGCCTATACTCCATAGCAGAATGGTGTGGCGAAGATAAGGAACCACACCATTGTAGAGATGGCAAGATCTATGCTTCAAACGAATAATTTGAGCAATATGTATTGGGCAGATGCAGCCAGGACCAGTGTGTATATTTTGAATAGGAGTTCTACTTCAAGTTTGAAAGGGAAAACTCCTTACCAAGCATGGTATGGTAAGAAACTGAATGTCAAGCATTTTAGAGTGTTTGGTTCACTGGCTTACTCACACATTCCTGATGAAAAGAGAAAAAAGCTCGATCCTAAGAGTCAAGCATGCATTTTTGTAGGGTATTGTGAGAACACAAAATCTTATAGACTCTACAATCCTAGGACTCTAAAGATAATACTTTCCAGGGATGTGATTTTTGATGAAGGGGGAGAATAGAGAAATCCCTAAATTTACAGTGATGTTGAATCTCATGATGTAGGTTCTACACAGGTGCAGTAGATAGTACCAAAGAAATGCAATAATACTCCTCCTCCTCCAAGCCCAAGTAGACATTCGACTTCTAGTTCATCATCATCATCACCAAGTCCTTCTCCACAAAGGTTATTCAGTTCCTCACCAATGGATATTGGTTCTCCATCTAGAGGTAAGAGAACTCTCCAGCATCATCCATCTTATCAAATGTTGGATACAAATTTTTAAAGACGATATACTAGAAGTCAAGCAAGTGAAATGGGTTCAGTTTTACAAAGACTTAAAAATATGTATTTGTATGGAGATGACTCCCAAGAACCTCGGGGAGATGTAGTTAACTATGCCTTGTTAACTAGTGCACAACTTGAACCTTCTAGTTATGAGAAGGCTTGCACTCAGAAGATATGGCAGGATGCCATGAAAGAAGATATAACATCTATAAAAAACAATGATACTTGGGAGCTAGTAGAGCTTCCTAAAGGAAAGAAGTGTGTTGGATGTAAATGGGTCTTCAAGACCAAATTCAATGCTAAAGGCATAAATCAATATTGGTTGCAAAAGGATTTACACAAAAGTACGGTATTGATTATGAAGAGATATTTTCTCCTGTAGCTCGACAGGAGACCATCAAAACAATTCTTGCTTTAGCTACACACAAGGGATGGAAAGTCCAACACATGGATGTGAAAAGTTCCTTTCTCAATGGGTAGTACTTGACAGAGGAAGTGTATGTTGAGCAACCACAGGGATTTCAAGAGCAAGGTAAGGAACACCTTGTTTACAAACTAAAAAAGACACTCTATGGCCTCAAACAGGCACCGCGAGTTTGGTACTCACGCATTGATGGGTACTTCAAAGATTTTGGGTTCACCAGAAGCAGAAATGAACCCACTCTTTACTACCTAAAGCAAGGTAACGACATCCTCATAGTTTGTTTGTATGTGGATGATCTCATATTTATGGTTAGTAATAGAAAAGTGAATATGGAGTTCAAGCGCTCCATGATGAAATAGTTTGAGATGAAGGATCTCGGCTTAATGCATTACTTCCTTGGATTGGAAATTCATCAGTCAGATACAGGGATCTTCATCTATCAACATAAGTATGCTTGGTACATAATCAAGAAGTTTGCTATGGAGCATTGCAAACCAGTTGCAACTCCAGTTGGACATGGGATCCAATTGAGCAAAGATGATGGAGCACCTAAAGCTGATGTGACCACTTTCAGGAGCATGGTTGGGAGTTTGATGTTTCTCGCCAACACCAGACTAGACATTCAGTATGTTGTTTCTCTTGTCTCTCGATTTATGGCTAGCCCATCCGAGTTGCATTTGTAGGTAGCTAAGAAAATTCTTAGATATGTGAAGGGTACATTGGATTTTGGAATCCAAGTACCATAAATGTAACACTATCAAGCTTGTAGGCTTCAGTGATAGTGATTGGGGCAGCAATATTGATGATAAAAAATCAACTTCAAGGAACTGTTTTAGTCTGGTATCAAGGCTAATAACATGGAGTTCCAAAAATCAAGCTGTTGTAGCTTTGTCTTGTACAAAATCTGAGTATATAGCAGTCACCTATGCTAGTACTCAAGCCCTATGGCTAATAAATTTTTTGAAGAGATTGGAGAACATCAAAGTAGTCCAACCAAAATCTACTATGACAACATCAGTGCCATTCAATTGGCATACAATTCGATCCACCATAGTAGAACAAAGCATTTTGATATGAAGTACCACTTCATCCGAGATATGGTGGAAAATGATATTGTTGAGCTTAAAGTTTGTCGCACGTTGGAGAATGTTGTAGACATCTTCACCAAAGCAATGGCTAAAGCTCAATTTATAAAGTTGAGAGACTGTGTAGTCAGTTCTCTCAACTTTAAGGGGGAGAATATTGCAAATATGAAAAGGGTTTAGGCCCAAAAATATTTAGATATTTCTAGGCTTAGTGTGAACATGGTTGTAATGGTCGGCATAGTTTTATTGGTAAATTTTTAAAAATCTTCTAAACTCCCTCTCCTACATTCTCTCCATTTTTTCCTCCTTTCCTCCTACCACCATTTCCTCCTTAGCTCTCCATATCTTCCGCTCCCTATTTCCCGCTCCTCCTCGTCCTCCTTATTCCTCCACCTCCTTCCTTATCCCTTATCCCTCCACATCCCACTATTTTCCCTTTTCTCTCCCTTCCTCCTTCTTCCTCCTTCTTCCCTATAAATACCTAAGCCTTGTGTAGTATGTAATTTTTTGAATTTAATTAAATAAAGTTTTTATGTTTTAGCCCACCTGCGTACATATGCCAAACATATCATCATGGCATATGTTAAAATAGGTGCTAATATTTTGATAGGTAGTGCATCATTTGACAGCCAAATATGCGGGGCCTGAGCGTTATGGAAGAATAAGTCGAAGAATATTTTCCCACACATGTGATGTGTATGGGAATGGTGGATACCCAATATCACGATTGATTTTATTAGCTTATTAAATAATAATGGTGGAGGACACTTTGCTTTTCTTTGGCCATAAAATTTAAGAAGGAGAGTTAGACATTATGATTTTGGCATATGAAATTTATGGTATCTGTTACAATTTATTAAGAGGTCCATTTTCAAAAGGGGTCGAGAAAGTAAAATGGAATGCGACATTTGTCCCTTCGCATAAGAAGGTCTCTTTTATTGTAAAAAAAATAAGAAATGAAATGAAACCTAAAAATAGGAAACTAGCGGACGTTTGGAAGGCGAATCAGTAATAGGAAAATGAAACTAAAATTTTTCAAAAAACTTTAAAAACTCGTGGAAACACTTGTGCAAGGGCTGGATATTTTTGGGACCTGGCTGCACCATGTTGGGCCAGATTTTTGAATGCATTTTTGCCAACTATTGGACTTATTTTCACCATGTTATGCCTATTTTAGGGGTTGTAGTTTTTTGCACATTTTTGTAAACATTGAATACCTTTCAACTGCAATATGATGGAGAAGCTCAGATTTTATGCATTTTAATGGTTAATCTGTTTTTATTTTCATTTTATTGCACCCATTCCTTAGAAGCTCGCACCGCATTAATTGTTTGACTGCGTAATAGGGTAACGTTAATGCTAGTTTTCTGTGCAGAATATTCATGCCTGTAGGGTTTGTGGAGAAATCTGAAGTTGCAACATTTTCTGTTTTTGTTTTTCATTTTTTTTTTTTTTCTAATTTTATTTTTGTAGATTTTTTTTTTAATTTTCAGACATTAAAATTATAATTTAAAAAAAATTAAATCAAAAAATAATTGTACGGATGCATAGAACGTACTTCAAAGTTTCATTTTGCACTTAGACGTTTTTGCTCCGGAGTCATTTCAAATTTTTAAAAATTAGTTAAAGTGTTGTTTTATTGCAGATTTTAAAAATTCAAAATTTCAGAATTTCCATTTTGAGGTCAAATCTGATTTTTTCAGTTTTATATTTCAGTTGCAAGCATAAAATGAACTTCCCTTTACAAAAATTTCAATTTCGTCAAGGGGGTAATTTTATTTTTTAAGCGAAAAACCCCTTGCGGGGCCGCCTTGGTCTGAGAGACCACGAATAGGGGGTTCTACACCATCAAATTCACCCGAGATTCGCACACGACCATGCCCGTACCAACATTATCAATTGAATTTTGGATACCCAATTCAGCTTTTTGGTAGGGTGGAGATTTGAACCTGGGACCTCCCATGGAGGATTGCCCTCTCCTCTCCAACTCACCTACAACACCTGGGTATCAAGGGGGTAAATTTCAATAGCATTTCATAGCTACCATTTTGGAGCCCTAAATTGCCTTCTCTTTATAAAAATTCTGATTTTATGAAAGAGAGGTAATTTGTGCACTACATTGAAGGTTATTATTTCAAAGCATTAAATTATTCTTCTTTATGAAAATTTGATTTCATTTAAGAGGAATAATTAAAGTGACATTCTAAAGCCTCTATTTTAAGGCAATAAATTATTATCTCTTTGTGAAAACTAATTTCACCAAAGAGGGATAATTTATTAATCATATTAAAGGCTATCTTAATCTCCATGATAAGAAGCTACATTTGAGGATCCTATTCATCATTTCAAATTTACATTCATAGATAGATTTAATCTTCATTTTCAGGTTTTAAAGTAGGATTTAATGCAAGATAAAACTTGATTAAAATCCACTTAATAAGGAAAGATAAAATCTACCTTAAAATCCTCAAGATAAAAAGGAATTAAAGCACTACATCGTGGTCATATGAGTACCAAATCATAGTTACTTTTATTTTGGTTTCATGAACAATCATTAAAGTAGCATGGTAAAATAAACCAACACATGCCCCTTGTTTACAGTTAGTTGCAATCACTAAGGCGGTCCTAGCATTGAATTGATATATTCTTATTGAGATTACTAATACACATATACAAATGCTAATATAGAGGAGACCTTGGAGAAGTTGTTTTTTTAACTTCTTTGTAAGAGAGGGCTTTGAGATCAAAACCCTAAGGGAGAGTGTAATTTTACAATTGGGTAAAATTAACACTCAACATTTTTGGCACTAGGAGGCCCATGAATTGGTTTAATTTATTTTATTTATGCTAAGAAATTCATGAATTGGTATTCATTGATCTAACACTTTTTGATTGTTCATGGTTACTCAATATTTTTAATTGCAAAATATTTCAAGTCCATTTCATTAGCATCTTTGGCTTCCTTTAGCACTCAACACTTTTGGAGCTAAGGGGATTTGAATTGATTTATTTTATCATCATTTAGATGCTAAATTGTTCATGTTACTTGAAATATTTATTTAAAATCATTGGTCTTGACTAATGAGGTTTTTGTTTCCGTATGATTACTTTCATGGATTCTAACATTCTCTATTTTTGATGATGCATTAATGCTAACATGTTGTAAATTTGAGAATTTTTTTCAATTTCATGGTTTAATGGATACATATATTTTGGTTGATGCTAACATGATGATTCATATGTTAAACATTTGATATTGGTTAGTCATTTCATGCTTCTTTGTAATAAATCGTTATATTACTAACAAATTGGTTCTGAAGTTATTCTTTGAGTTTCACTAAGGGCTACGAATACTGGAAAGTGGTATTGGGGTGTATGGTAATCCTTTGAAAATTAGTGGAAATGCTCATGACTTACCAAAAAACATAGTGAAGCTTTTGCCCAAGTTTAAGAATAATGGTACAATATTAGCCAAGGAGCACATTCTGTCATATGTGGATATCTTAGTTAGATGGAATATCAAACACGAGGATGTGGCATGTAGATTATTTCCTGGGAGCCTGGATGAGGTGACATATGATTGGTACATCAATTTACCCACTGTCTCTATTACGTCTTGGGCACAATTAGAAACTGCTTTTATCAATCAGTTTAGGTTGCCCATTGATCCTGTCATGATTTATCAACAATTTGCTTCTTGCAAGAGGGAGCCTAATGAGCCATTGAGAACGTTCAACATGAAATTTTGAAAGCTCTATGCAAGATTTATTTCTCCCCATACTATTGAGAAGAGAGGCGTTCTTCAAATATACTTTGGGGTATTGGATCCCTTGCTTGCCATGTTCACTAGGACAAATCCTTTGGTTACTAATCTTACCTCAGCCTACACAGAAGCTATGATTGTATATCAACAATTAAGGCAACAAGGTTATGGGATGGAGTAATTGCCTATGGTAGGAAAACTAGGGGATTGTAATCAAACCTTGGTGGTAAACCAAGCATGGGTACAACAAAATTTAATTTCAAACGCTTTGCCCATAATCAATTTTATCCTACCATACCCACTCAGGCTTCCACATGCGCTTATACGAGTACATCAATCCATCCAACTATTCCATAGTTAGAGAACCATGTGGTCACTCATGGATCCATTGCAACAAGTGCATAGGCGTTACCTGTTGATATCAATCCAACTAATCCTACTACTTCTACCATTCAACCCAAAGAGCTTGTATCAAAAATAAAATATCGAAAGAAGTTGGTTAAGAAAGTAAGTAGAGATGTGGTTCCATTACGAAAGCGAGTACATTAATGTATGCATCCAAATAATCCTAGGAATAAAATTCATGATGCTAATCTTAATTATATTTCATATAATGCTTCTTCAGATGATAGAAGAGATCTAGATGTGACTTACATTGAAGTGAATGCCTCTTCAAAATGTCCTGAAGAGAATGAAGATTTTGGAGAAGAAATTCTATGGATGGGTAACAAGGAGTTGGAATAAAATGATAACCATTTTATTAGGGAAAGGAAGGATTTAGAATTATTTTCCACAAATGAGGATTGGGATGAAAAAACCCATTAGGATATGATTTGGTCATGTTTACTCGCAAAGGAAGATTAGGGAAACTATTTGGAGAAAGATGTAAAAATTTACCCCTTTATAGAAGCCCCTAAGCCATCAAAAGTGGTTGAAAGTGAGTTTGGAAGTAAATCAATAAATGAATTTGAAAATATGATAGAATTTCACCACTTGTTCTCAAAAGAAAATTTGGATGATATTGTTGATACTGATGGCCAAGAAGATCCACACCTTCCAAAGTGTGATAAAATTGAATCATGGGTTAAAATTTTGGATTCTGATACCTTATAAATTTGAATTCAAGAAATAACCCACTTTTGGGAATAATTGAACCATCTAAGGAAGGTGAAGATGAATTGGATGAGAAATATGTTGATGAATCAGAATATGACAAAGAAGTAATTGAGCATCACAACTTGATTTTGGAAAATGATTACTATGATTCTTGGAAGAAATGGGAATAATATGCTCACTCTAAGCCTTCTAACGAACTTTTTGTGTCAATTGAAATACAAGATAATACAATTGTTTTCTCGCATGAGGATATTACAAAGCCTATACAATTTAAGAAAGTTTTGGAAGAATAATTCGAATTGCATCGAGTTTTGAAAAGTGATAAGGATTCTACAACCATGGATAAATAAGGAGAATCATTTGCTTTGGGCCATTTTGAGGGACAAGAAATTGAAAATATTGATCCATTTATTGGTTTTACAATGTCTATGCCATCTCAAATTGAGGAAATTTTAGAGCTTGAGTGGTTTGGGTTTGATATCACTAATGATCCAATTGAAAATTTCACGTTATCTGAAACAACCCAAGTGATCGATCATGGAGATGTGTTAGTTGACCCATCCCTAGATAGACAAGACCTATGGTTTGAAAAGGATGGATGTGTTTTTAATTGGGTGCCTAATTTTGGTGTCTTTAATAAATAGGTATTCGATGATGATGAAAATCATGAAGAAAAGGTAAAGATTACAAATGCTCACAAAAGTTTGTCAAATGAGAATATGCAAAAGGTAAAATCTCACCCTTTGTGTTCTACCATTCTAACTTTAGGTGATGGTTTGCCTAATTGCTTGTTGAATTCAAATAATGAAATGCCATTTGTGGTTGGTAAAGAATTTGACTTAATTACTCCTCACACCACTAATGATATTGCTTTGTTGAATGAAAAGGAAGTTGATATGCTTGAGGTGTTAAATCAAGTCCATAATCGATTAGTAATTGAATCTAGGATAAAAACTCATGATATTCCTCATTTAATAAATGTCCTAGTTTTTTTCAAATGGTTACATGAATTTGATTGGCCTCCGAATTTGGAAAATGATTTGGTTTTAAAGTTTTTAGAAATAGGATCTTGTTTGCAAAATCTCATATTTGAAAAAGAAAGCCTAATTCTAAATCATCGATTGATTTATGAAGTTGACATCTTAAATAATAGACAAGACAAAATTGAAAATCAAATTTATCTAATCAATTTAATGATTTGAATCTCACCTATGGGATCATTAATGGAACTAAATCAAATTGGTGGGGTGAGAGAGGCAAGTTGAATTTTGTTGCATTGTTTGGCTTAATATTGTTTTCATTGGATTCCTACAATATTTGGCATGCGTATCATGTTATATATCTTTTGAAATGTTCCAATCATGTTTGGGATACATGGTAGTGATAGTTCAATATTTGCACCATATTGTACATTTGTATATAGTTTTGGGTTTTTGCTTTCAGTTTTGGCTTTGTCTTTGATTTTTGGTTGGATATAGTTTTGGTTTGTGTGTTTAATTTTGTGTTGCGGGTTGTTCCCTTTGCTTAGGGGTAGTATTTCACGGTCACTAACTTATGGTCTCTAGCCTATTTTGAAGCTCCTTTGCTTAGTAGGTTTGAGTACATGAGCTGAAAGCTGATGAGCTCGAAAAAAAAAGAAAAAAAATCTGGACTTTGGCCCTGTTTTGATGTTTCTTTGCTTAGTAGGTTGGAGTACCTGACCTGAAAATTGATGAACCCTAGAAAAGTGGGATGAGTTATTTGGTGATCATGCTCAGATTTTGGGACCAAAATGGTGTAAAGTGGAACAATGAAAGATTAGCCAAAGATCCACATGAGAATCACACACATTAAATAACGTTTTTGGAATTAAGAAGGATGAAGTTGTCTTGATTATGCAACCCTAGGTGAAAATCTAAAACACTCTACTTTGGCTTTCTAACCTAGTGAGACTTGATGCCTTTGCAAGAGTTCATTAGTACAAGTGATGCAATATATCTCTTGATATCTGCCATCTAGTTCAAGAAAATTCCATCGGGGCTATAGACATCTAACTGGCTATGGGACCCTGGCTAGGCAAAGTTTGATACTTAGAAAGAGAAAAAAAAAGATACAATGAAAAAAAAGATAAAAAAAGAGAGAAAATATACAATAAAAAAAAGAAAAAAAAAAAGAGAGAATGAGCAATGAAAGTCTAGACACACCTAGGATAGATGGGCTTTGCAAAGCATTAAGTGAACACATGGGTGAGTTAGATAAAACTCATCGGGGCTATATATGCCTAATTGGAAATGGGGATTTGTCTGTAAAAATATTCACTTCATGAGCTATACTTCATAGCCAAATGTAGAAAGGTATGATGAAATCTAAAGGAATTTCAAAAATGCAGAAATGAATCACTTCTACACACACTCAGCAAAGGCAGATGGATTAGTTGTTTTCATTCTGAACTTGTTTACCCCCATCTTCTTGGGAAGTTGTTGAATAATATGTGTCTCACTGATCTTTTGTATTTTCATTTCAACTTGGGTTCTTACCGAAATGCTCAAGAGCATTTCCCAGTAGAGTCGCCATTTGTTGTGGCTGCTTGACAATAACCACAAAGCCTAGGGACCCACTTTAAAATTTTAATGTTGAGATTTGTTTGGTAGCTTTCATAGGATTCATTTATGCAATTGCAAGCCTTATCATTTGGAAGTTTACTATATCCCTTATTTGTGCTTGGTTTGTGTAATGGGATTGTTTTCTTTCAATTTTTGTGGAAGTAATCAAGGCCTTCGTCATTGGCTTGTATGGCCATTAATGTAGAGGTGCATTGTTTTTTTGTGGTTTTGTTAGGTTAGTGTTTTAGAATTAGATTGACAACCTTAGTGTGTTTCATAGGGTTGGCATTGTGTTTAAGTTTTAGTGTGGTTTGACTTGTTTGATGTTCAAATAAAAATTCAAAGTTGATTAATTTAAATTCAACTATTTAAATTAATCGAATGAAATTTAGATAATAATATATAAAAAAGAAAAAGAAAAAAGAAAAAAATAATAAAATATGCACCTATATATATTTTATATATATAGGTATATACAATAAAAAACCATATATCATATGTATATATATATTATTGTATATTACATATATTATATATAATATATAATATATTATATATTACATATTACATATTGTATATATATGGAATAATATATATTAAAAAAAAAGGTAAGCAATTAGTTTGAGCTTTAAGGCATACTTTTAAAGATTATAAATTTATGTCTTTAGGTTTGTATGATTAATATTAATGTTGCCTTTCCTTATGCATGCAGGAACGTGGACATACGCCAGCAAGATTTGTACATCGTCGCTGGGGAAAGTCAGCACTATCGAGCAGTGACGCGGCGAAGAAGATAGATTGGAATGTGGTGACGAGGCTTTAATCGAGCATCGAGAAGACACACCAAACTACGATGAATGTGGCAGTAGGGCTATGATGATTGGTGACGTCTATGTGCGAGGGGAAAGCCATTGCGAATGGCCCACATGATGCAAGCAGAGTAGGACATCAAATAGTTAGCAGTAATTTGGATCGAGACTTCAAAGGATTGTATGCATTTTGATGGTTGATTTACGGATGAAGGACCCACTGTATTTTTACGGGGATGGCACTAGGGTTTATTTCGATAGCACGAAGACACATACAATGGACCTATATTAGTGAAGTGTACAAACAAAATGTGAGGCACAATCAGCATGCCATAGGCAGGCCCATAGGATCATTACGTCAAATGATGAGAGCCATGGAGGCTCGAGTGTGAGAAACTTGGACCATTTACTATTGCTTGAACAATATAGTCCCCGACATGGAAGGATAACCAATGCATAGCGTGCATAGCAGAGCTGAATACACGTGACAACAATGGATGAATATTATACTAGCATGGAATTTATAGACATAGAACCGGGATAACAATGCAGCACTGAATATAATACCGAGAATCTTAGTCGTTTATGTTTGACGAGGTGGATGAGCCTTTGGCCCTATTTTGATGTTTCTTTGCTTAGTAGGTTGGAGTACCTGACCTAAAAATTGATGAAACCTAGAAAAGGGGGATGAGTTATTTGGTGATCATGCTCGGATTTTGGGACCAAAATGGTGTAAAGTGGAACAATGAAATATTAGCCAAAGCTCCACATGAGAATCACACACATTAAATAACGTTTCTGGAATTAAGAAGGATGAAGTTGTCTTGATTATGCAACCCTAGGTGAAAATCTAAAACACTCTACTTTGGATTTTTAACCTAGTGAGACTTGATGCCTTTGCAAGAGTTCATTAGTACAAGTGATGCAACATATCTCTTGATATTTGCCATCTAGTTCAGGAAAACTCCATCGGGGCTATAGACATCTAACTAGCTATGGGACCCTGGCTAGGCAAAGTTTGATACTTAGAAAGAGAAAAAAAAAGATAAAAAAAAGAGAGAAAATATACAATAAAAAAAAGAAAAAAAAAAAATAGAATCAACAATGAAAGTCTAGACACGCCTAGGATAGATGGGCTTTGCAAAGCATTAAGTGAACACACGGGTGAGTTAGATAAAACTCATCGGGGCTATAGATGTCTGATTGGAAATGGGGCTTTTTCTGTAAAAATCTTCACTTCATGAGCTATACTTCATAGCCCAATGCAGAAAGGGATGATGAAATCTGAAGGAATTTCGAAAATGCGGGAATGAATCACTTCTACACACACTCAGCAAAGGCAGATGGATTAGTTGTTTTGATTCTGAATTTTTTTACCCCCATCTTCTTGGGACGTTGTTGAATAATATGTGTCTCGCTGATCTTTTGTATTTTCATTTCAAGTTGGGTTCTTACCGAAATGCTCAGGAGCATTTCCCAGCAGAGTCGCCATTTGTTGTGGCTGCTCCACAATAACCCCAAAGCCTAGGGACTCACTTTAAAATTTTAATTTTGAGATTTTTTTGGTAGCTTTCGTAGGATTCATCCATGCAATTGCAAGCCTTATCATTTGGAAGTTTAGTATATCCCTTCTTTGTGCTTGGTTTGTATAATGGGATTGTTTTCTTTCAATGTTTGTGGAAGTAATCAAGGCCTCCGTCATTGGCTTGTAAGGCCATTAATGTAGAGGTGCATTGTTTTTTTGTGGTTTTGTTAGGTTAATGTTTTGGAATTAGATTGCCAACCTTAGTGTGTTTCATAGGGTTGACATTGTGTTTAAGTTTTAGTGTGGTTTGACTTGTTTGATGTTCAAATAAACATTCAAATTTGATTAATTTAAATTCAACTATTTAAATTAATCGAATGAAATTTAGATAATAATATATAAAAATAATAATAAAAATAAAAAAATAATAAAATATGCACCTATATATATATATTATATATATAGGTATATACAATAAAAAACCATATATCATATGTATATATATATATTATTATATATTACATATATTATATATAATATATTATATATTATATATTACATATTACATATTACATATTGTATATATATGTAATAATATATATTAAAAAACAATGTAAGCAATTAGTTTGAGCTTTAAGGCATACTTTTAAAGATTATAAATTTATGTCTTTAGGTTTGTATGATTAATATTAATGTTGCCTTTCCTTATGCGTGTAGGAACATGGACATATGCCAACAATATTTGGACATCGTCGCTAGGGAAATTCGGCACTATCGAGCAGTGACGCGGTGAAGAAGACAGATTGGAACGTGGTGACGAGGCTTTAATCGAGCATCGAGAAGACACACCAAACTACGATGAATGTGGCAGTAGGGCTACGATGGTTGGTGACGTCTATGTGTGAGGGGAAAGCCATTGCGAATGGCCCACACGATGCAAGCAGAGTAGGACATCAAATAGTTAATAGTAATTTGGATTGAGACTCCAAAGGATTGTATGCATTTTGATGGTTGATTTACTGATGAAGGACCCACTGTATTTTTACGGGGATGGCGCTAGGGTTTATTTCGATAGCACAAAGACACATACAATGGACCTATAGTAGTGAAGTGTACAAAAAAAAGGTGAGGCACAATCAGCATGCCATATGCGGGCCCACAGGATCATTATGTTTTCAAATGATGAGAGCCATGGACGCTCGAGTGTGAGAAACTTGGACCATTTACTATTGCTTGAACAACATAGTCCCCGACATGGAAGGATAACCAGCGCATAGTAGAGCTGAATACACGTGACAACAATGGATGAATATTATACTAGCATGGAACTTACCGACATAGAACCGGGATAACAATGCAGCATTGAATATAATACTGAGAATCTTAGTCGTTGTTTATGTTTGATGAGGTGGACGAGCCTTTAGAAAGGCATCCAAAAACTTCGTGATATTGGAGTGGTGATCAGCATGGATGTCGGCATCAAAGGAAGTCCTGAATAGTGCATAGTGATGCAGCTTCGATGCGCATAATAGGTACCCATCCATGATTCACGGTGATGGACCAAATGACACAATAGGTTTGGGTAAAATAAACTATGTGTATTTGGGATCAATGGTGTTGAGGCATAGTATTAGTAGAAAATTCTTAGCGTGGTGTTTGGGAGCAAATGTCAAATCGATGGTGTGATCGAGAGATGATGTACAGGACGTAGGCGGTTTCAAATAACGGTAAATGATGTATGTTTTGACAGTGGACAAACAATAGGAGATGTTAATGTTGTCATTCATGTGGACATTCACTCTAGGAAGGACTTGTTGGCAGGGATGAATAATTGTTGAGATACAACGAGGTTGGAGATAGATTGGACGTTGAGACCCAGGCGGAGATATTATCAGCGAGCATCGACGCGGTAGAAAGGGGTAATCAATGATGTCATGAGTTGAATAGTGGGTGTCGGGGCCAAAGTGGAGGCCATGGATGGTAAGATTACAAATTTGAGGTGAAGGCTCTAACAAAATAATATGCCAAACACATCATCATAGCATATGTTAAAATAGGTGCTAATGTTTTGATAGGTAGTGCATCATTTGGCAACAAAATATGTGGAGCCCGAGCATTATGAAAGAATAAGTCAAAGAATATTTGCCCACACGTGTGATGGGTATGGGAATGATGGATGCCTAATATCACCATTGATTTTATTAGCTTATTAAATAATAATGGTGGAGGCCACTTTGCATTTCTTTTGCCATATAATTTAAGAAGGAGAGTTAGATGTTATGATTTTGGCATATGAAATTTATGGTATCCGTTACAATTGATTAAGAGGCCCATTTTCAAAAGGGGTTGAGAAAGTAAAATAGAATGTGACATTTGTCCCTTTGCATAAGAAGGTCTCTTTTATTCTCAAAAAAAAAAAAAAATGAAATGAAACCTAAAAAGAGGAAACTAGCGGACGTTTGGAAGGCGAATCAACAACAGGAAAATGAAACTAAAAGTTTTCGAAAAACTTTAAAAACTCGTGGAAACACTTGCTTGGACTGGATCTTTTGGGACCTGGCTGCACCATGTTGGGCCAGAATTTTGAATGCATTTTTGCCAACTATTGGACTTATTTTCACCATGTTATGCCTATTTTAGGGGCTGTAGTTTTCTACATATTTTTGTAAATATTGAATACCTTTCAACTGCAATATGATGGAGAAGCTCATATTTTATGCATTTTAATGGTTAATCTGTTTTTGTTTTTATTTTATTGCACCCATTCCTTAGAATCTCGCACTGCATTAATTATTTTATTGTGTAATAGAGTAATGTTAATGCTGGTTTTTTGTGCAGAATATTCATGCCTATAGGGTTTGTGGAGAAATCTGAAGTTGCAATATTTTCTATTTTTTTTTCATTTTTTTTTTCTAATTTTATTTTTGCAGATTTTTTTTTTAATTTTCAGACATTTAAATTAAAAATTTTAAATTTTAAAATCCAAAAATAATTGCACGGATGCATAGAATGTACTTCAAAGTTTCATTTTGCACTTAGAAGTTTTTGCTCCGGAGTCATTTTGAATTTTTAAAAATTAGTTAAAGTTGTTGTTTTATTGCAGATTTTAAAAATTCAAAATTTCCATTTTGAGGCCAAATCTGATTTTTTCAGTTTTATATTTCAGTTGCAAGCATAAAATGAACTTCCCTTTACGAAAATTTCAATTTTGTCGAGGGGGGTAAATTTCAATAACATTTCATAGCTACCATTTTGGAGCCCTAAATTGCCTTCTCTTTATAAAAATTCTGATTTTATGAAAGAGAGGTAATTTTTGCACTACATTGAAGGTTATTATTTCAAAGCATTAAATTATTCTTCTTTATGAAAATTTGATTTCATTTAAGAGGGATAATTAAAGTGACATTTTAAAGCCTCTATTTTAAGGCAATAAATTATTATCTCTTTGTGAAAACTAATTTCACCAAAGAGGGATAATTTATTAATCATATTAAAGGCTATCTTAATCTCCATGATAAGAAACTACATTTGAGGATCCTATTCATTATTTCAAATTTACATTCATAGATAGATTTAATCTTCATTTTCATGTTTTAAAGTAGGATTTAACTTTAGATAAAACTTGATTAAAATCCACTTAGTAAGGAAAGATGAAATCTACCTTAAAATCCTCAAGATAAAAGGAATTAAAGCACTACATCATGGTCATATGAGGACCAACTCACAGTTACTTTTATTTTGGTTTCATGAACAATCATTAAAGTAGCATGGTAAAATAAACCAACACATGCCCATTTTTTACAGTTACTTGCAATCACTAAGGCGTTCCTAGCATTGAATTGATATATTCTTATTGAGATTACTAATACACATATGCAAATGCTAATATAGCGGAGACCTTGGAGAAGTTTTTTGTGTAACTTCTTTGTAAGAGAGGGCTTTGAGATAAAAAACCTAAGGGAAAGTGTAATTTCACAACTGGGTAAAATTAACACTCAACAAGTAACTAGTGTGCATTAATACTACTAACATTATTCTATTTTATGAATGTGGAAAAATATAGTAAAGACTACATGCACAAGTAAATCTTAATAAAGAAAATGACACAATTACCAAAGACATGACAAAAAGTGTTGTTGCTTTATTGTTGGAAATTCAAATGTACGATATCCTTGAGCATCAAATCCTCAAAAATTGTATGCAGAATATTTAAACATTGTACATTTTAGCATTTCTTCAATATTCTAGCATAAGTTCAATATTTCTTCATTCTAACGTTAGACCATTTCAAATGTCTCTCTTATAATATATAATGTAGCTTGGAAATTCCTAATGAAATTCTTCCACGTATTTTCCATGTGGTTGTGTTGGCTCAATGATCCAGATATTATCTTTCCAATAATAAAAATCTAAACTTATACTAATTTGTAACCAACTTGGACTTTGTCACAATCCCTATGGTCCAAGTGGCAACTAACAAACTAACATAATCATAATTTCCTAAATTTAAATAATTCATTGATACAACAATACAACTATATGCCCCTTTATTCCAAGAGGAGACAAAATAGCTTGCATCCGAATCAAAACAACTTAACAATATAATAATTTTACAACTTTACAAAAACAACTTTATAACAACTTTAATAAATATAAAATTCTTGTGTAGAATACCAACATGACAGTTAACTATGTTGATTAGATATACTTTTTAATACTGCTATGTTGTCATTGGATATGGCATATTGATGTGTTGGATAGTTTGACCTAGTCAACATATTTTTTGTAACGTCTTTCTATAGCATCTGTCCACGTAGCTCCTTGATACATCATCCTCGTGGTTGATCTATCCATGCTTGTTATCTGGTTCATGCCTTACCTCGTCCTAATCTGTGCTGCTCCTGTAACGTTCTCCTGCCAAAACACACATAACTTGCACACTTTTGCATAAAATATATGCATAAATCACTTTTATCATCCAAGATCAAATTCATCTATAAATCACATAAATAAGATAAGAATGATCATAAAAATACATTTATTTTCATGAATCTATAGATATAAAATGAATTTAACTACATAAACTACGTGCTATTTTAGCACTCATCAACTCTATGGAAAGACTCAAGTCAAATATAATCTCAAAAGTTTTTGGGACTGAGATATCATTTAGTCCTCACTTGTGACTCTCCCTGATTCTATCACCTAGATTCTTTTGATAACTTTTGACAGTGACTGATCCAATGGCGCGTCAGGTTGAAAAAATGCTTAAGCTCAATAATGATGGTGATTTTCTTGTAGATTTGCACAGACTCGATCTATCGTAACTCTAATACCACTGTTAGCTTTTGATACAATATCCCAAGGATATAATAATCATGAGATGCAAAATAATATTAAAGAAAGTAAATCTACAAGATGACTGAGATATGCAATAAACATAAATGATATATAAATAAATACAATGTAGTTATGGAGGAAATGAGCACTCCATCAATATAACTACTGAACTACATTGCATCCATCATCGATGGATGGTGATCCACATAGAACTGAACTACCTACTAAGATCCCTAAGCTATTGTGTCATTGACACTCCCCTTGCTCTCTATTCTAACAATGAGGCCATCCTTATATAGGCAAAATAGGATACTTGGCCAACACTCTACCTAGATGTACAAGTGACACCTTGCACATTTATAACTTTCACATGGACACTTATGAATTTATTACATTACATGAAATAACTAGATAACTTCCCCCTAAAGTAATCTATTGTCCTAAGTATGTACCTTTTAAGATACATTTACATGACCCAAATTATGGAATATAAAATATTTATAACATCTTATTCATTCAAATACCTATGAAACTTAATCAAATATCTATACTTTGCTTATGATCTAGGTTTTCCATAAAAGTGGGCATAAAGCAAACAACAATCAACCTAAAGATCTATTAGGGTACTTATCTTATCTAGTGGTTGATCCAATATTTATCTTGCATCCTAAATATCCAATAACTTTAGATCTACAAAGTAGCTTCACAAAACCCTAGAAAAATTGATCAACGTTTGGGGACCTACTTAGGCCACTATATAGCTAATCTTGGAGGAGCAACAATCAAGCTCCCTTGGTCCTTTTAGCTGACTATATGAAAAAAAAAATATCTTTTACCTTTAGAAAATGCATAAACAAAGTAAAATGGATATGCAACAGTAATATGAAATGCATCTAAGATGGACACAATAGAAAGCTTCAAGATGGGGTGCAAATTAGGGTTTTAAAGTGCAAATCTTACCCCTAAAACCCTAATTTTAGCAAATTCATGTCATGTAACTAGGAGGTGTGAATAATATTGATAAAATTCATGCCATGTATTGGTAGAGCATGAATTTTTTTCAAATGCCCTTTTTGAGGCCTAAAACAACAGAAACGAGGTGCGAAAAGCAAAAACTTGAGTTCTAAATGCACTAGAAATGAATACAAGACCTGATGAGTTGATGGAGCAAGAAATAATCAATGAGGATTTGGAAATAGCACTCCAAAATGATTGATATATCCAATAATCAAGACTTCTTCACTCAATCCTCAAGGGCAGCAATCACCAAGCACCAAAACAGCCAAAATAATAACTTGCAACAGAAATCCACTTGAGAGCATGAGCAAATGAGCAAGCCAAAAGTTAGAAAATTAAGAGAACTTTATGGGAAATTAATTGGAAAACTAATTGGATCCAAACCCTTATTTATAAGAGGCTTGGAGGAAAAAATGAGCGGGAAAGTGAAATTTCACTTTGGGCAAGCTCGACCCCAAAACAGGTTGACAGGGTGACAGGGTGATGGGTTTAAGTGAGAAAACCCTATAAAAATCTAAATTCATGTTCCCTCCATATAGGGTGCAAATATTGCAAGTTGAATTCACACCCAATATGGATCGGGCATGAATTTGGTAAAGCTAGGGAAAAAAGGCAAGGGGAAAAGGCAAAAAGGCCCAAAATTTACACTTAGCAAGTTTGGGTGGCTAGCTAGGGATCTAAGGAATATTTGAACCATTTTGGTGGGTCAAATTTTTGTGTCTACATTTTCCCCCCTCTTTTATGCATTTATGGCTAAGTAAATGCATCAAATAAATATGTAGACTCCTATAGGCAAAGGTGACAAACACAGAAAAGGGGTGGCCAGGTTTGGACAAAGGGGTGGTGCAAAAAGGGGTGTTATTTTAAACATCATAATTTTACATAAAAATAAGGTATTACTTCCATTAATACCTCTAAGTTTGGGTTTTGCCCTCAAGTTTTTATAAGAAATGCAAAATTCCATATAAAAACTTGAAAAAAATGAAAAAGGGTGAAAAAGCAAAAAACGATAAAAATATGTGATAAGGAGGGAAAGAAAAGAAAGAAAAGGGATGAGAGAGAAGAAAATGAGGGGAAAATAAAAAAAGGGAGGGAAAATGGAAATATAAGAGAGAAAAAAAAAGGATGAAAACGAAAAGAGGGAAGAAAATGGGAGCTTATTTTCATCGTGCAAGGAGGAGAAAAGGAGCCCGAGAGAGAGAAGAAGAAGATGGCTTTACCAACTCACTATGCATGGTTAGGGGCGATGTTGGAAATTATACTAACAAAGTGAAGGTATGGATCAAAATCCATTTGCTCTTTTTGTCATTCTCACCTGCACACACAAAATTTTAGTAGTTGTTTTTCAAAATTTTAGGGTTTTTAGGGCAAAATCATTGTTGATCCTAAATCTAGTCATGGGGTGTGAATCTAGAAGTCTTACCATGCCAAATTTATGCCCTGTACATACAAGGTATGAATTTTGTTAGTGTACAATTTCAGATTCAAGCCCTATGCTTCCAAGGCATGAATTTGACAATGTTGCACTAAAAACTAGTTTTTTTTTTAAAATAGATTTTTATGAATTTTTAAGTTTTAAAATTATGATCTAACAATGAATTCATGTTATTATGTAGTTGGATGTACTTTAGAATAGGGATTTGAACTCGAGCACACTAGAGACTACATTGTAGCAGCTCACAGCGAGGGAGAGGGAGACACTGGAGGGGGTGGGACTACTACACTTGGTAGAGATGCCCTGGGTGGAAGTGGATAGAGGCTTACTGATGGCTCTGGATGAGAGGTGGAACCTAGAGTTTTCCACATTCTAGTTATGTATAGGGGAGATGACCATTACATTGGACGAGGTATGGCACATCTTAAGAATCTTTATTATCAAGAGGATGGTTTACATGGTACGGGTGTCAAGGATGGCATCAGAGCTGATGTTGAGAGATCTGACACATGAGATCCGTTAGAGCGAATCCATGTCAATGAGATGCCATAGTGATATAGCATTGGTACACTAATATTCGTACTATATGGAGTGTGGTGGGGATGTTGGTATATCACATGAGTAGATGGCACCTACCATGGGATCTAGTGGGAGTAGTGGTAGACATGAGAGATTAGAGGACTAGATTTGTATGGGGACTGTATGTGTTGGATAACTTGTATAGGAAATTGCATAGTATTATGTATAAGCAACAAGTAGGGCTGGTCTACACGAATTTTCTCCAGGTGTGGTTCTAGGAGAATATAGCGGTCCAAAGACCGAATACACTACTAGGATCACTACCCACTATGGACAATGCAGAATATTGTGGCAGACATAAATGTTGGATAGCGTACCTAGATTGGTGGCGGCTACCGATTACACCACGTTCATATCAAAACAACTTAACAATATAATAATTTTACAACTTTATAACAACTTTAATAAACATAAAATTCTCATGTAGAATGCCAACATGATAGTCAACTATGCTGATTGGATATGCCTTGTAATACTGCTATGTTGTCACTAGATGTGGCATATTGATGCGTTGGATAGTTTGACCTAGTCAACATCCTTTCTGTAACATCTTTCAGTAGACGCTTTCTATAACGACTTTTTGTAGTTGTATTCCGTAGCATATTTCTGTAGCATCCATCCATGCAGCTCCTTGATACGTCATCCTCATGGATGATCTATCCATACCTGTTATCTGGTTCATGCCTTGCCTCGTCCTACTCTATTATGCTCTTGCAACGTTCTCCTACCAAAACACATAGAACTTGCACACTTTTGTGTAAAATATATGCATAAATCACTTTTATCATCCAAGATCAAATTCATCTGTAAATCACATAAATAAGATAAGAATGATCATAAAACTACATTTATTTTCATGAATCTATAGACATAAAATGAATCAAACTGCATAAAATACGTGTTGTTTTAGCACTCATCATTCCCCCAAACTGAAGGAGATGCATGTCCTCATGCATACAATTTTGAAATTACAGTATGTCTAAAACATTACAATAGTTGTTCAATCATTTCACCGATTTTTGCAGATATAAAATAGAACAGTGCAGTGTTTACATAAAAATTCATAGATATAGAGCAAAATACTGCAACAGTTTTCAGAATTCATTTTAACAAGGAACTGTAATTTTCCATAAATTATTTGCATTCAGTTTATGGAAATAAATCGGCTGAAATATATAAAACAACATACTGTAAATACCTATTTTCAGATATGCAGTGGAAAAGTATTTGTAGACATAAAGATGAAATAATAAAAATAAAACCTCTGCAAATAATTAAGATCAACAACATGATTAATATTTAAATAAAGTTTGTAAAATTATGCAAATTTTATCAAATGTCTGTTATAGATTGTTCAGCTCTAGATCTAAGTCTAGAGGAAATCCATGTAGGTTGTGGTCACTTTGCTGGTAAATTCTTTTCCTTCTTCACCTTCTGCACCTATTTTCTGGCCACTGTGGAGTCAAGTGGTAATTCAACAGAGATGGTTTTGATGTGCTCAACTTTTGTGGTTTGACTGTTTCAGTGATGTGGTTGATGATTTCGTCTATGCCGCTAGGCATCCCAACGTTAAGGACTAATCTCGTTGGAGGTATCCCTACTTCGATGGATGGTTTCGGCCTTTGGGGGCGGTTCTGTTGGAATACTTCAATGAAGGGAATAGAGCTATCCTCCTCAAGTACTCGGGTGAAGTCAATGACTTTACTAAAGTTTACCGATTTCTTCGATTTCCTACTAGATGTGGAGCTCTTGTTGGGAGAGGTACCGATAGTTGTCGGTTGCATGACTGGGTCAACTGGTCTCACCACCCTATCCATGGAGAGTTGTTTGAGAAGATCAAGCTAGAGAGTGAGGGCACGTTTTACTAGGGTGGTGTGCTCGGTAAACTCATTTTTGAGTCTATCCAACTTGATGTGCAACATGGTCTACTAGGTTCGGATGTGCTCAAGAACTTCTATAGAAGGATTTGATGGAGGTGGGTCTATTTTTGGGCTAGATGCTTCTCCTACTTCTTGAGTTTCTAGAATTCTTGGAACATATTTCTCACATCTTGTCTTTTTGATAGGTTGGTAGGACTTGGAGCTTTTGGAATGGCTAGGGCACTTACGTACAGGGAGTTCTTCCTCCTTTGAACTCTCAGATTCGAAATTACCCTCTGATGCACTATCTTCCATAGACTCTAACATACCGGGCTCAGAATGGATGGAAAGGTTAGCCTCTTCCACTACAGTGTCCCAGGGTATCCTAATATCATTTGCTTTATATAGAACTATGAGTTTTATCAGCCCGTGATGGGCAATTAGGTGAAACTTAGGACTATCCTTGGAGATTTTAGGTTGAACTCGGATAACGGTAGCTTTAATCGATCGGTAAAGAAAATATGGGAGATTTATGATGCAATATTCATGCTTTGGGTACTTAAGATTTAACATCATTTTAAGGTGGTAGCCTCCATAGTTAGATAGTCTCCCCTCTAGTGTAAAAAACTTCATGAGAATTATGGCAACTTCTTGCCATTTCATGGGAAGTGAGGAGGTTGCTACCCCTTTAATCCATCCCTCTCTATCTCTAGTCATAATGCACCTCTCTTCAAACCTCTCGACCATCTGGTTTACTCCCTTATAGGTCGATTTGTAGTATTTTTGGCCAACTTCATAAAGGCTCAACACTTCAGATATCAAACTGGTAGTAATTTTAATTTGCATTTCTCCTACGTGGGTCACCATGGTCATGGAATCATAGTTCATAATGAACTACTTTGCCATGCCTTGGTCGTGCCCTTGGAACTTAGTTAGGGCATCCCACCAGCGTGCCTCTTGGAACATCTTCTTTACGACATCACTAGGGTTCTAGGTGTGAATGGATGCAGGTTCACTCCGCTTATGGAAGGTGGCTCTCGGTATGGTTACAGTTTTGATAGATAGGGTAGGGTTTTAGGTGAAGGAGAGGTAGGATAATTTAGAATATGCATCAACCTCTATTTTAAAATGTTATCATGAAGTTGTTTGGCTGGCAAGAAAACCTACAGAAAATGTTGATAAACAATCCATGCATAAACAAACAGATTCTCCATAACTCGACTCTTCGGGTTATAAAATAAAATAAATATTTATCATGCAAATGTAGTGTCGAGATTATCATGCATATTTACCTAATTTTTGCATATTTTCCTTTATTCTAAGAATGATTAAAAAAATGTTGTTTTCTTCTTCCAAGATGTATTCTATGGTTTCTTATTTTTTATGATATTCTCTTTGTAAAAAGAAATTTGAGATTGTTCATCATCTTACCTGCATGAATTTTCACCGTCGTCTACTCCATGCATTCCCTCAACTCCTTCCACCTACAATTCTCCTTCGTCCCTCATCATCGTATGGTAATTTTCATCTATTGATTACTGGTTATACCCCTTAGCCACAATAGTTTCATTTTCTATTGCACGGTGGATTCCTCTCGTGGTTACGAAGCTTGCTATGAAAATATTAGGGCTAATTTACCCTAATTTTGAAATTTAATACCCAACGCAACTCGTGGGTAATCTCATCCCTCCGATCTTCTTTAATCGATGGCCCAAAGTTTTGATCCACCACACTTTCCTTGATTTTCTTCTCGTGACCACGCATCAGAGATCGTCCCTCTTCGTATGCGGTGGTCGATGTTATCTTGCGGGTGAAGCTTCCTTTGGTGGTATGTGTTTTAATCCAAATTAAATCATAGCCCTTCGTTTGCTCCTAATCAGTGGTCGAGATTCATGATCCACGACGTCTTCTCCTACTGGTCCATGTGGCCAAGTGTCGGTCATCAAAATGCTAGAGTTGCGAGGTGGTCACGTTTCTTGTTTTGGCATGATGTTTCCTGCCACCTTGCATGGGATAATATTAAACATTTTTTTTAATACCTTAATTTGATTTCCGAAGGGGATTTATTTTTTAAATAATAAAACTTTAACTTTTAATCCCGACTTCCCTTTGGATTCGTGCACCCATGCCCACTTTATTAACATTTCCTTGTCACGGTGAATCACGTGCATCTAAATCCTTTTATCCTCTCATTTGTTGCCATGCCTTCCACGTGTATGGTTGGCCTTGTCATCATTTTTAATTTTTAAACTCTTATAAACTCCATATGATGCCTTATGTCCACGTAATCACTTCCATAGGTGGTATTTGATCCATATTTTTAACCTTCTTTCCGTAGATGATTTATTAAAATATGCTTACGATGCTCTTCCTTCGACCATTCATAATTGTCCACGTCATCCTTAGTGCTTCGTTTGTGATTTTAAATATGCAAATTTTAGAGTGTCGAGCTTGTTAAAAACTGAACCCTTGCATGCACGATTCCCAATGGTCAAATTTTGATCATCCATTCTACTATGCATTACTTCCAATACTTAGTCCATGTTTCGATTTTCGTGCCATGATTCACAGGCTTGAAAACGTTCGTGTCATTGCGAGAATTTTTAAATATTATGCAAATTTACCCTTTTTTCTTCAAAACCCTTGCATAATTAATTTTTAATATTTGCCTTGTATAATTTCGCTTTTGACACGTGTCGCAAATCTAGAATTTTTGACACTTAGAAAATTTTTATAAAATGCATATTTTCGGAGATATGCTACAGAAAATGTCTACGAAAAGTATCTACAAAAAGTATCTACAAAAAATATCTACGGAAAGTATCTACGAAAAGTATCTACAAAAAGTGTCTACAAAAACTATCTATAGAAACTATCTACAAAAACTATCTACAGAAATTGTCTACATAAAATGTCTACATAAACTATCTACAAAAAATATCTACAGAAAATATCTACAAAAACTGTCTACATAAACTATAATTGTAGAGTTGAAAGAATACTTTACCTGTTTCTTCATTCTTTTTTTTTTTTCTTTTTCTTCCCCCCAAACTGTATCATGAATTATGAATGAATCTTCTACTTACCTCCCCCCAAACTGTATTTTTGGCTATATAGCCAAAACATGATAGAGAGGATTTTATTTTGTAAAAGTTTATACTATGACAAATCTTACATATAGTAATTTGTTTTATTTAATTATTTAAGAATATGGGGGATTTATTTATATATTATTTATGCCAAGTCATAAATAGGCTTATAGAATAATAATCTCTTTGCAAAATGGACTTACCTTCTTGGCTTCTAAATAAGTGATCCCATGGTTTTATTAACAACTCCTGCTAATGCCTTAGGGATATTATTTCTTATTTTTCTTCCTTTAATTTCATCAAGGAGTTCCATATGAGAGAAGAATAATGGATTTATTCTGATATCAATCATCAATATTTGCAACATAGATTTTCAACATAGGTTTAGGAGCTTCTCAAAACTTGACTTGGGCAAAAACAATAAAGCTTTGGAAATTCGAGCCACATTTTTGTAGGATGAAATGGATTATGATATGTGTATGGTAATGTGATGATGGTATTTTCTTATGACTCTATTTGCCTTAGGTATAAATGATCTAGAATTGTTTTACAAAGACTCAAACATCCTAGTGATCTTAAACAAATTCATCTATTCATCTCACAAATCGATATGATGCTAAGGTTGTCCTAGTGGTTTCAAGCATCTGAAGGACCAACTGTGTGTGCAATGAATATTCATTTCTCATTATGAGTAAGGATTGACTAATCCATTGGTCACTTATGCCAACAAGCTAGCTTATCTTGTGAGCATCCATAGGTCTTGTATAGACTTATCGCTACCGTGTAAGGATACCTTATTGCCAGGCGGGTTTCATTCAACCCATTGTTGTAATGAGGATCACCCCATGGTTTTTGAAACACTAAGAATTCCAGGGATTCAAGCTCTTTTCCCTTATTTTATTGGATTTTATTTGGGATACTTGCTCATTTTGAAGAAGAGCAAGGGAATTTTTTTATTGCTTTTTGGGGTACTTGCTCATTTTTGAGGAGGAGCAAGGAAATTCTTATTGCTTTTTGGGATACTTGCTCGTTTTGAGAGAGAGCAAGGGATTTTTTTTTCAAGGGTGAAGGGAGAGCTTGTCCTTTTGCCAATTCTTTAGCTTTCTAGGCCATGTGCATAATTGGATAAGTAGGGGAAACCGTTCACTTTATAGCAATAGTAACTTCATGGTTTATTCTTTCCCAACTCACAATGTTTTTATTTGTTATAATGTGCATAGTCCAAGAGAAAACTTGATTGACCAGGAGCAATCTATGGCACTTTAAGGATTGTTCGATTTTCAATGGAGATTTGCTTAAAACACTAGGAGTGGTTGAGTGATTGAAAACACCTAGATTTTGTTTAGCAACCAAAGTGTTATGCATAATGTGGTAGTAGTTTCCCTACAAATTCTCAAACTGATCTATCCAAAAATATTGAGACTAAAAATTGATGAGAAATAAGATGAAAACATTATAGATATTGGAACTCCATCATGAAACAAAGGAAGTATATGATAATCTTCTTTTATATGCCAAGTGGTATATAACAATAATATATTTATTTATTTATTCTTAAATATTATTCCTATGTATATATAGGTATATTATATATATATATATATATGTATGTGTGTGTGTTTTATGTGAAGAAGAAAGAGAAGTTGTCATTTAGTAATAGTTGATTGCAGTTCAGAAATGCACTACAAGTCAACCTATTGCTTAAGATGATGTATGAACTCTTCTTTAGATAATGGCTTCTTATAGAGTTTAAGCCTATGCCCATTTACTAGTAATTTTCTTGTTGAGTCATCTATAGGCTTAAGTTTGACTGTACCATTCCCAAATATTTCTTCAATCTCGTAAGGTCCTAGCCATCTCGTTCTTAGCTTACCTTGAAAATCTTGGTAGCGAGAATCAAATAACAAGGCCCAATCTCCTGATTGAAATGTTCGTGGTACAATGTGTTTATCATGCCATTTTTTCTTTGTTGCTGAGTTAATTCAGTCCTGTGTAATACCTCTAGTCTTCTTTCATCCAGAATGTTTAACTTTTCCAATCTAGATTTTTGTGCTTGATCCAAGTTCATGTCAAGTTGTACCATTGTGTGAAGAGTTTCTATCTCAAATTCGATAGGCATAATGGCTTGCTTGCCATAGACCATTTCATAAGGTGACAATCATGTGGTGGTTTTCCAAGTTGTGTTATATGCCCATACAACTTCTTTTAACCTTTCTACCCAATCAACCCTATTCACAGTTACAATTTTTGTAATGATCTTTTCAAGTTCTCTATTTGTAACTTCTACTTGTCCATTAGCTTGAGGGTGATATGGTGAGGTATTTTTGTGTTTTATTTGATATATTTTGACAAAATGTTTGATTAATTTGGAGATAAATTGAGATCCATGATCCAAAACTAGTTCTCTAGGTGCTCCAAAGCATTGCATGATGTTTTCATAAATAAAATCAGCTATAGGTTCAACTTGTGCTCGTGGTAAGGCTTTTACTTCAGCCCACTTGGTGACATAATTTGTACACACAAGTATGTGCTTATTACCTACACTTGGAGGGTCTATTGGTCCAACAAAATCAATTCCCCATTTCTTGAATGGTTCAAACACTATTTGTGGTACCAAAGGCATCTCCATTGA
Source organism: Wollemia nobilis (assembly GCA_028583015.1). NCBI lineage: Eukaryota > Viridiplantae > Streptophyta > Pinopsida > Araucariales > Araucariaceae > Wollemia > Wollemia nobilis. The sequence goes on along the minus strand of JAQPPZ010016467.1, from coordinate 8,772,734 downwards.
AGGTGTAGGTTTACTAGCCCTTTGACAAGCATCACATCTATCAATAAACTTATAGGCATATTTATTCATAGTAGGCCAAAAGTAATCGGTTTGATATATTTTATTGACTATTATTTGGGTGGCATAATGTCCTCCACAGGGTTCTTCATGTGTTGCCCGAATGATGTCATACACATCTTCTTGCACACATCTCCTAATTACTTGGTCAGAGCAAGATTTAAACAAGACTCCATTAATCCACATGTAAGGGGTGCTTTGATATATTAGTTTTCTATGCTCATGTGGTGTAAAATTTTGAGGCATCTTTCCTGTTACTAAGTAATTTACAATATCAGCATACCAAGGAGTGAAAATGGAGAGAGCAAACAAATGTTCATCCAGGAAATTATCAGGAATTAACTCGTCATCATCAAATATTTGCATACGGGATAAATGATCTGCAATGACATTATCCTTGCCTACTTTTTCTATAATTGTGACATTAAATTCTTGCAATAAGAGAAGCCATCTAACCACTCTACCTCCCACTGTGGCTTTGTTCATTAAGTATCTTATGGCAGAGTGATTAGTGTGAACAAATACTTCATACCCCGTTATGTAATGTTTGAATTTATTAATAGCATTGACTATAGCTAACTATTTTTTAGTAACCATGTAATTCAGTTCAATCCCATGCAAATTTTTACTTACATAATAGATAGCATAAGGTATTTTGTTCTCTATTTGTTGCAGTACTACCCCTATTGCATATCCTGAAGCATCACAATGTATGTGGAAGGGTAATTCCCAATTTGGTCCCCTCAGGATTGGAGCAATAATCAATTTGTTCTTTATAATTTTGAAGGCTTCCTGACATGCTTCAGTCCAACTAAATTCACTTTCTTTGGTTAAGAGCTTAAGCATAGGAGCAACAACTTTGCTGAAATATTTAATGAATCTACGGTAGTATCCTGCATGTCCTAAGAAACTTCTTACCTCTATTTATGTTTTCGAAGGTTGGAGGGATTGGATAACTTAAATTTTTGCAGGGTCTACTTTAACACCTTCCTCTGATATGTAATGTCCTAAAACAATACCTCCTCTCATCATCATGAAACATTCTTGTGACTTAGAGAGAGGTTTTGTTCTTGGCATCTAATCAAAACCTTTTGTAAGCTTGATAAAGTTTCTTCAAAGGTGTTACCATAGATTGTGAAGTCATCCATATAGACTTCTACACATTCATTAATCAAATAAGAAAAATGGCTAAGACAGCCCTTTGAAAAGTGGTTGGTGCATTGCATAGTCCAAAAGGTAAGACTTTATAAGCATAGGTGCCTATAGGACATGTGAAAGTTATCTTTTCTTGATCCTCTTCAGCTATGGAAACTTGATTGTACCCACTAAAACCATCCAAAAAACAAAAGTACTTCTTCCCAGCCAAGGTATCAAGAACTTGATCAATGAATGGTAAGGGGAAATAGTCCTTCTTTTCACTTTATTCAGTTCCCTATAATCCACACAAATCCTCCATTTACCATTCTTTTTAGGGACTATCACTAATGGTGATACCCATTGACTATCAGAAATTGGATATATGAATCTTGCGTTCAAGAGTTTAATGATTTCTTCCTGAAATACATCTTTCATAGCTGGATTCAACCTTCTTTGGGGTTGTATTACTGGGTGGCAACCTTCTTGAATAAATATGTGATGGGTACAAATGTTTGGGTGTATTCCTTTCATGTCCTCATAGTTCCATGCAAATGCAAGTCGATGCTTTTTAAGCACATCAATCAGTTGTGATTCTTGTATGCTTGTAAGCTCGTTACTAATGTTCAAAGTTTTTATCGATGTAATATTTATCTGTTTGCAACTTTTTGTATTCGCATCTATTCCCATAATTTTATGTTTAAGCATGTTTAATTAATAGTCGTAAGGTATCAATTGTTGAGTTTGGCTTATTCTAGCTGTCACATCCTCACCACTTGTGGTTAATTTACTTGGAAGAATGTGATCCTGCATTTAGTTTTTGTGGTGCAGGTGCATGATCCAAAATGGATACGAAAGAAAGCACTCACCCCCTTGACCGAGGCAACCGATCAAAAATGTCGGGTAAGTGGATATGATGTCCTGCCTCGTGCACCTTGGTATGTGGGTACATGGAAGCCCATCGTAGAATTTGCATTGCATTGCATTGCATTTTGTCTAACATTGTTGTTGAATGCTTGCATGCTTCTTGTTTTTCTCTAGATTGACGCTTGTCGCTTGTTGTGTTAAACAAATATTAATTTTAAAAGAAAATAAAAATAAATATTTATATAAATGTAAAACTATTTAAAAATATATATTAAGCGTATTTATAAAAGTTATAAAATTATCATATAGTGATGAATAAAATAATAATTAGAAAATAATAATAAATAAAAATATGAAATATTAAAATATAAACAAAAGAAGGAAATTACTTTATGACTAAATAGTGTAATAAAAACAAAAGTCATATTTTTTTTTTTTAATTTGTGGAAAACATCCCAAAAGGGATACCACTTTCGGGTAAGACCCAAGGAGGCAGGGGTATCCATTTCGCCAAAAACGCCCAGGACTCGGACCTGGCCTACCACCTTTGACATACTTAAGGAGTAAACAAACACACAAAACCAATTTAAAAATAAGTAAATAACAACAAAAATAATAAAATAAAATAAAAAACATGCTCCTTGAGTGTGTCAAAAATAAAAGCACAACCAAACACGCACAATAAGATAAAATAAACCACAACACAAACCACATAGAAGAACACAAGAACCACATAACAAAACACAAACAAGACAAAAACAACAAAACACTACAAAGACATAACCCGAAAAAAACATGAAAAATAAACACAACCAAAACCTAAAAAATAAAAAAATAAAAATAAAAAACAATGAACAAAAGACAATAAACAAAAACAAAAAACATAGAAAACACTCACACATAAAAACACGAAATAACACAAACAAAGAGAAACCCAAGAACAAGAACGAAAAAAACACAAGAACAATAACAAAAAACATTAAAAAAAAACAAAACAACAAAAACACATGAACAACAAAAAACAACACAAAGAACACAAAAACAAAACAAAACAAAAAAACCCACCCACCTTAAAAAACTAAACAAAAAAAAAAATTGAACATAGCAATGACCTATCTAGACCAGAAGACTATTAAGGCAAGAATCAACAGAGGAAAAAAAATAAAGAATATAATGAGCTAGAGAACTACAAAAACTGAATGAACCAAAGAGAAGCAAAACAAAAAAAATAAAACAAGAAGAAACTAGGTACCTTCAGAACTAGAGCCATCCAAAGAAATGATAGAAAGAAGAGTTTCCCTAATTTGAGAAGCCCACCATATAGGAGGGTGGCCATAACAAGTAAGATCATCTTTGTCCAAAGCCCAATTAGCTAAAGCATCAGCACTCTTATTTTTATCTCTGACCACATGAGTGTAATCAACTTTCAAAAATCCCATCTGGATTAATTGATTATTCTCAATAATTCTTTTTATTCTCCAATCCACCTTATGATTCTTAGAAGGAGTCTTCAAGAGATTAATCATAAGTTGAGAGTCAGACTCAACTAACACCTTTTCCCATCCAACCTTAGTTGCCTCCTCGAAGGCCTCTGAGGATACCATACCCCTCAGCAAGGTTATTGGAAAGAATACCCAAATTCTCAGCAAAATTAAAAACCAGGGAGCCATCTGAAAGTCTACCAATTCCTCCCAAACTAGCTTTTCCAAGGTTCCCTCTAGAGGCTCCATCACTATTGACTTTTCCAAAATCCTTAGGAGGAGGTTGCCAATTTCTAGTCCTATCCATATTACTAATACTCACATTCCATTTAAGATGGTTGCCCTGAGAAGATTTAATCTTCAATATTTGCATCACTTGATCCCATATTTGGTGGGAATTTTGGGGGTGATTAAGGAGTTGATGGATCGATTCAACTAAGTTGGCTATGGTCTTTTGCCAAATATAGTGAATATCCTTCCTATCTTGATTAAAAATTCGGTTGTTCCTTTCATTCCAAATATTCCAAAGAAGAATGGTAGAACCCATACAAACTAACTACCTAATAAAATGATCAACACCCTCTTGATTAGGCCAATCCCTCCAAAGTCTGTTCAAAAGTAAACAAATTGGACCACTGTAAGCCAAGTAAAGTGGTCATTCTCCTCCATAGCTCAAAGGCTAAAGTACACTCAATAAAAATATGGTTGAGATTTTCTACATTCTCTTCACACATTTCACATCTAAAAGGGCCATGAAAACCACGCTTCATAAGTTGCTCACTAGTAAGCACCCTACAATGCAATAAAATCCAATTAAAGAACCTCACCTTAGGCCAGATCTTTTGAGCCCACAATCGAGAAAAATATCGGAAGAATGGTTGGGATTATTATGGCATAAGGTCAAATAACCTTGAGCAACTGAATACTCACCCTTAGTAGTGTTGTTCCATCCAAAATAATCTTTTTCATGGGACCAAGAGAGGGATCTCATATGAAGGATGCCTTGGATATCTTGTCTTTGCCTTTCTAGGATTTGAATAGGCTAGTCCTCAATAGGGATCCAATATCTACCAACCTTTGAATTATCAGTATGGTACCGACATTAATTAACCACCTTTATCCAATTAGCTTGGTGAAGCTCCTTCATCCAAGGCCTCCAATCGGGAAACTGAGTTATCAAAGGCTTGTGACCATCCCAAGAATAAGTCTAAAAATTTACCTGTTGACCATTAGGAATGATCCAAAATAATTTTTTCTTTATCAAATCCTCACCAGTCTTAAGAACTGCTAAAATAGGAGAACCTTTGGTAGGAAGTTGATAGCGAACAAGGTCTTCAGGACTTTTGTTCTCAGCATATTTAGCATGAAGATTATTGGCCCAAAGAGTATTAGGGTTATGCAACATCCTCCAATATAATTTAGTAGCTAAAGCTTTGTTGTTATTAATAGAAGACCGGAATCCTAACCCCCCTTCACTCTTAGGAAGACAAAGTATCCCATTTCACCAAGGCCCATTTTCTTTTCTCCTTAGTACCACTCCAAAGGAAACGATGACTGATTTGATCCAATTCTCGAAGAACAACCTTTGGGATATTCAAAATGGAAGAAACATAAATAGGAATAGCTTGAAGGACTAATTTTATCAAGGTAAAAGTCATATATTTTTAAAATATACAAGACCATGTCTAATATAGCCACATTAAGGACCACAAGCTTAGGGGAAAGAGCTCGCGACATTAGCCAAGAAAGTTACAACCTAAAAAATTAAAATATACACACATTAACAAGTTTGTAAGGGAAAAACTGAATAATGGTAAGTATTTAAAAAACCTAAGTGGAGAACTGAGCTATCACCACCTGGAAACGCTTATAACGCTTATAGTGTTAAACCTGGCAAGATTAAATGAGGTGTCACTTCTACATTCCAAGCCTTCTTTTTAAAACGAAGTGGGTTGGCTAAAGAGAAGGGTGTGTGGTGATTCTTTAACGGATTAGGCAAAGGCAAGTGAGGAGGAGTACGTCTTCCAACTCGCTATGGAAAGTGAGGTTGGCTTACGTTCTGTGTAGCTCTGTAATCAGATTTAAAAAAAAATAATGTTTGTATGTCTTGTTTAAGAAGAGCATGTGTTAAACTTAACTACGTTTAAAAGTATCATAGTGTTCTTGTTATTTTCGGATGGCTACCAATGGAAATCGACTTCTAAAAATAATAATATTACTCTATGCTAAATGAAATTGGAATGCAAGTTTATTTTGTTTTTTTGAAGTCTCTTTATATTTTCTTTTAAAGAATATATGTTGGTCTCTATATGAAGCCTGGAATTTTAAGACATCGTATTTAATGTGTAAGAATTTGTCCAGAACTAGCTGGAAGGCTGTCTGTTTTTCTTGAGAGGAACTGGTAACAATAATTTTATTCCTGCTATGTATGGAAGGAAATAACCTGCCCTTTAGGTTTGGAACGAAGTTTTCTTTTTTTGGGTTTATCTAGGCAATGATAGTATCTGTGCATCGTTTTTATTGAAGTTCTCCTTTGTGTTAAAATTTTGAGTGCTTACATTTGCAATGAATGTTTTCAGTTGCATAATTACTTAAGCCATTCGTATGCTTGTCTTGCTTGTGAGAGTATGACATATAGGATAGAGCCAAACTGACCCATGCCTAGCCTTTGATTATTGTCGAGGTATGAAAAGGGGTGAGCGCTTGATGAAGTCCGAATTCTCAAGCGATGGCAGCTTATTTGGAGCGTTGTTGGCAAATGTCTGGTTAAGGATAGACTGCGCCAGTTTGAAAAGCTCAAATTAATTTCGAAAGGTCGAGAGCTTTGTATTGCATTAACAAAAGAGCCATATAAAAACTCGCCCATGTTGTCAGGTTGTGTATTATCTTTGTTTATTAGAGTAGAATTAAACCTGCTTACAATTTTAATTATATGAATTATTTCTTATGTCATCTTTCAAAATAAAGGAATATAAAAGTATACGTCATGCTGTTGAGAATTGAAAATTATAAAAGTTTATCTTTAAAAAAAAAATCATTGGAAATACAAAGGTGTGTCTTGGGTAGAACTTAGCTCTATGGATGAAATTTTTATTAGATAAAAAGTGAAATTTATTTTAAAGAAAAAAGTTTCTTTTAATATAGGGTAAATGTCTTTTTTATTTGTTAAAGAAAATTTATAGTATGTTGTGTGATTTTTCCTTAGAGCCAGAATACGTGTTATTATAGCATAAGAAGTGTAAGGCTTTTTAGTGATTAATAAATAGAATGCATGTGCAAAAAAATATCTGGAAATTTGTTAGAATAATTAAATAATTAAAACGCTTAGTCTTCTTCTATTATTTATTTATTTTAAATATATAAATATATATATATATATATATATATATATATATATATATATGTGTGTTTAGAAGCATGGAAAATGCTTTAAAAGAATAGTTTTCCCTAAGAAAAAGGGAACTATGTGGAAAGAAATGGACGGTTAAAGTAAATCGATAGTTAAACCTTCACTTAGAAACCTATTCCATCCTTTGAAAGGAATTTAATTTTTTTTTATCTTTTCTGAAGAATGCTGAATATATGACTAAAATCGGGCATTTGAGGGATTGGAAATGTTGTTGTATAACATTTAAAATATGAAAAGATTGATTATAAAATTAAAATAAGGTGTTGTTTTTGTCTTTGGTGTACAACATATTTATAGTTTCCTTAAAAAGTAAAAGTTTACATTTATTAAATATTTTAGGAATGCTAAATAAAATTACTTTGGATATGATGCGTTTTTTAGCATAAGAAGATAATTTAATGGTTTCTTTAATTAAGAGTTTTATTTAGCTAGATTATAAGATAAGCTATGATTATTTTATTTGAAAATAATATAGTATTATTTTAGTTTTTATAAGAGACTAATTTGAAAGCATAAATTAAAATAATATAGTATTTATATTGCTTAGTCTTTGTAAGATATTTAAGGTGCTTTACTCCAGCTTTGTTAAGTAGGACGTTATGATAGTATGTTTTATTATAATTTTAAAATTATATATATGGTAAGCCAAAATCACTCTTCATATACCTTTAAGAAAATCTAATCTAATCTTGATAGAAATCCAAAACTTATATTGGAAAAATACTTTGTTTAAGAAGGTTGAGCAAGGACCTACTCCACCCAATGATAAGAAGGTTGAGCAAGGACCTACTCCACCCAATGATATTGATATTAAGTCACGAGGTGACTTATGACTGTGCCAATGTACTCCAGCTACTCAAGGATAGGGGTCCAAGCTCTTGAGTGTTAAGAGCGACGGTATGGGACGTCGCTCCAAGTGGACAATCAGTTAGTATGTGGTGATATTCATCATTCCACTTGGGCTAGGGAGGAGCCAACATATTGCATGACTAGAGAGCTACTCATGTTGTTGGAAGATCCAACGGTAGATGGTTATGGGCAGCATTGTCGTCAGCTTGAGAAAGGTCATGGATATCTAGTCCTTAAGCCTTGAGAAGGTGGACTCTAGAAAAACCTTAGCTGAAGGTCAATGGCTAGCATTGGCATACAAATATTGGTTCCAAGGCAATGAGCTGAGATCTCAAAGGTCATGGACCTTATAACCTTGGACAAAGGGTATAGCGTACCCCATTCAGGTGTTATAGGCCTTGAATAGATAACCCTTCGCCATATTTCGTAACGACTTAAGGGTGAAGTCAAAATCTTATACAGTGACTTACAGGATGAGGTCGATCCTGAGCACTTAATACATCAGCTACAGTGATGACTATTCTTGAAGTGCAATATATAAGTATGCCCAAACTAAAAATACGATAGGTTAACAAGCAAAGTGATGTTGTTTTCAACAAAAAAAATAGTTTGAAAGTTGGGTTGTGACAGTTGGTATCAGAGCCTAGGTTGTGAACCCCTAGGCAATTAAACATAACTTGTTGATTTAACATAACTCTTTTGTCATCAAGAATGGTAGGGACCTCGAAAAGAGCAAATGTTAATCTGCAAGATGAGATTGCAGAGGTCCCAAGGAAGGGACCAAGATGACTCGTGAAGGAGTCTGAAAGGGTACAAAATATTGAAACACCATGGTGCATGGTGAGAAAATATAAGGAGCCTGTAGCAGCAAAAGCTACCTCTAGTGATGGAATCATGGCTCGCATGATCCAATTCATGCAAGATCATCTCAACCAACAACGAGAGCTTATGGAGATTCATAGGGTTCAGATGAGTGAGCACATGGATCAATAGCAAGCATAGATGGCCCAACAGCAGGAAATCATTACTCAAAAACAAAAATTTATTGAGAACTTGACACAAAATAATGTAAACAGTAATGTAATCCAGTTTCTTGAGGGATCCACCAGAAGAACTATAGGGGAGGAACTACAAAAAAAAACTAAATAAATTAGATATTTCTAAATTTGATGGGTGTGGTGATGGAGAGACAACCTTAAACTGGCTAAGCGAGGCCGAAGGTTATTTTTCCATTCAATCCCTTAGCACTACATGGGCAGTTGCTCATTTGGAGGGTCCTACCAAAACTTGGTGGACCACCTATAAGAAAGCCACTAATAAGGAGGTAACAAACATACCATGGGAGGAATTTACAAGGGACTTTAAAAGTCATTTTCTTATCGAACAATTTTTTATTGAGAAACATGCAAAGTTTACAAATTTACATCAGGGTAACATGACAGTAGTCGAGTATTATCAAAAGTTTGTGCAATTACAAAAGTATGCCCTAGAATTTGATGTACAAGAAAAATTTAAAGCACACAAGTTTGTCATGGGTTTGCACCCAAAACTTGGTCAACCTACAGGAGGAAAAACACCCCAAACCGTAACAGTTGCTTATGATGTTGCTCAATATTTTGAATCACGTTAGGAGGTAAAAGCCTTCTATCAACAAGAAAAAGATAACTCAAAGAAAAGAAGATACCCTGAACAGGATAGAAGCAAAGATCAGTATAAGAGGGATAGAGATAATAGTCGATATAGAAGTGACAGCAAAAATAAAGAAAAATATCAAGGAAACAAGGGGCAGTCAGAACAGAGGCATTACCAAGATAAATGATACCATAATCAAGACAGGGGTAAAGTTAACAACCAAGACAAGGGAGAGGATAAGCCAAAGAATGTGGGACCAAATGCATGCTATGCATGTGGAGCCTTAGATCATTTTGCTCGACAATGCCCTCACAGAGCTGACTGAAGGTATTCCACTTAAGAAGCCCCACATAAAATTTATGTTGCTACAGGTATACCTAACCTACGACTGATAGTTTTGTTTCAACTAGTATTTGAGGGACATGTTGAAAGCCTATGATTGAGACAAAATAGGTGGTAGCTCGAGTTAGGATCTGGTCTAACCTACTAAGCCAACCAAAAATTACTGGAATCCAATTGCTCATATGATGTATACATTGATTATAGCTTACCTTTGATGCATGGACATAGAGGGTCCAATGAGATGGTGGACAGATCGAGTAAGGATCTGAACCAACCAGAACACTTAACCGATATTTGCTCTTTTTCTACAACCCTGAGAGGGTCAATCAAATGTAAATTTGCTATGTTATAAAACATCTGCCATGTGGGGAATAAAAAGCCTAAATGGGCATAGGTGCAAGACACCAATAAAGTGGGATAATATGGACGATCGAGAAGTGATCGGTCCTGATATGGAGGTCCAATTATGACACAACCGCCAACGACTTGTGAAGTCGTAGACCATCAGAAGAGTTATGTGGATCCTAAAATGGACCCCTCAAGAATTTTCCATTGACAATAAGGTCTTTCTTCGAGATAACCGACCAAAAGTTCCAATACATCCATTTCAATAAGCCTCAAATTTGTCGATCCTTGTGACATTGTTATTAAAATAAGTCTGTTGCCTACCAGCTCGCCCCGTCGCCCAATTTGTCAAAAAAAATCCACATCTTCCATGTGTCTCTTTTACATAAATATGTTGTTGACCCATTCCACATTTTGGATACCACTCATTTACATATGTCGGACCCGTAGCTCATTGAGGTGCGACCAGTCAAAATTTTGGGGTTTAGAACCAAATAACTTAGGAAAAGAATTTTGGACTATTGCAGAATATAGTGGGACCAGTATTCTGAAAGTAATGCTACATGGAAGGATGTTACTAGCGTGAAAAACCAATTTCCATGTCTGTTTGAAATATGATACTAAGAGATAATATTTTAATTCTAGAAAATGAACTTATTTATGATTTAATGGAACTAATTATGCATGTTTACTATGGCTGCTATAAAATTTGCTTAAAATAATACTATGATGGAATCTGCTATGCTATAGTGTGACTATTTAATTTTCAAAATATCTATTTATGTGGTTATGCTTCTATTTTTCTTGTAAGCTAACACATGGACTGTGTTAATCTATTGGGGAAAGTATGTCACATCCTCACCACTTGTGGTTAATTTACTTGGAAGAATGTGATCCTGCGTTTAGTTTTTGTGGTGTAGGTGCAGGACCCGAGATGGACACGAAAGAAAGCTCTTACCCCTTGATCGAGGCAATAGATCAAAAATGTCGGGTAAGTGGATATGATGTTGTGCCTCGTGCACCTTGGTTCGTGGGTACATGGAAGCCCACCATAGAATTTTCATGGCATTGCATTCTGCCTGACATTGTTGTTGAATGCTTGCATGCTGCTTGTTTTTCTCTAGATTTCTTTAATTTTAAAAGAAAATAAAAATAAATATTTATATAAATATAAAACTATTTAAAAATATATATTAAGCGTATTTATAAAAGTTATAAAATTATCATATGGTGATGAATAAAATAATAATTAGAAAATAATAATAAATAAAAATATGAAATATTAAAATATAAACAAAAGAAGGAAATTACTTTATGACTAAATAGTGTAATAAAAACAAAAGTCATATATTTTTAAAATATACAAGACCACTTCGAATATAGCCGCATTAAGGACCACGAGCTGAGGGGAAAGAGCTCGCGATATTAGCCAAGAAAGTTGCAACCTAAAAAATTAAAATATACACACATTAACAAATTTGTAAGGGGAAACTGAATAATGGTAAGTATTTAAAAAACCTAAGTGGAGAACTGAGCTATAACCACCTGGAAACGCTTATAGCGTTAAACCTGACAAGATCAAATGAGGTGTCACTTCTGCATTCCAATCCTTCTTTTTAAAACAAAGCGGGTTGGCTGAAGAGAAGGGTGTGTGGTGATTCTTTAACGGATTGGGTGAAGGCAAGCGAGGAGGAGTACATCTTCCAACTAGTCGCGCTGTGGAAAGTTAGGTTGGCTTACGTTCTATGTAATTGGATTTAAAAAAAAACAATATATGTATGTCTTGTTTAAGAAGAGCATGTGTTAAACTTAACTACGTTTAAAAGTATTATAGTGTTCTTGTTATTTCTGGATGGTTGCCAATGGAAACTAACTTCTAAAAATAATAATATTACTCTGTGCTAAATGAAATTGTTGGAATGCAAGTTCATTTTGTTTTTTTGAAGTCTCTTTATATTTTCTTTTAAAGAATATATGTTGGTCTCTATATGAAGCTTGGAATTTTAAGACATCGTATTTAATGTGTAAGCCTTTATCCGGAACTAGCTGGAAGGCTATCTGTTTTTCCTGATAGGAACTGGTAACAATATTTTGTTTTCCCTGTTGTGTATGGAAGGAAAGAACCTGCCCTTTAGGTTTGGAATGATGTTTTCTTTTTCTGGGTTTGTTTAGGCAATGACAATATCTATCCATCATTTTTATTGAAGTTCTTGTTGGTCATCAAATCTGCCCAGGAAAGGATTTTGGGAAGTGTACGCACCCTAGACCTGGACCAACATTGAAATGCCGAGAGGAAGAGATGCCCCTCATGCCAATCTCCGGAGAAAGGCCAGCTCCTTTACTAAACTACTTGGTGTTTTTGAGACAAGAGTGCAGGAAAGAGATAAAAATAGTAAGGGTGCAGGAAAGAAATAAATAGTGTAAGGGAAGAAATATTGGTGAATTAAAGTGGGAAAGAACCAGTAGCACGATTACTGGTTAATAGCTCGAAACAACAGCAATAAATACTAAGAATAAAATGAAATGAATGCAATACTAGTCCTCCTATGTATCCATCAGCGAAGCATCCACTTCGGGCGGAGGACCTTGCGAAGCAGCTTTTAACACGCCTTTCCAGCGAAGCAGCCAAAGATAAAGAGCCCCGTCTTGAGGAGAGAAATCCACTTCGATATTTTACATCCCCAAAGCGGTTTTGTAAAGCTCCTTCGTGCGAAGTGCATAACCAAGGGAGATGATTTGCTTTGGCTTACATCCATTGCGAAGCAGGGTCACAAACCAGAAATCGATGAAGCGCTTCAAAGGCATGCCCTCCAACCCGGGTATCTTTCTGAGGCAATCAAGTGCCTCATAAATGAATTTTTATGTGCCCGGTGAACTCGCTGCTCATTTTTAGCAATCTAAAAAGAGGTATCGGTCTTAGACGGAGAACCCGACAAACATGGCGGCCACTCGAGCTCCGCACCCAGTAGCCTAGGACGAGTCAGGCAGTGCATAAATTTGAGTTTCCCCGACTGACCCGGTCGTAGCTGCTATTTTTAGAAAAGGATTTGAGAGCTCAGTCATGGGAGCTACGGGAGTCGACTTCTTAGGTTTTCGAGGATGTACTCCTCCATTTTGTGCATTGATGGCTCAGAGAGTCGGGTCCTCTATAAAAACCTAGGCATTGTAATGAAAATGATAAGGGGGAACTTTTTTCTAGAAAGCTGTTGTAACTTGAATCCCTGTGATTAATACTAAAGAGCTTCAAGCTTAATTTCTCTCTTGTATGCTGCCTTCTATGATTATTTCGGTTATTTCTTTCTTCGTTTACATACTGTAATTCTGCATTCTGGATTTAGGTGTGTGATTGGGGGTAGAACCCTAGAATTTTCTCGAAGGATACATAGGGGAGAAAAATCGTTGTAATAGTTCTTTTGTATGCTGCCTATGGATAGTGTTTCTATTATATTCACTCATTTCCTAGTCGTCGTAATTCTAAATTATGGATTTCAACGTAAGGGGAAGGGTAATCCTGGAACTCGTCCAGAGGATACATAGGAGGACTAGTATTGCATTCATTTCATTTTATTCTTGGTATTTATTGTTGTTGTTTCGAGCTATTAGCCAGTAATCGTGCTACTAGTTCTTTCCCACTTTAATTCACCAATATTTCTTCCCTTACACTATTTATCTCTTTCCTGCACCCTTACTATTTTATCTCTTTCCTGCACTCTTGTCTCAAAAACACCAAGTATTTTAGTATAGAAGTCGGCCTTTCTCTGGATATTGGCACGAGGGGCATCTCTTCCTCTCGACATTTCAATGTTGGTACAAGTCTAGGGTGCGTACACTTTCCAAAATCCTTTCTTGGGCAGATTTGATGACCAACAGTTTTTGGCACACCCACTTTTTTTTTCTTTTCTCCCCCTTCTCTGATTGCTACGTTGACCCTGCAGTGCTTGTGTCATGGCTTTCCACAAGTTCCTGAGGCAACTCTTATGGTGTCACCTCTGCCTCCTCCTCCTCCTCTTGTTTTGAAGCATCATTAGCTCTCCTTGGGCTTTCGCCCGAGCCTGGGGCATCGGGGGGAATGAAGTCGGCTAAGGAGATGGGCTTCCAAGTCCTAGCGTTGGCTTTGTAAATGATTGCAAAGTCTCTATCTGTCTCCAAGAGTCCATATGATTTCATCTTCTGATGGTGGACTCTCATTATCCACCACTCCTTCAATTGTTCTTTGCCCCAACCCTTCAATTCTTCCCTCAAGTCATCTTTCATTTTCTTCTAAAATGTGGAGTCTGGGCCCAGGAAAGGGTGCCGAAATGGATCATACTCAACTTCCATGGGGTAAAATTCATGCCAGGGAGGTAAGGTTTTCATTCTCTCCAGATGCCACTCCAAATCTCTCCCATTAGGTTTGTTTCTTTGTTCCACTATCTCTGGGTGAGGATATACATGAAAATTTTTGAATCAGAGGTGATCCCTCATCACCTCCAAGGGGTCGTAACACCACCATTGAGGAATTTGTAGCAAACCGAAGTCGACAAAATTCTCATCTAAGAATACATGTTGCTTTAGGGCAAACACCTCAATTACCCCCATTTTGAAAGAGAAGTCGCATGTGTGTGCCTATTTTTGGCTATGGTCGTAGATAACATTTGTTGCGTCACTCTATCGAGCGACCTCCAATGCAAACTAGTATTCAAAGGGGTAGACGGGTAGCAGGAAGGGTTTCCCTGTGAATCCAAACAAGCGAATCACAAGCCCTTGTGTCAATTGAAATACGTCTCCCTTTTCCTCTTTCACCACTTTTTCCCTTAGACTGATAGGCACCCGAGGGCAATAACCCTTCAAAAAATGAATAGCAGGTCCTAGAAACTGCTGATTAAAAGAATAATATGACTTCGTCCTCACTAGGAGGGGAGTCTACTGATACATCGACAGAGGAGTTCCATCCTTGTCGCTCGAAGAAATGGCAATGTGGGGAAAATGCTTATGTATATTATAGAAAAACAACTAGACTGGCGACACACGGTCAGTCTCACCTTATGCAACTTTCCGCCTTTCAATTCAAAGATAGCACATTTTTCTACTCTGGCCAGAGAGTGCCCCCTCTTTTTCCTGGCTTCCTTTAGCATCTTGTCAGTGTTTTGTTAGGCCTGGAGCAACTTCTCAGCTAGAGTACGTTCCTTAATCATGGATAGCTCTATTTCAAACGAGGCTGGGTCTCTAGACAAAGGGGTAAAAAAATATAATGAGTGTATAGGGGATTCCTCACTAGTAGGTTTGGCAGTGGGTGTGGTAGGAGTTCTGGTGAGAGAGACAATGTTGTGCATGACAGGGGAGCAGGAGATGGGGTTCAGCATTGGAGTACTACCTTTGCCCTGACTATGAACCAAGGGAATGGTGGTGTGGGTGAGCGAAGTAGTATCGATGGACTCGTCCCGACCTGATGACTCAAAGGGGGTGGATATGCTTGCGAGGCTGGCGATATCACGAGGCAAACTCGAGGTAGCGAAAGATACCATGTGATGGGGTGACCAAACTTTCGAGAGGGAGGGAGACTAATGGGGATTTACTTTCGGGACCGTTGTGGACATGACATGAGGAACCAAAGTGGAGGGTGAGGGATGTGTACCTACGTGCTCCCTTGATAGAGCAAAAGTAGTGGTTTTTTGCATGATCAAATCTTGTTCCTTTCCAGCTTTTGCACCTCTGACTTCTATGACTCCTTCTTTGGGACCCCCTTCTTGTTGGAGGAGTTCCTCCACATCGATGATGTCTACTTTTGCAATGACCTCGGCCCTTTATGACGTTGTCTCCTTAACATTCACTTTGGCTAAGCCTATCACAAGTTGTTTGCTGGAGGCACTTGAAGGCTTGGTACGTGGTCACTTCGGGTGGGTTGGAAGCACTTGAGCTTGCTCCATCTTCTTTCTTTTTATTTTCTCTCCCTTCTTTGATTACTGCGTCGACCCTATGACACTTGTGTCATGGATTTCCATAGGTTCCTAAGGCAACTCTTGTGGTGTCGCCTTTGCCTCCTCCTCCTCCTCTTGTTTCAAAGCATCATTAGCTCTCCTTGGGTGAGGGGAACGAAGTTGACAAAGGAGATGGGCTTCCAAGTCCCAGCGTTGGCTTCGTAAATGATTGCAAAGTCTCTGTCTGTCTCCAAGAGTCCATATGATTTCATCTTCTAATGGTGGACTCTCATTATCCACCACTCCTTCAATTGTTCTTCACCCCAACCCTTCAATTCTTCCCTCAAGTCATATTTCATTTTCTTCCAAAATGTGGATACTGGGCCCGGGAAAGGGTACCAAAATGGATCATACTCAACTTCCATGGGGTAAAATTCATGTCAAGGAGGCAAGGTTTTCATTCTCTCCAGATGCCACTCCAAATATCTCCCATTAGGGTTGTTTATTTGTTCCACTATCTCCGGGTGAGGGCATACATGAAATTTTTTGAATTGGAGGTGATCCCTCATCACTCCCAAGGGGTCGTAACACCATCATTGAGGAATTTGCAGCAAACAAAAGTCGGCAAGCTTCTCCTCCAAGAATACATGCTGCTTTAGGGCAAACACCTCAATTACCCCCATTTTTAAAGGGAAGTTGCATGTGTGTGCCCATTTTCGGATGTGGCCGTAGACAACATTTGTTGTGTCGCTTTATCGAGCGACCTCCAACACAAACTGGTATTTAGAGGGGTATACGGGTAGCAGGAAGGGTTTCCCCATGAATCCGAACAAGTGAATCACAAGCCCTTGCATCAATTGAAAGACGTCTCCCTTTTCCTCTTTCACCACTTTGTCCCTTAGACTGATAGGCACCCAAGGGCAAGAACCCTTCAACAAATGAATAACAGGTCATAGAAACTGCTAATTAAAAGAATAATATGACTCCGTCCTCGCCAAGATGGGAGTCCACTGATACATCGGTAGAGGAGTTCCATCCTTGCCGCTCAAATAAATTGCAATGTGGGGAAAATTCTTATGTACATGATAGAAAAACAACTAGACTAGGAAAGATCAAGGTATGAAGTACTGGCCCGTCCTAGAATTCTTCATGTTGGTTAGTCGTGTGTGCAAGTTCTGAGCCACCCATTCTGCCCAGTCAAAGAAGACCGAGTTTGTGTTTGGCCTTGATGAATCTAGGGCATAAAACTCCCCTTGTGAAATACATTTGGCCAATGACACTTGCCAAGGGTGCATCGAAGCATCAATTGACAGGCCCACGACCCACGCAATGATGGAGAAGATGTTTGTGCTCTTGAAATCCATCAAGGGGTAAGACATATGAGGAAGCTTGCCTGAAGGGAGCTCGTCCTTGAGGTTCTCACTTAGAAATTTTATGATATAGCTAGAGCTAGTGAACCTCTACATTTGTTCGCTCAAGATGACATTGCGAATAGAATAACCCTTGGGCGGCCCTTGCTAAGGTGCAAAAGCTCCTTGCACATCTTCTTTTAAAATTGAAAACAATTTATGGCCCATAGCATAGAGGAGGGCTGGTAATTTTGTGCGATGGCACAAATTAATTCGGGACAATGGTGCGTGGGCGGGATCAGATACCAGTATATCTACGAGTAATAGGTGGTGGCTCTCTTGTTCTCCATAGAGAGTCTGCTTTTCATGAAATCAATGGTATATCAGAGCTCAGCCACACTCTTTGAAAGTTTAGTGTCCCTTATTTTCTCCCAACCATCAATTGGTGGCTCTTTAGGTTGTTCTTCTTCTGAATCGTCTCTTTCTTCTACAGCCTATTTTTTGGGGTAGAGGTTTAGGTTGAACTTCTTAGGTCTATTCTTTTTCTCCTCTTTTCCCTTCTTCATTTTCTCTGGGAATGCTACCTCAGGCTCCTTCCCCTTCTCCTTAGAATTCTTCTTCCCCATTCTAGATAGACGCGGCAGTAGAGTTTTTGATGTAGAAGGCTTCGACGTGAAGAACATGGAAAATGTAGGCTATCGACGAGGGCTCTTAATCTTGCATTAACAGTTGGTGAACACCCCTTCTACTACTAAGTCCCGTGTTTTATAGCCTTAAAAGGAAACTACCTCAATTTATGATGCCTACCAAAATTAAATTAGCAACTCGGATGGGGAGGTCATTTTGCCATTTGATTGGCTTCACTCCGGTGTGGTACGCGGGCCCATGTGTTTCGATGATTTTCCTAGCATTGGAAACTTAACCCTCTACCACCTCGTACCTAGGCATGAGCTTTTCTCATAATTGAATCCTCTCGAGATGTGTCCTACCACCTTTGCATTAAAATCACCTGCCCTGAACGTTCCCCTAGGTTGCCGTCGACAGGTCTCTCAAGACACATTTTAAATGCTCCACGTCTTATGCGTTATTGGTTTGCCGAAGTGGAATTCGGCGCTAAATATACTTCATGGTGAACCTCTGGTGTGAGCTGATCTTCTATGCTTCAGGCCTGAAGTAGTTTTACCTTGCCGCGTCACCACTTTGTTTTGCAGAAGGTTGCCTTCGAAGCTTGTTCCTTTTGGAACATGGTTCACTAATTTTCCTTCAAAAATTGCTTCGCTCAAACTCCCTTTTGTGAAGTATTCCTCACGCCTTCATTTTGATGTCGTTTGGTCTTCCGAAGACTATTTCTTGGCCTAAGTGCTTCGCTACGAAGCATTTCGCATTAGTCACTTCGCACATAAAGTTCCCGAAGGAGATTCTTGCTAAGTCCAGGGAAGCTAGGATTTTTGCTATGGTAGTGTGAAGTTGAAATTTCTAGTGATCTTGAAACAGGGTATTTAAAAAGATAAACAAAATATTTCATACAAAAGAAAAAATTATTATTTTTTTTTATTTTTTTATTTTTTATTTATTTTTTTTTCAGCGATGAAAAGTCTTCAAATGAAGACCATTGACAGAAATCGACAAGATCTGGCCATCTACATCCTTGAGAATTAAAGAGTTGGCTGAGTTTACCTTCATAATATCGAACGGTCCATCCCAGAAAGCGTCCAATTTATCATGATTCCCAGGCTTGGCCTTCCAAGAGTCCCACTTCCATACTAGATCACCCACTCTAAAAGTGCGATCGGAGGACTTTTTCTTGAACCAGTATCGGGTGATCTGGGTATGCTTCACGAAGCTCTGGTAGGCCTTCTCATGGTCTTCCTCTAGCTGTAGTAGCTAAGCTAGCATGTTCTCCATAGGACTAGATTCTTCTTCCTCATCCAATAGCTGCAATGCAGGGATCTCTACATGGGTTGGTAGGATGGCCTCCTTGCCATACACCAGGGCGTAAGGTGATGTTTTTATTGACTTCTTGACAAAAATTCGATCGGCCCACAAGGCCTGATCTAAGAGGAGGTGCCAAGTTCTTTTATTATTCTCAATGAGCTTTCCTAGCACCCTTAACAGAGTCTTATTAGTTGATTCTGCCAAGTCGTTACCTTGTCGATAGTAATTGGAAGAGATCTTATGATATATCCCATATTTGTAGAGGAACTCGTTGATCTTGGTGCCAGTGAACCCAGGACCATTGTTTGTTATAATTGCTTCTGGGTTGCCAAACCGGGTGATCAAATCTTCTGGGAAAGTAATGACAGTCTCCTGATCAGCATGCTTCGTGGGTACTACTTCAACCCATCTGGTGAAGTAGTCGATTGCAGTCAGGATGAATTTATGCCCTGTAGAGGAATTTGGCAATATAACCCCTATGAAATCCAAACCAAATTTTTGAAAGGACATTTCTACCTATATCGATCAAAGGGGAATAGGAGCACTTCTACTTCGGTTGATGAACTTCTGACATTGCTTGCATCTACGACAGACTGCAAAAGCATCGATGAAGAGTGTAGGCCAATAATAACCTACCTTAATTATCTTCAATGTCGTTGTTCTTCCTGTGAAGTGGCCACCGGACAACCCTGAAAGGAATTCTCCTAGGACTCTTCTTATCATCTTCTTTTATGCACCTGAGGAGAACGCCATCGATGTTCCTAAAGAATAAGCCTTCAGGGCACAACGTATATCGGAGGGACCGCATCCTAAAGTGTCTTCGTTGTGAAGCATTCAAATGTGAAGGACATCACTTGGTATTGAAATATTTGACTATCTCCCCAACCTAGTCCTTCTTATATTCTTCTTGGTTTGCAAAGCATCCCTCTGCTGCTAAGTCATCCCACTGACAAACTGTCACTTCGATCGCTACACTCTTCGCAAACTCTTGACATAGTGAACAATCGAGAACCAATTTTGTGGGTTTGATTTCAACATAAAACTCCTGTATTTTGCTGATCCAACCAGCTCTTTTTCTACCCAACTCTCCCTGAATAATTAAGTTGCTAACATCAGGATGAATGACGAACACTGTAACCCGACTCTGAAAAATGAAGTGCTTGAACTTCCTCAAGGATTTCATTATTGCATGCACTTGCATTTCTATGAAATTGTATTTCTCTTCATGAGGGTGTATTATCTGGCTTAGAAACATGATGGAGCGTTCTTCACCATCTTCCTCATTTTGTGTCAAGACTACAGCATAGCTTTCAGGTTCTCCTATAGCATATAGGATGAAATCTCAATTGTAGTTAGGGTTGGTCAGGACTTATTCCTAAGCAATTCAGGCCTTGATATCTTCAAATGCATCTTTTCTTTCATTTGTCCAGATGAATTCAGTGCCCTTCTTCAAAAGTTTGGACATCGGCTTGATGACTTGGGTGACAAACTTCCTTACGAAGTTGATCTCACCAAAAAAATATTGTAGTCCTTTCTTATTCGCTAGGAGTGGGAGCTTCAAGAGAGCTTCAGCTCTATCAGGATCTATGGTGATACCCTTCTCTGATATCACATGTCCCAATAAATTTCCATCATTGATTGCGAATATGGACTTTTTAGGATTGATTGAAATGCCAAACTCTCAGCACTTTTTGAATATCTATTGTAGGTGAAAATTATGGTCCTCCATTCTTCGAGAGAAAATGGTCATGTCATCCAAATAGATAACAATGAACTTATTCAAGAGTTTGCCAAAAGCTAAATCCATGGCCTTCTGAAAAGTGGCCCCTGCATTCGACAGGCCGAATGGCATTCACTAGTAAGCAAATGTTCCCCACTTAGCAGTGAATGTGGTTTTATGCTGATCTTCATCCCTAACCCAGATCTGATTATATCTTGAGAAGCCATCAAGTAGGGAGAAGCGTTGAGCCCCAGCCACTAAGTGCAAGATCTAATCAATCTGCTGAAGAACACAAGCTTATACTGAGAGGGGGGGTGAACAGTATAAGATTTAACCAATTAATAATTTTAACTTTAGATAGCAGTGGCATCAACACAACATTAATCAAGACAGAAAGCATCACACATTGAAGACCCATTTTTAACGTGGTTCACCCAAAATGGTTGGGCTACGTCCACAAAAACTTTTCTCTAAAAGTTATCTCAAAGTTCTTTGGGAATCCTTCCCAATTACAATGTTTATGAGCCTCGGCCCAAAGGAGATACCTTCCCCCAATCAAAATTTATGAGCCTCTGCTCAAAGGAGATACCTTCCCTCTCGCTCCGGAAATGATCCCTCGAAGATCAACTGCCTCTACCTCTTGCCAGCACGTGGAACTCCTTTCCATCGAAGACCTCCTGTCCTCAATGCTTAGCCTAAGAGACCTCTGCCTTCTATGATCACGTCCACAGCAGCTCAGCAACCAAATCTATCCTCAGGTTCTTCTCAAAGAACCAGTGCACCTCTGTCCTCATACAACAACACTCCATGTTCGTCTTTGCCCTTTGTGCTCTCTACGCCCTCTGCTCTCTCTACGCAATCACAACCGCACTTGGAACAATTCACCATGACTCTTCGCTCACTCTGCACACTTCGACATCATCTCGCCACTTCTGTGCTCTCTGCGCTCTTTTGGTTACATCTCGCACACTTCGACGCACATTCAACAACTCATTCATTTCACACTTCAACTCTCCAAACAGCCCTCCTTTTATAATAGAATTTTCATGATGAAAACTTTAATCTTAGTCGGTTGTTATAACAAATGCAAACCCTAATCTTCGTCGGCTACAAGCCCTAATCTTCATCGGCTAAAATTTGACTTTGTCGGCTTCACTGCCTCTGTAACTCTTCTGTAGCTTCTGCCATGAAAATACAACATGTCACGATATCGCGACACTTTTCGCTTTCTTAACCTCTTCTCGGCTTGCACCCGTGAAAGTAGAACATGTCACGAAATCGTGACACTTTCGCTTCCTTGCACTCTTTTCTGCTTGCACTAGCAAAAATGAAACATGTCATGAAATCGTGACACTTTCGCTGCCTTGTGCTTTTCTCTGCCTTACGCCCGCGAAAATGGAACATGTCACGAAATCGTGACGCTTTCGCCTTTGAGCTCTTCCTCCTTGAATTTGTCATGAAATCATGACGCTTCTTCTTCCATGCTCTTTCATTTTGCTTCGTCACGAAATCATGACTCTTCTCCTGTTGAAGACCTCCTTTCTGTTTCTATCATGAAATCGTGACACTTTCTCCAACCGTATGCTGCCATCTCAATCTGTCATGAAATCATGACACTTTCTACATCCGTAAGCTTTCTCTTCAACCTGTCATGAAATCGTGACACTTTCTGCATCCGTACGCTTTCTCTTCAACATGTCATGAAATCATGACATTTCTTACTTCAAAACCTTTCCTTTGCTGCATGTCACGAAATCATGACAGTTCTTACTTGGAACATTTTCATCTACAGCATGTCATGAAATCATGATGGTTCTCACTTCGAACTCTACAAGATGTCACGAAATCGTGATAGTTCTCACTTTGAACTCTAGGCATGTCGCAAAATCATGACACTTTTCATGTTACTTTCTCTCTCCTTGAACTTGTCATGAAATCATGACAATTCACACTACGGACTCTCTCTTCTGCATTATGTCATGAAATCATGACACTTTTTCTTTCGGACTCTCTCTCCTGCAACATGTCACGAAATCGTGACACTTTTTCATCCGTACAACCTTCCTTGCAATATGTCATGAAATCATGACATTTCTGACTCCGTACATTCTCTCTCCTCTTTGAGTCATGAAACTGCGACATGTCACGATATCACGACACTTTTCTAACTTGCTTTCTCTCTCCTGCTTAAGTCATGAAAATGCGACATGTCGTGATATCGTGACACTTTTCTAAAATGCTTTCTCTCTCCTGCTTAAGTCATGAAAATGCGACATGTCACGATATCGTGACACTTTTCCAACTTACTTTCTTTCGAACCTGTCAGCTTGGGGTTTGCAAAAGACCTTTGAAACTGTCATGTCGTAACCTTCATCAAAACAAATTATTTGACATCAAATCAAATTCCTTCAAAAGCTTCTTGACATCAATGACAACTTATTTACTTGAGCAAATGCAATGTACCCAAAGTACCCAAAATTGCCAACAATCTCCCCCTTTGTCATTGATGGCAAACCTTTATTGAAAACACTTCTCAAGAGCCAAAACTGAAAACCAACTCGTGCTAACAACTGACCAACTGTGCCCACAACCGAGAATCTTCCTTTGAAGTTTTGCTCCCCCCGACTTGAAGCTTTCCTCTTCACTTTGAAGCTCTCCCCCTTACTCATATCTCTCCCCCTTTGTCATCAATGGCAAAGGGTCACCTTTGGGGCTCGGGACTAAGAATGAGCCTCTTAGCTTGGTCCCTCCCCCACCTCCCGATGAGGTGATTAATTCTGGGGTGGGAGTACAACTCCCAATTTCTCCCTTAGATACTCAAACGTATCTCTTGGAAGAGGTTTGGTGAAGATATCTGCAATCTGCTCTTTAGTAGACACATACTCTAGCTTGACTTGCTTGTCTTGCACTTTCTCCCTTAGAAAGTGATACTTGATGGAAATATGCTTTGTCCTTGAGTGCATTACCGGATTTTTGGAAATACTTATGGCACTTGTATTATCACAAAATATGGAGATGGGTTGTTCATGCTTGACTTTGAAATCCTCCAAGGTGGTTTTCATCCATAAAACCTGTGTACACCCAACCACTGTTGCTATGTATTCAGCCTCTATTGTAGATAAGGAAACTGAAGGTTGTTTCTTACTTAGCCAAGAAACCAAACTCTTTCCCAGAAAGAATGCTCCACCACTAGTGCTTTTCCTGTCATCAATACTGCCTGCCCAATCTGCATCTCGTATAAGCCGTGAGGGTGAAATCATCACCTTTGGGATACCAAAGCCCAAAGTCCATAGTGCCCTTCGGATATCTGAATATCCTCTTAACTGCTATAACATGAGAATATTTTGGAGCTGCCTGAAATCTTGCTACTAACCCAACTGCTCGCATGATATCTGGTCCGGTAGCCGTAACATATAATAAACCGCCAATCATTGATCTGTACAACCTCTGATCCGCCACTGGAGATTCATCATCTTTACTCATCTTGCACCCTGTAATCATTGGATTACACACATGTTTGTTGTCCATCATCCCAAATTTCTTCAACATTTCTTTGATATACTTTCCTTGAGAGAGAAATACACCATCTTTTGATTGAGCAATCTGAAGACCTAAAAAGAATGACAGCTCTCCAATCATAGACATCTCAAATTCCTTCTGCATGGTGTTAGCAAAAACTTTGCACATCTGAGTATTATTTCCCCCAAAAATAATATCATCAACATAGACAACCATAATCAACATATCATCATCTTCATTCTTAATATACAAATTGCTATCCGCCACGCCTTTCCCGAAGCCTTGCTCATGAAGATAACTCGTCAAGTCTTGAGTACCAAGCCCTCGGTGCTTGCTTTAACCCATACAAGGCCTTTTTTAGTTTACACACATAGTCTGACTGTTCCGAGAGAGACACTCCTTCTGGCTGTTCTATGTAGACTTCTTCTACCAACACCCCATTTAGAAAAGCTGACTTTACATCCATTTGATATACCTTGAATGATTTGAAGCTTGAAAGGGCCAAAAACATTCTGATAGCTTCAAGACGAGCAACAGGAGCAAACGTCTCTTCGAAATCAACACCTTCTACTTGAGCATAACCTTTGCAGACTAACCTAGCTTTGTTTCTGACAATTTTTCCATCCTCATTGAGTTTATTTCTGAATATCCATTTTGTGCCAATGACATTCTTGTCCTTAGGTCTTGGAACCAAATCCCAAGTTTCACTTTTCTCTATTTGATTTAGCTCTTCATCCATTGCTTTTACCCAAAACTTATCTGCACATGCTTCACTGAAATCTTTTGGCTCAATCTGAGATAATAATGAAACATTTGTAGAATCATGTGAAGGAATGACTCTTCTTCTTGTTCTTTGGGATGATGTTTCTGAACATATCGTGAAGGATTTTTGGGAAGCAGATTGTTGTCTTTCCTCTTCTTCATCTGAAACCTCTCTGAATTCTTCTTGACAAATTTCATCACCGAGTTCCTTGACTGGTTCTCTTATCCCCGTATTTTCATCAACTGTTACATTTATGCTCTCTACAACCGTATGAGTTCTTTTGTTGAAGCATCTCGTAGGCCTTGCTTCTGCTGGAATATCCAAGAAAGATTCCCTCATCACACCTAGGATCAAACTTACCCAAATTCTGATCTTCCCTTCCGATGAAGCACTTACTCCCAAACACTTTGAAGTATTTTACTCGTAGCTGGTCTTCCTTTCCACAACTCATAAGGAGTTTTATGATGATTGACTCTAAGTTGGGCCCTGGTGATAATGTAGACCGCTGTACTGACTGCCTCTTTCCAAAAGCCATCTGAAAGTTTTGACTCATTTAACATAGCTCTAGCCATATTTTCAATAGTTCTGTTTTTCCTTTCAACTACTCCATTTTGTTGAGGAGTTCTTGTTGCTGAATATTCTCTTTTGATTCCTTGTTGCTCACAGTATTCCACAAATTCATTTGAAGTGAACTCTCCTCCTCTATCCGATCTTAAGCATTTGATTCTCTTTTCCAGTCTCATTTTCAATCATTTCTTTGAAAGCTTTAAATTTTTCAAAAGCTTCAGATTTTTCTTTGAGAAAAGTAACCCAAGTCATTCTAGAATAATCATCTATAAACAGCATGAAGTAGCTTTCTCCCTGAATGCTCTGAGTTCTGGTAGGGCCACATAAATCGGTATGAATAAGATCCAATGGTTTTGAAGAAGTATACCCTTTTGATTTGAAACTGGTTCTGGTCTGTTTTCCATGTTGACAAGGACCGCAAATGATGTTATGGGGCCTTTTTATTTTGGGCAAGTCTCTAATCGCTTCCTTGTTACTAATATTGACAAGATTATCAAAGCTCAAATGCCCCAATATTTTATGCCATAACCAACTCTCATCTTCTTGAGTTAGAAAACACTTTTCCTTTTTTATCTCACTTAGCATGTAAAGATTGTTTGGAGTCCTTGTAGCACTCGCAATGAGTTTTCCATTTTTTTCTTTACTTATCTCACATCTATCTGAAAAGAAAGATACTATGTGCCCTTGATCACAAAGTTGACTCACACTTAGAAGATTATGTCTTAGGCCTTCTACATAAAGCACATTTTCTGTTTTGGATTTCCCATCCAAACTAAGAGTCCCTTTACCATAGATTTTGGTTGACCCGTTATCTCCAAAACTGATTGTTCCTCTGTTTGTTTCTTTTAAGACCAAAAACTTTTCCTTTTCACCAATCATATGTTTTGAACAACCACTATCAAGATACCATTTTTCTACTTTGTCTTGAGCATGAAAAGCAGTTTGAACTATCATTGACTTAGATTTGATCTCATTTCTCTTTTTAGTGAACTCAAGGCTAGATCTATCCAAACTGCACATCCTTGCTATATGCCCAAAATTCTTGCACTTGTAACACATGACATTTTTATTCATAAGAGGTGCAAAAGAGTTAACATTTTCCTTACTATGGCTATTCAAGGACTTATTGCAATGCATAGCTTTGTGACCAAATTTCTTGCAGGAAAAAACAATAGCCATGGAAAGTATTATGTAACCTGTTTTGATGCCTTGGATGATTGTTCTTCTTGTGACCAACTGGAATCCACCGCTCTTCAGGATGAAGATTGATCTTGCTCGAAGACCCTATTTCATGAATGGTGATACCATCCTTCTTTTGCTTTTCACACGGAGTATTCTATCTGAGAGCCAACTGTTCCAACTTCACTCTAAGAGACATAACCTCTTCTTCTAGTTTCTCGCAATCAACTTCCTTTCCTTTTAGAGCCTCTATTAGAACCTGTTCAACCTTCTTCCCTTCTTCGACTAGAATTTTGAAGTCTATAACACTTTGAGACAATTCTGATCTTGCTATCTCTTTTTCCTGACATTGATGCTTGAGAACAGAATTCTCTTCCCTAAATTTCTCAAGCTTTCTCAAAGCCAAGAAGAATTCACCTTTGAGATCGAACTCAACCTCTTCATCTCTTTCTGAATCTGTATGTTCCTCTGATAGATCCTTCTCCAAGCTGTTAGGCTCTTTTTGGAGAGACCCGCTCTGATACCAATTGAAGAACACAAGCTTATACTGAGAGGGGGGGTGAACAGTATAAGACTTAACCAATTAATAATTTTAACTTTAGATAGCAAGTGGCATCAACACAACATTAATCAAGACAGAAAGCATCACACATTGAAGACCCATTTTTAACGTGGTTCACCCAAAATGGTTGGGCTACATCCACAAAAACTTTTCTCTAAAAGTTATCTCAAAGTTCTTTGGGAATCCTTCCCAATTACAATGTTTATGAGCCTCGGCCCAAAGGAGATACCTTCCCCCAATCAAAATTTATGAGCCTCTGCTCAAAGGAGATACCTTCCCCTCTGCTCTGGAAATGATCCCTCAGAAGATCAACTGCCTCTACCTCTTGCCAACACGTGGAACTCCTTTCCATCGAAGACCTCCTGTCCTCAATGCTTAGCCTAAGAGACCTCTGCCTTCTATGATCACGTCCATAGCAGCTCAGCAACCAAATCTATCCTCAGGTTCTTCTCAAAGAACCAGTGCACCTCTATCCTCATACAGCAGCACTCCACGTTCATCTTTGCCCTTTGTGCTCTCTACGCCCTCTGCTCTCTCTGCGTAGTCACAACTGCACTTGGAACAATTCACCATGACTCTTCGCTCACTCTGCACACTTTGACATCATCTCACCACTTCTGCGCTCTCTACGCTCTTTTGGTTGCATCTTGCACACTTCGACGCACATTCAACGACACATTCATTCACACTTCAACTCTCCAAACAGCCCTCCTTTTATAATAAAATTTTCATGATGAAAACTTTAATCTTAGTCGATTGTTATAACAAATGCAAACCCTAATCTTCGTCGGCTACAAGCCCTAATCTTCGTCGGCTAAAATTTGACTTTGTCGGCTTCACTGCTTCTGTAACTCTTCTGTAGCTTCTGCTATGAAAATACAACATGTCATGATATCATGACACTTTTCGCTTTCTTAACCTCTTCTCGGCTTGCACCCATGAAAGCAGAACATGTCATGAAATCGTGACACTTTCGCTTCCTTGCACTCTTCTCTTCTTGCACTAGCAAAAATGAAACATGTCACGAAATCATGACACTTTCGTTGCCTTGTGCTTTTCTCTGCCTTACGCCTACGAAAATGGAACATGTCATGAAATCATGACGCTTTCGCCTTTGAGCTCTTCCTCCTTGAATTTGTCATGAAATCGTGACGCTTCTTCTTCCATGCTCTTTCATTTTGCTTCTGTCATGAAATCATGACTCTTCTCCTATTGAAGACCTGCTTTCTGTTTCTATCATGAAATCATGACACTTTCTCCAACCGTATGCTGCCATCTCAATCTATCATGAAATCGTGACACTTTCTGCATCCGTAAGCTTTCTCTTCAACCTATCGTGAAATCATGACACTTTCTGCATCCGTACGCTTTCTCTTCAACATGTCATGAAATCGTGACATTTCTTACTTCGAAACCTTTCCTTTGCTGCATGTCACGAAATCATGACAGTTCTTACTTGGAACATTTTCATCTGCAGCATGTCACGAAATCATGACGGTTCTCACTTAAAACTCTGTAGCATGTCACGAAATCATGACACTTTTCGTGTTACTTTCTCTCTCTTCGAACTTGTCACGAAATCACGACAATTCACACTACGGACTCTCTCTTCTGCATTATGTCACGAAATCGTGACACTTTTTCTTTCGGACTCTCTCTCCTGCAACATGTCACGAAATCGTGACACTTTTTCGTCCGTACAACCTTCCTTGCAATATGTCACGAAATCGTGACATTTCTGACTCCGTACATTCTCTCTCCTCTTTGAGTCACGAAACTGCGACATGTCGCGATATCGCGACACTTTTCTAACTTGCTTTCTCTCTCCTACTTAAGTCATGAAAATGCGACATGTCGCGATATCGCGACACTTTTCTAAAATGCTTTCTCTCTCCTGCTTAAGTCACGAAAATGCGACATGTCGCGATATCGCGACACTTTTCCAACTTACTTTCTTTCGAACCTGTCAGCTTGGGGTTTGCAAAAGACCTTTGAAACTGTCATGCCGTAACCTTCATCAAAACAAATTATTTGACATCAAATCAAATTCCTTCAAAAGCTTCTTGACATCAATGACAACTTATATACTTGAGCAAAGGCAATGTACCCAAAGTACCCAAAATTGCCAACATCTACGAGAGAGGGTAATGATCCTTGAGCGAAACTTGATTCAAGTTGCAAAAATCCATGCATAGTCGTATATCTCCATTCTTCTTTCTAATAGGGACTAGATTCGCTATCCAAGAGGAATGCTTAATGGGATAAATTATCTTCGCCTCGAGCATCTTCAGGAGCTTGGCTTTCATTAGGACCTCAATCTTTGGATTAATAGGCCTTTGCTTCTGTCGAAAGGGTTTGATCTCCTCCTGCAATTCAATCGTATGTTGGATCAGTTACCGATCATATCCCTTTAGGTCTTGATAAGACCATGCCACTATTTTGGGATACTGTTAGGATCTCATCCTAACCCTTAATGTAATAACTTCCCTGATGTAATGATTCCTAGTGAACGTGGGTAGTACCCATGATTAATATTTTGTAATGTTCTATGTTTTAGCTTAGGTAGTGCCTATGACAAATGGCACCCTTTTCTATGTAACACATGGTAGATAGGTTAGGTAAGGTGGCATTGTGCATGTAATTCGTGTGGCATTATGCATGTAATTCGAGTGGCATTGTGCATGTAATTCAAAGTGGCACTATGCATGTAATTCGGGTGGCATTATGCATGTAATCCAGGTGGCATTTTGCATGTAAGCCAACCTTGGAAGGAAACTCCTTAAATACCCGAAAAGGCACCAATGTAACCATCTTTTTGCAAATTAATGAAGTATTGAAGGAGGTTGCCCCCTCGAAGAGGCCTGCGATTCTATCTTATTGTGAGATTGTTCCTTTATGCAAATTTTTGTTATCATATGTTAATATGATGTTTATGTGAGTTTATTTCCAAGCAATCGTGTGAGAGTGTGTTATTTGAGTTTATTTTATAGCAGGATCTTAACAAGTGGTATCAGAGCACTTTCCAGGGCCAAGTTCTGCTGCAACTGCAACGATTCTTGCCATCCAATCCGCCTGTTAGGTATAAATTCTGTGTGTTTTTCCCATTTCTGTTTTTCCTTATTAAAAAAATCCAAAAAAATACAGTGCATTTTTTTTCAGACCAAAAAAAAATATTTTTAGTTGAGTAGGTAGAAACCCTGTATCGGGGGTTTTAAAATATTGCGAAGGATCTGTCGTTATTGGCTAAGCTAGATAGCCCATAAAGCGTCTAGTGAAGTGAGGGGCGATCAGGCTCCAATACCCAGGCCTTAGACAGAACTCACGCACGGACTTGAGCTCCCACGTATCTTCGGGTATATCGAGAGACCATCTAGGATTAAACAAACTTTTAGCCATTAGGAAGCTCTTTAGCCTTGTATTACTCATAGTCTATGGGACACAACATCATGGACGATTACCCTCCCGTATTTTTAGAGAGGCAAGTAGTGTGCTCAAGGGTATGTGTGGAATCCTCCTTGAGTAGTGGCCTAAAATATTGGTCCGAGCACTATTGTTCGTCACTGTCGGTATATTAGAGGGCCTATGGGTGGTACATACTCCTATACTTAGCATTCACTGGTTTTGTTAAAACTTCAACCTATAAAAAATGCAAAAAAAAAAAAAAAATCCAAACATCCCTATTCGTAAACCTGCATTTCAAAAGTGAGCATATGAGAAAGGAGTCCTCTACTAAAAAAATAACAGAAGGGACATGCATTCGGGATAATCCATGAGGGTGACACTTAAGTTGACGAGTCTAGAGAATAACGATCAAATTTACAATGGCAGATCACAGATCAGTCGATCGAGTCGAGAGGTCGGCACGAGTAGGGCAAAATTCACAGTCTTTAGGGTCAAAACAGAACTGTCATATCAGTCACCTGCAAAATATAGAGAATCTTGAGTGTGAAATGAGGCCAGTTATAGATAGTGCTCTAGTACCCAAATTTTGCTCTGTAGATCAGAATTAGAAATTGTAAACACCATTAGACTCAGCAAAACAGGAGATAAAAAAAAAGTCTAGGGTGCCAAAAAGTAGTGTTGAGAGATATAGCTCATTGTGACCACCTCCTTCAGCTGATCGTTTTGATATATAGCACCCAAGAACTTTTTTGGGCACTTACTAAAAATAGTAAGTCCTAAAAATTCAATTCTATTTTTAGTAACTGGTCACAAAAGGTTTAAAAAATGGCCCAGGGTACCCGTGGACACCAAAAAGAACTAGAACACTTGGAATCCCTAACAAAAGCCATTGAGAACTTGAACTCAATTTTTCACTCCATAAGGGAAGAAGTCCAAGGTCTTCGCCTAGAGCATGAGGCCACTAGCAACCGCTTAGAAGAAGCACTGATAGAAGTAGACAACAAACTGAGAAGAGAACCACCCAAATCAGAATACCAAGCTAAGAGTTCTACAAGGAATCGTGACCATGATCCACCCTTTAGAATGCCCAAATTGGACTTTCCAAAATTTTGTGGGAAGGATGTTGATCGGTGGCTATGTCGGGTTGACCAATTCTTTTGACTTCATAATGTACCCATATTTCATCGAGTCTAGATGGCTTCCTTTAACTTGGAATCTGAGGCTTTACACTAGTTTCAATGGTTGGGAGGATTTTGCCTACCCAAATATCTCTTGGGAGGATTTTGAATCCCAACTACTCACTCGATTTGGTCCTAGTGAGTATGAGGACTTTACAGGAGCCTTGACCAAACTACAACAAACAGGGTCAGTCCGAGAGTACCAAGCTCAATTTGAAAAATTGGCCAATAAGACAAGAGGATTGAGTGAAGGGTTCTTCCGGAGTTGTTATATCGATGGGTTGAAGGTGGAACTCCAAGCGAAAGTAAAAATGTTGAAACCACGAACTATGATGAAAGCTATCAGTTTGGCCCGTTTGGTCGAATCTAAACTCTCTGCCCAAAGACGTCCATCAAAGTTTCTGCAAAATAGACCTTCATTTCCTCCTAAATCCCAACACCCAGCTGATAATAAACCTGCTGCACCCAAGCGCCTCACCATCAAAGAGATGGATGCACGTCGTGCCCAAGGATTATGCTACAATTGTGATGAAAAGTTTTTCAAAGGGCATAAGTGTGCACACAAAAAATTGTTCCTGATAGATGTTGAAGAACCTGATACCTCTGACGAGAGTGATGAGGATGAGGACCCTCCAAAAACACCTCCTCCACAAGAAGAAGTGAAACAGGAACCCGAGACAACAATTACAGTCCATGCCCTTGCAGGCATTACTACTCCTCAAACCATGAAGGTTACAGGATTTTTCAATGGCCAACGTCTTTCCATCATTTTGGATTTGGGAAGCACGCACAACTTCATTGACCCTAGAGTTGCTCAGCGAGAAAATTGCTATATCCACACTTGTAATTCCTTTGAGGTCCTGGTAGCCAATGGGGGAACCTTACCTTGTAAAGGAAAGTGTCGCAGTGTGAAAATCAAGATAGGGGACTATGAACTCAAGCAGGACATGTTTGCCCTCCAGTTGGGTGGATGTGATATTGTTTTTGGATCTCAATGGTTGAGTACGTTGGGCACTATCAGTTGGAACTTTGCTGAACTTTGGATGCAGTTCTCCCGGAACGGACAAACACACATTATCAAGGGCTCCCTAGCAGGAACACCTCAAATTATCAGTTCAAACGGCATGGAGAAATTGCTAAAGAAATCATCACGTGGGGTCATTGCACAACTATTCTCCATCCAACCATCCACATCTCCAATGGGTGAAATCCCACTAGACATGCAACAGATTATCCACAAACATGAGGCCATCTTTTCAGAACCAACCACACTACCACCGCATCGCTCTCACGACCATGCCATTCCATTATTTCTGGATAGTACACCTCCCAATATCAGACCATATAGGTACCCCCATGCCATGAAGTCAGAGATTGAGAAGATGATACAAGAATTACTCAAGGCGGGTGTCATTCGGCCTAGTACTAGTCCCTACTCTACACCAGTCTTACTGGTCCTCAAGAAGGATGGCTCTTGGTGATTGTGTATTGACTACCGAGAACTCAACAAGATAACTGTCAAGGATAAATTTCCTATCCCCGTGGTTGATGAATTACTAGATGAATTACATGGGACCATGTACTTCACCAAGCTAGACCTCCGCTCTAGGTACCATCAGATCCGGCTCAGGGATGAAGATATTCCTAAAACTACTTTTCGCACTCATGAAGGTCGTTATGAATTCTTGGTAATGCCATTTGGTCTCACAAATGCTCCTTCCACATTCCAAAGCCTGATGAACAAAATCTTTTGCCATTTTTTGTGGAAGTTCATCCTTGTGTTCTTCGATGACATCTTGATTTACAGTCACACATGGGAAGAGCATCTCAAGCATGTAGATCAAACCCTACAACTACTGGCCGACCATAAACTGTTTGCAAAAATGTCCAAGTGCTCCTTTGGTTTGATTGAAGTAGAATATCTAGGACACATTGTCTCAAAGGATGGTGTCAAGGTTGACCCTAAGAAGATCCAAGCAGTCCAAGAATGGCCGAAATCTCGCACACTCAAGGTGCTTCGAGGATTTTTAGGACTTACAGGATATTACCATAAATTTGTCTGCAATTATGGAAAGATAGCCGCCCCCCTCCCCTCCATGTTGAAGAAGGATTCTTTTACTTGTACAGGTCCGGCTGAGCAAGCATTCCTGGACCTCAAGCATGCCATGACCACCACTCCAGTTTTAGCCATGCCAGACTTCTCTAAAAAAATTGTCATTGAAAGTGACACTTATAGTCGTGGTATTGGGGCGGTATTGATGCAAGAAGGATGCCCTTTGGCTTTTACCAGTAAATCCCTATCTGATCGCAATTTGGGGAAATCCACATATGCCAAGGAAATATTGGCAATATTGCATGTAGTCCTGCATTGGCGACCTTACCTCATTGGGCACCATTTCTCCATCAAAACTGACCACCAGAGTCTGAAAAACTTTCTAGAACAACGAGTTGCCACCCCCGAACAACAAAAGTGGGTATAAAAACTCATGGGCTATGATTATGACGTCACGTACAAAAAAGGGAAGGAAAATCTTGTGGCAGATGCTCTCTCTCACCAATTTGAGACCCTTAGTATGTTGTGTGCCATCTCTACACCATTGCCCCAATGGATTGAGCCCTTACGTCAGGATGCAGATTTGAAAGACCTGGTTGCTTCACTTAGGGATGATCCAGAGTCTACACCAGGATATAGTTGGGATGGCTAGGATCCACGTTACCATCAACGCCTGGTTCTTCCTCCTAAGTCCCCACTTCGAGAGCTCCTCATGAAGGAATCACATGCTACTCCATCTGCTGGCCATTCAGGGTTCCTAAAAACTTATGAGCGACTCAAGCACACCTTCTTTTGGAAAGGTACAAAATAGGACATTCGCTCTTTTGTAGCAGATTACGACACTTGTCAAAGGATGAAAGGAGAAACAGTGTGCTATCCGGGCACTCTTCAACCATTGCCGATACCAGATCAGGTGTGGACTGACATCTCCATGGACTTCATAGAAGGGCTACCTAAATCTGGAGGAAAGTCTGTTATTTTCATGGTAGTGGACCGCCTTTCAAAGTATGCTCACTTTTGTGCCCTAACCCATCCTTACACAGCATCCACTATTGCCCAAATTTTTCTTGACTCCATATTTCGCCTTCATGGCATGCCCACCTCCATTGTATCTAATCGTGATCCCACATTTACTAGCAATTTTTGGCAAGAGTTGTTTAAGTTGCAGGGGACTCAGCTCAAAATGATTTCAGCCTACCATCCGCAAACGGATGGTCAAACAAAGGTTGTTAATAAATGCTTGGAAACCTACCTTCGTTGCTTTGCCTCCGATCATCCTACTCATTGGGAAAAATGGCTTTCTTTGGTCGAATGGTGGTACAACACTTCCTATCATACCGCCACCAAACTCACACCGTTTGAGGCAGTTTATGGGTGCCCTCCACTCACGCCTTCCTCCTACATTTTGGGTAGCTCCAAGGTCCAGGCCGTTGACAATGCTCTGAGTCAACACACCGAGGTCCTCCGCCAACTCAAGCAAAATTTGAACATGGCCCAGAATCGGATGCGCCAATAAGTCGATCAGCATCGTTCTGAGCGTAGTTTTTATGTGGGTGATATGGTCTTCCTTCGCTTACAGCCATACAAACAATCATCCCTACAACTCCGTAGGTGTCAGAAGCTCGCTCCAAAATTCTATGGTCCTTATTAGGTTCTACAACGGATTGGTCCAATAGCTTACAAATTGGCTCTTCCCCCAACTTCCAAGATCCACCCTATTTTTCATGTTTCCCTTCTCAAGAAAGTTGTGGGCACAAAGGTACAGGTTCAATGAACACTCCCCGAATTGGATGAAGAAGGCTCCATCTTACTTGCACTGAAACAACTACTGGATCGTCGAACTCGCACTCTGCGCAACCGTACCATTACAGAGGTCCTGGTTCAGTGGCATGGACTTCAACCTGAGGATGCTACATTGGAGTCTCTCCATCAACTCCAGCAATAGTTTCCTCATTTTCAGCTTTGAGGACAAATCTTCTTCAAGGATAAGGGCATGTTAGGATCTCATCCTAACCCTTAATGTAATAACTTCCCTGATGTAATAATTCCTAGTGAACATGGGTAGTACCCATGATTAATATTTTGTAATGTTCTAAGTTTTAGCTTAGGTAGTGCCTATGACAAATGGCACCCTTTTCTATGTAACACATGGTAGATAGGTTAGGTAAGGTGGCATTGTGCATGTAATTCGTGTGGCATTATGCACGTAATTCGATTGGCATTGTGCATGTAATTCAAAGTGGCACTATGCATGTAATTCGTGTGGCATTATGCATGTAATCCAGGTGGCATTTTGCATGTAAGCCAACCTTGGAAGGAAACTTCTTAAATACCCGAAAAGGCACCAATGTAACCATCTTTTTGCAAATTAATGAAGTATTGAAGGAGGTTGCCCCCTCGAAGAGGCCTGTAATTTTGTCTTATTGTGAGATTGTTCCTTTATGCAATTTTTTGTTATATTAATATGATGTTTATGTGAGTTTATTTCCAAGCAATCATGTGAGAGTGTGTTATTTGAGTTTATTTTATAGCAGGATCTTAACAGATACCTTCTATACAGAGATCGAATCTGTTCTAGCTCTTTTGAAGTGCAATATGTTCCAAATTTTATTGCTTTTCCAGGTTCAAGCTCCAAATACTAATACTGCTTCGCATTGACTTTGATCCTATGAGAAACTGCTCGATCATTTCAATCGAAGAGGCTTTCAAGAGTAATTAATCCCTTAGGAACATGATTATTCTTCAATTGAACTAGCCCTTCATATTCCTCATCATTTGGGCTTCT
The DNA here is from genome assembly GCA_028583015.1 of Wollemia nobilis. Classification (NCBI taxonomy): domain Eukaryota; kingdom Viridiplantae; phylum Streptophyta; class Pinopsida; order Araucariales; family Araucariaceae; genus Wollemia; species Wollemia nobilis. The sequence goes on along the minus strand of JAQPPZ010016467.1, from coordinate 8,735,709 downwards.
TATTTCAATTGTTGTTGCTTCTTGAATCATAAAATTTACAATCTGCTCATCATTATCAAAAACTTGCCAATGCAGATATTTGTCTGGGATAGAGGGCCTGTAAATCATCCTCACAGCTTTAGGTTTATGCACCATGTCTTTTGCTAGAGAGTACCTAGCTACGATGGATGCTAAGACATTAGCATGTCGATTCTTTTCATGAGGAATGGACTGTAGATTGAGAGACTCAAATTGGTCAAACAAGTCCCATACCTTGTTTTGGTATGCTTTGAGATAGTGTTTCTTTTAAATGCACTTGTTTGTGACTTGATTGCATATCAATTTTGAATCTCCGAAGACTTGGAGATGCTTTATGCCTAACTTTTTTGCTTTCTTGAGTCCTAGGCATAATGTTTCGTATTCTACTGCATTTTTGGTGCAGCTCCAAACCAACTGGTAACAATATTCCTTCTACTTTCCAGATGGTGATACTAAAAGAATCCCTGCTCCAGCGTCATTCTTGCATCGGCACCATCAAAGAACAATCTCCATAGTCCTTCTTGGGTACATGTTTTATTCTCTGACTTGATGTGTTTCTCTGGTTTAGTGATGGCGTAGCATCCCATCTCCATTTCTATCATGGCATTAAAGTCTACCAATGAAAACTCATCTTCACAACTTAACTATGCAAGGGATTCCTTGACCAGGTCCACTTGCTCTATCCCTTCCACTATCGCATGCATAGGATCACTACTCTCTTCTTCGAACATCTTCTGCATGAGGAAGGTAGAAGGTTTCTCATTATAGATTTTTACCTTCTTCCCTTTGAATGGAATCTCTAAGTGTGAGTAATCCATAGATAGATATCCTCCCAGCTTCATTGTAAACTCTCTTGACAAGCACATACTGAAATATGGCTCAAGGTCGATGACCACCACCTCTTGTATAACCGTGATCTGAGGCATCTTGTGTAGTCGGATAGGTATATCTTTAATTACACCCACAGTATTCACAAGAGTACCATCTAGTTGGAGCATGCCATGGCTGCTTCGAGTGTACTCCATTCCTATTTCCTCACACATTGCTTTGGGCATGACTATCGTCGTGGCCCCAGAGTCAATCATACAGTTGTGTACAATATACCCTTCCATTTGTAGAGATAGGTAGAACGGAGGAGGTCTATTCTTTCCTGTAATGGATGTGGACAGGGTCTGTACCAGGGTGAGCAATGCTAACTTTCTTGCCTTATTTGTCTTCAATGATTCTTGCAGTAAGTCCACTTTTTTGGGTAACTGTAATGCATCGTATAGGCTAATATTGGCCGGAATCTTCTTCATCTCATCTACAATATTGTACACTAGGGAGTTGGGCACTTCAGGTTCCCTTTTCACCTCATACTTGGTGTGATACTGCTTCGTGGGTTTGACCTTTTGTTGCTTGGTCAGCGAAGGAAGCTTGAGCTTCTCTCTAGCTTGTTCTTTAGTCTCCACCTGAGGTGGATTTGCAGGGGCCTGTTGAGCCTTTTCTTTTACTGGTGGTAGCTGAGAAGCTTTGCTTTGGGGTTGAGAAGGTTTATCTTCCTTCTCATGATGAGTACACACCTTCAAAGGAGCCATTTGATCAGCTTCTACCTCTATCGACCTTTTTCCTCCTCTTGTTAGGACTATAACTTGATCTTCTTCACCAATTACCAGGTTCTGATCCGTTTGCTTGATAATGTTGACCTGACCACCATGACTACTGCTCGCCAGTGTTTGCACATAATGTTGGTGCAGCATACAAGTATTCTCTTTATGATGGTCATTACATGTGGAGCACCAATGTATGTAGTCAGAGGTGCTCAGAGCTTCATCAATCACGACATTTCTTGCCAACGCTCTCCCTTGCTGGATCACTTGATTTTTTGTAAGCGTGGGTGTAGGATAAGACCTCCTTGGTAGAAAATCTTGCTGCACTTGCTTCTTTTTCATAATGGTCATGTCATTGGACAGAGTTTGCACTATGGAGTTCAGGGACTGAACTTCTTGTAGTATTTTGGCTTGCATATCATCGACTTTGGGAATAGGTGGCAATGGTGCCATCGTTGGTATTGGAGGTAGGGTGGGGTGTTGAGGTGGTACTAGAAATATAGGTAATGGCAAAGAGATATAGGTTTGTGATGTCGAGAATGTGGGAAAATAGATTTGTGAAGTAGCAATCTGAGATACAATGGGATTCGGGTTCCAAGACGAGATTGGGTACATGGGGGTTGCAGAGATCTGCAAAGCAGCTGCAATCGCATACTGGGATTGAGAGAAAATGGGAAGTATGGACATCAACATCCTTTGGGGAAGTTTACCCATAGCTATTAGATCCATCTCTAATCTTTGGGCTAACTCATACAACTCGAGGAAGGTATTGATATTCGAATACCTTACCATTACACTGATATCAGGGTTGAAAGCCCTAATAAAATAGTATGCTACAGCTTCGCTAGTTGGTCGAAGTCCAACTGGTATCCTTTGCTAGGTTCGAGTGAACCTAACATTGAAATCAATGATATCTTCTTGTGGATGTCTTTGGATTGTTGTGAACTGATGCAGAAGAGAAGATGGATCGACGGACTCATTGAAGCTTCTCATCAATTGTCTGGCTAACTGGTCCCATCCCATTATAGTGCCAAGTGGTAAAGATCTATACCAGTAGAGGAGCTTCCCTCTAAGAGATAGAACCAAAAGATTTAGCATGACTCTCTCCTTTGTGATGTCATGAATCATCTCTAGAGAAACTATGTCCTGGATGTGCTCCAGAGCAGTCTTCCCAGTTCCATCAAACATTGGGATTTTCTTCATAGCAGCAGGCAAAACTTACCCTTGTCCCGCTAGATTTAGTGGTTTGGAAGAATTCCATGCTGGGAACAGTCTGGGCGACGGTTGCTGCTGCTGCTGCTGCATTTGTTGTTGTTGTTGTTGTGCCATATTTGTGCCTAGATTCTAAGAAACAGGGATTCCGAAGTTCCTCTTTGGTTGCTAATAGGACGACTAATAGGAACGGAGGTGCTAGGATGCTTTGGTGAGTTGGGAGGATTAGGAGGAAAGCTACCTATTGTGCTATCCGAAGTTAGTCCTTGTTTGTTAAAAGCAACCTCTTGCGAGGATGTTCCATGTAACAGTGACTTAGGGGTGACTAACCTAGAGAGTTCCCCGAAGGCTTCAATGTCAAGCTCAAAGAACTCAGTTTCCTCTCCTCTATTCCTAACTCTCCATCTTGTTTGCATGAAGGCACAAACTTAAGTATCGGTCTCTTACGACTTTAAGATCCTCGGGTTGAACAGAGTCACCAAATGCTAAGAGTATTTTGGCAATGAGATGAGCATCGATTCTCACTACCACTCACAAGGTGAGACTGACAGTGTCCCACTGGGCGTGCCAAAAACTTTTGGTTATCAAATCTACCCTGAAAAATATTTTTGGAAGTGTACATGCCCTAGACCTAGACAAAAAATGAAAGGTCAAGAGGAAGAGATGCCCCTCATGCCAATCTTCGAAGAAAGTCTGGCTCCTTTACTAAACTACTTGGTGTTTTTGATACAAGAGCGCAGGAAAGAGATAAAATAGTAAGGGTGCAGGAAAGAGATAAATAGTGTAAGGGAAGAAATATTGGTGAATTAAAGTGGGAAAGAACCAGTAGCATGATTACTGGCTAATAGCTCGAAACATCAGCAATATATACTAAGAATAAAATGAAATGAACGTAATACTAGTCCTCCTATGTATCCTCCAGACGAGTTCCAGGATTACCCTTCCCCTTACGTCAAAATCTAGAATTCATAATTACGACAACTAGGAAATGAGTGAATATAACATAAACACTGTCCACAGGTAGCATACAAAAGAATTATTACAACGTTTTTCCTCCCCTATGTATCCTTCGAGAAAATTCTAGGGTTCTACCCCCAATCACACACCTAAATCCAGAATGCAAAATTACAATATGCAAATGAAGAAAGAAATAACAAAAATAATCATAGAAGGCAACATACAAGAGAGAAATTAAGCCCGAAGCTCTTTAGTATTAATCATAGGGATTCAAGTTACAGTAGCTTTCTAGCAGAAAGTTCCCCCCCTCCTTTTCATTACAATGCCTGGGTTTTTATAGAGGACCCGACCCTCTGAGACATCAATGCACAAAATGGAGGAGTACATCCTCGAAAACCTAAGAAGTTAGCTCCCGTAGCTCCCGTGACTGAGCTCTCAAATCCTTTTCTAAAACTAGCAGCTACGACCGGATTAGTCGACGAAACGCACATTTATGCATCGCCTGACTCGTCCTAGGATTTTGGGTGCGAAGCTCGGGTGGCTGCCATGTCCATCGGGCTCTGCTTCTGAGACCGATACCTCTTTTTAGATTGCTAAAAATGAGCAACGAGTTCATCGGGCACGTAAAAATTCATTTATGAGGCACTTGATTGCCTTAGAAAAATACTCGAGTTGGAGTGTGTGCCTTGGAAGTGCTTCGTCGATTTCTAGTTCGTGACCCTACTTCGCAATGGATGTAAGCCGAATCAGATCATATCCCTTTGTTATGCACTTCGCATGAAGGAGCTTCGCAAAACTGCTTCATGGATGTAAAATGCCAAAGTAGATTTCTTTCCTCAAGACGGGGCTCTCTATCTTTGGATGCTTTGCTAGAAAGGCGTTTTAAAAGCTGCTTTGCAAGGTCCTCCACCTGAAGTGGATGCTTCATTGATGGGCCATCAAAATGCTTTTCCGCAAACCTTCTTCAAAGCTGCAGTTCAGGAGGTTTTTGGCTAAAGTGCAATTCTACCTTGGAAAAATATTCGGCTCTTTACGGATCGCTACTTCTTCGGGTGAAAGCGCCTCACACAAAAGCTATCCAAAGCAGATGCTTCACAATGACTTTAGGCGAAGTAAAAATGGTTCACCAGTAGGGAGGCCCAAAGTGGGTGCTTCATCGAATTCTTAGAGAAGCATTTTTCAGTGTTTGGACTTCTTTGAATCCCACTTCGCAAAAATTTGGCTTGAAGCATCAGTTTGGGCTGCTTCGAGTGTGAATCTCTTTTCACTCTCTACTTCCTTCCTTCAGTGAAGCCTTCTTCCTTTTCTTGTGAATATCTTAAGATTAGCTTGCTCAGTAGTGAAGCTATTCTATGTACAAGGGGGGAATGGCGATGAAAGCCACAATTGTTGCAATGCTTAAAAATGTTGTTTCTAAAAAAACAAGGGAAAAAATTCATGAAATTAAAAGAAATGCTTTACAAAATTTTTGATTTTACTACCCCTCTAGGTAATGTGACAAAATTGTCAACATTCTTGCTGGCTCGTGGGGCAACGAGCTCACCTCGATGTAAAAACTCTTGGCCTTAATCCATTGGGCTAGAGTTACCTCTAGACCCTTCTCCTTTTTCTCTTTCGGGGGTGCTTCCATAGCTTCTTCTTCTTCTTCTTCCTCTTCTTCCTCTTCTGGTGTGGCCTCTTGTTTCGGTGGTTGGGGAAGGTGATCATGAATGCATTACATGGTTCGACAAACATGAGCCCAGGCACCCTTCTAAAAATGCTCTCGGTCTTGTAGCGCTTTGATCAGAACATGGAACTGATCAATTTGCCCTATGTCAACGTGTTTAGCTATTGTGCTAAAATCATTCAGGTAGGTCGTGATCTTGTAATTTCTTAGAATGAAATCTGTAACTTGCCCTTCTGTGATCATCTCTTCCCATTCGTCTATCTCTAATACATCGCCTTCAAAATGTAGCCAAGCCAGCTTAAGCTTTTCCTTAGTCAAAAGGTTCCCATCCTCATCCATGAAACTTGGGAAACCTAATGAAGGGAGATCTTGAAAATACCCCAGTGATGTGCGTTGTTCGTGTTCAAACACATCCAAGAGGTCCTTCACCTTTTGTGATTTCCTCACCTTAGAGAAGAAAGCATGAACCGTGGCTTGGGCTGTGGACCAATCTCTGGCTATCTGGCTCATCGCAACGACCTACAGGTCCTGATATTTGGTACTTTGGACCTCAAAAGCTAGTTTGAGTTGGCCTCTAATTTTTTGGATGATCTCATCTACTATTGGCCCTTCTTGAGCAATGACATACTGGGCTTCGATGATGTAGGTTAAAACTGATAGGGCACTGGAGGCCCGAGATCTAAAGTTTTTGAGCACATGCAAGCAAATTTCCTTTATTCTACCTTTATCAAATAGCTCCAGGCTCTCTTTTTCGTACAACTACTGCTACATCTGCAATATTTTGCTTTCAAATTCTTTGGCCTTCAGATCAGCCTTGGCCTGTATCTTGCTTTGATTTTTAGTCATACCCTACAGTTGTTCTACTTGCTGTTTTAAGGCGTCTACTTCCCTTTTCATCATCTCACACTGCTTCTCCACATCTTGGAGTGGGTCCTGGCTAGATCCTCCTCCAACTTTATTTTGGTGCTCTCTGCTTCAAATCGACACTGATTGGCGATATTTTCATGCACGTGGAATGTTTCTATTCTCACATGCATTGATTTAGATTCGTTATCCACATTCAAGTGTTCCAGGTCCTTGGACTTCTCCTGATAGTCGTAATATGCTGGAGTCATCTCGTCCAGAGGTTTCTGGACCTTGGGGACCTTTTTCACCTTATGCAACTTTTTGCCTTTCAAGTCAAAAATAGCGCATTTTTCTACTCTGGCTAGAGAGCGCCCCCTCTTTTTCTTGGCTTCCTTTAGCATCTTGTCGGTGTTTTGCCAAGCCTGGAGTAATTTCTCAGCTAGAGGACATTCCTTAATCATGGATAGCTCTGTTTCAAACAAGGCTGGGTCTCCAACGAAAGGGGTAAACAAATATAATGAGTGTACAGGGGATGCCTCACCAGTAGGTTCAACGGAGGGTGTGATAGGAGTTTCGGCAAGAGAGACAATTTCATGCATGACAAGGGAGCGGGAGATAGGGTTCGACGTTGGAGTACTACCTTCGCCCTGACTAAGAACCAAGGGAATGGTGGTGTGGGCGAGTGAAGTAGTATCAATGGACTCGTCCCGGCCTGACAACTCGAATGGGGTGGATATGCTTGCAAGGCTGGTGGGATCGTGAGGCAAACTCGAGATAGGGAAAGGTACCATGTGATGGGGTGATCAAACTTTTGAGAGGGAGGGAGACTGATGGGGATTTACGACCAGGACCATTCTAGACATGATGTGAGGAACCAAAGTGGAGGGTGAGGGATGCGTACCTACGTGCTCCCTTGATAGAGTAGAATTAGTGGTTTCCTGCATGATCAACTCTTGTTCCTTTCTAGCTTCTGCACCTTCAAATTCTATGACTCCTTCTTTGGGTCCCCCTTCTTGTTGGAGGAGTTCCTCCACATCGATGATGTCTACTTCCACAATGACATCAGCTCTTTGCGACGCTGTATCCTCAACATTCACTTCGGCTTAGCCTATCACAGCCTGTTCACTAGAGGCACTTTAAGGCTTGGTACGTGGTCACTTTGGGTGGGTTGGAAGCACTTGGGCTTGCTCCATCTTCTTTCTTTTTCTTTTCTCCCCCTTCTTTGATTGTTGCGCCGACCCTACGGTGCTCATGTCATGGATTTCCATAGGTTCTTGAGGAAACTCTTGTGGTGGTGCCTCTGCATCCTCCTCCTCTTGTTTCGAAGCATCATCAGCTCTCCTTGGGCTTTCGCCCGAACCTGGGGCACTGGGGAGAATGAAGTCGACGAAGGATATGGGTTTCCAAGTCCTAGCGTTGGCTTCGTAAATGATTGCAAAGTCTCTGTATGTCTCCAAGAGTTCGTATGATTTCATATTCTGACGATGGACTCTCATTATCCACCACTCCTTCAATTGTTCTTCGTCCCAACCCTTCAATTCTTCCCTCAAGTCATCTTTCATTTTCTTCTAAAATGTGGAGTCTGGGCTCGGGAAAGGGTTCCAAACTAGATCATACTCAACTTCCATGGGGTAAAATTCATGCCAGGGAGGCAATATTTTCATTCTCTCCAGATGCCACTCCAAATCTCTCCCATTAGGGTTGTTTCTTTGTTCCACTATCTCTGGATGAGGGTATACATGAAAATTTTTGAATCGGAGGTGATCCCTCATCACCCCCAAGGGGTCGTAACACCATCGTTGAGGAATTTGTAGCAAACCAAAGACAGCAAGCTTCTCCAAGAATACATGCTGCTTTAGGGCAAACACCTAAATTACCCCCATTTTGAAAGGTAAGTCGCATGTGTGCACCCATTTTCGATCGTGGCCATAGACAACATTTGTTGCATCACTCTGTCGAGCAACCTCCAATGCAAACTGGTATTTAGAGGGGTAGACGGGTAGCAGGAAGGGTTTCCCCATGAATCCGAACAAGCAAATCACAAGCCCTTGCGTCAATTTAAAGACGTCTCCCTTTTCCTCTTTCACCACTTTGTCCCTTAGACTGATAGGCACCCGAGGGTAAGAACCCTTTAACAAATGAATAGCAGGTCCTAAAAACTACTAATTAAAAGAATAATATGACTCTATACTCACCAGAAGGGGAGTCCACTAATACATCGGCAGAGGAGTTCCATCCTTGCCACTCGAAGAAATGGCAATGTGGGAAAAATGCTTATGTACATGATAGAAAAAAAACCAGACTAGGAAAGAGCAAGGTCTAAAGTACTAGCCCATCCCAAAATTCTTCATGCTAGTTAGCCATGTGTGCAAGGTCTGAACCACCCATTCTACCCAGTCGAAGAAGACCAGGTTTGTGTTTGGCCTTGATGAATCTGGGGCATAAAACTCCCCTTGTGAAATACATTCGGCCAATGACACTTGCCAGGGGTGCACCGAAGCATCAGTTGATAGGCTCGCAACCCATGCAATGATGGAGAAGATGTCTGTGCTCTTGAAATATGTCAAGGGATAAGGCATCTGAGGAAGCTTGCCTAAAGGGAGACCGTCCTTGAGGTTCTCGCTCAAAAATTTTATGATATAGCTAGATTTGGTGAACCTCTCCATTTGTTCTCTCAAGATGACATTGCAAACATAATAACCCTTGGGCGGCCCTTACTGAGGTGTGAAAGCTCCTTGCGCATCTTCTTTTAAAATTGAAAACAATTTATGGCCCGTGGCATCCAACACTTTTCTGGAGGAGGGCTGGTAATTTTATGCGATGGCACAAATTAATTCGGGATAATGGTGCGTGGGTGGGGTCAGATACAAGTATATGTGCAAGTAATAGGCGACAGCTCTCTTGTTCTCTGCAGAGAGTCTACTTTTCATGAACTCAATGGTATATTGGAGCTCGTCCACGCTCTTTGAATGTTTAGTGTCCCTTATTTTCTCCCACCCATCAATTGGTGGCTCTTCAAGATGTTCTTCTTCTTAATCCTCTCTTTCTTCTACAGCCTATTTTTTGGGGCGGAGGTTGAGGTTGACCTTCTTAGGTCTATGATTTTTCTCCTCTTTGTCCTTCTTCGTTTTCTTTGGGCCTGCTACCTCAGGCTCCTTCCCCTTCTCCTTAGAATTCTTCCCCATTCTGGATAGACACGGCAGCAGAGTTTTTGATTTAGAAGGCTTCGACGTGAAGAACAGGGAAAATGTAGGCTATCGACGAGGGTTATTAATATTGCATTAACAATTGGCAAACACCCATTCTACTGCTAAGGCTCGTGTTTTATAGCCTTAAAAGCAGTCAAAATTAAATTAGCAACTTATACGGGGGAGGTCATTTTGCCATTTGATTGGCTTCATGATGGCGTGGTACACAGGCCCTTGTGTTTTGATGATTTTCCCAGCATTGGAAACTTAACCCTCTTACCTAGGCACGAGCTTTTCTCATAACTGAATCCTCTCAAGATGTGTCCTGCCACATTTGTATTAAAATCACCTACCCTAAATGTTCCCCTAGGTTACCGTCGATGCATCTCTCAAGACACATTTTAAATGCTCCACGCCTTGTGCATTATTGGTTTGGCAAAGTGGAAGTCGGCGCTAAAGATACTTCACGGTGAACCTCCGGTGTGAGCTGATCTTCTATGCTTCAGGCCCAAAGTAGTTTTACCTCGCCGCATCACCACTTTATTTCATAGAAGGTTTCCTCCGAAGCTTGTTCCTTTTGGAACGTGGTTCACTAATTTTCCTTCAAAAACTGCTTCGCTCAAACTCCCTTTTATGAAATATTCCTCATGCCTCCATTTTGATGTCGTTTGGTCTTTTGAGGACTCTTTCTTGGTCTAAGTGCTTCACTGCGAAGCATTTCACATTAGTCACTTCGCACATAAATTTCTCGAAGGAGATTCTCGCTAAGTCTAGCGAAGCTAGGTTTGTTGTTATGGTAGTGTGAAGTTGAACTTTCTAGTGATCTTGAAACAGGGTATTTACAAAGATAAACAAAATATTTCATACAAAAGAAATTTTTTTTATTTTTTTTTCAGCGATGAAAAGTCTTCAAATTAAGACCATTGACAAAAATCGACAATATCTGGCCATCTGCATCCTTGAGAATGAAATATTTGGTTGAGTTTACCTTCACAATCTCAAATGGTCCGTCCCAAAAAGTGTCCAATTTATCATGATTCCCAGGCTTGGCCTTCCAAGAGTCCCACTTCCATACTAGATCATCCACTCTGAAAGTGCAGTCAGAGGACTTTTTCTTGAACCAGTATCAAGTGATCTGGGCATGCTTCGTGAAGCTCTGGTAGGCCTTCTCACGGTCTTCCTCTAGTTGTAGTAGCTGAGCCAACTTGTTCTCCATAGGACTAAATTCTTCTTCCTCATCCAACAGTTGCAATGCAGGGATCTCTACATGGGTTGGTAGGATGGCCTCTTTGCCATACGCCAGGGCGTAAGGTGATGTTTTGATTGACTTCTTGACAAAAATTTGATCGGCCCACAAGGCCCGATATAATAGGAGGTGCCAAGTTCTTTTATTATTCTCAATGAGATTTCTTAGCACCCTTAACAGAGTCTTGTTAGTTGATTCTTCCAAGCTGTTACCTTGTGGATAGTAATTGGAAGAGACCTTCTGATATATCTCATATTTGTAGAGGAACTCGTTGATCTTGGCACCAGTGAACCTAGGACCGTTGTCTGTTATAATTGCTTTTGGGATGCCGAACTGGGTGATCAAACCTTCTAGGAAAGTAATGACGGTATCCTGATCGACATGCTTTGTGGGTACTCCTTTGACCAATCTGGTGAAGTAATCAATTTCAGTTAGGATGAATTTATGCCCTATAGAGGAATTCGATGATATAACCCCTATGAAATCCAACCCCCATTATTGAAATGGAATTTCTACCTGTATCAGTCAGAGGGGCATAGGAGCACTTCTGCTTTGGTCGACAAACTTCTAACATTGCTCGCATCTGCGATAGACTACAAAAGCATCGACAAAGAGTGTAGGCAAATAATAACCCACCTTAATTATCTTCAATGTTGTTGTTCTTCTTACGAAGTGGACACCGGACAACCCTAAATGGAATTCTCCCAAGACTCTCTTCTTATCATCTTCTTTTATGCATCTGAGGAGAATGCCATTGATGTTCCTGAAGAATAAGCCTTTGGGGCACAACGTATATCGGAGGGACCACATCCTAAAGTGTCTTCGTTGTGAAGCATTCAAATACAAAGGACATCTACCAATATTGAAATATTTGACTATCTCCCTAACCCAGTCCTTCTCATCTTCTTCGTTTGTGAAGCATCCCTTTGCTGCTAAGTCATCCCACTGACAAGTTGTCACTTCAGCCACTACACTCTTCGCAAGCTCTTGACATAGTGCATGATCGCGAACCAATTTTGTGGGTTTGATTTCAACGTCAAACTCCTGTATTTTGCTGACCCAACTAGCTCTTTTGCTACCCAACTCTCCCTGAATAATGAAGTTGCGCACATCGGGATGAATGAGGAACACTGTAACCCGACTCTGAGAAACGAAGTGCTTGAACTTCCTTAAGGATTTCCTTACTACATGCACCTGCCTTTCTATGAAATTGTATTTCTCTTCATGAGGGTGTATTATCTGGATTAGAAACACGATGGGGCATTCTTCGCCATCTTCCCCCTTTTGCGTCAAGACTGCAGCATAGCTTTCAGGTTCTCCTAGAGCATATAGGATGAAATATCGATTGTAGTCAGGGTTGGTCAGGACTGGTGCCTAAGCAATTCAAGCCTTGATCTCTTCAAATACCTCTTTCCTTTCATCTATCCAGATGAATTCAGTGTCCTTCTTCAAAAGTTTGGACATCGACTTGATGACTTGGGCAAAACCTGGAACAAACTTCCTTACGAAGTTGATCTGGCCAAAAAAATATTTTAGTCCTTTCTTATTCGTCGGGAGTGGGAGCTTCAAGAGAGCCTCAGATCTATCAAGATCTATGGCGAGACCCTTCTCCGATATCACATGTCCCAATAACTTTCCCTCATTGACTGCGAATATGGACTTTTTAGGATTGATTGAAATGCCAAACTCTCGACACTTTTTGAATATCTGTTGTAGGTGAAAAGGATGGTCCTCCATTCTTCGAGAGAAAATGGTCATGTCATCCAAATAGATAAAAATGACCTTATTCAAGAGTTCACCAAAAGCTAAATCCATGGCTTTCTGAAAAGTGGCCTCTGCATTCGACAGGTCGAATCGCATTCGCTGGTAAGCGAATGTTCCCCACATAGTAGTGAATGCGGTTTTATGCTGATCTTCATCCCTAACCCAGATCTGATTATATCCTGAGAAGCCATCAAATAGGGAGAAGCGTTGAGCCCCAGCCACTGAGTGCAAGATTTGATCAATCTACGGGAGAGGGTAATTATCCTTAAGTGAAGCCTAATTTAGGTTGCAAAAATCCACGCATAGTCGTATATCTTCATTCTTCTTTCTAACAGGGACTAGATTTGCTACCCAAGAGGAATGCTTTATGGGATAAATTATCTTCACCTCGAGTATCTTTAGGAGCTCAGCTTTCATCAAGACATCGATATTTGGATTAACATGCCTTTGCTTCTGTCGAAAGGGTTTGATCGCCTCCTACAGTTCAATTGTATGCTGGATCAGTTGCCGATCGTATCCCTTTAGGTCTTGATAAGACCACGCTGTTGAGCAAGGTGCAGCAAATAGTATTGTCATTGTTGTCAACACAGTCAGTTAGATCTAATGATACAGTGGACAGGAAGTTCAAAAGCCATTCAGATGTAGAGGATAAGAGTTCAAAGGTTATTCAGAGTATGGACAGTGAGTTTCCAAGAAGACCATAGTGGCCCATTTGCAAAAGATCAAAGAAAAAGACAAGTAAGAAAAGTGTCGCGATATCGCGACATATACAACAGGCAAGAAAAACTGTCATGATTTCGTGACATGTTAGAGGAGAGAGAAAAAGAAAGAAAAACTGTCATGATTTCGCGACATGTTGGAAGAGAGAGAAAAAGAAAGAAAAACTGTCATGATTTCGTGACATGTTGGAAGAGAGAGAAGAAGAAAGAAAAATTGTCACGATTTCGTGACATGTTGGAAGAGAGAAGAAGAAAGAAAAACTGTCACGATTTCGTGACATGTTGGAAGAGAGAGAAGAAGAAAGAAAAACTGTCACGATTTCGTGACATGTTGGAAGAGAGAGAAGAAGAAATAAAAATTGTCGTGATTTCGTGACATGTTGGAATAGAGAGAAGAAGCAAGAAAAATTGTCACGATTTCGCGACATGTTGGAAGAAAGAAAAAGTTTCGACATTTGAGAAGCAAGCAAAACTGTCACGATTTCGCGACATGTTGGAAGAAAGAAAGGAAAGTAGAAAAAGTGTCATGATTTTGTGACATATTGTAAGGAAGGTTGTACGGATGAAAAAGTGTCACGATTTCGTGACATATTGCAAGGAAGGTTGTACGAACGAAAAAGTGTCACGATTTCGTGACATATTGCAAGGAAGGTTGTAGGAAAAAAGTGTCACGATTTAAAAGAGAGAAAAAGGTGTCACGATTTCGCGACATGTTTTTTAAGAAGAGATTGAGAGAGAGAGAAAAGTGTCATGATTTCGTGACATGTTTTTTTTAAAGAAGAGAAGAGAGAGAGAGAAAAAGGTGTCACGATTTCGTGACATGTTTGTGAAGAAAGAAAAGATTGAAAGAGAAAGAAAGAGAAATGTCGCGATTTCATGACATATGACAAGAGAAAGATCTAAGGAGAAAAAGTGTCGCGATATCGTGACATGTCGGGTTTTCACGACCCGAAGGCAAAGAGGAAGCGCTAAGGAGAAAAAGTGTCGCGATATCGCGACATGTCGAGTTTTCGTGACCCGAAGGCAAAAGAGAAAGCTAAGGAGAGAAAGTGTCGTGATATCGCGACATGTCACATTTTCGCGACTCAATGAGGAGAGAGAAGGCAAGGAGGCGAAAGTGTCACGATTTTGTGACATGTTTTTTGTACAAGAAAAGAGGCAAGGAGGCGAAAGTGTCACGATTTCGTGACATGCTATGTTTTTGCTGGTACAAGCCAAGAAAAGAGACAAGGAGGCGAAAGTGTCACGATTTCGTGACATGCTACGTTTTTGGGTACAAGCCAAGAAAAGAAGTACGACGATGAAAGTGTCACGATATCGTGACATGTTATGTTTTCGTGAGGCCAAAGCTAAGAAACAGAGCAAAGAGAAAAAGTGTAGCGATATCGCTACATGTTGTATTCTCGCGGGCCAAAGCTAAGAGAAAGCGTACGGAGGTGAAAGTGTCATGATATCATGACATGTTGTGTTTTCATGGCAACAACAATAGAAGAGTTATAGAGGTAGTTGAAGCCGACGAAGACCGATGTTAGCCGATGAAGATTAGGGTTTGTAGCCGACGAAGATTAGGGTTTGCAACCAACTAAGATTAGGGTTACAACCGACTAAGATTAGAGTTTTTGATCTTGAAAATGTTGTTATAAAAGGAGGGTTGTTTGGAGAATTGAGTGTTGTTGAAGATATCATCGAATAAGTGTCAAAGCGTGAAATGTGGTCGTAAGAGCGTAGAAAGCGAAGCGGCGAGATGATGGCGAAGTGCACAAAGTGAGCAAAGAAGTCGAATCGTGCTAAGTGTGAAATTTACAAAGGAAGCAGAGTGCGCAAAAGGGAGAAGACGATCGTGAAGCTCGATAGTGAAGCAGCAGATTGTGCGAAGTGATTGCGTAGAGAGAGCAAAGTGTGCAGAGAACGCAAAGGTGAAGCAGACCAGTTAGGGTCTTGTAAAAGCAAAGGTATTTTATCATCAAACTTATAGATTCAAAATTGAAGTCTAGGTTGTAGTCTGGCATCAGGGGTTGGTGCTCCTTCCAGTGGAAATCGGGGGTTGGTGCTGTAAATCAGGAGTTGGTGCTCCTTTCTGTTGATACAGATAAATCAGGGGTTGGTGCTCCTTCCAGTGGAAGTCTGGTAAACTGTTTGTAAAGTTGGTGCTTTGCAAAGGCTAGATTTGGATGGTAGTCCAAGCAGTCATTCTTGAGGAGTAGCCAAATTGGTGAACCTCGTTAAAATCTTGTGTTGTGTGATGTTCTCTTGTTGTACTTGTTGTATCTGTTTATAAGTTTTTAATTATTGTTATTTTAAAGAGCTATAAATTCATGATTAAAGTACCACACTGATTCACCCCCCCTCTCAGTGCCATTGTAAGACTAACAATTGGTATCAGAGCCAAGTTCCCTTCAAAGGCTAAATCAGCTAGGGTTGATCTTGGATTAGTACGCAATGGGTAAGAAGAATAGATCTTCCTCCAAAAGGGCATCTCAGTCAGTTTCAGTTCCTGTAGAAGAGAAAATTGAACCAGAAGAGGTTGAAGGTTTTTTATCAAACAAAGCACCTTTGTTTGATGGAACAAATTACACGACCTAGAGAATCAGGATGCAGGCATATCTTTGTGCTTTGGGATACTACATCTAGGATTCAGTAATCAATGAATGCACAATACCCATCACTCCTCCAATCGATGCTGTCGGTAAGAATCTGTTTGAAAATGACTCAAAAGCAAGGAATGCTATCAGGTGCGGATTAGTAGACAGTGAACTGGTAAAGGTCAAGAGTTGTAAAATGGCAAAAGAAATATGGGACAAACTGAGGAGTATTTATGAAGGAGACGATGAGATCAAGGAGGTCAAGTTACAAACACATCAAGCTCAGGTCGAAGCTTTAAAGTTGAATAATGATGAAAACATAGAGGTATATATGTTGAAAGTTAATGAAGTCCTAGAGGATGATTCTAAAAGAGAAACAGAAAAAGAATAGAAATGTGATGAAGAAGAAATTGATGCAGAAATAAATTTGAAAGAGGAACTAATTGCAGCTCTGGATGAATTGAAGATAGAAAGAAAAAGGAATAAGGAAATCTCAAGAAAGCTTGAGGATGCAAATGAAATAATAACCAGTTTGAAAGTACAGGTGGAAGAATTCAAAAGGATTGAAGAAACTCTCAAGTCACAGATCAATGAGAAAGAGATTGGTTGCTGCAAACAAGAGGAAGAGATTGTTTTATTGAAGAAACAACTAGAAGAGGCCAATACAAATCTCAAATTCGAGAAGAGCACAGAGTTGCTAGATAAAATGATAAGCCAACAAAGAAGCTCCACGGATAAGCATGGTCTTGGATATGAAGCTGAACAACCTTCATCTTCCAACTCTGCAGAGAAGAAGAAGTTCACTGTTGAAGGATCGAAGCAAGAAAAGTTTGAAGCTGAATCTTCAAAAGGAAGAAAATATCAAAGGAGATCTACAACAAAGAGACCACAACAAAAGAGGTTCTATCACTCTCACTCTATTCATAATAATACTTTTAATGGCTATTGTTTCAGATGCAACCAGTATGGTCACAAGGCAACTTATTGTGGATTGAATAATAAATCAAAGAGTTATGCTGGTAGAAATACATCTGCATTTCTGAGTGAACACTATGTACAATGTTTTCAATGTAATGGTCATGGGCACATAGCAAGGTTTTGTCCAAGCACTTTTGTATCTAATCTAAGGCAAAATAGTAGATTTCATCAGACGCAAAGAACGCAACACAGACAGGGAATAAATCATGTACATAAAAGAAAGGAAAATAATCATTCATCAAGGATGCACAAGAGACAACCACACAAGAGAAATGTTCGAGTTCACGAAAAGGTGCAAAACAGGGATGCAGCTGAAAAATCCAAGCCCGAGTTCAAGAAAGTTTGGAGAAAGATAGAAGAAAGGAATTCATGTCTCCTTGGACTGAAGGAGACTACTCCGATATTGCACTAAGCAACTCCAGGTAGCACATCCTCAGGGGGAGCAATCTTGAAAGTTTCATTTTAATGCTCCTATGTATTTATTTGAGTACCTGAGGATGAAAGGCAAGTAGTTAGGGAAGTTGTTGTATAGTTGTCAAAGTGTGTTTTTATGTTCATGTAGTTTGTGGAAGTGCCATGAAGGGTGGTGATTAAATTGAGAGTTCTCATTATTGGTAGTATTGCTATATGTCATTGTTGTACTGGTGATGGTTCTTACTGCCACTGTCCAAAGTTAAGGATTATAACAGTTCAGATAAGTTGGTTAGTGAAAGATTGTTGCTCTAGCCGTATATATGTGTTTCGATAAAAGCAGTGGGTATTTGAACTACACATTGATGGAAGATTGTTAGATCTATTTTGACGTTGTGGTGAAAAATATTGAAGTTTGATCATTGATTCATGTTTAGCTCATCAAGATGAGCAACTTTGCTTTGTGAATCATACCTATCCGAGGTCCAGAAGTATGAGTTTGAGTAAGGTGCACTATAGTTGGCCGTGAAGTGGTTAACAAAATATTGTTTTCTGATTCGAACAGTTGACAGTAAGGTGTGACCAGTGGTGACTGCAGAAAACATAGACCAAGCTGAAAATGTAAAAAGGGATTTGGTTGGTGTTGTGGTACTGTGTTTGATGCTTGCACAGAGTTGACAGTAAAATTGCAGTGTTGGTACAGTGTTGGACAAAAGTTGGTACAAGTGTGAGTCACTTGTCAATTTTGTTGACAGATGTGAAATTAGCATTTTTGAATGGGAAGCTTGAAGAAGAGGTTTATATTGAGCAGCCAGATGGTTCCCAGCTTGGTGATGATCCCCACTTGGTTTGTAAGTTGAAGATATATGGCTTGAAACAGGCACCCCGAGCATAGTATGCATGGTAGCACGATTTCAGGCTAATCCCAAGGAGACTCATGTGACAGGAGTAAAAAGGATTGATTGTGGTTTCTTTTTCGAAAGTGATTGGTTTAATGCTTCAAGGTTTTCTGGTTTGATAAGAACATGAGTATCATTGTTATGTGAAGCTTATTTTATAAGCATTGTTGTTGAAGCCCATTGGTTGTGCAAAGAACTTGAACTTGAGTTAGAGAAAAACATTTTGAGTTGGTTGATACATGCTTCGACTAGGGTTTGTGATAAAGAGTTGTTCATTGAGGTGATTGGTTGAGTAGAGTTGTTTGAGCCTAGTCAAGTGATTGGATGCATGTAGTTGTTCAAGTTCCATAAAATAAACTTTCCTTGATTTGAGTTGAGATTGAGATTTGAGAATAGAAGATATTAAGTCTCTAACAATTCTCTTTATGCTTCTATGAAGTGGATTTGATTTGAGACTGTCATTCATTGTTGAGTTCATTTTGAGTACTACTTGAGCATGATTGATTGAGCCTTTGAAGAAGGCCTTTGGGAAATATTTGAGGACAATGTTGGGACAGATTGCTAGAGAAGATTTGGACAAGTTTTTAGAGAGCTTGGTAGAGCAGATTTGGGCAAGTTCTTGGTGAGCTTGTTAGCAAAATTAGACAAGTTCTATGTGAGCTTGTTAAGCAGGTTCTTAGTGAGCCTATTGATAGAGCTTTGGAGGTGACCGAGTACAGAGGACAGAGTCTCAATGGATAGAGATCTAGCAACCAACACAGTTGAAGATAGACCTGAGTGAGGATTCTTCAAGTGAAGAAGAGGTCCACTAGTCAATGCAGCAGAGAGAAAGAGTCTTCTATAATATCACAAGGGTACTATGGAGTATGGGTTATGATATCCAAAATATGTAGATTGGGTAGGATGTGTCGATGACAGAAAGAGTACCAGTGGAGGTGCATTCTATCTTGGAGATAGATTGGTCGAGTGGTTAAACTTCCCAAGAATTGGCTAGCCATAGGGATCACATTTTCAGGGGGAGCATTTAAATATTTGATTATCTTTTTGCTCATGATCATGATTTTTGCTAAGTGTAATCAATTTTGCCTGAGAATGTTGTGCATGGACTCAGGGGAGTCTGTAGTAGCCCTTTGGTATTATTGTCAAAGGGGGAGAAGAGTTACAGGAAATTGCACATGTGTTGCCAACAATTCCAAAGGGGGAGATTGTTGAGCAAGGTGCAACAAGAGTATTGTCATTGTTGTCAACACAATCAGTTAGATCTAATGATGCAGTGGATAGGTAGTTCAAAAGCCATTCAGATGCAGAGGATAGGAGTTCAAAGGTTATTCAGAGTATGGACAGTGAGTTTCCAAGAAGACCATAGTGGCCCATTTGCAAAAGATCAAAGAAAAAGACAAGTAAGAAAAGTGTCACGATATCGTGACATATACAGCAGGCAAGAAAAACTGTCATGATTTCGTGACATGTTAGAGGAGAGAGAAAAAGCTAGAAAAACTGTCATGATTTCGTGACATGTTAGAAGAGAGAGAAGAAGTAGGAAAAACTATCACGATTTCAATGAAGTTGGAAGAGAGAAGGAGGAAAAATTGTCACGATTTCGTGACATGTTGGAAGAGAGAAAAGAAGAAAGAAAAACTGTCGCGATTTCGCGACATGTTGGAAGAGAGAAGAAGAAAGAAAAACTATCACGATTTTGCGACATGTTGGAAGAGAGAGAAGAAGAAAGAAAAATTGTCACGATTTCGTGACATGTTGGAAGAGAGAAGAAGCAAGTGAAAAATTTCGCGATTTCGCGACATGTTGAGAAAGAAAAAACAAGTGGAAGAAGTAAAGTCATGATTTCGTGACATGTTGGAAGAAAGAAAGCAAGTTGAAAAAGTGTCACGATTTCGTGACATATTGCAAGGAAGAGTGTAGACGAAAAAGTGTCACGATTTTGTGACATATTGCAAGGAAGAGTTGTACGGATGAAAAAGTGTCACGATTTCGTGACATATTGCAAGGAAGGTTGTACGGACGAAAAAGTGTCACGATTTCGTGACATGTTGTAGAGAGAGAAAAAGGTGTCACGATTTACATAAGGAGAGAGAGAGAAAAAGGTGTCACGATTTGTCGACATGTTGAAAAGAGAGAGAGAAAAAGTGTCATGATTTGGACATAAAGTGTCACGATTTGCGACATGTTAGAGAAAGAGGAGAGAGAAAAAGGTGTCACGATTTCGCGACATATGACAAGAGAAAGAGCTAAGGAGAAAAAGTGTCACGATATCGTGACATGTCGGGTTTTCGTGACCCGAAGGCAAAGAGAAAGCGCTAAGGAGAAAAAGTGTCATGATATCGTGACATGTCGGGTTTTCGCGACCCGAAGGCAAAAGAAAAAGCTAAGGAGAGAAAGTGTCACGATATCGTGACATGTCGCATTTTCGTGACTCAATGAGGAGAGAGAAGGCAAGGAGGCGAAAGTGTCACGATTTCGTGACATGCTATGTTTTCGCTGATACAAGCCAAGAAAAGAGGCAAGGAGGCGAAAGTGTCATGATTTCGTGACATGCTATGTTTTCACTGGTACAAGCCAAGAAAAGAGACAAGGAGGCGAAAGTGTCACGATTTCGCGACATGCTACGTTTTTGGGTACAAGCCAAGAAAAGAAGTAAGGAGAAAAGTGTCACGATATCGCGACATGTTATGTTTTCTTGGGGCCAAAGCTAAGAAATAGAGCGAGAGAAAAAGTGTAGCGATATCGCTACATGTTGTATTCTCATGGGCCAAAGCTAAGAGAAAGCGTACGAAGGCGAAAGTGTCATGATATCGTGACATGTGTTTTCATGACAACAACAATAGAAGAGTTACAGAGGCAGTTGAAGCTGACGAAGACCGATGTTAGCCGATGAAGATTAGGGTTTGCAGTCGATGAAGATTAGGGTTTGCAATCGACTAAGATTAGGGTTACAGTCGACTAAGATTAGAGTTTTTGATCTTGAAAATATTGTTATAAAAGGAGGGTTGTTTGGAGAATTGAGTGTTGTCGAAGATATCGTCGAATAAGTGTCGAAGTGGGAAATGTGGTCGTAAGAGCGTAGAAAGCGTAGAAGCGGCGAGATGATGGTGAAGTGCACAAAGTGAGCAAAGAAGTCGAATCGTGCTAAGTGTGAAATTTGTAAAGGAAGCAGAGTGCACAAAAGGGAGAAGACGATCGTGAAGCTCGATAGTGAAGCAACAGATTGTGTGAAGTGATTGCGTAGAGAGAGCAGAGTGCATAGAGAACGCAAAGGTGAAGCAGACCAGTTAGGGTCTTGTAAAAGCAAAGGTATTTTATCATCAAACTTATAGATTCAAAATTGAAGTCCAGGTTGCAGTCTGGCATCAGGGGTTGGTGCTCCTTCCAGTTGGTGCTGGTAAATCAGGGGTTGGTGCTCTTTCCAGGTGCTGGTAAATCAAGGGGTTGGTGCTCCTTTCTGTTGGTACAGATAAATCAGGGGTTGGTGCTCCTTCCAGTGGAAGCTGGTAAACTGTTTGTAAAGTTGGTGCTTTGCAAAGGCTGGATTTGGATGGTAGTCCAAGCAGTCATTCTTGAGGAGTAGCCAAATTGGTGAACCTCGTTAAAATCTTGTGTTGTGTGATGTTCTCTTGTTGTACTTGTTGTATCTATTTATAAGTTTTTAATTGCTGCTATTTTAAAGAGCTATAAATTCATGATTAAAGTACCACACTGATTCACCCCCCCTCTCAGTGCCATTGTAAGACTAACACACACCACTATGTCGAGATACCTTTTGCATAGAGATCAGATATGTTCTAGCTCTTTCGAAGTGCAATCTATTCCAACCTTTATTGCTTTTCCAGGTTCAAGCTCCAAATCCTGATACTGCTTCGCATTGACTTTGATCCTATGAGAAACTGCTATTAGATCCATCAGCATCCTTTGGGGAAGTTTACCCATAATTATTAGATCCATCTTCGCTATCTGTGCTAACTCATACAACTTGAGGAAGGTATTGATATTCGAATACCTTACCATTACACTGATATCGGGGTTGAAAGCACTAAGAAAATAGTATGATGCAGCTTCGCTAGTTGGCCGAATTCCAACTGGTATCCTTTGCCAGGTTCGAGTGAACATAACATTGAAATCAGCGATCTCTTCTTGTGGATGTCTATGGATTATTGTGAACTGATGTAGGATAGAAGATGGATCGGCGAACTCATTGAAGCTTCTCATCAATTATCCGGCTAACTGGTCTCATCCTGTTATAGTGCCAGGTGGTAAATTTCTATACCAATAGAGGAGCTTCCCTCTAAGAGATAGAACCAGAAGAATTACCATGACTCTCTCCTCTATGATGTCATAAATCACCGTCAAATAAACTAAGTCCTGGATGTGCTCCAGAGCAGTATTCCCAGTTCCATCGAACATTGGGATTTTCTTCATAGTAGAAGGAGGAACTTGCCCTTATCTCGCTAGATTTAGTGGTCCAAAATAATTCCATGCTGGGAACATTCTGGGTTGTGATTGTTGTTGTTGTTGCTGCATTTGTTGTTGTTGTTGTTGTTGTTGTTGTTGTGCCATATTTGCGCCTAGATTCTGAGAAACAGGGATTCCCAAAGTTCCTCTTTGGTTGCTAACAGGATGACCAATAGAAACGGAGGTGATAGGATGCTTCAGTGAGTTGGGAGGATTAGGAGGAAAGCTACCTACTGTGCTATCTGAAGTCAGTCCTTATTCATCAAAAGAAACCTCTTGCGAGGATGTTCCATGTAACAACGAATTGTTGTGGTTCATCCACAACACACCCCAGAAGTGGGGACCCACCTTTGTTTTTGCAGGTTTTAGGGAATATCTCAAAGACCTGGATGCTAAAAATGAAGAAAAGAATAAAAATGCCGAAGTGTTGAAAGGGTCGCGAAATCGCGACATGTCGCGATATCGCGACCTGTCTCTCCATCGCTGCAAAAAAATTGAAATCTGTCGCAAAATCGCGACGTGTCGACAGCAGGACAGAAAGGATGTCGCGAAATCACGACGGGTCGCCAGCAGGACAGAAAGGATGTCGCGAAATCACGACATGTCGACAGCAGGACAGAAAGGATGTCGCGAAATCGTGACGTGTCGGCGATAGGATAGAAAGGATGTCGCGAAATCGCGACATGTTTTTTGGAAGCGTATGAAAAGTTGAGAATGGTAGCGATTTCGCTACAAGTTGCCGAAGGAAAAGTGGTAGCGAATCGCTACCACTTCGTGAAGCGGAGGCTCGAAGGAAAAGTGGTAGCGAATCGCTACCACTTCGTGAAGCGGAGGCTCGAAGGAAAAGTGGTAGCGAATCGCTACCACTTCGTGAAGCAAAGGCTCGAGACCATAGTGGTAGCGATATCGCTACCACTTCATCGAAGGAAGGCTCGAAACCAAAGTGGTAGCGATATCGCTACCACTTCGTGAAGCAAAGGCTCGGAACCATAGTGGTAGCGATATCGCTACCACTTCATCGAAGGAAGGCTCGAAACCAAAGTGGTAGCGATATCGCTACCACTTCATCAAAGGAAGGCTCGGAACCAAAGTGGTAGCGATATCGCTACCACTTTTTGAAAGGAAGGCTCGGAACCAAAGTGGTAGCGATATCGCTACCACTTTTTGAAAGGAAGGCTCGAAACCAAAGTGGTAGCGATATCGCTACCACTTTTTGAAAGGAAGGCTCGAAACCAAAGTGGTAGCGATATCGCTACCACTTTTTGAAAAGAAGGCAAAGCAAAGTCGGTAGCGATATCGCTACAACGAGCTACTGCGGGCGTACGGACCAAGAACATGTCGCGATATCGCGACATGTCGCGTTATCGCGGCTAGGAAACAGAAGAGGCCAAATGCAAATTCTATCGGGATTTTCATGGGAAGGCGTTACGAAAGGTGCAGGAGACGCAGGACACGTGGCAGAAATGACAAAACCAGAGTAACGTTTTATAACAACAGTTACTGGCCGCAGAGATCGAGCGTTACGATTGCACGCAAGGGTTAGAATACCAAAAGGCAAGAATTGAAGTGAAGGGTCCCGGGAGTCGAAACGAAGCGTCATGGAGCAGCCGAGAACGCGCGATAGAAAGGTTAAATAGCAGAAATGTAGATGGATACGCAGCTGGAGACTGTAACAAAAAAAGCATTACTTATTGAAATAAAGGATTTTTCTTTGGTAACACGACTTTTGTGTGTAAAATCAAAAGGAGATCGAAGCCAAAACTATTGTTTTACTGTCAATCTTTTCGTTGCATCATTTTGTCTTGTATCTATTTCGTTTACGCCATGGGATGGGTTACGATAGGTGAATGGTAGAATGATGCAATTATATTCTTTTCCTTAGAGTCTTGCATCTGATCTGATTAGATTGTGTGTTAGTACAGATCTGATCGGTTGGGTTGTTTTGGGGATTTCATCTCTTAACTTGGGATTTTGCGGGGAGGAGATCGTGAACCATTTTAATATCCTTCATTATTTTCTAGTCGATTCAAAATAACGAGTTCTGCTTTTATTCCTTGATATGCTTAATTTCATGTCAGAGACTAACACCGAAATAACAGAACTATTGAATAGAGATAAAACGAACAGGTTAACCTTAGAATAAATTGTGAGTATTAGAACATCAAAAGGAGTTTTGTTTATTTTTGATTAATCAAACAAGTCAAGATTATAAAGTTCATTGAGAATCAACAAAGGTCCCTTGTTAACAGCTATCTGCAGGATTTGAGTTATTCCGGGATATATCACTTGTATGTATTAAAATTAAAATTCATTTTTATATACGTAAAAGCTGTTTCACAAAGAAGCTTGGAGAAATAATAAAAGGAAGGAAAATAAAGTAAATTATTTCTTTGCAAGAAAGAGTCTTTTGTTCGAGACTCTAAGTTGCGTGTTATTATTTGTAATATGACAAATTAACACCCAACATTTTGGCGCTAGAAGGAGGGCCTTCTGTATTGCTTTGCAATTTTTATTTGTTCTAACAATTAACGTGGGTAGTTTTGTTTCCCCCTATTGTGCTTGCAGGTGTAACAACAGACATTTTATCTGGCAGCAGAGTTGAGAAATCTTTTAGAGTCCTAGAGTTTCCAAGCTGGCCCAACCTGAGTACATTGCTACTAGGTCTAAAACCACAAGGGAAACTATCTTCCAAAGTCTTTCTCCCACTGCTAGGAGGCCGAAAAACAAAACATTAGAAGTTGAAATACCACCCAGTATACTTGAGTTAGGGATTTCTTTGGACTCAAGTACCTCTAGTGGGCCTGAACCCTTAAGTTAAATGGGATAGTAACACCAGTTGTATCTATCTCCACGAGTCCAGGAGTTCCAATTGTTCCCATAGGGTTGACACCTTTGAATAACATGGCCCAACAACAACAACAACAACAACCACCTGCCCTTTGGTATGGTGCTCAGAGTTCCCCTTTAGATATTCCCGAGGCAGTCCACGACTTGCCTAGAAACATTGAAATGGGATTACCCAATTTCATTCATGATGGTCCAACAACGACAGAAGATCATGTCCAAATCTATAAATATTACATGTTTAGGCAGGGGGTTACTCACGAGGATGTTGCCTGTCGAGTTTTCCCTGCTAGTCTAGACCACATTGCTAACAAATGGTATCAAAATTTACCAGCAGGGTCCTTAACTTCATGGGCCCAGCTAGAAACTGTGTTCATAGGTCAATTCAGACAGTTAGTAGATCCCTCCATGACATACAATTTCTTCGTATCTTGCAAAAGACAAACCAATGAACCCATTCGAGCGTTCAATCAGAGATTTCAAAAGCTATATACGAATGTGACTCGTCACTTTGCGGTAGACCACCGCAATTGCCTTGCGACTATACTTCGGAGCCTTAGATCCTTTAACATCTTTGTTGACTAGAAGTAACCCTCAGGTTACAACCCTTCCTTTGGCTTATGCGAAACAATGACTCTCGAACAGCAGATGAACCTGCCAGGCGCAGGATTGTCTCAATTGACTGGGATGGGACAATATGGCCCATACAGCCAATTTGCCATGATGAACCAGGTAGTAGCACCACAGGCTCCGATGTTGAACAACTTCCAAACACCCACCCAAGTTATGCCATTGTCAGGTTATCCGAATGTCGTTTGTTCAAACACAGAGTTTGATTCAAAATAACTCGATGGGTTTGCATGGGTTCGGTATGGGCAACAATCTGTTGACCATGTCGGGGTTTACTCTAATTAACATGCCAAGCTCAGCAACTTATCCAACAATCACTCCCATTCAAAGTGTGAATCCAGGATGGAATCCACCTGCCCAAACTCAAGCCATTCAAAATGGGAATCTAGGATGGAATCCACCTGCCCAAACTCAAGCCATTCAAAATGGGAATCCAAGATGGAATCCACCTGCCCAAACCCAAGCCATTGTACCCAGTCCAGAGGTGGCTAATGCAGCCAACACAACTGGACCTGCAATTGCAGTGCCTCAACCACAAGGGTCTGAAGCAGCCATATAAAATATGAAAGAAACGTTGGCCAAGGTGTTACAGTGGGGAATGTCAATAAAAAATTTGATCAGGCCATGGGCCATAATCGACCTCACAATCATAGAGGAAAAGGAATGTATAACACGCAGCCTAACAACGGGCGGGTACCCAATCCCGTTGCCAACCAAGTAGACATTTCGAAATACTGTGGAGATGCAGGATCTTGTGATAATGATTGCCCGCACTGTGGCCACGTGAAACCGGAGTCTATGCTAACGGAGGTCATACATTCCCATGAAAATGAAGAAGAGGAGGACGTAGAATTTTTTGGAAGCGAAGATGAAGAAGCTTTGGAAGTTCATGCAAACAAACGTTTTGGGAAAGCAAATCACAAATATTACACTAGGAGTTCTAAAGAGCCCAAAACTTCCTCTGCTCCTCCTAATAATCAATTACTCCCTCCTGACCCTAAAGGAGATGTCAATCCCCCTCCTCCATCGAAGGTCGAAAAGTCTAAGATGATGCAAAACTTGCCAAATCCAGAAAAGCTCACTTACGATTTGGTGGAAGATATGAAGAAGAATAGGGCCAATGTATCGATGTATGACATGGCCCGATTATTAGGCCAAGAATTGAGTTCACCAAAAGGATTAAATCCATCTGCACAAGTTCATGAAGCTAAAAGTGCTGAGTCCCAAGTGGTTGTAAAAAAATAAAAACGAGATATACCTCCCTTTTTGGTAACCATTAGAATTGCAGGTAAAAACTTGCACAATTGTTTAATAGACTCAGGGGCCTCGGCTACTATCATGCCCTTAGAAATCTGTAAAATATTGGGACTTACACCAAAGTCTTCTAGGAGTAGGGTGGTGCAGTTGGACAGGTCAACCATGGAGGCGATGAGGAGAGGCTGGGTGATGTGCATATTCAAGTCAATTCGGAACCCGGAGTTCAACCAGCGCATAGACATATTGGTGCTCGATATTCCTATCAAATATGGCATGGTATTGGGAAGAGATTGGAGTAAGAACCTAAATGGTTACATTGTGACAGACTCTTCACACATGTGGCTGCCTTGGAGGGGAGTGGCCAATCAAATTTGAATTGACAGTGAACCCCGACTCAAAGAGATGATCACAGATTACAACAAGCCGAACGAGATCCAGTACATTGAGGCTGAGTTGGGAGCATATTGTTTGGACATAGAAGCACTTGAAAATACCCATGATGAAAGGTTGGGGCACAACTTTACTGAAGGACATCAAGACATTTGGATCTTGAGATTTGATGGATCCAGGTCCAAACAAGGAGCAGGAGCCGATGTTGAATTGTCATGCTCGGACCAGGAGCCTATATTCGTTGCATACAGACTACAGTTCCCTGCCACCAACAATATGGTAGAATATGAGGCTTTGATTCTTGGACTACAGCTGGCCATTCGAAAGAAAATTAAATATATCAAAGTCCTTGGTGATTCGGAACTGGTGGTGAAACAAGTGAGGGGACAATACATATGCAAGGACAGGCGGCTCAGGCTTTACCGAACTAGGGTCAAATATTTAATAGATGAGTTTGACGCCTTTAACATTTCTCTGATCTCGAGAAAGGGCAATCATCTGGCAGACTCCCTAGCTGTAGCAGCGAGTATGTTGAAGCCAGTGGACCATAAGAAATGCAATAAGTTCCCTATAGAGTTGGTCCCATGTCCCTCGATACCAGATAATGTTACGAACTTCCAAGTATTTGATAGTGACAGGCACATATTTCATTTTGTCACTAATTCTGGTATATTTGAAAAGCAGTACATAGATGAAGAAGAAAGGGACGTAGAGGAGGTAGTTTCAAAAGATAAAAATCCCGTAAAAAACAACAGGATGCCTGATGAGATAGCTTCATTAGAAAAAATCTTTGATATCGGATGCAAACCAAGAAAAGGTAAAAGGGTTCCATCTCCTGGAGAGGCCTATGATTTGGTTAACATTGGAAGTGTAAAAAATCCCTGGGAGGTATTCATAGCAAAAGCATGTACCAAGCAAGAGAAGGATTCCATAGCAAATGCATTAAAAGAATACATAGATTGCATTGCTTGGAGTTATAAGGAGTTGAAAACCTATGATCAGAATGTCATAATGCACACGATTCCACTCGAAGCCAGAGTCCAAGCCCTTCAGGGCAAAGACAAAGGCGAGTTAATCCATTATTAGAACCCTTGATAGAGAAAGAGGTGAAGCGACTGTTAGAAGCTAAGATCATCTTTCTCGTTAGGCATTCCACGTGGGTTGCTAACCTAGTCCCCGTGAGGAAAAAGAGTGGAGAAATAAGGTTGTGCATTGATTTCAGAAATCTCAATAAGGCATCCCAAAAGGACAACTACCCGTTACCCACCATCGATGAAATACTCCAAAAGGTAAACGGGTCGGAGATGATGTCATTCCCTGGATGGTTATTCGGGATATAATCAGGTCCTTATCCATCCTAGTGATAGGATGAAGACCGTTTTACGACAAAATGGGGCACCTTTGCATACAGGAGAATGCCCTTCGGACTATTGAACGCAGGTGCCACTTTCCAACGAGCTATGGATTTTGCTTTTAAAGGGCTTATTGGTAAGTGCATCATTGTTTACGTCGATGACATTCCTGTATTTTCTAAGAACGAGAGAAAACCATGTCAGGGATCTTAAGAAAGTCTTTCAAAGATGCAGGGAACATGGTATATCTCTCAACCCAAAGAAGTGCATCTTCGTGGTAACATGAAGGAAAACCGTTGGGGCATATAATATCTAAGGATGGAATTTCCATTGACCCTGAGATAATAGAAGCCATACAGCAAATTCCTCGTCCCAATAGCAAGAAGGGGTTGAGATCATTTTTTGGAAAGATCAATTTTGTCAGAAAATTTATCGCAGATTTTGCAGAGATAGCAAGACCTTTGAACGACATGCTAAAGAAGGAGGTCCAGATCATTTGGACAGATGAAAGGATAGAGGCTTTTGATAATATCAAGGATGCGATTTCTAAAGCCCCGGTTTTGGTGAGTCCCGATTATACGAATCCTTTCTATATCTACACATTTTCTTCAGATCACTCCTTTGTGAGTGTTTTAACTCAGAAGAGTGAAGGCAGCATTGAAAATCCCATTGCTTTCCTGAGTAGTCCTCTCAAAGATGTGAAACTGAGATATTCTACCCTAGACAAGCAAATGTATGCGTTGGTTAAGACTGTAAAAAAATTCAAGCACTACATAGTCCACAGTAGGGTCTTTGCTATCGTCCCAGATCCTGCTGTCAAAGCCATGTTCGTTCAAAATGAATTAGGTGAGAAGCGTGGTAAGTGGGTTTCCACTTTGCAGGAATTTTATCTAGAGATTCAATCGATGAAGATAGTGCGGGGGCAAGGGTTAGCTAAGGTAATCGCAGAACAGGATCTCGCAATTCCTTGTCAACATTATGAAGTCGCTGATGTAACTAAGGAGGAGTGGTATGCAGATGTGGTGTACTATCTACTAAATGGTAGGTGTCCATCATTTTTGAATGCTACTCAACGCAGAGCCTTGCGTTTGAAGTCCTGCTAATTTTCTAGTTAGATCCGGCACATTATACGGAAAGAACCATGAAGGTATTTACCTTCGTTGCGTTGATCAAGAGGAGGCAAGTGCGAATACTTGAAGAGTTTCATGGTAAACATGGGACGAGGCATGGGTCTGCTAATGCCACAGCCCATCAAATCCTTAGAGTCGGTTATTATTGGCCTCAACTATTCAAGGATGCCCATTCTCATGTGAGGTCATGTCACATATGTCAAACTGCAGCCAATAGAGACAGAAACGCTTCCATGCCTTTACAGTCCGTAATCGAGTCCAAACCTTTCGCGCAATGGGGCCTGGATTTTATTGGGATTATCAGCCCCAATTCCTTCGATGCTCACAAATATATTCTAACGGCTACGGACTATTGCACGAGATGGACCGAAGCTATCCCCACAAAGAATGCTACTGCAGAGGTGGTCATTAAATTTTTAGAAGATAACATTGTCACTAGATTCGGGATGCCTAACTCCATTGTAAGTGATAATGGTTCGGCCTTTTCCTCTCTAGAGTTTGCTAATTGGGCATTTGATAACAGCGTGAGTTTAAAGTTCTCCTCCAATTATTACCCGCAAGGTAACGGATTGGC
Organism: Wollemia nobilis; assembly: GCA_028583015.1. Classification (NCBI taxonomy): domain Eukaryota; kingdom Viridiplantae; phylum Streptophyta; class Pinopsida; order Araucariales; family Araucariaceae; genus Wollemia; species Wollemia nobilis. The sequence continues at coordinate 8,704,993 of JAQPPZ010016467.1, read as the reverse complement.
CGAGTCATCCAATAAGAATCTGTTGACTCGTCATAAAAAAATTGTTGGAAAGGAATCCGCGGGACTGGCACAATAAGTTTAAGTTGGCCCTTTGGGCTGACGAATCGGAGTCAAAGAAGCAATAGGGACATCTCCTTACCATCCGGTTTATGGACAAGATCCCATTTTTCTTGCAAATCTCAGATTACAAACGCCGCACTTCATGAAAGATTATTTTGGAACTAATGATAAACTTGAGTCTAGACTAACGCAATTAATGCGCTTGGATGAAAAAAGGGATGAAGCTATGCTTCATTTTAGTAAACACCAAGACATTGTAAAAATATGGTTTGACAAAAGGTCTAAGGCCAAGGCGTTTAAAATTTTAGATTTAGTGTCGTTATGGGACAAAAGACATGAGAAGAAGGGGGAACATGATAAATTTGATTACCTTTGGTTAGGTCCCTACCAGATTTCGAGAGATCCTAGGGGAAAATAGTTTTAGACTAAAAACCTTGGATGGAAAGGATTTGGCACTACCTATCAATGGGTTGCACTTGAAGCATTACTTTCAAGCATGAGGTAGTTGGGCTTTGTATTATATGTAATAACGTTGTAATTTCTTGCTTTCATTTTTCATGTTTAGGTGTGTATTATTTTTTTTGTTTTGACATGTCTAAGCTTTGTATTAATGTTGTGATCTGTTTCTTTGTGTGCAGATTTGATACTTAAGTGTGTGTTTCAGGAGATATCTAGTTTTGTGTCAATGTTGTAATTTAGTTTTTTGATGTGCAGATTTGATATGTTAGTATGTATTCATTTTTGTTTCAGGTTTTTCTTGTATTAATGTTGGGTTTTTGCGTTTGTGTGCAGGTTGGACATTTAGGCGGTGGTGTTCCTTTGATTTCCTTTTCATTGCCTTATAAAAAAATAAAAAAAAAAAGGGAATAAAAACTTGATGTTGAACGCATGCCTAAGATTGGGAGAATATGAAACATTGGAATCATGTTGTAAAAGCTCCACATGTAATACAAACAGTTAATTTAGATCATTTGAAGCTTGTGATGCATGAAAAATTCAGTTTTGCATGACAAATCATCTCATTTGCAATTCAAGAAATAATGCATTCATGTTCCATCTCACTTTTCATACATTTCACCGTAGTGGCATATGCATCTTAGGTGCAATTCATTTGAGTATGTTGAATCCTCTTAGGGTTATGTTATAACATAAATTTAAGTAAATCCTAAGGTTGGAAACTGAGTCTTGAAGTATCTAGGACCAAGCACGTTTCATACATTAAAAGGGATCTTGAGCAAAATGATCAAAACCTAACTTGGAGGAAAAGGTTGGGCGAAAATGGTTTTCATGTCTATCCTATTATGCAACATGATCCTAAAAACAAGTGGTTTTGACCACTTCCATAGAGCTTAAAGCCTAAAATCATAGTAGTAAGGATAGGGTTAAATTCTCATCTCGGTTGGTTGAGAATCTAATTCCCCAAAGCTTTGATTGGACCCACATGGAGTAGTAAGGATAGGGCATAAATTCTCATCTCGGTTGGTTGAGAATCCGATTCCCCAAAGCTCTTATGTTTCATTTTGTATTAAGTCTTAGATTGTAAGGATCGTACTATTTGTCCTCTCGCAAAGGATGGGTAGTCATCCCCAAGGTCCAAGTAACAAGATTAATATTTTCCATTTACATTTAAAATCTTGGGTTGTAAGGATCGTACTATTTGTCCCTAACCAGGATGGGTAGTCATCCCCAAGGTCCAAGAAGTAAAATAAATAAATTTTTCCCATCTCATCCTTATATTGGATTGTAAGGATCATACTACTTGTCCTCTGCAAGGGATGGGTAGTCATCCCCAAGGTCCAAATAAATGAAGATAAGTTTTGGATTATGGGGTTAGATAGGCCCATGCATGGCATCATGTCTTGCCTAAAAAATAAGACCACCGATTGTCTAGAGGGTTAGACTAGCATGACCATTTCTTCCATAATTGGTTTAGTTATTTTTCTCAAAGTGAGGTAAAGAATTCTAAATCGGAATAGTAAGGATAGGGTTAAACTCTCATCTCGGTTGGTTGGGAGTCTGATTCCCCAAAGTTCCGATTTCACATCCACTTGCACATGGGTTCAAGATAGTAGGGACTCATAACCAACTTTGGGATATAATGAACCGTTCACTAGTGGATCCTAAGAGGGTTTGGCAGTCTTGAATGTTTGCACATAATACTACAAGAGTGACTATACATTTTCTCATGGCATATTCAATAGGATACACAAATCATTCACAATTTCGCATATGCATTCATGCAAAACCGATGATGGAATGTGGATCAAATTCAAATGATAAGGAAAGGAATTCATTGCACACATCGAGCTAGTACTTGATGATTCTGATAATTCATGTACTTCGATTTTGGGCATTAGTTATATTGATTATGGGCTAACCCATGTTTTCAAATTTGTGATTTGTGTTAGGTTGGGTTCTTACTAAAATGCTCAAGAGCATTTGACAGATAGAGTCGCCATTTGTTGTGGTTCATCCACAACACACCCCAAAAGTGGGGACCCACCTTTGTTTTTGCAGGTTTTAGGGAAGATCTCAAAGACCCGGATGCTAAAAATGAAGAAAAGAAGAAAAATGCCTAAGTGTTGAAAGGGTCACGAAATCACGACCTGTCTCTCCATCGCTGCAAAAAAATTGAAATCTGTAGCGAAATCGCGACGTGTCGGCAGCAGGACAGAAAGGATGTCGGGAAATCGCGATGGGTCGGCAACAGGACAGAAAGGATGTCACGAAATCGCGACGTGTTTTTTGGAAGCGTACGGAAAGTTGAGAATGGTAGCGATTTCGCTACAAGTTGCCAAAGGAAAAGTGGTAGCGAATCGCTACCACTTCGTGAAGCGGAGGCTCGAAGGAAAAGTGGTAGCGAATCGCTACCACTTCGTGAAGCAAAGGCTCGAGACCATAGTGGTAGCGATATCGCTACCACTTCATCGAAGGAAGGCTCGGAACCAAAGTGGTAGCGATATCGCTACCACTTCGTGAAGCAAAGGCTCGAGACCATAGTGGTAGCGATATCGCTACCACTTCATCGAAGGAAGGCTCGGAACCAAAGTGGTAGCGATATCGCTACCACTTCATCGAAGGAAGACTCGAAACCAAAGTGGTAGCGATATCGCTACCACTTTTTGAAAGGAAGGCTCGGAACCAAAGTGGTAGCGATATCGCTACCACTTTTTGAAAGGAAGGCAAAGCAAAGTCGGTAGCGATATCGCTACAACGAGCTACTGCGGGCGTACGGACCAAGAACATGTCACGATTTTGTGACATGTCGCGTTATCACGGCTAGGAAACAAAAGAGGCCAAATGCAAATTCTGTCGGGATTTCCATGGGAAGGCGTTACGAAAGGTGCAGGAGATGCAGGACACGTGGCAGAAATGACAGAACTAGAGTAACGTTTTATAACAACAGTTACTAGCCGCAGAGATCGAGCGTTATGATTGCATGCAAGGGTTAGAATACCAAAAGGCGAGAATTGAAGCGAAGGGTCTCGGGAGTCGAAACGAAGCATCATGGAGCAGCCGAGAACGCGCGACAGAAAGGTTAAATAGCAGAAATGTAGATGGATACGCAGCTGGAGACTGTAACAAAAAAAGCATTACTTATTGAAATAAAGGATTTTTCTTTGGTAACACGACTTTTGTGTGTAAAATCAAAAGGAGATCGAAGCCAAAACTATTGTTTTACTGTCAATCTTTTCGTTGCATCATTTTGTCTTGTATCTATTTCGTTTACGCCATGGGATGGGTTACGATAGGTGAATGGTAGAATGATGCAGTTATATTCTTTTCCTTAGAGTCTTGCATCTGATCTGATTAGATTGTGTGTTAGTACGGATCTGATCGGTTGGGTTGTTTTGGGGATTTCATCTCTTAACTTGGGATTTTGGAGGGAGGAGATCGTGAACCATTTTAATATCCTTCATTATTTTCCAATCGATTCAAAATAACGGTTTCGTTTTATTCCTTGATATGCTTAATTTCATGTCAGAGACTAACACTGAAATAACAAAACTATTGAATAGAGATAAAACGAACAGGTTAACCTTAGAATAAATTGTGAGTATTAGAACATCAAAAGGAGTTTTGTTTATTTTTGATTAATCAAACAAGTCAAGATTATAAAGTTCATTGAGAATCAACAAAGGCCCCTTGTTAACAGCTATCTGTAGGATTTTGAGTTATTCTGGGATATATCAGCTGTATGTATTAAAATTAAAATTCATTTTTATATACGTAAAAGCTGTTTCACAAAGAAGCTTGGAGAAATAATAAAAGGAAGGAAAATAAAATAAATTATTTCTTTGCAAGAAAGAGTCTTTTGTTCGAGACTCTAAGTTGCGTGTTATTATTTGTAATATGACAAATTAACACCCAACACGACTCAGGGGTGACTAACCTAGAGCGTTCCCCGAAGGCATCAATGTTAAGCTCGAAGAACTTAGTTTCATCTCCTCTATTCCTTACTCTCCATCTTGTTTGCATGAAGGCACAGACTTAAGTACCGATATCTTACGACTTTAAGATCCTCGGGTTGAATAGAGTCGCCAAATACTAAGAATATTTTGACAATGATACGAGCATCAATTCTCACTACCACTCACAATGTGAGACTGATCGTGTCCCATCGGGCATGCCAAAAACTATTGGTCATCAAATCTTCCCAGGAAAGGATTTTGGGAAGTGTACGTGCCCTAGACCTAGACCAACATTGAAAGGCCGAGAGGAAGAGATGCCCCTCGTGCCAATGTCCGGAGAAATGCCGACTCCTTTACTAAACTACTTGGTGTTTTTGAGACAAGAGTGCAAGAAAGAGATAAAAATAGTAAGGGTGCAAGAAAGAAATAAACAGTGTAAGGGAAGAAATATTGGTGAATTAAAGTGGGAAAGAACCAGCAGCACGATTACTAGCTAATAGCTTGAAACAGCAGTAATAAATACTAAGAATAAAACAAAATGAATGCAATACTAGTCCTCCTATGTATCCTCTGGACGAGTTTCAGGATTACCCTTCCCCTTACGTCGAAATCCATAATTCATAATTATGACTAGGAAATGAGTGAACATAACAGAAACACTATTCACAAGCAGCATACAAAAGAACTATTACAACATTTTTTCTCCCCTATGTATCCTTCGGGAAAATTCCAGGGTTCTACCCCCAATCACACACCTAAATCTAGAATGCAAAATTACAGTATGTAAACGAAGAAATAAATAACAAAAATAATCACAGAAGGCAGCATACAAGAGAGAAATTAAGCCTGAAGCTCTTTAGTATTAATCGTAGGGATTCAAGTTACAGCAGCTTTCTAGAAAAAAGTTCCCCCCTCCTTTTCATTACAATGCTTGGGTTTTTATAGAGGACCCGACCCTCTGAGCCATCAATGCACAAAATGGAGTACATTCTCAAAAACCTGAGAAGTTGGATCCCGCAACTCCCGTGACTGAGCTCTCAAATCCTTTTCTAAAACTAGCAGCTGCGATCGGGTCAACCGAAGAAACTCACATTTATGCGTCGCCTGACTCGTTCTAGGCTTCTAGGTGTGGAGCTCGAGTGGCTGCCATGTCCGTCAGGCTCTCCGTATGAGACCAATACCTCTTTTCAGAATGCTAAAAATGAGCAACGAGTTCATCGGGCACGTAAAAATTCATTTATGAGGCACTTGATTACCTTGGAAAAATACTCATGTTGGAGTGCATGCCTTTGAAGTGCTTCGTCGATTTCTAGTTTGCGACCCTGCTTCGCAATGGATGTAAGCCGAAGCAGATCATCTCCCTTGGTCATGCACTTGGCAAAACCACTTCGGGGATGTAAAATGCCGAAGTAGATATTTCTTCTCAAGGCTGGGCTCTCAATCTTTGGCTGCTTCGCTGGAAAGGCGTGTTAAAAGCTGCTTCGCAAGGTTCTCCAACTGAAGTGGATGCTTCACTGATGGGCCATCAAAATGCTTCGTCGCGAACCTTCTTCAAAGCTGCGGTTCGAGAGGTTTTTGGCCAAAGTGCAATTCTGCCTTGGAAAAATGCTTGGCTGTTTACGGACCGCTACTGTTTCGGGTGAAAGCGCCTCGCACGAAAGCTATCCAAAGCAGATGCTTCGGAATGACTTTGGGCAAAGTAAAAATGGTTTGCCAGTAGGGAGTCCTGAAGTGGGTGCTTCGTCGATTTCTTAACGAAGCGTTTTTCAATGTTTGGACTTATTTGAATCCCGCTTCGCAAAAGTTTGGCCTAAAGCATCAGTTTGGGCTTCTTTGGGTGCGAAGCTCTTTTCACTCTCTACTTCATTCCTTCAGCGAAGCCGTCTTCCTTTTCTTGTGAAGCTCTTAAGCTTATCTTGCTCAATAGCGAAGCTATTCTATGTACAAGGGGGGAATGGCGATGAAAGCCACAATTGCTGCAATGCTTAAAAATGTTGTTTCTAAAAAAACAAGGGAACAAATTCATGAAATTAAAAGAAACACTTTACAAAAAAAATTATTTTACTACCCCTCTAGGCAATGTGACAAAATTGTCAACAGTTCTCCTTTGTGTTAAAATTTTGAGTGCTTGCATTTGCAATGAATGTTTTTAGCTGCATAATTACTTAAGCCATTTGTCTGCTTGTCTTTCTTGTGAGAGTATGACATATAGGATAGGGCCAAGCTGACCCATGTCTAGCCTTTGATTATTTTTGAGGTTTGAAAAGGGGTGAGCACTTGATGAAGTCCGAATTCGTAGGTGATGGCAGCTCATTTGGAGCGATGTTGGAAAATGTCCAATTAAGGATAGACTGCGCCAGTTTGAAAAGCTCAAATTAATTTTGAAAGACAAGAGCTTTGTATTGCATTAACAAAAAAGCCATATAAAAACTCGCCCATGTTGTCAGGTTGTGTATTATATTTGTTTATTGGAGTAGAATTAAACCTGCTTACAATTTTAGTTATATGAATTATTTCTTATGTCATCTTTCAAAATAAAGGAATATAAAAGTATACTTCATGCTGTTGAGAATTGAAAATTATAAAAGTTTGTCTTTGAAAAAAAATCATTGGAAATACAAAGGTGTGTCTTGGGTAGAACTTAGCTCTATGGATGAAATTTGTATTAGATAAAAAGTGAAATTTATTTTAAAGCAAAACGTTTCTTTTAATATAGGGTAAATGTCTTGGAGGTCCGAGGTGTAGACCAATTGGTTCATCCAAACCCCATAAGGGGGCGAAGGTCCAAGGTTCAAATCTCGGGCCTTGTCGGACTGAACGCTTGTCTCTTTCCTGGTGCTTTCAGTGGTGTAAAAGGTTTAAAATGATTGTGGCATGGTGGTTATAAGGGCGGACTGTGCAAAGATCTATGTGGTGGCTTTCGGGGCAGACAACGCAGAATACTATATTTGGACAGCTTGCCTGGATTTATGATGGCTACAGATTCCACCATGTAAATTCAAATATATATATATTAGGGTAAATGTATTTTTTATTTGTTAAAGAAAATTTATAGTATGTTGTGTGATTTTTTCTTAGAGCCAGAATACGTGTTATTATAGCATAAAAAGTGTAAGGATTTTAGTGATTAATAAATAAAATGCATGTGTAAAAAAATATCTGGAAATTTGTTAGAATAATTAAATAATTTGTTAGAATAATTAAATAATTAAAACGCTTAGTCTTCTTCTGTTATTTATTTATTTTAAATATATATATGTATGTATGTGTTTAGAAGCATGGAAAATGCTTTAAAAGAATAATTGTCCCTAAGAAAAAGGGAACTATATGGAAATAAATGGACGGTTAAAGTAAATCGATAGTTAAACCTTCACTTAGAAACCTATCCCATCCTTTGAAAGGAATTTAAAAAAAAAATTATGTTTTCAGAAGAATGCTGAATATATGACTAAAATCTGACATTCGAGGGATTGGAAATGTTGTTGTAGAACATTGAAAATATGAAAAGATTGATTATAAAATTAAAATAAGGTGTTGTTTTTGTCTTTAGCGTACAACATATTTGTAGTTTCCTTAAAAAGTAAAAATTTACATTTATTAAATATTTTAGGAATGCTAAATAAAATTACTCTGGATATGATGCGTTTTTTAGCATAAGAAGATAATTTAATGGTTTATTTAATTAAGAGTTTTATTTAGCTAGATTATAAGATAAGCTATGATTATTTTATTTGAAAATAATATAGTATTATTTTAGTTTTATAATAGACTAATTTAAAAGCATAAATTAAAATAATATAGTATTTATATTGTTTAGTCTTTGTAAGAGATTTAAGGTTCTTTACTCCAACTTTCTTAAGTAAGACGTTATGATAGTATGTTTTATTATAATTTTAAAATTATATATATGGTAAGCCAAAATCACTCTTCATATACCTTTAAGAAAATCTAATCTTAATAGAAATCCAAAAACTTATATTGGCAAAATACTTTGTTTGAGAAGGTCGAGCAAGGACCTACTCCACCCAACAATATTAAGTCACGAGGTGACTTATGACTGTGCCACTGTACTCCAACTACTCAAGGACAAGGGTTCAAGTTGTTGAGTGTTAAGAGCAATGGTATGGGACATCGCTCCAGGTGGACAATCAATTAGTATGTGGTGATATTCATCATTCCACTCGGGCTAGGGAGGAGCCAATACATTGCATGACTAGAGAGCTACTCATATTGTTGGAAGATCCAATGATAGATGTTTATGGGCAATATTGTCGTCAGCTTGAGAAAGGTCGTGGATATCTAGTCCTTAAGCCTTGAGAAGACGGACTCTAGAAAAACCTTAGCTGAAGGTCAATGGCTAGCACCGACATAGAGGCGTTGGTTCCAAGGCAATGAGCTGAGATCTCAAAGTTCACGGACCTTATAACCTTGGACAAGGGACATAGCATACCCCATTCAGGTGTTATGGCCCCTGAATGGATAACCCTTCGCTAGATTTTGTAACGACTTAAGGGTGAAATCAGAATCTTATACGACGACTTACGGGATGTGTTCGATCCCGAGCACTTAAGACATCAGCTGTAGTGATGACTATTCTTGAAGTGCAATATATAAGTATGCCCAAACTAACAATATTATGGGTTAACAAGCAAAGTGATGTTGTTTTAAACAAAAAAATTTAGTTTGAAAGTTGGGTTGTGACACTAGCCTCATCAATGATCATAGTAGATTTAGATAAACAACCATTATCTTGATCTTGATCTTCCTGTTGATCTCTTAGTAACAATTGTAAGGGTACCTCAACTTCTTGTTGTAGGTGTTCACTCAGAACATTGATGGAGAAAGTTTGAATATCATCCAAATCATGAGGAAAATCATACCATAGTTGCTTCAAAAAATCTCTATCTAATGTCGATTCAAGAAATAGGCTAAGATCTTTAGTGTTCTTTCCATTGGAAACAGTCATGTTTTTGGATCTGCAACTAATATAGGCATCAGCTATTGCAAGCCATGGGTATCCTAAAATTAAGCAATGTCCCCCTAAATTTTTCCTGGGTTGTAAGACTATAAAGTCTATAGGGTATTCCATGAACTTACGAAAATTAGAACATCATCCAATTTTCCTTTGGTCTAACAATAGATCTATTTGCAAGTTGGAGTACTATAGAAGTAGGTTGTAATTTGTGTACTCCTAAGGATTCTATTGTTTACTTGGTCATGACATTAATAGCAGCTCCTAAATCGATCAAAACATTGTGCAAGGCTATTTTACCAATGTGAACTATAAGGATAGGTATTCCAAGATCGGTATATTTTGGTAATAACCTACCGTCAGTCATTATCTCAGAAAACTATCCAATGAATAAAATGGTTTGAGTTTCATTCTTCTTTTTCCTTCCTGATATGCTCTTGATTAACTTGGAATATATAGGAATGTCCTTGATGTCTTGTAACAAAGGAATTTTAATGGTGATATTTTCCAACTCTTGAAGGAAATTGCAATCTGGTTTATATGGTTCCTTTGGTATTGCCAACCTTTGAGGAAATGGTATTTCCACTTCTTTCCTTTGAATTTGGATCTCTTTTTGTTTTTCTAGAATGTTTTCTGGTAAATTTGTTGCCTCTTCTTCAGGATTTTCATCTTCGTTTATGTTTTCAGATAAATTCTTTGGGAGTTCTTCAATTTTTGTGAGAGTAGCTCTAATATTGACCAATATTTTTCTAGATCTTAATTGAATATGTTGGCAAGGTACCATAGATTTTGATCATATATTATTTTTTGCATATACCTATTGAATATTTTTGTTAGTATTAGGGTTAGCACCAGTTTAGCTGGTAAAGGTGGCTTCTTAGGAGGATTTTTTACGTTGTTCGGAGGTGTAAGGAGTCTATTTTGAGGCTATTTTTGAGGTACTTGCCCCCTAAATTGATTTTTAAAGTTTTATTGCTAGAGCTGCCCTTGAGACTAGCTAGGTCTTGTTTAATTTTATTGGCCACTCGTATTCCAATTAGATGCATTCTAATTTTGGCCTGCCATCCATGGAGGTTAATTTCTATATGAATTAGACATGAATTCTGCCCAAGGAGGCATGTTCCAATCTTGATTAGGTTGATTCCAATTCATCCAACTTGGAGTATTTGACCAATAATTAGGTCTTTTTTGGTTGGAATAGTTCAAGTTTGACCAATTGGGTGGTCCATTAAATGGACCATTCCTTCTTTGAGCTATAAAGTAAACATCTTCCACTTCTTTGACCTTAGGCTCTTTTATAGCAGTTTTAATAGCCGAAATATATTTACAATTTTTGGTATTATGGTTCTTGTCACAAATCTTACAAGTAGAGATGTTGGAAATGTTTGTAATGTTGAGAGGACATTCCTTCAAGTTGTGTTTCTTTTGACATCTATGACAATATATTTCTTCGATGTTTTGTTCCTTTGGTTTCTTATCCATGAGGTCGAGATATGATGTTAACATACTCAATAAATCAGTTTTGAGACTCTCTAGCATATTGCCAATATTAGCTCGTGTTACTCCCCCTCCTGATGATGGGTGCTTATTGCTTCTTAATGGCTTATTTCTTAAGTAATTTCTACAAAGATTTATGATTTCTCCCAATACCATCTGATGGATATCCCCTTTTTCTATAATTTTTAGTATGTCTAGGACATCTTCCTTTAGCCCTTTAAGAAAAATATATTTTTGAACCTCCTCATCCAACTCAATGTTTACTCTTGATCCCACGAACCAGAATATCTCAAGATAATATTCAAGGGATTCATCATATTTTTTATTCATGCAAAACAACTCGGTTTTCTTATCCTAAACTCTATAATAATCTTGGTATCTCTCAAGGAATATGTCTTTTAATCCATATTCTCCATCCCATCGGTTACAAATGCTTTCTCCTAGACCTATAAACCATATTAAGGTTGTGTCCTTAAGCATAGAAGGGAATAGTCTTAATTTTTTCTCATTAGTGGTGTAAAAGTAAGTTTGACACACCACTTCAAATTCAAAGAGAAAGGCATTGAGATCCTCATGTGATTTCCCATGAAATGTAGAAAAAATAGAAATAGAGACTGATTTTGTCTCTCTTGTTAGTCTATATTCGGAATAAGGAATTGGAAAGGCAAAATTCTTTCTTTGTCCACCCCCATTTGGTTTTCTACTTCTCCTTGATAATTAGTCATTTGCCTTTGGTTTCTATTTACTTCCCCTTGTTCGCTACCTTGATCAACCATGATTGAATATAATATTTCAAGAATTGGACCAGGTATAGGTTTGGAAAAGAGAGATGAAGGATCTATATGATCATCAAATTTTGGTTTGGGTAGTAGATATGTTTTGGGATCTTGTTCTAGAAATTTAATTTGCTTTGATGATGCAAAATTTGTAGATGTTTGGATAGCAGTTTTAGTTTCTTTCAACTCAAAATTTTTAGATTTCTTACTAAGGTCTCTTTGGAAATATGCTTCTAGTTTACTGATTTTAATAAATCTTCCCTTCGAGTCTCTAGGTTTGTTCATGAAATTTTCAAGTTCTTTGGTTCTTGCAATAAATTTTTACCTTTTTAATCTTCCTTGAACAACCTATGGATATCGTTAATTGGATCGAGTTACTCGGGAGTCATATAATGCTCCTCATTAAATCCAAATTTTTTTGTTACTAGAGTAATTAGTTGGACAATAAAATCCTATTTTAGAATTTGGTTAGGGATTTTGAACTGTAATTCATAATGCAATTCTCGATACAGTTATCTAAAGTGAACTACTCTAGGTGCCCTATGATAACTCTTGCTATATTCTAGGTTCACTTCCCTGTCTTCTATTTTTTCTAAGAAACCATGAATGGTAAGGGAATCCTCGAAATACTGGTCCCATGAGTAGGTGACCGAATTTACTGTTGCTCTCTATCCCCTAGCCACCACTCATAACTCCTTATAAGGTCAATGTAGGATGAGTGAAAATATGACCCTAGAATTTTAGCTGTGTTTACTCTCTTAATTTTACCCAATTCGTCTGATTTATCTTTTATGATATCAAGATGTTTTCATAGGTGTTCCCACTCTTCCCCATATGTTTGATGTCTTCTCTCAAAAATAAGGTTAACTTCTTGTTCTAATAGTAATTTTCTAAGGTCAATGGATGCAGGTTGTTTGATGCAATTTTCTATCATCTAGCAATGTTTTTACTTCTCTTTTGTTCTTCCTTTTTTCTTTATTTTTGTTTTTGTTCTATTTTTGTTTTGTTTTTGTTGGTAAATTCAAAGCAATCCTACTATTTTTAAGACTTAATCTGTAATTCACAGCCAATGAATTAGGGACTATAGAATCTTGACACCCTAGACTCTATCCAAAGACTACTCAATTTATTTGACACTTTGGAAATCGACTTATGAAGATTACAAACATAAACACTTTAGAATTTTCTTTCTTTATCCATCCTCCAATTTGGATTCTAGTCTATGGCACATCATTTTTTGTAATTTTTTGGAATGCATTTTTGATAGATATTGACAATCTCATATGGCTCTAGTTATTGTATAAAGATGTATTTTTTATAGAGACCGACACCTTCTAGATGATTTTCACCATGATAAGGGGATCATACCATGGTAAAACTAGTAATTATTGACCTACAGAGGCAAAAGATCTAGATTCTGACCTAGAGGTAACAAACCTGAGGAAGAGGTTGACCTGAGGTAATAGACCCAAAGGCATACCCTAAGGCACTAAGAAAAAGACTGGCCTAGAGGCAATAGACCTGATGAAGTGGTTGAACCTAAGGTAAATGAATCATGGATCTAGCAATATTCTTCAAATTACAAGAGCCAAAGAGCAAGAGCCAAAAAGTACGACCCTAGATATTATTCGTTTTATATTATAAAAGTAGACATTAAGGGGTGATATTAGAATAAGTTTAATGTGTACTTTGTATGCATGTCATGACACTTGTCATAATATCATATAGGATCTTATGCCTATATATGTACTTATTTCTATGTACAATATATCATCTTTTTCAATCCCTTTATTCTCATACTTATCCAAGATTTGAGTCTATCATTTGGGGTAAATACCAGACTTTATTGCCTTGGTTGATTCTAAGATTGAGTTATGCCATATTTGCTATTTTTGTGCTTTCTTTCGTTCATCAAGGAAGTATGGTAGCTCGCTTCTATGTGCTATAGTTTTATACCTTAGTCAAAATTCAATTATGATACTTCTTCTCACTGCTCAAAAACCTATCTTAGAAATAATTTTGATCTAACTAGCCACTTTTTGAGTGTTGAGATGATTTGTAGCCTTCCAATATGCTTTTGTATTGTATTCTTAGTTGAATTTGCCTCAGGAGCCTGATATGATGTTGAACATGTACCCAAAAGATACTTTTCAGTGTAGTTGTTGCCTTTATGCCTTAGTAAAATATCACAAAGCTTTGTAAAAAATCACAATTTAGCTTATCTACAAGGATTTGTGAATGTGGGTAGTGATATCTACCTACAAATGTCTTATCCTATAATAAAAAAAGGAATAACATCTTAAGGGTATTATAGGAGGCTTTAAAGGTGGGATGGAGGAAAATTTAGGTGGAGTTAGACTCCCAAATTATGATTAACCGCTTAAAAGGACTAGATAAACAAAAGAATACATACTAGTGCATGTAGAGAATAATTGAGCAAATACAGATGACCCAACAATGCTTTGAGATAGTGTCACGATATCGCAACATGTTGCACCGTCGCGATAACTAGAGGAAAGTTGTCACGATATCGCGACATGTTGCATCGTCGTGGTCTTTGGAGGAAAGTTGTCGCAATATCGTGACATGTTGCTTCATCATGGTCACTGGAGGAAAGTTGTCACGATATTGCGACATGTTGCTCTGTCGCGGCCAAAGGAAGAAAGTTATCGCGATTTCGTGACATGTTGCTTCATCACGGCCAAGGGTGGAAAGGTGTCATGATTTCGTGACATGTTGCTCCATCGTGGCCAAGGGAGGAAAGTTGTCACGATTTCACAACATGTTGCTTCGTCTCTGCCAAGGGTGGAAAGGTGTCACGATTTCGTGACATGTTGCATCGTCGCGACCAAGGGAGGAAAGGTGTCACGATTTCGTGACATGTTGCATCGGCACGGCCAAAGGGGAAAAAGTGTCACGATATCATGACATGTTGCATCATCGCGGCCAAGGTAGGAAAGGTGTCACGATATCACGACATGTTGCATCATCGTGGCCAAAGAAGAAAAGTGTCATGATTTCGTGACATGTTGCATCGTCACGGCCAAAGGAGAAAAGTGTCGCAATATCGCGACATGTTGCTTTGTCGCGGCCAAAGGAGAAAAAGTGTCGCGATATTGCTACATTTTGCATCATCGCGGCCAAAGGAGAAAAGTGTCACGATATCGCGACATGTTGCATCATCGGGACTAAGAGAGAAAAAGTGTCACGATATCACAACATGTTGCATTTTTGCGGCCAAAGGAAAAAAGTGTCGCGATATCACATGTTGCATTTTCACGGAAAAAGGAAAAAAGTGTCGCGATATCGCGACATGTTGCATTTTCGCGGCCAAAGGAGAAAAGTGTTGCGATATCGCAACATGTTGCATTTTCGTGGCCAAAGGAGAAAAGTGTCGCGATTTCGTGACATGTTGCATTTTCGCGGCCAAAGGAGAAAAGTGTCGCAATTTCGCGACATGTTGCATTTTCGCGGCCAAAGGAGAAAAGTGTCACGATATCGCGACATGTTGCATTTTCATGGCCAAAGGAGAAGAAGGAAAGAGGGTAGCGATATCGTGACTAGTTGCATCAACTGATCATGTCGACCCCCCTGTTAGCTAGTTAATGGTTCAAGAGATTTGGCTCCATTGCAAATCTTCTTTTACTATTGTAAGCATGTGTTCTCTCTGATTTCTACTGGGAAGTGTCTCTTCCCAAATTGTAATTGTTCTTTGTTTTAATACAAGTTTTTTCAAATTTTTCAAAAAAAAACAATGCTTTGAGATAGTGGAGTTCATACATATCTTTAGAGATTAGAATAGGATGGTGACTAACTAGGGTCTTGACTAAAAAGACCTAACTTGCTATGGATATCCTCTTGGATGGTGGACTCAACAAACAAAATAAGATATTTTTCTATTCTTACCATTGATGATAGTATTGCTTGTATCTAGATTTATATATCTTTGCTTTACATGGTTACTCTTTTTTTGCATAGATAGTTGTAGTAGATTATATGTGAGGGAGAATAGTCCCACATCCTCTATTAAAACTTGGTTTAAAAGCCTTCAATCCTAGAAAGGTAGGAGATGTAATGATAATCTGATTTTCAAATAAATTAATTTAATAATATTTTTTACTAAAAAACACATTGAATATCTTTATTTTTGACAACAATGCAACTTGATGGGTTATAAGTTTATAGGATTAACAAACAATCAACAATGAAATTATTAGTTTGAAACATTAATAAGTATTATAATGAGTTTAGATGGAAATATTACTTGGAAAGTATTTAAATGACATAATTGTTAATATAATCGTACATTTTAAATGATAGATATTAATTTACATATTGATTATAGGTCTTCGTACAATTCAATAGGTAATGAGATTGATGGAATTTATTATTTATGGCCATATGGTTATAAAACCTACAAATAAGAATTTATTTTTTAGGATCATTAAAAGGTTCACAATGAACGTATATGGAATGATTGATTTTAAATAATCTACATATCATAATTTTTAATAACTTAGCATATGTTATAATGTAGTGATGTTCATTTATACTATGATTATAGGTCCTTACACCAATCAATGAATGATGATATCCATGAAGGTCATCATTTTGGTTCATAAGGTCATGTACGTATGAATGAACATCCATAAAACTATTATTTATATATAATAGGGTTGAATGACCCATTAAATATGATTTTTTTTATTGATAACAATGTAACTTCATAGGTTGTAATATTACTATAATTATTTATCAGTATATTTTTTAGCAGCCAAGGTGGAGTGCAAGAAGTGGACTACTGCAAAGAGAAACCTTTGATCAAAAATTTCGATGATTAGAGGGCCAGTTAGAAAAAATGTTCAAAGGTCAAACATTTTTTAGGTCTGATCAAAAAGGGAAAAGAAAAAGTCCCAACAATGGAGATCTAATGGTCAAAAGTTTCAAGGCAAGAAATTTTTAGGTCAGATGGGAGGGAATGTTTTTTGAAGAAAGATGCCAAATCCAAAAAAGCAGAGATTTGCTGAGGTGCACAATTTTTTGAAAAGTATTATCCTCTACTGCAAAAGTAATGTTGTATATCTCTTGGAAAGGACAACAGTAGCTAGAAATCCATGATAATGCCACTTCTAAAATTGGAGCATTAAAAGCAAAAATTCTCCATACCCAAATACTTTAAATGCTAGATGGTTTTGAGCCTTCAGATCAATACTATGTAGCTAGTAGTTTTGAGTCTCTAGATTAGAGCACCTATAATAAATGGTCTTCATTTACCAGGTGCACAACATCATAGATTAGGAAATGACCCTTAGACTACTGGTGGATTTACTAAAAGGTAAGGCTAGCCAGAAGTATTATGCTTTATCTCCACATTCAATCATTGAATGGGATCAACTTGTTACCTTAGTCATGAATGATTTTAGAGAAGAGGCATAATGAGTGGAACCTAAGCCCAACACTCCCTCTTAGGATGCATCAAAAGGGAAGGTGCAAAGTACTATTATGGAGGTTAAAAAGGATATTTGTGAACTCTCTTTAACAATAGAAGCATATCATAGAGAATCCTCTCCATAGGCATCAAGAGGGGCATGGGATTGCAACTTTACCAAACGCTAGTTACACCCATGGAGAAGAGGAAAATTTTGGGTTAGACCTCTCTAACCTTGTGATGGCCAACTGAGACAATGAAAAACTACCATATTGGGCAAAGACCCCTATGAGGATGCCAAGCTAACACATGCAAAGGATCTCTTCACTCGTAAGGATGAAAGGGTAAAAATGATTTATCGATGAATGGGGACCTAACTATGGTGATGCCAATAATAAATTCTATATCATCATTGGAATTTACCTATTCATGTTGAGGAGGCTACTCCAAGATTCACCTCTATATGGGTAAATATGTTTTACCCAAGAAACTAGAAAAATATGAGGGAAATGAGTCCATAAGCAGCTAGTGGAGGGCCTTTTTGACTCCATTTCAATGGATAAAGGCTACCTAGTTAAGACCTTGTACATATGTACTATATGTAACATAGTAGTCCCAAAGTCATGGGGTGAAGTAAGTTCTAATAGTTGTAGAGACATGGAGGTCCAACTCTACTAGGTGGATTATTTTCTTGACTCTATGCCCAATGAGCTAAGGCACCAACTTGCCTGGGTTTCTTATCTTTAGCAGGTTAAAGATCCCCTATGAGTTGCTAGAAATATAGTGATTTATTACTACACCATTTTTTGATAGCCAAGGAGGAGTGCAAGAAGTGGACTAGCATATAGAGAAACCTTTAATCAAAATTTTTGATGATCGAAGGTCCAGTAAAGAAAAAAATTTGAAGGACGAACCTTTTTTTGGTCCGATCAAAAAGGGAAAAGAAAAAGTGTCAATAGTAGAGATTTGATGGTCAGAAGTCCCAAGATAAGAAATTTTTTGAGGTTATATGGGAATTAAAAACTTTTGAAGAAGGGTGTCACATATTGAAAAGTTTAGATTTGCTGAGATGCACAATCTTTTGAAAATTACTATCCTTTATTACAAAATTAATGTTGTATATCTCTTGGAAATTATACTAGTAGCTAGAAAGCCATGATGAGGACACTCCCAAATATAGAGCATTTAAAGTGGTAGTTTTTGATATGAATACTCAGAACCATATGGAATTTAAAGTATGAAATATAGAGAACTTTGGAGGGACTAATGACTTAGGCAAGATATGACCCGATGTCAAAAACAATAATCATATTGAAATATCAACATGAGTTTTGGAGGGAAACTATTCTCTTTGTAATCTATAAATAGTAGTGTTAGCTTTATAAAGGATTGACGAGTTTGCAATTGTAATCTCTTGTAAGCTCACCCTTCATTTACTTTTGTATAGCAGTTAGATCCTAAGAAATTTATGGGAAAATTGAACCTCTACTCTCGACACAATATTTTGTAATTGCACTATTTGCATATATATATATATATGAAGGCTTATGCCAATTTTTGGATTAATCGTATGTGACTTCTTGTGGACCCATTTCTTTGTGTGTGTGTGTGTGCTTGTAGTCTTTACCTGCATTAAGCTTTTTTGATGTATGTATGTATGAGGGGCCTATGTCTATTTTTTAATTAATCATCTATGGCTTTATAGGGACCTGCCTTCTTTATGCATTCCTACATTGGCAAAATCCCATTTGTGCTTAACTATGTTGGGAAGTGTAATAGTCCACTGCTAGCACATAACATTCAAGCATGTTGTGCAGAAGAAACTTAAATGATCTTTTGTCACATCACCACCTTTTTCATTTTGTTGAGTTGTTTATTTTTTTTCTTGCATCCCTTTTCCCTTTTGAGTCCAAGTGTATCACAAAGAGCGCATCTTAACAATGAGCCAACCTTGTAAAAAATCTTAGAGGCCCCTGATTGAGTTGAACCCCACACTCTCAGTTGTAGCCCTATTGTGTTGCTCCTCATGAGGTACAATTATTTTTTATCAAGACAATCAAATATGACAATCGTTATATTATTGATGAACAAACACTAATAAAATTATTGTTTTAGGCCATGAAGAGCTTACACATAGGTCATGTAATTGAAATAAAGACCAAGACAATTATTTATATCAATTCGTATATTATAATATAAATATATTACACCCATCAACATGCAAGAACATATATGAAGGTCATTGTTGAGGTCTACAAGGTCATATGACAAACAATTACCAACCAAACCATTGTTTAGGTTGAATATGATTGAATACTTTATTAAATCAGTATTGCATGGATATAACTACTAATATGAGCATGCTCTATGATGCAAATATGTTCATTTACATATTTATCATTAGGTCACGTAAAATTGGACACCTTAGTGGACATAATTATAAATATTAAGATCCTTGAAAGGACCAAAATTTGACCCTATGCATTATAGATGATAAGGTCAATTGCATGAATATTTAACTATGAAAAACTATATATGATTTTATGAATCCATACATTTTTGTAATATATCAATTATGCACTCACTATACCTTGAAAAGTACACATGTTTTAATCCATCAATGTTGTAGTCATTATAGTCTCATAAATTATTCATGCTTACAAAGAATACATGCTATACATTTTTTAAAAATGCAATTAGGACCCAAACTCATTCTTTGTTAAAACTCATTGTTGAAATGGTAATTTTGATATATATTCAATGTGCTTTACAAATAAATTTCATAGTTTCTAGGTAATTTGTCTCTATTTCAAATTTAAAATTATTTATAAATTATATTGATAAAACTATTTCGTTGCAATTGCCTCAATCCAAACAATAATTTTGCAATGAAATTTTATTTTAAATTTAAAATTTCAAGTAGAATTATTTACATGTATGATATTTTAAATCATTGTTGCATTGCAAATCAAGCTCATTACAAATTCACAAGTTAATGAGCATCAAGGAAGATAAAGGACTCACATTAAAAGAATATAAATAATAAAAAGAAACAAAATACACAAAGATCTTGGAAGTGAAAGGCAAAGATTAAAGCCAAAAAATATGTCTTACACCATGTTTTATTTTGGTGCATAGTAAGTAATTAAATGATGCAAATTAAATATTAAATAAATTCATTATAAGATACCACCAATTGAATAAACTCGTGAAGAAGTTAAATATTAGAAAAAAATTGGCAACATGATGAAATTAAACATGTTAAATTGAATAAAATGACAAAACTATAATACTAAACTTGAGCAAATTTTCTAAATACAACAAATAAAACAATATGACATAGGCAATGATGCTATTGGTGAAGTATATATTGCTGAAATAACAAAATTCTATCCATTTTTTGATGTTTAGGATATTCATCTTAAAGGATCCCTCAGATATATCAAGGCTAAGACTAATGTTGATAAAATGGCTATTGAATATTTAGAGGGTAATATTTTATGACTAATGAGGCAATTAAATTCAGTTAAATTAAAATTTCAATCAATTATTGATTAATAATTAATAATTACATAGCTTTATGAAAAGTTACTTGTTAAGGTATGTCTCAAATCGCGCCTTTTCAAAATATTGTAATATTTATATCAAAACATTATCATTAAAAAAATTAACATTTGATTTGGAATTTTAATATCATTTGCCCATATTAGTTTGTATCATAACATATCAATATGTCTATGGATTAGGTCGCTCCATAACCTAACTTTAGCCTTTTGTCCTTCTAATATGATAGCTTGTAATTTTTTGAACATCAAGGCAATCTAGGATCTGGCATCTTGTTTCCTAGCTAAGAATATCTCTAAACTCTATAGGATATCCAAGAACTAGCACAAAAAAATGAGTAGTTGTGTACCTAGATGATGAATACCATATCAAATATGGATGACACAAACTAGGAAGAGATCCTTGATATTGAAGACTCCAAGCTGGATGTCAAAAATGATTCTAGCCCTGCTCCATCAGCCACAAGACTTATCATTGTGGATACTATAATTGCCATGAATAAAGCTGATTTGGTCGACAAGCTTGGGACTCTTGCCCAATCCACATAGACCCTGCACTAGGGCTGATATGAGCATGAATAGATAGTCCATACAACTTCCTCTTCCACAACATATTAATGAGGAGAATAATTTGAATGTTGTAATGTGTATAATGTGCTACTACTTTGAGAATGCACATAATATATGAAAATAATCACTCATGGAAGCAAGAAAGCCACCAAAATTGAAGTAAGAACAACCTCTTCCACTCATACCTAATAGAGTACAACCATGAATGTGCTCCTCAAGTGACTAGCCCATAAATTCAAACAACCAATCTTTGATTATACCAAATATCGAATATGGATTCCCAGGGCTAGTAGCTTCAACATCTTTGGTTTTTGTAGCTAACCCATAAATCCATACTCTCTCACTATGTGTGATCATGCCAACTACTGCACAGATTTTCTATAAGTGCATTTTTCTTATCCCCTAATGCAATCATACAACTTGTAATTTCAATAATGTAGATGTCCAGTTGGTAAATCCTTTGTATGATGGTGTTATCTTTGTATTATTAAATTAAAATATGCATACAGTAGTGGGAGATACTTCGTAATACTTTGCCTTTTTATGACCTCCTTTTTCATACAATTATACAATTTAAATTATACACACGATAACATTTTACCTCCATCCAATGTATCACATGCCTCTCTAATTATGCAATTTAAATTTCTCTATTGTACGATGTTTAGATTGTACAACCAATCAATCATACAATTGACTTATTGTATGGTAAATGTATTCTTTACCATTATCACCATTCTATTGCTCGATCCTTTGTATGATAGGTAAATCGTATGACTATTCAAGTGCACCAAGAAAATATTTTGTTTTTGCTTCTCTAAGGTTTTGCTCATGAAATTATTGATTAGGATCCCTCTCACTCAAAGAGAAATTTAATCTTCCCTTCTATGAATTATGGCTTTGGCCCTAAAATCTAAATTTCATGTTCCATTATATTTTATTTTTCAATAAGGTAGAATGGCATCCTCCTATGCTTACAATATTTTGCTCACTCAAACCTCCAATGACACTCCTTTGTACCAACAACCTCCTCGATACTTATATAGAATGAAGGTACTCGTCTATTCCTACAACTTCCACTCACTTGAACCTCCTATACCTCAATGCTCTTTGGTTGTTATCCTATGCTCGCAGTGCTTCCCTGCAATTGGCACACATTTAACAATAATACAAATGGCCAACAAAATTAATGATTCGACATTAAAAAACAATCAAGACTCAAGGATTTATTAGCAAAAATGTTCATTTATTTTTATTGAGAATACAAGGAGAAAAATAACTCAAACTTATACCGGAGAGAAATAGAAAGAATTTATAAGAAATTAGGCTAGAACCTAAGAGAAAGGTAGGACTGCCCAAACTGCCGAACTCATTTCGGCCATATCTCACTCATCCGGACTCGGATTGAGCTGAAATTTTGAGGGTAGATGCCTGAAAAACCCTAGAACGTCTCCACCAATTTTCATATCATTTGGAGCAACATAGATCCTACTACATCCCTATGTGTGAATGAGATATTTATCAAGTGGCTATGCGAGGTTTTCATTTGGATTGAGCACAAGCAGCTCCAAAGGTTGGTTTTTAGGGCCTTCGGGCCCTAGCGGCCAATATTTTTGTGGTTTATGCTCAATATTTTAGAAGGAAATGTTGCAGGGGATCCAATATGGGTTAGAAATTTATCTTTCAATAGATCATACTATGAACTTGAGTGACAACGGCTTCCAATTTGCTACACAAAATAAAAGTGAAAACCATACCTTTCCACGGTGTCTAGGGCAAGGATTAAAGAGATCACGAAATAAGTTTCAAGCAGTTGATCAAAAAATGGCTCATATCTCAAGTGAATCTGGTGCTAAGGTGCACCCACAAAATAATTCTACTATGAAAACCCCTGTCAAGGGTAATAATTTCAAAGACTCGGTCCCAAAAATGAATTTTAGGGATGCCCTTCGTGGTGGACAGCCTCAGCCCAATGCTAATATCAATCTTAGGGCTTCCCATAAAACTCTAAGAATGCCTAAGATTGATCCTAGGAAAATGGAGTCAGGATGTCTTAAAGCAGCTGATGGAACTCCTATTGTTAAGCTTGATATGGGTAACATTCAGACTGGCATTGAAGATTTGGAAAAAAGAGAAATAATTTGTCGGTCCATAAGTTTTTGTCCGAGTCTATCTGCTTTCAAAGTCTGGGCTACAAAAAGCTGGAAAACTAAAGGTGAGTTACAAATCTCTATTTATCCAAATGGTTATTTTCTTGTTTTATTTGCTAATAATGAAGATAGAGAGAAAACTTTTCAAGGGCATCCTTGGTTTTTTGGAAGGGTAGGGCTTTTCATGAAGACCTAGCATACTAAATTTAAAGTCGAAGAAGAGATGCCTTCTATAGCTCCCGTGTGGGTTAGACTCTTTGGCCTCCCTATTGAATTTTTGAATCCTACTATTTTTTCTTCAATTGGAAACTCTTTAGGAAATTTTATGATGACTACTGATTGTACTCAAAATTTTGAACATATTATTTATGCTCGTATTTGTGTTTTAATGGATTTTGACAAACCCCTACCTAAAAAGATCACATTACAATTTGGGGAAGACACTTGGGAGCAAGTAGTGGACTATGAGAACATTCATTTTCATTGTAGAATTTGTCATGAATATGGTCATTTGGCCAGTGCTTTCCCAAATAAAATTCCTGATCAAAAGAAAGAAGATATAAACTCAACAGGTTTCCAAATACCTAAGAAGAATAACACTCAAAAAAAACCAGTTATGAAGGATCAATCAAAGTCATCTGCTAATATGTTTGAAATCCTTTCCACAAATGATGTCCCAAGTGAGGAAGAGGAAATAATGGAAACTAAAATATTAGAAACATAATTTAAATATGAAGGGAAGAACTCAGAGACAAACCAACAAATCAAAGGTTTTCAACAGAAAAAAAAAGGAGAAAATTTACACAAGAAAAACAATCTTTCAAATGTAAAAACTTCAAATAATGCAGGTCCTAATATAGACTCCGTTGAACCATCTAGTAAAATTTTGGCTGTGTACAAGTATTCTTCAAGGTTAGAAGCCATCTCAGATTCGATTGGAATAATTCAAGAAACAGGGAAAAAAATTGAAGATGGATTCTAATTAAAAAGTAGGTCGCAAGACCAATCAATACCATATGGTAAAAGAAGGTGAAAACCTTGTAGAGGAAGGTAAGATTAATGCCCTTCCCAAATTTTTTAACCCCGGTATTAATGAAGATCATCACTTGGAATATTATAGGACTCAAAGGGAGTCTTTCAAAACAAAATGAAATTAGAAGAATGATTCAGATAAATCATCCACTTCTTGTTTTCCTTCAAGAAACAAAGATGTCAATGGAGGATATGGACTCAATTGCCAGTAAAAATTTTCCAACTGGAAAAGTGGTTTCCCTCAGTTCCCAAGGGACTTCGGGTGGCATTTCTTGTCTTTGGGACCCAAAATAGGTAGTTATTCACCATATGGTTGGCATTTGGGGTTTTTTGGCTATAGCTATTCAAAGTAGACATTCCAACCAGATTATGCTCTGCATTATTGTTTATGCTCTAACTTCTTTGGAGGAAAAAAGAAGGTAGTGGAAGGATATTACTCATATTATCTCTCATTTTCCTAAAGCTTGGATCTTTATCGAAGGATATTTCAATACCATCCTCTCTCTGGATGAGAAAAGGGGGGGAAATATAAATTTGGACAAAAGCACTGACCTCATGAGCAAATATATTGCAAACCTCCATCTTGTAGATATCCAACCAGATAATGGCCTTATGACTTGGTCTAATAGAATGCAAGGCTTAGCTTGTATAATGGAGAGATTGGATAGGTTTTTGCTCTCTAAAAATTTCTTAATCCATGGTCACATACCTAAAGTGAAGACCCTTAATAATTTTGGTTCGGATCATTGGCTAGTCATGGTGGAAATGTGGAAAACCAATGTGAGTTTCTCTCCTTTTTGTTTTCAATTAATGTGTCTTAGAGACATTTCCTTCAGACCTCATGTGCAACAATGGTGGAAGGAAGGTAAACCTAGGCATGGGACTAAGATGTTCTATTTTGCCAAAATACTGCAATACATTAAATCAAAAATCAAGACTTGGAACTGGAAAGAGTTTGGGGATGTTCATAAAAAAAACATGAAGTTATTGCTCATCTTGAAAATTTAAATAAGAAAATCCATTTAGATGGCCTCACAGAGAAGAGAAGTGCAGATGAAATTAAACTCACAACTCAGTTAGAGGAATGGGAAAAAAGAGAAGAAATATTATGGAAGCAAGAATCTAGAATTCAATGGCTCAAAGAAGGAGATCGAAACACAAATTTATTCCACAAATCTCTTCTAGCTCAAAGATCTCACAAATTTATTTCTTCCTTAAAATCAGATTCTGGAGATGTTGTTTATACTTGGGATGGCATGAACTCTATTGTTGTTGATTACTTTTCCAATCTTTTTTTTGCTACTCCTCTTGACTCAGCTTCACAACATAATGTTCTTCGAGCAATCCCTTCTCTTATCACTTCTTAGGAGAACTCTATTTTGACTGCTCCTGTTACTATCAATGAGCTTCAACAAGTAGTTTTTAAAATGCAAAAAGGGAAAACCCCAGGTCTTGATGGTTTTCCTATTGATTTCTACCAAGAGTTATGGGATATCCTTCATGTTGATTTATTAGAGGTGGTGGAAAAATCTAGGAAAGCCAAAGAAATTTTGAAGGTTATAAATAAAAGTTATATTACTCTTGTTCCAAAAGCTCAAGAGGTTGATCATATCTCAGCTTTTAGACCTATTGCTTTATGTAATATTCTTCTCAAAATCATTACTAAAATCATGGCAGAAATGTTGAAGCCTCTTTTGCATAAGATTATTTCCCCAGAGCAAGGGGATTATGTGGAAGGACGTCAAATAGTAGATGAGATAGTTCTTGCTCAGGAAGCCATCCATTCTATGGATATGCAAAATTATCCTTCCATGTTCATTCGGTTAGACTTATCCAAAGCTTATGAAAGAGTGAATTGGCACTTCCTTATCAAAGTTTTGAGGCAATTTGGTTTCTCTAAGGATTGGATGGATTCAATTATGGGATGTATCTCTTCAGTTTCCTACTTAGTTCTTATCAATGGTAGACCTTCTCAGTCTTTCCCAGATTCCAAAGGTATTAGGCAAGGTGACCAGCTATCCCCTTATTTGTTCATCATTATTGTTGAATGCTTAGGTAGGACTATAACTAAAAAGAGGGAAAACAAAACCCTTGAGGGAATTACCATTGCTCATGGAGCTAGACCTATCTCTCATATTCAATTTGTGGATGACTCTACTCTTTTAGGTAAAGCTACAGTTAAGGAAGCTTCTAATATTAAGCAAATCATTAGCTGTTTTTCTAAGGCTACTAGGCAGTTGATCAATGAAGACAAATCTAAAGTTATTTTCACTACTTTGCTAGACATGAATCCATGGTCTTGGATAAGCTAAGATATAAGAAGACCTCTCTTCCAATCACTTATTTAGGTATTCCCATAAATATTCAAAGGCAGAAAAATAAAGGTTGGAATTGGTGTCTTTTCCAATCTTTTTGCTGCTACTCCCCTTGACTTAGCTTCACAACAAAATGTTCTTCAAGTGATCCCTTATTTTATCACTTCTGAGGAGAACTCTATTTTGACTGCTCCTGTTACTATCAATGAGCTTCAACAAGTAGTTTTTAAAATGCAAAAAGGGAAAATCCCAAGTCCTGATGGTTTTCCCATTGAGTTCTACCAAGAGTTATGGGATATCCTTCATGTTGATTTATTAGAGGTGGTGGAAGAAGCCAAGAAAGCCAAAGAAATTTTGAAGGTTATCAATAAAACTTATATTACTCTTGTTCCAAAATCTCAAGAGATTGATCATATCTCAGCTTTTAGACCTATTGCTTTATGTAATGTTCTTCTCAAAATCATTACTAAAATCATGGCAGAAAGGTTGAAGCCTCTTTTGCATAAGATTATTTCCCTTGAGCAAGGGGGTTATGTGGAAGTTCGTCAAATAGTAGATGAGATAGTTCTTTCTTAGGAAGCCATCCATTCCATGGATATGCAAAATTCTCCTTCCATGTTCATTTGGTTAGACTTATCCAAAGCTTATGACATAGTGGATTGGCACTTCCTTATCAAAGTTTTGAGGAAATTTGGTTTCTCTAAGGATTGGATGGATTGGATTATGGGATGTATCTCTTTAGTTTCCTACTTAGTTCTTATCAATGACAGGCCTTCTCAGTCATTCTTAGCTTCTAGAGGTATTAGGCAAGGTGACCAGCTATCCCCTTATTTATTCATCATTTTTGTTGAATGCTTGGGTAGGACTATAACCAAAAAGAGGAAAAACAAAACCCTTGAGGGATTTACCATTGCTCATGGAGCTAGACCTATCTCTCATCTTCAATTTGTGGATGACTCTACTCTTTTAGGTAAAGCTACAGTTAAGGAAGCTTCTAATATTAAGCAAATCATTAGCTATTTTTCTAAGGCTACTAGGCGGTTGATCAATGAAGACAAATCTAAAGTTATTTTCTTTCACTGCTCTGCTAGACAGGAATCCATGGTCTTAAGACCTCTCTTCCAATCACTTATTTAGGTATTCCCATAAATATTCAAAGGCATAAAAATAAATATTGGAATTGGTTGTTGGACAAAGTCAAGAAGAAAATTGGAAAGTGGACCAACAAGTGGCTTTCTTATGGGGGTAGAATCACCTTGGGAAAATCAATCCTTCAAGCTATTCCTATTTATGTTTCTTCCATTTTGAATATCCCAAAGGATTTCTTCGAGAATTGGATCAAATCAGTCATCGTTTCCTTTGGAGTGGTACTAAGGAGAAAAGAAAATGGGCCTTGGTGAAATGGGATACTTTATGTCTTCCTAAGAGTGAAGGGGGGTTAGGATTTTGGTCTTCTATTAATAACAACAAATCTTTAGCTACTAAATTATATTGGAGGATGTTGCATAACCCCAATGCTCTTTGGGCCAATAATATCCGTGCTAAATATATTGAGAACAAAAGTCCTGAAGACCTTGTTCGCTATCAACTTCCTACCAAAGGTTCTCCCATTTTAGCAGTTCTTAAGACTGGTGAGGATTTGATAAAGAAAAAATTATTTTGGATCATTCATAATGGTCAACAGGTAAATTTTTGGATAGATTCTTGGGATGGTCACAAGCCTTTGATAACTCAATTTCTCGATTGGAGGCCTTGGATGGAGGAGCTTCATCGAGCTAATTGGATAAATGTGGCTAATTACTATCGGTACCATACTGGTAATTCAAAGGTTGGTAGATATTGGATCCCTATTGAGGACTGGCCTATTCAAATCCCAGAAAGGCAAAGACAAGATATCCAAGGCATCCTTCATATGAGATCCCTCTCTTGGTCCCATGAAAAATATTGTTTTGGATGGAACAACACTACTAAGGGTGAGTATTCAGTTGCTCAAGGTTATTTGACCTTATGCCATAATAATCCCAACCATTCTTCTGACATATTTTCTTGATTGTGGGCTCAAAAGCTCTAGCCTAAGGTGAGGTTCTTTAATTGGATTTTATTGCATCGTAGGGTGCTTACTGGTGAGCAACTTATGGTGCATGGTTTTCATGGCCCTTTTAGATGTGAAATGTGTGAAGAGAATGTAGAAAATCTCAACCATATTTTTATTGAGTGTACTTTAGCCTCTGAGCTATGGAGGAGAATGGCCACTTTACTTGGCTTACAGTGGTCCAATTTTTTTACTTTTGAATAGCTTTGGAGGGATTGGCCTAATCAAGAGGGTGTTGATCATTTTATTAGGCAGTTAGTTTGGATGGGTTCTACCATTCTTCTTTGGAATATTTGGAATGAAAGGAACAACCAAATTTTTAATCAAGATAGGAAGGATATTCACTATATTTGGAAAAATACCATAGCCAACTTAGTTGAATCAGTCCATCAACTCCTTAATCACCCCCAAAACTCCCACCAAAGATGGGATCAAGTGATGCAAATATTGAATATTAAATCTTCTAAGGGCAACCAACTTAAAGGGAATGTGAGTATTAGTAAGATGGATAGGACTAGAAATTGGCAACCTCCTCCTAAGGATTTTGGAAAAGTCAATACTGATGGAGCCTCTAGAGGGAACCCTAGAAAAGCCAGTGTGGGAGGAATTGGTAGACTTTTAGATGGCTCCCTGGTTTTTACTTTTGCTGAGAATTTGGGTATTCTTTCCAATAACCTTGTTGAGGGGTATGGTATCCTCAGAGGCCTTTAGGAGGCTACTAAGGTTGGATGGGAAAAGGTGTTAGTTGAGTTTGACTCTCAACTTATGATTAATCTCTTGAAGACTCCTTCTAAGAATCATAAGGTGGATTGGAGAATAAAAAGAATTATTGAGAAGATTCAATTAATCTAGATGGGATTTTTGAAAGTTGATTACAATCATGTGGTCAGAGATCAAAACAAGAGTTTTGATGCTTTAGATAATTGGGCTTTGGAAAAAGGTGATCTTACTTGTTATGGCCACCCTCCTATATGGTGGGCTTCTCAAATTAGGGAAGCTCTTCTTTCTATCATTTCTTTGGATGGCTCCAGTTCTGAAGGTACCTAGTTTCTTCTTGAATTTTTTTTTTTTGCTTCTCTTTGGTTCATTCAGTTTTTTTTAGTTCCCTAGCTCATTCTATTCTTTATTTTGTTTCCTCTGTTGATTCTTGCCTTAATAGTCTTCTGGTCTAGATAGGTCATTGTTATGTTCAATTTTTTTTTCTTTTTTATTTTTTGTTTTTTTTGTTTAGTTTTTTAAGGTGGGTGGGTTCTTTTGTTTTGTTTTGTTTTTGTGTTCTTTGTGTTGTTTTTTGTTGTTCATGTGTTTTTGTTGTTTTGTGTTTTTTTTTTTATGTTTTTTGTTATTGTTCTTGTGTTTTTTTCGTTCTTGTTCTTGGGTTTCTCTTTGTTTGTGTTATTTCATGTTTTTATGTGTGAGTGTTTTCTATGTTTTTTGTTTTTGTTTATTGTCTGTTGTTGGTTGTTTTTTATTTTATTTTTATTTATTTATTTTTTTAGGTTTTGGTTGTGTTTATTTTTCATGTTTTTTTTAGGTTATGTCTTTGTAGTGTTCTGTTGTTTTTGTCTTGTTTGTGTTTTGTTATGTGGTTCTTGTGTTTTTCTATGTGGTTTGTGTTGTGTTTTATTTTCTCTTATTGTGCGTGTTTGGTTGTGCTTTTGTTTTTGACACACTCAAGGAGCATGTTTTTTATTTTATTTTATTATTTTTGTTGTTATTTACTTATTTTTAAATTGGTTTTGTGTGTTTGTTTGCTCCTTGAGTATGTCAAAGGTGGTAGGCCAGGTCCGAGTCCTGGGCATTTTTGGTAGAATGGATACCCCTACCTCCTTGGGTCTTACCCGAAAGTGGCATCCCTTTTGGGATGTTTTCCACACAAAAAAAAAAAAGAATACAAGGATGATATTTCAGACCCCTTCCTCTCATTTTTTCTAGATACAAACACCCAATTTATAGCTTTTGAAAGTAGCTACATAATGACCAAATAGTTGGCATTCAAATTTTGTAATGGTTTACCTTCCATAATATTTAGTCATAAAGATACTCCCACATCATACTCATCGGGTAGAATACATGGTTCATCAACATTCTATAAATATTCTATTTGAACTCCATATTTTGCAATCTCAAATGCATTCATCAATTTTTCATCCTTAGTTACTCAATTCTTCCACTTGATCAAATATTCATGATCTTCCTCCCTCTTGTTCTCTTGGAAACTCTAGAATCTATGATCACCTCATTTTTATCTCATTTATTATTTGGTAACTGTTGTATCCAATCAATCTTTGAAAGTTATAAAATTTTACTATCTCACTCACTAGTTGATCCCTCATAATATGGGTATGGATCTAGTACATTGGAAATAGGATATATATCCACTCCTTCAGGCAGTTCTATTTCACAAGCATTCACAACAAATTTCTTCAAGACCCTACAAGGTCCAATTTTCTTCCAGTTTAACTTATTGTAACTACCTTTTGGGAATCGCTCCTTTCACAAATGTGCCAAAACCAAATATCCAACCTGAAACTCTTACATTCTTCACTTGCAATAAATATTTTTTGTATGTCATGTCACTCTTTTCTAAATGACTTCTCACCTCATGATGTAAATCATGAATGTAATGAACGAAGTCTTATGCTATAACACTTGTCCATTGTAGATCAGTTGTCTTCTATAATTCATTTATTCCCATTGAGCATATTCCATATGAAATATAGAATGGGATTTTATCTATACTTCGATTCACTAAGTTGTATGCAAATTTTTTTTGTGCCAAAATAATATCCCAAAGCTTCATATTATTGCCAACTAAGCATCTCAGTAAATTCCCAAGACTCTTATTCACAATCTTAGTTTTCCCATCGGTTTATGGATGAAAATCCAAAATGAATGCCAACTTAGTATCCAATTTCTTCCATAATGTTTGCCAAACATGGACCATAAAATTTCTATCCCTATCTGAAATTATACTCTTTGGAAACCCACGTAATTTCACCACTTCTATGAAAAATAAGGCAGTAATATGAGTCGCATCATTTATCTTCCAAAAAGGTATGAAATACATTATCTTCGAGAATATATCAACCACAACCATACAGATTCATTCCCATTTTGTGTCCTCAATAATCAAAGAACAAAATCCATGCTTATATCCTCCCACGGTCTCTCTAGAATTGGCAATAGCTAATATAGTCTAATGTTTTGACTCTCCCTTTTGCATGTTGACATACTTGACAACATTGCATAAATGTTCTTACATTTGTATTCATTCTAGGACAATAGTAACCTTCTTCAATTTGTCTTAGGGTTTTATCTATCTCAAAATTTCCTGCAAGTCTTCCACAATATTTTTTTCTTATCAAATTTTCTCTCATTGAACTTCATGGTATATACAGTTGATATCCATTGAATAACATTCCTTCTTGGGTGAAATAATCAAGTCATGGTATCCTATATCCTACAGTAGAATTACTGCATGTTCTCTAAGCTTTCTTGAAATATTCATCATCCTTATATATCTCCTTCATGGCATCAAAGCCAACATCTTTTATCCTTATCATATTCACCAACAAGCTCCTTCTACTTAGGGTATCAACTACTCGATTTGAATTACCACTTCTATACTTCAAAACAAATGAATATCCTTGCAAAAATTCAACCCACTTCATATGCCTTTGATTCAACTTACTCTAGTTGTTAATGAACTACAAAGCATGATTTTCTAGTGAATACGAAAAAATATTTTGGTAGCAAATAATGTCTCTGTTTCTTTAGGGTTTGAACAGTGGCATTAAAATCTTGGTCATATACTGAGTATTTCCTCTTTGGCTCATTTAGATTCTTATTCAGATAAGCAATAGGCTTGCCTTCCTATATCAAGACTCTTATTGTTTTCCCACTTGCATCACAGTCTACCTAAATGACATTGTTAAAATATGGTATGGCTAGAACATATTGTTCTATTATCTTTTCCTACCGGAGTTAAAAACTCCTTACTATTGCACGTTTCCACTTAAATTCATGCCTTCCCCCTTTTAGGGTCTTTATAATCGATGTACAAATATAATTGGTTTTTGATGAACTTCCTATAAAAACTTGCTAGACCATGGAAACTCCTAACCTCAAACTTACTTATTGGTGATGACCAATTCACAATAGCCTTCACCTTCTCAGGGTCCATCCATAATTCTTGTGAAATTACAAAATCTAAGTACACAAATTCCTCTTTTATAAAACTACATTTCTTTGAGTTGAACAACTTTTCTTCCTTCAACCTTTGTAAGACCAACCTCAAATGTGCCAAATGATATTCCTTGCTCTTTTTTAATATCTAAATACTATCCAAATAGACAACCAAAAACTTTCCAATAAATGGCTTCAACACTTTATCAACACATAAAGGTACTAGGTGCATTTGTCAATCCGAATGGCGTAATCAACTACTCATACAATCTATCCTTTGTCTTGAATATGGTCTTCCACTCATCTTCTTCCCTAATCTATATCTAATGATAGCCACTCTTAAAATCTATCTTCATCAATATATCATATCGTCCATGCATGGTAATGAGAATATATACTTTATGGCTATCTTAATAGCCCTTGAATTTGTACACATGCACCATTCTCCACCTTTCTTTGGTGCAAGTACAATTGGTACTACACATAGGCTCAAGATTTCCCTAATAAACCCCTTGTACAATAGTTCTTGGACTTGTCTATTTATTTTCTCATTTTCTTTTGGCATCATTCTATATGGTTCCTTATTAGGTAAACTCAATCTAGGAATGAAATATATATGGTGGCTAATACTCCTTATTGATGGAAATCCATTTAACAATTATTTTGACAAAAATTTTGCATACTCTTCTAGCAAATCATTCATTTCATTTGGAATTTAATCCTTCTAGTTTGATATCCCACCCTCTATGGGTTTAACAATCAAAGCAAAATACATCTTCTTTATCATCTCCTTCAAAAATTGCTTTCTAGAAATCAAACATACTTTTGGACCATTGTTGTTTCCTTCATATGTGTCCTTCAATAGACTTAGTACATACTTCTTACCAACTTTCACAATAGTGTAGGTGTTTTCCCTACCATCATGTATTTCCTTTCTATCAAATTACCAAGGTCTTCCCAAAAACACATAACAAGCATCCATAGGTATAACATCACACAGGACCTCATCCTTATACGATCTAATTTGGTGTTCCTTTTGAAACCAAGAGACCTTATATAGATTGGGGTATTCCATCTTCTTCAACCCAAATTTCTCAACCATTTCAGTGGATACTAGATTATTTTTACTCCTACTATATACAATAACCTTGCAATATTTACCTCTTGATTTGCATACTATTCTAAAAATAAATATCCCCTGAACAAGTTCAAATTACCTCTTTTTTGAATTCAATAATACTCTCTTCATCTTGAGAGATTCTCCTTGTTTTGGATCCTCCATGTGTTTCATGGAAGAAACACTTTCTTCTTCTACTTGTGCAATATGGTTCCTAATATCCTTTTCCTTATTACTACTTTGTTGTGTTATCGTACATTCAAATGCTTGATGACCATCTTCTCCACCTCTATAACATCTTCTAGGGAATCCTCTAACCCTTCCTCTACCAAAACAACATATTCCTCATGAGAAGTATTCACCTCCTCTAGTATTTTGGTTGAAGTCATTATGAGAAGTACTAGTTTATCCTTATTTCTTTCACTATCCTCTTCCATTGCTTTCTTGTCCTCACCCTCATGAGAACCATCCTCTTCCTCTTTGTTATATGTTGTTTTCACAACTTCTCCTCTACCTTTAGGGCATACTGGTAGGCATATTCTACCATCCTCATTCTCATCATACTAACTTCATCTTGTATATACAATCATAATTCAATGATACATATTAAAATCTTCTCATCATTGTCTTCCACATGATCGACTTGAATGGTGGTCCTCTATAATTATTTAGTGTAGTATTTCACACTCATGTCCTTTTATATTAAATTTTATAGTTTCTTGAAAGGACCTAATTGGTAATCTGGCGAGAGGAATTTGATCTTTAGTTTGGTGACCATATTCTCCCATGTCTTAATATTTTTCTTTCCTTTTAATTGTATTTCAATTTGCACATGGTCCCATCTTAAGGACACATACTCTTTTAGCTTCAGACAAGCAAACTTTATCTTAGTGGGATCTTTTATCGATTTAAAATCAAAATATTTCTCCTTATTTGTAATCCAATTGTTGATTTTTTTAGGGTTTAAACTTCCATTATACGATGGTCTTTCTAACTTTGGCTTCCTGCCCATGTTAAATATTGCCTGGATTAATCTTTCTTATGGATCTCTTTCTTGTCCTTCATTATGAATTCTGGTTGGTTTGCTTCCTCCTCTTCACTGTCACTTACATATTCGACTTGAATGCCCATCCTCTAGATAGTTTCAAGTGCATCTAGTTGAGAGATGACTCCTCTCATCATCTGTGCTATATTCGTGGCTCATGGACCTCATAGTCTTCTTCTTTCCCATTGTGCCATCTCTCATTTGGTTCATTTTAATCCTCAAGAATCTACTGGTCTAATACCAAAATGATGCAATCACATAACCTAAAATCCCAATAATGTAGATGCCTAGCCAATAAATCCTTCGTATGATGGTGTTATATTTCTACAATTAAATTAAAATATTCATGCAATAGTAGGAGATAGTTTGTATGACTTTGCCTCTTTGTACGACCTCCAATATCATACAATTGTACAATTTAATTTTTTTGCACAACCCTTTACCTTCATCCAATGTACGGCGTGTCTCTTTAATTAAATGACTTAAATTTATTTATTATACGATGTTTAATTGTATGATCCATGGTTGATAAAATTGCCAAAGAATCATTGAAATCGTGATTTCATGGTGATTTTTTCAAATTTCGATCAAATCATCGTGAATCATTGAGTCGATGATTCTTTGCCATTTTTTTTAAAAATAACCAATGAATCGATTGTAGATGCATGCATAGAGGTTGCGACCGATTTAAGGGAAAATATTTTTTTCCCTCATTTTTTCACCTTAGATCTTCCAAACAGAGAATACATTCTATCTACCTACTACCACCTCGACCCAAACATGTTAGGGAATCCTAGAAGCTAGCCATTGTAGTGTGAAGGAATTTGACAACCAACAACAACCACCTAGAAGATTCATTTGAGGTAAGAAATTCTTTGAAAACTCTTGTTTTTTTAACTCCAACTTGAAACAAGGTTTAGAATCTAGATTAGGGTTGTTTGCAAATAGTTTTGTGATTAGGGCTGTTTGCAAATAGTGTTTGAACTTTAAAATTTAAAACTTTAAACCCTAAACCCGAAACCCTAGTCTAGGGTTTCGGGTTTAGGTTTTTTTTCCTCCTCATTTTAAGTAGATACTAAATTGATATATGCAATCCAAATTATTAGCTATCAATATTTGTTAAACTTTAAACCCTAAACTCTGGTCTAGGTTTTTGGGTTTAGTTTTTTTCCTTACGTAAATAACTAAATATTGCTTAAGGCGTGTCTGTAAGCCTATTTTTTAGCTGTTAATGTTTGAACTTCAAATTTTAAATCCTAAATCCAAAACACTATTCTAGGGTTTTAGTTTTAGGGTTTTTGTTCCTCCTCTTTTTAAGTAATTATTGTTGCTTGATAATTATGTATGCAAGCCCATTTTTCAGTTGTTAATGTTTGAACTTCAAATTTTAAACCCTAGTCTAAGGTTTTGGGTTTAGGTTTTTTTTTCTCTTATTTTTAAGTAAATATTATTGCTTGATAACTATGTATGCAAGCCCATTTTTCAGTTGTTAATGTTTGAAACTTTGAACTTTGAAGTTTAAACCCTAAACCTAGTCTAGGGTTTTGACCCTTGGGTTTAGGGTTTTTATTTTTTCCTCCTCTGTTTAAGAAAATATTGTTGCCTGATAACTATGTTTGCAAGCCCATTTTTTAGTTGTTAATGTTTGATTAAACTTTGAACTTTGAATTTTAAACCCTACACCCTAGTCTAAGGTTTTGGGTTTCGGGTTTTTTTCTCCTCTTTTTAAGTAAATATTATTTCCTAATAACTATGTATGCAAGCCCATTTTTCAATTGTCAATGTTTAAATTTTAACCCTAAACCCTAGCCTTTTGGTTTAGGGTTTAGGTTTTTTTTAAGTAATTGTTTGTAACTTTGTTGTTATTGTTTCCATTTGCAGGCATAGAAAAAATGAAACTGCAAGATCCAACATGGGCGCATGAAACTTCGGAGGCAAAGAAATGGGATGTTACATGTAATTTTTGTAAGGAACCTCTTACTAGAGGTGTTTATCGCCTCAAATTCCATTTGGCAAAGAGATCTCACAAAGATGTTAGGATATGCCCTAAGGTGCCAAAAGAAATTAGAAATAAAGTAGAGGCCATGATTGTTGAGTCAGAGGAAAAAATAATCTCAAAAGAAGTCATACCAATGCCATCTCAACCCCCCTCTTGAATTCCTCGTATCGACAACTTTTTCCAATTTCAATAGGGGAGTTCAAGTCCATCAAGTGCACAAACATCTAGTGGAATGAGAGAGTCCTATTTTGTAGATCATTTTGTGCTAGGGGTATACTTGAGGGTATGGTTGCATGGAACCAAGAGAAGCATAATGTAGGGAAGATAACTATTGCCACTTTTGATATTATTCTGACTTTCCCTTCAATGTGGCAAGGTCTCCATACAAGTGGAACATGACATATGTCATCATAAGTTGTGGTGTAGGACTTAATATGCCAATTTATGATGACCTTAGGGACCCTCGCCATTCAGGTTGTGGCATTGTGCTTGATAAATTTATATTACATTATATATATATATATGACATGACTAATTTTTTATATATTTGATAATATCAATATGCAATGTGCATGATAAAAGTTTTTTTATACTTTAGGTTGTGCTTGAATACCAGCGCAGGGTGTGGAGGAACAAGGGTTGCACTATAATATCTAAAGGTTAGATGGATGGGAGGGGAAGAACCTTGATTAGATTTTTGATTTCTTTTGTAGGAGGAACTGCATTCCTCAAGTCAATAGATGCATCGACATGAGTTAAGAGTATCGAAATACTTGTAGGGTTGTTATAGGAGGTTGTGTTAGATGTTGGAGAGGAGAATATTATCCAGATCATCACAAAAAATGCAACAACATATAAGGCAACTGAGAGGATTTTGGAATAGATATTCCCCACCATTTTTTTGACCCCATATGCATCATATTGTCTCGATTTTCTCCTCGAGTATATTGGGAAATTACCTTGGGTGGTAGATGTTGTACGAAAGGCTAAGGATATCATAAAATTTATTTATAATCATACATGGGTCCTTAGCCTCATGAGGTGATTTACTAATGGGAGGGAGCTAGTGTGGTTTGGAATTACACACTTCACCATAAATTTTATGACATTGTAGATCATTTATGATGCAATAAGGTCACTAAAGCAAATGTTTGTGAGTGATGATTGGAATTCTAAAGCAGCTACAAGATATTGAACATCACCTAATGGGCATAATGCATATATTTATTTATTTGAGGATGACTTTGTGATAAGTAAAACAACATTTGATTAATTTGATGAAGTATAAATAATACATTAGGGCCAAGATTAGTCCGAAGCTTGTGGAACCACCTGAGACCAATATAGGCGGAGTTGTAACAAATAACAACTAGCCTAAATTAATCAATCTAACAATATAAAATTTTACGATTGAATTAATTAATAAAGGGAATATTGAAATATATTCTAACATCCCTCCATTATTACAATATTTTAGGAAACATATAACTATTAGCTATACTAGCATCCCCCCATTATTTTGAAATACATAGAGAATTGTGAAACAATTCAAATTTGACATGTGCAAGTGCCTTAGTGAATATGTTTGCAACCTGATCATGGGTGGAGTGTACTGAAGCTGAATGTGGTGCTTTGGTAGTATTATGTATCAATGTGTTTGGTTTTTTCATGATGCACTAGATTTTTAACAAGGTTTAAAACACCCATGTTGTCACAGAACAAGTGTATTGGAGATTTTGATGGAAGACCCATACTTGTCAAGATGCGATGCAACCATATCACTTCGCACATAGCTTCACGTGTGGTGTGATACTCTACCTCTATTGATGAGATAGCAACCACCTGTTGCTTCTTGTTGTGCCAAGAGACAGGACCAGATCCAAGATGAAACAAATATCCTGAAGTTGATTTACGATCATCAAATGATCCGACATAGTCGGAGTTCATGTATCCCTGTAAGAAGAATTTTTTGTTCTTCTTGTATTCTAGGCCATATTCCATTATGCCACGGACATAGTGAATAACTCGCTTTGTTGCTTTTCAATGTGAAGTCTTAGGTTCTTGAATGAACCTCGAAATATAATTGACAGCAAATACGATATCTCACCTAGTGTTGGTCAGATATATGAGACTCCAAATCAGCTGATGATAGAGAGTAGCATCTACCTGAGGTGATTTTTCATATCGCGATAACTGAAGACTTGTTTTTGTTAGTGTTGCCATCAGCTTGCAGTCAGTCATGTGATATTTTTCTAGTAGTTTCTTGGCATATTTTTTTTGGGACACTTTGATGTAGTGCTCCTTCCGGTTCACTTCCAGGCCAAGACAGTAATGGAGAAGTTCGATATCTATCATTTCAAAGGATTTTCTCAAATCTTGTTTGACAGAAGAGATCATTGTTTCTGAACTCCCTATGTATGAGCAGATCATCAACATAGAGTACAAGCAACACTATTTCAAAGCCTTGCTTCTTGAAATAGAGGTCTACATCCGACAAACATCTCTTAAATCCATGTTGTAGTAGGTGATTATCCATTTTTATGTACCAATCCCGAGGGGCCTATTTCAAACCATATAAGGATTTGACCAATTTGCAAACTTTTTGTTGTTGGCCTTCCACTTCAAATCCTTCCGGTTGAGTCATGTATACTTCCTCTTAGAGATAACCATTTAGAAAGGCACTCTTGACATCCATTTGGTGCACTTTCCACCCATACTGTGCTGCCATAACACAAAGAACTCGAATGGTTGTCATCCGAACAGTAGGTACAAAATTTTCCTCATAGTCAATGCCTTCTCTTTGAGCATAGCCCTTTGCAACAATTCGAGCTTTATGCTTATCTATTGTCCCATATGCCTTGTACTTGAATTTGTACACCCATTTTTAGCCTATGGGCTTCTTTTTGTATGGTAGATTGACAAGCTTCCAAGTTTTGTTTTTCATCAGAGACTTATACTTTGCATACATAACGGCCTTCCACTAAGGGTCACTAAGAGCATCTTGCACTGATGCAGGTTCAAGTTCATCTATTAAGGACATAAACACCCTATCATCATCAATATCCATATCTTTTGTATCTCTCTAGATCTATAGAAAGTTCCTCAAAAGATTGACACAGAGCATCAATGCCAGTAATCTCTGTTGCAGCTTTCTCCTATCAAGCCATGCTGCGAGTACGAGGCCTATCCAATTTCAAATCTGATGGAGTGGATAGCTTAGAGTCTCTAATTGTACTTGTATACCACTTTGGATTATTCTTCTGTGGTGATGAAGAATATGAAGAAGGACCTCCAACCTTGGATAAAGGAGACTTCTCAACCTTAGTTTCCACA
The DNA here is from genome assembly GCA_028583015.1 of Wollemia nobilis. NCBI lineage: Eukaryota > Viridiplantae > Streptophyta > Pinopsida > Araucariales > Araucariaceae > Wollemia > Wollemia nobilis. The sequence continues at coordinate 8,664,444 of JAQPPZ010016467.1, read as the reverse complement.
AGGTCAGGGTATACATATGATGTGTTTTCTGATGTGAAAGCCTCATCAAAAACTACATCTCTACTTATGTGTATCTTCTTGGTTAAGATATCAATCAATCGATAACCCTTAGAGTGCTCATCATACCCAAGAAGAATGCACTTCAATGTCTTATCATCTAGCTTCTTCCTCTTTTCTTTTGGTATGTGCATGAATGCTTTACAACCAAAAATGCATAGATGAGAGATGGAGGGTTTCCTGCCACTCCATGCTTCCTGTGGAGTCATTTCTTGTAGGGCCTTAGTGGGTGACCTATTCAACAGATATACTACTATGGTGATAGCTTCTGCCCAATATTGTTGCTCAATTCTAGCTCCTGTGAGCATGCAACGAACCATTTCCATGATGGAACGGTTCCTCCTTTCAACAACTCCATTTTTCTGAGGAGTATAAGTAGTAGTCAACTATCGTGTGATCCCATTTTCAATCAAGAACTCAAAAAATTATTTAGAGGTGAACTCCCCCTCGATCTGAGCGGAGGGTCTTCATAGAAGTCCCTGAATCCTTTTCAACAAATTTTTTAAATTGCTAAAAGAAGCCAAATGCTTTAGATTTCAGTTGAAGAAAGAATACCCACACCTTTCATGAGTAATCATCCATGAATAACTAAAAATACCTCTTTCCCCCATAAATTTTGGGTGTTAAAGGACCACACAGATCGGTGTGAACCAACTCTAGAGGTTTCTTTGCTCTTGTAGAGCTCCTTTTAAAAGGTACTCTATGCTTATTTCCTGCCAAGTAGTCAAAGTAAACTAGAAATGTGGTAGAAATGGAAGGAAGAACCTTTACCATTTCATACTTACTTAACTCAAGTAAGTAACCAGAACTCATATTTCCATATCTCTTATGCCATAGAGAAGTTGCCTCCTTTGTAGAGACAATCATGGCTACATCTGGAGAAGAGATAGTATCTAGGGAAAATAAGCCATGCTTATATGAAGCGGTTGTAATGTTCTTACCTCTCCTGGTGATAGAACAACACTTCTTGCCCCCATCAACACTAAAGTTTACAACCATATTTTGTCCAAAATTTGTGTGACTGACAACAAGTTGTTCACAAATCCTAGAACATAGAGAACCTTCTCAATCTGAAACTTGCCATCAGGAAGATAAATATAAATTGTTCCTTCTCACTAAACCTTGTAGGTTTTATCATCAGCAACAATTATAGGTTTACCCTCTTTGGCCTCAAAAGACTCAAACCATGATTTGTCACCAGTCATGTGCTTACTGGCTCCAAAATTGACATACCAAATAGGATCCATCTGCTTGGATACTATGGTAGTCATGAGAACTTTGTGTGCTCTCTTAGAATCTATGTCAGATTCCTCAACAACAACATTCACTTGCTATTGTTTGTTCTTTTGTGGTTTGTTCTAGCCTTTCTATTTTGATTGTTTATTCTTATGCCAACATTTGTTTGTATCATGACCTTCTTTGTCACATATCTTGCAATATCTCTTTTCCTATTGAGGTTGAGTTTGTTTTCCTTTTGAATCCTTTTTAGAACTACCTCCCTTCTGACAATTACCCTTCTTCTTTTTTTGACCCTTCATGTTGGTGTATAGGGCAGTGTTAGAAGAATCATCTCGTCGTAGTTGGTGTGCCTCCTCTTCTTGAAGCATATTTACCAACTCAACATAGGTAACTTGTCTCTATGATACATGAAGTGAGATAATCAACACCCTAAAATAATTTTGAAGAGCTCTCATTACCACTGAGGTAAGGATCTTATCATCAACTGGTGCTGCTAAGGAATTTAATTTTCCTTTCAACTCAAACACTCTACAAAGAAATTTTTCAACTCTCTCCTTGTTTCATTCTTAGAATGTGTAATTGAGACTGAAGAAATAGAATGGTGGAGTCATTCTTCCCTTCATATATAGTTTTAAAGGCATCCCATGCCGCTCTACTATTTGGACAATCAACAATATGAGGTTGAACTTCATCAGAAACAACAAGCAAAATGAGCACTTTTGCTTTGTTATCTTTCTTATCAAAGTCTTTCTGATCAACAGATAGATTTGTGGCTCCAACTGAAGATGAAGGTCTTACTATTGTTCCAGACACAATTTTTTAAAGATCATCCATCTCTAGGATTACCTTCATTTTGTTTTTCCATGGTGTATAGTTTGGACCTTTCAATAACTGATGAGCATCAGTCATTAGTTTTGCAGACATTGTGAAGGTTCCTTATAACACCAAATGGTTGTCCCTTCGATATACCTTAATTCCATGTTGTTATACTATACAAAATAACTGCCCTTATGTGAGGGAGACTATAGGTATTTTGAAAAACCAAAAAAATTACCCACCCTTACATGAGGGAAACTATAGGTAATTTTAATGATTATATGATACGTGGTACTTAGGTGGTACTAAAATGGAATCACCTCGTTGATCGCACCGACCTTAGAAAGCCTTCAATCCTCATGCGTGGGGCGTAACCTCCCATAAAAACTTTGGATATCCAAACTTTCATCTGGATTTAAGCCTAAACATGAGAGTGATTAGGGTAGTGGATGGAGTAAAAATATAGCAAAATGGTAAACTTATCTCTCCTCGATGATTAATAGAGAACAAGATCATATATCGTTGTTGCAGCTATATTAGGTAGTGGATACAGTAGCACAATCATGACAACTTTACCTATAAGTTCTAGCCAGAGGTATCACAAATACTGAACGCTATAGTGCAATAAATTGCACGGATGGGTTTTAATTATTCCGGGGACTTAGGGAGTGAATTTGATTTTAACTTAAATGATGTAGTGCAAAAGAAGGAAAAAATGCAACATACAACATAAAAGTTCCCACAGAAATAACTCACTAGGTGTCGGGCGCAGCCGAAAATGCACCTTTACAATAATTCCAAATTTTGCTTTTTCAAAAAATTACTCTCAATCCCCCTTGATTTTTCAAAAAAAAAATTACTCCCCCCGTTAAAATTTCTCTTTATAAAGCAATTTAAAACATTCTTTTATAACTAAAGTTTAAAAAAATAACTTTATCTTACATAGTAAAAAATTATTTTTTAAAAAAATAACCTTAAACTATTATAAAATAAATTAAAATGATATTTAATTTTAACTTTAATTAAAGAATATTAAAAAAAAACTTTAAAAAAATGAAAACAATTTATACCTTTGAGGGGGGGTCGACGGGTCTCGAACTCGCAACTTGAGGCTCTGAGAGCCTTAACCACTCGACTCACCGCCATGTGAGCCAATGGGTTGATCTACCATAGATCAAGCTCCACACAGTCTTAAGGAGCCCCCGAAGGTGTAATAGCCCCCGCGACGGCGCTCCCTCCTCGTCCACCACTCGAGCAGAGCGCAGGTGGCATTGTTGTGGCGGATACACCGGTGGCTCGTGGGTGGTGCAGAGACAGCACGTGGGTGGAGATGAGGTGGTTGGCTCACAGAGAGCCAAACTTTGCTCAAATCATGCCAAACCTTGATCCTTTCGGATCGTTTCTCTACTGCAGTGAGATACAAGACCAAAATGCACCTTAAAAACTATAGAAATGAAGGAGAATTACTTGATAGATGTCAGCCATTAACGCCCTACATGAGGAAAAAACTAGTTTTAGAGGGTTTTGAAATAATTAGATCAATTTCTAATCTAGCCAATATTCTCCGATTAGCTTCTTTCTTCCAAAAAATCACTCAGAAATCCAAAGCACTGCAACCAGTGATAAGAAAAAATAGGAAGTGATTAACAGATTTGATGCCAGAATTTGCAGGTGATGATGAATATTCTCCAGGTGACGTGTGTGGTTGAATTTCCTTGTTTGAGGCAGATTGTAGGTATATCCCACATGGATGGGATCGTCAGTAGGTAAGGGTAATAAAAGGTTCTTTACTCCACAATGGAGTATAGCCTCTCGGGGAGAGGCTCTCACCCGAGAGGGTCATGGGGAAGCCTCGATGTTGGCTCCCATGACATATGCACTCTATGCCTTGCCCTTTCGACCGTGCGGTCGATTGCCTCAAATTTCCTCTTTCGATCGTGTCGTCGATTGCTTCGAATTGCTCCTTTCGACCGTATGGTCGATCGCATTTAAGAAAAACCAAATTTTCCAAGAAATTAAAAAAAAAATTCTCAAACTTCAATAAAAAAAATTTCTCAAATTTCGAAAAACTATTTCCAATTGAGATTTAAAAAAAAAAAAATCTTCGTTCGTTTGCTCCGCTACTACGAGATCACTTCGAGAGAAATGAGAGTGGCGGAGGAAGAGCTCTGATACCATGTGATAAGCGGAACAACATTTGATTAATTTGACGAAGTATAAATAATACATTAGGGCCAAGATTAGTCCGAAGGTTGTGGAACCACCCGAGACCAATATAGGCAGAGTTGTAACAAATAACAACTAGCCTAAATTAATCAATCTAACAATATAAGATTGTTACGATTGAATTAATTAATAAAGGAAATATTGAAATAAATTCTAAAAGACTTCTGGATGGCCATGGATGAGGCCATCAAGGTACAAGACTACGCTTATTAATTTATTTTATTTTATTTATGTTGTAAAATATTTTCCTTTAAATTATTTTTCTTTTTTTCCGGTATCAAAGCCTTTGGTGAAGGTTCTTTGTCTTATTTATGGAGAACAATTTCCAATGGGATTTGTATATGAGGCTATGGACAAGGCAAAAGAGGTAATTTTTGCATTTTATGGATATATTTTCACCAAATATGATGCCATTTAGACTATCATTGATAACCGATGAACATCACAAATCCATAGCTCTCTTCATGCAATGGTTTACTATTTTAACCCCAAAGTTTTTTATTCTATTACATTTTGTGTTGATTATAAGGTGAATATTGACCTTCAAGATTGCATTGAATATGTGTTCTCCTCTAGTAAAAAATTACATGATAAAACAAGTGCAGATATACAATATTATAAGGAATGTCATGGTCACCAATTCCCATCTGAGCAATGCAAGAGGTCTAGGTCAACATTGAGGTCAAGTAACCCTCATTGAATTATTATTTATTGTCTTTTCATTTTGTTTTAAACTTTTAAAAATTATCTCAAATTACTATTTTAATGTTACATGTGAAATATATATATATATATATATGTTGTTGTTGTTTCTAAATTTATGGTGGGATGACTTTGATGATTGTACGCCCAATTTGTAGCACATGGTCGTTAAAATCTTATCTCAACCATGTAACTCTTCGGGTTGTGAGCACAAATGAAGTAATTTTGAGCACATACACTCCAATAAGTGCAATAGAATTACACAAGAAAAGTTAAATGATCTTGTGTTTGTGAGTTACAACCTTTGTCTCCACCAAAGAACTTTTGAAAAACAAGTGTTGAGCCCATTGACCTAAGTGATATTGATCCACCATCTGAATGGATCATAGATGCAGTGTAGGAGCAACAGGAACAGGAAGAGTCTCTATTATTTGTGGATGATTTAGAAAACTTTGAAGACTTGGCAGAGGAGATAGCAACCAGGGACTCACAAGAGTTACTAGCACAAGAAGAGATAACTACAAGCACACATCAACAAAGAGATATTAGGTCTTTTGCTAGGGTAAAGGAAAAAGGAATTGCAAAACATTGGATAGTGGGTCTATTGAGGTATTTTGACACATTTTGTAATTTTATTTACAATATTTGATTTACGTAATTACTAATTTTATTGCAATATTTTATTTGCATAATGTTAATTCATTGTTGAAGAACACAAGCTTATACTGAGAGGGGGGTGAACAGTATAAGACCACTTTTTACTTTTCTTTCCCAATCAATATTATGCAATATATAGATAGCAATATCAACAACAATAATCAAACAATGCACAAATCACCACACACAATAGAGACACCAATTTTACGTGGTTCACCCAATGTGGGCTACTCCACGAAGAAAATATTTCACTAAAATTTTCTCAATCAATATCTTGGGAATCCTTTCCCTATTACAATGTTTATGGACCTCTATCCAAAGGAGACACCAATCCCCTAATCAAGTTCGTGGATCTCTATCCACTAGAGAACTCCTTTCTCCTCTTGCTCTGGCTGGTGATCTTCTAGAAGAACTGCTGCCCCCATTGCTCTGGCTAATGGATCTCTATCCACTGAAGACACCTATCCTCACTTCCCTGGCTAATGGATCTCTATCCACTGGAGACTATCATCTTCTATACTCTATCACCTCCACAGCTCTGTCTCAAATCTGTACTAAACATAGTCCTTCGATCTAGCACAAATCTACTCAATCTCTATCTCTGGTCTGGCACAAACCTATCCTCAAATCTACACCAAACTCTATCCTCAAATCTGCACTAAACATAGTCCTTCGGTCTAGCACAAATCTATCCTCAATCTTTAAACCTCCTTGTCTAGCACAAATCTGTCCTCAAACTCTATCCTCAAGCCTTAACACAAAGCTTGACTCAATCTCAACTCAACTCTGCTAGATCTACCCCAAACCTTAACTCAAGGTTTGAACAAATCAATCAATCAACTCTACTCTCAAGCCTTCTCAAAGACTTATCTCAAATCTACCTTGTAAGCTTCCACAAAATCTCACACTAATCTATCCACAAGTCCTCTCTAGAACTTGTCTAAATCTGCTCAATAAGTCCTCACTAGAACTTATCCAAATCTGCTCTCAATATGTATTGTAAGCTTTCACAAAAGCTCACACAAATCTGTCCACAAGTCTTCTCAAAGACTTACCTCAAATCTGCTCAACAAGTCCACACTAGAACTTGTCCAATCTCATAGAAACATAAAGAGAATTGTTAGAGACTCAATATGCTTCACATTCATCACAATGCTCAATTACTTTCAATCACTCTCTTAGAAACATATAGAGAATTTTTAGAGACTCAATATGCTTCACATTCACCTCAATACTCAATCACTTTCAATCACTCTCTTAGAAACATATAGAGAATTGTTAGAGACTCAATATGCTTCACATTCACCTCAATACTCAATCACTTTCAATCACTCTTTTATCACAAAAACATATAGAGAATTGTTAGAGACTCAATATGTTTCACACTCATCAACACTCAACCACTTTCTCAAATCAATTCAGAATATAGAATAATTTGTTTTATAGAACTTGAACAATCACTTCAACACATTCACTTGACTAGGCTCAACCAACTCTACTCAACCAATCACTCAATGAAATAATCCTTGCTCACAAACCCTAGTCCAAGCATATGAATACTCACTCAAAATATTTCCAATAATACTTATCAACCAATCTCACATAACAATGATACTCATGTTCTTTTCAAACCCTAGTTCAAGTTCTTCACTCAATTACTCACTTCAACAACAATGCTTATAAAACAATCTTCACATAACAATGATACTCATGTTCTTTTCAAACCCTAGTTCAAGTTCTTCACTCAACCATTCACTTCAACAACAATGCTTATAAACCAAGGTGCATAGCATTCACAATAGCTCAACAACTCAATAAGGAAATCCTAACCAAGTCCTTTTCACTCCAAATCTTGTTTTTCAGAAAACAACCAATCAACTCAACCATGGAAGAATGTGCCCATACCTTTTTGCTTGAAGAAGAAGGAATCTCAAAATCTGTCTCAATCACAGATAATACTTTACCAATCTCAAGAAGGTTAGATAACAATACAAAGTATATAATAACTCACAAATACACCTTATTACTCCATTCTTAAAATAATATCCAACACCACAATTTTAATTAATCACTTCTTCAAAGTCCTAACTTATCACAAGATTATCTCAACCATTCAGATTTAACACAACTCACTTCAGAAAATTATTTTCAAGGAATACACCAATTTCCACTTATGACTCCCTACTTTAATATTGCATTTATTAAGTAACTTACTTTATAAAACAATGCAATAAAATAATTTTCCCTTTTTCTAAGGTAAAAATACTTTTACCCTCAAATCTATCTCAGCAAAGTAACCTCTCCAAAATTAATAATATTTTCCTTGTGAACCTTGGCTAAACTTCCAAAACAATACTATCACCTTATTTCTCCTATCCTTAACTTTAGCCCATGCAGAAATTAAATCAAAATTAAAAACATTTTACCACTTTAGCATGCGTAGGAGTCGAACTTGGCACTTCTCCCCAATGAACGTCTTGGTCATGGCTTCCACGCCGTGTGAGCCATGTGCTCCTCTTGGAGCCACCAAGCGCCAACCGCACTTTGACTTCCTTAGCACCCATGAGCCAAAAGGCTCCTTCACCCTCGCTTGTTAGAAACCACACTTTGCATGAATAGTCACTACAAAATATGTGCACGAATCTCAAGCATTAATTTTAGGAAATAAGGATGGATGACTTTGCCTTTGGAAAGGCTATGGTTTAAATACCATTTACCTTCTAATAATCTCCCACGTCGGTGGAGGGAGTACGTCATCTTCTTATGCAAAAATGTCAGCGCCAAACTTAGACTTTGGCCTTATAATTATTAAATATAATAATTTAAATTCTTTTAGAATTTAAATATTATAATTTAATAATTAAATAAACTTTGGGCCTTTTAAACCAAACTAAAGGCCTTCTTGGTTTTTAGGAAAAACCTTATAACTTGTCCACCATTGGTTTTAAAGAAAAACCTTTTATTTTTGCCACCATTGGTTTTAAAGAAAAACCTTTTAATTTTTTACCATTGGTTTTAAAGAAAAAACCTTTATAATCATGCTCCACATAATATTTAAAAATAAACATTATGGAGCTCATCTATCATCAACCTCTTGCATTGCTCCTTTTGATCTTTTGACATCAATGACAATTTATCCTGGACATCACATAACAACTTTGACTCAAAATGTCCAACAATCTCCCCCTTTGTCATTGATGGCAACCCAAATTCTTTTTACCAAACACTTGACCTTTTTCTTGTTCTTCTCCCCCTAGGACATTGCTCCCCCTATCTCAATGCTCTCTCCTTAAACCAAATCTCTCCCCCTTACTCAAATATCTCCCCCTTTGACATCAATGGCAAAGGGTCACCTTTGGGGCTCGGGGCTAAGAATGAGTCTCTTAGCTTAGCCCCTCCCCCACCTCCTCTTGAGGTGGTTAATTCTGGGGTGGGAGTATTTCTACTCCCATCAAGCACTGGTCTTTACCTTTGTCCTCTTTCCTTCTTATCTGATCCTTCTGATTCCTTTGATTGTTCCTTTCCATGTTCATGTTCCTGTTCTTGTTCATATCCATATTCCTATTCCTATTCTTATTCATGTCCATATCCATAATTTTGTTCTGTTCCTATTCATGTTCATATCCATATTCCTATTCTTGTTCCTATTCCTATTCATGTTCATATTTGGTTCTGGTATGTCTGCTCTACACCACTTTGTTGTATGTCCATCATTATTGCACTTATAACACTTAATGTTATTATTCCTTGGAGGTCCAAATATCTTAGGATTTCTCCTGGTGAAGCCATATCCCTTTCTATCATGAACTCTACAATTCATTGCCTTGTGACCAAACTGATTACATGAGTAGCAATACCCATGGAAAAGTTGTCTGTTTCTGAAATTTCCATTTTCCTGTCTTTCATGTGTCCTGCACTGTGAAGCCATGTGTCCAAATCTGTGACATGAGAAACACCTTCCATTGAAGTTTCCTTGTCTTGACCTCATTGGTCTCCTATTCTGATTGTTGTTCCATCTGTTTCTCCTTTGTGCATTGTTCCTTTCCTTGTTGAACTTTCTATTGTCCAACTCATCCTCAGAAGTCTCACTTTCTCTTACATTGTCTTCTTCTAAAGTTTCTTCTTCTTCGAACTTGAGGTTGACTCTTCTTCTTGTTTCTTTTGAGCTTGTTCAAAACCAAGACCTATTTTGTTTGTTGACCTTCTTTGTACCTTGATCATCTTATCCATAATATTTGAACTCTTTCCAAACTTGTGTAGCTTATCCTTGGATTTTTCTAAATCTTCCCTTAGTAGAGCTACTTCTTGTTCTAACCTTTCACATTCTAAGACCTTTGCTTCTAACTTATCCTTGAACTTCTTTGTCTTAGCCATTGACTTGTTTAGATCCTCTATAAGCATTCTTCTTTCTTCATCACATTCTTGAAACTAAAATTCTAGTTTAGAGTTTTGCTTTCTTACCCTTTTTACTGTTTCAAGAGCATAAATAAGTTCTCCCTTGAGATCATATCCTTATTTATCTGATTCTTCCTCTATTTGTTTACCTTTGTCTACATCTTCATTTTCTTTTGACTTGTCTTCTATAGGATCACCTTCTTCTTCTTCTAGTGCCATTAGAATATTCTCATCTGGTCCTTCTAGTGCATCCTCATATTCATCATCACTAAAACTAAAACCATTCCTTGTACAACTATCTTCAAGATGTCCAAAGTTACCACATCTAAAACACTTGAGAATTATTGGTGACCTTTTCTTGACTTCTTCTTTTTCTTCAATCATAAATAGGACTTCATCTTTATCATGATTTGAAGAACTAGTATCACTATCACTTGAGTACTTACTTGCCTTGTCTGCATAGTAGCTCCTCTTTTGTCTTTGGAAGAACTTCTTCCCTTGTCTACTTTGTCCATCCTTACCTTTCTTTTGGTACCTGTATCTTTCTGATTCCCTATTCCTGTGATCCTATTTTTCTTCATCATTGTTATTTTTAGCTTCTTGACAATCAGTTGCATAGTGACCATACTTTCCACAATTGAAACATCTAACATATTTAGTATCTTTAAATCTTCTTGAATCTTTATTCCTTCTGCCATAATTTGCTTCTTCATCATTGGATGACTCATTGCTTGATTCTGACTTCTTACCCTTTGTCTTCTTAATTGCTTTGAAGGTTGCTTCCTTCTGGATATTAGGTTCTTTTGTTCTTAACTCAAAAGTTGTAAGAATACCAAGCAACATATCTCTTGTCAAAGAATCACCATCCTTTGCTTCTTCTATAGCTGAAATATTTTCACTAAATCTTTTTGGAAGAGATCTTAAGATCTTATCACAAACATCCGATTCTTCCACATTAAGTCCAAGTCCTTGCATAGCATTAACAACCTCATCTACTCGAAGTAGATAAGAACTAATGTCTTCCTCATCCTTCATTCTTAATTCTTCAAATTGTCCTTTGAGATTTCGTATCTTTGCCTTCTTGACACTTTTATCTCCTTCATATATGCTTTGCAACTTATCCCAAATTCCTTTTGCATATTTATAATGCATAACTTTTATGGACTCTGTTCTATGCAAACCTCTCAAAAGTGCATTCATTGCTTTTGAATTGTAATGTTGTAGAAGCTTACCTTCCTTATCTGTAGGTGGATCAACTGGTGGTATGTATCCATTTTCAACTGCTTCCCAAATTTCATTGCCAAGTGCCATCAGGTGAATCTTCATTCTCATACTCCAATATATGTAGTCACTTCCATAAAATATTGGTGTTGAATTATCTGAGGACACATTCTTAGAATCCATTGTGTTCTTGTAAGCTTTTCCTTCAAGTTGTTAAACTCTTTCGAAGGAACCTGCTCTGATACCAATTGAAGAACACAAGCTTATACTGAGAGGGGGGTGAACAGTATAAGACCACTTTTTACTTTTCTTTCCCAATCAATATTATGCAATATATAGATAGCAATATCAATAATAGTAATCAAACAATGCACAAATCACCACACATAATAGAGACACCAATTTTATGTGGTTCACCCAATGTGGGCTACTCCATGAAGAAAATATTTCACTAAAATTTTCTCAATCAATCTCTTGGGAATCCTTTCCCTATTACAATGTTTATGGACCTCTTTCCAAAGGAGACACCAATACCCTAATCAAGTTTATGGATCTCTATCCACTAGAGAACTCCTTTCTCCTCTTGCTCTGGTTGGTGATCTTCTAGAAGAACTGTTACCCCCACTACTCTGGCTAATGGATCTCTATCCACTGAAGACACCTATCCTCACTACCCTGGCTAATGGATCTCTATCCACTAGAGACTATCATCTTCTATACTCTGTCACCTCCATAGCTCTATCTCAAATCTGTACTAAACATAGTCCTTCAGTCTAGCACAAATCTGCTCAATATCTATCTCTGGTCTAGCACAAACCTATCCTCAAATATGCACCAAACTCTATCCTCAAATCTGCACTAAACATAGTCCTTCTATATAGCATAAATCTATCTAATCTTGCACTAAACATTGTTCTTCAGTCTAGCACAAATCTATCCTCAAGCCTTAACACAAAGCTTGACTCAATCTCAAATCAACTCTATTGGATCTACCCCAAACCTTAACTCAAGGTTTGAACAAATCAATCAATCAACTCTGCTCTCAAGTCTTCTCAAAGACTTATCTCAAATATGCCTTGTAATCTTCCACAAAATCTCACACTAATCTATCCACAAGTCCTCTCTAGAACTTGTCTAAATCTTCTCAATAAGTCCTCACTAGAACTTATCCAAATCTGCTCTCAATCTGTATTGTAAGCTTTCACAAAATCTCACACAAATCTATCCACAAGTCTTCTCAAAGACTTACCTCAAATCTGCTCAACAAGTCCACACTAGAACTTGTCCAATCTCATAGAAACATAAAGAGAATTGTTAGAGACTCAATATGCTTCACATTCATCACAATACTCAATTACTTTCAATCACTCTTTTAGAAACATATAGAGAATTGTTAGAGACTCAATATGCTTCACACTCACCTCAATACTCAATCACTTTCAATCACTCTTTTAGAAACATATAGAGAATTGTTAGAGACTCAATATGCTTCAATTCACCTAATACTCAATCACTTTCAATCTCTTTTATCATAGAAACATATAGAGAATTGTTAGAGACTCAATATGTTTCACACTCATCAACACTCAACCACTTTCTCAAATCAATTCAGAATATAGAATAATTTGTTTTATAGAACTTGAACAATCACTTCACACATTCACTTGACTAGGCTCAACCAACTCTACTCAACCAATCACTCAATGAAATAATCCTTGCTCACAAACCCTAGTCCAAGCATATGAATACTCACTCAAAATATTTCCAACAATACTTATCAACCAATCTCACATAACAATGATACTCATGTTCTTTTCAAACCCTAGTTCAAGTTCTTCACTCAATTACTCACTTCAACAACAATGCTTATAAAACAATCTTCACATAACAATGATACTCATGTTCTTTTCAAACCCTAGTTCAAGTTCTTCACTCAACCATTCACTTCAACAACAATGCTTATAAACCAAGGTGCATAGCATTCATTTCACAATAGCTCAACAACTCAATAAGGAAATCCTAACCAAATCCTTTTCACTCCAAATCTTGTTTTTCAGAAAACAACCAATCAACTCAACCATGGAAGAATGTGCCCATACCTTTTTGCTTGAAGAAGAAGGAATCTCAAAATCTGTCTCAATCATAGATAATACTTTGCCAATCTCAAGAAGGTTAGATAACAATACAAAGTATATAATAACTCACAAATACACCTTATTACTCCATTCTTAAAATAATATCCAACACCACAATTTTAATTAATCACTTCTTCAAAGTCCTAACTTATCACAAGATTATCTCAACCATTCAGATTTAACACAACTCACTTCAAAAAATTATTTTCAAGGAATACACCAATTTCCACTTATGACTCCCTACTTTAATATTGCATTTATTAAGTAACTTACTTTATAAAACAATGCAATAAAATAATTTTCCCTTTTTCTAAGGTAAAAAGACTTTTACCCTCAAATCTATCTCAACAAAGTAACCTCTCAAAACTTAATAATATTTTCCTTGTGAACCTTGGCTAAACTTCCAAAACAATACTATCACCTTATTTCTCCTATCCTTAACTTTAGCCCATGCAAAAATTAAATCAAAATTAAAAATGTTTTACCACTTTAGCATGCGCAGGAGTCAAACTTGGCACTTCTCCCCAATGAACGCCTTGGTCATGGCTTCCATGCCATGTGAGCCACGTGCTCCTCTTGGAGCCACAAAGCACCAACCATGCTTTGACTTCCTTAGCACCCACGAGCCAAAAGGCTCCTTCACCCTCACTTGTTAGAAACCACACTTTGCATGAACTAGTCGCTATGAAATATGCGCACGAATCTCAAGCATTAATTTTTAGAAATGAGGATGGATGACTTTGCCTTTGGAAAGGCTATGGTTTAAATACCATTTACCTTCTAATAATCTCCCATGTCGACGGAGGGAGTACGTCATCTTCTTATGCAAAAATGTCGATGCCAAACTTAGACTTTGGCCTTATAATTATTAAATATAATAATTTAAATTCTTTTAGAATTTAAATATTATAATTTAATAATTAAATAAACTTTGGGCCTTTTAAACCAAACTAAAGGCCTTCTTGGTTTTTAGGAAAAACCTTATAACTTGTCCACCATTGGTTTTAAAGAAAAACCTTTTATTTTTGCCACCATTGGTTTTAAAGAAAAACATTTTATTTTTGTCACCATTGGTTTTAAAGAAAAAACCTTTATAATCATGCTCCACATAATATTTAAAAATAAACATTATGGAGCTCATCTATCATCAACCTTTTGCATTGCTCCTTTTGTTCTTGTGACATCAATGACAATTTATCTTGGACATCACATAACAACTTTGACTCAAAATGTCCAAAAATTGTAATATGCATAAAAAATATTTTTTTCAATGAAATTTTGTATTTTTCTTTTTTTTTTGTCGATTATTTATTTTTATTTTTTTTCTTATTTTTTTGTGTCAATTCTCGATTTTTCAAAATCAATCATTTTTTATTTCGTGGTAATTTCAATTTTCTCAATCAATCATACAATTGACTTATTACATGGTAAATGTATTCTCCAACATTGTCACCATTTTATTACGATGGGTAAATCATACAGCTAATCAAGTGAACCAAGGGAAAATATTTTGTTTACTTTTCTAAGGTTTCTCTCATAAAATTATTAAGTTATTAAGTGGGCCAACAAAACTAATTAAACTCTACACACGTTTAACAATACAAATGGCCAACAAAACTAATTACACTCTACACACGTTTAACAATACAAATGGCCAACAAAACTAATTATTAACATTCAACAATAATTGAGACTCAAGAATTTATTAGCAAAAATGTTATTCATTTATTTTCATCGAGAATACAAAACTAATATTGGAGACCCCTTTCTCTCCTCTTTTTGTTTCTAGAGACAAACACCCAATTTATTGCTTTATCGAGAATACAAAGCTGATATTTGAGATTTTCAGAGACTCCACCTATTGGCCCCATGACTTTGAAAGCTTCCACCAAGCTTCTCCTTGTCTGTCAATAAGGTTGTTACCCACAATAGTTATCACATTTAGTTTTGAAAAACTTATCCACTCTAATTGATTCGAAGCCCAAAATCATGCATTGACCGGTTTGATAAGACTTCCATCAACCTGCAAAAGTTTAGATGACAAAGAAACACATAGTTTGGATCGGCCATCCTATCTCTTTTATCGAATTGCTTTGGACATGAATACCTTAAAATACCTTAAACACTATGTTCAATTGATAGGGCCCCAAGAAGGTCATGGGACCAACTAGAAAGCGGTAATTATCTATAACATGTAATGTAACAGACTACTTTCCAGGCTATTCGAAATGATTATTTCAGCAACACAATCTAATTCAAAATCAAAATTGGTGCATTTAGGCCAAGAATTCAATATATTGAACAAATAGGAGTATAATTTGAAACTCATAAAAGAAAGTTGACCTTGGTATCATCAATTACTCCGTCACGGCTTAGCACCTACAGCGTAGCTTGTTTGTTGCCCTTCTTACTGCTGCTCCAGAGCCTCTTGACCATCACTATTAGCGTGGCCTTGTAAACTTTATCAGTGAAGCTCCACGATTGTGCCCAAGTGCCTTCTCCAAATTGGCTCGTCATGCTTTGTGCTCCGAAAGTATGCCACTGTGATTTTTGTATTTGTAAGCAAATGGACAAAATTTGAGGTTGGGGAGGTGATATGCTACATGGGTGGGTGACGTTTCCCACCGCCTGGTCCACATTATAGACCCCACAACATTAACATATGTTTCGGTTGGGCTCATTGAAGCTTTATATTTGCTTTTCTCCTTATAATTACATGTAAGTGAAAATGGAGGGCACGTAGGCTTTTAAAGCACTAAAATATTTTGAAGAATATTTTTCTTGGAGGGAAAATGTTGCGAAATATTCTCTCGGGATTTTGTTTGAATAGAAAACCATTCACCTAGCTTTTTATTACCCGACGAGACATTCGTTTTCTCGCATTTTGAAGCATCAAATCAATTATGAGCATAGGCTTATTTAGATTGTCGGAAAGCATTTTTGAAGCTAGATCCAATGGAAGTATAATTTTTTAGTTTTGTGAATGTTTCATATTGCTAGAAGTGCATCAAAGTTTATACCTTTTTATTTAATTGTGAGAATTTGGGTTACTTTTTTTAATCCTTTGCTTTGGGTTTGTAAAATTGGTTTGGTTTGTAAAATTTCTATGGAGTGTATTATCAATAGTACTTGACACTTTATAAATAATGCAAGTGAACCTCGTAATCAGAGGTTGTTTTTCTAACATCCAGTGGTTGTAATAACTGATTATCCATGTATTCTAGTTGGATGAAAAGGTTACCATAAGGACACTTGTAATTGTTTCATACAAGCTCTTCTTTGAACATTTGTATCCTATCCAACAAATCCACCTTCGATGTCTGAGATTATTTTGAAAGTAGACTTATGTTCACGGTCATGACCCTCTATATGTGATCAATAGGAGTCACATGGGTACTCCTATAGATAGGAGTTATTGTTGTCTCTTCCTTGAAGATTGTAATCCTTCTTATGTGATCAACAAACATCACATCAAGGGTACTCCTATAATCAGAGTTGTATTCTCCCTCTAGTAACTCATCTCTCAATGGATTTCAGCTCTTCTAATTTGACTCATGCCTTCCTAAACAAAACTTGATAGATTTTTCAAGACAACACCACATCAAGCACATCGCACAAAATTTGCATCAACTTCTACTTCAGGCCCACTAGATCCTTCACTTGTTGCATGTATTAGGGATCAATGCTTTTATTGTTGGGAGGAATGATAAGGTAATTAAATTCAATTAAATTAAAAATTCAATTAATTATTAATTAGTAATTTAAAGTTACATAACTTTATGAAATGTTAGAGTTGCAAGCTTATTGCAATGGTAAGGGCTTTGGCTTCTCTTTGAGATGTCCAAGGTTCAAAACCCACTCAAGTATGAGGGGACCAGGACCCCTCATAAAATCCTGTGTAAACTCATTGAAAAACTTTATGAAAAGTTACTTGTAAAGGCACGTCCCAAATCGTGCCTATTCAAAATATTGAAATATATATATATATATATATATATATATATATATATATATATATATATATATATATATATATATATATCTTTTGCCCATATATTAACAATAATGTTAGTACTTTACAAATAAACTATATGAGTATAGTTCAAGAGTAGAAGTCATGATAAATTTGTATACTATTGGTAAAAATAATAAAATATAGAATATGACGAATACATCAAAGTTAAAGACAACAAAAACTTAGACATCTAGTTTTAATCATAATGACTAATATACACAATATATTTATACCATTGGAAGGACCACTTGTAGAAAAGATAAGAATGTAGAAAGAGATTATATCAAAAAGTATAATAAATGTAGATACCTAAAATTGGATCACCTATTTAACATCAATCTTTGAAGTAAACCGACAAAAGGAGCAAGTTAACCATAAAAATTAAGCCAACCCCAAAAATTACAGATAAAATCCAATAGTGGCGAATCTATCACCTCAAAGCAAATTCACCAAGGATCTAATACGCTTTTAGACTAGTGTATTTGTGAACAAATTGAATTCTTTCACCCTCCATCAGATTTGACCTCTAACAATCAGATGTATGAATATGTTTGATTGTGAATACACTCATTAACGTATTCATTCAGGTAGCGTATTTGCATCCAAAAAATGAAAGTCAAAATTACACCTGCACTGGCTTTCCAAGGCATAAATATTGCCTAACTACCTTTCTGCAGGTGTAGGTGATCAACAGATAGGGAAGGAAGGTAATTGATTTCCTTCCCTTTTCCCTACTTATCCCAAAGTAGACTCAATATCAAAGGGTAGCTAATTGTAGACTGCAATCAACAACCGATTAATCTTGCATGCCAACCACATCGTCCTCCCACTTAGAAAGCCTTAGGAGGACCAATTTCTATAAATTGACCCCTTGGGATAGCATTCAAGAATGAACATTCTCAGTAACAAAACTCTACTAAAATTGAAACTAAAGCAAAGCATAATGAAATGATGCCAATTTTTTTGTAGAGTCATCAATAATTTAGCTTCAAAGGAAGGAAAGGGAGCACCTCACGATCAAAATTGGTGATATTATTTTGTGATGCGTTATAATTTCATTTCAATTGCTATTAGTATTTTTCTTATAATCCAAATTCATAGCATTCATTCTTATAGCCTTTGTTTTTAGATTTTACCACCATTTTATCTGTCAAAAGTTCTCCTATTTTAGTCTTTAGCATTTTAGGAAGCTTTTGCAAGAAAGAAACAACTACCAAAACCTCTACTACACCAACATAAGACATTAATAGCCACCCCATAATTGAATTCATAATTCCATTGATGAATTGAGCGAATCTGCCAACTAGATTAATTTTAGGTGGCATATTCGCATAGCATGGCTATGCCCTCATTTTTCTAGAATAACATTCATTATCTATTTTCAACCCCAAGAGTAAATATGCTAGCTGTAATTAATATAGGTGATATATTCACCATACATCTGAGAATCCTCAAATTCCTAATTATCCTAGCATTCGATCTAATCAATACTCATCCCTATGCATCATTTTGATTGTATAAGTAATATTTATCTTTTGATATATCTATTATCAATTTAGTTCTATCATAATAATAAATTGGTCAGCTAGAATACTTCTAGTCGGTATATTCACAACAAATCATGCAATATCCACATCCAAGGCAATGTGACCTCAATTTTTATATAAATAGAGAGCATGACTATGCCAATAAAGAAGAAAAAATCTTCTTGTTTTTTGATAGACCTTTGAATTATAATATCCTCCTATTTATATCTATTTTACATGTATTAACAAATCTACTAGTTGCAAGATTTCTAGGCAGTGTATTCACATATAAAGCAGATTCACATCAAGATGATGTATTCGCTTCAAACATCGAAACAGATAGGTACCCTTGGTCATCCAGTTTTTAGATTATAGCCTAGATTTTCTATTTTTTTGTTTGTTGATTTTCTTTTAGTATCTATATAGGAAGAAAGACAAAAAAAGAAACTCTCATATAGTTACTTATTTTAATTTTTACGCATTCAAATAAGAATTGCATATAGTAGTTGTATCTAGGATAAATTATATTCTACATCCTTCTTTCACCCTCGCCTTTACACGAAAAAAAAAATAAAGGTTCATTTTCATAGCATAGATAGCATTCAACAAAAGTTTAAAATTATCTATAAGGTAGAATTGTCTTCTTGCCTTGTTGTCTTCATATTACATTGCATAAACATCCTCATGCGTTAGTTCCTGATTTTGACTATAACCAAGGTGTTTATTAGATTTTACATATTGAATTATATTATGGAATCTATAAATCCCTTGGTGAACCTAAATCTCCCACCAAAGATAAAATATTGTTCTCAAAAGCACAATCACAACAATGGGTTAGCAACAACACTCTCCTCCCTGAGTGTGGCTAACCCCAAAAGGAATGCACCTAGAGCCAGTGCCCTTATGCACCTTTTTAGTGTCCCAAATATTTGGTGAACTCGACGTGAAACACATAACTTGGGTTCCCTATCCAAAAACCTTGTTGACTTAAGATATTATCCTTAATCAAGATAAAAACCTATCACATTTTAATCAAAGATCATTTAATATTGTTTGTTTAGTTAAATCAGATTAAATCAAGATAATAAGAACATAACCAATTATTAGTCTTATCGGGGTAAGTTTAATGATCCGTTAAGGAAACCAACGTACAAACCTTGGAGAAAAATCCTTCTTGGCTAGTATATTATGGTGGACTAACGAGAGTCACATGGATGGCTATTTTTCAAGGTGACATATGGATATTAAACATCTTCGTCTTCTTTGAGATAAGTACACTCAAAACAAAATTTAATAAATTGAACTCCTTATTTGCTATGTCTAAACTGCCTACATCACTCAAAACATTTTATGAAAAATGGCACAAAATTTGTGCACTTCATCTAAAATTTCAAAGAATCAACCTTTAATTGAAAATCCTATTTGTGAGGAAGAAGAGGAACAAGCTTCTCCTTATGAAACTCTTTCTCTTGTTCACAATGAACAAGTAGAGGTAGTATTCAAATCCATGGATCATCTTACTACTCTCCTACAAGGTAAAAAATAAACCATGAAAGCTTCTTTTAAAGAAGAATAAAGGCTTCGCCTTGTCATGAAAGAACCTTTCCTCGAACTTTAGTATCAACCAAGATCAAACCTTATAAGTGCTCAACAATGAGACTCGATTGTCACCACAAATTTAAGAGGGAGATAGCCAAGTATCTTACCCTTTTTAGGTAATTTGGGGTATATACCTCCCAATATAGAGCCACTTAGGCTAAACCCTCCAATCTCTCCACACCTAAACTATCCACAAGTACAACATGTGGATTCCCTTCTTAGTATACCTCATGTTTCAAATGTGGTTGCTTCTAACCCATTCTATAGCATGCCTATGTTAGCTAAAATTTTCCTCTCTAACATTCCTTCTACTAACATGACTTTCTAAGGTAACATAAGAATTAATAGCACAACAATCCCTTCTGGATCATCCCACCCAAGTGCCCAGTTTTATCCTTTAGTTAAATCTAAGTCTCAATCTATAGTACCCTTAGGTCTTTATCTTGGGTTCCAAGATCTAAATTCTAGGCTAGAACAATTAGCAAAATAAAACTTTCAGACTAAACAATAGTTAGAATCTATTCAAGGAGGCACACCTAAAAAATATTCTTACAAAGATTGTTTTAATGAACCTATAGATCCAAATTTAACAAATAGGCCTTATGTTATGATTTTTGTGTTGCCAAATTTTTAGTTATATAAGGGAAAACGTGACCCTATAGAATACCTTAAATTTTTTAGAATAGAAAGCCATGACATCAAGTATGAAGAAATGTTGTTATTGAAGCTTTTTCCCATGAGTCTTGGTGGTGAGGCTTTGGAATGGTTTTATCAATTACCTCATCACTTGATCAAGAATATTTTTGATCTAGCTAAATGTTCATTCAAAATTTTGATGCTTATATCACAAAAAATATATAGTTGATGATCTATATCAACTTAAGCAAGGGAGAAATAAATTTGTCAATGAATTCTTGCCTTGGTGGAAAAATCTAGTTAGAAAACTACCTTTTGCTCTACCACCTAGGGAATTATTGTGTGTTTTCTTTTTTTCAATTGGTTATATGGGATTGAAACAAGCCCCACCCATATTACATCACCACCACATAGTGGTATTACAACAAAGCTTGGATATTATCCATGTATCACTTGGCAAGATTTGAACCTTGGTCTCCTCTTTAAATATTGAGGAATCTAACCGATTGAGCTAATGCCACTTGAAAATTATAGCATATTTTCATACCTAAATTACAATAATATTTGCCATATCCTTTAGATATGACTCATCCAGTATCCTTTGATGATGTCATTGATCTTGTAAAGCAAATGTAATCTACCCTTCAATGAAGAGGGCAATTAAAAATTAAGAAGGAAGATGAGAAACCATTACCTTACAACACTAAAGAAAAATATAAAATAAAAATGTTGTGGGTGATGTTGTAACTAACTCTTGCCCCAAAACTAGCCCTAAAACATGTAATGGTAGTACTATTACAATATTCAATAAATTAATATTAGCCAAAACATAGGAAAAACCTCCTAGAAAGTTTTATAAGTTAAATCAACCTCTATCCTCCATGTTGACACAATTATTGGATGCTAAGATGATAGAGCTACCCCCTATAAGATATCATGACCCTAAAATGGAGAATCTTTCTTGGTTCAAGGCTAAGTAGCAATGTGTTTTCCATCGCACTAATGACCACAACACAAACAAGTGTATTAACCTCAAGAATACGAAACAAGACCTTATCGATTAAAGTAATATAGTGGTCGATGGTCCTAAACAAGTGATATATTCCAACCAAGATTGCAATATATTCCAGGATCCCCTACCTCAACATGGATAAAATGTTATTAACCAAATACTATATAAGAATGTCCCTCCACCATATCAGAATATGGTAGGTATGATTCATGTTTGTACTATAACTAGACAATAGGCTAGAGAGAAGGTTCAATACTTAGAACCATCTCCTGAACCTCATTTAGTTTTATGGCCAAGATGTACAAGTGCTCCTAAAGAACTGCCTTTGGTTCTAAAACTGTAAGAAAAATAACTTTTTAACCTTTAGCAAAAATTAGAGGATACACTAGCTAAGATCTCCATACTTGAGTTATTGCAAACCTCCCCAAGTTATAGAGATAATTTGTTCAAGCTTCTAAGTGAACATATAGTACCAAAAATATCATTCTTGATGATTTGGTTAATCTAGTGGGGTCACTTAGTGTGAACCACGTGATTATATCCTTCTTTAGGGATGACATTCTGCCTACCTCTATGCTTGAAGAGATACCCTTGTATATCACTTGTGATATTTGTAAGCAATCCATCAAAAGGGTTCTTATCGATAATAGATCATCAATCAATGTATACAGCCTTAACTTTATTCATATTATAGAACTCAACAAGCAAGATTTAGAAAAATTAGATATTGTCATAAAATCTTATGACAATAAAGAATATGAAGTTGTCAAAACTATAGTTTTACTAGTAAAAGTAGGTCCTCGTATTTTAAATACACTATTTTATGTGTTGCCATATAAGTTGAACTATAATATTCTCTTAGGGTGATCTTGGATCCATGCAATGTAGGTTGTCCCCTCAACTTATCATCAATGTTTTAAGTTTGAATATCAAGGTAAGTTCTATAGCATAGTAGTTGACCATGATCCTTTTGCCTATTGCCAAAACATCCAGTCAAAATACCTAAAATCTTCACTTTTCCCTTCATTGAATGCTTCTTGTTCCTTTATTGAAGATAACTTAAAGTTTGATTCACCTAAGGAAATAAGAATCCATCACAAAGAAGGAACTAGTAGTCAAGCTATAAAAAAAGGTAAAGAAAATATTGAAGATATACACAAAACAAACCTTAATAACCAATACCATGAGTTATTAACCTTGGATTTTGTTAGGTTACCTTCATCACCTTATGATTTCATATTGCTTTCCAAGTGAGGAACGATCATTCAAATAGGAATTTGTACCTCAAATAGGAAGTAGCTCCTTTACCAACTAGTCATCATCCTCTAGAGATTGAGTACCCTTATGAGATGGTGTGCACTCTCAAGGCATCACAACAAGATTCATAGACTTTTTCTTAAATGGTGCTATAAATTTGGAAACCTTATATGCACATGGGAGAACTTTTTGAAGCCCCTACTTCTCCACTTTAGGACCTCTTTCCAAAGGAGGCCCCGAATATGTGGGAATCTTCAACGTGAGTAGGCTCTACTTTGTGTATAAAACAAGGTGTCTAAGTGTGTTGTTGATGTTATGCTTGGTGGTGTTTAATGGGTTTATTCAACAAACACCTAAGGTTTTGGATTGCTAATCTGACTCTTTATCAAGCCTTAACAAGATAAAATTTTCTCAAACCTAAAGTAAATATCACCTAAAATGTATGCTAAGTATAAACACACAAAATGCAAGAATACAAGAGCTAGCCTAATATGCTTTTTTTCTTTTGGATGAAGTTTATTCTAAAGAGATTTTTCTTTTAAGGGCAACAAGATAAATATGTAGCAAACAAGTTATCCTAGGATGCAAGGTAATTTTGATTTTTTCCTAAGTGTTTTTTTGAAATGAAATTATCTATACTAGAAGTTCTTTGATTTTGCCAAAAGAAATGTGATTTAAACAACCAATTAATAAAATAACAGAGATCTACGGAGGTTCCAAGTGGTAGGATTACTTGAACCAATGCCTAATCAAATTTTCCACTAACTGTCAAATTTGCCACTGATTGGTATTTTTGAAAACCTACAAAAGAGAAAAAAAACTAGGTTTTTCATTTTGGGGGTTTGTCTTATTACAGAGAGGTGATAGGCTATCTTCCCAACTGATCAAACCCCCTGTTAATTTAGAATTGAGTATGATTTTACCTCCTTTTGGAATGGATGTAGGGCTTGTCAAATTCACTAGTGAGTGGAAAATTTTATAGTGGTAATTTTGATAGATAATGATATTTTACTTTGTGTATTTCTACAGTCAAATTTTCCAGGAACCATAGGGAGTGATGATTTTGAACTGAGACAGGGCCAACTAAGTTTTCTATCAAAATTTGGAGTTTTTTTGGACCAATTTGGTGTGAGATCAAGGAGAGAGGTTGAGTGATATATTCCTAAGGTTTATTGATTATTATTTTACAATATTTTGAGGTAATTATGAGCAAATTTTGTGAAATTTTCAAAGAGGAACAAAGAGGGTGAGACAATGATATTTTGAACCTCTATTGAATATGGAAGCTATAACAGAGATCCCCAATGTTCTCTTATATGAGATAAGGAGTAAATAATACTTGCATATGGAGGGATAATGAAGGAGGAATGCAACAAGTAATGTTAACTTGAAATATAGAAGCTAATCTAGATTACATGAAAAGTAACTATAAGCATGGAATGAAATGAAAAGAGTGAATGGTTTTAATATTAGAATAAGCATTAAACTAAGCTACACAAATTCTATGTCTACAAATGAATATGGTTAGTGGAGGAGATGTCTAGGATCTTGAGGGGTATATGACATTAACTAGGGATAGAGTGGAGGGATAGGAGGGATACAAGGTAACCAACCATGGGAGGAGCTCATGGCAATAATATGGCTAAGGATACTTTTTTAGATATCCCTTCATTGGCTATGGTTCCCATAGTGCTAGAGGCATTTAGTGGAGCTAGAACCACAAGTTAGCTGCAAAGGCAACATAGGTAGAGTTGGAGGATCTAACTAGGAGCTTCCACAAGGTGAGGGAGTGGTTGGAGTAGTGGAGGTTGCACGAGAGGAGCAAGTAACTAGATCTTGAGAGGAGATAGCCTAAGATATGGAGGAGGTGGTGGCTTGCAACAAGGTCATAGCTAAGCTACAAGAAAATTTAGAGTGGGTTACTCGAGAGAGATGAGACTCTCTCGAGGGTAGGCCAAGGGATGGACATAGTTATGATGGCTATGGTGATTAACCCATTGGAGTGGATAGAGGTAGATTTAGATAGGATGAGGTCAAATATAGATAAGGCAAGGGTAGATTTGGATAGGATGAGATATAACTTGGACAAGGTAAGGGACAATCTTTGATTGTCTAAGGTAGAGGTATGGAAGGAGAGGACTTGAGTTGTGTATTATTTATTGCTCTGTCACTCTACTATCCATCCAAAGCAGTGATAATCATCACCCTAGTTAGCTTTTGATGTTATATATTTAATGAAAATCAACCACAAGGTCTAAAATAAGCATGCAATATTATATATAAGGTAATGGCAATATGCTAAGCATGTAAAACACATAAGAAACTTCTCCAACTACTCATAAAACTACCATTAATGAAAGCTCACGAAAATAGTATTTTCATACAAAAATTGGAGATTTGAAACACTTCATATTTCATACACGCTCTACATTGTATCTACATTGCTCTATACTACTTCTCTGCTATTCTCTCTTCTTATTCTCTCATATTATATGATATATAAAACGCCTATATATAATGACTCTTAGCCTTTCATCTTCCTATGACTCTTCATGTTCTTGTTCTCTAGACTTATGTATATAAGGACAAATGCACATTTACATCATTGCATATTCTAACAATACTTGTGCATTTATTACATTGCATAAAGTAAATATTTAAAATAATTTAAGGTACACTTTTAATCTACATATGTACCTAAGATGGTACATTATCATGTACCAAATAATGTAATATATTCCAACACCCCCTTGTATTACATTATTTGGTTATTGAAGACTTTAGTCTTCAATATGGGTCTTCATCTTGTTCCTTCATTTCACTTTGATCTATCTCCTATAAATTGATATCTGGATTTAGCTTGAAAGTATTTTCTTCCATCTTCATATTTTCTTTTTTATCATGCTTCCTCTTCCTATTTCTTCTTCTTCTTCTTCTTCTTCATTTGTTGCACCTTTACTAGTGATATATCTTGAATATGGTGAGTTAGTACATCATCATAATAGTATTCATCAGGATTCAATAATTTATTGGTAATATGTTCACATTTCTTTTATTTCATCCTTTGAAAGAATTCAAAAGTAATTAATTATAGATGTATCATCAAACATTCTTTTGAAGTAAGCATAGCTATATTTTGAGGATTCCACCAAGCTTTGAAAAGTACTTCATGAGGATAACATAATTATTTTGCTTCCTTGAGAAACAAAGAAAATCTTTCTTTTAAACTAGTAGACAAATATTTATATCCATCAAAAGTATCTATTATGTTTTGTGAATAAAATTTTAGTTCATGAAATAGTTCTTCATCATTAAATGTATTCTTCACTATTTCATCCATGTTTCTTTTAATTTGATCTTTTAAACCTTTGAGATAGGATTCCTTATTCCTCAGTCTTCATATGATAGTCTAAGGGCACTTTTCAATTTTCAATATTTCAAGCAATTATGTTGTAAGCCTTATATCTCCCTATCTTTTCATCTTTTAAATTTTGAACGTAGGATCAAATATTAATTTTCAATTCTTTGAATCTTGTAGTATATCTTGTATATCCTAATGTTTGGATAATGTTCAAACAATAGTTAACTCTTTAGGTAGAATTCCTTTTAGCTACTTGGTTTTGAGTATATGATCAATTTTTATAATAAATTTTCAATTCTCAAAATTTATAGAATACCTTTTATCTCTCAAATATTTTGATTATAGTGTGGCTTTGATAAAATACATAGCTTTGTAGGTTTCCTTTGAGTTGAATTCCCTTTGTCTCCCTGATAATAAATGGAAAGCTAAAGATAATGTTGATGTGATTTCAATTGATAAAATTCTTCTACCTTCAAGAACATTAAGTTAGATTTTTTATGTCTCATTAGTTTGAGCAAGAGACAAATACTAATAAAGTTTTCTAACTTTTCATCAACTCTATGTTGTGCTTCTTATATATTTCACTTTTGAATAATATGATTTATAAATTTCAAGAACTTAAATTGGTGTTGAATTCCTTATAACTCCCTAATTGGAAATTTAGAAGACAAAAGTATTTGCAAATATAATATATTTATTTTGATGTAGGAATTATTATTTGTTCAATTTAAACTATTTGTAAATATTTTTATGCAATATGAATTTCAAAATTGAATAAAGTAATTCCAAAACCTTTCAAAAAGCTTCTTACTTCAAATATATTTTAAGGTATTCAATAATTCTTCTAAGGTTATAATTCATCACCTTATTTCTCCTATTATTCAAATAACCTTAAGTATAATTAATTAATATTGACTTCAATAATATTATGCCTTATATCTCCTTAATATTTTGCAAAGGTTTTAAATCAATTTAAATATTTCATACCTCCTTGAATATGATGCATAAAACTTTGACTTGCTTCTCTTTGACTCTGCAACCTATGCTCTTCAAGGTAATCTTCCTTCACTACAATGTATTTAATGCTCCTTGATGCTTATTAAACTCAATATTCAATAGTTTGATTCTCCTCTACATCATCTCTATCTTATCTTACCAACAATGTGCTTAATATGCATTCAAGGAATGTTTGGGTTCCTCCAAGATTGCTAATGTTCCTCTTCTCACGTGCCACATGGCACTCAATATCTTCACACAATGCTTAATGATTCATGTTCTTCAGGTGTTCTTAATATTCTTTCTATGTTACTCATTGTAATGGGTATGCATAAATCACAATAAGTGGTGGTTAATCTCCTCCTCAATATTTGTTCCTCCTCGTAATGCTCATTCAAATATTCTATTGCTTCTTGGATGTTCTAAGTTTGGTCTTACTCCATTAATACATGTAAGAAGATGTTTCACCTTGCTTGCATGATGGTTGGTACTCCTCCTATGATGACATGTTGCACGCAAATTCTTCATATGCTTATAAATGGTCCTCCTTCCTCCTAGGCATTATGGTTTTGAAAAACTTTCATCTTTACCTTGCTTTAATAGATAAACATTTTTCATAGTCACGCTTTTCTCAACATAAGATCCAAATTTTTGAACAAAAAACTTCGTTGTCTCCTCAAAATTTCTCAAAGAATTATTAGGTAGTTGATAATACCATTCTAATGCCATACCACCAAGGCTCTTAGGAAATATTTTTAGTAACAACATGTCATCATATATAATATCATGGTATGTTATCCTAAACATACTTAAATGTTAAAATGGGTCCTTTATTCCTTATAAATAGGTAAATCCGATATTGAAAAATGCTTAGGGTAGGGCCTAGAGGTAATTATAGGGTCTAAGGGCTGACTGCACATTTCTTTATAGTTGTAGGTGAAACTTGGAGGTTGAAGAGAATTCATTCTTAAAGCCAATTATTTCACCATATTTGTTAAGCTTTGCATATCGGGATTGTTGTTGTGCAATACCCCTGGATTCGTTAGGGTAGGGTTATAGGTAGGTTTTTGAAAGGTAAATTGGCTAATGTTCAAGGCATTAACATTGTTATGATATGAGTTATGGAAGGGAATATTTTGCGTGGTATCTTGTTGTAAGAAAAAATTCATATTTGACTAAACATAAGAAGCAATAGAATGAGGAGGAAATTGAACATGATTTTGAGATGCACTACTAGTTGGAGGAGCTTGTGGAATTCCTCCAATGTTGGTGGTTATAGTAGTAGCATATGTTGGTTTATGAAATGGATTAACATTAAGAGTAGCTTCAAACAAAGGATTGATGTGAATATTTTGAGGAGAAATAGTTTGAGGATGATATGCCCTAACCTCTTCAAGTTGGGATTCTTCATCCATATCCTTATTCAAGGATTTCCTATGATGTTTGAATAAATTCTAGATATGATCAAATAAACTGAATATGAGATGTCCATCAGACCCCTCAACAAGATCAAGGTCATTACTAGTTTCTACATTTTCTTCCTCTTCTAGATTAGGATTCTCCCTATCAATCTGGTCATCTTCTTGAATAATCTCACCAGATTCTTAAAGCCTTCACTTAATCCTAAGGATGGGAGCCATAGGATAAATAGAAAGGATAGAAGAGAAAAAGAGGATCTAAAAACCAGCAAAAGATGCAAAAGAATTTATAAGTTATTTTTAATGTTTTTTATTCTAATGCAAACAAATTTACTGGTATTGTTTAAAGTTTTTAGAAATAAAAACAAATGGAAGAGGTTTCCTAATTTAGCCACTAAAGGTGTGCCTTCACATCGGGTTCACTAAAGATGTAGAGGGGAAAATTTCCCTACCACATATGATTCTCAACTAGATCTACTGGGAACTGAGGTGATCATAAGGATATGTTGAGCCTCTACACTTAGGGGTTAGGGGATCAAAAGGGTTCACCAAGAATGGTTTTAGGACTTGTTCCAAGTCTAAGGATGGAATGTTTGATGTGTATATTGAGCAAGCACCTATGTTTGGCCTTTCTAAAATCTAAGCTAAAAGGAATTAAAGAACAATGTAGGACAAACAATGATGCAAGCAAACAAGAAGTTATTCCTAAAATGATTCTTAGTTTTAATGAGGACTAACCCTAGTTTGCAATAAAAGTAAATCTTTTTCTTTTCAAGCAAGGGACCAAAATAATGCACAAACATATTTAACCTAGATGTAGACTATATGCTTTTCTCTTTATTAATGCCTAGAAACAAAATCAAATGTTTTTCTTTTTCTTTTTATTGTATTTTATCATGAGCTGAATCTAAAACAAAAATAGACAACAAACAAATAACAAATAACCTAATAAGTCTAGTTAGGAAACTTACTTGATCGGGTGGTCGACCCTAGCTTTTAACTTGCATCCAGATATATCCAATAACTTCAAAATCTATAAAAAAACTCCAAAAACCCTAGAAATTTTGATCAATATTTGGGAGTCTGCTTAGGTCGCTATATGATTGAGCTTGGAGGTGCAATAGTCAAGCCTCATTGGTCCTTTTAGCTGATCGTTTGAAAGCAAAAATTATTGTTGACCTTTGGAAGTAGACACAAAGAGATATCACAATATGAAAAAATAAACAATAATTCTAAAAGAATGAATGCAATGATAGACAAGTATGTAGTTGTAAATCTAGGGTTTTGGAGATATAATTTTACCCCCAAACTATTATGACTGAATCCACACCCTATAAATTACTTGTCGTAGATTCGGTAACAAGAAGAAAGATTGACAAAAAAGGCCGAAAATAAAGTTTTCCCAAATTTGCACCCTATAATAGGTGGGGTGTGGATTTGCACAAGAGGATTTAAAACTAAAAATCAAGATGCAAAATGCAATTTTAACACTAAATTGAATGATTTAAGAGCTAATGAATGCAAAGAGACAACTTGATAAGCCTATAGAGGAAGCAAGAGCAAAGGTGGAAGACCTCTCCTCCTTCTAGAAGATAATTTGTCATCAAGGCTTCTCCACTTGCTTATCTTCAAGAGTGAAATCACCAAAACACACCAAGAGCAGAGCACAAAAGTATTTCAAGAACATCAAGAGCACTAGAAGCATGAGATCAAGATGATGAAGAACTGGGTGGCTTAGCTTCTTAGGAAAAAAAGGGTCCAATCCTCTTATTTATAGGAGGTTTGGAGGGCTAAAAAGGCAAGAGAACAAAAAGCAACCTTGGCCAAGCTGATGCCGCAGAGGTCGGCCCCAAAATTTAGAGTTGTTAAAGAAAAAAGTCCAAATTTACCGAATTTGCACCCCATAATTTACTAGGATTTGGTCAAGGTCAAGAAAAACAAAGCAAAACAAGAAAAAGGAGGGTTCAAACTTGCACTTAGAAATTTTGAGAGCCTCTCTAGGGATTCTAAGAAAAAATGACTCATTTGGATGGGTCAATTTTCCATGTCTACACAACCTAAAAAATTTATTATTATTATTGATATTTTATTTTGCAGGAGACTAATGCTAAAGATCGATGAATTATTGCAATCCATACTCTTTACAACTCGGACTTAGAAATTTAAATCTAATACAATGGATAACCAATAATGTAATCTATAATAAACTAAGTTTTTTTTGCAACGATTTCTTGGTGCAACGGCCAAATCTTGGTGGCACCAAATATCTCAATGTGACTAAGTCATATATATATATATAATAAGTTATATATGGTTGCGGAGACTCCCGTCACGGTTATTTTTGTCAAAATATCAAAAAATTGTATTTAGAGTTAGATCAATCAAACCATATGTAGCACATTTTTTTTCTATTAAAGATATTCATTTTTTCCTTGGATATTATTAAAGATATTCTTAGTTTTCTTTTTCTATCAAATATATTTTTCACCTTTCTCAAAGTGCTATATTCCATTCTCCAATCAACTCTTTGATATCATCTTCATCAAGAGATAAAATATCACTTGGCTAAATGTCTTCTAAAGTTTGAATTTCATCAAGATGAAGATCAACACCATAATTGGCTAAATATCATTTGTCTCTGCAAATATGCTCACACTTTCAAGGGGTTGACTATAATAATAGATTATGAGCATCAAAAATATTATAATTTTTTATCCATAATTCACTAGGAGTGATGGGAGAGAGAGGAGTTGGTGGGATGACGATTTCATTTTCGAATCTAAACTAGGATTGGGGTGGGTTTCATGATTTCATTTTCGAATCTGAACTAAGAATGGGGTTTGTGTAGTTTCAAGTAGGAATGAATGGGACGCATTGTAGAATGGTGATTGGACTTTGATGGGCAGGAAAGGAAAGAAGAAAGCTATGAGATTAGCCTCTTTTGATAAAGGAAAAGCCTCTTTCATAAATACAAATACAGTGTATAAAAAATTGATAGGGTCCAAATTAAATACTATTTATAATAATATATTAAAATATGTTTGAGGAGGGGCAACTCAACTTGAATTCAAAATTCTAATAAAAGAAAATAAAACTAGAGTTTGAGGAGGGAGATGAATGTTGATCGAGGCCGCTTTGCTGATGAGGAAAGAGATGAATTGAGTCCGATGAATGGTGATTGGATGAATTGGGATGAATGGTGATCGGATGAACTGCAAATCTTAAGGTCATGTAGTTAGTATTCTAGATTTTCTTCGAGAGGTTTAAGGTTTAAATAGCGGCTTATGTATGGTTATGTTAAATTCCTTATTAATAAGCTTAGCTCGTGGGATGGGAATGACCAACCCTGTAAAGGTTTCTCACACTAACCAAATCTATAAAAAAAAATTAAAATATTAAAACACTTTTGTAATATTTTATTTTTTATAATATTATAATACTATGGTCGTCTTTGTAATATTGGCCACCTTTTCATATGTAATATTCCCGTGGCTCTTTTTGTTCTTTCCAAATCATCACCCATGTGGAGGATGCCCAATTTGGTCAATATTTTCGTGGATTTTTGAGGAATATGAGACTTCCACGTAATAAGCCCGGTGTCCTTCATTAACATTATGTGAAAGGTTATTAATAGCCACTCTTGATAATGAAATGGGTAGACAATTTTTTATTAATCCCTTGCTTGTCTAATTGGTCTTGTTCACGTGCCAGGTTTGGTATCAAAACCTTCTACGGTTGGGAGAAAGTATCCTCTTCCTTCACGCTAGTTTGGTTTAGAACGGGAATAAGAAATTTTTTTTTTTTTTTGTAAAAGAGGGTAAAAATTTATTAACTCAGCAAAACATTCATGATACAAAGAAAAAGCAGAAGCTATTCAGACATATCAGCTCTCAATAAAGAAGAGAGAGATTGAGAGCAATCAGAAGAAAGTTGAGACCAATTTTGAACATCCCAACCATCTTGAAACTTAGAAGCCCATTTAGCTAACAAATCCGCTACCCTATTCCACTCTCGAGGAATATGCACAAAAGAAATGAAGTCCAAGTGAGCAGAGATATTAATAATTTTCCGAGCAACCCAACTCAACCGCCAACAACCATGAAGACTATCTCCAGAATTTAACAAATTTATAACAATCTGAGAATCAGATTCACAAACAATCCGACGCCAACCCAAAGCATACCCTTGCTCCAAAGCATATAAAATTGCGAGTGCTTCCATGAAGTTATTAGAATGATGTCCCTTAAAGCAAGAGAAAAAAAATTGGATAGTACCACTACTATCCCGCCCCACACCACCAATACTAGCATTACCCGGATTACCCCGGGAAGATCCATCCGTATTAATTTTCAGCACTCCCGAGGAGGCGGATTCCATTTGCCAGCCCTCCGCACCCGATTATTCTGACCCATCCGTCTGCAAGAGACATTAGGACCAGGACCATTAACCATCAAGCCTAATCTTTCCATGATCTGACGTTCCGCATGGTCCACGGGAGAAATAATCTGACATTTTGCAGACATGGATCATTCGCAAAATCCTCTCGCTGCCCTGGGAAGTAGTTAACTCCTTACCTTGGAAAATCCGACGGTTCCGTTCAAGCCAAATCTGCCAAAAAATGCATGAAGGACCAATACTCCATCCAACTTGTAAAAAGAAAGCCGCTGCAAGAGGCCGCCCCATACTCCTCCAAAAATCAACTATTGATGAAGCATGCGAACAAGGGTGATTCCATACTCCCCACCAATAATGCCAGACTTGTCGAGCAAAGTCACATTGGAGAAGTAAATGCCCAACGAGATTCTTCAACCTTCCCACAGTTATAGCATAAAGAGGGGCCAGCAAACCCACGCTTTTGAAAATTATCCCAAGTGAGACAACGATTATGAGTAGCCTGCCACCCATAAAAACTACACTTCGGCCAAATAAACTTATTCCAAACTTGCTTCCACCACGGAACCTCCTCCTCACCAAACCGTTGCCGATCCAAAACACAATAACCAGCAGCAACCGAAAATATCCCTCTATTATCTCTTCCCCATGCTAGCACATCATCCCCCGGTAGAGAAGAGCAGGGACGGCTAGCGAGAATACGGGCCAGCTCCGCCCTCGCATCCATAGTGCCACAAGCAGGCCATTCTCGAGGATCCTTCCACTGGAGACTAACCATCTGACCAAAGGACTTAACAGTTTTGAAATCTGCCACCTTCAACCATCCAGCATCCCAAAAGCATTGAGCAAGATCTTGAAGATGTGGAAACTCGCTAAGAAGAGGAGCAAAGCCATCCCAAGAATCCTGCCAAAAAAGAGCCCGAGACCCAGTATAACAAATCCAGAATAACCCTGCTTCATATCGGTTGGAAGAAAGTATTTCTTTGCTCATGCTAGTTTGGTTTAAAATGGGAATGAGAAATGTAATGTCGTAATTTTTGGTTGGATGTAGTGCATGAAATTTCTCTTGCATGATTTTGAACTATCACCATACACATAATAAGTTTGCCCTTGTATGTCCTCCATAAATTTTAATTCAGTCTTTGTAAAACTCAACCAAAATTCTAAAGCTTGTTTGGTTGTTAAAATTAGTTATTGAACAATGTTGATTCACTGTTGAATTATGTTGTATCTAGCCTGGTGAACACCTTTCAGTCATGCGAGCCTGTAAGTTGCTTGATGTATGTTCTAATCGTCAGTGCCTATCCAAGTTATCGTACTTCGGAGGAGCTATTCTCACAATCAATTCATAGCATTGATTAAAATTTGTCCATCGATTAGCTAAAACGTTCCTTCTCGATAGGTCTGATTTGGTTCTGAAGAGGCATGGTTGTCTGCTCAAAGTCTGCCAAAGGATGGCATTGCCAATTATTAATATTGCCCACGTAGGAGACCAATATTGGAAGCATAGTATTATTGTTGTACAAAGGTGTTTGATCAAGTTCGTGATGTACTAGCATTTAATTGAATATCAACGGTTGTTCAAGGTACGGAAATCGAATTATGGGAAAAGACGTCGTGACACCTGTCGAGACTGCTAGTATTAATAGATGAAGGCTAACCATAAAGTGTTCCAGCTACAATTTATAGCCTGGCATGGAGTTTGTCCAGCACACACGTAGCACAAAGCAATAAGACGTTCAGGCTACTAGTTTGTGCCCCAAATTCATTTGGGGACGAACAATCGCCAGGCAAGCTCCACTAACAGCTCACTAGACCGCGTGATCAAGCCATCCATCTGATGTCACATCAAATGCATAGCTAATAAAATCATGTTGACGTCAGCTTGGTAAGGCAACACATCGTGATCCAGTTAGAGCAACCCAAAACTGAGAATCTCATCATGAAATCTGGCTCCTTTCCTTCTTTCTAAGTTGTCTTTTTCTTTAGTTGAATAGCTAGCTTTTTCTTTTGGACTAAGTAGAAAAGATTTACAACTTCCAATTAAGTGCTTTCATAGTTAATGCTTATTATAAAGCAATTTTATTAGTTTGGTCAAAACTTAGAATCAATTCTGCCTAAAACTAGGCAAATGGCTGATAAGATGGTTGAAATCGCTACTTTAGTCAGAGATCTTAAAGTCCACCTTGGTTTGATAGTTGTATCCATGTGAAGTAAAACCTTGTTTTAGGAACCTTGAGGTTTTTAATAGGTGGATCTTAAACTTGGAAACCTTGTTTTTTTATAGTTAAACTTTGGATGATGAAAAAGTTTCTTCACCAAACTTAAACTCTCTAGCATGGTTAAGGTTCTCATTATCGAAAGCCAAAGAATAAAAAAATCCCATAACCACTTGGGATGACTTGGTTGTTACCTTGAATGCTACCTTCTACTTGTCCAACTATGACGAAGATTTGCTTAATCAATAGCTTTGCCTTAAACAAGGAAATCATACTCCCGTGTAGAATTACATCTTTCAATTCAATTGGCTACAAATTTTGCTTCGTGTGACTGATCTTGCACCTTCTCTCATTGTAAAATGTAAAAGTGGTCTTCTACGACATTTGTATAGGAAGTGGAAATATACTTCCTGCACCACTCTTGATGCAGTCTTCAATCAAACACAGCTCGCGGAGGAGAAACTCGCAGAACAAGAAAAAGGGACATAATATTTTTCAGAGGCTCCAGACCATCACCTCATCCACATAAGCAGGCATTGAAGAAATATCCTCATTCCCCTTCTTCTTTTTCTACTCCCACTCCTCATTCCCCTTCTTCTTATGCTACTTCCACTCCTTAATCCTATGCTTCTCATAGGTAAACTTTTCATTCTTCCTCCTCTTCTTCTACTACTAAGCCTAAGTTTCAAAAATATTGTAATCATTGTAAAAGGAGAGGGCATGATTGATGTGAATGTTATTGAAGTATAGGAAGAACCAATTACTTATAAATTTTGATGAGGGAACAAGTGAAAACCCCATAAAGACTATTGGAGAGGCTCAAGTGTGTGAGGAGCTAAAGAGAAACTCAATAATGTAACTTTAATGCATGATTATTCCATAGCTAAGGCTCGTGACAATCTCTTCATCATGCGCGCTCACTTAACTCATAATTTTGTTGTTGATTGTATCATCGACAATGACTCACAAAATAATTTGATCGCAAAGTCCATTGTCAACAAGCTCAAGCTTCCTACAACACCACATCCTCATCCATATTCTCTCAGATGGAAGGATAGTGAGACTACCTCTCAGATCACACACATGCACCATTGCTTTTCCTTATGATCGTAAGTTTAGGGATAAGGTCATTTGTAATGCGATCCCAATGGATTGTTGTGGTTTTTTATTGGAAAGTCCCTATGATGCTTATCAAAACATATACGTTATAGAAATACAATAAGTAACATCGCATTGAATGCATCAACAACACTTCCAATTTATTGCTCAATTGTAGACAAGCCAAAAAAGCAATAAATCAAGCTCAAGCACTTGCACTCATTTTCATTCGACCACAACACAAGCACTCCTCAACAAAAGTCCCTCAAATCACTTAACCTATAGCACTAGACAAACTTTTGCAAAAGTACTCATATGCTTTTTAGGAGCCCACACCATTACTTCTAGAAAACTCATAAATCACATCATTGATATCATTCCAGCAACACCTCTTCCTAATGCTTCTATGTCTAGACAGTCACTTTCTTAATATAATGAAATCAAAAAGTAATTTACAGGATCTATTGGCTAAGGGATACATTAAAATTAATGTCTTGCCTTTTACCTCATCTATTCTCCTTGTTCTTAAAAAAATGGTACTTGGCATCTTTGTATTGAATTTCGGGCACTTAATAAGATCACTATCAAAAAATGATATCCACTCCCTCGTATAGATGATCTTTTGGACCAACTTCAAGGTGCTAAATTCTTCACTAAAATTGATCTTAGTATTGGATACCATTAGGTCCATGTTCAAGCTGAGGATACTTGGAAAACTACCTTCAAAACCAAGATGGGTCTTTTCAAGTGGCTTGTTGTATATTTTGGCCTCACTAATGCTTTTGTCACTTCCATGAGACTCATGAATGAAGTATTTAGAGAGTGTTTGGATAAATTTATCATAATCTATCTGGATGCTATTCTCATCTTCTCCCCTACATGGAAATCCCATTTGGAGCATCTTGAGAAGGTTCTTTCTACCCTCTAGAAGAACAAGCTTTATGTCAATTTTCTTAAGTGTTCTTTTAGGTAAACTTATATTTCCTACCTTGGTTTCATCATCAATTAGCAAGGTATTCGAGTGGATCCGTCCAAAGTTGAAGTCCTCCTTAATTGGCCCACCCCTACCACTATCACTGAGTTGCGGAGTTTCCTTGGCTTTGCTAATTTCTATCGTAAGTTTATTCTTGGCTTTTCCACCATTGTTGCTCCCTTGCATCAATTGACCAAGGCCAAAATTGTGTTTTTTTGGACTCTTGATCATGTTCGTGCTTTTTTCACTCTAAAAGATAAGTTATGTGCTACTCATGTATTGTTCATTCTCAATCTTCAACAACCTTTTGAGATTGAAATCGATGCATCCTAGTTTGTTCTTGGTGTTGTCCTCAAACAAAATGACCATCCTATAACTTATCATTTTGAGACTTTCTCAATAGCTAAACTCAATTACTCTATATATGATAAGGAGTTGTATGCCCTAGTTCAAGCAATAAAATATTGGCACCATTATCTCTTAGGAAAGAAAATCATTGTTCATACTAACCATAAGCCTCTCCAGTTTCTCTAGTCTCATAATAAGATCCAAGAAGCACGTCACATGAAATGGGCCTCATATTTACAGCAACTCCACCTAGTCATTAAGTACAAAAAAGGTAGTACTAATTTTGTAGTTGATTGTCTGAGTTGATCTTCTATATCCCATACTACCTTGATTGTTGTTACCACTTCACACTTGGGATTTCAAACTTGGTCTTCTGAGTATCCTCATGATCTAGAATTTGCTCTTGTATACCAATTTTTTCAACATCCTTCATCTTCTAATCTCATTCCTTTCCAATATTATTACCTTAAGGAGGGATTTATCTATCGTCTAGATAAACTTTGTGTACCTCGTACTCATCAACCATATCTTCTAAAGGAGGCTCTTTCTACACTTTATGGTGGAGACTTTGGTAAGCATAAAACTCTTCATCATTTGCAATGCTTCTTCTATTAACCCCACATGTAGTGTGATGTACTGAAGTATTTGAGCCAGTGTGTTATATGTTGTCATTCTAAGCCAGCTAGTAAGAAGTTGAGTCTCAATATGTCGTTGCCTATTGCTTCTCATTCTTAGGAAAGCATTTATATGGATTTGATCAATGAATTTCCTATGACTATTCGTTAGCAAGATTGTTTTTTTTGTTGTTGTTGACCATTTTAGTAATATGGCTAAATTTATCCCATGTCTTAAAACCATTTCTACTATCAACTTAGCCCAAATCTTCTTTGATGTTGTTTGGCATTCTTTTGGTCTTCCCATAAGTATCATGTCTAATTGTGATTCCTTTTTATTGGTCATTTTTGATGATCTTTATAGAAACTCTTAGGCGTGTCTCTTAAATTTTTTATTGTTTTTCATCCCTAGTCTAATGGTCAAACTGAAGTCGTTAATCGTACTCTTGTTTAGAGTCTTCATATTCACCATCATTTGTCCCCGTCCAAGTGGGATTTGATTTTGACCCATATTGAGCATGCCTATAATAGAGTTGTCCATTCTTCTATAGGTCATTCACCTTTTTAATTTTGTCTACGTTTTCAACCATTAGCTCCATATGAGTTACCTTTATCACTTTCATCTCTTGTTACTATTCATGTGCAAAAAGAATAAGTTAAAGCCAAGTCCTTCATTCAACATTTGCAAAAACTCTAGTCAAAAGTTGTTCAAATTTTGTAGAAGACTTAGTAGCAATAGAAGCAGGCTGACTAACATCGTGTTCCACATCACTTCCAAGTTGGAGACAGATTTTGGTTGTACCTCGACAAGCATAATTTTCTACATAAGACACAGTAAAATCAAACCTCTTCACTATGGGCCTTACACCATCCTATAGCAGATATCTAAGAATGTATTGTATCTTGATATTTGAGCACACTTAGACATTCATGATGTCATCAATGTCGATTTGCTCAAGCTATACAATGATTCCACATTGGAAAAAACACTAACTATCACTGATCTTGTAGATGTTATACCTAACATTAAGCTTCCACTTCATGTTGATCATGTGTTTGACACTCGAGCTCGCCACACTCTCTAGGTTTCTGCCACTTCCTACCTTGTAACCCTATGATATCAACTTCCACATCAAGCTCTTTAGATTTCTCACCATCATATGGTTCGAGACTTTTCTCATCTTATGTCTATATTGGATCCCAATACTCCTATGGTGGGATAGAATTATAAGGATTCAAATTAAATACCTTTTTGTAATAATATATTAAAATACTTTTTTGTAACATTTTATATTTTATAATGTTGTAATATTATGGCCACCTTTTTCATATGACAACCTTTTCATATGTAATATTCTCGTGGATCTTTTTGTTCATTCCAAATCATCAACCATGTGGAGGATACCCAATCCGGTCAATGTATTTGTGGCTCTTTGAGGAATATCAGGCTTCCACGTAATAATCATGGCGTCCTTCATTTACATTATGTAAAAAGACTATTAATAGCCACTCTTGATAATGAAATGGGCAACTAATTTCTTATTAATCCCTTTCTTGTCTGATTGGTCTCGTTCTCATATAAAAAAAACCCGTGTTTTATAGGGAATGTATCAATTACCAAAGTCCACCCTATGGAGCTAGGAGAGCACATACTAAGCATCTTGAATTCTCTGGTCAACTAGATCATAGAATTTTTTTTAGATTATCTTATCTACAAATTCTTAGGATCTAGCCAGATTTGTCAATTTTCATAATTGGATTAAGACGAAGTGAGAGATAAAAGGGTAAAGTCTATGTAAACTTTTATTGATGTTAGGTATTAAGGTTGTATCTTTTGTTGATTGATATGAATAATAAAAATATCCTACATGCTTGATTCCATCATATCTTATTAGATAAAGAGGAGAGTATGTGTGAGGTACCCATAAAGAGAGGAGTTGTGAGGAGTGTTATTCAAAGGGGCAATCATCATCATCTAATGACATGCCCTATGTTTATCAAAGCAAGTTTTATAAAGTTATTTTTTATGAAATTTTTTCTACACCATGACTTCATAGTGGTATTATAACAATTTGATATTTATAAATATATTACTTGACAATATTCAAATTTAGAACTTGAGTTGCAAACTTACTCCAGTGGTAAGGGCTTTGGAATATCTTTAGAATGTACAAGGTTGAAACCCCACTCAGTATGAGGGTACCAGGACCCCTTATACAAACTTGTGTAAACTCATTGAAGGAGGACATGAGGATGGAATGAAGTGAAAGGGGTGCAAACCCTAGGTGTAGTAAAGCATTATAGGAATATGGTTTTTTGTAGCCTGCTCATTATACTCAAGGGGACATGAGAATGAAACCAAGTGAAAGGGGTGCAAACCCTAGGTGCAGTCAAGTGTTGTAGGAATATGGATGTTTATATCCTGCTTGTTGTACTCAGGAGGACATGAGAATAGAATAGATTGAAAGGGGTGTAAACCCTAGGTGCAGTCAAGCATTGTAAAAATATGGTTTTTCGTAGCCTGCTCGCTATACTTAGGAGGATATTAGCCACTCTTTAGTTTGTTAGAAAGCCTCTTTTGTTAGAAGAAATGTCTCTCAGGGATCTTTGGGTTCATGGGTGAACCTTTCTAATGAACCTATGCCCTCTATCAAGATTTTGGAGGATGAATTTGGATTGGATCTTATTAATCATGAAGCCCAAATAGTTATCTGCAAACTCAGGGACAAAAGACCAAGCCTAGAGGAGCTCAAAGGATACATTAAACTTTGGTGGTCCAATAAATTCCAAGTAACTTTTCTACCCAAAAATTTCTTTTATGTTTTCTTTTTTGATTTAGTGGATAGAGATAGGGTAATCTATTATAGATACAATTGTTTTTTGGACAAAGGGGTGTCTATATACGACCTTGGACTCCCAGTTTCAACCCCCTTATAGAAGAAGTTGATGGCTTCCTAGTTTGAATGAATCTATATGCTCTCCCTATGGAATTTTGAGGAGAGAATATATTCGTTAAAATTGGTAACGCCATTGGTGCATTCCAATTTATGGATGCCCAAATAGAGGAAAATTTGTCTAATAAAATTAATGAGTAAAGCAAGATTGATTATTTGGATGGATGTTTCAATTCCTTGGCTTCAATCCATTACTATATCCTCAAGAAAAAGGGAATGGATCCAAAATATTTAATATGAAAACTTCTCCCTAAGATGTTATGGTTGTCAGCAATATGGCCACCTAAAGAAGAGATGTTTGGTCATTCGATCATGCTTTGATTCGTCCTTGGTGGAGGATAAGGCCTTGCACATAAATGATCCTAAAACTTCAACTCTCTTAGTTCATAAGAAAGAATTTCATCCTCTAGTTATGCCATTTTTCTAACAGGAATCAAGTGAGCAACAGAAGACTCAACCTCGAAAGGAGAATTTAATATATCCAAAAAGCAATGCGCCTATCTAATATATCAATCGAAATCAACATAAAAGCATAAAATGATACAATATTGCATATAATGAGAAAATGGATGTTTATTTTATTAATATTGAAAATGAATCTTAGTTACAATCATGCCCCTCTTAGGGTCACCCAAATTTTGATACAATTGATACAATTCCAAAGCCCCCAACGGGGTAGGCACAATACTAATGCTCTCTAAATAGTCACAAACTGCTCTAGGGTGGAGTTGACCCTCTTCTTCATGTTGAGGAAGGAGTTAGATGATTGAATCTCCTTTGAATCTGTTTCCTACGATCAAGAAACAACATAAAAGCATTAAACGAATAAGCAACCTCTCATAATGAGGCCCTTTGAGGAAAACATGCATAAATATGCCATAACAACTATGAAATCAAGAAGATGGATAAAACATATTAAACTTGTGCAAGATTCATAAATATTGTTAGAAACATGAAAGCAGGAAGTGCAACTATCTATCTACTTGATCAATTGCATGAAATTAAGCAAGTTAACATGAAAAGAAGCCATTAATGTCCTACTTACTATAATGAAAACAAGATTGATTAAACCCTAAATATACTGGTCATATTATCTCTAAACATGAATTAACCCACTAAAATAACTAATCTAACCTAATTAAGCAT
This sequence comes from Wollemia nobilis, assembly GCA_028583015.1. Lineage (NCBI taxonomy): Eukaryota > Viridiplantae > Streptophyta > Pinopsida > Araucariales > Araucariaceae > Wollemia > Wollemia nobilis. The sequence goes on along the minus strand of JAQPPZ010016467.1, from coordinate 8,621,432 downwards.
ACTGAAACAAAAATAGTAAGGATATCTGTCACCTGTTGCAAACCGTAGCTCTGATGAGTGGTCTGCACTGTACACCATGGATTTCAGCCATGGCGAGCAATTAAGTAGCTTTGCCCTCCAATTCTAGGGCTATGGGCTTGATCCTCCTTTTCAAATTTATGATCAAGGGTCACCTCAATGTCCTCTGATAGGTTTGGCGGTTGAATTGCTTGATAGGGCCTCCGTTTGCCCGAATTAGCGTTTCTTGGCGTTCTAGCTCCTTAGGGCATCCATGGCATGAATTTTCATGATGCTTGACTAGTTGGCAATTGAATAACAACACTCCCTCTCAATGCACTCAAGTGAGTCCACAATTCGACAGGGCTTCGTTGCTTCAATCTCCAATGCTTGCTCTCTCTCTTTTGCCCTAATTCTGAGGGGTACTTATAGGACTACCCAAGGGCTAGGGGTGGCTTCATGGAGAAGCCAAGATCAAGAAGAGGTAGTTGGGACAGTTGGATTGGAAGCCTCTGGAATATTCCATCCTTCAACTACCTTCTTCTAGATCAAATGGTCATTCCAACCGATTTGGCTCGGATGAAGGCCAACTGAACTTCAGTTTAGACCACAGGTCATAGCTACGGCCTAGACTGTAGACCGCAGGTCTTAACCATGGTTCAGACTGTAGACTTATGTGGTTCATACTGATTAGGCCAAGGAGCCCAAATTGAGTGGTTAGAACCACTGCTCTATCTTGGAGTCTATCCAAGATCTTCCATATGGTCTTGTAGCATGTCCCATATGAGTAGTCACCTTCGACATGATGCATTTTAGGTGTCTACAGATGCCCCTTTTGAGATGCATTGTGAGATCGAACAACGCTGAGAAAAAATAGACCTCCTAAAATGATGTCAAAGGTTCTATGATGATCATTAATTGGATCAACATTAGATGCCCTAGGTCCTGCAAAAGGATGCGCATCCTAGAATCATTGCTTCCAACTGGGTGAAAGGCTTAAATTTGAAAGAGTTTGCACTCGTCATCAGACATTCGGGTAGCTTTGGTGCTATAATAGGAGTTAGGCCTATATAACCGAAAGGATGAGAGTTACAAACTAACTATCATATTTGCTATTTTCCCCAAGCAAAGGGGTAAGCTTATGATAGTTGTTGACAATGATTCGTAAGATGAATGCAATTTGACAAGATCAAGGGATCTACAATTTCAGGGATCTTCTGTTGATTTTGATTATGATTATGATATTATGACTACCCCCTCAAGCGACGAGTCGATGAGGGTAATGACAATGAATAAAGCGACGAGGTCGCTTGACCACAATGAATGATCTACACAAACTTAGATTTGAGCATTTAATTACTTGGCTAGGCCTAGTTTAGCGTATGATTGCAACTATTAATAGTAATTGCACATTCCTATCCCATGGAGCAGTCAGGATGCAAAAGCCTTCTTAGGGAATCAAAATGATACAATGCCAATTATATTTGTGTTGAATCAATTTATCGATGATCTGCTAAAAAGATGTCATAGGAGAAATGACATGAAACACCTCATTCCCGTGGAGCGGTCCAGCCTTGAAGGCCTTCTTCGGGATTGAAAAGAAGCATATCAAATCAACGATGACAATTTTACCCCAAATTTCCTTATGGTTATTTACTCATCTCACCAGATTGCATGGAGCGTTAGTCGCTGCAACCACCGAGTGTATAGGGTAAATGACTGAATACGAGGTGCATTTGGCTTTTGATTTGTTTAATTTTTTTTTGACTTTTTGAATTTTTTATTGATCCTGGTGCTTGAAAATCACCAAATTTGTTAAATTTATTGCTCTTATTGAGATTCTGATCCGTTAGGAGTCATTAATTTATCAGTTAAGACCTTCCCACGGTGGGATTTTAGTGCATTTATTGCCAGTTGCAAACCGCGCTCATGGGCTACAGTTAGCAATTTCAAATTTGGGAACCGCAGATCAGACCTGCGATCGAAAAACCCTAATTTTGGGACCACGATTGTTAGTTGCGGTCCGCCAAAATTAGGAAAAGTATATATAATTTTCCTATTTGAAAATTTCATTATCACTCCTACAAGCAACTAAAACTGAGAGAGCTTTGAGAGGTTAGGAAGTAAATTTGACGTGAAGCGCTGTTGAAACTACAACCTGACACCTCCACACATCCCGATGGCAGACCCTGGGCAACCTTCTACTAGCAGAGGCCTCGGGGTGGGCAAGGTAACTCAAAACCGAGACCTTGCACTCTCTACCAACTTAAAATGAACCACATTAATTAATGGGTTAAATCAATCTCACTAAACTGTTGGCAATGAACCTCACCTTAGACTAGGCTAGATTTAGGATTTAATTTTTGGTCTACTAGGCTAGGAAGTGACCCAAAAAGGTCACATTCCTAGACCGCAGTTGGCAGATGTGGTTCCCAATTGATATATTGGGAACCGCAGCTATCAGTCGCGATGGGATTCAAATCCCAACGGTCAAATTTTGATCGCATGCGGACCGCAGTTCTGACCCGCGGTTAGCATCTTTTGAAAAAAAATTCAATTTTTTTTTCTAAGGTTTTCTGGCAGTTAATGCCATTTATTGCACTTTTGAAGTACATGTTTGTTTTTTTGTGAAAATTTTTTTGCATGTTTTTGTCTTTTTAACAATTTTTAAATTTGTTTGACATTTTTTAAGGTCGTTTTTAGCTATTTTTGGTTGTTTTTAATCATCTTTTCCCTTATACACTGTTTCTTTTTAGAAATTGACTTCTAGATCTAGAGATCCGGATATCCTACGCACCCTCCGTAGGACCTAGAGCGGTAGTGGTTTGGTGTCATTGGCTTTGGCTACGTTTTGGATCTACCTACTATCAGGGTAGATCAGGCCTACATGACTGCATTGGCCCGACGTTGGAATGCGTGGACCAACACCTTTCACCTATCGATAGGTGAAATGACTATCACTCTGGAGGATGTCTACCAGATCTTTAGGATCCCTATTGATGGTGAGCCCATCACCTCTTCCTCCTTCCGAAGCAAGGAAGAGGTGTTTGATTCTATTTTTGGTGACCGAAGCCAGGATGCCCAGGGTAATATTGATCACGAAGGCATCCACATTGGGTACTAGCAGAAGAAGGGCATCTTCTCTGTCAGAGAGGTAGTATTCATGCACTTGGTCGTGCAGATTGTTCTTCCAGACTCCTCGGGCATGAGGATCCCCTAGAACCTTCTGGCCAGTGTCAGGAGGGTTACACAGAGCTCTACCGATCATCCACTCCTCCTAGCCTGGGGGAGCACTCTACTATGCCAGTTGTATCGAGAGATATACCAATTACTAGCAGGAGCCAAGTAGGGATTAGCTGCAGTCTACTTCTCCAGATCTGGGACTGGCAGCATATCAAGATCGAGCATCCTACGGAGCTACCCCTTGCTATTACTTCTATTTATGACACTCATCAGTACTACGTCGCATACTGGCCCCATGAGGAGTAGGGGTTCCAGAGCAAGTCCCATGCTAGGGACGTAGAGCACTACATTGGTATATTTGTAGTGCTTCGGTCGGATGACATTGAGTGGCACCCTTATATGGATTGCCCTACATGGGGGGAGACTGGCGAGCGATAGCACCAGGCTCGACGAGATAGGTGGCTACTTGGATGCAAGGATGAGATCCATGAGTATCAGTACTACTCTCATGTCTTGCAATAGTTTGGGATAGTTCAGGACATACCGAAGCTGCCCATCATCTACAGGTGGTTGGTGCTAGAGAGTCATTTACCTTGGATTCAATCGACACCACTGGGAGACGCGACTGATGAATTCTAGGAGTCGAGGGTTTCTAGGGTTGGGACCACCCTAGCATATGATACTTGGTGGTCCCTACTATAGTGGTAGGGATTAGGGCCCCTCGACCGGACAGATGACGAGGTGGAGGCTAATCCAGAGGGGTGTAATGTGCACCAATAGACTAAGGGTGGATGGGGCACCGAGGCCACCGTAGGGGAGGCTCCATAGGTCGAGGCTAAGGATGAGGTATCCGAGGAGGGTGAGGCACCTCCTGATAATGAGGTAGGGTAGCTACTGGCTCAGGTTGTAGATTTATAGAGTCAGGTGGGTAGGCTTCAGATCCAGCTACTACAGAGGGATACTAGTCTCGCCACAATAGAGGTGAAGCTTAGACATGGTCAGAGCTAGTGGAGGAGCTATGAGGAGGAGAGGCCTCTCCTCAAGGCATAGTTGACTACAGCCGATATAGAGATCCAGAGGCTCACTATTGAGCATGATCTTGCATAGACACAACTGGATCTATTAAGGGCATCGAGGGGAGATCCCTCATCTACACAGGTTGTCATGGCGCCTCCCGTAGCACCATCATCTGTACTACCAGGAGGCCGTGACCCCATGGCCGAGATTAGGTGGCTCACTTCCCTCATTGAGGAGGGTAATAGTATTCAGAATGTGAGGGCAGCTCGCATCTCTCAACTAGAGGGCCACATTAGGCTGATAGGTGGGGAGGTTCCAGAGGACATGTACTCTATCGGGACCCAGAGGAGCAGCTCTAGGACCAGGACCAGGGAGACAGGGCAGTCCTCTACCAACTCTAGTCATAGGACCCATAGGACTGAGAGGACACATAGGTCCTCTAGCACTCACGGAGCCAGCTCGTAGAGGGGCCATAGGGATGGCGGAGGCGATGGAGGTGCCTCACAGTCTAGGGGTGTAGGCCCTTAGTACAGATTGCAAAGATTTTTTTTGTTGTACTATTTTTGAGTGTAAGGTCGAGGACCTACACAGTTGTAGCCTATGGGAATTTTTGATGTACCCCTGATGTACTCATTTTTGGACACACACACACATATATATATATATATATATGAGATATTGATCATTTTGGCTCATTATGTGTACTTGTGTATTTTTAATTTTATGTTTATGTTATGCACATGGATGCAGATGTTTATATTGATGCTATGCTTATGTAATGTGATGTATGGATGACATGCACTAGATAGCTATTTAATTTATGATGATGATGGTATGCAGTGATCTAGATGCTTAGATATGCTATTTATGATGGATGCATATGGATGCGATGTTTACTTTTAAATGCATATTTAATTTTACTTTATTGTATGCATTTAATTTATGATGATGTCACAATATGCTGATGTAATGTATGTAATGCATTATTTACATGATGGTAATCTAATGTAAATGAACATGTATGCTTTAATCACTTAAAACATAAGGAATGAATGTGATATGTGTTTAACAATCTAATGGATGACACCACAGAATGTGTAAAAATCATGAATGTAATTGAAAATCCTCATTATAAGAATTTAATCAATTAATCACCCATATATGAAATGCAATGATATGCCATGGTATGATGCAAATGATATAATATGTCACTCTATTTTCTTTTTGCAATTTTGAAAAATATGCACAATATAGTCAGTGGTCGTCTAGATATCGTTTTTGATATCCATCCGATATCTATCCTATATCTTGATTGTGCTTTATGTAATGATGTATCATAGATTCGATACTTTGCAGTTTGATTATTTGAATGACTTTATTTTATATGGTTTGTGATATTTGGTATTTTGTTGCTATTAGAGAAATTTTTGAGGTTTTCCATGAGACTCAAACACCCTAGTAGACTTCTCAAACGTCACATACTAACTGTACAAGGCTTTTGTTGGACAAGGCTTTCATCATGAATGACCCAACTATTCATTATCCCTGTGTGTGCATGTGAGTATTTTTAGATAGACCATAGGCATACCCCAGATGTCATTCGGGACTCTTCCAACCCATATGTGAGATCGGGTTCCTCCTATGTTCGTATCATCCTTGTTTTAGACTTGATTGGACTATACTGCTAGACAACCCCAGGCACCTAGAGCTAGCTCATCTCGCAAATTGATCAAGACTACCCCTCCAAAAATAGTCGGGACTCTTTCAACCCATTGCTGCAATTGGGGATCACCCAATAGAACTACTACTCCAGAAGCAAGCGGGACTCTTTCAACCCATTGCTGCAATCGGGGTTCATTCTATGGCTTTGAATAGTGAACAATCTAGGGATTCAAGTTCTCACCCCGTTTTTGATATTTGCTCATATGTAGTGATAAAAATCGCTGTTTTTCATGTTTTACTTGAGCAAGGGATTTGTATAGTGCTTTTGATTCACTATATCATTTTATATTTGAACTTTGAACTTTGGGTTTGAAATTTAAACTTTGTATCTATGTACGAGTAGGGGAAATTCTTGTCCTTTTGCCAAGGTTCACCACTCTAGACCGAACTATTTGCAAGATAAGCAGGTAATAAAACCCATCTCTCTAAATACCCAGGACCACTTTCGTAGCTTTCATCCTCCCTTATCTTAGAAGGATTTTAAATGTGTCAATTAGTGACGGGATCCTGATATGCCAAGCACTATCACAACTAATGACCTCATCTACAAAAGCAAAAGAAGCTTTCTACGACATCTGAGAAACCCACTAGGTATGGCTGAGTGACTGGAAAACTTTGGTATATATACACACATATAGCAATAGGTGTTGTGTATGAATGCAGTGGATTATGATAAATGCAAAGGTGCATGATTAAAACACAAACGTGGCATCGTTTGTAAGACTGACAAACACAATCCATCCTACTACGAAATGCAACAGATGACGAATGCCTATATGCAATGCAATGATGAAATGAATGCATGTGTAAATGAAAATGCATAATGCAAATGCAAATGTTTTTGGATTTTATGCTTTACCAATTTTTTTTGTTTTATTGATTTTATAATTTTTATTGATTTTGAGCCTTTATATTTGACCAAATGGCGAGTACATGCCTTTGGAGCCTTTAAATTGACCAAGCAATTTTTCAAAAAATCCTTGGAGCTTTTTAGGATGACCGAGCGGTTTTAAGCAAACCCTCAGAGCCTTTTGGGGTTGACCAAAGGTTTGAAATACCTTTGGAGCTTTTTTATTGACCAAACTACTCACAAGAGAGCTTGGAGCCTTTTAGGATGACCGAGCGATTTTAAGCAAACCCTCGGGGCCTTTTGGGATGACCGAGCGATTATAAGCAAACCCTCGAGGCCTTTGACTGACATGACCAAGCGGTTTTAGGAACCCTTGGAGCCTTTTTCTATGCTCTCAAGCATAAAATACCTTAATATGGATGATGTTGAGAGGTTCGGGCTCTTCAACACCTCCTAGCGACATTAGGTGACCCAAACCAATATTTTTAGATATGATATAGGGTCCTAGCCAATTAGCCATGAATTTGTCTCACATATCAGGCGATAAATTAGAGTTATGTTGGTTCTCTTTCAGGAAAAGATCCCCAACTTCAAAGTCTCTCTAGTGTACTTTGATATTATAAGCTCGTTTTAGTCACTCTTGATAAACGTAGAGATGCTCCAGGGCATTCACGTGACATTCATCAAGCAACATCAGTTGATCCAGTCAAGCTTGCCACGCGATGTCATCATCGATGAACTCTTTCAATGCGACGTGCAATGTTGGAATTTCCAACTCTAAGGGCATAATGGCCTCAGCACCATATACTAGTGAAAACGGTGTTGCCCTAGTGGATGTCCGAATACTAGTCCTATAAGCCCATAATGCAAGGGGCAGCTAGATATGCCAATATTTGTGGTTTTCTTGGACCGTATTTTTCAATATGGCCACCATTATCTTGTTTGAGGCCTCAACTTACCCGTTTGCCTGCGGATAATAAGGAGTTGCAAAATTGTGTTTGATTCTATATTTAGACGTCAAAGCTCTCACAGTTTTGTTCTTAAATGATGTTCCATTATCCGAAATTATTTTGGATGGAATCCCAAAATTACTTATGATATGCTCCAGTATAAACTCTGCTATATGAGCTCCATTTGTCGTTGTTAAGGGTGTTGCTTGATGTGCAAGGTGCAACCAAAGTATTGTCATTGTTGTCAACACAGTCAGGTTGATCAGTTGATGCAATGGACAGGAATGGATAGGAGTTGATTGATGAGCAAGGTGATGGACAGGAGTTGATTGATGAGCAAGGTGCAGCCAAAGTTATTGTCATTGTTGTCAACACAGACAGAGGATCGGTTGATGCAATGGACAGGAGCAGAAGTCATTAGATAGATCAGTTGATGAAGTGAACAAGAGTTCAGAGATCATACAGAGCATGTACAATGATTCTCCAAGAAGACAGAAGTGGCCCAGATTCAGAAGATCAAAGAAAAAGACAAGTAAGAAAACTATCGCGATATCGCGACATGTTTTCTATCACGATTTCGCGACATATCGGAGGAGAGAGAAAGTGTAGCAAAATTGTCACGATTTCACGACATGGAGGAGAGAGAAGGAAGAAAATTGTCATGATTTCAAAAGAAGAAAATTGTCGCGATTTCGTGACATATCGGAGGAGAGAGAAAATGTTGGCAAAACTGTCACGATTTCGCGACATGTTTCATTTTCGCAGTCCAAAGCGAAGAGAAAGAGGAGAGAGAAAAAGATGTCACGATTTCGCGACATGTTTAGAAAGCGCAAGGAAAGCTGTCACGATTTCGCGACATGTTTAGAAAGTGCAAGGAAGACTATCACGATTTCGTGACATGTTTTGAAAGCACAAGGAAAGTTGTCATGATTTCGCGACATGTTGGAAGCAAAGAAGGCAAGTGGAAAAACTGTCATGATTTCGTGACATGTTCGAAGAAGAAGAGCATGCAAGGAAAACTGTCACGATTTCGTGACATGTTTGGAGAGAAGGCGCAGGCAAAGAAAACTGTCATGATTTCGTGACATGTTTGGAGAGAAGGCGCAAGAAAAGAAAATTGTCATGATTTCGTGACATGTTTGGGGAGAAGAAGCTTGCAAAGAAGAGTGTCACGATTTCACGACAATCTGCAAGAGAGGGTAGGATGAAAATGTGTCACGATTTCAGACATGTTTGAGAGAAAGAGCTTGCAAGGAAAAGTGTCATGATTTCACGACAATTTGCAAGAAGGATGGTACGGAGAAAAAGTGTCACGATTTCGTGACATGTCGGGTTTTCACGATCGAAGGGAAGAAAAGCGCTAAGGAGGAAAAGATGTCACGATTTCATGACAGGAGAGGAAGACTCCGAAGGATGAAGTGTCACGATTTCATGATAGAAGCAAAACAAAAGAGCATGGAAGTAGAAGCGTCGTGATTTCATGACAAATTCAAGGAGGAAGAGCTCAAAGGCGAAAGCGTCACGATTTTGTGACATGTTTCATTTTCACGGGCATGAGACAGAGAAGAGGTCAAGGTAGTGAAAGTGTCATGATTTCGTGACATGTCAGATTTTTGCTAGGGCTTGCGGAGAAGAGTGTACGAAAGCGAAAGATGTCACGATTTCGTGACATGTCTTGTTTTCTAGTGCAAGCCAAGAAGAGTAGCAAGGAGGCGTAAGTGTCACGATTTTGTGACATGTTGTTTTTTCGGGTGCAAGTTGAGAAGAGGACAAGAAGGCGAAAAGTGTCACGATTTCGTGACATGTTATGTTTTCACGGTCAACTACCAAGAAAAAGTCAAAGGGAGAAATGTCGTGATATCGCGACATGTCATAGTTTCATGGGTAAAAGCCGAGAAGCATACATAGGGACAGTTGCAGAATAAGTTCATGCATCAAGATAAGAACTATTACAGGTGAAGAGTTAACTGGAGTCAAAACTATAGTTGTAGGGAGTATTGCAAAAGAAATCATGCAGTTAAATAAGAATAAGTAAACTAAAGTAATTACGACAGTTACAGGGGCAGTTACAGTGACAGTAAACAAAAGTCGTTACTACAGTGACAGGGGCCGTTATAAAGAAATTTCATGCAGTGGTGGTTACTGAAAGTCATCAGAAGAAGACCAAGAGTTGGATAGAGAAACGTTTCAAAGAACCGTTCTATTAATAAGGTTGCATGTGAGAATAAAGAAGCCGTTACTATTAATAGGTTGCATGCATGAATATGGAAGTTAAGAATAGAAATAGAACATCGTTATAAAAGGATATTTGTGTGAAGTAGTAAGGTTGAGCTCCATGCGGGAAGTGAGTGCAGCGTGTTGAAAAATAGGGGGAAAGTGCTGTAAAAGAGAATAGAGAGAGAGTTGCTATGAGGGGAAAAGAGCCGTAGGATAGTGAGATAGTGCTACGGGCTGTAAGAGAGCTGTAAGTGAGAAGAGAAAGCCAAACATAGGGGCTAAAAGAAAGCAGCAAGAGTGAGCCATAAAATAGTTGAGATTTGTGCGGTAAGAGAAGTGTTGTGCTCAGAACGGGAGCTTGATAGAGCAGTGTGTTGCTGTATAGAGGGATAGTGCAGTGGGCTATTAAAAAGTTGGAAGAATGTTGTAAGAAGTATAGAGCTGTGAGAGCTGCAAGAGTAAGCTATAAGAAAGGGTTGTAAGTGTGCAGTAAGTAGAGCTGTAAAAGAGTGTATGCTTCCATGAGATTGATTTGAGTTAAGATAGACCAGTGAGGGTCTTGTAACACAGAAGGCATTTTTATGTCAATCAAGATTTAAAATAGAAATCCAAGTTGGTGCTTGGAATCAGGGGTTGGTGCTCCTTCCAGTTGGTGCTGGTAAATTAGGGGTTGGTGCTCCTTCCAGTGGGTGTTGGTAAATTGATTGTAAAGTTGGTGCTTTGCAATGGCTGGATTTGGATGGGAGTCCAAGCAGTCTATTTTGAGGAGTAGCCAAAACTGGTGAACCTCGTTACATCTTGTGTTATGTGATGCTCTCTTGTGGTACTTGTTGTTTCTAGTTTTAAGCTTTCATTGTTTTGGCTTTAAGAGTTAAAGTTTTAAGTTTTAAATAGCTGCACTGATTCACCCCCCTCTCAGTGCCATTGTAAGACTAACAATTGGTATCAGAGCCAAGTTCCCAGTTCAGGCTAAATCAGTCAAGGTTGATCTTGGATTAGTACACAATGGGTAAGAAGAATAGATCCTCCTCCAAAAAGGCATCTCAGCCAGTTTTAGTTCATGTGGAAGAGAAAACTGAACTAGAGAAGGTAGAAGAAGTGAACTCTGAAGTATGCAATGAAAACACTGAAGAAGAACAGGAATGTGATGAAAACCTTGAGGCTGAGGCTGAAGTATATCTAAGAGGTGAGTTGATCGCTGCACTTGAAGAGTTGGGTTTAGAAAGGAAAAAGAACAAAAGAATGTCCAAGAAGTTAGAAGAATATGGGGATGAGATTGAAGATCTCTTCCTACAAGTTCAAAAGGCCAAGAAATCCGAAGAAGCCTTGAAGACACACCTGGATGATGTATGCAGCACAAGTGAAGAGGAATCTAACAAAGTTATTGTTGATCTAAAGTTGCAAGTAGAACAGTACAAAAGGATTGAAGATATTCTCAGGTCTCAAATCAATGAGAAAGAGACTGTTTGCTGCCAACAAGAAGAAGAGATTGTTTCATTGAAGAAACAAATAGAAGAGGCCAATATAAATCTCAAATTTGAGAAGAGCACAGAGTTACTAGATACAATGATAAAGCAACAAAGAAGCTCCACGGCTAAGTTTGGTCTTGGATATGAAGCTGAACAACCTTCATCTTCCAAAAATGCAGAGAAGAAAAAGTTCACAATTGAAGGATCAAAGCGAGAAAAGTCTGAAGCTGAACAACCCTCATCTTCCAAATATGCAGAGAAGAAGAAGTTCAAGGTTGAAGCTAAATCTTCAAAAGGAAGAAAGCATCAAAGAAGATCTACAGCAAAGCAACCACAACAAAAGAGGTTCTCTCACTCTCACTCTTTTAATAATAATGCTTTTAATGGCTATTGTTCTAAATGCAACTCGCTATGGTCACAAGGCATTTTATTGTGGATAGAATAATAGATCAAAGAGTTATGCTGATAAAAACACATCTGCTTTCTTGAGTGAACACCCTGTGCAATGTTTTAAATGTAATGGCCATGGGCACATAGCAAGGTTTTGTCCAAGCACTTCTGTATCCAATCTAAGGCAAGACCATAGATTTCATCAGACACACAGAATGCAATACAGACATGGAATAAAACATGTGCAATGTTTTAAATGTAATGGTCAAGGGCACATAGCAAGGTTCTGTCCAAGCACTTATGTATCTAATCTAAGGCAAAACCCTAGATTTCATCAGACGCAAAGAATGCAATACAGACAGAGAATAAATCATGTGCATAAAAGAAAAGAAAATAATCATCCATCAAGAATGCACAAGAGACAACCCCGCAAGAGAAATGTTCAAGTTCACGAACAGGGGCAAAATAGGGATGTAGTTGAAAAACTCAAGCCCAAGTTCAGGAAAGTCTGGAGAAAGGCAGAAGAAAGGAAATCGTGTCTCCTTGGACTGAAGGAGGCTACTCCGCCATTGCTCTAAGCAACTCCAGGTGGCACATCCTCAGGGGGAGCAATATGAAAGTTTCATTTTAATGCTCCTATGTATTTGTCTGGGTATCTGAGGATGAAAGACCAGCAGTCGAGAAATTGTTGTACAGTTGTCAAAGTTTTTGTCGGTTTATGTAGTGGACTGTGGAAGTACCGTGAAGGGTTGTGATTAAATTGAGAGCTGGCACCCTTGGTAGTTTTGATATTTGTCATTGTTTTACTGTTGATGATTCTTCTGCCACTGTTCTAAATTACGGATCATAACAGATCAGATTTTTGGTTTAATGAAAGAATGCGTGCGTGCCCTAGCTGCGTACTTGTGTTTCATTGTAGCAGCTGATAGGCATTATCTGAGATAGAACATGCAGCAAAGAGATGCCAGAGTCAAAGCAAACAGTGGCACTAGCACCCAGTTCGTCAAGAGTGCCAAGTGGCACATGCAAGGCAGAGACGTTGAGAGAATAGCGCCCAAGTGGTGAAGCGTCAAGGAGGACAAGATGCCTATGCACCTAAGAAAGTCTTGCATTATTTGAGGAATGCGAGATATTGCTTGAGGAAGTAGAATACCGAGAGTTGATGACTGTGCACTGATTGAGGTTCCAACGCTAGAGGTAACGGTCCAGAAGTATGAGTTTGAGTAAGGTGTAAAAGGATATATTGTTTGTATGCTTTATATGTCTTTTTATAGTTGACTTCTAAGGATTGGAGTCATAAGGTGTTTTAAGGAATAAATATTTTTGTGGTTACTTTTATGATCTAACCCTAACTTGGTGGCAAAGTTGAGGGTGGTGTTGGTAACAGGTTGAAGAACTATTCTCTTCTTCTTCAAACAAAGAGGAAGCATTTTGCACTAGGGTTTATGTTAGCAAGTCTTGCTACTTGCATTGAGATGGTGAAACCCTTAGTTGGCTGTTTTGAGATTGATGGTTGAGTTGTTGTCATAGAGGTTGTTTTGATCAAGTTAATGCTTTACTTGATACATGATTTGGGCTTACTCCATTGAGATTGATTTGAGCAAGTTATTCTCTGCATTGGTGATTTATGTTGGTGGCAGTTTTGTTCAAATACCTTTGGAAGGAAAAGGATGTCTACTAGTTTCCTTTTCATGTAGTGAATGGTTGAATGCTTCAAGGTTAATCTTGAGTTGAATAATGTTGGTTAAACCTTGTCTATAAGCGCATTGTTGTTAAAGCCCTAATTGGTTGAGAAAAGATATTGGTTGTGGAAAGAACATGAGTATCATTGTTAGATGAGTTATTGCATGGTTGGCAATTGTTGGGTTGTGTTTCATGTTCTTGAGAAAAGCATACTACATCTATCTTATTCTTTTGAGATTGAGATTGAGGTGAGATTGAGATTGGGAGTTAAGTATAGAACATATTGAGTCTCTAACAATTCTCTTTATGCTTCTATGAGGTTGATGAATCACATTGGGTCTCTAACAATTCTCTTTGTGGGTTCATGCTAAGCAAGTTTTTCTTGATGAACTTGTGAGCTGATTTGTACAGGGTCTAGTGAGGACTTGTGAGCTGATTTGGACAAGTTCTATGTGAGCTTGTTAAGCAGGTTCTTAGTGAGCCTATGATAGAGTACAGAGGACAGAGTCTCAATGGATAGAGATCCAGCAGCCAACACAGTTGAAGATAGATCTGAGTTAGGATTCTTCAAGTGGACAAGTTTGAGATTGCAGAGCAACAGAGGGTTGAGGCTCAGAAGACAACGTGAACTGAAGTGGTCACATATTCCCAAGAATAGTCTAAGAATTGACTAGCTATCGGGATCAAATTCTCAGGGGGAGCATTTATGCATTTGTTTATCTTATTGCTCATATTTATGATTTTGGCTAACAGTAATAATTTTTGCCTGAGAATGTTGTGCATGGACTCAGGGGGAGTCTTGCAGCCGCCCTTTGGTATTATTGTCAAAGGGGGAGAAGAATTACAGGTAATTGCACACAATTACGTGTGTTGCCAACAATTCCAAAGGGGGAGATTGATGTGCAAGGTGCAACCAAAGTATTGTCATTGTTGTCAACACAGTCAGGTTGATCAGTTGATGCAATGGACAGGAATGGATAGGAGTTGATTGATGAGCAAGGTGATGGACAGGAGTTGATTGATGAGCAAGGTGCAGCCAAAGTATTGTCATTGTTGTCAACACAGACAGAGGATCGGTTGATGCAATGGATAGGAGGAGAGGTCATTAGATAGATCGGTTGATGAAGTGAACAAGAGTTCAGAGATCATACAGAGCATGTACAATGATTCTCCAAGAAGACAGAAGTGGCCCAGATTCAGAAGATCAAAGAAAAAGACAAGTAAGAAAATTTTCATGATATCACGACATGTTTTCTATCGTGATTTCGTGACATGGCTGAGGAGAGAGAAAAAGCAAAATTGTCATGATTTCATGACATATCGGAGGAGAGAGAGAATGCTGGAAAAACTGTCATGATTTCGTGACATGTTTCATTTTCGTAGTCCAAAGCGAAGAGAAAGAGGAGAGAGAAAAAGATGTCACGATTTTATGACATGTTTAGAAAGCGCAAGGAAAGTTGTCATGATTTCGTGACATGTTTAGAAAGTGCAAGGAAGACTGTCACGATTTTGTGACATGTTTTGAAAGCACAAGGAAAGCTGTCACGATTTCATGACATGTTGGAAGCAAAGAAGGCAAGTGGAAAAACTGTCATGATTTCGTGACATGTTCGAAGAAGAAGAGCATGCAGGGAAAACTGTCACGATTTCGTGACATGTTTGGAGAGAAGGTGCAAGCAAAGAAAACTGTCATGATTTTGTGACATGTTTGGAGAGAAGGCTCAAGCAAAGAAAATTGTCACGATTTCATGACATGTTGGAGAAGAAGCTTGCAAAGAAGAGTGTCACGATTTCGCGACAATTGTAAGAGAGAGATGTACGGACGAAAAGTGTCACGATTTCGTGACATGTTTGAGAGAAAGAGCTTGCAAGGAAAAGTGTCACGATTTTGTGACAATTTGCAAGAAGGATGGTACGGACGAAAAAGTGTCGCGATTTCGTGACATGTCAGGTTTTCGTGATTCGAAGGGAAGAAAAGTGCCAAGGAGGAAAAGTGTCATGATTTCGCGACAACAGCAGAGAGGAAGACTCCGAAGGATGAAGTGTCATGATTTCATGATAGAAGCAAAATGAAAAGAGCATGGAAGCAGAAGCATCACGATTTCATGACAAATTCAAGGAGGAAGAGCTCAAAGGCGAAAGGTGTCATGATTTTGTGACATGTTTCATTTTGTGGTGCATGAGAAGAGAAGAAGTACAAGAGCGAATGGTGTCATGATTTCATGACATGTCATGTTTTCGCTAGTGCTTGCGAAGAAGAGTGTACGGAAGTGAAAGATGTCACGATTTCATGACATGTTTCGTTTTCACGTTGAAGCAAGAGAAGAGTGCAAGGAGGGAAGTGTCACGATTTCGTGACATGTGTTTTTGCGGGTGCAAGCTGAGAAGAGGACAAGAAGGCGAAAAGTGTCACGATTTCGTGACATGTTATGTTTTCATGGTCAACTGCCAAGAAAAAGTCAAAGGGGCAGAAATGTTGTGATATCGTGACATGTCATAGTTTCGTGGGTAAAACGAGAAGCATACAAGGAATAATAAGTTCATGCACAAGATAAGAATATAGGTGAAGAGTTAACTGAGTCGAATGTAGTTGCGGGTATTGCAAAGAAATCATGCAGTTAAATAAGCATAAGTAAACTGAAGTAATTACGACAGTTATAGGGGCAGTTATAGTGATAGTAAACAGAAGTCGTTACTACAGTGACAGGGGCCGTTATAAAGAAATTTCATGCAGCGGTGGTTACTGAAAGTCGTCAGAAGAAGACCAAGAGTTGGATAGAGAAACGTTTCAAAGAACCGTTCTATTAATAAGGTTGCATGTGAGAATAAAGAAGCCGTTACTATTAATAGGCTGCATGCACGAATATGGAAGTTAAGAATAGAAATAGAACACTGTTATAAAAGGAGATTTGCGTGAAGTAGTAAGGTTGAGCTCCGTGCGGGAAGAGAGTGCAGCGTGTTGAAGAATAGGGGGAAAGTGTTGTAAAAGAGAATAGAGAGATTGCTATGAGGGGAAAAGAGCCATCGGATAGTGAGATAGTGCTACGGGCTGTAAGAGAGCTGTAAGTGAGAAGAGAAAGCTGAACATAGGGGCTGAAAGAAAGCAACAAGAGTGAGCCATAAAATAGTTGAGCTTTGTGCAGTAAGAGAGTGTTGTGCTCTGAACGGGGTGATAGAGAAGTGTGTTGATGTATAGAGGGATAGTGCAGTGGGCTGTTAAAAAATTGGAAGAATGCTGTAAGAAGTACAGAGCCGTGAGAGCTGCAAGAGTAAGCTATAAGAAAGGGTTGTAAGTGTGCAGTAAGTAGAGCTGTAAAAGAGTGTATGCTTCCATGAGATTGATTTGAGTTAAGATAGACCAGTGAGGGTCTTGTAACACAGAAGGCATTTTTATGTCAATCAAGATTTAAAATAGAAATCCAAGTTGGTGCTTGGAATTAGGGGTTGGTGCTCCTTCCAGTTGGTGCTGGTAAATTAGGGGTTGGTGCTCCTTCCAGTTGGTGCTGGTAAATTGATTGTAAAGTTGGTGCTTTGCAATGGCTGGATTTGGATGGGAGTCCAAGCAGTCTATTTTGAGGAGTAGCCAAAACTGGTGAACCTCGTTACATCTTGTGTTATGTGATGCTCTCTTGTGATACTTGCTGTTTCTGGTTTTAAGCTTTCATTGTTTTGGCTTTAAGAGTTAAAGTTTTAAGTTTTAAATAGCTGCACTGATTCACCCCCTCCCTCTCAGTGCCATTGTAAGACTAACATTGCTTCCACCCAATTTGTGAAATACTCAGTAGCCATGATAATAGATGTATTTTGGCCCGATGACAGAGGAGATATCTTGCCTATAATATCTAATCCCTACTAAGAAAATGGCCAAGCCGCTTGGTTGAGCTGTAAGGCCTACGATGGCAAGTGCGTAAGATTAGCATGATGCTAACATTTGATGCATTTCTTGACATACACATTGCACTCTTTCTCCACAGTGGGCCAATAGTATCCCATTTGAAGGATGCACTTGACGATTTGCATGCCACTGAAATGGCCACTACACATACCGTCATGAGCTTGAGAAATCACCCAAGATGACTCTTGGAGCTCTAGACAACGAAGGAGAACTCCATCATAACCTTGTCGGTACAAAATATCTCCTATCAAGACATATTTAGTCACTTTCTACTTGAATGTGCATTTTACGGCATGCGATAATCCCTTTGAGATTATACCAAGTTTTAAGAAGTCTTGGATTTGCGACATCCAGATCTGACAAGCCTCAGCTTCAACTGCCAAAATGATTTGCTCTCCTTGTGTATTTGCTTTTGCAAATACAGACTGGGAAACAACCTTGTGGGGAATGGTAGTACCACTCCCTATCA
This sequence comes from Wollemia nobilis, assembly GCA_028583015.1. NCBI lineage: Eukaryota > Viridiplantae > Streptophyta > Pinopsida > Araucariales > Araucariaceae > Wollemia > Wollemia nobilis. Next base: position 8,603,590 of record JAQPPZ010016467.1, on the reverse strand, counting down.
TACTCTAAGAGGTTAATGACCCCCAAGGTGCCTTCTTTAGAAAGTCTTTAGCTCTGCAGAACCATTCAGCTTTTGGTTCCATGCTAATCATGTTGACTGACATTTTATTATCAAAGGCTTCATGCTTCGTTGCAGGATGTGAAAGCATTTGGACATGGATGGTAGTGAAATCCGTAGATGGATTCTCAGGGATTAAGGATCCCAAAGATGCCATGTTGTCTGCAAACCTATTTGAGGAGCGAGGTATTGCCTCGATGTCATACCATTCCAATTTAGCCAAATATGTAACAACAAGATATTTATAGGCTTTTAGTATGGGACATCAACACTGAAAGAGCCCCTTAACTTGGTTAACTATGAGCAAGGAGTCACCAAGGATGTTTAATCTCTTAATATTCATGGCGATGGTTGTATGGAGGTCCAACAGTATGGCTTTGTACTCAATGTTGTTGTTGGTGCAAGAAAAATCTAATTTAAATGACATGGACATTGGAGCTCCTTGTGACGTGAAAAATACTATTCCGCACCACCTCTTTGCTCACACTTTGAATCGTCGAAGAACAAAGTCATGTTAGCATTATTCTCTGGTCCTTCAGGTTCGAGAGCTTTGGATATGACGAAGACTGCATCATCTGGAAGCTCGATGGTCAAAGGCCTACTGTTTGATAGTAGTACCTCAGTCATCTGATCAGCTATGACTTGTCCCTTAATGGAATTTTGACTTATAAATTCTAAATCGAATTCTGTCAATAGAATGATCTACTTTATAGTACGTGTATTATGATACATCTTACTCATCATGTACTACAAAGGATTTTGTTTTGATATTACATATGTTGTATGACTTAAAATTTAATGCCGTAATTTATTTGTAGCAAACACTACTACTTAACATAGTTTCTCCACATACGCATACCCTAGCTCATAACTCACCAAGGTTCGGCTAATATAATATATGGCTTGTTCTTTGCCTTGCACGTTCTTTTGGGCTAACATGATCTCTAATGCAAAGATGGTTGCCGATATATATAGTAGAAAAGGCACATATGGCCTTGGTGGATCTAGTACTGGCGGCATCACCAGGTATTGCTTTATTTCAGCAAAATTTGCTTGATAGTCCTTGTCCCAGTTGAATGGGACCCCCTTATGTAGCAGTTGATTCATGGGTTGATATTTATCTGATAACTAAGCGATGAATCACTTTATCGATGCTACTTTTCTCTAAAGGCTCCTTAATTATTTAATATTGGAGGGAGGACGCATCTCTAAGATAACCTTGACCTTCATTGGGTAGACTTCTATGCCTCGTTTGGAAATAATGAATCTGAAGAGTTTACCAGAAGTTACACCAAATACGCACTTCTTAGTATTCAACCTGACAATGTGCTCTATCAGGCAATCAAAGACCTTCCTCAGGACCTCAACATTCTCACTACATAACAATGACTTGGCCAACAAGTCATCGATATAATCCTCTAGAATCTTATGCATGTAGTCATGAAATATGTATGTCATGGCCCGCTGATATGTAGCACCAACATTTTAAAGACAAAATGGCATAAATTTATAGCAAAATGTTCCCATGGCATTATAAATGTGGTTTTATGTTGGTCTTTGGGTTTAATCCAAATTTGATTGTAACTAGAAAAATTTTCCATTAAGGAGAGCATTTCGTGACCTGTAGTTGCATCTACAAGAGCATCAATATTTGGCAATGAAAATGAATCCTTGGGTGTTGCCTTATTCAGGTATCTGAAATCCATACAAATACATATTCTTCCATCAGGATTTTCTATGGGCACCATATTGGATACCCATTCTGGATTGTCGATGGATATTACAAACTCTACGTCCAACAACTTTTTTATCTCATCTTTCACCATTAAGGCTACTGTTGGATGAATCTTTCTAAGCTTTTGCTTGACCGACTTCTTCTTCAGATCTAGCAAAATGTTATGAGTAACCAATTTAGGGTCTAGACCTGGCATATCTTTGTATATCTAAGAAAAAATATTAGGTCTCTCTTTCAGTAGAGGGATGATGGTGGCACGCTCATCTGGAGTGAGACTCTCTCTAAATTTAACCTTCCTTGAAATAGTGGGATCACTACTGATATCCACATCGAAGGTTTCCTCTACTGACATATTTGATCCCTCCTCAAGCTGATGAGGCATAAGAATCAAATGGATGTCATCCATCGGGTTGATGGTTCCACATCAGAAGCACCCTCAACATGATAGACATCATAAGCACATCCTGGTGCAAAATGAAATGGCTGTAACATTTCTTCATTAGGGAAGAAATCTTCAGGATCAACAAGCAAGTTAGCGTGATCCCAGTCGATAGCATCTACATTTAAATGCAACGGTTTGGACAAATTTGCTAGATTTTAGAGAGGATTGGTCAAATCAATGGATACCATATTGATGGAATGGAATTGATCTCCAAGACCACATGGATGAACCTCTACATCATCGATGTAGCTCTCATACCCAATATATGGCTCTAATGGCATGGGTACAAATGGGTCCTCTCTATGAGAACTACGGATGATTAGATCCTCTCTATGCACTGGTTGTAATATGGGATCATTCGACTCAAGGAGCTCCATGTAGGTAGGTGGAAAGGGAAATAACATGTGATAAATCAGATTAAATTTTGGTGGTATTCCCCTAAGGCGAGGGTTGAGTTTGATTTCTCTTTGCATGTCCTTAGTCGTATAAGGCGCATTGCGGTGATGTAGGGCTCTCTCCATTTCATCCTCTTCATCACTATCGTAATACAATCCTTAATTTACCCCAACAGTAATGGGACATTCTAGAAAATGCGGTCCCATGAATCTCACTTCTTGGTCACTATCATCAATGTCCAAAAAAATTGGATAATAAGTTTATATGTGTGACGTCGATGAGAAAACTGGCTCTGCTTCTTCCCCTAAATGATCAATGTTGGGAATAATCTCTCCTCGATAACATGTTTTTACTCTGTAGGCAATAGGTGATGCACATACAAAGAACTTAAATAGCCCCCCTCAGATTCATCTTTGGATTGATCGTCGTTTGAGGATTCACTATTGGCATCATAACTCGGTCCACTTATCTCGAAGGTGGACTCCTCTCCATCATCACTGTAGAGATATCCTGACTTGAGATCACCTAAAACTATGGGGTTATGCCCCTGCATACCTGTGTCATTAGTAGCATTACGAATTTGATGACCCAGGTTGCCTCTGGGGTTCTGCTCTGTGTCAGTCTACTCTAAGAACCCTTCATGATCTTCTTCAAGTGGCTCATAAGTGACGACAAATACCATCAGGTTATTCCTCCAGAAGCTGGAAGAATTAGGATGATATGGGTTGAAGTCCATATCATCTCCCAGACTAAGGTATAAGTGATCTAAGGATACTGTGAGCAAATCATCTTGTCCTTGTATCTATAATCCCAGCCCGAACCTATTAGTTTCTATCTGATAACATGGCTCAAGTAGAGTCTTACATCCTTGTTCAAACAGACCAAGTTCGTACCCATATCAATGATATAACTTGAAAATACACATGGAGTACTCCAGGTTGGATAGATAACAAACATTTACTATGAAAGGTTTGTCACCATCTTCATCCATGGGCGTTCACGTTGGAAGTTGATCCAGCCCAACGTAGATGAAGTTAGTCTGATTGGGTGGCTCTCCCAATGGTACTATTGATCCAACTGAAAAACGATGAGCATGCGATCGACCCATCTCTTGTGCAGTCTCCAAAATTGATCCTAAGGTTACATTCTACAAAATATACTCATCTAACCCTATGTTGGTGAGATGTACTATCACCCACGATGCGGATGACCCTGTTGACGATGCAAGCGAGGCAGGCTAAGGTACCTCCTCAGCTATGTCCTGTGCCTCCTCCACTTCCATGGGATGGGAACCTCATTGGCGATTGGTTCGGGCACATGCTTCTTCTCTTTTTCACCCATTTTTACCTTTAACTTCTTGTCATCCCAAAGCATCGCTGATGCAGTCGATTTCAACGAAGTAGCAGTAGTGTGCTCAGATCTGTGTGATACATATGTTGATGGTTGAGCATGTACTATTGGTTTACCTCCTAGATTCTTAATAGGTGACACAGGTCGAACTTCCAGGTGCTTTTATGAGAGTATGAAACCCCTAGGCAAATCTGCTAGGTTCACAAGCTTGAAAGGCTCTTCGTCTGATAACACTACGTGAACCCGTCCCTCATGCAAATATTTTTTACAATGATGTAATATAGAGGGAACACAATGCATTTCTCGAATCCAAGGCCTCCTGAGTAGGATGTTATATTGCATGGCACCCTCTATCACATGACACATCATAGAGATGGTATTTAGGCCTACCTAAATAGGTAGGATGATTGTGCCAACCGTCGAGCATAGGGCATCGTTAAACGCTCTCAATGTGAAGGTGGTGGGCACAATATGTGACTTTGGTAGCTTTAGATGATTCAATGCCTTGGTCATTATTATATTGATCGATGAACTAGTTTTTATCAAGACCCTCTTAAATGGCATGTTATTAACACATGTAATGATATGCAACGGTGGGTCAGTCATATCTGTAGGAACCGTCCTGATTTCATGATTGTAAAATTGGATCATGGGCTCCTGGAATTGTTGTACCTGTACTACGAAATTGGTAAATGCTTGAGCATCTTGAGACTGTATTTTGGACCTTAGAATGTCCATAAGAGTCTTCTTATGCCTAGGGGACTATTGTATCAATTCATATATAGACAAATTCGTAGGAGCTATCTGCAAGTTTTGGACCAACTTGCTCCATATGGTCACCACCGGTCTCGTTGGTGGGCCTGGAATATTTTGAGCTGGTCGTTGATTTGACTTAGCTTGTATCCTGATGGGAGCATGAGGTTTATTTAGTTGTTCATATCTCCCATGTATTGTAACAACATTAATCATACCTACGAACCCCTAGGTAGGCGGTTTGACATGCACTTGGTTGACCTAGCCAACATTGTTATGCGGTGCCTCATGGTTTGGTAATGGATTTTTATAAATCCCCATGTTTTGGTTGTTGGGTGCTAGTGGATTACTTGGTACTACAAGCTCACCTTTTTCAATCATGTTTTGCATAATATGCTTGAAGGACCAACACACTTCAATGTCGTGGATCTTCGTGCGATGGAATATGCAAAACAAGTCATCCTGATACCCCTTTGACTTGGGTTGATTCGGATCAACCAGCTTAACCTCAGGAAGTCTGATTACCTTAGCCTCATATTACTAATGGAATATTGATGTCAATTATTCCATAAAAGGAGTGAACTGGTGAGGTGGGCGTTGTTCTTTTTTTTTGCCCTTATAATTATTATTGTGCTTTTCGTACTGCATAGGAGGAGGTTGGGTCTGATAATTTTGCTTTTGTTGCCCTTTATCCTCTCTCTAGAGGTTTAGCACCACCTAATTTACATGGGCCTACTTGCCCTGATGTTTCGTGGAGCTCTTCTTATGCCCCTCCTTCCTGTTCTTGAGCTTCAAGTTGTCTTCTTGCAACTTGATATCCTCAATTACTTTGGCTTGCGCCAAAGCTTCCTCAAATGTTGGATACTGCTATAGTTGCAACAATAGTGAGATGTTCTTGGCACAACTCTTGGTGAACATTCAGGTCAATTTCATAGCAGGAATAGGGAATGACAGCTTTACCATCAATCTCCTCCACCTATTTTTGTACTGTTCAATTAGTTCATCATTGCACTGAGCTAGCACAGCCAAATCAGAAAGGTTAGCCTATTTCTTGATGCCAAAAGAAAAGCGTTCAAGGAAAGCATCAGCCAACTGCTCAAAACTGGTGATACTATGCTTCTTTTGCTAATTGAACCACTCTTGGGCTAGGCCTAAGAGGGTTGTGATGAATATATGCAAAAGCAATGCATTGTTGCTCTTAATCTGGAAGCATGTATCCAAAATGCTTGTGACATGCTCTTGTGTGTCCTCATCACCTTTAAATTTATCTAGCCTGGGCATAACAAAATGCTTAGGATATGTTGGAGCAGACATCAAAGGGTCCAAAGGCTCATTATGAATTTTTCACAATGTCATTTTTTGAAGCATCACACCTTGCCTCTCGATCGCTTTTACCTTCTTAGCTAAGGCCTTATAGGCCTGCGAGGATAGAAAGTCCTCCTCCCTGAGTTGACGTGAGGGCAATATTGGAGGTACATTCTTCCTCTATCGAGGTGGAGGACGTTGCTCTTCTTCCTCCTCAACTTGGGAGTCTTCAGGATACTCTTAATTATTTCCCTCTCCCTCTTCTTCCTCATATTTTTGTTGCCTCTCATATTCGAATGGTGGTGGTCGTTCTCTTTGTAGGGTACTAATATGAGTGTGAGCATCTCTACGCTCCTACTGCACATCGACTTGTGAAAAAGCCTTTTTCTAAATGCACTCTTTGTTCTCCATGTAAGTGTATAGACCATCCCTAGATAGCCTATCCTCCTACTCTACATGCTCCTTTTGGGTAAGGATGTGTTCCTCATGCATGCATTGCTCATATAGTCTTTGTATGATGAGACTCTACGCCTGAATATTCTCATCTTTGATGCGCTGCCTCTCTAGGCGAGTATCCTCCAATTGATCCTGGAGGAGCTGTCATCCCTGCTCGGATACCAGTCTATGTAATCTATCAAGTTGATTGATCGTAACAGGCCTCTGGTATGCATGCTCTGTGCAGGTGACCTTATGGTTTTCTTACCCATATTACTAATTTGTGATGCTTTTTCCTTTGTACGTGAAGATAGCATTGGCATCCTGCTGAGCTCTACGCTCTGTGCCACCATGCGTGGATGGTGTATGTGTCACATGAGGGTATTTGGAATCCTCTTCATGCTCTCTAGAAGTCCTAATATAACTCATGCTATGCTCACTCGGGGCACGAGTGGGTGGAGCTAAAGGATTATAGCCTATCTGTTCAAGGATGCTATCTAAGTCGTCCAACAGTCTGGATCTCCACCGCTCGTGCGGTGGTGTGCCATTGGCTCCAACATTGACCATATAAATAGTGATCTTTTGATGTTCATTATGTGTGGGATTCTGCATAGGCCTATGCTCAGCGGTGGCCCTGTCTGCATGCCCCTAAATGGACGGGTTTCGATCCTATTTGTACTTTGAAGGTGGAGCCATGGATCCTCCTGTAGACCTATGATGTAGGGGTACCAACTTGGACCCCTATATAACATACTCTTTGACAAATCCCATGGACGTGCATGCAATGCAATCTCAGTAATAGCTTTCGAGTGGAACACCCTCATGCTAAGAGACTCCATGCTTTATTTTGTGCCTAGAAGAATGTATAGAAACTCCTCTATCAGAGGTACGCTCAATAGGTTCCCCTCGTGTCGAATTGTCTCCTCTAATGCTCGTCGAATGACATTCGAGAAGCGCATGTGGGCTAGGATTCGACATATGTTGTTGTGAATTTGTCGGGTCTTGTTCATTGGCATCACACTTATGCCTTTGCTGAGCACCCCGTGTCTCCACCATGGTGTACCTAGTGTCTATATTTATTCTTTATTACACAAAAAAGGTATACAATGGTGATTATCTCGTATTAACTTTTAAAAGTGAGCCCTAAACTGTTTGATGTTGTTTCAAATTTGTTGTGTCAGTAAAGAAACTTCTTATCGTGTTTGAAAGCTTGTTGGATGATATTCTCAGTTTAATTGGCTTTCACTTGTATACTCACAACTCAACAACTTGGCTATGAACTCCAAGTCGCATAATCCAACCTATAATGTGTGGTAATGAAGCCCACACACGGTTAGGGAGCACAGGTCCTCCCAGATCCTAACTCATTTTCCCTCAGGCAGTGTTATACCCTTCGAAGAGAATACATACAAATTTTCTAGGGTACGAAAGGTTCTCGGATCCGATATTAGTCTAGTATCCAAGGGTACATAGGATTTGGGCCAACGGATGGAAGTCACCTCCACCATCGTTGAACCCTACTAGTGGTTGGATGTCACTCCCAACTCACTAGCGTTTAATTGAAACGTGGTGTGTGTGGTTTGTTTTAATTTTTGCATAGAAAGAAAAATGCATAATACAGTATGAATGATTATTTCCTACATGATATGCAAAAATAAACGTTTCATTTTTAGAGAATGCATGCTATATCCTATATGGTTTTTTGACAATGCAAATTACGATGATATAGCCTCTGATTGGGCCTCAAGAATGCAAACCAACACACAATTTAAACCTAGCATCCTGGATTCTAGGATGGACTGCACTCAGAGGTCCACTATTCCTAGAAGCGTCTAGCCAAACTTAGAAAAGAAACCCCAAAACCTAATTCTTTTCATTTTAGTGTCTTAATTAGATTTTTCCTTTTCTACTTTTTGGAAAACATAGAATAAAAAAGTACAGAGAGTAAAAAATGGGGTATACCTCAGGTCCTCATCTGATCAAGCTTTGGCTCCCTTCTATCTGTTATGTCTACTGTAAACTGCAAGTCTGATGCGCGGTTCAAACTGCAGGCCGCATTTTGCAACCGTGGGCCAACAATGAGACCACAGCTATAATCTACGATTTGCACCTGATATAAAAAAAAAATATAGGGGTTAGATATCAGTTGCATAAATTGCAGAGTCCCACCGTGATCGCCTTCTGACCTATCCAAAAAAAAATGCGCCTATCTAATATATCAATCGAAATCAACATAAAAGCATAAAATGATAAACAAGATTGCAAATAATGAGAAAATGGATGTTTCTTTTATTAATATTGAAAACGAATCTCAGTTACAATCATGCCCCTCTTAGGGTCACCCAAATTTTGATACAATTCCAAAGCCCCCAATGGGGTAGGCACAATACTAATGCTCTCTAAATAGTCACAAACTGCTCTAGGGTGGATTTGACCCTCTTCTTCACGTTGAGGAAGGAGTTAGATGATTGAATATCCTTTGAATATGTTCCCTGTGATCAAGAAACAACATAAAAGCATTAAACGAATAAGCAACCTCTCATAATGAGGCCCTTTGAGGAAAAACATGCATAAATATACTATAACAATATGAAAACAAGAATATGGATAAAACATATTAAACTTGTGCAAGATTCATAAAGATTGTTAGAAACATGAAAGCAGTAAGTGCAACTATCTATCTAGTTGATCTATTGCATAAAATTAAACAAGTTAACATGAAAAGAATTCATTAATGTCCTACTTACTATAATGAAAATAAGATTGATTAAACCCAAATATATTGGTCATATTATCTTGAAACATGAATTAACCCACTAAAATAACTAATCTAACCTAATTAAACATACTAAAACATAAACAGTAAGGAGATCTATCACCTGTTGCAAACCGCAGCTCTCATGAGCGGTCTCCACTGTACACCATGACTTTTAGTCGTGGTGAGAAATTAAGTAGCTTTACCCTCCAATTCTAGGGTTATGGGTTTGATCCTCCTTTTCAAATTGATGATCAAGGGTCGCCTCAGTGTCCTCAGATAGGTTTGGTGGTCAAATTGCTTGATAGGGCCTCCGTTTACATCCATGGCATGAATTGTCATGATGCTTGACTAGTTGGCAATTGAATAACAAAACTCCCTCTCAATGCACTCAAGTGAGTCCACAATTCGACAGGGCTTCGTTGCTTCAATCTCCAATGCTTGCTCTCTCTCTTTTGTCCTAATTATGAGGGGTACTTATAGGACTACCCAAGGGCTAGGGGTGGCTTCATGGATAAGCCAAGATCAAGAAGAGGTAGTTGGGACAATTGGATTAGAAGCCTCTAAAATATTTCGTCTTTCAACTACATGGTCGTTCTAACTGATTTGGATCGGATGAAGGCCAACTGAACTTTAGTTTAGACCGTTGGTCACAACTGTGGCCTAGACTGTAGACCACAGGTCTTAACCACGGTTCAAACTGTAGACCATGGGTCTCTTCTGTGGTTCAGACTGATTAGGACAAGGATCCCAAATTGAGTTGTTAGAACCACTGCTCTATCTTGGAGTCTGACCAATATCTTCCATATGGTCTTGCAACATGTCCCATATGAGTAGTCACTTTCGACGTGACATGTTTTAGGTGTCTGCAGAATCAAATAATTTATAAAATATAAATGATTACTAAAGAGCATCCAATCAGTTCCATGGAAAATATTAGCACCTTAGATAATATTGTTGAAAATAATTATGAAACAGTTGATGATAGTCAATTTTCTAAAATTAAAGATCATACATAATGTGTTACAACTAGATATTACCTCAGGAGTTTGAAGTGCAAAAATTCATTCTTAGATCTTGCCACTTTGAAGGAGGAACCTATGCTACAAAAGAAAAACAATCAAAAGACCCATCAACTATGAACTTCGTAATAGCCCCAATGGTTTTGGACTGTTATTTTTGTTATGATTGGGTGGTAGCTACAATTTTTTTTTAAGTTTCTATTTTGGAAGTGGTCTACTAATCTGTCATGTTTTGGAAGTTGTTTTGTCGATATGCGGTAAGCTAAGGTTAAAATTTAGTAGTAAGTGGATGATAGTATTTTTTAAGGTTGTTGCAGCATATTGTACTATCTTACACAACTTGATGTACAGGTTTGGGGACCCTAAAGCCCCTTTTTATCTTAAAAAAAAAATGTTTTGTATAGTCCCAATAGGGACATCGCAATGGCAAAAGGTATTTGGCTCTCCTAGCGGAGACCCAAGTTCAATTCATGGGGAGGGTGGTCCCCGATGTGCCCCTACTTTTCAACCTATTCAAAAAATATATATTCAAATTTAGAACTTCACTAGTTGAATTATATCATTTGATCTTGCTTTTAACATTTTAAAACATGGTTTTTAAATTCAAAAACAAATATTTTAAAAATTGGACTGAAAATATGAGATTGCATCCTATATTATTACTATAATTCCTATAATTCTTGAAAATGAAGATGAATTTGGAAAAAAAAATGGTTTTTTAAATTCACAAACAAGTATAGCATCTCATATTATCATTATAATTTTTATAATCTTTGAAATTGAAATAAAATTGTGACTTAAAAATATTTAAAAAAATCCTTTTAAATCAACATAGAGAAAGTTTTTATCCACATCAACAAGACTTAAGACTCAAGAATATTGGAGATGACTAGTATTCATCCTGGGATGACATCTAAAATATGAATTTAATTCCATGGGAACTCAAGAAAAAAATCAAATATAATAAGGACAAGGAATTTAAAGACCCCACAAAGGATTAGGATTTTATTTTTCTGAAAATATCTCATCTTTTAGGAGCTATATCTTCACGAAGGGTTATCCGATTCAACTGATTCTTAGACCAATGATGCACCTTGCCAGGGCCATAACTTTTTCTTCGAGTGTCCGTTTTGCCCCGTTCTTTTTTTAGAACATGCAGAATTGCATGGAGAACCTAAGAAAAGTGGCCCATATGTTTGCGTGCAAGAAAATGCCTCTAGGAGGCCCAAAATTAGCTTTTAATGTAATTTTCAGTTTTCGCAACTGAAAAGTTATCATAACTATTAGTGTAGAACTAGAGTGGGGTTGCTATCTTGGGGTAGTGGGTATTATTGAATAATGGGTGCATGATTCCATTTTGGATGCCATCCAATTTTTTTAGGGTTACTAAAAATAGCAAGTGAGTTGCTAAAAATAGAAAGTTACTAAAAATAGTAAGGGGGTAGCGTAGGCTAGGGTTTTTCTTTTTGGGAGTATAAGAAGTGGGAGACTCTATTGTAAGGGGGATGTGAATTCAGTTAATGAAAGGAAGCATTTGCAGGTTTCTTTTACTGGTGTATTTTGTATGATGTCTTATCTTGCAATTTTACCCTTGGAGTCCATTGTCGGTCTCTTGCAGTGAATTTACATCAATTGGTATCAGAGCGGGTGAGATCTCGCTAGTGGAAAGAAGATGAATAGAAGAGGGAGAGGGTGAGGGATATATGCCCAAATGAATAAGTAGATGGAGGATCTACATGCAAAAATAGCATGGTTGACTGGTGCGATTAACCGCATGGTGGAGGCCCGCACCAATGTGGACCCAGATCTAGGATCTGATAATGATATCATGGTTGAGGAAGGTGGATCTGAGGATCACATGGAAGAAGAACTAAAAAATTTTGAAAGTAGGCTGATCCGAGCCTTGGAAGGACTTAAAGGAAGTCGAGATGGAATCAAGATCAAGGTTTTCGAGTATGTTGGTGGGTTAAAACTAGAGGAGCTAATCGATTGGGTAAATAGTATGGAGAAGTATTTTGAATGGAGTAATCTGGTTGAGGAAAAGAAGGTGAAACTCGCATGCATGAAGTTGAAAGGGTATGCTTTAATTTGGTGGGATCATCTACAGATGGAATGATAGAGGAAAGGAAAAGCAAAGATCAAGGCTTGGGATAAGATGAAGAAGAAGTTGCAAGAAAATTTTGTGCCTGTAGACTATTCCCAAACTTTATTTCATAGATTTTAGAACCTTTGATAGAAGGACCAAAGCATCGAGGACTACACCAATGAGTTCTACAAGCTATCTATTCATGTGGAGCATAATGAGATCGAAGAGCAAAGGGTTGTAAGGTATGTAAATGGCCTAAGTTATGCTATTCAAGATGAGTTGAGTATGCATCGTACCCTTACTATAGAAGATGTGTATCAGATGGCCTTGAGGGCCAAAGAAAAGCATAAGAGGAGTAATTATAGAAGAGGGAAGAAGGGATTGGTATCTTCTCCAAATTGAGGGTGTGGTGGATCTAGCTCATCAAAGGGAGAATCCTCAAATATAGAGAAATAGGAAGAGATAGAGCAAGGTCATGGTACCTACCAAAGAGGAAGAGGAAATAGAGGAGGTCGAGGTAATGGGGGAGGTCAAACTGGGAATGGATCATGGAAGCCATATACCTATTTTAGATGTGGTGAGGAAGGTCATAGAGCATTTGAGTGCACCCACTATGATGTTGAAGAGAGGAATCAGGGAGGATAGGCTAGAGTCAACCTGGTTGAGGAAGAGGATGAAACTGAGATAGAAGTTGTTGTAGATGCAAGTGAGAATCTCATGATAAAGAGAATATTGATTGCTCCAAAGAAGGCAAAAATGCAAGCGGATGAGGGTGGTGAGTCCTGGCTATGAACAAATATCTTTCGCACAAGATGCACATCGGGAGGAAAGGTATGCAAAGTAATCATTGATGGTGGTAGTTGTGAGAATATGGTCTCTAATGTAATGGTAGATAAAATGAATCTAAAATGTGAGAAGCACCCACACCCCTATCACATTTCATGGATCAAGAAAGGAAATGAGGTGACTATTGATAAGAGATGTTTAGTAAAATTCTCAATCGGGAATACTTATAAAGATGAAGTTTGGTGTGACGTGATTCCTATGGATGCCTATCACATACTATTGGGGAGGCCTTGGCAGTATGATAGGAAGACCATCCATGATGGGGGTCAAAATACATACACCTTTTGGAAGGATGGTGCCAAGGTAGTATTGTTGCCTCTTCAGGAAGAAGGGCAGAGCGAGAGTTTTCTGACTACGAAGGAGTTTATCATAGAGGCACAAGAATCTGGTTGGTGCTATGCATTGACAATGAAGAAGATAGAGGTAGAGGAGGTTCCTATACCACCAACAACATCCAGGTTGTTGAAGGAGTATGCTGATGTCATACCAGATGAGTTACCTGATGGGTTACCATCAAAGAGGGATATTCAACATCACATTGATCTAATTCTTGGGTCAGTTCTTCCAAACCAGGCAGCCTATCGGTTGAGCCCAACCTAGAATGCAGAGTTGAATAAGCAAGTGATAGAATTGATATAGAAAGGATTAGTAAGGGAGAGCATGAGTCCTTGTGCAACTCCCACCCTGTTAACTCCGAAGAAGGATGGCTCATGGTGGACGTGTGTAGATAGCAGGTCCATAAATAAAATTACTATCAGGTACAGGTTCCCAATACCTAGAGTGGATGATATGATGGATGTCTTAGCAGGGGCTAACTACTTCAACAAGATTGATCTACGGAGTGGTTATTATCAGATCAGGATTAGAGAGGGGGATGAGTGGAAGACTACTTTCAAAACCCGATATGGGTTGTACGAGTGGATGGTGATGCCATTCGGGTTATCAAATGCACCCAGTACCTTTATGCGGTTGATGAACCGAGTGCTACGAGAATACATTGGTAAGTTTGTGGTTGTCTATTTTGATGATATCTTGATTTTTAGTAAAAGTGAAGAAGAGCACTTGCACCATGTGAGGTTGGTGTTAGATTTATTATGGAAAGAGAAACTATATGCTAATTTGAAGAAGTGTAGATTTCTTCAAGAAAGTCTAGTGTTTTTGGGCTTTGTAATTTCCAAGGATGGCCTGAATATGGATGAGGAAAAGGTGAGGGCAATTCTTGAATGGCCTATTCCAAGGAATGTAATAGAGGTGAGAAGTTTCCATGGTTTGGCAACTTTTTATAGGAAGTTCATTAGAAACTTTAGCAGCATTCTTGCACCCATAATAGAGTGTATGAAGGGAAAAACTTTGTATGGACAAAAGCAACAACTCAAAGTTTTGAACTCTTGAAGAAGAAGGTTTCAGAAGCACCCATGCTGGTATTACCTAATTTTAGAAAAATATTTGAAGTTGACTATGATGCTTCACATGTGGGGATTGGCATTGTGTTGAGCCAAGAGGGGCGGCCAGTAGCATTTTTCAATGAAAATTTGAATGAGGTAAGAAAGAATTACTCCACTTATGATGTAGAATTTTATGCAATTGTGCAGGCACTGAGGTATTGGTGACATTATTTGTTATCCAAGGAGTTTGCATTGTACACTGACCATGAAGCCTTAAGGTATGTCAATTCTCAGAAGAAATTAAATAGTAGACATGCCAAGTGGGTCTCCTTTTTGCAAGAATACTCATTTGTGTTGAAGCACAAGTCCGGTAAGCAGAATAAGGTTGTTGATGCATTAAGCAGGAGAGTACTATTGGTAACCACCATGGAGAATGCAGTGGTAGGCTTTGAGGGGATTAAGGATTTGTATGAATCTGATGCAGATTTTGGAAGCATTGTACAATAGTACAAAACTCCAGTTGTGGGTGAGGTTGGTCGAATATTTGTTGAGTATGTTATGCAGGATGGCTATCTATTTAAGGGGAAACAATTGTGCATACCTATTGGTTCCATGCGGGAGAATATCATCCATGAGCTGCATAGTGGTGGTTTGGCAGGACACTTTGGCATAGATAAAATAGTTGCTCTTGTGGAGGAAAAGTACTATTGGCCATGGTTGAAGAGAGATGTAATTCGATTTGTGTCCAGATGTAGAGTGTGCCAGGTGGCTAAAGGCCATGTACAAAATACAAGGTTGTATACACCCTTACCAGTTCCCCTAGGATCATGGACCGACCTGAGCATGGATTTTGTGCTAGGGCTACCCCATACTCAATGAGGTAAAGATTCCATTTTTGTTGTAGTAGATAGGTTTTCTAAGATGGCTCATTTTCTTGCTTGCTAGAAAACCAATGATGCAACCAAGATTGCAGTACTTTTTTTGATGAAGTGGTGAGACTGCATGGAGTTCCAAAGACCATCACTTCAGATCGGGATGTTAAGTTCTTGAGTCATTTTTGGTGGACATTGTGGAAGAAACTGGACACAAAGCTATAGTTCAGTAATTATAAGGATAAACCGAGGTTATGAATCGGATCTTGGGCAATCTTCTGAGGTGCATAGTTGGTGAGAAGCCATGACAATGGGATTTAGCCCTATCACAAGTAGAATTTGCATATAACAGCTCAGTGAACCGCTCGATAGGCAAATCACCATTTCAAATTGTTTATGGCTAGAACCCCAAGGGTGTTCTAGATTTGGTTGAATTACCAATCCATGAGCATGTTAGTGATGATGCAGAAGCATTTGCTGAACATATACAACAATTGTAGGAAGAGGTCAGAGACAAGTTGCAGAATAGTAATACTAAGTACAAAAAGGTCATTGATGTGCACAGATGCATCCAAGTATTCCAGGTTGGGGACATGGTGATGGTTCACCTTCGAAAGGAGCGATTTCCCAAGGGGACATATAATAAATTGAAAATGAAGAAAATTGGCCCTTGTAGGATTCTACAGAAAATGAATGACAATGCTTATAAGGTGGAATTGCCAGTTGACCTCGATATTTCACCAGTTTTCAATGTCTCTGATTTGCATGAATTTCATGGTGATATTGCAGTTTTTGAAGAGGCAAACACCATAGCTTGGGAGAAGCAAATCCCTAAGAAGAAGAAGGAACGCATTGCATAGGTCCTTGATAGGAAAGTGATCACCACACGCAATGGCAACTATAGCAAATACTTGGTACAGTGGGAAGGTTTGTCCCAAGTTGATAACACTTGGATTTCTAAAGAGGAACTAAAAAGGCTTGACATTGACAAGCTCGAGGTATTTCATCAGTAGAACTCGTAGGAGCTGAGTTCATTTTCAACCAGAGGAGAATGATGCACCTTGCCAGGGCCATAACTTTTGCTCCGAGTGTCCGTTTTGCCCCGTTCTTTTTTAGAACGTGCAGAATTGCATGGAGAACCTAAGAAAAGTGGCCCATATGTTTGTGCACAAGAAAATGCCTCTAGGAGGCCCAAAATTAGCTTTTAATGTAATTTTCAGTTTTCACAACTGAAAAGTTATCATAACTATTAGTGTAGAACTAGAGTGGGGTTGCTATCTTGGGGTAGTGGGTATTATTGAATAACGGGTGCATGATTCCATTTTGGATGCCATCCGAGCTTTTTTTAGGGTTACTAAAAATAGCAAGTGAGTTGCTAAAAATAGAAAGTGACTAAAAATAGTAAGGGGGTAGCGTAGGCTAGGGTTTTTCTTTTTGGGGAGTATAAGGAGTGGGAGACTCTATTGTAAGGGGGATGTGAATTCAGATAATGAAAGGAAGCATTTGCAGGTTTCTTTTATTGGTGTATTTTGTATGATGTCTTATCTTGCAATTTTACCCTTGGAGTCCATTGTCGGTCTCTTGCAGTGAATTTACATCAACCAAATTGTGCGGAATTTGAATAGCTTTAAAATGAGTGGTCATATGAAAGAATATGAGCAATATTGAGGGAGATACATCCCTATGAAGTCAACCATCCGAAACAAGGGCAGTGACGATTTTTCAAGTCGCAAAAAATAAAATTGCAAATATTTTGTAGCTAGGGTTTGGATGATGGAAAGAACAATGTGTTAGTCTTACAATGGCACTGAGAGAGGGGGTGAATCCGTGTAGTTATTTAAACTTAAATTCACAGCTCTTAAAACTGAAATAATGAAACCTTAAAACCAGATAAAGCAAGTATCACAAGAGAACATCACACAACACAAGATTTAATGAGGTTCACCAATTTGGCTACTCCTCAAGAATGACCGCTTGTACTCCCATCCAAATCCGGCCTTTGCAAAGCACCAACTTTACAATCAATTTACCAAGCACCCACTGGAAGGAGCACCAACCCCTTATTTATCTGCACCAAAAAAAGGAGCACCAACCCCTGATTTACCAACACCAACTAGAAGGAGCACCAACCCCTAATTTACCAACACCAACTGGAAGGAGCACCAACCCCTGATGCCAAGCACCAACTTGGACTTCAATTCTGAAACTAGAATATTGATAGTAAAATACCTTTGCTTTTGCAAGACCCTAACTGGTCTTCTTCACCTTTGCGCTCTCTGCGCACTCTGCTCTCTCTACGCAATCACTTCACACACTCTGCTTTGTTACAATTGCACTTTGCGTTCATCTTTGCCCTTTGCACTCTCTACGCCTTCTGATTTCTCTACGTAATCACTGCTACACTTGGTCGAATTTCAACCTTTTTGTCTTCCTTGTAGCTAGTCAATTCTTGGGAAGTGTGACCACTCCCAATTTATTGCGAAGGTACTCAAAAACTTCCTTAGGCAATGGTTTTGTGAAGATATCTGCTACTTGCTCTGTAGTTGGAACAAAATCCAACTTAACCTCACCTTTCGCAACTTTCTCCTTCAAAAAGTGATACCTGCGTACAACCTATTGTCGCTGCAATATATTTTGCTTCTACTGTCAATAAATAAATTGACTCTTATTTCTTACTCTGCCACGCGACCAATCTGTCTCCAAGATAGAATGCACCTCCACTGGTACTCTTTTTGTCATCGACACCTCCTACCCAATCTGCATCTGAATATGAAATAAGGGTGAAGTCTTTATATTTTGGATACCATAACCCATATTCCATAGTACCCTTGAGGTACATAAGGGTGAAAAAGCTTGTTTCAAATCTGCTTAACAAGATCACACAGAACTTATCCAATCTCATAGAATCATAAATAGAATTGTAAGAGACTCAATATCTTCTATACTTAATGCTCAATCAATATATCAACTAAATCTCATAGAAGCATAAAGAGAATTGTTAGAGACTCAATATGTTCTATACTCAAATCTCAATCTCAACTCAAATCAAGAAAAGTTTATTTTATGGAACTTGAACAACCACATGCATCCAATCACTTGACTAGGCTCAATCAACTCTACTCAACCAATCACCTCAATGAACAACTCTTTATCACAAACCCTAGTCGAAGCATGTATCAACCAACTCAAACTATTTTTCTCTAACTCAAGTTCAAGTTCTTTGCACAACCAATGGGCTTCAACAACAATGCTTATAAAATATTCTTCACATAACAATGATACTCATGTTCTTATCAAACCCTAACTCAGGTTTTTCACACAACTAATGGCTTCAACAACAATGCTTATAAAATAAGGTTTAATAACAACTCTCAAACCAAAAAACCTTGAAGCATTAAACCAATCACTTTCGAAAAAGAAACCACAATCAATCCTTTTCACTCCTGTCACATGAGTCTCCTTGGGATTAGCCTGAAATCGTGCTACCATGCATACTATGCTCGGGGTGCCTATTTCAAGCCATATATCTTCAACTTACAAACCAAGTTGGGATCATCACCAAGCTGGAAACCATCTGGCTGCTCAATATAAACCTCTTCTTCAAGCTTCCCATTCAAAAACGTTGATTTCACATCTGTCAAAAAAAATTGTCAAGTGACTCACACTTGTACCAACTTTTGTCCAACACTGTACCGACACTACAATTTTACTGCCAACTCTGTGCAAGCATCAAACACTATACCACAACCCAACCAAATTCCTTTTTACATTTTCAACTTGGTCTATGTTTTCTACAGTCACCGCTGGTCACACCTTACTTTCAACTGTTCGAATCAGGAGACAACATTTTGTCAAACACTTCACGACCAACTATAGTGCACCTTACTCAAACTCATACTTTTGGACCTCGGATAGGTATGATTCACAAAGCAAGTTGCTCATCTTGATGAGCTAAAAATGAATCAATAATCAGACTTCAATATTTTTCACCACAACATCATAATAGATCTAACAATCTTCACGTCAATGTGTAGTTCAAATACACATTGCTTTTATCGAAACACATATATGCGGCTAGGGCAACATTCTTTCACTAACCAAATTATATGAACTGTTATAATCCTTAACTTTGGACAGTGGTAGTAAGAACCATCACCAGTACAACAATGACATATAGCAATACTACCAATAATGACAACTCTCAATTTAATCACCACCCTTCACGGTACTTCCACAAACAACTACATGAACTGAAAACACACTTCGACAACTATACGACAACTTCCCTGACTACTTGCCTTTCATCCTCGGGTAATCAAACAAATACATAGGAGCATTAAAATGAAACTTCAAGATTGCTCCCCCTGATGATGTGCTATCTAGAGTTTCTTAGTGCAATAGCGGAGTAGTCTCCTTCAGTCCAAGGAGACACGATTTCCTTTCTTCTATCTTTCTCCAAACTTTCTTGAACTCGGGCTTGGATTTTTCAACTACATCCCTATTTTGCACCTTTTTGTGAACTCGAACATTTCTCATGTGTGGTTGTCTCTTGTGCATCCTTGATGAATGATTATTTTCCTTTCTTTTATGTACATGATTTATCCCCTGTCTGTGTTGCGTTCTTTGCGTCTGATGAAATCTATTGTTTTGCCTTAGATTAGATACAAAATTGCTTGGACAAAACCTTGCTATGTGCCCATGACCATTACATTGAAAACATTGTACATAGTGTTCACTCAGAAATGCAGATGTATTTCTACCAGCATAACTCTTTGATTTATTATTCAATCCATAATAAGTTGCCTTGTGACCATACTGGTTGCATCTAAAACAATAGCCATTAAAAGTATTATTATGAATAGAGTGAGAGTGATAGAACCTCTTTTGTTGGGGTTGCTTTGTTGTAGATCTCCTTTGATATTTTCTTCCTTTTGAAGATTTAGCTTCAAACTTTTCTTGCTTCGATCCTTCAATAGTGAACTTCTTCTCTACAGAGTTGGAAGATGAAGGTTGTTCAGCTTCATATCCAAGACCACGCTTATCCATGGAGCTTCTTTGTTGGCTTATCATTTTATCTAGCAACTCTGTGCTCTTCTCGAATTTGAGATTTGTATTGGCCTCTTCTAGTTGTTTCTTCAATAAAACAATCTCTTCCTCTTGTTTGTAGCAACCAATCTCTTTCTCATTGATCTGTGACCTGAGAGTTTCTTCAATCCTTTTGAATTCTTCTACCTGTACTTTCAAACTGGTTATTATTTCATTTGCATCCTCAAGATTTCTTGAGATTTCCTTATTCCTTTTTCTTTCTATCTTCAATTCCAGAGCTGCAATTAGTTCCTCTTTCAAATTTATTTATGCATCGATTTCTTCTTCATCACATTCCTGTTCTTTTTTTGTTTCTTCTTCGAGTGTCATGAAAAGACCTCCACCTGTTTCATTTTTAGAATCATCCTCTAGGACTTCATTAACTCTTAGCATATATGCCTCTATGTTCTCATTGTTATTCAACTTTAAAGCTTCGAACTGAGCTTGATGTGTTTGTAGCTTGGCCTCCTTGATCTCATCATCTCCTTCATGAATACTCCTTAGTTTGACCCATATTTCTTTTGCCATTTTACAACTCATGATCTTTACCAGTTCATTGTTTACTAATCCGCACCTGATAGCATTCTTTGCTTTTGAGTCATTCTCAAACATATTCTTACCGATAGCATCGGTTGGAGGAGTGATGGGTATTGTGTATTCATTGTCTACTGAATCCCAGATGTCGTATCCCAAAGCATAAAGATATGCCTGCATCCTGATTCTCCAGATCATGTAATTAGTTCCATCAAACAAAGGTGCTTTGTTTGATGAGAAGTCTTCAACCTTTTTTGGTTCAATTTTCTCTTCCACGGGAACTAAAACTGATTGAGATGCCCTTTTGGAGGAGGATCTATTCTTCTTACCCATTGCGTACTAATCCAAGATCAACCCTAACTGATTTATCCTGAGAAGGGAACTTGGCTCTGATACCAATTGTTAGTCTTACAATGGCACTGAGAGGGGGGTGAATCGGTGTAGTTCTTTAAACTTAAATTCACAGCTCTTAAAACTAAAATAATGAAACCTTAAAACCAGATAAAGCAAGTATCACAAGAGAACATCACACAACACAAGATTTAACGAGGTTCACCAATTTGGCTACTCCTCAAGAATGACTCGCTTGGACTCCCATCCAAATCCAGCCTTTGCAAAGCACCAACTTTACAATCAATTTACCAGTACCCACTGGAAGGAGCACCAACCCCTTATTTATCTGCACCAACAGAAAAGAGCACCAACCCCTGATTTACCAGCACCAACTAGAAGGAGCACCAACCCCCGATTTACCAGCACCAACTGGAAGGAGCACCAACCCCTGATGCCAAGCACCAACTTGGACTTCAATTCTGAAACTAGAAGATTGATAGTAAGATACCTTTGCTTTTGCAAGACCCTGACTGGTCTTCTTCACCTTTGCGCTCTCTATGCACTCTACTCTCTCTACGCAATCACTTCGCACACTCTGCTTCGTTACAACTACACTTTGCGTTCGTCTTCGCCCTTTGCACTCTCTACGCCTTCTACTTTCTCTAAGCAATCACAACCGCACTTGGTCGAATTTCAACCTTTTCGCTCTCTGTGCACTTTGCTCTATTTGTGCACTCACATACGCACTTAGGACAATTCGACATGACTCTTCGCTCACTTTGCACACTTCACCATCATCTCGTCGCTTCTGTGCTTTCTACGCTCTTACGGCCACATTTCACACTTTGACATGCATTCGATGACTTATACAACTTTTTGCAATTCTCCAAACAGCCCTCCTTTTATAACAATATTTTTCATGATGAAAACCCTAATCTTAGTCGGATTGCATAACAAATGTAAACCCTAATCTTAGTCGGTTGTCATACTTCTTATTTTAGTTGGTTTCTTCTTCTTGTCTTGCGCATATACGACCTGTCACGAAATCATGACATTTCTACCTCTGTAGCTTCTTCTGTTGCAGTTGCCGCGAAACTACAACATGTCGCGATATCGCGACACTTTTTTCTCTCTCCTCTTTCTCTTTGCCTTGGCCCGTGAAAATGCAACACGTCGCGATATCGCGACACTTTTTTCTTTCTCCTCTTTCTCCTTGCATCGGACCGCAAAAATGTTACATGTCGCGATATCGCGACACTTTTTCTCCTTGCTCTTTCTCTTTGCATCGGACCGCGAAAATACAACATGTCGCGATATCACGACACTTTTTCTCCTTGCTCTTTCTCTTAGCTTTGGCCCACGAAAATACATGTCGTGATATCGCGACACTTTTTCTCTCTCCTCTTTCTCTTTGCTTTGGCCCGCGAAAATGCAACATGTCGCGATATCGCGACACTTTTTCTCCTTGCTCTTTTTCTTTGCTTAGGCCCGCAAAAATACATGTCGCGATATCGCGACACTTTCGCCTCTGTATACTTCGTCTTTGCTTTTGTCACGATATCGCGACACTTCTGCCTTCGAAGTCTTCTTCTCTGCTTTTGTCACGAAATCGCGACACTTCTGCTTTCGTACTTTACTTCTTTGCTTTTGTCGTGAAATCGTGACACTTCTGCTTTCGAAGTCTTGCTTTCTACTTTTGTCGCGAAATCGCGACACTTCTGCTTCCGTACGCTTCCTCTCTTTCTTTTGTCGCGAAAATGCGACATGTCGCGATATCGCGACACTTTTTCTTTCTCTTCCTTCCTGCCCTTTTCGAGTCGCGAAAATGCGACATGTCGCAAAATCACGACACTTTTTCTTTCTCTTCCTTCTTGCCCTTTTCAAGTCGCGAAAATGCGACATGTCATGAAATTGCGACACTTTTCCAACTTACTTTCTCTCTCCTATTTTAGTCATGAAAATGCGACATGTCGCGAAATCGTGACACTTTTTCAACTTACTTTCTCTCTCCTATTTTAGTCGCAAAAATGCGACATGTCGCGAAATCGCGACACTTTTCCAACTTACTTTCTCTCTCCTATTTTAGTCGCGAAAATGCGACATGTCGCGAAATCGTGACACTTTTCCAACTTACTTTCTCTCTCCTATTTTAGTCACGAAAATGCGACATGTCGTGAAATCGCGACACTTTTCAAACTTACTTTCTCTCTCCTGTTTTAGTCGCAAAAATGCGACATGTCGCGAAATCGTGACACTTTTCTTACTTGTTCTCTTTCTTCGAACTTGTCGCGAAATCGTGACACTTCTTCCTGATTTCTCTTTTTCTTCCAACATGTCACGAAATCGCGACATTTTTTCCACTTGCCTTTTTCTCTTCCAACATGTCGCGAAATCGCGACAGTTTTTCCACTTGCCTTTTTCTCTTCCAACATGTCACGAAATCATGATAGTTTTTCCACTTGCCTTTTTCTCTTCCAACATGTCGCGAAATCGCGACAGTTTTTCCACTTGCCTTTTTCTCTTCCAACATGTTGTGAAATCACGACAGTTTTTCCTACTTGCTCTTTCTCTTCCAACATGTCGCGAAATCGCGATAGTTTTTCTTGCTTCTTCTCTCTCTTCCAACATGTCGCGAAATCGCGACAGTTTTTCCTGCTTTTCTCTCTCTTCCAACATGTCGCGAAATCGTGACAGTTTTTCCTGCTTTTTCTCTCTCTTCCAACATGTCACGAAATCGCGACAGTTTTTCTTGCCTGCTGTATATGTCATGATATCGCGACACTTTTCTTACTTGTCTTTTTCTTTGATCTTTTGCAAATGGGCCACTTCGGTCTTCTTGGAAAATCACTATACATACTCTGAATAACCTTTGAACTCCTGACTTCTGCATCTGAATAGCTTTTGAACTTCTTGTCCATTGCATCAACAGATCTATCTGACTGTGTTGACAACAATGACAATACTGTTGTTGCACATTGCTCAACACAATGAAAGGCTAAGACTTCAATGAGGCAAGATATTCTAAATTGACATAGAATTTTTCAACTAAGTTTATTTTCCTTCTTTATATTAAAAATTTTACATGCAAATTATATAAAGTTTTTATCAAATATTATATTTGCTATAAGACTAATTAATTCCAATAGATTTTGAGTTTTAGTTTCCTTTTCCATGGATCGATTTATATTTTAATCCTTAGAATCATCTCTAGTGGTAGAGGTTAGTGAGAGCACTTTAGAAAGATCCTTGTTGCTCCAAGATAGGATGGTTTTTGGTAAATTTAATGGGTATTGGTCAAGGGCTTTAGCCTTGACAAAATTGATTGATAGGAGTTGGAAGTCTCCAAGTGTGATTCTATCATTTTTTCCTAAAGGTTTCTTCCTATCCATTTTTTGTTCTGGTGAAGAAAGAGAAAAAATCCTAAAAGGGGGTCCTTGGTTTATGGGAAGAGCAAAACTCTTCCTTACCCATTGGTATGAGGCTTTTCACCTGAAAATGTAAATCTATTCCTAGTACTAGTATGGGTTAAGATGTTTGGGTTACCCATTGAATTTTTAGAAATGATACCTTCAAGGTAATAGGCAACACTCTAGGAGAATTCCTTGAGAATTCAAATACTACAAAATTGGATTCTTGGCTATTGTTGCTCGGATATTGGTCATGATTGATATAAGTAAAGCTTTTTTAGTCTTACAATGGCACTGAGAGGGGGGGGTGAATTAGTGCAGCTATTTAAAACTTAAAACTTTAACTCTTAAAGCCAAAACAAAGAAAGCTTAAAACCAGAAACAACAAGTATCACAAGAGAGCATCACATAACACAAGATGTAACGAGGTTCACCAGTTTTGGCTACTCCTCAAACTAGATTGTTTGGACTCCCATCCAAATCTAGCCATTGCAAAGCACCAACTTTACAATTAATTTACCAGCACCAACTGGAAGGAGCACCAACCCCTGATTCCAAGCACCAACTTGGATTTCTAGTTTAAATCTTGATTGACATACAAATGCCTTCTGTGTTACAAGACCCTTACTGGTCTATCTTAGCTCAAATCAATCTCTTGGAAGCATACACTCTTTTACAGCTCTACTCACTGCACACTTACAACCCTTTCATATAGCTTACTCTTGCAGCTCTCATGGCTCTGAACATCTTACCGCATTCTTACAGCTCACTATTCCTTTATACAGCGGCACTCTCCCATACTGAGTAACAACTTCCTCTTCAAGCTTCTTGCATTTATGAGGCAGCACTTTTTCTTTATTGACAGCACTCTCTATTAGTGGTTCACTATTTTCTCGCTCATTTGGCGTGCCCTATTTTTGCACATGCTTTCCCAGCTTATATAGCACTTGCTTTTCGTGCACTGTTACTGCACATACTTTCTGCGCTCATCCCTCAGCACTGTCCCTCTATTCTGCAACACGCTGCTCTCACATCCCGCACGGAGCTCAACCTAGCTACTTCACGCAAATCTGCTTTTATAACAGTGTTCTGTTTCTATATTTGACTTCTATATTTGCGCATGCAGTCTATTAATAGTAACGACTCCTTTATTCTCACATGCAATCTTATTAATAGAACGATTCTTTGAAACGTTTCTCTGTCCAACTCTTGGTCTTCTTCTGACGACTTTCAGTAACCACCGCTACATGAAATTTCTTTATAACGGCCCTTGTCACTGCAGTAACGACTTCTATTTACTGTCACTATAACTGCCCCTATAACTGCCGTAATTACTTCAGTTTACTTATTCTTATTTAACTGTATGATTTTCTTTGCAATACTCTATGCAACTCTAGTTAACTCTTCACCTGTAACAGTTATTATCTTGCTGCATGAACTTATTCTGCAACTGTCTTTGTAACTGTCGTTTTCCTTCAGTTAACTTTACTTTGGCTTGCACCCGTGAAAACACTACATGTCGCGATATCGCGACACTTTCACTGCCTTAAGCTCTTCTCTGCTTGCACTAGCGAAAACATGACATGTCACGAAATCGCGACCCCTTTCGCTTCTGTACACTCTTCTTAGCAAGCACTAGCGAAACCATGACATGTCGCAAAATCATGACACCTTTCGCTTCCGTACATTCTTCTTTGCATGCACTAGCGAAACCATGACATGTCGTAAAATCATGACACCTTTCGCTTCTGTACATTCTTCTTTGCATGCACCAGTGAAAACGAAACATGTCGTAAAATCATGAAACTTTTGTTGCCTTGTACATTTCTCTGCCTTACGCCCGCGAAAACAGAACATGTCTCGAAATCGCGATGCTTTCACCTTTGAGCTCTTCCTCCTTGAATTTTTCACAAAATCGTGATGCTTCTGCTTCTGCTTCTACTTCCATGCTTCTGTCACGAAATCGCGACACTTCATCCTTCGGAGTCTTCCTCTCTGCTGTTGTCACGAAATCGTGACACTTTTCTTCCTTGGCGCTTTTCTTCCCTTTGGACCGCGAAAACCCGACATGTCACGAAATCGTGACACTTTCTCTCCTTAGCGCTTCCTCTTGCACATTGTCACGAAAGCACGACACTTTTCTTTTGCAAGCTCTTTCTCTCGAACCTGTCGCGAAATCACGACACTTTTTCGTCCGTACCATCCTTCTTGCAAATTTTCGCGAAATCATGACACTTTTCCTTGCAAGCTCTTTCTCTCAAACATGTCGCGAAATCGTGACACATTTTTTTCCGTACTGTCTCTCTTGCAGATTGTCATGAAATCGTGACACTCTTCTTTTCAAGCTTCTTCTCCCCGAACATGTCGCAAAATCGTGACAGTTTTCTTTACTTATGCCTTCTCTCCAAACATGTCACGAAATCACGATAGTTTTCTTTACCTATGCCTTCTCTCCAAACATGTCGCAAAACCACGACAGTTTTCTTTGCCTGTGCCTTCTCTCCAAACATGTCGCGAAATCGCAACAGTTTTCCCTACATGCTCTTCTTCTTCGAACATGTCACGAAATCACGATAGTTTTTCCACTAGGCTTCTTCTCTGCCAACATGTCGTGAAATCACGATAGTTTTTCCACTTGGCTTCTTTGCTTTCAACATGTCACGAAATCGCGATAGCTTTCCTTGCGCTTTCAAAACATGTCGCGAAATCGCGACATATTTTTCTCTCTCCTCTTTCTCTTCGCTTTGGACTGCGAAAATGAAACATGTCGCGAAATCATGACAATTTTGCCAGCATTTTCTCTCTCCTCCGATATGTCGCGAAATCGCCACAATTTTGATAGCATTTTCTCTCTCCTCCGAGATGTCGCGAAATCGCAACAATTTTGACAGCACTTTCTCTCTCCTCCAAGATGTCGCGAAATCGTGATAGAAAACATGTCGCGATATCGCAACAGTTTTCTTACTTGTCTTTTTCTTTGATTTTCTGAATCTGGGCCACTTCTGTCTTCTTGGAGAATCATTGTACATGCTCTGTATGATCTCTAAACTCTTGTTCACTTCATCAACCGATCTATCTAATGACTTCTGTGCTCCTGTCCATTTCATCAACCGATCCTCTGTCTGTGTTGACAATAATGACAATAACTTTGGCTGCACCTTGCTCATCAATCAACTCCTATCCATCACCTTGCTCATCAATCAACTCCTATCCATTCCTGTCCATTGCATCAACTGATCAACCTAACTGTGTTGACAACAATGACAATACTTTGGTTGCACCTTGCACATCAAGCTTTACCATAATCAATCATTCTTAAGTATGGGGATAAAATGTGGATCCAAACCATAGATTATGAAAACATATATTTAGATGTATAAGATATCATGAGGTGGGACATATTGAGATATCATGCCCTAGAAGAGCCCAATATAATCATATGTAGAAAACCGCAAGAGAAACTTACAAATGGTTATGGATGAAGATGGTTTTCAACTTCCAAAAAATAGATCTAGAAAAATGAAAGAAAATAAATAGTGGAGACCACCATTAAGGAAGGATATTGAAATAAATACCAACTCTTTTGAAGCTTTAACCTATGAAGAAAAAGTCTCACCCACGTTTTGTATGTGAGTTGGAGACGATAGGGCAATCCTCCAAGGGAGGTCTCTGGTTCAAATCTCCACCCTACCAAACGCACATTGGGTACCCATAATCCAGTTGATTATGCTGGTGTGGTCAGGGTTGGGTGTGACTCTCGGGTAATTTTGAAGGGGTATAATCCCCTAGTTGTGGTTTCTCAGACCAAGTCAGCTCCACAAGGGGTTTTTTGCTAAATAAAAAAAAAAACTATGAAGAAAAAGTAGATCAAAACTTAGAGGACATAGTACAACAATTTCAACATATTAACAAGGAACTGTCTATTCAGTATGATCTTGATTTAAGTAAGAACATTCTTGATGAACCTAAGGAATGTATCTCACTAGATTTTTAAGACTCCCTTGAAGTACCATGCACCATTCAAGATAAAAAAAAATGGTAAAGAAAATGTAGTTTTAGAAGTTAATACCTCTACCATTAATAAAAAAAATACCAAAAAATGAGCAGGACAAGTCAAAATATTTTGTGGTAAAGTCGGGAGAGGATAAATATGATGAATTTTTTTTTTGAAAGAATATTGAGGAATAGAATAATAAGACCTGCTCTTGATATAGGCAAGGCAAAAAGAGGAAAACCCTCAAATTATCAAGCAAGATCCAGGGAAGCAAGAGCAAACATAGAGAAAGGAACACAAACTAAGTTGGTTGAACTTCTCTATACCAAACAACAAAATTATATTGGTAATTCAGAGGTGGAGTCGAAATCCCCTAATAAGATATGATTATCATCTCATGGAATATAAGGGGTGCTAATACCCCCTAAAAGTAGAGGAGTATTAGGGACCTATGTTTAAGTAATAAGCCCGATATTCTTTGTATCCAGGAATCTAAAATGACAAAAGAAGTTTCAAAAACTATGAAAGCAATATGGGCAAGATATGAATGAGATGCTATGAATATTGAAGGAGCAACAAGGGGAATTCTAACTTGTTGGAATCCTTCTAGAACCTCTTGTGTAACCATTCATAAACAAGGCATTGGATAGCCTCTTTAGTCACTTGCTACTTTATAGATATTCATTTCATCCTTATCAATGTCTATGGACCTACTACTCAATTAGGTAGATTAGAATTTTGGAGTGGGATTGAAGCCTTTATGAGAAGTAAAGACCAAGAAATCCATTTCATGATCATTGGATATTTTAATGCCATAATCAAGCTGGATGAAAAATTTGGAGGAATTAGGAAATTAATCCAAAGTATGAGAGAATTCTCAAATTTTATTCAAAATAATAATCTATGGGAGGTTGATTTTGAAGAAGACAATTGTACTTGGACCAATAATAGGAGAGGCCAAAACCTAATAGCAAAAAAAATTGACAAATGCATTCTCTTAGACCATTGACTAGATGAAGGAACTTGTGCTAAAATTAATACCTTAACAAGGATTGGCTCAGATCACTGGACAATAAGAGTTAAAATGGTGGTAAGTTCATTTAAAAATATCATATTTTAAATATGAGTAGATGTGGGAAGACCATCCTCAATTTGTTGATATGATAGCTCAAACATGAAATTCTTCAAATAATGGTGGGTTGTATGCTCTTCCAAATCAAATTAAATCTATATCTAGATTAAAAGAATGGAACAATAACACTTTTGGAAACATTTTTTAGAAGAAATAAGAACTAAAAGATAAATTTTGAAAGTTCTAAAAAGGTGATCGTAATAGTCCAATCTTATAAAAAAGGGATTTTCTTAGTGAATATCATAATATTTTGAATAAGGAAGAGAACTTCTAGAGATTAAAATCAAGACAAACTTAGTTAAAAGGAGATAAAAATACAAAGTTTTTCATAGGATGGCTATAGTATAGAGATCAACATCCAATATTAAAATAATTAAATCAATAGAAGGGGTTTGGATTGAAGATCGAGTGAAATTAGAAAAGAGGTAAAGTCTTTTTATTAGAATATTCTAGGATTAGAGGAGACTGAAGTTCTTAATGATAAACTTCTTCAAGATGTTCCTTTAGTTATAACAAATGAAGATAATAGGAAATTGATGGAGCCTATTACTCTAGAAGAAGTTCATTTAGATCTTTTCTCTTTTAATAAGGATAAATCCCCAGGTTTAGATGGGCTCTCTATAAATTTTTATCAACATAATAGGGATATAGTGAAGGATTCTTTATTGGTGGTAGTGGAATAGTCTAGGGTAAAAAAATGCATACCTTATAAAATAAATGCAATATATCTTACCTAATCCCAAAAACGAAGGATGTTGAGTTGTTTGATTCTTTTAGACCCATAAGCCTATGTAATATGGCATATAATATTATCTCCAAAGTTATGGCAAACCAATTAA
Organism: Wollemia nobilis; assembly: GCA_028583015.1. NCBI lineage: Eukaryota > Viridiplantae > Streptophyta > Pinopsida > Araucariales > Araucariaceae > Wollemia > Wollemia nobilis. The sequence goes on along the minus strand of JAQPPZ010016467.1, from coordinate 8,572,827 downwards.
GGCCATTGTTAGACAAAATTATTTCAAAGGAGCAAGGAATATTTGTGAAAGAGACACAAATTATGGACATGATCATAGTAGCTCATGAAGTTATTCATTCAACAACTTCAATAAAAGAGAAAGCAATAATTTAAAACTTGATATGAGTAAATTCTATGATAGGGTTAAATGGGATTGTCTTTTTGCAGTTTTAGAAAAGTTTAGATTCAAGAAGAAATGGCTACAATTTCTTATTCAATGCTGGTCAATGGGTTAGTAACAAAATCTTTTAAATCCAGGGGAGGCCTTAGACAAGAAGATCCTTTGTCTCCTTATTTGTTTATTATTATGGTAGAGGTTTTGAGTAGGAACATAAAGAAGGATTACAAATATGGACTTATAAGTGGACTTAAGGTTAGTTAAAACATCGACAACATCACCCATCAATAGTTTGTAGATTATACAACCTTTTTTGGAAGGGAAAGGATAAATGAGGCCATAGCTTTGAATAACTTTTAAAAGGAGTACAAAAAAGCTTCAAGGCAAAAAGTTAGTAGGACAAAATCCAAAACTTACTTCCTTAACGCTCTAGCTAATATCAAAGTAAGAATTTGTAGGTTACTTCAAATGGAGGCAAATTTTCCAGCAACTTATCTAGGGATGCCTTTATTTGAGTAGAGAATGAGGATAGAATTATGGAATCTAGTTATTAGTAAATTTTAGAATAAACTTCTAGCTTGGAAAGGTAGATGGTTATCGTTAGCAAGAAGAGTGTAGTTAATTATGTCAGTTTTACAGGCCATTCCAACATATTATATGTCATTGTATTCTATGCCAAAATTAGTTGAAATTTTTTTAATCTATATTATGCGATCCTTTTTATGGTCAGGTTACATGATAAAAGGAAATTTCCTTTGGTGAAATGGAGCAAGGTGTGTGATGATAAAACTATGGGAGGTTTTGGTTTAAGAGTTCTTACAAATGCAAACTTAGCTCTTAGAGGAAAAGTATTATGGAGATTGTACAAAGAGAGTCAAATAAAATGGGTCAAAATTATTCTAAGTATGTTGATCCTAATGACCCAAGTTTAATATTTACTACATTCTCTCTACCAAATGGTTCTGCTCTTTAGAATGGTTTAAAAAATCTATTGATATAATGATTAAAGGTTTAAGATGGGTGGTGGGAATTGGAGAAAAAATATATTTGGATGGATACTTGGTGTGATAAAAAACCACTCAACTTAGATCTAATTTTGAAACCTTGGTTAAGATTGCTTCAAGACAAATATGGTGATAGGTTTCAAATATTTTGTACAAGGATTAAGAAGGAAGATACGAATGGAAAGAAGATTTTTTTATAAGTATACAAGACTTTGATGTTAAGAGGCAGTTGAGTAGAAAGATAACAACTATGATTATTATGAGGGGAGCCAAGGATAAATTGATTTGGGAGGTGAATAGCTCAGGAGAATACACAACAAGAAGTGGATATTATGTACAACGCCAACAAAATAGTAATATCTCTAGAATATGGAGAGATATTTGGGATAGCCCAAGCATTCCTAAAGTTAAAATGTTTGTTTGGCTAGTAGGTCATAGAAGAATTTTATCCTAGGATAACCTTATGAAAAGGGGTTTCCATGGCCCCTCTCAATGTGTTCCTCGTAAAAAGGAGGCGAGTATAGACCATCTCTTGGGACATTGCTCAATAGTCTAGAAATTATGGCAATGAATAGCAAAATTAAAGATTGGTTAAAGCAATGACAGAGCACTTATAAAGGTGAGGTTTTTACAGATAAGAGATACAAAATTGTGGGTTGTATGGCTAGAAAGGAATAAAAGAATATTTATAGGAAAATAAATCAATTTAGATAAAATGAAAAGGAAGATATGTTTGGTCATAGAGGAGTCTAAACGAACCCTATCAACTCACCCAATCCCTAATATGAAAGGAGAGAGCCTTGATAGATGGAGTCAAGTCATTAAATTAAATTATGATGTTGGGTACAAGAGAAGCAAAAAGAAGGCAAATAATATATATTGGAAACCACCAAATGTGGAATGGGTTAAATTGAATTTGTATGGAGCATCTAAAGGAAATCTAGGGCCAATAGGAGGAGGAATAGTTAAAAATAATAGAGGAGATATTTTGTCTCATTAAGATTTGAATAGTAGATTTAAGACAAATAATGAAGTTGAAGCTTGGGTGGATTTAGAAGGGTTAAAAATAAACACACAAATATAATGGAACAAAGTATGGATGGAAGGTGATTCTCTCATAGTAATAAATGCAATTTTGAGGAAAGCAAAGGCTCCACAAAACATACAAGATATAATTATGTAAATTCAAGATCTTGCTAAAGAGTTTGAAGAAATAAAGTTTACACATACTTTAGGGGAAATAAACAAATGTGCAGATAGGCTAGCCAATAGAGAGGTTTTGATTGAGGATCGTGAAGTTAAATTATCCTTTCCATGGTTAGAGGAAGTAGTAAGTTTAGCTAATAAGAAAATGTTGATTGCTTGAATCAAATAATGATTAAGATTTACTTTAATGTTTTCCATTGGTAGTATATGATTTATTTTGTAACAATAATGTGTTTTCACATAAACTATTTATTATAATTTTTGTAGTTGCACTTGTGTTTCAGGAAGGAAACTAGCAATCCAGATTTTGTAAAGTGGACTATGATAGTGCGATGTTTTGGAAATATTACTCTACTAAGATACAATGCATAGATTGTAGAGGTGAATTTTTGGTATTGTGAAGGCTGCTATAGAATAATGTCAAGAATGATGCTAAATTATGGAATATTTGTATTAAAAAAAAAATTGAAAATATCCAAAAAATGAAAATAAAAAATTCAAACATTTTATGTAAAATGATGTAGGTTTCTAGCTATAGCATCTCAATTGAGATGAGAAGTGTATCTATTTGTAAAATCTCAAGCTCTAAAGAAAAGAGTTGTAATTTGTCAAGGGTGGGGATCCAAGTATAACCCCATATTATTCAGCCAAAAAAACATAGAGAAAGTTTTATATTTATTTTTAATTGGTTATATGAGATTAAAATGAGCTCGTTTGTATTACATTATGATCACATAATGGTATTACAACAATGTAATAATTGTTTGACAGATTTAAAATTTTCTCTTCCTTACAAATTAAAGAATTTAACTAGTTAAATTAATATCATTTGATATATATATATATATATATATATATATATATATATAATTTTAATAATTATTATAAGAAAATATTTAAAAATTAAACTTAATTTGTATTGAAATTAAAAACTATGAAGGATATGTAAACCATCTATTATTAGATTACCACCAAAAGCACAACAATAATTTTTTTTATTAAGGTTTGAGAAGGGGTGTTGAAAGGTCCCCGAACCTTTTACATAGTAATAAGAGATTTAACAATATGTTAATAAATATAGTTGCTCCATAAAATATCAATGCTGAACAAAGAAGGTTGTAGTACAAACACTCCTTTCACATTCTACTTCACAACTAGATATCATACATACAAAACAACTACTAATAGGGTTTAGAAACAAACCATCAAAGCATAAGCAATATCATACTAAACCGATTAAGTAAACCACCTCCTATAGGACAAAAAAACAACAAACTAGAGGTGCCCATTGATCATAAGCTCTGAAGTTAAAACGATTTCCTTGATATTTTTTTTGCTTTGTCCACAAACTACTTAATCTCCTTTTGTAGGGCTTGCATCAGGCTACAATGCTTCTCAATGGTCTCCAAGAGCTCGTTAACCAATCTTTGATTGGTAGGGGCATTGAGTCCCCTTGTGTTCCAAGAGAGTAGTTTCATTTCTTAATTCTTTCGATCAATCTTTTCTCCTTTCCCAAGATAATTTGCAATTTCAACCATAGTTTCTCATTCTCTAATATTTTGATTCGTTGGCCTTCCATGTTTGATTTCCACTCCTACATCAATCCCCACTTTCTTTTGATTCCTAGTTTTTCATCTTGGGATTGGACCTGAGAATTCTAAACCCCTTGTATTTTTACATTATTTTCCATCATCATGGGTTAAAGGTTCTACAAGAGGGCTATGACCTTGTTCATTTGAATTAAAATAGACAATCAACTGTGTTTTCTTCCTCATTTATTTCATTATGTTTGAGGGGGACTAGATCGATCATTATTGAGTCTAGTTGAGCAAAGCAATTCAAAAGTGAAACTTCATAAACCTCTAAAGAGGATTTTTCATTACGTACCTCTTAATTTTCTTTCAAAATTCTACCCTCTCTATTGTTCTCAACAATTTTATCCCCCAAATTCCTAACATACTTGGAGTTCTCATCTTCATTTTACTTCTTTTGCCAAACTTTCTGATTTTGGGTCGGTTTCTTATGAGTGGAGCATGCATTGGTTGAGTGCCCTAATTTCTTGCAACTTCCACATTTGATTGAGGTATTTTCATATTCTATAGTCTGATTTCATACCCCAATCTTTGAAACCATTCTGATTGTACATGGTAACTCATCCATATCCTCATTTATGCAGATTCTTGTATAAATAAGTCATGAGCAAGCCCTGGTGGTAGGATCAATAACAATAAGGTGCCCTATTTCATTTGCAATACTTGTAAAATTTCTTCGTTCCAATATTAAAAGGGTAGACCTGACAATCTTGCCCATAACGGTGCCTAGGTGAAGCTTTGGGTTTCAAGATCAAAGTCTGGGCTCCACCATTACAAGAAAAGCCCCCGAGATCCATAGAACCATGGACCTCCCCAGAGTATTTGATCAAATTCTTCGTTGTAGTTAAGCTTAACCATAAAGAACCCCTTTGGCATTGTCACAATCTCCATGTGGCCATGGGGTTGCCATTTAGCAGCAACCCATTTCTTGATTGTGTCAAGGTCCAATCGAGCTCCCATAAATCGACCCACAATATTTATAGCTCCTTGCTCAATAGTTAGGTCGACCAAATCGTCAGGTATGAAGAGTTTGCCTTCCTCTGATTGCAACTCAAAATGGAGATCTAGGATTTTTTGTTTCCCATGTACCACATGCAACCATGTCAAAGGATGCTTTCACAGATCCATAGAATTCTATTATGCTCTTTTGATCGAATCATTAGCTTCAAAATTAAGGTTTGGGCCCGGTTCTTTATCACCATTCTATTGTAGACTTGCTCCTGTAGTAGACCTACTCCCGCCCTCTCCCGCCATTCGGATTCCACTAGGGGTAAAAGCACGACAATAATTACCAATTTGCATTAAATTCTTTTAAAATAGTCTATTTGTTTTTGTTGAAGTAAGGCGAAGTACAATTGGTGGTACAACTGGAGGCCACACTCCCTAGGATACAATGAGGGCCTCCCTCCCCGTGATTTGAACTTGGGAGCCTAGATGACAATCCAATGACATACCACTAAGGTGTCCATACAATAGTCTTTTCTTATTTTTGGCAAGTGTTTTTTTTAATAGGTTAAAAAGTTGGAGGCATATTGGGGCCACTCTTCCCGTGAATTGAACTTTAGTCTGCATTAAAAAAGTCAATGCCTTTTGCCATTGTAGTGTCCCTATCGAAACTTATTTATAACAAGAGTTTATTTATTATTATTATTTTTTAATTATAACTGTTCAAATTATAATTTTGATACTATCGATAATGAAATTTGTAAATGAAAAGATTACGGTGTTTTCTGCTATTATCGTTTAGATCCATTCGTAGGCTTCCAAGGTGGTGCATGAGTTGACGCATTTGATGAATCTTATCGAGTATTAGTGCGAGGCTTTGTGCACTATTAACAGGGTTCCGCCTAACCTCCCTCCACCTCAAGGTCCCTTAGTTTTTTCGAGGTCTTGACGTAGTAGGTCGAGGGGGCAACGTTCTTCAACCTCAGGTCGTTCTACTAGTGCTCACAGTAGGGCTCAATCTTCTCCCAGATCTCACAGCAGACATCGTTCACGTTCACGCTCTCTGTAGTGTGGTTGGAGTCCTGTGCATCACTCGAATAATCATGGTACTGGTTGGAGCCCTGGTCCATCTCCTTGATCGATTACTTTTCCTCCTACTCATGCTCGTTTTGCTCCATTGCTGCCTTCAGCTTTGATCAATTCTACTCCCCTTGGATGGGTATTATGGTTCCTTTGATGAACACTGTTGCTCTTGATAACTCTTGGTCTGTTGATCCGCCTGCAGATAATCCTCATGGTTTGGGCTCTTATGGGCCAAAAAATGATCCTCCTTCAAAAACGACTCCTTGTGCTTAGTTATGTTGATTGTTTGTCCTTTTAAAGATTGGTTTTGTATTTGGCCTCCGACCTCGTATTCTGGTTTCTTTCAAACTTTAGTTTTGGTACCCTATTTATGGTTTTGATATTATGAATTGCCTTGAACCCCATCTCTCCAACTCTTTTTTTTATTGTTACTTCTTTTATTTAATATAATCATTTATTCCAATAAAAAAAAATACTTAACAAAAATAATTAAAAAATTACAATTAAAATTTTTATTTATTTTTGGTTGACTTTGATGGCTATCGGAAAAGCTGCCCTATAGATTTGGTATACTGCTGTTTAGCCAATTGTAATTTTTTTTTTTTTTAGTCATACTTCAGGAATCAGGATGAAAAAGACAAAACTGTTGAATTATATTAGCTGACACGTTTCACGATTTCAATGCCATTATACATTCTAATAGCCAGCAGAATCCCACACTGCATAAATATAGCCAGACTTCAACTCGACAAATAAATATAGCCATATCCCTAAAATAGACATTTAATCACGGGGTGGGATTATATTTTAACGATTGTGGACAATATTTACCCAAATATATAAACCTTATCCACTCTAAATTTGACAAGTCTTCCTGTTATGCATGATATTAATATAAAATTACGAATTTGTTCCAGGGAAAAAAAATATTTAACTTGCGAGCCCCACAAAGAAAACAGCATTAAAAACTCCTTAAATTTAAATTTTAAGATTTAAGAACGGAGGTAGTAAATTAACTGTTGTTGTTTGAGTGGTAGACGGTTCTCAATCCCGAGCACTTAAAAGTAAATATTTGAAAAAGTAGGACACAGAATTTTTATTTTATTTTTAATTTACATTAACGTTTAATCATATTATTTTTAATAATTGTTAAAGTGCAGTTTAAATTATATGGGTTGCATCTACCAAATTATGGGTTACATCTATCAAATCTATTTTATTTAGATTTGTATCCTTGTTGTAGGTCTAGCAAGCACTCAAAAATTCAGATCAGACTAGTAGCTTTGAAAACAAACTGCCCTTAAAATTTGGACCTAAATATTTTTTAATAAGTATCTAACTAAACAAACACAACCAACTACCAATCACCTTAACCTTTATGGACTAGTAGAAGAGAGTTATTCCAAAAAAAAAAAAAAAAAAAATATCAGCATACAAGCACTTATAAATACCGGACACGGCATACTGTGTGACAGAGAATGTAAGGTTATCCATTGAGGTAGAAGATAGATTTCCAAAGCATCATCTACGTCAGCATCAACACTGCCGGCATGTACGTTATGCTTTTGCCATTGTCGGCGGAATTGGTACTATGCACATCCCACAAAACCTTATATATTTCTACTGCTTCTTGCTTGATCTATAAGAGTTCAGTCAAGCTGCTGTGATATATTTTGTATCCAGGGGATACTCATAGCATACAATCATGGGAAAGGGAGGCAAGTCCGAGAGAGAGGAGGAGAATGCAGGAGAAGTTGAGAACATGGCTGCATGGCTCACTGGGGTCAACACTCTTCGTATCCAGCCCTTCAAACTCCCTCCGTTGGGTGAGCTAAGTGTTTGATTGTTTTTATGCTGTATATAGTCTTAATATTCAAGAGACCATAGGCGATGATCCTCATGAAAGATGGTTAAATATGTTTTAATAAACCAGATATTTAGTGTACAACCCTATCCCGGATAATTTGATTTTTTTTTCAATTTGTTGAATTTTACATCCATTAGGCTAAGTGGATATCTGTCGGGGAATATAATATTTGTATTTGCATGTTGAGAAGTTTATTTTTTATGGCTGCCCACAAAGTGTATCAACTGATCGCTTTATTCAGTGTTCGGTTTTAATTTACCAAGTCTTGTGTGTCTGATGCTTGTTGTTGTTGTTATTTTGTAGGTCCTTATGATGCAAGAGTGCGAATGAAAGCTGTGGGTATCTGTGGCAGTGATGTACACTATTTCAAGGTTTGTGTCCTCTGTACCCAACATTTAGCTGGTTATTTTTGGTTGTAATATTTATTTTTTGGGGGATCTGGGAAGTACCCAACATTTTGCTGTTTTTTTTTTCGTTTTTGTTGTAATATTTGCTTTTTTGGGGATATGGCAAGTGCAAAATTATCTACTCGGGATTTCATGAAGAGTACATGGTTGGAAGCTCTCAATATGGGAAGAAAAAGGGAAATAAGAAAGAAAGAAAAAAGGGCAGGGCTTTGTATGATTTTGATTTTTTAAAAATTCATTTTAACACAGATTATGTTGAAATTTTGAACCAGAGGGAAGATATTTCGCTCAAATGTTCTATATCACCTATTAAAGCAGATGTAACAGTTATTGAATTGATTACATGATTGTATTCAATGTTAAGTTTAGACTGAGGTCTTGAAGTTTTGTTTGCTTGTCTCGATTTAATTAATATTTAATGAGCGACTTTGTAACAGTTATTGAATTGGTTACATGATTGTATTCAATGTTAAGTTTAGACTGAGGTCTTGAAGTTTTTGTTTGCTTGTCTTGATTTAATTAATATTTAATGAGCTACTTTGATGAGCTGGGATTTGTGGACGAAGCATTGTTATCTATGGTTTAATTTGGCCTTTTAAGGAAGTTAAAAAAAAGGAAGCGGTTTTTACAATTTGTTGATATTTTTCGTTGCAGCATTTACGGTGTGCTGACTTTATTGTGAAAGAGCCAATGGTGATCGGGCATGAAAGTGCTGGAATTATTGAAGAAGTGGGCAGTGAAGTGAAGCATCTTGTTCCTGGTGACAGGGTGGCCCTTGAGCCAGGGATTTCATGCTGGCGATGCGATTACTGCAGGGAGGGCTCCTACAATTTGTGTCCAGAAATGAAGTTCTTTGCAACACCTCCTGTGCATGGATCCTTGGCCAATCAGGTATGGATACCGCTATACCGTACTTTTTTTTTTTTTTGAGCTTCTTTTATGTTTTAGTTACAAAATAAAGAATGATGAAAGCTTAGGGTATGACTTTATTTTCTTTTCGATTCTGGGTCTATAGATCATGGGTCATTTCACAGAGGGTGGTTGTGTAGCTCATATAATCAGAATAAATTTAAGTAAGACTGCATACGTATTGTGACGGTTTAATACTTCTGTTATGCCAAAAGCATGTTTCTCCTTGAGATGGAATTTATGAAAAGGGATCTGACGCAATCAAGACCCCGTACTCCTATTTTTACTGCTTTTTCATTGGTATAATCCTCTTCATCGCTCTTTCTGATGAATCAGCATTCTTGATCACAATGGTGTGAAGTTTAGAATCTAGTGTTTTAAGGATACAAAGTGAAGGTAAGGGAATTGATAAAGGGAAGATACAAATGAAATCTCTATCTAAAGTCTTTTGTGGTGGGTTTAGTTTGCATCTTCGATAAGAATATATTATATAAGTATTTCTTAAACTTCAAACTAATTCCTTTTAACTTTTTTTTGTATTTATTTTTAGTGTTGCAGTCAGGAAGTGTGCGAAGTTTTTCTGTTTAAAAAAAAAAAAAAAAAAATCAGTAACAAAAATTTAATCTGCAAGATCAGAGTACACAAACACAAAATATTATTTTTCTTTAAATTTCTTTCAATACAATAGATACACTGTACATCATAATAATTTACTAACATAAACTTCACAATTTACTAGCATAAACTTCACAATTTACTAGCATAAACTTCACAATTTGCTTTTCAAGAGCAATTCCATGGTGGCCACAATTGCCAGCTCTACTTAAGTTTTTAATCTCGCTCTTGAAGCTGAACTTCCTTTACCATTGTTTTTTTTTAAGTTTTTTGTTTTTATAGCCAACCATGTGCACCCCAAAACAATGTGCACAAACCATGTGCATAAAACCACTTGCACAAACCACATATACCAAACCACATGCACCACACCACCTACAGCAAACCACGTGCACCAAACCACGTGTACCAAACTAACAACCATGTGCACAAAAAAACAAAAAAAACATGATCCTGCTTGGATGCTCTTTCATCAGTAAACACAGGTACAAAAAAAAATGGTGAGCCCTTGCTCATGGATCTCATTTTGAAATTGGAGCTTTTTGTAAGCAAGCTAACTTTGCCTCCCTTATCCGCATCTTCCTCTGCTGTGTTTCCCTTCCAATGCACAAGGAACTCCTTATATTGCCTTTGTCTGGTTTTCTTGTTCATTCTTTCACCCAGAATTTTGTCAATTTGATCAGGTCGCTTCTCAGGCAGTTGATTTTTCCAATCGGTGCTTGTTCCAACCGGTTTAAGAGCTTTAACAACAATATTGTCTCTAACATATGGGTGCAAGTCTGATACATTAAAAAAGGGTGAGATATCTATCCTCTCAAGGAGCAATCTCATAGGCATTATCAGAAAACTTTTTGATTATCTTGCATGGTCCAATTTTCTTCATCTTGAGCTTGTTATAAGTACCTTTAGGAAATCTTTCCTTTCTCAAGAACACCATAACCAGATCTCCAACTTGATATGACTTCACCCTTTTTTTTTTGATCTGCTTTTTGCTTATACTGTTGATTGCTTTGATTGATCCTCTTGATATCATCATACAACTCCTTGAAGTGCTCTGTGAGGTCCTCTGTGCAGCATTTGCCCTCTCAACTACAACCTTGACTAGATCAGTCACTCCTTTGGGTGACCTTCCATAGACTATTTGGAATGGTGATTTTCTTGTGGACCTATTAATGGAATCATTGTATGCAAACTCAGCTTGTGCAAGTACAAGATCCCATTGACTAAATTCTCAACAAATTACCAAGGCTTCTATTAACCACTTCAGTCTGTCCATCAGTCTGTGGATGATAAGCAGAATTGAAATCCAATCTGGTTCCTAGCCTTTGCCATAACATTTTCCAAAAGTGTCCCATGAATTTGACATCCCTGTCAGCAGTAATGCTCTTTGGCAATGGCAATCCATCCACCCGTGAGAGTAAGTGGTCTTGTAACCACAAAATTTATCAGCAGTACCATATTCTCAAAAATAACATAATTCAACTTTAAAAAGCATAACTATCAACTCATCTTGATAGAACACAATAAGATTATGCATTAATATCCACACATTAGTACATAAATCACACAACAAGGGTAGTCCTGTCATGAGGGTCGTTACAATATTGTAATTAATTATCAACAATTGCAGCATTATTGATCTATTTTTATGCACTAGATTTGTTTGTTTAGGTTGGAAAAATAATCTATTCATTGTTCATTTTGTAAACCAGAATCCCTCTACATTTAGCAATATGTGGTTGTATTTGGAATTGTTGTATGTTAAATGCATCCTCTCATGATAGAATTGCGATCAGAATATGACTCGATGAGATGGATGCTGTAAAATGGATATTGTTGAGATGCCCAGCCAGTGCCTGTGGTTTTTTCCAGCAAAAGCTTTTTTTTTTTAAGAAACCTACCTGAATTTGACCTTTGCTGTAACTATTTATAAGTTGCAATTTCAGGCAAGATCTTAAAATCAAACTTTGGGCCAAGTTTATACTGGTAATTGGAGTGCCTGAACTTATGGATGCAAAGTATATTGTTTCATCCATAGAACTTCTGCCGTATGGAACTAATGCTATAGACATATACCCCGTACCACATTGCTGTTACCTAGCTTCTTGCACATCTTGATCTCTTCACTTCAATATGGTGTAACAATTTATAAAATTTTTGATTCCCTTGGGTTCCTACACCATTATCTCAGCATGCACCATAATCATATTGTCAGAACTTTGAGATTTACCTGATAATGTTTTAAGGCAACAATTTAGCTCCTGACATTAAATAGTTTACAAGAATTTATTTTTCCAAGGGAAACTAATGAACTCTTTTAGTTGTGTTTAGATTGTTTACATAAGCAAGTTTCCATTTGTAACAAAAAGCGAGGAAGTATTACTTTAGATCTCTATCATTTGCCCATTTGGTGCTGTCATTTATTTTTTTCATCTCAGGACTACTTATGCATGAAATATAAAAATGATATATATTATAGCCAACTTATTATTGCAGCATATGCATAGGCCAGGTGACAATATGTACAAAAATACAAATATCCATCTTCCGTTCTTGCAAGTGTCATCTTGGTCTGACATGATATATTCCTCTTATCTGCTGTCTAAAGTTTATCCTCTTTCTATTGAATGCATATCCAGCACTAATACATAAATCAATTTATTTCTTGCCTGGTTTTGAGTTGCAGATTGTACATCCTGCCGCTTTGTGTTTCAAGTTGCCAGATAATGTGAGTCTAGAGGAGGGAGCCATGTGTGAGCCACTGAGTGTTGGTGTTCATGCTTGTCGCCGTGCTTCTGTAAGCCCTGAAACTAATGTTTTGATTGTGGGGGCAGGCCCTATTGGCCTCGTTACAATGTTATCTGCACGTGCATTTGGAGCCCCTCGCATTATCATTGTTGATGTAGATGATCCTCGTTTATCTGTGGCTAAAACACTTGGAGCTGATGACACTGTTCGTGTCTCTACAAATTCTCAGGTATAAGGTCTTTAGGGTTATTTCTATTATTCAAACTTGACTACTGCTTGGAACTTTAGGGAATATGACGATTTTGATTAATTTACATCCAGTGTGCTCTATTACTAACTGGTTGAATGATGATTTAGGATATTGAAGAAGAAGTGACTCATATACAGAATGCCATGGGGTCAAAGATCCATGTAACATTTGATTGTGCTGGTTTTGAGAAAACCATGTCGACAGCTCTAAAGGCTACTTCTGCGGGCGGTAAGGTATGCCTTGTGGGAATGGGCCATAATGAAATGACTGTCCCACTCACACCAGCTGCTGCAAGGTATTGTCTTCCTTGACCCTGCATTTTGTGTGCACTCTTGATTATCTCATGCATAATCAGTAGTTTATTTTGCTGTTACTTCTGTATGATCTCTTAGTATGTGTTTTCCAATGGAACTATTTGTATTTATGCCAACTTTTTTTCAGGGAAGTGGATGTTATTGGTGTTTTCCGCTACAAGAACACGTGGCCTCTTTGTATTGAATTCTTGACAACTGGAAAGGTGGATGTTAAACCTTTGATCACCCATCGGTTTGGCTTTTCCGAGAAGGAAATTGAAGAAGCTTTTGAGACTAGTGCGGGTGGAGGGAATGCAATCAAAGTCATGTTTGAACTTTGAGAAAAAGAAACCTCCAAGAGTTTTCATAGAATGCACATTTCCCATTAATATTTGTGTATGTAGGATTGTGTCTCAACCACTCGAACTTGCCATTAATATTTATTAATGTTGCATTGCATCATAATCAGATTTACCATGTTTTTGGGATGAAGCAATTTTGACTTGAATCTTTTTACTTTTCTTGCTGTTTGAGAATACTCTTGTAGTCATGCAAGAATTGATTTTAGCACATAAATAGCTTGAACGATGGCTGCCAAGTAATGGAAACCATTATTTCTTGAATAGGGGACATCTACACCCTTGTGAAATATAGTGCAAGAAATATTTCACAAGAATTGATTTTAGCATATAAATAGCTTGAATGATGGCTGCCAAGTAATGGAAACCATATTATTTCTTGAATAGGGGACATCTACACCTTGTGAAATATGTAAATTCCTTATGAACCCACATATTAAAAGGGCTAGACCAAATGCTTTTGCTTGAGAGTGCTTGAGAATTTGTGATCATTAAAAGATGAATGTGCCAAGCAATGGAAGCCATATTGATTCTTGACTAGGGACATCTGTACCATGTGAAATATATGATTCCTTATGAGCCCACATATTAAAATGCTTTTGCTTGAGATGTGACTGAGAACTTGTGATCATTATGAGATGGATGCAAAAGTCTTCTGTTCATATTTGTGAATTGTGATGAAGTGCTTGCTATACCTTTGAAAACGCAAGAGTATCCAACAAGGTAATGAGATAATTCCATTTTGCAAGTTTAGTGTAAGTTTTGTTTTGAAGAAGAATAAAGTTATAAACCCCTTTATTTGAAAAAAATCAATGAATAATAGCGTTTGGGTACCCAGCCACTTAATTGGTCCATGGAAAAGCCATGTTCTTTCTACCTATCTGTTCTGTATGGTCGAATATGTGGCTTTATAGTAGCATCCCATAAGAAAGATGGAAGTAAGTTTGACTTTACTTTTCTATCTCTGGTATATACACCACCATGCTAATTTGATAAGCTATGCATTTATTTATTTATTGTCTTTGTCTAGGTACAAGGAGTTCGCATTCAAGGCATGCTATCTTCCATGTGTACTCTCCTCTATTGGGTATTATCTCAGATTCATTCTTTTCTTGACTGGAAGATTCAGAAATATAAGATATTAGATAAATAGTGAAGCTGAATTTGAAAAAAAATGTGAGCCTGGTTATCATTGATCATAGCTTATAAATAACGTGTTGCATTCAAGTAGCCCAAAACTCAACCAAATTATGGCATACAAATAAAGAAGAAAAAATTATCATTGAAATAACTCACAACGGAGTGCAACATATCTGCCTCGGTGTTGTAATGTTTGTTGTGTATTTGTACAGGTCAAATGTGTTGCGTCTTAAGACATTACTTCTTAGAGAGTAAGGACCAAAACGATACCATTATGTTTCAAATCCATTTCTCAATGCAGACTAATTCCCTGGGAGATATCTAAATAAGCAAATAAACATATACCTTGAACCTACCCTTTGCCTAAGCACGTCTCTGACAGAATGCCATTTCCTATGAGGAAAAATGATTCGTACTGGTTCTGGGTAAAAATAAATGCCATGTAATAAACTTTCCAAAAATGAACTGTTGAACTGTGTTTAATCAACTTCAAAAATGATATGGCTGATAGGAAAAGCATGTCGTTTTTCTCTAACATATCTAAGGAAATTATTTTGCTTTCAAATGCAAAGTTGCCAGCCTTGCTTGAAAAGATAAGGCGTTGAAAAGATAAGGCCTCAAACATGCCTTGCGGGAGAATCCTTTTTTGAACATATGAACATAGAAGATTATGCTTGTATTCATATCATTGTCCATATCGTGAGAAGTCCCACTCATTTTCTTTAGAATATTTATCAACGGCTTGAAATGTTTCCATAAGTTCTTTACATGTAGATATATAAGGCCAATAGACAAATGAGCAAATCCAACGCTTATTGCAACACATCAAAGCATGCCAGAGATGAGACAAACAGAAGTATAAATCAACAGTGCTGGATTTGTATATTTCCGAAGAATAATAGTTAATTTCCAAAGATAATTTGAAAGATGTTTATCGGCTTGAAAAGATTTATGAACCAAATACAAGATCACTATCTTGTAACTCGGTTATAGACCAAACACCCAAAATTTTGTATAGTATTTGTGAAGTCTGAAAATCTGTCTCACTTAAATGGTCTGGACAAAATCCATAAGCCATAACAAAATTTCCACATGTCTAAGGATCTTCTACGGATATATACTTAGTTGTAAACTGAAATGGAGAGACAACACTGGTTATTCAAGTGACAAGATTAAAGCTGAATGCCTAAACATCAATGTCTATTTTTTAGTAAAATTTTATAAAAATGAAAGATATTTCAAATAAAGTAGATGGGTGAAAACCAATAAATTTACAGGCACGAAACTTATTTTTGAATCTTTTCCTTTCTACCAGGGAAGGAAGTGAAAAAACTACGACTCAAATGTTTAGTCATCATTCAAGAACTTGGACCTCTTTTCAAATGCATACACAAGTCTTACTCCATAGAGTTCAAGATTATGAGTGATCATTCAAGGATTTGGACCTCTTTTCAAATGCATACACAAGTCTTACCTCCATAGAGTTCAAGATTATGAGTGATAATTGTGGAGTGTATTAGACTTTAAACTCTTTTCAAATACATGCAAGAATGATATTAGAAACAAGTGAGTTTTTCTCTAAGGAATTTTTGGATTGTATTTTTGTCACTCTTAATCACATAAGAAGTCCCTTATGTTCTTTAGAATATTGATAGAAAATTTGATGTGTTGATACGACTAAATAAAACCATAATTGTAAGGAGGACCAATATTTGTTTGAAATTTTCTTTTGATCTTATAAAAATGATAGCCCACCTATTTGCTATTTTTTCATAAATCATTCATATTTTTTATTAGCTAACTAGCAAAAATTAAAAAAACAAACTATCAATTGTTTACTCAAAATATGTATGAAAATATTAGATTTGCCAAAGTTTACAAATTATAATACCGAGTGCTATGTTTTTCTTCAAAGATTATCATATGACATGTTTTTTTGCATTTGTTGAAATAAAAAGATTAGCTTCGTTATTCTATACTCGTAGAAAGTTTTCCATCCTTTAGAGGTTCTTTAGAGGTTTTCATGTATAGGTCTTTTGTGATGCGACTTTATTTATATTACTAAGCAAAGAAAACTAATTATCAATTGAGCGCATATTTTGTTAAAAAGCCTTTTATGTTCATGATTGAAACAAAATTTAGAATACTAATTTCCAACATTTATATAATAATCTTTTGCATCCTTGTCATCTCAAAATTTTAATACATGCCTTAATATTATTAAAGCCATATTCTTCTTATAAGAGGCAACTCTCACCATTTTATGAGTAACCCAATGTGAATATGGACTAGTGTGTACCTTACCTTATGATAAAGAGAGACAAAGACAAATAGCGATTCTCCTTATTGCTTATTGTGATCTATAGTAAGCTTTTCTTTTGTAGCTTATATGCTTGAAAGCATATACTATCAATGTCGGTGAGCATCAAATATCTAGTTATCATTCAAGGACTTTGACCTCTTCTCAAATACATACACACGTCTTACCTCCATAGAGTTCAAGATTGTGAGTGATAATTGTGAAGTGTATTAGACTTTAACCTCTTGACAAATACAATGACATGAGAAGCATGTGTGATTTTTTTTCTAAAGAATTTTTGGTTTGTATTTATGTCACTCTTAATTTCATATGGAGTTCCTCTCTTTAGAATATTGATCGCAAATTTGATGTGTTGTTATGACTAAATAAAACCATAAAAATAAGGACCAGTATCTGTTTTAAATTTTCTTTTGATCTTTTTAATATTATAGCCCACCTATTGGCTAATTTTCATAAATCATTCAAATTTTTGATTAGCCAATTAGCAAAAATTTAAAAGACAAAATTGTCCATTGTTTATACAAAATATGCATGGAAATATTATATTCGCCAAACAAACCATAATACTAAGTTCTTTGTTTTTCTTCAAATATTAGCATATGACATGTTCTTTTGCATTTATTGAAATGAAACGATTAACTTGTCTTATTATGTTTGTAGAAAATTTTCTATCCTTCAAAAGTTTTCATGTGCAAGTCCTTTATGATGAGACTTTATTAGTTGTACATGACTAAGCAAGGATAACAAATGATCAACCGAGCACATATTTGGTCAAACTATTTTTTGGGAGCATTTCATGTTCGGTTAACAACCTTTCACTAAGGATACTGACATGCTTGAAATATAATTTACAATACTAAATTCCAACATGTATATAATAATATTTTGCATCCTTGTCAACTTTTCATCTCACAAGTTTAATACACGCCATCATGTTATTAAAGCCATATTTTTTTGATAAGAGGTATATTATAGTTATGTAAAGTTATTGTTACTCACACCATTCTATCAACAACCCAATATGGATATGGACTTGACTGTACCTTATCTTATGATAAAGAGAGAGACAGACAATTTTTCCTTGTTGCTTATTGATATCTATAGTAAGCTTGTCTTTCGTATCCTATATGCGTGAAAGCATATGCTATTGATGCCAGTGAACATCAAATATTTGGTTATCATTCAAGGACTTTGACCTCTTCTCAAATACATACACAATTCTCACCTCCATAGAGTTCAAGATTGTGAGTGATAAATGTCAAGTGTATTAGACTTTAACCTCTTCTCAAATACATATAACAATAACATGAGATGCATGTGTGAGTTCTTCTCTAAGAAATTTTTGGATTGTATTTCTGTCACTCTTAATTTCATAATAAGTCCCTCTCATGCTCTTTAGAATATTGATCGTAAATTTGTTGTGTTGCTATGACTAAATAAAACCATAAATGTAAGGAGGACTAATATTTGTTTTAAATTTTCTTTTAATCTTTTTAAAATTATAGCTTGCCTATTGGCTAAATTTTCATAAATCGTTGAAATTTTTGATTAGCCAATTAGCAAATATTCAAAAAATTAAAATTGTCAATTGTTTAATCATAATACGCATGGAAACATTTGATTTACAAAAATTTACAAACCATAATACTAAGTTTTTTTTTTCTTCAAACATTAGCATATGACATGTTTGTTTGCATTTGTTGAAATGAAAAGATTAGCTCGTCATTGTATTCTTGTAGAAATTTTTCCAACCTTTAGAGGTATTCATGTACAAGTCCTTTGCAATGCGAATTTATTTATATATATATATTTTTGATAGGATGGACGAAGGGGTTTTGAAAGGTACCCCAAACCTTTTTACAAAAGTGGATCAACCAACCTTCTGAAAACAAGGAAGGGAGTGGTCAAAAGATCAACCCAAAAGGATCCAAGGATCAGAAAAGCAACAAAGCTTCATAAAAGCCGAACATAAACAAACCCCAACTAAACTATCATCACACCAAAGCTAAAACTAACAACATCTAAAAACCAGAAAGCAACAAAGTCCCATGCAGGAGAATACATTCTGAGAGAAGCAGAGTCAAGTAACAACCCCCAGGGAGGAGGTCTAAGGGCTACAACCAAAGATTTGAAATTTCTTTGCACTTGAGAAATCACCGAACACTAGAACTGCCTCTTCTGATGCCTCCACTTGAAGTCCACACCTATCACCTTAATGAATTTAATTGTACCAATATTTTAAAATTTTCTAATTCTTTGAGCCTGATTACCAACTGACTCTCATGAAAGGCCTGTTGGTCTTGGGACTAAGGAATATGCGACTTTATTTATATGACTAAGCAAAGATAACTAATTATCAATTGAGCACATATTTTGTTAAAAGTATTTTATGTTCAATTAAAAACCCTTTACTAAAGGATACATACATGATTGAAATGAAATTTAGAATACTAAAAAACCAACATTTATACAATAATCTTTTGCATCCTTGTCATCTCAGAAGTTTAATACATGCCTGTTGGTCACGAATCTGCCTAAGTGTAAAAATATGCGACTTAGACCCGACCAACATTGAAAGGTCGAAGGAAAGAGATGTCCTTCAGACCAATATCTAGAGAGGGTTGGTTCCCTTACTACTCTAAAGATCGGTATAAAGCTTAGGGATATAAATTAACAAAAAGAGATGAGAAATATGGTTGTAAGCCTGAAAAATAAAGTGAGGATGAACTAACAACTAAATAACCACATCAAGTTTTAATCAACATTTAACAAAAATAACAACATAGGAACCGATCACAAATTGCAAATATGACTTCCAATTAGCATTTCAACATTCACCTTTTCATCGAAAATTAAATTCAAATGCAAAATTCAATCTATCTAACAAAAGCGTGAATATCACAGAAATGATAGGCAGAAAGCAATCACATACACAACTAATCAAGGACTGAGAGCCAAAAGTCTTTTAATTGATGCAAAAAATTAAACTCCAATAGTTTTCAGCAAAATGTTTCTCTTTTTACATCAAGTTTTCTAGTTTTTATAGAGGATTTTGCCTCCAAAATTAAATGCTCATTAAACAAAAATGATAGGAAATGACAGATTGGTCGGTCATAATTCTCTCCTCGATAGCAACAATGAACCAATCTGGTGGCACCTTGGGAAGCAATGAGCAATTTTAGGAGATTGCATACTGGGACCTAGCTGGAAACATCAGCAAAATTCGTCTCCATGGTAGTGCCTTGAAAACATCAGGATCCCACGAGAATCAAAGAGTGGATGACATTTAATTTGGGTAATCTTCTGGTTATCTATCGAACTTGATATTTATTAGCAGCAATTTCAAAAAATTTACCCATTTTCGCCCCAAAAATTGAATTCACTGGCCTTGGAATTCCCTCCATATTGATCTTTTCTCAAAGTGCCCTTTGACCATGGTTTCATCTGGAGAAAATGGATTAAATTGATTTCGCCAAGGTGAAGCCTAAAAAGGGCTTTCGCTAAGGCATAGTGCATGAAGAAGTTGATTTCGCCAAGTTATACCGCATCATGATTTTTTGCCCAAGACAACACCCTATGCTTCACACAAAGTTGCCTTCGCTTAGAAAATGCGTTAAGTGTTGCTGCTTTCACCAAGCAACACACAAAAAGGAGTTTCGCTCGATGTTCGCACGAATCAAGAGTTTTACCACTGTGAGGTGCGAAAGGGAATTTCACCTAGGAACTGTGCTCAAGATGAGGGGCGACTTGGAATGTCGTTGTCGAAAGGGGGATTTTGCGGCAAAGGTGATTTCACAATAAAATGGGCGAAAAGGGAATTTCGCCAATGTAGGGCATGAACTAGAATTTCGCTGCAAAAGGAAGTGAAAATGAATTTCGCTGCGTTTGGGGACGAAAATGATTTTCATTGCGCCTGGGGGCGAAAATGAATTTCGCTTTGATTTTGTTCGAAATGAAACCCATTGAACACTTAATTAAAATTTTAAAATTTATTTTAGTGTGGCAAAAATGCCAACACTTTTGGCGGCTCACAGGGTATTTAGCTCGCCTGAATGTAATCGACCCCAGGGCCTCTATCCATTGGGCTCAAAATTTCTACTGTCGGTTACATATGATTATTTTCTGCTTGCCCCAGTGTATTCCTGCTCTTTGAGATGCATAACTGTAGCTCCATACACCGCAACAACTTCGGCCCAAGCATCCATACTAATCACCTCTCGGGCCTGGAGCGTATCAACAATGTTTCAAAAAGTCTCAACATGCTCTAAGTCGATATAGTTGGCCCTTTGGCTGAGCTCCAACAAGCCAGACTCAATGTGAGTAAGTTTCCTCATCAAAGGCAACACATGTTATTTGGTGATGGGCTCTTCCCAATCATCAATATTTGAAGTGTCATCTATGAAAATAGCCCATCCACATCCAGGTCTTTCTTTGCCAAAATATTCCCTTGATCATCAGTGAAATTGGGGGAACCATTGGCTGCTACCATATCAAAATAGACCAACAAAATGTGCCTCTCTTGCTCAAATGTATCTAGCAGCTTTCGAGCTTCTTTAACCAGATCCATCTTAGATAAATAAGTGCGTAGTGTGATCTTGGAATTTGCCCAATCTCGGGCCATGTCGCTCATTGGGCAGAATCTGAGATCTATTTTAGCCATTGCCTAGATCTTCATTGCCATATCTAGTTTTGGTTTGAGGTTCTCTTCAAAATACTCCACTACATGCAAGCCATGCGAAACAACAGTTTGCACCTCCTGAAGGAACATGAGAACCAACGTTGCTTTTGTCGCCATTGTTGAACAATCGATAAGCAGATGATTGTGAGCCTCCTTAAATTTCTCCTTTGGGAGAGCTACTAATTGTGTCACCTTGTTTACCAAATGATTCTATAGACTCTAGAGTTGGTCCTTCAAGGCATGGATCTGTTGCTATGCTTCGTGCTACTTGATGCTTTTCGATTTCCTGCTTATATCTTTCAATCTCACTCTCTAGGATCATCACTTTCTGCTACCATTGCTGAGATTTGGACTGCGTAGTGTCTAGCTAATTCTTCTGTGTAGCAAAAGCATATTCTAACTCAGCTATATTCGCTTCAGCTTGGAAGAAACAATCCTTGAAATGCTCATCGTGCAAGCAGATCGAACTCATATCCACCTGTATATAGCCCATTTTCTTAGCCATATTAATTTTTGTGAGGTCCTCCGTGACAACCTGATATGAATAATCTATGGGTGCCATCTCTCCTTGGGGTTTCTGGACCTGAGGGACCATATTCACAGTGTGCACATCCATAGCCTTCGGATCAAAAGTCATCTTCTTCACTGTCTTAGCTAGGGCTTGCGCATTCTTCCTCTTGTAGATTTTCAACCAACATGAGGAACTTTTTCGTGCTCTGCTGATATTTTTTGCCATGGGGTGCTCTGGTAGCAGCTCCATCTCTGAAGCTAGTGGCTCTTGTACTGCAAAAATTGGAGAAAACAAGAAGAGGGTCTGCTAAGGGTTTGGCTTAACAGAGAGAGCGAAAGTGGAAGGCGCTACAGTTACACTTACCCTTGGAGGGACTTGTGTACTTATAGTGACAACGAGATTGATAGGGATGGAATATGGACTGGAGGACAATGGAAGGGAAATGGATTTAGGGCAAAGGCAAATGAGCTGAAAGAGATATAAATGGAGAGAGTGGAGGAAGCAGGGGGGGCATTAGTGACCTGTGATTGTAAAATGGAAAGGGGGGCCGAAGATATGGGTACAAAAAATGGAGGTGAAGTGGAAGTAGGAACTATAGGTGGGGGAGCCGTGGTCACCAAGTGTTGGTCATTGAGAGAAGAAGAAATAAAATGCGTACCTGTGGGCTCTGACACCATTTGAGCTGATGATGAAGGATGCTATGTTGCTAGATATTTCTTTTCCTCTTATTTCTCTTCTTCCACTTCTATATCTACCAACGTCACCATGTGGATTGGTTGTTCTTGCTAAACCGAAGAGGGTACCTACTTAAAACCAGTATGCTCAACCAAAAATGAGGAAAATAGCTTTGTGCTGAGAGCAGAAACTACACAACTTCTGGGCTTCTTTACCATATTATTCTTATACCTACGCTCCTATTTCTGAGTGAAAGTTGTTCCTTGGTCGGTGGTTGTTCCTCTTTCTCTTCGATAACTATCCTCTCTTTGATCAATGCATTCTTTGCTCTTACCATGTCTTCTTCCCTGTCAAGACTTTGGATAATTCGAGGCACCAAGGCAACGAAAGAGATGGGCTGGTACTTATTGCAATGCTCATCATAAATTAGTGAAAACGCTTTGTCCATAATCAACGGGTAAGTTGACTCGGGCTTCCCTCGATGAACCCTCATGAACCACCTATTGGCGATCTTCTTGTTAGACAATTCGGGCAATTTTACTTTTATTTGATTCAAAAAATCATGAGGAACCTGATCTAGATGATTCGTAGGATCATAATCGACCTCCATTTCATAGAAATCATACCAAGGAGGGAGCAACATCATCTTTTCAACATGCCACTCAAGGTCACGCCCCTTGGTATTGTTCCTATGCTGTAAGATGTCTTCTCTGGGGTAGCAATGAAAATTCTTGGCCTTGATAAACCTCTTGAAAATACCCAAAGGGTCATATCACAATCACTAGGGAAGCTCAATCAACCCATAGTCGTACAATATTTTGGCCATCAACTTGTTCTACCCACACTAAGTCACTTTAACGTCGCCAAAATGAAAAGGCATGGCACACGTAGCTCGCTTTCCCCTACTTGACCCATATGTGTCAATTACAAAATCATTCTACCAGGATACTTCTAATGCAAAAGTATACTCCGTGGTAAAATACAGCAACAAAAAATATTTTCCTCTGAAGCCAAAAATCCTAATGACAAATCCTTATGTCAACAAAAATATATCACTTTTCTCCTCTTTAACAACTGCCTCCTTCATTGCTTTTGATACTCTATCACACACACCATAAATGAGCTCGAGGGTGAGTCCTAAAAATATTATGTTGAAATTATAATAGGACTCCTTCGACAAGCTTTGGGTCCATGAATAAACTGGTAATGTTTTGCCCGCTTCATATATCTTCTTTACTGCTACAAAGGTAAAATGAGGATGCATGTAATAAAATAAATACCATATCAGAAAAGAACAATGCCTGAAGGTGACGTGTTCCTCACTTTGCATCTTTTATAGATGAGTGTGTATTCTTCAAGATACAAAATCTGCCCAATCAAAGAAAATTGAATTTGTGGTTACTTTCATGGCATTCAGGGTGTAAAATTCAACTTGTGAAATATACTGCGCAAGCGACTCTTGCTACAACCCATGCCAACATTGAATATAAGTCTGGGCTCTTAAAATCTCTTAGCGATGCTGGTAAATCTGGCAATTCCCCAAATCGTAGTATTTTCAACAACTAATTTTCCATGAACTACCGCATAGGTACTGTAGACTGGTATCTTTCCTCTTGCTCTAAAATTTTGGGCTTGTTAAGCATGACGTCGGAAGGAGCTCTTACACCACAAGTGAAAGTGTCCCTAACCAAGTTGGCCGAAATGTTGAACAACCTGTCTCCATTGGCATTTTGAACAACTCTCTAGCATGATTATAACACTGAGCAATCACCCATACTATCTCGGGATATGAATGCACTGGTGTACAAAGATACTAGAAAAGGTGAGAGTAAAATGTTGTGGTTCACAAAATTTTGATGGATACCTTCTGAAGAGCAAACTCGACGTCCTACTGTAATTTCTCCATGCCTTTGTTCGTGATTGTACATTCGTTGATTTGTGCCAGGCAATCGTAGTAAGGTGCAAGTTCTACTTCTTCATACTCCTCTTTAGCTTTTCGTCACCTCTTCTCTGGTTCAGACTTCTTTTTAGACTTCTCTTTCTTGGCCTCTATGGTTTTCTTTCCCACCTTCGGCTTTGTTTGAGCAAACAACAAATAATTTCAAACCTTGGACCAAAAGCAATTCGTAGTTTTTTTCCACATAGGAGCTTTGCAATTTTTTTATTCTTTAGATGAAGTGTTCGCCCTTTTATAAGTTTCCAGCCATACCTACTGAATTTAATTCCTGCGGTGCACTTGCTAAATTCAGGGGTATGTCACACTTTCCAATGATTCAACGATTTTGTCCATATCTTTCTTAAGCGATGTGATTAGTCGTTTTGTTTTTTTATTCTTTTTTTCTTCGTGGGAGGTGCAACCTATCGTTAATGATCAATTTAGAAAAATGTGATTCATTGCTTTTTCACTTTGAACTGCGTGATGGATGTCTGTTTCACTGAAGTGGAGTGCCGAAAATAAATTTCACTGATTTTTCTGACGAAAAGCCATGCATCTAGGAGTTCGTTGAAAAAAGTAAAGCAAAAAGGCATTTCGCTCTCTTGGACGTCGAAAATAGCTTTTGCCAACTCGTCCGCTCAAAAAAGCATGTAAAGTGAAGAATCTCTTGTCAACTTGAGTTTCGACCCAAAAATCAAGATATACATGAGCGAAGGGGCGTGAAGATGAATTTTGCTCCAAAAAGAAAAGATTTCCTTGTCCTGGGCAAAATCATTTTTTCTCTCCTTTTTTTTCTCTTTCCTTAAAAGTGTTTTTTTCTCTTTCTTTTTCTTCTTTTCATGCAGTGTTTTCACCAACTTGAGCACCAAGCTTTAAAAATAGGTGTTATTTAACTCCATTCTCCTGAAAAAGCAAAACCCTTTTAAAGCATGTATGCCTTCTGTCAAAAAAGCACTAAGGCAAAATCTCCACCTTGGGCACCCAAAAAAGTAGACGAGGAGGATTTTCGCTGGCAAAAATACCTTCACATAGCGAAAAGGAATTTCACATTTTACTTTCATTTTTAATCCCATCCGTTGGCGAAAAGGATTTTCGCCAGCGAAAACACTTATGTTCAGCGAAAGTGATTTTCGCTTCCCTTTTTTAGAGTAAAACATAAAAATCAAATGACAAAATATGTACATATTTACATTCTTGATTCTAAATTTTATACTGATAGTAGGTCTTCAAATGAAGACCATTCACTGGAATTGGAAACACATAACCGTCCATATCCTGTAAATAATATGAGTTGAATTGATTCACACTAGAAATCTGAAATGGGACCTCCCAAATTTCCTCAAACTTGTGATGTTTTCCTAGCTTCACCTTGTTCTCATTCCACTTTAACACAAGATCACCAACCTTAAATGCCTTCTCTGAAGTCTTCTTGCTAAACCAATTTCTTGTCATTTGAGCATGCTCCATGAAAGCATTATATGCTTTCTTCCTCTCTTCTTCCAACCTTACGCTCATGGGATCAAATTCATCATCTTCATCATCAAGCAATTGCAAAGATTGAAGAGCCAACAATTCAATGTGAATGGGTAAGACTGCTTCCTTACCATACACCAAGGAATAGGGGACGTCTTGATAGACTTTTTAATTGATATGCGATCAACCCATAGAACTTGGTTTAAGAGAAAATTCCAACTTTGTTTTTTGTCATTAAGAGTCCTCTTCAAAATCCTAAGCATATTCTTGTTTGTAGATTCGGCCAAACCATTTTCCTGAGGATAATAATTTGATGAAGTTTTCAAATAAATACTATACTTACCCACAAAATCACTGATTTTAGCACCGATGAATGGAGTTTCGTTGTCTGTTACAATTGCATCTAGTATGCCAAAGTGAGTGATCAATCCTTCAAGGAAAGTGATGACTACCTCCTGGTCTACCTTCTTAGCTGGGACTGCTTCGGCCCATCGGGTGAAATAATCAATTGTATTCAGAATATATTTATGTCCGGTATATGAATTAGGATCAATGACCCCAATAAAATCTAAACCCCATTTTAAAATGGTGCTTCTACTTGGATCGGGTGAAGAGGCAAGGATATATTTCTGCTCCTACCGACATACCTTTGGTATTTTTCACATGACCTTAAAAGCATATGAAAATACTGTGGGCTAGAAATAACCTGCTTTGATAATTTTTAATGCCATGGGTCTTCCCCATAGTGGCCTATTGACAATATAGAATGAAACTCTTCCAAGTTTTTTTGCTTTTTTGATTCTCTAGCACACCTGAGAAGCACTCCATCAATTTTCTTATGGAACAATCCACTTGGCAGCATAACATACATGAGGACCTATATTTTGAATTTTCTTATTTGTAAAGCATTGAGATGTGGACACCTTCTTGAATTGAAGTATTCGACAAGGTCCTTTGTCTAATCCTTGTCAACTGAGGAATGATTAGCAAGATTAATTTCACTTATTGAATCTTCATACTGGTAAACCATTGATTCGAAGGCAAATCTCTTTGCAAGATCTTGACATAATGCTCGACCACGAACTAGTTTGGCTGGCCAGATTTTGATATCATATTATTGGATTTTAGAAACACAACCAACTCTCTTGTCTCCAAGCTCACCTTGGATAATGAAACTTCGAACATCCGTATGAACAACATAAATAATTGTTTTACTTTGCAAAACTTCTTCAGGGACATTCTCTATGAAATTGTACTTTTCTTCATGCAGTTGGATGACTTGACTTAAAAATGTGATTGTCCGCTCATCTCCATCGTCTCCCTTTTGTGTTAGCACATCTGCGTAAATTTCTTGTTCACCAACAACATAAAGGATAAAATCCTTCGAATAGTCAGGGTTCATCAAAATAGGGGCTTGAGCAATTCTTTCCTTGATTTCCCAAAATGCTTGCTTCCTTTGCTCAGTCCATTTGAACTTAGCATCTTTCTTCAAGAGTGCAGTCATTGGTTTCACAACTGTTGGTCCGACTTTTATACACACCCCGTGAAGAATGAGCATGAAACTCTGATAACACTTATAAGGGATAAATCCCACTCACTTTAGGATCTTGCTGGTTATCCAAGGTGTGAGTTACAGAGTTGGGTCGAATGTCTATTCACTCTTTTTCACTTCTGGAATAGTTTTCAAAATGGACTGTCTGTTACCTTACAACGAGTTCTGGACTTGTTCAGTAATGTTTTTGGAATTGTTCATTTTGTGGATAATCAGATTTAAAATCAGTTCTTTGATCTAGCTCTTTATATGTCAGCAGATTTAAATAAAAGACAAATTTAAAGAAAATAAAAATGGATCATTTCATGGTAGAACAGAGAGAGTAGGGTAAGGCAGAAAGAGAAGTCTATCAAACTTAGCTGTAAAACCAAAACTACCAATTTTATTTATACTATCAGCTTCACAATAGAACAAATCAAAGAAGAAGGTGTCCAGCTTTCTAAGATCACCTTCTACTAAGAGCATAAGACAGAGATGAAACAGATCTGAAAGAAAATCATAAACAAAGGGAAGTCGGTTAAAATTGGTATTTCTCACCAACAGCATAGCTCACACAGTGAGGACAGAGCAATTAGAACAGAACTGAACCTTAAATTTGTGGTTTTCCCTAGCATACAATAAAACAAATGAAGCCCAACAACATATTTAATCTTGATAACACGGATTTACAACATATATTTAATAAAATTTAACGAGATGAAAACAAAAGAAAATGAACTTAGCACAATCTGAAAGAGATTAGGCTCCTGGCCACGCTATCACAGAAAGCAAAAAAGCACATCAACTCCAAGTCTAGAATAAAGCATTTAACAAGATTTGCAAGAAATTGCTTCAATAGCCTTTTATTCTAAGTTTTCGCCTCCTGCGATTACATTCAGAAGAAGTATTTATAGACTCAGGATAGACCCTGATATTTTCAAAAATATCTTCTTCTCAAACCCCAAATCTTATCCCCTTAAACTGTACTCCCCGGGTTTTACAATATAAGGCCTTTTAAAATAAAGCTTTGATAAAACTTAACCATTTTGCAAATCAGTGCAGTTACTTGCCATAAATGGAGAAGGCAGAATTCGATATTATTTGCATCCACTTGTAACTGTGTGCAAATGTCTTCATTAATTCCCCTGGGAAATTTGGATGAGTCACCACTTCTCTGACATTTCATCTTCGTAGTGCCATCTCTGAATTAAAAATCTCTGCACGCCATTACTTTCGCCATAAATTTTCATTAAATGTGTCCATCGAAAAATTCTAGTAACCGTGTGTAGATATTTTCATTTTCCGGTCAATTGCCGACATATTCTGTTAAATGGGCAGCTGCCTAGTCACCATAAAGTCTCTTTGCGGCCAGATCTATAAAAATCTGGATGAACCAACAATTCCTGGCATCTCAAATTTTAATGTGACGGCCCTTGATTAAATTGCGCCTGACTTTATCTTTCTCGCCATTACTCCCGCTATCATGCAAGTGCCAGATGGCTTTCTGTAAAAAAGACAAAACAAGGATTAGTACTTTAATTAAATCAGATTAAAACCCTAATGTTAAATCGAAACCCTAAAGTTCATTATATGTTGGCTTGCTTTGTGTTGACACGTGTCACAAAAATCGCGACACGTGTACGTTTCCAGCTATTTTTTTTCATTTCGGCCTCTTTCCTGTCAAGCCGCGAAAATGCGACATGTCGTGAAATCGTGCCCTTTCCATGCCTTGGCAACCTTCTTGCTCCATGCGCCGCGAAAACGCGACATGTCGCGATTTCGCGACATGTCGCGAAATCGTGCCCTTTCCATGCCTTGGCAACCTTCTCCGAAATGCGTCACGATTTCACGACGTGTTTGTGCCTTGGGATCCTTCTCTGAAATGCATCGCGATTTCGCTACGCATTTGCCTTAGCTGCTTTGTTCTTTTGTTTGGACCCACCGCGAAACCGCGACATGTCGCGAAATCACGACGGTCCGTACCCTAGGCTTCCTTTGCTCTCAGCGTGTCGTGATTTTGCGACACCCAAGGCTTTAAGCCTTAGCTTCTTTCGACTTTGGTGACCTTTCCCTGCCTTTGCTTCTTTCATTTCTTGTCGTGATTTCGTGACGTCCCGAAGGCGTCGCGAAATCGCGACACTTTCGGGACTCAAGGCATTCTCTGCCAAATGCGTCGCGAAATCGCGACGTCGCGAAATCGTGCGATTTCACGACGCACTCACGCCTTGGCCCCTTTTCGCTCCATGGTGTCACGATTTTGCGACGTCGCGAAATCACGACGTCGCGATTTCGCGACACTTTTATACCTTGTTCCTTTTCTCTTCATGGTGCAGAACAATGACAAAAACTCAACAGGCCCAGAATTTGATGAAACTTTGCAAGTATCTAAATAAGGCAAAAGGGTGTCCGAATCTGCAAACGGAACATTAAAATTCATCAGGGACTAAGAGAAAAATGCATTAATATGAATTAATCTTTTTAACATGCAAACTTTCAGAAGCTTTAAATTGAAAACAATGTCATATGCAAGTCTACTTGGATGCTTTGATGAAGGCGAAACTTGACAAAGGATGCAAGCAAAATATGGAATGCAAAACCAGAAAAACATCAAGAGGGTCCCTGCTAAAAAATGCAAAGTAAAAACTTTCAAAGGATGGAACTTCATTTTTTTAGTGGGGGGGTGTTGCTTCTCAACAACAACTTGGGTAAAATATGCAATAAATTGAACAAAGTTAATCTGACCAAAAAATGATTGCAACTCCTTCTTGTTGGCTGGCAATGGAAGCTTCAAAAGAGCCTCATCTCTCTCTAGATCAATAGCTAAACACTTTATGAGATTACATGGACCAGGAGCTTTCCCTCCTTCACTGTGAATATAGACTTATTCGGGTTGATGGGTATTTCAAACTCTTGGTATTTTTCAAACACTTGTCTTAAATGCAAGCTGTGCTCCTCCTTGTTATGAGATAAGATAGTCATATCATCCAAATAAATAACAATGACTCGGTTTAATAACTCACCGAAAGCCACATCCATCACTGTTTAAAAGGTTGCTCCGGCATTCGAGATACCAAAAGGTATTTACTTATGAGAAAATGTACCCCATTTTGTGGTGAATGATATTTTGTATTGGTCTTCATCCTTGACCCATATTTTATTGTAGCCAAATAACCCGTCTAACAAAGAAATTCTTTGAGCTCCTGTAGTTATGTGAAGAATCTGATCAATCTGTGGCAAAGGATAATGATCCTTCAGAGAGGCCTGATTTAAGTTTTGAAAATCAACACATAGGTGAATATCTTCATTTTTTTCCTCATAGGGACCAAATCAGCTACCCATGTAGAATGCTTGATTGGGTAAATAATTTTAGCTTCCAGAATTTTCAACAATTCAACTTTCATACGAAATTCAATCTTGGGATTGACTAGTCTTTGTTTCTGCCTGAAGGGTTTCACTCCTTGTAGTTCAATAGTATGTTGGATCACATTCTTGTTATAACCTTTCAAATCATGGTTACCCCAGGCAACAATATCTAGAAATTCATGGCATAGCTCATTGATTTGCTCAAGTTCTTATGGAGTGTAATCAATTCCAACCTTGATTGACTTTTTAGGTTCCAAATGTATCTTGGTGTACTCCTCGTCTACTTTTATACTATGTTTTTCAGCTCTATCATTCTAATCAAAGAGACTTTCGAGCGAAAACAATCCTTTCGGGATATGATTATTTCTCAACTGGATCAGTCCCTCATATTCTTCTTCATCAAGTGTTCTTCCTCCCACACTACTAGCCTCTTTTATCAGGAAATTCAAGATCTTCTCATCACTCTCGAAAACTTGCCAATAAATATTCTTATCAGGAATTGAAGGCCTGTAAACCAACCTCACGGTCTTGGGTTTTTGCATCATGTGTTCAATTGGAGAAAAGTTGGTGCCAAGGGATATCAAAATATCAGCATGCTTATTTTGTTCCCATGAAATCGCTCGAATATTTAATGTTGTGTAGGCTTCCAATAGATCCCAAACCTTGTTGCGATATGACTTCAGATAATGTTGTTTGGAGACACACTTGTTAGTCACTTGATTGATAATTAGTTTAGAATATCCAAAAATCTGGAGTTGTTTGATCCCAAGTTTCTCTGCTTTCTTCAAATCTAAGCACAATGCTTCATACTCAGCAGTATTGTTGGTACAAATATAGGTCAATCGGTATGAATATATCTTCTGTCTACCAGAAGGGAATATGAAGACAACTCCTACTCCTACACAGTTTTGCATCTTGCACCATCGAAGAAGATTTTCCATAACTGATCCGAGATAGGATCCTGATCATCAAATACCTTTACTTCAGATTTTTCAAGATTGAGAATGGTATAGAAATTGATCTCAGTTTCAATCATTGCATTGAAGTCATTCATGGAGAATTCATCCTATATATGTTCACCCATAACTTCTTCTATTAAATTCAATTCTTCTAGTTCTTCAATCACCATATTGACAAAATCCATGGACTTTTCTTCTTCTTCGATCCTCTCTACATGAAATGAGGAAGGCTTCTCATTGTAGATTTATATTCCCTTTCCTTTGAAAGAAACTTCCAGGTGAGAGTAATCCAAGGAGAGATAACCTCCCAACTTGGGAATGAATTCTCTTGAGAGGCACATACTGAAATATGGCTCTAGATCAACCACAACCACCTCCTAGATCATAGTGATCTAAGGTATTTTATGTAGGATAATGGGAATATCCTTAATAAAATCCACTGTTCTCATAGGGGTTCCATTAAAATGTAAAAATCCTAGGCTACTCCTGGTATACTCCATACCCATAACTTCACAAACCACCTTCGGCATGATAGTCATCATAGCACTAGAATCGATCATGCAGTTCTGCACAATCGAACCCTCCATCCTGAGAGACAAATAGAATGGTGGTGGTTTATTCTTTTCAATAGCCAAAGTTGTAAGTGTCTAAGCTAACACAATCTGGGTGGGATTCTTCTTTTTATATTTAACAGACTTCAAATATTCTTGCAACAAATCAACTTGTCTAGGCAATTGCAATGCATCATAGAGACTAACCTTGGTAGGAATCTTCTTTAGTTCTTCAACAATGTTATATGTGGATAAACTGGACTCTCTTCTTTCATAAACAACCTCATACTTACTCTGATATTGCTACGTGGCTTCCACCCTATGATTCTTGGTCAAGGATGGATACTTAAGGTATTCTTTTGTTTTTTCCTTCATCTCAGCTTGCATTTGTGAAGTTGATACCTTTGCTTGAAAGGTTCTTTCTTTTTCTCGTGTAGGAAAGAGGTATTTTAAAATAATAGGTTCATTCGACTGAGATGCTGAGATAGGTGCCTTCACTTGTGCTTGTCTCTTTTCATTCTACACCTTCGGCTCAACAGGTACCTTTAGCGGCTCCATCTCAGTTGGGTCCACTATGACCGGATTTTTTCCAGTTCTCGTGAGAACTAAAACTTGTTCTAATGAAGGGACCATAAAATTATGATTGGCTTCTCTAATAATATTTATTTGACCACTGGAAGAGCTATCTGTTAATGTTTGCACATAGTTTAGATGAACCATACAAGTTTCTTTGCCATGTGGATCATTGCAGGTAGAACACCAATACGTTTTATCTGATGGGCCAGCTTATTCATTCATCAACACGGTTGGATTCCTTTTAGACATCTTATTGGTTGAAGTTGCTTGCTCTCTAGTGATTGGTGGAGGTTGAAATATCCTAGGCTAGAAATATCTCTCAACTTAACTTTTATTAATGGCAGTGATATCATTTATCATTGCTCTCATTGCTGAGTTCATTGATTGCATCTCTTACAACAACTTCTCTTGAGGATCAGGATTTGAGGGTGTTGGAGGAGCTAGTAATAGAAGTGGTATTGACAGATATGGCAGTTCTAGGAATGGAACTAGGGTGAGCAGTTATGGAATGGAAAGAGCAGGCAATCGTGGGAAAAAAATATTGGGTTTTGAGATGAACTTGGATTCCATGAAGAGACCGGATACATGGGGGACATTGGTAAATATTGAGAAGATTCATTGGAATATAAATGCTGTAGAAGATCAGGGAATATCAACATCATCATATTTGGTGGGAGCTTACCAATAGAAATTAAATTAACTTCAGCATTTTATGCAGTAGAGTACAAGTTTGAAAATGTATCAACGTTGGATTGACAAATAGCCATGCTAATATCTGAATTGAAGGCTCAAAGATAATAAAATGTAGCTTGCTTGAGAGTCAACCAGAGACCATCAAGAACTCACTGCAAATTTCGAGCAAATATAACATTGAAATCAATGATTTTCTCCTGTGGATGCCTTTGAATATTAGTAAATTAGTGCAACTAGAGAAAAAGAATCCACCTGCTCATTGAAGCCTTTTATCATTAACTTAGCCAATTGGTCCCATGTGGTAATAGTGGTAGGTGGTAAGGACTGGTACTAGTAAAGAAAATTCCCTCTAAGAGAGAGCACGAGCAATATGACCATGATATCTTCATCTGTGATGCTATGAATAGTCACCAAGGAATCCATGTCTTGAACATACTCACAAGTTATTTTTACCGTACCATCGTAAGTAGGAAAAGCCTTTAATGCTACTAGTAGGATCAGGTTTTGAGCTTGTAGATTCAAAAATATTCAAAATTATTCCATGCTAGAAAATATCATGGTGGTGATGGATTGTGGGCCATTTGGACCAGAGAATTTGCTTGGGGAGGAAAGCTAGTGGCAGTACTAGAGGGACTTGAAGGAATTAAAAACACACCAGATACCTATGAAGACGTTACGATTGATGGGATAGTCGAAGTGACTAATATAGGATGCTCTCCTAAGACTTGGGTGTCAAGCTCAAAGAACCCAATAGGATTTTTGAATTTTTGGCATTCGATCTTGTGATCATAAAGTAAGGCTTTCACCAACTTCACATTCAGAGGCTTCTGGGTAAAATTGAGTTGCTAGATGTTGTAATCAAACAAAAAAAGATGCACATCAAATCTTAATACTACTTAAAGTGTAAATTTTGGTGTCCCACTAGGCATGCCAAAAAATGTTGATCACAAATTTTTCTAAGTGTAAAAATATGCGCCCTAGACCCGACCAACATTGAAATGCCGAAGGAAAGAGATGTCCTTCGAGTCAATCCATAGAGGGATGGTTCTCTTACTAATCTAAAGATTAGTATAAAGCTTAGGGATATAAATTAACAAAAATAAATGGGAAATATGGATGTAAGCCTAAAAATAAAGTGAGGATGAACTAACAGCTAAATAACTACATCAAGTTTTAATTAGCATTTAACAGAAAGGAAAACACAAGAACTAATCACAGATTGCAAATATGACTTCCAATTAGCATTTCAACATTTACCTTTTCATTAGAAATTAAATTCAATTATAGAATTCAATATATCTAAAAAAAGCATGAATATCACAAAAATGACAAACATAAAGCAATCACATACACAAATGATCAAGGAACTAGAGCCAAAAGTCTTTCCATTGATGCATAAAATTAAACTCCAAGAGTTTTTAGCAGAATGTTCCTCTCTTTTTACATCAAGTTTTCTAGTTTTTATAGAGGATTTTATCTCCAAAATTAAATGCTCATTAAAAAAATTATGGAAAATGATAGATTGGTTAGTCATAATTCTCTCCTCAATAGCAACAATGAACCAATCTGGTGACACCTTGGGAGCAATGAGCAATTTTAGGAGATTGCATACCAGGACCTAGTTGGAAACATCAACAAAATTATCTCCATGGTGATTCCTTGAAAACAACAGGATCACACTAGAGTCAAGAGTGGACGACATTTAATTTGGGAAATCTTCTTGTTATCTGTCAAACCTAATATTTATTAGCAATAATTCCAAAAACTTTACCCCTTTTCACCCCAAAAAATGAATTCGTTGGCCTTGGAATTCCTTCCATATTGATCTTTTCTCAAAGCGCCTTTGACCATGGTTTCACTTATATAAAATGAAGTAAATTTGTTTTGTGAAGGTGAAGTTTGAAAAGGGCTTTCTCCAAGGCGTAGCATGTGAAGAAGTTTATTTCTCCAGGTTATAGTGCATCATGAGTTTTTTCCCAAGACATCGCCCCATGCTTCGCACAATTCAATTAGAAAATGCATCAAGTGCTGTTGCTGCTTTCACTAAGCAAAAAGTAAAAAGGAGTTTCACTCAGTTTTTGTATGAATCAGGAGTTTCACCACTATGAGGCATGAAAGAGAATTTCACCTAGGAACTACACTCAAGATGAGGGGCGAAATGGAATGTCGCTTTTGGAAGGGGGATTTCACTGGAAAAGGTGATTGCCAATGCAGGGCACGTAATGGAATTTCGCTGCAAAAGGAAGTGAAAATGAATTTTGTTGTGCCTACGGGTGAAAATGAATTTTGATGCGACTTCACCCGAAAATGATTTTCGTTGCGCTTGGGAGCGAAAATGAATTTCACTATGATTTTTCCTGAAATGAAACCCATTGAACACTTAGACAAAATTTTAAAATTTATTTTAGTGTGGAAAAAATACCAATAATATTATTAAAGCCATATTCTTCTTATAAGAGGCATATTATTGTCATGCAGGATGATTGCTACTCACACCATTTTATGAACAACCTAGTGTGGATATGGACTAGAGTGTACCTTATCTTATGATAAAGAGAGAGAGACAAAGAGTGATTCTCCTTGTTGCTTATTAAGATATATAGTAAGCTTCTCTTTTGTAGCCTATATGCATGAAAGCATATGCTATTGATTCCAGTGAGCATCAAATATCTAGTTATCTTTAAAGGACTTTGGCCTCTTCTCAAATACATATACAAGTCTTACCTCCATAGAGTTCAAGATTGTGAGTGATAATTGTGAAGTGTTTTAGAATTTAACCTCTTATCAAATACATATAAGAATGACATGAGAAGCATGTGTGATTTTTTCTCTACAATTTTTTTGGGTTGTAATTATGTCACTCTTAATTTCATATGGAATCCCTCTCTTTAGAATATTGATCGTACATTTGATGTGTTGCTTTGACTAAATAAAACCATAAAAGTAAGGACCAGTATTTGTTTTAAATTTTATTTTGATATTTTTAATATTATAGCCCACCTATTGGCTAATTTTCATAAATCATTCAAATTTTTTATTAGCTAATTATAAAAAATTCAAAAGACAACCTAATAAAATTCCAACTTCGGACAACCTGATCAAAATAGGTTTTCTAGGACCCTAAAGATGCCACCTCTACAAAATAAATGAAGAGACAACAAATCACCTATTCATGAAATGTCCATTTGCTCAAGCTATGTGGAACCAATGGATGAAGACTATAGAGGTATCCTGGGTCATGCCCAAGGAAATCCTCGACTGGTGGTGTCAATGGATCCCTGGAGAAGAAACTGATATGGACCCTATCAATCCTAGCCTTCCTTTGGTGTATCTGGAAGGAGAGAAATAAAAAAATATTCAAAGGAAAAGCAAGGATCTTTAAGGCTATTTTCAACTAGCTTCAAGTTAGTCTGTCTGAACTAGTTATGCCCGAACAGATAAACACAAACCAACAATGGAGATCAATTTTGAGCCAAAACCAACAATAGATTCTCTTCTTGCAGCTAGACTTCCAAATTAGTTTGGGACATCAAAGGAACATAATTGCCCCATATGAGTCCTCAATAGCAACCAATGAGTCCCAAAATCTAAGCTTCTATATCCAAGGACTCCCAATGGATTTTATATTGGAAGGATATTGGTGATGTTTCACCAAACTCTCTCCCACATAAGGTCTACTTGATGGCAAGCCGGGATTCACACCACAAATTCACCGTAGAATTCACAGCAATTTTCATTAAACTTTCTTAATACAGTCATACAATAATTTTCCAGGCTCACAGTCTCTCTTCCCCAATCCCGACTTCACCATCCGCTCCATTACAAATTTTTGGGTTTTTATCGAGGCCCCGATCCTCTCGGCAATCAATGCCCGCCTAGCAAAATTTCAAAATTCGATTTTTTTCCCCTTCCTGGGTTTTTCAAATTTTCAGTCATAAATGGGCCATCTGCCCGATCTACCAGGAAGCTTTCATTAATGGCTTCCATACCCTGCACTGGCCGCTTTGTTCTGATGGTACTCTGTACTGTGCTTCTTCCTTACCTTCCATGCCCTGTAACTGTTGTTTGTTGAATACTTCCTCACGGTGGTTAACTCGGTTTAAATGCACGCAGCTGTCCTTCACACATCAATATACGTGGCCTTCGTCCTCGTTTTAATACACGTGGTTGCCCGCGTGTCCATCTTCGGCCTCCGTCTTCAATAGGCTGTGTTGCTTCCACATAGCTGTCTTTTTTTTTTTCTCGGCAACCGCAATTCAAACCACGCGGCAGCTTTTAACTTTTCTTAACGGTCTGTCTTCAATTTTAAGTCGCACGACTTTACTCCACGTGGTAGCTTCTAATTGGCCGCGACATCGCGACATGTCGCGATATCGCGACCCCCCACGCCTTCGGACCTCCGCAGTCTTCGCGAGCCGCGATACCGCGACATGTCGTGATATCGCGACATGTCGCGGTATCGCGACCCCCCCATGCCTTCGAACATCAGCAATCAAAACGGGCCGCGATATCGCGACATGTCGCGATATCGCGACATGTCGCGGTATCGCGGCCCCCCGCGCCTCAGCCTTTGCTTTGCGCAAAACTGTCGCGATATCGCGACGTCGCGATATCGCGACGGTTTTGGCCCTCGCCCACTACTCGCCTTCGGAGCCACGATTTCGCGACATGTCGCGAAATCGCGACATGTCGCGATTTCGCGGCTCCCCTCCCCAACCTGTCTTAAAACACTTCTGCCTTCCCTTTGCTCATAAAACTTCGATCTTGGAACAAAATTGGAATAAAACAAAATAAATAAATAAAAAGTACTTAGAAAAATTTAGAGAGATTTGGAGGATGCAAGATTGCTCAAATGCTGTCGGATGCTCCTGCATCAGACACCCGGGGTAAATTGAAAGTGACCCTCACTTTTGCTGTGTTGGGGAAAGACCCAGGCGGTCAACCTCCAATTTCGACAACCAAGTCGCATCTTCAACAGGCCTGCCCTTCCACTTTACTAAGTATTCAGAATACTGTCTATTTCTGGTGCTTCTGCCCTCACGAGTATCTAATATCTCTTCAATCTCGTTGGCGGTTGGAGTAGAGGCTGGAAATTGCCACAACTCTGCACTTGGTACCTCTGTACTTTCCCCTTCATGATATTCCACTAGATCTGAAACATTAAAAATAGGTGAAATACCAAGCCAACTTGGTAATTCCACTTCATATGCATTTCCTGACTCCCGTTTTCCCAGTATTCTGCATGGCCCAAACTTCTTCATCTTCAATTTGTTATAAGTCTTGGCAGGAAATCTCTCCTTCCTGAGATGCACCATGACCTCATCTCCGACTTCAAACTCCTTGAACCGCCGCTTCTGGTCTGCCCTTGTCTTGTATTGAGTATTCATTTTCATAATTTGTTTCCTTACTTCTTCATGCAGACTTTTCATGTGTTCCGCAAATTCTTCTGCCTCGGCACTGCACTTTTCTATCTTGTCCAACTTTCTCAGTTCAGACACATTTCTTGGACTGTTCCCATATATTATTTGGAATGGAGATTTGTTGGTGCTCTTATTAACTGAACTGTTATAAGCAAATTCTGCCTGTGGTAAGACCAAATCCCATCCCTTGGGCTGATCTGCTATCAAACACCTCAATAAATTACCCAGGCTTATGTTCACCACCTCTGTCTGTCCGTCAGTCTGCGGGTGGTATGCAGAACTGAATTTTAGATCTGTCTTCATCTTCTTCCACAGAGTTCTCCAGAAGTACCCAATAAACTTGGTATCTCTGTCAGAAACTATACTTCTTGGTAGACCGTGAAGTCGTACCACTTCCTTGAAGAACAATCCAGCAATGTGAACTGCATCACTTGTCTTTTGGCAGGGGATGAAATGTGCCATTTTGGAGAACCGATCAACCACCACAAATACTGAGTCATTTCCCCTCTGTGTTCTTGGCAATCCAAGGATAAAATCCATGCTTATGTCCTCCCATGGTCTCTCAGGCACAGGTAATGGCTGGTACAGCCCTGTATTTTGTTTTACACCCTTTGCCATCTGGCATATTCTGCAACCTTGCACAAACTTCCGCACATCTTGCTGAAGTTGTGGCCAGTAGTAATTTTCCTCAACCAAGGCAATGGTCTTATCCCGACCAAAGTGCCCAGCCAATCCTCCGCTGTGCTTTTCTTTGATTAAATTCTCCCGCATGGAACTTCTGGGAATGCACAACTTACTACCCTTGAACAACATTCCGTCTTGGATTAAGAAATCCAACCATTTTGTTCTGTCCATAGTAATAGGTACCAAGCAAGCCTTCCAGGCTTCTGCAAAATCCGGATCTGCAGGTATGGACCCTTCGGTTCTTCAAATCCCACTACTTCTATTGTCAATCTAGTCGCAGAGTTTGCCTTCCGCTTAAGGCATCTGCAACTCTGTTTGACTTCCCACTTCTGTGTTTCGAGCACAAAGGTATAACTTTGGAGGAACTCCACCCATTTCATGTGCCTTTGGTTCAGTTTTGTCTGACTGTTAATGTATTGCAAAGCCTGATGGTCAGTAAACAGTACAAACTCCTTTGGTAATAAATAATGTCTCCACTTCTTCAGGGCCTGAACCATAGCATAAAATTCTTGATCATAGACTGAATACTTTCTCCGGGCATCATTTAACTTCTCACTGAAATAAGCAATTGGCTTGCCTCCTTGACTCAGTACAGCCCCTATTGCACTGCCACTGGCATCACAGTCCACCTGAAATACCTTGTTGAAGTCTGGAAGTGCCAAAACAGGCTGCTCTGTAACTTTTCTCTTCAATGTATCAAAGCTCCTTTCAGCCCCTGATGTCCATTTGAACTCCTTTTTATCTCCCCTCATTGTCTCTGTGAGAGGTGCACAAATACTGCTGAAGTTCTTT
Source organism: Wollemia nobilis (assembly GCA_028583015.1). Lineage (NCBI taxonomy): Eukaryota > Viridiplantae > Streptophyta > Pinopsida > Araucariales > Araucariaceae > Wollemia > Wollemia nobilis. The sequence continues at coordinate 8,532,109 of JAQPPZ010016467.1, read as the reverse complement.
ATGAACTTCCTATAAAAACTGGCCAGACCATGGAATGACCTCACTTCTGTTGTGCTCTTTGGAGTAGGCCATTCAATGATGGCTCTCACCTTTTCGGGGTCCATCTTCAGACCTTCTGCTGAGATTACAAACCCCAAGTATACCAATTCCTTCTTGACAAAATTACACTTTTTCAAATTTATTAATAACTGTTCTTCTCGCAGACTTTTCAAAGACCCTCCTGATATGCATCAGGTGTTCCTCCAGGGTCCCGCTAAATATCAATATATCATCTAAATAAACAATAACAAACTTTCCCAGAAATTCTTTCGAGTACTTCATTCATCAACCGCATGAAGGTACTTGGTGCATTGGACAGTCCAAAGGGCATGACCAACCACTCAAACAGGCCTTCTCTTGTCTTGAAGGTTGTCTTCCATTCATCTCCCTCTCGGATACGGATTTGATGATAGCCACTTTTCAGGTCAATCTTTGTGAAGTACTCAGCTCCACTTAAACAGTCCATGATATCATCCATTCTTGGTAACGGGAATCTGTACTTAATAGTGATTTTGTTGATGGCCCGTGAATCTGTACACATCCTCCATTCCCCATCCTTCTTTGGCGCCAGCACTGCAGGTACTGCGCATGGACTCAAACTTTCCCGAATCAATCCCTTTTCTAATAATTCTTGGACCTGTCTATTTAATTCCTCAGTCTCTACAGGTGTCATCCTGTGTGCAGCTTTATTTGGCAGGCTTGATCCTGGTATTAAATCTATATGATGGCTAATTTTTCTCACAGGGGGTAAGCCCTCAGGTACATTGTCTGACACAATGTCTGGAAATTCCTCCAGCAGATTTAGAACTTCGTTGGGGTATCCTGGCATTCCTTCCCCCTAACTCTAGGGATTATTGCATAACATAAATGTTCATGCTTTAACCCGTTCAGAAACTCTCTTCCCTCAACTAAACAGACTCTGGAAATATTACATACCTTTTCATCTGCATCCTTCAAGGGCTTTAGTTTATGGCGTACACCATTCTTTGTCAATGAGTAGGTGTTGGCACGGCCATCATGTACCGCACTCCGGTCAAACTGCCAGGGTCTCCCCAGCAACATGTGGCAAGCATCCATGGGCAAGATGTCACACAGGACCTCATCACAATAATTTCCAATGTTAAATTTAACAGAACATTGCTCGTTGACCAAAGCTCTGTGGTCCTTTTGTAACCATGCGACCCGGTATGGGTGTGGGTGCTTCTTCCTTTCTAATTGTAACTTTGTAACCATTTCCTCAGAAACCAGGTTATCCGTGCTACCATTATCAATAATGATATTGCAAACCTTGCCCGCACATTTACATCTAGTGCGGAATAAACTTTTCCTCTGGTCGGTGTCCTTCTCCTCATTCAACAGGACTCTTCTTACAATCATTGTTTCTCCTCTCTCCGCTTCTTCGGAATGCTCAGATTCAGCATCCTCCTCTGCCACAGCAGCTCTGGCTGGGCCCTCAGGCCTCTTGTTTGTTCTTTCTCGGTGTTGTGGACATTCAAATGCCCGGTGTCCTTCTTCACCACAGTGGAAACATGTTCCACGAAATACTCCTCTTCCAAATCCTCGTCCAGATCCACCCCGTCCTCTTGGGTAGCTGTTCTGATCTCGGGGCTGATAAACATCTTCTTCTCTTTGTTCCTGGTTACTACTGGCTTCACCAGTCTTCTTCGGATCTTTGTACCTTTCTCCACTGGTCCTCCCACCAGTCCTTCCACCTCGGCCTCTTCCTCTTTGCTTGCCTTCAAACCGCCTGTTCAGCTTTTCTTCTACCTTCAAGGCAAATTGGTAAGCATCCTCAATGGTGTTTACTCGAACCAGGCTCAGTTCTTCCTGGATACCAAGCCTCAACCCATTAATGTAACGGGCTACCTTCTCTTTGTTTGCCTCTAAATGCCCTGTTCTAATAGAAATTTTGTAAAACTCTTCAGTGTACTCTTGGACAGTTTTGTTTGTCTGTCTCAAGCTCTGCATTTTTCTTAGCAGATCTAACTCGTAATCTGTCGGGATGAACTGTCTTTTCAGCTTCTCCACCATTCTATCCCATCTCGTTATTCTCTCCTTCCCTTTTCTGTTCCTCTCCAACTGTATTCCTCTCCACCAAATGTTGGCATGACCCTTCAACTTAGTCTTAGCAAATCTGACCCGGTTAGGGTCTTCAACTTCCTCGTACTCGAAATATTCCTCTAAATCATTTATCCAGTCAATCACTTCTTCTGGATTTAGGTTTCCCGAGTATGTAGAAACCTCCATTTTAGGCTGCTTTCCAATCTGAGAGATGGCCTTATACAACCGGGCTTGAGCTGGATCCACAGCTTCTTCTTCTTCCTCAGACTGTTCTTCCTCTTCAACTTCGTCTTCACTTTCCTCATCCCCTCCGGGTTCGCGCCTTCTGCGTAACTCTGCTTGCAGGGCTTGAACCTGCCTTTGCAAGGCTCGAAAGTCTTCGACCGGCACCACATCTCCTCCTCCGCCTCGGTTCCTTCGTGGAGGCATTCTATCTCTCTTTTTTTTTTTTTTGAAAATCTTTCCACAGATCCTGGTGTAACTGCCTCCTTCTCCGGCGATCTGTTACACTCTCAGGAGCTCCCGCTCTGATACCACTTGATGGCAAGCCGGGATTCACACCACAAATTCATAGTAGAATTCACAGTAATTTTCATTAACTTTCTTAATACAGTCATACAATAATTTTCCAGGCTCACAGTCTCTCTTCCCCAATCCCGACTTCACCATCCGCTCCATTACAAATTTTTGGGTTTTTATCGAGGCCCCGATCCTCTCGGCAATCAATGCCCGCCTAGCAAAATTTCAAAATTCGATTTTTTTCCCCCTTCCTGGGTTTTTCAAAATTTTGAGTCATAAATGGGCCATCTGCCCGATCTACCAGGAAGCTTTCATTAATGGCTTCCATACCCTGCACTGGCCGCTTTGTTCTGATGGTACTCTGTACTGCTGCTTCTTCCTTACCTTCCATGCCCTGTAACTGTTGTTTGTTGAATACTTCCTCACGGTGGTTAACTCGGTTTAAATGCACGCAGCTGTCCTTCACACATCAATATACGTGGCCTTCGTCCTCGTTTTAATACACGTGGTTGCCCGCGTGTCCATCTTCGGCCTCCGTCTTCAATAGGCTGTGTTGCTTCCACATAGCTGTCTTTTTTTGTTTTTCTCGGCAACCGCAATTCAAACCACGCGGCAGCTTTTAACTTTTCTTAACGGTCTGTCTTCAATTTTAAGTCGCGCGACTTTACTCCACGTGGCAGCTTCTAATTGGCCGCGACATCGCGACATGTCGCGATATCGCGACCCCCCACGCCTTCGGACCTCCGCAGTCTTCGCGAGCCGCGATACCGCGACATGTCGCGATATCGCGACATGTCGCGGTATCGCGACCCCCCCATGCCTTCGAACATCAGCAATCAAAACGGGCCGCGATATCGCGACATGTCGCGATATCGCGACATGTCGCGGTATCGCGGCCCCCCGCGCCTCAGCCTTTGCTTTGCGCAAAATCGCGACGTCGCGATATCGCGACGGTTTTGGCCCTCGCCCACTACTCGCCTTCGGAGCCACGATTTCGCGACATGTCGCGATTTCGCGGCTCCCCTCCCCAACCTGTCTTAAAACACTTCTGCCTTCCCTTTGCTCATAAAACTTCGATCTTGGAACAAAATTGGAATAAAACAAAATAAATAAATAAAAGTACTTAGAAAAATTTAGAGAGATTTGGAGGATGCAAGATTGCTCAAATGCTGCCGGATGCTCCTGCATCACTACTTATTTTTTGTTCAGACCAACCCTGATAGGCCAATCATCCAATTTTCCTAGCAACAAATTGCTTATACTAGGGACATTTATCTGGAGCTCCTAAAATATTTGAGCTCCATGCACAAAATTTAAAGTTGAACTATCAAGCATAGATGCATAGGCCAATCACAAGCTCAATAGGAGTCTAGATTTTTGGCCTTTAGTGGTTTTTGTTGTCCTGAGACCCCTTTGTTTTCTAGCTTTCTTTTCATGTAAAAAGGTGGGGGACCCTTTTAAAACCCTTTTTTAAATAATAATAAAAAAATTCAAAAGACAAAATTGTCAATTGTTTACAAAATATGCATGGATATATTACATTTGCCAAGATTTACAAACCGTAATATTAAGTTCTATATTTTTCTTCAAATATTAGCATATGATAGGTTTTTGTGCATTTCTTGAAAGGAAAGGATTAACTCATCTTTCTATGTTTGTAGAAATTTTTATATCCTTTAAAGGTTTTCATGTGTAGGTCCTTTACGATGAGACTTTATTTGTTTTATATGACTAAGCAAGGATACCAAATGATCAATCGAGCATATATTTTGTCAAAATTATTTTTTGGGAGCATTTAAAACTCGGTTAACAACCTTTCACTAAAGGATACTAACATGCTTGAAATAAAATTTACAATACTAAATTCAAACATTTATATAATAATATTTGTATCGTTGTCAGTTTTTATCTCACAAGGTTAATACATGCCATAATGTTATTAAAGCTATATTATTCTGATAAGAGACATATTATTGTCATGTAGTGACTATTACTCACACTATTCTATCAACAACCCAATATGGATATGGACTAAAGTGCACCTTATCTATGATCAAGAGAGATAGAGACAAAAAGAGTTTCTCCTTGTTGCTTATTGATATCTATGGTAAGCTTATATTTTGTATCCTATATGCATGAAAACATATGCTATTGATGCCAATGAGCATTAAATATTTAGTTATCGTTCAAGGACTTGGACCTCTTCTGAAATACATACACAAGTCTGACCTCCATAGAGAAGATTGTGAATGATAATTGTGGAGTATATTAGACTTTAACCTCTTCTCAAATACATACAACAATGACATGAGAAGCATGTGTGAGTTTTTCTCTACGAATTTTTTTGATTGTATTTATGTCACTCTTAATTTTATATAAAGTCCCTTACATGCTCTTTAGAATATTGATCGTAAATTTGATGTGTTGCTATGACTAAATAAAACCATAAATGTAAGGAGGACTAGTATTTATTTTAAAATTTCTTTTGATTTTTTTTATATTATAGCCCTCCTATTGGCTAGTTTTCTATAAACTATTCATTTTTTTTTATTAGCCAATTAGCAAATATTATAAAATAGAATTATCAATTGTTTATACAAAATATGCATGAAAATATTAGATTTACCAAAACTTACAAACCATAATACTAAGTATAATGTTTTTTTCAAATATTAGCATATGACATTTTTTTTTTATTGGTTGAAATGAAAATATTAGCTCGCCATTCTATATTTTTGGAAAATTTTCCATCCTTTAAAGGTTTTCCTATGCAAGTCCTTTACGATGAGACTTTACTAGTTGTATATGACTAAGCAAGGATAAAAAATAATCAATGGAGCACTTTATCAAAATGCTTTTTTGGGGAGCATTTCATATTTATTTAACAACCCTTCACTAAAGGTTACCAACCTACTTGAAACAAAATTTACAATACTAAATTCCAATATTTTTATAATAATATTTTGCATCCTTGTTAGTTTTTCATCTCATAAGTTTAATACATGCCATAATATTACCAAAGACATATTATTCTTGTAAGAGGCATATTATTGTCATGTAGAGTGATGACTACTCACACCATTCTATCAACAACCCAATGTGGATATGGACTAGAGCTTACCTTATCTTATGATAAATAGAGAAAAAGATAAAGAGTAATATCTCCTTGTTGCTTACTAAGATCTAGAGTAACTATATGTGTGAAAGCATATGCTATCAATGAAAATGAAAATCAAATGTTTAGTAATAATTCAAGGACTTAGACATCTTTTCAAATACATACACAAGTATCACCTCCATATAGTTCAAGATAATGAGTGATAATTGTGGAGTGTATTAGGCTTTAACCTCTTCTCAAATACATACACAAGTCTCGCCTTCATATTATTCAATATAATGAGTGATAATTGTGGAGTGTATTAGACTTTAACCTCTTCTCAAATACATACAAGAATGATATTAGAAGCATGTGTGGGTTTTTATCTAAGGAATTTCTGAATTGTATTTTTGTCACTCTTAATTTCATAAGAAGCCCCTCTCATTCTCTTTAGAATATTGACAGCAAATTTGATGTGTTGATATGACTAAATAAAACCATAGATGTAAGGAGGACTAGTATTTGTTTTATTTTTTTGATATTTTAAAAATTATAGTCCATCTATTTGCTAATAGCCCACCTATTTGCTAATTTTTCATAAATCATTCAAATTTTTTATTAGCTAACTCGTAAAAATTCAAAAAATAAAATTATCAATTGTTTATTCAAAATATGCATGGAAATATTATTTTTCCAAAATTTACAAACCACAATACTAAGTTCTATGTTTTTCTTCAAATATTATCATATGACACGTTTTTTCATTTGTTGAAATAAAAAGATTAGCTCGTTAGTCAATACATGTTTTTTTTTAGGTCCTTTACGATTAGACTTTGCTAGTTATGTATGGCTAAGAAAGGATAACTAATGATCAATCAAGCACATATTTTGTCAAAACACTTTTTTGGGAAGCATTTCATGTTTAGTTAACAACCTTTCACAAAAGGATATCGACATGCTTGAAACAAAATTTACAATACTAAATTTCATTTTTATATAATAATCTTTTGCATTATTGTTAGTTTATCGTCTCAAAATTTTAATACATGCCATAATATTAATAAATCCATATTCTTCTGATATGAGGCATATAATTTCCATATAGAGTGACTACTAACACCATTCTATGAGCCTAATGTAGATATAGACTGTAGTGTACCTTATCTTATGATAAAGAGAGACATAGATAAAGAATGATTCTCCTTGTTGCATATTGGGATTTATAGTAAGCTTGTATTTAATATCCTATATGCGTAAAAGCATGTGCTTTGATGCCAATGAGCATCAAATTTTTATCTATAGAGCTTCTTATCTCCAACTTAATGGACTTGTAAAAATTGAACATACAAGTCTCCAATGTCAAATAGTTTCATAAAGAGAATTAATCACAAATGAAACAATAATGTAGTAAGCAATATTTTTTTTATTAAACTTAAATAAAAATCTAACAAAAGACATTAACCTATTGGGAAGGACCTACACTCTTCAATGAAACAATTATAATTTTTTTTCAAAAAATGGAAAAACAACTCTTTTATTACTTTATTTTCATCAAACTTAAATGCAAAGGCAACATCCCATTGATAAATAATTTTATCACATGCCTATATTATTCAAGAAGCTCAAAACATCTTCATTGAAGAATATGATATTTCACTTGCAAAAATTCCCTTTTATAATTCAATACATTAATATGGTTTGGTTCAAACATTGTAGATATAGAATACAACACACTATAATATAATTCCATTGCAAATATATAAACAAAGGTACAATGAGAATAACTTATATATACATATGGATACACTCTGCACATGTATTTTTTATGACCAAATTATCTACCATATATCACACTATGGTCAAACTGTTGGACATTTTGAGTCCCTAAGTTGAAATGTTGTCATTGATGTCAATAGAGCAATAAATGTCAAAAGGATCTATGAAGGGTTTTTATGAAAACCAAGGCAGAGAAAATAAAAGGTTTTATTTAAAACCATGGACAAAAGATTTGATATGGGTTTTTCTTAAAACCCACGTTGGGCTTTCGTTTCATCGAAAAAGATGCCCCGGTGATGGAGTTATTTGAGTTTTAATGTTTGGTTTAAATTTTAATTATTTAAAATTTAAATTCAAATTTAAATGGAAAGTTTCCCACCGACGTCATCATGCAAATATAATGACAACATTCAATGGTATGGGAAAAGATAGATGAGACGTTTTTCGTAGGACTGCCCAAACTACCGAACTCGTTTCGGCCATATCTCACTCATCCGGACTCGGATTGAGCTGAAATTTTGAGGGTAGATGCCTGAAAAACCCTAGAACGTCTCCACCAATTTTCATATCATTTGGAGCAACACAGATCCTAGCGCATCCCTATGTGTGAACGACATATTTGGCAAGCGGCTATGCGAGGGTTTCATCCGGGTTGAGTGCAAGCGGCTCCAGAGGTTGGTTTTTAGGGCCTTCGGGCCCTAGCGGCCAATATTTTTGTGGTTTATGCTCAATATTTTAGCAGGAAATGTTGCAGGGGATACAATATGGGTTAGAAATTTGTCTTTCAACAGATCATACTGTGAACTTGAGTGACAACGGCTTCCAATTTGCTGCACAAAAGAAAAGTGAAAACCATACCTTTCCACGGCGTCTAGGGCAAGGATTAAAGAGATCACGAAACAAGTTTCAAGCAAGTTGATCAAAAAATGGCTCATATCTCAAGTGAATCTGGTGCTAAGGTGCACCCACAAAATAATTCTACTATGAAAACCCCTATCAAGGGTAAGAATTTCGAAGACTCGGTCCCAAAAATGAATTTTAGGGATGCCCTTCATGGTGGACAGCCTCGGCCCAATGCTAATATCAATATTAGGGCTTCCCATAAACCTCTAAGAATGCCTAATATTGATCCCAGGAAAATGGAGTCGGGATGTCTTAAAGCGGTGATGGAACTCCTATTGTTAAGCTTGATATGGGTAACATTCGGATGGCATTGAAGATTTGGAAAAAAGAGGACTAATTTGTCGGTTCGTGGGTTTTCGTCCGAGTCTATCTGCTTTCAAAGTCTGGGCTGCAAAAAGCTGGAAAACTAAAGGTGAGTTACAAATCTCTATTTATCCAAATGGTTATTTTCTTGTTTTATTTGCTAATAATGAAGATAGAGAGAAAAATTTTCAAGGGGGTCCTTGGTTTTTGGAAGGGCGGGGCTTTTCATGAAGCCCTGGCATACTAAATTTAAAGCCGAAGAAGAGATGCCTTCTATAGCTCCCGTGTGGGTTAGACTCTTTGGCCTCCCTATTGAATTTTGGAATCCTACTATTTTTTCTTCAATTGGAAACTCTTTAGGAACTTTTATGATGACTTGTTGATTGTACTCAAAATTTTGAACATATTATTTATGCTCGGATTTGTGTTTTAATGGATTTTGACAAACCCCTACCTAAAAATATCACATTACAATTTGGGGAAGACACTTGGGAGCAAGTAGTGGACTATGAGAACATTCCTTTTCGTTGTAGAATTTGCCATGAATATGGTCATTTGGCCTAGTGCTTGCCCAAATAAAATTCCTGATCAAAAGAAAGAAGATATAAACTCAGCAGGTTTCCAAATACCTAAGAAGAAGAACACTCAGAAAAAACCAGTTATGAAGGATCAATCAAAGTCATCTGCTAATATGTTTGAAATCCTTTCCACAAATGATGTCCCAAGTGAGGAAGAGGAAATAATGGAAACTGAAATCTTAGAAACACAATTTAAATATGAAGGGAAGAACTCGAGAGACAAACCAACAAATCAAAGGTTTTCAACGAGAAAAAAAGGAGAAAATTTACACAAGAAAAACAATATTTCAAATGTCAAAACTTCAAATAATGCGAGGTCCCAATATAGACTCCGTTGAACCATCTAGTAAAATTTTGGTCGTGTACGAGCATTCTTCAAGGTTAGAAGCCATCTCAGATTCAATTGGAATAAGTCAAGAAACGAGGAAAAAAAATTGAAGATGGATTCTAATCAAAAAGTAGGTCGCAAGACCAATCAATATCATATGGTAAAAGAAGGTGAAAAGCTTGTAGAGGAAGGTAAGATTAATGCCCTTCCCAACTTTTTTAGCCCTGGTATTAATGAAGATCATCACTTGGAATATTAGAGGACTCAAAGGGAGTCTTTCAAAACAAAATGAAATTAGAAGAATGATTCGAGTAAATCATCCACATCTTGTTTTCCTTCAAGAAACAAAGATGTCAATGGAGGATATGGACTTAATTGCCAGAAAAATTTGGCCAGCTGGAAAAGTGGTTTCCCTCGGTTCCCAAGGGACTTCGGGTGGCATTGCTTGTCTTTGGGATCCAAAAGAGGTAGTTATTCACCATATGGTTGGCGGTTGGGGTTTGTTGGCTATAGCTATTCAAAGTAGACATTCCAACCAGATTATGCTCTGCATTCTTGTTTATGCTCTGACTTCTTTGGAGGAAAAAAGAAGACAGTGGAAGGATATTACTCATATTATCTCTCATTTTCCTAAAGCTTGGATCTTGATCGGAGGAGATTTCAATACCATCCTCTCTCTGGATGAGAAAAGGGGGGAAATAGAAATTTGGACAAAAGCAACGACCTCATGAGCGAATATATTGCAAACCTCCATCTTGTGGATATCCAACCTGAGATAATGGCCTTATGACTTGGTCTAACAGAAGGCAAGGCTTAGCTTGTATAATGGAGAGATTGGATAGGTTTTTGCTCTCTGAAAATTTCTTAATCCATGGTCACATTCCTAAAGTGAAGACTCTTAATAATGTTGGTTCGGATCATTGGCCGGTCATGGTGGAAATGTGGAAAACCAATGTGAGTTTCTCTCCTTTTCGTTTTCAATTAATGTGGCTTAGAGACATTTCCTTCGGACCTCATGTGCAACAATGGTGGAAGGAAGGTAAACCTAGGCATGGGACTAAGATGTGTTGTTTTGCCAAAAGACGGCAATACATTAAATCCAAAATCAAGACTTGGAGCTGGAAAGAGTTTGGGGATGTTCATAAAAAAAAACATGAAGTTATTGCTCATCTTGAAAATTTGAATAAGAAAATCCGTTTAGATGGCCTCACGAGAGAAGAGAAGTGCGAGATGAAATTAAACTCACAACTCGAGTTAGAGGAATGGGAAAAAAGAGAAGAAATCTTATGGAAGCAAAAATCTAGAATTCAATGGCTCAAAGAAGGAGATCGAAACACAAATTTCTTCCACAAATCTCTTCTAGCTCGAAGATCTCACAACTTTATTTCTTCCTTAAAATCAGATTCTGGAGATGTTGTTTATACTTGGGATGGCATGAACTCTATTGTTGTTGATTACTTTTCCAATATTTTTCCTGCTACTCCCCTTGACTCGGCTTCACAATATAATGTTCTTCAAGCAATCCCTTCTCTTATCACTTCTGAGGAGAACTCTATTTTGATTGCTCCTATTACTATCAATGAGCTTCAACAAGTAGTTTTTAAAATGCAAAAATGGAAAACCCCAGGTCCTGATGGTTTTCCTATTGAGTTCTACCAAGAGTTATGGGATATCCTTCATGTTGATTTATTAGAGGTGGTGGAAGAAGCCGGGAAAGCCAAAGAAATTTTGAAGGTTATCAATAAAACTTATATTACTCTTGTTCCAAAAGCTCAAGAGGTTGATCATATCTCGGCTTTTAGACCTATTGCTTTATGTAATGTTCTTCTCAAGATCATTACTAAAATCATGGCAGAAAGGTTGAAGCCTCTTTTGCATAAGATTATTTCCCCAGAGCAAGGGGGTTATGTGGAAGGACGTCAAATAGTAGATGAGATAGTTCTTGCTCAGGAAGCCATCCATTCCATGGATATGCAAAATTCTCCTTCCATGTTCATTCGGTTAGACTTATCCAAAGCTTATGACGAGTGGATTGGCACTTCCTTATCAAAGTTTTGAGGCAATTTGGTTTCTCTAAGGATTGGATGGATTGGATTATGGGATGTATCTCTTCGAGTTTCCTACTTAGTTCTTATCAATGGCAGGCCTTCTCGGTCTTTCCCAGCTTCCAGAGGTATTAGGCAAGGTGACCCGCTATCCCCTTATTTATTCATCATTCTTGTTGAATGCTTGGGTAGGACTATAACCAAAAAGAGGGAAAACAAAACCCTTGAGGGAGTTACCATTGCTCATGGAGCTAGACCTATCTCTCATCTTCAATTTGTGGATGACTCTACTCTTTTAGGTAAAGCTACGGTTAAGGAAGCTTCTAATTTTAAGCAAATCATTAGCTATTTTTCTAAGGCTCTTGGGCAGTTGATCAATGAAGACAAATCTAAAGTTATTTTCTTTCATTGCTCTGCTAGACAGGAATCCATGGTCTTGGATAAACTAAGATATAAGAAGACCTCTCTTCCAATCACTTATTTAGGTATTCCCATAAATATTCAAAGGCAGAAAAATAAATATTGGAATTGGTTGTTGGACAAAGTCAAGAAGAAAATTGGAAAGTGGACCAACAAGTGGCTTTCTTATGGGGGTAGAATCACCTTGGTAAAATCAGTCCTTCAAGCTATTCCTATTTATGTTTCTTCCATTTTGAATATCCCAAAGGCTGTTCTTCGAGAATTGGATCAAATCGGTCATCGTTTCCTTTGGAGTGGTACTAAGGAGAAAAGAAAATGGGCCTTGGTGAAATGGGATACTTTATGTCTTCCTAAGAGTGAAGGGGGTTAGGATTACGGTCTTCAATTAATAACAACAAAGCTTTAGCTGCTAAATTATATTGGAGGATGTTGCATAACCCCAATGCTCTTTGGGCCAATAATCTCCGTGCTAAATATCTTGAGAACAAAAGTCCTGAAGACCTTGTTCGCTATCAACTTCCTACCAAAGGTTCTCCCATTTTAGCAGTTCTTAAGGCTGGTGAGGATTTGATAAAGAAAAAATTATTTTGGATCATTCATAATGGTCAACATGCAAATTTTTGGATAGATTCTTGGGATGGTCACAAGCCTTTGATAACTCGGTTTCCCGATTGGAGGCCTTGGATGGAGGAGCTTCACCGAGCTAATTGGATAAAGGTGGCTAATTACTATCGGTACCATCTTGGTAATTCAAAGGTTGGTAGATATTGGATCCCTATTGAGGACTGGCCTATTCAAATCCCAGAAAGGCAAAGACAAGATATCCAAGGCATCCTTCATATGAGATCCCTCTCTTGGTCCCATGAAAAAGATTGTTTTGGATGGAACAACACTACTAAGGGTGAGTATTCGGTTGCTCAAGGTTATTTGACCTTATGCCATAATAATCCCAACCATTCTTCTGACATATTTTCTCGATTGTGGGCTCAAAAGCTCTGGCCTAAGGTGAGGTTCTTTAATTGGCTTTTATTGCATCGTAGGGTGCTTCTTGGTGAGCAACTTATGAAGCGTGGTTTTCATGGCCCTTTTAGATGTGAAATGTGTGAAGAGAATGTAGAAAATATCAACCATATTTTTATTGAGTGTACTTTAGCCTCTGAGCTATGGAGGAGAATGGCCACTTTACTTGGCTTACAGTGGTCCAATTTTTTTACTTTTGAACAGCTTTGGAGGGATTGGCCTAATCAAGAGGGTGTTGATCATTTTATTAGGCGGTTAGTTTGGATGGGTTCTACCATTCTTCTTTGGAATATTTGGAATGAAAGGAACAACCAAATTTTTAATCAAGATAGGAAGGATATTCACTATATTTGGCAAAAGACCATAGCCAACTTAGTTGAATCAGTCCATCATCTCCTTAATCACCCCCAAAACTCCCACCAAATATGGGATCAAGTGATGCAAATATTGAAGATTAAACCTTCTAAGGGCAACCAACTTAAAGGGAATGTGAGTATTAGTAAGATGGATAGGAATAGAAATTGGCAACCTCCTCCTAAGGATTTTGGAAAAGTCAATCCTGATGGAGCCTCTAGAGGGAACCCTGGAAAAGCCAGTGTGGGAGGAATTGGTAGACTTTCAGATGGCTCCCTGGTTTTTACTTTTGCTGAGAATTTGGGTATTCTTTCCAATAACCTTGCTGAGGGGTATGGTATCCTCGAGAGGCCTTCAGGAGGCTACTAAGGTTGGATGGGAAAAGGTGTTAGTTGAGTCTGACTCTCAACTTATGATTAATCTCTTGAAGAATCCTTCTAAGAATCATAAGGTGGATTGGAGAATAAAAAGAATTATTGAGAAGATTCGGTTAATCCAGATGGGATTTTTGAAAGTTGATTACAATCATGTGGTCAGAGATCAAAACAAGAGTGTTGATGCTTTAGCTAATTGGGCTTTGGACAAAGGTGATCTTACTTGTTATGGCCACCCTCCTATATGGTGGGCTTCTCAAATTAGGGAAGCTCTTCTTTCTATCATTTCTTTGGATGGCTCCGGTTATGAAGGTACCTAGTTTCTTCTTGTTTTTTTTTTTGCTTCTCTTTGGTTCATTCAGTTTTTTTTAGTTCCCTAGCTCATTCTATTCTTTATTTTGTTTCCTCTGTTGATTCTTGCCTTAATAGTCTTCTGGTCTAGATAGGTCATTGTTTTGTTCATTTTTTATTTCTTTTTTCTTTTTTGTTTTTTTTGTTTAGTTTTTTAAGGTGGGTGGGTTTTTTTTTTTTGTTTTGTTTTTGTGTTCTTTGTGTTGTTTTTTGTTGTTCTTGTGTTTTTGTTGTTTTGTTTTTTTTTTATGTTTTTTGTTATTGTTCTTGTGTTTTTTTCGTTCTTGTTCTTGGGTTTCTCTTTGTTTGTGTTATTTCGTGTTTTTATGTGTGAGTGTTTTCTATGTTTTTTGTTTTTGTTTATTGTCTGTTGTTGGTTGTTTTTTATTTTTATTTTTATTTTATTTTTTAATTTTTTAGGTTTTGGTTGTGTTTATTTTTCATGTTTTTTTTGGGTTATGTCTTTGTAGTGTTCTGTTGTTTTTGTCTTGTTTGTGTTTTGTTATGTGGTTCTTGTGTTTTTCTATGTGGTTTGTGTTGTGGTTTCTTTTATCTTATTGTGCGTGTTTGGTTGTGCTTTTGTTTTTGACACACTCAAGGAGCATGTTTTTTATTTTATTTTATTATTTTTGTTGTTATTTACTTATTTTTAAATTGGTTTTGTGTGTTTGTTTGCTCCTTGAGTATGTCAAAGGTGGTAGGCCAAGTCCGAGTCCTGGGCGTTTTTGGCGGAATGGATACCCCTGCCTCCTTGGGTCTTACCCGAAAGTGGCATCCCTTTTGGGATGTTTTCCACAAATAAAAAAAAAAAAAATCATGCAAATATAATTTTAATATTTCCACCAACATCTTCAAAGTGTTATTAAACACTATATAAAGGGGTGGCAATTAAACCAAATAATCATCCTTGCTCTCGTGTGTTAATTTCCTTGGAATTCGAAAGAGCTCATGCAAATTGTTGAAAAGGAAGTAGTGAAAAAAGTGCAGCGATTTAGAAATCTTAAACATGGTATGAGGCATGGCGCATTGGCTTATCAATTTTTCTAAGACTGTGGGCAACGCAAATATCAGGGATCAAATCCCCTTGACGACATCGTGTGGGAAGCGCTTTGTCCTTTGCAGCAGGCAGAGGAATATTAAAGGCCCTTTTGGCCTTTGCTTTTCCAACGAGCACTTTGGCTTGGTTGGAATCTTAGATATGGCTAAGACACTCGTGGTGTGTGATGAACGGGGGTTCGAATCCCCTTGAGAGGTATTTACGTTTTTGCCTTTAATAATTTTTATTAGCCCTAAAGTTTGGAGTTATAAGGTATTTAATGGGAATTAAATTTTATCATTAGGGCTATGATATTATTGCAAAATCATATTTGATTTATGTTTTATTTTTATGGAAATGGAGAATTGATTTTAGGAGAAATAAGGAGTTTTTGTTAAAGTGATTTTGAGAGATTTATTGTGGGTTATTCTTAATAAGGGTTTTTATTAAAATAGACTTTGGTGAATGTGTTTATGAAGTTGGAGTGAAAATTGTGTAAATTAATTTATGCTTTTATTGTGATTATTTAAAAGACCACTAACCCTTATTAATATTGAAAAGGAAAGTTGTGATTAAATGTGGCAGATTTTGTGGACAACTTATTGACATCAAAAAGGTATGGGCACATTCTCCTATTGATTGTTTGTGGTGGTTGATTTCTGAAATATCATTGGAGTGAAAAGGATTAATTGAAGTTTCCTTTTTGAAGATGGTTGTTTGAATGCTTCAAGGTTTTCTGATTTGTGAGTTGTATTTAAACCTTGTTTCATTAGCATTGTTATTGAAGCCCATTGATGATGAAATGAACTTAAACATGATCTAGAAAAGAACATGAGTATCATTGTTATGTGAGACTTGAGATAAAGCATTGTTGGAAACATTTTGAGTTGGTTGATACATGCTTGAACTAGGGTTTGTGAGAAAGGATTGTTGCTTGATGTGATTGGTTGAGTTGAGTTGGTTAAGCCTAGTCAAGTGGATGTGTGAAATGGTTGTTCAAGTTCCATAAAAAAAACTATTCTATATTTTGATTTGAGTTGATATTGAGATTGAAGAATAGGACATATTGAGTCTCTAACAATTCTCTTTATGATTCTATTGAGTTGAGATTGGGATTTGAGTATAGAACATATAGAGTCTCTAAAAATTCTCTTTATGCTTCTATGAGATTAATTTGAGTTGAAATTGAGAATTAAGAATAGGACATATTGAGTCTCTAACAATTCTCTTTATGCTTCTATTAAGTTGAGATTGGGATTTGAGTATAGAACATATAGAGTCTCTAATAATTCTCTTTATGCTTCTATGAGATTGAATTGAGATACTGATTGTAATTTGAGTATATAACATATTGAGTCTCTAAAAATTCTCTTTATGATTCTATGAGATTGAACAAGTTCTTTGTGAGCTTGTTAAGTAGATTTGAGACAAGTCTTTAAGAAGGTTTGTGGACTGTTTTGAGTTAAGATTTTGTGAAAGATTGATAAAAAATTTGAGCAAGTCCAAGAGATGAATTATTGAGCAGATTTGAGAAAGTCTAAGAGAGGACTTATTGAGCAGATTTGAGCAAGTCCAAGAGAGGACTTATTGAGAAAATTTGAGCAAGTCCAAGAGAGGACTTATTGAGCAGATTTGAGCAAGTCCTAGAGAGGATTTTTTGAGAAGATTTAGATAGGTTTTGTGTGAACCTATTGAGCAGATTTAGATAGGTTTTTGGGTGAACCTATTGAGCAGATTTGAGTAGGTTATGAGTGAACCTATTAAGAAAAATTGTACTAGATTGATTGTACTATGTTTAGTGCAAGAGATTGAGTAGAACTATGCTAGACCGATTGAACTGTGTTTGGTATAGTATTGAGACAAAGCTTTGGAGGTGATAAAGTATAGAGGACAAAGTATTAGTGGATAGATATCCAGTAGCTAGGACAATTGAAGACAAAATCTGAGTGAGAAGTCTTCAAGTGGAGAGAGATCCACCTATCAGTGCAACATAGAGATTAAGTCTTCGAGAAAATCACTAGCCAGAGCAGAAGGGGAAAGAGTTCTCCTATGGAAGATATCCATGAACTTGAGATTAGGGGATCAACATCTCCTTTGGACAGAAGTCCATAAAAATTATAATTTGGGAAGGATTCCCAAGATATTGATTGAGAAATTTTTAGTAAAATATTTTCTTTGTGGAGGTAGCCCACATTGGGTGAACCACGTTAAAATGGTGTCTCTTATGTGTGTGATGCTTTGTGTGATGTTTATAGTTTCATAAATGCTGATGCTTCTATTTGGAAAAAAGTTATATGTTATAATTTTCACCCCCCCTCTCAGTATAAGCACATGTTATTCAATTGGTATCAGAGTTGGTCTCTCCACAAAGAGTTTAACAAATTGGAGATGGATCCATTTGTATCACACATGTGCTCAGGGAGTGAATAAATTATAGACTTTGAAGAAGTGCTCTCCAAGTGTTTCCAAGATCTTGAAAGGATTCATGAAGAGAATGCACAACTAAGGGAACAAATTCGAGATTTTGAATCAGCAAGAATTGGGCTTTTGCAAAGGCTAATAGAACTCAAAATGGAAGTAAAATAAATAAGAGAAATTGAACATCAATTAAGAGATATGTTGGAAGCCAAAGAAGCAAGACTTGAGAGAGTGGTAATAGAAATTGTTATGTTAAAATGCAAAACTAAAATAAACAAGAGATTAAGTCAGCAAGAGGCAAAAACATCAAGCAAAAAGAAGGTACCCCACCATATCTCCAAAAAATAATATCATAAAGGAAATAATACCAGATTGAGTCCTTATCAAAACAGGTTACAAAATTTCTTCCATGGATATTGTTTCTCTTGAAATAAATATGGTCATAAAGTTGTGCATTGCATTAATAGAGACTATGATAGTAGTAGTATGGATTCTATTGTATCATATATGGATGATGATGTTGAGTGCTACAAATACAATAACTTTGGGCATATAGCTAGAAGATACAATCTAGAAAATTCTAAGTCTAGTAGAAATACCACAACTCAAACTACTAGGAAAGAAGAAAAAGGAAAAGGAAAACTAAAATCTTTTCTAGTTCAAATAGCATTGCATGCTTAGGATAAATAAGAGAAATGGTTTATGGATAGTGGGTGCTCTAGACACGACAGGAGAAAAAGAAAAAATTATAACTTTG
Source organism: Wollemia nobilis (assembly GCA_028583015.1). Taxonomy (NCBI): domain Eukaryota; kingdom Viridiplantae; phylum Streptophyta; class Pinopsida; order Araucariales; family Araucariaceae; genus Wollemia; species Wollemia nobilis. Next base: position 8,513,730 of record JAQPPZ010016467.1, on the reverse strand, counting down.
AAAGAAGGAAATAGAGGGTCAGTAAAATTTGGGGACAATGGTTCAACAAAAATCAGTGGAAAAGGAACTCTAAGTATAAGCAATGGAAAAGCAAAAACTGAAAATTTTCTATATGTAGAAGGCTTGAAACACAATATCTTGAGCATTATTCAACTTTGTGATCAAGGTCATATGGTAAAATTTCATCAAGATCGATGTGAAGTAAGAAAGTCTAAAACTAGAAAACTGGTAGCAAGTGCTATAAGAGAAAGAAATATTTATGTACTCAATAATATCAAGAGGGAAACATATCATTTATCCAAAGAGAATGATGATTGATCTCAACACATAATATTGGGTCCAAATGAGAATCTTATAATGGTTTTGGAAGATAAAGAATTGAGTGATCATATAGAAAGTAAGTCAAAAGAAAGAAATGATATGGACAAAGGCAAACAAATAGAGGAATACTCAATAGAGAATGGTTATGATCTCAAAGGTGAACTTATCTATGCTCTTGACACAATGAAGAAGGTAATAAAGCAACACTCTAAGCTTGAAAGTCAGTTTCAAGAATGTGATGAAGAAATATTATTGCTCATAAAGGACTTAGAGAAGTCAAAGGCCAAGGCAAGTAAGTTCAAAGAAAAGTTAGAAGCAAAAATATTGGAATGTGAGAAGTTAGCACAAGAAGTGGCTACTCTAAAGAAATATTTACAGGACTCCAATATCAAGATGAAGAGTTTCACAAATAGCTCTAAGAACTTGGATAAGTTCATTCATGGACAACAAAGAACATCATGTTCAACAGGTCTAGGTTTTGGAAAGAAACAAGAAAAGGCAAAGTCTACTTCAAGTCTTGAAGAAGAAGAAGAAACATCAGAAGAAGATGCTTTAGAAGAGGGATTCTTAGATGTAAGTGAAAGTTAAAATTCTAAGTATGAGTCATTTTGCAGTGAGTCCAACAGGGACAATGGGCAAAGAAGATACATATGGAACAACAATCATAACAGGAGACAAATGAGGTTTAGGTAAGGAAGATTCAATGGGAGATGCTTCTCATGTCACAGGTTTGGACACATGGCTTCACAGTGCAGGACACATGAAAGACATGTATATGGAAGAGAATTTTTTTTCCAAGGATATTGTTATTCATGTAATGAGTTTGGTCATAAGGCAATAAATTGCAGGATTCATGATAGAAGAGGATATGGCTTCACCAGAAGAAATACTAAGACTGTTGCACATCCAAGGAATAATAACATTAAGTGTTATAAGTGTAATAATGATGGTCACATAGCAATATGGTGTAGAGCTATAGACACCAAAACAACACCAATCCGATTATGTGACAACAAGCACTGATCACACTAACACACATAGCCCCCAGGGCAGCCCCCAGAGGTCAAACAGTGGTTCTAACCACTCACACAGTAGTTTTGCAAGTCAAAAACCAATTTGGCACCTTTTAGACACTTTATTGCTTATTCGTCCCACCCAGGGACGAGTGCGGGTTTTTACTCGTCCTACCCAGGGACGAGTGCGGACTGATACTCGTCTCACCCAGGGACGATTACCAGCGCTCGCTTCGGGGTGGGACGAATGTCAGGTTTGACCGGCAAAAAGTCAGATCTCGGCATGTAACAACTCGGAACTGCCACTTAGCTTTTCCTGCATGACATAGGAGTGCGAGTGAGTTCTTTTGACAACTCATATCTGCCAATTGACGTTCCCTTCACTGCATGGGAATGAGAGTGAGCTTTTTAAGACAACTCAGATTTGCCACTTAGCTATCCCTTCATTGCATGGGAGTGCAAGTGAGCTTTTCTAAAACATACAAAGACATGCACAGAGACAGTTAAGAATCCCTTGATCAAGAAGAAGTCTTCTTTTCACACAAAAAGCATTCATGCAAAGAAACACTTTTGCATGTTAATTCAAAGAGACCCCTTGGGTCTATAAAATGGTGAGTTTCCTCACCCAAAAGATATACGAGAGAAGGAGCATTTTGAGCGACGAAGTGCTGCTAATTCACTTACTTGCGATTTGTGCTTTCAACATCCATAATCTCTTAATCGAAAGAGAGGTTATTGGGTGACTTTTGAAGGCACGAATCAAGAACCAACACCGATTTTTTGACCACAATATTCTACCAATTTGCCGACAACACATCACATCAGGTTTTGGACCCATCCTAAGCGGATTGGTGTCGAAGCAAAGTTTCACCCGTGGGTGGTTTGCCTTCGGGCACCCCCCGCTTTATTTCTTTTGTAGTATTTAGCTAGTTTCATGTTTATGCTTTTGTCAAGTTTTCATTTCATTTAGATTCATTTTAACCATCGTTAGATTCATCTTTTATTTTTCATACACAGGTGCTACTGATTCTTTGTTTGTTTCTTTGAACGCAGATTTGCAGCATTGGAGGAGCAGCGAGGAATCGACCTTTATCAACGCAAGCGACGACGACGTTTTGGTTCGCCCATCTTATATGTGGGCACGCGGAAGAAGGAATTCTGAAACAAGTTGTAAAAGAGCAACATTTAACGCTCCTATCCCCTAAAAAGGAAGGAGACGCATTGTAACACGAATTTGCAAAGCATATCAATAAAAGGGCCGATTTTTATATTGCTTTAATATCTTGTGTTCATGTTCTTCCTTTTTACGCATTTTTCAATAACATAGGACTTAAGCGTTATTTTAGTTTCATTTACATTGCATTTTTAGTTTATCCTTTTTGTTTCCGGAATCTCGTGCTTTCAATGGCGATCACGGTGGGACCTCTGTCCTCTATTTTTTTTAGGTTAAATTACTGATCTAAAATTGCTTGTTTTTTTATAGGTACCTATTTTTCAACATCGGACTATTATTCGTCTCTGCAAGTGACGATTACAGAATTGTTATTCGTTTCACCCCGGGACGAATAAACTATTCGTTTCACCCTGGGACGATTACGGTTCTGTTATTCGCCTCACCCAGGGACGAGTATAGATCTGTGCATTTTTCAGAGCAAATCAGAGACATCCTGTTAGGCAGAGAAGAGGTAGGGGTTTTTTTAAAGCTTCTGTCAAATTTTTGTTTTCTTGTTTTCTGGTTTTCAGTTTTTGTATGGCTTAGGGAAAGATTTCTTTTTCGTTTGCCTGTTTCAATTTTTGCAAAGTAAAACGAACCCCACACATCACGTGGTATTTTAAACCAAGGCGTTGGTCGTAAAACCCCAACCCTTGAGCAAGACCAAAGGTGGATTCCATTATCACTTTGGCTTGAGATATTGCATCCATTACCTCGATCGCGACTGTTGCTAGACGTAAATCCTGACGAAAGTTGACCGAGTGTAGCTTGAGGTGATTCCCGGCACGCGAGGATAAGTCTTCTATGGTAGGTGTCATAAACAGAGCGATTCCCCTTCCGTACCGCCTATGTTCCACGTATCATCTGCTCTCACGTACCTATAGTCTCCCTCACGTAAGGGCGGGTATATAGAGAGGTTGGTATATCGGTCCGGCAATGGTATATTGAAGGGGCGACCATTTTGGGAGTCATAAGAGCCTTCATAATTGCATTTAAACGTTTCACAAAATTTTCAAAAACACAAAAACAAACAACAAAAACACACTAAACCAGATTTAGGGCACACTATTAATCTTTAAAAGAGATAATCATTGCTTGTGTGTGTATGCTATTTTCTGTTTAGACAAAAAAAATCATAAAAAGAAAATCATAAAAAGAATTTTTGCATTTTTAGGTTAGCATTACCATGGTGAATACTCGTAGCCAAGCCCAATCACGGGCAGAAGCTACAGAAAATGCACCAAGAGAGACAAATCGTCTCCGATATAGCCTTGAAGACTTAGTCATCCCGCCTCGACGACAGGGTATACCAGTTAGTTCACACCATGCAGAACATGGCTCTAGAGGCCCCTCCTTGAGGGGCACTCCAACCCATACCAGTTATAGAACATGGTTCTAGAGGCCCCTCCTTGAGGGGCTCTCCAAGTCAGGCCTTCAATAGACGAGAATTTAGAACCCCTTCCCTAAGGGGAACTCATGAGCAACAAGAATCTTTTCAAGAAAATAACCTATATGTACCACCTGGTCTAAGCACGAGGCCTCCTTTGGAAGTTCATTTTGGATGGCCTAGTGATGAAGCATTGTGTACTGCTATGGAACAACAAAGGGTCCAAAAGGAAGAACCATATGATTTTGTGGTTCCTAATTTACCCCCGATTAAGGTCGGACACAGTAGACCATATCCAGAACATCAGGTTCTCCCGACAGGGCAAGACAATTCTGCCCGCACTTTTTATGCATATCATAGAGAGAGAGAGGAAGATCACTACATTCCTCCAGAACAGTATCCAGTGCCGAAACGATGCACGTCTGCACCTGCTTTATATCCAGATCGCTTATTGAGACCAGAGTTTCAAGTTAATGCGGCCAACCTCGACAGAGGGAAGCAACATATAGGGGTCTCAGAGCACCATAATCGAAACAGATATGTAGGAGAGACATCTAGGCCTATTAAACAAGAGACAACAGAACAAAATGACTTGGCATTTACACAACTAGCCGCCCGCCAAGCACAAATCACGCGGCTTAGGCAAGAACAACAAGAATTAGAACATTTGTGTCGCCTTGATCAAGAGCGCATTCAGCGTCAGACAGCTGAATTGCTTCACAACCATGCACCTGAGAAGGCCCCAGTCCCTCGCGCACAACAATCTGAGATGTATGTGAGGCACAACCCCTTAGTGCGAGACAGGTCTCCACGACTTCAGCAAGCACTGCCTCCAAGACCTCTTAGACCTGAGCGGGAGGCCATTCCCCGCAACCATGATGGGTATCCTCCGCGGGCACCCGTCCATATTTACAGGCCTAGGCCAAACACTCCTCAAGAAGATTATGAGGATTATTACCAAGAAGAAGAGCGGGCTGAAATGCCCTATCAAGGCAGAAGGGATGCTACCCATTTATCCATTCAAAGGCCTCAAGTTCCCCGCAACCCACAGCGGGAACAAACCAAGGAGGAGGAGATTACATCCTCTGATGCATACAAAGTGTTGTTAGAATGCTTAGAGACTATGGAACTCAAGACTGGTGGGCCCCAAAAGCCTACCTTACGCCAACTCCGTAGTCATCCGGTGCATCCATCAGTGCCAACACCTCCATACCCCGAACATTTCAAGCTGCCCCAGTTGGCACTCTTTAAAGGGGATGAGGATGCTCAAGAGCATGTGACACGATTTTTGAGCCAATGCTTTGGTATACAAGACAATGATGCATTGCTATTGAGAACATTCATAACCACATTCGTAGGATCTACCTCGGATTGGTTTACCCATCTACCGAAGCATAGCATATACAACTTGGATCAACTAGTGGACGCGTTCCTAGAACGTTTTGCTTTCAATACAAAGAAAAAGGCGTCACTCAGTGATCTAGCTAGCCTCAAATAGTATGAGGAGGAGTCTATGGTAGCATATGGGAATCGATGGAGGACGGTGCTTTCAAAGCTGTCCTACCTCCCTCCTATGTCCGACCTAACTCAAATGTTCGCAAAGAGCTGTTTGCGATCGATCTCTGTGCTATTGCAGCTGCAACAATACGCCACTTTAGAAGAAGCTCTGGCGCAAGCTAGACGTATCGAAGAGATCAAGATACAGGATGGCAAAATTGCCAAGCCTAAGAAAAAAGAGTGGAACAAGAGCACCAAAATAGGGAATACGCAACAGAAACCCGCCGCGGTCAATCAAGTTGCTATTAATGTCCCTACGCCTGCCCAAGCAACACAGCCTCCAAAGGCTAATTATCAGGCGGTGCCTCACAATAATTATGAGAAAGATAACAAAAAGCAGGATCAAAATCAACAGCGTCGCCCCAAGCGACAATTTACACCATACACTGAGTCTAGGGATTCCTTGTTTGACCGTTTGTCAGTGGCAAACTTGATTAATCTGCCAGATATTCCAACAATTGATCCTAATGCGCCAAAGCCTAAGGGGTATAGAGAGGATATTTTCTATAGATTCCATAGAAGAAAAGGGCATGACCTTAATGTCTGTTGGACGTTTAAAGGTTTAGTGCAAGATCTTATTGACAATCACACATTGGTAGTGGATAACCCCATCGCACCCAACAACCAACAAATGGGTGTTTTCAAAGATCCTTTACCCACACATGATGCACAAACAAAACCTCTGCATGTCAATGAAGTGCAACAGAGTTGCCCCATGGAGGGATATGTTGGGATGATTAGCATTGTGACAAGAAACAAGAGACACCCAGGAGTTGTCCCCGCGACAGCCACCAGGGAAGTTCCATCCACGTCACAACATCAACCGAATCCTACACAGTTACCCCCGCCTAGACCAGTGGCTACGATTCGAACTAGACTTACTCAAAGTCTATGGACCACATCGGCTAGGCTCTCCATTTATGAGCTTATTCAACAATCGGCGCCCCATCGGGAAGCTCTTATGGAGATATTAAAGGCAATTGAATTGCAACCCCACGAAGCGGATTCGTTCAACAATTTTGTGGGGCATGTCAAACTATGTACTGAACCGGTCATTACCTTCAGGGAAGATGAGCTAAAAATGGTGACTGGAGATGTAGCGGATCCACCCCTGCACGTTATTGCGCGGGTCAACGGGACTCCATACAAATGGGTGTTGATAGACACTGGTTCGTCCAGTAACCTTATTACAACCGTTGCACTGAAACATTTGAAACTGCCAACCTCTCACATTGCACCTTCCACTTATACCCTTCGAGCATTTAATGACGCGATATGCTCGACAGTTGGCACAATTTTCCTACCCATACAAGTGGGACAAAAGACCATTCATACGTTGTGCCACATTTTAGAAGGTGAGATGGCTTACAATATCTTGCTTGGGCGGCCTTGGATCCGGGATATGAAGTGTGTCCCTTCAATTGCTCATCAATGTTTGAAGTATACATTTGAAGGACAAGTACACGTGGTCCCCATAGATTTGGAACCTTTTAAGTATTGCAACTCAGTGCAAATCATGCCGCAGTCGACCCTTCCTTCAACGCATGTGGATTTCCAATTAAATCCATCTAAACGGGGTCCGACTAAGCAAGAATCTCCATCACCAAGTCAATCAAATTCTCAGGCGGGATCATCTTCTTCATCCAGTCCTCCCACAACGACGCCACCTACGGTGGCCACTCCAACGGACAAAGGAAAGAAGCCCCTGGAAACGGAACCACCTTTAGTCTCCAACATCTCTACAGAAGAGACGCCTAATAGAATGGAAGTTGAGACGCCTAGTTCACCCCACATGGAGTGGACTCAAGGAGAACTCCCATTCGCTTCCCCTCAATCGCCAACGATTACTTGTTGAGATGTCTAACACGGGCATGGGGGAGTATATAGTGCGCAATGTTGTTGCAACGCCCACACTTCAGTCTATGCAAGACATGGGAAGATCTCGACTCCCCATAGGCTCCGTGGTTCCTTTAGGCTACCCACCTAATCAGACAAATTTTATTTTTGGGGGCCTGGATCATGGCGTTGAACCTTCCCGAAAAGAAGAGGAAGATGAAGATCCCTTTGTGGAAGATGTTAACTATCTGGCTAACCCCGACTTCGCATTACGATATCTTAGCCAATGCAATTGGCATGGATACGGGTTAGGCAGGTATGAACAAGGAATGCGTGTTTTGTGTCAACCAAGATACCAAATGCCTTATGACAAGTCAGGAGTAGGGTTTAATCACCCTTTGCCCCTCGACATCTTGGTCGAAAACATGCAAGGCCTAGGGATAGGCAACAAGGATGGGTTGGCATCAGATCCATATGCCAATCCAAATACAACTTATACATTGGGGGATTATTTCCCATTACAAACAAATAACCTTGTTGACCTCAACAACCCTTTCCCTACGGCTGAACAAGGAGAAACCTCATGGACTCACCCACAAGGGGAAGATGGACAAGACCACGAAGGGTCTTCTGAAGATGAGTCGGAGTATGATCATTCGCCCGAATATCCAATGAATACCGATCAAGAGGACTTCCTGATGATGTTCCCATTGAATGATCCTAGTGAGCATAGGCTACCTCAACAACAACAAAATCCTTTGGACATAGATGACATGTTTGAACACTTACACATAGATCCAAGACCTAGGAGGCATTTCAACCTGGCGCAGTTATAGCAATTACTGCACCCGCCACTCCAGGCATACAACGAGCATCTTTCACCTGGAGACCCTATCAAACCATCTGTACCTAGGGCAGACCCTATTTGTAGGTCCGCGCATAGGGCTGATCCCTTTGTGCCAGTGCCTACAGAGCCGGATCCAAAGCACCAAGAACATCTAGAATGTCAGAGTTGTCACATTTGCGGTAATGGAGATTACAATCATTTCATCAACATGGTCTCCATTGACTTGACCGCCCCCATCCATGATCCAGCCAATCCAACATGATTATTGCATCTAGACATAGAAGCTATCGATTGGGATCGTGCCGACACACCACCATCTCCATCAGAGTATTGGCCTTGCGGTGGGATGTTTCATTTCACTCCAGGACAGACTCAGGATGTCTTCCATGCTAAAGAGGAACTTGACGTTCCTAATGACGATCTTAATTCAGCAAACGATATCCATTTAATCCCAATTCCACACTAGTTGGAAGACGGATCCCATATGTCAATTGAAGCAACGACTGATGTAGACATCGGCACAGATCCAATGAATCCACGGATTCTCAAGCTGGGGGTAAGTCTTTCCCCCGAAGAGCGAGCCGATTATGTTACCCTTCTTAAGGAAAAGAAGGAGGTTTTTGCATGGTCATACAAGGATATGCCGGGACTAGACCCACAACTAGTCACGCACAATTTAACGCTTGATCCGACAATCAAGCCAGTCAAGCAAAAACTACGCAAGATGCATCCAACAGTGGCCTTAATGGTAAAATATGAGTTACAAAAGTTGTTGGATGCCCAGTTTGTCATCTGTGTGGATTATCCGCCATGGTTGTCTAACATGGTTCCCGTCAAGAAGCCCGATGGGAGGATTCGCATATGCACTAATTTTTGAGATCTTAACAAAGCGAGTCCTAAGGATGATTTTCCTTTGTCGAGCATCGACGCGTTGGTAGACGCTACAGCGGGCCACGAAATGCTTTCCCTTATGGATGGTTTCTCAGGATACAATCAGATTCGTATTAATCCTGAGGACCAACTCAAAACGGCATTCACAACGCCTTGGGGGACATTTTGCTATAAGGTTATGCCTTTTGGTCTTAAAAATGCCAGAGCCACCTACCAACGTGCCATGACATACATCTTTCATGATTACATGCACAAAACTTTGGAAGATTACATGGATGATTTGTTGGCCAAATCTCTTTTGCGCCCAGATCACATCGGTGACTTGAGTAAAGTCCTTGATCGCCTCATTGAGCATAAAGTCAGACTAAACCCCAAGAAGTGCATCTTTGGCGTCACCTCTAGAAAGCTCTTGGGTTTCATAGTCTCCAAACGAGGAATTGAGGTTGATCCAAACAAAGTCAAGGCAATCCTTGAAATGCGTCCCCCAACCACCATCAAGCAGCTCAAGAGTCTGCAGGGAAAGGTTGCGTCGATCAAGCGCTTCATAGCGCAGTTATCTGACAAATGCCGACCCATGAATAAATTATTGCATAAGGGGGTCACATTTCATTGGGATGACGAGTGCCAGTCAGCCTTTGATGACATTAAATAGTACTTGGCTTCGCCACCAGTATTGGCACCACCTAGACCAGGAGTGTCATTCTATTTATACATCTCAACCATTGAGGTGGCACTGGGCGCCATGCTGTCCCAGAAAAATGAACTTCACAGAGAACAGGCTACATACTATCTTAGCCGCACCCTGGTCAGTTATGAACTTAACTATGCATATGTTGAAAAACTCTGCTTGGCAGTGGTGTTTGCTACCAAAAAGCTATGCCACTACATGCTTGGTAATAAGACGTATGTTGTGTCTAAGGAGAATCCATTGCGATACATGATGAGTCGTACTTATCATAGTAGCCGCACGGCGAAATGGATCATGTTGTTGACGGAGTTTGACATAGAGTTCATTGGACAGAAATCTATAAAAGGTCAAGTCATCGCCGATCAACTAGCTGAGGCTCCTCTTGAAGACGATCAGCCTCCGACTTTTGAACTACTCGATGATGGGGTCTTCCATGTTTCGAGTCGCCAGATTCCGATGAGCTCGAGTCACGGCTGACATAACCCTATTCTTCGATGGTTCTAAATGTGAGCAAGGGGGTGGTGCGGGAATTGTATTCTTCACTCTGCAAGGCGCTCCAATGCCCTTGTCATTTAAATTAGACTTCCCGTGCACCAACAACAATGCAGAATACGAAGCCTTGCTCATAGGTCTTCAGACAACAATCACCATGAACATTAAACGATTGAACATCTTTGGTGATTCGTTGTTAATTGTCAATCAAGTAAAGGGGATATACCAATGTAAATGTCCAGTTTTGCGGTCTTATAAAGTCCTTGTGGACAAATTCTTGGCACAACTTGAATGGTATGACATCGAGGCACTCCCTCGATCATCAAATCATTTTGCGGATACTATGGCCTCCTTGGGGTCACTCATCCCGCAAGACCCTTCTGGTGAAATGACAACCATTCAGGTTAAAACATTATCGCAATCTGCGATGGAGCGTGCAAGCTCTGATCTGACGCCAGAAATCCACATGATCCAGATTGAACCATCTCCGGATAAGTTCTCTCGAATTCGAGATTGTTTGATTCAAGCCAACTAGGGGTCCTTGTTCTCCCCGACCCCTCTTACTAGCAACACCACGTTGTTTTTACAAGTTCTTTCCTGCTCAGCTTTTGTTCGGGATAAACTTCAAGAGGGATTGGCCGTTCATACTATCATGGTTTCTGATCAGCAAGATTGGTACACACCCATTCGGGATTACCTCAAGCTAGGTAATCTCCCACTTGGATTGACACAAGCCACGAAAAGATCATTCAAACAGAAAGCGGCAAAGCATGTCTTGTTAGGAGACATTTTGTATCGTCGAAATTATGAAGGAATCCTCCTTCGTTGTTTGGACCAACAAGAGTCCGCTTGGGCGATCACCCAAGCTCATGATGGTACATGTGGTGGCCACTTCAGCGGTATGGCCATCGCAAAGCGCATTCTTCGCATGGGTTATTATTGGCCATATTTAGAGCGAGATTGTTGCGCATATGTGAAGAAGTGCGTGAAGTGTCAGCACCATGCTAATTTGACACACGTACCTTCTCAGGCCTTGCAGTCGATTCAATCGGTTTGGCCTTTTTCGTAGTGGGGCTTTGATCTAATTGGGAAGATCTCCCCTACATCGTCCGATCGTCACACGTTTATTTTAACGGCCACAGAGTACTTTACCAAATGGGTGGAAGCAATTCCGCTGACCACTACGACTGGAGCCCGCATTGCGGAGTTTATTTTGCATAACATCATATGTCATTTTGGTATTCCATCCAAAATAGTCTCGGATAATGGTACACCATTCAAGAATAAAGATGTGCGTGCTTTGACCACAAAGTACAAGATTCAGCATAGCTTTTCAACACCCTATTATCCGTAGGCAAATGGGCAAGCAGAGGCGTCAAACAAAATGCTAGTCGCCATTCTCAAAAAGATAGTTGCAGACAATCATAAAGACGGCACATTCAGATCCCGCTTGCCCTATGGGCTTATCGCACCAGCATTCGAACGCCCACTAGGGCAACTCCATTTTCGTTGGTGTATGGTTCCGAAGCAGTCATGCCTTTTGAGTTGGAAATTCCTTCCCTACGCATTTCAATGCAAGAGTTCATCGATGATGACACTGCATGGCAGGCCCGGTTAGATCAACTGGTGTTGCTCGACGAACGACGCGTTAATGCTCTCGAGCATTTACGTATCTATCAAGAGCGACTCAAGAAAGCATACAACATGAAAGTCCATCTTAGGGAATTTTAGGTTGGTGACTTGGTCTTAAAAGAGAACCAACAGAATTCTAATTTGTCGTCCCATCTACGGGACAAGTTCATGGCAAACTGGTTAGGTCCTTACATCATTGACAGTAAAATAGGACCTGGAACATACCGGCTTGCCTCTCTTGAAGGAATCAAGGAAACAGAACCCTTGAACATCATTCATTTGAGGCCATTCCACAGCTAGAGAGCCATAGTCCAACAAAAAAAAGCTCCAAGGATTATCACAATCGCTTGGTCAACCCAAAAAGCTCCAAGGATTATCACAATCGCTTGGTCAACCCAAAAAGCTCCAAGGATTATCACAATCGCTTGGTCAACCCAAAAAGCTCCAAGGATTATCACAATCGCTTGGTCAACCCAAAAAGCTCCAAGGATTATCACAATCGCTTGGTCAACCCCAAAAGCTCCAAGGATTATCACAATTGTCAACCAAAACCAAGATTATCACAAGTCAACCAAAAGCTCCAAGGATTATCACAATCGCTTGGTCAACCCAAAAGCTCCAAGGATTATCATAATCGCTTGGTCAACCCTAAAAGCCCCAAAGGTATCTATAAACCCTTTGGTCAACACCAAAAGCCCCAAGCCTTACCATAACTGCTTGGTCAACATAAATACTTAAAAATCAACAAAAACAACACAAAAAAATCAAAATTACAAAAACATTTGCATTTCAATTCCATGCATTCTCATAAAAATCAAAATCACAAAAACAATTGCATTCCACTTCCATGCATTCTCATAAAAATCAAAATACAAAAATATAGGTCACATTGAGCATTGCATCCATACATTGCATATTTCGATAGGTCATACAAGTCAAAAGCACCATAGGCTGTCATTACTTGGCAATTCCATCATTTCCACATCAAATCCATAAACGCCTACATCCAGCATATCACCCTTTTATTTTAAGCATCGTCCGTTGTCGCCTAATGTATATAGGGTTTTCGTCATTCAGATGTCTTTAAATTTCTAGCCAAAACTGTACATAGTTAAACAGATTTTACATGGGAAAGTTTTACTTGGACCACGCCTTGTTACGTAGCATCCCAACACAAATTAACACACATATAAAAATTCCTAAGTTGTGTGAACGAAAGATGAAACCTGCATCGTAATCCAGGTCACCATAAGCGAAACGGTTATCTTGCTTATCCCCCTGTGCAAATGACCCTAGAAATGCTGAGAGTTGGCAAAAGGACAAGCATCCTCCCTACCCAATTCCCCATGAATCCCAAGTTCTCAAAAGTTGCAAAAACATCAAAAAATTTGCAAAAACGTCAAAACATTACAAATTTGACATCCTACAGTGCACACATCAAAAGGCACAAACAATAGTGATTCTCGTCACTCCATATTCAAATCCCTTGCTCAAAAAAAAAAAAAAAAAAAACATAAACCAAAATAAACAGTGATTTTATCACTACAAAAGAGCAAGTATCCCAATACAATTGAAGAAAAGAAGGGAGTCAAACTTGAATCCCTGGAACTCTCAGTATTTCGACCGGTCATGAGGCAAGCTTCAGTATCGATTTGGTTGATAGCCTATTGGTCACTGGTGGTAAACCTCCCGCATGACGATATATCTGTCACATTAACTTGTGTGCAGATCAATGTTTGCATGTGGATGAGCTAGCTTATGGTATCCTAGATAGCACCGCAGATTAATCTGACTAAATACAATAAAGGAGTTAGTGGAGCTAATTAGGTGATCCTCAGTACAGGTTCGGTTGAAAGCCCATCTGGCACTGGCGGTATCCTGATGAATAACACATAAACGAACTCAATTGCACACACAAGGATGTGAAATAACTTGGTTAAATTCAAGTCGAATTTAGACCTTGTTCAAAAAGTCTTGCGAGATAAATGTACAGTCTTGGCTAGTTAGTTAAAAATATCTGCATCTCAGAAAAGCTTAACTCCATTTTCAAATAACCGATACATTTCATTCCATACATCACCATCAAAAAATAGACAAAATACAAAAACAAAGTTTCCACATACACAAGCATTCCACAAAGTTATCCCATTACTATAGCAAGTCAATCCAATCTTGTACAGTCTATGGTGCATCGACAAATCATCAATAATTCATTTCATTCATTCCATATGCATACATCATACAAATCAGAATCATCGCATTCATAAATTGCATATGCATACATCAATGTAAAAACATGCACATAAAAATAAATCATGCACAAATGTACAAATACCAAAAAGAATCATCTGTATATATATCACAACAAAATTGCCCGTAGGCTACAAAACCGGTCCTCAGACCTCGCTCCCACAATCCAAAAACTCAAACACCCCCAGCCTAGGGCGTCGGCCACCATGATCACGCAGGATCGGTGCGACGAGAGCTACCCCCTGCAGTATCCGTCCTCTGAGATCTCTCAGGGCGACTGCTCGCCCCTGCATCCCGACCACTCGTGCCTCCCTCATCTCGTCGTCGACGACGGGATGATGCTGACTGCTCTGTCCCACTATCTCTCATCCGATACGACGAGCCACTGGTCGGAGGCTCTGGTATTCACCCACCAAGGCGGATAATCTCGCCCTCCATCTCCCATCGATGTCGACTCCACTCTGCCTCCCGCCTACGATAGTACGCGATGGCATCATCGCGCTATGCTAGCTGCACCCGTAGGAGATCCCTCTCCCATGCAGCATCCGTATCCCCCGCCTGTTGGTGAGACGCAGCCCCTGCGCTCCCTCGCCCTACCAACTATGTCCGCAGGAGATCCCTCTCCTACGTCATCACCGTAAGCTCTCCATCCCGCCTCTGTAGTAATCCCGTCAGTCGCGCTACCTCAGCGCGCAACCCCGCCTCTGTCTCCTCCGACCCAGCCTGCTCTGGAGCATCCTGCATCTCCGGCTGCTCCTCATCCCCAAAGTCATCTCCTGCACCTGCCACCTCCACCATCTCCACATCTACAGGAGCTCCCCAACCCTCTCCTGGTGCCTCTGCACCCTCTCCGCCTCCCGCTGCCTCATCTCCTCCCAATGGCCCCTCACCTCGCCACTATCGCAGCGTCCACCACTCCTGATACTCGGTCGTCACTCCGACGTCATCTACGTTCGAAATGTCCAGTACGATATCAGACTCCTCCCCCAATGGCTCGAGGATCGATGCAGCTAAGGTCCTCTCATCACTCCGACGTCGGTAGACTACGGGCTCCCCAAGCAACCCCTGGCGTACCCCAAACTGTCGCGTCACTCGGAGGTAGTGGAAGTACTCCTGCTCTGTCCCATGCCGCCCAATCACCCATCTCCCCCTCCGAACCCGTCGAAGCCAATCATCCACCTCTGGCCATGCGGGACAATCCCGATATGGCCTCCATACCACATCTTCGGGAGTCAGTCGTGCCAGTGCATCTCTGTAATGGTCCACGTCTCCCGTGAACCGTCGACTCTGCCCTCGCTCCTCCGACCGATACCATAGCGCACCATACCCAATATCTCTATCAACCATGTCAGCCCGGGTAGTCCAGGGCAACCCTCGTGGTCGCTCTATGGCTATATGCTGCCAGGCCCAGCACTGCAACAAGAAACTACAGCCAATCCCCTTTCGCCTCCGACAGCGGACCTCATATAACTCATCATACAACTGAGCCAAAAGCGTCTGGCCCCACCTCATAATCATCGGCTCTGTCATCGGACACTCCACTAACTGCCATACCACCTCCAATAGGTTCCATGGGAACCTCGCTCCTGACGAGTCTGGCAGGAGCATGTTGGAAATGAGGCTCATGAGTAGTGCATGCCTCACTCCCAACATTCCCCTCGCATACCAATATCGTACCAGAATCCCGCCAATATGACAATCCAGCTCCGCCCTCTCCAGCGAGGTCATCCCATCATCATCCTCTCCATATCCAAAATACTGCGTCAGTACAACCGTCCTCTGGCCCCGTGGCGTCGTCCGGATGGGGACCCCGTCTATCGAAATCCGGAGAATCCGATACACGTCCTCTAAGGTGACAGTCATCTCCCCTGTCGAAAGATGGAAGGTGTTCGTCCGAACATCCCATAGGCCGATCAGTGTTGTAAGGTACGCCCGATCCGCCACAACTGCATCCAACCGAGCCACATGCTTGAGCCCTAGGGCATCAAGCCAATCCTAGTCCTCAGTTGTCAATGCCTCGCGGGCATTAGAAAAAATCGTCGGCACCCGATGTCGACTCTTCACCACCTGCACATCACAGAAAACAATAAACATCAAAAACATGCATCAAGTTACCATCACATGTACAAAAATGCATAACTATACAGTAACATCTTTCATTCACATGTACATCCAAAAAAAAAAAAAAAATCATTCAGTTTTCATCTTACATTTCATCAAATACAACAAAAATTTGACATGGTTTACCTACGGTTTTACCTAAGTTTACCATTTCAAACAACAAAAATTCATACATTTTTCATTTTTTTAATTTCATCAAAAAACAACAAAAATTTGACATGGTTTACCTACGGTTTTACCTAAGTTTACCATTTCAAACAAAAAAATTCATCCATTTTTCATTTTTTAATTTCATCAAAAAAAAAAAAAAAAATTTGACATGGTTTACCTACGGTTTTACCTAAGTTTACCATTTCAAACAAAAAAATTCATCCATTTTTCATTTTTAATTTCATAAAAAACAATTTTTCTTTCCTCTTTTTTTTTTTCATCAAAAAACGACAAAAATTTGACATGGTTTACCTAAGTTTACCATTTCAACAAAAAAAATTCATCCATTTTTCATTTTACTTTCATCAAAAAAAAAAAATTTGACATGGTTTACCTAAAGTTTACCATTTCAACAAAAAAAAATTCATCCATTTTTCAGTTTTTAATTTCATCAAAAAACGACAAAAATTTGCCATGGTTTACCTACGGTTTTACCTCAGTTTACCATTTCAAAACAAAAAAATTCATCCATTTTTCATTTTCAAAAACAACAAAAATTTGCCATGGTTTACCTACGGTTTTACCTAAGTTTCCCATTTCAAAACAAAAAAAATTCATCAATTTTTCATTTTTACATTTCATCAAAAACAAAAAAAAATCAACATGGTCTACCTACGGTTTCGACCTAAGTTTACCATTTCAAACAAATTTTTTTTTATCCATTTTCCATTTTTAATTCCATAAAAATCACACAAAAATTGGGCATGGTTTACTTATGGTTTCGACCTAAGTTTTACCATTCACATCACAAACAAAACATTTTTAACCATGGTTACCCTAACTCGTGTTACTCTAAGTTTCATTTTGGGTTTATCCTACGGTTTTCCATCTAAGTTTCCATCGGTTTGCATCCATGTTTCATTTGGTTTCATTCATTTACCTTTTAATTTAATTAATTAAGGTTTCATGCTTTAAACAAACAAAAAAACAATAAAAACACATTTGCATTTTTCAAATTCACAATCGAGGAGATAGTGCACTTACTGGTCTCGCCTCGGCTCCGCCGCTCGACGACCCGGTCTGTGCACTCATGATGGCTGGAAAATCTGGCAGCGCTTCGCGTCAGAAAATTTACCTCCTCCTCCCCAGAGCTCCAAATCGCAATTGATGAACAATGCAAATGAGCCAAATCCGTCATTTTCGCATATTTATATTTTTTGCCAGTTGGTAATCGTCCCTGACCGGGACGAGCGCTCTTCGGCGCGCTCGTCCCACCCAAGGACGAGTACCCGCGGAGAAGCGCTCGTCCCACCCCAGGACGAATACCTTCCTGGCACTCGTCTCCCCCCGGGACGAATAAAAAAAAAAAAAAAATATATATATATATATATATATACAAAAACATCAAAAACAACCACCACATAAAAATGACAAATGCCAACAAAACCAATAAAAATTGCTGGACAAAAGTGCTCTTGCACTTAACCTCTTAAGCATAAGAAAACTGATGTCGAGGTCTACCTTGTCGTTATCCTACTCCCTAAGAAGGCTACCATAGCCGGACCGCTCCACGGGACGACGGATTTTCGCCAATGTTAACCCCAAATGGCATCTTAAAACGGGTTCACATTCACTAAAAATAGGTCAAAACAGTCGGGAAACTGCTCAAGCATGCTTAACGGTAAACCATCTAAAGGCACCCTTGCACAAGTCATCTTGGGTCAAGCGACTCGTCGCTTTTCTCATGTCAGGTCATTCCCTCATCGATTCGTCGCTTGAGGGGGTAGTCACACTTAGCTGCCAATCAACATCAATATACCCAGTCTTGGAAATGACACGCATTCAAAGGATCATTGCAAAAGACAATCGCGCCCCTGCTTGGGGCAGCAAACAAGCAATCATCACACACTGATCATATACTTGGCATTCGTGAATCATGAATTCAAGGTTCCCACAGACAAAAGGTTGCGCCCTTTGCCTATTCATGACCGATCAATGTCTAAGTTCAAGTAATACCTCACCGAACCAGGTTAATGCTTGATTTAAGTTCTTTAGCTCGTCAGAAGCAAGGATTCAAGAATGCGTGCCCTTTCCATACTTGGGGCATCAAGAGTTGGTTAGGTTACTGAGAAACCCTAATCATTAGTGCTTTGGTTATATATTTTTGCTCAGCACTGCACCATGTGCAGCGCTTCCCAAAAAGGGGCATCTGTAGACACCAAAACAGCACCAATCCGATTATGTGACAACAAGCACTGATCACACTAACACACATAGCCCCCAGGGCAGCCCCCAGAGGTCAAACAGTGGTTCTAACCACTCACACAATAGTTTTGCAAGTCAAAAACCAATTTGGCACCTTTTAGACACTTTATTGCTTATTCGTCCCACCCAGGGACGAGTGCGGGTTTTTACTCGTTCTACCCAGAGACGAGTGCGGACTTATACTCGTCTCACTCAGGGACGATTACCAGCGCTCGCTTCGGGGTGGGACGAATGTCAGGTTTGACCGGAAAAAAGTCAGATCTCGGCATATAACAACTCAGAACTGCCACTTAGCTTTTCCTGCATGACATAGGAGTGCGAGTGAGTTCTTTTGACAACTCATATCTGCCAATTGACGTTCCCTTCACTGCATGGGAATGAGAGTGAGCTTTTTAAGACAACCCAGATTTGCCACTTAGCTATCCCTTCATTGCATGGGAGTGCAAGTGAGCTTTTCTAAAACATACAAAGACATGCACAGAGACAGTTAAGAATCCCTTGATCAAGAAGAAGTCTTCTTTTCACACAAAAAGCATTCATGCAAAGAAACACTTTTGCATGTTAATTCAAAGAGACCCCTTGGGTCTATAAAATGGTGAGTTTCCTCACCCAAAAGATATACAGAGAAGGAGCATTTTGAGCGACGAAGTGCTGCTAATTCACTTACTTGCGATTTGTGCTTTCAACATCCATAATCTCTTAATCGAAAGAGAGGTTATTGGGTGACTTTTGAAGGCACGAATCAAGAACCGACACCGATTTTCTGACCACAATATTCTACCAATTTGTCGACAACACATCACATCAGGTTTTGGACCCATCCTAAGCGGATTGGTGCCGAAGCAAAGTTTCACCCGCGGGTGGTTTGCCTTCGGGCACCCCCCGCTTTATTTCTTTGGTAGTAGTTAGCTAGTTTTATGTTTATGCTTTTGTCAAGTTTTCATTTCATTTAGATTCATTTTAACCATCGTTAGATTCATCTTTTATTTTTCATACACAGGTGCTACTGATTCTTTGTTTGTTTCTTTGAACGCAGATTTGCAGCATTGGAGGAGCAGCGAGGAATCGACCTTTATCAACGCAAGCGGCGACGACGTTTTGGTTCGCCCATCTTATATGTGGGCACGCGGAAGAAGGAATTCTGAAACAAGTTGTAAAAGAGCAACATTTAACGCTCCTATCCCCTAAAAAGGAAGGAGACGCATTGTAACACGAATTTGCAAAGCATATCAATAAAAGGGCCGATTTTTATATTGCTTTAATATCTTGTGTTCATGTTCTTCCTTTTTACGCATTTTTCAATAACATAGGACTTAAGCGTTATTTTAGTTTCATTTACATTGCATTTTTAGTTTATCCTTTTTGTTTCCGGAATCTCGTGCTTTCAAGAGCATGTATTCCAAAAATAGGTATGAACAGGAACAGGAATATGAACATGAATAGGAACAGGAATATGAACAGGAACAAGAACAAGAACATAAATAGAAATAAGAAGATGAACAGGAATAGAGACTCAGAAAAGAATGAGAACAAGAACATGTACAAGAATAGGAACATGGATAAAAACAAGAATAGGAACATGAACAAAGATGATGACTCGAAAAGAAATAGTGAGAGAATTCAACAAAAAGAAAAAGGAAAAGACAAAGGCAGAGAACAATGCTTTTGGGGAGTAGAAATAATCCTACCCCAAAATTAACCACCTCATGTGGAGGTGGGAGAGGGGCTAAGCTAAGAGGTTTATTCTTAGCCCCAAGCCCCAAAGGTGATCCTTTGCCATTGATGTCAAAGCGGGAGAGATTTGTGTATTATGGGGATAGTTTTTGGATATGAGGAGAGATTTGATATCTAAGAGAGCATTGAGCTAGGGGTAGCAAAGCCCCAAGGGGAGAAAAAAATAAGGTCAGAATTCAGTAAAAGGATTTAGGTTTCCATTAATGAAAAATGGGGATATTGTTGAACATTTTGAGTCCCTAAGCTGAAATGTTGTCATTGATGTCAATAGAGCAATAAATGTCAAAAGGATCTATGAAGGGTTTTTATGAAAACCAAGGCAAGAAAATTAAAAGTTTTTATTTAAAACCATGGATAGTATATTTGATCTGGATTTTTCTTAAAACCCATGTTGGGCTTTCGTTTCGTCGAAAAAGGTGCCCCAGTGATGGAGTAGTTTGAGGTTTAATGTTTGGTTTAAATTTTAATTATTTAAAATTTAAATTCAAATTTAAATGGAAAGTTTCCCGTCAACATCATCATGCAAATACAATTTTAATATTTTTGTCGATGTCTTCAAAGTGTTATTAAACACTATATAAAGGGGTGGCAATTAAACCAAATAATCATCCTTGCTCTCGTGTGTTAATTGCCTTGGAATTTGAAAGAGCTTGTGCAAAATTTTGAAAAGGAAGCAGTGAAGAAAGTGCAATGATTTGGAAATATCAAATGTGGTATGAGTCATGGTGCATTGGCGTATTGATTTTGGTAAGACTGTGGGAAGCACAAATATCAGGGATCGAATCTCCTTGACGATAGCGTGTGGGAAGCGCTTTGGCGCTTTGTCCTTTGCGGTATGTAGAGGAAGACTAAAGGCCCTTTTGGCATTTGCTTTTCCAACGAACACTTTGGCTCGGTTGGAATCTTAGTCATGGCTAATACGCTCGCGATGTGTGATAGACGAAGGTTCGAATCCCCTTGAGAGGTATTTACGTTTTTGTCTTTAATAATTTTTATTAGCCCTAAATTTTGGAGTTATAAGGTATTTAATGGAAATTGAATTTTATCATTAGAGCTGTGATTATTATTACAAAAGCATATTTGATTTATGTTTTATTTTGATGAAAATGGAGAATAGATTTTAGGAGAAATAAGAAGTCATTGTTAAAGTGATTTTGAGAGATTTATTGTGGGTTATTCTTAATAAGGGTTTTTATTAAAATAGACTTTGGTGGATGTGTTTATGAAGTTGGAGTGAAAAGGGTGTAAACTAAGTTATGCTTTTATTGTGATTATTTAAAAGACCACTAACCCTTATTAATATTGAAAAGGAAAGTTGTGATTAAGTGTGGCAGATTTTGTGGACAACTTATTGACATAAAAAAGGTATGGGCACATTCTCTTATTGATTGTTTGTGGTGGTTGATTTCTGAAATATCATTGAAGTGAAAAGGATTAATTGAAGTTTCCTTTGTGAAGATGGTTGGTTGAATGCTTCAAGGTTTTCTGATTTGTGAGTTGTATTTAAACCTTGTTTCATTAGCATTGTTGTTGAAGCCCATTGATGATGAAATGAACTTGAACATGATCTAGAAAAGAACTTGAGTATCATTGTTATGTGAGACTTGAGATAAAGCATTGTTGGAAATATTTTGAGTTGGTTGATACATGCTTGAACTAGGGTTTGTGAGAAAGGATTGTTGCTTGATGTGATTGGTTGAGTTGAGTTGGTTAAGCCTAGTCAAGTGGATGTGTGAAATGGTTGTTCAAGTTCCATAAAACAAACTATTATATATTCTGATTTGAGTTGAGATTGAGATTGAAGAATAAGAAATATTGAGTCTCTAACAATTCTCTTTATGATTCTATTGAGTTGAGTTTGGGATTTGAGTATAGAACATATAGAGTCTCTAAAAATTATCTTTATGCTTCTATGAGATTAATTTGAGTTGATATTGAGATTTAACAATAGGACATATTGAGTCTCTAACAATTCTCTTTATGCTTCTATTAAGTTGAGATTGGGATTTGAGTATAGAACATATAGAGTCTCTAATAATTCTCTTTATGCTTCTATGAGATTGAATTGAGATACTGATTGTACTTTGAGTATAGAACATTTTGAATCTCTAAAATTCTCTTTATGATTCTATGAGATTGAACAAGTTCTGTGTGAGCTTGTTAAGCAGATTTGAGACAAGTCTTTGAGAAGGTTTGTGGACTGTTTTGAGTTAAGCTTTTGTGAAATCTTGATAAAAAAAATTGAGCAAGTCCAAGAGAGGACTTATTGAGCAGATTTGAACAAGTCCAAGAGAGGACTTATTGAGCAAATTTGACCAAGTCCAAGAGAGGAATTATTGAGCAGATATGAGCAAGTATAAGAGAGGAATTATTGAGTAGATTTGAGCAAGTCCTAGAGAGGATTTGTTGAGCAAATTTAGACAGGTTTTGTGTGAACCTATTGAGTAGATTTAGACAAGTTTTTGGGTGAACCTGTTGAGCAGATTTGAGTAGGTTTTGAGTGAACCTATTGAGAAGAATTGTACTAGATCGATTGTATTGTGTTTAGTGCAAGATATTGAGCAGAACTATGCTAGACCGATTGAACTATGTTTGGTATAGTATTGAGATAGAGATTTTGAGGTGACATATTATAGAGGATAAAGTCTTAGTGGATAGATATCTAGCAGCTAAGATAATTGAAGAAAATATCTGAGTGAGAATTCTTCAATTGGAGAGAGATCCACTAGTCAGTGTAGCATAGAGACAAAGTCTTCTAGAAGATCACTATCTAGAGCAGAAGAGGAAAGAGTTATCTTGTGGAAGAGATCCACGAACTTGAGATTAGGGTATCAACATATCCTTTGGACAAAATTCCATAAATATTGTGATTTGGGAAGGATTCCCAAGAGATTGATTGAGAAATTTTTAGTAAAATATTTTCTATGTGGAGGTAGCCTACATTGGGTGAACCACGTTAAAATGGTGTCTCTTATGTGTGTGATTATTTGTGTGATGTTTATGGTTTCATTAATGTTGATGCTTCTATTTTGGAATTTTTTTTATGTTATACTGTTCACCCCCCCTCAGTATAAGCACATGTTCTTCACAAACACACAACACATAGACAAAACTCTACCATCTACTACACAGTATTGTGAGTATTGTCCTTCTTGACCCTATGTTTTGTGTGCATTCTTGATTATTTGATGCATATTCAAAAATGAGTTTTATAGTTAGTTATATATGATATCTTAGTATATTATTTTCAAGGGAGATATTTGTATATATGCCTACTTTTGTTGCAGGGAAGTGAAAGTTGTTGGTGTTTTTTATTACAAGAACACATGGCCTCTTCGTATTGAATTCTTAAGAAGTGGAAAGGTGGATGTTAAACCTTTGATCACCCATTGGTTTAGCTTTTTCCAAAAGGAAGTTGAAGAAGCTTTTGAGAATAGTTTTGGTGGAGAGAATGCAATCAAATTTATGTTTGAAATTTGAGAAAGAGAACCACCAAGGGTCTTTATAAATACACATTTTCCATCAGTATTTGTGAATGTTACATTGTGTCTCAAAAACTCATACTTAAAATTAATATTTATTAATGTTGCATTGCATCATAATCCAATTTACCTTGTTTTGGGATGAAGCAATTTTGACTTGAATATTTTTACTTTTCTTGCTGATTGAGAATACTCTTGTAGTCATGAAAGAATTTATTTTAGCATATAAATAGCTTGAATTATGGCTGCCAAGTAATGTAAACCATATTAATTATTGAATAGGGGACATCTAATCTCATTTGAAATATATTATTCCATATAAGACCACATTTTAAAAGGACTAGACTAATTTTTTTTCTTTGAGAGTGATTGATAATTTGTGATCATTAAGAGATGAATGTGCCTAGCAATGGAAGCCATACTAAATCATGAATAGAGGACATCTGCACCCATGTGAAATATATAATTGCATATGAGACCACAAATTAAGAAACTAGACTAAATGCTTTTGCATAAGATGTGATTGAGAATTTGTTATTATTATGAGATGGATGCAAATATCTCTTATATATATTTGTGAATTGTGATGAAGGGCTTGTCATACCTCTAAAAACACGAGTATACAACTTGGTAATGAGATAATTCCATATAGCATATTGTATTATAAGTTTTGTTTGTAGGAAGAATGAAATTATAAACCCCTTTATTTGAAAACATTAATACACAAAAAATATTTGGGTATCCATCCACTTAACTGGTCCATGAAAATTTATGATTTATACCTACCATTTTTATATGGATAAATAATTTGGCTTTTTAATGACACCCTATAAGAGTTTTGGAAGCAAGTTTGACTCTAGTTATCTATCTCTAGTATATACACCAACTTGCTAATTTGATAAGCTATTCATTTATTTATTTACTATCTTTGTCTAGATACAAGGACTTCAATGCCCGAAATATCTAAAGCAAGAGTTGTCGTCGAATTGATGGATTAAGGTAATCCAATGCCAGAATTGCAAGTTCAGATGAATACAATCGGATATTCAGTTTTACAGCACTTCGTTATGTTTCCAGAAAAATACTTCGTAACGTCCTTATTACGTATCGAGCCAGTTTTTTATAGAGGGTTCGGCCTCTGAGAACATTAATGTTCGAAACCCTAAATTCGCAGGTGCCGCTCGAATTTGATCCTTATCGGGCCATTATGGGACCTGGCTCGCACTGACAGATCGTAGTTATGAGGCGTGGCCTCGGATCGGATATTCTGCTAACACCGCTCGTCTAATTAATGTTCGCTGTAAAATTCGTCGTTTTACAGAGCCATGGGGTCTCTTCGAGAAGGGACACGTAGAGGTGCCACGTGGCGGTCGTTCCTTGGATGGTTGAATGCATGGTTTTGACTTTGGTGACATGTCGGCTTGAGGCCCAAAGTGTCGCGATATCACGACGCTTTGGGCCGGCTTTGGCTCGGGGCCCAAAGTGTCGCGATATCACGACGCTTTGGGCCGGCTTTGGCTCGGGGCCCAAAGTGTCGCGATATCGCGATGCTTTGGGCCGGCTTTGGGTCGGGGCACAAAGTGTCGTGATATCGCGAAACTTTGGGCCCGCTTTGGGTCGGGGCCCAAAGTGTTGCGATATCGCGACACTTTGGGCCCGCTTTGTGTCGGGGCCCAAAGTGTCGCGATATCGCGACACTTCGGCCGAGGCTTGGTTTTTGACAAAAGGCTTGGCTTAAAGAAGGCTTTGAAAAAGGCTAAGAAGTTTGTTAAAGGCTCTAGAACGACCGACTTTGCTCTGCTCATTTTTCGATCTTTTAAAGCTATCGTGCGAGTGGTTAAGACCACTATTTGACCTCTAAGGGCTGCCCTAAAAGCTGTGATATCAATGTGATCAATGTTTGTAATCACTTAATCGAAATGGTGCTGTTTTGGTGTCTACAGATAAGCTATTCATTTATTTATTTACTATCTTTGTCTAGATACAAGGACTTCATATTCAAAGCATGCTATATTCCATGTGTAAATCTACTTTATTAGGTAATATCATAGATTCATTATTTTATTGAATGGAATATTTAGAATTGATTTGAACAAAGCATTGTCCCTAAGGCATGTGTGAGGTCTTATTATTCCCAATCAAGGCTAGGAAACTTTACATCATTAGTTTTGAGAGCAAAATATTTTTCTTAGGTTCCTCAAAAATGAATTACTATTCTTAGATTATTTACAAGACTACATTATTGTTTGATTGTAGAATATCCATCACTATATGGGTATTTTAACTTGGACTGTGTTTATATGATTGCATTCCACTTACCATTACTCCATAATGTCTTGGACAAAAACATGATTTAATATTGAACATAAAATATTGGATAAATAGTGAAGCTGAATTTCAAAAAGATGAGTTTTGTTATCATTGATTGTAACTTATAAATACACATGTTATAGTCAAACAACCCAAAACTCAACCAAGTTATGGAATACAAACAAAGAAGTAAAATTATCATTGAAAATAACTTATTCATATGGATACATTGCACACACATGTATCTTGTATGAATACATCATAATATGATCAAGCACACAATACATAGGCTAGACTCGACCATCATCGACCAACATCATACCTAAATGGACAACATCTACCAACCTACAAACACGTTTGTTATCTCCCATATAAATGCATAGTTTTGGGATTCATGGGATAGTCAAGCAATTGAAAATTGCCTAACCACCATTGAATTGATTGCATACATTAAAAATTTAAAATATCCTGAACATTACATTACATTATTATAAACACATATTTTACCACATATATAGAATACTATGTGAAAAAATTTACATATGACAAATATGTTTTATATGTACCAAAAACATGTGCATGCACATGCATCCATACATGCATATATTTTTATAGTTGTATACTCACATGCATATGCAAATATGTATTTTTGTAGATGTATTAAATTTTTTATCTATGTCTATCCCCTCCTTTCAACTTATCAATGTCTTCATTGAGAGACCCTTAAAAATTGGGATAGAAAAATTAAATGTGTAATTTAGATATCTTGTAATGGTCTTCATATTCTTTCTAGTTCATACATCTCCAAGAACTAGTTGCATTAGAAATATGATGAGTAATGCTTGTTGCCATCATCGTAGGGGGTGAAGGGGTTAGAATCCATGTTGTGGGGTTGAGGGATAAAACCCTTCATGAACCATTGAATCCTTCATTGTATCAACCAATTTTTTTCATGGACCATATTTTGGTGGCCTCTACTTGATTCACTTACAACTGAAATAATTGCTCAAAATTTCAACTATTATAATATGATCCTCCAAATGATTGTTTCAATGAAGCCATAGGTCACAACTTCAAATGACATGATGAAGCAAATTGGAAGTGCAATTATGAAATAATAAAAAATCATTCATTAACAACATTAGCATTGAAGCTAATGTTAAATAACATACAAAATAGTAAAACCAACTATTCTCCCTGATCCACGCTAACAAACGCGCCATAGGAGGTATAGAGTTTGGTTTAGAATTGATAACCTAGGATATTTAGGAATTAACCTAGTTTACCATTAGATATTTGAAACAGTAAATATCTACATGGTAATTAGTAAAAAGTAAATGTAATAACCTATGTAGTATAATGCAATATACTACCTATTTTACCTAGTGGAGTAAAAAGGGTAAATATCCCAAAGAATGGAATATTACTCTAACATCCCCCCTTATTACATTATTTGGGTAATGTATACCTATCCTCCTATACAACAATATTTTGGGTAAAGTATATAACTGCCCCAATACAATGGAAGAAAATGTTGATCTGTTGGTTCTTGCTCTATCACAGTGCTCTGGCTGCTCCTAAGAAAAAAGTGGATCATTCCTCACTTTGTCTTCACATAAACGAATGTCCTTATAGTAATCTCATCATCCAACCGAATTGCATGGGTAACCAGCCACTACAATCGCTAGGTGTAGTAGAATAGATCACTTCATACGAGGTTCATTCAGTTTACAATATGAGTTTGCAAAAGATAAGGTAGCTAAGGTGTTAGTCACTACCGAAAATGCACCCTTATAAGTTCCCCCCTTCTTGTTGCAAAATATGTTGTAATTAATTTTTGAAAGAAGTATGACTAAGGTGTCGGTCACTGTCGAAAATGCACCCTTATAAGTCTTCTTCCCTTTTTACAAAAAATTGTGAAGAAAATAAAGTATATCCCCCTTAATTGCAAAATATGTGCAACTTAAGAAGCTTTGTGAAGGATTTTACAAATATTGCCTCCTAGGCAATTTTACACCAGAAAATTCCCTCCTTTTGTTACAAGAACTTCAAACAATGAGAGTTTGCTATTTATGAAGCCTAAAAAGAGGTACAAACACCCCTTTATTACAAGTACTTCAAACAAAAACTTTATGCTATTTATGAAGCCTAAAAAAGAGAGAGTGAAAATGGTGATTGCTCAAGGTGACAAATGTGTTTTCCCTCTACAATACTGTCTTAGCAATGAGCACTCTATGTGCTTTTTCTAAACTAGAATCAGAATCGGAACTAGACACTTCACTAGCAATATTGCCTTTGTTTTGCTTCTGTGTTGTGCCTTTATCTTTCTTGTTTTGCTTGTTTTTGAACCAACACCGATTGGTGTCATGGTTGTCCTTTTTACAATACGAGCAAAACCTCTTTTGAGATTGCTTTCCCTTACATTTTGAGGATGATCCTCCCTTTTGAAAGTTTCCTTTCTTCTTATCACCCTTATTGTTTGAATAAAGTGCATTGTTTGACACTTCATCATTTTGGAGTTGATTTGCTTCCTCAGTTTGAAGCAAATTGACTAACTCCACAAAGGTGACAACTCTTTGTGAAACATTAAGGGATGTAATCAACATTTTGTAGGTTTCGGGAAGAGCTCTCAAAATTACTGAAGTCAAAATGGTGTCTTCAACTTTGGCCCCTAAAGCATTAAGCTTAGACTTCAGATCTGCCACTCTGTAGAGGAATAGCTCTACTGTTTCTCCAGATTTCATATGAAGAGTATGAAGTTGTGTTTGAAGGTTAAGAATCGTGGATTGATTCTTTCCCTCAAATATGGTAGCTAAGGCATCCCATGCCTCCTTACCATTTTTAGCTTCACTGATATGAGGTTGGATATCATCAGTAATAGCTAGCAAGATCAATAAGGAAAGTATTTTATCCTTTTTATCATATGTTGTTTGATCTGCTCCAGGTGATGTGGGTCTAGTCTCATTGCCAGCCACTATGTCCCACATATCCTCTATAGTTAAAATAGCTTTCATCTTAGTTTTCCAGGCAGAATAATTTGAACCTTTAAGGAGTTGGCTTTCATTGAGATATTTGTTCATCATTGCCATGGTGAAGGTTTCAAATTGATATGACTAAGATGAATTTATCTTGTAGTATACCCTCAAAAGAGTATATGGAAGATCTTAATTTGCTCTTTAAGATATTTAATAGCACCTGCCTTAACACCCTTCAAAAGGGATGAAAAGTTTGAGGAAATTAAGCCAAAAAAATAGAGCAAATTAAAGGGGTAGGTTTTGGAAGACTTATGATTTTGCTCTCTAGGATATTTAATGGCACCTGCCTTAACACCCTTCAAGAAGGATGGAAATTTTGAGGAAATTAAGCCAAAAAAAGAGAGTGAATCAAGGTGTTTGGATTTTGACCTTTGATGGGGAGTAAAACTTGACTTGTTTATCCTGTGCAAGGTGTAGCACAATTTTAGTGAAGTTTGGGTTTATGAAATGCTCTTCAATGTTCTTATGATTGTTTAATTGCACACAAAAAACATGATGGTTAGTGCAATAATAAAAAATAGAGCAACCCAAATTGTTATCACTATAGGTGTCGGATGCAACCGAAAATGCACCTAGTGTAGTCAAGTTTAAGAAAAGGTGTCGAGTACAATCGAGAATGCACCTTTCTTACTCTGAAATATCCCCCCTTTTTCTTTACAATTTTGCAAAAAATAGAATCACAAATGTGACTTCTATCCCCCCTTAATTTTTACAAAATTAGAAATCAGAGCACTCCTTTCAAGACAAGTCGACACACGACCCGCGTTTGAAAGGCTTCCAGACCAGTCGACACACGACTTGGTTTATGTCTTCAACACTCGAGCATTAGGATCAAAAAATAGGTTCAAAATTCTTCTCAAGTTTACAACAAAAAATTTGCAATTTTATGTCTTATATCTCCTTTGTGAAGGAGAAAACAAAAGCAAATATTTGGTTTTGTTGCAAAAAAAATGACCTTTGTCCTTGCCCAATTTTGAAGTGTTTTGGTTTTGCAATAGAGGTTTGAGTTTCTATGTCTTTTTATCTCCAAAAAAAATGTTTGAAGAAAACTATAGAACTTTGAGGATGTATTGCAAAAAAATGTTGAAGAAATCCTTTGTTTTGCAAAAAAAATTGATCTCTTTGTCTCTTTATCTCCAAGTTTGGAAGAAAACTAAAGAAATTATATGGCTTGATTTTGCAAAATATTGTTTGGAGATAGCAAATTTCTAAGGTTTAATACTAAAAAAAATTAATGATCAAAAATTTATATAATAAAGATTTTGAGGGGAAAAAAAAATTAAGAATATGTTCAAAATGATTTTAATATCCTCAAAATATACTGAATTATATAAAAAATATCAAAAAAAAATTAAAGTAATGATTTAACCTTAAAAAAAATTGTACCTTTTATGTTTTGAAATCCTTTGTCGCATGCAGCAAAAAATATCCTCGGTGGGATTCGAGCGCTAGACCTAGCACTGTCAAGGCGAAAGCCTTGACCACTGCACTGCTGGGGTGGCTTTGAAAGTCGTCCCGTAGTCGTGGCTATTAAAGAAAGGCAAGCGATCGTATTGCCTTTTCGTGGGTATTATCCCACATGCATCCCGAAAAGGGATGCGAGGGTGTTTAAAACTCTCAACGCTCATGAAAGAGCTTGATTGCCTCTGGGCAATCACAGACCAATCCTACATCGCCCCCTCTTACACTTGTCACTTAGAAAACCAATGCCTTCTCGCCATGTGGAATATTTATGCCCATGGTACTACCCCTTCTGCATCCATCACCACCTGTCACCACGTGGTTGGCTCTTCCTCCAAGCGTCAGTAGTCTGCCTTCACCACGTGTCACCTCGATGAGTGTGCCACATGTCATGCTTAGTAGGTCTAGGATCTAGTGTCAGAGGTCTAGGTGGTCGTGATGTGGCACTTTGCCACATGTCCAGGTCTGGTTCGTCGCTCTCCTATCGAGGTCGATATGTGGTGGGGTCACCAATCTCGATCGACCTGCCTAGAGGGTGCTCCTGCCCTCCTGACTCATCTAGTGGACCACAACCACGTGGGATCGTGAGGGCACTCCTGACCTCCATGTGATCCCATTGGTTGGGTTATGGGGGCTTGGTCTTGATTAGCCAGTGTTGGCCTCGAGAATGCTGGCCTATCAGGTCTTTGACCTGTCAGGTCAAAGTCCCTATGGGCGGTTGGTCGATGCCGATCATGATCGTGATCGATCATTGATCGATCGACCCAAGGTGCCTTAGATGAGGAGCCTGGCTGGTCGATTTGACCTGGCCACGTGCTCCTCGGATGGGCACGTAGGGTCCCATCTATGCTCGCCTATCGAGGTGGGTTGGGTGGCTTCCAATCGTCACCTGCTCGTCCTTCGGGTGGGCAAAAAAAAGGTTTGGCTCTGATGCCAATGAAGCAACTTGGAAGTGCAATTATGAAATAATAAAAAATCATTCATTAACAACATTAGCATTGAATCTAATGTTAAATAACATACAAAATAGTAAAACCAACTATTCTCCGTGATCCACGCTAACAAACGCGCCATAGGAGGTATAGAGTTTGGTTTAGAATTGATAACCTAGGATATTTAGGAATTAACCTAGTTTACCATTAGATATTTGAAACAATAAATATCTACATGGTAATTAGTAAAAATTAAATGTAATAACCTATGTAGTATAATGCAATATACTACCTATTTTACCTAGTGGAGTAAAAAGGGTAAATATCCCAAAGAATGGAATATTACTCTAACACATGACACATATGGTTTCCTTGGAAAACTAGCTTTAAATGATAGGACATGATGACCAACCCTAAATAGTTTTCCATGACATCTATCTTTGGACAACTAGCTAAGACAACTAAAATTAAATAATAATCTTTATCAAATAGTCTATTTAGAACAACCAGTCTCTCCTAGATGACCAACAACCAGATGGAAAATCTTGGATGCTTGGTCAAGAATCAAAGACCATGCTTTCCTAGATAGTTATTCTCTTATAGACAACTAGTATTATCCATAAAACTAATATTTATATGAATAGTTTCTCCCAATTAGGTAGTAGTTAGATGTCTGGTTTCTCCCAAGTAGCTAACACTTGAGCCCAATAAATTGTCTCTTTTAGTGCAATAATTCAAAGGGCTTAGAAAAACTCTTAGATGAATTATTTTTGTACCGAAGATCTCTTCTTTACCTTAAATGACTCACATCTAGGTCTAATAACCTCTTCCATAGGCAAAAATACCCTGTATGTGTTGTTATACTCTTTTAATTTACTTTGCATGACATGTTATTGCCAATTGGTTCTTTGTTTTGCAATTACATTACTAAATTTAATTCCACAAAACCCTAAATCCAAGTTTTTTATGGTCTTAATAACACCCCCTATATGGATGCCTTAGTGAAGACACACAAGACAACTTAAAATGACATAACATGGATGGTTACATTTGACAACCAAATTTATATGGGATTTTGAATCAACCAACCCTCGATGATTGCCTACGACATATAGCTTCCTACAACCATCCTAGATGACCAATCTAGGATGAAAATATTGTTAGAATACTATTACCTTATTTGGTAATATGTAGATTCTCCTAGATTAGTTAGTTTGTTTTATCTAGGTTAGATATTTACTTTACCGACATTCCTTATGGTCGGTAGATATTCTTATTAGATATTAGCATAGAATATTTCTTGTTAGCGATATTAGTTGCATCGCTAACCATAGGCTATATTTAGCCTTAATTTGTATTATTTAAGCACTATATTTCTAATACAATAGGTATGATTTTTTGCTCTACTAATATGGTATCAGAGAGGGACTATCGCTAGCTCTACTTGTGAGGTGGCGACCACTAGTTTGGACATGTTTTTGGTTGAGCACTAACTAAACTGAGTGATAGATCTAAATTCCAGATCTGACCCTCTGACCATGCCAATGTCCTGTAGCCAGTTGACATAGTCTGGTTGTGCACAATAGCCAGTAGATCTGAAGTGATCTTACTTAGGCTTACTAGGTGACTCGATCTCAATAGGAGGGCAAAGAGGGTGCTCATGATATTCTGTTCGATACAGTTAGAATTTGATTGCTAAACCATGATGGATAAAGCCAACAAGAATCTAGCAGTCTACCCGATGCAAACTAGATCGGATCACCAAATCATCTTAGGATCCAGTGGAGGTGACTGATCGTTGGACTATCCTCACAATGCCCTATTGGGCAGTAATAGACAACTCGACACATAGGCTACTGTGGATCTTAGAGAGCCTTGTTGGACACTAGATGCACAAGCTAGGATGGCTATGTGGTGGACTAGATGTATGTGGTAACCTAAGCTATCGGATCTAGAGGTGGACCATAGAAACATAGAGGGTTACATGGCATACAACAGATAACTCAACATGGACAACTAGACCATACGAACCTAGGATTACATGGATGACACATTAGGCAGGTGTAGGAGATTGGAACACATACAAGGTTATGCAAAAGTTGGCTTTTATAAGAGTTGACTACCATAAGGTAGTCATAAACTTTACTGTATGCTCATTGTTTTAAAGTGTACTTTTTGATTTTCCACATCCTATGTGGGACTAAATGCCTACAGAGGACAATGTGACCCATTTTTTGAACACCTGCAGAGGACAACGTAACTCATTTTTAAACACGTATAGAATACACAATGTTGAATCATGCAAGGAGAAATACAATCTGTTCCTACAAGTAAAATGAGATCCCACAGGCTAAACAATGCCCTCGACACCCAACGCATTCTCACTGGTGGACCTTGGTTTTTTGGTCATCAATGCTTGTTTCTGTGAATATGGGGGGAATATTTCAAAACTGAAACTCAGTCTATCAACATCGCCCCAATTTGGATCAAACTCCATGGGCTTCCCCCTCAGTTTTTCTATAATGATGCTCTCAAAGGCATCACCCAACCGATTGGAGATTTAGTTTCCATCGACCCTGCCACCAGAGCAAGAACTAGAATGACCTATGCCCGTGTCTGTGTCATGGCTAATCTGGATTCGGTTCTACCTACCTACATCGACATCAATGTCGGAATATTCAGAAGGTGTCAAGGAATCGAGTATGAGAACAAGCCTGCTTTTTGTTTGGAGTGCAATTCCCAGGGTCACTTGGCTTCTCAATGCCCTTCCCAAAAAAAAGATATTCCCAGTGATTCTGGCAGGAAGAAGGATTCCCAGATTCCCAATGTTCAAAAAAAGGCTCCTGGCAGGGGCCGAGGCCGTTCTGCAGGCCCCCCTAAATCATCTGCTCCCAACAACATAAGTGCTCTGCCTTCTCATACCAATCATTTTGCTCCTTTAGATAATCTTCCAACTAATGAGGACATCTCCAATGACCCTCCCATAGATCCAATCATCTCATCCACACCCACTGTGTTTCAGTATCCCTTGTCCAAGGGTAAGGCTACAATGACCTCCCCGCACTCACCCTCAGATTCTGGTCCCTCTCACCTTCCTCTTCCCTTCCCACCCTTTCCCTCGACTCAAAACTGTCCTCTTACCCTCTCCCTTGAGCCTGTTGCACTACGCCAGTCTCCCCGCTCTCCATCCCCCCATAGGCCTATTCCTGGGACCAACACCATCATTATTATTCAATCTTCTAGCCCTTTGAAATATCCCATTTTTGCCTCCAAAGCTGATGTCAACAAAGAACAGAGAAGGAGAAGAACGTCCAATGCAGAAAAGCTGGCCAAAGAAGTTGAGCTTGAAGCGGCTGATGGTTCTGTGCCTTCCTCCTTGGGTCCTACTTTCGAACAACCCATTCATCAAGATTTGGATGAGGTTAGACCTAAACTTACTCTGTCTCAAGGGAGAGGCGGAGGTCGCAAAGCAAATCCCAAGTCAAATCGATGAAGTTTGTCTCCTGGAATGTCAGAGGCCTCAAAGGATCTGCCAAACAAAGGACTGTCAAGTCAGTGAGAAAAAACCTAAAACCAAATATCATGTTTCTTCAAGAATCAAAACTGGATGAGAACAACAACAATCAAGTTTGCAAACTTATCTGGGAAAATAGCAACTTTGTCTCTTGCCCCTCATCTGGGGCCTCTGGGGGTCTCCTTTGTTTGTGGGATCCGACAACTATTGAGGGGAGAGTCCTTTCAGTCTTTGACATAACCATCAACATTTTGTTCAATAACAAAGTCACCAACCTCTAATGGATTGCCACCAATGTCTATGGACCTAACAGTCCTATCAACAGAAGATTTCTGTGGGATAACATTACCACAATGCACAACAACTTTCCTGACTTTCCTTGGATGCTTTGTGGTGACTTCAATTCTCCCCTTCACCTGTTTTATAAGCAAGGAGGCAATCCGATCACCAGCCGCTGCATTGAAGATTTCAGCGATTTTGTCAACCTCAATGAGCTTATGGACTTACCGCTCCAAGGATCCAACTATACATGGAGCAACAGATGGACGGGCATTCATCACATCCAAATTCGGCTTGATAGATTTCTCTTGTCCAAAGAACTCATTCCTATTTTTGGTGATGCCAGGCTGCATTGCCACCCAAAAATTGGATCTAATCACAACCCTATTTTTATGGATTGTTCCCAACCCCAGAAAACCTTTAAAACCCCTTTCAGGTTTGAAAATATGTGGCTCACTCATCCAGATTTAGGTCGGTGTATTCGACAATGGTGGCAGCAAAACCTTTGTCCAAACCCCCTCTTGAATCTGTTCCTCAAACTTAAAGCAGTTAAACTCAAGCTAAAATGCTGGAACAGGGAGGTTTTCAGTAACCTTTTTAGTGAAAAAAACTTTTGTTGGATGAGCTCAAAGGGTGGAAAATTTGATTCAGGAAGGGGATCAGAGGGTTGAAATTTTCATGGAAGAAAAATGCCTCCTTTCAAACCTTCACAATGTTTTGGCTAAAGAAGAGTCCTACTGGAGACAAAAATCCAGATGCCTCTGGCTCAAAGAAGGAGACACCAACACGAAGTTTTTCCATGCTTTCACCTTGCACCACAGAGGTTCTAATAAAATCTTAGAGTTGACCAAGGCTGATGGTACCATTGTCTCTGATATCCATGCCATCAGATAGGAAGCTGTGCACCACTTCCAGGAAATCTTAGGTCCAAGTGTTGACTGCCACCCCCACACAACAAGTTCTCTACTTCAAAACATTCCAATGTTGGTGTCTAACGATGATAATGAGAAACTGCTCCAATCCTACACTGAAGAGGAGATCAAAGATGCTCTGTTTGCAATGGAACCTGACAAGGCTCCTGGTCCTGATGGCTTTCCACCCTGGTTTTTTCAACACTTTTGGGATGTCGTGGGCCCTGATGTGGTTGCTGTGGTTAAATTCTTCCAGAGAGCCAAAAAGATGCCGAGAGAAGCCAATTCCACCTTCATTGTTTTAATTCCCAAGTCTAATGAGCGTGCTTCCCTCTCCAACTTCAGACCTATAAGTCTCTGTAGTGTCATCTACAAACTTATCATCAAAGTCATGGCAAACAGGCTGAAAGACATCCTCCCATCCATCATTGACCAGTGCCAAGGCAGCTCGGTCAAAGGCAGATTCATTGCTGATGGAGTAATAACAGTCCATGAGTTGGCTCATTCGGCTTATAAAAAAAAAAAACCCAGTATGTTCCTTAAGCTTGACATGAACAAGGCATTTGATTGGGTTTCATGGAAATTCCTTTTTGAGGTCCTTGAGAATTTTGGATTTCACAAAGAATGGGTTAAGATGGTTCGATAATGTATTTCTACTGCTTGGTTCTCTGTTCTTATCAATGGTTCACCTGTCGACATTTTTCCAAGTTTTAAAGGCATTCGTCAAGAGGACCCCCTATCACCCTTCCTCTTCATCATTTTGGCTAAAACTCTCGGAAGAACCCTTACTGCTGCCTGCAACAGTGGACTTGTCTCTAGGATCAAACCTGCCTCAACTACCAAGGCCATTTTCCATCAACAGTTTGTAGATGATACTATTCTTTCCTCTCTGGCTTCTGTCCCCGAAGCAAAAATCATTAAGAACATCCTTGATTCTTATGAAGAGGCGACGGGCCAGAAAGTCAATTACTGCAAAAGCAAGCTATACTTCCTCAATACTCCCATCCATAGGAAAAACGGGATTGCTGAGATCCTTGGGTGTATCATTGGGAACCTTCCAACCACTTATCTCGGATTACCACTTTTCCATGGCAAATCGGTCTCGGCTATGTGGAACCCTGTTCTAGATCATCTCAACAAGAAACTTGCAGGCTAGAAAAGTTCAATGCTCAGTCAGCCAGCCAAAGCCACTCTGGTCCAGGCTTGCTTGCAAAGTATTCCTATTTTTTCTATCTATCTTCAAAGCTCCAGCTTCCATCTGCCAAAGAATTGAGCAAATTCAACGTAGATTCCTTTGGGCGGGAAACGAAAACAAGAACAAATTTTCCCTTGTTTCCTGGCACAAGGTTTGTTCCAAGAAAAAGGATGGAGGTCTCGGCTTCAGGGACATCAAGCGGATGAACATGGCTCTCATTGCCAAATAATCCTGGAGACTTACCATCAATGAAAAAGCCACCTAGATTGACATCATCAAAGCTAAGTACCTTCATCAGGTTCCCTTTCTTGGAGAGCACTACCTTCCTGGCGGATCTCATTTCTAGAATGGTGTCACTAAATCAAGGAAGATCATCATGGAAGGTTTAAGGTGGTGTCTTGGAAATGGAGCAGCCATTCATTTTTGGGATGATCCTTGGATCTGTGACAAACCTCTTAGTCAAGATCCTCATCTTGCCATGCTCAAGACGGTGACCGAAGCTACCTTTGGAGATAAGGTGTGCCATTTCATCAACCCAGGTACTACAAGACCCGAATGGAAACAATTGGCTTTGAATGGGCCTAGAATTATCATCGAGGCACTTAGACGGCTTCAAAACTTACTGAGGAGCTGCATAATCCCCAGCTCTCACAAAGAAGACTCCATGGTTTGGAACCTTGAAGATTACGGGCAGTTCTGTTAAATTTGCCTACTACAGCCAAGAAGCTCCCAACGATGGCCGTGACTCCACTAATTTGGTCTGGGTTCCCAAGATCATTCCCAAGGTTAAATTATTCTGTTGGTTGGCCATCCAAAATAGAATCCTCACCACTGACAATCTGATAAACAGAGGGCTTCTCATCCCCAATTGGTGCATCCTATGTAAAAACGCTTGTGAGTCTACTATGCATGTTTTTCTGGAATTTCCCTTCTCCCTTGCAGTGCTCAACCAGGTTTTCAACACTTTCGCCATCTCCGTAGCCCTCCCTCATTCCATTCCCCTCCTTTTTCAACAGTGGCCCGGCCCTTCAAAAGCGATCCAACTCAAATTCATGTGGCAAGCGTGCCTTCACATTTTCCTATGGCAGATTTGGCTTGAGAGAAATGCTAGAATTTTTCAAAACCTTGCCAAGGATAAGAAGATTGTTGTTGCCAAAATATTGGCCCTTGCTATGGAGAATGCCTCTCTCGTCTCATCGTCCAAACCTCCCCCTCCTGGACTTGAATTGGATCTAGAAAATCATTTCAATCTTCTCAATTTTTTTGCAACACCCCGCACTTCTGTTGACAGGTCTATTATCAAGTGGGTCTTTCCTCCTTATGGGTGGCTCAAGCTCAATTTCGATGGCATAGCCAAAGGCAACCCTGGAGCGGCGGGCGGAGGTGGAATTCTCAGAAATCACAGAGGAGAAATAATTTTGGCCTTTGCTCAGAACTTAGGAATTCAGTCCAACAATATGGCCGAGGCTCGGGCCTTGTTCCAAAGCTTGATTCTCTTGGAAGGCTTGTCTATCAATAAACTCATCATAGAAGGAGACTCATTGCATTGCATCAACTGGCTCAAAGGAACCTCTATGACTCCCTGGGCCCTTGTTTCCATCTTCGATGAATGTAAGACACTAATTGGTGTCTATCCAAAATTAATCATTCAACATCAATACCGAGAAGGAAACAAAGCTACGGACTGGCTTGCTAATAAGGGAGTTGACGCAACAGACATTCAGGTCTGGAGAGATTCCTTTCCAATCGGTCTAAGGGATGTTTCTTCAAGTTCCAATGTTTGTACAATGTGAGTGGGTTACTGGTCTTCGGGTTTTTCGATGGCATTTTGGCATCTTTGGGGTGCTTTCACGTCATTTTTCTAAGTTGGTTGCAAAATCTCAGCTTGCTACGCTATCATTTTTGCTCAGGCCGCGAGGTTGCTTTTTGTCGTGATATCGCGACACTTTTCTCTCCTTCTGGCGCGATCTTCCCACTTGTCATGATATCGCGACACCTTTTCTCTCCGGGTGCTTTTATGTAAACTTGTCGCGATATCACGACACCTTTTCCCTTCGGGTTCTTTTTACAAACTTGTCGTGATATCGCGACACCTTTTCCCTTCGGGTGCTTTTTCGCAAACTTGTCGTGATATCGTGACACTTTTGGCCTTCAGGCGCGATATTGATTTTTGTCGCGATATCACGACACCTTTTCTCTCTCCAATGGCGGTCTTCCATTCGGTCGCGATATCGCAACGGGTTTTCTCTCCAACGACGGTCTTCCTTTTTGTCGCGATATCGCGACACTTTTTCTCTCTGGGTGCCTTTGTGCAAACTTGTTGCGATATCGTGACACTTTTTCTCTCCGGGCGCCTTTGCGCAAACTTGTCACGATATCGCGACATTTTTTTCTCTCCAAGGCGGTCTTCATTTTTGTCGCGATTTCGTGACATTTTTTCTCTCTCCAACGGCGGGCTTCCAGGTTGTCGCGATATCGCGACCTTTTTTCTCTCCAACGGCGGGCTTCCAGGTTGTCGCGATATCATGACCTTTTTTCTCTCCAATGGCGGACTCTCATCCTTGTCGCGATATCGTGACCGTTTTTCTCTCCAACGGAGGTCTTCTTTTTTGTCACGATTTTGTGACACCTTTTCTCTTCGATAGCGTTTTCAATTCTTGTAGCAATTTCATGATTTCTTTTTCTTGTCGCGATTTCGCGACTCTTCTTCTTGACCGGCTCCAACCCTGCAACTTGTCACGATATCGCGACACTTTGCATCAAGTCGCGATATCGCGACTTCTTTCCTTCTTCGGCTCCGATGGCGATTCTTGTCACATTTTCGTGACTTCTTTTCTTCCTTCGGCTTCTTTGGCGCTTCTTGTCGTGATTTCGTGACATCACCATTTTGGTCACGATTTCGCGACACCTTCCCTAGGGTGGAGGTTTGCCAAATTTCTATTTCTCTCTTCTTGGACCACCTCGGTCGATTTGGATTTATTGTAATCTCTCTTGTACAAGGTTCAGGGACCTTTCAAAACCCTTTCTACCAATCAAAAAAAAAAAAATGAGATCCCACAGTAGCCATGCATAGGTGAAGCTGTAGACCATAGATAGGTCCGTGCATAGGTGCAGAGGAGATCTCCTGGTGCACTTTGTAAATGTGGTGGTAATTATTCTGGTACACTGACGATGAATATTTTTGATCAAGCGAAAGCAATGTGGATATTGTTTGCATTATGACGTTCATTTGGCATGAATATGAGACACCATTAGCAGATGATCTAGAATAAAATTCATCGAAAGTAGCATGGAGGTTGAGTAAGCACAAAAGATTGTGCTAAAGTATTTTGTGGCATGAAGGATCGAGTGGAGTTTTCATTGGTGTGTAGGCCACATTGAGGCTCATAGCCATCGAGAAGTGCTTTGGCAGTGTTTTTCAACACTGATAGCACTCTCATAGATGACAGTTCAGGAGATTTGAGCATTATCACAACTTTCGAAGGAGATTGAGAGGATTGTTTGTGGGCCATTTTTATGATTTACGAAAAAAATTGAATCTCCTACGGTTGCAGACAGAGATCAAACAGATCATTTTGAGCATCTATAGAAATTAACACTAAAGTCATTTGATAGCTGAAACGAATGCTTATGCAAAGAAAATTATAGTAGATCTCGTGCAATTTGCTACCACCGATCGGATTTGACGTCGAATGATAGTGTGTTATTTTAGCTGAAAATGTGTTGAGTAGATTAACTTGTCATTTTCTATCCAATTCAACATTACTGGTACCCATTAATGATGAAGGCACGATAGCTATGCTCATTTGACCAATGGCATTTATTTGGATGTAAACACGACAGCTAAGCTAGATCCCATAGATTATTTTTGTGTGGTTTAATTATAGATTTTTTTAGCTTGATCTGGTATTGGCAGTAATTTGGTGACAATCGTAGGAGCCCTAAGCATATATTTTTGTAGGAGCCCTAAGCACTCATCATAACTTGTTGCAGCACGATATGACTCTACATACATCAAAAGTGACATTGAGACACATCACTCGGTGATTCTACAATATACCTGAAGAACATAAGCTTATACTAAGAGGGGGGATGAACAGTATAAGACCAATTTTTACTTTTCTTTCCCAAAAAATATTAATCAATATAATAAATGACAATATCAATAGCAATGACCAAAGCAATGCACAAATCATCACACACAATAGAGACATAGATTTAACATGGTTCACCCAATGTGGGCTACCTCCACAGAGAAAATATTTCTTCTAAATATTTCTCAAATAATCTCTTTGGGAATCCTTCCCAATTACAATATTTATGGACCTCTATCCAAAGGATATGCTGATCCCCTAATCTCAAGTTCATGGATCTCTTCCACAAGAGAACTCTTTCCCCTTCTACTCTGGCTAGTGATCTTCTAGAAGACTCTATCTCTATGTTGCACTAACTGATGGATCTCTCTCCACTTGAAGACTCCTCACTTAGATCTATCTTCAATTGTCCTGGTTTTTGGATCTCTATCCACTGAGACTCTATCCTTTGTACTCTGTCATCTCCAAAGCTCTGTTTCAATAGTGTACTAAACATAGTTTAGTCGATCTAGTACAACTCTGCTTAATCTCTT
Organism: Wollemia nobilis; assembly: GCA_028583015.1. Taxonomy (NCBI): domain Eukaryota; kingdom Viridiplantae; phylum Streptophyta; class Pinopsida; order Araucariales; family Araucariaceae; genus Wollemia; species Wollemia nobilis. The sequence goes on along the minus strand of JAQPPZ010016467.1, from coordinate 8,471,587 downwards.
GCACTAAACACAATACATTCGATCTAGTACAATTCTGCTCAATAGGTTCACATAGAACCTACTCAAATTTTCTCAATAGGTTCACACAGAACCTACTCAAATCTACTCAATAGGTCCACACAGAACCTACTCAAATATGCTCAATAGGTCCACACAGAACCTACTCAAATTTGCTCAACACGTCCACATAGAACCTGCTAAAATTTGCTCAACAGGTCCACACAGAACCTGCTCAAATATGTTCAACAGGTCCACACAAAACCTGTTCAAATATGCTCAACAATCTCACTCAGAACTTGTCCAAATCTGCTCAACAAGTCCTCTCTAGGACTTGCTCAAATCTGAATAGCAAGCTTCCACAAAAGCTTACTCAAAATCAGTCCACAAGCCTTCTCAAAGACTTGTTTCAAATTTGAATAACAAGCTCACACTTAACTTGTCCAATATCATAGAATCATAAAGAGAATTGTTAGAGACTCAATATGTTCTATACTTAATGCTCAATCAATATCTCAATTCAATATCATATAAGCATAAAGAGAATTTTTAGAGACTCAATATGTTCTATACTCAAATCCCAATCTCAACTCAAATAAATCTAATAGAAGCATAAAGAGAATTGTTAGAGACTCAATATGTTCTATTCTCAAATCTCAATCTCAACTTAATTCAGATACAAAATAGTCTGTTTCATGGAACTTGAACAACCACATGCATCCACTTGACTAGGCTCAAACAACTCTACTCAACCAAACACCTCAAGGAAAAACCCTTTCTCACAGACCCTAGTCCAAGCATGTATCAACCAACTCAAAATATTTCCAACAATGCTCAATCACAAATCTCACATAACAATGATACTCATGTTCTTTTCTAACTCAAGTTCAAGTTCTTTGCACAACCAATTGGCTTCAACAACAATGCTTATAAAACAAGGTTTAATCACAACTCTCAATTCAAAAAACCTTGAAGCATTAAACCAATCACTTTCGAAAAGGAAACCATAATCAATCCTTTTCACTCCAAAGGTATTTTATAATAAACCACCATAATCAATCAATAGGAGAATGTGCCCATACCTTTTATGAAGATGAAGAAGCCTCTTTGGAAATCTGCCACAATCACAATATTCTTTTGCCAATCCTCACAAGGGTTAGAAGATCAAAAAATAATAAACATTACTCCACTTCAAAATAATATTCACCAAGGCTTTTAATTAGAAATCCTTCTTAAGAATTAATGCACAACTTCCTTATCACTCCTAAAACCACTTGTACCATAAAATAAAATAAATCAAAACATTGCATAACCTTGTCACTCCAAAAACCACTTATACCATAAAATAAAATAAAATAAATCAAAACATTGCATAACCTTGTCACTCCAAAAACCACTTATACCATAAAATAACTCAAATATTTTATATCCTTCCTTTCAACACTTTTGCACTTATAAAAATAATCACAAAGCCTTCTTAGGCAATATCCCACATTAATCAAATATAAAACCTTAGCCATATGCAAAAATTGAATCCAATATACTCTCCGTGAAAGTCGATGCTTAACACAACCTTAAAAAATTCGAAATCTTTCATGCACCCAAAAATTTCAGCGATTGAATTATGGTATACCTTGCAAAATGGCTTTGGGTGGTTTCGACCCCGCATTCCTCCTCGTCGTGTGCCTTAGCGCACTCTTCGCCCACCGTGTGGGCTAAGCCTCCCACATGGAGGATTTAAGCCTTTGAGACTTATATTTCCATCCTCTCCACGTATGCCTTAAAACTTGCTCCCTTGTTCCACGTGCAGTGCGCAAACAAAATCAGAAGGGAGGAATCGATGATTGCGAAGGAGGGGATAATCGAATGTAGACAATATTTCTTGTCTACTTCTTGGTTGATAAAATCAACCCCTTTAAATATTCAAACCTTTGCATGATAAAATATATAACATCGACGGACATGGCGGGAAAACTCTTTTATTTAATTTTAAAATTAAAATTTAAATTTTAAATAAATTAAAATTAAAACTAAAACTTTAAAATTAAATTTCTCCATCACCGGGGCACCTTTTTCGATGAAATGAAAAGCCAAATTGGGTTTTTAAGAAAAACCCATTTCAAATATGCCATCCATGGTTTTAAATAAAACCTTTCCTTTCCTTCCTTGATTTTCATAAAAACCTTTTGCTAAGCTTCCCTTCAAGCTCATTTTGGAACCAAATTCCATGCATCCCTTCTTGAACCTTTGATCAAAACCTTTGCTTCTCATGAAGCTCTTTATGAAGAAAAATCATAGTGCTTACTTACATAGGTCATTTTGACATCAATGACAATTTTTTCCTTAGGGACTCAAAATATCCAACAATACCCTAGCTTGTCAAAAACATAGGCAGGCTTCATCACAGTAGACGAGCCGCTCGATGGATCAGTGCCACCTATGGAGGAGAACACATTGACCACCACGATGGCACAATACCATCTGGTAGCAAACAAAAAGGATGTGTTATCTCTTTGCTCATGTCCTAAGAAGTATACAGGATGATTGTTCATTCGGTGCTACAACGTTGAGCTGTGGAAGATTGCGGGGTCAATACCTACCCGCAACAGTGAAGGTAACAATTGCACATTATTTTTTTTTTGCCCATTTATTTAAATTAAAATATTTTTAATTTAATTTAAATTCAAATTAACTTTGGGTGATATTTGAACCCATTACCTAAGCGGGGGACAATTTCAAAAACAAGCCCTAGAGGCTTCATTGTAAAGGCAATATTGTAAAAACCCAAAATTGCAACTTTCATTTTTTTGTAATACCCCAAAGTTGCTTGCAAGTTTTTGCAAATTTTTGTCCAAATCAAAAGTTGCTAAAAATTGTGCAATTTTTTCTCTTCAATTGGAAACATTGCAAAGTGCCTCAGAGGAAAATTTTGTAACAAGCCTTTAAGGCTTAAACATTGCCTTTTTTTGCACTAAGGGGGGCAAATTTCAGCCCTTGCCTATAAAGCCAGATTTGTAAAACAAAAAGCCCACGAGGCTTTATTGTTGAATTTTTTTGCATTTAGGGGGATAACATTTTTTTTATCCATTATCATTTTGCAACAAAAGGGGGATAATCATTAATTTCTCTTCACAATTTTTTTTTTGCTAAAAAGCACAGAAGGCTTAAAAAGGGTGCATTTTTGACAGCGATCGACACCTTAGTCGAACTTCTTGTAACATTCTGTGAAAGAATATTTTACAACAAGGGGGGAAAAATTTATAAGGGTGCATTTTCGGTAGATACTGACACCTTAGTTATGCTTCTTGTAAAATTCCTTTGTAATAGGTGCATTTTTGGTAGAGACCGACACCTTAAAAAATGGGCAGATCAAAGAAAAAGCAAGCCCTAAAATTAAATGATGTTGCTAAATTAGTTAAAGACCCATAATTTTCCCCATACCTGAACATGATAGATTTTTATGAGTATGGCACATTTATCATACTATGCAGTGGTGTAGATGCCATACTCGATGATTCTATGTTTTTTGAAGACATTTAGAAAAATGGTGTTCTAATTCCTATTGGCGTTGTAAGGGCAATATACATGTCATTAGTTGCACTTGACATTGCTCAACATAAAGTGAAAAGGGATATTAGTGAGGAAATAGAGGTCAAAACCCTAATAGTCGATACTTGTAGTGACACAAGTGACCTTTAGCCCATGGTGGAAAATGCTTGTTGTAACACATGTGATATTGAGCCCACTATAGCCAATGCTTGTTGTGATACAGGTAACCTCATACCTTCAATGGTAGATATCAGTTGTAGCACAGGTGATCTCATTTCAAAAGCAAACTTTGCTTGTGACACTAGTGACTTAAAAACTAAAACTCCTCAAAAAGAGCTCCATAATCTCATCAATAGTGACAAATGCCATATTGTTAAAAACATTGATGAATATGACGAACTTGGGTGTTTTAAAAAACACACCAAAGAATTTGGATCCAAAATAATGAAGAAAATGGAATTCAATGGTGAAATATTAGGTAAATATGAACAAGGCATTAAAACTCTAATAATGCTAAATGTCAGGGCAAATAATGAAGGCCTTGGCTATTCTGGACATGCAAGTACCATTGATACCATGTTTGTAAAACCTAAATCTCCTACAAATCCTAAAAAGTATTGTTGCAGTCATTGTGGTAGAACAAGACATGTAGCAGCTAGGTGTTGGAAATTACATCCTTGTGACTCATGTGGATGTACAAATCACTCTTCTTCAAATTGTTGGTACAAAATGAAAATGACCAACAAGGTTCATATAGATTATGGATGGACAAATCACACACAATGGACCAAGATGAAAGTAATGTTGTATGGCTTCTACAAAAAAGGTAAAACCTATGGTAGACCCAGAGGCAAATCCAGTGATAGACCGAGTGGTAGTCCTAGAGGCAATGACCCAAAGACAAACCTAAAGATAGACCCAAAGATAAAGTTATAGAGGTAGATCTACAGGTAGATCCAGAGGCAATGATCCAGAGGTAGATTCATAGGTAGATCCAGAGATAGACCCAAAGGTACTCATCCAACGGTAACCTTAGAGCTAGAGCCAAAGCCCGAGACATCTTTCATTTCTCTTCTTCTTCACTGTATTGGGATAGTTATATGTATTACCCAAATAATGTAATAAGGGGGGATGTTAGAATACTATTACCTTATTTGGTAATATGTAGATTCTCCTAGATTAGTTAGTTTATTTTATCTAGGTTAGATATTTACTTTATCGATATTCCTTATGGTCATCAGATATTCTTATTAGATATTAGCATAGACTATTTCTTGTTAGTGATATTAGTTGCATCGCTAACCATAGCCTATATTTAACCTTAGTTTGTATTATTTAAGCACTATATTTCTATGTTGGCAATTTTGGGTTTGAGATCCTAGCTTCTTGTCTATGAGTTGTCATTGATGTCAAAAGAAACTGGAATTAATGTCAAGAGGATTTATTGGCTTCAAAGGTTGAAGATTCCAAATAATTTTTTCTAGAAGATTTCGGAGAAATTCCATGTGGCAGATGAAAAGGTTTTTATCACAATCATGGCAGGTTTAAGGGTTTTTATTAAAACCAGGTGGATGCATTAAGGGTTTTTCTCAAAACCACTCTCAGCTTAATGCAAAGGTTGGAGACACTTATTAATTAAATAACTTAATTAATAAAACCTTTTAAAGGTTTTTTTTTAAATTAATTATTTATTTGATTAAGTGATTAAATTATTTTAATAATTTAATGGGTTCTCCACCTAAGGTCTAAGGTCTAAAAGACCTGTGATTATTTTTTAATAATCAAAAGGGTTTCATAAACCCAAAAGTTGTTTCGAAGGCGCCAAAGTAATATTAATTCGAAAAATTCGAATTATCCTTCCGTCGACGTCGTGTATAGCATGGAAGTTTGGCTATATAAGCCATAACCTATAGTCCAAAGCAAAGGGGTAAAAGAAATTCGAATTACGCAAAAGTTGGGAAGTAAAAGCTACGGCTATCATTTTTTCACCACGTTTATCCGCCACCAAAGGGTTAAGGAGAAGGAGACTCTTGCTAGCCTTCAAGCTAGCACCGTTGGCCTAGTGGCAACGACTGTTCTACGAAGGCGCTTGAAGGGAGGTCAAGCGTTTGACTCCTACCGTGGAGTGTGAGAAGAGTATTTGCGCTTTGATTTGTTTTTGGAGGCACTGTTGACCCGCGATTTTTGGAAGCATTTTTTTGGTAAGGTTTTTAAAATAAAATCTGCATTTTGTTAAAGAAGAAGTGGTTGGGCAGATTTATTTAAAATTATTTTTAAGGTTAAATTCTTCTTTGGAGATATAAGGTTGATAGTGTGTGGTTGAGAGTTTTGGCTTGATTGTTGAGTGAGATTTGCTTAGAAGCTATTGTTCCTTGAGCATGGTTTAATTAATTTGGAGAAATAAGGTGTAAAAGGATATATTGTTTGTATGCTTTATATTTTTGGTAGTTGACTTCTAAGGATTGGAGTCATAAGGTGTTTTATGGAATAAATATTTTTGTGGTTACTTTTATGATCTAACCCTAACTTGGTGGAAAAGTTGAGGGTGATATTAGGTTGAAGAACTATTCTCTTCTTCCTCAAACAAAGGTATGGGCAACTTCTTCCATGTATATTGGTGATGGTGTATTTTCTGAAATTGAGTTTGGAGTGAAAAGGTTGTCTACTAGGTATTCTTGTTGGTGTAATTCCATTTTCTGGATATTGAAGATTGTTTATGCATTAAAATCATTGATGAGTTTTTGGGTGAATGCATAATTCTTGTTGAGGAAGAGGAAGCATTTTGCACTAGGGTTTATGTTAGTAAGTCTTGCTACTTGCATTGAGATGGTGAAACCCTTAGTTGGCTATTTTGAGATTGATGGTTGAGTTGCTTCCATAGAGGTTGTTTTGATCAAGTTAATGCTTTACTTGATACATGATTTGGGCTTACTCCATTGAGATTGATTTGAGAAAGTTATTCTTTGCATTGGTGATTTATGTTGGTGGCTGTTTTGTTCAAATACCTTTGGAGGGAAAAGGATGTCTACTAGTTTCCTTTTCATGTAGTGATTGGTTGAATGCTTCAAGGTTAATCTTGAGTTGAATGATGTTGGTTAAACCTTGTCTATAAGCATTGTTGTTAAAGCCCTAATTGGTTGAGAAAAGATATTGGTTGTGGAAAGAACATGAGTATCATTATTATATGAGATATTGCATGGTTGGCAATTGTTGGGTTGTGTTTCATGTTCTTGAGAAAAACATACTACATCTATCTTATTCTTTTGAGATTGAGATTGGGAGTTAAGTATAGAACATATTGAGTCTCTAACAATTCTCTTTATGTTTCTATGAGATTTGAGATTGAGATTGGGAGTTAAGTATAGAACATATTGAGTCTCTAAAAATTCTCTTTATGCTTCTATGAGGTTGATGAATCACATTGGGTCTCTAAAAATTCTCTTTGTGGGTTCATGCTAAGCAAGTTTTTCTTGATGAACTTGTGAGCTGATTTGGACAGGTTCTAGTGAGGACTTGTGAGCTTATTTGGACAGGTTCTAGTGAAGACTTGTGAGCTGATTTGGACAGGTTCTAGTGAAGACTTGTGAGCTGAATTGGATAGGTTCTAGTGAGGACTTGTGAGCTGATTTGGACAGGTTCTAGTGAGGACTTGTGAGCTGAATTGGATAGGTTCTAGTGAGGACTTGTGAGCTGATTTGGACAAGTTCTAGGGAGGACTTGTGAGCTGATTTGGACAAGTCCAAGCAGAGGACTTGAGGACAGAGTTGAAGTGGTTCTTTGAGAAGAACCTGAGGACAGTTTTGACAACTCTTTGAGAAGGCTTGTGTGCAACAGAGATTGATTTGTTCAAGCTTTATGAGTTGAGCTTGGGACGGATCCGACGAGTGAGGAAGACTTGTCTTGGACCGATCGACTATTTTTTGTACAGGTTGATGAGTTGCTGTAGAGGTGATTAGTGAGGACAGAGGTCTCTTGAGGCTGAGCATTGAGGACAAGAGGTCTTCTGTGGAAAGGAGTTCCACGTGCTAGAGGAATAAGAGGCAGGCAATCTTCTGAAGTATCATTTCCAAAGCTGAGGGGAAGGATTCTCCTTTGGGCAAGAGGCTCATACATTTGTGAGGAGGGGAAGGATTCTCCTTTGGGCAGAGGCTCATAAATACGTGAGGAGGGGAAGGATTCTCCTTTGGGCAAAGGCTCATAAATACTTGAGTAGGGGAAGGTTTCTCCTTTGGGATGATAAGGAAAATGTTAATTCTTTTGCACCTCTTGTGAATAAAGATATCATGTGTTACAAGTGCAATAATTTTGGGCATGTAGCAAGAATGTGTAATTTGGATAGATCTAGCAAAGAGTTTACTAGGAAAGGAAATGAAATCAAATCTAGATCTATGATAGTGCAAACTGCTTTTCATGCTCAAGATAAAGAGGAAAAATGGTATCTTGATAGTGGTTGCTCCAAATATATGACTGGTGAAAAAGAAAAGTTTTTGGTTTTGAAAGAAACAAATAGAGGGACAGTTAGTTTTGGAGATAACAGGTCTGCAAAAATTTGTGGGAAAGGAACTCTTAGTTTGGATGGAAAAACAAAAATAGAAAATGTGCTTTATGTAGAAGGTCTTAGACATAATCTTCTGAGTGTGAGCCAACTTTGTGATCAAGGGGACATAGTATCCTTCTTTTCAGATAGATGTGAGATAAGTAAATAAAAGAATGGAAAAATCATTGCTAGTGCTAAAAGGACTCCTAACAATCTTTACATGTTAAGTGAGATAAAAAGGGAAAAGTGTTGTCTATCTAAAGAAGATGAGAGTTGGTTATGGCACAAAAGAATGGGACATTTGAGTTTTGATAACCTTGTCAATATTAGTCATAAGAAGGCTGTTAGAGACTTACCCAAAATAAAGAGACCACAAAACACCATCTGTGGTCCTTGTCAACATGGGAAACAGACCAGAACTAGTTTTAAATCTAAGGGGTACTCATCTTCCAAACCCTTGGATCTTATTCATACTAATTTATGTGGCCCCACCAGGACTCAAAGCATTCAGGGAGAAAGCTACTTCATGGTTTTTATAGATGACTTTTCTAGAATGACTTGGGTCACTTTTCTAAAAGAAAAATCTGAAGCTCTTGAGAAATTTAAAGCTTTAAAAGAAATGATAGAAAATGAGACTGATAAGAAAATCAAATGTTTGAGATCAAATAGAGGAGGAGAATTTACTTCAAATGAATTTATGGAGTATTGTGAACAACAAGGAATTAAAAGAGAGTTTTCAGCAGCTAGAACTCCTCAAAAAATGGAGTAGTTGAGAGAAAGAACAGAACTATTGAAAATATGGCTAGGGCTATGCTGAATGAATCAAAGATTTCAAAATGTTTTTGGAAAGATGTAGTTAGTACATCAGTTTATATTATCACCAGGGCTCACTTAAGAGTAAATCATCATAAAAATCCTTATGAACTATGGAAAGGGAGACCAGCTATAGTGAAATATTTCAAAGTGTTTGGTAGTAAATGTTTCATTAGAAGGGAAGATCAGAACTTGGGGAAGTTTGATCCTAGATGTGATGAAGGGATTTTTCTTGGGTACTCCAACAAAAGCAAGGCCTACAGATGCTAAAAAAAAAGAACTCATACTATCGTAGAAAACATAAATGTGACAGTTGATGAGAAGATAGGAATACGAGAGTCAGTACAGGAATTTGATGATGAGAATTGTCAAGAGGAATTCAGAGAGGTTTTAGATGAAGAAGAAGAAAGACAACAACTTCTCCCCAAAACTCCTTCTAGGTATGTTCAGAAAAATCATCCAAAATATTTGATCATTGGTAATACAGATAGCAGACAAACAAGAAGAAGAGTTATTTCCTCACATGTTTCCACAGATATCTCCTTACTATCTCAGATTGAGCCAAAGGATCTCAGTGAAGCTTGTGCAGATAAGTTTTGGACAAAAGCAATGGATGAAGAATTAAATTAGATAGAGAAAAGTGAAACTTGGGAATTGGTTCCAAGACCTAAGGATAAGAATGTCATTGGTACCAAAAGGATTTTTAGGAACAAACTCAATGAGGATGGTAAGATTGTCAGAAACAAAGCAAGGTTAGTTTGTAAAGGATATGCTCAAGTTGAAGGTATTGATTTTGAAGAGACCTTTGCTCCAGGTTGCTCGTCTTGAAGCAATCAGAATGTTTTTAGCTCTCTCAAGTTTCAAGTCTTTCAAAGTGTATCAAATGGATGTTAAGTCAGCTTTCTTAAATGGTGTGTTAGAAGAAGAAGTTTACATAGAACAACCGAGAAGGATTTTTACTTTCAGAACATTCAGACTATGTGTGCAAGTTGAAAAAGGATTTGTATGGGTTAAAGCAAGCTCCTAGGGCTTGGTACTCAAGACTTGACAGGTATCTTCATGAATAGGGATTCAAAAAAGGTATGGCAGATAGCAATCTGTATATTAAAAATGAAGGCAATGATATGTTGATTGTGGTTGTTTATGTTGATGATATTATTTTTGGAGGAAACAATACTCAAATGTGTAAAGATTTTGCTAACAACATGAAGAAGGAATTTGATATGTCTATGATTGGAGAGTTATCTTTATTTTTAGGTCTTCAGATTGCCCAATCAAAAGACGGTATATTTCTCTCTCAAGGAAATAATATAAAAGAGATGTTAAAAAAATTTGGTATGATGGATAGCAAACCAGTTTGTACTCCAATGATTACAGGGTGCAAGTTGAGCAAATATGATGAATCTCCAGTGGCAGATCAGAGGTTGTACAGGTCAATGATTGGCAGTTTACTATATGTTACAGCTACCAAACCAGATATCATGCGAGCGATTGGGTTAGTAGCAAGATTTCGAGCAGCTCCAAAAGAAACTCATGTTATGGCGAGTCAAGAGGATATTCAGATATTTGAAGGGCACTATGGACCTTGGACTTTGGTACCCCAAGGGTGATAAGTTTACTCTCACAGCTTATACAGATGCAGACTGGGGAAGAAGTATTGATGATAGGAAAAGCACTAGTGGTGGAGCTTTCTTTTTGGGAAGGATTTTGGTTGCTTGGTTAAGTAAGAAACAACCTTCTGTTTCTTTATCTACAGTAGAGGCAGAGTACATAGCAGCAGTAGCTTGTTGCACAGAGGTTTTATGGATGAAAACCACCTTGGAAGACTTCAAAATAAAGCATGATCAACCCATATCCATATTATGTGATAATACAAGTGCCATAAGTATCTCCAAGAATCCGGTAATGCACTCAAGAACAAAGCATATTCCTATCAAGTATCATTTTCTAAGAGAACAAGTTCAAGACAAGCAAGTTAAGTTAGAGTATGTGCCTAGTAAAGAACAAATTGCTGATATCTTCACCAAACCTCTTCCAAGAGATACGTTTGAGTATTTAAGGAAGAAATTGGGAGTTTTACTCCCACCCCGAAATTAATCACCTCAATAGGAGGTGGGGGAGGGATTAAGCTAAGAGGCTCATTCTTAGTCCCAAGCCCCAAAGGTGACCCTTCGCCATTGATGAAAAAGGGGGAGAGATATGAGTAAGGGGGAGAGCCTCAAGTCAGGGGGAGCTGATTTCTATACAACATTTTTGAGTTTCAGTGTTGTTGAGAAGCATGGTTTGCCATCAATGACAAATGGGGAGATTGTTGGCAATTTTGGGTTTGAGATCCTAGATTCTTGTCTATAAGTTGTCATTGATGTCAAAAGGAACTGGCATTAATGTCAAGAGGATTTATTGGCTTCAAAGGTTGAAGATTCCAAAGAATTTTTTCTAGAAGATTTCGGAGAAATTCCATGTGGCAGATGAAAAGGTTTTTATCAAAACCATGGCAGGTTTAAGGGTTTTTATTAAAACCAGGTGGATGCATTCAGGGTTTTTCTCAAAACCACTCTCAGATTAATGCAAAGGCTGGAGACACTTATTAATTAAATAACTTAATTAATAAAACCTTTTAAAGGTTTTTTTAAATTAATTATTTATTTGATTAAGTGATTAAATTATTTTAATAATTTAATGGGTTCTCCACCTAAGGTCTAAGGTCTAAAAGACCTGTGATTATTTTTTAATAATCAAAAGGGTTTCATAAACCCAAAAGTTGTTTCAAAGGTGCCAAAGTAATATTAATTTGAAAAATTCGAATTATCCTTCCACCGACATTGTGTATAGCATGGAAGTTTGGCTATATAAGCCATAACCTATAGTCCAAAGCAAAGGGGTAAAAGAAATTCGAATTGCATAAAATTTGGGAAGTAAAAGCTACGGCTATCGTTTTTTTGCCACGTTTATCCACCGCCAAAGGGTTAAGGAGAAGGAGACTCTTGCTAGCCTTCAAGCTAGCGTCGTTGGCCTAGTGGCAACGATTGTTCTACAAAGGCACTTGAAGGGAGGTCAAGCGTTCGACTCCCGCCATGGAGTGTGAGAAGAGTTTTTGCGCTCCGATTTTTTTCGGAGGCACTGTTGACCCACGATTTTTGGAATCATTTTTTTGATAAGGTTTTTTAAATAAAATCTGCATTTTGTTAAAGAAGAAGTGGTTGGGCAGATTTATTTAAAATTATTTTTAAGGTTAAATTCTTCTTTGGAGATATAAGGTTGATAGTGTGTGGTTGAGATTTTTGGCTTGATTATTGAGTGAGATTTGCTTAGAAGCTATTATTCCTTGAGCATGGTTTAATTAATTTGGAGAAATAAGGTGTAAAAGGATATATTGTTTGTATGCTTTATATTTTTGGTAGTTGACTTCTAAGGATTGGAGTCATAAGGTGTTTTATGGAATAAATATTTTTGTGGTTACTTTTATGATCTAACCCTAACTTGGTGGCAAAGTTGAGGGTGGTATTGGTAACAGGTTGAAGAACTATTCTCTTCTTCCTCAAACAAAAGTATGGGCAACTTCTTCCATGTATATTGGTGATGGTGCATTTTCTGAAATTGAGTTTGGAGTGAAAAGGTTGTCTACTAGGTATTCTTGTTGGTGTAATTCCATTTTCCGGATATTGAAGATTGTTTATGCATTAAAATCATTGATGAGTTTTTGGGTGAATGCATAATTCTGGTTGAGGAAGAGGAAGCATTTTGCACTAGGGTTTATGTTAGTAAGTCTTGCTACTTGCATTGAGATGGTGAAACCCTTAGTTGGCTATTTTGAGATTGATGGTTGAGTTGCTTCCATAGAGGTTGTTTTGATCAAGTTAATGCTTTACTTGATACATGATTTGGGCTTACTCCATTGAGATTGATTTGAGCAAGTTATTCTTTGCATTGGTGATTTATGTTGGTGGCTGTTTTGTTCAAATACCTTTGGAGGAAAAATGATGTTTAATAGTTTCCTTTTCATGTAGTGATTGGTTGAATGCTTCAAGGTTAATATTGAGTTGAATGATGTTGGTTAAACCTTGTCTATAAGCATTGTTTTTAAAGCCCTAATTGGTTGAGAAAAGATATTGGTTGCGGAAAGAACATGAGTATCATTGTTATATGAGATATTGCATGGTTGGAAATTGTTGGGTTGTGTTTCATGTTCTTGAGAAAAGCATACTACATCTATCTTATTCTTTTGAGATTGAGATTGGGAGTTAAGTATAGAACATATTGAGTCTCTAACAATTCTCTTTATGTTTCTATGAGATTTGAGATTGAGATTGGGAGTTAAGTATAGAACATATTGAGTCTCTAATAATTCTCTTTATGCTTCTATGAGGTTGATGAATCACATTGGGTCTCTAACAATTCTCTTTGTGGGTTCATGCTAAGCAAGTTTTTCTTGATGAACTTGTGAGCTGATTTGGACAGGTTCTAGTGAGGACTTGTGAGCTGATTTGGATAGGTTCTAGTGAAGACTTGTGAGCTGAATTGGACAGGTTCTAGTGAAGACTTGTGAGCTGAATTGGATAGGTTCTAGTGAGGACTTGTGAGCTGATTTGGACAGGTTCTAGTGAGGACTTGTGAGCTGAATTGGACAGGTTCTAGTGAGGACTTGTGAGCTGATTTGGACAAGTTCTAGGGAGGACTTGTGAGCTGATTTGGACAGGTCCTAGCAAAGGACTTAAGGAAAAAGTTGAAGTGGTTCTTTAAGAATAACCTGAGGACAATTTTGAAAAGTCTTTGAGAAGGCTTGTGTGCAACAGAGATTGATTTGTTCAAGATTTATGAGTTGAGCTTGGGACAGATCTGACAGAGTGAGGAAGACTTGTGCTGGACAGACTAACTGTGTTTAGTACAGGTTGATGAGTTGTTGTGGAGGTGATCAGTGAGGACAGAGGTCTCTTGAGGCTAAGCATTGAGTAAAGGAGGTCTTCTATGGAAAGGAGTTCCACGTGCTAGTAGAATAAGAGGCAGGTGATCTTCTAAAGTATCATTTCTAGAGCTGAGGGGAAGGATTCTCCTTTGGGCAGGAGGCTCATAAATTCATGAGGAGGGGAAGGATTATCCTTTGGGTAGAGGCTCATAAATACGTGAGGAGGGGAAGGATTCTCCTTTGGGCAGAGGCTCATAAATACTTGAGTAGGGGAAGGTTTCTCATTTGGGCTGAGGCTCATAAACATTGTAATTGGGAAGGATTCCCAAAGAAAGCTTTTAGAGAAAATATTTGAGTGGACGTAGCCCACCTTGGGTGAACCACGTTAAAATGGGTCTTCATTGTGTGATGTTTTCTGTGATGATTAATGCTATGATGATGCCACTGCTATCTAAAGTAAAAATTGATAAATGGTTAAGTCTTATACTGTTCACCCCCCCTCTCAGTATAAGTCTATGTTCTTCATTCTAATACAATATGTATGATTTTTTACTCTGCTAATAAATATCTATCAACTAGTCTTAAGTGGTCGACTAATAAGCAAATAAATAGTCTCTTCAAGACAACCATTCTCTCCTATATGACCAACTACTATATGGCTAATATTGGATGGCCACCTAATATTCAAATGATTACTCTTCTAGATAGTAAATCTCTCCTAGATGACTAATATATACAAAATAATAAATAGTTAGATGACTGGTTTCTCCCAATTGTTCTACAATTAGATGGTTAGTTTCTCTTGAATAAACAACACTTAGTCCAAAATAGTCTTTTCTTTTAGTGTGATAGTTCAAAGGACTTAGAAAACTTCTTGGATGCATGATTTTTTCACTCTAATGTTTTTCTCAACCTAAAATGCTTCTCCTCTAGGTCTGGACGATCTCTTTTAGAAAAAAAATGCCTGTATGGGCTAAATCTACTCTTCCCCTTTACTTTGTACAATGCATCGTTGTTGCCAAATGTCTCTTTGTTTTGTAATTTCCTTACTCAATTTGATTCCACAAAACCCTAGATCCAAGTTTTTGATAACTTCAATGACAACCCTAGATGGTTGCCTCAATGAAGACACACATGATAGCTTCAAATGACATGAAATGGATGGATACCTACAACAACTAGTTTCAAACAAAAATAAAGTGTTTAAAATGTGATGTTGAGCAAAAACTAAGTTCATATAAAATGATGTTGAGCAAAAGTTCAATGGATAAATGTTATACATATTATAGTAAAATAAAATCACATCCATACAATATTGCAATAATAATAAAAATGAGCTTAAAATTAACAATATTGCAAGATGAAATAGAAATGCAACATATTATATTGTAGACAACAAGAACACATTATAGAATCATAGGCCTCTTCAAGGGGACAACCTCCTTAGAAGCAAAGATTCATTAAAAAATATGAGAGGCCTTCATCTATGTCCACTTGCCTTTTAAAGACTCTTTATAGCCCTACCTATAATGCTCAAGGGTTAGCTTCACATGCAAGTGGCCATCCAAGCTAGAATATTCTAAAAAACAAGCAATTACATTAAATGGCCCCAATTGTATAGGCATCTTAAGTGCCACATATATATTACAAAATATTACATAACATTATTGAGATTGGGTCCACACATTAGAATGGGGCCATTACATTGTCATGTTAGGATGGGGTCCTAACGTGCCCTTCCCCTTCAAAAATATTTGTCCTTAATGTTGGAGATGAGGAAACTGCTACTGTAGTTGTTGGAGAGGCTCCCAAGTATCATCTTCTAGCTATAAACCCTACCACTAGATAAAGACTTTAGTGATGGTGTGGCTATAGAGAATGTAAGTTATTTAGTTCAAAATATTTTCAAGCTCCAATATGACCGAGCCTTCATCATCTAACTCAGGTAGTGTCGATTAGACTTGAATGCGGTTTCCAAGTACCTTCTTGAGACAAGAGACATGAAGTATTGGATGGATCTTGGAAGAAGGTGATAATGCAAGATTATAAGCCACTTGTCCAATCCATTGCAATACTCGGTAGGGTCCATAAAATCATGTTGCCAATTTTTTAGGAGCATGAAGATGCACTGAAGATTGCTTGTAGGGTTGGAGTCAAAGAAATACCATATCACCTACATTGAAGCTACACTCAGAATGATATTGGTTAGTCTATTGTTGCATCTAATTTTGAGTTGTCACCAAGTTTTCCTTTAACTACTTTAAAAGTTGGGTATGCTCCTAAAGAGTTTCATCCATTGCCTAAAATTTAAAATATCCAAGAACATATGAAGAGGGTGATGGACACGGGTACCCATAAATTGCCTCAAAAGGAGTAATTTTAGAGGTTGTGTGGAATGAAGCATTGTACCACCATTCAGCTAAAGGTAGCCACTTAACCCATTGTATTGATGTTTAAAGGTAAAAAAACAAAGGTATATTTCCAAGCACTTGACTATTTTAGTTTATCCATCCATCTACGAATGATAGGCTGAGCTCATTCGTAGTTGTGTCCCCTATAGTTTAAATAGTTATTTTCAAAATAAATTGGTAAACGTGGGATCACGATCAAACACAATAGATTTGGGTATACTATAGACTTTGAAAATGGAGCCCATGAATATTTGAGCAATGGTGGAGGTATGGTATGGATGGGTGAGGGAACATAAATGAACATACTTTGAGAGACAATCCACCACCACAAACATAACCAATTTTATATATATTTAGGAATCCCTTCACTAAAATCCATGGAGATATTAGTCCATACAATGTATGAATTGGAAATGGCTATAGAGTGCCTCGAGCATGAACCATTTTGTCTTTAATTCACTGGAAAATTTCACATTCAACCATAAGAAGTTGTATATATTTTTTCATTCCCTCCCAATATAATGATTGTTTAGCTCGCTCATATGTCTTAAAAAAATCTAAATGGCCTATAATAGGTGAATCATGCATTTCCTTCATGATTTTCACATGGATTCATTTTTGGAAATATGAGCAGGTTTTGTTGTCATTGATGTCAAGAGTCAGTTTCAGTGAGCAGGACAAAAGGAAGGATGTCAAGAGTCAGTTTCAGTAAGCAGTGCAAGAGAAAGATTGCTTCTAGGCCTAAGGGAAATAATATTATAATATCTCTTATTATAATATTCAAGGTGGTCAGATGAGGTCTAAAGAGCAATAGGAAGGCCCAAGAAAAATAATATTATAATATTTTATTATAATATTAAAGGTCTAAGGTCAAGACCTAAAGATTTAAATTAATTATAATAATTTCATTATAAATTAATTTATAACTTAATTTGATTAACTCTAAGAGTTATTAAATTAATTATAATAATTTAATTATAAATTAGTTTATGATTTAATTTAAATAACCCTAAAGGTTAGGGTTATAAGGGCACAAAGTTTTAATTAATTCGAATTAAATCGAATTTAAAAAGATCATCGACGTTTTGAGCACATGGCACATTGCATATAAAAAGGGCAAGTTTTATTTCAAAAAATTATCCATGCGATCCATCGAATGCTATAGAAAATCGTGCGCAAGGTAAAGAGGCAGAATCACATGTGTTTTAAAAGCATTAAAGAGGCAGAACAAGGAACAAATAAGTGGGGAGCCCACTTCACATTGCAAGGCGCTGGGTAGCACGATTGGCAGCCAAGGGCTGCGCTAAGACGTTCGTAGGTGCAAGGTTAAGGGTTCGATTCTCGTGGTCTTCATTTTTGCAAGAGGAGAAGGTTTTGGTCTGCACCGTCAGAGAGGAACAAAGGGAAGGCGCGTGCCTTTCCCTTTGCGTGGAGGCACGTAGCCCACTTGGTGGGCGCGCACTATGCAAAGGCACTTGGAAGGAGGGGTTTGCGTGTTCGAAACCCACCGAGGCCTTTTTGGTGGATTGACTAAGGTATGCGCTCACATTGCTAAGGTTTAAACGTTGCATCCAAAAATTGCAAAGGTGGAAATTAATTTTTAATTTCCTAAAGTTTTATTAATTGGAAATTGCATATTTAAAAGGGTTTATGAGTTATACAAGGGAGATAAAAGGGTATGCAAAGTTTTATTTTTGTGTTTGATTTTTGAGTGGTTAAAGTTTATAAAAGGAGTAATAAGGTGTGCCAAGGGTGTTAGATATTTTTGTTGAAATAAAGTTATATTATAAAAATTGATTTGAAAGGAGAAATAAGGCATAGTTGATTTTTGATATTTTGACTTGGTGAAATATTTTTGAAAGAAAATATTAAGGACAAATTTTTGCTATCTAACCCTTGAGATTGGCAAAGAGAGTGATTGTGATTGAGACAGGTTTTGAGGTCAAAACTTCATCAAACAAAAGGTATGGGCATATCTTCCTTGTGAGTGAAATATTGTTGGATGTTGTGAATGCTAAGTTGGAGTGAAAAGGATTGTTTGATAAGCATTGTTGAGTTTGGTTTTGAGATATCCAATGTTGATTGATGTGGGTTTTCTGGAATGAAAGTTGATACTAGAAACCTTGTTTGATAAGCATTGTTGGAAATATTGAAGTAAGCTTTCATATGCTTGAACTAGGGTTTGTGAAAGATCATGAGTATCATTGTTATGTGAGGTTTGTTTGATAAGCATTGTTGACTAAGATTTCATTGAGTGATTGGTTGAGTGGAGTTGATTGAGCTTAGTTGATTGGAAGTGTTGGAGTGATAGTTCAAGTTCTGTGAAACAAATTGTTCCTTACTAATTTGAGAAAGAGATTGAAAGTGATTGAGTGTGAAACATATTGAGTCTCTAACCATTCTCTATATGTTTCTATGGTGAAATAAGAAAGATTGAAAGTGATTGAGCATTGTTGTGAGTGTGAAGCATATTGAGTCTCTAACCATTCTCTATATGTTTCTGTAATATTAAACAATATTATGTGTGAAGCTTGTTTGTGTGATTGAAGAAGTTTTCTGTGATAGATTGAGTTGAGTTGAGTAAGCTTTTGTGGAAGCTTACAATGCATAATTGAGGTAAGTCTTGGTGAAGACTTGTTGAGTAGATTGGACAAGTTCTAGTGAGGACTTGTTGAGAAGATTTGAGGTAAGTCTTGGTGAAGACTTGTTGAGTAGATTGGACAAGTTCTAGTGAGGACTTGTTGAGTAGATTTGAGGTAAGTATTTGAGAAGACTTGAGAGTAGATTTGATTGATTGATTTGTTCAAACCTTGAGTTAAGGTTTGGGGTAGATCTAGCAGAGTTGATTTGTGATTGAATCAAGCTTTGTGTTAAGGCTTGAGGATATATTTGAGGATAGAGTTTGGTGTATATTTGAGGATAGGTTTGTGCCATACTAGAGATAGATATTGAGTATATTTGTGCTAGATCGAAGGACTATGTTTAGTGTAGATTTGAGGATAGATATTGAGCAGATTTGTGCTAGACCAAAGGATTGTGTTTAGTGTAGATTTGAGGATAGATATTGAGTATATTTGTGCTAGATCGAAGGATTATGTTTAGTGTAGATTTGAGATAGAGTTGAGAGTAAGCTTTGGAGGTGATAGAGTAGAGGATAGTAGTCTCTAGTGGATAGAGATCCATTAGCTAGGGTAGTGAGGATAGAGATATTGAGTGAGGATAAGAGTCTTCAGTGGAGAGAGATCCACAAGCCAGTGTAATGGAGGCAGTAGTCTTCTAGAGGATCACCAACTAGAGTAGAGGAGGAGTTCTCCTATGGATAGAGATCCATGAACCAGTTGAGGGGATTGGTGTCTCCTATGGATAGAGATCCATGAACTTGATTAGGGGATTGGTGTCTCCTTTGGATAGAGGTCCATAAACATTGTAATAGGGAAAGGATTCCCAAGAGATTTATTGAGAAAATTTTAGTGAAATATTTTCTCCATGGAGTAGCCCACATTGGGTGAACCATGTTAAATTGGTGTCTCTATTGTGTGTGGTGATTTATGCATTGCTTTGATTACTATTATTGATATTGCCATTGATATATTGCATAATATTGTTTGGGAAAGAAAAGTAAAAAGTGGTCTTATACTGTTCACCCCCCTCTCAGTATAAGCTTGTGTTCTTCAATTGGTATCAGAGCGGGTTCCTTCGAAAGAGTTTAATAGCTTGAAGGAAAATCTCACAAGAACATAGATGGATTCTCAGAATGGATCTTCAAGGAATTCAACACCATTGTTCGATGGGAACAATTATGCACTTTGGAGTACAAGGATGAAGTTTCATCTAATGGCACTTGGAAATGAAATATGGGAAGTAGTTGAGAATGGATACATACCACTAGCAACTCCACCTATAGATAAATATGGTAAGCTTCTACATCATTACAATTCAAAGGCAATGAATGGAATTTTGAGAGGTTTGCATGAAACAAAGTTTATAAAGGTTATGCATTGCACATCAGCAAAGGAAATTTGGGATAAGTTGAAAGGCATATATGAAGGAGATAAAAAGGTCAAAAGGGTAAAGTTGCAAAATTTCAAGAGAACATTTGAAGACCTAAAGATGAAGGATGAGGAAAACATTGTTGCATATCTACTTCGTGTGGATGAGGTTGTTAACTCCATGCAAGGACTTGGGCTTAAGGTTGAGGAAATAGATGTTTGTGATAAGATTTTAAGGTCACTTCCAAAAAGGTTTAGTGAAAATATTTCAGCTATAGAAGAGGCAAAAGATATTGAACTTTTGACAAGGGATGAATTACATGGAATTCTCACAGCTTTTGAGATGAGAATAAAAGAGGAACCTATTCCCTAGAAGGAAGCAACCTTCAAAGTTACTAAGAAGACAAAGGGTAAGAAGTCAGATTCAAGCAATGAGTCATCCAGTGATGAAGAAGCAAATTATGGCAGAAGGAACAAGGACTCAAGAAAGTATAAAGGTACAAAATTAGTTAGATGTTTCAATTATGGAAAATATGGTCACTATGCATCTGATTGTCCAGAGGCTAGAAATAGCAATGATGAAGAAAAACAGGATCATAAGAACAGGGAAACAGGAAAACACAGGTACCAAAAGAAAAGTAGGGATGGACAAGGCAAGCAAGGAAATAAGTTTTTCCAAAGGCATAAGAAGAGTTTCTATGCAGACAAGGTAGGTAAGAGTTCAAGTGATAGTGATGAAAGTTCCTCAGATAATGATGAAGATGAAGTTCTATTTCTAGCAAGAAGAAAAATAAGTGGTTAGAAAAAGGGCACCAATGATTCTCAAGTGTTTTAGATGTGGTAACTTTGGTCATCTTGAAGATAGTTGTACAAGGAATGGATTCAGTTTTAGTGATGATGAATATGAAGATACACTTGAAGGACCAGAAGAAAGTTTACTTTTGGCAATAGAAGAAGAAGGAGGTGATCCTATTGAAGATAAATCAGAAAGGAATGAAGATGATCCTAAAGGTAAACAAATAGAGGAAGAATCAGAGAAAGGAGAAGTTGATCTTGAGGGTGAGCTTATTTATGCCCTTGATGCATTAAGGGAGGTAAGAAAGTAAAACTCAAAACTCAAGCTTAAATTTCAAGAATGTGATGAAGAGAAATGAAAGCTTATAGAGGATCTAACTAACTCAATAGCTAAGACAAGGAGATTCAAAGAGAAGTTAGAAGCAAAGGTTTTAGAATGTGAAAGGTTAGAGCATGAGGTAGCTTCACTAAGGAAGGAAGTAAAAGAGTCTAAGGACAAGTTACACAGGTTTGGGAGAAGCTCAAAGAAATTGGATAAGATTATCAAGGTACAAAGATCTTCATCAAACAAGATAGGACTTGGTTTTGAACAGGTACAAAGAAAACAAGGAGAGGAGTCAATCTCAAGCTCTAAATAAGAAGAAGCTTTAGAATAAGAGAGTGTAAGAGAGAGTGAGACTTCTGAGAATGAGTTGGACAATAGAAAGTTCAACAAGGAAAGGAACAATGCACAAATGAGGAACAGATGGAACATGAAGCAACATAGGGTAAAAGAGACTAAGAGACCAATGGGGTCAAGGCAAGGTAGTTTCAATGGATGATGCTTCTCATGTCATAGGTTTGGGCACAAGGCTACATAATGTAGGACACATGAAAGATAAGAATATGGAAATTTTAGAAATATATAACTTTTTCAAGGGTATTGCTACTCTTGTAATCAGTTTGGTCACAAGGTAGTAAATTGTAGGGTTCATGATAGGAATGGATATGGCTTCACTAGGAGAAACCCCAAGATATTTGCACCTTTAAGGAATAAAAAAATTAAGTGTTATAAGTGTAATAATGATGGACATACAACAAAGTGGTGTAGAGCAAAAATTCTAGAGACAAGCAGGAACATGAATATTCAGAGGAATCAGAAGGATCAGTTGAGGAAGAAAGTGGACAAAGGTAAAGATCAGTGCATGCTGGGAGTAGAAATACTCCCACCCCAAAATTAACCACCTCAAGAGGAGGTGGGGGAGGGGCTAAGCTAAGAGTTTCATTCTTAGCCCCAAGCCCCAAAGGTGGCCCTTTGCCATTGATGACAAAGGGGGAGAGATTTGAGTTAGGGGGAGAGCATTCAGTCAGGGAGTAGTTTCTGGGGAGTAGAATAGAAAGAGGTAAAGGAAATGATAAAAGGAAAATGGGTTGCCATCAATGACAAAGGGGGAGATTGTTGGAAATATGAGCAGGTTTTGTTGTCATTGATGTCAAGAGTCAGTTTCAGTGAGCAGGACAAAAGGAAGGATGTCAAGAATCAGTTTTAGTAAGTAGTGCAAGAGAAAGATTGCTTCTAGGCCTAAGGGAAATAATATTATAATATCTCTTATTATAATATTCAAGGTGGTCATATGAGGTCTAAAGAGCAATAGGAAGGCCCAAGAAAAATAATATTATAATATTTTATTATAATATTAAAGGTCTAAGGTCAAGACCTAAAGAGAAATATTAATTAATTATAATAATTTCATTATAAATTAATTTATAACTTAATTTGATTAACTCTAAGAGTTATTAAATTAATTATAATAATTTAATTATAAATTAGTTTATGATTTAATTTAAATAACCCTAAAGGTTAGGGTTATAAGGGCACAAAGTTTTAATTAATTCGAATTAAAATCGAATTTAAAAATATCATCGATGTTTTGAGCACATGGCACATTGCATATAAAAAGGGGCAAGTTTTATTTCAAATAATTATCCATGCGATCCATCGAATGCTATAGAAAATCATGCGCAAGGTAAAGAGGCAGAATCATGTGTGTTTTAAAAGCTTTAAAGAGGCAGAACAAGGGACAAATAAGTGGGGAGCCCACTTCACATTGCAAGGCATTGGGTAGCATGGTTGGCAGCCAGGGGCTGCGCTAAGACGTTCGTAGGTGCAAGGTTAGGGGTTCGATTCTTGTGGTCTTCATTTTTGCAAGAGGAGAAGGTTTTGGTCTGCACCATCGGAGAGGAACAAAGGGAAGGCGCGTGCCTTTCCCTTTGCGTGGAGGCACGTAGCCCACTTGGTGGGCACGCACTGTGCAAAGGCACTTGGAAGGAGGGGTTTGCATGTTTGAAACCCACCGAGGCCTTTTTGGTGGATTGACTAAGGTATGCGCTCACATTGCTAAGGTTTAAACATTGCATCCAAAAATTGCAAAGGTGGAAATTAATTTTTAATTTCCTAAAGTTTTATTAATTGGAAATTGCATATTTAAAAAGGGTTTGTGAGTTATACAAGGGAGATAAAAGGGTATGCAAAGTTTTATTTTTGTGTTTGATTTTTGAGTGGTTAAATTTTATAAAAGGAGTAATAAGGTGTGCCAAGGGTGTTAGATATTTTTGTTGAAATAAAGTTATATTATAAAAATTGATTTGAAAGGAGAAATAAGGCATAGTTGATTTTTGATATTTTGACTTGGTGAAATATTTTTGAAAGAAAATATTAAGGATAATTTTTTGCTATCTAACCTTTGAGATTGGCAAAGAGAGTGATTGTGATTGAGACAGGTTTTGAGGTCAAAACTTCATCAAACAAAAGGTATGGGCATATCTTCCTTGTGAGTGAAATATTGTTGGATGTTGTGAATGCTAAGTTGGAGTGAAAAGGATTGTTTGATAAGCATTGTTGAGTTTGGTTTTGAGATATCCAATGTTGATTGATGTGGGTTTTCTGGAATGAAAGTTGATACTAGAAACCTTGTTTGATAAGCATTGTTGGAAATATTGAAGTAAGCTTTCATATGCTTGAACTAGGGTTTGTGAAATATCATGAGTATCATTGTTATGTGAGGTTTGTTTGATAAGCATTGTTGACTAAGCTTTCATTGAGTGATTGGTTGAGTGGAGTTGATTGAGCTTAGTTGATTGGAAGTGTTGGAGTGATAGTTCAAGTTCTGTGAAACAAATTGTTCTTTACTAATTTGAGAAAGATTGAAAGTGATTGAGTGTGAAACATATTGAGTCTCTAACCATTCTCTATATGTTTCTGTGGTGAAGTAAGAGATATTGAAAGTGATTAAGCATTGTTGTGAGTGTGAAGCATATTGAGTCTCTAACCATTCTCTATATGTTTTTGTAATATTAAACAAGATTATGTGTGAAGCTTGTTTGTGTGATTGAAGAGGTTTTCTATGATAGATTGAGTTGAGTTGAGTAAGATTTTGTGGAAGCTTACAATGCAGATTTGAGGTAAGTCTTGGTGAAGACTTGTTGAGAGATTGGACAAGTTCTAGTGAGGACTTGTTGAGTAGATTTGAGGTAAGTCTTGGTGAAGACTTGTTGAGAAGATTGGATAAGTTCTAGTGAGGACTTGTGGATAGATTTGAGGTAAGTCTTAGAGAAGACTTGAGAGCAGAGTTGATTGATTGATTTGTTCAAACCTTGAGTTAAGGTTTGGGGTAGATCTAGCAGAGTTGATTTGTGATTGAATCAAGCTTTGTGTTAAGGCTTGAGGATAGATTTGAGGATAAAGTGTTGTAATTGAGGATAGGTTTGGAAATAGATATGAGTAGAAATTTGTGCTAGACTAAAGGACTATGTTTAGTGTAGATTAGAGTGATAGATATTGAGCAGAATTTGTGCTAGATTGAAGGACTATGTTTAGTGTATATTTGAGGATAGAGATTGAGCATATTTGTGCTAGACCGAAGGACTGTGTTTAGTGCAGATTTGAGATAGAGCTGAGAGCAAGCTTTGGAGGTGATAGAGTAGAGGACAGTAGTCTCTAGTGGATAGAGATCCATTAGCTAGGGTAGTGAGGATAGAGGTCTTCTGAGTGAGGATAGGAGTCTTTAGTGGAGAGAGATCCACAAGCCAGTGTAGTGGAGGTAGTAGTCTTCTAGAGGATCACCAACTAGAGTAGAGGAGAAGGAGTTCTCCTATGGATAGAGATCCACGAACCAGCTGAGGGGATTGGTGTCTCCTGTGGATAGAGATCCATGAACTTGATTAGGGGATTGGTGTCTCCTTTGGATAGAGGTCCATAAACATTGTAATAGGGAAAGGATTCCCAAGAGATTTGTTGAGAAAATTTTAGTGAAATATTTTCTCCGTGGAGTAGCCCACATTGGGTGAACCACGTTAAATTGGTGTCTCTATTGTGTGTGGTGATTTGTGCATTGCTTTGATTACTACTGTTGATATTGCCATTGATATATTGCATAATATTATTTGGGAAAGAAAAGTAAAAAGTGGTCTTATACTGTTCACCCCCCCTCTCAGTATAAGCTTGTGTTCTTCAGTTATAAAGTTTTAAAAACCAAAATACAACCTTGATATCTTAACATATGTCCATCCCATGAATACCTGATGTATGATTTGGGATACCTTTGGAGTTGTTCTTGAAATATCTGTAAGGATGGGTCCTTGGTTGCTTCTTCTTGAAGTTGGAAAACCCATTGGGGAAGTGGGAATGAGAGGGAACACACTATCAATTGATCCTCAAATTTATGGGAGAGGTCATTAAGAACAATATTATCCTTTCCTTATATATAATGTCATAATCATACCCCAACAATTTTGAAACCATTTATATTGTGCTGGAGTAGATACCCTTTATTCCAAGAAATATTTCAAAATTTTGTGGTATGTTTTAATGGATAAATGTCTCCTAATGATATACGCTCACTACTGATTAACAACATAGAGGATGGCTAATATTTATTTTTCATAAGTAATTTTTTCAAATTTTTGCTTGATAGCACCTTACTGGCGAAATCTAATGGTCACCCTTATTGAAATAATACGACCCCAATGCCATGACCCAAAGCATCACTTTCAATTACAAAGGGTTTGGAAAAATTAGGAGTGGCTAATACTAGAGTCAAAATCATGGTCTCCTTGAGATCTTCAAAAGCTTTTTCTACTAGAGCTGACCACATAAATGGATTCTTTTCAACATGGCCATTAAGAGGCCATCTATTTTTCCATAATTTAGTATAAATAATTGGTAATAACCCGTGAGACCTAAAAATCCATGAAGCACCTTGAGATTTTATGAATTAGACCAATTTTGGATAGCTTCAATTTTCTTGGGGTTAACCTTCACTCCCTCCTATGAAACAATATAACCAAAGCATTCGACCTCTTGTATGCCAAAGGAATATTTGGATCATTTGATAAATAACTAGTGGTCCCACAATAATTACAAATTTTGATCTAGATGTTCTAAGTGATCGACCCAAGACTATAAATGAGAATATCATAAAAGAAAACCAAAATACACTTGTAGAGGAATGGGAAAAAATAGTGTTCATGAGGCTCTATAATGTTGAAGGGGCATTAGTTAGGCCAAAAGGCATGACCTAAAATTTGTAATGGATCTCATGAGTTATGGATGTTGTTTTTGGATTATCTTATTTCTTGATCCTTATCTGATGTTACCTAGAGTGGAGATCCAACTTGGAGAAAACATTGGTGCCATGTAACTCATCCAACAACTCATTAATCCCAAGAACAGGAAATTTATCCTTAATGGTGAGATTTTTGATTTAAAAAAAGTTAATACACAACTGCCATTTTTTTACCAATAGGACGAGTGAAGAATAGGGATTGTTATTATGTCAAATTACTCCTATTTTCATTAACTCCTAGACTAACTTCTCAATTTTTGATTTTAATGTATAAGGGTATTTGTAGGGCTTGATGTTAAGTAAAAAAATTCATGGTATCAATTGGAATGCGTGGTCATGGGAATGGCATGGAGGTAATCTCATAGGTTTTGCAAAACTAATATTATGTTTAGACAAAATAAGTTGTAAATCCCCTTGTGGGTTGGTTGCTTCAGTATCTTGGGGTTGAATTGCAAACAACTAAGGTACTACCCCATGCAAGGATAATTTATACAATTTATCCTTTTGAATTGAATTGATAACTTGCAAGGATACACCATGTGAATCATAAAGAGTATATGACCTCCCATTTTGAGTAAATTGCATCCATAGTTCAACAAAGTTCCAGGCTACTATTCCTAATGTACGAAGCCACTATGCCCTCAATACAACATCACACCGACCTAAGAGAAGTGTGAACATATTTGTTTTAATTTCATACTCCCCTATCTTCAACTTAGCATTTCGACAATTCCATTTACAAGGTAGTGTTCCCCCATTCACCATGACTTCAAAAGAATTGCAAGAATGTATGTAGTAGTTGGCTTGCTTAACTACTTGAGGATAAATCAAATTATTTGTATTGACTAAATCAATAAGAATCACAATTCTTCACCCCTTGAAATATCCTACTACTTTCATAATTTTGCGGGTTAATATTCCTCCAAGTTCTTAGTCCAAAATCTACCTAAGTGAATGAGTTGTGCCCTCAAGACCTTGAACAATATTAGAAGACCTAGAAATTGGGGTTTCTGAGACAGCCTCTAGAGTAGGCTAGTTCCTATGGTTCTTGCTATACTAACTTAACAAACAAAAGATAAAATAAGGGATGTAGACTAAAGTAAGAAATGCATAATATTATAAGCTAGATTTAAAGTGGCATGGATTTAAACTTAAGCAAGATTACCTAAAAAACTGAATTTCCTTCCTTATTACAAAGGATTTGATCTCGTTAAGCATTTAAACATTATCAAGAATTCTAGGAACTAATGAACAACAAATCTAGGAAGAAAAATAGAAAGCAAAATAATTATAATAGATTGAACCATTCATATATATATTAGAAATGCTTAACAATTAAATTTGCATACATACATGATCTACAAGTAATTTGAGAAAGATGTTGAATAATAATCCGATCTTTATTTAAAGGTGCACAATATATTCATCACAAAATTATGCAATTATAAATATTAAAGATAAAACCTCATGAATGAGTTACATTCGAGTATATATAGTTATTTACAATGCATTTAGTTAGCTTAGCATAATTTCTCTAAGAGTGGATTGTATATTTACCAAGTTACGACAACACGTGTGCACTTATTTCCAGCTCATTATGTTATAACTAGATTGGCACCATGATGCTGATGTGGATTGCTTTTGCTTCATCTAAGGGAGTGGTAGTTGAAATATCTTCATATGATCCACAAGATCCTCTAACAAGTTTATTTTGTTTTTAGCTGCCCACAACTAGTTTAGCTGGATTAGTACAAGTGTTAGTCAAGAAAGCTTTTGGCTATTGAGATTTTTTGACAATAGATCATGACTTCTGGGAGAATTTTTGGGCATATCAATCCATTCTATACCTTCAAATTCAACCTCTTTCTAGCTCTTTCGCATACGTTTCTCAATATTTTATCTGATGCTTGGTTTATTACCTTCTCTTGATGACGTCAACGTCTCTACACTACACCAAAAAAGGATTTTAAGGGCAGCTAAAATACGATGGTTTTTTATGGTGGTAAAAATTTTTCCTAATAGACCATAAGAGGGCGATTTTAAAGCACCCTCATTAAAAAATATTTTAACGATGCCTAAAATATGGTGGTTTTTTACCATGGTAAAAAACTGCCTTCATCAAAATAAGCTTTTAACTATGCCTAAAATATGATGGTAAAAACCTGCCCTAATAGACCCTTTAAGAGGGCGATTTAAAATCTCCCTCTTAAGGTCTCACCTAAAAAAATTATAAAGATCCTAAAACCACCCTCTTAGGGTCTCACCTAAAAATATATATATATATATATAAAGACCCTAAGAGGGTGGTTTTAAACTACCCTCTTAGGGTCTCACCTAAAATAAAAAATATTTAGACCCTAAGAGGGTGGTTTAAAATCGCCCTATTAGGGTCTCACCTAAAAAAACAAAATATAAATACCCTAGCAGAGATTTTAGTTGGAATAATAGTAATGTTGGTAATGTGAGCAACATACGATATATGGGCATGGCATATACACTATAACAAAGCATATCGTGATTTCTCAAATTTTGGTTGGCGCTCTTGATTGTATGAGAAATTTTGCTTTGAAAGCATGGAGGATTCAGATCTTAGTCTCTCAAATCAAGGTCCTCTAGAGGGAACTTGAGGATGTGTTCCCTATCCATGTGAATCGGGATTCAAATTCGGTGGCTGATTTCCTTGCCAAGTTGGGTGCAGAAAAGGAGGTTGGATTTCAGCTGCACAGTAACATGCTTGTGGAAAATGCTGTGATTAGACAAGGTCTTGCAAAATTTCTGAGCAAATGAAAAATTTCTATGTCTTGGGAGTTTTTCGTCACGTTTTCATGACCTGCTGTGTTATCGCGACCCTCGGTGGCTACCTGTCGCGATATCGTGACAGGTTTTGTCGCCACGGCCTTTGGAGACTTCCTGTCGCGATATCGCGACATTTTGCGATGTCGCATTCTTTGGCTAGTTGTTGTCGCGATTTCGTGGCCGGTTGTGTGGTCGCGACTAACGGGTGGAAGATGTCTCCTTTTCGTGCCATGTTAGGTTGCTTTGTGATGTTTCCGTCGCGTTATCGCGACATCTTTTGTGGTCGGGAGCAGCTGGACTTGGTTGTCGCGATTTTGCGACATGTCGCAAAATCGTGACACTTTTGGTGCAAAGGTGGCAACTGGAAGATGCGTCGCGATATCGCAACAATTTTGAGGATTGACTGCTTGGTGTTGTTTCTGTCATGATATCGCGACATCTTTCGTGGTCGGGGGCTGCTGGCTTTGGCCGTCGCGATTTCGTGACATGTCGCCAAATCGTGACACTTCTGGCGCATTGGTGGCAATTGGTTGATGCGTCGCGATATCGCGACAGTTCTGTGGACTGCCTGCTTTGTGTTGGTTCGGTCGCGATGTCGCGACATTTTTTGCGGTCGAGGGCTGCTGGCTTTGGCTGTCGCGAATCGCGACATGTCGCGATTTCGCGACATGTCGCATTTTCGCGACGGGTTGTGCGGTTGTGACCTCGACCGGCTTGTCTGTCGCGATATCGCGACATGTCACGATTTCGTGCCTTGTTTGTCTCTAGTGCTTAGTGTTGGCTTGTGCTGCCCTCTTGCTCTTTGCTGAGGTCTTGTGTCTCTGGGTTCTTGGTTGGGATGTTCTTGCTCCCTCTTGTACTTGCTCTTTGTTTTAATACAAGATTTTCAATTTTTTTTTCAAAAAAAAAAACAAAGCATATCGTGAAATGAGTGATGAAATATCTTAGGCTTGAGCTCTTACCATTCGATATCAGGGTCATCATTTTTTGTCCAAGTTACACAAGGACACCTCTCTTAAAATATATATAAAGACCCTAATAGAGATTTTAGTTGGAATAACAGTAATGTTAGTAATGTAAGCAACATTTGATATATGGGCATAACGTATACATTGCAACAACGCATACCGTGAAGGAATGGCATAATATATTAGGCTTGAGCTCTTACCATTCAACATCAGGGTCACCTTTTGTTGCCCAGGTTATGATTTAAGATGGTATATTTGAGTAATAAGGAACTAATATCCTAAAACCTATTTTTTGCCTTGATTTTTATGGAGAGTTGTATAGGATTATAATGATTAGACATAATATTTAGATACTTGTTAATACTGGTGTCATGAATAAGGGATATCTACTTTTAATTATCTACATCTATGCTTAGATGGTTTTGTTCAGAGTTCTAGGACGTGGATCAGACTCATTAGTCTCCCGAGTCAAAGGAAAATCCACAATTATCCAAGTCCAAATGGATTACATAGTTGAAGTCAACTGAGACTAGCAGAGATCCTAAATAATATATATTATAGACAAGAGATAGTTGTGATTGAGAGGAAACTGAATTTTGCAACTGATGAACAACTATTTCTTGTTGTCACTAAATGGAAGTTCATTTTTTTACTTTCATTTGAAGATTAGGTTTTTAAAATTTCTTGAATTTCTATGAATATATATTTTTAATTTTTTGTTTTCCACAATAAAATTAAAACCCTACATTTTACATAGAATCTAGATAAACAAAGGTTCATGAAAAAAGAAGCAGACATGAAATTACACTAGGAAAATAAATAAGGATAATGTAGAAAGAATTCATTGTGTTAGGCATATAGATGGGAATGAAGAAGTTGAAGTATCACCTTGTGAGAATTGCATGATTTGAGGCTTAGGCAAACAAGTTCCACAAGAGATGATGTGTAAAATGAATGTAAACTTGGAAGAAATAACAAAAAACAAAGGAACAAAGGAATAAAGAAGACTCTTTGAGAAGGTGCCATCTATTGAGGTCAGGGTTGGAAGTAGGGCAAGGTTAGGGTAAACCTAGTTGATGACTTGTATTGATCTTAGATTAGCATTTATAGGGATATGCTATGCTAGCTAGTCTATTACCACTCATGAATTATATATATATATTATTTTTCTTCTAGTCCGGTTCACAATTATCAATTGAAAGCCTTGTTTGGAACCAATTACAATATGCAGGGGGTAAGGAAAACAATTGGAAACATTTTGGTTCTATTCTAACTTGCCTTTCAATGTGAAAAGGTCTCCATAGTGGAAAACTATGATTGATGTCAATGTTATTTGTGGTGCATCATCGCAAGTCTTTGGTTACAAGGGTTTTAGGGAGAATATTTTAAATTATGCTATGGAGGATGTCAACAATATTTTTTCAAATAGCTATGTGATTTGTGTAAATAGGCTTCACTATAATGTTTTATAGATGGACTAATGAAAAATAATAAATTTTTGAACATTATTGTGTCTTCTAGGGTATGTCATGTTCTTGAAAGCAGTTGATGTATGAGGTAGATGACTTGCATAATGATTTATTAGAGGAAATTATCCTTGATGTGGGTTTAGAAAATATTGTACAATTAATCAGATAAAAAATCTTTAATTATATGGTAGTCAAGAGATCTTTCATGAACAAATATCCCATTAATATGTGGTCTTCTTGTGCAAAGACATCAGAAAATTGAGTGGATTAAACTAAGTGTGGATGAAACAAAATCCATAACTAGATAAATTTATAGTTATTCAGTGTTTCTCAGCTTGATGAGAAGCATATATGAAAGAAATAATATTTTCAACCTACCATTACACGATTTGCCCTACAATTTATTTCCTTGCATACATTAATTTACCAAAAGATAAATTTGGAAAAAATCTAAGTTGCATGAAACTTGGAAACAAGTAGAGTTTTTGAAATGGAAATGACTTAGGAAACATGAGTCCTCAAAACTTTTGAAAACACTTAAACAACAAAGGAAATTCCAAATATTATTTTCATTTGTAGATAAAATTGAATTAAAGAGATCACAAATGGACTAAAAATATATTTAATTATTAGATTTCATATAGAGTACAATGTGAGATTTGTTGTTGAGCATTGTTGGAAACATTTTGAGTTGGTTGATATATGCTTGGACTAGGGTTTAATGAGAAAGGGGTGTTTTATCAAGTGATTGGTTGAGTAGAGTTGATTGAGCCTAGTCAAGTGGTTGTGTGAAGTGATTTTTCAAGTTCCTTAAAACAAACTATTCTATATTTTGTTTTGATTTGAGAAAGAGATTGAGCATTGAGTGTAGAACATATTGAGTCTGACAATTCTCTTTATATTTCTATGAGATTGGACAAGTTCTGTGTGGACTTTTTAAGCAGATTTGAGGTAAGTCTTTGAGAAGACTTGTGGACTAATTTTGTGTGAGATTTTTATGGAAAGCTTACAATACAATTTTGGATAAGTTCTGTGTGGACTTATTGAGCAGATTTGGTTAAGTTTTGAGTGAGCTTGTTAAGCAAAATTTGGACAAGTTCTAAGTGGACTTGTTAAGCAGATTTGGACAAGTTCTGAGTGGAATTGTTGAGCATATTTGGACAAGTTCTGAGTGGACTTGTTGATATATTTGGACAAGTTCTAAGTGGACTTGTTGAGCATATTTGAGCGAGTTTTGAGCAGATTTGGACAAGTTTTGAGTGGACTTATTGAGCAGATTTAGACAAGTTATGAGTGGACTTGTTCAGTAGATTTGGACAAGTTATGAGTGGACTTGTTGAGTAGATTTGAGCAAGTTTTGTGTGGACTTGTCAAATTTGGACAAGTTATGAGTGGAATTGTTGAGAATATTTGAGCAAGTTCTGAGTGGACTTGTTGAGCAAATTTGTGCTAGATTGAAGGACTGAGTTTAGTGTAGATTTGAGATAAAGCTTTGGAGGTGATAGAGCAGATAGGACAATAGTTTCTAGTGGATTGAGATCCATCAGCTAGGGTAGTTAGGATAGGTCTTCTGAGTGGGGATAAGAGTCTTCAGTGGAGACAGTAGTATTCTAGAGGATCATCAACCAGAGCAGAGGAGGAGTTATCCTATGAATAGAGATACATGAACTTGATTTAGGGGATCAACATCTTCTTTGGATAGAGGTCCATAAATATTGTAATAGGGAATGGATTCCCAAGAGATTGATCAATAAAATTTTAGTGAAATAGTTTCTTCGTAGAGTAGCCCACATTGGGTGAACCACGTAAATTGTGGTATCTCTATTGTGTGTGATGTTTTGTACATTGCTTTGATTACTACTACTGATATTGCTATTTATACATTGCATAAATTGATTGGGAAATAAAATTAAAAAGTGGTCTTATACTGTTCACCCCCCTCTCAGTATAAGTTTGTGTTCTTCAATTGTTAGGTTGTGGAGTGTGATCTTGGCTAAAATTAAGTTTTTTCTAATTGTATAAAGAAAAAAAGTAAAAAGCCCAAAAAAGGCAAAAATCCAAGAAAGCAAAAAGGATAAAAAATATAGATTTAAAGATAAAAAAAACATGGTCTATGGTTAAGAAAAACTATTGTAATAATTCTATATATTTGAGTATCTTATTTATGAGAAGTGCATAGGATTATGTATCTCTTGTAGAGAGACAAGGAATCTTGGTGTAGAGCTTGATGCAAGGGTGTTTGCATGTTGAATTATTGTTAGAGTAATTGTGTGGAGATGCTAGTGTTTTGAAGAGGAATTTGCAGTTGGTTGTGTTGTAGGATTACTCCCTTTAGAGATTGTATTGGTGTTAATACAAAGGACTGGTGTTGGGTGAGTCACGTTATATGCTAGTGTTTTGAAGAGGAATTTGCAGCTGGTTGTGTTGCAGGATTACTCTCTTTAGAGATTGTATTGGTGTTAATGCAAAGGACTGGTGTTGGGTCATGTTATATGCTATGTTTTATCTTGTATTGCATGTTTCTGTTCTTCTGTGATGGTTAATCGTTTCTGCTGTTACTTTGATTAAGTTGCTTGCTTCAAGAATTCCTTTTGTTTATATAGTGAATCCTAACATTAACTCTTATGAGTTCAACAACAGGTGTAGGAGAAGGACTTTTATCATCCTCAAGGTTCGTTGTAGCCATGGAAGTATCTAAGTTAGGATTTTTAGAATCCAAATTCAATCTTTTGTTTACCCTCTTGTTTACTTGTAATATCCCCACTAATTTTCTATCTGTTTGCTTATATTTTTGAATAAGGTACTGCTGATAAAATCTTGTGAGTGCAAGAACATGTATCTATTTTCAAGCAGGCAGATCGATATGGATAGATACCCACCTTCTGATGAAAAGATAAAGATGCTTGCAAAAGGTAAGGTGGGCCATGATGTGCACAACCACCTGTGAGTACATGAAATCTCACTATAAAATTTTTATATAGGATATTTTGTCTTCTACATTATTGCATGTCTTTCTTGCATACATTTGATTGAAGAAATGCATTTTTTATTGCTTGAGAGTCATATTTGATTTTGTGGATTTATAACCACTTATATTAATAAAAAAACAAATAATAATAATAATAATAATATAAAATATGGGTAATAAAACAATAAGTAAACCCGCATATGGGCACAATAAAGTGTTATTATCTTAAACAAATATTAAAAAAAATATATAAATATATAAAATTTGAAGCCCTAATGCCATTCGACAAACTGTTCCACATATCCTATGAATGTTTTCACCAATGTGGCATCTGGTTGATATCGTGACTTTTGGATAACATGTCCCATATCTTATATAAACAAGACAAGAGCTTTTATTTTAGGAAGGATACAGAGAAAGTATTTGGATGACTACGACGGAATCCTTCGACGAAGGTTCACAGCCAGGGAAAACACTGTCAGCCTACTACCAGGTTATATCAACTCTTTTCTCTATGTTTGGTGAGATTGAAATTTGTCTTCTACATGAAGAGCAAGTTTGTCTTTCTTATTTCTGGCAGCACTGTCAAATGAACATAGTATTCTAAGAAAATGTTGATGGAATACATATTTAATAGGTTGTGTGAATCGTGTAAAAATCCGCATGCAGAAGTGGCCACAATTTATTTATCCCTATCATTTGTGTCCTCATGCCAAGTTTAAATCCGTATGTGTTTCGCTCAAGAAGTAAGACCACTGGCTACTGAAATGTATACTCATATTCACCCAAGAGTGATAGATTATTTTGGAGTAAATGCTGTCTAGAATTTGTATAAAGAAGGTCAAAATAAATTTATGGATATTCTTTGATTTAGGCTATTCTGTCAAAAACTGTTCAGATGTGCGTATATTTGGAAAACAAACAATTTAACTGAAAAACATAAGTAAACTACCCTGTCATAGCAAAGTTTAATGGGTTGATATATTAATGCATGTATAAATACTTTAGTTTTTGAGTAACCCATGTTGCTGGTGGTGAAATCATAATTATAATTATGTTAGATCTGTCCTTGGCATACTTAGACAGATGGAATGATAAATTGCTATAGAATGTATTAATTGGCTCTTCTTCTGGTGGTGCGTATCTTATATGTTGTAACGAATTTGTCAATAGTGATTTCTTGAAACGGGTAGCTGGGTATGGCTGTGTAAAACCTGTCAGAAATTCAACAGTGCTTTCTTGAAACGAGTAGCTGGGTATGGCTGTGTAAAACCTGTCAGAAATTCATGAAAACTCGACAGCAAGTTAAGCTTCTAAATTAACTTTGGATATGCGTGCCTGTCCGCTTGAGTTTGGACGTTTGATTTAAATCAATTATAAATATGGTATATAGAAGGCATGTTAGGTCTGCCTGTATTTGTTTCCTCATTGATTAGAAAGAATATTAATTGGACAATTTTGTTTTTTTCTAAAGAAAAAAATGGTTATTGGTTGACTAAATGATTTAATCAAGCTCCGTGTGTGTTTTAGCGAGACATAGAAGTTCATAGAAAACTTCAGGTTATTATATAGAATGGTGGTAATGGCTTGGTTAGTATTTTATATCTTAATAAGAGCACGATAATTCACAGAATAGTGGTAATAGCTTAGTTAGTATTTTATTTGTTAATAAGAGCACGATAGTTCATGTTGTAGTAAAACTTAAACTTAAACATTGTCATGAAAAAAAAAGGATTAGGAAGTCTATGATTAGACTATCAAAGATTCTTTAATTGAAAGAGGAATGTTAAAGACATTAGATGACTTGCTAACTCTTATCCATTAGACTTCTACCTCTTAGACTACGAAGTAATTTTTTTTAGATTAATTTTATTGATTGAGTATTTATATTTATAATATATATTAGTGAAACTATTAACCAAGCTGGAGTGAACCATGGGTCTGAAATCAAGATAGGTCATAGTATTAAATGCTGATTATTTTAATCTACTTAGAACAACTTTACTTATGGATAATGTTTTGATTACAAATAAATATCAAGAAAAATAGTTCTAAAGGGGTTAGGGTTTTGCTCTGCAACTCATCCTGAGGAGCCGAGCCGACTTTGCATTCATCGTTTGCATGTGTGATTTTTGGCCTCGTCACAGTGCTGCATGTGCCAGTGGATGGGATCTGTTACTTTGTCCTTCCATTATTGATCCGCCTTGGGCGGAATTACTGTGTTTTTTTTTAATATGTCACATTTGGTTCCTCCTGGTTCATCGTCTGGTGAAGCCGATGGAGAAAAGGATGGCGGGCAAGCAACCTCGGAAGTTCATTCCCACGGTGTTCCACAAGGTAATGTGCCAGACATTTCTATTCCCCTCGATAGTTTCAATAAAGCTTGTACTTGGCTAGAGCAAAATACTGTCATAGGCTACTTCTTGGGCCGTATCCCCTCTCATGCAATTCTACGAAACTGGTTTCAAAGCTATTGGAACCCATATGGTATCTTTGTAGAGTCTGTGCAAAACTTGACCAAAGGTTTCTTTCATATTCGGTTCTCTGATCTAGAGTGTGTCAAAAAGTTCTCAGCAAGGGTCCTTGTTATGTTCATAGCACTTTGCTTATTTGTCAACCATGGCACAAGAATTTCCAGGTTGCCAATGGTGTCTCTCTTGTTGTCCCTGTGTGGGTTTAATTCCCATGTTTGCCAATGGCATTGGTCCCATTTATTCGTGATGTTGCCATGAAAGTTGGGGAATTTGTATGTGAAGAGCCTCAACGCTTCTATAATGCTCGGCCTACCCGTCGGCTCTGTGTGAAAATTGATTTGGCCAATTCCCTCAAGGAATTTATTGATATTAAGGTAGGTGATACTAATATCCACCAGAGAGTGGTGTATGTCAATTTGCCAAACACTTGCTACAGGTGCCAGTCTGCCGCACACAAGATTAAAGATTGTCCCTTAATGGCAGATAAGTTTAAATCCAAGGGCCCAACCCCTGTTAATCAAGCTTCTAATGAGAAAAACTAGCCAACCAAAGATGGGTCTGACAATGACAGGAAGGTGGTCTCCAAGAAAGGCAAGCATGTCCCTGGTAAAGGCCCTCAGGGAGGCCAGTCCTCTCGTCCATAATCCTCAGGGGGGTCAGCCTGCTGGCTCCTATGCTCAAGCCACAACGATAAAACCGCCCTTGCATGTCCCGGTTCCATCCCAGAATGCTTCCCCAAGTACTCAAATCCTTTCCAATTCAGCAGCTTGTGGTCGAAGATATGTCGATGGCTCTTAAAGATGATGGTATCCTCTCTCGTCTCCATGGTTGCTCACCACTGGAGCAAAAAGAAGGCATGAATGCCCGAAGACGAAGGTCTCGTAGTCCAATGCAGGGTCTGCATGCAGACAAAACCGACAACTGGGAAGCTTTTCTAGCAACTCGTTTCAGTCGCTTGCTATTCTGGGTGACTCTGATGAGGTCAGAGGAAGTTTGATCCTCGACAGGTCAAAATGATTTTTCTATCATGGAATGTTAGAGGACTGACGGACCCAGTTCGAAGATACATGGTTCGCGATGATATTACTTTCTGTGCAACCAAGTATGGGGGCCCAGATATCGTTTGCTTGCAAGAAGTTAAAATCACTGAGTTCCAATTGCAGTGTGCCTGTGCGCTCATTTACCCTAATAGTCAACTTTTTTCCACCAAGCACCCTCCCGGTCGTGGTGGTGTTGTTATTCTCCTGGCCAATAGATGGCATGGGAATTTTGTTGATTGGGGGGTTGACCCTTCTAACCAAGCTGTTTGGATTTTGCTTGAAGTTGACGGAATGTCCTTTGGAATTTTAAATGTATATGCCTCCAATAGTGCTCCAGAGCGTTGTTTGCTTTGGAAATGGTGTGCCTTTTCTTTGCCTCCTGCAGTTTGGATCGTCTGTGGAGATTTTAATATGGTTGAGCGTGCTTCTGATAAAATTGGGGGTCTAAACCACAGGTGGGCCCTTGGTGAGCGTGAAGCCTGGTTTTTTATGAAAAAAAAATATGTTTGTCTGACCCTAAT
This sequence comes from Wollemia nobilis, assembly GCA_028583015.1. Taxonomy (NCBI): domain Eukaryota; kingdom Viridiplantae; phylum Streptophyta; class Pinopsida; order Araucariales; family Araucariaceae; genus Wollemia; species Wollemia nobilis. Next base: position 8,432,754 of record JAQPPZ010016467.1, on the reverse strand, counting down.
TCCTGTCTTTCTCCCGCTTCTTTTGATGAGCACCTTTGGTTTACCCGGAATAACTTTCAAGTTGGGCGGGCAAGGATTCTCAAACGTTTAGATAGAGCTATGTTGTCGACCATACCCAGCTTTATTTTCATCGAAAGCATGGAGATGCTCCAGTTGTGGAGGTTATTGCCGGTATTGTTGGGTCTGATCATTCCCCAATTATGTTCACTATTTTATCTTCTCGTGGTACCTCGTTCAGGGGTATTAAGTCTCAGTTTTTTCTTAACACATCCTTTCTTCAGCATTCTTCCATGATGTGTCATATTCAGAGAGTCTGGAATTTGGGGGACAGACCTATTGGTGAAGAAGGATGGATTGAGTGGTGGAATGATGCTATATCCCGAACCACAACCCTTCTTCACAGTTTGGGCAAGAAAGTTGCTCAGTTTAGAAAATATTCTTTGCTTGCTTTACGCACCGAACCGACAAAAGCCTCTTGTAGGCTTGAAGCCAACCCTCTCTGTCCTGTTTTGCAGGGGCATGCTGCTCAGGTTCGTCATGAGCTCAAGGTGGCAGAGCTCTATGAAGCTAAAGGTGCTCAAATCAAGGCCCGCTTACATTGGCTTAAAATTGGGGACAAAGTTTCTAAGGAATTCTTCCAAAAGTTACGTCCTCCTCGCAATGCCACTAAATTCAAAGCTATTGTGGACAATGGTATTCGCCATACCTCTCTACCCAAGTATTGTTGACATTTTTGTTAAGCATTACACTCAAGTTTTTGTCTGCTCGCCCTTCTTCTCCAGAGAGGGATGAAGCTCTCAAGCTTTGCATGGATGTTGTCCCTAACAAACTCTCTGTAGCTCAAAGAGAGGAGTGTGAAAAGTATTTGTCTCTTGATGACCTTGCCTCAACATTAACTCAAATGGCCAATGAGAAGGCCCCAAGCTTGGATGGATTTCCTTGTGAATTCTACAAGGCATGTTGGGACTTTGTTGGTTCTGATTTACACAAAGTCTACCTTGAAGCCATGCACAGTGGCTCTCTTGGAGCAATTTTGAACCGAGGTAATATCAAGTTCATTCCAAAACAAGGGGATCCTGAATGTATAACAAATTGGAGGCCAATTACCCCCGCTCAATGTCACCTATAAGATTATTGCCAAAGCCCCGGCTCGAAACTCCGGCCCCTGTTGCCTCTTATTGTTAGGCCGGAGCAAACAGGATTTATTAAAGGCAGATATATATTGGATAATGTCATTGCAGTTTGGGAAGGTATGGAATGGGCTAGGCAATCTGGTCAGCAAGCCCTCTTCTTGAAAATTGATTTTGAAAAGGCCTATGATAGAATTGAATGGAACTTCATTCTTTCCATGTTACGCTCTTTAGGGTTTGGGCCTCGTGTTTGTTCAATCTGTCAATATTCTTTTTCAGGATGCTTCGACCGTTTTATCTTTGAATAATCATCAAACTAGGCCAATCGGTTTGTTCAGATCTGTTCGGCAAGGTTGTCCCTTGGCTCCTTCTCTCCGTATATCCTTGCCGCTGAAGCCTTTGGATATTTGCTTGCTAGGCATGCTTCTTTGGGCCAAATTAAGGGTATTTCTCTCCCTGATAACCAAGGTTATCTCATTAATTGTCACTTTGCCGATGACTCTTTTCTCACTCTTTTAGAGGAGGAACACTCAGTGAAGGAAGCACTCAAATGTTTGGAAGTTTTTTGTCGTGCCTCCGGTTCTAGTATTCAATGGAGAAAAACTTCTTGTTATCGGCATGTCCCCTACCCCGCTCCCCTCCTTGGCTAGAACAGTTTCAATGGCATTGGATTTTGCCAGGAGAAGTGTTCAAATTTCTAGGGATCCCTTTTGCCTTTTATGGTTCCCCTGTTCAGTTATGGAACTATGTTCTGCAGAAAGTTGAGAAAAAGCTTGAGTATTGGATTACTAAAAAGATGTCTCTGGCAAGAAAATTCCAGATTTGTTCTAAGGTCCTTGCCTCTACTCATGTGTATTACTCTTCTTGTTGGGTCCCTTCACAAGCATGCTACCTTAAGCTTGAAAGACTATTGAGGAATTTTTTGTGGGCAAACTCAGCTGAGAAGAAAGGTTTTCACCGGGTTGCTTGGGATATGTGTTGTTTACCTAAAGCTTCAGGAGGAATGGGCATGGTTGACTGTAAAAGACAAGGCACGGCTCTCTCGTGCCAAATGGATCATACGAGCCCTTAAAGGCTCTGGAGGCCCGGAAAATCCTCATCGTACATTGTATTTCTTCAGTGGCTGCCTTTGAACAAACAAGCCCGGAGAGGAATTGACCTCCCTTCCCTAATTGTAATGCCGCCCTTTGTGAAAATCTCTGGTTCTTTTGTGATTAAAAGTATTTGGAAATCATGGCAGCAATTCACTCCTTGGCTTAAGTGGAAAGGGAATAGAGGCCATAAAGGACTGTCCATCAATTCTTTAAACATCTGGTGGTCTTCGATGATTAACATTCAGGGAACTCCTCTTGCTCAGGTCCCGTGGATTCATGCCCAAAAGTTTTTTAAAAAAGGTATATCTACAGTTTCTGATTTTTATTCTCAAACCTCGAGGGATTGGATCCCTTGGCCACTTTTTAAACAACAATTTCAGTTGAGCACTGGTGACAAGCTCACTTATGACTCAAGAATTGACATTATCCCCTTTTCCATGTGGCACAAGTGTGGGCAACACTCTCAGAGGCCATGGTGGAAAGATTGGTCCTGGTTTTCGGATATACCATTGTTGAATTACTCAGCTAAATTGGGTTACAAGTGGCTCTCCCCAATGTTGCCAATGGTCCCTAGACTTAATGATAAATGGGGAGATCCAAGTGGCGGTTTCTGGTTGGAAGGCTCGATTTCAGATAGTTTGGTCTTCTTTTCTTGAGCCAAAACAATCTTTTTTTGCTTGGAGCCTTCTCTTTCAAAGTTTACCCTTAGGAGACAGACTCAGGCACTTGGGAGTTGCAAACCCTAAATGTGCATTCTGTAATGAGGATGAATCTTCTCCTCATATTTTCTGGTTCTGCACAAGAGCAAGGAGTGCCTGGGAATGGGGATGGTCTTTTTTTTCCCAATTCCAGGATGAATCCCTTACATGGCAGCAAGCTCTGTTAGGGGATAAGATTAAATTTGTTCTTCCCTTGTCCAAAGTGTGGCACATATTTCGAATTAGTCTTCTTTTTCACATGTGGAAATCTAGAAACAAGATAGTTTTTCAGCATCAAAATCCTTCTGATGAATTTTCTCTAGCTGACAAAATAGAGGTGTTTCAAGATACATGGTTCCAGATTTGCAATCAGCAGGCTAAACTTGACATTGAGCAGGCGCACATGAAGGCACTTTTGGATGACTGGAAAAATGCACCATGCTCAGTTAGCAGGGTTTTTCCAAACAACGCACAACAGACGTCCTGTTCCCGCTCGAGGTCTCATCAACTGCCACGTCTGGTGCATGCACAGGGAGGTTGGGGACATGACAATTTTACCTACAATGATGGATGGAATGCACAGCCAATTCAATCACCATCATGTTCTCCACCCAGAGGTGCCTGGGATGAGCTGGTGGAAGTTAATGGTGGCACACAGGATCGTGCCTGGAATGCAGGGGATATAAGTGCACATAATCGCCAGCTTGATAGATCTCGAGGACAAGGCTGGGGAGATTCAAATGTTCATGAGGATCAGGGACACACAGATGGATTACCGCATACCTTGGCCATTCCATGGGACTCCAACGTAGACGTGCAACCACAAACTTTCTGATTGCATGCAAGTTTCACTGCTTGTTTGATTGATGTTGCCTAGTTTGTAGTGAGCTCTGGTTTGTGGTTTCCCAACCCGTGGTTAGGGTTGGTTTGTTTCTTCCAGGGGTGTGATCATTGCCACCCGCCACTTTTTTTCATGTTAAACTTTATTATTAATATAATTTAGCTTTTCATCAAAAAAAAAAAAGTTCTAAATCTTATTATGATTCTTTGGTTGCAAATACTTGCTTTAACTAAGCATTTTGAATAGTATCAAATTCTTTGGATATGGTTAATGTAATAATGAAAGGATTTTTTAATTAAACATTTTACTTTAAATAGATCAACTTCATAGTTAAACACTATAACCTTTCTCTTGGATACCAACAATTGTGTACCAAGTTACTTACCGTAAAAAGAAGGATCTATTCTAGATCCAATGAATTATCAGGATGGAAAATCAAACCATCCAACGTCAGTAGCTTGCAAGTGGTGACTGCTATGAATTGAAGATAGTTGTTTTCTAGCAAACTTGCACAGGGCAAGTGGTCATTCTGCTATGAAAAGGTAATGAACGATAAAATGGAACATCGTTCTAGGCTATCAAACGAGTAGTACTATGAGGGAATCTCATGATCACAATTCAGCTACAAAATTACTAGCAAAAAACCCATCACTAAAAGTTCTAGTCTTCGAGGCTAGAAGGTCCAATAATGGATGGAATGAGATATCTCATTGTCAGCTCAACGTGACTTGGAATACCTAGACCCAAAGCTAGAGAATTGGTGGGCCCTGTTTGTGTTCATAAGCCGTTGAACTACAACTAGGTACAAGGTATACTGATGATATTCCTAGCATGGTTTATACAAATAAAAGTGGAGCATAGGGTAGAGAAACCTGTATTGTCCTCCATGCTATGGAGCGGGGAAACTATGCATCTAGGTATTATGGGTCCTAGAAGGACAACCCCTTGTTGTGAACTTGGATCTCTAGTATGGAGAAGTTCACTAAATGGTACTTTTATGAGATCTGGACAATATCGACCACTCGAGAGACCGTTTGTAGTGGTTACTAATCTCAAAGCATGTAAATTATGCCTACATACTAATAACATGTTGGGTGTATAATAATTAATCTATGTCTTTAACTTCGTTAGAGTCAAAATTTTTACTTTGTGTTTTGAACAACCAGGTGAGTAGACCTGGGTTATTACATTACTATTCTTTTCTACAAGATACAAGACAAATATTAGAATGCAAGAAAACTAGATTCTTTATTTATTTATTTGTTTTTTCACTTCATAATGTGAAAGAATCTATATGTGCCTCAATTCCCTTTTGTTGCTAAATATTTTTAGATTCTATAGTTCCATTGATCATATCCTATGATTATTCTCTAGTCATCATCAATTTTTTCCCTTTTTCCTCATCTTAGACCTCTTTTTATAGTAACTTAATTTTTATTAAAGTGGAGCTTGTCTATACCATGTGGGCCTCATATCCACAAAACCTCTAAAACCTTAACTTAGGACTCCACCTTTAATTCGTAATGATAAGAAGTGTTTAAAATACCCTTGGAAACATTGGAAATGTCTCTAAAAATACTAGGAAATGCTAAAAGTCAAGATGGCGAGCCTCCAAGAGTTTACAAGGATTTTATGAGTTTCCAAGTTTTAGAAACAGGGAAATGAGGGCACTTAGGAGTTTACTGCAAAACAGACAAGAATGGTTGCCAAGAATCTTTTCTCGCTCACAATTTGTGATAGTATTGGAAATTTAATTTGGTGATCTTATGGGATGGAAGTGTACATTTTCATTAGTATTGACAATTTCTAGGTCAAGAACTTTTAGTACAAATGTTGCATTGATTGCTTCCTAGAGGATAATCTTCTTTCCTCATTTCTCCATTTTAATTGTGACAATTATTTCTTTGGTTTGTTCTTTATTAGTTTTATTATTTATTTATTTTAGCATTGTGTTGTTTATAGGATACCAACAAATAAAATAGTTATAAGCCTTTCTAATATACAACTAGTTATGACTCAAATTATATGTTATAGTCCTTAAAGCCTAACATAATAAACTGTAACAAGAGAGGCAAGACCAAGAGTTATTTTCACCTTCACTAGGATTACTGATGCCCACTACAAGCGTCACAACACAAATCTTGCAGAAGCATTCTCATGGAAACTCCTCAATTTTTGTTGAGGGTCTCAATACCCATTTTGCTGGTAATTTTCATGTGCAGGTTAACATGATCTCTCTATATTATAAGGTCATGCTTTAAAGCAACACATGCATCATAAAATAATGAAAAAATACCTTTTTCACAATCTACTTGTATAACATAATATTTTCTTCAACTTCCTATTTGTAACAATAGTTTAGTTGCTCAGGATTTTAGTATCTATTTAATTAGCCTCAAGGTTTTGCATAGCTTATGTAGTAGTTTGCCATGATTATTTTGGTTATGGTCCATAATTATTTTTCCCATGTCAATATTCATGCGTAAAGTAGTAGCCTCTCAAAGGAGGTATCATATCCCATGCATATGGTCAGGGTTCAGGGAATTTTAGATTCAGTCGATCCATACATGAGCCATCATTTTTAAATTCAATCCCATACTGGTCTCATCAAGAGCCACCTATTAATTCATTAGCTTCTCTCTCATTAGCAATCAAGAATATCACTTTGGTTCTTTGTTTCCTTTCAACCATATAAACCATGGCCCATACTTGGATTCAAAAAGCCTATTTTTTTGGTCTAGGTTTGAGCTTGGGATGAAAATTGGAGAAAAACTATGTGATGACTTGTTAAATATAAAAAATATGAAATATGGTAGATTTTGTAGAAATAGACTGAGCAAGGGTCAAAATGACTCGACGGGGATCACTCGGCTTGTCAACTTGCTAGTACTTGTAGATTCAAGGAGAGTTTCACAACTATGATCTAAGACCCTCAACAGTGGGGTCCAAGATTTTTGCTTGGTCCATCCCTGATCCTGTCTCCATTGGCATTATACTTCTATGCATCCATTATCATCACTGTGATCCCCAACACAAAAAATTATGAAAAAAGGAAACATAATCTACCACTAGTTTCTCCAACTACAAATGCATCTAGGGAAAACCATAAAATAAGGAAATAAATTTTGATGTACCAATCCTAATAATGATATTATGCTCAATGTAATGCTACCTCTCTATTAATACCTACCACTTTCTATCCTTAATACTCGAAATGAGAGTGTTTTCAATTTGCATAACAAGTAGCTTGATCATGAAATGTGATTATGTTTGATACAAACAATCATGGTTCTGCTCAAACAAGCCATTTGATCTAACATTAATCATAAATTTATAACAGGAGATGGGTGCAATGAATCTATGTGATATATTTTTTTGTCTATGATTTTTGCATTTTTAAGGTGGAACGATGATTCCATATGATCCATAATTGATCTCTTAGCTTGTATATCTACTGCCATGCTGGTTAGGAAATCTGCAGTATTATTTCCATACCAACAGATGTGGGTAAAGATGATGGTGCTAAAATAATGTTCAAACCTATCACATGCATTTAAACTAGCTTTTATTTCTAGTGATTGGATTGCTTAAACCATCAAACCATTCATTATTTTAATCATGACAAAGGACTCAATTTTTTATTAAACCATATTACTCATTTTAGATTTGATATTTTCATCATTGTGAATTTTTTCAAGAGTCTCTGTAAACAAGATCAGTACTTATAGACACAAAAAATTGACCCACTTTTAGTGGGAAATCTTCCTTAGAACCCCTAAGAGGTCCCTAACCCTTGCCCTAGGCAAGGGTAAGCCTCTTTTCTCCCTACCTTGCCTTTCTTTAGCCTTTTAGTGAAATTACACCCGGTTACGATGAGGCATGACTTTGAAAAAGCGATATCGCACCTCGTCAGCATGGGCACGATTTTGCTATTTTAGGGTTTTAATTTATTAAGACTTGGGTTTAACCTTTTTAGCATGCTTGGTGTTGGCTTGTGTTTGTTTTCCCGCTTCTTTCATCCCAATTTTTGTCTATAAAAGGAGGGGTTAATATCACTCCTAAAAAGAGAGACATGTGATCGATCTTAGACATAATTAAGCTCAAAATTCTTATGATTAATTGGTGCTCATATTCTTACTTTCGCTCTACTTCATGTTTCTTCTACAAGCTAACCCCAAAGTGCAAATTTTGGATTTGATCTTCTGTTGCATTGATTTGGATTGTTGTGTGGTTTGGTGGATTCATGTTGTAGTTCAAAAGGAAAGAGAGTACCCGTTTGGATACCTTGATCTCTTCTTCCTACTTCTGCGTCATCCATCAGGTTGTGCACACTTTGTTTCCTACATTTATTTATGCTCTGCATTTATATTTTATTTTTTCGTGTCTCTAAAGTGAAATCGTGCCCTGTCCCGACGAGGTGCAACTTCGCTAACCCTAATTTAGGGTTTTTGCTCACAAAAGTGAGATCGCACCCCGTTCTAACGGAGCATGACTTTGCCTATAGCATTATCACGCCCACCATATGTGAGGTATGATTTTACCCAGGATTGAACTGGGGGCATCTATCAGATTCTGATTGCATGAGTATTTTCTAAATTGCATTTAGGGCATGATAGCATAATCTATTTTCTACTTCTCTATTGTTGCATTGTTGTTTTATGATTAATTCTCCAAAGGTCAATTTTTGCTTTTGTTTCCAAAGGTCATCTAAAAGGACCTAGGGGGCTTGACTGCTGCACCTCCAAGCATTTTTGTACAATGGCCTAAGCAGGCCCCCTAATGCTAATCCCATTTTCAAGTGTTTCATAAGTTATCTTGCAGAAATAGGCATTTATGATATCATTGGACAAGAGGCAGAAAAATCTAAGTCAACCACCGGTCTAGATAAGTGCTCTAATTATTTTATTGGTTGAAGATTTGATCTAAGTATTGATTCTTAGGCATCTAAAAGTGAAAAGCATATAGTGTGCATCTAGGGTTAATATTGTGCATTTATTTTGTGTCCTTGCTTTAAAGGTTTTCTGGATAAAACCCTAGGTTAGCAAGCATTCAAAGAAATAATCATATTAGGTTAGCTCTTGTATTCTTGCATTCTATTTTTGCATTGTCCTTTATCTTTTATAGCATAGATCTAGAAAGGCCAAACTTAGGTGATTGCTTGAAAACTGAATACATCAAACATCCCAAAATCTTGAGGACTTGGAGCGAGTCCTAAAATCATTCCTAGTGAACCCTTCCCCCTAGCATCGAGTGTAGAGAACAACATACCCCCACGGTTCACCCCATAAGGCTTTCTATCTTTGCGGATCCAGCCTTTTTGGGAATTGTACACGATAGGGTAGTTTTCCCCCTCTACATATTTGGTGAACCCGACGTGAACACCTCCTTTTATTTTGAAAACAATAAGCAAGATCATTAATTTGTGTGCCAAATATTTAAAAAGATAATCTCCTTGTGTAAGTGCGTAGGTATCTTTGGTCTTAGTTCTTCTTCTTGTATTTTTCCTTTTTCTCAATGGCTTCTGACCTTGGGGAAGGACGAAGACTCCTTAGGTTTGATGATATTTTTCATGAGAATGATAAAATTGATAGAGAAAATCATAACCTAGAAGAAGAGGTTGATAATCATCTTGATCCTATTCAAGATCCCAATGGGAATCTCATCTTTAAATATTTTGACCATGTATGGACTTTTTATAAATATCATAAGCATGCATTGGATCTAGCCTTAGAGGAAGAAGCATTACTTGAAAAGGATATTCCACCTCAAGAAAATCCTTTGAGTGAACCTTTGAATCATGGTAATCAAACCTGTCAACCTACTTATGCCACTACTGTGACCACCAACATTGGATGGAATCCACCTGTTCCTCCAACTAGTAGTGGCACCCAAAATTATTTTCAATTTCCTCCTTTATCTTCTAATGTCAACACTATTGCTTCTGTTCCACCACAAGTTAATCTTCCATTCCCACAAGGCACCACATATAACAACAACCTTCTCATGTCCAACTTAAGTCAAGGGAATATTGGGAACACACATAATTCAAAAATGCAAAATTTGGCAAATATAGTGAATCAGTTGGTTTCAAGGATGGATATGATTCAGCCTTCAGGGTTTACATACAATTATAAGGAAATGTGTAGTCAACCATTGGATCCTATTGTTGTTGCTAGACCTTATCCCAAGCATTTTCCTATGCCAGTTTTACCAATCTATAAAGGGATAGAAGATCCAATAGAGCATCTAAGAGGATTCAGGATAGCTTGCCATGATCTTGTTTATGATGATATGCTTCTATTGAAAATATTTCCAAAGAGTCTTGTTGGGGTTGCATTGGAATGGTATTATCGGTTGCCCAACTATTCTTTAAAGAGCTTTGAAAAGACTGCATAAATATTTGTTCATCAATTTAGTGCTTATATTGAAAAGGAAGTGATAATGAGAGACCTATATGATTTAAAGCAAAGTAAAGAAGAAAGTTTTTCAGAATTCTTAGCTCATTGGAGAAGTTTAGTTGGTCAATTAAGATATCTTGTGTCTCAAAGAGATATGCTTGATATATTCATTAGTAATTTACAAGAACAAATATCGTATGCACTAGAAACTACTATTGTTACCTCTCTTGATCAAGCAATTGAGTTAGCCAGAAAAGTGGAACAAGCTCTCATTAGAAGAGGTCAGCTTAAGAATAAAGAAGAAAAGTCTACTAAGTCTCAACATAAGAATAAGCATACATGAGGTAATAATGATAGTAGTCCTATTAATAATGTCACCAATAGCCTACAAAATATTGTACTTCAAAAACCTCCTCAAAGGAATTTTACTAGACTTAATATACCTATGGAAGTAGTTTTGAAACAACTATTAGAAGCTAAGGCTATTGAACTACATCCTATAAGATAACCAGATACTACAACTCATTGGTATAAGGTAGGTCAATATTGCACATATCACAGAGTAGAAGGACACTAGACAAACTCTTGTAAGAAGTTGAAACATGTGGTTCAAGATTTAATTGATGTTGGTCGTATTGACACCAGTAGTTTTCAGTCTTCCAACAACCAACATAATTAGGATAGAACTAGATAAACCAACCAAGTATCCTATAAGAGTGTGCCACATCAGTATGATAACAATATGGTTGGAATGATAATAGCTACTCCAGAGAAGTTAGTACAGAGTCAGCAAATTCAGCAGTCTCAATAGGAGATGAGTATGTCAGCAAATATTTCTCTCTTAGAACTTCTATAGACTTCTCAAGCCCATGAGGAAGCTATGGTAAATATTTTGAAGCAACAGCCAATACCTCCAGATATTTCTCCTAGTGATATAGCAAAGGTTGTAAGTTCTCTTGGGGTGCTTCGTCTCACATTTTTAGATAATGATATGTATTTCTTATAAATGCAAGAAGATTCATATTTATATATCACTGCTCTTATTGGGGATACTCTCATAAAAAAGGTTATGATTGATAATGGTTCTTCGCTTAATATATGTACACAACATTTCTTTTAGAATTTTGGATTGAAAGAGGAAGATTTAATTGTAACCAGTGACATCATTAAAAATTTCAGCAATGAGTCTCAAAAGGCTTGTGGTACTATATCACTCCCTCTTAGAGTTGGACCTAAAATTTTGAACACAATGTTTTACGTGGTGTCTTGTCCTGCATATTTTAATCTTCTTCTTGGATGGTTGTGGATTCATGCGATGAAGGCCATCCCTTCTACTTTTCATCACTGTGTGAAGTTTGAATTTGAAAACCAAATTATTTCTATCATAGGCGATCCTCATCCATTTGAATTTTTCTCACTAGAGGATTTAGCCCAAATTCATTCCTCTCAATCTTCCTCTAAGAAATTTTCTACAAATGTTTCATCATAGGATCAAGATGACTCTTCCTGCCTAGAGCTTCTCTTTGATGAATCTCATCAAGGTTTAGAGTGGAGTGTTGAGGATAAGTGTCCATCCTCTCCTATGGTCTTAACCCCAGAGTCACATGTTATAGATGAGGCTTTACCTCAGGATGACATCTACTTTGATGGGTTTATCCCTTGCGCGGTGTAGGTTGAGTCTTCTAGTTCTCAAGTGGACTTTGGTTCTATGTCTCCCTAGGACCTTGAGCAATTAGGAGTGATTCCTGCCCCACCTCCTCTTGAGGATAATTTGTCCATCCTCATTGAGGAGACCATAGATGTGAACATAGGTTCTGAGGAAGCCCCTAGAATCCTTAAGTTAGGCAAAGCCCTGACCATGGATGAGCAGGAGAAATTGACCAATTTATTGAAAGAATATCAAGATATTTTTGCTTGGTCATATGTCAACATGCCAGGGCTTGATCCCTCCCTTGTCATGCATAATTTGGTAGTTAAGCCTAGTGCTAAGCCTGTTAAGAAGAAGCTTCAAAAGATGCATCCAAAGGTCACCCTCTCAATCAAGGAGGAGCTCCAAAAACTCCTTGATGTCAAGTTTATAAAAGCCATCAACTATTATGATTGTATTTCTAATATCGTTCCTATAGCTAAGAAAGAAGGAACAATCAGAGTATGTACCGAATTTAGGGACATTAACTTAGCATGTCCCAAGGATGATTTTCCCTTGCCCAACATAGACCAGATTGTAGATTTCACTACCAAATGTGGAATACTTTCACTCATGGATGGTTTCTCAGGTTACAATCAGATTATGATTGCTCCTGAAGATCAGGCCAAGACAACATTCACTACTCCATGGGGTACCTTCTGCTAGAAAGTCATGCCTTTTGGCTTGAAAAATATGAGAGCTACCTATCAACGGGCCATGACTTATATTTTCCATGACATGATGCATGATATTCTCCAGGACTATGTGGATGACATTTTGGCTCGTTCATTAGAATGAAAGGATCATGTCCATGATTTAAGATGAATCTTTGAAAGGCTTCAACAATATAAATTTTATCTTAAACCTACTAAGTGTGTGTTTGGAGTCACTTATGGCAAGCTACTAGGCTTCATAGTTTCTAGGTGAGGCATTGAAGTGGACCCTGCTAAGATAGAAGCTATCATTGATATACCTCCTCCTCGCACCCTGACTAAATTGTGTAGTCTGCAAGGTAAGTTGCAGTCTATTCATTGGTTCATTGCCTAGTTAGCCGATAAGTGTCAACATTTCCTTTGGATTCTTAAGAAGGATGTAGTTTTTTGGTGGGATTCTGAGTGTCAAAAATCTTTTGATGACCTCAAAAGGTATCTCACCTCCCCACCTATTTTAGTTCCCCCTATGCCTGGTAGGCATTTGTTGCTTTACATAGAAGCCATAGCTCATGCTTTGGGAACCATGTTGGCTCAACATGATGATGAAAACAAAGAAAGAGCTATCTACTATATTAGTAGAACTTTGGTCAGCTATGAAACTAGGTACACCCCTTAGAGAAGCTTTGTCTTACCATAGTGTTTGCTTCACAGAAGTTAAGACACTACATGCTCAGCCACAAGATATTAGTGGTTGTAAAGTTTGATCCTTTGTGCTATTTTATGTCTAAGCCCCACCTGTCAAGTCGAGCTGCTAAATGGGTGTTGGCCCTTAGTGATTTTGACCTAAATTTCATAGGTCAGAAGGCTATCAAGGGTCAGGTGATTGCTGATAAGTTAGCCTCTACTCCCCTAGAAGTTACCCATCCTATAGTTTTTGAGTTTCCCTATGAGTGATTCAATGTCAAAATTGAAGAGTCTGAGTCTTGGACTTTATTTTTTGATGGAACCCGATGCATGAAGGGTGTTGGAGATGGAATCATTCTAGTTACACCACAAAAACAGCTCATCCCCTTATCCTTCAAGCTTCATTTTTCTTGCACGAATAACACTATAGAATATGAAACTTTGATCCTTGGTATTAGAGAAACCTTAGCTTTGCAGGTTAGGGTCCTTTCAGTCTTTGGTGACTCTCAACTTGTGGTTAATCATATCAACAATGTTTATCAGACTTAGGATGATAAACTTAAACCCTATAAGGAGATTATTACCAAGTTGTTGTCTTCCTTTGAGTAGGTAACCATAGAGTCTATCCCTAGATCCTCAAACCGCCATGCAGACTCCATGGCTACTATTGCATCTTTATTCCCTTTGGAGTTGGAAGATGATCAAGCTTCGATTATCATTCAGCAACTCTGGGAACCTGCATCTTTGAGTTCTTGTTTGGATCCCCTAGAGTGTTTTACCATCGGAGATTCCCCATCTAAACCATGGTATAACAATGTCTTTAATTTCCTTAAATATGGATCCATACCTAATGGTTTAGATCGTAATCAATGTAAGCTATTACACAAAAGAGCATACCAATTTGTTATAATTGGCAATACTTTGTATCGACATTCTTTTGAAGGCATCCTCTTGCGATGTCTTAACTTCGATGAAGCTCGAATTGCTCTTAGTGATGCTCATGAAGGTTCATGTGGAGGCCATTTTAGTGGTAATGCTATTGCCAAAAAGCTCCTTCGGATGGGGTATTATTGGCCTTCCATGGAGAAATATACATGCAATTATGTTCGGTGCTATGACAAGTGTCAATGCCATGATCATATTATTCATGCTCCTTCTCAAGACCTTTAGGTTATTTCTTCCCCTTAGCCATTCTCCATGTGGTAGTTGGACATTATTGGGAAGGTTAACCCAGTCTTGTCTAATGGTCATAATTTTATCATTACTACGATGGAGTACTTCACTAAATGGGTTGAAGCCATACCCCTAGCTACGGTGACTAGAGATTAGGTTTCCAAGTTCATCTTCAACTAGATTCTTTGTAGGTTTGGGATTCCTTCAATGATTATTTATGATAATGACACTCCTTTCAAGAACAAGGATGTCCATAATATTTGTGCTAAGTACAATATTCAGCCTATATGATCAACTCCTTATTACCTTCAGGGTAATGGATAAGCCGAAGGATCCAATAAATCCTTGATCATAATTTTGAAGAAGCTGGTTAGTAAGACCGGTTGTGACTGGTATACTCAGCTTTATCCTACCTTGTGGGCCTACCATACTAGTGTGCGTACTCCCACAAGGGCCTCACCATATGTCTTGGTGTATGGGTCTAAGGTGGCATTTTCTTTTGAGTTTGAGGTTCCTTCTTTGTGCATATTGTTGCAAGATGCTAAGGCTAGCGATGAGTATCGTGTAGACCGTTTGCACCAATTGGAGCTTTTGGATGAGAAGCACATTCATGACTTAGAGAATTTACGAGCCTATAAGGGTAGGCTCCAATGATCTTACTCTAAGAAATTTCACAACCGTTCTTTTGAGGTTGGGGACCTTGTCCTCAAAGAAAACCAAAAGAAAACTAATGCTCATGTTAAACTTCGAGGTAAGTTTCAGCCCAACTGGTTGGGACCCTTTTTCATAATGGTTAAGTTTTGTTCAGGTGCTTATAATTTGGCTTCTATGGATGGTAAATATCTTAAATAACCAATGAATATAATGCATTTAAAAAGATATTATGCTTGATCCATTTTTTATATTGCATATGCATTTAGCTAGGTCATATTGCATGTTTGCCTAAAATATTCTGCATGCTTTCCTATCATATTATGCATGATTTCTTGACATTCTATTTTTACATATTGCTTGTCATATTTGCATTGTTGCTTGCTCATAATTGCTTGTTCATATAGTTTCTGGGGATTTATGACAATGGCAGGTGATGATACCTAGTTAGGTTGTAGCTCACATGCATTGCATTCTCACTAGGGCTCTGATGCCTAGCAAAACCCCAACCTAGGAACCCCCATCCCTTTTCTTCTTTTCTTATCGAATTCTCTTCTTGGTTTTCTCTTGCATATTTCTTCTTCTCTCCTCTTCTTGTCTTCCTTGACTTTGAATTTTTTTATAATGCTCATCATCTCTCATCAAAGTCAAGGAATACAATTCTCCTTTTGTATATTCTTGTCTTTTGCATGATAATTACTTCTTATTTTTTTCTTTTTTTATTCAGATGAGGATATACATTCTTCTCTTCTTTGGTTACACATTTCCTCCCTCTTGAATTTTCACTAGTTGAAACTTCAAGCAGGGGGTACACATGCACAATTATTTGCTCCTCATTTTCTTCCTCTTATTTCTTCTAGCACATGCACACACTCATGTTGTGTTATGCTCATATTGATTGGCTCATACATACATCTGCATACACCCTATCGAGTAGTACTAGCATATACATCATTTGCATTAGCATATATAATATATCACCCCTATTAGGTTACATATCTCTTTGACTTCACGGGCTCAACACCCCATTACAGGATCAACTCCTTGAACATTTTATCAGACCTTGGCATACATCCTAGCGGGTAATCACCCCACAGTAGTCACTAGTGAGCAATCATCCATAGTGGGTAATCACCCCACAGTAGTCACTAGTGAGCAATCATCCATAGCGGGTTACGCTCCATAATTTCCCATTTGTTCATCTTAGCGAGTACTACACCCATAGCAAGTTTTTCACTCCATACATGGACCATATTTTGAGCATAACACCCTCTAGTCAGGGTTTTGATTTAGCCTTCTTCTCGATTTCAGATGATTGACCTTTGGAGCTTATTTTTCTTCTTCTTCTCATTCTTATTTTCTTCCCTTCTTTCATATTTTCCTTTATTCTATGCATTTCATGCTAGCTACATTAGATTCATGTTGTACCTAGTATTCTTTGCTTTGCTACTTTCTTATTGTGTTCTCTGTGTTTCTATGTTCTGATTTTTCTTCCTTTGTCTTTTTGAGTTTCCTAAGGAGTGTTCATTCCTTCCAAAACTCGAGGGGGTACCCTAGCCATAGAGGCATTAGTGGTAGTAATGCCTCACCTAGTGTGCAAGAGTCCAGAGTATCCTTCCGTGGTACCCCTATTGCACCATTCCTCTGTCCAAACCTGGCCACCCCCTTTTTTGTGTTTGTTGCATTTTTTCCCATAGGAGTCTACATATTTCTTTGATGCATTTACTTGGCCTTAAATGCATCAAAGAGGGGGAAAATGTAGACACGAAAAATTGACCCACTTTTAGTGGGAAATCTTCCTTAGAATCCCTAAGAGGTCCCTAACCCTTGTCCTAGGCAAGGGTAAGCCTCTTTTCCACCTACCTTGCATTTCATTAGGCTTTTAGCGAAATTATACCCGGTTACGATGGGACATGAATTCATAGAAGCAATATCGTACCCATCGACACGGGGTACGATTTTACTATTTTAGGGTTTTAATTTACTAAGACCTGGGTTTAACCTTTTTAACATGCTTGGCATCAGCTTGTGTTTGTTTTTCCACTTCTTTCGCCCCGATTTTCATCTATAAAAGGAGGGGTTAATCTCACTCCTACAAAAAGAGAGACATGTGATCGATCTTAGACATAATTAAGCTCGAAATTCTTATGATTAACTAGTGCTCGCATTCTTACTTTCACTCTACTTCCTGTTTCTTCTACAAGCTAACCCCGAAGTGCAAATTTTAGATTTGATATTCTACTGCATTGATTTGGATTGTTGTGTGGTTTGGTGGATTTGTGTTGTAGTTTGGAAGGAAAGAGAGTGCTCGTTTGGATACCTCAATCTCCTCTGCCTGCTTCTGCATCGTCCATTAGGTTGTGCGCACTTTGTTTCCTACATTTATTTATGCTCTACATTTATCTTTTATTTTTCATGTCTCTGAAGCAAAATCACACCCTATCCCAGTGAGGCACGACTTTGCTAACCTTAATTTAGGGTTTTCGCTCATAGAAGCAAGATCACACATCATTCTGATGGAGCATGACTTCACCTATAGCATTATCGCACCCACCATCTACGAGGTGTGATTTTACCTAGGACTAACCTAGGGGCATCTATCAAATTCTGATTGCATGAGTATTTTCTAAATTGCATTTAGGACATGATAGCATAATATTTTCTTTTGCTTTTCTACTGTTGCATTGTTGTTTTATGATTAATTCTCTAAATGTCAATTTCCACTTTTGTTTCCAAAGGTCATCTAAAAGGACCTAGGGGGCTTGAATGCTATGCCTCCAAGCATTATTGTACAATGACCTAAGCAGCCCCCCTAATGCTAATCATATTTTCAAGTGTTTCATAAGTTATATTGTAGAAACATGCATTTCTAATATCATTGAACAAGAGGCAAAAAAAGCTAAGTTAACCACCGATCTAGATAAGTGCTCTAATTATTTTATTGGTTGAAGATATGATCTGAGTATTGATTCATAGGCATATAAAATTGAAAAGCATATAGTGTGCATCTAGAGTTAATATTTTGCATTTATTTTGTGTCCTTTTTTTAAAGTTTTTTGGATAAAACCCTAGGTTAGAAAGCATTCAAAGAAAGAATCATATTAGGTTAGCTCTTGTATTCTTGCATTATATTTTTTGTATTGTCATTTATATTTTATAGCATATATCTAGAAAGGCCAAACTTAGGTTATTGTTTAAAATATGAATACATCAAACATCCCAAAATATTGAGGACTTGGAGTGAGTCCTAAAACCATTCCTGGTGAACCCTTCCCCCTAGCACCAAGTGTAGAGAACAACATACCCCCGCAGTTAGACCCATAAGGATTTCTATCTTTGTGAATCCAGCATTTTTGGAAATTGTACATGGTAGGGTAGTTTTCCCCTCTATAGTACTTAATAAAAAATCATTTTGTTTCCTTGAGTTATCTTGTAATTTGTATAGATCTTTTTTTCCTTTTTCTTTTTTTGCTTTAGTGTCTTTTTATATGTTTTGTGTCTTTGTTTTCTATTTTTTTTAGTATCTATTATTTTTATCTTCTTTATGTTTACTATTTGTGGATTTAAGTGAGCTTTATCGAGTTCTTCTATATCTTTCACAATTCAAAATGGATCCCCTACGAATAGATAGATGCCTATTTAAAACAATCTTCCCAATAAGGTGTAAAATTATGATAAGAAATTCTTATCAAATGCCTCCAATATTTTGAAGGTCTTTGTCTTATTTATGCTTATTATTTGTAAATTTAAGTGAGATTTATTGAGTTCTTCTATATATTTTGTAATTCACAATGGATCCCTTGTGAACAACTAGATGCCTACATAAATCAGTCTTCACAAACTGATGCTTCAATTGATGCAATCTTCTTTTTTATTAGGGTTATTAATATGTTGTTTGTTGATGCTTCAACTTATCTTACTATTAATGGAATTAGATTAGAGGATTTTGGTTTGTTTCATTCTATTCACCAAGGCTATCCTTTGACCCCCTCACTTTACATCCTTGTTGTTGAAGCTTTTGGTTATCTTATTTCCAATCAAACATCTAAGGGGTTGATCAAAGGTATTCTTTTGCTTGATATGTCCACCTAAATTATTAATGGGCACTTTGTAGATGATTATTTTCTCACTATCAATGAGGATGAGGTTTCAGTTTCAACTACTTTGGTTTATTTGGATACTTTTTGTAAGTCCTCGGGATCCAACATCAAATGGTCTAAGTCCCTTTATTTTCATCTTGCTTCTTCTTCTATGCTTGCTTGGCTTAGACATTTTTCATGGCATTGGCTTCAAAGGGGTGAGTGTTTTAAGTTCTTAGGAATCCCATTTGATTTTGATAGCTCACCTTTTGAACTCTGGTAGTATGTCATTGATAGAATTGAAGGGAATACTTCTTGTTGGGCCTCGCATCCCCTTTATTTTGCTGGCAAGTTTTAGATTTGCACAAATATTCTTGCTGCCACCCATGTTTATTACTCTTCCTATTGGGCCCCTTCTAAGAATTCTTATAATAAGTTGGCCAGACTCCTTAGGGATTTTCTTTGGTCCAAGGGGAATAATTGTTTATTTTTCATTGAGTTGCTTGAGATATTTGTTGCACGTTTACTGATAAGGGTGGGATGGGCATCATTGATATTTATAGGCAAAAAACTTATCTATGTGCTAAGTGGGTGGTTAAAGCTATTGAAGGCCCTGAAGCTTGGAAGTTTTTGATTCATCATTATATTTATTTAGGGCTATCTTATGGGTGCAAAGCTTAGGCTAATATTGGCCTCCATACTCTCATCATTACTTCTACTCTGATTAAGATTTAGGGTTTCTTTGTTGTTAAAAGTATTTAGCGAGCTTTTGAGGTGGTGAAACCTCATCTTCATTGGATTGGTTATGATTTTTATAATAGTCTTTAATTCAATTATTAGAATATATGGTGGTCTCATATTTCATCTAACTCTTCAATTCTTCTTAATTATATCCTAGGGATTAAAGCTTTGAGGTTATTTCGCAAGGGCATCTACTATATTAATGATTTAGTGCACTCTCGAGACTGGATTTCTTGGTCTAATCTCAAATCGAAATTTAATCTTCAAAATTTAAATCTTCCTTCTATTCTTAAGATTCAAGAGCTCATACTTGATGTCATGCTTCATAAGCTCAACCTTCAACCCCCAAGTGCTTGGTGGAGGGATTGACGTTGGAATGTGGATACTCCTTTCAAGAACTACTCTTCTTCCTTGCTTTATCAACTTCTTAGTCATTTTTCCCTTAGTGTTGATAAAATTAATGAGATATGGCAAAATCATTCTACCTCTTATAATTGGATTGCTCATTTGAACCATATCTGATAGTCTAACCTTGAACCCAAGATTTGCTTTTTTCTCTGGTCTCTTATTTATCAAGGGCTTCCTATGGGAGAGAGACTTAGTAGGGTTGGTCTTCCTAATCCTAAGTGTCCATATTGTGGTTAATACTTTCAAACATCTATTTTGTTTCTACCCTCGTGCTCAATCTGCTTGGTCCTAGATTCACTCATTGTTCAAGCCCTTTCATCCTAAATTTTTTAGATGGCAGATGATCTTTTTTGGAGATAACAATTGTTGACCTACCTATATTGCTGCTCTGTGGAATTTATTCTGTGCTATTATTTCATTTCAACTTTGGAAATCTAGGAATGCTAATGTTTATTCTAGAGATTCAATTTCTAGTTAGTTTTTCTTACATGAAAAAATTACAATATTTTCTATTGTTACTGTTTAAATCCATTTGTAGGATTCCAAGTTGACTCAAGAGTTGGCACATTTGATAAATCTTGTTAGGTTCTAGTGTGAGGCTACCTTCACTATCAACATGGCTTTGCCTAAACTCCCTCTACCTTAAGGTCCCTCTATTTATTTGAGGCCTTAGCATAGCAGGTTGAGGGGGTGACATATGATAGAATTAGGTTGTTCTATTAGTGCCCACAGTAGGGTTCAATCTCCTCTTAGAGTGGCTCACTTTGTTTAGTTACTTTTTTTATTCATCCTTTTAGGGACTGGATTTATTTTTGGTATTAGGTCTTTACGATGTTGATTATTTGAGTGGCATTGCACCCCGAGATGTGATTTTTCAAGCTCTCTTTTTATTGTAATCTCTCTTATTTTTTATTGAATATAATCATTGGTTTCAATAAAAATATTGGAAAAAATAAACTGATAACACATCATGGGGTGAAATATTCTAGGCTAACTTACCTAAATTTTCAAGAGTGAATACAATACTTATTTTATCATGCCATTAAATTTTGTAGTTGGGAACAAAACCTTTAACTGATGCATCTGCCAATAGGACTCTTACAAAAGAAGATAAATTTGAAGCTCTAAAGGATTGTATCTCTGTTGCCTTTTCTAAGCAAGTTTTTCCTATCCTAGTACATTCTATCTACATCTTGTTTTATCCTTTAATAGAATGTATGAATGTCGAATTCTATCAACTTGGTAATGCTTAATAAAATAACATGTATGCATGTCTTTTGCTTTGATATTTATGTAAAGGGTAAATATGATATTGTTTTGATACTATGGCATGCTCGAGAAAAGTCATTAATATACCAAATAATTATAATCAATTAAACATAAGGAATCAATAAACACAATTGATCCATAAAAAACTTTAGCCAAAACTATGATTAAATAATCATTATGTTCATAATATGCATGAATTAATTATTTTAAGTAATTAGGATGCATTGTGATGATTGTATAAAAAAGTATGATGAATAATATGTGTCCAAAATTCATGCTTTTAGGATGAATTATTTGTGTTAAGTTGCATAATAGTGTGGCATCATACAAATAAATTATCATATCTACTAGTTTATGTTTTGACATGGTTGTGCTATGTATCTAATCTCCTCCTTGAGAGGTCAGTTCTCTAAGTAGGGAATAGAATGAAAGGGGAATTATAGGTGAGAATTATTTGGCTATATAGGATTCCTAGAATGGAATATGCAATGTTATTGATTTATAGGATGCATGGAAGATAAAATGGTTTGCAACCTTATTAAAGGAGGCAAATAAAAATTTTAGATTCTTGTTTATTGGTTATGAAAGGCAAGAAGAGTTTGATTATTTGGGAATATTGATTAGAGAACCCTTTCTCAGTTGATATAATTGTAGTGCTAAAATTCTTGTTGAAATGAGCTTGGGATTCTATTGCTTACAGGTTCGGAGGAAGAATATTTGTAATTGACATTTGGTAGTTATCTTAGTAAGAGGATGGATCACTCTTATGTAAATCCCTTATCAAGCAATCCCTTTGTAACTGAAATTCTTGGAACAAGGTCTAATGAATCCATTGGGTCCTAAAAGGGATTGAGGCAATAATGACTCGATTGAATTTAGGTTGTGTTTTCATTATAAGTATTCGACGAGTCTACTGGTCAAGAATTATAAGACTTGCAATTGACTTTGAATTGGTTACTTGCATGTATAAACCTGAAGGAAGGAGCTGTAAAAGCACTTGAGAATTTTCAAGAATTTATGGAGCAGATACCACTGCTGATTGTGAAATGTGAAGACTTGATTCTATTTTTGTGTTGAATAGCACCTATAGATTTTTATTTTTGTTAGACTGGTTGTACAGTTGAAAGCTAAGTTGTGTTCATGTTTGAGTTCAACAAAGATAAAACTTGGATAAAATTCACTACTGAAGAACCAATTATGAAATTTGCCATTAAGAAATATATATTTTTAATGAGTAAAATGGGTAAATAAGAAATTTTTTTGTAAAACTAATTAAAACGTTTATAAATGCATTGTTTTTTTTAGACATTACAAATGTTTTTTTATTATTAATTTGAATATATTAATAAAAGTATAAATACAAAAATAACTTATATCTTTACAACTTTAATTATAGATATCTAGTTGAGTTTAACTTGCATCAAGTTGAACTTATTAGGTGTTTTTAGAAACTAGAGTTTCACTGTTGTGTGAAACATACAATTTTTTATATAAATCAAACTTTGGGTAACTTTTTCTCGCTAAAACCATAAAGTTAGATCAAACATAAATATACACACCTATGGAAGTTCAAATATTTTTGTAGTTTTAATCTGTGGAGCATGCTAAATCTCAATGGACGAGATAAACATATTATCCCAAATACCATCCACTTGCATGGGTTTTAGCAGTGTATGAGGCATGTGTTGCATGGGGTTTTAGCTACTCATGAACAAATCTATGCTACTCATGAAAATACTATTGTGGTATTTCATCATTGCTACACTCACGAGATTCCCATGTAGCAAGAGAGGGTTCCTCATGAAAGAACTATGGGATTTCTTCATTTCCAAATAAGGGAGAACTTAAGGGCTTCACACACAACTAGACACATGAGGTCCATATGATTTGTATCCTAACCTTTCATATTTTAGTGTAGCATTCACCTGCAAAGAAAATATAGCCAAGGAAATACAAGAATACAATAGTAACAAAGGGAGAGGCACAAAAAATGGAAGAGAAGTAAAATGCAAGAACAAAGAAACCTTGAATATAAACAATGACCTTAATAAATTTGTTCTTTTTGCCTTTATAATCATTGATTTTTGCATTTGAAGGGTAATGACTAAGGTTGAAAGCTATCATATGTTGCTTTCCTGTTGAATGACATCTTTTGTATGATGTATGCCCCAATATTATTCTTGGATTGTATATAGTAGAATCAAGAGCATAGGCCAATTGGTTGAATGCTTACCATATTGCAACCTCAATTTTATTACCTTGGGGTTGGCAGTCCACCTCACATTACTTTAGTGGTTAGTAACCATGCTAGAATGACTGGGTAGGGGTTATAGTGGTAGCAGCTAGAATTGAATTCTTGATTAGATGTAGATAGTGAAGATAGTTATCGATTCCTCTATGTATCAAAAAAGGACATTGACTAAATGGTTTGTGAGCAATTTAAGACTGTAAAACATAGATGACAAGGAAGTTGCTAGATAATAAATATGAGAGAGAGAGGATATTCATTTTAATTTTTATTTCAAGGACAACCTTAAGTTAAATATTTATGATTGAGGTAATATGATCATGTGGAGAGAGAATTATTGAAGCCTGCATGCATGTGTGATAATTTATAGTTTTAACTATATTATGACCTCTATTGCCTTCTTAATAAGGTTTCTTTGTAGCAGCAGATGCATTATGGATTTTTAATGCATGCTTTGTCTATGTTGGCATGAATAGGACTAAATATTTTTTTAATGCATATGGATTTTTTCGATGTTGCATTGTATGATAGTTTTGATATATTCATAACTATTAGTAAAAATAATAATAATAATTTCTTTGTTATTTGACTACAGAGGGAGGTCTGTCGAATTGTACCATCCATTGGAGATGAAAATAACAAAGGGGTAAAAACACTATCAAAATGGATATGCACGTCTATTCAATTTTACATGCACATATTATCGAGATATTAGAATCTACCATTTTTGATAAGAATCTATGTATTTGTGGATGTTGTATTTGCAGTTTAAAGAATTTATTACATATTTGAAGCAATGAGAATGTGTTGGAGTTGTAAAAATCCCTAAATAGAATTTGATTTGGTCACGAATACTATTTATTCTTCCTTATTCTGTTGAGGCATGTGAAATGTTGGCCATTACACCTTTTCCTAATGAATGTCTTATTGGCTTGTTGTTGCCCAAGGAAACAAGTTTCGATTGGATATGATGGGACATGGAAATTTATAATGGATATTGCAAAAATATTATGTATTTGTTGCCCTCTATTAATGATGTGTATTTCCTGATTTTTGGTTTATTGTTAATGTAGTGGGTACTCTATAAGTCTCTTCTGATTAAGGGTGTTTGGTCCTCTTATTTCTAATTGTAGTATTAGGTGTTGTGTATCTCTTTTTGTGAGGGAAAATTGAAGGAAGAGTGGACTATAGAGCACCTAGGCAATGCCCTCATGAAAAGTTGGAGATGCAAGTAAAAAAGTATATGGCTCTAATTCCACTAACTTTTTTATTAGATTCTAAGGCTCTGTGCTGAATGAGATTTGTTCCATTCTTGCTCTTCAATGAGAGCAAGTTTTTATAATGTTTGACCTTATCTTTTAATTTGTTATAAGTAATATTATCACTTGTATTCTCAACCATGTTTAATATATAGGCAAATGGTATTGGATATTATCTTTGGCCGACATAAAAATCTAAGAGGGTGGTATTTAAACCACCCTCTTAGACCCTAAGAGGGTGATTTATAAACCACCATCTTAGGGATTACTAAGAGAGCAATTTTAAACCGCCCTTATAGGGTCTAAGAGGGTTGTTTAAAACTACCCTCTTAGGGATTACTTTAAGTAAGCCCTAAGAGGGTGGTTTTAAACCATTCTACTAGAACCTAAGAGGGTAGTTTTAAACCACCCTCATAGTGATAAACCAAGGTGGTTTTTAACCACTCTAATAACCCTTAAGAGGGAAAATTTTGAGGTAGTTTTTAACTACACTCATATACTATGGATTTTTATGACGTCCTCATAGATGATAGTTGAATAACTGCCCTTAAAGACCATTTTTTGAGTAGTGATAGAATCTAGCCACCCTTTTTGCTTTGCCACACGTTGATGCACAAATTTGGAAGATAGAAGATGAAAAATTATTTGCCAAGATTTGTTCTTTGTCAATTCTTCATATGACACTAATCCATCTTTGTCAGAATTATATATACCTCTTAATGATATCAATATTTTAGATATTTTACACTCTTTGACACCTAGTTATTGAAGTTAAACACTATGCCAGATGCCAGATTAGCTTTATGTTGTTTCTCAGTGTGTTGGGTTCCATGCCCTAAAATA
Organism: Wollemia nobilis; assembly: GCA_028583015.1. NCBI lineage: Eukaryota > Viridiplantae > Streptophyta > Pinopsida > Araucariales > Araucariaceae > Wollemia > Wollemia nobilis. The sequence goes on along the minus strand of JAQPPZ010016467.1, from coordinate 8,406,898 downwards.
TTTTCTATTCAAGATCTCTATTGTTATGTTGGATTCTCATGTTATCTATGTTGACATTAGCATATTAAAAAATATAGCCTTATTTATTTCATATTCAAAATTTGATTGCACTTAATAGACTTTGCTATAATGTTGAATATCAGATTCTTATTCATACTTAGCCTAAAATTATCTTATAACCTATCATATGCCATCTCATAGTGCATTGGATGCTCTTCCATGATTTTCTGGAAATCAGGATTTTATTAAGCCTTTGCTAACTGATGAGCAAGGTGCAGCAACAGTATTGTCATTGTTGTCAACACAGTCAGACAGATCAGTTGATGCTCATACAGATTGGTAGATGCAGTGGACAGGAGTTCAGTAATGCAGTGGATAAGAGTTAAGAGGTTCTTCAGAGTATGTACAGTGATTATCCAAAAGATCGAAGTGGCCCATATGCTAAAAATCAAAAGAAAATCACAAGGAAGAAAACTGTCATGATATCGCGACATGTTGAGAAGAAAGAAAACTATCACGATATCGTGACATGTTGAGAGAAAGAAAAACTATCGCGATATCGCGACATGTTGAGAAGAAAGAAAATTGTCGCGATATCGCGACATGTTGAGAGAAAGTGCAAGCAAGCAAAACTGTCGTGATTTCATGACATGTTCGGAGAGAAAGCGCAAGCAAGAAAAACTGTCACAATTTTGTGACATGTTCGGAGAGAAAGCGCAAGCAAGCAAAACTATCGTGATTTCGTGACATGTTCGGAGAGAAAGCGCAAGCAAGCAAAACTGTCGCGATATCGCGACATGTTTGGAGAGAAAGAGCAAGAAAGAAAAACTGTCACGATATCGCGACATGTTTGGAGAGAAATAGCAAGAAAGAAAAACTGTCACGATATCATGACATGTTTGGAGAGAAAGAGCAAGAAAGCAAAACTGTCGCGATATCGCGACATGTTCGGAGAGAAAGAGCAAGAAAGAAAAACTGTCGTGATTTCGCGACATGTTGGAAGAGAAAAAGACAAGTAGAAAAAGTGTCACGATTTCACGACATATTGCAAGAGGAAGAGGAGAGAGAAAAAGGTGTCGTGATTTCGCGACATGTTTCATTTTCACGGTCCAAAGCGAAGAGAAAGAGGAGAGAGAAAAAGGTGTCGCGATTTCGTGACATGTTTCTTTTTCGCGGTCCAAAGCGAAGAGAAAGAGGAGAGAGAAAAAGGTGTCGCGATTTCGTGACATGTTTCATTTTTGCGGTCCAAAGCGAAGAGAAAGAGGAGAGAGAAAAAGGTGTCACGATTTCGTGACATGTTTCATTTTCATGGTCCAAAGCGAAGAGAAAGAGGAGAGAGAAAAAGGTGTCATGATTTTGTGACATGTTTCATTTTTGCGGTCCAAAGTGAAGAGAAAGAGGAGAGAGAAAAAGGTGTCACGATTTCGTGACATGTTTCATTTTCGTGGTCCAAAGCGAAGAGAAAGAGGACAGAGAAAAAGGTATCACTATTTCGTAACATGTTTCATTTTTGTGATCCAAAGCGAAGAGAGATTGTACGAAAGAAAAAGTGTCATGATATCGCGACATGTCGCATTTTCATGACTTGAAAAGTGCAGGAAGGCAGAAAAGGAAAAGTGTCACGATTTCGCGACATGTCGCATTTTCGCGACTTGAAGAGAGCTGGAAGGCAGAGAAGGAAAAGTGTCACGATTTCGCGACATGTCGCATTTTCGCGACCCGAAGGTAAGAGAAAGTGCAAAGGAGAAAAAGTGTCGCGATATCGCGACATGTCACGTTTTCATGACCCGAAGGCAAGAGAAAGAGCAAAGGATAAAAAGTGTCGCGATATCGTGACATGTCGCATTTTCATGACTCTAGGAGGAGAGAGAAAGTAAGAAGGCAGAAGTGTCGCGATATAGCGACAAAAGTAAAAAGGAAGAGTATGAAGGCAAAAGTGTCGCGATATCACATGTGTTTTCATGGGTACAAGCAAACATAAGTAGCAAGGAGGTGAAAGTGTTGCAATATTGCGACATGTGTTTTCGTGGGTATGAACCAAGTAAAGCAGCAAGGAGGCGAAAGTGTCGTGATATCATGACATGTGTTTTCATGGGTACAAGCCGAGAAGACGACAAAGAGGCAGAAGTGTCACGATTTCATGATAGGTTGTTTTGGCGCAAGCTAAGAAGAGAACCCAGCCGAAATAAGATATGTAACCGTTAACTAAAGTTATACATCAATTACAGGGGCGGTTACAGAAAGAAAAATCATGCAACTAAATTAAGAACAATTAACTGAAGTTATACGACAGTTACAGGGGCTATTACAGAAGAAATATCATGCAACTAAAATAAGAATAGTGAACAGAAGTCAGAACGACAGTTACAGAAGCAGTTACGGGTTGCATGCATAAATATGGAATTTATAAATAGAATCGAATATTCATGCATGCATAGAAATGAAATACGAACAATCATGTTAGAGGTACATGTGTAAATTTGTAACATGCATCGTGTTTGACGAAAAGCATACCCTATATATATACAAAAGTAGTTATAGTGAGAAGGCGTTACAACTGACAAGTGGCGCATGATAAATGAAAGGAGTTACAACTAGATTTACAAAAAATACAATAAGGGTATAAAAGGTGGTCTGCGCGTAGGTTTACTAGTTGCCGAAATAGTGTGAAAGATCTACTGAAATAGGGAGAGAGCACTTGGGATTAAAGCGAGGCAAAGTTAATCTTGCAAAGGGAGCAAGAGGAAAGCGAGCAAGGTGTGTGCTGTGTGAAGAGTGGGCAATGTTGAGAAAGAAATAGAATAGTCAGGGTCTTGTAAAAGTGAAGGCATCTTTATGTCAATCATCTAGTTTCAAAATGAATGGATCAACTGGATATGAACAAGGCTTATGACCGCATAAACTGGAGTTTTGTCTCTGCCATTCTTCAGAAATTTGGTTTTCATCATGAATGGATCAAGCTTTTGGAAGGATGTTTTATGAAACCTTGGTTTTCGAGTCCTTGTTAATGGTGCTCCTGCTTGGATATTTTCAAAGTAAAAGGGGCCTAAGGCAAGGTGACCCTATCTCTCCCATGTTGTTTATCATTGTGGCTGAAGCCCTTGGGAGGACAATCAAAGCTGCTGTAATATTGGTCTTATTTCAGGAATTAAAGCATCATCACAAACACAAGCAATTACACATGAACAGTTTGTGGATGATACTTTGTTGTTAACTCTTGCATCAGTTTTTGAGGCTAAGGTCATAAAACATATTCTAGAGCTATATGAGGATGCTATGGGGCAAAAGGTAAATTTTTCAAAGAGTAAAATTTATTTCTTTAACACTCCCATTCGGAGAGCGATTAAGATTGCTAGGATTCTTGGATGCTCGGTGTCTACTCTTCCATCCACATACCTAGGCCTTCCTTTATTTACAGGCAGAGCTACCGATTCCATGTGGACTAATGTAATTGAAAGAATTCGAGAGGAAGGCAGGCTGGATGGAAAGGGAATTTGTTATCTCAAGTCGGCAAGGCGGTTCTCACCAAGTTTTCCATTCAAAGCATCCCCTGTCTACTTTCTCTCTATTTTTAAAGCTCCTACAAGTGTCTACACTAAAATTGAACGAGATCCGAAAGAGGTTCCTATGGACTGGTTCTCGAATCTAAGCGAGCGCTTTCACTTGGTGTCCTGGGATAGGGTTTGCAAACCAAGGGAGTTTGGAGGTATTGGGCTAAGGAGAATACAACATTTAAACATGGCCCTCCCGGCCAAACAAGCATGGCGTCTTTTGACAAATGCAAATGCGAGAATGGATTACTATAATCAAAAGAAAGTATTTGCAAGAAATTGAATTCTTAAGTTATTCCTTTCCTCCCAGGGGATCAATTTTTTGGAAATCAATCCTTCAAACTAAAAACTTGCTAAGCAAAGGGCTACGTTGGAAACTGGGAAATGGAAGAAACATTGATTTTTGGGACCACAAATGGTTAAAGGACTATCCCCTCTCTGGAGACCCCATCATTTCAACCCTTAGAGCTTGGACAATTGAAGTTTTTGGTACCAAAGTTGCAGATTTTATTACTTTGTCAAACAATAGAAGGGTATGGAAGCCAATAATGAATAATGATCTACCAGGGGCATCAATAATATTGGAGAATGAATTAAAACAGTCTTTACTCCCTTCTGGAATTCTTGAGGACCAACTTATCTGGGAAGCTTCAGACAATGGGGAATTTTCTGTCAAGACTGCTTATCTGATGCTTATTGATAATGATGAACCTACTTTCCCTCACTTGGAAGTTTGGCCCAAAAGCATTGTTCCGAAGGTTGGGTTTTTTGCATGGCTGGCCATCCAAAATAAGATCCTCACCATGGATAACTTAATAAAAAGAGGTGTGATTGTTGTTAATAGGTGTTATCTTTGTATGTCTGAGTGGGAGTCTATTGATCATTTGTTTCTCTATTGTAATTTTTCTGTCTCAATCTTGTTAGGTCTGTTACAAGTGTTTCATATTTATTGGGTCCATCCTCGAGTCCATTTTTGACTTATTTGTCAAGTGGCCTTCCCCATTTTTGAATAGGCGTCTTAGGTATATGTGGAAGATCCGCCTTCATCACTACTTGTGGCAGATATGGTTGGAAAGGAATCGTCGGGCCTTCTTGGATAAGGTTTCTCAGTCATCCTTTGTCCTGTCAAAAATTTTAGCATATGCTAATGAGAATACTTGTTTAGTGCCTGCAGCATCTAGACCTCCAAATCCTTTTGAAGCTTCATTAGGCTAGTCATTAAACTTACCTCTCACCGATGGCCTCAATCATCCTCAAGTCTGTCCTAGAACCATGATCACATGGACCCCACCCCCCCTAGGGTGGATTAAGTTAAATTTTGATGGGGCATCTAGGGGCAACCCAGGTGAAGCCGGGGCTGGTGGCTTACTTAGAGACCACAAGGGTGAGGTGCTTGTAGCTTTTGCGAGAACATCTTGGAGCTCAAACTAACAATGTGGCTGAAGCAAGGGCAGTTTGGAGGAGCCTCAAGGTGGCAGAGAATTATCCAGGGAAACTGTTGGTGGAAGGTGATTCTCTTATTATTATAAATCTTCTAAAGAACACTAAGAGAGCTCCTTGGAGATTTGATGACTACATCCATGAAGCAAGGGCTCTAATTCATGACCGACCTGAGGCCATAATTTTGCATACCTTCCAGGAAGCAAACATGGCAGCTGATAGGCTGGCAAATGAAGGCATTGTAGCGAGCAAATTTGATCACGTGGACTGAAAATCTTCCTCATGCAGTCTCAATGGTGATAGATAATGAAAAACTTTAGATTGGAAGGCTCAAAGTGGATCAATGACGAGAAAATGGGGGCATTTTAAAAAAAAAAAAATTTGAACCTTATAATGGATTTTGTCATATTTGTTTTTTTTGTTCATGTGACTAGTGTTTTTTGCAGTGGTGGGGCACTCGATATAGGTTTTTTATCTACAAATTCATGCATGGGAAAAATCTGCTTTGGCCTCAAGTATTTCCCAAGGTGTGTTTGGATTCGATGTCGCAAAAAGGCCCTAGCAAGAAATAACAAAGTGTTGGAGATCCCTGACAATGAGGCACCAGACCCCACCATAATAGTCTTGGAGAAGATGACAATTTCATCAGCCTCCAACGGTATCAACCAGTTGAAGAGTCTGTCTGGCCTCATCAGTGCAGCTGTTGATTTGTGTGATTCCTTAAATCTTCTGTTTTATAGCCAGCAGTTCCAGGGGCACAAGGAGTCAAAGGCAAAATCTAAATATGATGGCAAGAACGATGATAAGAAGTTAGATGAGGACTACAAGGAAGACTGCTTGGCCTCTTGGCTGTCCATTCTATGGGATGTTTTTTTTTTTTTTTTTTTGACCATATTCTATTATTTTTATATGGGCACAAGCTACTCTGCATGGTGCTTGCATGATTAGTTTTTGTCTTTGTTAGTTCTTTTTTGCGTCTTTCTTTTTTGATGGCCATAATATTAGGCTTCCATAGTTTAGTTTGGTTGTATTCTAATGGAAGAGTAGGTCTTGGCCATTTTTGTTGTCAGTTTAAACTTTTAGGGCTTGGCCTTTGTCCAGTTGGTCAGTGGACCCTATTTTGTAAAATGGTTTTGGGTCAACCAGTTAAAACCCGATGTTAATTATAATATTCTCTTACCAAAAAAAAAATCATCTAGTTTCAAAATAGAAGTCCAAGTTGTTGCTTGGCATCAGGGGTTGGTGCTCCTTCCAGTTGGTGCTGGTAAATCAGGGGTTGGTGCTCCTTCCAGTTAGTGCTGGTAAATCAGGGGTTGGTGCTCCTTTTTTTGGTGCAGATAAATCAGGGGTTGGTGCTCCTTTCTGTTGTTGTAGATAAATAAGGGGTTGGTGCTCCTTCCAGTGGGTGCTGGTAAATTGATTGTAAAATTATTATTTTGCAAAGGTTGGATTTGGATGGGAGTCCAAACAGTCAATTTTGAGGAGTAGCCAAAACTGGTGAACCTCGGTACATCTTGTGTTGTGTGATGCTCTTTTGGTATATTTGCTTTATTGAGTTTTAAGCTTTCATTGTTTAGGCATTAAGAATTGTAGATTCAAGTTTTTAAGAGCTACACTGATTCATCCCCCCCTCTCAGTGTCATTGTGAGACTAACAATTGGTATCAGAGCCAGGTTCCTTTATTAGGCTAAATCAGCTAGGGTTGATCTTGGATTAGTATGCAATGGGTAAGAAGAATAGATCCTCCTCAAATAAGGCATCTCAGTTAGTTTCAGTTCCTGTGGAAGAGAATATTGAACTAGAAAAGATAGAAGAAGTGAATTCTGAAGTATGTGATGAAAACCTTGAGGGTGAAGTATATCTAGAAGGTGAGTTGATCGCTGCACTTGAAGAGTTGAATATAGAAAGGAAACAGAACAAAAGACTATCCAAGAAGTTGGAAGAATATGGGGATAAGATTGAAGATCTCTTCTTACAAATTCATAAAGCCAAGAAAATAGAAGAAGCCTTGAAGTCACACCTGGATGATAAAGAGATTGTTTGCTGCAAACAAGAAGAGGAGATTGTTTTATTGAAGAAACAACTAGAAGAGGCCAATACAAATCTCAAATTTGAGAAGAGCACAGAGTTGCTAGATGAAATGATAAGGCAAAAAAGAAGCCCCATGTCTAAGCTTGGTCTTGGATGTAAAGCTGAACAACCTTCATCTTCCAAATATGCATAGAAGAAGAAGTTCACTGGTGAAGGATCGAAGCAAAAAAAGTCTGAATCTGAATCTTCAAAAGGAAGAAAATATCAAAGGATATCTACAACAAAGCAACCACATCAAAAGAGGTTCTATAACTCTCACTCTATTCATAATAATGCTTTTAATGGCTATTGTTTTAGATGCAACCATTATGGTCACAAGGCAATTTATTGTGGATTGAATAATAGATCAAAGAGTTATGCTGGTAGAAATACAGTTGTTACTCCGGTTGAACACCATGTGCAATGTTTTAAATGTAATGGTCATGGGCACATAGCAAGGTTTTTTCCAAGAACTTTTGTATCTAATCTAAGGCAAGACAACATATTTCATCAGATGCAAAGAATGCAACACAGACAGGGAAGAAATCATGTGCATCAAAGAAAGGAAAATAATCATCCATCAAGGATGCACAAGAGACAACCACCCAAGAAAAATGTTCAAGTTCATGAAAAGGTTCAAAATAGGGATGCAGTTGAAAAACTCAAGCCCAAGTTCAAGAAAGGTTGGAGAAAGAAAGAAGAGAGGAAATCGTGTCTCCTTGGACTGAAGGAGATTACTCCTCTATTGCACTAAGCAGCTCCAGGTAGCACATCCTCAAGGGGAGCAATGTTAAAGTTTTATTTTAATGCTCCTATGTATTTGTGTGGTTATCTGAGGATGAAAGGAAAGTAGTCGAGGAGTTTTCGTAAAGTTTTCAAAATGTGTTCCAGTTCATGTAGATGTTTGTGGAGATAGTATCAAACTGGTGTGCTTTAGTAGAACAACATGGTGAACATCAAGGTTTTCGATGCAGCAACTAATAGGCTTTATCTGAGATAGAACATGCAGCATAGGCCAACGTGTCAATGAAGCCTGTAACTTTCCCAATCTGCAGATAAAATAGAATCCGTGGTGTGAGTGGGAAGGCATGCATTTCTTAACCAAAAATACAACACATCATTTGGTATAAGAGAGCATTAATTTTCTCTAAAGAAGTAGCAGTTTTCAAAGAGATGCCACAATCAAAGCAAACAGTGGCACTAGCACCCAGTTGGTCAAGAGTGCCAAGTGGCACATGCAAGGCAGAGATGTTGAGAGAATAGCGCCTAGGTGGTGAAGCGCCAAGGAGGACAAGATGCCTATGCACCTAAGAAATTCTTGCATTATTTGAGGAATGTGAGATATAGCCCGAGGAATCCCTTGATCACAATGAGGAGAAATGCTCCCTGGAATCGCATGAAGAACGTTCGCCTAAGACATTGAGTAGCCCTAACATATGCCCTAGCAGGAAGTAGAATACTGAGAGTTGATGACTGTGCGTAGATTGAGGTTCCAATGCTAGAGGTAATGGTCCAGAAGTATGAGTTTGAGTAAGGTGCACTATAGTTGGCCGTGAAGCATTTAACAAAATATTGTCTCCTGATTCGAATAGTTGAAAGTAAGGTGTGACCAACGGTGACTGTAGAAAACATAGACCAAGTTGAAAATGTAAGAAGGGATTTGGTTGGTGTTGTGGTACTATGTTTGATGCTTGCACAGAGTTGACAGTAAAACTGCAGTGTTGATACAGTGTTGGACAAAAGTTGGTACAAGTGTGAGTCACTTGTCAATTTTGTTGACAGATGTGAAATCAGCGTGTTTGAAATGGGAAGCTTGAAGAAGAGGTTTATATTGAGCAGCCAGATGGTTTCCAGCTTGGTGATGATTGGTTGAGTTGATTTGATTAAGCCTAGTCAAGTTATGTGTGAAGTGATTTTTAATGTTCTCTGAAATAAATTATTCCTTCATTCTATGTTGAGTTGAGATTGAGGTTAGAAGATATTAAGTCTCTAACAATTCTCTTTATGCTTCTATGAAGTGGATTTGATTTGAGATTGTCATTCATTGTTGAGTTCATTTTGAATACTACTTGAGCATGATTGATTGAGCCTTTGAGAAGGCCTTTGGGAAATATTTGAGGACAGTGTTGGGACAGACTTCTAGAGCAGATTTCGGACAGGTTCTTAGTGAGCTTGTTGGAGCAGATTTGGATAGGTTTTGTATGAGCTTGTTATTCAACATTGGACAAGTTCTATGTGAGCCTATTAAGCAGGTTCTATGTGAGCCTATTGACAGAGTACAAAGAATAGAGTCTCAATGGATAGAGATCCAGCAGCCAACACAGTTGAAGATAGATCTGAGTGAGGATTCTTCAATTGGAGAGAGGTCCACCAGTCAGTAGCGGATACCTTCGCAATAAATTGGGAGTGGTCATGCTTCCCAAGAATTGACTAGCTATTAGGACCACATTCTCAGGGGGAGCATTTATATATTTGATTATCTTTGTGCTCATATTTGTAATTTTTGCTAACTGTCATAACGTGTGCCTGAGAATGTTGTGCATGGACTCAAGGGGAGTCTGCAATAGCCCTTTGGTATTATTGTCAAAGGGGGAGAAGAATTATAGGAATTTGCATGTGTGTTGCCAACAATTCCAAAGGGGGAGATTGATGAGCAAGGTGCAGCAACAGTATTTTCATTGTTGTCAACACAGTCAGACAGATCGGTTGATGCTCAGACAGATCGGTAGATGCAGTGGACAGGAGTTCAGTGATGCAGTGGACAAGAGTTAAGAGGTTCTTCAGAGTATGTACAGTGATTATCCAAAATATCAAAGTGGCCCATATGCTAAAAATCAAAAGAAAATCACAAGGAAGAAAACTGTCGCGATATCACGACATGTTGAGAAGAAAGAAAACTGTCGCGATATCATGACATGTTGAGAGAAAGAAAAATTGTCACGATATCGTGACATGTTGAGAAGAAAGAAAACTATCGTGATATCACGACATGTTGAGAGAAAGCGCAAGCAAGCAAAACTGTCATGATTTCGTGACATGTTCGGAGAGAAAGCGCAAGCAAGCAAAACTATCACGATTTCACGACATGTTCGGAGAGAAAGCGCAAGCAAGAAAAATTGTCACGATTTCACGACATGTTCGGAGAGAAAGCGCAAGCAAGCAAAACTGTCACGATATCGTGACATGTTTGGAGAGAAAGAGCAAGAAAGCAAAACTGTCGTGATATCACGACATGTTTGGAGAGAAAGAGCAAGAAAGCAAAACTATCATGATATCGCGACATGTTTGGAGAGAAAGAGCAAGAAAGCAAAACTGTCGCGATATCGTGACATGTTCGGAGAGAAAGAGCAAGAAAGAAAAACTGTCACGATTTCACGACATGTTGGAAGAGAAAAATACAAGTAGAAAAAGTGTCACGATTTTGTGACATATTGCAAGAGGAAGAGGAGAGAGAAAAAGGTGTCACGATTTCACGACATGTTTCATTTTTGTGGTCCAAAGCGAAGAGAAAGAGGAGAGAGAAAAAGGTGTCACGATTTCGTGACATGTTTCTTTTTCACGGTCCAAAGCGAAGAGAAAGAAGACAGAGAAAAAGGTGTCGCGATTTCGCGACATGTTTAGTCCAAAGCGAAGAGAAAGAGGAGAGAGAAAAAGGTGTCACGATTTTGCGACATGTTTCATTTTCGTGGTCCAAAGCAAAGAGAAAGAGGAGAGAGAAAAAGGTGTCACGATTTTGTGACATGTTTCATTTTCGTGGTCCAAAGCGAAGAGAAAGAGGAGAGAGAAAAAGGTGTCGTGATTTCATGACATGTTTCATTTTCCCGGTCCAAAGCGAAGAGAAAGAGAAGAGAGAAAAAGGTGTCGCGATTTCGTGACATGTTTCATTTTCACGGTCCAAAGCGAAGAGAGATTGTACAGAAGAAAAAGTGTCACGATATCACGACATGTCGCATTTTTGCGACTTGAAAAGTGCAGGAAGGCAGAGAAGGAAAAGTGTCGCGATTTCGTGACATGTCGCATTTTCGCGACTTGAAGAGAGATGGAAGGCAGAGAAGGAAAAGTGTCACGATTTTGCGACATGTCACATTTTCGTGACCCGAAGGTAAGAGAAAGTGCAAAGGAGAAAAAGTGTCGCGATATCACGACATGTCACGTTTTCACGACCCAAAGGCAAGAGAAAGAGCAAAGGAGAAAAAGTGTCACGATATCGCGACATGTCGCATTTTCATGACTCTAGGAGGAGAGAGAAAGTAAGAAGGCAGAAGTGTCGCAATATCGTGACAAAAGTAAAAAGGAAGAGTACGGAGGCGAAAGTGTCGCGATATCGTGACATGTTGTGTTTTCGCGGGTACAAGCAAACAGAAGCAGCAAGGGGGGCGAAAGTGTCGCGATATCGTGACATGTTGTGTTTTTGCGGGTATGAACCAAGTAAAGCAGCAAGGAGGCTAAAGTGTCACGATATCACAACATGTTGTGTTTTCACGGATACAAGCCGAGAAGACGACAAAGAGGTAGAAGTGTCACGATTTCGTGACAGGTTGTTTTGGCACAAGCTAAGAAGAGAACCCAGCCAAAATAAGATATGTAACCGTTAACTAAAGTTATACATCAGTTACAGGTGGTTACAGAAAGAAAAATCATGCAGCTAAATTAAGAACAATTAACTAAAGTTATACGATAGTTACAGGGGCCGTTACAAAAGAAATATCATGCAGCTAAAATAAGAATAGTGAACAGAAGTCAGAACGACAGTTACAGGGGCAGTTACGGGTTGCATGCATAAATATGGAAGTTATAAATAGAATCGAATATGCATGCATGCATAGAAATGAAATACGAACAATCATGTTAGGGGTACATGTGTAAATTTGTAACATGCATCGTGTTTGACGAAAAGCCTACCCTATATATATACAAAAGTAGTTACAGTGAGAAGGCGTTACAACTGACAAGTGGCGCATGAGAAATGAAAGGAGTTACAACTAGATTTACAAAAAATACAATAAGGGTATAAAAGGTGGTCTGCGCGTAGGTTTACTACCTGCCGAAATAGTGTGAAAGAGCTGCTGAAACAGGGAGAGAGCACTTGGGATTAAAGCGAGGAAAAGTTAATCTTGCAAAGGGAGCAAGAGGAAAGCGAGCAAGGTGTGTGCTATGCGAAGAGTGGGCAATTTTGAGAAAGAAATAGAATAGTCAAGGTCTTGTAAAAGTGAAGGCATCTTTATGTCAATCATCTAGTTTCAGAACAGAAGTCCAAGTTGGTGCTTGGCATCATGGGTTGGTGCTCCTTCCAGTTGGTGCTGGTAAATCAGGGGTTGGTGCTCCTTCTAGTTGGTGTTGGTAAATCAGGGGTTGGTGCTCCTTCCAGTTGGTGCTGGTAAATCAGGGGTTGGTGCTCCTTTATGTTGGTGCAGATAAATCAGGGGTTGGTGCTCCTTTCTGTTGTTGCAGATAAATCAGGGGTTGGTGCTCCTTCCAGTGGGTGTTGGTAAATTGATTGTAAAATTGTTATTTTGCAAAGGCTGGATTTGGATGGGAGTCCAATGTGATGCTCTTTTGGTATATTTTCTTTATTGAGTTTTAAGCTTTCATTGTTTAGGCATTAAGAATTGCAGATTCAAGTTTTTAAGAGCTACACTGATTCACCCCCCCATCTTAGTGTCATTGTGAGACTAACACCGACATCAACATTTTATATTTTTGGCTATCTCATACTTAGTCAAAATTTGAGTCCATCGTAAAAAGAAAAAATGAACTCTTTTGAATTTTATTCTAAGCTTCAGCTGTGTCCACTGTTAAAAAAATTTATGCTTATTTTTGACATCATCATTTCAAAATCTGACAACTCTCTATACTTAGCATAATTTGGCATCGTGTTGCTTGCATAAGCTTAGCCGATATTTACTTATCTTCCTCTTGATATGATGACTATTTTAGATGTTCGAATGAGCTTTTGAGGCTTCCTTAGAAAAATGTCATAACCTTTAATTAGCAAAACAATTCTTCTTTTGAGTGATGTGGGCAAGTTATTCTACCCACATTATTGGCATCTCATGGGGGGTTTATGCTTGTAGAAGCATAGAACCTATATAGTCTTATCCTATTAGGCAATGGAGTAAAAAATAAAACAAAAATAATAAAATGGAGTTAAAATTTACCTGTACAGGGTCCAACCTCTTATATGCTTCCCATATTTTATGTCTCAATTGTTCTATTGGATTATTCTTGTTCTTCTTCCATAGCTTCTTTAGACATTTTTACCTATTGACTAGTTGCTTGAGAAACTGAATGAGTAGCTATCAGCTAGAATAATCTTCACATTTTGTCTCACATATTTTGAGAAGGGACATGCATTACTTTGAATTATGAAGGACTTCCTACAACTCAAAGTAGTGTTCATAGGAGGGGTCCTTATATCTTCATACCAATTCTTTAGATTTTGATAGCACCATAGAGAGCCTATAGAAGAAGGCAATGATTTTCTCTATTGTTAAAGGCTCAAGCAATGCATCAATCTCACTTTCATTGTTGAGCTCTTGATCCAATCATTCTATGAGTTATTTTTCATTATAAATATATCCATTTGTATCCAAGAATCCTAAGACGCCAATATTATTGACCTCTTGGACTACCAAATTTATTTTATTAGTGCTTATTTTGAGGGAACTAATTATTTCCCCTCCTATAATAAGTTGACTTCCAGATATGACCTGATTTAAGTAAAATTTGGACTCACCTAGGTATCTCTTTGAGCACTTTTGTTAGTTGAGGGTATTCTCCTTTATTTCTTAGCATATGGCATGTGGCCTCTACTTGCTACACTTTACTCATCAGCTCATATCTTCCTCTACTAAATTCTTCTTTTGTATCTTGGATCAATTATCAATTTGCACTATCCTTTTCACCAAAGGGAAAGCTTTCATTGAAATATTTTTGATCTTGATCCAATACCAACCTTTGAATTGCTTAAACACATCTTTAGAGATCACCTAGCTCTAAGGCATTTCTCTCTATTTCTCTATCTTTGATTGAACTACTGCCATAATTTCTTCCTGGCTCTAGAGTTTTGACTTCAACACTTGTATTACTTTCTTTTGTGCTTGCATTTTATTGCTCCCTTGTTGCAATTGCTTCTGCAAGTTCTATATATGTTCTTCTTTCTACTGTAGTTGCTCTTTAGTGGGAGACTTATCTATTATAGATTCCAGATCCTGAATCTCATTTTTGAGACTATATTTTTCTATCTTTTCCTTATTTAGCTTTTGGTCCAAAGCTTCAATATTCTTCTTAGTAGATATAAAATTTGTGTCTGTTTTATTGCTCTGGAGGAACAATGTGTCTTCTTTAGTATGAAGTGCCTTGAGTGTATCAATCTTAGGAATATTAGAAATATCATACCTATAAATATTAATGTGGTAGTCCATTGTCATATTTGAAATTGACTTCTTAATCTTAGGATAAGCAACCACTTTGACTCATTCTTTGGCAATTGGATCCACTTCATGATATGTTTCGGTGGTTGTCTTCTTTGTTTTGTCTTGCGATTCTTGCTGCTCTACCCATTTTTTATTATTTATTTCAATGTTTGAATCATAGAGAACACTTTCAAAAATGGATGCTTAGAAGTAAGGGAAGAAGTGAAGGCAGATTAAAAATATGATAAAATCATGGATGGGGGATTCAATGATACAATACTGGTATTTACAAGGTTTCACATATATACATCTTTTGGGATTGTTTGGGTTTCTTGTAAATAGGAAGTGGTAATTGTTTTTGGAGATAGATTATCTAGGGTAGAAGCCTCTTTAGCAAGGGAAGATGGTGGGGGTAGCTACTTAGGTGGAGGATGTATAGGTGGTGGAGCAGGGGAAGAGGAGGGAGACATACCTGATCCTCTTACTTCCAACACCAACTCTTAGACTATTGCATAAAATCTTTCAATCTACATTTTAGTCATTAAAACTTCTTGCTCCAGTTGTCATATTTTAGCTGCTCTTGTTATCTCTTTTTATCTAGTGCTTAAATGACTTCTATTTTGCTCTTTCATTCGAATTTTTTTATGTTGAGCATGTTGCTAGGATTTTGTTGGGACTTGGAATTTTTTGGGCTTGATGTAGTGGATGTATTTTTTGTATGTGCCACTGCTTATGCTACTTTCACTTTTTCAACCTATCATGTTGGTGCTTATTCACTATATTTTGAAGAAATATCAATTACTAGAACAATATTAGGTACAACAGCCTTCTTAGCTTAGGTTTTTTATTTTATCTATAAAGGTAGGTCCTTTGAGCTTGCATCTTCCTCTAAATCCTTACAGTCAACCAAGGACCCTACCCTAGTGGAAGTTTGTTGAGGGACCTATTCTTCTTCTTGTTCTTCTTCATATGCCTCTTCCTCCTGAAACCTTAGTATCGTTAATTTTGGATATCTTTATACTTGGTGATATTCCATCCACTTTTCATATTCAACATCAAATTCCTTTTCAAATATCTTATTAAAGACACTAGAAAAACCTTTCTTCTTCTTATCATATTCGCAACATGAGATCCACCGTTCTCTAATATTTTTCTATTTCCATTTTATATTATCTTTATTCTCATATATGAGTTCTTCACTTATTCATTGCTCCTAATTTATTGTTGGATCATAAAATTCTTTGAACTCATAGCATATCCTTCATGGAGATTATTCTTACATTTTATTGATATTGATTTTTATGGTTGGATCTTCCTCATGTTTTCTAAACTACTTAATATTTGGCTATGGTAGATGATCAAATATTGGGGGCTTATTATTCAATTCTACCAATTTATATTTAATTCCACATGTGTGGCACTATCTACAATTGGAGGGCATTGAGCTTATTGTTAAAGATATTTTCTTGACCCCTTTTTGTCATGGATATATTTTCAAACTTGAAGGGATAGTGGCAAGTGTAGGCTTTCTTGTCTTTGAATTTAAAATTCTCATATGCTTCATCTATTTACCTACATAGTTACATATAGAATACCTAGTATATGACATAATATCTGAGTAGGTAAGGGGTTTTGGGGAAGCTGTACACTCTAATGATGGTGTCATTTTACAAAAAATACCAATTTCTTAATGCACAATTCTTGCCTCATAACTAATCTATAGATTAAGATCTAGGGTAAGAAATTTGACCACAAATGGATGTTAGTGTGGGTCCTAGAAATATTTTATTAAATTCAAGGTATGGAGAAGTTTCTCTAAGAAGTTGGGTCTAGTCAACTCTAGGGCGATCTTGCTCATTATCTCTTGTTTGGAGCTTAATATTGTTAAGTATGAAGACATATAGAAAATAAATAAGCACACTAAATATGATGGATAGAAAAATTAATTTCTTTTATTTTGAGGTCAACCAACTGATGATGGATTTAGCAACTTAAAAAGCGGACCTAGTCAAAGAATACAAGGTCATTAGCACTTAAACCATCATAGTTATGTATGTTAGTGACTACATAAGCAATGGATATTTAATAATCATATATATATATATATATATATATATATATATATATATATATATATATATATATATATATATATTTCGTAGTCCAACCCTAGAATTACAACTATCATGGACAATACTATTTGTATAAATTTCTTAAATTTTTCAAGCTTTAGAGGCTTTTTTGGGAATTCATTTGGGATTTCCCCTATATGCTTACCTAACCAAGCTTTAAGAGTATATTTCTTTAAAAATCCCTTATTTTCATCTATGTCAATAGGCTTACCTGGTTGTGCTTATACTACAAAAGCTCTTTTTATTCCTTCTTATATTATGGCAAATAGCCTTCTCCCTTTCATGTCATACATTGTTGTTGTTTGTGCATCATAATTCTTAGTAATTACTTTAACTAGCTCAGGACAGGGGTGGATGAACCTAGGTATGTATAATTCCATAGTGTCAAAGTTATATTCCAGGGCTTCACTATGGATTATTTTAGAAGTTAGATCTATCATTCTTTCTAATTTTAAGAGAAGATTCATGATCCCAAGATTTATGGCACTGAATTTATCTTTATTGATATTTGCAATATTTTGGAAAGTATACATCCTTATGGCTCCCTATAGGATATATGTTCTTTGATAGAAGTATATAAGATTGGTTTGATAAAACCTATATTAATCCTTGTTTCTAGCGAGCTTCCTTATGTCTCCCTAGTAATGAGAATGAGTACTCATAAGGATTTTTAGGTTTTCTATATAGCTTATATATTGCTAATGGATTTGAAACTTGATAAACAATAGACTCTGATGTTACCAAGTTTTGTAGAATGCCTTATGACTCCCTAATATGTTTTGGACAAGATATGAAGTGCTTTTGTAAGATATAGTTCAATCTTGGTTGATTTTGTAAAGATATGTATATGCTAAAATCAACTTCAATTGTCCTTATTGCTCCTATTGAACTAAGCACTTGTTCTAGATTTCAAGAGGTTTTAATGTTGGATATTTTGTCTCTATTTGAGAGGATTTGAGACATGTAAATATTATAATTTCCAACCTTTATATGATTTTGATAAACCTCTTATAATGGCCCTTTGAGATTTGATTTTAATTTTTCTAATTTCTAATAAATCAATTTGTAGTAGTAGACCTTATGACTCCCAACTTTGGAAAATTAGAAAATATAATAATATTTGCAAAGTATTAAATGATTCAACCTAAGTAGAAGGACTTATATCTCCTAGGTTAGTTTGCAAATAGTATTCTAATTTTTGGTAAGTTATCTCCTCTATCTTTTTCTTTCTCAACCTTAAAAATAATCCTTAAAATTATGACCTTATATATCCTATGTTTGAAAGCAATATTAATGAGATATTTTTCTTACCTTATCCCCCTTGACTTCACACTTGAATTGCACTGGTCTTGATTAAAATATGATAGTCTTCTATGTACCATTTCTATGGTGCTTGACTTGATGAGTTTGAATGACCAAGTGTAGTATGGTTGTCGGGATTCCTCTTAGATGCTTGGAGAGTAGATGTTGGTCCTTTAATAGAATCTTAAATGCTCCTATGCTCTCCTTTCGTGCTACACTGTGAAATAGATTGACTAGACTATGCTTGCTCTTCACACACTTTGCGAATTTTGGATGTGAATACTATCATTTCGATCTCTATGCTGCATATATGGGTAGTCTTCAACGTACAAGTGGTACTTTAGTTTATTGGAAGTGCTGCCACTTCTTATAATGTTGTTGCACCAATAGTTACTCCTATGTAGCATAATCTTCTTGCTTTGAGCACTCTCAATGTTCATCTCTTGAGCATTAGAGAAATGATAGCTATGAGGGAATAATGTTCCAAGTGGCACAAAGGCCTTTTGCATGGAGTTTTATTTGTAACACCTATGAGAAGGAGATTTTAAATCCTTTGAATGTCTTCCTCCTTAGCTTGCTTAGATTTCTTGAATAGCAAGCAAATTATTTTCTTTTGTGGGTAATTCTTGAGTCACCGTGGAGCTTTGGATGAGGATTAGGTAGCTCTATTGCTACCCTTTGTTGATGTTACTCCCAATGTAGCATCCATTTTCCTTCTATATTCTTATACCTTCATTGTGCTTCCTATTCATGATGATAGAGGTGAAGCTTGATGTGTCTGAATGTTGAATGTGCTCTATTCATTTTGTTTTATGTAGATAGCTTTTTCTCCTTGATATGGTTTACGTAAATATCTGTGATAGATTTCCTTTTAATTATGTAAATAGTTGTTGAAGGCTTATTTTAATTTACGTAAAAGCTTCCTTTGTCTGCAAGTTCGATCTTGGAAAGAATACCCTTTTGGTGTTATAGAATGCTCAATCTTTTGGCCCTTCCTTTGGATACCTTTTATCCTGTACCTATTGTGCTTCAATGAGATATCCTCCTGATCTCTTTTGATTTAGGTATTGGATTGATTCTGAAGAGGTTTTTCTTCCTAAATTTCTTGTAGAAAAGCTTTCCCTAGTTACTGGATCACATTTACTTGCAAAAAAAATATTAGAACTGAAATATTCTTCTAAATTAGATTCTCTCCTCTATAAATATTCTTAAGGATAAAAGGTATCTATGGCCTATTTCAGTATCAAGGATTTTATGGCATGTTCTTCAATATCAAGGTTTTTATGGCCTGTTCTTCAATATCAAGGCTTTTATGGCCTGTTCATATAATCAAGGCTTTTATGGTTTTTTCTTCAATATCAAGGCTTATATGGCATTTTCTTCTGGATCAAGGCTTCTATGGCCTTTTATTCTTGATCAAGGCTTCTATGACATTTTATTCTTGTGAAGTTATTCAATCTATCAATGGATATCTCCTGTATCTAGACTTCACCACAATTATTTTCCAAAAGATTCTTTTGAAGTATTCTCCTCTCTGTAATAACTATTCTCTGCACTATGAAGGCACTTCGACCTTCAGGAAATGAAGTTGAGTTATCTTAGCTTTTTGTTGTATGAGGTATCTCAATTATCTAAGTATTAGTTCCCTACAATAAAAGAAACTTTCAGGTAAGTATTTCCAGATCTCTTAGCTTCATTAGATGATTCATCAAACTAGTGGATCAAATGTTGATTTCTAGTCTTCACGAGTTTTCCTTCAACTCCGTGGAAATATTCTAGCCCTGTACAATCTCAATATTGCTAGAATTAAGATTTTAGTTCTCACTTGTAACTCTCCCTAATTCTACCACCTAGACTCTTCTAAGAAATTTTGATAGTGACTGGTCCAATGGTGTATTAGGTTCTCAAAAAACCCAAGATCAAATAATAATGGTGGTTTCCCTATAGACCTATTGTGGCTTGATCTACTATAGCTCTGATACCACTATTACCTATAGATACCACATACAATGGGAAATACCAATCACAATATGAAGAAATAAATAAAGTAGATCTGTGAGATAACTAAAATATGCTATAAATATAAATGGAAAAAATATTACAATAGTAGTTATGGAGGAAATGGACACTCCATAGTATATGCTACTACTCCATGAAAGAGCTCTGAGCTTATAGCTCACACACACACACTACCCTACCACCTATCTACTACACACTAATTGTGATGCTTTGATTTCTATATCTATGGTTATTATATAGGAATATAAGTTCCTTGGCCAACACTCTATCTAGTTGTACAAGTGGACATCTTGCACATTAACACTTGTGCATTTATTATATTTTATGAAGTAACATGACAAATTCCTTCTAAAGTAACCTAATGTCCTAAGTATGTACCAAGGAAGGTACATTTACATGACCCAAATAATGTAATATGATCTATTTCTAATAGATTCAAATGAACTCATGGATGTTAAATTGAAAGGTTCAAAGTTCAATTGGTATAATTAGAGAGAAGGAGGTAGCCTCATTCAACTCAGATTATATAGGTTATTCATATCCAAATATGTTATTCCATTCTTCAGAGACACCTCTCTTTCTTCTCTTCCTAGAATTGTTTTAGATCACAATCCATTGGTTTTTGAAGCCCTCAGGTATGCCCCCTTGTTTAGGCCCCATTTTTTATTTGAGTCCATGTGGTTTCAACATGCAAATCTCAGACCCAAATTTTTAGAATGGTGGCACCAACAATTTAAGGATCCTCAAATCTACCAAATTGCTTTGAAACTTAGGTTTATCAAATATAAGCTCAAGGTTTGGAACAAGGAAGTGTTTGGTAATATTTTTGAATCTAAAAAGATCATTTCTACCCAACTCAGTTATATTTAGGATCAACTTCAATCTAGAATTATTGATCCTAACATAAAACTCAAGGAGAAAATTTTGCTATCAAATTTTCATAATATTCTAGCAAAGGAGATCTTTTGGAGGTAAAAATTTTGAGCTTTATGGCTAAAGGAGGGAGATGCTAACACTAATTATTTCCATGCTTCCACCCTTAGGTACAAAAGTGCTAATAAAATTAGAGAGCTCCACAAGGATTATGGATTGATTATTGATAACATTGTTGACAATCATATCTGAAGCAGTTGATCACTTTTTGAATATTTTGGGCCCTTCTAATCCTTGTCTAGCCCATATTTCAAAATCTCTTCTCTAACACATCCTACAAATTATTAGCCAAGAGTCCAATAACTTCCTGGTTCAACCTTTTACCCATGATGAAATCAAAGATCCACTTTTGTCCATGGTTGATGACAAAGCCCTAGGTCTAGATGGATTTCCTCCTAGGTTTTTCCAAGCCTTCTAGAAAATTATTGGCAGTGATGTTACTGCTACTATTCAAGAAATCCAAAAAACTAATATTTTTCCAAGGAGTGTCAACTCAAGTTTTTTAACTCTCATTCCCAAATCCCATGAATGCTCCTCCTTGTTTGATTATCATCCTATTAACTTATGTATTGTTCTTTATAAAATCCTAACTAAGACCATTTCTAATAGACTGAAAAGTATTTTACCCTTTATCATTGACCCCTATCAAGGAAGTTCTATTAAGGGTAGGATTATAACTAATAGTGTTATATCCATCCATGAGCTCATCCATTTAGTTACCAAAAGTGGGAAATTAGGTTTCTTCCTTAAATTAGATATGAACAAAGCCTTTGACGGAGTCTCATGGGACTTTCTCTTTGATATCCTTTCTAAGTTTGGGTTCCATTTAGGATGGATTAACCTCATTAAAGCTTGTGTCTCATAAACTTGGTTTTTGGTTCTCATTAATGGATCATCTATGAGGTTTTTTAAAATCCAAAGAGGGCTTAGAAAAGCTGAACCATTGTCCCCCCTTATCTTTATTATCCTTGTTGATTCTTTAGGGAGAACTCTCAAGGCTTCCTATTCCTCTGGAGCTATATCCAGTTTCAAAGTTACTTTTGGTCTCAGTACCATTTCCCATTAGTATTTTGTGTATGATACCATCCTTATCACTCATTCCATTGTTCCTGAAGCCCAAAAAATCAGATCTATTATGGGTTCCTATGAAGAAGCTACAGGCCAAAAAGTCAATTTTAACAAGAGTAGTATTTTCTTCATCAACACTACCAATGATAGATAGATCAAAATCACTAGAATATTGAGTTGCACCATTTCCAAATTCTCTTCCATGTACCTTGGTCTCCCTCTTTTCTAGGGGAAACCCGATGAAGGAATGTGGAACAATGTCATATAAAGAATGATAAAAAAAGTTGGCAAGTTAGAAGGGCTTTCTTCTAAGTCAAGTGGCCAAAGTTACCCTTGTCCAAGCCTACCTCCAAGGTATACCCTTATTTTTCCTTTCAATTTTCAAGGCTTCGATGTTGGTGTGTCATAAAATTGAGCAAATCTAGAAATGATTTCTCTAGCATGGATCTGAGAACAGATTTAGATTCCCTCTTATGGCATGGGATACAGTTTATTCTAAGAAGAGTCAATGTGAGTTGGGCTTCAGGAGAATCCATAGAATGAACCTGGTTTTAATTTGTAAATAGGGTTGGATCAAAAATTCCTTCCTCATGGCTTAGCTTTTTGGAATGTTTTCAATCAAATCATTCATATTCTTAGGAAGGGCATCATATGGCACCTTGGTGATGGGTCTTGAATCCATTTCTAGGAAGATCCATGGCTCCTAGACCATGCTTTGGTTAATGACCTAGGCCTTTGTGTTAGAAAATATTTTTTGGATCACATATTTGGTAGCAAAGTGGGCCATTTTATCTCCCATGATCCTCATATATGACTTGTTTGGAAAATTTTTCCCTTTGGCCAAGACCATCCTAAGCTGCATTCTACTTGTAGGAGTCTTTCATATTTGCTCAGAACCTTTTTTATCCTAAATAATCCCACTCAGGATACTCTCTTTTGGTAGGTTTGTGAGTCTAGTCTCTTTTTTGTAAATTCTATGTATTTCCTTCAAGAAGAGCCCTCTAACAATTGGTTTCCTATCAATCATATCTGGTTGAAGAATCTCGTCCCCAAAATTGCTCACTTTTTTGGTTGGTTGTCCAAAATAGAGTGTTAACTATTTATAAACTTTTATCTTGGGGTATGATTCTTCCCAACCGATGCTTCCTTTGCCTGTCTATGTGGGAGTCAATCACTCATATTTTTTGGAGTTTCCTTTTTCAGCCTAGGTCCTCTATTCCTTATTTTCTATTATTGGTATTGCATGGACCATCCCTAATTTTGTGGCTATCCTTTGTGCTTAATGGCCTAAACCTTTTAAGTTTTTCCATATTAGATCATTTTGGTCTTTTATCCTTCCCCAATTTTTATGGAAAGTGTGGATTGAAAGGAATAAGAGGGATTTTTGTGACCTATCTAGAGACCCTAACTCTATCCTTTACAGGATCCTCTCTGCTACATTTGAAAATATAAACTTGGTTCCTCACTTGACCATCCTTGCATCAAGTTTGAGTCCAAGTTGGCTTACACCCTTAACCTAATTATTGATTCTAATAGTCAAACCCTATCAAAAGTAGATAGGTCTTTAGTTGTCTAGACTCCCCCCCTTGAGGATGGTTTAAATTAAATTTGGATGTGGATGCTAAAGGTAATCCTAGAAGAGAAATCTATGGAGGTGTAATTAGGGATGACCAAGCGAGGATTATCCTCTCCTTTGCTAAGAATTTAGACCAATCGGATTATATTGTTGAAGCTAGGGTGCTCTTCCAAGGTCTCATTGTTGCTTAGGAGCTTAGCATTCATAACCTCATCGTTGAGGGAGACTCTCTCAATAACATTAACTACCTAAAAGGATCTCAAACCCCTCCTTAGAGCATCCTCAATTTGATCCAAGAGCCTAAGCTTTGATTTAATAATTTTGATAAAGTTCATATCCGATATATTTTTTGAGAAGGCAAAAAAGTTGCTGACACTATAGCCAATCATGGTTTGAGCGAGGAATCCTTAATAATTTGGACAAGGGAGTTTCCCTAGTAATTGTTGGACATATGTATTCCCAATGATTTTTACTCATCCAACTAGCATTTTTGAGTCCTACCTTTACCCAAGTTTTCACAACTCATACCTTTTCCCTTTATCTCATGTTGATTTTCTCAATCTGAACTTTCGTTGTGTTTCCAAATGGATATTTTTAAAATTTCCATGAGATCCCTAGAAGTCTAGCCTTGTTATCATCTTTGGCACTGGTTTTCATTCAAATTTGGTTAATGCCCATAGTGGTCACCTTGTTTTAGTGTGCCCCTCATCAAATTCTACCTAGAATATTTATTTTCAATGGAGTGTTCCTCATCCCAAGACCCATTTTCTTTAGCTCACCTTTCTAATTCATGAGTGACAATTCTCTATTTCTAATCTATGCCAACCATTGAGTTCCAATGATTTTTTGTGGTGGTTCAGTGTGCCTTGTTTTTCACTGCTCTTTCCTTTTACTGGTGAATTCCTTATTGATTTTTGTAAGGCATATGTGGTGAAGTTTTTCCAAATCAAATCTTTTCATAAATAGCCTAGATCGGTTGTCCTCCCCAATTGTGATGACATGCCCCTCTTCAGCTATTTGGGTAACTCAAATTTAAATTGCATGCATTCACAAATTCCATTGCTTTTAAGGGGGATATTATTACCTAGTTTCAGGAGTGGTTTGGGCTCTGTGTTTTTTGGCTGGAAGTGGTTAAGGATGGTTCTCGTGGAGCCCAAATCTCTCCAGCTTTAACCTATGGTGGAGGAAATTCTTGAGTCCCATGGTTTGCTTCTATTTCTAAGGAAGTTCCAAGGTTTTGACCTATAATTATCTATGAAATTTGTTTGATCCTAGGACAATGGCACTAACACCCTCAATGGCCTCACTTTCACTATCATAATTGACCTTCTTGCTGAAATCACTGGTACTGCAAATGATAGCAAAACTAGTCGATGTGATAAGCACTCCATGGTGGGTGAGTTGATGTATTTTAGAGATAAAGGTAATTTTTTTGCTAAGAATGATAATGGGTTTGTTAGGGAGGATCTCCCATGCTTGTGGAATAGAGTGCTTGTTGTTAGGGTAAAATAGGTAGTATATTGCATTGTACTACATAGGTAGATTATTACATTTACTTTTCTACTTTTTACTTTCTACCATGTAGATATTTACTATCTTAAATATCTAATGGTTAATCCTAAATATCCTAGGTAAGAGTTCTAAACCTAACACTCTACCTACGTTAGCATTCATTTAGCGTGGATATAGAGAGATTAGTTTTCTTTCTATTTTGTAATATATTTAAATGAATGCTTTATTCGTAAAGCTAATGTTAATGCAATTATCAATTTAATTAAACCTACCTATCTCTTGGTCACATTGGTACCAGAGCTAGAGCGAGGAGTTTGACAGAGTGAGGAAATACAACACCAAATTTGGTGACCCTTAATTATTTCCTATGCCCATTTTTTAATACTCCTAAGCTAGGTTTTGATTATTTTATTTTGGCATTTTATTTGTTGTTAGGATTTATTAATCTCGTAGGATGCGGATCCCAATACAAGGCGTAGATCCCGACGTAGGGCCGTTTTGACCCTAGTCATAATCACAACCCGTAGAGATTTTTTTTTGTCCCCACGTGGATCGCGACCACCTACGGGCCCATAGTTCCCACCATGGGAGTGTACGAGGGTAGGAGGCCCTCACACTCCCCATGGCATTTTGGACATGGATCTCGAGGTCATGGTGGGAATGCCTAGAGGGTAGGAGCGCCATCACCTATCCCATGGCATGAATCTTGAAGTATGGAATGCTTCAAGGGTAGGAGCACCCTCATGTTCCCCATAGACCTACATGCACCCTGAGGTGAGGCGGTGGTAACATGAACCTACACACACCCTAAGGCAGTGTAGATCTGACTCGACCAACAACTAGGTGACACATGGCACTTTGGCCATGCGCCACCTAGCATCTGATCGAGATGGACTAGACTGACACATGGATTGGACTGACATGTGGGACTCGACCTGACATGTGAGACTCGATCTGACACGTAGACCTCCATTTTTGTGCCACATGGTTGTCGATAAAAGGAGACCTAGACTCGATTTCTCGAAGGCAATCACGAGCATAAGTGCTCGTTGAGGCTTTTAAAGGCCTCTGCATCCTTTATAGGATGCATGTGGGATTTATCCCACTTATTTCCAAAGAAGCTCGTGGGCTTCTTTAAATCTCAGGCCTCGTAGCTTGAGAACCAATCCGCGGGCTTGGTAAGTTGGCCAAGGTGGACGCCTTAGGCCAACAGGAGTCGACGGATCGACTCCTGCACCCGCCATAAGCAAGTTAATATTTTTTTTGATGAAAATTTTATAGTTTTTGGCCTAAATTAATATTTTTATTTAAATTTTTATGCTTAAAATTATTTTTTTAAGTGTTTTAAATTAGAATTTTTCATGTTAGTTTTTCATAAATTATATCAATTTTGTTTAACTATTAAATTGATGTTTTTTATTTAAAATTTTATGTTAAATTTTATTTTAAAAAGCTTTAAATTTTTTATATATAGCATTTAAATTTATAATACAAATGCCAAAATCCTTATGCAACTAAACCATTGTTGTTCTTTAGTTTTCTCCGCATGTGGAGATAAAGAGAAATGAATCGAAGACACATTTTGTTGCTTACAATTTCATCAAAATTTCCTTTATTTTTTCATCATTCTTCTAAGTTTTAATGAAGATCAAATCTTGGGTGAGGAAAGCTCTTCGTAGAAAAAGAATCATCAGAAAGAGAAACAACAAGATCATATTTTCATCATATGCTTCATGAATATCGTAGATCTATACCTCACTCTCACTTATCTATACTGATCCATGGAAGGGGTTGGATAGAAGCTATGGTCCCTTGAGGATTCATGATCCTTTTGATCAAAATGCACCACCAATTTTTGAGTGTTGAAAACAAAAACCAAGTCATGTGTCGACTGGTCTGGAAGCCTTTCAAACGTGGGTCATGTGTCAAATTGTCTTTAAAGCAATGCTTGCTTTCTAAATTTTTTAATCATTAATGGGGGATAGAAGTTACATTTGTGCTTCTATTTTTTGCAAAATTGTAAAGACAAATGGGGGATTTTCTAGAATAATAAAGGTGCATTCTCGATTGTACTCGACACCTTTTTCAAAAATTGGCTTCATTAGGTGCATTTTTGGTTGCATCCGACACCTATAGTGATAAATAATTTGGGTTGATCTATTTTTTATTGTTACACTATACATCATTTTGCAATTAAACAATCATAAAAATTGAAGAGCACTTCACACTTGAAAACCCAAATTTCACTACAAATCGTGCTACATCTTGCATAGGTTAAACAAAGTCAAATTTTTAAATAATCCTCACCCAAAGGTCCAAAACTACAAACACCTTTATTTACTCTCTTTGTTTGGCTTAATTACCTCAAAATTTTCATCCTTCTTGAAGGGTGTTAAGGCAGGTGCCATTAAATGTCCTAGAGAGCACAATCAGAAGTATTTCAAAATCTACCCATTTAATTTGCTCTATTTGTTTGGCTTAAAATCCTCAAACTTTTCATCCCTTGTTAAGGGTGTTAATGCAAGTTCCATTAAATATCTTATAGAAGCAAATTAAACATCTTCCATATACTCTTTTGAGGGTATAGTGCAAGATACAACCATCTTCGTCCTATCAAATTTGAAACCTTCACCATGGCCATGATGCACAAGTATCTCATCGAGAGCCAACTTCTCAAAGGTTAAAATTATTTTGAATGGAAGACTAAGATGAATTCTATCTTAACTATAGAGGATCTATGGTATATAGTTGATGGAAGTGAAACTAGACCTCAATCAGCAGGAGCATATCAAACAACATTTGATAAAAAGGATAGAAAACTATCCTTAATGATCTTGCTAGCCATTACTGATGATATCCAACCTCATATCAGTGAAGCTAAAAATGGTAAGGAGGCATGGGATGCCTTAACAACCATATTTGTGGGAAAGAATCAATAAACAATTCTTCACCTCCAAACACAACTTCATACTCTTCATATGAAATCTAGAGAAACAATAGAGCTATTCCTCTACAGAGTGGCAGAATTGAAAACAAAACTGCAATCCTTAGGAGAAAAAGTGGAAGACCAAGTCTTGACCTCTATCATTTTGAGGGCTCTTCCTGACTCCTGTAGAATTTTGATCACTTCATTACAAGTCTCTGGAAGGACAGTGACTTTTGTCAAGTTGGTAAATATACTTCAAACAGAAGAAGCTAATCAACTCCATAGAGATGAGGCATCTAACAATGCTCTTTTCTCAAACAGACAAGGTGGTAAGAAAAAGTGGAATCAACAACAAGGTTCTTCTTCTAATAAAAATATGGGTAAAGGCAAAGAGACTCGGTAGAAGAAGGAGTATTGTAAGATTTACGACAAGGACACTCATGAAACCAAAAGATGTTGGTTTAAAAACAAACCGCCCAATGAACAAGGAAACAATAAGGGCAAATACAAATCAAAGAACAAGAATACACAACAACAACAGTGACACATTGCAGTTGAAGATTCTAGTTTGGACTCTAAATGAGCACACAAGGTGCTCATGACACATACAGATTCCTCTAACAAGGACACTGTGTGGTACATAGATTCAGGTGCTAGTAAGCATATGACTGGAGATAATTCCTGGTTTGAGACATTTGAGGCTCGAGAAGGTAGACCGGTCACCATTGCTGATGATCAAACCTATCGAGTTCAGGGATAAGGAAGTGTTTTTGTCTCCCTTCTAGATGGAGAATGTAAAATTCAAAATTTTTTTATGTACTAGGCTTGAAAAATAATCTCTTGTTAGTTACACAAATCTTGGACAATCACATGAATATCAATTTCAAGGTGGACAAATAAAAGAAACGTTGCTTTATCACCAAGAATAGAAAACTGATAGCAACAGGTTCATACAAACATGGTTTGTTGTATTAGATGCACTTACCTCAACACATACTACAATGGCAACAACCATTAAAGAGGCCACATATCTATGGCATAAGATATTTGGGCATTTAAATTCAGGATATTTACTAGAACTTAGTAAATATCAAATGGTGAAAGGATTACCTACTCTTTCATCTAATTTTCCAGTATGCTCAGATTGCTTGTCAGAAAAGCAACACAAAGTTCCCTTTGAACCTAGCTCCTTTCGAGCTAAGGTACCTTTGGAGTTGGTTCAAATAGATTTGTGTGGTCCCATGTCTACTAATTGTGGAGGAAAAAGGTATTTTCAATTTTTTGTCGACGATCACTCACACAAGATGTGGGACTTCTTCTTGCAATTGAATTTTGAAGCATTTACCTATTTTCAACAATTCAAAAAGCTTGTTGAGAAAGAATTAGGATGCTTCATCAAGACCCTCCATTCAGATTGAGGGGGGGAATACACATCAAAGGAATTTTTCTCATTTTTACAGACTCATGGGATAAAAATACAGTTAACCATAGCCTATTCTCCTTAGTCAAATGGAGTTGTTGAGAGAAGAAATTAGTACATTATGGAAATGGTTCGATGTATGCTTAAGGGAGCGAATCTTGAGCAAATTTACTAGGCTGAAGCTATTCAAACTATAGTATATCTTCTAAATAGAGTACCCACAAGGGCTCTTGAAGGTATGACTCCTCAGGAAGCATGGAGTGGAAGGAAACCCTCCATATCTCATCTACGGGTATTTGGGTGTAAGGCTTTTATGCATATACCCAAGGAGAAAAGAAAGAAATTAGATGAGAAGTCCCTACCATGTGTTTTTCTTGGGTATGATGAATTCTCAAAAGGCTATCGATTGATAGACCCATTTATAAGAAAATACATGTTAGCAGACATGTAGTGTTTGATGAAGCTTTCACACCTAACACTACATCAGTATACCTTGATGATGAGAAGCAAAAACCACTTCCTTCTCCACAATAGAAAAATCCTCCCAAATGGTATACGAGCACAATAAAATATTCCAAACTCACTTCCCTACCTGATATTACTCTCAATCGTCCAAAAACACGAAGCATAACTCAACAAAAAAATACTGAAGCATCCACTTCAGTTGATGATCTCTGTGCATATTTTCAAGACCTTTTTGTTGATAAAGAGTTAGCAAGGGAATATGATATGGAAATAGATGAGGAGATGGTTTACTTATCATAATTTTATGAAAATGAACATTATACAATTGATGAAGCACTTAGACTGCCTCAGTGGAAGGCAACTATGAATGCAGAACATAACTCCCTCATCAAGAATAAAACATGGAAGCTGGTAGATTTGCCTAAAGGAAAGAAACCCATAGGCTGCAAATGGGTTTAGAATGTCAAATATAAGGCATATGGCACCATAGACAAGCATAAAGCCCATCTTGTGGTGAAGGGCTATGCTCAAAAGGAAGGCCTTGACTATGAGGAAACCTTTGCTCCTACAACAAGGATTACCACCATTCGAGTTCTTTGTGCTATTGTAGCACCGTTCGGATGGAAATTACATTAGATGGATGTAAAAAGTGCCTTTCTAAATGGTGACTTAAAAGAAGAGGTATACATGACTCAACCCCCAGGATTTTTTGAGGAAGGCCATGAGAAACAGGTTTGCAAATTGGTCAAATAATTATATGGGCTTAAACAAGCCCCAAGAGCATGGTACATTAAAATGGATAGTCACCTACTGCAGCACGGATTCAAGAGAAGTCCATATGATTTAAATCTCTATATCAAGAACACAGGTTCTAAAATAGTGATTCTTGTATTATATGTAGATGATCTGATCATCACCGATAATTCAGAGAAAATTATTAGCACCATGAAAAATTACTTGAAAGAGTCATTTGATATGACAGATCTAGGACTTCTCCACTACTGTCTTGGTATTGAGATAGAACAAAAGAAGAATCATATTAGGGTGACTCAACAAAAGTATGCCAAGACTTTAGTAGAAAAATATCGTATGACTGATTGCAAGCCCAAGACAACACCAATGGAATCAGGGCTTCAGTTATCACGGTATGATGATTCACCATAGGTAGATGGCACACTATATAGATAAATGATTGTAAGCCTTATCTATCTGACCAATACTAGACCATACATTACTTATACTGTAAACTATCTTTCTCGGTTCATGCAGGAACCAAAAGCCTCTCATTGGAAAACAGCTAAGTGTGTTCTTCACTACATTAAAGGTAGTGTAGAATATGGTCTAGATTACAAGAAGAATAATTCATTCTTATTAAAAAGTTACACTGACTCTGACTATGTTGGATCCTTAGATGATATAAAATCAACATCAGGATATGTATTTCATCTTGGATTTGGTCCTGTCTCATGGCATAGTAAAAATCAAAAGGTGGTTTCTTTATCTTCAACACAGACAGAGTATCGCAATGCACGAGGAGTTGTGTGTGAAGCGATATGGTTAAGTCGCATCTTGGCTACCATGGGCCTACCAAAGAAACTTCCTATTCACATGTTTTGCAACAACTCAGGTGTTCTGAACTTGGTCAAGAATCCAGTCCATCATGAACGCACAAAGCATATTGACACAGATTGTCATTTCATTTGTGATGAAGTTCCTAAACACAAAATCAAGCTCCAATACATCCCCACCGATGAACAAGTTATTGACATCTTCACCAAGGCACTTGGACGTGTCAAATTTGAGTTGTTCCGAAGTAAAATTTGTATATCAAAGTAATGTAATAAAGGGGGGATGTTAGGGTAAAATAGGTAGTATATTGCATTATACTACATAGGTAGATTATTACATTTACTTTTCTACTTTTTACTTTCTACCATGTAGATATTTACTGTCTTAAATATCTAATGGTTAATCCTAAATATCCTAGGTAAGAGTTCTAAACCTAACACTCTACCTACGTTAGCGTTCAGTTAGTGTGGATATAGAGAGATTAGTTTTCTTTCTATTTTGTAATCTATTTAAATGAATGCTTTATTCCTAAACCTAATGTTAATGCAATTATAAATTTGATTAAACCTACCTATCTCCTGGTCACACTTGTTTTAGTAATGTAATATTTTACAATTGATAAGCCATCCTTGCCTCTTTGCAACTTTCACATGGTGTTTCTAAACTTTATGAGGGATGTCAAACTTATAAACATCCTAGAATACTTGTTCCACTTGATGTATATCTCAATGGATAGCATGAGGAAAGGGAAGTCGACTCACCCTAAGCATCATGATCTGCATTTAATTAATTTTAATTATATAAGCAAAAACCTGAAGAACATAAGCTTATACTGAGAGGGGGGGTGAACAGTATAAGACCTCTTTTTAATTTTCCTTTATACTTCAAAACAGTAAAGCTAAATATCCAAAGCAATATCAAAGCAATGCACAAGATCATCCACAAAGTTACACAGCAATTTATGTGGTTCATCCACAAAATTTTTCTCTAAAATTTATCTCAAAGTTCTTTGGGAAACCTTCCCAATTACAATGTTTATGAGCCTCGGCTCAAAGGAGATACCTTCCCCTAATCTAAATTTATGAGCCTCTGCTCAAAGGAGATACCCTCCCCTTCCTCTACTCTAGATGGTGATCCTCTAGAAGACCTTTGCCTCTTCTGCCCTTAGCAAATGGAACTCTATCCACAGAAGACACCTGTCTTCCCTGCTCTGGCTGGAGACCTCTGTCCTCAACTCTATCACCTCAAAGCTGGTCCTCGAATTTGCACTAAACACAGTCCTTCGGTCTAGCACAAATTTCCTCTTCCTCTGTCTTTGATCTACACCAAACACAGTCCTTCGATCAAGCACAAATTTGTCCTCGAGTTCTACTTATAGAACCAATGCACCTCTGCCCTCAAGTTCTCTGATAAAACTATCAAACTCAACTTCACAAGTCCTCTGCTAGGACCTGTCCAAATCTGCTCACAAGTCCTCAACAGAACCTGTCCACAACCTCGCTCACAAGTCTCCAATGGAACCCGTCCAAAACCTCGCTCTAAAGTTCATCAAGAAAACTTGCTTTGCATGAACCCACAAAGAGAATTGTTAGAGACCCAATGTGATTCATCAACCTCATAGAAGCATAAAGAGAATTGTTAGAGACTCAATATGTTCTATACTTAACTCCCAATCTCAATCTCAACTCAATCTCAATCTCAACAGAATAAGATAGATGTAGTATGCTTTTCTCAAGAACATGAAACACAACCCAACAATTGCCAACCATGCAATATCTCATATAACAATGAAACTCATGTTCTTTCCAACAACCAATATATTTTCTCAACCAATTAGGGCTTCAACAACAATGCTCAAAGACAAGGTTTAACCAACATCATTCAATTCAACATTAACCTTGAAGCATTCAACCAATCATCACAAGAAAAGGAAACAAGTAGAAATACTTTTCCCTCCAAAGATATTTGAACAAAACATCCACCCACACAATATCACCAAATGCAAAGAATAACTTGTTCAAATCAACTTAATGGAGTAAGCCCAATATCATGAATCAAGTAAAGCACTAACTTCATCAACACAACCACTATGGAAGCAACTCATCCATCAATATCAAAACAACCAAGGGTTTCACCATATCAATGCAAGTAACAAGACTTACAAACATAAACCCTAGTGCACAATGCTTCCACTACCTCAAACTAGAATTATGCATTCACCAAAACTCTCATCAATGATAACAATGCATAAGTAGTCTTCAACAAACCAAAAACTAGGACTTATTTCCAACCAAAGGAAACCTAGTAGAATCCCTTTTCACTCCAAGCTTATTTCAAAAAAACATACACCAATCATACTCATAAGAAGAATGTGCCCATACCTTATTGAAGTGAAGGAACCCCTTTGGAAATCTGCCACAATCACAAAGTTCTTTTGCCAATCTTCACAAAGGTTAGTAGATCACAAAATAATCAACATTACTCCACTTTTCAATCATCATCACCAAAGTCTTTAATTGCACAACTTCCTTATCTCTCCTAAAACCACTTGTACCATAAAATAAAATAAATCACAACATTGCATAACCTTATAACTCCCAAAACCACTTATACCATAAAAGTAAAATAAATCACCACATTGCATAACCTTATAACTCCCAAATTCTAATAATTCAAACAACAAAGTATTATCATCATTAAATAAAAATGTGGGGCATACCTTAGTAGCACTTTAAGCCTTCGTCACTACTCGAACCCATGACCTCTCAAGTCGTGCAAGCCCTAGCACTAGGGCCTCAACCATGTGGGCTAAGCTGCCCACGTGAACCAAGGAGCAATTTACTTTTTCTTCACTATTTCTTATTGGCAATTTATTCGGAGACCCTTCACTGAAACCAGCACCTAACGTTGCTGTCATGGTAGATGAAATTGCAATAGCAGTTCGATTCTCTGTACCCTTCGAAATGTGTACCAATAACACTTTATCAATTTTTGTGTAATCAAAATATTTCACAATATTAGCTTTGATGATCGTGTAGGGGTTTTCGACGTCTTTAAAAGGTTTTCGTCTGCATCTTTATAACAGTGAGCATGGTATTCTTTTCACTGATCAATCTCAACATGTCTAAAGCACAAGTCATATTTTCTACCAATCTTCAACCTCCTCTTTGGCGCTGCTCCTGAGAATCATTTGAATCTCCATCGCGAGCCCTCCTCTTTGGCACTGCTCCCGAGCATCTTTCTTCGTTAGCGCAGGGGCTCCGACTAAATCGAAATTGCACGAGGATTCATATCGAAAAACATTACTTGCTTTAATGAATTCCATTGCCACATTTTATATGCACTTTGATGCATTACCAAACACGTCGGCATTTCCAAACACGTCGGAAAATACTTTAATTTAATTTAAATTTTAAATAAATAAAATTTAAACTAAATATTTAAAATTAAATATCTTCATCACCGGGGCACCTTTTTCAACGAAACGAAGAGCCAACTTGGGTTTTAAGAAAAACCCATTTCAAATCTATTGTCCATGGTTTTAAATAAAACCTTTTATTTTGTATTCCTTGGTTTTCACAAAAACCCTTCCGCTTCTTGACATCAATGACAACATCAACACTTGAGCAAAGGCACTGTACCCAATGTACCCAAAATTGCCAACAAAACCAAATTCATAGAGTTTCTCCTCCTACTAGGGGTATTATGAAGGTTCAAATTCTAGCTCCCATCTTGGGCTCACCCCTGGCTTCTCAATATGATGTGTCTAGTGACCATATTATTGATGTGGAGGTAATATCTCCTAGTAAATGTGGTAAGCAAAAGTTGTTATTAGGATCATCCAATTTTGCGCTGACTCTTAGCTGACATTCATCACATGTGAATTCTTCTAAGGATAGAGGGAAAGACATTACACTATCTAATCCTATGAAAGCCACTTCTCTTTAGATTACATATCCGACTCACAAGAAGCAAAAGACCACTTTGGATCCCTCTCTTGGTGCATTCTTAATTCAATCCTTTAAGGAATCCAACCCTATGTCTGACCTGGATGAAATTGTGTCCTTGGCAACCTCAATGCTCCTTTGGGTTGGAAAACTTATTAATCAGATCAAGCATCAGAATATGGTCACTTTGGATGAAGAGGTATCAAAGGTGGATGACGATAACTAGGACCATCTCCCTCTCTCTTACTAGTTGGGATTTTTTGGGTCTATTTTATTTTTTGCTTCCTCATTTAGTTGGATTTAGGCCTTTGTCTTCTCGGATGGTTTTGCTATCACTTAGTTCTCACTTACCCCTGTTGTGTTGTGTCAATGCAGTGAGATATCCATTGGGATCATTTTTTTTATTTTTTTTAGTTTGGTGTGAGGTTCCTCCTAGGATTGTCCTCCTAGGATCCTCCCTTTTTGACTTGTAAAATGTTTGGGGATCCTTTCAAAAAACCCTTTTATAACTAGAAAAAATCTTATGACATGTATTAAAATTGTGAGATGAAAAACTGATAAGTAGGGAAAATATTATTATATAAATGTTGAAATTTAGTATTGTAAATTTTATTTCAAGTGTGTCAATATCCTTTAGTAAAAGGTTGTTAACCAAATGTAAAATTCTCCTCAAAAATATATTTTGACAAAATATGTGCTAGATTGATCATTTGTTATCCTTGCTTAGTCATATACAACTAATAATATCTCATTGTAAAGGCCCTACACATGAAAACCTTTAAAGGATAGAAAATTATGAGCAAACATAGAAAGATGAGTTAATATTTTCATTTCAAAAAATGCAATAAAAAAAATGTCATATACTAATAAATGAATAAAAATATAGAACTTAGTGTTATGGTTTGTAAATTTTGGAAAATATAATATTTCCATGCACATTTTGTATAAACAAATGATAATTTTATCTTTTGATTTTTTGCTAATTGGATAATAAAAAATTGGAATGATTTATGAAAATAAGCCAATATGTGGGCTATAATATTAAAAATATCAAAATAAAATTTAAAACAAATATTGGTCCTTACTGTTATGGTTTTATTTAGTAATATCAACACATCAAATTTATGATCAATATTCTAAGGAGCATGAGAGGGACTCCATATGAAATTAAGAGTGCCATAAACACAATCCAATTTTTTTTTAGAGAAACAATTCACACATACTCCTCATGTCATTGTTGTATGTATTTGAGAAGAGGTTAAAGTCTAATACACTCGATAATTATCACTCATAATATTGAACTCTATGGAGGTAAGACTTGTGTATGTATTAGAGAAGAGGTCAAAGTCCTTGGAAAATAACTAGATATTTGATTCTCTCTCACATCAATAGAATATGCTTTCATGCATATAGGATACCAAAGAAAAACTTACTATAGATCTCAATAAGCAATAAGGAGAATCACTCTTTGTCTCTATCTCTCATTTTTATAAGATAAGATACACTCTAGTCCATATCCACATTGGGTTGCTCATAAAATGGTGTGAGTAGCAACAATTATGCATGAAAATAATGTGTCTCTTATAAGAAGAATATGGCTTTAATAATATTATGGCATGTATTAAACTTTTGAGATGACAAGGATGCAAAATATTATTATATATGTGTTGGAATTTAGTATTGTAAATTTCATTCAATCATGTTTGTATCCTTTGGTAAAGGGTTGTTAATTGAACATAAAATGCTTTTTAACAAAATATTTGCTTGCTTAATCACTAGTTATTTTTGCTTAGTCATATACAACTAATAAAATCTCATCACAAAGGGCCTACACATAAAAACCTTTAAAGGTTGGAAAACTTTCTACAAGTATAGAATGATGAGCTAATCCTTTTATTTCAACAAATTCAAAAAACCACGTTATATGCTAATGTTAATTGAATAAAAACATAGAACTTAGTATTATGGTTTGTAAATTTTGGCAAATCTAATGTTTTCATGTGTATTTTAATTGAACAATTGGCAATTCTATTTTTTGAATATTTAATAATTGGCTAATAAAAAGTTTCAATGATTGATGAAAAATTAGCAAATAGGTGGACTATATTTTTAAAATATCAAAAGAAAATTTAAAACAAACACTAGTCCTCCTTACATTTATGGTTTTATGTAGTCTTAAAACACATCAAATTTATAATCAATATTCTAGAGAGCATAAGACGGACTGATGAAATTAAGAGTGACATAAATACGATCCAAAAATTCCTTAGATAAAACTGCACACATGTGTCTCATGTTATTGTTGTATGTATTTGAGAAGAGGTTAAAGTCTAATGCACTCAAAAATTATCATTCACAATCTTGAACTCTAGGGAGATAAGAATTGTATATGTATTTGAGAAGAGATCCAAGTCCTTGAATGATAACCAAATATTTGATGCTCACTAGCATCGATAGCATATTATTTCATGCATATAGGATACAAAAGATAAGCTTACTATAGATATCAATAAGTAACAAGGAGAAATTCTTTGTCTCTATCTCTCTTTATCATAAGATAAGGTACACTTAAGTCCATATCCATATTTGGTTATTTATAGAATAGTATGAGTAATAGTCAATCTGCATTTCTATAATATGTCTCTTATCATAAGAATATGGCTTTAAGAACATTATGGCATGTATTAAACTTGTGAGATGAAAAACAGACAAGGAGGAGAAATATTATTATATAAATGTTGGAATTTAGTATTGTAAATTTTATTTCAAGCATGTCAATATATTTTAGTGAAAGGTTGTTATCCAAATGTGAAATGCTCCCTAGAAATCCATTTTGATAGAATATGTGCTAGATTGATCATTTGTTATCTTTGCTTAGTCATATACAACTAATAATACCTCATGATAAAAGCCCCGCACATGAAAATCTCTAAAGGATAGAAAATTTTCTACAAACGTAGACATATGAGTTAATATTTTCATTTGAACAAATGCAAAAAAAAAAATATGCCATATACTAATATTTGAAGAAAAACATAGAACTTAGTGTTATGGTTTGTAAATTTTGGCAAATCTAATATTTTCATGCATATTTTGTATAACAATTGATAATTTTATCTTTTAAATTTTTGCTAATTGGCTAATAAAAAATTGGAATGATTTATGAAAATTATCCAATAGGTGGGCTATAATATAAAAAAGATCAAAAGAAAATTTAAACAAATATTGGTCCTTGCTTTTATGGTTTTATTTAGTCATATCAACACATCAAATTTACGATCAATATTCTAAAGAGGAGTCCATATGAAACTAAGAGTGACATAAATACAATCCAAGAATTCCATAGAGAAAAAATCATGCATGCTTCTCATGTCATTGTTATATGTATTTAAGAAGAGGTTAAAGTCTAATACACTCCACAATTCTCTCACAATAAGACTTGTGTCTGTATTTGAGAAGACATCGAAGTCTTCGAATGATAACTAGATATTTGATGCTCACTCGCATCAATAGCATATGATTTCATGCATATAGGCTACAAAATAAAATCTTACTATAGATATCAATAAGCAAAAAGGAGAATCACTCTTTGTCTGTCTCTCTTTATCATAAGATAAGGTACACTCTAGTCCATATCCACATTGGGTTGCTGATAAAATGTTGTGAGTAGAAATCATGTATGACAATAATATACCTCTTATAAGAAGAATATGGATTTAATAATATTATGGCATGTATTAAACTTGTGAGATGAAAAACTAACAAGGATGCAAAATATTATTACATAAATTTTGGAATTTAGTATTGTAAATTTATTTTCAATAATGTTTGTATCCTTTAGTAAAGGGTTGTTAATTGAACATAAAATGCATTTTAATAAAATATGTGTCCAATTGATCATTGGTTATCTTTACGTAGTCATATACAATTAATAAATTCTCATCACAAAGGACCTGCACATGAAAAACTTTAAAGGATGGTAAACTTTCTACAAGTATAGAATAACAAGCTAATATTTTTATTTCAACAAATACAAAAAAAAATATCATATGCTAATATTTGAAGAAAAATATAGAAGCTAGTATTATGATTTGTAAATTTTGGTAGATAAAGTTTCCAAGAGTATTTTGATTAAACAATTGACAATTTTATTTTTTGAATATTTTCTAATTGAATAATAAAAAATTTCAATGATTTATGAAAAATTAGAGAATAGGTGGATTATAATTTTAAAAAGATCAAAAGAAAATTTAAAACAAATACTAGTCCTCCTTACATTTATTATTTTATTTAG
The DNA here is from genome assembly GCA_028583015.1 of Wollemia nobilis. NCBI lineage: Eukaryota > Viridiplantae > Streptophyta > Pinopsida > Araucariales > Araucariaceae > Wollemia > Wollemia nobilis. Next base: position 8,367,259 of record JAQPPZ010016467.1, on the reverse strand, counting down.
TCATAGAAACACATAAAATTTACGATCAAATTCTAAAGAGAATGAGAGGAAATTCTTATAAAATTGAGAGTGACATAAGTACGATCCAAAAATTCCTTAGATAAAAACTCACACATGTGTCTCATGTTATTGTTGTATGTATTTGAGAAGAGGTTAAAGTCTAATACATGTGACAATTATCACTCATAATCCTGAACTCTAGGTAGGTGAGACTTGTTTGAGAAGAGGTCCAAGTCCTTGAATGATAATATATTTGATGCTCACTAGCATCGATAGGTTATGCTTTAAAGAATATAGGATAAGTGTTAGAAATATATTATATTACATCATTTGGATCATGTAAATGTACCTTTCTTGGTACATACTTAGGACATTAGATTAATTTAGGGGGAAGTTATATAGTTACTTCATGCAATGTAATAAATGCACAAGTATCAATGTGCAAGTTGTATATGTGTAAGCTATCCCTTGCACAACTAGGTAGAGTGTTGGCCAAGGAACCTATTTTCCTATATAAAGAGCCATAGACATAGAGCATGATATAGCAATAGGAAGTAGTGTAGAACAATGTGGTGTGATGTAGTAGAGTGTGATGTAATATTATGGAGTGTGATATGCTCAAAGCTCATTCTTGAGAAGTAGCTTTATTCATGGAGTGTTCATTTCCTCCATAGCTACTTTGTATACATTTCCATCATTTCTATTTAACTGTATTTTTAGTCATCTCATAAATTTATTTTATGTCATATTATTTTGCATCTTGTGAATGCTATATCCCATTACTTGCTACATTAAAAGCTAACAGTGGTATCAGAGCTATGGTAGATCAATAGGAAAACCACCATTATCATTGACCCTGAGTTTTTATCAACTTGACAAGCCATTGGACCAGTCACTGTCAAAAATTATCAGAAGAGTCTACGTGGTAGAATTAGGAATATCCACAAGTAAGGACTGAAATAAATTTTAATTTTTGAAATACTGATGTTGCATATGGCTAGAGCCTTTCCACAGACTTACAATGGAAAACTCGTGAAGACTAGGACTCAACATTTGAACCACTAGCTTGATGAATCAACTAGTGAAGCTCATCTAAGAGATCTAGAGAAATTTACTTGAATTTTATTTTACTATGGGGAATTAATTCTCAAATTATTGGGACACCTCCTAAAATAGAAAGCTATGAGACTTCAACTTTTTTTCTCGAAGGTTGGACTGCCTTTATATTGTAGATATTAGTTGTTGCAAGAGAAGAATACTATAGAAGAGAGTTATGGAGAATAATCGTGGTGAAGTTGGGAGACATGAGATCTACATTACTATATTGGAAAATTCACAAGAAAAAATTCCACATAAACCTTAATAAAAAAGGCCATAGTAGGCTTGATTCAGAATAAAATGCCATAGAATCCTTGATATAGAAAAGGCTATAGAAGCCTTGATATAGAAAAGGCCACAGAAGCCTTGATATTGAATAAAAGGCCATAGGAGCCTTGATACTAAAAAATTCCATAGAATCCTTGATCCTAAAGAAGACTCCAGAAGAGAGTATCTAATTCAAAATTAGATTTTAGTACTAATACTTTGTTGTAGGAATAGGGATATTTAGTGAGTTGGGAAAGCTTCCTACAAAAAGGATATAAATAGTATCTTCTTCAGAATCAATCCAGCACCTGAAGCAAAATATATTAGGAGAAGATCTCATTGAAGAACTTATAGAATTGTAAGAAGAATAAGGACTAGGAGAGTCTTGCTCGAATCCAAAATTAGTAGAATTAGAGATATAGGAGAATATCTCACCACTAACACTTCCAGAAGTAGAAGGTTGAAGATAAGATCTCAAGGAAGACCATAAGAAGCTTCAAGATCAAATGCCTTGGAGATGTCTCTATGAGCATCCACTAAAAGTATTGGAGAGCCTTACTAAAGATATCATCAAAGGAGTTCCAAGGATAACTCAATGGATAAAGTCACTATTGGAGATAGTGAAATATTTGGGATAATTATCATAATCCAAAAACAAGCCCAAGAAGACAAATTTGGCAAGGAGTGCCAAATATTAGAAGACCTCAAGACATTCAGAATATTGGTATGGAGATCCTATTTGAAGTCAAAATTTGACAAGAAGCTTGAAGAAATATTCAAACAGAAGAAGCCTACCAAATCCAAGAGATTTGGAGATTACCTCTCAAAGCAAGAAGGCACCACTTCAGAAACAAAGATCTCTTAAAATCTATAGAAAAATTAGGAGACTATAAGAGGAGAACAAGCCACTAAAAATCTAGGCTCATGAAAGAGAGTTTGAGACCATATTTTGGTGAAGAGGAAGGTATTCAGGGTAACCTACAAAGAGGTGCAAGATCTTACTCAAGGTAGCAACCTGATGATCTTAGACACCAATATATACATCCTATATAGAAGCGAAGAAAAGGGATTTCAAAAAAAAAAGTAAGCAACTATTAGTGCAATTAGATTTATTAAAGTGGATTAATTATCATATTTGTTTAAGCAGCTTAATTTGTATTAAAGTTGTAATAAGGAGAATTGAATTATAGTCTTCAAAAATGTACAAAAAGAGAAAGGTTTCTTTGAGGTTCATTTGCACTTTAGGATTTGATTAGATTGTTGAATTTCAAACTATTTATCAACTACCTATCATCTAATTTGGAAAGTAAAATAAGAATAGCTCCTACTACCTTTCTTATAAGAGAATTGCATAATAATTCTTGAAGATTTATTTTAGATTATTCTTGATTAGTTTTATTAAATTGATTAAGTTCATTATTTTTTAGAGTTAATTGGAGTGATAAGGTGAAATTGTTAGTGAATTAAAAGTAAAATATTATTGGGTTCCTGCACAGTCCCTGGCTCAACCCAGGTCATCCCTCCCGGGGAGTGGTTGTTTGCAGATGATCTCATGGGGGGAGATCCTTCTCCACTATCTGCGCCCCTCCCGGTCGACTAGGGTTTCCTTGGTTGTTTTTTCGGACTGGTGCTTTCCAGGGATCCCTATTTGGTTGGGGATCCCTTCCCTTTTTCCCTCAAGCTTCCCCCTAGGGTTTTTTGCAGGTTATTCGTATGGATCTGGTCCCCTACATTTCTCGATGCGGTGGAGGTGACGGTTTAGGGTTTGGACAACTTCCCCCTTTTTCTTGTGAATCCTCGACGGGCTCTGTGCTTGGACGAGATTCTTGGTCCCTGTTGCTGGGATCCTCTTTTGTTTTCCCGGGGCGGGTTCCTTGTGGTGCAACTCTCTGGTCACTTCGTGATGGGCTGGATACTCTCTGTGATGGCTGTCGGCTTCTTGCAGGATGGCTCTCGCTGAACTGAATGTTTTCCCGGTGGGTGGGATGGTTTCTCCACAGGGCGGGATCCGCCAAATCCGTCGGTTTTCCCGCGAGGCGGGATCCTTTATTTTCTGCTGGTTTCCCGGATGGCGGGATTTCCCTGTTGCTTCCTGCTAGGCGGGACTGTTTGTGGTGGTTTTGACTACTTCCTACAAGGCAGGATTTTATTGTGACGATTTTTCTTTGCTTCCTGCTGGGCGGGATCTCCAAAACTACTTCCTTTCTTATTTGTTTGTTTCCCGCTAAGAGGGATTGTTTCATGCTTACTGTTACCGCTGAGCGGGATTTCTATTTTAGTGTTCAGTTTCAAGGAATTGATGCCCTAGGCCCATTGCTTATGTAATCATGTTTTGGGATCCTTGTTAAAACCTGCTATAAATTAAAAAAAAAAAAAAAAGTAAAATATTATTATATTCATTTGCACAATTATATTGCTCCCAAAAATATTATTGTTGTGTTTTTGAGAAGGGCATAAAAATAGAATTTGTCAAAGTGTCTAAAGATACTATTAGTGCACAAAATCTGCAACTTATAGTGGACAATAGAAGCCACCAAAATTGGTTAGTACAAGTGAATAAAAACTAACCAAAATAAGCTTCAAATATTGAGACTTGGTGAGTCTCAAATCCAAAGCACTACAAGGTTAAGTGTAGCGGAAAAAAACTTCTATCTACATCATTTATAAATCTTGGATCTATCATTAAATATCCAAGCAAAGAGGGCAAGGAGTCCATCCAAATGGATGTCCTCAAAACCCTCATTTATGCATTCAAAATATTATATAAAATCATAGTACAAGACCTACAAGGAGTGCAAAAAGGGTACAATAAGAAAATATTATTCTCATAGAATATTATAAGTTATTGCACTACATTTTTCATAGGAAAAGGGTAGATTGAAGGTGCCACTAAAGGCACAAAAACTAAAAGGAAATCTAGCCAAGAAAGGTCAAATGTCATGCAAGAAATATCTAATGTCAAGCACTCCTCATCCACGATACAAGGAGCCATTCAAAGTGGCTTACACTTCGCATCTTGGATGGATTAACTTGTAAAATTCAACGCACATATCATTCGATCATCAACCTAAATTTACGCATATAGAAAGGAAGCTCTCTTTTACAAGCAAAAAGGTAGCAGATTCTACCTCAATCAACATGGACGAACAACATAAAAGGATCGTGTTGAAGGGAACAAGGAATGAGGAGAAAATATGATATATTAATAGGTTGCTATCTTGGTTAAGATTGTCCACCAAAATAATCTCCTACAATATCATTTGAAGCTCCAAAATTGCCTCAATGATCGACCAACAAGAGAAGAGGTTGCTTACACTCCAAGAAATATAGCAAGCAAAGAAGAGGAATACAAAAAGGAGTTATACTCTCCTTGGAATTGTTACAATGAAATATATCCATGCAGAAAGGTTGAAATCCACTTGGTATGAATTATCTAAGGTGCCATCCCATTTCTTAACATCCAAGAAAACTCACGAAGGAGTTACAAGTGTTCATGCATTACAAGGTGACCAAGAATCTAGTAGAGTATTACTAAAGGATTGTTATGTTACAAATAAGAGAGATCATACGTAACACTCAGTGACACTTGTCAAAGCCTTCACCACCTTAAAAGGTATCTAAACATGAAGCAATGCAAGGTGAAGAAGAGATAATAGTGTAGTCAAAGGAATCTAGCAGAGAATAGCGTAGTGAAACATGTTTGAAGCACAACATGTCAAGAAGGTGGTAGAGCCTTCAATGCTCTATCGAGGTCAAAGGTAGAGTTTAAACGGTGCTATATTTGGAACACTTCTCACAAGGATAAGCTCCAAGTGATTCCATTGGATGGTATAGTCAAAGCATTCAAAGCATCTACATTGATATTGCAACCCTAGCTCATCTAAAAACAACATCGATTACTACTTGATAAAGGTAAGGTTTATTCCCATTTCTATGTGCTTTCTTTCCTTGGGAGTTATAAGGTTAAAATTGAAGGAATTTGATTATATTGAAAGCCATACACCAGAGGGAATATTTTATCAAAACAATATAATATTTGCAATGTAAAACCTAGGAGTAATAAGGGTTTCTACTAGAAAAAATATTAAATATTTGCAAATATTATTGTTGTGTAATTTTTCCAAAACTTAAGGAGTCATAAGGGTTACTACATCAAATTAATTAATTGGAAATTAGATATACTTAAATTAATTTCCAAAGGGTTATTTAAAAGAGAGGTTTATATTTCAAATGTTGGAAATTTATAAAATTATTGTCTTAAGCTTCTCAAAAGGAGATAAAATATCCAACATTATAACCTCTTTAAAATTTGGGAAAAGTGCTTAGTTCAATAGGAGAAATAAGGGATATTAGAAGTTTTTTTATAAAATTTTAAAAAATCAACCAAATATTGAACTATAATTTGCAAAAGTACTATATCTTATTGAAAGCATACTAGGGAGTCATAAGCCATTCTAAAAAACGTTGTAATATCAATATTTATCAAGTTAGAAAATATAAGCTTTCTTCAAAACCCAAAAAACCTTAAGAGTAGACACTCACATTACTTGGGAGTCATAATGAAGCCTAAAAAACTAAAGATTAATAAAGGTTTTATCAAATCAAGCTTATAGGAATAATATATCCTAATACAGAGAGTCATAAGGTAGAATTCTAATATTCTTGCAAGGATCTATCATGGATGATATCTTAAGAAATACTTTCAATAATGAAGAACTACTACACGAAGTAGAATATTACTTTCAAAACTTAATATATACTCTAGAAGTATATGAGTATCTATCCAATAGTGACAAAGAGAAATTTTTCTTATTTCTTAAAGAAGCTAATTAAGGTAAATTTACAACATTGATTGGTTATATTCATTATATTCTCTTCACAACATGGTGTAATTCACAAATATTGGTTATATTTTCACTAGAAGAATGTCTGATGGTGTATCTATCACTAATATTATTTGTACTTGTATCTATCACTAATATTGTTTGTACTTACTCAACACAAGAAACAAGATAAAGTATAATATTATTGTGATGATAAACTAACTTGTTATGAAGTAGAAATAATGCTAGAACCAATGCAAAATCACAAGAGAATAAAAAGAAGAAAAATGAAGAAAAGATATGCTAAAAAGAAACATGAAATCATGAAGACTAAACCAGCTGAACACATACATCAGTCAAAAGAACCTCCAACTATAGCTTACTTTGCATCGTATGAAGACATAGATTATCTATTGAACTTGATCACAATAAGCAATGAATTAGAATACAAATTCCATTATCCAATGGAAGAAGATCCAAATTGAATACTAAAGTCTTCAATATCCAAATAATATAATACAAAGGGTGTTACAAATAGATTATATTACCATCATTTGGATAATGTAAATGTACCTTTCTTGGTACATACTTAGGACATTAGAGTACTTTAGAGGAAAGTTATATAGTTACTTCATGCAATGTAATAAATGCACATGTGTCAATGTGCAAGCTATATATGTGCAAGTTGTCCCTTGCACAACAAGGTAGAGTGTTGTCCAAGGAACCCATTTTCCTATATAAAGGGCCATAGACATAGAGCATGATGTAGCAGTATGAAGTAGTGTAGAACAGTGTGGTGTGATGTAGCAAAGTGTGATGTAATGTGATATGCTCAAAGATAATTCTTGAGAAGTAGATTTATTCATGGAGTGTTCATTTCCTCCATGGCTACTTTGTATACATTTCCATAATTTCTATTTATAGTATATTTTTAGTCATCTCGTAAATTTATTTTATGTCATATTATTCTGCATCTCGTGATTGCTATCTTCCATTACTTACTACATCAAAAGCTAACAATACAAAATACAAGCTTACTATAGATATCAATAAGCAACAAGGAAAAACTTTGTCTTTGTCTCTCTTTATCATAAGATAAGGTACACTCAAGCCCATATCCATATTGGGTTGTTGATATAATGGTGTGAGTAGCAATAACTCTACATGATAAGAATATGCCTCTTATTAGAAGAATATGGTTTTTATAACATTATGGTATGTATTAAAATTGTGAGATGAAAAGTTGAAAAGGATGTAAAAGATCATTATATAAATGTTGGAATTCAGTATTGTAAATTTTATTTCAAACATGTTAGAATCCTGAAGTGAAAGGTTGTTAACTAAACATGAAATGCTCCCAAAAAAAGCATTTTGACAAAATATATGCTCGATTAATCATTTGTTATCCTTACTTAGTCATATTGTAGACACCTAAAACATGTCATGTTGAGGAGACTACCTATATGGACTCCTTTAAGGCCATATGACCCACCTTGGGTAGCCCTAGGGCTCAACAGTGGTTTTCACCACTCAAATAGGGAGGAATTTCCCTTTGCATCTAGGATCGTCCCACCAAGGGATGGCCTCCAGAGACCGTATTACCATGATATGACCTCCAATTAGGGTCGTCTCACCCCGATATGGTCATGCCTAAAACAAATTCAAACAATCTCAAATCCTGCACCATGGTTAAAGTGATTACATGTGCCAGCTGAGCATAACGACATAGATAGTTAGGTGCAAGAAGATTCAAGAATGGGCAGTTACCTTTCTTGAATCTAACCACTTCTTGGCTTCCCTTGCAAGATTGGACTCCCTTTTGGAAGTCTATATAATGGCACCCAACCTTCATTAATAAGAGTGTAGTTTTCATGCAACGAAGTGCTACCAAATTGAGATATCAAGGAGTTTTCATTTTCAAGCAACGAAGTGCTACCGAATTTCAACCATGAAGCTTCCAAGCCCTTTTTGCATTCTTTTCTCCATGGAAAGCATGCCAATGGATCATTTTGAAGGTTGAAGATCGCATTCATGCTCTTTGTGCAATCTAACATCCTTGTTTTAGCATTGAATTCCACCCCTAAGCCATTCTCCATGAATGCACCAATTCATCGACCAATCCATAGATCGAACCCGACATCACCTCGCATCGGCCATAAGAGAATCACTCATAGGTTAGTGATCATCTCTCTCAGATATGGCCTGCAGGTACGACCATATCTCTCAGAGATGGCCCATAGGTACGACCATATTGCACAGAGATGGCCTCCTAGGCAGAGATTTATTTCCTATTTTCTTTCTTTTGTTAATCTTTAGCAGCATTTCTAGTTACTATTTAGCATAGATAGATTTCATTTTCATGCATGCATTCATCTTATTTTAGTTTCTTTATCATTTTCTTTGCTATCAATATGGGCCTTATCTTGAAAGGCTCTGCATATGCTTTTAATGCTCTTTAATATTTCTTGTGTGCAGATCACAGGTATCTACGAGGAAGCAATAACATAAAGATTCACATATCATCATCATCCATTGCGATAGTCCCGAAAACCTATCCCAAATTAGTTTGTGGATGCAAAAATATCCTACGTAGTACATCCAAATTGTTTCATTTGTAATTCATTGTATCAAGATTGGTAGCAATCCCTCAAAGGGGATCTTATTTGTAACCTTCTTGGAAAGAAACAAGATATTATTAATAAAAGGGCACCGTCCATCATTTTCTTGTATTTCGTTCTTTATCTTTATGGTTGCATCTTGATTTGCTACATTTTGATCTTGTATTTCATTTCATGGATGTATGATCTTTTTTAGCATTTTTAGTGGTGATCACGATCGGACCTAGTCCACATTTTGCATTCACATTACTAATTACTGTTTGTTTTTGGTGTTTGTGAGTTGTAGGTATGATCATCCCTTATAGAGATGGCCAATAGATATGATTATCCCTTACCGAGATGACTAGTAGGTGCAATCATCCCTTATAGAGATGACCTTAGATCAAATTGCAGAAATATTATAAAATAGTATCTACATCAGATGTAGGCTATCATAGTAAGTCATTCTATCTTTCTTTCTCTATTTTTAGTAAAGAAAAGTAAAATTTTCATGTTTAAGTGAAGGAATTTTAGAATATTTTGAGTTTTAAAACACTCTATCTGTGACCATCCCTAGGTTAGATGACCTCTGTCTATGGTTATCTCTATCCTAGATGGCCCCTATTTTTGATCATCTATGTGTGGCTACTATCTGCAAACCATCCTTATGCAAGATGATATCTGTTTAAATACTATTATGGTTTGCTTATTGTTGCCTATTCAAAGGTTGGTCTCATTGTAGGGTTCTACATTTTAGAAGTTTTGATTATTTTAGGATTTCTAAAAATCAAACATTATTTTTATGCATTAGTGAAAGATCATGGAATGCTTCTTGCTTTTACTTTATTTTGCATAAAATAAAAGGAACCCCACACACCATGTTTCATTTTAACATCAATGAGTTGGATTTCATCACCAACCATTGATCGAGACCAGTGATGGTGGGCTTCATCTCCATCCATTGGCTCGCACCCTAGAAACTTAGTGGCCAAAAGTGAGTGGCTTTTTGGACTTCATCATCGAAAGGTCCCCTACTCTTGGGTGCACCTAGAGTGGGAAGGTTAGTAGAGCTCTTTTACCATGGGGATCTTTAAAATAATCAGTGGATGTAATTTTCATTACTATCCATGCCTTAAACATGAGGGTTAAGGGAAAGCGAGGCTTCGTCGATACTAGGACATTAGACAATGTGGCCCCTTTAAAGGGGTAATTTGTTCCCATAAGGTTACCTTGAGCCAATATCCAATAGGAAGCCACTTTTTGTCATTTGAGTCACATCCCTCGATAGGGGGTGTGCTTGAACTACCTTTTAGTAGTTTTCTATTTTGTTTACCCTTAGTTTCATAGGAGATAGGGGTTTTCAACATCAAAATGCACTAAATAGTATAGGGACTCACAATTAAAACTTAAATGAGATAATCACATTGTTTGCTTGTTTGTTTCTTTACTATTTTTCTTAATCAAACATCATGGTAACAACATGCAATCGAGCTCATTCATGAGCTGATGTTGCTGAAAATTTGCAAGGAGGCACAGAACATCTCTGATTCAGTCCCGAGGACATGGTCATTCCACCATGGCATCTTGGTATCCATCGTAATGCTAACATCACCCCTAGGGAATCTGACCTTTAGGATATCCCTATCCAGGATGCACCTATGAGTCCTCAATATGATCAAGAAGATGAGCTTCTTGGTCGAATATGATCTCATGCTACTATTAGACATAACCCACCCACTGAGGGGCCTAGTAGGGGAGTGTCATGGATTCACATCTCGACTCGATCTATCCATCAATATGAGTAGGAGCAAGATTATGCACCATCACCTAGCCTAGATGAGCGAGCCACTCCACTTGATCATCCATGGATGAGCTAAAAATTTTCTCAATTAGATAGGTATGACCCTCATCGTCCTAATAGGATAGCCTCATCCACTCACCTCTATCTTGAATATGAGGAAGAGGAAGACCTAGGTCATCCTATTTTTCATCATGGAGAGTGTTCCATGCAAGCACGTTGTACCTCTGTCCCATCCAAGTATGTAGAATTCACCTTCAAGCCTGAGCACTAGGTCAATACGACTTCCCTCGATCATGGAAAATGGGTAGCCAATCCTGTTGGGCCCATAAAGCAAGCCAAATCCCTTCGTATTAATACAAGGGCTCATCGACCTCACATGATTGATCAAGTGAATCAAATACCTAGGTAGAACATAAACATATGAGAGCAGCTAAACCAACTATGATTGGATAAGTTGCAAATGGATCGAGAATACCTAGAATGAAGCTAATTAGAGCAATAAAGGGTGCACCAACAAAGGTTGCATCAACAACAATTGCACCAAGAACAATTGCAAAGAGCAACACATGAGGAGGTCCGCACACCTAGTACCTATAGGCAACAAACCCCTCAAAGGTGCATTGCACAACACCATGATGCACCTCCTAGGCCAAATCAAAATCACCCTCCTCATGTGCCCATCCATCACCATAGGTCTCAACAACATCAACCATAAAATCATCGACCAGAATATGAGGTCTATGAGGATCTAGAGTCAAAGTATCAGGACCAAGGATATCCTGAATCACTCTATGAGGATATGGTTGATGATTATATTCAACCACATCATCCCAAAAGAAATATTCTACCTCTCCCTCCTCGAAGACCAATGTAGGAAGATGAGATAATATCATCTCAAGCTTACAAGGTGCTCACAGAGCACATCAAATCATTAGAGAAGCAAGGAATGGGTTATCAAAAACCCACATTGCATCAACTATGTAATCAACCACTCCATCCTTCGGTCCCATGTCCTCCATATCCTGAGCATTTTGAAATACTAAAATTGGATAAATTTAAAGGAGATGATGATGCATAAGAACACGTAACCAGTTTCATGAACCTCTATTTCCAACTCTAGGATGATGATGCCTTGTTACTTAGGACCTTCTTGATAACACTCTCTGGCCCAACCTTAGAGTGGTATAACCATCTACCAAGGCACAACATCTATAGCTTTGAACAACTTGCAAATGCATTCTTGGAATACTTCTCATTTGGCATAAAGAAGAAAGTAAACTTGACTAACTTGTCCAACCTTCGATAATTTGATGATGAGCCTATCACAGAATATGGCAATAGGTGGAGAAAGGTTATGTCAAAATTACCTTTCACCTTACCCATCATAGAACTTACCCAAATGTTCACTAGGAGTTGTTCAAAGCAAATCTCACTTTTCTTACAACTACAATAATACCAAACATTCGAGGAGGCTTTGGCATAGGCCAAGGTCATCGAGGACATCAAAGTCTAGGAGGGGGACATCAAACTTCGTAAGAAGGAATGGAACAAGAACCCCAGAGGTAATTATACACAACAAAAACCACCTTCGATCAATCAAGTTGTCCTAAGTGTTCCAAATCCTGAGAAACAAACAATGCCCCAACAACCCAACTATCAGGCTCAACCCCCTCCTATACAAAACCATGACCAACCTCAATGAAATTAGGCACAGAATCAACAATGCCACCCACCTCGCAACTATACACCATTGCCTGAATCTTTGGTATCACTTTTTAATCGATTGTGTGAGGTGAAGGCTATCACCTTACCTAAAATTCACCCCTTGGATCCAAATCACCCAAAACCCAAGAGGTATAGAGAGGACCTGTACTATCTCTATCATCGATAAAATGGTCATGATATCCAGACATGCTATACATTTAAGGACATAGTATAGGATATGCTTGATAAAAATCAACTACAAATTGATAATCCTCTTACTACCAATAACCAATAGATGGGCATATTCAAAGATCCCTTACCTATGCATGAGGTTAAGGAAGATCAAATAAGATAGGTCAATGAAGTCCACATGACCCCACCCAATCAGGGGTTTGTTGGGATGATCAATATTATGACAAGGAATAGGAGATATCCTAACCAAACTACACCACCTGTAGCTCCAACCAATGTTCCTTCTACATCACAACCCTTGCCATAATCAAATCCTATCCAAGGTCCACCACCCCAATCGGTGGTGATGATCATAAGTAGGCTTACCCAAATTCTACAAATGACATCGGCCAAACTCTCCATCTATGAGCTAATACAACAATCACCATGACATAGAGAAGCTCTGATGGAGATTCTAAAATCAGTTGAATTACGACCCCAGGATCCCAACTCATTTATCAATTTTGTGGGGCACATTCAATAGTGTAAAGAGCCTATAATTACATTTCATGATCATGAGATCAAAGCAACTCCCACTACTGGGCCCGATCCTCCACTACACATCATTGCTAGTGTAAATCGGATTCCCTACAAGTGGGTTTTGATCGACATAGGCTCCTCCATAAATATTATCACAACTGATGCACTACACCATCTTAGTCTTCCAACCTCACACATTGTGGCATCCACATTCACTCTTCGAGCATTTAATGATGCTTTATGCTCCATCATCGGCACAATAGTCCTTCCTATTCAAGTTGGACTAAAGACTATTCCTACATTGTGCCATGTCTTGGAGGGTGCAATGCAATATAATATATTGCTTGGAAGACCTTGGATGAGGGACATGAAGTGTGTCCCATCCATTTTACATCAGTGTCTTAAATATATACATGAAGGGCAAGTTCATGTGGTTCACATCGATCTAGAGCCCTTCAAGTATTACAATGTGGTGCACCACCCATAGGAGTCTACCCTACCATCCATACATCTGGACATCAGACCCAATGATCCCATTCAAATTCTAGATCCAGCACCATAATCAGTCATAGAACCATCTCCACCCTCACCATTGCCATTGATATCTCTCGATATCCCTTCTTCATCCTCGGATCCTCCAAGCGAGAAAAAGTTGAAGGAGCCAATCGAGGAGATTCCCCATCCATATCCACCATTTTAGTAGGGGATATTCCCACTCCTATGGATGAGGGAGAATCATCTATTGCTATGGATGAGTCATATCAAGCCATACCTTCATCATCCACCCCACCATAGGTCATGGTTCACTTGGCCAACCCTAGTCTCATTGAGTACCTCATGCAGAATGTCACATTCACACCACTCATCGAGTCCATCCAAGATATGGGTAGACCCCATGTGCCTTCACTACCCATTGGTACCATTGTGCCCTTGGGGGTGCCCCTAAACTAGATAAACTTTATATATGGGGGTTTTGATGATTCTACAAGTTCATCGCCTATGGTGGAGGATGATGAAGAGCCATTTTTAAGGAATGTCAATTATCTATCAAACTCAAATTTTACCCTACAATACTTTTACCACTACCATTGGCATGGGAATGGTCTTGGCTGATATGAGTAGGGTCTTTGGACACCTTACCAGCCATAATACCAACTCCCTATAGATAAATCTGGCTTAGGGTATTCCATGTGTATGCTAGATGAACTCCTCGTAGACTCCCTCCAATGCCTAACCATAGGCTTTGAGGATGAGATTGATGAGAATGATTATGCTAACCCAGGCTATTTCCATCTACTAGGAGATCATATTCCCATTACGATGGTTTCTATTGAGCCTTCTGACTCCTTCAGTGAGACATCAAAAGAATATGAGGATGAGATAGAATTGGCATATCTAGGTCCTTGCCACATTCGATAGATTAACAATGAAGGAGAAGACTTCACTCCCATAGACCTAGATGAGCTCTATCTTAGGGTTTTTCCTATGCACCAACCCATCTAGAGGTAGCTTCTACCCCTAGAAGATCTGATCATCTTGGCTCCTCCTAGGCCTCATCCATTCATTCCACTACCACCTCAGCCACCTCCGATATATCTAGGGCCACCCATATTTGATAGGCTTTCTCCACCTATGAATGGAAACTATCTACCATCCATAAATATGGTTTCCATTGATTTGACTACACCACTCCATAATCCCAATGACCCCTCAAAACCTTTGCACCTCAACCATGAGGCCATCGATTTTGATCGCACCGCATCACCACCATCACCCAAAGAGTTCTTCCCTTGCAAAGAAATGTTACAACCATTTCATTTCTCCCAAGGGCCATCTGAAGATGTTTTTCAAGCTGAGATCAAACTAGATATGATCGATTCTCCGAATCTAGTTGATGACATCCACTTGATCCCTACACCTCATCAGCTTGAGGAGGGATCCCACATGTCAATAGAGGAAATAATTGATGTAGACATTGACAATGATCTTGAGGCTCCTAAAAATATAAAATTGGGATAAAGTTTATCCCTTGAAGAGCAAGCCATCTACACAACTCTCTTGATAGAGAATATAGAAGCTTTTTCTTGGTCGTACAAAGACATGTCGGGTCTTGACCCAAAATTGGTCATGCACAACCTTACGCTTGATCCAAAAATCAAATCGGTCAAGCAGAAGCTTTGTAAAATGCATCCAACAATAGCCTTAATGGTTAAATATGAATTACAAAAATTGTTGGATGTAGGATTCATCCAACCTATCGACTATCCTGAATGGGTTTCCAACATGGTACCTATAGGGAAACTTGATGGGAGGATTCACATATGCACAAATTTTTGAGATCTTAACAAAGCGACTCCTAAGGATGAATTCCCCCTTTCGAAAATTGATGCTTTAGTTGATGTCACTATAGGTCATGAGATGTTATCCCTCATGGATGGTTTTTTAAGCTACAATCAAATTTAGGTCAATCTCGAAGATCAACCAAAGATAGCCTTTACCACACCTTGGGGGACTTTCTGCTACAAAGTCATGCCATTTGGCCTCAAAAATGTTGGTGCAACATATCAACGGGCCATGACATATATATTTCATGACTACATGCACAAAATCCTAGAGGATTACATGGATGATTTTCTAGCCAAATCTCTATTGCATCAAGAGCATGTTGATGTTCTATGGAAGGTCTTCGATCGCCTAATCGAGCATAATGTTAGACTTAATCCCAAAAAGTGTGTCTTTGGAGTCACATCTAGAAATTTTTTGGGTTTTATAGTCTCAAAGTGAGGGATCAAATTCGATCCCACCAAGGTCAAAGTGATACTTGAAATGCTCCCCCTACCAACCTTAAGCAGCTTCATAGCTTACAAGGGAAGGTAGCATCTATCCGATGCTTCATAGCACAACTTTCGGATAAATGTCGACCAATGAATCGACTATTACAAAAGGGGGTCCCATTCCATTGGGATGATGAGTGCCAAAAGGCCTTTGATGAGATCAAATAATACCTGGCATCACCACCAGTTTTAGCTCCACCTCGACCAGGTGTACCATTCTTGCTATACATATCAGCTATCGATTTTGCCTTAGGGACCATGTTGGCCCAAAAGAATGAGGTAAATAAGGAACAAGCTATCTATTACATCAGTCACACCCTAGTGAGCTATGAGCTCAAGTACACATACATTGAGAAGCTTTGCTTAGCAGTGGTATTCACCACCAAGAAGCTTCGACATTACATGTTGAATCATACAATGTATGTCATTTCCAAAGAGAATCCTTTGTGGTACATGATGAGTCACACGTACCATAATAGTCAAACCACAAAATGGATCATGCTGTTGACTAAATTTGACCTTGAATTCATAAGTCAAAAATCTATTAAATGTCAAGTCATTATCGATCAGCTAGTAGAGGCTCCTCTCTAGGATGATAAGCCTCTTACTATCGAGTTGCTTGATGATGTAGTCTTTGCATTATCAGACTCACCAGAACTCAAAGAACCTAAAAATAAAGCTGATATGACTTTGTTCTTTGATGGTTCTAAGTGTGAGCAAGGGGGTGGCATAGGAATCATATTTTTCACACTACAAGGAGCTCCTATACCCCTTTCATTTAAACTTGACTTCCCATGCACCAACAATAATGTTGAATATGAGGCTCTCCTTTTGGGTCTTCAAATAACTATCACCATGAAAATAAAAAATCTCAACATCTTTGGTGACTCCTTGCTCATAGTTAACCAAGTCAAGGAAATCTATCAATGCTGATGTCCGATCTTGAAATCATACAAAACCCTTGTGGACAAGCTACTAGCTAAATTAGAATGGTACAACATCGAGGCAGTCCCTCATTCATCTAATCATTTTGTGGATACAATGGCTTCTTTGGGATCCTTAATTCTGCAAAACCCTTTCGATGATATCACAACCATTCATGTCAAAATACTTTTACAATCAATGATAAGTGAGGCTTCGAACAATGAAGAAGTTGTCCACATGATTCAAATTGAACCAAACCAAGATCGATTCTCTCAGGTACATAACTTTTTGAAACATGCATCCTGGGGGTCCTTGGTCCCATAGGGTCCTTCTGATAATGGCATGACCATTCATCTTAAGGTTATCTCCCAATCTATATTCATGTATGATGAGTCACAATGGGAATAAGCAATTCATTCAGTCGAGACCCAAGCATATCAAGATTGGCTCATTCAATTAAAATATTTCCTAAAACTTGGTAATATCCCTTCGGGATTATCGCATGTTGCAAAATGAACATTCAAATAAAAAGTGATAAAATATGTCTTACTCAGGGATATACTATATCATCGAAGCTATGATGGTCTTCTCCTTCGTTGTTTAGAACCCCAAGAGTCTGCTTGGGCAATTTTGTAAGCTCATGATGGTACTTGCGGTGGCCATTTTAATGGTATGGCTATCACCAAGTGCATCCTTCGAATGGGCTATTATTGGCCCACCATGGAGAAATATTATTGTGCTTATGTCAAGAAGTGCATGAAATATCAACATCATGCTAATATTTCACATGTACCTTCTCAGGCCTTACAACCGATCCATTCGGTATGGCCTTTTTTATAGTGGGGTTTTGATTTAATTGGGAAAATCTCACCCCCATCCTTGGGCCATCACACGTTTATCTTAATGACCATAGAATACTTCACCAAGTGGGTGGAAGCCATCCCTCTTACCACTACAACTGGATCTCACATTGCGGAGTTCATACTTCACAATATCATATGTCATTTTGGTATTCCATCCAAGATTATCTTCGATAATGGGACCCCATTTAAAAATAAATATGTGCATGCTTTAACTTCCAAGTATAACATCCAACACAATTTTTCCATGCCCTATTATCCATAATCTAATGGACAAGCAGAGGCATCCAACAAGACTATAGTTGCCATTCTTAAGAAAACTATCAAGGAAAATCACAAAGATTGGCATCTTCAACTACCTCTAGCATTATGGGCTTATCAAACTAGCATTCGGACACCCACTAGGGCAACCCCATTTTTGCTAGTCTATGGCACTGAGGCCATTATACCTTTAGAATTGGAAATTCCTTCATTGCGCATAACATTGCAAGAGTTCATTGATGATGATATTGCATGACAAGCTCACCTTGACCAATTGACCCTTCTTGATGAATGATGAGTTAATGCTCTTGAGCACCTTCACGTTTATCAAGATCACCTTAAATGAGCTTATGATACAAAAGTCCATCTCAGAGACTTTAAATTTGGGGATCTTGTGCTTAAAGAGAACCAACAAAATTCAAACCTATCACCCCACTTATGGGATAAATTTATGGCCAACTGGTTAGGCCCTTTCATCATCACATAGAAGATAGGGCCAGGAACTTATCATCTAGCATCTCTCGAGGGTGTTGAGGAACCTGAACCTCTTAACATTCTCCATCTATAGGTATTTCATGCATAAGGGATAATGCAAACAAAAAAATCAAAATCACAAAAACCACAAAAAAATTAGAAAATCATAAAACACAAAAACATTGCATTTTCACTTGCATTTCAAAACATCATGCATTTCATGTAGCTGCATTTGTTAACTTGCATTAGGCATATCCTTTCATTTGCATTAGCATTAGGACTAGTTTGGTTCTTACATGCTAGGATCTGGCACCACACTTGTATATTTGTCATCTTTCTTAATCAACCTTTCTCATCATCATCATTTGCAATTTTCCTTATGGGCTTTTGCTTATTAAGGGGTCCTCGTAAAATAGGGTAGATACTAGATGAATATCAACAATGATGTTTAGATGGCCACTAACTATTTTACGCACACCTTTTAGTTTGCAAAATATCATAGGGAAAACCCCCATATTTCGCATACCACTACCATCCACATTCCCCTTTGTGAGTAACTATGTTTTTCAACACTACCAATAAGTTGCTATAGGGTGTTCACTAGGGTTTTCGGTCATTCAACCATTCCTAGTTTTCCTTTCAGATTTTGTAGAAAGCTATCTTGGATTTTAGAAGGTAGGGTCTTGCTTTGATAGTACCTTGCATATCTCAAAATCCCAAACACAAACTCACACATTAAAATCCAAGTTTGAACAAGGAAGGATGATGCTACAACGTAGTCCTTGCCACCTTGAGCGAAAGGTTTTCCTTGCTCATCCTATTATGCACATGGTCTAGAATGTTGAGAATTGACAAAAGGACAAGCTCCCCCTACCCACACCAATAAAATCCCTTGCTCCACAAAAATGAGCAAGTATCCCTAAAAAAAAAGTGGTTTTCACCACTAAGAATGAGCAAGTATCCCAAAGAAATTAAAAGAAAAGAAGGGGGTAATGAGCTTGAATCCCTGGAATCCTCAGTTATTCAAAAGCCATGGGATGATCTCCATTACAACAATGGGTTGAATGAAACCCGCATGGCAATGGAGGAGTCTTACGCATGGTGATATGTCTATCACATTAGCGACCTTCTTTTGTACAGACCAATGTCAGCTTACGGATGAGCTAGCTTTTGGTGGCTTGTATTGCCTAGTAGTCAAGTCCAACTACATCCAAAATTAGGATAAGGATGACCATAAGGTGATCCTCATTACAAAAATGGGTTGAATGAAACCCGCCTAGCAATGGGGTAGTCTTATGCATCATTAATGAACATCACATGCACACACAGGGATATTGAATATCTGGGTCTTCCTAGCAGATATTTATCTTATAGAGTCAGGTATAGTCAATAAACAATTTTTGATTGGTCAACTAGGGTGTTTGAGTCTCATGAAAAACCTTATCATTCCTCATAGCACCTAATGGTTTCACATCCATCAATTCATCTAAAAAATGTATGACTTTTATGAAAAGGTTAAAACATTTTGATTAATGACTTTTATACATTTTGTGGTGCTTACATATAGGTTATTTTGCATCTTAGATTCATTCATTATGTTTTAACATATAAACATAAAAAAAATGCAAAAAAAAGAGAAATATACCCTAAATATTTTGGTCAAAATCCTCTCAAGTGATCCTCGTATCTAGTGATTTACCCTACATACATAGTGGTTGCAACGACTAATTATCCATGCAATTTGGTCAGATGGGTAGATTACCATAAGGCCACTTGAACAAAAACAATTACTAATAATGGTCAAATAAATTCAAAAGGCCCCAAAGGCACCTAACCCCTTTGGTCACATAAAATCTAAAAAGCTCAAGTGAATATCATATCTAGTGATTTTCTCTATCAACCTAGTGATTGCAATGATTGGGTGTCAATGAAATTCGGTAGGATGAGTAAATTACCATAAGGTCACTCATCAAAAACAATAATATAATGTTCAAAATAAAAATTGTAAAGAGATCTCCCCCCTTCCACTTTCATAAAAGTCATATAAAATCCAAAATAAGTCATCTTGGTCAAGCAACTCGTTGCTTGAGGGGATAGTCATGTAATCACAAAATTAATAATCAAAGTCAATAATCAAACACTCAATCAACGCAAATTACATTCATTCAAGAAGCATTGCCAACAAATATCACACACCTCCTTATTTGCTAGGAAAAATAAAAAATTTCAACAAATGCTTGGTATGTTTGAAACCTAGCCTGTAGAATTACCTGCTCAAAATATTTTTTAGTGTACCAAGATTAAGTACGCCTAAAGTCATTTGACATAGAAACTATACCCTTAACCAAAAGTATTACCAAAACCAAGTCCATAAAAGCATTGGAAGCAATGATTCAGAAATGTATGCTCTTTCCATGATTGGGGCATCTAAAATTGATCAGATCAATAAACACCATCAACCCTCAATTTGACTAACAGGTCATCTATTTTTACCCTGTGTTATGCTTTCACACAATGCATCCCAAAAAGGAGCATATTTAGACACTTAAAATACGTCATGTTGAGGATACTACCTTATATGGACTCCTTTAAGACCATATAATCCACCTTGGGCAGCCTTAGGGCTCAATAGTAGTTTTCACCTCTCAAACAAGGAGGAATTTCCCTTTACAACCAAGACCGCCCCACCAAGGGACGGCCTTCGAAGACCATATTACCATGAGACATTTTCTTATCAGGGCCATCTCACCCTGAGGCGGTCATGCTTGAAATAAATTTAAATAATCTCAAATCTTATGCCATGGTTAAACCGGTTACATGTGCCAACTGAGCATAACGACATAGATAGTTAGGTGTGGGAAGATTCAAGAATGGGCAGTTGCCTTTCTTGAATCTAACTGCTTCTTGGATTCCCTTGTAAACTTGGACTCCCTTATTGGAAATATATATAATGTCACCTAGCCTTCATTAATAATAGGATAGTCTTCATGCAATGAAGTGCTGTAGAATTGAGAGATCAAGGAGCTTTAGTTTTCAAGCAATGAAGTGTTGCTGAATTTCAACCATGGAGCTTCAAGCCCTTTTTGCATTCTTTTATCCATGGAAAACATGCCAATGGATCATTTTAAAAGTTTTAGATCGCATCTGTGATCTTTGTACAATATAACACCCTTGTTTCAATGTTGAATTCTACCCCTTAAGTCATTCTCCATGAATGCACCAATTCATCAACCAATCCACAGACCAAATCTAATGTCACCTAACATTGATCACAAGAGAATCACTCATGGGTTAGTGGTCATATCTCTTAGAGATGATCTGCAAGTATGACCATCTTTCTCAAATATTGGTAGGACTCTAGGTCCTAGCAGGTTACACAAATAGAACGAATAAATTTGTATGCAAAAAATAAATGAATTGATAGAAAAACCTTTTAGATTGAATAACCTTTGCACTAGAATGGAGAATCCCTCTAATGTATTTGAACAAATATTAGATTATTTCATCCTGTATTCTTACTTACACCCATTTGAATGATTATATATATCTACCCTATAGTTGTGAGTGAAAAGACACAATGGTCCATAAAATAATAAGTGATTAATTAATGGTTAATGGTTAGGATTAGAATCCTAACATGCCACCCTCCTTAAAAGGAGCTTTGTCCTCAAAGCTCAAAGTGAGGAGCTTTGTCCCTTGTTTTCCAAGTAGAATTTGTGCAAGTTCTTGTACTATTTTAATGTCACTTTTTCGGAGGTAGAGATATCTTGAGGGTTGAAGCATTAGTGGGGTTTTCTAGGAAGACTAGTAGAAGCGTCCTTAGGAGAATTTTCATGACGACGAGCATCCACTTTAGTCGGTTCTTCATGTGTAGAATGAAGGGAAAATAAAGGTGCACTCACCCTTTTGCCTCCTTTCTAAATCAAGTTGCCTATATGATGAGAACTCAATGTTGGTGAGGAACTTGTGTGTAGTTCATGTAGAGTGTATGTCTGGCCTTCATTGGTCACTTTGTGTATCTCTACCTCATCCTTGCTTGGTGCATCAATCACTTCTGGCATATCAACCTTATTGCCTTCATCGTTGTGATCAGGTGCTTGGGTCACTTTTTGATCATATTCTCATCTTCAGTGCTATCCTCGGGTGTATCCGACACTACTTCTACCTCAATTTAATTTTCTTCATTGGTGGAACTACAAGGAATAGTTGCATCCAAAATATATAGTTTGGGTGTAATACATTGATGATTAGGTACAAATTTCTCATCGCAATGAAAACAAAGGCCTTTTTCTCTTCTTTCCTTCATTTCCTTGGGTTTGATACGTTTAATTGGTAAGATTCGGTTAAGTTTTGGGGTGGTGTAAGTATTTTGTGGGGACATTCTATGGTCAAATTATTGCCTTGATAAACAATCTTTAATAATTTGGTCCTTCCATTGGTGATACTCCTGGTAAAAATTTTCAAGAGTAAGGTCTTGCGATCTCCTTCTGTTAGCCATTCAAGGAGTAATTTGCAATTCTTTGCCAACATATAAATTAAATTTTGAATTTTATTTTATGGTTTACAAAACATTTTGCATAAATTTTTGATATATATGGACAAACATTTTGCAAAAATTTGGTTCAAAAATTGGTTTTGAGCAACTTTTTATGACCCTCAAACGGTCAATTTTTTATTTTAAAATTTTGTGGGAACAGAATAGCACGGTAGGCGAGGCGTTGAAAGAAATATGGCATGACATGATGGGTGAGTACGAAAAGTGAAGCAGTATGGTAGGTGAGGCATTGATAGCAAGACGATAGGGTGGAGGGCTAAGCAGCGATGAAGGTACGAGTGGAGGATGGCAGGCAGGGCATAGAAAGCAAGGTAGTAGGGTGGAGGGCTAGGCATGAGTGATAGGCATGTAAGGTTGGGTGACATAGGGGTGCGGGAGAGGCTATGTGACCACCACCGGGTGGTCACAAGATCGTGTATGTGCCTTGCACCTTATAAACTCATTGTTTGCCACAACAAGGCTAATGTGGGATTTTAATCGTACGGGTTTTAAAAACTTTGAATTCTAATTGACTTCCATTGTAATCGAATGCACATGGTGATATTTTTTTGGAAATTCCAACCTTATAATGAATGATTAAAATTCTTCATGAGGTGATTTATGCTTGGTCGAAGGAATTTTGACATCTTTCTGTGAAAAGTTTTGGCAAGATTTTTGATAGTGATAAAATTAAATAAAAATTTAGGATCACCAGAGGTTTATTATCGTTTGCCGAAAGACAAAGGCATCATCAAGAAGGTAAATGGTAGGGATGGAAAGTTTATCGGTGACCTAAAATATTTTTTTAAACCTTAGGTTATATTTTATTTGCTCGCTGGTTTCGTTGGTTTTCCTAGAACGACGTTGCACACAGTTTTGTTTTCTTCTACGCAAAAT
Source organism: Wollemia nobilis (assembly GCA_028583015.1). NCBI lineage: Eukaryota > Viridiplantae > Streptophyta > Pinopsida > Araucariales > Araucariaceae > Wollemia > Wollemia nobilis. Next base: position 8,343,474 of record JAQPPZ010016467.1, on the reverse strand, counting down.
AATGCTCATGAATGGAAGGATTTTTGTACGCTGGGATTGCATATGGGTTTGGTGGTTGGGTATTCACGTCAAAATAAAAAATGCCGATGATAAGAAAAATAAACAACTTTAGTTTTGTTTTAATTTTTTAATTTTTTTAGCCACCGATTTCATAGGATTCTCACCCAAAAAATGACGTATTGTAGCAATTTAATATTTTATTCATGAAGTGATTCACTGTTAGATATTGAATTGATTAACAAATCCCAATGAATATTTTAGAAGATATTCAAGAATTGAAAACTTTATTTTTTCACCGAAGATGTTAATGAGAGTTGTTTTCCTTTGCAATAGGTCCTCAGAGTTATTTGATGTGCCAAAATAATGTAGTTGTATCTTAAAGACTGCAAAACCAGATAGAACCCTTTCCTAGTGCACTGAAACACATCATACGTTACCTATAGCTACAGTGGTGAGTTTGATTTTGTGAATTATAGACAAAGTTTTTATAGTGATGTATCTTGTAGAGCGGGTGGGCGATGGATTTTGTTTATATGTTTTGTGCTGATATAATGAAGTTTATGGTCAAAAACCTACGTAGGATAGCGAACCGAATTTAATAGTTGATCACCTAATGTGTCTCTTGAAATATATGACAACATAGTGGACGTTGATATAATGGTAATGAATGAATGAATCCCATGGAAGGAAAGGCTCTGATACCAGATGGTAGGACTCTAGGTACTAACAGGTTACACAAATGGAATGAATAGATTTTTTTGCAGAAAATAAATGAATTGATAGAATCACCTTTTATATTGAATCACATTTACACTCGAATGGGGGATCCCTCCAATGGATTTGAACAAATATTATATGATTTCATCTTGGATGCTTACTTACACCCATTTGAATGATTATATATCTACCCTATAGTTGTGAGTGAAAAACATATTGGTCAATAAAATAATAAGTGATTAATTAATGGTTAATGGTTAGGATTAGAATCCTAACAAATATGGCCAATAGGTACGATCATCTTGCACAAAGACAACCTCCCGAGCATAGATTATTTTCCTATTTTCTTTTTTTGTTAAGCTTTAGCAACATTTTTTATTATTGTTCAACATAGATAGATTTCATTTTCACGCATGCATTCAACTAATTTTATTTCTTTACTATTAATATGCACCTTATCTTGAAAGGCTCTGCATATACTTTTAATGCTATTTAATCTTTCTTGTGTGCATATCACAAGTATTTACAAGGAAGCAACAACATCAAGATTCACATATTATCATCATCAATTGTGACAGTCCTAAAAACCTATCCCAAATCAGTTTGTGGATGCAAAAATATCCAACGTATTACATCCCAATTGTTTCATTTGTAATTCATTATATCATGATTGGTAGCAATCCCTCAAAGGGTATAACCTTCTTGGAAAGAAATGAGATATTATTATCCATACAATTTGGTCAGATGGGTAGATCACCATAAGACCACTCGAACAAAAACAATTACTACTAATGGTCAAATAAATTCAAAAGGCCTCAAAGGCACCTAACCCCTTTGGTCACATAAAATATAAAAATCTTAGGTAAATCTCATATCTAGTGATTTTCTCTATCAACCTAGTGATTGCAATGATTGGTTGTCCATGAAATTCGATAGGATGAGTAAATTACCATAAGGTCACTCATCAAAAATAATAATATAATGTTCAAATTAAAAATTGTAAAGAGATCGCCCCCCTTCCACTTTCACAAAAGTCCTATAAAACCCAAAATAAGTCATATTGGTCAAGCAACTCGTTGCTTTCATCGACTCGTTGCTTGAGGGGATAGTCATGTAATCACAAAATTAATAATCAAATTCAATATTCAAACACTTAATCAACGCAAATTACATTAATTTAAGAAGCATTGCCAACAACTATCACACACCTTCTTATTTGCCGAAAAAAAGAAAAAATTTCAACAAATGCTTGGTATGTTTGAAACCTAGCCTGTAGAATTACCTGCTCAAAATATTTTTCAGTGTACCAAGATTAAGTACGCCTAAAGTCGTTTGACATAGAAACTGTACCCTTGACCAAAAGGCTTACCAAAACCAAGTCCATCAAAGTATTGGAAGTAATGATTCAAAAATGTATGCTCTTTCCATGATTGGGGTATCTAAAATTGATCAGATCAATAAACACCATCAACCCTCAATTTTACTAATAGGTCATCTATTTTTGCCCTGTGTTGTGCTTTCACACAATGCATCCCAAAAAAGAGCATCTTTAGACACTTAAAATATGTCATGTTGAGGAGACTACCTTATATTGACTCCTTTAAGACCATATAACCCACCTTGGGCAGCCTTAGGTATTAATAGTACTTTTCACCACTCAAACAAGGAGGAATTTCCCTTTACAACCAAGACCTCCCCACCAAGGGACAGCCTCCAAAGACCATCTTACCATGAGGCAGTTGCTTATCAGGTCTGTCTCACCCTAAGGTGGTCATGCCTGAAATAAATTTAAATAATCTCAAATCCTATGCCATGGTTAAAGTGGTTACATGTGCCAGTTGAGCATAACAACATAAACAATTAGGTGTGGAAAGATTCAAGAATGGGTAGTTACCTTTCTTGAATATAACCGCTTCTTGGCTTCCCTTGCAAGCTTGAACTCCCTTCTTGGAAGTCTATATAATGGCACCTAGCCTTCATTAATAAGAGGATAGTCTTCATGCAATGAAGTGCTACAGAATTGAGAAATCAAGGGGCTTTAGTTTTAAAGCAATGAAGTGTTGCTGAATTTCAACCATGGAGCTTCAAGCCCTTTTTGCATTCTTTTCTCCATGGAAAGCATGCCAATGGATCATTTTGAAGGTTTAAGATCACATCTATGATCTTTTTACAATATAACACCCTTGTTTCAACATTGAATTCTGCCCCTTAAGTCATTCTCCATGAACACACCAATTCATCAACCAATCCACAGACTGAATCTAATGTCACCTCACATTGATCACAAGAGAATCGCTCGTGGGTTAGCGGTCTTCTCTCTTAGAGATGATCCGCAAGTATGACCGTATTTATCAAATATTGGTAGGACTCTAGGTTCTAGCAGGTTACACAAATGGAATGAATAAATTTGTATACAAAAAATAAATGAACTGATAGAATCACCTTTTATATTGAATCGCCTTTGCGCTGGAATGGGGGATCCCTCTAATGTATTTGAACAAATATTAGATTTTTTCATTTTGTATGCTTACTTACACCCATTTGAATGATTATATATATCTACCCTATAGTTGTGAATGCAAATACACAATGGTCCATAAAATAAAAAGTGATTAATTAATGGTTAATGGTTAGGATTAGAATCCTAACATGCCACCCTCCTTAAAAGGAGCTTTATCCTCAAAGTTCAAAGTGAGGAGCTTTGTCCCTTGTTTTCCAAGTAGAATTTGCGCAAGTTCTTGTACTATTTTAATGTCACTTTTTTGGAGGTAGAGATATCTTGAGGGTTGAAGCATTAGTGGGGGGTTTCTAGGAAGACTAGTAGAAGCGTCCTTAGTAGAATTGTCATGATGACGAGCATCCACTTTAGTCGGTTCTTCATGTGTAGAATGAAGGAAAAATAAAGGTGCACTCACCCTTTTGCCTCCTTTCTAAATCAAGTTGACTATATGACGAGAACTCAATTTTGGTGAGGAACTTGTGTGTAGTTCATGTAGAGTGTATGTCTGGCCTTCATTGGTCACTTTGTATATCTCTACCTCATCCTTGTGTGGTGCGTCGATCACTTCTGGCATATCAACCTTATTGCCTTCATCGTTGTGATCAGGTGCTTGGGTCACTTTTTGATCATATTATCATCTTCAGTGCTATCCTCGGGTGTATCCAACACTACTTCTACCTCAATTTCATTTTCTTCATTGGTGGAACTACAAGGAATAGTTGCATCCAAAATATATAGTTTGGGTGTAATACATTGATGATTAGGTACAAATTTCTCATTGCAGTGAAAACAAAGGCTTTTTTTTCTTCTTTCCTTCATTTCCTTAGGGTTGATACATTTAATTGGTAAGATTCGGTTAAGTTTTGGGGTGGTGTAAGTATTTTGTGGGGATATTCTTTGGTCAAATTCTTGCCTCGATAAAGAATCTTTAATAATTTGGTCCTTCCATTGGTGAAACTCTTGGTAAAATTTTTAAGAGTAAGGTCTTGCGATCTCCTTCCATCAACCATTCAAGGAGTAATTTGCAATTCTTCGCCAACATATAATTTAAATTTTGAATTTTATTTTGTGGTTTGCAAAAAATTTGGCACAAATTTTTGATATATATGGGCAAAATTTTTGCAAAAATTTGGTTCAAAAATTGGTTTTGAACAACTTTTTATGACCCTCAAACAGTCAAATTTTTATTTTAAAATTCGGTGGGAACACAACAACATGGTAGGCGAGGCATTGAAAGAAATATGGCATGACACAACATGTGAGTACTAAAAGTGAAGTGGTATGGTAGACAAGGCATTGATAGCAAAACGACAGGGTGGAGGGCTAAGCAGCGTTGAAGGCACGAGTGGAGGATGGCAGGCAGGGCGTAGAAAGCAAGGCAGTAGGGTGGAGGGCTAGGCATGAGTGAGAGGCACATAATTTTGGGTGATGTAGGGGTGTAGGAGAGGCTATGTGACCACCACTAGGTGGTCACAAGATATTTTATGTGCCTTGCACCTTATAAACTCATTGTTTGCCACAACAAGGCTAATGTGGGATTTTAATCCCATGGGTTTTAAAAACTTTGAATTCTAATTTACTTCCCTTGCAATCGAATGCACATGGTGATATTTTGTTGGACGTTCCAACCTTATAATGGACGATTAAAATTATTCACGAGGTGATTTATGATTGGTCGAAGGAATTTTGACATCTTTCTGTAAAGACTTTTGGCAAGGTTTTTGATGGTGATAAAATTAAATAAAAATTCAGGATCACCAGAGGTTTATTATCATTTTCTGAAAGACGAAGGCATCATCAAGAAGGTAAATGGCAAGGATGGAAAGTTTATCGGTGACCTAAAATATTTTTTAAACCTTAGGTTATATTTTATTTGGTCATCGGTTTCATTGGTTTTCCTGGAACGACGTTGCACACAGTTTTGTTTTCTTCTACGCAAAAGAATGCTCATGAATGGAAGGATTTTTGTATGCTAGGATTGCATATGGGTTTGGTGGTTGGGTCTTCACGTCAGAAAAAAAATGCCCATGGTCAAAAAAATAAACAACCTTAGTTTTGTTTTAATTTTTTAATTTTTTTAGCCACCAGTTTCCTAGGATTCTCACCAAGAAAAAAGATGTATTGTAGTAGTTTAAAATTTTATTCACGAAGTGATTCATCATTCGATCTTGAATTGATTAACAAAGCCCAACGAATATTTGAGAAGGTATTCAAGGATTGAAAACTTTATTTTGTTCACCGAAGATGTTAATGAGAGTTGTTTTCCTTTGCAGTAGGTCCTCAAAGTTATTTTATGTGCTGAAATAATGTAGTTGTATCTTAAATACTACGAAACTAGATAGAACCCTTTCCTAGTGCACTGAAACATGTCATACATCACCTATAGCTACGGTGGTGAGTTTTATTTTTTGAATGATTGACGAAGTTTTTATAGTTATGTATCTTGTAGAGCGGGTGGGCGATGGATTTTGTTTATATGGGTTGTGCTGATATAATGAAGTTTATGATCAGAAACCTACGTAGGCTAGTGAACCGAATTTAGTAGTTGATCACCTAATGTGTCTCTTGAAATAGATGATAATAGAGTGGGCGTTGATAGAATGGTAATGAATGAATGAATACCATGGAAGGAAAGGCTCTAATACCATATGGAAGGACTGTAGGTCCTAATAGGTTACACAAATGGAATGAATGGATTTGTATGCAAAAAATGAATGAACTGATATAATCACCTTTTATATTGAATCACCTTTACACTCAAATGGGGGATCCCTCCAATGGATTTGAATAAATATTATATTATTTCATCTTGGATGCTTACTTACACCCATTTGAATGATTATATATCTACCCCATAGTTGTGAGTGAAAAACATAATGGTCCATAAAATAATAAGTGATTAATTAATGGTTAATGGTTAGGATTAGAATCCTAGCAAAGATGGCCAATAGGTACGATCATCTTGCACAAAGACAACCTCCTGAGCATAGATTTTTTTCCTATTTTCGTTTTTGTTAAGCTTTAGCAACATTTCTGATTACTGTTCAACATAGATAGATTTCATTTTTAGGCATGCATTCAACTTATTTTAGTTTATTTACTATTAATATGTGCCTTATATTGAAAGGCTTTGCATATGCTTTTAATGCTATTTAACCTTTATTGTGTGCAGATCACAAGTATTTACAAGGAAGCAACAATATCAAGATTCACATATTATCATCATCAATTGTGACAGTCCTAAAAACCTATCCCAAATCAGTTTGTGGATGCAAAAATATCCTGCGTAGTACATCCCAATTATTTCATTTGTAATTCATTATATCATGATTGGTAGCAATTCCTCAAAGGGGATCATATTTATAACCTTCTTGGAAATAAATAAGATATTATTAATAAAAGGGCATCGTTCATCATTTTCTTGTATTTTGTTCTTTATCTTTATTTTTGCATTTTGATTTTCTACATTCCAATCTTATCTTTCAGTTTATGGATGTGTGGTCTTTTTCAGCATTTTTACATATACAACTAATAAAGTCTCATCATAAAGGATAGAAAATTTTCTACAAACATAGAAATACGAGTTAATATTTTCATTTCAACAAATGCAAAAGAACATGTCATATGCTAATATTTGAAGAAAAATATAGAACTTAGTACTATGGTTTGTAAATTTTGGCAAATCTAATATTTCTATGCATATTTTGTATAAACAATTGATAATTTTATCTTTTGAATTTTTGCTAATTGGCTAATCAAAAACTTGAATTATTTATGAAAATTTAGCTAATAGGTGGGCTATAATATTAAAAAGATCAAAAGAAAATTTAAAAAAAAATATTGATCCTTACTTTTATGGTTTTATTTAGTTATAGCAACACATCAAATTTGCAATCAATATTCTAAAGAAAGGAACTCCATATGAAATTAATAGTGATATAAATACAATCCAAGAATTTTGTAGAAAAATATCACACATGCTTCTCATGTCATTGTATTTGTCAAGAGGTTAAAGTCTAATACACTCTATAATTATCACTCACAATTTTAAACTGTATGGAGTTAATACTTGTGTATGTATTTGATAATAGGTCGAAGTCCTTGAATGATAACTAGATTTTTTATGCTTACTAACATGATAGCATATGCTTTCAACTATATAGGCTACAAAAGACAAGCTTACTATACATCTCAATAAGCAACAAGGAGAATCACTCTTTGTCTTTGTCTCTCTTTATAATAAGATAAGGTAAACTCTAGTTCATATTCACATTGGGCTACTCTTAAATGGTGTGAGTAGAAATGATTATGCATGAAAATAATATACCTCTTATAAGAAGAATATTACTTTAATAATATTATGGCATGTATTAAACTTGTGAGATGACAAAGACACAAAATATGTTTTTTATTAGTTGATTGGAAGGGGTTTTGAAAGGGTCCTTGAACCTTTTGATAAAAGGAGAAACCCACAAGGAGAGGGCCCAATAGACCAACCACTCAAGGGTTACCAAGAAACACAAGAAAACAAGAAAAACCCTGAAAAGAACAAAAATCAAACCATTATTGAAAGAGCCAAGATGCAACATAATATCTTGGTCAAGATGGAGTAGTCAAGCCTAAAAACTAGAAATTAAAGAAGAGTTAGAGTCAGAATTTAAAAACATTACAACAAAAGAAGGTAAAGGAAATAGTAGCAGAGGCAAAGCTAGGAGAATTAGTCAGCTTCAACACCAACAATAGTTAAAAGCAATAAGTCCGCCTTATGTTTTCTCACCTCTTAAGTTTTTCTTCATGGAAGCAAGAAGCTCATAATTCAAGTATGGATCATCGGTATGGTTTGAGGTCTTGCTCTCTTTTCTAGGAGAGCAACACCTATTACTAGCATTTTTAGTCTTGTAGGTGTTCACATAGTCCTATTTCAAATCCTGCATCTTGCATCTTAGGCATTTGCATCTTGGATCCTCTTTCAAATCCTATATCTTGCATCTTGGGCATTTGCATCTTGGCTCTAAAAAGAAAAATAGAGCATATGCTAAAACAAACACAAAATAAAAACTATAAGTAAAAATATGAACAACAAATAAAAGGAAGACCAAATATTTTTAGAAAAACATATATTTATTTAGAGGAACTCTCCTATGCTATGTTACATACATGCAACTCTCTTTTTATAATCACAAAACATGAAGGTTTTATAATTTTCCCACCCATTAAATCTTCTGGAATCTTCTAGAGCTTACTAGTCTTCTAGAATATTCTAGGTCATACCAAAAAACATGAAGTCTCCAAAAAAGGGTTTTTGTGAACTTTCTAGAATATTTCATCACTAAATAGGAAAATCATGCAACACCTACACATTATAACAAACTCCCACTTGATGCAAGATTTTTCTACAATCTATTATCCTAATCTCATTGCTGCAAAATCAGTGCTTCTGAATTATGACAACCTTAGTAAGTGTATCTGCTACATTCTATTGGGTTTTGCTTTTGATCAGGCTGATCATTCCACTCTCCACCATATCATGCACAAAATGATATTTCACTGCAATATGTTTTGTCCTTTCATGGAATGATGAAAAATATGCAAGTATTATTGCACTTTGGCTATTACATTTTATTTCAACATATTCTTGGTCCAAATGCAAACATTTGCACAACCTCATCAATTAGATAACTTCTTTTGCAGCATTAGTGGCTACGAAATATTTTTTATCAACACTTGATAAAGCTACAATAGTTTACTTTTTACTCCTCCAGCTCATTGCACCACCATACAAAGTGAAGACATATCCTCCTATTGACTTATAGTTGTCCAAGTCACCTGCCCAATATGCATCTACATATCCCTACAAACAAAACTCTTCATTCTTCTTGGGCTAATAACACAAAACATGATCTTTAGTACCTTGTAAATATTTGAAAATTCTTTTTACAACAATTCAATGTTCCTTTCCAGGATTGGACATATATCTCCTGATCATACCAATAGCATGAGCAATATACAATCTGGTATATATCGTTGCATACATCAATGAGCCCATAGCCTCTACATATGAAATTTTCTTGATTCTCTCTTTTCTTTAGTTGTATTTGGACATATTTTTTTAGATAATTTAACTCCAAGCTGCATAGGAATTTTGGTAGGTTTATTCTCCTAAATTTCAAATTCCTTCAAAATATGGTTAATGTAATCCTTTTGAGAAATCCATAATTGTCTGCTCTTGCGATATCTGACAATATCAATACCTAAGCAATGACGTGTCTGACCCAAGTCCGTCAGATCAAATTTATTTGATAACAAATCCTTAGTTTTTAAAATCAACAATTTTTATTTCCAATCAGGAGGATGTCATCCACATACAAAACCAAAATTACAAAAAATTTACTTTTTCTTTTGTAATACACACATGGATTTGTAGGGTTACAAAAAAAATAATCTGCAACATGTAACTATCAAAATTTTGGTACCATTCTCTAGGAAACTGCAATCCGTAGAGGGATTTTTTTACCTAAAAGAAACACTTGCACTTCCTGCTTCAAAACCTTCAGGTTGTTGCATATAAATTTCTTGCTTTAAATCTCCATGCAGGAATGCAGTTTTTACATCAATTTTTTCAATCTCTAAATCAAAAGCCACAACATATGCATGCAAAAGTCTAATAGAATATTACTTCACATTGGGAGCATAAATTTGATGAAAATAGATACCTAGGATTTGAGAGAACCCTTTTGCAACCAACCTAGACTTGTATCTTTCCACAGACCCATCATGCCTTAACTTCTTTTTGAACACCTATTTATTGCCTACTATATATCTTCCAGTAGGTTGTTGAACTAAATTCCATGCATGGTTCAACTTCATTGAATACATTTCTTCTTGCATGGCCTTCTTCCAATGCTCTTTCTTTAGACTATTCATGGTATATTCAAATGTGAGAGGATCATCACAAGCAGCTGAAAATCCACAAAAATAATCTTGAATCCTATTGGGAAGATGTCTCTCTCTTCTAGTTATTCTAGACTACTCCACTGATTCTTGGACCTCTTTTATGCAAGGTGGAGAATTAGGCTACAAAATTTTTTGATCCTCTTGATGCACCTCTTTAGGTACATAAGAAGGTAAATCTTCACCAGGTCTTTGTAGGCTGGAAACTCTATCTAAAATTTCAAAAGATATTGTTTCTTAAGGTTGATAGGGTTGAACATGTGCTTCACTTGAAGGTTAACATGTCATAGTGCATTCATGCACACTAATATTATCTTTCAACTATTGTAATTCATGTTGTTGAATATATCCAGTTGTCTTAATTTATTTAAAAATCACATCTCTACTGAAAACACTTATGTGTTCATCCAAAATCCATAATTTATATCCTTTTGTTTCAACTTCTCCATAACCAACAAGAATACATTTCTTATATTTTTCATCCAACTTTTTTCTCTTTTTAGCAAGAATGTACATAAATACCTCACAACCAAAAACCCTCAGGTGAGAGATTGATGGTTTTCTCCCACTTCGAGACTCTTTTGGTGTCTTATCATTCAAAGAAGTGCATGATGATAAATTAACCAAATAGATGGCAGTTGAAATTGCTTCAGTTCAAAAGGCTTTATTGAGCTTTGCATCTAACAACATGCTCCTCATCTTCTCCAACAATTTTCTACTCATTCTCTCTGCTACTTCATTCTTCTAAGAAGAATTTTATCTAGAGATGTTTTTTGCCTGCAAACTCTTCAAATTTAGTAGAACAATATTCTCCTCCATTGTCATTATGCAGTATCTCAAGTTGTCTGCATGTCCGCATTTCTACATAAGCAAAAAAACCTTTTATAATAATCGAAGATGTCACTCTTTTTCTTCAAAAATATAGTCCATATTTTTTTATTGTGATCATCAATAAAAGTGACAAAATACAATGCACCACCAATAGATGGAGTATCCATAGGACCACAAATATCTAAATGAACAAGATCTAAAGTAGATTTAGCTCTATATGGGTGATAAGAGAAGCTTACCCTTTTTTGTTTGCCCATCACACATGATTCACAAAAGCTAAGTGTTGGAGCTAATATCCTTGAGGCCATGCACCATGCCTTTGCTGACCAATTGTTTCAAGCTAGTTTCTGCCAAATGGCCAAGTCTACTATGCCAAAGAATACAATATCCAACATATGCTTCATCATTTTTCTCAGTTGCATTAGATTATTTTACAGAGGAAACATTGCAATGGCTTTTATCATAAGGGTTGACATCTAGCTTAAACAAAGTGCCTTTATTATTTCCTTTTGCAAGCACTAGTGCACCTCTGGTGAGCTTGCATCCTTCATCTAAGAAGGTAACAATTACTCATTTTTTAGTTAGTTATCCAACTTTGACAAGATTTCTTCTCAACTGAGGGACATATCTAACTCTTTGCAAATACTTGACTTTTCCACCTAAATCCTTCATAGGAATCGTACTTTCTCATTCTACATCACAAAAGGCATTATCACCCATATAAAATTTTATACTATTTACCTCTTTATAATTGAAAAACCACTCATGGTGTGATGTCATGTGGAAAGAAGCTCCTAAATCTATAACCCAATCTTCAGGACATGTTTTAATTGACAAACAAGAAGAAGCAAGAAACATTGAAGAGTTTTCATCTACAACTTTATCAGTTGTATCTTCTACTGTTACCTTTTCATTCTTCATTTTCAACAAGGGACAATGAAACTTGATATGCCCCTTTTTGTGATAGTAGTAGCATTCTACATTGTTGAAAATTTTAATTCCTATGCTATATGATTTGCCTCTACCTCTAGACTTGCTTCTCCCACTAAAACTACCTTTTCCCATTTATTTTGAGCATCCACGTGCTAAATAGGCATATGGAGTGGATTTTTCACCAGCAAATATCCTTCTTGTCTCCTCATTCAACAACTAGTTAACCACTAACTCCATAGACAACTTATCAAGAGCAAAACTTATGACAATGATAAGATTCTCCAATGAGTCTAGCATGTTGATTAACAATACCATACATTGATCTTCATCACTCCATTTATAACCAATGAAGTTTAGTTGTTTCATTAGAATATTAAATTCATTCAAGTGATTTGAAAAATTACCATTCTCCTTTATCTTGAGATTTATCAACTTCTTTTGCAACATTAACTTGTTCATTATTGACTTGGAAGCATAGATGGTATCCAAAATTTTCCACATATCTTGAGCAGACTGTGCTTCTATCACATTTAAAATCACAAATTTTTCTAAAATCATTCTAATAAGGTTCGTTGCTTTTCTATCCAGCTTATTAAACTTCTCTTGTGTCATACCAATGGGCTTTCTAGTGACTGCAACCCACAAGTCCCTTTCCACCAATAAGTCCTCCATTTTGATCTTCCACAATGTGAAGTTTGATCCATTGAAATTCTCAATCTCTAGTTTTTTGCTCATCTTATGAGAATTTTTCTCTGAAGGAAATGTCTCTAAGCCACATTAATTGAAAACAAAAAGGAGAGAAACTCACATTGGTTTTCCACATTTCCACCATGACTGGCCAATGATCCGAACCAACATTATTAAGAGTCTTCACTTTAGGAATGTGACCATGGATTAAGAAATTTTTAGAGAGCAAAAACCTATCCAATCTCTCCATTATACAAGCTAAGCCTTGCCTTTCGTTAGACCAATTCATAAGGCCATTATCTGGTTGGATATCCACAAGATGGAGGTTTGCAATATAATCGCTCATGAGGTCAGTGCTTTTGTCCAAATTTCTATTTCCCCCCCCCTTTTCTCATCCAGAGAGAGGATGGTATTGAAATCTCCTCCGATCAAGATCCAAGCTTCAAGAAAATGAGAGATAATATGTGTAATATGCTTCCACTATCTTATTTTTTCCTCCAAAGAAGTCGGAGCATAAACAATAATGCAGAGCATAATATGGTTGGAATGTCTACTTTGAATAGCTATAGCCAACAAACCCCAACTACAAACCATATGGTGAATAACTACCTCTTTCGGGTTCCAAAGACAAGCAATGCCACCAGAAGTCCCTTGGGAATTGAGGGAAACCACTTTTCCAGCTGGCCAAATTTTACTGGCAATTGAGTCCATATCCTCCATTGACATCTTTGTTTCTTGAAAGAAAACAAGATGTGGATGATTTATCTGAATCATTCTTCTAATTTCATTTTATTTTGAAGGACTCCCTTTGAGTCCTCTAATATTCCAAGTGATGATCTTCATTAATACCAGGGCTAAAAATGTTAGGAAGGGCATTAATATTACCTTTCTCTACAAGCTTTTCACCTTCTTTTACCATATGATATTGATTGGTCTTGCGACCTACTTTTTTATTAGAATCCATCTTCAAATTTTTTTTCTTGTTTCTTGACTTATTCCAATTGAATCTGAGATGGCTTCTAACCTTGAATAATGCTCGTACACAGCCAAAATTTTACTAGATGGTTCAACAGAGTCTATATTGGGACATGCATTATTTGAAGTTTTGACATTTGAAAGATTGTTTTTCTTGTGTAAATGTTCTCCCTTTTTTTTCTGTTTAAAACCTTTGATTTGTTGGTTTGTATCTGAGTTCTTCCCTTCATATTTAAATTGTGTTTCTAAGATTTCAGTTTCCATTTCCTCTTCCTCACTTGGGACATCATTTGTGGAAAGGATTTCAAACATATTAGTAGATGACTTTGATTGATCCTTCATAACTGGTTTTTTGAGTGTTCTTCTTCTTAGGTATTTGGAAACCTGCTAAGTTTATATCTTCTTTATTTTGATCAAGAATTTTATTTGGGCAAGCACTGGCCAAATGACCATATTCATAACAAATTCTACAATGAAAAGGAATTTTCTCATAGTCCACTACTTGCTCCCAAGTGTCTTCCCCAAATTGTAATGTGATATTTTTAGGTAGGGGTTTGTCAAAATCCATTAAAAGACAAATCCGAGCATAAATAATATGTTCAAAATTTTGAGTACAATCAGCAATCATCATAAAAGTTCCTATTTCCAATTGAATAAAAAATAGTAGGATTCCAAAATTCAATAGGGAGGCCAAAGAGTCCAACCCACATGGAAGCTATAGAAGACATATCTTCTTTGGCTTTAAATTTAGTATGCCAAGGCTTCATGAAAAGCCCCGCCCTTCCAAAAAACCAAGGACCCCCTTGAAAAGTTTTCTCTCTATCTTCATTATTAGCAAATAAAACAAGAAAATAACCATTTGGATAAATAGTGATTTGTAACTCAACTTTAGTTTTCTAGATTTTTGTAGCCCAGACTTTGAAAGCAGATAGACTCGGACGAAAACCCATGAACCGACAAATTAGTCCTCTTTTTTCCAAATCTTCAATACCAGTCTGAATGTTACCCATATCAAGCTTAACAATAGGAGTTCCATCAGCTGCTTTAAGATATTCTGACTCCATTTTCCTAGGATCAATCTTAGGCATTCTTAGAGGCTTATGGGAAGCCCTAATATTGACATTAGCATTGGGCTGAGGCTGTCCACCACGAAGGGCATCCCTAAAATTCATTTTTGGGACTGAGTATTCAAAATTCTTACCCTTGACAAGGGTTTTCACAGCAGAATTATTTTGTGGGTGCACCTTAGCACCAGATTCACTTGAGATATGAGTCATTTTTTGATCAACTGCTTGAAACTTGTTTCGTGATCTCTTTAATCCTTGACCTAGATGTCATGGAAATGTATGGTTTCACTTTTATTTTGTGCAGCAAATTGGAAGTCGTTGTCACTCAAGTTCATAGTATGATATTTTGAAAGACAAATTTCTAACCCATCTTGGATCCCTTGCAATATTTCTTGATAAAATATTGAGCATAAACCACAAAAATATTGGTCGCTAGGGCCCGAAGGCCCTAAAAACCAACCTCTGGAGCTGCTTACACTCAACCCAAATGAAACCCTTGTATAGTTGCTTGCCAAATATCTTTTTCACACATAGGGATGTGTTAGGATCTGTGTTGATCCAAATGATATTAAAATTTGTGGAGAAGTTCTAGGGTTTTTCAGGCATCTACCCTCAAAATTTTAGCTCAATCCGACTCCGGATGAGTGAGATATGGCCGAAATGAGTTCGGTAGTTTGGGCAATCCTACGAAAAACGCCCCCCCTTGAATATTCACTAGCCCTATGTTGCTAGGGAAAAAGCAACACCTTATAAGTTTTTGTATTAGGTTTTGGGTTAACCTGTAAAACCCAATAATTAATGATGACTTTTATTTACCAAAAAAAAACAATAACTCTGCATAACAAAAATATACATCTTATCAAAAGAATATGGCTTTAATAACATGATGGCATGTATTAAACTTGTGAGATGAAAAGCTGACAAGGATGCAAAATATTATTATATACATGTTGGAATTTAGTATTGTAAATTATATTTCAAGCTTGTCAGTATCCTTAGTGAAAGGTTGTTAACCGAACGTGAAATGCTCCCAAAAAATAGTTTGACCAAATATGTGCTTGATTGATCATTTGTTATCCTTGCTTAGTCATGTACAACTAATAAAGTCTTATCATAAAGGACTTGCACATGAAAACTTTTAAAGGATAGAAAATTTTCTACAAACATAATAAGACGAGTTAATCATTTCATTTCAATAAATGCAAAAGAACATGTCATATGCTAATATTTGAAGAAAAACAAAGAAATTAGTATTATGGTTTGTTTGGAAAATATAATATTTCCATGCATATTTTGTATAAACAAAGGACAATTTTGTCTTTTAAATTTTTGCTAATTGGCTAGTCAAAAATTTGAATGATTTATGAAAATTAGCCAATAGGTGGGCTATAATATTAAAAATATCAAAAGAAAATTTAAAACAGATAATGGTCCTTATTTTTATGGTTTTATTTAGTCATAACAACACATCAAATATACGATCAATATTCTAAAGAGAGGAACTTGACTTTTCCACCTAAATCCTTCATAGGAATCGTACCTTCTCACAAAATGCATTATCACCCATATAAAATTTTACACTATTTACCTCTTTATAATTGAAAAACCACTCATGGTGTGGTATCATGTGGAAAGAAGCTCCTAAATATATAATCCAATCTTCAGGACACCCTTTAATTGACAAACAAGAAGAAGCAAGAAACATGGAGGAGTTTTCATCTACAACTTTATCAGTTGTCTCTTCTTCTGTTACCTTTTCATTCTTCTTTTTCAAAAAGGGACAATGAAACTTGATATGCCCCTTTTTGTGATAGTAGTAGCATTCCACATTGTTGAAATTTTTCATTCCTATGCTAGACGATTTGCATCTACCTCTAGACTTGCTTCTCCCACTAAAACTTCCTTTTCCCCTTTATTTTGAGCGTCCATGTGTTAAATAGGCCTATGGAGTGGATTTTTCCCCAGAACTAGTTAACCATTAAATCCATCTACAACTTATCAAGAGCATCACTTATGGCAATGATAAGATTCTCCCATGAGTCTAGCATGTTGATTAACAATGCCAGACATTGATCTTCATCACTCCATTTATAACCAATGAAGTTTAGTTGTTTCATTAGCATATTAAAATCATTCAAGTGGTTTGAGAACTTACCATTCTCCTTCATCTTGAGATTTGTCAGCTTCTTTCACAACATTAACTTGTTCACTATTGACTTGGAAGCATAGATGCTCTCCAACTTTTTCCACATATCTTGAGCAGACTGTGCTTCTATCACATTTAAAATCATAAATTTTGCTAAACTCATTCTAATAAGAGTCATTGCTTTTCTATCCAGCTTATTAAACTCCTCTTGTGTCATCCCAATGGGCTTTCTAGTGATTGCAACCCACAAGTCCCTTTCCACCAATAAGTCCTCCATTTTGATCTTCCACAATGTGAAGTTTGATCCATTGAACTTCTCAATCTCTAGTTTGCTACTCATTTTATGCGAATCGTTCTCTTCTCCCACTTAAACTATAAAACAATGCACCAACCCTCAAGAGCACTCCAAAATAAAGACACAACAACCAATGTTACATAGAGAGAGACCATGATTCACTACCAAAGCACATACAACTACTTTTCTTCTACTATAGTGCTCTGATACCATGAAAAGAAAAACAGAGCATTTGCTAAAACAAACACAGAATAAAAACTACAAGTAGAAATATGAACAACAAATAAAAGGAGGACCAAATATTTTTAGAAAAACATATAATTATTCAAAGAACTCTCATTATGTTATTTTACATACATGCAACTCTCTTTTTATAATCACAAAATGAAAGCATTTTCTAATTTACCTACCCAAACAATATTCTGGAATCTTGCAGGGCTTACTAGTCTTTTGGAATCTTCTAAGTCATACAAAAAAAAAACACGAAGTCTCCAAAAAGGGGTTTTCGTGAACTTTCAAGAAGATTTTGTCACTATACATGCAAATAATGCAACACCTGCACATTATAACAAACTCCTCATTCAAATCCTGCATCCTACATCTTGGGCATTTGAATCCTTGCTCTAGCCACCTTTCAAACAAAGTTTGTCACTCAAATGTTTTAATATCATTTCTACCAACAACTTGGTTCAAGACTCTGCTCTCTTTTTTCCACTATCAACCTTCACCTTTCCTTCTTCAACCTTGAGCAAAGATTGAGATCCATTTGCAATTTCAAATTCAGTTTCCCTTCTTCTCAAAATTTTAATTAGGGGCTTAAGATTATTGTATAAATGTTGGAATTTAGTATTCTAAATTTCATTTCAATCATGTTTGTATCCTTTTGTAAAGAGTTTTTAATTGAACATAAAATAATTTTTAACAAAATATGTGCTCAATTGATTATTGGTTATCTTTACTTAGTCATATAACTAAAGTCTCATTGCAAAGGACCTGCACATGAAAACCTTTAAAGGATGGAAAACTTTCTACAAGTATAGAATGATTGACCTAATCTTTTTATTTCAACAAAAACATGTCATATACTAATATTTGAAGAAAAACGTAGAACTTAGTATTATGGTTTATAAATTTTGGCAAATCTAATATATTCATGCATATTTTGAATAAACAAATGATAGTCTTGTGTTTTGAATTTTTCTTAGTTAGCTAATAAAAAATTTGAATGATTTATGAAAAAATAGCAAATAAATGGGCTATAATTTTTAAAAGATCAAAAGAAAATTTAAAATAAATACTGGTCCTCCTTACATTTATGGTTTCATTTAGTCATATTAACACATCAAATTTGCTATCAATATTCTAAAGAGCATGAGAGGAACTTCTTATGAAATTAAGAGTGACAAAAATACAATCCAAAAATTCCTTAGAGAAAAACTCACACATACTTCTCATGTTATTGTTGTATGTATTTGAGAAGAGGTTAAAGTCTTAATACACTCAACAATTATCACTCACAATCTTGAACTCTATGGAAGTGAGACTTCCGTATGTATTTGAGAAGAGGTCCAAGTCTTTGCATGTCGACTAAACATTTGAGTGCTAGTTTTTTCACATGCTTCCCTGGTAGAAAGCAAGAGTTTCAAAAAATAGGTTTTGGTTTTCAACCATCTACCTTATTTGAAATATCTTTCATTTTTAATAAAATTTTACTTAAAAAAATACATTGATGTTTAGGCATTCGGCTTTAATCTTGTCACTTGAATAACCACTATGTCTCTCCAATTTCAGTTTACAAGTATATATACATATCTAGTAGAAGAGCCTTGACATGTGGAGATTTTGTAATGGCTTATGGATTTTGTCCACAACATTTAAGTGAGACAGATTTTCAGACTTCACAAATACTATACAAAATTTTGGGCGTTTGGTCTATAACCGAGTTACAAGGTAGTGATCTTGTATTTGGTTCATAAATGGATCTTTTCAAGCCGATAAACATCTTTCAAACTACTTTTGGAAATTAACTATTATTCTGGTTTAGAAATATACTGCTGTTATTTGGAAGAAATAAACAAATCCAGCACTGTTGATTTATACTTCTGTTTGTCTCATCTCTGGCATGCTTTGATGTGTTACTATAAGCGCTGGATTTGCTCATTTTTCTATTGGCCTTATATATCTTCATCTGACTTAAGGGAAACATTTCAAGTTGTTGATCAATATTCTAAAGAGCATGAGTAGGACTTCTTACGATATGGACAAGCATAATCTTCTATGTTCATATGTTCAAAAAAGGATTCTCCCCCAAGGCATGCTTGAGGCCTTATCTTTTCAAACAAGGCTGGCAACTTTGCATCACTGGTTTTGAAAGCAAAATAATTTCCTTAGATTTGTTAGAGAAAAAACTCAGACATGCTTCTCCTATCAGCCATATCATTTTTAAAGTTGATTCAACACAGTTCAACAGTTTATTTTTGGACAGTACTTTATTACATGACATTTAATTTACCCTGAACCAGTACGAATCACTTTTCCTCATAGGAATTGACATGCTGTCAGAGACCTGCTTAGGCAAAGGGTAGGTTCAAGGTATATGATTATTTGCTTATTTAGATATCTCCCACATTATTAGCTTGCATTGAGAAATGGATTTGAAACATAATGGTATCGTTTTGGTCCTTACTCTCTAAGAAGTAATGTTTTAACACGCAACACATTTGACCTGGACAAAAACACAACAAACATTGCAACACCGAGGCAGTTATGTTGCACTCAGTTGTGAGTTATTTTCAATGATAATCTTTTCTTCTTTATTTGTATGCCATAATTTGGTTGAGTTTTGGGCTACTTCACTACAACACGTTTATTTATAAGCTATGATCAATGATAACAGGCTCACATTTTTTTTTTTCAAATTCAGCTTCATTATTTATCTAATATCTTATACTCAATACTAAACCATGTTTTTGTCACAATGATAAGTGGGATTCAATCATACGAACACGGGAGTTTAAATCCCGTGACACTGTAAACTCCAGCAATAATATGGCTTTCTAAGGAATCTAAGGAAAATACTTTGCTTTTAAGGAACCTAGGGAAAATATTTCGCTCTCAAAACCAATGATACAAAGTTGCCAGGCCTTGATTGGGAAGGTTAAGGCCTCAAGCATGCCTTGTGAAACAATCCTTTATTGATAAATATTAATGGCAAGTACGAGTGTGAGACACAATGCAACATCCACAAATATTTTTAGAAAATGTGCACTTTATGAAGACTCTTGGTGGTTTCTTTTTCTCAAAGTTCAAACATGACTTTGATTGCATTCCCTCCACCCGCACTAGTCTCAAAAGCTTCTTCAATTTCCTTCTGGGAAAAGCCAAACCGATGGGTGATCAAAGGTTTAACATCCACCTTTCCACTTGTCAAGAGTTCAATACAAAAAGGCCACGTGTTCTTGTAGCGGAAAATACCAACAACATCCACTTCCCTGCAACAAAAGTTGGCATAAATACAAATATTTCCATTGGAAAACACATACTAAGAGATCATACAGAAGTACCAGCAAAATTTACTACTGATTATGCATGAGATAATCAAGAGGGCACACAGAATGCAGGGTCAAGGAAGACAATACCTTGCAGCAGCTGGTGTGAGTGGGAGTGTCATTTCATTATGGCCCATTCCCACAAGGCATACCCTACCGCCTGCAGAAGTAGCCTTTAGAGCTGTCGACATGGTTTTTTCAAAACCAGCACAATCAATTGTTACATGGATCTTTGACCCCATGGCATTCTGTATATGAATCACTTCTTGTTCAATATCCTAAATCATCATTCAGCCAGTTAGTAATAGAGCACACTTGCTGTAAATTTATCAAAATCATCATATTTCCTATACATTCAAGCAGTAGTCAAGTTTGGATAATAGAAATAACCCTAAAGACCTTATACCTGAGAATTTGTAGAGACACGAACAGTGTCATCAGCTCCAAGTTTTTTAGCCATAGATAAACGAGGATCATCTACATCAACAATGATAATGCGAGGGGCTCCAAATGCACGTGCAGCTAACATTGTAACGAGGCCAATAGGGCCTGCCCCCATAATCAAAATGTTAGTTTCAGGGCTTACAGAAGCACGGCGACAAGCATGAACACCAACACTCAGTGGCTCACACATGGCTCCCTCCTCTAGACTCACATTATCTGGCAACTTGAAACACAAAGCGGCAGGATGCACAATCTGCAACTCAAAACCAGGCAAGAAATAAATTGATTTGTGTATTAGTGCTGGATATGCATTCAATAGAAAGAGGATAGACTTTAGACAGCAGATAAGAGGAATATATCATGTCAGACCAAGAGATGACACTTGCAAGAACGGAAGATGGATATTTGTATTTTTGTACATAATTGTCACCTGGCCTATGCATATGCTGCAATAATAAGTTGGCTATAATATATATCATTTTTATATTTCATGCATAAGTAGTCCTGAAACAAAAATAAATAAATGACAGCACCACATAGGCAAACGACAGAGAGCTAAAGAATTACTTCCTCGTTTTTTTGTTACAAATGGATACTTGCTAACTAAGCCCACATAGTTATGTAAACAATCTAAACACAACTAAAAGAGTTCATTAGTTTCCCTTGGAAAAACAAATTTTTGTAAACCATTTAACATGCTGATATGACCTGTATATTATGAAGCCACGGCAGTCAAAATTTTGAGCACAGAAGACTCCTTACAAGATGAAAAACCCAATGTAAAGACTAGTTAATGTCCATTGCAGTAATGCACAACTGTTGAACTCATTGCTCTCACAACTATAAAGCAAATATCCCAATTTTTACCTAAATGTCACGAGCTAAATTGTTGCCTTAAAACATTATCAGGTAAATCTCAAAGTTCTGACAATATGTTTATGGTGCATGCTGAGATAATGGTGGAGGAACCCAAAGGAATCAAAAAATTTACACCATATTGAAGTGAAGAGATCAAGATGTGCAAGAATCTAGGTAACAGCAATGTGGTACGGGATATATGTCTCTAGCATTAGTTCCATTCGGCAGAAGTTCTATGGATGAAACAACATACTTTGCATCCATAAGTTCAGGCACTTCAATTATCAGTATAAACTCGGCCCAAAGTTTGATTTTAACATCTGGCCTGAAATTCCAACTTTTAAATATTTACAGCAAAGGTCAAATTCAGGTAGGTTTCTTGGAAAAAAAAAAAGAACTTTTGCTTGAAAAAACCACAGGCATAGGCTGGGCATCTCAACAATATCCATTTTACAGCATCCATCTCATCAAGTCATATTCTGATAGCAATTCTATCAGAAGTGGACGCAAATAAAATCTAACAATTCCAAATACAACCACATGTTGCTATATGTAGAAGATATTCTGGTTGACAAAATGAACAATGGATAGGTTCTTTTTCCTACCTAAACAAGCAAATCTAGTGCATAAAAATAGATCAATAATGCTGCAATTGTTGATAACTAATTACAATATTTCGAAACAACCTAGCAAATCACACATGAATCGGTAATGGCAAAATATCCACTACCAAAATTAACTTGATTGCAAAAACCCGATGTTGTAATGCGATGGGAAAGTCCGAGTCTAGTAATATAATTTTAACAAAATTGTGACAATTAAATCAGATTGATGCTTTTCTTGCATGCTACTTCCCAAGATATCTCTAATGCTTTCATTTCTGAACTTATATTCTCATGTTATGCTATTCTGCAAAAACCCCCTGTGGTTGCGTTCCACTCTCTTTGAAATTCTTGTAGCCTTCAGTTCTCAGGGGAGGGTGAATGGTTGAAACATGAGACTAAATATATCCACACTTTTTCTTATTCACCAAACAACAAGATAAGAAATGTGATGGGCAAAAGAAACAGCTGGGGTTATAATAACATGTAAGAAGTCTTTCAATGGATGCTAATGAACAAGTAAAAACATGTCATAATGCAATTGAAGTTTCCTATATAGAATTCACTAGAAAAATAAATACACAAGAAAGTTGAAGGAATTAGTTTGAAAAAAACTTCCTAATATCCTTATCCTTTTAAGAAGATGCAAAATAAATAAACCAACCACAAAAGATTTTAGACAGAGATTTCATTTGTATCCTCCCTTTACCAATTCCCTTAGCTTCACTCTGTATCCTTAAAACATTACATTCTAAACTTCACACCATTGTAAGCAAGTATGCTGATTCATCAGAAAGAGCGATGAAGAGGATTATACCAATGAAAAAGCAGTAATAATTGGAGTACGGGGTCTTGATTGCATCAGATCCCTTTTCATAAATTCCATCTTATGGAGAAACATGCTTTTGGCATAACAGAAGTCTTAAACCGTCACAATATGTATGCAGTCTTACTTAAATTTATTTTGATTAGATGAGCTACACAACCACCCTCTGTGAAATGACCCATGATCTATAGACCCAAAATCGAAAAGAAAATAAAGTCATACCCTGAGCTTTCTTCATTCTTCATTTTGTAACTAAAACATAAAAGAAGCTCCAAAAAAAAAAAAGGTACGGTAGAGGAGTATCCATACCTGATTGGCCAAGGATCCATGCACAGGAGGTGTTGCAAAGAACTTCATTTCTGGACACAAATTGTAGGAGCCCTCCCTGCAGTAATCGCATCGCCAGCATGAAATCCCTGGCTCAAGGGCCACCCTGTCACCAGGAACAAGATGCTTCACTTCACTGCCCACTTCTTCAATAATTCCAGCACTTTCATGCCCGATTACCATTGGCTTTTTCACAATATAGTCGGCACACCGTAAATGCTGCAACCAAATATATCAACAAATTGTAAAAACTGTAAAGGCCAAATTAAACCATAGATAACATTACTTCCTCGACAAATCCCAGCTCATCAAAGTAGTTCATTAAATATTAGACAAGCAAACAAAACTTCAAGACATCAGTCTAAACTTAACATTGAATACAATCATGTAACCAATTCGATAACTGTTACATCTGCTTTAATAGGCGATATAGAACATTTGAGTGAAATTATTTTCCGTCTGGTTCAAAATTTCAACATAATCTGTGTTAAAATGAATTTAAAAAAAAAACAAAATTATACACAGCCCTCCCCTGTTTTTTTTTCTTTACTTTGTCCTTTTTCTTCCCATATTGAGACCTTCCAGCCATGTACTTTTCATAAAATCACACAGCCCTCCCCTGTTTTTTTTTTTTTCTTTACTTTGTCCTTTTTCTTCCCATATTGAGACCTTCCAGCCATGTACTTTTCATAAAATCCCGAGTAGATAATTTTGCACTTGCCAGATCCCCCAAAAAGCAAATATTACAACAAAAACGAAAAGAAAAACCCAGCAAAATGTTGGGTACTTCCCATATGCCCCCAAAAAACAAATATTACAACCAAAAGAAAAACTAGCTAAATGTTGGATACAGGGGACACAGACCTTGAGAAAGTGTACATCACTGCCACAGATACCCACAGCTTTCATTCTCACTCTTGCATCATGAGGACCTGCAAAATAACAACAAGAAGAAGCATCAGACACACAAGGCTTGGTGGTTTGCAAATCTAATTTAAAACCGAACACTGAATAAAGCAATCAGTTGATACACTTTGTGGGCAGCCATAAAAATAAACTTCTCAACATGCAGATACAAATATTATATTCCCCGACAGATATCCACTTAGTCTAAGGCATATGCAAAATTCAACTTATCCGGGATAGGGTTGTCCATTAAAAATCTGGTTAATTAAAACATATTTAACCATCTTTCATGAGGATCATCGCCTATGGTCTCTTGAATATTAAGACTATATACAGCATAAAAACAATCAAACACTTTGCTCACCCAACGGAGGGAGTTTGAAGGGCTGGATACGAAGAGTATTGACCCCAGTGAGCCATGCAGCCATGTTCTCAACTTCTCCTGCATTCTCCTCCTCTCTCTCGGACTTGCCTTCCTTTCCCATAATTGTATGCTATGAGTATCCCCTGGATACAAAATATATCACAGCAGCTTGACTGAACTCTAATGGATCAAGCAAGAAGCAGTAGAAATATAAGAAGAAAGAATTAGAATTGGAATTGGAATTGGCTAACATTAGTCTACCTTATCTTTTGCTGTACCCATTAAAATCAATAAAAAAATTTAATTTTTAATTGTGATTGTCTAGTTATTATTGTTAACGTAATTTTCATTATCCAGGTTGTCAAAATTATAATTTAAACAATTATAATTAAAAAATCTAAATTTTTGTTAAATTTTTTTTTGGTAAGTAAGAGAATATTATAATTAACACCGGGTTTTAACTGGTTGACCCAAAACCATTTTACAAAATAGGGTCCACTGACCAACTGGACAAAGGCCAAGCCCTAAAAGTTTAAACTGACAACAAAAAGGGCCAAGACCTACTCTTCCATCAGAATACAGCCAAACTAAACTATGGAAGCCTAATATTATGGCCATCAGAAAAGAAAGACGCAAAATAGAACTAACAAAGACAAAAACTAATCATGCAAGCACCATGCAGAGTAGCTTGTGCCCATATAAAATAATAGAATATGGTAAAAAAAAACATCCCATAGAATGGACAGCCAAGAGGCCAAGCAGTCTTCCTTGTAGTCCTCATCTAACTTCTTATCATCCTCCTTGCCATCATCTTTAGATTTTGCCTTCGACTCCTTGTTCCCCTGGAACTGCTGGCTATAAAACAGAAGATTTAGAGAATCACACAAATCAACGACTACACTGATGAGGCCGGACAGACTCTTCAACTGGTTGATACTGTTGGAGGCTGATGAAATTGTCATCTTCTCCAAAACCATTATGGTGGGGTCTGGTACCTCATTGTCAGGGATCTCCAACACTTTGTTATTTCTTGCTATAAATTTTTGTTAAAATAAATACTTGCCAAGAATCGACTATTCTAAAAGAATTTAATACAAATTGGTAACTATAGGCGTGCTTTTCATGGTAATCTTATGCTAGATGGTTTATATATTCGTAGTTTTTAATTTCATTTATTTTTAAAAATTTCCTTATAAAAATTATAATTAAATTATATATTTTAAAATAATATTTATTTAGGTAATTAAAGTCTTTAATCTGTAAAGAAGAAACAAAAATCTAAATCCGTATATGCATAATTATTTTAATAAAGATGTAATACAAATGAATTCATTTTAAGTATATAACCAATTAAAAAATAAATATAAAACTTTCTCTATCTTAATTTAAGATGATTTTTTTTTTTTTAACTTTATTTCGATTTTAAAAATTACTCAAAAATTACAGAAATTATAATGATAATATGAGGTGGTATTATCATTTTTAGTCTTCATGTTAGAATACTTCTTTGTGAATTTAAAAACTAAAACTTAATTTTTTTTGTTCAAATTTAAATCCATTTTTAAGAATTATAGTAATAATATGAGGTGCATTCTTATATTTTTAGTTTAATTTTTAAAATATTTGTTGGTGAATTTACAAATCACGTGTTAAAAAGTTAAAAGCAAGATCAAATAACGTTAATTCAACTAGTTAAACTTCCTGATCTTGTCAAGTAATATATTTATAATTGTCAAATTGTTATAATTAAAAGCAAGATCAAAAGCACGATCAAATGATATTAATTCAACTAGCTAAACTTCCTAAAGAGAAGATCTTGTCAAGTAATATATTTATAACTGTTAAATTGTTATAATACCACTATGGAGTCATGGTGTATAATAAATTTTATAAAAGAATGACTCCAAAAACTCTTTAGGTCATGGTGTATAATAAATTTTATAAAAGAATGACTTCAAAAACGCTTTAGGTCTTTATTTTGATAAACACACGGAATGTCAATGGCTTCCGATGATTGCCCCTTCTCACAGTTCCTCTCTTGGTTGCTACCTCATATAGACTCTCCTCTTGCTCTAATACCAGATGATGGAATCAAGCAAGTAGGATATTGCTATTATTCATATCAATCAATAAAAGATACAACCTTATATATATATATATATATATATATATATATATATATATATATATATATATATATATATAATTAATGATGTATTTTGGTTTCAATAGACTCTTGATGCTTTGGAGACCAACAAGTTAAGTCCTTTCAGGCAAGTAGGATATTCCTATTATTCATGTCAATCAACAAAAGATACAACTATATATGATATGATGTTATTTTGGTTTCAATAGACTCTTGATGCTTTGGAGACCAACAAGTTAAGTCCTCTCAAGCAAGTAGGATATTCCTATTATTCATGTCAATCAACAAAAGATACAACTATATATATGATATGATGTTATTTTGGTTTCAATAGACTCTTGATGCTTTGGAGACCAACAAGTTAAGTCCTCATGTCAATCAACAAAAGATACAACCTTATATATATGATGTATTTTGAATGCTTTGGAGACCAACAAGTTAAGTCCTTTAATATTCTATGATGTCAACAAAGTGACAAAAATAATATAATAATTAGTGTCTACAATCAACAAGATTTTAAAGACTTACCCTTTTAACTCCCACTTTGTCTTAATCTAATTCTTAAAATTGACAAACCTAGGTAAACCCTAAAAATTTATAGATAAGACAATCTAACAAATTTCCTATGTTCTAGTTGACCAAATCATTCAAGATGCTCAACACATGCTCTCCTAGCTCCATAGGGTGGACTTTGGTAACAGGTACATCCCCTATAAAACAAGGGTTTTTCCACACACCATATCTATGAAAGAGGCTTTGCTTTTGTCAAAAGAGGCTAAGCTCATAGGTTTCTTCTTCCCTTTCCTACCCACTAGAGTCCAATCACCATCCTACAATGGGTTTCCTTCCTATCCTACTTGAAATTTTACACAAACCCCACCACTATTTCAGATTCGAAAACGAAATCATCATCCCACTAGCTCCACTCTCTCCCATCACTCATAGTGAATTATGGATAAAAAATAATATTATTTTTATGTTCATCATCTATTATGGGATTTAATATCTAGGAAATAAGGGTGGGTGTGTGGTGGTTGTGTGTTAAATTCCCTATTGATAAGCATAGCTCTTGGTTTTACGAGGGGTCATAGTTGGGAGGAGATTGCTCAGCCCTGCGTTGGTCGTAGGGGTTTCTCGCACTAACCAAATCAAA
The DNA here is from genome assembly GCA_028583015.1 of Wollemia nobilis. NCBI lineage: Eukaryota > Viridiplantae > Streptophyta > Pinopsida > Araucariales > Araucariaceae > Wollemia > Wollemia nobilis. Next base: position 8,315,198 of record JAQPPZ010016467.1, on the reverse strand, counting down.
TATATATGGGAAATATGAGCATATTTATATTGAAAGAAATCAGATAGCATATATTTTAGTCAATTGTGGTGTTGATCTTCATCTTGATGAAATTCAAACTTTAGAAGGCATATGGGAAAGCGATATTTTATCACTTAATGAAAATGGTGTCGAAGAGTTGATTGGAGAAACATAGCTCTTTGATTAAGATGAAAAATATATTTGATACAAAAAGAAAACTAAGAATATCTTTAATAATTTCCAAGAAAAATTAAAGAATATCTTTAGTAAAAAGATGTGTTAGATATAGTTTAATTGACCTAACTATAAATAATACATTTTGATATTTTAACAAAAATGACTCCAAAATACTTTGATTTTTTGAAAAAAAAAATGACCCAATAACAACCATATATAACTTATAAAAAAAACTTTTATATTAACATATTTAAACTTTATATGTAGTTTATTGTATATTATTGGTTATCCATGTATTAGATTTAAATTTCTAAGTCCAAGTTGTAAAGAGTCTAGATTGCAATAATAATTCATCAATTCCTGAACATTAGTCCTATGAAATGAAATATCAATAATTATTATTTTTTGGGTTGTTAGAAAATGATACACAACTGTAATGCCTTTTTAATTTTAAAATGAGTATGAATCTATTAATTTTTTGCAAATTACATTGATATCCTTAGTTTATCTAATGTACCAAAATAAAAATGTTAACCTATGTGTACTAACAAATAGATGAAAATATTTTAGAGGACATTGAAGGACCAATTTTTTTAGCTGAACTACCACTGGGATATAATCATACTTGCTAAATATTATCTAAATATAAATATAGAAAAATAATTAAATGTTTTAATAAAATTTTAATATATTTAATTTAATTTATAATAAAAAGAAGAGATTAACGGAAGAGAAGATTGATTACGAGACAAGATGAGTAAATTGAATATTACCGATAAAAAGAAGCAATTTGAGTTTCAACAATAATATCTTGTTTACTGGCAAAGAAGCGATTTAAGTTTCAACAACAATATCTTATTTACCATAATTTTTTTTTTTAGCATTGTCACCACTGTCATCAACAACAATATCTTGTTTACCCCAAAAATAACTTTTTAACATTGTCACCACTGTCATTGAAAAGAATTGTGTCGCCATCAAAGTCATCCATGCTTCTTCGCAATAGTAGAAACAATTTGAGCAACAATGTTGAACCCTTTGGAGGAGAAGCTTGGTAATAGATTAATGAAAAGTCGTATTGGATGGATATATTCCTTTTTTTATGTTAATTATTTTTTTGCATTTAAATGTTTTTGTCAATGATAGCGAAATTTAAAAAAAAATTTGAAAAACCCTAGGTTTTTTTCAAAACCTTAGCTACTTTTGGATTTCTTTTTTGGGTTGAGATCACGGAGTTACCAATTTTCATTCAAAATGATGACATTGATGTTTGAGAATGGTGGATGAAGTTTAGACCTCTATATTATAATAAATATTTTTGGACTTGTAAACTTTTCTATGTTTTAAAAGAGGAAGCTCATGATTGGTGGGCAAGTATTACTAAGGGAAGGAAGTGTCGTTTCATTTGAGATGAAATGGAGCATGCATTCTTGAGTCAATGATAACCTTAGGATATGGAGAAGAAATAAATAGGCTGAAGAGGAAACTGAAAGAAATGAAAAAAGAGGATATAATAAAAGGAAAAAATATAGATAACAATGTGCAAGTTCATGATCACATATAGAAGTAAGCAAGGATCCAAGGAGAAGCAAGGAGCAGTTATAGCAAGGGAACAAGTTGAACCATTAGAAAACTCAAAAGTTGAATTTATAATAGCAGCAATAGAGTCCATAGAAGAAGCAACAACAAAGTCCAAGGAAGCCTTGTCAGAAGCACACAAGGATGCACCAAAAGAAAGGTATAAGAGAGAAGATTGTGAAGAAGAATTTAAAATAAAAAACAAATTGAAAAATCAAGGAAACATAATGTCAAGTTAAGGTTGCAACATATTGACACCCACACCACCCTGAGCGAAAATAATCTTGGAGGTATGGCTTAAAGCATCAATATTTTAGATCTAAATGGAGCAGGAAAGGCACCAAGTATAACAATGTTTGGCAGAAAAAGTATTGTTTTTGGATTACAAAGGGGTGCAGTAGTATCAAGGAAAAATAAGACCAACCATTTGAAATATTAGGGCATAGTAGCATAAGCATGGAGCCAACACAACAATAAGTGGCACAATGGCAACTTGGTATCATCAAATACCATCACTAATTAAGATTTCACTTGGATAGATGGATGAAAAAGATTGAAAATTATCAAGAAAAAAGATGTTGAATATTTGTATTTACAAAAAAAATTGAAGATCCAAAAAATGAATATCAAAATTCAAACTTTTTGTGAGATGTAGATATCTAGTTATAGCATCTCAATTGAGATGAGAATTGAATATGTTTGTAAACTCTCAAGATTTACATAAGAGAGTTGTGATTTGTCAAGGGTGGGGGACCCGAGTACAACCTCTTTTTATCAAGCAAAAGAATAAAATCGTTAGTATTAAATAGTATAAGTTTAACTAACTAATTTTTTAATGTTAAGAAAAATATATAAATTTGAATCTTACCAAACAATACATGCATAATTGTTAATTTGTTGTAATACCACTATATGATCATGATGTATTATGAATGGGACCTATTTCAATTTCATACAATCAGTCAATAAAAAAATCATTATTATTATAATTTCATTCAACTATAATGTTTTATTTAATTTGTCTTTGGCCTTAACTTTAATAGTAAACTATTTTCAAACATTAGTATTTAATTATTTAACTATAATATATAGAAATTAAAAGGTGTTTTTGAGAGAGTGTAAGCCTAGAGCAAGCCTTACCTTTTTGTTGTTTTAAAAATAAGAAAGTATTATGGGTGCAAGCATGAAGCAATGTGTGAGCAAGGAATGAGGGACACTTCTTGTTCCATATCTTGGGAGAAATTCAAAAACTAAAGGATCCATATGAAGCAAATTTAGGTAAGATGGCAAGAAAGTTATTTTTCAAAGTCCTTGTTAGAAGTAAGGATGCCCTAATTGAAAGTAAGGATATCATAGTTGGAAATATAGATGCCCTAGTTTGTGATAAGAGGAAGAGTGAATCTATGGTCAACCCTATCTAGATAACAAATACTACACCAAAAGTGATTATGAAGTATGAGATGATTGAACAAGATTTAATGGTTCTTAAAGGGAGAAGGTTAATATGTAAGTTCTATGGATATTGGCCAAGTTTTTAAAGATTCAAAATTGGATCAAGTGGATGTGAGAATTAATAAATAGTTTATGAAAGCATTGCATTATGATATCATAAATATTATGAGACCAAACCAATGTCTAGATATTGCAAAGTGAAAATGATGGAGAAATAAATGGAAAATTTTTAGCATGAGACACACTTTAATTAGAAGCAAGGAGATTATATCATAGTAGAAGCTAGGTCAAATCAAAGATTTTCCACTCATAAGAAAGTGGTAATAAAGACCCTCTACATCATCAAATGGCAAAGGCCATTATAGTTTAATTGAACCAATCATTAAAGAAGTACAATGGATAAGTTCAAATCTAAGAGTAAGAGGTGTGAAGGAAGATGAAATGACAAATTTTAAAGTGAATGAGGGGAAAGAGGTCAAGGTTAATCCAAGTAAATCATATTTATTTTCCTCAAATAGCATAAAATCCCTGTCTTATGATAAAAATGAATCTAGTATGGAGGATATCCATACTAAAGAAATCCATATGGAGGATATCCATGTAAATTTATAATTTATAAGGTATTATAAAAATGTAATTACTATGTAGGGTCATCCTTGTACTTCAAGGGTTTTGGGTAAACATAAAGAAGGATGTGTTAATAAGGCTAGTCCTTGCATTTCTGATTTTAGGGTGGCATTAATATTTAGAATATTAGACTCATTATAGATAATATGTAAATATAGAAGATATTGATGAGGATGAAAGTGTTGGTGGGAATGGAAAAAAGAAGGGAAGGTCATTAAATAATGAACAAGAAGTGGGGCTAAGTCCACTAATAAAAATAAAGAGTGATCATAAAAATGGTATCACAGAATATTAGAGCTATGAGTAAGACCCCTAAAGAAGAAAATTTATTAAATAATTAATATGTTGTTATAGTCTCACGATTATTCTAATACAAGAACCAAAATTAAGCACTGAGGAATGTAAGGATGCTTTTAAAAAGATTTGGAAGATGAGGAATTGTTTCACATTTTATTCTATAGAAGCTTTTAGCAGTATTGTGATGAACAATTGTTAGAAACAAAAGGTAATTGGGTTGTTGGATTATTTTGGAAAAAGAGGAAAACATAAAAGTTTGGGTAATAAACATATATACTCCACCTATAGTTACTCCTTGTGAAAGACATTGGAAGTAGTTGAGTATATTTTTGTCAAACATAATGATGATTTATAATTCTGATCTATGGATTCTTGGGGGTGAATTCAACACAATTCTATCTCCTTAGGAAAAGGGTGGTACAACTAGATGGTGTAAACCAATACAATATTTTGCTTCATTTTTCAATTCAAATGGCCTTTGGGATGTTGTTCCTTCAATATTTCAATATACATAGGATAATAGATGTATTGTACAAACTCATATAATAGAAATATTCAATAGATTCTTGTTATCCAACACATGGTTATAAATAGAGTATACAATATCTTCAAATACTTTATTATGAGCAAGATCACATCATAAAATTATTATTTTAACTTGTGATTTATGCAATAATGGTCATCCAAAGCCATTTTATTTCTAATCTATATACCTCCAGGACTATGATTTCTTCCAAACAGTTATGTTCTAGTGAGATAAAGTAAATTTTGAATGATCCTATAAGTACAAGTTTGTTCAAATATGAAATATCTAAAGTGGAAAATGAAGATTTGGAATGCCAAATGTTTTGGTAATATTTTTAAATAAAATAAATCCAAGCTCAATATTTTATAAGAGATAGTAGAAATTAATAAAATAGGCTAGAATTCTTATATGCAATAAAAATAATTACTTTATAATTATCATAATGGATTGTAAAAAGGGTTTATTGCTCAATAAGCATAAATTAAGGAAGCAAAGGAGAGAGCTAGGATGAGGGTTTTGAAGGGATTCAAATAAAAAGAAAATACAAAGGATGGGGCTTGTTGGCCTTAGTGGCCAGCATGAATTTTTTGATGAGGATGATTACAGTAAGGAAAAGAGGCAACTAGAGAAAATGCAATGTATTCAATATCTAGTAGATAACCATTTTTTACAATCCATATAGAGTGAAGAAAAATCAACAAGCACTTTCAGTTTATAGTGCAAAAAGAGATAGGAGATCATAGTTTACCATGAAAACGAGACCAAGGGTAGAAGAGAACCAAAATAAATTGTGGTATAGACCAGATTAGAGAAGTTGAAGGAGGGGAAACTAATATGGTCTAGAGCTTGAGTAAGATTGTTTTAAGGGAAAACTATCAAAAGGGTTCAATTGTACCAATACCCAAAATGGGAAAGGAGCCAATGGAGCTATCCTCAAAAATAAATTCTAGGAATGCCCTTCATGGGGAATAACCCCAACCAAATGTGATCAATAACCTAAGGGCACTACAAAGACCTTTGAGGATGCCTAAGACAAATCCCAAGAAAACTATGATGATGTGTTTAAAGACGACAAATGGTTCCTTGATGGTGAAGGTGAATATGAAGGACATTTATAATGAAATAGAAGATATGAAGAGGGGAGGTTTGATATGTCGATTTATGGGGTTTATATTGATCTTTTCAACATTTAAATTGTGGGTTGCTAAACAATGGTGAACAAAAGGTGAATTTCAAATCTTTGCCTACCTCAATGGTTATTTGCTTTTGAATAAAATAGGAACAAATATTCCAAGGGGGATGTTGGTTTTTTGGAAATTTTAGTCTCTTTATGAAACCTTGGCACACTAAATTCAAAGCAAAGGAAGAGATGCCATCCACAAATTTAGTTTATGTGAGAAATTTAGAATCCAACAGTGTTTATGGCAATTGGAAATACCCTAGGAATACTCATGATAGTTGTTAATAGTATATATAAATATGAGCAAATTATTTTTTCTTGGATATGTGTCCTAATATATTTTAATAAAACTCTCCCAAGAAAGATCACTCTACATTTTGGGAAGGAAAAATATGAGCAAGAGGTGGATTATGAGAACATGCATTTTTCACTAGAAAATCTACCATGAATATGGTCATTTAAAAAGAGATTGCACCCATAACATCCCAAAACAAGTAAGAGAGAAAATAGATCCTTAAGGATTCCAAGTTCCCAAAAAAAAATATCCAAAAGAATTTGATAGTGATAAATCAAGTAGTGGTGTTAAACAATATGTTTGGCAATATCCCCATTGATGACCTTTTGGATGATGAGGAGGATACAATGGAGACAGAAGTCCTAGAGACAGTTCAATTGTGGAAGGAAGGAATATATTCCAAAAACGGTAAATAGCAACCCTAACACCACCCTAGTTGTGCAAAGTAACAAATAGGAAGTAGTAAACCAGCCAACAGGAGACTACCAATAGAAAAACAAGGGGAAAAATAAGAATGAGAGTAACAATATGTTAAAATTAGGAACCACAAAAAAATTAGAGCCTATGGAAGCCCTTGTCAAATTACCAACAATACCTTGGTGCTATACACATATGCAAGGTTGTATGTTATATCAAAATCAGGAGGGGTGAGCCAAGAAACAAGTAAGAAGATGAAAATGGACACTAATCAAAAGGTTGGATGCAAAACTAATCAACAACAAAAGAAGAAAATATAATAGCAAAAGGTAAGGTCAATACCCTTACGCACATTTTTAGCCTCTAATACTGATGAAGATCATCTCCTATATTATTAGAGGACTCAAGGGGAGTCCCTCAAAATAGAATGAGATTATAAGAATGATTCAGAAAAATTGACCACAAATTTTCTTCCTTGAGGAGAAAAATGTGTCGGTGGAATATATGGAGACAATTGCAAGGAAAGTGTGGCTTGCTAGAAGAGTGGAATCACTTAGCTCCCAAGGGGCATCATAAGGTATTGCATGTCTTTGGGACCTTAAAGAGGTAGTTATCCACCAAGTGGTGGGTAGCTGGGGTATCTTGGTGATAGAAGTACAAAGTATAAAATAGACCAAGTTATGCTTTGCATGAATGCCTATGCACCAACTATCCTAGAGGAGAAATGGAGATAATGGAAGTGTTGGCTTTTTAAGCCTTACTACCACAAAATATCATAGGTCCCAATATAAAATAGCCACAATATTAAAGGTCAAAATAATAATATAAGAGTAGAATAATATATGAGCAAATTAATATGTATATCAAGGCCTATATAATAAAGCAAATAACATTCATTTATATATTGAAATATGAATGTAAATGGCCTAAATCATTCATGAACTATGAATTAATAAAACTTATAATATTAATTTCTCAAAATTGTATACAAGCTTTATTCCTTTCCTTTATGTTACAACATTGCAATCTAATATATAGATTCTCCTAGATTTACTTTCTCATGGAGCATTGTCTCAATAATATATCCAAAGTAACATGACTCTTCAAGTACTTGACTATTGCTCTCCATATGACAAGTATCATGACTCTTGGTTTATCATCTTGCCACTTGCATACATGACTCTTCATGGACTCTTGAATCTAAGACACTTGCACACATCTACATGACTCTTACACTTCTACTTGCACTCCTAATATAAGACACTTGTGCACATCCTTACATTACATATTTGCATACTTACATACATGAAACTTGCGCATTTCTTACACATTGTACTCTTATATGAAAGAGGAAATATAAAATCATACTTCTAAACTATAGACTCAATCCTAATCTATTACATATTTAAAAATGTACCATGAAGGTACCATGGGGGTACATTAGCATGTACCAAATAATGTAATATTCCTCAATAGGAAGAACATATTATTATCTAATTTCCTCAAACATGGGCCTTGATAGGAGGAGATTTCAATACCATACTATCCTTGGAAGATAATATAGGAGGAAATAATAACTTATACAAGAGCACAAACCTCATGAAGAAATACATCAAAAACCTCTACTTGGTGGATGTCATGCCATATAATGGCCTCATTACCTGGTCCATTAGAAAGCAAGGTTCTGCTTGTATTTTGGAAAGATTAGATAGGTTCATATTATTATATAATTTTCTAATTCATGAACACATTCCTAGGGTGAAGATCCTAAACAATGCAGGATCACATCATTGGCCGATCATGATAGAACTGTGAAAATCCAAGGCCAAAAACTCGCCATTTAGATTCCAACTGATGTGGCTCAAAGATAACTATTTTAGGCCCATAGTGCAACAACGGTGGAAGGAAGACACATATCATCATGGAACCAAAATGCATTATTTTATGAGGAGGATCTAATACATTAGATCCAAGATAAGGACCTAGAAATAGGAAGATTTTGGAGATGTCAAGAAGAAAAATATGAAAGTGATAGTCCAACTCAAACATTTGAATGAACAGACCTACGAGAATGGCCTCATGAAGGGTTTGAGTATAGCAAAGATCAAAATTACATCCCAGCTAGAGGAACAGGAAAAAAAGAAAGAGCTATTATGGAAGCAAAAATATGGAATCCAATGGCTCTAGGAGGGGGACCAAAACACATGATTCTTCCACAAATATCTTCTAGCCCATGGATCACACAACTTCATACCATCCTTGAGAATAGAAGTAGGAGATAATGTCCACACATCAGAAGGTATGAGGTCTATTGCAGTAATTATTTTTAAATTTATTCACAATAAAACCTCTAGATATGGAAGCCCAATATCAAGTGTTATAAGAGACACCTACACTAATAACAAAGGAAGATAATTTAGTTTTGACTACTCCAATAACTACCAAAGAGTTACAACATGTGGTTTTCAAAATGTAGAAAAGCAAGATGATTGGATTGGATGGATTCCCCATAAAATTCTACTAGAAATTTTGGGATATATTGCATGAGGACCTTTTGGATGTGGTTGAGGAAGCTGGGAAAGCTAAAGATGTGGTGAAGGAAATTAATAAAATGGATATAGAGTTGATCTCAAAGGCACAATATGCAAAGCATATTATTGATTTTAGATCGATAGCTTTATGTAATGTTTTGCTCAAAATAATCACCAAGGTAATGGTAAATAGGATCAAACCACTTCAACATAAGATTAGTTTACTGGAACAAGTTGGTTTTATTGAATGAAAATAAATAGTGGATGCAATAATTTTGGTTCAAGAGGCTATTCACTCCATGAAAGCACAAATATCTCCATTCATTTGAAGTGACCTCTAAATACCAAAATGTCACGAAATCATGATAATTTCCTTTGAAGTGGCCTCTGAGTGCCGAAATATTGTGAAATCATGATAATTTCCTTTGAAGTGGCCTCTGAATACCAAAATATCATGAAATCACAACAATTTCCTTTGAAGTGGACTTTGAGTACCGAAATATCATGAAATCTCGATAATTTCCTTTGAAGTGGCCTCTGAGTGCCAAAATATCATGAAATCATGACAGTTTCCTTTGAAGTGACATTTGAATACCAAAATATCGTGAAATCATGACAATTTCCTTTAAAGTGGCCTCTGCATGTCAAAATGTCATGAAATCTTGACAATTTCCTTTGACGTGGCCTTTGAGTGCAAAAATATCACAAAATCTCGACAATTTCTTTTGAAGTGGCCTTTGAGTGTGGAAATATCACAAAATCTCGACAATTTCCTTTGAAGTGGCCTCTGAGTGTCAAAATGTCATGAAATCATGATAATTTTCTTTGAAGTGGCCTCTGAGTGCTGAAATGTCATGAAATCGTGATAATTTTCTTTGAAGTGACCTTTGAGTGCCGAAATGTCATGAAATCTCAACAATTTCCTTTGAAATGACCTCTAAGTGTTGAAATATTGTGAAATATTAACAATTTTCTTTGAAGTGACCTCTGAGTGTCAAAATGTCACGAAATCACAACTATTTCCTTTGAAGTGGCCTCTAAGTGTCAAAATTTTATGAAATCTCGACAATTTCCTTTAAAGTGGCCTTTGAATGCCAAAATGTCGTAAAATCTCAACAATTTCCTTTGAAGTGGCCTTTGAGTGCCGAAATGTCATAAAATCTTGACAATTTCCTTTGAAGTGGCCTCTGAGTGCCGAAATGTCATGAAATCTCGACAATTTCCTTTGAAGTGGCCTTTGAGTGCCGAAATGTCATGAAATCATAATAATTTTTTTTGAAGTGGCCTCTAAGTGCTAAAATATCATGAAATATCGATAATTTCCTTTGAAGTGGCCTTTGAGTGCCGAAATGTCACGAAATCTCAATAATTTATTTTGAAGTGGCCTCTGAGTGCCGAAATATCATGAAATTGCGATAATTTCCTTTGAAGTGGCCTCTGAGTGCCGAAATGTCATGAAATATCGACAATTTCCTTTGAAGTGGCTTTTAGAAAAAGAAAAACATATTTACATATAGTACATGTGAAGTGAAGAAAATCATCTTAATTATAGTACAACTTCAGATGGAATCCATTGACAGGGATGGGCTGAAATTGACCTTGTTCATTTTTCAATTAGAAATAATTATGTTGTTTTTCTTTAATTACTTCAAAGGGTCCTTCCTAGAAAGAATCAAATTTCTGACGGTTCTTAGGTTTTGCTTTCTTTTTGTTCCACCTTAGAACCAAGTCTCCTACCTTGAAATTATTGAGAGTAGCCTTTTTGTCAAACCATTTATTCATTTCTCCCATATGTTTCTTATAATGGTTGTAGGCTTGATCTTTCTATTATTCTTACTGTAGGAGTTGTATCAACCTGTTCTCCATCGGTTTTGCTTCTTCTGTGCCATTTTGATTGAGTAACTTCACATCAGGTATTTCTATGTGTATCGGAAGGACTGCTTCCTTACCATAGACTAATGAGTAGGGAGAGGTGTTGATGAATTTATTGATAGTGATATTATCTACCCATAAAACTTGGTTTATCAAAGAGTGCCAACTTTTCCTATTATCTTTCAAAGTCCATTTCAAGATTCGGAGTAAGTTTTTATTCATTGATTTAGCCAATCCATTCCCTTGTGGATAGTAATTTGAAGACGTCTTCAAATAGATCCCAAAATTAATCATTTTGGTACCTATGAAATATGTGCCATTGTTTGTGACTAATGCATCTAGGATATTGAATCTTGTGATCAAACTCTCAATGAATTCCATCACAACTTCTTGATCCACTTTCTTAGTGGGTAATGCTTCAGCCCACTTAGTGAAATAATCTACAGTGGTTAGAATATATTTGTGTCTAGAAGATGAGTTGGGTTCTATTACTCTAATGAAATATAAACCCCATTGTTGAAAATGTTCTTTAACCTGAATACATTTCAGAGGCATTGAAGTGTTTCTATTTCTCCCAACTTACCTCTGGCACTTCTCATAATTTTTGGTCACTCTAATAGTATATGAGAAAATGGTTGGCCAATAGCACCCAATTATGATAATTTTTAAAGCAGTGGTCCTCCATGGGTAATGTCCTCTTGATGAACCTCCATGGAAATCATCTAATATCTTTTTCTTTTGATCATATTTGATGCATCGAAGCAATACCCCATATAGATTTTTTTTATACAATCCTTCAGGTAGCAAAGTGTACTTCAATGCATGGATCATGTATCTCCTCCTTTGTGAAGCATTCAAATTTACTGGATATTTTCTAGTCTAGAAATATTTGGTCAATTCATTAGCCCAATTAGTACTTTCCAGGGGTTGATCATCCCTTGGGGTTGTTTGTTGCATTTGGCAGGCCACATATTCTAATGAGGCTTATTTGGTGAGTTCTTGACATAATGCTCTACCCCTCAGTAGCTTGGTCGATTGGATCTCGATATCATACTCTTATATATTTGATATCCAGCTAGCTATTTTTTTTCCAAGTTCCCCCTATATGATGAAATTTCTAACATTAGGGTGAACCACATACACAATGGTCCTACTATGTGAAAGAAAATGCTTGAACTTATTTAATGATTTCATTATCGTGTAAACTTGATTTTCTATGAATTTATACTTTTCTTTGTGTTCCTGCATGGTTAGACTTAGGAATACTATGGGTCTCTCTTCATTATCATATCCTTTATGAGTAAGTACTACAACGTAAATCTCTTGCTCACCTACAACATACAAAATGAAACCTCTGGAATAGTCTAGATTTACTAATATGGGTGATTGGGCTATCTATTCTTTTATCTATTTGAAATATTTCTTTCATAAGTCTTTCCACTTGAATTCAACATCATTTTTTAACAACTCAATCATAGGTTTGATGATTTACGTAAAATATACTATGAATTTTCATACAAAGTTGATCTGCCCAAAAAAATATTTCAAACCCTTTTTGTTTGGAGGTAAAGGAAGTTCTAGTAGTGCTTTCACTTTGTTAGGATCTATAGCTAGCCTGACCTTAGAAATGACATGGCCTAGTAAAATTTCTTCTTCTAGAGTGAATATGGACTTCTTTGGGTTCAAAGACATACCAAAATCCTTAAACTTCTTAAAAAATCTTCTGAGGTGGTCAATGTGATCTTCTTTGTGATGAGATAACATTGTCATATCATCTAAACATATTACTATGTTGATGAGTTCTCCAAAAGCCACATCCATTGCCCTTTGAAAATTTGCTCCAACATTGGCTAATCTAAAAGGCATCCTATGATAAGTGAATGCTCCCCACTTGGTGGTGAGTGTGGTTTTGAATTGATTCTCATCTTTGACCCACACCTGGTTATACCCAAAAAATCCATCCAAGAGTGAGAATATTTTTGCTCCCACTACAATATGTAGAGTTTGGTCGATTTGCGAAAGAGGATAGTGGTATTTTAGTGAAGCTTTGTTTAAGTTTTAGAAGTTGACACACAATCTAATATCTCCATTATTTTTCCTAACCGAAACCAAGTTAGCTACCCAAGTAGAATGTTTGATAGGGTAGACAATCTTGGCTTCAAGTAACTTCAACAGTTCTTGCTTCATCAGAGCTTTGATTTTTGGGTTCACCAGTATTTAATTTTATCGAAAGGATTTTGCACTTTCTTCGAGCTTGATGGTATTTTGTATGGTCTCTTTAGAGTAGACCTTAATATTGCCATAATTCCATGCTATGATATAAGGAAATTCTTTGCATAACCCTCAAATTTGGTCCAATTATTCCTCTATAGTGTTCACTCCCACTTTAATAAATTTCTCTGATCCCATTTGGACATCCTTGTATCTATGTTTGTCAAATTTCATCTTATGGATAGTTGGCCTATCATTATTATCAAATAGGCTTTAGAGAGTGATCAATCCTTTTGGGATATGGTTATTTTTAAATTGGATCATACCTACATCTTCTTCATCTTTAGACACTCTGTCATTTGAGCAGTTCATCTCGTGGACAAGAAAGTCCACTATTTGTTCATAATTTTTGAATACTTGCCAAAAGGTATCTCTATCTGGAATACATATATGTAGATCAGTCTATCTGTTTTAGACTTCTAGATGACACTACTGATGGGGCAAAAATTTATTCCCACTGATGCCAATAGATCAACATGAGTGTTCTTTTATCTAGGGATTACCTTGATGTTTAGAGCTTCAAAAGCTTCTAACAAATCATATACCTTATTTTTGTAAGCTTTGAGGTAGTGTTGCTTACTCACACATTTATCGATGACTTGATTCACTATAAATTCAGAATATCCAAAAATCTAGAGTTTTTTAATACCCAGCTTCTCGACTTTCTTAAGGCCTAGGTAAAGTCCTTTATATTCTATTGTATTGGTAGTACAACTCAAGGTTAATCAATAAGAAAAAAACTTCTCTTCGTTTGTTGGAGAGATTAAAACAATACCTGAAGAACACAAGCTTTTATTGAGAGGAGGGGTGAACAGTATAAGACCAACTTTTAATTTTCTTTCCCAAACAATACTATCCAATATTATCAATGGCAATATCAATAGTAGTAATTAAAGCAATACACAAATCATTACACGCAATAAAGACACCAATTTAACGTGGTTTACCCAATGTGGGCTACTCCACGAAGAAAATATTTCTACTAAATTTTCTCAACAAATATCTTGGGAATCAATTCCCTATTACAATGTTTATGGACCTCTATCCAAAGGAGACACCAATCCCCTATACTTTGATTTGTGGATCTCTCTCCACAGGAGAACTCTTTCCCCTTTTCTCTAGTTTATGGAACTTGATCCAGGAGAACTCTATCTCCTCACTTGGTTCATGGATCTCTCTCCATAGAAGAACTCTATCTTCCCAGTTGGTTCGTGAATCACACTCCATAGAAGAACTCTTTCCCCTTGCTCTGGTTCGTAGAAATATATCCATAGGAGAACTCTATCCCCTTGCTCTTTTTTTTATAACTCTATCCACAGGATAAATCTATCCCCTTTCTTTGATTCATGGAACTCTATCCATAGGAGAACTCTTTCCCCTCTGCTTTGTATGGTGATCTTCTAGAAGACTTCTGCCCCCACTAATCTGGCTAATGTATCTCTATCCACTGGAGACCTCTGTCCCCACTAATATAGCTAATGGATCTCTATCCAATAGATATTGCTATCCTCTTTACTCTATCACCTCCAAAGCTTTCTCTTAGCTCTCTCTCAAATATGCACCAAACTTTATCCGAATTCTAGTACAAATCTACTCTATCTTTGCTCACAAATTTTCTCATAAATCTATACTACTATCTCAAATTTGTCCTCAAGCCTTAACACCAAGCTTGATAAAATCACCAATAAACTCTTTTCAGATCTGCCCCAAGCCTTAACACAAAGCTTGAACAAATCAATCAATCAACTCTTCTTAGATCTGTCCCAAGCCTTAACACAAAGCTTGAATAAATCAATCAATCAACTCTGCTTAGATCTGCCCCAAGCCTTAAAACAAAGCTTGAAAAAATCAATCAATCAACTCTGCTTAGATCTTCCCCAAGCCTTAACATAAAGCTTGAACAAATCAACCCTTCTCTTAATGTTGTTTTAAGTCTTCACAAGAATTTCTCAAATTTGCCTTCAAGTCCTCTCAATAACTTTCTCAATATGCTCTCAAGTCTTCACCAAGACTTTCTCAAATCTACCTTCAAGTCCTCTCAATAACTTGCTCAATATGCTCTCAAGTCTTCACCAAGACTTGCTCAAATATACCTTCAAGTCCACTCAAGAACTTGCTCAATATGCTCTCAAGCCTTCACAAAGACTTGCTCAAATATGCTATAGCACATGCTCAAACTTGATTTAACACATGATCGAAATAGCTCACAAAAAATGCTCAATAAATCTCAAATATTCCTCACAATGCTATCAAATGCTTTGTCTAATATTCGAAGTAATTCCTTTAACTTGAAGCAGTTCATAAATATTCTATCCAAAATTTATTTAACCTTTGGAACATATAGAGAATGATGTCTTCTATCAAAACTCAATATGTTCTACTCAATCATTAAGTATGTCTCTTCCACATGTCTTAATTTTATTACTCTTTTAAATATAGATTCAATATAGCACATGACACCTATCTTTTTTATCTACACACTTTCTTTCAAAAATCTATTTTCTAATGTTTGCACATTCACTTTTAATATCACTCAAAACAAATGCTCAATAAGTTTCACTTAATCATTCAACCAATGAAATACAACTTGATCACAAACCCTAAACAAGTGTTTTTATACTTCTTCAAACAAAGAGCACAATGTAGGTGTCAAACCCTAACTCAAATAATTCTCAATCTCTATCTCAAATGTTCTCTAAACATTCTGTTGAGTATGATTGTCATTGTTGTAATTGTTGTCAAACACTTCAGCAATATAGGTATTCATGTCAAAACTTTAAAATTTTGCAAGATTTTGTAGATTTGTATTTCATCAAGTTTACGAGATATCGATTAATCACCAGTCACAAAAGCAATAGCTTCATTGCTTTTGTCAATTGAAGGTATATCAATTTCAAGAAAATGAAGTCTCTATCAAGTGATTAGACCATCTCACTGTGTTCATATTGACTCTAGCTCAGTCACAGATTTTACGGCTCGTCAAAAGACCTTACGGTTTTCAAGATATCGTAGTTTGAAGTATCAAGGGTACTTGAGGTGTGCATCACGACCATGAAAAAATAAATATTCCTCAAGACAAATTAAATAGTTGGATATTTTAAATGTTTATTGGGCATATTTATATTTGAAATTTTTATTTTCTTATAGGTGGAATATGGTTCTAACAAAAACGAAACCATATGCTAAAATAAAGGAGTGACAACCATATGCTAAAATAAAGGAGTGACAACCATATCTTTTATTATGTTGTAAAGCTATTTTTATAACTAAGTTGTTGTAAAAAAGGGAGGTGGCCCTTTTATTATGTTGTAAAGCTATTTTTTTTTTTGAAAAAATGAAAAACTTGTATTAATACAAAGAGCTGTTACAAACGGGAGAAAGCACATCCCAGCCAAGAGCAAACACTAAGACAACAAGAGCAGAGCAAAAAAGTCTGCACAAACCAACAAAGAGCACAAAAGCCAACAGGGCGCGAAAAAGCGACATGTCGCGAAATCGCGACATGTCACGAAATCACGACAGTCAGCCCCGTCTCGACCGCCGAGGCGCCCCTAGTCGCGAAAACGCGACATGTCACGAAATCGCGACAACCAGAGCCCTCGGCAACCGACCGCCAAAAAGGTCACGAAATCGCGACGGCACCTCCCTCCGACGCTCCAGCAACAAAGGTGTCGCAAAATCGCGACCAAAAATCCAAAGAGCTCCCGAACTCCAGAAAGGTCGCGAAAGCGCAACAAGATTTCTCCAAATCGCCCATCCAGCATGAGTGTCGCGAAATCGCGACGAATTATCCAGTTGGTGCCCAAGCCGAAGAAGGGTCGCGATATCGCGACAGTTTTTCCAAAAGCCTCTTACGTGCCAAAAGTGTCGCGAAATCGCGACAAGAATTCCTTTCGACACCCAGCCACAAAAAGTGTCACGAAATCGCGACCAATTTTCCATTTTGCATCCAGTCGGCAAAAGAGTCGCGATATCGCGACAGGTTTTCCTTAAGACGCCAGTTTGCCCAAAGTGTCGCGATATCGCGACAAGTTTTCCTTTTAGCTCCCAAACCTCAAAACTGTCGCGATATCGCGACGAGTTTTTCACATTGCACCCAGTCTTCAAAAGTGTCGCGATATCGCGACAAGTTTTCCAGAAAGTGCCCGTTCGCCAAAACTGTCGCGATATCGCGACAAGTTTTCCTTGCAACTCCCAAACCCCAAAACTGTCGCGATATCGCGACGAGTTTTTCACATTGCACCCAAATATCAAAAGTGTCGCGATATCGCGACAAGTTTTCCGTATGGCGCCAGTTCGCCAAAACTCGTCGCGATATCGCGACAAGTTTTCCTTGCAACTCCCAAACCTCAAAACTGTCGCGATATCGCGACGAGTTTTTCACATTGCACCCAGTCTTCAAAAGTGTCGCGATATCGCGACAAGTTTTCCAGATGGCGCCAGTTTGCCAAAACTGTCGCGATATCGCGACGGTTTTTCCTTGCATCCTCCAAACAGCAAAAAGGTCACGAAATCGCGACGAAATATGCATTGTGCTCCAATTCCCGAAAATGGTCGCGATATCGCGACGGTTTTCCTCCTTGCCGACCCTTCGCCAAAAAAGTCGCGAAATCGCTGCATCTTCCAGCCAAAGGCCGTGTTGGCTCACCATGTCGCGAAATCGCGACAACTTACCAGCGGAGGTCGCGACAGCGCAACATGTCGCGAAATCGCGACAAAAACCAACCTTAGCCATTTTTTTACTCATTGACGCAGGGATCGTTCCAAACCTACCCGAATCACTTCATCAATCAGAGGCATGTCACTGTGCAGCTGCACTCCTACCTCTTTCTCAGCGCCCATCTTTGCAAGAAAGTCAGCCACCTTGTTCAAATTTCGTCTCACATAAACCGGGATCACATCATCTAACTCCCTCCATAAATCCTTGATTTGGGAAATCAAAATCTGCAGCCTCCAAGCTTTCGAGGAGAAGTTTCGCATGCAGTCAAGAGCGCCGACCAGAACTTGTGAATCAGATTCAATAATTATCCTCCTATGACCCTGCTTAACAGCCCAAATAGAAGCGGACTTGATCGCAATGGCTTCTGCTTCGTTGTTTGTAGCTCTGCCCAAACCCTGCAGTTCCCAGTAGAGCACCGAACCAACATGATCCCGACAGACAACACCAATACCCGCACTGCCCGGGTTGCCTTTTGCAGCCCCATCCGTATTGATCTTGATCCAGCCTCGCCGGGGAGGTTTCCAAGATTCTCTATCTTGTCTCTCTGGACCCTCTACCCCCTCCTCTAAAAGCCCAAGACCAACCTTATTCTCTTCATCAACATTGATGGCCACAGTTTTTGTAACTTTGCTCCAAATGACCTGCCAGACTCCGTCAGTCGAGGAGAAAGTATCTCTAAAGATCCGGGCATTTCTCTCCAGCCAAACTTGCCACCAAATGAAGAGAAAGCCGAGCTCCCATCCAATACGGAGAGCTGTAGATTTAAATCTGCCCCTTTTCCATATTTCCCAAATTTTGGCACGATTTAAATCACCATTTGCCTGAAATTTATATTGAGAGAACCAACGCTTCCATATCTGATGCGAAAAAGGGCACTCGAACATCAGGTGATCAGCAGTTTCCTCATGTTTATGACACAGAGCACACTGAGAGGGACCGATGATTCCTCTACTTCTGAGCTTGTCAAAGGTGAGAACTCCATTGTGCATGAGCTGCCAGGCAAAGAAATTCACTTTCGGCCAGCCCTTGGGATGCCAAATCCTTCTCCAATCCTGGACCGGAAAAGAATGCGGGGGAGGCGCAGGGAGGATCTGCTCATAACCATCCTTAACTGAATAGACCCCAAGGCTCCCATAGCCCCAGTGCTAATTCATCCTCCTCATCCCTCCCAGTAAGGAACCTTTCAGACAAGATTTTGTTCAAGATGGGTGCCAGCTCTGGAGGGATTGTTATTGGCCACTCCTCCCACCTCTTAAACTTTTTAAATTTATACTCCCCCAAATGGCTGGTGTTGAAGTAGCTTTCGATGCGGATCCATCCCTGGGCTTCTATGGCGGACTTGATTGGCTGTAATTCAGGAAACATAGCAATGATGGGCGGGTACTGGTCCCAAGAATCGGTCCAGAAACGAGCCTTATCCCCGCTTCCCACTTTCCAAAAAAGCTGGTCTTTTATGACTTGAGATCCAAGCTTGAGAGTCTGCCACACTAAGGAACCAGTGCCATCCAGGGGGAAGCGACCCACTTCAGTAGGGTGGACAGGGCCCAAATATTTGCTGGATAGGAGTCGACTGAATAGGGAGGTTGGCTGGGAAATCCACCTCCAATATAGTTTTCCAGCCAAGGCTCTGTTATTAAGCATGGCGCTTCTCAGGCCCAGCCCTCCTTTATTCTTAGGTTGGGTAACTTTATCCCACCCAACCAGAGCCCATTTTTTCTCCCCGTTTGCACCTTCCCAAAGAAATTTTCTAGCCATTTTGTCCAGCTCTTTCCAGATGGAATGAGGGGCAGCCAGGATAGAGAATTTATAGATTGGCATAGCCTGAATAACAGACTGCAGGAAGGTTAATCTACCCCCATAGCTTAGCCATTTGTGGGACCAGTGATTCACTCTATCTTTGATACCTTCTAATAGATCCTTCCAGATATCTAATTTTAGTTTTTTGAAATGCAGGGGAACGCCCAAGTAAACAATTGGAAGAGAAGTCCTAGTGAATCCCAGGATCTCAATAATTCTATCCTGCAGCCTTTGGTCAAGATTGAAAAAGACCACTTTAGACTTCCTGTCATTGAGGACCTGGTTTGAGGCCCTAAGGTAAACATTAAGAGTATCTCTGATTCCTCTGGCTTCCCTGAGACCGGCCACACCAACCAATCCAATATCGTCCACAAACTGCAAATGGGTCAAGGTTTCCTCTCCAACCTTGACACCAGTTAGCAGGCCTTGTTGCCTTCTCCTCAAGAAGAGTCTGCCTAATCCTTCAGCCAGAATGAGGAAAAGATAGGGAGAGCAGGGGTCTCCTTGACGAAGGCCACGAGAGGCTCCGAAAGGGAGCGAGGGAAGACCCTTGATAAGAACAGAATAAGACGGTGTAGACACACAGCTCATGATCCAATCAATCCAGTCCTGGGAGAAGCCAAAGGCTGCCATAATTTTTGACAAGAAGCTCCACTCCACCCGGTCATAAGCCTTGGACATGTCCAATTTAATAAACATTCCTTTATTACCCGATTTTTGCATAGTATGGATAGCCTCCTGGGCAAGAATCACCCCATCCAAGATTTGTCTTCCCTCAATGAAGCCCCCTTGTTCAGGAGAGATGATGTTATGGAGAAGTGGTTTAAGCCGCTCAGCCATTGTCTTGGTGATTATTTTGTAAATCACGTTACATAAAGCAATAGGTCTGAAATCCGAGATCTGAGTTCCCTCCTCCCCTTTTGGAATTAAAGAAATGAAGGTATGATTAATAGCCCTGAGCATTCTTTTATTGATTCTGGATTCCTCTGTTATAGCCAAAACATCCTCCCCCAAAGTATCCCAAAAGGCTTGAAAAAACTCAATAGGAAAGCCATCTGGGCCAGGAAATTTACCAATATTCATACCAAAGACCACATTTCTCAGTTCATTTCTCTCAATGGGTCTAAGCAGGGCCTGATTTTCTTCTTCAGAGATGATAGCAGGAATGACATTAAGAACTTCAAACTGAGCCTCAGCATCCTGTTCCATACTTTCAGAAAAAAGTTTAGAAAAGTAATCAATTGAGTGTTGGTGCATATCAGGAAGGGTATCCAAGGTATGACCATTCTCATCCTTAAGGGCTTCCATATTGTTCAGCTGTCTCCTAGCACAAGCTGATCGGTGAAAAAATTTGGTATTTCTGTCCCCTTCTAGTATCCAAGTATTTCTTGCCCTCTGTTTCCAATATGTCTCTTCTTGGTTATCAATGGCCTCAACCGCTTTGCGCAAGGCATCATCTTCGGATTTGAGTTGCTCAGTAATTGTTCCTTCCCTAAAGAGTTTCTGAACCTCCTCCCATCTGGCCATCAAGGGGGCCCTTTGGAGCTGAAAATCTGACTTATTTTCTTTCCTCCATTGTTTCAGTTGAAGTTTAACATAGTGAAGTTGTTTATGAAATTTGAACATTGCTGTCCCAAAAGGAGGACGGCCTGCTTCCCACCATTGTGGAATTTTCTGACGAAGATCCTCCTTTTGCAACCAAAAATTCTCAAATTTAAAAGGCCTGTGATGCTGTTCTATCAAAGTCCCTCCCTCCAGCAAAATGGGAGAATGATCAGAAACAGGGCCCTCCAAAATCTGAAACTTGGTATTCCATTTTACAAAAGCTTCCTCAGAGACCAGAAACCGATCTAACTTGACCTTCCTGCTGTGTGGTTCCTGCCTCTTGTTAGTCCAAGTGAAATAGGATCCAGGGCCTTGAACATCAACTAAATGAAAGGCTTGGACCTGGGCAATCAGAAGCCGGTCCCCAGGATCCAAAATTGGGGAGCCACCTTCCTGGTCACGAGCAGATAACTTTGCATTAAAATCCCCTGCAATAATCCAGTCTAGGTATTCTCTAGATGACCTCATATTATGAACAACTTTCCATTGAAGCCTCTGACCATCTAGGTCTTGGGCCCCATAAAAGTTAGTGATTAAGACATGTTCTGCTGTGAAGTTATTTCTGAAGTGAGATGTAAGGACACCCCTCCAAGCTATATGTTCTACTGTAGTCCAGTCCAAAGGATTCCAGAGAGTGACGATCCCCCCTGAAGCTCCTTGGGCAGCCACATCCATATGTCCAGCGCCCCGCCATATTCTATTAACTATTTTACTAATAATATCTAAAGACATTTTTGTTTCCTGAATAAGCAAGAAGTCTGTTTTACATTTTCCTAAGAGTCTTTGAACAACAGATTGATGGGTTCTACTGTTTAAACCCCTAACATTCCAAGATTGTATTATCATTGAAAACCTTGAGAGCAGTAAGAATCAATAGTCCTCACCGATCCTCCATTGATCAGTTTATCCCCTTGAGCTGCAATCGGATCCTTATTTGACTTTCTCGCCCGCTCCTTGAGTGTTGCAGCTTTTGGATCTCTTTTCTACCCGAGAGATACCTGTGGCTGGCCTTTCTCTATTTTTTTTTCGCAATTCCCATGCTAACGTCATTAATTATCGGCGGCGCTTGGGAGTGCACTATCAGTGTCCCTGCATTTTCTGACGGCAATACCTCAGAGGGCACAAACACCTGTTCTAAAATAGGAGGAGATGAAGGAGAGACATGAGTTTGAAGGTTATGGGTCTCAATATTCCCATCTACACCTTCCATATTCTGATCCTCCTGATCCACTAATGACTTAAAGATTTCATATCTGTTAGTTGGCTTAGATTGAATTTGCTCCTTACCATTTTTCTTCGGCTTTCTCCTTCGCTTGGCCTGTTCAAAGCCATCTTTCTGACCCTCATTGCCCTGAGGAGTATTAGAAGTTTCTTTAGCAGAAGAAGACTTTTCCTCTCTGGAGCGATTTGGCATACCATTCTGGGCTTCCGTTTTGGAGTTCAAGAGGTTTGGACAAAACCGGGCCAAGTGCCCATGTTTATGGCAGACTCGCATCCGAAAGGCAGTGCCTCATAGTCTAACTGTTGGATCCAGGATACCTCTGCCAGTTCCAGTTCCACCTCTGCTGGTAGAGGTTGACTGATGTCCATTTCCACACAGATTCTAGCATAGACACCAGAGATACCTTCTATAGTATCCCTTGAAACGCCTAGGTATCTGCCCAGGGAGTTGCCTATCATTTCCAAGACCGGCTCCCCCCAAAACTCCATTGGCAGAGCGTACAGCCGAATCCAGACCGGGACAGCCGTGGGTTCAATGCGGGGATCGAATCCCACTCTCCAGGGTTGGACAAATAACCCTGTCGGGCCATGGTTTCTCTTCTCTGATTCAAACGCCCTGTTTCTATCAGCTAAGGAAGAGAAGCTAACGATGAAATACCCGTTGCTGATAAACCAAAGGGAATACTCACCATGGGGCTCCCAGTTCTGTCTGACCCACGTGTGCAAGAAATTCAGGGTTGGTCGTATACCCATGAATTTGCAAATCAAATCATGATTAGCTTTGTATAAAATTGTGTCTTCTACCAACTTTGGTTCGATAACAATCTTAGGTCTTGAAGCAGATTGTGGAAGGCAACCATTGACACGATGTGCCGCGAAACCCTTACCAGCATTCTTGAGCATCATATTCAAAGTATTTCTCTACGCTTCGCCATTAGATGACGAAGGATTGTCCTTAAGCATTTCAGCATAGGAGCTCTTTCTCCCAGAAAGAGGACTTGGAGGAGACCCCATTGGGCCCTCCAGAAGCGGCAAACGATCCTTCAAAACCCCAGAAATAGAACAACACAGAAAACTACCTGAGGGCCTGGATTATCCTACGCTTCGGGAGTCCAAGAACAGCGCCTGTCGCCTGCACAGAGAGATCCCGCCAAAACGCCAAATCGCCAGAGCTCTTCTTCGATTGGCTTCTTTTCATTGTAAAGCTATTTTAAATAGCCAAGTTGTAAAAAAATGAGGCGGCCCTTTTATTATGTTTTAAAGCTATTTTAATAGCTAATTTTTTTGTAAAAAGGGGAGGTGGCCCTTTTTAGTTGGAAAAAGGAAGAGGTGGTCCTTTTTTAAAGGAATGTTGTTAAAAGGAGTATTTTTAGAATTTGAGAAAACCTATAAAAGGAGGGACTTGGAGAAGAATTATAGGAAGAAGAATTTTAGAGGAAGATTTTAAAGAAAAGTGTGGGAACCATGAGAGGAATTTTTGGAGAGGAGTTAGAATATTTTGTAAATGGATTTTTGATAAGAAGACAAAGTGAGTGTTGAAAAAAAAATATAAAATTTTGAGGGAGAATTTTTGTGATGAGAAGAGAGGAATAGTGAGAGAAGTGTGTTGCAAAGGAGGTGCTAGTTTTCTTTCTACTCACAGTTTGATTCTAAGGAAGAATTTCAAATTCAGAAATCAAGTGGAGGCAAGAGACATTCGTGTGTTGGTCTCTACCTATCAAAATCAAAGTCCCAGTTGGAGCTTGGCAATAGGAGTTGGTGCTCTTTTTAGTTGGTGCTAGAGAATCAGAGATTGGTGCTCCTTCCAGTTGGTGTTGGTAAATTAGGGGTTGGTGCTCCTTCCAGTTGGTGCTGGTAAATTAGGGGTTGGTGCTAGAAAATTAGGGATTGGTGTTCCTTGTGATTGGTGTTGCTAAAATTTGTAAGTGCATTATATTTTTCAACTAGATTTAGTTGGAAGTATAAATAGTTGTTTGCATCGTGGACGTAGCCAAAAGGTGAACCACGTTATATACTGTGTTGTGAATGATTTTATGAGATTGCATTTAGTATCTTTTTTTTGCAAGTTAAAATTTAAAGACATACTGATTCACCCCCCCTCTTAGTATTACAGTGAGTTCAAAAATTGGTATCAGAGCTAGGAACCACTAACAAGCTTAATCAGCTATGGTAGATCTTGCAGTAAATCACTATGGTGAATCATGAAGGTTTTTCCTCCAACAAGGCATCATTGTTCGATGGCACAAATTACGCTTTTAGGAGCCTCAGGATGAAAACTTATGTAATTGCTCTAGGATATGACATTTGGGAGAGTGTAGGAAAAGGCTACACCAAACAAGCTACTCAACCTAAGGATGCAGCTGAAAAGAAGCTACTGGAGAATGATGCAAAGGCAAAAAATGCTTTACTATGTGGTCTGGTTGATAGTGAATTGGTTAAAGTCATCAGTTGTGAATCTTCTAA
Source organism: Wollemia nobilis (assembly GCA_028583015.1). NCBI lineage: Eukaryota > Viridiplantae > Streptophyta > Pinopsida > Araucariales > Araucariaceae > Wollemia > Wollemia nobilis. The sequence continues at coordinate 8,290,169 of JAQPPZ010016467.1, read as the reverse complement.
AGCCATATGGGATAATTTGAAAAGTATTCATGAAGGTGATGACAAGATCAAAGAAGCCAAATTGCAAATACATCAAGCTCAGTTTGAAGGATTGAAAATGAATGATGATGAGAGCATAGAGTCTTATATGCTAAGAGTAAATGAAGTGATAAATGCTATTCGAGGCCTTGGTGAAAAGCTAGCAAATTTGATTGTTGTTAAAAAGGTATTACGATCTCTTTCTAAAAAATTTGATTCAAAAGTTTCAGCTATAGAAGAGGCCAAGGATTTAAATAGTTTTTCCATGGATGAAATGCATGGCTCCTTAACTGCATATGAAATGAGAATTGGTAGCAACAGAACATCTAAAAAGGTAGCGGCATTCAAAGCTATGAAGAATGTCAAAATTGTATCTAAATCAGAAGAAGATGAAGTTGCAGACAAAATGGAGGCCAACTTCGTAAGAAAGCTGAAAATAGGAAAAGGCAAGTATCATGGAAAATTACCTTTAAAGTGTTTTAATTGTGGAGGTATTGGATATTTTGCAGCTAAGTGTCCATATAAATAAAAGAGTGATCAAGATGAACAATCACATAATGAAAAAAGGGATAGATACAAAAATAAATCGTCAAATTTTCAAAGAGATAATTTGAAGAAAAGAAGTTTCATTTTAAATAGGAATAATAGCTCGTCAAAAAATACTTCAAGTGAAAATTCTAAAGAAGAGAATGATGAAGCCATTTTCATGGCCTTTGAGGATGAAAAAGTCATTGAAGAGGAAGAGGAAGATGAATTTGAGATAGATGCAGAAGTAGACATAGAAAAGGAATTAGTTGCTACTCTGGAGGAATTGGATGTTGAAAGGAAAAAGATCAAGAGGATATCAAGAAAATTTGAAGAAGCAAACAAAATCATTACGGATCTAAAAGTGCAAATTGAGGAGGAAAAGAAGATTTTAGATGATCTAAAAAATTAGATAGAGACTAAGGATGAAGACTGTTGTAAAGTAAAGGAAGAAGTTGTTTCTTTAAGAAAACAATTAAAAGAGGCAGATCTAAAAATCAATAGATACATCAAGTTTGAGAAAAGTTCCATGCAACTGGATGATATTCTAAACAATCATAGGAGTGTTGATATTAAGTTTGGTTTGGGATACGATAGAAGTTCCTCAAGCAAGCCAAATATTGAAGTCCCAAAGCCCATGAAGACTGAAGTGAAGAAACCACAAGAAGAGAAGAATCACATGGATAATGATGGCTTCAACTATATTCCACACCAAAGGATGAGAAGATTCAGAGCTCCGACAACTACATGGCAAAGACCACAAACTAGGTTCAATTATTTATTTTTTGGTTATTTTTTCAAATGCAACTCCTATGGACATAAAATTTCAGATTGCCAACTCAATGTTCATCCAAGAAATTTTGTTAGTAGAAACTTCTTTGCACCATTAGTGAATTATGATGTAGAATATTTTAAGTGTCACAACTTTGGACACATAGCAAGATTTTGTAGAAACATGTCTACATCTAATGAAAGAAAGTTTCATCAGAACTTATGGAGATCAAATAGAAAAACTTTAGAAAACACTTCTAATGCTGATGAAAATAAGAAGCCTACTCAAAAACCTAAAACAAAAGATAAAAATATTTGGGTAGAGAAACCAAAAGAGGTTAAGGAATCTCTAATTGTGCAAACTGATTTTAAAGAGCAAAATAAATCTACACCGTGGATATTAGACAGTGGATGCTCTAGTCATATGACAGGAGACAAACAAAGATTTGAAAAGCTATAGCAATACAAAGGTGGTTCAGTCAAGTTTGGGAACAACGATGGAGCCAAAATCATTGGCAAAGGTACAATGAAGATCAACAACGACAAGATCAAATCCGAAGAGGTACTATTTGTTGTTGGTTTAAAGAACAATTTACTCAGCATTAGTCAAATATGTAATAATGGACATGATGTAGTGTTCAAGAAACATGGATGTGGGAAAAGAAAAACAAATAGTGGAAAAATAGTGGCATTTGGTACTAGAACAAATGGTAATTTGTATACACTTAGTGAAAGTTGACAATATACATGCATGATGAGTCAGGAAGAAACAAGTTGGTTGTGGCATAAGAGATTAGGACATATTAATTATAACAATATGATTAATATTAGTTCAAAATGAGTTGTTAGATATATTCTAGTTATTTCAAAACCAACCAACTATATCTGTGGACCATGCCAACGAGGTAAGCAAACCAGATCCACTTTCAAAAGTAAGGAATATTACAAGATGAAACCATTAGAGTTAGTGCACATTGATTTATGTGGTCCTATGAGAACTCAAAAGTATAAATGGAGATAAATATTTTATGTTTTGTATTGATGATTACACTAGGATGACATGGGTATTATTTATGAAGCATAAATTAGAAGCACTAAAAATGTTTCAGGTGTTCAAAAATCAAGTAGAAAATCAGTGTAGCAGGAGGATCAAGTGTCTAAGGTCAGACAGAGGTGGACAATTTATCTCAAAATATTTTACAGAATTTTGTGTTGATCAAGGAATTAGGAGACAGTTTTCAGTAGCAAGGACATCGCAACAAAATGGAGTTGTTGAGAGAAAAAATCGAACTGTGTAGGAAATGGCAAGAACTATGATGGTTGAAAGTGACATAGCTGATAGATTCTGGAAAGAGGTAATTTATGCAATAGTGTATATACTAAACAGGTGCATGCTTAGGCAAGAAGAAAATAGAACTCCCTATGAGTTATGGTTCAAAATAAGAGCCACCATTAAGCATTTTAGAATTTTTAGGAGTACATGCTATATCAAAAATACAGAAGATAATCTTGGTAAGTTTGAAGATAGATCTGATGAAGGTATATTTCTTGGTTACTCTTCTAGAAGCAAAGCTTATCAATGCTATAATAAGAGACTAAGAAAAATAGTCGATACTTTTGATGTAAAATTTGATGAAGGTACTAACAAGCTTTATAATGAGGAGGATGATTATCCTATGTATCAAGAAACTATTGAAGCAAATAAAGAGGAAGGAAGTGACAAGGAATAAGAGGAAGATGATACCAAAAGATCATTTCAAGGAGCACCAAAGAAAATATCATGGAGAAATCAAAAGGTTCATACAACAGGACAAATCATAGGAGATCCACAATTTGGGGTTCAAACGAGAAGAAGAATTCTTCAGCCACAGAGAAATTCACTTTAGGTACAAGAAAATATTAATTATTATTTGTTATCTAATATTGAGTCTAAAAATTTCATGGAAGCAAGCAAATATGAAAATTGGATAAAAGCAATGGATGAAGAGTTGGATCAAATTGAGAAAAATAAGGCATCGGAACTGGTTACAAGACATGTGAACAAGAATGTGATAGGCACAAAATGGGTTTTTCGTAACAAGCTAAATAAATATGGAAAAGTGGTCAGAAACAAAGCAAGACTAGTATGCAAAGGGTATGCTCAAATTGAAGGTATAGATTTCGAAGAAACTTTCGCACCCATAGCTAGACTTGAAGAAATTAGAATATTCCTTGCATTAGCTGTTTACAAAATTTTTAAAGTCTATCAAATGGATGTTAAATCAGCTTTTTTGAATGGTAATATTGAGGAAGAAGTATACATGGGACAACCATATGGTTTTTAGATTGCAAAAAATTCTAACCTGGTATATTAGTTGAAGAAGGCACTATATGGATTAAAACAGACACCTTGAGCATGGTACTCAAGGCTTGATACATATCTGATTCAACAAGGTTTCAAGAAAGGTATGGTAGATAGCAAATTATACATTAAAACCGAAAGTGACTATCAAATTATCGTTGTTGTATATGTAGATGATATCATTTTTGGAAGTTGCAAGGATGAAGTATGCAAAAATTTTGCTGAACAAATGAAACATGAGTTTGAAATGTCAATGATCGGTGAGCTCTCTTACTTTTGGTTTGAAATTCAATTAGTTAGATAAGGGTATATTCATCTCTCAAGTCAAATATATGACAAAAATATTGAAGAAGTTTACAATGGAATATTGTAAGCCTGTAAGTACACCCATGACAATAGGATGCAAGCTCAGTAAAGATGATAAGTCATCTTATGTTGATCAAACTTCATATAGATCCATGATAGATAGTTTTTTGTATCTAACAACCACAAGACCAGATATTTTGTAGGCAATTTGCATGGTAGCATGATTTCAAGCTGATCCCAAAGAATCCCATGTTACAGCAGTTAAGAGGATTTTTAGATATCTGAAGGAGACAGTGGATTATGGCTTATGGTACCCAAGAGATAAATATTTTACTCTTATTAATTATTCTGATGCTAATTTGGCATGATGTATAGATGACCGAAAAAGCACAAGTGGTGGTGCTTTTTATCTTGGTGATAAACTAGTGGCATGGCATAGCAAGAAGGAAGAATCAATTTCTCTATATATTTCCATGAGGATGAAGAAAACCCTGAAATATATCTTGGTGATAAACTAGTGGCATGGCATAGCAAGAAGGAAGAATCAATTTTGCTAGTGGTTCTTTTTATCTTGGTGATAAAGTACATAGCTGCTACAGCTTACTGCAGACAAGTATTGTGGATGAAGCAAACCCTGAAAGATCTTGGTATTCATTTCAATGAGCCTATTTATGTCATCTATGATAACACAAGTGCAATAAATATTTCCAAGAATCCTATGATGCACAACAGAACAAAACATATAGTGATCAAGTATCATTTTCTGAAATACAAAGTAGGTGAAGGTGAGGTAAAATTGGAATATGTTCCTACTTCAGAACAGGTTGCAGATATTTTCACAAAACCATTGCCCAAGGATGTCTTTGAATATCTCTGAAAAATATTGGGAGTGGTAACACTTCCCAAGCATTAATCAGCTATGGGTTGCACATTCTCAGGGGGAGTACTAAATACATATCTTATGATACTCCTTTGGTTTTATCTTCTAAATCATTTTTCTTAAGAATTATGAATATTGTTAGGGGGAGCAATTTCAAAGTTTTCATTTTTGCTCAAATTCAATCAGTTATATTAGTGGTGTGTTTTAGGGTGAGTTTGTAGAGAGGCAGAAATAACAAAGCAGTACACTCTTTGTCATTGTTGTCAAAGGGGGAGAAAATTTTGGCAACAACGAATGATTGTGTGCAGGTACAATGTTGCAAATTTAGTATTGCTATGTTGCCACGCAAGTGTTGCCAACAATTCCAAAGGGGAAGATTGTTGAGTATGATTGTCATTGTTGTAATTGTTGTCAAAAACTTCAGAAATATAGGTATTCATGTCAACACTTTCAAATTTGTAAGCTTTTGCAGATTTGTATTTCATCAAGTTTATGAGATACCGATTAATCACTAGTCACAAAAGCAATAACTTCATTGCTTTTTTCAATTGAAGGTATATCAATGTAAAGAAAAATTAAGTCTCCATCAAGTGATTATACCATCTCACTATGTTTAGATCGACTCCAGCTCAGTCACATAATTCGTGGCTTGTCAAAAGGCCTAACAATTTTCAAGATATCGTAGTTTGAAGTATCAAGGGTACTTGAGGTGTGCATCATGGCCATTGAATAATAAATATTCCTCAAGACAAATTAAATAGCTGGGATATTTTAAATGTTTATTGGGCATATTTATTTTTCCATGGGCGTGATGCACACCTCAAGTACCCTTGATACTTCAAACTACGATATCTTGAAAATCGTAAGGCCTTTTGACGAGCCACAAATTCTGTGACTGACCTGGAGTCGGTATGAACACAGTGATATGGTATAATAACTTGATGGAGACTTCATTTTTCTTAAAATTGATATACATTCAATTGACAAAAGCAATGAAGCTATTGCTTTTGTGACTAGTGATTAATCGGTATCTCGTAAACTTGATGAAATACAAATTTGTAGAAGCTTGTAAATTTGAAAGTATTAACATGAATACCTATATTACTAAAGTGTTTGAAAATAATTACAATAATGAAAATCATACTCAACAATATCCCCCTTTGGAATTGTTAGCAACACTTGCATGACAACATAGAAATACCAAATTTGCAACATTGTACCTACACACAATCATTTGTTGTTGCCAAATTTTTTGGTATTAGAGTCACTCAAATATTTCCATAAATGCTTATCAAACAATACTTTCCACTCCACCTTATCTTTCACAATATTTCAAAAAAAATATGATATGCCCATACCTCTTTTATTTGAAGGAGATATGTCTTCAAAACCTATCTTACTTACAATAAAATATTTTTGTACCAATTCAAGGTTAGATAGCAATAGTCTATCTCAAAATCTCCACATGAATATTTAACTCAACACATATTTCACCATACAAAGATTTATAAAATGCCAAACCACTTATACACCTTATTACTCCTATCTTTGCCAATAAATTTCATCAACAAGAGTTACCAATCACATAAACAAAATTCTCACATACACCTTATATCTCCTTCTTTAAAAATAAAACACTTAAATAAGGTCTCAAAATAATACTTTATTCAATGCATCATCAAACCCTAGCAATCTGAAAAATCTCTCCTCAAGCCTTAAAATAAATTCAAAATATTACTTACTAACCCTTATGACTCCCAACTAAGAGCATACACAATAATATTTATTCAACCCTCATAAATTTCAAATCATGGTAGTAAATAAAAGCTTTATTCAAACCTTATAACTCCCAACTATGGCAATGATAAAAGTTTTATTTAAACCTCATAACTCCCAACTATGGCCAATACACATACCTTAAATGAGAAATTTAAAGCTTCCACAATTGCTGCTATCATCACTCGAACCCACGAGCTCCTGGTTTGACACGCCCTAACATAAGGGCCACCACCGTGTGGGCTATGATGCCCATGTGAATCAAGGAGCACGTGCTCCTTAATATCCTTCTCCATCGATGCAAAAGTCAAAAATTCCATGCCCAAAAGAAACCTCTGCATGGATTGAACTCCGCACCTTGCTGCTCCCAACATGCTACGCAAGCCAAGATTGCCAGCTCGACTGCCACCTCACTTCGGTAGGGACAAGCCCTCTTCCACCATTTGATCTACTGCTCGCTTTGAAAAGTGTGAAAACTTGTGACTATCTCCCTATGCCATGCACAAGAATTAATCGTGCAAGGAGTACTTAGGGGGCATTCAAATAATTCATGTCCTCTTCAAACTTAGGCTAAAACTTAGCCTATTTATATATGCACCCTTATTGCTTTGACGTTGGCCCTCTTTTTGTAATTCCAACTTTGATATTTCAAATTATTATATTTAATTATAATAATTTAAATCCTAAAGGATTTAAATATTATAATTTAAATATTTAAAACCTTTTGGGATTTTTCTTTTTAGAGATAACCTTGCCATTATTTATGAATATTTTAACCTTTGTCAAATTACCACCAAGGTAATTTATTGCCACCATTAATAAATATTTTAACCTTTTCCAAATTACCACCAAGGTAATTTATAAATCCTTTTTCAAATATGGAGAGGTATTCCTTTCTTCTTGCTACCTTATACCTCATGTGCCATCAAGATAAATATTATCACAAATATTTCCATCAATTTAGGATCTCTAACCTCTTGATATTAATCAACTGTTTTGACATTAATTCCATCAAATTGGGACATCAAACATCTTGACATCAATGACAATAAAACATGCTCAAATTTCCAATAATACCTACTTCAGCTCCATTTCTGCATCTGGCACCGTCAAAGAAAAATTTCCACAGTTGATCGGTAGATGGGTCTATATGGTGGAGAGGAGTTGGGTTGCTTTTCTCGGGCTTTATGATAGAGTAGCTTCCAAGATCAGTTTCAATCATAGCATTGGAGAGAGAACCGGTCTTCTTCTTGTAGTACATTTAGAGCTTCCTCCATTATGTTTAAGTCTTCTAATTTCTCGATCATCATGTTTACTATAGTAGATTGTTTCCCTTTCTCTTCAAGTTTTTCAATATGAAATATTGAAGGTTTCTCATTGAATATTTTTACTCTCTTGCCCTTCAATGGGATTTCCAAGTGTGAGTAATATAATGATAAATATCCCCTATTTTGGTAGTGAATTCTCTAAAAAGATACATACTGAAATAAGGTTCTAAGTCTACTACCACTATCTCTTGTATAACTGTGAGTTGAGGTAATCTATGTAGAACTATCGAGATGTCTTTAATTACCCCTACGATTTTTATAGGGGTTTTATCTAGTTGCAAGATACCAAAATTGCTTCTTGTGTATTCCATTCCCATGATATCGCATACAAATTTGGGTATCACAGTGGTTGCAGCTCTTAAGTCCATCATACAGTTATGTACCACCCATCCCTCCATCTGAAGAGACAAATAGAAGGGAGGAGGTATATTTTTTCTTATAGTAGACGTCTCAAACTAGCTTGTGTAGAATTCAACTGAGTAGGGGTTTTATTCCTATTTTTTATAGATCTCAAGGATTCCTGCAATAGGTCAATCTATCCTGGAAACTACAATGCATCATACATGGTCGCTTTGGAGGGAGTTTCCTCGACTATGTTGAAAGGGAGAGGTTCAAAACTCTTCTCTTTTTCTTTTACAACAATGTTGTATTTATTTCTATACCCATGAGTAGCATCTATCCTTTGATGCTTATTCAATGAGGGATATCTCAATTTATCTCTCACCTCTGCTTGTGTTTTGACTTCTCTCTATAGAGGAGCTTCCTTGCGCATCTCCCCTTTATGCTGACTTGGGTTATGCTGTACTTTCTCAAAGGGAACCCTCTTCTCAACTTAATTCTTCATAGGTGAAGGTACCTTCAGGAGATTAAGTTCCTAGGAATTTACTTGTAAAGGTTTTTTTTTCTTGATCAAGTTAGAATGACTACTTGCTCTACGAAAGGTATCATCAGATTTTGATTTTCTTCCCTGATCATATTTTTAAATATTTTGAAATTTTTCTCTGCATTCTCAACAACTATCTTCTAGACATAATGTTGATGAATCATACATGAGTTTTCACTGTGCAGATCATTACATGTTGAACACCAGAAATTTGACTCTGTTGAGGTACTAGTGGGTTCACTATATTTATTAGCATAAAAGACATTTTATTTTTCATTATTTCTACCACTTGTGGAATCTTGGTATCTTATCGCCTATGGAAATCTCCTTGGTTGGATATTCCTTTATGCTTCTCTTCTTTCCATCAATGTCATATTATTTGTAAGAGTTTTCATGGTTGATTGTAGATCTAACAGAGCTACAAGTTGGGGATCTGGAGTTGGTAAAATTGTTGCCACAATAAGTGTAGGGATGACAGGTAGCATTAGAGGAGTGAGGGGTACCTGTATCAATGGGATAGTAGGCTACCCGATCCATTTGGGAAGACCTGTATTAGAAGTGGAAGCAAGACTTGGGAAAGTAGTATTGTATGCTTATGGTAGATTCAGGAAGATAAGCATTATCATCTTTGTAGGAAACCTTCCAATAGCGATTAGATTCTTTTCTACTTTATGAGATTCCTAGAAGATCTTCAGGAAGGTAAATACTTGGGATTGCTTTATGGCCATGCTTATGTCTGAGTTGAAAGCTCTCAGGTAATAATACATTGATCTTTCATTTATTGGCCTTAATCCGTTAGGTACTCTCTGCCAATTTTGATTGAATTTGATATTAAAGTCGACTATTTCCTCCTAAAGGTTCTTTTGAATGACGATGACCTAGTTTAGCAGAGAAAATTGGTCAACATGTTCATTGAATTCTTGTACTAACTTATCGGTAAGCTCGACCCAGGTGGATATGGTTTGATTGGAAAGGGCTCTATACTAGTAGAGCATTTTCTCTTTTAAGGAAATGACTAATAGTCTTATCATGGCATCCTGATCAGTGATGTTATGCATTGGTGCAAGTGCGGCTACATATTGACAGTGTTCATAAGCTATTTTCCCAGTACCATCATACTAGGGTAATGCCTTTAAATTTGTTGTTGGAATAGGGTGCTAAGCTACCAGATTTAGGGGGCCTGTATGGTTACACGAAGGGTAAGGTATATTTGGCTAATTCATGGCCATTGTAGCTATAATTCTGACTGAATTTATAGGAATATGGGTAGTTGGATTAGTAGAAGTACTAGGAAGAACTACAGGGGAAGGGTTTACAGATCCTGTAGTGATGGTAGAAGAAGAAGTTGTCCTAGCAACTAATACAAGATTAGCTCTGAGGCTACAAAGGTGTAACTCAAAGAACTCAATGGGTTCTTCAATTTTTTTTTCCTTAGATATGTTTTTCATAAAAAAATGGTATTTTACCATAAAATAGATAAGGATTTTCTTAGGGTTCCTCTCTTGCACGGAGTCGCCAGATGATTCATAAAAATTAAATAGGACAAAGATAATCACTAAACTTTGGTCTGTATATATCATGGGATTGCGTCCCATCGGGCATGCCAAAAACTATTGGTACACAATTTTCCTTTGGTTGCGTTTGCATCTAAGACTTTGTCAACATTGAAAGACCAAGTGTAAAAAAGAGTTTACCCAGTTCAATCTCCAAAGAAGGATGGTTCCATGCTTTGTTTTAGAAAGGAGGGGTAGAGTAAATTTCATAAAGAGGGAAATATAGCTATTGCTAGGAACGATTAGATGGTGCAGTTTAGATAACAACAAAGAAACATCTACAACATTTTACAGAAAAGCATGCTTTGAACTATTAGGACTACATGAACTCTTTGAGGGTGGAGGTATTGGCAACGAATTCCCTTCTTTTGAGGCTGATTTATGCTCGGGAGGTTTCTTAGCAAGCAAAGCCTAAGGAGCCAAAACAGGATGAACAAGAACAACAAGAGGTTGAGATGATAGTTTCACAATATTATCTCTGTTAGAAAGTGTCGACTTAGGATTGGTTGCCCCCTTCTTATTAGAAAGACAAGTTGAATATATTTTAATTGACCTAATAATAAACCTAATATTTTGATATTTTGATGGTAGTAGCTTCCTATAAAAGTTACATATAGTTTTAACAAATATATTAGTTTCAATATTGTTTAATAAATTTTATTAAGATTTTAATCCTATAAATGAATTTTAATATTTTTATCGAATGTTATGAGATTAAGTGGTTAAAAGCTTTTTCCAAGCAACATATGTTGAGCGTGTTTCAATTAGATATTGGTATTAAGAGTGTTTTAGTTAGATATAACCAATAAATATTAGGATGACACACATTTTTTAAGAATATATAATTAATTAAAAATAATGTAATTTAAATATTTGATCATATGCTTTAGATTATAAAATGATAATGGAATTCCCAAAACCTATTTTAATTATATTTAATTAATTAAAAAGAATAAAATATTTTTAACATTTCATGCTATGCTTTGGAATCCTTGGATATTAATATATACTTTAGTCGAAGAAGTGTCTATGTTTATAACCAATTGAAAAGAATGACTTGATTTTAAATTTGATCATGTTTCTTTTTTATTAGGTATAAGAAGAAGTTTTGAAAGGGTCCCCAAAAATTTTACATAAGATATTTTGAAAGGAATCTCAAATCTAAGATTTAGAAATAAAAACATTTAAAAAGAAATCAAGGTGAAACACGAGAATATCTTAGACCAAACTTCAAATAAATTAAACCAAGCTCAGGTGGCTCCTACCCAACCCCGTTGGTAATGTGTGGCAGATAAATCTCGTGGCCACTAACAACATTTAAAAAACATTGATAATGTTTTAAATATTAATTACTTTAAATATTATATATAATATGTTTTATTTATTACAACCAATTAAAAAGAATTATGCATTTTAAATATTTAATATATGCATGAATATAATAATAATGTGGTTGTGGTTGTTAAAGTGGATATGATTCAATTTCATAAAACCAATTATTATTTTTAATTAAAAGGGATAAAAATTTATTAGATCAAAGAGACCTTGCAAATGAGAACAAACAACCACCAAAAAACAACCAACAAAAACCTCAACCAGACATATCCTCAACAAGTAAATTATGAAGATGCTGAGAACAGTCAAAAGGGAGGTGATCCCAACCCTTAACAAACCAATTCCCCTAAAATTGAGAAGCCCATTTGGTCAAACAATCCACAACCCTGTTCCATTCCCTAGGAATGTGAACAAAAGAGATAAACCCCAAATTACAACAGATTTGAAGAATCTGTCGAACAACCAAGGTCAATCTCCAGTGAAAATTATCAAGATGGTGAGTCTTTAACAAATTGATAATAATATGTGAATCAGACTCACAGATTATCCTCCACCAACCCATAGCAAACCCTTGTTCCAAAGCACAACAGATAGCAAGACCCTCCATATAATTATTAGAGTGTATCCCCTTATAGCATGAAAAAATGAAACAAGAATTCTCAGCACTATCTCTCCCAACTCCTCCAATACCAGCATGCCTAGGATTACCCCGAGAAGACCCATCCGTATTGATATTGAACACCCCTGGAGGAGGAGGATGCCATCTACCATCTCTCTTCACCTTTTGTCTAACATCTCTTCTTCTAGATGAAATAGAAGGATGATGACCATTCTCCACAAATCCTAAACTTTGCATCATCAAAATATCCGAATAGTCCAAAGGAAGACTAATCTGGAATTTAGAAGACACAGTTTCCTGGATCATCCCAATGATTCGCTGCCAAAGCTAAGGAACAGTAAGCTTCTTATCATGAAAAATTCTTTGATTTATTTCCAACCAAATCTGCCATAGAATGCAAGAAGGGCCAATAGTCCAAGCAACCTGGAGAAAGAAATCCTTAGTAGGAGGTCTCCCTAAACTCCTCCAAAACTCCAAAAGAGAAGAAGCATGGACACAAGGCTGCTTCCACACCCCCCACAAAAGATGCCAAATATCCCGTGCAAAAGAACATTGAAAAAGAAGATGACCTAAAGACTCTTCACTGTTCGCACATAAAAAATAGAAAGAAGATCCCTGAAAACCTCTCTTTTGTAAATTATTCCAGGTAAGGCATCTATTATGAGTAGCTAACCATAGATAAAAATTACATTTAGGCCAAGAGACCTTTGACCACACCTCCACCAGGGCACCTCAGCATCCCCAAAATGTTGCCGATCCAACTCCCTGTATCCTGAAGCCACCAAATAAACCCCTGTAGGATCCAAGCCCCAAGCCAAAACATCATCATCCTGTAAATAAGATCAGTTACTAGAAGCCAAAATACGAGCCAAATCCTCTCTTTACTGACAAGTACCCCCTACTGGCCAATCTATAGGATCCTTCCAACGAACAACCTCAACCTGCCCAAATCTGTCAACAAATTTATAGTCCATAACCCGATGCCAACCTGCATCCAAAAACACCTTACACAAATTCTGAAGATGAGGATACATGGATAAGCATCCTGCCATTCCCTAGCATCAAATTTAAAATGATATTATTCTTTTTAATTGTTTTTTTTTCATAAAACCAATTAAAAAGAATAATATCTTTTTTTGGTATAAGGTAGAAGTGGTTATAAGGTCCAAAAACCTTTTACAAAGTCAAAATGGGATGGTTCTAGCATCAAGCCCGTATAATCAAAATACAAAATGGATATTTCTAAGACTCACATTAAGCCATACTTAGAGTTCACAGTCCTATACTTTTCGCTTGACTATTCAGGATAAAACAAAAACCAAACAACACCTAGCACTTACTAACACTAGGTTGTCGTCTCTGTACACTTGTCACCTCACGAGGCCCTAGCAAATGGGATGCCTTTTCCGCCTAATTCCATCCGTCGGATTACTCATCATCGACCCCTCCGATCTCCTCGATGCTCTAACGGGTTTGATCTTAGCTCTTCTCTAGCAACCAACACCAATAGTTCTTGAGGGAAGTTATCCTTCCAAATTTGCATCTCCCCAACGAAGCGCAATATTTGCCATTAGATCCGCCGCCTTGGTTCCCTTATCCGAAGGTGTGTTGGATTCGGGCATTAACCAAATGAGATTTATGAATCTTTGCTTCTAGGATAAGCTCCAATATGGTCCAGCTGGGGTCATTATCCTCCTTAATTGCCTTGATTATATTAAGCGAATCCCCTTCAAAGATAACTTCCTTATAACCCTCAAGTCTGGCAATTCTCATTGCCTGAATGCAGGCTCGGGCTTCTACAAAATGATTTTTTTGAGTTCCCAAAGGCTCTGCAAAGGCAAGGACCACTTTTCCTTCCTCATTTCTCAAAACTCCTCCTGCTCCTACAACCCCGGATTTCCTTTAGTTGCCTCATAAAAATTAAACTTAACCCACTTTTGTGTGGGGGGTATCCACTTGACACCATCTCGTGGGTTGGTTGTAATGTCTAGGTCCGGGAAGTTCCTCTCCCCAGTTCCGCAAAATCCTCCTTTCCCTTAGAGACATGGTCTCATATTTGAAGAAGAAAGTTTTCCAGTTTTCTTTCAAAGCTCTAATTATTTTATTACCACATAACCTGGGATCTTTCTTACGTCCTTTAAATACTCTCTTATTTCTCTCATTCCATATTCCCCATAAAAAATGGGGTAAGCTGAGCTTACAGAGCCAAGTCAAAAGCTTTTCCCGGAAGGGGGAAGCCCACTGTATGCAGAAGTCAGACATGCTATTTGGACAGACCCAATCTATATGAAATTTAGACAGGATCATTTGGAAGACTGTACAAGAAAAATCACAAGTTAGAAATATATGACTTACAGATTCTATTGATTTCTCACACAAGATACATCGATTGATGAATTGGAAACCTCTCCTTTGCAGATTATCTGTTGTCAGGATCTTATTTTGAACTGCCAACCAAAAGAAGAAAGATATTTTTGGGGTTAAATTATTTAACCAAATAACAGAAGTCGGAGTCCAGCCATTGAATCCTGAGTGGATTAACTTATAGGTAGCTTTTATTGAATAGATCCCACTTGTAGTTTTGCCCCAAATCGCCTTGTCTCTTCCTCCCCGAGGAATGATCGGGAACACCCTTAAAGCATCATTGAGTTTGGTTAGGGCCACCTTCTCTTGCTCTGACAGATTATGAACTGTGATTTTCTTCCAAGAAGAAGTTTCCTGTGCTACAGCAATAAAATCCCCTACTTTTCCTCCCATTTCCTTCGAAAGTTTATGTTGGAGGACCTGAAGGTCTAAGTTATCTTTCAGAGGGGCCTCTTCCAACCACGGGTCTTTCCAAAAGTCCACTTGTCTTCCATTACCAATTCTCCATCTGATGCCTTTCCTGACTACCTCCCGACATTCGAGCAAACAATTCCAAAAATAGGATCCTCTAGGAAGATTATCAGCTTTCAGGAAGTCCTAATTATTTTTGATATATTTTGCCTTAAGAAGGTTTACCCATCCCAATTGATCATTATTGATAAATCTCCATACCTGTTTTCCAATCAGAGCTTGATTCATTTCTTTCATTCTCTTTAACCCCAGGCCCCCCTGATCCTTGCTTGCACACACCCGATTCCATGCTACCAACGAAATTCTCTTTCTCTCCTCTGAACCCGACCACAAGAAGTTGCGTTGAATTAGCTCCAATGTAGCTTGGACCTTTGCGGGCATTCTAAATAGAGACATGCGAGTAAATTGGAATGCTCCGCAAAGTAGTTTGAACTAATAAGGCTTTTCTGCGGAGCTGAGGAAGGTCGCTCTTCCACCCCTCGCTAACTTTTTGGAGATCCTATCAATGACTGAGTTCCACAAAGTAGCCTTCATTCTTCCTTTGAACATAGGCATGCCTAGATAAGTTTCTGGTAGAAGCTCCTTTCCATAACCGAAGAGGTTAGCTATTATTTCCTCCCTCCCACCAGGCGTGTTAAAGAAATAGATGCTACTCTTCTTATAGTTTATGTCTTGTCCTGCTTCCGTCTCATACTTGGTTAGAATTCTCTTCAACTTCCTAGCTTGAGGCACCGAGGCTTTGGACACAATGATTGTATCATCCACAAACTGTTGGTGAGACACTGGCTCTGCTGTTGAGGCTGGTTTAAAACCTTCCAATTGACCATCTGCCACCACTGCTGAAATGTTCCTACCCAATGCTTCCGCTAAAATAATAAACAAGTATGGAGACAAAGGATCTCCTTGTCGCAACCCCCTTTCACTCTTAAAGTAACCGGAGGGTGACCCATTCACCATGACAGAAAATATTGTAGTAGAGATACAACTAAAAATCAACTTAATCCATTGGGGACAGAAACCAAACTTACCCAAAATCTTGGTGAGGAACCGCCATGAGACCCGGTTGTAGGCTTTATTCATATCAAGCTTTAGTAACATACCTGCTTCCTTACTAGTCACCATTGAATGAATAACCTCATGAATTGTGATGATACCATCCAATATTTGTCGCCCTTTCACAAAGCCACCTTGGTTCATATCAATGATGAAAGGAAGGATAACCTTCACCTATTGGTGATTTTTTTTGTGAGAATCTTCATCAGAGTGTTACATAAACTGATAGGGCAAAAACTGGAAAATTCCTTTGCTCCCACTAGTTTAGGGATGAGGACTAAAAAAGTAGCATTAACTCCTTCCGGGATTTCCATGTCCTTTTGAGCCTCAATTATAGCTTCCACTACATCATTGCCTAGGATATCCCAAAACTTTTGGAAGAAAGCTGCAGGGAAGCCATCCGGTCCTGGGGAGCTGTTACCATCCATGTCAAAAATGACCTTCTTGATTTCCTCCTTTGTGAAAGGACTAAGTAAGAATCCATTAAGATTATCGATTACTGAGGGGTGGAATGGTTGCCAACAGAGAGTCCTCTTCTTCAATAGTCGGATTTACATCTTCTAGCAACAATTTAAAGTACTCAACCGCTTCCCTCCTTATGTCTTCCATATCTTTGGTGTTAGAACCATCGGCCATATTGATCTCCTTAATTTTGTTAGTACTCCTGTGGCGAAGAGTAGAGACATGGAAGAACTTTGTATTTCTGTCACCCTCCTTTAACCAACGTAGTCTGGATTTTTGCCTCCAAAAGGTTTCTTCAAATCCTAGCATCGTGTGGTATTCGGCTAACAACTCCCTCTCCTAGTTTCTCAGATCCTCTGTAAGCTGCTCTGACTTCAGATTCTCCTGTAGTTCATTGATCTTGTCTTTTAGTTCTACATTTTTAACAAAAATATTGCCAAAGGAAGTTTTGTTCCACTCTCTAATGTTAGCCTTCACATTCCTTAGTTTACATGCCACTTGGGCCAGTTTCGAACCATTATACTTTTGGTCCCACCATTGGGCAACCGAGATCCTTGAGATCCTGATGTTGGAACCACATAAGTTTGAATCGAAAGGGTCTGATGTATCTTTTCTTAGAGTCATCCCCTGTTTCCCACAGAATTGGGTTGTGATCAGACCCGATTCTTGGGAGTGTCGTTAATGAAGAGTCCCCAAACCTCTCTAGGCATTCTTGAGAAAGAAGAAACCTATCTAATCTTATCTGAATTTGGTTTTCCTTCAATCTTTTGTTAGACCATGTATAGGAGAATCTACGTAGGTCCACATCCATCAGCTCATGTTGCTCAACAAAATCTCTAAACTCGTAGATATCAGCGAGTTATTCTTTGAGAGCCCTCCAATTTATCTACGGGATTAAGGTAGCAATTGAAATCCCCCGCCACAATCCAAGGGTAGTTGGGGACCGTCTCCCTCAATTCAGCTAGGCGACTCCAAAGAACCCTTCTCGAGTCCCTCGTCTAAGCTGGAGCATATACATTCGTTAAGATCCACTCTTCCCGCGTGGTTTTATCCACACATAAGAGACAAATAAACCAACTAGACATCGAGAATCACTCTACTATCAATCACATTTTTGTTCCACATAACTAGTAACCCTCCTGCTGTTCCAGGTGGCCTCTTGGCCTACTACTTCAACTTCTCGCCAAGTCCTATTCTTAAAAGGAATAACTCTACTCTCCTCCATTTTAGTTTCTTACGGTAAAATCATATCCGGTTTGTGTTCTTGTCTAAGAGCATACAAAGCTCTTATTTTTGCGAGGATTACTCCCACGAATATTCCATGAAAGAATCTTCATTTATGGGCTTTGGATCCTCGAGCCTTCGCCCCAAAGAGCAATCTTGCTTGAGTGCCATCGACCACTCCTCGCTGCGCTTCTTTACGCCTTAAGGCGGCATTGCTAGGTTTCCCTCTTCCCTACCGAACCATATCCCCATACATCCGCTCTAGGTTGAAGTTCCTTGGGATTCACTTGGCTTCTAGTAACCATCTTGGGTAGGTCAGTCTTGGTCTTTGGGGTAACAATCTAGCTTTCCAGGTTAACTGGTCTTTTTGACGGTGGAGATGATTCCGTGCTCTTAGCTTCTTGATTAGTAGATTCTTTTTTCCCTGCTTTGGGGTTACACTGATCTTGGTGGTTCACCTCTTCCTCCTGAGTATCCTTGCCCTGTATTATTAGTTTCCTGCTCCTTCCTTCGATTTTTCTCCTCTAAATCCTTCTCTTGAGTCTCCTCTACCTCGGATTCCACTTCTTGGCTGTCCATCCGATCTCCCTTCAAATGATTTAATGCATCAAAGCTGTTCTCCACCGGGATGTTGATCTCCTTGGAATTTCTTCCCATAAATTCCTCTGCAGGTACATGGGACCACTTCCACCGAGCCTCCATAGGCCTCCCGAATCACCCAATCAAACTTACTTGCCCCAGGGCGTTGATCTATGGGGTTCTTTCCTTTGTGATTTGGCTCTGAGGCTTGCTGTATCATCTTAGGAGCAGGTTGAGCTTGAGGGTTCCCATCAAAGGGACCAGCTCCCCTGTGAGAGGGTTTCGGGGCATAGGAATTTTTGGGAGGAGGGTTAAAACGTTGCCTCTTGCTTACAATAGGGCGAACAGGGTCTCTGATATTCGGATTTCGAGCTCGACGTCCTTGAGGCCCAGGTTGGGTAGGAATGGAGATCTGTCGGGGAGGGATATTATTTTGGATTTGAGGATCAGTATTTTGGAGTGGGGGCTGGTTCTTGGAAATGCAGTGGATACCCTGGTGCCCTACCTTCCCACAAACACTACACTTAAAAGACATTTTCATATTCAAAGACCTGAGTATGAAGGCCAAACATAGACGACAAAATAATGGATTTAGGGAGCTCTTTACTCAGGTCCGCAACACACACATGCGAGCGGACGGGAGTCTTGTTTTGCTCAAGGTTGTAGGATCAATAGCTATTAGTTCTCCAATCTCCGTAGCTATCCCGACCAAGATTTGTTCGTTCCAGAAAGCGAGAGGTAATCCCGGCATCTTAACCCAAATAGGAGCCAAATCCAGACTCGAGTCCGGGGTTGAAATCGGGGGACCAACGCTTTAGATACAAGCCCCTTTTCCCAAAAAACCAAGGACCTCCTTGGAGAGTCCTTTCCATGTCCTGTTCACATTGAAATGTCACCAAAAGAAAACTCTTGGGTAAAGCCTTAATCATCATACCGGCCCTTGGCTGCCATTTTTGGATGGCCCATCTCCTTATGACTTCCATGTCTGGCCTCACCCCCATAAATTTAGCCACCAGAGATGTTCTGCCCTCCATAGCCACATGTTGAGCTAAGGAATCCGGGACGTGCAACCTACCATTGACAAATTTTAGATTAAAAAAAGAGTCGGATAATTTTTGCTTACCGGGAAGAGCATTAAGATATGAAGGTCTCCAGTTGCCAGGTTTCTCTTTGTATCCTTCTTGGGTCTTCCTTTGATCCCGACGCATAGAGTCCTAGTCCCCCTCAGAGAAATCTTCAACCGCATCCACCCAACGCCCTTGGACCGGTTCCAATAGAACTTCCTTGTCCACATCCTCCGCCTGGGGGCCTGCTATCTCGCCAGAGCCCCCACCTGCCACGTCTGCTGATCTGCCCTCTGAAGTCCCACACCTAGGGTTTGATGCCCCTAGACCTCTCGCTCCTCCTCCTTGTTGCTCCATCCGTCACAACTTGTTGCCTCCAAAATCTACCATTTTTTTTTTTTTTTTTTTTTAGGGCCAAAATTTTTGTGACCGCTACCGTGCACGGACTGCTAAAGTGGCGGCTGCTACAGTATGCAGGCTTCTACAGTGTCGGCTGCTACAGTGGTGAATTTGATGGGAGACTGCTGCTCCCCTCTCCGACTGATGGCAGCTGCTGCTTCTGCTGCACTATTGCTGCTGAAAGAAAGTCTATTTGTTGATGCTTCCAATTAAAAAGAATAATATCATTTTAAATTTGATTGTATATTTTAGATATTAATCACTTTTCTATTATATATTTTTTTATGTTTAATAAATGACTGTGTAAGTTGATTATTTTTATATATATGCAAAATTTTAATTTTTAATTGACTATACGACTAAAACATGTCTTGTCCATAATATATCATAACTATAAATTGGTATTTGCAACAAAAATGTTGATATTGTACATGTTATTTTATAAGAATAAAACCTAGTTGAGATTTTTTTTTAACAAAATCTACCTGAGACATTTAATTAGTTGAGCTTTTCATTATTTACAAAGCACATTATAAAATTACACTAATATATTATAAATTTTTAAGGTTAAAGTTCAATTTAGTTATTTTTTAAAAAACATAAAACTAAAAATATGTATTGAATATTTATAAAATTTATGATTATTATTATAAAAATTTTATATAAAACTTATTATTGAACTTAAGTTGTTTGCTCAAGATGTCACGACCATCCATTGTAGTAGTCAAATGTGCTTATACCCATGCCATGTGGAGAGCACACAATTTAAAAGTCTCGAGAGCATGGGACACAACTCAAAGGATAACCTTTGGGATTTTTTTAGGGTCAACTCTTTATTAGATGTGATCTTTGACACTTATTTCTTCTAAACTAGCCCATTCTACTAGATCTTACTAGGAAAAAAAGAAAAAAGAAAATGTAAAAAAACCAATCCTAAGATATGGGTGGTGATGTGTCCAGATCATAAAATATTTTGTTTATTAGTGGGATGAATAAACACATGCATCATTCATGATAGCTAAAATGAACACAACTATAATACAACATACGAATTCATTCATAAAACTTTCCATACAAATTAACATACACATAAAGACTAGGACAATATGAGAGTAGTCACAACTCCTTGTATATATCTATATAAAAAAATATACATGCATGTTAGAAAGAAATATTCTTAAGGCCTATACATAAAATGACTCAAGGTTTGAGTCCAAACTAATATAAATAAGAAATTGAGAAAAATTTATATACATGACCAAATATTAGCCACAAATATACAATTATTCCCCTCTTTTTTCCAAGCTCAGATCCGGGCATTATACAATCCAAAATAAAATTTAAAATTCAAAATTTCCCTCTACCCCGTGATAGGTGAGAATCTACAACTTCCCTTGCTCCTTGGCTCAAGGCACCACTTTGCACTTACTCCTTGTAGGCTCGATGTTGATTTGGAGTCCTTTAACATTGAATGCTATGCAGACTGGTAGTTCCTTTTCAACATTGTATTTATGAGCCTTCCCTCCTTTATAAATATAAATGTAGGGTGATGATTCCTGAGATAGCTCTTACTTGTTATGGAAGACTCTTTCTAATATCAAGTTCCATGTTGATCATGTGGACTCCACTTTTCAACTCCCTTGCTTTTGGAATATCATCCCCCATTGAATCCAATTGGTGCTTTTTTCTATCAACCCTTTGTTCACAATCTTGTCAATTATTGTTTTGTGCATGATGTGGCCTTGGAATTTTATTAAAAATTAAATTTCTTCAATTTTTGTAGTTTTATTTGTCTTCAAGGGTTTGAATACCACATATTTTCATCAATTTTCACTCTGCCTTTTCCTCGAGAGTCTAGTTTTCTTGTTTTATGTCTTTCCTACTTTAGCCTCTCTTTAAAACTCTGGTTTGGGCTATTCATTAGGCACTTTGGATTTATGGGTGAACTTGGTTACTTTCTCCCCCTTCACTAATATTAACTAGATCCTGCATGTAGTAAAAAATCATAATAGCTATGGTGGCTCATGGGGGATCTCTAGCCTACTAGTGAATAAAGACTCAAATCTTGGTAGTCTTACTTGGGTGCTAAGTCATGATGGAGGACTTGACAATTGATTTGGAAAGGATACTAAACTCTATTAATTTCCATTAGAACCTCTCCCTACTCCCCGTATGACGGTAAGCTTATTTGGGTGAGTTGAAGGTAACTTTTCTCAAGCTCCTAATTGTCATTTGACTCAATGTGTGTGGTTTTTCCCAAGAATTTCTAGATGTCTAGCTTGAGCTCCAGTTTTTGTTACATGGCCTAGGCTACCTTATCAATGATGGGTGCATCAAATGTCATCTCAATGCTCCTCGACTGCTTAAATTTTTTCAAAACTCTTGCTTTGGAAGGGGGTCATCGTTCAAAGTCCAAGGAGAAGGAAGACCCTTATATACCAAAAAGATGATGTGCTCTCTCCATTCCCTCATCATCCAATCTAGAGTATCAACATGATACTTATAATGGCATGTGGCTTGCTCTTTCATTAGAAATTTGATAATTTTATGGGTTATTAATTCTTGATTAGTAATACCGACTATACCCATTACTAGTTGCTCAACTGAGCTATATGAGCTTTGAATTCTTATGGCTCAACAAATAAGGAACCGATAGTCATCAAGACATGGTCAAGCACTTTTTTCACCACAAAATTACAAGCAAAAATAGTTTGGATGTACTTAGGTGCTAAGATTAGTTCCTCAACTCCTTTGATGAATCCATTCTAAAGTACCTTGCTTATCTTAAACATTTGTTCTACTTCACCCACCCTTTTTTCTAGCTCAAATATCTTCTTTTGCTCTTCAAATTCTCCTTTTACTATTTCTACCTCATCTAATTATGGTATGAAATGGGTCACTTGATTCTTCAATTCTTCATCATTTGTTGGGAAGGCATTGAGCACATGCTTGGTCCTCTCTTGTTCCTTCTCTTTCCTTGCCAATTTTCTAGCATGAGTCAAGTACTTATGGCTTACAACTTTATGTTCCTAAAAAAATGACTTTATCCTTAGACCTAGTGTCCTTGAGGATGATTTTGGCATAGCCACATAATAATACTGAGCCTACATATCCCCTCCTACCTTGGAGATGGTGGGCATAAAATGGACCATGTACATTACAACATTTTTTAGGATGATAGGTAGTTATCCTGTGTGGTTGTAGATTGTCTTGCTCACCTTGCTACTTCTTGTTTCACGTGTTGCTATATTTGCTTCTAAACTTACTAGAATTAAGGCAATAGTTCAAAGATAGAAATGATGACCTAAGGACCAATAGCTATAGCTAGTATTTCAAAGGTAGGGTTAAGGGTTTTAAAAGGGAAGAGATACTAGTTGATATGTGAGGGAGAGGATTGTAGAGGTAGGTTCAATGTTCTTTTATGGGATAGAGGGTACAATATATTGGATGGATTGGGATGTGACAAGTTGTGGAGTGATAGGAATGACGGATATGGTAGCAACAACAAAAGGGACACTCAAAGAGAATTATATCAAAATGGAAGTGGTAAGTGGTAAGGTAGATGGTACTTCAATCAATGGGATGACCTCTTTCGATGATGATGGAACAACTTCAAAGATTGCTTCTAGAGGCTATGAGAGTGTGTCCTTGGATTGGGCCTTATTATTCTTTAGCTTTATGGGTATTTCATTATCAAGGGATGGCTTCTACTTCCTTTTAGACACTTCCTCTTGGTTTGGCTCTTCTTGTGCCTTCTTTTCCTATGGTGGTGTCAGTTGTATCAAGACAATTGAATTGAGGAGATCCAAAATGGAAGCCTTGATGAGGTGTACCTCTAATTCCAATGGTGTATTTGGGAGGACTTGGATGACAACTTGATAGGATTTTTCTATCTTCACTGACTGGTGTGACTGCTCACTTGGAGCTCCTCCTTTGATTCCTTCCCAAGAATCCATAGCTTCCTCCTCATGCTCCTGATTATAAAGCCTACTAAATTTGTTATCTTGGTTTATTGCTCCAGGTATTTTTCCTAGGTTAGGAAGTTATTTATAGAACCTCGACCAAGCCTTGATCTTTTCATCATTTCAACCTATCTTTTCTAACATTTCTTTCAGTTCCCTATGAAGCTTTTTTATTTCTTCTTCATATCATTTTTATGGTGACCTTCAAACTAGCTATCTTTTTATAAGGGTTCCATTGACTCAAGAATGCATCCTCCATTTCATCCCATGTCCAAGTTTTTTCTTAGCATACATTTCCTTAGTAAGAATATCCCACTAATCATGAGCTTCATTTTTTAAAAGATAAAAAAGTTTACAATTTCGAAAAATCTCATCAGAGATCTAAACTTCATCCACCATTCTTAAGCATCAATGTCATTATTTCTAGTGAAAATTGGTAACTCCATGATCTCAACCTAAAAAATCCCAAAAACAACTAGGCTTTGGAAAAGAAAAAAAAAACTATTTTTCAATTTTTCTTTTTTAAACTCCTCTAATCCTTGTTGTTGGTGATAGAAAAATTAAAATGCAATATAATTGACATAAAAAAGGAATGCACTGAGTATTACAACTTTGCATTAATCTATTATCAAGCTTCTCCTCTAAAGGTTTTAACATTGTTTCACATGTGAAGAAGTGTGGACAAATTTAATAGCAATGCAGTTCTTTTGGATGACTATGGCGATGGCAATAATGTTGAAAAATTATTTTGCCTGTAAACAAGATATTGTAGCTAAACTCAAATTAATTCTTTTGCCGATAATCTTCAAATTACTCTCTTTGATGGTGGTAATCTTCTAAATAATCTTTTATAATTTTTTTTTTACAATTTTCCTTTTACCTTTAATCTTCTTTTACTCAATATTCTTATAATTTTCTTTTAATTATTTAAATTATAATTGTGATAATATGAATAGTGAAAATTACATTAACAATAATAACTAAACATTTACGATTAAAATTTTTATATATTGACTTTTGATGGCTATAGAAAAAACTGCCTTATAAATTAGGTATACTACTGTTTAGCCAATTCTAATTCTTTCTTGATAAAATAGACAAACTGTTGAAGTCTATTAGTTGACACATTTCACTATTTCAATGCCATTATCCATTTTAATAACCAGCAGAATTCCAAATTGCATAAATATAGCTAGAATTTCAAACTGAACAAACATAGCCATATATAGTGGTCTTTTTTCAATGCCATTATCCATTTTAGTAACCAGCAGAATTTCAAACTGCATAAATATATCTAGAATTTCAAACTGAATAAATATAGTCATATATACTGGTCAGGTTGTTTTTAAGAGTGTAAGGCAGTTAAATAATATTTAAGTTATTATAATATTATTATGTAATAATGATGTAATATAATTCATTTGAAATCTAATCTATTTAACGTATCAAAAATAATAATGACGCAATCTAAAATTAAATTTATTTTAATTTTATATAATTAATTGAAAAAAATGAACTTTTTTTAAAATTTCTTTTTAAAAAAAAAAAAAAAGTTGAAAGAGGGGTATATTAGAGGTTACCTTTTCCTTCAATTGAACTTGGGTCTCTCTTAAAAGATCTCAATGAATTTTGCCCTTACAATGTCCTTCTAAACCGTTATAATACGATTTAAAGATAGTATAATATACCTACGTGCTCTAGGTGAGTTGGAGAGGGTAGGGCAATGCTTCAAGAGAGGTCTTTGGTTTGAATTTCCACCCTATCAAATGCAAATGCACATTGGGTACCCACAATCCAATTGATAATGTCGGTGGTGAGATTGTTGTTGGTGCGAATCCCAGGTGATTTTGACGGTGTAGAACTCCCTGGCCTTGGTTTCTCGAACCAAGGCAGCTCTCCAAAGATTTTTTTGCTAAATTAAAAAAAAAATAGTATCTAAGTAAAAATTACGTAATATAAATAATATATTTTTATTTATTTATTTTGAAAAAAAAATTCATATTAATGGTTATCCAAAATATTATAATATCTCAAATAACCACAATGTAATATAATTAAATAACATTTCAATTTTAC
Organism: Wollemia nobilis; assembly: GCA_028583015.1. Classification (NCBI taxonomy): domain Eukaryota; kingdom Viridiplantae; phylum Streptophyta; class Pinopsida; order Araucariales; family Araucariaceae; genus Wollemia; species Wollemia nobilis. The sequence continues at coordinate 8,264,180 of JAQPPZ010016467.1, read as the reverse complement.
CCCTGCTTCCTTGGGTCTTATCAGAAAGTGGCATCCCTTTTGGAATGTTTTCCACAAATTTAAAAAAAAAATCCATTTCAATTTTATATAATAAATAAACAAATAAGTAAAAAATCTATTTCAATCCTATATATAAGTCAAATATAAAAATATTATTTGTTAAATTAAAAAAAAAAATAGTATCTAAGTAAAAATGAAGTAATATAAATAATATATACATATATATTTTTTGTTTGTGGAAAACATTCCAAAAGGGATGCCACTTTCGGGTAAGTCCCAAGGAGGCAGGGGTATCCATTCCGCCAAAAACGCCCAGGACTCGGACCTGGCCTACCACCTTTGACATACTCAAGAAGCAAACAAACACACAAAACCAATTTAAAAATAATAAAATAAAATAAAAAACATGCTCCTTGAGTGTGTCAAAAATAAAAGCACAACCAAACACACACAATAAGATAAAAGAAACCACAACACAAACCACATAGAAAAACACAAGAACCACATAACAAAACACAAACAAGATAAAAACAACATAACACTACAAAGACAACCCAAAAAAAAACATGAAAAATAAACACAACCAAAACCTAAAAAATAAAAAATAAAAATAAAAATAAAAAACAACCAACAACAGACAATAAACAAAAACAAAAAACATAGAAAACACTCACACATAAAAACACGAAATAACACAAACAAAGAGCAACCCAAGAACAAGAACGAAAAAAACACGAGCAATAACCACAAAAAAAAAAAACAAAACAAAACAACAAAAACACATGAACAACAAAAAACAACACAAAGAACACAAAAACAAAACAAAACAAAAGAACCCACCCACCTTAAAAAACTAAACAAAAAAAACAAAAAAGAAAAAAACAAATTGAACATAACAATGACCTATCTAGACCAAAAAACTATTAAGGCAAGAATCAACAGAGGAAAAAAAATAAAGAATAGAATGAGCTAGGGAACTAAAAAAAACTGAATGAACCAAAGAGAAGCAAAAAAAACAAGAAACTAGGTACCTTCAGAACTGGAGCCATCCAAAGAAATGATAGAAAGAAGAGCTTCTCTAATTTGAGAAGCCCACCATATAGGAGGGTGGCCATAACAAGTAAGATCACCTTTGTCCAAAGCCCAATTAGCTAAAGCATCAACACTCTTGTTTTGATCTCTGACCACATGATTGTAATCAACCTTCAAAAATTCCATCTGGATTAATTGAATCTTCTCAATAATTCTTTTTATTCTCCAATCCACCTTATGATTCTTAGAAGGAGTCTTCAAGAGATTAATCATAAGTTGAGAGTCAGACTCAACTAATACCTTTTACCATCCAACCTTAGTAACCTCCTGAAGGCCTCTGAGGATACCATACCCCTCAGCAAGGTTATTGGAAAGAATACCCAAATTCTCAGCAAAAGTAAAAACCAAGGAGCCATCTGAAAGTCTACCAATTCCTCCCACACTAGTTTTTCCAGGGTTCCCTCTAGAGGCTCCATCAGTATTGACTTTTCCAAAATCCTTAGGAGGAGGTTGCCAATTTCTAGTCCTATCCATATTACTAATACTCACATTCCCTTTAAGTTGGTTGCCCTTAGAAGATTTAATCTTCAATATTTGCATCACTTGATCCTATCTTTGGTGGGAGTTTTGGGGGTGATTAAGGAGTTGATTGGACTGATTCAACTAAGTTGGCAATGTTCTTTTGCCAAATATAGTGAATATCCTTCCTATCTTGATTAAAAATTCGGTTGTTCCTTTCATTCTAAATATTCCAAAGAAGAATGGTAGAACCCATCCAAAATAACTGCCTAATAAAATGATCAACACCCTCTTTATTAGGCCAATCCCTCCAAAGTTGTTCAAAAGTAAAAAAATTGGACCACTGTAAGCCAAGTAAAGTGGTCATTCTCCTCCATAGCTCAGAGGCTAAAGTACACTCAATAAAAAGATGGTTGAGATTTTCTACATTCTCTTCACACATTTCACATCTAAAAGGGCCATGAAAACCATGCTTCATAAGTTGCTCACCAGTAAGCACCCTACGATGCAATAAAAGCCAATTAAAGAACCTCACCTTAGGCCAGAGCTTTTGATCCCACAATCGAGAAAAGATGTCAGAAGAATGGTTGGGATTATTATGACATAAGGTCAAATAACCTTGAGCAACTAAATACTCACCCTTAGTAGTGTTGCTCCATCCAAAACAATCTTTTTCATGGGACCAAGAGAGGGATCTCATATGAAGGATGCCTTGGATATCTTGTCTTTGCCTTTCTGGGATTTGAATAGGCCAGTCCTCAATAGGGATCCAATATCTACCAACTTTTGAATTACCAGTATGGTTTCGACAGTAATTAGCCACCTTTATCCAATTAGCTCGGTGAAGCTCCTCCATCCAAGGCCTCCAATCGGGAAACTGAGTTATCAAAGGCTTGTGACCATCCCAAGAATCTGTCCAAAAATTTGCATGTTGACCATTATGAATGATCCAAAATAATTTTTTCTTTATCAAATACTCACCAGTCTTAAGAACTGCTAAAATGGGAGAACCTTTGGTAGGAAGTTGATAGCGAACAAGGTCTTCAGGACTTTTGTTCTGAGCATATTTAGCACAGAGATTATTGGCCCAAAGAGCATTGGGGTTATGCAACATCCTCCAATATAATTTAGCAGCTAAAGCTTTGTTGTTATTAATTGAATACCGGAATCCTAACCCCCCTTCACTCTTAGGAAGACATAAAGTATCCCATTTCACCAAGGCCCATTTTCTTTTCTCCTTAGTACCACTCCAAAGGAAACAATGACTGATTTGATCCAATTCTTGAAGAATAGCCTTTGGGATATTCAAAATGGAAGAAACATAAATAGGAATAGCTTGAAGGACTGATTTTACCAAGGTGATTCTACCCCATAAGAAAGCCACTTGTTGGTCCACTTTCGAATTTTCTTCTTGACTTTGTCCAACAACCAATTCCAATCTTTATTTTTCTGCCTTTGAATATTTATGGGAATAACTAAATAAGTGATTGGAAGAGAGGTCTTCTTATATCTTAATTTATCCAAAACCATGGATTCCTCGTATAGCGAGAGCGGTGAAAGAAAATAACTTTAGATTTGTCTTCATTGATCAAGCTGCCCGATAACCTTAGAAAAACAGCTAATGATTTGCTTAATATTAGAAGCTTCCTTAACTATAGCTTTACCTAAAAGAGTAGAGTCATCTACAAATTGAAGATGAGAGATAGGTCTAGCTCCATGAGCAATGGTAACTCCCTCAAGGGTTTTGTTTTCCCTCTTTTTTGTTATAGTCCTACCCAAGCATTCAACAAGAATGATGAATAAATAAGGGGATAGCGGGTCACCTTGCCTAATACCTCTAGAAGGCTGGGAATGACTGAGAAGGCCTGCCATTGATAAGAACTAAGTAGGAAATCGAAGAGATACATCCTATAATCCAATTCATTCAATCCTTAGAGAAACCAAATTGCCTCAAAACTTTGATAAGGAAGTGTCAATCCACTCTGTCATAAGCTTTGGATAAGTCTAACCGAATGAACATGGAAGGAGAATTTTGCATATCCATGGAATAGATGGTTTATCTCATCTACTATTTGATGTCCTTCCACATAACCCTCTTGCTCTGGGGAAATAATATATTTTTATTTATTTATTTATTTTGAAAAAAAAAAGTCCATATTAATGGTTATTCTAAATATTATAATATCTCAAATAACCACAATGTAATATAAATAAAATCCATTTCAATTTTTCCATTTCTTTTAAGTCTTATCCGAAAGTGACATCCTTTTAAAATGTTTTCACAAATTAAAAAAAAAATCCATTTTAATTTTATATAATAAATAAATAAATAAGAAAGAAATCCATTTCAATCCTATATATAAATCAAACATAAAAATCTTATCCAATCTAAATAGGACAAGTCTTTCTGTTATGCAGGATATTAATATAAAATTACATGTTTTGTAGAGGGGAAAAAAATAATTAACTTGTGAGCCCCACGACGAAAACAGCATACGGGAAATTATTAATAGCAGGACACGCCACCCTGTGTGCTAGGCCAACCATGTCCAGAGAATGTAAGGTTATCCATTGAGCTAGAAAATAGATTTCCAACGCAATATCAACCCAGTGATGCCGGCATGTTCGTTATTCTTTTGCCATTGTCGGCAGAATAGATCCTATGCACAATTTCGAAATCCTTATATATTTCAACAGCTTCTTGCTTGATCCATTATAGTTCAGTCAAGCTACTCTGATATATTTTGTATCCAAGGGATCCTCATAGCATACAATCATGGGGAAGGGAGGCAAGTCCGAGACAGAGGAGGAGAATGCAGAAGAAGTTGAGAACATGGCTGCATGGCTCACTGGGATCAATACTCTTCGTATCCAGCCCTTCAAACTCCCTCCTTTGGGTGAGCAAAGTGTTGATTGCTTTTATGCTGTATATAGTGTTAATATTCAAGAGACCATAGGCGACGATCCTCATGAAAAATGGTTAAATATGTTTTAATTAACCAGAGTTTTAGTGGACAACCCTATCCCGGATAAGTTGAATTTTACACATGCCTTAGGCTAAGTGGATATCTTTCGGGGAATATAATATTTGTATCTGCATGGTGAGAAGTTTATTTTTATGGCTGCCCACAAAGTGTATCAACTGATTGCTTTATTCAGTGTTCGGTTTTAAATTAGATTTGCAAACCACCAAGTCTTGTGTGTCTGATGCTTCTTCTTCTTGTTATTTTGTAGGTCCTCATGATGCAAGAGTGAAAATGAAAGCTGTGGGTATCTGTGGCAGTGATGTACACTCTCTCAAGGTTTGTGTCCCCTGTACCCAACGTTTAGCTAGTTTTGTTTTTTTGGGTTGTTGTGTAATATTTATTTTGGGATCTGAAAAGTATTTAAAACGTTTAGCTAGTTTTGTTTTTTTGGGTTGTTGTGTAATATTTGTTTTGGGATCTGAAAAGTATTTAACATCATCAGGTTCTATTTTTACAAGTATTACTCAAAAAATAAATTGTAAAATTATCTAAGTAAAAGAGAAAAAAAAGACTGGGCTTGGACTGGGCTGGGCTTGATTTTTTAAAAATTCATTTAAACACAGATTATGTTGAAATTTGAACCAGACGGAAGATAATTTCACTCAAATGTTCTATATCCCTGATTAAATGATTGTATTCTATGTTAGGTTTAGACTGAATTTTTGAAGTTTTGTTTGCTCGTGCTGATTTAATGAGCTACTTTGATGAGCTGGGATTTGTCAAGGAAGTGATCTTATCTATGGATTAATTTGGCCTTTCAAGACAAAAAAAAAAAAAAATAAGTTTTTACAATTTGCTGATATTGTTGGTTTCAGCATTTTAGCTGTGCTGGCTATATTGTGAAAGAGCCAATGGTGATCGGGCATGAATGTGCTGGAATTATTGAAGAAGTGGGCAGTGAAGTGAAGCATGTTGTCCCTGGTGACAGGGTTGCCCTTGAGCCAGGGATTTCATGCTGGCGATGCGATTACTGTAGGGAGGGTTTCTACAATTTGTGTCCAGACATGAAGTTCTTTGCAACACCTCCTGTGCATGGATCCTTGGCCAATCAGGTATGGATACCGCTACACCGTACCTTTTTTTTTAGCTTCTTTTATGTTTTATTTACAAAATAAAGAATGAAGATACCCCAGGGTATGACTTTATTTTCTTTTCGATTTTGGGTCTATAGATCATGGGTCATTTCACAGAGGGTGGTTATGTAGCTCACCTAATCAGAATAAATTTAAGTAAGACTGCATACATATTGTAAAGGTTTAAGACTTACGTTACGCCAAAAGCATGTTTCTCCTGAAGATGGAATTAATGAAAAAGGATCTGATGCAATCAAGACCCTGTATTGCTATTTTTACTGCTTTTTCATTAGTATCATCCTTTTCATAGCTCTTTCTGATGAATCAGTATACTTGATTACAATGGTGATAAGTTTAGAATCTGATGTTTTAAGGATACAAAGTGAAGCTAAGGGAAGTTACATGTGAAATCTCTATCTGGAATCTTTTGTGGTTTATTTATTTTGCTTCTTCTTACAAGGATAAGATGTTATGAAGTTTTTCCTAAACTTCAAACTAATTCCTTTAACTTTCTTGTGTATTTATTTTTATAGTGAATTCTGTAAAGGCAACTTCAATTGCTTTATGACATGTTTTTACTTGTTCATTAGCATCCATTGAAAGACTTCTTACATGTTATTATAGCCTCAGCCGTTTCTTTTGCTCATCATATTTCTTATCTTGTTGTTTGGTGAATAAGCATAACTATGGATATATTTAGTCTCATGTTTCAACCATTCATCCTCCGTTGAGAACTGGAGGCTACAAGAGTTTCAAAGAGAGTGGAATGCAATCATTGGGGGTGTTTGCAGAATAGTATAACATGAGAATATAAGTTCAGTAATGAAAGCATTAGAGATATCTTGGGAAGTAGCATGCAAAAAATGTATCAATCTGATTTAGTGGTCACAATTTTAATTTAAATTCTATTACTAGACTCAGACTTTCCTGACACATTACAACATCAAGTTTTTGCAACCAAGTTAATTTTGGAAGTGGAAGTGAACGTTTTGCCATTATGTGTGATTTGCTAGGTTTTTTCAAAATATTGTAATTGGTTATCAACCAATGCAGCATTATTTATCTATTTGTATGCACTAGATTTGCTTGTTTAGGTAGGAACAAGAATCTATTCATTGCTCATTTTGTCAACCGGAATCCTTCTACATATAGTAATATGGGGTCCTATTTGATATTGTTATATGTTAAATGCATCCACTCATGATAGAATTGCTATCAGAATATGACTTGATGAGATGGATGCTGTAAAATGGATATTGTGGAGAGGCCCAGCCAATGCCTGTGGTTTTTTCCAGCGAAATTTTTGTTTTCAAGAAACCTACCTAAAAATGACCTTTTCTGTAACTATTTATAAGTAGCAATTTCAGGCAAGATCTAAAAATCAAACTTTGGGCCAAGTTTAAACTGAAATTGGAGTGCCTGAACTTATGGAAGCAAAGTATATTGTTTTATCCACAGAACTTCTGCTGGATGGAACTAATGCTATAGACATATATCCCATATCACATTGCTGTTACCTAGCTTCGTGCACATCTTGATCTCTTCACTTCAATATGGTGTGACAATTTATAATTTTTTTTATTCCTTTGGGTTCCTCCACCATTATCTCAGCATGCTACCACAAACATATTGTCAGAACTTTGAGATTTACCTGATAATGTTTAAGGCAACAATTTAGCTTCTTACATTTAGGTAAAATTGGGATAATTTCTGAGAGCAATGAGTTCAACAGTTGTGCATTACTGCAATGGGCAATTAACTAGTCTTTACATTGGTATTTTCATCTTTGAAGGAGTCTTCTGTGCTTCAGATTTTGATTGTGGTTTTTTATTATACAGGTCATATCAGCATGTTAAATGGTTTACAAGAATTATTCCAAGGGAAACTAATGAACTATTTTAGTTGTGTTAAGATTGTTACATAACTATGTGGGCTTAGTTAGCAAGTATCCATTTGTACCAAAAAAACGATCAAGTAATACTTTAGCTCTCCATCGTTTGCCTATTTGGTGATGTCATTTATTTTCTTCCTATCAATACTACTCATGCAAGAAATATTAAATTTGATATATGTAATATCCAACTTATTAATACAGCATATGCATAGACCAGGTGACAATATGTACAAAAATACAAATATCCATCTTCCTTTCTAGCAAGCGTCATCTTGGTCTGACATGATATATTCCTCTTATCTGCTGTATAAAGTTTATCTTCTTTCTTTTGAATGTATAGCGAGCACTAATACATGAATCAATTTATTTCTTGCCTGGTTTTGAGTTGCAGATTGTGCATCCTGCCGGTTCGTGTTTCAAGTTGCCAGATAGTTTGAGTCTAGAGGAGGGAGCTATGTGTGAGCCACTGAGTGTTGGTGTTTATGCTTGTCGCCGTGCTTCTGTAAGCCCTGAAACTAATGTTTTGATTATGGGGGCAGGCCCTATTGGCCTCGTTGCAGTGTTATCTGCACGTGCATTTGGAGCTCCTCGCATTATCGTTGTTGATGTAGATTATCATCGTTTATCTATGGCTAAAAAACTTGGAGCTGATGACACCGTTCATGTCTCTACAAATTCTCAGGTATAAGGTCTTTAGGGTTATTTCTATTATTCAAACTTGACTACTGCTTGAATGTTTAGGAAATATGATGATTTTGATAAATTTACAGCAAGTGTGCTCTATTACTAACTGGTTAAATGATGATTTAGGATATTGAAGAAGAAGTGACTCATATACAGAATGCCATGGGGTCAAAGATCCATGTAACATTAGATTGTGTTGGTTTTGAGAAAACCATGTCGACAGCTCTAAAGGCTACATCTGCGGGTGGTAGGGTATGCCTTGTGGGAATGGGCCATAATGAAATGTCACTCCCACTTACACCAGCTGCTGCAAGGTAATGTCTTCCTTGACCCTGCGTTCTGTGTGCACTGTTGAGTTTTGATTATCTCATGCACAATCAACAGTAAATTTTGCTGTTAGTTTTGTATGATCTCTTAGTATGAGTTTTTCAATAGAAATATTTGTATTTATGCCTACTTTTGTTGGCAGGGAAGTGGATGTTGTTGGTGTTTTCCGCTACAAGAACACATGGCCTCTTTGTATTGAATTATTGACAAGTGGAAAGGTGGATGTTAAACCTTTGATCACCCATCGGTTTGGCTTTTCCCAGAAGGAAGTTGAAGATGCTTTTGAGACTAGTGCTCGTGGAGGGAATGCAATCAAAGTCATGTTAAAACTTTGAAAAAAAGAAACCACCAAGAGTCTTCATAAAATGCGCATTTCCTATTAGTATCTGTGGATGTTGCATTGTTGGGTATTTGGGATTGAAAAGTTTAGTAGGTACTAGTGGTATTATAATAATTTAAATAGGTTTCATTTGTATTACATTATTTTATATGTAGTGGTATTGTAATAGTTTAAATATTATTTATATGGTTTGGTAAGATTTAAAACTAGGTTTTCGAGGAATTTCATTTATTAAATCAATGCTATTTGATTCATAGGTGTTAATCTTTCAATTTAATAAAGTGAATAATTTCAAAAGTTTGTCTTTTACATAGATTTTAACATTTTTATTCCTAAAGTTTAAAGTACTAAGAGGAGAATGATAAATTTTACAGTTTTAATTTTAAAGGTGTCTCAAACAATTGTAATGATAAACTTGACAGTTTTAATTTTAAAGGTGTCTCAAACAATTGTACTTCCATTAATATTTATTTATGTTGCATTGCATCATAATCAAATTTACAATGTTTTGGGATGAAGAAATTTTGATTTGAATATTTTTACTTTTCTTTTTGTTTGAAAATACTCTTGTAATTATGCAAGAATTGACTTTAGCATATAAATAGCTTGAACCATGGCTGCCAAGTAATGGAAACCATATTATTTTTTGAATAAGGGACATCTTCTCCCATATGAAATATATAATTGCATATGAGCCCACATTTAAGGGCTAGACCAAAAGCTTTTGTTTGAGAGTGCTTGAGAATTTATGATCATTTATAGATGAATGTGCCAAGAAATGGAAGCCATATTGATTCTTGAATAAAGGATATCTGTATCTATGTGAAATATATAATTTCGTATAAGCCCACAAATTAAAAGCTAGACTAAACACTTTTGTTTGAGATGTGATTGAGAATTTGTAATCATTATGATATGGTTGTAAAAGTGGTTCCTTCATATTTGTGAATTGTGATGAAGGGCTTGCCATACCTATTAAAATGCAATAGTATCCAACAAGGTAATGAAATAATTCCATCTAAGTTTTGTTTGTAGGAAGAGTAAATTTATAAAACCATTTATTTGAAAGAAATCAATACACAAAAAATATTTGGGTACCCAACCATTTTATTGGAGCATGAAAAAACTATATTTTTTACCAATGTGTTTTGTATGACCCTATAAAGTGGAATTATAGGGTCATTCCATAAGAAAGATGGAAGTTTGACTCTACTTCTCTATCTCTAGCATATACACCACCATGTTAATTTTATGAGCTATCCATTTATTTATTTATTGTCTTTGTCTAGATACAAGGACTTAAAATTCAAGGTATGTTATCTTCCATGTGTAACTCTCCTACACACTCCTCTATTAGGTATATAAACCACCATGCTAATTTTATGAGCTATCCATTTATTTATTTATTGTCTTTGTCTAGATACAAGGACTTCAAATTCAAGGTATGCTATCTTCCATGTGTAACTCCCATAAACACTCCTCTATTAGGTATTATCTCTAATTCATTCTTTTCTTGATTGGAAGATTTAGAATTTATGTCAATAAAGGATTGCCTCCTTATATAGTAGTTAGTTGTAAACTAGAATTTGAGAGATATAATAATAATTCAAGTGACAAGATTAAAGTTGAATGCCTAAACACCAATGTATTCTTTTTAGAAATATTCCATAAAATGGAAGATATTTCAAATAACATAAATTGTTGATAACCATCAAATTTATAGGCATGAAACCTAGTTTTGAAACTCTTGCCTTCTCCCATGGAAGGATAGTGAAAAAAGTACCACTCAAATGTTTAGTCATCATTCAAAGACTTGCACCTCTTGTCAAATACATACATACCATAGAGAACAATATTGTGAGTGATAACTGTGGAGTGTATTAAACTTTAACCTCTTATCAAATACAAACAACAATGACATCAAAATCATGTGTGAGTTTTCCCTAAGAAAATTTTGGATTGTATTTATGTCACTTTTAATTTCATAAGTCCCTCTCATGCTCCTTAGAATATTGATCGCAAATTTGATGTGTTGTTATGACTAAATAAAACCATAAATGTGAGAACTAGTATTTGTTTTAAATTTTTTTTTTATTTTAAAAAAAATTATAGCCTACATATTGGCTAATTTTTCATAAATCATTTCATTTTTTTGATTAGCCTATTAACAAAAATTCAAAATATAGAATTGTCAATTGTTTATACAAAATATGCATGAAAATATTATATTTGCCAATATTTACAAACCATGATACTAAGTTCTATGTTTTTCTTAAAATATTAGCATATGAAATGTTTTTTTGTATTTGTTGAAATGAAAATACTAGCTCATCATTCTATATTTGTAGAAATTTTCCATCCTTTAAATTTTTTCATTTATAGGTCCTTTATGATGAGACTTTACTAGTTGTATATGACTAGGCAAGGATAATGAATGATCAATTGAGCACATATTTTATCGAATGCTTTTTTGGTCAGCATTTCATGACGCATTAACAACCCTTCATTAAAGGATATAAACATGCTTGAAATGAAGTTTACAATACTAAATTCCAACACTTATATTATAATATTTTGCAACCTTAGATTTTTATCTCACAAATTTAATACATGCCATATTATTATTGAAGATATGTTTTCTTAAAAGAGATATTATTGTCATGTAGAGTGACTACTACTCACCATTCTATTAGCAACCCAATGTGGATATGGAATAGAGTGTACCTTATCTTATCATAAAGATAGATAGAGACAAAGGGTGATTCTCCTTGTTGCTTACTAAGATCTATAGTATCCTTGTCTTTCATATCATATATGCATAAAATCACATGCTATCGATATACACAAGATATATAGTAGGCTTATCTTTTATATCCTATATGTATGAAAACATATACTATTGATGCCAAAGAGCATCAAATGCTTAGTCATAATTCAAGGACTTGGACCTCTTATCAAATATGTACACAAGTCTCACCTCATAGAGTTCAAGATTGTGAGTGATAATTGTGGAGTGTATTAGACTTTAACCTCTTATCAAATACATACAACAATGACATGAGAAGCATGTGTGAGTTTTTCTATAAGGAATTTTTTAATTGTACTTATCTCACTCTTAATTTCATAAGATGTCCCTCTCACGCTTCTTAGAATATTGATTGTAAATTTGATGTATTGCTATAGCTAAATAAAAACATAAATGTAAGGAGGACCAATATTTATTATAAATTTTCTTTTATTATTTAAAATTATAGTTCACCGATTGCCTAATTTTTGATAAATTATTTAAAATTTTGATTTACCAATTACCAATAATTAGAAAAATAGAATTATCAATTGTTTATACAAAATATCCATGGAAATATTCTTGCCAAAATTTACAATCCATAATACTAATTTCCATGCTTTTCTTCAAATATTAGCATATGATATATTTTTTTTGCATTTTTTGAAATGGAAAGATTAGCTCGTCATTCTATACTTGTATAAAGTTTTCCATTCGTTAAAGGTTTTCCGATGCAAGTCCTTTATGATGAGACTTTAATAGCTGTATAAGACTAAGCAAGGATAACGAATGATCAATCAAACACAAATTTTGTCAAAATGCTTTTTTGGAAGCATTTCATGTGTAGTTTACAACCATTCACTAAAGGATAACGACATGTTTGAATAATACTAAATTCCAACATTTATATAATAATATTTTACATCCTTCTTAGTTTTTCAAATCAGAAGTTTAATAAATGCTATAATATTATTAAAGCTACTCACACCATTCTATTAGCAACCCAATATGGATATGGATTGTAGTGTACTTTATCTTATGATAAAGAGAGATAGACAAAGTGTGATTCTCCTTGTTGTTTATTGAGATCTATAGTAGGCTTGTCTTTCGTATCCTACGTGCATGAAAGCATATACTATAGATGCCAAAGAAAATCAAATTTTTAGTCATCATTCAAGGACTTGGACCTCTTCTTAAATACATACACAAGTCTTGCTTTCATAGAGTACAAGATTGTGAGTGATAATTGTGGAGTGTATCACTTTAAACTCTTCTCAAATACATACAACAATGACATGAGAAGCATGTATGAGTTTTTATCTAAGAATTTTTTTGATTGTATAAATGTCACTCTTAAATTCATAAGAAGTCCCTCTCATGCTCTTTAAAATATTGATGATAATTTTGATGTGTTGCAATGACTAACTAAAACCATAAATGTAAGGAGGACCAATATTTGTTAAAAAATTATCTTTTGATATTTAAAAAATAGTAGTCCACCTATTGCCTAATTTTCCATAAATCTTTTAAAATTTTGATTAGCCAATTAGCAAAAATTCAAAAAATAGAATTGTAAACTGTTTATACAAAATATGCATGGAAATATTATATTTGCCAAAATTTACAAACCATAATACTAATTTCTATGTTTTTCTTCAAATATTAGCATATGTCATATTTTTTTACGTTTGTTGAAATTAAAATATTAGCCTATCATTATATACTTGTATAAAGTTTTCGATCCTTCAAAGGCATTCATGTGCAAGTCCTTTATGATGAGATTTTACTAGTTGTATATAACCAAGGATAACTAATGTTCAATCAAGTATATATTTTGTCAAAATTAATTTTAGGCAAGAATTTCATGTTCAATTAACAACCCTTCACTAAAGGATATCAAAATGATTGAAATGAAATTTATGATACTAAATTCAAACATTTAAATAATAATATTCTCCATCCTTGTTAATTTTTCATCTCACAAGTTTAGTACATGCCATAATATTATTAAAGCCATATTCTTCTTACAAGAGGCATATTATTGTCATGTAGAGTGAATACTACTCACACCATTAAATGAACAACCCAATATGGATATGATAAAGAGATATAATTACAAAGAGTGATTTTCTTTGCTGCTTACTGATATCTCTAATAATCTTGTCTTTCATATCCTATATACGTTAAAGTATATGTTATTGATGAGCATCAAATGTTTAGTTATCATTCAAGAACTTGGACCTTTTCTCAAATACATACAACAATGACATGAGAAGCATGTGTGAGTTTTTCCATAAGGAATTTTTCGATTGTATTTATGTCACTCTTAATTTCATAAGAAGTCTCTCTCATGTTCTTTAGAATATCGATTGCAAATTTGATGTGTTGCTATGAATAAATAAAACCATAAATTTAAAGAGGATTAGTATTTGTTTTAAATTTTCTTTTGATCTTTTTAAAATTATAGCCCACATATTCGCTATTTTTTCTTAAATAATTTAAATTTTTTATTAACCAATTAGAAAAAATTCAAAAAATAGAATTGACAATTGTTTATAAAAACTATGCATGAAAATAATAGATATGCCAAAATTTACAAACAATAATACTATATTCTATGTTTTCTTCAAATATTAGCATATGACTTTTTTTTGTTTCTATTGATAAATAATAGGTTTTTGAAAGGGGACCTTCCTTTTTACGACTCTTGGAAATCCAAGAATAACAAATGAATAAATCCAGGCACAAAAAATAACTTATCTTCTTACAAATCAAAATTTGCATTTTTTGAACAATACAACCTTTTCTAACCAAAAGTGCAATGACCAAAACAATAATAGTAACCTGCCCTACTACTTTTTCTACATTTGCCATTTGAAATTTTAGTAGAGTTGAAACAAGTACTATCTTTGAGAGTTTGCACCATCTAGTTATCAAGTTTTTCCATTTCCTTAGCCTCCTAACAACATAATGCAACTATATCTTGTGGGAAATTATTAAATTTAGTTTGCAAATCATGTGAACAAAATGGAAATAAACTTATCATTAATTTGCAAACACTATCCCTCTAGACACTTTGGATTCCATAAAGTTCATAAACCCTCAAATGCACCATCAAAAGTAATCGTTTCCACCTAAGTTAATTTCCAGATTGAATTCTTCACCTTCCCAAATATTCCAAGATAGAAAATTCATTTTGTATCAAGTTAAGAAAGTTTTCCTCTTCCCAAAGATAAAATTCTTTGTTTCCCATTAGCTACATCCTTAGCAATGGCTCTGGTTCTCAATTCTTAAATATTGGACCTTCCTTGAGAAACTAAAATTCTCAAATCAACCTTCTTAGATTTCCTTCTACTTCTAGTATGTTCAAATATATTACATTATTTGGTACTTCCTAATGTACCACCTTGGGTACATATTTGCAAAGTACTTGATCATGTAAATGTAGATGTTGTCCATGTGTACATGAGTCCACAGAATAGGAATATGAAGAGTCATAGGTAGGTGGGAGGCCAAGGGTCACATCTCATTATATATAGGCCTTTGATAGATAAGATGTGTGAGAAGGTAGATAGCATAAGATAAAGGAGTATTAGATAATATGATAGATACAATGTAGAGCATGTAAGAAATATGGAGAATATGAGACCTCCATTTTATATCATTGTACTATTTTTGCGAACCTTCATTAATGGCAGTTCTATTAGTAGTTACAAATTTTTCTTATGAGTTTTACATGCTTAGTATATTGCCATTATCATATATTTAATATTACATGCTCATTTTACATCTTGTGGTTTATTTCTCATTAAGTATCTAACATCAAAATCTAACATAGTAAACTATTTTGGATAACATTTTCCTCCTTTCCCAACTCTAAATCACTAGTAGAAGTCCATTATACTCCATCTTCTTCATCATTTGATCCATTATGAATAATTTTAATATTTTTTTTCAATAGCCAATCAATGTCACATTTTTATTAGGAGTGGTTTCTCCCAAATCCCTGAAGAACATGTGCTTATACTGAGAGGGGGGGTGAATAGTATAACATAAAACATTTCCCCAAATAGTAGAATCAACATTAATAAAACAATGAACATCACACAAAGCATCACACACATGAGAGACACCATTTTTAACGTGGTTCACCCAATGTGGGCTACCTCCACAGAGAAAATATTTCTTCTAAATATTTCTCAAATAATCTCTTTGGGAATCCTTCCCAATTACAATGTTTATGGACCTCTGTCCAAAGGAGATGTTGATCCCCTAATCTCAAGTTCGTGGATCTCTTCCATAGGAGAACTCTTTCCCCTTCTACTCTGGCTAGTGATCTTCTAGAAGAATTTGTCTCTCTGTTGCACTAACTGGTGGATCTCTCTCCACTTGAAGACTCCTCACTCAGATCTATCTTCAATTGTCCTAGTTGTTGGATCTCTATCCACTGAGACTCTGTCCTCTATACTTTGTCACCTCCAAAGCTCTATCTCAATAGGTTCACTCAAAACCTTCTCAAATCTTCTCAACAAGCTCACTCAAAACTTGTCCAAATCTTCTCAACAAGCCCACTCATAACTTGCTCAAATCTTCTCAACAAGTCCACACAAAACCTGTCCAAATCTACTCAATAGGTCCACACAGAACCTGCTCAAATATTCTCAATAGGTCCACACATAACCTGTCCAAATCTTCTCAACAAGTCCACATAGAACCTGTCCAAATCTGCTCAATAATTCCTCTCTAGGACTTGCTCAAATCTGCTCAATAAGTCCTCTCTAGGACTTGCTCAAATCTGCATAGCAAGCTTCCACAAAAGCTTACTCAAAATCAGTCCACAAGCCTTCTCAAAGACTTGTCTCAAATCTTCTTAACAAGCTCACACACAACTTGTCCAATCTCATAGAATCATAAAGAGAATTGTTAGAGACTCAATATGTTCTATACTTAATGCTCAATCAATATCTCAACTCAATCTCATAGAAGCATAAAGAGAATTGTTAGAGACTCAATATGTTCTATACTCAAATCCCAATCTCAACTCAAATCAATCTCATAGAAGCATAAAGAGAATTGTTAGAGACTCTATATGTTCTATACTCAAATCCCAATCTCAACTCAAATCAATCTCATAGAAGCATAAAGAGAATTGTTAGAGACTCTATATGTTCTATTCTCAAATCTCAATCTCAACTCAAATCAATAATATAGAATAGTTTGTTTTATGGAACTTGAACAACCACATGCATCCACTTGACTAGGCTCAATCAACTCAACTCAACCAATCACCTCAATGAACAACCCTTTCTCACAAACCCTAGTCCAAGCATGTATCAATCAACTCAAAATGTTTCCAACAATGCTCAACAACAAATCTCACATAACAATGATACTCATGTTCTCTTCTAACTCAAGTTCAAGTTCTTTGCACAACCAATGGGCTCCAACAACAATGCTTATAAAATAAGGTTTAATCACAACTCTCAATCCAAAAAACCTTGAAGCATTAAACCAATCACTTTCGAAAAGGAAACCACAATCAATCCTTTTCACTCCAAAGATATTTTCAGAAATCAACCACCATAATCAATCAATAGGAGAATGTGCCCATACCTTTTAATGAAGATGAAGAAGCCTCTTTGGAAATCTGCCACAATCACAATATTATTTTTCCAATATTCACAAGGGTTAGAAGATCACAAAATAATCAACATTACTCCACTTCACAATAATATTCACCAAGGCTTTTAATTAGAAAACCTTCTTAAGAATTAATGCACAACTTCCTTATCACTCCTAAAACCACTTGTACCATAAAATAAAATAAATCAAATCATTGCATAACCTTGTCACTCCACAAACCACTTATACCATAAAATAAATCAAATATTTTATATCCTTCCTTTCAACACTTTTGCACTCAAAAATAATCACAAAGCTTTCTTAGGCAATATCTCACATTAATCAAATATCAAACCTTATTAAAATATTAAAGCTTGCTCAACCTTATATCTCCCACAAAAATCATAATCAAACCTTAGTAAAATATTAAAGCTTGCTCAACCTTATATCTCCCACAAAAATCATAATCAAACCTTAGCAAGCAAATATTTTAATTAAAATATTTACCCCTACAAATATCGAAGTCGAAGTGCATACCTCAAAGGAGCCCTCAAAGGGCCTTGGCATTTCGAACCTCTACCCACCGTGTTTCCAAGCGACAACTAAGCCGCGTGAGCTAACACTGCCCACGTGAGTGCCTTGGGCACTCTCTTCCTTAAACCGCATGTGCTTTCCTCACAAGGCACCAAAAATTTGACCATCCATGACTTGACTACCCACGTCACACTCCACAAAATTTGCTGCGCAATATTCGGATGCAGAAATACTTTGGGTTTTCGAAAATCATGCGACATGACTTAGGTTTATTAAATGGAAAACCTTTGGCTTATTTATATAAGCCATCCTTCAATGCAAATACGTCGACCCTTTTAACATTGCCCTCATGACGTCGACGATGCCAATAAGAAAGGAGGGAAAAACCTTTTATTTAATTTTAAAATTAAAATTTAAAATTTTAAATAAATTAAAATTTAAACTAAACCTTTAAAATTAAATTTCTCCATCACTGGGGCACCTTTTTCGATGAAACAAAAAGCCAACTTGGGTTTTAAGAAAAACCCATTTCAAATCTGCCATCCATTGGTTTTAAATAAAACCTTTCCTTACCTTCCTTGGTTTTCATAAAAACCTTTTGCTAAGCTTCCCTTGAAGCTCCTTTTGGAACCAAATGCCATGCATCCCTTCTAGAACCTTTGATCAAAACCTTTGCTTCTCATGAAGCTCTTTGTGGAGCAAAATCATAGTGCTTACTTACATAGGTCCTTTTGACATCAATGACAACTTTTAGCTTAGGGACTCAAAATGTCCAACAATCTCCCCCTTTGTCATTGATGGCAACCCATATTCATTTTATTGAAACCTGACCTTCTTTTATGCTCCCCTAGGACTTTGCTCCCCCTGGCTCAATGCTCTCTCAAATATCTCCTATATCAAATCTCTCCCCAATACACAAATCTCTCCCCCTTTGACATCAATGGCAAAGGGTCACCTTTGGGGCTCGGGGCTAAGAATGAGCCTCTTAGCTTAGCCCCTCCCCCACCTCCACATGAGGTGGTTAATTCTAGGGTGGGAGTATTTCTACTCCCCAAAAGCACAGATCTGTACCTTTATCTTTCTCTTCTTCTATGAGTCTTTTGAATCCTCTCATTGTTTCTTTCCAAGTCATCATCCCTGTTCCTGTCGTCACTTCTGTTCCTGTTCCTATTCTTGTTCTCATCCATGTTCCTATTCCGGTTCTCATCCTTGTTCCTATTCTTATTCTTTTTTGAGTCTCTATTCTTTTTTGAGTCTCTATTCCTGTTCATCTTCTTGTTTCTATTCATATTCTTGTTTCCATTCATATTCCTATTCCTGTTCATATTCTTGTTCCTGTTCATGCTTATTTTTGGAATATTTTCTCTACACCATCTTGCTATGTGACCATCATTATTGCACTTATAACACTTAATGTTATTATTCCTTGGATGTGCAATTGTCTTAGGATTTCTCCTAGTGAAGCCATATCCTCTTCTGTCATGAACCCTGCAATTCATTGCCTTGTGACCAAACTCATTGCATGAGTAGCAATAACCTTGGAAAAGTTGTTCTTTTCCATATACCTATCTTTCATGAGTCCTGCATTGTGAAGCCATGTGTCCAAACCTGTGACATGAAAAGCATCTTCCATTGAAGCCTCCTTGTCTTGACCTCATTGGTCTCCTGTTCTGATTGTTGTTCCATATGTATCTTCTTTGTGCATTGTTCCTCTCTTTGTTGAACTCTTTGTTGTCCAACTCATCCTCTGATGTCCCACTTACACTTAAACTATCTTCTTCTGATGTATCTTCTTCTGAAGTTTCTTCTTCATCAAGACTTGAAGTAGATTCTTTTTCCTATTTCTTTTGAACATTTCCAAAGCCAAGACCTATTGAACATGATGTTCGTTGTTGTCCACAGATGAACTTATCCAAGTTCTTAGAGCTATTTGTGAAACTCTTCATCTTGATCTTGGAGTCCTTTAAATATTCTTTTAGAGTAGCCACTTCTTGTGCTAACTTCTCACATTCCAAAATATTTGCTTCTAACTTATCCTTGAACTTGCTTGCCTTAGCCTTTGACTTTTCTAAATCCTCTATGAGCAATAATATTTCTTCATCATATTCTTGAAACTGACTTTCAAGCTTAGAGTGTTGCTTTATTACCTTCTTTACTGTGTCAAGGGCATAGATAAGTTCTCCCTTGAGATCATATCCATTCTCTATTGAATAATCCTCTATTTTTTTGCCTTTGTCCACATCATTACTTCCTTTTGGCTTGTCTTCTATAGGATCACTCACTTCTTCTTCTAATGCCATTAGAATATTTTCATCTGGTCTATCAAGTGCATCTTCAAAATCATCATCACTGAAACTATAACCATTCCTTGTGCAATCATCTTCAAGATGTCCAAATCTACCACATCTAAAACACTTGAGAATAACTAGAGTCTTTTTCTTAATTGGATCTTTTTCTTCAACCATAAATAAGACTTCATCTCTATCATTGTCTGAAAAACTAGTATCACTATCAACTGAGTACTTACTTGCATTATCCGCATAGTAGCTTCTCTTTTGCCTTTGGAAGAACTTCTTCCCTTGTATCTTTTGTCCATCCTTGCTCTTCTTCTAGTACCTGTGTCTTTTTGATTCCTTGTACCCTTGTTCTTCTTTAGAACTAAGTCCTGTTATGGTGACTGATGACTTTTGTGCATTGATAGTCCTTTCCAAGGTCTTTGAATTTTCCTCAACCTTGTGTAGCTTTTCCTTAGAACCTTTTACTTCCAACCTTAGTGAAACTATCTCATGCTCTAATATTTCACACTCTAGATCTTTTGTTTTTAATTCTTTGGCCATACCTTCTTCAATTTTTCTTGTCTCTTCAACTTTGATTTTGAAGTTAGTGAGTTCCTGTAGAAACCTTGCTTTTTCTTTCTCATCTTCTTGAGCTTGATCCCTTAATCCCGAGTTCTCCCTTTTTAGTTCTTCAAGAGTAATCATAAGCCTTTCACATTCTATCTCTTTTGCCTTTGACTGTTTAATCATACCTTCTTCAACTCTTCTTGCTTTTTCAACCTTATCTCTCAAGTCAGAGATATCCTATAGAAGCTTTGTCTTGCATTTCTCATCTTCTTGTATTTGAGCCTTCAATTCTAAATTCTCTCTTTTCAATTCAATAAGCTCCTTAAGAGTGGATTCCTCTTTTTCTTTTTTTGAAGCATCTTCTTTTTCTTCTATTACTGAAAGTAGAGTTTCTTCTTCATACCTATTTTGATTGTCCCTGTTATCCTTTCTTGAACCAATCTCTAGGATTTCATTTTTGAGAATATCATCTTCATCTTCACTGCTACTAAACCCATTACAATATCTTGCATCATGGCCAAGTTGACCACAAACAAAACATTCTTGTGGACAATAAGCTGCATGGTGACCTGTGTTCCCACATCTGGTACAAAACTTTACCAGTATGGATATTTCTCCATTACTTGATTCATCTATTGAATCTATTTCCATGTGTCCTCCCAACACAACAATATTAAACTCATATTCCTTTTCTTTCATGACCATAGGTGTTCTTTTCTTCTTGTGTCTCATGCTTCTACTCTTGCCTTTCTTTGCCATTTGTGTTCTTGTAGGATCTTCCTTCAAGTTGTTAAACTTCTTCCGAAGGAACCGACTCTAATACCAATTGAAGAACACAAGCTTATACTGAGAGGGAGGGTGAACAGTATAAGACCACTTTTTACTTTTCTTTCCCAAATAGTATTAATCAATATAATAGCAATATCAATAACAATAATCAAAGAAATGCACAAATCATCACACACAATAGAGACACCACAATTTAACGTGGTTCACCCAATGTGGGCTACCTCCACAAAGAAAATATTTCTTCTAAATATTTCTCAAATAATCTCTTTGGGAATCCTTCCCAATTACAATGTTTATGGACCTCTGTCCAAAGGAGATGTTGATCCCCTAATCTCAAGTTCATGGATATCTTCCACAGGAGAACTCTTTCCCCTTCTGCTCTGGCTAGTGATCTTCTAGAAGACTCTGTCTCTCTGTTGCATTGATCGGTGGATCTCTCTCCACTTGAAGACTCCTCACTCAGATCTATCTTCAATTATCCTTGCTATTGGATATCTATCCACTGAGACTCTGTCCTCTATACTCTATCACCTCCAAAGCTCTATCTCAATAGGTTCACTCAAAACCTTCTCAAATCTGCTCAACAAGCTCACTCATAACTTGTCCAAATCTTCTCAACAAGCTCACTCAAAACTTGTTCAAATATTCTCAATAAGTCCACATATAACCTATCTCAAATCTTCTCAATAGGTCCACATATAACCTACTCAAATATTCTCAATAGGTCCACACAAAACCTATCCAAATCTACTCAATAAGTCCTCTCTAGGACTTGTCCAAATCTGCTCAATAAGTCCTCTCTAGGACTTGCTCAAATCTGCTCAATAAGTCCTCTCTAGGACTTGCTCAAATCTGCATAGTAAGCTTCCACAAAAGCTTACTCAAAATCAGTCCACAAGCCTTCTCAAAGACTTGTCTCAAATCTGCTTAACAATCTCACACAGAACTTGTCCAATCTCATAGAATCATAAAGAGAATTGTTAGAGACTCAATATGTTCTATACTTAATGCTCAATCAATATCTCAACTCAATCTCATAGAAGCATAAAGAGAATTGTTAGAGACTCAATATGTTCTATACTCAAATCCCAATCTCAACTCAAATCAATCTCATAGAAGCATAAAGAGAATTGTTAGAGACTCTATATGTTCTATACTCAAATCCCAATCTCAACTCAAATCAATCTCATAGAAGCATAAAGAGAATTGTTAGAGACTCTATATGTTCTATTCTCAAATCTCAATCTCAACTCAAATCAAGAATATAGAATAGTTTTTTTATGGAACTTGAACAACCACATGCATCCACTTGACTAGGCTCAATCAACTCAACTCAACCAATCACCTCAATGAACAACCCTTTCTCACAAACCCTAGTCCAAGCATGTATCAATCAACTCAAAATATTTCCAACAATGCTCAACAACAAATCTCACATAACAATGATACTCATGTTCTCTTCTAACTCAAGTTCAAGTTCTTTGCACAACCAATGGGCTTCAACAACAATGCTTATAAAATAAGGTTTAATCACAACTCTCAATCCAGAAAACCTTGAAGCATTAAACCAATCACTTTCGAAAAGGAAACCACAATCAATCCTTTTCACTCCAAAGATATTTTCAGAAATCAACCACCATAATAAATCAATAGGAGAATGTGCCCATACCTTTTATGAAGATGAAGAAGCCTCTTTGGAAATCTACCACAATCACAATATTCTTTTGCCAATCTTCACAAGGGTTAGAAGATCACAAAATAATCAACATTACTCCACTTCACAATAATATTTACCAAGGCTTTTAATTAGAAAACCTTCTTAAGAATTAATGCACAACTTCCTTATCACTCCTAAAACCACTTGTACCATAAAATAAAATAAATCAAATCATTGCATAACCTTGTCACTCCACAAACCACTTATACCATAAAATAAATCAAATATTTTATATCCTTCCTTTCAACACTTTTGCACTCAAAAATAATCACAAAGCTTTCTTAGGCAATATCTCACATTAATCAAATATCAAACCTTATTAAAATATTAAAGCTTGCTCAACCTTATATCTCCCACAAAAATCATAATCAAACCTTAGCAAAATATTAAAGCTTGCTCAACCTTATATCTCCCACAAAAATCATAATCAAACCTTAGCAAGCAAATATTTTAATTAAAATATTTACCCCCACAAATATCGGAGTCAGAGCGCATACCTCAAAGGAGCCCTCGAAGGGCCTTGGCATTTCGAACCTCTACCCACCATGCTGCCAAGCGGCAGCTAAGCCGCATGAGCTAAGACTTCCCACGTGAGTGCCTTGGGCACTCTCTTCCTTAAACTGCATGCGCTTTCCTCACAAGGCACCAAAAATTTGACCGTCCATGACTTGACTACCCATGTCACACTCCACAAAATTTGTTGTGCAATATTTGGATGCAGAAATACTTTGGGTTTTCAAAAATCATGCAACACGACTTAGGTTTATTAAATGGAAAACCTTTGGCTTATTTATATAAGCCATCCTTCAATGCAAATACGTCGACCCTTTTAACATTGCCCTCATGACGTCGGCGACGCCAATAAGAAAGGAGGGAAAACCTTTTATTTAATTTTAAAATAAATTTTAAATAAATTAAAATTTAAACTAAACCTTTAAAATTAAATTTCTCCATCATCGAGGCACCTTTTTCGATGAAACGAAAAGCCAACTTGGGTTTTAAGAAAAACCCATTTCAAATCTGCCATCCATTGGTTTTAAATAAAACCTTTCCTTGCCTTCCTTGGTTTTCATAAAAACCTTTTGCTAAGCTTCCCTTGAAGCTCCTTTTGGAACCAAATGCCATGCATCCCTTCTAGAACCTTTGATCAAAACCTTTGCTTCTCATGAAGCTCTTTGTGGAGCAAAATCATAGTGCTTACTTACATAGGTCCTTTTGACATCAATGACAACTTTTAGCTTAGGGACTCAAAATGTCCAACAATCTCCCCCTTTTTCATATGGCAACCCATATTCATTTTATTGAAACCTAACCTTCTTTTCTGTCCCCCTAGGTCTTTGCTCCCCCTGGCTCAATGCTCTCTCAATTATCAAATCTCTCCTCATATCACAAATATCTCCCCCTTTGACTTGAATGGAAAAGGGTCACCTTTGGGGCTCGGGGCTAAGAATGAGCCTCTTATATTAGCCCCTCCTCCACCTCCACATGAGGTGGTTAATTCTGGGGTGGGAGTATTTCTACTCCCCGAAATCACATATCTATACCTTTATATTTCTCTCTTCTTCTATTAGTCTTCTAAATCCGTTCACTATTTCTTTCCAAGTCATCATCCCTGATCCTATTGTCACTTCTATTCATGTTCCTATTCTTGTTCTCATCCATGTTCTTCTTTCGATTCTCATCCTTGTTCCTGTTCTTATTCTTTTTTGAGTCTCTATTCTTTTATGAGGCTCTATTCCTGTTCATATTCATATTTCTATTCATATTCCTGTTTCCATTCATATTCTTGTTCCTGTTCATGCATATTTTTGGAATATTTGCTCTACACCATCTTGCTATGTATCCATAATTATTGCACTTATAACACTTAATGTTATTATTCCTTGGATGTGTAATTGTCTTAGGATTTCTCCTAGTGAAGCCATATCTTCTTCTGTCATGAACCCTGCAATTCATTGCCTTGTGACCAAACTCATTGCATGAGTAGAAATAACCTTGGAAATTTTTTTCTTTTCCATATACTTTTCTTTCATGAGTCATGCACTGTGAAGCCATGTGTCCAAACTTGTGACATGAAAAGCATCTTCCATTGAAGCCTCTTTATCTTGACCTCATTGGTATCCTATTCTGATTGTTGTTCCATCTGTATCTTCTTTGTGCATTTTTCCTCTCTTTGTTGAAATTTTTGTTGTCCAAATCATCCTCTCATGTCCCACTTACACTTAAATTTTCTTATTCTTATGTATCTTCTTCTGAAGTTTCTTCTTCATCAAGACTTGAAGTAGATTCTTTTTCCTGTTTCTTTTGAACATTTCCAAAGCCAAGACCTGTTGAACATGATGTTCACTATTGTCCATAGATGAAATTATCTATGTTCTTAGAGCTATTTGTGAAACTCTTCATCTTGATCTTGGAGTCCTTTAAATATTCTTTTAGAGTAGCCACTTATTGTGCTAACTTATCACATTCCAAAATATTTGCTTCTAACTTATCCTTGAACTTGCTTACCTTAGCATTTGACTTTTCTAAATCCTTTATGAACAATAATCTTTCTTCATAATATTCTTGAAATTGACTTTCAAGCTTAGTGTTGCTTTCTTACCTTCTTTACTATGTCAAGGGCATAGATAAGTTCTCCCTCGAGATCATATCCATTCTCTATTGAATAATCCTCTATTTGTTTGCCTCTTTACACATCATTACTTCCTTTTGGATTTTCTTCTATAGGATCACTCACTTCTTCTTCTAGTGCCATTAGAATATTTTCATCTGGTCTATCAAGTGCATATTCAAAATCATAATCACTAAAACTATAACCATTCCTTGTGCAATCATCTTCAAGATGTTCAAATATACCACATATAAAACACTTGATAATAACTAGAGTCTTTTTCTTAATTGGATCTTTTCTTCAACCATAAATAAGACTTCATATCTATCATTGTCTAAAAAACTAGTATCACTATCAACTGAGTACTTACTTGCATTATTCACATAGTAGCTTCTATTTTGCCTTTGGAAGAACTTCTTCCATTGTATTTTTTGTCCATCCTCACTCTTCTTCTGGTACCTGTGTCTTTTTGATTCTTTGTACCCTTGTTCTTATTTAGAACTAAGTCCTGTTATGGTGACTAATGAATTTTGTGCATTGATAGTCCTTTCCAAGGTCTTTGAATTTTTCTCAACCTTGTGTAGATTTTGCTTAGAACATTTTACTTCCAACCTTAGTGAAAGTATCTCATGCTCTAATATTTCACACTCTAGATATTTTTTTTATAATTCTTCGGCCATACCTTCTTTATTTTTTCTTGTCTCTTCAACTTTGATTTTGAAGTTAGTGAGCTCCTGTAGAAACCTTGTTTTTTATTTCTCATCTTTGTTGGCAATTTTGGGTACATTGCCTTTGCTCAAGTGTATAGGTTGTCATTGATGTCAAGAAGCTCTTGAAGGAATTTGATTTAATGTCAAATAATTTGTTTTGATGAAGGTTACGGCATGACAAGTTCAAAGGTTATTCAGAGCATGGACAGTGAGTTTCCAAGAAGACCTTAGTAGCCCATTTGCAAAAGATCAAAGAAAAAGACAAGTAAGAAAAGTGTCGCGATATCGCGACATATACAACAGGCAAGAAAAACAATCACGATTTCGCGACATGTTAGAAGAGAGAGAAGAAGCGAGGAAAATCTGTCACGATTTCGCGACATGTTGGAAGAGAGAGAAGAAGCGGGGAAAACTGTCACGATTTCGTGACATGTTGGAAGAGAGAGAAGAAGAAGAAAAGCTGCACGATTTCGTGACATGTTGGCAGAGAAAAAGGCAAGTGGAAAAATTGTCGCGATTTCGCGACATGTTGGCAGAGAAAGAGAGCAAGGTGGAAAGTGTCGCGATTTCGCGACATGTCGCATTTTCGCGACTTGAAAAGAGCAGGAAGGCCGAGAAGGAAAAGTGTCACGATTTCGTGACATATTGCAAGGAAGGTTGTACGGACGAAAAAGTGTCACGATTTCATGACATATTGCAGAAGAGAGAGTCCAAAAGAAAAAGTGTCACGATTTCGTGACATAATGCAGAAGAGAGAGTCCGTAGTGTGAACTGTCACGATTTCGTGACAAGTTCGAGGAGAGAGAAAGTAACACGAAAAGTGTCACGATTTCGTGACATGTTGTAGAGTTCGAAGTGAGAACTGTCACGATTTCGTGACATGCTGCAGAGCTCGAAGTGAGAACCGTCATGATTTCGTGACATGCTGTAGATGAAAATGTTCCAAGTGAGAACTATCACGATTTCGCGACATGCAGCAAAGGAAAGGTTTTGAAGTGAGAACTGTCACGATTTCATGACAGGTTGTGGAGAAAATGTACGGATGAAGAAAGTGTCACGATTTCACGACAGGATGAAGGAAAAGCGTACGGATGCAAAAAGTGTCATGATTTCGCGACAGGCAAAAAAGAAAGCAGAAGTGTCATGATTTCGTGACAGAAACTAAAAGTAGGTCTTCTATAGGAGAAGTGTCACGATTTCATGACAAAAGTAGAGAGGAAGGTTATGAAGATAGAAGTGTCACGATTTTGCGACAAAAGCAGAAATGAGGTCGATGAAGGGAGAAGTGTCACGATATCATGACAAAAGCAAAGTTGATGCTGACAAAGACAAAGTGTCATGATATCACGACAAGAACTTAGTTGAAGTCGACAAAGGCTGAAGTGTCACGATATCATGACAAAAGCCAAAAGAAAGTGTACGGTTGCAAAGGTGTCACGATATCGTGACATGTTGTAGTTTCACGGCAAAAGCTACAGAAGAGTTATAGAGGCATTTGAAGCCGACAAAGTTAAATGTGAGTCGACAAAGTTTAGGGTTGTGCAGCTGACTACAGATCAGGGTTACAACCGACTAAGATTAAGGTTTTGATCTTGAAAGTGTTATTATAAAAGGTAGGTTATTTTGAAGAGTTGGTGCAATAATTGTTGCGACATTCGTAGATAGAGCGCAGAGTGAGAAGTTCGATCGTCGAGAGCTGAGTGCCACTATGTTTGCATAGAGAGTGCAAAGGTTGAAGTTCGACCAAGTGCGGTTGTGAGTGCACAGAGAGAGCAGAAGGGCGTAGAGAGCACAAAGGGAAAATATGAACATGGAGTGCTGCTGTATAGACGCAGAGTGTGTGAAGACAGTGTAGCTTGTGTGCAGAGGATTGATTTGTTCAAGTGTTGGACAGATCTGACAGACAGAGGAAGACTTGTACTAGATCGACTGACTGTGTTTGGTACAAGTTCTTTGAGCTGCTGTGGACATGATCATAGAAGGTAGAGGTCTCTTAGGCTAAGCATTGAGGACAGGAGGTCTTCTATGGAAAGGAGTTCCACATGCTGGCAAGAGGTAGAGGCAGTTGATCTTCTGAGGGATCTTTTCCAGAGCAGAGGGGAAGGTATCTCCTTTGAGCAGAGGCTCATAAATTCTGTTTGGGGGAAGGTATCTCCTTTGGGCCGAGGCTCATAAACATTGTAATTGGGAAGGATTCCCAAAGAACTTTGAGATAACTTTTAGAGAAAAGTTTTGTGGACGTAGCCCAGCCATTCTGGGTGAACCACGTTAAAAATGGGTCTTCAATGTGTGATGCTTTCTATCTTGATTAATGTTGTGTTAATGCCACTGCTATCTAAAGTTAAAATTATAAATTGGTTAAGTCTTATACTGTTCACCCCCCCTCTCAGTATAAGTCCATGTTCTTCAATTGGTATCGTAGCGGGTCTCTCCGAGAAAGAGCCTAACGACTTGGAGAAGGATCTATCGGGAGGAACATACAGATTCAGAAAGAGATGAAGAGGTTGAGTTCGATCTCAAAGGTGAATTCTTCTTGGCTTTAAGAAAGCTTGAGAAATTTAGGGAAGAGAATTTTGTTCTCAAGCATCAATGTCAGGAAGAAGAGATAGCAAGATCAGAATTGTCTCAAAGTGTTATAGACTTCAAAATTCTAGCTGAAGAAGGGAAGAAGGTTGAACAAGTTCTGACAGAGGCTCTAAAAGGAAAGGAAGCTGATTGCGAGAAACTAGAAGAAGAGGTTATGTCTCTTAGAGTGAAGTTGGAACAGTTGGCTCTCAGACAGAATACTCCGTGTGAAAAGCAAAAGAAGGATGGTATCACCATTCATGAAACAGGGTCTTCGAGCAAGATAAATCTTCATCCTGAAGAGCGGTGGATTCCAGTTGGTCACACGAAGGACAATCATCCAAGGCATCAAAACAGGTTACATAATACTTTCCTCGGTGCTATTGTTTTTCCCGCAAGGAAATTTGGTCACATAGCTATGCATTGCAATAAGTCTCTGAATAGCCATAGTAAGGAAAATGTTAACTCTTTTGCACCTCTTATGAATAAAAATATCATGTGTTACAAGTGCAAGAATTTTGGGCATATAGCAAGGATGTGCAGTTTGGATAGATCTAGCCTTGAGTTCACTAAAAAGAGGAATGAGATCAAATCTAAGTCAATGATAGTTCAAACTACTTTTCATGCTCAAGACAAAGTAGAAAAATGGTATCTTGATAGTGGTTGTTCAAAACATATGACTGGTGAAAAGGAAAAGTTTTTGGTCTTAAAAGAAACAAACAGAGGAACAGTTAGTTTTGGAGATAACGAGTCGACTAAAATATGTGGTAAAGGGACTCTTAGTTTGGATGGGAAATCCAAAACAGAAAATGTGCTTTATGTAGAAGGCCTAAGACATAATCTTCTTAGTGTGAGTCAACTTTGTGATCAAGGGCACATAGTATCTTTCTTTTCAGATAGATGTGAGATAAGTAAAGAAAAAAATGGAAAACTCATTGCTAGTGCTACAAGGACTCCAAACAATCTTTACATGCTAAGTGAGATAAAAAAGGAAAAGTGTTTTCTAACTCAAGAAGATGAGAGTTGGTTATGGCATAAAATATTGGGGCATTTGAGCTTTGATAATCTTGTCAATATTAGTAACAAGGAAGCAGTGAGAGACTTGCCCAAAATAAAAAGGCCCCATAACATCATTTGCGGTCCTTGTCAACATGGAAAAAGGACCAGAACCAGTTTCAAATCAAAAGGGTATACATCTTCAAAACCATTGGATCTTATTCATATCGATTTATGTGGCCCTACCAGAACTCGGAGCATTCAGGGAGAAAGCTACTTCATGTTGTTTATAGATGATTATTCTAGAATGACTTGGGTTACTTTTCTCAAAGAAAAATCAGAAGCTTTTGAAAAATTTAAAGCTTTTAAAGAAATGATTGAAAATGAGACTGACAAGAGAATCAAATGCTTAAGATCGAGATAGAGGAGGAGAGTTCACTTCAAATGAATTTGTGGAATACTGTGAGCAACAAGGAATCAAAAGAGAATATTCAGCAACAAGAACTCCTCAACAAAATGGAGTAGTTGAAAGGAAAAACAGAACTATTGAAAATATGGCTAGAGCAATGTTAAATGAGTCAAAACTTTCAGATGGCTTTTGGAAAGAAGCAGTCAGTATAGCAGTCTACATCATCACCAGGGCCCAACTTAGAGTCAATCATCATAAAACTCCTTATGAGTTATGGAAAGGAAGACCAGCTATAGTAAAATACTTCAAAGTGTTTGGGAGTAAGTGCTTCATCAGAAGGGAAGATCAGAATTTGGGTAAGTTTGATCCTAGGTGTGATGAGGGAATCTTTC
Source organism: Wollemia nobilis (assembly GCA_028583015.1). NCBI lineage: Eukaryota > Viridiplantae > Streptophyta > Pinopsida > Araucariales > Araucariaceae > Wollemia > Wollemia nobilis. Next base: position 8,233,312 of record JAQPPZ010016467.1, on the reverse strand, counting down.
TTGGATATTCCAGCAGAAGCAAGGCCTAGAGATGCTTCAACAAAAGAACTCATACAGTTGTGGAGAGCATAAATGTAACAGTAGATGAAAAGACGAGGGATAAGAGAACCAGTCAAGGAACTCGGTGATGAAATTTGTCAAGAAGAATTCGAGAGAGGTTTCGGATGAAGAAGAGGAAAGACAACAAGCTGCTTCCCAAAACTCCTTCACGGTATGTTCAGAAACATCATCCCAAATATTTGATCATTGGTGATCCAAATAGCAGGCAAACAAGAAGAAGAGTCATTCCTTCACATGATTCTACGAATGTTTCATTATTATCTCAGATTGAGCCAAAATATTTCAGTGAAGCATGTGCGAGATAAGTTTTGGGTAAAAGCAATGGATGAAGAGCTAAATCAAATAGAGAAAAGTGAAACTTGGGAATTGGTTCCAAGACCTAAGGACAAGAATGTCATTGGCACAAAATGGATATTCAAAAATAAACTCAATGAGGATGGAAAGATTGTCAGAAACAAAGCTAGGTTAGTCTGCAAAGGTTATGCTCAAGTAGAAGGTGTTGATTTCGAAGAGACGTTTGCTCCTGTTGCTCGTCTTGAAGCTATCAGAATGTTTTTGGCCCTTTCAAGCTTCAAATCATTCAAGGTATATCAAATGGATGTAAAGTCAGCTTTTCTAAATGGGGTGTTGGTAGAAGAAGTCTACATAGAACAACCAGAAGGAGTGTCTCTCTCAGAACAGTCAGACTATGTGTGTAAACTAAAAAAGGCCTTGTATGGGTTAAAGCAAGCACCTAGGGCTTGGTACTCAAGACTTGATGGGTATCTTCATGAGCAAGGCTTCAGGAAAGGCATGGCAGATAGCAATTTGTATATTAAGGATGAAGATGATGATATGTTGATTATGGTTGTCTATGTTGATGATATTATTTTTGGGGGAAATAATACTCAGATGTGCAAAGTTTTTGCTAACACCATGCAGAAGGAATTTGAGATGTCTATGATTGGAGAGTTGTCATTCTTTTTAGGTCTTCAGATTGCTCAATCAAAAGATGGTATATTTCTCTCTCAAGGAAAGTATATCAAAGAAATGTTGAAGAAATTTGGGATGATGGACAACAAACCGGTGTGTACTCCAATGATTACAGGGTGCAATATGAGTAAAGATGATGAATCTCCAGTGGCGAGATCGGAGGTTGTACAGATCTATGATTGGCAGTTTACTATATAGTACAGCTACCAGACCAGATATCATGCAGGCCGTTGGGTTAGTAGCAAGATTTCAGGCAGCTCCAAAAGATTCTCATGTTATAGCAGTTAAGAGGATATTCAAATATTTGAAGGGCACTATGGACTTTGGGCTTTGGTATCCCAAAGGTGATGATTTCACCCTCACAGCTTATACGAGATGCAGATTGGGCGAGGCGGTATTGATGACAGGAAAAGCACTAGTGGTGGAGCATTCTTTCTGGGAAAGAGTTTGGTTTCTTGGCTAAGTAAGAAACAACCTTCAGTTTCCTTATCTACAGTAGAGGCTGAATACATAGCAACAGTGGCTGGGTGCACACAGGTTTTATGGATGAAAACCACCTTGGAGGATTTCAAAGTCAAGCATGAACAACCCATCTCCATTCTTTGTGATAATACAAGTGCCATAAGTATTTCCAAAAATCCGGTAATGCACTCAAGGACAAAGCATATTTCCATCAAGTATCATTTTCTAAGGGAGAAAGTGCAAGACAAGCAGGTCAAGGTAGAGTATGTGTCTACTAAAGAGCAGATTGCAGATATCTTCACCAAACCTCTTCCAAGAGACACGTTTGAGTATCTAAGGGAGAAATTGGGAGTTGTACTCCCACCCCAGAATTAATCACCTCATCAGGAGGTGGGGGAGGGACTAAGCTAAGAGGCTCATTCTTAGTCCCGAGCCCCAAAGGTGACCCTTTGCCATTGATGACAAAGGGGGAGAGATATGAGTAAGGGGGAGAGCTTCAAAGTGAAGAGGAGAGCTTCAAGTCGGGGGGAGCAAAACTTCAAAGGAAGATTCTCGAGTTGTTAGCACGAGTTGGTTTCGGTTTTGGCTCTTGAGAAGTGTTTTCGGTAAAGGTTTGCCATCAATGACAAAGGGGGAGATTGTTGGCAATTTTGGGTACTTTGGGTACATTGCCTTTGCTCAAGTGTATAGGTTGTCATTGATGTCAAGAAGCTCTTGAAGGAATTTGATTTAATGTCAAATAATTTGTTTTGATGAAGGTTACGGCATGACAAGTTCAAAGGTTATTCAAAGCATGGACAGTGAGTTTCCAAGAAGACCATAGTAGCCCATTTGCAAAAGATCAAAGAAAAAGACAAGTAAGAAAAGTGTCGCGATATCGCGACATATACAGCAGGAAAGAAAAATAGTCACGATTTCGTGACATGTTAGAAGAGAGAGAAGAAGCAGGGAAAACTATCGCGATTTCGCGACATGTTGGAAGAGAGAGAAGAAGCAGGGAAAACTGTCGCGATTTCATGACATGTTGGAAGAGAGGGCGTTGCGACATGTTGGCAGAGAAAAGGCAAGTGGAAAAACCGTCGCGATTTCGCGACATGTTGGCGAGAGAAAGAGAGCAAGGTGGAAAGTGTCGCGATTTCGCGACATGTCGCATTTTCGCGACTTGAAAAGAGCAGGAAGGCCAGAGAAGGAAAAGTGTCACGATTTCGTGACATATTGCAAGGAAGGTTGTACGGACGAAAAAGTGTCACGATTTCATGACATATTGCAGAAGAGAGAGTCCAAAAGAAAAAGTGTCACGATTTCGTGACATAATGCATAAGAGAGAGTCCGCAGTGTGAACTGTCACGATTTCATGACAAGTTCGAGGAGAGAGAAAGTAACACGAAAAGTGTCACGATTTCGTGACATGCTACAGAGTTCGAAGTGAGAACTATCACGATTTCGTGACATGCTACAGAGCTCGAAGTGAGAACCGTCACGATTTCATGACATGCTGCAGATGAAAATGTTCCAAGTGAGAACTATCGCGATTTCGTGACATGCAACAAAGGAAAGGTTTTGAAGTGAGAACTGTCACGATTTTGCAACAGGTTGTGGAGAAAATGTACGGATGAAGAAAGTGTCACGATTTCATGACAGGATGAAGGAAAAGCGTACGGATACAGAAAGTGTCATGATTTCGCGACAGGCAGAAAAGAAAGCAGACGAAGCAGAAGTGTCACGATTTCATGATAGAAACTGAAAGCAGGTCTTCTATAGGAGAAGTGTCACGATTTCATGACAAAAGTAGAGAGGAAGGTTATGAAGACAAAAGTGTCATGATTTCATGATAGAAGTGAAGATGAAGTCTGCAGAGGCAGAAGTGTCATGATTTCGTGACAAAAGCAGAAAGGAGGTCGATGAAGGGAGAAGTGTCGTGATATCATGACAAAAGCAAAGTTGATGCTGACAAAGACAGAAGTGTCATGATATCATGACAAGAACTTAGTTGAAGTCGACAAAGGCTGAAGTGTCACGATATCATGACAAAAGCCAAAAGAAAGTGTACGGTTGCAAAGGTGTCACGATATCGCGACATGTTGTAGTTTCATGACAAAAGCTACAGAAGAGTTATAGAGGCATTTGAAGCCGACAAAGTTAAATGTGAGTCGATGAAGTTTAGGGTTGTGCAGCCGACTACAGATCAGGGTTACAGCCGACTAAGATTAAGGTTTTGATCTTGAAAGTGTTATTATAAAAGGCAGGCTATTTTGAAGAGTTGGTGCAATCGTTGTTGCGACATTCACAGATAGAGCATAGAGTGAGAAGTTCGATCATCGAGAGCTGAGTGCCGCTATGTTTGCACAGACAGTGCAAAGGTTGAAGTTCGACCAAGTGTGGCTATGAGTGCACAGAGAGAGCATAAGGGCACAGAGAGCACAAAGGGCAAAGACGAATGCAGAGTGCTACTGTATAGACGCAGAGTGTGCGAAGACAGTGCAGCTTGTGTGCAGAGGATTGATTTGTTCAAGTGTTGGACAGATCTGACAGACAGAGGAAGACTTGTACTAGACCGAATGACTGTGTTTGGTACAGGTTGCTGAGCTGCTGTGGACGTGATCATAGAAGGCAGAGGTCTCTTAGGCTAAGCATTGAGGACAGGAGGTCTTCAGTGGAAAGGAGTTCCACATGCTGGCAAGAGGTAGAGGCAATTGATCTTCTGAGGGATCTTTTCCGAGAGCAGAGGGGAAGGTATCTCCTTTGAGCGAGAGGCTCATAAATTCTGTTTGGGGGAAGGTATCTCCTTTGGGCCGAGGCTCATAAACATTGTAATTGGGAAGGATTCCCAAAGAACTTTGAGATAACTTTTAGAGAAAAGTTTTGTGGACGTAGCCCAGCCATTCTGGGTGAACCACGTTAAAAATGGGTCTTCAATGTGTGATGCTTTCTGTCTTGATTAATGTTGTGTTAATGCCACTGCTATCTAAAGTTAAAATTATAAATTGGTTAAGTCTTATACTGTTCACCCCCCCTCTCAGTATAAGTCCACGTTCTACAATCTTCTTGAGATTGATCCCTTAATCCTGAGTTCTCCTTTTTTAGTTCTTCAAGAATAATATTAAGCCTTTCACATTCTATCTCTTTTGCCTTTGACTATTTAATCATACCTTCTTCAACTCTTCTTGCTTTTTCAACCTTATCTCTCAAGTCAGAGATATCCTATAGAAGCTTTATCTTGCATTTATCATCTTCTTGTATTTGAGCCTTCAATTCTAAATTCTTTCTTTTCAATTCAATAAGCTCCTTAAGAGTGGATTCATATTTTTCTTTTTTTGAAGCATTTTCTTTTTCTTCTATTACTGAAAGTAGAGTTTCTTCTTCATACATGTTTTGATTTTCCCTCTTATCATTTCTTGAACTAATCTCTAGGATTTCATTTTTGATAATATCATATTCATATTCACTGCTACTAAATCCATTACAATATATTGCATCATGGCCAAGTTGACCATAAACAAAACATTCATGGTGACCTGTGTTCCCACATATGGTACAAAACTTTATCAGTCTAGATATTTCTCCATTACTTGATTCATCTATTGAATCTATTTCCACGTGTCCTCCCAAAACAACAATATTAAACTCATCTTCCTTTTATTTCATGACCATAGGTGTTATTTTCATCTTGTGTCTCATGCTTCTACTCTTGCCTTTCTTTGCCATTTATGTTCTTGTAGGATCTTCCTTAAAGCTGTTAAACTTCTTCAGAAGGAATCAATTTTGATACCAATTGAAGAACATGTACTTATACTGAGAGGGTAGGGTGAGCAGTATAACATAAAACTTTTCCCCAAATAGGAGCATCAACATTAATAAAATAGTGAACATCACACAAAGCATCACACACATGAGAGACATCATTTTTAACGTGGTTCACCCAATGTGGGCTACCTCCACTTCTAAATATTTCTCAAATAATATTTTGGGAATCCTTTCCAAGTACAATGTTTATGGACCTCTATCCAAAGGATATTTTGATCCCCTAATCTCATGTTCGTGGATATCTTCCACAGAACTCTTTCACCTTTTGCTTTGGCTAGTGATCTTCTAGAAGACTCTGTCTCTCTACTACACTGACTGGTGGATCTCTCTCCACTTGAAGACTCCTCACTAAGATATATCTTTAATTATCCTGGCTGTTGGGTCTCTATCCATTGAGACTCTGTCTTTTATACTCCGTCACCTCCAAAGATCTGTCTCAATAGGTTCACTCAAAACCTTCTCAAATATTCTCAACAAGCTCACTCATAAATTTTCCATATATGTTCAATAGGTCCACACAAAACCTGCTCAAATATGCTCAACAGGTCCACACAGAACCTATCCAAATACGCTCAATAGGTCCACATAGAACCTGCTCAGATCTTCTCAATAGGTCCACACAAAACCTATCCAAATCCGCTCAACAAGTCCACATAGAACTTGTCCAAATCTACTCAAAACGTCCTCTCTAGGACTTGCTCAAGTCTTCTCAATAAGTCCTCTCTAGGACTTTCTCAAGTCTTCTCAATAAGTCCTCTCTAGGACTTGCTCAAATCTGCATAGCAAGCTTCCACAAAAGCTTACTCAAAATCTGTCACAAGCCTTATTAAAGACTTGTCTCAAATCCTCTTAAAAAGCTCACACAGAACTTGTCCAATCTCATAGAATCATAAAGAGAATTGTTAGAGACTCAATATATTCTATACTTAATGCTCAATCAATATCTCAACTCAATATCATAGAAGCATAAAGATAATTGTTAGAGACTTAATATGTTCTATACTCAAATCCCAATCTCAACTCAAATCAATCCCATAGAAACATAAAGAGAATTGTTAGAGACTCTATATGTTCTATACTCAAATTCTAATCTCAACTCAAATCAATTTCATAGAAGCATAAAGAGAATTGTTAGAGACTCTATATGTTCTATTCTCAAATCTCAATCTCAACTCAAATCAATAATATAGAATAGTTTATTTTATGGAACTTGAACAACCACATGCATCCACTTGACTAGTCTCAATCAACTCAACTCAACCAAGCACCTAAATGAACAACCCTATCTCACAAACCCTAGTCCAAGAATGTATCAATCAACTCAAAATGTTTTCAACAATGCTCAACAACAAATCTCACATAATCAGTGATACTCATGTTATCTTCTAACTCAAGTTCAAGTTCTTTGCACAACCAATGGGCTCCAACAATAATGCTTATAAAACAAGTTTTAATCACAATTCTCAATCCAAAAAACCTTGAAGCATTAAACCAATCACTTTCGAAAAGAAAACCACAATCAATCCTTTTAACTCCAAAGATATTTTTAGAAATCAACCACCATAATCAATCAATAGGATAATGTGCCCATACCTTTTATGAAGATGAAGAAACCTATTTGGAAATCTACCACAATTACAATATTCTTTTGTCGATCTTCACAAGGGTTAGAAGATCACAAAATTTTCAACATTACTCCACTTCACAATAATATTTACCAAGGCTTTTAATTAGAAAACCTTCTTAAGAATTAATGCACAACTTCCTTATCACTCCTAAAACCACTTGTACCATAAAATAAAATAAATCAAATCATTGCATAACCTTGTCACTCCACAAAACACTTATACCATAAAATAAGTCAAATATTTTATATCCTTCCTTTCAACACTTTTACACTCAAAAATAATCACAAAGCTTTCTTAGGCAATATCTCACATTAAACAAATATCAGACCTTATTAAAATATTAAAGCTTGCTCAACCTTATATCTTCCACAAAAATCATAATCAAAACTTAATAAAATATTAAAGCTTGCTCAACCTTATATCTCCCAAAAAAACATAATAAAACCATAGCAAGCAATAAAATATTAAATCTTTCTCAACGTTGGCCCTTTTAAAATTATCGTCATGACGTCGGCGACGCAAATAAGAAAGGAGGGAAAACCTTTTACTTAATTTTAAAATTTAAATTAAAATTTAAACTAAACCTTTAAAATTAAATTTCTCCATCACTGGGGCACCTTTTTCGATGAAACAAAAAGTCAACTTGGGTTTTAAGAAAAACCCATTTCAAATCTGCCATCCATTGGTTTTAAATAAAACCTTTCCTTGCATTCCTTGGTTTTCATAAAAACCTTTTGCTAAGCTTCCCTTGAAGCTCCTTTTGGAACCAAATGTCATGCATCCCTTATAGAACCTTTGATCAAAACCTTGGCTTCTCATGAAGCTCTTTGTGGAGCAAAATCATAGTGCTTACTTACATAGGCCCTTTTGAAATCAATGACAAGTTTTAGCTTAGTGACTCAAAATATCCAACAAACCCTTGTTTCTATGTTCTTTTCCTTCAGCCTTGTTGAAGAGTGTGGCTCTTTCTCAATATTCTCTTCTACATGCAAAGAAGAAATCATTTCCTTTTCAATGAAAGCCTTAGTAACTAGTTCATTAATACTTCTAGTTTGATTTTATGGAACAAACTCTTCCCCTCCTACAATGTCATCCCCATCAATGGTAGCAAGAACCTCAAATCCATTTGAATATAGACCCTTACTAATTTTACCAAATCTCCTTTCTTAGTTTTCTTTTTCCTCCAAACCGTCAAAGGTTGTCTAGTTCTATTGTTCATAACTTTCTCCTTAAGGTTTTTTGGGTATGTTTTCCAAATATTCCCTACCCTTTTACAAAGGTTACACAAGAGAATGGGAGTTTCATACTAAATCTCTTGTTCTCATTCTTTGTAATCTAAAACTAGCCTAATATATTTACATAGTGGTTTAACTAGATCCACCTGCACATAAAAACATAACGCTATCATTCTGATCAGGGATTTAGTAGTTGAGTCAAAAGAAATTATTTTTCCAGTCATTTTTTCTATCCTGAGAATATTATTGCCATCCCAAAATTACATTGGAAGCCCCAATAGAATAACCCATAAGGGTGTTGATTGAAGAGTGGTTGTGGCTAGATTAAAGTCCTAGTTCCATTTTATAAAAATAACCCTCTCCTCAAAAAATGCCATGGGTCCTCAAAAGAACATTTTCCATATCCTTTGGATTTATAAATTTAAACAACAAAAAAATATTAGGCAAATCCACCACTACTTCCTACCCCAAATTGTTTTGTTTATCATGAAAGCACTTCCTTATTATATCTAAATTTGGTCTATCGCCCAAAAAATTCCCAACCAAAGAATTTTTCCTTTTTGAATCACTTTGTTAGCCAAAAATTTTGGGACCTTAGAGTAAAACGCTTTTCATCCTGATCTAGAGTCAAAACAAATCTCCCTTCTTGTGAATTTTGACCTCTCTTCAAAACTTAAGCCCAAGAAATGTTACCCTTTGACCTTTCCATTGTTGCCAAATTTGGATCTACTACTCTTGGTTCCAAAGGGTTAGAATATCTTCTATATGCATCCTTAGGGGATTTATCACAATAGAACCCTCAACTATTGCCTTTCCTGCTCCTATTCCTACTCTTCCTATGTCTCCTTTCTCTTGGTGCTCTTTAGCTTTAGCTATTTTCTAGAAACAATCTTCGACACACTCATGGTAAGGGCTTGAAGCATTGATACACTTTGGATAAACACATTACTCTTCCTCCATCACTGAAGGCACAACATATGACATGTTTTTTTTTCATTTGTTGAAATAAAAAGATTATATTTATAAAATATTTTCCATCCTTTAAAGGTTTTCCTATATAGGTCCTTTATGATGAGACTTTACTAGTATATGACTAAGCAAGGATAAAAAATGATCAATCGAGCATATATTTTGTCAAACCTTTTTTTGGGAAGCATTTCTTGTTTTGTTTACAACCTTTCACTAAAGGATACGAACATGCTTGAAAACAATTATAATACTAAATTCCAACATATATATAATAATCTTTTGCATTCTTGTCATTTTTCATCTCACAAGTTCAATACATGTCATATATTATTAAATCCATATTCTTCTAATAATAAGTATATTATTGTCATCTAGAGTGACTGCTACTCACACCATTCTATCAACAACCCAATATGAATATAGATCGGAGTGTATCTTATCTTATTATAAAGAGAGTCATAGATAAAAAGTAATTTTCCTTCTTGCTTACTAGGATATATAGTAAGCTTGTCTTTGTATCCTAATTGCATGAAGGCATATGCTATTAATGCTAGTGAGTATCAATTTTTGAGTCATATTTCAAGGACTTGGACCTCTTCTTAAATACATACACAAGTATCCCTTCCATAGAGTTCATGAGTGTGAGTAATAATTGTGAAATGTATCGTACTTTAACTTCTTCGCAGATACATACAACAATGACATGACAAATCTCTAAGGAATTTTTTATTGTAATTATGTCACTCTTAATTTCATAATAAGTCTCTCTCATGTTTTTTAGAATATTGATCGTAAATTTGATGTGTTTTTATGACTAAATAAAACCATAAATCTAAGGAGGAATAATATTTGTTTTAAATTTTATTTTAATATTTTTAAAACTATAGCCCACTTAATGTCTTATTTTTCATAAATCATTTACATTTTTTATTAGCCAATCACCAAAAATTCAAAAAATAGAATTATCAATTGTTTATACAAAATATGCATGAAGATATTATACTTGCTAAAATTTACAAGCCTTAATACTAAGTTCCATGTTTTTCTTCAAATATTAGCATATAATATGTTTTCTTTGCATTTGTTGAAATGAAATATTAGCTTGTCATTCTATACTTGTAAAAAAATTCTCCATACTTTAAAGGTTTTCTATTGGCAATTTTGGGTACTTTGGGTACATTGCCTTTGCTCAAATGTATAAGTTGTCATTGATGTCAAGAAGCTCTTGAAGGAATTTGATTTAATGTCAAATAATTTGTTTTGATGAAGGTTACGGCATGACAGTTTCAAAGGTCTTTTGCAAACCCCAAGCCGACAAGTTCGAGAGAAAGAGCTCGCAAAGAAAAGTGTCACGATTTCGCGACAATTTGCAAGAGGGATTGTACGGACGAAAAAGTGTCACGATTTCATGACAGGTTCGAGAGAAAGAGCTCGCAGAGAAAAAGTGTCGCGATATCGCGACATGTCGGGTTTTCGCGACCCGAAGAAAAGAAAAGCGCTAAGGAGAAAAAGTGTCGCGATATCGCGACATGTCGGGTTTTCACGACCCGAAGAAAAGAAAAGCGCTAAGGAGAAAAAGTGTCACGATATCGCGACATGTCGGGTTTTCATGACCCAAAGAACAGAAAAGAGCTAAGGAGGAAAAGTGTCGCGATATCGCGACATGTCGCATTTTCGCGACTTAAGCAGGAGAGAGAAAGCAAGTTAGAAAAGTGTCACGATATCGCGACATGTCGCAGTTTCGCGACTCAAAGAGGAGAGAGAATGTACGGAGTCAAAAATGTCGCGATATCGCGACAAAAACAAAAAGGAAGTCTAAAGAAGCAAAAGTGTCGCGATATCATGACAAAAGCTAAGACGAAGTGTATGAAAGCAGAAGTGTCACGATATCATGACAAAAGCTAAAAAGAAGACGAAGGAGTTAGAAGTGTCGCGATATCGCGACATAAGAAAAGAAGAAGAGTACGCAAGCAGAAAGTGTCACGATATCGCGACAAAAGAAAGAAGGAACAGTTCGGAGGTGAAAGTGTCATGATATCGTGACATGTTATGTTTTCGCGGTCAACAGCCAAGAAAAATTCAAAGAGGCAAAAGTGTCACGATATCGCGACATGTGGCATTGTCGTGGCAACAGAAATAAAAGAAGCTACAGAGACAGAAATGTCACGATTTCGTGACAGGCCGTAAGAGCGCAAGACAAGAAGAAGAACCCGACTGGAATGAGAAGTATGACAGAGGACCGACATCTCCACGGCATTTACAGGGGCAGATACAGGGTGAATTCTTGCAGCTAAAATGTGAAGAGTGAACAAATGACAGTGCAACGGCTACAGGGTCAGTTACCGAATGAAGTCTTCGAGCAGTTGAGTTACCGAATATCTTCATGAGTTGAAGCCGACGAAGATCGATGACAGTCGACTAAAATTAGGGTTTGCAGCCGACTAAGTTTAGGGTTTGCATTTGTTATAACAGCTGACTAAGATTAAAGTTTTCATCATGAAAATTTTGTTATAAAAGGAGGGCTGTTTGGAGAGTTGATGTGTTGTTGGATGCATCGTTGAATGTGCATCAAAGTGTGCGAGATGCAGCCAAAAGAGCGTAGATAGCGTAGAAGTGGCGAGATGATGCGTAGAGTGTGCGAAGACAGTGCAGAGTGTGTGCAAAGAGACGACTGAGAGAAGACGAAGTGCGGCTGTAAGAGCGCAGAAGTTGTGTATGTTTTGTGAACATTTTTGACAGGTTTCGGTGGGGACTTGTGAGCAGATTTGGACAGGTCCTAGCAGAGGACTTGTGAGCTGAGTTTTGATAGTTCTATCAGAGAACTTGAGGATAGAGGAGCACTGGTTCTTTGAGAAGAACTTGAGGACAGATTTGGCAAGTCTTTGAGAAGGCTTGTGTGCAGAGGATTGATTTGTTCAAGTGTTGGACAGATCTGACAGACAGAGGAAGACTTGTACTAGACCGATTGACTATGTTTGGTACAGGTTGTTGAGCTGCTGTGGACATGATCATAGAAGGCAGAGGTCTCTTAGGCTAAGCATTGAGGATAGGAGGTCTTCGGTGGAAAGGAGTTCCACGTGCTGGCAAGAGGTAGAGGCAGTTGATCTTCTGAGGGATCATTTCCAGAGTAGAGGGGAAGGTATCTCCTTTGAGCAGAGGCTCATAAATTCTGATTGGGGGAAGGTATCTCCTTTGAGCAGAGGCTCATAAATTCTGATTGGGGGAAGGTATCTCCTTTGGGCCGAGGCTCATAAACATTGTAATTGGGAAGGATTCCCAAAGAACTTTGAGATAACTTTTAGAGAAAAGTTTTGTGGACGTAGCCCGACCATTCCGGGTGAACCACGTTAAAATTGGTGTCACTTTGTGGATGATATTGTGCATTGCTTTGATATTGCTTTGGGTATATTGCTTTACTATTTTGAAGTATAAAGGAAAAAGTAAAAAGAGGTCTTATACTTGTTCACCCCCCCTCTCAGTATAAGCTTGTGTTCTTCAATTGGTATCAGAGCGAGTGCCTTCAAAAAGTTTAACAGCTTGAAGGAAAAGCTAGTAAAGAACACAATGGATTATTCAAGTGGCAATGCAGCACCTATTCTTGATGGGTCAGATTTTGGTCTTTGGAGTGCAAGGATGAAGGTTCATCTAATGGCACTTGGGAATGAGGTTTGGGAAGTGATTGAAGATGAGTACACTATTCCTGAACATGGTCCTAATACTAAAGAAGAAAGGCTCCTACATCACAACAATTCAAAAGCAATGAATGCAATCCTGAAAGGCTTACGAAAGCAGATCTCACCAAAGTGATTCACCGCAAGACAACTAGTGAAATGTGGAAACAGTTGAAGGTGGTTCATACAGGTGATACAAATGTCGAGAAAGGCCAAGTTGAGACACTTCAAAGGTATGTTTGAACAACTCAAGATGAATGATGATGAAAATATTAGTGACTACATGCTTCGTATGGATGAGGTTGTTAACTCCATGAAAGACTTAGGTCTTGAGCTTGCTGAAAATGATGTTTGTGATAAGATTTTAAGATCTCTTCCTAATAGATTTAGTGAAAATATTTCTGCTATTGAGGAAGCTAAAGATTTGGATAAGTTGAAAAAGGATGAGCTCCATAGTATACTTGCAGCATTTGAGTTGAGAACTCAAGTGAAGGTTGATGTCAAGAAAGAGGCGACTTTCAAGGCTACCAAGAATTCCAAGGGTAAACAACTTCAAGATAGTGATGAGTCTTCTAGTGATGAAGAGGCATATTACAACAAGAAAGGCAAGTTCTCTAGAAAGCACAAAAGTATGAAAAATATAAGATGTTTCAATTGTGGAAAGTTTGGTCATTATGCTACTGACTGTACTGTTCCCAAGAATGAAAGTGATGAAGATAAACAGGATTCTAAGAGCAAGGATTCTGAAAAGCACAAGCATCACAGGAAAAACAAAGATGAGCACAACAATCAAGGAAAGAGGTATTCTCACAAGCACAAGAAGAGTTTCTACCTAGACAAAGCAAGTAAGTGTTCTAGTAGTGATAGTGAAAGTTCTTCAAGTGATAATGAAAATGAGATGTTGTTCATATCAGAAAAAGAGGAAGAACCGAAACATAGATTCATTATCATGAAATGTCTTAGATGTGGAAATTTTGGTCACCTTGAGGATGATTGCACAAATAATGATTTGGTTTCTAGTATGTATGAGGATGCTTCAGAAAACTATAAGGAAGATGCATGTATGGTTTTTGAAAAGGGTAGCACCTCTAGTGATAAGAAATCTGAAAAAGGCTTTGATGATTCAAAAAGCAATCAAATAAAGGATCTTGAAAGTGAACTTATTAGTGCTCTTAGTGCTTTGAAAAAGGAAAGAAAGAAGAATGCTAGACTCAAGGATAAGTTAGATGAATGTTGTATGGAGAGAGATGATCTTATAGAAAGTCTTGACTTCTCTATGGCTAAGACACAAGAACTCAAGGATGAGTTAGAGTCTAAGGTTCTTGAGTATAGTGAGTTAGAACAAAAAATGGCTTCTTTGAAAGAGGAAACTAAAGAGTACAAGGATAAGCTTTACAGGTTTCAAGATAGCTCCAAAAAGGTTAAGTCACTCATCAAAGGTCAAAGAAAGACAACAGATAAAACAGGCCTTGGTTTTGTTAAGCCACACAAGGAACAAGTTGGAGAGTCTAGTAAGAGACTCCAAAAGGAAGAAAGTTCTGATGAGGAAAGTATTTCAGAAAAGGAGTCCTTGAATGATAGATGCACAGAAATAGAAAACAGAATTCAGAATGAGAAGAAGAAGTTTTCAGAACCTAAGAGGTCAATTAAAGGAAAGTTTCAAGGGAGATGTTTTGCTTGTCACAGGTTTGGTCACATGGCTTCACATTGCATGGCTCAAGTGAAGGAGGTAAATGACAGTTTTAGAAGTGCTAGTTACTTTCAAGGGTATTGCTACTCTTGTCAACAGTTTGGGCATAAGGCAGTTTATTGCAAGGCAAATAACAAGAACAGGTTTGGTCAGAACAGGTTTGGCTAGAACAGGTTTGGTCAGAACTGGTGGATTCAAAGATCAGGTTTACCTCAGAGAAACAACATCGTCAAGTGTTTCAAGTGCAACAATGAAGGTCACACAATCAGACAGTGTAGAGCTGAAATTCCAGAATACAGGAACAGGAACAGTGGCATGATCAAGTCCAAGGATCAAGGCATGGACAAGAACAGGGATGAGAACAAGAACAAGAACAGTGACAGGAACAGGAATATGGACAAAGAGTTCAAGAGAAGGCCCGACAAGGAAGTTATAGATGCTGATGATGATCAGTGCCTAATGGGAGTTTTACTCCCACCCAAGAATTAATCACCTCATCGGGAGGTGGGGGAGGGACTAAGCTAAGAGGCTCATTCTTAGTCCCGAGCCCCAAAGGTGACCCTTTGCCATTGATGACAAAGGGGGAGAGATATGAGTAAGGGGGAGAGCTTCAAAGTGAAGAGGAGAGCTTCAAGTCAGGGGGAGCAAAACTTCAAAGGAAGATTCTCGGTTGTTAGCACAGTTGGTTTCAGTTTTGGCTCTTGAGAAGTGTTTTCAGTAAAGGTTTGCCATCAATGACAAAGGGGGAGATTGTTGGCAATTTTGGGTACTTTGGGTACATTGCCTTTGCTCAAATGTATAAGTTGTCATTGATGTCAAGAAGCTCTTGAAGGAATTTGATTTAATGTCAAATAATTTGTTTTGATGAAGGTTACGGCATGACAGTTTCAAAGGTCTTTTGCAAACCCCAAGCTGACAGGTTCGAGAGAAAGAGCTCGCAAAGAAAAGTGTCACGATTTCGCGACAATTTGCAAGAGGGATTGTACGGACGAAAAAGTGTCACGATTTCACGATAGGTTCGAGAGAAAGAGCTCGCAGAGAAAAAGTGTCGCGATATCGCGACATGTCGGGTTTTCATGACCCAAAGAAAAGAAAAGCGCTAAGGAGAAAAAGTGTCACGATATCACGACATGTCGGGTTTTCGTGACCCGAAGAAAAGAAAAGCGCTAAGGAGAAAAAGTGTCACGATATCGCGACATGTCGGGTTTTCGTGACCCAAAGAATAGAAAAGAGCTAAGGAGGAAAAGTGTCGCGATATCGCGACATGTCGCATTTTCGTGACTTAAGCAGGAGAGAGAAAGCAAGTTAGAAAAGTGTCACGATATCGCGACATGTCGCAGTTTCACGACTCAAAGAGGAGAGAGAATGTACGAAGTCAAAAATGTCGCGATATCGCGACAAAAACAAAAAGGAAGTCTAAAGAAGCAAAAGTGTCACGATATCACGACAAAAGCTAAGATGAAGTGTACGGAAGCAGAAGTGTCACGATATCACGACAAAAGCTAAAAAGAAGACGAAGGAGTTAGAAGTGTCACGATATCACGACATAAGAAAAGAAGAAGAGTACGAAAGCAGAAAGTGTCGCGATATCACGACAAAAGAAAGGAGCAGTTCGAAGGCGAAAGTGTCACGATATCGCGACATGTTATGTTTTCACGGTCAACAGCCAAGAAAAAGTCAAAGAGGCAAAAGTGTCGCGATATCGCGACATGTGGCATTGTCGTGGCAACAAAAATAAAAGAAGCTACAGAGACAAAAATGTCATGATTTCACGACAGGCCGTAAGAGCGCAAGACAAGAAGAAGAACCCGACTGGAATGAGAAGTATGATAGAGGACCGACATCTCCATGGCATTTACAGGGGTAGATACAGGGTGAATTCTTGCAGCTAAAATGTGAAGAGTGAACAAATGACAGTGCAACGGCTATAGGGTCAGTTATCGAATGAAGTCTTCGAGCAGTTGAGTTACCGAATATCTTCATGAGTTGAAGTCGACGAAGATCGATGACAACTAAAATTAGGGTTTACCGACTAAGTTTAGGGTTTGCATTTGTTATAACAACCGACTAAGATTAAAGTTTTCATCATGAAAATTTTGTTATAAAAGGAGGGTTGTTTGGAGAGTTGATGTGTTGTTGGATGCGTCGTTGAATGTGCGTCAAAGTGTGCGAGATGCAGTCGAAAGAGCGTAGATAGCGTAGAAGTGGTGAGATGATGTGTAGAGTGTGCGAAGATAGTGCAGAGTGTGTGCAAAGAGATGACTGAGAGAAGACGAAGTGCGGCTGTAAGAGCGCAGAAGTTGTGTATGTTTTGTGAACATTTTTGATAGGTTTCGGTGGGGACTTGTGAGCAGATTTGGACAGGTCCTAGCAGAGGACTTGTGAGCTGAGTTTTGATAGTTCTATCAGAGAACTTGAGGACAGAGGAGCACTGGTTCTTTGAGAAGAACCTGAGGACAGATTTGGCAAGTCTTTGAGAAGGCTTGTGTGCAGAGGATTGATTTGTTCAAGTGTTGGACAGATCTGACAGACAGAGGAAGACTTGTACTAGACCGACTGACTGTGTTTGGTACAGGTTGCTGAGCTACTGTGGACGTGATCATAGAAGGCAGAGGTCTCTTAGGCTAAGCATTGAGGACAGGAGGTCTTCGGTGGAAAGGAGTTCCACGTGCTGGCAAGAGGTAGAGGCGGTTGATCTTCCGAGGGATCATTTCCAGAGCGAGAGGGGAAGGTATCTCCTTTGAGCAGAGGCTCATAAATTTTGATTGGGGGAAGGTATCTCCTTTGAGCGAGAGGCTCATAAATTCTGATTGGGGGAAGGTATCTCCTTTGGGCCGAGGCTCATAAACATTGTAATTGGGAAGGATTCCCAAAGAACTTTGAGATAACTTTTAGAGAAAAGTTTTGTGGACGTAGCCCAACCATTCGGGTGAACCACGTTAAAATTGGTGTCACTTTGTGGATGATATTGTGCATTGCTTTGATATTGCTTTGGGTATATTGCTTTACTGTTTTGAAGTATAAAGGAAAAAGTAAAAAGAGGTCTTATACTGTTCACCCCCCCTCTCAGTATAAGCTTGTGTTCTTCATTTTCCATTATAGGTCCTTTACAATGAGACTTTACTAGTTGTATATGACCAAGAAAGGATAACGAATGATCAATTAAGCACATATTTAGTCAAAATATTTTTTTGGGGAGCATTTCCTGTTTAGTTTTCCAACCTGCTTGAAATGAAATTTACAATACTCAATTCTAACATTTATATAATAATCTTTTGCATACTTCTTATTTTTTTATTTCACAAGTTTGATATATGTCATAATATTATTAAAGCTATATTCTTCTTATAAGAGGCATATTATTGCCATGCATAGTGACTACTACTCACACAATTCAATCAACAACCCAAAGTGGATACGGATTGGAGTGTACCTTATCTTATAATAAAGAGAGACAAAGATAAAGAGTGATTCTTCTTGTTGCTTACTAATATCTAAAGTAAGCTTTTATTTTGTATCCTATATACATGAAAGCATATGCTTTTGATTCCAAAGAGAGTAAAATGTTTAGCCATCATTCAAGGACTTGGACCTCTTCTCAAATACATACACAAGTCTCACCATCATAGAGTTAAATATTGATGAGGGGCTCTACAGGTGACTTCCTATGAAAATCCTTTTTTGCTTTCCTGCATCCCTTCCTCAGCCCTATCCTAGGTCCCTGATCCTTTTCTAGTTTCCCCGGCACCTCATTTTCCCATTCTTTTTGGCTGGAAAGGTGTTGTAGATGATCTCCTTTGGGGTGGGAGATCACTGTTCCATTGTTCTACCCCTTTCCTTACCCTTCAGTGGGAAAACTTGTGTTCCACCTTTGCTCCATTGTCCTGCCTTTTCCTCTGGTGTCAGGGTTCTGGGTTGGGTTTAGGTTTTTCTTCCTAGGACTCTTCTTGGGTTTTCTTAGGTTGTTTTTGGAAGTCTTCTTCACATCTGCTCATTGAGGATCTTTAGTGGTGAATGGTTGGGTCTGAGGAATTCTGGCTTCTTGAGCAGTTTTGCATAGCATCCTTTTGGTCAGAGGAGGGACCATGTGCTTGATACTGTGACTCTGCTATTTGGATTTGAGATGGTAGGTTTTGTAGGATTTCAATTCCTTTCATGGCTTTGCATCCTCTGGTTGTTTTGCTACTGAATCCTTGAAGGTTCTCCTCCTTGTTTTCTTGAAGCTGCTTTTGGCAAGTCTAAGGAATTTTGGCTTCTTGAACAGTTTTGCACAACATCCTTTTGGGCTTGTGGGGTTGCCCATGTTATTTCTACTGTGACTCTGCTCTTTGGGTCTGAAGTGGTAGTTCCTACGGGTCTCAATTTTTTTTGTGGCCTCTAGGGGCCTTTGGTTTTATAGTTGTTGATTCCTTAAGGGACTTCCTTTTCTTTGTACCTGAAGCTATTGTTGAAGGTTGTATGGGATGTATGGCTGTTGTTTTCTGGTTTGAGCTCTAACGTCTATAGTCATGCCTTTTTGTGCTTCCTTCTTAGTGAATTCATGTGGCACTCTCCCATCCTTTCCTTCATAAGTGCTATTTTGTTGCTATTGCTTCCTTTGCTGAGTAGATGTTCTTGAAGGCTTCCTTTTAGCATAAGGACCCTATGGCCTGGGGTGTTCCTTTTGCTATTGAACCACTTCAATACCATATTCATGATATTATTTCATTTTGCTTCATTTCGAGCTCCCCTACGTGGGATGATGGTTTTCTATAGATATTTTTTTCCCAAGGGTGGTTTCTGGTTTTCCCGCCCTTAGGATGTTTCAAATTTTAAATCCTTGGCTCTATTTTATTTTCCCACTCATGGGAAATTTTCCAAAGGATTTTTGTGGTTAGGACAGTTTGGCACTTTCTCTCAGAATTTTTCAATGCCTTGTGTTTCAAATTTGGGTTTTTGGCAGGCTTTCCCTTCCTGCCCATTTTTCCTTTGGCTCAAAGGAAGACGTCTTCCTCTGGCACAAAGGATTGCGTGTTCCTTATTTTTTTCCTTTGGGCTGACCTTGCCTGACTTTTTTTCCATCCTTGGACAAATTCCTTTTGTTTCATTCTGATGTTTCGTGTTGTATTATGATCCTTTGTAATCAGGTTTTGGGATCCTTGAAAAAAACCCACTTTTAATCTAACAAAAAAAATAGAGTTCAAGATTGTGAAGTGTATTAGAATTTAACCTCTTCTCAAATACATATAAAAATTCTATTAGAAGCATGTGTGAGCTTTCATCTAAGAAAATTTTTAATTGTATTTATGTCATTCTCAATAACATAAGAAGTCCCTCTCATGCTCTTTAAAATATTGATTTTAAATTTGATATGTTGTTATGACTAAATAAAACCATAAATGTAAGGAGGAACAATATTTGTTTAAATTTTCTTTTTATATTTTTAAAATTATAGCTCACCCTCATTGGAGAAGAAAAAGCAATATGATGGTGTCTGCGAGAAGATAATATTGGGCTAGGATTTTGAGTATCATTATGGTCTCCAACCCTAGCGTACAAATGTACAACATTGGTATTGCAAAAGGGAATGCATGCGATAATGGCTCCTCTCAATCAACTATGTAGGTTTGTGCTGATAACAGTCCACAAGGTAACCCTCATTCTCCTGATGTAATTCTTCCATTACCTAAATTTTATTCTACATGTCACATTTTAGAATCATTCACCCTTGTCAAGTATTTTATTGGACGCATCCCTAATGATTCTTCCCTTAGGACTTGGGTTAACGCAGCGTGGAATCCTCATGGAGTCAATCTAATGATGGTTCAAAACCTTTCAAAGGGATTTTTTTGTTTCACTTTGCGAAAACAACCCATACTAAGGTGATTTACCAACATGGCCCCTGGTACATGAGAATTTATCTACTTGTTTTTTCTCCTTTGACCCATGACTTTTCTATTTCTAAGAAAATATCTACCAAATTTCCTATGTGGGTGGAATTTCCAGGCCTCCCTATACCTCTATGGCCCTTTCTTAGTTGCATAGTAGCCCCTCTAGGGTGTCATTTTGGTGGAGGTGGAAAAATTTTTCCATGCATACCCTCAAAAATGTGTTTACATCAAGATTGATATTTCTTGAGATCTCAAGGAGACTATTGACATACAAGTTGGTGACACTATGCTATCCCAATGGGTCCTCTACATTAATTTTTCCAACACATATTTTTGATGCCAATCCTCAGCACACAAGATCAAATATTATACCTTAATGTCCCATAATAGGGACATGCAGATTTAAGCCACATCGAGTGTTCCCACTCCTTAACCTTAGGAGGATGGTTGATGATTGTGGGAGGGCATAAAAATACAAATTTGGTTGCTTCTAAAGGTACACATCCAAGTTGGCACATGTCTAAAAGTCAGTATAAAAAGATTACAAAAAGGAAAAAGTTGGTCCTCCAGCTAAAGCTACCAACAATTAGGCTCCACAATCTCAACATATTCATACCCCAAGAGATGCAATAGTGGTTGCTTCACAGTCTATATAATCAGCCAGTCCTCTGGTATATTACCCCTCAAATAACGTAAGGTGCTCCCACAGCCTAAGAAGGGAAACTATAGAAGAATATGCCACTCCAGAGAAGTGACTTCATATGACTAGTGTTTAGTTGGGCAGTTATTGTTAGCTTTTGATGAGACTATAGTACAAAGAATACATCCACAAGATGCAAGATAACTAATTTGAGATAACTATAAAAGAATGGCACAATAATATGTAGAAAAATAATAAGATGAACATCTATAAATAACTCAGATTTATACCATTAATGTAAGTGGTAAAAATAGTACAATGCTATATAATTGAGGACATGAACACTCCATGAACATATATGAAAGGACTACATTATACCATGCTACTAAACTATACCACACACTCTCTATATTTACTACTGTTATGAAAAACATTAACTATGAGACCTTTATATAGGAAGATAGATTCCTTGGCTCTTACTCTACCTATCTACCTAATGTACAAGTGGACTCCATGCATATTTACAACTTGCACATTGACACTTGTGCATTTATTACAATACTTGAAGTAACTAACTTTACTCTAAAGTAAACTCATACTCTAGTTATGTACCAAAGGTGGTACATTTACATGATCTAAATGATTTAATATACTCTAAAACCCCACTGTATTATATTATTTGGGTATTAAAGTCTTTAGTGTTCAATATGGATCTTCTATTTGGTACTAGAGTTTGAGTTCTCCTTCTCTATTGTCTATGTCATGTTCAAGCAAGTAGTAAGTATCTTCATAAAGTTCTATCTTTGTTGAGAGGGATTTTACTTTAAGTTCGACTGTAGGCTCTTTCAGTTATTTGAATTGATCAGTCTAATTCAACTTAGTCTTTGTGCTTTCTTCATTATACCCTATGTTTGTTTGAGTATTTTTATTTTTCTTTTTTTTCCTCCTTCTTTGTTTATGCTCTATGGTTAGGGGAATATATGTTTCATGATGAATTTGTACATCATCACAATAATATTGATTGGAATTTTTTAATTTACTTTATGTTTTGAATGAGTTTAAGAATAATTAATGATAGATACACCATCAAATATTTTTTTGATGTAAATAAAATTGTTTTTTGTGTATTCCACCATGCTTTGAAAAGTACTTCATGAAGATAACCAATTAATGCTGTAAAATTTCCTTCTTTTGCCTCTAATGAATAATGAAAATATTTCCTTTTCACTAGTGGATAAAATTTTGTACCTTTCAAAAGTATCTATTAGATTTTGGGAGTAGGATTCCACCACATGAAATAGTTCCTCATTATTGAATGCATTCCTTACTATTTCATTCATGTTTTATTTTTATTAAACTTTGGAGTAGAATTCCTTATAGCTCCTACTTGATTTGAAAATGCCTTGAGGATTTTAAATTTCACTTAATGATTTTAGTCTTGTTATATTTCTTGATAAAAAACTCTTAATTCTCAAGCAATTAGAGTATCCTTGATGGTTGTTTTGAAGAATTTCAAAGTAGACTACCTTATGACTCCCTAGTATATGAAATAATTTGATAAAAACTTTTTAGATTTAGGGTTTTTAGGATTCCTTATGTCTCCCTAGTGATTGGAATGTGCTATAAGTTTGATACAGTTCTTAGTAAGTAATAGTTCACCTTTTGGGTTGATTTCGTAATGTTTTGTAAATAACAATAATCAACTCATATTTCACCTTATCTCTCCTAATGAACTATTCATTTTTAATTTGAAGTTCTCTATGGTTGGATTTCTCTTTTCCCTTTAGTATGAGTATGAGACAAGTGTAAGTAAATAATTCCAACTCCTTTAAGTAAATAATGAACTTCCTTTTATAGCCCTTAATATCCAATAGTTTTATTTTTCTAAATTCCAATTGACTAAGGTTTTGATGTAGTATACCTTATATCTCCCTAATTTGGAATATTATAAATTAATAATAATATTTTCAAAATTTGCCGGATTGAACGCTTGTCCCTTTCCTGGTGCTTTCAACAGCGTAAAAGGTTTAAAATGATTGTGGCATGGTGGTTATAGGGGTGGACTGCGTGAAGATCTATGTGGTGGCTTCTAGGGTGGACAGTGCAAAATACTGTGGTGGCCATAAAAGCTGGACAACCTGCCCAAATTCGTGGCGACTACCAATTCCACCATGTAAATTCAAAAAATAAAAATAAAATAATAATATTTTCAAATTGATATTCTAATTTACCAATATTGACAACCTTATATCTCCTACTTAGTTATTTGCAAATATCTCACTGTTTGAGTATCAAGAAATTTTATAATGTCTTCTACCTTTGTTAAAATTGCTTTCTAAGGTTGATATTTTCAATGAAACATATCCTAAACACATACTAAACATATTGCTTTCTAAGGTTGATAATCAGCTTCCAACCTTATACTAAACATATTATAAGTCCTATATTAAAGGAAAGTAAATATTAGATGATATAGATATTTTAGCTCCCTTCAACGTATGACAAGTGAGCTTCTAAATCTAGACACTGATGAGCAGTCAATGCTCTCTATCTAATCAACATTGGTCTTCACCTTTAGAGTGGTGGTGGTCTCTTCTTCACAACCCAATAATTCAATGCTCTATTTTCTCTTTCCTCTCAAACAACACTGGTGTATGATAGACTTGTTGCACTTTGACTTTGACTTGATGCTTCCACTTTACTGTGTGCTTTCACCTTGCTTCGCAATTACTTTACTCTTACTTCATTGGTCTCCTATAGGTTTATGCATTTAATTAGCTTCAATGTTCCTTGGGATTGAACCCATGTGGTGCTATGTTCTTTACTGATGTTTGTTAAATTACTATTAATGCTTCTAATTTCCTCGACTGATGATCAATAATGAATATGCTCTTTAAAATCCGAATGATGGTTTTTAAACACTCAAGGAATGGGCGTTACGATTCCATATAACACTCTTTCTATGTAGATGTAATGGATTCTTTATCTAATGTTCCAAGTAGAAACCCTTTATTTTTCATGTAAGGCTCCTCAACATCTATTAAACCTTATATACTTCTTACCAATGGATGCACTATTGTTTCTTGTCTTCAATGTTTCCTTTAGATGAAATATAACTCGAATTAAATGATGATTTTATGGGCACTTTGATGGTGGTTCTATGGTGCTACTCTTTAGCTAGCAATCCATTCATGATATAGCTAGGTAATGGCTCTTTTTTTGTATCTTCCTTCCTTTCACTGTAATGAGATATCCTCCTTAGTGGATTTGTGTTGGATGATGAGCTTCTACTATTGACTATAGGTATATGTTGTTGTAAATGATTGATTTTGTGGTTGATGAGGGTGTATTTAGAAACCTTAATGTGATCCCTTTGTTGGCTCTCTACCTTGATTGGATAGTGCCATTTTGCTGACCGCTTTACAATGATTCTTGCTAGTTGTTGAAGTATCCTTGAGACACTCAATATTTATTCTCTTTTGCTACGTAGGATAAGAGGTTATGGTGCATAAAACTAATGTAAATAGTTTTACAATAGTTAGAATAAAATTCCTTAATTTGTACCTATATTTGAGATTTTCAAATCTCCTTTTGCAATCTTTCTTTTTACTAGATTTTGATGGTGGCTTCTTTGTACTATTCCTTGTAGGCAAGGGATGATTTGATGTTGTATTCCTTACTAGAAAACTCTCTCTTTTTCTTTCTAACTTAATAATAAATCCAAGCTAATAATCATGCAATTAATAAGCCCTATAGAATGGTTTAATCTTGTACTAGTTTTCACCTTTACTGAAAACCCTTAGTGCACCTTTAATAAGCTTTAACAGAAGCTAATATAGTGCAATTTTAATATCTCCTTACTACTTCTATAAATGAACTCTTAAAGTAACTCGAAGTATGCACTAATTTTCACTACAACTAAAAATACTTAGTGCATCTTAAGAAACTTCTTTAAGAACAACTAGTATAGTGCAATATTGATCTCACCTTATTACTCCTACAAATGAACCTTAAATCATGCACTAATAATTGCTCCTAAATGCACTATAATCTCTGCAACTTAGTGAAGTCTTATTTGTTGTAACTATATAGTAGGATGATATATTTATTTTTGTCAAAATATATATAACTCCTAAATGCACTCCCTTTGATGACTTTAAACTGTAATATGGTGCTTTGTTGAAACTAAGCAATAAACTGAATATAAGTTTTTAGCTAATGAACCCTTTGCACCAAATTTTCTTACCTTACTAACCTTTGAAGATGATGTAACTCTTGGTGATTAAATTCACCAATTCCACTTCCCTTTAATGGATGATCTTGCAGATATCCTTTGCTATTCGAAACAGCCATTTTTCTTACCTATTTTTAGCTTTGAACCCCTCCAACTTGTTTCCCTTTAAGTGTAGTAGGTGATGGTTTTGATTCTCCTTTAGGATGTATCTTGGAAATTTGAATTTTTATAGCTAGTAATGTTGTCCTAATTGTTGCATTTTCATAGTCAATTTTTGCACAAAAATATTATTCTTGAAACTCAAAAATTTGGTAGGGAATTCTCCCAAATTGTAGTTGAGTTTTCCTTCAAGAACCCTTCAGTATTCTATTGAATATTTAGCAAACCCCTATCTCCGAATGATACTTATAGCCTTAAAATTCAGTCTTTAAACCTTCCAGGTTTGGTAGTAATGTTTGTCTCATTTCTCCTTCAGTATCCTTGTCAAATTCTAACTTTAGTCTAGGCTTTCTTCTCAAGAATCTAAAATTCTTGAGGTATTCACCAATATCCTCTAATATTTGGCAAGCTTCTTGCTAAATATTAGTTTGGGCTTATTGTCAGATGGCGATAATTATCCTAAAAACTTCATTTTTTATGAACTTCTCCTTGGTGGTAAATTTATCCAATGAGTTCTCCTAGGAACTCCTTTAATGGCCTTCTCCACATTTATTTCATCGAGGCTCACCAAACCTTATCCTTATTTCTCCTTTAGACCTCTCCAAGGTATTCAATCTCATAGCTTCTTTGGTATTCTCAATGAGACCTTTTCTTCAACCTTCTACTATGGAAGTATTGGTAATGATATCTTCCTATCGGATATCTATAATCTAGTACTTATAGAATCTAGAATAGGACCTTGCTGGTCCTTCTTCACTCTATAATTTGTAGTCTTCAATGGAGATAACAAACCTCCAATCTTCTAGAATTGGGAGTTTTTTAACTAGACATTCTAAGGGTCTCTTCAAGTCCTTCAGGCTAATTTCTTCAATCTGCTATCTCCAGTATTTTATGGAGATCACCAATATATAATATTCTTCTGGAATCTTCTCTAAAGTTTCTTGAATCAATAGTAAAGCTACTATGGCCTTTTCTTCTTCTACACTCCGTAGGTTTTGATCTTCAATGGAGATCATCAATCTCCACTCTCCTCCTAGACTCATCTCTAGAGTCTCTTCTTCATTGAGTCTATAGTAAGGCTAATATGGCATTTTCTTCTCTTCTACAATTTGTAGGTTTGCAACTCTTGTAATGGGACCTTTTTTCAAGTCTTTGAAATATTCAGTCTTCTACTTGTTGTTGCAAGTGCTGGTATGATTCCAATGAAGATATTATTCCTAGATCTGTATAGGAAGCTTCCCAACTTTCTCTGAATCTCCTTTTCCTACAACAAGTTATTAGAAACTAGAATGGAAGAATTTATAATTTTGGAGATAATGAACTTCACTAGTTGATTTTTCAATCTAGTTGAATTTATGCTAAGTCCTAGTCTTCACAATTTTTTTTGCAACCCTGTGGAAAGACACTAGCCAAATATAATCTTAAAAATTTTGTAAATGAGATTTATAGATCTCTCAATTTATTTGTGGATCTCCTTATTTTTTATTGATATATCATGTGCTATGATACCACTATTAGCCTTTTATGATACTTTAGTACAGGGAATACAACCACAAGATGCAATATAAATAATATGATATAACTATAAACTAATGAAAAAATAATATGTAGGAAAATAATAAGATGAACATCTGCAAATAACTTAGAAATATTCCATTAATGAAAGTGGAAAAAATAGTATAATTCTATATAATGGAGGACATGAACACTCCATGAATAGATATGAAAGGACTACATTGTACCATACTACTAAACTATACTACACACTCTATATTTACTACTACTATGAAAAATACTCACTATGAGACCTTTATATAGGAAGATAGATTCCTTGGACCTTACTCTACCTATATACCTAATGTACAAGTGGACTTCATGCAAATTTACAACTTGCACGTTGATAATTGTGCATTTATTACAATACTTGAAGTAAATAACTAACTTTACTTTAAAGTAAATTCCTACTCTAGTTATGTACCAAAGTAGGTACAATTACATGACCCAAATGTTGTAATATACTCTAACAGTTATGTTCCTGGTTCATCCAAAAACTACAGTGTGTTGGAGTATCTTAGTAGTGGCAAGGATATGTCATTGGACGTAGAGCCATCTTCAATGGAAATGACGATTGCTACAAAGGAAGAAAAATCTAAATATCCCTCCTTTTTTGTGTGGTTTCGACATTCTCATAATCCTCGATAGGAAAAAGAATATGGAGATAGTCTAACCAAAAAAGTTTCATCCATTTGACCCAACAGTTCCAACAACTTTGCAATATTGGCTTTGAACAGACACGGGATGATGAAGCAATAAGTCTACTTGGTGCCTAGAGTTACAATTCTACAATTTAGGGTTTTTTACTCTAGTTTATTTTTCTATGCTTACTTATATTATGTATTCACCCTTTTAAGGGTTGGTTCTAATTTTTACCATATGGGTGGCCTTACACCTCGAGCTGTGATCTTTCCAGCTCTCTTTTTATTGTAACCTCTTTTATTTTTATTTAATATAATTGATGGTTCCAATAATAAAATTAATGCCCACCTATTCGCTAAATTTAAAAAAATTGTTTAAATTTTTTATTAGCTAACTAACAAAACTTAAAAAAATAGAATTAATAATATTAGATTTTCCAAAATTTACAAACCATAATACTAAGTTCTATGTTTTTATTCAAATATTAGCTCATCATTCTATACTTACAGATTTTTTTTTCATCCTTTCAAGTTTTTCTTGTACAAGTCCTTTATGATGAGACTTTACTAGTTGTATATGACTAATTGGTCACATATTTTCTCAAATTGCTTTTTTGGGAGCATTTCATGTTTAGTTAACAACCTTTCATTAAAGGATACTAGCATGCTGAAAATGAAACTTACAATACTAAATTCCAACATTTATATAATAATATTTTGCATCCTTGTCAGCTTATTAGCTCAAAGGTTTGAACATGCCATAATATTATTAAAGTCATATTCTTATTATAAAAGGTATATTATTTCTATGTAGAGTAATTGCTACTCACACCATTCTATGAGAATCCCAATGTGGATATGGATTGGAATGTACCTTATCTTATGATAAAGAGAGATAGAGATAAAGAGTCATTCTCCTTGTTGCTTACTGAGATTTATAGCAAATTTTTCTCTCATATTCTATTTGCATGAAAGCATGTGCTTCGATCTAGTAAGCATCCACTTTTTATCTACAAAGCTTCATGTCTCCAACTTAACCTAATGCAATGGAATTGCAAAACACTGAACATATAAGTCTCTAATATCAAGTGGTTTCCTAAAGAGAATTTCTCACAAATGAAACAACAATCTAGTAAGAAAAATTTTGTTATCATACTTGATTATACAACTAATAAAAGACATGAACCTATTGGTAATGACCTACACTCTTCAATGCAACAATCAAAAATATTTTTCAAAAAATGGAAAAGCAACACTCTTTTATTACTTTATTTTCATCCAACTTGAATGCAAATCCAACATCCCATTGATAAATTATATTCTCACATACTTACATTATTCAAGAAGAAGCTCAAAATATTTGCATATTTAATGATAATTTATTTAATTTAAGAATCTAAAATTTCACTTTCAAAAATGTCCTTTTATAATCCAATACATTAATGTGGTTTGGTTCAAACATTGGAGAGATAGAATGTACCACACAACAATATAATTCCATTATAAACATATAAACAAAGGTAGAATGAGAATAAATTATATACACATATGGATACATTATGCAATATTTTTGTACGACTAAATTATCTACCATATATCACACTATGGTCATATAGATAAATGAAAAATACTAAAAATAAAGGATTGACAGCCTTTATAGTATAGTAACTTCTTATTTACATGCACCAATAACATGTGTGCATGCACATGCATCCGTACATGTATGTATTTTTATAATTGTATACTCATGTGTTCATGCAAGCATGCACTCATGTATTATATCAATTTTTCTTGGGTGATCAACTAATAGTCAAATGACTAGTCTCCTAGATAGTCAATCTCTCCTAGATGACCAATATCTTCCAAATAACCAATAGTTAAAAGTATAGTTTCTTTGAGTTGACAAGAAGTTAGATGGATAGTATTTCCCAGATGACCAATACTTAGGCCCAAAAAATTATCTCTTTAAGTGTAACAGTTCAAAAGATAACAAATTTCTTGGATGAATATTTTTTGCACACTTAGATTGTCTTCTTTGCCTCAAATTGGTGAGTCTCCCAATTGACCAAATTAATATAACCATTTTGTTTAAAAAATCTATACTTTGTTATGGATGATAACATTCAAACTCGTATTTTCAATTAAAATAATAATGTTTTGTAGTTTATGAAAAATTATGTAAACCACTCATTTTTATGGAAAATAAATTCTTTATTTGGGTTGATCTATGGTTTTTTATGCGTGTTGTATGTTAACCCATCTCACCCTAGAGTGAGTCTCCATTTCCCTCTTATGATACAGGTGAAAGACATATTCCAAGAGGTGAACATGACAACTATGAATTGGTTCCTTATTATTCTATGGTCACTTTCACTAAGCTATGGGATCATCCATTGGCTTAATTGTTGAAACTTATCCAACACTAATCCTAATGAAACTAGATATTTAAAAAAATAATCATGGGACCAATCACACACTAATTTTCATGAAAATCATTGACTAATTATTGGAAATATTATCTAATTGACACCTATAGGATCAAAATATGATTTATGTTGGAGAATATTACATTATTTAATATATGCCAATGTACCACATTGGTACATTATTTTAAATATTATATTAGGTTTGTGTCCTATATTAGAGTGTGAGTTATTATTTCATGTAATGTAATAATGTGCAGGAAATGCACAAGTGTAATGAGTGTAAGTGTGCACAAGTGTCCAATATGTAAGTGTGCACATGTATACATAGATTAGGAAGAGTTATGTGAAGATTCAAGTCTAAGTGTGCATACAAGATAGTGTCATGTGTATGCAAGTGTCAAGTAGAGAAGCCAAGAGTCATAAGGCTTGGCATATGGAAAGGAAGAGTCATGGTAACCAAAGAGTCATCCTAGAAAGGCTATACATTACTCCATAGAGTATCTCATCATATATCATATCATAGTCTACATTGTGTCCTATATTGTTATCTTTATGAGATATTTGTAATAAAAAGAGGAGTAATACACATTTGCATACATTTGAGCAACTCATATTGTAAATGTTGTGATATTGTATATTTTAGGTTTTATATACATATATTAGCATATTATTGAATGTTATTCAATATATTATTAAGCCTTGATAATATATATTAGTTGTCTCATTTATCTTTGTTACAATATCATTATTGGATCCATTATATTACAACTTCATTATATTAGATCTTGTGATTATTTTCTTATGGTGATTTATATTAAGTATTATAGCATCAAAATATAATATTGGTATTAAATCTATAGTAAGGTTACTTGCATAGAATTTAAAAGTTGCATAAGTTTAAGGATATTACCACTGGGTAAGAAAACTAGTGAAGTTAAGAATATTACCACTAGGTAGGAAAAACTAGTGAAGATAAGTTTTCCACTAGGTTGAAGAAAAACAAGTGAAGCTAAGGACAATTCCACTAAGTTGAAGGATAACTAGTGAAGAATAAGTTTTATGTTAAGAGAGAATCAACTTAGAAGAAAATTTGGTCATTATCATTCTGATTTAGTAATTTGAATGTATTGGATTCTTAAGTTATGCTAGAAAAGTCTATCTAAGATATTTCATACAATAATAACTTGATATTTAAAATTTGATAAGCTTTCTACAACATATAGAGAAGACTTCCATATTTGATCACTTGAAGACCATGAGCTTTCTTTATGTAGGGATTGATTTGAGTTGTATTTAAGTCTCAGATATAGATATTGATAAAAAATTTAGGTCATTAAGAAATAGACCTTGATAAAATAGATTGAGTTAACCTATTCCAAGAAATCTATTTAGAATAGAAGGTAGTCTATAAGATTAGTTTCAGGTCTTGAAGATAGACCTTGATATTGGTAGATAAAGGAGACCCAAGAAAATATGTCCCATTAGAAATAGACAAAGGACACTTATTAAAAATATCCTATTGAAGGCATATTGAATAAGATTCAAGAAAGATGTCCATGATAAGAGATATATTGGTCCTTAGCAAGAAAAGAGACTATTGATTAAGCTTACTCTGTAGAGATAGAAAGCACAAAAGAAAACTTGAAGGTTGCAAGAAGACTTCAAGCAAGAAAGACTTGAAGACAACATTTTTGGAAGGCAAGTATCTCACAAAAAGTTTGAATATCATAGAAGAATTCAAGACACCAAGAAGTCTTGAGGACATTTTGAGTTAAAGGACAATAATTTATTGGAGATAAAGACAAAATATTAAGAAGGCATGAATAAGGAAGCAAACTTGTAGGTTTTGATGGTAGAGTTAAAGGGAACAAGTTAAGAGAAGAAGATGAGGCTTTCAAGGAAGAAAACATTGATAAAATTAGAGAGCTAAAACAATTGCAACATTGAAGAACAATGTAAGGCATGATAGCATCTAGGAGAAAGTAAGCGAGAAGGTCTAGACATGACAAAAAAATAAAAAATTAAAGATATAAGGCTTAAAGAACGCTAGTAGAATAAGAGATCCACCATTGAAGTATTTTAAATTATCTTAAAGCTGGTGAAGTGTATAAAGTCAAATCCATAATAAGAGGAAGTGTTTATGAAAATGTTGTAAGTATTTTCTATATTAAAAATGAAGCCTTGAACATTGGAAATGCACCTGAACCTGCATAAAATTAAACTGAGCATATGGGGAATATTTATTAGCCATGTATATTAATGCTTTGAATTGAACTAATCATAGGAGGGAAGAGATTAAAGTATAAAGGAAGATATTTGATCAATTTCACCAAGCAAAGCATTGATCTAGAGGAAAGAGGAAGCATCATAACATCATATGTAATAAAATAAAAGAGGCAACACCATAACAATATAACTTGGACAATGTATATTTTAGTTGAGTACATAGATAGAGCTAAAGGAAGTGCCATTTGAGACGGTCTAGCATAGGCATCGACCGTATTGAAGCATAAACCCTAGATTCATTTGGATAATTCCTATTGAAGAGGAACTGCAAGAGACATTGATTCCAAGGAGAAAGAAAAAAAGATTTAGCAATTGAAGATTCAAGCATTAGGATTTGGAGAATCAAACACCAACAACCAAAGAGCCAAGCACCATATGGAATCAAACAAAAAAGGTTGAGTATCTAGCAAGGAAATGTTGAATAGACAAGCTCACTATTTGAGAATCATGTGCTAAACCAAGCATTAGGAAGTAGCACTCAAGCATCACAACAATGAAACATATTTGAAAGGAGCATGAAATACCTAAGCCAAGCATCCATACAAGCTAACGTACACCACAAAAGATAAAATGATAGAATTAAAATGTTTTCTTTGTAGTATAAATTCATGCATGAGCACCCACTCACATGTAAGCCATCCTCGCTTAGAGGAGATAGTGAAACACCTGAAGAATCCTCATGAACGTACAATGCTTAATTCGCTTCAAGTAGCGACGAATAGAGAAAGGTAACATCTTATATTTTGGTGAATATTTTTCCAATCTTAATTTTTTCTAAAGTTAATGAGGAATAAGTTTTAGTAAGTTTACTTATAAAATTTTATAAGGTTTGATGATTTTAAAAGGAGAGATAAGGATATTAATAAATTATTAATACCTTAGATACTTATTTAAAGTTTTGAAGTATTAATTAGAGGTTACATTATTGTTGGCAGTTTTGCATCTTGCCACATTAGAATTTTTGATGAAGTTTTGATTGACAGTGTTATTGTAAAAGTGAAAAATACAGTAAATTAATGTTGCAGTATTTTCTATAATGTGTTGCAGTTCATTTTTATGTGTTAATATTCTTCTTTGTTTTCATGAGTTTTGTGCTTGGAAATAATGGGTGTTACAAGGAAAATTGGTTGTGGTAAATGATGTAAAAAATCGGTTGAAATCACCTAAAGATGTCGAGAAAACCAATGCTTAAAGATTAAGGTAAAATAGATGAAACAAAAATTTCACCCCAAGAGAAGGATGACAATATTTATGACCCTTCCTCGGGATGAAGATGACTTTATTTTTGAAATAATGGTAAAAATGCATTCACCCCAAAAGTGGGACGACAAACCCATTCACCCCGCTTCGGGGTGAATGTAAAATTAAAAATGGAAAAGAAATGCTAAGTTTGGAAAAATAAGGGGAAAAAATCCCTTTCACCCCTCCTTGGGGTAAAAACACATCCACATATTTAAGTTCATGGTGAGCCTGAAGTTGAATAATGACAACAATGAGAAGAAGTGTGTTCGCCCCAAAGGTGGGACAAAAGCAACATTCATCCCAGTTTGGGGTGAACATCGTTTAAAACTGGAGGATGATTCACCCAATTAGTGCGTTGAAAAGTCAACTAGACTTTTACCTCAGGTGAGGGATGAAATTCCCTTTCACCCCTCCTTGGGGTGAAAGCCCAACAATGTTGATTTCAGAAGTGTTGTATAGTGGGTTCCACTAAAGTGTCATTCATGAAACAATAATTTTTTTTGCCCTCATTTCGGGTGAACTCCAAGAAAAGGCAATAAGGTGCCAAGTTACAATATTAAAAGGTTAAGGCTCTTTCACCCTAAGAGACGTGCAAAACTACATTTCACCCCTCCATGAGGTGAAATCATATGGGAAAGGAAAATGTTGTGGGTCCCATAGTGTCACATATTTGAAAAGGGATTTTTAAATGGTTTCACCCCAAGTGAGGGGTGAAAGTATCATTCACCCCTCCTTGGGGCGAACATATGTTCTGAATTTAACATAGAGTTTTTAAATGAAGCAGCCAACTACACTTTCACCCTAGGTAAGGGGTGAAACTCTCATTTGGCCCTCCCTATGGTGAAACAACATGAAGATGGGTAAAAGCATTGAAAATTATAAATTAAGGCATAAAAAGATGTTTCACCCAAGGGATATTGTTGTTATGGGACGAATGTGACAAAATAAATTAATTTGTGGGTTGTGTATTCAAAAAAATTATATGGAGCAATGCAAAGCATGACTTAGAGGCATAGATTGAGCAAAATTATAAAAATTGCTACTTTGGGGTGCCCTCTTCACAGGGAATCATGAATAAAAAGGAAATGGTGAAATTCAAAATAGAGCACTTTCTTCTACCACTTTGTATTGGGTGAAGTTGATTTAAAGCATTGAAGAAGACTTTTCAAAGGTGCTAGGATCAAAGAATACTACGTATTTAATAATGGGGGTGTAAGAGGTTATTTTTCCCAGTTTCACGCTAAAAATGTTGTAGGATTAAGGATCATAGAGTAATTTTCATGAGTTTCGAGATATTCTGTACTAGGAAAAATTTCCAAAGAATTATGGAGGCATCAAGTCAATGACCATATTTGTAGTTTTTCATGCATCGATGCCCAAAGTTGCTAGTTTTCCAGAATTTTTCCCTTGAAAACTGGATCATTATCTCAGAAGGAATATTTTTAAGAATTCCAAGGAGAAATTTCTTCACAAAGGTTCCTGATCTATAAACATTTTGTTTTTTATCTATGAAATGGACAAAGGTGAAAACCTCTATAAATACTAGACATTTTCAATGTAAAAAGGGAGGATATTGGTCTTCAACCCACTCATGAGAAATCCATGTTTTATTATCTCAGAGCCTTTAACTCTGATATTGGTATGGCAGTCCGACAAGCCAATGTCAACACATTTCTAGATTTGTACACATAGGCACAAAAATCTGAGGCAGATCTGATTACCATAGGTAAGTTACCTCCAAAGGTAACCATACCCATTCTTCTTGATCTTCCATAGCATCTATATTCGAGTGCATTTTCATAACCTATGCCTTCTATGTACCTTGTTCCCTCATGGAGCTTAGGTCCACCTCAAATCGCTCTAGTTCTGGTTCCACAACTCCCCGCTCCAGTTGTTCCATAGTTTCCAGCTCCAGTTCTATTCCCAGCGCTACCAGAGCCACCTATTCCATTGTAGTTGCCTACTCCACCAGTACCTCTACCTCTACCAGCACCTCCTACGCCCTCAAATATTGATCCCTACATGAAGATATTATAGGATATGCAGTCACTCAATTCAATAGTGAGGACAATGTCGAATGAAATTACCTCTATTAAGAAAAAGTAGGTTGAAGCTGACTTTCGATCAAGGAGATTTCAAACACCACCGATTACTAGAGAACAACTGACTGCTAGCAAAGGTCCTAAAAGAAATACAACTATGTTGGCAAATGAAGAAGCTAGTACATCGGAGCGGGCATATTGGTGTTCCACTTGTAATGATCCTCATGGAGAAGATACGTGCATGGTCCATTTGAACTATGTACAAATATTAGCAGAAGAGTTATGTTAGTGGAAAAATCAATATGATAATAGAAGTTGATCATAATTTTATGGTCCCTTCCTTGGAGCAAGTTTCAGTCCTTACGAGGGCTAGAAAGAAGTCGGTGATTGTTGATCCAGTAGAAATGGAGCCTTCAAAGATTCCCTACTAAACAGAAGGTACAAGATGAAAAGGTACAACCACAAGCAAAAGCACCTGGTGCAACATCTAAACAACAAGATCCTATCTTGTTGAAGGATCTATTGCCTAAGCAAGCTCAAGAGAAGTTGCAGGTGAAGGCATCAACTTCACAGCTTGCAACCACTCAAGTACAAACTAAGGCAAAAGAACAAGCTAAAGAATGCCTCAAGTACCCATCATTGACCAAGCGATAAAGGGTAGAAGCTACTCAATAGTACCAAAACAAATACGAGCTAGTCAGCAAAGAAAAGGTCCCTGGTACTTCTAATTATAACATCATTGAGGAGATGAAGAAAATTCTTACAAAGGTGAGTTTGTATGATGCACTACAATTACCTAGACAAGTTGACCTATTGCAGGAGTCTCTCAAGTCTACGAAGGATAAAAATAAAAGCCCCACCTAGAAAGTGTTAGCATAGATGCTACCAACCTCTGCCACTGGTAAGAATAGACCACCCCCATTCTATTTGTCTCTCAGAATGGAAGGGTGGATCGTGCATAATTGTATGATTGACTCCGGTGCCACGACTACTGTCATGCCAAAGGTAGTATGTGAGGTCATGGGGATGGAGTACACGAGGAGCAGTCCAGGTGTCTTACAGTTGGATGGAACCCCAGTCAAAATAGTGGGTGTGATTAAATATATTCCTATCATTCTGCACAACATGCCGTAGATCATTGTTATCCAAGAAGTAGTGGTGGTTGACTTAGAACCATACTTCAGCATGTGTCTTTCAAGGGAATTCATAGCAAAGCTAGGAGGATATCTATCCCTGGATTATTCCCATTTGGAGATTCCTTTTAAGGGAAGAAGAATTCGGATCTATAATGAAAAGCCATCCACTTTTCATATAGAAAAACTTGAAGAAGAAGAAAAGCCCACTGGCACAGTTAATATGATGACAGAAGAAGTGCAAGAAGTGGACTTGATGGAGGAAGCTCTTGGTGAGCTCCGCTTGGAAGATGAGTTTTCATTAATGGATTTCAATGCAATGGTAGAAATCGATATCGGTTGTTATACCATAACTAAACCCAAACAGATTGAAGAAGAAGTTTTTGATTCCCTAGACCCTATTTTCGATCAATTATGGAAGTTATATTTTGATGGTGCAAGATGCAAGAATGGCATCGAAGCCAGAATTGTCCTTGTTTCTCCTTTAGGGTTACAGAAAACCTATTCATATCGGTTAACTTGGAGCTGCACAAATAATGCCACCGAATATGAAGCATTGTGCCTTGGTCTAAAGAAAGCTAAAAAGTTGGGAATAAAATAGTTGTAAATCTTTGGAGATTTCGAGCTCATCATCAATCAGACTACAAATAAATGTGTGTCGAAGCAACACTATTTGAAGGCCTACCGTAACAAGGTATGGGATTTGTTTGAGTCCTTTACAACACTAAATATTCAAGTGATTTTGTGGGAGCAGAATAAACATGTAGATATCTTGGCTTCCCTTGGTGCCAATTTCTCTCCCGTAGAGCAAGTGGTCAGGAGACCAAAGACTATGAGAGTAATTTATAGACCTTCGGTCCCCGATAAAAATATTTATTGGCAAGTGTTCGATAGTGATGAACAAATAGTTAATTTCTTTATTAAGGAAGCTGCGAGTGCAGAAGAAAGAATACTGGTCGAGGAGGAAATGGAAGGAATGATTCAACTAAAGAATAACCACATTCCTAGGGGACTAATTTCACTTGAGAGCTTGTTTGATCAAAATGATAGGGTAGAGAAACATAAGATCAAGGTGGATGCAAAGGAGTATAAGGAAATGCAGTTGGAGTCTGATAAGGTCATTAAAGTTAGAACAGACTGTACGTCAGAGGAGCTCAAGGATATTAAAAATTTGTGTTATGAGTTTCTAGACATCATCGCTTGGAGCTATCATGATCTGAAAGGATATGATAAGAACGTGATCCAACACACCATTGAATTACAGGAAGGGGTGAAGCCTTTTCGGTAGAAATAATGACTTGTCAATCCTAAAATTGAAGTTCTTATGAAGGTAGAGTTACTAAAAATGTTGGAGGCAAAAATAATTTATCCTATCAAGCACTCAACATGGGTGGCAAAATTGGTTCCAGTTCGAAATAAAAATGGAGATATTCGCCTATGCGTGGACTTTCACAATCTGAACCAAGCATCTTTGAAATATCACTATCCTTTACCGTAGATCGATCAAATTCTACACGTAGTCACTGGAGCACAGAGATTTTCATTGCTTGATGGTTTCTTCAGCTACAACCAGATCTGGGTGAAAGATGAGGACCAACACAAAATGACATTTACTACAAAGTGGGGCACCTTCGCATATCAAAGAATGCCATTTGGTCTTTCCAATGCTGGTGCCACCTTTCAGAGAGCTATGGATGTCGCTTTTGGTGAGTTGTTGAATCGGATTATTGTAATTTACCTTGATGACATGACTATTTTCTCACATCGCAGGGAAGAGCACGTCTCTCATCTAAGGCAAGTGTTCGAAAAGTATCAGGAATTTGGAATTTCCATTAACCCGAAGAAATCCATTTTTGTTGTCAAAGAGGGAAAACTCTTGGGACATGTGATTTCACAAGAAGGACTGGCGATTGATCCTGTGAGAGCTGAGGCTCTCTTGAAATTACCATTTCCAGTTAACAAGAAGGATCTACAATCATTCTTTGGCCAGATCAATTTCATTCAAAAATTCATTACTGATTTTTCTCAGGTAGTAAAGCCAATGACTGAACTTCTAAAGAAGAATGCAGACTTCAAGTGGACAGAAGTAAGAAGATAGGCATTTAGGAAAATCAAGGAGAGAATCACCCAAGTGCCAGTATTGATTAATCCAGATTATTCAAAATATTTCATCCTTTACGTAGTAGGTGAACAGGAGAGTTATGCTGTTGTCCTCACTCAAAAGCAAGATGATGGGGATGAGAAACCGATTTCTTTCTTGAGTCAAGTCATTGCACCACACCAGGAGAAATATAACTTCATTGAGAAGAAGGTGTATGCTATCATGAAGTCTCTAAAGAAATTCTAGCATTTTGTTTCATAGAGTAGGATAGTCATCTATGTTATCCATCTAGATGTCAGAAATTTCATCATTCAAGGAGATATGGGTGATAAAAGAGTAGGTTGGGTTTCAAAAATTTAGGAATACAATGTGGAGATTCGGCCTACTAAGTTGGTTCATGGTCGGGCCCTCTGCCAAGAATTGGCCAAAAACGTAGCTTCTGGATCACTGGCTCCAGTACAATATGAGGTCATCGATGAGAGTAATCTTACCAATCAAGTAACAAGTGATCGTGACTGGATAGAGGACCTTGTCGAATTCTTCACATCCAAAAGATGTCCATCACATCTTGATGCCTCACAATGGTGAAGATTCAGACTATAGGTGCTCAGGTACGTCCTGTTGCCAAGTGGGCTATTCCATAAAAACATAGATGGAGTACTCCTCAGATGTGTGAAAGAGTCTGAAAAGCAAAAAATCTTGGAGGAGTTCCACTCTGGCTTATCCAACGAGCATTATGCAGGAAGGCCTATGGCCTTGAAGATCATCCAAGCTGGGTATTTTTGGCCTACTCTTTTCGTAGATGCACACAAGGTGAGCCAAAGTTGTGATAATTATCAGTGGTATGTTGGCAAGAATAAGAAAGCATCTCTGCCCTTGCATCCGATCCAGGTAGAAGCACCATTTCAGCAGTGGGGCTTGGATTTCATTGGAGTTATTGATCCTCATTCCTCCGTTGAGCATAAATATATCTTGACAGCGACCGATTATTTTACCAGGTGGGCAGAGGCCATTCCTACCAAGAAGGCAGACCAGGCTACAGTCATCTCCTTCCTAGAAGGATTGATTACCCATTTTGGTGTACCAGATACCATTGTAACAGATAACGGGACTCCATTTATTGGGGCAAAGATCATCGAATTTGCAAGCAGGTATGGGATTTATCTAAAGACTTCTTCCAATTATTACCCACAGGGAAACGGTCTGGCCAAATCCACAAACAAAAATTTGCTTTGGATCTTGAAGAGGACGCTTGGCAGCAACAAAAGGAGCTGGCATCTATTGTTGAATCAGGCTCTATGGGTGGATCGTATATCAGTGAAGAAATCTATTAAAACTTCCCCTTACTCCCTGGTGTATGGAAAAGAGGTAGTTTTACCCACCCACATCGAGCTTCCAGTTCTCCAGACCTTGCAATTGTTTAAATATGAAGATGATGAATCTGATCCAATGAGTGCAAGGTTGGCTCAATTGCTACAGTTAGAAGAGGAGAGAGAAAAGGCATATGTGGCTTTCACTGAACATGCTAAAATGATGTAGAAGTGGTTTGGTAAGAAGACAATAGAATGCAAGTTTTAGGTTGGAGATCTAGTCCTCAAGTGGAACGAGAACAAAGCCAAGCCAAGGAAGCACCACAAGTTTGACGCGATCTGGGAAGGTCCATTTCAAGTCTCAGGGGTAAATTCGGTGAATGCATATCATCTACAAGACATGGATGGTTGGGATCTTCCGATTCTAGTTAATGGCCTTCATTTGAAGGCTTATTTTTAGTGACATGATCAAAGGTGCAAGTATGTAAATATGTACAAATTTTATTTTCTGCAAGTATTTTACTACTTTATAAAAAAAAGAATGAAATTGATACCAAGCTACCCTCAAGGAAAATTTTACCTTTAAAAATGCTTCCTCTCTCTCTTCAAATTAACTTCACCCCAAAATAGTTCCTTAGTGCCACATTATGAGTTTCGAATGAAATTAATTATTGTATTTAGCAGGTTTGAAAGCTCCAAGGTTAAGTTGCTTTACTATCAAGATCAAAGGAGTTTGGGAAAGTAAGAGATGTTAACTTTGTATGAAGCCCTGGGCGACAAACGTTTTAGGAAAAATGTTCAAAGGCACCAAGTTGAAATGTATAAGTGGAAATTTTAATTGTTAAAAAATCAAAGTATGAAATATAAAAGTGTGTGGGGCCCAATTTCAAAATCATGGAGTGTAGCAAATTGAAAAGTGCTTTCGCCCCAAGGCTAGGGTGAAAACCTTATTTTCCTCCTTGTGGGGCAAACACATGATTAAAATGGGAAAATTTGACACGAAAAATGCCAAGTCATCATGGTGGGAAAGCTAAAAAGGTCTTTCATCCCAAAGTGGGGGTGAAACTCTCATTCGCCCCTTGTTGGGGTGAAAACATATCATAAAAAAAAATTAAGGTGCTAATTGC
This sequence comes from Wollemia nobilis, assembly GCA_028583015.1. Taxonomy (NCBI): domain Eukaryota; kingdom Viridiplantae; phylum Streptophyta; class Pinopsida; order Araucariales; family Araucariaceae; genus Wollemia; species Wollemia nobilis. The sequence continues at coordinate 8,192,056 of JAQPPZ010016467.1, read as the reverse complement.
AGCATCTGTGCCATTTGATTAAAGGAAATAATTTGAAATTCTTTCGCCCCAAATTTCCTCCCCCCCCCCCCCGGTATTAGCGGGTTTGATATAATGAGTGTGTCATGGTAATTGAAGGTGAGAATAGTCAATCGTGCTTTTGTCCCATGAGGGCGATGAAACTACCATTCACCTCTCACAGGGGTGAAGCGACATGAAAACATTTTAGTAGCATGGGGGTGTGCGACGACATTTTGAGCAAATGCATATACGAGGATTCGATAAAATTAGAATTGGAGCGAATAGGGGGAAAGGAAAGCAAGATTTTTCGTTCATAGCTCCAGTATTTTCTATAAAAAAATAAATTAAAATAGATAAAAAAAATAAATATTAAAGTTTTTTTAAATTGATTTTCTTTCCTAAAATATGGCACAAAAATAAAAAAAAAAAAAAATCAAAAGCTAAAGCTCGAGTTAAAAGGATTTAAAAAGTGCTTTTTCTAAATATGGGGCAAAAAAGAAAAGCAAAATATTATTTTAAAAGAAGGATTTTGCCATGAAAGTTGATCACATGGGTTGAAAGGTATTTTCAAGAGCATAGTAGAAAAGGGAAGTTCTCTCTCAAAGCGATTTCACCCATCAACACGTGGTGAAATTCTCAAGGTATTTGTGGTCACTTAAATATATTTTCGAAGCGTTTGATTGAAAACATGCACCCATATTTGTGTTGGGAGGCGTTTTGGTGTTTTCGGGAACCAAAATATCACAACATCAAAAGCAAGGATGCTCATTGGTCCACAGGTGGCATATTTTTTCAAAGCAGAAGTCAAGGAGTCAGAGCATGCTATTAGAGAGCATAACACAACAAAAGTACACATTTTGAAAAATATATTGCGATTGATGAAGGCGAATACCCAGTAAATCATGGGAAAACATGTTTATTGAGTGTACCAAGATGCACATCCTTCCAAATCCACCAGAGAGATTTATCATATTTACTGTGGTAGTTTGGGGAACATTCTATAAATAGAACAAGTAAAATCATTTAGAGATTAAAATTTAAAAACAAAATTGCTAGTGCATTTTTGAGCTTTCTGGTTGCAAAAGTTGCAGAGCGTTTCTAGGGTTACCATAATTTACACCATGGGCAAGAAAAGAGTAGAAGTGAAAGAAACCATAGAACCCAAGTAGTCGAAAAAGAAAGCAGAAGGTGGGAAGAAGTCCAAGAAATCCCGTAGAAATGAGAATGTGGATTTGGACCCATACTCTAACACCATGGTAGAGGTCGAGGACTACGTAATCACCAATAAGGGTATTGTTAAACTTTGACAAGATGTGGAATTCGTAGTTAAGAAAGGATTGACACTAGAGAGCCCTCTGACTGTGTCATATTATGCATAGTTATTTTGGTACTTATGTACGCCCGTACATGCTTACCCGGAGTTGGTGAAGTTGATTGCTCATTTTTATAACCCGGTTACTAGGACTGTTCAAAAGGTGAATGGGGAGGTGCTTTTCTCCATCTCGTTCGATGCAGTGAGACAAGCATTTGCCTATGGGTTAAAACCTCCCTCTGACATGATTTTCAAGAAACTGCACATTAATGAATAGGAGGAGAGATATGTGTCTACTGTAACAATGCGCTAGTTCATGGAGGTGCAATTAATTAGAGAGTCGCAGCTAGGGCAGTTGCCAAATCTGTCAAAGCCGCTTTCATATTTTAAGAGCCCAGATATTTTTTTGATGTTGGCGTGGGTTTGTGATCTCTCTATAGACTCCATGGTTCACAAATGGTAGGCGGTACTTGCATAGTGCATATCACAGGTGGAGTTTTATGCTCCAACGATGATGAGAAAAGGTACAAACCTGATTTATTTTGACTTGGATGATTTCATATATCAAAAAATGCACATTCAGTTGGAAAATATGAATACGGGAGAGGCAAATTCGTTCAAGCATACATCCTTCCTCGTCTGGTATTTCTTCTTTCATTTACATCAACATTTTTTATTTATTATGGTTAAACAAGTTGATGAGAAAAACAAGGTTTTATCGGTTTATATGTGGACTCCCACTCTATCAAGGAGGGAGTCATTTTATAATTTTAACCGCCTATTTTTGGGGCCCACCATTGAGCTGATTTGTGGCACAAGTGAAAGGGTGTCATGACAGATGCGAGAAGTCATTGTTACCATAGATAAGGGTGATATATTTTTGCTCACTCAAGGTGTAGTTGTACGAAATTTTGGCTTTACGAGCAAGCCATTTCTGCTTCCATATTTCACCATCGAGCATGTTTTTGCAATGGAGGTGGTACACCAGAATGATTATGTGAATTATGTATATGGAGCAGGGCACGGTAAGAGAACAACGTGCACCATGCCCTTTAAATTTGGTAGTATAGAAGTGAACTAGGTTGGCCAGAATAGGTTACTCACAAAGGCTCTCCAGGACCTGGGTCTGGTGGAACTACCACAAAGATGGAGATATGACCCATTGGGTCATTTTTTAGAAATAATTAAGGCCAAGCATTTTCATTGTTGCCCATGGCTAGATATTCAAGAAAATTGCAATAATTTTGAAGGGCGTGATTTGGAGTGGCATGTTGAAGCCATGATGTCACTTCCACCATGGCACGACTTCTATGAGCAAGAGGTTGAATATAACCCCGTAGTGCACAGAGATCACATTCCTCCACCAGGACTATTTGGCCAGATGAAAGAATAGCTACCTACATGGACTGAGGAGAAAATCATGAACTGGTGGATTATGCGGGTCCACAGGGGAAAAATTACATCATCCTATGGGTTGAATATGGATGAGGCATTTTTGGAGGCGTATGATGAATTTGTTAATGTCTATCAACCTATCACTTTCTCCAAGGTCATGCCTCAAAGTTTTCAAAAATTTGATAGTGAAGGAAGCATGGCTGAAGAAGAGCGCCCGAAAACTGAGGATGCGACACATGAGGAAGAAGAACAACCATTTGTTTTTAAAAGAAGATCTCAATGGGTGAAGTGAAGTATAGATGAGGCACCTCCTTTGGAGAAGCAAAGTGTAAAAGAGGCACTTCCTTTTCTTAAGGCTACAAAGAGGCCAAGAACCAATGTTGTTTCTTCATCCACTATTGCAGTTTTAGTTGTTACAGTTTCCATAGTTTCAGTTACTGTAGTTGCAGTAAATCCTCCTCTGCCAGCATTCATTGCTCAAGTTGGCATTGCCCAAGAGTTCCCATTAATAGAAGAGCAGTAGTTGGATCAACATATGGAGATCGTAGACCTCGAGGTAGAAGTAGAAAAGCAACAAGAAGAATCTATTTTGTAGCCACCTCCACCATCAACTCACATGGTGCTCATACCCGAAGGTACGTCTCCTCTTCCCTCTTCTTCCATTCAGGAGCAAGTAGTGGCTATCAGTTCATTTCCTTTAGTTCCTACATATGTTGCCCCTCCATTTGGTATACCTTCCATTTCCATTTTTCTCCCTACCTCTCACCTACAAGTCACTACTACTCCTTCTTCTCTTCCCCTCTCTTTGGCCTCCCTTTATTTTAGTTCATTTGCATCAGGTCTAAATCCATTTTTGCATCCCTCACCTTCCATTCCTATCACTACTTCCACTATAGCTGTAAGTATGCAAGCTCCTCCACGAGTGAGCGTAACTGTAGCTGAGCCTAGCTCTTCCATCCATTCCATTATTTTGGTCCCCCCTCTCATTTTCATTTTCTCTTCTTCCTTTGAGCTAGACCATGCACAGGTTCTACTCCCTTTCACACCATTTTTGGAGATGCAGGTGCTGCCCAAGATCAAGGTGATGCCCAAACAGCCAATCACAAAAAAAATTAATCATGCTCATCTCAGTTCATCGTAGTGGTTGAAGAGCCATAGGAGAAAGGAGGCACTTGCTCTAGCTAGGCCACTCAAGAAATTCACCTTCGATCCAGTTGCTATGGAGGCTCACACTACTAAGATAATTCCCCTGGTCCAAAAACCACAAGGAGAAATGATGTCGAGCGATTATGCTTATGAGATCATGATGGAGGACTTGAAAAAGATTGATCCTACTAAAAAATAGGGAATATCCAAGTTGATATGAGCTCAGTTTATTTGCACGATGAGTATTACAAGCAGATATTTTATGATGTCAAGGCAAATATTATCGAGCTTGAAGAAGCTTTGGTAGAGAGTAGAGAACAATAGGAGAAGATGGCAAAGGATATAGAATGTTGAACAATAGGTAAGAAGATAACCAAAAAGCAAAGGATGTGGAGGAGAGCAAAGTAGGCACGAGCACTAAAGATATAGCTTGATTCCATATAGAATCAACTGGTAGAGAAGGCTACGAAAGTCATGGGCTTCTCTCGTAAAGATAATTAAAGAGGCTCACCTTCGGTTGGCTCAAAGTTGTGAGAATTTAGTGGTAAGAGCAGTTCAGGTTCTACAATATCTCTATGAGGCTCGGATATAGATTCAATTGAGCCAACAAGTAGTGGATAGTATTGAGGAGATGTTGGAGCCACATTTGGAAATGGTCGTAAAGATTCAAGCCCTGGCTCAGTCTAATATGCGCATTCACCCCATGAGTGAGATGGACCGAGCCTGGTCTACCACAAAAGTTATTCTGCGTAGTTACTTCCATAGGTTGGATCTGGTGAGAGACGATGGAAATCTCCTTTTACCTAGGGCCAAGATCACCAAATTTGTAAGCAGGTATGAGATTTATCTGAAGACTTCTTCCAATTATTACCTGTAGGGAAATGGTCTGGCCAAATCCATGAACAAAAATTTGCTTTAGATCTTGAAGAGAACACTTGGCAACAACAAAAGGAGTTGACATCTATTGTTGAATTAGGCTCTATGGGTGGATCGTATATTAGTGAAGAAATCTATTAAAACTTCCCCTTACTCCCTAGTGTATGAAAAAAGAGGTAGTTTTACCCACCCATATCAAGCTTTCAGTTCTCTAGACCTTGCAATTGTTTAAAGATGAATATGATGAATCTGATCTAATGAGTGCAAGGTTGGTTCAATTGCTGCAGTTAGAAGAGGAGAGAGAAAAGACATATGTGGCTTTCATTGAACATGCTAAAATGATGCAGAAGTGGTTCAGTAAGAGGGCAAAAAAATGCAAGTTTCAGGTTGGAGATCTAGTCCTCATGTGGAACGAGAACAAAGCCAAGCCAAGGAAGCACAAGTTTGACACAATCTGGGAAGGTCCATTTCAAGTCTCTAGGGGAAATTTGGTGAATGCATATCACCTACAAGACATGGATGGTTAGGATCTTTCAATTTTAGTTAATGGCATTTATTTGAAGGCTTATTTTTAGTGGCATAATCAAAGGTGCAAGTATGTAAATATGTACAGATTTTATTTTTTGCAAGTATTTTACTGCTTTATAAAAAAAAAGAATGAAATTGATACCAGGCTACCCTAAAGAAAAATTTTACCTTAAAAAATGCTTCATCTCTCTCTTCAAATTAGCTTCACCCCAAAATAGTTCCTCAGTGCCAAATTATGAGTTTTAGGTGGAATTAATTATTGTATTTAGCATTTTTGAAAGCTCCAAGGCTAAGTTGCTTTACTATCATGATCAAAGGAGTTCGAAAAATTAAGATATGTTAATTTTGTATGAAGCTCTGGGCGATAAATATTTTAGGAAAAATGTTCAAAGGCACCAGGTGAAAGTATAAAAGCAAAATGGAAATGCTTTATTAAAAAATCAAAGCATGAAATATAAAAGTGTGTGGGGCCCAATTTCAAAATCATGGAGTGCAAGAAATTGAAAAGTGCTTTCATCCCAAGGCTAGGGTGAAAACCCCATTTGCCTCCTTGTGGGGCAAACACATGATTAAAAAGGGAAAATTCAACATGAAAGATGCCAAGTCATCATGGTGGGAAAGCTAAAAAGGGATTTCGCCCCAAAGTGGGGGTGAAACTCTCATTCGCCCCTTTTTGGGATGAAAGCATACCATAGAAAAAATTAAGGCGCTAATTGCAGCTCCTATGCCATCCGATTAAAGGAAATAATTTGAAACTCTTTCACCCTAAATTTTGGGCTTAAGTTTTACATGCCTTGCATCAGAATAATAATGGTTTGAGATAACGAGCGTGTCATGGTAATTGAAGGTGAGAATAGTCAATCGTGCTTTTACTCTGTGAGGGGGGCAAAACTCCCATTCACCTCTCATAGGGGCGAAGTGATATGAAAACATTTTAAAAGCATGGGGGTGTGCTCTGACATTTCGAGCAACTGCATATAATAGGATTCAATGAAATTTGAATTGGAGCAAATAGGGGGAAAGATAAGCAAGAGTTTTTTTCATAGCTCTAGTATTTTCTATAGAAAATAAAATAAAATAGATAAAAAAAAGCAAATATTAAAAAAAATTTAAATTGATTTTCTTTCCTAAATATGGCATGAAAATACAAAAAAAAAAAATCAAAAGCTAAATCTCGAGTTAAAAGGATTTAAAAAGTGCTTTTTCTAAATATGGGGTAAAAAAAAAAGTAGAAAATTATTTTAAAAGGACTTTGCCATGAAAGTTGATCACACAGGTTGAAAGGTATTTTCAAGAGCATAGCAGAAAAGGAAAGTGCTCTCTCAAATTGATTTCACCTATCAGCACGTTGTAAAATTCTCAAGGCATTTGTGGTCACTTAAATGCATTTTCAAAGAGTTTGATTGAAAACATGCACCTAGATTTGCATTGGGAGGCATTTTGGAATTCCAAAGAACAAAAATCTCACAACATCAAAAGTAAGGGCGCTCATTGGTACGTAGGTGGCAGATTTATTTTTCAAAGTAGACGTCAAGGAGTCATGGTATGCTATTCAAGAGCATAACATGATGAAAGCATACATTTCAAAAAAGATATTGTAGTTTATGAAGATGAATGCTTGGTAAATCATGGGAAAATATGTTGGTTGAGTGGATCAAGGCACACATCCTTTCGAATCCACTAGAGATATTGACCGTATTTACTGTGGTAGTTGGGGGTGCGTTCTATAAATAGAATAGGTAAAATCATTCAGAGATTAAAATTAAAAAAAAAATTGCTAGCTCATTTTGAGCTTTCTAGTTGCAAAAGTTGCAGAGCATTTCTAGGGTTGCCAGAATTTACACCATGGGCAATAAAAGCATTTTAGCAAAAGAAACCATAAAATCCAAGTAGTCGAAGAAGAAAGTAGAAGGTGGCAAGAAGTCTAAGAAATCCCATAGAAATGAGAATATGGATTTGGACTCGTACTTTAACACTATGGTAGAGGTCGGGGACTACATAATCACCTTTAAGGGTATTGTTAAACTTTGACAAGATGTGGAATTTGTAGTTAAGTAAGGATTGACACTAGAGAGCCCTTTGACTGTGTCATATTATGCATAGTCTCGTATATGTTTACCCATATTTGGTGAAGTTGATTACTCATTTTTATAACCCGTTTACTAGAACTATTCAAAAGGTGAATGGGGAGGCCCTTTTCTTCATCTCGTTCGATGCAATGAGACAAGCATTTTCCTGTGGTTTAAAACCTCCCTCTGACATGATTTTCAATAAACTGCACATTAATTAATACGATGAGAGGTATGTGTCTACTATAACAATGCGTTAGTTCATGGAGGTGAAATTAATTAGAGATTCGTAGCTAGGGCAGTTTCAAAATCTATCGAAGTTGCTTTAATATTTTAAGATCCTAGATATTTTTTCAATGTTGGTGTGGTTTTTTGACCTCTCTATAGACTCCACGGTTCACAAATGGTATGATGATTACACAATGACACTGAGAGGGGGGTTGAATCAGTGTAGCTATTAATTTTTATATCTACAGCATTTAATATGAAATAAAGAGAACTTGAAAACTGAAAAACAACTTGAACAAAAGAGCACACCACAACACTCAATATACCGAGGTTCACCAATTTGGCTACTCCTCAAAAATGACTGCTTGGACTCCAATCCAAATCCAGTCTTTGCAAAATCAATTTTACAAACACTTTACCAGCACCAACTGGAAGGAGCACCAACCCCTGTAATTTTCTGCTGCAACAGATGGAGCACCAACTCCTAGTACCAAGCACCAACTTGGACTGCAATTCTGATAAATTTAGAATGACATAAAAATTTCTTCACTTTATGCACGACCCTAACTGGTCTGCAATTAACCCAACTCTACACACTCTCACGGCTCTGCTTATTTTTCTCTTGATTCTTTTCTAACTCTCCTTTTACAGCAATTTCTCTCTAACAGCAGTAACATCTTCTCTGTACGATTATTATTTTATAACCTTTCAATTACGCATGCAGTCGAATCACATACTCTGACTGTTCGAATCCATGCAATACGGTTGTTCGGTTCCATGCACTTCGATTGTTTGAAACCCTGCAATACGTCTTTTGAAACCATGCAGTACGAAAATTTTGTTTCATGCACTTTGACTGTTCAATTTCTTCGAATGCGGCTTTTCGAATGCTTTTTCGAAATTCCATATATGATTCTTCGAAAGCTTTTCGATTCTTCATGTTCGGCTTTTCTGTATGCTTCAAATACGTCTGTTAGAATGCCTGCAAATACGACCTTTCGAATGCTTTTATTATCCTTCAAATTCGACTTTTTGAATGCGTTTCAATTATGCATGTTTGGCTGTTGCATTGCATGTCCAACACCTGTCAACGTTTAACTGTCTGCTTTTTCTGACACGTGTCACCTTGCATGCTCCTACGGGTTTTACCTGCCAGACTGTTACCTGTCGTGAAATCGTGACACTTTTAACTTATGCTGACGTCACCCTGAAGGTTGTCACGAAATCACGACCATTTTGGCCTTGAAAGCTTTTCCCCCGCTCATGTCGCGATATCGCGACACTTAGAACTTTTGCTGACGTCATCCTTAAGCATGTCGTGAAATCATGACCGTTTTGGCTCTTGCAAGCTTTCCCTGCATCTTGTCGTGATATCGCGACACTTTGAACTTTTGCTGACGTCATCCTCAATGTTGTCGTGAAATCGCGACGCTTTCGGCTTCCAACAGATTTCCTTTCATCCTGTCGCGAAATCGTTACACTTTTCAACTTTGCTGACGTCATCATCAATGCTGTCGCGATATCACGACACTTCCGGCTTCCAGCAGCTTTCCTCTCATCCTGTTATGAAATCACGACACTTTTCAACTTTGCTGACGTCATCATCCTGCTTGTCGCGAAATCGCGACACTTCTGGCTTTCGTACACTCTTCTTTGCCAACAGCAGCGAAAAAGGAACATGTCGTGAAATCGCGACACTTTGTTCTTCCGTACAACTCTCCTTGCCAACTCCAGCGAAAATGGAACATGTCACGAAATCGTGACACTTTGCTCTTTCGTACAGCTTTGCTTGCAAACTCCAGCGAAAATGGAACATGTCGCGAAATCGCGACGCTTTGCTCTTCCGTACAGCTTTGCTTGCAAACTCCAGCGAAAATGGAACATGTCACGAAATCGTGACGCTTTGCTCTTCCGTACAGCTTTGCTTGCAAACTCCAGCGAAAATGGAACATGTCGCAAAATCGTGACGCTTCTGGCTTCCGTACGCTCTTTGCTCCATGCAGTAGCGAAATCGCTACAACTTTGTGCCTTGTGCTTTTGACTTGTTACATCTTTAATTTTTGCAACTTTGAATGGTAGTGAAATCGCTACACCTTAGTTTCCCTTTGTTTCAACATGTAGCGCCATCGCTACACCTTAGTTTCTCTTTGTTTCAACACGTAGCAAAATCGCTACACCTTAGTTCCATGTATTTTCATCATGCAGCGATATCGCTACACCTTTGTTTCCATTCATTTCAACATGCAGCGATATTGCTACACCTTTGTTTCTTTCTCTGCCAGCATGTCGCGAAATCGCGACAGTTTAGCTTTCACTTTCTCTCTCCTCTGCCATGTCACGATATCGCGACAGTTTTGCTCGCATCTTCTCTCTCCCCGGACATGTCACGAAATCGCAACAATTTGGCGTGCATTTTCTCTCTCCTACTTTTTGTCCCGAAATCGCGACACATTTTCTCTCTCCTCAACAAAAAATCGACATGTCGCAAAATCGCGACATTTTCGGCTGCGCCTTCTCTCTCCTCGACCATGTCGCAAAATCGCAACAGAAAACATGTCGCGATATCGCGACAGTTTTCTTCCTTGTCTCTTTTTGCCAGTTTTTGAATCTGGGTCACTTCTGTTTTCCTTGAAACTTTTTGCACTTGATTTGACTGACCTCTGAACTGCATCAACTGCATCAATCTGACTGTGTTGACAACAATGACAATACTTTTGCAATTCTTTTGCTGCACCTTGCTCAACATGGTAGGTGGTACTTGTATAGTGCATATCACAAATGGAGTTTTATGCTCCAATGATAATGAGAAAAGGTACAAACCTTATTTATTTTGACTGGGATGATTTCATATATCAAAAATTCACATTCAATTGGAAAAGATGAATACGGGAGAGGCAAATTTGTTCAAGCATACATCCTTCCTCATCTAGCATTTCTTCTTTCATTTACATCAACATTTTTAATTTATTATGGTTAAACCAGTTGATGAGAAAAACAAGGGCTTGCCGGTTTATATATGGACTCCCACTCTATCAAGGAGAGAGTCATTTTATAATTTTAACCGCCTATTTTTGGGGCCTACCATTGAGCTGATTTGTGGCACAAGTGAAAGGGTGTCACGGCAGATGCGAGAAGTCATTGTTACCACAGATAAGGGTGATATCTTTTTGCTCACTCAAGGTGTAGTTGTACAAAAATTTGGCTTTACGAGCAAGTCATTTTTGCTTACACATTTCATTATCGAGCATGTTTTTGCAATGGATTTGATACACCAGAATGATTATGTGAATGATGTATATTGATCAGGGCATGGTAAGAGAACAACTTGCACCATATCCTTTAAATTTTGTAGTATAGAAGTGAACCATGTTTGCCAAAATAGGTTACTCGTAGAGGCTCTCCATAATATGGGTTTGGTGGAACTACCACAACAATGGATATTTGACCCATTGGGTCATTTTTTAGAAATAATTAAGGACAATCATTTTCATTGTTGTCCATAGCTAGATATTCAAGAAAATTGAAATAATTTTGAAGGATGCTATTTGGAGTGGCATGTTAAATCCACGATGTCACTTCCATCATGGCACAATTTTTATGAACAAGAGTTTGAATATATCCCCATAGTGCATAGAGATCACATTCCTCCACCAGGACTATTTGGCCAAATGAAAGAATAGCCATCTACATGGACTGAGGAGAATATCAAGAACTGGTGGATTATGTGGATCCATAAGGGAAAAATTACATCATCCTATGGGTTGAATATGGATGAGGCATTTTCAGAGGTGTATGATGAATTTGTTAACGTCTATCAACCTATCGCTTTCTCTAAGGTCGTGCCTCAATATTTTTAAAAGTTTGATTGTGAAGGAAACATGGCTGAAGAAGAGTAACTGAGGATGCGACCCATGAGGAAGAAGAACAACCATTTGTTTTTTAAAGAAGATCTCAACAAGCAAATCATAGTATAGACGAGGCACCTTCTTTGGAGATGCAAAGTGTAAAAGAACTACTTCATTTTTTGAATTCTACAAAGAGGCCAAGAACCAATGATGTTTCTTCATCCACTATTGTGGTTTTAGTTGTTACAGTTTCCATAGTTGCATTAAATCCTCCTCTACCAGCATTCATTGTTCAAGTTGGAATTACCTAGGAGTTACCATTAATAGAATAGCAGTAGTTGCATCAGCATATGGAGATCGTAGACCTCGAGGTAGAAGTAAAAAAGCAACATGAAGAATCTATTTTGTAGCTACCTCCACCATCAACTCATATGGTGCTCATACCTGAAGTTACATCTCCTCTTCCCTCTTCTTCCATTCAGGAGCAAGTAGTCGCTATTAGTTCATTTTCCTTAGTTCCTACAGTTGTTGCCCCTCCATTTGGTATGCCTTCCATTTCCATTTTACTCCCTACCTCTCACCTGCAAGTCACTACTACTCCTTCTCTTCATCTGTCTTTGGCCTCCCTTTCTTTTAGTTTATTTGCATCAGGTTCAAATCCATTTTTGCATCCTTCACCTTCCATTTTGTCACTACTTCCACTATAGTTTTAAGCATGCAAGCTCCTCCAAGAGTGAGCGTAACTGGATCTAATCCTGGCTCTTACATTCATTCTACTATTTCGGTCACCCCTCTCATTTTCATTTTCTCTTCTTCATTTGAGCTAGACCGTGCACATGTTCTTCTCCTCTTCATGCTATTTTTAAATATGCAAGTGCTTCCCAAGATCAAGGTGATATCCAAACAACCAGATGCCAAAATAATTAATCACACTCATATAAGTTCATCATAGTGGCTGAAGAGCCACAGGAGAAAGGAGGCACTTGCTCTAGATAGGCCACTCAAGAAATTCACCTTCGATCTAGTTTCTATGGAGGTTCACACTACTAAAATAATTCTCCTATTCCAAAACCCTCAAGGAGAAATGATGTCAAGTGATTATGCTTATGAGATCATGATGGAGGACCTGACAGAGATTGATCCTACCAAAAATTAGGGAATATCCAAGTTGATATGAGCTTAGTTTATTTGCACGGTGAGTACTACAAGTAGATATTTTATGATGCTAAAGCAAATATTGTTGATATTGAGGTTGCTTTGGTAGTGAGTAGAGCACAATAGGAGAAGATGACAAAGGATATAGAATGTTAGAAACAACAGGTAAAAGATAACCAAAAAGCAAACGATGTAGAGGAGTAGCCGGCACAGGAACTAAAGATATAGCTTGATTCCATATAGAAGCAACTGGTAGAGAAGGCCATGAAATCCATGGGATTCTCTCAAAAGGCAATTAAAGAGGCCCACCTTCGGTTGGCTCAAATTTATGAAAATTTAACGATAAGAGTAGTTCAAGTTTTGCAATATCTCTATGAGGCCCGAATACAGATTCAATTGAGCCAACAAGTAGTGGATAGTATTGAGGAGATACTGGAGCCACATTTGCAAATAACCATAAATATTCAAGCCCTAGCTCAATCTAATGTGTGCATTCACCCCATGAGTGAGATGGACCAAGACGGGTCTTCCACCAAAGTTATGTTGTGTAGTTACTTCCACAGGTTGGATCTGGTAAGATACAACATAAAGCTCCTTTTACTTGGGGCCAAGATCACCAAATTTGTAAGCAAGTATGAGATTTATCTGAAGACTTCTTCCAATTATTACTTGTAGGGAAACGTTCTGGCCAAATCCATGAACAAAATTTTGCCTTAGATCTTGAAGAGGATGCTTGGCAACAATAAAAGGAGATGGCATCTATTTTTGAATTAGGCTCTATGGGTTCGTATATTAGTGAAGAAATCTATTAAAACTTCCCCTTACTCCCTAGTGTATGAAAAAGAGGTAGTTTTAGCCACCCATATCAAGCTTTCAGTTCTCTAGACCTTGCAATTGTTTAAATATGAATATGATGAATCTGATCTAATGAGTGCAAGGTTGGCTCAATTGCTGCAGTTAGAAGAGGAGAGATAAAAGGCATATGTGACTTTCATTGAACATGCTAAAATTATGTAGAAGTGGTTCGGTAAGAAGGCAACAAAATGCAAGTTTCAGGTTGGAGATCTAGTCCTCATGTGGAACAAGAACAAAGCCAAGCCAAGGAATCACAAGTTTGACACAATCTAGGAAGGTCCATTTCAAGTCTCTAGGGGAAATTTGGTGAATGCATATCATCTACAAGACATGGATGGTTAGGATCTTATGATGGAAATATGCCAAGTCATCATGGTGGGAAAGCTAAAAAAGGATTTCACCTCAAAATGGGGGTGAAACTCTCATTCACCCATTTTTGGGATGAAAGCATACCATAATAAAAAATTAAGGCGCTAATTGCAGCTCCTATGCCATCCGATTAAAGGAAATAATTTGAAACTCTTTCACCCTATTTTGGGCTTATGTCTTACAGTCCTTACGTCAGAATAATAATGGTTTGAGATAATGAGATGGTCATGGTAATTGAAGGTGAGAATAGTCAATCATGTTTTTGCCCCGTGAGGGGGGCGAAACTCTCATTCACCTCTCACAGGGGCGAAGTGACATGAAAACATTTTAAAATCATGGGGGCGTGCTATGACATTTTGAGCAACTGCATATAAGAGGATTCGATGAAATTAGAATTAGATCAATTAGGGGGAAAGAAAAGCAAGAGTTTTTGTTCATAGCTCTAGTATTTTTTATAAAAAATAAAATAAAATAGATTACAAAAAATCAAATATTAAAGTTTTTTTAAATTGATTTTCTTTCCTAAATATGGCACGAAAATATTAAAAAAAATCAAAAACTAAAGTTTGAGTTAAAAGGATTTAAAAAGTGCTTTCTATAAATATGGGATGAAAAAGAAAAGCATAAAGTTGTTTTAAAAGGACTTTGCCATGAAATTTGATCACACAGGTTGAAAGGCATTTTTAGGAGCATAGCAGAAAAGGAAAGTGCTCTCTCAAAGCAATTTCACCCATCAGCACGTTGTGAAATTATCAAGGCATTTGTGGTCACTTAAACGTATTTTCAAAGCATTTGATTGAAAACATGCACCTGGATTTGCATTGGGAGGCATTTTGGCATTCCCGAGAACCAAAATCTCACAACATCAAAAGTAAGGGCTCTCATTGGTCCATAGCTGGTAGATTTATTTTTTCAAAGTAGACGTCAAGGAGTCATGGCATGTTATTCAAGAGCATAACACGATGAAAGCATACATTTCAAAAAATATATTGTAGTTTATGAAGATGAATTTCTGGTAAATCATGGGAAAATGTGTTGGTTGAGTGGATCAAGGCACACATCCTTTCGAATCCACTAGAGATATTGACCATATTTACTATGGTAGTTGGGGGTGCATTCTATAAATAGAATAGGTAGAATAATTTAGAGATTAAAATTTTAAAAAATATTTGCTAGCACATTTTTGAGCTTTCTAGTTGTAAAAGTTGCAGAGCATTTCCAGGGTCGCCAGAATTTACACCATGGGTAAGAAAAGCATAGAAGCGAAAGAAACCGCATAATCCAAGTATTCAAAGAAGAAAGTAGAAGGTGGAAATAAGTCCAAGAAATCCCATAGAAATGAGAATGTGGATTTGGACTAGTACTCTAACACCATGGCAGAAGTCGGGGACTACATAATCACCTTTAAGGGTGTGGAATTCATAGTTAAGCAAGGATTGACACTAGAGAGCCCTCTAACTGTGTCATATTATGCATAGTCATTTTAGTACTTATGTACTCCCGTACATGCTTACCTAGGGTTGGTAAAGTTGATTACTCATTTTTATAACCCAGTTACCATAATTGTTCAAAGGTGAATGGGGAGGCCCTTTTCTCCATCTCATTCGATGTAGTGAGACAAGCATTTGCCTATGGGTTAAAACCTCCCTCTGACATAATTTTATTAAACTGCACATTAATGAACAGGATGAGAGGTATGTGTCTACTGTAACAATGCGCAAGTTCATGGAGGTGCAATTAATTAGAGAGTCACAGCTACGACAGTTTCCAAATCTATCGAAGCTACTTTCGGATTTTAAGAGCCAAAATATTTTTGATGCTGGTGTGGATTTTAGGCCTCTCCGTAGACTCCACGGTTCAAAAATGGTAGGTGGTACTTGCATAGTGCATATCATAGGTGGATTTTTATGCTCCAACAATAATGAGAAAAGGTACAAACTCGATTTATTTTGATTGGACTGATTTCATATATTCAAAAAATGCACATTCAGTTGGAAAAGATGAATATACGAGAGGCAATTTTGTTCAAGCATACATTCTTCCTCATTTGGTATTTCTTATTGCATTTACATAAATATTTTTCATTTATTATGGTTAAACCAGTTGATGAGAAAAACAAAGGCTTTCCAGTTTATATATGGACTCCCACTCTATCAAGGAGAGAGTCATTTTATAATTTTAACCGTCTATTTTTGGAGCCCACCATTGAGCTAATTTGTGGAACAATTGAAAGGGTGTCGTGGTAGATGCGAGAAGTGATTGTTACCACAGAGAAGGGTGATATATTTTTTCTCACTCAAGGCGTAGTTGTACAAATTTTTGGCTTTATGAGCAACCCATTTTTGCTTCCATATTTCAACATCGAGCATGTTTTGAAATGGAGGTGGTACACCAGAATGATTATGTGAATGATGTATATGGAGCAGGGTGCAGTAAGAGAACAATTTACACCATATAATTTAAATTTGGTAGTATAGAAGTGAACCAGGTTGACAAAAATAGGTTACTCACAGAGGCTCTCCATAATTTGGTTCTGGTGGAACTACCACAACGATGGAGATTTGACCCATTGGGTCATATTTTATAAATAATTAAGGCCAAGCATTTTCATTGTTGTCCACATCTAGATATTTAAGAAAACTGTAATAATTTTGAAGGACGCTATTTGGAGTGGCATGTTGAAGCCATGATGTCACTTCCATCATGGCACAATTTTTATGAACAAGAGGTCGAATATAACCCCATAGTGCATAGAGATCACATTCCTCCACCAGGACTATTTGGCCATATGAAAGAATAGCTGCCTACATGGACTAAGGAGAAGATCAGGAACTAGTGGATTATTCGGGTCCATAAGGGAAAAATTACATCATCCTATGGGTTGAATATGGATGAGGCATTTTCAAAGGCGTATGATGAATTTGTTAACGTCTATCAACCCATCACTTTCTCTAAGGTCATGCCTCAAAGTTTTTAAAAATTTGATAGTGAAGGAAACATGGCTGAAGAAGAGCGTCAGATAACTGAGGAAGAAAAACATGAGGAAGAAGAACAACCATTTATTTTTTAAAGATATCAACAATCAAAGCGAAGTATAGATGAGGCACCTTCTTTGGAGACACAAAGTGTAAAAGAACTGCTCCATTTTCTGAAGGCTACAAAGAGGCCAAGAATCGATAATGTTTCTTCATCCACTATTGTAGTTTCATTTGTTATAGTTCCCATAGTTGCATTAAATCCTCCTCTACCAGCATTCGCTGTTCAAGTTGGCATTACCTAGGATTTCCCATTAATAGAAGAGCAGTAGTTGGATCAACATATGGAGATCATAGACCTCAAGGTAGAAGTAGAAAAGCAACAAGAAGAATCTATTTTTTAGCTACCTCCATCATCAACTCAAATGGTGCTCATACCTGAAGGTACATCTCCTCTTCCCTCTTCTTCCATTCAGGAGCAAGTAGTAGCTATCGGTTTATTTTCCTTAGTTCCTACATATGTTGCCCCTCCATTTGGTATGCCTTCCATTTCTATTTTTCTCCCTACCTCTCACCCACAAGTCACTACTACTCCTTATTCCCCTGTCTTCGGCCTCACTTTCTTTTAGTTTATTTACATCAGGTTCAAATCCATTTATTGCATCCTTCACCTTTCATTCTATCACTACTTCCACTGTAGCTGTAAGTATGCAAGATCCTCCAAGAGTGAGCGTAACTGGATCTCAGCTTGACTCTTACATTCATTCTACTATTTTGGTCACCCCTCTCATTTTTGTTTCCTCTTCTTCCTTTGAGTGAGACCATGCATAGGTTCTGCTCCCCTTCATGTTATTTTTAGAGATGCAAGTGCTACCCGAGATCATGATGATATCCAAGCATCCAGATGCCAAAAATATTAATCACGCTCATCTCAGTTTGTCGTAGTGGCTAAAGAGCCATAGGAGAAAGTAGGCACTTGCTCCAGCTAGGCCACTCAAGAAATTCATCTTTTATCAAGTTGTTATGGAGGCTCACACTCCTAAAATAATTTCCCTAGTCTAAAAACCATAAGGAGAAATGATGTCGAGTGATTATGCTTATGAGATCATGATGGAGGACCAGACAAAAATTGATCCTATTGAAAAATAGGGAATATACAAGTTGATATGAGCTTAGTTTATTTGCACGGTGAGTACTACAAGCAGAGATTTTATGACACTGAAGCAAATATCATTGAGATTGAGGTTGCTTTGGCAGTGAGTAGAGCACAACAGGAGAATATGACAAAGGATATAGAATTTTAGAAAAAATAGGTAAAATATAACCAAACATTAAAGGGTGTAGCAGAGCAGTAGGTACAAGCACTAAAAATATAGCTTGATTCCATACATAATCAACTGGTAGAGAAGGCCATAAAATCCATGGGCTTATCTTAGAAGGCAATTAAAGCGGCTCGCCTTTGGTTGGCTCAAAGTTGTGAAAAGTTAGCGGTAAGAGCTTTTCATGTTCCTGTTGTATCTCTATGAGGCTCGAATACAGATTCAATTGAGCCAGCAAGCAGTGGATAGTATTGAGGAGATACTAGAGCCACATTTGGAAATAACTGTAAAGATTCAAGCCCTGGCTTAGTATAATATGCACATTCACCCCATGAGTGAGATGGGTCGGAGCTTGGTCTTACACAAAATTTATGCTATGAAGTTATTTCCATAGGTTAGATCTGGTAAGAGAAGGTAGAAAGCTCCTTAACACAATGTAGTAGGATCATAATATTTTGATGCTCTCGTTGATATGGGATTTCCAAATTTTACTGATGAATGGAGTGAGCCACTATCGAAGGAACAGTTAGAAGCATCCTAGAAGAATTTTGTGGAGGACACATCAAAAATTGACAAGTGTAAAGAGTCGATTACGAAAGAACAAGTGTTACCACTCATGAAAAAGTTCATTCACATGGAGTCATCCTTGTTTAAGTTATCTCAAATATATAAGCACCTTAGCCTGGAGGATACCCAAAATTTAGGGTATATTTACAAATCACTTAGTGTTCCTTGTTTATTCACCACAAACACTTGGGTTGAAGTAGTTACGGTTTATGAAATAACCGATGAAAGTTTAAAGGAATAGTAATATCAAACCGTAGTAGAACAAGCAGTAGTGGAGCAAGCAACAACAAAATAGGCAGTAGCATAACAAGTGATGGTTGAGAAGGTAGCAGTTGAACAGGTGTGAAAAAACATCTAAATCAGAAGCATCGACCAAGGCATCCTATAATAAGGACCACTAAAATCCCAATGGATAAAGGCCTAGGATCACTTGCATCCACACGATTTGGATACCCCACAAGCTACCATAAATATTGACAGTTTTGCATCTTGTCACATTAGAATTTTTGATTGAGTTTTGATTAACAATGTTGTTGTAAAAGCATAAAATATAGTAAATTGATGCTGCAGTGTTTCCTATAATGTGTTGCAATTCATTTTTATGTGTTAATCTTCTTATTTGTTTTCATGAGTTTCATGTTTGGAAATAATGGGTGTTACAAGAAAAAATGGTTGTGATAAATGATTTAAAAAATTGGTTGGAATCACTCGAAGACGTTGATAAAAACAACGCTTAAATATTAAGGAAAAAATAGATGAAACGGCTTTTTCACCCCAAGAGAAGGACAAAATTCTTTATCGCCCTTCCTCAGGGTGAAGACAACTTTATTTTTGAGAGAATGGTAAAAATGTGTTCACCCCAAAAGTGGAGTGACAAACCCATTCACCCCACTTCAAGGCGAATGTAAAATTAAAAAGGGAAAAGAAATGCTAAGTTTGGCAAAATGACTTTCACCCCAAGTGAGGGGTGAAAATCCCTTTTGCCCCTCCTTGAGGTAAAAAAACATCCAAATATTTAAGTTTGTGGTGGGTTTTAAGTTGAAGAACGAAAAAAATGAGAAGTCTGTTCATCCCAAAGGTGGGGCAAAAGCAACATTCACCCCACTTTGGGGTGAACATCATTTAAAATTGGAGGATGATTCACCCAATTAGTGCATTGAAACGTCAACTATACTTTCACTTCAAGTGAGGGGTAAAACTCCCTTTCACCCCTCCTTGGTGTGAAATCCCAACAACGGTGAGTTCAGAAGTGTTGCGCCATGGGTTACACTAAAGCGTTGTTTGTGAAACAATAATGTTTTTTACCCTCATTTTAGGAAAATGCCAAGCAAAGGCAATAAGGTACCAAGTTGTGACATTAAAAGGTTAAGGCTCTTTCACCCCAAGAGAAGGATAAAACTACCTTTCACCCCTTCATGAGGTGAAATCATATGGGAAAAGAAAATTTTGTGGGCCCCATAGTGTCACATATTTGAAAAGGGAGTTTTAAATGTTTTCATCCCAAGAGAGGGGCAAAAATCCCATTTGCCCCTCCTTGGGGCGAACGTATATTTCAAAGTTAACATAGAGTTTTTAAAGGAAGCCGCAAACAACACTTTCACCCCATATAAGGAGCGAAACTCTCATTCGCCCCTCCCTGGGGTAAAACGACATGAAGATGGGTAAAAGCATTGAAAATAAAAACGAAGGAATAAAAAGGTGTTTTGCCCAAGGGAGATTGTTGTTATGGGATGAATGTGATGAAATGAATTAAGTTGTGGGTTGTGTATTCAGTAAAATTATATGGAGCAATGCAAAGCATGACTCAGAGGCACAGATTGAGTGAAATTATAAAAATTGTTGCTTTGGGGATGCCCTCTTCATCGAGAAGCAAGAATAAGGAGGAAATGTTGAAATTCAAAATTGATTGCTTTCATCTATTACTCTGTATTGGGTGAATATGATTTTAATCATTGAAGAAGACTTTTCAAAGGTGCCAAGATCAAAGAATAATATATATTTAATAATTGGGTGTAAAAGGTTATTTTTCCCAGTTTTATGCTAAAAATGTTGTAGGATTAATGATCACATAATGATTTTCATGAGTTCCAAGACATTCTATACAAGGATAAATTTCTAAAGAATAATAGAGGCATCAAGTCAACGACCATATTTGTAGTTTCCATGCATCGAAGCCCGAAGTTGTTGGTTTCCCAAGAATTTTCCCTTGAAAGCTAGATCATTGTCTCAGAAAGAAAATTTTCAAGAAATCCAAGGATAAATTTCTTCACAAAGGTTCTTCATCTGTAAAAAAATTATTTTTTATGTATTAAATGGATAGAGATGAAAACATCTATAAATACTAGACATTTTCAATGTAAAAAGGGAGGATAGACATTCTGCAAAAAAACTATTCAAGTTTTCTACATAAATAAGAGGAATTTGGCTTCTGATTTTTGCAAGCAATTTCTATGCATGATTTCTTTCTACTATAAGCATTTCTATTTTATAATCATGTTTGTTATCTACTGCTAAGTTCAAATTCTGCATCTAGATTTAAGCACTACCTGGTGGGGGAGTGAGTACTAGAATGTAATTTTGAAAGTTGTCTCCGTGGAATTGTAAGTGAATTCTTTGCTTCCTTTCTATTCTATGTTGCTATAATGCTTGGTTGGAATTCCTGCTACTAGTCTATCCTCAATCCTACATCCTCTATCCTGTGGCTATATTTCCCATTTCTTTATGTTATTTCCATTTCTTTCCTACAACTCTAGTCTTAAACCGGTGTAGGATTAGTAAGGGAGCCATACCTCTCTAGAGAGTGGCATGGGGGAAATTTCTTTCCTCCAACCTTTCAATATTGTCCGTGTCTAGGGCGCACAAATGCATGTTTGTATTTTAGGTAGATATTTGACCAACACTTATTTACTTAATTTAAGTTTCTTGGAGTGATAAGTAGAAGTAGAGAATATTTAATTCTAAAGTTTTTGAAAGGTTTGATTTTATTTATTTTTTATATTCAAAGCATAAAGAATATTTGCAAATTATTTTTGGAGATCAAATTTATAAATTTTAAATTTGTAAAATTCTTTCTTTTTAGTTTGTAATAATTTAGGGAGTCATAAGGAATTCAACTTCAAAGATTTTTAAAAATTTTAGAAACTTGAAAATTTATCATTCAAAACCTAGGAAGTCATAAGGTAGTCAACTTCAAAGGTTATATGAGTGCCACCATGTCTATCAATAAATTTTTTCTTTAAAAGTCTTAACTTCTCAAAGGTCCTAATTATGCTTCATGAAAACTCAAAGTAAAATTCGTTTTAATAGTAGAAAATATTTGGGACATTATTAGAGGAAAATTAAACCTGCTAAAGGTGATAGAGAAATTCAAAAATATGAAGAAGAAGAAGAAGCAAATATCCTCATGATAATAAAATTTGTAATTACATATGAGATACAACCTTACATAAGCACAGTAGTAACCTCTACAAAATTCTAGAATACTTTAGCCAAGATATTTGAAGGAAAGAACAAAGCTACTATTTTGAATCTTCAAACTCAGTTATATTCATTTTAAAATTAATAATTGTGAAAGCATTGAATTATCTTTAAGAAGAATGGCATACATAAAAGTAAAACTATTAACTATAGGAGAAAAGGTAGAGGACAAATTTCTTGTTCAAGTGACCTTGAGAACTCTTCCAAAAACCTATAAGAACCTGGTTATGTAATTCCAAATTATAAGCAAAGATACTTCATTTGATGAGTTAGTCAATATTCTATAGGAGAATGAAGTAGAGAATTTAGTCAAATATGTGATGACTAACAATAATTTAGTATCAAAATACAACACACAAGGAAATGTTACTTCAACATAAAGCGACAAGTTAAATAGGAGTCAGATATGTAGGAGGAATCATAATACATTTTTTTGTAGATATAATCCAAGGAATTAGTGTCAAGGAAATTAGATAATTCAAAGTGATCAAAAAATAGGCCAATACAGGTAAGACAATATCAAACTTAGTATCATCCAAATTAGAAACAATTTCAATGTCAGTATCCTTCTCATTACCAATATAATCAACCACAATTGCAATATAGAGAATGAAATCAAAAGGGTCATCTAGCTCAAAAAATTCAAGAACTAGAAGAAATTGTAGAAGAAAATGAAGTCAAAGATCTTTCAGAAAAATTAGTAATTCATGAAGATAATTTTTTGAAAGATAGTAATCACTCACTTGATCATAATATAGAAAGTCAGTAGACTTATAAAAGCAAGAAAGAACAACACAGACTCTAGGATTAGGAGGAAGGTCATTTGAAGACTAAAGTCTTCAATAACCAAATAATATAATACAGGGGGTGTTGGATAATATTACATTATTTGATACATACCAATGTACCACCTTGGTACATTATTATAAATATTAGATTACGGTTGTATCCTATATTAGAGTGTGAATTAATATTTCATGTAATATTATAATAATATGCAGGAAATGCACAAGTGTCATGAGTGTAAATGTGCACAAGTGTCCAATATGTAAGTGTGTACATATGTACTTAGATTAGGAAGAGTTATGTGAAGAGTCAATTCCAAGTGTACATACAAGATAGTGTCATGTGTATGCAAGTGTCAAGTAGAGAAGCCAAGAGTCATAAGGCTTAGCATATGGAGAGGAAGGTTCGTGGTAACCAAAGAGTCATCCTAGAAAGGCTATATATTACTTCATAAAAGATATTATCATATATCATATCATATCATATCATAGTCTACATTGTGTCCTATATTGTTATCTCTATGAGATATTCATAACAGAAAGAAGAGTAATACAAGTTTGCATACATTTGAGCAACTGATATTGTAAGTGTTGTGATATTATATATTTTAGGTTTTACATTCATATTTCAATATATTATTGAATGTTATTCAATATATTATTAATCATTAATAATACATATTAGTTGTATCATTTATCTTTGTTATAATATCATTATTGGATCCATTATATTGCAACTTCATTCTATTATATCCAGTGATTATTTTCTTGTGGTAATTTATATTAAGTATTATAGCATCAAAATCTAACAATTGGTGGAAAACATGTGACATGACAACAATATACTAAACAAATAATTCAAAGTATTGCTATTTTTTGCCTACATAATGTAAGAAAATACTTTGCTATGAATATTGAACATATTGTTCCAACCATATTGGATACCAACTAGTACATATAATTTGTTCTCTCAATGCAAGTATTGTCTACTAGTTTGAAACAAAAAATGGTGACTATTGAGATTTTTCAATTGCAAGAAACAAAAAATACCTTCTAGTTGTAACTTCTTTGTCTGTAGTTAGAATTTAGTTGTGGTGTTTTCAACTGTACATCCTGAGTGTTATACTTTTAGCATATCCCTTTAAATTGTTTGTCTAGTAGTTTGGAACAAAAAATGGTCACTATTGAGATTTTCCAATTGAAAGAAACCAAAAATACCTTCTAGTTATACTTCATCTGTAGCTAGGATTTAGTTTTGTTGTTTTCAACTACAGCTCCTAAGTATTAGATAATTCAAGAAGTTGTCAACATAGTCATTCAAATTGTGTGTATGTAGATTATAACAAGTTAGTCATGATCAAAATTAGAGTGAGAAAGAGAATTTAGGAGTTGATCAATAGTCATAATAGCAATAGACTCTTTTCTGTATTACTTTATAGTAATAGTAATAAAACATATCTACATTACATCTATATAGGCTTTTGATTTTGATTTATGCCATAGGGAAACTACATCTACCCTTGAAGAAAGGGCATGTTGCAAGGTGTTTGGTTTGCAAGAACTCTCATGAGAAGTATTATTATGCCCAACCTTGGAGAAAGGGCCTGTTGTAAGGTGGTTTATTTGCAAGAACTCTCATGAGCAATATTATTTCTTTATGTTCTCACAAATAATTATAATTTATTCGTCTGCAATTCATAATAATTGTTTTTAATTGTTTTTATTTCTGTAGCTTGATTAAATGAATGGTATACATGTATTTAAATTATTCAATAATTTTATTATTTTTATTTCTTAAATATGTAGTTTTCACTACATTAAGTTTATGTAGTTTCACAATTTTATTATTCAACTTGCAGTTTTGTTCCATTCTTTCATCCTAAGGAATCTTTGGATGAGGTGTAAAATCTTAGGTCCTCTATAAATTTCCGTAATACATAGACACTATCCATTACCTTATAACTAGACCTACATAGATTGATATATCTAGTACTTATCACTTTTTATGTCATTTGAAGGGAGGTTTTCAAGTTACAGTACTTATATATTTGTATACATTATAAGGATAGATTGAATTTAAGGTTGACATTCAAGCCAAATTACTCTCTATAAAATTACTTATGTTTTCTAGACGTAAGGAAAAAGAGGACAACTTTTATTAAATAATTAAGGCACCTAGTTCATAGGGTCTGTTAGCTTATAAAGCTTTAATATTAAATGTAAATCTCACTGAAAATAGTCACAAGATCTAATATAGTGAAGTTGCAATATAATAAATCAAATAATAACTCAATTTAATATCAAACATAATATCTCATTAGAATACTCACATAAACATGCTCACAATATTGCATGCTATTGAATAAAGATCTACTAATGCAAGCATAAAGCTTTGCATATTCGATTGATAATTACAATGCTTTGTTATAAATATATAATTGTATGTGACTCTTGATATGCTACAATCTTGACCTTTACTCTTCTTAACAACTCTTAAATTTCCTATTCTAAGGACACGTGCACACTTACATATTAGACACTTGTGCACATTTACACTCATAACACTTGCACACATATTTACATGACACTTGTGCATTTCCTACACATTATTACATTATATAAAATATTAACTCACTCACTAATCTAAGACACAACCCTAATCTAATATTTACAATAATGTACCAAGGTGGTACATTATCATGTATGAAATAATGTAATAGTCTCCAATACCCCTTGTATTACATTATTTAGTTATTGAAGACTTTAGTCTTCAATCAAGGTCTCTATATTTCCTTCTTCAATTTGCAAATGACTTTGTAGTGCAACCTACTATTGTCCTCTTATCCTTTTTATCATCTTCATTTTTGGATTTACCCAATTTCTTTTATGGTAGAAATATTTGCTATTATCATTTCTTGTATTTTGTCTTTCATAATATTCAATAGTGTTATTTTGGACTAATATAATATCCTTAGAGAAACCACTTTATTCTAAAGCATATATTATATTTTTAATTTATTGTGTAGCTTCTATTTTATTTTGATTCTTGATGAAACATTTGTTAACTCTAGATATATTTTTGAGAAACTGATATTGTAAGTGTTGTGATATTATATATTTTAGGTTTTACATTCATATTTCAATATATTATTGAATGTTATTCAATATATTATTAATCATTAATAATACATATTAGTTGTATCATTTATCTTTGTTATAATATCATTATTGGATCTATTATATTGCAACTTCATTCTATTATATCCAGTGATTATTTTCTTGTGGTAATTTATATTAAGTATTATAGCATCAAAAGCTAACAATTGGTGGAAAACATGTGACATGACAAAAATATACTAAACAAATAATTCAAAGTATTGTTAATTTTTGCCTACATAATGTAAGCAAATACTTTGCTATGAATATTGAACATATTGTTCCAACCATATTGGATACCAACTAGTACATATAATTTGCTCTCTCAATGCAAGTATTGTCTACTAGTTTGAAACAAAAAATGGTGACTATTGAGATTTTTCAATTGCAAGAAACCAAAAATACCTTCTAGTTGTAACTTCTTTGTCTGTAGTTAGAATTTAGTTATGGTGTTTTCAACTGTACATCCTGAGTGTTATACTTTTAGCATATCCCTTTAAATTGTTTGTCTAGTAGTTTGGAACAAAAAATGGTCACTATTGAGATTTTCCAATTGCAAGAAACCAAAAATACCTTCTAGTTATACTTCATCTGTAGCTAGGATTTATTTTTGTTGTTTTCAACTACAGCTCCTAAGTATTAGATAATTCAAGAAGTTGTCAACATAGTCATTCAAATTGTGTGTATGTAGATTATAACAAGTTAGTCATGATCAAAATTAGAGTGAGAAAGAGAATTTAGGAGTTGATCAATAGTAATAATAGCAATAGACTATTTTTTGTATTACTTTATAGTAATAGTAATAAAACATATCTACATTACATCTATATAGGCTTTTGATTTTGATTTATGCCATAGGGAAACTACATCTACCCTTGAAGAAAGGGCATGTTGCAAGGTGTTTGGTTTACAATAACTCTCATGAGAAGTATTATTATGCCTAACCTTGGATAAAGGGCTGTTGTAAGGTGGTTGATTTGTAAGAACTCTCATGAGCAATATTATTTCTTTATGTTCTCACAAATAATTATAATTTATTCGTATGCAATTCATAATAATTGTTTTTAATTTTTTTTATTTCTGTAGCTTGATTAAATGAATGGTATACATGTATTTAAATTATTCAATAATTTTATTATTTTTATTTCTTAAATATGTAGTTTTCACTACATTAAGTTTATGTAGTTTCACAATTTTATTATTCAATTTGCAGTTTTGTTCCATTCTTTCATCCTAAGGAATCTTTGGATGAGGTGTAAAATATTAGGTCCTCTATCAATTTCCGTAATACATAGACACTATCCATTACCTTATAACTAGACCTACATAGATTGATATATCTAGTACTTATCACTTTTTATGTCATTTGAAGGGAGGTGTTCAAGTTACAGTACTTATAGATTTGTATACATTATAAGGATAGATTGAATTTAAGGTTGACATTCAAGCCAAATTACTCTCTATAAAATTACTTATGTTTGCATTTCTAGATGTAAGGAAAAAGAGAACAACTTTTATTAAATAATTAAGGCACCTAGTTCATTGGGTCTGTTAGCTTATAAAGCTTTAATATTAAATGTAAATCTCACTGAAAATAGTCACAATATCTAATATAGCGAAGTTGCAATACAATAAATCAAATAATAACTCAATTTAATATCAAACATAATATCTCATTAGAATACTCACATAAACATGCTCACAATATTGCATGCTATTGAATAAATATCTACTAATGCAAGCATAAAGCTTTGCATGTTCGATTGATAATTACAATGCTTTGTTATAAATATATAATTGTATGTGACTCTTGATATGCTACAATATTGACCTTTACTCTTCTTAACAACTCTTAAATTTCCTATTCTACGGACATGTGCACACTTAAATATTAGACACTTGTGCACATTTACACTCATAACACTTGCGCACATATTTACATGACACTTGTGCATTTCCTACACATTATTATATTATATAAAATATTAACTCACTCACTAATCTAAGAAACAACCCTAATCTATTATTTACAATAATGTACCAAGGTGGTACATTATCATGTATGAAATAATGTAATATTCTCCAATACCCCTTGTATTACATTATTTAGTTATTAAAGACTTTAGTCTTCAATCAAGGTCTCTATATTTCCTTCTTCAATTTGCAAATGACTTTGTAGTGCAACCTACTATTGTCCTCTTATCCTTTTTATCATCTTAATTTTTGGATTTACCCAATTTCTTTTATGGTAGAAAGATTTTCTATTCTCATTTCTTGTATTTTGTCTTTCATAATATTCAATAGTGTTATTTTGGACTAATATAAGATCCTTAGAGAAACCACTTTATTCTAAAGCATATATTATAGTTTTAATTTATTGTGTAGCTTCTATTTTATTTTGATTCTTGATGAAACATTTGTTAACTCTAGATATATGTTTGAACTCAATCAATATTTTACTTTCAGCTAGTTTAGTTACTGAAATGAGATTAGTTGTCAATCATGGAACATACATAACATCATGTAGCACAAAACCTAATAATTATGTACTAGGTGTTACACACCCGCTTCCATGAACAATATAGATCTTACCATTCGTAAATTTCAAATTGATTTTTTATTTGACCTCTAAGCAATCAAACTATTGTAAGTTATTTATCATATGATGACTAGCACTAGAATCTATGTACCAAAGATCTCTTTATTTTTGAATCATATGATTATATCTATTTGAATTTATTTTGCATTTTTGATAATATTTATGAAGAATATTAAATTAAATTTGACCTTGAACCTTTTCATAATGTCTTTTATGTTGATAAGTTCCTCCTGATAATTTCTTCATTAGTTTGAATCAATTTATTTTGATGTGGAATACCTTTTTTCTTGATTAGGTGTAATAAGGGGTTTTGAAAGGGTCTACAAACATTTTACAAAGAAATAAAATATTTCAAAAAGAAACCAAATTGAATCACAAATAGGATTTATCCCCCTAGGGGAAAAGAAACCAAACACCCAAAGGCACCACACCAAGAGAGGTAGGATCCAAGATTTGAGAGAACCAAGAGATACAAAAGGGTAGATCCTTCCAAAAGCAAGGATGCACCCAAGATAAATTAGAAAAATAGAATCACAGGTGGGAAAATTTAGTTCCCACCTAAACTAAACAAAGAATATTATTTCAAATTCCAAAAAAAACAAAAATTCCCACCCAGATAGGAATCATGTTTTTGAATCTAACTTCCTATAGTAGGCTCACAGGTTCAATCCTAACAAGTTCTAGCCCATAATTTATAAAGACTATGCTTGCATCAAACTAGCACCTTGAGCCCATAAATATTTTCCCAACTTGATTTGAGACAGAAGGCACACTACACCAAGAGCTCCAAAAGGCACCAACATAATCCTACAGGATGGTTCCAAAATCTACCCTATATTTCGCCCAACATATCAATACACCAATAGAAAATTCATTAAAACTACACAACGGAGTATCCATACACCACAACCTCATGAGGATGAAACCTCAAATAGTAAGAGTTATCCAAAAACCTAAAAATACTTCTCTAGCTAGGTTCTCGTATAAAATTGGTTCAAATTTCAAAAATAAATTTTCCCGCCCCAACCAAAAATCAAATTTTTGGAATCACTCTAGATATTAAAATCCTACAACAAATGTCAAGGGAGGAAAAAATAAATAAATCTAGAATTTTCACACCCAACTGTCTGATAAGAGCCAAAACCATTAAGCATCCAAAAATGTGAACAAAGAAATCACTTCACTCAATAATCAACATTTGGATCATATTATTTTATAGCATGAAAGCCTCAAGTAACAAAGCCTATAAGTACTAGAGAAAAATCACCAACACAAGATCCTAAATTATAGGTGAAACACAACTAGGATAAACAGAGAGAAAACATTGAGTTAGAATCTTGTTTACATCAATGTTCAAATTCATAATCCTGACTGGGACTTGGATCACACTGGAGTTCGATGGATCCAAGCCATAAGTCTACAAAAATCTCTCTAGATCCATTTAAGGACCTAATATTTTAGATATATCAAATCTAGGATCATTGACCAAATATTTGATGTCCAGAGATCCTCTCTCAACAACACAAACTAGGTTATATTTTCTCTCTAAGAAAACTAGAAGGAGAAACCCAAAAAATAGGGTACATCAAAAGTAAAAATAAGGATAGGGCCAGAGCAATACTATAGGTTATGGTATCTCCCATAGAATAATAAATCCCTTCCACTACAACATAACCTACCACATCCATCCAACCAACCATGATAACTCACCCAACCACAACCACTTAGCCTACCACTACAGCTCTACCTTCTAACTATCCTACCTAGGCAAGGTTTTATATCCAAGGAAACCATAAAGAGAAACCCAAAAAATAGGGTATACCAAAGAAACTTCACCTTATAACTAACCTAATGCCTAACACTACAAACACCAAAGGATCTGGGGGATCCATATCAACCCTAATCTTAGTCAAAACTAAACCATTCAGTAGACTTGATCTAGCTTTTCTCCCTCTCCCCATCCTACTGCTTCCATGATGTGGACTACCTTATGTCTTCCTAGGTTT
Source organism: Wollemia nobilis (assembly GCA_028583015.1). Classification (NCBI taxonomy): domain Eukaryota; kingdom Viridiplantae; phylum Streptophyta; class Pinopsida; order Araucariales; family Araucariaceae; genus Wollemia; species Wollemia nobilis. Next base: position 8,161,394 of record JAQPPZ010016467.1, on the reverse strand, counting down.
TAATAATTATTTCTAAGTTTCTAAATTTTCAAACCTATGAAGTTGAATTCATTATTTCTCCCTATTTGTTTTAAGAAACTAGAAAATAAGAATTTTGCAAATTTAATATTCCTAATTTTGAAGTAGACTTCCTTATCTCTCCAAATTAAATAATTTGCTAAAACTCTAGGAGATTTGTATTTAAAAAAATATATTAAAATAATACTTTCAAACGCTTTAATAAAACTTATCAAAAACCTTAATAATTAAATTACTTATCACTCCAAAATAATAAAAAAACTTGATTAATACAATACTAAGCCTTATTACTCCTAATTAATCTCAATAATAACCTTATAAAATGATTAATAAAAAATTAAACCTTATAAAACCAATTATTCCTTATCCCTCCATTTAACCTTAGGCAAAAAAATAGATTTCAAAAATAATATGCATTTCAAACTAGCCAATGTAATCTTAGAAATTTTGTAAATGAGATTTATGGATCTCTCAATCTATTTGTGAATCTCCCTATTTCCTATTGATCTACCATGCTCTCTGATAGCGTTGTTAGCCTTTGATGAGATTGTATTACAAGGAATACAACCACAAGATGCAATATAACTAATATGAAATAACTATAAACTAATGACACAATAATAGGAAAATAATAATATGAACATCTGCAAATAACTCATAAATATTTTGTTAATGAAAGTGGAAAAAATGGTATAATGCTATATAATGGAGGACATGAACACTCCATGAATGGATATGAAAGGACTACATTGTACCATACTACTAAACTATACCAAACACTCTCTATAATTACTACTACTATGAAAAACACTCACTATGAGGCCTTTATATAGGAAGATAGATTTCTTGGCCCTTACTCTACCTATCTACGTGATGTACAAGTGGACTCCATGCACATTTACAACTTGCACATTGACACTTGTGCATTTATTACAATACTTGAAGTAAATAACTAACTTTACTCTAAAGTAAACTCCTACTCTAGTTATGTACCAAAGGTGGTACATTTACATGACCCAAATGATGTAATATACTCTAACAATTATGTTCTTGATTCATCCAACAACTACAGTGTGTTGGAGTATCTTAGCGATGGCAAGGATATGCCATTGGATGTAGAGCCATCATCAATGGAATTGGTGGTTCCTATGAAGGAAGCAAAATCTAAAGATCCCTCCTTTTTGTGTGGTTTCAACATTATCATAGTCCTCGATAGGAGAAAAACGATGGAGATAGTCTACCCAAAAAAATGACCCAATAGTTCCAACAAATTTGTAACATTGGATATGAATAGACACAGGATGATGAAGAAATAAGTCTACTTGGTGCCTACAGTTACCATTCTATAGTTTAGATTTTTTTACTCTAGTTTATTTTCTATGCTTATTTATATTATGTATTTGCCATTTTAAGGGTTGGTTCTGATTTTTATCATATAGGTGGCCTTGCACCTTGTGATCTTTCTAGCTCCCTTTTTATTCTAACCTCTTGTTGAGGTGTGATTTTTTCTCGTCACAAAACCACTCGATAATCTTAGAATTTAAATTCTCTCTTGCAAAGAACGTAACATTTCTCCAAGGTTCTTACTTTATGTTTTATGTATTATGCAAATATGTTTAGGTAAGTGCTTGAAAAACTCTGTGGTTTGCAGATTACTGTTAACAAGGGGCTTGGGAATTATGTAAATGATTTCGAGTTCATCATGTAAAATATGCCTTTCATATCAATCCTAATGAAATAAAATTTGATTTATGATCTTAAATCAAAGTACACAAAATTTATTTCATCTTCTCAATCTAATGTCTTGTAAATGCTTCAAATGAATTTAGCGTGAAGAGAATCGAAGCATTTAAATTAAATTTCAATTTAACTTTAACAAAAATTAAAGTAAATGAAACTTTGATAAATTTAATAAACCTTTGGAATATAACAATTTATCATAAATTCAATTCCAAATGTCTATTTAATAAAGTAATTATTTGTTCAAACCCCCTTTATGAAATTATAAATTAAATATCCAAGAAGGCTAACAAATTATGACAATATCTTGCCCAGTTTGTAAGGTATAAAAACTTTATCAATAATAAAACCTTAGGGCTTAATGTAAAATTAATTTATAAACTTTAACTTTATAGGAAAGTAAAGTTCATAAATTAAATTTTCTTGTAATATTTACTTTGAAAATATTTATGTAGTTAAATATTTCACAAAGTAAATATAATTTCAACTATAAAATTTGGATTTTCAGAATGAATAATCATTATGCGAGAATGAAATCCAAATCTGAATTCTTTGACAGATATCAGTTTTAGTTTCTCAACCTTATTGAGATTAAGGTTGGAAATAAAACAATCATTTATCCTTTTAAATTTATTGATCCAAATATTAATTAATGTAATATTTGACCAATAAATTTATTCATAACCTTAGCTTATATAATTTAACTATGTAAAAATTAACCAGGTTATGAATATGCAATTTTTAAATATGAAATGAATAAATTGCAAAAGATTAAGGTTGAAAAACCTAAATTCTATTTCGGATTAATTACCACAGTGACAGAACAGAGATAAAACCAAATCTATTATTTATCAATGCATACAATAAAACAATAGATGAGGGCGATCTTCAAGGAAATTTTATTCAAATATTTAATAATCATACTAAATCATCCTTTCAACATTCGAATACAACACTGCACATATCCGAATCCAAGATAACATAATACAATCAAATGGTCTTACAATTATGCTCCTGCTTTCTCTGTGTATTCCGTGTCCACTGTAGCTTTCTTCAAATTTGCCTTGATTCCTCCAAGATTTTCCTCTTTCTCTACAAAAAAATCTAACCCTTTCCATGAATCTCAATGAATTATTTATAATTTGAAAAGTTTAGTTATTCCATTTCATCATAGTTTTGGGAATGGATTTTATAACTATCTTCTTCAACCCTTGCCCTTGTATTACCTGCATAATGAAATAATAATCATAATATCAAAACAAAACCAAACTTTATTTATTATTCATTCTCCCATAACTTTCTTTTTTTTCCAAAATTATTTCAAAGTTCTCATATTGCTAAATTAAACTACAATTGTTTTGGTGAAATTTTCATCTGAAATCCTATAAGTTTGGTACCATTAGAAATATAAAATCTATATCTTTTTACCAAGTTTTGAATGAGATCAAACAGAGTTGTCTAGCTCAAGATATGTTCATTTCAATTTTGCATTAATTTTAGGGTTAACCCTAAAATAAAATTTAATTATTTAAATGAAAATTAATCATTTAAACCTTTGAAAATGATTTTAATTAAATTATTTGATTTGAAATAATGCAATTAATATGCAAATAATCAAAATATTCAATTTGAAGCATTGCAACTAAATTCAAACCTTCAAAATGCAAATATGTCAACAATTTCAAAGTGAAAGCAAATTTTCAAAGACCTTGATGCGAGTAAAATTGGATAAACAAAAATCCCTTGAAATCACAAAATTTAAGTGGGTCCCCAATTTTGGGGTTGTTGTGAAGGATTCACAACACCTCTTTTATTTTTATTGAATATAATTATTGGTTCCAATAAAAAAAAATGATAGCCCACCTATTCGCTAAATTTTCAAAAATTGTTCAAATTTTTTATTAGCTAATTAGTAAAACTTAAAAAAAATAGAATTGGAAATATTAGATTTGCCAAAATTTACAAACCATAATACTAAGTTCTATGTTTTTATTCAAATATTAGCTCATCATTCTATACTTATAGATTTTTTTTCATCCTTTCAAGGTTTTCTTGTACAAGTCCTTTATGATGAAACTTTACTAGTTGTATATGACTAAGCAAGGATAACAAATAATAAATTGGGCACATATTTTTTGGGAGCATTTCATGTTCAGTTAACAACCTTTCATTAAAGGATACTAGCATGCTTAAAATGAAACTTACAATACTAATTTCCAACATTTATATAATAATATTTTACATACTTGTCAGTTTATTAGCTCAAAGGTTTGAACATGCCATAATATTTTTAAAGTCATATTATTCTTATAAAAGGTATATCATTTCCATGTAGAGTAATTGCTACTCACACCATTCTATGAGAATCCTAATGTGGATATGGATTGGAGTGTACCTTATCTTATGATAAAGAGAGATAGAGAAAAAGAGTGATTCTCCTGGTTGCTTACTGATATTTAAAGTAAACTTGTCTCTCATATTCTATATGCATGAAAGCATGTGCTTCAATCTAGTAAGCATCCACTTTTTATCTACAAAGCTTCATGTCTCCAACTTAACCTAATGCAATGGAATTGCAAAAAATTGAACTTAAAAGTCTCTAATGTCAAGTGGTTTCCTAAAGAGAATTGCTCACAAATGAAACAACAATCTAGTAAGAAACATTTTATTATCAAACTTGATTATACAACTAATAAAAGACATGAAAATGGTGGGAATGACCTACACTATTCAATGCAACAATAAAAAATATTTTTCAAAAAATGGAAAAGCAACACTCTTTTATTACTTTATTTTCATCCAACTTGAATGCAAAGTCAACATCCCATTGATAAATTATACTATCACATACTTACATTATTCAAGAAGAAACTAAAAATATTTGCATATGAGAATTTACTTAATTGAAGAATCTAATATTTCACTTTCAAAAATGTCCTTTTATAATGAAATACATTAATATGGTTTGGTTCAAACATTGGAGATATGGAATGCACCACACTACAATATAATTACATTATAAACATATAAACAAATGTAGAATGAGAATAACTTATATACACATATGGATACATTATGCAATTATTTTGTATGACTAAATTGTCTGCCATATATCATACTATGGTCAAACATACAACACATAGACCAAACTTGACCAACATCCATCAATCCATAAGCACACCCATCATCTCCCTCATAGATGAAACTACCTAACTACCACTAAAATACTATTTACATAAAAAACTTAATATCCCAAACATTACATTGTGTTATTACAAATACATATTTTGCCCCACACATGCAATAATATGTGACAACATTTACATATGACAAAACATTAAACCCATCATATCATCTAGATAAATGAAAAATACTTAAAGGATTGATAGCCTTTATAGTATAGTAACTTCTTATTTACATGCACCAATAACATGTGTGCATGCACATGCATCTGTACATGTATGTTTTTGTATAATTGTAGCATGTGTTCATGCAAGCATGCACTCATGTATTATATCAAATTTTCTTGGGTGATCAACTAATAGTCAAATGACTAGTCTCGTAGATAGTCAATCTCTCCTAGATGACCAATATCTTCCAAATAACCAATAGTTAAAAATATAGTTTCTTTGAGTTGACAAGTAGTTAGATGGATATTATTTTCCAAATGACCAATACTTAGGCCCAAACAATTATCTCTTTAAGTGTAACAGTTCAAAAGACAACAAATTTCTTGGATGCATATTTTTTGCACACTTAGAGTCTCTTCTTTGCCTCAAATTGATGTCTCCCAATTGATCAAATTAATATAACCCTTTTGTTTAAAAACTCTATACTTTGTTATGGATGATAACATTCAAACGTATTTTCTAGAAAAATGAAATGTTTTGTAGTTTATGAAAAATTATGTAAACCACTAATTTTTATGGAAAATAAAAGCTTTATTTGATTTGATCTATGAATTTTGATGTGTGTTGGATTTTAAGCCATCTCAGCATAGAGTGAATCTCCATTTCCCTCTTATGATATAGGTGAAAGACATATTACAAGAGGTGAACACGACAACTATGGATTGGTTCCTTCTTATTCTAGGGTAACTTTCACTAAGCTATGGGATCATTCATTGACCTAATTGTTGAAACTTAGCCTACACTAATCCTAATGGAACTCGATATTTGAACAAATAATCATAGGACCAATCACACATTAATTTTTATGGAAATGATTGACTAATTACTGGAAATGTTGTCTAATTGACACCTATAGGATCAACATGTGATTTAAGTTGGAGAATATTAAATTATTTAATATATGCCAATGTACCACCTTGGTACATTATTGTAAATATTATATTAGGGTTGTGTCCTATATTAGAATGTGAGTTAATATTTCATGTAATATAATCATGTGCAAGAAATGCACAAGCGTCATGAGTGTAAATGTGCACAAGTATCCAATATGTAAGTGTGCACATGTCTCCTTATATTAGGAAGAGTTATGTGAAGAGTCAAGTCTAAGTGTGCATACAAGATAGTGTCATGTGTATGCAAGTGTCAAGTAGAGAATCCAAGAGTCATAACACTTGGCCTATGGAAAGGAAGAGTCATGGTAACCAAATATTCATCCTAGAAAGGCTATACATTACTCCATAGAGGACTTTCCATTGCTCTGGTTCATGGATATCTATCCATAGGATAACCCTATCCCCTCTACTCTAGTTGATGAAATTCTAGAAGACTTCTATCCCCACTGATCTGGCTTGTGAATCTCTCTCCATAGGAGACCTCTATACCCACTACACTAGTTGATGGACCTCTGTCTACTAGAGACCTATATCCTCTCTAATCTACCACCTCCAAAGCCTACTCTTAACTCTATTTGAAATTTGTACCAAAATCTATCCCAAGTCTAGCACAAATCTTCTCTAACTCTGCTCACAAATATTCTCTCAATTTTGTCTTAAATATGTCCCAAGCCTTAACACAAAACTTGAACAAATCAACAATCAAACCTGCTCTCAATTCTGTTTCAAGTCTTCTCAAGACTTGCTCAAATCTGCCTTCAAGCCTTCTCAAAAGACTTGCTCAAATATTTCCAAATCTTGCATACAAATAAATGCTTAAATATCTTTCAAAAATACTTTCTTCACATAGACAAATTCTACTTAGAATTAGTTTAACCTATGGAACATATAGAGAATGATATGCACTTGTCAATAGCTCAATATGTTCTACTCAATCATTAAGTTTGTTGCTTTCACATGTCTTATGTTTACTACTCTTTAAAGGTATATCTACTCTAGCACATGATACCTGACCTCCTGATGCACACACTTGCTTCACAAATCTGATTTCTAATGCTTGCACATTCACTTTCAATATCACTCAAAACCAATGTCCAAAAGCTTCACACATTCATTCAAACAATGAAGCACAATTTTCTCACAAACCCTAACACAAGTGTTTCCAATTTCTTTCAACAAAGATGCACAATGTAGGTCTCAAACCCTAACTCAAATATTTTCAATAATGCTTATCAAACAACCCTTTTATCTCCACCTTATTTTCTATAAACTCTTACTCAACCAAACGTTTTAAACAATGAATGATGGGCCCATACCTCTTATTTGTTCTTGATGAAGATATGACCTTAAAAACTGTTTCATAATCAACCAATCCTTCTTGTGCGTCTACTAGGTTTAGCCAATTTCCAAATAAAACATAATAACCTCTCTCATTTTATTTTCTCAAAATAAGGCTTTCAATTGAAGAAAAGGACCCTCTTAATTTTTCTCCATCATGTAAAAATTACACAATAATTTACCATAGGACACCTTATAATTCCTACTTTAAAACACATAATCAACAACCAAATTTTATCACACCTTATCTCTCCTTTAAAATATATTATAATTATAATATAAAAACCCTTTTATGCCTTATTTCTCCTTCCAAAAAGAATTAAATCATAACACAAAATACCTTTATATAAAACTTATTTCTCCTATAAAAATATTAACCTTATAACTCCCAATAATAAAATGCACATTAAAAAATAAATACCTCTTTATTCTTCCCTCCATGTGATTCGAACCTCTCACCTCGTGATAGCAAGGTGCCCAAAAAAGGGCCCACGACCAACTGCACTAGAGTAGACCATGAGAGCTCTACAGTCCTAGCCAACTGTTATTCCTCTATCACGCACTATTTTGAACAACAAAATACTATGATGTAGTCACCTTTCATCATGTGCTTTTCCCAGAAAAATACTGTGATGGGTTTCAAACCCAAAAACTCCTCTACACTACACCTTCATGTCATATCAGCCACCAGCTTGTCTAGCCGGCTGGATGGATCTAGAGATGCACATACACTAATAAAAAACTCCTCTCCCACCTCAAAGACTGTGATGCCTATGCTTTCTTCTTACCTGTTGAGAGCACATTTTGAGTGAATAGAAAGCACAATTCCAACTCCCAAAACTTGGCAAGGACTTTAGGCATTGTATTAATATGTTTTCCCTTGGTCTTCTTCAACGTCGATGCCATTCAAAATTTCCTTTTCATGCGATGTCGGCCTCCACAATTTTGAATAAATTTGAAATTATTTAAATGCCCTCAAGCTTATATTATAATATTATACTATAATCTAATTTAATTGTGTCTTATCTTTTTGAACCATGGTCATTGCTTTGACTAGTGCCTTTAACCTTTTGTATAGCTTGTCCCTTGCAAGTCTTTATCCCTTTGTATAATATTTAAAAATAAATATTATAACCTTTGTCTTTTGCCAAAAATTTGTCTTTGGGCCTAACCACTTCAAACTCGCCAAATAATATTTAAATATTATAATCCCTTGCTTCAAAATTCTTCTTGCTTTCTTTCACACCCGTGCCTTTCCTTTGCATTTATCATTTCAACCTAAAGATAAAAATCAACCTTTTCATTTTGGACATCAATGAAAATCAATGAAATCAAACCTTTGACATCAATGACAACACTATACTAAAAATTTCCAACAATCTCCCCCTTTGTTATTGATGGGAACCATTTTATAAAAATTCATTTTCCTACCACTACATTCCAAAACTACTCCCCCTAAGAAACAGCTCCCCCTGACTGAATGCTCTTCCCCTTACTCAAATCTCTCCCCCTTTGACATCAATGGCAAAGGGATTATTTTTGGTCTAAAGATAAGAATATTAGCTCATCCCCCTCCCCACATCCTCTTCTTGAGGTGATTAATATTGGTGTGGGAGTATCTCTACTTCCAGCACACAATGTTCTTTTTCTTTGTCAACCTTATTTTTCAATATTTTTGTAGCCATACCTTTTTTATTCTTTTGAGTGTCCATGTTATTGCTTGTCTCTGGAAGCTCTAGAAACTTTGTTCTACACCACTTGGCCTTATGCCCTAGATTATTGCATTTGTAACACTTAATGTTGTAGTTCTTAGAAGGTGCAAATGTCTTGAAGTTCCTCTTGGTGAAGCCATCCTCATTTATATCATGAACCCTGCAGTGGATTGATTTATGACCAAAGCGATTACAAGAGTAGCAATACCCTTGAAAGAAATATCCATCTTTGAAAGAGTTGGAATTCCTTTTAATGAGGCTTTACTCCTTTTTTCCATGAGTCCTACAATGCATAGCCTTGTGACCAAACCGATTACATGAAAAACATCCTTTGAATAAATCTTGTCTTGAACCCTCTGTTCTCTTAGTATTTTTTTTGTCTTCTCTGTGATGATCCTTGTTTCTTGTTTGTGCAATGTTTTGTTTCTTGGTGAAGCTTCTATTATTTTTTTTTTTTTTTATTTGTGGAAAACATCCCAAAAGGGATGCCACTTTCGGGTAAGACCCAAGGAGGCAGGGGTATCCATTCCGCCAAAAATGCCCAGGACTCGGACTTGGCCTACCACCTTTGACATACTCAAGGAGCAAACAAACACACAAAACCAATTTAAAAATAAGTAAATAACAACAAAAATAATAAAATAAAAATAAAAAACATGCTCCTTGAGTGTGTCAAAAACAAAAGCACAACCAAACACGCACAATAAGATAAAAGAAACCACAACACAAACCACATAGAAAAACACAAGAACCACATAACAAAACACAAACAAGACAAAAACAACATAACACTACAAAGACATAACCCAAAAAAAACATGAAAAATAAACACAACCAAAACCTAAAAAATAAAATAAAATAAAAATAAAAAACAACCAACAAAAGACAATAAACAAAAACAAAAAACATAGAAAACACTCACACATAAAAACACGAAATAACACAAACAAAGAGAAACCCAAGAACAAGAACGAAAAAAACACAAGAACAATAACAAAAAACATAAAAAAAAAAACAAAAACAACAAAAACACAAGAACAACAAAAAACAACACAAAGAACACAAAAACAAAACAAAACAAAAGAACCCACCCACCTTAAAAAACTAAACAAAAAAAAACAAAGAAGAAAAAAGAAAAAAAATGAACAAAACAATGACCTATCTAGACCAGAAGACTATTAAGGCAAGAATCAATAGAGGAAACAAAATAAAGAATAGAATGAGCTAGGGAACTAAAAAAAATTGAATGAACCAAAGAGAAGCAAAAAAAAAAAACAAGAAGAAACTAGGTACCTTCGCTTCCCTAATTTGAGAAGCCCACCATATAGGAGGGTGGCCATAACAAGTAAGATCACCTTTGTCCAAAGCCCAATTAGCTAAAGCATCAGCACTCTTGTTTTGATCTCTCACCACATGATTGTAATCAACTTTCAAAAATCCCATCTGGATTAACTGAATCTTCTCAATAATTCTTTTTATTCTCCAATCCACCTTATGATTCTTAGAAGGAGTCTTCAAGAGATTAATCATAAGTTGAGAGTCAGACTCAACTAACACCTTTTCCCATCCAACCTTAGTAGCCTCCTCAAAGGCCTCTCGAGGATACCATACCCCTAAGCAAGGTTATTGGAAAGAATACCCAAATTCTTAGCAAAAGTAAAAACCAGGGAGCCATCTGAAAGTCTACCAATTCCTCCCACATCGGCTTTTCCAGGGTTCCCTCTAGAGGCTCCATCAGTATTGACTTTTCCAAAATCCTTAGGAGGAGGTTGCCAATTTCTAGTCCTATCCATCTTACTAATACTCACATTCCCTTTAAGTTGGTTGCCCTTAGAAGGTTTAATATTCAATATTTGCATCACTTGATCCCATATTTGGTGGGAGTTTTGGGGGTGATTAAGGAGTTGATGGACCGATTCAACTAAGTTGGCTATGGTCTTTTGCCAAATATAGTGAATATCCTTCCTATCTTGATTAAAAATTTGGTTGTTCCTTTCATTCCAAATATTCCAAAGAAGAATGGTAGAACCCATCCAAACTAATTGCCTAATAAAATGATCAACACCCTCTTGATTAGGCCAATCCCTCCAAAGTCTGTTCAAAAGTAAAAAAATTGGACCACTCGTAAGCCAAGTAAAGTGGCCATTCTCCTCCATAGCTCGGAGGCTAAAGTACACTCAATAAAAATATGGTTGATATTTTCTACATTCTCTTCACACATTTCACATCTAAAAGGGCCATGAAAACCACGCTTCATAAGTTGCTCATCGATAAGCACCCTACGATGCAATAAAAGCCAATTAAAGAACCTCACCTTAGGCCGAGCTTTTGAGCCCACAATTGAGAAAATATGTCAGAAGAATGGTTGGGATTATTATGGCATAAGGTCAAATAACCTTGAGCAACTCGAATACTCACCCTTAGTAGTGTTGTTCCATCCAAAACAATCTTTTTCATGGGACCAAGAGAGGGATCTCATATGAAGGATGCCTTGGATATCTTGTCTTTGCCTTTCTAGGATTTGAATAGGCCAGTCCTCAATAGGGATCCAATATCTACCAACCTTTGAATTACGAGTATGGTACCGACAATAATTAGCCACCTTTATCCAATTAGCTCGGTGAAGCTCCTCCATCCAAGGCCTCCAATGGGGAAACTGAGTTATCAAAGGCTTGTGACCATCCCAAGAATCTGTCCAAAAATTTGCATGTTGACCATTATGAATGATCCAAAATAATTTTTTCTTTATCAAATCCTCACCAGTCTTAAGAACTGCTAAAATGGGAGAACCTTTGGTAGGAAGTTGATAGCGAACAAGGTCTTCGGGACTTTTGTTCTCGGCATATTTAGCACGGAGATTATTGGCCCAAAGAGCATTGGGGTTATGCAACATCCTCCAATATAATTTAGCAGCTAAAGCTTTGTTGTTATTAATTGAAGACCGAAATCCTAACCCCCCTTCACTCTTAGGAAGACATAAAGTATCCCATTTCACCAAGGCCCATTTTATTTTCTCCTTAGTACCACTCCAAAGGAAATGATGACTGATTTGATCCAATTCTCGAAGAACAACCTTTGGGATATTCAAAACGGAAGAAACATAAATAGGAATAGCTTGAAGGACTGATTTTACCAAGGTGATTCTACCCCCGGAAGAAAGCCACTTGTTGGTCCACTTTCCAATTTTCTTCTTGACTTTGTCCAACAACCAATTCCAATATTTATTTTTCTGCCTTTGAATATTTATGGGAATACCTAAATAAGTGATTGGAAGAGAGGTCTTCTTATATCTTAATTTATCCAAGACCATGGATTCTTGTCTAGCGGAGAAGTGAAAGAAAATAACTTTAGATTTGTCTTCATTGATCAATTGCCCAAGTAGCCTTAGAAAAATAGCTAATGATTTGCTTAATATTAGAAGCTTCCTTAATCGTAGCTTTACCTAAAAGAGTAGAGTCATCCACAAATTGAAGATGAGAGATAGGTCTAGCTCCATGAGCAATGGTAACTCCCTCAAGGGTTTTGTTTTCCCTCTTTTTGGTTATAGTCCTACCCAAGCATTCAACAAGAATGATGAATAAATAAGGGGATAGCGGGTCACCTTGCCTAATACCTCTGGAAGCCGGGAAAGACTGAGAAGGCCTGCCATTGATAAGAACTAAGTAGGAAACTCGAAGAGATACATCCCATAATCCAATCCATCCAATCCTTAGAGAAACCAAATTGCCTCAAAACTTTGATAAGGAAGTGCCAATCCACTCTGTCATAAGCTTTGGATAAGTCTAACCGAATGAACATAGAAGGAGAATTTTGCATATCCATGGAATGGATGGCTTCCCGAGCAAGAACTATCTCATCTACTATTTGACGTCCTTCCACATATCCCCCTTTCTCCTGGGAAATAATCTTATGCAAAAGAGGCTTCAACCTTTCTGCCATGATTTTAGTAATGATTTTGAGAAGAACATTACATAAAGCAATAGGTCTAAAAGCCGAGATATGATCAACCTCTTGAGCTTTTGGAACAAGAGTAATATAAGTTTTATTGATAACCTTCAAAATTTCTTTGGCTTTCCCGGCTTCTTCCACCACCTCTAATAAATCAACATGAAGGATATCCCAGAACTCTTGGTAGAACTCAATAGGAAAACCATCAGGACCCGGGGTTTTCCCTTTTTGCATTTTAAAAACTACTTGTTGAAGCTCATTGATAGTAACGAGAGCAATCAAAATAGAGTTCTCCTCATAAGTGATAAGAGAAGGGATTGCTTGAAGAACATTTTGTTGTGAAGCTGAGTCAAGAGGAGTAGCAACAAAAATATTGGAAAAGTAATCAACAACAATAGAGTTCATGCCATCCCAAGTATAAACAACATCTCCGGAATCTGATTTTAAGGAAGAAATAAAGTTGTGAGATCTTCGAGCTAGAAGAGATTTGTGGAAGAAATTTGTGTTTCGATCTCCTTCTTTGAGCCATTGAATTCTAGATTTTTGCTTCCATAAGATTTCTTCTCTTTTTCCCATTCCTCTAATTGAGTTGTGAGTTTAATTTCATCCGCACTTCTCTTCTCTGTGAGGCCATCTAAATGGATTTTCTTATTCAAATTTTCAATATGAGCAATAACTTCATGTTTTTTTTATGAACATCCCCAAACTCTTTCTTCTCTTCCAAGTCTTGATTTTGGATTTAATGTATTGCGATCTTTTGGAAAAATAGAACATCTTAGTCCCATGCCTAGGTTTACCTTCCTTCCACCATTGTTGCACACGAGGTCCGAAGGAAATGTCTCTAAGCCACATTAATTGAAAACGAAAAGGAGAGAAACTCACATTGGTTTTCCACATTTCCACCATGACTGGCCAATGATCCGAACCAACATTATTAAGAGTCTTCACTTTAGGAATGTGACCATGGATTAAGAAATTTTCAGAGAGCAAAAACCTATCCAATCTCTCCATTATACAAGCTAAGCCTTGCCTTCTATTAGACCAAGTCATAAGGCCATTATCTAGTTGGATATCCACAAGATGGAGGTTTGCAATATATTCGCTCATGAGGTCGGTGCTTTTGTCCAAATTTCTATTTCCCCCCTTTTCTCATCCAGAGAGAGGATGGTATTGAAATCTCCTCCGATCAAGATCCAAGCTTTAGGAAAATGAGAGATAATATGAGTAATATCCTTCCACTGTCTTCTTTTTTCCTCCAAATAAGTCGAGGCATAATCAGTAATGTCGAGCATAATCTGGTTGGAATGTCTACTTTGAATAGCTATAGCCAACAAACCCCAAATTCCAACCATATGGTGAATAACTACCTCTTTTGGGTCCCAAAGACAAGCAATGCCACCCGAAGTCCCTTGGGAACTGAGGGAAACCACTTTTCCAATTGGCCAACAATTAAGTCCATATCCTCCATTGACATCTTTGTTTCTTGAAGGAAAACAAGATGTGGATGATTTATCTGAATCATTCTTCTAATTTCATTTTGTTTTGAAAGACTCCCTTTGAGTCCTCTAATATTCCAAGTGATGATCTTCATTAATACCAGGGCTAAAAAATTTGGGAAGGGCATTAATATTACCTTCCTCTACAAGCTTTTCACCTTCTTTTACCATATGATATTGATTGGTCTTGCGACCTACTTTTTGGTTAGAATCCATCTTCAATTTTTTTTCCCTGTTTCTTGACTTATTCCAATTGAATCTGAGATGGCTTCTAACCTTGAAGAATGCTCATACACAGCCAAAATTTTACTAGATGGTTCAATGGAGTCTATATTGGGACCTGCATTATTTGAAGTTTTGACATTTGAAATATTGTTTTTCTTGTGTAAATTTTCTCCTTTTTTTTTGTTGAAAACCTTTGATTTGTTGGTTTGTCTCTAAGTTCTTCCCTTCATATTTAAATTGTGTTTCTAAGATTTTAGTTTCCATTATTTCCTCTTCCTCACTTGGGACATCATTTGTGGAAAGGATTTCAAACATATTAGCAAATGACTTTGATTGATCCTTCATAACTAGTTTTTTCTGAGTGTTCTTCTTCTTAGGTATTTGGAAACCTATTGAGTTTATATCTTCTTTCTTTTGATCAGGAATTTTATTTGGGCAAGCACTGGCCAAATGACCATATTCATGGCAAATTCTACAACGAAAAGGAATGTTCTCATAGTCCACTACTTGCTCCCAAGTGTCTTCCCCAAATTGTAATGTGATATTTTTAGGTAGGGGTTTGTCAAAATCCATTAAAACACAAATTCGAGCATAAATAATATGTTCAAAATTTTGAGTACAATCAGCAATCATCATAAAAGTTCCTAAAGAGTTTCCAATTGAAGAAAAAACAGTAGGATTCCAAAATTCAATAGGGAGGCCAAAGAGTCTAACCCACACGGGAGCTATAGAAGGCATCTCTTCTTTAGCTTTAAATTTAGTATGCCAGGGCTTCATGAAAAGCCCCGCCCTTCCAAAAAACCAAGGACCCCCTTGAAAAGTTTTCTCTCTATCTTCATTATTAGCAAATAAAACAAGAAAATAACCATTTGGATAAATAGAGATTTGTAACTCACCTTTAGTTTTCCAGATTTTTGCAGCCCAGACTTTGAAAGCAGATAGACTCGAACGAAAACCCACGAACCAACAAATTAGTCCTCTTTTTTCCAAATCTTCAATGCCAATCTGAATGTTACCCATATCAAGCTTAACAATAGGAGTTCCATCAGCTGCTTTAAGACATCCCGACTCTATTTTCCTGGGATCAATCTTAGGCATTCTTAGAGGTTTATGGGAAGCCCTAAGATTGATATTAGCATCGGGTTGAGGTCTGTCCACCACGAAGGGCATCCCTAAAATTCATTTTTGGGACCGAGTCTTCAAAATTCTTACCCTTGACAGGGGTTTTCACAGTAGAATTATTTTGTGGGTGCACCTTAGCACCAAATTCACTTGAGATATGAGCCATTTTTTGATCAAATGCTTGAAACTTGTTTCGTGATCTCTTTAATCCTTGCCCTAGATGTCGTGGAAAGGTATGGTTTTCACTTTTCTTTTGTGCAACAAATTGGAAGTCGTTGTCACTCAAGTTCACAGTATGATCTATTGAAAGACAAATTTCTAACCCATATTGTATCCCCTGCAACATTTCTTGCTAAAATATTGAGCATAAACCACAAAAATATTGGTCGCTAGGGCCCGAAGGCCCTAAAAACCAACCTCTGGAGCTGCTTGCACTCAACCCAGATGAAACCCTCGCATAGTCGCTTACCAAATATATCGTTCACACATAGGGATGCGCTAGGATCTGTGTTGCTCCAAATGATATGAAAATTTGTGGAGATGTTCTAGGGTTTTTCAGGCATCTACCCTCAAAATTTTAGCTCAATCCGAGTTTGGATGAGTGAGATATGGCCGAAACGAGTTTGGAAGTTTGGGTAGTCCTGTGAAAAATGTCTCTTTTCCCCTTTACCCCCCAAGAATCGAAGCTTCTATTCTTTAACTTATACTCATAAGTCTTAATTTCTTCTCCACTCTCTTCCTTTGAAACTTCTTGCTCTTTTGATCTTGAACTTGACCCTTCTTCTTATTTCCCTTGTCCTTCTTCAAAACCAAGTCCTATTTTGATAGATGAAGATTTTTATGCATTGATAATCTTATCCAAAAATTTTGAATTTTTCCCAAACCTGTGTAGTTTATCCTTAGAATATTTCACTTCTATTCTTAGTGAAACTACTTCTTGTTCTAGTCTTTTACATTCTAACTCTTTTACCTCTAAATTTTCACTCATGACCTCTTCAATTTTCCTTGCCTTAGATTTTGAGTTTGTCAGATCTTGTAGAAGGTTTTCTTTTTCTTCCTAACATTCTTGAACTTGATTCTTTAGTCTTAAATTCTACTTTCTAACTTTTTTCAATTCTCTAAGAGCAACAATAAGTTATGCTTCTAGATATACTATGCCTTCTTCATTTTTTGAATCTTTCTCTACTTCTTGGTCTCCAAGAGCATCTTCATACTCTTCGACCTTATCTTCAATAGGATCATTTTCTTCCTCCTCTATTACCAAAAATAGGATCTCTTCTTCTTCACTATCTAAGAGTATTTCATAAATATCACTTGAAGCCTTGCTTCATTTATTAACATAGAAACTCTTCTTGTGCCTTTGAAAGAACTTATTTTCATGCTTGCCTTGACCATACCTATTTTTCTTTTCATACCTAGATTTTCCTCCTTCCTTTTTCTTATGATCCTATTTCTCTTCATTGCTACTACTTCTAGCTTCTGGAAAATTAGATGCATAGTGATCAAAATTACCACAGTTAAAAAATTTCACTGTTTTCATACCTTTGTGCTTTCTTGAGTCCTTATTTCTTCTACCATAGTTAGCTTCTTCATCACTGCTTGACTCACCACTTGATTCTGGTTTCTTATATTTTGTCTTCTTTGATGCTTTGAAAGCTACCTCTATCTTGTATTTGGGATCCTTTACTATTATCATCTCATAATTTGTGATAATTCCATGTAACTCATCCATAGTCAACTTATCAATATCTCTCATCTCTTCTATAGCTGAAACCTTTCCATCATACCTCATAGGAAGTGACCTTAATACTTTTTGAGCAACATTGGAGTCTTCGATTTTGAATCCAATTCCACGCATGGTATTAACAACTTCATACACATAAAGCAAGTATGTAGCAATATCTTCCTCATCTTCCGTATTCAAACCTTTTCTTGTGGTTTTGTAGTTTTTCCATCTTGATCTTTTTATCTCCCTCATAAGTTTACTTTAATTTTTACCATATCTCTTTTGTTGATTTGCAATGCATAACTTTCACAAATTCTGCTTCATGTAATCCACTTAAGATTCCATTCATAGCCTTGGAATTATTCACATGTAACATCTTACCATATTTATCTATGGGAGGAGTAGTTGTAGGTGTGAACCCATCCTCAATGGATTGCCATGTCTCATATCCTTGTGCCATCAAGTAAGTCTTCATTCTTATGCTCCAAAAAGCATAATTGTTCCCATTGAACAATGATGCCTTATTTTATGAAGATCCATTTTGAGATGCCATCTATGTTCTTGTACTCTCTTCCTTCAATATGTTAGACTTTTCTAAAGTAACCCACTCTAATACCAATTGAAGAACACAGGGTTAAACTTAGAGGGGGGTGAACAGTATAAGATAAAATTTTACTTTTCTTTCCCAAACAATATTATCCAATATTATCAATAGCAGTAATAAAAGTAATGCATAAATCATCACACACAAGAGAGACATAAATTTAACGTGGCTCACCCAATGTGGGCTACCCCACAGAGAAAATATTTCTTCTAAATTTCATCAAAACATCTTTTGGGAATTAATTCCCTATTATGATTTTAATGGAACTCTATCCAAAGGTGATACCAATCCCCTATACTTTGATTTATGGATATCTCTCCAAAGAATAACTCTATCCCCTTGATCTCGTTTGTGGATCTTTGTACATAGGAGAAGTCTTTTCCATTTGCTCTAGTTTGTGGAACTTGATCCAGGAGAACTCTATCTCCTTAACTAGTTCATGGATAGATCTCCATAGAAGAACTCTCTCCCCAATTGTTTCATGGATCTTACTCCATAGGATAACTCTTTCCCCTTGCTCTGGTTTGTGGATCTCTATCCACAAGAGAACTCTATCCCCTTTCTATGGTTTGTGGATCTTTATCCATAGTAGAACTCTATCCCCTCTACTCTGGTTGGTGAACTTCTAGAAGACTTATGCCCTCACTACTCTGGCTTGTGGATATCTATCCACATGATATATTTATCCCCACTACACTGGTTGATGTAATTCTATCCATTGGAGACCTCTGTCCTCTCTACTTTGTCACCTCCAAATCCTTCTCTCAAATCTATCTCAAATCTACAAAAATCTATCTCAATTATAGCATAAATCTACTCTAACTGTGCTCTTAACTCTACTCTCAATTATATCTTAAATCTACCCCAAGCCTTAACACAAAGCTTGAACAAATCAACAATTAAACCTGCTCTCAATTTTGTTTCAAGTCTTCACAAGACTTGCTCAAATATACCTTCAAGCCTTCTAAAAATACTTTCTCAAATCTACCTTCAAGCCTTCTCAAAGACTTTCTCAAATCTTCCCTCAATGCTACTCACAAACCTACTCAAATATTTCCAAATCTTGCATACAAACAAATGCTTAAATCTCTTTCAAAATACTTTCTTTACAAATATAAATTCTACTTAGAATTTATTTAACCTCTGGAACATATAGAGAATGATATGCACTTTTCAATAGCTCAATATGTTCTACTCAATCATTAATTCTGTTGCTTTCACATGTATGACATTTATTACTATTTAAGGTATGTCTAGTCTAGCACATGACACCTAATATCCTGATGCACACACTTGCTTCATAAATCTAATTTCTAATGCTTGCACATTCACTTTCAATATCACTCAAAACCAATGCCCAAAATCTTCACACATTCATTCAAACAATGAAGCACAATTTTCTCACAAACCCTAACACAAGTGTTTCCAATTTCTTTCAACAAATATGCACAATTTAGGTCTCAAACCCTAACTCAAACGTTTTCAACAATGCTTATCAAACAATCCTTTTATCTCCACCTTATATTCTATAAACTCTTACTCAACCAAACATCTTAAACAAATAATGATGTGCCCATACCTCTTATTTGTTCTTGATGAAGATATGACCTTAAAAATTGTTTTACAATCAACCAATCCTTCTTGTGCCTCTACTAGGGTTAGCTAGTTTCCAAATCAAACACAATAACCTCTCTCCTTTTATTTTCTCAAAATAAGGCTTTTAATTGAAGAAAATGACCCTTTTAATTTTCCTCCATCATGCAAAACATACACACAATAATTTACCATAGGACAGCTTATAACTCCTACTTTAAGACATATATAATCAACAACTAAAATTTATCACACCTTATCTCTCCTTGAAAATAGATTTTAATTTATAATATAAAAACCCTTTTATGCCTTATTTCTCCTTCCAAAAAGAATTAAATCATAACACAAAAGACCTTTATATACCACTTATTTCTCCTATGCAAATATTAACCTTATAACTCCCAATAATCAAATGCATATTAAAAAATAAATACCTCTTTATTATGTCCTCCACATGATTCGAACATATCACCTCATGAGAGCAAGGCACCCAAAAAAGGGTCCATGACCAACTGCGCTAGCGTATCTCTTGAGATCTCTACGATGCTAGCCAACTGTTATTCCTCTACTACATTTTGTTTCAAATAGCAAAATACTACATCATAGCCACCTTTCATCATGTGCTATTCCCAACAAAAGACTGTGGTTTCAAACCCGAAACCTCCTCTGCACTACACCTTCATGCCATCTCAACCACCAGCTAGTCCAGTTGGTTGGATAGATCTAGAGATGCACACATGCTAATCAAAAAATCCTTCTCTCCTACCTAAAATATTTTGATGCCTCTGCTTTCTTCTTCCCATTGAGAGCACATTTCGAGCGAATAGAAAGCACAATTCCAATTCCCCAAACTTGGAAAGGACTTTAGGTTTTGTATTAATACGTTTTTCCTCGGTCTTCTTCAACATCAGTGCAATTCAAAATTTCCTTTTCATGTGACATTGGCCTCCATGATTTATAATAAATTCAAAATTATTTAAATGCCCTCAACCTTATATTATAATATAATTTAATCACATTTGGCATTTGCAAAAATATTATTTAAATAATGGTATCTTCTCTTTTTGAACCATGGTCATTGCTTTGACTAGTGCCTTTAACCTTTTGCATAGCTTCTCCCTTGCAAGCCTTTGTCCCTTTGTATAATATTTAAAAATAAATATTATAACCTTTGATTTTTGCCAAAGCTTTGTCTTTGGGCCTAACCACTTCAAACTCGCTAATAATTTTTAAATATTATAATCCCTTGCTTCAAAATTATCTTTGCTTGCTTTCACACCCATGTCTTTCCTTTGCTTTTATTATTTCAACTTAAAGATAAAACTCAACCTTTTCATTTTGGACATCAATAACAATCAATGACATCAAACCTTTGACATCAATGACAACATTATACTAAAAAATTCCAATATATATATATTGTTCCATAGCAATAAAAGAGGCCATTGATTAATCTTACTCTATAGATATAGAAAGCACAAAAGAAAACTTGAAGGTTGCAAGAATACTTCAAGAAGACTTCAAGCAAGAAAAACTTGAAGACAACATTTTTGGAAGGTAAGTATCTTGTCAAAATTTTCAATGTCATAGAAGACTTCAAGACACCAAGAAGTCTTGAGAACAGTCTGAGTTAAAGGACAATAAGTTTTTTAATACAGAGACAAAATATTAATAAGGCATGAATAAGGAAGCAAACTTGTAGGTTTTGACAATAGAGTTAAAGGAAAAAAATTAGGAGAAGAATATAAGGCTTTCAAGGAAGAAACCATTGACAAAATTATAAAGCTACAATGTTAGGATCCCATCCTAACGTTATTTTGTAATTCTCATTATTATGTAATGACCCACTTCCAACGTGGGGGATCCCATCTATAATGTTATTTTGTAATATTTTGTAATGTATGTGGCAAGTTAGGCTCCTAGCCAAGTGGGGCCATTTCATGTAACCATTATCAAGATTGTAACCGATGTTTGGTAGAAGATTCTAGCTCGAGTGGCATTTTGCATGTAAGCCAACTCTTGAGCCTTTAGGGTTAGGGTTGCATGAAGTCTTTCTTTAAAAGCTATGAAGCCATGTACGAATGTATCTTTTTGCAAGTTAATGAAATATTGAAGGAGGTTGCCCCCTCGAAGAGGCCTACGATTCTGAGTTATTTGTGAGATTGTTTCAATTCTGCAATTACTTTCTGCATAGTATTATTCTGTTATTGCATGTATTTCAGTTATCTTTCAGTATTTTGTGTGTGTGAGCTTTATTTCAATAGTAGGTTCCTTACAAGTGGTATCAGAGCGCTTTCCAGGGCCGAGTTCTACTACGACTACGACAATTCTTGCTCAGCCATTTTCGCTTGTTAGGTATAATTTTCCTGTGTTTTTTCATTCTATTTTCCTTTATTCAAAAAGCCAAAAAAAAATCTGCAAAAACAAAAAATATATAGTCTATTTTTTTCAGTAGTTGAGTAGGCTAGAAACCCTGTGTCGGGGGTTTTAAAATATCGTGAAGGAGCTATCATTATTGGCTAAGCTAGATAGCCCATAAAGCATCTAGTGAAGTGAGGGGTGATCAGGCTCCAATACCCAGGCCTCAGACAACACTCATGCACGGAATCGAGCTCCCACACATCTTCGGGTGTATCGAGAGACCATTCTAGGTTGAACAAAATTTTATCTAGTAGGAAGCTTTTTGGCCTTGTATCATCCATAGTCCATGGGACACAACATCTCAAATGATTACCCTCTCGTACTATCAGAGAGGTAGATAGTGTGCTCAAGGGTATGTGTGGAATCCTCCTTGGGTAGTGGCCTAAAATATTGGTCCGAGCACTATTGTTCATCACTACGGTATAACAGAGGGCCTATGGGTGTTACATACTCCTCTACCTAGCATACCCTAGTTCTGTTAAAAACTTCAACCTACAAAAACACACATCTCCCTATTCTGCTGAACCTGCATTCACAATCCCAAAAAGTGAGCATACAGAGAAGGACTTCCCTATCATAGAAGAACACACTTTGCATGCACCAATAGTTAGGATAGAGTCTGCAAGTGTCTATAATAGTCTAAAATATTCTAGTACCATCTAGATTAGTGGTAGTAATAGGTCAGTAGTAATAATATAGTATGATAGTAATAGTAATGATAGTAATAGTAGGTAGAACAATAATAGTAATGTAATAGTAAGAAAATATAGGTGGTCAAGGTCAAAAATAGAACCGTCAGTGTTAGTAACTATAGTACAGGTGATAGGATAGTGACAAGGTGATCAGTTGATAGAATGCATAGATCACAAAAATTGATTGCTCCAGTAGACTCGTAATATAAATATTGCTACTTTTTGATTTACACCAAAAAATAAAAAATCATGCAAATCGGAGCTATAATGAAGAAGTTGTAGTGGTTTTATCATTACTCTATTTTGAGTAATTTTTAAACCAAAAATAGGGAAAAATAACACTAAAAATATCATAAAAGGCCCTAGACAACTCCAAAAATCCTCAAATTTGTTTTGTTATCTTAGTTAGCCCCTTCTGCACCTCTCACAGAATTTTTGAGTCTTAACTCCCTTTTTTCTCAAAATTCCTCAAATTTATCATTTTCCACTAGCCCTTTTTGGCCAAATATTCCACAAATACAAAATCTGAGTCTGGGGTGCCCAAAAATCCATGTTGTGGCATATAGCTCATTGTGACCATATTTTCAAGCTGATCATCTTGATATATAACACCCAAGCACTTTTTGGACTCCTTACTAAAAATAGTAACTCCTACAACCACACTTCTATTTTTAGTAATTCAGTAAAAAGGTTCAAGGCTATCCCAAATGGCAAGTGGCACTCATGGACATCAAAAAGAGGTAGAGCAAAACATCGCTACAGTGTTGGATAACCTACTAAGTGTTGTTACTAGCTTGCAAACCACAAGTTAAAACTTGATGACAGAATTTCAAACTTTCAGAATTGAACAAGATACCTCTAGAATTCGCCTAGAAGACCAACTTGCAGAAGTTGAGTCCAAATTGCAAGGTGTTCCAAGCAAGTCTGAGTATCGTACTGAACACTCACATTTTGATCGAGGTCAAGGAAAGGGAACATATGACTCTCACCTTCGCTTTGATCATGATACTACCTTTAAGATGCCGAAACTAGACTTTCCTAAGTTCAATGGGAAGGATGTGGATGGGTGGTTATGTCATGTTGCTCAATTCTTTAGACTCCATGATGTCCCCATGTATCACCGAGTTCAAATGGCTTCTTTCAATTTGGAATCTGAAGCCTTACAGTGGTACCAATGGTTGCAGAAAACTCTCCTTGATCCTTCTTGGGTGGACTTTGAGTCTCAATTACTCACTCGCTTTGGCTCTAGTGAGTATGATGATTTTACAGGACAGTTGACAAAGTTGAGACAAACTTTGACAGTTCGAGATTACCAAATACAATTTGAGAGATTGGCCAATAAAACTATAGGATTGAATGAAGGGTTCTTTATGAGTTGTTTTGTTAGTGGGTTGAGGGAAGATCTCCAAGCTGAGGTCACGATGTTTAAACCACAATCCATGATGCAGGCTATCAAGTTGGCTCATTTGGCCGAGTCCAAATTTTTAGCTCAGAGGTGGATATCTAAATTTCCATAAGCTAAACCCTCTTTTCCTCCTAGATTCTAAAATCAGAATGAACAAAAACCTGTTGCACCCACTACTGCACCCAAATGTCTAACCACTACCAAAATGGATGCACGATGCACCCAAGGGTTGTGCTACAATTGTGATGAAAAGTTTTCTCGTGGGCATAGGTGCACCCAAAAGAAGTTGTTCCTCATCGATGTTGATGAGCCTGACACCAATGACCATAGTGATGATGACACCGAATCAGTAGAGGAACCACCCAAATTAGAGGAAGAAAACTAGGATGAACCATAGGCTAAAATTTTTGTTCATGCTCTTGCTGGCATTACTACTCCCCAAACCATGAAAGTTGTGGGTTATTTCAAGGGCCTGCATCTTACCATCTTGATTGATTCTAGTAGTACACATAATTTTATTGATCCTCGCATTGCCAAGCAGGAAAATTGTTACGTACATACATGTAATTCCTTTGAGGTTATGGTAGAAAATGGTGGGACCTTACCTTGCAAAGGTAAATGTCATAATGTTAAGGTCAAGATTGGGGACTATGAGCTCAAACAAGATATGTTTGCACTTCAACTAGGGGGATGTGATATCGTGTTGGGAGCTCAATGGTTGGGCACATTGGGAGTCATCTCATGGCACTTTGTCGAGCTTTGGATGCGATTTTCATAGAATGGATAGTCCTACACTCTCCATGGCTTAAAAGTAGGGCCTTCATAGATTATCAGTTCCAATCGGATGGAGAAGTTGTTAAAAAAATCATCTCGAGGTGTCATAGCTCAGATTTTTGTGATCCAACCTCATCCTTCAGAGGAGGATTCTATTCCTAAAGATTTACAACTTATTTTGACCAAGCACAATTCTATTTTTGTTGAGCCAATATAATTACCACCTCGCCACTCTCATGACCATGTTATTCCCTTGTTACCTGGCAATGCACCACCCAACATTAGACCGTATCGGTATCCTCATGCTCTTAAGTCAAAAATCGAGAAGTTAGTACAGGAATTGTTAAAATTCGATGTCATTCGACCAAGCAACAGTCCTTACTCTTCTCCAGTTTTACTGGTGCACAAGAAATATGGGTCTTGGCGGTTGTGTATCGATTATCGAGAGCTCAATAAACTCACCATCAAGGATAAGTTTCCTATTCTGGTGGTGGATGAATTACTAGATGAACTTCATGGGACTATGTATTTTTCCAAACTCGACCTTCGCTCAGGGTACCATCAAATCCAGCTCAAGGATGAGGATATTCCCAAGACTACTTTTCGTACTCATGAAGGTCACTATGAGTTTTTGGTAATGCCATTCGGCTTGACTAATGCCCCTTCCACTTTCCAAAGCCTCATGAACAACATTTTTCGTCCATTCCTTCGAAATTTCATCCTAGTCTTCTTTGATGACATTCTGGTGTATAGTCACTCATGGGAAGAGCATCTTATTCATGTGAATCAGACTCTCCAATTGTTGGCACAACATCAACTCTATGCTAAGCATTCCAAGTGTTCTTTTGGGTTGACAAAAGTGGAATATTTGGGACACATTGTCACTAAGGAGGGCGTCAAAGTTGACCCCAAGAAGATCCAAGCGGTTCAGGAATGGCCAAAACCTCACACTCTCAAAGGTCTTAGGGGATTTTTAGGGCTTACAGGTTATTACCATAAATTTATTCGTAACTATGGTAAAATTGTAGCTCCCCTCACTTCCATGTTAAAGAAGGACTCTTTTACTTGGATGGGACCCACTGAATAGGCTTTCCTAGAATTGAAGCATGCTATGACCACTACGCCTATTTTGGCCATGCCAGATTTCTCCAAACCATTTGTCATTGAAAGTGATGCTTCAGGTCATGGTATTGGTGTAATGTTGATGCAAGAAGGGAGACCCTTGGCCTTCACTAGTAAAGCTCTCTCCAACCGTAATTTGGGAAAATCCACTTATGCCAAGGAGATGATGGCAATTCTGCATGCAGTAACCCATTGGTGACCGTATCTCATCGGGCATCATTTCTCCATTAAAATAGACCATCAGAGTCTCAAATACTTTTTGGAGCAATGGGTTGCCACCCCTGAACAACAAAAATGGGTCTCTAAACTCATGGGCTATGATTATGATATCACCTATAAGAAGGGCAAGGAGAATGTTGTGGTCGATGCTCTCTCTCACCAATTTGAGGCTCTTAGTATGTTGTGTGCCATTTCATTGTCGGTTCCCCAATGGATCGATTCCTTACGCCAGGAGGTACTTCAAGATTTTGAATTGTAGACTTTGGTTGCTTCCCTACACACTGAGCCTACTTCATGTCCAGGCTACACTTGGGATGGCCAAGATTTGCATTACCACCAATGCCTTGTTGTTCCCCACAAGTCCCCACTATGGGAACTTCTCATGATAGAACTGCATGCTACCCCATCTTCCGACCATTCAAGATTTCTCAAAACATATGAATGACTTAAGCACACTTTTTTTGGAAGGGTATGAAAAAGGACATTCAAGATTTTATGGCAGCTTGTGATACCTATCAATGGATGAAAGGTGAAACGATGCATTCTCCAGGCACTCTTCAACCCTTGCCCATTCTTGACTAGGTTTGGATGGATATTTCTATGGATTTTATTGAAGGATTACCTAAGTCTGGAGGCAAATATGTTATCTTCATGGTAGTGGATCATCTTTCAAAATATGCTCACTTTTGTTCCCTATCCCATCCTTACACAACATCCACCATTGCCCAAATTTTCCTTGATTCTATCTTTCACCTTCATGGTCTACCCTCCTCCATCATGTCTGATCGTGACCCAACCTTTACTAGTCACTTCTGGCAAGAATTGTTTAAGTTGTAGGGAACTCAGCTCAAAATGAGTTCAGCTTATCATCCACAAATGGATGGCCAGATGGAGATTGTCAATAAATGTTTGGAAACCTACCTTCGTTGCTTTACCTCGGATCATCCTACGCACTAGGCGAAATGGCTTCCTTTGGTCGAGTGGTGGTACAACACTTCCTATCACACAACAACCAAGGTTACCCCTTTTGAGGTAGTTTATGGGTGCCCTCCACCCATGCCTTCCTCCTACATTCTAGGTAGCTCCAAGGTCCATGTAGTTGACACTACTCTCAGTCAACATGTTGATGTCCTCCATCAATTGAAGATGAATTTGGATGTAGCCTAGAATCGGATGCACCAATAGGCTGACCAACATCGTTTTGAGTGTAGTTTTGATGTGGGTGATATGGTTTTCCTTCACTTGCAATCATACAAATAGTTGTCCCTCTAACTTCGTAGATGCTAAAAACTTGTTATAAAATACTATGGGCCCTACTAGGTGTTACAATGGATTGGTGCCATAACCTACAAATTGGCCCTTCCACCTACATCCAAGCTCCATCCTATTTTTCATGTTTCCTCTCTCAAAAAGGTGGTGGGAAATCAGGTACAGGTTCAATCTGCACTTTCGAAGTTAGATGAAGAAGGTTCTATCTTGCTTGAACCCGAATAGTTGTTGGATCATCGGACTCGCACTCTATGCAACCGCACCATTACTGAAGTCCTTGTTCAGTGGTGTGGACTCCAGCTAGAAGATGCTACATGGGAGTCTCTCCATCAGCTCCAACACCAGTTTCCTCACCTTCAGCTTTGAGGACAAAGCTTTTTGAAGGGGAAGGACATGTTAGGATCCCATCCTAACATTATTTTGTAATTCTCATTATTATGTAATGACCCACTTCCAACGTGGGGGATCCCATCTATAATGTTATTTTATAATACTTTGTAATGTATGTGGCAAGTAAGGCTCCTAGCCAAGTGGGGCCATCTCATGTAACCGTTATCAAGATTGTAACCGATGTTTGGTAGAAGATTCTAGCTCGAGTGGCATTTTGCATGTAAGCCAACTCTTGAGCTTAGGGTTAGGATTGCATGAAGTCTTTCTTTAAAAGCTATGAAGCCATGTACGAATGTATCTTTTTGCAAGTTAATGAAATATTGAAGGAGGTTGCCCCCTCGAAGAGGCCTACGATTCTGAGTTATTTGTGAGATTGTTTCAATTCTGCAATTACTTTCTGCATAGTATTATTCTTTTATTGCATGTATTTCAGTTATCTTTCAGTATTTTGTGTGTGTGAGCTTTATTTCAATAGTAGGTTCCTTACATACAACCATTGCAACATAAGAACAACACAAGGTAGAACAACATTGAAGAACAATGTAAGGCATGATAGCATTAAGGAGAAAGTAAGCAATAAGGTCTAGACAGGATAACAAAATAAATATTAAAGATATAAGGCTTTAAAAATTTTGGTAGAATAAGAGAGCCACCATTAAAGTATTTTAAAGTATCTTAAAGCTAGTGAAATGTATAAAGTCAAATCCATAATAAGAGGAAGTGTTTTTGACAATGTTGTAAGTAAATTCTATATTAAAAATGAAGCCTTGAACATTGGAAATTAACCTGAACTTGCATATAACTGAACTAAGCATAGGGGGGAAGAGATATTAGCTATGTAGATTGATGCTTAGAATTGAACTGATCATAGGGGGGAAGAGACTAAAGTATAAAGGAAGAGATTTGATTAAATATATCACCAAGCAAAGCATCAATCTAGAGGAAAGAGGAAGTATCATAGCATCATATGTAATAAAATAAAAGAGGCAATGCCATAGCAATATAACTTAGATAATGTATCTTTAAGTTGAGTACATAGATAGAGCTGAAGGAAGTGCCATTTGAGACAGTCTAGCATAGGCATCGACCCTATTTAAGCATAAACCCTAGAGTCATTTGGATAATTTCTATTGAAGAGGAAGTAAAATAGACAATGCTTCCAAGGAGAAAGAAACAAATCTTTAGCAATTGAAGATTCAAGCATCAGGGTCTGGAGAATCAAACATCAACAACCAAAGAGCCAAGCACCATATGGAGTCAAACAAAAAATGTTGAGTAGCTAGCAAGGAGATGTTGAATAGCCAAGCTTACTATTTGAGAATCATGTGCCAAGCCAATCATTATGAAGGAGCACTCAAGCATCACAACACTAAAACATATTTGAAAGGAGCATTAAAGACCTAAGACAAGTATCCATACAAGCTAACGTGCACCAAAAAATATAAAATGATAGACTTGAAATATTTTCTAGGTAGTATAAATTTGTGCATGAGCACCCACTCACATGTAAGCCATCCTAGCTTAGAGGAGATAGTGAAACACCTAAAGAACCCTCGTGAATGTACAATACCTTATTCACTTCAATTAGTCACGAACAGAGAAAGGTAACATGTTATATTTTGGCGAATATTTTTCCAATCTTAATTTTTCTAAAGTTAATAAGGAGGAATAAGGTTTAGTAAGTTTAATTATAAATTTTTCTAAGTTTTGATGAGTTTAAAAGGAGAGATAAGGATATTAATAAATTATTAATACCTTATATACTTATTTAAAGTTTTGAAGTATTAATTAGAAGTTATCTTATTTACTTATTTACGTTTCTTGGAGTGATAAGTAGAAGTAGAGAATATTTAATTCTGAAGTTTTTTGAAAGGTTTCATTTTATTTATTTTTTAAATTCAAATCATATCGAATATTTGCAAATATTTTTTGGAGAGATAAGGACGTCTACTTCAAATTTAGAAATTTTAAATTTGTAAAATTCTTTCTTTCTAGTTTCTAATAAATTAGGGAGTCATAAGGAATTCAACTTCAAAGGTTTTTGAAAATTTTAGAAACTTGAAAATTTATCATTCAAAACCTAGGGAGTCATAAGGTAGTCAACTTCAAATGTTATATGAATGCCACCATGTCTATCAATAAATTATTTCTTTTAAAGTCTTAACTTCTCAAAGGTCCTAATTATGCTTCATGAAAAATCAAAGTAAAATTTATTTTAATAGTAGCAAATATTTGGGACATTGTTAGAGGAACAAAAACTAAACCTACTAAAGGTGATAGAGAAATTCAAAAATATGAAGAATAAGTAGAAACCATCATGATAATAAAATTTGTAATTATAGATAGATACAACCTTACATAAGCACAGTAGTAACCTCTACAAAATCTTGGAATACTTTAGCCAATATATTTGAAGGAAAGAACAAAGCTACTATTTTGAATCTTCAAACTTAGTTACATTAATTAAAAGTTAATAGTGGTGAAAGCATTGAATTATCTTTAATAAGAATGTCATACATAATAGTAAAACTATTAACTTTAGGAGAAAAGGTAGAGGACAAATTTCTTGTTCAAGTTACCTAAGAGCTCTTCTAGGAAATTATAAGAACCTAGTTACGTCTTTGCAAATTCTAAGCAAAGATATTTCATTTGATGAGTTAGTCAATATTCTACAAGAGAATGAAGTAGAGAATTTATTCAAATATGTGATGACTAATAATTCTTTAGTATCAAAATACAACACACGAAGAATTCGACATAAATAAACAAGTTTAATAGGAATAATAGATATTGTCAGATATGTAGGAGGAATCATAATACAATTTTTTGTAGATATAATCCAAGGAATTAGTCTCAAGGAAATTAGATAAATCAAAGTGATCAAACAAATAGGCCAATATAGCCAAGACAATATCAAACTCAATATCATCCAAATTAGCAACAGTTTCAATTTCAGTACCCTTCTTAGTACCAATATAATCAACCACAACTACAATACAGAGAATGAAAACAAAAGGATCATCTAGCTCAAAAAATTCAAGAACTAGAAGAAATTGTAGAATAAAATGAAGTCAAATATCTTTCAGCAAAATTAGTAATTCATGAAGATGATGTTTTGAAATATAGTAATCACTCACTTGATCATAATATAGAGAGTTAGTAGACCGAGGAAAGCAAGAAAGAACAACACGGGCTCTAGGATTAGGAGGAATATCATTTGAATACTAAAGTATTCACTAACCAAATAATATAATACAGGGGGATTTTCGAGAATATTACATTATTTGGTACATGCCAATTTACCACCTTGGTACATTATTATAAATATTATATTATGGTTGTGTCCTAGATTAGAGTGTGAGTTAATATTTCATGTAATATAATAATGTGCAGGAAATGTACAAGTGTCATGAGTGTAAATGTGTACAAGTGTCCAATATGTAAGTGTGCACATGTGTCCTTATATTAGGAAGAGTTATGTGAAGATTCAAGTCCAAGTGTACATACAAGATAGTGTCATGTGTATGCAAGTGTCAAGTAGAGAAGCCATGATTCATAAGGCTTGGCATATGGAAAGGAAGAGTCATGTTAACCAAAGAGTCATCCTAGAAAGTCTATATATTACTTCATAGAGGATCTCATCATAAATCATATCATATCATAGTCTACATAGTGCCCTATATTGTTATCTCTATGAGATATTCGTAATAGAAAGAGGAGTAATACAAGTTTGCATATGTTTGAGAAACGGATATTGTAAGTGTTGTGATATTATATATTTTAGGCTTTACATTCATATTTCAACATATTATTGAATGTTATTAAATATATTATTAATAATTAATAATACATATTAGTTGTATCATTTATCTCTATTACAATATCATTATGGGGTTCATTATAGTGCAACTTCATTCTATTATATCCAGTGATTATTTTCTTGTGGTGATTTTTATTAAGTATTATAGCATCAAAAGATAACAATTTGTGGAAAACATGTGACATGACAATAATATACTAAAAAAATCATTCCAAGTATTACTAATAGTTGCCTACATAATGTAAGCAAATACTTGGCTATGCATATTGAACATATTGTTCTAACCATATTGGATACCAACTAGCACATCTAATTTGCTCTCTCAATGCAAGTATTGTCTACTAGTTTGAAAAATAAAATGGTGACTACTGAGATTTTTTAATTGCAAGAAACCAAAAATACCTTCTAGTTGTAACTTCTTTATCTATAGTTAGAATTTAGTTGTGGTGTTTTCAACTGTACCTCTTGAGTGTTATACTTTTATCATATCCCTTTAAATTGTTTGTCTAGTAGTTTGGAACAAAAAATGGTCACTATTGAGATTTTCCAATTGTAAGAAACCAAAATACCTTCTAGTTATACTTCATTTTAGTAGCTAGTATTTAGTTGTGTTTTCAACTATAGCTCTTAAGTATTAGATAATTCAAGAAGTTTTCAACATAGTCATTCATATTGTGTGTATGTAGATTATAACAAGTTAGTCATGATCAAAATTAGAGTGAGAAAGAGAATTTAGGAGTTGATCAATAGTCATAATAGCAATAGATCCTTTTATGTATTACTTTTAGTAATAGTAATAAAACATATCTACATTACATCTATATAGGCTTTTTATTTTAATATATGCCATAGGGAAACTACATCTACCCTTGAAGAAAGAGCATGTTGCAACGTGTTTGGTTTGCAAGAAATCTCATGAGCAATATTATTATGTCTACCCTTGGAGAAAGAGTCTTTTGTAAGGTGGTTGTTTTGCAAGAACTCTCATGAGCAATATTATTTCTTTATGTTCTCACAAATAATTATAATTTATTCGTTTGCAATTCATAATAATTATTTTTATTTATGTAGTTTTATTAAATGAATGGTATACATGTATTTAAATTATTCAATAATTTTATTAGTTTTATTTCTTAAATATGTAGTTTTCACTACATTAAGTTTATGTAGTTTCATAATTTTATTATTCAACTTGTAGTTTTATTCCATTCTTTCATCTTAAGGAATCTTTGGATGAGGTGTAAAATCTTAGGTCCTCTAACACAATCCGTAATACATAGACACTATCCATTACCTTATAACTAGACCTACATAGATTGATATATATTGTGCTTATCACTTTTGATGTCATTTGAAGGGAGGTATTCATGTTACAATACTTATATATTTTTATACATTATAAGGGTAGCTTGAATTGAAGGTTGAAATTCAAGCCAAATTCCTCTCTATAAAATTACTTATGTTTGCATTTCTAGATGTAAGGCAAAAGAGGACAACTTTTATTAGATAATTAAGGCACCTAGTTCATAGGGTCTATTAGCTTTTAAATATTTAATATTAAATGTAAATCTTATTGGATCTAATGTAATGAAGTTGCAATATAATAAATCAAATAATAACTCAAAATATAATATCAAACATAATATCTCATTAGAATACTCACATAAACATGCTCACAATATTGCATGCTATTGAATAAATGTCTTCTATTGCAAGCATGAAGCTTTGCATGTTTTATTGATAATTACAATGCTTTGTCATGAATAAATAATTGTATGTGACTCTTTATATGCTACACTCCTTACCTTTACTCTTATTAACAACTCTTAAATTTCCTATTCTAAGTACACGTGCACACTTAAATATTAGACACTTGTGCATATTTACACTCATAACACTTGCACACATATTTACATGAAACTTGTTCATTTCCTACACATTATTATATTATATAAAATATTAACTCACTCACTAATCTAAGAAAAAAACCTAATCTAGTATTTACAATAATGTACCAATGTGGTACATTGTCATGTATGAAATAATGTAATATTCTCCAACACCTCTTGTATTACATTATTTGGTTATTGAAGACTTTAGTCTTCAATCAAGGTCTCTATATTTCCTTCTTCAATTTGTAGATGACTTTGTAGTGCAACCTACTATTGTCCTCTCATCCTTTTTATCATCTTGAATTTTGGATTTACCCAATGTCTTTGATGGTAGAAATATTTTTTATTCTCATTTCTTGTATTTTGTCTTTCAGAATATTCAATAGTGTTATTTTGGACTAAGATAAGATCTTGATAGAAACCAATTTATTCTAAAGCATATATTCTATTTTAAATTTATTTTTTACCTTCTATTTTATATTGATTCTTGATGAAACATTTGTTAACTCTAGATATATATTTGAACTCAATCAATATTTCACTTTCAACTAGTTTAGTTATTGAACTAAGATTAGTTGTCTATCCTGGAATATACATAACATCATGTAGCACAAAACATAAGAATTATGCACTAGGTGTTACACATCCACTTTCATGAACAAGATAAATCTTACCATTCACAAGTTTCAAACTGAATTTTTATTTGACCTCTAAGCAATCAAACCATTGTAAGTTGTTTATCATATGATGACTAGCACTAGAATCTATGTACCAAAGATCTCTTTTTTTTGAATCATATGATTATCTCTATTTGAAGTTATTTTGCATTGTTGATAAGAGTTATGAAGAATATTAAATGAACTTTGACCTTGAACCTTTTCATAATGTCTTTTATATTGATAAGTTCCTCTTGATAATTTCTCCATTAGTTTGAATCAATTTCCTTTGATGTGGACTACATTTTTTCTTTATTAGGTGGAAGAAGGGGTTTTGAAAGGGTATACAAACATTTTACAAAGAAATAAAATATTTCAAAAATAAACCAAAGTGAATCACAAATAGGATTTATCCCCCAAGGGGAAAAGAAACCAAACACCCAAAGGCAGCACACTAGGAGAGGTGGGATCCAAGATTCAAGAGAACCAAGAGATCCAGAAGGGTAGATCCTACCAAAAGCAAGGATACATCCAAGAGAAATAAAAAAAATAGAATCACGGTTGGAAGCATTTAGTTCCCACCCAAACTAAACCAAGAACATTCTTTTCAAATTCCAAAAAACAAAAATTCCCGCCCAGATAGGAATCATGTTTTTGAATCTGACTTCCTATAGTAGGATTACAAGTTCAATCCTAATATGTTCTAGCCCATGATTTCTAAAGAGTATGCTTGCATCAAACTAGCACCTTGATCCCATAGATATTTTCCCAATAGGATCTGAGATAGAAGGCACACTACACCAAGAGCTCCAAAAGGCACCAACATAATACTACATGATGGTTCCATAATCCACCCTGTCTTTCATCCAACATATTAATACACCAATAGAAAAGTCATTAAAATTGCACAACTAAGTAGCCATACCCCATAATCTCATGAGGATGATACCTTAAATAGAAAGAGTTATCCAGAAACCTAAAAATACTTCTCCAGCTAGGTTCTCACATAAAATTGGTTCAAATTTCAAAAATAAAATTTCTTGCCCCAACAAAAAATAAATTTTTTGGAACCACTCTAGATATTAAAATCCTGCAACAAATTTCAAGGGAGAAAAAACCAAAATAAAACTATAATTTTTACACCCAACATTCTGATAAGAGCTAAAACCATTAAGCATCTAAAAATATGAACAAAGAAATCACTTCACTCAATAATCAACATTTGGATCATGTTCTTGTATAGCACAAAAGCCTTAAGTAACAAAGCCTATAAGTACTAGAGAAAAATTACCAACACAAGATCCTAAATTATAGGTGAAACACAACTAGCGTCAACAAAGAGAAAACATCGAATTAGAATCCTATTTACATCAATGTTCAAATCCATAATCCTGATTGGGACATAGATCACACTGGAGTTTGATGGCTCCAAGCCATAAGTCTACAGAAACCTCTCTAGAGCCATTAAAGGACCTAATATTTTAGATAGAGAAAATATAGGATCATCTACCAAAAATTTTATGGCCAGAGACCCTCTCTCAGCAACACAAACTAGGATAGGTTTTCTCTCCAATAAAACTAGAAGGAGAAACCCCAAAAAATAGGGTACATTAAAATCAAAAACAAGGACAGGGCTAGAGCAATGCTATAGGTGATGTTCTCTTCCATCGAATAAGAAACCCCTTCCACTACAACATAGCCTACCACACCCATCCAACCAATCATGATAATTCACCCAACCACAACCACTTAGCCTACCACTACAACTCCACCTTTTGACTACCCTACCCGAGATAGGTTTTCTCTCCAAGGACACCATAACGATAAACCCAAAAAAATAGGGTACACCAAAGCAACTTCATATTATAACTAACCTACTACCCAACACTACAAACACCAAAGGATCTAGGGGATCCAAATCAACCTCAATCTTAGTCAGAACTAAACCATTCAGTAGACTTGATCTAGCTTTGCTCCCTCTCGTCATCCTATTGCTCCCATGATGTAGATTACCTTATGTCTCCCTAGGTTTTAATAATAATTTCTAAGTTTCTAAATTTTCAAACCTATGAAGTTGAATTCCTTATGTCTCCCTAATTTTTTTAAGAAACTAGAAAATAAGAATTTTGTAAATTTAATATTCCTAAATTTGAAGTAGACTTCCTTATCTCTCCAAAATTAAATAATTTGCAAAAATTCTATGAGCTTTGTATTTAAAAAATATTAAAATAATACTTTCAAAAGCTTTAATAAAACTTCTCAAAAACCTTAATAATTAAATAACTTATCACTATAACTACTTATCACTCCAAAATAATAAAAAACTTGATTAATACAATACTAAGCCTTATTACTCCTAATTAATATCAATAATAACCTTATAAAATGATTAATAAAAAATTAAACCTTATAAAACCAATTATTCCTTATCCCTCCATTTAACCTTAGGCCAAAAATTAGATTTCAAAAATAATATGCTTTTGAAACCCTAGAATATACCTACACATTGATGTCTTGCACTTGGCACTCCTATTCTCTGACCAAGGGCATTTCACTGTGTTTGAAAATATGATGCTCTTGATGCTATTATGACTTCCTTAATATAACACTCTCACTTGAAATGATTCACTTGGCTCATGAATGTTCCATTGTCCTCAATGTGGTACTTCAATGTTTGGAGGTTCTCCAACTTAGGGTATTTTAGAAAATGTTCACCTATCTATCATTTCACTTTCCCATAATGTGGAATTCAACGGTGAAGTTATTCTCAGATGGTTCTTTGATTTTTAAAATATTTGGACTTGTAAATGCTTTGTCATTTTAATTGCTTTGGTGTTTAACTCTCCTTTCAAGGTCTTCAAATGGTGTTATTTCTCCTCTTGGATGATGCTTAGCATTCTTGAGCACTTCACTTCCCTTTGCCTCTATCTAGATGCTTCAATCCGCACTAGATGCTCTGCTTGGCACTATTTCTTGAGCTTACACATTTGATGCTCAATGCTACATTCAAATAACATTGGTGAGATGTTTAAATTTTTATTTTAATTCTTCTATGTTATGATTGGTATTGTTGCTTCAGCTCTTGTTCTTTAACATCTCCTCACATGGTTTTATCTTTTTTGTGTTTATGCTATTGACCTTTAACACCTTTCTTAACTTCTATCTATAACATCCATATGACTCTTGGTTTTACCAAAATCTTGCACTTCCCTTTGGTTAGTTTAGTGTGACATTGCAATTATCCTTTTAGACTGGTCTAGTGTGATGCCTCAATGCTCTTTTTAGACTCCAAGGGTGACATTTCAATGCTTACTTCGATCTAGCTATAATGGTGATGCTTTGACATTCCTTGTTGGCTACTATGGTAATGTTTCGATGATGTTTGTCTCCTAGCATACTCAAACTTATGTCTAACTCGAGTTACATAGAGCTACACTATGTTTGGATTAGGTTGCTTAGGGATGTACTAAGTTCAACTTAGGTTGGCTCTCTTGCACTTCAACGTTGCTCCTATTTTATAATCTATATTCTCCTATTAATTTTACATTCACTTGCTACCAATACTTGCTCTCTACTCTAACATTATTATTCTTCTTATTATTGCAAGTGCAGGTGCTACTATGACTTCTAGATCTTCTCTAGTGTAGGAGATTTAAACCTTTAATAACACCTTTGTCTCCTTTCCAATGACCTATAATAAGACCGAGATCACTAATTTTTCATTTCTTCTTTGCTACACTTAGATGTATCTTTGATGCTTAGACTTAGATTTTTTCCTCTCACCTTGCTATTTTCTAGGCATCTTCTTGATGTGTTATTCAAAGCTCTTTTTCTTTCTTTAAATTTGTCTTGAACCTACAAGCAATATGATGTCTATCCTTTCGTTATATTTTGCCTAAAATCTTTACTTTTTATCCTACGTTCTTCAAAATTTGGTAAGATAATTGCCTTTCAATATTCTCATTATCTTGTATTCTTCTTGCTACCTTCAAGTCTTATCGCTATCTTGAAGTCTTCTTGCTACCTTCAAGTCTTCTCGCTATCTTGAAGTCTTCTTGCTACCTTCAAGTCTTCTCTGCTTATTTTCTATCTCTGTAGAACAAGCTAGATTAATGGTCTCTTCTCTTGCTAAGGACCAATAAATTTACTTATGATGGACCTCTTTCTATGGGTATCATTCCATTCTCTATCTGTCAACATCATTCGAAGGCATGGAGGTGCATATAAATAAAAGGTAAAACCTTTGTTCATAAGATATTGGGAATAATTGTGCATGAGTGAGAATTTTCGGAAGGGGAGCATCGAAGAAATAGATAAAAATAAATTTTATTTGAGAGCATGGTCAAGGAGACAGCGCAGGAAAGTGACGTCACACATGAGCCTATAGCGCAGTTGGTAGCGCATGAACTTTGCACAAGGTCGGTTCGTTGTTCGAATCCCGCTAGGGGCAAAGTATTTTTCTAAGGAAGGAAATTTGAGTTTTTAGATTTGAGCGTAGGTAAAGTTGGGTGTTTGGGATTAAATTCCAACGTGGGCTAATGCCCACATGGTAAGCGCTTCACAGCGCTAAGTGAGAGGAATAGAGTTCGACTCCTATAAAGGTGTGAAGGCGCATTATTTTTGGAAAGGCATTAACGATTTTGAATATGGTGAAGGCACATTAATTTTGGCAAAGGCATTTCGTAAAAAGGTATTTATCTCTAGTGCATGGTAATATTTGATATTGCCAAAGTTTTTGGTGCATTGAAAATTATTTCTATTATAACTAGGGAGTTATAAGGTATTTAGTAAAAATAAATGATTGGTATATGTGCTTAGGGAGTTATAAGGGTTGAAGTTAAATATTTGTGATTGTTGTATGTGGAGTTATAAGGTGTGAAATTAAAAATAAAAATCATAGGTGTTTGTTGTATGTATTATTAAAAATTATGGAGTCATAAGGATGGAAAGTGTTGAACTTGTCATATGTTCTAGTGCATGATTTAATTATGAAATTAAACTAGGAACTTGAGACCTAGTTAATTGCCACCTTGAGTTAGAAGACATGCACATGAGTTAGGGTTTGAATTTGAAGATAAACTGCTTGATTATGTGCCTTGGCTATTAAGAAGAAGTGGATGGACTAGAAAATCAATTTTGTGGATAAAATTGATGCTTGAGTTCATTATTGCTTTAGTGGAGTTCATTGAGAGTATTGCCATTATTGAGGAGGTTTCTGCCATTGCTTGAGGAGATTATTTTTGGTTACTTGTTGAAGTACATTTTCCCTATTTGATACCATTGAGGAGATCATTTTCTAGTCACTTGTGGATACATTTGTCTTTCATTTGAGGAGATCATTGTTGGCTATTTGAGAGCTTTTTGCTTGAGGGAGTTGTGCTTGTTTCTTGAAGATCTTATTGACATTGCATGAGGGAGATATTATTGAGAACCTATTGCTATCACTTGTGGAGATTGTCCTTGGTTGGCTAAAGTCCTCATTGTTATTTCTTGGAGAGGTTTTCATTAGAGAGCTCATTTTCCATATATTTGTCATTCATTGTTGAGCATTGTTATCATCCATTTGAGAGAGTGTTTTTCATACATTGTTGAGTTCATTGTTGAGCATTGTTATCATCCATTTGAGAGAGAATTTGTCATACATTGTTGAGTTCATTTTTGAGTTCATTTTTGAGCATCCATTTGAGAAATTATTTGTCATACATGGTTGAGTTCATTATTGAGCATTTTTATCATCCATTTGAGAGAGTATTTGTCATACATTGTTGAGATCATTGTGGATCATTGTTGTCATCCATTGAAGAGTACATTGCAATTAATTTTTAAGTTCATAATTCAGTATTTCCTTCATTGATTTGTGGATGATATTTGAGTTCTACTTGAGCATGATTGATTGAGCCTTTGAGAAGGCTTTTGGAACAGAATTTCTAGATATATTTGAGACATCTTTTGTGCATGATTGAGACTTTGAGAAGGCTTTTCGGATAGATTTGGGACAACATTTGAGTAGCATTGTTTGAGCCTTTTTTTGAAGCCCTTGAGTACAGATTTGGGACAGTATTTTAGCATCATTGTTTGAACCTTTTTGTGAAGGCCTTGAGTATAGATTTGGGATAGAATTTGAGCAACATTATTTGAGCCTTTTTGTGAAGGCCTTGAGTACAAATTTGGGACAACATTTGAGCAAGATTTTTTGAGCCTTATGAGAAGGCATTGAGGTAGATTTGTGAGTAGTGAAATATATAGAATAGAAATAGAAAAATATACCAACACCAGTTGCCTAGTTGAGCAGATCAGTGAAGAGCCCACCTAAGCATATCAGGATTGCCTAGCTAAGCAGATCAGTTGATTACCTAGTTGATAATATCAATGGATATCCTAGCCAAGTAGATTAGTGGATAGCCTAGCTAAATAGATCAGTGGATAGCCTAGCTAAGCATATCAGTGGAGCCCACCTAAGCATATCAGGATAACCTATCTTTGAGCAGATCAAAGTAATCATTTGTATTGGGATAAGGATCCCTATTTCTTTGTGAAATATTATAAGGATATTATATTGTGGACTACCCCACATTGGAGTAACAATTTTAAATATTGTGTCTCAATTGTGTATGGTGATTTGTGTACTTTATTACTATTGATATCTATATCATTAATGCACACTACTATATTTGGTTATTGCAATTAAGGACACTAATTGATATTGTTTTGGAAAGAATGTAAAAAGTGGGTGCTATATTGTTCACCCCCCATCCCTCTCAATATAAGCTTGTGCTCTTCAATTGGTATTAGAATATGTTCCTTCTGAAAGGATAACAGCTTGAGGGTATATTCCACAAGAACACAGATGGCTTCACAGAATGGATCATCTACAAGTAAGGCTCCATTGTTTGACGGTAACAATTATGCTTTCTGAAGCATGAGAATGAAGAACTACTTGATATCACAAGAATATGAGGTATGGCAGATGTTTTCAAAAGAGTATAAGGTTGAAGGTGATCCCGAGACAGATAAGACTATCAAGAAATTGGTTGAGATCAATGCAAAGGCAATGAATTGCATTCTAAGTGGGCTACGTGAGATAGATTTTGAAAAAGTCATGGTATGTAATTCAACTAATGAAATGTGGACCAATTTGTAGAATACCTATGAAGGATATTCCAAGATAAAGTTGGCAAAACTACAAACTCATAGAAAAAGATTCAAGGAATTGAAAATGGAATATTCTAAAGATATTGCAAAGTTTTTACTTCAATTTGATGAGATTGCTAACACCATGAGAGGTCTAGGATTTGAGATGAAAGAATCAGATGTTACTCAAAATTTTTTGAGATCACTTCCCATGAAGTATGATGCAAAGTTTTCAGTAATAAAAGAAACAATGGATATCGACAAGCTAACAATGGAAGAACTACAGGGAACTCTCATAGCTTATGAGATGAGGATAAGTAAGCATCGGGTTCCAATAAAAGAAATTGGATTCAAGGCTTTAGATAAAAATAAATGTAAAGTTTCAGAGACAGATAGAGATTCAGATAATGATGAGGAAGCTAACTTCATCAAAAGGAAAAAGGACTTAAGAAATTATAGGGATATGAAGAAAGTCAAATGCTACAAGTGTGGTGATTATGGTCACTATGCAAACAAGTGTCCACATGAAGAAAATATTGATGATGAAAAATAGGGTCATAAAAGAAAAGAATATGGAAAGCAT
The DNA here is from genome assembly GCA_028583015.1 of Wollemia nobilis. Classification (NCBI taxonomy): domain Eukaryota; kingdom Viridiplantae; phylum Streptophyta; class Pinopsida; order Araucariales; family Araucariaceae; genus Wollemia; species Wollemia nobilis. Next base: position 8,119,195 of record JAQPPZ010016467.1, on the reverse strand, counting down.
AAGCATGACAAAGATGACAGGTACAAGCAAAGCAAGTATGAGAAGAAGAAATTTTTTTGTAAAACAAATAAAACATTCTACATTGAAGAAGCAAGTGATGGTTCAGTTCATAGCAATGAAAACCAGTCATATGAAGAAGAATGTACATTCTTTGGAATAAGTGAATAAAGGCAAGAACACCTATTCCTAGGTATTCAAGTTAAAGAAGGGGATATATCTATCGAAGAAAGATATGAAGAGCTTGCTATAGCCATTGAGAAAGAAAATAGGTACAAGAAGGATCTAAGAATACTAAAATGCTTCATATGTAGATACTTTGGGTATTTAGATGATGATTGCATGTACTACAACAATTGCAACAAGAAAAGTTTATCTATGGAAAAAGAAAGCAATAGTTCCAGTAATAGTTCTAGCAGTAGTTCTAGTGACAATTCTAGCAACAGTGATGATGAAGAAGAGGAATCCACAAAACAAGAAAATAAAATCAGGAGATTGAAAAGGAAAATCAAAAGGCTTGAAAATAAGTTTCATGAAAATGAAAAGGCCAAAATAATGCTTAATCGACATATTCAATATTTGGAAAAAGAGCTTCAAGAAACAAAAGAGCTTAGCATCACTATTTCTGAGCAATTGAAGAAGAAGAAATAAATATGTAATCAGTTAGAAGAAGAAGATCAGAAACATTTGGGGACCTACATAAATGAGTTAGCACGATTTCAAAGGAATTCAAAAACTCTGGATAATTTTTTTGATTTACAATGAGATCCATTTATAAATACAGGGCTTGGTTATGAAGAATGAAAATAAAAAATAAACACATAGGGACCTCTATTTGTATCAAGAGGCTTTGTTTTAGAAATCTATAAGGAAGAACCGATTCCCAAAGAAAAGGAAGCAGGAGAAATGGATACTTGCATTTTAGAGGCTATAGAGATGTGTGCTAATTTGCTATTTGACACAAATGAAGAGAAAGAAGAGGAAGGTTCCAAAGCACCAAAGGTCTCATATTTTAGGTATGGGGAATCACACTCAAAAGGAAAGGAAGTTCTTAAAAATGAAAGTAAGGAGGCACATAAGATTCATGAAGAAAGTTCCAAAGTTCCTATGGCTCCAAACATCCAGTTTGGATCTTGTTTTGAGATAGGTGAATCATGTTCAAAATGGAAATAAATTCTTGAAAAGGAAAGCAAGGAAAAAATTAAGGAAGAGGAGTTAGATACTACAAATAAGGTTCAAGGATACAATGCACAAGTCAAAAATGATCACAAGGATAATGGTCAAGAAATATATGAGGAACCAAGGCATGAACAAAGGGCTTTTCAAGGACATTGTTTTTCTTGTAATGGATTTGGACATAGGGTTATACACTGTAGGGTCTATGGATCAAAGAAGTTTGATTTTTCTAGAAGGAACTTCAAAGGAAGAAGGTATGGTTTTCAAGGAAATTGCTTCTTATGCAATAGGATTGGTCATAGAGCTTCTCAGTGCAAAGAAAATGAGCAATATGGTTTTGGTTTTAGAGCTACACAATTCAGAAGTCATGGTCATAATGATTATGAAAATATAACTTCACAATACAGGGTTCAGGAAAGGAATGGATATGGAAATTATCCCAAGAAAGAATTCAAGATATGGGCACCATCCAAAGGCTACAATATCAAGTGTTTTAATTGCAATAATTTTGGACATATTGCAAAATGGTGTAGGACTCAATTCCAAACAAGTTCAAGACAAGAAGATCAAGTAACTCATCAAGAAAAGGATATCAAAATATGTGGAAGGAAGTTGACAAAGGAAAGGAACAATGTAATATGGGAGTAAATGTACTCCCACCCCAAAATTAATCACCTCAAGAGAGAAGCTGGTGGGGAGCTAAGCTTAAGAGTCATATCTTTTAGCCCCATAGGTGTCCCTTTTGTCATTGATGTCAAAGGGAGAGATATTTGAGTAAGGCGGAGAACATTGAGTTAGGGGGAGCAGCCTCAAAAGAGAGCATTGAGATAGGGGGAGCAGCCTCCATAGAGAGTATTGAGTTGGGAGGAGCACCTTTGATTCTTAGAGATGGTTTTTGCAGTGATTATGGTGATTTGCATTAGAGGTGTTGCCATCAATGACAAAGGAGGAGATTATTGGCAATTTGAGTTATTATGTGTTGTCATTGATGTCACATGGATCATTAATGTCACATGGATCACATTGAGTTTTGGTCGCAAAAGCACTTCATAAATAATCATTTATGATATTTTGGAGAGCATGGATGTATACAGGGTTTTGTGGCATAAGAAGCATATAATATTTAATTTTTAAATATTATATTAATTATTTTTATTAAAACCAATGATAAAGGTTTTTATTAAAACCAATGGCAAGGGTTTTTATTAAAACCAATGGTAATGGTTTTTATTTAAACCAATGGAAAGGGTTTTTATTAAAACCATTGGAAAGGGTTTTTCAAAAAAACCACTATGCTAAGACTTCTCCAAATAATGATGGATGAAAAGTTTTTTCAAATAAAACCTGCCAAACGTTTCATGGCAATATTCAAAAGAATGGATATCTCAATTGAGTCAATGGCATCAACATATCATGATATCATGAGTTTTCGCGCTCTGGCGATTTGGCGGGAAAAATTTTGAACTGCCGTCGGGCACTGCTCGTGGGCCTCTGGACCGACAGATATTCCCAGAGCCTTTGTTTGATTGTTTTTGCACTACTCTAAAGACTTGTAAGCTATTTCGGGAGGGCCCGATGGGGTCTCCTCCAGTCTCTTCTGCTGGAAAAAAGAGTTCATACGCTGAGATGCTGAAAGAAAACCCCTCGCCCTCCACTGGTGAAGCGCAGAGGACTGCTTTTCAGACGTTACTCAAGAACACTGGCAAGGGTGCTTCCACACACCGAGTTAACGGTTGCCTTTCGCAATCAACTTCCAGACCAAAGATTATTATAGAACCGAAACTGGTCGAAGACACAATCTCCTATCGTGCTCATCACGACCTGATTTGCAAATTCATGGGTATCCGTCCCACTCTGAACTTTCTGCACACCTGGGTTAGACAAAATTGGGAGCCACTAGGTGAGTACTCCTTATGGCCTATTAGTAATGGATATTTCATTATTAGTTTCTCTTCTTTAGCAGATAGAAACAGAGCATTTGAATCAGAGAAGAGGAACCATGGCCCGACTGGGTTATTTGTTCAACCTTGGAGAGTGGGTTTTGACCCTCGTATCGAACCCACGGCAGTCCCGATCTGGATCCGACTGTATGCTCTCCCGATGGAGTTTTGGGGTGAGCAGGTTTTAGAAATGATTGGTAATTCATTAGGCAGATTTATAGGAGTCTCCAGAGACACTATAAAGGGAAACACAGCTGTCTTTGCTAGGATCTGTGTTGAAATGGACATTAGCCAACCTCTACCAATCGAGGTGGAACTTGAGTTGATAGGGCTCTCCTGGATACAATAGTTAGATTATGAGGCACTACCTTTTAGATGTAGAGTCTGCCATAAGCACGGCCATCTGGCGAGGTTCTACCCAAATATTCTGAGCACAAAAGTGGAGGCGCCGCTTGGAAATCCAAATCGCCCCAGAGAGGGCAAGTTTACCCCTGTCCAAGATCCATCTAGTATTCCTCAGGATTCTGATCTCCAGAAAGATGGTTTTGAACAACCGAAGCGAAGGAGAAATAAAAAGAAAAATTCCAAGGAGCAGGCACAACTTAAACCAACCAATCGGTATGAAATCTTTAAATCCCTAGTAGATCAAGAGGACCAAGTTATGGAAGGAGTGGATGGGAATGTTGAGGATATTAACATTCACTCTCAGGCTTCCCCTTCTTCTACTTCGGTCTTAGAACAGGTAATGGAACCCTCTGGGACAAGGCAGCCAGAGAACTCAGGGACATTGGTAATCCACTCCCCAGCACAATCGGTTATTAAGGACGTCAATATGGGAAGCTCTAAAAAGAACAGGGAAAGGCCGGTTCTAGGTATTACCCAGGTGGAGAAGAGGTCTAAAAATAGTAATTCCCAAGGAGCGAGCAGAAAATCCAATAAGGATCTACTAGCAGTACAAGGAGACAAGCTGATCAATGGAGGATCGGTGAGGCCAATTGAGTCTTATTGCTCACAAGGTCCTCAATGATTATTCAATCCTGGAATGTTAGGGGTTTAAATAGCAGAACCCATCAATCTGTTGTTCAAGGACTTTTAGGAAAATGTAAAACAAACTTTTTGCTCATCCAGGAGACAAAAATGTCTGTAGATCTTATGTGCAAGACTGCTAACAGAATATGGCGGGGTGCTGATTATATGGATGTGGCTGCTCAGGGTGCCTTGGGGGGGATTGTTACTCTCTGGAACCCTCAAGTATGGATAGCTTTAGAACACATAGCTTGGAGGGGTGTTCTCACTTCTCTGTTTAGAAATAATGCCACAGCTGAACATGTTCTTATTACAAACTTCTATGGGGCTCAATGCTTTGATGGCCAGCGGCTCCAATGGCAATCTATACACAACATGAGGTCATCCCGGGAAGTTTTTGATTGGATCATAGCTGGGGATTTTAATGCCAAATTGTCTGTTAGGGATCAGGAAGGTGGTGCCCCAGTTTTGGATCCTGGGGACCGGTTCTTGATTGCCCAAATCTAGGCCTTTAATCTGGTTGATATCAAAGGCCCTGGAACCTACTTTACTTGGACAAACAAGAGGAGAGAGCCACACAGCAGGAAGGTTAAGTTAGACCGGTTTTTGGTTTCTGAAGAGGCATTTATTAAATGGAATCTTAAATTCCATATTTTGGAAGGTCCAGTCTCAGACCACTATCCCCTTTTGTTGGAGGGAGGGCCGATGACAGGTCAACACCATAAGCCATTCAAATTTGAAAATTTTTGGTTGCAAAAGGAGGATCTCCGAAGGAAAATTCCACAGTGGTGGGAAGAAGGCCGCCTACCCTTGGGGACTGCAATGTTCAAATTCCATAAACAGCTCCATTTTGTCAAGTGTAAATTGAAACAGTGGAGACAAAACAATAAGTCGAACTTCCAGCTCCAAAGAGCCCCCTTGATGGCTAGATGGGAGGAGGTGCAAAAACACTTCAGGGAAGGTACCATTACTGAGCACCTTAAAGCTGAGGATGATGCTCTGCGCAAAGCGGTTGAGGACATTGATAATCAAGAGGAAATTTATTGGAAACAGAGAGCAAGAATCACTTGGTTACTAGAAGGTGATAGAAATACAAAAATTTTCCACCGCTCAGCCTGTGCAAGGAGACAAATGCATACCATGGAAGTCCTTCACGATGAGAATGGACACTCCTTTGATACTCTCCCTGGAATGCATTTCCACTCAATGGATTATTTCTCAAACCTTTTTAAGGAAAGTAGGGAACAAGATGTGGAAGCCCAAAATGAAGTTATTAATGTCATACCTTCTATTATCTCTCACGAAGAGAATCAGACTCTCCTTAGACCCATTGACAGTGATGAACTAAAGAAAGTGGTCTTTGGGATGAGCACGGGAAAATCGCCAGGTCCAGATGGCTTTCCTATAGAATTCTTTCAGGCCTTCTGGGATACTTTGGAGAAAGATGTTTTGGTTGTCGCAGAGGAGTCCAGAACTAATAAAAGAATGCTTAAGGCTCTCAATCACACCTTCATCACTTTAATTCCAAAAGGGGAAGGGGGGTTCATCTCTCTGATTTCAGACCGATTGCCTTATGCAATGTTATTTATAAAATAGTCACGAAGATTATGGCTGAACGGCTAAAACCTTTTCTCCTTAAAATAATTTCCTCTGAGCAAGGGGGTTTTGTTGAAGGAAGACAGATCTTGGATGAAGTGGTCCTTGCTCAGGAGGCAATCCATACAATGCAAACTTCAGGAAACAAAGGAATGTTCATAAAGTTGGATATGTCTAAGGCTTATGACCGGGTGGAGTGGGGCTTCCTGGAAAAGATGATGGCAGCCTTTGGCTTCTCTCAGGACTGGATTGACTGGGTCATGAGCTGTATCTCCACACCTTCTTTCTCTATTCTAATCAATGGGCTCCCCTCGACTCCTTTTGGAGCCTCTCGGGGTCTTCGTCAAGGGGACCCTTGCTCTCCTTACCTCTTCCTCATCTTAGCAGAAGGATTAGGCAGACTCTTCCTGAGAATACGACGACTAGGTGTGATAACGTGTATTAAAGTGGGGACGAAGTTTTGACCCACTTACAGTTTGTGGATGACACAGGATTGGTTGGAGTGGCCAGCCTCAGGGAAGCAAGAGGAATTAGAGATACTTTAAACATCTACCTTCGGGCCTCAAATCAATTCATTAATGATAACAAATCCAAAGTGGTCTTCTTCAATCTTGACCGAAGGTTATAGGAAAGAGTTACTGAGATCCTGGGATTTGCTAGGACTTCTCTACCTGTTGTTTACTTGGGGGTTCCACTGCATTTCAAAAAACTAAAAATTGATATCTAGAAGGATCTTTTGGATGGCATCAAAGAGAAAATGAATCATTGGTATCATAAATGGTTAAGTTATGGAGGCCGACTAACTTACTTACAATCAGTTATTCAGGCAATGCCAATACATAAATTCTCCATCCTGGCTGCCCCACATTCTATATGGAAAGAGCTTGACAAAATGGCCATAATATTTTTATGGGAGGGTGCAAAAGGGAAGAAGAAATGGGCCTTGGTTGGATGGGATAAGGTCACCCAGCCCAAGGATAAAGGAGGGCCGGGACTGAGAAGCTCCAAGCTTAATAATCAAGCTTTGGTCGGTAAATTGTACTAGAGGTGGATTTCCCAGCCAACATCCCTCTTTAGCAGAATTCTTTCTAGCAAATACCTAGGCCATGCTCACCCCAATGATCTAGGACGTTTCCCTTTGGAGGGTAATGGATCCTTAGTATGGCAGACTCTCAAGCTGGGAGCTCAAGTTATCAAAGATCAATTGTTTTGGAAAGTGGGGAGAGGGGAGAAGGCCCGTTTTTGGACTGACTCCTGGGATCAGCACCCTCCCATCATTGTTGTGTTTCCAGAATTGCAACCCATTAAATCAGCCATAGAAGACAAGGGCTGGATTCATATTGAGAGTTATTTCAATACCAGCCACATTGGGGAGTACAAGTTCAAAAAGTTCAAGAGGTTGGAAGAGTGGCCAATTCCAATCCCACCGAAGCTGGCACCAATCTTAGAAAAAATTTTGAAAGCTAGGTTTCTTATTGGGTGGGATGAAGAGGATGAACTTGCCTGGGGCTTTGGGAACCTTGGGGTTTACACTGTGAAGGTGGGATTTAACCAGATTCTTCCAGAGCCCCTCCCACACTCTTTCCCGGTCCATGTTTGGAAGAAGATATGGCACCCCAAGGGTTTGCCGAAGGTGAATTTTTTTTCCTGGAAACTTATGCACAATGGAATTCTCACCTTTGAAAATCTTAGACACAGAGGCATCATCAGTCCTTCTCAGTGTGTTTTATGCCGCAAGCATGAGGAAACTGCTGATCATTTGATGTTTGAATGCCCCTTCACACGGGAGATTTGGATGTGCTGGTTTTCCCACTTCAAAATTCAAGCCAACAGTGAGGTGACTCGGACCAATATTTGGAACCGATGGAAGAGAGGTAGATTTAAATCCAAAGCTCTCCGAATTGGCTGGGATCTGGGCTTTCTTTTTATTTTGTGGCAGGTGTGGTTGGAGAGAAATGCCCGCATTTTTCGTGAAACATTCTCTTCACTTGATGGAATATGGCAGGTTATATGGAGCAAAGTGGTGGAAACAGTTGCCATCTACGTTGAGGAGGAACATCAGTCTATTTTTGTGCCACTGGTTGATGGAGTTGTTGCTCTTGAAAGACAGGCTCATGATAGATGGCACCCTCCCCCAGCAGGCTGGATCAAAATCAATACTGATGGAGCTGCAAAAGGAAATTCGGGTAGTGCTGGTACTGGAGTTGTGTGTCGTGATCATGGTGGGTCCGTGCTTTACTGGGAACTGCACGGTCTGGGTCATGCCACAAACAATGAAGCGGAGGCCTTGGCTGTTAAATTTGCTTCTATCTGGGCTGTCAAGTAGGGCCATAGAAAGATAATTCTTGAGTCCGACTCCCAAATTTTGGTGGGCGCTCTCGATTGCATGAGGAACTTTGATTTGCAAGCCTGGAGGTTGCGGAGTCTTGTCTCTCAGATAAAGGATCTTTGGAAAGAATTAGATGATGTGGTTCCCATCTATGTGAGTAGGGATTTCAACAAGGCGGCCGATTTCCTTGCTAAGATAGGTGTTGAGAAGGAAGTTGGAGTGCAGATGCATAGTGATATGCCTGTGGAGGATGCTGGGATTCGGCAAGGCCTTGAATGCTACCTATGATAATGTGCAAATTTTTTGCTGCTAAGGAAGGTTTTTGTCATGATTTCGCGACATGTAGTGGCCTCGTGGCCTCTTGTTGGAAGTTGTCACGATTTCGTGATAGGTTTTGCCTTCTCAGCCTTAGAAGGGAACATGTCGAAAATCGTGACATGTCACGAAATCGCGACGTTTTTGGCGCAGGGATGATAAGGAGGATTATCGTCACGATATCGCGACATTTTTGGTAAACTTGAGCAAAGGGCACATTTCGTCGCGATATCGCGACATTTTTGTCGATTGGAAGCTGCATGGTAAAACTGTCACGATATCGCGACAGTTGGGGCACACTGGCGTCATCTGGATTTCTTGTCACGATATCGCGATATTTTTGAAGACTGGCTGCAATGAGGATTATCATCGCGATATCGTGACTTTTTTGGTGAACTTGAGCAAAGGGCACATTTCGTCGCGATTTCGTGACATTTCTGTCGATCGAAAGCTGCATGGTAAAATCATCGCGATATCGCGACAGTTGGGGCACACTGGCATCATCTGGATTAATTGTCGCGATATCGCGACAATTTTGAAGACAAGTTGCAATGAGGATAACTTGTCACGATATCGCGATAGTTTTGAAGATTGGGAACTGAAAGGAAGTTTCGTCGCGATTTCGTGACACTTTTGGCACATTCATGGCTTTGGTAAAAATTGTCGCGATATCGCGACACTTTTGTGGATTGGGAGTCAAGATGATAATATGTCGCGATATCGCAACACTTTTGCTGGCTGGGCGCTTCGGAGAAATTCTGTCGCGATTTCGTGACCTTTTTGGAGATTTGATGCTTCCTAGAGTTCTTGTCGCGATTTCGCGACGCCTGTGATGATAGACCATCGGAGGGAGTTGCTGTCGCGATTTCGTGAATTTTTTGGCAATCAGACGCAGAGGGCTTTTTCTGTCGCGATATCGTGACATGTCGCGTTTTCGTGACTGATGGCGCTGCTGCGGCCGTGACGGGGTTGATTTCCACGATTTTGCGACATGTCACGTTTTCGCGCCTTGTTGTCTTCTGTGCTCTGTGGGGGTTAGCGTTGCCTTTGTGCTCTCCGCTTGTTGTCTAGTTCTTTGCTGTTGGTTGGGATGAGTTTTCTCCCTTGTGTAATTGCCTTTTGTATTAATACAAGTTTTTCAATTTTTTCAAAAAAAATATTCAAAAGAATGAAGGAGATATCCAAATTTAAAGTTAAGAGGTGAATTATTAAATTCTTATTTAATAATTCTAAGGTCTAAATTTGAATTTAATTATTCACCGACGTGCAATGGTTGGGGAGATTAATAAAATTTGTCAATGTCATTCGAAGACATGGAGGTGCATATAAATAAAAGGTAAAACCTTTGTTTATTAGAGATTGGGAATAATTGCACATGAGTGAGAATCATCGGAAGGGAAGCAGCGAATAAATAGAGAAAAAAAATTTTGTTTGAGAGCAAGTTCAAGGAGATAGCATGGGAAAATGATGTCATGTAGGAGCCTATAGCGCATTTAGTAGCGCACGAACTTTGCACAAGGTAGGTTCATTGTTCGAATCCCACAAGGGTAAAGTGTTTTGCTAAGGAAGGTAATTTGAGTTTTTAGATTTGAGCACAGGAATAGTTGGGTGTTTGGGATTAAATCCCAATGTGGTCTGATGCCCACATGGTAAGCACTTCACAGCGCTAAGTGAGAGGAACAAAGTTCGACTCCTGCAAAGGTGTGAAGGTGCATTGTTTTTGGAAAGGCATTAACGATTTCGAAGATGGTGAAGGCACATTAATTTTGGAAAAGGTATTTTATAAAAAGGTATTTATATCTAGCGCATGGTAATATTTGATATTGCTAAAGTTTTTGTGCATTGAAAATCATTTCTATTATAACTAGGGAGTTATAAGGTATTTAGTAAAAATAAATGATTGTTGTATGTGCTTAGGGAGTTATAAGGGTTGAATTTAAATATTTGTGATTGCTGTATGTGGAGTTATAAGGTGTGAAATTAAAAATAAAAAACATAGGTATTTTTTGTATGTATTATTAATAATTAGGGAGTCATAAGGATGGAAAGTGTTGAACTTGTTATATGTTCTAGTGCATGATTTAATTATGAAATTAAACTAGGAACTTGAGACCTATTTAATTGCCACCTTGAGTTAGAAGACATGCACATGATTTAGGGTTTGAAGTTGAAGACAAATTGCTTGATTATGTGGCTTGGCTATTAATAAGAAGTGGATGGATTAAAAAATCAATTCTATGGATAAAATTGATGCTTGAGTTCATTATTTATTTGGTGCAATTCATTGAGAGTATTGTCATTATTGAGGAGGTTTTTGCCATTGCTTGAGGAGATTATTGTTGGTTACTTGTTGAAGTACATTGTCCCTATTTGATACCATTGAGGAGATCATTTTCTAGTCACTTGTGGATACATTTGTCTTTAATTTGAGGAGATCATTATTGGCTATTTGAGAGCTCTTTGCTTGAGGGAGTTGTGCTTGTTTCTTGAAGAGCTTATTGACATTGCATGAGGGAGATATTATTGAGAACCTATTGCTATCATTTGTGGATATTGCCCTTGGTTGGATAAAGTTCTCATTGTTATTGCTTGGAGAGGTTTTCATTAGAGAGCTCATTTGCCATATATTTGTCATTCATTGTTGAGCATTGTTATCATCCATTTGAGAGAGTATTTTTCATACATGGTTGAGTTCATTGTTGAGCATTGTTATCATCCATTTGAGAGAGTATTTGTCATACATGGTTGAGTTCATTGTTGAGCATTGTTATCATCCATTTGAGAGAGTATTTTTCATACATGGTTGAGTTCATTGTTGAGCATTGTTATCATCCATTTGAGAGAGTATTTGTCATACATTGTTGAGATCATTGTGGATCATTGTTGTCATCCATTGAAGAGTACATTACCATTCATTGTTGAGTTCATCATTGAGCCTTGCCTTCATTAATTTGTGGATGATATTTGAGTGCTACTTGAGCATGATTGATTGAGCCTTTGAGAAGGCTTTTGGGACAAAATTTCTAGACAGATTTGAGACAACTTTTGTGCATGATTGAGTGAGCCTTTGAGAAGGCTTTTGGGACAGATTTGGGACAGAATTTGAGCAGCATTGTTTGAGCATTTTTGTGAAGGCCTTGAGTATAGATTTGGGACAGCATTTGAGCAGCATTGTTTGAGCATTTTTGTGAAGGCCTTGAGTACAAATTTGGGACAGCATTTGAGCAGCATTATTTGAGCCTTTTTGTGAAGGCCTTGAGTACAAATTTGGGACAACATTTGAGCAGGATTGTTTGAGCCTTGTGAGAAGGCATTGAGGCAGATTTGTGAGCAGTGAAAGATATAGAACATAAATAGAAAAAGATACCAATTCCAGTTGCCTAGCTGAGTAGATCAATGAAGAGCCTGCTTGAGTAGATCAGGATTGCCTAGCTGAGTAGATTAGTGGATTGTCTAGCTGAGTAGATTAGTGGATAGCCTAGCCAGGCAGATCAATGGATAACCTAACTGAGCAGATCAGTGGATAGCCTAGCTGAGTATATCAATGGAGCCCATCTGAGCAGATCAGGATAGCCTAGCTTTGACCAGATCAAAGTAATCATTTGTATTGGGATAAGGATCCCTATTTATTTTTTTTTATTTTTTATTTTTATTTGTGGAAAACATCCCAAAAGGGATGCCACTTTCGGGTAAGACCCAAGGAGGCAGGGGTATCCATTCCACCAAAAATGCCCAGGACTCGGACCTGGCCTACCACCTTTGACATACTCAAGGAGCAAACAAACACACAAAACCAATTTAAAAATAAGTAAATAACAACAAAAATAATAAAATAAAATAAAAAACATGCTCCTTGAGTGTGTCAAAAACAAAAGCACAACCAAACACGCACAATAAGATAAAAGAAACCACAACACAAACCACATAGAAAAACACAAGAACCACATAACAAAACACAAACAAGACAAAAACAACAGAACACTACAAAGACATAACCCAAAAAAACATGAAAAATAAACACAACCAAAACCTAAAAAATTAAAAAAATAAATAAAAATAAAAATAAAAAACAACCAACAATAGACAATAAACAAAAACAAAAAACATAGAAAACACTCACACATAAAAACACGAAATAACACAAACAAAGAGAAACCCAAGAACAAGAACGAAAAAAACACAAGAACAATAACAAAAAACATAAAAAAAAAAACAAAACAACAAAAACACAAGAACAACAAAAAACAACACAAAGAACACAAAAACAAAACAAAACAAAAGAACCCACCCACCTTAAAAAACTAAACAAAAAAAAACAAAAAAGAAAAAGAAAAAAATGAACAAAACAATGACCTATCTAGACCAGAAGACTATTAAGGCAAGAATCAATAGAGGAAACAAAATAAAGAATAGAATGAGCTAGGGAACTAAAAAAAAATGAATGAACCAAAGAGAAGCAAAAAAAAAAACAAGAAGAAACTAGGTACCTTCGAAACTGGAGCCATCCAAAGAAATGATAGAAAGAAGAGCTTCCCTAATTTGAGAAGCCCACCATATAGGAGGGTGGCCATAACAAGTAAGATCACCTTTGTCCAAAGCCCAATTAGCTAAAGCATCAACACTCTTGTTTTGATCTCTAACCACATGATTGTAATCAACTTTCAAAAATCCCATCTGGATTAATTGAATCTTCTCAATAATTCTTTTTATTCTCCAATCCACCTTATGATTCTTAGAAGGAGTCTTCAAGAGATTAATCATAAGTTGAGAGTCAGACTCAACTAACACCTTTTCCCATCCAACCTTAGTAGCCTCCTGAAGGCCTCTGAGGATACCATACCCCTCAACAAGGTTATTGGAAAGAATACCCAAATTCTCAGCAAAAGTAAAAACCAGGGAGCCATCTGAAAGTCTACCAATTCCTCCCACACTGGCTTTTCCAGGGTTCCCTCTAGAGGCTCCATGAGTATTGACTTTTCCAAAATCCTTAGGAGGAGGTTGCCAATTTCTAGTCCTATCCATCTTACTAATACTCACATTCCCTTTAAGTTGGTTGCCCTTAGAAGGTTTAATCTTCAATCTTTGCATCACTTGATCCCATCTTTGGTGGGAGTTTTGGGGGTGATTAAGGAGTTGATGGACTGATTCAACTAAGTTGGCTATGGTCTTTTGCCAAATATAGTGAATATCCTTCCTATCTTGATTAAAAATTTGGTTGTTCCTTTCATTCCAAATATTCCAAAGAAGAATGGTAGAACCCATCCAAACTAACTGCCTAATAAAATGATCAACACCCTCTTGATTAGGCCAATCCCTCCAAAGCTGTTCAAAAGTAAAAAAATTGGACCACTATAAGCCAAGTAAAGTGGCCATTCTCCTCCATAGCTCGGAGGCTAAAGTACACTCAATAAAAATATGGTTGATATTTTCTACATTCTCTTCACACATTTCACATCTAAAAGGGCCATGAAAACCACGCTTCATAAGTTGCTCACCAGTAAGCACCCTACGATGCAATAAAAGCCAATTAAAGAACCTCACCTTAGGCCACAGATTTTGAGCCCACAATCGAGAAAATATGTCAGAAGAATGGTTGGGATTATTATGGCATAAGGTCAAATAACCTTGAGCAACTGAATACTCACCCTTAGTAGTGTTGTTCCATCCAAAACAATCTTTTTCATGGGACCAAGAGAGGGATCTCATATGAAGGATGCCTTGGATATCTTGTCTTTGCCTTTCTGGGATTTGAATAGGCCAGTCCTCAATAGGGATCCAATATCTACCAACCTTTGAATTACCAGTATGGTATCGACAATAATTAGCCACCTTTATCCAATTAGCTCGGTGAAGCTCCTCCATCCAAGGCCTCCAATCGGGAAACTGAGTTATCAAAGGCTTGTGACCATCCCAAGAATCTGTCCAAAAATTTGCATGTTGACCATTATGAATGATCCAAAATAATTTTTTCTTTATCAAATCCTCACCGGTCTTAAGAACTGCTAAAATGGGAGAACCTTTGGTAGGAAGTTGATAGCGAACAAGGTCTTCGGGACTTTTGTTCTCAGCATATTTAGCACGGAGATTATTGGCCCAAAGAGCATTGGGGTTATGCAACATCCTCCAATATAATTTAGCAGCTAAAGCTTTGTTGTTATTAATTGAAGACCGGAATCCTAACCCCCCTTCACTCTTAGGAAGACATAAAGTATCCCATTTCACCAAGGCCCATTTTCTTTTCTCCTTAGTACCACTCCAAAGGAAACGATGACTGATTTGATCCAATTCTCGAAGAACAGCCTTTGGGATATTCAAAATGGAAGAAACATAAATAGGAATAGCTTGAAGGACTGATTTTACCAAGGTGATTCTACCCCCAGAAGAAAGCCACTTGTTGGTCCACTTTCCAATTTTCTTCTTGACTTTGTCCAACAACCAATTCCAATATTTATTTTTTTGCCTTTGAATATTTATGGGAATACCTAAATAAGTGATTGGAAGAGAGGTCTTCTTATATCTTAATTTATCCAAGACCATGGATTCCTGTCTAGCAAAGCAGTGAAAGAAAATAACTTTAGATTTGTCTTCATTGATCAATTGCCCGATAGCCTTAGAAAAATAGCTAATGATTTGCTTAATATTAGAAGCTTCCTTAAGCTGTAGCTTTACCTAAAAGAGTAGAGTCATCCACAAATTGAAGATGAGAGATAGGTCTAGCTCCATGAGCAATGGTAACTCCCTCAAGGGTTTTGTTTTCCCTCTTTTTGGTTATAGTCCTACCCAAGCATTCAGCAAGAATGATGAATAAATAAGGGGATAGCGGGTCACCTTGCCTAATACCTCTGGAAGCTGGGAAAGACTGAGAAGGCCTACCATTGATAAGAACTAAGTAGGAAACTGAAGAGATACATCCCATAATCCAATCCATCCAATCCTTAGAGAAACCAAATTGCCTCAAAACTTTGATAAGGAAGTGCCAATCCACTCTGTCATAAGCTTTGGATAAGTCTAACCGAATGAACATGGAAGGAGAATTTTGCATATCCATGGAATGGATGGCTTCTTGAGCAAGAACTATCTCATCTACTATTTGACGTCCTTCCACATAACCCCCTTGCTCTGGGGAAATAATCTTATGCAAAAGAGGCTTCAACCTTTCTGCCATGATTTTAGTAATGATTTTGAGAAGAACATTACATAAAGCAATAGGTCTAAAAGCTGAGATATGATCAACCTCTTGAGCTTTTGGAACAAGAGTAATATAAGTTTTATTGATAACCTTCAAAATTTCTTTGGCTTTCCTGGCTTCTTCCACCACCTCTAATAAATCAACATGAAGGATATCCCAGAACTCTTGGTAGAACTCAATAGGAAAACCATCAGGACCTAGGGTTTTCCCTTTTTGCATTTTAAAAACTACTTGTTGAAGCTCATTGATAGTAATAGGAGAAGTCAAAATAGAGTTCTCCTCGAAAGTGATAAGAGAAGGGATTGCTTGAAGAACATTATTTTGAGAAGCTGAGTCAAGAGGAGTACCAGCAAAAATATTGGAAAAGTAATCAACAACAATAGAGTTCATGCCATCCCAAGTATAAACAACATCTCCAGAATCTGATTTTAAGGAAGAAATAAAGTTGTGAGATCTTCGAGCTAGAAGATATTTGTGGAAGAAATTTGTGTTTCGATCTCCTTCTTTGAGCCATTGAATTCTAGATTTTTGCTTCCATAAGATTTCTTCTCTTTTTTCCCATTCCTCTAACCGAGTTGTGAGTTTAATTTCATCTGCACTTCTCTTCTCTGTGAGGCCATCTAAATGGATTTTCTTATTCAAATTTTCAATATGAGCAATAACTTCATGTTTTTTTTATGAACATCCCCAAACTCTTTCCGAGTTCCAAGTCTTGATTTTGGATTTAATGTATTGCGGTCTTTTGGCAAAACAGAACATCTTAGTCCCATGCCTAGGTTTACCTTCCTTCCACCATTGTTGCACACGAGGTCTGAAGGAAATGTCTCTAAGCCACATTAATTGAAAATGAAAAGGGGGGGAAACTCACATTGTTTTTCCACATTTCCACCATGACTGGCCAATGATCCGAACCAAGCATTATTAAGAGTCTTCACTTTAGGAATGTGACCATGGATTAAGAAATTTTTAGAGAGCAAAAACCTATCCAATCTCTCCATTATACAAGCTAAGCCTTGCCTTCTGTTAGACCAAGTCATAAGGCCATTATCTGGTTGGATATCCACAAGATGGAGGTTTGCAATATATTCGCTCATGAGGTCAGTGCTTTTGTCCAAATTTCTATTTCCCCCCCTTTTCTCATCCAGAGAGAGGATGGTATTGAAATATCCTCCGATCAAGATCCAAGCTTTAGGAAAATGAGAGATAATATGAGTAATATCCTTCCACTGTCTTCTTTTTTCCTCCAAAGAAGTCGGAGCATAAACAGTAATGTAGAGCATAATCTGGTTGGAATGTCTACTTTGAATAGCTATAGCCAACAAACCCCAACTGCCAACCATATGGTGAATAACTACCTCTTTTGGGTCCCAAAGACAAGCAATGCCACCCGAAGTCCCTTGGGAACTGAGGGAAACCACTTTTCCAGCTTGGCCAAATTTTCATCGGCAATTAAGTCCATATCCTCCATTGACATCTTTGTTTCTTGAAGGAAAACAAGATGTGGATGATTTATCTGAATCATTCTTCTAATTTCATTTTGTTTTGAAAGACTCCCTTTGAGTCCTCTAATATTCCAAGTGATGATCTTCATTAATACCGGGGCTAAAAAATTTGGGAAGGGCATTAATCTTACCTTCCTCTACAAGCTTTTCACCTTCTTTTACCATATGATATTGATTGGTCTTGCGACCTACTTTTTGATTAGAATCCATCTTCAATTTTTTTTCCCTATTTCTTGACTTATTCCAATTGAATCTGAGATGGCTTCTAACCTTGAAGAATGCTCAGTACACAACCAAAATTTTACTAGATGGTTCAACGGAGTCTATATTGGGACCTGCATTATTTGAAGTTTTGACATTTGAAATATTGTTTTTCTTGTGTAAATTTTCTCCTTTTTTTTCTGTTGAAAACCTTTGATTTGTTGGTTTGTCTCTGAGTTCTTCCCTTCATATTTAAATTGTGTTTCTAAGATTTTGGTTTCCATTATTTCCTCTTCCTCACTTGGGACATCATTTGTGGAAAGGATTTCAAACATATTAGCGAGATGACTTTGATTGATCCTTCATAACTAGTTTTTTCTTAGTGTTCTTCTTCTTAGGTATTTGGAAACCTGTTGAGTTTATATCTTCTTTCTTTTGATCAGGAATTTTATTTGGGCAAGCACTGCCCAAATGACCATATTCATGGCAAATTCTACAACGAAAAGGAATGTTCTCATAGTCCACTACTTGCTCCCAAGTGTCTTCCCCAAATTGTAATGTGATCTTTTTAGGTAGGGGTTTGTCAAAATCCATTAAAACACAAATCCGAGCATAAATAATATGTTCAAAATTTTGAGTACAATCGAAGTCATCATAAAAGTTCCTAAAGAGTTTCCAATTGAAGAAAAAATAGTAGGATTCCAAAATTCAATAGGGAGGCCAAAGAGTCTAACCCACACGGGAGCTATAGAAGGCATCTCTTCTTCGACTTTAAATTTAGTATGCCAGGGCTTCATGAAAAGCCCTGCCCTTCCAAAAAACCAAGGACCCCCTTGAAAAGTTTTCTCTCTATCTTCATTATTAGCAAATAAAACAAGAAAATAACCATTTGGATAAATAGAGATTTGTAACTCACCTTTAGTTTTCCAGCTTTTTGCAGCCCGGACTTTGAAAGCAGATAGACTCGAACGAAAACCCACGAACCGACAAATTAGTCCTCTTTTTTCCAAATCTTCAATGCCAGTCTGAATGTTACCCATATCAAGCTTAACAATAGGAGTTCCATCCGATGCTTTAAGACATCCTGACTCCGTTTTCCTGGGATCAATCTTAGGCATTCTTAGAGGTTTATGGGAAGCCCTAATATTGATATTAGCATTGGGTTGAGGTTGTCCACCATGAAGGGCATCCCTAAAATTCATTTTTGGGACCGAGTCTTCAAAATTCTTACCCTTGACAAGGGTTTTCATAGTAGAATTATTTTGTGGGTGCACCTTAGCACCAGATTCACTTGAGATATGAGCCATTTTTTGATCAACTTCTTGAAACTTGTTTCGTGATCTCTTTAATCCTTGCCCTAGATGTCGTGGAAAGGTATGGTTTTCACTTTTCTTTTGTGCAGCAAATTGGAAGTCGTTGTCACTCAAGTTCATAGTATGATCTGTTGAAAGACAAATTTCTAACCCATCTTGTATCCCCTGCAACATTTCTTGCTAAAATATTGAGCATAAACCACAAAAATATTGGCCGCTAGGGCCCGAAGGCCCTAAAAACCAACCTCTGGAGCTGCTTGCACTCAACCCAGATGAAACCCTCGCATAGCCGCTTGCCAAATATATCGTTCACACATAGGGATGTGCTAGGATCTGTGTTGCTCCAAATGATATGAAAATTGGTGGAGACGTTCTAGGGTTTTTAGGCATCTACCCTCAAAATTTTAGCTCAATCCGAGTCCGGATGAGTGAGATATGGCCGAAATGAGTTCGGAAGTTTGGGCAGTCCTGCAAAAAATGTCTAATCAATTTCCAAGATCCCTATTTCTTTGTGAAATATTACAAGGAGATTATCTTGTAGACTACCCCACATTTGTAAAACCATGTTAAATCTTGTGTCTCAATTATGTGTGGTGATTTGTGCACTTGCTTACTATTGCTATCTATGTCATTAATGCACATTGCTATATTTGGTTATTGCAATTAAGGACACTAATTGATATTGGTTTGGAAATAAAGTAAAAAGTGGGTGTTATACTATTCACCCCCCCTCTTAATATAAGCTTGTGTTCTTCACCCTTAATGGGACCTCTTCGAATGAGTCTCATCTTATTGTTTTCTATCTCAAATCTATAATTCTTCTAGGAATTTTCTCCTTATGAATCCTTCTTCCTTTCTCAATAAAAAATTATCTCTTTTGTACTAAGGACACTTATCTCCACTATGAACCTATTTATTTTAAGGGTCTCAAATATTTGGTTCTTTGAACTCTATCTCTTAATATTGATCTCTTCTCTTGGACCAATTTTCATCTTCTATAGGACTAGAATCACTAAAACTTTTATCAAGGTCTTTTTCTTAAGATCGAAATTCATTATATCAATGTCAAAGTCTATCTTCAAGACCTGTATCAATATTATAGACTACCTTCTATTTTAAATAGTTTCTTGGAATAGGTAAACTCGATATATATTATTAAGATCAATATCTTAATGACCTAAAATTTTTATCAAGGTCTATATTTGAGAGTTGAAACATTTATCAAGGTCTATCTTTGAGACCTAAAACATTTATCAAGGTCTATCTTTGATACCTAAAACTTTACTTAACTACAACTCAAATCAATTCTTACCTGAGGAAAGTCATCAACCTTCTAGCACACAAATATGAAATTCTTATCTATCTATTTAAGGAAGCTTCTCAACTTCTAAAGATTAATTTTTACTACAACAATATCTTAGATAGATTTCTCTAGTATTACCTAAGAATAAAAAATCTGAATGACCAACTTTCTTCTAAGTTGGTTCTTCCTATAATATTCAATCTACAAAAAACTTCAATCAATAATTATTCTCTTTCCTTGAGATAAATATCAATATCAAGGGATTTTTGTCTATGAAAATATCTAAAAATGTGAAAGTTGGATATTCCCTAAATAATCAATTGACTTCAAGTTGATTCATTGAAATATAGATCCTATTATTTACTGGTTATCCTTCGACCTAGTAGAAATATCCTAGTTGATTCCTAGTCTTCACAGGTTATTATTCAACCTTGTGGAAATACCCTAGCTTTCTCCAAATTCTATTGTTGAGTCCTAGTATTCACTAGTTGTTCCTACAACTATGGAAAGACTCTAGCCTATTGCAACTTTTAAATCATGTGCAAGCAACCTTGATGTGGGTCTGATATCATTGTTATATTTTGAAGCTTTAATACTTAATATAGATCTCATAAGAAAATAATTGCAAGATCTAATATAATGAAGTTGCAATATAAGAAATCAAATAATAACTCAAAATATAATATCAAACAAAATATCTCATTAGAATACTCACATAAACATGCTCACAATATTACACATGAAAATATTGAAAATACTATTGAATAAAGGTCTACTAATGCAAGCATAAAACTTTGCATGTTTGATTAATAATTACAATACTTTGTTATAAATATATAATTGTATGTGACTCTTCATATGTTGCACTCTTGACCTTCACTCTTTTAATAACAAACAAAGTTTTATGCCAAAGAAGATACACAAGACCTTAAGACATTTAGATTCTTTATAATAAGATCTTGCTTGAAGTCAAAATTCGACAAGAAGACTTGAAGATAGAAGAAGCTTATCAAATATGAGATATTTGAATATTACCTTTTAAGAAGGCATAAAGATTCCTCCAAATCCGGAACAGAAAGGAGAATATTACTAGAGAAGAATAATCCACCAAACCCTAGGCTTGTGAAATAAATTTTAAGACTTCTTTTTGGTGAAGGAGGATCTTTTTGGAAAAGCTAACAAAAGTTGCATAAATCTAAAGCAACAAGCTTGATCTACATCCTCTACAAAAACAACTTTCAAAAAGGTAAGCAACTATTGGTGCAAGTAAATTCATTAATTGGATTACTTATTAAATTTCTTAAAGCACCTTATATTGGATCAAAATTTGTAATGAGGAAAATTGAATTACTTGTAATGACCCTCCCCAAACTGAGTTTTGATGATTTGCACTGTTTTTGGGTTTTTTCGTATTTTTCTGATTTTTTTGTATTTTCTGAGTTTTAACAGTTTCAAAACCCCTAACTTTGCACTTGAACAACTTTTAAACAAATAGAAGAAAAATTCTATAAACTTGGAAATAACAAGATAACACCTTTATCTAAACTTCTACCAAAGGAAATGTCAAATTACGATCATACCCGAAAGATACGATTTTTTGAAGTTGACAGAAAATAACACTGGTTATCAGCAACCCAAAAATTTGATTTTCATTGATATCTTCAATTACATCGCTTTCTCCACCATGAAATTGATACAAAATGATATAATGGAGTTGGGCGCCCCTGCTACACACAACAAACTAACCAAAATGCAAGAGACTGAATTATCTAAACCCACGCCAGGCAAGCACAGGTACGGCCAAGTGCTGGAGTTGTACGACCAGCCTGAAATACCACAATCTGAACACTAAATCCCGGGAAACTCTCCTCAATATGGTCGCTATGCATAGAAAGTGACTGTGCAAACCCTGGAATATCAAACCCTCACTGAAGATGCCACAAACTCTGAAATATAGAGGCCCAGAATGGTACGGCCTATGCTGGAGAGTGAATATAATATAATATCAACAAATAATACCACAATCACCTCCAAAAACCCACTGATTTCTGAAAACAATGAAGCTCTATGCACCCTCTGTGCTGAAGATGCTCAAAATCACCCTGAGAGTATCTTTCAACTCCGAAGATGATGTTCCTGCCGGAGGATTTCGTCTCCAAACAAGCTCAAACCCTTGCAAAATGCCCTGCAAGTTTTCTCTCCAAGAGAAGCCAAATAAAATATATCCAAGCATATCAATATGAGAGCAAGCAATCAAATAAATAGACTCCTCATTGAGAAGTTTCCTCCTGTGGGCTCAATGTGGGATAAAACATAAAGTCACCTTATAAAGTCACTTTATAATTAAAACTCCTTTTTGCTCCAAAAAACCCCTTTTTAATTAAAAATATAGATATCTGATGTGCAAGGCTCCAAAATAAAGCGTCTATGATTTAAAACTTTTAATTCCCTTTCCAACGAGCTATAACACTTAGGCGCCCATTAAATTATTTAATTAAAATGGCAACCTTAGAAGAAAATAATTAAATATAGCTCGTATTAACACCCAAATTACGGAAACGGTCGAAAAGCATCGGAATCGAAAACCGACTGCACAGGAGTGATACCGATGATGAATAATGATGAACGGACCTGACTGGGTGACTTACTATAAATAGACGCTCTCTCCAAGAATATTGGAGAACAAACTAGAAGCTGGGTACAACCTCGAAAAGTGTCATCGGGGTCCTCTAGACCACCTGAGCTCAATGCCATCATCAGAAATCCCCTCTGACACGTTTGACGGACTCCAAGAGAGCCAGGGTCAACCACAGTGCTAAAGTGACCAAGAATGGGGACATTACAGTCCTCCCTTCCCAAAGATTGCTTGTCCTCAAGCAATACCAGCACAACATCAAAATCAACATTCTGAACCAGTTTGCAACCAACTGTTATCCCAGGGTCCCATGTCCTCCTTAGAAAGAAACCACCATGCTGACGTTGCGCCACTCTGATCACAACAGGAAATCCACTGTGCTCAATTAGCTCAAGACTAAACTGCAGCTCCATAATATGATCACCCTCCAATCTGAAACTGATATGCCTATCTACGCTGGAATGAAATATCTCTTGCCAAGTCATATTAGCAAGAATATCATCAAGTATCTCACTACTAGTCTCCACCATGGGCCAAAAGAAAGACAATCTACTCAATAGGAGAACGAAGTTCTCCACATATCTCATCATGAAGTCCCCATAGTAATGAAGAAAAGACTCGGTCAAGAGGCAATCATGAGAAGCAACAACAGTACCTATCCTGAAAGTGACTTTGCAATCGGGAGCTAGTATCCTCTCATTGACACTAAACCTCCTAGTGTCTACTGAGCAATCCCAAGCACACCAATCCACTGTCATCATCAAAGCATCACCTGAAAGTATTATTGCCAGCAATATGGAAAATCTACAGTAATCATCAATCACCCAAGTAGAGAAATAGACTATCTGCTCAATACCCCAAAGGTTTCCCACAAACTGCTGGTAAGAAATCTGCAATTGACCATCATCTAATGTCACCATACTCAGCACAAAAATGTTGGGGCAGAAACTAACACCCAAATCTCTGACCCCTGGCACAAAGTCCCTACCATGAGTGCTAGTAACGTCTCCATAGTTAAGTGCATGAACACCCAACCAAAAATGAAATTGAGAAACCAACCCAAACATTCTCTCAATCCATCGGGTATAACTCGGTTGATTCCAGGTACTACTTCCATCTACAATCATCAAGGTATCCTTTGGCATAATAACTACCAGCATCAAGAAGAGACCACAATGATCACCAAACAACCATGTTGAGCATAAAATTAACTGCATGATTCCTGAAGAATCACTCACAACCGGCTGCCCACCAGCCAAGTATGGATAAAAAACTATTTGCTCAGAGACAGATTTCAATAAACTCATCACTAGAAAGTGAGGGCAGCAACAAAAAAACTGATAAACTGCAGTAGACCAACCATCCAACATGATCTCGAACCCCTGAAAAAGTATACTGCTCAGCAAATAAGCATTATACTCAGTATAACTCGCCATGGTGACTCCATAATAATGTCGGTTAGCCCCTGAAAAGTGGCTGATATAGAAGAGGGCGACAATGTCAACTCTGAAAATGACCATCCTGGGAATGCTTCCGCTGCCCAAAGCTGGAAACACCCTAGTGACACTTAAACTCCAAGTGTCCAAAAAATCATCCCATGGATTCAAACACTCCCACTCAGCAGAAATTATGAGAGTCTCATCAGGAAATATATCAATCTTCAATATGAAATGACAACTAACACACTCTCGAAATGCCCATATAACCATCCAATAATGAAACAGGTCAGCTGCAACACTTGTTGCTTTCAAGGAAAACCAATAACTAACCTCTCCAACAAACTGAACAGTCTGAATATGAGGTAACATACCACTGTCCAAGACTGAAATCATCTCACATAATCTGATTTTTGATAAATCAGCATTGTATAAGGAGTACATATGCCAAAAATATGAAATATGACGGTCAAAATATAAAATCTAAACACATCCCAAGCTGAAATTACCTCCCAATAAGTCAACAAGTCTGCAAACCTCCAGTCCTGGTTCAGGATCTCTCTCCAATCCACTTGTATGAACACAAATGGAGTTGTAACATGGCTGCTCAAGGAGTATACAGCAGTAAACCTCCCACTCCATTGATCAACAATCCTCCAAGGTATCCTTCTCCCATCATCCTTCATGTCTAGAAGCACATGCATATGATTCAAGGTATTTCCAAGAGTAACATCACACATCATAAAAAGTTGATCCAAAACATCATCAATGTCATGACAAGATGAGAGGACAACTACTGTTTTGTTCTGCAAATAAAGACTCGTGCAAGGAAGACAACTCTTATTCCATGTTGCCCAAAAACTGAATGGAGCACCTGGATCCCAAATTCTTATGTGATGATATGCATGTATTCCTTCACCCTTCTTATGATGCCTCATTTGATTAAAACAATCTTGTATGGATGAAGAACAAAGCATCATACCTCTATGCAAGGGATTATAGGCCAACAAATGATCAAATTGTCTACCTTTAGTTGCTGGTCTAAAAATTGCAGCAAGCTCCATCCCAACATTATGCTCAAATGCATACTCCACATCATGTCTTCTCTGCATGTCGTCCCTGTATGTTTCATGAAATGAAACACTCCGCTCATCAACTGAAAAATTGTCATCAGAATGATCCACAAGTTCATCACAAGTGCCAAGTGAAGCATCCCTCTCATGTGTATCATGAAAGTCCACCTCATAAAGTGGGTTATCAAATGTCACAACTTCACCCATATCAAAGAGTGGGTTATCAAAAATTTTGTAATCACCCCACCCAAGGTCTTCATCAAATTTAGGTGCCAACACACCCGGATCCCAAGGACTGAAGAGCTGATTACTTAATTCTGCCCCAACAAGTTCTTTTTTCCTACCATGCATGTTTGTCTCTGTATGTAGTTCACTCTGTAAATCACCAAAGAAAATGAAGCTATTCGGAACATTTATTACATTAGGTTCAGCTGGGATACCAAACCCAAATCCACATGTGTCTTCATTACTAGAATGTGATGATGAAATAGTATCATATACTAATTGAAAATCTGTTTTATGTTCAACATGTTTAGCATCTAAAAAATCATTTGTGAACTCATAAACAGGGGCTGCCTTGAAATTTGAAACAATCCCATCATGCTCTTTTCCTGCAATACTATTAGCGCCTTCAACACTTTTGTCATCAAAACAATTACTAACCATGGAGTCTTCAATAATTTGTTCCACAACCACATCCAATGTTGCTGGTATAATGTTTTCATTAGGTGCATGCAAGTCAAATGAACCAATCTGAGACTCATTCATACATACCACATAAAAAGTGTCATTGTCTTCACACAAATTTTCTGTTTTGATCTCCTCTTCCTTTCCATCTTCTTCGCTGTCCAAAAATGGCCTCAACTTCTTCTCACATCTTCTCACAACACTATCAACACCCATTCATGAGCAAAGTGAAGCAACCAAATATTGCCTCCAAACAACCACTAACATAGTCCAAAGTGGTTGAGGAATTTCTATCACTTTCATTGATGATCAAAACCATAATATCTCTCATGGCTGCAATAACATTATCAGTATGTTTTGATCTAGCTGTAGCAATAAAATGATGAAACATTTGGTAAATCAAATCATACAAGCTCAAGTCTAACATGATGTTACCCAATCTAGTTCTTGCAAAAGTCTCAAGTATAGTAACTCTCCTAGCAAAATGAGAGCTTTTGACCTTTCCCAAATTTCTGAAACTATCAACTAACCACTGCATTATCTTCCTCAAAGTGTTATCATCATAAGGAGCTTTAGGAGCTGAAATTCTCAAAATTTCACTCAAGCAAGAAGTGACCATGAGTCTTACCTCCTTATCTGTATGTCTCAACCATTCATGTTGTTTTAAGGAAGTCACTGTAGGAGCTATAGCTGTTTGTATCACCTTAGAAGGTGACTGATTTACCATGTGTAGACAATCCTCCACTTCTCTCAAAGTGTTGAGAAGAACATCCTTGGGCTGAGATAGGTGCCCAAGCTTAACCCCTCATAAAAAATCTATTGACCAACTCTTCTTCACTATTTGATGCCATGCTACATAACTGAAATTTCAATTCTCTGAGTTACCCAACAGGATGGCAGAATAGGCTGTGCTCTGATACCACTGTAATGACCCTCCCCAAACTGAGTTTTGATGATTTGCACTATTTTTGGGTTTTTTCGTATTTTTCTGATTTTTTTGTATTTTCTGAGTTTTAACAGTTTCAAAACCCCTAACTTTGCACTTGAACAACTTTTAAACAAATAGAAGAAAAATTCTATAAACTTGGAAATAACAAGATAACACCTTTATCTAAACTTCTACCAAAGGAAATGTCAAATTACGATCATACCCGAAAGATACGATTTTTTGAAGTTGACAGAAAATAACACTGGTTATCAACAACCCAAAAATTTGATTTTCATTGATATCTTCAATTACATCGCTTTCTCCACCATGAAATTGATACAAAATGATATAATGGAGTTGGGCGCCCTGCTACACACAACAAACTAACCAAAATGCAAGAGACTGAATTATCTAAACCCACGCCAGGCAAGCACAGGTACGGCCAAGTGCTAAGATTGTACGACCAACCTGAAATACCACAATCTGAACACTAAATCCCGGGAAACTCTCCTCAATATGGTCGCTATGCATAGAAAGTGATTGTGCAAACCTTGGAATATCAAACCCTAACCCTAACTGAAGATGCCACAAACTCTGAAATATAGAGGCCCATAATGGTACGGCCTATGCTGGAGAGTGAATATAATATAATATCAACAAATAATACCACAATCACCTCCAAAAACCCACTGATTTCTGAAAACAATGAAGCTCTATGCACCCTCTGTGTTGAAGATGCTCAAAATCACCCTGAGAGTATCTTTCAACTCCGAAGATGATGTTCTTGCCGGAGGATTTCGTCTCCAAACAAGCTCAAACCCTTGCAAAATGCCCTGCAAGTTTTCTCTCCAAGAGAAGCCAAATAAAATATATCCAAGCATATCAATATGAGAGCAAGCAATCAAATAAATAGACTCCTCATTGAGAAGTTTCCTCCTGTGGGCTCAATGTGGGATAAAACATAAAGTCACCTTATAAAGTCACTTTATAATTAAAACTCCTTTTTGCTCCAAAAAACCCCTTTTTAATTAAAAATATAGATATCTGATGTGCAAGGCTCCAAAATAAAGCGTCTATGATTTAAAACTTTTAATTCCCTTTCCAACGAGCTATAACACTTAGGCGCCCATTAAATTATTTAATTAAAATGGCAACCTTAGAAGAAAATAATTAAATATAGCTCGTATTAACACCCAAATTACGAAAACGGTCGAAAAGCATCGGAATCGAAAACCGATTGCACAGGAGTGATACCGATGATGAATAATGATGAACGGACCTGACTGGGTGACTTACTATAAATAGACGCTCTCTCCAAGAATATTGGAGAACAAACTAGAAGCTGGGTACAACCTCGAAAAGTGTCATCGGGGTCCTCTAGACCACCTGAGCTCAATGCCATCATCAGAAATCCCCTCTGACACGTTTGACGGACTCCAAGAGAGCCAGGGTCAACCACAGTGCTAAAGTGACCAAGAATGGGGACATTACAATTACAATCTTCAAAAAGTGCAAAAGAGAAAAATTTCTTTTAAGGTTCATTTGCACATTAGGAGTTGATTAGATTTCAGAGTTACAATCAACTACCTATCTTATATCTTGAAGAGAAAAAAAGACTAGATCCTAAAACTATATTTGTAGTGAAATCTACAAGAATTCATTCCAGATTATTCTTGAAATGTTGCAGTGGAATTGTTAAGTACATTTTTGAGAAATTAGTGGAGCAATAAGGTGAGATTATTGTTACCATTAAAAGTGCATCTATTAAGCACCATACTAGTTGATTTTTTAACTAGTTTCTCTCAATTAGTTTGTGTTGTTAAAAAAAGGTATAAAAACTATAGAAAATTTGCAGCACTTTCGTGGCCAAAATAAGCCACCATAACAAGCAAAAATGTGGAGTAGAAAACCACCATTGAATTCCTTGAAGGAAGCCTCAAATCGAGACCTTGGAAGTCTCAATATTCAAGGAGAATATAAGGGTTTCTTTTTCATCATAGAGTGTAGGAATCCTTATTCAAAATAATATTTCATTATCTTGGATTGACTATCATCCAAAGAAGAAAAAGTAAGAAGGATTACGTAAAAATTATTCATTTTGGTGCAAGATATATCTATTACAAAAGGCACCTCTTTTGCTCTTTTGTAAGAACAAAAGTATTACTATTTATAGGGGTAGTAAGGATATTTTATCCAACAGATATCTAACAAGAAGGAGCCGTCGAAGAGATCACATAATCAATAGATTTACGGCCAAAGGAAGGAGCCACCAAAGATATCACATGATCAATATATTTATGGCCAGAGGAAGGAGCCACAGAAGAACTCATACATCCAAGAATTAAGGTGTTTAAAAACACCATTTTCCTCTATCAAATTCAGCCCTATAAGTGGCACATCACCTACAACAATGAAGCCATTGAAATAGGGTATTATCACTTGTGCTTATGTAGAAAAAGGGGAGCAATAAATGATAGGTTATCTACGTAAAATATAAAGTAAAATGGCTATCTATTGGTTGTTATAACCAGCACTATTATTCAAGAACTAAAGAAGGGCACAAATCAACATTAAAATGAGCTACAAAACCTACAAATAGGTGCAGAGATAAGAGTTATACCTAAGGCATCCATTGAAGTGAACATCCACCAAAAGGAAAGCTCAAAAGTGTGTCATAGAACCATGAAGTAATCTAGTTGTAGCCATCTATCATCCTCACCAAGCCAACATGCAAAAGGAAGCTTGCATATCAAGAAATATAGCAAGATCACGTAGGGTACAAATACAAAGGAAGAATTAGGGTTGCAAGCTCATATTTAAAGCGTTAGAAAGGAGGCTTGCATGCACAAGCCTTGAGTGCCACTTGGCACAAATTCTCTAAGCTTCCCAACATTCATGAAGATCCAAGCACTCACCTAAAGGGAGTTACATTCGTTTGGAAGGAGTTAAGAATATTTGAAGATTACCACCAACCTCATCATTGTTGAAGGTATGTTGAAGACACCTACCTTGTAATGTTTTGATTGACACTTGTCATGAAGCCCATCCTACATAAGATTCCAATATTGGATAATGCAACATAATGCAGTAGAATGAAGCTAGAACATAGTCAAACCAAGTCAAGCATTGAAGCACGTCTGAAGAAATAGGCTAGTTCAAGCCATAAACCATTCAAAGGTGTAATAGGAGCATTTAAGATTCTATCATAAATCCAATGAATTAGTGCATGCATTCAGAGTATATCAGTCATATTCATAGTGCATTTCAAGGAGCTTTTGGTACCATCTACGAAGGCAAAGAAGCACCATCATAAGAAAAAACTAGCATCGGTCAAAAAGGACCGTGACCAACCCATAAGAACTTTGCTCCACAAAGCAACTAATCAACCATCGCACAACACAACATTTAAGGTAAAGGTTTATTTATTATTTGATTTCTTTAAACCTAAGGTTTTGGAGTTATAAGGGAACATTACATATACCATTGAAATATTCAGCATTAGTGATCTATTAAGCAAGCATATTTTAGAATTGTTAATATTTGCAAAGTGTTAGGATCCTAATACTAACCCTTAATACTATTATTAATTCATTTTATTTATTAATGGACCATTGCTTCCTTTCACTTCATAGCTCTAGGATAAATATATATATTCATTCACAAGGGTGTAACTAGGCATCCATTGAATAAGAAAACATATCTCATTTGAGAGCATTGGTAGGGTTACCTCCATTGAAACAACGATACATTCCAAGGTGATTTAATACATTTTACTTGTTTTACATCCATTTTCATTGTTATTCCACCTTTATCTATTGCTAGGAATAAGGTTCCTACCATCTAGTATCAGAGCAACAATCTAAAGGGTCATTCATAACTATATTTACAAAAAAAATTATAATTCATTCATCATTGTCCTTCATTGCCAAATTACACCAGTGTTCATCGATGTATATCACCATTTCTACCCACCATACTGCCACGGTACCCAAAAAAAATCACAAAACATTCTCAATGTGTATCATGAAGAGGAAATCAAGGTATTAACAATAACAACTTCTAGAAGAACATAGAAAATCGGTGTAAGAAAGAATGTATCGGTAGAACCATACATAGCTAAAAACATATTCAAAAATTCATAAACAAAAAAAAAGATTCGCGACACGACATCTACAACTTTTGGTGAGTGATAACGAAAAATTGGTGACTAATTATAAAATAAATTTTATAATATAAAGTTTATAATATTTTTCCATCATCAAGAATTAAAACTCTGACAAGTCCTCACATTATGACACTGACAAAGAATGGGAGATAAAGTTTTTAAAAAGTTTAGATATAATATATCCCACATTCATTAGAAAGTGGGACAAGAGAAGTTTAAAAGGCATTTTGGTTGCATAGCTAGTTGTGACTTCGATCACTCTCTAGCCACCCCTCGCATGATCGAAGCCACTGCACTATCCTCACTAGCCACTTGCCATATGGGGTTTGTTCTCGCTCGCTGACGTCCAAAAAAAAATTGCCCTCACTCTTCATGCCCTTAATGCCCTTCCCCCCGCTCACTCTCTCACTCTCCATCTTACACTACCCTTGTGATATGCACCGTCGTTGATCATTTTTGCCTAGTCAAGAGTGTCCTTTGTGCCTTTCCCCCCACTCTGCTCCCTCGCTCTTCGTATTACACCCGCCCTCGCGATCCACACCACCATTGATCATTCCCACCTAATAAAATCTTCCATGACCGTTGTGACCTTCCCACCATTGAAAATTCAAAATTCAAAATTATGGACCGTTAGGTCCCAAAAGTTGAAAATAATTTTTTTTACAATTTTTTTTCAAAAATTAAATAAACTTTTGAAAATATTTTTGAAGAAAACCTAAATTTATCCACCAAAATAGGACTTAAAATTTTCAAACCAGCCCTACCATGGTTGATGGTAGGATATCGTAAGACCCTATCAAATATTTCATGCAGGAAATGCTTCGATGGAAGGACGATATTTCAAATAAAATTATAACAAAGGAGGATTTGCGCCAATGGACGAACGAACACACTATACCAAAAGTGGAATTTGAAAACAAAATAGCAAATCTAGACTTAAAAATTGATGCCACTAACCACTCCATCAATATGGTACAACAAAATATAGCATTAATCTAAGCTGGTCATTCTACCGAAGGACCAACACACCAAGCACTATTCAAGGAATCACAGACATCCATCCTACCTGGAACTACTAAATTAGATTTTCCAAAATTTGAAGGAGGTGTCCCCACCAATTGGATCTATCGGGTTGACAAATACTTCTCCCTCTACCAATTCCTTGAGGCATAGAAGTTTCACATCGTATCCTTCCACCTAGAAAATATCACCACCCAATGGTGTTCGACATTTGAGTTAGTTTATGTTGTCATTGATATCACATGGATCATTGATGTCATATGGATCACATTGGGTATATTTTGGAGAGCATGGACATGTACAAGGTTTTTGTGAAAACCAAGGTAGGCAAAATAAAAGGTTTTATTTAAAACCATGGATGGCAGATTTGAAATGGGTTTTTCTTAAAACCTAGGTTGGTATTTCGTTTCATCAAAAAAGGTTCCCCGATGATGGAGATATTTAATTTTAAATATTTAAGTTTAAATTTTAATTATTTGAAATTTAAATTTAAAATTAAAATTAAAATTAAATCATAAGCGCCGATGTCAAAGGAAGGAAATCAAATAAATCATAAGAACCAACGTAAAAGTAAAAGGAGAGGACATATATATATGCCCATAAAGTTTCAAATGATTTTTCCTAAGTCCTCGATCGAAAATAATGGCCTGCAAATGAGACAGAGTTTGCATCATGGTTGAAGAGTGTGAAAAGGGTTTTTCTTAAGGCCCACGATCTTGGTGTATAATAAATTAAGCATGTGGAGCAAGGAAAACATGTAGGCCACCTTGGCCTAGTGGTTAGTGTGCTTTGTGAGTTGCAGGAAGTCCTGCGTTGGAATTCTGTCAGAGGTGTTTTTTTGTTGAAACGTGTGGAACGCATTTTGCTTTGGAAGGTGCAAAAATTTGAGCAAGAGGTCACGGGATCGAATCCTGTCAGGGATAGAGGCAAGTTAAA
The DNA here is from genome assembly GCA_028583015.1 of Wollemia nobilis. Taxonomy (NCBI): domain Eukaryota; kingdom Viridiplantae; phylum Streptophyta; class Pinopsida; order Araucariales; family Araucariaceae; genus Wollemia; species Wollemia nobilis. Next base: position 8,086,428 of record JAQPPZ010016467.1, on the reverse strand, counting down.
ATATTTTTTAATATATTTTATTTTTCTAAAGTGCCCTAGGAGGAATAAGGATTATGATGCATGTTTAGAAAAACAAAATTTCTGGTGATTTATTTTTCTAAAGTATATCATATTATATATCGTTGGAAAGATTATTTCGAGGGTTATTTCATTAACTTACTTAGAAGAATAAATAAGGTGTATGTAAAGAGTTATTTATGTTTTTATAAAGAGGTTCAAGAGTGAAGGTTGCTTTATTCTTTTTCAAAGGGGACTAATTCTTCCATGAGGTGACAAGGTATGCAATATTGTGATTTATTTTATTTTAAGGTATAAATGGTTTTGGGAGTCATAAGGTTATGCAATGTTTTAATTTATCTTATTTTATGGTACAAGTGGTTTTAGGAAAGATAAGGAAGTTGTGAAATTAAAAGCCTTGGTGATTATTATTGAGAAGTGGAGTAATGTTGATTGTTTTGTGATCTAATAACCCTTGTGAAGATTGGCAAAAGAATTTTGTGATTGTGGCAAATTTACAAAGAGGTTTTTGATATTCACACAATGACACTGAGAGGGGGGGGTGAATCAGTGTAGCTATTAATTTTAATATCTACAACATTTAATATGAAACAAAAAGAACTTGAAAACTAGAAAAGCAAATTGAACAAGAGAGCACACCACAACACTCAATATACCGAGGTTCACCAATTTGGCTACTCCTCAAAAATGACTGCTTGGACTCCAATCCAAATCCAGTCTTTGCAAAATATCACTTTTACAAATACTTTACCAGCATCTACTGGAAGGAGCACCAACCCCTTAATTTTCTGCTGCAACGGATAGGAGCACCAACCCCTAGTACCAAGCACCAACTTGGACAACAATTCTGATCAATTTTAAAATGACATAAAATGTCTTCACTGTTTATACAACCCTAACTGGTCTGCAATTAAACACACTCTGCACATACTCAAAGTTCTGTTTAATTCTCTCTTGGCTTTCTTCGAATTCTCTTTTCTCTGTACTTTCTCTCTAACAGCAGCAACTTTTTTCTCTGTACGACTATTCTTTTATAACCCCCTTTTCTCATCGAGGCTCTTCGTCTTCTATAGCGTTTCAATCCTGCATGCAATCGGATGACATTCTCGAGCCGTTCGAATTCTTTTCTCCTCTCCATAAGCGGCTGTTCGAATCCTTGCAAATACGGCTGTTCGAATCCTTGCAAGTACGACTGTTCGAATGCTTCAAATACTTCTTTTCGAAAGCTTTTCGATCCTTCATATTTGATTCTTCGAATGCTGCAAATACGTCTATTTTCATGCATTTTCAATCCTGCATATTCGGCTGTTCGAATCCTTGCAATACGGCTTTTTGAATGCTTTTTCGATCCTGCCTATATGATTCTTCGAATGCTTTTCAATCATGCTTATACAGCTGTTGCAGTGCATGTCCAACACCTGTCAATGTTTAACTACCGATCCGACATCGATTACTTTTACGTACTGCATGATTTTTGTATGCTTTTTTCGACACGTGTCACCTTGCATGCTCCTTCGGCTTTTACCCGCCAAACTGTTACCTGTCGCGATATCGCGACACTTTTTGTAGCCGTACCCTTCATGCCCTTGCTGTCGTGAAATCGCGACCATTTTGGCCTTTGAAAGCTTTCCCACTGTTCATGTCATGAAATCGTGACACTTCAAACTTTTGTTGACGTCATCCTTAATGTTGTCGCGAAATCGCGACGTTTTCAGCTTCCAGTGGCTTTTCTTTCACCCTGTCATGAAATCGTGACACTTTCAATTTTGCTGACGTCATCCTCAGCTTTGTCACGAAATCGCGACGCTTTCTGCTTCACACTCTTCTTTACGTATCTCAAATGATACGAATGTCAAAACGAAACGACGTTCTCTGCTTCGTACGATCCATGCTTCATGCAGTAGCGAAATCGCTACAACTTTGTGCCTTGTGCTTTCGACTTGCTACATCTTTCAGTTTTGCAATTTTGACTGGTAGCGAAATCGCTACACCTTCACGTTGTGCATTTTGGACTTGTAGCGAAATCGCTACACCTTTGTTGCCATTCATTTTATCATGCAGCAAAATCGCTACACCTTTGTTGCCATTCATTTTAACATGCAGCGAAATCGCTACACCTTTGTTGCTGAGCATTTTAACATGCAGCGAAATCGCTACACCTTTGTTGCCGAGCATTCTCTCTCCTCTTCGGGTCGCGAAAACCCGACGTGTCGCGATATCGTGACACTTTTCGTTGCAAGCTCCTTTCCTCCATTTATGTCACGAAATCGCGACATCTTTTCACCTTGCTTCCTTCTCTGCCAACATGTCGCGAAATCGCGACAGTTTGCCTTTCGCTTTCTCTCTCCCTGTCGCGAAATCGGACAATTTGCTCTTTCTCTCTCTGTCGAAATCGACATTTTCTGCTTTCTCTCTCTTGTCAAATCGCGACAATTTTTCTTGCATTTTCTCTCTCTCGCCATGTCGCGAAATCGCGACAATTTTTCTTGCATTTTCTCTCTCCTCGGCTATGTCGCGAAATCGCGACAATTTTTCTTGCATTTTCTCTCTCTCCAATGTCGCGAAATCGCGACAGAAAACATGTCGCGATATCGCGACAGTTTTCTTACTTGTCTTTTTCTGCAAATTTTTGAATCTGGGTCACTTCTGTTTTCCTTGAAATTCACTGCACTTGATCCGATCGACCTCCGAATTCTTCCATGCATCAATCGCATCAATCTGTCTGTGTTGACAACAATGACAATACTTTTGCAATGCTTTTGCTGCACCTTGCTCAACAATCTCCCCCTTTGGAATTGTTGGCAACACTTGGCAACCTTGTTCAATTTCTTCTCCCCCTTTGCCAATAATACCAAAGGGCTACTGCAGACTCCCCCTGAGTCTATGCACAACATTCTCGAGCTTAAAAGGGTTGAATGCTCCCCCTGAGAATGTGTTTCCCATATGCTAGTCAGTTCTTGGGTAGTGTGACTACTCCCAACTTCTTCCGAAGGTATTCAAATACTTCCTTTGGCAAAGGTTTTGTGAATATATCACCTACTTGCTCCGTAGTTGGAACAAAATCCAATTTGACCTCTCCTTCTCGCAACTTTATCCTTCAAGAAATGATACCGGATTGCAATATGTTTGGTTCTTGAATGCATAATTGGATTCTTGGATATGTTGATAGCACTAGTGTTATCACATTTAATTGAAATTGGCTCTTTGAAATGAATACCAAGATCTTTCAACGTTTGTCTCATCCATAATATCCGAGTACAACATGTTGTTGCTCGCAATGTATTCTCGCCTCTGCAGTGGATAGAGAGACCGATTCTTGTTTCTTGTTGTGCCATGCTACCACCCTGTCTCCAAGATAAAATGCTCCTCCACTTGTACTCTTTCTTGTCATCAATACATCCTGCCCAATCTGCATCAGAATATGCAATCAAGGTGAAGTCTTTACCTTTTGGGTACCACAACCCATAATCCATAGTACCCTTGAGGTACCTGAAGATCCTCTTTACAACTGTCACATGAGTTTCTTTTGGACTAGCTTGAAATCTTGCAACCATGCATACTGCCTGTAATATATCTGGTCTAGTGGTCGTTAAATATAGCGAGCTTCCAATCATAGACCCGTACATTGTTTGATCCACATCTGAAGATTTATCATCCTTGCTCAACTTGCACTGTTGTCATGGGAGTGCTTACAGGTTTACTATCTTCCATTGTGAACTTTTTCAGCATTTCTTTTACATATTTAACTTGAGAAATAAAAATGCCCTTTTCATTTTGATTGACCTGCAGTCCTAAGAAATAAGAAAGTTCACCAATCATAGACATCTCAAATTCTTTCTTCATTTTAGTTGATATGTCTTTGCAATATTCATCCATGTTACTGCCAAATATTATATCATCTACATACACAACAAGAACAATAAGATGGCCCTTCTCTGTTTTGACATATAAATTGTTGTCCACCAAACCTTTCTTGAACCCTTGTTTAATTAGATAGTTATCCAACCTTGCATACCATGCTCGGGTGCCTGTTTCAAACCATATAAAGCTTTCTTTAACCCGCAAACAAAATCTGGATTGTCACCAAGTTGGAAGCCATCTCGGTTGTTCAATGTAAACCTCTTCTTCCAGCTTTTCCATTCAAAAATGCTGATTTTACATCCATTTGATATACTTTGAAGTTTTTATGAACTCGCTAATGCCGTAAACATTCCGATTGCCTCTAGTCCGCTACCGGTGCAAAGGTTTCCTCAAAATCAATGCCTTCAACCTGAGCATAGCCTTTACGCACCAATCTTGCCTTATTTCTGACCACCTGCCCATCTTCATTTAATTTATTTCAAAAAATCCATTTGGTGCCAATTATGTTTTTATTTGTTGGCCGAGGTACTAATTCCCAGGTATTGTTTTTCTCAATCTGATCTAGTTCTTCATTAATTGCCTTCAACCAACTTTCATCAATGCTTGCTTCAAGCAACATTTTTAGGTTCAATGCTAGATAACAGAGAATAGTTCCGCACTGCTGCTCTTCTTGTCCGAATACCATCTCGTGGGATCCCCAATAATCTGTTCACTTGGATGATTTTTCTGCCGCTTGCCTGTTTTAAATTTCCTGTTTTCTTCTTCTTCTGATTCAGTTTTTACCACATCTGGATCAATTTTTTGATTCTTATCTGTTTCCTTTTCATCATCACCTTCAATGACTTCTTCATACATAGGGTAGTTTTCTTGATAAGTAATTTCTTGTTCTCTACCTTCATCAACTTTCACATCAACACTCTCAACAATTTTCTTTAGCCTCTTGTTGTAACATGTGTAGGCTTTGCTTTTTGTTGAGTAACCAAGAAAGATACCTTCATCAGCTCTATCTTCAAATTTACCGAGGTTATCTTCAGTCCGTTTTATGTAGCACTTGCTGCCAAATACTTTGAAATGTCTTGTTGTTGCCTTTCTCTCGAACCACAACTCATAAGGTGTTTTGCTTTCATGTGGTCTTAGCATGCACCTATTTTGAATGTAAACTGCAGTATGTACTGCCTCTTTCCAAAATCTGTCAGCTATTTTGTTCTCAGCCAGCATTGTCCGTGCCATTTCCTGCACTGTTCTATTCTTCCTTTCTACAACACCATTCTGCTGAGGTGTCCTAGCTGCTGAAAACTGTCTTCTTATCCCATATTTTTGATAGTATTCTGCAAATTCTTCCGAAATAAACTCTCCTCCTCTCGTCTGATCTTAGGCATTTAATCCTCTTTCCAGCTTTGATTTTCCACCTGATTTTTAAACATCTTAAACAACTCAAAAGCATCTGATTTAGACTTTAAAAATAATACCCATGTCATCCTGGAGTAGTCATCTATGAACAACATAAAGTATTTGTCACCATTTATGCTTTGAGTTCTCATAGGTCCACACAAATCAGTATGAATTATCTCCAATGGTTTGCTGGTGAAGTATTCCTTTGATTTAAATGTGGATCTGGTTTGCTTTCCTTTTTGACATGAAGCACAGATGCTATTTACTTGGTTTGCCAATGGTTGGTATATCTCTTATTGCTCTTTTTGAACCGATTTTTGCCGATTGTCAAAACTAATATGACCAAGCCTCTTGTGCCATAGCCAATTTTCATCTTCCTGTCCAATCAAGCATGTTCCTTCTGCAGTTTCTGAGAGAGTATATAGATTACCTGAAGTCCTTGATCTAGTAGCTACCAGTTTCCCACTGTGTGATTTTCTCACTTCACAGCCCTCCTTCTTGAAAGTGACTTCATGACCTCTGTCACAGATTTGACTTACACTCAGCAAGTTGTGCTTCAGTCCAATCACAAACAAGACTTCTTTTGATTTTATCTTTCCATCACTGATCTTGACTGATCCTTTTCCAACTATCTTTGCTCCATCATTATTTCCAAATTTCACAGAACCACCTTCATAATTCTGTAACTTCTCAAATTTTTGCTTGTCACCTGTCATGTGACTGGAGCAACCACTGTCAAGTATCCAAGGTGCAGATTTGTTCTGAGCTTTAAAGGCAATCTGAACAATCAAAGATTCCTTTTCTTTCCATTCTGGTTTGATAGCAGATTTGGCTACTTGTTTTGCCTTTGTCCTTTCATTAGCATGTGCCTGTTTTTCAAGAAATTTCTTGTTTTGTTTCAACCCACTTGGTTGAGATTTTCTACCCTGATAATTATTTGATGCAAAAGTGCTTCTACAGTTTCTAGCAATATGTCCAAAATTATGACAATTATAACATTCAACTGCATAATTCATTAAAGGAGAAAAAACATTTCTATCGGTGAAATTCCTTTGAGATACATTATGCCCGCAATCTGAAATCTTATGACCATAAGCATTGCATTTAAAACAATAACCGTAAAAGGAATGATTAAACCCGGGTGCAGGTCTTTGCCGCTTTGAAGTGGGAGCCATGAATCTTTTCCTTCTTGGATGTGTGACTTTTGTGAATCCATCTTTGTCAAGTACTTTTCTTGAGTCCGGCATTGTTGCTTTCTTTGGCATGATTTGTTTTTTCTAGGTCAACCCCGATCTTTTCTTCTTTCTTTATGGGTTCTACATTCAAGGCCTTTGAACCCTTTGATGATTCTCCTTCATCGAAGCCTAAACCAAATTTGATGCCGGAAGGCCTTTGGTTATTTAACATTTTATCTAGATTTAAAGTACTTTCTTCAAACTTATGAAAACAGCTCAATTTTCTATTCATCTCCTCTAGCTGCATCCTTAACTTAACAATATCTTCCTCTAGCTTGTTGTTTTCAACTGTCTTTACAGTTAATTGTTCATCAAGAACTTCAGACATTTTCTTGAATTCCTCTGTCTGTATTTTTAAACTGTTTATTATGTCAGTGGCATCCTCTAGTTTTCTTGAAAACTTTTTGTTCTTTTTCCTTTCTCGCACTCAACTCTTCAAGTGCAAGCAACCAATTCTCCTTCCGGATAAACTTCAGCCTCATCTTTAAAGTTTTCATCACCTTCCCGATTTTCTTCTGTTCTTTCCTCTTCAAGTGCCATGAACAGAAGCTTCACCTTTTTCTTCTTCGTAATCCTCATCTGAGCTTTCTTCAAAAGTGCTGACATTCTTGGATATGAAGCTTTTCTTCTTGAAGTTGTTCTTTCTAAAATTTTGTTTCTTCTTCCAATCACCTTTTTCTTGGTGTGAACCTTCACCATTTTTGGTTTTCTCATGCATTGGACATTTGGCTGCAAAATGACCGACTCCTCCACAATTGAAGCACTTAAAAGGTAGCTTTCCTCTATATTTTCCTTTTCCCTTTGTGAGTTTTCGAACAAAATTAGCTTCTGTTTCATCCAGTGTCTCTTCATCCTCAGATTCATGTTCAACTTTTATATTCTTGTGTGCTTTAAAAGTCGCTTCTCTGTCTATAGACTTGGTTTGACCTATTCTCATTTCATATGCTGTCAGGGAACCATGCATCTCATCCAAGCTGAAGTTGTTTAGATCTTTTGCCTCTTCTATTGCAGAAACTTTGGAGTTAAATCTTTTGTGCAGTGTTCTGAGAACCTTTTTCACAACAACTGCATCATCAATTTCTTCACCAAGTCCTCTGATTGCATTAATGATTCCGTTGACTCTCAGCATATAAGCCTCTATGTTCTCATCTTCATTCATTTGCAGTGCTTCGAACTGTGCTCGATGAGTTTGCAGCTTGGCTTCCTTGATCTTGCTGTCTCCTTCATGGATGCTCTTCAATTTATCCCACATGTCTTTTGCTGATTTACAGCTCATGACTCTTATCAGTTCACTGTCAACAAGCCCACACATTATGGCATTCTTAGCTTTGGAGTTGTTCTCAAATTTTTTCTTCTCAGCAGTATCTGTTGGAGGGGTAGTGGGTGCTGTGTATCCACTATCTACAGAATCCCAAATATCATATCCCAATGCACTCAGATATGTTTGCATCCTGAGTTTCCAGAAAGTGTAATTTGTTCCATCAAATAAGGGAGCTTTGTTGGATGAGAATCCTTCACCGCCTGCCATTGTTTCTTCCAAGATCACCTTAGCTGATTAAGCTTGTTCAAGGAACCTTGCTCTGATACCAATTGATATTCACACAATGACACTGAGAGGGGGGGGTGAATCAGTGTAGCTATTAATTTTAATATCTACAACATTTAATATGAAACAAAAAGAACTTGAAAACTAGAAAAGCAAATTGAACAAGAGAGCACACCACAACACTCAATATACCGAGGTTCACCAATTTGGCTACTCCTCAAAAATGACTGCTTGGACTCCAATCCAAATCCAGCCTTTGCAAAATATCACTTTTACAAATACTTTACCAAAGATCTACTGGAAGGAGCACCAACCCCTTAATTTTCTGCTGCAACAGATAGGAGCACCAACCCCTAGTACCAAGCACCAACTTGGACAACAATTCTGATCAATTTTAAAATGACATAAAATGTCTTCACTGTTTATACAACCCTAACTGGTCTGCAATTAAACACACTTTGCACATACTCAAAGTTCTATTTAATTCTCTCTTGGCTTTCTTCGAACCCTCTTTTCTCTATACTTTCTCTCTAACAACGAGAACATTATTCTCTGTATGACTATTCTTTTATAACCTTCTTTTTCTCATCGAGACTCTTTGTCTTCTATAGCGTTTCAATCCTGCATGCAGTCGAATGACATTCTCGAGCCGTTCAAATTCTTTTCTCCTCTCCATAAGCGGCTGTTCGAATCCTTGCAAATACGACTGTTCGAATCCTTGCAAGTACGGTTGTTCGAATGCTGCACATACTTCTTTTTGAAAGCTTTTCGATCCTTCATATTTGATTCTTTGAATGCTGCAAATACGTCTGTTTTCATGCATTTTCAATCCTGCATATTCGGTTGTTCGAATCCTTGCAATGCGGCTGTTCGAATGCTTTTTCGATCCAGTCTATACGACACTTCGAAAGCTTTTCAAACATGCATATATAGTTGTTCCCATGCATGTCCAACACTTGTCAATGTGTAACTGCCGATCTGACATCAGTTACTTTTTACGTAACGATCGCATGATTTCCCGATGCTTTTTCGACACGTGTCACCTTGCATGCTCCTTCGGCTTTTACCCGCCAAACTGTTACCTGTCACGATATCGCGACACTTTTTGTAGCCGTACCCTTCATGCCCTTGCTGTCACGAAATCGTGACCATTTTGGCTTTTGAAAGCTTTCCCACCGTTCATGTCACGAAATCGCGACACTTCGAACTTTTGCTGACGTCATCCTTAATGTTGTCACGAAATCAGGACGTTTTCGGCTTCCAACAGCTCTTTTCTTCGTGCGAAATCGTGACACTTTCAATTTTGTTGACGTCATCCTCACTTTGTCGCGAAAATCGTGACGCTTTCCTCTTTCTTTTCTCGGTTTTCCAAAGCTTGTGACGATCCATGCTTCATGCAGTAGCGAAATCGCTACAACTTTGTGCCTTGTGCTTTCGACTTGCTACATCTTTTAGTTTTGCAATTTTGACTGGTAGCGAAATCGCTACACCTTCACGTTGTGCATTTTGGACTTGTAGCGAAATCGCTACACCTTTGTTGCCATTCATTTTATCATGCAGCGAAATCGCTACACCTTTGTTGCCATTCATTTTAACATGCAACAAAATCGCTACACCTTTGTTGCCATTCATTTTAACATGCAACGAAATCGCTACACCTTTGTTGCTGAGCATTCTCTCTCCTCTTCGGGTCGCGAAAACCCGACGTGTCGCGATATCGCGACACTTTTCGTTGCAAGCTCCTTTCCTCCATTTATGTCACGAAATCGTGACATCTTTTCACCTTGCTTCCTTCTCTGCCAGCATGTCACGAAATCGCGACAGTTTGCCTTTCGCTTTCTCTCTCTCGCCATGTCGTGAAATCTGACAATTTCTCATCCTTTCTCTCTCTATGTCGAAAATCGCGACAATTTTTCTTGCATTTTCTCTCCTCGATGTCGCGAAATCGCGACAATTTTTCTTGCATTTTCTCTCTCCTCGGTAATGTCGCGAAATCGCGACAATTTTTCTTGCATTTTCTCTCTCCTCGGTAATGTCGCGAAATCGCGACAATTTTTCTTGCATTTTCTCTCTCCTCGGCAATGTCGCGAAATCGCGACAGAAAACATGTCGCGATATCGCGACAGTTTTCTTACTTGTCTTTTTTTGCAAATTTTTGAATCTGGGTCACTTCTGTTTTCCTTGAAATTCACTGCACTTGATCTGACTGACCTCTGAACTGCATCAACTGCATCAATCTGTCTGTGTTGACAACAATAACAATACTTTTGCAATGCTTTTTCTGCACCTTGCTCAACAGTTTTTTCACCATCATAAAAGGTATGCGCACATTCTCCTATTGATTGGTTATGGTGGTTGATTTCTGAAATATCATTGGAGAGAAAAGGATTGATTGTGGTTTCCTTTTCGAAAGTACTTTATTGAATGCTTCAAGGTTTTTTGGGTTGAGATTGAGATTTAAGGATAGACCATATTAAGTCTCTAACAATTCTCTTTGTGCTTCTATAAGATTGATTTGAGTTGAGATTGATAATTGAGGATAGAACATATTGAGTCTCTAACAATTCTTTTTATGCTTCTATAAGATTGATTTGAGTTGATATTGGGATTTGAGTATAGAACATATTGAGTCTCTAACAATTCTCTCTATGCTTCTATGAGATTGATCTGAGTTGAGATTGGGATTTGAGTATAGACCATATTGAGTCTCTAACAATTCTCTTTATGATTCTATGAGATTGATTTGATATATTGATTGAACATTTGAGTATAGAACATATTGAGTCTAATAATTCTCTTTATGATTCTATGAGATTTGGGAAAGTTCTTGGTGAGCTTGCTAGAGAAGATTTGGGAAAGTTCTTGGTGAGCTTGCTAGAGAAGATTTGGGAAAGTTCTTGGTGAGCTTGCTAGAGAAGATTTTTGGCAAGTTCTTGGTGAGCTTGCTAGAGCAGATTTGGGTAAGTTTTGTGTGATCTTGTTAAGCAGATTTGGACAAGTTCTGTGTGAGCTTGTTAAGCATATTTGGACAAGTTCTATGTGAGCTTGTTAAGCAGGTTCTATGTGAGTCTATTGAGTAGGTTCTTACTAAGCCTATTGATAGAGCTTTAGAGGTGACAAAGTACAGAGGACAGAGTCTCAGAGGATAGAGATCCAGTAGCTAGGACAATTAAAGACAGATCTGAGTGAGGAGTCATCAAGTGGAGATAGGTCCACCAATCAGTGTAGAAGAGAGACAGAGACTTCTATAATATCACATAGCCAAAGCAGAAGGGTCAAGATTTCTCCCATGCAAGAGATCCGTGAACTTGATATTAGGGGATCAGCATCTCCTTTGGACAGATATCCATAAACATTGTAATTAGGAGTGATTCCCAACAGATCATTGTAATTGGGAGTGATTCCCAAAGAGATTGATTGAGAAAATTTTAGTAAAAGGTTTTCTTCGTAGAGTAGTCCACATTGGGTGAACCACGTAAACTATGGTGTCTCTATTTTCATCATTGTTGAAGGTATGTTGAAGACACCTACCTTGTAATGTTTTGATTGACACTTGTCATGAAGCCCATCCTACATAAGATTCCAATATTGGATAATGCAACATAATGCAGTAGAATGAAGCTAGAACAGAGTCAAACCAAGTCAAGCATTGAAGCACGTCTGAAGAAATAGGCTAATTCAAGCCATAAACCATTCAAAGGTGTAATAGGAGCATTTAAGATTCTATCATAAACCCAATGAATTAGTGCATGCATTCAGAGTATATCGATCATATTCGGAGTGCATTTCAAGGAGCTTTTGGTACCATCTACGAAGGCAAAGAAGCACCATCATAAGAAAAAACTAGCATCGATCAAAAAGGACCGTGACCAACCCATAAGAACTTTGCTCCACAAAGCAACTAATCAACCATCGCACAACACAACATTGAAGGTAAAGGTTGATTTATTATTTGATTGCTTTAAACCTAAGGTTTTGGAGTTATAAGGGAACATTACATATACCATTGAAATATTCAGCATTAGTGATCTATTAAGCAAGCATATTTTAGAATTGTTAATATCTGCAAAGTGTTAGGATCCTAATACTAACCCTTAATACTATTATTAATTCATTTTATTTATTAATGGACCATTGCTTCCTTTCACTTCATAGCTCTAGGATAAATATATATATTCATTCACAAGGGTGTAACTAGGCAGGCATTGAATAAGAAAACATATCTCATTTGAGAGCATTGGTAGGGTTACCTCAATTGAAACAACAATACATTCCAAGGTGATTTAATACATTTTACTTGTTTTGCATCCATTTTCATTGTTATTCCACCTTTATTTATTGCTAGGAATAAGGTTCCTACCATCTAGTATCAGAGCAACAATCTAAAGGGTCATTCATAACTATATTTACAAAAAAAATTATAATTCATTCATCATTGTCCTTCATTGCCAAATTACACCAGTGTTCATCGATGTATATCACCATTTCTACCCACCATACTGCCACGGTAACCCAAAAAAATTCACAACACATTCTCAATCTATATCATCAAGAGGAAATCAAGGTATTAACAATAACAACTTCCAGAAGAACATAGCAAATCGATGCAAGAAAGAATGTATCGGTAGAACCATACATAGCTAAAAACATATTCAAAAATTCATATAAATCCTTTAAAAGACATCTTTTATCCATTCTTAGCCCTAGAACAATGATCTGGACGAACAAAAATAAAATTCATAAACAAAAAAAAAGAGTCGTGACACGACATCTACAACTTTTGGTGAGTGATAACGAAAAATTGGTGACTAATTATAAAATAAATTTTATAATATAAAGTTTATAATATTTTTCCATCATCAAGAATTAAAACTCTGACAAGTCCTCACATTATGACACTGACAAAGAATGGGAGATAAAGTTTTTAAAAAGTTTAGATATAATATATCCCACATTCATTAGAAAGTGGGACAAGAGAAGTTTAAAAGGCATTTAGGCTGCATAGCTAGTTGTGACTTCGATCACTCTCTAGCCACCCCTCGCATGATCGAAGCCACTGCACTATCCTCGCTAGCCACTTGCCATATGGGGTTTGTTCTCGCTCGCTGACGTCAAAAAAAAATTGCCCTCGCTCTTCATGCCCTTAATGCCCTTCCCCCCGCTCGCTCTCTCACTCTCCATCTTACACTACCCTTGTGATATGCACCGTCGTTGATCATTTTTGCCTAGTCAAGAGTGTCCTTTGTGCCTTTCCCTCCACTCTTCTCCCTCGCTCTCCGTCTTACACCTACCCTCGCGATCCACACCACCATTGATAATTCCCACCTAATCAAATATTACATGACCGTTGTGACCTTTTGGCCATTGAAAATTCAAAATTCAAAATTACGGACCGTTAGGTCCCAAAAGTTGAAAATAAATAAACTTTTGAAAATATTTTTGAAGAAAACCTAAATTTCTCCACCAAAAGAGGACTTACAAATTTCAAACCAGCCCTACCATGGTTGATGGCAGGATATCACAGGACCCTATCAAAGATTTCATGCAGGAAATGCTTCGATGGAAGGACGATATTTCAAATAAAATTATAACAAAGGAGGATTTGCGCCAATGGACGGACGAACACACTATACCAAAAGTGGAATTTGAAAACAAGATAGCAAAGCTAGACTTAAAAATTTATGCTACTAACCACTCCATCAATATGGTACAACAAAATATTGCATTAATCTAAGCTGGTCATTCTATCGAAGGACCAACACACCAAGCACTATTCAAGGAATCACAGACATCCATCCTACCTGGAACTACTAAATTAGATTTTCCAAAATTTGAATGAGGTGTCCCCACCAATTGGATCTATCAGTTTGACCAATACTTCTCTCTCTACCAAGTCCTTGAGGTACAGAAGGTTCACATCGTATCCTTCCACCTAGAAAATATCACCACCCAATGGTGTTGGAAATTTGAGTTAGTTTATGTTGTCATTGATGTCACATGGATCATTGATGTCATATGGATCACATTGGGTATATTTTGGAGAGCATGGATATGTACAAGGTTTTTGTGAAAACCAAGGCAGGAAAAATAAAAGGTTTTATTTAAAACCATGGATGGCATATTTGAAATGGGTTTTTCTTAAAACCCAGGTTGGGCTTTCGTTTCATCAAAAAAGGTGCCCCGGTGATGGAGATATTTAATTTTAAATATTTAAGTTTAAATTTTAATTATTTAAAATTAAAATTTAAAATTAAAATTAAAATTAAATCATAAGCGCCGACGTCAAAGGAAGGAAATCAAATAAATCATAAGTGCCAACGTCAAAGTAAAAGGAGAGGACATATATATATATATATATGCCCATAAAGTTTCAAATGATTTTTTCTAAGTCCTCGATCGGAAATAATGGCCTGCAAATGAGACAGAGTTTGCATCATGGTCGAAGAGTGTGAAAAGGGTTTTTCTTAAGGCCCACGATCTTGGTGTATAATAAAGTGAGTGTGTGGAGCAAGGAAAATGTGTAGGCCACCTTGGCCTAGTGGTTAGTGTGCTTGGTGAGTTGCAGGAAGTCCTACGTTTGAATCCCGTCGAAGTGTTTTTTTGTTGAAACGCGTGGAACGCGTTTTGCTTTGGAAGGTGCAAAAATTTGAGGTATAAAGTTTATTGGGTGCTCCTTTTGAGCACGTGTGGGCATGTGGCCCAATGATAGGCTTGTGGTGGTTAAGGCATTGAGCAAGAGGTCACGGGATCGAATCCCGTCAGGGACAGAGGCAAGTTAAAATATTTTTTAATATATTTTATTTTTCTAAAGTGCCCTAGGAGGAATAAGGATTATGATGCATGTTTAGAAAAATGAAATTTTTGGTGATTTATTTTTCTAAAGTATATCATATTATATATCGTTGGAAATATTATTTCGAGGGCTATTTGATTAACTTGCTTAGAAGGAGAAATAAGGTGTATGTAAAGAGTTATTTCTATTTTTATAAAGAGGTTCAAGAGTGAAGGTTGCTTTGTTCTTTTTCAAAGGGGACTAATTCTTCCATGAGGTGACAAGGTATGCAATATTGTGATTTATTTTATTTTAAGGTATAAGTGGTTTTGGGAGTGATAAGGTTATGCAATGTTTTGATTTATCTTATTTTATGGTACAAGTGGTTTTAGGAGAG
Source organism: Wollemia nobilis (assembly GCA_028583015.1). NCBI lineage: Eukaryota > Viridiplantae > Streptophyta > Pinopsida > Araucariales > Araucariaceae > Wollemia > Wollemia nobilis. Next base: position 8,071,207 of record JAQPPZ010016467.1, on the reverse strand, counting down.
ATAAGGAAGTTGTGAAATTAAAAGCCTTGGTGATTATTATTGAGAAGTGGAGTAATGTTGATTGTTTTGTGATCTACTAACCCTTGTGAAGATTGGCAAAAGAATTTTGTGATTGTGGCAGATTTACAAAGAGGTTTTTTCATCATCATAAAAGGTATGGGCACATTCTCCTATTGATTGGTTATGGTGGTTGATTTCTGAAATATCATTGGAGAGAAAAGGATTGATTGTGGTTTCCTTTTCAAAAGTAGTTGATTGAATGCTTCAAGGTTTTCTGGGTTGAGATTGAGATTTAAGGATAGAACATATTGAGTCTCTAACAATTCTCTTTATGCTTCTATAATATTGATTTGAGTTGAGATTGAGAATTGAGGATAGAACATATTGAGTCTCTAACAATTCTCTTTATGCTTCTATAATATTGATTTGAGTTGAGATTGAGATTTGAGTATAGAACATATTGAGTCTCTAACAATTCTCTTTATGCTTCTATGAGATTGATTTGAGTTGAGATTGGGATTTGAGTATAGAATATATTGAGTCTCTAACAATTCTCTTTATGCTTCTATGAGATTGATTTGACATATTGATTGAACATTTGAGTATAGAACATATTGAGTCTCTAACAATTCTCTTTATGATTCTATGAGATTTGGGCAAGTTCTTGGTGAGCTTGCTAGAGCAGATTTGGGCAAGTTCTTGGTGAGCTTGCTAGAGCAGATTTTGGGTAAGTTCTTGGTGAGCTTGCTAGAGCAGATTTGGGCAAGTTCTGTGTGAGCTTGTTAAGCAGATTTGGACAAGTTCTATGTGAGCTTGTTAAGCATATTTGGACAAGTTCTATGTGAGCTTGTTAAGAAGGTTCTATGTGAGCCTATTGAGTAGGTTCTTAGTGAGCCTATTGATAGAGCTTTGGAGGTGATAGAGTACAGAGGATAGAGTCTCAGAGGATAGAGATCCAGCAGCTAGGATAGTTGAAGATAGATCTGAGTGAGGAGTCTTCAAGTGGAGAGAGGTCCACCAGTCAGTGCAGCAGAGAGACAGAGTCTTCTAGAAGATCACATAGCCAGAGCAGAAGGGGAAAGAGTTCTCCTATGGAAGAGATCCATGAACTTGAGATTAGGGGATCATCATCTCCTTTGGATAGAGATCCATAAACATTGTAATTAGGAGTGATTCCCAAAGAGATCATTGTAATTGGGAGTGATTCCCAAAGATATTGATTGAGAAATTTTTAGTAAAATATTTTCTCCGTGGAGTAGCCCACATTGGGTGAACCACGTAAACTATGGTGTCTCTATTGTGTATGGTATTTTATGCATTGCTTGATTATTGCTATTGATACTACTATCTATACACTACATAATATTGAATTGGAAAGAAAAGTAAAAAGTGGTCTTATACTGTTCACCCCCCTCTCAGTATAAGCTTATGTTCTTCAATTGGTATCAGAGCGGGTTCCTTCGAAAAGGCTAACAGCTTGAGGGCAGATTCTACAAGAACACAGATGGCTTCATAGAATGGATCATCTACAAATAAGGCTCCACTATTTGATGGTAACAATTATGCTTTCTGGAGCATGAGAATGAAGAACTACTTGATATCACAAGGATATGAGGTATGGCAGATGGTTGCAAAAGAGTATAAGGTTGAAGGTGATCCCAAGATAGATAAGACTATCAGAAAATTGATTGAGATCAATGCAAGGGAAATGAATTGTATTCTGAGTGGGCTACGTGAGACAGATTTTGCAAAGGTCATGGTATGTAATTCAGCTAATGAAATGTGGACCAAGTTGTGGAATACCTATGAAGGAGATTCCAAGGTAAAGTTGGCAAAACTACAAACTCATAGAAAAATATTTGAGGAATTGAAAATGGAAGACTCTGAAGATATTGCAAAGTTTTTACTTCGAGTTGATGAGATTGCTAACACCATAAGAGGTCTAGGATTTGAGATGAAAGAATCAGATGTTACTCAAAAGGTTTTGAGATCACTTCCCATGAAGTATGATGCAAAGGTTTCAGCAATAGAAGAAACAATGGATATCAACAAACTAATAATGGAAGAACTACAAGGAACTCTCACAGCTTATGAGATGAGGGTAAGTAAGCATCAAGCTCCAATAAAAGAAATTGCATTCAAGGCTTCAAAGAAAAATAAAGGGAAAGTTCTAGAGATAGATAGAGATTCATATAATGATGAGGAAGCTAACTTCATCAAAAGGAATAAAGACTCAAGGAATTTTAGGGATATAAGGAAAGTCAGATGCTACAAGTGTGGTGATCTTGGTCACTATGCATACAAGTGTCCACATGAAGAAAATAGTGATGATGAAAAATAGGGTCATAGAAGAAAAGAAGATGGGAAGCATAAGCATGACAAAGATGATAGATACAAGCAAATCAGGTATGAGAAGAAGAAAATTTTTGTAAGATAAAGAAAACTTTCTACATTGAAGAAGCAAGTGATAGCTCAGATCACAGTGATAGAGACAAGTCAGATGATGAAAAGGAAGAACATCTATTCCTAGGAATAGAAGGTAAAAGAGAACAATGCTTTGTGTGTGGTCAAAGAGATCACAGATCAGGATATTGCAATGGCTTCAGTGATAGTGAAGATGAGATAACACATCAAGGAAACATGTATGGTCAAAGAAATCATGAGAGTTTGTTTGCTATAGAAGATTATAATGATCTTAGTGATAGTGAAGATGAAGAAGGATTTTTCTATGGGATAAAAGAAGTAGAAGAAGATCACTCACTCCAAATAGAAGAAGTCTCACTTTTGGTAATAGAAAAAGAAGAGGATGAGCCAAGAAAACAAAAATCAAAAGGCTAAAATAAGAATACAGAAATCTTGAAAACAAGATTCGAATAGATGACAAAATCAGAGAAGAACTACTTCAGACAATCAGTAATCTCAGATAAGAGCTTCAAAATGCAAAAAGGATAGAAGAAAGGATGAATTAAGAACTAAGGGTAATAATGACAAGACATGACACATTAGATGAAAAGGTTCAAAAAGGAGTGGAAACTTATTCTAAGGTTGTATCTTACTTCCAAGAAATTAGTCACAATAAAAAGGAAAGGAAGTTCTTGAAAATGTAAAAAAAAAAAACACTTATAATTTGTTGAGGAAAGTTCCAAAGTTTCTATGACTCCAAATATTCATTTTGGATCTTGTTTTGAGATAGAAGAATCAAGTTCAAAAAGAAAAGAAAATCTTGAAGAGGAAAGCAAGGAAGAAATTAAGGAAGAGGATTTAGATGCTACAAAGAAGGTTCAAGGATACAATGCACAAGTCAAAGATGATTACAAGGACAATGGTCAAAGGTATGAGGAACCAAGGCATAAACAAAGGACTTTTCAAGGACATTGTTTTTCTTGTAATAGATTTGGACACAGGGCTATACAATGCAGGATCCATGGATCAAAGAAGTTTGATTTTGCTAGAAGAAACTTCAAAGGAAGAAGGTTTTTTTTTTTTTTTCTTTTGTTGTTTTTGTTTTTGGTTTGGTTGTGGGGGGGGGGTTGTTTTTTTTTTTTTTGGTTCTCATTTGTTGTTTTGGTGTGAGAAAACTCTCCCCAATCGGGTTCGGGAAAGGAATGGATATGGAAATTATTTCAAGAAAGAATTCAGGACATGGGCACCATCCAAAGGCTACAATATCAAGTGTTTTAATTGCAATAACTTTGGACATATTGCAAAATGGTGTAGGACTCAATTCCAAATAGGTTCAAGACAAGAAGATCAAGTAATTCATCAAGAGAAGGATATCAGAAAAACATGGAAGGAAGTTGACAGAGGAAAGGAACAATGTAATATGGGAGTAAAAGTACTCCCACCCCAAAATTAATCACCTCAAGAGAGAAGGGGGTGAGGGGGCTAAGCTTAAGAGTCATATATTTTAGCCCCATAGGTGTCCCTTTTGCCATTGATGTCAAAGGGGAGAGAGATTTGAGTAAGGGGGAGCAGCCTCCAAAGAGAGTATTGAGTTAGGGGGAGCAGCCTCCATAGAGAGTATTGAGTCAGGGGGAGCAGCTTTGATTCTCAGAGATGGTTTTTGCAGTGATTGTGGTTTTTACAGTAGAGGTGTTGCCATCAATGACAAAGGGGGATATTGTTGGAAATTTGAGTTAGTTTATGTTGTCATTGATGTCACATGGATCATTGATGTCATATGGATCACATTGGGTATATTTTGGAGAGCATGGATATGTACAAGGTTTTTGTGAAAACCAAGGCAGGCAAAATAAAAGGTTTTATTTAAAACCATGGATGGTATATTTGAAATGGGTTTTTCTTAAAACCTAGGTTGGGCTTTCGTTTCATCGAAAAATGTGCCCCGATGATGGAGATATTTAATTTTAAATATTTAAGTTTAAATTTTAATTATTTAAAATTAAAATTTAAAATTAAAATTAAAATTAAATCATAAGCGTCGACGTCAAAGGAAGGAAATCAAATAAATCATAAGCACCGATGTCAAAGTAAAATGAGAGGACATATATATATATATGCCCATAAAGTTTCAAATGATTTTTTCTAAGTCCTCGATCGGAAATAATGGCCTGCGAATGAGACAGAGTTTGCATCGTGGTCGAAGAGTGTGAAAAGGGTTTTTCTTAAGGCCCATGATCTTGGTGTATAATAAAGTGAGCGTGTGGAGCAAGGAAAAAATGTAGGCCACCTTGGCCTAGTGGTTAGTGTGCTTGGTGAGTTGCAGGAAGTCCTGCATTCAAATCCCTCTGGAGGTGTTTTTTTGTTGAAACGCGTGGAACGCGTTTTGCTTTGGAAGGTGCAGAAATTTGAGGCATAAAGTTTATTGGGTGCTCCTTTTGAGCACGTGTGGGCATGTGGCCCAATGGTAGGCTTGTGGTGGTTAAGGCGCTAAGCAAGAGGTCACGAGATCGAATCCCATCAGGGACAAAGGCAAGTTAAAATATTTTTTAATATATTTTATTTTTCTAAAGTGCCCTAGGAGGAATAAGGATTATGATGCATGTTTAGAAAAATGAAATTTTTGGTGATTTATTTTTCTGAAGTATATCATATTATATATCGTTGGAAATCTTATTTCGAGGGCTATTTGATTAACTTTCTTAGAAGGAGAAATAAGGTGTATGTAAAGAGTTATTTCTATTTTTATAAAGAGGTTCAAGAGTGAAGGTTGCTTTGTTCTTTTTCAAAGGGGACTAATTCTTCCATGAGGTGACAAGGTATGCAATATTGTGATTTATTTTATTTTAAGGTATAAGTGGTTTTGGGAGTGATAAGGTTATGCAATGTTTTGATTTATCTTATTTTATGGTACAAGTGGTTTTAGGAGAGATAAGGAAGTTGTGAAATTAAAAGCCTTGGTGATTATTATTGAGAAGTGGAGTAATGTTGATTGTTTTGTGATCTACTAACCCTTGTGAAGATTGGCAAAAGAATTTTGTGATTGTGGTAGATTTACAAAGAGGTTTTTTCATCATCATAAAAGGTATGGGCACATTATCCTATTGATTGGTTATGGTGGTTGATTTCTGAAATATCATTGGAGAGAAAAGGATTGATTGTGGTTTCCTTTTTGAAAGTAGTTGATTGAATGCTTCAAGGTTTTTTGGGTTGAGAGTTGTTATTAAACCTTGTTTTATAAGAATTTTGGTTGAAGCCATTAGTTGTGTGAAAAACCTGAGTTAGGGTTTGAGAAGAACATATTGAGTCTCTAACAATTATATTTATGTTTTGTTGTTTTGTGTGTTGGTGTGGTTTTGGGTGTTGTTGTTGGTGTTGTAAGTTGAAAAAATATTCTATATTATTGATTTGAGTTGAGATTGAGATTTGAGGATAGAACATATTGAGTCTCTAACAATTCTCTTTATGCTTCTATAAGATTGATTTGAGTTGAGATTGGGATTTGAGTATAGAACATATTGAGTCTCTAACAATTCTCCTTATGCTTCTATGAGATTGATTTGAGTTGAGATTGGGATTTGAGTATAGAACATATTGAGTCTCTAACAATTCTCTTTATGCTTCTATGATATTGATTTGACATATTGATTGAACATTTGAGTATAGAACATATTGAGTCTCTAACAATTCTCTTTATGATTCTATGAGATTTGGGCAAGTTCTTGGTGAGCTTGCTAGAGCAGATTTGGGCAAGTTCTTGGTGAGCTTGCTAGAGCATATTTTGGGCAAGTTCTTGGTGAGCTTGCTAGAGCAGATTTGGGCAAGTTCTGTGTGAGCTTGTTAAGCAGATTTGGACAAGTTCTGTGTGAGCTTGTTAAGCATATTTGGACAAGTTCTGTGTGAGCTTGTTAAGCAGGTTCTTAGTGAGCCTATTGAGCAGGTTCTTAGTGAGCCTATTGATAGAGCTTTGGAGGTGACAAAAGGATAGCCTAGAGGATAGAGATCCAACAGCCAAGATAGTTGAAGACAGATCTGAGTGAGGAGTCTTCAAGTGGAGAGAGGTCCACCAGTCAGTGCAGCAGAGAGACAAAGTCTTCTAGAAGATCACATAGCCAGAGCAGAAGGGGAAAGAGTTCTCCTATGGAAGAGATCCACGAACTTGAGATTAGGGGATCAACATCTCCTTTGGATAGAGATCCATAAACATTGTAATTGGGAGTGATTCCCAAAGAGATCATTGTAATTGGGAGTGATTCCCAAAGAGATTGATTGAGAAAGTTTTAGTAAAATATTTTCTCCGTGGAGTAGCCCACATTGGGTGAACCACATAAATTGTGGTGTCTCTATTGTGTATGGTGTTTTGTGCATTGCTTGATTACTGCTATTGATACTACTGTCTATACACTGCATAATATTGAATTGGAAAGAAAAGTAAAAAGTGGTCTTATACTGTTCACCCCCCTCTCAGTATAAGCTTGTGTTCTTAAAATGGTATCAGTGGTACGAAAAGATAAATGGCCTCCCTACATTGCTAGAGTTTACAAAAAACTTAATGGTATGATTCAACCCTAATAAATTTGAATATTTCATGGGAGTCCTTACCAAATTTTTCCAAACCACTACAGTGCAAGAATAACAAGCTCAATTTGAAAAATTGGCAAATATTACATCAGGGCTAAATACCTCATTCTTCCAAAGTTGTTTCATCAGTGGCTTAAAGGAAGACATTCGATTAGAAGTGCAAATTCTTAATCCCACTAGCATGATGCAGATTATCATGCTAGCCCAAATGGTGGAAGAGAAATTCAATAACCAGTTTTGATTGGGAAACCCATCTAAAATAGAATCACAAAATACTTACCCCCCAAAAATTAATCGAATCCTACCAATTAAATGCATCAACCCCGAGGAAATGAAATAAAGAAGAGAAAAAGGCCTTTGTTTTCATTGTGATGAGAAATTTGTACCCAATCATAAATGTATTACACCCAAATTATATATTTTGGATGCAGCTATTCCTTATCAATCAACCAATGATGAAGAGGAAATTAAGGTAGAAGTCATGACAGATACGCCTGATGGTAGCACTCAAGGTCCACTAGAAATTTCCTTCAATGCCCTCGTTGGTAATTCTTCTCCCCAAACTATGAAAGTACTTGGATCCTTCAAACAACAAAACCTTATTGTGCTTATTGACTCTGTACCCATAATTTTATTGACCCACGTGTGGTAAAACAAGTTGACTTTTTTATCCATCCTTGCAATAATTTTGAAGTCATGATTGGTAATGGGGGAAGGATCACTTGTAAGGGGAAATGCCATAATATTAAGCTCACCTTGGGCGATTACACCATGAGACATGATATGTATGCAATTCCCTTAGGAGGATGTAATATTGTCTTAGGAGTGCAATGGTTACGAACACTCAAGATAATCCAATGGGATTTTTTAAAATTATGGATGAAATTCACAATAAAGAATCAAATGTATACTCTTAAAGGATTAAAATTATGCCCTTTTCCAATAGCAAGCTCTCATCATATGGCAAAAATTATTTGTAATAGAGGCAAGGAAATGGTTGCCCACTTATTTTCTATCCAAGCCACTAAAAATGCACAAAAATGGTTACCCCTCTGTCGTCATTCTAATCCTACTATTCTTCCTACCTATCCCCTGCCAACACTTCCACCTTCAAAATATCCCTGCTTACGAGAAGATGACATTAAAATAGTGCAAGAACATGAGAAAATACTACTTGGAAAACACGGGACAAAGCTTCTCACTTTGGAATTTGAGGACAAAGCTCTTTTTAAGGAGGGTGGCATGTTAGGATCCTAATCCTAACCCTTAATACTATTATTAATTCACTTCATTTATTAATGGACCATTGTGTCCTTTCACTTCATAGCTCTAGGATAAATATATATATTCATTCACAAGGGTGTAACTAGGCAGGCATTGAATAAGAAAACATATCTCATTTGAGAGCATTGGCAGGGTTACCTCCATTGAAACAACAATACATTCCAAGGCAATTTAATACATTTTACTTGTTTTGCATCCATTTCCATTGTTATTCCACCTTTCTCCATTGCTAGGAATGAGGTTCCTACCACAAACTTTACCAAGGAGAAATAAGGGTTAGTATTAAAATTTAAATTACTTGCAAATATTATTTTCTAATCTTTCCAAATTTGGGAGTTATAAGGAATATAACATCAAATTTAGGAATTGGAAATTAGAAAACATTAAAAATCAACAAAGAAATATTGGAATTTTTATAATAGTGTTGTCTCAAAACACTTGAAGGAGGTAAAATAAATCCAACATCAAAACCTCTTCAAAATTTGAAATAGTGCTTAGTTTAATAGGAGTTATAAGGAGACAAAAAAGTTGATTTTTGTGTTGTTGGACATTTTGAGTCAAAGTTGTCATTGATGTCAAGGAATGAAGTTGTCATTGATGTCAAGGAATAAGCTACCGTTGATGTCAAAAGGTCAAGAGGAACAATGCAAAGGTTAAAGGCAAAAGGGCTTCATAATATTTTTTAATATTATGTGGAAGCATAAGTTAGAAGGGTTTTTATTAAAACCAATGGTGAGCAAAAATAAAAGGTTTTTCATAAAAACCCAAGGAAGCTTATTGAAAAGCTAAAGGAGGTTTTAATATTTATTTTATAAAATATTTAAATTCAAATTGAATTTAAATTTTATAAATAAATATTATTTATACAAAGTTGTAAAATGAGAGAAGGCTTTAATAAAGCCAAAGGGATGTAAAAATTAATTTATAAAATTTAAATTCTAAAGAATTTAAATAATTTATAAATTAATAAATTAAAAATCGAAGTGTCGACGTTTAAGTTTGAAGAAAAATCGAAGCATCGACGTTTATGTGTGAAGGAGGAAATCGATATAAAAACACTATGCCTTAGAGGCATTTAATCATCCTTTTGCTCGAATGATAATGCGTGCAATCGTGTGTTGAGAACTCGTGCGAAAAAGAGAAGAGAACATTGTTTTGAGCGCCAATGAATAAGGATAAATCGATGAGCACCAAATTGCAAGAGCCATCTGGGCAGCATGGCCTAGTGGCAAGTGGACAACGACTAGAGTGTTTGGGTGCGGAGTGACCTACGATCGAATCGTGGTGACAACATTTTTTTGTTGGTTGTGCTTGTGTTGGAAGCGCCAAAGGAAGCGGTGCACATTTTTGCATAGGCGAGTCGAGGAGGGTTATAGAGCACGTGGTGCTCTTTACTCCCCAAGCGAGTGCCTAGCTCGCACGACGGTTGGAGCCATGGCTAGGGCGCTGGTTGAGGCTGCGTCGTGAGATCGAATCCCACCAAGGCAAAGGTAATAAATTTTGAATATAATTTTTATATTGCCTAAGGTTTGACATGAGGTCTTAGGGAGTTAAAAGGGTTGTTTAAAAAGGTTTTTAATTGATCATTATTTTTGGTAAATTGGAGGAATAAGGAGTTAGCTTTATTATTGAATAAAGTATTTGTGTCACATTGGTGTATTGGAAATTTAAAGTGTTGAGAGGACTTCTTGCCATTGAGTTATTTTTGAAAAGGAGATTGCATTGATATTATTCTTGGTATTGAATATTATTGGGAGATTATAAGGTGTATTTGGTTAATTATTTTTATATGTTGATGGATGCTTTCTTTAATATGGAGTGATAAGGTGTATGTGTGTTTTGATACTTGCATTGTATCTTTGAGAGAGCTTAGTGTCTTCTAACTCCTTTGAGCTTGGCAAAGAGGTGTTTGTGGTTGTGGCAGATTTTAGAGGTTCCTTCATCATCAAGAAAGAGGTATGAGCACATTCTTCCATAGTTGAGTTGATTGGTTGGTTTTCTGGAAAATAAGTTTGGAGTGAAAAGGACTTGATTAGGGTTTCCTTATTGAGTGTGTTGAGTTAATGCTTCAAGGTTTTTTGGAATAAAGAGTTGTTGTTAAAACCTTGTTTTATAAGCATTGTTGTGAAAGCCATTGGTTGAGTGAAGAACTTGAACTAGGGTTTGAGTATCATTGTTATGTGAGAGTTGTTTTATAAGCATTGTTGTTGAAGCCATTGGTTGTGTGAAGAACTTGAACTAGGGTTTGAAAAGAACATGAGTATCATTGTTATGTGAGAGTGGTTGATAAGCATTGTTGGAAACATTTTGAGTAAAGGATCATATGCTTGGACTAGGGTTTGTAAGCAAGGATTGTTTCATTGAGTGTTTGGTTGAGTAGAGTTGGTTGAGCCTAGTCAAGTGGATGTGTGAAGTGATTGTTCAAGTTCCATAAAACAAACTATTCTATATTCTGAATTGATTTGAGAAAGTGATTGAGTATTGAGTTGAAGCATATTGAGTCTCTAACAATTCTCTATATGTTTCTGAAAGAGTGATTGAAAGTGATTGAGCATTGAGGTGAATGTGAAGCATATTGAGTCTCTAACAATTCTCTGTATGTTTCTAAAAGAGTGATTGAAAGTGATTGAGCATTGTGATGAGTATAGAGCATATTGAGCCTCTAAAAATTCTCTTTATGTTTCTATGAGATTGGACAAGTTCTAGTGTGGACTTGTTGAGCAGATTTGAGGTAAGTCTTTGAGAAGACTTGTGGACAAATTTGGGTAAGCTTTTGTGGAATCTTACAATACATATTGAGAGCAGATTTGGATAAGTTCTTGTGAGAACTTATTGAGCAGATTGGACAAGTTCTAGAGAGGACTTGAGGACAGATTAGTGTGAGCTTTTGTGGAAGCTTACAAGGCAGATTTGAGACAAGTCTTTGAGAAGACTTGAGAGCAGAGTTGATTGATTTGTTCAAACCTTGAGTTAAGGTTTGGGTCAGATCCAGAAGAGTTGATTTGAGATTGAGTCAAGCTTTGAGTTAAGGCTTGAGGATAGAGATTGAGGACATATTTGTGCTAGACCGAAGGACTATGTTTAGTACAAATTCGAGGATAGAGTTTGGTGCAGATTTGAGGATAGGTTTGTGCCAGACCAGAGATAGATATTGAGGATATATTTGTGCTAGATCGATGGACTATGTTTAGTACAGATTTTAGATAGAGCTTTGGAGGTGATAGAGTTGAGGACAGAGATCTCCAGCCAGATCAAGGAATACAAGTGTCTTCTGTGGATAGAGTTCCATTTGCTAAGGGCAGTGGAGGCAGAGGTCTTCTAGAGGATCACCATCCAAAGAAGATATTAGGAGATTGGTGTCTCCTATGGATAGATATCCACAAACTTGATTTAGGGGATTGGTGTCTCCTTTGGACAGAGGTCCATAAACATTGTAATAGGGAAAGGATTCCCAAGATATTGATTGAGAAAATTTTAGTGAAATATTTTCTCCGTGGAGTAGCCCACATTGGGTGAACCACGTAAATTGTGGTGTCTCTATTGTGTGTGGTGATTTGTGCATTGCTTTTATTACTGCTATTGATATTGCTATTTATACATTGCATAATATTGATTGGGAAAGAAAAGTAAAAAGTGGTCTTATATTGTTCACCCCCCTCTCAGTATAAGCTTGTGTTCTTCAAGTGTTTACAAAATTTCACAAAATCAACCCAAAACTGAACTAAAATTTATAAAATGCACTATATTGATCATATATCCTATCCAAAAAATCCTAGGGAGTCATAAGGTATTCTACAAAAACTTGGTAATAATAGAATCCATCAAAAATTATCAAGTTTCAAATTTTATTGGATAGATGTCAGCTTTCTAAAAAACCTAAAATCTTATTAGGTTTGTGAATTCTCATCATTATGGAGACATAAGGAAGTCTACCAAAGCTAAGAGTTAACAAAGGTTTTATCAAATCAAGCTTATATACTCTAAGGGTTACATATACCTTAAGGTTGGGAGCTATAAGGTATACTACCAAAAATTCTCTCTTTCTTCTACTTCTTCAAATGGAAAAAGGAACATCATACAATAAGTGCAAAAATTGCTCTAACAAGAATCACTCCACAAAGCATGAAAATACTTGGTACATTGACTCAGGTGCAAGTCATCATATGATAGAAAATATACAATGGTTTGATTGCCTTGAAGTCATCAAAGGCTACAGACTAAGAATTGCAGATAGCCAAACTTATCCTATTCATGGATATGGATGTGTAACACCAAGCAAATCATTTCCAAATATTTTGCTACAAAAAGTATTGTATGTTCCTGGATTAACATTCAACCTCATTTCAGTAAGTAAGTTGGTATAAAATAACTATATGGTCAACTTCATATATATGAATGGTATCAATACATGCCTTATCATGAATCAAGTTGAAATAGAAGTAATGGGATCAATCCATGGAAACACATATATCTTAGACTCAATGGAAATATCACAAGACATTGTTATATTTCAAAATAATGTTAACACATTTCCAAAAGAATAGGTTGGAGAATGAAGAACCAATACATTATAAAGGTAAGTACAGAAAAATCAAAATAAAAAAAATATGAGGGGACAATTACACCATGCTCTACTCACCCATCACCAATCAGAGGAAGAAGCAGAATGAAATGAAGATACTCACATAGAGAACAATACAGAAGAATGCATAGAAAAATATGATGAACCTAAATAATTCAAAGAGCATCTGATGGAAGAAGATATATATTGAAGACTTAAGTCTTCAATACCCAAATAATGTAATACAGGGAGGTGTTAGAGTTAAATTCTATTACATCATTTGGGTCATGTAAATGTACCTTTTTAGGTACATAGTTAGGACATTATATTACTTTAGGGGGTAGTTATCTAGTTACTTTATGCATTGTAATAAATGCACAAGTGTCAATGTGCAAGTTGTAAATGTGTAAGGTGTCCCTTGTAAAACTAGGTAGAGTGTTGGCCAAGGAATCTATCTTCCATTATAAAAGGGCCTCATTGTAAGAGATTTCAAGATAGTAGGTAGTAGTAGTAGTTCTGTGTAACTCCATTAGTGATGGAGTACAATGTAGTCTTGTAGCTTCTTGCATGGAGTGTCCATTTCCTCCATAGCAATATTGTATTCATTTTCATCATTTCTATTTATAACATATTTCTACAATCTCATGAATTTACTTTCTCTCATATTTTAGCATCTTGTGATTGCCATATCTCATTGTGATCTACCTCAAAAACTAAAATTTGTATAATCTTCTCTCTTTTTTTCATATACATTTTTTGAGCTCTGTGTAAAGAATTGGGGCCCTTTAACCCTCTTTTTTTATCAATACAAAAAAAAAATGGTTTCATTGTATTTTATCTATTAAATGAATTTCATATATAAACTTTATTCTCTATTCCTTCTAAATTCAACCTTATATCTCTTATATAAGCATTCATACCTTTCTTGTTAAATTTATTGAAATTAGATTTTAAATTTTAAGATTTATTTTTATAATTAAAATTTGGGGTTATAATGTAAAATTCTTTACTCCTAGAGTTTGTTCCAATATACTAGAAAAATCATAAAGTTTATTTATCGTATTGAAATCTTGGCTTATAACGTGAACCTTTTCATTTCTCACTTCAACCTTATCATTGACAACAAACTTATAAATAATATGGAGGTGGGCTTTGGATTTCTAGTATAAATGCACTCAACTTTAGATCTATTACTATTTGTTTTTAAATTCATAAATTATCCGTGGCATGGGTGAGTGTGTGAGGGGGGTGGTGGGTGTTAAATTCCCTATTGATAAGCATAGATCTTGGTTTTACTAAGGATCATGGTTGGGAGAAGCTTGCTCAGCTTGTGCATTGGTTGTAGGGGTTTCTCATATTAACCAAATCTAAAAAAAATCATAAATTATAAAAAAATAAATTTAATAATTATCTCATGTATTCTTGTATCTATCTAAAATATTTTATTACTAAATTAAAAAAAAAAAAAAAAATTCATGATATAAAAAATAAATTTAATAATTATCTCATGTATTCTTGTATCTATCTAAAATATTTTATTATTAAATTTAAAAAATTAATTTATGATATAAAACTATTTGATCTTTTAGCACTTATCTTAAAAATATTTAAGTTTATACTAAAACTAAAATTTATAATGTTAATCCACATTAAAGTGATTAGGGTTTTAAGCTATGTTTTAAGAAACTCATGTTCAAACTAAAGTGAAAAGTATGCACAATTCAAACCAAAATGACACTTGTATATATATGTGAATGAAATGAAATGTGTACATGGTGATAATTGATATCAAATCAACGAACAAACCAAAGTGGTATATATATATGAACGAAATTGTATACCCAAAAAAATTGAATGTGTACATGGTGATAATTGATATCAAATCAACGAACAAACCAAAGTGACACGTATATATATATGAATGAAATTGTATACCAAAAAAAATTAAATGTGGACATGGTGATAATTGATATCAAATCAACGAACAAATTTTCTTTGCATATAAATGTGTAAGGTGTCCCTTGTAAAATTAGGTAGAGTGTTGGCCAAGGAATCTATCTTCCATTATAAAAGGGCCTCATTGTAAGAGATTTCAAGATAGTAGGTAGTAGTAGTAGTTCTGTGTAACTCCATTAGTGATGGAGTACAATGTATTCTTGTAGCTTCTTGCATGGAGTGTCCATTTCCTCCATAGCAATATTGTATTCATTTTCATCATTTCTATTTATAACATATTTCTACAATCTCATGAATTTACTTTCTCTCATATTTTAGCATCTTGTGATTGCCATATCTCATTGTGATCTACCTCAAAAACTAAAATTTGTATAATCTTCTCTCTTTTTTTCATATACATTTTTTGAGCTCTGTGTAAAGAATTGGGGCCCTTTAACCCTCTTTTTTTATCAATACAAAAAAAAAATGGTTTCATTGTATTTTATCTATTAAATGAATTTCATATATAAACTTTATTCTCTATTCCTTCTAAATTCAACCTTATATCTCTTATATAAGCATTCATACCTTTCTTGTTAAATTTATTGAAATTAGATTTTAAATTTTAAGATTTATTTTTATAATTAAAATTTGGGGTTATAATGTAAAATTCTTTACTCCTAGAGTTTGTTCCAATATACTAGACAAATCATAAAGTTTATTTATCGTATTGAAATCTTGGCTTATAACGTGAACCTTTTCATTTCTCACTTCAACCTTATCATTGACAACAAACTTATAAATAATATGGAGGTGGGCTTTGGATTTCTAGTATAAATGCACTCAACTTTAGATCTATTACTATTTGTTTTTAAATTCATAAATTATCCGTGGCATGGGTGAGTGTGTGAGGGGGGTGGTGGGTGTTAAATTCCCTATTGATAAGCATAGATCTTGGTTTTACTAAGGATCATGGTTGGGAGAAGCTTGCTCAGCTTGTGCATTGGTTGTAGGGGTTTCTCATATTAACCAAATCTAAAAAAAATCATAAATTATAAAAAAATAAATTTAATAATTATCTCATGTATTCTTGTATCTATCTAAAATATTTTATTACTAAATTAAAAAAAAAAAAAAAAATTCATGATATAAAAAATAAATTTAATAATTATCTCATGTATTCTTGTATCTATCTAAAATATTTTATTATTAAATTTAAAAAATTAATTTATGATATAAAACTATTTGATCTTTTAGCACTTATCTTAAAAATATTTAAGTTTATACTAAAACTAAAATTTATAATGTTAATCCACATTAAAGTGATTAGGGTTTTAAGCTATGTTTTAAGAAACTCATGTTCAAACTAAAGTGAAAAGTATGCACAATTCAAACCAAAATGACACTTGTATATATATGTGAATGAAATGAAATGTGTACATGGTGATAATTGATATCAAATCAACGAACAAACCAAAGTGGTATATATATATGAACGAAATTGTATACCCAAAAAAATTGAATGTGTACATGGTGATAATTGATATCAAATCAACGAACAAACCAAAGTGACACGTATATATATATGAATGAAATTGTATACCAAAAAAAATTAAATGTGGACATGGTGATAATTGATATCAAATCAACGAACAAATTTTCTTTGCATATAAATGTGTAAGGTGTCCCTTGTAAAATTAGGTAGAGTGTTGGCCAAGGAATCTATCTTCCATTATAAAAGGGCCTCATTGTAAGAGATTTCAAGATAGTAGGTAGTAGTAGTAGTTCGTGTAACTCCATTAGTGATGGAGTACAATGTAGTCTTGTAGCTTCTTGCATGGAGTGTCCATTTCCTCCATAGCAATATTGTATTCATTTTCATCATTTCTATTTATAACATATTTCTACAATCTCATGAATTTACTTTCTCTCATATTTTAGCATCTTGTGATTGCCATATCTCATTGTGATCTACCTCAAAAACTAAAATTTGTATAATCTTCTCTCTTTTTTTCATATACATTTTTTGAGCTCTGTGTAAAGAATTGGGGCCCTTTAACCCTCTTTTTTTATCAATACAAAAAAAAAATGGTTTCATTGTATTTTATCTATTAAATGAATTTCATATATAAACTTTATTCTCTATTCCTTCTAAATTCAACCTTATATCTCTTATATAAGCATTCATACCTTTCTTGTTAAATTTATTGAAATTAGATTTTAAATTTTAAGATTTATTTTTATAATTAAAATTTGGGGTTATAATGTAAAATTCTTTACTCCTAGAGTTTGTTCCAATATACTAGACAAATCATAAAGTTTATTTATCGTATTGAAATCTTGGCTTATAACGTGAACCTTTTCATTTCTCACTTCAACCTTATCATTGACAACAAACTTATAAATAATATGGAGGTGGGCTTTGGATTTCTAGTATAAATGCACTCAACTTTAGATCTATTACTATTTGTTTTTAAATTCATAAATTATCCGTGGCATGGGTGAGTGTGTGAGGGGGGTGGTGGGTGTTAAATTCCCTATTGATAAGCATAGATCTTGGTTTTACTAAGGATCATGGTTGGGAGAAGCTTGCTCAGCTTGTGCATTGGTTGTAGGGGTTTCTCATATTAACCAAATCTAAAAAAAATCATAAATTATAAAAAAATAAATTTAATAATTATCTCATGTATTCTTGTATCTATCTAAAATATTTTATTACTAAATTAAAAAAAAAAAAAAAAATTCATGATATAAAAAATAAATTTAATAATTATCTCATGTATTCTTGTATCTATCTAAAATATTTTATTATTAAATTTAAAAAATTAATTTATGATATAAAACTATTTGATCTTTTAGCACTTATCTTAAAAATATTTAAGTTTATACTAAAACTAAAATTTATAATGTTAATCCACATTAAAGTGATTAGGGTTTTAAGCTATGTTTTAAGAAACTCATGTTCAAACTAAAGTGAAAAGTATGCACAATTCAAACCAAAATGACACTTGTATATATATGTGAATGAAATGAAATGTGTACATGGTGATAATTGATATCAAATCAACGAACAAACCAAAGTGGTATATATATATGAACGAAATTGTATACCCAAAAAAATTGAATGTGTACATGGTGATAATTGATATCAAATCAACGAACAAACCAAAGTGACACGTATATATATATGAATGAAATTGTATACCAAAAAAAATTAAATGTGGACATGGTGATAATTGATATCAAATCAACGAACAAATTTTCTTTGCATATAAATGTGTAAGGTGTCCCTTGTAAAATTAGGTAGAGTGTTGGCCAAGGAATCTATCTTCCATTATAAAAGGGCCTCATTGTAAGAGATTTCAAGATAGTAGGTAGTAGTAGTAGTTCTGTGTAACTCCATTAGTGATAGAGTACAATGTATTCTTGTAGCTTCTTGCATGGAGTGTCCATTTCCTCCATAGCAATATTGTATTCATTTTCATCATTTCTATTTATAACATATTTCTACAATCTCATGAATTTACTTTCTCTCATATTTTAGCATCTTGTGATTGCCATATCTCATTGTGATCTACCTCAAAAACTAAAATTTGTATAATCTTCTCTCTTTTTTTCATATACATTTTTTGAGCTCTGTGTAAAGAATTGGGGCCCTTTAACCCTCTTTTTTTATCAATACAAAAAAAAAATGGTTTCATTGTATTTTATCTATTAAATGAATTTCATATATAAACTTTATTCTCTATTCCTTCTAAATTCAACCTTATATCTCTTATATAAGCATTCATACCTTTCTTGTTAAATTTATTGAAATTAGATTTTAAATTTTAAGATTTATTTTTATAATTAAAATTTGGGGTTATAATGTAAAATTCTTTACTCCTAGAGTTTGTTCCAATATACTAGACAAATCATAAAGTTTATTTATCGTATTGAAATCTTGGCTTATAACGTGAACCTTTTCATTTCTCACTTCAACCTTATCATTGACAACAAACTTATAAATAATATGGAGGTGGGCTTTGGATTTCTAGTATAAATGCACTCAACTTTAGATCTATTACTATTTGTTTTTAAATTCATAAATTATCCGTGGCATGGGTGAGTGTGTGAGGGGGGTGGTGGGTGTTAAATTCCCTATTGATAAGCATAGATCTTGGTTTTACTAAGGATCATGGTTGGGAGAAGCTTGCTCAGCTTGTGCATTGGTTGTAGGGGTTTCTCATATTAACCAAATCTAAAAAAAATCATAAATTATAAAAAAATAAATTTAATAATTATCTCATGTATTCTTGTATCTATCTAAAATATTTTATTACTAAATTAAAAAAAAAAAAAAAAATTCATGATATAAAAAATAAATTTAATAATTATCTCATGTATTCTTGTATCTATCTAAAATATTTTATTATTAAATTTAAAAAATTAATTTATGATATAAAACTATTTGATCTTTTAGCACTTATCTTAAAAATATTTAAGTTTATACTAAAACTAAAATTTATAATGTTAATCCACATTAAAGTGATTAGGGTTTTAAGCTATGTTTTAAGAAACTCATGTTCAAACTAAAGTGAAAAGTATGCACAATTCAAACCAAAATGACACTTGTATATATATGTGAATGAAATGAAATGTGTACATGGTGATAATTGATATCAAATCAACGAACAAACCAAAGTGGTATATATATATGAACGAAATTGTATACCCAAAAAAATTGAATGTGTACATGGTGATAATTGATATCAAATCAACGAACAAACCAAAGTGACACGTATATATATATGAATGAAATTGTATACCAAAAAAAATTAAATGTGGACATGGTGATAATTGATATCAAATCAACGAACAAATTTTCTTTGCATATAAATGTGTAAGGTGTCCCTTGTAAAATTAGGTAGAGTGTTGGCCAAGGAATCTATCTTCCATTATAAAAGGGCCTCATTGTAAGAGATTTCAAGATAGTAGGTAGTAGTAGTAGTTATGTGTAACTCCATTAGTGATGGAGTACAATGTAGTCTTGTAGCTTCTTGCATGGAGTGTCCATTTCCTCCATAGCAATATTGTATTCATTTTCATCATTTCTATTTATAACATATTTCTACAATCTCATGAATTTACTTTCTCTCATATTTTAGCATCTTGTGATTGCCATATCTCATTGTGATCTACCTCAAAAACTAAAATTTGTATAATCTTCTCTCTTTTTTTCATATACATTTTTTGAGCTCTGTGTAAAGAATTGGGGCCCTTTAACCCTCTTTTTTTATCAATACAAAAAAAAAATGGTTTCATTGTGTTTTATCTATTAAATGAATTTCATATATAAACTTTATTCTCTATTCCTTCTAAATTCAACCTTATATCTCTTATATAAGCATTCATACCTTTCTTGTTAAATTTATTGAAATTAGATTTTAAATTTTAAGATTTATTTTTATAATTAAAATTTGGGGTTATAATGTAAAATTCTTTACTCCTAGAGTTTGTTCCAATATACTAGACAAATCATAAAGTTTATTTATCGTATTGAAATCTTGGCTTATAACGTGAACCTTTTCATTTCTCACTTCAACCTTATCATTGACAACAAACTTATAAATAATATGGAGGTGGGCTTTGGATTTCTAGTATAAATGCACTCAACTTTAGATCTATTACTATTTGTTTTTAAATTCATAAATTATCCGTGGCATGGGTGAGTGTGTGAGGGGGGTGGTGGGTGTTAAATTCCCTATTGATAAGCATAGATCTTGGTTTTACTAAGGATCATGGTTGGGAGAAGCTTGCTCAGCTTGTGCATTGGTTGTAGGGGTTTCTCATATTAACCAAATCTAAAAAAAATCATAAATTATAAAAAAATAAATTTAATAATTATCTCATGTATTCTTGTATCTATCTAAAATATTTTATTACTAAATTAAAAAAAAAAAAAAAAATTCATGATATAAAAAATAAATTTAATAATTATCTCATGTATTCTTGTATCTATTTAAAATATTTTATTATTAAATTTAAAAAATTAATTTATGATATAAAACTATTTGATCTTTTAGCACTTATCTTAAAAATATTTAAGTTTATACTAAAACTAAAATTTATAATGTTAATCCACATTAAAGTGATTAGGGTTTTAAGCTATGTTTTAAGAAACTCATGTTCAAACTAAAGTGAAAAGTATGCACAATTCAAACCAAAATGACACTTGTATATATATGTGAATGAAATGAAATGTGTACATGGTGATAATTGATATCAAATCAACGAACAAACCAAAGTGGTATATATATATGAACGAAATTGTATACCCAAAAAAATTGAATGTGTACATGGTGATAATTGATATCAAATCAACGAACAAACCAAAGTGACACGTATATATATATATGAATGAAATTGTATACCAAAAAAAATTAAATGTGTACATGGTGATAATTGATATCAAATCAACGAACAAATTTTCTTTGCATATAAATTTGAGACACATCGTCATCGAGGAGACAACCCTCACTTACCTTCGGTGGTGTCTTAACTATTCGTCAACTTAATAGCAAAATTCTTCCATTTACGAACACTTTCAGCAAGTTTTTACGGAAGACGATGAATTATTTCAAACTCAAATAGATATTGAGGTTATGATAGAATGCTGAAAAACTACCAATAAGACCTTTGCTATAAAGAAGAATATCATTTATTGTACTAATAATATTTACATTCAATGCTCTTTATTATCTCAAATCTCTAAAAATATATCCGAAACATCTAAACAAACTAGCATGCATTTAATACATATTTCAATATAAAAAACAAAGGTACATTGTCATTCGCCAACCTTAAGGTGATATGCAAGTGCAACATACAACAGCTCACAAGTCCAATACTCGTATAGATTTTAATGCAATTTATATACATTTACTCGTACATCTCAATCTCATTCATAAAGACATAAATACATACATTTAAAATAAAAAAAAATGATCCTCCATTTTAGAAGCTAATCATTCCGTGTCCTCCTCAAGCGAATCCCCTTCAACTTTTTGTTGTGATTTCTCATAAACAACATAAACAGAATCGAATAGCAGGAGGCATTGAAAACCCAAGAGCCGAAGCCGTTACATCCCTCCTTCCAAAAATGCAACCACAATAAACACACATATCCCACGATCGTTAAAACAAATCTACCCACTTCACAATTCACCGCCACTTTATCCCTGTAATCGTTGCTGTCTCTCAGCAAAGAACTGCACACAATCAAATTCACCACACTGCTTGTAACGACGTCCAAAATCTGATAACTCTGCGCAAACTCCAACCACAAAAAACACATTACTATCCCCCCTATGCGGCTCAATAACTCAACAAATCCGACCCGGTTTTTCCTGAGAATCGCTATGAACGTATCCACCAATTGGTAGTATTTGGAGAGATAGAAAACATAAGACCAGAAGAAAACTCTGCCGGCGGAACGAGTTCCCATCGGAAAACATACAATCCATTTAGTCACAGACATGTTTCTCCAAATCCATTTCATTTGCTTAATCTCTACCGCCGTCGCCACACAACAGCCGGTTAAAATTATGAGAGAAATTGTGAGTGTTGCGAAATTGTGCAGAGCCGGGACGGGACCCAAAGCGATGGGGTCCTTTCGCAATTTTAGACCTTGTTGCACCAAAAATAGGAGAAATATATAAGAGCTAATTGCTGTTGCGAGGAAAAAAAAGGAGGATCCCCATACGTTATGGTCCCATCTGAAGCGTGAGATTAAGCGGTGGTCTGCTAGCCAATATCTGATAAAAGCTGTGGCACCGTTTGATAATGGCAGATCGTTGGCTACAGTCTGCGACATCTTGCAGTTTGGGGATTGGTGAGGTTTGAGTGTGAAATGGGTTTGTAGAATTTGTGTTATGGAAAGCTTGGGCTTTGAAAATGGAGGCGAAGAAGATTCTACTTGGACTTTATCTTAGCTGCTTTAGTTTAGTACCAATTTTTATATTCCATATATATATCTGAGATTCATGGTTACAGCTGTTAATGCTCTGAATTTCAGAGGGTCTTCGATTGTCAAAATTCTGGGAGGGTGGTTCGGTGGAGACGTTTCTTAAGTCTGCACGGCATGATGACATTAGATTACATTTCATAAGTTTGTTGGAATTTGGCTTGCAATTTCAACGTGTCTAATCACATTTCCATAAGTTGTGTTGTATTTGAAGTGCACATCACAATATTTAATGATATTACACATTTATTACTCTCAGGTGGATTATATTTAAATATTGTAAGTTTAGTACTCTATGTTGGATTATATCTAAAGAAAATGCATGTTTGTATCGATTTTGGCGTACATAAAACAAGCGTGCCATTGTTCTTAATCATAATTAATATTACCCTGGTATTTTTATTATTTTTTTAAAGAAAACAAATCAGTTATTTAAAGGATGTATTTTAATATTTTTTAAAATTTTAATAAAAAATAAAAAAATTATAAATATATTGTTTTTGTTTTTTAATAGAAAAAGGTGGTACTTGACATTAATTTTTGTATAGCTTGAGAATTCAATTCTCATCTTAATAATTGAATTCTCATCTCAATTGAGTTGTTATAGTTAGATACATGCATCTTTTTTTATAAAAAGCTTTGAATTCTTAATTTTTATTTTTTAGATTTTTTTCCGTAGTAATACGGATATTCTAGAACCCAATTTTCTTCTTCTTGACATTTTATTTTCCTGCAACAACCTTCACAATACCAAAACATTACCTCAATTATCTAAGCAATTGCATCTTAGGAGTGTAATATTTCCAAAACTTTAGGAGTGTAATATTCCTAATTCTTTAGTCCACTTTACCAGCTCTAGATTGTTAGTTTCTTTCAGGGAGCATAAGTGCAACTACAAAAATTGTAATAAATAGGTTATTAATCTTTAAAAAGTTGAAAGTTCATGTTTAAATCTTATCAAGGAATATATGCATAATAACTAAAATATGGGTCACTATATATTACAAGTAGAATTCATTTTTAATCTCAAATAATCAATTTTAAAACATTTTATGATTTTAATGAATTATAAAATGATTTCCATTTATATTATAATAATATTTTAACAAATCATAATGATATTATTTTTATAAATAGTATTGAAGGTTCCAATCCATACTCTATCCTATGATCCAACCAACAACTTAAATAATCTATTCAACCATGAAATTCATTTGATATCTTCTTTTACTTATATATATATATATATATATATATATATATATATATATATATATATATATATATATATATATATATAAGATTAACATAGAAAGCAATAAGCATATAGTGAGTTTTAAATTTTAAATTTTTTGTTTTAGATATTTAAAGAAGTAAAAAAAAAAGAGTCATATGAGAAAATGATAAATAGCAAGAAATAAATGATATTCAAAGATGCACTGACTTGAGTTAAGGATGTCCTCCTTAGGGAATTGTCATTTCATCAATCAAAACAAAAAAGATTGAATTTAAGTAGTCCCTACCTAGATAACGAATGATACACCAAAATGAATATAAGGATGAGATGATTCAAACATGATATAAGGGTTATTTTAATCAAAGGATTACTTGTTAGCAAATTAACAAATTTTTCACAAGATTTTAAATTTAAATTCTCACATACATTCAACAATAACAATGACAATAGCTCGTTGAAAATATTATTGATAAATATATCTACTTAAGCAATGCAATACAATATAATGCAAAGCTTATTTGATATACCATTACAATGCTTTATCTTCAATATATACACATTGGATATGAGACTTCACATTCACAAGACTCTTGACCTTTCTACTTTCAACAAACTATTCATCTCCTCAAACACCCGAGAGATATGACTCTTCATATTTCTTATAAGAGAAATATATTTTATTGAATCCACATAATAGATAACCTCTAATGACTACACACACTAAAACATAAATATTTTCAAAACTCTTTACACACCACATATTTACAAACTAGTTAAAAACTTTAGACACAAATATTTATGACTCTAAACTAAAATATTTACATGGTACTTGCAATGTTCTTGCAAGGTACCAAATAATATAATACTTCCAACATACTTATTTTTGTTCCAATACTGATAGTAGTTGTTGTTACCTGTACCTGTCATACTTTTGAGCAAGTCATCATAATAATATAACCCATCACTATCATAACTTATGTTCTTATTGTTATTCAAATGCCATATATTATCAACTTTGAGACTAGAACCATCGTAACTATTTGCAATATTTGAATCAATCCTAGGAACATACTAATGAAGGTCATTTGTTTCATATACTCATGAATAAATTTTTCATTTTCTTATCATCATGTCAAGTAGAGTACTTTTTGTTGTATCCTAACTTGTTCTTTTGCCATAAGAATTTTGTATTCAATTAAATATCTTTTTTGATATTGTTCTTCTTATAGAAGTTGATTTAAACATTTTTAATTGCTATCACATCTAAATCAAATATACCATTTTTGTAGGACCCAAGGGCTTCAATATTGTTTAGTATTTTGATAAGATATTTCTTACTACCATTGATGACTTTGAATTCTATTGTTCTTCCTCTATCCAACAATTGTGATACTAAAATTAGGTCATTCTTTATCCTTGGAATATAAAGAACATTCTCTAGTATTTATAAGAAAGGTAGACTAAGTGTAACATTATATCTTTCTTGGACTTGATAGATTTTATCATCAACAATTTTAATTTGTATATTTTGTTTTACTTGAATATAATCAAACCAATATAGGTCATCAATCATGTGATTGTTGGCTCCTGAATCAATATACCATAAATTATATTCAGACATAAAGTTTGGTTCTATTTTATTTGCTTGTGGTGATATCTCAAAACATGTTTATGACAAAAATTTCTATATTTGCAAAATTATTTTTTAATAAAAATTGCTTCTTTAATCATATGTGACTTTGTGAAAGGTATTTTTGATGCATTAATAATTATTTTTTAATTCTTCAAATAACTATTAATCTCTTTGGATGATGTCAACAAAAGTAGAAGACCTTTAATCTCCCTAATAATTTGTATGAAATATTGAGCATATTAAGTTGTCATTGATGTCAAGAGTTGTCATTGATGTCAATGGATTGATGTCAAGAGTTGTCATTGATGTCAAAATACTGCATGATATTCAACGCAGAAATATTATTCAAGGTAAAGTATATCTAAAAGCAAGGAAAATTGTTGTAAAGAAAAGGTTTATAATATTTAATTTTAATATTATAAATAAGTTCAAAGAGGTTTGGGTCCAAAGCTTAAAAGGTTAAGGCCATGGTTTAAAAAGATAAGGTAAGTTTAAATTATTAAAAAAAAAAAAAAAGGGTTTGAAGGCCAAGGTTTTACAAAGGGGACAATATTATAATAATTTTAATATTATAATATAAAGGTTATTTTGGGACCAAAGTCTAGCAAAGAAAATGAAATTCAAAATCATAATGCATTTCCTAAAGTTTCGACGTCATGCATAGAATTAAAAATCCATATAAATATGGATTGAAATAATTCTTTATGCTATGCTTTTTTATTATTGGTAAAATTGAATTCTCCCTCGTGCGAAATTGTGAGATACAGAAGACAAGGGAAGAAGACAAAAAAGTTTTAAAAGGCAGATGAAGTTTTAAAAAGAAAAATATTGTGTGGTTGTTTCCAGTTGGAGGCTAGCTCAAGTGACAGTCTAGCTTGCGCTAGGTGTAAGCGGACAGGTGGTCTCGGGATCGATTCACGGCAACACCATTTTGGCTAAGGTTTTTGACCAGAAGGATTTCGCGGTAGCTTTTTAAATTAGATATCATGCATTGTTGTACTTGTTCAAACAGATAGCCCGAACGATAGCCTAGCCTCGCTAGGGCATGGGCAAGCAAGAGGTATCGGGGTCGATTCGTAGTGGTAGTTTTTATCTTGAGTTTGGATAGAATAAAAGGTTATAAAATAATTTTTGTGCGCTTTTAGTTCCAACGGGTGGGCCAGCCCAGCTGGCAATCTAGCTTGCACTAGAGCGTGGGTTGCATGAGATCGTGCGTTTGACTCTCTTTGGTGGTAGAAGTTGTTAAGGGCAAATAAATTTTTGTTTAAATTAAATTAATATTAGGGAGGCATAAGGTTTTTGTGTGGTTTTATTATGAACTATTATTTCTTGGAAGTATAGGGGTAGAAAGTATATTAACATGCATTTTATTGAAAAAGGAAATTAAGCGAATATTGCAATATTTTCAAAGTATTATTTTGACATGCAAGAGAAGGGAGAAATAAGGTGTATTGTTTTTTTTTTGTTGACTGTATTTTTGCATGATATCTTGAGGATTTTGATTTATTCTTAAGAGCTTTTTATTTTGAAACCAAAAAGGAGTTTTAAGGCATTATCTTCAGGTATTCTTGTGCACATCCTTTTGAAAGGGTTTTATGTGGATTATTTGAAAAGAAGTTTTGCTAACTTGTTTTGAAGTAGCCAAAGAAAGGGAGTTATTTTGAGACAGGTTTTTGAGGGCACATCTTCATCAAGGCAACTTTAGAGGTATGGTGTTTTTGATTTCTTTCTAAAGGGTTATGGATGTTTGAAGGAAATATTTGTGATATCATATTGTGGATATATAAGGATTAGTTTGATGTGCATGAGTATTGATTGAAATTAGAAATATATGAGCTAGGTTTCAAGAACAAATTGTGCATGAGTATTGATTAAAATTGGAAATATATGAGCTAGGGTTTGAGAACAAGTTGTGCATGAGTATTGATTGAAATTGGAAATATATGAGCTAGGGTTTGAGAACAAGTTGTGCATGAGTATTGATTGAAATTGGAAATATATGAGCTAGGGTTTGAGAACAAGTTGTGCATGAGTATTGAATGAAATTTGAGACATATGTGCTAGGGTTTGAAAATAAAGTTGTGCATTATTGTTGAATATGTGCTAGGATTTGAAAGTAAAATTGTGCATTGGTTTTGAGTGAATTTGGAAATAAAAAATGTAAGAGGTATATATTAGATTTGTGAATCAATTTGTGCATCATTTTTCATGATTTATTTTGTGAGTAGATGAGAAGGACTTGTGCATTGTGATTTATTTTGAAGTGAAGTTGCAAATCAACAAATACCAGATCAGTTATCAAGTTCTAAACTAGAGCTACCTTTAGAATGCAATAAATGTGAGACATGTGAAAGCAAAAGATTTAATGAATGTAAAGAACATATTGAGAATTTTTTAGTGCATATCATTCTCTATATGTTCAAGAGGTTAAACGAATTCTGGATAGAATATATCTAAAAAACTTTAGTTAAAGATAACACATTGAATATTAGATAAAGCACTTGATGATATTGTTATGCAAGATAGATAAACAAATTTTGTCTATAAGATTATGAGAATATTTGAGCATGTGTTATGAGCAGATTTGAGCATGTGTTATGAGCAGATTTAAGAATATGTTATGAGAAGATTTGAGCATGTGTTATGAGTATATTTGAGCATGTGTTATAAGCAGATCTGAGTATGCATTAGGAGCAAATTTGAGCATGGGTTAAGAGAATATTTGAGTATGTGTTGTGATCAGCTTTGAGCAAGCCCTACGTGTAGGCTTGGAGTAGTTTTGAGAAGAGTTGAAAGTAGGTTTTGGTGATAAAATTTGAGCAAGTCTTGTGTGAAGACTTGGAGATGATATGAGCAGAGTTAAGAGCAAGTTTTGGTGATCATATTTGAGTAGGTCTTGTGTGAAGACTTGGAGCTGATATGAGTAGAGTTGAGAATAGGTTTTGGTGATCATATTTGAGCAGGTCTTGTGTGAATACTTGGAGCAGATCTAAGCAGAGTTAAGAGCTGGTTTGTGGTGATTAGATTTGAGCATGTCTTGTATGAATACTTGGAGAAGATCTGAGTAGAGTTGAGAGCAGGTTTTAGAGCAGGATTGTGCAAGCCCTATGTAAAATCTTATAGTAGAATAGTGTATAGGGGATTGAGTTCTCCTATAGATAGAGGTCCATGAACCAAAGTAGATAGGAGAGTGTCTCATGTGGATAGAGATCCATGAACCAGAGTAGAGAGGAGAGGTGTCTCCTATGGATAGAATTCCATGAACCAGAGCAAAGAAGAGGTGTCTCATGTGGATAGAGATCCACAAGCTAGAGAAGAGAGGAGAGGTATCTCCTATGGATAAAGGCCCATGAACTTAAGCATAGGGTATTAAGATATCCTTTGGGGGGGTGCCCATAAAATTATAATAGGGAATTGGTTCCCAAGAGATTTGTTGAGAAAGTTTATAAGAAAGATTTTCTGCGTGGATTTAACCTACATTAGGTGAACCACGTTAAATTTGTGTCTCTCATGTGTGTGATGATTTGTGCAATGTTTTTTATTGCTATTGATGATATTGGTTAATACTGCTTTGGAAAGTTATTACAATTGTTAATATTGGATAATATTAATTTGGAAAGAGAAGTGAAATTTTTATCTTATACTGTTCACCCCCCTATCAGTATAAGCTTGTGTTCTTCAATTGGTATCATAAAATGTTCCTTCGGGGAATTATAACAGCTTGAAGGAAGATCCTACAGGAACATAGATGGCTAATCAAGAAGGATTTTCAACACGTATATCTCCATTATTTGATAGGACTAATTATGCAAAAGAAATGTGGGATAAGCTACAAAGTACATATGAAGGAGATGACAAATTCAAGATGGCAAAACTTCAAACTCACAGAAGCAAGTTTGAAGACTTGAAAATGAAAGATGAGGAAAATATTGCTAGATACTTACTTTGTGTTGATGAGTTTGTTAATGCTATTCGTGGACTTGGAGAAACTATTGAGGATTCTACTATTGTTCAGAAAATTTTAAGATCACTACCCATGAGGTATGATGCAAAGGTTTCTGAAATAGAAGAAATGAAGGATCTCACAACTTTGAAGATAGATGAACTACA
This sequence comes from Wollemia nobilis, assembly GCA_028583015.1. Taxonomy (NCBI): domain Eukaryota; kingdom Viridiplantae; phylum Streptophyta; class Pinopsida; order Araucariales; family Araucariaceae; genus Wollemia; species Wollemia nobilis. The sequence continues at coordinate 8,041,461 of JAQPPZ010016467.1, read as the reverse complement.
TGGGATTCTCACATCTTATGATATGAGAACTAAAACGAATCAAGCAACCAAAAGGGAGGTAGCATTCAAAGCTTCAAAGAAGGTAAATGATAAAAATCAGAATCAAGTAGTGAAGAAGAGGCTAATTTTGTAAGAAGAAATAAGAAGGGTTCAAGGAAACCCAAGAATATGCAGAATGTGAAATATTTTAGCTGTGGCAACATTGGCCACTATGCAGCTTATTATCCACAAAATGGATATAGTAGTAGTGAAGATGAAAAGAAAACAAGAAAAAGAAAAAAAAAAAAAATTAGTTATGAAAAGAAAAATAGGCATGGTCAAGGCAAGCATGAAAAGAAGATCTTTCAAAGGCACAAGAAAATATTTTATGTAGAAGAAGCAAGCAATGAAAGTCTCTCAGACAGTGAAAAAGAAGAGATTCTATTTTTGGCAATAGAAGAGGAAGAGGATACTTCTTTTGAAAACCAAGTAGAATAAAAAGAAGATGCTCCTATAGTTGAAGACCTAGAAAAAATAGAAAGATCTAGAAAATAAAGAAGAAGCCATAGTTGATATGGAAAAGGAACTTGATGAGTTGAAAAGGGAAAACTTAAGATTGAAGGCTCAAGTTCAAGAGGATGAGGAAACAAAGGCAAAGCTTCTTGAAGCTCTCACTGACTTAAAAGTTAAGGCTGAAGAGGTAAGGTAAGTTGAAGAAGGTTTAGCGGAACAGTTAAAAGCAAAAGAACTAGAATGTGAAAGACTAGAAAATGAAGCTGATATTCTAAGGAAGGGACTTGAGAAATTCAACAATAAGATATATCAATTTAGGAAAAGCTTAAAATATTTGGATGATATTATCAAAATACAGAGATCTCCATTTATGATTATTGGACTTGACTTTGAGGAAAGTCAAGAAGTACAAAAAAAGGAGACAAGCTCAAAATAAATAGAAGCATCAAAGAAGGTATATAAAGAAGAAACTAAGACCTATGCAAATGAGTTAAGAAGTGGAATCATCAAAGAGGAAGAAACCAATGCATAAGAAAGGAATAGGGATCATCACAAAAAAGACAAGGAAAGAGCGATGAGATCACACTCTCCAAGGCAAGATAAATATTTCTTCCAAGGATATTGCTACTCATGTAATATTTTTTGTCATAGAGCCATACATTGCAGGATTCATGGTAAGAATGAATTTGGCTTCATCAAAATGAACTTCAATTTAGTTACACATTTCAACATCAGATGTTACAATTGTAATAATTTTAGGTATAAAGCAAAGTGGTGTAGAATAAAATTTCCAAAATTTCCAAAGATAAGCAAGAATAGGGATGCTCAAAAGGATCAAAAGGGTATGACTAAAAAAGTGTGAAAAAGAAGGTTGAAAAAGAAGAAGAGCATTGTAAGTTGGGAGTAGCTCTACTCCCATCCCAAAATTGATCACCTCAAGAAAGGAGGTGGTAAGGGGTCTAAGCTAAATGTCTTATCTTTAGTCCCACAGATCCCTTTGCCATTGATGTCAAAGGGGGAGAGAATTTAGTAAGGGGGAGTAGCATGTCAGGGGGAGAAATTTAGGAATCCAATTACTGTAAAAGGAATTTTTTTATAAGGATTGTCATCAATGACAAAGGGGGAGATTGTTGGAAATATTGAGCATATTAAGTTGTCATTGATGTCAAAGGATTGATGTCAAGAGTTGTCATTGATGTCAATGGATTGATGTCAAAAGGTTGCATGATATTCAAGGCAGAAATATTCTTCAAGGTAAAGTATATCTAAAAGCAAGGAAAATTGTTGTAAAGAAAAGGTTTATAATATTTAATTTAAATATTATAAATAAGGTCAAAGAGGTTTGGGTCCAAGGCTTAAAAGGTTAAGGCCATTGTTTAAAAATAGAAGGTGAGTTTAAATTATTTTAAAAAAAATAGGGTTTGAAGGCCAAGGTTTTAAAAAGGGGACAATATTATAATATTTTAATATTATAATATAAAGGTTATTTTGGCACCTAAGTCTAGAAAGGAAAATGAAATTAAAAATTATAATGCATTTCCTAAAGCACCGACATCATGAATAGAAGTAAAACTCCATATAAATATGGCTTGAAATTATTCTTTATTTTATGCTTTTCTATTATTGCTAAAATTGAATTCTCCCTCATGCAAAATTGTGAGATACGAAAGACAAGGAAATAAGATGAAAAATTTTTAAAAGGCAGAGGATGAAGTTTTAAAAATAAATTATCACGTAATTTTTTCCAGCTGGATGGCTAGCCCAAGAGGTAGCCTAGCTTGCGCTAGGGCGTAGGCAGACAGGAGGTCTCGGGATTGATTCACGGTGGCACCATTTTGTCTAAGGTTTTTGACCAGAAGGATTTCATGATGGCATTTTAAATTATATATCATGCGCTATTGTGCTTGTTTGGATGGATAGATCGAATGGTAGCCTTGCCTATGCTAGGATGTGGGCAAGCAAGAGGTCTCGGGGTCGATTTGAGTTTGGGTAGAAGAAAAGGTTATAAAATATTTTTTGTTTGCTTTTAATTCCAACGGGTGGGCCAGCCCAGCTGGCAGTCTAGCTTGCGCTAGAGCATGGGCTGCGTGAGATCGTGTGTTCGACTCTCTTCGACGGTAGAAATTGGTAAGGGCAAATAATTTTTTGTTTAAATTATATTAAGATTAGGGAGGCATAAGGTTTTTGTGTGGTTTTATTATGAACTATTAAATTTGGGAATTATAGGAGCAGAAAGTATATTATCAGGCATTTTATTGAAAAAGGAAATTAAGGGAATATTGCAGTATTTTCAAAGTATTATTTTGACATGCAATAGAAGGAAGAAATAAGGTGTATTGTATTTTTTTTGTTGATTGTATTTTTGCATGATATCTTGAGGGTTTTGGTTTATTCCTAAGAGCTTTATCTTGTGAAACCAAAAATGAGTTTTAAGACATTATCTTCATGTATTCTTATGCACATCTTTTTGAAAGGTTTTTATATGGATTATTTGAAAAGAAGTTTTGATAACTTGTTTTGAAGTAGCCAAAGAAGGAAAGTTATTATGAGATAGGTTTTTTGAGGGCACATCTTCATCAAGGTAGCTTTAGAGGTATGGTGTTTTTAATTCCTTTCTAAAGGGTGATGGTTTTTTGAAGGAAATATTTGTGATATCATATGGTGGAGCTATAAGGATTGATTTTATGTGCATGAGTATTGATTAAAATTGAAAATATATGAGCTAGGGTTTGAGAACAAATTGTGTATGAGTATTTATTGAAATTGGAAATATATGATCTTGGGTTTGAGAACAAGTTGTTCATGAGTATTGATTGAAATTGGAAATATATAAGCTAGGGTTTGAGAACAAGTTGTGCATGAGTATTGATTGAAATTGGAAATATATGAGCTAGGATTTGAGAACAAGTTGTGCATGAGTATTGAATGAAATTTGAGACATATGTGCTAGGGTTTGAAAATAAAGTTGTGCATTATTCTTGAATATGTGCTAGGGTTTGAAAGTAAACTTGTGCATTGGTTTTGAGTGATATTTGGAAATGAAAATGCAAGAGGTATAGATCAGATTTGTGAAGAAATTTGTGCATCATTGTTCATGATTGATTTTGTGAGTAGATGAGAAGGACTTGTGCATTGTGATTTTTTTGAAGTGAAGTTGCAAATCAGCAAATACCAGGTTAGTTATCAAGTGCTAAACTAGATCTACCTTTACAATGCAATCAATGTGAGACATGTGAAAGCAACAGACTTAATGAATGTAAAGAACATATTGAGCATTTGTTAGTGCATATCATTATTTCTATGTTCAAGAGGTTACACAAATTTTGGGTAGAATATGTCTAAATTAATTTAGTTAAAGCTAGCACATTGAAGATTAGATAAAGCACTTTATGACATCATTATGCAAGGTAGATAAACAACTTTTGTCTACAAGGTTATGAGAATATTTGAGCATGTGTTATGAGCAAATTTGAGCATGTATTATGAGTATATTTGAGCATGTGTTATGAGAAGATTTGAGCATGTGTTATGAGCATATTTGAGTATGTGTTATGAGTAGATTTGAGTATATGTTATGAGAATATTTGAGCATGTATTATGATCAGATTTGAATATGTGTTGTGACCAGATTTGAATATGTGTTGTGATTAGATTTGAGCAATCCTTGTGTGTAGGCTTGGAGCAGATCTAAGCAGAGTTGAAAGTAGATTTTGGTGATCATATTTGAGTAGGTCTTGTGTGAAGACTTGGAGCTTATCTGAGCAGAGTTGAAAGCAGGTTTTGGTGATCATATTTGAGTAGGTTTTGTGTGAATATTTGGAGTTGATCTAAGAAGAGTTGAGAACAGGTTTTGATGATCAGATTTGAGCGGGTCTTGTATGAAGACTTGGAGCAGATCTGAGTAGAGTTGAGAGTTGGTTGTGGTGATCAAATTTGAGTAGGTCTTGTGTGAAGACTTGGACCAGATCTAAGAAGAGTTGAGAGCAGGTTTTGGAGTAGGATTGTGCAAGCCCTATGTAAAGGCTTGTATCAGAATAGTGTATAGGGGATTGATGTCTCCTATGGATAGAGGTACACAAACCAAAGCAAAGAGGAGAGGTGTCTCCTATGGATAGATATCCACGAACCAGATCAGAGATGAGAGGTGTCTCATGTGGATAGAGATCCACAAACCAAAGCAAAGGAGAGGTATCTCCTGTAGATAGATATCCATGAACCAGAGCATAGAGGAGAGGTGTCTCTTGTGGATAAAGGTCCATGAACTTGATCATAGGGTATTGAGATCTCCTTTGGGTGGGTGCCCATAAAATTGTAATAGGGAATTGGTTCCCAAGAGATTTGTTGAGAAAAATTATAAGAAATATTTTCTCCGTGTACGTAACCCACATTGGGTGAACCATGTTAAATCTGTCTCTCATGTGTGTGATGATTTGTGCAATGCTTTTTTTACTGCTATTGATGATATTGGTTAATACTGCTTTGGAAATTTATTGCAATTGTTAATATTGGATAATATTGATTTGGAAAGAGAAGTGAAAGTTTTATCTTATATTGTTCACCCTCCCCCTCTTAGTATAAGCTTGTGTTCTTCATAATTTTCCTAATAATCTCCTTTCCTTCTTGAAATAAATATTTTATGATCTTTCCAAATTTAGTTTAGAGGATAAATTCTATACCTAATGACGAGTAGACTTCAAATAATTTATCTTTGATCAATCTTCAATATTCTTATTTGTGTCTATACTTTATATCTTTTTTTTTAATGTCTTTCAAATCAAATAAACCTTTGAATTATTTTTTTTCTTCAAAAAATGATAAATCGATAATTCTTTTCCATTTTCTTTTGTATAATAATTTCCTATTCCAATAGTAGATTTTCAATGGAGTTACCATGTGAATCTTCAAAATGCTTTAGCAAAATTAAAGACTAAGATTTCCATTAAAATATCAGTCTAATATCTTGGCTATTTTTGGGTATTCTTCTTTAGTGGAGTCGTAGGGTGAAATTTAGATGCTTTACAAATCAGATAGCTAAGACCATGAAAATCTCAACTTTAAACTTAGAATGTGGGATGAATCGAATGAATTTGTCCCACTATGCATGCAATTAAACTGTTGTTATGCATGGTGGGTGTTACTCTTTTTGTTGGAAGTTTCAAAATGTGGGATGAATCAATTTGATTTAAGTCCCATCAAGCATGCCATTAAACTATTGTCATACATTATGGGTCTTACTTTGGCTTTCTTTTTAAGTTTTAACATGTGGAACAAATAAATTTGATTTAATTCCAACTGAGCATACCATTAAACTATTATCATATTAGAATATCATGATCATCCATTGCAGTGTCCACATGCACTTGACACTCACACCTCACATAGAGTGAAAATGCTAAAATTTCTAAGAGAATGGGATGCAATTCAAAGGACAACCTCTAGGATTTTTACAAAGTTAGATCCTGACAAGATGTGATCTTCAACGCTCACCTACTCATCTACTCTTAGTCTACTTGCATTTTCAAGGAAAAGGGAAGAGAGATAATAAAAAAAACTAGAAAAAATGAAGACCTAATATAATGGAGGTAATGTGCCAATTATAAGAGATTCTTTTGCATATTAGTGGGATTAGTGAACACATGCATCATCTGCTAGTAGCTAAAAGTGAACATGATTTCATTCAAGCATAAACATTCACACAAAAACATATATAAGAACCAGGACAGAAGGCAAGTAGTCATAGCTTCTCATATATATGTGTGTATGTATATGTATGTATGTATGTATGTATGTATGTAAACTTGATTACAATCATGCCAAATAAAAGGCTCGAGTGTTGATACAAAATGACTCAAGGCTTGAGTTCAAACTAATATACAAAAAAAAATGAAATAAAATTTATATACAAGGCCATATATTAGGCATGAATAGGCAACTTTTAAATTCCTTAAAATGTCTTATGATTCACTGTTTATAGATAAAATTAAGGGTATTTTCCTTCAAAATTGTGTGGGTATTAAAAATTATTTTCTAATATTGCATTGAGGCTCTATCCACCCCTAGCTTGTTGATCTTCTTGAGATCCATGGATCTAGAATCATAAATGTTGAAGGGTATAGGGTCTTTGGATCTACGATTATCACTACTACTATCATCCACCCCTTCTAGGGATCTCCAAGGGCTGAACGTAGAATATTTTCTACATTCAATGATATATGCTTGAGGTTATTACATTGAGACTCATATATTATTGCTTTTAATACATCAATCGCTTCTTTAGATTTTTGTGTGTTTGAATAATGCTAGAAGGTCAATTTGGAGTCTTTGTAATTGTTAACTTGATTGTCTCAATTGCTATATTTGGAAGATTGTGCATCTACAATAAAGTGCCTAGGGTTTCTTTTTATGAACTATGATTATATGTCCTTATCACTCTTTCTAACCTAAAGATTTTCCAAGTTGGATTACCTTTTGATTAGACACTTGATCTTTGTTGATCACCTCTATAGTGAACTACAATGTTTGTCAAGTGTTTTAGGGCTTCTTCTTTATCTTTTTTTCTTTTACTCATTCCTTCAAAGCAACATGGACCATCGATCTTCAATTAAACGGTCCACAAAACTTTTGCCTCACCATCTTCCATTGAAACCGTCTTGAAATAGTGTAGGATGTTGATCTTCAATTGGACAATCTATGGAACTTTTTATTCCATTTTTCATTAGAACTTTATTGAAATAGTGCAGGTCATTGATATTTGTGATCATATGGTCCATAGAATTTTCACTCCTCGTCCTCTGTCAAGATTCTTTTGAAGCTTCATGGACCGTTGATCTTTTATTGGATGTTCTACAAAATCTCTTCTCTATTTTTCATTGAAGTTTTCTAAAGGACCCAATTTTTTAAACGTTCCCTTGCTATCTCCATTTTTAAAAATTAAGTAGCATGGGTTGTTCATTTGTTATGATTGGACAGATTTTAAAACTTCTCATCATTCACTATCGGACTTGTCTGAAACTCTATGGGCCATTCATTTTTTGTAATTTGATAGTTTGTAGAACTTTAGGAGCATTGATCAACCTTACAACTTCTTGAAACAACTCTAATTGTTGATTGGGATGATTTGACAGAATATAAAGCCCTTGCATTTGTTCGACATGCTTTCTCCGCTTTTCATCATCTTGTTTTTGTCAAAGCCTTCTTGAAATCATGTGAACCGGTGATTAGGATGATTTGATGGTCTACAAGACTTTTTCCTTCTCCTTTTGTTCGAAACTTTTATAAAACAACATGGGTTGTAGATCATTATAATGAATGGTCCACAAAACTTTTGGATCTCTTGACATCTTTCTTCCCTTTTATTTAAATTGTTGCCTTTTTCTTCGCTTTTCATCATACCACTTTATCAAAACTGCCCTTCAAGTTTTGACCAAGGCAAATATTTTTTAAAATGTAATGAAAATCACTACAATAGCTTTAAACAAAATTTAACTTTAAATCTCCTCTTTAAAAATCAATTCATTTATTAAATTGGTACTATTTAAAAATTAATATAATTACTAATTGAGATTTCAACCTTAAATATTACTATTTTAAAAATATATATAATATGTAATTAAAAACCAAAAAAAAATCTTGCTTGCTACTTTAAATGAGAAAATCTTAAATCTTTTTTTTTTTTAAAAGAGGGTAAAAATTTATTAACTCAGCAAAACATTCATGATACAAAGAAAAAGCAGAAGCTATTCAGACATATCAGCTCTCAATAAAGAAGAGAGAGATTGAGAGCAATCAGAAGAAAGTTGAGACCAATTTTGAACATCCCAACCATCTTGAAACTTAAAAGCCCATTTAGCTAACAAATCCGCTACCCTATTCCACTCCCGAGAAAATCTTAAATCTTATTCCTCTGAAGGAAAGGAATTTTCAAATTCACATGTATATAAACTCTTGAGAATGTCAAATATCCGTGATCCAAGGGATAAGCATCCTTACCTTTCACATGGGATTGAACTAAATGTGTGTAAACGCGAATAGAAGCCAAAGAAACCACAAATAAGTCAACTTTTTGTTTGGTGTTTTCTCAAGTCTTGGGAAGTCGAGAACATGATACATAAGTGTTAGGCTCTACGTCACCCGGATTATTAAGAAAGCCTTAAATTGAGGAAATAAATATTTTCACATTCGGACATGTGAGAGTAGATAATAGCTCCCACGGTGCAATCATAAGAATGACAAATGATTTGTTTTATAATATTAAAAAAATTTAAAAGTAAATATTTTTCCACGCTAGAAGGCTCTTGAGTGACTCCTCTGCCAAATGCACATTTTCAAAGTAGTTTCACTTTGGAACTTCCAAAATTAATTTTTTAAAGATATTATCATATTTTATTTTATTAACATCCATTTCAAATTGGGACCCCAAGGTCTGAGGTCCGTCCTTTTTATTTTGCTAGCCATGGTCTTTTCCCCTTTATAAATAAAAAACTATAGCATGTATGATTATTTAAAAAATTAATATTTCTCATTACATATTTAATATTCTCTTTTTAGGAGTGACAATTTTTCAAAACAAGTGTTAATTATTATATAAAAATAAATTATTAACATAAATTAATAGTTTTGGATGGAGGGTTTGGTTTAACAAAACATTTTTGTAGGAGCGTGGAGATCAGAGTGAGTCCGAGGGACTCCTTAGTATCGGTGGGCATGTTGCATTGGTATAGTCGACTACGCAAGAGATTTATTTGATGCAAATGAAAGTTATAGTGGCAACAAAAAGTGAGTAGAAAATATTAACGAGTTACAGATTCCTCCATTATAATAATAAAAAAACATAAATTAATAGTTTAAAAAAAAATAGTAATATAATAATGATAATATTTTATAAGATCCAAAATAAGTAGTTAAAAAAACACAAATTAATAGTTTCAAAAAAATAGTAATATAATAATGATAATATTTTATAAGATCCAAAATAAGTAGTTAAAAGTGAAGAATTTTATTTTATCAATAAGATTTCAATTTTATAGGTGAATTTTAAACTTTTAAATAGTATTAATTTAATTGATTAAATTTCTCATACAAGATATTTAATTTAAAATCTTATAAAACTCATGTAATATAGTGTAATAATGTAATATTAATAAAATCTCTTTTAATATTATATAATTGATTTAAAAATAATAATAATAATACTATATTTGTTTTTTAAATTTTAAAGTTTATGTTAAATTTTAATTATGATTAATTAATTTGATACTTATAAAACCATAAATTCTTGTTTAGAATCCACTTTCAATACTTTATTTTGGAAGACATAGAATTATGATATTGTAGAACAAGGTACGAAACTTTAAAAGTTTAAAGTAAATAGAAAATAGAAAATAGTGCACCATAGTATAATTCAAAATTTAAATTAAAATATTTTAATATTTATTTTTAAAGGCTATAAAATTTGAAGTTAAAAGTCATTCATATGATACTTTAAATTATTAAAATATTTTTTTTTTGGAAAATATTCCAGAAGGGATGCCACTTTTGGGTAAGACCCAAGGAGGTATGGGGTATCTCTTCTACCAAAAACAATCAGGACCTGCACCTGGCCTATCACCTTTGACACACGCAAAGAGTATGCTTAAAACAACACAAAACAAAAACACATGAACACAAACACACAAAAAGCTAAAAAAAAATATATATACTCCTTGAGTGTGTCGACAAGAAAAAGCACAACCAAACACACGCACAAAAAGAATAAAAAAATACAAACCAAACCACACAGAAAAAACACACAAACAACATAGTAAAACACAATAAAATAAAAAGACAAAAAAACAACACCAAAACACGAAACACACAGAAAAACCACAAACACAACATAACAAAACACTACCAAAACAAAAACAACAAAAAGAAACAAGTACACCCCAAACAAAAACCACAGAACACGAACATAGAAAAACCACAAAAACAACAAATCCAAAAAAAAAACAACAAAATGAATCAAAAACACCACAAACGAAATTAGGAAAAACAAATACAACAAAAACTAAGCCAAAGGAGGTAATGACAAATCAAACAAAAAAATGGTAACACCAAAAAAAACCAAAGCTTAACAAATTATATCAAAAATTGCTTAACAAAATAGCCAAAGTTTCCAACATTGCCATAAAGAGACTGATTATAAACCTTAGGATTATGGCATCCTTATCCTTTTATTCGTATCTTGCTTCATTCCAGTTGGGACTATAGGTTGGTTACTTGGAGACACGACACTACTATTTTGTATGGTCTTTTTTAGGATCCTTTTTGTTTGTAGTTTGAATCAGCTCTTTTGTTTTGCACTTGAGTTGGTTTTCTACATTATACTTTTTTTCCTTCTTTTTTTTATTTCTCAACATCAAAGCAAGCTTTTTTAATGATAAAAAATATCATCCATATATTATTATAATTATAAAAAATAAAAAAATTAATAAATATTAAAAAAAAACTTGTTCTAAGTTAAAATTAAAGCATTATAATATATATCTAAAAAATAAATTATATAATAAAAATTAAATAAACAATCTATTTTTTATAAATAGATTGTAGCATAGCTTCCTATTTTACATTTTTTATTTATGCAACATGCCTTTAAGTAAAAAAAAAATATTGTCATCATTATAAAAAATAAAAAATTAATAAATATAAAAAAAAAAACTTGTTCTAAATTAAAATTAAAGCATTATAAAATATATCTAAAAAATAAATTATATAATAAAAATTAAAGAAACAATCTATTTTTTATAAATAAATTGTCGCATAACTTCCCATTTTACAATTTTTATTTATGCAACATGCCTTTAAGTAAATTCTTCATGTGTATTATATAACAATACTTAAATAATTAACATAATTAATTATTTTTCTTATATATAATTGTTATAATTTTTTTATATTTATTATTTTTTTAGATTATTATAGTTTTGACTTCTTCATTTTAAAATATTGTAGTTTCTTTCTACAACTTAAAACTTATAATTTAATCTTCTTCAAATAAATAGTTATATTCTTTTAACATTTTTGGAATGTTCTATTGATAAAAAATTAAAATTAGATATAACTTAAAAAGTAAAAGTTAAAGTAGTTTTTGACATCCTCAAAGTCATCATAAGCCATAGTAGAAGATGTTTTACCCAATATATGGCTATCAAAAAATACTCCAACAAATCAAGTATGATGTCCAACCTTAGTCCATGTAGGATTCCAACAATATTTCAATCAACCAAGTATGGTGAAATGAAATGAAAGATTTTAATTACGTCTGCGAGACCCAAATATGGTCTATGGGACCTTAAATATGGAAGTACAACTACTCAAATCATATCATATGATCTTTAATATCTTTGAGAAGGTTGTTCCTTCTTCTACTGATTTGGGTTAGCAATTCTCCAACTTATTTTATTTTATTATCTTCAAATAACTTTGTCATAGACCTGTTTCCAAGTGTTTGTTTGTATTTGCCATGAATATTTAAAAAACTCAGGCATTTATAGATGAAGTGTTCCTAAATCTTTATTACCCCTATGCTGCATAGAGTACATATCCTTTCTTCTCATTGTATTTTGGGCGTTTTTCATCTCCTTGTTTCACATCTAAGCTTATGAGAGCTAGTCCTTATCTGAGCAATGAGGATTTTTCCTTCCACTTGATTTCAGTGCCTATATACACTTTTTCCTTGCTGTCATACATTGGATTAAAATTTACAATATAATATTATCTTTTCCTGCTTGCATTTTTCCACATTCCACTTCTAAACTTTTCATTCACATTATTTTGTATGTCTTTGCTGACATTTGGGTATTCATTTATGTTGATTTTCCAACGTTTCATCCATTTTTTATTTTTTTTCATCCATGTATTCTTTCATCTATGCAACTCTTCATCCCTAGTTGCCCCAGGCCATCTGTCGATTTTCATGTTTTCTATTTTTTTCAAGTAACATAACAACTTGGTCATAGCAATTGTTTCTAAAGGGAACATTCCAGTTTCAGCTAGAATAATTTCATAAGGGGTTGTGGCCTTAATTTTGAGAAAATTTATGATTAGATATTTTTGAATTCTTTCTATTTACCTCCATTTTGCATTTGTTGTGCCACTAGCCCACACCTCGCAATCATAAAACAAAATTGGTGTAACAAGTAGGCCAAATAAGACCTTGGTGGTGTTCCAGTCCCACAACTTGGCATTCTTACACCTGTTTTGAAGTGCATATAGTGCTCTCCAACCACTTTGAGTTATTTTCATCCTACATGTATTCCAATTAAGTTTGTCATTAAAGTCTATGTCCAGGTATTTGTATTCTATTACTACCTCAAACGGTTCTCCTACAAATTGAAATTCGAGTTGTTGCTTCTTTTTTGCTGAAAAAATCACAATTTTTGTTTTGCTCGTGTTCACCTGCATCCCAACTTCCTTACAAAAGAGTTCTAGAGCTCGAAGGTGATCTTCTAGATCTTTGGTTGTTTTGACCACAAGAATTACATTGTCTACATACATGAGGATTTTTACCACATATTTGGCTAAGTGCACACCCTCTCCCTCAAATTTGTTTATCCTTTCTTTTAACTTGTCAATGTACAATCCAAATAAGGTTGGAGATAGAGGGCAACATTGTTTGACACCTATGTCACTACCAAAACATTCGGATAATCCTTCCTATGTTCTTATTCTAGCCTTTACATGCTCATATAGTCTGTGAACTGCTACCCTGTAGTGAATTGGAACCTCTAGCTCTTCCATTCTGCTCCATAATTTTTTCCTTGGCACTGTGTCAAATGCCTTTTTAAATTCCACAAAACAACAAAAAACCTCCTCTTTTTTGTCTTATATTTTTTCCACTGTGTCTGAGCGTGATACAATGATCACTAGTTGAGTGCTTGGGCCTAAAACCTACTTGCCTCTTTGCTCTCTTTCCATTTTCTTCTACCCATATGTTAATCCTACGCTCTATCATACTACCAAACAACTTTACAAAGATAGGGTTGATCATGATAGTTTGATATTTTGAGGGATTATTTACATCTCCACTTTTAAACAAAGGAATGGTCAAGCTAGTTGTCCACTCGGTAGGGAAGCCACTTTGAATGACCTCATTAAAAATTTCTTTGATCTGCAGTGTCATAATATCTACCCCCATTTTTTTCTTTGCCTATTTTTTTTCTTTTTCTTTACCGATTGCTAACTTTTTTATCCCTTGAATAATGTCTTCATTTGTGAAAAGTTCTTTCTTAACAATGATAGTAGGGGGTGTCTCCTACTGGTTACTATGCTGATACAATTGTTTTGAATACTCCAACCACTGATTAACTGCTATGTTATTTTCATTTTGCATCCTTTTCACACTTAGTTCCTTCTAAAGTTTCTTTAATTCATGTTTCCCTAAGTAAATCAATTCTTTCCTCCTTGTTCTAGTGTATTCTTCTTTTTTTGCCCTTACCAGCTTCTCATATGCTTTTCTGTTTGGTCTTGTTTTACCCGTTGGTTCCTTTAGTAATATTCACACTTTTTTGCAATCTTCATTGAACCATGGGTTGTTTGGGAAGCTATTCCTTTCTTTATTTTTAGGTTTAGCTCTCTTGCATTTTTTTAGAGCTTCTTGGATAACGTGAATTAACCATTCACTCTTACTGTAATCTCTACTACTATGAGGTAGTTCTTCCCTTTCTTGTAACTTGTTATTTAATACTGCTCTAAAATTCTGTCAATTTTCATTTGTTAAGAGAATGTTTCCCTTGTGAGGATATTTATTTTGATTGCCTTGCAAGTGTTTTTCCCTCGGTTTGTCTCCATGCATTCAAATTTTCATAACAATTGGGTTGTGATCTAACTTAAATTCCACTAGAGAATCTTCCACCTCTAGCTCCTCTATTTTTGGCATGTAATTTTGTGAGCATATTACAGTCTATAACACTTTATCCCTTATATGTTTTGCATGTATACTTTCTTAAATTTTTCCATTTGTTCATCCCATTGTAAATAATCAAGTTGTCTATGTTGCAGAGGCCTAACAACTCTTCTCCATTTTGTGTGATAGCCTCATGCTCATCTTCTGAAGTCCTGGTCCATTGTTGATTTTCCTCTTCTGGTATCCAAAGAGGATTAATTTCAATATCTTCGCTACCTTCTAGAATGTTAGCTTGCTTATTTGTTTTCCTTGCATTGAAATCTCCAATTAATATAATCTCCCCCAACTTATTGTATATCGAAATATCTCTTTTTAGGGAGGAGTATGGGTCTTCTTTATTAAGGTCATGTTTCTTATAGAATTTAGAATTCTTGGGAGAAAAATAACATGTTGCTATGCTAGTAACTAACTTATTTTCTAGGATATTTATCCAGATGTACTGTTTATTTTCATCTTGTTTTTCAATTTTAATGACCCTATCACATTCCTCTTTTATTAAAACCATAATACCCTATGCCCTTTGCCATTTTTCATTGCTTTATTCCATATTGCTATTTTTTTGTATCCTATAAATTTTGGATTCCTACATCCATCGTGTTCATGTTTTTTTGTCAGTATGATCATATCTTTTTCTCTAACAATGGGCCCTAACCCGGGTCCTCTTCTCCAAGGGTAACCTCTACAGTTCCAACTTACCATCGTAATATGTTCCTAGGTGGGCCATACTCCCTATTTGTTTTGGGTTTGTTTAGATGTGATGTATGCCTTTCCATTTCTTAAATATGCATGTTTCCCTTCATTCCTTGATGCCCTCACCTTTTCCCATTCCTTTTTTCTTTCTTCCTATTGTAAAAATGTTAGGTCATCGTCTAAATAAAATTATGACCCTCTCAACATGCCTCTATTTTTTAGTAACCTTGTTTTATCCTCGCCGCTCATCAATGTGACCTGAATATGTCTATCTCTGCTTCCTTCTCTCAGCCTATCAATTTTATTTGCTTTTTTTATCTGATCTTTCTATTGTAATCGATCTGACAAGAAGTCCCTGGTTAAATGATTTGTGTTTTCCCTATCCCCATAATCTTTCAACCCTGATTATATTTGATAACTTCTCATGTCTTTCTTTCTCTTATGTTATTTGAATTTTTACTTGCTTCTCTATCAACTCTTTTTGTTGATTGACTGGTTCTTTTACTACTTGATACCATGTCTTTGCCTCTGCTAATTCATTTTGTAGCTCATTTTCTCTTGTTTCCATATTTTGGAATGTTTCTCGTACCTCTTTTATTTAATTTGCATTTGTTTTTTCCACCTCTATTTCATCATTGATTGGTAGTGGATGGCTTGTTTGAGGACATGTCATTCATGCTGACCCATGTTTGCAAGGTTTTGTAGCTTTGACACTTACTCGAGTTGGTTGTTTTCTTTTTCCAGCCTCGCCTCCGAATGGTGTTTATAACCTCATCTAATTTAGTATCTCTTAATTTCTCCCTCCTTTCCATGCTTTCAAGTTTCTCTTTCATCTTCATTAGCTCTTGCACATAAAGTCTTGGTGCCCACATGAGTGGTGTGGTTGTGGGATTGTAAGTTTCTTCCTCATCTGAAAACTCATTTTGGTGACCTTCATTTTCCATGTTGAATGCTTTCTTGCGGTTATTTTTTATTTTTTTCTCCTCGTTTGTTTTTCCTTTTGTATTCTCTTGTGTTGTCATTTTGCCTTCATTTCTTTTATCTTCTCTCTTTTGTCCCCTCTATTGGGCTAATTGATCTCCTCGTTTGATGATGGTTAGTGCCTTTGATTATTTCTTATTCTCCACCTGTTTATGTGGTAGAATATTTTTTATTTTTATTTTTTGATATGTTCTCTTCATTGTTGTTGCCCTTGCTTGAGCTTTTCGACACCTTAATATCCTCCAGTACTATTTCTCATTGACATATATCGGTTCTTACAATTTTTGCTTCCCTTATTCCATTGCCGAACCCTTTATACTATTGATTCGATGAAATAGATGTGTAATAAAACCCTCTATTGCAAACCCTTGTTGAATCCCCTATACTATTGATCCGATGAAATATATATAATAAAACCCTCCGTCGTAAACCCTCCTTGCTTTGCAAATCCTCCTCCGCTGCAAACCCATTGAACAAATTTGTGTATATATATGTGCAAACCCTCCTCTGCTGCAACCCTCCTCCATTGCAAACTCGTTGAAATAGACTCGACCCTCACTATTTTATGACAGAAAAATAGTTTTCGTATGTTTTGCCTTGTTGTTTTTGCCGTATATTTTTCTGAGGGTGACTAAAACCCTTTTCAATTTTTTTGTTCTAGCTAAAAGCTAGTGGAGCTCGCAACTCGGGTGTTGAATGAAGGAACTATATGTCCACGTATTTCTCCAATCTACTTAAATTATTTTATTAATCGAAAGAGGACGAAAAATATGCTTACCCGATGAGATAGATGTGTAATACAACACTTCATCGTAAACCCTCCTTGTTCTACAAACCCTCATTGCTCTGCAAAAGCACTCCACCGCAAAACAAACCCACAAAACCACCTCTAGCTTTAGTTGTATAGATTTTGTCATAATACACAAAACCACCTCTAGCTTTTACTGATAGGATTCAGACCTTGACCTCTATTCGAAATTCCAAAGTATCCACTTTAATTAAAACTAAACTATCAGATTTATTTATTTTATGGTCTGGTGGGTTCCGGGCTTAGTTCTTTTTTAGGAGGCCTAAGATTCAAACTACAGCTTATATGTAGCCTATGAAAAATTATGACTAAAAGAAGACTACTATATTTATTTATTTTATCATACATATTTATATAAAAAAACTACTTAATAATAAAAATTAAACTATCTATATATTACAGCTATTTTCACAAAATATATTTTTAATTAAAAAAATATTTGTTTTTCCCTTATTATTTACTCTTTTATGTTTTATATAATACATTAATTAATTTAAAAAAAAAATTCTCTTTCTACAAAATGACGTGAACACAAAGGTTTTATATTTCTTAATTAAAGATTACTTAATTCTTTATTATTTTATACACTTTCATGTTTCATATAATACCTTTAATTTTTTTACATAAATTATATAATTGTTCATAATTTTTTATAAAAATTTAAAAATATATTAAAAAAGAAACAACTCATAAACCCATATAAAATTAATATAATTAAATATTATTATTTTAAGTAGTATAAGTCCCTCTATATCTCATGCGTTGAATACGGACTTAAACAACTTCTACCTGTTAAAAAAACAACGGACATTCTATTTAAAGCCCGTTGTTCACTATTATTTTTTTAACTGATTACAACATTTCCTCACGCTTGCCAATTTGTATTCTTTATTCTAGAAGATGAAATCTCTGCCATCAACTTCACTTTGAAATTTTTAATTATTAACCGTAGTTTTTAACTTATATTTATTATTTACATAGACCGTGGTCTGTGAAATATATATATATATATATATATATATATATATATAATTTTAAAAAAATCCAATGTTTTCACCGTCACAATATCTCGAAATAAAATATACAACACAGCCCGTCAACAGGCTGACAACTTATGATAGCTTGGTTTGCTTTAATTTTTATATGGTTAAAAAGAAAAATAAATAAAAAATGCTGACGTGTGGACCTGCGTACACATTTTTGACTTGGACATTAGGCTGGCAATGTCTTCTGGAATAAATCAAACAAAAATAGTTTCTAAACATATGAAAAGCAAGAAAAGAAAAATCAGAGAACTTATATAAATAGTTGGCCACTTTGAATAAGTCGAGTCAAAACGAAAGCTTTCAGCGTTCCCCATTGAATTCTGCAGCGAAAATTGGAATGAGGAACAGGTCCGTCTCGTCAGTAAATTCTGGCGCCCCTTCCTTTCCTTGCGTGACCGGTTGATCTACAACAACCTCTTCTAGAAACTACCCAACGAGAAGCGTGCAACCTGCGCTCTTTATTTGCCACATATATAATCCCATAACATCATCGTTACGATGATTTAGCCGTCCACACAGTTGCTATTAACGAAAAAATATTCAATATTCCATGTCGAACATGATGCAGATCTTGGGCCCTAATATGAGGTATTGGTTAGCGGAGCACCCCACGGTGTCCCGCTTCAGATGGGATCACAACGCCTGGGGTTCTTCCATCGTCTTCCTGGCCATGGCCATATGGCTCTACCTCGTCCTCATTTTGGTGCTGAAATCCGTCATGAGATGGAGGAAGAAGCCCCTGGCTTTGGGGCCGATCCCGGGGATCCACAATTTAATGGTCTTGGCGATGTCCGCCGTAATTGTTGTGGGGTGTTGGGAGGCGACGGCGGTGGAGATAGAGGAGACGCGGTGGATCCGGCGGAGGCGCACGGCGGTGGAGTGGATGGTGTGTTTCCCGCTGGGGACCCGTTCCACGGGGAGGGTTTTCTTCTGGTCCTACCTCTTCTATCTCACAAAGTACTACGAATTGGCGGACACTTTCATCATGATTATGAGGAAAAGGCCGGTCACGTTTCTTCATCTGTTTTTCCGGATTGGGGGCATATTTAGCTCTTTCTTCTGGCTCGAATTCTCACAGTCGCTGCAGATTGTGGAGATTTTCACCAACGCCTTGGCGCATGTTATAGTTTACAGCGATTTCTTATTAAGGGGATCGCATTTGGCGCCTCTTTTCACCAAGACGGCAAGGCTCTGTTTAATGACAGAATTCGCGTTGACGTTTGTGGGGAATGTGTGGCTTGTGGCCCTGCATTTGAGAAAGGAGGGTTGCAATGGAATCGTGGGCTGTCTTTTCAATGCCGGCTATTTTGTCGTCCGGTTTTTGCTCTTCGTCGGAAAGGAAAAAACCCCAAATTTGCAGGAACAGGAGGAGGGATCGAGGATCAAGGAGCCACAGTCTGGTAAGATAAAGGAAAAATAAAATCGCTGGCAAGAAATCGTGTCCGTCGATTGACGAGGATTTTTCTTTATTTTCAGCGGCGAATCGGAACTCATGTTGTCTTCGTCCTTTCGCTTTCTAGCAGTTATAATTTTGGCAGAGGAAGACCGTATGGCCGTAGCACGTTTTGATTCGTTGACTTTGGAAAATGTATAGTTGAAAGAAAGGAGGGTCTAGATTGTACGAGAGAAACAGAGCAAATGTAAACGTTCAATTTTAAAAAAAAATTCTGTATAGGTTTTTTTTATAGAGGTCCGATAGGTTTATTGATAGAGATAAAATGTTTATTATATTATTTTAGTTATATTCTACCGTTTTAAAGTATGGTTATAGGTTGTTGTTTTTTTTAAGTTTTTTTTGTTATGTATATAATCGGATATACATATCTATTTTCTCATACATTTAAAGTAGTTTGAATTTTGGACCTCTCAAGGAAAAGCTAAAGCATAAATAGATCTATAAAACTTTTAAATATTTTTTAAAATAAATAATTTTAACTTTTAAAACTTATATTATTTTATATAGTTTTAATTTTATTAATATATTTTTTAAATGATTTATGAGAGGACATGTTAAATTAGACATATAAGTATTTTGGAGACACAATTACAAGGTTGCATCGAGACATGAGGCTATAGAATGGTTTGGATCGAGTGGGCCTCGCACACATTTTATGTATGCTACTTAAAATACTTTAAGTTTCTTTTAAACAAGGCCAACTCGACGAAAAATTCAATCTTTTCAACAAGGCCAA
This sequence comes from Wollemia nobilis, assembly GCA_028583015.1. Taxonomy (NCBI): domain Eukaryota; kingdom Viridiplantae; phylum Streptophyta; class Pinopsida; order Araucariales; family Araucariaceae; genus Wollemia; species Wollemia nobilis. The sequence goes on along the minus strand of JAQPPZ010016467.1, from coordinate 8,021,310 downwards.
CTGGACGAAAAATTCAATCAATTATAAAAATAAGTGAATTTGTTATTTTAGTTTATGATAATTTATTATATTTTGGTTTTTTTTAAACTTAAATTTTTAGAGAGGTTTTTCTTATTATTTTTCTATGGTTTTACACATGTTTAAATGATGTGTTTTGGTTCCTTTATATTAAGTGGGGTTTGAACCTTGGACCTCTTAAATAATATTGGATACATCATGTTTCCTATAAAATTTGATCTTATTAATCTAAAAACTATATCAATTCAAAGATCTAAAAAATAATTAATCTATAAAAATATTGAAAAACTTGTTTCATATGTAACATCAATAATATTTTGAAGTGAAATCTTGTTTTAAAATAGTTTTTTAAAACTTGTTTATGCCACATACATATCCTAATTTGTTATGCTAATATTTTTCCAACTATCACATCAACCAAATGATGGGTAAATAGAAGTATAACTAGATTTCTTAATACATAGATTACCTTATAAAGTGAGTATAGGATCATATTACAAAATTACAATACATTATCACAATATCAACCATGATCAAAATGACCGATTACACATTTTAACAATAAAGTATTTTAAATAGTGGATATACCAACAACTGAAATATGAAAGAATTGCAATGTTGGAATTCACACTTATTTCTAAAAATGAATAAAAGCATTTCATCCACTCAAATCTTATACAAAAAACATAAACAAATGGATGGAAAGCAAAGAGACATAGAAATTGATGGTGTCCAAGCACCATAAATTACCATTGCATTCTCCCTAGATAAGGATCATAACACTCTCATACAATGGGTGGATTGGTGGGGGTCATTTATACTAATATCAAAACCCTAGTTACATAAATAAGTTTGACCTAGGTTGACATAATAAGAGGGATTTAGGTTAATTATAAGTCATAATGTAGGTTTAACCATAACAAGGTTAACTAAAACATATAGGTATTACATAATAAAATAATACAATAAATTAAATATAATTATACAATGATTGCTCATAAGCCTATACAAGATTACATCATACAAAGTTGACCTTGGTCGTAAGTTAGATTACACTTTCAAGACCCCTTCATAATCTAAACTAAAGGGTCAATAGGAGAGGAAATTAGTGATAATATTATCTTATATCTCTATAATGAATGCTTTAATGGGCCTTTGTAGTTGATGAATACTCTTATGAATCCTCCTCATCATCTAGAAGATGACCATCCATCCTCATGAATTCAACTTCAATCCTTTATAATTTTAGCAAGCAATTTTTTGTTGGATATTCTTCTTTTTTGTAATATCCACAAATAGTCTTCAACTTCTTCAAAGGCTTCGAAAGGCCCTTGGATCCTTGAGTATTAGTCTCCTTAGGTTTTAATTTCTTTGCAAGAGCCTAAACTTGCAAAGTATGACAAAAATTATTTATTGCTACCCAAAAATGAACTAGAAGATAAAAAAAAATGTTGAATAATAGAAAGAGTTTTTTAATGTTTTCAAGAACATAAAAATCATATAAACTATGTTTAAAATCTTAAAAGGAGATAAATTGGAAAGGATATTTTTTACAAATTCTACATCATCTTTCATTTTTCCTCCAAAATATGTCATATCTGCTCTTAATGTCTTAAATCTTACAATGTAGTTCTCAATGTTATAAAAATCATCCAACTTGAGAGAAGAGCTCTAATTCCATGCGACTTACTTAAATTGTGTTTACTTTACCAAATAATTCATGCAATATTAACCATACCTTGATAGGTTTATTCTCTTCCTTAATATGGAAAAGCAATTCTAGATCAATAAAAAAGGATAATAGGCCAAAAAATTCTTACTTATGCTAATAAGTTTCTTAATCAAGGGTTATTGCTTTCTCCTCTTGAAATATACCCCACAAGTTCTTACTGCATAGTAAACTAGTCATTTGAGTTGACCAAATTCTATAATTTTACCCATTGAAATAGTAACATAGGCTTGAGGATCCATCTTACATAATTTATCTCTTAAAACTTTATAAGGTTCTTGAACTGATGTCAACAATGCATAGAGCTAAAAAAATCATGCAAGTAAAAAAAGGTTTAAAATGCTTCCATATGCAAACATTATGGCCTCCAAAATTTTTTCCTAATGGATCTTAAAAATAGAAATATCAAAGCGCCAAACCTTAGAGAAGCAGTATCTAATCATAGGATACCACTTAGCATTTACTAATTAATTGGTATTTGTCATGGATGTTTTTCTACCTAAGTGCCACTAGACTATTAGATCAATTGAGATTGCAATACTTGCTTCCATTTCATTGGTTGATAGGGTATGAATAGTTAAACTTAGGTAGTACATCACATTGAAAGTGGCCATACCAACTACCATATCATCACTTTCCATACATTAAAAAATAAAGCTATGTGAGTTTTGAAGTTGAACCTTCCATGGCCTAAATACCTTGCACTAGCCAAGAGAGTAAGACACCTATTGAGGCACTTCCTTGAAGAACACAAGCTTATACTGAGAGGGGGAGTGAACAATATAAGATTACTTTTTACTTTTCTTTCCCAAATAATATTATCCAATATTATCAATGGCAATATTAAAAGCAGTAACCAAAGCAATGCACAAATCATCACACACAATAGAGACACCAATTTACATGGTTCACCCAATGTGGGCTACTCCACGGAGAAAATATTTCACTAATATTTTTTCAACAAATATCTTAGGAATCCTTCCCTATGACAATGTTTATGGATCTTTTTCCAAAGGAGACACCAATCCCCTCAACTGGTTAGTGGATCTCTATCCACAAGAGAACTCCTCCTTTGCTCTAGCTGGTGATCCTTTAGAAGACTACTACCTCCACTACACTGGCTTGTGGATCTCTCTCCATAGAAGATTATGTCCTCACTCAAAAGATCTATGTCCTCACTACCCTAGCTAATGGATCTCTATCCATTGGAGACTATTATCCTCTGCTTTGTCACCTCTAAATCTTGTTCTCAACTCTTCTCAAATCTGCACTAAACACAGTTCTTTGATCTAGCACAAATCTTCTCAATCTCTATCTCAAATATACACTGAACACAATCATTCGATCTAGCACAAATCTGCGCAATCTTTGTCTCACATCTGCACTAAACACAGTCCTTCGATCTAGCATAAATATGCTCAATCTATGTCTCAAATCTGCACTAAACACAATCCTTTAGTCTAAGCATAAATCTTCTTAGTCTCTATCTCTAGTCTGGCACAAACCTGTCCTTAAATCTGCACTAAACTCTGCCCTCAAATCTATCCTCAAATTTGTCCTCAAATATTTCCTCAAGCTTTAACACAAATCTTGACTCAATCACAAATCAACTCTACTAGATTTTCCCCAAACCTTAACTCAAGGTTTGAACAAATCAATCAATCAACTCTGCTCTTCAAGTCTTCTCAAAGACTTGCCTCAAATTTGTCCAACAAACCCTCACTAGAACTTGTCCAATCTTCTCAATAAGTCTTCACCAAGACTTACCTAAAATCTTCTCAACAATTTCTCACTAGCACTTGTCCAATCTTCTCAACAAGTCTTCACCAAGACTTACCTAAAATTTTCCCAACAAGTCTTCACTAGAACTTGTCCATTCTTCTCAACAAATCTTCACCAAGACTTATCTCAAATCTGTATTGTAACACTTCCAATCAACTATGCTTAATCACTAATATTTTCTCAACAGATATTTTGGGAATCCTTCCCTCTTACAATTTTTATAAACCTCTATCCAAAGGAGATACCAATCCCCTAATCTGGTTTGTGGGCACCAACCCACAGGAGACACCAATCCCATTAAATGGTTAGTGGATCTCTATCCATAGGAGAACTCCTTCTCTATCCACATAAGACTCTATCCTCACTTAGAATATCTATGTCCTCACTGCCCTGGCTAATGGATCTCTATCCACTAGAGACTATTATCCTCTACTTTGTCATCTCCAAAGCTTTTTCTCAGCTCTGCTCAAATCTACACTAAATATTATACTTTGGTCTAGCACAAATCTTCTCAATATTTGTCTCAAATCTATAATAAACACAATCCTTTGTTCTAGCATAAATCTGCTCAATATCTATCTCAAATCTGCACTAAACATATTCCTTTGGTCTAGCACAAATCTGCTCAATCTCTGTCTCAAATCTACACTAAACATAGTCCTTTGGTCTAACATAAATCTGCTCAATATCTATCTTTGGTCTGTCACAAACCTATCCTCAAATCTGCACCAAACTCTATCCTCAAATTTATCCTCAAGCCTTAACACAAAGCTTGACTCAATCACAAATCAACTCTATTATATCTGCCCCAAACCTTAACTCAAGGTTTGAACAAATCAATCAATCAACTCTGCTCTTCAAGTCTTCTCAAAGACTTGCCTCAAATTTGTCCAACAAGTCCTCACTAGAACTTGTCCAATCTTCTCAATAAGTCTTCACCAAGACTTACCTCAAATCTACTCAACAATTTCTCACTAGAACTTGTCCAATCTGCTCAACAAGTCTTCACCAAGACTTACCTAAAATTTTCCCAACAAGTTTTCACTAGAACTTGTCCATTCTTCTCAACAAGTCTTCACCAAGACTTATCTTAAATCTGTATTGTAAGCTTCCACAAAAGCTTACTCGACTCAAATCAATCTACTATAGAAAACCTTTTCAATCACACAAATAAGTTTCACACAAAATCTTGTTTGACCTCAGAAATATATAGAGAATGGTTAGAGACTCAATATGTCTTACACTCACAAAAATTCTCAATCACTTTCAAAATCTCTTGTTTAACCACATAAAATATATGGAGAATGGTTAGAAACTCAATATGTTTCACTCTCACACAACACTCAATCACTTCCAAACTCTCTTCAAATCAATTAAGAATAAATAACAAGTTGTTTCACAGAACTTGAAATATCACTCCAACACTTCCAATCAACTATACTCAATCAACTTCACTCAATCAATCACTCAATGAAACACAATTTGCTTACAAACCCTAAACAAGTGTTTCACAATACTTTCAACAACTCACACTATGGAACTCAACCTTGACTCAAGATGATTCTAAATTCACATAACAATGATACTCATGGTCTTTTCATAAACCCTAATTATGCACATGAAGATTTACTCAAATATTTCCAACAATGCTTATCAAAAAATATCACATAACAATGATACTCATGATCTTTTCACAAACCCTAGTTCAAGATAGTTCTCAATATCTCACTCAAATGTTCACACAAACATTCACCAATCATGCACATGAAATCTTACTCAACAATGCTTATCAAATAAACCTTTTCACTCCAACTTAGCATTCATAATATTCAACCCAACAATATTTCACTTACAAGAAAGATACGCCCATACATTTTTCTTAATGGAGAAATGACCTCAAAACCTATCTCAACCACAATCAAATCTTCTTTGCAATATTAAGGTTAGGTAACAATAATATTTCTCAAAATATTCTTGCAAATATTTTCCCAATGAAAAATAAGCATTCAATATTCTATCTATGATAATGGCAATCGGCTAGTTGAGGCTTAGACTCAAGATCTGTTGGGATCAGACGTTTTTCGTAGGACTGCCCAAACTACCGAACTCGTTTCGGCCATATCTCACTCATCCGGACTCGGATTGAGCTAAAATTTTGAGGGTAGATGCCTGAAAAACCCTAGAACGTCTCCACCAATTTTCATATCATTTGGAGCAACACAGATCCTAGCGCATCCCTATGTGTGAACGACATATTTGGCAAGCGGCTATGCGAGGGTTTCATTCGGGTTGAGTGCAAGCAGCTCCAGAGGTTGGTTTTTAGGGCCTTCGGGCCCTAGCGGCCAATATTTTTGTGGTTTATGCTCAATATTTTAGCAGGAAATGTTGCAGGGGATACAAGATGGGTTAGAAATTTGTCTTTCAACAGATCATACCGTGAACTTGAGTGACAACGGCTTCCAATTTGCTGCACAAAAGAAAAGTGAAAACCATACCTTTCCACGACGTCTAGGGCAAGGATTAAAGAGATCACGAAACAAGTTTCAAGCAGTTGATCAAAAAATGGCTCATATCTCAAGTGAATCTGGTGCTAAGGTGCACCCACAAAATAATTCTACTGTGAAAACCCCTATCAAGGGTAAGAATTTCGAAGACTCAGTCCCAAAAATGAATTTTAGGGATGCCCTTCGTGGTGGACAGCCTCAGCCCAATGCTAATATCAATATTAGGGCTTCCCATAAACCTCTAAGAATGCCTAAGATTGATCCCAGGAAAACGGAGTCAGGATGTCTTAAAGCAACTGATGGAACTCCTATTGTTAAGCTTGATATGGGTAACATTCAGACCGGCATTGAAGATTTGGAAAAAAGAGGACTAATTTATCGGTTTGTGGGTTTTCGTCCGAGTCTATCTCGCTTTCAAAGTCTGGGCTGCAAAAAGTCGGAAAACTAAAGGTGAGTTACAAATCTCTATTTATCCAAATGGTTATTTTCTTGTTTTATTTGCTAATAATGAAGATAGAGAGAAAACTTTTCAAGGGGGTCCTTGGTTTTTTGGAAGGGCAGGGCTTTTCATGAAGCCCCGGCATACTAAATTTAAAGTCGAAGAAGAGATGCCTTCTATAGCTCCCGTGTGGGTTAGACTCTTTGGCCTCCCTATTGAATTTTGGAATCCTACTATTTTTTCTTCAATTGGAAACTCTTTAGGAACTTTTATGATGACTCCTGATTGTACTCAAAATTTTGAACATATTATTTATGCTCGGATTTGTGTTTTAATGGATTTTGACAAACCCCTACCTAAAAAGATCACATTACAATTTGGGGAAGACACTTGGGAGCAAGTAGTGGACTATGAGAACATTCCTTTTCATTGTAGAATTTGCCATGAATATGGTCATTTGGCCATTGCTTGCCCAAATAAAATTCCTGATCAAAAGAAAGAAGATATAAACTCAAGCAGGTTTCCAAATACCTAAGAAGAAGAACACTCAGAAAAAACCAGCTTATGAAGGATCAATCAAAGTCATCTCGCTAATATGTTTGAAATCCTTTCCACAAATGATGTCCCAAGTGAGGAAGAGGAAATAATGGAAACTAAAATCTTAGAAACACAATTTAAATATGAAGGGAAGAACTCGGAGACAAACCAACAAATCAAAGGTTTTCAACAGAAAAAAAGGAGAAAATTTACACAAGAAAAACAATATTTCAAATGTCAAAACTTCAAATAATGCAGGTCCCAATATAGACTCCGTTGAACCATCTAGTAAAATTTTGGTTGTGTACGAGCATTCTTCAAGGTTAGAAGCCATCTCAGATTCAATTGGAATAAGTCAAGAAATAGGGAAAAAAATTGAAGATGGATTCTAATCAAAAAGTAGGTCGCAAGACCAATCAATATCATATGGTAAAAGAAGGTGAAAAGCTTGTAGAGGAAGGTAAGATTAATGCCCTTCCCAACTTTTTTAGCCCCGGTATTAATGAAGATCATCACTTGGAATATTAGAGGACTCAAAGGGAGTCTTTCAAAACAAAATGAAATTAGAAGAATGATTCAGTAAATCATCCACATCTTGTTTTCCTTCAAGAAACAAAGATGTCAATGGAGGATATGGACTTAATTGCCAGTAAAATTTGGCCAACTGAAAAGTGGTTTCCCTCAGTTCCCAAGGGACTTCGGGTGGCATTGCTTGTCTTTGGGATCCAAAAGAGGTAGTTATTCACCATATGGTTGGCAGTTGGGGTTTGTTGGCTATAGCTATTCAAAGTAGACATTCCAACCAGATTATGCTCTACATTACTGTTTATGCTCCGACTTCTTTGGAGGAAAAAAGAAGACAAGTGGAAGGATATTACTCATATTATCTCTCATTTTCCTAAAGCTTGGATCTTGATCGGAGGAGATTTCAATACCATCCTCTCTCTGGATGAGAAAATGGGGGGAAATAGAAATTTGGACAAAAGCACTCGACCTCATGAGCGAATATATTGCAAACCTCCATCTTGTGGATATCCAACCAGATAATGGCCTTATGACTTGGTCTAACAGAAGGCAAGGCTTAGCTTGTATAATGGAGAGATTGGATAGGTTTTTGCTCTCTGAAAATTTCTTAATCCATGGTCACATTCCTAAAGTGAAGACTCTTAATAATGTTGGTTCGGATCATTGGCCACATGGTGGAAATGTGGAAAACCAATGTGAGTTTCTCTCCTTTTCATTTTCAATTAATGTGGCTTAGAGACATTTCCTTCAGACCTCATGTGCAACAATGGTGGAAGGAAGGTAAACCTAGGCATGGGACTAAGATGTTCTATTTTGCCAAAAGACCGCAATACATTAAATCCAAAATCAAGACTTGGAACTGGAAAGAGTTTGGGGATGTTCATAAAAAAAACATGAAGTTATTGCTCATCTTGAAAATTTGAATAAGAAAATCCGTTTAGATGGCCTCACAGAGAAGAGAAGTGCAGATGAAATTAAACTCACAACTCAGCTTAGAGGAATGGGAAAAAAGAGAAGAAATCTTATGGAAGCAAAAATCTAGAATTCAATGGCTCAAAGAAGGAGATCGAAACACAAATTTCTTCCACAAATCTCTTCTAGCTCGAAGATCTCACAACTTTATTTCTTCCTTAAAATCAGATTCTGGAGATGTTGTTTATACTTGGGATGGCATGAACTCTATTGTTGTTGATTACTTTTCCAATATTTTTGCCACTACTCCCCTTGACTCACGCTTCACAATATAATGTTCTTCAAGCAATCCCTTCTCTTATCACTTCTGAGGAGAACTCTATTTTGACTGCTCCTGTTACTATCAATGAGCTTCAACAAGTAGTTTTTAAAATGCAAAAAGGGAAAACCCCATGTCCTGATGGTTTTCCTATTGAGTTCTACCAAGAGTTCTGGGATATCCTTCATGTTGATTTATTAGAGGTGGTGGAAGAAGCCAGGAAAGCCAAAGAAATTTTGAAGGTTATCAATAAAACTTATATTACTCTTGTTCCAAAAGCTCAAGAGGTTGATCATATCTCAGCTTTTAGACCTATTGCTTTATGTAATGTTCTTCTCAAAATCATTACTAAAATCATGGCAGTAAAGGTTGAAGCCTCTTTTGCATAAGATTATTTCCCCGCAGCAAGGGGGTTATGTGGAAGGACGTCAAATAGTAGATGAGATAGTTCTTGCTCAGAAGCCATCCATTCCATGGATATGCAAAATTCTCCTTCCATGTTCATTCGGTTAGACTTATCCAAAGCTTATGACAGAGTGGATTGGCACTTCCTTATCAAAGTTTTGAGGCAATTTGGTTTCTCTAAGGATTGGATGGATTGGATTATGGGATGTATCTCTTCAGTTTCCTACTTAGTTCTTATCAATGGCAGGCCTTCTCAGCCTTTCCCAGCCTTCCAGAGGTATTAGGCAAGGTGACCCGCTATCCCCTTATTTATTCATCATTCTTGTTGAATGCTTGGGTAGGACTATAACCAAAAAGAGGGAAAACAAAACCCTTGAGGGAGTTACCATTGCTCATGGAGCTAGACCTATCTCTCATCTTCAATTTGTGGATGACTCTACTCTTTTAGGTAAAGCTACAGCTTAAGGAAGCTTCTAATATTAAGCAAATCATTAGCTATTTTTCTAAGGCTATCGGGCAGCTTGATCAATGAAGACAAATCTAAAGTTATTTTCTTTCACTCGCTTCGCTAGACAGGAATCCATGGTCTTGGATAAACTAAGATATAAGAAGACCTCTCTTCCAATCACTTATTTAGGTATTCCCATAAATATTCAAAGGCAGAAAAATAAATATTGGAATTGGTTGTTGGACAAAGTCAAGAAGAAAATTGGAAAGTGGACCAACAAGTGGCTTTCTTCTGGGGGTAGAATCACCTTGGTAAAATCAGTCCTTCAAGCTATTCCTATTTATGTTTCTTCCATTTTGAATATCCCAAAGGTTGTTCTTCGAGAATTGGATCAAATCAGTCATCGTTTCCTTTGGAGTGGTACTAAGGAGAAAAGAAAATGGGCCTTGGTGAAATGGGATACTTTATGTCTTCCTAAGAGTGAAGGGGGGTTAGGATTACGGTCTTCAATTAATAACAACAAAGCTTTAGCTGCTAAATTATATTGGAGGATGTTGCATAACCCCAATGCTCTTTGGGCCAATAATCTCCGTGCTAAATATGCCGAGAACAAAAGTCCCGAAGACCTTGTTCGCTATCAACTTCCTACCAAAGGTTCTCCCATTTTAGCAGCTTCTTAAGACCGGTGAGGATTTGATAAAGAAAAATTATTTTGGATCATTCATAATGGTCAACATGCAAATTTTTGGACAGATTCTTGGGATGGTCACAAGCCTTTGATAACTCGGCTTCCCGATTGGAGGCCTTGGATGGAGGAGCTTCACCGAGCTAATTGGATAAAGGTGGCTAATTACTCGTCGGTACCATACCGGTAATTCAAAGGTTGGTAGATATTGGATCCCTATTGAGGACTCGGCCTATTCAAATCCCAGAAAGGCAAAGACAAGATATCCAAGGCATCCTTCATATGAGATCCCTCTCTTGGTCCCATGAAAAAGATTGTTTTGGATGGAACAACACTACTAAGGGTGAGTATTCAGCTGCTCAAGGTTATTTGACCTTATGCCATAATAATCCCAACCATTCTTTCGACATATTTTCTCGATTGTGGGCTCAAAAGCTCTGGCCTAAGGTGAGGTTCTTTAATTGGCTTTTATTGCATCGTAGGGTGCTTACCGGTGAGCAACTTATGAAGCGTGGTTTTCATGGCCCTTTTAGATGTGAAATGTGTGAAGAGAATGTAGAAAATATCAACCATATTTTTATTGAGTGTACTTTAGCCTTCGAGCTATGGAGGAGAATGGCCACTTTACTTGGCTTACAAGTGGTCCAATTTTTTTACTTTTGAACAACTTTGGAGGGATTGGCCTAATCAAGAGGGTGTTGATCATTTTATTAGGCGCTTAGTTTGGATGGGTTCTACCATTCTTCTTTGGAATATTTGGAATGAAAGGAACAACCAAATTTTTAATCAAGATAGGAAGGATATTCACTATATTTGGCAAAAGACCATAGCCAACTTAGTTGAATCAGTCCATCATCTCCTTAATCACCCCCAAAACTCCCACCAAAGATGGGATCAAGTGATGCAAAGATTGAAGATTAAACCTTCTAAGGGCAACCAACTTAAAGGGAATGTGAGTATTAGTAAGATGGATAGGAATAGAAATTGGCAACCTCCTCCTAAGGATTTTGGAAAAGTCAATACCGATGGAGCCTCTAGAGGGAACCCTGGAAAATCCAATGTGGGAGGAATTGGTAGACTTTCGGATGGCTCCCTGGTTTTTACTTTTGCTCGAGAATTTGGGTATTCTTTCCAATAACCTTGCTGAGGGGTATGGTATCCTCGGAGGCCTTCAGGAGGCTACTAAGGTTGGATGGGAAAAGGTGTTAGTTGAGTCCCGACTCTCAACTTATGATTAATCTCTTGAAGAATCCTTCTAAGAATCATAAGGTGGATTGGAGAATAAAAAGAATTATTGAGAAGATTCACTTAATCCAGATGGGATTTTTGAAAGTTGATTACAATCATGTGGTCAGAGATCAAAACAAGAGTGCTGATGCTTTAGCTAATTGGGCTTTGGACAAAGGTGATCTTACTTGTTATGGCCACCCTCCTATATGGTGGGCTTCTCAAATTAGGGAAGCTCTTCTTTCTATCATTTCTTTGGATGGCTCCAGCTCTAAGGTACCTAGTTTCTTCTTGTTTTTTTTTTGCTTCTCTTTGGTTCATTCAGTTTTTTTTTAGTTCCCTAGCTCATTCTATTCTTTATTTTGTTTCCTCTGTTGATTCTTGCCTTAATAGTCTTCTGGTCTAGATAGGTCATTGTTTTGTTCATTTTTTATTTCTTTTTTTTTTTTTGTTTAGTTTTTTAAGGTGGGTGGGTTTTTTATTTTGTTTTGTTTTTGTGTTCTTTGTGTTGTTTTTTGTTGTTCTTGTGTTTTTGTTGTTTTGTTTTTTTATGTTTTTTGTTATTGTTCTTGTGTTTTTTTCGTTCTTGTTCTTGGGTTTCTCTTTGTTTGTGTTATTTCGTGTTTTTATGTGTGAGTGTTTTCTATGTTTTTTGTTTGTTGTTGGTTGTTTTTTATTTTTATTTTTATTTTATTTTTTAATTTTTTAGGTTTTGGTTGTGTTTATTTTTCATGTTTTTTTTGGGTTATGTCTTTGTAGTGTTCCGTTGTTTTTGTCTTGTTTGTGTTTTGTTATGTGGTTCTTGTGTTTTTCTATGTGGTTTGTGTTGTGGTTTCTTTTATCTTATTGTGCGTGTTTGGTTGTGCTTTTGTTTTTGACACACTCAAGGAGCATGTTTTTTATTTTATTTTATTATTTTTGTTGTTATTTACTTATTTTTAAATTGGTTTTGTGTGTTTGTTTGCTCCTTGAGTATGTCAAAGGTGGTAGGCCAGGTCCGAGTCCTGGGCGTTTTTGGCGGAATGGATACCCCTGCCTCCTTGGGTCTTACCCGAAAGTGGCATCCCTTTTGGGATGTTTTCCACAAAAAAATACTAGTCACAAGTACACCTTATAATCTCCAAACTTAACCAAATATCATTCAATATATAAAAATTAATTTCCCTTACTAACTCCAAACTATACTTTATAAACTCCTTTTTTTTTTAAAATTAATTTTTCATTCAACTTCCATATCAAAACAAATACCTTACACACCCTTATCACTCCTTCCATATCAAAACAAATACCTTACACACCCTTATCACTCCAAGCCTTAACTATTTTTCTAAATACTCAAAAAGAAAGACCCCAAACAATTCACATATTACAACAAAATATATATTATTTTTTTCTTATAACTCCAATATCTAACTTCCCTTCTTTATATTACACAACCAAAAACCCCAAACAATTATAATGTAATTTTTAAGATATCGTCTTACCCTTAGGTCTCCCTTATAAAGTTATATATATATTATTTTTTTCTTATAACTCCAATATTTAACTTCCCTTCTTTATATTACACAACCAAAAACCCCAAACAATTATAATATAATTTTTAATATATCGTCTTACCCTTATGTCTCCCTTATAAAGTTATATAAACCCTTATAACTCCTAGGCTTACCTAACAACGCGTATTACTTCCTACCCTTCCATAACCATCCAAAATACAACCAAAAACCCCAAACAATTATAATGTAATTTTTAATATATATCCGTCTTACCCTTATGTCTCCCTTATAAAGTTATATAAACCCTTATAACTCCTAGGCTTACCTAACAACGCGTATTACTTCCTACCCTTCCATAACCATCCAAAATAGAATAAAATATAAAAATAATTTAAAGCACACCTTAGCCACAAATTGCGTGCTTCTTACACGAATTGAACTCGAGTCCTCGGTTAGTGTAGCGACCAATCTACCACCTAGGCTACGGGCCCATGTAATACAAAAATGGTGCACTTCAACTTTTGTCTTTCGTTGCCCTTGGAATACGCACAAATTCATCTTCTTCCTTTTTATTCACGTGTTTGAGTGGATGCGAAATATTTTCTTTATTATGCCTTGCATTAACCATTGCCTTCATACACATTTTTATTTCCCTTTTATATAGTGCCATAAGCGTTTAAGAGACGTCGGTGGTTGAGAGGTGGTTAATGATTTTTTTAATCTTTAATTTTAAAATACCACCAAGGCCCTTTTAAAATAAAGTCGTCTTCACTTCATTATAGTATGGTGCCCAACTTAAATATTCAAACTTAAATCTTTAAAGCTTATTTAAAATATTTAAATATTTAATTTTAAATTATTGAAGAATAATTTAAATATTAAATAACTTAAATTTTTTAAATATCTTTTGGGTTTTTAACCATGGTCTTTTAACCCTTAATATTATAATAATAAATATTATAATATTATGTCCTTTAGACCTAGGTATTTTTCTTTTCCACTCTTAGACCTTATCTTTCCACCTTTAATATTATAATAATAAATATTATAATATTGACCTAGGTTCCAATCCCACGGGCTTGTCCATGCACAGACAGTAGCCCAGATCCGATTCTTCTGAGTGGTGCGCCATATTGATGACGACGGTGTAACCTCTGTGCGTCCGACGGTCCCCATCTCACACCAGGTTACCATGTACCGAGACGGTGGAAGTCCTAGGAGCCTTCGTAGATAGTTTGAACCCTACCAACTGTGCTGGTAATTACTAAAAATCGTGATTGTAACCATTGCTTCTATATATATTAAAATATATATATATATATATATATATATATATATATATATATTAAAATATTATTTCTTTTAGGCCTAAGAATCCCTTTCCATTAGAGATTAAAAAAAAAACATCTTAGTAAAAGTAAAAGAAAGGCATCCAATGTAAGGCGAAGGTGAAAATGTTCAAGGTTGAGCAAGCAATCTACTAGCACAAGAACCAACATAATGAAGATCGTGGAAGGTGATCCGAGTTAGAAGCTTTCATGTATTCGACGCACCTACAATGGAAATATAATGTTTTTTTATCACTTACAATTAAAGAAGGCAATGATATACGAGTTCAATAATAAAGGTACTTGAAGCAATTATATACGAATGAAATAGCAAGTATACTTGAAGTGCAACAGGCAGTGATATTCATGAGTAGCAATTAAGGTACTAAGTGATAGCGATATAAAAGTGCAGCAGCTAAGGAAGGTTAAAGCTAGGAAAGAAATCTAGGAAAGGAACATTGGAGCAATTGAAAAGATACAACGTTCATGATTTTCAAGAGTTTGACTGCTACATCTAATAGAATAAGTACCATTAGTAAGCATAAGATTCTAAGAACAACATTCTAAGAGGTAGCAATATCATAGCATATTTCTAGGCAATGTGTAAAATTGATCAATGCCTAAAGCCTCTCAACCATTAGGAAAAAACGTGAGCCAGAGCAGTCTCCAAGTGCAAACCTAAACAAAGGAATCAAACATCAAAATGGAAACTAAAGCATTTACAAGTTATTCCAAGAGAACTAACAACAAAGTAAGACAATGTAACACATTAAGCACCATAAAGCACAAGATGTTGGAAGGCAAGAATAAATAATTGTAGCTAAATGAGTGCCACCAAAGTTGAGCACAGTCAAGCGAGCTATATCCAAAACAAGCAATTGAGTATTTAGTGTTGCTAAGGGATTGTAGTGCCAAGTGTTTTTTGATGGAACATAACTATCGAGGAAGTGAAGCGTATGAAGGAAATGTTCGAGCACCTTGTTGCTTGGAAGTTATAACATTTGCATGAAAATGCATGTCAATAAAAAAGAAGGAATGAATCGTTAATACTTGCATGAAGAGTTATGGAGGAGTCAAACTTGATTCTATGTAGTCCGTAATCCGCAACAGTTTGCACATTTGAGCAAGGAGACGTTTTTGATAAAGGAGGCACATTACTAAGGTTGGTAAACATTTGGGGTTTTGCCAAATATTTTTATAAAGTTGATTTTATAAAGGTTTTACATTTTGGAGTAATAAGGGTTTATTTGATAGTTTTTTGGAGTGATAAGTTAGATTTTGAATTTGGAAAGAATTTTTGATTTTTTAAAGAAGCTTATTAAAATATTAAGTGTTTTTTTTAAGGAGAGATAAGTTTTTTATTGGAGTAAAAAGTGAATTTTTAAGTTTATTAAAGTTTTGGAGTAATAAGGAATAAATTAGATTTCTTTCAAATTTATTTTTGGTTTGGTTTTATTTTTTGAAATAAAATTTTTATTGAATATTGCAAATTTAATCAAATTGGGAGTCAAAAGGATTTCAACTTCAAGCTTAGGGAAAACAAAAATTTTGCAAAATTCATTCTTTAGTTTCTAAGAATTAGGGAGACATAAGGATTACTACTTCATAGGGTTTAACTTAGAAACCTTAAATTATCGTTTAAAATTGAGGAGTTAGTCTACATCAAAGGTTTCATTTAAATGAGTACTACTATGTCTAACAACAAGTTTATTTTTATCTAAGTCTCAACTTCTAAAAGGACCAAATTATGCTTTATGGAAAAATAAAGTAGAATCAATTTTAATAGTAGAAAAACTTTGGGATATAGTTAGTGGAGCAAAAATAAAACCTACTAAAAATGCTACAGAAATTCAAAGATATGAATATGGAGAAGCCAAAGGACTTATAATAAGGTTTGGAATAGCTGATGAAATATAACCTTACATAAGTACAACAAAAGCTTCTACAAAATCTTGAAATATTCTAGGTAAAATATTTGAAAGAAAAAACAAAGCTACTATCTTTAATCTTTAATATCAATTATACTCCTTAAAAGTTAATAGTGGGGAAAGTATTGAACTATTTCTTAGAAAGGTAGATTTATTTAAAAGCAAAACTATTAACTCTAGGAGAAAAAGCAGAAGATAAACTTCTTGTTAAAGTGACATTGAGAGCTCTTCCAGAAAGTTGTAAACATCTAGTTACATCTTTGCAAGTTTTAGGAAAAGATACTATATTCGATGAATTAGTCAACATTCTACAAGAATATAAAGTAGAAAATTCAGCCAAAGATGAAATGATTAACAATGTCTTAGTGTCAAAAGAAAACTCACATGACAATCTTGCTTCAATTCCAAGAGACAGATCCATATGGAATAATATATATTGTCAAATATGTAATAAAAGAGGTCATAGCACAAATTTCTGTAGATACAATCCAAATAATCAGTCTCAAGGAAATCCAATGATTCAAAGTGGTCAAAAAAATATGTTAGTACAACAAAGACAATATCAAACTCAATACAATTTATAATGACAAAAATTTCAATGTCAGTATACTCCTCGATATCATTATAGTCAACCTTAGTTACAATATAGAGAGGGAAATAAAAAAGGACATCTAGCTCAAGAAATTCATGAAATTCAAGAGTTAGAAGAAACTACTAAAGAAAATGAATTCAAAGCTCTTTCAAAAAAATTAATAATCAATGAAGATGAATTTCTCTCATAGAGTTTGAAAGTTACTAATATTATAGTTGATTAGGATACATGATGGTAGCATGATAAGAACAAATATTTAAAAGAATAAAGTAAGCATAGGTCCCAGGATCACTTCAAGAATGAAGATCATAATTGAATACTAAAGTGTTCAATAACCAAATAATGTAATGCAAGGGCGTGTTGGAGTATATTACATTATTTGGTACATGCTAAAGTACCCCCATGGTACCTTTATGGTACATCTTGTACATATTATATTGGGGTTGTATCTTAGTTTAGAGTGTGAGTAATATTTTATGTAATGTAATAATGTGCAGGAAATGCACAAGTGTCATGTGAATATGTGTGCAAGTGTAATGTGAGTCTATGTGCACAAGTGTATTATATGTAAGAGTGCACAAGTGTCTTTAGATTAGAGTGTGCAAAGTGAAGAGTCATGTCTAGGTGTGCATACAAGATAGAGTCATGTGTATGCAAGTGTCAAGTAGAGAAGCCAAGAGTCATGAGACTTGGAATATGGAAAGGAATAGTTAAGTATCCAAATATTCATTCTATTATGGCTATATATTACTCCATAGAGGATCATTCTACATTGAAGATCCAATATCCTATTATAAAATGTAATAGTCAAGTGTTATTCTACATATTAATTTGCTCATATTATTATACTTACATTATTATCTTGATCTGACTGTATTGTGGCTATATTATATTTGGTCCTATATAATTTATCCTATGAGTTTTACAATAGTATTTAGGCTTCAAAATCCACCTCAAACCTCTCATAACCATCTTGCCAAAGACCGTTATAATAATCATCCTATCGATGCTTACATGGATAATGACATCTAAATTGCTCATTATGGAAAAGAAAAAAGAAAGCTATTGTGATTCATATTAGAACCTATTTCCTTCTACACCCAAAATCCCATATTGCTGACCAATGTGCCATGCACTCAACTAGGGATAAAACTCAAAATCGGTCCATATTCCATGCTTGGATCTATAAATATGTGTTAAAAACAATCCATATAGTGTTGAGCCTACGACCAATAACAAACAACTCCTTATAAAGCACACACATAACCAATATATCGTCCTTATTCAAATGTGATTAGCAATAAAATTTTTCCTTGAAAGAAGGCATCACATCATGATCAAAGAAAGAATACCAAAACTCTAGAATGTGAAACAAAATTAAATTTAAATTTTTTTGGTACCAAACTTGTTTCTTCCATCTAGTGAGAGTGTCGTGGCTTCCCTATGAATATTGAAGAGGATGATGCTGATCCAAATTTAAATATGTGTTCAAAAAATAAAAATACTTCAATGACAATAATGGAAATTATGATGTAAGCAAAAAATATCCAAAATTCCATAAAAAATAATGAAGAATAGTAAAAAAGGATCCCTCTTTGCCTCTTATGGTAATTATGCTTATGGAGATCTATGAAATAATTTTATTTAATATCAGAAGGAAGATTAAAGACTCCAAAAATGCTTTCTATTGACCAAGCAATTATGCTTCATTCCCACTTTGATACCATGTTGGCATTCACACATTTTTTTGAAACAAATGGAAGCATTCCATACACTCAAATTTTAGACAAAAAGTGCAAAAGAACAAAGGAAAATAAAAAGAAAGAAAAATTAATGGAAACTCTTAGGCACCATAAATGATGGCTTTTGAAGCCTTAATATTAATGTAAACTCATAGGATAAATTTCACAAGATCAAATATAAGATAGCCACAATGTAGTAAGATCAAGATAATGATGTAAGAAAAATAATATGAGCAAACTAATATGTATATCAAGGCTTATAATATATCAACTAACATTCATTAATGAGCAAAAATTATGAATGTAAATAGCTTGAATCATACATGTACAAAGCATGTAGCACAACTTACAATATTAGTTGCTCAAAATATATGCAAACTTCATTACTCCTCTTTCTCTTAAAAATATAACACTTCTCTTTACACTTGATGATAGATAATTGATATTGATCTTGATTCACTTCTTTGCTTCACTATGGAGTACTATATAGCCATAGTAGAATGACTCTTTGTATACCTGACTATTCCTTTCCATATGCCAAGTCTCATGACTCTTGGCTTCTCTACTTGACACTTGGATACACATGACTCTATCTTGTATGCACACCTAAAAACAACTCTTAACTTAGCATATTCTAATTTAAGGATACTTGTGCATACTTACATATAAGGCACTTGTGCACATAGATTCACATAACACTTGCACACTTACTCACATGACACTTGTGCATTTCCTACACATTATTACATTACATAAAATATTACTCACACTCTAAACTAAGACTCAATACTAATCTAATATTTACAAGATATACCATGAAGGTACCATGGGGGTACATTAGCATGTACTAAATAATATAATATACTCCAACACCCCCCTATATTACATTATTTGGTTATTAAAGACTTTAATATTCAATCTAGGTCTTCATCCTTCAAGTGACTTTGCAATGCAAGTGATATTTATCTTGATCTTCATTTGGTTCTTCTTCTTACTTGTCTTTATCATTAAATTCAGCTTCATGCATTCCAGTATTTTTAGCTTCAAGAGTATAAGTCTCTTCAACTTTCTCCTTGTCATCAAATTCTTGCTTAATAATATTTTATTTGCCTTTGTACTTAGAATAATATGATCCCTTTTCCTGTATTGAGACTTATTAGCACTCACTTAAAGTATCATAATAGATTCCTAACTTAGATGAACTTGGTTTATCATTGCATGCAGAATGAAAAATATTTTCTAGAAATGATTCATCTACTTTTGTTTTCTTCTTGAGAAATTCAATTAGCTCATTTTATTTCATATTTTATTCTTTATAAAACTTAAGTGTAAGCAATGCCATATACATTATGCTACCAATATCTAAAGGTATCATAATACTATATTTTCCATCATCAATTGCTTCAACAATTCTTGCATGCAAATAGTACTCAAATGTTTCAAAAATTTCATCCATAGCTTCACTATAGATTAACTTTGAGACCAATCATATTTTTCCTTCAGATTTATCAAGCAAACTTTTGATCCTAAATTTTATGACATCTACTTTTTCTTTTTGTATCATGGACTCCATATTTTTTTTATTTGTGGAAAACATCCCAAAAGGGATGCCACTTTCGGGTAAGACCCAAGGAGGCAGGGGTATCCATTCCGCCAAAAATGCCCAGGACTCGGACCTGGCCTACCACCTTTGACATACTCAAGGAGCAAACAAACACACAAAACCAATTTAAAAATAAGTAAATAACAACAAAAATAATAAAATAAAATAAAAAACATGCTCCTTGAGTGTGTCAAAAACAAAAGCACAACCAAACACGCACAATAAGATAAAAGAAACCACAACACGAACCACATAGAAAAACACAAGAACCACATAACAAAACACAAACAAGACAAAAACAACAGAACACTACAAAGACATAACCCAAAAAAAACATGAAAAATAAACACAACCAAAACCTAAAAAATAAAAAAATAAAATAAAAATAAAAATAAAAAACAACCAACAACAGACAATAAACAAAAACAAAAAACATAGAAAACACTCACACATAAAAACACGAATTAACACAAACAAAGAGAAACCCAAGAACAAGAACGAAAAAAACACAAGAACAATAACAAAAAACATAAAAAAAAACACAAAACAACAAAAACACAAGAACAACAAAAAACAACACAAAGAACACAAAAACAAAACAAAACAAAAGAACCCACCCACCTTAAAAAACTAAACAAAAAAAAAAAAAAAAAAAAAAAAAATTGAACATAACAATGACCTATCTAGACCAGAAGACTATTAAGGCAAGAATCAACAGAGGAAACAAAATAAAGAATAGAATGAGCTAGGGAACTAAAAAAACTGAATGAACCAAAGAGAAGCAAAAAAAAAACAAGAAGAAACTAGGTACCTTCAGAACTGGAGCCATCCAAAGAAATGATAGAAAGAAGAGCTTCCCTAATTTGAGAAGCCCACCATCTAGGAGGGTGGCCATAACAAGTAAGATCACCTTTGTCCAAAGCCCAATTAGCTAAAGCATCAGCACTCTTGTTTTGATCTCCGACCACATGATTGTAATCAACTTTCAAAAATCCCATCTGGATTAATTGAATCTTCTCAATAATTCTTTTTATTCTCCAATCCACCTTATGATTCTTAGAAGGAGTCTTCAAGAGATTAATCATAAGTTGAGAGTCAGACTCAACTAACACCTTTTCCCATCCAACCTTAGTAGCCTCCTGAAGGCCTCTGAGGATACCATACCCCTCGACAAGGTTATTGGAAAGAATACCCAAATTCTCAGCAAAAGTAAAAACCAGGGAGCCATCTGAAAGTCTACCAATTCCTCCCACACTGGCTTTTCCAGGGTTCCCTCTAGAGGCTCCATCGGTATTGACTTTTCCAAAATCCTTAGGAGGAGGTTGCCAATTTCTTGTCCTATCCATCTTACTAATACTCACATTCCCTTTAAGTTGGTTGCCCTTAGAAGATTTAATCTTCAATATTTGCATCACTTGATCCCATCTTTGGTGGGAGTTTTGGGGGTGATTAAGGAGTTGATGGACTGATTCAACTAAGTTGGCTATGGTATTTTGCCAAATATAGTGAATATCCTTCCTATCTTGATTAAAAATTTGGTTGTTCCTTTCATTCCAAATATTCCAAAGAAGAATGGTAGAACCCATCCAAACTAACTGCCTAATAAAATGATCAACACCCTCTTGATTAGGCCAATCCCTCCAAAGCTGTTCAAAAGTAAAAAAATTGGACCATTGTAAGCCAAGTAAAGTGGCCATTCTCCTCCATAGCTCAGAGGCTAAAGTACACTCAATAAAAATATGGTTGAGAGTTTCTACATTCTCTTCACACATTTCACATCTAAAAGGGCCATGAAAACCACGCTTCATAAGTTGCTCACCAGTAAGCACCCTACGATGCAATAAAATCCAATTAAAGAACCTCACCTTAGGCCAGAGCTTTTGAGCCCACAATCGAGAAAATATGTCAGAAGAATGGTTGGGATTATTATGGCATAAGGTCAAATAACCTTGAGCAACTGAATACTCACCCTTAGTAGTGTTGTTCCATCCAAAACAATCTTTTTCATGGGACCAAGAGAGGGATCTCATATGAAGGATGCCTTGGATATCTTGTCTTTGCCTTTCTAGGATTTGAATAGGCCAGTCCTCAATAGGGATCCAATATCTACCAACCTTTGAATTACCAGTATGGTACCGACAGTAATTAGCCACCTTTATCCAATTAGCTCGGTGAAGCTCCTCCATCCAAGGCCTCCAATCGGGAAACTGAGTTATCAAAGGCTTGTGACCATCCCAAGAATCTATCCAAAAATTTGCCTGTTGACCATTATGAATGATCCAAAATAATTTTTTCTTTATCAAATCCTCACCAGTCTTAAGAACTGCTAAAATGGGAGAACCTTTGGTAGGAAGTTGATAGCGAACAAGGTCTTCAGGACTTTTGTTCTCAGCATATTTAGCACGGAGATTATTGGCCCAAAGAGCATTGGGGTTATGCAACATCCTCCAATATAATTTAGCAGCTAAAGCTTTGTTGTTATTAATAGAAGACCAGAATCCTAACCCCCCTTCACTCTTAGGAAGACATAAAGTATCCCATTTCACCAAGGCCCATTTTCTTTTCTCCTTAGTACCACTCCAAAGGAAACGATGACTGATTTGATCCAATTCTCGAAGAACAACCTTTGGGATATTCAAAATGGAAGAAACATAAATAGGAATAGCTTGAAGGACTGATTTTACCAAGGTGATTCTACCCCTAGAAGAAAGCCACTTGTTGGTCCACTTTCCAATTTTCTTCTTGACTTTGTCCAACAACCAATTCCAATATTTATTTTTCTGCCTTTGAATATTTATGGGAATACCTAAATAAGTGATTGGAAGGGAGGTCTTCTTATATCTTAATTTATCCAAGACCATGGATTCTTGTCTAGCAGAGCAGTGAAAGAAAATAACTTTAGATTTGTCTTCATTGATCAACTGCCCAGTAGCCTTAGAAAAATAGCTAATGATTTGCTTAATATTAGAAGCTTCCTTAACTGTAGCTTTACCTAAAAGAGTAGAGTCATCCACAAATTGAAGATGAGAGATAGGTCTAGCTCCATGAGCAATGGTAACTCCCTCAAGGGTTTTGTTTTCCCTCTTTTTGGTTATAGTCCTACCCAAGCATTCAGCAAGAATGATGAATAAATAAGGGGATAGCGGGTCACCTTGCCTAATACCTCTGGAAGCTGGGAATGACTGAGAAGGCCTACCATTGATAAGAACTAAGTAGGAAACTGAAGAGATACATCCCATAATCCAATCCATCCAATCCTTAGAGAAACCAAATTGCCTCAAAACTTTGATAAGGAAGTGCCAATCCACTCTGTCATAAGCTTTGGATAAGTCTAACCGAATGAACATGGAAGGAGATTTTTGCATATCCATGGAATGGATGGCTTCTTGAGCAAGAACTATCTCATCTACTATTTGACGTCCTTCCACATAACCCCCTTGCTCTGGGAAATAATCTTATGCAAAAGAGGCTTCAACCTTTCTGCCATGATTTTAGTAATGATTTTGAGAAGAACATTACATAAAGCAATAGGTCTAAAAGTTGAGATATGATCAACCTCTTGAGCTTTTGGAACAAGAGTAATATAAGTTTTATTGATAACCTTCAAAATTTCTTTGGCTTTCTTGGCTTCTTCCACCACCTCTAATAAATCAACATGAAGGATATCCCAGAACTCTTGGTAGAACTCAATGGGAAAACCATCAGGACCTAGGGTTTTCCCTTTTTGCATTTTAAAAACTACTTGTTGAAGCTCATTGATAGTAACAGGAGCAGTCAAAATAGAGTTCTCCTCAGAAGTGATAAGAGAAGGGATTGCTTGAAGAACATTTTGTTGTGAAGCTGAGTCAAGAGGAGTAGCAACAAAAATATTGGAAAAGTAATCAACAACAATAGAGTTCATGCCATCCCAAGTATAAACAACATCTCCAGAATCTGATTTTAAGGAAGAAATAAAGTTGTGAGATCTTCGAGCTAGAAGAGATTTGTGGAAGAAATTTGTGTTTCGATCTCCTTCTTTGAGCCATTGAATTCTAGATTTTTGCTTCCATAAGATTTCTTCTCTTTTTTCCCATTCCTCTAACTGAGTTGTGAGTTTAATTTCATCTGCACTTCTCTTCTCTGTGAGGCCATCTAAATGGATTTTCTTATTCAAATTTTCAAGATGAGCAATAACTTCATGTTTTTTTTATGAACATCCCCAAACTCTTTCCAGTTCCAAGTCTTGATTTTGGATTTAATGTATTGCAGTCTTTTGGCAAAATAGAACATCTTAGTCCCATGCCTAGGTTTACCTTCCTTCCACCATTGTTGCACACGAGGTCTGAAGGAAATGTCTCTAAGCCACATTAATTGAAAATGAAAAGGAGAGAAACTCACATTGGTTTTCCACATTTCCACCATGACTGGCCAATGATCCGAACCAACATTATTAAGAGTCTTCACTTTAGGAATGTGACCATGGATTAAGAAATTTTCAGAGAGCAAAAACCTATCCAATCTCTCCATTATACAAGCTAAGCCTTGCCTTCTGTTAGACCAAGTCATAAGGCCATTATCTAGTTGGATATCCACAAGATGGAGGTTTGCAATATATTCGCTCATGAGGTCAGTGCTTTTGTCCAAATTTCTATTTCCCCCCTTTTCTCATCCAGAGAGAGGATGGTATTGAAATCTCCTCCGATCAAGATCCAAGCTTCAGGAAAATGAGAGATAATATGAGTAATATCCTTCCACTGTCTTCTTTTTTCCTCCAAAGAAGTCGGAGCATAAACAGTAATGCAGAGCATAATTTGGTTGGAATGTCTACTTTGAATAGCTATAGCCAACAAACCCCAACTGCCAACCATATGGTGAATAACTACCTCTTTTGGGTCCCAAAGACAAGCAATGCCACCGAAGTCCCTTGGGAAGCGAGGGAAACCACTTTTCTAGCTGGCCAAATTTTACTGGCAATTGAGTCCATATCCTCCATTGACATCTTTGTTTCTTGAAGGAAAACAAGATGTGGATGATTTATCTGAATCATTCTTCTAATTTCATTTTGTTTTGAAAGACTCCCTTTGAGTCCTCTAATATTCCAAGTGATGATCTTCATTAATACCAGGGCTAAAAAATTTGGGAAGGGCATTAATCTTACCTTCCTCTACAAGCTTTTCACCTTCTTTTACCATATGATATTGATTGGTCTTGCGACCTACTTTTTGATTAGAATCCATCTTCAATTTTTTTCCCTATTTCTTGACTTATTCCAATTGAATCTGAGATGGCTTCTAACCTTGAAGAATGCTCGTACACAGCCAAAATTTTACTAGATGGTTCAACGGAGTCTATATTGGGACCTGCATTATTTGAAGTTTTGACATTTGAAAGATTGTTTTTCTTGTGTAAATTTTCTCCCTTTTTTTCTGTTGAAAACCTTTGATTTGTTGGTTTGTCTCTGAGTTCTTCCCTTCATATTTAAATTGTGTTTCTAAGATTTCAGTTTCCATTATTTCCTCTTCCTCACTTGGGACATCATTTGTGGAAAGGATTTCAAACATATTAGCAGATGACTTTGATTGATCCTTCATAACTGGTTTTTTTTAGTGTTCTTCTTCTTAGGTATTTGGAAACTCGTTGAGTTTATATCTTCTTTCTTTTGATCAGGAATTTTATTTGGGCAAGCACTGGCCAAATGACCATATTCATGGCAAATTCTACAACGAAAAGGAATGTTCTCATAGTCCACTACTTGCTCCCAAGTGTCTTCCCCAAATTGTAATGTGATATTTTTAGGTAGGGGTTTGTCAAAATCCATTAAAACACAAATCCGAGCATAAATAATATGTTCAAAATTTTGAGTACAATCAGCAGTCATCATAAAAGTTCCTAAAGAGTTTCCAATTGAAGAAAAAATAGTAGGATTCCAAAATTCAATAGGGAGGCCAAAGAGTCTAACCCACACGGGAGCTATAGAAGGCATCTCTTCTTCGGCTTTAAATTTAGTATGCCAGGGCTTCATGAAAAGCCCTGCCCTTCCAAAAAACCAAGGACCCCCTTGAAAAGTTTTCTCTCTATCTTCATTATTAGCAAATAAAACAAGAAAATAACCATTTGGATAAATAGAGATTTGTAACTCACCTTTAGTTTTCCAGCTTTTTGCAGCCCAGAACTTTGAAAGCGAGATAGACTCGGACGAAAACCCACGAACCGACAAATTAGTCCTCTTTTTTCCAAATCTTCAATGCCAGTCTGAATGTTACCCATATCAAGCTTAACAATAGGAGTTCCATCAGCTGCTTTAAGACATCCTGACTCCATTTTCCTGGGATCAATCTTAGGCATTCTTAGAGGTTTATGGGAAGCCCTAAGATTGATATTAGCATTGGGCTGAGGCTGTCCACCATGGAGGGCATCCCTAAAATTCATTTTTGGGGCTGAGTCTTCAAAATTCTTACCCTTGACAGGGGTTTTCATAGTAGAATTATTTTGTGGGTGCACCTTAGCACCAGATTCACTTGAGATATGAGCCATTTTTTGATCAACTGCTTGAAACTTGTTTCGTGATCTCTTTAATCCTTGCCCTAGACGTCGTGGAAAGGTATGGTTTTCACTTTTCTTTTGTGCAGCAAATTGGAAGTCGTTGTCACTCAAGTTCATAGTATGATCTGTTGAAAGATAAATTTCTAACCCATATTGGATCCCCTGCAACATTTCTTGCTAAAATATTGAGCATAAACCACAAAAATATTGGCCGCTAGGGCCCGAAGGCCCTAAAAACCAACCTCTGGAGCTGCTTGCACTCAACCCATATGAAACCCTCACATAGTTGCTTGCCAAATATCTCGTTCACACATAGGGATGCTCTAGGATCTGTGTTGCTCCAAATGATATGAAAATTGGTGGAGACGTTCTAGGGTTTTTCAGGCATCTACCCTCAAAATTTTAGCTCAATCCGAGTCCGGATGAGTGAGATATGGCCGAAACGAGTTCGACAGTTTGGGCAGTCCTAAGAAAAATGTCCCTCCACAAATCTGTCAGTGTTTCCACTTTCTTTCCATCATGGACTCCATATTGTTATCCATTAAATTTGTAGATTTTTATTCCTTTGAGATAAACTACCTTATGACTCCCTAGGTTTAAATAAATCAAAGTTTCTAAATTAAAAAACCTATGAAGTAGAAATCCTTGTCTCCCAAATATTAGAAACTAAGAGTTTACAAAATTAATTTTCCTAAGTTTGAAGTTGAATACCTTTTGACTCCCAAATTAATTAATTTGCAAAAATTCAATAATCTATTGTTTCAAAAATCAATAAAGCAAATCAAATTCAAATTTATCTAACTTATGACTCCAACTCTATAATAATTCAATTTATAAACCTATTGATCTCTACATATAAAAAAATATTAAATTAAACCTTATCACTCTTTAATTAACTTTTACCTTTTCAAAAAACTTAATAAAATATTAAATTATTTACTCCTACCTTATCACTCCTTTATTAACTTAGAAAACCCTAAAATAAAAAATTACCTTCAAAATATTGCATAGCATACCTTATCTCCTTTAAATATTGTGAATACTATGAACTGTGTTTCCTCACTCATGTGGATAAATTTATTCAAATCCTTTGAATGTAATGTGTCGATGGACATTTCACTTTAGGTAGGCATAAACAAATGTTTGGATATCTTAATGTTCCATTACATTATGAACGTTATGTTTGCAGGTGGTTATGCATGAAGTATTTCTTGTTGGTGCTTCTCCCTCCATAAATAGTCTATGAGCATTACACTTCCTCCTTCCAATGATGTGTTCTACGAACACTCTATTCATTTATTCTCCATTTGGCATTGTGTAGAAAGCATTTGCTCATCCCTTGGTGCTTCTTTTTTCTGCATTGGTTCTTGATGTTTCCTCTTCCTATGTTGACTCAATTGCATATTTTTATCTTCTAACTATGTCTCTTGGTGTTAGCTCTTCCTACGAATTTTACTCTTCCAGTGATGGCTCTTGGATATTGACTACAATGATTTCTCTTCCTACATTGGCTTGACTATGGCTTTTCCTCTTCCAGCAATGGCTCGACTCATGGAGACTGCATAACTACTATGCTCTTACTGTAATTCTTCTTATTATGTTTGGTTGATGCATTGTATATTGCTGCTTATGCTTATGTTTCTTCTTTTTAAAGGTCAGGAAACACTCATGGTCATGTTAACTCTTCATTTGGTGGTGGATGCTCTATGTACTCCTCAATAATGCATTTAACTAATGGATTTTGAAGGATACATTCTTCATTTGGTGTTGGCTATACATTTTGTTTACTCTTTCATGTTGATGTACTTAAAATAATGCTACCCTAAAATTCTATTTCTAGGTATCCAAAAAATTTATCCTTTACACCTTGAGCATCTTTTCCAAGCCAGTGCCTTAAGCTTATATTCTTTCTTCACTTGCTAATTGTTGCTATACTTAATGCAATCTAGAGACTCTTCATGATCAACCGTATACTTTTGTTAATAGCTATTTAGGTATTATTTATTCAAAATAACTTCTATTTTATGGCTACTCATATCAAGTCATAATGTCAAGGTCTAAAACCTAAAACTTGCTAAATATTTTCCCATGTCAAGGTCTGACATCAAGACCTGAATATTCGCATAGATTGTCTTTATTCTAAATAGAGTTTTAGAATAGGTAACCTCAATCTATTTTTGTTCTTCTATATTTTTCAAGGTCTCTCTTCAAGACTTGAATATTTTTGCAACTTTTAATTAACCTCTACTTGATGAAAGCTGACTATAAGATAGATATATCAGTCCTTGATATATCCTTTTTTTGCTTTCTCTTACACTTGAAAATGAAAGTCTTCTCTATCTATTATAGGAAGCTTCTCACACTTCTGATGATCAATATCTGCTACAAATGTCTTAGGTCACACCTAAGAACCCAAAATAATGTCAAGGAAACTTAGATTTCCCTTATGCCTCAATTAAAATCATAATGTTTGGATTGTACCAAATCCTTCAACTTCCTCCTAAGTTAATAGAAATCAATGTTAAGGATTATCTATGTCCCTAAAATTCTTTTGATATCAAGGGTTGGTTATTTCCCTATAATGATCAACTATCTTAAAGTTGATTCACCCCAATAGTTGAGTCCTTGTCTTCATTGGTTATAATTGT
Source organism: Wollemia nobilis (assembly GCA_028583015.1). Taxonomy (NCBI): domain Eukaryota; kingdom Viridiplantae; phylum Streptophyta; class Pinopsida; order Araucariales; family Araucariaceae; genus Wollemia; species Wollemia nobilis. Next base: position 7,991,921 of record JAQPPZ010016467.1, on the reverse strand, counting down.
GGAAAGACCCTATAGATGAGTCCTAGTCTTCACTAGTTATTCTGCAACCATGGAAAGACTCTATAGTTAAGTCCTAGTCTTCACTAGTTGTTCCTTTAACTATGGAAAAACTCTAGCCTTTTTTCTTACCTTGATCTTACAGTAGAGTCCAAGTCTATCCCCCTTTAAAGTAGACCAAATTTAAAACAATTTTATCAAACTAAAAAAAAATGATTTTATATGCAGCTAAATAAATTCAACCTGTACAAGAAAATACTCATAGTAGCTCTAATACCACAGATGGATTTTGAAGCCTTAATATTAATGTAAACTCATAGTATAAATTTTGTAGGATCTTATAACCATAATGTAGTAAGATCAAGGTAATAATGTAAGCAAAATAATATGAGCAAACTGATATTTATATCAAGGCTTATAATATATAAACTAACATTCATTAATGAGTAGACATCATGAATGTAAATAGCCTAAATCATACATGTACAAATCATGTAGCACAACTAGCACTATTAGTTGCTCAAAATGTATGCATACTTTATTACTTCTCTTTATCTTTTAAATATAGCACTTCTCTTTATACTTGATGATATATAATTGATATTGATCTTGTTTCACTTCTTTGCTTCACTATGGAGTAATACATAGCCATAGTAAAATGAATCTTTGTATACCTAGCTATTCCTTTCCATATGCTAAGTCTCACGACCCTTGAATTATCTACTTGAAACTTGCATACACATGACTCTATCTTATATGCACACCTAGACATGGCTCTTCACTTAGCATATTCTAATCTAAGGACACTTTTGCACACTTACATATAAGACACTTGTGCACATAGAATCATATAAAAATTGCACACTTACATGACACTTGGGCATTTTCTACATATTATTACATTACATAAAATATTACTCACACTCTAAACTAAGACTCGATACTAATATAATATTTACAAGATGTACCATGAAGGTACCATGGGGGTACATTAGCATGTGCAAAATAATGTAATATACTCCAAAAATAAATAATCATTATAGTATCTATGGATAATGATAAAAAAAATCCAATACAATGGATGGAATGGTGGGGATATTTATTCCAATACCAAAACCCCAATTACATAAATAAGTTTAACCTAAGTGTAGAGGGGGAAAACTACCCTATTGTGTATGATTCTTGACTAGATCTGCTAGGAGCCGAGGTGAATTGTAGGGGTGTGTTATATTCTCTATACTCAAGGACATGAAAGGATGGGTTTACTAGGAATGGTTTTATGACTTACTCCAAGTTAGGGGTGGAAGTGTTTGATGTGTCAATTAAGCATACACCTATTGTTTGGCCATTCTAAACTAAACTATGAAAGTGAAAGAATAATGCATAACACACAAGATGCAAAAAGACAAGAGCTAATCCTAGTATGATTTTGTAATACAATGATGTATAGCCCTAGGATTGCAAAATAAAGTCCTTGAGAAAGGGTCCAAGGGAATGCAAAAATAATATTAAAACCCTAGATGTACACTATATGCTTTTATTCTTTCAAATACCTAGAAATTTCATCAAATGCTTTTCTTTACTCATGATTTAGGTTTTGATAAGAAATGAATTGAAAGCAAAAACCAAACAACCTAAAGTTATATTAGGGTACTTATCTTCTCCAATGGTTGATCCAAACTTTATATTGCATCTAGAATATCCAATGGTTTAAAACCCACAAAATAACTTCACAAACATTAGAAAATTTGATCAGCATTTGGGGGCTTGCTTAGGACGCTATAATACTAAGCTTGGAGTCGTAGCAATCACACCCTCTTGGTCATTTTATATGATCATTCAAAATAAAAATTGATCTTTGACCTTTGGAACATGTAAAAATAAAGTGAAACAAATATCTAACAGTAAATAAGGCTGGATGGACATAGTAGAATGCTAAAAATGCACAATGTAAATTAGGGTTTTGGGATGCAAAACTTGCCTCCAAGCTCTAATTTACCAAATTCATACCCTATAAATAGGAAGCATGAATATGGCTTACCAAATTCATACCCTATAAATAGGAAGCATGAATATGGCTTACCAAATTCATGCCCTATATGTGCGGGGTATGAATTTGGTTTAGATGCATTTTTCAGGCCTCAAAACAATGAAAAACTGAGCATAAAATAGCAAAAATAGACTTGCGAAGTAAACTAAAGTAAATGCAAAACATGATGAGTTGATGAAGAAATCAAGGAGTAATGAATAGGTGGAAGAATCTCTCTAATAAGGTTTATCTATCCACACATCAAGACTCCACTTAATCCCCAAGGGTAGCAATCACCAAAGCACAAAATAACAAAATAACTTTTAGTAGAAGAGCACTTTATAGCATGAGCAAATGAGTGAGTCAATAGGTAGAACCTATTAGAAATTGTTCCAGAAGTTTAGGTAATCCAAAACCTTATTTATAAGAGGTTTGAAGGGCATTATGTACAAGAAAATTAAATTTCATCATGGGAAAAGGCCGACCCCAAAATGGGTCGACAATATTGAGAAAATCCCTACAATACCAAATTCATGCCCTATCATTGTAGGGCATGACTATGACAAGACAAATTCATGTCTTATATATATCGGGTGTGAATTTGGTAAAGCTAAGGAAACAAGGCAAAGGGGGAAGGCAAAAGGGCCCCAAATTTGCACTTAGCAAGTTTGGGTGGCTAGCTAGGGGTCTAAGGAATATTTCACTCATTTTGATGGGTTAATTGTCCATGTCTACATTTACCCCCTCTTTGATGCATTTACAACCAAATAAATGCATAAAAAAAATATAGACTCCTATGGACGAACACAAAATGGGGTGGTCAGGTTTGGACAAAGGGGAGGTGCAAAAAGGGGTATTAAATTGGACACCATAAATTTACATGTAAAACAAGGTATTACTACCATTAATGCCTCTGAGGCTAGGGTGGCCCCTTGAGATTCAGAAGGAATGTAAAATTCCTATGAGAACTCAAAAAGAATGGACACAAAAAAATAAGGCAACAAAAAAAGAAAAGACACATTTTTTTGAAATCATGGACATAGTGAATGCAATGCATAATGATCCTAACTAATATGCAATGCAAGTTATAATGCAAGCTCAAATGAATGCAAGGTGGAATGAATGGATGAGTGGATGAAAAAATAAAAAAGGAAAACAATGAAAGAGAGAGGAAAGATGAAAGAAGAAGAAAGTGAAAGCTCCAAAAAGGTCAAAGAAAAAAAAAGGAAAAAAAATAGAGCAGAACCCTATGAGGATGTATGTTTGCATATGGCTGAATTGAGGCTACCCCTCACTAGTGGTCATGAAGCTATCATGTAAAGGTGTTATACTTGTTGATATGGACACATGGAGTGATACCTGCTATGGGTGTAGTACTCACTAATGGCCAAAGAAAATAAGGGAGATACCCATTGGGATATATGCTCACAAATGGTCAAATGGAGGCTACCCCTCACTCGTGACCATGAAGCTATCTTTTATGGGGTTGTCATGACCCGCCCTAGAAGGATCCTTTTACATGATGAATTAGGGCCTAATTCTTAGTTTTGCTAAGTTTTGTGAAGATATTTGAGGGTTTTGTGAAAGATTAATTTGAGGAATTATGTTTTAAAAAAAGAATTACAATTTAATTAATTATGTTTAACTAATATTATTGCATTTAATTTGGAATATTTTGGAATGTAGTTGCTTTTGTCTTCACAAAATTTGTCTAATTCTGATTGGACCAAAAGAGCACTAAGTTAATTTAATATTTAAGTATTATTTTATTAAATTAGGAGAATATTCTGTTGGCAATTTTGGGTACCTTGAGTACATTGCCTTTGCTCAAGTATAGTTGTTGTCATTGATGTCAAAGGAGCTCTTGGTAGTTGTTGTCTTTGATTTCAAGGAGTTCTTGGAGCAATTTGTTTTTATGTCTAAGTATGTGTTTTGATGAAGGTTTCAGCTGGTCAGTAAGTCTCCAAGAAAATCAGAGTAGCCCAGATTCTGAGAAGATCAAGAAAAAGATAAGTTAGAAAAAGTTTGCAGGCGGCTGGAAAAACTGTCACGATTTCGCGACATGTTTTAGGAGAGAGGAAGCATTGGCAAAACTGTCATGATTTCGTGACATGCTGGAAGGCAGAGGCAAAGCTAGAAAAACTGTCACTATTTTGCAACATGTTTGAGGAGAGAGAAAGTTCAGGCAAAACTGTCACGATTTTGCAACAAGTTGAGTTGGCAGAGTTGAGTTGCAGGAAGTGTCGCGATTTCGCGACAAGTTGAGTTGGCAAAGTTGAGTTGCAATAAGTTTCGTGATTTCGTGACAAGTTTCAATGAAGTTGTACGGATGCAGAAAGTGTCATGATTTTGTGACAGGTTGAGTTGGCAGCTTGTAGGTGGCGAAAGCGTCGCGATTTCGCGACATGTTCCAGTTTCACGAGCAATTGGCAGAAAAGTGCTTAAGGCAGCGAAAGCGTCACAATTTCATGACATGTTCTAGTTTCACGAGTAGTTGGCAGAAAAGAGCTTAAGGCAGCGAAAGCATCGCAATTTCGTGACATGTTCCAGTTTCATGAACAGTTGGCAAAAAAGTGCTTAAGGCAACGAAAGCGTCGCGATTTCGTGACATGTTCCAGTTTTGTGAGCAGTTGGCAGAAAAGAGCTTAAGACAGCAAAAGCGTCGTGATTTCGTGACATGTTCCATTTTTGCTAGTGCAAACCGAGGAAAGGTTGAAGAAACAAGAAGTGTCACGATTTCACGATAGAGTTGCTGATGACGTTAGCAAAAGCAGATGTGTCATGATTTCGTGACAAGAGCAGAGAGGAATGCCTTGCAGACTAAAGCATTGCAATTTCACGATAAGAATCATGATGACATCAGAAAAGTCAGGGAGTGTCACGATTTCGTGACAACAGGCTAAAGCAAGGTGTAATGCAGACTGTAGTGTCGCGATTTTGTGACAACAAGCTAGCGAAAGTGTATGGCAGGCTGTAGTGTCGTGATTTCATGACAACAAACCAAAGAAGGCGCACGACAGGCAGTAGTGTCACGATTTCACGACAGCAAGTAATACAAGGTGTACAACAAACAAAGGCGTAGCAATATTACAACATGTTTGAGTTTCATGCTAGAAAAGCTACAGAACAGCAGAGGCGGTTGAAGCCAACAGAGTTAACCTTTGCCGACGAAGTGTAAGGTTGTGCAGTCGATGATTGTTTTAAGGATTTACAGCCGACTAAGATCAAGAATTTAATCATGAATTATTGCTATAAAAGGAGGACTATTTTTGAGTTTTAGGTGTTGAATGTGCATGTCGAATTTGTGCAAGTGAATTCTGCTGTGCGCAAAGAGTAGTTGTATCGAATCGATCGAAGTGTGTGTTCAAAGTGTGACTTTCACAGAAGCAGAGTGGAGGAAGAAGTTTGATTGAGGAGAAGCAGACGGTGCGAAGAGGGTGCTGTAGTGGCTGCACATAGGCGCATAAGTTGCTGTGCGATCGAGTGCTGTAGTATTTACATAGACTGTGTAAAGAAAGTAGAGTGTGCAAAGACTACACTATGGTGGATGTGCAACGGAGTAGAAGCTAAGTTGAGAAGATAGTGTTGCTGCATTTTGCAAAGATTGCACTACTGTGTTAGCACAAAAGTTGAGAAGATAGTGCTGTTGTAAATTTGAGAAGACTGTGCTACTGTAGTTGTGCAGACAGTGAAAAGTTGTTTTCAACCAAGTGCAAAAAAGAACAAAGGAAGAGGACAATTGTGCCAGACCGAAGGACTGTGTTTGGTGCGAGATAAGAGGACCAGCTTTGCAGGATGACGAGTTGAAGACATAGATCTCCGACCGGAGCAGGGAAGACGGTGTCTTCCCGTGGATAGAGTTCCACTTGCTAAGGGCAAAGGAGATAAAGGTCTTCTAGAGGATCACCAAAGCAAAGAAAAATTAGGGGAAGGTGTCTCCTTTGAGTTGAGGCTCATAAACATTGTAATCGGGAAGGATTCCTAGAGGACTTTGATACAACTTTTAGAAGAAAAGTTTTATCCGTGGAGTAGCCCACCTTGGGTGAACCATGTAAATTGTTGTGTCTCTTTGTGAATTGCATTTTGTGCATTGTTTTACTGTTGTTATTACTGCTATCTTATTCTGCATGTTAATGGTTTGAAAGTTGTATTGATAGATAAAGTTAAAAGTGGTCTTATACTATTCACCCCCCCTCTCAGTATAAGCTTGTGTTCTTCATATTTATCCCTCCCTATGGTTGCTTCATAGTGGTTAAATTTAGTGGATATTCCCCTTTCTAAGCCTTAATAGTTTTGATTTTGTAATGTCCTTGGGAAGGGGGCACAAAAAAAAAGTCTAGTCACCTTATCTCCACTTTGATCCCCTTTTGACTTGAATAATATTTTAATTTTTTTCTTCTTCACATGGGGAGGTGGGAAGGAAATTATTTTTTTAATTAAGAGCATATTTCTTTGTCATGAAAAAACCCCTTTAAATTCACCATGAAGGATTAGTATAGGCGAGTCAAGCAAGGGAAGAAGTAATTAGGAGGAAGACACTTGGAGCTTGTTGATTTTTACAGGAGCTCTAGGTCATAGTCTCCTACCCATGCTTTGGTTTTGAATTTTGAATAGATGGATATGACTTATCTTGCTTTTTCCTCAATTTTAATACTATGGATGGTGTTTCTTTGAATAGCATATTTGCTTCATTTGAAAATCTGACTTATATACATATATATATGTTTTATGTTTGAATATATAAAATTTTTAATACCTGTTAGACATCTTTGAATGTGCTTGGAGTAGTGGTTTTGCTTGCTATTCTTAAGTGTTTATGCTTGTTGGAGGTTCTAAATACTTGCAATTTTTATGATTCTAGATTGTAATATTTTTCCTAGCCCTCTTGGATTGGTTGTTTCAAATGATATTATGATAATACTCTGTGTGAGCAATCCCTGATCCATTTTAGAATCCTTCATTGTTAGCATAGTGTTAACTCCAAGATATCATATCCAATAATCATGTTTTTATACTAACAGAAAGGGAATTATAGTTGATAACATTAGCTGAAAGCAATGGTAGTAAAATACCTATTGACCCCTCGATTCAAGTGTGAAGATGCTCTGTGCAAATGTATATGTGCTACATCCTTTTTCTTGAACTGATGATAGAATATTATCATGGTAGATATCTATACTTGTAAGCTTCTTAGGTTGATATTTTCAAATCCTTTAGGATAACCTTAGAGATTGTTGGTAAGATCCAAGACTCTATGGTTTCTCCCTGCTATAATCACCCAACAAAATCCTTGTGCTATGTTGGTTCATCTGTGTGATTAGGTTGTACATCATCCATGATATAAACTATTATTTAAGCCTTCCCTTATGGCATCTCTGGCCATTCAATGGAATTTTGTAATCCTTCCTATGAGGTTTTATGTCTTCGATAGCTAGCCCTTGAGCAATCGAAGTGCCTATTTGGTGCTCAACTTTGCTCAGGTGAAAGGCTTCTCAAAATCCATCCATGAGTATTATCCCACATGGGACATGCTAAGGTAGTGGTAAGCCTTAAAGGGATATTGGATCCCTAAGCTTATCGACCACCAAGTGGTGGTCAAGGATAGAACCATTTGGTGGTTTACCCTATGCTAGTTGGAGGTATGCATGGTTGGTTTTTTATTGCCACTTATTAGTTTCTCACTTCGATGATTGCCACTTCACTGCTTGATGTTAGGCTCACCCTACTATTTCTTATCCTCAAATTGATGATGCCACATGTCTGCTTGACCTCAACCCATAGATGTAACTTGGATGTTTGACACCTGTAGGTTTGCTTGGCATGAAATGGTTGAAACACAATTTGTTTATTTAGTGGGATTTATTGCATATTGCTCCTAAAGGAGCATTTAGTGAATTCATATAGGGAAAGCCTCACCTATTATAATAACCACGTGATGGTGGTTATTCTAGTCATGGAGGCTAGAGCATTTATTGCTAGGAACTGGCGAAGGTTTGACTAGTGAAGGTTTGACTTACTTGTTGGTAGTGGTTAGGGCATAGTTGCTTAGCATTGTATGGGTGGTTGACTAGTTATTTAGTTGATTAGAAATTGGATAGTTTTACATCTTAAAACCTTTATTTTGGAAAAATATATTTTAATATTTATAGAGCTCTTTGAAAAAAAAAATATTTATCAAACTATATTTTGCTTAAGAAGCTAGTTGAGCACTTTAAGACATCTAAGATAGTGGAAAAATTGAATGCATCCATAGGTCAAATTTTAGAGAAACTTTTATAGCACTTCGTGAAACATTTTGTGGTATCATTGAATGCATCTATAGGTCAATTTTTGGAAAAAATTTGATAGCAATTTGTGAAACATTTTGTAGTAAAATTGAATGCATACTTAGGTCAAAATTTGAGGAAATTTTGATAGCAATTTGTGAAACATTTTACAGTAAAATTGAATGCATCCTTAGGTCAAATTTTTAGGGAAAATTTAATAGCAATTTGTGAAACAACTTGTGGAATAATTGAATGCATCTATAGGTCAATTTTTGGGGAAATTTTGATAGCAATTTGTGAAACTTTTTGTGGAAAAATTGAATGCATCCATAGTTCAAATTTTTGGGGTAAATTTGATAGGATTTGTAAAACATTTTATGGAAAAGTTGTTTTGCTTCCATAGGTCAAATTTTAGGGAAAATTTTAAAGCTTTTGTAAAATATTTTAAGGTAAACGAATGTATCTATAGGTAAAATTTTGTGGAAAAAAATTGGATGTTAGATACATAGGACTTTGTGTTTAAAAATAGAATGATAAATCCTTTTATTTTGAAGGAAAATTTAAAGGATTATTGTGCTTAAATTTATATAGTGAAGATGAATAAGAACCTTATGTTTGAAAAATTGATATTCAAATGCATCTTCTAGTTTTGATTTAATAAATAATAGGTGGGAAATCCATTATTGGAAGGAATTAAGGGGTTCCTTTATGATTTTGTATAAATTAGATTAGATATAATTGCATTTGAAATTAATTTGATCAAGGGAGTATATTTTTGTGGAAAAAAGATATTAAATAGTAGGATGAATGTGGAATTCATACCTAGGGAAAATTATGGGGTTTCTCTTCCTTTGATGGTTTGTTTGTATTATGCATAATTACATTATGGTGAATGCTTGATGTATCATTGCAATCAAATGTGAAAATGCATACATTGCTTGATGATCGACTTTTTAGAAAAATGCATATAGGGAAAAACTACATGTATATCGTGAGTTGTCATGATCCCTTACCATCATCATCTAAGAGATGGAGAGGCCAATAAACTAGAGAAGAATTAAAAATTATTAGTATTGATACTTTTGATACATGTTATAATGAGGTTTGCTTAATGGAAAGCTTATTGTAAAGGAAATTTCTAGCATGAGTATTATCTAAAATCTGAAATGGATATGTATTATTTACCATATGTAATTGATGGAATTACTAATATAATCAATGAATGAATGTATGATGTAGCTTTACATTTTGATTCATGTTGTTATGCAAATTATCATGTTAATATTATTTATATTGCTTAAATAGGGATTACATCCTATCATTACAAATTAAGAATTGAAGTTATTAATGATGATAATTGTTTAGTTGATGGATAGACTTAAATTACCCTATTATTGAGAGAGTGTGAGTGAGAGAGGATTAATCATGATTATAATAGTTATTCCAACCCTAAGGTTGTTATGTGGAGATAACACCTTAGGTTAACGCATAAGGTACACTAAGAGTATGGATCTCTAGTGTTACTTAAAGATGTAAGATTCTTATGCAAAGTAAGTGGAGTGATAGGCATCTAAAATACCTATGTGAATTTTTCATGAAAGAATGATTACCACCTTAGTTACCCCATCAGGGAGATGAGATAACTAAACACTTTATATTTGTACCTTACTCATTAGGTTTAAAAAAACAATTCTCTCGAGATAGTTGGAATTGAGGTTCGTCACATTTGGTATTAGAGCAAGGCTAAAAAATGGATGCTAGTATAGGATTCAGGCTAGTAAAAAGATTGCTCAATTAAATTTTAAGGTTATTTGAACCATAGATAATTTTTTAGTTGTTAAAACTATGGTCATAGGATTAAAAGCTTCTATGAAATAACTCTAGGTTATGGGGCTAGAAATTACTGTAGGTAAAGCTAAATATTGCTCTACATATTCCTAGATTTTTTATGCTTTTGTTAGGGCACCTTGCACAGAGCAAGTATAGCCTTCAATATTAATAGGTGTTATGTTAAAGCATATCTAGGAATAGTATCTTGTGTAGAGCAAGAATAATCATAATAATTATAGAATGAATAATAAAGGATAAAATTTTTGAGATGGCACCTTACAGATAGGCAAGCATGACCTAGATCATTGTTAGCAAGGTGATAATCGTCAAAATTAAATTGGCACCCAAGGATGAGGTGTATAAATAGATCTGTACAAGACTGATTTATGGAGTGATATGAGGAAACATACAATGGGTTAAAATACCATAAAGAAGGTACATGTGAAGAAAATAATAGGATTTCAATCATGATGGGAAACATTGTAGCCCTAGGTAGCTTAGAGAAATGAAATATCCCTAATTATTTAATATGAGAATGATAATGGTTGACCAAATAGGAATAAGGTGGCTCAAGATGATTGAAACATGATCCATAGAGGATGAATGTAGAGACTTGAGATGATCGAGATATGATCAACTAGATGGATAAACAAGATCGATGTGTCATAAACTGGTGATTGGTTAGACACTTCACATTGATCAAAAGAGTAATGCTAACTCCACAACATCAAGAAAATGGGTTGAATATACAAAAAATCTTAGAGTATTTTTATTCAACACAAAGGAAAGAATTAAATTATCAACTACTCATGATGTTTAATGTGATTATACTCGTATTAGGGGTTTTTATTGTTAATATTTTTTACATTTAGATTAAATCCCATAGTATGCTTTGTAATTCTTCTACTTATGATTGCTGATCTATTGGTGCATACACTTTGAGAAGAGAAGATGGATTCTGCTGATGCTAGAACAAGATGAGAAGGCAATGCAGAGATAGAAGAAATAAGGCCACTAAATATTATTAGACCATGCAACACATTTAGAGCTATATTTTGGGATGTGCAAAATATGTTGGATATTGATGATTGGCAGTGATTGAGAGAAATAGAATTAGAAGGAGCAACACATCTAGAGCCGGTGCATGCTGATAGATGCTATCTATTGATCTTGATCAAAAAGTGGAATATCAATAGGGGGACATTCCAATTACACACTGAAGATATGACCATCACTCTAGAAGATGTATATGAAATATATTGGTTACTAGTAGAGGGGTGTACAGTGATTGTTGCAGATGAAGAAATAAAGGAGTGGATTTTGAAAAGGGTGTTTGGGTTAGATTAGAGAAATGTGAACATTGAGAAAGGTAATATAATGTATGAACTGTATTATGCGTTTGACAAACTAACACATAGACAATATATGATGATGACACTTATATCAAGCATTATTTTTCCTAATTTACTAGGTGCATGATTTCCCTGGAATATGCTAGGAGTGGTGTAGGACCTAGTGGAGAGTTCAATTGTGTTTGCATGGGTACCAAACTTATTTTCCCAAACTTATAGAGAGTTATTCAAGGTGTTAATAATGGAGTGATCAGGTATGAGTTATTATCTCTTACTGGAAGTATGGACCTAGGAAAATGTGGTTGTGGAAAGACCTCAAGGATTGCATTATGATGCACATAGTTTGGTAGGGCTAGGGGTGATTTATGCATTAAGGTGGAAAAGGGAGAAAAATTTAAACATTAATAGACCACCTAAAGGTAATAGAGAGTGGTATAAATCTATTTGGAAAATTTGCAACCCCAAGATGTGATCTAGAGACCATGGAGGAAGGGCCTAGTATGGGCAAAATATGAACTACAACTAGCTCATGTACGACAAGCAAGATAGATGATAGGGATAATGAGCATGAATTATGAGTATTTTCAATATACTCAAGGATTACGATAGTTTGATATTAGATAAATAATATCAAATCCACTTGTGATCTACACAAGAAAAGGAAGGAATAAAGTAGTACCTCCACAAATGGAACCATTAACCTTAGAGGTAGATGAGGTCATATGGGTACTAGATGAGGATAATGTTGGTACAAATCCAAAGTATGATAGATGGTGGGCCACACAACCATGGAAAAAAGAGGAAAGTGCAAAGGAAGAAAGTGGTAGAGTAGCAAGAGAGATAGTTGAGACCATCAATGAAGAAGAGTATATACCTAAGGGTATAGAAAGGGAAGTAGAAGAGAAAATTCTTAAATGTCATTATGTCATTAAGTAGAAATAAAAGTGGGTCCATAATACTTTTAATAATATGATGGTTGGCCTTCCATTATGGATGGACTGCACGAAGTAAAATCTTTGAGACAACAAGTTTTTTAAGAACACAAGCTTATACTGAGAGGGGGGGTGAATAGTATAAATCAACTTTTACTTTTCTTTTAAAAACAATATTATCCACTATTATCAATGGAAATATCAATAGTAGTAATCAAAGCAATGCATAAATCATCACATATAATAGAGACACCAATTTAATGTGGTTCACCCAATGTAGGATATTCCATGGAGAAAATATTTCTACTAAATTTTCTCAACAAATCCTCTTAGGAATCACTTCCCTATCACAATGTTTATGGATCTATATACAAAGGAGACACCAATCCCATAATGGTCTGATTTATGAATCTCTCTCCATAGGAGAACTCTTCCCCTTTTCTATAGTTCATGGAACTTGATTTAGGAGAACTCTTTCTCCTCAACTGGTTCATGGATCTCTCTCCATAGAAGAAATATATATTCCTAGCTACTTTGTAGATCACACTCCACAGGAGAAATCTTTCCTATTGCTCTGGTTCATGGATCTCTATCCATAGGAGAACTCTTTCTTCTTTGCTCTAGTTGGTTATCTTCTAGAAGACTACTACCCCCACTGCACTGGCTTGTTTATATCTCTTCACAGAAGACCTCTGTCCTCACTCAGAATACCTCTATCCTTACTACCCTAACTAATGGATCTCTTTCCACCAGAGAATACTATCCTCTACTCTGTCACCTCCAAATATTGCTCTAAACTCTATCTCAGATATGAACCAAATACTATCCTCAATCTAGTACAAGTCTGCTCTAACTCTATCTCAGGTCTAGCACAAATATACTCTCAAATATGCACCAAACTCTATCCTAAAATATTTTATCAAGCCTTAACACAAAGCTTTATCCAATCACAAATCAACTCTGATCATATTTACCCCAAGCCTTAACACAAAGCTTGAACAATTCAATCAACTCCGCTCTCAAGTCTTCACAAAGACTTACCTTAAATATACCCTCAAGTCCTCTCAAGAACTTTCTCAATCTGCTTTCAAGTCTTCACCAAGACTTGTCTCAAATATGTATACAAGTCCTCTCAAGAACTTGCTCAATTCTTCTCTCAAGTCTTCACTAAGACTTGTCTCAAATTTACCTACAAGTCTTCACCAAGACTTGCCCAAATTTGCCTACAAGCTTTCACAAAAGCCTGCTCAATTTTATCCTTAATATTTCACAAAAGATTACTCAAATATGTCCTTAATATTTAAAAAAATCTTACTCAAATTTGCTCAAACACATGCTCAAAATAGATCACAAGATATGCTCAATCAATCTCAAATCTTGCACATAATGTTATCAATTGTTTTGTCTAATCTTCAAAGTAATTCCTTTAACTTGAAGTATTTTAGACACATTATACTCATAATTCATTTAACCTCTAGAATATATAGATAATGATGTACTCTATCAAAAACTCAATATGTTCTACTCAATAATTAAGTCTACCGCTTTCACAAATCTGGTTTCTAAAGTTTGTACAATCACTTTCAATATCACTCAAAACCAATGCTTAAGAATTTCACTCATTCATTCAATCAATGAAACACAACTTGCTCACAAACCCTAAACAAGTGTTTTCATACTTATTCAAAAAAGGTGCACAAAGTGGGTTTCAAACCCTAACTCAAATAGTCCTCAATATCTATCTCAAATATTCTCTAAACATTCACCAATGAAGCATATAATAATTCACTCAATATTTCCAACAATGCTTATCAAACAATCCTTTTCACTCCACCTTGTATTTCCCAAAATTCATTCCAATATTTAAAACAAAATATGATGTGCCCATACCTTTTTGCTTTGATGGAGATATGTATTCAAAACCTGTTTTACTTGCAACAAAACCCTCTTGCCAATTCTAGGTTAGATAGCAACAATCTATCTCAAAATTTCCACACAAATATTCTCCTCAACAATTATTTCACCATTCAAGATTTACAATAAAATATCAAGTCTCAAATACACCTTATAATCTCCAATCCTCTCAAAATAACATTCAACACATAAAAACAAAGTTCCTTTGTTAACACCTTATAATCTCCAATCCTCTCAAAATAACATTCAACACATAAAAACAAAGTTCCTTTGTTAACACCTTATAATCTCCACTCCTTTATTTTTCTAAGCATCAAAATAAAATATTGTTTCAACAATCCTTGAATCCCTATGCATTCCACCTATGCACTTTATAATTATCATGTGGCTTATATATTATGTGTGCCTTCCAAACCTTGGCAAATTTAAATTATAACATGCATACCTTATAATCGTTGGCTCACATCACAAAAGGATTATTGCGCACGTCTTCAATTGTGCCCAAACTCGAACCCTCAACCAAAGCCATCATAGCACCTTATTCCAAGGTAAGCTGCCATGTGGGCTACATGGCCACACGTGGACCCAAGTCCACCTTCTCTTACTAATGACACCGCATGGATTTCGGTGAAAACAAAAAGCTTCTACTCCTTTGTAAAATACAAATTGTGTGGGATTCGAAACCATGATCTCCCATTTTTGAGTGCCTTAGCAAACCTTCAACCACCGTCTACGCTATCCAATGCCTTGGAATGGATTTGTCACGTCACATGGATTTCAACACGAGTTTACCTCCTTTAATTTAAAACCTCACGAATATACTCTTCTTTTCAACAATGTAGTGCACGAATATTATATCCACCTTGGCATACGAAATAACATTGTAATTTGGAAATGAAAATCATTTCCTATTTATACTTTATCCTTTGCACTTAAACATGTCGGCCCATTCAAATTTTGAATTTCAAATTCGAATTTAAATTTTAACCTTGGCGCCTTTTGATTATTTAAATTAAAATTTTAACCATAGGTTAAAATATTTTAATTTAAATAAATTAAATTAAAACCTTTATAATCTGCTCAATGGGTCTTTTCAAGGATATATATTTTTAATGATTCCTTGGACCTTGTTATTCTTCACCTCTTCCTTTTGCCCAAAATATTATACTATTAAATATTATAATATTATTATTTTTCTTTTAACCACTTCCTTGCCTTTTGGAAAAACAACCTTCTGACATCAATGACGACAAAAATGGACATCAAACCTCTTGACATCAATGACAACAAAACTTGCTCAAATTTCCAAAATATCCTCCTTTGTCTTTGATGGCAACCCTATTTTTTTAAACATTCCTTTTAATTTTTTAGTTTTGATCCCCCTGAAAAACTTCTCCTCCTAACTGAATTCTCTCCCCCTAACTCAAATCTCTCCCCCTTTGACATCAATGGCAAAGGGCCACCTTTGGGGCTAAATATAAGAATCTTAGCTCAGTCCCCTCCCCACCTCCTTTCCTTGAGGTGATTAAATTTTGGGTGGGAGTATTTCTACTCCCAACATACAATGCTATTTTTCTTTGTCCACATTCCTCCTCAACTGATCCTTTTGATTCCTTTGATAATTCATGTTCTTGCTTGTCTCTAGAAATTTTATTCTACACCACTTAGCCATATGCCTAACATTATTGCACTTATAAAACTTAATGTTGTGGTTCCTTGAAGGTGCAAATGTCTTGAAGTTCCTTTTAGTGAAGCCATATCCATTCCTATCATGAACCTTGTAATTAAATGATTTATGACCAAACTGATTACAAGAGTAACAATACCCTTGAAAGAGATACCCATTTCTAAAATTTCTCTTGGTGAAATCAATACCAAAACCATATTCCTTCTTTTCATGTGTCCTGCACTGCATAGCCTTCTGACCAAACCTTTGACATGAGAAGCGATATTCTTTGAATAAATCTTGCCTTGACCCCATTGGTCTCTTTGTATCTTCTTCCATGTGATGTTCTCTATTCCTCATTTGTGCATTGTTTCCTTCCTTGGTGAACCTTCTATTTTTCAATTTATCCTCATAAGTATCACTTTCTCCTTTACTTTCTTATTTTGAATCTTCTTCTTCTTTGAAGCTTGAGTTTGACTCCTCTCCTTTTTCTCTTTGTCCTTCTTCAAAACCAAGTCCTGTCTTGTTTAAAGAATATCTTTATACATTGATAATATTATCCAAGGTCTTTGAGCTTTTCCCAAACCTGTGTAGCTTGTATTTAGACTCTTTCACTTCCTTTCTTAGTGAAGCTACCTCATGCTCTAATTTTTCACATTCTAAGACTTTTACCTCTAACCTTTCTTTAAATCTCCTTGTCTTAGATATTGAGTTTGTCAAATCTTGTATAAGCTTTCCTTTATCTTCATCACATTCTTGAAATTGAACCTTGAGTTTTGAATTTTGCTTTCTAACTTTTCTTAATTCCTTAAGAGCAAAAATAAGCTCACCTTCTAGATCAACTACTCATTCTTCTTCATTTTTTGATTCTACCTCTACTTATTTGTCTTCAAGAGCATCCTCATACTTTTCAAATTTATCTCCAATAGAAGCACTTCCTTCTTCCTCTATTGCCAAGAAGATAATTTTTTCTTCATTATATAAGGATCTTCCATCACTATCACTTGAATGTTAGTCTTACAATGGCACTGAGAGGGGGGGTGAATCAGTGTAGCTAATTAAAAACTTAAATCTTCATCTCTTAATTCAGAACTAATGAATGCTTAAAACCAGATGCAACAAATGTAACAAGATAGCAACACATAACACAAGATTTAACGAGGTTCACCAGTTTTGGCTACTCCTCAAAAATATACTGCTTGGACTCCCATCCAAATCCAGACTTTGCAAAGCACCAACTTCACAATCAGTTTACCAGAACCCACTAGAAGGAGCACCAACCCCTAATTTATCTGCACCAACAGAAAGGAGCACCTACCCCTAATTCCAAGCACCAACTTGGACTTCTATTTTAAATCTTGATTGACATAAAACTGCCTTCTGTGTTACAAGACCCTCACTTGTCTAGCTTAACTCAAATCAATCTCATGGAAGCATACACTCTTTTACAACTCTACTTACTGCACACTTACAGCCCTTTCTTATAGCTTACTCTTGCAGCTCTCACAACTCTGTTTACTGTACTCTTACAACACTCTCATAACTCACTTACAGCCAACAACACTCTTGCTCTCTGCTTACTTCATTCTTACAACATTCTCTCTACTACACTCTATAAGCTTCTCTATTTTAGCCATGCTTTCTATACTCTTTTTCATAGCACTTTCCCTCTATTCTCCAACACGCTGCTCGCTCTTCCCGCACGAAGCTCAACCTACTACTTCATGCAAATCTACTTTTATAACTGTGTTTTGTTTCTATTCTTAACTTCCATATTCGTGCATGCAGCCTATTAATAGTAACGGCTCCTTTATTCTCACATGCAATCTTATTAATAGAACGGTTCTTTGTTTGGGCTTCGAGACGTTTCTCTGTCCAACTCGTGGTCTTCGTCTGATGACTTTCAGTAACCACTACTTGCATGATATTTCTTTGTAATGGCTCCTATAACTGCAGTAATGACTTCTGTTTACTGTCACTGTAATTGCCCTTATAACTGCCGTAATTACTTCAGTTCACTATTCTTATTTAACTGCATGATTTCTATCTGTAAATGCACCTATAACTGATGAACTAACTTTAGTTAATTCTTCTAAATTTGGTTGCATGTAATTCATTTGCAAATGCATCTATAACTGTCACTTTCCTTCAGTTAACTTTACTTCGGCTGGGTTCTACTTTTTATCACGCAGAAACATGTCGTGATATCGCGACATTTCTGCCCCTTTAACTCTTCCTTGGCATTTGATCGCAAAAACAAGACATGTCACGATATCGCGACATTTTTTGCCTCCTTGTTCACTTCTTGTCTTGCACCCATGAAAACCAAACATGTCACAAAATTGTGACACTTTTTGCTTCCTTGCACTTCTTTGTCTTTCGCCCACAAAAATAGAACATGTCGTGAAATCGTGACACTATCGATTCCTTGCACTCTTCTATGCAAGCACTAGCAAAAATAAGACATGTCATGAAATCATGACATCTTTTCTTGCCTTATGCCTTTCTCTACCTTTCGCCTATGAAAACAGAACATGTCGCAAAATCGTGACACTTTTGCCTTTGAGCTCTTCCTCCTTGAATTTGTTGTGAAATCGCGACGCTTCTGCTTCCATGCTCCTTCGTTTTGCTTTTGTCGTGAAATCATGACACTTCATCCTTCTCCTCTTTCTCTTCGCTTTGTACCATGAAAATGAAGCATGTCACGAAATCATGACACTTCATCCTTCTCCTCTTTCTCTTCGCTTTGGACCACGAAAATGAAGCATGTCGCGAAATCATGACACCTTTTTCTATCGGTCTCTCTCTCCTGCATTATGTCGTGAAATCGTGACACTTTTCCTCCTTAGCGCTTTTCTTCTCATCGGATCGTGAAAACCCGACATGTCACGAAATCATGACACTTTTCCTCCTTAGCGCTTTTCTTCTCATCAGATCATGAAAACCTGACATGTCATGAAATCATGACACTTTTCCTCCTTAGCACTTCTTCTTGCAAATTGTCATGAAATCGCAACACTTTTCCTTGCCAGCTCTTTCTCTCAAACATGTTGCAAAATTGTGACAGTTTTCTTTGCCTGCGCCTTCTCTCCAAACATGTCACGAAATCATGATAGTTTTCTTTGCCTACGCCTTCTCTCCAAACATGTCGTGAAATCACGACAATTTTCTTTGCCTGCACCTTTTCTCCAAACATGTCACGAAATCGTGATAATTTTCTTTGATTGTGCCTTTTCTCCAAACATGTCACGAAATCACGACAGTTTTCTTTGCCTACGCCTTCTCTCCAAACATGTCACAAAATTGTGATAGTTTTCTTACTTGCCTTCTTTACTTCCAACATGTCATGAAATCGTGACAAATTTTCCACTTGTCTTCTTTGCCTCCAACATGTCACAAAATCGTGATAGTTTTTCTACTTGCCTTCTTCTCTGCCAACATGTCGTGAAATCGTGACAGTTTTTCCACTTGGCTTCTTTGCCTCCAACATGTCACGAAATCGCGACAGTTTTTCTAGCATTTTCTCTCTCCTCCGAGATGTCACGAAATCGCGACAATTTTGACAGCATTTTCTCTCTCCTTTGAGATGTCGCGAAATCATGACAGAAAACATGTCGCGATATCGCGACAGGTTTCTTACTTGTCTTTTTCTTTGATTCTTTGAATCTGGGTCACTTCTGTCTTCTTGGAAATTTATTGTACATGCTCTGACTGCTTTGAACTCTTGTTCACTTCATCAACCGATCCATCTAATAACCTCTGCACTCCTGTCCATTTCATCAATCGATCCTCTGTCTATGTTGACACCAATGACAATTACTTTGGCTGCACCTTGCTCAACAATGAACTCCTGTTTATTGCACTTTAGCTGCACCTTGCTCATCAATGAACTCCTGTCCATTGCATCAACTGATCAACCTAACTGTGTTGAAAACAATGACAATACTTTGGTTGCACCTTGCACACAATCTCCCCCTTTGGAATTGTTGGCAACACACGTAATTGAGTGCAATTACCTGTAACTCTTTGATGAATATGGAGAGCATCCTCATACTTTTCAAATTTATCTCTAATAGAAGCACTTCCTTCTTCCTCCATTGCCAAGAAGAGAATTTTTTCTTCATTATCTGAGGATCTTCCATCACTATCACTTGAACTCTAGCCTATCTTATCTGCATAGAAACTCTTCTTATACTTCTGAAAAAACTTCTTTTCATGCTTGTTTTGTCCATACCTATTTTTCTTTTGATGCTTGGATTTTCCTGCTTCACTGTTCCTATGATCCTATTCCTCTTAACCACTGCTACTTCCATCTTCTAGATAGTTAGATGCATAGTGATCATATTTAACACAATTGAAACACTTAACTATTTTTGTACCTTTGTGCTTTCTTGATTCCTTGTTTCCTCTACCATAGTTTACTTCTTCATCACTGGATGACTCATCAATTGAATCTGACTGCTTATCCTTTGTATTATTTGCTACTTTGAGGGTTGGTTCTTTCTTGGGGATAGGATCCTTTCCTATTCTCATCTCAAAAGCTATGATATTTCCATGTAAATCATCTCTTATCAAAGTTTAAATATCTCTTGTTTCTTCTATGACTGAAACCTTTTCACTATACCTCTTAGGGAGTGACCTTAAAACCTTTTGACAAACATCTAATTCTTCAAATTTAAACCCAAGTCCTCGCATGGAGTTAACAACCTCATCCACATGAAGCAAGTATGTAGCAATGTCTTCCTCATCCTTCATCTTCAAGTCTTCAAATGTTTTCTTGTGATTTTGCAACTTTGCCATCTTGACCTTTTTGTCTCCCTCATATGTTTTCTTCAACTTTTCCCAAATCTCTTTTTCTGATGTGTAATAAATAACTTTTACAAAATTTTCTTCATGTAAAACACTTAAGATTGAATTCATTACCTTTGAATTATTTGGATGTAGAAGCTTACCATATTTATATATAGGAGGATTAGCTAGTGGGGTGTACCCATCCTCAACCACTTGCCATGTCTCATTTTCTTGTGCTATTAGGTAAATATTCATTCTTACACTCGATAATGCATAATTATTCCTATCAAAAATTGGTGCCTTATTTTCTGAAGATCCACTCTATGATGCCATATGTGTTCCTGTATACTTTTCCTTCAAGTTGTTAAACTCTTCCAAAGGAACCCACTCTGATACCAATTGAAGAACACAAACTTATACTGAGAGGGGGGTGAACAGTATAAGATCAACTTTTGATTTTCTTTCCCAAACAATATTATCCAATATTATCAATAGAAATATAAATAGAAGTAATTAAAGTAATGCATAAACCATCATATACAATAGAGACACCAATTTAAAGTGGTTCACCCAATATGGGCTACTCCACATACAAAATATTTCTACTAAATTTTCTCAAAAAATCCTCTTGGGAATCACTTCCCTATTACAATGTTTATGGACCTCTATCCAAAGGAGACACCAATCCCCTAATGCTATGATTTTTGTATCTCTCTCCATAGGAGAACTCTTTCCCCTTTTCTCTAGTTCATGGGACTTGATCTAGGAGAACTATTTCTCCTCAACTAGTTCGTGGATATCTCTCAATAGAAGAAATCTATCCACTTCATAGGATAACTATTTCCCCTTGCTTTGGTTCATGGATCTCTATCCACAGGAGAACTCTTTCCCCTTGCTCTGGTTCATGGATCTTTATCCACAGGAGAACTCTTTCTCCTCTGCTCTGGTTGGTGATCTTCTAGAAGACTACTGTCCCCACTACATTGTCTTATGGATCTCTCTATATAGAATATCTTTTTCCTCACTCAGAATACCTCTATCCTCACTGTCCTACCTAATGGATATATATCCATTGGAGACTACTATACTTTGCTCTGTCACCTCTAAATATTACTATCAACTCTATCTTAGATCTGCACCAAATACTATCCTCGGTATAGTACAAATCTACTCTAACTCTATCTCAGGTCTAGCACAAATCTACTCTCAAATATGCACCAAACTCTATCCTCAAATATATCCTCAAGCCTTAACACAAATTTTGATCCAATCACAAATAAAATCTTCTTAGATTTACCCCAAGCCTTAACACAAATCTTGAAAAAATAAATCAACTTTGCTCTCAAGTCTTCACAAAGACTTACTTCAAATCTGCCCTCAAGTGCTCTCAGGAACTTGCTCAATCTGATATCAAGTCTTCACCAAGACTTGTCTCAAATCTATCTACAATTCATTTCAAGAACTTGTTCAATCTGCTGTCAAGACTTCACCAAGACTTGTCTTAAATCTGCCTACAAGTATTCACCAAGACTTGCCCAAATCTGCCTACAAGATTTTATAAAAGCTTGCTTAATTATGTCCTTAAGCTTTCACAAAAGCTTACTCAAATATATCCTTAAGCTTTAACAAAATCTTACTCAAATATGCTCAAACACATGCTCAAAATAACTCACAATATATGCTCAATCAATCTCAAATCTTGCACACAATATTATCAATTTCTTTGTCTAATCTTCAAAGTAATTCCTTTAACTTAAAGCATTTTAGACATATTCTAATCAGAATTCACTTAACCTCTAGAACATATAGAGAATGGTGTACTCTATTAAAAACTCAATATGTTCTACTCAATCATTAAGTCTATCGCTTTCACAAGTCTGGTTTCTAAAGTTTACACTATGCTCAATAATTTCACTCATTCATTCAATCAATGAAACACAAATTTCTCACAAAACCTAAACAAGTGTTTTCATACTTCTTCAAACAAGGTGCACAAAGTGGGTTTCAAACCCTAACTCAAATAGTCCTCAATATCTATCTCAAATGTTCTCTAAACATTCACCAATCAAGCATATAATAAATCACTCAATATTTCCAACAATACTTATCAAAAAATCCTTTTCACTCCACCTTGTATTTCACAACATTCATTCCAATATTTCAAATAAAATATTATTTGCCCATACCTTTTTCCTTTGATGGAGATATATCTTCAAAACTTATTTTACTTGCAAAAAAACCCTCTTGCCAATTCTAGGTTAGATAGCAATAGTATATCTCAAAATTTCCACACAAATATTCTCCTCAATAACTATTTCAACATTCAATATTTAAAATAAAATATCAAGTCTCAAATACACCTTTTAATATCAAATCCTCTCAAAATAAAATTCAATACATAAAAACAAGGTTCCTTTGTTAACACCTTATAATCTCCAATCCTCTCAAAATAACATTCAACACATAAAAACAAAGTTCCTTTGTTAACACCTTATAATATCCACTCCTTTATTTTTCTAAGCATCAAAATAAAATATTGTTTCAACAAAAATTATGAATCCATATGCATTCCACATATGCACTTTATAATTATCACATGGCCTCTATATTATTTATGCCTTCCAAACCTTGGAAAAATTTAAATTATAACATGCATACCTTATAATCGTTGGCCCACGTCACAAAAGAATTGTTGCACACGTCTTTGACTGCGTCCAAACTCTAACCCTCAACCAAATCCACTGTAGCACCTTAGTCCAAGGCAAGCTGCCACCTAGGCTACATGCCCACACGTGGACCCAAGTCCACCTTCTCTTACTAATGATACCGCATGAATTTTTGTGAAAACAAAAAGCTTCTACTCTTTTGCAAAAAAATGAATCACGTGGGATTCAAAAACATGACCTCCCCTTTGTGAGTGCCTTAGAAAACCTTAGACCACCATCTATGCTACCTAGCACCTTGGAATGGATTTGTCGTGTCATATATATTTCAACACGAGTTTGTCTCCTTTAGTTTAAAACCTCATGAATATACTCTTCTTTTCAACAATGCAACGCACAAATATTATATCCACCTTGGCATACAAAATAGCATTGTTATTTGGAAATGAAAATCATTTCCTATTTATACTTTATCCTTTGCACTTAAATACGTCATCCCATTTGAATTTTGAATTTCAAATTCGAATTTAAAATTTAACCTTGGTGCCTTTTGATTATTTAAATTAAAATTTTAATTTTAATTTAAATAAATTAAATTAAAACCTTTATAATCTGCTCAATGGTTCTTTTCAAGGATATATATTTTTAATTATTCCTTGGACCTTGTTATTCTTCACCTCTTCCTTTTGCCCAAAATATTATAATATTAAATATTATAATATTATTATTTCTCTTTAAACCTGCTTCTCTTCCCTTGGGTCTTCAACCTTTTAGGCCTCTTTAGGCATATAATATTTAAAATAAATATTATATCCTTTTTATTTTAACCACTTCCTTGCATTTTGGAAAAACAACCTTCTAATATCAATTACGACAAAACTAGACACCAAACCTCTTGACATCAATGACAACGAAACTTGCTCAAATTTCCAATAGTTTGATAGCTAGAATCACAACAGATTGAGCGAGAAAGTTTTTGGGCACAAGAAAATATGATATTGGAGTTTGAAAGTGATACTACCTTTGTAGAGTGGGATATACTTCAACAACAGGTAGCACAAAGAAGTTGTTGGGGAGCATCAACAACCATATAGGTTGAGAATGCACAACTACGACAAGCTAGGGAAGAGTTTAGAACTGCATAGTTGATCTTGTATTTTGATGCACTAGTGAGTCATGTATTTCTAACTCCATAACAACCTACTACTAGAACACAATGTGGGTGTAGAAGGACAAAACAAGCAAGATAAGCAAGGCTACAAGGTAAATCTCAAACAACTTCTCTAAGAAAACTAAGTCTAGCACAAAGTAGTGAACGGAACGAGAGACAACTATAGAAAAACTTGTTTTATGGTGTGGCTGAAAAGCCACTATTTATGTGATATATTAATGTGTGGTGTGTGTTCCAATGGAATTGAAATTGTAATCTATAAACATATATTTTTATATATGAAGGAATGTTTATCCAATGCTTGATATAGATGATTGTGGTATATGTAGTCTATTTAAGCATGAACACACCTCTTTGGAAAATCTATTCTTAGTTAAGCTAACTATACTTAATAAGAAAGAATAGATTATGAATCTATTGAAAATTATTAATAGGAAATAATATATGGGGAATATATTCTTGAGAAGAGTATGGGATCCTCTCTCTAAAATATTTAAGAATGTATCAGAGTATGAGACTATATTAATCGTTCAAAAACAAGTAAACTTAATAGAAATATTAAGAAATTTATTAAGAATTGGACTAGATGATGCCTATATTTGAGAGGAGTTGTGGAAGGCAACATTCAAGTATTCTTATATTGAGGTGAGTTGCGGTAAACAAAAATCAAGTTTTATTGTGATATTCTAGGTGGTGTAACCCAAAAGGTTCCAAAAAGTGGGATAGCTTTTGGAAAGTTCTAAGAGGGAAAGATTGGACTAATTATTTTACCGTGTAGGTATGTATTACTATCACAAGTTTGTGTTGACACCTTAGGATCAGGGAGGCCAAGTTATTTAGTAATAATGAACTTAATTATCCATATGGTTACTATGCACTAAGTCCTAGATGACTCACCATAGAGGAGCATAGGACCAAGGCAAATATGCCAAAGATCCTACATAGACATACTTATTTATGAATAGGGAAAGATGTTCCCTTTCTAGACTAAAAGGGAGAACCCTACGCTATGGTAAAAATGTCTTCCATTCATGGAAATTTGTAATACAATGTGGGCAACCATTACGGTATCATTTGTACTATGGAGGTATATAAAGGTATAATTATACCGTAGAGGTATATAAAGGAAAAACCCCAATATTACAGGATGAGACCACATCCTAACCACTTGAGTGTCATCTACAATTGACTAGTTCTTAGTTGTGGTATGCCTTGGTATGGAAGAAGAAGAAATATGGGATGCATCTAAGTGAATCTAACAAACTTAATGAGAAGAAATCCTAGAAATAACAAGGATTTAGACATAATAATGAACTCTTATATCTTAAAAATCGGGTATTTTTATCAAAAATTAGGAATTAGAGGAGATTGGTTGTGTGGGAAGCACATAATTCTCCTTATATTACTCATCTTAGAGGGGCTAATATGAGTAAAAACATGAAAAATACCTTCTTCTAAGAAGTTATGAATAAGAATATTGCTAATTTTGTTGCTTAATATTTGAATTGGCACTCATCGGATGATAATACTTTTGGAATGACACCTTATGTGGAGTCATAGATATTATCAATGGATGATAATATTATTGGAATGGCACCTTACATGGATTAAGAGTGATCCTTTATTCTATGGGTAGGTAGACTAATAAAATAATGTTTTCTTTTATTAGGCCATGTTACAATACAAACCTGGCCTTTAGCCAAGGAAATAAGTTGAACATCTCAGCCATGGTGAAAGAATGCAGAGATAAAGTCAACATAAATAAGCCCCATCACATATAAATATAGAGGTAAACAAAATATTTACCATGATTGAGATGCCATCAAACATCACCATCTATGGAATAGAGCAATATACCACCCAACCACAAGGTGATGGTTGAGTATAATAGTGTGTTGCACGCTATTTAAATAATGGTTCATATCATAACAGAATGCATGTGGTATTATTAATATTCCTCCCACTATTGAAATAATTGGTGAATCAAGTGGAAGAGATAAAGTAACCCTCCATATTTTTGGATCTTAAGCGGTGTACCTTAGACTCTTTTGAGTATTTCACAAGCATTTGTGTCTCTTGAGGTATGAACCTAACATTAGTCAATAAGTTGACTAAGGATGTATACCATAGGACATCAAGGATGATGCACTGGTGGTGGCAAATATGTTTTCCAAAGAGAATTTCAAGATATATGGATATCCTAAAGTGATATTTATGAAATTATATTTTTTGTCTTTGATGACACCTATTTTCTATGAGGTTAACTCATGATAAGGACCATCAAATCCTAGGCTGGGACTCCTTTGTGAGATATTTTGATAAACCTAGTTGTATTTAGACTTGTGTATAAAATATTATGGAAATATGATTTCATATCATCTCTATGAAAACAATTTGTAATTCTATTATTATTGCAGGACTTTACCATAGTTTGATTATGCATTGATAAATGTTTCAATGCTGACTCTATGATGATATTTATGTATTTATTGATGTTTAATACTTTATATTTATGCAATATGAATATTTTATTTCAATGAGGATATGGTACTGGTAATATTTTGTTGAATTACAAGTCTAGGTACTCTCATGGGTGGAAGAATATGATTTACCATCGGGAACAAGATACTAGAAAAATGAAAATGATGATGAAGATAGCTCAGGGTAACGTGAAATATTACCCTCATGTAGTTACATTACATTTTACTTATGCTCATGTTTACACCATTGGACCATGATGTCTAGCACTAGTCTTCTTAGATTTGGTCGGTGGTAGTTGAGTTTATATTAAAAGAGGCCACCCGCTTAAGGATAAAACAATGGTGTAAAATATTGAGAATGCATTTGATACCTGTGATTGCTGATGATTTATGAAAATATATTATTTATTTTCTGATTTGAAATACTTATGGAAATTTATAATTGCTTTATGTTTTCTAATATGAGAAAACACAAAGGATTGTTTTTAGTCCAAGGGGGGTAGTATGTCATGACCCGCCCTGGCAGGATTCTTTTACATGATGAATTAGGGTCTAAATCTTAGTTTTGCTAAGTTTTTTGAAGAGATATGAGGCTTTTGTGAAATATTATTTTGAGGAATTATGTTTTACAAAAATAATTACAATTTAATTAATTATTTTAATTAATCTATTTGCATTTAATTTGGAGGATTTTGGAATATAATTAGGTGCTTTTGTCTTCACAAAATTTGTCTAATTCTGATTGGACCAAAAGAGCACTAAGTTAATTTAATAATATAAGGATTATTTTATTAAATTAGGGGACTATTTATTCCTCCCCGTGGTTTCTTCATAGTAGTTAAATTTAGTGGAGATTCCCCTTTCTAAGCCTTAATAGTTTTAATTTTGTAATGTCCTTGTGAATGGGGCACAAAATAAAAAGGCTAATCACCTTATCTCCACTTTGATCCCCTTTAATTTTAATAATATTTTAATTTGTTTCTTCTTCACATGGAGAGGTGGGAAGAAAATTATTTGTTTAATTAAGGGCATATTTCTTTGTCATGAAAACACCCCTTTAAATTCACCATGAAGGTTTTATATAAGTGAGACAAGCAAGGGAGGAAGTTATTAGGAGGAAAACACTTGGAAGCTTGTTGATTTTTGCAAGAGCTCTAGGTCAGAGTCTCCTACCCATGCTTTGGTTTTGAATTTTCAATAAATGGATATGATTTGTATTGCTCTTTCCTTGTTTTTAATGCTATGGATGGTGTTGCTTTGAGTAGTAGCATATTTTATTTATTTGAAAACATAATATATATATATATATATTCTATGTTTTAATATGTAAAATTTCTAATACCTTTTAGATGTCTTTGAATGAGTAGTGGTTTTGCTTGCCATTATTAAGTGTCCATGGTTGTCGAAGGTTCTAAATGCTTGCAAGTTTTATGATGCTAGATTGTAATATTTTACCTAGACCTCTTGGATTGGTTCTTTCAAATGATACTATGATCAATTTCTATGTGAGAAGCCCTTGATCCATTTTAGAATATTTTATTATTAACATAGTGTTAACTCTAATATTTTGTATCCAACGATCATATTTTGCTACTGATGGCAAGGGAATTATAGCTGATAATATTAGCTAAATTTTATATTAGTAAAAAACCTATTGATCCCTCAATTATAGTGTGAAGATGCTTTGTGTAGACGTATCTATCCTACATCCTTTTCCTTGACCTGATGTTAGAATATTATCATGGCATGTCTCTATACTTATAAGTTGCTTAGGTTGACATTTTCAAATCCTTTAGGATAACCTTAGAGCTTTTTGGTAAGGTCCAAGCCCCTATGATTCCTCCTTGTTATAGTAAGCCAATATAATATTTGTGTTGCATTGGTTCATTCATGTGATCAAGTTGTAGATCATCCATGGTATAACCTATTTGTTTAAGCCTTCCCTTATGGCATCTATGGCATTTCAATGGAAGTTTGAAATCCTTCTTATGGGGTTTCTAGCCCTAAGAAGTCAAACCTTGAGCGATTGAAGCACCTGGTTTGTGCTTGACTTCACTCAGGTGGAAGGCTTCTTAGAAGTCTTTCACAAGCATTATCCCACATGGGACATGCTCAGATGGTGGTAAGCCTTAGAGGGAGCTTAGATCCCTAGTATTATCAACCACCAAGTGGTGGTCAAGGACCAAACCACTTGGTGGTCAATCCCATGCTAGTTGGAGGTATGCATGGGTGATTTGGTTGTTTCCACTTATCTATTTCATTACCATTTAGCTTTTTGATGTTAGTCTCATCCCACTATGTCTTGTACTCACCTTGATGATGCCACATGTATGCTTGAGCTCACCTCATAGATGTAACTTGGACGTTTGAAACCTGTAGGTTTGCTTGGCATGAGATGGTTGAAACACATATTTTTTATTCAGTGGGATTTATCCCATATTGCTCCTATGAGAGAATTCAGTGAATTCATCTAGGGGAGGCCTTCCCTATTACAATGACCATGTGGTGGTAGTCAGTCTAGTCACGTAGACTAGGGCATCAATTGCTAGGCACTAGTAGAGGTTTGAATGGTAAAGGTTTGACTTACTTTTTGGCAATAGCAAGGACATTGTTGCTTAGTGTTGTATGGGTGGTTGACTGGTTATTTAGTTTATTGAACACTGGATAGTTTGACCTCTTAAAACCCTTATTTTGAAAAAGTATATTTTAATATTTTTGGAGCTCTTTGAAACACTTTTTATTTATCAAACTATATCTTGCTTAAGAATCTAGTTGAGCATTTTAAGACATCCAAGATAGTGGAAACATTGAATGAATCCATAGGTTAAGTTTTAGATAAACTTTGATAGCAATTTGTGAAATATTTTGTGGTAACATTGAATGCATCTATAGGTCAAATTTTGGGGAAATTTGTCTAGCAATTTTTGAAACATTGTGTAGTAAAATTGAATGCATCCTTAGGTCAAATTTTGTAAAAACATTGATAGCTATTTGTGAAACATTTTATAGTAAAATTGAATGCATCCTTAGATCAAATTTTAGGAAAAAATTGATAGCAATTTGTGAAACAACTTGCAGAATAATTGAATGCATCTATAGGTCAAATTTTGGGGAAAATTTGATAGGATTTGTAAAATATTTAATGGAAAAGTTATTTTCTTCCATAGGCCAAATTTTGGGGAAAATTTAAATTCTTTTTTAAAGGATTTTGTGGTATAATCAAATATCTATAGGTAAACTTTTGTGGATAAAAATTGGATGTTAGATACATAGGAATTTGTGTTGAAAAATTGAATGATAAATCCTTTTATTTTGAGAAGGAAAATTTAAAGGATTATTGTGCTTAAATTTATATAGTGAAAATGAATAAGAACCTTATGTTTGGAAAATTGATATTCAAATGCATCTTCTAGTTTTGATTTAAGAAAGAATGGGTGGGTAATCCATTCTTGGAAGGAATTAAGGGGTTCCTTCATGCTTTTGTATAAATTATATTAGATGTAATTGCATTTGGAATTAATTTGATCAAGGGAGTATATTTTTCTAGAAAAAGTATATAAAATAGTAGGATGAATGTGGAATTCATACCTAGTGGAAATTATGGAGTTTCTCTTCCTTTGATGGTTTGTTTGTATTATGCACAATTACATAGTGGTGAATATTTGATGTATGATTGCAATAAAATGTGGAAATGTATACATTGCTTGATGATAGGATTTTTAGCAAAATGCATATAGGGAAAAACTACATGTATATCATGAGTTGTCTTGATCCCTTACCATCATCATCCAATTAATGTAGAGGCAAATGGACCAGAGAAGACTTGAATATTATTAGTATCGATACTTTTGATACATGTTATAACAAGGCTTACTTAATGGAAAGCTTATTGCAAAGGAAATTTATAGCATGAGTATTATCTCAAATCTAAAATGGATATGCATATTTATCATATGTAATTGATGGAATTATAGATATACTCAATGAATGAATGTATGATGTAGATTTATATTTTTATTTATGTTGTTATGAAAATTATCATGTTAAGATGATTTATATTTCTTAAATAGGGATTACATATTGTCATTACAACTTAATAATTGAAGTTATTAATTATGGTTATTATTTAGTTGATGGCTAGACTTAAATTACCCTATTATTGAGAGAGAGTGAGAGAGGATTAATCATGATTAGGATAGTTATTGCAACCCTAAGGTTGTTGTGTGGAGATAACACCTTAGGTTAATGCATAAGGTACACTAAGAGTATGGATCTCTAATGTTATCTAAAGATGTTAGATTCTTATGCAAAGTAAGTGGAGTGATAGGCATATAAAACTCCTATGTTATTTTATCATGAAAGAGTGATTACCACCTTAGTTACCCCATCGAGAAGATGAGGATAACTAGGCACTTTAGGTTAGTTCCTGACTCAATTTTTTTAAAATAAATTTATCTCTCGAGATGGTTGGAATTGAGGTTCATCATAGGGGTTTTGAAATGATATGATTATTATTTCCAAAGAAAGGACTACCTGATAGGGGTGTGGTGTGTGAAAAAGATGAGTGATCAAAGAAGAGCATACCATGTGTGTGCATCTGATAGAACTTAAAGAAATAAAATAGAGGTAAATAATAAAAATAATGTGTGTGTGAATCCTTATTGAAGAAGAAATTTGAGAAAGGAGAAAGTGTGAATAAAAAACAAGAGTCACAAATGAAAGGACGAATGTGTATCCTTGTATTGATGAAAAGAAAGAAGAAAATGTGCAAATGATAAGGATACATAGAAGAAGAACTATATTCATTGACTTGGGGAAGATAAAACAATGATCTTTAAATATTTCAAGGTCAAGGAGTATAGAATGGCATGATCAAATTCAATGAGATGAGCTATAGGTTGGGGATTCACTAGGCATTAGAGACCTAGTATGAGTGCAATGCATATGAGCTACAACCTAACTAGGTGTCATCACTTATCATTGTCGTGAAATATTTAATAATCTATATGATCAAGTAGTCATGCAAATATGAACAAGCAACAATGCAATTGTATGACAAGTAAAATGCAAGGAACATAATATCATAAAAAACATGTAAAATATGACAAGCAGTCATGCAATATGAACAAGCAAACCCAAATGCAATATGAAAACTAAATTAAATGCAGTATGAAGATGCATAGTGCTCAGTTATGCATAGTATATCTTTATATGCATTATATTAATTGGTTATTTAAGTTTTTTACCATCCAAAGAAGCCAAATGATAGGCCCCTAAATGAAAATTGGTTGTTATGATAAAGGGACCTAGAAAATTGGGCTAAAATTTTCCTTTAATATATGATTGAGAATTGGTGTTCTTTTGGTTTTCATTGAGGAAAAGGTCCCCAATATCAAAATAATGATTACAAACTTCCTTAGAATAAGATCACTTGAGCCTATTCTGATAGGCTCACAAATGCTCTAAGGAATGAATGCACTTGTCATCCAACAACTCCAAATGATTTAAATGATCAAGGTGATAATCATCATTGACCAAAGAATCTTGTAACAAGATGCAAAATTAAGGGATATCTAACTCAAATGGAAATACCACGACAATCCCATAGACCAAGATGTATAGAGAGGCATCTGTAAGAGTTCACACACTAGTGCAGTAGACCCACAAGACTGACTAAAGTTGGATATACCAATCACGATTGGTATTACTAACCAAATTCTTGAGTATCTTGATCAAAGACTTATTGAATGCTTCAACTTATCTATTACCTTGAGGATAATATAGAGTTGACCACTTGTGTTGAATCTTGTACTTAGCACAAAATTCATGGATATCCTTGTTCTTGAAAGGAGTGTTATTGTCAAAAACAATCACTAAAATAATTCTAATTCTACAAAGGATTTATAGATGAACTTGGAGACCTGAGTTCTAGTCATCGTGGCCAAGGGTATGGCTTTGACCCATTTAGTGAAGTACTCTATCATTGTTATGATAAAATTATGATCATAAGATGACATGGAATTAATATTCTCAATGATGTCCAATCTCCACATGGAAAATGACGAAGGGGAAGAAATAACATGAAGGTGTTGAGAAGAAGCATGGACAAGGTTGTCATGGGGTTGACACTTATCACAACATCAAACATGGTCACATGCATCTTTATCCATAGAAGGCCAATAGTACCCAATCTGAAGGAGCTTTTTGGCAATAGCATTTTCACTAAAATGACATCCACATGAACATTCATGAGCTTTAGTAAGATCTATTCAGGCTTCATAAAAGTTAAGGTATTGTAATAGGATGCCTTAAAAAGAATTTTAATACAGGGTGTTACCAATTATAATGAATTGATATGTTTTTTTGCACAAAATATTATGCTAGTTATGATATAAACCATTAGGAATCAAACCATACTTAAGGAAATTAAAGATGTCACTATACCATGGCTTATATGGGGAAGCTTCGATGGTCTAAAAATATAACGAGACAAGACAAGAACTGAGTAATATAGGCTCCAAAAGTTTTATAATGATAATTAATGCTTGATCATCATACAACTCCAAAGAAAACAAGGATGTAACAATGGCCATGGCATTCGCATGGTGGTCGCAGGCTCTAGGGATAGACTCTATGGTCACTCGATCGAATGTAGATAAAAGCTTAGTGATAATTTCCTTCTAAGGTTTTAGCTTGTCATCCTGAGTATAATAAATATTGTTAATCTAATTGGTCACAAGTTGAGAGTCACCAAAGATGAAGAGAACTCTAAAATTCAAGGCTAAGGTTGCTCTAAGATGAAGGATCAAGGATTTGTACTTAGTAGTGTTGTTCATGCAAGAGAAACAAAGCTTGAAGGAAATAAGGATGATCTATTTTTGAGGGGTAACTAGAATGACTCAAGCACCAACACCCTTTATGCATCGAGCTCCATCAAAAAATAAAGTCCAAGACTCTATCTCTTCAACATTTATGCTGAAGCACTCATCAAGAAATTCAATGACCAAAGGATAGATGACTTATAAGGGAGTGGAGGGTAACTGATCAGTAATTACCTGACCCTTGATAGCCTTTTGATATTAGAAGGTTAGGTCAAAGTCACTAAGGGATAAAACCCACTTAGCAACTTGACCTAAAATGTGGGGCTTAGACATTAGGTATGTTGGAAATTTTGAGTCCCTAAGCAAAAGTTGTCATTGATGTCAAGATGCCAGTGATAGTTCTTCTTTAGTTCAAGTGCAAAGTTTAATGGAAGTTTATAATGGGTTAAAATATATTTATTTTGCACCCAAGAAAGTGGGTCAGAAAGTGGTTTAAATCCTCCCAAGGCAGCAATTTGTTCAAGGCAGAAGAAGCACATAATATTATAATTTTTATTATAATATTATAGCAAGTTGGTGAGAAAACCCAAAAATAAATATTATAATTTTTATTATAATATCTTGGGTTATAAGGATAAAAATAATATAATTTTTATAAACCCAAAGGTTGGGTTTAATGAAATTATTCGAGGCACGAGTTTATTTTTAAATAAACCCAAAGGTTGGGTTTAAGAGATTATTCGAAGCACAACGTTAATAAACCCAAAGTTGGGGTTTAAAGTAAAAGGCTTTTGAAGCCTCTATATCTTTGCCGACATCGTCATGGAGGAGCTTAGCACCGACGTGTCCAAAGAAAATATAATGCATATAAATACTTTGCCAAAACCATTGGAAATATATCCTTGCTCGATTTCGATTTTGGTATGTGAAATAAAAAGGAAGAGCTCATGAGATATTTCGTGTGAAGTGCAGAGTTTAAAAGTAGAAGGTGCAATCATGGAAAGCAAATAGGCCAGCATGGCCTAGTGGTCAGTTGGGAAGTGCAAGGGCACTGACTCGTAGGAGGTCCTATGTTTGAAATGTGGTAGTGCAAGTTTGAATGCATTGGTTGAAGTGCCCAAGGCGCACGACATTTTTTGGAGCGCACGACGTGGTGAGGGATAAGAAGCACAAGGTGCTTCATTATATTCAAATGAGCACGTGGCTCGTGCGATGACTTTGGCCGCGGCTAAGGCACTTGGTGGGAAGCAAGGTAGAGGGTTCAATTCCCTCCAAAGGTAAGTTAAATTTTTGTTAAAAGAATTTTATTTTGCCCATGTGGAGAAATAAGGGTATTGTGATTTTTGGTTAGCCTTAGTGAAAATAAAGGTGTGTGGTTAATTTTTGTTGTTATAAGCTTGCATTGGAGATATAAGGTATTAATTTGGAAGTTGTTATTAAAGAGGTTTGTTTTATTGAGTGATATTAATTAAATATTATTTGAGATTTATTATTTTAGGAGTAATAAGGAGTTTTAGTAAATTCTTGATTAAATTCTTATTAAGACTTTTTGAGCATTATTTTTGTATAAGGGTTTTTCTATTAAAAGAAGACTATGGTGAATGTTATTTTTGAGTTGGAGTAATAAGGTGTATTTTGGATCATTATTTTGTATTGTGATTTGATTGAAGTCTTCTAACCCTTGTTGAGATTGGAAAAGAGAAATTTGTGAGTGTGGCATATTTGTGAGATCAACTCCTTGTCAAGCAAAAAGGTATGGGCAAATTCTTCTTTGGTTGAGTTGGTTGTTTGGCTTACTTGAAAATTAATTTTGGAGTGAAAAGGATTTGATTAGGGTTTCCTTTTTGAAAGTGTTTGAGTTAATGCTTCAAGGTTTTCTGAAATTAAGAGTTGTGTTTAAAACCTTGTTTGATAAGCATGGTTGTTGAAGTGAGTTGTTATGCAAAGAACTTGAACTAGGGTTTGAAAAGATCATGAGTATCATTGTTATGTGAGATTTGTTGTTAAGCATTGTTGGAAACATTTTGAGTTGGATGATACATGCTTGGACTAGGGTTTGTGAGCAAGAGTTGTTTCTTGAAGTGATTGGTTGAGTAGAGTTGATTGAGCCTAGTCAAGTGGATGTATGAAGTGATTGTTCAAGTTCCATAAAACAAACTATTCTATATTCTGATTTGAGTTGTGAAAGAGATTGAGTTGTGTGAATAGAACATATTGAGTCTCTAACAATTCTCTTTATGCTTCTATGAGATTGAGTTGAGAAAGTGATTGAGTTTTGAGAATAGAACATATTGAGTCTCTAACAATTCTCTTTATGCTTCTATGAGATTGAGTTGAGAAAGTGATTGAGTTTTGAGTATAGAACATATTGAGTCTCTAAAAATTCTCTTTATGCTTCTATGAGATTGATTTGAGTTGAGAAAGTGATTGAGCATTGAGTATAGAACATATTGAGTCTCTAATAATTCTCTTTATGATTCTACGAGTTTGGACAAATTTTGTGCAAACTTGTTAAGCATATTGGAGGTAAGTCTTTGAGAAGACTTGTGGACTGATTTTGTGTGAGCTTTTTGGAAGCTTACAATATAGATTTGAGCAATTCCTAGAGAGGACTTATTGAGCAAGATTTGGACAAGTTCTATGTGATCTTGTTGAGCAAATTTGGACAAGTTTTGTGTGAGCTTGTTGAGCAGATTTGGACAAGTTCTATATGGACCTTTTGAGCAGAGTTGTGCAGGTTCTAAGTGGACCTGTTGAGCAGATTTGAGCAGGTTCTGAGTGGACCTATTGAGAAGATTTGAGCAGGTTCTGTGTGGACCTATTGAGTAGAGTTATGCAGGTTCTAAGTGGACCTGTTGAGCAGATTTGAGTAGGTTCTGAGTGGACCTGTTAAGTAGAGTTGTGCAGGTTCTGAGTGGACCTATTGAGAAGATTTGAGCAGGTTCTGAGTGGACCTTTTGAGTAGAGTTGTGCAACTTCTATGTTGACCTATTGATAAAACTTGTTCTAGACCGACTGGACTGTGTTTAGTGCAAGAGTTGTGCTAGACTGAATAGACTATGTTTAGTGTAGATTTGAGTGAGCTTATTGAGGAGACTTGTGCTAGATTGATTGGACTATGTTTAGTGCAAGAGTTGAGTAGATTTGTGCTAGATTGAATGGACTATGTTTAGTGCATATTTGAGTGAGCTTATTGAGCAGACTTGTGCTAGACCAAATGGACTGTGTTTAGTGCAAGAGATTGAGTAGAGTTGTGCTAGACCGACTGGACTATGTTTAGTACAGAATTGAGATAAAGCTTTGGAGATGACAGAGTAGAGAGGATAGAGTCTCCAGTGGATAGAGATCCATCATCCAGGGTAGTGAGGATAGGTCTTCTGAGTGGGGACAAGAGTCTTCAGTGGAGAGAGATCCACAAGCCAGTGCAGTGGAGGCAGTCATATTCTAGAGGATCACCAGCCATAGTAGAGGAGAAGGATTTATCCTATGGATAGAGATCCACAAACTAGATTTAGGGGATCAACATCTCCTTTGGACAGAGGTCCATAAACATTGTAATAGGGAAGGATTCCCAAGAGATTATTTGAGAAATATTTATAAGAAATATTTTCTCTATGGAGGTAGCCATATTTGGGTGAACCATGTTAAATCTATGTCTCTATTATGTATGGTGTTTTGTGCATTTATTTGATTACTGCTATTGATATTTCTATCTATACACTGCATAATATTGATTTGAAAAGAAAAGTAAAAAGTGCTCTTATACTGTTCACCCCCCCTCTCAGTATAAGCTTGTGTTCTTCAATTGGTATCAGAGCAAGTTCCTTCATAAGATTTTGATAGCTTGAAGAAAAAGTAGTCAAGAAAACAATGGATCAAAAGGATCAAATGGACGGGTCCATCAATAATACAATACCAGTATTTGATGGAAGTGACTTCTTGTATTGGTGTATGTTGATGAGATTTCACCTGATGGCACTTGGCAATGAAGTTTGGGATGCAGTGGAACTTGGATATGATTCAGTAAAGTGAATCCTCCTATAGATAAGGAAGGTAAGCTTATAATGCATGCAAATTCAAGAGCTATGAATGCAATTATAAAAGGGTTACGTAGATCAAAATCTATGAAAGTTATGGATTGTAAAACAATAAAAGAAATGTGGGAACTACTGCATAACATATATGAAGGAGATAAATGTGTCAGGAAAGTTAAGATAAGGAATCTCAAAGGAGAATTTGAAAACTTAAAAATGCAGGATGATGAAAACATTCGTGACTATCTCAGTAAGATTGATGAGCTTGTACATGAGATGAGAGGTCTTGGAATGAAGGTCGATGAATCCGATGCTTGTGATAAGATCTTGAGAACTCTTCCAAAAAGGTATAGTGAAAAGGTCTTTGCTATAGAAACATCAATTGATAGTGATTGTATGACAAGAAATTATTTACTTGGCATGCTTACAACTTTTGAGATAAGAACAAAAGATCCTATCCCTCCGAAAGAGGTTGCTTTCAAAGCAAACAAGAATATAAAGGGTAAGAAGTCAGAATCAAGCAGTGAGTCATCCAATGATGAAGAAGCTAACTATGGTAGAAGAGATAAAGGTTCCAGAAGACCCATAGATCTAAGATATGTTAAGTGTTTCAATTATGGAAAGTATGGACATTTTGCAATAGATTGTAAAGAGCCAAAGAACAACAATGGTGAAGAAAAATAAGATCACAGGTATAGGGAATCATAAATATATAGGCATCAAAATAAAAGCAAGGATGAACAAAGCAGACAAGGAAATAAGTTCTTCCAAATATAAAATAGAAGCTATTATGCGGATAATGCAAGTAAGTACTCAAATGATAGTGATGCTAGATTTTCATACAATGATAGAGATGAAGTCCTATTTATGATTGAAGAGAAATAACCAGTTAAGAAAAGGACTCTAGTTATTCTCAAGTGTTTTAGATGTGGTAGATTTGGACATCTTGAAGATGATTGCACAAGGAATGGTTATAGTTTCAGTGATGATGACTATGAAGATGCACTTGAAAGACCAGATGAAAATATTCTAATGGCATTAGAAGAAGAAGTGAGTGATCCTATAGAAGATAAGCCAAAAGAAAGTAATGATATGGAAAAAGGTAAAAAAATAGAGGATTATTCAGCAGAGAATGGTTATGATCTCAAGGGAGAACTTATCTATGCCCTTGACATGGTAAAGAAGGTAAGAAAGCAACACTCTAATCTTGAAATTCAGTTTCAAGAATGTGATGAAGAAAGGATATTTCTCATAGAGGATTTAGAAAAATCAAAGGCTAAGGCAAAGAAGTTCAAATATAAGTTAGAAGCAAAGATTTCAGAATGTGAGAAGTTAGCACAAGAAGTGGCACTACTAAAGGAAGATGTAGAAGACTCCAAGAATAATCTATACAAGTATGTAAATAGTGCAAAGAGTGTGGATAAAATAGTCAAGATACAAAGAGGAGCAACAAAAAAAATAGGTCTTGGTTCTAAATAGGTACAAAAGAAATAGGAAGAAGAGTCTACTTCAAGTCTTGAAGAAGAAGAAACTTTAGATGAAGATACATCAGAAGAAGATAGTGTAAGAGGGAGTGAGACATAAGAGGATGAGTTGGACAATAAAGAGTTCAAAAAATATAGGAACAATGTACAGAAAATATACAGATGGAACAACAATCAGAATAGGAGACCAATGAGGTCAAGACAAGGAAGCTTCAATGGAAGATGTTTTTCATGTCACAGGTTTGGGCACATGGCTTCATAGTGCAGGACACATGAAAGACAGGAATATGGGAAAGGACAGCTTTTCCATGGGTATTTCTACTCATGTAATGAGTTTGGTCACAAGGCAATGAATTGTAGGGTTCATGATAGAAGAGGATATGGCTTCACTAGAAGATATCCTAAGACATTTGCACCTCCAAGGAATAATAACATTAAGTATTATAAGTGCAATAATGATGGTCACACAACAAAATGGTGTAGAGCAAATATTCCAAAAATAGGTATGAACAGGAACATGAATATGAACAGGAATATGAACATGAATAGGAACAGGAACATGGATAAGAACAGGAGTAGGAATAGGAATGATGATAGGAACATGAATAGGAATATGAACAGGAATAGAAATAGGAACATGGATGAGAACAGGAATAGAAATAGGAACAATAATGATGACACAGATAGAAATAATCAGAAGAATAAAAAAATTCATAAAAGAAGGGAAGAGGATAAAGGCAAAGAACAATACCTTTTGGGAGTAGAAATACTCCCACCCCAGAATTAACCACCTCAAAGGAGGTGGGGGAGGGGCTAAGCTAAGAGGCTCATTCTTAGCCCCGATACCCAAAGGTGACCCTTTGCCATTGATGTCAAAGGGGGAGAGATTTGTGTATTGGGGAGAGATTTGATATGGGGAGAGATTTGATATCTGAGAGAGCATTGAGCCAGGGGGAGCAATGTCCCAGGGAGAGCAGAAGGAAAAAGAAAGGTCAGGTTTCAGTAAAAAGAATGTGGGTTGCCATCAATGACAAAGGGGGAGATTGTTGGACATTTTGAGTCCCTAAGCCAAAGTTGTCATTGATGTCAAGATGCCAGTGATAGTTCTTCTTCAGTTTGAGTGCAAAGTTTAATGGAAGTTTATAATGGGTTAAAATATCTTTATTTTGCACCCAAGAAAGTGGGTCAGAAAGTGGTTTAAATCCTCCCAAGGCAAAAATTTGTTCAAGGTAGAAGAAGCACATAATATTATAATTTTTATTATAATATTATAGCAAGTTGGTGAGAAAACCCAAAAATAAATATTATAATTTTTATTATAATATCTTGGGTTATAAGGATAAAAATAATATAATTTTTATAAACCCAAAGGAGGCTTAATGAAATATTGAGACGAGTTTTAAATAAACCCAAAGGTTGGGTTTAAGAGATTATTCGAAGCACAACGTTAATAAACCCAAATTTGGGGTTTAAAGTAAAAGGCTTTTGAAGCCTCTATATCTCCATCGACGTCGTCATGGAGGAGCTTAGCGCCAACGTGTCCAAAGCAAATA
The DNA here is from genome assembly GCA_028583015.1 of Wollemia nobilis. Classification (NCBI taxonomy): domain Eukaryota; kingdom Viridiplantae; phylum Streptophyta; class Pinopsida; order Araucariales; family Araucariaceae; genus Wollemia; species Wollemia nobilis. The sequence goes on along the minus strand of JAQPPZ010016467.1, from coordinate 7,950,938 downwards.
TAATGCATATAAATACTTTTCCAAAACCATTGGAAAGATATCCTTGCTCAATTTCAATTTTGGTATGCGAAATAAAAAGGAAGAGCTCGTGAGATATTTCATGTGAAGTGCAGAGTTTAAAAGCAGAAGGTGCAATCGTGGAAAGAAAATAGGCCAGCGTGGCCTAGTGGTCAGTTGGGAAGTGCAAGGGTGCTAACTCGTAGGAGGTCCTATGTTCGAAACATGGTAGTGCAAGTTTGAACGCGTTGGTTGAAGCACCCAAGGTGCACATGATATTTTTCGGAGCGCACGGTGTGGTGAGGGATAAGAAGCACAAGGTGCTTCATTCTATTCGAACGAGCACGTGGCTCGTGCAGTGACTTTGGCCATGGCTAAGGCGCTTGGTGGGAAGCAAGGTAGAGGGTTTGATTCCCTCCAAAGGTAAGTTAAATTTTTGTTAAAAGAATTTTATTTTGCCCATGTGGAGAAATAAGGGTATTGTGATTTTTGGTTAGCCTTAGTGAAAATAAAGGTGTGTGGTTAATTTTTTTGTTATAAGCTTGCATTGGAGATATAAGGTATTAATTTGGAAGTTGTGATTAAAGAGGTTTGTTTTATTGAGTGATATTAATTAAATATTATTTGAGATTTATTATTTTAGGAGTAATAAGGAGTTTTAGTAAAGTCTTGATTAAATTCTTATTAAGACTTTTTGAGCATTATTTTTGTATAAGGGTTTTTCTATTAAAAGAAGACTATGGTGAATGTTATTTTTGAGTTGGAGTAATAAGGTGTATTTTGGATCATTATTTTGTATTGTGATTTGATTGAAGTCTTCTAACCCTTATTGATATTGGAAAAGAGAAATTTGTGAGTGTGGTAGATTTGTGAGATCAACTCCTTGTCAAGCAAAAAGGTATGGGCAAATTCTTCTTTGGTTGAGTTGGTTGTTTGGCTTACTTGAAAATTAAGTTTGGAGTGAAAAGGATTTGATTAGGGTTTCATTTTCAAAAGTGTTTGAGTTAATGCTTCAAGTTTTTCTGAAATTAAGAGTTGTGTTTAAAACCTTGTTTGATAAGCATGGTTGTTGAAGTTAGTTGTTATGCAAAGATCTTGAACTAGGGTTTGAAAAGATCATGAGTATCATTGTTATGTGAGATTTGTTGTTAAGCATTGTTGGAAACATTTTGAGTTGGATGATACATGCTTGGACTAGGGTTTGTGAGCAAGAGTTGTTTCTTGAAGTGATTGGTTGAGTAGAGTTGATTGAGCCTAGTCAAGTGGATGTATGAAGTGATTGTTCAAGTTCTATAAAACAAACTATTCTATATTCTGATTTGAGTTGTGAAAGATATTGAGTTGTGTGAATAGAACATATTGAGTCTCTAACAATTCTCTTTATGCTTCTATGATATTGAGTTGAGAAAGTGATTGAGTTTTGAGAATAGAACATATTGAGTCTCTAACAATTCTCTTTATGCTTCTATGAGATTGAGTTGAGAAAGTGATTGAGTTTTGAGTATAGAACATATTGAGTCTCTAAAAATTATCTTTATGCTTCTATGAGATTGATTTGAGTTGAGAAAGTGATTGAGCATTGAGTATATAACATATTGAGTCTCTAACAATTCTCTTTATGTTTCTATGAGATTGGATAAGTTTTGTGTGGACTTGTTAAGTAGATTGGAGGCAAGTCTTTGAGAAGATTTGTGGACTGATTTTGTGTGAGTTTTTTGGAAGCTTACAATATAGATTTGAGCAAGTCCTAGAGAGGACTTATTGAGCAATATTTGGACAAGTTCTATGTGAGCTTGTTGAGCAGATTTGGACAAGTTTTGTGTGAGCTTGTTGAGTAGATTTGAACAGGTTTTGTGTGGACCTGTTGAGCAGAGTTGTGCAAGTTATGAGTGGACCTGTTGAGCAGGTTTGAGCAGGTTCTGAGTGGACCTGTTGAGAATATTTGAGTAGGTTCTGTGTGGACCTATTGAGCAGAGTTGTGCAGGTTTTAAGTGGACCTGTTGAGCATATTTGAGTAGGTTCTAAGTGGACCTCTTGATCAAAGTTGTTTAGGTTATGAGTGGATCTGTTGAGAAGATTTGAGCTGGTTCTGAGTGGACATGTTGAGTAGAGTTGTGTAGGTTATTTGTGGAACTAATGAGCATACTTGTGCTAGACCTACTAGACTATGTTTAGTGCAAGAGTTAAGTAGATTTGTGCTAGACCGAATGGACTGTGTTTAGTGCAGATTTGAGTGAGCTTATTGATGAGACTTATGCTAGACCGATTGGATTGTGTTTAGTGCAAGAGTTGAGCAGATTTGTGCTAGACCGAGTGGACTATGTTTAGTACAAATTTGAGTGAGCTTATTGAGCAGACTTGTGCTAGACCGACTGGACTATGTTTAGTACAAGATATTGAGCAGAGTTGTGCTAGAACGACTGGATTGTGTTTAGTATAGAATTGAGATAGAGCTTTGGAGGTGATAGAGTAGAGAGGACAAAGTCTCCAGTGGATAGAGATCCATCAACCAGGGTAGTGAGGGTAGGTCTTCTAAGTAAGGAAAAGAGTCTTCAGTGGAGAGAGATCCACAAGCCAGTATAGTAGAGGTAGTCATTTTCTAGAGGATCACCAGCTAGAGTAGAGGAGAAGGAGTTCTCTTATGGATAGAGATCCACAAACCAGATTTAGGGGATCAACATCTCCTTTGGATAGAGGTCCATAAACATTGTAATAGGGAAGGATTCCCAAGATATTTGAGAAATATTTAGAAGAAATATTTTCTCCATGGAGGTAGCCATATTTGGGTGAACCACGTTAAATTTGTGTCTCTATTGTGTATGGTGTTTTGTGCATTGCTTTATTACTACTATTGATACTGCTATCTATACACTGCATAATATTGATTTGAAAAGAAAAGTAAAAAGTGCTCTTATACTGTTCATCCCCCCTCTCAGTATAAGCTTGTGTTCTTCAAGGTAGCATTAATGATCAAAATTTACAACCACCAATTTCATATGGTTGAGCATGTAGTGTCTTAGATTTTGGGAAGTAAACACAATAGCAAGGAAAATATTATCTAAGGGAGTGTACTAGGTTTCATAGCTAACCAAAGTTCTACTAACATAGTAGATAACCCACTCTTTGTTTTGATCATCATGTTGAGAACTAGTAGGTGCAACCTACATATCGCAAGATAATGACCCATCAAAGTGGATGCCATTTCGAGGGATATCCTAATGAACCATATCACAAAAATTATCACCTTCAACATACTCCTTTAGGATCACAATTACTAGAGAGTGAGAGGATTGTACCTCATCCTTACCACTTCACTCTAAACATTGATGAGATATCCTCAAAAGGGGCTCTTGATGAGAAGGATTGAATTGATCTTGTGATGAAACATTGATTAAAGGTTCCTCACTCACTTTTAGATTTTCCAATTTCTTAGTCATGTGAGATGATGAAACTGATGGACATAAATGAATATTAGATTGAGTTTGTTCAACTAGTGAAAATAATTCAAATGGGTGAGGATCACCCAAAATGGTGACAAATTTATTCTTAAATTTGAACTTCAAATACTGATTAAAAGTATAAGGGATATCCTTCATCTCATGGATCTAAGGAAATCTGAGAAGCAAATTAAAAGATGCAAGGCAAGACACCACATAGAACAAGGTATCTAAGATCTTAGATCCAACCCTAAGGGGGAGGGATATAATGGTACAAGCTTCTTGGGACTTTTTGTTCAAAGTTTTGATGATGTTATTGGATTTAGTTAAGTCTTTCTTTTTGAATCCAAAATTTTGGAAGAATTGATAAGTGCATAAATTAAGAGAAGAACCATTATCAATTAGAATCCATTTTATCAAAGTTTCCCCAATAAATGTGGTGATGTAAAGGGAATAATACCCTCATGGATCTAAGGAATAAATATTGCCATCCAAGAATGTGATATGATGTATCCCAAGAGAACTTACAACATTAGCTATAGCACTAGGGGAAATGTCTTGAGAAACAAATTATTATCTTAGGAGCTTCAATAAGGCTTCCCCATGAATATAAGAAGTTTGTAAAAATTCTAAGAGAGATATCTTGGCTAGGGTACTAGCTAATTGCTATTGAATGTCAAAGGAGACTTTAGGTTGTGGCTTCAACACTAAAGGTGGGTTTTCTACCCTTGTGCTCATTTTTTGGGTACTCTTCAAAACTAAGGTGGGTTGGATGAAGAACTCATCTCCTAGTGAGAATATTGAGTTGGTTGATTATATGTTTGTTATCTTGTATTTGTTACTATCATACCAACCATATTATCATATGGAGGTGGCACATTCTAATATGACACTTGATTAGTTATTTTTTGACCATATTTAGGGAGGAAAACCTTGGAAGATCCCTATATATTGATTAGTTATGGGTGCTTGTTGAGTAGGAGGTTGATTTTTTGTTGGAGTATTGGGTCAAGAACCTTATATGACAAGTTTTCCTTTATTAATTAGGTCTTGAACCATAGGTTTTAACCTCTTACACGAGTTTTTACAATGCCCCTCCACTCTATGATACTTATAATGTTGACTAGGCTTATACCAATCAGTTGTGGTATTTGGTTATCTTATGGGAAGTAACTCAATCATATTAGCTTCCAAAAGCTACTTCAATTTGTAGGGTGTTAACAACTTTGTTAACATGCCTACTATCTGTTATCCCATCACCAACCACATGCTTGTTATTATACTAATTTTTAATGGTTCTATATTATTTTATCTTAAGCTAACCTCTTCTAATAAGGGCTTTATCTACCCTTCTTGCTAGATCAATAGCTTGGTCAAAATATGTGATAGTTATAGTCTCCAATTCATAAGAGATTTCTTCTTGTAAATTTCCAATAAATATCCAAGCATATCTCAAGGAGGTAAGGTGTATCTCAAGCATCCAACTAGAATCCTCCATTGAGACAAAAATTCTGAAAATTTTTCATCCTTAGCTTGTTTCAACATATAGACATCTTTCATAGTAACATTATTTTCAACATAAACACCAAAATATTAAACAAACATTTCAACTCTCTTCAAAATTCCTCAAAGTATTATTAGGTAATTGATAATACCATTCTAATGCAATACCACCAAGGCTCTTAGGGAACACTATTAGTAACAATATATCATTATATATGATATCATGGCATGTTGTTTTGAATATTCTTAAATGTTTAATTGAATCTTTCGTTCCCTTATAGATAGGTAAAATTGACATTGGAAAATTCTTAGGGTAGGGCCTAGAGGTAATGATAGGGTCTAATGGTTGATTGTACATTTATCTATAATTGTAGGTGAAACTAGGTGGCTAAATCATATCCACTCTTGAAACTAATTATTTCACCATATTTGTTAAACTCTGCACTTTATATTATTGTCATGCAATACCTTTAGGTTCCCTATGGGAAGGGTATAGGTAGGCTATTTAAATGTAACTTAGATTATGTTGGAGGTATTAACATTTTTATGGTATGAGTTATGATATGTGGTATCTTGATGTGGAGGATAACAAAAATTTGGTGAAACAGAAGCATGGATGTTGAGATTAGCCAGTTGAGGAGGAAATTAAACATAATATTGAGATGCACTACTAGTTAGAGGAACTTGTAGAATTTTTTCAACGTTGGTGGTTACAGTAGTAGCATATGTCGGGTTGCAAACAATATTATCATGATGTAATGATTTATTCAAAGGGTTGTTATGAACATCTCAAGGAAAAATGGTTTTATGATGATATGTTCGAACTTACTTGAGTCAATATTCCTCTTCCATAAATTTATACAAGGTATATTTATGATGCTTGTAGAAATTCTAGACATGTTCAAATGATTTAAAGATAAAGTTCCCATTGGACCCCTTAGTAGGATCAAGATCATTCCCAATTTTTTCATTTTTTTCTCTTCTATATTATGGTTTTCTCTATCAATATGATCATATTATTGAAAAATATCTTCAGAATATGCAATCCTTCATCCAATCCTAAGGTTAGGATCCATTAGGAGAGAGAGAAAGGATAGAGTGGAAAAGGAGGAGAACTAAAACCTAGGGAAAAACACTATAGATTTTAAAGATGCTTTTTAAATTTTTTCTGATTTAAGAAAATAGAATTAGTGGTCTTATTAAAGTTTTCAAGAAGACACAAAGGAAGAAGATTCCTATCTTGGTCACTAATATGTGTTTTCACATTGGGTTCACGAAATATGTAGAGGGGGAAAATTGCCCTATTGCATATGATTCTTGGATGGATCCGCTACGAGCCGAGGTGAATTGCAGGGGTGTGCTATATTCTCTACACTCGAGGAAAAAAAATAATGAGTTCACCAAGAATGGTTTTAGGACTCACTCCAAGTATAGGATGGACGTGTTTGATGTGTTAATTAAGCATACACCTATTGTTTGGCATTTCTAAACTAAACTATGAAAGTGAAAGAAAAATGCAAAACATACAAGATGTAAGAAGATAAGAGCTAACCCTAGTGTGATTCTATAATTCAATGATGTCTAACCCTAGGATCAAAAAATAAATTCTTTGACCAAGGATCCAAGGGAATGCACAAATAATATTAAAACCCTAGATGCACACTATATGCTTTTATTATTTCAAAGACCTAGAAATTTGATCAAATTATTTTCTTTACTTGTGATCTAGGTTTTGAGAAAAAATGAATAGAAAGCAAACACCAAATAACCTAAATATCTATTAGGGAACTTATCTGATATGAATATTGATCCAATATTTAACTTGCATCTAGAATATCCAATGGTTTCAAACCTACAAAATAACTTCACAAAACCTAGAAAATTTGATCAATGTTTGGGGGCATGCTTAGGCTGCTATAAGACTGATCTTGGATGCACAACAGTCAAGCGTAATTGGTCCTTTTAGATGATCGTTCAAAAGAAAAATTTATTTTTGATCTTTGTAAAATATAGGAATAGAGAAAAATAGATATGTAACAGTAAAATGAAAAGCAGACAGGATGGACACAACAAAATGCTAAAAATACACAATGCAAATTAGGATTTTCGGGTGCAAAACCTGCCCCTAAGCCCTAATTTATCAAATTCATACCTTGTGAATGGGGAGTGAAAATATAGCTTACCAAATTCATTCCTTGTACATGTGGGGCATGAATTTGGTTCACATGCCCTTTTTGGGCCTCAAAACAACAAAAAATTGAGCATAAACAATGAAAATAAACTTGCAAAGAAAACTAAAGTATATGCAAAATATAATGAGCTGATGGAGAAAAAAAGGAGAAATGAAGAGGTGGAATAATCACTCCAAGAGGGTTGATATATCCAATCATCAAGACTCCTCCACTCAATCGCCAAGGGCAACAATCACTAAAGCACAAAACAATAAAACAACTTGCAGTAGAAGAGCACTTGATATAATGATAAAATGAGTGAGTCAATAGTTAGAACCTCCTTAGAAATAATTCCATTAGCTTAGGTAATTCCAAACATTTTTTATAAGAGGTTTGGAGGGAAAAAAAGGCTAGAAAATGAAAATTCATCATAGGCAAAAGCTGACCCCAAAACGGGCCCACAAGAGGAGGGGTTTAAGTGAGAAAAACCCCTAGAATGCCAAATTCACACTGTCATTACAAGGCACAAATATAGCAAGCCAAATTCATGCCCCATATAGATCATGCATGCATTTGGTAAAGCTAAGGAAACAAAGCAAAGGGGGAAGGCAAAAGAGCCTCAAATTTACACTTAGCAAGTTTGGGTGGCTAGCTAGGTGTCTAAGGAAGAATTGACTCATTTTGATGGGTCAATTTTTTGTGTCTACACTAAGCCAATATTAAAATATGCCATTAGGTGGATTACAATTTACAATATGAGTTTAAACATAATAGGGTTAACCATAACCTATAGGGATTACATAATAAAATAATGCAATAAGTTAAATACAATTGTATAATGATTACCTATAGGCCTTTTTGTTGTCTCAAAATGTATCAACTCATCAAAACCAATGTCTGATGTGTCATGGGAACCCATGCATTGCATGGAGTAAAATAATAGGAAGACTTAAAAATGTAAGGACCACCTATGGAGAAATATCTAGGGTTTTTAGTCAAGGTTTGATCCTAATCAGATTGAATCCTTAGCACATGGAGGCATTCATGAGCTAATTCTAGGGGGTTTGTAGGGAGAGGAAATTATAATGAAAGTAAAAATTGTAGAAAAAGTAAACTTTGCAGAAAACAAAAACCTAAGCTATGATCACGATGTGCTAAGAATAAATTTCCTACTTTCAATTGAATAAATGGTTGTAAATGAACATGGGAACCACTATCTAATAGCTAGAAAGAACACACTAAATTATGCATAGTTGGGAATAAAAAATATATCAAATAAGGACACAGAAAATTAGTCATGGCTTCCACTAATGTGCTAATAATGATTACAAGGAATGTGGCCTAGAGAATCTTGATGCTCCTTAGAAAATGGTTCAAGGTTTAAGCTTTGCTTATTATAATTGATGAGGGGTTGAAAGGAAGATTCCACAATGCCAAATACTAGGCATGAGCAGACAACTCTTAGTTTCTTTACAACATAATTTGGGCCTATTTATAAGTCAAGAGGAGAGTCCTTTCCCTCCAAAATTTTAAGCTAAAGTTCTATAAATTATCCTCTACTCTATAGCCACAATAATTCTATAATTAAAATCAACAACTTTGAGGTCTCTTGATTTGAAGCCATCAATGTTAGGAGTTTTTGGGCCTTTAAATAATAAATAGTTGCTAACATGTCTCATAGTTGCTACATTGGAGATAGTTGTACCATTAAATTCTTATTGTGTTTCTCCTAGAATGCCCTACTTTCTAATGTAGTGGGTATGGTATTCCTAATTAGTGCAAATTGATAGGGTAGGATTACACATATGATGGATAGTCATTGCAATGACATGTGATTGGCTCTTACAGAGTAGGCCACTAAAGTTAATATTTGTATTCAATGACAAATATCATCTTAAAAATCCACTTGGACTACCTTCAAATATGTGTTTGTGTTTATTGTGTTTCATTTTATGGGTGGGACCTCATTTGACCAATGGTGGGCCTTCTTCTACACTGGTGCCTTTTTCATTGAGCTCTCAACTAGCTACCACATGTCTAACTTTGGGTCTTGTTAGGGTATTTTCCTCTTTTTTATTCTCTCCTTGAATGGAAGGACTACACAAACCATTGGATGAAAAATAAATGGCCCATAGGTCTTAATGCCTTTGATATTGTTGGCTTGGGGTGGAAGACGAGTGCCAACCATTGATGAAAAATATAATGGTCAGCATGGCTTTTAGACTTGTCTAGATCCCAAAGGTGGTTGATACGATTGTGGGGGACCACAATATGAAAAAAAGTTTCCAAATCAGTTAGGACCAAGCAAAAGGGTAGAGGAATCCAACCACATAATTTATGTAGCAACCAAAAACTAGAATCTAGATGGGTAAGCCACACATATGCTCTTGAATGGTAAATTATTTGATAATAAAATTAAAAATTTGATAGATAATGAGCTATTGATAGTTTCATTTCTACTAGTATAGTTAGGGATATTCTAGAAAGACCAATATTTTTGTAACAAGGGTGGAAATTTGAGTATGAGTATGGATATACCTACTTAGTGGATCAATGTTTTCCCATAACTAAGATCACCCTATCCAATGAATCTACTGTATAGCACCTATATGTAGTGCCACTGCATGCCTTTGATATCATCTTGGGAATGGTAATTGTTAAAGGTTTATGGAACCCTAATTAATTTCTAGGACAAATGGTTAGACTATATAGATAAATACAAGTAGAAAACTAAGAATCCATAGTGATCAGGGATCTTTTCACCCTCATATGATCTTAGCAATGTAGTTAAATAAAGCTATTAGAAAATGTGGTATGGCCTATGTCATTAAGTTGAACCACAAGACCAAGGATGATAAGAAGGAGGAAATTTTTAAGGAGCACCTAATTTTGCATGAGTTTAGGAATGTATTTCCTAAAAACCTTCCTAGGCTACCACCTAAGTGTGAATTTGATTTCACTATTGAACTATTGTCGAGTTCAAAACCTATTTATAGAACTCTTTATAAGATAAATCCTATTAAGATGCAATATTTAAAAGTGCAACTTCAACGGTTTCTAAAAAAATGTTTGATTAAGCTCAATGTATCACCATGGGGTGCACTTATTATTTTTTCAAAAATAATAATGGTTCACTAAGGTTATGCATAACTACAAAATGTTGAACAAAGCAACTGTCAAGTATGGGTACCCTTTATCCAAGATTGAATATTTTTTTGATCAACTTAAGGGTGCCATCATATTTTTAAAGATTTATTTGAAATTAGGATATCATCAACTAAGAATCCAAGAGGAGGATACTCACAAGACTACTTTCAATACTAGGTATGTGCATTGTGAGTTCATAGTATTATATTTTGGGCTGGCCAATACACCAATAATATTCATGAATCTAATGAATAGTGTGTTTAGGGAGCATCTAGATCAATTATTATTGTTATTTTTAGATGATATTATGATATATTCTTGAAATAAGAAAAAGCATGATAGACATTTGAGAATGATTCTTGAGTTATTGAGAAGGAACCAACTCTATGGGAATTTTTCAAAGCATGACTTTAATGTTCTAGAGGTATAGTATCTGGGGAATATCATATCTATAGAAGGGATGGTTATGGATCCAAAGAGGATAGAGGCCATTTTGAGTTGGTTATTTACTACTAATATACATGTAGTGTGGATCTTCATGGGATTGATGGGGTATTATAGGTGCTTTGTAAAGGATTACTCCAAAATAGCCTACTCCATAACTAACCTCCAAATAAAAGGAAAAGAATACAAATGGATAGATAAGTGCAAAGTTTCTTAAGAAAAAGCTTACTACTACACATGTTTTTAAGATTCTAGATCCTTGGGGGAATTATTTAGTTTGTATTGATGCTTCATTGGAATGTTTGTGAGGGTTCTATCCAATTATGATTAAATTGTAGCATATGAGTTAAATAAACTCAAGAAGTATAAGGTAAACTATGCTATGCATAATTTGGAGCTAGTAACCATTGTACATGCTATTAATAATTGGTGACATTATCTTCTAGGGAAGCCTTTTAAGCTGAGGATCGATCATCAGAGTTTGAGGTATATCTTTACTCAACCAATGTTGAATGCTAGGCAAATAATATGGATTGAGTTCCTAATAGAATATGACTTTGGTATAGAGTATATTAAAGGAAAGGAAAATAAGGTTGTTGATGTCTTAAGTAGAATAAGACATATAACTATTTTGACCCCTAGTCACATGGACTTAATGGATCAAGTCAAGAAAATACAATCTCAGGATCAGTATTGTAGTGAAATTCAAGCCAAAATGGGAAGGAATCCTGGAGAGAGCAAGGATTTTGACATAAAATATGGAATTTTATGTTGTAAGGATAGGGTAGTTATACCTAAAGTTAGTGAATTGAGGAGACTAATCATGCAAGAGGTGCATAGATCTCCTTACTACGCTCATCCTAGAGGGGCAAAGATGAGGAAGAACATGAAAAAAATATTTTATTGGTCAAGGATGAAGAAGGATATCATTGAATTTGTTGCTTTATACCTGGAATGCTAGAAATTGAAAGCTAAGCATAGACATCCAATAGTACAATTATATCCACAAGACATACCTATGTAGAAATGGAAGATCATATATGTGGAATTTATTATGGGATTACCTAAGATCAGGTACCAGCATGATGCATTTCTTGTGGTGGTTGATAAGTTGACCAAGGTTATGGATTTTAAATTAGGGAACACCAAGGATGATGTCTTGGTAGTGGCTAATAGGTTTTCCAAAGATATTTTTAGGTTATATGGGTTTCTTGAGGTAATCATCTCTAATAGGGACTTCATATTTACATCTAAATTTTGGTAAGCTCTTCACCATGTAGTTGGCACAAAGCTAAGCATAAGTTTTGCATACCATTCAAAATTATATGATAAAATAGAGAGGGTAAACCAAGTCTTGAAAGACATTCTTTGCGTGTACTACATGAACCAAAAGTCTTAGTGGGAAGACTATTTACATATGGTAGAATTTGCTTATAACAATGATTATAATGCTTCCTTGAAAATAGCCCTATTTAAATCCCTATATAGATGGAGATGCAAAACACCTCTATCTTGGGATAATTTGGAGGATTGGATTATCATTGGATCAAACACATTCAGAGAGATGGAGGAATAGATTTGTATGATCAGGAAAAGGCTTAAGGAAATAGTCAATCATTAGAAGAGTTATGCTGATATAAAAATATCACCAAAAGAATTCTCTATGGGAGATAAAGTATTATTAAGAGTTAAACCCATGAATAGTACCATCAAGTCTACTAAATTGGATCCCCATTTTTTTGGGCCTTTTGAAATCCTTGAGAGGATCATTACATTAGCCTATAGACTCACCTTACCACCCAACCTATCAAATATCCATTATTATTTCCATGTATCCTTGTTTAGAAAGTACATTGTTGATCCTAATAATGTGTGGGATGTTTCAAAAATGTAGATGGTAGATCTAGTGGTCATTGAAGTGATACTAGTAAATATTCTAGAGTTTCACCCTAAAGTTATGAGGAAAAAAACTCTAGAATAGTGTAGGATCTAGTGGGACCAATATTTTGAGAAAAGTTCCACTTGGGAAAAAGTGGATGAGATGAAAAGATATTTTTCTTATTTGAAAATAAAATGTAATGCTTTTTCAAGAAAAAATAGAGGACTATGTTTAGTCCAAGGGAGTAGTATGTCATGCCCCCCCTTGGAAAGACTTTTATAAGATGGACTATGTATTGAAAAGTGATGTTTAATACTTATTTTTGCTGCATTTGGATGGAAATATACTTTTACTATTTGAGTATTTTTATATGAGGATATGGTATTGTTGATTCAATGCATGGGTGCAGAATTAGATACTCTCATAGGTGGACAAGGAAGTTGGCCACAAGGAATGAGAGATCATGTTTTAAAATATAAATGATAGTGATGACTTGTTCATCAACAACTCAGGGAAACACAGATAAATACCCTTCATGTAGGTGCATTTACATTTTGTTTGTTGCTTATGTTCATACCATTGGACTAGGAAGTTGCTTGCAATGAGTCTCCTTAAAGTAAGTTGGTGATAGTTTAGTCTATCTTAAAAAGACCTCCCACTTGAGGATAAAACAATGGTGTGGAACATTGAGGGAGTGCATTTGTATTTTGCTTGTGGCATGTTAGATATGGATTGTTTCCTTGTATTCTTGAAGTGTTAATTATATTTTGATGTTAATATTTGAATAAATATAAGGTTGGCTTGAATAATCCTTAAACCATGATTGAATTTGATTTCTAATATTTGGATTATTTTATCTTTGCAAATAGCTAAAGGGTGGGCCACCTTTAATTTTAGATAAGAATATTTTTATTTTCTCCTGGATATATTGGATAGTGGTTCTTGATGAAGGCTAGAGTGGGCATATGGGAAATATTCTTGAATGTTACTATTGAACGTTCTATGCATAAAGGCACCCATTTTTTCTCCTTTCTCAAAGGAGGATGGGAGGGCATTTTGGTAAGGGAATCGAAGGCAGAGTTAGGGAGGATTATGTAGGTGAAGGGAAGGAGATAGAAGCTAGCTTTAGAGGATATAAAAGGAACCTTTAACAAGTAGGTTATTTTTACTTTATATGTATGTGCTTTAATATAGATTTTGCTCAGGTTGTTTTTGTCTTGAGTCTCTCCTTGTTGGTTTCTTTTCACTTTCTATTGCTATGAGGGTGTATTATTGGCAATGTGTGCTTAACGTTCTTTGTGTGTTATAGTTTTGCTTGCTCCTCCCTATATTTTGGGTTTTCCTTGTTTGTTGGATGCAATATGTCTTACCTTTGGGTATGAATTATCTCTATACATTCATCATTTTTGCTCTATCCTTGTTTTATATTTGTTAGTTTTATGTTTTGAGAGAAGGCACATTGGGTTGTGAACCCTCAAGCACCATTATACACTTGCCTTACATCATGATATACTAAATGTGAGGTGTGCACATAGGTCATTCATTGTTGACCCCCATATGCTATGCATACCCTGGCTGAAGAAATCGTAGGGAGTTGCTATGATCTAGGTGCATTGTTTTAGTTGAAGGATATTTTATTCTTAATAAGTATTAGCTTTTTATGTAACAAGCAATGGGAGATAACAATCACAAGATGCAAAATAATATAAAAGAAAGTAAATCTGCAAGATGATTGAAGTATACTTAGAATAGAAATAACATAAATGAATACAACGTAGCTATGGAGGAAATGAACACTCTATTAATGAAGCTACTAAACTACATTACACCCATCACCAATATATGGTGATCTAAACAACACTGCAGTACTACCTACTACTATGTTGTCAGCAACTCTATCTATGTATATCCCCCTTCTCATATCTATATAACAATGAGGCCTTTCTTATATAGGAAGATAGGTTCCTTGGCCAACACTCTACCTAACTATGCAAGGGACAACTTGCACATTCACACTTGTGCATTTATTACATTGCATTAAGTAACTATATAACTTCTCCCTAAAGTAATCTATTGTCCTAAGTATGTACCTTGTAAGATACATTTACATAACCTAAATTATGGAATAAACTCTATTTCTAACACCCCATTTATTACATTATTTGAGTATTAAAGACTTGAGTCTTAAATATGGATCTTCCTCCAATCGATGATATTTGGATTATTTAGAGTATTCTTGTTCTGGTTCTTTTGTTGCTACTTTAGTCCTCATGTCATGGCTTCTCATCTTTTTCAATTCTCTATTCCTTGATGTTAAGTGTCTTTGACATACCATTGCTCTCATGATATTGCATGTCATGAGTGGATTTGAATAGGCTCTTCTCCTTTCTTTTATCCATATGTTAGACCTATTTATTTGTTCTTCATAAGTATCCACCTGTATTTGAAGTGACAGGAGAAAGATGAGGATTTATTCCATCACAATATTTGCATGGATGGAAACTCCAACAATTGGTCTTTTCATGACCATATTGATTGCAATGAGTTCATAATATATATGATCTAACTATTTTTTATTCTATCTTAAGAATATCATGTTTGTCTATCTTTTTTATAAGGCATTCAAACCATATGTGCACAATTGAAGCTATTCATTTTTGCATAACATCTTGTTTATCAATATTTTCTTGTTTTTGGTCATTAGATTCACTGGATGAATATTCCTTTACATAGTTGTTGATTTCAGAAATTATTTTGCATTGTATTGGATCTTCCTTTTATTTATCCTTTTCATCATTGTAATCCATCTATTTTTTAATTCATATTGACATTTTTCTTATTCCACTTTTGAGAGCGTTGCTTAGTATGCTAGTAGTCATTTGTATAACCTGAATTCTTAAGGATAGAGTAGTCTGCCTTATAGCATCCAATATTAGAATATATGATCCCTTATTTAAGTAAACAAGATTGATTTGATAAAACCTTTAATAATCCTTAGGTTTGTAGACTTTCTTATGTCTCCCTAGTAATGAGAGTATGAATACCTAGTTTTTAGTTTTTTTTTTGGTAGAGATCTTATATCTTCCCAACTTGATAATCTTTGAAGGATATTATTATTATCAAGTTTTGTAGAATGCCTTATGAATCCCTAGAGTTCAAAATATGATATAGTGCTTTTGTAAAAATATAGTTCAATTTTGGTTGATTTTGTACAAATTTTATAAAGATCAAAATTCAACTTCTTAACACCTTATTACTCCTATTGAACTAAGCACTTTTCAGTAACGGATCGACAGAAATATGAAGAGTAATCCAAAATGTTTTAATGAGGGGATTCTTGGTTTTGCCTCTCCAAAAAATTTTGTAGCATTGTACTCATGGCATTCATACTAGTCACTAGTTGAGCTATACTGGAATGGACATTTTGGTTATTAGCATTAATGTTTTCCATTTCCTCATTTGTGATATTTTCATGGGATGAGTTGGAAGGAGCCATAGGGTTAATAGTAGGATGGTTGGGCCCTTGGGGTCAAAGTTGTTAATGCGTAAGAGGGATTTGTATTGTGTACCTTTGTTTCGTGGAGGTCTTCTTGGTGATCTTGGGAGTCCTTCATCTGTATTATCTATGCTCAATAATCGGCCGTTTGGTCCTTTTGTCCACCTGCCACTCATGCACTTGCTATTTGTCCCGAATGTATACTAAGATAATATCCCAATAATATTATTTTGATGTTTGTAAACAATAATTTTGTTGTAGAAGCCAAAATAATAATAAAAAATTGTTGCAACGGTTAGGATTTGGTCCTACCGTTCCCAGATTGGTTGTATTATTTGAGGAGGTTTATTTTAAGGAGGCTTAATGGCTATTTTCTTTTTCCAACAGCTATATGCCAAGTGGGAGACTTCAACAACTATATTCTAATGGCTATATACCAAGTGGGGAGGCTTTTGTGTGGCTTAACCGACACACCCTAATCTAACATACGATTGAATAAAAAATACCAACAAGATGATAATCACGAGGACCTGATCAACTCGTATATTGATGTTACTCGAGACTGTGAGACACAACACGAGCGAGAACATCAAGATGATAGAATTTTTATTTAGACCAGACCAAATCAGGACCTACTACTAACATCATCTAAATTTCACTAACTGACGTAGCTCAAATCGAAGATACAACACATATTGAGTAGACCAGACACGGTGTTAATCAAAGATACAACACAAATAAAGCAGACCAGATGTAGTGACTAACACAAATCAAGAGAAGCAGATGCAGTGACCGACACATTTTGAGTAGATGAATTGTCATTGATGTCAAGAGTGACTGATCATTGATGTCAATTTTTCAGCACCAGTCAATGGCAGCTTCAGTTGGTAGCGTCAGTTTCAGGTTCTCCAATAAATGCAAAAGGATAACCCGATTTCAAAAAATCAGATGAGGTCCAAAGTGCAAGAAGAAGCCCAAGTGAATAATATTATAATATTCTTTTATAATATTATACAAAGGAAGTTTAAAATTAATTATAAATTAATTTATTAGTTAATTTACTTAATTTATAAAGTTATTTAAATTAATCATTAATTAATTATTAATTATAAATTAATTTAAGCTAAGGTTAAATAACCCTAAGGTGGGTTATTAAATTAAATTCAAAATTTGATTTTGAATTATAAGCACCAATGTGAGGAGAAAATTACAAACGTGTATAAAAGGGGGGACTACCCACCTTACCACACTTACCATGCCTTCAAATTATTAATGTGAGTCTTGCTAATTATGTTGCGTCCAAGAGAAGAAAGGGTTTGCGATTTTGAGTAAAGTCAATGATGACAAAGGCATAAGAGGAAGGGACTACTCCTTCCTTCACATGGGCACTAATAGCCCACACGGTGGGCTCCCAAGCGCTAAGGCACTTAGGCTTGGGGAGACTTCGGATCGAATCACGCCGAAACCTCTTTTTGGGGAAGAAAGAGGTATGCATTAATCTTGGGCACCGAAAATTTTGGGAATATTGTTTGAGCATTTAGAAATTAATTTTTGCATATTATAATTGGTTTATAAGGTTGCAAAGGGGAGTTATAAGGCTTATGCAAAATTAAGTTTTTGAGTTGTTTACTTTAGTGTTTAGGAAAGGGTAGTAAGGTGTTTAGGAATATTGTTTGAAAACTTGTGGTGTTGGATATTGTTTTAAGTTGGAATTTATAAGGTGTATCAAAGAAATTATTTTTCATGTATAGGATGATGAGTGTTATTTTAAAAGGGAGCAATAAGGCATAAATTGAGTTGTGATTATTTTGTGTCTAAGGAATACTTTTGAGAAAGTTTTGAAGTAATATTGTTGTGTCTAACCATTGGAATTGGAAAGAAGAAAATTGTGATTGAGATAGGTTTTTTTCTAAAGGTAATTTTACATCCAACAAAAGGTATGGGCATATTCTTCATAGTGAGTAATTGTTGAAAATTGTGAATGAAAAGTTGGAGTAAAAAGGATTATTTGGTTAAGCATTGTTGAGTGTGTTTTAATTAATACTTCAAGGTTTTTTGGAATTGAGAGTTTTTGATAAAACCTTGTTTTATAAGCATTGTTGTTGAAGTGATTAAGTTGAGTGAAGAACTTGAACTAGGGTTTGCAAAGAACATGAGTATCATTGTTATGTAAGATTGGTTGATAAGCATTGTTGGAAATATTTGAGTGAGTGCTCATATATTTGGAATAGGGTTTGTGAGAAAGGATTATTTCATTGAGTAATAGATTGAGTAGAGTTGTTTGAACCTAGTCAAGTGGATGTGTGAAGTGATAGCTCAAGTTCTATCAAACAAATTGTTCTATATTTTGAATTGATTTGAAAAAGAGGTTGAGTTTTTCTGAGTGTGAAACATATTGAGTATCTAATAATTACTATATGTTTCTATGATAGATGAGATATTGAAAGTGATTAAGAGTTTGTGAGTATGAAATATATTGAGTCTCTAACAATTCTCTCTATGTTTCTAAAAGAGTGAGTGAAAGTGTTTGAGTATTGAGGTGAATGTGAAGCATATTGAGTCTCTAACAATTATCTATATGTTTCTAAAAGAGTGATTGAAAGTGATTGAGCATTGTGATGAATGTGAAGCATATTGAGTCTCTAATAATTCTACTTATGTTTCTATGATATTGGACAAGTTCTAGTGTGGACTTGTTGAGCAGATTTGAGATAAGTCTTTGAGAAGGCTTGTGGAAACATTTGTGTGAGATTTTGTGGAAGCTTACAATATAGATTGAGAGCTGATTTGTGATAAGTTCTAGTGCGGACTTATTGAGAATATTTGGATAAGTTCTAGAGAGGACTTGTGGATATATTAGTGTGAGATTTTATGGAAGCTTACTATAGCGACCCTAGGGAAGTGACATGTCTGGCCCCGTTGACCTTTCCTACTTGTGATTTAATTGAATCTATTAATGTTTTAAGCATGCATCTTAAATGAAAGGCGTAAAAGAAGACACAACCAGAATGCAAAGAAATAAATGAATGAATGCTCTTGTATTGATATTTCCAAGGTCCGGTTACATATAAATCCCTCTAAGGGATACCCTTCGTTTGATACATGATTTTACACAAGGAGGGCAACAGATGTATAAAATATCCCCCTCGCATAGGGGTGGCATGCTTATAAAGGCTTCTCGGTGATGCACATAGAAATGTATGAGGGCTTACAGATGCCTCCTTCTCTGGGTCTATTTCCTAGAGGGATCCTCTTGCTTCGTATGTTGTAGATGCACCTGTGGCCCTGTAAGCAATGAAACAACAACACACGCTTAGATGTCCGAGATTGCCTCCCTGGATGAGGTTGTTAGCAATGAATATACTTAAATGAAATCAAGTGCAAATGAAACTAATGCTATGAATGTGAATGAATGAAGTGATTCTATGCTAATGATATGCAAAATATGAAGAAAATAGAATAATGAAACTAATGTCTACACCCTAAGCTAGGCCTACGGGCCACTATCCAAGACAACGGCCGCTAAAGTGAAACTTGTCTTCCTTGCTCCAAGTCTATGGATCAAAGCTTGTTTTTGATGTTGAAATGGTGATTGATTTGCTCGTGTTAAACCCTTGATTGGCTAGCACTTCGTAGCTCCTCCAAGGTGCTCCGATATGCTCTCCTCAATGACCTACTATGCTCAATTTGTGATGATAAAATTGGACCTCCAATTCGGACTCATTCGGATCAAAATTGGATCCTTGGTGCTCTTAGGCTTGCACCTTTTAAAGTGTGTGAAACCCTAGGTCTATGTTCAAAACCCTAGGATTGAATTCCTCATGCGTAGTGAATGTTAGCATGAGAAGCTTTTGTCTTTTCTATGTTTAAAGACCAGTTAACTGAAGTCTAAATTTAGACTCAAGTCTTCCATGTGAACTGGTCATGAAGGGGAATGCAAAGTTACTCCCGCTCACCTTTATTGCATGCATACTGCCACTTCCACCCTTGATTAGGCCTATTTGTCAATAAAATGCTTTTTATGGCTTAGCCACTGTCATCTGTAGTGACTAAGATTTGGTCACTGTCATCTACAGTGGCTAAGGTCTGGCCGCTCTGAGCTTGAGCGGCCAAGGTCCAGCCACTCTGGTTTACAACGGCTAAGCTTGAATGGGCCTAGAATGCCCCAGATGAGTGGTGAGGACCACTTTTGATACTTGGAAAGTCCAAGGTTTAGTCACATGGCCTATGAATGTGCCTATGTAAGTAGTTCTCCTAAACATGACATGTTTTAGGTGTCTACAGATGCCCCTTTTTGTGATGCACTATGTGGAAAACACAACGTTGAGCAAAAACGTAGACTGATCTGTTTGTAGGGTGTATGATGATCAGTAGTCTGATCAATGTTGGATGGCCCAATCATGCAAGATGGCACACATCCTTTGAATCATTGCTTCAATGTTTGGAAGGCTTAACTTAGCTCAGTGGCTTGCACATGTTCGATTGCACTCATTCCTCAAACTCAATCGGGTAGCTTCAGTTGCTACAATCAGTTTCGATCGGTAGGAGAGCTACAAATTGATAATGTCATAGTTTGCTTATGACCCCAACAAACAAAGGGGAACTTTGTAATTGTTGTATGCAATGATTCATAGGACGAACACGATTTTGATATGATCAAGTGATATTTTGTTGATTTTGACTATGATTATTTTGAATATTTGAACTACCTCCTCACACAATGCATTGGTGAGGAAATGACAATGAATAAAGTGACAAGTCGCTTGACCAATATGACTAATTTGGTCCCTTTCTAGCATTTGTTCTTTTAATGGGCGAGACCCCCATCCAAGTGTGATTCCAATTGTTTATGATAATCATCCATCCCTATCTCGGGAGCGGTCCGACTATCAATAGCCTTCTTAGGGAGTTAGGATGAGTGATTCTATTTATGCTCATATTGTATCACTTTGGCTCAGTGTTTTTGATGTCATAAGGGAATTAGGATGATCCTATCATACCCATGGAGCAGTCCGACCATCTTGGTCTTCTTCGAGATTGAAGGAGGCCCATCGTAATTCCTAAATGAATGTTTTGCCCCGAGTAGTCTTATGGTAACTTACTCATCTCATCGAATTGCATGGAGTGCAAGTCACTGCAATCACTGAGTTGATAGAGTAAGTAACTGAATACGAGGCTTACTCGAGAATTTATTTTTATGTGATTTTTTTGTTATTTTGATCATTATGATGACCATGAGTCATCAAAATGTGCTTATTTGATGTTTTTTGTTACTTCTCATGGAGGGATTCTGCTTGTTTTTGCCTAGGATCTTGGCCGTTGTCAGGTCCAACGACCCCCAAATGCCTGGTCATGGCCACTCTCATCCTGAGCGGCCAAGAAATGTGGGTCACTGATGACAACAACGACCAAGGCAAAATTAGGGTAATATAAAAATGACCTAGGGTTTTGACTTTTCACTTTCATCAGTTATCAGTTTTGCTTTTCAAAACTTTTGGAGTGAAAGTGACCTTTGCAATTTGGAGTGCTTCTACGACTTGGAGAATCATGGCTGCGCAGGGCGAGGCATCATCGAGCGGAGGAGCCGAAGCTTCTCGGGTACTCTTCTAAACCTTAACCTTGCTTGTTTTTGTTTGGGTAAAAATGAACCACATTAAGTAATCAATAAATGAACCTCATTAAGCTCGTTGGTAATGAATTAAACCCGTAGTTAGGCTTAGCTTAGAATTTAATGTGGTGGGCTTGTCCCCATTTTTTGTTTTGCTATATTTTTTTGGTGTTTTTGGCCTAGGGCAGATGCTTCTATCACGTCGCCCATTGGCCGTTATTGATCAGAGTGGCCAAAATGGCTTGCAACTTGGTCGCTATCACTTGCAGCGACCGATTTGAATCCCAATGGTCGAAAATCTGACCATTGGGGCTTGGCCGCTCTCAGCTTCAGTGGCCGATTTTTGGCCGCTGTAGGCGACAATGACCAAGAACTCTTTAGGAAATTTTTTATTTTTCTTGCATGATTAACTGATTTTTTTGAATTTTTGACTTGTTTTTGAATTTTTTTGCATGATTAGGTGCCTTTATTGCTCTTTTGCTTAGCCTTTCAGACTAGCCTATCATTATTCACATCATTTTCATGTTTTATTATGATTTATGCCTTAGATGCATTGTAGTTATGCTTTGTTTTTCCTTTGCTATTAGATTCTCACTGCTCGGGCTCGGGACCCAAAGCTCATGAATGACCTTCTACCCCTCTTGGATGACACAGACTAGAAGTGGCTCAAAGCCCATGGGCTCCAGTATGTCACTAGGCTACCTCACATCATGTCATATCAGGCCTACCTTATGGCTTTGGTCCATCGGTGGGACCCTCGGACCAACACCTTCCACCTTCCTACCGATGAGATGACTATTACGCCGGAGGATGTGTATAGGATTTTTTGGCTTCCTTTTGATGGAGTGGCCATTGTCTCTTCGACCACTAATGATCGTGATGTTATCTTTCTTTGGGTGTTCGGAGGGTGCTCTACGGAGGCCTTCAGGGACACCAAGTCTGGAGGAGTGTCTATCTCATAGTGGTATGAGGAGAAGGTCTTCTCTGAGAGGCATGCAGTGTTGCTGATGGTTATCAGCAACATCTTGATCCCAAACTACTCAGGCTTGAGGTTCCCATGGAACCTCCTTGCGATGGTTCAGGACCTGATGGATAGTGAGGTGCCCATCATCTATGCATGGGGGAGGTCCTTGTTGGCCCAATGCTATGATGAGTTGTACCATATCCATCGATGAGGTCACATCGACATTGCTTGTAGCTTGCTCTTACAGGTTTGGGGATGGGAGCACATCAAGGTAGATCACCCTAGAGGGCTTCCTACCAAGATTATAGTCATAGAGGAGTGGATGTAGTGCTATGCTGCTAGATGGGCTCGAGGGCATGAGGGGTGCAAGAGCCATCCTCATGCAGGGGAGCTTTCCCACTACACTACTACTTTTACTAGGTTGAAGGCCGAAGATGTCATATGGTGGCCATATCATGAGTGCTTGATTTGGGATGATCCTGCTAGTTTCATAGCTAGGATGCGGTATGAGCGGTGGCTCATCGACCGTAAGGTTGGCATCTAAGAGCATTTCTTCTACTCTCGAGTTCTTCATCAGTACGGGTTGTAGTAGGATGTGCCTCTTGTTCCATTTGTATATAGGTGCCTCATAGTAGAGGGAGATCTTCCCCCATCATGGATCACAGAGCTTTTAGATGAGGAGGATGCCCCAACGGTTGCCCCAAGAGTTGTTGGGGGAGTTACAGAGGCATTTGCTCAGTGGTGGGGGGATCGGATGTGGCATGGTGATGGTAGCTTGGGTTGTGAGGATGATGGTGGAGGTGATGGTGCAGATCTGGTAGGGCATAGAGTCTGAGCCAGGACTGAGGTATGGGGCCAGCCAATAGAGTAGGTGGTAGTGGAGGAGTAGGAGGCTCTTGAGGAGGATGAGGAGGAGCTAGAGCTTGAGGAGAGAGATTCTCCTTTGAGAGCATAGTTGCATGAGGTCGAGGTTGAGCTCCAGTCGACCAAGATCTAGGTACAGTAGTGAGATGCTACCATAGCACAATGGGATGCCACCATAGAGCATCTCACGCTATAGATCTAGGCTTTGTAGGCTACTATCGGGGGTGGTGCTGCTAGGATGCAGTTTGTTGTTCCTCCTTCTACTCCATAGGGTGATACTAGGGTAGATCCTGGGATAGGCTTAGGGGTAGAGGTTCTACGCTTGTAGGTATTGCTATATGAGTATGAGGGGTAGATCTAGGGGCATGTCTCCCATATAGCCTCTCTCTAGATGCAGCTTAGGAGGCATGGAGTTGTCCCTAGGGAGGCACCAGGTGCAAGTGGTTCATAGGTCAGTGGGCGCTCCACCTCTGGGTAGTCTTCCATTCATCCTAGTTAGAGGACTCGGACTCGCATAGAGAGACCAGTAGGGTCACATCACTCTACTCATGACACGACCATAGGGGAGGTGATGTCGGGGGTACAGGCCCTATGTTTGATTGATGATGCACTTGGTTTATCATTTTTGAGGTCTGCTTGACCTATATGACTGTAGCCTATGGGCAATTTTGTACATCCATACTTTTGACACACATATTTATATGACCTCTTTATGTTCTGACTCATTATGTGTATCATTTATTGCTCATGTTTTTGTTGTTATTTGTTTTATGATGAGATGTGATGATGGCATTATGATGATTTGATGTATATGATAGATGATAGATGTGATGATGGCTTTATGATGATTTGATGTATATGATAGATGATAGATGATATTTATGATGATGTGGATGTTTAGATGGATGTTTATGTAGATGAGATATGATGTGATGTATCATGTAGTGATCTAATGATGGATTTTATGATTTTTGGATATGCAAATTATGATGTGATTTTTAGATGTGAATGGATGAGTTATGATTTATGTATTTATGGATGCAATGTTTATTGTTAAATGCATGTTTGATTTTGATTTCATTGTGTGCATCTAACTTATGCTATGATATGGTGCATGTAATATGTAATGCGTTATGTATGTGATGTATGCAATGTGTAATCTAATGTGAATGAACTTGTATGTTTTAATCACTTAAAACACAAGGAATGCATATGCTATGATTTTGACAATCTAATGGGTGATACCACAGAAAGTATAACAATCATGAATGTTTAATAATCATTCTAATCATGAGAATTAATTATTTAAGCCATCCATATGTGCAATGAAGTGGTGTGGGATGAATGTATTTTCTGGATAAGCTTCTGTAATTTAAAAGATATAAAATAATCAGTGGTCATCTAAATATCATTTCTGACATATGATCGGTTTTTAGTTTATTTTATTAATACCCCCTAATTTATAGAAGCTTATAAATAAAGTTGATGATGTGATTTATGATATGTTTTGTTGCTATGTAGGAATTTTTGAGGTTTTTCCTGAGACTTCAAACACTCTAGTTACCCTATCAACAGTTGTGTACTGACCATACAAGACTTTTGAAAAGCAAGGCTTTTCACCATGTACCTGGATATTCATTCTCTCTATGTGTGCACATGAATATATTTAGATAGAGCTCAGGCATTTCCTCTGATGTCAAGCAGGATTATTTCAGCCCATTGCTAAGATCGAGGATCCTCGAGAGTTCATCTGATCCTTATGTTGGACTTAGTTGGACTATACCACTAGGCAGCATTGGGTTACCTAAGCTAGCTCATCCACATTCAAACATTGGTCTACACAAATGCCAGAAGCTAATGTAATAGACATATCATCATGCGTAAGGATTTCTCCTTCTAGTTTTGTATGATGCTGAGAATTCCAGGGATTCAAGCTCCATTCCCTTATTTTCTTGATTTTCTTTGAGGTGTTTGCTCATATGTAGTGATGAAAATCACTGTTTATTTTTTATTGATTTTTTTTTTTTTAGCAAGGGATTTATGTAGTGATGATAATCACTATTTATTTTTGATTGAATTTTCTTTTGGATTTTGGAATCTTTGATAATATGAATGTGTGCTGTGGGATTTTGAATTTGTGTTTTGTTTCAAGATTTTTGCTTATTTTGATTTAAGCAAGGGATTTAATTGGATAGGGTGGAGCTTGTCCTTTTGCCAATTCTCAGCACCTTTAAACCGGTTGCATAGGGGGATAAGCAAGGAAGATCCTTTTTGCTTAAGGTAACCTAGACCACTTTTGTAGCTTTCATCTTTCCCTTGTACCAACTAGGATTTTAGTGTTTCAATTAGTGATGGGATCTTGAATATCCAAGGTTTTACCATAATTAGACCTTACTCTCTACTGATCAAGGTGGCTTTCTACAAAAGCTGATAAGACCACTAGATATGGTTGAATGACTAGGAAACCTCAGTATGTTTCTTATAGCAACATGAAATGGTTGTGTTGAGAAACACAATTACTCACATGGATGCATGGATGAAGGTGGATTTGATTATTGTGATTGAGATACAAACTGTGGCATCGTTTGTAAGAATGTGATCATAACATATGCAAATGCAATGGATATGTATGTTATAATGAAATGCAACTATGTGAATGCGGATGTAAGATGCAAATGTTTTTTTTGTATTTTTGATTTTTGCATTGTTTTTGTATTTTGTGATTTGACCAAAGGGCTTTAAAGATGCCTTTGGAGCATTTTGTGATTTGACCAAAGGGCTTAAAGATGCCTTTGGAGCTTTTTATGATTTGACCAAAGGGCTTAAAGATGCCTTTGGAGCCTTTTGATTGATTTGACCAAAGGGCTTAAAGATGCCTTTGGAGCCTTTTATGATTTGACCAAAGGGCTTAAAGATGCCTTTGGAGCTTTTTGATTGATTTGACCAAAGGGCTTTAAGATGCCTTTGGAGCTTTTTATTGATTTGACCAAAGGGCTTTAAGATGCCTTTGGAGCTTTTTGATTGATTTGACCAAAGGGCTTTAAGATGCCTTTGGAGCCTTTTGATTGATTTGACCAAAGGGCTTTAAGATGCCTTTGGAGCCTTTTGATGATTTGACCAAAGGGCTTAAAGATGCCTTTGGAGCTTTTTATGATTTGACCAAAGGGCTTTAAAGATGCCTTTGGAGATTTTTATGTAATTGATTTTGATATTTGAATGTTTTTTTTTGAAATTTGAATGTTTTTTATGAAATTTGAATGTTTTTTTTATGAATATTTGAATGTTTTTGATTTTATGAATATTTGAATGTTTTTGATTTTATGAATATTTGAATGTTTTTGATTTTATGTGTGAAATACCTTCAAATGAATGATGTTGAGAGGTTCAGGCTCTTCAACCCCATCCAATGATGTAAGGCGATATGCTCCAGGTCCAACCCTTTCTGAAATTATGTAGGGGCCTATCCAATTTACCATAAATTTGTCTCGCAAGTGCGGTGGTAGGTTTGAGTTCTGTTGGTTTTCTTTGAGCACAAGATCCCCAACTTTGAATTCCCTCAGATGGACTTTACTATTGTATGCTCGTGCAAGGCGGTTCTGATAAACATGGAGATGCTCCAAGGCATTGACTCGATGTTCATCAAGAAGCGTTAGCTGATCAAGGTGGCCTTGTCATGCGGTGTCATCATCTATGAAATCTTTCAAGGCTACTCTCAAGGTTGGAATTTCCAATTCTAAGGGCATGATGGCCTCAGTGCCATATACAAGTGAAAATGGTGTTGCCCCAGTGGGCATCCGCACACTAGTCCTATATGCCCATAATGCGAGAGGTAATTGCAAGTGCCAATCCTTATGATTATCTTTCACCGTCTTCCTCAAGATGGAGATGATGGTCTTGTTTGAGGCTTCTGCTTGCCCATTTGCTTGTGGATAATATGGTGTTGAAAAACTATGTTGAATATGGTATTTGTTCATTAAAGCATGCACATTTTTGTTCTTGAAAGATGGTCCATTATCCGATATTATCTTTGAAGGGACCCCAAAATGACTTATGATATTATGGAGTATAAACTCCGCAATCCTTGGTCCAGTTGTCGATGTTAAGGGGATCACTTCGACCCATTTGGTGAAATACTCTGTGGCCGTTATGATGAATGTGTGTCAGCCTGAAGATGGGGGAGAGATCTTCCCAATCAAGTCTAGTCCCCACTGCGAGAAGGGCCATGCTTCCTGGATGGGTTGCAAGGCTTGTGATGGCAAGTGGGTGAGGTTTGCATGATGCTGGCACTTGACACATCTCTTGACATACTCACAACAATATTTTTCCATAGTGGGCCAATAGTAACCCATTCTCAAGATGCGCTTAATGATGGCCATGCCACTGAAGTGGCCACCACATGTACCATCATGAGCTTGCAAAATTTCCCAAGATGCTTCCTGGGGCTCAAGACAATGAAGGAGCACTCCATCATAGCCTCGTCTATAAAGGATCTCTCCTAGAAAAATGTATCTTGTCACCTTCTATTTAAATGTTCATCTTTTAGCATGCGACAAGCCTTGCGGTACTATTCCAAGCTTTAGGAAGTCCCATAATTGGGATAGCCAATCTTGATAAGCCACAACTTCTATGGATAAAATGACATGTTCCTCTTGTGATCCAGTATTTGTGAACACAGATTGAGAAACAACCCTATGATGAATGGTTGTTCCACACTCCATAGGACCTTGAGAGATCAAAGATTCCCAAGGGGCCATTTGCAAGAAAGCTCTAACTTTGAAGGACCAATCCTGATTTGGTTCAGTTTGGATCATGTTGACTGACTCTAGATTGTCAATAACCTCACGTTGTATTGCTGAATGTGCAAGCACTTTCACATGAATGGTTGTGAAATCAGCAGATGGATTCTGAGGGATTAAGGATCCCAAAGATGCCATGGTGTCTACAAATCTATTCGATGTACGAGGGATTGCCTCGATGTCATACCATTCTAGTCGGGCTAGATAAGTGTCAACAAGTTCCTTATAAGCTTTCAAGAGTGGGCACCTACATTGGAATAGGCCTTTGACTTGGTTTACTATGAGCAAGGAGTCACCAAAGATGTTCAATATTTTAATGCCCATTGCTACGGCTATCTGAAGTCCCAAGATCAGGGCCTCATACTCTATGTTGTTGTTTGTGCAAGGGAAGTCTAGTTTGAATGATAAGGGCAATGGAGCGCCCTACGGTGTGATAAATACTATCCCTACTCCACCCCCTTGCTCGCATTTTGAACCATCGAAGAACAATGCCATGTCTCTTTCTTTCTCAGGTTCTTCAAGTTTCGATGGATCTGATAATGCAAAGACTGCATCATCAGACAACTCTATGGTGAGAGGCTTGCTCTCCTGAAGAGGTGCCTCTGCTAATTGATCTACTATGACTTGTCCCTTGATGGAATTTTGGCTTATGAACTCTAGATCAAATTCTATCAATAGCATGATCCACTTTGTCATACGTGTATTGTGATATGTCTTGTTCATCATGTACTACAAAGGATTTTTTTTGGATATAACGTAGGTCGTATGGCTCAACATGTAGTGTCACAACTTTTTGGTTGCAAAGACCACTGCTAAGCATAACTTTTCTACATACGCATATCCCATCTCGTAACTCACCAAGGTGCGACTAATGTAATATACGACTTGCTCTTTGTTTTGCACATTCTTTTGGGCTAACATGGTGCCCAAAGCAAAATTAGTAGCCGATATGTATAGCAAGAATGGTATGTCTGGCCTTGGTGGAGCCAATACTGGTGGTGTTGCTAGGTATGTTTTGATCTCTGCAAAGGCTTGTTGGCACTCTTCATCCCAATGAAATGGGACATCCTTGCATAGCAATTGGTTCATGGGTCGACACTTGTCTGATAATTGAGCAATGAACCATTTGATGGATGCTACCTTGCCTTGTAGGCTTCTCAACTCCCTAATGTTGGTAGGGGTGGCCATTTCCAATATAGCCTTTACCTTTGTAGGATCGACTTCGATGCCTCTCTTTGAAATGATGAACCCTAAGAGCTTACCATAAGTTACGCCAAACACGCACTTCTTAGGATTCAATCTGACATTGTGCTCTATGAGGTGATCGAAGACTTTTGTAAGGACTTGAGCATGCTCTTGCCATAATAAATATTTGGCTAGTAAGTCATCCATGTAGTCTTCCAAGATTGTGTGCATGTAGTCATGGAATATGTATGTCATGGCCCACTGGTATGTGGCACCAAAATTCTTAAGACCAAATGGCATCACTTTGTAATAGAATGTTCCCCATGGAGTAATGAAAGTAGTCTTGTGTTGGTCTTCAGGTTTGATCTAGATTTGATTGTATCCAGAAAAACCATCCATTAGGGAGAGCATCTCATGACCTGCGGTGGCATCAACAAGAGCATCTATGTTTGGCAATGGGAATGAATCCTTTGGAGTTGCCCTATTCAAGTCTCTAAAATCTATGCAAATGCAGACTCTTCCATATGGTTTCCCTATGGGCACCATGTTTGATACCCACTCAGGGTAGTCAATGGGAACTATGAAAACCGCATCCAATAGTTTTTGCAATTCGTTCTTCACCATCAAAGCGATGGTTGGATGCATTTTCCTCAACTTTTGCTTGACTGGCTTCTTTAGGGGATCCAATGAGAGGTTGTGAACCACTAACTTTGGATCAATTCTTGGCATGTCTTTGTAAGTCCAAGCAAAAATATTTGGCCTCTCTTTAAGGAGAGGGATTATGATGGCTTGTTCCTCTGGAGATAGACTTTCTCCAAACTTGACTTTCTTTGGTTGAGTAGGATCATCATTGATGTCCACCTCGAAAGTCACTTCTATAGCCATATGTGACCCATCCTCCAACTGGTGAGGCATGGGTATCAAGTGAATGTCATCGATGGGGTTTATAGGTCCTACTGACTCAGGATCCAAACCAGCATGGAACACATCATATGCACAACCTGTTGCAAAATGGAATGGTTGTAACATCTCTTCATTAGAGAAAATATCCTCAGGCTCTATGGGTGAATCAATATGATCCCAATCAATAGCCTCCGTATCAAGACACAAAGGTTTAGTGGGATCGGTTGGGTTATGAAGTGGAGTGGTCAAATCAATGGAGATTGTATTGATGGATGGAATGAAATCTCTAGGACCACATGGGTGGAATATTGTCTCAGAGGTTTCCCTTCCATACTCATGATGAGGCTCTAGAGGAAAAGGAATCTCTGGATCTGACCTATGAGCAGGTCGGATAATAGGATCATTGGGCTCTAACCGCTCTCTGAATGTAGGTGGAGGGGGATTGACCATCTGGTGAATGGCAGCTAAGTCAATAGGTCTCCCTAAAAACCATAAATGAGGGTCTATGGCATGAAGTGCCACCTCTCTCTCTACTAGTATGTCAACTTGTCACAAGTGGTGAGGCTCAAGATAAGCCATCTCAGTTTCATCCTCAAAGTCATCATCACTTATCCAGAAACCATTAGCATTGGTATGTGGCCCTAAGACAAAAGGCTCATGTCTTGGCCCTAAGTAGGCCATCTCTATCTCATCTTCATATTCTTCGTCACTTATGAAGAAGCCATTTGCATTAGTCTCTTACCCCAAGATTTGGGGCCAATACCTTGATCCTAGATAGGCTCTCTCTGTTGAGTCCTCTGACTCATAGCCACTCTCATCCGATATGTATCCACTCTCGTTGTGGATGGACCAAGTAAAGATTTGTAAATAGTGAGGCCCATGATAGGCCAAGCCCTCTTGTGCTTCATCATCACTTGCCACATATCCATTTTCTTCTTGCTCTTCATCCCATGAGTTGTATCCTATTGGGGTGGCATCGATTGTGGATCTTGGATGATAAGTTTTGGGTGGTGGTATGTTCACCATGGCCACTTGCCTATTGCTCATAAGTCTTGAACTTAGTGGGTGATAAGGAATAAAATTGATGTCTTCTCCTAACCCCAAGCTCAATCTATCCAAGGCTACTGCTAGAGAGTCATCTCGACCTCTGATGTGATAGCCTAACCCAAACCTATCAGTGGGAAGCTGGTATTGCGGCTCGAATGGCCGCCTTCCCCTTCTCATATATACCAAGACCGTAACCATGCCAATGGCAACGTTCAAAGTAGCTTAGAGAAAACTCTAGATTAGAGAGGTAATGAACATTAATAGTGAATAATTCATCATTGTCCTCTTCTTCTTCAGTAGACTTATGGGCATAGTCTAGTCCAGCATAGACAAAGTTTGTCTGGTTGGGAGGGATTCCAAGTGGAACCACTGTTCCCACTGGTGGTCTTAAGTCTTTTGGTCATCCCATGTCTTGTGCAGACTCTATGATGGGCATGAATGTTATGTTCTACACAAGGTATTCTCCTATCCCTGTACTTGCCAAGTGTATAGTCGCATGTGAGGTGGATGACCCCATGGATGACACTGGCGAAGCGGGGTGGTAGTCATCATCTTTGAATTGATCTTGGAGATCTTCTTCTTCCATGGGACTTGGACCTTTCTCAATGGCTATGGTTAGCACTTCCTTGAGCTTCCTTTCCTCCCCCATGGGCACCTTTAGCTTCTGATTGTCTTTTGGCTTAGACATTGATGGTTTCTTAGA
This sequence comes from Wollemia nobilis, assembly GCA_028583015.1. Lineage (NCBI taxonomy): Eukaryota > Viridiplantae > Streptophyta > Pinopsida > Araucariales > Araucariaceae > Wollemia > Wollemia nobilis. The sequence continues at coordinate 7,918,794 of JAQPPZ010016467.1, read as the reverse complement.
AGCATTAGTCATGTTGGGTGCTAAATGAGGTGTTGATGTAGATGGGTCTTTTTGCACCCCTTTGTCTTTGTCATTCAGTTGCATAGTTGGAGATGAAGGTCCAACGTACAAGTGGGTAGAGGGAATCACAAATTCTCCTGGAAAATCCACTTGATGGACATATTTGAATGGCTCCTCATCAGCCAACACCATGTAGACTTTGTTATCATGCACATACTTAACACATTGATGTAAGATCGAAGGAACACACTTCATGTCCCTTATCCAAGGTCGCCCTAAGAGGATGTTGTATTGCATGGCCCCTTCCAAGACATGACACATCATGGGGATGGTCTTATGCCCCACCTTGATAGGTAAGACTATCATTCCCATAGTATTGCATAAGGCATCATTGAAAGCCCTCAATGTGTAGGCTCCTAGAATGATATGAGACTTGGGGATCTTAAGGTGCTCTATTGTTGTTGTTGTGATGATGTTGATTGATGAACTTGTATCGATCAAGACCCTCTTAAAAGGTAAATCATTGACTGATGCCACAATGTGCAGCAGAGGGTCTGGTAAGGCAGTGGGCACTGTCTTAATCTCATAATCATAGAATCGGATTACAGGTTCTTGGAATTCTTGTACTTGTCCCACAAAATGGGTGAATGCATTAGGATCTTGTGGTTGGAGCTCAATTGTCCTTAAAATCTCCATCAAGGTCTCCCTATGCTTTGGGGACTATTGTATGAGCTCATAGATGGATAGCTTGGCCAGAGTCATTTGTAAGTTTTGCTCAAGTCTACTCCGAATAGTCACCACAGGTCGGGTTGGTGGACTTGGAAGGTTGTTTTGTCCCTACCTCTACCTAGGTGTAGTTGGGACATTAATGGGAGCTGCAGGAGGTTGTGGTTGACCATACCATCTACTCCTGGTTGCTATATTGATAATTTCGACCATCCCAACACACCCATGGGTAGGTATATCCACTCGAACTTGATTGACTTGGGCCCCTTGCCCTCTAGGGGCCTCATGATTTGGCAGTGGGTTTTTGTATATGCCCATATCTCTATTGTCGGGAGCTAATGGGTTGTCAACTTTGAGCTCTCCCACCTCAATCATGTTTTGCACTTGGTGCTTAAAACCAATGCAAACCTCAATGTTATGCCCCGGTATCCTGTGATAAGGGTAAAATTGATCTTCCCTATATCCTTTTGGCTTAGGATGGTTGGGATCTATAAGAGGTATATCAGGGAATCTGATCTTTCCCACCTCGCTCAATTGGTTGAAGATTGATTGCATTGATTCTATCAATGGTGTAAAATAGTGAGGGGGTTTGCATTCTCTGTTTCTCCCCTGATTGTTCTTTTGATCATAATTGGCTGGTGGAGGATGTGCTTGATAATTCTAGGGTTGTTGTGCAGCCCCATCCTTAGGCGCAACCAATACCACTTGATTAATTGGGGTAGGGTTTGCCTACTTCTGCTTATTTTTGCCATTTTTGTCATTTTTGTTCCACTCCTTGGTTCGAAGTTTTATGGTTCCCTCATCTACTTTTATGTCCTCAATGAGTTTGGCTTGTGCCAAAGCTTCCTCAAATGAGGGGTATTTTTGTAGTTGTAGCAAGAGGGAAATGTGTTTGGAACAACTCTTGGTGAACATCCGGATGATCTCTTCTGTGGGAATGGAGAATGATAATTTTACCATGAATTTTCTCCATCTATTCCCATAGTCCATTACTGGCTCATCATCATAATGTCTCAAATTGGCCAGGTCTGAAAGGTTCACTTTTCTCTTAGCACCAAAAGAGAAATGCTTCAGGAAAGCATTCACTAGTTGTTCAAAGTTGGATATGCTATGCTTGGGCAATTGGTTGAACCATTGGGTGGTCACGCCCAAAAATGTCATGATGAATATCCTTAGCATAAGAGCATCATTGTCTTCAAGATGAAAATATGCATTGATAAAGTTGGTAACATGCTCTTGTGCATCCTCTTCACCCTTAAACTTCTCTAGCCTAGGCATCTCAAAGTGCTTAGGATATGCAGGGCTAGGAACTGATGGGCACAATGGTTGGTTGTGTATTTTTCTCAATGTTGGTTGGTTCCCAGTCATCTCTTGTTTCTCAAAGGACTTCATATTTTTAGAAAGTTCTTGGAATACCTTTGAGGTGAGGAGTTCCTCTTCTTGTAGGCCCCCTCATGGTGGCAATGGAGGTAGCCCTCTATCCACTTGATTTTCTCTATTTTTTTCCCTCCTATGAGGGGATTTAGGATGTGTCTGATCTTGATCTATTAGGTTTACCCTTTCCCCACTAGTTGGATTTCGCTCATGATTTGGTGGGTGGTTTTGTTGTGGGTTTCCTTCTTGTCTAGTGTGCCCCTCTCTTGGTGAGTCAATGCATTTCTCTCTTTGATGATCATTACCATTTTCTTGTTGGTTGTTACGAGCTAGCTGCTCAGCTTGCTCCCTTAACCATTGCTCATGTTGGCGTAAAAGCCTTTCTCTTTGTTTGTCATGCTCGAGAGCTTCTACAAGCTCTCACTCTTTGTACAAGGTATTCTCTAACCATCACATGTGGTTAATTTGTACTATCATAGAAGACTCATGCTTGTCTGACCCTGTTCTTGTGGTCTTGACTCATAGATTCCTCGAAGAGGTTTCCACTGTGTCTTTGCTCTTGCTAGCTAGTGTAACTTGTTTAGTGTATTGTTGAGTGTCTCTATGATCTGACTCTGTATGCTTACTATGGGATCACCCTGAGGCACCCCTAGTCTGAGAAGTGGGCTTAGAAGTCATGGTTCATGAGCTTCTAGATGCAAAATTTTCTGTAGCTATGGTTTTGGGAGGTGGCCTCGAATAAATCCGATCCAACTCATCTAACTATCTTGTTTTCCATGGTTGATCTCGTGGGGTGCCATTTACTCCAATGAGGTCATAGTCTATTGGAATCCTTCCTCTTGTGTGAAGGATATCATTCTATTTGATGTCTATGACTGGATGTATCTCTAGTTTCCTACCCCTCGATGGGCTGATCTATTCTAAGTGTTTCATGTGAATGTTGGGATGTTGTAACCCTTGTGTGTCCTTTTGATGATGAAGGCTTTGTGGTCACCTTCTTTCTCCATGAGGATGGAGGTGTGGAATCCTCATCATCCCTATGTGAAGAATGGGTTTTAGACCCTCTCTTATGTCCATGTGGGGAGGAAGCTCTTGAGGCCTCCTCATGTCTTTGAGAAGTTTCTATGTGTTTAGAGGAAGCCCTTGAGGTCTCCTCATGTCTCCTTGATGATGATGGTCATGAAGCCTCTTTGTCCTTATGTGATGTAGTTCTATGATGTTGCTCCCTATTTGGGGTTTCTTGAGGAGATCCCCCAAGGGTTGAGTTATCACCCCTTAGACTCATAGAACTGCATCTCACGGTCTTACGGGTAGGTCTTTCAATGTTACTACGACTTCGCCTAAGGGTGTGAGTTGCTTCAGATTCCCCTTCGGTATCAGACCGAGGGTGTTTACTTCTTGTTTTGACCATTTTGTTTTAGGACTTTAGTTTTTGTGTTGCACTTAAATATAACCAAACAATATCAAGCAAATGTTTATCTTGATTATCAATTTAAGTGTGCCCTAAATTGTTTGTTGTATTTTGATGATTTGTTGTTTCTTTGATTTCTTGTTTTGCTTTGGATTGAGAATGAGGAGACTCATCCATAGTGATAATCAAGCACACTCATGCCAAACATGATTTCTCAAAAGAGACTAGGGTACACCGCTTAAATCCTAGTGGGGGTTCGCCTAGCTCTTCCACTTTGAACCAATGATTCCAATAGTGGGAGATAGTTTGAACACAAATAACTTAGTACCACTATAAGCAAGTTCCTCAATCCATTTCTAGGAAGCTCTAGGGGGTAAACCGGTGGAAGGAGATGAATGCCAATGTCACCGGACTGAATTGAGGGTTGGTGATGAAATCCAACTCCCCAATGTTTAAATGATGCATGTGTGTGTGGTGTTCATTTTAAGTTTGCATGAATAAGAATGCATCATACAACAACAATGACTCTTTCCTATATGCCTAATGCAAAATACATTTCAATTTTTAGAAAGATGCATAACTACTATGAGATTAATGAATGCACTCTATTAGGTGCAAATATGGCCTTTAGAAAGGCCTCAAAGCAAGCAAACCAACACACAGTTTCTAGCACGTTGGGTTCTAGGGCGAACTTTACAAGCATAAGTCGTTGTTCCTAGCAACGCCTAGTGGAAAATCTAAAAAGAAACTCTAAGATGTGCAAGATGCAAGTTCATTCTTTTCCATCCTTTCAGTTTTCCAAATTAAAATATTTCTTAGTGTTCACTATTTTTAGAAAAATAGAAGCATACAAAAACCATAAAGTATCAAAAAAGTTGTACCAACCTTTAATCCAACTCAGAGAACAAAGGTCCTACCCTCTACTACACTCCAGTTCTAGCCATTGTCGATCAGAGCGGCTAGTTTTTGGTCATTGTTAGTAGGAGCGGCTAAGCTTGTGAGCCACTGTCGATCAGAGTGGCTGATTCCTGGTTGTTGTAGACTAGAGCGGCCAAACCTACACACAAAACCAAGTTAGTATTCAGGCCAAGAATGAAAAATTAGTGGAAGTCCCACCATGATCACCATCTATAGCGACCTCGAGGAAGCGACGCGTCGACCCCGCTGACCTTTCCTACTTGTGATTTAATTGAATCTATTAATGTTTTAAGCATGCATCTTAAATGAAAGGTGTAAAAGAAGACATAACCAGAATGCAAAGAAATAAATGAATGAATGCTCTTGTATTGATATTTCCAAGGTCCGATTACATATAAATCCCTCTAAGGGATACCCTTCATTTGATACATGATTTTACACAAGGAGGGTAGCAGATGTATAAAATATCCCCCTCGCACAGGGGTGGCATGCTTATAAAGGCTTCCCGGTGATGCACACAGAAATGTATGAGGGCTTACAGATGCCTCCTTCTCCGGGTCTATTTCCTAGAGGGATCCTCTTGCTTCGTATGTTGTAGATGCACCTGTGGCCCTGTAAGCAATGAAACAACAACACACGCTTAGATGTTCGAGATTGCCTCCCCAGATGAGGTTGTTAGCAATGAATATACTTAAATGAAAGCAAGTGCAAATGAAACTAATGCTATGAATGCGAATGAATGAAGTGATTCTATGCTAATGATATGCAAAATATGAAGAAAATAGAATAATGAAACTAATGTCTACACCCTAAGCTAGGCCTACGGGCCACTGTCCAAGATAGTGGTTGCTAAAATGAAACTTGTCTTCCTTAATCCAAGTCTATGGATCAAAGCTTGTTTCTGATGTTGAAATGGTGATTGATTTTCTCATGTTAAACCCTTGATCGGCTAGCACTTCGTAGCTCCTCCAAGGTGCTCCGATATGCTCTCCTCAATGACCTACTATGCTCAATTCATGATGATAAAATCGGACCTCCAATTCGGACTCATTCAGATCAAAATCAGATCCTTGGTGCTCTTAGGCTTGCACCTTTTAAAGTGTGAAACCCTAGGTCTATGTTCAAAACCCTAGGATTGAATTCCTCATGCGTAGTGAATGTTAGCATGAGAAGCTTTTGTCTTTTCTATGTTTAAAGACCAGTTAACTGAAGTCTAAATTTAGACTCAAGTCTTCCATGTGAACTGGTCATGAAGGGGAATGCAAAGTTACTCCCGCTCACCTTTATTGCATGCAGACTACCACTTCCACCCTTGATTAGGCCTGTTTGTTGGTAAAATGCTTTTTATGGCTTAGTCGTTGTCATCTGCAGTGACTAAGATTTGGCCGCTGTCGTCTACAGTGGCTAAGGTCTGGCCGCTCTGAGCTTGAGCGGCCAAGGTCCAGCCACTCTGGTTTACAGTGGCTAAGCTTGAATGGGCCTAGAATGCCCCAGATGAGTGGTGAGGACCACTTTTGATACTTGGAAAGTCCAAGGTTTAGTCACATGGCCTATGAATGTGCCTATGTAAGTAGTTCTCCTAAACATGACATGTTTTAGGTGTCTACACTTATAAGGCAGATTTGAGACAAGTCTTTGAGAAGACTTGAGAGTAGAGTTGATTGATTATTTGTTCAAACCTTGAGTTAAGGTTTAGGGAAGATCTTGCAAAATTGATTTGTGATTGGATCAAGCTTTATGCTAAGGCTTGAGGACAGAGATTGAGGATATATTTGTGCTAGAACAAAGGACTGAGTTTAGTTCAGATCAAAGGACAGAGATTGAGGACATATTTGTGCTAGACTGAAGGACTGAGTTTAGTGTAGATTAGAGGATAGATATTGAGGATAAATTTGTGCTAGACTAAAGTATTGTGTTTAGTGCAGATTTGAGGATAGATTTTGGTGCAGATTTGAGGACAGTTTTATGCCAAACCAGAGATAGAGATTGAGTAGATTTGTGCCAGACCAAAGGACTATGTTTAGTATAGATTTGAGATAGAGATTTGGAGGTGATAGATTATAGAGGACGACAATCTCCAATGGATAGAGATCCATTAGCCAGGGAAGTGAGGATAGGTTTCTTAAGTGGATAGAGATCCATTAGCTAGAGTAGTGGGGCAACAATGCTTCTAGAAGATCACCAGCCAAAGCTAAGGAGAAAGGAGTTCTCCTATGGATAGATATCCATGAACTTGATTAGGGGATTTGTGTCTCCTTTGGATAGAGGTCCATAAACATTGTAATAGGGAAAGGATTCCCAAGAGATTGATTGATAAAATTTTAGTGAAATATTTTCTCCATGGAGTATCCCACATTGGGTGAACCACGTAAAATTGGTGTCTCTATTGTGTGTGATGATTTGTGCATTGCTTTGATTACTACTATTGATATTGATATCTATACATTGCATAATATTGATTGGGAAAGAAAAGTAAAAAGTGGTCTTATACTGTTCACCCCCTCTCTCAATATAAGCTTGTGTTCTTCAGACACGACACAACTCAAAGCAAAGACATGACACCAATCGAGTGGATAAGATGTGGTGGATACTAGCTATGGTGGCATGATTGGTTTGAGGGGACACGCTAAGGAGAGGCTAATAAATGGGTGGCTATGCATAATATGGGAACAGAGGGTGGTCATGGCTAAAGCCACAAAACAAATATAGTGATATAGGGAATATAAATTTTGAAAGTGAACTCACCCTTTCATATGTGGGATAAAGTTTAACCTAAATTATTGAAAATTGAAGTTCAAAACCTTATAAATAGCAATTATTAAAATGGCTCGTCCTTCTGATTGGACAACATGACTTGCTAGGCATTATTATACTAGAAAATGAACTGTTTGGTTTATGCTTATCAATGATACTTCATTTAATCCTTTTGGGTCGTATAGACGAGCAAGTGATGAGGCTAAAGGTTTTTTAAAAACAAAATTAGAGTAATTGACAAGCGTTTGATGAGGAAAATGAAATTTTTTGGTCTATGCTTACCAACAATGCCTATTTGAAAAAAATATTTGTGTACCTATCGGATGAGATGACAATCGTTCCACATTCATCCTTGCTTGTACGTTCTTTTGCACACCTAAAGATCAAATTTTCTTCTCTACGTATCGTTACCAATGATTCTATTCAACAATAATTGCAAATAGCAGGATTAGAAAACTTCTTAATATACTTTGTTTATGACTTCGATGATTATCTATACATTGCCTGCTTCCCATTTTGGAGCATATTTGTGTGGAAATACCTGTAATTCTTGAATGCGATTTCACCGTTTGTGGGAAGAAGACGTTAATCCACTTGCATTTTGACCAGTGCTTTAAAAAAAATTACTCCAAATTTTAATCACATCGAATGTTTGATAGATCAATGCAAGGTAATTTTAGGGTTTCTTGTACCTTTAAATATGTTTGTTGACGTTGCACCCATTCTACTACTATGAATGACCTAAATGGAATTACCATAATTTTGCATCAAGTCCATCTAATATGATACCACTTGTCACATGCAATTTCTACCAGGAATTCAATATCGTAAATTGTGTCGAGAATCAACCAATAATTACATTCTATGAAAGGAGAGAGCAATTAAAGAATAAATGATAAATTTACCACTTTAGGAGGGCTAAGTAATTCGCCACTAAGGAGGGCTTAGTCCTTGTGAATATGCAAATGAATTATATGATTAATGATAGATGAACAAAGATAAATCAATCTATCCTACTTAATACTAAATCAATGACAAATAATTATTAGAGCAATATAGCCGACTAGCTATAATTGGGTTTGTAACATACTACCATGATATACCTGAGATGCTACCAACTTGCTTCAAACTCATTCGCTAACATTGCTACTTGCTTTGACTATGCTTTCCTCTGCATTGACCACCTTTATAGGGGAGATGAGTCTTGAGTTTTGTGATAAGTGTCACACTTGTTACGTATGAGCACTTGCTCCCTTTGTAATGTACCAACTTCCTTGTCTAATTCTTCTTGGTCACTCTGTAATGTATGTGCACTTGTGTGGGTCTTGTAGAAGATAACAATTGGCACCACATTCCTTAATATTCGTTGTAACTCCTATGTGAGGTTTCTTTAGCGTTGAGAGATAGAATGGTAGTTTAGAAATATTATGCCATGTGGAATTCAAATGCCTTGCATGAATACCCATCCTTATAAAACTTCCAAGTATAATATTATAACTTCTTTCATATGCCTCCTTAACTTGCTTTATTTCTTGGACAACAAGCAATATTTTATTTGGCATGTGATTTGATGACGCACTATGGAGCTTCGAATGGTGATTGTAAAAGTGATATTGGTGCTTTCTTTGGAGGATGATCTTATCCAAGCTTAAGATATTGTATATAGCACATTTTCTCCTTGTCTTCTATGATTCAACATGTTGATTTATGTGCTTCTTTGTAGTGTAGACAACCTTTCGTTATTCTATCCATACCATATTGGTAGAAGTATATTTTGACATCTTTTATTCATAGATGAGATCCCTTTATATCTACGTTAATGTAGCTTTATAATAGCCTTGTGTGGGCTTTCATATTGCAGGTTTTCTCTTCCAATATATGTGAAGAGTGAGCCCTTCGAGTGACTCCTTTTGCTCTGTAAGAAGAGTGCTAGAATCCATCCTTCCTTGGCTGGCTTACCCAGTAGATATTGTACCTTTTGAGGCATATTTAAATCTACTCTCTTCCTACATATAATGTATTTGTAGAAGTGCAATACCATGTAAATTTACATGTATATAAAACCTTCTTTATTGCACTCTTTTGCAGGTCTAAAATTTTACCATTGTAGAAACGTTTTGAATGGAAGTTTGAGAGTTTTGAGGATGTCTCTTTGGCTAGACTCCTTACCCTTTTTTCTTGGATACTTTGATGATAAATCCAATCCCTTAACGTTGTATATAAAAGCTTCTTTGTAGCTGTAATTTTCTGCCCTTTGTACCATGCAATTAACCCTGTAATGCTTTGGATTTGAGACTCACCAAGTCTCAATATTTGAAGCTTCTATTTTTGTTTTTTGTTAGTTGTATTCTTCTCCAAATTTTAGAGGATTCTAACCTGATTTGGTGGATTCACTTTGCCACTACATGTTGCATATTTTTATGCACTAATAGTGTCTTTAGACACTTTGACAATTTTTTATTTTGTGCCCTTCTCAAGTACACAAAAGCTAATCCTTTTGAGAGCAATAGAATAGTGCAAATGAATCTAATAATATTTCACTTTTAAAGAACTAAAAATTTCACCTTATCACTCCAATCAACTCTCAATAAAATGTACTTAATCAAATTTATTGCAACTAATCAAGAATAATATCAATCTTCAATAATTATTCTGTAATTTCACTATAATCAATATTGTAGGACTTATTTTTATTTTTATTTTTCCAAAGTAGATGATAGGTAGTTGATAGAAGAAATTCTGAAATCTAATAAAATCCTAATCAATGTGCAAATGAACCTTAAAAGAACCTTTATTTTTGCACTTTTGGAGACTGTAATCCAATTGCAACTTTAATCCAAATTTAGGTGCTTTAACAAATCCGATAAGTAATCCAATTAATGAATCTACTTGCACAAAAATTTTCTTACCTTTTTAAAAAAATTTGTAGCTCCTTCGATGCTTTTGTAGAGGATGTAGATATTTGTATCTAAGATCACCAAGTTGCTTCTTTGAGTAGGATCTTGCAACTCTTTGTAGACTATTTTGAACAACTCTTTCTTCACCAAATGATGGTCTCAAACTTTCTTTCATGAGCTTAGGATTTGGTAGCTTGTTCTCCTCTTGTGTTCTCCTCCTTCTGCTGTAGATTTGGAGAATTATTTATCTCTAAAGTGATGCCTTATTATTGTGAGAGAAAATCTTTAAATCTTCAATATTTGGTGAGCTTATTCTATATTCAAATCTTCTTGTTGAATTCTGAATTCAAGCAAGATCTTCTTTTAGGATTTGGCACTCCTTGCCAAGTTCTTCTTCTCTGGTTTGGTACTCGTAAAATTATTCTTGTCTTGGGCTTGTTGTCATATGGCAACAATTTTCCAAGTCCTTCACTATCAGGGGCTTCTCCTTGGTAGTGGATTTATCCTATGAGTTATCTTTTGAGAAGTTATTCAGTAAGGCTCTCCTAGCCTTTTTTGGATGCTCGATGAGACCTTCCCAAGGTCGTTGATCTTGCAACTTCTAATGGTATTACTTGAGATCTTCTCTTCAACCTTCTACTATTGTAAGTATTGGTAGTGAGATATTTTGGATCTCTGATTCTACTACTTCTAGATTTAAGCAGGACTCACCTAGTCCTTTCTTCTTTCGCTTCCAAGACTAGAAGTTCTTCACTGAGATCTCTTTATCTCTTCAATTTTTCTTTAGGTGTTGAATTGATTATGAAGAATATACCCTTCCTAAATTTCTTGTAGGAAGTACTAAAATATTTAGTCTACTTTTGAGTCAGATATTCTCTTTGAATCCTTCTTTAGCATCAAGGCTTATGTGGCTCTTTTTTTAGTATCAAGGCTTCTATGGCCTTTTTCAGTATAAAGGCAACTATGGTATTTTTTAGTATCAAGGCTTTGTGGCATTTTTTAGTATCAAGGCTTCTATGGCCTTTTTAGTATCAAGACTTCTATGGAATTTTTAGTATAAATAATTATGTGGCTTCTCCTTCAAGGATCTCATGGCATTTTCTTCAAGGCTTCTATGGCCTTTTTATGTCAAGGCTTTTATGGCCTGTTCTTCAACTATGAAGTTCTTTACTCTAGTAATGGAGATCTTCAGTCTCCTTAATTCACCATGACTCTTCACCAAAAGTCTTCTTCCATAGTATTCTTCTCTTGCACAAAGAACTAATCTTTGCACTATGAAGGCATGTCAACCTTCGAGCAACAAATTTGGAGTCTCCTAGCTTTCTATTGTAGGAGTACCAATCCAATAAGAATTAATGATCTATAATAAAAGAAACTTTGAGAAATAGTTAGAAAGTTCCAGATATCAAGGATGATCTTCACTAGATGATATGTCAATCTAGTGGATCGAATCCTAAGTCCTAGTCTTCACAAGTTTTTCTTGCAACTCTATGGACAATACTAGTCAAATGTAATCTTTGTATTTTTGGAACTGAGATTTCTTTCAATAGTCACTTGTGACTCTTCCTAATTCTACCACCTAGATTAGTCTGAGATCTTTTACAGTGGCTATTCCAAGGTTGCATCAATTTGATAAAACACTTAGGCTCAATGATAATGGTGGTTTCCCTATTGACCTACATAGACTAGATCTATCGTAGCTCTGATACCACTATTATAATTTGATGTAACAAGCAATGGGAGATAACAATTACAAGATGCAAAATAATATAAAAGAAATTAAATCTACAAGATGACTAAATTATACTATGAATAGAAATAACATAAATGAATACAACATAGCTATGGAGGAAATGAATACTCCAATAATGAAGCTATTGAACTACATTGCACCCATCACCAATATATAGTGATCTACCCAACATTGAACTACTACCTACTACTATGCTATAAGAAACTCTATATTTGTATGTCCCCCTTCTCATATCTATCTAAAAATGAGGCCTTTCTTATATAGGAAGATAGGTTCCTTGGCCAACAATCTACCTAGTTATGCAAGGGATAACTTGCACATATACATCTTGTACATTGAGACTTGTTTACATTGCATGAAGTAATTAGATAACTTCCCCCTAAAGTGATCTAATGTCCTAAGTATATACCTTGAAAGATACATTTACAAAACCCAAATAATGAAATAAACTCTACTTCCAGCAATAAGTCTCATGCTAAGGTTTGTTTTAATCCTTTGGAGCAACATTCACCCTGTTTCCTAAGTCTTTAGAATGCTCATTCTTTAGGCCTTGTATTCAAGCTTGGATTTTGCTTGAGGGTTAGCACGTTCACTTGGGTGCATGGGCTATTATGAATCCATGCAATGTCTTTATTGTTTGATTACTTGAAATTTAAATGTTTTACTATCTTTGTTAAGCTCTACTTTAAAAGTTTTCTTGTAAGCTTGGTTGTCTATAGTTGGAAATGTATGACTGTCACTTTTGTAAGATGTTATGTTTTATTTAAAACTTCTTATGATTTGTATTTTTTAATAATACTTTATCTTGTATTCAATATTAACCTATTTGAATGAATTATTTGTTACATAATAAAATTAGTGGCTTCTTTAAGGCAAGTGAGTTAATTTTTTTTAATCTTAATGTTATGCTTTATTCCCTTGGAAATAAAAATAGTGAAGGGATTTATGGGGGTCCCTTTTGAATTTTCTTAATGATATAAGAATTATGGGGTTCTTTTGAAATTTTATTAAGGTATAGGAATTATAGGGTTCCTATGTGTTGTTCGTATTTTATGTTTGAATAGTTAAGATGTTGATTATTAATGGAAAAGAAGTATGGGATTCTTTTATGCACTATTGCTTGTTATGTTTGCATTATTGAAAGGAATCATATAGAAATGCATTCATATTTCCTTCAAAGGGTTGTTTTGTGTGCGATCCCAAGAAGTGCACACCACAACTGACCCTACTTGCAATGTTATTATTATATCAAATGCAGAAATAAAGACAAGCACACAAGCACATATAACATGAAAGTAAAAAGCAATGAAATATTATTTTATTAATGCTTCCAGATCTCGGTTACATGTACGTCCCTCTAAGAGATACTCATTCCTTGATATACTCTATTACAAGTGGGGTGACAGTAAATATATCCCCTGCAAGGGGACGATGCGCCTTTGCAGGCCTCCCGATCTCACAAACCAAACTATCTGAGGGCTTATAGATGCCTCCTCTTGATCTCATCTGGAAGGGATCTTGTGATCTAGATGCTTTCAATGGATCTTATGAACCTATATCTGTGGGTATAGAAACAACAGAGCACAGTAAGTAGTATGAGCCACCTCTCTCGAAGAGGATCTTATTATAAAATATGATAAATAATATAAATGATCATTATAACAATGAAATATCATCATAAATCAAATAATAAATGCATAAAGAGCTTAGAAATATGATGTAATATGATTAAGAAATCAGATATGAGCTATGAATAATTAAATAAATCAATTAGTAATGGATCTAAGTTAAAACAAAGGAAAATAATGTATTATACCCTAAAGTATGCATGCAGGCCATTATCTAGGACAACAACCACGAAGTAAAGCTCTCCTCCTTGCGAACTAGGGGCTGTAGCACTATCTCCTTTGCTTAGATTGATATTAAAGGATCATCAGTTATGTCTTGGTATACTTTTTGGCGATGAATAATAATGGATTTGAATGAGTGTGTAGTCTCTTCTCAGTTGGATAACACTTCTTTTCTCCTCAAGGGTGCACAAATTCACTCTCCAATATGATAGGGCTTCACTACATAAACTCTAAAAATCATGGATCTCTTTTGCTTCTTTGGAGGGCCCATATGTAGCCCATCCTTATTTTAGATCTAGACCTTGGCTTATTAGAGAAGCTTCAATCCAAATTGCATGCAACTGACCATCCTAGGTGGAAAGCATAAATCACAAACTAGCATTTAAGGGGTAGTTGGGAGGAACTCAAGGAGTTCCTCACCAAAATCCATCCACAAACAATGCAAGGTGTAGTCAGACTATGTGATATAGGTCTGTATTCATGGACAGACTGTGAATGGTGCTAGCCACTATAAATTCCAATGGCTAGGTGTGGTTGTTATAAGCTTCAGTGGATAGATGTGGTGGTCACTTTGCTTGAGAGTTTCTAAGCCTGGATGGGCTAGAACTACCATTTTTGAGTGGTTAGGACCACTACTTGCTCTTGGAAAGGTCCAATACTGGTCATATGGTATGCGGATGTGCCCATATGGGTAGTCTCCTAAACATACCACATTTTAGGTGTCTACAAATACCCCTTTTGAAGAACACAAGCTTATACTAAGAGGGGGGTGAACAGTATAAGACCACTTTTTACTTATCTTTCCCAATTAATATTATGCAATGTATAGATAGCAATATCAACAATAGTAATCAAAGCAATGTTAGTCTCACAATGAAAATGAGAGGGGGGGTGAATCAGTGTGGCTCTTTAAAACTTAAAAACTTCAACTCTTAAAGCCAAAACAATGAAAGATTAAAACCACATAAAGCAAATATAACAAGAGAGCATGACACAACACAAGATGTACTGTGGTTCACCAGTTTTGGCTACTCCTCAAAAATGACTACTTGGACTCCCGTCCAAATCTAGCCTTTGCAAAATACCAATTTTACAATCAATTTACCAGCACCCACTGGAAGGAGCACCAACCCCTGATTTATCTACACCAATAGAAAGGAGCACCAACCCCTAATTTATCTGCACCAACAGAAAGGAGCACCAAACCCTAATTTATTTACACCAATAGAAATGAGCACCAACCCCTAATTTATTTGTACCAACAAAAAGGAGCACCAACCCCTAATTCCAAGCACCAACTTGGACTACAAATTTGAAACTATAAGTTTGACATAAAAATGCCTTCGCTTATACAAGACCCTGACTGGTCTATTGCTAACCCAACCTCTCTTTTCATAGCACTTTCACACTACTTTCACAGCACACTAATACTCCACACAGACCTCCTTTTATAACAAAGTTCTCTGTAACTGCACCTGTAACTATCGTACTGACTTCTGTTAACTTTTCTTATTTTAGCTGCATGATTTTCTTCTACGTCTGCACCTGTAACTATCGTACTAACTTTAGTTAACTTTTCTTATTTTAGCTGCATGATTTTCTTCTACGTCTGCACCTATAACCGTCGTACTGACTTTAGTTAACTCTTCTTATTTTATTTTGGTTGGGTTCTCTTTTTAGCTCGTGCCACAGCGACCTATCGCGAAATCGTGACATTTCTATCTCTTTGTCCTCTTCTCGGGTTTCACCCATGAAAACACAACATGTCACGATATCGTGACACTTTTGCCTCCTTGCTACTCTTCTTGGCTTGTACCCACGAAAACACATGTCGCGATATCGCAACACTTTTGCCTCCTTGCTACTCTTCTTGGCTTGTACCCGCAAAAACACATGTCGTGATATTGCGACACTTTCGCCTTCGTACTCTTCCTCTTTACTTTTGTCATGATATCATGACACTTTTTCTCCTTAGCGCTTTCTCTTGCCTTCGGGTCGTGAAAATGCGACATGTCACGATATCATGACACTTTTTCTCCTTAGCGCTTTCTCTTGCCTTTGGGTCGCAAAAATGTGACATGTCGCGATATCGCGACACTTTTTTCTCCTTAGCGCTTTCTCTTGCCTTCGGGTCACAAAAATGCGACATGTCGTGATATCACGACACTTTTTCTCCTTAGAACTTTCTCTTGCCTTCGGGTCATGAAAACCCAACATGTCGCGATATCGTGACACTTTTTCTCTCATAATCTCTCTCCTGCAATATGTCACGAAATCACGACACTTTTTCTTCCATACAATATTTCTTGCAATATGTCACGAAATCGTGACACTTTTTCTTTTGAACTCTCTCTTTTGCAATATGTTGCGAAATCGTGACACTTTTTCTTCCGTACAATCTCTCTTGCAATATGTTGCGAAATCGCCACACTTTTTCTTTCGAACTCTCTCCTGCAATATGTCACGAAATCATGACACTTTTTCTTTCATACAATCTCTCTTGCAATATGTCATGAAATCTCGACACTTTTTCTAATTGCCTTTCTCTCTTCCAACATGTCACGAAATCATGACGGTTTTTCTACTTGCCTTTTTCTCTTTCAACATGTCACGAAATCGTGACAGTTTTTCCTGCTTGCGCTTTCTTTTCGAACATGTCACAAAATCATGACAATTTTTCTTGCTTGTGCTTTCTCTTCGAACATGTCATGAAATCGCGACAGTTTTTCTTGCTTGCGCTTTCTCTCCGAACATGTCGTGATATCGTGATAGTTTTTCTTTCTTCTCAACATGTCGCGATAGTTTTTCTTTCTTCTCAACATGTCGCGATATCATGACAATTTTTCTTTCTTCTCAACATGTCGCGATATCGTGACAGTTTTCTTCCTTGTGATTTTCTTTTGATTTTTAGCATATGGGCCACTTTGATCTTTTAGAGAATCACTGTACATACTCTGAAGAACCTCTTAAATCCTGTCCATTGCATCAACCGATCTGTCTGACTGTGTTGACAACAATGACTTTGATCTTTTAGAGAATCACTGTACATACTCTGAAGAACCTCTTAACTCCTGTCCACTGCATCAACCGATCTATCTGACTGTGTTGACAACAATGACAATATTGTTGCACCTTACTCAACAATCTCCCCATTTGGAATTGTTGGCAACACACGTGCAATTTCCTATAATTCTTCTCCCCCATTGACAATAATACCAAAGGGCTACTGCAAACTCCCCCTGAGTCCATGCACAACATTCTCAGGCACAAATTATTATAGTTAGCAAAAATTACAAACATGAGCAAAAATATAATCAAATATATAAATTCTCCCCCTAAGAATGTGGTCTCGATAGCTAGTCAGTTCTTGGGAAGCATGACCACTCCCAATTTATTGTGAAGGTACTCAAAAATTTCCTTGGGCAGCGGTTTTGTGAAGATATTCGCTACTTGCTCTGTAGTTGGGACAAAATCCAACTTAACCTCACCTTTCGCAACTTTCTCCTTCAGAAAGTGATATCGAATAGCACATACATTTGCATTCACAAAATTCAACATACACTACAAAAAATTGTCGAAGTACATTTGCAGCAAATAAACATTAGGGAAGAAAATTTCAACCAAATGGTTTAAGACAAAAAAGAAAATTTCTCGAAAAACATGCACAGGCTACTGACAAAGAAAAGTCAAAACAAGTGACCAAAACTGAAATCAAACCAGAGTGGAAAGAAAAGGAGAGATCCAAGGAAGAAAAGGAATCTTTGATCGTACAGACAACATTTAAAGTATAGAACAAATCTGCACCATGGATACTTGATAGTGGATGCTCCAGTAATATGACATGTGACAAACAAAAATTTGAGAAGTTACAAAAATATGAAGGTGGTTCTATAAAATTTGGAAATAATGATGGAGCTAAGATAGTTGGCAAAGGATCAGTTAATATCAGTGATGAAAAAATCAAGTCAAAAGAAGTCTTTTTTGTGATTGGTCTGAAACATAACTTGTTAAGCGTAAGTCAGATTTGTGACAGAGGTCATGAAGTAATTTTTAAGAAGCAAGGTTGTGAAGTCAGAACAACGAACTATGGAAAGTTGATAGCAACTAGATCAAGGACTTCTGGAAACATGTATACTCTCTCAGATACTTCAGAAGGAGCGTGCTTGATTGGACAAGAAGAAGAAAATTGGCTATGGCACAAGAGGCTCGATCATATCAGTTTTGACAATCTAGTAAAAATCAGCTCAAAAATGGCAGTGAGAGATATCACTTTCTCCTTCAGAAAGTGATATTCAAATTTTCATTCACAACATTCAACAATCACTCACTAAGAAGATGTGCGCATACATTTTGTTTGATGTAGAAGTGCCCTTAGAAAACCTATCTCAATCATAATTTCCTTCTTTCCAATTTCAATGGTTAAATGACAAAATATCACTTCAACACTTTCTCAAAATATTCCTTAGACACAAAAATAATCACAACTCAATTATGCCTTATTGCTCCTTTTTAAAATTAACATCCATAAAATAATACATGAAAAATAATTACTTTGATACACCTTATAAAATCCAACTTAAAATAATATTCAATACCACAAGTTTTCAAACAATCTTCCTAAAACACCTTACTACCCTTTCCAAACACTAAAGCAAATAACACCAAAAATTTAATTTTGCATAAGCCTTATAACTCCCCTTACAACCTTACAAACTAAATCAAATATGCAAAAATTATTTTTTAAATGCTCAACTAATACCCTCGAAATTTTTGGTGCTTCAAAATTTAATGCATACATTTTCTTCCCCCAAAAGGGTTTTGACGTGATTCAAACCACCGTCTCCTCAAGCCTAAGTGCTTGGGAGCCCATCATGTGGGCTAGAGGTGCCCATGTGAAGGTAGGAAGACTTAATAATTCACCACAAAAACTTATTAAGCATTCATGCACCATTGACTTCCCACAAAAAACAAAGCAATCACTCCACTTAGATGCAGCACGATTCACACAAGCTCGCATTAATTTTTTATTCGAAGGCATAGGTAATGTTGGATAAGTTGGGTAATCCCCTTTTATACACACATGGGTATTTTCTCCCACGTCGACACTTAATAATTCAAATTTTAAATTCGAATTTAATTTAATAACCCACCTTAGGGTTAGTTTAAAATGAATATAAATTAACTTATAACTAATATTAAAATTAATTAATAATTAATTTAAATAACTTATAAGTTAACTAAATTAATTAATAAATTAATTTATAATAAAAATTATATTAATTAATTTAAAATTAATTTGAACTTTCCCTTATAATATTATAAAAAAAAAATTATAATATTATTCACTTGGGCTCTTTCTTTGCGCTTTGGACCACATCGGACTTCGTGAAACCGGGTCTTGATCAACTGAAACTAGAGAACCTGAAACTAATGCTACCCACTAAAATTGCCATTGATTGATGCTTAAATATTGACATCAATGATCACTCACTCTTGACATCAATGACAACTTATCTACTCAAAATTTCCAACACATTTTTTGGATGTGCTATGGGAAAACACAACTTGGAGCAATAATAGACCATCTACGATCACATTGTAGGTTGTGTGATGATCATTGATCTGATCAATATTGGATGCCCCAGTCATGAGAAAGGGTACACATCCTAGAATCATTACTTCCAATAGGATGGAAGGCTTAAATTTTGTAAAAGCTTGCACTTGTTCATTAGACAATCGGGTAGCTTGATCGCTACTATAGGCTTCAGTGCAACTATAGATCCGAAAGGAGGAGAGCTACAAACTTAACTGTCATGTTTGCTTTTTGCCCTAGTAAAGGGTAAGCTTATGATAGTTATTGGTAATGATTCATAATACGAACACAATTTGACATGATCAAGTGATATTTTGTTGAGTTTGATTATGATTTTTGAAATTTTGACTACACCGTTAAATGACAAGTTGATGAGGGAAGGACAATGAATAAAATGACAAGTCACTTGACCAAGATGAATGATTTGGACCTCTTTAGAGGGTTTATTTGTTGTTATAGGGCAAGTCCCATACAGGTCTGATTTCAACCATTTTTTTTAATTGTACACTTTTATCCCATGGGACGGTCTGATCGCAACGTCCTTTTTAGGGAATGAAAGTGATAGCAATTCCTTTCTAGCTTATGTTGAATCACTAAGATATTTATTTGGTGTAGATGTTATAGGGAAATTAATATGATTATTCGCTCCTATGGGGTAGTCCAGCTACCATGGTCTTCTTCGGGATTGAAATGATGTGTTTCAATTTACCTATAACCAATTTACCCCAAGTGGTCTTATGGTAATTTACTCATCTTGTCGGATTGCATGGAGCGCAAGTCGCTGCAACCGCCAAGTGTATAGAGTAAATAACAGAATACGAGGCTCACTTGAGATTTTTTTGTTATTTGATTTTTTGTGTTAATTTGATTTTTATGATGTTTTTGGATTTTGATTTATGTAATTTTTTTGGTATTTGTGCACATTTTGGTTGTTTTGGACCAATAGGTATGCTTAATGGCCCATTTTGAGGTGCTTTATGGTGAGAAATTGAGTGAATTTCTTCTTATTTCTTAGCCGATGTCAGGTCCAGTGACCCCCAATTACTGCTTCATGGCCGCTATCAGGTCCAGTAACCAAAAAGTGTGGGCCACTGATGCTAGCAGCGGTCGAGGCACGATTTGAAAATATAAAAGAAAATTAGGGTTTTTGAAATTTCATTATTTCCAGCTATCAATTGCACTTTTGATCTTAGAGGTGAGAAAGTACAATTGTGACATGAAGTGCTACCGTATTTGCTTTTGAATGTACATGATGGACGAGAAGGGGAAGATATCTATGAGTGGAGGAGTTAGAGCTTCACGGGTACTCTACCAAAAACCTGATTTGCTTATTTAATTTGGTAAAATGGACCTAATTAATTAATTTGTTAAATTAACCTCACTAAACCTATTGGAAATGAACCGAACCCGTTAATAGGTCAAATTTAGGGTTAATTTTAGTGGGTCTAGGCTAGTTTTAGGAATATTCCCTTTTTTTATGATTTTTGGCCATTGGGGAATGGCATTGGTGTGTCACCCATTGGTCGCTACCGCTCAGAGCATCTTACCTGGCCTGAGGTTGGTCATTGTTGCCATTAGCAACTAGCTTAAATTCCAACGATAATTTTTTTTACCATTGTAAACTAGCCACTGTCAGCTTTAGTGGCCACTTTATGGCCACTCCTGGCATGAGCAACCACCAGGCCTTAGATTTTTTTTTCATATTTTTGAATTTTTAAGAAATTTTATTTATTTTTTTGCAATTTTGAAGTGTAGTTTTTGATTGTTTAGGTGCATTTAGCAACTTTTTAATAGCCTTAAGCTCATCTTAGATTATCTTGCATCATTTTTGTTTTATGCATTTATTAGTTTGTGAGTGCATTTGATTTAGGCATTTATTTTGCACTTCTAGATTTTGTCTGCACGGGATTAGGACCCAAAATTGCTTGTGGACCTCCTGCCCCACATGGATGATATTGAGTAGGATTAGCTCAATGCTCATGGCCTCTAGTATGTCTCTAGGCTTTCAATGATCATGTCAAATCAGAATTATCTTACTACCCTGGCCCATAGGTGGGACTCCAAGACTAACACATTCCACCTTCCTATCGGTAAGATTACCATTACACCATAGGACGTGTACAGGATCTATAGGATCCCCTTTGATGGATTCCCCATTGTTTCTTCCCCTACAGATACTGGAGAGGCAATATTCATGAGATTATTTGGGAGACATGTCGTTGCTACATTTTTTTTTGGTAGATAAGATACTATAGCATTAATACCGGGTTTTACGGGTTGACCCAAAACCTTTTACAAAAATCAGCCCAGGGTTGTTGATGAACATGTCCTTACTAAGGATCCTATATATGTAAAATCTACATGCCGCCAAAGCCATTACATCCGGTAAGGCACATAGCCTATTATCAAAAAGAAACTTCCCATACAACATTTTGGGTATACCCCGAGAAAACACACCTGCATCATAATTACAAAAAAAAAATAGACACAGATCCCTTCCTTGAAACAGTGGAGAAACAAAAAGCTGCAGACACACATAGCAGAGTATTGAAAAAAACTCCCACAAGCTCTGTATTGATAGTTACTCTTAATAATTCTTTGGTAATTGCTTTCTTCCGTATATGACATGCTTTGGGACCACATCCCGTCTTGGCCAATCAGCCTTGGAGAAGTGAACCTACTAGCTAGATTTATGGCGGTGGCTATCTGGTGGTCCACGTGGCTCTGGTTCGAAGTCTTATATTGTCATTTCTTTCCTCCCTGTGATTATCAACCAACCTCAAATTACTAAGATGACTAGGAGCCATGTTATCTGACATGTGACTGTCCCCATTAGTCTTTGTGGTATTTCCAAGCAACATCCACCAAGATTGACAACTCGGATAATTTTTATTGTGAGTCCATTTCAAAAAAGAGATGGGAATACTCATAGCCTTCGAACTTACAGTGCCTTCCCTGTTGGTAAATTTGACTATCATTCTTGGAATTCTTGTTGAATAAGCTCCTCTACTTCACTCGGGACACCGTGTTCCCATTTGAAAAGTTTGTCACCATCGACACCCAAATTGGCCAGCTTATCAGCAACTTTGTTAGCTTCTCGAAAGACATGTTGGGATTTTCTGTCCTGTCTTCCCTGGAAAAGGATCCTAGCCTCTTCAACAATTGTTTTAATCCTCCAAGGAGGTGTTTTCCAATTATTGAGGAGATTTATAACATGCATAGAGTCTCCTTCTACGATCAAATTGCCTTCTAAGTCTTGAGTCATTTGAAGGCCTCTCCACATAGCTCTAGCTTCAGCTTCATTGTTCGTCCTTGTTCCCAAATATTTAGAAAATGCAAGCATCATATTCCCATTATGATCTCACACAATACCAATGCTCTCTCCAGGATTGTCCTTAGCCGCTCCATCAAAATTAAGCTTAAACCAACCCGTAGGAGGTGGGGACCACTTAACATTGGCTCTGGGGTTGACTACCCTAGGCACAGACTCATCTAACAAGGTTAAGCTTAAATATTGAGCAATCGTGGTCTCTTGTAGATGAGGTTTACGACTATCAAAAGGGATAAGGTTCACATTCTCGTTGGCAAAGGATAGGATCCTGGCAATGATAGTTTGATGATCATGGATAGACTCATTAAAGACTCTATGGTTCCTTTCTAACCACACCTACCAAAGATAGTGATTGAGACAAATTTTCCACATGTATCTAAGTCTTTGGCTTGAAAAGGGGCAAGGCCACTAGATGAACAAATCAAGTACGATGGCTGGTTTAACCTAAGAAATATTGAAGGCCTAAAAACCCCACTTAGGACAGTCAAGGAAAAAGGGCACTCAAGGAAAATGTGATAAATGGTCTCCCAATTAGCCCTGCATAGATAACAATGATTAGTGATACAAATACCTTTACGCATCATATTATCAATGGTTAGAATTCTTCCTTGGATAACTAGCCATGAAAAGACTACAATTTTTGGAATTAAATTTTTTATCCAAACTAAGTCCTTTTGGAGGACAAAATCCTCGTCATCAAGCAGAAGCTTGTAAGCTGATTTAATAGTGAACTGCCCATTTTTCGTAGGAGCCCAGGTCACTTGATCTTCCTTGGGTCTCATGGGGATAAACTGTTGCTCGAGAATGTTACAAAGATCATTTGATTCCACTTGAAATCCCTGAATCCTTATTTGTTTCCACTTCATTATGCCTCTGTCCTCAACCATATAATCGGAGACTTTTCTGCCAATGAGTTCTTCCATGATATCTCTGATTCGGGCTAAGTTAGGATATTGCGTCAGTGGTTCATCCTTAGCCCACCTATCATTCCAGCAATTTATCCTCTCACCATTGCCTAAAACCCATCTTAAACCTTTTTTGATGATTTCCTTACAATTGAGAATTGCTTTCCAAAAAGCAGAACCTCTGATTGGAACTGAGTCACTTAGAAATTCCATATTTTGAAGATACTTTCATTTGATGATAGTTGTCCATTCATTTTCTTCACCAGAAATGAGGCGCCATGCCTACTTAGCTAGTAAAGCTAAATTCATATGAGCAATTCTCCTCAGACCTAAGCCCCCATTTTCCCTAGGTCTGCACACTTTGGTCCATCCTACAAGGTGTATCCTTTTTTCTCCTCTGATCCAGTCCATAAAAATTCTTTTTGGAGTTTCTCAATTTTTGGAAAACCTTCACAGGGGCTTTGAAAATGGAGAGGAAATAGACTGGAATGCTCCGAAGAGAGGCCTTAGTGAGGGTCAACTTTCCTGCTTGAGATAGAAGATGACCTTTCCATCCAACAAGTTTTTTTGAATTCTTTCAATAACCCTGTCCCACATTGACTCTCTCGGAGAACCAATGAAAAGAGGGAGACCAAGATACGAAGTGGGGAGGTTTGCTATATCACACCCTAAAATTTTTGCAATCCTTCCTTGCCTCTGAATGGGGGTGTTCAAGAAATATAACTTGCTTTTATTAAAATTAACTTTCTGACCAGCAGCGTCCTCGTAGAGTTGCAGGATGTATTTAATTCTTTTGGCCTCAACCATCGATGCCTTAGTCAATAGAAGGGTATCATCGATGAATTGTTGGTGAGAAACAACCCTAGTGAGAGATGTTGCCTTGATTCCTGATATTAGCCTTGAACTACAAGCATTTTTTATGGTTCTACCTAAAGCTTCTACCATAATGATGAATAACATGGGGCTGATAGGGTCCCCCTACCGAATTCCTCTATGACTTTGAAAGTAACCAATAGTTGTTCCATTAACTAGAATCGAGAACCATGCTTTAGAAATGCATTCTTTGATCAAATTAACCCATTGGTGGTGAAAACCAAACTTAAGGAGGACAACAATCAGAAAGTCCCAATTTAGCCTATCAAATGCTTTGTTCATATCAAGCTTGAGGGCAAAAATAGACCTGTTAGTCTTATGAGCAGAGTGTCGAGCTTCATGAACTGTGATAACTCCATCCAAGATTGACCTACCCTAGACAGAGCTTCCCTGGCATGGATCTATGATGCGGGGCAGAACATCTCTCATTCTATTTGCAATGGCTTTAGTTAGGATCTTGTAAGAAACATTGCACAGACTGATTGGCCTTAAGTCAGCCATAGATTCGGGGTTTGCTTCTTAGGAATTAGAGAAATAAAAGTAGAGTTGAGACCTTTTGGGATATGATTGCTTGCTTGGAATTCTCTGACAGCAGAAATTACATCCTCACTTACGATGTCCCAAAAATCTTGATAGAAATGAGGGGAAAGCCATCGGGTCCCGGGGCTTTGTTCGGCTCCATGCTAAACAAGGCTTCCTTAATTTCCTCATCAGAAAAGGGAGCTAGAAGCTTAAGGTTTATATCCTCATTTATTATGCTAGGAATGGATTGCAAGAGAATATCTTTGGCCTCCTCATTGCACTATGATTCTTGACCAAGGATAGAATTGAAATAAGTTATTGCCTCCTTTCTGATTTCTGTTAAGTCCTGAGTAATAGAACCATCTACTTTTTAAAAAAAAATTATCTTGTTATTGCTTCTGTTTCTAAGCGTGGTGACGTGAAAAAACTTGGAATTTGAATCTCCATATTTCAACCAAAGAGCCCTTGATTTTTGCCTCCAATAGATTTCCTCACAGGCCAAAATGTTATGAAACTCTGCTAGTTTTGTCCGTTCCTCCTGCCTAGTAGTTTCATCGACATCACCATGTTGAATCCTCGATCAATTATCTTCAAAATTTCAACAACCTATTTTTTATTTTCAAAGAGGTTCCCAAAGACCTCTTTGTTCCAAGTTCAAAGCTTTTCCTTAACAAACTTTAATTTCCAGCAAGTTTA
Source organism: Wollemia nobilis (assembly GCA_028583015.1). NCBI lineage: Eukaryota > Viridiplantae > Streptophyta > Pinopsida > Araucariales > Araucariaceae > Wollemia > Wollemia nobilis. The sequence continues at coordinate 7,893,191 of JAQPPZ010016467.1, read as the reverse complement.
AAAGTTGCACTACCCCTGACAGGTTGCCACCTGAATTAAGTTATCTCTAAAACTGGAATGTTTGATCCACATAGATTGAAATCTGAAAGGTTTCTTGAAGGACAGAGAGTTAGGGATCTCCAACAAAATGGGATTATGATCAGAGGCAATTTTAGGAAGGGCTTGCGGGGTAGAATCATCGAACAGAGTTGTAGCCTCCTTTGATAGAAAAAACCTGTCAAGCCTTTCTTGAATGAGATGACACCCTATCCATCGATTGCTCCAGGTATAATTCGCTCCTCTAAGTTTTACATCCATCAACATGTTGGAGTTCACAAAGTCATTGAACTCATCCATGCTCTGATAGGTGGTCCATTTCCACCCATTTTGTCTGAAGGGTAAAGAGGAGTGTTAAAATCCCCAACCAGAATCCAGGGGACATTATGGAAGATTTCACTCAGATTGCCTAAGTACTCCCACAGTAGAGCTCTCCCTTGAATTGAAGTCGGGGCATAAATATTTGAAAGGATCCACGACCTGTTGTTGTTTATTTCCTTAAATAAAACACTAAGAACCCTATCATCTTTCTGAATAATGGTGCCTTCTACTATCCGGGGATCCCACAAAGTCATAAGGCCTCCAGACGCTCCTCTGGATGATTTGCAAACCATCTCCCCTTGATTCCAGATTTTTTTGCTACTTTTTTTACTGAATCTCATCAGTTTTTGTTTCTTGCAACATGATAATAGTTGGATTCACTTGATTTCTTATTGCACTGACTTCCCTATGTTTGGGCAGGCCATTGAGGCCTCTCACGTTCCATGAGAGGAACTTCATTTAGATTGTTTGGGATTTCTTCCTCTCCCCCTCCCTTGAGGGGGTTTTCCTAATTTGTTGTCTTCAGAACCCGAAATAACTTGTTGAAACAAGGTTCTCTATTTTCCATTGGCAATGTCATTATCAGTTTTAATTTTTTGATGCTCAACATTTGATATTCTCCCTCTTCTTTTTTCATTACCAAAATCTATAGGAGACTTCACAGTGCTCCTGGTTTGTTTAGGACTAAACTAGGGGAGGCAATTTGTTGCAGAACTGGACTGCCATATTCCTCAGTCTGAAGAGTTTCACATATCTCCACCCCTACATCCAAATATTCTCCTTTTTCCTGTATTCCCTTGGTCTGCGGGACGACCCCTCAGTAGGATTCACCTGGCTCCTAGTGATGATGTTAGGGAGATGAGATTTTTTATTTTCCAATGCCTCAACTTTCTTCCTAAGTTCTTCAGCATTAGGGTTTGGCTTTGGGATGCCCACTAGGCTTGAAGTATTTTTAGCATTGGGGTTTAAGGATCCTAACTTGGATGGGGATTCTAGAGATCGGGCATTAGGGTTTGGCTTTGTGATGCCCATGGGGCTTACAGTAATTTTAGCATTAGGGTTTGAGGATCCTGACTTGGATGGGGATTCTAGAGAGTCAAAAAGGTTAGCCTGAAGGTTATGGGCTTCCATGTCTTTCGATAATCCTCCTACTCCCATATTGGATAGAATTGAAAATTTATTTGAAACTAGAGGATTGGAACTTACCTAAGTATTTTGGTTGCCAACAACCTGTTGTTTTCCTTTGTCTTGTTGGGACCCTGCACCCTCTCTTTTCTTTTTTGGTAGACATAGTTTGCCTGATTGAAATCACCTCTAGCAGGGAAACTCCTCAAATTTCCTCTGTCTAGCATTCCCCGCTTCTGCTTTTCTCTATTCATTGCCAGGTTAGGGCACTGATTGCATAGATGTCCTTGATTTTTGCATTCTGAATAGAATGTCGGTCTGTTCTCGTATTCTATCGGTTGTTTTCGATAGTATTCTCCATACTCTAGCTCCACAAACCTTGGCAATTCATTATCCAAATTAGCATTTACGCAGATTCGTGCATGAGTCATCCTTGTCCTGGCCAAGGTCGCATGGTCAATGGAGATCAGGTCCCCTATAGTTTTGGCTATGCCCTGCAGCCAATATTCATTGAAGAACTAGGCAGGTAGACTCGGGAGACGAACCCAAATAGGGGCAATGTTAATATTTTGCTTTTCAGGGTCGAAATCTTCACCCCATCGTCTGAGAAAAAGGCTCCTTTTGCCCAAAAACCAAGGACCTCTTGTTAAAATGTGGTTAGCATCCTCCATATTGTTAAAATGGATAATGAAGAACCCTCGAGTTAGAGCTACCAACTCCAAGCTGCCTATCGGTCGCCATTTACCCGTCGCCCAAGCCATGATAGTCTCCATGTCCGGCCTACCTCCCAAAAACTTGCCTACCAAGGAGAATTCTTCCATTGAAAGAAAAGGGCTCATGGAACTTGTCGGGGCCAAAATTTTATTATTTACTTGGAACTAGGGGTGGAAGAGAGAGAACCTCCTTTCTTTTTCCTCTAAGAGTCTCAGCAAAAGACAACCACTTCTTGGGCCCCGCATTGTCCTTCGTATCTTTTTTTTCGGGGTCTTTCTGAGGAGGGTCGGGCCCCCGCGTGATGCCCACCTCCAAATCTATCGTAGCCTGACCGCCTTCCTCTGGATCCTCGCTTGATCCATGCTCGAGGTTCCCACCCACCCCTTCCGTACCTGCTCTACCTCTGCCACCTTGGCTGAGATTCCTGCCCAGAAAATTCAAACCCTCACTCCCGTCGCACCCGCTAAACCTCAGCTCACTCATTCCTGATTATGCAAATTTAGGCCACTATAACTCAAGTGACCAAATCTTATCTTCATATGCATTATTATGTTCACATTTTGATTATCAAATTTGAGATCGATTACCCTCTGCAGAACACCTCGTAGCAGAACTTTCTATATTTCTTAGAAACTTGCCTCGTATGTTTTTTAACTCAAACGATAGAATTTTTTTTGATATTGTTTAGATGAATAATCTCCAGCCTAGAGACACAATAATATATTAGCCAACATTGCTTGGTCATTTGGTTTTATAATTTGGCCAATTGAGCAAATTTGTGTCATTGCTACATTTCAAGATACCTAGTCTGGTGTAATTTTTGTTGTTCGATGGTATCGGGAGAATGTATTTTCTCAGAGACATGTTGTCCTGCTTATGGTTATCTGTAAAATCCTTCTACCTGACTTATTAAGAGTGAGGTTCTCATGTAACCTCTTGGTGATGGTTTAGGATCTAATTGATAGAGAGGTACCTATTATTTATGCTTGGGGGAGTGCTTTGTTGGTGTAGTGCTATGATGAGTTATATCGTATCTAGTGGTAGGGACGAGCCAACATCACTTGCAGCATACTGCTACAGATCTAGAGTTGGGAGCATATCATGGTGGACCATCCAAGAGGTCCACCTATCAAGTTTACTGATATAGCTACGGCTTCTTACTGCTATGGATATAGATGGTCCTGAGAGTGAGAGGAGTGCAAGAGTCGATGCTTCGCAGGGGAGATTTCCCACTACATGGTTAATTTGACTGGATTGCAGGCCCAGGATATCATTTAGAGGTCCTATCATGGTTGAATCACCTGGGAGGAGGTAGATAGATTCATAGCTCAAACTCAACATAACCTATGGGTTATCAGTCGTAAGGACGACATCAAGGAGTTCTTCTACTATTCCAGAGTGCTTTGACAATTCAGCATACATCAAGATGTTCCTCTTGAGCTAGTTGTGTATAGACAAATTATTGTTGAGAAGAACCTTCCACCACCTTGAGTTTTAGTAGTTTTAGAGGAGGATGACCCTATTGTAGTTGATGTGAGTATGCCTAATGCTGATGTTATTGAGGCATATACATGGTGGTGTATTACGTGATTATGGTAGGGTGGCAACTACATGGGGTGATTTGTGGATGAGGCATATGTTGAGGATCCTGATGGGCACCAATTTTAGGCTCGAATAGAGGACTAGGGATAGGCAAAGCATTATATGGTAGAGGATTAGGTCACCCCTAAGGAGGAGGAGGAGGAGTTAGCTCCCGAGGAGCAAGAGTCCCCTCTCTTGAGATCAGTTGCACTAGGGAGAGGCTAAGCTTTGTTCAGCTTAGATTTAGGTACAACAATGGGATTCTACTATTACCATGCTTTAGACATAGGTTTCATAGCTCACTATTGAGTGAGATGCCACCTAGAGCCATATTATTCTAGTCCCTCCTACTGTGTATGGGCTTATGAGTTTAGATGTAATGGCCAATGTGAGACAACTACAGGGGATTATAGAGGAGAATGAGGATCATATGGCATCAGATATTACCTACATCATTACTCTGGGATATCAGGTTTGGCTACTAGGTGCCACTCCTAGGGAGAGATCCACAACATGGGGATCATAGCACAAAATGCAAACTACATCAGGGTAGTCTTTGGTCCAGCCTAGCCAGAGGATCAGGACCTGTATAGAGAGGACTATGGTAACTAGCTCCCACTGTTCGCACAGGGAAAAATTCGAGGGCGGAGGTGAGGTAGGGGGCAAAAGCCTAGGTTGATGGATTTATTCTACTGGCTTCACTTTTGAGTGTAAGTTCGGGTGACCTACATAGTTGTAGCCTTATGGCAATTTTGTACCTCCATGTACTTATTTGACACACATATATATGATATCTATACTTTGAGACTCATTATGTGTATCTTTTATGATTATGTTTTTATGTTTATGTGATGTAGTATCATGATCTTATGTGATATGATGTGATGTGATGCTTTATATGTTATGATGTGGATGTGTAGGTGGACTACTTTATGATTTTATGCTACATGGTGTGGTTTATATGACTTTATGCTTTATGATGAGTGGATGCTTAGATGGCATGATCTAGATGTGTAGATGCATTGTGATGATGGATGCATATATGGATGTAATACTTATTGTTAAATGCATGTTTAATTTTGGTCTACTGTATGCATCTAACTTATGGTAAATGAAATGTGTGTAATGCATTATGTTGATGATCTAATGTGAATGGACTTGTATGCTTTAATCACTTAAAATATTTGGTATGATATGATATGAGTGTTGACAATCTAATGGACGACACCATAGAATGTATAAAAATCATAAATAAATAATAACTCTTATAATAAAAATTAATCATTTAAACATCCAAATGTGAAATGAGATGATGTGATATGTATGTACTTTCTTTATAAGCTTCTGTAAGCTAAAATATACACCCAAAATATTCAATAGCCATCTAAATGTCATTGCTGAAATTCATCCAGTATCTATCCTATTTCATGAACACTCTTCAATGAACAAAACATTATAAAGAAAGTTTGATGATGCGAGTGATGATATGAATTGTTGCTATGAGGGGATTTTTGAGGGTTTCCATGAGACTCAAACACCCTAGTTGCTCCACCAAAAGTTGTATACTAATCATACAGAGCTTCTGAAGGATAAATTTTTTGTTATGAATATCTAGATATTCATTATCCCTGTGTGCAAATGAATATGTTAGATAAAATATAAGCATATCCCAATGCCAAGCAGGATTCATTTAGCCCATTGCTATATTGGGGATCCTCAAATGTTTATCCTAATCCTAATTTGGACTCAATTGGATTAGACCACTAGGTGGTACAGGACACCTAAAGCTAGCTCTTCCACATGCAAACATTGGTCTATACAAAAGCAAGATGCTAATGTGATAGACATATCGTCGTGCATAAGGATATATTACGGTTCATCCATGCTGAGAATTCCAAGGATTCAAGTTCAATACTCCCTTCTTTTCTTCATATTTATTTGGGATACTTGCTCATGCTTAGTGATGAAAATCACTGTTTATTTTGAATTTTTGTTTTTCTTTTGAGCAAGGGATTTATGTAGTGATGATAATCACTGTTTATTTTGCTTTTAATTTTTGCTTTAGGATTTTTTTCTTATTTTGATTAAAGCAAGGAATTTCTTTAGGTAGGGGGAACTTGTCCTTTTGCCAATTCTCAGCATTTTCAAACCGATCGCATAGGGGGATGAGCAAGATAAAATTTTCACCTTAGGATACCTAATACCACTTCATAGTGTTCATATTTTCCTTGTTCCAACTAGGATCTTAGTGTTTTTATTAGTGATAGGATTTTGAAATATACCGGGTGCTATCAAAACTAAACCTCACCTATTAAAAGCTAATATAACTTTCTAAATTTTTTGATAAATCCACTAGGTATGGCTGAGTGATCGAAAAACCCTAGTATATTCCTTATAACAACAAGAGGGGTTGTGTTGAAAAATACAGTTACAAACATGGCTTATGGATGATGATGGATTTTGAAGATGCATGATTGAGGTACACACATGGTATCATTTGTAAGATTATGAATACAACCTACTAAATGTAAATGCAATAGATGAAAATGCCTAATGAAATGCAACTATATGGATACAAAGTGGAATGCATAATGCAAATGTTTTTGTATTTTTGATGCTTTTAATTATTTTTAAGTTTTGATTATTCTGAATATTTTTGAAATTTTGATTTTAAATTATTTTTGTGCTTTTATGTTTTGCTTTTGACTAAAGGGCTTATGGTGCCTTTGGAGCTTTTTTTGATTTGACCAAAGGGCTTTAAGATGCCTTTGGAGCTTTTTGTGATTTGACCAAAGAACTTTAATATGCCTTTGAAGACTTTTGTGAATTGACCAAAGGGGTTTAAGATGCCTTTGGAGCCTTTTTGTGATTTGACCAAAGGGCTTTAAGATTCCTTTGGAGCCTTTTTGTGATTTGACCAAAGGGCTTTAAGATTCCTTTGGAGCCTTTTGTGAGTTGACCAAAGGCCTTTAAGATGCCTTTGGAGCCTTTTGTGAGTTGAAAAAAGGGCTTTAAGATGCCTTTGGAGTCTTTTGTGATTTGACAAAAGGCCTTTAAGATGCCTTTGGAGAATTTTGTGATTTAACCAAAGGGCTTTAATATGCCTTTGGAGCCTTTTGTGATTTTAAAGTTTTCTATTGTTTTTGTGATTTTGAAATTTATTTGAATGTTTTTTATATTTCATTGTGCTTATGTGTGAAACGCCCTTAGATGAATAATGTTGAGAGGCTCTAGCTCCTCAACACACTCTAGCATTGTTAGGTGATATGCCACAGGCCCAATATTCTTAGAGATGATATAGGGACCTATCCAATTGGTCATAAATTTATCTCGCAAATGCAGTGATAGATTTGAGTTCTATTGGTTTTATTTAAGTACAAGATCCCCAAATTTAAAGTCTCTCATGTGGAATTTCTTATTATAATCTCGTGTTAGATGATCCTAGTAAATGTGAATATGATCAAGAGCATTGATGCGACGTTCAGCTAGTAGGGTCAGTTGATCCAAGCAAGCTTGTCGTGCAGTGTCATCATTGATGAACTCTTTCAATGCGACACACAATGTTAGAATTTCCAATTCTAAGGGCATAATGGCCTCAGTGCCATACACAAGAAAAAACGATGTTGTCCCAGTGGGCATCCGTATGCTACCACAATACCAGGGGTAATTGCATATGTCGTCCTTATGATTTTCTTTCATCGTATTTTTTAAGATGGCTACTATTGTCTTGTTAGAGGCTTCTACTTGCCAATTTTCCTGAGGATAGTATAGTGTCATAAAACTATGCTGAATGTTGTATTTGATCATTAAAGCTCACACATTTTTTTTTGAATGACGAACCATTATTCGAGATTATCTTAAAGGGTACCCCAAAACGATAGATAATATTGTGAAGTATAAACTCCATAATCTATGGATCAATCATCTGAAGAACACAAGCTTATACTGAGAGGGGGGGTGAACAGTATAAGACCACTTTTTCCTTTTGCTTCAAAACAGTTTTCAAATCAGTATATGCAGTGTAAAGATAGCAGTATTAATAGCAGTAATCAAAGCAATGCACAAAACACCATCCACAAAAGAGACACAACAATTTACGTGGTTCACCCAAAGCGGGCTACTCCACGGATAAAATTTCTCTCTAAATTTTATCAATTCAACCTCTGGGAAAACCTTTCCCTGTTACAATGTTTATGGGCACCAACCCAAAGGAGATACCTTCCCCTAGCTCTGCTCTCGACTGGTGATCCTCTAGAAGACCTCTACCTCCTTCGCCCTTAGCAAGTGGAACTCTATCCACAGAAGACACCTGTCTTCCCTGCTCTGGTTGGAGATCTCTGTCCTCAACTCTATCATCGCAAAGCTGGTCCTCGAATATGCACTAAACACAGTCCTTCGGTCTAGCACATATGTCCTCTATCTCTGGTCTACACCAAACATAGTCCTTCGGTCTGGCACAAATCTGTCCTCTTATCTCTTTCTATTTTGTTACAGCCGCACTTGGTCGAAACCAACTTTTGCACTGGATGCGCAAACACAGCAGCACTCGATCGAATATCAACTTATGCACTTGTGCGCAAACATAGCAGCATAGTCTTCACACACTCTGCACAATCACAACAACACAGTCTTTGCACACTCTGCTTCTCGACGATCGAACTTCTCCCCCGCACTCTATCTACGAATATCGCACTTCGAACGCACACTTCGATCGATTCGACTCGACTCGCTCTCTTGCACATAGCAGACTTCACTTGCACAAATTCGATACACGCATTCGATACTTACAATCTCGAAATAGCCCTCCTTTTATAGCATAAATTCTAAGATCAAAACACTCAATCTTAGTCGACTGTAACCCTAGAATCCGTCGGCTGCACAACCCTAATCTTCATCGGCTCAGATTTAACTCTGTCGGCTTCAACCGCCTCTATGCTTCAGAGCTTCTACCGTGAAACCACAACATGTCACGATATCACGACATTTTTGTAGCCGTACACTTTCGTTTGGCTATTGTCGCGATATCGTGACACTTTTGCTTTTGTCTGCCTTGACTACGTCCTTGTCACAAAATCATGACACTTCTATCTTTTGCTGACATCATCTTCACTCCTATCATGAAATCATGACACTTTAGTCTTCATGGCCTTCCTCTCAGCTTTTGTCATGAAATCATGACACTTCTGCTGCCTTGCGCTTCTTTCTGCCTTACACCCATGAAACTAGAACATGTCGCGAAATCGTGACACTCGCCTTAGCTCTTTTCTCCTTACACCCATGAAACGGAACATGTCATGAAATCATGACCCTTTTGTCTTCATAGCCTTCCTCTCTGCTTCTGTCATGAAATCATGACACTTCTCCTATAGAAGACCTACTTCTAGTTTCTATCATGAAATCGTGACTCTTTCACCATCCGTACGCTTTTCTTTCAGCCTGTCATGAAATCGCTACAACTTCATCCGCTGGCTTCTTCACTTCTGCCTGTCATGAAATCGTGACACTTCTTGCATCCGTACGCTATTCTTTCTATCCTGTCATGAAATCGTGACGCTTTCAGCTTTCGAAAGCTTTCCTTGCAACTTGTCATGAAATCGCGACGCTTCTCCTTTCAGACTCTTCCCTTTGCTGCATGTCACGAAATCATGACAGTTCTCACTTCGAGCTTTTCAGCATGTCACGAAATCATGATAGTCCTCAACTTGACCTCTGTAGCATGTCACGAAAATGCGATAGTCCTCACTTGGAACTTTGCATCATGTCGCGAAATCATGACAGTTCCTGAATAACTTTCTCTCTCTTCGATCTTGTCATGAAATCGTGATAGTTCACACTGTGGACTCTCTTTTCTACAATATGTCATGAAATCGCGACACCTTTTTGTCCGTACAACTTTCCTGGCAATGTGTTGCAAAATCGTGACACTTTTCCTTCTCTGCCTTCCTACACTTTTTGAGTCATGAAAATGCGACATGTCACGAAATCGTGACACTTTCCAACTTGCTCTCCTTCTTTGCCAACATGTCACGAAATCGTGACAGTTTTGCCAGAACTTTCTCTCTCCTCAAACATGTCACGAAATCATGACAGTTTTGCCAGCACTTTCTCTCTCCTAAAACATGTCACGAAATCGTGACAGTTTTTCCAGCCGCCTGCATACTTTTTCTTACTTGTCTTTTTCTTGATCTTTTGCAACTGGGCTACTCTGATCTTCTTGGAAACTCACTGTCCAAACTGAAACCTTCATCAAAACACATTCTTTGACATCAAACCAAATTGCTTCAAGACCTTCTTGACATCAATGACAACATCTACACTTAGAGCAAAGGCAATGTACCCAAGGTACCCAAAATTGCCAACAATCTCCCCCTTTGTCATTGATGGCAAACCTTAACTAAAAACACTAGTCAAGAGCCAAAACTGAAACCAACTGATCCAACAACTGAGAATCTGCCTTTGAAGTTTTTGCTCCCCCCGACTTGAAGCTCTCTTCTTCACTATGAAGCTCTCCCCCTTACTCATATCTCTCCCCCTTTGTCATCAATGGCAAAGGGTCACCTTTGGGGCTTGGGACTAAGAATGAGCTTCTTAGCTTAGTCCCTCCCCCACCTCCCGATGAGGTGATTTAAAACAAGGGTGGGAGTGAAACTCCCATTAGGCACTCATCATCATCAGTGTCTACAATTTCTTTGTCGGGCCTTCTCTTGAACTCTTTGTCAATGTTTCTGTTCTTGTCACTTTTCTTGTTCTTGTTCTCATCTCTTTTCTTGTCCACACCTTGATCCTTGGACCTGTTTATACCACTGTTCCTGTTCCTGTACCTTGGAAGATCAGCTCTGCACTGTCTGGCTGTGTGACCTGCATTGTTGCACTTATAACAAGTAACAATATTATTTCTTTCAGGCATAGTTGTTCTTTGAATCCGCCTGTTCTGACTAACCCAGTTCTTGTTATTTGCCTTGCAAAAAATTGCCTTGTGCCCGAACTATTGACAAGAGTAGCAATACCCTTGAAAGAAATTACGGCCCCTAAAACTGTCATTTACTCTCTTCACTTGAGTCATGCAATGTACAACCATGTGACCAAACCTGTGACACGCAAAACATCTACCGTGAAATTTTCTTTTATTCGACCTCTTGGGTCCCGAAACCTTCTTCTTGGCATTCAGAATTCTGTTTTCTATTTCTGCGCATTTATCACTTACGGACTCATGATCTGAAGTACTTTCTTCATCAAAACTCTCTTCCTTTTGAAATCTCTTGCTAGATTCCCCAACCTGTTCCTTGTGCGGCTCAACAAAACCGAGACCTATTTTATCTGTTGGTTTTCTTTGACCTTTGATGAGAGACTTAACCTTTTTGGAGCTTTCTTGAAACCTGTACAGTTTATCCTTGTATTTTTTAGTTTCCTCTTCCAAAGAAGCCATTTCCTGTTCTAACTCACTATACTCAGGCATCTTAGAATCTAACTCATTCTTGAGTTCTTGTGTCTTAGCCATAGAGATGTCAAGACTTTCTATAAGCTCATCTCTCTCCATACAACATTCATCTAACTTATCCTTGAGTCTAGCATTCTTCTTTCTTTCCTTTTTCAAAACACTAAGAGCATTAGTAAGTTCACATTCAAGATCCTCTATTTGATTGCATTTTGAATTATCAAGGCCTTTTTCAGATTTCTTATCACTAGAGGTGCTACCCTTTTCAAAAACCATACATGCATCTTCATTGTAGTTTTCTAAAGCATCCTCATACATACTAGCAACCAAATCATTATTTTTGCAATTATCCTCAAGGTGCCCAAAATTTCCACATCTAAAACATTTCATGACAATGAATTTATGTTTCGGTTCTTCCTCCTTTTCTGAAATGAACAACATCTCATTTTCATTATCACTAGAAGAGCTTTCACTATCACTGCTAGAACACTTACTTGCTTTGTCTAGGTAGAAGCTCTTCTTGTGTTTGTGAGAATGCCTCTTTCCGTGATTGTTGTACTCATCTTTGCTCTTCCTGTGATGCTTGTGCTTTTCAGAATCCTTGCTCTTAGAATCCTGTATATCTTCATCACTTTCATTCTTTGAAATAGTACAGTCAGTAGCATAATGACCAAACTTCCCACAGTTGAAACATCTTATGTTTTTCATGCTCTTGTGCTTTCTGGAAAACTTGCCTTTCTTGCTGTAATATGCCTCTTCATCACTAGAGGACTCATCACTCTCTTGAATCTGTTTGCTCTTTGATTTCTTGGTAGCTTTGAAGGTTGCCTCTTTCTTGACATCAACTTTCACTTGAGTTCTCAGCTCAAATGCCGCAAGTATACTATGGAGCTCATCCTTTTTCAATTTATCTAGATCTTTAGCTTCCTCAATGGCAGAAATATTTTCACTAAATCTATTAGGAAGAGATCTTAAAATCTTATCACACACATCATTTTCAGCAAGTTCAAGACCTAAGTCTTTCATGGAGTTAACAATCTCATCCATACGAAGCATGTAGTCACTGATATTTTCATCATCATTCATTTTGAGTTGTTCAAACATACCTTTAAAGTGTCTCAATTTGGCCTTTCGGACATTTGCATCACCTGTATGAACCACTTGCAGCTGTTTCCACATTTCACTAGCTGTCTTGCAGTGAATCACCTTGGTAAGATCTGCTTTCTGTAAGCCTTTCAAGATTGCATTCATAGCTTTTGAATTGCTGTGATGTAGGAGCCTATCTTCTTTAGTGTATGGACCATTTACAGGGATAGTGTACCCATCTTCAATTACTTCCCATACCTCATTACCAAGTGCCATTAGATAAACCTTCATTCTAGCACTCCACAGACCAAAATCTGATCCATCAAGGATAGGTGCTGCATTGCCACTTGAATAATCCATTGTGTTCTTAATCAGTTCTTCCTTCAAGCTGTTAAACCTTTCCGAAGGAACCCGCTCTGATACCAATTGAAGAACACAAGCTTATACTGAGAGGGGGGTGAACAGTATAAGACCACTTTTTACTTTTGCTTCAAAACAGTTTTCAAATCAGTATATGCAGTGTAAAGATAGCAGTATTAATAGCAATAATCAAAGCAATGCACAAAACACCATCCACAAAAGAGACACAACAATTTACGTGGTTCACCCAAAGCGGGCTACTCCACGGATAAAATTTCTCTCTAAATTTTATCAATTCAACCTCTGGGAAAACCTTTCCCTGTTACAATGTTTATGGGCACCAACCCAAAGGAGATACCTTCCCCTAGCTCTGCTCTAACTGGTGATCCTCTAGAAGACCTCTACCTCCTTTGCCCTTAGCAAGTGGAACTCTATCCACAGAAGACACCTGTCTTCCCTGCTCTGGTCGGAGATCTCTGTCCTCAACTCTATCACCGCAAAGCCGGTCCTCAAATATGCACTAAACATAGTCCTTCGGTCTAGCACATATGCCCTCTATCTCTGGTCTGCACCAAACACAGTCCTTCGGTCCGGCACAAATCTGTCCTCTTATCTCTTTCTATTCTGTTACAGCCGCACTTGGTCGAAACCAACTTTTGCACTGGACACGCAAACACAGTAGAAACTTGATCGAATATCAACTTATGCACTTGTGCGCAAACACAGTAGCACAATCTTTGCACACTCTACTCAATCACAATAGCACAGTATTTGCACACTCTGCTTCTCGACGATCGAACTTCTCCCCCGCACTCTATCTATGAATATCGCACTTCGAACGCACACTTCGATCGATTCGACTCGACTCGCTCTCTTGCGCACAGTAGACTTCACTTGCACAAATTCGATACACGCATTCGATACTTACAATCTCGAAATAGCCCTCCTTTTATAGCATAAATTCTAAGATCAAAACACTCAATCTTAGTCGGTTGTAACCCTAGAATCCATCGATTGCACAACCCTAATCTTCGTCGGCTCAGATTTAACTCTGTCGGCTTCAACCGCCTCTATGCTTCAGAGCTTCTATCGCGAAACCACAACATGTCACGATATCACGACATTTTTGCAGCCGTACACTTTCTTTTGGCTATTGTCGCGATATCGTGACACTTTTGCTTTTGTCTGCCTTGACTACGTCCTTGTCATGAAATCATGACACTTCTGTCTTTTTCTGACGTCATCTTCACTCCTGTCATGAAATCATGACACTTTAGTCTTCATGGCCTTCCTCTCAGCTTTTGTCATGAAATCGTGACACTTCTACTACCTTGCGCTTCTTTCTTACACCCAAAAGAACATGTAAAAATGTGACACTTCTTAAGCTTTTTCCAAAGGAACATGTCATGAAATCATGACCCTTTTGTCTTCATAGCCTTCCTCTCTGCTTCTATCATGAAATCGTGACACTTCTCCTATAGAAGACCTGCTTCCAGTTTCTGTCATGAAATCGTGACTCTTTCACCATCCGTACGCTTTTCTTTCAGCCTGTCGCAAAATCGCTACAACTTCATCCGTTGGCTTCTTCACTTCTACCTGTCATGAAATCGTGACACTTCTTGCATCCGTACGCTATCTTTTTTGCCTGTCGTGAAATCGTGACGCTTTCAGCTTTCGAAAGCTTTCCTTGCAACTTGTCATGAAATCGTGACGCTTCTCCTTTCAGACTCTTCCCTTTGCTGCATGTCATGAAATCATGATAGTTCTCACTTCGAGCTTTTCAGCATGTCACGAAATCATGACAGTCCTCAACTTGACCTCTGCAGCATGTCACAAAAATGCGATAGTCCTCACTTGGAACTTTGCATCATGTCACGAAATCATGACAGTTCCTGAATAACTTTCTCTCTCTTCGATCTTGTCATGAAATCATGACAGTTCACATTGCGGACTCTCTTTTCTGCAATATGTCACGAAATCGTGACACCTTTTTGTCCGTACAACTTTCCTGGCAATGTGTCACGAAATCGTGACACTTTTCCTTCTCTGCCTTCCTGCACTTTTTGAGTCCAAAAGCGACATGTCACGAAATCGCGACACTTTCCAACTTGCTCTCTTTCTCTGCCAACATGTCACGAAATCGTGACAGTTTTGCCAGCACTTTCTCTCTCCTCAAACATGTCGCGAAATCGTGACAGTTTTGCCAGCACTTTCTCTCTCCTGAAACATGTCACGAAATCGCGACAGTTTTTCCAGCCGCCTGCATACTTTTTCTTACTTGTCTTTTTCTTGATCTTTTGCAACTCGGGCTACTCTGATCTTCTTGGAAACTCACTTTCCAAACTGAAACCTTCATCAAAACACATTCTTTGACATCAAACCAAATTGCTTCAAGACCTTCTTGACATCAATGACAACATCTACACTTAGAGCAAAGGCAATGTACCCAAGGTACCCAGAATTGCCAACATCATCAAGGTTAAGGGGACCACTTCCACACATTTGGTGAAGTATTCAGTGGTCATTAAGATAAATGTGTGTCAGTACAAAGACGAGGGATAAATATTTTGATCAAATTGAAACCCCATTGATAAAATGGCCAAGCCACTTGAATGGGCTATAAGACCTAATATGGCAAGTGCATCAGATTTGAATTTTGTTGACATTTAATGTATTTCCTGACATACTCATAGCAATCCTTCTCCATGGTGGGCTAGTAGTAACCCATTCAAAGGGCACACTTGATAATGGCCATGTCATTGAAGTGGCCACTGCATGTACTATTGTGAGCTTACAAAATTACCCATGCTGATCCTTGGGGCTCCAAGCAACGAAGGAGGACTCCATCGTAGCTTTGACAATACAATATGACTCCTAGAAAGACATATCTTGTTGCTTTTTGCTTGAATGCTTATATTTCAACATGCGACAGTCCTTGTGGGACAATCCAAGCCTTAGAAATATTTTAACTAGGATATCCAATCCTGATAGGCTATAGCCTCAACAGATAAGATGACTTGTTCCTCATGCAATTTGATTTGTACAAATGCAGATTGAGAAACAACCTTGTGGTGAATAGTGGTACCATTCTCCATGGGATCCTGGGAGATCAAGGACCCCCAAGGTGCCTTCTTAAAAAATTCTTTGGCTTTATAGAACTAATTATGGTCTAGATCTATATGAATCATGTTGAATGATTCTTTGTTATCGAAAGCCTCACACTACATCACTGAGTGTGAGAGTATTTTCATGTGAATGGTAGTGAAATCAATAGATGGATTATGAGGTATGAAGGATCCTAAAGATGTCATGGTGTCTATGAATTTTTTTGATGAATGAGGGATTGCCTCGATGTCATACCATTCTAGTTGGGCTAGATAAGTGTCAATAAGCTCCTTATAAGCTTTCAAGATTGGATCCCTACATTGATATAGTCCCTTGACTTGGTTGACTATGATAAGGGAGTCACCAAAGATATTTAGCCTCTTGATTCTCATGGTGATGGTTGTTTGGAGACCCAGGATTAGGGACTTGTATTCGGTGTTTTTATTAGTAAAATGGAAGTCTAGCTTGAATGACAAGGGCATTGGAGCACGTTGTGAAATGAAAAAGACAATCCCTGCACTGATTCCTTGCTCACACTTCTAACCATAAAAGAACAAAGTCATGTTAGCTTTGTTTTCTAGTTCTTTAGGTATGGGTTCTTCTAATAATGTGAATACTGCATCATTAGAAAGTTCTATGGTGAGGGGCCTACTACTTTGAAGAGGCACCTCAGCCAGTTGACTAGCTATGACTTGTTCCTTTATGGAATTTTGGCTTATGAATTCCAAATTGAATTATATCAATAGAATGATCCACTTTATAGTACGTGTATTATGATATGTCTTGCTCATCATTACTGCAAAAGATTTTTTTTGGATATTACATATGTCGTATGGCTTAGCATATAGTGGCACAATTTCTTGGTCACAAAGACCACTACTAAGAACATCTTTTCTACGTATGCATATCCTATTTTGTAGCTCACCAAAATGTGATTAATGTAATATATCGCTTGTTCCTTATCTTACACATTCTTTTGAGCCAACACGGTGCCCAAAGCAAAATTAGTAGTGGATATATATAGTAGGAATGGCACATTTGGCCTTGGTGGAGCTATAATTGGTGGTGTTTCTAGGTACTCCTTGATTTTAGGAAAGGCTTGTTGACATTATTCATCCCACTAGAATGGGACCCCCTTGTGTAGAAGTTGATTCATGGGTTGATATCTATCTGATACTTGTGCGATGAATTGCTTTATGGATGCTACTTTGCCCTGTAGGCTTCTTAGCTCTTTGATGTTCATGGATAGGGCCATTTCCAGGACAACATTTACCTTTGTTGGGTCTAACTCAATGCCTCATTTAGAAATGATGAATCCCAAGAGTTTTCTAGAAGTTACATGAAATATGCATTTCTTGGGATTCAACCTAACATTGTGCTCAATCAGGTGGTTGAAGACCTTTCTGAGGGTCTCAGCATGCTCTTTATGCAACAATGACTTGACCAGTAAGTCATTGATGTAGTATTCCAAGATCTTGTGCATGTAGTCATGGAAAATGTATGTTATATCCTCCTGATATGTGGCACTAGCATTTTTAAGGCCAAATGACATCACTTTGCAACAAAATATACCCCATGGAGTGGTGAACATGGTTTTATGTTGGTCTTGGGTTTAATACAAATATGATTATAACCAAAAAAACCATCCATAACCACCCATTAGGGAGAGCATCTCATGACCTATAGTTGTGTCTACAAGAGCATCTATGTTTGGAAATGGAAATGAATCCTTTGGTGTTGCCTTTTTGAGATCCCTAAAATCTATGTAAATGCATATTTTTCCATCAGGTTTTCCTATGGGAACCATGTTTGATACCCACTCTGGATAGTCGATGGGGACAACAAAGACTACATCCAAAAAATTTTGCAACTCATTCTTAACCATCAAAGTGATGGTTGGATGCATATTTCTGAGCTTCTACTTGAATGGTTTCTTTACAGGATCCAATTAAAGGTTGTGGACAACCAACTTTGGATCTAGCCCAGGCATGTCTTTGTAGGTCCAAGAAAATAGATTTTCTCTCTTTCAATAGAGGAATTATGATGACCTGTTCTTCTGGAGATAAGTTTTCTTTGAACTTGAATTTCTTTGGTTGAGAAGGATCATCGTTGATGTCCACATTGAAAATATCCTCTATTTCCATATGTGACCCTTCCTCAAGCTAGTGAGGAGTGGGGATTAAATGGATTTTATCTGCTGGATTTATAGTTCCCACTGACTCAGGGTCGATACCAGCGTGATAGACATCATGTGCACAACCTAGTGCAAAATGGAATGGTTGTAGCATCTCTTCGTTAGGGAAGAAATATTTAGGCTATAGGGGTGAGTCAGCGCGATCCCAATCAATAGTGTCTAAGTTAAGACATGATGGTTTTGAAGTATCTGTTAGGTTGTGAAGTGGAGTGGTCAAATCAATGGAGATCATGTTGATGGATGGAATGAAATCTCTAGGACCATGTGGGTGAAGCTCTATATCAAAGGTGTGCCCTCCATACTCATGATGAGGCTCTGGGGGCATAGGGATCTTAGGATCTGGTCTATGGATAGATGATATGATGGGATCATTAGGCAAAAACTACTCTCTAAATGTTGGTGTATCCAGGAATACCATGCGATAGATGATGTATGGATTTAGTGGTCTTCCAAGGAAGCGAAGGTTAGGATCTAGGGTGTGAAGCATCACTTCTCTCTCAACAAGTAGATCGACTAGATGCAAGTGATGAGGCCCAATATAAGCCATCTCGATCTCATCCTCAAAGTCATCATCACTTATGAAGAAACCATTGGCATTTATTTTTGGCCCTAGGATGGGGTGGTGATTTTTTTGCTGATGCCCAAGATAGGCCATCTCAATCTCATCTTCATAGTCATCATCACTTATGAAGAATCTATTGGTATTTACTTCTAGCCCTATAATATGGCATTCGTATCTAGGCCCCAAGTAGACCTTATCTATTAAGCCCTCTAACTCATAGCCACTCTCATTTAAGATGTATACACTCTTGTTGGAGATGTATACACTCTCATCCGAGATGTATCCACTCTCTGTATGGCTTGTCCAAGCAAGGTTTTGCACATACCAAGGCCCATGGTAAGCAAATCCAGGTGCTCCTCCTTTCTCACTTGGGATATAATTATACTCCTCTCACTCATATCCATGTATTAGCTCTTCCTCCCATATGATGGCTCTTGATGAGGGCACTTCAAGAGAGGATTCAGGGTGATACTCATCAGGGGGTGCGATACTGACCATCGACACCCATCTATCACCCAAGTAGTTTCTACTAGGGGGTTGATAGGGATTTTAGTCAATGTCCTCCCTGAACCCTATGCTTAGCCTATCTAAGTTTGCTATCAAAAAATCATCCTGAATCTATATTTGATACCCTAGACTGCACCTATCAGTAGGCAATTGGTACTATAGCTAGAATGGCAGTCATCACCCTTTCTCATGTAGACCTAGGCCATAGCCATACCAATAACACTGCTCAAAGTACCTTAGAGTGAACTCAATATTTGATAAGCAATGAAGCAATAGTAGTCTTAGAGGTAGGAGGTGGTGCCAATGTAGGTGGGTCACCTCACACTGATTTGCTTTTGTTCTTTAACTATGTAGTTGGGGATGAAGGCCTTATGTACAAATTCATTAACAGAAGGACAAATTCCCCCAACAAGTCAACCCGATGCACGTACTTTAATGGATCTTCATTAGATGGAACCACATGAACTTGTCCCTCATGCACATACTTGACGCATTGGTGTAGGATTGAGGGCACACAATGCATGCCCCTTATACAGGTTTGTCCTAGAAGGATGTTGTATTGCATCACCCCTTCCAACACATGACACATCATAGGGATGGTCTTATGTCCTACCTTTACAGGTAGCATAACTATACCCACTGTGGAGCACAACACATTATTAAAAGCTCTTAATGTGTAGGAAGTTAGGACAATGTTAGACTTAGGGATCTTCAGGTGCCCTATAGCCTTTGTTGTTATAATGTTGATCGATTGACTCGTGTCGATTAGAACCTGCTTAAATGGTATGTTGTTGATAGATGCAATAATATGTAGTGGTGGGTCTGCTAGGGTAGTAGGAACTACCTTGATTTTGTGATCATATAAATGGATCATAGGCTCTTGGCACTACTGCACTTGCCCCACAAAGCGTGTGAATGCATCTAGGTTTTGGGGCTGGAGCTTGATTGATCTCAAAATCTCCATCAAAGTCTCCCTACGCCTAGGATATTTTTGTGTGAGCTCATAAATTGGTAACTTATCCAGAGTTGTTTGTAGATTTTGTTCCAGTCTACTACGAACAGTTACCACAGGTCACACTGGTAGATCTAGAGGATTGTTCTGCACCTATCTCTATCGAGGTGCAACCGATATATGAATAGGCACCATTAGTGGTTGTGGTTGATCATATCATTGGCTCCTATTTTCTATGTTGACTATCTCAACCATTCTGATGCATCCTTAAATAGGTGGCTTGACTTAGACTTGGTTGATTTGGGCACCCTGATCTCTAGGGACCTCATGATTAGGAAATGGGTTCCTAAATATACCCATGTATCTCTTATCAAGAGCTAGTGGGTTGTCAACTTTTAGCTCTCCCTTTTCAATCATGTTTTGCACAATATTATTGAATCTGATACAATTTTAGATGTCATTCCCCTATATCCTATGATATGGGAATTATTGATCTTCCTTATATCCCCTTGGATTGGGATAGTTAGCGTCAAGAATTTTTATGTTAGGAAATCTTATCCTATGTGCCTCACTCAACTGATTAAATATCGACTGCATCGATTCATTTAGAGGTGTGTAATAATGAGGCTATCGACATTCCTTGTTTCAGCCTTGGTTGTTCTTAGGGTCGTAGTTGGCTAGTGAGGGAGATCCTGATAATTCTAGGGTTTTTGTTCGTTACCTTCCTTTGGCATGGCTAATACAACTTGATTAACCTAAGAAGGCTTGGTCTTATTTTGTTTATTTTTGTCATTCTGATTGTTCTTGCTCAACTCTTTCTTTTTTTGGAGCTTGAGGTCTCCCTCGTCGATCTTTATGTCCTAAATAAGCTTGTATTGAGCCAAGGCTTCTTTGAATGATTCATACTATTGCAGTTGTAATAATAGAGATATGTGTTTTATGTAGCTCTTTGTGAACATTCAAATGAGTTCTTTAGTGGGAACGAAG
Organism: Wollemia nobilis; assembly: GCA_028583015.1. Taxonomy (NCBI): domain Eukaryota; kingdom Viridiplantae; phylum Streptophyta; class Pinopsida; order Araucariales; family Araucariaceae; genus Wollemia; species Wollemia nobilis. Next base: position 7,872,226 of record JAQPPZ010016467.1, on the reverse strand, counting down.
AATGATAATTTTACCATGATTTTTCTCCACTTGTCCCCATACTCCATCACTGGCTCATCATCATACTACTTTAAATTATCTATATCATATAGATTCACCTTCTTCTTGGCATCGAAGGAGAAGCATTCAAGGAAGGAATTTACTAGTTTCTCAAAACTAGCAATGTTATGCTTGGGCAACTAATTGAACCATTGAGTTGCTGCACCTGAGAATGTCATGATGAAGGTTCTTAGAATCAAGGTGTCATTCTACTCAATATGGAAGCACACATTCATAAATTTGGTAATGTGTTCTTGCACATCTTCGTCTCCCTTAAAATTGTCTAGCCTAGGCATCTCAAAGTGCATATGTAGGACTCAGGATTGAAGGGGCACAAAGGTTGGTTGTGTATCTTGCTCAGTGTCAGTTTTTGCCTACCCATCCTATTTCTCAAGATATTTGCTTCTCTCAGTGAGTATATGATATACCTTCAAAGAAATAATCTCTTGTTCTTGAAGGTTCACTCACGGTGGTAAGGGAGGTAACCCTGTTTTTGCTCGGTTTGGACATCTGTACTCATCCCCCATAACCATGGATGGAGGTTTAGGATATGTCTATTCTTGATCTTCCATCCCTACATGTTCCTCATTGAATTGTGTTTGTTCAAGGTCCAGGTGTTGTTGATGTTATGAAGTGTGGTGAGTACACTCATTTCTTTATCTAGTGCTTCTCTCTGATTGAGAATCAACACGTTTCTCATGTTGGTATCTCTCACCACTTATGTGTGCGTCAGCTCAAGCTAGCCTCTTTGCTAGCTATTCATGCTCAACTCTTTCTTCATGCTCAGCTCTTTCTTCTCTCGAGCATTGTTCTTGTAGGTGTAGGCACCTCTTCCTTCATTCTTCTTACTCAAGATTTTCTACACTCTCGCTTGATGCGCAGTGCTTCCTTTAACCTATGTATATGGTTAGGCTAACTTGCTACTAAAGGTTCATACCTTTCTAACTCCATGCTAGGAGTTCTAATATTTATACCCCTTGGGGAGGCTCCTACTATGTTTTTTCCCTTTTCCACTAGGGTGACTTGTTCTATGTACTATGTTAAGTGTTGAGTACCCCAATGGTTAGAAGCAGTGTATGTGCTGCAGGGTCGCTTTGAAGCTTCCCATGGTTTATTGGTGTGTCTAGAAGTTAGGCTACATGAACTTCCTGAAGCAAAATATTCAATAGCAATGCTTCTTCGATCTGTTCTCTAGGGAACTCGATCCAAATCATTAAGTTGTCTGGTTCTCTACTATTGATTCCATGGAGTCCTATTGGCACCAATGAGCTTTAATCCAAGGGTACCCTCCCATATGTAGGGAGGCTATAGGATGTCTTGGATCTATAATTGGGTGCAACCCTAATGTCTTATTCCTTAGTGGGTTAACTTGTCCTATGTGTATCATATGAATATTGGGGTCTTGCAACCCATGCATGCCTATGTAATGATGGAGACCTTGATGCCTCTTCATATCGGTATGATGATGAAGGCCTTGAGGCTTCTGCATGTCTGTGTAATGAGGGAGTTCATGATGCCTCCAAATGTTTGTGCAATGAGGAATACCTTGAGGTCTCCTCATATCTGTGTGATGAAGGAGGTCATGATGCCTCCATGTGTGAGTTATGAGAGAGACCATGAGGTCTCCTCATGTCTGTATGATGAATGAGGCCTTGAGGCCTCCTCATGTCTATGTGATGAGGAACCAAGATGTGGCTCTCTTGTTGGGGTTTCTCGAGGAGTCCCCCCAAGGGTTGAGTTGTCACCCCTAAGACTTGCCAAACTTCATCCAACGACATTGTGGGTGGGTGGCTCAACACCAGTGTGAGTGTGAGTGTGTGGAGCATCTATTTTTGCCTCAGTGGTGTATCAATGGTGGTTCCTTCGAGTGTATACCATAGTGACTTATGAGTTATCTTCTTAGGTAAATTCCAAACCACACAAACAAAACAACTAGATGTTTATCTCGTTTAAGGATTTATGTGTGTGTTCCCTAAACTATTTGGTATGTTTTGATTCATTGGATATATAAGCTAACCCTCATCGTGTTTTACAAATTTTTTGGATGGTATACTAAAATTTTTTAAGGGATTTCACCTATATACTCACACAAGCTAAATATGGTGATGAAGTCCATACTCGATGAGGTAGCATACGTACTACCAACCCTCACCTAGCATGTCGTGCACAATGATACACCCATCAAAGAGGAATGCATGCTATTTTACATGGTATGGATAGTTCTTGGGTTAGCCTTGGCCACATACAGATCCCAATGATATTCTTTTTCATGAGACAACCAAGTAGTAATGACCTCCACTATTGGTCTCGATCAATGGGTTGAATGTTAGAGCCTAACGCCACTAATTTTAAAGATGTGACATTATTTGTGGGGTTATTTTTAACCTTGCAATGTGAACAAAATGCATCACCAAGAACACATAATATTTCCTATATGCCTAAGATAAAATATGTTTCATTTTAGAAAGATGCATGTATTAAGCTTATATGAACTTCAAAGAATACATTCTACTTCATTGATTAATGGCCACTAACTGGGCTGCATGCAATCAAACTAAACACATAGAAGCCTAGCACGCTGGAGACTAGGGCATACATTACAAGTATAGTCCCGTTGTTCCTAGCAGTACCTAGAGGAAACTAAATAAAATCCTAAGAAACATCCAATCCATTTTATTTTTCCATTTTTCTTTATATTTTCCTTAAATAAAAAAATTGATTTAAGTTGTTATTTTTTGGAAAAAAAGTTGCAGACAGAAAACACAGAGAAACAGAGAATGCTACCATCCTCAAATCTTGATATTATGATGGAAATTTTACCTTCTGCTACACTTTTATATCAGCCACTATTGACCAGAGCGGCTACTGCTACCTACTAACTATAGGAGTGGCTAAGATCTGTTGGCTGCTACCGACTAGAGTAGCCAAGACCTGCTGGTCGCTATTGACTAGAGCAACCGAAACTGCTCATAGAAAACCCATAAATGTTAGTAAATTGACAAAAAATAAAAACCTAGTGGGGGTCCCACTGTGATCACCATCTATGCGACCACGAAAAGCACGCACCACAACTGACTCTTCTTGCAATGTTATTATTATATCAAATGTTGGACATTTTGAGTCCCTAAGCTAAGAGTTGTCATTGATGTCAAAAGGATCTATGTAAGTAAGCACTATGTTTGTGTTTCACAAAGAGCTTCATGAGAAGCAAATGTTTTTGATCAAAGGTTCAAGAAGGGATGCATGGCATGTGGTTCCAAAAGGAGCTTCAAGGGAAGCTTTGCAAAAGGTTTTTATTTAAAACCATGGATGGCATATTTGAAATGGGTTTTTCTTAAAACCCAAGTTGGCTTTTCGTTTCATCGAAAAAGGTGCCCCGATGATGGAGATATTTAATTTTAAAGATTTAGTTTAAATTTTAATTTATTTAAAATTTAAATTTAAATTTTAAAATTAAAATTAAAAGTTTATCCATCGACGTCATGAAGGAAGTTTCAAAAAGGCCAACGTTTCCAAAGCAAAGGGAAGGCATATAAATATGCCATTGAATTTTTTAATTCATTCATCCTTGCTCGTTGATATTTGCGCTTGGTATTTGCGAAGAAAAAGAGCTCGTGTTTTTCGTTTAAGTGACACAGCGAACATTAAAGGGAGACAACGACCACTTCCCAAAATGCATTGGGCAGCGTGGCCTAGTGGCAGCTTGGATTGTGCAAAGGTGTTGGTGACAAGGAGGTTGTGCGTTCGATTCCCGCAAGCATCATTTTTGGCTTTGTTCTGTTGAGGCGCCCAAGGCGCATACTTTTCGCTTGGTGGAAGAGGGTGAAGGATAAGAAGCGGGTGGCGCTTATTTTTCACCAATGAGCCCACAGCTCGTGCGGCAGCTTGGCCATGGCTAGGGCGTTCGCGTTGGGGCAAGACGAGGGTTCGATTCCCCTCGAGGCAGGTATTAAGGTTTTTATTAATATTTTGTTTGGATTGCCTAAGGTGGAGTGATAAGGGGTAAAGGTGCTTCATTAGTTGATTTGTTGAGTAACCTTAGGGAATAAGGTCATGGTGGTTGTTTGAGTTGTGAATTATTTTTAATTGTGATTTTTGAAATTGTTAGGAGTAATAAGGGTTTTTGATAAAGTTCTTTTTAGTGAAAGTTATTTTGAGTAAGGGTTTTCTTTTAAAAAGAACTTTGGTGGATGTTAAAATAAAGTAGGAGTAATAAGGTGTTATTTGGATATTATTGTTGTGTTATTACTCAAGATCTCTAACCCTTGTTGAGAGTTGAAAAAGAAAGTGTGTTGAGTGTGACAGATTTAGTGGACAACTCATAAAGCATCAAAAAGGTATGAGCAATATTCTCCATTGATTTTATTTGGGTGGTTGATTTCTGAAATATCATTGGAGTGAAAAGGATTGATTGTGGTTTCCTTTTCGAAAGTGATTGGTTTAATGCTTCAAGGTTTTCTGGTTTGAGAATTGTGATTAAAACCTTGTTTTATAAGCATTGTTGTTGAAGTGAGTTGTTGTGCAAAGAACTTGAACTTGAGTTGGAAAAGAACATGAGTATCATTGTTATGTGAGAGTTGTTGTTGAGTATTGTTGGAAATATTTTGAGTTGATTGATTCATGCTTGGACTAGGGTTTGTGAGAAAGAGTTGTTCCTTGTGGTGATTGGTTGAGTAGAATTATTTGAGCCTAGTCAAGTGAATGTGTGGAGTGGTTGTTCAAGTTCCATAAAACAAACTATTCTATATTCTGATTTAATTGAGATTGAGTTGAGAAAGAGATTGAGTTTGAGAATAGAACATATTGAGTCTCTAACAATTCTCTTTATGCTTCTATGAGATTTCTTTGAATTAAGATTGGGATTTGAGTATAGAACATATTGAGTCTCTAACAATTCTCTTTATGCTTCTATGAGATTGAGTTGAGATTTTGTTGAGCTGATTTGAGGTAAGTCTTTGAGAAGGCTTGTGGACTATTTTTGTGTAAGCTTTTGTGAAAGCTTGCTATGCAGATTTGAGCAAGTCCTAGAGAGGACTTATTGAGTAGATTGGGACAAGTTTATGTGAGCTTGTTGAGCAGATTTTATCAGGTTTTAGATGAGTGAGCCTATTGAGTAGATTTGAGCAGGTTCTGAGTGAGCCTATTGAGCATATTTGAGGAGGTTCTGAGTGAACCTATTGATAGAGCTTTGGAGGTGATAGAGTATAGAGGACAGAGTCTCAGTGGATAGAGATCCAATAGCCAGGACAATTGAAGATAGATCTGAGTGAGGAGTCTTCAAGTGGAGAGAGATCCACCAGTTAGTGCAGTAGAGAGACAAAGTCTTCTAGAAGATCACTAGCTAGAGTAGAAGGGGAAAGAGTTCTCCTATGGAAGAGATCCATGAACTTGAGATTTAGGGGATCAACATCTCCTTTGGATAGAGGTCCATAAACATTGTAATTGGGAAGGATTCCCAAGAGATTATTTGAGAAATATTTAGAAGAAATATTTTCTGTGGAGGTAGCCCACATTGGGTGAACCACGTTAAAAATGATGTCTCTCATGTGTGTGATGCTTTGTGTGATGTTTACTACTTTATTAATGTTGATGCTACTATTTGGGGAAAAGTTTTATATTATATTGTTCACCCCCCTCTCAGTATAAGCACATGTTCTACAATTGGTATCAGAGCGGGTCTCTCCATGAAGAGTCTAACAACTCGGAAGAAGATCCTTCGGTAGCACACATGAACTCAGAAAGTGAAGAAGAAAGTGGGTTTGATATAAAAGAAGAATTTTTTGTTGCTCTTAGAAAACTAGAAAGACTTAGAGAGAAAAATTCAAACTTGAAGGAACAAATTCAGGAATATGAAGAAGCAAGAGTGGAACTTATACAAAATCTTACAGAATTCAAGATTAAGGTAGAATAAGGAAATAATATTGAGCAAGATATGACAGATCTATTGAGAGCCAAGGAAACATAATGTGGAATATTGGAAGCAAAAATTGTTCTCCTAAGGAATAAACTAGAAGGGATCAAGATACTACAAAATATAGAATATGTGAAACAAAAAGAGGAATCAAGCTTCCAAAAGGTAGAAACTTCAAACAAAGAAAAGCAAGCAAAGGACATCAGAAAGGAAGAGAGCAAAGAGGAACCCTGGATAAGAGTTAATTACAAGAAGAGGATGACTTCTTCACAATATCCAAGATCTCCAAACAGGTTACATAATCTCTTTCATGGTCATTGTTTTTCTTGCAATAAATATGGTCATATAGTTGCACACTGTACTCATCATGCAAGATACGATAGAGATTTCAATTCCTTTGCACCTCTCATGGATGATGATGTTATATGTTACAAATGCAATAACTTTGGGCACAAGGCTAGATGGTGTAAAATGATATTTCTTGAGTCTAGAAAAATAATTCCAACAACTAGGAAGGATGAAAGAAAGAATGATAGGGCCAGATCTATGTTAGTTCAAACAGCCCTGCATGCTCAAAATAAAGAAGAACAATGGTATCTGGATAGTGGTTGTTCTAGTCACATGATAGGAGACAAAGACAAATTCATTGTTCTAAAGGAAACAAATAGAGGATCAGTAAGTTTTGGTGATAATGGATCAGCTAGGATTGTTGGGAAAGGTACTCTAAGTCTAGACAATGGAAAAACAAAAATAGAGAATGTTTTGTATGTCAAAGGGTTAAAGCACAATCTACTGAGTATAAGTCAACTTTGTGATCAAGGATATATGGTTACCTTCCATCCAGATAGATGTGAGATAAGGAAAACTAAAACAGGAAGAATTATTGCAAATGCAAGAAGGACTCCAAACAACTTATACATGCTCAATGAGATCAAAGGAGAAAAGTGTTTTCTATCACAAGAAGATGAGAGCTGGTTATGGCATAGAAGATTAGGTCATTTGAATTTTGACAACATAGTCAGCATAAGCAATAAACAGGCAGTCAAAGATTTACCCAAAATAAGGAGACCTCAAAACACAATTTGTGCACCTTGTCAACATGGAAAGCAAACTAGGACAACTTACAAACCAAAAGGCTATATGTCTTCTGAGCCTTTAAGTTTAATACATACTGATTTGTGTGGTCCTACCAGAACACAAAGTATTCAAGGTGAGAGTTACTTCATGTTGTTTGTAGATGATTATTCCAGAATGGTTTGGGTAACTTTCCTAAAAGAGAAGTCAGAAGCCTTCAAAAAATTCAAAGCATTCAAGAATTTGGTTGAAAATGAAATAGGCAAAAGGATTAAGTGTCTAAGATCTGATAGAGGAGGAGAATTTACTTCAAATGAGTTTGTAGAATTTTGTGAACAACATGGAATCAAGAGAGAGTACTCAACAGCAAGAACTCCCCAACAAAATGGAGTAGTTGAAAGGAAGAACAGGATTGTTGAAAACATGGCTAGAGCTATGTTAAATGAATCTAAGTTGTCAGATGGTTTTTGGAAAGAAGCAGTATCCATAGCTGTGTACATAATTACTAGGGCTCAATTAAGGGTAAATCATCATAAGACTCCTTATGAGCTTTGGAAAGGAAGACCTGCTACTGTAAAACATTTCAAGATTTTTGGAAGCAAATGTTACATAAGACGGGAAGATCAGAATTTGGGCAAATTTGATCCAAGATGTGATGAGGGAATTTTTCTTGGATATTCCACTAAAAGCAAGGCTTACAGATGTTACAACAAAAGAACATGCACTATGGTGGAAAGTATGAATGTGATAGTTGATGAAAAGATAGATTCCAGAGAGCCAATTCAGCAAACGGTATACCAAGAAGATGGATGTTGTCAAGAAGAATTTTGTGAGGAATCAAAAAATGATGAAGAAGAAACACAAAGGCTTCTTCCTAAGACTCCTTCCAGATATGTACAGAAACATCACCCAAAATATCAGATCATTGGGAATCCAGATGAAAGACAGACAAGGAGAAGAATAATAAAACCATCTCAACAAGCAAATTTTTCTTTGCTATCTAAGATTGAGCCAAAATATTTTTCTCAGGCTTGTGAAGATGAATTTTGGGTTAAAGCAATGAATGAGGAATTAGATCAGATTGAGAAGAGAAAAACTTGGGAACTTGTTCCATGACCAAAGGACAAAAATGTGATTGGCACAAAATGGGTCTTCAGAAATAAGTTGAATGAAGATGGACAAGTTGTCAAAAATAAAGCAAGGTTAGTTTGCAAAGGTTATGCACAAGTAGAAGGAATTGATTTTGATGAAACCTTTGCTCCAGTTGCATGACTTGAAGCTATAAGGATGTTTTTAGCTTTTTCAAGTTTCAAGAACTTCAAGGTATATCAAATGGATGTTAAGTCAGCTTTTCTAAATGGGATTCTAGAAGAAGAGGTCTACATTGAACAACCAGAGGGATTTATACTATCAGATACACTAGATCAGGTATGCAGATTGAAAAAGGTATTGTATGGCTTAAAGCAGGCTCCTAGAGCATGGTATTCAAGATTGGATAGGTATCTACAGGAATAGGGATTCAGGAAAGGAATAGCAGATAGTAATTTGTATATCAAAAATGAAGGAAATGATCTTTTAATAGTGGTTGTTTATGTTGATGACATAATTTTTGGAGGAAATAATGACAAGATGTGCAAAGAGTTTGCTAAGAATATGCAAAGTGAATTTGAGATGTCTATGCTTGGTGAATTATCCTTCTTTCTTGGTCTTCATATTTCACAATCATAAAAGGGAGTGTTTCTTTCTCAAGCCAAATACATCAAGGAGATGTTAAAGAAATTCATATTAGAAGATTGCAAACCAGTAAGTACTCCTATGGTCACAGGGTGCAAGTTAAGTAAGGATGATGAATCTCTAGAGGTAGATCAGAGACTATACAGATCCATGATTGGCAGCTTATTGTATGTCATAGCTACAAGACCAAACATAGTACAATCAATGGGATTAGTGGCAATATTTCAAGCAACACCTAAGGAAACACATGTGGTAGTAGTAAAAAGAATTTTTAGGTATCTAAAAGGGACTATGGATTTTGGACTTTGGTATCCTAAAAGTGATAGTTTCACACTCACAACATATACAGATGCAGATTGGGCCGACAACATTGATGATAGAAAAAGCACAAGTGGAGGAGCTTTCTTTCTTGGAGAAAGACTAGTCTCCTGGTTAAGTAAGAAGCAGGTTTCAGTATCACTATCTACAATAGAGGTAGAATATATTGCAATAGTAGCTAGTTGTACACAGGTGTTATGGATGAAGAGGACTTTAGAAGACTTCAAGATAAAGCATGATCAACCTATTCCTATACTATGTGATAATACCAGTGCCATATGTATCTCAAAAAATCTGGTAATGCACTCCAGGACGAAGCACATTCCAATTAAGTATCATTTTTTGAGAGAACAGGTGTCAGATAAATAGGTCAAATTGGAGTATGTCACTACAAAGGAACATATAGCAGATATTTTCACTAAGCCACTCTCAAAAGACACTTTTGAGTATCTTCGAGGAAAATTGGGAGTGAGACTCCCACCCCAGAATTAACCACCTCATGTGGAGGTGGGGAGGGGCTAAGCTAAGAGGCTCATTCTTAGCCCCGAGCCCCAAAGGTGACCCTTTGCCATTGATGACAAAGGGGGAGAGATTTGTGTATATTGAGGAGAGTTTTTGATATGGGGAGAGATTTGATATTTGAGAAAGCTTTGAGCCAGGGGGAGCAAAGTCCTAGGGGGAGCAAAAAGAAGGTCAGATTTCAGTAAAAGGATATGGGTTGCCATCAATGACAAAGGGGGAGATTGTTGGACATTTTGAGTCCCTAAGCTAAGAGTTGTCATTGATGTCAAAAGGATCTATGTAAGTAAGCACTATGTTTGTGTTTCACAAAGAGCTTCATGAGAAGCAAATGTTTTTGATCAAAGGTTCAAGAAGGGATGCATGGCATGTGGTTCCAAAAGGAGCTTCAAGGGAAGCTTTGCAAAAGGTTTTTATTTAAAACCATGGATGGCAGATTTGAAATGGGTTTTTCTTAAAACCCAAGTTGGCTTTTCGTTTCATCGAAAAAGGTGCCCCGATGATGGAGATATTTAATTTTAAAGATTTAGTTTAAATTTTAATTTATTTAAAATTTAAATTTAAATTTTAAAATTAAAATTAAAAGTTTATCCGCCGACGTCATGAAGGAAGTTTCAAAAAGGCCGACGTTTCCAAAGCAAAGGGAAGGCATATAAATATGCCATTGAATTTTTTAATTCATTCATCCTTGCTCGTTGATATTTGCGCTTGGTATTTGCGAAGAAAAAGAGCTCGTGTTTTTCGTTTAAGTGATGCAGCGAACATTAAAGGGAGACAACGACCACTTCCCAAAATGCATTGGGTAGCGTGGCCTAGTGGCAGCTTGGATTGTGCAAAGGTGTTGGTTGAAACATTATGTCACCACTACATAGAGGTTGAAACATTATGTAATCTATAAAAATGAGCTTCCAATTCTTTTGTATGCAAAAGTGATGGCCTTCAAAAGATTTAGTTATATCAACACTCAAACAAAACAAAAAATGAAATTCCAAACCTTATAAAACTTTTATTGAATTAATAACTACCCCTTGTTATAATTGGATTGGATGCTACACTACTGAATTAGAGTTTACCACTTGACTTAATATGATTGGCTAATTTCTCATGCTCAGATATATATATATATATATATATATATATATATATATATATATATATATATATATATATATATATATTTGAAAGTGTTTTATATCTGATGGGTCTCAAACCTAAGATGACCCACTTTGAAACAAGGGGGAAGGCTATTGCACCTTGTGCATAACTACAATGTAAATAGAGTAGAATTTATTTGATAATGTATATAGGATGAGACTTCTTGGAGCAAGTAAAAAATCTAATGTCAAGTTTTAAACTTGAAATCTTTCATACCTAAGTGATTTGGCCAACCATTGTGGCACATAATCAGTTGAGGTAAGTGAAAAGCACCTTCAACTTATCCTATAGCCATCCATCTATCATAAGAAAATATTGTTAGATTTAAAGTAAAAATATAGAAATATTTTTATTCATATTCAAATATTTTACAAAGATATGCAGGTACATATGTATAGTTTCATACATTATGATATCATAAGAAAATAATTCTATAAAAATTGTTAATATAATTGTAACAACCCACCAACTCATCCCTAGGGAGAGAGATTTTTTTAATCACAAGGAATAACTCACAAAGAAGACCCAGTATATTTTTCAACATTGTAACGGATAGCTATATTTTGAGTTGAATTTCATTATAGATGACACTAGAGTGGATAGGAGTGGCCAACATCTCGTACTTTTGAGTTTCATATTTCTAAACCTTACCATTTATAAAGGATGCCAATAGTGGTCCCCCAAATTTTCCTATACCCTCATTGGTATAGAACAACTTGACCATGACATAGGGATTATCCTTTAAGGCCCATAAAACTTAAAGGAGGATGCCTTTTCCCTAACCCTACATAAGTTCATCTATGTAGGATTATCTTGGCATAATGCCTTAGTGCTTAGTTAACACACCTCCATGATATAACTAAGGCCCTTATCACTGACCTGGTAATAAGCATGGCCACTTGATCCTTGTCATTCAAGGTGTCACTAGTATACTATCTTGTGAATGATTCCTAGACCTTACCACTAGGAATATGTCTAAGTATTTCTACTTAGGACTATCCAAAAACCTCACCATTTTGGGACACTAGAGCCTCATCATTCAAGATGTATCATTCATAATAATCTGGTTATTATATCACCGCAAATCCTCATAGGATTGGGTACATATTGACTCAAGGGTTTCCTAATATGGTTCTAGATTCATGCCCAAAAATTTCCATACCAACCCAAGAGTCTAAGCATAAAAATAATATGAGCAACTCTCTCAAAGAAAATAAAGTGCTAAAAGTAAAACATAATCAATTGCATCTTAACACTTTGCTAAAGACTAAATATTTTCAAATCATAACATTAGTATTTAGCATTTCCCTTATGAATAATAAAAATAAATAAACATCTAAATTAAATTTAACCATATCCATGAATAATATTGTATCATTCCTTTCAACAACATATTCTTTCTATTATTAACATAACCAACAATTCCAAAAAATTACATAAAATAATAACAACATATAATCTTTCATTCAAGAACAAATCTTGAGATAGTGCAAGTAAATTTACAAAACATATTTTCCTTCAATTAAAATTTCAATACAGATGCTATTCAAGCATATTCTCCTCTTCACTAACATTATTACATAACAATATCATTGATCTAAAGTTCCATATTTTCTTTCAAGGTCCTCCTTTTGATAAATATTTTCCCACGAACTTGAATAGAATATTAGGAATCAAGACAACTCATGAATTTTTTGCAAGCCTAACATGTACTAAGCAATAAAAACATGCAATCATGCAAACATGCATTATGCAAAAAAATTCCATGAAACCTCTTGAGATAATCCCATACTTCTCATGAAAATGGATCCCTCATCCATTTTCTTATAAGACAAGCTTATTAATCCTCCAAAAAAAAGCTTATATTTTCCTAAGAAAATACCTATATCATTATTCCACTTAACATCCAAATTAAGTAAAACATACCTTCAATAAATTTTCCAAAAGAACACACTTCAATATAAAACAAAATAGAAACAAATTGAACCACAACTATTATTTTTTTGATAATAAAAAAAATCATCTAGCAATTTGTTTAACATTTCTAACTTAAGATTATTAATACTAAAGAAATAATTATTTCATAAGACTTAATCAAACAAAATCTACCTATCATATAATCAAGCCTTAATCCCAATAATAGTTCTTACAACCATGAATAAAAATAACATAGGTTCTTATTTAAATTTTAAAAAGTTGTATGATCAACACCAACAAATAAAGAGCAATGTATACATCATGAGTGAATAACATAACAACCATGCAATAAATCTAAAAATAATTAATTCAAAAAAGAACAACAAGCACTCAAATATTACTGCGCTAGCTTTGAAGTAGACAAAACCATAAGCAAATATTAGAAAAACTAGATACGTTAAAAGTAAACTTCATTAATGTGTAAGAACATGAATTCATTCCAAGCATGTATAATGAAAAGGAGAAGATAATCAACATTGCAATGATGAATATAAGATACAAACATAGATGATCCATACCTAAACTTGCATGCATGGATAGATTGCACCATCTCCATAAATGTAGGAAACAAGATCCAAACATGGTTTCTCATTTAAATATGCTAGAACAAGAGATAAAAGTAATAGATAAAGCAAAACATCTTTTGTAGATAAAATAGAATGTACTCAAAACACATTGAACTAACCCAAGAAAAAATAATGACATAGGATGATGCAATAAATATAATCTTGGAGCATCACAAAATGGCTCAAAATAGAGCTTAAGGCCAATAAAACTAGTCTTTAAACTCTACCATAGTGATGAACATGCATAACAAAATAACAGGATACAACATAGCATAACCGAATCACTACACCCTTGTCTCAAAACATGCAATTTATAAAAGAAAAGAAGTGACATATAAAAAGAGAAGATATTAACCCTCTTGCCAACAAATCCAAGCACTTGCTAACACAACTCTAGCTAAAGACTCAGGCTCTCTATAAAAAGGATATGAAACTCATTTCCAAAAACAAAGACTCATGAAAGTAAGAACAATTTTTACTTAAAAACCAACGTACACAAGCTTTCAGAAGGAGTTTACGTTTGCTATAGAAGATCCAACTCTCTTTTCTTCCTTTCCAACTTTCACCTTTTGATCTCATTCTTTTGTTAGCAATCCCAAATTTGTTCCAACTCCCCCGCATATAATTCTTCCACTCAATATCCAGGAAGAGACATCATTTGCATTCTAATTCATGATGCACACAAGTAATGCATCTTTCCAAGATTTACATTCCAAGAATCCAACACTTCTAATTTTATCGACATTCTAAAAATAATATATTTTTAACCTTACCTTAATTATGAACTTAACTTCATATTTTTAAACATATTTCTTAAATAAATGCTATCAATTAATTAATGTTCTAGCATTAATAATCAAATCACTTCTTTCTAAAGCTACCCACACTAGAAATAATAATAATTAAATCAACTACTCAATTAATTTTATCACTATTGAATGCTAATATTAATATTTAACATCAATATCAAACAATCATATGGGATCTTGCTAAGTTGTCCTTTCCCAACTAAGATGCAATCAACAATATGCACAACAATATTTTTTCTTAAATAGAAGGCTTTACAATAACTGTCACGTTATCACCCTCCTACAAAGGATGGCTCTTTTTCTTTAATAACAACATCTTTGCCCAATGGTGCATTCAATAAAACATACACATATGTAATGCACCTAAATGAAGGGTTTTATTTTACCATTGATTTGTTGATGAGAATGTCATCCATCATTTCCATTTTTCTCTCAACTCTAGTGGTTGTCCCATACCAATCCACCTATGAGAGTACCTGGTCCTACAACCACAAATTTCATTAGTAGTACCATATTCCAAAATTAGTATAATCAAAGCATAAAGTGCAACTATAAACATATCTTGATAACATAAAATGATATTATACATTTTATTGGGCAAAATATTGGTTATATATATAGTTGATTTATTGCCTCCATTTAAATTATCAAACCTGGGAAGCTCATAAACTTATGAAGTACCATGCACAATTTATGCTTGTAACACCAGTGAGATGAGTCCAATATGTCATAATATTTGGGGTTGTGGTTGTGGTGTATATTTTCTTGTCCAAACCATTAAATTAGCCTATATTATCAAACACATGACTGGAAATAGCTATAGAAAACAAAATGTAAACTTGTTGGAAAATACAGAGAAAGCAGGGGAAGTGTAGAAACTAAATGACTGTAACAAAGAATGAAAATAGTAAATAAATAATGCAAAAATTAATTACAAAAAATAGGGGAAAGGGATGGAATACTATTGAGAGTGGGCCTAGGCTTCCATAAGATTCTACCCAGATCAAATCACGCACACTAGACGCTGAGAAATCTTGATATGAACACTTGAATAAATTAATTGCAGCTTCAAAAATATATTACATGTAAAAATATCCAAGATCCCTTTTTAGGGGTGGTTTGTGCATTTATATAGTGCACAAACACACACACTATTTTAGACTTTGTTGTTACAAAAAACATGCATAATCACAGATAAAGAACACACACTAATTTTATCCTTCATAGGATAAATTAGGTGTGTTCTATTTATTGATATAATATGCCTATAATTACATCGTAAATCGATATCAATTAGTTTTGTATAATCGATTTGCGTGTTTGCTCCATTTACATGTTTGTTTAACCATTAATGAGAAATGGATAATATTTTTTGGTTCATCCTATTGTATTTCATCTATATATATCGCTGGAAACTACCATTTTTTTTCTTCTAAAAACATGGTTCTTGTTATACTTCTGCTTGACGAGAGTCAGGCACTGTCCAGCCTGTCACTGGAAATCAAGTGTTGTTGAATCTGTAGTCGAGAGTCAAGCACCGTTGATCCCAAGTATAGGATTCATGTGCCTTTGATCCAAAATTTAGGAGTCAGGCACCTTTGACCTTGAAGTTAGGAGCCATGGGTCGTCAACCCCAAAGCTAGGAGTTAGTTACCTTTGATCCCGAAGTTAGGAGTCAAGTGCCTTAACTCAGCATACATATCCTTTGTTAAGGTCACCATAAAACATGAAGTTCCAGGTCCACATGGGACCTTGATGTAAATATGCAAAAAATGTAGCAAAATTATCTAATCTACACACAAATCACACTTAAAACACATATTAGAGAATATACACAATTTCCTATTAAACATATATAAAATCTTCATAAAAGGTGTATTCTATCAAAATAATGTCACACTATATGTTATGAATGCATACACAACTATGATTATTTTTGGTTCTCATCATCTCCCCATGCCTAGATTTTTCCACGCCCTCATGGCACTTTCTACTGGTAATTCCCTGTTCTATCAACAACCTTCCAGTATGTCATGTTTCTTTGTTTTCTTTTCTAGTTGGTGACTTTATCTTGTTCCTTATAACATTTTCATTTGTCGCCCTATTTCAGTTGACTATGACCTATTGTTATTTTAGGTACCTTCTTTCATGGACTATTTTGTAGGGGTTTACTAGGTCCTACTTCTATGTGTGGTCTTGTTTTGCTCCACCTCTTTTTTCCTGCTACTTCATTTACGTAAAATCCAATAAACATAGTGGTATATTTGTGGAATGCAGGCTCAACCTTATTCAAGTACTAATGGTTTGGAGGTAGCTGGACTACCACTAGAAAATTAGGCTTATCCCATGGTGGATACTGGGATGTGTTATGTACTCGGGCCTTTGGTAAATTTACCAACTCATGATCAAGCATTGCATCCTTTGTAGCATTTTTCTCATCATCATTTCCCTCTACAACATTTTCCTTGGCATATTCAAGGGATAGAGACTTAGATTCTCTAAAAAGTGGTGGCATCATTGGATCTTTACCAAATATGCCCATCTTGTATAGATATTCCCTCATCCTTGAGGGGTTGTCATATTTTAAAACATATAGGTTCCAATGGTTGACCAATTGACTATGCATCCTCTATGGGACCGATTGACCCCTATGAGTGAATATTTTTAGAGCCTTACCCTTGTCCTACTTTTTTTTGGACAACAAGGTCAACTGTTTGTGTGTCGTTGGTTGGTTGAGTGGCACCCTATGGTGCTTTAGCTTTCCCAATTGACTATGCCACTCTTGTTTGGTCATCTGGTAGTTGAACATCTAGCTGGGTAGCATCAAACATTTTAGCTAACTCCTTAACCTCACTATCTTCAATATCCACTATAGGGGGATCTGTTTGTGGAATTGGGTCCTCCTTTTCTTCATAGTTTGTTTTAGCAGAGGCTTCAAAAAGGTCCCCTACTTCAACTATTAAGTTGGCTTCTTTTTTGGAATTAGACTAAAACTGACCAGAAGAAGTAATTTTTTCCTCAAAATTTGGAGAAGTTGTAGGCACCTCCATTGCCCAATATGTTTGAATTGCATCTTCAACCTTAGCTAGTTGACCAGTCTCTATTTGTTGAACCTATGATATCAACTATTGCACTATGTTCTGTAGTTGGTAGATGGTGTTGTACATCTCCAATTGTTTTTCAACAACAGCTTTTCTATACAACTCAAAGAGTGTTTATTATATTTTGTACTTACCTTCCCAAATGAAGGCTTACTCCTTCAATGTATGTAATTGTGTTTGTATATCTCCTTCTTGGACTTCTGGGTGAGAAGGTTCATCACCAACCATGTTTTGTAGCACCTAAGAAACAAATTCATCCTCAATTATTACCATGACTCCTTCATCACTGGACATATTGGGGGTAACCAAGGATACTTTTTTTGTCCTACTTCAGGTCCTTGGATAGTTTATTGTATGAATAGGGCTTGACAAGCTTGGTCCTACTTCTTAATTAAAATATTGTGAACCAAGATACAAAATTTGTTCTACCTCCCCTGTTGATTGATTATTATGGGAGGCAAGTACCGATTATGTTGGCCAAGATGCCCCTACAACTGATTGACCTTGGGATTTAGGTGCCTCTGCCATCTCCTGTTGTTCTGAAACAACATCGTCTTCTTCAATTGGTGCCTCCTTATGTGCCTTTGCATGCTTTATTAGGGCTGAAATCAACCCATGGTGTACCAAGGTAGTGGTTGTCCCAACCTGATACCACCTAGCTTCATCTCTTAGGGCACATGCTAAATAATAGGGGACATTGATTTTATCCCCATGTAACAGATGATTTAGAAAATGGAAATGATTTACATTGAGCCATGAGTACCTACCAGTGCAAGTGAATAATATGGTGATCTGATCAAAAAATTGGCTCCAAAGATATGGGAGGTACTATCTCAATAGTCCAAAATGCATCAAGTATGTCGTCGGTTGCCCAAAAAATATCTTTGCACAATTTGTAGAGTTATCATCTTTGTATATGCTATACCATGTTTGAGGAAGATAGGTGACTGCAACAATGTGGGCTTCTGTGACTAGAATTTCCAAAACTCTTATTCATATAACCTCACCTCTCATAAATTCTATGAATTTCTTGGTTGCCTTAGCATCTTGGTTTTGACTAACCAGGCAGCAGTAATCCATCCAATCAGTTGCTTCAAATTGCCTCTAAACATCTTCATTAACCCCTAAAAGGTCTTTGGGTTCATTTTTCTTAAGTAGGTGATTTGTGGATTTTCCTCCCATGGCAAATTACTCTCTTATTTTCTCTATAAACATTCAAAGAGAAATATTCCAAGAATTGGCCCACTAATTTCTAAAAAGTATAAATACTTTGGTGTGGGAGATGATTATACCAATATAGGGCATCCCCTCCAAATATCTAAGGAAAGGTGTGAACCATTAGAGCATAATTATCTTGGATTCTAAAATATGCATTGATAAATCTTATCATATGCTCTCGAGGGTCCTCATCCCCCTCGCATTTATCAAAATTCAATAATTAAAAATCTCTTGGGTAAGGTGGTGATGGTACCGAAGAGTGGATAGGGTGAGTTATTATAAGCCTTAAGGTGGTTTTTTGGTATAGCATACTCGATGTTTACATGTCCAAGATATTAATATACCTCTAAAAAAAATGAAACTTAGGATCTTCTAGCAAAGGATTAAAACCCTGATTTATTTGTTGCTACTGAAAATGATGTGCATTATTTTTTCGTAGGACTGCCCAAACTTCCGAACTCATTTTGGCCATATCTCACTCATCTGGACTCATATTGAGCTAAAATTTTGAGGGTAGATGCCTAAAAAACCCTAGAATGTCTCCACAAATTTTCATATCATTTGGAGCAACACAAATCCTAGCGCATCCCTATGTGTGAACAAGATATTTAGTAAGCGACTATGCAAGGATTTCATCTGGGTTGAGTGCAAGCAGCTCCAAAGGTTGGTTTTCAGGGCCTTCGAGCCCTAACAACCAATATTTTTGTGGTTTATGCTCAATATTTTAGCAAGAAATTTTGCAGGGGATCCAATATGGGTTAGAATTTTTTCTTTCAACAAATCATACTGTAAACTTGAGTGACAATGGCTTCCAATTTACTACACAAAAGAAAAGTGAAAACCATACCTTTCCACGACATCTAGGGCAAGGATTAAAGACATCACGAAACAAGTTTAAAGCAGTTGATCAAAAATGGCTCATATCTCAAGTGAATCTGGTGCTAAGGTGCACCCACAAAATAATTCTACTATGAAAACCCCTATCAAGGGTAATAATTTCGAAGACTCGCTCCCAAAAATAAATTTTAGGGATGCCCTTCATGGTGGACAGCCTCAGCCCAATGCTAATATCAATCTTAGGGCTTCCCATAAACCTCTAAGAATACCTAAGATTGATCCCAGGAAAATGGAGTCAGGATGTCTTAAAGCAAATGATGGAACTCCTATTGTTAAGCTTGATATGGGTAACATTTAGACTGGCATTGAATATTTGTAAAAAAGAGGACTAATTTTTTGATTCATGGGTTTTCGTCCGAGTCTATCTGCTTTCAAAGTTTGGGCTACAAAAATCTAGAAAACTAAAGGTGATTTACAAATCTCTATTTATCCAAATGGTTATTTTCTTGTTTTATTTGCTAATAATAAAGATAGAGAGACAAATTTTCAAGGGTGTCCTTGGTTTTTTGGAAGGGCAGGGCTTTTCATGAAGCCCTGGCATACTAAATTTAAATCCAAAAAAGAGATGCCTTCTATAGCTCATGTGTGGGTTAGAATCTTTGGCCTCCCTATTGAATTTTGGAATCCTACTATTTTTTCTTCAATTGGAAACTCTTTAGGAACTTTTATGATGATTGTTGATTGTACTCAAAATTTTGAACATATTATTTATGCTTGGATTTGTGTTTTAATGGATTTTGACAAACCCCTACCTAAAAATATCACATTACAATTTGGGGAAGACACTTGGGAGAAAGTAGTGGACTATGAGAACATTCCTTTTTGTTGTAGAATTTGCCATGAATATGGTCATTTGGCCGATGCTTGCCCAAATAAAATTCTCGATCAAAAGAAAGAAGATATAAACTCAACAGGTTTCCAAATACCTAATAAGAAGAACACTCAGAAAAAACTAGTTATGAAGGATCAATCAAAGTCATCTGCTAATATGTTTGAAATCCTTTCCACAAATGATGTCCCAAGTGAGGAAGAGGAAATAATAGAAATTGAAACCTTAGAAACACAATTTAAGTATGAAGCGAATAACTCAGAGACAAACCAACAAATCAAAGGTTTTCAATAGAAAAAAAAGGAGAAAATTTACACAAGAAAAACAATCTTTCAAATGTAAAAACTTCAAATAATGCAGGTCCCAATATAGACTCCGTTGAACCATCTAGTAAAATTTTGGTTGTGTACGAGCATTCTTCAAGGTTAGAAGCCATCTCAGATTCAATTGGAATAAGTCAAGAAATAGGGAAAAAAAATTGAAGATGGATTATAATAAAAAAGTAGGTCGCAAGACCAATCAATATCATATGGTAAAAGAAGGTGAAAAGCTTGTAGAGGAAGGTAAGATTAATGCCCTTCCCAACTTTTTTAGCCCTAGTATTAATGAAGATCATCACTTGAATATTAGAGGACTCAAAGGGAGTCTTTTAAAACAAAATGAAATTAGAAGAATGATTCAGATAAATCATCCACATCTTGTTTTCCTTCAAGAAACAAAGATGTCAATGGAGGAAATGGACTCAATTGCCAGTAAAATTTGGCAATCTGAAAAATTGGTTTCCCTCAGTTCCCAAGGGACTTTGGGTGGCATTGCTTGTATTTGGGACCCAAAAGAGGTATTTATTGACCATATGGTTGGCAGTTGGGGTTTGTTGGCTATAGCTATTCAAAGTAGACATTCCAACCAGATTATGCTCCGACTTCTTTGGAGGAAAAAATAAGACAATGGAAGGATATTACTCATATTATCTCTCATTTTCCTAAAGCTTGGATCTTGATCGGAGGAGATTTCAATACCATCCTATCTCTGGATGAGAAAAGATGGGGAAATAGAAATTTGGATAAAAGCACTGACCTCATGAGCAAATATATTGCAAACATCCATCTTGTGGATATCCAACCAGATAATGGCCTTATGACTTGGTCTAATAGAAGGCAAGGCTTAGCTTGTATAATGGAGAGATTGGATAGGTTTTTGCTCTCTCGAAAATTTCTTAATCCATTGTCACATTCCTAAAGTGAAGACTCTTAATAATGTTGGTTCGGATCATTGGCCAGTCATTGTGGAAATGTGGAAAACCAATGTGAGTTTCTCTCCTTTTTTTTTTCTTTTTTTTGGTAATTAAGGATCAAATTCATTGCAAACGGGTTTTCTAGGTTGACCCAAAACCTTTTACAAGAATCAGCATAGAGCTGTTACGGATAAAAAAAACAATAGGGACAAACTGTCCTACGCTATTAGAACCCATCTGAAGCCCCCTTCTAATACAGCTTCACGCACCTCAGCCATCTGCATTCATCTACCCTCACCTCCGCGATTTCGTGACAAGTCACGAAAATGAGACATGTCACGAAATCACGACATCAATCAGCCTTATGCTTCATTTTCCAACATCACCATGATTTTGTGACAAGTCACAAAAATGCGACATGTCACGAAAATGTGACATGTCACAAAAATGTGACATGTCATGATTTTGTGACATCAAACAGCCACCTGCTTCCTTAGCCAGCAACTCCGTGATTTCATGACAGGTCACAAAAATGTGACATGTCACGAAATCGTGACAACAAACGGCCTTCTGCTTCAACTTCATGCAACACCACGATTTCACGACAAGTCACGACAAAGCGACAAGTCACGAGAATGTGACATGTCATGATTTCGTGACATCCAAATGCCTTCTGCTTTGCCTGCAAGCCCCTCCGTGAATTCGTGATAGGTCACAAAAATGTGACATGTCACAATTTTGCGACATCTTTCTGGCTTTAGCTACAAATCCTAGCATCTCCATGATTTTGCGACCAGTCACAAAAATGCAACATGTCACGAAATTGCGACATCTTTTAGCTTTCTGCTTCATTTTCATCATCTCTGTGATTTCGTGACAAGTCACGAAAATGCGACATCTTTCAATCTTCTGCTTTGATGCCGCCTCCACATCACGAAATCATGACATTCTAGTTGGGTGCTCCCTTCTGTCGCTGTTGATTGCAAAACCGCGATAACTTTCCATACTTAAATTTTTCCAGCATTGAGCACCGTGAAACCACAACAGGTCACGAAAATGTGACAAGCCACGAAATCGTGACAAATTCCCTCTAAGCTCTTCACTGCTTCTTTTGGGAGCGATAACATGACATGTCACGATATCACGACATTTTTTGGTCAACACCTCTCTTGATCTACTTTGACCATGATACGGCGACACGTCGTGAAATCGTGACATTCTTGCTGGGTGCTCCCCTCTGCCTCTGTCGGTCGTGAAACCGTGACAACTTTCCATACTTAAACTTTTCCAGCATTGAGCATCGCAAAACCATGATAGGTCACAAAAATGTGACAAGTCGCGATATCGTGACAATTTTTCTCTAAGCTCTTCACTACTTTTGGGCACGATAACGCGACATGTCACGATATCGTGACATTTTTCGGTCAACACCTCTCCTGCTCTACTTTGATCGTGATACGGTAACAAGTCACGATATCGTGGCAGTTTCCTTTTGTGATCTTCACTACTTCTTTTGAGCGTGATAACGTGACAAGTCATGATATCGTGACAATTATCGATCAAAACATCTCCTGCTCTACTTTGACCACGATACGGTGACGCGTTGCGATATCGCGACAGTTTTGGTCCGTGGTAGCACATGTCTTTTTTGTCATGAAATCGCGATAGGACTGCTTCGGGAGACAGAAAACTCCTCTTCCTTTTTCCAAACCCCACAGATGCATCAACATTGGCGATCATTTTGAATAATATTGTCCACATCACTTGGAACCCCGAGTTCCCAAGTTACCAACCCATCAGCTTCCACCCCTAAATTGGCTAAGATATCAGCAGTTTTATTAGCTTCCCTAAACATGTGCTGGGCCCTTCGCTCATTTTTGGCTTGGTAGAGGATCTTAGCCTCTTCGATGACAGTCTTAAACTGTAATGGAGGAATTTTCCCATTGCTGATAAGGTTTATGACATGCAAGGAATCTCCTTTGATGATAAGATTATCTTCAATCTCCTGAGCCATTTGAAGACCCCTCCATAGCGCTCTTGCTTTCGCCTCGTTGTTAGTCCTTGATCCCAACTTCTCAGAAAAGGCCATCACCAAAAAGCCTTGATGGTCTCTCACTACTCCTCCAGCCCCTGCTCTGCCAGGGTTACCCTTAGAAGCCCCATCAAAGTTAAGCTTGAGCCATCCAACTAGGGGCGGTTTCCACCTGACATCTACTCTAGGATTGATCTTGGGGGACAAGGGTTTCTCAACCAGGGTAAGATTTAAAGAGTGAGCGATCAGTCTCTCCCAGAGGGGGGGATTGCAAGCTTCATGAGGAATAAGGCTAACATTTTCATGGGCAAAGGTAAGGATATTATTGGTGATGGAGGTGGCATCATGGCTTGACTCATGGAAATCTCTATGGTTTCGTTCAATCCAAATCTGCCACAGAAAATGGTGGAGACAGATCTTCCAAAAAAACCTCAACCTAAGGCTAACGAAGGGATTTGGCCATTGGTGGAAGAGGTCAATGATGGTGGCTGGTCTGACCCAACAAATGCTAAAGGCTTGAAATAACCTATTGAGGATGCTTAAAGAGACCGGACATTCAAGGAAAATATGGAGGGTGGACTCCCAATTAGCCCTGCACAAACAACAGCGGTTAGTAACTATCATACCTTTCCTAATCAAGTTGTCAATCGTAAGAATCCTGCCTTGGATCGCCATCCACAAGAACATTGCAACTTTAGGAATAAGCTTTTTGACCCACACCAACTAAGTCTGGAGAATGGGGTCCTCAAAATCTACCATTAGCATGTAAGCAGATTTGACTGAAAACTACCCATTTTCAAAAGCTGCCCAAATTACATGATCATGCCCAAGACTCATGGAGATGAATTGTTGATGCAATATGCTTTGGATTTCTTTTGAAATGGCTTCAAATCCTAGGATCCTTATCTGTTTCCAAATAAGCCTTCCTCTGTCCTGCCTCATGAAGTCAACAACTTTCCTCCCATAGAGATCCTCTGTGATTCTTTTGACCCTCACTAGGTGAGGAACCTGAGATAACGCTTCATCCTTGGCCCACCTGTCATCCCAGAACCTGATCTTCTATCCATTACCAAGGACCCATCTTAGGCCTTTCTTTATGACCTCTCTGCTTGATAATATTGCTCTCTAGAACACAGAACCTCTCCTATGCACCGTATCATATAGGAAATCAGAACCTTGAAGATATTTCCTTCTAATTATGGCAGTCCACTCATTCTCCTCATTGTTAATAAGACGCCAAGCTTGTTTAGCTACTAAATTTGTGTTTAGATGAGCAACTCTTCTTAGTCCTAGCCCCTCGTATTCTTTCGGCCTACAAACCTTGCCCCAGCCCACAAGGTGGATCCTCTATTTTTC
The DNA here is from genome assembly GCA_028583015.1 of Wollemia nobilis. Lineage (NCBI taxonomy): Eukaryota > Viridiplantae > Streptophyta > Pinopsida > Araucariales > Araucariaceae > Wollemia > Wollemia nobilis. The sequence continues at coordinate 7,847,457 of JAQPPZ010016467.1, read as the reverse complement.
CTCTAATCTAGACCAGAGAAAGTTCTTTTGAATCTGTTCAATTTTTTGGTGAATTCTGGTCGGAGCTTTAAAAACAGAAAGAAAATAAACCGGAATGCTCTTTAAGGAAGCCTTAGTGAGGGTGAGTTTCCCGACCTGAGATAAAAAATGTCCTTTCCAGCCAGCCAATTTTTTTTTTATTCTTTCTACCACTCTATCCCACATAGATACACACAGAGAACCATAGAAAAGGGGAAGGCCTAGATACGTGGTAGGGAGATTCGCTATCGAACATCCCAAAATTTGAGCTATTATGGCTTGCCTCTGATTTGGGGTGTTAAGGAAGTAGAGCTTACTCTTGTTGAAATTCACCTTCTGACCCATCGCATCCTCGTAGAGTTGGAGAATGTGCTTAATCCTTCTAACTTCAACCATAGACAACTGGGTCAACATCAAAGTGTCATCCACAAATTGTTGGTGACTAATAGGGTTGATGAGAGAGGTGGCTTTGATTCCCAAAATTAATCTAGCATTGCAAGCTGCTTTAATAGTTCTACCCAGTGCCTCTGCCACAATGATGAACAACATTGGGCTTATTGGATCTCCTTGTTTGAGCCCTCTATGACTCTGGAAGTACCCAGCTGTCATGCCATTGACCAAAATTGAGAACCAGGGTTTGGATATGCACTCTTTTATTAGTCTGACCCACTGAGGATGAAAGCCGAACTTCAAAAGAACAACCGTCAAAAAATCCTAGTTAATGCGGTCAAAAGCTTTGTTCATATCGAGCTTTAGGGCTAAGACCGCCTTGTTGGTTTGACTGGCAGAGTGCAATGCTTCATGGACTGTGATCACACCATCCAAAATTGATCTCCCCTGAACAGAGCTGCCTTGGCTAGGGTCGATAATGAGGGGCAAAATTTCTTTCATCCTGTTAGCAATGGCTTTTGATAATATCTTGTAGGACACGTTGCATAGACTAATCGGTCTAAAATATGCCATTGTCTCTAGAGATGGGCCCTTAGGAATCAGGGCGATAAAGGTGGACTTGAACCCTCTCAAGATATGTTTTAAAGCCTGAAATTCTTTGATAGCAGAGATGACGTCCGCTCCTATAGTGTCCCAAAAAGCTTGGTAGAATCGAGGAGGGAACCCATCAAGGCCAGGGGTCTTCTCAGGATCCATGCTAAACAGAGCTTTTCTAATTTCTTCATCGGTGAAGGGAGCAAGAAGCTTACCATTTATGGCCTCATCAACCAAACTCGAAATGGACTGGAGGAGGGATTCCTTGGCTTCCTCTCTACACTGGGATTCCTCCTCGAGAAGGGAGCTGAAGTAAGCTACTGCTTCCTCCCTGATCTCAGTTAAGTCTTGGGTTTTGGATCCATCGGCTTTGGTCAACTCTTTGATCTTATTATTACTTTTGTTCCTCAAGGTAGAAACATGAAAGAACTTAGAGTTCGAATCACCATCCTTTAGCCATAAATCCCTGGATTTCTGTCTTCAGTAAGTCTCCTCACAAGCTAAAATATTGTGATATTCTGACAGATTGGCTTGTTCCTCCTTCCTAGTAGCTTTTTGTCAATAACCTACAGCCTTTCCCCCACTTGTTTCTTGTTCTCAAACAGGTTCCCAAAAACCTCCTTATTCCAAGTTCTAAGGTTATTCTTTACTAATTTCAGCTTTTGAGCAAGAATGAAACCTGAACTTCCGTGAAAGGGTTGCTGCCACCATTTGGAAATACTTTCTTTTAAATCCGGGTGTCTGATCCACATTGACTAAAAATGAAAGGGTTTTTTGAAAGAGTTTGACTTTGGGACCTCCAAGAGGATGGGATTGTGATCAAAGGAAATTTTGGGAAAGGTTTGCAGGGTAGAGTCTCCAAACCCAGCAATCACCTCTTTGGATAAGAAGAACCTGTCAAGTCTTTCCTGGATAAGTTGGCTTCCTGAATGCCTGTTGCTCCAGGTATACTTGGCTCCTCTTAGCCTCACATCCATCAGTTGGTTCAAGTTAACAAAATCATTGAAGTCTTCCATACTTCTGGTAGGGAGCCCTGATCCACCCTTTTTGTCTGATGGGTATAGCGGCATGTTGAAATCTCCTACCACCACCCACGGGATGTCATGGAAAGCATCACCCAGATTGCCCAGATACTCCCATAAAGAATCTCTCCCCTAAACGTTATTAGGAGCGTAAAAATTGGAGCAAATCCACGATCTATTAATGTCAATATCATGGAAAAAAACACTCAACACCCTATCGTCCTTTTGGATGATACTGCCTTCCACTACTCGAGGGTCCCACAGAACCATGAGCCCTCCATACGTTCCTCTAGCCAATATAAACACCATTTCCCCTTGACTCCACATCTTTTTTGCTATTGATTTTGACTGGGCTTCGTCTAATTTTGTTTCTTGCAACATCAAAATTGTTGGATTGTATTGCCTTCTTAGCGAACTAACCACTCTCTGAGTGGGCCGGCCATTGAGGCCTCTCACATTCCATGAGAGAACCTTCATTTAGATTGTTTAGATTTTTTCCCTTTCCCCCTTCCCCCGAGGAGGTTTTCCTCGATTTGTTATCTTCGAGCCCCGGGATAACTTGTTGTATCAGAGTTTTCTGCTTACCGCTGGCAATCTCATTGTCAGTCCTCATTCTGTTGTGCTCTGCATTTGAAATCCTTCCCTTCTTTAATCTCCTTTTTATTTTCAATTAATGTTGCTTAGAGACATTTCCTTCAGACCTCGTGTGCAACAATGGTGGAAGTAAGGTAAACCTAGGCATGGGACTAAGATGTTCTATTTTGCCAAAATATTGCAATACATTAAATCCAAAATCAAGACTTGGAACTGGAAAGAGTTTGGGGATGTTCATAAAAAAACATGAAGTTATTGTTCATATTGAAAATTTGAATAAGAAATTCCGTTTAGATGGCCTCACAGAGAAGATAAGTGGAGATGAAATTAAACTCACAACTCAGTTAGAGGAATGGGAAAAAAGAGAAGAAATATTATGGAAGCAAAAATATAGAATTCAATGGCTCAAAGAAGGAGATTGAAACACAAATTTCTTCCACAAATATCTTCTAGCAAGAAGATCTCACAACTTTATTTCTTCCTTAAAATCATATTTTGGATATGTTTATACTTGGGATAGCATGAACTCTATTGTTATTGATTTCTTTTCCAATATTTTTGCTGCTACTCCTCTTGACTCAGCTTCACAACAAAATGTTCTTCAAGCAATCCCTTCTCATATCACTTCTGAGGATAAATCTATTTTGACTACTCTTGTTACTATCAATGACCTTCAACAAGTAGTTTTTAAAATGCAAAATGGAAAACCTCGGGTCCTGATGGTTTTCCCATTGAGTTCTACCAAGAGTTCTGGGATATCCTTCATGTTGATTTATTAGAGGTGGTGGAATAAGCCAGGAAAGCCAAAGAATTTTGAAGGTTATCAATAAAAATTATATTACTCTTGTTCCAAAAGCTCAAGAGGTTGATCATATCTCAACTTTTAGACCTATTGCTTTATGTAATGTTCTTCTCAAAATCATTACTAAAATCATGGCAGAAAGGTTGAAGCCTCTTTTGCATAAGATTATTTTCCCAGAGCAAGGGGGTTATGTGGAAGGACTTCAAATAGTAGATGAGATAGTTCTTGCTTAGGAAGCCATCCATTCCATGGATATGCAAAATTCTCCTTCCATGTTCATTCGGTTAGACTTATCCAAAGCTTATGACAGAGTGGATTGGCACTTCCTTATCAAATTTTTGAGGCAATTTGGTTTCTCTAAGGATTGGATGGATTGGATTATGGGATGTATTTCTTTAGTTTCCTACTTAGTTCTTATCAATGGCAGGCCTTCTCAGTCATTCCCAGCTTCTAGAGGTATTAGGCAAGGTGACCCGCTATCCCCTTATTTATTCATCATTCTTGTTGAATGCTTGGGTAGGACTATAACCAAAAAGAGGAAAAAAAAACCCTTGAGGGAGTTACCATTGCTCATGGAGCTAGACCTATCTCTCATCTTCAATTTGTGTATGACTCTAGTCTTTTAGGTAAAGCTACAGTTAAGGAAGCTTCTAATATTAAGCAAATCATTAGCTATTTTTCTAAGGCTACTAGGCAGTTGATCAATGAAGACAAATATAAAGTTTTTTTCTTTCACTGCTCTTCTAGACAGGAATCCATGGTCTTGGATAAATTAAGATATAAAAAGACCTCTCTTCCAATCACTTATTTAGGTTTTCCCATAAATATTCAATGGCAAAAAAATAAAGATTAGAATTGGTTGCTGGACAAAGTCAAGAAGAAAATTAGAAAGTGGACCAACAAGTGGCTTTCTTCTGGGGGTAGAATCACCTTGTTAAAATAAGCCCTTCAAGCTATTCCTATTTATGTTTCTTCCATTTTGAATATCCCAAAGGTTGTTCTTTGAGAATTGGATCAAATCAGTCATCGTTTCCTTTGGAGTGATACTAAGGAGAAAAGAAAATGGGCCTTGGTGAAATGGGATACTTTATGTCTTCCTAAGAGTGAAGGGGGTTAGGATTTTGGTATTCTATTAATAACAACAAAGCTTTAGCTACTAAATTATATTGGAGGATGTTGCATAACCCCAATGCTCTTTGGGCCAATAATCTCCGTGCTAAATATGCTGAGAACAAAATTCCTAAAGACCTTGTTTGCTATCAACTTCCTACCAAAGATTCTCCCATTTTAGCAGTTCTTAATATTGGTGAGGATTTGATAAAGAAAAAATTATTTTGGATCATTCATAATGGTCAACAGGAAATTTTTTGGACAGATTCTTGGTGTAGTCACAAGCCTTTGATAACTCAGTTTCCCGATTGGAGGCCTTGGATGGAGGAGCTTCACCGAGCTAATTGAATAAAGGTGGCTAATTATTGTTGGTACCATACTGGTAATTCAAAGGTTGGTAGATATTGGATCCCTATTGAGTACTGGCCTATTTAAATCCTAGAAAGTCAAAGACAAGATATCCAAGGTATCCTTCATATGAGATCCCTCTCTTGGTCCCATGAAAAAGATTGTTTTGGATGGAACAACACTACTAAGGGTGAGTATTCAGTTGCTCAAGGTTATTTGACCTTATGCCATAATAATCCCAACCATTCTTATGACATATTTTCTTGATTGTGGGCTTAAAAGATCTGGCCTAAGGTGAGGTTCTTTAATTGGATTTTATTGCATCATAGGGTGCTTACTGGTGAGCAACTTATGAAGTGTGGTTTTCATGGCCCTTTTAGATGTGAAATGTGTGAAGAGAATATAGAAAATCTCAACCATATTTTTATTGAGTGTACTTTAGCCTCTGAGCTATGGAGGATAATGGCCACTTTACTTGGCTTACAAGTGGTCCAATTTTTTTCCTTTTGAATAGATTTGGAGGGATTGGCCTAATCAAGAGGGTGTTGATCATTTTATTGGGCAGTTAGTTTGGATGGGTTCTACCATTCTTCTTTGGAATATTTGAAATGAAAGGAACAACCAAATTTTTAATCAAGATAGGAAGGATATTCACTATATTTGGCAAAATACCATAGCTAACTTAGTTGAATCAGTCCATCAACTCCTTAATCACCCCCAAAACTCCCACCAAAGATGGGATCAAGTGATGCAAATATTGAAGATTAAATCTTCTAAGGGAAACCAACTTAAAGGGAATGTGAGTATTAGTAAGATGGATAGGACTAGAAATTGGCAACCTCCTCCTAAGGATTTTGAAAAAGTCAATACTGATGGAGCCTCTAGAGGGAACCCTGGAAAAGCCAGTGTGGGAAGAATTGATAGACTTTCAAATGGCTCCCTGGTTTTTACTTTTGCTGAGAATTTGGGTATTCTTTCCAATAACCTTTCTGAGGGGTATGGTATCCTCAGAGGCCTTCAGGAGGCTACTAAGGTTGGATGGGAAAAGGTGTTAGTTGAGTCTAACTCTCAACTTATGATTAATCTCTTGAAGACTCCTTCTAAGAATCATAAGGTAGATTGGAGAATAAAAAGAATTATTGAGAAGATTCAATTAATCCATATGGGATTTTTGAAAGTTGATTACAATCATGTGGTCAGAGATCAAAACAAGAGTGTCGATGCTTTAGCTAATTGGGCTTTGGACAAATGTGATCTTACTTGTTATGGCCACCCTCCTATATGGCAGGCTTCTCAAATTAGGGAAACTCTTATTTCTATCATTTCTTTGGATGGCTCCAGTTATGAAGGTACCTAGTTTCTTCTTGCCTTTTTTTTTGCTTCTCTTTGGTTCATTCAGTTTTTTTTAGTTCCCTAGCTCATTTTATTCTTTATTTTGTTTACTCTGTTGATTCTTTCCTTAATAGTCTTCTGGTCTAGATAGGTCATTGTTATGTTCAATTTTTTTTTTTTTCTTTTTTTTAGTTTTTTAAGGTGGGTGGGTCCTTTTGTTTTGTTTTTTTTGTGTTTCCTTTGTGTTGTTTTTTGTTGTTCATGTGTTTTTGTTGTCTTGTGTTTTTTTTTTATGTTTTTTGTTATTGTTCTTGTGTTTTTTTCGTTCTTGTTCTTGGGTTTCTCTTTGTTTGTGTTATTTCATGTTTTTATGTGTGTGTGTTTTCTATATTTTTTGTTTTTGTTTATTGTCTGTTGTTGGTTGTTTTTTATTTTTATTTTTATTTTATTTATTTTTTATTTTTTAGGTTTTTGTTGTGTTTATTTTTCATGTTTTTTTGGGTTATGTCTTTGTAGTGTTCTGTTGTTTTTGTCTTGTTTGTGTTTTGTTATGTGGTTCTTGTGTTTTTCTATTTGGTTTGTGTTGTGGTTTCTTTTATCTTATTGTGTATGTTTGGTTGTGCTTTTTTTTTTGACACACTCAAGGAGCATGTTTTTTATTTTATTTTATTATTTTTGTTGTTATTTACTTATTTTTAAATTGGTTTTATGTGTTTGTTTGCTCCTTGAGTATGTCAAAGGTGGTAGGCCAGGTCCGAGTCCTGGGTGTTTTTTGCGGAATGGATACCCCTACCTCCTTGGGTCTTACCCGAAAGTGGCATCCCTTTTGGGATGTTTTCCACAAATAAAAAAGAAAATGATGTGCATTGTTAGTTGGGACTTGATGATGATGGATGTTAGTGTGGAATGGATTATGGAATATTTTTTGTTGATGAATTTGATGATGAGGAGGATATGGGGGTATGATGGTATGCTAACCTGAAGAGCTAGCATACATGTGATGAAGTGGATTAGTGGGTATGGTTATGGTTGGGGGTTGTGACACCCAAGATGCATCTTGAGTGAAGAAGGTATGTGGATGGGATGTGGATGGTTGGTTAGGATCTACCCCCTGTGACTATTGTTGTGGATCAAGATTAATGATTTGGTTAGCATTATCCATAAGCAATTATTACAAATGCAAAAATTTTTATTGTATAGCAATTGCGGATGAAGATGGTATGGCCATATGGGGGGTAGATGATTGAGTTGGTTGGGTGGCAACTATGTGAGTGGATGTAGGTAGAGGATAGGTGGCAAAATGCATTACCACTAAATGAGGGATGACATGATGCATGGGATCTACGGATGCGATGGATGGAATGGATGTAGGGATATATGAAGCAACATTGACTTATGCTTCATAGAGGGGGTTAGTACAGATGATGTTTTGATGCAATGGAATGGAGGTATTATGAGATGATGATGGATAGATGTTAGTCAAGGTTATAGTAGTTGATTCAAAAAGTGGATTGATGATGATTTTATTGGTATGTTGTAGGTGTGAAAATATGATTTCCTACTATAATACGGGTGTGGTGTGAGATGGAATGGTGAGTGGAGGCAATGAGGAAATATTATATTGGGTAAATTTAGATAAGTTCTAACGGTATCCATATCCACATATGTAACACGACCGTTATATGGCATGGGTGGCTCACTCCTAGGAGTCTCTAAGATGGTAGCATGGGTAGCCTTCTACATCATTTCCATATCTGAAGTGGGGGCACAACTAAACGGCCTAGTAGACAAGTCTAGATATATAGTGCGGGACATGCTAACTTGCCCTACCACTGAAGTGGTGGGGGCTTGGGAATATTGAGAAGGAAACTCCATGGATGAAGGCAACTAACTTTGCGCTTGGGCTTGCTTTCTATCTTGACCACATTTTGTTACCATAAGCTAAGGGTGGGATGAGGTGGCAAATGTGCAAGTATGTGTGTGAAGATGTGATGAATATGCAAAGCAAACAACATGCAAAGCAAACAAACAAACAAATGTTTTCCTAAGTTTTTGTAGGTTTTGTTTTTTATTTGATTTTATTTTTCTTTTCTTTTTTCGATGAATTTTTTTTGAAGTTTGAAATTTATTTTATTTTATTTTTTGAAGTTTGATTTTATTTTTTGGCTTCTCAAGTCTTGAAGCTTAAAATAATAAAACTCAACTAAGGTGGTGACTAGAAGCACTAGTTCCAAGCATGAAGTTCTCAAAAGAGGCTAGGGTACACCACTTAAGATCCACTCTAAATTGGCAAGAGTTTCCAATAGTGTAGGGTTCACCTGGAGCTTCCCACCTGAATCGACAAATTGTTTCCAATAGTGGGGAGGCAACTTGAACAAAAATGCCCTATTTCCAACTTAGAAGAATTACCTATTCTAGCTTGGGAAGGGTGAATTTTTATGAAAATTTTAATGTTTTGTGAAATATTATGTATTTTGATGTGGGTCTATCTCTGGGTACCTAAAGTGTCAAGTCGGTGGAAGGAGGTGAATTCCAACATCACTAATCCTAGTTTGGGGTTGGTATGAAATCCAACCTATCCAACATTATGATGGAGCATGCAGGTGTGTGAAGTTTTGGTTTACTATGGTGTTATGCAAATCTAAGATGCAATTATGTTTTCATGCCTAAATGTAGAAACATAAAACATACAAAGGAAAACAAATTTTTAGACCAGGGACTGAAAAGCTAATTTTAGAAAGACCCTGTAAGGGTTTTAAAACATAGATTCAAACACATTTTTGCATTTAGATTAGGTTAAACACCGCTGGGCATTTAACCCAATGTGGATGCATGGTTGGGATAGTCCAACTATGGATACACGTTTTCAAATGTGCCTCAAAAATCTTGATAAAGCAGATCTAAAACCCTAAAGTTGGCTAGCATAAACCTACTCAGACATATGTAGATGATATAGGTCGTAAGATGTAGATTCCTTCAATTTTTTTCTTTTAGTGTATTTAGCCTAAGACCTTAATGCAATCAGTAAACATAAACAAAGACCATTATTTTTATCCTTTTTTAACTTAGTGAAATTCTAAAACAAAATAAATAAAGGGGGGTTTAAATGTTAGAGATCTATGATCATTTTGCCACTCCTTCCTTACTCTTCAAATGCTAATCCATAGTTTTTTAGGTCTACAAATGCCACTACACATTTGATCAGGTTACACATGCCATTGTGTGGTTTATTAGGTCTATAACTATCATTGCATGGTTGATCAAGTTTGTAACCACTACTACACGGTTGTTTAGATATGTAACTACCATTGTATGGTTTTTTAGATCTGTAACCATCCATCCATGGTTTCTGAGGTGCAATATCAACCCAAAATAGGTTTCAGAGCTCCTAAGTTTGATATTTGATTTCCATGTAGTCGAACTCCAAAAACTTGCAATGAAAAACAAAATAGGATTAGTACAAAAAATAGCAAGGCAAATCAGATATGGAACCCTTTGGGGATCCCACCGTGATCATCATTTTGTAAGATAAAAATTAATGACACCAAATAATGAAACAAAGAGCCAATTGCAATGAAGATAATTGATTTTATATTAAACTTTGTGGAGCCTTAGTCTCCTTTACAATGCTTTTGCCCCAAATGTATTGGGGTATGATTACAAGTATTTTTGCTCTTTCGTATTACAATGGGCACAAAGGGGTGAAGCCCCTTTGAAAAAAATTAAAGTGTGAATGATCTCATTTTTGATCCAATCCAATTGGTGAGTGAGCTTGATATCCTATGGTGGACCACTCCAGCTTTAGCAGCTCTTCAAAGACATGTCTTCTACACACATGTTCTACCAAAAGAGGGTTAATAGCATATGAAGGGCTTCCATGGTGTGAATATCTTTGTGATATAAAACAAGAATACTAAAACCCTAATGTGAATGCTTGCAGGAAGTGGAACATAATATGCAGAAGAAAAAAAAGCAATAAAAACATGAAACCTGTTGGCATTTTTGCCACATTGTTTTGATTGTTACTTATTCATGCATAAATTATTCACTCCTATGTGTTTTTTCATGAGTTTTGGTGCCAAAATAGCTAAGTTTGAGAACTGTCAGGATATCGCGAGCAAAAATAGCATGGAGAGCACGGGTTCAAAGCTGTCGCGATATCGCGACATGTCGCACTATCATGGGTTAACAAAGGAGAGAGAAGCCAAAGTTGAAGAATGTCGCGATATCGTGACATGTTCCAAAATAACGGTCAATGTGGTCAACGAAAGCAGAACAGAGAAAGATGTCGCGATATCACGACATGTCGCGTTTCCATGACTTGCGATGGCCATGGAGCAGAGTGATAGAAAATTTCACGATATCGTGACATAATTGAGCAAAGGGCAATGATAATGAACCTCATCGCGATATCATGACAGAAAAGCAAATAAGGAACATGTTGGCAATTTTGGGTACATTGTCTTTTGCTCAAGTATTGATGTTGTCATTGATGTCAAGAAGCGGAAGGGTTTTTGTGAAAACCAAGGCAGTCAAAATAAAAGGTTTTATTTAAAACCATGGACAACATATTTGAAATGGGTTTTTCTTAAAACCCAAGTTGGCTCTTCGTTTCGTCGAAAAAGGTGCCCCGATGATGAAGATATTTAATTTTAAATATTTAGTTTAAATTTTATTTTTAAAATTTAAATTAATATTTTAAAATTAAATTAAAGCATTTTTCGACGGTTTTGGAAATTCCGACGTGTATGGTAATGCATCAAAGTACATATAAAAGGTGGCAATAAAATTCATTAATGAGGGCGATGAATTTGATATTAATAGGTGCGCATTTTTTGTTTTCGTCATCAAAGCCGCTGTGCCAGCAAAGGAGGAAATCGAGCGTTAAGTGGTCAAAGATGTTCATGCTTTAAAAAGGGGGTTGCGATGTTTTAAAAAGAGCTTCGTGAATTGATTTTTGGGTAATTTGTGAGTGCATGACATTAAGACGAAAATCTACAGTGCGACAATCAAGGACAAGGGTTAAGGAGATGGAAGTGGTTTACTGAAAAGCGCACTCTTTGATTACACGACGATCATGATTTACGAAGACCAAAAAAAAATAATATTCCCTCGTGCGCTTTGGGAAGGCGAAAACGATTGCACGGATTTTTAGGAGGTGGTGGCATTTTAAAGAAACGTGACAAAGAAGTTTTTTTTTTATCCGAAAGTTTGGCTTAGTTGGAGGATTCTCCTTGTGGCAGAATAAGGTACTAAGGTCAAAACCCTTGGCACTTCGTGATAAACGTTTCGACAAGGTATGTAGTCTGCATGAGTAAGAAGATTTTGGTCAAAATATTTTATGTGGCATACACTCATTGAGGGAGTTAAAAGGAGATTTAAAGTTTACATGTTTTAAGTATGGTATATACTTGAGTAAGGAGTTGTAAGATATTTTAAGTGGCTTATTGTGTTATTAGGGAGATATAAGGGTTAGAGAATTAATTGTTTTATTAGGAAGATATAAGGGGAGTCATAACTAGAGTGTGGAATGTTTATGAATGATATAAAATATTTTATTTTACTTTTATGGTATAAGTGGTTTTGGGAGTTATAAGGTTATGCAATGTTGTGATTTATTTTATTTTATGGTACAAGTGGTTTTAGGAGAGATAAGGAAGTTGTGCAATTAAAGGCTTTGGTGATGATTATTGAAAAGTGGAGTAATGTTGATTATTTTGTGATCTACTAACCCTTGTGAAGATTGGCAAAAGAATTTTGTGATTGTGACAGATTTCCAAAGGGGTTTCTTCACTTCAATAAGGTATGGGCATATTCTTCTTATGAGTATGATTGGTGTATGTTTTTCCTGAAATAAGATTGGAGTGAAAAGGTATACAACAAGGTTTCCTTTGGTTGGTTTTCATGAGAGTTTTGGTGAATGCATAATTTTGGTTTGAGGTAGTGGAAGCATTGTGCACTAGGGTTTATGTTTGTGAGTCTTGCTACTTGCTTTGAGTTGGTGAAACCCTTAGTTGGCTGTTTTGATATTGATGGATGAGTTGCTTCCATAGTGGTTGTGTTGATCAAGTTAATGCTTTACTTGATACATGATATTGGGCTTACTCCATTGAGTTGATTTGAACAAGTTATTCTATGCATTTGGTGATATTGTGTGGGTGGTCTGTTTTGTTCAAATATCTTTGGAGGGAAAAGGATTTCTACTTGTTTCCTTTTCTAGTGATGATTGGTTGAATGCTTCAAGGTTAATGTTGAGTTGAATGATGATGGTTAAACCTTGTCTTTGAGCATTGTTGTTGAAGCCCTAATTGGTTGAGAAAAGATATTGGTTGTTGGAAAGAACATGAGTATCATTGTTATATAAGATATTGCATGGTTGGCAATTGTTGGGTTGTGTTTCATGTTCTTGAGAAAAGCATACTACACCTATCTTATTCTTTTGAGATTTGACATTGAGTTGAGATTGAGATTGGGAGTTAAGTATAGAACATATTGAGTCTCTAACAATTCTCTTTATGCTTCTATGAGGTGGATGAATCACATTGGGTCTCTAACCATTCTCTTTGTGGGTTCATGCCAAGCAAGTGTTCTTGATAAACTTGTGAGCAGGTTTTGGACAGGTTCCTGTGGGGACTTGTGAGCAGATTTGGATAGGTCTTAGTAGAGGACTTGTGAAGCTGAGGTTGATAGTTCTATCAGAGAACTTGAGGACAGAGGTGCATTGGTTCTATGAGAAGAACCTGAGGACAGATTTGTGTCAGACCAAAGGACTGTGTTTGGTGTTGATCAAAGACAGAGGACGAGGACATTTGTGCTAGATCGAAGGACTGTGTTTAGTGCAAATTCGAGGACCAGCTTTGAGGTGATAGAGTTGAGGATAGAGGTCTCCAGCCAGAGCAGGGAAGACAGGTGTCTTCTGTGGATAGAGTTCCATTTGCTAAGGGCAGCGGAGGCAGAGGTCTTCTAGAGGATCACCAGCCAGAGTAGAGGAAGGGGAAGGTATCTCCTTTGAGCAGAGGCTCATAAATTCAGATTGGGGGAAGGTTTCTCCTTTGAGCCGAGGCTCATAAACATTGTAATTGGGAAGGTTCCCAAAGAACTTTGAGATAACTTTTAGAGAAAAGTTTTGTGGATGAACCATGTAAATTGTTGTGTCACTTTGTGGATGGTTTTGTGCATTGCTTTGATATTTCTTTGGATATATTGCTTTACTATTTTGAAGTATAAAGGAAAAAGTAAAAAGAGGTCTTATACTGTTCACCCCCCCCCATCTCAGTATAAGCTTGTGTTCTTCAATTGGTATCAGAGCAGGTTCCTTCGAAAATTTTAACAGCTTGAAGGAAAAGCTAGTAAAGAACACAATGGATCATTCAAGTGGCAATGCAGCACCTATTCTTGATGGGTCAGATTTTGGTCTTTGGAGTGCAAGGATGAAGGTTCATCTAATGGCACTTGGGAATGAGGTTTGGGAAGTGATTGAAGATGAGTACACTATTCCTGAACATGGTCTTAATACTAAAGAAGAGAGGCTCCTACATCACAACAATTCAAAAGTGATGAATGCAATCTTGAAAGGCTTACAGAAAGTAGATCTCACCAAAGTGATTCACCGCAAGACAGCCTAGTGAAATGTGGAATCAGTTGAAAGTGGTTCATACAGGTGATACAAATGTCAGAAAGGCCAAGCTAAGACACTTCAAAGGTATGTTTGAACAACTCAAAATGAATGATGATGAAAATATTAGTGACTACATGCTTCGTATGGATGAAATTGTTAACTCCATGAAAGACTTAGGTCTTGAGCTTGCTGAAAATGATGTTTGTGATAAGATTTTAAGATCTCTTCCTAATAGATTTAGTGAAAAGATTTCAGCTATTGAGGAAGCTAAAGATTTGGATAAGTTGAAAAAAGATGAGCTCCATAGTATACTTGCAGCATTTGAGTTGAGAACTCAAGTGAAGGTTGATGTCAAGAAGGAGGCATCTTTCAAGACTACCAAGAATTCCAAAGGTAAACAGCTTCAAGAGAGTGATGAGTCTTCTGATGATGAAGAGGCATATTATAGCAAGAAAGGCAAGTTCTTTAGAAAGCACAAAAATATGAAAAACGTGAGATGTTTCAATTGTGGAAAGTTTGGTCATTATGCTACTAACTGTACTGTTGCCAAGGATGAAAGTGATGAAGTTAAACAGGATTGTAAGAGCAAGGATTCTGAAAGACATAGGCATCAAAGGAAGAACAAAGATGAACACAACAATAAAGGAAAGAGGTATTCTCACAAGCACAAGAAGAGCTTCTACCTAGACAAAGCAAGTAAGTGTTCTAGCAGTGATAGTGAAAGTTCTTCAAGTGATAATGAAAATGAGATGTTGTTCATATCAAAAAAAGAGGAAGAACCGAAACATAGATTCATTATCATGAAATGTCTTAGATGTGGAAATTTTGGTCACCTTGAGGATGATTGCACAAATAATGAATTGGTTGTTAGTATGTATGAGGATGCTTCAAAAAATGATAAGGAAGATGCATGTATGGTTTTTGAAAAGGGTAGCACCTCTAGTGATAAGAAATCTGAAAAAGGCCTTGATAATTCAAAGTGCAATAAAATAGAGGATCTTGAATGTGAACTTACAAATGCTCTTAGTGCTTTGAAAAAGGAAAGAAAGAAGAATGCTAGACTCAAGGATAAGTTAGATGAATGTTGTATGGAGAGAGATGAACTTATAGAAAGTCTTGATGTCTCTATGGCCAATGCACAAGAACTCAAGAATGAGTTAGAATCTAAGGTGCTTGAGTATAGTGAATTAGAATAGAAAATGGCTTCGTTGAAAGAGGAAAATAAAGAGTACAAGGATAAGTTGTACAGGTTTCAAGAAAGCTCCAAAAAGGTTAAGTCTCTCATCCAAAGTCAAAGAAATCCAACAGATAAAACAGGTCTTGGTTTTGTTAAGCCTCACAAGAAACAAGTTGGAGAGTCTAGTAAGAGATTCCAAAAGGAAGAGAGTTCTAATGAGGAAAGTATTTCAGATCATGAGTCCTTGAATGATAGATGCATAGAAATAGAAAATAGATTTCGGAATGAGAAGAAGGAGAAGTTTTCAGGACTTGAGAAGTCAAATAAAGGAAAGTTTCAAGGCAGATGTTTTGCTTGTCACAAGTTTGGTCACATGGCTGTACATTGCATGGCTCAAGTGAAGAAGGTAAATAACAGTTTCAGAAGTGGTGATTTCTTTTATGGGTATTGCTACTCTTGCAATCAGTTTGGGCACAAGGCAGTTCATTGCAAGGCAAACAACAAGAATAGGTTTAGTCAGAACAGGTGGATTCAAAGAACAGGTATGCCTCAAAGAAATAACATTGTTACTTGTTACAAGTGCAACAATGAAGGACACATAGCTAGACAAGTGTAGAGCTGAAATTCCAGAATACAAGAACAGGAACAAGTGGCATGATCAGGTCCAAGGATCAAGAACAATGACGAGGAACAAGAATATGGACAAAGAGTTCAAGAGAAGGCCTGGCAAGGAAGTTATAGACGTTGATGATGATCAGTGCCTAATGGGAGTTTTACTCCCATCCCAGAATTAATCACCTCAACAGGAGGTGGGGGAGGGACTAAGCTAAGAGGCTCATTCTTAGTTTCGAGCCCCAAAGGTGGCCCTTTGCCATTGATGACAAAGGGGGAGAGATATGAGTAAGGGGGAGAGCTTCAAGTCAGGGGGAGCAAAACTTCAAAGAGAGTGATTTCAGTTTTGGCTCTTGAAGATGTGTTTTTAGTAAAGTTTTGCCATCAATGACAAAGGGGGAGATTGTTGGCAATTTTGGGTACATTGTCTTTTGCTCAAGTATTGATGTTGTCATTGATGTCAAGAAGCGGAAGGGTTTTTGTGAAAACCAAGGCAGTCAAAATAAAAGGTTTTATTTAAAACCATGGACAACATATTTGAAATGGGTTTTTCTTAAAACCCAAGTTGGCTCTTCGTTTCGTCGAAAAAGGTGCCCCGATGATGAAGATATTTAATTTTAAATATTTAGTTTAAATTTTATTTTTAAAATTTAAATTAATATTTTAAAATTAAATTAAAGCATTTTTCGACGGTTTTGGAAATGCCGACATGTATGGTAATGCATCAAAGTACATATAAAATGTGGCAATAAAATTCATTAATGAGGGCGATGAATTCGATATTAATCGGTGCGCATTTTTCGTTTTCGTCATCAAAGCCGCTGTGCCAGCAAAGGAGGAAATCGAGTGTTAAGTGGTCAAAGATGTTCATGCTTTAAAAAGGGGGTTGCGATGTTTTAAAAAGAGCTTCGTGAATTGATTTTCGAGTAATTTATGAGTGCATGACATTAAGACGAAAATCTACAGTGCAACAATCAAGGACAAGGGTTAAGGATATGGAAGTGGTTTACTGAAAAGCGCACTCTTTGATTACACGACGATCATGATTTACGAAGACCAAAAAAAAATAATATTCCCTCGTGCGCTTTGGGAAGGCGAAAACGATTGCACGGATTTTTAGGAGGTGGTGGCATTTTAAAGAAACGTGACAAAGAAGTTTTTTTTTTATCCGAAAGTTTGGCTTAGTTGGAGGATTCTCCTTGTGGCAGAATAAGGTACTAAGGTCAAAACCCTTGGCACTTCGTGATAAACGTTTCGACAAGGTATGTAGTCTGCATGAGTAAGAAGATTTTGGTCAAAATATTTTATGTGGCATACACTCATTGAGGGAGTTAAAAGGAGATTTAAAGTTTACATGTTTTAAGTATGGTATATACTTGAGTAAGGAGTTGTAAGATATTTTAAGTGGCTTATTGTGTTATTAGGGAGATATAAGGGTTAGAGAATTAATTGTTTTATTAGGAAGATATAAGGGGAGTCATAACTAGAGTGTGGAATGTTTATGAATGATATAAAATATTTTATTTTACTTTTATGGTATAAGTGGTTTTGGGAGTTATAAGGTTATGCAATGTTGTGATTTATTTTATTTTATGGTACAAGTGGTTTTAGGAGAGATAAGGAAGTTGTGCAATTAAAGGCTTTGGTGATGATTATTGAAAAGTGGAGTAATGTTGATTATTTTGTGATCTACTAACCCTTGTGAAGATTGGCAAAAGAATTTTGTGATTGTGACAGATTTCCAAAGGGGTTCCTTCACTTCAATAAGGTATGGGCATATTCTTCTTATGAGTATGATTGGTGTATGTTTTTCCTGAAATAAGATTGGAGTGAAAAGGTATACAACAAGGTTTCCTTTGATGAGAGTTTTGGTGAATGCATAATTTTGGTTTGAGGTAGTGGAAGCATTGTGCACTAGGGTTTATGTTTGTGAGTCTTGCTACTTGCTTTGAGTTGGTGAAACCCTTAGTTGGTTGTTTTGATATTGATGGATGAGTTGCTTCCATAGTGGTTGTGTTGATCAAGTTAATGCTTTACTTGATACATGATATTGGGCTTACTCCATTGAGTTGATTTGAACAAGTTATTCTTTGCATTTGGTGATATTGTGTGGGTGGCTGTTTTGTTCAAATATCTTTGGAGGGAAAAGGATTTCTACTTGTTTCCTTTTCTAGTGATGATTGGTTGAATGCTTCAAGGTTAATGTTGAGTTGAATGATGATGGTTAAACCTTGTCTTTGAGCATTGTTTTTGAAGCCCTAATTGGCTGAGAAAAGATATTGGTTGTTGGAAAGAACATGAGTATCATTGTTATATAAGATATTGCATGGTTGGCAATTGTTGGGTTGTGTTTCATGTTCTTGAGAAAAGCATACTACACCTATCTTATTCTTTTGAGATTTGACATTGAGTTGAGATTGAGATTGGGAGTTAAGTATAGAACATATTGAGTCTCTAACAATTCTCTTTATGCTTCTATGAGGTGGATGAATCACATTGGGTCTCTAACCATTCTCTTTGTGGGTTCATGCCAAGCAAGTGTTCTTGATAAACTTGTGAGCAGGTTTTGGACAGGTTCCTGTGGGGACTTGTGAGCAGATTTGGATAGGTCTTAGTAGAGGACTTGTGAAGCTGAGGTTGATAGTTCTATCAGAGAACTTGAGGACAGAGGTGCATTGGTTCTATGAGAAGAACCTGAGGATAGATTTGTGCCAGACCAAAGGACTGTGTTTGGTGCTGATCAAAGACAGAGGACGAGGACATTTGTGCTAGATCGAAGGACTGTGTTTAGTGCAAATTCGAGGACCAGCTTTGAGGTGATAGAGTTGAGGACAGAGGTCTCCGACCGAGCAGGGAAGACAGGTGTCTTCTGTGGATAGAGTTCCATTTGCTAAGGGCAGCGGAGGCAGAGGTCTTCTAGAGGATCACCAGCCAGAGCAGAGGAAGGGGAAGGTATCTCCTTTGAGCAGAGGCTCATAAATTCAGATTGGGGGAAGGTTTCTCCTTTGAGCCGAGGCTCATAAACATTGTAATTGGGAAGGTTCCCAAAGAACTTTGAGATAACTTTTAGAGAAAAGTTTTGTGGATGAACCATGTAAATTGTTGTGTCACTTTGTGGATGGTTTTGTGCATTGCTTTGATATTGCTTTGGATATATTGCTTTACTATTTTGAAGTATAAAGGAAAAAGTAAAAAGAGGTCTTATACTGTTCACCCCCCCCTCTCAGTATAAGCTTGTGTTCTTCAGAAAAAAATGTAGAAACGTCGCGATATCGCGACATGTCGCATTATCGCGGGGAGGATGAAAGAAAAGCATAAGGCATGAAAGACGTCGCGATTTCACGACATTTTTGAGGATGAGGCCAAGCAAGAGGAAGACGTCGCGATATCGCGACAGAAAGTGGCAACATTAGAGAAAGCAAGGAAACATCACGATTTCGCGACATATTGTGGAGAAAAGGCTAAATAGAGAAAGATGTCGTGATTTCGCGACATGTTTCATTTTCGCGAGACAAAGGCGGCAATGAAGGAGAACACAAGAAATGTCATGATTTCGCGACATGTCTTGTTTTCGCGATGTGAAAGCGTAGAAAGAACAAAATGGTACGGAATGTCACGATTTCGTGACATGTTCCGGTTTCGCTACTTTTAAGAGGATGAAGGCCAAGATAGAGAAAATTATCGCGATTTCGTGACATGTTGCAGTTTCGCGGGTATACAAAAGAAAAGGAAAAGAAGATGTCACGATTTCATGACATGGTGAAGTTTTCGTGACTTGGAGTAGTGAAGAAGGCAGGTGAAGGAAAACGTCATGATTTCGTGACATATCAGGAAGACAAAGCCGAACGAGAGAAAGATGTAGCGAAATCGTGACTTGTCGCGTTTTCGCGGTTCGAAACAGCGAAAGAACAACATGGGGAAAGAACGTCATGAAATCACGACAGCAAAGCAAGGAAGGAGCAAAAGCATACGGAGAAAGAATACGTCACGATTTCGTGACATGTCACGTTTTCACGACCCGTCACGGTTTCGTGCCAGAAAGCAGTTCAACGGCCCGATGAAGTATTGTGATTTCCAAGGATTAAAAGCTCTCCAGAATTTAATGTTTTGCTGCTTTCCAATGTGTGCAAGATAGAAGAACGTGCTCAGGCCTCGTAGTTTTCGAAGCCACCAGAATTGAAGATGCCTCCATTATTCAAAGCTTCTGTTCGTGATTTTCTAATGGTCCAAGCATGCTCCGAGAATGACCATTTAATGAAGATGACCGGTTCCTTGTTTCATTCAATTTCTGATTTCTCCGAGGCTGGTTTAAGGGGATCATTTCCTTATTTTTGTTGTATATTTTGTGGATCTCGAGGAAGTCCGTTTCATGTTTTAAATGCTACAAAGAGGCAAGACCTCTATAAATATCAATGTATATCTCAGAAAGAGGCATCGAGAGAGAGACTTTTGCTGAAAAACTTTTCAAGTTCTTTGCATGAATGAAAGATATTTGGCCTCTGGTTTTGCAAGCAACTTTCTGTGTGTTTTTCCTTCTATCTTATGCATTCCTCCTTTACGCTCGTATTTCTTATCTGCTGCTAAATTTGAATTCTATGTCTGAGTTTAAATATTGTCGGTGAGGAAGTGAGTTCTGGAATGCGATTCTGGAGGTTATCTGTGCAAGGTTGTAAGTAGATTACGTCGCTATATTTTGTTATATGTTGTTCGTGTGCTTGAGGTTATCTGCTGCTAATCTTTCTCGATCTGACAAATTTGGCCTGTGGCTATATTTCCCGTTTCTTTTTGCATATTTCCTATTCCTTTCCTGCAACTCTAGTCTTCAAGAACATAAAATTTAGTAAGGGAACCAGCCCTCTCTGGAGATTGGTCCGGGAGACATTTCTTTCTCTCGGCCTTTCAATGTTGGCCGGGTCTAGGGTGCATTTATGTTAAAATCCTTTCCTGTGGTAGATTCGTGACCAACAGTTTTTGGCATGCCCGGTGGGACAGACTGTTTCTGTCTCAGAAAGATCCCATAGTATTGAGGGTTTAATGTTCGCCTTCATGCCGTATAGTTAGAACATTTGGTGACTCTATGGTACCCAAAAATCTCTGAACGTGGATACAGTGAAAGTTGTACTTCATGATCACGAGATCAAAGTCCAAAAAAGTTGAAAATCTTGTTGAGTTTTTTGAACTTGATAGCACAAAAAAAGGTGAACACTCTAGGTTGGTTTCCCCATCGCTTGCATCATCTGCCATATCTACACAAATCCCTGGTATTGTTACTAGTTTTCCATCTTCTCACTCACATACACTAGTCCCAATGGCCCAAAGATCCTCAACCTAGGCAGTTCTCAGCATGGAATAGTTCAGGAGCCTTGAATTTATAGGCTCAAAATCCAGTTCCCCAGGCTGCTTTGAAAGCCTTGCCAACCTATGATGGTACTGGTAAGACTGCATATGAACATATTCATGATATAGCTTCTTTGGCAGCCATTCACGATATAACAGATGAAGATGTGATGGTAAAGTTATTAGTGTTATCCTTGAGAGGAAAATTGTTGTACTGGTACCGATCTCTGCAACCAGGCACTATTGCATCATGGGATCAATTAGGAGAACTGTTAATCAAGAATTTTCATGAACAGACTGATCCATTTTCATTATTGCATCAATTTAATGTAATTCAAAGGCACCCGTAGGAGGCGATAGCAGATTTCAATGTTCGATTTACCAAAAGCTGGCAGTGAGTGCCTGAAGGTCTTCGCCCTACCCATGAGCAAGCTACCTTCTACTATCTTTGAGCGTTCAACATAGACATTGGCTTGGCGATCAGGCAGTCCAATGTGATGACCTTCCTAGAACTGTTCGAACAAGCACAAAAGGCGGAGGCAGACTTGATTGCAATCGGTAGGCTTCCTCCAAAGGTAGCAATGCCCATTTTACCTAATATTCCATAGCATTTATATCCTAGTTCATTTTCACAATCTATGTCTTCCATGTACCCTACTCCATCATGGAGCTCAAGTGCACCTCAGATTGCACCCATTCCAGTTCCTCAACTCCCTACTTCAGCAAATCCCTAGTTTCTTGCACCCAACATTCTACCATTCCTCGCTTCCACTTCATTCCCGGCATTACCGGCACCACCAGCACCTTTGCCCTTACCAACACCTCCTATGCCTGTAAATCCTGATCCTTATACGACACTCTTGCAAGAGGTAAAATCTGCCAATTCTGCTATAAGAGCAATGGGCAATAAGATCACACTTATTGAAAGGAAGAAGGCTGAGCGAGATTTCCAGCCTAGGAGATTTCAGCCTCCGCCGATTACTAGAGAACAAGCTGCTTCAACAAGCAAGGCACCCGAGAAGAACTCGACTATTTTGGCAAATGAAGATGCAGTCCTTGCAGAAAGAACATATTGGTGTTCAACATGTAATGATCCACATGGCGAAGACACTTGCATGGTTCATTTGAATTATGTGCAGACATTGGCCGCTAGCTCTTCGGGAGGGCAAGTCAACATGATCTCTGAGGTAGGTCATAGCTTAATGGTTCCATCTCGAAGAACAAGTTTCAGTTCTCACGAGGACTGGAAAGAAGCCTGTTACGGTAGATCCTACTGAGCTAGAGCCATTAAAAGTGCCAACTGATTTGAAGAAACAAGTGAAAACTCTTGTGTCAGTATCAAAGCTAGATGCGCCTGTTTTACCAAAAGATCCTGTTCCACACAGAGTACAAGAAAAATCCGCAGCTACACAGGCAAGATCGAAAGCAGAGGAACAAGCAAGAGAAAAGTTGAAGTACCCATCATTGACTAAAAGGTTGAGAGTAGAAGCCACTCAGCAGTATCGGAGCAGATATGACCCCCCCGTTGAAAAGAAGGAATCTGTTGTGGCTGCATACAACATTGTCAAAGAATTGAAGAAGATCCCAGCTAAGGTTAGTCTTTATGATGCATTACAATTGCCTGGACAGGTAGATTTATTGCAAGAATCCTTGAAATCTGTAAAGGATAGTGAGAAGAATCCTACCCAGACAATTTATGCTCAAGCGTTAACCACTTCAACCACTGGAAAGAATAGACCACCCCCGTTTTATCTGTCACTTCGAATGGAGGGTTGGATCGTGCATAACTGCATGATTGACTCCGGTGCCGCTACAACTGTCATGCCAAAGGCAGTTTGTGAAGTTATGGGTATGGAATACACACGAAGTAGCCCTGGAGTCTTGCAGTTGGATGGTACTCCTATGAAAATAGTAGGTGTAATCAAGGATGTCCCGATTGTTTTACACAGTATGCCTCAGATTACAGTCATTCAGGAGATAGTTGTGGTCGATCTAGAACCGTATTTCAGTATGTGCTTATCAAGAGAATTTACTGCTAAGTTGGGAGGCTACCTTTCACTGGATTATTCTCACTTGGAGATCCCTTTTAAAGGAAAGAGAATCCGAATTCATAATGAAAAACCTTCCTCTTTTCATATTGAAAGGTTGGATGAAGCAGGAAAGACCATGCAGTCTATCAACATGCTAACCGAAGAGTTAGAAGGTTCTGATTTGATGAATGAGGTTTTGGATGAGCTTCAGTTGGAAGACGAGTTTTCAATGCTTGATTTCAATGCTATGTTGGAGACCGAAATCGGTTGTTATTCTATCACAAAGCCCGAGGATGGCGCAATGCAGGTATTCCTTAACCAAGATGATCAAAGCTCTGTCCCCGATCAATTATGGAAGTTGTATTTTGATGGGGCAAGATGCAAAAATGGTGCAGGAGCAGGTATTGTTCTGATTTCTCCCTCTGGCTTACAAAGAACATATTCATACCGTCTCACTTGGAATTGTACTAACAATGCTGTCGAGTACGAAGCATTATGCCTAGGCTTGAAAAAGGCAAGAAAATTGGGAATTGAACAGTTGCAGATTTTTGGTGATTCTGAGTTGATTGTAAACCAAGTAACAAATAGGTGTATTTCCAAGCAGCATTATCTCAAAGCATATCGCAACCAAGTGTGGGACCTGTTTGAGTCTTTCACAGCTCTGAATATTCAAGCCATTTCATGAGAGCTGAATAAGCATGCTGATCTTCTAGCATCTCTTGGAGCAAATTTTTCTCCCATTGAGCAGGTAGTAAAGAAACCAAAAATAGTAAGAATGGTGTACAGGCCTAGCGTTCCAGACAAAGACACTTTCTAGCAAGTCTTCGAGAGCGATGAGCAAATCGTTAACTTTTTTATTCAAGAAGTTGCCACTATCAAAGGAAGAACCTTGGAGCACGAAGAAACCGATGGTCTGATTCAGTTGTGGAATAATCATATTTCGAAAGGTCTTATCACTCTAGAAAGTTTGTTTGATCAGCATGATCGGTCCAAGAAACATCGGATTGAGATCGACAAGAAAGAGTATATGGAGCTGCAGTTGGAACCCAATAAGGTCATTAAGATTGGGACTGATTCTACTCCTAATGAACTGCAAGAGATCAGGCAACTGTGTCAAGAATTTTTTGATATCGTGGCCTGGAGTTACGAGGATCTGAGGGGATATGACAAACAGATTATTCAGCATACTATTGAGTTGGAAGAAGGAGTCAAACCCTTCAGGCAAAAGCAATGACTAGTGAACCCAAAGATTGAGACTCTTATGAGGGCCGAACTTGTGAAAATGTTGCAGGCCAAGATTATATATCCGGTTAAGCACTCGACTTGGGTCGCTAATCTGGTTTCGGTTCGAAAGAAAAATGGAGACATACGACTGTGTGTAGATTTTCAAAATCTGAACCGTGCATCTCTGAAAGATCACTATCCCTTGCCTCGCATTGATCAGATACTTCATGTTGTTGCTGGGGCTCAGCATTTCTCACTGCTAGACGGTTTCTCTGGATATAACCAGATTTGGGTTAGGGATGAGGACCAAGTACAAGACCGCATTCACAACCAAGTGGGGCACTTTTGCTTATCAGCGCATGCCTTTCGGATTGTCCAATGTGGGGGCCACATTCCAGAGAGCCATGGACATTGCATTCGAGGAGCTTTTGAACAAGATTATTGTCATTTATCTTGATGATATGACTGTCTTTTCACATAAACGGGAAGATCACTGTTCTCATCTGAGGCAAATCTTTGGAAAATGTAGAGAGTTTGGTATTTCCATTAATCCAAAGAAGTCAGTTTTTGCAGTGAAGGAAGGTAAACTCTTGGGGCATGTCATTTCAGAAGATGGTTTGGCAATTGACTCATCTCGAGTCGAAGCGTTGAAGAAACTGTCGCTCCCTGCCAATAAGAAAGAGCTACAGTCTTTCTTCGAGCAGATTAATTTTATCAGGAAGTTCATTTCTGACTTTGCCTAGGTCGTCAAGCCCATGACTGAGTTGTTGAAGAAGGACGCAGAATTTAAGTGGACGACTCAGAGGAAGGAGGCATTCCAAGAAATTAAGGATAGAATAGCACAGGCTCCTATATTAATTAATCCTGATTATTCGAAATATTTCATTCTGTATGCAGTTGGAGAAGATGAGAGCTATGCCACAGTACTCACATAGAAAGGAGACGATGGGAATGAAAGGCCCATTGCTTTCCTTAGTCAGGTTATCTTACCTCATGAGGCAAGATATAATTTCATTGAAAAGTAGGTATATGTTGTTATGAAGTCTCTTAAGAAATTCAAGCACTTCATATCTCATAGTAGGACAGTCGTCTATGTTATACACCCCGATGTAAGGAATTTCATCATTCAGGGTGAGATGGGTGATAAACGCGCTGGTTGGGTCACCAAAATTCAAGAATTTGATGTTGAGATTCATCCGACCAAGCTGGTGCGGGGTAAGGCCTTATGCCAAGCACTTAGCAAAGACTGCAACATCTGGGATAGTTGATTATCAAGCAGATGATCTTGCTGGAGATAGGAATCTAGTGAACCTCTTAGTACAAGGACAAGATTGGGCTGATGACCTGATTAGCTATTTCACAACTGGCAGATGCCCTTCACAGTTAAATGCCTCACAACGAAGAAGGTTTCACCTGCAAGCTCTCAGGTATGCATTGCTGCCCGAAGGATTGTTTTTCAAGAATATTGATGGCGTTCTTTTAAGGTGTGTCAAGGAATCAGAGAAGGCTAGACTCCTGGAGGAGTTTCATTCTGGCATATCAGGAGGACACTATGCAGGTAGACCAATGGCTTTAAAAATTATTCGGGCTGGTTACTATTGGCCAACTTTGTTCACGAGATGCTTTCAGGATTGCCCAAGCATGCGACGGATGTCGAGGTATACAGGAAGGGTTAGAAATGCATCATTGCCCCTACATCCAATTCAGGTTGAAGCACCTTTTCAGCAGTGGGGACTGGACTTTATTGGGATTATTGATCCGAATTCTTCAGCTGGACACAAGTATATCTTGACGGCTATAGATTATTTCACGAGATGGTCTGAGGCTATTCCAACCAGGGTTGCAAATCAAGATGTGGTGATCTCTTTCATTGAAGGGCTAATCACACGTTTTGGCGTTCCTGATGCTATTATCACAGATAACGAAACTCCATTCGTTGGAGCTGAGCTAGCGGAATTTGCAAACAAGTATGGTGTTTTCCTGAAGACATCCTCTAACTATTACCCTCAGGGGAATGGCTTGGCGGAGTCCACAAACAAGAACTTGCTATGGATTTTGAAGAGATCCTTGGGGGATAACAAGAGATCATGGCACCTTCTACTGAATCAAGCCTTGTGGGCAGATAGGATTTCAATCAAGAAGTCTATCAAGACTTCACCATATGCCCTGGTATATGGAAAAGAGGCAAGGTTGCCTGTTCATCTAGAATTTCCAGTATTGCAACAGTTGCAGGGATTTCAGGATGATGAAGCAGATATGGATTCCATGGATATGCGGTTGGCTCAGTTGTTGCAGTTGGAAGAGCAACGTTCTTTGGCCTATGAGGAGTTTGCTAAGCATACACAGGTTGTTTCAAAATGGTTCCATAAAAATTCCGCTGATCGTCCACTCAAGGTGGGTGATTTGGTCCTAAAATGGAATGAAAGGAAAGCCAAGCCAGGAATGCACAAGAAGTTTGACGCTCTATGGGAGGGTCCATTCCACATTGTCAATGCCGGTGCAGCAAATTCGTTTCATCTGGAAGATTTGGATGGCAGCCCACTTCCTATTTCAGTGAACGACTTTCATCTGAAAGCCTACACTCCATGAAGTATGAGTCCAGTATTACCTTGTACAGTTATTTTGCTTTTGTAAAAAAAAAAAAAAGAAAAAAAAAAAAGTATTGTGAATTTCCTCTGTGAATCGTCAACTTCGGCTCTTTTTGTATGCGAGCCCGTAGGTACGTTTATTTCTTTCCTTTTTCCTCTTCCTTCCCAATAGATAGTGGCTTTTGTTAATTTCTTCCTTCCACTCCCTTCTTTTCATTCCCTTCCTCGATCATTCCTTCTTCTTTCCCCGTTCGTAATTAAGCCACTACTGTTGTTTCTACTCCCCTCTCTGATATTCCCGCTTCTTCTTTTCCTTTTCTTCTAATCCATTGTCGTTTCAGCATTTATCCATAGTTTCCACCGCTTTCACCATCCCATCCACTTCCATTTCATTATTCATTTTTCCTCCATCCCCGCAGCTGGTGACACAGTAGCTCCCTCTTCAGTTGTTGTATCTACCGCTTTCACTCTTTCATCTTCGACCATTCCATCATTCCACATTCCCATTCCATGGCCTGCACATTTGCTGGCCATCACTCCATTCATTCCGTTCATTTCTGTTTTTGCAACCCAGGTGCTTTCATCACTGTCATGGAGATCCTTTTACAACACCCGGTGATTACCCAGCTCGACCGAGCTAGGTGCAATGCAGATCCACTTGAGTGCCAAATATCGCGAAGAGTTTGTTGCAGCAGTCCATAGAGATGTTCCCCATCAGTCAACATTCTGTTCCTCCAGTTTTTCTTGACTCTGTTGCCCAATGGATTCAGGCCTGGGATTCGTGCATACAACAGAACTGTATACCCCGCGAGCCGCCAAGAATGTTGGCATTTTTGCCACATTGTTTTGATTGTTGCTTATTCATGCATAAATTGTTGAGTATTCACTCCTCTATGTTTTTTCACGAGTTTTGGTGCCAAAACAGCTAAGTTCGAGAACTGTCGCGATATCGCGACCAAAAATAGCATGGAGAGCATGGCTTCAAAACTATCGCGATATCGCGACATGTCGCGCTATCGCGGGTTAACAGAGGAGAGAGAAGCCAAAGTCAGAGAATGTCGCGATATCACGACGTGTTCCAAAATCATGGTCAAAGTGGTCAACGAAAGCAGAGCAGTAAAGATGTCACGATATCGTGACATGTCGCGTTTTCACGACTTGCGATGGCCATGGAGCAGAGTGATAGAAAAGGTCACGATATCGTGACATAATTGAGCAAAGGGCAATGACAATGAACCTCGTCACGATATCGCGATAGAAAAGTGAACAAGGAGCAAAATGTAGAAACGTCGCGATATCGCGACATGTCGCATTATCACGGGGAGGATGAAAGAAAAGCATAAGGCATGAAAGACGTCACGATTTCGCGACATTTTTGAGGATGAGGCCAAGCAAGAGGAAGACGTCGCGATATCGCGATAGAAAGCGACAACATTAGAGAAAGCAAGGAAACATCACGATTTCGCGACATATTGTGGAGAAAAGGCTAAATAGAGAAGGATGTCACGATTTCGCGACATGTTTCGTTTTTGCGAGACAAAGGCGGCAATGAAGAAGAACACAAGAAATGTCGCGATTTTGTGACATGTCTTGTTTTCACGATGTGAAAGCACGGAAAGAACAAAATGGTATGGAATGTCACGATTTCGTGACATGTTTCGATTTTGCTACTTTTAAGAGGATGAAGGCCAAGGAAGAGAAAACTGTCGCGATTTCGTGACATGTTGCAGTTTCATGGGTATACAGAAGAAAAGGACACAGAAGGAAGAAGATGTCACGATTTCGCGACATGGTGAAGTTTCGTGACTTGGAGTAGTGAAGAAGGCAGTGAAGGAAAAGTCACGTTTGTGATATCGGAAGACAAAGCGAACGAGAGAAAGACGTAGCGAAATCGCAACTTGTCACGTTTTCGTGGTTCGAAACAGCAAAAGAACAACATGGGGAAAGAACGTCATGAAATCGCGACAGCAGAGCAAGGAAGGAGCAAAAGCGTACGGAGAAAGAATACGTCATGATTTCGTGACATGTCTCGTTTTCGCGACCCGTCACGGTTTCGCGCCAGAAAGCAGTTCAACGGCCCGATGAAGTATTGCGATTTCCAAGGATTAAAAGCTCTCCAGAATTTAATGTTTTGTTGCTTTCCAATGTGTGCAAGATAGAAGAACGTGCTCAGGCCTGTAGTTTTCGAAGCCACCAGAATTGAAGATGCCTCCATTATTCAAAGCTTCTGTTCGTGATTTTCTAACGGTCCAAGCATGCTCCGAGAACGACCATTTAATGAAGACGACCGGTTCCTTGTTTCATTCAATTTTTGATTTCTCCGAGGCTGGTTTAAGGGGATCATTTCCTTATTTTTGTTGTATATTTTGTGGATCTCGAGGAAGTCCGTTTCATGTTTTAAATGCTACAAAGAGGCAAGACCTCTATAAATATCAATGTATATCTCAGAAAGAGGGATCGAGAGAGAGACTTTTGCTGAAAAACTTTTCAAGTTCTTTGCATGAATAAAAGATATTTGGCCTCTGGTTTTGCAAGCAACTTTCTGTGTGTTTTTCCTTCTATCTTATGCATTCCTCCTTTACGCTCGTATTTCTTATCTACTGCTAAATTTGAATTCTGCGTCTGAGTTTAAATATTGCCGGTGAGGAAGTGAGTTCTGGAATGCGATTCTGGAGGTTATCTGTGCAAGGTTGTAAGTAGATTACGTCGCTATATTTTGTTATATGTTGTTCATGTGCTTGAGGTTATCTACTGCTAATCTTTCCCGATCTGAAAAATTTGGCCTGTGGCTATATTTCCCGTTTCTTTCTGCATATTTCCTATTTCTTTCCTGCAACTTTAGTCTTCAAGAACATAAAATTTAGTAAGGGAACCAGCCCTCTCTGGAGATTGGTCCGGGAGACATTTCTTTCTCTCGGCCTTTCAATGTTGGTCGGGTCTAGGGCGCATTTATGTTAAAATCCTTTCCTGTGGCAGATTCATGACCAACTAAACCTTACTGATTTTACCTAACTTGGTCTATCTGTAATGGCCAAAATGCTTTCCTAGGTAACCGTGGGTGCACAGGTGGGGATGGCCAACCATGTGAGGGTGGTTGAGCAACCATTAGGGATTGGTTGCCTTTGTGTAAACATCGATGGATGGTTTGACATAAAATATAGAAACCCTAAGACTTCAATATGAGACCATGATGGTTCGAACCCCACAAACATTGGCAACTTCTTGTAGTGATTTAGATAGTGTGACGATGTATTTTCTAGCCTCCCTTGGATGATGTAATGAAGATACCTTTATAGGCCCCTTGGGATTTTTGAGGGAAGGATAGGTTGCAAGCCAAGGCTGCCAAGTGGTAGGGACTGGAAAACCACCTATCCTAGACAGTTGTAGTGAGTCACTAGGAGTGTCTCAGTTAACTAGGAGGATGTGGCAAGTGGGTAGGTGGAAGTGGAGTGATGTGTATGAGATGTGGCAAGGTGAGGGGTAGTGGTGGTTAGGACACATGTCACATGGGGAGATAGGGTATCCTAGGGGTATTTTCCAAATTTAATAGAATTTGGAAAATAGGATAATGTGCAGGATTTATACACCTAAGTTTAGGCTTCAACATATATTTTTATTATGCAGGGTTGTGTGTTGGGATGCAAATACCTAGATTTTTGTGTCTACAAATAGCACATGACAAGAATAAGACAAAAATAAAAATAAGAAAGAATTCAAATTACAAGTAAAAAAATAGAAAGAAATAAATAAATATTCTCACATAGATTGGAGAGAATATGAAGCAACAAGAGACACTTGATACAAATAAGAGACCTCAAATTATATATATATATATATATATATATATATATAGATAGATAGATAGATAGATAGATAGATAGATAGATAGATAGATAGATAGATAGATATATAGATAAGTGTAGGGCATTGTATTGAAGTAGTATGTATATATTTGAATATTGATGAAGTGTTTTTTGGAGGGATTTTGTGCAATTTTATTTTATGTTCGTTTTCCCCATTCTATGATGTGTTGATCCCTACTTTAAAGTACTACCACATCTCATTTAATATTAAAGCAAATTTCACTAACAATAAACGAGGTGAAATCTAGTCTTACATAGTGGATCCTAAATTCTATAAATAAGCAACTTAGGTTTAATATAGAAATATTTGTAGTGGATCCCCAAATGTACAAAGGTAGAAATTTGAGCAATAAATACATAAATAACATTTTTGTTTATTATTTTAACAAAAGTTAGATATTATCTTTTGTTAGGTTATTTTTAGTAGCTTTATGGATTTTGATTATAGTATGCTAATAATTTGAACATACAATGCATGTGCATGTCCTTATAATGTGATTTTTTATTATAGATATGTATTAAACCTATATTAAGATCTTATTAATTGTAAATTTTCAAACTATTTCATAGAAGATGTTCATATTTTATGTCCAAAAATGAACCCATTAGCTATTATTTACCAACAATAAAAGCTACTCATAAGAGCATATCTTTTAATTGGTTATATGAGTTCAATATAATAACATTGTATTATATCATGAATGTAATATTATGGTATTTCAACAAACATATTATTATAGAATACCTTGTTGTGGGAGTTTCCATCACAATACACATATATTACCTTAATTTTCACTCATATGATTGTACCCTCATTTACTATTAAGCTTTAATGCCTTGAATTATTTATAATATTATTCAATGATATTGTTATTAGTTTTTAATTGGTTGTATGGGATTGAAATGATCCCCTATTACACCATTGATCATATCACCATAATATTTCAACAAACCATATAGTGGTAATAGCACAATAATAATTTGGAAATTATGCATATTTGTTTGATAAGATTTGAACATGAGTTTTTGCTTTGAAAGGTGATGTATATAACCACTTGATCTCATGTCATTTGATCCAATGATATATTACTATGTTGTACTTTTTTAAAAATAATTATGTGAGATTGAAATGGGACCCACACTTATATAGTGGTAATACAACAACATTTTTTGGCAATTATGCATGTAGCACATAGAAAGATTCAAACCTTGATATTCTCCTTGAAATTCAAGGTATTTAACCAATT
Source organism: Wollemia nobilis (assembly GCA_028583015.1). Taxonomy (NCBI): domain Eukaryota; kingdom Viridiplantae; phylum Streptophyta; class Pinopsida; order Araucariales; family Araucariaceae; genus Wollemia; species Wollemia nobilis. Next base: position 7,815,551 of record JAQPPZ010016467.1, on the reverse strand, counting down.
AAGCTTATGCAATTTGATTATGTCATATTATTTTAAATTTATAAAAGTTTATAAATATTAACGTATTAAACTCAAGATACCTTAACTTATATTGAGTTTTTATAGATTTTAGTTTACAATGAGGGCATAACAACTTACTAAAGGATCAAGCACTCACCACTAACACACATTAAGTCTCTATGTCTACCAAGACTTGAACCTAAGTATTTTCTATGGAATATGAAATATCTCAATGACTGAATATGAGATCATGAACTAAATATTAAGGTTCATCCATGGGATTGAAACCTTCACTTATGATATGAAATACTTGGCTTCTCATTACTTGATCCTAAACCTAATAAGCTTTTACTATTAATTTAATCCTATATCTCAGTATCTTAATAACAAAGCTCTATGTTATGAAATTATGGATGTAACATGGGTGTAGATCTTTACCTAGATGCATGAGAATTGGTGGGCACATGCAACCTAGATGCAATGAGAATTGGTGGGCACATGCAACCTGGATGCAGTGAGAATTGGTGTGTGCATGCAAATTAGATGCAATTATTTACCTGGATGCATTTCTTTACCCCACACGTAGGATCAATATCCTAGATTATCTAGTTTTAAGGCTTCTTATGTGCATGCACTATGAGCTTTTGGTCAAATATTTCATTATGGTGTACATTTTTCCAGTTGTAAAGGAAGGTATTGTTCAAATTTTTCCCTTTTTTATATTTTTTTTGTGTGTGGCTTTCTCTCTTTTCAATGGTAGCCTCTTTAGGGGGTTTCCACCTCTCTTTTTTTGTGATATGGTGTAGAACAAAGGTACTAAAGGAGAAAGTGGGAGCTCTTTGAGAGGTATTAAGCATGCAACTATTAAAGAGGGAAAAATACAAGAGATCACACAACCCTTAACCCTTAATAAATGCTTGAAAAAAACTATAGAGTTATTATGATTCAATGTAAAACCATAATTCTTTAAACAAGGAATTTCCTATTTATCCGAGTAGGCATTAATTTATCACTTCATAGGTTTTTGGTCGATGGAGCAGGATCTACAAAATTAGATAAGAAAAGTCTAGAAACCAAAGGAAGATATAGAACTTAAACTTTATCCTAAAGGTTTTTCATAGCCATTTTTAGCTACTTGGAGGATAAGGAGAGGATTCAATATGGGGGCCCTTACTTCATGGCAAGGGTAGGTATTTTTATGTAGAATTGGACCATAGATTTTGATCCCAACAAAGAAAATCCAACCAAAGCCCCAATTTGGGTGTGGTTGTATGCTCTCCCTCTAGAATTCTAGAATGAGGAAACCTTGAAAGGAATTGGAAACACAATTGGAGAATATATAGGAATGTCCAAAGTAACTAAATAGGCTCATGTAACTACCTTTTCCTGGATTTATCTCCATGTAGACCTATCATGCCCTCTTTTATAGGTAATTAATCTAAATGCAATAGATTATGAGTGGATCCAAGACCTAGATTATGAGAATGTACACTTTATATGTATGTTTCACCATGATCTTGGCCATATCCTATGAAACTAGCTTACCCTTAAGTAAAAAGTGGAGGAAACAAAGAAAAATAAGGATACAATAGGGAAGAAGGAAGAGTGAAAATATTCAAAATTGATAAACAAAAAGGATAAACAAGTGTGGTAGAAGAAAGGGAAACAAAAAATCAACAAACAAATAAATTTGTGATTCTACAAGAGACAAACCAAGAGATGGAGGAATCCATGCATATCCCTAGAGAGGAACATGAATAGACAAACAAGGAAGGGAGTAAGGGGGAAAACACAATGGAAATTATTGTCGAGCAGTCAATGAAAGATCCTAAGAAACTAGAGGAATCCCTAGCTAAGGTTGAGACATGAAGATACTCCGATGGATGCTAATGAGCTTATTCAACATGAAGAGATTTTGAGTGAAAGATCCTTAGACCCTTCCTTGAAGGGGCCTTGTCAATTAGAAAAGTAGATTGACAAAACCCTCCTGCAACAAAGACCTATTCTTAAAAATGTGGTAACCTCTACCTCAAACCCCTCCTTAATTCCTAATGTACATGATATTTCTATTATACCTTTAAATTATAGCATCTCATAGACCTTTAGTATTGAATAAAATGGAAAAGAGGACACTAAAGAAGTGAAGAGGAGAAAAAGATCAAAATACTTTGGGAACCTCTCCCTGAGTGCTCTATATTTAGGACTAAATTCTACCTCATATGTCAAAATAAAGAAAAACAAATTAGTTTAGTTAAATAGAGTAAGGAAATATTTGACAAAGCTCCTAGAAGATACAAGGAAGATCCTCATGGATTCTGGACTAGTGGTTCCCCTGAGTACAAAATTTTTGGTAGAAAAACCCTTCACAAATGGTTCACAATGAATATCCTCTCTTGGAATATATGTGGGTTACACTCTCTAAGACAATGTAGAGTCCTTAAGATAAGGATAGACTTGGAGGACCTGACATAATTCTTCTTCAAGAAACCAAGCTAAATATAGAAGAGATGGCTCATAAAAATTATCAAATTTAGAAAGGAGTGAAAGGTATGATAAATGTAGCTAAGGGATAGACAGGGGTTTTGGTGATTCTGTGGAATCCTATAAAGTGTATGTTGGTGGAATCCCTTGTAGGTAATTGGTGGATTTATATTTATTTTATATTTTTCTTGTCCCCCTCTAGGTCTGGGTCACGAATATTTATGGTTTTATTGATGAATGTCATAAATTGGAGCATTGGAATAATATTCTCTTTTCTTATGACCAGACTAGAAATGATAATTGAATCATTGGAGGGCATTTTAATGCTATTCAGAACCTCAATGAGAAGAAGGGGAGTAAGGAAACTAGACAAACTCTTTCATCCCTGGCCTCAACCTAATTGATGTGGTCTCAAAAGAGGGGCAATACACTTGGAATAACAGAAGAGTTGGGAAGGCCTTTGTGGTTGGAAGACTAGATATATTGTGTTGTTAAGAGTTTCCTTGAGGCATATTTTTTCACTGAGTCCTTTACTTTATCGAGTTGTCTCTCATACCATTGGTCCATTTCCATAAGTTTAAATATTTCAACCCACCCAAGATAGTCTCCCTTTAAATTTGAAAGCATGTGACTTCTTCACCCTATTCTATAAGAGAGTTTAAATTGGTGGAGAGAAGGAAAGCCAAATTGTGGCACTAATTTGTATCTAGTAGCAAAAAGACTTAGTTTTATCAAGAGGAAAATAAGGATTTGGGACAAGGAAGTCTTTGAAAATATTTTCAAACAAAAGGAATCCTTGGGAAAGGATGTCACTCTTCTTCAATGACAAATAGAGTCCCAAGGGCTTATTGAGGTCCTTTTTAGCTATGAGAATGACCTTAGTAGATGAATGGATGAACAGGAGTTGAAGGAAAAACTTTTATAGAAATAAAATTCAAGAATTAATTGGTTTAAGTAAGGAGATATAAATCCTATCTTCTTCCATTGAACCACTATCCAACATTGGAATTTGAATAGAATTTCTTGATTGACTAACCCTAAGAGAGAGATCATTGAGGACTCTCAAGAGTTTGTCCATTTGACAGAGAACTATATTAGATGACTCCTAACTAAACCATTGATAGAAAGAGTACAAGCTAGAGAAAGAGTCATGACTACCATTCCCTTGATGGTCACCTGAGAGAAAAATGAAAGTCTTACTAAGATTGTTAGTCTGGAAGAGGTGGAAGATGTTATTTTTAGCCTAAAGAAAGGGAAATATCTTAGGCCTGATGGATTTCCCAATAATTTTGACCAACACTACTGGGATATCATTAATAATGATATCCATAATGTAGAGGAGGAGTCTTGTAACTCTAAACAAATTCTTAGAACCCTAAAATCTACTTTCCTGACTCTAATCCCTAAGACCCATCAAGCTACTCATGGAGAAATTTAGACCTATAGCCTTGTGCAATATTACTTATAAAATTATCACTAAAGTGATATCTAATAAACTCGAGAAGACTTTGGAATTAATAATTTCTCGAGAGCAGGGAGGATTTGTGCATGGCAAAAAAATCTTGGAAAACATCCTCATTGCTCAAGAAACTATCCACTCCATGAAGAATGGTAGATATATAGGGAATCTTAATAAGTTAGACATGGCAAAAGCTTATAATTGGGTTAATCAAACCTTCCTTTTAAATATATTGGAAAGCTTTGGATTTTTTTATGAGTGGATTGAGTGGGTGAAATGTGCATCTCCTTGATCATAATGGCAGTCTTGGTCAATGGTTCTCCTACTAGATTCTTTGCTCTATCTAGAGGCCTGAGACAAGGGGACCATTTTTCTCCTTACCTATTTATTATTTTGGTAGAAGGTCTAGATATATTGCTATAAAAATATAATATTTATGATCGCTTAAAGGGTATTTATATGGCCAGGGATGAGCAAAATATTTTCCACCTCCAATTTGTGGATAACACTTTGCTTATGGGTGAAGCTATTTTTAGGGAGGCATGAAGATTTAAGAAGAATTTGGAGGATTATTTGGCTACCTCTAGAGGGGAAATCAATTTGATGAAGTCAAAGGTTTTTTCTTCAACACTCATATTTGTATCCAAGTGAATATTTCTAGGTTTCTCATATTTGAGAGGCCCTCTCTTCCTTTCAAGAACTTGGGCTTTCCTTTGTCTAACTCTAATCCTAAAATATTGGATTAGAGTGGAACTATCATTAAATTTAAAGAGAGGTTTTAGGGATGAACTTTCAAATGGATTTCCTTGATTGGTAGATTGATCCTTCTTAGTTTTATTTTCCAAGCTCTTTCAGTCTACTCTTCTCTGCTTTATTAGAGTCTGCAAAGGTTTTAAAACAACTCTAAAAACTTCAAAAGGACTTTTTTTGGAATGTTTTCTATATAGAAAGGAAATGGTCCCTTGTTTCTTGGAAAGATATATGCAAACCTCTCTAGGAGGGAGGACTTAGAATCAAAGATCTTAAAATCTTCAACAAAGTTCTCAATGGGAAACTGTTTTGGAGAATTTGTAATGGAGAGAACCTTTTTTAGGCCAAAATTCTTAGGCAAAAATATATCCTTGAGGTGGACTGGAAGGATTTGATCAGGTTTGAATACTTTCCTCTGGATTCTTCTCCATGGACAAGCCTAATGTCCCACAGTGCATGGGTGCATTCTATAGCCTTATAGAATGTTAGGGATGATAGTCATGCTCTCTTATGGGAGGATCCATGGAACTAGTATGAACCTTTAAGAGATGATAATTCGTTAATTGAGTTGAAGGAGGTATTTAAATAGGAGGGTTGGAGCTGAGTCAAGTACTATATTCAGGACCATACCATTCCCCATGAGATCGATAGGGTGGTGCTTCATTTTTGGAAATAACATTGGTCTTGGCTTGGTTAAGTTAGGGAAGTTGATAAACAAAAACTTTGAGGAATCATCTCTAGTAGGAATATTTCCTACTACAATGGCCTAAAATTGTTAATCTGGGGGAGAAGTGGAGATGAGAACTTTAATACCAAGAAATCTTATAATTTTCTTATGGACGTAAACTTCAATGGGTATAGGAATACAATCTGGTAGAGAATATGGAGGAAAGGTATTTGGCCCAAGATTTCAATGTTTTGCTAGTTGGTGGTGCAAGAAAAAATCTTAACTGGTAATAACTTGAAGAGAGGCTACTATGGCCCCTTCAGATGCCCAAATTGTGAAGTTGATACTAAAACCATCAACCATCTCTTCATCTCTTACCCCTTTTCTCAACCCCTTTATCGAGATTTTACAAACTCTTAGAGAGAGTCCCTCCATAGTTATAAGGGATCTAATTTGGAGTGGGTTTACCAGAACTATGATCTTGACTATATGAGAGCCATTTGGGAATGGACCCCTTCTTACATTATTTGGTCAATTTGGTAACAAAGAAATAAAATAATTTTTAGTGAGGAAAGAATCCCTAATTTCAAACCTCTGGATAACAATCTTAGAGATATCAAGAATCAAGTTAGACGTGACAAAAGCTTATAATTGGGTTAATAAAAAATTCCTTTTAAATATCTTAGAAAGCTTTAGATTTTTTCATGAGTGGATTGAGTGGGTGAAAGTGTGCATCTCGTTGATCATAATGGTAGTCTTGGTGAATGGTTCTCCTACTAGATTCTTTGCTCTATTTAGAGGCCTGAGACAAGAGGACCATTTTTCTCCTTACCTCTTTATTATTTTGGTAGAAGGTCTAGGGATATTGCTATAAAAAGATAAGATTTATGGTCACTTAAAGGGTTTTTATATGGCGAGGGATGAGCAAAATATTTTCCACCTCCAATTTGTGGATAACACTTTGCTTATGGATGAAGCTATTCTTAGGGAGGCATGAAGATTTAAGAAGAATTTGGAGGATTGTTTGGCGACCTCTAGAGGGAAAATCAATGTGATGAAGTCAAAGGTTTTTTCATCAACACTCATATTTGTGTCCAAGCGAATATTTCTAGGTTTCTCAGCTTTGAGAGGCCCTCTCTTCCTTTCAAGAACTTGGGCTTTCCTTTGTCTAACTCTAATACTAAAATATTGGATTAGAGTGAAACTATCATTAAATTTAGAGAGAGGTTGTAGGGATGAAATTTCAAATGGATTTCTTTGATTGGCATATTAATCCTTCTCAAAATTATTTTCCAAGCTCTTTTAGTCTACTTCTCTGCTTTATTAGAGCTTGCAAAGTTTTAAAACAACTCGAAAAACTTCAAAAGGACTCTTCTTGGAATGTTTCCTCTCTAGAAAGGAAATGGTGTCTTGTTTCTTGGAAATATATATGCAAACCTCTCTAGGAGAGAGGCATTAGAATCAAAGATCTTAAAATCTTCACCAAAGTTCTTAATGGGAAACTGTTTTGGAGAATTTGTAATGGAGAGAACCTTTTTTAGGACAAAATTCTTAGGAAAAAATATATCCTTGAGGTGGACTGGAAGGATTTGATCAGGTTTGAATACTTTCCGCTGGGTTCTTCTCTATGGACAAGCCTAATGTCCCACAGTTCATGGGTGAATTCTATAACCTTCTAGAAGATTAGGGATGATAACCATGCTCTCTTCTAGGAGGATCCATGGAACTAGTATGAACCTTTAAGAGAAGATAATTCCTTGATTGAGTTGAAGGAGGCATTTGAAGAGGAGGGTTGGAGCTAAGTCAAGGACTACATTCAGGACCATCCCATTCCCCATGAGACCGATAGAACGGTGCTTCATTTCTGGAAAGAACCTTGGTCTTGGCTTGGTTAAGTTAGGGAAGCTGATAAAAAAAAACTTTGAGGAATCATCTCTAGTAGGAATATTTCCTATTGCAAGGGCCTAAACTTGTTAAGTTACAGGAGAAGTGGATATGAGAACTTTAATACCAAGAAAGCTTATAATTTTATTATAGACATAAACTTCAATGGGTATAGGAATACAATCCGATAGAGAATATGGAGAAAAGGTGTTTGGCCCAAGATCTCAAATTTTTGCTAGCTGGTGGTGCAAGAAAAAATCTTAACTAGTAATAAATTGAAGAGAGGCTACTATGTCTCCTTCAGATACCCAAATTGTGAAGTTGATACTGAAACCATCAACCATCTCTTCATCTCTTACCCCTTTTCTCAACCCCTTTATCGATATTTTGCAAACTCTTGGATAGAGCCTCTCCATAGTTATAAGGGATCTAATTTTGGAGTGGGTTTACCAGAACTATGATCTTGACTATATGAGAGACATCTGGGAATGGACCCCTACTTACATTATTTGGTCGATTTGGTAACAGAGAAATAAAATAATTTTTAAGGAGGAAAGAATCCCCTAATTCCAAACCTCTAGATATCAATCTTAGAGATATCAAGAATCAATGGTTGGGCCAACATTTATATGACAAAAAAATTTTGTGCCCAATCAAGAAAAATAAAAACTAAGAATCATACAAAAATCAGTCAGCAACCTCCCCCTAAAGGGTTTGTCAAGTTCAACTTTAATGGTGCATCCCAAGGGTACCTAGGTAAAGCTGGCAAGGGTGGCATTTTTTGTGATGACCAAGGTAATATGAGGCTATTTTTTATTTAGCCTTGAAGATACCACTAACAATCATGTTGAGGCACAAACCCTCCTTGAAGGGTTGTTGTGGGCCCTTAAACAAAATTGGTAAAATATTTATGTGGAAGGGGATTTCCAAGTCATGATCAACCAATTAAAATATCATAATTGGTCTTCCTCACTCTCTAATCGGAGGTTGGGGGATATTATTTAGACTATTAAAGAACTTTGACACTCTTTTTAGTCCTTATAGTACTTTCATGTGTGGAGATCTACAAACAAGGTGGCTGATGTTATTGCTAATTAGGGAGTGGATAGAGGTCTGAGAGAGATCACCTGGATCAACTAGTTTGCTAACATGGATGCTTTTGAGGGCACCAAGCATAGAATTATATCTTTGGTCAATAACGATAATGAGGGTGCTGCTAGAGCTAGTCATGGTGAAATTAGGTTGGAGAAAGCATTATGACTATTGCAATCTACATGAACCTTGAATAATTGGTTTTTTGTCGATCTGTTTTGGTTGGTACATGCATGGCTTGTTGGTTGATTTACTTTGGGCTAGGCATGCTCTTTGAGTGTACTAAAGGGAGCGGGCTAGGTGCGAGCCTTGGGAAATTTTTGTAAAACAGATACCCCTACTTCCTTGGGACTTACCCAAAAGTGGCACCTCGAAAGGGGTGTTTTCCACAAAAAATATAAGGCTCTATGTTATTAAGATATTACATATTTAATAAAAAGGATCTATGCCACTCAAGAGTTTGTTATTAAGATATTAAATACTTTAACAGTGCAATAATGCAAGCATATAAGATACGCAAGGTGCATGTTAAAAACATATATTCAAGTACTCAATTTGGGTCAATATTTGGAAAATTAAATCTTATCAAAAACTTTGGTCAAGATTTGGTAAAGTTTAATTTTACCAATTTGAAAATTTGAATTTTACTAGAAAATTGAATATTTTAGTAAAATTAACATTTATGTTTTTGTCTTCTTTACAAATTTGTAGTTACTTGGAAATATCATGTACCTTCCAATTGTGATAATTGACACTCCATCATGTAGTAATCTTTCACATCCCAAAGGGTAACCCTTGAATTTCTATTTTAGCAACTCTTCATCTTGCACTTGCAAATTATATAAGCAAGTGGGTTCAAACTTAATTAGAAAGAACTCAAAAGGAAAGTGTCCCTATCATAAAGATAACACTCCTATATACTCTCTTTTCTATAATAGAAATTTTAAATTGTTCTTGTTTAAATTCTATTTTTCCTTTCATAACACATAAAATTTTGTATTTTGTTATCATCCCCTCTAAACAGGTGCAACAATAAGTTCATGATATTTTATAATGCACTAGTGAGAAGTACAAGCAGAGTCATTGCCAACACAGAGTGCCTCATCAATTTTAGGTTGGTGATAAGGTTTGTCTTCATTTGCAAAAGAAGTACCTTGTTGGTCCCAACCACAAGGTTCGACCCATTCATTATGGCCCATACACTATAACCAAGGAGGGGACACAATGTTTTTGAGCTTAATTTATCTCATTATCTTAGACTCCATGATGTTTCTAATATTTGGAGTTGCTCTGACCATATCTTCCTCTCTTCTTGGACACTTATAACATGGAAAAACATTTGCATAGCACTAAGCTTGATCTTTATTTTATCAAACCATTTTTTGCAAAATCATATCTCTGACACAAAAGTGAAGCAAACTAGATAGGAATAAATTCCCCTATTTTGAGTGGTCAAGATAGGGTAATTATTAAGGGGAAGTGATTCACTAAGAACCAAATTCAATAGAAGTTTTCTCATTTGGTCCCATAATGGATGCAAAGGGGGACATTATCACTTAAGAGGGAGGAGTAATCCAAATAGCCAATTTGATCAAGATTTGGCAAATTCAATCAAAGATTTGATGTAAACAAATTTTATCAATTCAACAAATTAAATTCTATTGAAAAATTGAATAGAGTTTTGAAGGTAAACATTTCTCTCACAAAGATAGCACTTGTATACACTCTCATTCTTACAATAAAATGTTCATTTCTTATTACAATTTTGAATTGTTTTTGTTTCATTTTTTTTTTTCCTGTTATAATATGTAAAATTTCACATTTGTGTGTTGTCCCCTCTAAGTTATCCAATAGATTTCAAATCAAATACATATATATTGTTATTATCTACTTATGTCTCGTTGATGTATTCATTGCTTATCTAATACATCATTAGAGTATGATGCACATACCATTTTGAATACACATCAACATTGCAAACCTTAAATCATGGATACAAACACCAAAAAATAAATGTTCTTTTGGATTCAAACCTTGGACCTTTTATTTAGAGTACTAACTTTACCAACTTCAAACATTATTTTGGATTCAAAACTTTTATTCAACTATGAGACATTCTTTTAGATTTAATTCTTAGACATTCTATTTGGAGTATATAAATTGTCACTATTACTATAGGAAGGACCTTATGATACCATATAGATAAACTATATAAAAAATAGTATTTTGTTTTTTTTTTAAATTGGTTATATGGGATTGAGACATACCTCATTTATATTACATCATGCCCACTTAGTGGTATTACAATAGCTTTATACATGTATCTATCGGCAAGATTTACTTCTAATTATTAGTTAAATATCTTAACTTTTGATCTTTTATTGGATGTCCTAGATAAACTATTACTTTTTAATTAAAATGATTTTTTATTTTTTAATAATTTATTCTTAATTTAATATTTTGTTTTTAATTTTTAAAAAATAATTCATTTATTTTATATTTTTTAAATTGAATAATAATTTAAATTAAATTAAATAACTAATTTTTTTATTTAATTTAAAAATTTTTACTTAAAAATTAAATTACTTTATTAACTTTAAAATATATAAATAATTAAAACTTCAAATAAAAATTTAAAATTTGATTTACAAAATCCACATTTAAAGAATTTAACAATGTAGTCTAAAAACACTATATTTCCCTAGGGTTGTCTTTTTGAAATTGGGGTGATTGAAACACATTTAATTAATTGTGAGAAGTTTAACCCTATATTTCCCGTGACATTAAATTGTCATGTTGTGTCTTTTTTAAAGTTGATCAAGTGAAACACATTCCATTAATGTATACAGAGTTTTGCCACGTGTCTGCATCGTTTTCATCTACGACATTAAAAAACTTCAAAATTACAAGGAAAACAACGAAAACTTCCGTTAACAATGGTAATTCGAAGCATTAAAACCCATTAAAATTAAAATTAAAATTTGTTATTTTTATTGATTTTGCAGAGACGATTGCTGGACAATTTTAGTAAACAAGACATTGGCAGATTACCACTGCCGCCAACTCCACCATGCCTGTAGTGGCTATTCTTTTAACTTGGCTATACAATAACTTAAATAAAATAGACGGAGTTCAACTTCTCGACGTCTACAGAATCATTCTACAAAAATACTATTAAACGGAGTCATCTTAGCCGCTGGTCTTAGAATGCTGCTCCAATCTAGTTGCACAACTCCTATCTGTGTCATGATAGCAAGACTCAGGAAAATCAAGCTCCGGATCATATTCCAGAGGAATTTCCATTATTCCATTTGGTAAATACTTCCGCAAAACCCTCACGGGACGTCCCGAGTTCGAACCCTGTTGGCTCAATTCCTCATTCTTTTTCTTCTTGTTTGACGGGTTCGAGTCACTACCTTGCCCTTGCTTAACCCCCAATTTTTCGTTCTGAGGCTCCCTCAGAGCCAATTTTCTGCTTTCAATTATCTTCTCACGCTCCTTGTTAGCTTTGCTTCTCTCTTCCTCATTTGATTTTTGCTGCAGCAGCTGATGATCGGGCGATTCTTTGGATCTCTTTTTGTTCAAAGCCTCTTTGCCGGCCGTAACATTCGTGCTCCTGTTAATGGTGGCCCTCTTTCTCGAGGGCTTATTTCCCCTGCTGTTGCGTCTTTGTTGGAGATAGTGCTTCTCGCACATAGCCCTGCCGCTCATTGCAGTGGCGACGCACCTCCATCCCTTCCCGTCATGTCGTTTGCACTGCAGATGCTCGGGGGCTACCACCGCGGCCCGTTCCTCTTCTGCTCCTTTGCGCTTCCTCATGTGACCACGCGCCTCCATCTCACAACATTCCTCCGCCCACAAAGGTTTAATTTATTTGGCGAGATTTCACAAAAAATGAGCGAGGTGAATTGGCTTTTCTTTGGCACCTCCCCAAAAAACTGCGGCTTGATTTTCTCGCCCTCTTTCTATTATTATTGCTCCAAAGAAAACTCCTTGCGACACCGCACCCGCAATTTTAGAAAATCCTTCCCCCAAGCCTTGCTACGAAATGAGTAACTGCGACCAAATTGCGCCGCGTGTGCCGACTTCTCACAACCTTTCGGCGTTATATGATATTAAATCCGGAGGTTTTGCATCCACTGCCACGAATACACCTGTTAAGCTCTTACCTACTTACCTCTCTCAAGCTGTTACCGACTTACCTCGTACTTAAAGACCTTGTTCGGCCGCCGATTTTAAAAAACTTACCTTGCTTTTGCCTTTACTCCCTCCATCCCCACATTTGATAGGTTTCCAGGTTGCAAACTTGTATGTGAAGCGCCGTCTGATGACGTTGTTGATGAATGATAGCTCATCAAATTTAACGAAAATACGGACTCTCCAGTATTTTTGGCTGTTCATGCGACCTAGGGTTTTCTGAGCGGCGTGCCCGTTGAAGTCCTGGTCTAATGCTTCTCTCAACCGTTTCAACAAAAATAAGCGGAATTAAATGTAAACAGCGTCACCTTAATCTCTTTCCAAGTGTTTTGAGCATCATTTCTTTAGCCACTGGTGAAATCTTCATGTAAAAATGCTCTGACGGTTTAGTTTCTTTCTATTTTATGAGACCGCACTTGCGGATATTTTTGATGAATGTCAATAATTGTGAAGGAACCTGTAGAAGGGTCAACAACCGGTTTCTCTGGTCAACAACCGGTGACACTGAAAATTCGAACCTAGGTTTTACTGTTTCACCGTTGGACTCGGCACGTGGTCGAATCTCAACAATTTTAAATGACCCTGCCATTAGACTAAGTAAAAATCAAAATAAGGTGTTGTCCCCTTCACCGACGGCTCACCATGGGGTTCTGGAGATTATTGTGTGTTTGCACTGGCATTTTTTTAGAATTGGAGAGGAGACACGCGACCATTGTGAAATTTTCTGGATTTTTCCCTTCACGAAATGTTGTTCCTTTCGTTTCTCTGAAATGTTGTGCAGAGTTCATCTTTTTTAATAATCTTCGTTTCTGTCTTCCTCGCATAGTATAGGCACTGCTTCTCCAAAAAAAAAAACGAAGGGTTGCTCTGCATAGAAAGCACGCTGGGTGAGCTTTGTTCAGACCGAGCAAGTTGCTTCGAAACAAGGCAAAGCTTTCTTTTTCCAGAGGTCACACCAGCGCACCTGTGGCAAGAAAAATCCTCGACTTTTTTAATAGGTGGCGCTTTCATTCACCACTTTTAAAAATGATTTACTCATTTAGGTGAAAACTCGTAGATTATCTCATCCAATCACTAACAGCTTTTAGTCTATTATTTAGAACGTTAAAGCTTATCTAAAATTATTGAATAAAAATAATATTTTTCAAACAATAAAATAACAAACCTTTTAGTGTGGGGAAGGAAGTAAATAAAAGAAGCGATTAAACTTTTTTAAAAACTTACAAGCAGGCGTTAATCATGGTTGTGGAATTTTAAATAAATATTTAAGGCTTTAATTTTATAAGGTAAGATTATATGTTATATTTTTATTACAAGTTTAAATAAAATATAATTAAATAATTATATATTATGATAGTTATTTTATATAATTTTTTTATTTTTATCAATTAAAAAATAAAAATAAAATATTAAATAAATAAATATAATTAATTAATTATATAAATAGTTAAATAAAATTTTTATTTATTTATTTATTTTTAATTATATATATTTAAAAAGTTTATTTTGAAACCTAATAATATATTATAAATATGAGGGATCTCTGACCTCTCAAAAGTATAAACCAAAATCTTTAAACAAGTTTTTATAAGAAATAACAAGATTTTACTTTACTTTTTTAACTTTTTAAAATTTAAAAAAGAATATAAATATTTTACTTTACTCCATTTTATCCTATATATATTTTGCATGGGGTCATCGTATATAAAAATTATTTATTATTATTTATGACTGATGCACTCTTATTTCTTCTAATAAGACCAAATAAAAAATAAAATAAAATAATATTAAAATTTGAAAGTAGATATATATTTTACATTATTTATATAAATAGTCATGCAAGACAAATAAGATCCATTAAGCTAATATCATTTTATATATATATATATATATATATATATATATATATATATTAAAGAATATGAAATGAAATGATTTAATTATGTCCACAAGCATGTGGGGGAGCTGGAGAGGAGTGGATTTCAATCTTGGGCTTTTATTGGGAGTCTTAAAATTTAACATCTAAGAAAAAATTGTTCAACAAATTTAAAAAGCTCAACATCCTCTTATTTTTAAAAGTTGAAAAATAATATATATATATATATATATATATATATATATATATATATTTTTTTTTTTTTTTTGATGAGGAACCTTTTATATACAACATATCCGCAACATGTGAGGGGAGAGATTTGAACTTGGGCCTCTCGATAACTGGAGAGTTTTAACTACCCACTTGCTCTCCAACTCCTCTACATGGGCAGATACAATAAAATCTTTTGAGCTATGTTATTTGATAGAAATTATTTTAATTATATCCACAAGACAAAAAAACAATTTATGGAACCAATAGTTTTAATACAAGGTATGGTGTACAACCCTACTCCCTTTTGGATTCAAAATTTAACATCCAATGAAAAAATTGTTAATTAAAAAACTTAACATCCTCTTATCATCTTTTGGAGCGTCTTTTTTCTATTGTAGATTTTGATGATTTTTTTATTTTCAATTCTTCAAAAAGTTGTATTAGTGAGTTTACTTTTAGAGTGTCTTCATATGCAATCACGATGTCTTTGTAGACTTCACATTCTATGATAAAATATTTTTTGGCCTTCACTACCCTTATTGTGTCAAAGACATTTGTTCTGACCATACCTCTTAAGGAATTATCAATCTTTCAATTTTACATCTGAGATGGTGTGAACTAGATCTCTGTTGGGTTATAAGCATTTTTCTTTCCATTTGATCTTTGAATCTATGTACTTCTTTTGGTTGTGTTCATAGTTTGGGTTGATGTAATAACCCAATTTTTCATAATGGTTTTTTGTACATAAATTATAGTATAATAATGTTATGTGGCTTAGGTAAGTAAAAATAATAAATAAAATTAAAAAAAGGAGAAATAAGGGTAACGCCACATTAGGAGTTATAAGGATATTTTAGATATTTTATTAAAAGAAAATAATAAATAATTCTCAATGGAGAATTAGGGTTTTGGCTAATATAAGGAGACTTGGGCTTCATTTCTCTCATCGATGGTTATTGAATTTTATCTCCTTCTATTGTATGTGGCTGAAAGGTCATTTGCAAACCTTCTGAGGACGAAACCCCGCAGAAGTTGAGCTCTTGTAGACGGAAACCTGCAGGAGTTAAGCCTTGAGGACGAAAACCCTCCCGGTTTAGAGATTGAGGATGAAAACCCTTGATCTCCAAGAGGCAAATCCATCCTGGGTTTGCAAGAGAGCTCCATTGATCAGAATTTTTAGAGCAGGAATTGGAAATATCAGTTATTGTTCAGATTGTAGCAGATTTTGATATCAAAATTGACATTTGAAGGTTGCAGGAGAAGGACGTCCCACTTTGGGGGTCAGAATTGGCAAGTAAAATCAGAAAATATCATCCAGGAAGCCCAACGTCCCATTTTTGGGCCATTTTCTGCATTCTAGGGGTCTTATACTACCCACGTCCCACCTTGGAGTTGGCATTTCAGTCCTTTAGGAGGTGCGTTGCAATTCTGGAGGACCATTGAGCATATTTTGACATCTATTCCAGCCAACTTCTCACCCTGGAGTCCAACGTCCCATTTTGGGGACTTATCTACAACATTGTAATCCAGATTTTGTCCTGTGAGTTGTTCTCATGATTAATATTCAGATATATTGATGTATTTGTCTCCAGTATTTCAGAAATAAAAGAAAAATCGTGTTGTTTGGTGTTGTTAGCAAGTTCTTTGTTATTCTGCTATTTTATTGTAAAAAATAAAAAAAAATTATTATTTGTTTTGGGAAAATATTTGGCATTGTCAAATTTTTAGAATTAGATCATTACAGTGGTATCAGAGCTGTGATCTTGCCAGCCTATGGAAGGGTTTGTGAAGAAAATTTCAGATTCAGGGTTTAATCTTTCTGGGTATTACAGATTTTGTGAATTCAGCTTTTGGGTATTGCAGAACTAGGGTTTTCAGATTATGGGTGCTGCAGATTTTCAGCAGATTTAGGGTTCTATGAGCCAAAGACCCCCAATCCACCATCAGTATCAGACTAGAGCCCGAAGAAATCAGCAAACCCTAAAAACTCAGTAGAATCAGCAGAACCAAAATATTACAGCTGCGGAGGAAACTTTAGAGGATATTGCACTAGAAGAAGAAGAGGAAGCAGCTTTGGCAGAAATGGCTGACAGGAGAGATCAAGAAGACAGGAAATTTGATCAGATGTTGGAATTGCTTAGGCAGGTAGCAGCAAATACCTCTCGCCAAAACTCCCCACCTTGGCAAGCAGAATCTTCTTAGAGGGGTGCTACTCCGGAACAAGGAAGTATTAGATCCACTCGCACTCCATTGAAGAAACCCTCCAGGCCTATGTTCTTAGAACCAACAGAGGAGCCCAACGTTGAGGAGGATGATGATTATGAAGAATTGTTTGATGAGTATCAACAAAAATCTGAAGCTTTTCGCAGCGCAGTTAAATTTTTTGAGTACACGCAAATGAAAGGAAAAAAATTTGGTGGTACAAAACAACAATCTAAACACAAAAAGAAATTACAGCAGAAAATGCAGGTTCCTACATTTAATGGGAGTGATGGGTTATCAGCTAGGGCATGGTTACAAAAGCTCCAGACCTTCTTTACTCTTGACCCCATAGCTGAAAATGATGCACTACAATTGGCCACACTGAACTTGGAGGGAAAGGCTTATGATTGGTGGCATAATGGATTAATCACTCAGGGACATGATGCAATCACCACATTTGATGAATTCAGCCAAAGACTCCTAGATAGATTCGAAAAGAAGGATGATGAGGAGTACTTCAGAGAGTTGACAACCTTGAGACAAACAGATGCACTTTCTAATTACATAGAGGAGTTTGAGAGGATTTCAGTTATAGTACAAGATGTTTCACCTAAGCGGGTGATTTACCTCTTCATGGATGGCTTGAAGGAACCTTTGAGAGGATTGGTTAAATATTTCTCTCCTCCAACTCTTCAGGAGGCTATAAAAAGGGCAACTTTGTTGGAGCATACTCTTGAACCCTATACCTCATCAAAACCAAAATGGACATCTAGCAAGTATAAGCCAGGGGAGTCATCCAAACCTTGGAAATCAGAAAAATCAGCTCCAAAACAGCCAATGTCCCCTCTCTCCAAGCCCACAATCCCAACGCAAGGCTCCAAGAAGCTTGATGAAGTTACCAGAAATGAATTGAGGCGTAAGAAATTATGTTTTTCATGCAGGAAGCCATGGGAGCCCGATCATAGATGCCTTGGGAAAGGTGAAATTCACTATATTGAGGTAGTTTCAGAAAGTGATTCAGACAATGAGAAGGAATCTACCACTTCATAAAATAGCCAGGAAGAGTTCCATGATGTGGAGGAACATATGGAAGAAGCAGCACTTAGAATAATTCCAGCTAGTGGAGCGTTGGCCACCTTGCATAGTGCACCTCAATTCTTCACTATCAAGGTACTTGGCAAAGTTATGGATGAAGATGTAGTAATTTTAATTGATGGTGGGGCAACCCACAATTTTGTTGATGAGAGCTTTGTGCAGAAAAAGAAAATCAGAACAACAAACTTTGCAGGTTTTAATGTGACTACAGGTAAAGGAGAAATCACTCCATGCACAAAAGTAGCAAAGCAAATGGAGTTAACCATTGGTGAGTACAAGGTAATGCATGATTTGTATGTCTTTCCAACAGGAGGGCTTCCACATGTTGTACTTGGGGCACAATGGTATTATGATTTGGGTGATGTCACATCTAATTATAAGAAATTAGAATTAAAATTTCAGTATCAAGGAAGGGAGATAGTGCTGAAAGGAATCAGAGATTTTGAGCTTCATAGTGTTTCAGCCAAGCGCATGGAAAGGGTCATTAAGAAAGGTGATTATGAATGGTGTGCATACATCCACAACATAAAGGGAATACCTACCTCCAAACCAAGCATCAAAATAAAGCATCATCCACAAATTCAGAAAATTTTGGACAGCCATAAAGTGGTTTTTGGAGACATGCCAAAGGGCCTTCCACCACATAGAGGCTTTGAGCATGTGATAGAACTTGAAGAAGGAACCAAACCAGTGATGATTACACCTTATAGACATCCACGGGCATACAAAGATGAGATTGAGAAGACTATAAAGGAGTTGCTTGCTATGGGGCATATTCAGCCAAGTAGTAGTCCTTTTGCTTCATCCGTGGTGTTGGTGAAGAAGAAAGATGGTACTCTACGCATGTGCATTGATTACAGAGTTCTAAACAAGAAGACCATCAAAAACAGGTATCCAATTCCTAGAGTAGATGAGTTAATAGATGAGCTTTATGATGCTAAGTACTTTTCCAAAATTGATTTAAGAAGTGGATATCATCAAATCAGAGTGAGAAAAGAGGATGTACCCAAAACAACTTTTAGATGTCATTTTGGGCATTTTGAATTTCTTGTTATGCCTTTTGGGTTGACAAATGCACCAACTACTTTTCAGGCTACCATGAATCATGTTTTTAGGGAACACTTAAGAGCATTTGTCTTAGTTTTCTTTGATGATATTCTTATTTACAGTAAAACTTGGGATGAGCATCTTAAGCATCTGAATATTGTATTGGATATTTTGGAAAAGCAACAATTTTATGCAAAGGAGTCAAAATGTGAATTTGGATTAACAGAGATTCTATACTTGGGGCATATAATCAGCCATAATGCAGTCCATGTGGATCCAAATAAAATTGCAGCAGTTCAACAATGGCCCACTCCAACCACATTGACACAATTAAGGGGATTTTTGGGTTTGTGCAATTACTACAAGAGGTTCATAAAAGGTTTCTCCAAACTTTCAGCCCCTTTATCAGAGTTGACCAAGAAGGGAGCGTTCACATGGAGTGAAGAAGCTCAACATGCATTTGAAGAGTTGAAAAAGGTAATGACTACTTGTCCTACACTTGCAATACCAAATTTTTCCATGCCATTTGTGATAGAATGTGATGCATCAGGTGTAGGAATAGGGGTTGTTTTAATGCAAAAGGGGCAGCCCATTGTATTTGAAAGTAGAAAATTAACTCCTACAGAAAAAACTTACAGCATTTATGATAAGGAGATGTTGGCAATTATGCATGCACTATCAAAATTCAAGCAATATCTGATTTGTGGGAAGTTTACAATTAAAACAGATCATAATAGCTTGAAATACTTCCTAGATCAGAAAGATTTGAATGAGAGGCAACAAAAATGGGTTACAAAAGTGCAAGCATATGATTTTGACATTGAATACAAAAAAGGAAAAACAAATACAGCTGCTGATGCACTTTCCAGGACTCCATTATTTTATTCATATTCAGCCATTGATGCGGATTGGAAGGTAAAATTAATGGCTGAATATTCCAAAAATGATTTTGCCTCTAAATTGCTTGATGGGATAATTGTTGATACTAAATTCAGAGTTCTTAATGGTCTGATTTTTTATAAGAATAGGATTTATCTTGTGCCTGAATCTAAATTGAAAGAGAAAATTATTACAGCTTTGCATGAGGCATCATATGTGGGACATCCAGGATTTTATAAGACTTACAGGTTGGTGAGAGAGATATTTTCTTGGAAAGGGCTGAAAGATGATATCATGAAACATGTTAGAGAATGCCCAACATGCCAAGAAAATAAATCAGAAAATACATTAAGTGCAGGTCTATTACAGCCATTGCCTATTCCAGATGGAAAGTGGGAAAGCATATCAATGGACTTCATTACAGGGTTGCCCAGTGTTCAAGGTAAGAATTGCATATATGTGGTTGTTGATAGGTTGACTAAATATAGACATTTTTATGCTATTTCAGCCTCTTATACAGCCATACAGGTGGCTGAAGTATTTTTCAGAGAAGTCTTCAGGTTACATGGATTGCCAAAAACAATAATCAGTGACAGGGATAGCAAATTCATGAGTGCATTTTGGCAAGAAATTTTCAGGCTTAGTGGCACAAAATTGACACCCAGCACAAGCTATCACCCACAAACTGATGGGCAAACCGAGATAGTGAATAAATGGCTAGAGGGTTACTTGAGGAACTACATTTCAGGGCAGCAAAGTGCATGGGTAAAATGGTTGTACATGGCTGAACTTTGCTACAATACTACTTATCATATGTCCATTAGAATGACACCCTTTATGGCACTCTACGGTTATGAAGCTCCTAACCTTGTTGATGTCTTATTGCATGATAGTAGAGTTCCAAAGGCACAAGACTTCATCCAAGAGCATCAAAACATATTGAAAATCCTCAAAGATAACATTTTAATGGCCCAAAATCAGCAGAAGAGGTATGCAGATCAGCAAAGGGTTGAAAGACAATTTGAAGAAGGAGATATGGTGTATCTAAGGCTTCAGCCCTATAAACAATCCTCACTCAAAAACAGCAGAAAGGACAAGTTAAAACCAAGATTTTATGGGCCTTATAAGGTGCTACGTAGGATTGGTGAGGTAGCATATGAGTTGGAGCTTCCTCCTCATAGTAGAATTCATAATGTTTTTCATGTGTCTTGCTTGAAAAAGGCACTTGGGCAGCATGTTATTCCTTCACAGGAGTTACCACCACTTGATGATGAGGGCAAGCTAATTTTAGAACCTGAATCAATTATTGAAGTAAGGGAGAAGAAACTCAGAAACAGGGTTATCAATGAATACTTGGTCAAATGGAAAGGGCTGCCAATGGAGGACTCCACTTGGGAAGGATCTCAAATCCTTTCCCACCCAGCTCTCAATTGCTTGGGGTCAAGCAATTCGGGAGGGGAGGTATTGTAATGACCCAATTTTTCATAATGGTCTTTTGTACATAAATTATAGTATAATAATGTTATGTGGCTTAGGTAAGTAAAAATAATAAATAAAATTAAAAAAAGGAGAAATAAGGGTAACGCCACATTAGGAGTTATAAGGATATTTTAGATATTTTATTAAAATAAAATAATAAATAATTCTCAATGGAGAATTAGGGTTTTGGCTAATATAAGGAGACTTGGGCTTCATTTCTCTCATCGATGGTTATTGAATTTTATCTCCTTCTATTGTATGTGGCTGAAAGGTCATTTGCAAACCTTCTGAGGACGAAACCCCGTAGAAGTTGAGCTCTTGTAGATGGAAACCTGCAGGAGTTAAGCCTTGAGGATGAAAACCCTCTAGGTTTAGAGATTGAGGATGAAAACCCTTGATCTCCAAGAGGCAAATCCATCCTGGGTTTGCAAGAGAGCTCCATTGATCAGAATTTTTAGAGCAAGAATTGGAAATATCAGTTATTGTTCAGATTGTAGCAGATTTTGATATCAAAATTGATATTTGAAGGTTGCAGGAGAAGGACGTCCCACTTTGGGGGTCAGAATTGGCAAGTAAAATCAGAAAATATCATCCAGGAAGCCCAACGTCCCATTTTTGGGCCATTTTCTGCATTCTAGGGGTCTTATACTACCCACGTCCCACCTTGGAGTTGGCATTTCAGTCCTTTAGGAGGTGCATTGCAATTATGGAGGACCATTGAGCATATTTTGACATCTATTCTAGCCAACTTCTCACCTTGGAGTCCAACATCCCATTTTGGGGACTTATCTACAACATTATAATCCAGATTTTGTCTTGTGAGTTGTTCTCATGATTAATATTCAGATATATTGATGTATTTGTCTCCAATATTTCAGAAATAAAAGAAAAATCGTGTTGTTTGGTGTTGTTAGCAAGTTCTTTGTTATTCTGCTATTTTATTGTTAAAAAAAATATTATTTGTTTTGGGAAAATATTTGGCATTGTCAAATTTTTAGAATTAGATCATTACAGTTGAATTCATTGATGTATAACTATTTTTTCCTTCTTAAATTTTCAATCCACATGACAAGTCTGAATTTTTCCCTCACATACTTTAGTTTAGGACCTCATAGAATTTAATGCTTCATTTTTCTATCCATTTGTTGTTTTATTTCATTCATGTGTATTTTCTTCTATCCATAATTTCATTCATTACCTGTTTTAGCAACCTGTTATCTTCCATTCTTTCTATTTTTTTAGGTACCCCAATAGCCTAATCATAAATTCTACTTCTAATGAAAAATTCCTTGTTTTAGCAATGGGACTAATGCTTTAATTACGAAATTATTTGTATGTATAAATTTAGAAAATATATGTCCTCTTTCTTTCCTCTTTTATGAGGACCATAAGGAGATCCCCCTTTTTCTCACCTCAATGCTTGTTCACACCCCTAAAGATAAAGGGGTGGAACATTATGCATTATGTTTTGTGGGTTCAATTAAACAAACACCTATAGGTCTTATCTAAAGATATTGTTTAACCTTACGATATTGTAATTTTAAACTAAGATGCAAGAAGACAAGTAAAATATGAGCAAACAATAGCTATCCTATATCACTTTTGAATTTCAAAAGAGTTACAAGAAACTAAAATTTCTCTTTTTTCGGTAAAGGTCCAAGAGAATGCACAAAAAATGTTAGCCTAGATGCAAAGTTAAATGTTATTCTAGCTTATTTCCTAGAACAATAAAGGAAAGGTAATTTTTACACTATTCAAGATTATTTTATTTTACCTTAAGTGAAAATTAGAAAAAAAAGTCTAACTTGTTGCAAAGAATAGACAAAAAGTATAAGAGATAATTTTATAGGAAAAGCAAAAAAGGCACCTAGGTTCATGGCTAAGAAAAAATCATTTCTTGAAAATCAAATTTCTCCATGACAATGTCACAACCTAGAAATGAAATTGCTCTTGGACAAAACCGCTCCCTAAAATCCTATAGCCAACAATTTTGTTCACCCTATAAGAAAATAGAAACACTCAAATTGATATTAAATTGTGGGGACCTACCAAGCTCAAAGGAATCAATTCACTACTTGGATAGAGTGGTCAAGCCCCTAGATTCTTAGTTAAAAGAAAATACTTGCAAGAAAAAGAATATAGTTGCATAAATAACAAAATTAATTCTTGTAAGTTTAGTAGTAGAAATTTCGTAACTATAGACTAACCAAAGTAAGTAGGGTGTGAAACATACAAGAAGTTGTTTAATTATCAAATTAAGCATCAGGTACTATATGTAATAGGGGTAAGATGCAATAACAAGATTCAATAAGTAGAGTGTTGAGCAAAATTATTTGGTAGTTAAGGCCCAAGATAGTGAAGAATTGGCTACTCAATGTCTAAAATGTGAATCATGGGTAGTATTGCTAGTTAAGGCCCAATAATAGTGAACGATGGTTAGTTAAGGTCCAAGATGATGAATTATGGTAAGTTAAGTCCCAAAGCATATATGATATCTAGGCAAAAATATATATTTAAATGCACATAAATGATTAACCCCTATGTGATGACCTTATAGCTTAATAATGGATAAGCTCCCAAGTGGCTTGATCAATGTATTTAAAATGCACATACATGATTCACCCCTAGGCGATACCCTTGTAACCTGAATAATGTATAAAAGCCCAAGAGGCTTGAAATGATTATCCAAATAAGATACAAATATATGTGGATATGTTATACAATTATTTTTTAAGCAAAGGACTTATATTTGGTAGGTTCATCCTTCATACTTGAAGACTTGTGATTGATCGATCCATTTGATTGATACTTCTTGCTTGAGGGATTTATAATTGATTAATCCATTTAAGGGTATGTTTGATGTGATTTATCCATTATCCATAGGGCATATTGATTTATATGGATGTGTTAGGATCCTCCATCCTAACATTATTAGTTAGTATTATTAACTCATAAAGTGAACCATCACATCTCTTCATAACGTGAACCATCATGTCTCTTCATAACGTGAACCATCACATCTCTTCACCAATGTAGCTTTAGGGTATATATATATATATTAGGTTGGCCATTCACACAAATCATCCAAGAAGAAGAATATATATTTGTTTAAACCCATTGGAGGGATTTCCCAAACCAATGCAAAAGGCGATTCATATCTAAAAGCGATTCTATTTATTTATTTCTCCTTTATTAAATTATTGTGCTAGGAACCCTTGGTTCCTACCATCTGGTATCAGAGCATTATGGATCCAGCCATGTGGGACCAAAAATTTTAGGAAGAAGTTCAAAAATTGAAGGTAGAATTTCGAGAATTGGGGAAACCACACTGGCAACGTTTAGAAAATATTTTTAGTGTGCAACATTTCAAAAATATTATAGAAAATACTATTAGTAAGTGCATTGAAAATTTTATGGAAGCATAGGAAAATGAAGAAATTGCACGTGAGGAAGATGAGGAAGCTAAGGAAGATGAGAAATATAATGAAGATGTGGAAAATGAGGATAATGAGCAAGAAATACCCAAAGCACCTGATCACAACAATGAAGGCAATACGGTTGATATATAAAAAGTGATCGATACATTAGGCAAGGATGAGGTAGACATTCCCGAAGTGACTCATTATGGTCAAACATGCACTCTACAAGAACTACACTCAATTTCCTCTCCAATAGTGAGTTATCACCACAGGGTCAAACCTATTCAAAAATAAGATAGAAAGGTGACTGCACACTCCTCCATTGCCTCTCCTAGGGAACAATAGGAGAATGTAGAAGTTTTACCACCTCTTTTTATGCATCATTCTAAGGTGTTCGAAGAACCCCAAGGATTGTCCTTCCCTCATCATCACACATTTACTAATATTTTTGGCAATCCCTCGTTAACACTTCATCCTTCTCGATATCCCTACCTACGGAAGGATGACATTAAAATAGTCCAAGAACTTACGCAAATCCTTCTTGAAAAACAAAGGACAAAGCTCCTCACTTTGAGCTTTGAGGACAAAGCTCTTTTTAAGGAGGGTGGCATGTTAGGATCCTCCATCCTAACATTATTAGTTAGTATTATTAATCATTTAATTATTATATTATTAACTCATAAAGTGAACCATCACATCTCTTCATAACGTGAACCATCATGTCTCTTCATAACATGAACCATCACATCTCTTCACCAATGTAGCTTTAGGGTAGATATATATATTAGGTTGGCCATTCACACAAATCATCCAAGAAGAAGAATATATATTTGTTTAAACCCATTGGAGGGATTTCCCAAACCAATGCAAAAGGCGATTCGTATCTAAAAGTGATTCTATTTATTTATTTATCCTTTATTAAATTATTGTGCTAGGAACCCTTGGTTCCTACCAGGATGTTTCAATTGATTTAACCTATTAGCCTTAGGGAACTTTGATTTTGATTTACTTCCTTTGTCTTAGGGTATTTTGACTAAGAGTCTAACCTAAGTGGCCTCATAGAGAAGTGTCATAGAGGAATTGTGTTGGATTGGTATAATAAAGAATGATGCCCCTAATCAAGAAGATACTTTGTTATTGACCGACTTACTTCCATACATAATATACTAAGAAGACATATGATGAGATTGAAGAGAATATTATCAACATCTATAAATTTTATAGTATTCTTTGCATTGCAAAGAACATTTTTGATAAATGTGATTTTAAGACCAATAAAAGTGGTTTGTTGCTTCTCAATGATTGGTTGGATAGATAATAATTTTGTTTAGTAAATGCTATGGTTAAGAGTTTCACACTCATTAATATGTGTGAATCTAAAGGAGATAGGACCTAGGAGGAGTGAGGGCTCCTATTCCATCTTGTCCCAATCCAATCTTTTTATAGAAATAGGATCTTCATGGGACTATCAAATGGAAATATTTATTTCATCATCACTAATAGATAAAAATGAAGCAAAAATATGCTTGTTATGCCATAGTCACTTGGTCGGATAATGTTTACTACCATAGACTTGTTTGTTGTTGGTAGTATCAATAAAAATAAAAGAACATCTTCCTAATTATGCCATTTCATCCTTTCTATAAGACAAACCTATGATTTGTTGAGTGGTATTTTCACCCAATTGTGAAAGTACACTCTCCCTTAGGATTTGGGTTCCAAATCCCCTCTTGCAAAGAAGTTAAACAAACAACTTCTCCAAGGTCTCCGCTATATTAGCATTTGCATATGTGTATTAGTAATCTCAAATAAAGATATTCAATTTAAATGCTTGGAACACCTTAGTGATTGCAAGTAACTATAAACAAGGGGCAATGTTGGTTTATTTTACCATGAAACTTTAGTGATTGTTCATTGAACCAAAATAAAGCAAATGTGAGTTGGCCCTCATATGACCACGATGTAGTGCCTTAATTCCTTTTATCTTGAGAGTTTTAAGGTAGATTTTATCTTCTTTATTAAGTCCAAATATGGCTTCTTATCATGAAGATGAAGATAGCTTTCAATGTGATCGATAAACCATCCCTCTTTGGTGAAATGGATCTTCACAAAGAGGCAATAATTTATGGCCTTGAATAAAGGGCTTTAAATGTCACTTTAACTTATCCCTCTTAAATGAAATCAAATTTTCATCAAGATGAACAATTAAGTGCTTTGAAGAAATGACCTTCAATGTAATACTCAAATTACCCCTCTTTCGTAAAATTAGAATTTTTATGAAGAGAGGGTAATTTTAGGCTCAAAAAATGGAAATTTGTGAAATGCCATAAAACATAACTCCTTCAATGAAATTGGAATTTTCATGAAGGGAATGTCATCATAGGCTCATGAATGCAAAACATGAAACTGAAAAAATGAAATTTGACCTTAAAATGGAAATTTTCTATTTTCGGATTTTTTAAAATCTGTAATAAAACAGCAACTTCGATGAATTTTTAAAAATACTAAACAACTCCGAAAATGAAATTTCAAAGTGCGTATTGGAAGTCTGAAGTATAACCTACGCAATGGTGAAATTATTTTTGGATTTTGAAAATTTTTAAATGTTTATTTTAATGCCTGAAAATTAAAAAAAAAGTTAAAATTTTTGGAAAAATAAAATGCAAAAAAAATGAAAATGAAATGCAGAAAATGAAAATAAAATGCATTCAGTATGATGCTATCCTATTTCGACAAAACCGAAGATGTGAGGTTTCCATGCATGCAACCTAACCTATTGGACTTGCAAAACAAGCACAATCCGGATAAGCTAAGTGTTGGCTCCTAGGGTTTTAAATGAGGTTTTCAGATTTAAACATTCGCATGAAGCAACCAAGAAACTTGCATAAACTCCATTTACAAGCCTAAAATCTGAAAAGGGGAAAAATAGACATTTAATCTTGCATGCAGAAAATGACTCCTCCTTTCTTGTCCATAAGATGCAACTTTCTGAAATTTTCTGTATTAAAAATTTGTCATTTTACAATAACAAAATTTTTGGTTTTCCCAAACCAGTCCATGGAAGAAAATAACTCAAACAGGTCCAGAATGGCCCTCTTGCCTTCAAATCTGCAACTCTACTCGCAGTAGTTTCCAACCCCTCAAAACATCCTTGCCTGGCGTATTTAAAATTTTTAGGAAGCTTTTCGTTTCATTTTCCAATGGTTGTTCGTTTCACCTTCCCTTGTGCATGCATGTGTTTTGGTTTCCAAAAAGGCTTTTCGTTTCTATTTTGTGGCCCTTCGTTTCATTCCCATGGTTTGGCTTCCTCTGTTTGGTTTTCTTCACTTTTCGTTTGATTTAAAAAAAACGTTTCCTTTTCTCCACATGGGCATGCGTCCGCTTCCTTCCATGTGTAACGACCATCTTAAATGATTTCAAATCATTAAAGATTCCTTATGTAACGTTTTGTCTTATTCATTGGATTTTGTCCTTATGTGACAAATTACCTTATTCAATCTTTGATTTATTCCTTATAGGTCCACGTCATTATGCGAGTCTTCAGTTTCACTATCCTGGTGTTCATCACTAATATCAACCACACTGATATCCACTACTCTGTTCCCTTGGCAAAAATCGGACATGTCGCGAAATCGTGACACTCTTGTCTCTCTGCCTGCCTACCCCTTTTGAGTCACAAAAATGCAACATGTCATGATATCGCGACACTTTTGTTTCTCTGCCTTCCTGCCCTTTTTGAGTCATAAAAATGCAACATGTCGCGATATCGCGACACTTTTTCTTCTTTGGACCAGAAAATGCAACATGTCACGATATCGCGACACTTTTTCTTTGGAAAAATGCAACATGTCAGATATCGACACTTTTCCTTCCTCTTGGACCAGAAATGCAACATGTCGCGATATCGTGACACTTTTCTTTCTTGTTCTTCTCTCTTTGGCCAGTGAAAATGCAACATGTCGCGATATCGCGACACTTTTTCTTTCTTGTTCTTTCTCTTCTCTTTTGGCCGTAAAAATGCAACATGTCGCGATATCGCGACACTTTTTCTTTCTTGTTCTTTCTCTTCTCTTTTGGCCGCGAAAATGCAACATGTCGCGATATCGCGACACTTTTTCCTCCTTGCTTTTTCTCTTTGCTTTGGACCGTGAAAATGCAACATGTCGCGATATCGTGACACTTTTTTCTCCTTGCGGTGTTTTGCTTTTTCTTTGATCTTTAGCATATGGGCCACTTCGGTCTTCTTGGAAAATATGCAAAAAGGTGGGTCCCCAATTTTGGGGTACGTTGTGGAGCAGCCACAACAAATGGCGAATCTGTTGGGAAATGCTCCTGAGCATTTCGGTGAGAACTCAACCTGAACACCTTCAAAACTCAAACACAAGCGTCAACAAATATCCCAAGAATGAAACTAGATGAGAAATACATGAAGCATTAGAATTATTAAGCATCAGCTCGATGTGTGCAATGTGCTTCATTCCCTATCATTTGAAACTCGTTCAACTTTCCATTGTCATTTTCACTTATGATTCGTGCGTATGAGAAGTTATGGATGATTCCTGTAGGATTTAATGTATGGTGAAGATGCTAGAGATATAACAAGCTTTGCAAAGGCTCAAACTTTCTAGTACCATGAACAAACATATTAAAACTATCAAATCCTCTTAGGACCAAATATGAGTATATTGAATTAATTTACTAGATCCCAAAGTTGGTTATGTGTCACTACCATTTTGAACCCATGTGCAAGTGTAAGTGAAATCAAAGCTTTGGGGAATAGGATTCCCAACCTAAGCGAGATGGGAATTTAACCCTATCCTTACTACTCCGATCTGGAGTTCATTACCTCATCTTGAACAAAATGATTTAACCTTGTTATGGATGAAAGCTGTCGAGGCTAGCCTATCCGTTTGAGCGATCAGTGGTCTTGCTTTTAGACAAGACATGTTGCCACGCATGAGCATACTCCACTGCCGGTCGGGCGTCTATAGCCCCGGTGGAGATCAACCCCATAATCCAGGATTTGACTTTACTTTTGATTTCTTGAACCTTGGGGATGACTACCCATCCTTGCAAGGGACATGTAGTACGATCCTTCCAATCCAATATCAATGATGCAATAAAAGTAGAATGAAAAATATTTGCTTTGGAACTTCAAGTTCTTGAGTGTAGATCACGCTTTTAATTTCTTAAAGCATGATGGAGGCAAAATAGAAGCTTTGGGGAATCGGATTCTCAACCTAAGCGAGATGAGAATTAGACCCTATCCTTACTACTCCATGAAGATCAAATCAGAGCTTTGGGGAATTGGATCCTCAACCTAAGTTCGATGGGGATTTAACCCTATCCTTACTACTCCGATTTTAGGCTTTAAGCACTATAGGAGTGGTAAAAAGCCACTATTTTAAGGATTATGTTGCATGATAGGACAGACACGAAATACTCCTTTCGCCTCACCTTTTCTTCCAAGTATGGTTTTGACCATTTTGCTCAAGATCCTCTTTAATATGTGTAGAACGTGCTTGGTTCAAGATAGTTCGGGCATCGGTTCCCAACCTTAGGATCCTTTTAATATATGTTATGTAATAACCCTAAGAGGATTCGACACCTTTTCAATGATTGTATTTGAAATGTAGATGTAAGCTGAGATGAAATGTATATGCAATGTCGAATGTAACATGAGATATGGATGAATGCATTGCTCTTTTTGAAATGCGGATGGAGTATACCACCTACTTTACCATAATTTGTAAAACTGACAACTTCATGCATCACAAGTTCCAAACGATATTCTTTAATGTGTTTGCGATACTCGTGGAGCTTTCTGCAATACAATTCCGATGTTTCATATTCTCTTAGTCTTAGTCAACATTCATAAGGACATAAGTTGACATCTCCGCTTTTCTTTCTCTTTTTTTTTTTAAGACAAACCAAAAGTGTCCAAAGGACCAACACACAAAACTTAAAACCAAACCCAAAATGCAATCCCAAAAAAGAAACTTGAAAACACAAACCAAAACCAAAAACCAAAGACTATATACAAATGTACAATATGGTACAAGATGATGCACAGTTTGAACTGTCACTTCCCTGGATCCCAAACATGATTTGAGCATTCCAAAAGACATATAATGTGATACACATGCCAAATGTGGAAGGAATCAAACAAAAACAAGATTAGACCAAACAATGCAACCAACTTCAACTTTCCTCTCTCACCCCACCAATTAGATTTAGTTCCATTAGTATTCTCATAGGTGAGATTCAAATTACCAAATTGATTAGACAATGGTTGATTTTCAATTCTTTCTTGTCTATTCTTTAAGGTGTAAATTTCATAATTCCATTCATGATTTAGAACTAGGCTTTCTTTATTCAAAATGAAATTTTGTAAGCAAGAGCCTATTTCTAAAAATTTCAAAGCTAATTCATTTTCCATGTTCTTAGGCCAATCAAGATTGTGCAACAATTTACAAGCATCTAGGATATTTACTAAATGGGGATCATTAGAAGTTTTTATCCTAGGTTCAAGAATTAATTGTTGATGAATTTGATTTAGCAATTTAAGTGCATCAAGCTCCTTTTCATTCGTTAAAGTAATGTTATCAAAGGTGTGGTTAGAAATTAATCCTTGTTCTTCATTCACCTTCAATGGCATTTCATCATAAATATCATTTGAATTATACAAATCTTCACCTAAATCTTGGATGTTTGGACACAAAGGTTTAGATTTTACCTTTTTCACATTTTCATTTACCAAAATTTGATGAGGATTTGCAATTCCCTCTTTCACCTCATGGTCTTCATATTCTTCATTGATTACTTGTTCATCAAACATACCAAAATTGGGCACCCAATTGAAAACATGCCCATCCTTTTCAACCCTCAAATATTTTTGGTCAAAGTGTATGTCAAGTAACTCATCTTCATGATCAATCACTTGCGTTGCTTCTAATAGATCAACCACTTTGTCATTTAATTCCAACTCTTTGTTCACTATCCATGGTATCTCTTCATTTGAATCCTCAAAATAATCATGCAAACTTGTATCCGAATCTTCAATGAATTTATATTCAACATGATCGAATTTTGTAACCTTCTCAAATCTTGTGAATGTGAGATCTTCGTATGAAGTAGAAGTTTCAACATCCTGCATATAAATTGGAATAGAGGCTTCATCAATAGGGGTGTGAGGAAATAACACATCTTCATATCTTCCCCAACCATTGTAAAAATTATCTTCCAAATTTGTGGGATGAAACTCCATGGTATTTGTGACATGATCTTTTGATTCATTTGTCAATTCTTTTTCTTCTTTGTCCTTGGTAATAGGATCATTATAATCTTCCAAAATTTGATGAGATTTGAAACCCTCTTCCAAAACATCCTCAAATTGTACAGGAGTTGTAATATCTTCCTTTGAGTAGGCGATTATGTTGTCCTGTATATCAATTGGCACACAAGTTTCATTAGCAGTTTTGGAGTGAGTGTAGTCTTCCCACTTCTTCCAAGCATCATAATAATCATCTTCCAAAGTCAAGTGGTGATGTTCAACTACTTCTTCAACATCTTCCAATTCATCAATGTGTTTCTCATCAAATTCACCTTCACCTTCTTTAGATGGTTCAATAACTTTCAAAAGTGGGTTATTTCTTGAATTCAAATTTGTAAGGCTATCATCGTCCAAATTAGTAACCCATGATTTTGTTTCATCACAATTTGGAGGGTGAAGAATTTCTTGGTCATCAATTTCAAACATCTCATCAATGGTATCTTCCAAGAACAAGTGGTGAAACTCTATCATATCTTCAAATTCATTTATTGGTTTTCTTCCAATTTCACTTTCAACCACTTCATCCAATTCTATGGTAGGTTCCGTCCTATCACATATTTCAAACATTGTTGAATTTAGAACCCCTTCATCTAAATAATCATGTATCT
The DNA here is from genome assembly GCA_028583015.1 of Wollemia nobilis. NCBI lineage: Eukaryota > Viridiplantae > Streptophyta > Pinopsida > Araucariales > Araucariaceae > Wollemia > Wollemia nobilis. Next base: position 7,782,870 of record JAQPPZ010016467.1, on the reverse strand, counting down.
CTATGAATGAGATCATCTCTGCATAATCCTCATTGGTGGATGTCGACTTAGCAATTTGCACCTCCTCTTGGACTACATCTAAGGTGGTTGTAACATTTGGACCTTCAAATTCATCCCCTTGATCATTTACCTTAGGTATCATTGGAGTGGAGGGTGCTATATTTGATGGTTGGTGTAGGTTGGCATCACTAACTCCAAAAGAACAATCTCTCATGTGAACATGTTGTGCCTTTTCTTCTTCCAACACTTGTTGTTCTACCTTTTCCAGGATCTCATAGATTGTCTCTAGAGACAAGTCATCCAAGTTTTCCTTAATGAGTGTAGCAAGTGTGGGGGGTATGGCTCTCAGGTATACTTCAATAGCTTCCTCTTCCGATGTACCCAAAATTTCCCACATTTGAGAGTACAATTCATGAAACCTCACACTGAATTGACTCATGGACTCATTAGGCTCTTTACACATAGAGGTGAATTGATTTTGCAACCTATCCAAGTCAACTTGATTACCAAAGTGATAAAGATAGGCTGCTTCTAATTGGCTCCAAGAAGTCTTAACCTCCATGGGTAGATGGCAATACCACGAGAATGATCTATCACCCACAATGTATGGGAAGAACCTACAAGCAATAGGCTCACAAAATATTTGAAATTGACATAATGTGAACTTATAGATATGTAGATTTTGTAGGTATCCTGATGCCACCTCTTGATTAAAAAGTCGTAGAAACTCCAATAACATTTCATGAATTTGATAAGGTGTTCCAAAGGTAGAATGACATTCATAATACTTTCCTAATGGAGATACCATCGTTTCTCTTAGGGACATCATTTCTTCTCTTAGGGATACAATTTGCTCCTCAGATGTTGCCATTAGTGAAACTCAAAGAATAACTTCAAAACCAATTTGTTAGTCATGAATAAAAGAAGGAACCATGACAAAGCAATATTCTAAAAATGTAAATTAGTTTCGGATTCACCGAGATCGCATATGCGCAAGTGAAGAGCATACTCTTAGTGTTGAAGGCTTTCTGATTCACAAGATCGCATTACACGCAAGTGAAGAGCATAATACCGAACAACAAATACATTTTAGACAAAATAATTCCTTACAAATAAGCATGAAATGACTAGTAAATATCAAACATGTAACGTATGAATAATCATGTTAGCATCAACCAAGAGATGTATCCATTAAAATCAAATGAAAGTAATTGCATGGAGACAACCTCGTTAGTCAAGACCAAAATTTTTCAAAATCAAATCAAAACACATTATTCCTGTATGAACAATCAAAAGCGTTAGAACAATGCATAGCAATTCATGTCCTCCTTTTAACACTACAAGGTTGTATTGTTTAAAAGAGGGCTAAAGATAATAATCAATAGGGCATGAAATATTCAAAATTTAAATCCCTATAGCATTTAAATCACATTGAAATAAACCAATTCAGGCCCTCCTTCTAGCGCCAAAATGTTGAGTGGTATTTTCACCCAATTGTGAAAGTACACTCTCCCTTAGGATTTGGGTTCCAAATCCCCTCTTGCAAAGAAGTTAAACAAACAACTTCTCCAAGGTCTCCGCTATATTAGCATTTGCATATGTGTATTAGTAATCTCAAATAAAGATATTCAATTTAAATGCTTGGAACACCTTAGTGATTGCAAGTAACTATAAACAAGGGGCAATGTTGGTTTATTTTACCATGAAACTTTAGTGATTGTTCATTGAACCAAAATAAAGCAAATGTGAGTTGGCCCTCATATGACCACGATGTAGTGCCTTAATTCCTTTTATCTTGAGAGTTTTAAAGTAGATTTTATCTTCTTTATTAAGTCCAAATATGGCTTCTTATCATGAAGATGAAGATAGCTTTCAATGTGATCGATAAACTATCCCTCTTTGGTGAAATAGATTTTCACAAAGAGGCAATAATTTATGGCCTTAAATTAAGGGCTTTAAATGTCACTTTAACTTATCCCTCTTAAATGAAATCAAATTTTCATCAAGATGAACAATTAAGTGCTTTGAAGAAATGACCTTCAATGTAATACTCAAATTACCCCTCTTTCGTAAAATTAGAATTTTTATGAAGAGAGGGTAATTTTAGGCTCAAAAAATGGAAATTTGTGAAATGCCATAAAACATAACTCCTTCAATGAAATTGGAATTTTCATGAAGGGAATGTCATCATAGGCTCATGAGTGAAAACATGAAACTGAAAAAATGAAATTCGGCCCAAAAATGGAAATTTTCTATTTTCGGATTTTTTAAAATCTGTAATAAAACAGCAACTTCGATGAATTTTTAAAAATACTAAACAACTCCGAAAATGAAATTTCAAAGTGCGTATTGGAAGTCTGAAGTATAACCTACGCAATGGTGAAATTATTTTTGGATTTTGAAAATTTTTAAATGTTTATTTTAATGCTTGAAAATTAAAAAAAAGTTAAAATTTTTGGAAAAATAAAATGCAGAAAAAATGAAAATGAAATGCGAGAAAATGAAAATAAAATGCATTCGGTATGATGCTATCCTATTTCGACAAAACCGAAGATGTGAGGTTTTCATGCATGCAACCTAACCTATTGGACTTGCAAAACAAGCACAATCCGGATAAGCTAAGTGTTGGCTCCTAGGGTTTTAAATGAGGTTTTCAGATTTAAACATTCGCATGAAGCAACCAAGAAACTTGCATAAACTCCATTTACAAGCCTAAAATCTGAAAAAGGGGAAAAATAGACATTTAATCTTGCATGCAGAAAATGACTCCTCCTTTCTTGCCCATAAGATGCAACTTTCTGAAATTTTCTGTATTAAAAATTTGTCATTTTACAATAACAAAAATTTTTGGTTTTCCCAAACCAGTCCATGGAAGAAAATGACTCAAACAGGTCCAGAATGGCCCTCTTGCCTTCAAATCTGCAACTCTGCTCGTAGCAGTTTCCAACCCCTCAAAACATCCTTGCCTGGCGTATTTAAAATTTTCGGGAAGCTTTTCGTTTCATTTTCCAATGGTTGTTCGTTTCACCTTCCCTTGTGCATGCATGTGTTTTGGTTTCCAAAAAGGCTTTTCGTTTCTATTTTGTGGCCCTTCGTTTCATTCCCATGGTTTGGCTTCCTCTGTTTGGTTTTCTTCACTTTTCGTTTGATTTCAAAAAAAACGTTTCCTTTTCTCCACATGGGCATGCGTCCGCTTCCTTCCATGTGTAACGACCATCTTAAATGATTTCAAATCATTAAAGATTCCTTATGTAACATTTTTTGTCTTATTCATTGGATTTTGTCCTTATGTGACAAATTACCTTATTCAATCTTCGATTTATTCCTTATAGGTCCACGTCATTATGTAGTCTTCAGTTTCACTATCCTGGTGTTCATCACTAATATCAGATGCACTGTCCACTACTCTGTTCCCTTGGCGAAAATCGGACATGTCACGAAATCGTGACACTCTTGTCTCTCTGCCTGCCTACCCCTTTTGAGTCGTGAAAATGCAACATGTCACGATATCGCGACACTTTTTTCTCTGCCTGCCTACCCTTTTTGAGTCGCAAAAATGCAACATGTCGCGATATCGTTCTCTCTTTCTCTTTGCTTTGGACCGCAAAAATGCAACATGTCACGATATCGCGACACTTTTCCCTTCTTTCTCTTGGCCATGAAAATGCAACATGTCGTGATATCACGACACTTTTTCTTTCTTGTTCTTTCTCTTCTCTTTTGGACCATGAAAATGCAACATGTCGCGATATCGCGACACTTTTTCTTTCTTGTTCTTTCTCTTCTCTTTTGGCCATGAAAATGCAACATGTCTCGATATCGCGACACTTTTTCTTTCTTGTTCTTTCTCTTCTCTTTTGGCCGTGAAAATGCAACATGTCGCGATATCGCGACACTTTTTCTTTCTTGTTCTTTCTCTTCTCTTTTGGCCGTGAAAATGCAACACACTTTTTCCTCCTTGCTTTTTCTCTTTGCTTTGGACCATGAAAATGCAACATGTCGCGATATCGCGACACTTTTTCTCCTTGCGGTGTTTTGCTTTTTCTTTGATCTTTAGCATATGGGCCACTTCGGTCTTCTTGGAAAATATGCAAAAAGGTGGGTCCCCAATTTTGGGGTACGTTGTGGAGCAGCCACAACATGATTCAAGAAGATGGAAGGCATTTGGATATGTTTAAGAAAAATTAGTTTTTATTCTTAAAGTGGGTTTGATTAGTAGTCTTGGATGGATTTATTATGTTTATTTGATCATGAGTTTTATTATTTGATTGGTTATTGGGATAATTAAATTGATCATATAGAGTTAAAGATCTTAACTCATTTTTTATTTGAGAAGAAGAAGAAGTAGCTGATAAAGATATATTTAGAAAAGATAAAAGACTGCCCTTGGTATTTCTAACTTTAATCTTCTTGTGATAAACATATGGTTTGGGGAGATTAGAAGAAATAATATTCCCACCATGTTTTTATTTGGGAGTGGGAAATTCATATACTAAACATCATAAAGTATCTTTTGGTCATGGTTTGGCAAAGGATATTTAAAGATACCAAGATCCTCGTTTGAGGAAGATGGAGAATCAGATTTTTTGAAAAAAACATCTAATATATTTGCACCTATTAGTTGAGTGATCATCAACACAATTAAAAACATAAAATTCCATGGGAAAAAATCAATGAGACTTATTCCTTTTGGGGTCTATGAGCTTAATGGATAGGAGATTGACCATATTGGATTTAAGAAGATGCTTTAGTATGGTGGAAGGGGGTTAAAATAATTTAGTGAATTTTCACTTGGGTTTTTGTTCTTTGACTACAATTTTTGATGGTTTCTAACATTCACATGGATGGTCGGGAATGAACAAATGAATCTATCATATATGATGTGTTTATTATCATTCCATACTTTTGGATGTGAGATAGGTTTCTCCTCTTCCTTAGGATTTTTTATTTACAATTGCCTCCTCTTACAGATGTGGTTTCTACATTATTGACGATTTCTTTGGCATATTTCAAGGAGGATACATTAGACATCTCTATGGGGAAGGGTAATTGCTCATTAATATTTTGTATAAAGATATGTAAAATATTTTCTAGTGTGGGATATATTGAATTCTACCCACTAAGGCTTTCCATATTACCATAAAGTCAACAATATTCTCATCTCTTACTTTTTTAAGCTCAAGCTATTTAATTATGGGCCTTTCTTAGATGTAGACAGAGAATTGTTTAACAAACATTTTGATAAGGTATTAGAATTTTTTGCAAAATTATATGGTATTTAGTAATACAACTCCAATGAATATCACTAAGAATTTTGGAAAAGATATTAAATAGCAATATCTCATCATAGGCAATGTCACCACATGTTGTCCTAAATAGTCTAAGGTGATTGATGGGATCTTCTTTCCTGCTATACATTTGAAACTCAAGGGTTTTAATGTGAGGGGGAAAGGGATAAATAACTATGGTAGAATATAAGGATTGGTTTCAAATTTCCTCATAAAGAGTACTTGTAATGGGATAAGGATTTTTGGATAGAGGCTATTTATTGCTCCAATTGTAAGGTCAAAGGTTGAATTTTGGAAGAAATAGGATTAGAAGACACATGAGGTATGTGTAGTGGGATGTAATAATAATATTGAGATGTTGGAAAATATGATATTGAAAATGACATCATATTGATTATTTCCAAGTTTAAAACCAAAGGATTAGTAGATGCATGAATAGAGATTGCAAGAATAAATATTTAAGGGAAAATCATATTCACACTAATAAAATTAGAAAAAGAAGTGTTGATGAGAGGATAGGAGATTGAAACACTAGGAGGTGCATATAAGCTAGGGATGAAACTCATATTTGGTTTTTGAGATGTAGGAAAATATGTGTTGACCCTTAACAAGTTTTTAAGTGGAGGTATAGGTGCATGGTCCTAAAAATGATGAAGCATTCAATGTTCCACCACCTAAGAATGTAATGAAAGTAGGATGAATATAGTTAGTTGTTGATGCATTAAGGGGAATGTTTGTTTTATTAGAATATAATATATTAGATTTAGGTTACAAGGTATGATACATGATAGGGGTTTCTCTCTTTTGATCATTATGCAAGGGAATTAAAGAACTCAATGGTGTAGTAGCCTGCACTTCTTTTCAAGTTATGATTATCAAAGGTGGGAGGGTCTTATGATATTCCACCAAAAATTTAGGATGACTGGCTAATTGATAAACTACTTTGTGATTCATACAACACCTTTCAACCACTAGAAATATTTGAAAGGGAAAGAGGTTCAATTTCCACAAGTTTCTAACTTTTAGAGATATGGCCATTAGATAAGGTCAACAAATATTTAATTAATAACGAAATGTTTAAAGAGTTGATTAAGAAAGATAATATAATATTGTGCTCACTTCTTTCTCCTCCTCTCTATATACCAATCCAATCGATATACCTTTGGGGGTGGCTTCCCAATATACCTAAACCTTTTAATATACCTACCATTTTGATATACCCATTAGTATATGGAAGAGGCTAGTACTCTCGAGATACACAACCAGATGTAAGAGAGACCTTGAGGTACATGAATAAATTCAACACATGAGAATGACTAGTCCTAGATGCATGACATGGAATAATGCACAAACAATACTAGCCTAGATGTAAAGCTATATGTTAATTCAACTTATTGCATAGAACAAGAAAGAAAAGGTATTTTCTACACTATCCAAGATTCCTTTATTTTATCTTTACCTATGTAAAAATTAGAAACATAAACTGTATTTTGTTGAAAACAGTAGAAAAAATGTATAATACGTATAAATTTTATAGAAAAGGGAATAAAAGTACTTGGATTTGTGGTTGGGACAAAATCACTCCTTGGAAATAAAATCGCTCCCTAGAATTCTTAAAATAACAATTTCATTCAACCTACAATAAAATAGAAACACTAGAACTAGGATTAGATTTTGGGGATTTCCAAGCTCAAAGGAATCAATTGATTATATATATGGAGTGGTTAGGCCCCTATATTTTTAGTTAAAAGAAAAAACTTGCAAGAAAAAGGAATGTAGCTACATAAATAACAAAATTATTTCCTAGAAGTTTAGTAGTAGTAATTTTGTAACTATAGATTGGCTAGAGTAAGCAGGGTGTAAAACATGCACGAAATTATTTAAATATGTAGATAAAGCATCAGGTTGTATGTGTAATAGGGGTAAGATGTAATAATAGTAAGATTTAATATGTAGAGTATTGAGCAAAATTATTTCCTACAAAGTCATTGCCTATAAATCAGGCAACAATGATTTTATTTTAATGACTCAAATAGGAGAACAAAGTGCAAATATCATGATATGATGCTAATAAGTATCTAAGGGAAGTATTATGAAGGGTAGCTATGATAGAGGACATATAGGACATAGAGAATGGAAAAATATGGCAACTGATGAAATCACTATCTAAGGGTAGTAGAAAATTTGCTTTTACCACTTCACTTGTGCATCCAAAGTCACTTGTTGAATTGATTGTCCACTCATTTTTGACTTGCATATAGTGGAATGAAAGTCATGTATGGCTTCATTTACTGCTTTACCTTTCTCTAATTTTCATTATGATCAAATCCTAGATACTTTCCAGTTATCTTTTTATCATAAGATCTATAATAAATGAGATGTATATTTTAAATGCAATATCTAACAATTCTACACACTTGTTTTAGTCCTTTGAATGATCCTATAGATATCATAGTTTTTCCTTGAACTAGAATATAGCAAAATATCAATTGCTCTATGGTATTTAGAGTTGAGACATTAGCAACCAATAGTTGTTGTCTTTGTCTAACAAATATACTGTTATTACTAATTATGTTATAAATCTTGATGAGATTACGATGCGTCTTATCATTTAAAATCTTGATTGCTTTTAATATCGATATACTTGTTGATAACAATCATATGAGGTCCTAGGCTTTGATGATGATGTGTGGATATATTCTTCAAGTTGCAAATATAGATAATATTATTTCAACAAGATATAGTTTACAAGTTATCCCATGCCATTTAAAATATTTCTTCACAATAGGCCATTCATTCTACAGATTATTTTATCTATACTCGATAAAGTGTGTAGAAAATGAATTGAATTTGAACATATATACTTAGGAAAGTTAGTAGAAAATGAATTGACTTTGAATATACTATATTCATTATAAATTGTATTGATCTTCTTGTCCTTAAAGGTATTCCATGGCTTATGCTTATAATGGTTCTATTTATGTCTAGGTAGTGTTGCCTTCTGCTGATTCCTTGGCTTGAAGTGATCAACTGATGGAACTCTTCTTGTATGATGATTTGGATTTTTACAGGTTTCTTGACCTATCACATATACCAAATATTACTGTGTTGTCTTATTTTTTCTTGTGCAATAAATACATGATATTCTTCTTCTTCTTGAATGTTTTCTTTTTCTTTTTTGACTTGATTCACTTTGGCTAAATTATTTTGAAATACCTTTCTCTAAATTTGATTTTGCTATTCTAAATATGTCCTATCTTGTTGATTCATATCTCATGAAGGGGGTTCATATTTTAATGGAATATGCCAACATTCCTTCATGGTGTATCCCCTTTTTCCATTATTCACATGTCTTTTGTGTGTTGAAAGTACTCCTTTGTGAATTATTTCTTCAATTCTAAAATTTCTAAAAGAATATTTGTTGGAAGCATTCAATAATGGCTATTTTCCTCTTTGACTTGTAACTAGTAATTATTATTATTTTAATGTATGTGAGGCCTCTATTTTTGATATAGGTTCACCAATTTTTCAAATCTTGATGTTTTATCAATAACATTTAATGTAGTACCAATTTTTTTTTTACTTTGTTGGGAGTGATTTTAAAATAATAGGAACTAACATTAAATCATATACTTGAGTTTCCAATGCTTGCAATGATTCTCATAATTCTATAATTAGCCTCATTAATAATTTTAACTTTTACCTACTCTTCATCTTTAGACAATGGAGTTGGCTTTGGAGGAATAGAACCTGACTTTGGTTCTTCATTTCAAATATTATTTTTAACTTCTCCCATACATCTTTGTTTGTGGTCGTATCTCTAATATATGCTTGGACCTCATCTAATACTTCAAACATGATTATTAGTCTTGCTTTTATTTCTATCTTATCAAACTTTATTTGATCTTATTTTGTAGTAGGATAAGAAGTGCTTCTAATATACTACTTGTCATACTCCCTCAAACTCAAGGTGTGTCATGAGTTTGATCTTCCAAGCAACATAATTGTTTTTCCTTAATAATTGGGAATCTGGTAAAAAGAACTTTGGTGTTTTACTAGACATGATAATCTTTCAAAAAATTCAAATATTTTTCTTTTGTTGAGTCCACCTCCAAAAACTATTTTCGATGAGTATATATATGCCTATACTTAGATTTCAAATGATGCTCCAAAAATATGAGAAAATTTGTGTCTTGTTAAGTAAATAAGGGGGATGATTCTTCTACAAAATGTTCCTTTGGAATATTACCTTCTTTAAAATTTTATTTTTATTTTCACTTTTCTTGAAATATTTCCATGTGTGCAATTTTCCTTTGTCCATGTGTTGCTATCTTATTAACTTTGTTTCAAACTTTAAAATGGAAGGGGTACCTTGATAATTTTTGTACTCTTGATCACCAAAAAAAATCCTATTATCTTTTCTGATTGCTATGTGAAATCTTGAAATTATTTTTTGGACATTGGCTCTATTTGAAGTCTAAATTGTCTTTGGTGCTTGGTGATCTCTCACAAATAGGGAGAAATTATTTCCTTCTTTAAACTTGTTCCAATTTGTACTAACAAACTGAGTCGACTTCTAGATACCTAACAAGTCTAAAATACTTTGGTTGTTTTTACCACTATGAATTATTCCTTGATATGCTTCTAATGTTGTTTTAAGGCTGATTGAGTTGATTAATATCTCATGCTTAATTTTTTAACAAAGAATGTTTTTGATCAATTTTCTAAGCAAGTTGGACATTTATTTTTCCAACCTTTCTTTGTATTATAAGGAATTTGCTCTCTTTTTTCTTGAATTTTTTCTTTAGCTATGACTTGTTGGATTTGTAAATTATCCTTCCTTGGTTTCCCACATCCAAAATTTTTCTAAATGTGTCTTAGGTACTTCATCTAAAATTTTTTCTTGAGTAATATTATAGGTGCTTCACTAGCTTCCTTGAGTAATGTCACAGGGTTTTCAAACAGATTCTTCAAAGAGTCTTTCTTAATTTTATTTTCCTTATTTTTCTTATATAGTGAGCATTGTTCAATTATTTCATTGAAACACAAGGTTCTTTCCGTATTCTTGCTCTTCATAGGGTGTTCACAATAACAATACCTTTGTTTTCTTCTACTTCAAGCAATTGTTTTCTTCTTATTGTTTTGTGTAGGTTGAGTTTAGCTTTTCTAAACTTAGGCACTTTGATCAATCATTCTTCTTTCATGCAAATATTGCTTCTCTTTGTTCTTGTAACTTTATCTTTATATTTTCAAATGTGCATTGTATGATTTTTTGCACTTTGCTACATCCCAATAAGATACGCTTGTGTGCCTAGTTATTTTGAGTTATTCCTTTCTTGTAGTTATGACAACTACCTTCAATTCCTTTTAAAAAAATATAACATTTGAGCCACCTGCAATTATTTTTAGAATAAAAATAATAATTGTCATATTTTTAATGGTGAATGCAATTTAAAAAAATATTTAATGGCTTATTTGTTGGTTTCTTCTCTTCTATGAATATTCTAAATCCTTCTTCTTCTTCTATCCATTTTTGTGAGAGCTTTTATTGCTCTTGTGATTCATAAAATCTTAGAACTTTAAACTTAAATGAATCAAATCTCTTTATGCTCCTTCAAAATGTAGTAGTTTTCCCTCATGGGATGTGCTTCAACCCTTTGCAGGGGAGCTATTCTTTTAAAATACATTAAGAAACTATGAGGATATTATTTTTCTTACTTTTCTTTCCTTACAATGGCAATGAATTATTTTCTTTCTTATTTGAATTTGCCTGGTTGTTTCTTGTAGGATTTATGACCTTGTTGGTCTTTAGAAGGGATTTTAACCCTTTTTAAACTTAAAGGCTTTTTCCTTTTGCCTTTGATAGGGGATTTTCACCCTGAAACTTTTTAAATGTGCCATAGAATTTTCCTTCACAATCACAATCTTATACATGGTCATTTTACCCTTAAAAATTCTTATCTCAAACTTGAAATCTTTTCAAACAGAGTGCACCTTTGACTTTCTCTATGTCAAATCTAGAGGAGGATTAGAAAGATAATTATTTCTTCCTTCTACCTGCTCTAACACCATATTTTGGATCTTAATGCTTTGAGATAACTATATGGTAGTGAAGGGTTTTTAAGTACATAGGATGCCTAATTTAGGCATAACAAACCCTCAAACAAACTTGCAACTACCTTGTCCTATACTACATGCATGTACCTTGTAAGGTATCTGTTGGCAGTTTTTGTCACTTTACCAAATTAAAATTTTATTAAAATTTTGTTGATGGTTTTCATTGTAAAAAGGTGAAGTATAATGAATAATGTAGAGCTTCATATTTTTGCCAATATATTTTGTTGTAATTATTTTTGTTTCAATCCTCTCCTTTATATTTTCATTGACACTGCACCAGGAAATAATGGAGTTTTAAAATAATGTCATGGATAAAAGGAATAGATAAATGAGGTTAGATGTTTACGGAGAGCAAAGAGCATTAGCAGCATCGACAGGAAAGGAAAGAGAAGTGAGTTTCCCCCGAGAGAGAGGCGAAAGTCATTTTTACCCTCCTTGGGGGCAAAAAATAGTAGCAGAAGTGATTGCATCCAAAAGAATCAAAATTGCTCAAAAAATATCCAAGGGAAGAAAATGAGTGCAAAAGATGTGTTTTCGTCCAAAATTAACATAAAAAAAGTAGTTTCACCTCAAGAAGGGGTGAAACTCCTTTCTCGCCCCTCCTTGGAATGAATGTTAGTTTAAAATAAAAGTGAACAAAAAATTGTGATGCCATGGAGTGTAAAGGCATGAGACAGTCGTGAGGGTAAACAAGCCCATGAAACATCATGCAAAATAAGTCATGAACTGGTCAAAGAAAAGGTCAAAGCTAAGTTCACCCCAAGGGAGGGGCAAAAATACTTTTCACTTCTATTTGGGGCAAAAATTAATTTAAAATGATTAGGTGATTATGGGCCCACCATTGGTAATATGAGCAAATATTTAAGGTTCGTTCACCCTAAATAAGGGGTAAAAATCCTTGTCACCCCTCTTTGGGGCGAACACTATTTTAAAAAGCAAGGTGCTACGTCAACAAGAAGAGTTGGCAAGTCAAATTCAAAAAAGGACTTTCACCCCAAGTGAGGGGTGAAAATCCATTTCACCCCTCCTTAGGGAAAAATAAATCATGAGGAAGAGTTTAAAAGGTAGTGCATCGTGGTCCTGACGTTGACGAATCAAAGTGAGCTTTAAAGTGGGTTTTCACCCCAAAGGAGGGGTGAAAATCCTTTTCGTCCCTATTTGGGGAGAACATAAATATTAAAAGCACAAGACTAAGGTAATTAAAAGGTCAAAAAGGACTTTCGTCCCAAGTGGGGGGCAAAAATCCCTTTCACCTCTCCTTGGGGAGAGACAACATTTAAAGAGTAGGGGTGCCAATTGCAATTGAGAGGCATTTTTACTCATGCTAGGGGTGAAACTAATAAGCATTGTGGTTTTTTGAGTTCGAAGTATTTTTTTGCTTTACTAATGATGGAGTTAAAATATGGGCATGCTATTTCGAATGCAAACATGGATGAAGGAGGCGTTTCAACAAAGATAAAAGTAGGAAGTTATGGATGGATAAGAATGACAAAGCAATAACATTTCAGGTGAATTGATGTTAGAGGAAAATATGAAAAGGGTGTTTTCTCTCACCCTTGTTCCAAAAAGATTCTCTCAGAAAGGAACAAGGAACAACCAGATTTAAATTTTGAAGCAAATTAAGTTGTGCTCCCCGGATTACTACAAGATTAAATACCAAAGGGTGAGTTTTGGTAATTTTCAAGATGCCATCCATCAACTTCTCACCCCTTCTCAAAGAAACATTAATATTTAGTAGACTTTATTGGAAAATGTAAATTTCTAAAGCACAAGGGTAACACAGGTTCAACAACCAAGCTCTTTATTTTCATGCAACTTCGCTGCATGCCAATGCACCGATGCTCGAGATTGTTTTCATAATTTAATTATGCTGATTTCTCATGTGATTCTCCCACCAAAGTAGGATTGTTGTTTCCATGAAGAATGTTTTGACTGGAACATCACTGATGTTGGGAGGAAATTATTCACTCTGATTTTTGATCTACCTATATTTTGTTTGTATGTGCATTAAATGAAAGTGGTGCAATTCTTTATAAATACTAAGCATTTCAATGTAATGAAAGAGGATGGACACCCTATAGAAAAATACTTCAAGTTTTTTGCATCAATAGAAAGACTTTGGCTTCTGGTTCTATGAATGGTTGCATTTGATGATTTTTTGTATGTCATTTCTGAACACATTCATCTCCATTATTTGCTGCATTTAAATTCTTCATCTGAATTTAATATTTGTTGGTGAGGGAGTGAATACTGAGATAATATTTGGAGGTTGTCTTTTCAAAAATATAAGTGGTTCCCATGCTTTCATTTCTATTATATGCTAATTGCTACTTGATTTGAATTTTAGCTATTAGTCTATCCCCATCCTATACTTCCAACTTATAGCCATATTTTCCCATTTCTTTCTTGTTATGCTAATATTTAAACTAGAAGTAGATTAAAAAGGGAGCCAAACCTCTCTAGTTATTGGATTGAAGGACATTTCTCTCCTTTGGTCTTTCGATGTTGCACGGGTCTAGGGAACACAAAACGCAGATTTTATACTAGGCAGATTCATGACCAACAGTTTTTGGCACACCCGATGGTAATCTCAAAAGGTTCCACTTTAAATAGTATTGAGGTTTCATGTTTGTATTTGTACTATATTATTATAACATTTGGTGACTCAACTCTACCTGCAGAACACAAGCTTATACTGAGAGGGGGGTGAACAATATAGCGCCCACTTTTTACTTTCTTTCCAAACCAATATCAATTAATGTCCTTAATTGCAATAACCAAATATAGCAATGTGCATTAATAACTCAGATAGCAATAGTAAGCAAGAGCACAAGTCACCACACACAATTGAGACACAATATTTAACGTGGTTCCCCCAATGTGGGGTACTCCACAAGATAATATCCTTATAATATTTCACACAGAAATAAGGATCCTTATCCAATACAATGATTACTTTGATCTGCTCAAAGCTAGGCAATACACTGATCTACTCAGGTAGGCAATCCACTGATCTGCTCAGCTAGGCAACACATTTTTTTTTTGGAACACATGATTTGCTTGGTAGGCAATCCAATGATCTGCTCAGCTAGGCAACACTAATCTGCTCAGGTAGGCAATCCACTGATCTGCTCATCTAGGCAACACATTGATCTGCTCAGGTAGGCAATCCACTGATCTGCTCATCTAGGCAACACACTAATCTACTCAGGTAGGCAATCCACTAATCTGCTCAGCTAGGAACTCCATTGATCTGCTCAACAAGCTCACACATAACTTGTCCAAATCTTCTCAACAAGCTCACACAGAACTTGTCCAAATCTGCTCAACAAGCTCACACATAACTTGTCCAAATCTGCTCAATAAGCTCACATAGAACTTGTCCAAATCTACTCAACAAGCTCACACAGAACTTGTCCAAATCTGCTCAACAAGCTCACACAGAACTTTTCCAAATATGCTCAACAAGCTCACACAGAACTTGTCCAAATCTTCTCAACAAGCTCACACAGAACTTGTCCAAATCTTCTCAACAAGCTCACACAGAACTTGTCCAAATCTGCTCAACAAGCTCACAAAGAACTTTTCCAAATCTGCTAAAAAAACTGTCCACAAATCTATCCAAAATCCCTTCTCAAAGGCTCAATCAATCATACTCAAGTAGTACTCAAATCTCATCCACAAATATTATGAAGGCAAGGCTCAAAGATGAACTCAATAATGAATGGTAATACACTCTTCAAAGGATGACAACTATGATCCACAATGATCTCAACTCAAATCAATCTCATAGAAGCATAAAGAGAATTGTTAGAGACTCAATATGTTCTATACTCAAATCCAATATCTTTCTCAACTCAAGGCAATCTCATAGAAGCATAAAGAGAATTGTTAGAGACTCAATATGTTCTATCCTCAAATATCAATCTCAACTCAAATCCAGAATATAGAATAGTTTGTTTCATGGAACTTGAACAACCACTTCACACAATCACTTGACTAGGCTCAAACAACTCTTCTCAACCAACTACCACAAGGAACAACTCTTTCTCACAAACCCTAGTCCAAGCATGTATCAACCAACTCAAATGTTTCCAACAATGCTCAACCACAAATCTCACATAACAATGATACTCATGTTCTTCTCAAGTTCAAGTTCTTTGCATAACCAATGGGCTTCAACAACAATGCTAATAAAATATTCTTCACATAACAATGATACTCATGTTCTTTTCAAGTTCTTTGCATAACCAATGGGCTTTAACAACTATGCTTATAAAACAAGGTTTAACCACAACTCTCAAACTAGAAAACCTTGAAGCATTCAACCAACCACTTTCGAAAAGGAAACCACAATCAATCCTTTTCTCTCCAATGATATTTCAGAAATCAACCACCATAATCAATCAATAGGAGAATGTGCCCATACCTTTTATGAAGATGAAGAAACCCCTTTGGAAATCTGCCACACTCAACACACTTTGAAAAAGAACAAAACAACCTTCACTTTGAACCCCTTTACAAAAATAGAAATATCTCTTTACATACACCTTATTTCTCCATCTAATCAAGTTAATCAAATAGCCCTCGAAATAAGATTTCCAACGATATATAATATGGTATACTTCTAAAAGAGGAAAACACCAAAAATTTCTCTTTTTCTAAAAGTGCATTTCAACCCTTATATCTTGCCTTCCAAGTAAATAAAAATTTAATCAAACATTATTCCCTTAGCATCACCTTATTCCTCCAACATTAGGCAATAATAAAAAATATTCAATAAAATGTTTACTTACCTCTTAGAGGGAATCAAACCCTCATCATTGCCCACTCAACACCACAACCATGGTGCCAAAGACCACGTGAGCTATCTGCTCACATAGGATAGAGAGCAAAAATGCTCCCTATATTTCGTTGCCCTTGCTCATGCCAAAAACGTGCACCAAATGCTCTTCTTCCACACTCTACGAAAATCGAACCCGATGGGAATCGAATGCATGCCCTGTCACAACCAAAAACTCCATGCTTCCCAAGCTCACCGTTGGACCACGCTGTCACATCGAAGGATTTTGGGGCTTCCACTTTTTGTTCTCTTCGTTCGATGCTTAGAATTTTGAATCGAAAGCCTTTGCATATATATATATGCAACCTTCCTTTAATTTCACATACGTCGGCACCTTTAATTATTAATTTCCTTTTGATGGCGCATGGTTTTTATGACGTCGACGATGACTTTAATTTTAATTTTAAAATTTAAATTTAAATTTTAAATAATTAAAATTTAAACTAAATATTTAAAATTAAATATCTCCATCACCGGGGCACCTTTTTCGATGAAACAAAAGCCAACCTTGGTTTTAAGAAAAACCCATTTCAAATCTACCATCCATGGTTTTAAATAAAACCTTTTATTTTTCCTACCTTGGTTTTCACAAAAACCCTGTATATATCCATGCTTTCCAAAATATCATAAATGCTTATTTATGAAATACTTTGGCCACCAAAACTCAATGTGATCCATGTGACATCAATGACAACATAAAATACCTCAAATTTCCAACAATCTCCCCCTTTGTCATTGATGGCAACACCTCTAATGCAAATCACCACAGTCACTACAAAAACCATTTCTGAGAATCAAAGTTGCTCCCCCTGACTCAATACTCTCTTTGGAGGCTGCTCCCCCTAACTCAATGCTCTCTTTGGAGGCTGCTCCCCCTAACTCAATGCTCTCTTTGGAGGCTGCTCCCCCTAACTCAAATCTCTCCCCCTTTGACATCAATGGCAAAAGGGACACCTATGGGGCTAAAAGATATGACTCTTAAGCTTAGCCCCCTCACCACCTTCTCTCTTGAGGTGATTAATTTTGGGGTGGGAGTACTTTTACTCCCATATTACATTGTTTCTTTCCTCTATCAACTTCCTTCCATGTTTTTTTGATATCCTTCTCTTGATGAATTACTTGATCTTCTTGTCTAGAACCTGTTTGACCTTCTTGCCTTGAACTTTTGACCTTCTTGCCTTGAACCTATTTGGAATTGAGTCCTACACCATTTTGCAATATGTCCAAAGTTATTGCAATTAAAACACTTGATATTGTAGCCTTTGGATGGTGCCAATATCCTGAATCCTTTCTTGAAATAATTTCCATATCCATTCCTTTCTTGAACCCTGTATTGTGAAGCTCTGTTTTCATGACCATTATGACCATGACTTCTGAATTGTGTAGCTCTAAAACCAAAACCATTTTGCTCATTTTATTTGCACTGAGAAGCTCTATGACCAATCCTGTTGCATAAGAAGCAATGTCCCTAAAAACCATACCTTCTTCCTTTGAAGTTTCTTCTAGCAAAATCAAACTTCTTTGATCCATGGACCCTGCAGTGTATAGCCCTGTGTCCAAATCCATTACAAGAAAAACAATGTCCTTGAAAAGCCCTTTGTTCATGCCTTAGTTCCTCATACCTTTCTTGACCATTATCCCTATGATCATTTTCAACTTGTGCATTGCATCCTTGAACCTTCTTTGTAGTATCTAAATCCTTTTCCTTAATTTCTTCCTTGCTTTCCTCTTCAAGTATTTCTTTTCCTTTTGAACTTGATTCACCTATCTCAAAACAAGATCCAAATTGAATATTTGGAGCCATAGGAACTTTGGAACTTTCTTCATAACACTTATGTGCTTCCTTGCTTTCATTTTTTAGAACTTCCTTTCCTTTTGAGTGTGATTCCCCAAACCTGAAATATGAGACTTTTGGTGCTTTGGAATCTTCCTCTTCTTTCTCTTCATTTGTGTCAAGTAGTAAATTGGCACACATCTCTATAGCCTCTGAAATGCAAGTATCCATTTATGCTGCTTCTTTTTCTTTGGGAACCGGTTCTTCCTTATAGATTTCTGAAATAAAGCCTCCTGATACAAATATAGGTCCTTGTGTACTTATTTTTTATTTCCCTTCTTCATAACCAAGCCCTGTATTTATAAATGGATCTCGTTGTAAATCCAAAAAATTATCCAGAGTTTTTGAATTCCTTTGAAATCATGCTAACTCATTTATGTAGGTCCCCAAAATTTTTTGATCTTCTTCTTCTAACTATTTACACCTTTCTTTCTTCTCCTTCAATTGCTCATAAATAGTGATGTCGAGCTCTTTTGTTTCTTGAAGCTCTTTTTCCAAATCTTGAATGTGTTGATTAAGCATCATTTTGACCTTTTCATTTTCATGCACCTTATTTTCAAGCCTCTTGATTTTCCTTTCCAATCTCCTGATTTTCTTTTCTTGTTTTGTGGATTCCTCTTCTTCATCATCACTGCTGCTAGAATTGTCACTAGAACTGCTGCTAGAACTATTACTGGAACTGTTGCTTTCTTTTTCAACAAATGAACTTTCCTTGTTGCAATTGTTGTAGTATGTGCAATCATCATCTATATGCCCAAAATCTCCACATATGAAGCATTTTAGTATCCTTAGACCCTTCTTGTATCTATTTGCTTGCTCAATGGCTATGGCAAGCTCTTCATGTCTTTCTTCAATAGATATATCCTCTTCTTTAACTTCAATACCTAGGAATAGGTGTTCTTGCCTTTCTTCACTTATTCCAAAGAATGTACATTCTTCTTCATCTGACTGGTTTTCATTGTTGTGAACTGAACCATCACTTGCTTCTTCAATGTAGTAAGATTTCTTTATCTTACGAAAATTTTTTCTTCTTCTCATACCTGTTTTGCTTGTATCTGTCATCTTTGTCATGCTTATGCTTTCCATCTTCTTTTCTTCTATGACCCTATTTTTCATCATCACTATTTTCTTCATGTGGACACTTGTGTGCATAGTGACCAAGATCACCACACTTGTAGCATCTGACTTTCCTCATATCCCTAAAATTCCTTGAGTCCTTATTCCTTTTGATGAAGTTAGCTTCCTCATCATTAACTGGATCTCTATCTATCTCTGGAACCTTCCCTTTCTCTTTCTCTGAAGCCTTGAATGCAATCTCTTTTATTGGAACCTGATGCTTACTCACCCTCATCTCATAAGTTGTGAGAGTTCCTTGTAGTTCTTCCATTGTTAGCTTGTTGATATCCATTGTTTCTTCTATTGTTGAAACCTTTGCATCATACTTCATGGGAAGTGATCTCAAAACCTTTTGAGTAACTTCTGATTCTTTCATCTCAAATCCTAGGCCTCTCATGGTGTTAGTAATCTCATCAACTCGAAGTAAAAACTTTGCAATATCTTCAGAATCTTCCATTTTCAATTCCTCAAATATTTTTCTATGAGTTTGTAGTTTTGACAACTTTACCTTGGAATCTCCTTCATAAGTATTCCGCAACTTGGTCCACATTTCATTAGCTGAATTACATACCATGACCTTTGCAAAATTTGTCTCACGTAGCCCACTCAAAATATAATTTATTGCCCTTGCATTGATCTCAACCAATTTCCTGATAGTCTTATCTACCTCGGGATCACCTTCAACCTTATACTCTTTTTCAACCATCTTCCATACCTCATATCCTTGTGATATCAAGTAGTTCTTCATTCTCATGCTCCAGAAAGCATAATTGTTATCATCAAATAATGGTGCCTTATTTGTAGATGATCCATTCTGTGAAGCCATCTGTGTTCTTGTAGAATCTACCCTCAAGTTGTTAGCCTTTTCTAAGGAACCCACTCTGATACCAATTGAAGAACACAAGCTTATACTGAGAGGGGGGGTGAAAAGTATAGCACCCACTTTTTACTTTCTTTCCAAACCAATATCAATTAATGTCCTTAATTGCAATAACCAAATATAGTAGTGTGCATTAATAACTTAGATAGCAATAGTAAGCAAGAGCACAAGTCACCACACACAATTTGAGACACAAGATTTAACGTGGTTCCCCCAATGTGGGGTACTCCACAAGATAATATCCTTATAATATTTCACATAAAAATAAGGATCCTTATCCAATACAATGATTACTTTGATCTGCTCAAAGCTAGGCAATACACTGATCTGCTCAGGTAGGCAATCCACTGATCTACTCAGCTAGGCAACACATTGATCTTCTCAGGTAGGCAATCCACTGATCTTCTCAGCTAGGCAACACACTGATCTTCTCAGGTAGGCAATCCATTGATCTGCTCAGCTAGGCAACACACTGATCTACTCAGGTAGGCAATCCACTGATCTGCTTAGCTAGGCAACACACTAATTTACTTAGGTAGGCAATCCACTGATCTGCTCATCTAGGCAACACATTGATCTTCTCAGGTAGGCAATCCACTAATCTGCTCAGCTAGGCACTCCACTGATCTGCTCAACAAGCTCACATAGAACTTGTCCAAATCTTCTCAACAAGCTCACATAGAACTTGTCCAAATCTGCTCAACAAGCTCACATAGAACTTGTCCAAATATGCTCAACAAGCTCACATAGAACTTGTCCAAATATGCTCAACAAGCTCACATAGAACTTGTCCAAATTTGCTCAACAAGCTCACACATAACTTGTCCAAATATGCTCAACAAGCTCACATAGAACTTGTCCAAATATTCTCAACAAGCTCACATAGAACTTGTCCAAATTTGCTAAAAAAATTGTCCACAAATCTGTCCATAAATCTATCCCAAAAGCCTTCTCAAAGGCTCAATCAATCATACTCAAGTAGTACTCAAATCTCATCCACAAATATTATGAAGGCAAGGCTCAAATATGAACTCAATAATGAATGGTAATACACTCTTCAAAGGATGACAACTATGATCCACAATGATCTCAACTCAAATCAATCTCATAGAAGCATAAAGAGAATTGTTAGAGACTCAATATGTTCTATACTCAAATCCAATATCTTTCTCAACTCAAGGCAATCTCATAGAAGCATAAAGAGAATTGTTAGAGACTCAATATGTTCTATCCTCAAATCTCAATCTCAACTCAAATCTAGAATATAGAATAGTTTGTTTCATGGAACTTGAACAACCACTTCACACAATCACTTGACTAGGCTCAAACAACTCTTCTCAACCAACTACCACAAGGAACAACTCTTTCTCACAAACCCTAGTCCAAGCATGTATCAACCAACTCAAATGTTTCCAACAATGCTCAACCACAAATCTCACATAACAATGATACTCATGTTCTTCTCAAGTTCAAGTTCTTTGCATAACCAATGGGCTTCAACAACAATGCTAATAAAATATTCTTCACATAACAATGATACTCATGTTCTTTTCAAGTTCTTTGCATAACCAATGGGCTTCAACAACTATGCTTATAAAACAAGGTTTAACCACAACTCTCAAACTAGAAAACCTTGAAGCATTCAACCAACCACTTTCGAAAAGGAAACCACAATCAATCCTTTTCTCTCCAATGATATTTCAGAAATCAACCACCATAATCAATCAATAGGAGAATGTGCCCATACCTTTTATGAAGATGAAGAAACCCCTTTGGAAATCTGCCACACTCAACACACTTTGAAAAAGAACAAAACAACCTTCACTTTGAACCCCTTTACAAAAATAGAAATATCTCTTTACATACACCTTATTTCTCCATCTAATCAAGTTAATCAAATAGCCCTCGAAATAAGCTTTCCAACGATATATAATATGGTATACTTCTAAAAGAGGAAAACACCAGAAATTTCTCTTTTTCTAAAAGTGCATTTCAACCCTTATATCTTGCCTTCCAAGTAAATAAAAATTTAATCAAACATTATTCCCTTAGCATCACCTTATTCCTCCAACATTAGGCAATAATAAAAAATATTCAATAAAATGTTTACTTGCCTCTTAGAGGGAATCGAACCCTCATCATTGCCCACTCAACACCACAACCGTGATGCCAAAGACCATGTGAGCTATCTGCTCACATAGGACAGAGAGCAAAAATGCTCCCTATATTTTGCTGCCCTTGCTCATGCCAAAAATGTGCACCAAATGCTCTTCTTCCACACTCTATGAAAATCGAACCCGGTGGGAATCGAACGCATGCCCTATCACAACCAAAAACTCCACGCTTCCCAAGCTCACCGTTGGACCACGTTGTCACATCGAAGGATTTTGGGGCTTCCACTTTTTGTTCTCTTCGTTCGATGCTTAGACTTTTGAATCGAAAGCCTTTGCATATATATATGCAACCTTCCTTTAATTTCACATACGTCGACACCTTTAATTATTAATTTCCTTTTGATGGCGCATGGTTTTTATGACGTCGACGATGACTTTAATTTTAATTTTAAAATTTTAAAATTTAAATAATTAAAATTTAAACTAAATATTTAAAATTAAATATCTCCATCACCGGGGCACCTTTTTCGATGAAACGAAAAGCCAACCTAGGTTTTAAGAAAAACCCATTTCAAATCTGCCATCCATGGTTTTAAATAAAACCTTTTATTTTGCCTACCTTGGTTTTCACAAAAACCCTGTATATATCCATGCTTTCCAAAATATCATAAATGCTTATTTATGAAATACTTTGGCCACCAAAACTCAATGTGATCCATGTGACATCAATGATCCATGTGACATCAATGACAACATAAAATACCTCAAATTTCCAACACTACCTAGAAGCCTCCAAACGTGAAGTGAGAGAAATATTTCTTCATGATCACAAGATCGAAGGCCAAAAATCTAGAAGATCCCATTGATTTTTATGAACTTGACACCCAAGTTCTAGGAGAACACCCTATGTTAGTTACTCCAGTTGTCCCATCAAGTGTAACATATTCATAGTTAGTTGGTGTGTTTTCTATTCCTTCGACTCTTGCTAGTACAACCACTAGTTTTCTACCTCCCCAACCACACACACCAGTCCACATAGCTCAAAATCCACCACCACAACCACCAAGGTAGTTTCCAGCATATAACCACTCTAGACCTCTAAATCTACCAGCTCAGAACCTGATTCTATAAGCAATGATGAAGGCTTTACCAACTTACAACAGTGCAAGAAAAACAACCTATGAGCATGTTCAAGATGTAGCTACTTTGGAGATAATTCATGGCATCATAGACAAGGATATAATGGTAAGATTGCTTGTTATCTCTCTTCAAGAAAAATTGGTTTATTGGTACCAGTCATTACAACATGTAACTATTACCACTTGGGACTAGTTGGTTGAACTGCTAATCAAAGGGTTCAATGAACAAGTGGATTTTCTCTCCCTGTTGCACCAATTCACTACTATTCAGATGTATCCATAGGAGGAAATCATGGACTTTAATGTCAGGTTCACCCAAACTTGGCATAAGGTTCCTGATGGTCTCCAGTTGACTCCCAAACAAGCAGCCTTTTACTACCCCTGAGCTTTTAACTCTAACATCAATATGGCCATTTGACAGTACAATGTTAATACATTCTTTGATTTGTATTTTATGACACAAAAGGTTGAGGCTGATATGATTGCTATCTGTAATCTTCCACCAAAAATGGCCATGCCTATTTTCATGACCTTTTGTAGTATTTGTATGCTAATGGATATTCTTAGTCTTTGCCCATGTCACCCATGTATTCAATTTCTTCATGGAATATGAGTACATATCAAACCATGATGACAATTTCTATCTCTTAACTCCCTGTTCCAGCCATTCCATAGTTACCAACCCCAGTTCCATTCCTAGCACTACCATCTCCACCTATTCCATTACCATTACCAATGCCCCCAACACCCTCAAATTTTGATCCACAAGATAAGGTACTAAAGGAGTTGCAATCCATGAATTCTTCCATAAGAGCGATGGGTAATGAAATTACGATGATAAAAAGAAAGCAGGCTAAAAGTGATTTTAGACCAAGTAGATCTCAACCGCCATCGATCATCAAATAACAATCAACTACTCCCAATAAAGCTCCTGAAAGGGGTACTACTATTCTTGCAAATGAGGAAGTTGGTTCATCAGAGAAAACATTTTAGTGTTCTACCTATAATGACCCACATGGTGAAGACACCTGCATGGTTCATTTAAACTATGTGCAGACACTGGTGGATAGCTCTTTCGATGGTCAAGTCAACATGATCATGAAAGTTGATCATAACTTCATGGTCCCATATGTGGAACAAGTTTTAGTTCTCACAAGATCTGGAAAAAAACCTGTCACTATAGATCTGACTGAAATGGAGCCATTGAAGGTACCTGCTAAGCATAAGATGTAGAATAAAAAGAAGAAATCTCAAGTGAAAGTGCTTATGCCAGTACCTCAGGAAGATGAGCTCGTCTTGTTGAAGTATCTTTTGCCTACACTTTCAAAGGATAGATTGCAAGAAAAACTGTTAACTTTAAAACCTTCGACTGCACAAGCGCAAACAAAAATAAAAGAGCAGGAAAAAGAGAGGCTCAAATACCTATCTTTGACCAAGCATTAGAGGGTAGAAGCTACCCAATAGTATCGAATCAAGTACAAATCTACTAGTGAAGTAAGGGAGCCCAATGCACAGTCATACAATATTGTTGAAGAACTAAAGAGGATTCCTATCAAGGTGAGTCTCTATGATGCACTGCAAATGCCTAGACAAGTGGACCTATTGCAAGAATCATTGAAATTTATGAAATATAAGAGAAAAAATCCTATGCAGACAGTGCTAGCTCAAATTTTGTCCACTTATACCATGAGAAAAATAGACCTCCCCCATTTTATTTATCTCTCATAATTGAGGATTGGATTGTACACAATTATATGATTGACTCTGGTGCAATGACAACTATCATGCCAAAGGTAATTTATGAAATCATGGGTATGGAATACACAAGAAGCAGCCCAGGTGTCTTGCAATTGGATGGCACTCCTATAAAAAAAATGAGGGTGATCAAAGACATCCCGATTGTCTTACACAACATACCCTAGATAACAGTTATTCAAGAAATTATTGTGGTATATTTGGAGCCATAATTCAGCATGTGCCTATCAAGGGAGTTCACAACCAAGTTAGGAGGCTATTTGTCTCTGGATTATTCTCACCTAGAAATTCCATTTAAAGGGAGGAGAATACAAATTTATAATGAGAAGCCCTCCATGTATCATATTGAAAATATTGAAGAAGAAGAAAAGACTATAGATTTAATAAATATGGTGACTGAAGAACTAGAGGAGATGTATTTTATGGAGGAAGATCTAGATGAGCTTCGTTTAGAGGATGAATTTTCAATGCTCAATTTCAACACGATGATGGAAACTAAAATCAGATGTTACACCATTACTAAGCCTAATAAGGGTGAAGCGAAGGTGTCTAACGATCTAGATTTTTCCCCTGACCAACTGTGGAAAATCTACTTTGAGCTATATGCAAGAATGGTGCCAGATCTGGAATAGTATTTATCTCTCCTTGTGGAATTTAGAAGACATATTCGTACCGGTTGACCTAGAGTTGTATGAACAATATCATCGAGTATGAAGCACTATGCTTAGGCCTAAAGAAAGCAAAAAATATCGATATCAAAAAACTATAGATTTTTAGAGATTTTGAGATTGTCAACCAGGTGACTAGCAAGTGCATTTTGAAGCAGCACTACCTGAAGGTGTATTGCAACAAGGTATGGTATCTGTTTGAGTCATTCATCGCATTGAATGTTCAAGTAGTTTTATGAGAATGAAATTAACATGCAGATATTCTAGCATCTCTTGGTACAAACTTCTCTCTTGTTGAGCATGAGGTAAGAAAACCTAATATTGTGAGGTTAATCTATAGACCTTCAATCGCTAACAAAAATATCTACTTAAAAGTTTTTGAAAATGATGAGCAGATTGTGAATTTTTTTATTAAAGAAGTCGGTAGTGTGGAGGGAATGATGCTAGATGAAGATGAAGCTAAAAATTTAATCCAACTCAAAAATAATCACATCCCAAAAGGATTTATTACTTTTGAGAACCTATTTGACTAGAATGATAGAGCAGAAAAGTGCAGAATCAAAGTGGATGAGAACGAGTATACTGAGCTGAAATTGGAACCTAAAAAAATAATCAAAGTAAAAAAAAATTGCTCTCTAGATTAGCTCAAACAAATTAAAAAGTTATGGTATGAGTTCCCATATATTGTTTCCTGGAGCTATCATTATCTTAAAGGCTACAACAAAGATGTGATCCAACATACTATCGAGTTAAAGGAAGGGGTAAAACCCTTTTTACAGAAGCAACAACTTGTTAATCCAAAGATTGAGGTACTAATGAAGGTGAAGTTACTAAAGATGTTGGAGGAGAAAATCATATATCCTATCAAGCATTTGACCTGGATGGCGAATTTGGTCCTACTATGGAAGAAGAATGGATAAATTTACCTATGCGTGGATTTTTGTAATTTGAATTAGGCATCATTGAAAGACCATTACCCCTTGTCATAGATCGACCAGATCCTTCATGTAGTTGGTGGGGCACAAATATTTTCACTGCTATATGGTTTTTCTTTGACTACAACCAAATCTAGGTAAAGGATGAAGAACAACACAAAATGGTGTTCACTACCAAGTGAGGCACTTTCGCCTACCAACGGATGCCTTTCGATCTGTCAAATACCGATGCTACCTTCTAGAGAGCAATGGACGTAGATTTTGGTGAGTTGTTGAATTACATTATTGTGATATATTTGGATGACATGACTATTTTTTCACATGACAACAAAGATCATGGTTATCACCTGAGATGGGTTTTTAAGAAATATCATCAGTTTGGAATTTCTATCAACCCTAAGAAATCAATTTTTATTGTTAAAGAGGGGAAACTCCTAGGCTATGTAATTTTGAAGGAAGGGTTAGCCATTAATCCTGCCAGAGCTAAAGATCTATTGAAGTTGCCACCAACAAGAAAGAACTACATTTATTTTTTTGTCAAATTAATTTTATTCAAAAGTTCATTGTAGACTTTGTTCAATTCGTGAAGTCGATGACTGAGCTTCTTAAGAAGAATGCATATTTTAAATGGACAAAGCAGAGAAAG
Organism: Wollemia nobilis; assembly: GCA_028583015.1. Taxonomy (NCBI): domain Eukaryota; kingdom Viridiplantae; phylum Streptophyta; class Pinopsida; order Araucariales; family Araucariaceae; genus Wollemia; species Wollemia nobilis. The sequence goes on along the minus strand of JAQPPZ010016467.1, from coordinate 7,755,535 downwards.
TAAGCTTTCAAAGAAATCAAATAAAGAATTGTCCAAGCCCTTATCCTGATAAATCAAGATTATTCAAAGGATTTTATCCTTTACACTATGGGGGGCAATAAAGCTATGCAATTGTGCTCACACAAAAGAGAGATTATGGAAATGAACAACCAATTGATTTCTTGAGCCAAGTCATCCAGCTGCACAAGAAAAAGTATAATTTTATTGAGAAGTAAGTCTATGCGGTTATGAAATAGTTGAAGAAATTATGACACTTTGTTTCGTAGATCAAGACAATTGTTTATGTCATTCATATAGATGTTAGATGCTTCATTATTCAGGGTAAACTTTATGATAAGAGAGCCAATTGGGTTTCCAAAATCTAGGAATTTGATATAGAGATTTGGCCAACTAAGTTGGTCCATGGTTGAGCACTCTACAAAGAGCTTGCTAAGAGTTCTACCTCTCAATCAATTAATCTCAAGTCTTATAATACACTAAGGGAGAGTAATCTCACAAATCAAGCTTCAGTTGGTTGTGACTGGAAAAAGGACCGTATTGAATATTTTAACTCAAGGATATGTCCATCACACCTCAACTCCTCATAGAGAAGGAGACTCAGATTGCAAGCCCTCAAGTATGTGTTGTTTCCAAGCGGCATGTTACATAAAAACATTGATGGAGTCCTTCTCAGATGCATTAAGGAGATATAGAAATAGAAGATTCTAGAGGAGTTTCACTTTGATATGTTAGGCAACCACTATGCAAGAAGACCCATGACACTGTTACATTACAAATATAATAGTCGTCGACTATGTTGCAAATGTATTTTCCAACTGGTTTTATCATCATTATATCTTATTAATTTATCACTTGCGATTATGTAGAGGACTAAGCCCTCCTAGTGGTGAGGACCAACCCTCCTTAAGTGGTAGGATTTAATTATACATTTTATATTCTGCATCGTATAAACAATTGATTGATGATTGGTTGTATTGTCTATGAATTAATTAAATAATTATCACTTCTGATTAAAAGAGCATAGAACGAACTACAAGGGTACTTGTACCCTTGCATGTGGTATCAGGTTGGTTGATATCACACATCGAAGGATAGGCGGTTAGCTGTAGCTTGTGCCAGAAACGTGTTCGCTATCACTAGGTACGTTCAAGAAACCACTGGTCGAGGAAGTTGCTATCGAAGCAGATCGCATAAATGCTAGGAAAAATGATGCAACATGGATGAAATTACATCCAAACCATTTAGAACGTTAGGAAATATATTGTTGAAGCACTGTCAAAACTTGCACATACCAAAAAATAGTGATTGATATACGTGAATAATAACTACATCCCTCATTTCGAGCATTCCAATCAAAGTGCCAATTACTGATATTCACACATCCAAGCGATTTGAGCACAAAGCAACCGAATTCCATGTGGAAAATCTAAACCAAATTACATAGTCTATCCCTACATAGTTGCGAATATTGTAGGCCAATCATAATCAACAATTAAAATCGAAACTCATCTAACCTATGGTACCATTTATTTAAAAAAAATATTGCTCGTGGGATACTTATGCTACATTGATGGTGTAAGGATAGAAAGGGGTTTTATAAAGTTCTCATCGCACCTATTGAGGTGTGACCTTGATCACATGCTATTCTCCCTGTGTGCATGCCAAAACCTTATTGCTCCTTCCATGTTGCTTCATCCTCACTATCGAACGCATGTCTTCTATCGATTCATTGTGTCACTTTGTTCGATCACTTTGAGTCAGGGCATCCTCATCGCATGGTCTTTAGTGTCACCTAGGGTGTCGAGTGAGTGTCGTCTATCGGTTATTTTTATCCTCGTTGTTTTATTGCTTTATCCATATCACTTCGACTCCGTGTCATCCTCTTCGAGCGTATGGTACCGAGTCACCTAGGGTGACGATTCACATGTTGAACTCCATGTCGTCGTCTTCAGTCGTATGGTGGTTTTGGTTATTGAGACACGTATCATATATCGTTTGTATTTTCTCAGTCATGTGGTTTTTAGGATCCCATGTTTCCCTTTCCATTGTTATTGCATGGCAAGTGGTGTATCGCTGAGCCTAACAACAAGTAGTCAAGGTCCAAAACTATTTGTTAGAAGTCACATTCAACACTAGCCATTGGATAATTCAGAAGTAGCCATTAGAACTACAAATTCAATTGAAAATCTAGTCATTGGGAGATCTAGCCATTGAAAAATAAAATATTTTAATTCTGCATCGTAGTTGGAGAGATAGTTGTGCGAAAAAAAAATATTTTTGGAGGAATTAACCAAATTTTTGGTAGAATCTCAAAGATAAAGAAAAATCCTTTAGCCAATATATGAGTAGAAGGTGGACCAAAGGAACAAATGACCGATTAACCAGCTCTAAGAACTCAAATGAAGGGATATTAAAGTCACAAAGAAGACCTCCAAGAAACAAAGGTACACATTATTCTTCTCCTTTACACATTAATAGTTTTGATCTTGATCATCCACTACTTAACACCATGGCATCCAATCCTTCTCCTACTTCTTCCCATGAGAACCTCACACATGAGGAAATAGGAAACCCCAATACCAACACCTCGACTATGCAATCATTAGTAGATAACATGAACATATTGACCATAGTAGTGAACCAACTAGTGGAAAAACAAAGCCAACCAACCCATCCTAACCCAAATCGCTACCATAGACAATGGAACAATGAGGATCAAGATGGAGAAGAAGTCTATGAACAACAAAGAGGTCATAATGATAATACCCAAAATCACTTTCATAGACATAGGTATAATGAGGACCAAGATAGAGATGAAGTTTACCAACAACCAAGAGGTCCTAATGGTGTCAATTTTCCATGCATTGATATGCCCACCTTTGAGGGTCATGATCCACATGGATGGATAGCTAAAATGGAAGGCATTTTAGACCTATATCGAATTTGAGATTCAAAAAAAGTTCCTTTTGTTGCCTCCAAAATAGGTACTGAAGCTTATCAATGGTTTGTATGGCTCAAACATGAGAAGGGAAATACCATCTACTGGGATGATTTCACCAAATATTTTCTTAATAGATTTGACGAAGGATCCTCATATTCATACATGGTGCGGTTGTTATCACTTAAGCAAATAGGATCAATAGTGGATTATATCTTGGAATTTACTAGCCTACTTTCCTATACAAGAAACTTACAATACGATGTGGTGGTATCTACTTTTAGAAATGGGTTGAAAGAGAATATTCAAGTTGAAATCGACCTACAAGATCCATCCTCTTTATATAATTGTATAATGATTGCCAAGTTTTCTAAGAAGAAGGTGCAAATGGGGATATCTATACGATGTGATTCATATGGTCGACCTCAATACCAAAACAACTCCTTTTACAAAAATTACCAACCATCCAGATATATTTGCTATAAATATCACAATCACCATTAAAAATATCAAGCATGTGTACCACGACAGAATTTTCAATGCTAACAAAGAATATGAAGAAATAGAGGATACCAACAAACCTGACTATCCCATAGATGAAGACCAAATTGAACACGAGGAGGCCATAGTTGAGGAAGATACTATGGCAATTTTAGTACATGCTCCTATGGGTTTATTAGCTCACCATACAATCAAGGTATCAGGGTTAATTCGATAAAGGAAGGTAACCATATTAATTTATTCAGGAAGTACTCATAACTTTATTGACACAAATATTGCCAGGGCATTAAACTTGCATATCAACTCCTCCAACCAAGATAAATTTTAAGTTCTAACGGCAAACGAGGGAAGTTCTCAATGTATAGGTAGAACATATTCAATTTCATTGCAAATGGGAAGTTATACTTTGTAGGGTCCTATTTTTTTTATGAATTTAGGGAATTCAAAAATTATCTTGGGAGTGGCATGGTTAGAACAAATGGAAACAACAGTAGGTTTTAATTACATGCAGTTCTTTGTTGAATGGAAAGAAAATGGGAAGACCATTCACCTCCAAGGAATTCCAAAACCCCCATCAAAGATAGTAAGTTTGCATAGCATGGAAAAAATATTAAGAAAAGATAGTTATAGATTCATTGATCAAATTAATTGTATGGAAATGCAAGCACAAGATCCAAAAATCCAATAAGAAGATTTACAAAACATTGTGGCCAACAATGATGAGGTCTTCCAAGAACCAAAAGGAATACCTCCCAAAATATCCCATGACCATGCCATACACCTTGTTATAGGAAGTCTTCCTCCTAATTGTCGTCCTTATCGATATCTCCAACCTCAAAAAATAGAAACTAAGAAAATTGTCCAATAACTATTATAACATGGAGTCATCTATCACATCACTAGTCCCTATTCTTCACCAGTAGTTATGGCTCATCGCAAAGATAATTCTTGGTGTATGTTTTTGGATTTACATCCCCTTAACAAAATCACCATCAAGGATAAATTCCCTATACCTATCATTGATGATTTATTAGATGAACTACATGGTGCAAATTTTTTTACAAAGTTGGACTTGCGTTCAGGGTTTCACCAAATTAGAGTTAGGGAAGAAGATATTCCCAAAACAACTTTTTGTACCCATGAAGGTCACTATGAATTCTTGGTCATGCCTTTTGGTCTCATTAATGCCCCATCCACATTCCAAATCCTCATGAACCATGTGTTTCATCCATTCCTTCACAATTTTATCCTAGTCTTATTCGATGACATACTCATATATAGTAAATCATGGAATGATTATTTGTTGCATGTGGGAAGGGTTATTCATATACTACACAAGGAAAAATTATTTGTCAAACACTCTAAATGATCTTTTGGTGTTCAAGAAGTTGAGTACTTGGGTCATATAGTTTCTCACGAAGGTGTTAAAGTGGATCCCAATAAGATAAAGGTAATTCAAGATTAACCCTTACCTAAAACTATCATAGAAACTGTTGGACATTTTGAGTCCTTAAAGTTAAAGTTGTCATTGATGTCAAGAAATGAAGTCATCATTAAATATCAAAGAATTTGTCAAGAAACAAGTTATTAAAGTTGTCATTGATATTCTGGAAAAAGGCTTCTAATAAATTCAAGATCAAGAGGAACAATGCAAAGGTTAAATGCAAAGGGCTCCATAATATTTTTAAATATTATGTGGAAGCATAAGTTAAAAGGTTTTCATAAAAATCCAAGAAAGTTTATTTACAAATCTAAAGGGAAGTTAAATATTTATTTTATGAATTATTTAAATTCAAAATGAATTTAAATTTTATAAATAAATATTATTTATACCAAAGTGCAAAGTGAAATATGGTTTAAATAAAACCATAGGGTTTAAAGAATTCATTTTTAAAATTTAAATTCAAAAGAATTTAAATATTTTATAAATTAATAAAATTTTAAAGGAAATTTGAGTGTCGACGTCCAAAAAAATTGAGAGTAAATCGAGTACCGACATCATGCATGTTGGAATATATTTAGTATAAAATCTAATGCCTTGTAGGTATTTCAAATTATCCCTTTGCTCGATGATAAAAAACGTGCAATTGTGTTTAAGTTTGTAAGGAAGAAAGAGCAGAGAAAATCTTATTTATGCACCAGCGAACATAGCCAAGATGTGGCTAGAGACATCAAGCATATCAAAGGAGTGGTACAAGGTAGCGATCATAGCCAAGGTGTGACTAGAGACAGCAAACGTAGCCAAGGTGTGGCTAGAGATATCAAACATAGCCAAGGAGTGGTGCAAGGCAGTTAGCATAGCCAAGGTGTGGCTCAAGGCAGTAAACGTAGCCAAGGAGTGGCTCAAGGTCATCTTATCAAGAAAAATATATGGGCATATTTTTCCAAAGTTTACTATGTATCAAACAACATAGCCAAGGTGTGGCCTGAGGTAGCGAACATAGCAAGACGCAGCTTGAGGCAGCGTACGAAGCTAATGCAAGTCATGGCCTAAAGCAGGAGAAGGCGTAAGGTGTGGAGGCTCCAAGGGAGAACACAACTCCATGGTGGTGATAGCCAAGAGGAAGGTGCTTGGAAGAAGAAGCACTTCATGCGTTAATAAAATTAGTAACATTTTATTATTGTGATCTTTAATTTTAATTTAGGCTAAGGTTGAATAAAGGAGAAATAAGGTTGTAATTAATTTAATGAATGCCTAAATTAAAAGGGAGTATTTATTATAAAGTATTGAGGTGAAAAGATTTACTTGTGGGTAAAATAATTTTACCTTAGAAATGGGAAAGATAGATTATTGCAATAATAAGTTTAGAGAGTTATAAGTAGAAATAGCTTTGGGCTTTGAAAATCAAAATAGTGAAGTGACTTATGCTTGAGAGGTGAATATTCAAAATAGTATGGTGTTGGATATAATTTTGAGATTGGAGTAATAAGGTATACTCATGAATTAATATATGTATTATATTGTCATGTAATCCTTTTGATATTGGTAAAGGAATATTGTGTTATTGTAGCAAATTCTTGAAGGTCATCTTATCAAGAAAAGGTATGGGCATATTTTTCCAAAGTTTAAGTTGATTGGTAGTTTTCTGGAAAATAAGTTTGGAGTGAAAATGACTTGATTATGGTTTCCTTTTGAGTATGTTTGAGTGATTGCTTCACGGTTTTCTGGAATAAAGAAGTGTGGTTAAAACCTTGTTTTATAAGCATTTTTGTTGAAGCTATTAGTTGTTTGAAGAAATTGAACTAGGATTTGAGTATCATTGTTATGCAAAGATTGTTTTATAAGCATTGTTGTTGGAGTAAGTTTTTGAACAAAGAACTTGAACTAGGGTTTGAAAAGAATATGAGTATCATTGTTATGTGAGATTTTGTGTTGAGCATTGTTGGAAACATTTTGAGTTGGTGTTTATATACTTGGACTAGGGTTTGTAAGAAATGGGTGTTTTATTAAGTGATTGGTTGAGTAGAGTTGGTTGAGCCTAGTCAAGTGGATGTGTGAAGTGATTGTTTAACTTCCATAAAACAAACTATTCTATATTTTTATTTGAGTTGATAAAATGATTGGGCATTGAGTATAGAACATATTGGGTCTCTAACAATTATCTTTATGTTTCTATGAGATTGAGCAAGTTTTGTGTGGACTTGTTGAGCAGATTTAAGCAAGTTCTATTTGGACTTGTTGAGCAGATTTGAGCAAGTTTTGTGTGGACTTGTTGAGCATATTTGAGCAAGTTCTATGTGGACTTGTTGAGAAGATTTGAGCAATTTATGTGTGGACTTGTTGAGCAAATTTAAGCAAGTTCTCTGTGGACTTTTTGAGCAGATTTAAGCAAGTTCTGTGTGGACTTGTTGAGTAGTTTTGAGCAAGTTCTGTGTGGAATTATTGAGTAGATTTGAGCAAGTTTTGTGTGGACTTGTTGAGCAGATTTAAGCAAGTTCTGTGTGGAATTGTTGAGCAGATTTGAGAAAGTTCTATGTGGATTTTTTGAGCAGATTTAAGTAAGTTTTGTGTGGAATTGTTGAGAAGATTTATGCTATATTGAAGGACTATATTTAGTGTATATTTGAGACAGAACTTTGGAGGTGACAGAGCAAAGAGGACAGTGGTCTCCAGTGGATAGAGATCCATCAGCCAGGGTAGTGAGGACAGGTATTTTGAGTGGGTACAAGAGTCTTCAGTGGAGATAGATCCACAAGCCAATGTAGTGGAGGTAATAGTATTCTAGAGGATCACCAACCAGAGTAGAGGAGAAGGAGTTTTCCTATGCATAAAGATCCATGAACTTGATTTAGGGGATCAACATCTCCTTTGGACAGTGGTCCATAAACATTGTAATAGGGAAAGTATTTCCAAGAGATTGATCGAGAAAATTTTAGTGAAATGTTTTTTTCGTGGAGTAGAACCATGTAAATTATGGTGTCCCTATTGTGTGTGGTGTTTTATACATTGCTTTGATTACTGCTGCTAATATTTCTATCTATACATTGCATAATATTGATTAGGAAAGAAAAGTAAAAAGTGATCTTATACTGTTCAACCCCCACTCTCAGTATAAGTCTGTGTTCTTCAATTGGTATCAGAGCGGGTTCCTTCAGAATATTTTAATAGCTTGAAGGAAAAAGCTAACAAGAACATAATGGATCCTAAGGAGGTGGCCTCCAATAATTCAGCACTAGTATTTGATGGAAGTGACTATATGTATTGGAGTATGATGACAAAGATCTACCTGATGGCACTTGGCAATGACATTTGGGAAGCAGTGAAATTTGGATATGATTCCTTAGTCAATCCTCCTACATATAAGGAAGGTAATATTATACAACACTATAATTCAAAAGCAATGAATGTACTTGTGATAGGTTTGCATAGAATAGAGTCTATGAAAGTTATGCATTGTAAAACTACAAAAGAAATGTGGGATAAATTACAAAATATATATGAAGGAGATAAAAGTATAAAGAAAGCAAATATGCAAAAATGCAAAGGACAAATTGAAGCATTAAGAATGAATGATGAGGAAAATATTAGTGCTTATCTACTTCTAATTTATGAGGTTGTTAATGGTATGCAAGGACTTGGAATGAATATTGATGAATCTAATGTTTGTGATAAAGTATTAAGATCTCTTCCAAAAAGATTTAGTGAATAGTTTTATGCTATAGAAGTGTCAATGGATGGTGATACTTTGACAAGAGATAAGTTTATTGGTATGCTCACAGTATTTAAGATAAGAACAAAAGATCCTATTCTCCAGAAGGAAGCATCATTCAAACCAATCAATAAAAAAAAGGGTAAGAAGTCAGAATCAAGCAACGAGTCATCCAGTGATGAAGAATATAACTATGGTAGAAGATATAAGGACTATAGAAGATCCAAAGATCTAATATATTTTAAGTGCTTCAATTGTGGAAAGTATGGACATTTTGTAATAGATTGTCTAGAACCCAAGAACAACAATGGTGAAGAAAAATAGGATCACAAAAATAGGGAATCGAAAAGATATAGGCACCAGAAGAAAAGAAAGGATGGACAAATCAGACAAGGAAATAAGTTATTTCAAAGGTAAAATAAAAGCTACTATACATATAAGGCGAGTAAGTACTCAAGTGATAGTGATGCTAGTTTTTCAGGCAATGATAGATATGAAGTCCTATTTATGATTGAAGAGAAAGAACTAGTTAAGAAAAGGACTCCAATCATTCTCAAGTGTTTTAGATGTGGTAACTTTGGAAATATTGAAGATAATTGTACAAAGGATGGTTATATTTTTTTGTGATGATGAACATGAAGATACACTTGAAGGACCAGATTAAAATATTCTAATGGCACTAGAAGATGAAAAAGGTGATCCTATAGAAGATAAGCCCAAAGAAAATGAAGATGCGGACAAAGGTAAAAAAATAGAGGAATATTTAGAAAAGGATGGATATGATCTCAAGGGAGAACTTATCTATGCCTTTGAAACAGTAAATAATGTAAGAAATAAAAACTCTAAACTTGAAATTCAATTCCAAGGATATGATGAAGAGATAAGTTTGCTCATAAAGGATTTAGAAAAATTAAAGGCCAAGGCAAAAAGGTTCAAGGATAAGTTAGAAGCAAAGATCTTAGAATGTGAGAAGTTAGCACAAGAAGTAACACTACTAAGAGAAGATTTGGAGGACTCCAAGATCAAGATGAAAGGGTTCAAAAATAGCTCAAAGAACTTGGATAAGTTCATCAAGACATAAAATACTACATCAAGAAAAACAACCCTTCATTTTAAACAAGCTCAAAAGAAATGGGAAGGAGAATCATCCTAAAGTTTTGGAGGAGAAGAAACTTCAGATGAAGATACTTTAAAAGAAGATGGTGTAAAATAAAGTGAGACATCTGAGGATGAGTTGGACAATAGAGAGTTCAACAAAGACAGGAACAATGCACAAAGAAGATACAGATGGAACAACAATCAGAATAGGTCAAGAGAGGCTAAGAGACCTATGAGGCCAAGACAAGGAAAATTCAATGGAATATTTTTTTCATGTCACAGGCTTGGGCACATGGCTTCACATTGTAGGACGTAAGAAAGACAGGAATATGGGAACAGATAGCTTTTCCATGGGTATTTCTACTCATATAATCAGTTTGGTCACAAGGCAATGAATTGCAAGGTTCATGACAGAAGAGGATATGGCTTCACTAGAATAAATACTATGGCATTTGCACCTCCAAGGAATAATAACATTAAGTGTTATAAGTGCAACAATTATGATCACACAACAAAGTGGTGTAGAGCAGACATTCTAGAAACATGTATGAACATAAATAGGAATCGAAATATGAATATGAATAGGATTAGGAACATGGATATGAACAGGAATAGGAACAAGAACATGGATATGAACAAGAACAAGAACAAGAATGAGAACAAGGATGTGAACAGGAAAATGGACATGGAAATAAATAGTCAAAGGAATCAAAAGGATCAGATAAGAAGGAAAGAGGATAAAGGTAAAGAACAATTATTTTTGGGAGTAGAAATACTCCCACCCTATAATTAACCACCTCAAGATGAGGTGGGGGAGGGGCTAAGCTAAGAGGCTCATTCTTAGCCCCGAGCCCCAAAGATGATCCTTTGCCATTGATGTCAAAGGGGGAGAGATTTGAGTAAGGGGGAGATTTTTGAGTAAGAGGGAGAGGCTTGGTATTTGAAGAGAGCATTGAACCAGGGGGAGCAATGTCCCAGGGGGAGCAACACAGAAGAAGAAGTCAAGTTTTTGGTAAAAAAAATTTGGGTTGCCATCAATAAAAAAGGGGGAGATTGTTGGAAATTTTGAGTCCTTAAAGTTAAAGTTGTCATTGATGTCAAGAAATGAAGTCATCATTAAATATCAAGGAATTTGTCAAGAAACAAGTTATCAAAGTTGTCATTGATATTATGGAAAAAGGCTTCTAATAAAGTCAAGATCAAGAGGAACAATGCAAAGGTTAAAGGCAAAGGGCTCCATAATATTTTTAAATATTATGTGGAAGCATAAGTTAAAAGGTTTTCATAAAAACCCAAGAAAGTTTATTTGCAAAGCTAAAGGGAGGTTTAATATTTATTTGATAAATTATTTAAATTCAAAATGAATTTAAATTTTATAAAAAAAATATTATTTATACCAAGGTGCAAAGTGAAATATGGTTTAAATAAAACCATAGGGTTTAAAGAATTAATTTATAAAATTTAAATTCATTTTGAATTTAAATAATTTATCAAATAAATTTTAAACCTCCCTTTAGCTTTGCAAATAAACTTTCTTGGGTTTTTATGAAAACTTTTTAACTTATGCTTCCACATAATATTGAATTTAAATTTTATAAATAAATATTATTTATACCAAGGTGCAAAGTGAAAGATGGTTTAAATAAAACTATAGGGTTTAAAGAATTAATTTATAAAATTTAAATTCAAAAGAATTTAAATATTTTATAATTTATAAAGTTTCAAAGGAAATTTGAGCGCCGACATCCAAAAACGTTGAGAGTAAATCGAGTGTCGACGTCATGCATGGTGGAAGAGATTTAGTATAAAAGCTAATGCCTTGGAGGTATTTCAAATTATCCCTTTGCTCGATGATAAAAAATGTGCAATTGTGTTTAAGTTTGTAAGGAAGAAAGAGCAGCAAAAATCTTGTTTATGCACAAGCGAACGTAGCCAAGGTGTGGCTAGAGATAGCAAGCATAGCCAAGGAGTGGCACAAGGTAGTGAGCGTAGCCAAGGAATGGCTAGAGACAACGAACGTAGCCAAGGTGTGTCTAGAGATAGCAAACGTAGCCAAGGAGTGGCGCAAGACAGCGAGTGTGGCCAAGATGTGGTTCAAGGCAGTAAATGTAGCCAAGGAGTGTCTAAAGGTAAAAAATGTAGCCAAGGAGTGGCAAAAGACATCTAAAATAGCCAAGGTGTGGCCTGAGATAGCGAACATAGCAAGATGTGGCTTGAGACAGCGAATGAATCCAAGGTGAGGCATGGCCTGAAGCAAGTGAAGGCGTAAGGTGTGGAGGCTCGAAGGGAGAACGCAGCTCCACGATGGTGACAACAACGAGGAAGGCACTTGGAAGAAGAAGCACTTCATGCATTAATAAAATTGGTAACATTTTATTATTGTGATCTTTAATTTTAATTTAGGCTAAGGTTGAATAAAGAAGAAATAAGGTTGTAATTAATTTAATGAATGCCTAAATTAAAAAGAAGTATTTATTATAAAGTATTGAGGTGAAAATATTTACTTGTGGGTAAAATACTTTTACCTTAGAAAAGAGAAAGATAGATTATTGCGATATTAAGTTTAGGGAGTTATAAGTAGAAATAGCTTTGGGCTTTAAAAATTAAAATAGTGAAGTGACTTATGCTTGAGAGGTGACTATTCAAAATAGTATGGTGTTGGATATTATTTTGATATTGGAGTTATAAGGTATACTCATGAATTAATATATGCATATATTGTCATCTAATCCTTTTCATAATGGCAAAGGAATATTGTGTTATTGTGGCAAATTCTTGAAGGTCATCTTATCAAGAAAAATATATGGGCATATTTTTCCAAAGTTTAAGTTGATTGGTTGTTTTATGGAAAATAAGTTTGGAGTGAAAAGGACTTGATTAGGGTTTCCTTTTGAGTATGTTTGACTGATTGCTTCAAGGTTTTTTGGAATAAAGAAGTGTGGTTAAACCTTGTTTTATAAGCATTGTTGTTGAAGATATTAGTTGTGTGAAGAACTTGAACTAGGTTTTGAGTATCATTGTTATGTGAATATTGTTTTATAAGTATTGTTGTTGAAGTAAGTTGTTGAGCAAAGAACTTGAACTAGGGTTTGAAAAGAACATGAGTATCATTTTTATGTGAGATTTATTGTTGAGCATTGTTGGAAATATTTTGAGTTGGTGTTTATATACTTGGACTAGGGTTTGTAAGAAAGGGGTGTTTCATTAAGTGATTTGTTGAGTAGAGTTGGTTGAGCCTAGTCAAGTGGATGTGTGAAGTGATTGTTCAAGTTCCATAAAACAGACTATTCTATATTCTGATTTGAGTTGAGAAAGTGATTGGGCATTGAGTATAGAATATATTGGGTCTCTAACAATTCTCTTTATGTTTCTATGAGATTGAGAAAGTTATGTGTCGACTTTTTGAGCAGATTTAAGCAAGTTATGTGTGGACTTGTTGAGTAGATTTGAGCAAGTTCTGTGTGGACTTGTTGAGCATAGTCTGTGTGGATTTGTTGAGCAGATTTTAGCAAGTTCTATGTGGACTTGTTGAGAAGATTTAAGAAAGTTTTGTGTGGACTTGTTGAGAAGATTTAAGCAAGTTTAGTTTGGATTTGTTGAGCATATTTGAGCAAGTTTTGTGTGGACTTGTTGGGAAGATTTAAGCAAGTTCTATGTGGACTTGTTGAGAAGATTTGAGCAAGTTCTATGTGGACTTTTTGAGCAGATTTAAGCAAGTTTTGTGTGGATTTTTTGAGCATATTTATGCTAGATCGAAGGACTGTGTTTAGTGTAGATTTGAAATAGAGCTTTGGATGTGATAGAGAAAATAGGATAGTGATCTCCAGTGGATATAGATCCATAAGCTAGGGTATTGAGGATAGGTCTTCTGAGTTGGGATAAGAGTCTTCAGTGGAGAGAGATCCACAAGCCAATGCGGTGGAGGTAGTAGTCTTCTAGAGGATCACTAGCCAGAGTAGAGGAGAAGTAGTTCTCCTATGGATATAGATCCACAAACTTGATTTAGGGGATCAACATATCCTTTGGAAAGATGTCCATAAACATTGTAATAGGAAAAGGATTCCCAAGATATTTATCGAGAAAATTTTAGTGAAATATTTTCTCCATGGAGTAGCCCACATTGGGTAAACCACGTAAATTGTGGTATCTCTATTGTGTGTGGTGTTTTGTACATTGCTTTATTTACTACTACTAATATTTCTATCTAAAAATTGCATAATATTGATTGGGAAAGAAAAGTAAAAAGTGGTCGTATACTATTCACCCCCCCTCTCAGTATAAGCTTGTGTTCTTCAGAAACTTCATGGTTTTTTGTGTTTCATGGGATACTATCGCAATTTTGTACGTAAATATAGAAAAATTATAGCTCCTCTCATAGATCTTATAAAAAAGGATGATTTTCATTGGTCGGACGCATCTACTCAAGCCTTTGAGGCTCTCAAAGAATCAATGTGCACTAATCTAGTATTGGCAACTCCGGATTTTCACAAACCATTTGTGACCGAATGTGATGCTTCAGGAATGGGTATTGGGGTAGTATTAATGCAATAAGGTCATCCCTTGGCATTCAAAAGTAAACAACTTTCAAATTTTTTTTGGGGAAGATCCACATATGAGAAGGAAATGTTGGCTATTCTACATATAGTGGATAAATGGAGACACTACTTAATCAGTAGTCACTTCATTATTAAAACTGATCATAGTAGCCTCAAGCACTCTCTTGAACAACGATTTTCTTATCCAGAACAAAACAAGTGGTTAACAAAATTGTTGGGATATGATTTCATTATTGAGTACAAGAAAGGGAAATAAAATGTGGTAGAAGATGCATTATCATGCAAATATGAAGATGAAGTTTTTATTAATGCTATTTCAGGTCCTTTTTCTCAATGGGTATCTCAACTATAGGAAGAATGGTTGTCCAATACAAAAACTACTCAAATAATTCAATATTTGTTGTTGGGTTCATCCAAGAATCCTCTTCTTTCCTATGAAGACAAGATATTAAGAAGGAAGAATCGCATTTACATTCCACACACTTCTATAATCAAATAAAGAATTCTAGATGAGTCACATGCTTCTCCATCAGTAGGACATTCAGTTTTTTTGAAAACTTACATGCATATTAAACAATCCTTTTGTTGGAAAGGATTAAAAGTAGAGGGAAAACAATGGTTGGTTGAATGTGAAGTATGCCAACACAATAATGGAAAAATAATCAAATCACCAAGGTTTCTTCAACCATTACCCATTCCAAATCATTAGTGGGAACATATTTCAATGGATTTTATTGAAGGTCTTCCTAATTCAGAAGGCAAAATAGTAATTTTCATGGTATTAGATTGCCTATCCAAATATGCTCACTTCCAGGCTCTACAACATCTATTTTCAGCAAGCAAAGTGGCTAAGGTATTTATTGACTCAATTTTCAAATTTTATGGAATGCCAAAAAATATTGTAAGTGATCCCATATTTACTAGTAACTTTTGGAAATAATTATTTCAACTTAGTGGTACCAAATTAAATATTTCCTCTGCATACCATCCACAAACAGATATCCAAAATGAGGTATTTAATAAATATTTGGGTACCCACCTAAGATGTTTTATTAAAGATAAACAATATCAATGGATTCAGTGGCTTTGTTTTGGCAGAATGGTGGTACAACACTTCGCACCATTATTCCATTAAGATGTCTCCCTTTGAAGCATTATATGGAATTAAGCCACCAACAATAGTAGATTATGTACCAGGATATTCCAAAGTGGCCCAAGTAGATGATTGGTTTCAACACCAATAGTCCATGCTCACCATTCTCAAAGATAATTTGGCTTAAGCACAAAATTGTATGAAGCAGCAACAAGACACACATCGCTTGAAAATATAATTCAATATTAGTGATATGGTGTTCCTGCATTTGCAACCCTACAAACAATTGTCATTGAAGATAAAGATAAAAAAAAAGTTGTCTCCATGATTTTATGGCCCTTACAAACTAGTGTGTCGCATTGGTGAAGTGGCATATCAATTAGAGCTTCTTCCCTTATCTCATATACATCCAATATTTCATGTTTCCTGTCTCAAAAAGGTGATTATCCAAAAAGTACAATCTCAATCAAAATTACCTATACTTGATCATGAAGGACATATATATCTCCAGCCTAAAGCAATTTACAAAGCTAAACACACATGCTGAGATCGTGTCACATCCAGGAATTTCTCACAAAATGGTAGGACCTACCGGGAGAAGATGCTACATGGGAACCTAAAAGTATTTTCTAGACATTTTTAGCTTTGAGGACAAATATTTCTGAGGAGGGGAGCCATGTTACATTCCAAATATAATAGTCAGCATCTATGTTGCAAATGTATTTTAATTATTATTTATAGGTTAGCTATCCAATTGGTTTTATCATTATTATATCTTATTAATTTATCACTTGCGATTACATAGAGGACTGATCCCTCCTAGTGGTTATGACCAACCCTCCTTAAGTGGTAGGATTTAATTATACATTTCATATTCTGCATCGTGTAAACAATCGATTGATGATTTGTTGTATTTTTTGTGAATTAATTAAATAATTATCGCTTTTGATTAGAAGGGTGTAGCACAACCTACAAGGGTACTTGTACTTAAGATCATTAGAGCTGACTATTTCTAGCCTACTCTTTTTTCATATGCATTCAAAGTTAGTCATAACTATGATAGCTGCTATAGATATATCAATAGAAGCAGGAAGACATCTTTGCCCCTTCATCCCATACAAGTCGAAGCACCATTTCAATAATGGGGTTTAGACTTTATTGGGGTTATTGATCCTAGTTCTTCTACCCAACACAAGTACATTATGATAGCAATAGACTATTTCACCAGATGGGTATAGTCCATTTCGACTAAGAAAGTAGATCAAGCCACAATTATCTCCTTTCTGGATGGGTTAATTACCCACTTTGGCATCCCATATGCAATTGTGATAGATAATGGGACCCCATTCATTGGTACTAATATTAGTGAATTCACAAGTAAGTATGGAATTTATATGAAAAAAATCTTCTAACTACTATTCGCAAGGGAATGATTTGGCTGAATCTACAAATAAAAACTTGTTGAGAATTTTAAAGAGGATCCTTGGATACAACAAGAGGAGTTGGCATCTACTGCTGAACTAAGCCTTATAGGCAGATTGCATCTCGATCAAGAAATCAATCAAGGCTTCCCCTTATTATCTAGTGTATAGTAAGGAGGTAGTTTTGAAGAACACAAGCTTATACTAAGAGGGGAGAGGTGAACAGTATAAGACCACTTTTTAATTTCTTTCCAAATCAATATCAATTAATGTCCTTAATTGCAATAACCAAATATAGCAGTGTGCATTAATAACTCAGATAGTAGTAGTAAGCAAGAGCACAAGTCACCACACACAATTAAGACACAAGATTTAACATGGTTCCCCTAATGTGGTGTACTCCACAAGATAATCTCCTTATAATATTTCACACAGAAATAAGGATCCTTATACAATACAATGATTTCTTTTATCTTCTCAAAGCTAGGTAATAACAAGTTCACACAGAACTTGTCCAAATATGAATAACAAGCTCACACAGAACTTGTCCAAAACTAAATAACAAGTTCACACAATTTTTGTCCAAATATGAATAACAAGCTCACATAGAACTTGTCCAAAACTGCTCTAGCAAGCTCATCAAGAACTTTCCCAAATATTCTCTAGCAAGCTCACCAAAAACTTGCCCAAATATAATCTAGCAAGCTCACCAAGAACTTGCTCAAATCTATCCTCAAATTTATCCCAAAACTGTCCACAAAGTTTTCTACAAAGTTGTCCCAAAACTATCCACAAATTTGTCCCAAAATTGTCCACAAATCTGTCCACAAAGCTGTCCCAAGCTGTCCCAAAGCTATCCACAAAGTTGTCCTAAAACTGTCCACAAAGCTATCCCAAAACTATCCACAAAGTTGTCCCAAAACTATCCACAAAGTTATCCCAAAACTGTCCACAAAGGCCTTCTCAAAGGCTCAATCAATCATGCACAAGTAGCACTCAAATATCATCCACAAATCTATCAAGGCAAAGATTTAAATATGAAATCAAAAATGAATGGCAATGTACTCTTCAATTGATGACAACAATGATCCACAATGATCTCAACTCAACTCAACTCAAATCAACTCATAGAAGCATAAAGAGAATTTTTAGAGACTCAATATGTTCTAACCTCAATCTCTACTCAATTCAACTCAAATCAATCTCAACTCAACTCAATTCAACTCATAGAAGCATAAAGATAATTTTTAGAGACTCAATATGTTCTAATATCACTCTCAACTCAAATCAGAATTATGGAATAGTTTGTTTCATGGAACTTGACCAATCACCTCACACAATCACTTGACTAGGCTCAATCAACTCAACTCAACCAATCACCACAAGGGACTAATATTTCTCACAAAAACCCTAGTACAAGAATATATCAACCAACTCAAATGTTTCCAACAATGCTCAACCACAAATCTCACATAACAATGATACTCATGTTCTTTTCAAGTTATTTCACAACCAATGGGCTTCAATGACTATGCTTATAAAACAAGGTTTAAACACAACTCTCAAACTAGAAAACCTTGAAGCATTCAACCAACCAATTTCGAAAAGGAAACCACAATCAATCCTTTTCACTCAAATGATATTTCAGAAATCAACCACCATAAAAAATCAATAGGAGAATGTGCCCATACCTTTTTGATGCAAAGAAGTTGTCCATAAAATCTACCACACTAAACACAACTTTCCTTTCCAATATTAATAAGGGTTAGTGGACTTCAAATAATAATCACAAGATAAGCATAACTCAATTTACACCTTTTTACTCCAACATAATAAACACATCCACCAAAGTCCTTTTTAATAAAAACCCTTATCAAAATTAATAATCAACAAGGCTCTCAAAAAATATTTTATAACAACTCCTTATTTCTCCTAAATCTTAATTTTTCAATTTCATGAATATCAAATTAAATCAACAACTCATCCACCTCTGAAATAATAATCACAGCCCTTATAAAAATAAAATTTAATTAAAAACTTTAATTATTCCTTAACCACCTTATAACTCCTATCCTAGGGCATCAACGAAATTAATTTGAGCAAAACATAATTACCTCCTCAAGGGGATTCAAACCCCCAACTTGCACACACCACGAGTGCCTTAGCCATGGCTAAGGTTGCCACACGAGCTAGCTGCTCATTCAAAAGGAAAAGGCACAACATGCCTTAAGTCCTTCCTCCCTTCCATGCAAACCAAAAGCGCTTCGAGCGCTTTCCTTCCAATGCCTTCGAATGCAATCAAGGAGATTTGAACCTTGACGTAAAGTGTTGCCACACACCTTAACAAAAATCCAATTACCAATGTGCCACTCTACCCATAATGTCTTGGGCTTTCGACCAACCTTGGATTTATTCATTTTATCCCTTTTCAAAATGATTTTCGCACGAGCTCTCTTCGGATGCTTAGCCAACGATTAACACAAGCAAGGATTAATTTCAAATGAACCTTAGGATCCCCCTTTATATAGTCTTCTCCTCATTTTCGATGACGTCGGTGCATTATTGATTTTACCTCTTTCTTTAGATGTTGGCGCTAACTTTAATTTTAATTTTAAATAATTAAAATTTAAACTAAATATTTAAAATTAAATATCTCCATCACCGGGGCACCTTTTTCGACGAAACACAAGGCCAACCTGGGTTTTAAGAAAAATCCATTTCAAATCTGCCATCCATAGGTTTAAATAAAACATTTTATTTTGCCTACCTTGGTTTTCACAAAAACCTTGAATTTATCCATGATTTTCAAAATATCATCTGCCCACCAAAACTCAATGTGATCCATATGACGTCAATGACAATATAAAATAACTCAAATTGCCAACAAGTTTTTCCTATACACATTGAGTTACCTATCCTTCGAACCTTGCAGATGCTCACCGATGAGAATGATGAATTTGACCCTATGAGCGCCAAACTAGCACAACTCCTACAACTAGAAGAAGAAAGAGAGAAGGCATACAATGCTTTCATGGAACATGCCAGGATGACACAAAAATGGTTC
Organism: Wollemia nobilis; assembly: GCA_028583015.1. Classification (NCBI taxonomy): domain Eukaryota; kingdom Viridiplantae; phylum Streptophyta; class Pinopsida; order Araucariales; family Araucariaceae; genus Wollemia; species Wollemia nobilis. Next base: position 7,735,714 of record JAQPPZ010016467.1, on the reverse strand, counting down.
AACAAGAAGACATCTAAAAGGGTATTTAAAGTCGGTGATCTGGTGTTAAAATAGAACGTGGATAAAGCAAAGCCTAGCAAGCATCATAAGTTCAAAGCTATATGGGAAGGTCCATTTCAGATTTTGGGGGTGAACTCAGTTAATGCCTATTATCTTTAGGATATGGATGGCCGAGAATTATCAATTTCGATAAATGGTCTTCATTTGAAGGCCTATTATCGCTGAAATTTTCAAGAACAAGTATGTATATATGTACAAATGTTATTTTATTTTTCAAATATTTTATGCTTATAAAAAAATAAAAATAAAAATGAGTGATCTTATTCTACCCCTAACAAGTGATTTCGCCCCGAAAGCACGTCCTCAGTGGTGAAAATTAATTTCACCCCGAAAAGGGTTTTCAAGGCCTCATTTTTAATTTTAGAGCGAAAATCATTAAAATAGCTCTTTGGCAAAGTGAGTTCGGGAGAAAAGCAAAATTATTTTATTAACGGAGTAAAAAGGGGAGGAATAACCATATAATATAAATATATATATATATATATATATAGAGAAAAATAAGTTTTAATTTCACCCCAAGTTTTAATTTCGCCATGCAGTTTTTATTTTGGGGTGAAATGCAATTTCGGAGCGAAACTCCTAGAATGGAAAAGCAAAAAGAAATAAAAATCACATGCTTTTTAAAGACTCCCAGTTTAAAAGATATTTTCGGCAAAAGAAGGGCGAAATTAATTTTTAAATTGCTTTTCCGGTAAAAGCTCTGGCAGTTAAAAGCTTGTTTTTTTAGCAAGGCGCTTTTTTGGGATGAAATTGGAGAAGAAGAATTATTTTAAAAGGGCAACCAAGCTTATGAATTCACCAAGCAAATAGGGAGGATGATTTTCGAGCACCGATTGAATAAAGAAGCAAGTTGTAGAGTTGTTTTCACCTAGTGAATATTTTTGGCAAAAGAAGTACGCCCATTGAATGCTTTTGCCGGTACAAGATGATTTCGGAGCGCCCAAGTGACGTTTTCAGTGGAAGGGTGCACCCAAGGTAGATTAATTTTACCCATTCACCCTAGATTGATGATTTGACATCCTTGAGTGGTAGAATTGATTGATTTTCATCCCGAAGGGCATCCATCATTGACACATGGCATTTATCATTCCCAGTATTAGCCGTTGACATCCAGGTTGCGCTTTTCAAGATAAAAGGTGGCCAAGCACAAGGTTTGAGGAAGATTTTGAGTGAAAAGGAAGTTAATGATAGTTAAAAAATTATTAAAAATCATGTCTAGCAAGAGGATCAAGGTGCACGTTCGCCCAACTTCTTCGAAAATCAGCACATGCATTAAATCCGATAGTTGAAGGTGCAATTTATAAATTTGGTGCATCCACGACTTGGAGGTAATTTTTTATATATTTTCTAGAGCATTGTCGCATCTGGTTGCTTGATTGTAGGAATTACAAGGCACCCAAGAGTTGTTGAAGATGGGGAGAAAAATTGTAGAGCCAAATAGCGCTACTAAGCCAAAGAAGGTGCATAAAAAAGTTGAGGGAGGAAAGAAGTCCAAAAAAGCTAAGCAAAATGAAAATATTGACCTGGATCCATATTTCGATGTGCTAGCTCAGGTTGGAGATTGCATTATTTTAAATAAAGGCATTGAGAAATTGTGCCAGGACGTAGATGTTGCAGTCAGATAGGGGTTGACGCCAGAAAGCCCTCTCACTATCGCATATCACGCTCAACTTTTCTAGTATTTGTGCACATCGGTTCATTTTTACCTAGAGTTGGTGGAGGCAATTTCAATATTTTATAATCCCGACACTAGAGCTATCCAGAACACAAAAGGAGAAGTATTATTTACTATTTCATCCGATGATGTCCGAGAGGCATTTGCTTGTGGGATTAAACCTCCTTCTGATTTTGTTTTTAAGAGATTGCATCTTGGAAAATAGGAGGAGAAGTATCAATCGATAATAATGTTGCACCATTTTATGGAGACCCAGCTGATAAAGATGCCCTAGCATGGTGAATTGTTGACTTTATCGAAGCCATTAATAGATTTCAAGAGTCTAGATTTATTTTCTATGGTGGCTTGGGTTGTGGGTCTCTCGATTGATTCAACAGTGCACAAGTGGTAGGAGATATTGGTGCAGTGCATTTCTCAAGTCGAATTCTATGCCCCTACTACAATGACGGTGAGGAAAAACCTGATTTTCTTTGATTGGGCTGACTATATTACTAGAAGGATGCATTCCCAGCTGGAGAAAATGCAGAGTGAAGAAACCATGGTGTTCAAGCACACATCATTCTTAATATGGTATTTCTTCTTTCACATGTATCAAAAATTTTCCTTCATAGCAGTTAGGCAGGTTGACAGAGAAAATAGGAGATTGCCAGTATATTTGTGGACCTCTAGCTTGTCAAGAAAAGAATCATTTTATAATTTTAACCGCATGTTTGTGGGCCCTATCCTGGAGCTAATTTTTGGAAAATGTGAGAGGGTACCAAGGGCGATGAGAGAGGAAATCGTCCAAAAGGAGAAGGGCGATATATTTTTGCTAATGTAGGGTGTCATTCTGTACATTTTTGGCTATACTGGAAAGCCATTTCTTCTTTCGTATTTTGCCATGGGACACCTTTTTACGTTGGAAGTCGTTCACCAGCATGACTTTATCAATGATGTTTATGGGGTAGGACGAGGAAAAAGAACCATGTGCACTATGCCTTTTCACTTTGGAGGCATTGAGGTGAGCCAAGTGGGCCAGAATAAGTTAATTACCGAAGCCCTCTATGACATTGGTATGGTGGAGTTGCCGCAGTGATGGAAGTACGATCCTTTGGGTCACTTCATGGTGCTAATTTAGGCCAAGAAGTTTCATTGTTGCCCTAGGCCAGACATTGAGCGACACCAAAATAATTTGGAGGGGCATGATTTGGAATGGCATGTGGAAAATATGATGTCGCTCCCACCATGGCATGACTTTTATGAGATGGAGGCCGAGTACAACCCTATAATGCATAAGCATCAGATTCCTCCTCCAGGGTTATTCAATCAGATGAAGGAGCAACTTTCCAATTGGTCTGAAGAGAAGATTACTAACTGGTGGATTATGAGGGCCCATCGAGGGAAAATTGGGTCGCCATACGACTTGGTGATGGATGAAATGTTTTTGGATATTTATGATGAGTTTTACACCAGTTATCAGTCGATCACTTTTGTTGGTATTGTACCTCAAAGTTTTCAAAAATCCAATAGTGAGGAGAGTGTGGCCAAAAAAGAACAACTCGTGATGCAAGAGGTACCACTTGTAGAAAAAAATAAGGACAAGTGTCAGAGGAGCCACTGCAACATCGGGTGAGAAGTAAGTGGGAAAAATTGCCCATTATAAATATCTCCAAAAAGCTGAGGATTGGCGCAGTTTCGTCAAACCCTCCTCCTATAGTTTTGGTTGTACAGATAGAAGTGTTAGAGGCTATCCCCTTGGTCTAGATAGAGCCATTGGGCCAAAGTGCTAAGATTATCAATCTTGAGGAGGACATTGTGGTGGAACCAAAGGACCAGGCAAAAAAGGAGCCAGTGTCACAACCACTTTCACCCTCATTGGCTCAAACAATGTCAAAGCCCGAAGGTATATTTTCTCTCTCTTCTCTCATTCTTGAGCAGTTGGTGACTGTCATTTCTCATCCTCTAGTTTCTACTTATGTTTCACCTCCATTTGGTATGCCTTCCACCTCAATTTCACTTCCTATCTCTTAGCCACCAGTCACCAATGCTCCCTCTTCTTCTATTCTCATTTCTTCTACTTCCCTTTCTTTCAGTTCTTTTGCATCCATCCCAAACCCATTTTTGCTTCTTGTATCTTCCATTCCAGTAACCTCCACTATGGTTGTAAGCACACAAGCTCCTCCTCGAGTGAGTGTGACCATAGTCGAACCTATTTCTTCCATTTCCATGACCACCTCCATTTCATCAACCATTCCCACTATGCTAGTTTCCACTTCCCTCAAGTCGAATCCACAATAGGCTCATTTCCCTTTTACCCCATTTTTGGAGCTATAGGTGTTGCCTGAATTAGAGATGGAGGTTGTACCTAAAACAACCTATTGTAGCAAAGATCATCCAAGCTCACCTCTGATTTCATCACAGTGGTTGAAGAGTCATAAAATAAGGGAGGCTCTGGCACTAACAAAGCCATTGAAGAAATTTTATTTTGATCCTAACACTATGGAAGCCCACACCGTGAAAATATTTCCTTGGGTCCAAAAGCCTCAAGGAGAGATGGCTCTAAGTGACTACACTTATGAGCTCATCATCGAGGACCTTACAAATATCGACACTACGGAGAATATGGGGAACATTCAAGTAGATACGAGCTCCTTGTACCTACATGGTGAGCACTATAAGAAGAGCTTTTTTGAGGTTGAGGTGAAGATCATTGAGTTGGAGGAGACTTTGGCTAAAAATCAAGCACAATTGGAATCTGCAAAGTCCAAGGTGACTCTTTGGTAGAAGAAGGTGGAATATTTGGAGGAGATAGTTCAAAAGCACCAGGAGGCCAAGGAAGGAGTAGAACAATAGGTTCAGGCCTTGGAAGGCCAACTCTAGAGTTTGCAGGATCAGCTAGCCATGAAGGCAACACAGGTGATTATTTTGACCAAGGAAAAGGTTAAGGAGGCACACAACCAGTTGCTTGTTGACTGTAAAACCATGGCGACGAAGGTGACATAGGTCCTCATGTACCTTTAGGAGATACATACAATCATCTCGTATGGTCGACATGTAGTGGAGTATGGCGAAGAGCACCTAGAGCCCATCCTGGTAAAGGTGATGCAAATTCAGGCGTTGGCTAGATTGGATCTCAGATTTTGTCCCATGAGCAACATGGCCCAAGCTTGGGAAAATGCTAAAGTTATACTACACTAGTATTTTTCTAAGCTGGATCAGGTTAAGGAGGCTCGTAAGCTACTCGATGTGTTTGAGTAGGAGAAAAGAGTTTCAACACTCTACTTTAATGCAGTGGCTGATAATGGTTTCCCTAGTTTCACTGATGATAAGGGGAACATTCTGTCAAAGGAGGACCTAGAAGTAGTATGGGAAATTTTTGTTGATGATGCCTCAAAAATCAATGATTGGGACGAGCCTCTCACTGAAGACCATGTGCTACCCCTGATGAGGAAACTTACAAGCATTGAATATGGTTTGTTGGAGCTCAGCCAACGAGCAAATTACATTGATATGGAGCAAGTGGAGACTTTCAGGTACCTTTTGGATTCACTTAATAACCCAAAGTTGATTAGTGGAGATGCTTGGTCCGAGGTCGTTGTAGTGTTCGAGGCTACAATTGAGCATATTTTAGAGTAGGAAGAAGCTACAATAAAGGAAGCCAAGGAGCATAATATCGAAGCAAGAAATAAGCAATCTGATGCACCAAGCGAAGCTAACACCTGAGCCCAATGGATGAAGGCATGGGGTTGATTGCATCCATGCGAGTTGGATACCCCGAGAGCCACCAGAAATATTGGCAATTTTATCACCTTGCCACATTAAAATTTTGATTAAAATTTTGTTGATGGTTTTTATTGTAAAAAGGTGAAGTATAATGAATAATGTAGCACTTCATATTTTTGCCAATATATTTTGTTGCAATTATTTTTGTTTCAATCCTCTCCTTTAAATTTTCATTGACACTACATCGAGAAATAATGGAGTTTTAAAAATAGAATTAATGTCATGGATAAAAGGAACAGAGAAATGAGGTTAGATGTTTGCAGAGAGCAAAGAGCATTGGCAGCACCGACAGGAAAAGAAAGAGAAGTGAGTTCACCCCGAGAGAGAGGCAAAAGTCATTTTCGCCCTCCTTGGGGGTAAAAAATAGTAGCAAAAGTGATTGCACCCAAAAGAATCAAAATCGCTCAAAAAATGTCCAAGGGAAGAAAATGAGTGCAAAAGATGTGTTTTCACCCAAAATTAGCATAAAAAGTAGTTTCACCTCAAGGAGGGGTGAAACTCCTTTTTTGCCCCTCCTTGGGGTGAACGTCAGTTTAAAATAAAAGCGGGCAAAAAATTGTGATGCCATGGAGTTGAAAGGCACCAGACAGTTGCGAGGGTAAACAAGCCCATGAAACGTCATGCAAGAAAAGGCACAAACTGGTCAAAGAAAAGGTCAAAGGTAAGTTCACCCCAAAGGAGGGGTGAAAATCCTTTTTGCCTCTTTTTGGGGTGAAACTTAATTTAAAATGACTAGACGATTGTGGGCCCACCATTGGTAAGACAAGAACAAAGAGTTAAGGTTCGTTCACCCCAAAGGAGGGGCGAAAATCCTTTTCGTCCCTCTTTGGGGTGAACATTGTTTTAAAGAGCAAGTGGCTACGTCAGCAAGAAGAGCTGGCAAGTTAAAGTCAAAAAGGGCTTTCACCCCAAGTGGGGGGTGAAACTCCCTTTCACCCCTCCTTGGGGCAAAACATAGCATGAGGAAGAGTTTAAAAGGTAGCGCATCATGGGCCCGGTGTTGATGAATCAAAGCAGGTTTTAAAGAGGGCTTTCACCCCAAAGGAGGGGTAAAAATCCTTTTCGCCCCTCTTTGGGGTGAACATAAATATTAAAAGCACAAGACCACGATAATTAAAAGGTTGAAAGGTCAAAAAGGACTTTCACCCCAAGTGGGGGGTGAAACTCCCTTTCGCCCCTCCTTGGGGTGAAACCATATTAAAAGGGTAGGGGCACCAATTGCAATTGAGAGGCATGGGTCCCTCTTTCAACTCGTCTTGGAATTTTTACTCATGCTAGGGGAAACTAATAAACATCGTGGATTTTTGAGTTCAAAGTATTTTTCTACCTTACTAATGATGGAATTAAAATATGGGTGCGCTATTTCGAATGCAAACATGGATGAGGGAGGCATTTCAGCAAAGAGAAAGGTAGGAAGTTATGGATGGATAAGAATGACAAAGGAATAGCATTTCGAGTAAATTGATGTTAGAGGAAAATATGAAGAGGGTGTTTTCACCCACCCTTGTTCCAAAAATATTCTCTCGAAAAGGACCAAGGAACAACAAAATTTAAATTTTGAAGCAAAGTAAGTTGTACTCCCCGGATTACTGCAATATTAAATACCAAAGGGTGAGTTTTGGTCATTTTCAAGGTGCCATCCACCGACTTCTCACCCCTTCTCAAAGCAACATTAATATTCAGTGGACTTTCTTGGCAAGTGTAAATTTCCAAAGCACAAGGGTAACATAGGTTCAATGACCAAGCTCCCAATTTTTAGGTAACTTCGTTGCATCCCAATGCACCGATGCTCGAGGCTATTTTCCATCATTTAATCATGCCAATTTCTCATGTGATTCTCCCACCAAAGCAGGATCATTGTTTCCATGAAGAATGTTTTGACTGGAACATCACTGATGTCGAGGAGGAAATTATTCACGCTAGTTTTTGATCTACCAATATTTTGTTTGTATGTGCATTAAATGAAAGAGGTGCAATCCTCTATAAATACTAAGCATTTTCATGTAAGAAAGGAGGATGGACACTCTACAAAAAAACACTTCAAGTTTTTTACATCAATAGAAAGACTTCGGCTTCTAGTTCTCTGAATGGTTGCATTTGATGATTTTTTGTATGTCATTTCTGAATATATTCATCTCCATTATTTTTTGCATTTAAATTCTGCATCTGAATTTAATCTCTGCTGGTGAGGGAGTGAATACTGAGATGCTATTTGGAGGTTGTCTTTGCAAAACTGTAAGTGGTTCCTGTGCTTTCATTTCTATTGTATGCTAATCATTGCTTGATTTGAATTTTGGTTGTTAGTCTATCCCCATCCTATACTTTCGGCTTATAGCCATATTTCCCCATTTCTTTCCTATTACCCTAAGCTTTAAATCGAAGTAGATTAGAAAGGGATCCAAACCTCTCTAGAGATTGGCTCGAAGGATATTTCTCTCCTTCGGCCTTTCAATGTTGCATGGGTCTAGGGTGCACAAAACGTAGATTTTGTACTAGGCAGATTCGTGACCAATGGGATGGTTATACCACTTGACTTATCACATGATCTATGATGTAATAACTCCTAACACAGATTGATTTCAACAACTTGTTATAAAAAAAAAATTGTTGTTACATGATGAGACTTTGTTGTTCCCCTATGAATGTGGTCAATTTCGACATCTCATGTTGCAAGACCCATATTCATTTTTCTAGAACCACTAGTCTTGCATGAGATGGGCTAGCCATGGTATTAACTAATAGAATTAAGTTAATCTCATATATTTTTTATCTTCTATTTGTTGTGAGTTTTCCATTACTTGATTCAACCATTCATAACAAATATGTACTAGAATGTTTGGGATATTAGTTTTTCAAGCCCCAGGATTGGCCCTACCAAATGTATTTATTTAGATTTATGGCATCCAAACTAGGGTTAGGGAAAAACCCTTTTTTATGTCATAAAAAAAGGTTAGTTTCTTGATTATGCTCTCATTTTATTTCTTTTAAAATTAGAAGTAGAGAGAAAAGTGGAGGCACTTAGGTGTTTTCATATTCTACCCATCTATGGTGTCACACATTGGTGGTCATGCAAAACCTTACTTTGGAAATCTCTTCTTGTTGATATGTTTTTGGTTATGGCTCTTTGAGGTACTCTTATGACCAAGGAACACTTGGTCTAGATTTTTGGGTTTTATATGGGAAAATTAAGTCTAGCACCATGCTTGGTTGGATGAATATTTTTTTTGAAACCTAAAGTATTTTGTCAAGATTTTGAGGGTTGTCTATAAGGAATTTTCTAGGTTACATCTTATAGTTTTCATGCTTAGAGTTTTGTGATGCTAGAATAAAATCGAAAATAGAAATATTTTCTAGTTTTCTTGCTCATATTTGAAACCCTTTAGTGGATAATTTATAAAATCCATATATTGTTGTTATCATAACAAAAACAAATTCTACATTTTAAGAAAAACATTTTCTTTAAGTTAACATTATGTAATTTTTTATGTAGGAAGGCTTTACTTATAATAGCCATGACATGGATACATACTTTCCTTTAACAATGATAGTCTATTCTCCAATTCCTTAAGGATACTATTTGTAAATCTCATAATTATATGAAGCAACAACATGATTTACACCACTTATAATGGAACTTTGAATATGGTGATATGGTTTATTTTAGGCTTGAGTTGTATAAGCATATCTCTATCAAAGACTAGATACAATTGAAAGCTTATACCCATATTTTATGTTCTTACAAGGTAGTTCATCATATCGAGGATGTGATGTACTAGTTGGAGGTTCCACCTAACTTTAAAATACACCATGTTTTTTATATTTCATGTCTTAAGTAGGTACTTAGTCAAAGTATGCAATCCTAGATAGAGGTTCTAGAGTTGAATGAAAACATTTGTGTTTAATTCAATCTAGAAGTAGTGTTATAGTTATGGATGTATAATTTATGGTTTTATTAGCCATGTGAGTTAATCATAAAGTACTAGAATATTATTTTAGACAATTTTATGTGGGAATGAGCAACCATTCTCCAAAAAATTCTAGGAGGACAAAATATTTTGTGAGAAGGCCATGTAACTACCTTGATGTATTGGCATCAACTATGTTTATTTGATTGGCTCGGGCCCTTAGGTGAGGATTATTAATTCCATGAGCATAATGGTTGTGGTTGTTTCTTTGGTAGAGGATCGTATACTATCTTTGTAAACTTTGTTGATTTCATAGGAGAAATACAACAACAGAAGGTCAGATAGTATAAAATACCCCAAGATCTAAAAATATTAGTTAAATTTGACAAGGACCAATTCACTTATACTACCAATTGGATCATAGGAGCAATATGCTCATCTAAAGGTATCGATTGGCTCAAGGAAGTGATTCTATCAATAAATATGGTCATATTGCTTACTAGATGCAAGTGAATTACTTGTAAATATGAGGGAATATCTCAACAAACCTGAGCAAATTGATCAAATAGACATAGAAGTAAAAATTAGCATGAAACATGAGGTAATATTTTGAAAAATAATATTTTTAGCATGTAGTAGCACACCAAGTCATTTTTTAAGCCTTCTAAGCCTGTGAGAGACATAATTAAAGGTACGTAAAAATTATAGGTGCAACATTTTGCTAAAGTTATCCTCAAATTTTTACTTTTACTATGAGTAATTGTTTTTCACCCTAGGTAACCTAGGGGTACACTTTGGCTATAAAAATAAACCTAGATGTTAGATTATATTACATTATTGGATACATGCTAATGTATCACCTTGGGTACATAACTAGAGTAGAGGTTTACTTTAGAGTAAAGTTATGTAGTTACTTTAGCATATAATAAATACACAAGTGTTAGAATGTGCAATGATGTAAATGTGCATGTAGTCCATATGTACATGAGTCATAGGATAGATTCAAAGGTAGAGTAAGGGCCAAGGAACTTATATTCCTATATAAAGACCTTATAGTGAGTGGAATAGAGGGGGAAATAATATAGAGAGTGCATAGTATAGATTGGTAGTGTGGTACAATGTAGCATTTTAAAAATAGTTTATAGAGTGTTCATGTCCTCCATTATACTGCAGTGTACTATTTTCATAAGCTTTCATTAATGACATATTTCTAAGTTATTGCATGAGTTTCTCTTATTATTTTATTGCATATTATAGTGCCATTATCATATAGATATCATAGCATACTTATGTCACATCCTGTGGTTGCATTTTCTATATCATATACTCATCAAAATATAACACTGGGGCCCTTGATGTAATCATATTTTGGCCATGAGAATTTGGGGCTACAATTTGTAAAACCTACATTATAATTTATACTCATAAGGATGTAATAAATTGGTAAGTCCTTATGCATCCTAGCAATGGCACTACTCTCCTAGCTTGCTAAGTTCATAAAGTATGTGGCATGGCCTTTCTAGTCCATCTTGTCATTTTTTTATAAATTTTATAATAAAATAAATGGTTAAAATTGATGTTATTTGAAATTTTTAGAGTATATTACATCATTTGGGTCATGTAAATGTACCACCTTTGGTACATAGTTAGAGTAGAAGATTACTTTAGGGGGAAGTTAGCTAGTTACTTCAATTAATGTAATAAATGCACAAGTGTTAATGTGCAAGTTGTAATGTGCAATGTGTCCCCTTGTACAACTAGGTAGAGTGTTGGCCAATGAATCTATCTTCCTATGTAAAGGGTGTCATAGTGAGTGATAAAACACATCAAGTTCATCAAGTTCATTATAGTAGAGAGTAGTAAATAGTGGTAGAACTCCTTGGTGGATTACAATGTAGTTCTTTAGCTTATATCAATGGAGTGACCATCACCTTCGTATTGCATTATATTTTTACCACTTTCTATTTATAGTATATTTTAGTCATATTATAGAATTCTATTCTTTCATTTTTCTACATCTTATGAGGACCTATGATAGATATCTTCCACTATATATATCCTCAAAATATAACAATGGTATCAGAGCCACGATGCATCTATATAGGAATAGAGATATTTACAAGTGGGGACTAAAACAAATCTCATTTACAAAAATTCTAAGATTACATTTGGCTAGAGTCTTTCCATAGAGTTGCAGGAAAATTCATGAAGACTAGAAATCAACATTCATTCTACTAGTTTGATGAATCAACTAGTGAAGACTATTGATCTCAAGAGATTTGGAATTTTTTCATGCTAACTATTGTCTAAAGTTTCTTTGTTGCATAAAATTAACTCTCAAAATTTGGGACACTTCCTACAATAGATAGAGAAGGATTTCACCTTTATTTCCTGAAAGTCTATGTGCTTTCCTCATGCAGAGATTAGTTTTTTAATTGCAAGAAAATAGAAACTATAGATCCATGCAGGAGAGACTCAAGGAGAAGAGTCATGGTGAATTTTGGAGATTGGAGATCTCCATTGCTAGATTGAAAAACTTCACATTGCAAAAAAAAGGCCATAGAAGCCTTGCACCTAAAGAAAATGCCATAGAAGCCTTGTACTAGAATAAAAGGCCACAGAAACCTTGATACAAAAGAAAAGGGTATAAAAAGCCTTGATCCAGAAGAAAAATGCCATAGAAGCCTTAATCCAGAAGAAAGGGCCACAGAAGCCTTAATCCTGAAGAAGACTCCAGAGAAGAGTTCATGATCTAGAAGAAGACTCTAGAGAAGAGTTCCTGAAGAAGACTCTACAGAAGAGTCCATGAAATAGGAGATGGTGATCTCATTTACTAATTAAAGACTTATTTCTAAAGAAGCTGAAGAGATCCATAGAATATTTCATTGGAAAAATTTTATTCATGGAAGAGATAAAGAGGAACTAGCAAATACTTGTTCCTTAATAGAGAAGCAAAAAATTCTAGAGATCCAAGAAGAAGATATCATTACCAACACTTACACAATTAGAAGGTTGAATAAAAGGTCTCATTTGAAAGACCATAGAAGCTACAAGATTGAATACCTTGGAGAATTCTCAAGGAGGAAAAAGAATAAGGCTTGGAAAGCCTTTTTGTAGAGCTTGTAGAAGCATCATCAAAGAAGTTTCTAGAAGAACTCATGGGAGAAATCCACTACTAAGAAGAAGATCTTGTTAGTGAAAAACTTGGGACAATTTTCACCATTCAACAAGAAGCCCAAGAGAGAAGAATTTGGTAAACAAGTTGTCAAATCATAGAAGACTCTAGTGAAGACCTCAAGAAATTCAAACTCTTGAGAAGAATATCTTTTTTGAAGTTAGAGTTTAACAAGAATATTGAAGGAGGATTCAAACAAAAGAAGCCTACCAAATCCAAGATATTTGGAGGTTTCCTCTCACAACAAGAAGGCACATTTTAGAGGTAATATGTTTTTGAATCTATAGCAAAAAATAGAAGATCGCTTGAAGGATCAAGCCATAAAACCCTAGGCTCAAGATAGTAGGTTTGGGACCATAGTTTGGTGAATCAAGAAGCTATTTTGGATAGCCAACAAGAAGCTACAAAATTCATTCATCTCAAGGTAACAACTTGGTGAATCTAAACACTAAGATCTACATCATCTACAAAAGCCATTAAAGGTAATAAAATTGAGTGCAATCAGTTGAACTTTAAATTAGGGTTCATTATCAAGTATCATTATGCACCATATTTGGATTAAAGTTGCAAAAAGAAGGGCTTATATTACAATATTCAAGAAGGTGCAAAATATAGTTCTTTTAAGAGAATTACTTGCATATTAAAATAGGATTTGGATGTATTTTGAAAGAAATAAATATATCATCTACCTATTATCCATTTAGAAATCAAGAACACTACATCCTACAACACTAATTGTAGTGAAAAATTATAGATTGTTTTAAGGGTTAATTATAATTACTCTTAAGAATTTTAGAGATTATTAAGTGCATTAAAAAATTTGAGAGTTTATTTACAATATTAATAAGGTGATATTATTGTTACCATTAAAGTGCATTAATAAATTTGCACTATACTAGTTGATATTTAACTAGTTACTCTAAAAAAGGGTTAATTTATGCTTTTTTTATTGTTAAGATAAAGGGCACAAAACTAGTAGATTATTAAAGTGTCTAGAGGCACTATTTGGCGCACAAAACCTACAAAAATTCATGGTCCAAAGAATCCACCAAAAACAGATAAAATTCCTCCAAGGAGTGGAGAAGAAAGCCACCACCAAAATCAGTACAAGAAGATACAAATCGAGACTTGGTGAGTCATTTGAGGTGCACTAAGGGTTCTTTACAAGTAAAAAATTAGTACAAAAACTACTTCAAAATATTCTATATACGTAGTTATTAGATTGTATTTATTACCAGATTAACCAAGCAAAAGAAAATATTTATCTAGCAAAGGAGACAATGTCAAATCATCCCTTACCTATAAGAAAGCCACCATTAAAACTAGTAGAAAAAGCTTACAAAAGGAGGTGTAAAACTAAGGTATTCTATTAAAATTTTTATTTAAATTATCTTGAACCATAATATTCTAAGGACAAGGTCTAAGTGTCATAAAGATACATTCTTCACAAACAAGGAATATCTCAAAGCAGTTGTAGAGAAGCATCATCCAAGTAAGGTCAAAAAAGCCTTCAAAGAGCTCACACCACCCACATTTTTAGATAGCCACAACAAAGAACCTACAAGCACACATAACATAACACAAGGAAGAAGCTATCATTTACAAAGGTAGAAATATAACAACTTGAAAGTAGAAAGAAATATAAGCATAAAGAAATCAATACCAAAATATACATGTCTACCCACAAGGAGCATCCAAATCCACCATTGGAGTATCACAAAACTCCACCAAAGTATTGCTCAGCTAGAACCAACTCACATACCAAATGCCATTGAACCATTTATGAGACTATACAAAAAATAAAGAGCTAAAAATAATACATGGAATCTTGCAAGAATACGTTAAGGAGACATATAGAGACATTGAAGAGGAAGGTTCATGCAAAAGAGAAAAGGTGCCACTTGTCACCATTCAAGAAACCCTAACGTCTCCCATTTGTGCGCTCAAAATAACTCTCAAGCTTGCACGCATGAAAGTAATATTACAATGAAGCGTTACACAAGAGAGCATTGATTGTGTTAGAGAAGGGGCGGCACTTGTAACCAAGGCATATAAGTGCTCACATAAATATTGTAACAACTATCCTCCATTCTACATCAAATTCCAAGTGTCAAAGAGCATCTACCTTCTTCAAGCATTGAAATAAAACTGCCATGACACTTGTCACTCTTTAAAAAATCCTCTTCCTATTTAAGGCACCTAAAACTAAGGAGGGAAGTGTATTCGTAGCAGCAAGGAGTTGCAACGTGTTTAAAGCTCTTGGTCAAGATATATTTTTTTTTGTGGAAAACATCCCAAAAGGGATGCCACTTTCGGGTAAGACCCAAGGAGGCAGGGGTATCCATTCCGCCAAAAATGCCCAGGACTCGAACCTGGCCTACCACCTTTGACATACTCAAGGAGCAAACAAACACACAAAACCAATTTAAAAATAAGTAAATAACAACAAAAATAATAAAATAAAATAAAAAACATGCTCCTTGAGTGTGTCAAAAACAAAAGCACAACCAAACACACACAATAAGATAAAATAAACCACAACACGAACCACATAGAAAAACACAAGAACCACATAACAAAACATAAACAAGACAAAAACAAGATAACACTACAAAGACAACCCAAAAAAAACATGAAAAATAAACACAACCAAAACCTAAAAAATTAAAAAAAATAAAAATAAAAAACAATCAACAATAGACAATAAACAAAAATAAAAACATAGAAAACACTCACACTTAAAAACAGAATTAACAAAGAAGGAAAAGAAAGGAAAAAAAAAAAAAAAAAAAAGAAAAAAACAAAAAAAAAAAGGACATTGAAGAAGGAGGAGTCATATTGGTTCCTAAAATCGGGCGGGAGGATGTCGATGGGCGGGAAGTCTGCAGGGGAGATCGGGAGCGGCGGTGGTTCGGTTCTTGGACGCAGCGGAGCAATCGGAGGGCATCATGATTCTGGGGGAGCGAAAACGCCCGGGCCCATTGAAGATGACCGGGCTGGCAACGGTTTTGGTCGAGGTAAGGACCCACCAGACAAAGGGGGTGGTGGGGCTCAAAAGTCTTATGCCCAGGCAGCGGCCTCAAAAACCCTAAACGGGTTTTTTACCAAAGAGTTGTTTTCGGTTGGGGATGAGCTGGACATCCCGACGGAAGTTCTTTCAAGCTTCATGGAGTTTGAGAAATTTACCCTAATAGGTAAATTCATTGGAGGCCGTCCCGACATGGAAACTATCCAAAAATGGGCAACAAGCAAATGGAGGACTTCTGGGCATTTGGAGCTAGCGGCCCTATCCCGGGGTTTTTTTGCCATTAGATTGAACAATAAGGAGGATTACTGTAAAATTTTGGCTGGCGGGCCATGGTTTCTGGGCCGCAGAAGTTTATTTCTCGGGAAGTGGGACATGGATTTCAGTCCCGAGACCCGTAACATCAACATTGCCCCAATATGGGTTAGGCTCCCGAATCTTCCCCTCTTTGTCTGGCATGAAAATGTCATAAGAGGTATTGCGCGTTCCATTGGGGAGTTGGTCACCATTGACCCTCCCACCCGAGCTCGAACAAGGTTCGTCCAGGCCCGATTTTGCGTTCTGGCAGATTTGGAGGCAGAACTCCCAACTTCCATCACTCTTCGGTCTGGAGGCACCATTCTTCATAAACAAGCTATTGTCTATGAAAATAGACCAGCTTTCTGCACCCAGTGTCGGTCCCAAGGGCACCTCCAGTCCTAGTGTCCTCTTCAAAAATCGAGAAAATAGAAACGTGAAAACGACAACCCCCTGGAGCACAAGGAAGATCAGGCAAAGCAACCAAATCTTCCAGACGCGAAGGGCCATGTATCCCCAGGCCCCTCTAGAGACTGTGGTGGACTCTCTCAACTCGAAGAGAATCCCTCTCTCCAATCGGACCCCGAGCATCTTGAGGCTGACAACCAACAAGGAGCAGACTCCCACTTGGAAAGCGAATCGCAGGAAGAGATGGAACGGACCCCTTCCCAAGTTTTGACTCAGGTTGTTCCTCTGCTCCAAGATACGGGTCATCCCGATTTCAGTCAGTCGTAGACGCTGCTAGAAGATTACCTCTTAGGAAGGAGGGGTGAACAATCCGGTCACATTAGCCCCCGAAATACGAGGAGCCGAAAGCAAAGTGTGGATTTTGGTAGTGAGAGGAAGCAGGGTCGTCCTCCTAACAAGGAAAGGCGAGACAAAGAGACTGCAACTGACGTTGCAAATGGAACCCAACGTTTTCTGGTTCTGGATGACTGTGACACACAGTCGGACGAAGCTCATGCATCAAAACCTCCCCCTCAACAAGGAAGGGGAGGCAAGAAAAACTTCAAACTGTCCAGATGAAAGTCCTCTCATGGAATGTGAGAGGACCGAACGGTGCAGCCAAGAGAAGGTTAGTGGCTGATCTCCGTAGGAGGATTAACCCTTCTATCCTTATTTTGCAAGAGACCAAGCTTGATGCTATCTCCTCTGACAAAGTGGCGAAGGCCATTTGGGCCAGGGCAAATTGTCTGTCCAGCCCTACAGTGGGAACAGTGGGAGGACTCATGGTTCTGTGGGACCCTTCGAGGTTTGAGGGCAGCTCACTGTCAACTTCCAACAGAATCATCAATGTACTGTTCCAGTCCAAAACCTCCAATTTTTCCTGGATTCTATCCAACGTTTATGCTTCCAATTCTGCCACAGAGAGAGCAGAAATGTGGAAAGCTATCTCTCTGATGAGGGAGAATTTTAGCAACTTTCCTTGGGTTTTAGGGGGTGACTTCAATTGTCCCCTTCATCCTTCGGAGAAAAAAGGAGGGTCTGACCACTCCAGCCGCAGCTTGGAAGATTTCAGAGATTTTGTCTCTGCTAATGGCCTGCTTGACATCGAACTCAAAGGGGCTTCCTTCACATGGAGTAACAGAAGGATTGGGGGTGGTTTGATTCAAGTCAAACTTGACAGATTCTTCATTTCCCTAGAAGCCATTCCCATCCTTGGCGGGGCTATCCTTTCGGCTCTTCCAAGGATTGGGTCTGACCATAACCCTATTTTCTTGGAGGCGAACGATGGGCCTATTTTTATGACCCCTTTTAGATTCGAATCCATGTGGATTTCCCACAAAGACTTCAAAGGATTGGTTTCAGCATGGTGGCAATCGAAGGTGGAAGGAAGCGCTCCTAAGAGGGTGGCTTTAAAGCTCAAAATGGTCAAAGAAAAACTGAAGATTTGGAACAAAGTGGTTTTCGACAACATTTTTGAGTCCAAAAAATCCATCGCTGAGAACCTGAAGGCTGTGGAGGAAAGGATGGCTACCGAAGGTTACACTGAGGGTCTCAGGGAGGAAGAGCGGAGCCTTTTGGTGGACTTTCATTCTATTCTCGCTAGGGAGGAAACGTTCTGGCGCCAAAAATCTCGTGACCTGTGGTTGAAGAATGGAGACTCCAACACGAGATTTTTTCATGCGTCTACTATGAGGCACAGAGGGGCCAACAAGATCAGAGAAGTGACTTGTAAGGATGGGCACATTACCAGGGAGATTGAGGAAATCAGGAGCGAAGCGGTTAATTTCTTTCAGGATTTGCTTGGCACTCCTCCGGATAGCAACCTCCAGGTCCAAAAATCTATGCTCGCCAATTTTTCGACTAAAGTTCCCCATGAGGTAAGCATGAAACTTCTGGAACCTTTTTCCTCGTCTGAGATTAAGGAAGCATTGTTCTCCATGCAACCAGATAAGGCCCCCGGGCCCGATGGTTTCCCTCCCCGATTCTTCCAAGTCATGTGGGAGGTCGTGGGCCCGGATGTGTGTGATGCTATTCGGGTTATCCAAGCTTCCAGATCTATCCACCCGAAACTCAATTCCACCTTTCTTGCCCTCATTCCTAAGTCTCCTTCCCGCAAAAGTTTCTCTGACTATCGGCCCATTAGCCTCGTGCAATGTTTTTTACAAGATCCTTACCAAGTCTATAGCCAATAGACTCAAAACAGTCCTCCCCCTCCTGATTGATCCTTGTCAGGGAAGCACTGTCAAAGGCAAAAATATTCTTGATGGTGTTATCACCGTCCATGAGACCCTTCATTCCGCTTACCGCTCTAAGAATGCTACTCTTTTTCTTAAGCTCGACATGAACAAAGCCTTCGACCGTGTCGACCAAAATTTTTTGTGTGCAGTCCTCCTCAAGTTCGGCTTTCATCCCCACTAGATTGACCTTGTCTACAACTGTATATCCACTCCCTTTTTTCTGTCTTGGTCAATGGGTCCCCAACTGGGTATTTCCAAAGCTCCAGAGGCCTCAGACAGGGCGATCCTCTTTCTCCCATCCTGTTCATTCTTCTGGCGGAGGTTCTGAGTTGGTCCATGAAAGAGGCTCTTCGACAGAACAAGATTTCTGGCATCTTGCCGACTTCTAGAATTAATCCTGTCACTCATCAGCAATTTGTGGATGACACCCTCATTTCCACTGGGGCGTCCGTTGCTCAAGCCAAGTCGCTCAAGAGGATCCTGTCCCGTTATGAGCAAGCTGCTGGACAAAAGGTCAATTACATCAAGAGCAAAATTTACTTTATTAACACTCCTCTGCGCAGACAAATTCGGATTGCTAGAATTCTTGAATGCACTATTGATTCCCTGCCTACGTCCTATCTGGGGTTGCCTCTATCTTATAGCGGGCGGGCCAGTGGGGACATGTGGAACACGATTCTTGAGCGCCTTCACAGGAAACTCGGCACTTGGAAGGGCAAACTCCTATCGCAAGCTGGGAAAGCCACCCTTACCAAAGCCTGTCTTCAGGGGATCCCGACCTACTTCATGTCGGTGTTCATGCTTTCGAGTGCAGTCCACTCCAAGATTGAGAAGATTCAGAGGACCTTTCTTTGGTCTGGTAACGAAGAGAAATCTAGACTTCCCCTTGTAGCCTGGGACAAGGTGTGTTCGAGGATAGATCAAGGCGGCCTGGGGTTGAGAAGATCAAGACTTATGAATCTGGCTCTGATCGTGAAGCACGCTTGGAGGATTATGTCTAGCGACCCGGTGGAGTGGGTTACGCTGGTTAAAATGAAGTATCTTGGCCCCACCCCCTTCTTGGATGCTGAAACATCCTCCGTGGCATCGATCTTTTGGAAATCTGTGCTCCAAACCCGACATCTGATCAGTCTGGGAGCCCGCTGGATTTTGGGTGATGGCAACTGCATTTCCTTTTGGAATGACAGGTGGGCGACTGAAGAAGCCCTTGGGTCGAGGGAGGACCTCGCTGGACTGAGAAGCTTGACCGACCCTAACGCCCAGCTCAGGGTGGCGGATCTCATTGATCGGAGCACCCGTTTCCCTCGGTGGAAGCTTCCTGTTGTGGAGGGGTTTAATAATGAGATTACCTTCCTTGATAATATCCTTCAGTCGGTTTTAATTCCTTCTGCCAGGAGGAATGACAGGATCATCTGGAGTGGTACGGAGGATGGGTGTTTCTCTATTAAATCAGCTTATGAGCTTCTCACCACCAAGACTGCTCTGGACTACAGGTGGAATACTGTTTGGAGGAAAGGAGTTGTTCCTAAAATCAACTTCTTCACGTGGATTGCTTTCCACAATAAAGCCTTAACTATTGACAACCTTCACAAGAGAGGTTTTGCCTTCCCCAACAGGTGTTACTTGTGTTTAGCAGATTGTGAGACGAGGGATCATTTATTCTTGCATTGCCCATTTTCCCACTCTGTTCTGAGCATTGTCCTATCCTCCTTCCAGATCCTTTGGTGCTCTCCCCGATCCCTTAGAGATGCTTTTCACCAATGGCCTAATCCTTTCAAGAATCCCAAGCTCCGCTTCCTCCTCGAGGCCTCCTTCCACCATTTAATTTGGCAAATTTGGTTAGAGAGGAATGCCAAAATCTTTGGCAGAGCTCCTAGAGGGCCCCCTTCTGTCGCTCAAAGGGCGTTATCTTACGCCATTGAGAATTCTATTGCGGTTCCCAGTCCCCGTCCCCATCTTCCGAGCGAAGAAGCTATTCTCAAAATGATGAATCTCTGGCCATTTCTGGAGGTTGTTAAAGGGCCCTGTCGAAGGAATGTTGTGTGGACCAAACCCCCCGTGGGGTGGATTAAATTAAACTTTGATGGAGCGGCTAAGGGGAATCCTGGGCCCGCTGGCACTGGTGGGGTTGTCCGTGATCATGACGGGAATATTGTGATGGCCTATTGTGAAGATTTGGGCTCCCAGACGAATCACTATGCTGAAGCCCGAGGCGCTCTGAATGGTATTCGAATTCTCTCTGAGGATCCCCGACCTCTTATCATTGAGGGTGACTCGCTCAACATCGTGAATTACCTTCTTGGTACCAAAAATCCATCTTGGAAAGTCTACAACATCATCCTCGAGGCTAGATCTCTTCTCTCCTATCGCTGTAGATGGGAAGCAAATCATATTTTGAGAGAAGGAAATCGCGTGGCTGACCACATGGCCAATAAAGGGCTCGCGACCACGTGCCCGGTTGTGTGGCGGTCTCGCTTCCCATCCGAGGTGGAAAGGTTGGCCAGGGCAGACATCCCTTCCTGATGTTTTCCTTGCACAATTTTTGGAAGGCCCATTTCGACGTGTTTTGGGGTGGCATGGCAAAGAAGCTACTGTCCGTTCTCGGCAGATCTTCCCAGCCTGTGGAAAGTCATAAAGGTGGAGAAGGATGTCCGTCCGTAGCACATCCCGTCGGACACGGAGAGCGACAAGGAGAGTCACGGTAATTCTCTCCCGGACTTGGCCGCTTCCATTCTTACTTCGTCAACTCCATGATTTCTATCCTGAAGCAGAACCGTAAGCGCCCAAATTCGGGAGGACAGGAGGATCGTGATTAGCAGTCCATGGTGTCTGTCTCCTTGTTTTTGGCCTCTTTTTGGGTTTCTCTCGGGTCTGTCCTATTTTCTTTGTTGTTGGGTCTCCAGGCCTAAAAGCCCTTTTTGTTGTTTTCAAGTCTGCAGCATTAGGATGGTTTTATTTTCATTTAGGTTTATTGTTACAACCAAGAGGTATGATGCATCATTAGAAAGTTGGCTAATTTTGTACATAAGGTTTTGGGATCCTCTATAAAAACCCACTGTTAATTTATTATAATAATTACCAAAAAAAAAATAACAACAAAAAATAACACAAAAACAAAACAAAACAAAAGAACCCACCCACCTTAAAAAACTAAACAAAAAAAACAAAAAAGAAAAAGAAAAAAAAATTGAACATAACAATGACCTATCTAGACCAGAAGACTATTAAGGCAAGAATCAACAGAGGAAACAAAAGAAAGAATAGAATGAGCTAGGGAACTAAAAAAAACTGAATGAACCAAAGAGAAGCAAAAAAAAAGCAAGAAGAAACTAGGTACCTTCAGAACTAGAGCCATCCAAAGAAATGATAGAAAGAAGAGCTTCCCTAATTTGAGAAGCCCACCATCTAGGAGGGTGGCCATAACAAGTAAGATCACCTTTGTCCAAAGCCCAATTAGCTAAAGCATCAGCACTCTTGTTTTGATCTCCGACCACATGATTGTAATCAACTTTCAAAAATCCCATCTGGATTAATTGAATCTTCTCAATAATTCTTTTTATTCTCCAATCCACCTTATGATTCTTAGAAGGAGTCTTCAAGAGATTAATCATAAGTTGAGAGTCGGACTCAACTAACACCTTTTCCCATCCAACCTTAGTAGCCTCCTGAAGGCCTCTGAGGATACCATACCCCTCAGCAAGGTTATTGGAAAGAATACCCAAATTCTCAGCAAAAGTAAAAACCAGGGAGCCATCTGAAAGTCTACCAATTCCTCCCACACTGGCTTTTCCAGGGTTCCCTCTAGAGGCTCCATCAATATTGACTTTTCCAAAATCCTTAGGAGGAGGTTGCCAATTTCTTGTCCTATCCATCTTACTAATACTCACATTCCCTTTAAGTTGGTTGCCCTTAGAAGATTTAATCTTCAATCTTTGCATCACTTGATCCCATCTTTGGTGGGAGTTTTGGGGGTGATTAAGGAGTTGATGGACTGATTCAACTAAGTTGGCTATGGTATTTTGCCAAATATAGTGAATATCCTTCCTATCTTGATTAAAAATTTGGTTGTTCCTTTCATTCCAAATATTCCAAAGAAGAATGGTTGAACCCATCCAAACTAACGCCTAATAAAATGATCAACACCCTCTTGATTAGGCCAATCCCTCCAAAGTTGTTCAAAAGTAAAAAAATTGGACCATTGTAAGCCAAGTAAAGTGGCCATTCTCCTCCATAGCTCAGAGGCTAAAGTACACTCAATAAAAATATGGTTGAGAGTTTCTACATTCTCTTCACACATTTCACATCTAAAAGGGCCATGAAAACCACGCTTCATAAGTTGCTCACCAGTAAGCACCCTACGATGCAATAAAAGCCAATTAAAGAACCTCACCTTAGGCCAGAGCTTTTGAGCCCACAATCGAGAAAAGATGTCAGAAGAATGGTTGGGATTATTATGGCATAAGGTCAAATAACCTTGAGCAACTGAATACTCACCCTTAGTAGTGTTGTTCCATCCAAAACAATATTTTTCATGGGACCAAGAGAGGGATCTCATATGAAGGATGCCTTGGATATCTTGTCTTTGCCTTTCTGGGATTTGAATAGGCCAGTCCTCAATAGGGATCCAATATCTACCAACCTTTGAATTACCAGTATGGTACCGATAGTAATTAGCCACCTTTATCCAATTAGCTCGGTGAAGCTCCTCCATCCAAGGCCTCCAATCGGGAAACTGAGTTATCAAAGGCTTGTGACCATCCCAAGAATCTGTCCAAAAATTTGCATGTTGACCATTATGAATGATCCAAAATAATTTTTTCTTTATCAAATCCTCACCAGTCTTAAGAACTGCTAAAATGGGAGAACCTTTGGTAGGAAGTTGATAGCGAACAAGGTCTTCAGGACTTTTGTTCTCAGCATATTTAGCACGGAGATTATTGGCCCAAAGAGCATTGGGGTTATGCAACATCCTCCAATATAATTTAGCAGCTAAAGCTTTGTTGTTATTAATAGAAGACCAGAATCCTAACCCCCCTTCATTCTTAGGAAGACATAAAGTATCCCATTTCACCAAGGCCCATTTTCTTTTCTCCTTAGTACCACTCCAAAGGAAACGATGACTGATTTGATCCAATTCTCAAAGAACAGCCTTTGGGATATTCAAAATGGAAGAAACATAAATAGGAATAGCTTGAAGGACTGATTTTACCAAGGTGATTCTACCCCAAGAAGAAAGCCACTTGTTGGTCCACTTTCCAATTTTCTTCTTGACTTTGTCCAACAACCAATTCCAATATTTATTTTTTTGCCTTTGAATATTTATGGGAATACCTAAATAAGTGATTGGAAGGGAGGTCTTCTTATATCTTAATTTATCCAAGACCATGGATTCCTGTCTAGCAGAGCAGTGAAAGAAAATAACTTTAGATTTGTCTTCATTGATCAACTACCGAGTAGCCTTAGAAAAATAGCTAATGATTTGCTTAATATTAGAAGCTTCCTTAATCGTAGCTTTACCTAAAAGAGTAGAGTCATCCACAAATTGAAGATGAGAGATAGGTCTAGCTCCATGAGCAATGGTAACTCCCTCAAGGGTTTTGTTTTCCCTCTTTTTGGTTATAGTCCTACCCAAGCATTCAACAAGAATGATGAATAAATAAGGGGATAGCGGGTCACCTTGCCTAATACCTCTGGAAGTTGGGAATGACTGAGAAGGCCTGCCATTGATAAGAACTAAGTAGGAAACTGAAGAGATACATCCCATAATCCAATCCATCCAATCCTTAGAGAAACCAAATTGCCTCAAAACTTTGATAAGGAAGTGCCAATCCACTCTGTCATAAGCTTTGGATAAGTCTAACCGAATGAACATGGAAGGAGATTTTTGCATATCCATGGAATGGATGGCTTCCTGAGCAAGAACTATCTCATCTACTATTTGACGTCCTTCCACATAACCCCCTTGCTCTGGGGAAATAATCTTATGCAAAAGAGGCTTCAACCTTTCTGCCATGATTTTAGTAATGATTTTGAGAAGAACATTACATAAAGCAATAGGTCTAAAAGCTGAGATATGATCAACCTCTTGAGCTTTTGGAACAAGAGTAATATAAGTTTTATTGATAACCTTCAAAATTTCTTTGGCTTTCCTGGCTTCTTCCACCACCTCTAATAAATCAACATGAAGGATATCCCAGAACTCTTGGTAGAACTCAATGGGAAAACCATCAGGACCTGGGGTTTTCCCTTTTTGCATTTTAAAAACTACTTGTTGAAGCTCATTGATAGTAATAGGAGCAATAAAAATAGAGTTCTCCTCATAAGTGATAAGAGAAGGGATTGCTTGAAGAACATTTTGTTGTGAAGTTGAGTCAAGAGGAGTAGCAACAAAAATATTGGAAAAGTAATCAACAACAATAGAGTTCATGCCATCCCAAGTATAAACAACATCTCCAGAATCTGATTTTAAGGAAGAAATAAAGTTGTGAGATCTTCGAGCTAGAAGATATTTGTGGAAGAAATTTGTGTTTCGATCTCCTTCTTTGAGCCATTGAATTCTAGATTTTTGCTTCCATAAGATTTCTTCTCTTTTTTCCCATTCCTCTAATTGAGTTGTGAGTTTAATTTCATCTGCACTTCTCTTCTCTGTGAGGCCATCTAAACGGATTTTCTTATTCAAATTTTCAAGATGAGCAATAACTTCATGTTTTTTTTTATGAACATCCCCAAACTCTTTCCAGTTCCAAGTCTTGATTTTGGATTTAATGTATTGCAGTCTTTTGGCAAAACAGAACATCTTAGTCCCATGCCTAGGTTTACCTTCCTTCCACCATTGTTGCACATGAGGTCTAAAGGAAATGTCTCTAAGCCACATTAATTGAAAACGAAAAGGAGAGAAACTCACATTGGTTTTCCACATTTCCACCATGATCGGCCAATGATCCGAACCAACATTATTAAGAGTCTTCACTTTAGGAATGTGACCATGGATTAAGAAATTTTTAGAGAGCAAAAACCTATCCAATCTCTCCATTATACAAGCTAAGCCTTGCCTTCGTTAGACCAAGTCATAAGGCCATTATCTGGTTGGATATCCACAAGATGGAGGTTTGCAATATATTCGCTCATGAGGTCAGTGCTTTTGTCCAAATTTCTATTTCCCCCCCTTTTCTCATCCAGAGAGAGGATGGTATTGAAATCTCCTCCGATCAAGATCCAAGATTCAGGAAAATGAGAGATAATATGAGTAATATCCTTCCACTGTCTTCTTTTTTCCTCCAAAGAAGTCGAAGCATAAATAGTAATGCAGAGCATAATTTGGTTGGAATGTCTACTTTGAATAGCTATAGCCAACAAACCCCAACTGCCAACCATATGGTGAATAACTACCTCTTTTGGGTCCCAAAGACAAGCAATGCCACCAGAAGTCCCTTGGGAACTGAGGGAAACCACTTTTCCAACTGGCCAAATTTTACTAGCAATTGAGTCCATATCCTCCATTGACATCTTTGTTTCTTGAAGGAAAACAAGATGTGGATGATTTATCTGAATCATTCTTCTAATTTCATTTTGTTTTGAAAGACTCCCTTTGAGTCCTCTAATATTCCAAGTGATGATCTTCATTAATACCAGGGCTAAAAAATTTGGGAAGGGCATTAATCTTACCTTCCTCTACAAGCTTTTCACCTTCTTTTACCATATGATATTGATTGGTCTTGCGACCTGCTTTTTGATTAGAATCCATCTTCAAATTTTTTTCCTTGTTTCTTGACTTATTCCAATTGAATCTGAGATGGCTTCTAACCTTGAAGAATGCTCGTACACAACAAAAATTTTACTAGATGGTTCAACGGAGTCTATATTGGGACTTGCATTATTTGAAGTTTTGACATTTGAAATATTGTTTTTCTTGTGTAAATTTTCTCCCTTTTTTTTCTGTTGAAAACCTTTGATTTGTTGGTTTGTCTCTGAGTTCTTCCCTTCATATTTAAATTGTGTTTCTAAGATTTCAGTTTCCATTATTTCCTCTTCCTCACTTGGGACATCATTTGTGGAAAGGATTTCAAACATATTAGCAGATGACTTTGATTGATCCTTCATAACTGTTTTTTTATGAGTGTTCTTCTTCTTAGGTATTTGGAAACCTACTGAGTTTATATCTTCTTTCTTTTGATCAAGAATTTTATTTGGGCAAGCACTGGCCAAATGACCATATTCATGGCAAATTCTACAATGAAAAGGAATGTTCTCATAGTCCACTACTTGCTCCCAAGTGTCTTCCCCAAATTGTAATGTGATATTTTTAGGTAGGGGTTTGTCAAAATCCATTAAAACACAAATTCGAGCATAAATAATATGTTCAAAATTTTGAGTACAATCAACAATCATCATAAAAGTTCCTAAAGAGTTTCCAATTGAAGAAAAAATAGTAGGATTCCAAAATTCAATAGGGAGGCCAAAGAGTCTAACCCACACGGGAGCTATAGAAGGCATCTCTTCTTTGGCTTTAAATTTAGTATGCCAGGGCTTCATGAAAAGCCCTGCCCTTCCAAAAAACCAAGGACCCCCTTGAAAAGTTTTCTCTCTATCTTCATTATTAGCAAATAAAACAAGAAAATAACCATTTGGATAAATAGAGATTTGTAACTCACCTTTAGTTTTCCATATTTTTGCAGCCCAGACTTTGAAAGCAGATAGACTCGGACGAAAACCCACGAACCGAAAAATTAGTCCTCTTTTTTCCAAATCTTCAATGCCAGTCTGAATGTTACCCATATCAAGCTTAACAATAGGAGTTCCATCAATTGCTTTAAGACATCCTGACTCCATTTTCCTGGGATCAATCTTAGGCATTCTTAGAGGTTTATGGGAAGCCCTAATATTGATATTAGCATTGGGATGAGGCTGTCCACCATGAAGGGCATCCCTAAAATTCATTTTTGGGGTTGAGTCTTCAAAATTCTTACCCTTGATAGGGGTTTTCAGAGTAGAATTATTTTGTGGGTGCACCTTAGCACCAGATTCACTTGAGATATGAGCCATTTTTTTATCAACTACTTGAAACTTGTTTCGTGATCTCTTTAATCCTTGCCCTAGACGTCGTGGAAAGGTATGGTTTTCACTTTTCTTTTGTGCAGCAAATTGGAAGCCGTTGTCACTCAAGTTCACAGTATGATCTATTGAAAGACAAATTTCTAACCCATCTTGGATCCCCTACAACATTTCCTACTAAAATATTGAGCATAAACCACAAAAATATTGGCCGCTAGGGCCCGAAGGCCCTAAAAACCAACCTCTGGAGCTGCTTGCACTCAACCCAGATGAAACCCTTGCATAGCCGCTTGCCAAATATCTCGTTCACACATAGGGATGTGCTAGGATCTGTGTTGCTCCAAATGATATGAAAATTGGTGGAGACGTTCTAGGGTTTTCAGGCATCTACCCTCAAAATTTCAGCTCAATCCGAGTCTGGATGAGTGAGATATGGCCAAAACAAGTTTGATAGTTTGGGCAGTCATGTGAAAAACGTCCCTCCCACCGCTCACCTAGCACACCATGTTCATACATGCATTAAAACAATAAATTTTCATCTAATACATTTTTTTGTGCATTCAATACTACTTGCTTAATAGATATGAATGACTAAATCCTTGGTCAAGATATTCAATGTAGGTCAAAGAAGCTAAATTTGAGGCACCACCATTCAAGGATTGAAGTAAAGGAAGAATCAAAGTCTACCATTGGTCATAGCACCCAAGATAAGCATTAAATATTGTTGTCATCCACATCCAAATTCAGCACTAGTTACTTAAGATTTGCAACATTATAAAGCTAAGAATTTACCTTATTTTAATTTGCTTTCATGAAAAGGAGTTATAAGGGTATAATATAAGGTTGAAACTAGAGGGAAATCAACCACATTTGGAAGCAAATTAAAGGATAATTATACACCAAAAATAGCTTATTATTTGCAATTTAAAAAATCAGAGAAATAAGGATTTCTACTTGGAAAATTTAAATTTTTAGTATTGCAAATATTATTGTTTTCTAATAGTCCAAATTAGGAATTTCATCAAGGAATATCAAGGATTGGAATTAATTCGTATACTTGTCTCAAAATCATATTAAAGTGATAAAATAATTCCAACCATTACAACTTCATAAAATTAACAAGTGCTTAGTTCAATAGGAGAAATAAGGAGTAATAGAAGTTGATTTTTGTTATTTACAAAATCAACCCAAAATTGAACTACTATTCTGAAAAGCACTTTATCACTCATATAGCATATCTAAAATCATTAAGGAGACAAGGTATTTCACAAAACTTGATAATAATAGAATTTTATCAAATTTTATCAAATAATAAATCCATTTGGGAGTCATAAGGCATTCTAAAAAACTTGATAATAATAGCATTTATCAAGTACTCAATCCATTTTGGAGTCATAAGGTTTCTATAAAATATAAATTCTACAAGGGTTTTATCAAATATAATTCATATACTAGGGAGTCATAAGGTAGATTACTACAAAGGTTCTATAAAATCCATTTATACAACCCTAAGGAATCACAAGAAACACTATGTCAAAACCTATCAAGAAGGAATATGGATGAAATATTAATAAATACCTTTATTAATGAATAATATTTCATGAAATGGAATTTTATTCTCAAAACCTGATAGATACCCTTAAAGGGTATGAGATTCTGTCAATTAGTGATAAGGAAATATTCTCCTTATTCTTAAATAAGCAAAAGAGGGTAGCTTTGAAGCATTAACTGGTTATCTTCATGAAAACCTCTTCAAGGCATGGTGGAATTCACAAAATATAGTTATATTCACATCTAAGGAGTGTTTGATGATTTACCTATTATTAATTGTGTTTGTACTCACTCAACACATGAAGCAAGCTAGCAATACAAATCAATATTATTGCAATGATAGACTAACTCCTCATGAAGCAAAAATTCCACTAGTATCAATGCAGGATCATAGGAGAAGAAGGAAAATGAATAAAAGACATGCTAGAAGAGATCATAGCAAAGAAGACATGAATAACAAAGAAACCATAAATACTGAACCAAACGGGTATTTTAAAAAGATAGAACCCTTAGCTACAACTCTCTTTGCATCATATGAAGATACTAACTACTTGCTTGATCAAGTTATAGTAAGCAATGAAGGAGGATACAAGTTATAGTACCCAATAGAAGAATATCCATATTGAAGATTGAAATCTTCAATATCCAAATAATGTAATACATGAGGGGTTTTAGAGTATATTACATCATTTGGGTCATGTAAATGTACCACCTTTGGTACATAGTTAGAGTAAGAGATTACTTTAGGGGAAAGTTAGCTACTTACTTCAAGCAATGTAATAAATGCATAAGTTTTAATGTGCAAGTTGTAATGTTCAAGGTGTCCCCTTATACAATTAGGTAGAGTGTTGGCCAAGGAATCTATCTTCATATATAAAGGGTCTCATAGTGAATGATCAAACACATCAAGTTCATCAAGTTCATTATAGTAGATAGTAGTAGATAGTGGTAGAAATACTTAATGGAGTACAATGTATTTTTTTAGATTATATATCAATGGAGTGACCATCACCTCCATATTGCATTGTATTTTTGCCACTTTCTATTTATAGTATATTTTAGTCATATTGTAGAATTTCATTCTTTCATATTTTTTGCATCTTATTAGGACCTGTGATAGATCTCTCCCATTGCATATATCCTCAAAATATAACATAATTCTCATGTGTTGATTGACCACACACTATCCTTGCTAGGGTATACAAATTATTTTTGCTTTTAAATTCTCACACTCTAAACATCTCATAATTTTATTTTTTGTACTTTAATTTTCATGCATTTTGCCTTTCTATACTTTATTTTTATGTGTTTTAGTTTATAATAGTGATCTACACAAGGATAATTTGGAGTCAACCTAAACCTAGAGGTCATGAGAAGCCATTGGCAATCCTGTACAACCTTGTTGAAACTCAATTTGTGGCACAAAGTCTAATTTAGAAGTCAAGACAATTCCCTGGATCAACATAGTGTTTGGCATGCTTGATGGGACAAACCCTCATTTGCATGCATTTGCATTAAAATTTATTGATTTCCATATATTATGGAAAAATTTATTGGTTCAAAATTAAAGATATTTTCCACTAAGTAAACATTTGAAAGCAATTTACTCTAAAAGCTAAAGCAATTTGTTTGATCTTAAGTAAACTTGAAAATTTGCTAAAGTCCTTAAAAACAAGAAATTCGCTTGATAATTCCAAGTGGTTTTTTTTCATTTAGTGGTTTATTTACTTGAAAAAACCTATGTAACAAATCCAATATAGCCATGTTGGCTATGTTTAATTTTATTAGTTCAAGCCCTAGGTTTAGATAGCCAACTCTTGAGCATCAGGGTTAGGGTTAATGATTGATTTAATCTATAAATAGAAAGAGCTAGGTGGTAGTTGAAATCATCATTTTTATTCAAATCTTAGTCATGTCTATTATGTATATGATTTTTTGTCCTCTCCAAGAGGCTATGAGACTTCACCCTCTCTATGTGGCTAAGAATTTACATTGATTTGAATCTGGAATTTTATTCTTACATATTTAATTTTTATTTGGATCTAAATTATTATTATCATTTGGGTAATGTTATTTTTGCATTATTTGATTATTACTACTATTGCTATCATTCTTGAAGTTATTTCATAACAAATTGTATTTTCATTGGTTTAATATAGAGCCACTTGCCAAGGCTAAGATCCAAATGTTTGGTTCCAAACCCATATTTACCTTAACTTTAATCTATTTCTTGTTATTTATGCTTAAATTTTGTAGGTACTTTAGGAGTGGTGACTCTAACATAAACTTCAAAATTCTAAATATAGACACCCAATTATGAGCACACTGTTAATTTTAAGTTTACCAATCCCTTCATCAATGAACCAAATTATATCTTTCATCCTCATGATTAAACTAGGAGCATTTATAACATTAAAGTAAAAGCATTAAGGTATGAGCAAATGCATCACTACCACTTTTATTTCTTAGGTGCACTTTTGTGAATTTTGACTTTTCAACAATTATTTCTCAAATTTGATCTCAATGGTCATTTCAAAAAAAATTCTAGAGAAAAAGAACTACCAATACTTTCATCATCTAATACTTTTGACTATCATGTATCAAAACGAAAAAATGATTGCTCGTACCTGTTGTGGAGTTTTCCTGCTTACCCTCAAAAAATTTATCACGTCACGGGGAACTCTTGGAATCACAACCAGCACTATGGATTCTAGTAGATCCACCTCATTAACTTGGGAATAAACTACCTTTGATAGCTCTAAACCAACCAGGTTGGGTAAGGAAACCCCAAGCAGTGGGTCCTTTCACTAATGCTTCACAATGCACATGCCCACTATGCCAGAAAAAATGTTATTTAGTTATTTTAATGATTTTGGATGATCAAACCTATTAATATGAGTGCTCATTAAGCCAAGACCGGTGCCTTATCCATTATAGAGTCATAGCAGTTTGATAAATGACTTTAGAAATATAACAGAAATAAGAACTAGTTCATTTTACTCCATTCAAATGATGTAATGTAAATAAAAAAATTAAACTAGCGAGGGAAAGCATTATTTATGTATTCTGATTGCAGTAATACATAAAAAAAGCTAACATGAGACAATCACACAAAATATGCCAAGGGAAGAGTTGATATTTTCATTAATATAATATGTGCATAGAACAGATCAGCAGAGTGCTTGATCCTCATATGCCATTTGAGTACAATAAACCCCCGGTTTGAATGTTCAAAACAAGGGGCATCTCCTCTTCGTCCTAATTGTAGTGACGTAAGAGTTCTCAACTCCAGCACATTCCATAGGAAATAATCATAGTGAACAACGCACCTTGATAGTCCCTGGTAAATGATAAGAGAAGGGCGATAAGAAACACACACAAGAGATACAAGGAAAAATACGACTCAAACAATAGACAAAGCTATACTTGGCTTTTCTCTCTCACAGGCTCGAAAAAAAAATTATTGCTACAGTGGTCTCCTTTATATAGCATCAATCAAGGCTACACTCCTTACTCTAGTTGGATTGATTTCATTCCTTTCAAAATCAGGATGTAATAAAAAATGGGCATGTTGCCCACACCTTCTACCTATGCAGGTGGTGGCTGTGTATCTCCCTCTGTACTGCACTGGGCTGGTGATTATGGCTCCTCTAGTGTGTGTGTCAAGGTGATGGTGGGCCTCACTCCCACCTGGTGGTTTTGGATGGCTTGGTCATGTTGGAACTTATTCTTGCATCTATAGGAAATCAATTGTCATGCTACAATAACCTATTTGAAACCAACGAGCTATTACAGGCTCTGGTCAACCTACCTCATGTTATGTTAAACTTGAATATTTCTATAAAAGATGGCAGAATGGGTAAGGAAACACCAACGACAATTCTATGATTAAACTTCTAATTTGCACGCTCCAAACTTATATTAAACGATAGTATTCTTATTAAAATGACCAATCATGAAAATAACGAACTGTTACGCCTTATGTAGACTAGTTCCTAGATTCATTGGGTTGTTATAGCAATTTAACAACTATTTTAATCATGAAAAAAAATAGGGGGAGAATGAAATTAGCGTTCTTAATTTCATTCGAATATTGTAACAAAATCAAGAGTTAACTAACGAAAGAAACATGTATAATGCATTCAAATAATGTAACCTATTATACAAATACACACAATACTAAGATAAAGAAATGACCAGAATAAAATCCAAAATTGTATTGATTTCATAACATATTACATGTAAAGTGGGAGAGATGCCTTTTAACTCTATTTTTCTTAAGGAAATACATCAATACAATGAAGAAGACTCTGTTAAAATAATGTAACAGGACTCTCCAACTCTTCTTGTTCCAATCTGGTAACAGAAGAATCTCTGAATCCTAGGCTCAATAAGACTGGAAATATTCTCAGCTTCTTGAATGCTTTCCTATCATACAATCTGATGAGGATTGATGTTTGATCCCTCATATGACCCCTCTAGTAGTTCCTAGCTAGGTTTGCATAGTTTATTTCTTGCAAATTAATAATTGTAAGTGAGTCTCCTTCTCACATGCACTTGTGGGCACTAGTTATCTTCTAGTTGTCATTTAGAGTGTTAGTTAGTAAGTGTGAACTCAAAGTAGGAAGTGTGTACTTCAAGATAGCTAAAATGGATCTTCTAGTTAGCATTATTCCTTTTCTCTTAACTTAGAAGTTACGTGCATTCTCCCTTGCACTTTTGTAGCTTATGGTTAAGCATATTGGATCAAATCCATGATTTGATGGGTTTGGTTATGTATTTTGGGCCATTAGTGCCTATATAATGAGTTTGTAAATAATATGAAGTTAGTTGGATTTTCAATCCTTTTCATTGGTATCAAAGCCTAGTTCAAGTTTACACTAGGGCTTGTGAGGTGAGAGGATAGGAGATAGATTAGTTTTCTTATGAGAAACTTGTTTTCATTGAGGACTCGGTTCAAGCTCAAGGGGAGCTTGAAAACCATACGCAGAAGGAAGTTCCTTAGGCGTCAAAATCCTCGTTCCAACTTTCTTCGTATGCTCAAGAAGTATAGGAGAAGTTTACCCCGATTTCTTTCCTACAAAAATCCCTTGGCAGGGTTGGATTTCTCCTACGGTGAAATGCGAATTAGGGAGCCTGTTGTTCCTGAAGTTCCTGCCATTTCGGAGTCTTGAAGATCGAGCATCATCAAAACTAGGTCGTGTGTCGACTTAGATCTAGTTGCCTTTCAAACGCTGGTCGTGTGTCGACTGGATCTTGAAAGGAGAGCTACTGAAGGAGTCTTGGGATAGTCAAGAGAAAATTAGCTATTTTTTTATTTTGAAGGTAATTTGCCTTCAAATATTTGCTAACAATTTTCTATGTTTTCTATGTTTTTAAAATTAACCCCCCTGGTTAATTTTTAAAATTTTTATAGTTTTTCTTAGAAAACTTATCTTTTAATTGATATATATCTATTTTTATATATTAATTAAATTTGCATTGTAAAAAAAAAAAAATTGAATTATTTTTCCCTCGGCCCCATCTCAGCAGGAGCCGAGGTCTAATTTGTGCAGGCGGCTCGGCTGAGTCAGCATCATCGCCTATCAACATCAGCCATCGGATGTCTGTCGACCGATAGACCTTGCTTGTCGGCTGTCGACGAACGTCGACCGATGTCCAACACAGTCGACGGTAAGTCAGCTGTGTGACATCGCGGCTGCCAACAACCGACAGACCTTGCGGTCTGTCAGGCTTGCAGTGGTTGACAGACCCTACGGTCTATCTAGCCTACCGCGGCTAATAGGCCTACAGCGGCCTGTCATGGCTGACAGACCCTGCAGTCTGTTTAGCCTACCATAGCTGACAGGCCTACAGCAGCCTGTCGTGACTGACAAATTGTCAGTCCCGCTGTGGCTGACAGGCCTGACACAACTGTCAGGCCTACTGCAACTGACAAGCCACCAAGATTTGTCAGACCTGCCCAGGCTAATTGGGGGTCAGATGGTCTGTTCACCTACACAAACTACAGGCAAAGACGTCCACGCACTTCACAGTCGATGGAACGTCGGCTGTGCTGTGTCCGTTGTCGATAGTCGATAGCCTGCACGTAGCTCGAGGCTATAAGTGAGTCTTTACCTGCACGTAGCCTGAGGCTGCACCAAAAAATTTTGTAGTAGGCACATAATTTTTAGTACCATGTGCAAATTTTTTTGCATGATTGGCTGCCTCGAGAAACGTGCCAGTGCAGTCAGCCAGACAGACATAGCCAGTGGAGTTCAGTTTACTGCGGGTAAACTTGTAATTTTTTTTTAATTTTCCTATTCTAAGGTTGCATGTCATTATTTTTATTTTTATTAATTTAATTTTTAATAATTTAAGTAAATTAATTAATCTTTGATTAATTATATTTAATTTTTACTTAAGTTATTTTTAAATTAATAAAATATAAATTGTCAACCTTAGGTTAGTTTAAATTTTTAAATTTTTAGCCTTAGGGGTAATTTTCAGGGCACAACATTGTAACAAGGAATCTTCAAATTTTCCTTGATTTTTAAGTGCTTTTCCCTTTTTACTTCTGGCTTATACCCGGTCCCACATGGCTTCGACTTGGCTGCCCAAGTGGCAGAACTTGCCCATGTTGTAAATGCTTTAGCAGATAAAGCTAATGATACTACCATGGCAGAAGTTCTTGGTAACCTTGCAATGAAGGTAAATGACATTTCTGTCCATAATGCTTCAACTTCTGCTAGTGATTCTCGCCTGAGAGTTCGTTGTGAAGTGCCACTTTATGATGGATCCCGGAACCCTGAAGTCTTGAATAGTTGGATTCTTGACATGAGTTCTTGGTTTTCTTACACTCAACTTGCAGATGAGGATATGGTTCCATATGCTAAACTCAAACTTTCTGGTTTAGCTAAAGTACTTGTTGAACGAAAAAGAGGTCATGATGAACTCACCTCATGGGATGAGCTTGTAGATTGTCTTAAGACCAATTTTTATCCTTCCAATTATTCTAAGGAATTGGTCATTAAATGGTTTCGATTTCGACAAAGTACTAATATGACTGTGCAGGAATATATCTTTCAATTCAACAGGTACATGATACTTTTGAATGTGGAGGAAGATATTAAAGCTTTGATTCTCAAATTTCAAAGTGGTTTGTTGGAACATTTGTACAGGGAAATAATGTTTATTTCTATGGACACATTGGATTCAGTTTTCAACCAAGCGCAACTTGCGGAGGACAAGTTTAAGGCGCATTCGCAGGCATTCCGCGCACCTGTTACTCAAGTGGTTGCAAACTCATCAAAAGGGAATAATTCTTTCTCACAAAAGAAGAATTTTGCTCAAAAGAAGAATGTTTCTTCTCCATCTCCTTCTTCTCCTTCCCCTTCCGCTTCTACTCCCTCTTCTTCTTCTTCTTCCAAACCTTCTTCTTCTTCTTCTTCAAAAAGTTTTGTAACTATTGTAAGAAGAAAGGTCATGAAAAAGCTGATTGTTTTAAGCTTAAAAAGAAGAGTTTAGTCATTACTACTCAAGAGGAGGATGCTCCCAAAGGTCCCCTTGAGTCAGTAGGAGAAAGTAGAGTATACACGAAATTACGAGGTAAGCTCAATGAAGTTACCTTGGTAAATGTAAGTTCATCAGAGGGCGCTCGTGATGCTTTGTTCATCACTCGAGCTCATTTGCTCCATAATTTTGCAATAGATTGTATAGTGGATAATGGCTCGCAGAAAAATCTAATTGCGAGGTCCATTGTCGAGCGTTTGAAGTTACCTATGGAGCCTCATCCTCAACCTTATTCTTTGGGTTGGAAGGATAGTGGAAGAGGCTCAGAAATCACTCACACTTGCACATTAAAATTTGCACTTGGCCCACATTTCATAGATCAAGTCACTTGTGATGTGACTCCTATGGATTGTTGTGGGATTTTGCTTGGACAACCTTTTGAGTATGATAGGAGAGTTGTTTATGATGCTTTCAAAAGAACCTACACACTTCAAAAATATGGTAAGGTTTTTCTCATTAAAAGCACCAACACTCCTAACATCATTCTAAGTTCCAAGCAAACAAAAAGAGTAATTAAAAAAGGTGGTGATGTTGCTCTAATTTTCATTCGCTCTCAAAACACTTCTACATCCACATCCATTCCAAAGCAACACTCTTCAATGGATAAAATATTGCAAAGTTACTCACACATATTTCAGGAGCCAAAGTCTCTTCCTCCAATTCGCACAATTAATCACAACATTGAAATCATTCCTGGTTCTTCACTTCCTAATGCTCCCATGTATAGACAATCTATTTTGCAAAATGAAGAAATAAAAAGGCAAATAGAAGATTTGTTGTCTAAGGGTTTCATTAAGGAAAGTACTTCTGCTTGTGCTTCACCTATTTTGTTGGTTCTTAAAAAAGATGGCACTTGGAGATTGTGCATTGATTTTCGTGCTTTGAACAGAATTTCTATAAAGAATAGATATCCACTACCACGCATTGATGATTTATTAGATCAGCTCCAAGGAGCTAAGTTCTTTTCAAAAATAGATCTCAAAAGTGGATATCATCAAGTGCGTATCCAAGTTGAGGATACATGGAAGACAACTTTTAAGATGAAGATGGGCCTCTTTGAATGGTTGGTCATGCCCTTCGGTCTTACTAATGCTCCTGCAACCTTCATGAGGTTGATGAATGATGTATTTCGTGATGTACTTGACAAATTTGTAATAATATATCTTGATGATATATTGATCTTCTCAAAAACTTGGGAGGA
Source organism: Wollemia nobilis (assembly GCA_028583015.1). Classification (NCBI taxonomy): domain Eukaryota; kingdom Viridiplantae; phylum Streptophyta; class Pinopsida; order Araucariales; family Araucariaceae; genus Wollemia; species Wollemia nobilis. The sequence continues at coordinate 7,697,777 of JAQPPZ010016467.1, read as the reverse complement.
ACACCTTAGGCATATCCATCATACCCTTGATCTTCTTGCGAAGAATCAATTATATGCCAATTCTTCCAAGTTCTTTTTGGCAATACTTTAGTTTCTTACCTTGGTTATGTGATTAGTGAAAGTGGAATTCAGGTAGATCCCACCAAAGTTGATGTTTTACTTAAGTGGTCCCCTCCTACAACTCTCACTGAGTTAAGGAGTTTCCTAGGACTTGCGAATTTTTATCGCAAGTTCATTCCTCAATATTCCACCCTTGCAGCTCCATTGCATTATCTCACTAAGTCTAAAGTTCCATTTCATTGGGAGAAAAGCCAAGAGATTGCCTTTGAGAAACTCAAAAAGAAACTTTGTACAACACCTGTGTTAACTTTACCCGACCTCTCTCAACCTTTTGAGATTGAAACGGATGCCTCTAAAGTTGCCTTAGGAGCTGTGCTCAAACAGAATGGTCATCCAGTTGCTTATCATTCAGAAACTTTTTCTTCTGCTAAGTTGAACTATTCTACATATGACAAGGAGTTGTATGCATTAGTTCAAGCTATCAAGTCACTGGAGACATTATCTTTTGGGAAAAGATACAGTAGTACACACTGATCATATGCCTCTCAAGTTTTTACAATCTCAAAGTAAAATTGAAGAATCAAGACATATGAAGTGGGCCTCTTACCTCCAACAATTTCACTTGGTGATCAAGTACAAAAAGGGGAAGAGTAATACTATTGTTGATTGTTTGAGTAGGCCTCCTGCCGCTCTTGCCTTAATAGTTATGTCCACTTCACACTTGGGATTTCAGACTTGGCCTAATCAGTATTCACAGGATCCTGATTTTGGGAAAATATTTGAGCAAGTGAGTAAGCCTTCTTCTTCCAATTTGCGTCCTTTCCAAGATTTCTACATCAAAGAAGGACTTCTTTACAAATTGGACAAGGTTTGTGTTCCTTGTGAGCCTAGAGTGTCACTTCTTAAGGAAGCTCATTCTACACTTTATGGTGGTCACTTTGGGAAGCACAAAACACTTCATCACTTGCAAAGATTTTTCTATTGGCCTAAAATGCGAGAGGGATGTGTTGAGATTTCTCAAACAGTGTGCAGTTTGTTGTCGCTCAAAACCAGCTAACAGGAAGTTTGGCTTAGGCATGCCTTTGCCCATTCCTTCCCATCCTTGGGAAAGCATTTCCATGGATTTGGTTAGTGGTTTTCCTATGACAGTGCGACAACATGATTGTGTGTTCGTGGTGGTTGACAGATTTAGTAAGATGGCTAAGTTTATTCCATGCCGCAAGACAAGTTCTGCAGCAGACTTAGCCCAATTTTTCTTTGACAGCATTTGGCGTTCCTTTGGTCTACCTACCAGCATTATATCGGATCGTGATTCACGCTTTGTGGGTCACTTTTGGCATTCTTTGTGGAAAATTTTGGGAGTTTCCCTTAACTTTTCCACCGCCTATCATCCGCAATCCGATGGGCAGACTGAAGTGGTAAACCGTACCCTTGTGCAAAGTTTACGAATCTATCATCACGCTTCACCAACAAAGTGGGACTTGAGTCTCACTCATATTGAACATGCCTACAATAGGGCCCTACATTCTTCTACAGGTCATTCACCCTTTGAGGTTTGTATGGGATTTCAGCCCTTGGCACCTTATGAGTTACCTTTGTCTTTGCCTTCTCCTGTCACTTCACATCTTCAGAAGGAGCAAGACAAGGCACACTCATTTATTCAGCACTTGCACAATCTACAATCAAAGGTGGTTGAGATTTTGCAAAAGACACAACAACAACAAAAAAAGGCCATGGATCGACATCGAATTCCTCATCCATTTCAGGTTGGTGACAAAGTTTGGTTGCATCTTGACAAGCGACGTTTTACTGATAAGACTCATAGTAAAATCAAACCGATTCGCTATGGGCCTTATACTATTCTTCAATAGGTGTCCGAGAATGCTTTTCGCCTTGATCTTCCCACACACTTGGGAATTCATGACGTCGTCAATGTAGATCTTTTGAAGTTGTACTTTGACTCTACATTGGAGACAACACCAGCTATCAGTCATCCTATGGACGTGGTTCCTGATTCTCAGTTACCATTGGATTCTGATCAGATCTATGACACAAAGACTCGACAGACTCGCCAGGGGTCTACCACCTCATATCTTGTGGCTCGGCGAGGACAGCTGCCGCATCAGGCTCGTTGGATTTCTTTTCATCAGATGTCCCGTGACTTTCCTACTCTTCTGAAAGCATTGGAGGCCAATGCTTCTATTGTGGGGAGGCATGATGAGGATTGATGTTTGATCCCTCATATGACCCCTCTAGTAGTTCCTAGCTAGGTTTGCATAGTTTATTTCTTGCAAATTAATAATTGTAAGTGAGTCTCCTTCTCACATGCACTTGTGGGCACTAGTTATCTTCTAGTTGTCATTTAGAGTGTTAGTTAGTAAGTGTGAACTCAAAGTAGGAAGTGTGTACTTCAAGATAGCTAAAATGGATCTTCTAGTTAGCATTATTCCTTTCCTCTTAACTTAGAAGTTACGTGCATTCTCCCTTGCACTTTTGTAGCTTATGGTTAAGCATATTGGATCAAATCCATGATTTGATGGGTTTGGTTATGTATTTTGGGCCATTAGTGCCTATATAATGAGTTTGTAAATAATATGAAGTTAGTTGGATTTTCAATCCTTTTCACAATCCTGCACAACAAGGGGAGGAAGAAAGAATGAATAAAAGAAAATAGACACAAAGAAAATACAACACAACTAACAGGGCACTCAAGTATACCTCTTAGCAAAAATGCTATTCTCTAATTGCTTGATGCAGAATCCAGACCTGCCTGCCTCCTTTTATAGTTGTTGGTTCTTGATTCTGTTATTCTTGGTTTACTTCTGACTGTACACTTGGCAACTTCTGATTGAATCTCCAAAATTGATGTTGTCCAGCTGGCTTTGTTCTGAACTGATTGTGCCCTCTTCTTTGACTTGTTCAAACATATTCCCACTCAACTGGTGATTTAAGTATGAGGAGAACTTTTGCTCTAATTCAGCTACTTCCTGGTGCGTTTAGCTGCTACTTTCTGAACTGGCCTCTTTTGAGTTGCCTTTCCTTGATCCTTTGATCCTTTAACTGCCCCAAAGATATCTCCTATTTTTGCAGCTGTCTGTGGTGCAGAATCTACTTTTTGTTGAGTGCAGGTATTGACCCTTTTTCCCTTTAAACTCCTTTGCAACCCTTTAATATGCTCATCAATCAACTTCCATATTTCTATGTCAAAAGTGGCTGCAATCCTGAGCATATTCATTTCTTGCAGAATTCTATTTTTTTGTATAACAATAACATGCATGTTTCTGTCATACTGAAGTAGTAAGGCTTCTGTAGCATTCACCATGAGTGTAGTTTGTTTAATCATCTCCTCCTCATCACCTTGTTCATAGTCAAATATCTCAAGGGTTTCTTTGAATATTCCTTCTATGTCTGATGCTTCCAGGCATTGATCTAAGGACAGGCCAATATCTATCATTTTATCTATAGCATCCTTTATCAGATCATTCATCTCAGTCACAGAATTTGTCCATTTTTCTCGGTTTGATCCAAACAGGGCTGCTTTGAAAAATTTAAAATTGATTTGAATTTTATTGCCTTCAAGTGTTGTTATTTCTTGTCCTTGCAGTTCTTCAAAATGATCCCCTATGTAGTCCAGGGTTGGGTGAATGAATTTAAAATTTTTTTCTCTTTCCTTCATCAAGGTCATGATTTCTTGAGTAGTTATTTGAATCACCCTTATTTTCCTGAACATTTCAATAAAACCTTTGGCCTGAGCTTTTATTCTTTTGTACATGTCTTTCCTCATTACATTCAAATAATATACATGATCTTGAACTTTGGTCACTACAGGTGGTTGGGCAATTGAAGCATTTTTCTTATTTAATTCTTCCTGTTGCTTACTTATCACAACTTTCAATTCTGCTTTTTCTTCTTCCTCTTGACTCAATTGCTTTTTGAGTGTTTCAATTTTTTCAACAAATTGGTCTATGACTTGATTACTCATAGTTTTGGCAAGCTTTGCCATATCAGCTTCTTTACCCAGTAGTGATGATCCTCCTGTTTCCTCATTGGTACTGAAGACTAGTGGGTTTTGTAGGGGAGGGAGATCAACCTTAGCAATATCTGACACAACTGTCCCCATTTCTGCCTTTTTTGAAGATTGTTCTTCTATACTTCCCATTCCTGCTACTAACTGTAACTCTTGTTCATCTGTAGTAGTAAAGGCCACCTGTTCATCTGTTCTTTCCAAAATAACCTTGGCAATAGGTAGAGATAATCTGGGTTTCTTAGCTTCTACTGGAGCTATTTCTGTTTGAATTTTTATTGAGTAGCTTTGGAAGAGGCCACCTAGTCCACCTTTTACTTGTATTACTATTGGAATTTTTATCTCTTGTCCCTTTATGTTTATAGAAGTCGGATATGGCCATGGGTGCCAATTTCTTCACACTGGTCACAGCTAAAACATTATCAGGTATAGGAACTACAACCTGCTTTGTTGATGGTGCTTTTTGAGAGGATGAAGTTACTATTTCTTTGCCCTTATCTGTATAGGTTTGTTGAGGAGCTTCTTTTGGTGCTGCCTCTATTCTGGGCTGGTCATTCACTAGGAGTTTAACCTGTTGTTCTACTATATCAACATTTCTAATAGTGACCTCCATTAAGTCTATGTCTTGCTCCTCTATCAATTCTAGCAAAGGGTCTTCTTTAATTGTTGGATGTGTCCTTGGTATAATAGGTGTTGTAGTATCCACTGAAATCTCCTGAAGCCTTCTTAGTTCGGTTGGGTAGTCATAGGCTTCACAAACCTGTGTGCTACCTCTCTTTTCTGGAGGGAAATTATCCCATACTGTCTGTAAATCTGATTTTTGCTCTATAGCTTCTAATAAGTTCTCTTCAAAAGCATCTTCTCGGTGATTGATTCGAGCATACTCCCTCTTCTCCATCATCTTGCTGTAAATTCCTTTTGGGTCATAAAACCTCCATGACACTTCATCGAATCCCATATTGTCCAGTTCAAACATTCCCTTGAGTAGGGAAGGATATCCAACAAATACATAATCTCCAAAATGGCAAGGAACATCAAGCCAGGGGACTTTCCCATGCTTCTTAACCAGTCTCATTTTAGCCTCTTCTACCACTTGTCTACATAATTCTAGGGCTGCTATGGACAATGGGCAGTACTGGGGTAACACCTTAGGAGGGATTTTAGCTCCATATAATCTGATGTAAGTAAAACCCTCTATGAAGAAGAAATATCCTATCTCTTTTTCTTTAATGAATGCCCTTACCCCTGGCCCTAATATTTCTAGAATTAGCCTAGTTAAGGCCCAATGGATTTCTACCAAGAAGCGATCACAAAACCAGCCCATGTGAGTTCATCCTTCATGAAGTCTCCAGAAGCTATTATGTACATAGGGGCTATCTATGGCTTTTAATCTCTTACGGGCTTCTTCCCCCAATTGGCCCGCTATTAAGTGAGTGAGAAAATAATATTGTGAAAAGTGAGGCATCTCCTACCTCTGTTCGAATATTGCCCTCTTTAGTTCTACCATTTCTCTGTGTATTTGTGAGCTCAATTCCAGTTCCCAGGCGTAGATAGGGGTGTTATGTCCTCTATTACATTGAGCAGCTAAATACAAAACTCTTTTCATTATTCTACTCATATCCTGTACTCCCAATACTATGTTTATCATGTCACCAAAGTCTTGTACCCAGGGTTTAAAAGCATTTTTATTAATTGGGAAATTTTTCTCTATTTTTGCATATGTATCAAACAATTTTTTAAAAATTTCCATATCAGTGAACATGCGAGATTGGTGTTCGATTACCTGGTCCACCATAAATGTGGTATACTTCATCAGATTGAACACTTCTTGGATATCTTCGACTTTGGCACTGAACACCTTCCGATTCTTGTGGTCTCGAAAGGTCCTTGTTCTTTCGTCATATGCCACTGCTAACCAAGCCATCAAATCTGAGGAGAAATGCACTTTTGGGCATATCAGCTTTCCAAGGTTACTGTTCCATCTGTTGTCTCTGGGGAAACCCTTGTACTACCAGTTCTGAGCTTTATGGAACAAATCTGCCATTATCCATGGGGTTCTGTTATCGCCTTCCATTACTCGGGTGAAACTCTTAATGCAGGCATTGTCGATCTCGTACAGTTGAGCTGAGTTGGGTTTTTTATCTGCCCCACATTTTTGGGCAAAATCATACATAGTGGTACCAAGAACAGGCGGTCCAAAAATCATAGAATAGGGTGATTTATCTATGATAAACTTTATGGCTTCTCGTGTATCTGTAGGTATGAACACATCTCCCCATGATGCCATTGCCCTCATGATTGTTGGTCAAGTTCTTCTTTGAGTTCTCAAAAAATGAATACTCTCTTCCTTCTGTGCTTCTGATGTATCAATTCTAATTCTTGGTATACCAGTGGAGTGGCCTTGACTGGTTTCGTAAGTTCATATATAGGGTGGTGGATTGAACTTGATAAATTCGCACGTTTCGTTATCGACCCGATGCCACCAACCGCTATTCAAAATTGGCCAATGGAATCATGCCAACTCAGTATTTTTTGGAGTTTTGTGCTTTATGATGGGCGATATCTGTTAACTTGTGAGCCTGGGTCCCTTTGATATGTGGGCCTGCAATCATTCATGCTTTCTATTCATTCGTCAATGGGGATATTTTAATCTGACATGGAACGGTATGTTTTGGGCCTCGTGCCATCTCAGATCCGAGTGATAACTATATCTTTGGGATCCATTATGTCTCCCTTGGGGTCTTCATGATATCCGACTCTTGGTGTGAGTGTAGGTTTTTACCTATGATGTCCCTTTTTCCCTAAGTCAACCATGATTAATCGCAACCGTCGGATTGATCTGAGATGAAGCGCATCCGTTGATCTCTTGAAACTTTTCTTTTGTGATCGTCGTTGGATCTTATGGTGGTGAGGCATGACCGTTGGATCATACATATGCATGTATTCTTTAATAAATGGGAAAAATTCATACGTACCTCGACTAAATTAATCAACCTAATGCTTAGATTAACCTTTGATTATCTTCCCATATGCGCACCGTTGGATCTGGGTGGTCAATGTCCATCGTCATTCGATTCATGTGTTATAAAAAGGTCTTTATTTAGCCTTTGGATCTTTGTCTCTAGTTATAGGCCTTCGCATCCATTGATTCTCGATTTAGTTTGTGCGCTGCCATTTGATCACTGACAAGATGCATGCTAGATAATGATGTTATAGACCTTTGCTTTTCTATTAATCATGATTAAGGTGAAAAGGGGGAAGATTAGTCAATGTATTAAACCCTTACTAAACATGATTAATATCAATTAATTTTATCCTTACCCATGCCTTTTACCTTCCATCCTACGATTTTGGCGTGGCCATCGGATCTGAGTGGAGACAAGCGCAGCCGTTGGATCTAATCAACCTGCACGTTAGTTTAATCAAGCATTTATAATATTAATCATGATTAGGGCAAAAGGGGGAAAATTAGCTGACGTATTAAACCCTTGCTAATCATGATTAACTTTAATTAATTTCTCCCGATCCTTAACCCTTTTTAATGCATCTTTAATTAGTGCGCCACCGTTAGATTAAAAATCATTTGAGCGCGGTCATCCGATCTTGGTAACTAGCATGATGATTAATCAAATGGGATGCATTCTCTTAATATTAATTTTAAAGTTCATTTTAATCAAAGTAGTCATGACCATTGATCTAAGCTTCGTTCAACATGATCGTCCGATCTGTCGGACTTGCTCGGATTTTAACTTGACATTTGACTTATGACGACTTTACTTTAAACCTTTGACTCTTTAGAGGATGCACAACCATTGATTTTATGGATGATTGAGCGTTGTCATCTAATTTGTTTATACTTACTCACTGCTTAATCGGAACGTTGACCATTATGACTCATGCTTAAACTTTTGACTTTTTGGACAATGCACGACCATTGATTTGATCCTCGATGAAGCGTTATCATTGATCTTGTTAAAGGTGCAAGGATTTTAACTTTATTAGAGCCTTAGGTTTAACCTTTGGAGTCTTTAGTGAGTATGCATCCATTGGATTTGGTCCTCGATGAAGCGCTGCCATTAGATTGAAGACAACTTGCTCGATTTTTAAATCTTAGGTTAAGTTTTATTGACCCTTTGACTTATCTTTCGGACTATTTCGTGAGTGCGCATCCATCAGATTTTCTCAGGTGATGCGCTTCCATCCGATTAAGTCTAAGGTGCAACCTTTTTACTTCTTGACTACGCTTGACTTTTGACTTATCTTCGGTTTGATTTTATTAAAGCGCTATCATCCGATTTCTCTGGATCGTGCATGGCCCTTGGATTAAATCTGAGGTGCTCACCAGTTAGCTTAGTGGGGTGCATACCCTTAGGCTTTTAATCAATTAATATTTATTTTAACCTTAGGTTTTTCGGATCATGAGACCATAGTGAAATGACTTAACCGACTTTAGATTAGAAGATTTATTTGTTGGTTTAGGCCCAAGGAAAATATTTAGGAAGGTCGAACTTTGACTTGGGGATTTAATTTGAAATTTTCTTCCCTAACTATTCGAGGTACTTTGATTTATACAATGAAGCCCACATTATTAAAAAGGCTAAGGTTAGACTTTATCAAACCAACCAATGAAAAATTGAATTACTCACAACAACTTTAAGCAATGACCAAAAGTATAAGCAGTTTGATTGAAACCAAAAATTTAAATTTGGGGGTTTCAAAGTTGAGTCAAATTTGGCTCCAACATAGGCTCGACTGGGACAATGTGTTGAAAACATGAAGCACTTGAGAACCACAGAATCTCCTGGTTTTATTTTGCAAAAATTTAACAAAAAACAACAAAATTTTGATTGCTAAACAAAACTTGAAATGTATAACAGAAAAACTTCCTTCCTCTTTTTCTTTCTTTTCTTCATCATTTTTTTTATATATACTGAAAACATGATATCAAAGCAAGTAGAGTATGGAAAACTGTAGATCCCTTTTCATTCAATTTGGAAACAAAGGTTTAGAAATTTTAGAAATCAATGAGTTTTATTTTGAAATATAGTAATGCTTGTTTTAGCTAAGTCATAAGATATGATTACACAGATTTTGTCACAACCATTTGTCTCATCATATTTTTTCCCATGTGTGTGTTTGTGCATTCTTTTTGGATTTCTAAATATTTCAGAACTTTATCATATCTGAGCAAAATAGCCAAGCCTAATATGTGATTTCACTCTTTAAAAATTTTCACCATTCTGTAGGGCTCCATTGCTAGTCAGGCATCTATAGCCTCGGTGGAGTTGCTTCTAATCCCATATTAGTTTTACCCTACTGCCAGTCAAGCGTCTATAGCCCCGGTAGAGGTTTTCCAAGATATCTCAGGCAGTGACTCAATTTTACTTTATTTTTTATTTTTCTTTCTCGTGAGAGAAGTGTTTGGATATATAAGCAAATTGTGCAATAAGTATGCCTGAGTTGAGGATTAGTTTCTGGCTATAAAATATGAGTGTAATAATTTTTGGCTCAACTACCCTCTCAAAGATAACTCAGTTCTTTGGACCTTTGAAGTCACTTTAAGTATCATTTGTAATGTGAGGCTTGACATGATGTTTCAATCAACTTTGTTTTCTATCTGTTTTATCTCATATCAAACAACTATTGCATAAACACTCATTTTTGACATAATTGTAAAGCTCATCAATATCTAAAATAAATTCCCTTTTTCCTTTTATTGTTTTTGGTGGAATCAATAGTTAGATATACTCATCAAACTAAGATATCATGTATACAGTAAACTCAAAATTATTCAAGAACAAAAGGGAAGCTTTAACTAATAAACAAAATACACCACTCTGTTTTTGGATTTTTGTTTTTCTATTTTTTTTTTTAAAGTACACTTTCAACAGGGATTGTACATTTTGAGGTGTTGGCCATTAATAGGGATAGCCATTATTTCTCCCTGCAAATTCTGTAGCTTGTAAGTATTCTGACTGATAACATGGGCAATTTGGTATGGGCCAATCCATTTAGGTTCAAACTTACCCTTTTCACCATGCTTATCATTTTTAGGATCCCAATAGATGACTATATCTCCTTGAGAAAAAGGAGTACCCTTGGCTTTCTTATTAAACAAATTTATAGTTTTCTGGGTTTGTTCCATCATTCTATTGAGGGTCTCTCTTCTTTGTTCTTCTAACAAGACAATTTGGTCAAGCCTTCTCTGAATGGGATCAGGGTTTTCATGATCTTGCAATAAAAGGGAAAGTGCCATTTTTTCCATTTTTGGGGGTAGTAGGGCTTTTTCTCCATAAACCATCTCATAGGGGGTTCTTCCTGTATTTCTTTTAACAGACAACCTATCAGCCCATAAAGCAAATTTAAGTTCACTGTCCCATCCCCTTTTGTTTTTGCCTAATGACCTTTTTATTCTTGTTATTACATTTTTATTTGATGACTCGGCTAGACCATTTCCTTGGGGATAATAATTAGCGAGAATGAGATAATTCAATTCCATATTCAGCACAAAATTCTACCATTTCATATGACACAAAATATTGAGCATTATCAGTTACAAGATTTTTAGGAACTCCATACCTGGTCAAGATATTTTCTTCTATGAATCTGATGACTACAACAGATGTAGATGTTCTCAAAGGTGCAACTTCCACCCACTTGGTGAAGTAATCTGTTGCAGTTATGATCCACTTATGCTGGCCAGATGAATTAGGCTTGATCTCTCCAATCAGGTCAATACCCCATTGAGCAAAAGGTGCTTCAATGATTACTGGCTTGAGGGGCATGGTTGGTAGATGCTTTTTCCCTATAAAAACTTGGCAGTTATGACAATTCCTTACATATTTATATACATCCTTAAAAAGGGATGGCCAATAATATCCTGCTCTCATGATTTTATTAGTTGTAGCTCTTGGAGCAAAATGTCCCCCACAAAAACCATTATGAAATTCATTAATTATTTTTGGGACTTCTCTTTCATATAAGCAGACTAATAATACTCCATCAGGATGTTTCCAATATAATACTCCATTTTGTATATAATACTTTTGAGCTTGAAGTTTGACTGACCTCATTCTGTTTATTGACATGTTTTTGGGGAATGACAGAGTTTGTAGATAGGACAAAATTTCTTCATACCATTTACATTCTTCATTTTTTATTCTTCTGTCATCATATGTCTGATCTATGGTAAGAATATTTTCAGATCTCGCTTCTTCTTTGTTAGCCAACAATTTAGCTAAACCCTACCCTTTGATTGTTTTAACTATTTTGAATTCAACATCATATTGCAAAAGTTTTACCATCCATCTTGTTGGTCTTCCCAATGGCTCTGATTGAGAAAAGATATCTTTTATTGCTATAAAGGGAATACAATAGTAAACTTTGTTTGAGCCAAATATACCTTTAAAGTGTTCCAAATATTGGATGACTGCATAGGCATGTTTTTCTAGTAGGGTGTATTTAAGATTTGCTCCTTTTAGTCCTGAGCTCATAAAGGCTATTGGCCTTTCATTATTTTCATTATCTTTTTGTGAAAGGACTACAACAATAGAGTGTTCAGAAGCATATGAATAGATATTAAAATCCTTTGCATAATCAGGGCAACTTAAAGTTGGAGTGGTTGATATGGCTTCTTTGATCTTGTTAAATGTTTCCATATTTTCTAATGTCCATTTTATTACTCTAGTTTTCTTCACCATATCATTTATGGGTTTGGTCATTTCTACAAAATTTGGGACAAATATTCTGATAAAATTTATTTTTCCAAAGAATGACCTTACTCCTTTTAGATTCTTGGGTGGGGGAATTTTAGAAATGGCTTCTATCCTTTCTGGATCAATGCTTATCCCCTTTTCTGAAACTATATGACCTAGCAATTTTCCTTGTGTAGTTCCAAATATGCATTTTTTTGGATTTAGAGAAATTCCAAATTCCTTGCATTGGGAAAAAACTGCAGTCAAATGTTCTAGATGATCTTCTAGATTTTTAGAAAAAATTGTAATATCATCTAAGTACACTACTACAATTTTAAACATTAGTCCTTTGAAAGCAAAGTCCATCGCTCTTTGGAAAGTAGCACCTGCATTCATCAATCCAAAAGGTATTCTTAAATATTCAAATGTGCCCTAGGGTGTGGTGAATGTTGCCTTGTGTCTATCTTCTAGATTTATCAAAATTTGATTGTACCCTAAAAATCCATCTAACAGGGACAATCTAGTTGAACCTACTACTGCTTGCAGCAGTTGTTCCATGTTAGGCAATGGGTAATTGTCTTTTAGTGAGCTCTTGTTTAAATTTCTAAAATCCATGCATAGTCTAATGTCCCCATTCTTTTTCCTAACTGGTACTAAGTTGGATATCTAGGAGGAAAATCTAACTTTTCTTATTATCTTGGAGTCCAACAATTTTTGAACTTCTTTTTGCATTACTGGGTGCAGAGTTGGATTGTACTTTCTCTATTTTTGTCTAAAAGGCTTGGCCTCTTCTTTCAAGGGTATTATATGTGTCATCACATCCATTTTGAAAGTTTTGAGATCTTCATAGGTCCAAGCAAAATGTTCTTTGTTCTTTCATATAGAATGATATATCTAACTTTTTCTTTAGCAGGTAGTGCCATGTCTACTTTCACTATTCTGGGTTCTTTCATTGAGCCAATATTAATATCCTCAGATATCACTTCTCTGCGTATAGGTTTATAGGCTTTGTCAAAATCATCAAATAGGCTTTCAAGAGACACCAATCCTTTGGGTATTCTATTAGTTTTCAATTGGATTACTTCTACTGGTTCTCCTATTTGATATTTTAACTTTTCTTCATATTTTTCATCATAGATGACATCTGCATATTGATTTTGCAAAGTCATAAAATCCTTAATATCTATATCATCTTGAAAAACCTGAAGATAGACTATGTTATCTGGCACAGAAGGTTTATAGATTGAGATAGTTGGAAATCTGTCCATGTACTCTGTAGTTATTTTTGGGTGATCTAGACCTGAGGCATTCACAGCTAAGAGATCTGCAACATGATTTTGTTCTCTAGGAATATATGAAATATTGAAAGCCAAGAATTTATCAATTTCTTCTAGTATTGCATTTCTATATTGCTTAAGTCTAGGATGCTTGGTCTGATATTTACCTTTTATTTGTAGTATAATAAGTTTATGCATCCCCTGTTATAGTTAAGTAGTTAATACCTAACTCTTTTGCTTTCCTTAGTCCTAATAGTAAAGCTTCGTACTCAGCTACATTGTTTGTGCAAGGAAATTGCAATCTGTAAGGTATACCAAGGTAATTTCCTTTAATATCAGTCAAATTTACACCTGCACCTGCTCCAGATTGGGATTTAGCCCCATCAAATGACATGGTCCACATTTCTTGGGTTAATACTCGATTTGATTCAGCATCAGTTATTCTCATATCTTCTGGATCCATGTTCTTTGCATCTGGTACTTCCATCAGGAATGGGTTGTGCCATATTGAATAGACTCCCATCCCTTTTTCTTCCATAGAGTTAACTAAGTTAATCATGGTTTCATCTATTTGAATTAACTCTACGAAGTGTTTATTGAATGGTTCCCTTCTTAAAATTATATTCTCCTTATCTGATATGGGGATGGTAGCATAAGACAAGTCTAGTTGTATTGATCCCCCTAGTTGTTCTACCCAATGCCTACTGAGTAATAGTGAGAAGAATGGGTCAACATCAACTACTGCTACATCCATGACAATGCCCTTTTTGGGGTGTTGGTCTAGGAAAACTAATAATCCAGTTATCACCCCTACATAGGGAATTTGTCTGCTGTCCATTACAAAAATAGGGGCAGAATCTCTAGTACAGATTAATCCCATTTGGTCAGCTATTAACTTAGGCATGATATTATGTGAAGCTCCACTTTCAAGCATGCAATTATGAATCACATATCTTTCCCCTTCATCTAAATTATATCTTAATGACATGTAGAAGGGTCTGACAGAAGATGGTGATCTTGTATCATGTTGATTTTGTCTAGCAGCATGACAAGTAGGGTCTTCTTTCTGCTCTATTAATCCAAAAGCTCTGCATACTTGTTCTCTGTATGTTTGAACTTTCATAAGTTCACCAAATGTGATATTAACTTTTTGCTTACTGAGTTCTGACCCAACATCAAATTCTATCTTCTTTATATCCAATGGTTTATTACTTTCTTCTTTGGGAACTTCTTCTGTTGATTCTATTACCTCAGGAGTAATTTTGTTAGGGTTCCTATCAGTTTTCTCTTTACTGATATTTTTATTGGTGAAAGTTTGTCTTCTTGGTTCATTTGTAGATAATTTCTCTGTTCTTTCAGGGACTGTTCTATTCCTTAAATTTAAAACATGGGTTGCCTCTAATTCTTCAACCTCTTGAGCAGTGGGAATCAATTTCCCTTGCTTCATCTTATCATATCTTGACTCATGTGACTTTTGCAAGATTTTAGTTCCTTCAGTCACTAAGATCTGGGGATGATGATTTGAAGCATATTTATCCATGTCTTCTTCAAACAACCTTTCTCTGGATTCATCTTCAATAGACCAACATGCATTGATTCTTATATCCTCTTCTGATTCTGCATGCATATCTACATTACGTTGATCACTCAGGTGTATTCCACATGCATCAGGGTTATGGGGTGCATCACAAGTAGAGCAAAAATAAGGAAAACCTTCAGCTACATTGGCATATGGCATTGGGTTAGGGACATTGTTCTGATCCCTATCAGAATCTCTATTTTTCCAGTTGTTATTCCCATTACCCCTATTCCTATTCCCTTCTTCAAAACCATTGTTGTTTCCCCAATTCTTGTTGTAATTTTTCTTAAATGGGGGACGGTTATCAACATGTGGTCACTCTGTCTATGAAGATTCACCACTATTTCCATTTCTTTCAATTCTTGCTAACCTGTTACTCATGTTGTTGAACATTTCTATCATTTGACTGGTCAACTTCTCCATAGGATCAATTTCAGTTCTTCTTTGTATATCAAAAGCCACTCTCTTAGGTTTTCTCTCGGGCATGTTAACTTCTAAAGAATAAGGCTTCATCTTACCACTTGTCAAGCATATTTCTTTCTATATCCATTGCTTTTTCCATACAACCATCAATGGTAGTGGCTTGTTCTTGCCTTAATTCATAGTTAAACTCTCCTTGAAAAGCATTCTTATAAAAACAAATAGATTGAATATCACTAGGCCTGAGGTTGGCAGGGATTTTGTTTCTTGTTTTTGAAAATCTTCTGTTAAAATCACTAACAACCTCATTTTCTTTCTTCTTCATAGTGGCTAGCTCAGTTAACAATGATTGTTCATTTTTCCTTTCACCATACTTCTTTAGGAACACCTCTTCCATTTTGGTGAAGTCTAGGATATCATTGTTAGGAAGGGAATTAAACCATTCTCTAGCATATTTTTCTAAAGTCTGCAGAAACAGTCTTAATACTACATCTTCATGTTCAACTTCCAGACTGTCCATTGCATATAAGAAACTTTTGATATGATCCTCTCTAGTTACTGCATTATTTCCTAAAAACTTAGGGAGGTATTTGTGAGCTTTACTGGGTAAGGCATTTAAATTTACTAGTAATACAAAAGGTCTATATCTGTTAGTTCTCCACAAATGAACATTACCCTGAGCCATAGCTATTGTTGTATTTAATTTCATAGATGTAGTATCTACGGTGGTATGGGTCTAGGCAGTTTGAACGTAGATTGATGAATTATCTACCTTTAAATGAGAATAATCACATATATCTTCTACTACTGATTTTAAACGTTCATCTACAGAAATATCAGTAGTAATAGTATTCTAGATTTTCTTCACGTACCTTTTACCACTAGAATTTAATCTACTATTATAAATGGTATTCTTAAAAAGTGGAGTTTTCTGGGTATGTATAAATACCTCTGGATTCTCGAGTTCTAGAAATAGCTCCTTACCACTTCTCCTGGTGTTCGCCAACATGTTCTGTTCTCTCCTTTTTATATTTTTCTTCTGGGTTTGTCCAGTAGAGTCACCAACACTGGGGTGCAGAAATAATAGTGTATACTCTTATCAAGAATGCTTGATATTATCTCTCATCCTCACAGGAGTGGGTTCTTGGGGAAAATCAAGAAAAAGAAACCAAAAATTCAAGAAAATCAAGAAAGAGAAAATTTTCAATAAAATCAAGAACGTAAAAACTTACTTCAAAACATAAACTACGGACATAGGAAAAATAAAGAACTTCTAACAAAGTGAAAATTAAAATGTTGGTTCTTTACTTTAACTGGTCGTCCGTTGATTAAAAATAATCGTTGAAGAAAACTTTTAAGAAGATAATTGAATCTTTCTAAGAAGTCCTCCCCGACAACGGTGCCAAAAAACTATTGGAACCGATTCTTGCATCCGTAGGAAATCAATTGTCATGCTACAAGAACCCATTTGAAACCAATGAGCTATTACAGGCTCTGGTCGACCTGCCTCATGTTTTGTTAAACTCGAATATTGCTATAAAAGATGGCAGAATGGGTAAGGAAACCCTAGCGGCAATTCTAGATTAAACTTCTAATTTGCATGCTCCAGATTTATATTAAACTATAGTATTCTTATTAAAATGACCAAGCATGAAAATAACCAACTGTTATGCCTTATGTAGACCGGTGCCTAGATTCATTGGGTTGTTATAGCAATTTAACAACAATTTTAATATGAACAGAAAGAAGGGGAGAAGGAAATTGGCGTTCTTAATCTCATTCGAATATCGTAATAAAATCAAGAGTTAACTAATGAAAGAAATGTATATAATGCATTCAAATAATGTAACCCATTATACAGATACACACAATACTGAGACAAAGAAATGATAGGAATAAAACCTAGAATTGTATTGATTTCATAAAATATTACATGCAGAGTGGGCGGGATGCCTTTTAACTCTATTTTTCTTAAAGAAATACATCAATACAATGAAGAGGACTCTGTTCAAATAATGTAATAGGTCTCTCCAACTCTCCTTGTTCCAATCTGGTAACAGAAGAATCTCTGAATCCTAGGCTCAATAAGACTGGAAATATTCTCAGCTTCTTGAATGCTTTCCTATCATACAATCCTGCACAACAAGGGGAGGAAGAAAGAATGAATAAAAGAAAATAGACACAAAGAAATACAACAACACAACTAACAGGGCACTCAAGTATACCTCTTAGCAAAAATGCTATTCTCTAATTGCTTGATGCAGAATCCAGACCTGCCTACCTTCCTTTTATAGTTGTTGGTTCTTGATTCTGTTATTCTTGGTTTACTTCTGACTGTACACTTGGCAGCTTCTGATTGAATCTCCAAAATTGATGTTGTCCAGCTGGCTTTGTTCTGAACTGATTGTGCTCTCTTCTTTGACTTGTTCAAACATATTCCCACTCAACTGGTGATTTAAGTATGAGGAGAACTTTTGCTCTGATTCAGCTACTTCTTGGTGCGTTTAGCTGCTGCTTTCTGAACTGGCCTCTTTTGAGTTGCCTTTCCTTGATCCTTTGATCCTTTAACTACCCTAGAGATATCTCCTATTTTTGCAGCTGTCTGTGGTGCAGAATCTACTTTTTGTTGAGTGCAGGTATTGACCCTTTTTCCCTTTAAACTCCTTTGCAACCCTTTAATATGCTCATCAATCAACTTCCATATTTCTATGTCAAAAGTGGCTGCAATCCTGAGCATATTCATTTCTTGCAGAATTCTGTTTTTCTGTATAACAATAACAGGCATGTTTCTGTCATATTGAAGTAGTAAGGCTTCTGTAGCATTCACCATGAGTGTAGTTTGTTTAATCATCTCCTCCTCATCACCTTGTTCACAATCAAATATCTCAAGGGTTTCTTTGAATATTCCTTCTATGTCTGATGCTTCCAGGCATTGATCTAAGGATAGGCCAATATCTGTCAGTTTATCTGTAGCATCTTTTATCAGATCATTCATCTCAGTCATAGAATTTGTCCATTTTTCTCGGTTTGATCCAAACAGGGCTGCTTTGAAAAATTCAAAATTGATTTGAATTTTATTGCCTTCAGGTGTTGTTATTTCTTGTCCTTGCAGTTCTTCAAAATGATCCCCTATGTAGTCCAGGGTTGGGTGAATGATTTAAAATATTTTTCTCTTTCCTTCATCAAGGTCATGATTTCTTGAGCAGTTATTTGAATCACCCTTATTTGCCTGAACATTTCAGTAAAACCTTTGGCCTGAGCTTTTATTCTTTTGTACATGTCTTTCCTCATTACATTCAAATAATATACATGATCTTGAACTTTGGTCACTACAGGTGGTTGGGCAATTGAAGCATTTTTCTTATTTAATTCTTCCTGTTGCTTACTTATCACAACTTTCAATTCTACTTTTTCTTCTTCCTCTTGACTCAATTGCTTTTTGAGTGTTTCAATTTTTTCAACAAATTGGTCTATGACTTGATTACTCATAGTTTTGGCAAGCTTTGCCATATAAGCTTCTTTACCCAGTAGTGATGATCCTCCTGTTTCCTCATTGGTACTAAAGACTAGTGGGTTTTGTAGGGAGGGAGATCAACCTTAGCAATATCTGACACAATTGTCCCCATTTCTACCTTTTCTAAAGATTGTTCTTCTGTACTTCCCATTCCTGCTACTAACTGTAACTCTTGTTCATCTATAGTAGTAAAGGCCACATGTTCATCTGTTCTTTCCAAAACAACCTTGGCAATAGGTAGAGATAATCTGGGTTTCTTAGCTTCTACTGGAGCTATTTCTGTTTGACTTTTTACTGAGTAGCTTCGGAAGAGGCCACCTAGTCCACCTTTTACTTGTATTACTATTGGAATTTTTATCTCCTATCCCTTTATGTTTATAGAAGTCGGGACGGCCATGGGTGCCAATTTCTTCACACTGGTCATAGCTAAAACATTATCAGGTATAGGAACTACAACCTGCTTTGTTGATGGTGCTTTTTGAGAGGATGAAGTTACTATTTCTTTGCCCTTATCTGTACAGGTTTGTTGAGGAGCTTCTTTTGGTGCTGCCTCTATTCTGGGCTGGTCATTCACTGGGAGTTTAACCTGTTGTTCTACTATATCAATAGTTCTAACAGTGACCTCCATTAAGTCTATGTCTTGCTCCTCTATCAATTCTAGCAAAGGGTCTTCTTTAATTGTTGGGTGTGTCCTTGGCATAACAGGTGTTGTAGTATCCACTAAAATCTCCCGAAGCCTTCTTAGTTCGGTTGGGTAGTCATAGGCTTCACAAACCTGTGTGCTACCTCTCTTTTCTGGAGGGAAATTATCCCATACTGTCTGTAAATCTGATTTTTTCTCTATAGCTTCTAATAAGTTCTCTTCAAAAGCATCTTCTCGATGATTGATTCGAGCATACTCCCTCTTCTCCATCATCTTGCTGTAAATTCCTTTTGGGTCATAAAACCTCCATGACACTTCATCGAATCCCATATTGTCCAGTTCAAACATTCCCTTGAGTAGGGAAGGATATCCAACAAATACATAATCTCCAAAATGGCAAGGAACATCAAGCTCGAGGGACTTTCCCATGCTTCTTAACCAGTCTCATTTTAGCCTCTTCTACCACTTGTCTACATAATTCTAGGGCTGCTATGGATAGTGGGCAGTCTTGGGGTAACACCTTAGGAGGGATTTTAGCTCCATATAATCTGATGTAAGTAAAACCCTCTATGAAGAAGAAATATCCTATCTCTTTTTCTTTAATGAATGCCCTTACCCCTGGCCCTAATATTTCTAGAATTAGCCCAGTTAAGGCCCAATGGATTTCTACCAAGAAGCGATCACAAAACCAGCCCATGTGAGTTCGTCCTTCATGAAGTCTCCAGAAGCTATTATGTACATAGGGGCTATCTATGGCTTTTAATCTCTTACGGGCTTCTTCCCCCAATTGGCCCACTATTAAGTGAGTGAGAAAAGAATATTGTGAAAAGTGAGGCATCTCCTGCCTCTGTTCGAATATTGCTCTCTTTAGTTCTACCATTTCTCTATGTATTTGTGAGCTCAATTCCAGTTCCTAGGCGTAGATAGGGGTGTTATGTCCTCTATTACATTGAGCAGCTAAATACAAAACTCTTTTCATTATTCTACTCATATCCTGTACTCCCAATACTATGTTTATCATGTCACAGAAGTCTTGTACCTAGGGTTTAAAAGCATTTTTATTAATTGGGAAATTTTTCTCTATTTCTGCATATGTATCAAACAATTTTTTAAAAATTTCCATATCAGTGAACATGCGAGATTGGTGTTCGATTACCTGGTCCACCAGAAATGTGGTATACTTCATCAGATTGAACACTTCCTGGATATCTTCGACTTTGGCACTGAACACCTTCCGATTCTTGTGGTCTCGAAAGGTCCTTGTTCTTTCATCATATGCCACTGCTAACCAAGCCATCAAATCTGAGGAGAAATGCACTTTTGGGCATATCAACTTTCCAAGGTTACTGTTCCATCTGTTGTCTCTGGGGAAACCCTTGTACTACCAGTTCTGAGCTTTATGGAACAAATCTACCATTATCCATGGGGTTCTGTTATCACCTTCCATTACTCGGGTGAAACTCTTAATGCAGGCATTGTCGATCTCGTACAGTTGAGCTGAGTTGGGTTTTTTATCTACCCCACATTTTTGGGCAAAATCATACATAGTGGTACCAAGAACAGGCGGTCCAAAAATCATAGAATAGGGTGATTTATCTATGATAAACTTTATGGCTTCTCGTGTATCTGTAGGTACGAACACATCTCCCCATGATGCCATTGCCCTCATGATTGTTGGTCAAGTTCTTCTTCGAGTTCTCAGAAAATGAATACTCTCTTCCTTCTGTGCTTCTGATGTATCAATTCTAATTCTTGGTATACCAGTGGAGTGGCCTTGACTGGTTTCGTAAGTTCATATACAGGGTGGTGGATTGAACTTGATAAATTCGCACGTTTCATTATCGACCCGATGCCACCAACCGTTGTTCAAAATTGGCCAATGGAATCATGCCAACTCAGTATTTTCTGGAGTTTTGTGCTTTATGATGGGTGATATCTGTTAACTTGTGAGCCTGGGTCCCTTTGATATGTGTGCCTACAATCATTCATGCTTTCTATTCATTCATCAATGGGGATATTTTAATCTGACGTGGAATGGTATGTTTTGGGCCTCGTGCCATCTCAGATCCGAGTGATAACTATATCTTTGGGATCCATTATGTCTCCCTTGGGGTCTTCATGATATCCGACTCTTGGTGTGAGTGTAGGTTTTTACCTATGATGTCCCTTTTTCCCTAAGTCAACCATGATTAATCGCAACCATCGGATTGATCTGAGATGAAGCGCATCCGTTGATCTCCCAAAACTTTTCTTTTGCGATCATCGTTGGATCTTATGGTGGTGAGGCACGACCGTTGGATCATACATATGCACGTATTCTTTAATAAATGGGAAAAATTCATACGTACCTCGACTAAATTAATCAACCTAATGCTTAGATTAACCTTTGATTATCTTCCCATATGCGCACCGTTGGATCTGGGTGGTCAATGTCCATCGTCATTCGATTCGTGTGTTATAAAAAGGTCTTTATTTAGCCTTTGGATCTTTGTCGCTAGTTATAGGCCTTCGCGTCCATTGATTCTCGATTTAGTTTGTGCGTTGCCATTTGATCACTGACAAGATGCATGCTAGATAATGATGTTATAGACCTTTGCTTTTCTATTAATCATGATTAAGGTGAAAAGGGGGAAGATTAGTCAATGTATTAAACCCTTACTAAACATGATTAATATCAATTAATTTTGTCCTTACCCATGCCTTTTACCTTCCATCCTATGATTTTGGCATGGCCATCGGATCTGAGTGGAGACAAGTGCAATCGTTGGATCTAATCAACCTGCACGTTAGTTTAATCAAGCATTTATAATATTAATCATGATTAGGGCAAAAGGGGGAAAATTAGCCGATGTATTAAACCCTTGCTAATCATGATTAACTTTAATTAATTTCTCCCGATCCTTAACCCTCTTTAATGCATCTTCAATTAGTGCACCACCGTTAGATTAAAAATCATTTGAGCGCGGCCGTCCGATCTTGGTAACTAGCACGATGATTAATCAAATGGGACGCATTCTCTTAATATTAATTTTAAAGTTCATTTTAATCAAAGCAGTCACGACCGTTGATCTAAGCTTCGTTCAGCGTGATCGTCCGATCTATCGGACTTGCTCGGATTTTAACTTGACATTTGACTTATGACGACTTTACTTTAAACCTTTGACTCTTTAGAGGACGTGCAACCATTGATTTTATGGATGATTGAGCATTGTCATCCGATTTGTTTATACTTACTCACTGCTTAATCAGAACGTTGACCATTATGACTCATGCTTAAACTTTTGACTTTTCGGACAACGCGCGACCATTGATTTGATCCTCGACGAAGCGCTGTCATTGATCTTGTTAAAGGTGCAAGGATTTTAACTTTATTAGAGCCTTAGGTTTAACCTTTGGAGTCTTTAGTGAGTGCACGTCCATTGGATTTGGTCCTCGATGAAGCGCTGCCATTAGATTGAAGACAACTTGCTCGATGATTTTAAATAACCTTAGGTTAAGTTTTATTGACCCTACCCTTGACTGACTGACTATCTTTCGACAACTTTTTTGGGAGTGCGCATCCATCAAATTTTCTCAGGCGATGCGCTTCCATCCGATTAAGTCTAAGGTGCAACCTTTTTACTTCTTGACTACGCTTGACTTTTGACTTATCTTCGGTTTGATTTTATTAAAGCGCTATCGTCCGATTTCTCTGGATCGTGCGCGGCCCTTGGATTAAATCTGAGGTGCTCACCAGTTAGCTTAGCGGGGTGCATACCCTTAGGCTTTTAATCAATTAATATTTATTTTAACCTTAGGTTTTTCGGATCTTGAGACCATGGTGAAATGACTTAACCGACTTTAGATTAGAAGATTTATTTGTCGGTTTAGGCCCAAGGAAAATATTTAGGAAGGTCGAACTTTGACTTGGGGATTTAATTTGAAATTTTCTTCCCTAACTATTCGAGGTACTTTGATTTATACAATGAAGCCCACATTATTAAAAAGGCTAAGGTTAGACTTTATCAAACCAACCAATGAAAAATTGAATTACTCACAACAACTTTAAGCAATGACCACAGTATAAGCAGTTTGATTGAAACCAAAAATTTAAATTTGGGGGTTTCAAAGTTGAGCCAAATTTGGTTCCAACAGGTCAATACAATCCCAAGCCTCATCATGAAAAGTCAGAGAGAAGAGGAGCAGGTTTAAATCTTGGGTGGCCTCCACTACTCGATCCTTATCCCACAATATATTGTTGTTGGTAAAATCACATAGGAAGTCCACCATTTCTACCAAAGTCATAAGGCGTTTAGATGGCTTATCATCGGATTCTAAGTCAAAATTTTAGATCTTTTGAAAAATAAAATATTTTATGGCTGGTGCTCGCCCAAAATCCTTGATGGAGAAGCTGCAATCGGCCAACTCATCATTGATCTCATATTCTGATTGTGCCACTTCTTGGCCCCACTGGCGCCAATTTTGCTCATTCTACAAAAATAGGGAGACCTTGATATATTCTTCTGCAAAGAAGCATAGGGACTCATCTTCCAGAACAGACGATAGTACAGAAATAGGTACATAGTCCTCTTGAAACATTTTATAAATTGGCATCATTGCATCTATCCTTTGCCTTCCATGTTGTAAGTTATCCTGGATGAGACCCACTGGTCATATTACAGCATAGATATCCATTAGGATGGACTCCAGATCCCCTATTTTAACCTAGATTTTCTCCTTCATTTCTTGTTTGAACTCATCTGCCGACCCGAGTGGGAAGCTAGCCTATGTAGTGCCAGGAGTAGGCATCTTTAGTCTGTCGACTTTGGCCTGAAATTGCTTGATTTTGAGTTGTAGAGGCTCAACTTTTGCAGCCTTGGATTTCCATCCTTCCATTTCCTTTTCTATTGCTTCGACCACCTGTGCTTGGGTGGCTACCTATGATTTCATCATTTGGATGGGTGCAGCAAATGCTCAGATGACGCCTTTGCTGGTATCTATGGCGGCGTCCCTCATGCTAGGTGGCAAGGGGATCTCAAAAGTGGCAATAGGTGTATCGGTGGTTTCTTGTCCAGCTTCTCCCCTGCACCTGACTATCCCCTTACTTGGAGATATTTGTTCTTATATATCCTCAATTTGATATTTTTTGTTAGTTGTGAATTGGCAAGTGTTAGTGACCCTAGCCATCATAAAATTTTCCACTCCTTGATTTGAGGATTCAGTCCTGGTATTTTTCTGGGTAGGATACTACATGGATCTTTGCACTTTGTATCCCCTCAAAATATTCGATAAGCCTCCCGCTTGCGCTATTTTCTTCATCACCCTAGGCTTAATTTGATGCTCCTCTTGGTTTATCACCAGGGTGGTGGAATACCACAAGGGTTGATTTTCTATCAATTGTCCTTGCTCACTTGGACTTATTAAATCTAACATTGATGAGGTAGTAGTTTTCTTAGAGGAGCCAGTGGCCAACTCCTTCCCTTTTGAAGTGGCAACGGGGGAACTAGAAGAGGAGGGGAGCTTGGCCTATTCGTCGATGATCTTCATCATGACCTCAAAAAGGTCATAATATTACTGAGCTATCTAGATGGTGGGATCCTTGAACTCTTTAGGAGGAGCTACCAAAACTAGTGGGACCATCTTGTCCACCAGTAACCCTTGATGCAACTTGAGCTGGGCACTGTAGTCACCAACAATCTCTAGTCTACTGTAAGGACGTTGATCCTTAGGCATCCTCCATACTAAATCTAGCATCTGGTTATTTTTAAAAGCCTCTTGCATCACATCCTCAAAATTGTCACTATTGTGGGTGACTACCAAGAGGGTCAATTTTTTGGTAATCTCTCTCCTGTGGTGGTTGTTTGGATTGTAAGCTTTCCAAGCGACTTTGGGGAAGCAGTGAGTATCCATATTCCAGATGGCCTGCAACGGAGCAAAGTGACCAAGATATGTGTAATGCCCCATTGCATAGGGAATGGACAACCACTTCACTGGTCCCTTCTTCATCAAGTGTCTAATCTTCACCTTCTCAGCCATTTGTCAAGTAATCTCCAGGATGGTAATGGAAGTCAGACAATGAAAAGGTAGTGCCTTTGGGGGTAATTTTGACCCATAAATTCTTATGTAGGAGAATTCCTCTATGTAAAAATAGTCTCCTGCTTTCTCCTAGCACAGGAATTCTCTCACCCCCACCTCGATTATATCGGAAAAATTCCCACACAACCATAAATGCACTATGAGGAGAACCTTATCAAATAAGGTAGCATAGCTGGAACAACCCTCCTGGATGCATAATAGCCTATCCTGTACAGTGGGAATGTTTACCCCTCCCATTTGGGCTATCAAGGTCTTATCTAGTTGTGCAATGAATATATGGATGAGGAAAGAGTAGTATGATAAAGGAGGCATCTCCCTCTTATTGGCCATCACGGCCTCCTACAACAGTCATAATTCTTCATCTATTTTGTTGCTGATGACATCCTCCCACCGGTAAAGAGGGTTCTTGTCTGTCCGATTACACTGGAGGATTAAAAACATCATCTCCTTAGTGATAGGCTCCAAGTATTTCACTCCCAGGGTAATATTGATCATGTCAACGTAATCTAGCGCCCAGGGACGGAGCATGAATTTCCTGATGGAGAAATCTGTTAGCCTTATCTTTCCCTTCTTTAACAGGTTATGAGGGAATGTCGTGTTCATCATGTAATTGGCCTGAAGGGCCAATACCTAGAATTTCACCACCCTGAAGGCAACCTCCAAGTAAAAAACCTATTGAATCCTATCAATCGAGATCCAGGCCACTACCTAGCCCTTGAAGTCATGGATGGTACATGCCCTAGAATCATAATAAACCATGAGCCACACCAGCATATTGGAGGAGTGGTACACCTTTGGATAGGTCAATTTTTCAAGGTTCATATTCCATTTATTATAGATAGGAACGATTCTATTGCTATCATGATAGAGCCACACATAAATATCTCTTCGAAGTGTCAGGTGGTGCTGGTTGTCCTCCTCCGTGGGATCGAATGAGTATATGGTGACTCCCTCCACCTCCTTTTGTTGTTCCTTGATGATGTCCTTACTGGAGTCGGGTAGATTTTCAAATACCTTGGGGTTTTGGGCTTTCCCTAGCCTCTTGTCAACTGACCATGCATCGGTAATTCTACTGATTCTCTTCTGGACTAGCAACGCCTCAAGGACCGGGGAGCTGGTAGACGCCATTGCGCTTAACTGTCGTGAATTTTTTTCCCACCTTGACTATGATTTTTTTTGTGCCCTCTCTTCTCAATCTCATCGATATGCGGATGGTGCAAAAATGTGGTTGCCACCTTCCTTTATAATGGGTGCATTAAATATGGTAGGTGGTGCTTGCACTTTTTCCTCATCGCGAGTTGTTGGTATTGGTTGGCCACACCACATCGACTGTTGCTTCCTTCGTTGGGATGAAACAATTACGACCGTCCAAAAAAGGTGGGACACGTGATAGTTTTCTACTGGTTGGGGTGGTATGCAGGTAGGTAGGCACTCACTTGAGGTGCATAAGGTTTAATTCATGCATGCACCCCACTTTGGGGAGTGGAGTGCATGGCTTTCGAGGCGGTTCATAGGGTTATGTGCCTACGACCTTAGAGGAATTAGAGCACACTCATATCTATGGGGTACACACACTGTGCACCCAATTTTGACCTTGTGTGCTTCGCCCTAGTGGATCACACAACCCAAAGGTGAGCATGCAACTTTGTGCACCCGTCTTGGCCACTAGCACACCCCGAAGGGAGGAGCGCACTTGGCTAGGGTGGAGCGCATGACCTTGTGCACCCCGACTGAGGTAGTGCACTTCACTTGAGAGTGGAGTGTACTCAGTTAGGGTGGAGCACACAACCTTTTGTGCCCTGACTGAGGTAGTGCACTCCACTTGAGAGTGGAGTGCACTCGACTGGATGGAGCGCACAACCTTGTGTGCTCCAACTGAGGTGGAGCACTCCACTTGAGTGTGGAGTGTGCTTGGCTAGAGTGGAATGTACAACATTGTGTACTTTAGTTGAGGTGGAAATCTCCACTTGAGTGTGGAGTGCACTTGGCTGGGGTAGAGCACACATCCTTGTGCACTTCGACTGAGGTAGTGTGCTCCATGGTGGGGCACACACTGAACTTCGAGGTGCACAACCTTGTGCACCCCAAGGGACTATCATGCGCTCCACCTCCCCATGGGGTGCACGGACTATTTATGAAGTGCACAACCTTGTGCACCCACCTAGGGGGATCCACACTCTATTGGTGTGGAGCGCACGGGTTTGGCTTGGGGCACACAACCGGTGCACCTAGGTGACCTGGAGTGCACCCCAGAGGAATAGGGTGCATAGTGCAAATGTGGACTTGGCCCCAAAAATGTAGCTAACCTTTCTTTGGGGTCAATAGTACCTTAATGGATTTGATTATCAGGATTCAATTTGCAAACCCAATATAAATCCCAACACCAAGAATTTCTATTTAAAATATTCCTCCGTTAATAGCATCTTGACCACATTTCAAATTCTTACCATAGCCAATATTATCACCTTCAATGTAATCCTTACCCTAAGGATCCATGGATTCCTATAAAACCAACACATGGGGTGCCTAATCCATCATAGTTTTGAAAGTAGCAAAATTATGCCAAAATTCATATAATCTTGTAATGCAAAAAAAAAATAGATTTCATTTAAATTCATAGGAATTCATCTTCATGCATAAAAAGGTTATGCTAAAATCTTGTCACAAACTTCTAAAGGTCTTATTCAAGCACTCATTATCTTACCACTCAAGCATTCAAGCATCCAAGCATCCAAGCACCCAATCTTCCAAGATCAAGCTATTAAGTGTTTGCAAGCAATAAGCAAGATTCCATCAAGATTCTACAATAAGAGGGAAACAACCATAACACCTTGAAACAATAAGTGTGCATAGAGTTGTGTTCTTTCCCCTTACTTTGGAACTTTTATTATTTTGTAGGTCTATTCTATTATTATATTTTATGCTAATTTACTTTGAATATATCATTTGCATTTAGTTTAAAATTTTCATCTTTCATAATTGTTAATTTACTTTTCAAGTGATCAATATTTCTATTTTCTATCATTTAGCAGGATCTTTGTACTCCCTAGTTAGAGACCTTTATTATATTAATCATTGGGTTATCATATATTGCATTTAATCTTGTTTTTTTCTCTCTAAAGTGAAAGCATTATTAGATTATAGGATCAATACCACTATCACTCTATTTTTATACAAACATAAATAGCAAAAGCATTATCTTCTAGGTGAAAACATTGATAGCACTATCACTAACCTAATGATATTTTTTCACTAATCATTTAATCTGTGAAATCATCATTATAGTAGTTTTTATCTCATGACATTGATATTGCACTACACCAAAAATGGGCTTTAACAACGACTAAATTAAGGTGTTTTTTTATGGTGGTAAAAAATCACCCTAATAGATCCTAAGAGGGTGGTTTATAACCACCCTCTTAGAATAACCACCCTCTTAGGGTCACCCTAAGAGGGAGGTTATAAACCACCCTTGTAGGACTAAGACGATGGTTATAAATCACCATCTTAGGGGTCAAACTAAGATAGTGGTTATAAACCACCGTTTGAGGGTGATCTAAGAGGGCGGTTTATAACCGCCATCTTAGGGGAACCCAAGTTTTATTGGGTGACCTTATAAGGGCAGTTATAAACCACCATATTATTCTTAAGAGTGCTGCTATAAACCACCTTCATACAGGTGGTTTAGGTTTTTTAATATGTAGGCTTAAATCCCATGTGGTGACATCATTTTTTTTGAAGCTTTAGATAGTCTGCCACGACTTAGCTACTGCAACCAGTACTCCATCGTGCCTTAGCTACTATAACCAGTCCTACACCATGCCTTAGCAACCTCCACTCCGCGCCTTAGCTACTCTAACCTCCATGCCTCACGCCTCACCTTAGCTACTACAACCATCGCACCTTAGCTACTACAACCACCGCACCTTAGCTACTTTAACATGCACACCACACCTTAGCTACTACAACCTCCACATCATGCGCACAATCTAGGGCTCTCGATCTTTGATTTGTGTTATTCATTTTTTGGCTAGGGTTTGCCCTAAAAATTATAGGGCTCCCGAGCTTCGATTCATGCTATTCATTTTTTGGATGGGGTTTGCCCTAAAATTTCTTTGAAATTTTTTTTAATTACCCAAAATGGTGAGAGATGAGGGTCAAAACCGAAGGCACAGAATGGGGCATGAAGACGAAGATGAGGTTAGTTAGGTTCAGTGAATTTTGCATTATTTTAGGTGCTTTTGCAATTAGGGTTTGGATTTTTTTAGTTTGTAATGTTGTGTTACGCATGAGATTTATAAAATTTAAACCCTATATTAAACCCTAGATTAAAATTTTTAACCCTAATGTTGTGTTTACGCATGAGGTATCTTCAAAAGTTCATCACTCATTGATTTTTTTGGGATTGATAAAACATGGACCTATCCACTGGGGCGTACCACTAATAAATTTAAAGGATATTACATTCATATTTTTTTCCAAAATTTGCCATGATGGCCTACTACTATGAAGGTATATATATTTCTCATTATACTATTCCAAGCCCAAAAATTTTGAAATGAATCCCATGGGGTTGGGGGGGAAACACTACCACGAAAAAGTAGCTATATCTGATCTTGGTTGGCCAGTCAGAGGAAGGACCGGTACTCAACCTTTTAATAAGTAGGGAGGTTCTTTGCGATGTAGAGAATGATCCAAACTAAACCTTTATATCTCAAGAGGCCATCAGGGGAACACTATTACCCAACCAAAATAAAACACTCCCATACAGGAACACAACCACCCCCACTCTTTGTAGATTTACAATACCCTTGATCAAAAGCCTGTAATTATACATCCTCAACATATGGGGATAACCTTCCATCAAATTATACATACTGTAATATAGTAAGTACATTGACATTTTATATGCAGGATCCACATACTATTTTCAAAACCACTACTCTTGTCACTGCATCCAACCCTCCCAGGACTTGTGATATGAGAAAGACTTGAAGAAACTTCTAACATACTAACAGAAAAAATAAAGAGTGAGACATGACCTTACTCTATTTTATCATTTGCATTTTGGTGCGACTAAATCTATCAGATTCTAGACCAGCAGATTCCTCTCCCTGCATTGATACTTCCCCTCATCTTTTGATGGATACTTTTTGTGGCATCTAGGCTCACATTTCTCTTTCCATGCTAAAATCCTCACTGAACTCAAACCATCCTAATAGACTCTCAAGTGCCTTCATCAACAAAATGACAACAGGGGAATTATTAGCACTCATGGTTTTCATTAAAACACTTAAAAAAAATAGTAATATGTGCTAGACACAACCCTTCCATTTCACCTACACAATAAAATTTTTACTACTTCCAATACCTACACAAGAGCAATACAATATGATTTGTTGTTGGTAGTGGTATATTATTTAAGTTATCCATTGTATATGACCTCTCTTCTTGTAGCATTATAAGGCAAAGACCACAACAGTTGGAAATCAATTTTCTTTGCTTGTTACAATTTACAAAGGCCATGCATGAATCATTTTATAGTTGGTTATGTTATCAAAAATTATTCTTTAACTAGGACCTTTAAAACATCACAAAATTCAATTTTTGAGAAAGAATCCATAGTTATTTTATATTATAATATCATGCTAAAATGTTAAACTCAGCACAAGTGAATAAGATCAAGATAAGTGCCAAAATTATTTAGGTTTCTAAATCTGCCTTAGAAGAAAAAATTTTATGGCAAGTAAAAAAGAGAAAATATTCATAGGTATCCATAGAGGGAAAATTCATAGAAATAATAGTTGACATTTATCATTCATACTATTGTCTCTAGATGCTCTACAGATCTGCAATACACATTTGTGATAGTGATGTGTGACACTCAAAAAATCAATATTTTTGTATAGGGCCTATGTAGCATATTTGACCTTTAGAAGGCCTCTAAAATTATTGCTTGCTTAAATAAATTGCACTTCTAGTAGATTGACAGATACAATTATTATAATAAATTTGCATTGTATACCTAATCTTCAGCCAATATGACTCCAATGCTATGAGAAAATATCTCCATTCACCATCTATTGGTTGAAGTTATTTTTTCAGATCAGCAAGCTCTTGGAGTGCCTGTGTTGTCCTCAGATTTTCCACTAAATTTACTTTTCCAGTTGAAGGATTTCTCCCAAACTGGATTATCATTGGCTTTCCTTTTAACACATACCGATGTGCCATTTTCAATGCATGGTCTGCAAGTTCTATAAATGGGAAAGTTACAAATGCTTGGCCCCTCATCTGACCCTCTTGCATTAAATTTATGTCAAGTCCCAATTTGGATTCCTTTGTGCTTTTAAAAAGGAACCCAAATACGAAGTGTAAGTCATCCACAATTACATATTTTACCAATTTCTTAATATATAAAATAGGATCTAGAATTCCAGGAGTATAATTCTTAAACATTGGAAGGGCTAGAATCTTAGTAGGAGGTAACTTGCCAGCTTCTATATAGACACATGATATTTGAATATGATCAAGGTTTGGTATACACCATTTTTGAAAATGACTTCTTAATAATAAGGTACCAATTTATTTTTTGAGGCTTATGCATGTTTGGTAATCCTCTTTGGATATACAAGTAATATATCAACTACAAAAAAGAAATATTATTTATGACAATAAGGTATAAATAATATTTCTTTAAGTATAGCATGTTATGGAGTCTTGAAAAACAAACTATAATACTTTGCATGATTTTGTACATTGTAATATGTTTTTAGGATGTTTAAAAGATTTATTATCATTTTTGATGAGCTGCGATGAAGGGGCAACAACTTGTTAGTTTAAGTTCTAGGTCTACCAATATAACACTTATATCTCAATTGTCTACAAAATTTATTTTGTTAGTTTAAGTTCTAGGTCTACAATTTATGTAGATTTAGAATAATTACGAGATATTTTACATACCCTTACATCTAGCTATCGTCTGGAAGTACATGGATCAAGATGCCTTGCAAAATTACTTTCCAACAAAACCATTTTCATCTCTTGAGAATTAAATTATTTCCACATATTTGATTTGTCATTTATTTTTTCAGAGCATTCTTTACCCTAGATGGGGCTTATGTATATGATGGTGCCTGGTGAATTTTTTAAGGCTACCTAGTTAATGAAAATATCCTATTAAAAATGTATACGTATGTAAACATTTTTGTGTCATATATTTTTTTCTTTTCATATATTAAACATATATGTTTTTTCTAATGTTGTATCTAGCCGTATCCATATTAGATCTAGAAAATTTATCGTATCCATATCCGATTTCATACCAGTATCATATATTGTATCCATTTCCATCCAACATAGACATTATCATTAAGAGCTATCCACAAAGGCACAACCATCTAGCACTAACCAAGTTTCAATGAGCTCTTCCTTGTAAGATATCTAGTTGTGCTTCTGGAGCAACTATCAACACATCCTTGATAAATTTAGTAAATGAAGAACCATATATTGCCAACTGAGCAATGAAGTCATTTCAAAATATTAGCAAGTTAAGAATATTAAAATTTTACCATCGAATTGTTTAGATTTGCATTCAAAATATTAAGGGGTTCAAGGCTATGACATGGTAAAGAGCCTTTAGAATTTTATTGAATGGGATAAGATGACCTTAAGAAATTTTAGAGATAACAATTCTTTTAGCTTAGAATTATACCATTAAGCAACCATGTATAACAAAGACATATTTTCAAAACTTGAGGACATCAATAATTTTAATGGGATGAATCTTAAGATTTTGTTATTTGCTTGTTTCTGAACTGTTAGATATATATTTTCAAAACTTGAGGACATCAATAATATGCACAATTAAGTCATCATTTTTAAGTTTGATTTCATCTTGTTCATGACATTGCAATATGAAATCTTGTTTCTTTACAAAAAAAAATCAAAAATAAACTAATTATTGTAGGGTAAAAAAACACACATTCTTCTTTGTGGTTTAAGTGTAAATAGAAATCACCTACTTACTCATATGTTTACAATCAAGATATCTAGAGGTGGCTAGTGCAAGGCTAAACATAGCTTTAGACTTAGTGGTTTATCATTGTAAAATGTAGAAAGGAGGAATTTCCTTGATTATATGGGATGTATAGATTGTTCCCATTTTCAAGGAATCGACCATACATAGTTGGGATGGTTCAATGTGATTAGTCCAATTTGAAATAGATTTTGCATCTTTAGATCTATCTATACATATAATGGTTGAGGTTTCATTTTCAATAGAAATCAGATAATTTGTTTTGTTAGTTTTTGAAAAGTTACCCTTATTTTGTGGGTTTTTATAGGTCTTTTCCACCTTTTTTTTTGCACTCATATAAAGGTGCAAAATCTATTTCAAATTGGACTAATCACATTGAATCATCTCAACTATGTATGATCGATTCCTCGAAAATGGAAATAATTTATACATCCCATATAATCAAGGAAATTCCTCCTTTCTACGTTTTACAATGATAAACCACTAAGTCTAAAGCTATGTTTAGCCTTGCACTAGCCACCTCTAGATATCTTGACTGTAAACATATGATTAACAGTGTCTTTCAATTCAAAGAGACAAGTCTCTCCCACTTTAAGTTGATTGTCCCTCTTCAAAAGTAGTTATAATTAATGGAAATAATTAATGAGTGTTGTTAGATATTTTTTTTTTCTATTTTTAGAAAATGCTAGTAGATAATTAATGGAAAACCAAGCTAGGAGTGAGGTGAGTAGGTATCTTGAGCATGAGGTTGGCTAGTCAGATACAAGAAGGTAATTTGGTAAAAAAAAGAAAGAGAGAGAGAATACAAGTGTTGCTAGGGCATATGATTAAGAGTCTAATCATGCATGCATGTTGTAATGTGTTGAAATGAAGGTTTATTGTGTTGAGTGTGTGTTAGTTATGAAATTGATATTTCATGTTTGACTCTTAGTCCTAGTCCTTAATTAGCAACAATACTTGATTTGTATAGATGGATATTTATGTATCTAATGGAAGTCTCAAGATACCCTCTCACCTCATATCTGATGGTTGGGGTAGGTAGGGCTGTTTAGACATCTACCCGTTATATGGAGGGCTCAGGTTATCCATTAAATCTTGCATTGAACTAAGAATTTTTGTAGTTGATTTTGGCTTATGTAGTTGTTTATTAGTGTTTTGTTATTCCCTTTTCAAAAGGGTTTATATTCTATTTATTGATAAAATCACTTCTACTCTATATTTGATGTTACCTCTTTTAGTTGTTGACATCTATATTTATGAGTGACTCATTCATAGCCCTTGTGTTCTCTTATGTTGCTTGAAGATGATGGAACTTTGTTTCAAAATCCATATCTCAAAAAACTATTATTTCTTCGTTCATTTCTTATAGGGATGCCTTGTGGCATGGAAATTTATTTACTGCTACATACAAGGTGATGGAATGATGAGAAGCAAGAAGAATTTAATTTTGCAAAGAATTTTAGAATTTTAAGATATTTGTTTTTAGGCTTGAAGAACTTTGACATGTTTTTGCATTTGCATAAGAAGAAATTATCATGTTCTATGTTAGATGGATTGAACAAACCCTGTAAGTGTGTCTTTTTTATTTTTTATATTTTTGATAAACTTGCATGTGGACTTGTTATTATGTTATTTTTTGTGATATAATTATAAATTACATTATTTTTTGGCCTAACTTCTAGTCCCTCCAACATGGATCATCTCCTTTATAATTTTTCCAATTGTAGGCATGTGTTGTTTTTCTATCTATTGGTCAATATACTTTGAGGTAACATGAACAACGGTTGCTTACTACTTATTTAGGACTACTTGTAGACCATATGTTAGGATATGGTACTACTATTGTGGCTCTTGGGAATCAAAGGCTTGAGAAATTGATGTTCGTCAGGCTACTTCTATCTTGGAACAGGATAGTATGTTGTATGTGTTGTTTTCTAAATTTTTGAAGAATTAATGTCTATGTTCCATTTATAGAGAGACCCTTTTGGGTAAGAGACTACCTTCTTGTGATGGTCGAAAGAGTATGTACACTGCTAGGGATCTATATTTTGCATTGAAGCAGTTTATGATAACACTAATTGATGTAGAGGAATCAAACAACAATCCAAGGTACATCATAAAAATATCCTGAGTTATTGTCATGATTTTGTTAATTTCTTGTCTTTGGATATTAGCAAATTATGTGGGAATTATGTCAGCTATTCTATTAATTGAAAAAGAGAATAAACTATTAAATTCTTCTATTAAAATATTTATTCAACTTTGTAACAAATAATCATTTTGTTTGCCAGCACAAGCCATAAATACAAAATCATCACAACACTGGCATCAATTTCAATTCTTAGCAACTTTTGGACACAATAATCTTCTCCACTCTTTTTCTAAGTCCCATTTTTATGTAGTCAAAATGGATTGCAAAGTCCTTGCATCATGTAAAATTGTGTTTACTCAATGTAGGTTCTTGTTCCACATGACTAGTTCAAATTCCCTTCATAATAGTCTTTATATTTTTAGGTTTTACAAGTATATGTCCATAAGCAAGTCCTGCAAACTTATGGTTACAATATTGAAATTATTGAGGTAGCACTCATTAGATGTGTAATGAACTTTCACCTCACACTCCAGTTTGTACTTCATGTATGAGTTTACAAACTTGAAAAGGATAAGTGGTTGAAGAAGAAGCATTCGATAATAGGGAGGAAGTAAGGTCCCAACATGAGATACAGTGCCATCTGAGGATGAGAATGCTCCTTACAGGTAAGCTATTCATACTTTTCATTCCCACAATGGCCTTCCCCAATATTTTCTTTATATAATATATACAAACTTTATGAATATTTTTATTGAATGATCTATTTTCGTTTAGTTCCTTAATTGTAAAATTTAATACCCATGGAGGCGGGCTACTCTATATTTGCACTATTACTATTAGTTAAGAAATCAACCATCTCTTTATACATCCATAGGATCTTCGAATCATGGAAATGTCAACTTTTTTACCACATATACCTGATTGTATTAGTTGGACAACAAGTTGAACATGGGGGGATGCTTGTCACGTTTTGAGTTGGGTGATTGTTATGGTAAGTATCTCACCTTCTTGCAACACCACATCATGATGGACCTCAATTCAATAATTCTATTGCAGATTTGTTCTATAAAAATTTCTTGAAGTTGGGGCAACATGAACACTAAGATGTTTCATACTGCTTGGAAAATATATATACTTAAAATCTTAGCACAAGTGATTGAGGTGATTAACATGGAAATGAATGGTAAGTGGTTTTGATGATATGTGGGTAACATAGATACTAACTCATAGGGGTGTTCTTTAGGGCATAGGATCTGTAAAGTTTGAATTTTCTCAATATACATTTTTTTTAAGATAAAATGAGTGACATTTAATTTAAAAAGCTACGTTCATCACTATCATTATGATTTACTCTCAGTCCATCTTAGTTGATTGATTGTGATAATAAAATACCATTGAATAAGGAAGACAAGGTGCTGATAGTACATGCAAGATCTCATTAATAATCATGTTATAGTGTTTTCTTGGCATCTTCTGAGCTTTGATCAGGAGGATGAGTTCATATCAATACATTGATGTCGTAGGCACCGTGGGTGGTGTTTTGCAAGCCGAGACCACAAAGAGAATTGTTTTCTATTGCTGAGTATAAATTGATTGATTCTCAAAGAACTAGCA
Organism: Wollemia nobilis; assembly: GCA_028583015.1. Lineage (NCBI taxonomy): Eukaryota > Viridiplantae > Streptophyta > Pinopsida > Araucariales > Araucariaceae > Wollemia > Wollemia nobilis. Next base: position 7,660,750 of record JAQPPZ010016467.1, on the reverse strand, counting down.
GTATGTGTGAGATCTTGTTTATTATCAAGTAGCTTTGTAAAGTTTGAATTTTCTCAATATACTTTTTTTAAAAGATACAAGGAGTGACATCTAACTACATTCATCATTGTCATTATGATTTACTCTCAGTCCATCTTAGTTGATTGATTGTGATAATAAAATACCATTAGATAAGGAAGATAAGGTGCTGACAATACATGCAAGATCTCATTGATAATCATGTTATAGTGTCTGCTTGGTAGCTTCTGAGCTTTGATCAGGAGGATGAGTTCATATCAATACATTGATGTCATAGGCACCGTGGGTGGTGTTTTGTAAGCCGAGACCACAAAGAGAATTTTTTTTTTTTGTTGAGTATAATTTGATTGATTCTCAAAGAACTGGCAGTATGTGTGAGATATTGTTTATTATCAAGTAGCTTTGTAAAGTTTGCAAACTCTTGGGCCTTGATCATGGAGTTAAAACATGCAATGATAGAATTATTTTTACTAAGAGAGTGTTGAATAAAGAGTCATAGGCTCTTTATAATCAATGGCATAACTTATCTGATGGCATAGTCCCTCCAACATGGATCATCTCCTTTATATTTATTTTAGGGTGGGACCATAAGAGGGTGGTTATAAATTATCCTCTTAGGCCTAAGAGGGTGGTTTCATAACCACCCTCTTAGGTCACCCTAAGATGGTGGTTATAAACCATCATCTTAGGGTGACCTAAGAGGGCGGGTAAGAACCATCCTATTAGGACTAAGAGCTTAATCCTAAGAGGGTGGTTAATAATTACCCTATTATTCCTAAGATGGTAGTTCAAAATGCCCTCATAGTCCTAAGAGGGCGGTTATTAACCACCCTCTTAGACCCTAAGAGGACAATTCTTTGAGGCAGTTTTTAGCCACCATTGTATGTTGTAGACTTTTTACGATGCCCTCATAGACGACAACTAAAAAACCACCTTTAAAGGTCTTTAAGGGTGGTTTATAAGCACCGTTAAAGCCCTTTTTTGGTGTAGTGTTGGGTTCTCTAGCAAGGAGGAGAATAATATTGAGTTCTTAGGTGAAACCTAAGATATTGAATATTTTAGATAGACAAAGGAGCATTATAGATACCAAAGAAGATTGAGAAACAACATATCTTCATACAGAAATAGAAAAATATTCTTAGCTTCCAAGGGTAAAAAATTATCATAGGTCATTCTACATAGACTAATATTTGAAAGACAATGTGTGAAAAAGGATTGCAAACAAAGTTCACAATAGTATAACTACTTATAACAAGTAGAATGTTGTATAGAATAGCAAAGTGCTTATAAGGGTATATATAATATAGTATGCTTTTATAAGATGCTAGAGATAGATCACCATGGACTCATAAGGTGAAAATGTAAGCATTCACAAAGCACTCATAAGGTGCTACAACAAATAACTCACAAAGAACTCGTAAGGTACTATAACAAAGCACCCACAAAAATATTATAAATCACTACATAAAAGTACTTATAAGGTGCTACAATAGGTATTCAATAGGCACTATAAGGAATCACATAAGAGATAAAGAGAAAATCACATAAGGTGCTAAGATAGAAGCTCATAATGTGCTAGAAGGAAGTGCATAAGGAGCCAGGAGAAAAGAATATACGATGCTAAAAAAAAAAAAAAACATATAAGACACTAAGGAAGAAGTACATAAGCCACTAGAGAAGAATAGTACACACTCACTCAGTGCTAAAGGTAAGTCATCAACAAGTCAAACCTCTAGAAAATGTATTGCTATTAGAAATAAAGCCAGAAAATGTGCAACTATCAAGAAAAATGGAGAACTTGCTCTCATCAAAATGTAAGTCAAGTCATAGTAAACATTCAATGAGTCAAACATCCAGTAAATATGTGACTAATATATAAGGATTAAATATGTTTGAGATCAAAATAAACATCAATACATAGGAGGACAAATTAATAGAAGAGTGAGCTATTGGATTTCTAGTCTTCGAGGAAGATACAATAGTGAACGAGCCACCTGAATTTAAGACATATGAGGTCACAACTAGGAGAAAAGACTTGATCATCCCAAGTAATGTAAAATGTGAACCATATAGTAGCAACAAACTAGAATGAATTTATGGTAAGGTATAATAATAAACATTAAATAACATTTAAAATCTTTCACCTGACATCGCAAGCAAAATCAAAGCATTGGATGAGGAGCTAAGCAACTATTATTTTGTCGATGCATTCTTAGGTAACGAATAAATGTTACAATTTAAGTGCATGTTATTTTTGGTGGGAATGAAATAAGTTTGAATAACTTTCCAATTTGGATTTATAAGGTTTATGCACTTTAATTTTTGAAAGATTAGATTATATTTGAAATTTGGAGTAATAAGGTTTATTTAAGGATTTTTAAAATATTTAAAATTTATTAAAGTTATTAGAAAGTGAAGGATTTATAAGGAGTAAAAGTTTTTAATTTTATAAAATTTGAAGTTAATTGAAGTTATTTTTGAAGAGTTTGAAAGTTTTTAAAGTATTTTAGAAAATTTTGAAAAACTTTAAAAACTTTGAATTTTTGAAAATTTGAAATTTTGCAAATTTATTTATTAGGGAGTTAAAAGGATTTCTACAGGGATTTAAAAGAAATTCTACAGCAAAGGATTAGAAAATTTAGAATTTATAGGCCCTCCCAAGGGGGCTCTGCAAGTGACTTCCTATGGAAGTCATGTCTCTCTTCCCTACATTCCTTACATGGCCCTGTCCCAACTCCTTGTTCCTATCCCAGCTTCCCTGGCACTTCCTTTTCCCTTCCTTCTTGGAAGGATGGTGTTGCAGACAATCTCTTTGAGATGGGAGATCACTGATACAATGTTCTACCTATTTCCTTGCCCTTTGGTGGAGTTTTCCTTTAGTACCTGGGTCCTAGGGTGGATTTGGGTTCTTCCCTAGGTTTTCTGGGTTGTTCAAGAATTTTTCCTTGGATTTCCTAGTTTTTTCTAGGTTTTCAGGTGTCTTCTTGTCGTTTGCCCTTGGAGGATCTTAGTTGCAGATTGTTGGGGCTACAGGAAAGTGGTTTCATGAGTAGTTTTACACATCATCATTTTGGTCTTGTGGAGGACCATGTGCTTTCTACTATGACTCTACTCTTTGGGATTGATATTGTGTGTTCAGTAGGATTTCAAATTCTTTCATGGCCTTCTTGGTGGGCCTCTAGTTTTATTGCTACTATTTCCTTATAGTACATCCTCATATATTTCTCTAAAACTATATAGTGGTGGTGCTGAAGGATTTTTAGGATTTTTGGCTGCATCCTTTCTATCTAGGATTTATCATCTATAGTTGGGCTTCCTCATGACTCCTTCCTCTTTGGTTCCTTGGGAACTTTCCCATCCTTTTTCTTCGATGTTTCGATATGCTTCAGATGCTTCCTCTATTGGGTTGGCATTCTTGAAGGCTTCCTTATTCATTGCATGAGGACTTCATGGCCTGTGGAGTTCCTCAATATGCTAACCCACTTTCCAGGCCTGTGATCCATTGCTTGAGGATTTTGTGGCCTAAGGAAATCCTCTAGTGGTTGTTCCACCTTTCAGGCTCACAAGGGACTCAATTTTTTTGCATCTTGGGTGATATTTTGGTGTCCCTTGTTTATTCACATCCTTGACTTAGCGAGATTCATTGCATTCTCAGTTTATCTGCCCCACCTTTGATGGAGGGTGTTTTTTTTACTATTGGTTGGTTTTCCCATGCGCAAGAAGTTTGCATCTTGGTTTCTGGTTTACCAGGGATGGTTTGGTACCTTGTTCCTTTTCCCACCCATGGGATATTTCAAATTTCAAATTTAAGTGTCTATTCTTTCTCTCTAGTGAGCAGTTTAAAATTTGATTTTAGGCGGGTTCTTAAACCACCTTCTCCTTTTCCACTTGGTGGGTTTTTCAAATTATGCTCTACACGATTTTCCTAAATGAGTTCCTCACTTCATTCCTCATCGCTTTCCTGATTGTGTTCCTCTAGGATTTCCTCAAGCCTTTCCTTCTATCCATCCTTGGATTGTTCCTCTTGCATTTTGATGTAATCAGGTTTTGGAATCCTTGAAAAAACCCACTTTTAATTCATCTTAACTTACCAAAAAAAATAAAATTTAGAATTTACAGATTTGTAAATGGATCAGGATAATTTTATCCATTTAAAAATTTATCCATCTTGTGTTTTTAAGCATATTTATCCTTTTTGTAATCGAACAACCCATCTTACCCTCCTAATATTCAAACTCATTTTGATCCTCTAAAGTATAAGATAAATTTTAGTAGTGTTAGAGTAGTCAAACAACCATAAGGCACAATCACCCAAAATCCTGACGGTCATAGATCAGACATATTTTTTATCAAAGCCAAAGTTACAACCAAAAAGCAACAAGGTAAATAAAGTATAATCTCAATACTTTATGAAATTTTCATGTGTTTTTATTCATTTCATTAGTTTTGTATAGTTTTCTTGTTTGCATATTTTAAACGTAGGTCCATTTGATGCTTTTAATCTATTATCATTGGTTGTGTAGGGATTTCAAAGTTGCAGGTAGCCTAATATGGTCAAGCATGCTTAAATCTACCAAAACCCATGCAATACTTGTTTGTGACAAGAGGAAAATGTTGAAGGCACCACATATTTTACTGATTGTATAAAAGGGTTTCCTCACCTTGAGGATCTCATTTGTAAACCCCAAGTGGGTATTCCGTAAAAAAAAAAAGTCGTATAATAAAAATTATTTTTCTTACGTATATATATAGTGCATTTTCCCTTATTACATAATTGGTGATCATAGTGGGACCTACCTTCAGCTTAACCTTGGCATTTTCATTTCCTTTTCTTAGACAATAGTTTAAGCATAATTTTCTACTGTACTTTATTTTGGTTTATGACTCATGTGAGTTTTCTTTTTAGGTTTTTATATTCTTTTTAATCATTTTGTTGTTTCTTAGCTATGACACAGGTCCTAGTTGTCCTTTAAATCATCACAATACACCATATTAAAACCCATAGTCTCTTACATCCTACACACAATCACAACATAGTAGATCAAGACTTTAAAGTCTCTCACATCTTGTGCATAGTCCCAACATCCCAAATTGAGACTTGAAGTCTCTCATATCCTATGCACAATCACAACCGTTTGACCTTAGGATGGTCACCAGCATCGATCACTTGAACCCTAGATAGTCATACATGGAATAAATATTTACTTGATGTATGTTTTAGATCTTGTCACAATGGATCAACATGGCTCAAAAACTTAGATTTCATAGTTTATTGTTTACTTCACTAAAAAAAATTTCTCTTCTTGTAGTGATTTTATCTATGCATTTATAGGATTTTCATCATTTTTCTTTTTTTTCATACAACTTCTATTAACTATGTTTTTGTGTTATGTAGATAAAAGTAGGTAACTATCATGTCAATAGACACCAAATACCAGAATTATTAGACACAATTACATAGAAGAGCTCTCACATGTGATCGTTTGATGGTTATCAATATCAAACCTAGGTTGTTTGAGTCCCAGACGATCACATTTCTATAAATACAAGGTATTGCAGACTCAGATCTGTACACCTAAACAACCTCCAAAATATTGTAGGCTTACAGGTTAGCAACTTTCCTTTTCCTTCTTTAGTTTGAAACAATATCATTCTCTTTGTTTGTTCTTCTGCATAAATGCTACTCCATCTGTTAGTTTAGATGTGATATTCTTATTGACCTGGGTGTTTAGTTTCCTTAACCATAGTTGCATTATGTTCCATAGCATAACTTCTCGTCTTCTCTAGAATAGGCACTTCTAATTCCTCTAGCATATTTTTTTCTTTCCTTGCATAAATAAGCTTCCTTCCTTTAGAATAACTTTCTCTTATTTTTTCATCATAATGGTTTAAACCCCTTTAATATATCTTATCTTTCATTTCATAGATTAATTTTCCTTCTTATATTCATAGAATAGTTTGCTTTTCAAACGCACTCAATTAACTTGTTTTTTTTTCTTTTTTGTTTTCTAGCATAAGTGGTATTGTCCTCATAGGCTATTTGTTTGTTATAGTGTAGGTGATATTTCTTCTTCTAACTATGTTGGAAATATGTTGAATATTTTCATGTTATTTTGGTGGGGTTAACACTAAAAGGTATTGGACGCTATGTACAATATACTAGTTGGGATTCGGGATCGGGTTGGGCCCCGAACAAGGGTTCGGGGGTGGTAGCCCTTCAAAAAGTAGGGGTCTGAGGGTGATAGCCCCCGACCAATTTTTTAGGTTTTTTTATGTTATATTTAGACCCATATGGGATTTTAGGATTACTATATTTGAACCCTTTCTTTTTCACCCATGATATTGTAAAATTTGTGCATGTGCCTTTTTTGTATATATCGCACTTGCACTAGGGTTTGTAAAGAGATAGAAGAAGAATATTATTGTATTGTAGATGGTCAAGTTAATGCAATAATAAGATAATATTGTGCTAGTTTTTTTCCTGGTTGAGAGTTTCCAAGATAAATATTGTGTAATGAGTGAATCTGCTATCTTCTTTCGTTGATTCTGTAATTACTACTTTTCTAGTTTTAGTTTATTGGGGATCTTAATTTCTCTTCATTTGGTATCAGAGTTAGGTTTTAGCTTTGTTTGAGGAGTAAAGGTTTCAACCCTATGATAAATTAATTCTTGAGTGGAAGCCATACGCGAAAGAATCTAGGAAAAGGAAAAATATGGGAAGCACATGGATAGAGATTGAGAAATTTAATGGATAGAATTTTAAGTTGTGGAAACTCAAGATGGAGGATTTGTTGGTTGATAGAGTTCAGTGGATTATGGTCTCGAAAACAAAGCCAATATCAATGATAGATGAGGATTGGCTAAAAATTGATAGGAATGCAAGGAGCTCTATAATATTGTGCTTATCTGACTCGGTATTGTTGAATGTATCTACAGAGACCACGACAAATCTATTCTGGGAGAAGCTGAGCACATTGTATCAAACAAAGTCACTGGTAAATAAACTCTTTCTCCAAAATAAGTTGTATTTGCTTCGAATGAATGATGGTGAGTGGTTGAACATCTGAATGCTTTTAACACTGTGGTAAGTCAACTAACTTCTATAGAAGTAAAAATGGATGAAGAGATAAAATGTATTACTTTACTTTGTTCATTACCTGATTCATGGGATAATCTAGTTATGGCTATCACCAATACTACATCTACATTAAAATTAGAGGATATAGTAGGAACTTTGTTTTCTAAGGAGGTGAGTTGAAAATATTCTAAGGATTATCATAAAAATGATGCCTTTTTTGTGAGAGGCCATTCTCAAGAAAGAAGCAAAAATAAATCAGGAGAAAATAAATCAAAATCTAGGGGTAAATTTTTTGCCCTAGAAAAGAAGAAATGTTGGAATTGTGGTAAAGCAGGGCATTATAAAAGGGACTGTAGATCTAAAAAGGCTTATAATAATTGATCATATGATGAAGTAACTTCTACAAAAAAGAAGACCACAAATGAAGATTCAGGGGACTTATTCTTAGCTATAGCTTGCTCAAGTGAATGTGATGACTCATGGTTGATTGAATTAGGTGCTTATTTTCATATGACTCCTCATAGGGAGGGTTCTATTAATATGAAAATATAGATGGAGGTAAATTCTTCCTGGGAGACAATTAGACATATAAAATAATAGGTCGAGGAAGAGTCAATCTAATGCTAAAATATGGAATAATTAAAACCCTTCTTGGTGTGTTGCATATTCTAGGGTTGGTAAGGAATCTGATATCTATGAGTAAGATGAATGATACAGGTGTGTGGTATTCAATAAGGATAGTTGCAAGATGATCTGTGGATCCTTGGTGTTGGTAAGAGGATTTCACATAGGAACTTTGTTTAAACTTGAGGCTAGTACTGTAAGTATTAATTGCAATAACTCTTTAGTTGTATAGAAAAATAATATGCCTGAAATGACTCCGAGTATTCCTACAGTGAAGACAATGTTGTGGCATCAACGCATGGGGTATATTGATGAGAAAGTACTTTGAACATTGAAAATTAAATGTATGGTTGAAGGACTTTCTTATTGCCCATTAAATTTTGATTTTTGTGAGCACTGTATTTTCAAGAAAAAAACTAGAGTCAAGTTTCCAAGTAGTGCTACAAGGTCTGAAGGAATTCTACATGTAGTTCACAGTGATGTGTTTGGACCTCCAAAAGTACCATCATTAGATAAATCTATCTATTTTGTTACATTTATAGATGACTTCTCAAGAAATACATGGGTATATTTTCTATGGAACAAATCTAAGGTTTTTAATAAATTTAAAGAGTTTAAGGCTCTTGTAGAAAATCAAATAGAGAAAAAGATAAATGTTTTGAGAAGTGATAATGGTGGTGAGTATTGCTCTAATGAATTTGAGTACTTTTGCAAGGACTGTGGAATAGAAAGGCATAAAATAACTTTGTATACTCCACAACAGAATGGGGTTGCAGAATGGATGAACAGGATATTGATGGATAAGGCTAGAAGTATGCTAAGTGGTGCAGGGTTAGAAAAGAAGTTTTGGGCAGAAGTTGTGTTAACAACTTGTTATCTCATCAATAGATCTCCTACCTTAGCTTTGGTGGACAAGACTCCACAGGAATTATCTATTGATAAGAAACCCTCTCTCATACATATAAGGGTTTTTGGTTGTGATGCTTATATGTATGTCCCAAAAGAGAAAAGGACTAAGCTAGACTATAAATCTAAAAAATGCATATTTTTGGGTTATAGTACTAGTGTTAAAGGATATAAGTTTTGGAATCCAGAAACACAAAAGGTTTTTTACAATCATAAAGTGATATTTAGAGAAACAAAAGGGGTTCTAAAATAGGCAATGCAACCAAGAAAAGAACCAAACATAGTGCAAGTAAAATTGGAACAAAAGGAAGAACCTGTGGTAGAACCTAAATTATAGAGAGAGTCTGAGGAGGAATATTCAAAGGAAGAAAGTGAGAAAGCTGAAGATGCAAAACCTAGAACTCCAATTTTGAGAAGATTAGATCGAGAGAGAAGACTTCCAGATAGGTATAGTCTTTAAAATTTTTATTTTGCATTTAATTTATTAGTTACTAATGAATATCCCAAGATTGTAAAGGAGGCACTTCAGTCAGGTGAGAATAAGTCTTGGAAAAGGGCTATGGAAGAATTAATGGAGTCCTTGGATAAAAATAAGACATGGGACTTGGTGAAATTACCTCCTGGTCAAAAACTTGTTGGTTGTAAGTGGTTATTCAAGAAGAAGTACAATGTACAAGGAAAGTTATAGAAGTACAAGGCTCACTTGGTAGCAAAAGGATTTTCTCAGGTTGAGGGAGTTGACTTTGGTGAGAATTTTTCTCCTGTGGCTAAACTAACTTCAATCAGATTTTTGTTGGCTATTTTTGTTGCTTTTGATTTTGAAATAGAATAGATGGATGTAAATACAACTTTTCTACATGGTGAACTTGATGAAGATATATTTATGTCACAACCAGAATGCTTTAAGGTAAAAGGTAAGGAGGACCTGGTATGCAAGCTGAAGAAGTCTCTTTATGGGTTGAAGCAGTCTCCAAGAATGTGGAACCAAAAATTTGATAGATTTTTCTTGACACTTGGGCTTGTAAAACGTAAAGCAGATCCATGTGTATATTTTAAAAAAGAAGGTGAAAATTTTATTATTATTATATTGTATTTGGATGACATGTTATTAATTGGTAACAATAAGGAGATAATAAAGTTACTAAAATATCATTTATCTTTTGAGTTTGACATGAAGGATTTGGGTGTTGCAAAATTTATTTTGGGTATGGAAATAATAAGGGATCATACAAATAGAAATTTGTGGTTAAATCAAAATAAATATATTGATTTGATACTACAGAAGTTTAGGATGCATGATTGTAAACCAGTATGTACTCCATATCCAGTTGGTCAAAAGTTATCTACTGAACAGTGTCCTAAAATAGATGAAAATTTTGAAGAAATGCATCATGTTCCTTATGCTAGTGTTGTGGGTAGTCTGATGTATGCAATAATCTTTACTAGACCTGATATTACACATGTAGTGGGAGTAGTTAGAAAATATATGTTAGATACTTGCATGGAACTATAGATTATGCTATTTGTTATGAAGGAAAATCTGGAGAATGATATTGTAAATCTACAAGGGTTTGTGGATGCTAACTGGGTTGGAGATCTTGATAAGAGAATATCCACGAGTTCTTATGTGTTTAGGCTATTTTGAGGGGCATTAAGTTGGATGAGTAAAAAGCAATCAGTTGTTGCTTTATCCACTACAAAAGCAAAGTACATTGCAACAACTCATGCTAGTAAAGAAGTAGTGTGGCTACAAAGGTTGTGTTCAATATTTGGCATTAAACAAAAGGTTGTGAGAATTAATAGTGATAGTCAAAGTGCAATATTTTTGGCAAATAATCCTAGTTTTCATGATTGGTCAAAACATATTGATGTAAAGTACCATTTTGTGAGATATGGTTGAAGATAACCGAGTGATATTAGAGAAAGTTGATACAAAGAAGAATATTGTTGATTCATTAAAAAATGTTGTACTTGCTCAAAAAATTTCTTGGTGTAGAATATCCATGGGTATGGTTTCCCTTGATAGTTGACAATGGTAGTTGTTAGCCCCTATGGAAAGTATTCAACAAGTGGGAGAATGTTGGAAATATGTTGAATATTTTCCATGTTATTCTAGTGGGGTTAACACTAAAAGGTATTGGACACTGTGTACGATATACTCATTGGGGTTCGGGGTCAGGCCTGGCCCTGAATAGGGGTTTAGGGGTGGTAGCCCTTTGAAAAGGAGGGGTCCAAGGGTGGCAGCCCCCAACCAAATTTTTAGGGTTTTTTAAGTTATATTTAGACCCAAATGGGCTTTTAGGGTTACTATATTTGAACCCTTACTTATTTGCGCATGATATTGTAAAATCTATGCATGTGCCTGTGTTATATATATCACACTTGCACTAGGGTTTGTAAAGAGATAGAAGAATATTATTGTATTGGAGATGGTCAAGTTAATGCAATAATAAGATAATACTGTGCTAGTTTTTTGCTCGATTGAGGGTTTCCAGGATAAATATTGTGTAATGTGTGAATCTGCTATCTTCTTCCTTTGATTTTGCAATTACTATTTTTCTAGTTTTAGTTTATTGGAGCTCTTAATTTCTCTTCATTTAGTCTATCTTGTTTTTCATTTCATATATTATTTTTCCTTCTTATTTTCATAGAATAGTTTGCTTTTCAAACCTTCTCAATTAACTTGCTTGCTTTTCATTTTTTTTGTTTTCTAGCATAAGTAGTGTTGTCCTCATAGGCTAGTTGTTTATTATAGTGTAGGTGGTATTTCTTATTCTAACTATTTTATCCTCCCCATTCATTATCTCCTAATTTTCTTGTCCTCCATTCTATCTCTGCAACTTTTGTGTTTGATCTCTAGAACCACAAACAGGTCACAGTCGAGATCGTCCAATTTCAAGATGGTTCACAGTTGTGACTGTCTAAGTCCCATATGGTCTTGGTTCATTCCTTGTTCTATGTTTTATTTTTGATTTAGCTCCATATTGCATAATCTCCATTTATCTGTGTAATGGTCCCAATATAGCCATGTCAACTAATTATTATTATCTTGGACCTTTGATTTAGTTAGTTGACCCTTGAGAATTAGGGTTAGGTTATTATTGATTTCATTTATAAATAGGAAGAATATTTTATTAGTTTGGATCATCGAAGAATTATAATTTAATTTGTGTATATTACACATAAGAGACCTCACCCTCTCAAAGTGGCTATTAGACTTTGCCCTCTTTGAGTGGTTGTGTATTTGTTGTGGCATTGATTTGATCAAATTTACTATTTGCTTATTGTCTGGATTGGAATTGATAATTACATATTGTTCGTGGTATTGGTATTTGAATTCAAAATTATTATTTTTGCATGTTGTTAATAATAATTTGATATCCAACAAGTGGTATCAAACCAATGTTTCTGGAACAATGAAAATTAATGAATATATTTGGTTCCCTAAGAAAATAAAGCTTCCAATTTTTAAAAAAAGAAAAGGTACATTTGATTTTTTAAATTAATTAGGGTTTTTTTTTTGGCTCAACTTCCCTCTCTACTTTATATTAATAATTAAATAAAATAAAATTTAATTTAATTATTAATAGAGAGCAAGCACCCTTTTTCATTTGTCTTTTTGTTCTCTATATTTCTAGAATTAATTAGGGTTTTTAATTTTTTTGGCACAACTCTCTCCTTTATATTACTAATTTAATTTAATTTAATTATTTATAGAGATAGCATGTGTCTCCATTGTCTTTTCAATGCATATTCTTTCACTCCACATAGCCATTGTTTTGTATTTCATTATTTTAAATTATTAAACACCCACATTCGACTTTCACATATTTTTAATTTTTTGTTTATTGTTTTTTTTAATTATTAAGCACCTACCCTCACTTTCACTTCACATTTATTTTTAAATTATTAAACACCCCTCAAACCTTCACATTTTATTTTTTATTATTAATTGATCCACTTTCTCATTTTATTTCTTTTAAAATTATTAAACCCTATGCAAGGTTTCATATTTTATTTTATTATTAAACCCCCCACTTTAACATTTCATTTTTTTTAATTATTAAACACCACCCATCAATTTTTTTTAATTATTAAATTTTACCCAATGCCACTTGTTTTCTCTCTTTCTCATTTTAGTCTTAATAATTAAAATCAAGCTCACATTCTTTCTCATTTTTAAACCCTTATTAATTAATAAAATTGTTTAAATAATTAAAAAAAAATGTTAGGTATTTGTCAGTATTTGTGGAAGTCATATCATTTGGTGTTTGTCTCTTCAAGTTGATCATAATGCATGAGTAAACCTATTACAGCTACTGGTTGGACACAAGTGAATAATTGATTATATTGTACTACTTTTTAGAAGATGTGTATATTAGCAAAAAGAAGTGCCAACCCAAAAATATTGGTAAGCATCATAACGCTCCTATTATATTAATAGTTTTGACCAACATCTTCTCTCATCCTTGAGAATTGTCTTTTCCTCCACTCAACACCCTAGGTCCTTCATCTCCTACTCCTAACCCTTCCATGGGTATTCCTACCTCTAACACTCCACCTAGTAATCCTCTTCCTGATACTATTGACCCTTACCTATGTGCATATCTTGGAAAACAAGAAAAAGCAATTACTTCAATTTATGAATCCTTAGAGGATATTATAAAACACTTACATTCATCCCCTACTATAACTACTCAACTCTTGGAGCCTCAAAAAACCATCACACACTATTACTTACCCACTCAAAAAGTATCAAATACTCTAATTCATCCTCATCCACCACCTAGTCATAATCCTTCAACTTATGATGTTTACGACCTAGGTTTCACTTTTGATTTGGATTCCTCAACAGGAGGTGCTTCTGATTTTTTGGATTGGCCTCATGATGTTCAATTTTCTCGTATCGACATGTTCACCTTTGAAGGTGTTGACCCTCAAGGATGGTTGGCCAAAATGGAAGGCCTTATCTATTTGTATCATATTCTATAAAAAGGTTGTGTTGCATTAACAACTTTTAAATTGGGTACCCAATCTTATCAATGGTTGCTATGGTAGCTTCATCAACATGGTGACTCTCTTTTATGGCCTCAATTTAAGGAATAATTTTTTTGAAGATTTGATCAGGTATATTCCACATCATATGTGGTACATCTTATGCAAACTAAGCAAATATGAACAATGAAAGACTATTACTATGAGTTCACAAGTCTACTCATCGATACACAAGAATTCAATCCAGTAGTGGTGGTCTCTAGATTTTTCTATGGCATTAAGGATAAAATTTGAAAGGAATTTTACATGCATGATCCCTATACCCTTGATGATGCACAACGTATAGCTTTAGCGGTAGAACAAAAAATCCAATATTTTGGTCCTCCATATAGATGTGATTTCAACTCTCATTATCCGTATCATAATTTTGAGTGTTTCACAAGATTTTTCTATTTTAAATGTTGTTCACATCATCCCTGAGATTATACCTATGAAGAACATCATAGCTTTCTCTTAGAATATGGAGATGCATCAATTTCTGAGGAGGAAGATTCATCACAACATAAGCCATCCACAAAAATAGAATAATAACCAATAGAAGTATATGAAGTAGAACGAGAGAATGATATTGTGGCTCCCTTTGTTCATGCACTTATGGATCTTCAAGCTCATCACACTATCAAGGTACAAGGATTCATTAAACAATAATGTTTTAATGTGTTGATTGATTCAGGTAGTACACACAACTTTATAGATTATAAGACAATAAAATTATTGGACTTGTATATTAGCATTTCAAATAAAGATAAATTTTAAATCTTAATTTAAAATGAGGGTACTGATCAATGTGTGTCAAACATCTAAAGTTACTATCCAAATACAGAATTATACTTAGATGGATAATCTCTTTGCTATGAATTTGGGAAGCTTAGATGTCATTTTGGGTGCACAATGGTTATCTTAGCTTTGTGATATTACTATTAATCTAAATAAATTATACATCAAGTGGACAAATAATGTAAGGGTCATTTGTCTTCAAGGAATTCAACCTCCTCCCTCCAATTTTATGAGTTCACCATATATTTCAACCTTTTATTTTCAATTATATCCTAGTCTTCTTTGATGATGTTTTAATATACAAAAATCTTGGGAGGATCACCTAGTTCATGTTGACAAAGTCCTTCATCTATTACAAAAGGAAAAAAAATTATTAAAAGATTCAAATGTGCCTTTGGGGTCCAAGAGGTAGAATATTTGGGACATATAGTGTCTCATGAAGGACTCAAGGTAGATCCTAATAAAATCAAAGCTATTAAATATTGGTCCTTACCCAAATCCCTTCAAAAAATTCATGGATTTCTAGGAATCATAGGTTATTACAAAAACTTTATCCGCAACTATGGCAAGATTGTGGTGCCTCTCGCTACTCTTACCAAAAATGATACTTTTATTTGGACTAAAACTATTTCTTGAGCCTTCCAAGCCCTCAAAAAGGTTGTTTTCCACTCCAATTTTGGTCACTCCTGGTTTTGGTAAGTCTTTTATCATTGAATATGATACTTTTGGCACAAGTATTGGATTTGTTTTAATGCAATATGTTCACCCATTGGCTTTTGAAAGTAAGCAAATTTTAGTCAGGAATTTGGGATGGTCCACTTATGAGAAGGAAATGCTAGCTAATTTACATGCCATAGAGAAATAGAGACATTATTTGTTAAATAGTTATTTCATCATTAATATTGATCATAGTAGCCTAAAACATTTCTTAGAACGTCTTTCATACCTTGAAAAAAATAAACGGATGATCAAAATTTAGGGTTATGATTTTCTCATTGAGTATAAGAAAGATAAGGAAAATATAGTGGCTAATGCTTTATCTCGTAAATATGATGATGATGTGGCCATCAATTCTATATTTGGTCCTTGTAGATAATGGCTTTCTCAACTTCAAGTAGAATGGTTGGCTGATTTAGAGACTACTCAAATCATTCGAGATATGAAAATAGGATCAAATTTACATTATTACTTCTCATATCATATGGAGTTCTTCACCAAAAATATTGCTTTTATCTTCCTTAATATTTAACTATTAATTCAATGGTTCTCCATGAATTGCATGCATATTCTCTGGTAGGACACTTAGGATTCTTGAAAACATACCAATGGGTGAATTAATCATTTTCTTGGAAAGGCTTAAAATAAAATGTTAAGATATTTATGGTTGAGTGTGAGGTATGTCAATGTAACAAAGAGAAAACAATTAAATATCTTGGATTTTTGTAACCCTTACCTATCCATAATCACCAATAGGAGCAGATATCCATGGATTTTATTAAGGGTCTTCCCAAATCAGAGTATAAAACAATGATCTTTGTGGTAGTAGATCGTATTTCCAACTATGCTCATTTTTATGCACTACAACATCCCTATTCAACATAAAGTGGCCAAAGTATTGCTTGATTCTATTTTTAAGTTACATGGTATGCCCAAAACCATTGTGAATGATCGTGATCCTACATTCACTAGAAAATTTTGGAAGGAATTTGTAGACACCAAATCCTAGTCACTTGTCATCCACTCATCATGAAATCATAGTCATTCATCATTTATTTATATATTTATATTTATTTATATATACATATAAATATAAATATTTTATATATTTATATAAATAAATATATATATGAATAAATCTCATTCACCCATCACATCTTAATCATGGCCACTCATTTAACATGATCCATGTCACTTATCAAATTACAATCACAACCCTTCATCATGTTTTAATCTCGACCACTTGTTGGTGTCATCGAAACCCTAACATGATCAGGGGTAATCATAAATGTTATTCACTTTGTTGGATATGGAATTAATTTTTTTGGTCGAATCATCCATCATATCATGAGCCCTAGCATTCTATTATGACATTCATCCTTCACACTTGTACAAATCCTCATCACCGCCATATTTTCCACTCCTCCTCTATAGCCATTATGAACTAGATACAAACCTTGCTGAGTATCCACCACAGACCACAAACACTTTAGGGCATCTTATAAACACTCTAGAGTATCTCCCAAACACTACAAATCATCTGGTATACACCACAGGGCATCCAACTAGACCTCAAATACTTCAAGGTATCCATGTGATGTCAGATCAAACCAAAAAAACCATAGATCTAGTGATTCAAGTATTAACAAGGTTGTTATTTACTTTTTTATTTAATTTTCCTGTATTTAGTTTACATTTCATCAACACTGCACTTAGGGTTTAGTAGATCTAATTTTTTGAAGAGCACCTCACATAGTGGAGCCCTCACATATACTACTGATCCAGTTTTATGGATTTTTTGTATGCAGGTACAAGAGATTTTTTATTGACAATTATTGTAGCTTGAGGGGCCCCGTAGGGATACACAAGTCCACTCGCCCTTGTTTGGAATGAATAATATCCAAAGACACTGCCATTTTTTAATTGAGGGTTTTATCCCTCCTATTGTAAATCATTGTATCAAAGCAAATATTATGTTGTAACCCCTGATTTGGGGCACATCTATGTATAAAGTGGAAATAAAAAGCTCCTCGAGTTTATAATATATGAGATCTTTCATTTTATGTGTACATTGTTATCTGCTTTGATTTATTGCATTTATTGGTGTTGATCATTTTTTCTTTACAAAATGGTGATCACATTGGGACCCCCAAGGGGTTTAATATTTTGATTTACCTTGTTTTTACCTAATTCACTAATCTATGTTTTTCCTATTTTTACTACAAGTTTACAAAAACTTGATCACGTAAAATCATAAAAAATAGAAACTAGGGTTTCTAGAAGCTATGGGAATTTTATCTGTGGTTGTGTAGATGCCTTTACAACATCTGGGAGATTCCTCACTATATCTTAGAGACACCACATCTCATCTGGGAGACACCACAAAGTATCTCGGAGATTCAATATTGCATCTGTGAAGTTGGGGGAAGAATATGTAGGCTTCCTAGTAAGTTTGTTTTTGAACCCCACTTACATTTTTACTTTTTAGAAGAGAAAAGTACAATAAATGTTCATTTTTCTATGTAAAAAGCAATACATCATGCATTGTTAGGAATTTTAGGCATTCATAGGTATTTTTCTTTACAATAAATCAATAAAAAAAAAGTGCATTTTAGAGTAGCAATTCATTTATCATATAGACTGCATATAGGGGTAGATCTACACTTATATTTCCATTTTTAGTTGCATTAGGGCTTCATATTTTTTTTATGTTGTTTCTAAATTTTTATGTTAGAAAAAGTCTAAGGTCTATCTGAAATACACTCACTATATTTGGTTCAAGTTTTTCTATTATTTATGGTGTTTTGCCTTCTGCCTTTTGTGTTGTGTATATATTTTGCTTATATTGTAGGCAACAAACTAAAAAGCATATTAGTTAAATTCTAGTCTAAGTTTTCCTTGCATTTTATTTTTCAAGAAAACTCCATAGAGAACAAAAACTTAAAAAGGAATCAAACACATTGCATGTTACACTTTTAACATCATCGAGTTTGATTTCATCACCAACCATTGATCGAGACCAGTGATGGTGGGCTCCATATCTATCTGTTGGCTCACCCCCTAGACACCATAGTAGCCCATACAAGTGATCTTCTAAATTTCATCATCGAAATATCCCCTACTCTTGGGTGCACCTGGGGTAGAAAGGATTAGTAGTGCCTTTTTACCATGGGATAAAATAATCAGTGGAACACAACTGTCATTTTTGTCCAAGCATGCTTGAGTGTGAAGCAAAATCCTATGGGGCCTTACCCTAGGTATTAGGCAAGTAGTAGGACTCAAACAATTTGACCTCTCTTAGGAGGTAATTTTGATTCCTTAGGTGTTACCTTAAGATAATCATATCATTAAGAATCCATTTTTAAGTCATTCATAATTCATTATTTGTCATAATGGCGGGTTCAAACATACCCTTTTAGTTTTACTTCATAATTCATCCTACATAGTTGTTTTAGGATTAGGGAGTCTTAACACCAAACACACAATTAAAAATAAAAAATAAAAAAACAATGAATTTTACAAATACATAGGAATAGTTGTTTTCTTGATTTGTGTGATCATTTTTTATTTCCATTACACATTCCACACATGCACCCCACAAATTTGTTATCCTAGTCTATTTCTAGCTTATTTTATTGACCAAAAATCAATCTAGAGTCATGCATTAGGTACCTACTAGCCAACCAACTTTATCCATGGAGAGCTCCACTCCTTCCTCAATCACTTTTGTGGCTAACCCAGTTAGTGTGGCACTAACAAGCCATTTTGGTTTATATGTTGGACCTTCTCACATAGTATTCACTTCGAATGTGGATGTGATGCAAAGGGCTATCCACACTGCCATTCCAAAAATAGAACCATCCACACCAACTGACCATCGCATCACTTATATATGGACAAATTTGGAGCTTATTTAAGACCAACCAATCTAGTTCTAGAACAAATTAACATCCCACGTAGACATGTTCCTTCTTATCAATAGGAACTTGTTAACTCATACCCCAAAAATTTCAACCACATCATCACCAACCCTATTTTTGAGGCCACATCTACACCCTCATAACAATCCTTCCCACCATCATTCAGCCAATTCACCTCCATTACATCCAATTACACCAATATCCATTTTAATCCACTATATGAAGCACAAGTCAATGTTGCTTCATAGATACCTTCATCCATCCCATGTACATCATTTGGGTATGTTGATACAACTCAACATGGTGTTAGGATCCTATATCCTAACCCTCAATTCATAATAATAATATAATAATTTAATATCTTAAGGGGTAGTATAGTTGATAATATAATAATTAATTATTAATTGTTATTATATTATATTAATAAGCTTAGCATAAGTTATAATATTTAATTATATTAAATATTATAAACCATCATGATGAAGATACATGATGGTTAGGGTTAGGTTGGTATATATAATTTTCCAAACCATTTATTCGAAATCATCCAAGAATAAAATATAAAACAAATATTTATTTGACCCATTGGAGGGATTCCCTATTCCAATGCAAAAGTGATTCTCTTAATTTAGGTATATTTTATTTATTTATTAAATTATTGTGCTAGAACCTTCAGGGTTCTACCATATGGTATCAGATCCATGTTGGACCTAGAGTGGTTGGAGCAACATTTAGAGAAACTTTTTAGTAAGTTCATTGAGGATCTAATAGAATTAGAAGCAAAGGAAAATGAAGAAATTGCACGTGAAGAAGAGGAAAAAATAAGGAAAATGCAAATGAAGAAAACCCTAGAATTTTTTGTTGAAGGAACCCATAGCTATGAATTTTAAAATGGTACATAATGCACTTCCAAAATAAAATAATTGAAACCCTAAAAATACAATTTTTTTAAAAGAAGTGTACCAGGAAAAGGAGGATATGCAATTCCAAGTAGTACATAATACACTCCCAATACATGATTCCACTATAACAATTCAACTATGAAAACCCTAAAACTATACATGTGCAGACAAAGCCTAGACTCGGTCTTCTATTTCAAAAATTAGCCAAAAATAATTATGCAGTCTTAGTGTCCACAACATATTTTTAATTTTTGTTTATTATTTTTTTTAATTACTAAGCACCTACCCTCACTTTCACTTCACATTTATTTTTAAATTATTAAAAACACCTCAAACTTTCACATTTCATTTTTTATTATTAAATGATCCACTTTCTCATTTTATTTCTTTTAAAATTATTAAACCTTATGCAAGGTTTCATTTTTATTTTATTATTAATCCCCCCACTTTAACATTTCATTTTTTTTTATTATTAAACACCACCCATCAATTTTTTTTAATTATTAAATTTTACCCAATGCCACTTGCTTTCACTCTTTCTCATTTTAATATTAATAATTAAAATCAAGCTCACATTCTTTCTCATTTTTAAACCTTCCTTAATTAATAAATTTTTTTTAATAATTAGAAAAATTATTAGGTATTTGTCAGCATTTGTGGAAGTCCTATCATTTGGTGTTTGTCTCTTCAAGTTGATCATAATGCATGAGTGAACCTACTATAGCTACTGGTTGGGCACAAGTGAACGATCAATTATATTGTACTACTTTTTAGAAGATGTGTATATTAGCAGAAAGAAGTGCCAACCCAAAAATCTTGGTAAGCATCATAACACTCCTATTAATATTAATAGTTTTGACCAACATCTTCTTTCATCCTTGAGCACTATGTCTTCCCCTCCACTCAACACCCTAGGTCCTTCATCTCCTACTCCTAACCCTTCCATGGGTATTCCTACCTCTAACACTCCACCTAGTAATCCTCTTCTTGATACTATTAACCCTTACCTATGTTCATATCTTGGGAAACAAGAAAAAACAATTACTTCAATTTATGAATCCATAGAGGATATTAAAAAACACCTACATTTATCCCCTACTATAACTCCTCAACTCTTGGAGCCTCAAAAAACCATCACACACTAATCCTTGCCCATTCAAAAAGTACCAAATACTCCTATTCATCCTCATCCACCACCTAGTCATAATCCTCCAACTTATGATGTTTACGACCTAGGTTTCACTTTTGATTTGGATTCCTCAACAAGAGGTGCTTCTGATTTCTTGTAATGGCTTCATGATTTTTAGGTTTCTCGCATCAACATGTTCACCTTTGAAGGTGTTGACCCTCAAGGATGGTTGGCCAAAATGGAAGGCCTTATCTATTTGTATCATATTCCTGTTGCATTAACAACTTCTAATTTGGGTACCCAATCTTATCAATGGTTGCTATGGTAGCTTCATCAACATGGTGACTCTCTTTTATGGCCTCAATTTAAGGAATAATTTTTTTGAAGATTTGATAAGGTATATTTCACATCATATGCGGTACATCTTATGCAAACTAAGAAAATAGGAACAATGAAAGACTATTGCTACGAGTTCACAAGTCTACTCATCTATACACAAGAATTCAATTTAGTAGTGGTGGTATCTATCTTTTGCTATGGCCTTAAGGATAAAATTTGTAATAAAGTTGACATGCATGATCCCTATACCCTTGATGATGCACAACGTATAGATTTAGCGGTAGAACAAAAAATTTAAGATTTTAGTCCTCTAGATAGATGTGATTTCAACTCTCATTTTCCTTATCATAATTTTGAGTGTTCCATAAGATTTTTCTATTTTAAATTTTTTTCACATCATACCTAATATTAGGCCTATGAAGAACATCATAGATTTCTCTTAGAACATGGAGATGCATCAATTGTCGAGAAGGAAGATTCATCACAACATGAGCCATCCATAGAACTAGAATAACAACCAATATAAGTATATGAAGTAGAACAAGAGGATGATACCATGGATCCCTTTGTTCATGCACTTATGGATCTTCAAGATCATCACACTATCAAGGTACAAGGATTCATTAAAAAATAATGTGTTAATGTGTTGATTGATTCAGGTAGTACACAACTTTATAGATTATAAGACAACAAAATTCTTGGGCTTGTATATTAGTATTTCAAATCAAGATAAATTTCAAGTCTTAATTAAAAATGGTGGTACTGCTCAATGTGTGTCGAACACCTAAAGTTACAATCCAAATACGGAATTATACCTGCATGGGTAATCTCTTTGCTATGAACCTAGGAAGCTTAGAATCATTTTGGGTGCACAATGGCTATCTCAGCTTGGTGATGTTACTATTAATCTACATAAATTCTACATCAAGTGGACAGATAATGTAAGGGTTATTTTTCTTCAAGGAATTCAACCTCCTCCCTCCAAGTTTGTGAGTTCACCATCTCTTTCAACATTTTCTTTGCAAGTTTGTCCTAGTCTTCTTTGATGATGTTTTAATATACAACAAATCTTGGGAGGATCACCTAGTTCATGTTAACAAAGTCTTTCATCTATTACAAAAGGAAAAAAAATTGTTAAAATATTTAAATGTGCTTTTGGGGTCCAAGAGGTAGAATATTTGGGACATATAGTATCTCATGAAGGACTCAAGGTAGATCCTAATAAAATTAGAGCTATTCAAGATTGGTCCTTACCCAAATCCCTTAAAAAATATATTGGATTTCTAGGAATCATAGGTTATTACAAAACATATATCCGCAACTATGGCAATATTACAGTGCCTCTCACTACTCTTACCAAAAATGATGCTTTTATTTGGACTAAAACTGCTTCTCAGGCCTTCCAAGCCCTCAAAAAGGTTATGTGTTACACTCCAATTTTGGTCACTCCTAATTTTGGTAAGTCTTTTATCATTGAATGTGATACTTCTGGCACAAGTATTGGAGTTGTTTTAATGCAATATGGTCACCCATTGGCCTTTGAAAGTAAGCAAATTTTAGGCAAGAATTTGGGATGGTCCACTTATGAGAAGGAAATGCTAGCTATTTTACATGCCATAGATAAATAGAGGCATTAATTTTTAAATAGTAATTTCATCATTAATATTGATCATAGTAGCCTAAAATATTTCTTAGAACGTCTTTCATACCTTGAAAAAAATAAATGGATGATCTAAATTTTGGGTTATTATTTTGTCATTGAGTATAAGAAAGATAAGGAAAATGTGGTGGCTAATGCTTTGTCTTATAAATACAAGGATTATGTGGCCATCAATTCTATCTCTAGTCCTTGTACATAATGGCTTTCTCAACTTCAATTAGAATGGTTGGCTGATTTAGAGACTACTCAAATCATTCAAGATATGAAAATAGGATCACTGTTGCATTATTACTTCTCAAATCATATGGAGTGCTTCACCAAAAATATTATATTTTTCCTCAATATTTAACTATTAATTCAATGGTTCTCCAAGAATTGCATGCATATCCTCTGGTGGGACACTCAGGATTCTTGAAAACATACCAATGGGTGAAGTAATCATTTTTTTGGAAAGGCTTAAAATAAAATGTTAAGACATTTATGGTTGATTGTGATGTATTTCAATGTAACTAAGAGAAAAAAATTAAATCTCTTGGATTTTTGTAACCCTTACCTATCCCTAATAACCAATAGGAGCAGATATCCATGATTTTATTGAGGGTCTTCCCAAATCATAGGGTAAAACAATGATCTTTGTGGTAGTAGATGGTCTTTCCAACTATGCTCATTTTTTTGCACTACAACATCCCTATTCAACATAATATGGCCAAAGTATTGCTTGATTCTATTTTTAAGTTACATGATATACCCAAAACCATTGTGAATGATCGTGATCCTATATTGACTAGAAATTTTTGGAAGGAATTTGTAGACACCAAATCCTAGCCACTTGTCATCCACTCATCATCAAATCATAGTCATTCATCATTTATTTATATATATATATATATATATATATATATTATATTTATATAAATAAATATATATATGAATAAATCTCAGTCACCCATCACGTCTTAATCATGGCCACTCATTTACATGATCCATGTCACTTAGAAAATTACAATTACAACCCTTCATCATGTTTTAATCCTGATGACTTTTTGGTGTCATCGAACCCCTAACATAATCATGGGTAATCATAAATTTTATTCACTTTGGTGAATATGGAATCAAATTTTTGGTCAAATCATCCATCATCTCATAAGCCCTAGCATTCTATTATGATATTCACCCTTCGCACTTGCAAAAACCCTCATCATCACCATATTTGCCACTCGTCCTCGGTAGCCCCTATGAACTATATATGAACCTTGTCGAGCATCCACCACAGACCACAAACACTTTACGGCATCTCATAAACACTGTATATCATCTCCCGAACACTACAGAGCATCTGAAAGACATCGTAGGGCATCCAAATAGCCCTTGAATGCTTCAGGGCATCCACGTAATATTAGATCAAACTAAAAAAAGCGTAGATCCAGTGATTCGGGTATTGACAAGGTTGTTATTTGCTTTTTGATTTATGTTTCCTATATTTAGTTTACATTTCATCAACACTGCACTTAGGGTTTAGTAGATCTACTTTTTGAAGAGGGCCTCACATAGTGGAGCCCTCACATATACTACTGATCCAATTTTATGGAGTGTTTTGTATGTAGGTACAAGAGATTTTTCATTGATGGTTATTGTAGCTTGAGTGGCCCCGTAGGGATACACAAGCCCACTCACCCTTGTTTGGAGCGAAGAAGATCCAAAGACACCACCATTGTTTGATCAAGGGTTTTATCCCTCCTATTGTAAATCATTGTATCAAATCAAATATTATGTTGTAACCCCTGATTTGGGGTACATCTATGTATAAAATGGAAATCAAAAGCTCCTTGAGTTTCTAATATATGAGATCTTTCATTTTATGTGTACATTGTTATCTACTTTGATTTATTGCTTTTATTGGTGTTGATAATTTTTTATTTACAAAATGGTGATCATAATGGGACCCCCAAAGAGTTTCATATTTTGATTTACCTTATTTTTACCTGATTCATTGATCTATGTTTTTCTATTTTTACTACAAGTTTACAAAAACACGATCATACAAAATCGTAAAAATTAGAAACTAGGATTTATGTAAGCTATGGGTATTTGATCTATGGTTGGGAAGATGCCTTTCTACATCTAGGGGATGCCTCACTATATCTAAGAGACACCACACTACATTTGGGATGCACCACAAAGTATCTCGGAGATTTAGTGCCACGTTCGTGAAGTTGGAGGAAGAATGCCCCACTTACATTTTTTCTTTTTATAAGAGAAAAAGAAAATAAATGTTCATTTTTTTGTGTAAAAAGCAATACATCATGCATTGTTAGGCATTTTAGGCATTCGTAGGTATTTTTATTTACAATAAATCAATAAAAAAAGAGAAAAGGAAATGCATTTTAGAGTAGCAATTCATTTATCATATAAACTGCATATAGGGGTAGATCTACACTTATATTTCCATTTTTAGTTGCATTAGGGCTTTCATATTTGTTTTATGTTGTTTCTAAATTTGTATGATAGAAAAGTCTAAGGTTTATCTAAAATACACTCACTATATTTGGTTCAATTTTTTTCTATTATTTATGATGTTTTGCCTTCTACCTTGTGTGTTGTGTATGTCTTTGCTTATACTGTAGGCAAAAAACTAAAAATTATATTAGCTACATTAGAGGCTAATTTTTCCTTGCATTTTATT
Source organism: Wollemia nobilis (assembly GCA_028583015.1). Lineage (NCBI taxonomy): Eukaryota > Viridiplantae > Streptophyta > Pinopsida > Araucariales > Araucariaceae > Wollemia > Wollemia nobilis. The sequence continues at coordinate 7,634,942 of JAQPPZ010016467.1, read as the reverse complement.
TTTCAAGAAAACACCATAGAGAAAAAAAACTTAAGAGGAATCAAACACATTGCATGTTACACTTTTAACATCATCAAGTTGGATTTCATCACCAACCATTGATCGATACCAGTGATGGTGGGCTTCATCTCCATCCGTTGGCTCACTCCCTAGCCACCATAGTAGCCCATACAAGTGATCTTCTAAATTTCATCATCAAAAGATCCACTACTCTTGGGTGCACGTGGGGTAGAAAGGATTAGTAGTACCTTTTTACCATGGGATAAAATAATCAACGAAACACAACTATTATTTTTTTCCAAGCATGCTCGAGTGTGAAGCGAAATCCTGTGGGTCGTTACCCTAGGTATTAGGCAAGTAGCAAGACTCAAACAATGCAGCCTCTCTCAGGGGGCAATTTTGATTCCTTAGGTTTTACCTTGAGATAATCATATCATTAAGAATCCATTTTTAATTCGTTCGCAATTCATTCTTTGTCAAAATAATGGGTTCAAACATACCCTTTTAGTTATACTTCATCATTCACCCTACATAGTTGTTTTAGGATTAGGGAGTCTTAACACCAAACACACAATTAAAAATAAAAAATAAAAATAAAAAAACAACAAATTTTATAAAGACTTAGGAATAGTTGTTTTCTTGATTTGTGTGATCATTTTATTTTCCATTACGCATTCCACACATGCACCCCAAAATTTTGTTATCCTAGCATATTTATAGCTTATGGTATTGACCAAAAATCAATCTAGAGCCATGAATTAGGTACCTACTAGACAACCAACTTTATCCATGGAGTGCTCCACTCCTTCCCCAATCACTTTTGTGGCTAACTCAGCCAGTGTGGCACTGACAAGCCATTTTGGCTTATCTACTAGACCTTATCACACAGTATTCACATCGGATGTGGATGTTATGCAAAGGGCTATCCACACTTCCATTTCAAAAATAGAACCATCCACACCAATCGACCATCGCATCACTTATATATGGACAAATTTGGAGCTTATTTAAGACCAACCAATCCATTTCTAGAATAAATTAACATCCCACGTAGACATATTCCTTCTTCTTAGTAGGAACTTGTTAAATCATACCCCAAAAATTTCAACCACATCATCACTAACCCTCTTTTTGAGGCCACATCTACACCCTCACAACAATCCTTCCCACCATCATTTAGCCAATGCACCTCCATTCCATCCAATTACACCAATATCCATTCTAATCCACTCTATGAAGCACAAGTTAATGTTGCTTCATAGATACCTTCATCCATCCCATGTACATCATTTGGGTTTGTTGATACAGCTCAACATGGTGTTAGGATCCTATATCCTAACCCTCAATTCATAATAATAATATAAAAATTTAATATCTTAAGGGTTAGTATAGTTGATAATATAATAATTAATTTTTAATTAATTAATATATTATATTATTAGGCTTAGCATAAGTCATAATAATTAATTATATTAATTATTATGAACCATCGTGATGAAGAGACATGATGGTTAGGGTTAGGTTGGTATATATAATTGTCCAAACCATTCATTCAAAATCATCCAGGAATAAAATATAAAACAAATATTTATTTGACCCATTGGAGGGATTCCCTATTCCAATGCAAAAGTGATTCTCTTAATTTAGGTATGTTTTATTTATTTATTAAATTAATGTGTTAGAAACTTCATGTTTCTATCATCTGGTATCAGAGCCATGTTGGACCTAGAGTGGTTGGAGCAACGTTTAGAGAAAAATTTTAGTAAGTTCATTAAGGTTCTAATAGAATTGGAAGCAGAGGAAAATGAAGAAATTGCACGTGAAGAAGAGGGAAAAAAAATAAGAAAGGAATAAAATGAATAAAACCCTAGAAATTTTTTGTCAGAGGAGCCCATAGCTATGAATTTAAAATGGTACATAATTCACTTTCAGAATAAAATAATCAAAACCCTAAAAATATAATTTTTTTTAAAAGAAGTGTACCAAGGAAAAGGAGGATATACAATTCTAAGTAGTACATAACACACTCCCAATATATGATTCCACTATAAAAATTCAAGCAAGGAAATAAAATTGCTCCTATGAAACATGTGCAGACAGCCTAGTCTTCTATTTCAAAAATTAGCCAAAAATAATTATGCAGTCTTAGTGTCCACAACAACCCAAAAGGAGTATGCTGTGAAATATGAGAGCTCACAGATAAAACAAAAGAAATATGTGAAACCTCTACACACTCGCCCTCCGCCTTGGCCACCACCATTTTTTTTAAATAATTTATCGATACATGACCATACCAATAGTTAGTATACCTGCAATTTTTATTTAATCTCCACAAAATAGAAATAAATAGGTTATATCTATAGAAGGAAGAATTTACAAAGTCCCAATGTTTGATTTTGATCCGCATAATGCACATAGACCTAAATGCCCCAAAGGAGTATCACCAGATCTTAATTAATCTGCACAAATATGCAATGAGGTATCAGAAAACATTGTCCATGATACTTGGCATCACTAATGATTTCCAGAAAAACATTGTTGACGTTTGGAATAATGAAATCAGTTTGCACCATCAAGGCATATAATCCATGCATCAATTTTGTTTTAGTGTAAAGGAATATAATGAATTTACGCAAAGTGCAATTGCTCCCGATTCTATCAATTTCAAACTTTGAAGTGTCCCAAAATAATGAAAAATAATATCAGTCTCGATATGCATGTGCTTAGCCTTTCTTATAGTCACCAACAACTGGAACTGCAGTTGATGATAAAAAAATCAATTGATAGCTGAAAATGAGAGCTGATAACATGGCATGATTGAAGGTAAATGGATTGTGAACTTACAAGGTTCAGGCTCGGAGTGCAAGTGCTGAGAATGAGGTTGAAGATGTCAAATACATAAATGTTAGTGTTGATCTGGTGGCTATTTGTAAAAGACATCTATAGTTTCTACCAGTTTCACTGTCCATCACTGTGTTTCGACTGAGCATTTCACTTCTACCACTTGGATGCTCACCTTCTGTAACACATGCACATTAGGACAAATTCATTAGGACACCTATATCAAACTGTTCACTACTTGGATGATATTGTTGGAGCCAATCATTACCTACGTTCAATTCTTTTGCAATGATGTTCTTGGGGTGGCTTCAAACTTTCATCATGTCTTCTACATATTAATTAGATGCAACATATGCGTCATCAATTTTTCATTGTTACCTTTTCTTTGGTGTGGTGCTGTCACAATTAAATCGTTGATGCTAATGATGTTGGGCTACAAAGTGCTCAGTGATTATGTGGACCTATGATAAATCAAGCAATGGTTGTGCAATAAGAGTTTGACGTTGTAGAACCATGTAATAAAACCCTAAATCTCAAGGGCAACATCTTAAAAAAAAAATAAACTATAGCCAAAAGCTAGTGAATGGTAAAGGTGCAGGCACATTTCAAATATTGACAAACTATCATGAAAATTTTTATTAGACATATATCTTTCTGTGCAAACTGCATCACTAGAACCATGCAGGCTAGCTTCTCATAGAAACTGTAATTTAATTACCATAAATTTCACAAGGTTGCATGGGAACCTCTCCTTGAGCCATGGAATGGAATAGGCAATGCCATTTCATTAGAATACTTGGACATGATGGCCTCTTGAACACATCACCTGAATAAACATTGATATTAAATCCTCTTCCAACCTAAATTTAAATCTTACTGAAGTGTTTATCCAATCTATTGTTCGAGAAATCAAGATGATTAAGTATGTCAGAGTTGGAATTAGGTCAGATGAATCTCCTAGAAATTATCACAGTGAAGGGTACAATCCTCTCAGTAATTCACATATACGGAGATATGCACCATATTTCCTTTAGAATGACATGGGCATGCCCCTACACTTCTGGTTGATTCACAATCCTATTTACTAAGAAAAATGAAGCCTCGAATGGAGTAGTAAGGAGTGTTGTTGGACCTGATGTTTCAGTTCCTTTGTTTATTGAAGAAACAACAGAAGAATTTTATGGAGGTGGAGACCTAACCGTTTTTTCGAAAGGCTTGTTGAAAAAAAAATAATGCACCATCCATTACATTTTGGAAACTGGTAGATACTCCCAACTGGTGATTTTCATCCATTCTTATATTTAAACTCACAAATAATTTTGCAGTGCATTTCGATATTAGTTCCAAACAAAAACGTTCTCACAACAAACGAAATAGGACTTTCATAAGTTAAGAATTTTTGCAAGTTGAAGAAATTCACAAGTTTTGGTGGGATTCACTGACATCACAAGATGATAACTCAAAAAATATAGGCAAAGATACTTAGTCATTTCCACATTCAAATTATTCCTAAAACTGCATTCATCCCATCTGAAAGTTGGGGTCTTAATTTCATCCATTAGGAGTATCTGGGAACTCATACGTATAATGGATAAATGTTCAGTTGTTTGGAATTTTATGAATACTAAAATCCATCTGATGTGCAATAATAATTATCAATAGAATCTGTTAGGAATGGAGCCTAATTATGAGGAGGCTAAATAGAGAAAGTTTCTGGATTTACTGCAGGACGGGCAGGGAAAGTTTCCAGATTTACGGTCTGTTAGTCTACCAGAGAAAGTTTTCGGATTTACAACAAGACAGCCAGGGAAAGTTTTTTTGTTTTTATCCCAAAATTAGGTGTTGGGAACTCAGTGTTAATCTTGGAATGTATTAAGAAAAGCAATTTTTTTTTTGTTTTTTTCTTATATATAGTTGTGAGGAAAAACAGAGTATACAATGAGAAAATTACTGTGTTGATTCCTTGTAAATATAGAGAGGAAATTACAGCAGATGTTTGTTGTAGGTTGTAACCCTCTATTGCTTGGATTGAGAAAGAAAGGACTGAAAATTCTCGGTGGATGTAACCCACATTGGGTGAACCACGTTAAAATCGTTGTCTCTTCTACTGTGTGTTTGTCTTATTTTGTTAATTCTGTTGTTAAAGTTTGAAACACTATAATTGCTTTTCTATATTTTATATAGTGATTTACTCTAACAAGTGGTATCAGAGCGTTTGTTTTGTTGGGTGCACTTGACAGAAGGAGAATTTTTGGATCAAGTGGGAGCAATGGCGGAAGAAGGGAGGTTTAGAGTTCAAAAATTCAATGGCCAGAACTTTCAATTCTGGAAGATGCAGATGGAGGATTACTTGTACCAGAAGGATCTTTACTTACCTCTTGAGGGGGAAACAGAGAGACCTTCAACTATGTCTGATGAGGAGTGGAGTCTCCTTGATAGAAAGGCATTGGGTACTGTGAGGTTGTGCTTGGGAGCCATCGTAGCCTTCAACATCTCCGATGAAAAGACTACCAAGGGAGTCATGGATAAGTTGGCCAAGATGTATGAGAAACCATCAACATCAAATAAGGTATTCTTAATGAAAAGGTTATTTAACATGAAAATGAGTGAAGGAGGATCTGTGCATGATCATTTAAATGAATTTAATACTGTCACTAATCAATTGCATTCAGTAGGATTGGATTTTGATGATGAGCTTAGGGCCTTATTAATCTTATGCTCTCTTCCGAAAAGTTGGAACAGTTTGGTAATGGTGGTAAGTAACTCTGCTTCGAGTTCAAATAAATTAGAATTTGATGATGTGGTTGGTGTGATACTCAGTGAGGACATGAGAAGAAAAACCACAGGAGAATCATCTAGCACCGCCTTAACTATTGAGAATAGAGGAAGAGGAAGAGAAAGAGGCAAGAGTTCACATCATGGCAAATCCAAAGGCGAGATCCAAATCACGTGGAAAAGGAAAGCTACGGTGTTGGCACTTGTGGCAAAAAGGGTCATCTCAAGAAGGATTGTTGGCAAAGAAAGGGTGATGGAAATGAAGGTAATGATAATAATGGTAACACTTCAGAAGCCAATATTACTTGGACAAATTCTACAAGATGCTTTAATCTTATCTCTTGATAGAAATAGTGATTATTGGGTAATTGATAGTGGTGCTTCATTCCATGCTACCTCACATAAGGAATACTTCATAGATTATGTTTCTGGAGATTATGGACAGGTTATGTTGGGAAATGACCAACCATGTAAAATCGTGGGTATTGGAAAGATTTTGATTAAATCCCCAAATGGATGTCAATGGGCTCTTAAAGAGGTGAGACACATACCAGATTTAAAGAGAAATCTTATATCGGCAAGTAAGCTTGATGGTGAAGGATACACGGTTGCATTCGGAGAAAATGCTTGGAAAGTTACTAAAGGTTCATTGATAGTAGCTAGAGGTAAATTGGTGGGTACTCTTTATTTACTTACTGATTTTTCTCACTGCTCCATGAATTTAGTTTCTACAGGTGAGAGTGCATCTTTGTGGCACCAAAGACTTGGCCATATGAGTGGAAAAGGTATGGAAATTTTACATTCAAGAAAGTTATTGCCTAAGTTAAAAGAGATTGATTTGGAATTATGTGAGGATTGTGTTTATGGTAAAGCAAAGAGAGTTAGATTTCTCAAGGATGGCAAGGAAAGGAAGAAAGAGAAATTGGAGCTTGTGCACTCAGATGTTTGGGGCCCAGCTCAGGTAACTTCTCTTGGAGGTTCCTCTTACTATGTACTTTTTATTGATGATGCAACAAGGAAAACATGGATATATTGCATTAAGAATAAAAGTGATGTTTTTAATACCTTCAAGAATTGGAAAGCATTAGTTGAAAATGAAGCTGGAAAAAGGTTAAAGTGTCTAAAGTCGGATAATGGTGGAGAATATTGCGGTAGAGAATTTGATGTGTTTTGTTCTAAAAATGGAATTAGAAGAATCAAGGTAGTTCCAAGAACACCTCAAGAAAATGGGGTTGCAGAAAGAATGAATAGAACCATCATGGAGCGTGCTAGGAGCATGAGAATACATGCAGGCTTACCATTATTTTTATGGGCTCATGTTGTTGATACTTGTAGTATATCTGATTAATAGAGGACCGTCTAGTGCCTTGGATGGAGGAATTCCGGAAGAGCTTTGGACAGGTAAACCAGTAAATTATTCTTTCCTTAAGGTATTTGGATGTGAGGCTTTTATGCATATAGACAAAGAGAACATAAATAAGTTAGATGCTAAGGCCCAAAAGTGCTATTTTATTGGTTACGGTATTGATGGCTTGGGTTACAGATTATGGGATTGTGATAACCGAAAAGTCATTAGAAGTAGGGATGTCATATTTAATGAAAAAAACTTGTATAAAGATCGGTTGCGGGGAAAGAAACAGAAAGAGGAAATTACTGAATACATAGACCTTGATGGACACATAGAAAAGGTAACTCCAAAAGTGGTAGAAGATCAAAATGTACAGCAGCAACAACAAGCACCTCAATCTCCAGAAAGTGTTGTTAGACGATCTACCGGGATAAGTAAAATTCCTCAATGTTTCTCTGATTATGTTTTGTATACTGATGCTGGTGAGCGAGAATGTTTTCAGGAAGCATTACGAGATGGATACCGGGAATAAGTGGGAGCTTGCAATGAATGAAGAAATGGACTCTTTATTCCACAACCAAACTTGGGATTTGGTTGAGCTACCCAAAGGTAAAAGAGCTTTGACCAATAAATGGGTGTACAAGATTAAAGAGGAGAATGAAGGGCATAAGAGATACAAAGCAAGACTAGTGGTCAAGGGATTCGCTCAAAAAAAAGGTATTGATTTTGATGAGATTTTTCTCCAGTTGTAAAAATGACCTCTATTAGAGCTATTTTGAGTCTTATAGCTATAGAAAATTTGTATCTGGAGCAATTGGATGTGAAGACAACATTTCTTCATGGTGATTTGGAGGAGGAAATTTATATGCACCAACCAGAAGGCTTTCAGGTGAAAGGTAAAGAGGATTGGGTATGTAAACCGAAAAAGAGCTTGTATGGGTTAAAACAAGCTCCTAGACAGTGGTATTTAAAATTTGATAAGTTCATGGCTAATCAAAGGTTTGAAAGATGTCAAAGTGATCATTGTGTATATTTTAAGCAAACTGGAAATGGTAACTATGTTATTTTGCTATTGTATGTGGATGACATGTTAGTTGCAGGAACAAATATGCAAGATATAAACATGCTCAAGAAGAAGTTGGCTAAATCCTTTGCCATGAAGGATTTGGGAGAAGCCAAACAAATCCTTGGTATGAGGATAACAAGAGACAAGGAGAGTCACACTCTAAAATTATCACAAGCAAAATACATTGAAAAAGTGCTTAAGAGATTCAACATGAACAATGCAAAGTCTGTTGCTACTCCATTGGCAAAGCATTTCAAACTCACCAAAGATTTGTGTCCCAAGACACAAAAGGAACAAGAGCATATGGCTAAGGTTCCCTATGCATCAGCGGTTGGAAGCTTGATGTATGCAATGGTTTGTACAAGACCGGACATTGCCCATGCAGTGGGAGTAGTGAGTAGATTTATGAGTAATCCGAGAAAAGGACATTGGCAAGCGGTAAAATGGATACTCGGGTACTTGAGAGGAACTTCAAATTATTCTTTGAATTTTGGAGGCTCTAATATATGCTTGAAAGGTTTTGTAGATTCTGATATGGCAGGTGATCTTGATGGTGGAAGGAGCACTACTGGCTACATATTTACTATAGGAGGAGGAGCGGTTAGTTGGATTTCTAAACTCCAACACGTAGTTGCCCTTTCAACCATTGAAGCTGAATATGTTGCTGCTGCAGAAGCAAGCAAAGAGATGGTTTGGTTGCAAAGACTAATGGAAGAACTAGGGAAGAAGCAAGAGGATAATAGGTTGTGGAGTGATAGCCGAGTGCTATACACCTTGCGAAGAATTCGGCATTCCATTCAAAAACTAAACACATCAAACTCAGGTATCATTTCATTAGATCAGTAGTGGAAGATGGATCTTTGAAATTAGGGAAAGTTCACACATCACAAAATCCTGTTGACATGCTTACAAAAGTGGTGTCAAGAGAAAAGTTGAGCTTTTGCTCAACTTCAGTTGACCTTAAGGAATAAGAGGCCATGATGAGAATTTTTCAGTCCTTGGTTGCAGTATGGTGCAATGGAATTAGTCTCCAAGTGGGAGATTGTTAGGAATGGAGCCTAATTATGAGGAGGCTAAATAGAGAAAGTTTTTGGATTTACTGCAGGATGGGCAGGGAAAGTTTCTAGATTTACGGTCAGTTAGTCTACCAGAGAAAGTTTTCGGATTTACAACGGGACGACCGGGGAAAGTTTTTTTGTTTTTATCCCAAAATTAGGTGCTGGGAACTCAGTGTTAATCTTGGAATGTATTAAGAAAAGCAGTTTTTTTCTATTTTTTTCTTATATATAGTTGTGAGGAAAAACAGAGTATACAATGAAAATTACTTGTGTTGATTCCTTGTAAATATAGAGAGGAAATTACAGCAGATGTTTGTTGTAGGTTGTAACCCTCTATTGCTTGGATTGAGAAAGAAAGGACTGAAAATTCTCGGTGGATGTAACCCACATTGGGTGAACCACGTTAAAATCGTTGTCTCTTCTATTGTGTGTTTGTCTTATTTTGTTAATTCTGTTGTTAAAGTTTGAAACACTATAATTGCTTTTCTATATTTTATATAGTGATTTACTCTAACAAGCACAACAACTAAAGAATTAAAAATAGTCTCCAAGGATTCTGTCCCTGATAAGATTTAAAATGTATCAAACAACAAATGATAACACCCCTCTGTTGAATGACATCACATTGTTGGTAACCACACTTCACATTTTATCTTCGTAATGTTTTAAATAACTCCCAAAAAATATGATTAATTATTCAAAAAGCACATGTTTCGGACAGTAGTTTGTTCTTCAGGGCACCATAATATTTTTCCAAGCCAAGACTTGTTGACTGGTCGAAAAGCGATAAGGGTTAAGTTGCAATATGAAAGATGCCCACTGAAAATGCTTTGTTATGAAATATCCCAAACTTAGGTGGATCCAATAAAAATATGTTATGAATATACAAATTTTCAAAGACCATAATATCATATTCTTATATGGCTGTAAGACACATACAGGAAATTGTAAACATCAAATAGATTGTTATTTAATGTAAAATTGTCCTACCATATGAAGAAGATATTAGGTTGCTCATAGTTAGACTAGCTGCTCTTTGGAGCCTAATATGGATGCCCTATATATTATAGATATGTTGCAGTCTAGCCATGGTGCATGTTCCTTGTTTGAGCCAGCCAAGAAATTTTATCTACCAAATCCTAAAATGGGCTCTAATTTGGGCTGCCAAAAGGATTTTAAAGTGTAATCTGATTTATTTTTTAGCTAAAGAAGCACCTCTCATGGATTGAGACCATATTATCATTAAAATTAAATAAATTGCTCCTACTGATACGCTCAACATCCCCATCTTGTTGCTCATGGTTCACTGAACACTCCAAAATAATTCGTGGGTAAAACATGTTGAGGAGGAGTGTCGTTTTATAGTGTGTTAAAGACCAAAGCTGATTAGCATGGATTTCTAATGTTGACAACTTGCACACTTTTTATAGGAATGAGGTGCTAAATTCCATTTTACCGAAGGCTCTTTCTGTAGAAATTCCCACAGAAACGAAGAGTATGGTATTGGATTTGTCAGTTCGGTGATTTGAGGATTTTGACAGTTTACTTATCAATTAATGGAACTGGATTATCATTATCATCAGGGGATTAACATCAAATATAAATCCCAAAGAATTATATTTCAATACCTTGAGAATGACAGTAACAGAAATAAACACCATACAGACATTCATATGGCAGCATTTTTTCAATAACAAGTCTGTAATTTCAAATTTCATGATCATGCTTTCCACGTGGATTGTTAGTGTAGAGGGAAACTGGATTGGCATGGAATATTGTATGCAGAGACTTAAATTACAGCGCAGAATTTTGCGAATAGGTTAAATGAAAAACGTCAAAAGACGACAAAAAAATATTGGCGTACGCGTAAAGAGTGATGAATCTAAGCCAAGGTAAATGGTTATTCAGCATCCGCTCATACAAAAAATATTGTAAGCATGGCCCTCCAAAGGTGGGATTCATAGTGATAGTATCATAAACGATGTTCGGCATACAAACTGCACAGCAGCAGACGAACCCACTTAGCCACCGGTTTTGATGGGTGTCCCATCAATTGAAGCTGGATCTCCTACATGAAAACAATGAAAACTTACGAACTTGACCTTGCATTAAGAATAGTGGACACGTGGAGAATTTGAACATTGAGGAATCCAATCGATCAAGAGTAAATTCAAATATTTTGATTACACCACCTTGGAGGTAAAGGTAATTAACCTAATTTGATTTATAACGGTTGATAAGGGTTGAACCCAAAAGGTGAACTAAATATTGTTAAGCTTTCTCTTGAAGATTCTATCATACCCTAAAATACTAAAGAGTATAAGGTCACCTAAAAAACTTAATACTACGAAAGGTTTTATCAAATTAGTTCACATATACAAACTGAGCTTTCGAGAAAGCAATGCTTAAAGCACTCTAAAGATTATTTTTTCCAATCTTTCTAAACTTTGAGGACAAAGTTTTTTGAGGGAGGGTGGCATGTTAGGATCCTATATCCTAACCCTCAATTCATAATAATAATATAATAATTTAATATCCTAAGGGGTAGTATAGTTGATAATATAATAATTAATTATTAATTAATTATTATATTATATTATTAGGCTTAGCATAAGTCATAATAATTAATTATATTAATTATTATGAACCATCGTGATGAAGAGACATGATGGTTAGGGTTAGGTTGGTATATATAATTGTCCAAACCATTCATTCAAAATCATCCAAGAATAAAATATAAAACAAATATTTATTTGACCCATTGGAGAAATTCCCTATTCTAGTGCAAAAGTGATTCTCTTAATTTAGGTATATTTTATTTATTTGTTGAATTATTGTGTTAGAACCTTTAAGGTTATACCACATGGTATCCCTCATTTAGTTGCCTTTCACAACTTACCCTCTACCAACATCAACTCATGTCCCCAACACTCACCACGCATCAACATCCACTTCACACATAAATGTGCAATCTACATCTGCAACTGTAATACAATAAGCATGGTAACATTTAAACCAATTACTTGGTAATGATAATAAAAATACCCCTCCACTATTGCAACCATAGTTGTAGGTGGTATATTTCAAACCCCAATACATTTCCAACCAAAACACCTTTTTCACCCATGTTCCATATTGGGTATCACAGTCTCCTACGGTCACCATACCCACACCTTTGTTTGACCATATCAATATCATTTCCACATCCTAAAACACCCAAATTCTCCAAACCTCATCTCCACTTAATCAACACCAATCATTCCATAATAAAATTCAATAAAACATCCAACATCACCACATACCCATCAATCCATTAGCCAATCAAAACCTCATCCCATATCAAAATTTCACCACCCAACACACACCATTCACATACACCCACCATGCAAATCAAGGCTTCCAAACATTAATGGAAGATCCTAAGATCCAAACTTTGCATTAATATATTGATAGCTTAATTATGCACACATCAGGTATGATGTACCATAAACCTACATTGATACAGTTGATCAATCAACCCATTTATTCTTTGGTACCATCATTGCCTTATTCAGTAGACTTTACATTACCAAATATTGATAAATTCAAAGGGACTAAGTACCCTAGAGAGCATATTAGTTCATTCATCCATTCATATTTTAGAATCCAAGAGAATAATGCCTTAATACTCTTAAATTTTCCTTAAAAATTAAGAGGGATGCCTTAGACTAGTACAATCATCTATCACATCATAGTGTTTACACATTCAAACAATTGACAAAAAAATTCTTAGAAAGGTTCTCCCTCAATGTTAGAAATAAAACTACCTTGATCGACTTGTATAATCTTATACAATTTGAAGAGTGATTTATGACTTTAGTAACCGTTATAGGGCGGTAATTACCAAATTTTTATTCATCCTCCCAATGGAAGAATTAACACAAATGTTCACAAGGAGTTGCTTAAAACCTATCTCCTTGTTACTTCAATTACAACAATATAGAACATTTGATGAAGCTCTTTTCCATGCCTAAGTTTTCAAAGAAATCAAGATCCAAGAGGGTGAGATTAAACTCAAGAAGAAAGAATGGCAAAACAAGGGCTAATCCAAAGGAAACTATAATGGCCAATCAAAATCTGGATAAGTCAATCAAGTGGTCTTGAGTCAACCATAAATGACTCAAAAACCCCAATGTCATCACCAACCACAACCATCATCATAAAAACTGCAACAAGTGTCTTACCAAGCAGTTCCACCCCCACAACAATCATACAACATAGTTCCAAATATGGAAAATCATCAACATAAATAATTTTAATATAATCGCACTTACACACCTTTATCTAAATCATATACCTCCATATTCTGCAGGTTGTATGATACCAATGCTATCACCTTGTCTAAAGTTAAACTAGATGATCCAACCAAACACAACAAGGGCTATAGGGAGCATTTTTTTTGTCCTTTCCATCAATAGAAGGTACATGACACTAATAACTACTATTCATTCAAAGATATTCTGCAGGACTTGATAGAAATAGGGGCCATTAAGTTGGATAGCCCCTTAGCACAACAAAATCAAAATCTTGGTATCTATCAAATACCACTTCCTCACCACAAGGAAACACAACAAATAATAGGGGGATCAAATACTATGACTACTCCCAACCAATTCAATCATGTGCAAAAGTACCAAGGTTTTATGGGTGATATTCATGTATTCACCCAAGTTCAATGAAGCATAAATCGTCAACATGAATAACCTCAACCAGTTCAACCTCATGTCTCACCACTAGAAAATGTGTCTCCACAACCTGCTAATTCATCTCTTCCCATTCATTTTTTTTCAATCCATATCAACCAATTCACCTTACAAGTCATCCATCCCAACCTATTCATATCCTATGCCATCTATAAAGAACTATCATCTCTTTGAGTAGTCAGCTAACAACTAGTCTCAAATTGGCTTTAGAAAAATTATCAATCTATGAGCTTATACAACAATATCCTTCGCATCATGAGGTATTAATAAAAATATTAAAATACATTGAACTTCAATCTCAAGATGTTAATACTTTTTAAAATTTTATGGGGAGCATTCAAACATGTATGAAGCTTTCTATCATATTCTATGATTTTGAGATCAAATCAATATCATTAGAATCACTAGATCCTCCATTACACATCATGTCTCAAGTTGATAGGAAGCCTTTTAAATGATTACTGATTGATATTGGCTCATCCATAAACATAATTACCACCTCAACTCTCTAACATCTCAATCTTCCACCTTCTCACATCACCAAATTCACTTTAACCTTGCAAGCATTCAATGATGCTATATGTTCTACAATTGGTATTGTGGTCTTACCCGTACAAGTGGGGGTGAAGATGTTGCACACTATGTTCCATATCCTGGAGGGGTCCATAACCTACAATGTACTTCTCAAGCACCCTTGGATAAGTAAAATAAAATGTGATTGCTCAATACTACACCAATGTTTGAAATATGTACATAATGGAAAGATTCATTGTATACTAACAAACATTGAACCATTCAAATACTACAACTTCATCTCTAACTCATATGAGTCCATACTTCCATCCATCCACCTGTTCTTAACTCCATCAACTATACCATCCACTTCACTTCACAATTACTCATCTAAATCACCTATTCTAGAGGAGCTCCCCATAACCTGTCCACATCAAGCTTCCACTTCCACATCCCAACCATCATCACAACTGGCAACATGCACATGTGGTCGAACCCAATCATCACCCTTTGCATCCATGCAAGAGGGACTTCCCTTTACATTATTCAAACCATCCACATTACCAAATACATAATCATCCACATAATAATTTTTACAAGCACCCACTGTAATTTCACCCATGCTTGATCCCCCAATCATCCATCAAATTCCTCGACCATATCCATATTTACCTACACCAGTTGACGTCTCACAAGTCAATTTAATAGATTGTGAGATGCCATTTCAAATCCTATCATCTAAACCACAAGTCACCCTAGACTCCCACATATCCATATCCACTCCATCCACATCATCACCCATACAAGTTGCAGTTCACCTCGCTAGTCCTAACATTGATGAGTGTATGGTTCAGGATGTCACAATCACACCGCTCAATATTCAAACTGCTAGGGATTATGATAATCCATATGACCCACCATTATCCATCAGAATGGTGTAAAATATGGGTTCATCACCTAACAAGATAAATTTGTATATGGGGTTTTGATTCATCATTCGATCCACTTTCCCCAGATAAACCCAAGCAACCATCCTCTACCAACCTCGAAAACATGACCAATATTGATTTCTTGTCATGATATTTTCATCAGGTTAATTTGCAAGGATTTAGCTTAGGATGATATGAATAAGGTATGTATGATATCATCGAACCTCAATATCGAGAAGCACAAGACTATTCAGGTTTGGGATACAATCCATATTCTTCCACTTCTTCTTTTGAACAAGCTTTTCAAAACCTCCATTTAGATTCAGAAGAGGAAAACAATCACAATGATGACCTTGAGGAATTATATGAAGAATGCAATGTCATGTCAATAGCTTCAAATGAATTTGAAGAGGAATCAGTCCTAATCACATCATTTATGGAATAGGATGAGTACTATATCAGAATTTTCCCCATACGTCAACCCATATTTTGTTTTCTTCTCCAAACAGAGTGAGCTAGGCCTACCGGTGAACCACCACCTCCACTTCATTGATCACCTCACAACAACCTAATGTAACATATGTACATAAAAAAATATTTTTGAATTTTTGCATTTGTATATCCCTACCATTTGTATTTACACATGTTTGCTACTATCTAGGTTCTCAGGTTTACTTCATCGATTCTAGAAGATAAGATGACCTACCTTTCACATCACAACCACCTTTCTCCTATCAAGCCAACATGAATCCTATTGACTTATTTGCACCACTTTTTAATCCATACGATTTGGCAAAACTAATTCTTATTGATATAAGTCCCATCGATATGGAATGGATTTCGTCACCCTCAGTCTTATCCGAATTCATTCTTTTTGAGAAATTGTTAAGAGCTTTCACTGCTTACATTCCTCCATCACCTTTACCTTTTCCTTTACCCTTGGCCCCTAAGATTTTCCAGGTAGAAATAGAAGAAACTATGCTAGAAGAGTTTGATAACATTATTGATGACATCATCTGATTCCAATGCCCCATCATCTTGAGGAAGGTTCACACATGGCCATTGAAGATGCTATAGATGTGAAATTTAGTACATATATAGACAATTCATAAATTGTTAAACTTGGAAAAAATTTATCTACTAATGAACAAGAGCAATTGATAGTTGTCCTCAAGAAAAATAAGGGCATATTTGCATGGTCCTATAAAGACATGATTAGCCTTGACCCTAACTTGGCTATCCACAACTTAAACTTGCATCTTGATGCTAAGCCGATCAAACAAAAACTAAGAAAGTTACATCCTACCATTGCCCTCATGGTCAAAGAAGAGCTTCAAAATCTATTAGACATGGGTTTCATCCAATCCATTGTGGCTATCAAATATGGTAACCCATTCGTAAGCCTAACAGGGTGATTTGTATTTGAATTGACTTTCAAGATCTTAATAAAATGTGTCCTAAGGATGACTTTCCTCTACCAAACATCGATACTCTTGTCGAAATTTACGTTTGCCATGAAATACTTTCTTTAATGGATGGTTTTTCAGGATATAACCAGATTCGAATCAATCCTGATGACCAACACAAAACAACATTGACAACACCTTGGGGGACTTTTTGTTACAAGGTAATTCCATTTGGCCTTAAAAATGTAGGTGTCACTTATCAATGTGCCATAACATACTTCTTCCATGATTACATGCATAAGATCATTGAAGACTATGTGGAAGATCTACTAACCAAATCCGAAACCCGACAAGAGCACATCGATGTCTTATAAGATGTTTTTGATTGACTTCTAGAGCATAATGTAACGTTGAACCCCAATAAGTGTATCTTTGGTGTTACTTCAAACAAACTACTAGGATTCATTATCTCCAAAAGAGGCATTGAAGTGGATCCAAATAAGGTCAAGGCCATTATGGAGATGCCTCCTCCAACAAACTTGAAATAGTTGCATAGTTTACAAGGAAAGATCCAATCGATCCGTTTTTTCATCTCGTAACTTTGTAAAAAATGTAGGCTATTCAATCACATACTACAAAAGTGGGTGACATTTTCATGCACAGAAGAATGTCAAAAAGCTTTTGATGATATCAAGCAATACTTGGCTTCTCCACTAGTTTTAACTCCACATCACCTGGGGATCCCCTTCATCTTCATGTTTCAACGATAAACTTTGCATTAGGGACAATGCTTGCAAAGAAAAATAAAAATAACTGAGAGCAAGTAGTCTATTACATTGGTTGAAAACTGGTAAACTATGAAACCAGATATGCTTATGTGGAAAAATTGTGCCTAGTAGTGGTTTTTGCCACTAAGAAACTCAGATATTACATGCTAAGTCACACCACTTATATCATAGCTCACAAAAACCCTTTGCATTATATGAAGACTCACACTTACAACAACACTCGTACCACAAAATGGATAATGATTCAAACATAAATTGGTCTTGATTTCATTAGTCAAAAATACAATAAAGGTTAGGTAATAGCCAATCAGCTTGCGAAAACTCCACTTCCTAGTGATCAACCCTTGATTATTGAGCTCCTATATGACTTAGTATTTATCATAATTCAATAGGAGAAAGATGTCATTCCTAAATAGGATGTGGATATCACACTCTTCTTTGATGGTTCTAAGTGTAAAAAAGGACAAGGTGTAGGAATCATGTTTCATACACCCCAAGGGGTACTTATTCCATTATCATTCAAACTCGATTTCCCATGTACAAATAATAATGTAAAGTATGAAGTCCTAATATTAGGACTTAAAGTAGCCATATCTATGGGTATAAAGTATATCAAGATATTTTATGATTCCCAACTTTTCGTTCATCAAGTAAACATATTGTACCAATGCAAAGAACCTATCTTAAAACTTTATCATGAAGTAGCAATGAAATTGCTTGTAAAATTTAACTAGTATGATATTGATAGCTTACCTCAATTGACTAATATATTTACAGATGCGATGGCCTCTCTAGGATCATTGATTCCAAATAACTCCATAGGAAAGGTACAACCATTAATCATCACAACAATGTCTAAATTCAACCATTTATGAACATACATCCTAGAAGGTATAACTCTTTCTCTTTGTCCATCTTAGCAAGCACTACACCCATAGCGGGTACAACTCCACCTTATCCATCTTTGCAAGCTTACAACCCTCACAAGATAGCTTCATGACCACATGCAAGGGGTAACCTCCATCTCGATCATTTACGAGCATACATCCTCATAGGATTTTGTTCTTTTATTTCATTTTTAGCCTTTTAAAGCTTTGTTTTCATTCTCCCATGCATTTCATTTAGGTTTGTATTTTAGATGCATTGAATTTAGTTATATTCATACCATTCCATCTCATTCATTTAGGATTCATTCATTGCATCCATTATGCTTGTGTTCACCATGCATACAAAAAATAACAAGAAATAAATAAAAGCAATCACACATATGCATACACATTTTAATTGCACCACAACACATAAATAAAATCCTAACTAGTATTAATTGATAGCACTAAGGTTATGCTTGTCAGTTTGTGTGCCATAAAATAAATCTTGGTATACTCAACCATCCCTAGGGGTGCATACCATAATCTAAAATTGACATGTCATCCCAATCCCAACCCTAGTTGTGTGATCTTGTCCCCTCTACTCTACCTGA
This sequence comes from Wollemia nobilis, assembly GCA_028583015.1. Taxonomy (NCBI): domain Eukaryota; kingdom Viridiplantae; phylum Streptophyta; class Pinopsida; order Araucariales; family Araucariaceae; genus Wollemia; species Wollemia nobilis. Next base: position 7,615,996 of record JAQPPZ010016467.1, on the reverse strand, counting down.
TGGAGGTGTTGGAGGCATCATGTTCATAGATCATGAACTAATTCATGATCACGATTAAGATCAACTCTGTAATCACTAAGAAGATGGTTTTGGAACCCATTGATCAGTTGGAATGGTATGTTAATAGGCCATCTAGTAGGGGGTTGCTCTCTATATTATTGCCTCATATGTCTCTTTTATTCTTTATAGTTCCATCAGTACCAGGTGGTCTATTTCACCCTATTGGTTTTCTACCATGATAGCCATACCCTTTGTCTGGTTCAATCGACCCTATCCCCTCTAAGGTGCTCTACCTCAACCTATGTTGTGTCCTGATCTACTTGATTCTGATATAGTACACTATATATAGACTTCGTATTCACCTACATCATTGTTATTGTGGCTCGTAGCCACTCTACTTCCCCTAGATCTACTACCTTTGGTTTCACTTGAGCCACGGTGGGGGAAACCCTTATGGCTTCCCCTCTATTGAGTGATATATTTATCAGATAACAAAAATATACCAATAGCTAGGACTCATGTAGGATGTCCTCTCTTGAAAGGAGATTCATGATATTCCCAAGGTTCGGGTGAGGTTGGTCTAACCTAATAATGCTTATTGATCTTTTGATTCAAAGGTAAAATAATAAAATATCTAGAATTATTAGGGTCTTCATGTAGCCATCACAAGGGGATTACTAGTTTTGGTTCTGATTAATTGTTTGTCTTGACAAGAAGAACTTAGGGCTTTGCTCAATTGTACAGTAAATCATGTAGATATGAACATTTAACATCAAAGCATCACAATCATTCATTTATCTGAAACTTGCAGGAGTAAAACACAACATTATGAAATCAAGCTTTAGAGATAAAATTTTTCTAATCTACTCCTAATTTTAATTGTTTTCAAAGAAAATTCAAAAGGAAAGGGTTAGGGAAAAAAATTAAACAAGTCACGATGAATTCAAATCTTTGCAAGGGTCCTGTTGAAGCCTCTAATTCTAAATTAAACCAATCTTAGCCTTGACCAGTTATCACACAATCTAAGACCAATATGGTGCCATCTTCAAGGGAAATAAAGCATAATACAAAAATAGATTCAAATGCAAACACCATCAGCATGTGTAGATTTCATTGAAAATCTCCATATTTTACATTGAATTAAAATATTCAAGAATTATAGAGTTTTAGAATGGCTAGCTATAGGTGATTGTCCTCACAAATTTCCAAATACCATAACAAGGGCACAAATGCTCCTCAAACTAACCAAGAAAATATGAAATACCTAAAATTATCTCTCCAATTATATCCTACCTCTAGGAATCGGGGTTCAATGACTATTTATAGTTTTATATTATCCAAATTCCAATTATTTACAATGGTAACTCATTAAGTTACCCTTCTATGTTAATTACTTCTATAACTGTTTTGCAACGGTAGATCTTCTACGACTTTCTGTCATACAAAATTTCAACTTTCACCTTCTAGTATTATACTCGGTTTCTTTTGTTGTCTTCTCAGTTTGACACTTTGTCTTCCTCATCATACACTTCATTTTCCTCTTTTTTTGCCTGTAAACACCAATTGAAAACACTAATTAATACTTCCATTGCAATATAAAATCAATTTTAACTATTATTTTATTAAACTCAATTATTTTAAATTTATTAAATGATTTTCTAAGGTTTAACATTAGATTGTATTCAGTGTCCGAGGTGTAGACCAATTGGTTCATCCAAACCCCATAAGGGGGTGGAGGTCCAAGGTTCAAATCTCGGGCCTCGTCGGATTGAACGCTTGTCCCTTTCTTGGTGCTTTCAGCGGCGTAAAAGGTTTAAAATGATTGTGGCATGGTGGTTATAGGGGCGAACTGCGTGAAGATCTATGTGGTGGCTTCTAGGGCGGACAACGCAGAATATTGTGGTGGCCATAAAAGCTGGATAGCTTGCCCAGATTCGTGGCGGCTACCGATTCCACCATGTAAATACAAAAAAAAACATTAGATTTTATTCTTCTAATTTTTTTTTTTATTATTATTATTTGTAAGGTTTTGGCCTTTAATCCTAGGGCAAAATATTAAATTCCATATTAAGCTCCAATGCTTAGAAAATTATTCTAATGAATTAATGTTGATTAGGGTTTCGAGATTTTGTTTTATTCCTTCAACAAATTCCAGATCATTTTCATTTCTTTCTCCATGCTCTTGTGTCACGATGCCATGACATTCTCATTTCTATTAGCTTTTTTGAGCTGCTTGAGTCACAAAACCGTGACATCTCCTTTTATCTTTTCAATTTCGCGATGCTCTTTTCTATATAAGGCTTGTTTGAATTACACTATTGCAAAATTGGAATACCCCTTTATTATTTTCTCTTTTTGCATGGGATCATGGAGGATCACGAATTTTTTTAAAAATAGCAAAAATATTCAAAATTTATAGTGTGAAATAAATTTTCCCAAAAATCTGACACTTTAGTGAAATCAAAAGATTTTAGGGCAAAATTAATAAGAAAAATCTGACATGTGATTGACTTTGGGCTATGTCACGATATCGCAACACTTTTCTCCATTTTAGCTTTCCAAGATTTGTTACTAGCAAAATTAAGATAGTCGCAAAATCTCAACATTTTTCTTTACTTTAGCTTTCCAAGCTTTGTTACACGTGAAATTAAGACAGTTGTGAAATCTCAACATTTTTCTTTACTTTAGCTTTCCAAGCTTTGTCACTCGCGAAATTAAGATATTCGAAATCTCAACATTTTTCTTTACTTTACCTTTCCAAGATTTGTTACTCGTGAAATTAAGACATTCGTGAAATCTTGATATTTTTCTTTACTTTAGCTTTCCAAGCTTTGTTACTCACGAAATTAAGACATTTGCGAAATCTCGACATTTTCTCATAGTGCAAAATAGGTAAAAATTTAAAATTTTCAAAATTTACCAAACTTTTTCAAACTTATAAATGGGACAAATGGGTATCCAAAACTATAAATTAAACATAAAAATTCATCACGAATCATGATATATTACATTTAGAAGTTTTTAGGCTGATTCAGGAAACTGCTCCTTTTGAAAATAATTCCAATTTAAAACTCTGAAATTCTGGTACCATTATGAATATGAGATCCAACCCTTTCCACCAGTTTTTTAACCACCTTAAATAGATCTGTCTAGCTCAAGTTATGTCCATTTCAATTTTGCACCATTTTTAAGGTAAAAGTGAAGAAATTGGGTAACCCTAAAATGACATTTAATTATTTAAACCTTTGAAAAACCTTTGAAGCTTAAATTTTCTGAAGTAATCAAGCCAAAATAATGCAAGTTATATGTAAATATTCAAAAATATTCAACATAAATCAATGCAGTTAAAACCAAGTCTTCAAACACAAGTGCAAGCAATCTAAGTGCAAGCAAAACTTTAGAATCTTGATGTAAGCAATTTGCAATTCTTGATGTAAGCAAAAATTCAAAAAAAATAAAAATTCAAGTGGGTCCCCAATTGGGGTAAGTTGTGCAATGAAAACAACAAATGGTGACTCTGCTAGAAAATACTCCTGAGCATTTTGGATAAAGAACCCAGTTTGAAATCAAGAAAACCAAAGATCAGCAAAATATAGATCATCTAACAATATCCAAGGAATATGGGGTTAAATAGTTTCAATTGAAAATAGATGTACCATTTGCTTCAGCTTATTGGGTGTTTAGTGCATTCATTCTTTATTCTTGAATCAATCAAAAATCCATCACCTGGTTAGACATTGGGCTATTAAGGATATTACTCTTAAAGATTTACCTCTACATTGCTCCACAACCAATCAAGCATCCATAGCTCCGGTGGAGATGACCTAGATCTCTTCTAGACATTGCTCTACTACTAGCCAAGCATCTATAGCCCTAGTAGAGATTATCTGAATCACCCAAGCACTTGCCTGATTTGCACACATTTTTTTTAGAAGCATTTTTGACTACTTTGCAAGTATCATATGTGCCTTTGGGTTAGAGACCTTTTAAGGCTAAATATAGAGTGTATAACAATTTTTTTCCCAATCATCAAATCAAGATGATTTCATCCTTCATGATCCAAAAATAATCATTTAAATATAATGTTAGAGGTGAAGCTTCAACAAAATGTTACACTATTTCAATATCCTTTATTCTAGTCCATAATCCAAGCATGACTGCTAATAATCTGATTTCTCTAATTTTCAATTTTCAACTAATTTCAAATAGGCAATTCATCCTCAATTAGCAGAAGATATTCCCTTTTAGAGAAACCAGAAGTTAATTGTCATTGGACTCCACTTATCAAAATTTGTGGGATGAAAGCAGTGTAAAAGTGAAGACATGAAATCCAACACGAATTCTCACAAATAAAAATGAACTAACTGAACAAGCAAAACTAAAACAAACAACAAAACACTTAATGAGAAAATAATTTCAAAGTCAGAGAAAATAAAACAAATGAAAACTAAATCTAAACACTGTAAAAAGAAAACACATGAAAATAGAAAACTATGTACAAATGACATGTTTTACTACACTGCCTCAGGGATGAAAGTAATGCTTTAGGAATTACCCATTGACAGGCAAGAGGACATCTTCTCCACTCATATTTTTTAGTCTAAAAGTATTATCTCCTAGAATATCTGAAATTTGGTAAGGACCTAACCAGAGGTTATCAAACTTGTTATGGTCTCCTTTTTTCTCATGTGCTTTATCCCAAAGTAAAACCAAGTCAAAAATTTTGAAGGCTTTGATTTTAGCTCTCTTATCAAACCATATTTTGATTATTCCTTGATGTTGACTAAAGTGTTGTAAGGCATCTTCTCTTTTCTCATCTAAATTCATCAAATGAGTGAGCCTGGCTTCTACCTTATCATCAACTTCCAAGTAATATTTCATGAACTGCAGTGTCAACAATTTCAAGTTAGTGGGAAAGATAGGATCTTGGCCATAGACCAGATGGTAAGGTGATGTACCTAATGAAGCTTTTATTCTGGTCCTATCTACCCACAAAGCATACCTGAGTTTATTGTGCCAATCTCTAGGATTTCTCTCTAAGAGTTTCTTGATGATTGTCAATAAATTTTTATTAGTTGATTCAGCCAAACCATTTCCCTGTGGGTAATAATTAGAAGAAAACTTTAGAGTTACCTTGTTATCATAAGCCCATTCTACAAATTGAATTGAGGTAAAATTTGATCCATTGTCACAAACTATGGAATAAGGTATCCCAAATCTAGTAACAATATGTTCTTCCATGAACTGAATGACAACATCTGTGGTGCAATTTTTGGTAGGTAAAGCTTCTATCCACCAAGTGCAATAATCTATTGCAGTCACAATGTATTTGTGATAGGCTAAAGAATTAGGATTGATGACTCCTATAAAGTCCAATCCCCATTGGGCAAAGGGTCTAGCCTCAAATATAGGCTGCAATGGCATAGAAGCATTTCTTTCTCTATGTGCAACAACTTGGTAGGTGTGATAGGATCGGACATGGGTATGAGCATCCTTAAATATATGAGGCCAATAGTAACCAACTCTCAGAATTTGATGTGCAGTGGCATTGGTTGAACCATGTCCAGTCCCATATGTGCCATGAAATTCATGAAGGACCTGAGTAGCTTCATTTTTGTTTAGGCATCTAAGGTAGATACCTTCATGGTTTCTTCTATATAGAGCACCTGCTTTGATCATGAAGTTAGCACTCTTTAAATGTAATGCTCTTATTTGAGTAGCATTTAAGTGATATGGACATTTATTATTCAACAAGTAATACACAATGTCTTGGTACCACTCATCAGTTGTTATATCATCCATAGTATACTATTGGAAAAGAATTTGAGGATCAATTTTTTCTAATGTTTTGCTTAATCCTTGACCTCTAACTAGTTTCATAGGCTGGATCTCTAGGTCAAACTCTTGTAAAATTGACATCCACTTACCTCTTCTTTCTCCCAATTCATTTTGCATTAACATGGTTTTGATAGTTGGGTCTGGCACAACTGCAAATATCCTACTGTGTAGAATATAATGCCTGAATTTTTTCACTACCTTTACTAGAGCATATGCCTATTTTTCTATAATAGTATATTTCAATTTAGCATATTTTAATGGGGATCTCATGAAGGCTATTGGATTTTCTTCATTATTCTCACTCTTTTGTGTTAAGACACCTACGGTTGAATGTTCAGAAGCAAATGAGTAGAGATAAAATGGTTTCATGTAATCTAGGCTCACTAAAACTAGAGCATTGGATATAGCATCCTTAACTCCCTGAAATGCATCTTGGGCTTCAGAAGTCCAAGTGATGTTAGCATATTTCTTGAGCATGTCATTCAATGGTCTAACTATCTCTACAAATCCTGAGATAAATTTTCTAACAAAGTTAATTTTTCCAAAGAATGATCTTAATTCTTTCTTACTTGCTTGGGAGAGGAATGTTCTGGATTGCTTTTACTCTTTCAGGGTCAATTAAGATGCCATATTTAGAAATGACATGACCTAAAAGCTTTCCTTCAGTTACTCCAAAAATGCATTTCTTTGGGTTTAATGAAATACCATGCTCTCTACATATTTGGAATACTTTCCTTAGATCACTGACATGATTAACACATTTCTTGGAAAACACGGGGATATCATCCACATATACCACTATGCACTTGCCAATTAGACCTTTGAAAGCATAATCCATTGCTCTCTAGAAAGTAGCACCTGCATTAATCAGTCCAAAAGGCATTCTCCTATAGGTAAATGTGCCCCATTTGGTGGTGAATGTTGTTTTCATTCTATCTTTGGGATCTATCATGATTTGATTGTATCCAGAATATCCATCCAAGAAAGACATCATTTTCAATCCATTCACCATCTACAAAATATGATCTATGGAGGGCAGAGGGTAATTATCCTTCTGGGAAGCCTTATTCAGATTCCTAAAGTCAATGCATAATCAAATTTCTCCATTTTTATTTCTAATAGGTACTATATTAGCTACCCAAGTGGAGTGTCTAATGGGAAAAATGATTTTTGCATCTAGGAGCTTTTTAAATTCCTTCTGAATAAGAGGCTCTAGTAATGGACTTATATGCCTTTGCTTTTGTCTAAATGGTTTCGCATCTAGCTTTAAAGGGATGGTGTGAGTGATGATAGATTGGTCATATGTTTTCAAATCTTCATAGCTCCAAGCTATGACATCTTTATAGTCTTTGAGAGCTTGTATGATTTCTTCCTTTTCTTGATTAGTGCAAGCTTTTCCTATTAGGACATTTTGTGGTGACTCACTAGTCCCTATATTCATAGTATTACCTGCATCATTTTGAAATAAAATTTTATTGCATTTCTTACTTTTATAATCAATATCAAATAATTTTTTGAGAGAAATCATACCTTTAGGGAGTGAGTTTGTTTTCAAGGTTACCTCATGATCTTCTTCTTCTATTCTTTCATCCTCATCTATGACCTGATTTTCAAAAACACCAAAATTAGTCACAAAATTAAAAATGTGTCTGTCACTTTCAAATTCTTGAAGATTTTTTACATTATTGGGTATAGAAGGACAAGCTACTAATTCTATAGAAAATTTCTTGAATATTTTATTATTTATAGGTGTCAATGTACTTGCCACTACTACCAAGGAGTCTGTAACTCCATTATTTTTCCTTGAAATCAATTTAATGTTGAAAGCATGGAACTCATAAATTAGATCCCTCACTTGGTTTCTATAATGAGTTAACCTTTTATCATGACAAGTATATTGACCTTTGACTTGTTTCACTACCAACTCAGAATATCCTAATACTTTTAAGCACTTAATATTCTTTCTTAAAGCAAATTATAGTCCATATATCAATGCTTCATATTCTATAGTATTGCATGTACAGGGAAATTACAATCTATAGGATGCTAGGTGAGATTTTCTTTTAGGGCTGATTAATTCAACACCTACTCCATTGCCTTGTCTAGATTTGGATCCATCAAATTTGAGAATCCAAACTAGATTTTCATCTTTATTTGGCTTACTGGATGATGCTTTAGTTTCAACTTCATTTATGTATTGTTTGGTTTCAAGGGTGTAAACCCCTAATTCAGATTCATTTTAGAGAACCTCATTAGTATTATTATATTTGGTAATGAGTTCTTTGAGTCTAGGCTCTCTTTCTACTCTAATTTGATTTGCAATTCCCTACCAAGGCAACCACATGTGAGAAAAGTTGGTGGCCATGTATCCATTTAAATTCCTTGACCAATCTCTACTTAAGAGCATTCCATATCTATCCAAGATTTCTACAACATGTATATCTATATATTGTTGAATCTTGGGATTTGAGGCTAATTGTATGTGTAGAGGGGAAAAATTGCCCTACCGCATACAATTCTCAAGGTTGGATTTGTGAGAGAGAGAGAGCCTTGAGGTGAACCATGGGGGTATGTTGTTCTCTACACTCGATGCTAGGGGGAAGGGTTCACCAAGAATGGCTTTAAGGACTCGCTCCAAGTCCATGAGATTTTCAGGAATGTTTGATGTATTTGATTCAAGATAATCACCTAGATTTGGCCTTTCTAGATCTATGCTATAAAAGATAAAGGACAATGCAAAAATACATAATGCAAGAATACAAGAGCTAACCCTAGAATGATTCTTTCTTTGAATGCTTTTCTAACCCTAGGGTTTCAAGATAGAAAACCTTTAAGCAAGGGCTCAAGAGAAGATGCACAAACATAATTAACCCTAAGTGCACACTATATGTTGTTTATCTTTCAAATGCCTAGAAATTAATTAAATATATTTCTATAAAATTAGATCTAGGGTTTACAACAAAAATAGAAGGCACTCAAAAAATAACCTAAAGATTAATTGGAACACTTAGCTTATCCGGTGATTTATCCTTGCTTTTATCCCTTATCCAATGATATCAACAATTCTTGTTCCTGCAAGATAACTTGGCAAACACTTGGAAAATATGATTAGCATTAGGGGGCCTACTTAGGCCATTGTACAAAAGTGCTTGGAGGTACAGTAGTCAAGCCCCCTAGGTCCTTTTAGCTGACCTTTGAAAATAGAAGCAAAAATTGACCTTTGGAAGAAATCAAGCATATCAAAATATAGCAGAATAAAATGATAGAAACATAGAACATAATATGACACTATGCTCTATATGTAGCCTAAAATGCAATAATGAAGTCTAGAATAGTAAATTCAAACATTATCTAGGCGAAATCATGCCCCATAATAGGCGATCGTGATTTCACATAGGTGAAATCGTGCCCCATAGAGAGCCAAGCGTGATTTCACAAAAACTATACAAAAAATAAAATATAGATGTGAAGGCTTGATTACATCAATCAAAAAATCCAAATATACATGCAAAAGAATGAATTCACCTGGTAGAGAGTGCATAAGCAAACAGAAGGGTTGAGACCTCCCTAATAGTTGATCTCTCCTTAGGGCTCCAACACAAATCCACCAAAGCGAGCAACAACAATCAATAATCCAATGCAACAGAGAACAAATCAAACTTCACACTCTAAAGTTAACTTGCTTGTGAGAGAAGAAGAGAGATGCAGATCAATTAGCGAGCACTTAAAATCACTATCCACTTTTATTGTCGTTATTGTCAATTGTCGTCATGCTCTAGAAATGAATTCAAACCCTCCTTATATAGAGGATTTGAAGGCGAAATGGGTGGGAAAACCAAGGAGAGCCAACGTAAAACATGCCAACCCCAAAGAATTAGGGTTTTCTTGGAGAAAAACCCTAAAAGGTGAAATTGTGCCCCGTCAAGGCCGATCATGATTTTACCTATGCAAAATCATGCCCCATCAAGGGCGAGCATGATTTTGCATAGAGAGGGAAAAAAGGTAAAAGAGGGGGAGAAGCCTAACCCTTGCCCTAGGCAAGTCTAAGGGGTCTCCCAAGAGGGCTCTAGGAATATTGCCCACTAAAGTGGGTCAATTTTTTGTGTCTACATTTTACCCCCTCTTTGATGCATTTAAGGCCAAGTAAATGCATCAAAGAAAGATGTAGACCCCTATGGGCAAGAAGACAACAAACACAGAGAAGGGGTGGCCAAGTTTGGACAAAGGGATGGTGCAAAAGAGGTATCATGAAGGACACTTTGGAATTTTGCACACTAGGTGAGACATTACTTCCATTAATGCCTCTATGGCTAGGGTGCCCCCTCGAGTTTTGGAAGGAATGAACATTCCTTAAGAAACTCAAAAAAGGCAAAGAAAAGGAAAAATCAAAACACAAAAACATAGAAAACAAAGCAAGCAAACAAATAGCAAAGCAAATATTACTGGGTACAACATGAATCTAATGCAACTAGCATGAAATGCATGGATGAATAGAAGAAAGGGAAATAAATAAGGGAAGAGAAGAGAAGAAGAACAAGAAGAAGAAGAAGATCCAAAGGTCAACCATAGAAAGTGAGAGAAGCTGATAAAGAACCTTGAATGAAGGGTGTTATGCCCAAAAGAATGGTCCAGGTGTGGAGTGAAAACCCACTATGGGTGTAGTACTCGCTAAGATGGACAGATGGGAAAAATATGGAGCGTAACCCGCTATGGGTGATTGCTCAAATGATCAAATGATGGAGCATAACCCGCTATGGATGATTGCTCGCTAGTGACTGCTATGGGGTGATTACCCACTAGGATGTATGCTGAGACCTACTGAAATGGTCAAGGAGCTTATCCTGTAATGGGGTGTTGAGCCCATTGAGTCAAAATAAGTGTAACTCGATAGGGGTGATATGTTATTGCTGATGTGAATGATGTATTAGCAAGTACTACCCGATAGGGGTGTGTAAGAATATATATAGACCAATCAATATGAGCATAACACAATGTGAGTGTGTGCATGTACTAGAAGAAAAGAGAGGAAGAAAATGAGGAGCAAAGAATTGTGCGTGTGTACCCCCAGCTTGAAGTTTCAGCTAGTGAAAATTCAAGAGGGAGGAAATGTGCAAACAAAGGAGAGAAGAAGGTATATCCTTATATTGAACAAAGAAAATAAAGGAGAAATAAGAATCATGCAAAGGACAAGGATATACCAAAAGAGGATTGTATTCCTTGACTTTGGGGAGAAATGATGATCATTGTAAAAACTTTCAAAGTCAAGGAATACAAGAAGAAGATAGAAGAGAAGAAAAGAGAAAAAGAAGATGAGAAGAGAAGAAGGGATGAAAATGCATGGGCCCTAGGTTGGGGCTTCACTAGGCATCAGAACCCTAGTGAAAGTGCAATGCATGTGAGCTATGACCTAACTAGGTATCATCACATGCCATTGTTGCAAATCCCTAGAAGCTATATGAACAAGCAGTCATGAGCAAGCAACGATGCAATTATGACAAGAAAAAATGCAAGAGAAATAGAATGTCAAGAAATCATGCAAAGTATGACAGGTAGTCATGCAATATGAGCAAGCAAGCAAATGCAATATGATCTAAGCTAAATGTAAAATGTAATGCAAATGATGGATCAAGCATAATATATTTTTAAATGCATTATATTCATAGGTTCTTTAAGTTATTTACCATCCAAAGAAGCCAAATGATAGGCACCTAAGCCAAACTTGGTCGTTATGACAAAGGGCCCTAACCAATTGGGCTGAAACTTACCTCGAAGATCAGCATGAGCATTAGTGTTCTTCTGGTTTTCCTTGAGGACAAGGTCCCCAACCTCAAAATAATGATTGCAAACTTTCTTAGAATAATATCATCGAAGCCTATCCTGATAGGCTCTCAAATTCTCTAAGGCATGAATGTGCTTTTCATCCAATAGCTCCAATTGGTGCAAATGGTCTGCACGATACTCATCGTCGACCGTGGCATCTTGCAACAAGATGCACAATGAGGGAACCTCAAGCTCAAAAGGAAACACCACCTCAGACCCATATACCAAGACATATGGTGAGGCCCCTATGGGAGTATGCACACTAGTACGATAGGCCCACAAGGTAGGATAAATCTAGATATGCCAGTCACGATCGATCTTACTAACCAACTTCTTCAAGATCCTAATCAAGGACTTGTTGGATGCTTCAACTTGTCCATTACCCTGAGGGTAATAAGGAGTTGACCACCTATGTTGAATCTTGTACTTAGCACAAAGATTATAAACATCCTTATTCTTGAAAGGAGTGTCATTGTCAAAAACAATCATCGAAGGAATCCCAAACCTACAAAGAATTTGGTTGAATATGAACTTAGAAACTTGAGTTCTAGTCACCATAGCCAGGGGTATGGCTTCAACCCATTTAGTGAAATACTTAGTTGCAATAATGATAAACTTGTGACCATCAGATGACATTGGGTTAACTTTCTCGATAATATCCAATCCCCACATGGAGAATGGCCAAGGGGAAGAGATAACCTGAAGGTCTTGAGAAGGAGCATGAACAAGATGATCATGGCGTTGACACTTGTTATAGCACCAAACATAGTCACATGCATATTTCTCCATGGAAGGCCAATAGTACCCCATTCAAAGGAGATTTTTGGCAATAGCATTACCACTAAAATGACCTCCACATGAACCTTCGTGAGCATCACTAAGAGCAAGTCCGGGCTTCATCGAAGTTAAGACATCGTAAGAGGATTCCTTCAAAATAATGTTGATACAAAGTATTATCGATTATGATGAATCGACACACTCTTTTGTGCAAAATCTTATGCTAGTTGCGATCTAAACCATCAGGCATCGAACCATCCTTAAGGAAATTAAATATGTTGTTATACCATGGCTCAAATGGGGAAGCTCCGATGGTCAAAAAATCTAACAAAACAAGATAAGAACCAAGTGATGTAGGTTCTCAGAGTTTTCTAATGATAATCGATGCTTGATCATATTCTAACTCTAGAGGGAACAAGGATGCAACAACAACCATGGCATCCGCATGGCGGTTTGAGGATCTAGGGATAAAATCTATGGTTACTCGATCAAATAAGGACAACTTAGTAATAATATCCTTGTAAGGTTTAAGTTTATCATCCCAAGTCTGATAAACATCATTAATCTGATTAACCACAAGTTGAGAGTCACCAAAGACCAAAAGGACTCTAACCTGCAAAGCTAAAGCTACTCTAAGACCAAGAATCAAAGCTTCATACTCTGTAGTATTATTCGTGCAAGAGAAACAAAGTTTGAAGGATAAGGGGATGAGTTGCTTTTGTGGGGTGACTAGAATGACTCCAACACCAACACCCTTCATGCATCGGGCTCCATCAAAAAATAAATTCCAAGACTTAGACTCTTCAATTTAGACATTGAAGCACTCATCAAGAAACTCAACAACTATAGGATGGGAAACTTCTAGGGGAGCAAAGGCTAATTGATTAGTAATCACCTAACCCTTAATATCCTTCTAACCTATGAAAGTCAAGTCAAACTCACTAAGGTCCAAAACCCATTTAGCAGCTCGACCTAAAATATGGGTTTTAGACATCAAATAGCACAAAGGATCAAACTTTGCAACTACCAATATCTTATGGCTAAGCATGTAGTGTCTTAACTTCTAGGAAGCAAACACTATGGTAATGCAAATATTATCTAAGGGAGTGTACCTAGTTTCATAGCTAACCAAGGTTCTACTGATATAGTAGATAGCTCACTCTTTGTTTTGATCATCATGTTGGGCCATCATGGCTCCCAAAGCATGAGCAGTAGTCACTATGTAAAGCATCAAATGCCTACCAGGTACAGAAGGAACTAAACTAGGTGGGGAGGTGATACACTATTTGATATCATAAAAATGTTTTTGACACTTTGAATCCCATTGAAATACTACATATTTCTTAAGAAGCTTAAGAAATGGCTAATACTTATTGGTTAATCGGGAAATGAATCGATGGATAGACTAAATTTTATCTTGTAGACTATGTATTTCAATCAGGGTGTGGGGAGGAGGCATGTTAGTGATAGTCGTTATCTTAGTGGGATCCACTTCAATGCCTCACCTATAAACTATAAAGCCTAACAACTTTCCAAATGTGACTCCAAACACACACTTAGCGATATGAACCTTGTACTATAAAATCCTTTCAAATATTCATCTTAAGTCACTGTCTAAGACTCCAGGACCAGCACCCTTCATGTATCGGGTTCCATCAAAAATAAAATTCCAAGACTCAGACTCTTCAATTTTGACATTGAAAAACTCATCGGGAAATTCAACAACTATAGGATGGATAGCTTCTAAGGGAGCAAAGGCTAACTGATCAGTAATCACCTGACCCTTAATAGTATTCTGACCTATGAAAGTCAAGTCAAACTCAGTAAGGGCCAGCATCCATTTAGTAGCTCAACCTAAAATATGGGGTTTAGACATCAAATAGTAGAAAGGATCAAACTTTGCAACTACCAATATCTTATGGCTGAGCATGTAATGTCTTAACTTCCGATAAGTAAACACTATGGCAAGGAAAATCTTCTCTAAGGGAGTGTACCTGGTTTCATAACTAACCAAGGTTCTACTAATATAGTAGATAGCTCGCTCTTTGTTTTTATCATCATGTTGGGCCAGCATGGCTCCCAAAGCATGAGCAATAACCGCTATATAAATAATCAAACACCTACCAGGCATAGGAGAAACTAAAAAAAGCAAGGAGGTGAGATACTGTTTGATATCATTAGTCTTTCTGAAACTCAAAATCCCATCAAAAGACTACATCTTTCTTAAGAAGCTTAATAAATGGCTGGCACTTATCGACTAACTGGGCAATGAACCGATGGATAGACTAAAGTTTACCTTGTAGACTATGTAGTTTGATCAAGGTGTGGGGAGGAGGTATGTCAGTGATAGTTGTTATCTTAGTAGGATCCACTTCAGTGCCTCACCTAGAAACTATGAATTCTAACAACTTGTCAGATGTGACTCTAAACACACACTTAGCAGGTTTAAGATGGTATAGTTGATGTTTTTAAATATTTTTCTTAAGTCACGGACATGACACTTTCATTCTATGGAGTGAGCTAGAATATCATCCACATAATCCTAGAAAATATCATGCATAATTTCATGGAAAATAAGTCATGGTCTGCTGATAGATAGATCCTACATTCTTTATCCCAAAAGGCATGACTTTCCAATAGAAGGTACCCCATTGAGTAGTAAATGTTTTCTTGGCCTAATCTTCAAGGGTAATCAAAATCTGATTGTAGTCTGAAAAACCATCCATGAGCGAGAGCATCCCACATTTATCACTAAAATATACAATCTGATATATGTTGGAAAATAAAAAATCATCCTTGGGACATGCTAGATTAGTGTCTCGAAAGTCGGTACATATTCTAATTGTTCCTTATTTCTTGGATACAAGAACAATATTGGAGATCCAATAAGAATAGTCGATAGTTTTTATAAAACCAATGTCAAGGAGTTTTTGGAGCTCTTACTTGACTGAAAGGGTGACCTTAGGATGCATCTTCATAATTTTTTTCTTAACAGTATTAGCACTAGGTTTAACTACCAAATTATGCCTAACAATGGAGGTATCAAGCCTTGGCATGTTGACATATGACCAAGCAAAAATATCTTGATATTCTCTTAACAAAATAGTCAATTGCTCATGCTCATCCATGTATAATGCTTTACCTAACGTGAGGATTTTAGGGGATTCCTTAGAACCTATGTTCACATCTATGATCTCCTTAATAAGGATGGAAAAATAATCCTCAAGAGTAGTTAGGGCAGGAATCACTCCTAATTGATCAAGGTCCTCAGGAGACATAGAACCAAAGTCCACTTGATAACTAGAAGACTCAACCTGCACAGTGCAAGGGACAAACCCATCAAAGTAGATGTCATCCTAAGGTGGATCCTCATTTTTGGCATACTTTTCAATGGTTAGAACCAACAAATAAGGAGATGGTGGCCCCTCATACTCAACACTCCACTCTAAACCTTGATGAGATTCATCTAAGAGATTCTTTATAAGAAGATTTGACTTGATCCTGTGATGAGACATTGATTGATGATTCCTTATAAAAAAAATTAAGTTGCTTAGTCTAGTTGGATAAGTAATCTAATGAATGAAACCAAGTTAGATCATTTGGAAAGCAAAATTCAAATGGATGAGGATCACCCAAGATAGAAACAGGTTGATTTTTAAATTCAAATTTTATGCATTGATGAAAGTAGAAGGGATGACCTCCATCGCATGGATCCAAGGATGTCCAAGAAGAAGATTAAAAGTTGCAGGACAAGATACCATATAGAACAATGTATCTAAAATCTTAGGTCCAACTTTGAGGGGAAGTTATATGGTACCGCAAGCTTCTTGGGACTCATTGTTGAAGGTTTTAATGATATCACCGGATTTAGTTAAATCTTCCTCTTTTAATCTAAAATTTTGAAATAAATGATATGTGCATAAATTAAGGGAAGAACCATTATCAATCATAACTCTCTTGATAAAAGTATCCCCAATAAATGCAATGATGTAAAGATAAGAATCCTCTTGCAAGTTCAAGAAATAAATATCAACATCCAAGAATGTGAGATGATTTATCCCAAGAGAACTTACAACATTAACTATATCACTAGGGGAAATATCTGGAGGTATAGCTTATTGTTTCATAACATTTATTAATTCTTCTCCATGATTAGGAGAATTCTACAAAAGTTTTAAAAGAGAAATATTTGCTGAGAAACTGATCTCCTATTGATTCTGCATTGGTTTTTTTGAAGTAGTTGTTATCATACTAACCATGTTATTATCATAATTATTTTGTACACTTTTATAATATACTCTATTATTTTCTTTTTTAACCACATTCTAATTAACAAATGGTTTTTTTATTATTTGAATATTGGAAATTTCCTATGTCAATACGTCCTGCATCAATCAGATTTTGAACCACATGTCTTAACTTCTTACAAGAACTTGTCCAGTGTCCTTCCACTCTATAATATGAATAATGTTGACATATTTTATACCAATGATCTGTAGTATTTTGTTGTCTAATGGGAGGCAATTAAATTGCTTTGGCTTCTAAAATTTATTTCAAATTTGCTTCCATAGACATATTAAGTCTTGTAAAATTCCTTTGTGGAGGTTTTTGAAGTACTATCTTTTGTAAGTTGTTATTAACATTGTTAATAGGCCTACTATCAATTTTACTATCACCTCCTATGTGTTTATTCTTATGTTGAGACTTAGTAGGTTTCTCTTCTTTGAATTTTAGTTGGCCTCTTCTAATAAGGGTATGTTCTACTTTTCTTGCTACATCAATCGCTTGATCAAAGGATGTGATAGTAGTAGTTTCTAATGCATAAGATACTTGTTAGTGTAAACTTCCAATAAATGTCTCGATCATATCTTTTTGAGATAAATTAAATCTCAAGCGTCCTACTAAACTTCTCCAATAGGCTAAAAAATCCTAAAAAAAATTCCTCTTTACCTTGTTTCAAATTATAAACATCTTTCATTGTTACTTCCTTTTCAATATATGCACCAAACTATTGAACAAATAATTCTACTATTTCTTCAAAGTTCTTTAAAGAATAATTGGGTAGCCTATAGTACCATTATAATGCCATGCTACCAAGACTCTTAGTAAATGTTTTTAGTAGCAACATGTCATCATAAATGAGATCATGGTAAGTTGTACTAAATCTTCTTAAATGCTCTATTGGATCTTTTATCCCCTTATATATAGGCAAAGCCGATATAGGGAAGTGCTTAGGATAAGGTCTAGCAGAAACAATAGGATCCAATGGCTTATTACACATTTCCTTATAATTGTAAGTAAAACCTGAAGGTTGAATCATCTCAAATTTTAAAACCAACTGCTTTACCATATATGTCAAATTTTATACTTTTGGAAAATTGTTATGTAATGTCCCCAGATTCTTGAAGGAAGGAGTGTTGTAAAGGTTGATAATATTGTGTTATGTGGTATCTTGTTGAAGAGGATAACTAAAATTTGGTGAAATAGAGGCAACAGTGTTGAGATAAGTAGATTGAGGAAATTGAAAACTGTGAATGGCACTACTAGTTGGAGGGACTTGTGGATTACTTCCAACATTGGTGGTTATAGTAGTGGCATAAGTTGGATTATGAATAATATTACTATGATTCAAATATTCACTCAAGGATTTATCATGAGATGGTCTAACTTCCTCAAGTAGAGATTCTTCCTCTAAAGTTGCATCTAAGGCATGCTTATGATATTTATAAAAGGTCCACACATGCTCAAAGAATTTGAATATGATGTTTCCATAGGGTCCCTTAATAGGATCAAGACTATTATCAATCTCTTCTTCCTCAAGATTAGGATTTGATCTATCAATTTGATCATTCTCTGGGAAAATCTCATCAAACCTAAAAAGCCTTATTCCAATCCCAAGGTTGGAAGCCATTAGGAAAATAGAAAAAGACTAGGGCAAAAAGGAAGGAACTAAGGCCAATAAAAATAACCATAAGAAATTATGTTTTTAATGTTTTCTAATCTCACACAAAATTAATGATCTTAATTAAAGTTTTAAAATAAAAGGAAGTGTTCACATCGAGTTCACCAAATATGTAGAGGGGAAAACTGCCCTACAGTGTACGATACTTAAAGTTGTATCCATGAGAGAGAGCCTTGAGGTGAACCATAGGGGTATGTTGTTCTCTACACTCAATGCTAAGGGGAGAAGTGTTCACTAGGAATGGAATTAAGGACTCACTCCAAGTCCACGAGATTTTCAAAAATGTTTGATGTATTCGTTTCAAGACAATTATCTAAATTTGGTCTTTCTAGATCTATGCTATAAAATATAAAGGACAATTTAGAAATATATAATGCAAGAAAACAAGAGCTAACCCTAGAATGATTCTTTATTTGGATGCTTTTCTAACCCTAGGGTTTCAAGATAGAAAACCTTTAATAAAGGGTTCAATATAAAATGCACAAACAAAATTAACCCTAAGTGCACAATATATGTTGTTTATATTTTAATGCCTAGAAATTTAATTAAATATATTTCTATAAAATCAAATCTAGGTTTTATGATAGCAATAGAAGAAACCCAACAAACAACCTAAATATTAATTGGAAAACTTATCTTATCTAATGATTTATCCTTGCTTTTATCCTTTATCCAATGATATCAACAATTCTTGTTCCTACAAGATACTTAATAAACACTTTTGAAAATATAATTAACGTTAGGGGGCCTACTTAGGCTATTTATAGAGTGCTTGGAGGTGTAACATTCAAGCCCCCTAGGTCCTTTTAGTTGACCTTTGAAAATAAAAGCAAAAATTGACCTTTGGAAGAAATCAAGCATATCAAGATATAGCAAAATAAAATGATAAAAACACAAAACAGAATATGACACTATGCTCTAGATGCAGCCTAAAATGCAATAATGAAGTCCATAATAGAATTTAGATCTAGATTTTGTCTAGACAAAATCACACCTCATAATAGGCGATCGTAATTTAGCATAGGTGAAATCACACCCCGTAGAGAGTCGAGCGTGATTTCATAGAAACTATGCAAAAAATAAAAGATAGATGTGAAGGCTCGATTACGTCAATAAAAAAATCCAAATATGCATGCAAAAGAATGAATTCACCTGTTAGAGAGTGCAGAAGAAAACAGAAGGGTTGAGACCTCCTTAATAGTTGATCTCTCCTTAGGGTTCCAACACAAATCCACCAAAATAAGTAACAATAATCAACAATCCAATGCAGTAGAGAACAAATCGAACTTCATAATCTAAAGTTAACTTGTGTTGGCAATTTTGGGTTCTTTGGGTACATTGCCTTTGCTCAAGTGTATAAGTTGTCATTGATGTCAAGAAGCTTTTGAAGGAATTTGTTTTTATGTCAAAAGAATCTAAGTTCAAGGAAGGGTTTTTGTGAAAACCAAGGTAGACAAAATAAAAGGTTTTATTTAAAACCATGGACAACATATTTGAAATGGGTTTTTCTTAAAACCCAAGTTGGCTTTTCGTTTCATTGAAAAAGGTGCCCCAGTGATGAAGATATTTAATTTTAAATATTTAGTTTAAATTTTAATTATTTAAAATTTAAATTAAAATATTTTCCACCGACGGAAATCATGTTAAAAAGGGCCGATGTGTTTGGAAATGCATCAAAGTGCATATAAAATGAGGCAAATAAATTCATTAATGTTTGGCCAAGAGATTGAGATTAATCCCTGTGCATTTCGTTCTCGACATCGAAGCCCCTGCGCCAGCGAAGGAGGAAGACAAGCATGGCGTGGTCAAAGGAGTGACGGGTTGGTCGTGGTGCCAAGGAGGAGGCGCACATGGTGGACAAACATTGCATGGTCAAAGGATGTTGGTTGATCAACGAATGGAGGCCTGCGATTAATTTTTGGCAAAAAAAAAAAAAAAAAGGCTAAGGAGATTGAGATGGTTTGTCGAAAGGCGCACTCTCCGGTTACGCCATGACCGTGATTTGTGAAGACCAATAAAATATTCCCTCATGCACTTTGGGGAGGCAAAAACGACTACGTGGATTATTAGGAGGTTGTGGCTTTTTAAAGGAATGTGACGAAGAAGAATTTTTCGTCCGAACGCTTGGCTTAGTTGGTGGATTCTACTCGTGCGGAGATCGTGGCAGAGACAGGGTGTTGAGGTCGAATCACTGAGCACGTCGTGACAAAACTTTTGACAAGGTGGCCGCGGACAGTTTTGAGTTGATGAAGGGTTCGGTTTTCATGCCAAGGAAGAGACTTGTTCGGAGATAAGAGGGAGGCCCCTCTCCCTTCCTCACGTGGGCGTGGATAGCCCATGCGGTTTAGCCAAGCAACTTGGCTAGAGGAGACGGCGGATCAAATCACGCCGAATCCCCTTTTTAGGGGTGTAAGAGGTATGCTCATGAAATGCAATTTATGCAGAAAGGTAGTGAGTAAAACATATTTTTTGTCTATGGTATTTCCAAAGTTGGTTTGGGAGGTATAAGGTTAGCAAAATTAATATTATCCTTTTGGTTTTATTAAAATGTAATGGAGAGAAAAGGGTGTATGGTGTTGACATGATTTAAATGCTTAGAATTTTATTTTGATGTCAACTATATTTTGGAGGAAGGTCTTTGCTCTATGATTTTCAATATTTTTTAAGGAATAAATTAAATATCCCATGGTGTTGGATATTATTTGAGAGGAGCTTGATGCATGATTAGAAAAAGAGAGATTTCTGGTGTTTTTCCTTATAAAAGTATATCATATTATATATCAGTAGAAAGCTTATTTCGAGGGCTATTTGACTAACTCATTTAGAAGGAGAAATAAGGTGTATATAGAAAGAGATATTTCTTTTTGTAAAGAGGTTCAAAAGTGAAGATTGTTGTGCTATTTTTCAAAGTGTGTTGAGTGTGGCAGATTTCCAAAGGGGTTTCTTCACTTCAAAAAGGTATGGGCACATTCTCCTATTATCTGTTTATGGTGGTTGATTTCTAAAATATCATTGGAGGGAAAAGGATTGTTTGTGGTTTCCTTTTCGAAAGTGGTTGGGTGAATGCTTCAAGGTTAATGTTGAGTTGAATGGTGTTGGTTGACTAAACCTTGTTTGATGAGCATTGTTGTTGAAACCCAAATTGTTGGTGAAAATAACATGAGTATCATTGTTATATGAGATATTGCATGGTTGGCAATTGTTGGGTTGTGTTTCATGTTCTTGAGAAAAGCATACTACATCTATCTTATTCTTTTGAGATTTGAGATTGAGTTGATATTGATATTGGGAGTTAAGTATAGAACATATTGAGTCTCTAACAATTCTCTTTATGTTTCTATGAGATTTGAGATTGAGATTGGGAATTAAGTATAGAACATATTGAGTCTCTAACAATTCTCTTTATGCTTCTATGAGGTTGATGAATCACATTGGGTCTCTAACAATTCTCTTTGTGGGTTCATGCCAAGCAAGTTTTTCTTGATGAACTTGTGAGCAGGTTTTGAACAGGTTCCGTTGGGGACTTGTGAGCAGGTTTTGGATAGGTTCCATTGGGGACTTGTGAGCAGGTTTTGGATAGGTTCCATTGGGGACTTGTGAGCATTTGGACAGGTCCTAGCAGAGGACTTGTGAAGCTGATTTTGATAGTTCTATCAGAGAACTTGAGGACAGAGGTGCATTGGTTCTATGAGAAGAACCCGAGGACATTTGTGCTAGACCGAAGGACTGTGTTTAGTGCAAATTCGAGGATCAGCTTTGGAGGTGATAGAGTTGAGGACAGAGATCTCCAACCAGAGCAAGGAAGACAGGTGTCTTCTATGGATAGAGTTCCATTTGCTAAGGGCAGCGGAGGTAGAGGTCTTCTAGAGGATCACCAGCCAGAGCAGAGCTAGGGGAAGGTATCTCCTTTGAGCAGAGGCTCATAAATTCAGATTTGGGGAAGGTATCTCCTTTGGGCCGAGGCTCATAAACTTTGTAATTGGGAAGGTTTCCCAAAGAACTTTGAGATAAATTTTAGAGAAAAGTGTTGTGGACGTAGCGTAGGCTTTCTGGGTGAACCACATTAAAATTGGTGTCACTTTGTGGATGATATTGTGCATTGCTTTGATATTGCTTTGGGTATATTGCTTTACTGTTTTGAAGTATAAAGGAAAAAGTAAAAAGAGGTCTTATACTGTTCACCCCCCCCTCTCAGTATAAGCTTGTGTTCTTCAACTTGCTTGTGGGAGAATAAGAAGGATGTAAATCAATTAATGAGTACTTAAAATCAATATCCACTTTTATTATCATTATTGTCAATTATCATCATGCTTTAAAAACCAATTCAAACCCTCCTTATATAGTATATTTGAAGGTGAAATGGGCAAGAAAACCAAGGAGAGCTGACGTAAAACATGCCAACCTCAAATAATTAGGGTTTTCTTGGAGAAAACACTAAAAGGAAAAATTGCACCCCATCAAGGGCGAGCACGTTTTCGCATAGAGATGGATAAAAGGCAGAAGAGGGGGGAGAAACCTAACCCTTGCCCTAGGCAATTCTAAGGGGTCTCCCAAAGAGCTCTAGGAAGATTGCCCACTAAAGTGGGTCAATTTTCTATGTCTACAGTATGTGAATATTTTTAATTACACCCACCACATTGACTTATGTTTTGTCCAATTGTACCACTACTTTATTGGAAGGAGTAGGTCTTAAACCTAGCTATTGACACACATGTGGCATGAAATTTCCTAAAGAATATGAATCAACAAGGAAATTATGTAAGTTTTTACTTGTAATTCTAATCATCAAGAGGAAAGGAGGAGCTTCTCCTTTATCCCTTCATGATACAAATTGAGCATCCATGGTTTTATGGGATTCAAATTTATTTTTGTCTCTAAATGCTTTCATTATCAAATCTTGTTGATCCATTAGCTGGGAAAGCTCAAATAGATATATGTTTGCTTTGGTTTTCTTCAAATATTCCACAATGTTGTATGTAGACCTATTATTATCTAGACTTCTATGTGGTGGTGATGGATTATCCTTAGGGGGATTAGGGTTATTTTTAGTCTGGTTATCAAGAGGGGTGGAAGTAGGATTTGGTGGGGTAGAAGAAGTGATCAATATTTTATTCTTGCTCCTAAGCATATAATTATGATTTTATTTCTTGAATTATCTATAAGCTTGTACTTCTTCTAGAGATCCCTCATATCCTTCATCTTCTCCTTTTGATGATTCAAATGTTTTGACAACCAATGTTATCCATTTTTCTTTACTAATTCTAGCCTGATTTGAAATATCTTCATTCGATATTAACTCCATGTTATCCATTTCCATTTGGAGTATATATAAAGTTTTTTGAATTTAGGGAACTCATTCTCACTATGCTGTGATGTGGAGTGTACTCTACACCAATTATTTAAATCCAAGTCATAAATATTGACTACAGTATTAGTTTGATTATAACTAGTAATTGGATTGGGTACTCCTCCATTATTTGGATGAGTGTTCCATTATCTTTTTTGAAATTGAAGTTCCTATTCTAAGGTGGATTATTGGCTTGGGGATTTAGACCTAGTAACAATAACCCTAGGTTCCAGCTTGAATAATTATCAAATAATTTAAACAAGTTCAACCCTAAAATTAATCAATTAATCAAATATTAGGCCCTCCTTCTAGTGCCAATTCTGTTGAGTGATATATTTGTCAGATAACAAACACATATCAATAGCTAGGACTCATACAGGATGGTCTCTCTTGAAAGGATATTCATGATCTCCCCAAGATTCAGGTGAGGTTGGTGTAACTTGATAATGCTTATTGATATTTTGATTCAAAGGTAAAATAATGAAATATCTAGAATTATTAGGGCCTTCATGTAGCCATCACAAGGGGATTACTAGTTTTGGTTCTGATTAATTGTTTGTCTTGACAAGAACTTAGGGCTTTGCTCAATTGTATAGTAAATCATGTAGATATGAACATTTAGCATCAAAATTCATCAAAGCATCACAATCATTCATTTATCTAAAACTTGCAGGAGTAAAACACAACATTATGAAATCAAGCTTCAAAGATAAAATTTTGCTAATCTACTCCTAATTTTAACTATTTTCAAAGAAAATTCAAAAGGAAAGGGTTAGGAAAAAAATTAAACAAGTCATGGTGAATTCAAATCTTTGCAAGGATTTTATTGAAGCCTCTGATTCTAAATTAAACCAAGATGGTGCCATATTCAAGGGAAATAAAGCATAATACATAAATAGATTCAAATGCAAACACCATCAGCATGCACAGATTGCATTGAAAATCTCCATATTTTACATTGAATTAAAATATTTAGGAATTACAGAGTTTGAGAATGGTTTCTATAGGTGATTATCCTCACACATTTCCAAATACCATGAAAAAGGCACAGATACTCCTCAAACCAACCAAAAAAGATGAAATGCCTAAAATTCTCTCTCCAATTGCATCTAACCTCTAGGAATAGGGGTTTGATGACTATTTATAGCCTTACATTATCCCAATTCCAGTCATTTACAATGGCAACTGATTCGGTTACCCTTTCCATCTAATTGCTTCTGAACTGTTTTGCAATGGTAGATCTTCTACAACTTTCTATCATCTAAAATTTCTTCAACTTTCACCTTCTAGTATTATGCTTGGATTTATTTTTTTGTCTTCTCAGTCTGACACTTCATCTTCCTTATCAGACACTTCATCTTCCTATTTCATTGCCTGTAAACACCAAATGAAAACACTAATTAATACTTTTGTCCCAATATAAAATCAATTTTAACTATTATTTATATTAAACTCAATGATTTTAAATTTATTAAATGATTCCCTAAGGTTTAACATTAGCTTTTATTCTTTTAATTTTTTTATTTCTTATTTTTATATCATTATTTGTAAGTTTTTGGCCTTTAATCCTAGGGAAAAATATTAAATTCCATATTAAGATCCAATGCTTAGAAAATTATTCTAATGAATTAATGTTTATTAGGGTTTCCAAATTTTGCTTTATTCCTTTAACAAATTCTAGATTGTTTTCATTTCTTTCTCCACGCTCTCGTGTCACGATGTTGTGACATTCTCATTTCTTTTAGCCTTTTCGAGTTGCTTGAGTCACGAAACCGTGACATCTCCTTTTACCTTTTCAATGTCACGATGTCGTGATGTTCTTTTTTATATAATTCTTGTTTGAATTACTCCATCATGAAATTGGAACACCCCTTTATTATTTTCTCTTTTTGCATGGGATCATGTAGGCTCACGAATTTAAAAAAAAAACATAGCAAAAAAAATTCAATCTCACGAAAATCCGACATTTCAATGGAACCATCAAAATTTATAGTGTGAAATAAATTTTCTCAAAAATCCAACACTTTAGTGGAATCAAAATATTTTAGGGCAAAATTAATAAGAACAAAAATCCAAAATGTGATTGACTTGGCGCTATGTCATGATATCGCAACATTTTTCTCCATTTTAGCTTTCCAAGCTTTGTTACTCATGAAATTAAGATAATCGTAAAATCTCAACATTTTTCTTTACTTTAGCTTTCCAAGCTTTATTACTCATAAAATTAAGACAATAACGAAATCTCGATATTTTTCTTTACTTTAGCTTTCCAAGCTTTGTTACTCGTAAAATTAAGACATTCGCAAAATCTCGACATTTTTCTTTACTTGAGGCTTCCAAGCTTCGTTACTCGCAAAATTAAGACATTTGCGAAATCTCAAAAATTTTCTTTACTTTAGCTTTCCAAGATTTGTTATTCGTGAAATTATTACAGTCGCGAAATCTTAACATTTTTCTTTACTTTAGCTTTCCAAGCTTTGTTACTTTAAAACATTGGTGAAATTAAGACATTTTACGAAATCTTAAAAATTTTCTTTACTTTAGCTTTCTAAGATTTGTTACTTGCAAAATTAATACAGTCGCAAAAACTTGATATTTTTCTTTACTCTAGCTTTCCAAGCTTTGTTACTCGCAAAATCAAGACATTCGCGAAATCTCGACATTTTTCTTTACTTTAGCTTTCCAAGCTTTGTTACTTGCAAAATTAAGACATTCACAAAATCTCGACATTTTTCTTTACTTTAGCTTTCCAAGCTTTGTTACTCATGAAATTAAGATATTTACAAAATATCAACATTTTTTCATAGCAAAAATAGGTAAAAACTTAAAGTTTCTAGAATTTAACAAAATTTTGCACACTTCTAAATGGGCCAAATGGGTATCCAAATATGTAAATGAAACTCAAAAATTCATCACGAATCATGAGTAATTATATTTAAAAGTTTTCAGGCTGATTCGGGAAACAGCTATTTATGAAAATAATTTCAATTTAAAACTTTAAAGCTTTAGTACCATTATGAATATGAGTTCCAACCCTTTCCACCAGTTTTTGAACCACCTTAAACATATTTGTCTAGCTCAAGTTATGTCCATTTCAATTTTACATCATTTTTAGGGTAAAAGTGAAGAAATTAGAATAACCCTAAAATAAGATTTAAGTATTTAAACCTTTGAAAAATCTTTAAAGCTCAAGTTTTCTGAAGTAATCAAGCCAAAATAATAAAATTTATATGCAAATATTCAAAAATATTCAACGTAAATCAATGCAATTAAAACCAAGTCTTAAAACACAGGTGCAAGCAATCTAAGTGCAAGCAAAACTTTAGAATCTTGATGTAATCAATTTTTAATTCTTGATATAAGCAAAAAAATTGAAAGAAAAAAGCAAAATTTCAAATGGGTCCCAAAATTGGGGTAAGTTGTGCAACGGTAACAACACCCTCCTCCTGAGCCAAATATCGTGATGGTTGCCCTCATGGCTATCACTATATCCATCCAAACCTATGCTTGGGACGGTCTCGATGGGACTATCCCTCTCTACTGCCTCTAGGTGGCATGTCAAGTGGCCTCTTAAAGTTCCAACTGCACTCATCAGCTCATCACCTGGCATCTCTACACTAGAACTAGTGGAGAGATCCTTAGGGGTATAATGTTCTTATACCATCTCTTGTACCCAAAGCCCACCCCGATTTCATCCATCCTTAGATCCATGTATAGTGATTCATCTAGGTCCTCCTCTATCTACCTAGCTACATCAATAGCACCTTCACATCCTGATGGGTCCCTCCTCACCATATAAACTAGTAGTCTTCCAGGTTCAAAATCTCCTATAGAATGTCGAACTAGTGTTGTACTTGGTCAAACCTAAATAGCTCATGCTCGCCCTTTTTGGTGATAATCCATTAGATCCTCCTCACCCAAGTTAGCTTCTCTATATCCTCCCTCTAGCCTAGGTGCAGACACCACAGTCACTATATGATCTAGTACTCTCATAGCTGATCTATCACCTGCCTTCCTAGTGGTAAGACACCAGTGTATGGCCTATGCACATACTCATAGTGTTGGCTCCACTTGTATTCTACTGATCACTCCATGTTGGGCAATATTCCTTGTAGTGCATTTTATCTCTCAATCGCTATGTGATCCCAGAACCACACTTGGAACAATGTCATACATATCAGCCCTATTATCGCTTATACACAACATCATGTAACATCATGTATAAATGAGCTAGCACATACGATACCCATGTGAATCTCACTCCCTGATCCTATATGTCTACCACTACTCTTACTAGTACTCGTGGTATGTGTCACCTACTAGTATGGCACACCAACATCCCTACCCCCACTCTATATAGTACGGATGTCAGTGCTCCAACCCCATATCAACATGGTATCTTATTAACATGGAATCCACTCTGGTTGATTATGTGTCAGGTCCCCCGATATCATATTTTATGCCACCATTAGCACCTATACCATTTAAATAGTCCTCTTCTTGATAGGGATCCTCAATATGCACCACACATCCTCTAGTGTGATTATCATCACCCTGGTTGATAGCCAAAATATAGATGATTTTGAGTATCATCGCTCTACTAGAGCCATTAGTATGGCTTGATCTACCTCAACGTGGGGCATATATGCTAAGTGTAGTATCCCAAAGTTCTCTAGTATCTCTCTCCTCCACTGAGAGCTACTCCAAGGAAATCTCTAGTGTGCCTCATCACCACTCTCTAATCTCGAGTACATCTAGCTACATAATAATTGTGTAGAGGGGTAAAACTACCTTACTACATATGATTCTTGACTAGATCCACAAAATAAAGTTAAGGTGACCACGGGGGCTATGTTGTTCTCTACACCTCTATGTAAATGGGGAGAACGGTTCACCAGGAATGACTTTAAGGACTCGCTCCAAGTTTGAGGGTTTTGGAGAATATTTAATGTATTGATTTCAAGACAATCACCTATGTTTGGCCTTTCTAGAAAGATAAAGGACAATGAAAAAATATAGAATGCAAGAAGACAAGAGCTAACCCTAGAATGATTATTTATTTGAATGCCTTCTAACCCTAGGGTTTTAAAATAAAAAACCTTCAAGAAAGGGCTCAAGAGAGGATGCACAAACAATATTAAAACCCTAAGTGCACACTAAATGTTGTTTTCCTTTCAAATGTCTAGAAATCAATTAAATATATTCTTTTTAAATCAGATCTAGGGTTTTAATAGAAATAATAAACACTCAACAAATAGCCTAAAGACTAATTAGGGCACTTATCTTATTCGGTGGTTGATTCTTGATTTTATCTTTTATCCAGCAATGTCCAATGATTCCTATTTCTACAAAATAACTTAGCAAACATTTAAGAAATATGATCAACATTAGGGGTCCTGCTTAGGCCATTGTACAATAATGCTTGGAGGCACAACAGTAAATCCCCCCTAGATCCTTTTAGCTGACCTTTGAAAATAGAAGCGAAAGTTGACCTTTGGAAGATGAAAAAGCATAACATAATACAATAGGAAAAAATGATAAAACAAAGTCCATAATGTAGAAGTATGCCTTATATGCAATGTAGAACATAGATCTAGGATTTGGGGGTGACAATTTTCACCCAAATGTGATCTGGGTGAAATCATGCTCCACGAGGAGAGATCGTGATTTCGTAGACCAACGAAATCATGCTCCATAGAGACCGAGTGCAATTGAAGAACATTTTCTTATAGTGAGATGGGGGTGAACATTATAAGATTAAACTTTTTTCTTTTCAAACCATATGATAACATCAGTAATATTAAAGCAGTAAACATACACAAAGCATCACACACATGAGAGATATTATTTAACGTGGTTCACCCAATATGGGCTATGTCTACAGAGAAAATATTTCACTAAAATTTTCTCAACAAATCTCTTAGGAATCCTTCTCTATTATAATATTTATAGACCTTTGTCCAAAGGATATGCCAATCCCCTAATCAAGTTCATGGATCTCTATCCATAGGAGATCCATTTCTCCTTTGCTCTGGTTGATGATCTTTCTATAAGACTACTGCCTCCACTGCACTAGCTTGTGTATCTCTCTCCATTGAAGACCCCTATCCTCACTTAGAAGACCTTTGTCCTTATTTCCCTGGCTAATGGATCTCTATCCACTAGAGACTACTATCCTCTGCTCTGTCACCTCTAAAGCCTGCTCTTACTTTGATCTATCTCTATCTCATATATGTACAGAACATCCTCCGCCTTGCACAAATTTGCTCAATATCTATGTCAAATTTGTACTAAAAACTGTCCATCGATCTAGTACAAATCTGCTCAATATCTGTCTCAAATTTACATTAAACACTATCCTTCGATCTAGCATAAATCTGCTCAATCTCTATCTCAAATCTACTCAATCTCTATCTCAAATCTTCTCAATCTCTATCTCAAATATGCACAACAAGTCTTCACCAAGTGTTATCTCAAATATGCTTGTAAGCTTCAATAAAATCTCACACAAATCTGTCCTTAATTCCACTCTAGGACTTACTCAAATCTACTCACTAGCTTTCACAAAAGCTTATTCAAATAAATTGCAAAACTTGCATACACAAATCAAATTAATCTCTTGCAAAAAACCTCTTCAATCACACAAACAAGTTTTCACTCAGAATCTTGTTTAACCATAGAAACATATAGAGAATGGTAAGAGACTCAATATGTTTCACACTCACAAAACACTCTATTACTTTCAAACCTATTTCAAATCAATTCAAAAATAAAGAATAATTTATTTCACAAATCTTGAACTATCACTCTAATGCTCTCAATCAATAATGCTCAATCAAATTCACTCAACCATCCACTCAATGAAACACAACTTGCTTACACACCCTAACCAAGTGTTTCACCAATCGTGTATATGAAAACTCACTCAACAATGCTTATCAAACAAACCTTTTCACTCCAACTTTGCATTTCACAAAATCCAACCCAACAATATTTCACTCACAAGGAAGATGTTCCCATACCTTTTGTTTGATGGAGATATATCTTCCAAAACTTGTCTCAATTACAATCAGATTCTATTTGCTACTCTCAAGGTTAGATAGCAATAATTTATTTCAAAATATCCACTCAAATATTTCCTTCAATAATTATCTCACTATACAAAATATTAGCTCTCAAGTACACCTTATAATCTCCAAACTTCACACAAATAATATTCAAATCATGACCAATAAAAACTTCTTTAAAACACTTTATAAATCCAATTTTCACACTTATAAAATTAATTCCTTTGGTTAATCCTTTTAACTCCAATCTTCAAACAATAAAATTCAACACAATTAATTTCCTTTCAAACACCTTATATCTCCAATCTCTATTTTAATGCTAAGTAAAAAATAAAATATTTAAACTCCCTTATGACTCCCTATCTCTAACCTTAACAAGAAATAATCAAAGCACCAACAATAATTCACGTGGCCCCCTATCACAAATCATACCTTGGAAAAAATAAAATAACCTCTTACCTTATACAGTAGCACACAATAAAATAATGCCCTCATGACTGTGCTTGACTCGAACCCGTGACCAACCGTCATCATGGCACCTAAGAATTACGACTTGGTTTTTGTTGGGCCACACGCCCATGAAAAAACCAAAGGTGCATGATGAACCTTTTATCTTGCTCTCCGACACCTTTCAAAAATGAACAAAAAACCTTTGCCACCACCAAAATGACAAGGATGTGAATTGAATTCTTGACTAGTCTTCCACAAATGCCTTAACCAATCGTCGATCGTCACTTGCGCTACTAAGCACTTGGTGATAGTTTTAATGTTTCACTTTGTCTTATACAAGGTTTTCCCTTCTTATTTTTAACACATGCAAATATTTCTCTCTTCTCTTCGACGCATGATTTTCTTTTTCTCTTTAGGGCTTCGAATATGCATGGATAGTTTGAAATAAAAAATATTTCCTCCTTTTATATCCTTTGCAAAGTATTCCAAAATGTCGGTGCTTTCCAATTCAAATTTTAAACTTAGACTTATGGCACCTTTTATATTTATTTAAATTAAAATTTTAACCTATGGTTAAAATATTTTAATTTAAATAAATTAAATAATAATCTTTACATTCTACCAAATGGGTCTTTTTGAGACTTTATATTTTAAAGACTCTTTGGACATCATTTTTTCTCCACTTCAACTTTTAGCCTGGAATATTATAATATTAAATATTATAATATTATTATTCCCTTTTAAACCTGCTTCTCCTTCCTTTTAATCTTTTAGGCCACTTTAGGCATATAATATTAAAATAAATACTATATCCTATTTCCTTTAACTTATTCCTTACCTTTTGGAAAAAATACCTAATGATATCAATGACGACTAAACTTGAACATCAATTTCTTGACATCGATGACAACAAAACTTGCTCATATTTCCAACAATGATTTTGCATAAGCAAGGTGAAAAGCCTTAGATCGATGCAAAATAACTAATGCATGATAAAGAATATCAAAATGTGCATGCAGAAGAGAGAATTCACCTGAAATATAGTGCAGAATCAAATAGAAGGGCTAAAATATTTTAATAGTCGATCTCTCCTTAGGGCTTCAACACTTATCCACCAAATTCAGCAACAAATAAATCAATACAATAGAAAATAGAGCTTCCACAGACTATATTCCACACTTGTGAGTTAGCTTACTTATAGAAGAGAACAAATCACTTGGAGAGCTTTTGCATGATTCACTTATCAAGAATAATTCAAGAACTTGCCTTAGATCACTTGGTTACCTCTTGGTCCAAAGGAAGACTTCAAACCCTTCTTTTATAGCAGATTTGAAAGTGAAATGGGTGGGAAAAACATGATGAGTTGACACCAAAATACACCAACTTTGGAAATTATGGTTTTCTTGAGAGAAAACCCTAAAAGGTAAAATCATGCCCTTTCAGGGTCAATCATGATTTTTTATTATGCAAAATAGTGCCCCATCAGGGGTGACTATAATTTCATCAAAAGAAGAGAAAAACAAAGAGGAGGGGAGGGGAAACCTAGTCCTTGCCTTAGGCAAGCCTAAGGGGTCTCCCTAAAGGGTTTAGAGAAAATTAATCACTCAAGTAGGTCAATTTTTTATCTATATTTTACCCCCTCTTTGATGCATTTATGGCCCAATAAATGTGTCAAATAAAGATGTAAACACCTATACATAAAATATAGTAAGCAGAAAAGGAGTGGCTAGTTTAGAAGAAAGGAGTGATGTAAAAATAGTGTCATATTGAACACTTTATTATTTTGCATGCAAATCAAGGTATTAGGGACATTAACACCTCCTAGGCCAGGGTGCACCCTCGAGTTTCATAACGGATGACATATTCCTAATGAAATTCAAAATGATAGACTCAAAAGAAAAAGGTAAAATGAGAAGTGAAAATAGAAAAAAAGAGCAGTAAAAATAGGGATAAAAAGGAAAAAAAATGGAAAAACCCTAATTCATTTTTACTATGCAAGGAGAGGGGAAAAAGCTCTAGATAAAAATAGGATATGGCGTTACTAGCACACCTTTAAATGATTACAAGGGGTGAGGCTGACATAGAAGTAGAGCGGGCAAAGGTAAGATTGAAAACTCTTAAATTTATCAAAACAATTTGTGATTTTTTCAAAGAAATTTAGGATTTTTCGCCAAACCCAGCAGTTTTATCACATACAACCCAAGTGCGATCTCTTGGCCTGATCGTAATTTTGCCTTGGTTCGTAGTGGTAGGCAAAATCATGCCTGATGAAAAATTAGAAATAATTTTGTGAAATCGTGCCTCGTAAAGATAGGGTATGATTTCACAAAGGTAAAATTATGGCCCTGGAAAACGAGGCATGATTTCTTTGAAGAGAGAAAAAAGGAGGAATAAAAAGAATAAAAATAAAAGAGAGAAAATAAAAAATAAAAAGAAGAGGAAAGAAGAAAGAGAGAAAAAATAGATATATGAATGCAAGCAAGTTATCACTCGAAAGTTAATTTATCTATTAATTTAATTTTAATTAATGATATTAATTAAATTTTATGTTGTGTTTGTGGATGTAGCTTTGTGTACTCAAGAATTGCGAGTGACGAGTAAGCTCCTTGGAGGTGGAGCTATGCAAACTCGGGAAAGTGAATAGAGATACACTAGGAGCGATGGGGCTAGACCACTTGGTGAGGATGCCTCGGGTGGATGCAGATAGGGTGCTATTGGCAATGCTAGCAAAGAGGTGGTATCCGAAGTTGTCGACATTTTTGTTACCAACGAGAGAGATGACCATCACACTAAAGTATGTGTGGTGGATCTTGCACATCCCTATTAGGGGGAGGGTAGTTTACAAAGCTCGAGGGTGGCTAGCAACACTACAATGATTATTAGGATGCTGGACCCACCAAGTGTAAGAGAGTGTGATGGTCATGGTTGACTTGATGGGGTGATATGGGGTTGACTCATTGATAACCATGCTCTACGGGGTGGTGGTGGGCTTACCAATGTGTCACACCAGTAGGAGACATCTACCATGGACGATGGTTGGTATAGTAGCATACATAAAATACCAGGGAGTGTGGTTCGCATGGGGTCCATATGTGTTGGCCCATTTGTATAGGATGTTGTACAACATTGTGTACAAGCAACATATAGGGATTGTATGTACAGTGTTGCTCTATATATGGAGTTGAGAGCACATAGTAGTATGGATATCAGATGCACTGCCAGAACCATTGTTAGAGTTAGAGTCTATTACATCATTTGGATCATGTAAATGTACCTTCCTAGGTACATACTTAGGACATTAGATTACTTTAGGGGAAATTTATCTAGTTACTTCATGCAATGTAATAAATGCACAAGTGTCAATGTGCAAGTTGTAAATGTGCAAGGTGTCCCTTGCACAGCTAGGTAGAGTGTTGGCCAAGGAATCTATCTTCCATTATAAGAGGCCCTCATTGTAAGAGTTTGATAAGCAAGTCAGTAGGTAGTAGTAGGAGTAGTGGGTGACTCCATTAGTGATGGAGCACATTATGGTTTTGTAGCATCTTGCATGGAGTGTCCATTTCCTCCATAGCAATATTGTATTCATTTTCATAATTTCTATTTATAGCATATTTTTGAAATCTCGTGAGTTTACTTTCTTTCATATTTCTGCATCTTGTGATTGCCATATCCCATTGTGATCTACCTCAAAATCTAATAGTGGTATTAGAGCCATGGTAGATCTAGTCATAGTAGGTCAATAGGAATACCACCATTATTATTGAGTCTGAGTTTTTTGTCAACCTAATGCACCATTGGACCAGTCATTGTCAAAAATTCTTAGAAGAGTCTAGGTGGTAGAATTAGGGAGAGTCACAAGTGAGGACTAAAAGAAATCTTAGTTTCAAAAAATACTGAGATTGCATTTGACTAGAGTCTCTCCACAGAGTTATAGGAAAACTCGTGAAGACCAAGACTCAATATTCAATCCACTAGATTGATAGATCATCTAGTGAAGATCATCCAAAATATCTGGAACTTGGTAACTATTACCTGAAGGTTCTTCTTACTATAGGGAACTAACTCTCAGATGATTGGGACACCTCCTACAATAGAAAACTAGGAGATTTCAACTTCGTTACTCGAAGGTCGAGTGCCTTCATAGTGCAAAGATTAGTTGTAAAAGAAGAATACTACAGAAGAGACTCTAGGAGAAAGAGTCATAGTGAAGACTAGAGATTGAAGATCTCTATCGATAAAGTCAACTTCATAGAAGAAAAGGCCATAGAAGCCTTGATCTAAAAAAAGGCCACAGAAGCCTTAATCTAAAATAAAAGGCCATAGAAGCCTTAATCTGAAAAAAGGCCATAGAAGCCTTGATCCTAAAAAAGACTCCAAAAGAGAGTACCTAATTCAGAAGCAGATTCAGATTTTAGTACTAATAATTTGTTGCAGGAAAAAGGAGATCTAGTGAAGTTGGGAAACTTCCTACAAGAAAGTTAGGAAGAGTATTTTCTTTAGAATCATCCAACACCTAAAGCAAACTTGAAGGTGAAGAGATCAAGTGAAGATCTCATTGAAGAAACTTCCATTCTTGGAAGGATGAGAAGGACTAGGAGGGCCCTGTTCAGATCCAAAAGTAGCAGAATCAAGAGATCCAGGAAGGAGATCTCAATTCCAGAAGTTGAAGAAGAAGACCTCAAGGAAGACCAAAGCAATTGTAGAATCAAAGACCTAGGAGAGGTCTCAAGGAAAAAGGCTTGGAGAAGCCTTGTTGCTGAAGCAAGATCATCAAAAGAGTTCCTAGAAGAACTCATTGGAGAAATTCTCCATCAAGGAGAAACTTTCTCACAAGGGAAAGACTTGGGACAATTATCGCCATCTAACAACAAGCCCAATCAGGAGAAGAAGAATTGGCAAGGAGTGCCAAAGAAGATACATAAGACCTCAAGACATTCAGAGTCTTGAGAAGAAGAAGATCCTGCTTGAAGTCAGAATTTGACAAGAAGACTTGAAGACAAAAGGAGTTTGTCAAAGCTGAGAGACTTGAGGATTGCCCAAAGATTCCTCTAAATCCACAGTAGAAAGGAGAATACCAAATCACCAAATCCCAGGCTCATGAAAGGAAGTTTGAGACCTCTTTTTGGTGAAGGAGGAGCTACTTGGAAAAGCTTACAAAAGTTATAGAAAGCAACAAGCCTGATCTACATTCTCTTCAAAAGCTATCAAAAAGGTAAGCAATTATTGGTGCAAGTGAATTCATTATTCAGATTACTCAACAGATTTGTTAAAGCACCTTATGTTAGATCAGAAATTGCAAAGAGAAATATTGCATTATAAGTCTTCAAAGAAGTGCAAAAAGGAAAGTTCTTTTTAAGGTTCATTTGCACATTAATTTGGAGTTGATTAGATTACAAAATTACAACTATCTATCAACTACCTATCTTATATCTTGAAAAAGAAGATTGGATCCTACAATTGTGTTTGTAGTGAAATTTGCAGATTATATTTGAAAAGTTGCAGTGGAATTGTTAAGAGCATATTTAAGAAATCAGTGGAGCAATAAGGTGAATTTATTGTTACCATTTATAGTGCATATATTAAGCACTATTCTAGTTAAACTTTTAACTAGTTGCTCTATATTTGTTTGTGTTGATTAAGAAGCACAAAAAAAATCTACAACACTTTAGTGGCCAAAAGAAGCCACCATTACAAGCAGAAAGGTGGAGTAGAAAAACCACCATTGAAATCCTTGAAGGAAGCCTCAAATCGAGACCTTGGAAGTCTCAAGATTCAAGGAGAATAGAAGGATTATTTTTTCAAGCACAAAGTGCAGGAATCCTCATTTCAATAGCTTGGATTGACTATCATCCAAAATAATCAAGAAGGATTATAAAAATTCTTCATTTTAGGTGCAAGAATTACATATTATAAAAGGCACCTCCTTTGTTCCTTGGAAGAACAAAGGCATTACCATTTACAGGGGGTAGAAGGACATTCTTTATCTAACATATTTGTGGCCAAGGGAAGGAGCTATCCAAAGCTCACACAAGCAGTAGATTTATGACCAAAAGGAAGAGCTACCAGAGAGCTCGCACGTCCTTGTCCAATAGATTTGCAACCAGGTGAAGGATCCCATACAAATAGCATAGTTGCAGCCAAAGAAAGAGCTACCAAAGAGCTCACATGTCCAAGAGTTGAGGTGTTTAAAAACACCATTTTTCTTTCGTCAGATTCAACCCTATAAGGCAACGCATCACCTACAACAGTGGAGCCATTGGAAGAAGGGATTAACACTCATGCTTACATAGAAAGAAGGGTAGTATTTAGTGATAGATTATCTATATAAAATATAAAGCATTGGTTGTTATAACCAGTGGCAAAGGAAGGAAGAAATCAGTATTAGAAATCTACAAACAAGTGCAGAGAGAGGAGCTATACCTAAGGTATCCATTGAAGCAAGCGTCCACCAAGAGAAGAGATTGAAGGTGTGCCATAAGATCATGAAGCTATCCAACTATAGTCATTCGTTGTCCTCTCCAAGCCAACTTGCAAAAGAAATTTTGCGTACCAAGAAACATAGCAAGCTCACGTAGGGTGCAAATATAAAGGAGAAATTAGGGTTGCTTGGAGCATTAGAAAGAAGGCTTGCATGCACAAGCCACTTGGCATGAACTCTCTATGTCTCCCAATGTTCAAGCACTCACCTAAAGGGAGTTACACTCAATTGGAGGGTGATGCAGGAGCATCCGGAGGCGAAGCTGCAATCTTGCATCACCCAAAATGTTTTTTCTTTAAGTGCCAAAATTATCGCGATATCGCGACGCTTTTTGAAGAAGGGCGCCATTGGGCCAAACTGTCGTGATATCGTGATGTTTTTTTGAAGAAGGGCGCCATTGGGCCAAACTGTCGCGATATCGTGACGCTTTTTGAAGAAGGGCGCCATTGGGCCAAACTGTCGCGATATCACGACGCTTTTTGAAGAAGGGCGCCATTGGGCCAAACTATCGCGATATCGCAATGCTTTTTGACAAGAGGGACTAAGTCGCATGATGGTCGCAAAATCATGACAGTTTCGAAGCAAAGCAGCCTGGGCGTATAATGGTCGCGATATCACGACATCTCCAGAGCAAAGAAGCCAAGGCGCCAAATGGTCATGAAATCGTGACATTTTACAGCAAGGAGGCCAAGGCACAAATTGGTCGTGAAATCATGACACTTCCGAAGGAAAGACTCGAAGGCACAAAGACGTCGCGAAATCGTGACACCTTCAGAGGAAAAGCTCCAAGGTTCAAAGACATCACGAAATCGCGAAACTTTCGGGGAACAAAACTTGAAGGCGCAAAGACATCACGAAATCGTGACATGTCACGGTTTCACGGCCCGAATGAAGAGGCTGCGTACGAAAAGCAAAGACGTCACGAAATCATGACATGTCGTAGTTTCGCGGCCCAAATGAAGAGGCTGCGTATGGAAAGCAAAGACGTCGTGAAATCGTGACATGTCACGATTTTGTGGCTCGAATGAATAAGCTGCGTACGGAAGGCAAAGACGTCGTGAAATCGTGACATGTCACGGTTTCGTGACCCAAAAGCGGAAAGCGAGTAAGGAAGGCTTAGACGTCGCAATTTCGTGATGTGTCACAAAATCGTGGCCCCCAAGGAAGAAAAGAGAAGCCAACACCAAGACATCGCGATATCGCGGCCAAAGAGGAGAGAGAAGGCATGGGAGCAACAACGTCACGATATCGCGACAGAACGCTCATGATGCCTGACCAGCCGACGGTTGCAGAGGGACACATGGCATAAAGTTATAGGCGGCCCTAGAGTATGAAGCGATTGCTGGGACTTTGACAAAGGGACACGTGGCAACAAACTACAAGCGGCTTGGCGCATTCCTTTGAATGATGACTTGGCGGATGGATTGACAGGCTGCTGCAACGCACTCCGCCATTACAGACCATGAGAATACGGGGCACCTGGCAGCATCTTGCCGACGGCCAGAGAACATTCATGCGGATGGTTACAAGGAATCCCGCACTTTGTATAATGATGTCTGGAGAAGCTGGGGTCTGGGATAAAAGGGCCGCACATGCATTGTATTCGGGGCTTGGCCATTTTGAATGTAACTGTTGTATTTCTAAATTAAAAGACCTCTGTTGTCAAAAATTGCGTTAATTTGCTATGTGTCGTTCAAGTCCTATATCAGAGGGAGTTAATATTCATTGGAGGTTACCACCAACCTCATCATTACCGAAGGAACATCTCATTACCAAAGAAACACTCACTACTGAAGGAATATTCATCATTACCAAAGGTAGCTGGCTCATAACACTTTGTGTGGCACTTGTCACAAAGCCCATCCTTCTTAATATGTCAATCTAGGAAATTGAAAGACACAATAGCAGGAATGCAACCAAGCAAAGCAAGGAGTAGTCAAACCGAGTTAATGCATCAAGGTGAAATGTCTATACACCATTCAATGATGTAAGGAAGATATTAAATATGCTATCATAAAGCCAACATTTGGAGAAGCCCAACAAGAGATATTCAAAGCTACCAAATTTTAGAAGTAAATTATCGTCAATCGAGAGATAAGTTTACACCGATCAAAGAGGACTTTGAATTGCCCATAAGTGCTATGTAGCAGGTAGCTACGCATTTATCGACGTGCAAAAATGAGGAGCAATTGAGGTAAAATATTTATGCTTGTCTTAATATAATATTTATGGAGTTATAAGGAAATATATTTTTATTAAACAAGCATACTTTAGATTTGTTATTATTTGAAAAATTTAACAAGGAGGAATAAGGGATATAATTACTGTTAAAATAACTTGCAAATATTATCTTCTAATTTTCCAAACTTGGGAGTTATAAGGAATACAACATCAAATTAGAAATTGGAAATTAGAAAACATTAAATCAATCAAAGAGGGGTATTTAAAAGAGGTTTATTAAAAGTCTTCAAAAGTTGGATTTTTATAGTGTTGTCTTAAAACACTTAAATAAAGAAAAATAAATCCCAAATTCAAAACCTCTTCAAAGAATTGAAAATAGTGCTTAGTTCAATAGGAATAATAAGGAGATAGAATTTTTTTTTGTATTTACAAAATCAACTTAAACTTGAAATATAATTTACGAAAGCACTATATTGATAATACATCCTATCCAAAACATCCTAGTGAGTCATAATGCATTCTATAAAACTTGGTAATATTAGCATCAATAAAAAATTATCAAGTTCTAAA
Organism: Wollemia nobilis; assembly: GCA_028583015.1. Lineage (NCBI taxonomy): Eukaryota > Viridiplantae > Streptophyta > Pinopsida > Araucariales > Araucariaceae > Wollemia > Wollemia nobilis. The sequence continues at coordinate 7,575,506 of JAQPPZ010016467.1, read as the reverse complement.
TTTATTGGGTAGATGTAAGTTTGCTACACAATCTAAAATTTATTAGGTTTACTCTCATCAATTAAGGGGCTATAATAAAGAATACAATTCTTTTTAAACCTCTTAAAATGGATAAATGAATGTCTTACAATTAATGTAAAACTTGCTTCAATGGGAACCAGTTCACAAATCATGAACACATGTGGTATATTGACTCTGGATCCAGTCATCATATGATAGAAAATGTACAATGGTTTGACTATCTTGAAATTGTTAAAGGTTATAGACTAAGAATTGCAGACAGTCAAATGTATCCTATACATGGATTTGGATGTGTAACACCAAGCAAATAATTTCTAAATCTTCTACTATAGAAAGTATTGTATATTCTTGGATTAACATTCAATCTCATCTTAGTAATTAAATTAGTAGAAAACAACTATATGATTAACTTTGGATATATGGATGGGATCAATACATTTCTCATTATGAATCAAGAAGGCATAAAATTTATAGGTTCAATTCATGAAAATACCTACATACTAGACTCAATGGAAAACACACAAGATATTGTGATATTTCAAAAATATGCTAACATATTTACAGAGGAACAGGTTGAAGAAAATGAAGAACCAATACACCAAAAAAGAAAGCACATAAGGATCAAAAATAAAAATATGAGAGGACAATTGCATTATGCCCTACTCATTCATCAATAATCAGAACCAGATGGAGATACTTGCAAAAGTGGCTAGATAGAAGAAAATGAATATGAATCTGAATAAGCCAAATATCATCCAATGAAGGAAGAAGCATCAACTCTAGAAGACATAGATTACCTTTTGAACCTAAACACAAAGAATGCAGAGAAAGGATACAAAGTTTAATATAAAGATGAAGATCCATATTGAAGACCAAAAGTCTTCAATACCCAAATAATATAATATAGGTGGGTGTTAGATTTAGAGTCTATTACATCATTTGGATCATGTAAATATACCTTCCTAGGTACATAGTTAGGACATTAGATTACTTTAGGGTGAAGTTATCTAAAAACTTCATGCAAGGTAATAAATGCACAAGTGTCAATGTGCAAGGTGTCCCTTGCATAGCTAGGTAGAGTGTTGGCCAAGGAATTTATCTCCCATTATAAGAGGCCCTCATTGTAAGAGTTTAAAAAGTAAATTAGTAGGTAGTAGTAGTAGTAGTGGATGACTCCATTAGTGATGGGGCACATTATAGTTCTATAGCATCTTGCATATAGTTTCTATTTCGTCCATAACAATATTATATTTATTTCTATTATTTCTATTTATAGCATATTTTGAAATCTTGTGAATTTACTTTCTTTCATATTTCTACATCTTGTGATTGCCATCTCCCATTATGATCTACCTCAAAATCTAACAACCATTACCCAACCTGGAGTGACCAATTGCATATAGGTGGTCCAGATCACACGAGTGGATCCAGAGGATGTATGTTAGTATCCTACCACTAGCGAGGCATGTGGTAGATGAGCTAAGAGATGCCTAGATTCTATGGTGACCCTAGAATATACACCCAGGATGGGATGAGGATAGGTAGGAGCTAGCGAGGGTGAGGAGTATCAGGTGGTTGATGAAAAAGAGAGGGGATCTAGATATCTTTCAATTTTATAGAATCCTATGATAGTTCAAGACTGTGTAGGGGATCCTAGACTTAGGATACTACTGGTATAGGAGGGTGTACCAAGATCGAATATAAGTCGAATGAGATCCTGATATGATGAGGTGGGTAGAGGAGGACTTGGATGATCCTCCTTACATGGATCCTAGGGTGGACGATGTGGGAGTGGTCTTTGGATACTAGAGGTGGTATAGAGGAGTCATGCTCCAAAGGGTCTCCTATCCAGTACTAATATAGAGGTGCCAAGTGATGGGCTTAGACATGTAATGATCATTTCAAGAGGCTACTCATAGGACTATAGAGAGGGCATAGTAGGGTTAGGTAGCCTCAAGGCAAATATAGGCTCCATTTTGGGTGGAGATAGTGACGAATACCATCACTACCATAGGGATCAAGGAGGTCGGGACATCTAGAGTTGCCCCCACAATGGCTAGGGTACTACCAAGAAAAGTAGTGGGAGAGGCCTCTACATCAGCAACAGCTAGTCTAGAAAAATCCTTAGGTCAAGGGGACCCGAGGGGGGACATAGAGGCACTACAAGCATAGGTAGCAACCCTTTAGAGGAATATGGACCTACTCCAAGAGCATAGGTCCAAGAGGATCAAGGTACTACAGAGTGCTTTGGTCACTACAATGATAGAGAGGGATGCAACCCGAGCAAAGGTTTATCATCTTCAAGGAGATATAAGCCACCTCGATATAGAGCATCAGAGGGCTCAAGTAGAGGGTATGGTTTTTGTTGGGAGTAGCTAGGCTAGCAATAGGATCCACCTACTACAGGCAAAACTCTAGATGATGGGGTAGAGGTTGGAGGTGGCCATCTAGAGGGCTACCTTTTATGATACCATGTACTACCAGGTGGTTTCAAAGGGATAGTAGGTGGCACTCCCTCCATCCCTATAGTCAGATAGTAGGATATGATCTCAATCATAGATGGTATCTCAAACCATAGGTGTATCCCTACCTAGGCCAACCCCAATGGATGGGGTTGAGGAGATACGATCCTAGAGCAAGATCTAGGGTTTGGGATGACTTACCAAATTTTGATTATGGCATACATCCTTTGGGATTATTTGAGTGTACCTGTATTGGATTGTGGTACACCAACTGGACATCTATGTATCTCTCTCCTCTTTGATTAATACTAAGTTGCTTTTATTAATTTTGTGTGTGCTTTATGTGTTTGCTCTATTTAATGTTTGTTTATGATTGTGAAATGTATGATACTAACCTTGCAATGCATGAAGTATCTGAGTGGAAATGGGATGGATGCAATATGGAAGAAGAAGAATGAGAAGAAGAAGAACAAGAAGGATAAGAATGAGAAGAAGAAGAAGAAGAAGAAGGAGAAGAAGAAGAAGAAGAAGGAGAAGAAGGATAAGAAGAAGAAGAAGAAGAAGAAGAAGGTCAACAATCAAAAAATGAAAATGGGTGCTCAAAATATGAAGTTTGAATTAGCATAGGTCATGGTAGACCAGTGTGACCAAATGTCATGAATCGAACACAAAAATGGAGCTAAACCTATTATGGGTGTAGCGCTCACTGAATATGATCAAATACAGGAGCATGACCCATTATGGGTGGTTACTCGTCAGTACCTACTATGGGGTAATTACCCATTAGGATGTATAGTGTGACCTATTGAATTGACCATAGAGCTTATCCTATAATGGGGTGTTGAGCCTACTAAGTCAAGAGGAGTATAACCTAATAGGAAAAATATCCAATGAATGAAAGATACCCGCTAGGATGTATGCTATCTTGTGTGGGGTGTAATATATAGATGAAGAAATGAATGAGTGCTACCCCTGATAGGGGTATGATGTGTGTAATATATGTGAGAGAAAAATATTAGAAAATATTTTTTGTGATTGTGTGCAAATGCTAAGAAGAAAGCATATAATAACCATAAGAAGGTAAGAAAACATATATCATTATCTAGGTAAAAATATAGAAAAAATAAGAGATCATGAAAAGTGACAAGGACATATTTTTTAAAATAAATTTATCATCCCTAACCTGGGTAAGAATTATGAGAAATATTAATACTTTCAAGTCCAAGGAAGATGAAAAAGCAACAAATATGAAAAGGAAGAAGAAGAGGAAGAAATACAAAGAAGAAGGAAAAAGACCTAGGGTGGGATTTTTATTAGGCATCATAACCCTAGTGAAAGTGCAATGCATGTGAGCTACAACCTAACTAGTTATCATCATATGTCATTATTATGAAAACCTAAAAAATCTATATGATCAAGCAGCCATGCAAAATATGTCAATCAAGCGTACAGATTGAATTAAGTGTCTAGCAAACCATGCAAAATATGACAAGCAACAATGCGACTATGAGCAAGTAGATGGATGCAACAAGTTTAAAATGCATGTCTAAATGATGATTAATGTGATTTGATTTATTTAACAAGAAAATTGATAGTCAAAACACATTTTGAATGTGTCACCTATCTTAACAAATAGAATAGGTATACCATGAACTGTTTCATAAAATAAAAATCTATAAGGCAAGTCATATCGATGATTAAAATCATGGAGATTCTCCTTCATAGCTTTTACTTTGATAACCATAGCATGATAATCAATGCAATTTTGAACAAAACCATCATTCTTAACATAAGGAGGAGCAATCCCTAATTTCGTAAGATTCCTATAGGATAGAGAAATAGTATTTTCTAGAATAAGAAGGCTTATTTTTCAAAAACATAGAACCAATCATATTACAAAACAAGATCTCAGAAGAATAAGGGGGACCATCATCCTCATCACCCATTTTTTACTTTTGATGATCCACATATTCAGTAGAAGTCATGACATGATCATCATCGTTAAATGGTAAAGGTTGGTTTTTTTAGGTATGAAACCTATGCCACATCTCTCAGGATAGATTTCAACATCCAAGGGCTCTTGAATGCCTCTATATTTTGGTACCATACCTTTACCTACATATCCCATACTAGATAGGTGGGTAATCATTGTAAAGGTAACAATGAGCGAATGAATGCTCAACGAGATAGGGATTGCTAACACGGATATTTTCTTCAAAGGTAGTTCCTATGAAGATAAAGGTACACATGCCAATGTGTACAACATCACCTTTATTATAGGGTAACCCATAGCCCTTGTAGATGGTGGTAGCTTGGCTAGGTCTATAAGAGGCTCTTGAAAAACTGATTATCTTAATCCTATGATGAAACATTAATTTGAGGTTCCTCACTTATTTTGAAAATGTAAATGTACCTTCCTAGGTACATAAATAGGATATTAGATTATTTTAGGGAAAATTTATATAGTTCCTTCATGCAATGTAATAGATGCATAAGTGTCAATGTGCAAGGTGTCCCTTGCACAGCTAGGTAGAGTGTTGGCCAAGAAATATATCTTCCATTATAAGAGGCCCTCATTGTAAGATTTTGATAAGCAAGTCAGCAGGTAGTAGTAGGAATAGTGGGTGACTCCAATAGTGATTGAGCACATTATGGTTTTGTAGCATCTTGCATGGAATGTCCATTTCCTCCATAGCAATATTGTATTCATTTTCATAATTTCTATTTATAGCATATTTATGAAATCTCATGAGTTTACTTTCTTTCATATTTCTACATCTTGTAATTACCATATCCCATTGTGATATACCTTAAAAGCTAACAGTGGTACTAGAGACACAGTAGATCTATGTGAAAGGTGAGTGTGGACAAAAAATGATTAATTGCATTAACATTAAAACTTAGGTTACATAGATTAAATAGGCAGTAAAACCTATTTGAGAAAGAAATGGGGAAAGGAGAAATTGGGGGAAAGGAAATATGAATAGAATTCTCTTGCCGCCCAAATGTTTTCGTCCACTGTCGTCCAGGTAAGGTAAAAGTTAAGTTACCTTTACCCAAGGTAAAAACAATTTTTTAACCTTTTACTAATGGTAATATTCCAACATTCTCCCCCTTAAAGTTGAGAGGACTAACTATATAGTCTCTCAGCTTTATAAATTGAGCTTTAGCCATGCCTTTGGTAAAGATGTCTGCTAGATTATCCAAAGTGCTACAATATTGAAGCTCAACTGTCTGTTGTTCCACCATATCTCTTATGAAGTGATACTTCATATCAAAATGTTTTGACCTTTTGTGGTGGATCGGATTATATGCCAACTGTATGGCACTAATATTATCACAATTCAGTTTGGTTGGACCAATTTGTTTTTTGCCAATCTCTTCAAGGATTTTCCTCAACCAGAGGATCTGAGTACTGGCATGAGTAATGGCTATGTACTCAGCTTCTATAGATGATAATGCTACAACAGATTGCTTCTTGGAACTCCAAGTTATTAGTCCTGAACCTAGACTAAAATAGTTCCCTGATGTAGATTTTGTGTCATCTATATTACTGCCCCAATCGTCGTCACTATAACCAAATAACTTCACAGAGTTAGACTTGTGGTAATGGATTCCAAAATCCAATGTACCTTTTACATATCGTAAAATTCATTTGGTTGCTTGTAGATGCAGCTCGGATGGGCATGCCATAAATCGTGATACAAGAGAAACAACATACTGTATATCTGGCCTAGTGTTGGTGAGAAACATTAAACTCCCAACCATGCTTCTGAAATTGGTCAAGTCAACTTTTGGTGCTCCATCTTCTTTGCTTAGCTGGATTCCATGTCCAGTTGGTGTTGCAACCGATTTGCACCGTCGCATATCAAATTTCTTGATCATTTCATGAGCATATTTCGTTGACATATGAAGATCCCATTCTTTGATTGATGTACTTCCATTCCTAGGAAGTATCTCATTAATCCGAGATCCTTCATCTCAAACTGATTCATCATGGAGTTTTTGAAATCCATATTCATTTTATTATTACTACCCATGAATATTAGATCATCCACATATAAACAAACTATGAGGATATCTACTCCATTTTTCAGGTAGTATAGTGTTGGTTCACTCTTGCTTTTTGTGAAACCATATTTGCTGAAATAGCCGTCAATTCGTGAGTACCATGCTCTTGGTGCTTGCTTGAGGCCATAAAGTGCTTTTTTTAATTTATAAACAAGGTTCTTTTTTCCTGGTTCTTGGAAACCTTGAGGTTGTTGAACATACACTTCTTCTGTCAAGTATCCATTTAAAAATGCACTTTTCACATCCATGTGTTGAATTTTCCATCCTTTATGGGCTGCCAAGGAAAGAACAGTTCTTATTGTTTCTTGTCGAGCAACTGGAGCAAAGGTTTCCTCATAATCTATTCCATATTTCTGAGTAAAACCTTTAGCTACTAATCTTGCCTTGTGCCTTTCAATGCTTCCATCAGCATTGAATTTGGTCTTATAGACCCATTTACATCCAACACATTTTTTTCCCTTGGGAAGCTTCACAAGCTCCCAAGTATCATTTTTTTTAATTGAGGATATTTCCTCTTCCATGGCATCTTGCCATATATTTTCAGTGCATGCTTTTTCATAGCTAGAAGGTTCTAGCTGTGCAGCAGCCAACAAATAATAATTGACTACATCACCCCTTGGTTCATGAGATTCATCATCCCCTGACATTTGAAGATTTTCAAGTCTTGACAAAATGTCATCCATCTCACTAGCTTGACTCCTAGTGTATCTTTGTTGGAAATTCCTATCCAACATTTGAGTAGATGGATGACTCTGTAGTATGCGCTTTCCTCTATTTGTCTCTTTCCTTTGAGAAACTGAATCAATATCCATCGGGCTTGGAGTGCTTACTAATCTTTGAAATCGTTTTGGAGAATTTGGTGGTGCCAACAAAGAAGTCCCTCTTGGACTTGGTGTACCACTTGATGTACTAGATGAAGTTTCCTGATGTGGAATTTGTGGAGGAGGACTTTTTCCACTGCTTTTCTTGGGTTGTACCAATGTGGGAGGTACTAATGTAGAACTGTTCGAATTAGAGTCAAAATCAACAATTTTTTTATGACCCCATTCTCCCCCTTCATCAAAAATTACATCCCTGGAGATAATGATTTTATGTGTCGTGGGATTGTACAATCTATACCCTTTGGTTGAATCACAATACCCTACAAAAACACATGCTTGACTCTTTGGATCAAGCTTCTTTCTTTTCTCCTCAGGAATGTGTGCATAAGATAAAGAACCAAATACTCTGAAATGTTTGACATTTGGTTTCTTACCGTACCATCCTTCATAAGGAGTGATACCATCTAAACTAGAAGTCGGACTTCTATTTAGAATATATGCACATGTTCTCACTGCATCTGCCCAATAGCTTTTTGTGAGATGTTTTGCCTAAAGCATTGTTCTTGCCATTTCAACAAGGGTGCGGTTCTTTCTCTTAGCCACATCGTTCTGCTGTGGGGTATAGGTAGTGGTGAACTGCCTTTTTATCCCATTTTGCTTACAATAATGAAGAAATTCATTTGAGGAGTACTCTCCTCCTTTATCAGTGTGAAGACATTTGACATAGTAGTCACTTTGCTTTTCTACATTATTTTTGAAGTCTATGAAGCAATCAAATGCTTCATCTTTGTGTTTCAAAAAATAGAGCCAACACATTCTAGAATAATCATCTATGAATGTTAGAAAATAAGAATTGTTTCTAAGACTTTTTGTTTGCATTGGACCACAGATGTCTGAATGTACTAGCTGAAGAGGATAGCTTGCTCTCCACGCTCGGCCTTTTGGAAACTTTGTTCTGGAGTGCTTTCCCAAAGCACATGCTTTGCATACCTTTTTATGTTCGGAATTTTTGGTAGTCCTGTCACCATAGCTTGTGATATTAACATTTTCAAGCTAGCGGAATTGATGTGACCATATCTCAAGTGCCACAATTCACTTGGATTTGTAATAGCAATGTTTGCAAGTTGAGCTCCCCCTGGCTCACCAAATTTTAGAGGGAACAACCTATTCTTTGTCATAGGTACTTCTGTGATGATCCGGTTACAATTGTTTTTATCAAATATTGTACATTTGCTTTCATCAAAAACTAATTTGTAATGCTTCTCCATCATTTGGCCAACACTTAACAAATTGTGTTGTAGTTGTGGAGTATAGTATATGTCATTCACATTTTTAAGGCCTTCTTTTGTTGGAACTGCCATAGCTCCAATGCCTTCAACTTGCAAAGATTTATTATCCCCTAACTTAACATGAGATTTGTAATTTGAATCTAATGTAGCAAAGAGATTTTCTTTGCCACTCATGTGGTTGGAGCAACCAGTATCCAAAATCCATGTATCATTTAGATTTTGATCTAGTTGTCCATAAGAGAGAAAAAGGTTTTATGGACCTTCTTCTTCTCCGTAGAATGAGCCATATTGACTGCTTTGATCTTTTGAAGACTTTGACCAGCAGTCACGAGCGAAGTGACCTTGTTTCCCACAGTTGAAACAAGCTGTTTTAGTCTTGTTACTTCCTCGTCCTTGACTTCCACAGGTTGCATTGCCTCTTTGGTTCTGATTGGCTCCTTTATTTTGATTTCCACCTCTGTTTTGATTACCTCCTCTGTAGGAGTTGCTTTGGCTCTTGCCTCTTTGTTGTTGTCCTCTACCTCAGCCTCTTCCTTGTTCTTGTCTTGCAGTTTCATTCGAAGTGAAGGCTTTGTCATCACCTCCATAGCTTGTTGAAGGGGCTCCTTGAAGTCGCTCTTCATGTGATGTTAATGATCCAATAAAACTATCAAATGTAAGAGTAGAAAGGTCTTTGGATTCTTCAATTATGATAGCAATGTGATTCCACTTAGGAAGAAGTGTTTGCAACACTTTCTTCACAATTGTTTCATTTTTTGTGTCTTCACCTAAAGTTTGCATCATATCAACTACTGCTTTGACTCGTACACAGTAGTCTCCGACTCTTTCATTTTCCTTCATTCTGAGATTTTCAAAATCTCTTTTCAAATTCTCAAGCCCGACTTGCTTTACTTTATCACTTCCTTGGATTCCTTCTTTCAAGGCATTCCATGCATCTGTAGCAGTTAAGTAAGATGCAATTCTAGGAAAGATACTAGGATCTAATGTTGATTGAAGATGGTATAAGGCAAAAGAATTATTTTTCTATGCATATTTGTAGATATTCTTATCATTTGCACTTAAAGTAGTCCAATTTTTTGGAGCAATGTATCCGTCTTCAATAATATCCCATAGTCCTTTTCCAATGAGTATTGTCCTCATCTTGATGGACCAGTACTCATAATTATCCCCAATGAATTCGAGAATTGGTAGATTATTATGTGATCCCATTATTATCTACTAAAACAAGAAACCTCTCTTTTATAGTCTTATTGCAAAAAGACTTTACAAACTATCAAGCCCTGCTTGATTTACAATCATAAACAACTCACACTTGTTGTTCAGCAATTACAAAATTGTCAGCGATTTGTTCATCATCGTCACTGATCAATATTATTTCAGGAGAAGGAGGTTGAAGGATTTCAACTGAATTACTATAATGAGTATATTCGGATCCTTGTGAAGCAATTGCAACTGTGTCGGATTGTTCAAATCTACTGCCAAAGGAGTTATCTTCTGAATCTGCTTCGTATCCTTGATCAGGATTTCTCTGGTGTGCAATAACCGCGTTTTGCAACTGTGAAAAAACTATATTAAGTCCTAGTGTTTTCACGTGCCTATCAAAGTTTTCAGGGTTTGTTTTCAATAACAACTTGCAGAGGGCATGATAACATCCATCCGATCTTATCATTTAAGAAAATTTCCCAGAAATTTTCTTTTACAAAGATTTCCTCTTAGGAAATAATAAAAAAAAATTAACTTTCAAAGTTTTTTTTTAAAAAAAACTTTACAATTATTTCCTCTCAGGAAATTTCTATCAACTTTGAAAAAAAAAAAAAAAATTTATAAAAAACTAATGAACAGATATTTCCTCTTAGGAAATTACACACAAAAAAAATTATTATTTTTTAAATTTAAACTATTCCTTAGTTTTTTTTTTTTTAATTTTAATTATCTATTGACCCCGTCGAGAGTCGATCCTGTGACCTCGCGGGTGTCAGGGCTGAGGGTAGCCACTGCGCTACCGGGCTGATCCAGGAGCAATGCGTGCTCCCCGCCCTTTAGCTTTCGTGTCGAGCGCGAAGCTAATGTTGGCTTCGCGCTTCGACGCGAAGCTTGATTTTACTTGGGACTTTAGTCCCACATCGCCCGTAGGGCGATGTAAAAGCTCTTTAAAAAGAGCTAAGCACATAAAGTGCTTTGACTGCCTGTGGGCAGTCACTAACGCCGTAGGATCCTTTTGCCACCGATGCACGTGTGGATCGCCATGTCACCACTCCTCGGGCCGTGCACCAGTGCCACGTCACCACACCTCATGGATCGCCATGTCACCACTCCTCGAGCCACATGCCAGTGCCACATCACCACACCTCGGGCCGCACGCCAGTCACACGTCACCACGCATCACGCCACATCAATCTCACACCTCGAGAATCGTGCACCACGTCAACAGCACCTCGAGAATCATGCAAATCTGTTGCTCCTGTGGGCCACTTTGTCCAGCTCCTCCAACGCCTTGAGAAACATGTCGAACTGCTCCTACGGGCTGCCTCAGGATTCGTTCTACCTTGACTTTTGCGGCTACCTCGGGATTCATGCCGCCGCCTCGAACTACGGGCCCCACCACCTCGAGAATCGCATCGCTCTGATACCAAATGTGAAAGGTGAGTGTGGATGAAAAAGGATTAATTGCATTAACATTAAAACTTAGGTTACATAGATTAAATAGGCAGTAAATAACCTATTTGAGAAAGAAAGGGGGAAAGGAGAAATTGGGGGAAAGGAAAGATGAATAGAATTCTCTTGTTGCCCAAATGCTGCCGTCCACTGCCGTCCAGGTAAGGTAAAAGGTAAGTTACCTTTACCCAATGTAAAAACAATTTTTTTAACCTTTTACTAATGGTAATATTCCAACAATCTAGTCATAGTAGGTTAACAGTAATACCACCATTATTATTGAGTCTGAGTTTTTATCAACCTAATGCACCATTGGACCAGTCATTGTCAAAAATTCTTAGAAGAGTCTAGGTGGTAGAATTATGGAGAGTCACAAGTAAAGACTGAAAGAAATATTAGTTTCAAAAAATACTGAGATTGTATTTGACTAGAGTCTCTCCATAGAGTTATAGGAAAACTCGTGAAGACCAAGACTCAATATTCAATCCATTAGATTAATAGATCATCTAGTGAAGATCATCCAGAATATCTGGAACTTGGTAACTATTACCTAAAGGTTCTTTTTACTACAGGGAACTAACTCTTACATGATTGGGACACCTCCTAGAATAGAAAATGAGGAGATTCCAACTTTGTTACTCGAAGGTCATAGTGCCTTCATAGTGCAAAGATTATATGTTGTAAAAGAAAAATGCTACAGAAGATACTTTAGGATAAAGAGTCATAGTGAATACTAGAGATTGAAGATCTCTATCGGTAAATTCAACTTCATAGAAGAAAAGGCCAGAGAAACCTTAATCAAAAAAAGGCCACAAAATCCTTAATATAAAAGAAAATGCCATAGAAGCCTTAATCTAAAAAAGTCCATAGAAGCCTTGATCCTTAAAAAGACTTTATAAGAGAGTGCCTAATTTAGAAGCAGATTTAGATTTTAGTACTAATCATTTATTGCAAGAAAAAGGAGATCCAGTGAAGTTTGGAAACTTCCTACATCAAAGTTAGGAAGAGTATTTACTTTAGAATCATCCAACACCTAAAGCAAACTTGAAGTTGAAGATCTCATTGAATAAACTTCCATTCTTGGAAGGATGATAAGGACTAGGAGGGCCCTTTTCAGATCCAAAAGTAGCAGAATCAAGAGATCCAACCAGAATTTTGAAGAAGAATATCTCTAGGAAGACCAAAGCAATTACAGAATCGAAGACCTAGGAGATGTCTCAAGGAAAAATGCTTGGAGAAGCCTTGTTGCTAAAGCAAGATCATCAAAGAGTTTCTAGAAGAACTCATTGGAGAAATTCTCCATCAAGGAGAAACTTTCTCACAAGGGAAATACTTGGGACAATTATTGTCATCTAACAATAAACCCAATCAGGAGAAGAAGAATTGGCAAGGAGTGCCAAAGAAGATACATAATAACTTAAGCTATTCAGAGTCTTGAGAAGAAGAAGATCATGCTTGAAGTCATAATTTGACAAGAATACTAGAAGAAAAAAGGTGTTTGTCAAATCTGAGAGACTAGAGGATTGCCCAAAGATTTCTCTAAATCCACAGTAGAAAGGAAAAGACCAAATCACCAAATCCCTAGGCTCATGAAAGTAATTTTGAGACCTCTTTTTTTTGAAGGATGAGCTACTTGGAAAAACTTATAAAATTTATAGAAAGAAATAAGCCCGATCTAGATTCTCTTCAAAAGCTATCAAAAAGGTAATCAATTACTATTGTAAGTGAATTCATTATTCAGATTACTCAGTAGATTTTTTAAAGCACCTTATGCTAGATTAGAAATTACAGAGGAAGATTGTGTTATAAGTCTTAAAATAAGTGCAAAAAGGAAATTTCTTTTCAAGGTCCATTTGCACATTAATTTAGAGTTGATTATATTACAGAATTACAACTATCTATCAACTACCTATCTTATATCTTGAAAAAGAAGATTATATCCTACAATTATGTTTGTAGTGAAATTTGCAAATTATATTTGAAAATTTATAGTGGAATTGTTAAGATCATGTTTAAGAAATCAGTGGAGCAATAAGGTGAATTTATTATTACCATTTATAGTGCATATATTAAGCTTTATTCTAGTTAAACTATTAACTAGTTGCTCTATATTTGTTTGTGTTGATTAAGAAGCACAAAAATATCTGCAGCACTTTAGTGGCCAAAAGAAGCCACCATTACAAGCAGAAAGGTAGAGTATAAAAACCACCATTGAAATCCTTGAAGGAAGCCTCAAATAGAGACCTTAGAAGTCTCAAGATTGAAGGAGAATAGAAGGATTATTTCAAGCACAAAGTGCAGGAATCATCATTTTCAATAGCTTAGATTGACTATATTTTTTTTGGTATAAGGTAGAGGTGGTTATAAGGTCCACAAACCTTTTACATAGTCAAAATTGGTTGGTTCTAGCATCAAGCCCGTATAATCAAACTACAAAATGAATCTTTCTAAGACCCACATTAAGCCATACTTAGAGTCCACAGTCCTATACTTGTCGCTTGACTATTCAGGATAAAACAAAACCAAACAACACCTAGCATTTACTAATACCACTAGGTTGATGTACTATACACTTGTCACCTCCCAGGCCCCAGCAAATGGGATGCCTTTTCTGCCTAATTCCATCTATCGGATTACTCATCATCAACCCCTCTGATCTCCTGATGCTCTAACAGGTTTGATCTTAGCTTTTCTCTAGAAGCCAACACCAATAGTTCTTGAGGGAAGTTATCCTTCCAAATTTGCATCTCCCTAATAGAAACTGCAATATTTGCCATTAGATCCGCCGCCTGGTTCCCTTCTCTAAAGGTGTGTTGGATTCGGGCATTAACCAAATGAGATTTATGAATCTTTGCTTCTAGGATAAGCTCCAAGATGGTCCAGCTGGGGTCTTTATCCTCCTTAATTGTCTTCATTATATTAAGTGAATCCCCTTCAAAGATAACTTCCTTATAACCCTCAAGTCTAGCAATTCTCATTGCCTGCATGCAGGCTCGAGCTTCTGCAAAATGATTTGTTTGAGTTCCCAAAGGCTCTGCAAAGGCAAGGACCACTTTTCCTTCCTCATTTCTCGTAACTCCTCCCGCTCCCTACGACCCCGAATTTCCTTTAGTTGCCCCGTCAAAATTAAACTTAACCCACTTTTGTGTGGGGGGTATCCACTTGACACCATCCCGTGGTTTGGTTATAATGTCTAAGTCTAGAAGTTCCTCTCCCCAGTTCTGCAAAATCCTCCTTTCCCTTAGAGACATGGTCTCATTTTTGAAGAAGAAAGTTTTCCAGTTTTCTTTCAAAGCTCTGATTATTTTATTACCACATAACCTGGGATATTTCTTACGTCCTTTAAATACTCTCTTATTTCTCTCATTCCATATCCCCCATAAAAAATGGGGTAAGTTGAGCTTCCAGAGCCAAGTCAAAAGTTTTGCCTGGAAGGGGGAAGCCCACTGTATGCAGAAGCCAGACATGCTATTTGGACAGACCCAATCTATATGAAATTTGGACAGGATCATTTGGAAGACTGTACAAGAAAATTCACAAGTTAGAAATATATGACTTACAAATTCTATCGCTTTCTCACACAAGATACATCGATTGATGAATTGGAAACCTCTCCTTTGTAGATTATCTGTTGTCAGAATCTTATTTTGAACTGCCAACCAAAATAAGAAAGCTATTTTTGGGGTTAAATTATTTAACCAAATAATAGAAGTCGAAGTCCAACCATTGAATCCTGAGTGGATTAACTTATAGGCAGTTTTTACTGAATAGATCCCACTTGTAGTTTTGCCCCAAATCGCCTTGTCTCTTCCTTCCCCAGGAATGATCGAGAACACCCTTAAAGCATCATTGATTTTGGTTAGGGCCACCTTCTCTTGCTCTGATAGATTATGAACTATGATTTTCTTCCAAGAGGAATTTTCCTGTGCTACAACAATAAAATCCCCTACTTTTCCTCCCATTTCCTTCGAAAGTTTATGTTGGAGGACCTGAAGGTCTAAGTTATCTTTCAAAGGAGCCTCTTCCAACCACGGGTCTTGCCAAAAGTCCACTTGTCTTCCATTACCAATACTCCATCTGATGCCTTTCCTGACTACCTCCCGACATTCGAGCAAACAATTCTAGAAATAGGATCCTCTAGGGAGATTATCAGCTTTCAGGAAGTCATGATTATTTTTTATATATTTTGCCTTAAGAAGTTTTATCCATCCCAATTGATCATTATTGATAAATCTCCATACCTGTTTTCCAATCAGAGCTTAATTCATTTCTTTCATTCTCTTTAGCCCTAGGCCTCCCTGATCCTTGCTTGCACACACCTGATTCCATGCTACCAACAAAATTCTCTTTCTCTCCTCTGAACCTGACCATAAGAAGTTGCGTTGAATTTGCTCCAATGTAGCTCGGACCTTTGTAGGCATTCTAAATAGAGACATGCAGTAAATTGGAATGCTTTGTAAAGTAGTTTGAACTAATAAGGCTTTTCCTACGGAGCTGAGAAGGCTGCCCTTCCACCCTGCTAACTTTTTGGAGATCCTGTCAATGACTGAGTTCCACAATGTAGCCTTCATTCTTCCTTCAAACATAGACATGCCTAGATAAGTTGCTCGTAGAAGCTCCTTTCCACAACCGAAGAGGTTAGCTATCCTTTCCTCCCTCCCACTAGGTGTGTTAAAGAAATAGATGCTACTCTTCTTATAGTTTATGTACTGTCCTACTTTTGTCTCATACTTGGTTAGAATTCTCTTCAGCTTCTTAGCCTGAGGCACTGAGGCTTTGGACACAATGATTGTATCATCAACAAACTGTTGGTGAGACACTGGCTCTGCTATTGAGGCTGGTTTGAAACCTTCCAATCGAACATCTACCATCGTTGCTGAAATGTTCCTACCCAATGCTTCCGCTAAAATAATAAAGTATGGAGACAAAGGATCTCCTTGTCGCAACCCCCTTTCACTCTTAAAGTAACTGAAGGGTGACCCATTCACCATGACAGAAAATCTTGTAGTAGAGATACAACTAAAAATCAACTTAATCCACTGGGGACAGAAACCAAACTTACCCAAAATCTTGGTGAGGAACCGCCATGAGACCCGGTCATAGGCTTTATTCATATCAAGCTTTAGTAACATACCTGCTTCCTTACTAGCCACCATTGAATGAATAACCTCATGAATTGTGATGATACCATCCAGTATTTGTTGCCCTTTCACAAAGCCTCCTTGGTTCATATCAATGATGAAAGGAAGGATAACCTTCAGCCTATTGGCAATTGTTTTTGTGAGAATCTTCATCAGAGTGTTACATAAACTGATAGGGCAAAAACTAGAAAATTCCATTGCTCCCACTAGTTTAGGGATGAGGACTAAAAATGTAGCATTAACTCCTAGAATTTCCATATCCTTTTGAGCCTCAATTATAGCTTCCACTACATCATTGCCTAGGATATCCCAAAACTTCTGGAAGAAAGTTGCGGGGAAGCCATCCGGTCCTGGGGAGCTGTTACCATCCATGTCAAAAACCACCTTCTTGATTTCTTCCTTTGTGAAATGACTAAGTAAGAATCCATTAAGATTCTCGCATTACGAGGGGTGGAATGGTTGCCAACAGAGAGTCCTCTTCTTCAATAGTCGGATTTACATCTTCTAGCAATGATTTAAAGTACTCAACTACTTCCCTCATTATGACTTCCATATCATTGGTGTTAGACCCATCGGCCATCTTGATCTCCTTAATTTTGTTAGTACTCCTATCGCGAAGAGTAGAGACATGGAAGAACTTTGTATTTCTGTCACCCTCCTTTAACCAACGCATTCTGGATTTCTGCCTCCAAAAGGTTTCTTCAAATCCTAGCATCATGTGGTATTCGGCTAACAGCTCCGTCTCCTGGTTTCTCAGATCCTCTGTAAGCTGCTCTGACTTCAGCTTCTCCTCTAGTTCATTGATCTTGTCTTTTAGTTCTACCTTTTTAACAAAAATATTGCCAAAGGAAGTTTTGTTCCACTCTCTAATGGTAGCCTTCACATTCCTTAGTTTACATGCCACTTGGGCCAGTTTCAAACCATTATACTTTTTGTCCCACCATTGGACAACCAGATCCTTGAGATCCTGATGTTGTAACCACATAAGTTCGAATCGAAAGGGTCTTATGTATCTTTTCTTAGAGTCCTCCCCTGTTTCCCACAAAATTGGGTTGTGATCAGACTCGATTCTTGGGAGTGCCATTAATGAAGAGTCTCCAAACCTCTCCAGGAATTCTTGAGAAAGAAGAAACCTATCTAATCTGATCTGAATTTGGTTTTCCTTCAATCTTTTGTTAGACCATGTATAGGAGAATCTACGCAGGTCCACATCCATCAGCTCATGTTGCTCAAAAAAATCTCTAAACTCATAGATATCAGTAGTTATTCTTTGAGAGCCCCCCAATTTATCTGCAGGATTAAGGTAGCAATTGAAATCCCCTGCCACAATCCAAGGGTAGTTTGGGACTGTCTCCCTCAATTCAGCTAGCTGACTCCAAAGAACCCTTCTCAGTCCCTGTCTAACTGGAGCATATACATTCATTAAGATCCACTCTTCCTGCGTGGTTTTATCCACACATAAGAGACAAATAAACCAACTAGACATCAGAATCACTCTACTATCAATCACATTCTTGTTCCATATAACCAGCAACCCTCTTGCTATTACAATGGCCTCTTGGCCTACTAATTAAGCTTCTCGCCAAGTCCTATTCTTAAAAGGAATAACTCTACTCTCCTCCATTTTAGTTTCTTGCAGTAAAATCATATCTGGTTTGTGTTCTTGTCTAAGAGCATACAAAGCTCTTATTTTTGCAGGATTACTCCCGTGAATATTCCATGAAAGAATCTTCATTTATGGGCTTTGGATCCTCGAGCCTTCACCCCAAAGAGCAATACTACTTGAGTGCCATTAGCCACTCCTCGCTCTGCTTCTTTCTGCCTTAAGGCAGCATTGCTAGGTTTCCCTCTTCCTACCGAGCCATATCCCCATACATCCGCTCTAGGTTGGGGTTCCTTGGGATTCAATTGGCTTCTAGTAACCATCTTGGATAGGTCAATCTTGGTCTTTGGGGTAACAATCTGGCTTTCTAGGTTAACTGGTCTTTCTGACAGTGGAGATGATTTCGTGCTCTTAGCTTCTTGATTAGTAGATTCTTTTTTCCCTGCTTTGGGGTTACACTTATCTTGGTGGTTCACCTCTTCCTCCCGAGTATCCTTGCCTGTATTATTAGTTTCCTGCTCCTTCCTCTAATTTTTCTCCTCTAAATCCTTCTCTTGAGTCTCCTCTACCTCAATTTCCACTTCTTGGCTATCCATCTGATCTCCCTTCAGATGATTTAATGCATCAAAATTGTTCTCCACTGGGATTTTGATCTCCATGGAATTTCTTCCCATAAATTCCTCTGTAGTACATGGGACCACTTCCACCGAGCCTCCATAGGCCTCCTGTATTACCCAATCAAACTTACTTGCCCTGGGGTGTTGATCTATGGGGTTCTTTCCTTTGTGATTTGGCTCTGAGGCATGCTATATCATCTTAGGATTAGGTTGAGCTTGAGGGTTCCCATAAAAGGGACCAGCTCCCCTATGAGAGGGTTTTGGGGCATAGGTATTTTTTGGAGGAGGGTTATAACATTGCCTCTTGCTTACAATAGGGCGAACAGGGTCTCTGATATTCGGATTTCGAGCTCCATGTCCTTGAGGCCCATGTTGGGTAGGAATGGAGATCTGCGGGGGAGGGATATTATTCTGGGTTTGAGGAGTAGTATTTTGGAGTGGGGGTTGGTTCTTGGAAATGCAGTGGATACCCTGGTGCCCTACCTTCCCGCAAACACTACACTTAAAAGACATATTTTCATATTCAAAGACCTGAGTATGAAGGCCAAACATAGACGACAATATAATGGATTTAGGGAGCTCTTTACTCAGGTCCGCCAACACACACATGCAAGTAGAAAGGACTCTTGTTTTGCTCAAGGTTGCAAGATCAATAGCTATTAATTCTCCAATCTCTGTAGCTATCCCAACCAAGATTTGTTCATTCCAGAAAAGTAGAGGTAATCCCGGAATCTTAACCCAAATAGGAGCCAAATCCAAAGACCTGAGTCTAGGGGTTGAAATCGGGGGACCAACGCTTCAGATACAAGCCCCTTTTCCCAAAAAACCAAGGACCTCCTTGGAGAGTCCTTTCCATGTCCTGTTCACATTGAAATGTCACCAAAAGAAAACTCTTGGGTAAAGCCTTAATCTTCATACCGGCCCTTGGCTGCCATTTTTGGACGGCCCATCTCCTTATGACTTCCAATTCCGGCCTCACCCCCATAAATTTTGCCACCAAAGATGTTCTACCCTCCATAGCCACATGCTGAGCTAAGGTATCCGGGACGTGCAACCTACCATTGACAGATTTTAGATTAACACAAGAATCGGATAATTTTTGCTTATCGCGAAGAGCATTAAGATATGAAGGTCTCCAGTTGCTAGGTTTCTCTTTGTCTCCTTCCTGGGTCTTCCTTTGATCCTGATGCACAGAGTCCTGGTCCCCCTTAGAGAAATCTTCAACCGCATCCGCCCAACGCCCTTGGACCGGTTCCAAAAGAACTTCCTTGTCCACATCCTTCGCCTGGGGGCCTACTATCTCACCAGAGCCCCCACCTGTCGTGTCTACTGATCTGCCCTCCAAAGCCCCACACATAGGTTTTGTTTCCCCTAGACCTCCCACTCCTCCTCCTTGCTGCTCCATCCGTCACAACTTGCTGCCTCTAAAATTTGCCATTTTTTTTTTTTTAGGGCCAAAATTTTTGTGGCCGCTACAGTGCATGGGCTGCTACAGTGGTGGCTGCTACAGTTTGTAGGCTTCTATAGTGTCGGCTACTACAGTGGCGAGTGCCTCCAATCTCAAGTTCAAACCCCTAAGAGACAGAGAGATGCTGCTCCAATGAGATAATTTTTCAGAGCCAATCCACTACACAAAACCGAATCCAGTGAAGTACGGGAAATAAATCTGCCTGTGAATGGTGCTCCGCCTACACGTTAGAGATCGTCCAATCATGGAATCTCTGAAGGATTCCGTTGCCCCGAGCATTGACGTCGAATGGTCATGAACACCAGATATTGAGATCTTCGAGGGAGAAGCCCCTACCAGCATAGACTTTCATGTTGTACCGTTGTGTTTGACAGTGAAAAATGGGCCACAGAGGACCCGCCATTGGCCATGGAAAAATCTTCACAGCATTCTTTTGGTGAGCTGTTTGTTTTTGCAGAACACAATCACACAACAGTTATAATCACGGTCATTGCATTGCCATAGCTTAGATTGACTGTCATCCAAAAGAATCAAAAAGGATTATAACAATTCTTTATTTTAGGTAGAATAACTACATATTATAAAATGTACCTTCTTTTTTCCTTGAAATAACAAAGGCATTACCATTTACAGTGGGCAGAAGGACGTTCTTTATCTAACATATTTGTGGCCAAGGCAAAGAGCTATCCAAAGCTCACATAAGTAGTAGATTTACAGCCAAGAGGAAGAGCTACCAGAGAGCTCGCACATCCTTGTCCAATATATTTGCAACTAGGAGAAGGATCCCATACAAATATCATAGTTGCAACCAAATAAATAGCTACCAAAGAGCTCACATGTCCAAGAGTTGAGGTGTTTAAAAACACCATTTTTCTTTTGTTAGAATCATCCCTATAAGGCAACGCATCACTTGCAACAGTGGAGCCATTGGAAGAATATATTAGCACTCATGCTTACATAGAAAGAAGGATAGTATTTAATGACAAATTATCTACATAAAATATGAAGCATTGGTTGTTATAACCAGTGACAAAGGAAGGAAGAAATTTGTATAATAAATTTGCAAACAAGTGTATAAAGAGGAAGCTATATCTAAGGTGTCCATTGAAGTGAACGTCCACCAAGAGAAGAGATTGAAGGTGTGTCATAAGATCATGAAGCTATCCAACTATAGTCGTTCGTTCTCCTCTCCAAGCCAACTTGCAAAAGAAATTTTGCATACAAAGAAACATAGTAATCTCATGTAGGGTGCAAATATAAAGGAGAAATTAGGGTTGCTTGGAGAGTTAGAAAGAAGGCTTGCATGCACAAACCACTTGGTATGAACTCTCTATGTCTCCCAATGTTCAAGAACTTACCTAAAGGGAGTTACACTCAATTGGAGGGAGTTAATATTCATTGGAGGTTACCACCAACCTCATCATTACCGAAGGAACATCTCATTACCAAAGAAACACTCACTACTGAAGGAATATTCATCATTACCAAAGGTAGCTGGCTCATAACACTTTGTGTGGCACTTGTCACAAAGCCCATCCTTCTTAATATGTCAATCTGGGAGATTGAAAGACACAGTACCAGAATGCAACCAAGCAAAGCAAGAAGTATTCAAACCTATTTAATGCATCAAGGTGAAATGTCTATACACCATCAATGATGTAAGAAATATATTAAAGATTATATCATAAAGCCAATATTTGGAGAAGCCCATCAAGAGATATTCAAAGCTACCAAATTTTAGAAGTAAATTATCGTCAATCGAGAGATAAGTTTACACCGATCAAAGAGGACTCTGAATTGCCCATAAGTGTTATGTAGCAGGTAGCTATGGATCTATCGACGTGCAAAAATGAGGAGCAATTGAGGTAAAATATTTATGCTTGTCTTAATATAAGATTTATGGAGTTATAAGGAAATATATTTTTATTAAAAAAGCATACTTTAGATTTGTTATTATTTGCAAAAGTTAACAAGGAGAAATAAGGGATATAATTATTGTTAAATAACTTGCAAATATTATCTTCTAATTTTCCAAACTTGGGAGTTATAAGGAATACAACATCAACTTAGAAATTGGAAATTAGAAAACATTAAATCAATCAAAGAGGGGTATTTAAAAGAGGTTTATTAAAAGTCTTCAAAAGTTGGATTTTTATAGTGTTGTCTTAAAACACTTAAATAAAGAAAAAGAAATCCCAAATTCAAAACCTCTTCAAAGAATTGAAAATAGTGCTTAGTTCAATAGGAATAATAAGGAGATAGAATTTTTTTTTGTATTTACAAAATCAACTTAAACTTGAAATATAATTTACGAAAGCACTATATTGATAATACATCCTATCCAAAACATCCTAGTGAGTCATAATGCATTCTATAAAACTTGGTAATATTAGCATCAATAAAAAATTATCAAGTTCTAAATTTATTGGGTAGATGTAAGCTTGCTACAAAACCTAAAACTTATTAGGTTTACTCTCATCAATTAAGGAGCTATAATAAAGACTACAATTCTATTTTAAACCTCTCCAAATGGGTAAATGAATGTCATACAATGAATGTAAAACTTGCTTCAATAGGAACCAGTTCACAAATCATGAACACATGTGGTATATTGACTCTGGATCCAGTCATCATATGATAGAAAATGTACAATGGTTTGACTATCTTGAAATTGTTAAAGGTTACAGACTAGGAATTGCAGACAGTCAAATGTATTCAATACATGGATTTGGATGTGTAACACCAAGCAAATAATTTCTAAATCTTCTACTATAGAAAGTATTGTATATTCTTGTATTAACATTCAATCCCATCTTAGTAATTAAATTAGTAGAAAACCACTATATGATTAACTTTGGATATATGGATGGGATCAATACATTTCTCATTATGAATCAAGAAGGCATAAAATTTATAGGTTCAATTCATGAAAATACCTACATACTAGACTCAATGGAAAACACGCAAGATATTGTGATATTTCAAAAATATGCTAACATATTTACAGAGGAATGGGTTGAAGAAAATGAAGAACCAGTACACCAAAAAATAAAGCACATAAGGATCAAAAATAAAAATATGAGAGGACAATTGCATTATGCCCTACTCATTCATCAATAATCAGAACCAGATGGAGATACTTGCAAAAGTGGCTAGATAGAAGAAAATGAATATGAATCTGAATAAGCCAAATATCATCCAATGAAGGAAGAAGCATCAACTCTAGAATACATAGATTACCTTTTGAACCTAAACACAAAGAATGCAGAGAAAGGATACAAAGTTTAATATAAAGATGAAGATCCATATTGAAGACCAAAAGTCTTCAATACCCAAATAATATAATATAGGTGGGTGTTAGATTTAGAGTCTATTACATCATTTGGATCATGTAAATATACCTTCCTAGGTACATAGTTAGGACATTAGATTACTTTAGGGTGAAGTTATCTAAAAACTTCATGCAATGTAATAAATGCACAAGTGTCAATGTGCAAGATGTCCCTTGCACAGCTAGGTAGAGTGTTGGCCAAGGAATTTATCTCCCATTATAAGAGACCCTCATTGTAAGAGTTTAATAAGTAAATTAGTAGGTATTAGTAGGAGTAGTGGGTGACTCCATTAGTGATGAGGCACATTATAGTTCTATAGCATCTTGCATATAGTGTCTATTTCGTCCATAACAATATTATATTTATTTCTATTATTTATATTTATCGCATATTTTGAAATCTTGTGAATTTACTTTCTTTCATATTTCTACATCTTGTGATTGCCATCTCCCATTATGATCTACCTCAAAATCTAACAACCATTACCCAACCTGGAGTGACCAATTGCATATAGGTGGTCCAGATCACATGAGTGGATCTAGAGGATGTATGTTAGTATCCTACCACTAGCGAGGCATGTGGTAGATGAGCTAAGAGATGCCTAGATTCTATGGTGACCCTAGAATCTACACCCAGGATAGGATGAGGATAGGGAGGAGCTAGCGAGGGTGAGGAGGATCAGGTGGTTGATGAAAAAGAGAGGGGATCTAGATATCTTTCAATTTGGTAGAATCCTATGATAGTTCAAGAATTTGTAGGGGATCCTGGACTTAGGATACTACTGGTATAGGAGGGTGTACCAAGATCCAATATAAGTCGAATGAGATCCTGATATGATGAGGTGGGTAGAGGAGGACTTGGATGATCCTCCTTACATGGATCCTAGGGTGGACAACATGGGAGTGGTCTTTGGATACTAGAGGTGGTATAGAGGAGTCATGCTCCAAAGGGTCTCCTATCCAGTACTAATATAGAGGTGCCAAGTGATGGGCTTAGACATGTAATGATAATTTCAAGAGGCTACTCATAGGACTATAGAGAGGGCATAGTAGGGTTAGGTAGCCTCAAGGCAAATATAGGCTCAATTTTGGGTGGAGATAGTGACGAATACCATCACTACCATAGGGATCAAGGAGGTCGGGACATCTAGAGTTGCCCCCACAATGGCTAGGGTACTACCAAGAAAAGTAGTGGGAGAGGCCTCTACATCAGCAACAGCTAGTCTAGAAAAATCCTTAGGTCAAGGGGACCCGAGGGGGGACATAGAGGCACTAAAAGCATAGGTAGCAACCCTTTAGAGGAATATGGACCTACTCCAAGAGCATAGGTCCAAGAGGATCAAGGTACTACAGAGTGCTTTGGTCACTACAAATGATAGAGAGGGATGCAACCTGAGCAAAGGTTGATCATCTTCAAGGAGAGATAAGCCACCTCGATATAGAGCATCAGAGGGCTCAAGTAGAGGGTATGGTTGTTGTTGGGAGTAGCTAGGCTAGCAACAAGATCCACCTACTACAGGAAAAACTCTAGATGATGGGGCAGAGGTTGGAGGTGGCCATATAGAGGGCTACCTTTTATGATACCATGTACTACCAGGTGGTTTCAAAGGGATAGTAGGTGGAACTCCCTCCATTCCTATAGTCAGATAGTAGGATATGATCTCAATCATAGATGGTATCTCAAACTGTAGATGTATCCCTACCTAGGCCAACCCCAATGGATGGGGTTGAGGAGACAGGATCCTAGAGCAAGATCTAGGGTTTGGGATGACTTACCAAATTTTTATTATGGCATACATCCTTTGGGATTATTTGAGTGTACCTGTATTGGATTGTGGTACACCAACTGGACATCTATGTATCTCTCTCCTCTTTGATTAATACTAAGTTACTTTTATTAATTTTGTGTGTGCTTTATGTGTTTGCTCTATTTAATTTTTGTTTATGATTGTGAAATGTATGATACTAACCTTGCAATGCATGAAGTATCTGAGTGGAAATGGGATGGATGCAATATGGAAGAAGAAAAATGAAAAGAACAAGAACAAGAAGGATAAGAATGAGAAGAAGAAGAAGAAGAAGGAGAAGAAGAAGAAGAAGAAGGAGAAGAAGGATAAGAAGAAGAAGAAGAAGAAGAAGAAGGTCAACAATCAAAAAATGAAAATGGGTGCTCAAAATATGAAGTTTGAATTAGCGTAGGTCATGGCAGACCAGTGTGACCAAATGTCATTAATCGAACACAAAAATGGAGCTAAACCTACTATGGGTGTAGCGCTCACTGAATATGATCAAATACTGGAGCATGGCCCATTATGGTGGTTGCTCACCATTACCTGCTATGGGGTAATTACCCATTAGGATGTATATCGTGACCTACTGAATTGACCATAGAGCTTATCCTATAATGGGGTGTTGAGCCTACTGAGTCAAGAGGAGTATAACCTAATAGGAAAAATATCCAATGAATGAAAGATACCCACTAGGATGTATGCTATCTTGTGTGGGGTGTAATATATAGATGAAGAAATGAATGAGTGCTACCCCTGATAGGGGTATGATGTGTGTAATATATGTGAGAGAAAAGTATTAGAAAATATTTTTTGTGATTGTGTGCAAATGCTAAGAAGAAAGCATATAATAACCATAAGAAGGTAAGAAAACATATATCCTTATCTAGGTAAAAAGATAGAAAAAATAAGAGATCATGAAAAGTGACAAGGACATATTTTTAAAAATAAAGTTATCATCCCTACGTGGGTAAGAATTATGAGAAAGATTAATACTTTCAAGTCCAAGGAAGATGAAAAAGCAACAAATATGAAAAGCAAGAAGAAGGGGAAGAAATACAAAGAAGAAGGAAAAAGACCTAGGGTGGGATTTTTATTAGGCATCATAACCCTAGTGAAAGTGCAATGCATGTGAGCTACAACCTAACTAGTTATTATCATATGTCATTATTATGAAAACCTCAAAAATCTATATGATCATGCAGCCATGCAAAATATGTCAATAAAGCGTACAGATTGAATTAAGTGTCTAGCAAACCATGCAAAATATGACAAGCAACAATGCGACTATGAGCAAGTAGATGGATGCAACAAGTTTAAAATGCATGTCTAAATGATGATTAATGTGATTTGATTTATTTAACAAGAAAATTGATAGTCAACACACATTTTGAATGTGTCACCTATCTTAACAAAGAGAATAGGTATACCATGAACTGTTTCATAAAATAAAAATCTATAAGTCAAGTCATCTCGATGATTAAAATCATGGAGAGGCTCCTTCATAGCTTTTACTTTGATAACCATAGCACGATAATCAATGCAATTTTGAACAAAACCATCATTCTTAACATAAGGAGGAGCAATCCCTAATTTTGTAAGATTCCTATAGGATAGAGAAATAGTATTTTCTATAATAAGAAGGCTTATTTTTCAAAAATATAGAACCAATCATATTACAAAACAATATCTCAGAATAATAAGGGGGGCCATCATCCTCATCACCCATTTTTAACTTTTGATGATCCACATATTCAGCAGAAGTCATAACATGATCATCATCGTTAAATGGTAAAGGTTGGTTTTTTTAGGTATGAAACCTATGCCACACCTCTCGAGATAGATTTCAACATCCAAGGGCTCTTGAATGCCTCTCTATTGTGGTACCATACCTTTACCTACATATCCCATACTAGATAGGTGGGTAATCATTGTAAAGGTAACAATGAGCGAATGAATGCTCAACGAGATAGGGATTGCTAACACGGATATTTTCTTCAAAGGTAGTTCCTATGAATATAAAGGTATACATGCCAATGTGTACAACGTCACCTTTCTTATAGGGTAATCCCATAGCCATTGGAGATGGTGGTAGCTTGGCTAGGTCTATAAGAGGCTCTTGAAAAACTGATTATCTAAATCCTATGATGAAATATTAATTTGAGGTTCCTCACTTATTTTAAAAAATTTCAATTATTTTGATATTTGAAATGAGAAACTTGGAGAAACAAATACTAAAAAATAAGGACAAAGGTCAAAATTAGATTGATCTCCCTCAACCATTGAACAATATTCAAATGGTCAATGATCATCTGGAATGGTGACAACCTATTTCTTAAATTCGAACTTCAAGCACTAATGAAGAGTAGAAGGGATGGCCTTCAGTGCATGGATCCAAGGACTTCTAAGAAGGATATTAAAATATGCAGGGCCATATACCACATAAAACAAAGTATCCAATATTTGAGGCCCAACCTTGAGAGGGAGTGATATGACACCACAAGATTCTTGGGACTCATTTTTGAAAGCTTTGATGATGATATCAGATTTTGTTAAGTCTTATTCTTTTAGACCAAATTTTTGAAACAAATGATAAGTGCACAAATTGAGGGAAGAACCATTATCAATAAAGATTTTTTTGATAAAAGTATCCCCAATGAGAGTTGTTATATAAAAATAATAATCATCTCATAGTTCTAAGGAAGGCTTTTGGTCATATGATAATGACATATGATGTATTCCAAGAGAACCTATGACATTAACCACAACACTAGGAGAAATATCTAGAGGAACATATTGTTGCTTTAGAAACTCTAACAAGGCTTCTCGATAGGTAGGAGAAGTTTGTAAGAGTTCTAAGATAGAAATTTTAGTTGGAGTACCAACTAGCTACTATTGGAGATCAAAGGAAACTTTGGGTTGGGGTTTCAATATCAAAGGTGGTGTACTTTTTTCTATATTCTTTCTTTGATTATTCCTCAAAACCAAAGTAGGTTGTGATGTAAAACTCATTTCTTGCTGAGAATGCTGAGTCGGTTGAACCTGAGCTTGTCTTCTCATAATGACCCCAACCATGCCAACCATGTTACTATTATGAGGCTCATTTTAGTAGGATATCTAATTAGTTGCTTATCAATCATGCTTCAGTAATGGATCCTTGAATATTCCCATATCTTGATTTTTTTTTGGTGTTTATCGAATAGAGGCTTGATTGTTTGATGACTAAGAATTCCCTATATCAATACGTCCTACATAAATTAAAATATTGAACCATATGTTTCAAATTTTTACAATAATTTGTCCAATGTCCTTCTACTCTATGATATATACAATTTTGCCCTGCCTTGTACCAATTATATGTAGTATTTGGTTATATTATGGGAGGTAAATCAATCATATTAGCTTCCAAAAGTTATTTTAAAACTGCTTCCATAGACATGTTAAGCTTTGTGAAATTCCTTTGTGGAGTGTTGGCAATTTTGGGTACCTTGGGTACATTGCTTTTGCTCTAAGTGTAGATGTTGTCATTGATGTCAAGAAGGTCTTGAAGCAATTTGCTTTGATGTCTCAGAATGTGTTTTGATGAAGGTTTCAGTTTGGACAGTGAGTTTCCAAGAAGATCAGTGTAGCCCAGTTGCAAAAGATCAAGAAAAAGACAATTAAGAAAAAGTATGCAGGCGGATGGAAAAACTGTCACGATTTCGTGACATGTTTTAGGAGAGAGAAAGTGCTGGCAAAACTATCGCGATTTCGCGACATGTTTTAGGAGAGAGAAAGTGCTGGCAAAACTGTCACGATTTCGCGACATGTTGCAGGAGAGAGAAATTTCGGGCAAAACTGTCGCGATTTCGCGACATGTTGGCAAAGAAGGAGAGCAAGTTGGAAAGTGTCACAATTTTGTGACATGTCGCATTTTCGTGACTCGAAAAGTGCAGGAAGGCAGAAAAGGAAAAGTGTCACGATTTTGCGACATAATGCAAGGAAGGTTGTATGGACAAAAAAGTGTCACGATTTCGCGACATGATGCTGAAGAGAGAGTCCACAAAGAGAACTGTCACGATTTCGTGACAAGTTTGAAGAGAGAGAAAGTTACATATAAAATATCATGATTTCGTGACATGCTACAAAGGTCGAGTTGAGGACTGTCATGATTTTGCGGCATGTTGAAAAGCTCGAAGTGAGAACTATCACGATTTCACGACATGCAACGAAGGAAAGAGTTTGATATGAGAAGCGTCACGATTTTGCGACAGGCAGTAGAAAAAGTGTACGAAAGCTAAAAGCAT
This sequence comes from Wollemia nobilis, assembly GCA_028583015.1. Taxonomy (NCBI): domain Eukaryota; kingdom Viridiplantae; phylum Streptophyta; class Pinopsida; order Araucariales; family Araucariaceae; genus Wollemia; species Wollemia nobilis. Next base: position 7,545,954 of record JAQPPZ010016467.1, on the reverse strand, counting down.
CACGTTTTCACGACAGGATGGAGAGAAAGCTTGCGTCAGTAGAAAATGTCACGATTTCACGACAGGTTGAGAAGGCAGCTTTGAGTTGGAGAAAGTGTCACGATTTTGTGACAGAAACTGGAAGCAGGTCTTCTATAGGAGAAGTGTCATGATTTCACAAAAGAAGCAGAGAGGAAGGCTATGAAGACAAAAGCGTCGTGATTTCACGACATGTTCCAGTTTCATGGGTGTAAGGCAGAAAGAAGCTCGAGGTAGCAGAAGTGTCATGATTTCATGACAAAAGTTGAGAGGAAGGCCATGAAGACAAAAGGGTCATGATTTCACGACAGAGTTAAAGATGACGTCAGCAAAAGCAGATGTGTCACGATTTCATGACAAAAGAAGAGAAGAAGGCAATGAAGACTAAAGTGTCACGATTTCATGATAGTAGTGAAGATGACGTCAGCAAGAGGCAAAAGTGTCATGATTTTGCGACAAAAGCACAAAGGAAGTCGACAAAGGCCAAGGTGTCATGATTTTGTGACAGTAGGCTAAAGAATGTGTACGACAGGAAAAGGTGTCACGATATCACGACATGTTGGAGTTTTGTGAGAAAAACTACAGAACAGCAGAGGCGGTTGAAGCCGACAGAGTTAACCTTGAGCCGATGAAGTGTAGGGTTGTGCAGTCGACGTTGTTTTAGGGATATGCAGCCGACTAAGATCAAGAATCTAATCTTGAGATTTGTTCTATAAAAGGAGGGCTGTTTCGAGTTTGAAGGTATTATTTGGTGAATCGAACTTGCGAAAGCAAAGTCCGCGGGGCACAGAGACCGAGTCGAATTGATTCGTGTGAAGTGTGCGAGATGTAGCCATAACAGCGCAAATAGCGTAGAAGTGGCAAGTTCATGTGCACTGTGAGAAGTTCAATCGTAGAGTGTTGTATGCTGCTATGTTTGCGTAGAGGTGCAAAGGTCGATGTTCGATCGAGTACAGCTGTAATTGCACAATAAGAGTGAAGTACTGTGTCTTGCCAAACAGAGGAAGAGGACAACTTGTACCAGACCGAAGGACTATGTTTTGGTGCAAATTCGAGGACCAGATTTGAGGTGATAGAGTTTATGACAGAGGTCTCCAACCATAGTAGGGAAGACAGGTGTCTTCTATGGATAGAGTTCCACTTGCTAAGGGCAGAAGAGGCAGAGGTCTTCTAGAGGATCACCATCCAGAGCAGAGTTAGGGGAAGGTATATCCTTTGAGCAGAGGCTCATAAACATTGTAATTGGGAAGGTTTCCCAAAGAATTTGAAATAAAATTTTAAAGAAAAGTTTTGTGGATGTAGCCCAGCCATTCTGGGTGAACCACGTTAAAAATGAGTCCTCTATGTGTGATGCTTTCTGTCTTGTTTAATATTGTGTTGATGCCACTGCTATCCGATTTTAAAATTATTAAATGGATAAGTCTTATACTGTTCACCCCCCCCTCTCAGTATAAGTTCATGTTCTTCAATTGGTATCAGAGCAGGTCACTCCAAAAAGAGCCTAACAGCTTGGAGAAGGATCTATTAGAGGAACATATAATTTCAGAAAGAAATGAAGAGGTTGAGTTTGATCTCAAAAGTGAATTCTTCTTGGCCTTGAGAAAGCTTGAGAAACTCAGGGAAGAGAATTATGTTCTCAAGCATAAATGTCAAGAAGAAGAAATAGCCAGATCAAAATTGTCTCAAAGTGTTATAGATTTCAAAATTCTAGCTGAAGAAGGGAAGAAGGTTGAACAGGTTCTAACAGAGGCTCTAAAAGGAAAGGAAGCTGATTGTGAGAAACTAGAAGAAGAAATTATGTCTCTTAGAGTGAAGTTGGAACAGTTGACTCTCAGACAAAATATTTCATGTGAAAAGAAGGATGGTATCACCATTCATGAAACAGGGTCTCCGAGCAAGATCAATCTTCATCCTGAAGAGCAATGGATTCCAGTTGATCACAAGAAGAACAATCATCCAAGGCATCAAAACAGGTTACATAATACCTTCCATGGCTATTGTTTTTACTGTAAGAAATTTGGTCACATAGCTATGCATTACAATAAATCTCTGAATAGCCATTGTAAGGAAAATGTTAACTCATTTGCACCTCTTATGAATAAAAATATCATGTGTTACAAGTGCAAAAATTTTGGGCATATAGCAAGGATGTGCAGTTTGAATAGATTTAGCTTTGAGTTCACTAAAAAGAGGAATGAGATCAAATCTAAGTCAATGATAGTTCAAACTGCTTTTCATGCTCAAGACAAAGTAGAAAAATGGTATCTTGATAGTGGTTGTTCAAAACATATGACTGGTGAAAAAGAAAAAATTTTGGTTTTCAAAGAAACAAACAGAGGAACAGTCAGTTTTGGAGATAACAGGTCCGCAAAAATTTGTGGTAAAGGGACTCTTAGTTTGGATGGGAAATCCAAAACAAAGAATGTGCTCTATGTAGAAGTCCTAAGACATAATCTTCTTAGTGTGAGTCAACTTTGTGATCAAGGGCACATAGTATCTTTCTTTTTAGATAGATGTGAGATAAGTAAAGAAAAAAATGGAAAACTCATTGCTAATGCTACAAGGACTCCAAACAATCTTTACATGCTAAGTGAGATAAAAAGGGAAAAGTGTTTTATAACTCAAGAAGATGAGAGTTGGTTATGGCATAAAAGATTGGGACATTTGAGTTTTGATAATCTTGTCGATATTAGTAACAAGGAAGCAGTCAGAGACTTGCCTAAAATAAAAAGGCCCCATAACATCATTTGCGGTCCTTATCAACATGGTAAACAGACCAGAACCAGTTTCAAATCAAAAGGGCATACTTCTTCCAAACCATTGGATCTTATTCATACTGATTTGTGTGGCCCCACCATAACTCAGAGCATTCAGGGAGATAGCTACTTCATGCTATTTATAGATGATTATTCTAGAATGACTTGGGTTACTTTTCTCAAAGAAAAATCTGAAGCTTTTGAAAAATTTAAAGCTTTTAAAGAAATGATTTAAAATGATACTGACAAGAGAATCAAATGCTTAAGATCATATAGAGGAGGAGAGTTCACTTCAAATGAATTTGTGGAATACTGTGAGCAACACGAAATCAAAAGAGAATATTCAGCAGCAAGAACTCCTCAACAAAATGGAGTAGTTGAAAGGGAAAACAGAATCGTTGAAAATATGGCTAGAGCTATGTTAAATGAGTCAAAACTTTCGGATGGCTTTTGGAGAGAAGCAGTCAGTACAGCAGTTTACATCATCACCAGGGCTCAGCTCAAAGTCAATCATCATAAAACTCCCTATGATTTGTGGAAAGGAATACCAACTACAGTAAAACTCTTCAAAGTGTTCAGGAGTAAGTGCTTCATTAGAAGGGAAGATCAGAATTTGGGAAATTTTGATCCTAGGTGTGATGAGGGAATTTTTCTTGGATATTCCAGTAGAAGCAAGGCCTACATATGTTTCAACAAAAGAACTCATACTGTTGTAGAGAGCATAAATGTAACAAGAGATGAAAAGACAGGGATAAGAGAACCAGTCAAGGAACTGGGTGATGAAATCTGTCAAGAAGAATTCAGAGAGGCTTCAGATAAAGAAGAGGAAAGACAACAACTGCTTCCCAAAACTCCCTCATGGTATGTTCAGAAACATCATCCCAAAGACTTGATCATTAGTGATCCAAATAGCAGGCAAACAAGAAGAAGATTCATTCCTTCGCATGATTCTACGAATGTTGCTTTACTATCTCAAATTGAGCCAAAAGATTTTAGTGAAGCATGTGCAGATAAATTTTGGATAAAAGCAATGGATGAAGAGCTAAATCAAATAGATAAAAGTGAAACTTGGGATTTGGTTCCTAGACCTAAGGACAAGAATATCATTGGCACAAAATGGATTTTCAGAAATAAACTCAATGAGGATGGAAAGATTGTCAGAAACAAAGCTAGGTTAGTTTGTAAAGGTTATTCTCAAGTAGAAGGTGTTGATTTCGAGGAGACGTTTGCACCTGTTGCTCGTCTTGAAGCTATCGAAATGTTTTTGGCCCTTTCTAGTTTCAAATCTTTCAAGGTATTTCAAATGGATGTAAAGTCAGCCTTTCTAAATGGGTTGTTGAATGAAGAAGTCTACATAGAACAGCTAGAAGGAGTGTCTCTCTCAGAACAGCCAGACTATGTATGTAAACTGAAAAAGCCCTTGTATGGGTTAAAACAAGCACCCAGGGCTTGGTACTCAAGACTTGACGGGTATCTTCATGAACAAGGTTTCAGGAAAGGCGTGGCAGATAGCAACTTGTATATTAAGAATGAAGGCGATTATATGTTGATCATAGTTGTCTATGTTGATGATATTATTTTTGGGGGAAATAATACTCGGATGTGCAAAGTTTTTGCCAACACCATGCGAAGGAATTTGAGATGTCTATGATTGGAGAGTCGTCATTCTTTTTAGGGCTTCAAATTGCACAATCAAAAGATGGTATATTTCTCTCTCGAGAAAAGTATATCAAAGAAATGTTGAAGAAATTCGGGATGATGGACAGCAAACCCGTGTGTACTCCTATGATTACAGGGTGCAATCTGAGTAAATATGATGAATCTCCAGCGGAAGATCAGAAGTTATACAGATCTATGATTGGTAGTTTACTATACAGTACAGCTACTAGACCGGATATCATGCAGGCCGTTGGATTAGTTGCAAGATTTTAGGCAGCTCCAAAAGAATCTCATGTTATAGCAATCAAAAGGATATTCAGATATTTGAAGGGAACTATGGACTTTGGACTTTGGTATCCCAAAGGTGATGATTTCACCCTCACAACCTATACAGATGCAGATTGGGCAGTAAGTATTGATGACAGGAAAAGCACTATTGGTGGAGCATTCTTTCCGGGAAAGAGTCCGGTTTCTTGGTTAAGTAAGAAACAACCTTCGGCTTCCTTATCTACAAGGAAGGCTGAATACATAGCAGCAGTGGCTGGGTGCACATAGGTTTTATGGATGAAAACCACCTTGGAGGATTTCAAAGTCAAGAATGAACAACCCATCTCCATTCTCTGTGATAATACAAGTGCCATAAGTATTTCTAAAAATCTGGTAATGCACTCAAGGATGAAGCACATTTCCATCAACTATCATTTTCTAAGGGAGAAAGTGCAAGAGAAGCAGGTCAAGCTAGAGTATGTGCCTACTAAAGAGCAGATTGCAGATATCTTCACCAAACCTCTTCCAAGAGATACGTTTGAGTATCTAAGGGAGAAATTGGGAGTTGTACTCTCACCTCAGAATTAATCACCTCATCAAGAGGTGGGGGAGGGACCAAGCCAAGAGGCTCTTTCTTAGTCCTGAGTCCCAAAGGTGGCCCTTTGCCATTGATGACAAAGGGGAAGAGATATGAGTAAGGGGGAGAGCTTCATGTGAATAAGAGAGCTTCAAGTCAGAGGGAGCAAAAACTTCAATTGCAGATTCTTAGTTGTTGGATCAGTTGGTTTCAGTTTTGGCTCTTGACTAGTGTTTTTAGTTAAGGTTTGCCATCAATGACAAAGGGGGAGATTGTTGGCAATTTTGGGTACCTTGGGTACATTGCTTTTGCTCTAAGTGTAGATGTTGTCATTGATGTCAAGAATGTCTTGAAGCAATTTTGTTTGATGTCTGAGAATGTGTTTTGATGAAGGTTTTAGTTTGGACAATGAGTTTCCAAGAAGATCAGAGTAGCCCAGTTGCAAAAGATCAAGAAAAAGACAAGTAAGAAAAAGTATGCGAAAGGTCGGAAAAACGCGTCACGATTTCGCGACATGTTTTAGGAGAGAGAAGGTGCTGGAAAAAATATCATGATTTCGCGACATGTTTGAGGAGAGAGAAAGTTTGGGCAAAATTGTCGTGATTTTGTGACATGTTGGCAGAGAAGGAGAGCAAGTTGGAAAGTGTCGCGATTTCGTGACATGTCGCATTTTCGCGACTCGAAAAGTGCAGGAAGGCAGAAAAGGAAAAGTGTCGCGATTTTGTGACATAATGCAAGGAAGGTTGTACGGATGAAAAAGTGTCACGATTTCGTGACATGATGCTGAAGAGAGAGTTCGCAAAGAGAACTGTCATGATTTCGTGACAAGTTCGAAGAGAGAGAAAGTTACATGTAAAATGTTGCGATTTCGCGACATGCTGCAGAGGTCGAGTTGAGGACTGTCACGATTTCGTGGCATGTTGAAAATCTCGAAGTGAGAACTGTCACGATTTTGCGACATGCAGCGAAGGAAAGAGTTTGATATGAGAAGCGTCATTATTTCGTGGCAGGTAGTAGAAAAAGTGTACGAAAGCTGAAAGCGTCACATTTTCACGACAGGATGGAGAGAAAGCTTGCATCAGCAAAAAATGTCGCAATTTTGTGTCAGGTTGAGAAGGTAGCTTTGAGTTGGAGAAAGTGTCACGATTTCGCGATAGAAACTGGAAGCAGGTCTTCTATAGGAGAAGTGTCGTGATTTCACGATAGAAGTAGAGAGGAAGGCTATGAAGACAAAAGCGTCGTGATTTCTCGACATGTTCCTATTTTGCGGGTGTAAGGCAAAAAGAAGCTTGAGGCAGCAGAAGTGTCATGATTTCATGACAAAAGCTGAGAGGAAGGCCATGAAGACAAAAGGGTCACAATTTCGTGACAGAGTTAAATATGATGTCAGCAGAAGCAGATGTGTCATGATTTCATGACAAAAGAAGAGAAGAAGGCAATGAAGACTAATGTGTCGTGATTTCATGACAGTAGTGAATATGACATCAGTAAGAGGCAAAAGTGTCACGATTTCATGACAAAAGCACAAAGGAAGTCAACAAAGGCCAAGGTGTCACGATTTCGTGACAGCAGGCTAAAGAAGGTGTACGGTAGGCAAAGGTGTCATGATATCGTGACATGTTGGAGTTTCACGAGAAAAAATATAGAATAGCAAAGGCGGTTGAAGCCGACAGAGTTAACCTTGAGCCGACGAAGTGTAGGGTTGTGCAGTCAACGTTGTTTTAGGGATATGCAGCCGACTAAGATCAAGAATCTAATCTTGAGATTTGTTCTATAAAAGGAGGGTTGTTTCAAGTTTGAAGGGATTATTTGGTGAATCGAATTTGTGAAAGCAAAGTCCGTGGGGCATAGAGACCGAGTCAAATCTATTCATGCGAAGTGTGCGAGATGCAGCCATAACAGCGCAAATAGCGTAGAAGTGGCGAGTTCATGCGCACTGTGAGAAGTTCGATCGCAGAGTGTTGTATGCTGCTGTATTTGCGCAGAGGTGCAAAGGTCGATGTTCGATTGAGTGCAACTGTAATTGCATAATAAGAGCGAAGGACTGTGTCTTGTCGAACAGAGGAAGAGGACAACTTGTACCAGACCGAAGGACTATGTTTTGGTGCAAATTTGAGGACCAGCTTTGAGGTGATAGAGTTGAGGACAGAGGTCTCCAGCAAGAGCAGGGAAGACAAGTGTCTTCTATGGATAGAGTTCCACTTGCTAAGGGCAGAAGAGGCAGAGGTCTTCTAGAGGATCACCAGCCATAGTAGAGTTAGGGTAAGGTATCTCCTTTGAGCAGAGGCTCATAAACATTGTAATTGGGAAGGTTTCCCAAAAAAATTGAAATAAACTTTTAAATAAAAGTTTTGTGGATGTAGCCCAGCCATTCTGGGTGAACCACGTTAAAAATGAGTCCTCTATGTGTGATGCTTTCTGTCTTGTTTAATATTGTGTTGATGCCACTGCTATCCGATTTTAAAATTATTAAATGGATAAGTCTTATACTGTTCACCCCCCCTCTCAGTATAAGTTCATGTTCTTCATGGAGATATTTGAAGTATCATCTTTTGTAGACTATTAATAATATTATTAATAGTCCTACTATCCACTTCACCATCACCTCCTACGTGTTTATTCTTGTGTTGTGACTTGGTAGATTTTTCTTCTTTCATCTTGAGTTGGCCTCTTCTAATGAGAGCCTATTCCACTTTTCTTTCTAACTCAATTGCTTTCTCAAAAGATGTAATAGTTGCAATCTCTAAAGCATAAGATAGATGTTCTTGCAACTTTCCAATAAATATCTCAAGCATATCTCGATGAGGCAAAGTATATCTTAAACATCCAACTAAAATTCTCCAATGAGATAGGAATTTTGAAAAACTATATTCTTTACCTTATTTCAAATTATAAACATCTTTCATAGTCACATCCTTTTCAATGTAGGCACCAAACTGTTGAACAAATAACTCTTTTCTCTTCAAAATTCCTCAAGGAATAATTTGTTAATTGATAATACCATTCTAATCCCATGCCACTAAGACTTTTAAGGAATATTTTTAGTAACAACATGTCATCATATATGATATCATGGCATGTTGTTCTAAATATTCTTAAATGCTCTATTGGATCTTTTGTCCCTTTATATATGGGTAAAACTGGCATAGGAAAGTGCTTAGGATAAGGTCTAGCAGCAACAATGGGATCTAATGGTTGATTGCACATCTCTTTATAACTATAAGTAAAACTAGAAGGCTAAATCATATCCACTTTTGAAACTAACTACTTCACCATATTTTTCAAGTTCTAAACTTTTGGATTATTATTATTTGATATTCCCAAATTTCCCAAAGGAGGTTGATGAACAAGTGCTTGGATTATATTGGAAGCATAGGCATTAGTGTTATATGTGATACCTCATGAGAGAGGACAACTAACATTTGATAGATCAAAATCAAGAGTGTTGAAATTAGTAGATTGAGGAGGAAATTGAACATAATTTTGAGTGACACTACTAGTTGGAGGATCTTGCAGATTTCTTCCAACATTAGTGGTTATAGTAGTGGAATAAGTTGTTTGGTGTCTCATATTACCATGATGCGAAGATTCAAACAAAGGATTATCAAGGGAAATTATTGGAGGAGGAATATGAGGAGTCTCACCACTTTCAAGATGAGCCTCCTACTCCATACGCTTCAATATTTTGTTACGATTAGCTTTCATAAATTCCCAGATATGCTCAAATGATGTAAAAAGGAACCCACCATCGAGCCTTTCATAGGGATCAAACTTTATCTTAGTTTCAATATTATCTTGTTCTTTTGGATCTATGTTAGGATCCTCTATATCAATTTGATCATCTTCTAGAGGGACATAATCAGATTCTAAATGCTTTCATTGACTTCTAAGGAAAGGTGCGATTAGAAGGAGCAGAAGGATAGAGGATAAAACTAACAAAAAACACACAAGAAAAAAAAATTAAGGAGTTATTTTAATGTTATAAAAACGCAAACAAATATATTAATGATATTTTTTTAAATATTTTAAAGAGAAAGATGTGTTCATGTCGATTTCACCAAAATGTGTAGAGGGGGAAAACTACCCTACCGCATACGATTCTCGGTTGGATCCATAAAATAAATCCAAGGTGACCATAGGGGCTATGTTTTTCTCTACACCTTGGTGTAAAGGGGGGGGGAAGAGTTCACCAAGAATGGCTTTAAGGACTCACTCCAATTCTGGGGGTTTTGGAGAATGTTTGATGTATTTGTTTTAAGACAATCACCTATGTTTGGTCTTTCTAGAAAGATAAAGGATAATGCATAAATATAGAATGCAAGAAGATAAAAGCTAACCCTATAATGATTCTTTGTTTGAATGCCTTATAACCCAAGGGTTTTAAAAAAAAAACCTTCAAGCAAGGGCTCAAGAGAGGATGCACAAACAGTATTAAAATCCTAAGTGCACACTAAATATTGTTTTCCTTTCAAATGCCTAGAAGTCAATTAAATATATTCTTTTTAAATTAGATCTAGATTTTTACAACATATATAATAAACACTCAACAAACAGCCTAAAGAATAATTATGGAACTTATCTTATCTAGTGGTTGATCCTTGATTTTATCCTTTATCCAACGATATCCAATGATTCCTATTTCTACAAAATAGCTTAGCAAACACTTGAAAAATATGATCAGCGTTAGGGGACCTGCTTAGGCCACTATAAAATAATTCTTGGAGGTACAAAATTCAATCCCCCTAGGTCATTTTAGTTTACCTTTGAAAATAGAAGCGAAATTTGACCTTTGGAAGATGAATAAGCATAACAGAATACAGTAGGACAAAATGATAAAACAAAGTACATAATGCAACGGTATGTCTTATATGCAATCTAGAACACATATCTACTATTTAGGGATGGCAATTTACCACTAGATGTGGTTTGGATAAAATTACACTCCACAAGGAGTGACCATGATTTTGTCGATCGACAAAATCATACCCTATAGAGACTGGGCACCATTTCATAGAAGTGATACGAAAAGCCTCAAATCGATGCAAAATAACTATTGCATGATAAATAATATCAAAATGTGCATGTGGAAGAGTGAAATAACCTAGAACATAGCACAAAAGTAAACAGAAGGGCTAATACCTCCAAATAGTCAATATCTCCTTAGGGCTTTAACACTTGTCCACCAAAGTTAGCAACAAACAAATCAATGTAGAAGAAAATAGAGTTTTCATAGACTATATTCGACACTTGTGAGTTAGCTTGATTGCAGAAGAAAACAAATCACTTGGAGAGCTTTTGTGTAATTTACTTATCAAGAATAATTCAGGAGCTTTCCTTAGATCACTTGGTTGCCTCTAGGTCCAAAATAAGACTTCAAACCCTTCTTTTATACCAAATTTAAAAGTGAACCAGATGGGAAAAACATGATGAGTCGACACCAAAACATGTTGGAAATTAGAGTTTTCTTGAGAGAAATTTCTAAAAGAAAAAATTATGCCCCATCAAAGACAATCGTGATTTCGCATTATGAGAACTTGTGCCCCATTAGGGGCAACCATGATTTCACTAAAAGAGGAGAAAAACAAAGAGGATGAGAGGGGAAACCTAGTCCTTTTTAGGGTAGAAAGTAGTATTTACTTTCTTACAATTAGGTTATTACATTATTACCTAGTAGTTTAGATTAATTATTTGTCTTTCTACTTTTACCATGAAGATATTTGTTGAATATCTTATGGTTATATATCACGCTATTATTTAGACGTGATATATTATTGTTAGTAATTAATAATTTGTTAATTTGTTATCATCTTATTCAAGTAGGTAGCTACCTTTTAGGGGGGGAAACCTATTAGGCTATTCATAGCTTAACCTATTGTTATATAAACTCATGCATATCAAATATATTTTTAATGTTCAAGCTTAATTTATTTGCATCTTGAATTTACCAACATTGGCATCAGAGCTACAGAGGCATTATTGGGCAAGGTGCATCACTGGGAAAGGTAGGAGGAAGTCTTCTCATTCTAACTGTACCAATGGGCTCAATTCTTGAGGCGCAAGATCCCTTGGATAGGCATGTGTTTCAAGGTAGAAGCACGAAATACCATGGTTTAAATTTTTTTCAATTGGTTGTGCTTTGGAATTATTTTCCTAACCCCTACTAAGGTTTTAAGAGATTTGTTTTTCTTTGAATCATCTAAACTAGATATCCCACAGACTACCATACCGTAGGACTAACAACCTGTTAGGTTGTTGGCATATCAGAGGACACTGAACCTGACAGAGGAGATAGACCATGTCAAGCCTTGAATAGACTGATCAACACTGACACTAGGTCAGCCAATTGATGGATCGATCAGGGGATATTGAACCTAACAGAGGGGATAGGCCCTGTCAGACCTTGATTAGACTGATTGACACTAACATTGGGTTTGCCAACTAATGGATCAACCCTGACTCCACTAACTGCCCCATGAGAAAGAACATGTCTAAAGTGATGGATACAACTTGATACACAGGATATAATAAATCAATGTTGACCAACTGTCGACCAACCCTGACAGATCGACACTGCTATCGACATGTGGATCGATGTGGATGGCTTAGAGGCGGCATGTAGATCAAGGTGGATGGTTCAAATGTGGTACGTGGATCAAGGTGGATGGCTTAGATGTGGCATGAGGATCAAGGTGTATGGTACACAAATCGAGGTGGACATATCACTTGCTGACATGGTTGAGTCTTAGATTTTGAGAACACATGGCAATTCACTAATGTGGAAGGGGCACAGCTTTCAAGGTAGTCTATGTGGCATTGGCATAGAATTCAAGGTCATCCACATGGTGTTTGGGTTTGAAGCAGGCCACATGGCAGTACATGGGGATTCAAACCTCTCATTTGGGTAGCAAAATATGGACTAAGCCATTACCTAAAGGTAATAACTTTCAAATGAGAGTCTTCCCATTTTTATATCCCAAAAATGCACCAATAGGGTGCATGTGGGATATTGTCCCACATATTTTTTTCTTCGCATAGGGTTTGCGAAGGCATAAAGAGAAGGAGCTAGGCCTTCCTTCCCAAGGAAGGGCCTAGCCTGATCGGTTGCTTGGCCCTATCTAAGACTCGAAGCTCGCGGTCGCAGGTTTGAAACCTCTCGAGCCCTTCATATCTCCTTTTGGTGAATAAAAATATTGGTTCGAAACATTAACTCTTAATTTTCAAAAAAGATTAAAGTATTTTTTTAATTTTTTTTTGTATTTTTTATTTTTTTTAGTATTTTATATTAATAAATAGATAATATTTTGAATTTAAATTCATTTTTTTTAAATTAAATATTTTTTTTAAAATATGTATTTTATTAATTTATTATGCTAGATTACAATAAATTTATGCAATAAAATTTGAAAAATACAAGGCCATTTGTTTTGCAAAATTCAAAATTTGTTTTTTTTTTTTTGTTTTCTCCAAATCCAAGGGGGATAAGAGACAAAAATTCAAAGCCCAATTTCTTTTGCAACAAATTGAGATTTGTAACACTTTGCTCCAAATATTGTTCTAATCATTTTTTTTAGAGTACAAGTTTTATCTCATGAAGAAGAGGCCTTGGATACAAAAAGCTCTTCGTCATCTAAGAGTTATAAGAAAGAGGAACGAACTTCAATGACAAACAACAAGATCTCTTTTTTGTCGTATGCTTCGAGAGCATAGAAGAATTTTACCTCGTTTCAATACTTATACAGATCCTTGGAAGGGTTTGGATCGAAGTTATGGTCCCATGAGGATTAGAGAACCTTTCAATCTTGATGCCCCTCCAATTTTTGAGTATTGAAGCCTTAAGGGTCCACTAAAACCAAGTCATTTGTCGACTAGTTCTGGATAGCCTTTCAAAATCTTATCGTGTGTCGACTTGTCTTGAAAGGTGAGCTACTTTGTTATTTTTAAAAAATAAATGGGGGATAATTGATCTTTGATAAATTGTCTTTTTGCAAAAATTATAACACAAAAGGGGGAGAATTTGAACCTCAAAATTATTTTTTTGCAAAACACAAATCCATATTTTGTTGCAAAAACTTATAATTAGGTGCATTTTCGATATTACTCGACACCTATATTAAAAATTGGCATTCCTAAATAAGGTGCATCTTCGGTTGCATCCGACACCTTTGTGATAAAAATTTTGTGGGCACTCTTTGATTGATTATTGCATTTACTTTCTTGTTTTCTGCAATTATAAGTCATCAAAATCAAGAGCACTCAAAACCCCAAAATTTCACAATAATTTGTGTAAACTCATTGCACAGGTACAAAAGCCAATTTTTCTTGAAATTCTCTTCTAAATAAAAATCCCTAATTCACTCTTTTTTGTTTGGCTTAATTCCCTCAAACTAACTATCCTTCTCTGGGAGGATTTTTAGGTAGGTGCCATTAAATATCACTAAAGAGTGAATTATCTCTAATTTCTTCTTGTTTGGCTTAAATATCCTCAAACTGATAAATCCTTCACAAATATTTTTTAGGCAGGTGCCATTAAATATCAAGTAGAGAGAAAGAGAGACCATATTGGAACCATTCTAGAACCTTCATCATGGCAACTATCAACAAATACCTAAATGATACACAATTGCTTAAAGGTTCTAATTTTTTAGCATGGAAAACCAAGATGAAAGCAATACTTACTGTAGAGGAGATGTGGGATTTAGTGGATGGCACTAATACAAGACCCACATCAACAGGAGCAGATCAAAAAGCATGGGATAAAAAGAACAATCATCTTCTCATGTTGATTCTCCTAGCTACTACTGATGAGATCCAACCTCACATAAGTGAAGCTAAAAATGGTAAAGATGCATGGGATGCACTTTGTACCATTTTTGAAGGTAAGAATCAATCGACTATTCTACACCTTCAAACACAACTTCATACACTCCATATGAAGTCAGGAGAATCAATAGAGCTATTCCTTTGTAGAGTGGTAGAACTAAAGTCAAATATGAATGCTTTAGGAGCCAAAGTAGAAGATACTATTCTGACTTAAGTAATATTGAGGGCTCTTCTTGAATCCTATAAGATGTTAATAACATCCCTTAATGTATCTCAAAGAACAATCACCTTTGTGGAGTTAGTCAATTTGCTTCAAACAAAAGAAGCAAATCAACTCCAAAGTGATGAAGTGTCAAACAATGCACTTTACACAAACAAACAAGGTGGAAAGAAGAAAGGTAACTTTCAAAAGGGAGGATCATCTTCAGGATCATCATCAAGAGATAAGGGCAAGCAACCTCAATCTCAAGGGAAGTATTGCACACATTGCAAAATGGACAACCATGACACCAATCGGTGTTGGTTTAAGAACAAACAAGACAAAAAGGGCAAAAACAAGCCACAGAAGAACAATAGACAACAACGAGGACATGTTGCTATTGAAAATTCTGATTTTGATTCAGAAAGAGCACACAAAGTGCTCATGACCCATACAACTTCTACATAGAAGGATTCTGTTTGGTACATTGATTCAGGTGCCAACAAACACATGACTAGCGACAAGCAGTGGTTTGAGATATTTGTGGCAAGAGAAGGCAAACCAGTAACAATTGTTGATAATAAGACCTATCATGTCCAAGGAGAAGGCAGTATCACTATTTTCCTTCCATATGGAAAGTATCATATTCACAATATCCTTTATGTTCCAGGATTGACAAACAACTTGTTGTTAGTTCCACAAATCCTAGATAAAAATATGGTTGTCAACTTCAAAGTGGAAAATGGACTGAAACATTGCTATATCACCAAGCAGGGTAAACACATAGCAATCGGTTCTTACAAGCATGGCTTGTTCACACTAGATGTTATTTCAATGCCTCATGTTGCCATGGTAGTCAACACGAAGGAGGCCACTTCTCTTTGGCATAAGATATTTGGGCATCTTAGTAAAGGGTATTTACTTGAGCTAAGTAAATCTCAAATGGTGAAGGGACTTTCCACCCTTTCATCTACATTTCCCATCTGCTCGGATTGCTTAGTAGGCAAGCAATGCCGAGCACCATTCGAAGCTAGCTCTTCTAGAGCTAAGAAACCATTGGAGTTAGTGCACACTGATTTGTGCGGTCCCATGCCACCAAGTTTTGGAGGCAAAAGGTATTATCAGTTGTTTGTAGATGATCACTCACGAAAAATGTGGGTCTTCTTTCTTCAACTAAAATTTGAAGCATTTTCCTACTTTCAGTAGTTCAAGCAACTAGTTGAGAAAGAGTCTAGATGCTACATAAAGACCCTCCACTCAGATCGAGGGGGGAATATACCTCAAATGAATTCTCTTCATTTTTAAAAATACATGGGATCAAAAGATAGCTAACCATAGCCTATTCTCCATAGCAAAATGGAGTTGTTGAAAGGAGAAATCGTTCCATCATGGAAACGGTTCGTAGTATGCTTAAGGGTGCAAATATTGAGCAACACTATTGGGTAGAAGCTATCACAATGGTAATATATATTTTGAATAGGGCACCCACAAAGGCCCTTAAAGATATAACTCCACAAGAAGCATGGAGTGGCAGGAAGCCCTCCATCTCTCATCTAAGAGTTTTTGGGTGTAAGGCATTTATGCATATACCTAAAGAAAAGAGAAAGAAACTAGATGAGAAAATCTTACAATGCATTTTCCTTGGCTATGATGAATATTCTAAAGGGTATCGATTGTATGACCCTAGAACAAATAAAATACATGTAAGTAGAGATGTGGTGTTCGATGAGGCTTTCACACCTAACATCACATCCTCTGTATACCTAGAAGATGAGGAGCCACAAAAACAAACTCCTCCACCTTAGCAAAAGGTACCAAAATGGTATACAAGTACGATGAGAGATTCAAATTTGACCTCACCTCTTGATCTTACTTTGAATCATCCTTGAACTCACAGCATGTCTCGATAGAAGAGAGCAAAAGCATCACCAATAGTTGATGACATTTACCAACATTTCGAAGAGCTTTTTGTAGATAGAGATATTTATAGTGGAGAAGACATGGAGATTGATTATGAGAGGGTTTATATGTCTTCATATGATGAACATGAACCCACCACGGTCAAAGAAGCACTTAGTGAGCCATAGTGGAGGGCAGCTATGGATGCTGAATATAAATCTCTTATCAAGAACAATACATGGAAGTTGGTTAATTTACCTTCAGGTAAGAAACCCATTGGTTGTAAATGGGTTTACAAAATGAAATACAAGGCAAATGGAACCATTGACAAGCATAAGGTCTGCCTTGTGGTAAAGGGCTATGCTCAAAATGAAGGCATCAATTACGAAGAGACCTTTGCACCCACTGCAAGGATGACCACCATTCATGTTCTTTGTGCTATGGCAGCACAATACGGATGGAAAATTCATCAAATGGATGTCAAGAGCACCTTCCTAAATGGTGATTTGAACAAAGAAGTATACATGACTCAACCACAAGGATTTTTTGAGGAAGGCCATGAGCAACAAGTTTACAAACTGGTTAAATCCTTGTATGGGTTGAAACAAGCCCCTAGAGCATGGTATATAAATATAGACAATCACCTTCTATAGCATGGATTTAAGAGAAGTCCTTCAGATGCAAATCTCTATGTTAAGAACATTGGTTCTGAGATAGTGATACTTGTACTCTATGTGGATGATTTGATCATAATCGGTAACTCAGAGACATTGATAGACGCTGTGAAGAATGACTTGAGAGAGTCATTTGATATGATAGATTTGGGACTTCTCCACTATTATCTTGGTCTAGATATTGAACAGAAAAAGAATTACCTAAGGGTAACTCAAAAGAAGTACGCCAAGACACTGATCGAAAAGTATCGTATGACTGATTGTAAGCCAAAAGCAACATCGATGGAACAAGGGCTTCAGTTGTCATGATACAATGATTCACCTTAGGTAGATGGCACTCTTTATCATCAAATGATTGGGAGCCTTATATACCTGACAAACACTAGACCAGATATCACATTTGTTGTGAATTATCTTTCTTGGTTCATGCAAGAACCAAAATTTACTCACTGGAAAGCAGCAAAGTGTGTTCTCCACTATATCCATGGTAATGTGGAGTATGGTTTAGAGTATAGGAAGAATGACAAATTCTTCTTACAGGGTTTCACGGACTCTGACTATGCTAGATTAGTAGATGACCGAAAGTCAACATCTGGATATGTTTTTCATCTAGGATTCAGACCTATCTCATGGCACATCAAGAAGCAACATGTGGTTTCTATATCTTCAACAGAGGCAAAATATCGTGTAGCATGAGATGCAGTGTGTGTAGAAAGTATGGATTTACCCAAGAAAATTCTAATTCACATGTACTGCGACAACCAGGGTGTTTTGAAATTAGTGAAGAATATATTTCACCATGAGTACACCAAACATATTGACATAGTGTCATTTCATTCATGATGAAGTTCCTAAACACAACATCAAGCTCCAATTCATTCCCACTGATGAACAAGTTGTAGACATCTTCACAAAGGCACTTGGATGTGTCAAATTTGAGTTGTTCAAAAGTACACTTTGTATTACAAAATAATGTAATAAAGGGGGGATGTTAGGGTAGAAAGTAGTATTTACTTTCTTACCATTAGGTTATTACATTATTACCTAGTAGGTTATATTGATTATTTATATTTCTACATTTACCATGAAGATATTCATGTCGAATATCTTATGGTTATATATCACACTATTATTTAGACATGATATATTATTGTTAGTAATTAATAATTTGTTAATTTGTTAGAATATTATTAAAGTGGGTATCTACCTTTCAAGGGACAACCTATTAGGCTATTCATATCCTAACCTATTGTTATATAAACTCACTCATCAAATATATTATTAATGTTCAAGCTTAATTTATTTGCATCTTGAATTTTCCAACAGTCCTTGCTTTAGGCAAGCTTGAGGGGTCTTTGAAGATTTTAGGGAAAATTACTCACTCAAGTGGGTAAATTTTCCATGTCTACAATAACATGGTTTTATCATCAATCCATCATATAACACATCAAAATCATAAAAATTTCAAAATAAAGGTCTTTTTGTGCAAAAATTCACCAAATTCGCACCTTACAGTGACCAGGAACAAATTTGGCAAAGTCTCCCAACCAAATTCATGTCCTATTTATAGGGCATGAATTTGGCTTGGATAGACTGTCAAATTTGATGCTTCACAACCGGATTTGTACCCCACAATGAATTTTAACAAAAATTGAATTAAAATACCAAAAAATGCAAAAACTACTAAACTGTTTATCTGTGCAGGTGCAAAATATAAAATGAGCAAATGGGTCTCGATCCATACCTTCATCTGGTCAGTATAAATTCTAGCCTCATCCCTTACCATGGCAGCATGGTGATTTGGTAGTTCCATTCTCCTCTTTCTTTTCCAAAGCTCTTTTCTCCTACTTGCACGGTGAAAATGAGCATCTTTTTCTTATTTTTTTCTCTTTTCTTCCCATATTTTTTATTTTCCCTCCCTTTCTTATCTCTCTTCCTTCTTATTTTCCCTCCTTTTCTTCTCTCTCCTCCCCATTCTTCCTTTTCTCTCTCCTTGTCTTGTTTTTTGCTCTTTCTTTGTTTTTTCTTGCATTTTTGTGTCCTTCGTTTACCTTTTTGAGTTTTTATCTAGAATTTTGCATTCCTTCTAAAAAATTGAGGGGGAATCCTAGCCTCAAAGGCATTAATGGTAGTAATACCTCATTTTGCATGTAAATTTATGGTGTTCAAACCAATACCCCTTTTTGCACTACCCCTTCGTCCAAACCCGGACACCCCTTTTTTTGTTTGTTTATTTCACCCATAGGAATATACATATTTCTTTAATGCATTTAATTGGTGATAAATGCATCAAAGAGGGCTTAAAATGTAGACACAAAAAATTGACCCATCATAATGAGTCAATTATTCCTTAGATCCCTAGTCAGCCACCCAAACTTGCCAAGTGCAAATTTGGGACCCTTTTGCCTTCTCCCTTTACCTTATTTTCTTAGCTTTATCAAATTTGTACCTAGTCCATAGGGGTGTAAATTTGTCTTGCCACATGCTCTATAATGGTGGGACAAAAATTTGGCATTCTAGAGGTTTTTCTCACTAAATCCCCCTCATCAGCCCGTTTTAGGGTCGGCATTTGCCTGTAGTGAAATTTCATTTTCCTATCTATTTTTCCCTCTAAACTTCTTATAAATAGAGTATTGGATTCCCTATTTAACCCCAACAATTTCTTTGGAGATTCTAATTCTTGAATCACTCATTTGCTCATGCTAACAAGTGCCCTTTTACTACAAGTTATTATTTTTTGTTGTTTTGTGCTTTGGTGTTGGCTACCCTTGGGGATTGAGTGGAGGAGCCTTGGTGATTGGATAGATCAACATTCTTGGAGTGTTTCTTCCATATCTTCATTTCCCCTTTTTTTCTCCATTATCTTATCAGGTTCTTCATTTACTTTAGTTAATTTGTAAGTCTTTTTTTCATTGTTTTGCACTTTGGTTTTCACTATTTTAGGGCCCAAAAAGGGCATCTGAACCAGATCTGCACACCACCATAAAGGGCATAAATTTGGTAAATTAGGGCTTAGGGGCAAGTTTTGAATCCCAAAATCCTTGATTTTGTATTTTCATTTTAATGTTCTAGTGTGTCCACCCTATTTGCATTATATTTCGTTGTTATCTATTTTTCACTTTGTGCATGTTCTAAATGTCAAAGATAATTTTTATTTTGAACAATCAACTAAAGGACCAAGGGGATTAATTATTGCACCTCCAAGCTTAGTCTTATAGTGGCCTAATCAGACCCCCAAATGTTAATTAAATTTTCTAGGGTTTGTGAAGTTCTTTTGTAGGTTTGAAGCCATTGGATATTTTGGGCTCAAGATAAATCTTGGATCAACCACTAAATCAGATAAGTACCCTAATATATTTTTGTTAGAATTAGAGTATATTACATCATTTGGGTGATATTATGTAAATGTACCAAAGGTACATAGTTAGGACTTTAGATTACTTTAGGGGGAAGTTATCTAGTTACTTGAGGAACAAGCAACATATGCACAAGTGTCAGTATGCATGTGTGCAAGGTATCTCATTGTACAACTAGATGGAGTGTTGGACAAGGAACCCTTCTTCCTATATGAAGGGGGTCATGGTTCACCTCATTTTGTATCACTTCTATTTTCATTCAATAAGATGTTCTATTGCTTTGATCTCTGTCTCGTAGTGTAATGCAATGTTGCTAAAGCCATCAATGGTATCAGAGCTACGGTCGTTCCTAGAGAGGAATAAGGAAAGTCATTGCTATAGGGTTTTGCAAAACAAACATGCCTTTGGACCTGCCACTTGCAAATTCCATTGCTTTGAGATTGTGTGAAGAGCTCGGCAAGAATAAGGAGATCAGAGAAGTTTCTGATAAGCAAAATATTTGGGACAATTATCGCCATCCGATAACAAGCCCAAAAAGAAGAAGGTAGAAGACCATAAGGAGATCTACCAAGTCTCTGGAAGAGAAGAACGAGGCAAGAAGTGTCAAAGAAGATACAAAAGCAGAAAAGGAGCTACAAAACTCTTAAAAAGGTACACAATTCTTGGTGCAAATAGATTTGTTAATTAGATTTATTAAAGCACCTTATTTTGGATTAAAGTTGCAAGAAGAAAATTAGATTACAGTCTTCTAAAGTGCAAAAGGAAACATATTATTTTTAAGGATTTATTTGCACATTTATTAGGAGTTTATTATATTTTATATTAGCTTCTATCAACTACCTATTATCTACTTTTAAAAAAAGGAAGACTAAGTCCTACAACATTGATTGTAGTGAAATTGTAGAATAACTCTTAAAGATTCATTTTAGGTTATTCTTGATTAGTTGCAGAAAATTATTAGTGCATGACTTTGAGAGTTGATTGGAGTGATAAGGTGTAATATTAGTGCATTAAAATTGAAGGACTTGTACTATTATACCACTCTCAAAAATAAATTAGTTTTGTGTTTCTTGAAGGGCACAAAATCTGATTTGTATCAAGTGTCTAAAGACACTATTGAAGCACAAAAATCTGCAACTTGTAGTGGCCAATAGAAGCCACCAAAAGGGTTAGAATCCTCTAGAATTTGGAGAAGAACTTAACTAACCAAAAATAGAAATAGAAGCTTAAGAAAGTGAGACTTGGTGAGTCTCAAATCAAAAAGCATTACAAAGTTGAATGCAAGGAAAGAAAGTGTAGAAAATTGCATCAATTGAAAAGCTTCTATCTACTATTATTGAAGCTTGGATTTGTTATCAAAGTGTCCAAGAAAAATGGGAAAGGTGTGTCTACTCTTAAAAGACAACCTCAAAACCCTTGTATTGCAGGAAAAATCTACCACAAAACCAGAATTTTAGATCTAGAAATAGAGTGCAAAAGAAGGTATATTAAAAGGCCTTATTATACAAACATTATAATACATTATATGCACTACTCTAATCTAGTTTTTGATAGCAAAAGAGCAGATTTGGAAGTGCCACAAAAGGGCACATTTACTATAGGATAAATCAACCAACAAAGGCCGGACGTCAACACTCTTCTTCCCAAGCTAGAAGGAGCCACTCAAGGGCTCATCTTGGATGTACGTACCTATAGAATCAAAGCTCATTTCAGATCATTCAAGAGCTACATTTACGTAGACAAGCGAGTGCATATCTATTTCTAAAATATGTCAAAAATATATAAGGGATTCAACACGATTGGAGGCATAAAAGGAAGAGGCAAAGGTGTTACATTCATGGTCTCTAACTTGGAGAAGACCATCCACCAAAGGAAGCTCCAAATCATCATCCAAGCTCCATAGCGCATCGTCTATCCACCTGTAGAAAAATAGCTTGCTTGCTACCCAAGCAACGTAGCAAAGCAAAGGAATTGAGGAGTTATAATCTCCATCTTCGAAGATGTTACAAGAATGGACTCCATGCAAAAATAACACTTGGCATTATTCCTCTCTCAACATTCTAGAAACTCCCATGCAAGAGTTACAAGCAAAGCAGTGACACTTGGTATTCTCCACTAGCTTCACACGAGTGCCCATACATTTTCAGAATTTCTTCAAGAGTATTGAACAAAGAACTTGGAGCATTACAAAAATAAGGGAGTGCTCACTTGTAATGGATGTGACACATGTCACAAAGTCTATGATTAATTATTCATCAATGATATTTGAAGTCCAAGTTCAAAGGTGTGAGTGAAGCACAATCAAAGATGTCCAAAGAGGGAGTGAAGCACAATCAAAGGAGTGAAGCATAGCAAAAACATTTGAAGTGCAGCATGGAAGATAGGGAGAAGGAGCATTAAAGGCTCCTCCATTTTTGAAGGTCAAACCTTCAACACCTACGTACCAACATTCAAGACCAGCTACTCCAAGGAATCTCCATTGATTCAAGCACCTAAGGTACCACTTACATGTTGTTATACTCAGCCATAGAAAGCACCGAATATTGAGGAGATTTTACATCTAAAAAGGTAAGGTCTAAATCCCATTTATTATTGCTTTCATAAGTTGGAGATATAAGGGTTATAAACTAAGGTTAAAACTTAGATTTTGAAAGCAAAAGGGGTAACTTATCTTATTAATTTAATATTTGCAATCTTACTTAGGAGGAATAAGGAATTCAACTTGGATTAAATTATTTTGCAAATATTATTATCATTTTTCTAATTTTCCAAACTTGGGAGCCACAAGGGTTACTCCATCAAATTTATTTTATTGGAAATTAGAAATAATCCAAGGGATATAAAAGAGGTTATTAGGGTTTCTATTAAGGTTGGATAAATATATTTTTACTTTTCTCAAACCTTCAAAAAGGGACAAAAGAATTCCAACATCAAAACCTCTTCAAAAATTGAAAAGTGCTTAGTTCAAATAAGGTGTTAAGAAGTTGTTTTTTGATCTCTACAAAACTTGTACAAAATCAACCAGAATTATAGCACTATATCATGGAGTATTGGTATATAGATTCAGGTGCAAGCAAGCATATGACAGGAAACATACTTTGGTTTAACTCTTTGAAAAAGATAAATGAAAAACCAATTGCAGTAGCAGACAACAAAACATATGAAGTGAAAGGAATAGGGGATATTCTAGTAAATCTTAAGGGTGGAAAAGGAATAATAAAAAATGTATTGTATGTTCCAGGATTAACCACCAATCTCATTTTTGTCTCTCAACTTATGGATCAAGACTTAACTATTGAGTTCAAAGTTCTCACTGGGAGAAAACAATGTCACATCTCAAGATAGGGAAGAATGATAGCATCAGGATCATATAAAAATGGCCTATTTGTCTTGGATACAACTATTCACTCAACTCTTTCAGTCAATGCTTCAGAACTTTGGCACAAAATATTAGGACATACCAGTGAGACATCAATGAAGGAATTATTCAAATATCAAATGGTGGAAGGATTACCCAGCCTATCTCCAGAAACCACTGTATGTGCAGAATGTTTAGCAGGAAAACAACATAGAATTCCTTTTGAACTACATCAACACAGAGCTCAACAACCTTTAGAGATAGTATATACAGATTTATGTGGGCCCATGAAGGTTGATAGTGTTGGAGGACATAAATATTTTTAGTTGTTTGTTGATGATCACACAAGGAAAATGTGGGTATACTTCATGAAATACAAGTCAGATGCATTTAGTTATTTCAAACAATTCAAACTCAAAGTAGAGAAAGAATCAGGAAAGACTATAAAAGCACTTCATTCAGACAGAGGAGGAGAATTTATTTCTAAAGAGTTTGACTTATTTTTAGAAGAAAATAGAATTAAAAGACAACTCACTACAACATATTCACCTCAATAGAATGGAATTGTAGAAAGAAGAAATAGGTCAATAATGGAAATGGTTAGATGCATGTTGAAAGAAGCACAACTTGATCACCATTTTTGGGTAGAAGCAGTACAAACAATAGTCTACATACAAAATAGGCTACCTACAAGAGTACTCAAACATATTACACCAGAAGAAGCATGGTCAGGACAAAAGCCCAACATAGAGAAATTGAAAATATTTGGATGTAAAGCCTATATGCATATTCCAAAGTAGAAGAGGACTAAACTAGATGACAAAACCATGGTAGGGATATTTGTTGGTTATGACAATGAATCTACAGGATACATAATACTAGATCCATCTACAAAAAAAGTCTACATTAGTAGAGATGTAGTCTTTGATGAAAAAGTCAAAGTTGACACAGGAAAATCTAGTGATGACACAAAAGTTCTTTTAGATCTATCTGAAGAAGATACAAGAAGTGAAGAGTCAGAATCAGAATCTCAAGAGCAGGGAACATAATCTCATAGAAGAGAACCAATATGGCTCATAGAAACACTCAGAGAGATAAATCTAGAAAGGATGCCAGATCTTACTACTACAAGACCTCAGACTCGTAGCATAACCAGAATGAATAGAGGGATGTTGAGTAATATAGCAGAACCAACATCAACACTACAGGCACTAAATGATTCACACTGGAAAGCAACAATGGAATCTAAATTTATGTCACTTCAAAAGAATAAAATATGGAATCTAGTGGAATTACCCATGGAAAAAGGTAGTAGGATGTAAATGGGTTTACAAGGTCAAATACAGAGCAGATGGAACACTAGACAAATACAAGGCTCGATTAGTGGCAAAAGGATATACTCAAATAGAAGGAATAGACTATGAAGAGACATTTGCACCAACAACAAGGATGACTACTATCAGAACAGTCTACGCACTAGCAGCACATCAAGGATGGAAACTTCATCAGATGGATGTAAAAAGTGCCTTTCTTAATGGTGACTTAGAAGAAGAAGTCTATATGTCACAACCAGAAGGCTTTATCACTCAGGGACAGGAAGATAAGGTATGCAGATTAAATAAATATTTATATGGTTTAAAGCAAGCTCCTAGAGCATGGAATATAAAGATCAACAATCATCTACTACAACATAACTTCAAAATAAGTTCATCCGATCCCAGTTTATATACCAAGAAAATTGGAAATGATATCTTGATTCTCATAGTATATGTTGATGACATTGTGATTATTGGAAGCTCAAAAAAACTGATAAGAGATATCAAAAAGGATCTAGAAAAGGCATTTGAAATGATAGATCTAGGGTTAATGAGTTACTATCTTGGTCTAGAAATTTATCAAGGAGAGGACAAAATAGTGATCACTCAATCAAAATATGCTAAAGCCCTCCTGGAAAAATACAGAATGATAGAATGCAAGCCCAAAGACACACCAATGGAACAAGGGATTCAACTATCTAAGAATGATGGAACACCACTAGTTTCAGCAACATTATATCGATAGTTGATTGGAAGTCTTCTATACCTAACAAACAATCAGCCAGATATTGCTTTTGCAGTAAATTATCTATCATGGTTCATGCAAGAACCAAGAGAAAGTCATTGGAAAGCTACAAAAAGGATACTGCAATATATAAAGAAGACTACAGATTATGGACTAACATATTTAAAATATGTCAAAGGTTTTTGTCTACAGGGTTACTCAGATTCAGACTATGCTGGATCCATTGATGATAGAAAATCTACCTCAGGATATGTCTTCTACCTCGGATCAGGACCCATATCTTGGCACAACAAGAAACAACATACAGTAGCACAATCATCAACTGAAGCAGAATATCGAGCAGCAAGAGATACCACCTGTGAAGCACTATGGCTACAATACATACTAGCCGACATGGGAATTAAACGAACTCCAACCATGATATTCTGTGACAATCAAGGAGTACTGAACCTGATCAAGAATCCGATCATACATGAAAGAACAAAGCATATAGAAGCACAATGTCATTTCATCAGGGAACATTTTTAGAATAAACACATCATCCTCAAGTATGTGCCTACAGAAGATCAGATAGCAGATATCTTTACAAAGGCACTTGGAAAGATCAAATTTCAAAAATTCAGAGATCATCTATGCAATTCAAAGGAATCTCATACCCAAATAATGTAATACAAGGGGTGTTAGAATTAGAGTATATTACATCATTTGGGTGATATTATGTAAATGTACCAAAGGTACATAGTTAGGACTTTAGATTACTTTAGGGGGAAGTTATCTAGTTACTTGAGGAACAAGCAACATATGCACAAGTGTCAGTATGCATGTGTGCAAGGTATCTCATTGTACAACTAGATGGAGTGTTGGACAAGGAACCCTTCTTCCTATATGAAGGGGGTCATGGTTCACCTCATTTTGTATCACTTCTATTTTCATTCAATAAGATGTTCTATTGCTTTGATCTCTGTCTCGTAGTGTAATGCAATGCTGCTAAAACTATCAATATTTAGGCTATTTGGTGTTTGCTTTTGTTCATTTCTGCTCAAAACCTAGATTACAAGTAAAGGAAAATATTCGGTTGAATTTCTAGGCATTTGAAAGAATAAAAGCATATAGTGTGCATCTAGGATTTTAATCTTGTTTTTGCATTTTCTTAGACCCTTTCTCAAAGAACTTATTTTGTAATCTTAGGGTTAGACATCATTGAATTACATAATCATACTAGGATTAGCTCTTGTCTTCTTGCATCTTGTGTTTTTTACATCATTTTTTAATTTTCATAGTTTAGTTTAGAAAGGACAAACAATAGGTGTATTCTTAATTGACACATTAAACATTCCCACCCTAGACTTGGAGTGAGTCTTAAAACCATTCCTAGTGAACTCGTCCTTTCGTATCCCTAGGTGTAGAGAATATAACACACCCACGTGGTTCACCTAGGCTCCTAGTGGATTTAGTCAAGAATCGTACGCGATAGGGTAGTTTTACCCCTCTACATTATCCTTTCCTAGTAATGACTCCTAACTTATTTGAGCCAATATTTTGAGATTTTTGGGCCATGGGGCTTATCTTTCTCATGTTGTAATTCATTCAAGCCAATAGCTAAGGCTTCCTCTTATTACTGTAATTTGGTCTTAAGGTTTAGCAACTCTAAATATCATTGCTATATTATGCCTTGTGTTGTTTGCAATTCTATCTGCAGGATCTTAATTTTCTCATCCTTCTACTACAACTCCTTTTTAAAAGGATCTTTATCAATGATCCCTTTCAATCTTCTGATTTCATTCTTGAGGGTATCTTGATCTACCCTTTCTCTGGCAAGTTTGATTTCTAGAGTTTCAATATTTTTCTCAATAGCTTTTAGATTTTTATCTATTCTCCTATATTGTACAAATAGTGTATCCACCTATGTATGAATAACCTAGAGAGTTTCTACTTTGGATATCTTGAATAATTCTTTGTTATGCTCCTCTATTTTTTAGTCCTTCAGTCTCATTTGGGAAGCTACTTTCTTTATCTTTGGATGAATAGTCACTTTTATCCTTTTTCCTTAATTGGGTCCAATGTGTCATAAGTCATGGTGACTACTTCCTCCTCATTTTCTTGTAGTTGCCCTTTTTTATCTTCTTCCCTCCACTTCATTGGTTATCTTCTACAATCTAAATAGTGGAAAAGACCTTCTAGAGTGGTTCTTCAACAATGAGGGGAAGTATGGGGTAGCAATAAATGTAGGTAAGGGAGTAAGAGGGCAAGAAATCATTGCCTTTGTAGGGTGATACTTTCCTATAATTCTTGGTGATTTTACCTTGTGGATGGCAGAGTTAATGATGGAGGGTGCGACAATGATTCTTGCATAATGAATGATTGAGTTGTTGGAGTGAATTAAGGGGGTGGTAGAATGGGTGATGAGGGATGCACTTTTGATAGAAGCTCTGTAATAGTAGGGATAATTTCTAAGAATGGATGGGTTTGAGGGTGTGGAGAGGCTAGAACCTCTACTGATAAGGGACTTTGAGAAGATGGTGAGGAGGGTTTAGATAATGTACCTTTCTCTTGCACTTCCAGCTTCAACTCCTCTATCTGGATGATTTTAATATATTTTTATTTAAGCTCTCTCTCCTTTGCATGTTTAGCTTCTATCAGTGCAACTACTGCTTCACACCTATGTACCTCTTGTTGTAACTCCTACCTTTTACGTGCAACTCTCTCTATTTCTTGTTGCACTCGTTATCTTTTGGTTGTAGCCTTTTCTGTGTCTAATATTCCAAGATTTTGATGGTCTTTTCATTTTCTACTTGATTTAGAGTTTTGTCTAGAGGATTCGAGCTATATTTCTTATGATATTTTAAATGCTTTAGGAGGTGTAGACGGATGATGGTACCTCCTCGACACTTGTAGCATGCCATTTTAACAACTACTAAGACTAAGATAATCATTATTCTTTAGCTTTGACATCACTGGTGGTAAGGGGAGATTGTGGTTGTTGCCAGCTTTTGTCTTTGGTTCCTCTTCTTCTTTTTCATAATATTTTGGTAATATTTTAACTTTTGGGAATATTTCCTTTTCATGTTTTCTTTTCCAACTGATATATTCATTATCAAATTTTGTAATGAATTGTTTATCAACTTTATCATCAGGGAGAGAATTTTTAATTTTATTGTGCTCACACTATGATATCCACCACTCTTCTACTTTATGATCTTCCCATCCATTTTCTTCCATTATACTTTTGATGAGGTCTAAGTTGATCAGTTGATCCTTATTTATTTATAGGTCAAAAACCTACTTAAACTCATAATATTTCTCCATGGCAATATTTTTTGCATTACCATATAGTTGACTGGTGCCACCTGACCCTCTGCTATATTTTTAAACATTTCAATATTTGTGTTCTGCACATGTTTAAATGGAGGTGCTTTAACATTTATCTTTGATAGGTTCTTCTTGAAAATGTCATCCGGATCATAATGCCACGTATGTGGCACCACTGGTAACTGTAAAGTTGCCAACTTAGCTTATAGGTCAAGATATTTTTCCAACTCCCTCTTGGACATAGTAATACATTTGAATTTTATAAGGAGCCAAAAAATTACAATCTTCTTTACACCTGGGCCAAAATTTTGATCTATTATATATATTTTTCTGCAATACTCTAGTCCAAAAATCTAGTTGGTGACATAATATGGTAGCAGATATGGATATTTTTGGAAATCGTATAACTTGATAAAAGCGCCTTGCTCTAGTAAAATCCAGTCTCTAAATTCTTGTATATTTCCTCTTAAAATATCTTCAGCTTTAAGAGTGATGTGGAGACACTTTCTATAGACTATAGTCAGGGCAGGTCCCAAAAATTGCCTGTTAAACTCCAAATATGAGGAGTTTTCCCTTATAACAGGGATCCAATCTACTATAGGATGCACTAAATCCTTCCCATTCATAATTTTCACATTAATGTCATGTATATATAAGGTCATATAAAAAATGATGAGCTAAGCCAAATATGATGGGTACGTGAATATCTCACAATACCCATTCTTCATGGTCACTAATTGTTTGTATATACTTTTGGCTAAAAATTCAACCTAGTCCAATGTGACTGAAGAGTAAGCCATCATAATTGCATGTTCCATACCCATTTGATATGGGTATACAATGAAAATTTTTCTTAAACCCATCATTGATAGAACTGGTTGTGCATGTGAGTTGAACTCCCTCAGCTTTCTTGTCTTGGTCATATATTTTGTTGGCAGTTTTCCTACCATCCCGATGAGTAAAGTATGAACCGTATCCTTACCTAAATACAACCTCTACTCCTCTAATTTAATTATCTTTGGTGTAACTCCAAATATGTCCTCAACTACAAACACTTTGGCCACATATTCTTTATCAATGGCGAATAACCTCTCCAATCTTGAATTACAGATAGTAGCTATTTTTGGGTCATAATACTTCACCATCACCTCTATGAGTTCTAGGTATGGATGAACTAGTATGAGCATGAATCTACTTAGCCCTAACAACATGTTGCATTGCTTGGGTGATTTAATGAGAATGTCTTCCCTTTAGCCTCTAACCCCTCTCGAAATCTCTTCTACTTTGACTTGACTATAATGATCGTATCGTGTATGCCTACCATTCTATCTTGTAGCTCTTTTGATGAATTTTATACTACGATGCTTTTCTTTCCTCGGGCTATTTCTACAAATTTTGCCTTTATTTCCTATTATTCCTTTCCTCAATTCACCAACACTTTTACCTCATTTTTTGCAATCAAAATTTTAGCAAGGTGATAGGCTTTGAGCATAAAGCTCTATTTATAATATTTTATTGCAGGCTTAGCTATTACATAGTTGTTATTGTTTACATGTGAAATATCAGACATGCCTAAGAGGATTTTTCTCAAGAACGATCACCTTTTCAAAGAGCTCTGATGCACGTTCTCGAGAAGTACACTGCCAATAAATAAGATTTCAATGTGGTTCAAATAAGTTGGCTAATAGTGGTTCAGTTTCTTGCTCAATGCACTTTTTCAATTAACTGCCACTAACAACCTAGTTATTGCTACATCAGTTTATGAAATTGGTACATTATGTTAATCAAGGAAAATCTTGTCAAGGATCATCATTTATCATCATAGTAATAATGTATGCTCAGTTCATAGCTCATCCGACCAATAGTAATTTAGAAGTTACCAAAATTAGGGAGTCTACGTGACTCAAAATCTATCGGTTGGCTACTCTTTCTCAAAACACAGTTGGTTCATTTAATCATTAAATGGTTCTATAATTGGTGATCCATGGAGTTATGGAAAAAAGGGCATGGCCTGTGAGGTAAAATTTGACAAGTGATCTTTAATGTTGCAAGTCAATCAAGACAACAACCATTCATACAACTAAGATTTTATATACAAACAATGTACACATGTCCTATTTACATATTACAAGAAAGACACCACTTGGCTTAGGAATAATGCTTCAAGTGTTGGTCGTTTACCAAAATCAATAATACATAGTCATCCAAGTAATGCAATTTGAATGTATTTTCTTGCTCAATAGGGTATGGGTGGACCACATAGAGTTAAATTTATCATGTGCACTTGGCTTTGCTCTATCCATGTCCTATTTGAGAACCAGGTCACCAATGGTGGCAAAGGTTGTACGCTTGCTCACACCTTTCTTCCAATTGAATTAATTCTAAAATCCTTTTTTCCATTGGCTGCAAATTCTCTAGGCATATTTTATTTATGAAATTTAGTGTCGAAATATCTAAATTAATGGGTAATACAACTTCTTTTCCATACACCAAGGCATAAGGGGATGTTTTCAGTGATTTATTAATTGTGATCCTATCAGCCTACAATGCTTGATCTAACAATTGGTGCCAACCTCTAGGGTTATCTTCAATATTGTGCTTAGTTATTTTTAGCAAATTCTTGTTTGTATATTTTGCAAGACCATTCCCTTGGAGGTGGTAATTTGAAGATGCATTCTAGAAAATTCCATATTTTCTCATGAAATCAATACTCTTGGCACCTATGAACGATCCAATATTATTTAAAACAATGATGGTTGATGACTGTCATTGAGTCTCATCATTTAATCTCAATGATTTATCTATCCGAGGTGGTGTCCAAGGTTGTCTACGATAGAAAGTTAGGGCAAAGTGCAATTCAGGCATTCAAAATTTAAGCATTTATTGGTGAAGTAGATTTTGGTTTAGCATTTTGGTGTCACACTAAACCTAGTCTACAAAATGGAAACTAAAATAAATTACAAGAATTGAAAACTAAATCTAAATTGTAGAATTTAACAATTAACTACAATTGCAAGAATTGGAAATGGCTGAATTAAAATCTAATCTACTTTTACAAAATTGAAATAATAGAAGTGAAATTTCTAAATTGAAATGATGCTAAAATAAAACCTATGCTAAAAACACTTGTCAATATCCTGCCACAAAATGTCATCAATCTTTTGCTATAGGAATATACAGAAAAATAAAATCTGCTAAAATTGAAAGTAGTTGAAACATAAAAGCAAAGAACATGAAAACCAAATGGAACATGGAAATAAATATTTAATCTAATTTATTAGCTGACACACACACATTAGTTGTACAAAAACATAATGAAGAAAACATAAATAACATAATACAAAATTAAAACAAGAAAATGAAATCTGGCAAGCAATTTGCTAATTTTGCTGCAACAAAATTATAGATTAAAACCTACCATAAGATTCCTCCTTATAGATCTGAAATTGGGCCCATACTTCCTGATCTAGAAGGAGGTGTAAAAATATTCCTCAACTAATTAACACTTAGAACAGAAATTGACAAAAAGACAACTTTTATTACTGTTAAAACATGCTGAAAATTGTTATAGATAATTGTTGTACATCCTATTTGTTGCTGCTACTACTCTCCTCTATTCTAATTCCTACCTAGCTCAACCAAGAATGGATTTATCCTTTTATATATGCATAATATCTATTTACAAATATAAAATATATGATTCTTATCCTTCAGATCAAATCCTATTATGTTGCAGTATTTCCTGGTTTTATCCTAGAAGAAGATCAATTGATATTTTCCCATGAATGGTGGCTTTTGGATGGCAAGTATGGCAAAGACAATCGGGGGATATTTTCCCTTAACCTTCTCAACCTTCATTCCCTTTTTCCATCGTCATAAAATAGTCAAAAAGTATTTTATGTTGTCAATCCAAAGATAACTGGCTCAATCCGAAGAAACTTCATTCTATCAATCCAAAGATGTCTACTCAATCTGAAGCTCTTCAGATTGACTAACTGTGTGATTGAAAAAGGATTGAAAATCCAACTAAGTGTTCTATTATTTACAAAACATTATATAGGCACAAATGGCCCAAAATACATAACCAACCCATGAAATCATGGATTTGATTCAATACGCTTCAACCAAAAGCTACAAAGGTGCAAAGGAGAATGCACGTAAACTTCTAAGTTAATATTGCTAACTAGAAGATCCATTTTAGCTAACTTGAAGCACACACTTCCTACTTTGAGTTCACACTTGCTAACTAACACTCTAAAAGACAACTAGAAGACAACTAGTGCCCACAAGTGCATGTGAGAAAGAGACTCACTTACAATATGAATTTGCTAGAAATAAACTAAGAAAACCTAAGCTAGGAACTACTAGAGGGGTCATATGAAAGATCTAACATCAATCCTCATCATGCCTCCCCACAATAGAAGCATTGGACTCCAATGCTTTCAAAAGAATAGGAAAGTCACGGGACATCTGATGAAAAGAAATCCAACGAGCCTGATGCGGCAGCTGTCCTCACCGAGCCACAAGATATGAGGTGGTAGACCCCTGGCGAGTCTGTCGAGTCTTCGTGTCATAGATCTGATCTGCATCCAATGGTAACTGTGCTTCAGGAACCACGTCCACAGGATGACTGATAGCTGGTGCAGTCTCCAATGTAGAGTCAAAGTACAACTTCAAAAGATCTACATTGATGACGTCATGAATTCCCAAGTGTGCGGGAAGATCAAGGCGAAAAGCATTCTCGGACACCTGCTGAAGAATAGTATAATGCCCATAGCGAATTGGTTTGATTTTGCTATGAGTCTTATCGATGAAACGTTGCTTGTCAAGATGCAACCAAACTTTATCACCAACCTGAAAAGGATGAGGAATTCGATGTCGATCCATGGCCTTTTTCTCGTTGTTGCTGTGTCTTTTGCAAAATCTCAACCACCTTTGATTGAAGATTGTGCAAGTGTTGAACAAATGAGTGTGCCTTGTCTTGCTCCTTCTGAAGATGTGAAGTGACAGGAGAAGGCAAAGACAAAGGTAACTCATAAGGTGCCAAGGGCTGAAATCCCATACAAACTTCAAAGGGTGAATGACCCGTAGAAGAGTGTAGGGCCCTATTATAGGCATGTTCAATATGCGTGAGACTCAAGTCCCACTTTGCCGGTGAAGCGTGATGATAGATTCGCAAACTTTGCACAAGTGTACGGTTTACCACTTCGACTGCCCATCGGACTGCGGATGATAGGCGGTAGAAAAGTTAAGGGAAACTCCCAAAATCTTCCACAAAGAATGCCAAAAGTGACCCACAAAGCGTGAATCACGATCCGAGATAATGCTGGTAGGTAGACCAAAGGAACGCCAAATGTTGTCAAAGAAAATTTGAGCTAAGTCTGATGCAGAACTTGTCTTGCGGCATGGAATAAACTTAGCCATTTTGCTGAATCTTTCAACCACCACGAACACACAATCATGTTGGCGCACCTGTCATAGGAAAACCACTAACCAAGTCCATGGAAATGCTTTCCCAAGGACGGGAAGGAATGGGCAAAGGCATGCCTAAGCCAAACTTTCTATTAGCTGGTTTTGAGCGACAACAAACCGCACACTCGCTTGAGAAATCTCAACACATCCCTCTCGCATTTTTGGCCAATAGAAAAATCGTTGCAAATGATGAAGTGTTTTATGCTTCCCAAAGTGACCACCATAAAGTGTAGAATGAGCTTCCTTAAGAAGTGACACTCTAGGCTCACAAGGAACACAAACCTTGTCCAATTTGTAAAGAAGTCCTTCTTTGATGTAGAAATCTTGGAAAGGACGCAAATTGGAAGAAGAAGGCTTACTCACTTGCTCAAATATTTTTCCAAAATCAGGATCCTGAGAATACTGATTAGGCCAAGTCTGAAATCCCAAGTGTGAAGTGGACATAACTGTTAAGGCAAGAGCGGCTGGAGGCCTACTCAAACAATCAGCAACAGTATTACTCTTCCCCTTTTTGTACTTGATCACCAAGTGAAATTGTTGGAGGTAAGAGGCCCACTTCATATGTCTTGATTCTTCAATTTTACTTTGAGATTGTAAAAACTTGAGAGGCATATGATCAGTGTGTACTACTGTATCTTTTCCCAAAATATAGTGTCTCCAATACTTAATGGCTTGAACTAAAGCATACAACTCCTTGTCATATGTAGAATAGTTCAACTTAGCAGCAGAAAAGGTTTCTGAATGATAAGCAACTGGATGACCATTCTGTTTGAGCACAGCTCCTAAGGCAACTTTAGAGGCATCTGTTTCAATCTCAAAAGGTTGAGAAAGGTCAGGTAAAGTTAACACCGGTGCTGTACACAATTTCTTTTTGAGTTTCTCAAAGGCAACTTCTTGGCTTCTCTCCCAATGAAATGGAGTTTTGGACTTAGTGAGATAATGCAATGGAGCTGCAAGGGTGGAATATTGAGGAATGAACTTGCGATAAAAATTCGCAAGTCCAAGGAAACTCCTTAACTCAGTGAGAGTTGTAGGAGGGGACCACTTAAGTAAAACATCAACTTTTATGGGATCTACCTGAATTCCACTCTCACTAATCACATAGCCAAGGTAAGAAACTGAAGTATTGCCAAAAGAACACTTGGAAGAGTTGGCATATAATTGATTCTTCGCAAGAAGATCAAGGGTTTGCTAGATATGCCTAAGGTGTTCCTCCCAAGTTTTTGAGAAAATCAATATATCATCAAGATATATAATGACAAATTTGTCAAGGACTTCACGAAATACATCATTCATCAACCTCATGAAGGTTGCAGGAGCATTAGTAAGACCGAAGGGCATGACCAACCATTCAAAGAGGCCCATCTTCGTCTTGAAAGCTGTCTTCCATGTATCCTCAGCTTGGATACGCACTTGATGATATCCACTTTTGAGATCTATTTTTGAAAAGAACTTAGCTCCTTGAAGCTGATCTAATAAATCATCAATGCGGGGTAAGGGATATCTATTCTTCACAGAAATTCTGTTCAAAGCATGAAAATCAATGCATAATCTCCAAGTGCCATCTTTCTTAAGAACTAACAAAATAGGTGAGGCACAAGCAGAAGTACTTTCCTTAATGAAACCCTTAGACAACAAATCTTCTATTTGCTTTTTTATTTCTTCATTTTGCAAAATAGATTGTCTATACATGGGAGCATTAGGAAGAGAAGAACCTGGAATTATTTCAATGCTGTGATTAATTGTGCGAATTGGAGGAAGAGACTTTGGCTCCTGAAATATGTGTGAATAACTTTGCAATATTTTATCCATTGAAGAGTGTTGCTTTGTAATGGATGTAGATGTAGAAGTGTTTTGAGAGCGAATGAAAATTAGAGCAACATCACCACCTTTCTTAATTACTCTTTTCGTTTGCTTGGAACTTAGAATGATATTAGGAGTGTTGGTGCTTTTAATGAGAAAGACCTTACCATATTTTTGAAGTGTGTAGGTTCTTTTAAAAGCATCATAAATAGCTCTCCTATCATACTGAAAAGGTTGTCCAAGCAAAATCCCACAACAATCCATAGGAGTCACATCACAAGTGACTTGATCTATGAACTGTGGGCCAAGTGCAAATTTTAAAGTGCAAGTGTGAGTGATTTATGAGCCTCTTCCACTATCCTTCCAACCCAAAGAATAAGGTTGAGGATGAGGCTCCATAGGTAACTTCAAACGCTCGACAATGGACCTCGCAATTAGATTTTTCTGCGAGCCATTGTCCACTATACAATCAGTTGCAAAGTTGTGAAGTAAGTGGGCTCGAGTGATGAACAAAGCATCACGAGCCCCATCTGAAGAACTTACATTTACTAAGGTAACTTCATTAAGCTTACCTCGTAATTCCGTATATACTCTACTCTCTCCTACCGACTCAAGGGGACCCTTGGAAGCATCCTCCTCTTGAGTAGTAATCACTAAACTCTTCTTTTTGAGCTTAAAGCA
The DNA here is from genome assembly GCA_028583015.1 of Wollemia nobilis. Classification (NCBI taxonomy): domain Eukaryota; kingdom Viridiplantae; phylum Streptophyta; class Pinopsida; order Araucariales; family Araucariaceae; genus Wollemia; species Wollemia nobilis. The sequence continues at coordinate 7,509,045 of JAQPPZ010016467.1, read as the reverse complement.
ATCAGCTTTCTCATGCCCTTTCTTCTTACAATAATTGCAGAATTTCTTAGAAGAAGAAGATGAAGATTTAGAAGAAGAAGAAGGAGTAGAAGCGGAAGGGGAAGGAGAAGAAGGAGATGGAGAAGACACATTCTTCTTTTGAGCAAAATTCTTCTTTTGTGAGAAAGAATTATTCCCTTTTGATGAGTTTCCAACCACTTGAGTAACAGGTGTGCGAAATGCCTGTGATTGCGCCTTGAACTTGTCCTCCGCAAGTCGCGCTCGGTTGAAAACTTGATCCAATGTTTCCATAGAAACAAACATTAGTTCCCTGTACAAATGCTCCAACAAGCCACTTTGAAACTTGAGAATCAAACCTGGAACATCATCCTCCACATTCACAAGTATTCTGAACCTGTTAAATTGGAAAATATATTCTTGTATAGACATATTAGTACCTTGGCAAAAACGAAACCATTTAATAACCAATTCTCTAGAATAATTTGAAGGATAGAAATTGGTCTTAAGACATTGTACAAGCTCATCCCATGTGGTGAGTTCTTGTCCTCGTTTTCGTTCCACAAGTACTTTGGCTAAGCCAGAAAGTTTTAACTTAGCATAAGGCACTACATCATCTTCTGAAAGTTGAGAAAAAGCAAACCAAGAATTCATGTCAAGAATCCAACTATTCAAGACATCAGGGTTCCTGGATCCATCATACAATGGAACTTCACAACGAACTCTCAAACGAGAATCGTGGGTAGAAGTTGAGGCATTATGCAAAGAAATGTCATTTACCTTCATGGCAAGATTGCCAAGGACTTCGCCATTGTAGTGTCATTAGCCTTATCTGCCAAAGTGTTTACAACATGGGCCAATTTTGCCACTTGGGCAGCCAAGTCAGAAGCCATGTGTTCTCGGGTATAAGCCAGAAGTAAAGTTTAAGAAAGCACTAAATCAAGGAAGTACAATGCAAATTTCCTTGTTACAATGGAGTGCTGCTTAAAATTGAAAATTTACTCCTAAGGCTATAAATTTTGAAATTTTTAAACTAATATAAAGTGCAAAATTAACATTTATTAATTTAAAAATAACTTAATCAAAAATTAAATTTCAATTAATCAAAAGATTAAAGAATTTAATTAAGTTATTAAAAATTAAATTAATAAAATGAAATTTTTTTTTTTTTTTTTTTAACATGCAACTTTAAAATAGTAAAAATTTAAAATTTTACAATAAAAATACCCTTTCTCTGCTGTTAAACTGGACAAAAACTGCAGTTTGCATGAAAATTTGCATGCATCTAAATCCCATCGACATGCTTCCCGAGGTCCAGGTACAGTTGCAGTTCTCCAAACTTCCACAGTGCGGCAGAGAAACAAAAAAATCCTGGTGCGGGTTCCCAAGCCACGCACCCGTGCGGCTGCTCTAAGCACCACCGTCGGCACTACCGAAGGACAGCGTAGCCAGGCCTCCTGCCTGGCTACGTCGCTGTCACTTCTGACAGCCGGGTCAGGTCGCCGACCACCGACAACGACTAACGTTGTCGAGCCGCGCTGACCTCGGGCTGTCGAGCGGCGGACTTGTCGTTGCCGACGAGACAACGACGCGGAAGGCCGACTCGCCGTCGGCTGTGACAGCGTGTGCTGTCATGCCTGACAAAAATGTCAGGCATCAGCCTGACGCTTTCAACCGACGAGCTACGGGCCTTGGCCATAGTGCTATCGCGGGACAGCCTCGACCGCAGTGCTATCGCAGGACAGCCTCGGCCTAGTCGAACGCTGTCGCGCCAGACAGCGTCGGAACGACAGCCGAAGGCTGTCGGCTGTCGGCCCTCAACTACCCCCTACCGCAAATGCGCGTGCCGAGGTGCCACAAACTGGCTGGCCGGCTGCCTGTCGAACGCAGCCGAAGGCTGCCGAGGCTGCCGAATGCAGCCGAGGTGGGCCGAGTGCTGCAAATGTTAAAAATAAAAAAAAATGCTTTTTTTTTTTTTTTTAACAATATATAAATAAATGCAGCAGATCTTACAATAATATATTATCAAAATAATATATTAGCAAAATTCCTAAGCCTTTTAACACAATATAAAAAAAAATTATAAATTAACCAGGGGGGGTTAATCCAAAATTTGAAAAGCTTGAAATTATGAAAATGTGAGCAACCAGCTCCCACCAGTAGCTCTCCTTTCAAGATCCGGTCGACACACGACCAGCGTTTGAAAGGCACCCAGATCTAAGTCGACACACGACCTAGCTTTGGAAGTCCTCCTGGAGCTCTTCAGTACTCAAAAATGGGGGGGGCAGCAGGGTCAAATGGCTCCCTAATCCTAATTGGACCGTAGCTACGATCCAATCCCTTCCAAGGATCAGTATATGAAGAACTCTGGGGCAAACTTTTCCTATACCTCTTAAGCATAAGCAAAAATTTGGATCGAGGGGTTTGTCGACGAAGGAACTTCCTTCTCCGAATGGTTTTCAAGCTCCCTTTGGGCTTAAATCGAGTCCTCAATGAGAATACGTTTCTCATAATATTTCTATCTCCTATCCTCTCACCTCACAAGCCCTAGTGCAAACATGAACTAGGCTCTGATACCAATGAAAAGGATTGAAAATCCAACTAAGTGTTCTATTATTTACAAAACATTATATAGGCACTAATGGCCCAAAATACATAACCAACCCATGAAATCATGGATTTGATTCAATACGCTTCAACCAAAAGCTACAAAGGTGCAAAGGAGAATGCACGTAAACTTCTAAGTTAAGATTGCTAACTAGAAGATCCATTTTAGCTAACTTGAAGCACACACTTCCTACTTTGAGTTCACACTTGCTAACTAACACTCTAAAAGACAACTAGAAGACAACTAGTGCCCACAAGTGCATGTGAGAAAGAGACTCACTTACAATATGAATTTGCTAGAAATAAACTAAGCAAACCTAAGCTAGGAACTACTAGAGGGGTCATATGAAAGATCTAACATCAATCCTCATCAGTGATCTTCAGGTGATCTCAACTACTTTTCTCAGGTGGGTTATCTCTCAAGAACTAATTGCAATAGCTTTTATCCTTCTCCATATGTGAATTCCATGCCTTGTTATTCATTGGTAGCTGGTTGGAATTTACATGGTAAACTGCTGCATTTTCCATACTTGTTGCATAGTTGTAAAATGTTGACATTTCTTGCAAGTTCAAAAAATTAGAACATGGGAAAATAATTCAAATATCAACATGAATAAGTACATCAATTTGCTACCAAATTTATACACTTTATTCACCAAGTAACCATGCTGAAATAGTGCAACAATGCTGCACAATTATCCCTGCTCTGTTATACCCTGTTGTTGCCTATTTAGACCATGTGGGAATGATTCTAAATAGGTTAGATGTCTTCTGTAGTCCTTTTAAACTTATTCCATCCATTTTCTCATGCTTTGATTGACAAATTCAAGGTGCTCCTATAAAGTGACAGCTTGTTGATTTTTATATGGTTATTTTCTACAGATTTCCAGATTTAGAACAATCCTAATAATTTGGCTTCAATGTGGACTTCAAACAAGTTGAAGGGCAAGAAAACATTCATAAACCATTGTGAAGTTAATGGATATCAGCATACCACATTTGGCTATTTGAAATGCATATTTTTATTTGTTACTTAATCAAGCAAAAGTAGTCACAAAATGCTGAAAATAGTCAAAAACATAGATATAATGTTCCTAACATAAAATCATGCAAACACTTAACAAATATATATTCTAATCAGCTATTTGGCATTTAAATTAATAATATGGCAGTTTTTATATGTCAAACATAGTGTAAAAATGAGGTATTTTTAGGCCTCATCATTCCCCCCAGCTTGAACTGATGCATGCCCTCATGAATCTTAGTAGGCCATAGTAATATGTTGGTTTTATCCTTGTGAAAAACATCCTTTGCCACCTGCTACCTAAGAAATTTCTCCTTGCTGCACTACACCAAGCATTTTACAATTTAAGCACAGGTATTTCACTTTTATATAACCTTGCAAAAAAAATTCAATCAATTTTTTCAATTTTTTTTTTAATTTTTATTCTAGTTTTTTTTTTTTTTCTTGCATATCTTTTTTTTCATTTGCAACTTGCAACTTTTTGACTTCTGCACTTTCATCCTTCAATATTGCAATTTTAACTTTTTTTCTGCCCTTCTACAAGTTTTAGTGTTGCAAGGTACCTCTTAAAGGCTTGGTATCATGTGATTCATTTTGCAATAGACTTATTGTGGAACCATATTTGGAAGATGCACTACTACTGGTGAAATTTTTTGTTCTTAACAACATTTCAGCCTGAATGCCTATTTCTATTGTTTGCACCTTTTGAACAAAATTGATAAAATTTTGATTTTAAAAAGCTTAAGGGATGTACTTACATGTGGTAGAGCCTTAGGAACCTCAATATTTGATGTACCCTACTCTTTTTACCATTCTACAGTATGTTCAGCAATTCTGGTACAGTTTTTGCTTATTCCAAAGATATCTTGTTCATTCCGAAGATAGCCCGTTTTATTCTAAAGATTCATCCAAAAAATGCAAAAATGACCTTCTATGCAAAAGTTAGCTACATATTCTGTTTTGGACCCATCTCTAGGGTATGTAAGCCTTCCATAACATCAAAAATCTCATATCTATCTTTTTGTTTAGATGGTATTCATTACTATTTTATTGCAGTAGTAGTAAAACAAAATCTTCAAATGCTCCCATGCAACTAAGGGCAGAAGTGGGTGTTTCTTAACATCTTAAACATGTTCCATTTTTAACTTGCCAATATTGTATGAATAGTTTTATGCCAAATGCCTATTATCATACATTAAATGCTAAATACTATGACTTAAATGCAAGAAACACATACCTTACTATCCTGAAAATTGATCATGCACCTTACAAGTTGCTTCTAATGATTGTTAGCAAGCTATTTGAAAACATAAATATACACATGTGCAGTGTGAGATTTGTACAATGGTGAAGTGGATCAACAAGGCAATGCACTCTAAAAAACCAATTTTCATGCAAGCCAACTCAGCAGCACCTCAAGGAGGTTTTCACTACAGAATTATTCATTTTTTTTCTCTTTATTTTTCATTTTTTTTGCTTCTCTTTTTTTTATCTCTTTTTTTCATCAGAAGAGGCTGCCATTTCTGGTTTTCAACTAAATTCTATTATTTTTTTTTCAAGTGCATTAATAAAAGAGTGTCTCTCATGAGGCTACAATGAGAGATAATGTCTCTCACTCTTATTTGGATAAGAACAATTCTTATTCTACAAAAATATGTCAATATTTGTATGAAAACACCATCTTTTTCTGCTGAAATCTGTAACAATGATGCAACCTTCCTTTCTAGATGAGTAGTAAGAATAAGCTTGTGTCATCATTGAACTCCTTATTGCTGGAAATGAAGTGTTGACTTCATTGTTCCTCCTTCATGCTAAAATTGATGTTTGTTGTCCTCATGTATCCCCATTTTGTGGGACATGCTTTTTTTTATTTTTTTATCATTTTCTTCTTTTATTTTATTTATTTTTCTCTTTTTCATACTTTTATCTTGTCTTGCTTGTGCCCATGAAGGAATTTCACAAGCAAGATTATTCTTTTTTTTTTTGTCAAACTTTTATCATCACTCTGAATCTAACATGGAAGAGAAATTATCCTCAATTATGTGTACATCCAATTGTTCACCTTAAGAACTCCTCCTTAGTTAATGGTGCATGGTATACTCTAAGGCAATATCCATTCACCACTAACTTCCTTTGTGAATAACCAATGGGAGAAAGAAACATTGCTTCATATCTAAAATTTTCTTTAATAAAGTGTTTGTCCATGCCTCCTAATCTACAAAATCTTGTCAATCTGTACTTGAAACAATTCAATACCAATTCTCAAATATGTTAAGTGCATACATCAAGATGAAATCTTGACATACCCTTGTAATTTCATGCAAAGGGATTGAAATATTGTTTCAAAATAGCAAACAATTTTGCTTTTTGTTCATAAGTCAACCGGTCAATAATGTTCAAGAATTTCCTTGGTTGTACTTCAGTTTGTTTCATTCTTAGGAGGACAGAATTTATCCTTAATGGAAGTAAATTTTCTATGTGCATCTTTTCCAGTTTTTCTCCTTTATCCAAAGCTGATTTTTGTGTCTGGACTAAAGGGTTTATGTGTATCTCCATTGACTTTTATCTCTTCAAGCTCAGGTAAGTTCTTGTTTGAGCACAGTTGGATGTTGTTGTAGTCAATAACATTTCATGTAGGTTGTTTTACCAAATTTAGCTACATAAACAGAGGTTTCCTATCCTGTATTATTCAAACTGATCACAGGTTGGGATGAAAAAGATAATTTAAGTAAACATATTTTTGGTTTGCACAATAAGATAAGAAGTGTACAACTTTAGCAGATCAACTATTATCTTTGTAGGCTAAGAATTGCTAGGTTGCAGTTTAGCACGGTAAAACCCTAAAAATATTTAAGCAATAATGGCAAAACTTTAGGATCACCTTTTGAGCTATAAACTTCTATTTTGATTGTGCAAAAGTTTTGTGATTTTTTTTATTATTTTTTTAATATATTCAGCTTACATAGACAGGGGTTGCTTGTCTTGTATTGTTCATATTAGCCACATGTTGGGCTGAAGGTGGTGGTGGTTGAAGGTGGTGGTTGCCCCGATGTTTTTTGGAGTGTCTCTCCCTGTGCTGCTTCAACCACCATGGCATCCCCTTACATTGAGCCAACTGAATTGTCCCTGTGCAGCGAGGTCATGACATTTATGAAAGCCAAGGGCCTGGTGCCTTTCCTCCAGAAATTCAAAGGTCCCGAGGAGGACATCACCCATGATTTTGTTGAAACATGGAATCGAGGAGAATTCTATGTTTGGGGGCTTCAGTTTAAGGTGACTTTTGAATTTCTCATGGAGATTACTGGTTTGTCGATGATGGGGAGGAATATTAGGCATGATCGTCACAACTGGGAGGAAGAATTGGAGCAGTTTCTCGATAAGGGGTGCAATCTTGGCTGGGATAAATCGGCCCTCCTTCGTTAAGCTCTCCCAAAACCCTGGAATATGGCCATTATCCCAATCATGTAATACATAACATGCGATGACCCTGACAAGCCATTGAGGAGTTTTCACATCAGCTTTGTAAACCACCTGAGGGATGCAAAGTAAGTCTGCATCCCGGATTACTTGTTCTACTCCCTCAGCCTCTCCATGGAAAAAAGCAGAAGATCATCTTGTGGCCCCATCCACCAGGGTCTTATGGGGGTAATTTTTTGACATGTTGCTGCTAACCGACCTCCGACCCAAGTTGTCCTACCCTTGGCAACTCATAATCTGACCAGCCCAGTGGCTGCACAGGAGGATGGGTCGTCCAGCCTAGCTCAAAGTAACCCATCGAAGGTGACCAAGGCGACCCATTTCAAGGGCACCTCTCATAGCAAACCATCCAAGAGGGGATATAATGAGACCCCCATCCCATCTCGCTCGTCCCAACACCTCAAGAAAGTCAATACGGAGAAGGGGACTCCTCCTCAGTGCATTAGCTCAAATACAAAAAGTGAGGTAGAGGCCCTTTCTACCCAATTTCTCCTGGATATGGCCACTAACATCTTATCCTCTGCCAATGCCATGGTGAGGATCCTTAAGTGCTCCAAAGGACGGGAGGCCCCGGAGGATCAGGAGGATCCTGAAGTCTGACGGAGGATTTGGGCCTGTTGCTTTGGATGACTGCGTCTGGTCTGGTCTTTTTGTTCTATATTTTTTTTAGCATGTTCGATCCTCTTTACGAGTTTTTTCTTGTAGCCCAATGGGCAGCCTCTATATTTTTTGGTAATATTATGTTTCGGTTTAATGTAATAGCCCACGGGGCTCCTTCTGCTAGTAAAGGTTGTGGGCTCTTTGTTCATAAGGTTTTGGGATCCTCTTAAAAAACCCATTTTGTATAAAATTAACTTACCAAAAAAATCCTATTATGTTGTAGCATTTCCTGGTTTTATCCTAGAAGAGGATCAATTGATCTTTTTCCATGAATTGTGGCTTTTGGATGGTAAGGAGGGCAAAGACAGTTGGGGTATATTTTCCCGTAACCTTCTCAACCTTCTTTCCCTTTTTCCACCGTCAAAAAATAGTCAAAAATTCAAAAAGTACTTTTTGTTGTCAATCCGAAGATAACTGGCTCAGTCCGAAGAAACTGCATTCTGTAAATCTAAAGATGTCTGATCAATCTGAAGCTCTTCATATTGACTAACTGTGTGGTCTTCAGGTGATCTCAGCTACTTTTCTCAGGTGGGTTATCTCTTAAGAACTGATTGCAATAGCTTTTATCCTTCTCCATGTGTGAATTACATGCCTTGCTATTCATTGGTAGCTGGCTAGAATTTACATGGTAAACTACTACATTTTCCAAATTTGCTGCATAGTTGTAAAATGTTGGAATTTCTTGCAAGTTCAACAAATTAGAACATGGGAAAATAATTCAAATATTAGCATGAATAAGTACATCAAGTTGCTACCAAATTTATACACTTTATTCACCAAGTAACCATGCTGAAATAGTGCAACAGTGCTGCATAATTATCCCTGCTTTGTTATACCTTGTTGCTGCCTATTTAGACCATGTGTGAATGCTTCTAAATAGGTTATATTTCTTCTGTAGTCCTTCTAAACTTATTCCATCCATTTCCTCATGCTTTTATTGATAAATTCAAGGTGCTCCTATAAAGTGACAACTTGCTAATTTTTATATGGCTGTTTTTTGCAGATTTCTAGATTTAGAACAATCCTAATAATTTGGCTTCAATGCGGACTTCAAACAAGTTTAATGGTAGGAAAACATTCATAAACCATTGTGAATTTAATGGATATCAGCATACCACATTTGGCTGTTTGAAATACATATTTTTATTTTCTACTTAATCAAGCAAAAGCAGTCACAAAATGCTAAAAATAGTTAAAAACAGAGATATAATGCTCCTAACATAAAATCATGCAAACACTTAACAAATATATATTCTAATCAACTATTTGGCATTTAACTTAATAATATGGTAGTTTTATATGTCAAACATAGTGTAAAAATGAGGTATTTTCAGGCCTCATCAATGGTCAAGGTTTTTAACCTTGTAAACAAACTTTCTAAGAAGTCGATCATTGTGTGCTTATCAACATGCTTGGTGGCCTCAACTTTCATCCACTTGGTGAAATAATATGTTGATGTTAGGATGTATTTATGTTTAATATATTAATTGGAAATGATCATGCCAATAAAATCCAACCCCCATTTTTGGAAGGGTTCTTTTGCAATTATTGGTTGAAGAGGTATCGTTGGATGCTTGTTTTTGCCCATAAATCTTTGGCACTTATCACATGCTCTGGTAAATTTGAATACATATAAGAAAATTTATGGCCAATAGTATCCAACTCTTATAATTTTTGTTGCAATGGTCTATCCAAAATAGTGACCTCCTAAAAAACCACTATGAAACTTCTTGAGTACTTTTTCCATCTTATCTGGATGCAAACATCTTAACAACACTTTGTCAAAGTTTCTTCAATATAGAACACATTCAATTAGTACATACTTCCTTATATATAATTTGTATCTACATATTTGAGATGTAGTTAGGTCATCTAAACATCTACTTAAGTTGATATAGTTCATCGATTGCTCAATCCAAGTATTCAACTGCACATGTATCTTTTTCGATGCAATATCTTGTTCTTCCTCATTTAACATATTAGCATTTTATAATGCAAATTAGGCAAACTATTGATATAGAGCCCTACCTTTTATTAGCTTGTTTGGCTTAATTTCAGCATCATATTCTTGAATCTTGGTCACTTAGTCAGCTCTCTTATCACCCAACTCTCCTTGAATTACAAATTTTTGGACATTTGGATGCACTATATATACCAAGGTCTTGCTCTGAGAAAAAAAATGCCTAAAATTATTTAAATATTTCATTACTTCATAGACCTATTTCTCAATAAAATTATACCTTTCTTCATGGTCATGCAAGGTTTGACTTAGGAAAGCTATTGGTTGCTCATTGTTTTCTTCTACCCCAAACAAATAAAGGATGAACTATTTGGAGTAGTCCAAATTAATTAGGAGCTTGAGATATTATTTGTTTAATATTATTGAAATTATTCCTCCAGACATCCATCCATTTAAAATCCACTTCTTGCTTTAGTATCTCATTCATAAGCTTAAATATTTGAGCAAAGTTTACGATGAATTTCCACACAAAGTTAATTTACCCAAAAAATGACTGAAGCTCTTTCTTGTTTAGTGGTAGAGGAAGCGCTAGAATGGATTCTACCCTGTCCAGGTCAATAGCTAGCCATATTTAAGATACAACATATCCTAACAACTTTCCTTCATGCATGCTAAAAATTGATTTCTTAGGATTTAATGAAACTCCAAACTCCCTACATTTTTCAAATACCAACTTGAGGTGTTCAACATTTTTCTCTTTATTATGAGAGAACATAGTCATGTCATCCAAATAGATTATTATTATATTGTTTACCAATTCCCCAAATACTAAATCCATAGCTATATAAAGTAGCACCCACGTTAGACAGGCCAAAATACATCTATTGATATGCAAAGATGCCCCATTTGGTGGTGAATATAGTTTTGTACTGATCTTCATCCTACATCATGCTAAGTTAAAACCATAGAATCCATCTAGTAAGGAGAATATATTTGCTTTGACTACATTATACAGTATCTGATAAATTTATGGGAGAGGATGGTGACCCTTGAAAGAAGCTTGATTTAGGTTCCTAAAGTCCACACAAAAATGGATGTCTCCATTTTCTTCCTTATTGGTACCAAGTTGGCCACCCATGTAGAATGCTTGATGAGGTATATTATCTTAACATTTAACAATTTTAGTAGCTCTTGTTTCACTAGGACCTCTATTTTAGGGTTTATTGGTCATTGCTTTTGTCAAAAGGTTTTGCATCTAGTATGAGCTCAATGGTGTGTTGGATGGTCTCCTTACTATACACCTTGAGTTCATCATAGGTCCATGCTATGATATCATTGAATTTCTTACATAAACCCAAAATTTGGTTGACCTCCTCCTTTGAGCAATGCACACCTATTTTGATGTTCTTTCCAAGTTTGATTTGTACATCCTTGTAGCTTTGGCTATCAACCTCAATTTTATGAGTAGTCGATTGATCACTGCCATCAAATAAGCTTTCTAGTGTTATCAATCCTTTTGGGATATGATTGTTCTTAAGTTATATCAATTCACTTTCCTCATCCTATTATGGAAGCTAGTTGCCTATGCAATTCATTTCTTGAATTAGGAAATCAATCACTTGTTCATCATTATCAAACACTTGCCAAAAGGTGTCCTTATCAGGCATAGAAGGCCTATACACAAGCCTCACCATTTTGGACTTATGTATGACATTAGAAACTAGGAAAAAGTTAGCTCCCATATATGTTAATATAACAGCATGAGTGTTCTACTCTTTTGGAATGGCCTTGATATTTAGAGCCTCAAAATCCTCTAGTCAATCCCATACTCTATTTCTATAGTCTTTAAGAGACTGTTGTTTTTTGATGCACTTTTTTGTAATCTAATTGACTATTAACTCTAAATAACGAAATATTTGTAGTTGTTTAATTTCCATATTTTCAACTTTCTTTAATCCTAGGCATAGTGCTTCATATTCTATTGCATTGTTTGTATAGCTTCATATCAACCTATTTGAAAATGTATTTTCTGCTCTAGTAGGTACTATCAACACTATGCCTACCCCAGCACCATTTTTACATTTAGCTCCATCAAATAAGAGCTTTCATATTTGATTTTATTAAGGAATTTGGCCTATCAGAGCTACATTTTTCTTTTCTTCAGGCTTCATGATCAAGTAGGTTCCAATTTTTACTTCAATCATAGCATTGAAGTCCTTCAAAGAAAAATGATCTTCAGTTTGGAGATCTTCCAGTACTTCCTTGTTAGGGTACCTAGGAATAAATATTTGGGGATATGTTATTATATTGTATAAGAGCTAGCATGGGCTACACATAACCCAAGGTTGATTGTATTATAATATTATATTAGTAGTCGGCTCCCCAAAGTAGAATTAGAAGATGGATATATAAAGAAGATATATTTATCATTGTAATCATCATGGAGATCAAACATATGTAATCATATTTGCCCACGAAGTGGCTTATGAGACTTTTCCCTCCTTAAGTGGCACTCTCATCTTGGGAGATATTGTGGAGGTATTCCTTTCTTAAGGAGTATTATTAGTGTTTTCATACCTTTAGGGTATTATCTATCTTTGTCTCAATTATGGATTGTTATTGTGGATAATTATTTATGGATGAATGATTTGATATATTTGCATATTGGTGAATGATTTATGTTTATGAGAATAAATTTTTGTAACAATTGGTATTAGAGCAACAATTTTGGCAAAGTGGAGATTATTTTTTGGATTGCAAAATTAGGGAAATTGTTTTTGGAAAAAAATATCATCTTTCAAGAATCATATCTCTGCAAAAGTTTGTTTGATTTGGACGATTCTTGGATCATTTTGTGCAAAATTTGAATATTTTAAAATGAGTGGTCATATGAGGGAATCCAAGTAGTATTGAGGGAGATACGATCTTTTGAAATCAATCATCTAGAACAAGGGTAGTGATGAATTTTCAAATCACAATTTTTTTTGGAAGACGAAATTTGTCAATTGAGGTAAGCAAATTAGTTGCATTTTATTTTGTTTTGAAGAAAATTTTTAGATCTGATTGTTTATGTAGAATTTAAGCTTCAAATTAATGTGGAGATATATTTTTTTAAAACCCTATTTTGCATTTTTATTCTTTGTGGATGTGAATTCATGGTACTTCAAAAAAAAATTGGAGCACATGATATTGATGGTAGACAATAGTGGACATATTTTAAGTCTTTATATTTTCTAATCCTTATTGGAAATTCCACCTTACTACACTTCTAGAAAATAAATCTAGAAATTGGTTGTTAAGTTTGACTAAAAATAATAAAGGGTACACTTGGGAACAAGTGGAGCAGGCATTCTTAAGTCATTGGAACCCCTATAAAAATATAGCTACTTTGAAGGATACACTCAAAATTTATGTAGAAGAAATAAACATGCTTCAGGAATAACAAGAGGAACTAAAAAGAGATCTTGAGGGAAGGGATAAAAAAATAGATAGCCTATTAGATGTCATCAAAGACCTTGAAAAGAAACTACAAGGAATTCAAAATGAGCAAAATGAAATGAAAGGAGAATGGGAAGTTTTCAAGAAATAAAATGAAGACTATGAAAAAGAAATAAAATTACTCAAGAAGGAGAAAGAGAAAAATATTAAGGAAGACATTGAGAATAATGAAGCCACATCTTTGGATTTTCAAAATAAAGAGAAGGATCAAAAGGGTTTGAATTCGTCTAACGGTTCTATTTTGCAAGTTCATGGAAGCATTCAAAATGAATAAGTTACTATTTCCATTGATCCTAGTAGCAGATATAATTTTATTAATATTGCTTTGGCTAAGAGGTTGCAGTCTCAAGCAACAAAAATGAAGGACACACAACTCAAGGATGAGAATATTTAGATTTTGAATATTTGAAGATCACCATGGATAAATATGTTTTACATTCAGATTTTCATGTTATTGAGATGGATGATGTGGATATTATTCTTGGTTATCCTTGGTTATATTCTTTGGGTATTGTTAACATTAATGTGCAAAATAAGTATATGAAGTTACAATAAAAAGAAGATAACATTGTAGGATATTTCTTAGTTTAAGGAGCAAGGATCCAATAAAAAATAAGAAGTGGTTGCAGAGAAACAAATATAAGAACCTGAAATAGAATCCAAGATGACAGTAACAGCAATAGAGTCCATGGAAGAAGCAGTAGCATTTGAGTCCATGGAAATAACAATAGCAGAGTCCAAGGAAACTTTGTTAGAAGAGCACAAGGACATACCAAACAAAGGGAACATGAAATAAAAATATTTATTAAAATAGTGGAGCCAAATGTTGAGGAGTCAAAGAAGGTAGAACATCAAGTTAAGGTTGTAGCTTATCACCATCCACACCACCATGAGCGACAATAATCTTGGAGTTACGGATCAAGCCAAAAATATTATGGTTTTACATGGAATCATAAGGCCACCAAGTATGGTAGTTTTTGGCATAGAAAGCATAGTGATCTTGGTTTTCAGAGTGGTGCATCAGTAGCAAGGAACAAGTGGACCCATCATTAAAATTATCAAAATACAGCAACAAAAGCATGGATCCAACAAAGTGGATTTGGATACTCAAGTGGAAAAATGGCATACCAACATCAATGACAACCACCACCAATCAATGTTTCACTAGGATGGATGGATGATCGAGATGGGTATCGATTGCTAACATTGCTTAGCAATTCATATGATCTTGTTTCTTCATATTTTTGAGGATGAAATATTTGTAAGAAGGGTGGTATGTTAGGATACCTAGGAATAGATATTTAGGGATATGTTATTATATTGTATAAGGGTTGTCATGGGCCACACATAATCCAAGGTTGATTGTATTATAATATTATATTATATTATATTAGTAGTCGGCTCCCCAAATTAGAATTAGAAGATGGATATATAAATAAGAGATATTTTTCATTGTAATCATCATGGAGATAAATCATATGTAATCATCTTTACCCACAAAGTGGCTTATGGGACTTTGCCCTCCTTAAGTGGCACTCTCATCTTGGGAAATCTTGTGGAGTTATTCCTTCCTTAAGGAGTATTATTGGTGTTTCCCTACCTTAAGGGTATTATCTATCTCTATCTCAATTATGGATTGTTATTGTGGATAATTATTTGTGGATGAATGATTTGATATTTTTGCATATTTGTGAATGATCTCTATTAATAATAAAATGTTATGTAATATTACTCCATCAGATCCACTTGCTCAATCAGCATGCTGACTCTGTCAGCTTGTTGATTCTCTTATTCAAGATTCTCTATATGGAAGGAATATGGTTTCTCAAATTATATCTTCACTCTTTTGACCTTAAATTGGATTTTCGTATGCGATAATAAAGATATAAGTAACCACCCAACTAGGTACCGAATTCTCTTGATAGGCACATCCCAAAATAAGGTTCTAAATCAACTACCACAATTTCTTAGATAACAATAATCTGAGGTAATTTGTGTAGCACCATGGGCACATCTTTGATTATGCCTACTATTTTTACTAGTATGCCATCCAACTACAACACATTATGACTTCTCCTTGTATATTCCATGCCCATTATTTCACAAACTACTTTGGGCATGACTATGTTAGATGGTCCAAAGTCAATCATACAATTATGGACCACCCATCCCTCCATCTGCAAAGATAGATAAAATGGTGATGGTCTATTTTTTCCTATTATTGAGGTAGGATGACCTTGAGCTAAATTAAGCTCTACCTAATGCTTTCCTTAACTCTTGATAGACTTGAGTGAAGCCTATAATAGATCAATCTATCCTATAATAAGGAGTGCATCATACATGCTAGCTTTTTATGGAGTCTTATTTAACTCCTATACAATATTGAAACCAGGAATATCAGGTTGTTTTTATGTTCTTTTACAAGTTTATAATACTTACTCTTGTATTCCTAAGTCACCTTAATACTTTGGCTATTGGTTAGAGAAGGGTATCACAACTTGTATCTTGCTTGTTCTTGGGTTTCACCCTTCTTTGTCACCTTTTGTAGTTGTTGAGCTGACTTTTGGACTGGCGTAGCCTAAGGGACATCCCCTTTTTTTATGGTCCTTTATCTTAGAAGGTAATTTAAAGGGATTCATTATCTAAGGATCAACTAGCAAAGGTTTCCTCCTTGATCTTGTTAGAATCGATACCTATTTAATAGATAGTATCATGAAGTTATAGCCCATTTCCTTGAGCATATTTACTTGGCCTTTTTTATCCCTTCCTGCAATCTCAATGGTAAATTTTTGGATGTGATGTTGGTTCATCATGCATGATCTTTCACCATGTGGGTAATTGCATGTTGAACACCAACAGCTTGACTTAGATCCTGAGGTAGAAGGTTTACCTTCTTGATTGTTGTATATTGTATTGAATTTTTCCATAGGTTTGCTAGTAGAAGCAGTTTGATCCTTTGTGACAAATAAAATCTTCTTGGTTGAAATATTCTCTTAGCTTTCCTCCTTTTCATGGTAGTAACTTCATTGGTGAGGTTCTTCATGGTTGTGACCATCTCTTACAAGACAATTGTTTGAGGATCAGGAGGTGATAATACATGAACAATAGAAGGTGTTGGCAATAATAGTATTATAGGAGGTGTCAAAAGTGTCTGAGTATCTGATGGTAGGATTTACATATAGAAAGGAATCATGTGTAATATAGGTTTGCATTTGTTGTTGAAGCAATTATGGAAATATTAAGATTATCTCTTTTGGGGGTAGCCTTCCTATAGCAATTGAATCATTCTCTACCTTCAATGCTTCTTAGAATATTTTAGGGAATGTAAGCACATTTTATCACCTTATAGTCATACCCAAATCTAAATGGAAGGCCCTCAAATAATAATATATGGCATGTTCATCAGTTGGTCGAAGACCTTAGGGCACTCTTTTCCATGTCTAGCTAAACCTAATGTTGAAATTTGTTACTTCCTCTTATGGGTGCCTTTGTATCATGGTGAATTATGTTAGAAAAGAGAATGGATATGCTTGTTCATGAATGTTTCCACTAATTTTCCATCTGATTGGGCCCATGTAGTTATAATTTGATCTAGTAAGTTTTTGCACCAGTACAACATTTTTCCTCTCAACGATATGATTGTAGACACAAAAAATTGACCCACCCAAATGAGTCATTTTTCCTTAGGTTCCTTTGGGAGGCTCTCAAACTTGCTAGGAGCAAGTTTGGCCCCTTTTTCTTGTGTTTTTCCTTGCTTTTCTTAACCTTGACCGAATCCACACCTAGTAAATTATGAGGTGCAAATTCGATAAATTTAGGGTTTTTCTTGAAAAAACTAAATTTTAAGCTGATTTTGGGGTGTCAACTTAATCAAGGTTAATTATTTCATTTTCCCACCTTTTAGCCCTCCAAACCCTCTATAAATAAAGGGATTGGATCCCCTTTTTCTCCCCAGTTACTTAGAGTTCTCTTCCACAATCAATCTATCAAAGTTCATGTGAAATAAGAATTCTTTTGGCCTCTTATGCAATATTCTGGTGCTCTTGGTGCTTTGGTGTTCTGTTGTTGGTGTGTTCCTTGTGATCTACAAGTGGAGAAAGCCTTGATGACAACTTGTCTTCTTGAAGGAGGAGAGGTCTTCCACCTTTGCTCTTGCTTCTTCCACAAGATCACCAGGTTGTTTCTTTGCATTCATTAGTTCATTTATTCATCTTAGTTTGTGTTTTGTTGCATATTTTGTCTCTATTTTGGGGTTTTAGAACCCTCTTGTGTGAATCCATGCCCCATCTGCTATAGGGAAAAGAAATGAAAGCTCTGCTTTCTTCCATCGGGTATTCTGCATCCACTTATTTTTTACTAGATCCATGCTCGATAATTTATAGGGTATGGATTCGATCTAGGTAGACTTTGGGGTGATTATTCATCCCAAAACCCTAGGGTTTTGATTTGCATACCTATTGTGAACTATTTCATATCTATTTCTATTATTTTCAGGTCTCCATCATTCTATTTTACTTGCATTTCATATCACATTAGCTTGGGGGCAATCACTTGTTCCCAAACCCTAGGTTTCAAAGTTGCATTCTTGTTCAAGCATTGTGTCCATTCTATTTGCATTTCATTTACTATTCCATGCTATCATATTTCATTGTGTTTGTTCCAAAGGTCAAAGCTCATTTTATTTTGAATGATCAACTAAAAGGACCTAGGGGGCTTGACTATTGCGCCTCCAAGCTTAGTCTTATAGTGGCCTAAGTAGGCCCCCAAATGTTGACCATATTTTCTAGGGTTTTTGTGAAGCTATTTTGTATATTTGAAGTTATGGGATATTCTGGATGCAAGATAAAGCTTGGATCAAACATCGGATCAGATAAGTGCCCTAAGTAAATCTGTTAGGTTGTGTGTTGTTTGTTTTGTTATTTCTGTTCATAACCTAGGTTATAAGTAAAAAGGAAAAAATATTTGATTGCTTTCTAGGCATTTAAAAGGAAAAAGGGCATATAGTTTTGCATCTAGGGTTTAGTCTTGTTTGTGCATTCCCTTGGTCCCTTGCTCAAAGAAAAATATTTCATTTCTTGCAACCTAGGGTTAGATATCATTGAATCAAAGAATCATATTAGGATTAGTCATTGTCTTCTTGCATCTTGTGTGCTTTGCATTGTTCTTTCATTTCCATAGTTTAGTTTAGAAAGGCCAAACATAGGTGTTTGCTTAAATCACACATTAAAAATTTCCACCTTAGACTTGGAGTGAGTCCTAAAACCATTCTTGGTGAACCCATTTCTTTGTTTCGAGTGTAGAGTTATAACACACCCCCATGGTCACCTCGGCTCCCAATGGATCCAATCAAGAATCATATGTGGTAGGGCAATTTTCCCCCTCTACATATTTGGTGAACCTGACATGAACACACATCTTAGTGGCCAAGATAGGAAGCCTCTTCCTTTGCTTTTCTCTTGAAAATTTAAATAAGACCACTAATTTTATTTGTTTAGAATAGAAAACATTTAAAAACATCTTAAGAATCTTCTTGTGTGTCTTTCCTTAGTTTTCTCCTCTATCCTTTCATTTCTCCTAATGGCTTTATTCCTTAGGAGTCAGTGAAGGCATTTAGAATCTGATCAAATTCCTCAAGAAGATGATCATATTGATAGGGAGAATCCTAATCTTGATGCAGAAGAGCAAGAACATGTGGAAACTGATACTAACTATGATCCCTATGAGGGGCCTAATGGTGGCTTCACTTTTACATCATTTGATCATCTATGGGGTTTTATGAAGCTCCACAAGGAGGCTTTGGTTAAGGCTATGGAAGAGGAAGCCCAACTCAAAAGAGGTGGGATGCCTCCTCCTCCTACCATCTCTCCTAGGAATGTTCATAACAACCCCTTGTTTGAATCTTCACATCATGTTAATCCTTCTCATCAACCAACATATGCTACTACTATGACCACCAATGTTGGAAGAATTTCACAAGTTCTTCCAACTAGTAGTGCCACTCAAGATTATGTTCAATTTCCTCCTCATTCTACTCATCTCAACATTCATGCTTCTGTTCCACCAAATGTCAGTTATCCTCCACAACAAGATACCACATATCACAATCCATATCATAACAGTTTCAATACCTCCAACATTGGCCAAGTTCCCTTTCAACAACCTACCTATACCCCTCCCTTAGGGAACCTAGGGGTATTGCACAACAACAATCCTAAAATGCAAAGTTTAACAAATGTGGTGAAACAATTGGTTTCAAGAGTGGATATGATTCAGCCTCCTAGTTTCACCTACAACTATAGAGAAATGTGCAATCAGCCCTTAGACCCTATTGTTACCTCTAGGCCCTACCCTAAGCATTTTCCAATGCCAGTTTTGCCTATCTATAAGGGAATGAAAGATCCAATTGAGCATTTAAGAATGTTTAGGACAACATGCCATGATATCATATATGATGACATGTTGTTACTAAAGACATTCCCTAAGAGCCTTGGTGGTATGGCATTAGAGTGGTATTATCAATTGCCTAATCATTCTTTGAGGAATTTTGAAGAGATAACTGAAATGTTTGTTCAACAATTCAGAGCTTATGTTGAAAAGAATGTGACTATGAAAGATGTTTATATGTTAAAACAAGGTAAGTATGAAAGTTTTTCAAAATTTTTGTCTCATTGGAGGAGTCTAGTTGGATGCTTGAGATATACCTTACCTCCTCGAGACATGCTTGAGATATTTATTGGAAATTTACAAGAGAAAATATCTTATGAATTGGAAACAACAACTATCACATCTTTTGATCAAGCAATAGATCTAGCAAGAAGGGTAGAGCAAGCCCTTATTCGAAGAGGTCAACTTAAGATAAAGGAATATAGGACCATGAAATCATAGTATAAGAACAAGCATGTAGTTGGTGATGGGGTAATGGATAGTAGGCCTATTAATAATGTTGTTAACACCCTACAAAATATGGTGCTTCACCAACCTCAAAAACCTCCACCAAGAAATTTCACAAGACTCAACACACCTATGAATGTGGTCCTACAATAGCTTTTGGAAGCTAATATGATTGAGTTACCTCCCATAAGGTAACCTGATACCATGACTGATTGGTATAAGCCTAGTCAACATTGTGAGTATCATAGAGTGGAGGGGCACATGACAAATTCATGTAAGAGGTTGAAACATGTGGTTCAAGACCTAATTGATGAAGGATGCCTTGTTATAGAAGGTTCTCAACCCAATCCTCCAACAAACAATCAACCTCCTACTCAACAAGCACCCACAACTAATCAAGACATGGGGATCTTCCAAGACCCCCTCCCTAAGCATGGTCAATAGGTAGCTAATCAAGTGTCATATCATAATGTGCCACCTCCCTATGATAATATGGTTGGTATGATAGCAATAACTACAAGGCAACAAGCTCAAGCTCAACTAACTCAACATTCTCAGTAGGAGATGAGTTCTTCATCCAACCCACCTTAGTTTTGAAGAATACCCAAAAAAGGAGCACAAGGTTAGAAACCCCACCTTTAGTGTTGAAGCCACAACCTAAAGTCTCCTTTGACATTCAATAATAGTTAGCTAGTACCCCAACTAAGATCTCCCTCTTAGAACTTTTGCAAACTTCTCCTATTCATAGGGAAGCCTTGTTGAAACTTCTAAGACAACAATCTGTTCCTCAAGATATTTCCCCTAGTGCTATAGCTAATGTTGTAAGTTCTCTTGGGATACATCATATCACATTTTTGGATGATGATATTCCTTCCTCAGACTTATAAGGGGATTCTTCCCTCTATATTACTACATTTATTGGGAAAATATTTATCAAGAAGATTTTGATTGATAATGGTTCTTCCCTCAATTTATGCACTTATCAATTCTTCCAAAATTTTGGATTAAAAGAGGAAGATTTAACTAAATCTGATATCATCATCAAAGCTTTCAACAATGAGTCCCAAGAGGCTTGCGATGTTATATCCCTCCCCCTTAGGGTTGGACCCAAGATCTTAGATACCTTGTTCTATGTGGTGTCTTGCCCTGCATCTTTTAATCTTCTTCTTGGATGCCCTTGGATTCATGCGATGAGGGTTGTCCCTTCTACTTTTCATCAATGTCTGAAATTTAAATTTAAGAATCAACTTGTCACCATTTTGGGTGACCCTCATCCATTCCAATATTGTTCAATGGTTGAGCAAGCTCAATATGATCTCAATCTATGTCCATCAGTCTCCTCATCTCACATAACTAAGCAACTTGAAAATCTAAAGGTGAGTGAGGAACCACTCATCAATGTCTCATCATGGGATCAAGTTAATCATTTTCTTTCAGAGCCTCTTCTGGATCTTGCCAAGCTACCACCTTCACCAAGGACTATGGGTTTACCCTATAAGAAGGGTGAAGTTGTACACATTGGCACGTGTACCTTTATCTTCATGGGGGTCTCCCTCAAAGAAAATATCCATGGTAGCAACCCTCTTCCTATAGAGCATTTCTTCCCATTGTTACCTATCCAATGATTACCCACTCCCTAAGAAAATCCTATCTAGTATGGGATATATAGGTAAAGGTTTGGGGCCATGATAGAAAGGTATTCAAGAGCCTTTGGAAGTTGAGCTTTGGCCTGGGAGATGTGGTGTAGGCTACATCCCTAATAAAAACCAACCTTTACCCTTTGATAATGATGATCACCTTGTTACTTATGTCAAATATTTAGATCATCAAGGCTTGGAGTGGAGTGATGAGGATGAGGAGCCACCTTATCCCTCAAATATTCTTTTTTGTAATATGGTAACTTTGGTGCATCCTGAGTTAGTTGTAGCCCTAGAGGAGTATGCTAAAAGGGATACCCCTTATGACATAGCTCATGAGGATATCCTCTAGAATAACTTCTCCTTTGATGGGTCTATCCCTTGTGTTGTGCATATCGAGTCTTCTCATTCTCAAGGGGACCTTGTTCCTCTATCTCATAGAGACCTTGTGAAATTGGGAATCTCTCCCCCTTTCATCAAAAAGGATGGCACAGTCAGAGTTTGCAATGACTTTCATGCAACAACTCCTAGAGAATATGTTATGGATGATCCTCTTTGTGATGAGAATCATGAAGGTATCCTCCATAATAGCCCTTTCTTTGATGGGTCAGTTCCTTGCACTACCATCTTGTTTGTTAAGATAGGTGACACAATCAGAATTTGTGCCAACTTTAAGAACTTAAAGCACTAATAAATAAATAAATAAATAATAAAAATAAAAATACTATGCATGACTTTGCATTTTCATCTAGTTTAGTTCGCATATTGCATCTAGTTTGCTTGATTCATACTACATGACTGCCTATCATATTTTGCATGTTTTTCCTGATATTCTGTTCCACTTGCATTTTTCTTGTCATACAATTGCATTGTTGCTTGTTCATACTTGCATGACTACTTGATCATATAGATTCTTGGGGATTTCATGATAATGGCAAGTGATGACACCTAGTTAGGTCATAGCTCACATGCATTGCACTCACACTAGGGCTCTGATGCCTAGCGAATCCCCAACCTAGGGCCCATTTCTATGCATTTTTATCATTGCATTCACCCATCCCATATTCTCTTCTTCTTTTTCTTCTCTTATATTCCTTGACCTTGAAAGTTTTCATTGCTTCTATCTCTCCAAGTCAAGGGATATAGTTCTTCCTTTGTATATCCTTGTCCTTTGCATGTTTTCCTTTCTTCCTTTCATCAAGACAAGGATATACATTCTTCTTCTATCTGCTCATTCTTGCTTTCACACTTCTTCCTTATTTTTGATGGTTAAGTAGATCCTCATGGGATAGGATAGATACTACATGAATATCACTTATGGTGTTCATACGACCATTGAATATCTTATGCACACCTCTTAACCATTGAAACTTCAATATGGATACACACACTCACCTCTTGTTCTGCTCCATTGGCTTTATCCATACACCTTCTTGCACACACCACACCCCTATCGGGTAGTACTCATTTTGGAAAATCAATCAAATATTTCACCCCATATAGGATAGCTTCATGGTCATAAGTGAGGGGTAGCCTCCATTTGACCATTTGTGAGCATACATCCTAGTGGGTATATCTCTTTCTCTCTGGCCATCTTAGCGAGCACTACACCCATAGTGGGTAATCGCTCCACACTTGTCCATATTTTTTGTAAGCATAACACCCTTATAGGATAGCTTCATGGCCACACATGAGGGGTAGCCTCCATCTCGATCATTTGTGAGCATACATCCTTATAGGGTTTCACTCCTTTTTCTCTTCTTTTGCTTAGCCTTTTGGAGCTTTGTTTTTATCTCTTTCTTCTTCTTCATCATTTTTTTCTTCTTATTTCCTCCTTTCTTCTTTCCATCTATTCATCTATGCATTTCATGTTGCATTTATTTAGGTTTGCATTTAGATGTTTTATTAATTAGATTAATGTCATTCATTTAGTTGCATTCATCCATTCATTGCATTCATTATGTTTGTCATTACCACACATAACAAATCACTTAACAAAAATTAACATAATGCACACACATTTTTACACCATAACATAATAATAAAAATTGTAGCATGATATTAGTTGATAGTAGGGAATACATGTTAGTTAGGTTGGTGCACCATAGTCCAAGCTTGATGCACTTGACCCTCTCTAAGGATGCATGCCATAATCTAAAATTGGCATGTCACCTTGATCCCATCCCTAGCTCTATGAGTCTACCTCCTTCACTCTACCTGTTGGTGGTGGTCTTGGTAGGGGTATGTTCATAGACCATGTAGCTATCTATGATCGAGACCATGATTAACTTTATGATTGAAGGGAGGCTGGTGGAAGCACCCTCTGATCCATCTAACACTACCTAGAAGTATAAATCCTAGTAGAAGGTCTCCCTTCGTACCGCTACATCTTACCTCTCCTCTACCCTCTATAACTGCTCCTATAGAAGGTGGATCCCCTCACTTGGTTGGTTTCTCATCATAATAGCCATCCCCTCATCCTAGGCCCATTGATGCTCCTGCTCTAGCTAGCCCATATCCCCTTTGAGGTGGCTTACCTTAGCCCTCATTACATCTTTCTCTATCGTGACCTAGCCTAACTATGCATGGAGAGTGTCTATCTCTCCCTACATGGTGGCTACCCTATTTGGTAGCCCCTTCATCACCCTTATTGGGTCTCCCTAACCCATGATCTTGCTTGGTCCTACCTGTGCTATTATGGGGACACCTTTGGCTATCCTCCCTACCTCTGACCTAAAGAGAGTGATGGTGGTCCTCATGGCTATCACCACCTCTACCCTGACCTATACCCTCGCCTACCTAGGAGGCTATGGCATCTACTCTCATTACTTCATTACATATTGGTTAGCCTCTCAGAGCACCAGTTACACTCATTGACCCATGACTTGGTACCTCTACACTAGCATCGATGGGGAGATCCTTGGGGGCATAATACCCCTATACCATCTCCTATATCTGAGGGCTACCCTAACATCATCCACTCTAGGATCGATATAGAGGGGATCATCTAGGTCCTCCTCCATGAACCTAGCCACATCAGGATCCCCTCTAACTCTTGATGGATCTCACCTCACCCTCCTATACCAGTAATCTCCTAGGTCTGGTATCTCTTGGAGAATCTTGAACTATCATTGTACTCGATCAAATCGATAGAGCTCTAACTCATCCTTCTCTATGGTGACCCATCAGACCCTCCTAACTCAAGCTAGCTCCTCTACATCCTCATCCCACCTAGGGTGTAGATGCCATGGCTACCATATGATCTGATGGTCTCATAGCTCATCTATGACCCATCTCCCTAGTGGTAGAATACCTACGTATGACCTCTATGTACGCTCAAGGTCTCAGGACCACCTGTATCCTATTGGCCACTCTAGGTCAAGTAGTGGCCCTAGTAGTGCATCTGGCCTCCTGATGGCTATGTGCTCCTAGCACCACACCTAGAGAAAATTCATGCATACTAATCATGTATGTCATTTGTACATGATATTGTACAATATCCTATACAAATGAGCTAACACATATGACCCCCATGCGAACTACACCTACTGGTCTCACATCTCTATCACTACTCTCACCAATACCCATGGTAGGTGTTGTCAACTCATGTGGCACACTAGCAATCCTACCACCACTCCATAGAGCATAGTCATCAGTGCCCCAATCCCATGTCATCATGATATATCATCGACATGGAATCTACTCTTGTGGATCTCATGTGATGGGTCACCCATCAATCTCTACATTATCATCTGAGGCACCTATGCCCTATAAACTATCCTCCCCTTGATGGGGATCCTCAAGATGTACCACACATCCTCTAGTGTGATAGTCATCTCTCCCATCGATAACTAAAATATGGATGATTTTAGGTACCACCTCTCTACTAGCACTATTAGTAGTGCTCTATCTACCTCCACCTAGGGTATTTCTACCAAGTGTAGAAGCCCCACTACCCCTAGTGTGCATCTCTCTACTAGTGTGAGCTCCTGTAGTGCCTCCTCAAGGGTACTCAACCACCATTCCCTACTCTCAAGGACATCATGCTACAATAAAAAATAAAAAAATTCAATTAATTTCATCACATAATCATAAAAACATCAACATAAGCATGCTAATACAATTTTCACACTAAGAGCACCTAATCTCTTCTTTCCTTCTCTTCCTTTTTTTCTTTTTTCTTTCTTCTTCAAATTCATGCCTCGTATCCTCTAGGGCATAGATTCATGAATTTATGCCCTATACGATATAGGGTATGGATTCGATCATTGCTAGGGCAGATTGGATCCATGGGTGACCATTGAATCTATGCTCAGGTCCCATGTGCGACTTTCACTCAAAAACATAAAAATTTAATAAAAATTGCTAAAAATGAACTAAAATCTAAATGCTAGCTAGGATTTTGGCTCTTACCCATGCCTAGTCTATTGCTACATCGACCTCACCCCTCGCAACTATCACTCGGTGTGTGGGAAGTACCATTCTCTCATTTTCTCTAGAGCTCTCTTCTGTTTTCTTGCATGGTGAAAATGAATTAGGGTTTTCACCCCTTTTGCTTTTTATTCCTCCTTTTCCTTTTCTCTCTCCTCTTTCTCTCCTTTTTTGCATATTTTTCATCATTTGTTGCTCTCTTTTCTTCTGAGTCCACCATTTCAAGTTTCCTTAGGAATTTTACATTCCTTCCGAAACTTGAGGGGGCACCTTGGCCTAAGAGGCATTAATATCCCTAATGCCTCGATTTGCATGTAAAATATTCAAAGTGTCTAGAATGACACCATTTTTGCACCACCCCTTTCTTCTAAATTAGCCACCCCTTTTTTCTTGTGTTTATCATCCTTTTTCATCCATAGGTGTCTACATCTTTCTTTGATGCATTTATTAGGCCATAAATGCATCAAAGAGGGGGTAAAATGTAGACATAAAAAATTGACCCACCCAAATGAGTCATTTTTCCTTAGGTTCCTTTGGGAGGCTCTCAAACTTGCTAGGAGCAAGTTTGGCCCCTTTTTCTTGTGTTTTGCCTTACTTTTCTTAACCTTGACCGAATCCATGCTCGATAAATTATGGGGTATGGATTCAATAAATTTAGGGTTTTTCTTGAAAAAACCTAAATTTTAAGCTGACCCTTTTTGGGCATCAGCTTAATCAAGGTTAAATTTCATTTTCCACCTTTTAGCCCTCCAAACCCTCTATAAATAAAGGGATTGGATCCCCTTTTTCACTCCAATTACTTAGAGTTCTCTTCCATAATCAAGCTATCAAAGTTCATGCAAAATAAGAATTCTTTTGGCTTCTTGTGCAATCTTCTGGTGCTCTTGGTGCTTTGGTGTTCTATTTTTGGTGTGTTCCTTGTGATCTGCAAGTGGAGAAAGCCTTGACAACTTGTCTTCTTGAAGGAGGAGAGGTCTTCCACCTTTGCTCTTGCTTCTTCCACGAGATCACCAGGTTGTTCCTTTGCATTCATTAGTTCATTTAATTCATCTTAGTTCTTGTTTTGTTGCATATTTCATCTTTTTTTAGGTTTTAAAACCCTCTTGTGTGAATTTATGCTCTATCTTCTTTTACCCATCAGGTGTTTAGCGCTCACTTCTTCTCTATTATCGAATCTACGCTCAGTAATTTATAGGGTACAAATTTGGTCTAGGTAGACTTTGGGGTGATTATTCATCCCAAAACCCTAGGGTTTTGATTTACATACCTATTGTAAACTATTTCATCTCTGTTTATGTTCTATTTGTCTATCATTCTATTTTACTTGCATTTCATATCACATTAGCTTGGGGGCAATCACTTGTTCCCAAACCCTAGGTTTCAAAGTTGCATTCTTGTTCATGCATTGTGTCCATTCTATTTGCATTTCATTTACTATTCTATGCTATCATATTTCATTATGTTTGTTCCAAATGTCAAAGCTCATTTTTATTTTGAATGATCAACTAAAAGGACCTAGGGGCTTGACTGTTGTACCTCCAAGTTACAATGGCCTAAGTAGGCCCCCAAATGTTGACCATATTTTCTAGGGTTTTTGTGAAGCTATTTTGTAGATTTGAAGTTGTTGGATATTTTGGATGTAAGATAAATCTTGGATCAAACACTGAATCAGATAAGTGCCCTAAGTAAAGTTTTTAGGTTGTGTGTTGTTTGTTTTGTTATTTTTGTTCATAACCTAGGTTATAAGTAAAAAGGAAAAATATTTGATTGCTTTCTAGGCATTTAAAAGGAAAAGGGCATATAGTTTTGCATCTAGGGTTTAGTCTTGTTTGTGCATTCCCTTGGTCCCTTGCTCAAAGAAAAATATTTTATTTCTTGCAACCTAGGGTTAGATATCATTGAATCAAAGAATCATATTAGGATTAGTCATTGTCTTCTTGCATCTTGTGTGCTTTGCATTGTTCTTTCATTTCCATAGTTTAGCATAGAAAGGCCAAACATAGGTGTTTGCTTAAATCACACATTAAACATTTCCACCCCGAACTTGGAGTGAGTCCTAAAATTGTATCTGGTGAACCCATTTCTTTGTTTCGAGTGTAGAGTTATAACACACCCCCGTGGTCACCTCGGCTCCTAGTGGATCCAACCAAGAATTATATGTGGTAGGGTAATTTTTCCCCTCTACAATAACTAATAGCCTTATCATAACATCTTCTTCCTAAATATTATGTATGAAATCCAGTCATGCTACATCTTGAAAATGCTCATAAGAAATCTTCCTAGTGCGATCATATCTTGGCAGTGTTTTTAATGTTTTTTTGGAGGATTAGATTCTAAAGGGTAAAATTTAGAGGCTCTATATGATTTAGGTTGGGTAGTTCTGAAGGTTCTAATTCTGATTTTGATCCATTGATATGAAGTATTTAATGAGGTCGACGAAGTTTGATCTTCAAGGTATTGCTCTTCTGGAATATTAGAAGAAGATGGTGATATGAGAGGAGCAATATAATTTTATCTTTTATGAGGATGAAGAGGTAATTATAGAAATTCTAATGGCTCATCCAATCCTTTGGTTACCCATATTGTGAACATATAGTGTATAATATGATGAGGCAGCAGGGTTTTTAAAAGCAACTTAAATTAGATCTAGGTTGCATTTACATAGAGTCACCAGGTGATTGAAAAAGGATCTTGTTAAAAAAAGTATCATCAAAACTTTAATTTATCCAAATGGTGGGATTTGTGTCCCACTGAGTGTGCTAAAAAATTTTGGTTTTAAAATATACCTATGGTAAGATTGTGCGCCCAAATACTTTGACCAATATTGGATGATCTTGAAGTTGTGAGGCTTCGGTGATCAATCTTCGGAGGAGGTCGGTTCCTATGAATTTTTGACTAGCTATTATTAATAATATGGGGGGAAAGAGTGGTGAAAGAGATGAAATAAGTTGAAGCTATAACTTATAATGGTGCAGGTTAAGCCGCATCAAAATACATGAGATATAAAAGCTATGCAATCAATAAATTAATCAAACTACCTAACAGACCAACCAATTTTTATCAATCATAGAATAATATTTTATGTGTTTTATAGTCCAATGGATTGTGAATTCTAGAACTAGAAAATGAACACATGCAAAAATCTAGAGAGAAGAATTAATATTATGCTCATTCAACTAGCCTATATTAGAAATAAACAACCATTTATACATACATGTTCTACAAGAAAGTTGAACCAAAGGCCAAACAACAATCTAACTTGTATTTCTATTTGTAATGTGCTTTCATACATGCAAGTTGTAAAAGCTTAAGAGTCGGCCTTTTGAACTTCCTACATTCTAGTATTTATAGCTATTTACAATACATTCGGTTATTAGGACATCATTACCTCAAAGGTGGATTGTTGTTATGTCAGAACCATTTTTTTAAGCTATTCGACAATATATCTATTGTAACCACCTAGTTGTGGCTTACTGACATGGTTGGAATTTGCTTCATATTAGGTCATATTGGCATTTTTTTCTATGTTTGGTTCATTTATCCCTTTCTAACATTTTTGTTGAGATATTATTAACATTCACACAAGCACATAGGTAAATATTTTATTGTTGGGATTATTTGATATGTGATCCTACCTTGTTGGAAAATGATACGGTGATTGGCCGCATACATACAAATAACTACTAGATGTCAAACTTGATCTACCTCTACCAACCCATGGTTGCCAGGTGTATAACAGGACTGCTAATAGATTACGATTTTTCTGTACCTATCCCTTTCTTGGCTAGGTACCAAATTCTCGATGATCAAAACACTTTAAATTATTTGCCTTCTTTCTTATACCTATTGCTAGCTGATGGGCCTTGGATACCACTTGTGTATTCTTGGTACAAAATATCTGGTGCTTTCTACTCTTTTTTTTGGTCATGTTGATGGGTGACAAACTCTTTGTACTAGTCCATTCAACTTCTAGGGTAATTTCTTTGACAGGTTTAGGACTTAGCTTATTTGGTAGGCGATGAATTTTATGTACCCATCTATTGCTAGACCTAGTACATATCTTTCAGTGGTCCTAATACTTAGACGTGTGTGCATGTCCTTTTGCCTACCATCAGGTGATGGATTTTTAGTACCTCTTCTCCTCTACTGCTATAATAAAATTTTTGATGATCAAGGGACTTAACCGCATTTTGGCTATTTTCATTCTCCATCACTAGGCGATGGATTTTTGGTACCTCCTCTTACCTATGATTGGTACAAATGTTTTGATACGTCTAAGATAGTTGATTTTCTATTTTTTTTTCTTCTTCGACGGACGACTAAATTTTGGTACCTCCTCTTGCCTATGCTTTGGTACAAAATTTTTGGTGCTTCCAAGACTTAACTAATTTTCTATTTTTTTTTCTCCATTGATGGGCGACAGACTCTTTGTACTAGTCCATCCAAATTTTGGGATAATTTCTTCGATGAGTTCAAGACTTAACCAAATTTCAAATATGCTTTTAGTAGGTGATGGATTTTATATACATGTCCATTGTTAGCCTTGGTACATATCTTTCGATAGTCTTGATACTTAGACGTATCTGTATTTTCTTCTTTTTCCTATCATCAAGTGATAGACTTTTGGTACCTATTCTTGCCTATGCTTGGTATAAAATTTTTGACACTTCCAAGACAACTAATTTTAGCTTTTTAACTTTTGCAATTTGTCGAACCTTTTGTATTGATATATTTTTTATATCCAATTTCCTCTTCTATAGGGCAAAAATTTTGGCGGTGTCCACCGCGTGCTACTAGGTAACAATTTTTAAGTACCTGTTTGTTTCTACCAAAGGGGCAAGATCTATGGCAACTCCCAGAATTGGCATTTTTCTTTACAGACTATCAAACGATGGGTTTTTGTACCCATATGCTTCTAGATGAGGAAAAAAATATTTGATGCTCTTTGTACTTAGCCAAATTTTATTTCCTCCATATTTCATCCAACATCGAGGTTTTGAGGATCCATCCCTACCATGCCTATGCCAAAAATGCCTAGCCTCCTCCTAATTCGACTATTTGTGCCTCTAATGCCATCCTTTGTATTTTTCACCAAAGTGCATGTGGTAATGTTCTAAAGTACCTATAGGTGCCAATGCACTATCCATGTGACACATCTCCACTTTGGATAAATATTCATTTTTACTGACGAATCCACCATCCTAACACCAACACTAATAAATAAAAAAATCGGCATTGTCCCCCATGCCTCTTCCAAAAATGGGACCTCAAATACCTGGTGTCGAAGAGTATATATTTGAATTTAAATTGATTATGGCTATCCAATGGTCAAACAATGGATTCAACCATAGTCCATTTGAAAATGAGGGGTTCGGCTTCTTGCAAGCCCAAACAAAACACCCAACCAACTAAGAATCCCATAAAATGGAGCAACAAGATCCTGCTTAAAGGGAAAAGAGATAATAAATTCTTTCATAACATCTAAAACACTTAAGTCACAATGCCCAACTATAAGATATCTTGAGGAAAATTGCTTCTCCAAATTGATAAGCCATTTGATTTAAACCTAGGTTTACCATAAAATCTGCATACCCATTTCCTTCTCTAAAAATGTGTTGGATTTGCACCTCCTCCATCGATTGTATAGTTCTTTTGGATTCAAAAATCAGAGCTTTAATATTCCAATTAGCAAAATGGCCTTCCTTAATAACATTAATGATGTTGAAAGAATCCCCTTCAATAAAAATAATTTTGCAATCCAAATTCTTAGCTAGTATTAAGCCTTGTTAATGGGCTCTGGCCTCCACAAAATGATAGGTTTGGATATCAAAATTTTTTAAGAAATCCAAGATAATTCTACTCCTATCATACATATTCACCCCACCCACACCAACTCTCCCAATATGGCCTTTATACGGTCCATAAAAGTTAATTTTGATCCACCCTAGGGGGATTTACCAACTAGTTTGAGCTCTTAAAAGGACCTTTGGCAATATAGCAGTCCTATGACTAGGATGGAAACCAAGCTTCAACTCCAACTCTAACTCCTCATCCCTACCATCAGCCAAATCCAACAAGAAACATTATCCACTATACCTAGGATTTTAAAAGGACCTTTGGCAATCTAGCAGTCCTATGACTAGGACGAAAAACAAGCTTCAACTCCAACTCTACCTCCTCATCCCTACCATCATCCAAATCCAATGAGAAAACATTATCTACTATACCTAGGATTACTCAGGCACAAATAAAAGTGATATCCCTCTTGACATTATTGAATGCTATGTTATTTCTTTCTTTCTAAATACTCCAAAAAAGATGAGGTAAACAAAAATTCTAGAAAAAATTTAGTCTAGAATAAGAAAAATTGGAACACCATTGAACATAAATATCTGATAAAAGTCTCAGGACCACCCAGCTGACCCCCAATACATTCAAAAAAGCATCAAAATAAAAAGGGTATTGAAATAATAGATGGTTAGAGAATTCATCACCAAAACCACATAAATAACATCTATTTAGCAAAAGCATACCCTTTTTTGTATATTCTCTAAGGTCAGGATCTTGTTTTGTAAGGTCATTCAAAATAAAATATTAACCTTTGGGATAAGACTCTTAAACCAAACTCTAAAAGGAGGGAGCCATGGTTGGGATCTTTCATTTAACAAAGCATAAGTTGACTTCACAGAGAAAGAGTCATCTTTCTCTCCAACCCAAAATAAAAAATCCTCCTTGTCCCTATTTTTTATGACCTAAAGTTTGAATTTATCAAATATATAGGTCTAAGCCTCCTTCTCAGCCTGATTAAGATTAAAATATGCCATATTTTTCCATATATTTAAACCATTATTTAGCTCTATAAAGTATACCACTTTTGACCCAAAGGTGGTTTTGGTCTTAGGCTCCAAATGGACTAAACTTGGGTCTTGAAAAAGGGGTTGGTCCAAGAGCTAGGGATCATTCCAAAATTCAATCCTATTCCCACCACCCAACATCCATCTGCAACCTTTAGGAATGATAGATCTAGACTTCTACAAACTATGCCAAAAAGTAGAGCCTAAAGATGGCAAGGGGTTCGATAGGAAGTAATCTATTTGGTTAAAATATTTAGATGAGACAATGCGAACCCAATATACATCAACCTACGTTCCCACATTCCATCCTTGTTTGGCTACTAGAGCTTTATTCATTTGGTAGAAATTTCTAAGACCTAAACCCCCAGCCTCTTTTTTGCAGCAGACTTACTCCCAAGCGACCAAATGAATTTTCTTCTTATCTTCTGAACTTGACCAAAGGAAGGACTTATGGATACATTCAATATTTTTCAAGATTTTATTATAAATCCTGAATATGAATAAAAAGAATATCAGGATGCTCTAAAGAGTCATTTTCACTATAATAACCTTCCCTATTTGGTTGAGAATGGATCCCTTCCACCCAAGAAGATTCTTCTGAATTCTTTTCATAATTGGCTCCCAGAGAGAATCACGAATCATACCTTTAAACATGGGTATCCCAAGGTAGAGAGACAGGGGAGCAACAATCTCACATCCCATAATACAAGCAATTTTCCTCTATCGAATGAGGGGAGTATTCAAAAAATATATCTTGCTTTTTAAGTAGTTTATTTTATGCCCAGTCACTTTTTCAAAAGAAATAAAAAATTATTTTATCATTTTAACATGGGAAACCAAAGCAAGAAGGGAAAGGAGAGTATCATTAGTAAATTGATGGTGGATTGGATCAAGAGGTAACATTGGCCTAATACCTTCCATAGTCACTTCTACCCTAATATACTTCAAAGTGCTTCAACCATCAAAATAAAGAGGTATGGGGATAGAGGGTCCCCTTGGAAGATGTCTCTACAACTCAAGATATAACCTACAAGAAATCTATTTATGATAACATAGAACTTTGCAGAATAAATATATGCTTCAACTAGATTGATCCATCTTTGGTTAAATCCAAATATATCTAACACCTTTAATAGGAACTCCCAAGATACTCTATCATAAGCCTTATTTATATCAAGTTTGAGGAATAATCAAGATCTTCCAATTCTATCAACTGAGTGAATCAATTTGTGTATCGCTATAATCCCATCTAGGATATGCCTCCCCACCACAAAGCCACTTTGAGTCTAATAAATTAAGGCTAGAAGGAAAGGTTTTAATCTATTGACAAGGACCTTCATCATAATTTTGTATATGGTATTGCACAAAATGATAGGTCTAAAATCATCGAAATCCTTAGCTCCAATAGACTTAGGAATAAGCATCAAGAATGTAGAATTCACTCCATAGGGTATAAAAATCGAGATTTGAACTTCCCTTAGTACCTTTCCAATATCCTTACCTAGAATGTGCTAGTATTTATGAAAGAAAAGGAGGGAAAACCCATTAGGTCCTAGGGATTTCTACCCCTCCATAGCAAAGACTACAGACCTGATTTCCTCATCCTTAAAAGGACTAGTTAGAGCCAAATACATTTCTTCAATGAAAATGGAATGGATATTACATAAAAGATTTCTTTTAGCCTCTAGATCTGAATAAAGACATATCTTCAACCTTGATATATTGAATAGTAACCAGTTTGGAACCA
This sequence comes from Wollemia nobilis, assembly GCA_028583015.1. NCBI lineage: Eukaryota > Viridiplantae > Streptophyta > Pinopsida > Araucariales > Araucariaceae > Wollemia > Wollemia nobilis. Next base: position 7,474,262 of record JAQPPZ010016467.1, on the reverse strand, counting down.
TTAGCTTTAGAGAATTCTCTAATTCTATTGGTGCTTTTATGCTTTAAAGTAGAGATCTGAAAAAACTTGGTGTTTATGCCACCTTCCTTGAGCCAAACTACCCTCAATTTTTACCTCTGCATCAGCTCCTCCTTGGCTAAAGTATTATGAAATTTGAACACCAACTTCTCCTTGCATCTCATCTCCTAGAACATGTCCCCTAACTCAATCGCAGACTCAATAGCTTTGAGTTGGTTTTTAGATCTTCCTTATTTTGGATAATATTCCCAAAGATATTATTGTTCCACCCTTTGAGGTTGTACTTAATGAATCTAAGCTTAGAGGACACTTGGGAGATGCCAATACCTAGGACCAAATTTGACCACCACTCTTTGATTTTTATATCCAACTTAGGATGCTAACACCACATTGCTTCTAACCTGAAAGGTCTAGGAAATCTTACCACATCTTGAGTAGCTTCAAACCATAAAGGATTATGATCTGAACCTACTTTGGAAAGAGAGCAAATAAAATCATCCCAAAAAATGGTAAACACTCTTTGGAAATAAATACCCTATCTAGCCTGATTTGGATGGGCTAGTTCCTCGCTCTTCTGTTACTCCATGTAAACTAAGATCCCTTCAATTTAAAATTCATAAGCTCATTGTGGTTTACAAAATTTTCAAATTCTTCCATTTGTTTCGATACTGATGTGATTCTCCTTATTTTATTAGAATTATACAACAAAGAATTGAAGTCCCCTGCTAAAATCTAGGCTTCGTGATTGAAGGTTTTTCTCATAGAACTTAGAGAGTGCCACATCATACTCCTCCTAGGGCCAGAATTAGGGGCATAAATATTAGAAATGATCCATATTTTATTACATTCTTGGCTAAAAAATAATATTTATAACCTTATCTAAAGATAAAATAATTGATCCATCCAGCTTTCTAGCATCCCAAATGTACAAAAGGCCCTTATAGGAGCCAAGTGCTAGGCTCACAACAAAATGTGCTTCTTTCAAAATCACCTTTCTAAATATCTCTAAATTATGATCATCTATTTTAGTTTCCTAACGGAAAATAATATCAAGTAAAGATTATTTCTAAGGGAAGCAACCACTATTTGTTTAGAGAGCCCAAGGCCCTTGATATTCTAGGATAGGCACTTCATCTATGAGGTTTGGGGTTGGATTTATTTCCCCTAGTAACACCCTAGGAAATCTAATAGAAGGACTCAAGTTTTAATTGCATAAATTCAAGATCCTTTTCTTCTTTAACCTTCAACAAAGATTGATATCCATTGGCAATCTCAGATTTTGTTTCCCTTCTTAGAGTTTTATTTGGAGGCTTCCCCACTTTTCGCTCGATCTCCACATCAATGGAACCCTTTCTCTGACTACGAGTTTTAGGACCTGAGGATCCTTTCTCCAAGCAAGTCTTTGGGAAACCAATCAGGGACTTAGTCCCCTGAGTCACCATTTGGATAATAGTCTCATCTAGAGTAGAGCACATTCCTAAATACCCAAAGGAATTTTGAAGAAGATTTTTTGAAATTAGAATTTTAGTTAGAAGCTCTGATGGACTTACCTCAATCACAAGAATTGGATGAGCTTCATATATTTCCAGAGTCTTATCCTCCTTCGTTAGAGGACTTCTCTAGGGATTTCTCCAACTTTGATGACCTAAGGTTGGGTCTCCTTCCATTTTATGTTGGTCACCAATCTCCCTAAACTTTGAAGACTCACCACCAATTTCCTTATAAGCATTTAGGACAGCAACACTCTCCTTTTGTATCCATTTCTTATTTTTTATATTCCTTTTTTGCCTTTATTTACCCTCTTGATTCTTACTTAATGAGCATTGATCTAGGTTATGACCAATTTTTCCATGACCAAAGCAAATTGAGGATCTATTTTCATATAAAATGGTTTGGATCCAAGAGCCCAAGTACAAGGTAAGCCTAATAGAACAGGGAAGATCTGACTTTAAATATGCCATGATGCACATCCTTGCAAAAACCATTCTAGACTTTGATCTAGTTATCAAATCAAATTGGATAATATCCCCTGTCGCCTTCACCATCCCTCTCAAAATATTGTCATGCCATAGATGGAACAGAAGGCCAAGAAACCAGATCCAAAGAGGAACCTAGTTCACCTTTTGAGTATGCAGGTTAAAGTTGGGCCCCCATTTTTGAAGGAACATACCCCTTTTTCCATAGAACCAGGGGCCTCCCCCTAATATGTGGTTTGAATCCTCCACATAATTTAGCTTGGTAATAAAGAGAGCTTTGGGAACCACTACAATTTCCATCCATCCTAGAGGTTTCCATTTTATCAGGGCCCACCTTCTAATTGAATACAGATTCAACCTTCCACCCTAAAATATTCCCATACAGATTCAGCCTTCCACCCTAAAATCTTCCCATAATATTACAATTATCTTCATGCATAGTGATTTGAGTAAGATCTCTTGGAATACAAGTTTCATTATTAACAAGAGAGAGGTCATAAAGAAATTTTGATCCATAATAACCAAGACCTTTAGATGCCACAACAACATACAAGTTACTAAGATCGAAGAGTTTAAGAATATTTTAGTGGCCTTGGTTAGGGGCCCCACTCTTAGACTTACCTTATAGTGACCTGTGATCCCCAAAGAATCTAGGAATTCAGCATAGGTAACACCACTAGATAAGGCATCCTTCAAGCCAACAGTAACCTCTTTCACACTCAATCCATCTATCTCCACCACCTTGCTCCCCTGCTCCCATAGCTTCTCAACAAACTTGCATACACTCAATTCAAATTCCTACTCTCCTTATCAAAGTCAATTTTTTTTAGGAATATTCTAATTAATATACACACATCCACATAAATATTGCAATAAAAGCAATAATTTCATGAAAGAACATAATATTGCAATAGGAAATGTAAATGCAAAAATCTCACAAATCATAATAAAAAATCATGGGCCTCTTTGAGGAGGCAACCTCCTTTAATTATTTGATTTCAATTATGCAAAAATATACATCCATTCCTACCCCTCACATTTTTAAAGACTCTTCATAACGTTACTTAATACTCAAACTAGCTTACATGCAAAATGTCACCCGAGCGAGAAGCTTCTACAAAACCAAACAGTTACATTCTTTATAACTATTACATAAAATGGCACCACTTGTCTAGGCATCTCTAGTGCCACAAACTATTACAAAATATTATATAATATCATTACAAAACTATTAAAAAATATTATAATGGGATCCCCACGTTAAGAAGGGGGTGATTACATAATAATGTTAAGATGGAGTCCTAAAATACCCTTCCCCTTAAAAAATCTTTGTCCTCAAAGCTGAATATGAGGAAATTAATATTGAAGTTACTATATGGACTCCCAAGTGGTATCTTTAGGTTGCAATCCTTGCCATTGAATAAGAAAATTATTGATGACACGGTGGTGAAGGGTGTGTGATCTCCTATCCAAAATGCCTTCAAGCTAAAGAATGATGGATCCTTCTTCGTCCAACTCTAGTAATGTGGATTGGACCTATACCTTGTTGTCAAGAACCTTCTTGAGAAAGGAGACATGAAATATTGGGTGGATCATAGAAGTGGTCAAAAGGATCAATTTTTAGGTTATTGACCCAATCTATTGTAACACCTAGTAGGGACCATAGTATTTGGCTACAAGTTTTTGGCATCCACAAATATGGAGAGATGATTGTTTATAGGGTTTTATATGGAGAAAAACTATGTCCTCAACTTCAAAGCTATGCTTGGAGTGATGTTTATCAACTTGTTGATACATAAAGTAATGGGCCAATTCAATATTGACCATAAGTTTCTAGATAAGGTTAGCACAATGGTTGAGGGTGGAATCCACTGCTTGAACCCTAGAGCTTCCTAGAATGTAAGAGGACGGTGTTGGTGAAGTAATACCATATGCTGCTTCAAATGGGGTAACCTTAGTAGTGGTATGATATGAAGTAGTATACCACCATTCATTAAAATAAAGCCACTTAGCCCATTATGTAGGATATTTTGAGGTAAAGCAAAAGAGATATATTTCCAATCACTTATTGACAAATTTAGTTTGGCCATCAGTCTGAGGGTGATAAGCAAAACTCATTTTGACTTGAGTACCCTACAAATTGAATAGTTCCTACCAAAAGTGACTAGTAAAAGTAGGGTCCCTATCTAACATAATGTATTTGGGAATTCCATGAAGATGAAATATGGAATCTAAAAATATTTGGGCAACGATGGAGGTGATGTAAGGGTGGAACAAGGAACATAAATGAGCATACTTTCTAAGATGATCCATTACCACTAGAATAACTTATTTTCCCATACTTGTTTTAGAATTATCAAGGGTTGAAGGATTCCAAGAGAACACACATTTTCTCCTTTCATGCATTGGCACCTATTACATTCTACAACAAACGTTTGAATATCCATTTTTATTCCCCTACCAAAAAGTATGCTTGGTCCTTTCATAGGTTTTTAGAAACTTGAAATGCCTATTTTTTTGGTGATGTATGCATTTCCTACAAGATGAGTTATTGCATTTGTGACTTTTGGGGAATGATAAGTAGGTCACGATATCTCAAGTCTTGACCATCCCAAGTGTATCCAAGGCATTATTTAGGCTCTACTTGGAGTTTGTTGATCAAAGTTTTGCTAATTGAAATCCTTGATCATTTCTTCCCCGAGATGATGGATCCATTGCAAAAGTGGTGTAGATATAACATGTAGCATTCCTTGATCTCAATATTATCGAGATAAGGCATTAACCACCACATTCTCCTTTCCTTTATTATAAGTGATTTCATATTCATAGCATAAGAATTTATAAACCCATCTTTGTTGTTCTAGTGTGGCCATCCTTTATTCCAAGAAGTATTTGATACTTTGATGGTTAGTCTTAATGGAAAATTTATGCCCAATGAGGTATGGCCTCCAATGATTAACAACTTGTAAAATGGCTAGCATCTTCTTTTCATAAGTAGACTTACCCAAAATTTGGCCAAAAAATGCTCTATTGGTGAAGCCCAATGTGAAAAGAACGATGGAAAAATGCAAAACACTGAACCAAGCTACAAGGATCAAGAGGTTGAAGCAACACCACATTAACCAAAACAAACAGACTAAAAAAAACAAGATAATGGAAGCTAACACAAAAATTGTAATATCATATAATATGTCAAAATTGATTATAAGTACAATGGAGAAGCCTTGCTTACATAGTAAAGGAATATCTACCACAACCATAGGATCAACAAAGAGATAAGGATCAATATCCATCGTACAAACAAGGAGGTGTGATATGATCCATGGAGAAAAGATCTCAACCCTCCAAATGTAATCAATTCCCTAGGAATGCCAAATATTCCCATAATATCTAAATAAGATAAAAATAAATATCCACACATAAAGTGGGTGGGGAAAAATAAACTAAACTAATATAAAAATAAAGTACCTAGGTGAGAATGAGCTAGAGTCTAAATACCTACTCTAACACCCCCCCTCAAGTAGAGCTAGGGGTAAAAAATAAGTGGCATATCCATAGTATGAGTATCAATAACAAGTTCTTATCAGGTACTCATGTACACGGTGTATCCAACTCTCAAACCATAAGGAAGGAAAACCACATCAAAAAAACCATCCCACTAGAAAGAAATAAGAAGAAGAAAGGAAGGTGGCCTCATCCACACCCCCCAATGACAACTTCCTTTACCCCAAGCATCTCTCACAATAAATGAAAATGAGGAGATGGGAAGGGTTTAGTGAAGATGTTGCCAATCTGCTTCTAAGTGGTAATGTAGTCCAAGATGATCACTCCATACTAGATAAGTTGTTGAATGAAGTGTATATGAATCTCAATATGCTTGGTGATCTGATGCTCAACAAGATTGCAAGAAATATGTATGGTACTTTGGTTGTTACACCAAAGTGAAGTGCTGCATTGATCCTTTGAGAATACAATATCTATCAAAAACTATCAAATCCAAAGAATCTCCTAACTAGCCAATACTATTACCCGGTATTCTACCTCTGTCAATGAAAGTGCAATAGTTGTCTACTTTTTGCATGCCCAAGCAATAGGTGAAGAACCAAGGTAGAAGATATAACCAAAAGTAGACCATCGAGTATCAACACAACCTACCCAATAAAAATCTATATACCCAACCAACTGTAAAGACCCCCTAGAAAAGTAAAGCCAAAAATGTAAAGTCCCTTGAAGATACTGCAAAATCCGCTTGGCAGCCTACCAATGATTATCATGTGGATCATATAAAAACTGATAAACCAAGCCAACTACAAATGATATATTAGGATGGGTGTGACTTAAGTAAATCAAAATCCCAACCAACTATTTGTAAATGGTTGCATCAAATCTAGGATTAGAAATTGTGGCACTCAAAACAATACCTGATTAAAAATAAGTAGGAGATGTCTTGTAGTCAACCATTCCAAATTGTTGAATCAAATCCAATGTGTACTTTTATTGATAAATAGAGATCCCTGAATCTGACTGTGAAATCTAAAACCCAAGGGAAAAGTGTAGAAGTCCGAGATATTTCATCTCAATGCTCAAAAAGAAAGCACTACATAGCCTAGATACATGAAGTAGAACTACTTGTGATCAATGAATTATCAACATATAAGACAATGATTATGATGTCCTCTCCATCCCTTAAAGTATAAACTGTAGGATTAGAATGACATATCGAAAATATGAAATATAGAAGAAAATAATCCATCTTCTCATACTAAGCCCTTGGGCCTGATTAAGACCATAAAGTTATCTCTATAATCTACACACCAGTGAAGAATCTTGGACAAATCTTCGAGGTTGCTCCATATAAATCTCTTATTGCAAATATCCATGTAAGAAGGTACTCTTCACATCCATATGGTAAATTGACCAACCTTGTGATGCAACAATAGAGAGTACAAGATGAACAAAATCCAACTTGGCAATAGGGGTAAACATCTCGGAGTAATCAACCCCTTCAACCTACAAAAAATCCTTCACCACAAGTTGAGCCTTGTACCTATGAATGGACCCATCTGCTACATATTTGGTGTGATACACCCATTTGCATCTCACTAGTTTTATTCCTTTTCGAAGAGGAACCAAGTCCCAAGTATGATTCTCCATTAAGGAATAATACTCATCATCCATGGCATCATACCACTCCTGAATTCCATGGGCCTTATCAAACCTTTGTGGATCAAAAAAAAATGCCTAACAAAGAAGACTCATGTTGAAATTAGTATGCCTTGAAGGTGGGAGACTTTTAATGAAAGGTTTTGCCTCCTCAACTATAGTCCAATCCCATATAGGCATGGTGGTAGCATGTGCAGGAACCTCTAAAACTATCTCAATATTTTCCTTATCCTCACTATAATAATCATCAAAATAATCATCTTCTAAGTGAAAAGTAGATGAGGATGGAGAAGAAGAATGAGTAGAAATAGTGGGCTCATTTAAATAATAATTCTCATCAAACTGAACATGAGTTTGGAAAAGAACTTAGTGTGTATCTGGATCCAATAATCTATAAGCCCTCATATCCTCACAATAGCCAACAAAAATGAGTGGCTTGCTCTTTCTATCCATAGTTATCCTTTTCTTCTTTAAAACATGATCCCATGCTTGACTTCCAAAAACTTGGAAATGAGAAACATCAAGCTTGGTCCCTATCCAAGCCTATTTTGGAGTCATCTACTCAAGAGCTCGATGAGGTGTACGATTTTGAATATAATTCGTACAATTGACTATCTCGGCCCAAAAATTAGGAGGTAACTACCGTGAGTGCATCATACAATTTACCATTTCCTTGAGTGTTTTATTTTTCCTCTCAGTTACACCATTCTATTATGGTATGTGTGAGATAACGTGTTGATGTAGAATCCCATGAAGGACCAAAAAATCTAAAACTCCCTACTGAAACACTCCCCCTCATTATTTGGGTGAAGCTTCTTGATGCAACTCTAGGATTAATTATCAAAAAAAACCTTAAAGACTTTGAATGTGGCAAAAACTCACTCCTGAACTTGAGAAAATACACCCAAGTTCTCCTTGAGAAATCATCAATAAAGGTGAGTGCATACTTAGCTCCCAAAAAAGGAGTGGGAAAAACCATCAAGTCATTGTGCACCAACTCAAGATGGGAAGAAGCTCTCTTGGAATTACCTTTGGGAAAAGGATCTTGATGTTGTTTTTCAAGTACACAAATTGGAAAAACTCCATCAATACATGAGATCTTAGGTAATCCAATGACCATATCATGAGTGCTTAAATACTTCAAATATTTGTAATTGAGATGGCCAAATCTCTCATGACAAATCTTGCTTTTTGACTGCATGAGCCACTAAACAAGCACCTCAAAGTGAAAAATCAAAACCCTCAAAGTGATAAATACGTGATCTATGGTCAACAACTTATTGTGCAACAATAGACTATGGGTCACTCAAATCTCTAATATCATCTTCTTGAGGTATAAAAAACACAATTTTCCCTCTTAGAATGACAAATTTGGTACATAGAGCAAATTTGTGGAAATATTTGGAACATAAAAAACATTCTTAATGCATCCACCATTAACCTGTATGTCACCTTTTCCCTTAACTATAATGGAAGATTAATCTTCAACCTTAATGCAAGATGTACAAGTAGAACACAAGGTGATAAATGACTCCCTGGATGAAGTCATGTGACGAGTCGGTCCAAAATCCAAAATCCAATCCTTCAAAATAGTCTTAGATGATTTCCCAAAAGCATTCAAAGACTTACCCTTATCTTTTGAAGGAGTGAAGGATAATTTTTTATTCCTAAATGCTTCTTCTAAGTCTTGTAACTTTTTCCAACACTTGTCACTAGAATGACCATTGATTCCACAATATGAACAAGTTACATTTGACCTATTTTTGTTTTTGGACTACTTAGGTTTATGATAGGACTCTTTGAATGATGACTCTTTTTTATGTGACTCTTTGGGATTTTGATGAAATGAAGGAGAAGGGGAAGGATTAGGTTGAGACTTGGACTTGGATTTTCCCTTGCCTTTAGAAGTGGAAGTGGAGGATGCAACAAATACCTTATATGAGGAGGTGTAATGCTTAAAGTTAAGAACTTTGGATTCTTCCCTCAAAATATTGGCACAAAACTTCTCAAAGGTAGGTATTTTGTGATCATAACCCATGGAATCCATATTGGAAAAAATGTGAATGCAAACATATGGAATGAACCCCTAAGTTTTGATAAGATCATGAAAATACATTCTTCATCTGTTTTAGTTTTTCTACTACCCTTTAAAAGTGTGAGCAAGGATTGAAACTTAGTGAGAAAATCGTCCATAGATGGAAAATCATCTGGATTAAGAGCACTAAGTTCAACATCAAGATGTAAAAGTCTCAAAGTGTCTACTTACCCAAATAACTTCTCAAGATTCTTCCATATTTTAAGAGTGTTGCAATCATCAAGATGAAACAACAAATTATCACTCACATGCATCCCAATTATTCCCTCACATTCATCCATTTTGTAATCATGAATAAAATTATGATACTCTTTTGTAACTTTAGGTAGTTCTTCTTGCATTAATCTTGATAACCCTTCAGATTTAATAAGTTTCATCATGTGTGGATTTCATATGTGATAATTATGTGAATTAAGTGGCTCAAAATCCTCTAAACCTATTTTTCAATCATAAGAAATAAAATGCAAGATCCACAAAGATGGTGTTCAAATCGACACCAAAACACCCCACTCAAAATATTTGTATTCAATGCTTCCATAAATAAGAGCCTCCAAAAAATCAAATGCCTTTATAACTTAGGCGTTACAAAGAGTATATGATCATATCTGATTTTTCCAATCACTAAAATTTTACAGATCTAAAAAGAAAAGAAAAAAAGAGTAACAACTTCAAAAAATAAATATACAAAGTTGTTTTCAAATACACAAAACTACCAGCAAAATATGTTTTTTAAAAAGAAAAAAATGTATTTTTAGTGAACCTTGTCAGTAACTTAAATGTAGATCTAAGTTTGAAATTTGGAAAGAACTCAAGAGTGAAGAAGATAGGTTGTAGATCTCAAAAAACTAGATCTGCAACAAGCAACTTCAAATATTGTAGAAAACCAGATATTTCATGGACCGTGTGCAAGAAAAAACCCACATACAAAAATATATATATATACATATATATATATATATATATATATATATATATATATATATATATATATATATATACGATAGTGGCTCTTGACGATTGGAAGTGATCAATAATAGTTCTAGATCGACGACGATCAGGTGAATAGGGTTGTCGATAGTTCTGCAACTATTAAAACAACCCACAAAAAAATCCAAAAAACTTCTAAAAAATAGAACTTTTATAATCCCCGTGGTCAAAGGGGTCAACAAAGATGCAATGAAGGGCTAAATAAGATATAAAATCTCTTCACAAAATAATATAAGAGAAAAAAATTAGTTTTCACCTTCTAGAGCTTAGAAACCTCCAATCTCCAACTGTAAAATGTTCAACATGATCCGATTGCATGAACCTCAACAATGGATGTTTCCAACAGTCCTCAAAGCTTTGATACCATGAAAAGAACAATGGAAAAATGCAAAATACCAAACCAAGCCACAAGGATCAAGGGGTTGAAGCAACACCACATTAACCAAAATAGAGAGACTGAAAAACATAAACAAGATAATGGAAGCTAACACAAAAATTGTAATATCATATCATATATCAAAATTTATTATAAGTACAATGGATAAGCCTTACTTAAATAGACAAGAAAGATCAACCACAGCCGTAGGATCAACAAAGAGATAAGGATAAATATCCATCATACAAACAAGGAGGTGCGATATGATCCATGCAGAAAATATCTCAACCCTCCAAATGTAATCAATGAGTGTAACTTCCTAGGAATGCCAAATATCCCCATAATATCTAAATAAGATAAAAAATAAATATCCACACATAAATTGTGTGGAGAAAAAAAACTAAACTAATATAAAAATAAAGTACTTAGGTGAGCATGAGCTAGATTCTAAACACCTACTCTAACACAATGATCTTCCTTATTGCATCAAAACTACCCCAATTTCATTATCACAAGCATCACTTTCATTTACAAAAGGTTTAGAGAAATTAGGCATTCCTAACACGAGGGTGGTAGTCCTAGGGGGACAACGCAATGGTTTGAGCTTTGGCTCTTCTTCGGGAGGTCCAAGGTTCAAACCATGGTCTGGGTGAGTGTGTAAGGGGGTGGGTGTGTGTTCATAAAAAAAATACGAGGGTGGTGGTCATAGCTTACTTTAACTCTTCAAAAGCCTTATTTTCTAGTTCTAACCACAGAAAAATTATTTCTCAACATGGTTGTAAAGGGAGCTACTATCTTTCCATAATTTTGTACAAATTTATTATAATATATAATGAGTCCTAAAAATATTTGAAGTACCTTTAACGTTCGAGGCTTTGGCCATTCTTGAATAGCCTATATCTTTTTAGGGTCAACTTTAACTCCGTCTTTGATGATAATGTGACCCAAATATTTGACTTCTTGCAACCCAATAGAACACTTTGACCTCTTGGCATAAAAATTATTCTATGACAAAATCTATGATGTTTGATCCAAATGATGGATATGGTCCTCCCATAAACAATTGTAAATCAAAATATCAGCAAAGAAGATGAATGAATTTGCAAAGGGCCAAAAAATAGATTTCATCAAACTTTAAAAAGTGGAAGGTACATTGGTCAATTTAAATGGCATAACCAAGAATTCATACTACCCTTCATGAGTTCTAAAAATCATTTTAGGAATTTCCTCATCCTTAATTCGAATCTGATGATATCCCGATCACAAATTCAATTTTGAAAAATATTGGGCTCCATACAACTCATAACAATTCATCAATTATTGTAATAGAAAATTTATCTTTAATAATGATTTTATTAAGTTCTCTAAAATCCACACAGAAGCGTCAAGACCCATCATTCTTTTGTAGCAACAACATTGAAGAAGAATAGGGACTAACGCTAGGATGAATATCCTCTGCAGCATGAAATTCCTATACCATTTTCTCAATTTCTTATTTTTGGTCATATGGGTACTTGTAAGGGTAAACATTTGGGGGAATACTACCAAGAATAAGTTGAATCACATGGTCATGAGTATGACAATGTGTTAGTCCTTTGGATTCTTGAAAGACTATGGCATATCTTTGCAATAAAATCTATAATTCCTCTAGATGATCCTTATCCCCTTCCTCGAAAGCTTCTATAGCAAATAATTGAGCCACAATCCTATGGGATAATTTTTTCAATAATATTTCCATATTATGGGTTGAAATAATTTGAGCATCCTCAAACTTCATGCCTTGTAAGGTGTACTTTATTCCTTGTTGGCTAAATTTCATCCATTTCTCAAAAAAATTCCACAAGACTGGATCTAACATCCATAGCCACTATGCTTCCAAAATAATACCACATCCACCTAGGGTAAGGAAAATATATCTGCCTTAATATTATATTCTCCTATTTGTATTTTGACATTTTGACACTTTCCTTTGCATGGCAGGGTGCCTCCATTGGTAATCATGACTTCAAAGGAGTTACAATTATTAATATAACAATTTCTTTGTTTGGCTACTCATGGGTCAATATAGTTATGTGTGCTTCTTGAGTCAATAAGAGTTATCACTTGTTATCCTTTAAAGTATCCTATCACTTTCATTGTTTGAGGAGTTGATAATCCTACTAAGGCATGCACCGTAATTTCTAGTTGGGATTCATCTAGGACTTTTAACTATATTGTGTGTTCCTCCTTTTGATGATCCTCTTCCACCTCTGAATATCATATGGTTGTTGCCTCTTCCACATAAAGCAAATACAATTTCTAATTTATACACTTATGCCTTTGGGAATACTTCTCATCACAATTATAACATAACCCTTAGGCTCTTTTGAATTCCATCTCTTCTCATGTTAACTTTTTTATGGTAGGAGATTTTTTGGCAGGATTTGGTGTTGGCTTGGATGAAAAGGGTGGTTGAGATTCAAAAAAATTGGAGATGCATACTTGAGCCTTAAATTTTTCTTTTACTAATCTAGCCAAGGATTTTTCCTACTGTAATGATTGTGGCCTCAACATTTTAACTTTAGCTTTATTATCATCTTTTAAACCACTCACAAAACTTTGGAAGACTTTGAGACTCAAACCAATGGTATGGTTGGCCAATTTTTCAAATTGATAGTGATAATATTGAATGGTTGAAGTTTATTTGAGTTTAGAAAGGGATATTATAAAATATTTAAACTCATTGGGACCAAATTGAGTGAGTAGTTATTGCTCAAATTCAAGCCAAGTAAAATTGGGGTTTGCTTTCCTAAGCCATTGAAACTAATGCAGGGCATCTGATTCAAAATTGAAAGAGGTAATTATAAAACACACATAATGTGGAACATTATGAAGACTAAAATATTGTTTTTCTCGATACATCCATCCTTTTGGATCCTTTCCATCAAACTTGGAAAATTCTAATTTGGACAGTTTATATCCATTGTTATTAGGGGGTTTCCACTATTGACTGTTGGTTCCTTCTTAGTTACGGTCATGAGAACCAAATCGACCATGTGTGTGGGTGTTAGTAGCTATCTAACTTTCAAAGTCTACAAGTTTTCCATTTAATGCCTTGTTCATTTCCTTCTATTCCCTTGCTACATAGGTCAAGGATTCATGTATAGATTTGATATCCAACCTTAACTAATTTAAACTATCTGATAATTGGTCCCTCGCCTACTTCCCCCAAGACTCTACATGAGTGACAATTTTTTGATCTAATTCATGTACCTTTTGTTATTCCCTAGCACCTATAGCCATGATTTATGATTTTTGACCTTCTAATGATACTTACTAAAAATAGAAATACTATGTTAACGGTTACTATTTTTAATAATGATCCCAAAAAAGTGTTTGGGTGTTATATATCAAATCAATCACCTCAAAAAATAATCAGAATGATCTAGGTCTCAAAATAATATTTTTTGGTACTCTATAATTTTTTTTCTAGGGGATTGTTATCTTCAAATGTTGTTGATTTTTCTCCTCGAATCTTGGTTTACTTTTAAAATTTACTTTTGTTCGACAATACCTTACTAGACTTTACACTATCTATTACTAACATTGTTATGTTATTGACATTGTAGCTCACTATTTTTTATGACTGTCTTGGCAGAATTTATTACTGATAATTTCCTTATCTATTATGATTCTTGACTATCACAGACAACTGTTAGTGATGTTGGTAAACTTTGTCTTAATTGTTACTGAATTTTATTACATTCATACCTAACTATTATTGACTACATCTCTTGATAAAACCTATTTTGACTATTATTTTCCACTAATTCTTTTGTTTATTTAATGCAGCTAATTTTGAAATAGCGTAGTCTCCTCAATATGCTCAATTTTTGTGGTAGTATTTATGGTTTCAGGTTTAACATTCAATAGAAACAAGGTACTCTAGCCCAAGGTATATATATTGTTCATAGCCCTCTGTTATACCACAATGATGAACGATAGTGCTCGAACCAATATTTTTGACCACTACTCAAGGAGGATTCCATACATACCCTTGAGCACACTACCCACCTCTCTGATAGTACAAGAGGATGATCTTATTGAATGTTGTGTTCGATGCACTATGAAAAATACACGATAAAAAATCTTCCTAGGGCTAAAGGTTTCTCCTAATCTTAGGGGGTCTCTCGATATACCCGAAGATATGTAATAGATCAATTTTGTATATAGATGATATATGAGGCCTTAGTATTGGAGCCTGATCACCCCTCACTTCACTAGACAATTTATGGGTAATATAGCTTATCTAATAAGGACAACTCCTTTGTGATATGTTAAAACCCCCAACACACAGTTTCTAACCTATTTAACTAGAACAATAAAAAAATGGCTTTATATATGTTGGAATAGATTACATTATTTTTTGCTTGCTAATGTACCATCATGGGTACATGTTTAGATTAGGATTTTATCTTAGATTAGGATTTAAGTATTTGCTTAAAGCAATGTAATAAATGCACAAGTATTATTAGAATGTGCAATGATGTAAATGTGCATGTAGTCCACATGTACATGAGTCCTAAGAATATAATAGTGAGGTGTCATAGGAATATGGGAGGCCAAGAGTTATGTCTCACTATAAATAGGTCTTCTTAGAGTAGAAGAAAGAGTGGCATTTTGGAGTGCATGAGTTAGAGTAGTAGTAGTTATAATATAGTGCATTTTTGCAATATGGAGTGTTAGAGACCTCCATTGCATAACATTGTATATTTTCATGAGCTTTAATTAATAGCTATTTCTTGAGTATTTTTAGAAGCCTCTCATTGTATTTTCATGCTTATTAGTTAGTCATTATCATAGTTATAACATTGCATGCTTATTTCATTACTTGTGGTTACATTTCCTTTAATTTTATAGCTTCAAAAGATAACAGTGGTATCAAAGCACAGGATAGATTGATAAGAAATAGGGAGATCCACAAAAGATATAGAGAGGAGATAAGAAATCTCATTTTTAGAATTTTTTAAATTGCATTTGGCTAGAGTATTTCCACAGAGTTGTAGAAAAACTCGTAAAGACTAGGACTCAACATTGATTCCACTAGATTGACAAATCAACTAGTGAAGATTATTTTCTATGGATTAAAAAAAAATTCTAGTATCATTTTCTAATACTTTATTGTAGGAAAAGAAGAGATTCAAAGAAATTTGGGAAGCTTCCTACAAGATCTAGGAAGAATATATTCTTTGGAATCAATCTAGTACCTAAAACAACAAGTTGGATATTGAATATTTGGAGGCCTAAAGAAAAATGTCCCATTGCAAGTGTTGCAAATTGAAGACTCCAAGTTGGATATAGAGAAGAGATCTAGTGGCAAAGGACACAAAATTGAAGACTACAAATCAAGGAGGAGGTCCTAGAAAGAAGACCCCACTAAAGGAAGAAGAGACTCAAGGAGAAGAGTCGTAGAGAAGATTGGACTTTGGTGAACTCCACTAAAAGATTAAAGATTGCATATTTCAATAGCAGCTAAATTAGGATATCCAAGAAAGAGATCCTATTGCAAAACTTCCATAGTTGAATATTGAAGAGATCAAGGAAGATCTCATTGAAGTTTTGATAAAAAGAGAAGTTGCAGGATTGAAGTCCCAAGGAGAAGGTCTCAAGCTACTTGGAAGGAGAAATAAGGAGAAGGCTAGGAAAGCCTCATTACATATTTTAGAGAAGACCATTAGAGAAGAGTTTAAGAGAACTCATTGGAGAAATTTACTAGCAAGGAGAAGATCCTAATAGAACAGAATTTAGGACAATTATCTCCATCCGACAATAAGCCCAAGGGAGAAGGATTTGACAATAATTTTACCAAATTTTGGAGGAGATTAGTGAATACCTCAAGACTTTCAAATTCTTGAGAAGAAGGCCAAGATTGAAGTCGGATTTAGACAAGGATAAAGAAGCTAGAAAAAACTACCAAACCTGAGATACTTGAAGATTGCCTTTGGAGGATTTAAAGGTTGATTGGAAATAAGGAGGTTTTTCGATTTTACAATAAAAAATTAAATATTCCTTGAAGAAAAATCTTAGTTGCGGTTTGGAGTTTCCTACCAAATTTGTGATATTCAAGGACAACATTTTGAAGGAGAAATTGACTACTTAGCAATCTAAAAATTTTAGATTTGAGGACAACAAGAAAGCAACAATCTGGGAAGCATTAATAGCTTCTAATTTTTAGATTTCTAGGGGGTATCCTAAAGGAGAGTTTAAGCCACCAAATCAGTTTTGGATAGCAAATTAGAGGAGTTTCAAGGCTGCAATATGGATAAGTTTTGGGCAGCAAAGTAATCAGTTTCAAAGTTACAAATTGGTGAGGTAAAGAGTTGTTTTGGACAACAAGAAAGAGCTACAATCTCATCAAAAATGAGGTAATATTTAGGTGATACAAACCACCAAGAACACCATTATCAAGCAAAGTTAAAAGGTATGCAACTAAGGTGCAAAAGGTTCATTAATTGAATGCTTATATTTGGTTCATTATTAATTTTATTAAGCACCAATTTCAAGGTTTAAAATTTGCATGAAAAGGTTTCAAATTTAAAGTCTTCAAGGTAGTGCAAAAGTTAAATTTCTACAAGGTTCAAACCTGCACAAAAGAATAGGAGTTAGATATATTTCAAGAGAAATAAAAATATCAACATTCTATTATCTATTAACAGTAAAGAAGACTCTATACTAAAGTATAGATTTGCATATACTATAGTGCATAGAATTATCATTGAAAAGCTTGGAATTATCATTTAAAAGTAACCAAGCAAGGAGAGAGTTGCCAAATATTAGAAGGCAATATTGAATCCAACATTATCACAACTTGCAAAGAAAGTAAAAGCCACCATTTTGTGAAGACAAGGAATACAGTGGGGTAAGCATTTAAATCAGTGCATCTTAAGGTTTTAAGAGCATCATATTAGAGCCATTAAATAGAGCTCTAAGGTTAGTATCTCCATAGTGAAAAGGAGACATTTCGAACACCATCTACCTGCACATTTACAATCAAGCAAATCAGATTTTTCTTAGAGAAGAAGTCATTAAAAGAAAGGTGAAAGAAAAATATTGGTTTTAGACTTCTCACTATTGAGCCAATAGTAGGAGAACTCAATAGTAACACTAAAGATGTCAAAGTAAGATACGTCCAACATTACATCCAACATTCAAGAGCCTTTGATGAAGGAAAAGTAAGGTACATCTTTTTTGTAGATGCCTTTGGTGAAGGTAAAGTAAAGTATGTCTAGAAGTCTTCAGTTAAGGTAAAGTAAGGTATCTCTAATACTCAGGAGCCTTTGGTGAAGGCAATCCAAAGAGATACGATGAATATTATCCCAAGCAACATATTCAGGAGGTGCATCATCCAATGGAGAGAGCTTTTTGGGATTAGTTTTTATTATGTCCACATGACAACATTGATACAATGGAGAAATCATTCTTGGCATAGAATCTTACTCTCCATTATACCCATGCAATTGTATCAAATCAAGCGTTCTCATTCAGTTCTTGTATACAATGTGGAAGACCTATACAGGGTGTAAAGTAAAAAAGCTTGCACCATTGAAGAGATAAGGATACACATTGGATTACAACATTGAATCATCAAGTTTGAATTAGTTTCATAAGGAAAAGGAGGAGTTATTCACTATCTGAAGGCACGATATTTACCTGGTTGGCACTCAAGATAAGCATTGGAGAATAAGGAATATTTTTTCCATCATAATCCCATTGACAAGCTAGAAGAATTTCCATCATATCTCTGCCATTGAAGCATTGGAATACTCTCAAGAATTTAGAGAAGCAAGTTGGAATAAGATGTTGAATAGTTGAAAGGATATTAGGGCATAGTAGTGAAGAAAACCTGCCACGTGGAGAAGGCACTTCATGCAAGCAAGAGGGAAGACACCACGTGGTTGAAGATATCTCAAGTGCACAATGAAGAGGCTCCATTGAGCATAAATTATCATTTATATAATGCTCTCAAGGAAGCGTTGGATAAAGCACCTACCTCCAAGATGTTGAAGGGGAAGATTAAGAGTCTTAGCACCACTTGGCATAGGCATTGAAGGTAAAGGTGTTGTAGAGACATTGAAGATTCTAAGTGCCACTTGGCACTATCCACCTTACATTGTAGTTATAATCAAGAGGAAAGGCACATAAAAGTAGTGCATATATAGTGCATGAAATGGAGACAACATCAAAAGCAATAGTAAGGCACACGTAAGAAGCAAGGTAGCACGAATAAGGAGAGAACAAGAAACACAAAGGTTGAAGAAAAAAAGAGCATAGACAACATACTTACGTAGAATAAGAGTGCACAAAGCATTTACGTAGAGGATAAAGGATTCAAACTCACATCCTGATTTGATGAGAAGGAATCAATCGCCATTAATACATAGAAAATCAAGTTGATTACAATCACATTGCACATCAGAATTGGTGCTTAGAAGGTAAGAGTTATTCTAAAAAATATTGCAAGTTCAAAGGTGAAATTAAGGCATATACATTCAAGTTGATATCAACCAAGTTTTATACTCTAGGGCTATTGAATATTAGGAGTAATAAGGTGTTAAAAGAAACCCTAGAAAGTAGATTGATTTCCTTAAGAAAGGGATACAAATAGAAGCATTTAAACCATTACTATTATTGCTTCAAATATTTGCAAATATTAAAACAAGGAGACATAAGGTTAGTGAAATCTAATTTGCAAATACATAGTTTTTCTAAATTTCTAAACTAGGGAGATATAAGGAATCCTACACCAAATTGAATTTATAGAAATTTAGAAGCTACATTATAACAAGTTTGAAGGAAGTCAAATTCTAGAATTGATTAAAAGTTGGAAGATTAATTTTATCAGTCTCATAGATAAATTTAAGGGACATAGAGAATCCAACTTGAATATCTTAAAGATATTGAGAGTTTTATTAATTGAAAGTTACATCCTTAAAATTTCTACAAGGGGAGATAATACCATTGATTTAAAGTGATAGAAGTTGAACATTATATTAAACTTGTCATATAAACACTAGGGAGACAAAAGTGATTCAACTCAATATAAGAAAACTAAATTATACTATCAAAATCTATATTCAAATACTTGGGATAAGTATTATAGTCTATAAAATTCTAGATTTGAAAGATAGTAGTTGATCACATATTTAAAACCAGGAATATTACTGAAAAGGAGTTATGGAAAATCTTATTAAATATACAAGACTCAAGGAGTCAAAATGGTTAAAAGACTTACTTGATTCTAAAAATGACAATAAAGAAAGTGCAATTAGAAAATAAGAGCCAATATGGTTTAGAAAGACTTTTGAGAATTCACAAACCGATAATTTGGGAAAATTAAATGTTTTAGAAATATCTTCCAATGATGAAAACTATACTAATGAAGATATTGAAAAACATATTAAAAAGGTATAAAAGGATATTCATCAATATATCCTACAAATTTATGAAAAATTAAATATGAAATAGCTTCAATCAAGAAAATAGATGCACATGATTCTCCTAAAACAAGTAACAAGAAGCTGGGATATCTTTACTATGCACTTATTGTAGCAAATTTTGCCATGAAAAAGCAAACTATTGGAGTCTACATCCATGTAAATATTGTGGTGGAAAATCTCATTCATCTTACTTATGTTACTATAAAGACAAGTACTACAAAATATTTGAAGAAATATTGATATTCATATTAGATTGTTTCTTTCAAGTTCTTATTTCAGAAGCATCCACTAACAATGAATTCAAGCTTGAAATTTTTGAATATCAAGGAGATAGGTCATTCAAAAAACCAAAGGAAAGAAAAGGAAGCAATTTTGATTCACTTATGACTTGAAAGATTATAATATCCTTAGTTCATCAAGCATACTTGAGACAGGTCATTCAAAAAACCAAAGGAAAGAAAAGGAAGCAATTTTGATTCTCTTATGACTTTCAAGATTATAAGATCCTTAGTTCATCAAGCATACCTAGAATACTTTAAGATCAAAAATGTTACCAAACACTTTGAAACACCGAAAAAAAATGGAATGAAGAAGACATGGAAAGACAACATGAAGATTGAAGCAGAAGAAGAAGAAGAAGAAGAAGAAGAAGAACCAATTCAAACTAAAGAGTACTTGAAAGATGAAGATCCATATTGAAGACTAAAGTCTTCAATACCCAAATAATGTAATATAGGGGGTGTTATAATATATTACATTATTTGGTGTTTGCTAATGTACCATCATCGGTACATGTTTAGGTTAGGAGTTTATTTTAGATTAGGATTTAAGTATTTGCTTAAAGTAATGTAATAAATACACAAGTATTATTAGAATGTGCAATTATGTAAATGTGCATGTAGTCCACATGTACATGAGTCCTAAGAATAGAATAGTGAGGTGTCATAGGAATATGGAAGACCAAGAGTCATATCTCACTATAAATAGGCCTTCTTAGAGTAGAATAAAGTGTGGCATTTTAGAGTGCATGAGGTAGAGTAGTAGTAGTTACAATGTAGTGCATTTTTGCAATATGGAGTGTTAGAGACCTCCATTGCATATCATTGTATATTTTCGTGATCTTTCATTAATGGCTATTTCTTGAGTATTTTCAGAAGCCTCTCATCATATTTCCATGCTTATTAGTTAGTCATTATCATATTTATAACATTGCATGCTTATTTTATTACTTGTGGTTGCATTTTATTTAAGTTTATAGCTTCAAAAGCTAACGATATATATATATATATATATATATATATATATACCTAACAATAAAAAAACATGAGAAATTTATACCTAACAATCAAAATAGTAGGGCAAGAAATGTTGTAGTCATAGCAGAACACAACCCTAAAAAGTACGCTGCTACCATTTGTTAGGGACCTTCTAATTAAAATAACCATATCCACATAAATATTGCAATTAAAGCAATAATTTTATGAAAGAATATAATATTTCAATATGAAATATAAATGTATAAATCTCACAAATCACAATACAAAATCATGGGCCTCTTCGAGGGGGCAACCTCTTTCAATACTTTGGTTTCAATTATGCAAAAATATACATTTATTCCTACCCCTAACATTTTTAAAAACTCTTTGTAACCTTAACTAATGCCCAAGGTTGGCTTACATGCAAAATGCCACCCAAGCTAGAATCTTCTACCAAACCAAACAATTAGATTCTTTATAATGGTTACACAAAATGGTGTCACTTGTCTAGACGTCTCTAGTACCGCAAACCATTAAAAAATATTACATAATATCATTACAAAATATTATAATCAGGTCCCCACATTAAGAAAAGGGTTATTACATAATAGTGTTAGGATGGAGTCCTAACAAATATTCTTCAATTAATAGAAATTTAAATTCAATACTCTCTTCTAGTTGGATATCTAAAAGGAGAGCTTCTACTTCTATCATGTATTTGAAGTAAAACATATATAATTGCCTTCATTCCTAGGGTTTGACCTTATTTATTTCTTATTATGCAACTAACCCTTACTATCCTTGGATTTCTTTTTGACATCACATCAAAATTAAGTTTGATCCATCTCATAGGTAGTGGCTCCCATCATGAAGGGGATCCATGTGCCTAATGATCTATAATTTGTTAATGCATGACCATTCTCCCTAGATTAAACATTTGTCAAGGTTTGGCTGCTATCCACCTTCAATCTTGAATATTTGAATACCTCCACGATCTTTCTCATTGTCACCACCACTAACATCTATAGATAAGAATCATGTTCATGAAAGATTATTTGATTCCTATACCCAAATAGACTACATAATCATACTAGGACATAAGTTCCATAATTGCTTGAATGACTTATTCCTAGTTTGATGATGCCATGCTTTAATAATTTCAATATTTTTTGTTGGAATTGACCATGGGATGCTAAATTTTCTCAAGATTTTATTCCATACAGAGATCAAGAAAGGGCGATGAAGGAGGATATGTTTCGGAGTTTCTTCTTATCTCTTGTAGAGTTCACATATTAAAAGTTCCTAAGTTTTTCTTTTATAATGTTGATCCCAAGTAAGGATTTTACCATGTGTTGCTACCCAAGTGAATGTCTTTACCTTTACTCAAGCTTGCTCAATCATATCTTGTTTCATATAATCTTGTTCATCGCCTAATTGAGCTTCTATTCTTCCTTCATATCCTGCCTTGACCATGAATGCTCTCTTCCCTTTAAATCTCCATTAAATGGAATATTACAAGGAATTGATGATGTTAAAACTCCCATCCTATTAATCAAATTCATCTTTACTTGGTTTCATACCATCTCTAAAATCTAGGAGAAAATTCATTTATTTTTAGAGTTCCTATCATGATCACTATGTAGTCGGTAACGATGGAAATTTAGACCCATTGAGATGGAATCTCTATGTTGGATAGGTCTTTGAAGTTTAGACACTTTGTTAGAGGTTTGCACTCTGACTAGACTTGCTTCTAGACATACTATCCTTCAATTTCCTCTTCCAAAAGACCTCTTTTTTCCCTATTCCCTATTATTGGATCAAGATCAACCACACTTTAGGACCTTCTAGGAGATTTTATACTTTAAGGATGTTTCTTGGTGGTTGGAAAAACAATATTTCATTAGGAGGATGGAGTTCTAGGTTCTATCCTTTAAAGTAATGGTTATCCATAATACCTTTCCTAGAAGCACCAAATTTAGATCATAGTTTATGATCTTCGCTCCTCCAAATCTGATGGATTGATAAACCTTTTCCTAATATGTTAATGGGAATCTCCTTTTTGCCCCAATTTTATGCCAAAGAAATAATTTTGGACCCTCTTAAGCTAAGTTAATATATTTCTTATAATCCTCATAATTTAAAGTTAATATGTTGCAATGGCTTGTAAGACCAATTGAATAGACCTAGATTCCATTATGTCATCATAAGCCATTCACCCTTCCGAGACACCAACTTTCTTACTACCTTGTCAACCAAATTTTACCATATGTGGTGTTATGGGAATATTTGAAGAGGAATATAATGAAATACATATCTAGAGGAAACACCCTCTCAAAACTGATTATTGTCATTCTGACTTGATCCCTATTGTACATGTATCATGCTTTATTACTATTTTTATGCAAAAAGATACATCCATTCCTACCCCTCATATTTTTAAAGACTCTTCGTAACCCTACCTAATGCCCAAGGCTGGCTTACATGTAAAATGCCACCCAAGTTAGAATCTTCTACAAACCAAACAATTACATTCTTTATAATGGTTACATAAGATGGTGCCACTTGTCTAGGCATCTCTAATGCCACAAAATATTAAAAGTATTACATAATATCACTACAAAACATTATAATGGGATCCCCATATTAAGAAAAGGGTTATTACATAATAGTGTTAGGATGGAGTCCTAACAAATCTTCTTCAATTAATAGAAATTTGAATTCAAGACTCTTCTAGTTGGATGTTTAAAAGGAGAGATTCTTCTTCTATCATGTATTTGAAGTAAAACATATCTAATTGCCTTCATTTCTAGGGTTTGACCTTGTTTATTTCTTATTATGCAACTCACCCTTACTATCCTTGGATTTCTTTTTGACAGCACATCCAAATTAAGTTTGATCCATCTCATAGGTAGTGGCTCCCATCATGAAGAGGGATCCATGTGCCTACTGATCTATAATTTGTTAATGCATGACCATTATCCCTAGATTAAACATTTATCAAGGTTTTGTTGCTACCTACCTTCAATATTGAATATTTGAATACCTCTATGATCTTTCTCATTGTCACCACCTATTAGGATTCCATATCCTAACCTATTTATCACTTATTTATCTAATTAACTATGTTTTATTATCATAAATGGGTCATCGTGTCCTTTCATCATAACCCTAGCTAGATATAATATAGGGCAAATAATATTGTAGGAAATCATGAAAGAAAAGTAAGAAGAATATATTCATTTGTGTATCCATTGGAGGAATCATCCTTATCAATGAAACTGTGATTCTTTCTTTAACAGTGATTCATAATTACTCTGCAACTTCTAGTGTATAATTTCAATTACTCATTACAAGTATTAAGATAAAGTCTAGGACTTTCTCATCTGGTATCAAAGTCGTTCAAGTTCCTGTACACCATCTGCTCTTGTTCGTAAACCACCCCTTGCATATCATATTCCACCTGATAGTGATAGCACCACTCATAGTTGTATAATCCACCATATATTATATCACCCCAATCACAAACCTATGAAAGTCATTATCCACTTAGAAAGCATTTGAAACTATTCCAGATTCACTCTCAGTGCGATATTATCTCCAGCTCTGTATTGTGTTTGACGTCCTCGATAGATCACTTTTGAAGCATCATTAGAACATTCTTTCGATCCCATCTCTACTCGATGTCAATTCATAGAAATAGATCACTTCCAGATCTTGAAAAACATAGTCAAATTCATGGAAGAAACTCGATTTGCTACGCGATGACATTTTTTGGGAATCTAGTTGAAAAAAACTGATGAAATAAATTAATTTAAACATAAGGTTTGAAATATTTTCTAGCCACCGTATAATTCTCCATCACCGAAATCATGCACGTGGAAAAAAATATATTTTATTTAAGGGACATTAGTCCCACATTTGTAATGGAAAGGAGGATTCATAGTTTATATACGTGAAGACGCTTAGAAGAATTCATGATTTAGGTCACACACTCCCTCTTGCACCTCGCACAATGTCTACCATTCCCTTGCTCACCACTCCCTTACCTGTTGATGCCATCACCTCATGCTTATCGTTGTCACTACCTTATTCACCCTACACTCGTGCCTCACCTACCATGCTGCCTACCTTGTCCACCCTTTGCTCATGCATCATCTGTCGTATCATAAATATCACAGCTTTTTCACTTCATGTCACAACCTATCATGCTACCTACCTTGTCCACCCTCCGTTCATACCTTACCTTTGTGTTTCATACCCACTACGTGCCCTCTATGTTCCACCCGCCTAGTAGTGCTCACTATCATTGACTTCCACCATCATCGTTGTTGACTTCTACCCGCGCCTTATCCTATTGTTGACTTTCCTTCCCGCTTGCTACTGACATCACCTGTTGTTGTCTAGTGCTTTTTGCCTGAAGAATGTTGTTTCAAATTTGAAAATTTGATCATTGGGGGTCCTAAAACAAGTTGCTTAAAACCAAATTTTTGGAAGAAAATTGATTTCAAAAGTTGCAAAAACAAAATATTATCACAAAAGTGAAAACAACAAAATTTTGTAACAAGTTTTTGCATTTTTTTACAATATTTTGCACCTTTGGTGGATATTCTATTCCATTGAGTCTAAGAATGCTCATTGTTGACCATTTCACAACTTCTATATTCTCACCATGGATGATGAAGGAATATCTCATGACCCCAACATGCTCTCATCAATTAATATCACCACCCTTCATCAAATCACTTTCGTGCGTGAGTATCGAACTCAGTTCCAGGATCTCGTCAATCACATATTCGGGTTAGATGAATCATTTCTCATAAGTTGCTTCGTCAATGGATTAAATGACAATATTAGAAAGGATATGGAAATATTCAATCCCCACACCCTAATGTAGACCTTTGGATTAGCTTTATTAGTTGAAGATATTCTCAATATTCAATGTTGATTATGAAAACCACCTATGGGGAAATCACAATCCACTTACACCACCCCAAACATAATTGAAATTTACCAATTAAACATCTCATATTTGAGGATATGAAGGAACGATGAGTGAAAGACCTTTGCAACACTTGTGATGAGCAATTTGGACCCCATCATAAATGTGCTACACAAATATTATATTTATTGAAGGTAGTTGATCCTTGTCAATCCATAAAGGGCGAAGATGAGGAAGATGAGCAAGAAATGACCAAAACACATGATCATAGCCATGAAGACAATAAGGTCGATATGCACGAAGTGACCAAAGCACCTGATCACAATAATAAAGGCAATAAGGTCGATGCACAAGAAGTGATTGATACCCCAAGAAAATATAAGGTCGACATACAAGAAGTGACCAATGAAGGCCATATATACACTTTAAAAAGACTACCCACAAGTTCCTCATAAATAATAATTTCTCACCACATGGTGAAACCTATCTAAAAACAAAGCAAAAATGTGACTACTCACTCATTTTTTGTTCTCTCCTAGGGAACAACAGGAAGATACAAAAGTATTACCACCACTTTTAATGCATCATTCTGAAGTGTTTGAGGAACCCCATAGGTTGCCCCTCCACCATCATCACAATCCTCCTATTCTTCCTAGAAATTCCCCCACTAATATTTTGATCTTCAAGATATCCCTACCTCCAGAAAAATGACATTAAACTTGTGCAAGAACTTGTGCAAATACTACTTGGAAAGTGCCTCATCAATTTCAACAACAATTTTCTTAATCCCAGATTTGAGGACAAAGCTCCTTTTAAAGAGGGTGGCATGTTAGGATTCCATATCCTAACCTATTTATCACTTATTAATCTAATTAACTGTGTTTTATTATCACAAATGGACCATCGGTGTCCTTTCATCATAACCCTAGATAATGGTGTAAACTCAGCTACAAGAGACCAACAAAATGGACTCCAATCACATAACACAAATGCAATATAATGGAAGAAACCTGCAAATCGATATTCTTCTCATTCCTGAATTCACACCCCTTCTCCAAAAGAATACAATCCATCATATAGCAACCGAAAACCAAAGAAACCCTAAAAACATTTTTTTTCTAAAAACTGCTAAAAATAGAAATGAGTCGGATTGCACCCAAATTCGGTGCACACATCCCTCTTACAATAATGAACCTTAATTTAAAATATTAGGTCTCAACTTAAGGTATAACAAAATATAATAAACTTCTAACATTCAAAAAAACCCAAAAAACCCGGGAACCTATTCTAAAAGCTAATTTTGGGACACTAGATGGAGGAGTTAGGTCCCGAAAGCATGTTTTTTGGAGGTTCAGGCGCATCAAAGATGAGCCTGATGCAGAACATGCATGCGGAACCACCTATTAAATTTCAAGGCAAACGGGCGTACGGTTCACAAGTTATGGCTCCGACAAGGTGCATCATTCTCCTCTGGTGAAAAAGAACTCAGCTCCTACGAGTTCAGCTGAATTGAAATCCTGTAGCTTCTGGTTATCAATTTTCTTTAGCTCTGACTCTGAAACCCAAGTGTTATCCGACTATGGTAATCCTTCCCACTGAACCAGGTATCTGTTGTAGCTCCCATGTCTGGTGGTGATCACCTTCTTATCGAGCACCTGTGCAACTCTATCTTTTTTCTTCTTAGGCATCTGTCATGCCCAATTTACTATCTCCTATAATTCACCATCCTCGATAGTACCAGGATACTAAAATAAATCAGAAACATTAAAAATGGGTGAAATATCAAATTCATCGGGCAACTCCACTTTATAGGCATTATCATTGATCTTCTTCAAAATCTTGCATGGCCCAATTTTCTTAAGTTTCAGTTTGTTATACGTCCCCTTAGGAAATATTTCTTTCCTAAGATGAACCATGACCATATCACCCTCTTCAAACACTTTCACCCTTCTGTGTGCATCAATAGACTCTTTGTAGTGAGCATTACTACTCTACAATTTTTCCCTCACTGACTCTTGCACTTTCTGGATATGCTCAGAAAATGCTTCTGCATCATCACTAACTTGTTCCCCAATTGGTAACTCAACCAAATCTAATACACCTCTAGGATTTTGACCATAAATAATTTGAAAAGGAGATTTACCTATCGACCTATTCACTGAATTGTTGTATGCAAATTCGGCTTGTGACAAGGCTAAATCCCATTGTTTTGGTTTTTCTCCAACTATGCACCGTAAGAGGTTTCCCAAGCTTCTATTCACTACCTCTGTTTTCCCATCGGTCTGTGGGTGGTAAGCACTACTGAACTGCAGCCTGGTGTTCAACTTCTTCCACAATGTCCTCCAAAAGTGACTCAAGAACTTAGTATCCCGATCAGAAGTAATAGTCTTTGGAACACCATGCAACCACACAATCTCATCAAAGAATAAGACTGCAATCCTAGTTGCATCATTAGTTTTCTGGCAAGCAATGAAATGCACCATTTTTGAAAATCTGTCTACCACAACAAAAATTGAATCCTTACCCCTCTGTGTCTTGGGCAACCCCAACATGAAATCCATACTCAGATCGGTCCATGGTCCTGTAGGAACTGGCAGTGGCATATACAACCCTGTATTTTGCGCATGGCCCTTAGCCATTTGACATACTCTGCATCTAGAGACAAACCTGATTATGTCTCTCTTCATTTTTGGCCAATAGTACTTCTCCTCTACAAGAGTGGTAGTTTTGGCTACTCCAAAATGACCAGCCAAACCCCCACTATGTAATTCCCTCAAGATGTTCTCTCTCATAGAGCCATTGGGAATGCATAATCGATTACCCTTAAACAAGTAACCATTCTATAAAAAATACTCTTCAAAAATAGTATGGGACTCACCCTCTACCGCACTTTTACACTATTGCACAATATTCCCAAAATCTGCATCAGATTCATACAGATATTTAATCCCCTCAAATCCTACCACTTCATTCTCCATAGTGGTCAACAACAAGACTCTCCTACTCAATGCATCAACAACCTTATTTTGTTTGCCCGACTTGTGCTTCAGGACAAATGTATATTGTTGCAAAAATGAAACCCATTTGGCATGCCTACTATTTAACTTTTTTTGAGAGTTGACATACCTCAATGCTTCATGATCAGTAAACAACACAAACTCCTTTGAGAGTAAGTAGTGCCTCCAATGTTGCAATGCTTGCACAATTGCATAAAATTCCACATCATATGTAGAATAATTCTTCCTTGCATCATTCAACTTCTCACTAAAAAATGCTACAGGTCGGCCCTCTTGACTTAAGACACCACCAATTCCAACAAATGAGGCATCACAATCAACCTCAAACACCTTACTAAAATCTGGTAACACTAGAATAGGGTCTTCCGACACCTTCTTCTTCAAGAGTTCAAAACTCTCTGTTGCTGTCATAGTCCATACAAACTCTTTCCCCTTCGTGCACTCAGTTATAGGGGCAGCTATACTACTGAAGTTCTTGATGAACTTTCTGTAAAAGGTAGCTAGGCCATGAAAGCTCCTTACTTCTATTATAGTTCATGGAAGAGGCCATTCCAGAATCACCTTCACTTTCTCGTCATCCATCCTCATGCCATCTCTTGAGATTACAAATCCTAAAAACACTAAACTATCCTGAAGAAATCTACATTTCTTCAAGTTGACATACAATTTCTCCTTCTTGAGCACGTCTAACACTAATTTCAGGTGTAACAAATGCTCTTCTTCACTTTTACTATAAATCAAAATATCATCAAAATACACAACCACAAACTTACCATTATATTCTCGTAGTACTCTGTTCATCAACCGCATAAATGTACTGGGTGCATTAGACAACCCAAATGGCATCACCATCCACTCGTACAACCCATATTTTGTCTTAAAAGTTGTCTTCCATTCATCCCCTTCTCTAATTCTGATCTGGTAGTAGCCACTCCGTAGATCAATTTTACTGAAGTATTTAGCTCCAACCAATCCATCCATCATGTCATCCACTCTCGACATAGGATATCGATACTTTATTGTGATCTTGTTTATGGCTCTACTATCCACACACATCCACTAGTCACCATATTTCTTTGGGGTCAACAATGTTGGAGTCGCACATGGACTCATACTCTCCCTAACTAATCCCTTCTTTATCAACTCTGTCACTTGCCTACTCAACTCTGCATTCTGTGTCGGGTTCAACCGATAAGCTGCCTGATTTGGGAGCGTTGATCCTGGAATCAAATCCATGTGATGTTGGATATCCCTCTTTGGTGGTAGCCCATCTGGTAACTCCTCTGGTGTGACATATTTATATTCACTTAGCAACTTAGTTGTTGTTGTAGGCATAACCACTTCCTCTATTTCTAGCTTCCTAGCTGTTAAGGCATAACAGAAGCTAGCATCCTTGATCTCTACAAGAAACTCCTTCATCATCAACAAGCTCTCACTCGGCCCATCCTCCTTCAGAGGTACAAGAACTACCTTTACACCATCCTTCCAGAATGTGTAAGTATTCTTTCTCCCATTATGGTTAGTATCCCTGTCGTATTGCCAAGGTCTTCCCAATAGAATGTGACATGCATCCATCGGGATCACATCACACCACACTTCATCCTTGTAAGTGCTCCCAATTGAAAATTTAATTAAACACCTCTGATCTACTGTTACCTCATTCCCCTTCTTAACCCATGATATGCGATATGGATAAGGATGCTTTTCGCATTCCAGGTTCATTTTATCAACCATGACATTTGACACCATATTCTCATAGCTACCACCATCAATGACAATGTTACATACCTTCCCTCCTGATGTACACCTTGTTCGAAATATGTTCATTCATAGCCCATAATCATCACCATCTATGGTCTACCCCTTCGCTTTGCTCTGCACCTTCTCTTTATTAGGAACAATCAACATCCTCCTTATCATAAGTGCTTCCCCCATGTCAACAACAACTTCATCCTCATCCTGCTCTTCCATCTCAACCAGATTGACCCTTCCTTGTCCTCCTTGACCCCTTTCTTGGACATCACATTGGGGACACTCAAATGCTCTGTGCCCCTCCTCACCACATCCATAATAGGTATACGACCTTCTTGGATCATTCCCATTTCATCCACCACCGTAACCTCTACCTCGTTGGTATCCTCTTCCTCTCAGATTCTGCCCATCTTCTTCTTGTTTAGCAGGTATTGAGGATTCTCCCTTGAGAAAATTAGATCCACTTCGACCCCGACCTGAAGAGGGTGTGAATCCCTTCTTACCTCTTCTATTAACCCTTTTCAATTTCTCCTCTGCCTTGAGGGCCATTTGATACACATCCTCCACTGTAAGAGTGTGATGCATGCTCATCTCATCTTGGACAACAAAACTTAGGCCATTTACATACCTGGCAGCCTTTTGGTCCTCCATCTCATTATGCTCCACTCGAATGGATAGCTTGTAGAATTCATTAGTATAGTCCTCAATGCTTTGATCCTTCTATCGAAGATTCTAAAATCTATGAAATAGGGTTTGGGAGTAGTCTACAGGTATAAATTTTTCCTGTAACTTCTTCTTCATCTTTGTCCAATCCCTGATATTTTCCTTTCCATTCCTCTATCATGTAGTCTATAAATGATCCCACCAAATCAATGCATGTCCCTTCAACTTTGTGCATGCGAGCTTAACCTTCTTCTCTTCAACAAGGTTACTCCATTCAAAATATTTTTCTAGGCTATTGATCCAATCGATCAACTCCTCTAGTTTCAACCCACCAGCATACTCGGGAACCTCGATCTTGATCCCATATCGATTCCCCTTAAGCCCCTCTAGAGCTCGTATCAATCAATTTTCAAAATCGTGCCCTTCTTCCTCTGGGCCCTCTAGTTCTGCTTCTACGTGGACCTCAGATCCACGTTCCTCAGGTACATTTTCATCATCAGATCCTTGATCTGCATGCACCCTGGGATGTCTCTCTCCCATGCGATCAATCACACCAGTCAGCCATGCTATTTTTGCATTCAGATCCTCGATCTACCTATTCATCTGGGCATATCTTCTAGGTGGCATCTTCCCTTCACTAGCGAGATCACACCCGCTCTGATACCAAATGGTGTAAACTCAACTACAAGAGACCAACAAAATGGACTCCAATCACATAACACAAATGCAATATAATGGAAGAAACCTACAAATCGATATTCTTCTCATTCCTGAATTCACACCCCTTCTCCAAAAGAATACAATCCATCATATAGCAACCGAAAACCAAAGAAACCCTAAAAACTTTTTTTCTAAAAACTGCTAAAAATAGAAATGAGTCGGATTGCGCCCAAATTTGGTGCACACATCCCTCTTACAATAATGAACCTTACTTTAAAATATTAGGTCTCAACTTAAGGTATAACAAAAGATAATAAACTTCTAACATTCAAAAAACCCAAAAAACCCGGGAACCTATTCTAAAAGCTAATTTTGGGACACTAGATGGAGGAGTTAGGTCCCAAAAGTATGATTTTTGGAGGGTCAGGTGCATCAGAGATGAGCCTGATGTAGAACACGCATGCGGAACCACCTGTTAAATTTCAAGGCAAACGGGCGTACGGTTCACAAGTTATGGCTCCGACAAGGTGCATCAGATAGATATAAAATAGGGCAGATAATATTGTAGGAAATCATCATAGAAAAGTAAGAATAATATATTCATTTGTGTATCCATAGGAGGGATCATCCTTATCAATGAAACTGTGATTATTTCTTTAATAGTGATTCGTAATTACTCTACAACTTGTAGTGTATAATTCCAATTATTCGTTACAAGTATTAAGATAGAGTCCAGGACTCTCTCACCACCACTAACATCTATAGAGAGGAATCATGTTCTTGAAATATTATTTGGTTTCTCTCTACCCATATAGACTACATAATCATACTACAACATAAGTCCCATAAGTTTTTAAATGACTTATTCTTAGTTTGATGATGCGATGCTTTAAGAATTTCAATAATTCTTGTTGGAGTTGACCATGGGATGCTAAATTTGCTTAAAATTTGATTCCATACAGAGATCAAGAAAGGGCAATGAAGGAGGATATGGTTGGGTGTTTCTTCTTATCTCTTGCAGAGTTCACATCTTAAAAGTTCCTATTTTTTCCTTTTCTAATGTTGATCTTAAGTAAGTATTTTACCATTTGTTTCTACCCAAGTGAATGCCTTTATCTTTATTCAAGCCTTGCTCAACCATATATTCTTTCACATAAGCGTGTTCATCGTCTAATTGAGCTTCTATTCTTCCTTCATGTGCTATCTTGACCATGAATGCACTCTTCCCTTTAAATCCCCATTAAATGAAATATTCCAAGGAAGTGATGATGTTAAAACTCTCATCCTATTAATCAAATTCATCTTTACTTGGTTTCATACCATCTCTAAAATCTAAGAGAAAATTCATTTCTTTTTAGAGTTCCTATCATGATCACTATGTAGACAGTAACGGTGGACCTTTAGACCCATTGTGAATTAATCTCTATGGTGGATAGGTCTTTGAAGTTTAGACACTCTGTTAGAGGTTTGCACTTTGACTAGACTTGCTTCTAGAATTATACTATCCTTCAATTTCCTCTTCCAAAAGACCTATTTTTTCCCTATTCTCCATTATTGGGTCAAGATCAACCACACTTTAGGACCTTTTGGGAGAGCTTCTATTTTAAGTATGTTTCTTGGTGGTTTAAAAAAACAATATTTCATTAGAAGGATGGAGTTCTAGGTTCTATCCTTTAAAGTAATGGTTATCCATAATACCTTTCCTAGAAGCACCAAATTCTTCACATCATAATTTATGATCTCTGATCCTCCAAATCTGATGGATTGATGAACCTTTTCCTAATATGTTAATGGGAATCTCCTTTTTTCTCCAATGTTATGCCAAATAAATTTTTTTGACCCTCTTAAGCTAAGTTAACATCCTTCTTAGAATCCTCATGATTTAAAGATAGTATGTTGCAATGGCTTCTAAGACCAATTTAATAGACTTAGAGTCCATTATGTCATCATAATCCATTCACCCTTCCAAGACATCAACTTTCTTACTACCTTGTCAACCAAGTTTTTCCATATGTGGTGTTATGGGAATCTTTGAAGAGGAAGATAATGAGATACATATCTAGAGGAAACACCCTCTCAAAACTGATTATTGTCATTATGACTTGGTCCCTCTTCTACATGTATCATACTTTATTATTATTTTTATGCAAAATGATACATCTATTCCTACCCCTCACATTTTTAAGGACTCTTCGTAACCCTGTCTAATGCCCAAGGTTGGCTTACATACAAAATGCCACCCAAGATAAAATCTTCTACCAAACCAAACAATTACATTCTTTGTAATGGTTACATAAAATGGTGCCACTTGTCTAGGCATCTCTAGTGCCACAAACTATTACAAAACATTACATAATATCATTACAAAACATTATAATGGGGTCCCCACATTAAGAAAAGGGTTATTACATAATAGTATTAGGATGAAGTCCTAACAAATATTTTTCAATTAATAGAAATTTGAATTCAAGACTCTCTTTTGGTTGGATGTCTAAAAGGAGAGCTTCTACTTCTATCATGTATTTGAAGTAAACCATATCTAATTGCCTTTATTCCTAGGGTTTGACCTTATTTATTTCTTATTATGCAACTAACCCTTACTATCCTTGGATTTCTTTTTGACATTCAATCAAAATTAAGTTTGATCCATCTCATAGGTATTGGCTCCCATATTGAAGGGGGATCCATGTGCCTACTGATCTATAATTTGTTAATGCATGATCATTCTCCCTAGGTTAAACATTTTTTGAGGTTTGGTTGCTATCCACTTTCAATCTTGAAGATTTGAATACCTCTACGATCTTTCTCATTGTCACCACCACTAACATCTATAGAGAAGAATCATGTTCTTGAAATATTATTTGGTTCCTCTCTACCCATATAGACTATGTAATCATACTAGAACATAAGTCCCATAAGTTTTTGAATAACTTATTCCCAGTTTGATGATGCCATGCTTTAAGAATTTCAAGAATTCTTGTTGGAATTGACCATGGGATGCTAAATTTTCTTAATATTTGATTCCATATAGAGATCAAGAAAGGGTAATGAAGGAGTATATGTTTGGGAGTTTCTTCTTATCTCTTGTAGAGTTCACATCTTAAAAGTCCTTAAGTTTTCCTTTTCTAATGTTGATCCCAAGTAAGTATTTTACCATGTGTTGCTACCCAAGTGAATACCTTTACCTTTATTCAAGCCTTGCTCAACCATATCTTGTTTCATATAAGCTTGTTCATCGCCTAATTGAGCTTCTATTATTTCTTCATATGCTATCTTGACTATGAATGCACTCTTCCCTTTAAATCCCCATTAAATGGAATATTCCAAGGAAGTGATGATGTTAAAACTCTCATCATATTAATCAAATTTATCTTTACTTGGTTTCATACTGTCTCTAAAATCTAGGAGAAAATTCATTTCTTTTTAGAGTTCCTATCATGATCACTATGTAGCCAGTAACGGTGGACCTTTAGACCCATTGTGATTGAATCTCTATGGTGGATAGGTCTTTGAAGTTTAGACACTTTGTTAGAGGTTTGCACTCTGACTAGACTTGCTTCTAAAATTATACTATCCTTCAATTTCCTCTTCCAAAAGACCTCTCTTTTCCCTATTCCCCATTATTGGGTCAAGATCAACCACACTTTAGGACCTTTTGGGAGAGCTTCTACTTTAAGTATGTTTCTTGGTGGTTGAAAAAAACTATATTTCATTAGGAGGATGGAGTTCTAGGTTCTATCCTTTAAACTAATGGTTATCCATAATACCTTTCCTAGAAGCACGAAATTCATCACATCATAATTTATGATCTCTGCTCCTCCAAATTTTATGGATTGATAAAACTTTTCCTAATATGTTAATGGGAATCTCCTTTTTTCTCCAATGCTATGCCAAGGAAATATTTTTGGACCTTCTTAAGCTAAATTAAAATATTTCTTAGAATCCTCATTATTTAAATTTAGTATGTTGCAATGGCTTGTAAGACCAATTTAATAGACCTAGAGTCCATTATGTCATCATAAGCCATACACCCTTCCAAGACACCAACTTCCTTACTACCTTGTCAACCAAAAATTATAATATGTGGTGTTATGGGAATCTTTGAAGAGGAAGATAATGAGATACATATGTAGAGGAAACACTCTCTCAAAACTGATTATTGTCATTTTGACTTGGTCTGTATTGTACATATATCATACTTTATTACTATTTTTATGCAAAAAGATACATCCATTCCTACCCCTCATGTTTTTAAAGACTCTTCATAATCCTATAAAATAACCAAGGTTGGCTTACATTCAAAATGCCACCCAAGCTAGAATATTCTACCAAACCAAACAATTACATTCTTTATAATGGTTACATAAAATGGCGCCACTTGTCTAGGCATCTCTAGTGCCACAAACTATTAAAAAACATTACGTAATATCACTACAAAACATTATAACAGGGTCCCCACATTAATAAAATGTTTATTACATAATAGTGTTAGGATGGAGTCCTAACAAATCTTCTTCAATTAATAAAAATTTGAATTCAAGACTCTCTTCTGGTTGGATGTCTAAAAGGATAACTTCTACTTCTATCATGTATTTGAAGTAAAACATATCTAATTGTGTTTATTCCTAGGGTTTGACCTTATTTATTTCTTATTATGCAACTAACCCTTACTATCCTTGGATTTCTTTTTGACATTCAATCAAAATTAAGTTTGATCCATCTCATAGGTATTGGCTCCCATCATGAAGGGGGATCCATGTGCCTATTGATCTATAATTTGTTAATGCATGACCATTCTCCCTAGATTAAACCTTTGTCAAGGTTTGGTAGATATCCATATTCAATATTTAATATTTGAATACCTCTATGATCTTTCTCATTGTCACCACCACTAACATCTATAGAGAAGAATCATGTTTTTGAAAGATTATTTGTTTCCTCTCTACCCATAAAGACTACATAATCATACTAGAACATAAGTCCCATAATTTTTTGAATGACTTATTCCTAGTTTAATGATGCCATGTTTTAAGAATTTCAAGAATTCTTGTTGGAATTGACCATGGGATGCTAACTTTTCTCAAGATTTGATCCCATACAGAGATCAAGAAAGGGCAAGGAAGGAGGATATATTCGGGAGCTTTTATAGATTTCACATCTTAAAAGTCCCTAATTTTTCCTTTTCTAATGTTGATCCCAAGTAAGGATTTTACCATGTGTTGCTACCCAAGTGAATACCTTTACCTTTATTCAAGCCTTGCTCAACCATATCTTGTTTCATATAAGCTTGTCCATTGCCTAATTGAGCTTTTATTCTTCCTTCATATGCTACCTTGATCGTGAATGCAAAAATATACATCCATTCCTTGGTGGTTGAAAAAAATAATATTTCATTAGGATGATGGAGTTCTAGGATCTATCCTTTAAACTAATGGTTATCCATAATACCTTTTCTAGAAGCACCAAATTCATCACATCATAATTTATGATCTCTGCTCCTCCAAATCTGATGGATTACTAAACCTTTTCCTAATATGTTAATGGAAATATCCTTTTTGCCCCAATGCTTTGCCAAAGAAATATTTTTGGACCCTCTTAAGCTAAGTTAAAATCTTTCTTATAATCCTCGTGATTTAAAGTTAGTATGTTGCAATGGCTTGTAAGACCAATTTAATAGACCTAGAGTCCATTATGTCATCATAAGCCATTCACCCTTCCAAGACACCAACTTCCTTACTACCTTGTCAGCCAAATTTTGCCATGTGGTGTTAGGGGAATTTTTGAAGAGGAAGATAATGAGATACATATCTAGAGGAAACACCCTCTCAAAATTGATTATTGTCATTCAAAATTGGTTCCTATTGTACATGTATCATATTTTATTACTATTTTTATGCAAAAAGATACATCCATTCCTACCCATCATATTTTTTAAGACTTTTCATAACCCTACCTAATGCCCAAGGCTGGATTACATGCAAAATGCCACCCAAGCTAGAATTTTCTACCAAATCAAACAATTACATTATTTATAATGGTTACATAAAATGGTGCCACTTGTCTAGGCGTCTCTAGTGCCACAAACTAATAAAAACATTACATAATATCACTACAAAATATTGTAGTGGTGTCCCCACATTAATAAAAGGGTTATTACATAATAGTGTTAGGATGAATTCCTAACAAATATTCTTCAATTAATATAAGTTTAAATTCAAGACTCTCTTCTAGTTGGATGTCTAAAAGGAGAGCTTCTTCTTCTAACATGTATTTGAAGTAAAACATATCTAATTGCCTTTATTCCTAGGGTTTGACCTTATTTATTTCTTATTATGCAACTTACCCTTTCTATCATTGGATTTCTTTTTGACATCACATCAAAATTAAGTTAGATCCATCTCATAGGTAGTGGCTCCCTAAACAATTTACAATAATACAATAAAACAAAATTGGAGCAACTATTATCTTCTTATTATCTAGAATAATTATGGCAGAGTTTCAGTACTCTGTTACAATCTCCTCATAGGCTCTGGAAGAGCTCACACACTTGCTACAATGGAATATTCTTTTTTATAAAAGAAAACCCTAAAATTACCTTAAGTAAGAAAAAACAAAGCAAACCCTAACCCTATCAAATCACATCCTTCGGATCTACATCGACGATGTTTATTACATATCTTAGTATTTTAGCCATAACTTTTGACTTGGTTGTCCGTTTGAGCCTATTTGTTTTTCAGATTGCATAGATTTCGAAGCTCTACAATTTTGTTTTGTCTCCTCTAAGAAGAGACACTTTCCAAGGCTGAAACCATCATCTAACGGCCGTATAGCTGGCCAGATTTCCAATATTCTCCCCCTTGCTAGTATGGGGACTGACTATCAAGTCCCTTAGCAAAAAAAATAAGGTTTTACTACTCCCTTAGTAAAAATATCTGCTACTTGATCGTGTGTGGAGCAATACCTCAATTTAACTTGTTCCTTCTCTACCATGTCCCGAATGAAGTGGTACTTGATGTTGAAATGCTTGGACCTGGTATGGTGGATAGGATTATGTGCCAACTTAATGGCACTCTTATTATCACAGAATAAAGTAGTTGGAGTCCCTTGCTTCTCCCTAATCTCTCCTATTACCTTTTAAAGCTACAATTCTTGTGTACTTGTCGATGTAAGTGCAATATACTCTGCTTCAGTAGAAGACAACACCAATGTAGCTTATTTCTTGGAACTCCATGTCACCAAACCTGAACCAAGAGAAAAACAGTACCCACTTGTGGATTTCTTGTCATCAATATTACTACCCCAATAATTGTCACTGAATCCCACTAACTTCAATTTTTTTTCTTGTGAGTAGTGGATCCCATAATCAATTGTTCCACGAACATACCTCAAAATCCTATTTGTTGCCTTCAAATGTAACTGTGATGGATTAGCCATATACCTGGAACACTGTGAAATAGCAAAGCATATATCCAGACTAGTGTTACAAAGGAACATAAGGCTACCAATAATACTCATGTACTCTGTTTTGTTTTCCCTTTCAGCTCCATCCTCCAAACTCAAGATCTACCCATGTGCAATGGGTGTTGCTACAGGTTTACATTCACTCAAACCAAATCTCTTTAGCATATCCCCTACATATTTAGATTGACAAACAAAAACCTCATTGCTAGTTTGATGTACTTCCATCCCAAGAAAGTAACACATCAAACCCAAATCAGACATTTCAAACTCCTTCTTCATATCATGTTTAAAAGAATCATTCAAAGAAGAACTACTCCCCATAAATAGCATATCATCAACATAAAGGTATACAATAAGAATATCATTACCTTCCCTTTTGTAGTACAAAGTGGGCTCACTCTTACTCCTTTCAAAATTGCACTGCAGGAAGCAGTCATGGATTCTAGCATACCAAGCTCTTGGAGCTTTCTTCAGCCCATATAGAGCCTTCTTCAACCTGTAGACTTGACCTTATTTTCCTTGGACAACAAAACCTTGTGGTTGTTCCACATATACTTCTTCATCTAAATACCCATTGAGGAATGCACTTTTGACATCCATATGATGCACCTTCCAACTTTTATGAGTTGCCAATGATAGCAACATCCTTATTGTTTCTTGCCTTTCCACTGGAGCAAATGTTTCCTAATAGTCCAAACCATATTTCTGAGTGAAACCCTTTGTTAGCAACTGTGCCTTGTACCTCTTAATGGATCCATCACTATTCTTCTTGATCTTGTAGACCCACTTGCATCCTACACATTTCCTATCCTTAGGCAAATCACACAACTCCCAAGTATAATTCTTTTCAATAGAATGCATTTCTTCTTGCATAACCTTCATCCATACTTTGTTAGTACTAGAATGCTCAAAATATGAAGGCTCAAAATCATCAACAACAACTTTTGAAACTTTAGAAACTTGTGGATAAAGGCTATGCAAAAATAAATGCATTTTATTTAAAAGAATGATACTTGGGAGTTGTGTGATTTGCCCAAGGATAGGAAATATATAGGATAAAAAGTGGGCTCACTCTTACTCCTTTCAAAATTGCACTGTAGGAAGTAGTCATGGATTCTAGCATACCAAACTCTTGGAGCTTGCTTCAGCCCATATAGAGCCTTCTTCAACCTGTAGACTTGATCTTCTTTTCCTTGGACAAAAAAACCTTGTGGTTGTTCCACATATACTTCTTCATCTAAATACCCATTGAGAAATGCACTTTTGACATCCATATGATGCACCCTCCAACTTTTATGAGCTGCCAATGATAGCAACATCCTTACTATTTCTTGCCTTGCCACTAGAGCAAATGTTTCCTCATAGTCCAAACCATATTTCTGAGTGAAACCCTTTTCTACCAACCGTGCCTTGTACCTCTCAATGGATCCATCATTGTTCTTCTTGATCTTGTAGACCCACTTGCATCCTACACATTTCCTATCCTTGGGCAAATCACACAACTCCCAAGTATCATTCTTTTCAATAGAATGCATTTCTTCTTGCATAGCCTTCATCCACACTTTGTTAGTACTAGCATGCTCAAAACATGAAGGCTCAAAATCATCAACAACAACTTTAGAAACTTGTGAAACAAGTGCATAGTTTACAACATCACCTTTGGGATCTCCACTATCATCATCTCCATAAAGATGCAGGTTCTCTAACCTCTCTATTACTGCATTCATCTCTGTATGTTGACTCCTTGTCACCCTCTTATGGAAATTCTTATCAAGAATTTGAGATTTTGGGTGATCCTTCAACAATATTTTACCTTTTCCTTTGGCCGGTGGTGATGGAGGTGGAGAACTACTGGAAGAACCTTCTCTTGGACTTGAAGGTGCACTTGCATAAGATGAACTGGAAACTTTTTCATGGCTGGGCTGAACTGAAACATGGCTTGGTTCCACCTTCTCTTCACCAAAAACATCCTCAACAAACAATTTTTGTGATACCCAACTTCCCCCTTCATCAAAAATTGCATCTCTAGATACAATTATTTTATGTGAAATAGGATTAAAGAACCTGTAAGCCTTAGATTGCTCATTGTACCCAATAAAAATACATTTTTCACTCTTTACATCCAACTTCTTCCTATTCTCACCATTAACATGCATAAAATCCACACATCCAAAAACTCTAAAATGATTTACATTTGGCTTCTTGTTGTACCAACATTCATAAGGGGTAATATTCTCAAGACTCTTAGTAGGACTTCTATTTAAAATGTAATTAGCAGTCCTAATTGCTTCAGCCCAATAAAACTTACTCATACCTTTTTCTTGCATCATGCACCATGCCATCTCCACCAAAGTCTTGTTCTTTCTTTCAGCCACCCCATTCTGTTGAGGTGTGTAAGGACTTGTTTTCTACCTTTTAATCCCAAACTCACTATAGAAATCATCAAATTCATGAGAAAATAACTCACCTCCTCTATCTATCCTCAAACATTTGATATAATGACCACTTTCATTTTCAACTAGAGCCTTAAAATTCTTGAAGCAATTGAATGCCTCATCCTTATGCTTAATAAAATAAACCCAACAATATCTGGAGAAATCATCAATAAAAGTCAGAAAGTAAGAAGCTCTACCCATACTCTGTGTCTGCATTGGTCCACAAATGTCACTATGAACCAACTGCAATGGATGTTGGGCCCTCCATGCTTCACCATGTGGAAACTTCCCCCTTGCATGTTTTCCAAGTGCACAACCTTCACAAACCTCCTTGGAGTCTTCAACTTTTGGCAACCCATAGACAAGTGGTGAAAGCATCTTCAAACTCTTATAATTTAAATGCCCAAATCATAAATGCCATAGCCTCTCCTTACCTTCTACACCAATAAATGCTAGAGCTCCCCCTTGATCTACAAATTGTAATGGGAAGAGCCTGTTCTTGGTCATCTTTATAGTGGTAATCAATTTTCTCCTCTGATCATAAATTTTGCACATTCTATCCTCAAACACTAACTTATAATCCTTTTCCAACATTTGACCAATACTCATTAATGAATGCTTCAAACAGGGTGCATAGTAAATATCTTTTACCTTCATTATTTTTTCTTTCTTGGTAGGAACCTCCATTTCTCCTTTCGCAACCACCTCCAAGCTCTTCTCATCCCCAAGCCTGATACTGGATTGATAAGAAGAATCAAGAGATGAAAATACATCCCTCTTGCCGGTCATATGGTTTGTGCACCCATTGTCCAGGATCCATTTCTCCTTTGTGCTATTCTATGTAGAGAGGAAAGTTGCTTGCTCCACTTTTTCTTCAATCATACAGAACAAAGTATCATCCTCATAGGAATCCTCTTCTCCATAATGTGCTGATTTTTTCAGCCTATAATCCCTCTCATAATGGCCATATTTGTTACAATTGTAACACTGCACATTTCTCATATCTCGGCCTCTACCTCTTCCTCTTGCACTGGATCCTCCTCTTGCAACATGAGCCTGGTCATTGTCTGAATCTTGAGATCTTCCTCGACCTCTACCACCGTAGGAGCCTCTTCTACCTCCTCTTCCATTTCTTCCTCTTCCTCTAGAACCCCTACCGTGACCTCTTCCTCCATCATTCTCTTTTGCCAAAAAATCTTGTTCCTCTGTAGAACCTCCTTATTTATCCTTCTTCCTCTTGGCAATTCTCTCTTCATGAGATGTGAGAGAGCCAATTAATGAATCTATATCCATTTTCGAGAGGTCTTTCATTTCTTCTATGATAAGGGCTGCACTGTCAAACTTCTCTGTCAAGGTTCTTAAAACCTTTTTAATTACTACATTTTGCTCTATGATCTCTCCAAGTGTGGCCATTTTATTTACTACTATTTTTACCCAAACATAGTAATCTCCTACAATTTCATTCTCCTCCTGTTTGATATTTTCAAAATCTCTCCACAAAGTCTACAACTTCACCTCCTTAACTTGGGCACTCCCCTGGTAATTCTCCTTCAACGCCTTCCAAGCTTCTTGAGCTGAAATGCAGGCAAAAATCCGGGGAAAGAGACTCTTGTCTAGAGCCAACTGGATGAAAGCCAAAGCCAAATTATTTTCTTTCTCTTTCTCCTGCATCTCCTTCTTTTGATCTACAGTCAATGCACTCCAATATTTTGGTTCGATGAACCCAGCTTCAACGATGGCCCAAGCTCCTTTTTCCTTCAGAATCGTCCTCATCCGGATGCTCCAATATTCGTAGTCGAAACCATCAAATTCTGGGATCGGAATTGAATTGGTGTTGTTGGCCATAATAGCTCCCTTCAACATGAACTGAGATCTCCGAGAAGCTTTTGTAAAACTTGCAACAAAAATTCCATAGTTACTCAAACCCAATTTCTCGATCGCCTCGCTCTGATACCAAATGAAGAATTTACAATAATATAATAAAACAAAATTGGAGCAACTATTATCTTCTTATTATCTAGAATAATTATGGAAGAGTTTCAGTACTCTGTTATAATCTCCTCACAGACTTTGGAAGAGCTCACACACTTGCTACAATGCAAAATTCTTCTTCATAAAAGAAAACCCTAAAACTGCCTTAAGTAAGAAAAAATAAAGCAAACCCTAACCCTAGCAAATCACATCCGTTGGATCTACATCGACGATGTTTATTACATGTCTTAGTATTTTGGCCATAAATTTTGACTCGGGTGTCCATTTGAGCCCATTTTTTTCAGATTGCATAGATTTCGAAGCTCTACGATTTCATTTTGTCTCCTCTAAGAGGAGACGCTTTCCAAGGCTGAAAACATCATCTAACGACTCGAATTTTTGTTTTAATGTATGGCTAGCCAGATTTCCAACACTCCCATCAAGGGATGTCCATGAACCTACTGATCTATAATTTGTTAATGCATGATC
The DNA here is from genome assembly GCA_028583015.1 of Wollemia nobilis. Taxonomy (NCBI): domain Eukaryota; kingdom Viridiplantae; phylum Streptophyta; class Pinopsida; order Araucariales; family Araucariaceae; genus Wollemia; species Wollemia nobilis. Next base: position 7,429,528 of record JAQPPZ010016467.1, on the reverse strand, counting down.
ATTCTCCCTAGATTAAACATTTTTTGAGGTTTGGTTGCTATCCACCTTCGATCTTGAAGATTTGAATACCTCTAAAATCTTTCTTATTGTCACCACCACTAACATCTATAGATAATAATCATGTTCTTGAAAGATGATTTGGTTCCTCTCTACCCATATAGACTGCATAATCATACTAGAACATAATTCCCATAAGTTTTTGAATGACTTATTCCTAGTTTGATGATGTCATGCTTTAAGAATTTTAAGAATTCTTGTTGGAATTGACCATGGGATGCTAAATTTTCTCAATATTTTATTCCATATAAATATCAAGAAAGGGCAATGAAGGAGGATATGTTTGGGAGTTTCTTCTTATCTCTTGCAGAGTTCACATCTTAAAAGTTCCTTTTCTAATGTTTATCCCAAGTAAGGATTTTACCACGTGTTGCTACCCAAGTGAATACCTTTACCTTTATTTAAGCCTTGCTCAACCATATCTTATTTCATATAAGCTTGTTCATCACCTAATTGAGCTTCTATTCTTCCTTCATATGCTACCTTGACCATGAATTCACTCTTCTCTTTAAATCCCCATTAAATGGAATATTCCAATGAAATGATGATGTTAAAACTCTCATCCTATTAATCAAATTCATCTTTACTTGGTTTCATACCATCTCTAAAATCTAGGATAAAATTCATTTCTTTTTAGAGTTCCTATCATGATCACTATGTAGCCAATAGCATTGGACCTTTAGACCCATTATGATTTAATCTCTATGGTGGATAGGTCTTTGAAGTTTAGACACTTTGTTAGAGGTTTGCACTCTGACTAGACTTGCTTCTAGAATTATACTATCCTTCAATTTCCTCTTCCAAAAGATGTCTCTTTTCCCTATTCCCCATTATTGGATCAAGATCAACCACACTTTAGGACCTTTTGGGAGAGCTTCTACTTTAAAGATGTTTCTTGGTGGTTGAAAAAAATAATAATTCATTATAAGGATGAAGTTCTAGGTTCTATCCTTTAAAGTAAAGGTTATTCTTAATACCTTTCCTAGAAGAACCAAATTCATCACATCATAATTTATGATCTTTGATCCTCCAAATTTGATGGATTGATAAACCTTTTTCTAATATGTTAATGGGAATCTCCTTTTTGCTCCAATGCTATGCCAAAGAAATATTTTTGGACCCTCTTAAGCTAAGTTAAAATCTTTCTTAGAATCCTCATGATTTAAAGTTAGTATGTTGCAATGGCTTGTAAGACCAATTTAATAGACCTAGATTCTATTATGTCAACATAAGCCATTCACCTTTCCAAGACACCAACTTCCTTACTACCTTGTCAGCTAAATTTTTCCATATGTGGTGTTATAAAAATCTTTGAAGAGGAAGATAATGAGATACATATCTAGAGGAAACGCCCTTTCAAAATATATTTTTGTCATTCTAACTGGGTCCCTATTGTACATGTATCATATTTTATTACTATTTTTATGGTATAACATTTAAGGCATTCAATTTTGTAAACAAATATTTATATATTAAAAATTGATGAATATAGAACATTTTTTTCAATATGAAAAACAAGTGTCAAAGGACACTAAATCAATATTTTGTTTTAGATGTTAGACATGCATATGGGGATTTGAGACCACGATGACCCCATCTCTATGATTATTGCTAGGAGATTAAAAGGGATCTTTCAAACACCCTCTTAGAAGAACAATTTGATTTCTTGAGTAAACTATAAATCCATGAAGCTATTGGTGTTTCTCAAGAAGCATTTCATTCATTTAAATCAAGGAAGCAACAAGCAATTATAACTAAGTTTGATTTGGCAAAAGCTTTTTATAGGGTAAGTTGGTTGTACATTAGGCTCATATTAATTCATATTGGCTATAATGTGCCCTTTGTAAATTGGGTAAAGAGATGTATTAATTATACTTCCTTTGTTGTCTTAATTAATGGTTTAGCTTCTAGATTCTTTAAGCCTTACAAAGAGTTGAGACAGCTATGCTCCCTATCACCCCTATTATTCTTGCTAGTGGCTGAAGGGCTGATTAGAATGATTAAGGAACATAAAATAATTGGCATGATCAAAGGAATTAAAATGGAAAACTCTTTGTTTGGGACTCCCTTACTATTTGCAGATGCACTCCTTTTTAGAAATTATGCCTTAAGATAAGCACTAAAATTTAAGGAGTTGTTAGATCTATATTGTGCTAATACAAGAATGGAAATAAACCTCTTGAAAATTGATATAACTTTTAACAGACTACAACCAAGACAAGAAGAAGCAATGATAAGGATTTTTGGCTTCAATCTAATTGAGTTTGGCAAAGGGCTAAAATATTTGGGGTTTAGGCTGAAGTCAAATAATTATAGATACTAGGATTGCATTTGGTTATACAATAATGTGGAAAAAAGGCTAACTTCATGGTGCAATAGATGGTTAAGTTGGGAGGTCATTTAACACTGGTGAAAATGGTTTTGGAAGCCATTATAGTTTATTGGTACTCCATGACTTATATTCCTATTAAAATAGTGAAAAAATAAGGAAGAAATTGTACATACCAAAATGTTGCACATTTCTCTTTCTCTATCATTAAGGCTAATCAATTTGTAAAACCCTCGAAAATTGCATAAATTGGCTTTAAAATATCGTTCATCACTTAGTTTCATAACCTATAATCCTAAGCTCCTTGGGCTATCTCAGCCCCTTCCTATGCCTAATCATGGTCTCCATGCGACCATCTTCAAGCATTCAAACTTGGTTAAACTTATCCATGGTTAAAAATCACTTTATCATTAATAAAGGTTAAATTCATGTTTAATTAGCACTAGACCTAATTAAATCGTAACATGTCACCTCATCCTCCTAACATAGGGTTAACTTAGCTAAGGTTGATTAACCTAACCAAGGATCACACATGTGTGTACCCTTACCCTAAGAGATATGTTTCTCACACATGTGTGCACAACACATCAAAAAGGATATTTTAAATATCCTCCTTCAAGCATGAAGGAAGATGAGTCATCTTCCATCTCATCCTCACACATGTGTGAGGGATTCCTTCACACAAGACTCCATCATGAGTCACATGTGCCCTAGACCACCTTATGAGGAGACACCTCACAGGGTACACCTCACTTCCCTTCCAACCTTGTTCAAACTCTATTTATAGAGGGTCATTTTCTTCATACAACTATCTCTCAATTTTCCTTATCAAAACTCTGTTGAAATTACTCTAGTTCACCTACATTGCTCTTGCATCCATCATCCATGAAGTTCTTAGGTTTGTGAAAGGTTATTCAATAGATAAATTGATCTCAGAAGGTAGCCAGACCAGGAACCGAAGAAACAACAACTCTAGAAGCTCATTTCAACAAAAATATGCAGAAACAACCAACAACAGTCTAATATGCACAGTATCGCGCGAACCCGAACCAGAGGTTCACACACTGGTGCATGAACTTGGTCTACAACAACTCCAAAGCTACAAATCATATAAGTATCCCTTATTGATAGTTTTTGCAACTCTACTTTTAGTTTTTATCATGTTTTAGCTTCATTTTAGCGTTATTTTATCTTCATAAACATGGGATCTGATCAATGACAGATCCTCAAACACACTAACACCTTTTTACAGGCCCAAATAGGTACAAAGAATAGATTCAAGCATCCAAATAATGGCTCACATGCAAGAATATCATCTACACTAAGGGATACTAGAAGATATTTATTTATTACTTGCATTCATACTAGAGAGAGAGAGAGAGAGAGAGAGAGAGTTTCCTTTGAAAGATACTCGTGGTTGTAACCCCTTTTAGAATTAATAAAAATTATTGTTGGACATTTTGAGTAGATGAGTTGTCATTGATGTCAAGAGTGAGTGGTCATTGATGTCAAAAGTCGGTTTCAGTGAGCAGTGCAAGGAGAAGCAGTTCCACAATCAGTGCAAAAAGTAGAGTCTGCTTCCAGTCGGTCAGATCCAATTCTAGGTAGTCAGATGTGGTCCAAAGTGCAAAGAAGAGGCCCAAGCAAATAATATTATAATATTTTATTATAATATTAAGAAGATAAATTTAAATTAATTATAAATTAATTAATATAATTTTATTCTAAATTAATTTATTAATTAATTTAATTAACTTCCAAAGTTATTTAAGTTAATTATAATTTAATTTTAATTTAATTATAAATTAATTTATATTAATTTAAATAACCCTAAAGAGGGTTATAAGGTTAAATTAAAAATTGAATTTGAAATTTTATTTAAAGCATCGACATTTTATGGCACGAGGTCTTCATGTATAAAAGAAGGCAAAAATCTTTGCCTTACCCCCGACACACCATCGATCGATTTCCTAAGCTCCAAAGTATTGTGCGCAAAAAGGAGAAAGATTTTTTCATGTTTTGAAAGGTCTCCAGCGGCAGAAGATTAGATAAATAGGAGTGAGGTGCCTCTTACCTCACACAACGTTGTTTAGCGCAGTTGGCAACGACGGATGGTGCTAAGTCTTGTGGCAAGCAAGGAGTGTAGGGTTCGAATCCCATCGAGTTTGTTTTATAAGGAAGAGAGGGCATTTTCATTTTGAGCAACGTTGAACGAAAGGAATAAAGGGAGGCTTGTGTCTTCCCTTCCCCGTGGAAGCACTTAGCCCACATGGTGGGCTAGCACCTTGATAAGGTGCTCGACTGGGAGTGGTCTTGCGTTCAAAATCCATCGAGGCCTTTTGGCTAGTGTTAAAGGTATGCGCTGATGTCATTTGTCTTGGTCGCTTGATTATTTTGAATGTGCTAAGGTTGAAAAAAATAAAATATTTTTGATGTTTATAAAGTTTATTTTTGCCTGAATTAATTTGGATATTGAGTATTTAAGGGAGATAAAAGGGTAGGCAATATTATTTTGAAAGTTTAATTTTTGGAGGTTGATTAATTAAAGTTGGAGATTATAAGGAGCAATTGAGTAATTATTTTTATGTATGATTTGATGATTTCTAATTTCAAGGAGTAATAAGGTGTATTTGAGTTTGATTATTTTTGTAATTGAGAAATATTTTGAGAGAGTGTTAGTGTGATATTTTGTCATCTAACCATTGAAATTGGCAAAGAAGAAAATTGTGATTGAGATAGGTTTTTAAGGGTACTTCTACATCAAACAAAAAGGTATGGGCACATATTCCTAGTTAGTGATTGTTGGATGTTGTGAATGCTAAGTTGGAGTGAAAAGCATTGTTGAGTTTGATTGTTGAAGGTTTTTCTGAGTGAGAGTTGATGATAAAAACCTTATTTTATAAGCATTGTTGGAAATATTGAGTAAAGCTTTCATATGCTTGAACTAGGGTTTGTGCAAATAATATGAGTATCATTGTTATGTGAAGTTGTGAAATAACATGAGTATCATTGTTATGTGAAGTTATGAACTATCTTGAACTAGAGGTTGTGAAAGAACATGAGTATCATTGTTATGTGAAGTTGTGAACTATCTTGAACTAGAGTTTGTGAAAGATCATGAGTATCATTGTTATATGAGATTATTTTTTAAGCATTATTAGAAATAAGTGAGTGAATGTTCGTATGCTTGGACTAGGGTTTGTGAGCAAGGATTATTTCATTGAGTGATTGGTTGAGTAGAGTTGGTTGAGCCTAGTAAAGTGGATGTGTTGAAGTGATAGTTCAAGTTTTGTGAAACAAATTGTTCCATATTCTAAATTGATTTGAGAAAGAGGTTGAGTGTTTGTGAGTGTGAAACATATTGAGTCTCTAACAATTCTCTATATGTATCTATGGTAAAAAGAGATATTGAAAGTGATTGAGCACTATGGTAAATGTGAAGCATATTGAGTCTCTAACAATTCTCTATATGTTTCTGTGATATTGGACAAGTTCTAGTGAGGACTTGTTGAGCGTATTTGAGGTAAGTCTTAGAGAAGACTTGTGGATAAATTTGTGTGAGTTTTTATGGAAACTTACAATGAAAATTTGAGGACAAATATTGAGAGCATATTGGAAAAGTTCTAGTAAGGACTTGTTGAGCAGATTGGACAAGTTCTAGTAAAAACTTGTTGAGAAGATTGGACAAGTTCTAGTAAGGACTTGTTGAGCAGATTTGAGGTAAGTCTTAGAGAAGACTTGTGGACATATTGGTGTGAGTTTTTGTGGAAGATTACAAGACAGATTTAAGACAAGTATTTGATAATACTTGTGATCAGAGTTGATTGATTGATTTGTTCAAACCTTGAGTTAAGGTTTGGGGCAGATCCAGCTGAGTTGATTTGTGAGTAAGTCAAGCTTTGTGTTAAGGCTTGAATACAGAGATTGTGCTAGACCGAAATACTATGTTTAGTATAGTTTTGAGGATAGATTTTGGTGCATATTTGAGGACATGTTTGTGCTAGACAAAAAATAGAGATTGAGCATATTTCTGCTAGATCGAAGGACTGTGTTTAGTGCAGATTTGAGACAAAGCTAAGAGTAAGCTTTTGAGGTGATAAAGTATAGAGGACAAAATTCTCTAGTGGATAGAGATCCATTAGCCAGGGTAATGAGAATAGGTCTTCTGAGTGAGGACAGGAGTCTTCAGTGGATAGAGGTCTATTATTTAGTGCAATGGAGGCAATAGTTATTTTAGAAGATCACCAGCCAGAGCAAAGGAGAAAGGAGTTCTCTTGTGGATATAGATCCATGAACTTGATTAGGGGATTGGTGTCTCCTTTGGACATAGTTCCATAAACATTGTAATAGGGAAAGGATTCCCAAGAAATTTATTGAGAAAATATTACTGAAATATTTTTTCCGTGGAGTAGCCCACATTGGGTGAACCATGTTAAATTGGTGTCTCTATTGTGTCTGGTGATTTGTGCATTACTTTGATTACTGTTGTTGATATTGTTATTGATACATTGCATAATAATGATTGAGAATGAAAAGTAAAAAGTGGTCTTATATTGTTCACCCCCATCTTAGTATAAGCTTGTGTTCTTCATCAGCTACATATTTCATGTTTTGAAATGGTGACTTTCGTGTGTTACATTCTGGCACCCCTAGTGGGACCCCCACAAATTATTTTAGAATAGCTCCATTGTTGTCTAATTCATTTTATGGCATACTTTTCTATCTTGTAGGTACTATAAATCTAGAGAAGAGTCCATAATAGCCCTGAGACACACTTCAAGCCTTCCAATACAAAGATGCATCCTTCTATGTCAGTTCGCACACTATCGCATGAACCTCTAGACAGGTTTGCACATTGTCATGCGGACCTTACAAAACTGCTTCAAAATAGTCCTAAACTCAAAATTTTGCAATGCAAACACAAGCAGGATTGATGTAGAACTCAAATGTGAAGTTGTTAGTCATTAGAAATAGTAGAATATATAAGCATACAAGAAATCTCACGTAGGTTAAGTGGTTGTAACAATTTTCCAAACATGGCCAACCACTTAACTAACAGATAACAATCTACTAATCTAGGATGACAACTAACTGCTAGAAGACAAAGGACAACTCTAACAACTAACTAAACATCCAATAACTTAACAACCTATTTCCAACATGGGCATACTATACCTCACGTGAATACAAAGTGCAAGAAATAGGAAATTACAATAAAATAATAAAATAATAACTTAGGCTTAAATGGATAAGCCTAAGTATCCTCAACACTCCTCCCAACCATAGAAGCATTGGACCCCAATGCTCTCAAAAAATATGGAAAGTCATGGGCCATCTCATGGTGAGGAATCCAGTGAGCCATGTGTGGAAAGTGACCGTGATGGGCGACAAGGTAAGAAGTGGAAGAACCCTGTCCAGTGTGATGAGTCTTCATCTCAAAAACTCTATCTAAAATGAGCGAAAGTTGACGATCAGGTGCCACTGCTATTGTAGGGCTGAAGATAGGATCAGGTACCAAAAGAGGATCCTAAAATGGTGTCTCTGGAAAGCGTCGCTTATCCAAAGGAAGCCAAACTCTATCTCCAACCTGAGATGAGTGAGGATTGTGATGCTTGCGCACCACTCTCTGTTGCTCCTACGGAGTCTCTTGCAAGTCCTATGTTATCTTGCCCTAAAGGCTCTGCCGATGCTGAATGAAGGAAGTGTCCTTAGCTTGCTCCTCCATGTGTGCAATGGTGGGAGTGGGCAAAGCCAAAGGTAACTTCTGTGGAGCAAGTGGTTGTGTGTCCAAAGGTGTACCCGAAATGATACCAATAGAATGAATGGAATATTTCTCATGAGTGAGAGTGATGGGTTCCTTAACCACGAGCTCTTGTGATTGTTCATTTTGTGGAAGTGAAGCTTCTTCTTTATCATGTGCCTTTGATGGTGCTTGTTCTTCATTATGTGTGGAACTTATGCAAGTAGGAGCCAAAATAAGTGCTTGACTTAATGGCTTACGAACTTGCCTACAACTTAACATCAAATTTGATGTGGGTGTAGTGCTTTGTATCAAGTAGGTTTTATCATGCAAATCCAATGTGTATGTGTTCTTTTTAGCATGATATACAACATTCCTATCAAATTGATAGGGTTTACCTAGCAATAGTCCACAACAATCCATCTCTGTGACATCACATCTTACTTTATCCACAAACTTATCACCAAAAGCAAAATTCAAGGTGCAAGTGTGTGTGATGTTAGATGTGGAGTCTACATCTTTCCACCCAAGTGCATATGGTTGGTGATGTGGCTTTATGGGAAGCTTCAACTTCTCCACAATGGACTTCACAATGAGGTTCTTTTGTGATCCGTTATCTATGATACAATCCACATAAAAATCATGTGTAAGGTGGGCTCTAGTGATAAACAAATGGTCACGATCCCCTTGAGCAAACACATTTGACATGAGGGTAACTTTGTTTAGTTTACCCTTTAAAGCAGGATACTCTTCTTCTATCCCTGTAGCCACAATGGGACCATCATGTGGTTCCTCACTTGTAGGTTGTACAATTAGAGACTTCTTCTTCTTAAATTTTTCAAAAGTAAAGCATTTGGATTTTACATGACCATGCTTTTTACAAAAATCACAATACATTGAAGAAGAAGGATCTTTAGAATGAGAAGAAGAAGAATGTGCTTTAGGAGAAGTGGGAGGAGAAGAAGAATGAGGGGAAGAATGAGAAGTGTTCTTCACCTTTTGTTGATGTTGATTCCTGCCTCTGGAAGAGCTCTCCTATGATGAACGAGATTTGTGATATGCACCAACTTTCTCCTCTAAAAGAATGGCATGGTTGAATACCACATCCAAGGTGAGGAAAACATTGAACTTGATTTCCCTAAAAATTTGATCTTGCAATCCATGAGTGAACTTATTAATCAAATCCTCTTTTGAATATTTCACACCAAGAAGCACCCTTAGCCTATTGAATTGAAAAATGTAGTCAGAAACAAACATACTATAGGCTTACCTCAATCTATACCACTTGGTCGTGAGGTCACTTTGGTAGTTTGGTGGAAAAAATATATTTTTTAGAATTTGGATCAATTCTTTCCAAGTCATGGTGGCATTATGGCTTTGTCTTTCTACAATTAAAATTTTTTCTAAGCCTATGAGTTTGACTGTAGCAAATGCAACTTGTTCATCTTCAAGAATTTCAGCATAATTGAACCAAGTTTGCATATCTAAAATCCATGTAGACAAGACATCAGGATCCCTAGATCCGTCATACAATTTGACCTCACATTTAGCTTTGTTGGCATGATTGTGATGAATTTTGATATCACCAGGAGTCAATTGCACAACAATATCTTTTACCTTATCTACCAAAATGTCTACTACAATAGTAAGGTTTTCCATGTTTGTTTTGAGGTCTTGAGCCATGTTTTTCCGTGTATATGCCAGACTAGGAGGATTACAAAATGGTTTTGCAAGACTATCTAGGCTTTAGGAACAATTGGTAGTTTCCTAATGCAGAAATGTGCCTAGATTACAATAATTTTGCCTTCCAAATTTACAAAAATAGGCTAATTTAAGTGCTTTTACAAAATTAAAATCAATTTTGCAATACAAAAATAGCACTAAAATTTGAGAAATTAGCCCTTACAATTGGAAAAATTGACTTATGGAGGCAAAAATAAAATGTCTTGAGGAAGAAAATGTAATTTTAAGGGTAAAAATTGCTAAATTGAAGATAAAAAATAATAATTTTATACCTTCTCTACTGTGTTTTGGCACCAAAACTGCAATTTTGAATTCAAAATTTTGAAATTCTCATTTCCTACCAAAATTTGAATTAGGATGGTAAGGGTTGGTCTCTGTAGAAAAAAATTTGTTTGGATTTTAATGGTCAATACGTCGATCAACTGTGGGTGTCTATCGCAAGTTTGAAGTCCTCAAACCAACGAGTAGATAAAATTCCATCAAACAAGCTATACCACCACCTAGGCATTGGGCGTGCACACAGACCAACATGCCACCACTTATAGCACATTTGCACTTTTAAGAAACTCAAATCCCATCACATGGGCTATGTGGGATTAGTCCCCATGATGAAATTCAAACCAAACTACACTTCCTCGCCCTCTTTGCTGTCGAAAAAATTATTTATTTTCAAGATATTAATAGTTCACCAAGAAACAATGTTGCAAGTCAAGAATCTGCCAAGATCTATTGGAAATTTAAATCCACCATTTTCTTTGTTATCGAGAATCAGGTTGTTATTGCCGTGAACATTGAAATTTTATCCTTCTCATTGGAAAATGACTTTTCTCGACCAAAAATGCAAGATTTTATTTCCTTTGTTTGTCTGAGACTATCTGCAAGTGATATCAAACCCAAGATCGAATGTCGTCAAACGGTGGTGCTATTGCAACACCACACATTTTCACCAGTTGCCAAGGATGTTTCACTGTCATCGAAGATGTGAAAATACATCGGATAGCATATCGTGAATGTTGAGGTGTGATTTCCTATCGAGAGATGTGATTTTCTGTCACCAAAAAATAGAATAAATTATCGTCTTCACATTGCTTGCCATGTGTTGAAACCTTGTTGGAGGAGTCATATAGGATTTTGTCTTCACATGTTCTTATTGGGCTTGTTGTAAAACTTAGGAGAGTGATTTAATTTTTATTGCTCTATTGCGTGGTGCCTACAATTTTCCTCTTCGCCATCTACGTTCGATATTCCACCTGTGATCTGCAATCTTCTCTTGCTTCACCTGCCCTATGCCATGCTTGTGTCTGCAAAAATATTGCATCTCCACCCATAAAAATAACTCCTCCTGGGCCTGCGATTGCCTATAACTTTTTTACATGGATCGGCTATGACAGTTTGTGATCAACGCATTTGATTCCTCCTTCCTGTGCGGTGACCTTGTGTTCTTTGCCTTAGGGTGGTCCATGATCGTTCGATCATCGATCAGGTGGGGGTTGATCATGAGGGGTCTGTAAGGTCCTCTAGGCTGGGTCGGCTATAGCCTGAGTGCGTCTACTCAACATCGATCGTGCATAGGTATAAGAAGAGACTTCGAGAATTGATATGGAGGGAATGAGATGGGGGTACATAGGGGAGAGGGAGGGATAATGAGTTGAGGATGGAAAAATCACCATCTAAAGAGGTCGATGCTGATCATCAGGTTCTTCCTACTAGTGGTATATCGTGTGTCATCGATGGTTGAATAACAACCACCTTATAATTATTGTTTTTTTACCTTTATAAGGTTAAAAAAGTATAAATATTTATCTTAAACAACCAATTTTCATGAAACTCCAAGAGTTTTTCTTTCTTCGACAACTTTTCTGACAACCTGGTTCTTCTCACAATAGAACTACTAATAGCTCCTTTTTGGCAACAAAAATTATGGAATTCACCCTCAAATATCCTTATCCTTTTGATATTCAAAGTAGACAAACAATTTTCTTGGAACAAGAAATATTTTTTTGCCTTCACCTCGACAAATCTGGTTACCCTCTAGTTTCTGATAGGGATATTCGGTGCAGGGGTAAATTATGCCCTCTGCCACCTCTTGAGCTTCACAAATGGATGTTGTGGCTAGCCTCAAGCCAATTGCACACAAGCACCTACCTAGGATCTGATGCACTAGTTGTAAAACCCAACTAAGCACCTAACAAAGAAGTGGAAATTTTCCCTCCTTCCTACAAAATTTTTATCCTCGGCTCTGATTACCACTGATGTAGAACTCAAACGTGAAGTTGTTTATTCATTAGCAATAGTAGAATATATAATCATACAAGAAATATCACGTAGGTTAAGTGGTTGTAACAATTTTCCAAACATGGCCAACCACTTAACTAACAGATAACAATCTACTAATTTAGGATGACAACTAATTGCTAGAAGACAAAGGACAACTCTGACAACTAACTAAACATCCAAACAACTTAACTTATTTCCAACATGGGCATACTATACCTCACATGAATACAAAGTGCAAGAAATAAGAAATTACAATAAATAATAAAATAATAACTTAGGCTTAAATGGATAAGCCTAAGTATCCTCAACAAGGATCACCCAGTATACTCAGCGTAAAGTATTTTACTTAGAACAATTGTTCTTCTTTGTTTTTCGAAGATTGTTCTCATTTCTCATTCCTCTCGCTAGCACTAGATTAGATTTCAAATATCTTTTAAAAGCATAATTAGATTTCAAATCTCTTTCAAAAGCATTAGATTAGATCTCAAATATCTTTCAAAAGCACTTAATTAGATTTCAAATCTCTTTCCCAAGCATCTAATCTTGATTTCTTTCAAACCTTCTAGGATAGATTTCAATTTCAAAAGGCATCTAGATTTAGCATGTTTTGAAAAGGCATTTAGCTAGATTTACTTTCATATCATCGGTAGTTAACTCACCACCACACACTCACATTTCATACATAGTGGTAAGATTGGACTTCATCACCAATCCCCACTCGAGACTGGTGATGTTGGAATTCATCTCCTTCCACCAGCTCGCTCCCTAGACACCATAGTAGCCCCTAGGAGTGGTTTTTAGACTTCATCACTAGAAGATCCCCTACTCTTGAGACTGGTTTTCTGGAATTCATCACCAAAAGGGACCTTTGGAGTAGGATAGGATTAGATGCCTTTGTTCACAAGGCTTACATAATTCATGAACAGGTAACTATCGTTCTTGACTAAGCCCACTCGAGGGTGAAGCGAAAGCATGGGTATACCGGTAGCAGGTCTTAGACAATGCCACCTCTTCTCGTAAGAGGATTTGGACTCATTAGAGCATTTTGAGTCCCCTCCCTTTGGATATCTTTTTATTGCACCTTTCATTAGCCACCACTCGCCTATTGAGACATAGTTCTATTTTATGCACCCTTGGGTGTTGCAGGAGGTTTTGTATCGATGACATTCCTTTTTAGTTTTCACTTCATTTCCAGTGTCATGTCCTAGAGTAGGTACTATCATAAAAACACACAAAAAAACAAAATATTTGCTTTTATTTGCTTAGAATTGATTCCAGTTACGTTCTTGTATTGCAATTTCACAAAAATTGGTCTCAGCACATTCACTTTATGGTAAACTCTCACTTGCTAGATATTTATAGTCTATCACTATCATTTTTTATCAAAATTTATTCACTGTTCTAGGTTTGCATAGCAGTGTGCAAACCAGGTTCTCATAGCAGTGTGCAAACTTTGTTCCAGTACATAGAAACACATACAAGATTTTGCACAGAACACACACCAATTCAGACTTTCATTTTTGAACAGTTCTAAACACTCATTTGTGGTACACATCACCATGACTATTCTCACTCATAGTCAGGCATGCGAGCAAGCACGTCTTGCTGAGGAGGCTGCCCATGCTACCTCCAACTAGTCTAGTACTCCCTCTCAGTTCACGAGGGAGCCTTCCACTGTCATACTTGATCTTCTCACTAGTTTTAAACCATCTCACATGCACACCATGGCCCAAGGTGAGACTTCCATTTCAAGTAATATGCCTACCACATCCTCTGGTGAGGATCATCCTCTTCTCCCTCATTCACCTCCACCTAATCCACCTTCTACCTTTTGCGATCATGTTATCTACATAGCTCTAGGAGATCCATATCCATATCTTATTATTGATGAGGAGACTCCACCTCCTTCACCCACATCTTCTCATCCATTTCTTCAGGATCCATATCATTCTCTTCTTGGGGGTGATCCCCTTGTGCTCTATCATCTTGACCCCGAGACTACCTCTTCTACCCCCATAGTAGGGATGGTTTTAGATCCTCAATCCTCCACTCCTTGACACTCATGCATCCTCATCATAGTCAGCACCACAATAGTCATCATTGCAATAGCAATACACTCCACTTACATCATCCCATCAATACACTTCACAAATACCACAACAACTACATTCACAACACTCATATCTTCCATCGTCAGCTCAAACATCGCAACCACCATCCCAATCACAACAATTCATTCCATCACAATAGCAACAAGTCTCATCTCCACAATTCTTTGTGGATACATTCACCACTCCCTCTTCTCAGTCTTCCACCTTCGATGCTTATACTCCTTCTTTGTCACTTCCACCACCTACGTTCCCCACTTCCAGGATGTATGGTGCATCATCTTCCACTCCACTTCCACCTTCATCCTTCCTCCACCTCATCCATTTCAAGCTCTCCCTTCCATTCCTCTTTCTTCATATAATCCACTTTACCCATCTTATCTCGCCAATCCCCCATGCTATTCTGCCCAACTAGAGTTTTCTATTCATCGCTCATCCGGTCTGGCGTAGCTTGCATATTTTGGCACATCATCTCATAATCCACCTTCATCCTCTCTTCAAACACCACTTCCCCCACCACAATCCACTGTGCCTACATTCTTCACATCACCTCCTTCCTGGTCTTCCACACCAACCGTGCAACCATCACAGTAGGTTCCTGTGCACCAGGTACAAGTTTCTCAGCCATAATTTTTCCACTCACAGTAGATGTCTGCCCCACAATAGATTCTCACATCTGCTCCCATGTTTCAAACCTCCCAACCATAGTACCCATAAGAACAGTTTCAGTACACTCCCCTTTCACAATGGGAGGAGCAACAACTATAGTATCCTCCTCATTCTCATTCTTCCACCATTTCATCATAATTAATCTCAGCCCCATCCTCTTCACACTCGTTTCTCCCTTCTTCTTCCAACGTGGTTGCCCCATCAACTGAACTCCAACTCTTACAAGAACAAATCAAAATGTTGGATCTACGCACGACCGATTATGGGCCCCAAAAACCCACATATAATGAGTTATGCAATGAACCCATTCATCCCTCAGTTCCCATTCCTCCTTATCCTTACCGGTTCAAGATTCCAAAATTTGAGAAATACAAGGGTAAGGATGATCCTAGAGAACACATCAACAATTACCGCTTCACATGCTACCAACTTCATGGTAGCGATCCCCTCATGTTGCACACTTTCACTCTTTCACTTGGGGGACAAGCCCTTGATTGGTACAACAATCTTCCATGCCATAGCCTGTTCACATTTGAGTAGTTGGCTAACTCATTTCTTGAACACTTTTCCATCAACATCAAGAAAAAGATGAATTTTTTAGATGTGTACACCTTATGATAGGCTAATGATGAACCTATCACTAATTTCATTTCTCGATGGAGATCGGTCATTCACGACCTGGCTTACAACCTCCCTTCTACCGAACTCATCACACTATTCACTAAAAGTTATCACAAGCACATTTCTACGACTTTGCAATTGCATCAAAGTCGCACATTTGATGAGGCCATCGCTCAGGCAAAAGTCATTGAGGACATCAAAGTCCAATCTGGAAAAATCAAACTTTGATAGAAGACATCCTACCCCTCCAATTTTTGCTTTAATCACAATGCTCTGAATCCACCCTTTTCCAAACCACCACAAACCAATCAAGTAGTGGTAGCCTCTCCATCTTCTTCATCAATCTCACAACCTCCTCCTCCACAATAATAGTTGTTTCATACTAATGCACCTCCTCCATCCAATCCACAACAAGCTCGTGGTCCTCGTCCTCAATGCCCACAATGCAATTGGACTCCACTTTTCGAGCCTCTACCAACTTTATTCTAGAGGTTGTTTGACGTTGGTCATATTACTTTACCTGACGTTAGACCCAAAGATCTGAATCAACCCAAACCTCATGGGTACAATGAATAGGCCTTTTGTGCTTACCATCGATAACATGACCATGATGTCGATTCTTGCCACTCCTTTCATGACTTAGTCCAGGATCTTATCGATCATGGTACTATCCAAGTTTCAAACCCCCTTGCACCACAAAATCAAAATCTGGGTATTTATCAGAACCCATTACCTAAACATGGGGGGACTAATCCTCAAGGGGCTCAACCCACTCAATAGGCCCAATCAAGGTAAGTCAATCATGTCCATCGTGATCCTCCCTCATGTGGAGTGGTTGGCATGATTAACATCACTACTCATAATCAACATTATCCATCGTGTCAGGATGCACCCATTACTTCACCTCCACCACCATTTACTTCTCCTCACTCACCCATTGCATCAAATGTTTCACCACCTCTACCATGTAATATCATCACTATTCATGGTAGTCTCACCCATCAACTTCACAATGCCCTAGCAAGGTTGTCCATATTTGATCTTCTACAACAATCTCACCCTCATCATGAGGCTTTAAATGATATTCTTTGCTCCATTGAGCTTGAAACCAGTGATACCAATGCATTTGTTAATTTTATTGGGAATATACCATGATGCATGCAACCTTTGATCAGCTTCCATGACCATAAAATTATTGAGCTTATGGGAGAGGGAGTTGATCCTCCGCTACATATCCAAGCAACCATCAATGACATCACTTACAAGCGTGTGCTCATTGATATCGGTTCTTCTATCAACATCATCTCTACCACTACCCTTCATCATATTCACATTCCACCTACTCATCTTGCTACACCTTCCCTCGACCTTCGAGCCTTTGATGGTTCTATGCATCCCATAGTAGGTTCCATCGTTCTGCCCATCCAAGTGGGTGCGAAAACCATGTCTACCTTATTCCATGTCATTGAAGGTGAGATGCAATACAATATCTTGCTTGGACATCCATGGATCCATGATATGCAATGTGTTTCATCTACCTTACACCATTGTCTCAAATATATTCATAATGGACTAGTCCATTGCATTCCCATCGATGGTGATCCTTTCAAATTCTGTAACATCATAGATCTTCCACTAGGACCTTCATCATCCTCTACCCGAGTCATTCCTACTCCTTTACATCATCAGGTGGAGGCATCCACTTCCACTCCACCACCTTCCTCATCCTTGCACCACCCATCAATGATGCACACATATTCTTCTGCATCCACTTCCCACACACCATCATCCACTTCTACGGATCCTCCTACTTCATCCATACCTTTCTCTCCACCTTCTGTGTGGCCTCCTACTCCATCCCATCCATCTTCCTCTATAGATCCTCCCATTCTCCCAACTCCTCATACACCCCCACTCCCATTCCATCCTTGACCTCGATCTTTCACCTCACCTCACCAAAGAGACTCTTGCTCGCCCCGCATCATAGTTTCCACATGCTACTCATCCTATTCCTTCCACCATCATTGAATGCCATGATTGGGAACAATGAGCTACCCGTATTGATGCCCAAATCTTCCAATATCCTCATGGTACCATATGTGACTCCCAAATTTCTTCTTCTTCCTCTAATTTTGACTCACCCCCTGATTCACCACCTCATACTTCACCATAGGTATCCATTTTCATGACCAATTCTAGTCCCGATGAATACAATATTCATGATGCTCATGTGCATCCTCCCATAATCCAATCCATCCATGACTTTGGTCACCCTTCTACCATAGTACTGACTATAGGTATAGTCATCCCACTTGGTCCACCTAACAATTGTACAAATTTCATTTATGCAGGCCTTGATTCATCAATCCCAATGATTGTACCCCCACCACCACAATCTAGCTTTTGTGGCACTTTAGAGCACATGTCCAATCCAGACTTTGCTTTATGCTACCTTCGATGTTTTCATTGGCTTGGTTTTGGCTTAGGATATTATGAATAGGGCTTACGGATACCTATTAACCCCTACATTCAACTACCTAGGGATAAATCTAGTTTGGGTTATCACCCTACAAATATTCACTCACTAGAAGATGAACTTCGAGATCTCACTCTTCATCCTTTAGTAATTCCTATGCACGATGAGCTTGAAATCGATGTTCTCGATGAATGTCCTTCCCCCCATTCCACCATCAACATACCATGTACATTATTTCATGAATCACCCCTTTCTAATGCCACATCCACTTACATCATTGATGATCTGGTTGATAGATTTGGTGCTCTCTCCCTCACCTCTCCTCACTCAAATCATGCCATTCCACCTTCATCTCCATTACCTGTACATTCATACATACCCTTGCGCAATCATCGATAGGTCCACCATTCTACGGCTCACTCTCGCTCTCCACCCATGGTTTTACATCCTCCGTTGAATCGAACATACCTTTCACATTCTTTTGAGTCTTCATCCCCGTAATCTCCATCTTCCATAGTCTTACCCACTTTCGTTAATATGGTTTCTATCAATTTGTTCACCCCACTTTGCTATGCCTCTCATCCAGATCGAGCGGATGCACCTAATCTAGACTTCATCGATTTTACTCACATATCACCTACGCCCTTATCACAAGATTTCTTGTCATCACCACCCATGTTACGCACCACAAACGATCCCTTGCCATCTACTCCACCTCACATCCCTTGGATTAACCATATAAATATTTATCTGGATGACGAGTTTGACTTACCTGAGGCTATTGATGACCTCCATCTCATCCCCATTCTTTCTCAACTCCAATATGGCTCCCACATGCTTGTGGAGGACACTATTGATGTTGACATTGGTGATGATCCCACCAACCCCCACATCATCAAACTCATCGCCAGCCTCTCCTTAGAGGAGCATGCTCTTTTTACCTCCTTTCTTAAGGAGTACATCAAAGTCTTTGCATGGTCCTACATGGACATGCCCGAACTCGACCCATCATTAGTCATTCACAATCTCACACTTGATGATGGTGCCAAGCCCATAAAACAAAAATTGTGATGCATGCATACCATAATTGTATTAATGGTTAAATCTAAACTCCAAAATATTCTTTATGTAGGATTCATACAACCAATCAATTACCCAAAATGGGTATCCAATATTGTCCTAGTAACAAATCCCATCGAGGATATCCATGTATGCACTGATTTTTGGGATTTAAACAAAGCTTGTCTCAAGGACAATTTTCTACTTCACAACATTGATACGTTGGTTGATTCTATAGTAGGCCATGAAATGATATCTCTCATGGATGGCTTTTTCGACAACAACCAAATCAGGATCAACCCTGTTGATCAACACAAGACTTCCTTTACGACCCCTTGGGGGACTTTTTGTTATAAGGTCATGCCCTTTGGCCTTAAGAACGTTGGGGCAACCTACCAACATGCTATGACATACATTTTCCATGACTATATGCATAATACTATGGAATATTATGTCGATGATCTCATTGCCAAATCTAAAAAGTGCTCCCAACATCTCGCAGACCTCCATCAAATATTTGATCGCCTCCTTGAACATAACATCTACCCCATGTCTATCCTTTTGGAGCCTCTATCTCACACTTTTCACCAACTGCTTCATGCGGGACTCTTAGTCCTACTTGAAGTCAAACCAAATGATCCACATCACCTAAAACTAAAGGGATACAATGAACATCAATTATATATCTATCATTGTCAACAGGGGCATGATATCAATAATTGTCATATTTTTTAACACCTTATCCACAACATGGTGGATGGAAAAGATCCATCACATTTTGAGCATGTCACCTCTCCCATCAAAAATTAAGGCATATTACCTCATCTAGTGCCCCACTCCACACCATCACTTGCATCATTTTCGTTCACGCCACACCACTTCCATCAGATACATAATCACACATCTTATCACGATACTAGTTGTGTTGCCATTATGACTAGTCATTCACAATCTATGCATCGATACTCTCTATGTCCTTAGTCTAGCCCTTTATCTTCTTCATCTTCCCTTTCCCCTTCTTCTCCCTATTCTACACTAATGTATGGTCACACTTCGAGCGACTACATACCTTTGTTAATTTTCCATCTCTTTCTTTCTCTTATTCCTCTTTCTCTTCCCCTTCTCTCTATTTCGCATTGTTGTATGGTCATGCTTGGAGTGACTACATTCTTTGCTAATTTCCATCTCTTTATTTCTTTTCTTCCTCCTCCCCCTTCTCTGTTTATTTCATTCCTTCCAATCTACCTCACACACTTTGGCTTTCGTCTACCACCTCTTTTTCCTGTCACTCATATCGATAAGGCTAATCATACACATTCTCCCTTTGCATTCACCTTTACATCTCACACACATCCCCCTATGTTGGGGCAACTACATATAGTGTTCCTCCTTTTCTTTCACCTTATTTACGCATATTCACCTCATTCATGACATTTCTCATCCTCATTCTCTTTTCGTTTCATGCCTTCCTCTTGTTCATATTCTCCTACATAAAAATTTCTTTTGCGATGCTCCATTGCATATCCATGTGTATACCCATTGCATCCACATTCATATTTGTACATTTTCATTGTAGAAACGCATTCATGATGGATTAAAACACACACTTGTTAGCATCACCATTTTGATGTCCACTCCCCTTTTCAGGATTTCATATTGTATGGAGTTTTGCGTGATTTGACCATTCGCAAGTTAATTCAATCAAATGTTACCTCTAGTTGACATGTTCTCATGCTTCTTACAACTTCCCTTGGTTGGTTTGATTTCTTTTACGGATCACTCACACATTTCACATCTTAAGCAAATTTTGAGTCTAGGGAAGACAACACCTTGCATAGATATCACCATTTAGCGAACGATTTCTCCTACTCATCCTATCATTTGCGTGATCAAAATAAAACCTAGGTAGGTATAAACAAAGGAACAAGCATAAGAAAAAACAAAAAATGGATAGAAAACAAAAGCCAACACCCAAAAAAAGAGAAAAAAACACCACAAAAAGAGAATCAAAAGGAAGAGGGGTAGAAACCAAAATGAAACGCCTCCAAGATTACTACCAAAATGCTTGAATCCTTTGGTCCTTCAGTTTAAAATAACATCATGGGGTGATTTTCATCGCCAACAATAGGCTCTTAGAGCCTACCTAGCAGTGGAATAGTCTTACAAGTGGCAACATATTTGTCACATTAGTGACCTTCTCTTGTACAGATCATTGTGTGCTTATGGATGAGCTAGCTACTTTGGCTAAGTTTACAACAGGTTAGTCCCACCTACCTCAAAATGGATAAATGAACATCACTCATCACACACATTGGTCCATGATCAAATTCCATTTAGTTTGGATAGTTATGAGTTTTTGTTAAAACTTGTTCAGTTTTTTATGGGGTTTGATTGCTATAACTATGATAGTCAAATTTACTACATAAAGCTCCCTTGCCATCTTACATATTTGAGATAACAGAACGGATCACATTTCTACTAGCTTTGTAATGATACGGGTGCCTCCTTCATTGAGGATATCCACTCACATGTACATTCCTTTGACCATGGATTCATCATACACATACATGCATTTCATCTGTATTATGCACTTCATCTGCATATTAGTTGTTTCATTCGATTCTCATGCATTCTCTACTCTACATCTAATCAGATTCATCCATCTATATTGCCTCATTTTCGATTACTCTTAATCTACAATGATATCATTTCTCACATGCATTCATACCTACTGTTACATACCTACATATTCTCCCATATTACATTCACTTACATCTACCATATTTTACATCATACATACACATAATCCTATGCTATTCATTCATCCATAAAAATCATAATACATGTATATAAGGCCACAAACAATATCATATATATCATGTCATCAATACCCTCAGGCTACAAAATTACTTGTATATAACATACATTTGTGGTTGGCCACCTAGCCACCATCTAAATCAATAGCAACAACGAGACATCTCATCCCTGATGCCCACTAGGAGTCTCCCCACTCTCCTTCTGTGTCGTTGATATCACCTCTGATCTTCGCTCCTCGGTTGCCCTACTCGACTCTAGGGCACCCCCACCACCTATGAGGCTATTGGCATCACCATCCTCTATTCTCCTAACACCACGAAAGGTGCACTTCGTTGACTCTACTATGAGTGTGTACAAGATCTCAATATTGATCTCAATTGCGACTCTACATACTCTAGGATCCCATGGCCATACAAAATCAACTAAGCCTCACATTATACCCTCTTTGATGCCTATTTTGCATACATCCCAGACAAATTTGTGTTTGCTTGTTGTAAATAATCTATATCAGCTCGTAAGCCTACCACCTCGACCTTGGCCTTCTCACCTGCTACCCTTACTCTCTCAACCTCCTCTTGCACCTATTAAAATCGTTGTATCTCCTATCACATGTGTGTTATATTTACCTTTACAACACCTACATCTCCCTATGCCTCCTATGCTTGCTGCACACTCTCACGCAATACCGTAATATTTGTTCTCACTCTCTCCTCTACAGCCATAGTCTCCTCTACCTATTGCTACAACTATTTAACACTCTTTGTATGACTCACCTGCTTAGATGCAAGATGTACCCTTACCTCATCATGTTCTCCCCTCAATATATCCCTCTCTGTGGCTAGCTACCTCACCTCTCTCATGGTGGCCTCTAACCTCTCGTCTACCTTCTACCTCTCCTCCACCAACTTCGCTTTGTCAGTAGCCCACTCTATCTCACACTCTATCATCTTCCTCTCCAACTCTCACACTATCTCCAATAGTAGAGTTGCCTCCTCA
Source organism: Wollemia nobilis (assembly GCA_028583015.1). Classification (NCBI taxonomy): domain Eukaryota; kingdom Viridiplantae; phylum Streptophyta; class Pinopsida; order Araucariales; family Araucariaceae; genus Wollemia; species Wollemia nobilis. The sequence continues at coordinate 7,406,636 of JAQPPZ010016467.1, read as the reverse complement.
TGTGCGTCTAACACATCCTATAAATCTATCGTCACATGCTCCTCTAACATATATCCTCCCCTCTCCTCCATCAACATGGTCCCATCCAGTGGTTGATACAACCCCACTAACCATCTACCTCGGTGGATCTTACCTTACTGTGCCTCATCCTCATCCCACACAACCCTGCCCCTTTGGGGTCTCCACCTAATATACCTAGGAACTAGATCATCAAGCATCCCTCACAAAAAATAGACCATCTCCCTCATGCCCTTGTCACACTCGCATCTCCATATCAGTGCGCTACCTCAAGGCATAAGGTAAAATTGTCCATCAACTCATGCACCTTATAAGACAATCTTGTGGGATGCTCAATCGTGATATGCTCCCACACCACACTTGCAGTAATGGGCTAAAGCTTAGTCTTGACTACCCTGCCCTCACAACCTCATATAGCTCTTTATATACCTATGCTAGCAATGCAAATTTTGATGTAAATACCACCCTCTGCTCTACCATATCACATACAATACCCATCATATTCTAGGGGAATTTCACCCCTGAACTATCTAGTAGAGCATAACTCGCTATCAACAACATTGCCATGCAATGTCGGTTGGGCAAAATATTGCTCTTCAAATACTGCTCATAATCAACCCCCTTCTCATATTGTACTTCCGCCCACCTAGCACTAAACGTCCGTTGCAATATCTTCTCCCATGCACCATATGCTATCACTCTCACCATGATGTCCTTTATTGATAACTAATAAATCTGGTATATGTCCTCCAATGTGATCATCATATCCCTTATTGGGAGATGGAATGTGTTCCTGTCTGGATCCACCTCTCGTACAGGGTTGATATGTAGGCTTTGTTTTTGTGTACATTACGCAATTGCCATAGGCCCTTAAAGCCCACTGTACCCATCCACTCCCCATCCTCCTCTGTCCACACTTTCGCCAATGCACCTCTCAAAGTTCACATGCGATGACGCAGCTCAATCTTCCTCACCTGCATTCATTCCCACACATCACACAAATTCATCATCAGTTTCACATGTACACAAATTCATCAACAATTCTACATGTAAACATTTATCACATGCACATATATTTCCTTTTAAACAGAAAAAGGTTTGTACACATTTGTGCGAACGTGGTTCGTGCCCACGCATGCAAACCTCAAGTTCGCACACTGTTGTACGAACCTTCCATGGAGGGTATATTTGGATACCCATTTATGGTGAAAATTTCCTCAAAATTTAAAAATGACATACCATACATGCAAAAACATGCAATCAACCCTCACAAACACACAATACAAGACACAAGTCAACATTACCATCCAACGGTTAAAACGAAAATAAACACCACATCTAGATACTCATTTGGCTTTTTTAACACTTTGTACCCACATTTCAGTCAAACAGTCCATGCAAACACACATTCACACTCATACACACATTTTCGTACTTTTTAAAATTTACGCAAATCAAACAACTTGGATTGTCATGCACTTATCGGTGGTACACCGCCACTACTGCTCGTGCTAGCTCATTTGCTCGCCATATCTGATCTATAACTCAAAATTTTAGCAGTGCTTTGCTTCATAATTTCTCCCTCACTCCTCTCCTCTCTTTGCACAGTGTAAATGACTCTCGCACATGTGAAAACGACTTTTATCCAATATTTTCATAGGTTCACACCCATGCGTGTGGACCTGGTTGGAGCCCACATGTGGGAACCTAGTTCGCTTCCGCATGTGCGAACCAGGTTCACGCTCGCACATGCAAACCTGGTTCATGCTCGCACGTGCGAACCTAGTTCATGTACTACCATGCGAACAAACTCTTCCACCACATCATCCTCATTTTTTTTTATTTTCCAGATTTGTTTTAGCTTCCATTACTATTTTCCTCAATTTTATAGCTTTTTATCATCATATTATTTCAATTGACTCATCGTAAATTTTCGTCTACTCCATTGTCGATTCATCGATTGAGGGGGTATTCATACAACAAAACTAAAATTTTGCTTTGCACGCGATCAAACAACCAAACATTCGATCATGGGTATTACATCTGTCTAAGAAATTTTTTGTTGAAGATTATCTTAATATAAATCCAACCCAAATCAAACATTTGCTTAGCCATGAATGACTTACGCCTACGGATACCTCTCGACTTCAGTCTTCAGATTGGCACACGTAAGACCACTTTCTAAATTTTGCACTTGATATGCCCTTGCCTTGCAGCTTTAATGGTTTAACAAAAAACAAAAACTTTAAGAGGCATTTGTTCTGTCTACAATTGGAGCATCTCGCATTAATCACAAGACAAAGCAATCTTAAAATTTTCCTCAAAAGCAACTAGTACCATGCTGCAAAGTGTTGTACTCAATCGTGAATCATTTTTCATATCCATACATCTCTCTCATAATCATCCACAATCATCCACTCACAAATCCTTTGTCCTCCCATCACTTCATCATTCCTTTTTCATCAAGTTTCTATACTAGATCATGTTTTATACAACATAGTACAAAAGGGGTAAATGTAAACACCAAAAAGTCACACATTTATCCTTCTCTATCTTAAGATCAATCAATTTGTAAAACCCTCAAAAAACTGCATAAATTGACTTTAAAATATCGTTCATCACTCAATTTCATCACCCGACATCCTAAGCTCCTTAGACTATCTCAACCCCTTTCTAAACCTAATCATGGTCTCCATGCGACCATCTTCAAGCATTCAACCTTGGTTAAACTTCTCCATGGTTAAAAAACACTTTATCATTAATAAAGGTTAAATTCATGTTTAATTAGCATTAATCCTAATTAAATCCTAACCTATCACCTCATCCTCCTAACCTAGGGTTAACTTAGCTAAGGCTGATTAACCTAACCAAGGCTCACACATGTGTGCACCCTTATCCTAAGGGATATTTGTTGCTCACACGTGTGCACAACTCATCAAATATAATATTTTAAATATCCTCCCTCAAGCATGAGGGGAGATGAGTCATCTTCCATATCATCCTCACACACGTGTGAGGGATTTCTTCACACAAGACTCCATCATGAGCCATATGTGCCCTAGGTCACCTCACAAGGGCCACCTCATGAGGAGACACCTCACAAGGTACACCTCACTCCCCCTAAACTTTGCCAAACTCTATCTATTGAAGACCATTTTCTTCATACAACTATCTCTCAATTTTCCTTACCAAAACTCTCATGGAATTACTCTAGATCACCTATATTGCTATTGCATCCATCATCCATGAAGTTCTTAGGTTTTTGAAAGGTTATTCGATAGAGAAATCGATCTCAAAAGGCAGTCAGACCAAGAATCAAAGAAACAACTCTAGAAGCTCATTTCAATAAAAATCCATAGAAACAGTCAATAACAGTCTGGTTCGCACAATACCGCACGAACTCGAACCAGAGGTTTGCACACTGTCGCACGAACTTGGTCTACAATAACTCCAGAGCTACATATCAAATAAGTATCCTTTTATGATAGTTTCCACAACTCTACTTTCATTTTTTATCATGTTTCATCTTCATTTTAGCATCATTTTGTCTTCATAAACATGGGATCTGATCAATGACAGGTCCTCAAATGTACTAACACCTTTCTGCAGGCCCAAACGGGTACAAAGAATAGATTCAAGCATCCAAGTGATGGCTCACACATAAGAAGCCCATATACACTGAGGGACACCGGAAGATATTTGTTGATTGGTTGCATTCATACTAAACAGAGGGAGTTTCCTTTGAAAGAGACTTGTGATTGTAACCCCTTTTAGAATCAATACAAAATATTTAGCTACATATTTCATGTTTTGAAATGGTGACTTCCGTGTGTTACAAAAATAATTCCATTACCTCTAGGCAGGAAGAAGAGAGAAGGATGTAGTGACTTTGATTAAATAGAGTAAGATTGTCAAACCTAAATCAATAGGAGGATAGGGGATTAAGAATATACATAACTTCAAGAAAGCACTAGTTATCAAGAGTCTTTGGAGATTGATATCTAGTAAAGGATTATTGCATGAGGTTATTAAGGAGAAATATTTGGGTTCCATGTCCTTTGAAGAGTGGATTCGACTTCCTACCAAGTTAGTGACCTACGCTTCTATCATTTGGAAAGCATTAGTGAAGGCTTTTCCATTAGTGGACAATTTTTTGGTTTGGAGAATAGGAAATGAGAAGAAAGTAAGACTAGGAAACGACCCCAAGTTGGGGAGTGTAAGAGATTACTAGTTGTCTCAAAATTCAATTAAACATTTTAATAGAAAAGGGCTCAGGGTATTGGCAAATGCATCCTTTATGGATAGAACCAATTTATGGAATCACAAGTGGTTTTCAGTAGAAGAATTACTTTTGGAGAAAAATGAAGCTGAAAAATGGAGTAATTAAACAAGGGGTCTAATAAGAGCTTTTATAAAATTGAGACAAGAAGAAGACTCTTTAGTATGGTCAAGGAACCCAACCAATGGATAATTTACAACTAAGGAAGGATATAAGACAATGTTTAAAGATAATAACGAGGTCCTTTGGTGGTGGAGCACAATTTGGAAGGTGAAAATGCCTTTGAAAATCAAAATTTTTCGTGGTTAGTGTTAGCTAAGAAGGCATTGACATGAGATGTTCTACAAAAGAGGTCTTGGCAAGGTCCAAGTCAATGCAACCTATGTAAAAGGGAAGAAGAAATAATGGATCACCTACTAGTTTATTGTGATTTCTCAAGAGAAGTGTGGAGGTCTATTCTACCTGTGACTAAGGGAAAGAGACAATGACCATCAAAGACTCTGTTGGAGAATATACAACAATGGTTCAAAGACAAAGGCTTAAAATATACATGTACATTCCATTAATAGTGGCATGGGGTCTATGGTTAGCAAAAAATTCTATGTTGCTTGAGAGTAAGGATATTTCACACATACAAGTTCAAGCTCATATTAAATATACTTATGAAGGCATAAAACAATCCCAAAAATTAAACGTTGTAAGGTAGGTTGGCAGTTTAATAGTGGACTACGAAGTCTTAGGCTTTTTTCAACGGAGCTTGTCAAGACAATCTAGGTAGATGTGAGACAATCTAGGTAGATGTGAGATAGGAGGAGTGTTATATCAAGATGAAAATCACAAATTCACTTTCAAAGTGAGCCTTGGTGAAGACACTAATAATGTGGTAGAGTGGATGACTTTGATCTTTTTGACAAGAATGCCAATGGAATAGGGAATAACAAAACATCAAGTTTTTGGTGACTTGAAATTGGTGGTGGATTGGGCTTCAGGATTAGGATTAGCAAGGATGTAAAATTTGAAACTTAGGCCTTATTATGAGCAATTGAAATTGCTAGAAGCATCATTTACAAAGATCTCTTATAATCATATCTACATATAACTAAATGAGGAAGCACATGGTCTATCAAAAGCTGCCTTAGATAATCTAATCAGTACTTGGTTAAAAGGAGTTGTGCATGGGACAATGATTCTACCGTAGTTTGCTCTCTTTTGATACTTGTTTCTTTTTGATAGAAGTTGTGGTTTAGGACACTTTTTGTGTTCTTTATCATGTCTTTTGATAATCAATGTCATATATGTAAGATAATTGATAACTATAGGCTTGAAGTACTAAAATGACACTCTATAAAATGACTGAATGCTTAAACCAAGTTATTCATAATTTTACTGTATCAAGTTTGATAAACTTTTTACAAAAACTTTAGTCATTGTTAAGAGATTTTAAAACAACTTTAAATAAAATTGGTTTATAAAGGTCATAGGGGATAGCGCAACGGTTCAGGCTTTAGATCTTCTTCGAGAGGTCCAAGGTTCAAATCGTAGAACATATGTGTGTTAATGTCCTATTAATAAACTTAGCTCTCAACCTTGCGAGGAGAATCATAACTAAGATGAGAATGCATAACCTTAAACCTTGATAATAAAGGTTTCTCACACTATCCAAATAAAAAAAAATTAAAATATCCATCTTATTACATATTTTTCAAACTCAAAAATAAAAAATATTCAAAAAGAGAAACATTTCATTTCATATGGATAAACCAGATTCTATAAATACAAAGTTTTGTGCTCTAAGAGGAGTGTTGGTAAGTTTTTTTTTTTTTTCGGTTACACACGAGAGTAAGAAAAGTTCGTTACAACCACTATTTTTAATAACTAGTTAGTGCAGGGTTCAAACCCTAGGAACGATTCCCAAAAAATTTATCCGTCTAGCTAACATTGGCCCGATGCGAGATGGGGACCGTAGGTCGCTAGAGGATCATTTTGGCTCAAGAAAATTCAAAACAACTAGCAAGATTCAAAACAAACTACAACCTTAACTAAATAACAACACCAAAAAATTTTAACTAATATTTCATTTTATAAAAAAATAATAAAACCCAAAAAAAAAATACAGAAATCATATATATATAAAAGGAACCGAAGCGAAAATGCGAAAGCACTACTCGAAATAAAAAAGTATGAAAGCCACTAGGAGCAATACTTCGTGGTAAGAAGATTAAAGATCATCTTGCGCTACATTGCATTCCCCTTTTGAATCATTGAAGCTTTTGGTTGGAAGTTATCAGCTGTGTCAGTCAGTTAGTGGAGAAGAAGTTGGTTTCGTTGTTGGGCGATGTTTGTTTATTTCACTTGCATTTCTTAATACACTTTCTGGCTGGACTGCTTGCATATTGTAATGGGTTGGATTGGGTGAGAGGAAGAATCCTCTTGGTTTTCTTTTTATCCAGGTATGTTTTGAATGCAGACTCAATTTTTAATTCGCTGTATGTTTTGATTAAACTCAATTGCTTTCAAGAAAGCGTTAAATTGAGTAAACAATTATGTCGTTTACTGTTTCTGATTTCAATTTAGATGGGTATTTTAGGTGCAGAAGATTGGCATATTTGTTTTTTTTTATTTAAATTAAAAAAATGGACGGCGAATTTGGTTCATCCTCCCAATCTGGAAATGCCAACGTTTCTTCTACTGGCTCTCTGACCTCCTCTTCAGCAACCCCTACAGTGGCAGCAGCAGCAGCACCACCCACATCGACAGTGGGAGTGTCATCCACGATCGGAGCAGGGACAGCTACTGTGGGCTCTGCCCCACAAAACCCTAATGTTGGAGGGCAGCAGCAGCATCATCAACAACAAACACCCAATGTGTCCTCAGGGCAGCAGATGCTTCACAACATGGGGCCCACGCAACCCAATTTCTCAGCAGGCCAGCCGAGGCCCGGAATGACCCCAATCAGGGGCAGGCAGCAGACAAGTCCTTACTCACAGTTCCCATCCATGTCAGCATCAGGTGCAATGCAGCAGCAGAGAGGGGGGATCTCAATGCAAGGCATGGGAGGCGTTTCGAGGCCACCGGCCCTCGGAACCCCATCATATGTGCAGATGTCCAGGGGAGGCATGGGTGGACAACCTCTAGCCACTTCCAGTTCTTCAATGATACCTCCCGGACAAACGGATCAATCTTCCAGTATGCAATCCCCATTCTCAACTCCACAGGTAATCCTCAATGCTCGGTTCATTTTACACTATGTTACTTCCAGAACCCTTTTGGTGGGGACGCTAAAAGCGGATAGCTAGAAGAAACACCTAAGTTTAGGGGATGGCTAGAAGAAACACCTAAATGTTGGCAAAAAGGGCATGGCATAGGGGACAGATATATAAAAACACATAAATACATAAATTTAAAATTTCAAATGAATTTTTTTTTTAAAATGCATAAATTTGAGTTAATCATTGCTTTTCTCATTTATAATCAACAATCTTGGACAAAATGTAAATACAATGATGTTTTAATCTTGGACAAAATGCGGACAAAATGTAAATACAATGATGTTTTAATCTTGGACAAAATGTAAATACAATGATGTATTAGTTGGAGAGTATAGTGACTGGTTCAATGTGATTGGGCCATTGGATGCTGTTCAAAGTATTATTTTTTCATTATCTATACATGCCCCAAAACATACCAAAATATTATGTGGCAATGTCGTGCATTCACTGAATGTGCATAATTGGATTATAGAACTTTTTTTAGAGATGTTAGAGTTAACCTTCAACAAAAGCTATGCAGTGTACCTATATATTGGCATTCATGTCTTACTAAAAAGTCTTTGATTCTTGGAAAATGCGAGGGATTAAATTTCGAGATTTCAGCTGTTAATCTAATCTTAGAACTCTTTATATTGTGCAAACAACTTTATACATTTCAGTTGTATAGGCGCCCATCCATTTGTATTCTTTTCTCTTTATATCAAGTTTTCAGATTTAAGCTGCAAAACAGTATATAACATCGGGGTTGCATCCCAGCATAAATGAAGGTAAGGTGGTTGAGGGGTGTCCCTATCGTGTCCCCCATCCTCTTCCTGGCCCTCTTGTAACTTAGCTTTTGCATGATCATCATTGAATCCAGTATGCAATCACAGCTTAGATAGATTGGCAAGATTCAAGCTATCATGAACTTGGTCAACAGGTCTAAACTCGAAGAGATACAAATATTTGAACAAGGTTCACATTATCGTGAACTTGGTAAGTTCAAACTGGGAAGACCAAGAGAGGTGTATAATTTCAAACAAGCAAACACATAACCTTGTGTATATAACACATAACTTTGTGTACATGGGTCCTGAACCAAAAACTCAAACCGTGGTATGGTAAAATGAAAACCCTCTTCACAAAGAGGGTATATTGGACAATATGGGGGTTGAAATTGCCCCACTGTTATTACATTATGATCTGGGTCTTACCAGCAGCAGGTCCACACTCTTGTATCTACTATACCCTGCAATAGAGAAACTAGAAACTGCAAGAGAGAAACAGGACAGAAACAGACAACAAACATTGACAGCATATATAGCAAATAGAAGTCTGATTATTTATATTTATAGAGGATTTTACAGGTTAGAGGTCCTTTGAGATTAGAACAAAGATCAGATTTCTCCTGGCAGACTTTCCCTGGCAGAGAAACCTCCGAAAAAATTTGATCCTCCAAAAAAAACATTAAAAAATGCAAATTTTCATTGACTCAGCAAAAGCTCGGGACTCTGGCAAAAAATGATGCAAAACTTTAGTGACTTGTGAGTTGATAATGACTCGTTTGGGTTGACTTGGGTGTGAACTTGGCAAGTTTTAAAAAATTTGCCAAATTTTGTAACAATGGTCTACATAGCATTTAGAAGAACATAAAGCAAGGACAGATTAAACTTTCCCTCATCAAAAATTGAGGTTTACATCAGCATACTCAAAGACAAGTTGAATGGATACCATGTAACTGTGACATGGCTGCCTACATAGCATTTAGAAAGAAGACAAAACAAGGACAGATCAAACCTTCCTTCATAAGAAAATGATGGTTTCCATCAATATCATACTCTAAGGCCGCCTCCAAATAGATAAAGCTTTCTTGGGAAACTGATGAACCTCCCATAGTGCAGATTGAAGATCTGGAACTATTTGATGAATGGAACTTGGCATGCATGGAACATGATCTTGATGTGCCACCTCCATTTGTGAATCGGAAATGAAGTCCATGCGGTTGGAAGGTTGGTTCTTCATAAAAATTATCGTCCAACATAGGGGGTTCAAATTTGTGAATAGATGGTCAGCATTTGCTAGAGAAAAAATGGTAATATACTATGGTAAATCCAACTTAAAAACATTCTCACTGTGTTAGGTACCTAGGGAGAGGAATATGGGAATATAATATTATATTGTATGGGTATTATGGATAGTTGGCATGGGCCACATATAACCCAAGGTTGGTTATATTATAATATTGAGTGGGATAAGGGTTTAAGAAAGTGGGTATATAAAGAAGGGATATGGTCATTGTAACGAAGGATTCATATCAAGTATTCTTTGTAACAGTCTTGGCTCGTGGAGCAAATTTGGGGTAATTCCTTCTGAAGGAGTATTATTGGTGTTGCCCTACCTCAAGGGCATTATCTATATTTTTGGATGGTTGTGTTGTTATTTCAGTATATAGTGAATGATTTATGCTAATGAGAATAAATGTTTATAACAAGTGGTATTAGAGCGATGATTTTGGCAAAGTGGGGTTTGTGTTTTTTTGTTGGATTGTAGAATTAGGGCAAAATTTTCTTGAAAACGTCTCAATTTGTGGGAGCTATATCTTTGCATAAAATTGTCTGATTCAGACAATTCTTGTGCCATTTTGAGCAGTATTGAGGAAGATACGACCTTGTGAAGTCAGCCGTCTGGAACAAGGGCAGCGTAGGGGCAATTTTTTCCAGAAAAATGTCTCATTTTGTGGGAGCCATAACTTGTGTAAAACTGTCTGATTTAGACGATTCTTGTGCCATTTTCTTCAGAATTTGAAAAGCTTTAGAATGAGTGGTTATATGAAGGAATCTGAGTAGTATTGAGGGAGATATGACCCTGTGAAGTCAGCTGTCTGGAACAAGAGCAGTGACTATTTAAGCAAATTAGTTGCATTTTATTTTGTTTTGAAGAAAATTTGCAGATCTAATTGTTTATAGAAAAGAAATGGATGAGATTTAAGAAATATTAAATTTGAGAAATCCTAGTTTATTAAAACTTTAGCTGCTTGCGGAAGTTTTCTTTGGGGTTGAGTTCATGGAGTTGCCAATATTCCGTGGAAAGGATGATAGTGTCTAGGCTGAGGGAACCACAACTTTGGTGACAGATAGGCCAACAGTGTTCACAAGGATTTGTTTGAATCAAAGAAATATATATTGCAAGTTCATGGTCTGCATTCAAAAGGACAAACTTATTATTTCTATAAACCCTAGTAGCAGTTACAATTTTATTAATATTGCATTGGCTAAGAGGTTGTAGGTTTAGGCAACCAAAATCAAGGACATACAACTTGAGGGTGAGAATGTTCATATTTTTGAAGATTTGAAGATCACCATAGAAAATATGTTTTACATTTAGATTTTAATACTATTGAGATTGATGATGAGGATATTATTTTGGGTTAGCCTTGGTTGGATTCTTTGGGTACTGTTAACATTAATGTTTAAAGAAGTTTATGAAGCCATGGTATAGGAAAAAAAGATAAAACTGCAGGATATTTCTCAACTTAAGGAACAAGGAACCAAGGAGAAGGGGAGCGGAACAAGTTAAGGGACCAATGGAAGAATCAAAAGTGGAATCTACAGAAGCAGCAGCAACAGAGTCTTGGGAAAAAACAGCAGCAAAGATCTAGGAGATTATGTTACAGTTCCTGAAAGAAATTGCAAAAGAAGCAGAAGAACCTGAAACAAAGGTGAAGGAGGAGGCGGTAGCAAAAATCAAAGAAGAAGCAAAAGCAGAGTCCAAGGACGAACCAAAATATGGGAGCATGACAGAAGAGCATAAAAGAGAAGAACAAAATGTTGAAGAATCAAAGATAAGAAAACATTAGGTTAAGGTTGCTTCATATCGCCATCCACACCACTAGGAACGACAACAATCTCGAAGGTAGGGCTTAGGGCATCAGCAATATTATTATGGATCTTCATGGAATCAGAAAGGCATAAAGTATGGCAGTGTTTGGCAGAAAAAGCATAGTAATTTTGGATTTCATAGTGGTGCAACAGCACCAAGGAAGAAATGGACTCATCATTTGAATTACTAGAGTAGAGCAATAGAATCTTGGCTTGTTGAGCGGGTTTGGAGTGATTTATTCCTTAAGGAATATTATTGGTGTTGCCCTACTTCAAGGGTATTATCTATATCTGTGTCTCATTTTGTAGATTGTTACTATGGATACTTATTTGTAGATGGTTGTGTTGTTATTTCAGTATATGGTGAATGATTTATTCTATAAAAATAAAGGTTCATAACACACCAACCTGTTGGATGATATCAAATGGGCTAATTTTCTGAAGTTTCTTGCCTCCTCCCTGAAGCCTCTCTTTACCAAAATGGAACCAGACCATCTGGCCAACATGAAATCGATGAGCCGTTCGATGTCCATCATGGTGTTGTCTATAGAATTGGTGAGCCTTTTGCAACTGTTCTTGAACTTAAGCATGGATTTGTCTGATTTTGTCCACAAAGGTGACAACCTTAATTTGTTCACTTTCGTATTGATTGATATCATCTCCTTCCAGTGGCTGAAATGCCATATCAAATGGAGACTGTGGCAGAAAACCCAAGCAAGTTTCAAATGCAGCAGTACCCATGGAACATGAACCACCCTGTTGTAACAATATTGCATTTATGGTAAATTGCCATCCCATGTTTAGAATGCTTCATATTGTCACCCCGCAGCAGATGGACCAACGTACGATTCACTACTAACGTTTGACCATCGGATTGAGGGTGAAAAGCTATGCTGAACTTAGGTTTGGTATCCATTTGGCTCTAAAGGTAGTCCAAAAACTACAGAGAAATCTGCTATACCTATAAAATACGATGGAATTAAGGAACACAAAATGTACCCATACATGTTCAAAGAATATTTGGCAGCGTTATGTCTTGAAACAGTTCATTTACAAGGAATAAAGATAGTCATTTTACTGAAACGGTCCACTGTCAGAAAGAGATAATTATGCCCACACCGTGTTCTTGGCAACCCACCAAGAAAATCCATAGAAATACTTGCCCATGGTTGGGAAGGCACAACAAGTGGAACATACAAACCAAGTTTCTGATCCGCTGTCTTAGAAGTAATTCACAACACATAACCTCGTACTTACTTGGCCATGTCAGCATGCATTTTTGGCCAAAAGACATAGAGCTGTAAATTCGTAATTGTCTTCCCTACACCAAAATGCCCAGCTACCTTAGAAATATGAGCTTATCTTAGAAGTCGAATCCAAGTATCCTCGTTTGATATACGTAATTGATTGTACCAATACAACATGTTACCCTGCAACCTGAAATCTTTCAAAGAATCAGTCTGGCAATCAATTTTGATGTTGTAATGCATGCAAAATAGGGTTAAAATCAGGATCCTATGACTATTGTGATGCCATTTCTTGAAGAACAAAAGGAACCAATCACATAATTACACCCAAACTAACAGAATTTGGTGGTCTGGACAGCAGATCAGTGAATTTATTGGTAATTCCCTTCTTGTTATTGATAACAAGATTAAATTGGCAAAGGAATGCCATCCACTTGAAATGGTGACTCTGTTGCAATTTTGTTTGCAATTGAAGGTATTGTAATGGCTTGTGATCTGTATGTATAACAGTCTCTTGGTCAAACAAATAGTGCCTCCAATGCTCGATTGCATGTACCAATGCATACAACTCTTTATCACAAGTAGGGTAGTTAAAAACTGCTCCAGAAAATGTCTCGGAGTGGGAAGCCACTTGTTTACTTTGCTGCATTAAAACTGCACCTAAAGCATGATTAGAGGCATCTGCTTCTATTTTAAATGGAAGCTGCAAATTTGGTAAAACCACCACTGGCGCCTCACAAACTTTCGTTTCAAAGTGTTAAAAGCTTCTTCTTGTCTTCGTGACCAATGAAACTTAGCACCTTTCTTGTTTATCATGCTAAGTGGTGCATCTGCATCAGAAAAACGAAAGATAGTCCTGGGAAGATAATTGAGCTCCATGAAAGCTTCTCACCGCAGTTACATTAGTTGGTCTTGACAACTCCAGAATGGCTTCTACTTTGGCTGAATCAACGTGCAACTTGTCATTACCAACAATAAAACCAAGATATACCAATGATGACTTTGCAAATTCACATTTCTTAAGATTTAAAACAATTTATGGTGATGAAAGGTGTTCAATACTTGTTTCAAATGCTGAAGATGCTCCTTCCAGATTTTATTAAAAATTAACATATCATCCAGATATACCATCACAAGTGAATCCAAATATGCACGCAATACTTAATATCAATTGCATAAATGTGTCTGGGGCATTACACAGCTCAACTGGCATGACCAGCCATTCATATAATCCTTGGTTCATTTTGAAAGCAGTCTTCCAATTATCATCCCGAATCCGGACTTGGTAATATCTGGAATTCAAATCTAGCTTAGTGAAGAACTTTGCCTCTTGAAGCTGATTGAACAGCTAATCAATTCATGATAGTGGGTATCAATTTTTGATAGTAATCTTGTTCAAAGCACAATAATACACAAGCCCCTTTTGAGGAGGTCTCCTTGGATCAAGAAAAACTTCTTGATGCTTCAGCAATAACTCATCAAAATGCTTCTTTGGATCACTTGCAAGATGTGTATTTGGATCACTTGTAAGATGTGTATCGGATCTTACTGCATTCTCCTTCGTCTTAGGCCTTATGAATAGTAGGATGAACTTCTTGCTTACGTTAAGAAGTTGGTTGACTCGATGTATTGACACAAGGGAAATCTTCTCTTTGCCTTGGCAAGCATTTTATCACATAAGATTTGTCATCTTTTATATATCAATACTTATTTGGCCTTCAGAGAAAAGTAGCATCACGATCCATAAATAAGGGCTCTGTGAATTTAGGAGACTATGCAAATTTGAACTTACATTGTTTGCAAACGTTCAGCACCATGTGTTTATGTAGCCATCGCAAAGGATAGGCAGTTGGCTGCATTGTTACTGGCAAGCCTAATCTCTGCAGCAAAGATTCTTAAACGAGATTTCTTTGGCTGCCTGAATCAACTACAATACAGGTCGCCTTTTTAATTTATGCCTTAACATAAAAAAGTTTTTCCCTTTTCACATCAGAAGTAGTTTGTAATGGAGAATGTAATTGGGTTAACTTTTCATCCTCCTCCTCCATTCCATTTAGTTCCTGGTCTTCAGATTGAGTAGTTTTAGACATAGCCATGAGCAACCTTCTTCCAAATTTATTCTTTGGAACACGTTTTAGATGCAAGTCCCAACACTGATCCTCTTTGTGTCCACCCTTTTTGCAATGTTCACACTTTCTACCTTTCCCCTGAACTGAAATACTGGTTTTCTTAGTATTTTTGGGTTGAAGGATGGCCATCATTGTATGTTATGAACCTCTTAAAACCTTCTTTGTTGTTGGTGTTTTGTCTTCCTGAATTGGAAATAATGTGAATTCTTTCAGAATGCAGTTGTGAAGCCCACCGATATATTTCATTATCACACTTTCTTCCTCCTTTGGTATGTTTAGTGTTAAAATAAATAGATATGATAGGGATTTCTTTTATTGTTTTGTTTTTTACAACAATTTTAGAGATTTGTAGGGATAAGTTGTTGGGATTTGTAGGGATAAGTTGTTAGGATTTATAGGGATGACTTGTTAGGAATTTTAGGATCTGGTTTTATCAGCATCAACTGATTACCAGATTGTAAATTATTATAAATTGGAGCATAGAAATTCAAATAAAGCATCTTGTGTTACATTCTTTTATGGTATTAGAGCCAGAAAAAGGAGAAATGAGGAGTTTGTCTCACCAGATTCGTTTCAGCCAAGTTAATTTTTTGACATAGGTAGTCAGTGCCACTGCAGATTGTTACTCTGCAGTCAGTCTTGGTGTTGCTGCATTGTAAATGGAGGTTTTCTCTCACGTTGTGTTTAGATTTGTTGGATATGATAGATGATGTTTGGTGTTTTGGTAATTTGCATTCAATGGTTTTCAACTCACTTGATAAAGTTGTTACTTGTGACATCAGAGTTCAGCCAGACTGTGGTAAAGTGCAGCTCGGTGTTTGCCCATGATTCTAGCTTGGGCAAAGCGCTGGTTGGAGTTTGCTCATGTTTCTAAATTGGGCATAGTGTAGCTTAAAGTTTGCCCAAGTTTTGAGCTTGGATGGAGCAAAGTGCAATGTTTGGCATTCGTTGCTCCGAGTCTGGCATTTTAGGCGTGTTTGGCATTCAACATTTGCTGTTCGGGGTTGTCATTAGTAGAAGAATGACAAATATTCAGACTCTAATTCATCCAGATTCATAGAAATTGATTGGAAGAAATTATAGCGTGGAGCCATAAGATACTTATAATTTGTGAGTATCAAAATTTGGCGAATATAGGTCTCAGGAAAGAAACTAGACCAGAAGATGATGTTGATGACCTCAATAAGCGACATAGAGAAGCTTTGATGCTTCTCAAACTATCTGTTGCAAATGAAGATAATGCTACAACATTGTGGACAAAGTTGCAGAATAAGTATTAGACATATGAAGCAGGACTTGCTTTGTTTTTGAAGAATCTCCTCTATTCTTCTTGGTTGGAGGAAGGAGGGTATGTTTCTCAATACCTTATGTATGTGAAGGATCTAAGATATCAATTAACTGCTATTAAGAAGATTGTTGATGATGAGGATTGATATAATTGCTTTTGTTTTGCATTATTGGATTGGAAATATTTATATATGATTGCCTTTCCCAATATAGCATAACAAACATTAATAACTTGGATATAAGTACCTTGTGTTGAGTGGTTATAACCACTTCGACTTACATTCACGCTAACTATGATGGTCACAGTTCCTAACATTCTCCCCCTTATTCAATCATACTTTAGAGTTTCTTAGAGAGAAAATCTTGAAATGCTTCAAATTTAACATGTGTTAGGGACTTGGTGAAGTTGTCTGCACACTGATCCTGAGTAGGGCAAATTCTGAGCTAAATATTGTGTTGTTGAACATGTTTGTATATGAAGTGGCACTGAATGTCAATATGCTTGGTCTGCTCATGGAACACCTAATTACAAACAAGTTTCAACACACCTTGATTGTTGCAGTACATGGTTGTTGGTTTATTTTGTGATACGCCCATACTTGCTAGCATACGTTTCAACCATATTGCCTCACAGACAGCTCTTGCAACACGATATTTTGCTTTTGTGGAAGATCCAACAACTATTTGTTGTTTCTTACTCCCCCATGATATAGGTCCAAATCTCAGAAAGAACACATTTAGAAGTGGATTTTCGATCATCAATACATCTTGTATAGTTTGCATCTGTGTAGCTGTTTCTTCATAAATTCCCCATACTCAATAATCTTAACACCCTTTTTGCTGCCTTCCAATGATAGATTTTTGGTTCTTGCATGAATCGTGAGAGGTAACTGACCGCAAAGCTGATATCTGGTCTGGTGTATGTTAGGTAAATGAGACTTCCAACCAACTAGCGATAAAGAGCTGCATTTATTGGTGGAGAGGAATCAAACTGTGAGAGTTGTAGCCTTGGTTCCATGGACTCGTCATGGGTTTGTAGTCATTCATGCAATATTTCTCAAGAAGTGTCTTGGCATATTTGATTTGTGAGACAAATATGCGGTGATGTGTTTGCCATACCTCCAATCCTAGACAATAGTGCAATAGTCCAAGATTGGTCATGTCAAATGAGTTTTTCAAGTCATCCTTTGTTGCAAGAATCATTTTCTCAGAACTTCTTGTGATGACCAAATCATCCACATATACAATGATGATCACAACTTCCCCCCTTGTTCCTTGTGGTACAAATTTGGATCATATGGATTTCTCTTGAAACCATATTTTTCAAAATGTTCATCTATTTTTATATACCAGGCTCAAGGAGCCTGTTTGAGACCATAGAGAGATTTGATCAATTTACACACCTTTGTTTCTTGTCCAAGTGTAATGAATCCCTCTGGTTGAGTCATATAGACTTATTTTTTTAGGTATCCATTGAGGAAGGCACTTTTGATGTCCATCTGATGAATCCTCCATCCAAACTATGCAGCTAGAGCAAAGTTATTTTTGATGGTAGTTATTTTTGCTATAGGTGGAAGTGTTTCTTCATAGTTGATGCCTTCTTTTTGTGCGTAGCCCTTGGCTACAAGTCGCACCTTGTATTTATCAATACTACCATCTGATTTATATTTGATCTTGAAAATCCATTTGCATCCAATAGCCTTCTTCCCTAGTGGAAGATCAACAAGCTACCAAGTCTTGTTCTTCATTAATGCTTGATATTCAGTATCCATAGCATTCTTCCAAGAATTAGATTGAAGAGCTTCCTGCATTGTGGATGGTTCAATAGTGCTCATTAACGCCATATTTACCTCATCACAAGCCATGCTATGTGTCCTTGGTCCTATGGTAGATGTGTCTAGAACTCCATCTATCCTTGAAGCTCTTAATGTGCTAATGTACCACTTGGGTAATTTTCCATGAGTGATGTGGTGGAGCAGATTGGTCCACATCTTCATCATTGTTGTCCTTGGAAACTTCCTCATTAGCATCTTCTTCATCTTCATCACTTTGAAGTATTACTGGAACAAAGTTGGATGAATATTCTTGTGGAGAGGATGAGGGTGACTTATCTTTCTCATCAAAAATGACATCACAACTAATATACAATTTTTTGGTAGCCGGATCAAATAATCTATAGGCTTTTGATTCATCATTGTAGCCTAATAGAATGCATTGACGAGACTTCTCATCCAATTTTTGTCTCATTTCCTTTGGGACATGCATAAATGCTGTACATCCAAACACACGAAGATGAGAGATTGATGGCTTATGTTTGGTCTATGCCTCTTCTTGAGCGATGTGATCAAGTGATGCAGTGGGGGCACGATTGAGCAAGTAGACTATTGTATGTACTACTTTGACCAAAAAGAGGGTGCAAGTTGAGAATCTTTCAACATGCACCGAACCATTTCCATGATGGTTCTATTTCTGCGTTCAACAACACCATTTTGTTGTGGTGTGTAAGCAATTGTCAATTGTCGACGAATGCCATGTTTCTTCAGGAAAGCTGAAAACTCATTACTGGTAAACTCCCCCCTCGATCTGAGCGGAGTACATGGATTCGACGACCTGTGAATGTCTCAACTTGAGCCTTAAATTGTTTGAAGTAGAAAAAGGCTTCATCCTTGTTCTGCAAAAAGAATACCCACATTTTGTGAGTATGATCATCAACAAAAAGCTGAAAATATCTAGAGCCATTATAGCTTAGAGCCATGGGTCCGCAAAGATTGGTATGAACCAGATCGAGAGGCCCTTTGGCTTGATATTTTGAAGAACCAAATGGAGCTTGATGTTGCTTTCTAGCTAAGCAACAAAGGCAAATTTGAGTAGATTTCTTCAAAGAAGAAAGACCTTTGGCCATATGCTTATTTTGAAGTGCAATAAGATAGCCAAAACTTCGATGACCATATCTTCGATGTTAGAGTGATCAAACATATTAGAGTTGATAATTAATGGCAAATTGTCATGATGAACTATATGAAGCTCAAACATTTTTCCTATTCCTTTACCATATGCAATAATCATGGAATTTTTAGCTTTGTCACAAATGAGACATACCTTGGATCCCTGTCATTTGTCAAACTCAACCTTCAAATTATGGTCAAGTAATTGATTGATGGAGAGTAGATTCTTAGTGAGTCCTGGAACATACAAGACTTATGTTATCTTGCATGTGTGTGATCCAAGTCACAATTTGACATCACCTATGCCTTTGATGTCATAGGATGTGTCATCACCCAAAGAGACCCTTCCTGTATGACTGGAACGGTCTAGAGTTTGAAACCAATCCTTCCGACCAATCATATGTTTGGTTGCTCTAGAATTGACATACCAAACATCATTGGGCTAACTTAGTTGAGCATGAGCAACAAATACATCTCCTGAGTGGTTGTGGTTGTCTTCAACAATATTACTATGTTGTTGATGTATCTTCTTCCAATTTGGATTTTTCTTGTTTGTTGATGACTTCTTCTACATGCATTTCTTGAGAAGAGGATCCATTTGTGAAAGGATTGTGCCAACATTCCTTCAATGTGTGACCATTATTGCCATAAAGTTCACACGTATTTTGCATGCGAAAATTATTTCTTTGATGTTGGAAATGATGTTGAGGTCTTGTACATCTTTTAACTGGTTGCTTCCACTTTTGATTTGAAAGGAAAAGTTGATCTTCATCTTGTGATGTATGAGGCCTCTACTTTTGGAAGTAGATTCACCAACTTTTCAAATGTTGGTTTTGCTTTGTCAAATTTTATTTGTTCTTCATCATCTGTGTCAGGACGAGTAATGGACCTATCTACAATATCCCACTTTTCCTCAAAACTCAAGTTGAATTTTGAGTTTAGTCTTCCAAGCAAAATAATTATTCTCTTGCAATAGTTTTTTTTCAATTGGTTATATGGGATTTAAACGGGCCCCACTCGTATTACATCATCACCGCATAGTGGTGTTATAACAAAGCTTGGATATTATCCATGTATTGCTTGGCAAGATTCGAACCTTGGTTTCCTCCTTGAATGTTGAGGAATTTAATCGGTTGAGCTAATGCCACTTGATATTCTCTTGCAATAGTTGGGAATTGGGCAATAAGAACTTTGGTGCTTGTTCTAAACAGTTATCTTCCCTGTGAATAATTGATAATGCTTTGTCCTCATCGAAGCATAAGGGTAGTGTCGGCTTCGATCAATCTCTCTAATTTCTTGGTGCAAAAGTCCCTGAATAGCTCGACGGATCCCTCATCGACTAATATGGTTTCGATTTCTTGGTTCTCCAAAGGCTCGCCTTGTACTTGTATTCACAAATGGCGATGACCACGGTCTTCAGACTTGCAGTCTGGGACACTGATGGTCTCCTGTTTGTGTCTGAGTAGTGCCTCCCAAAAATGGCCAATCCGTGTGGAATGTTTAAACAGGTAAACTCCCCCTCAGACGTGGAAATACCGAGGTGATGACCAACGTAGGGCAATAATCTTGTGCTTGTTTACAAGCCAAAGATCCTCTTCAAATTTTTGAGGAGAAGAGAGACTCTAATTTTAACAAGGATGAGCCTCTATTCGCAGAGCAATTGCGACCATGTCACTATTCACGATTTCTTTATGATCCAAGGGTGAGTAGTTCAACAATGCTATTATAACTTGTCTCAGATTTTGTCCAAGTATATTTTTCCAAGTATATTTTTCCATCTAGAGTGCGTTGGCCATGTTTTTTGAAGAGATTATTGTACTACAATAGAGGTTGTAGAGGAGTGCAAATGGGTGGAGCAGGCAGTTGAGTGGCCGTAGGTCAAAGAGGTGGAGAAGCGATCGGCTCCGTGGGTGTTGGTGAGCCCATGAGGTGTATGCGGGCGCCTTTTCCTTTTTGGTGGTTAAGCCACGTTCCACTTTACCACCTTGCTGGTCTTGGTTATTTACTCCAAGAAGAACCAACTTCTACTGTTGTTAATGTATGGTGATGTCTTGAGTAACAAATTCGTTAGTGGGGAATCGTGCATGAAATATAGTCTCATGTTTGTGCCTACATATGCACCTCGACAAGAAAATGTAGCTAATAACAAAGTGCTTTGGAGCTCCTTTGTGTTGAAGCTAGAGGGAGGTCTAGTGATCTTCCTCAGAGGCATTGCATCCTGCTCTGGTACCACTGATACAATTGCTTCGATGTTTTGCATTATTGGATGGGGAATATTTATACATGATTGCCTTGCCAAGTATATCATAAGAAACATTAATTACCTGGATGCAAGTACCTTGTGTTGAGTGGTTGTAACCACTTCAATTTGCATTCACGCTAATTATGATGGTAATAGTTCCTAACAAGGACATGGTCAACATTGTTTTGCGAGGTTTGCCTCCGTCTTATGAGTCTTTTGTTGGGTCTCTGCATTTGCTTGCTGAAACTCAATTTTTTACTTTTGAAAAGATGTTTTCTTTACTTTTAAAAAAAGAGAGGAGACAATCACAACTTGTAGTTTTTCACCTCAGGGAGTATAGAGAGTGCAGTTACTACTAAAGCTAAACACAAAGGCAATCAGAATACCAAGTCCTCCTTAGTTGATCACAAGCAAGGTAAAACTTCTAATATAAAGTAGTCCCAAGCCATTTGTTTTTACTGCAGGAAACCTGGTCATTTCAAACAAGATTGCAGCAAGTTGAAGAATAAACAAAATTAACAAGGGAAGAAACAAGTAAATGTTGTTGAGATAGAAGATCAAGAAGAGGAGTTTTTTTGGTAACAACTCATAGTTGATCTGGTCAATCTAATGCATGGTACTTTGACTTTGGAGCATCCAAACATTATACATGTCGGAAAGATTGGTATGCTAATTTCATTGAAGATCTAAGTGAGAATGAGTCTATTTCACTTGGTGATGGTAGATCATACTTTATTGAAGGACGTGGTGATGTTAGTGTGACGTTGAACAACAATGTTACACACACCTTCAAGAATTTGGTATGTTCTGATATGAACACAAATCTTCACTCCATTAGTGAAATCACCTGAATTCTCAACTTGCTATGCGTGTTCATAAAAACAGATGTGAGGTGATGCATGTGTGTAAAAACAAGCTCATAGCTCTTGGTATAGGTGAGAAGGGTCTATACAAGTTCGTTGATGCGAAGTCTAGGAATTCATTTGCCTTGGTAGTTGAAGACAATAATTCTGTTCTTTGGCATTAGAGGTTTGGTCACCTCAATTATAAGCATTTATCAATTCTCACTAACATGGTTCATGGATTGCATTCCATTCAAGAGCAGCAACATTCATGTGCAGGATGTCAACTTGGAAAATAGAGTTGTCAACCATTTGAGACGGGTAAGTCTTGGCGTGCATAAGGTATTTTGGATTTAGTGCGTATTGATTTGTGTGGTCCAATCAATACACCTTCAATTCCTAGTGCAAAATATTTTTTGTTGATGGTTGATGACTATTTGAGGAAGATGTGGGTATACTTCCTCAAGTACAAGTCTGAATGCTTTTCATACTTTCAAACTTTTAAGGCCCTTGTAGAGAAATAATTTGGAAAGCAAAGCAGGGTCTTAAAGTCATATAATGGAGGCGAGTTTACCTCAAAACAATTTCAAGATTTTTGTAGGCATGAGGGTATATACACAGGCAATATACAACTCCTTGCACTCCACAACAACATGGGTAGTTGAGAGGAGGAACAGAACAATCATGGAGATGGCCAAATACATGGTGCATAGCTGAAGTGTGTACCATGTTGTTACTAGGAAGAAGCAGTAAATACTGTAGTGTTCATTTTTAATAGGTGTACATGTAAAGCTCTGTAGAATGTTACTCCAAAGAAGCTTGGTCTAGAAGAAAACCTTTGGTTAGTCATTTCCATATTTTTGGTTGTGTTGCTTTTGCATTAATTCCTGAGGAGAAAAGAACTAAGCTAAATGCAAAAAACAAAAAGTTCATGTTTGTTGGCTATAGTGAACAATCTAAGGCATACAAATTTCTTGATGCCTCTACTAACAAGATTGTAATAAGTAGAGATATCATTGTACACGAGAAGACCCCTTTCTTTTAGATGATGGTAAACCTATAGAATTTTTTGTATGTTTTAGAACTACTGATGGTGTTGCAACAGATAGTGAAGTCAACTTGGATTCAAACACATCATAGGTTGATGATGGAAAGAAAGATGTGAAGACTCAACCATGTTGGTGTGTTGGAAATCCACTTTGGGATGGCCTTGGAGAACAAAGCTTGACAAAGGTACACCCAAGTGAAGTTTGCCAACAACAAGAGCCATGCCAATGACCAAAATGGTATACATAGACAATGAAATATGTCAAGGAGGATGAGAAAGCGATAGTTGGGTGATCTAGGCAAGCTGGAAAAGAGAGAAATAAATGAGCAGGCAAATTTTGCTTTAGTTTCACAGTTTTTTGAACCCAATAGATTTGAAGAGGCCAGAGGTAAAACCAGATTGGGAAGCTGCCATGGAGGCAGAATTCGACTCATTGATGACGAATAAAACGTGGGAACTATGTGAATTACCCCATGGAAAGAAACCCATTGGTTGTATATGGGTTTACAAGGTAAAATGTAATTGATGTTTCAATTTACAAATTCAAAGCTTGTCTTGTTGCTAAAGGGTATGCACAACAGGAAGGTATATACTATGGAGAGACATTTGCTCCAACTGCAAAGATGGTGGTTTTTCGATCAGTTCTCTTTATTGCAACACAGTTTGGCTGGCAAGTATATTAGATGTTAAGAGTGCCTTCCTCATTGGAGAATTGGAAGAGGTGGTCTATATAGTGCAGCCACAAGGGTTTGAGGTACCAGGAAAAGAACATTTGATTTATAGATTGGTTAAGTCTCTATATGGACTTAAGCAGGCTCCTCGAGCTTGGTATTTTAAAATTGATCATCATCTTAGAGATTCAGGATTCAATTAGAGGTTTTTTGATCCTAATATCTACATCAATACTACAATTTATGACATTGTCATTCTCACTATGTATGTTGATGACCTTGTTATTACTGGTAGTGGAGCCCACCTAATTCAACAAGTAAAATCAGATTTGTGTACAGTTTTTGATATGACAGATTTAGGGCTCTTTCATTACTGCCTAGGTGTAGAATTTTGGCAACTTGATCATACTATGTTCATATCACAAAGCAAGTATGCCAAAACACTTTTGGAAAATTTCAGATGACATATTGTAATTTGATATCTACACCTATGGAAGTTGGGCTAAAATTGTCAGCCTACTCTGATTCATCTCTGGTCAATGAGTCAGTATATTGTCAGATGGTGGGCAGCTTGATTTATTTTACGATCACTTAACCGGATTCATGTTTTGCAGTGAGTTATTTGTCTTGTTTCATATCAAATCCCCTAAGAGAGCATTGGCAAGGTGTAAAACATATTCTCTTATATCAAAGGTACCCTTTGGTATATTGTACCAGCAATCTAATGATTTTTAGTTGGTTGGATACACTGATGCATATTGGGTAGGATCAATTGATGATTGAAAATTTACTACTGGCTATATGTTTGCTCTTGTATCAGGGGCTATTTCTTGGCAGAGCAAACTTCAGCACACAGTTGCTTTGTCATCAACTGAAGGAGAATAGAAGGCAGCATGCAGTGCAGGTTTTGAAGCTGTTGGTTGCGATGCATATTGTATAATCTTTAGATAGATCAAATAGCATCAACATCATTTAATTGTGATAATCAAAGTGTGCTCAAGTTGGTGGAGAATCTAGTATATCATTTTAGAACAAAACATTTTGAAGTTCATCGTCATTATGTCTGGCAACTGGTGGAGGATGAAGAAATTTGTCTAAATTATTGACCAACTTCTGAACAAATTGCTGATGGTAATGACTAAACCTTTAGGTAGAGAAAAATTTGTAAAATCTAGGGATAAGCTTGGGATTGTATTCGGGTTAGCTAGCCTTTAAGGGGAGGTGTTAGAATATATAGATATGATAGGGATTCCTATCCATTTTTTTAACATGGTGGAATCGGTAGCCGCCATGGTTATCCGCGCTGTCCGCCCCTATAACCACCATGCCAAATCATTTTAAACCTTTTACGCTATTGAAAGCACCAGGAATACAGACAAGCATTCAGTCCGGCGAGGCCCAAGCATTCACCGAACCAATTGGTCTACACCTCAGACCTCTAGGGATTCCTATCATTCTATTGTTTGTTACAAATTTATTTTAGGATTTGTAGGGATAATTTGTTGGGATTTTTAGGGATAAGTTGTTGGCATTTGTAGGGATAACTTGTTAGAATTTATAGGCATAACTTGTTAGGATTTTTAGGATCTGGTTCTATCAGCACCAACTGATTTCCAGATTGTAAATCATTATAAATTGGAGCTCAGAAATGCAAATAAAGCATCCTTTGTAATTTCGAACATGCTGTCCTTGATGTTGACAAATATATTGCTAATCTATGTGCCGTTTCTGTTCATATCAAGCAGGATAAACCATCCAATCAGTGATTGGGGCTTTCCTTTGTTCTTTTAATTGGTTATATGAGATTGAAATGAACCCGACCCATATTATGTCATGACCATGTTACCATGGTATTAAAACATCTTGGCAATTGTGCATATATACCTTAGCAAGGTTTGAACCCTGGTCTCTCTCTTGAAAGTCAACACATTTAACCAGTTGAGCTCCTGCCATTTGATAAATGTTAATGTTCATCCATGAGATTTGAACCCTGGTTTATGGTGTAAAACTATTCACCAACCAATCTCTTGCCCTAAAATCCATGGGCTTTTATAAGGTTCACCCATGAGATTTGAACCTTGGTTTTAAGATGTGAAATTTTTCACTTCTTACCAATTGCCTTAAACCTTATTGGCTGGGGCTTTCCTTTGTTGGTGCAGCCTTTGGTAGTAATTTTCTCACCAAAATTCTGACGTCTGTAGATCAAAATGAATTTTTTGAACATCAGTAAGACTTTGACGATTGAATAAACTCTCAATTGTCTTACCCAGTTGTTCAATTTCTCAGAATTTATTGTCCATCAAAAGACTGAATCTCCAATTTTGCCTCAACTTTAAATAGATTTACAGCCCTGTTGGCCTCATTCAACTGTGGCTCTAGAAACTCCTCTGGGTTAATTTGGACTTCCCCAGGTCTGAACTCATTCCTTCTCCACCGATTAGTTGATTCTTCATCGAGACCACCAATTGAGTCGTTAAATTTTGCAATGACTCAAAGTTGGCTTCCATTTGGCAAATCTTGCTTCTGGGTCTTTCTTTTCCTTTTTAAGGCATTGCTGCTGCTTTCTCCTGCTGTCTGTATTAACAATCTACAATCATTATCCAAGCTTTGATACCAAATTGATCTGGATCTTACTTGCAGTAGGCCCACATTCTTGTATCTCCTATATCCTGCAGTAGAGAAACTAGAACCTTTAACAGAGAAACAGTACAGAAACAGGACAGGAACATGGGATATAACTGACAGCAAAATCGACAGCAGATATAGTATAAAGAAGTCTGATTATTTATAGTTAGAGAAGATTTTACTGGTTAGGGGTCCTTTGAGATTAGAACTCTGACCAGATTTTTCCTGGCAGACTTCCTGGCAGATATTTTGTAAAACTTCCACTCAACAGTATTTAAATCACGATGAGAGTTCTGTTGATGAACGGAAGCACCCAACTGAAATGGATACCACGAAACTGTGATGTGGCTGCCTACATAGCATTTAGAAAGAAGATAAAACAAGGACAGATCACATTATGACCACATTATTGCAATATTTCAACCAACCACATCACCAATGTATTACAGCAAACAATATTATCATGGCTAAATGGTAAAGTTTGCCCATGGGATTGGAACTATGGCTTATGGTGTGAAAATTTTTCATTCCCCATACCATGCCCCAAACCCAATAGGCTAACCCTTTCAACATTGTTATGGTTCTTATTGTTTTCTAATTTTTCTACATTTTCTGCAATTTCCAGTGTCACAAGCAATGGCTAAGGGCCTGAAAAACATCATTTCATTTTTTGAATGGCCTTTTGTCATTCTTCTTGTGCAAATGCTGTGCGTCACACATTTGGCAGATAACTTTGCTTTTTATTTGTCTCTTGTATATGTCCTTCCATCTGCAATATGTTTCATGGAGGGGTGAAGGAGGCATGTACATTTACTTATCTCATGGCAAGTCCAATATTATAATGTTCAAAATTTATTGAAAAAAAGAAGAAAGACTTAGAGCAGATTTTAGAACATGTAGATCTTTGGTTTGTTAATTTTCTCCCTACTGCTGGGCTTGCCTGTATATATCGCTTATATCTGTTTCTTCCTTTGTATCTGCCATATCATGTTTGTTCACAGTTGCATATTACACATCCTAGAGATATATGTGATGCTTATTAGCTGGTCTTTGCACTCAGACCTGGAATTTGATGGTCACCTTTCCCTGTTAATTGAAAATTAGATAACAGTCTATAATTGTTGCCTTCTATCTGACATGCAATATAAAGTATCAGTGTACTAAAAGGGCTTCAAGGAATGTCTTTAGTCTTTACAATTTTAAAATCATAATTTAGTTTAAATAAGATATAGAATGTTTAATTAAACAAAACTTCATTACAAATTTATATATTTATCTATAATATACTATACGTAAAAATAAATATTTCAAGGCACAAGCATAAATAAATATGATGGTATTGTAATTTTGTTGGATGCCAATCTAAAAAGGGTTTAGAAAGGCCAAGTGTGTTAAAATAAAAATATAATTCCAGGTGTGATTCCATTTGAATATATCCTTTATGCCAAGCTACATTGAAATCCTCATGGCTACAAACATTGTAGCGAAGTTACGGGGTTTGATGGTGCTTTTCCAGGGTGCAGTGGATCACGTATTCACTTTTGTTGCACCGAGGCTATTAATTGGCTTGTGCACCAGGTTCATGCATTGGTTAGGCTTATGGTATAGTGGTTCTTCATAACCAAGGAGGTTGTTCTTTCTGTGGTGTATGGAAGTAGGTAGGAATGGCCTGTTCAATAATCAAGTCCAAAGTTACTTCTGGTGTTTGGGCACAGCGTGTGGCAAATTGCAATATATTTTTACAAAATTAAAAAATATAGAAAACAGAAATAGTAAGCCGATGCTAATAACCAAATTAAGATTATTATTTTTGGCTGGATAATAAGGGGTTGTACTCGGGTCCCCCACCCTTGACAAATTACAACTCTCTTCTTTAGAGCTTGAGAGTTTACAAATAGATACACTTCTCATCTCAATTGAGATGCTATAGCTAGAAACCTACATCATTTTACATAAAATGTCTGAATTCTTGATTTTCATTTTCTGGATCTTTTCAATTTTTTGTATGAATACAAATATTCCAGAATTCAACATCCTTCTTGACATTTTTCTATAGCAACCTTCACAATACCAAAACTTCACCTCTACTATCTATGCATTGCATCTTAGTAGAGTAATATTTCCAAAACATCGCACTATCATAGTCCGCTTTACCAAATCTGGATTGCTAGTTTCCTTCCTGAAACACAAGTGCAACCACAAAAATTATAATAAATAGTTTATATGAAAACACATTATTGTTATAAAATAAAGTAGATATTACCAATGGAAAACATTAAAGTAAATCTTAATCATTATTTGATTTAGGTAGTCAACATTTTCTTGTCAGCTTCAGCTAAACTTACTACTTCCTCTAACCATGGAAAGGAGAATTTAACTTCATGATCCTCAATCAAAACCCCTCTATTGGCTAGCCTATCTGCACATTTGTTTCCTTCCCTTAATGTATGTGTAAACCTGATTTCTTCAAACTCTTTAGCAAGATCTTGAATTTCCATAATTATCTCTTGTATGTTCCATGGAGCCTTTGCTTTCCTCAAAATTGCATTTATTACTATGAGAGAATCACCTTCCATCCATACTCTGTTCCATTTCATTTGTTTGCATATTTTTAACCCTTCTAAAGCCGCCCAAGCTTCAACTTCATTATTTGTCTTAAATCCACTATTGAAAGTGTAATGAGACAAAATCTCTCCTCTATTATTTCTAATTATTCCTCCTCCTCTTCTGGTCTTGGATTTCCTTTAGATGCTCCATCAAAATTCAATTTAACCAACTCCACATCTGGTGGTTTCCACTTTATATTCTTTGCCTTCTTTTTGCTTCTCTTGTACCCAACATCATAATTCCATTTAATGACTTGACTCCATCTATCAAGGCTCTCTGCTTCTAGATTAGGGATTGGGTGAGTTGATAGGGTTGGTTTAGACTCCTCTATGGCTAAACATATCTTCCTTTTCATTACCTCTAAACTGCTTTCCTTTCCTTTAAATATTCTTCTATTCCTTTCTAGCCATATAATCCAAAGTATTGTATCTTTTGATATATCCCATATTGTCTGTAAAGCCTCACTTTTATAAGTGCTCTGCCATTGCTTTAACCAATCTTCAATTCTGCTATTCATCACCATGCATTTACCAAACATATTAAGAATCCATTGCCATAGTTTCTAGACTATTGAGCAATGTCCCAAGAGATGGTCTATACTCTCCTCCTTTTTACAAAGAACACATTGAGAGGGGCCATGAAAACCCCTTTTCATAAGGTTATCCTAGGATAAAATTCTTCTATGACCTACTAGCCAAACAAACATTTTGACTTTAGGAATGCTTGGGCTATCCCAAATATCTCTCCATATTCTAGTGATATTACTATTTTGTTGGTGCTTTACATTATATCCACTTCTTGTTGTGTATTCTCTTGAGCTATTCAACTCCCAAATCAATTTATCCTTGGCTCCCCTTGGAATAATCATAGTTGTTATCTTTCTACTCAATTGCCTCCTAGCATCAATGTCTTGTATACTTGTAAAAAAATATTCTTTCCATTTGTATCTTCCTTCTTGATCCTTGTACAAAATGTTTGAAACCCTATCACCATATTTGTCTTGAAGCAATCTCATCCAAGGTTTCAAAATTGGATCTAAATTGAGTGGTTTTTTATCACACCAAGTATCCATCCAAATAGAATTTTTTCTCTAGTTCCCACCACCCATATTAAACCTTTAATCATTAGATCAATAGATTTTTTAAACCATTCCAAAGAGTAAAACCATTTGGTAGAGAGAATGTAGTAAATATTAAACTTGGGTCATTGGGCTCAACATACTTAGAAGAATTCTTGCCCATTGTCTTTGACTCTCTTTGTACAATCTCTATATTACTTTTCCCCTAAGAGCTAAGTTTGCATCTGTAAGAACTCTTAAACCAAGACCTCCCCTAGTTTTATCATCACACACCTTGCTCCATTTCACCAAAGGAAATTTCCTTTTATCATGTAAACCTGACCATAAAAAGGATCGCATAATATAGATTAAACTTTTTCAACTGATTTTGGCATAGTATACAATGACATATAATATGTTGGAATGGCCTGTAAGATTGACTTAATTAACTGCACTCTTCCTGCTAATGATAACCATCTACCTTTCCAAGCTGGTAGTTTATTCTGAACTTTACTAATAATTGGATTCCATAATTCTATCCTCATTCTCCCCTCAAATAAAGGCATCCCTAGATAAGTTGTTGGTAAATTTGCCTCCTCCATTTGAAGTAACCTATAAATTCTTGCTTTGATATTAGTTGGAGTGTTAAGGAAGTAAATTTTGGATTTTGTCCTATTAACTTTTTGCCTTGATGCTCTTTCGTATTCCTTTAAAAAGTTATTCAAAGCTCTGGCCTCATTTATCCTTGCCCTTCCAAAAAGGGTTGTATCATCTACAAATTGTTGATGGGTGATGTTGTCGATGTTATTACTAACCTTAAGTCCACTTATAAGCCCATATTTGTAAGCCTTCTTTAAGTTCCTACTCAAAACCTCTACCATAATAATGAACAAATAAGGAGATAGAGGATCTCCTTGTCTAAGGCCTCTCTTGGCTTTAAAATATTATGTTACTAACCCATTGACCAACATTGAATAAGAAATTGTAGAGACACAAGCTTTAATCCATCTAACCCATTTCTTCTCAAATCTAAACTTTTCTAAAATTGCAAAAATAAAATCCCATTTAACCCTATCATAGGCTTTACTCATATCAAGTTTTAAGATCATTGCTTTCTCTTTTCTTGAAGTTGTTGAATGTATAACTTCATGAGCTACTATGATCCCATCTAAAATTTGTCTCCCTTTCACAAATCCTCCTTGCTCTTCTGAAATAATTTTGTCTAACAATGGCCTTAATCGATTCACCATCACTTTGGAGATAATATTATATGCCATATTACATAGGCTTATGGGTCTAAAAGAATCAAATAATTCAACATCCTTCTTTTTGGAATTAGGGTAAGATATGTTGCATTTATTTTATAAGGTATGTATTGTTTTACCCTAGACTGTTCCACTACCACCAATAAAGAATCCTTCACTATATCCCAATTATGTTGGTAAAAAGTTGTAGAGAGCCCATCTGGACCTAGGGATTTATCCTTATTAAAAGAGAAAAGAGCTAAATGAACTTCTTCTAGAGTAATAGGCTCCATCAGTTTCCTATTGTCTTCATTCGTTATAATTGAAGGTACATCTTGAAGAAGTTTATCATTAAGAACTTTAGTCTCCTCTGATCCTAGAATATTCTGATAAAAAGACTTTGCCTCTTTTCTAATTTCACTCTGATCTTCAATCCAAACCCCTTCTATTGATTTAATTCTACTAATTCTGGATGTTGATCTCTGTACTATAGCCATCCTATGAAAAACTTTGTATTTTTATCTCCTTTTAACCAAGTCTGTCTTGATTTTAATCTCCAAATTTCTCTTCCTTACTCAAAATATTATGATATTCACTAAGCAACTCCCTTTCCTCTGAGCTTGGATTATTATGATCACCTTTTTGGAATTTTGAAAGTTTATCTTTTAGTTCTTCTTTCTTCTCAAAAATATTTCCAAAAGTGTTCTTGTTCCATTCTTTTAATCTAGACGTCATAGATTTAATTTGTTTTGGAAGAGCATACAACCCACCATTTCTTAAAGAATTCCATGTTTGTGCTATCATATCAACAAATTGAGGATGGTCTTCCCACATCTGCTCATATTTAAAATATGATATTTTTTGAATTCACTTACCACCATTTTAACTCTTATTGGCTAGTGATCTGAACCAATCCTTGTTAAGGTATTAATTTTAGCATAAGTTCCTTCATCTAGCCAATGATCTGAGAGTATGCATCTATCTAATTTTTTTGCTATTAGGTTCTGGCCTCTCTTGTTGTTGGTCCATGTATAGTTGTCTTCTTCAAACTCAACCTCCCATAGATTATTGTTTTGAATAAAAGTTGAGAAATCTCTCATACTTTGGGTTAATTTCCTAATTCCCCAAATTTTTCATCTAACTTGGTTATGGCATTAAAATCTCCTATGATCATGAATCGGGTTTCTTGGTCTTTACTTCTCATAAAGGCTTCAATCCCACTCCAAAATTCTAATCTACCTGATTGAGTTGTAGGTCCATAGACATTGATAAGGATGAAATAAATATCTGCAAAGTAGCAAGTGACTAAAGAGGCTATCCAATGCCTAGTTTTATGAATGGTAACATAGGAGGTTCTAGAAGGATTCCAACAAGTTAGAATTCCCCCTGCCGCTCCTTCAGAATCCATAGCATCCCATTCACATCTTGCCCATACTGCTTTCATAGTTTTTGAAACTTCTTTTGTCATTTTAGTTTCTTGGATACAAAGAATATCAGGCTTATTACTTAAACATAGGTCCTTGATACACCTCTGCTTTGAGGGGGCATTAGCACCCCTTATATTCCATGAGATGATAATCATGTCTCATTAGGGGCTATTGGCCCCACTTGCGTATTACCAATATCATTTTGTTGTTTGGTAAAGAGAAGTTCAACCAACTTAGTTTGTGTTCCTTTCTCTATGTTTGCTCTTGCTTCCCTGGATCTTGCTTGATAATTTGAGGGTTTTCCTCTTTTTCCTTGCCTATATCAGGAGTAGGTCTTATTATTCTATTCCTCAATATTCTTTCACAATTTTGTTTTTCATCATATTTATCCTCTCCTGGCTCTACTACAGAAGCTTTTGACTTGTCTTACTCATTTTTTGGTATTTCCTTATTAATGGTAGAGGTATTAACTTCTAAAACTATATTTTCTTTACCAATTTTTTTCTCTTGAATGGTGCATGGTACTTCAAGAGAGTCTTCAAAATCTGATGAGACACATTCCTTAGGTTCATCGAGAATGTTCTTCCTTAAATCAAGATCATATTGAATAGATGGTTCCTTGTTAATATGTTGAACCTGTTGTACTGTGTCCTCTAAGTTTTGATCTACTTTTTCTTCATAGGCTAAAGCCTCAAAAGAGTTGGTATTTCTTCCAATATCCTTCCTTACTGGTCTCCACTATTTATTTTCTTTCATTTTTCTAGATCTATTTTTTGGAAGTTGAAAACCATCTTCATCCATAACCATTTGTAAGTTTCTCTTGCGGTTTTCTACATATGATTCTGTTGGGCTCTTCTTAGGGCATGATCTCTCAATATGCCCCACCTCATGACATCTTCTACATCTAAAAGATATGTTTTCATAATCTATGGTTTGGATCCACATCTTATCCCCATACTTAAGAATGATTGATTCTGGTAAAGCTTTACTTATATCAATCATGACCAATATCCAAGCATAAATAGCCAAGAATCCATCTTTCATAGTATCTGAAATCTCAAGGAATTCTCCTAGAGTGTTGCCTATTGCCTTGAAGGTATCTATTTCCCAAAATTCAATGGGTAACCCAAACATCCTAACCTAGATTGGTACTAGGGATAGATTTACATTTTCAGGTGAAAAGCCTTCATACCAGTGGGTAAGGAAGAGTCTTGCTCTTCCCATAAACCAAGGACCCCCTTTTAGGATTTTTTCTCTTTCTTCCCTAGAACAAAAAATGGCTAGGAAGAAACCTTTGGGAAGAAAGGATAGAATCACTCCTGGAGACTTCCAACTCCTATCAATCCATTTTCTCAAGGTTGAAGCCCCTGGCCAATACCCATTAAATTTACCAAAAATCGCCTTATCTTGGAGCAACGAGGATCTCTCTGAGGTGCGCTCACTAACCTCTACCACTAGAGATGATTCTAAGGATTTAACTATAAATCGGTCCATGGAAAGGAAACTAAAACTCAAAATCTATTGAAATTTATCAGAATGTCCTATAGCAAATATAATATTTGATAAAAAATTTATAAAGATAAAGAAGGGAAAAAAACTTAGCTGAAAAATTCTATGTCTAGATAGAATGTCTTGCCTCACTGAAGTCCTAGCCCTTCATTGCTCTTCCCATCATCCGAACCCTAGCTGACAAATATTTGCAATTTCGTTTTTCGTGACTTGAAAAATCGTCACTGCCCTTGTTCCGGATGGTTGACTTCATAGGGTCGTATAAGGATTTAAAATAATAATGAGCATTGGACTTGCAGATTCGGAGTGCAAATTGAAAATTAAGAGTACTGATGCAGGCACATGTTAGAGGATTGGTTGTGCAAACTTAACCTTGTGCTGTAGGCTTACCTTTTTTCCAAAGCATTTCTCATAACAATGATGAATTTTTATAATTATGAATGCTATAAGTCAGCTAGTTTTGCATCTAATTATTATTTCTCTTAATGGTTTTTGAAGGAAGCTATTGTTTGTTTTGGTTCACTTGACCCAGTTTCATGCAACTATATTCTTGTGTTTCTAAAAGTTGATAGTCTAAGGCTCTGTGGTTTTAATAGGCAAGACAGAAGCAGGGATCCATTCTGGCTTCAGGGCAAATATTGCCAGGCATTCAATCAATGAGTACAGTGGGTTCTAGCCCTCTTAGCTCTCAGGTCAGGTCCTCAGGTACTTTTGATCATCCGCAGCAAAGGCCTGGTCAAGGACCGTTAAGATCACAATCTTCATCTCAACAGCAGTCACTCAATCCACAGGTATTTTCATGGCTCAATTATTTTAATAAATGCTTTTAATTGCAGTTTCCTTTAAGTGGCAAATGGAAAAATTGTCTTGTGAACCGCATTTCAAAAACCTATATCATTATTGTTATAGTTGTGAACCGTATTTCAAAAACCTATGTCATTTCTGGGAAGATCGAGTAGAATGCTGTGAGCAATCATTTGTCTCACTGGATTCAAGAAATTTTTATTGAGATTTGTTTTAAATCCTGGATTTATTTTTTTTGCACTAGTGCTTTGGAATTAGAACATATGCTCAAGTGTGAAAGTGGATGCTGAATCTATGCATAAACAAAGAGTTTGTGATCGCTTCTTTTAATTATTGTTGGAAAAAGCATATTTATGATCTATTTATTTGCAAATTTGGATAATTTTTTCAACTATGGTTATAATATCTATATACACCCCAGATCAGCGTTGGACATGTTATGTTTTTGAATTATGGGCAAATTTGGACTCATGATATGCGCATTAGTGTAACCATATGGACTTGGATGGGTCTATTCATTCATCATATTAGCATGCTGCTTGTACAGCTTCCAAATTATTGTTGTTACCTTTATTTTCCATTGGGGCAGAATTGCTCTTCAAAACTGCCAAAAGCTGACATTATCATATATACCTGTTTCTGTCTGGGTTCTTTTATCATCTTCAAAATGCCTCCAAAACTCATAGCAGCACATATGCATATAGTAGACAACTATGATAGGAGAATCCAAAGCCTGGCCATTTTTTGCCATATGTATAAAGTGGAGAACCTGCCCAGAGGGTAAAGTGCAAAAGCTTGGGAGAAGAAGTCTCTTTCTATTTCAGAGACCCAACTTTTATCTTGAAAGCCTATAACTCTCATTACCCCATATGCTTAAGCAAAAAGCTTCAGCTTAATCTGTGGAAGTTGATGAAATGTAGTCAAGAAGCTGCCCACAATCTAAAAATGCAGCAATTTTCATATCAGATAAAGCATAAGTGAGAATGGATTTCTTTTCACTGCTGCTTACCCTTTCTAGGTTCAGGCATCATACCTAAACTTTGCATTGTACAAGGTCTCATCAGCTGGAAAGGCCGAATTTTGATAGGTATATTCTTTTTCCTCCTTCCTTGGGAGGGATAAGAGTGGATCATGAAGAGCCTTAACATAAACACTTTTTGAGTAACATGTTCCAATTGTGACCTTTTGAATATAAAGACAACTCAGGTAGGGACAATGTTAGAGTATTATTATAGTGGTGAAGGAAAATATTCAAGATAGCCTAGCACATGTGGAAAAAGCCGACAGGTATAACCTTTAGTATCTCTAGCTAAGATGAGAGTGTTAAATGACAGATTGGATTTTTTAAAATATATGAATTAACGAAAAAAGTAGACTCCTTGAAAATTGTAGATTTTGGAAGCGCATTAAACTATTAGAAAAAATATAAAGTTTAACATGTAAGCCTCTGTCTAGATACTGGTAAATGATTTAGTATTAGTATTCTTTGCGATAAACATATAAGCTTTGTAGGGGCAAGTTCATCATGTTCGCATTGGAACAGGAGATTGTACCCTTAGAGATCCTTTTATTTCATAGAAGGGATGTCTGAATTAACATCCAATAGCTCATCTCATAATAAGGAATATACTCAATATGCCAGGTAAAAAGTTTCATCTCCTTTAAAGCATTGCAAGGCCACAGTCCTGGCCGAGTTTGGGGCCTCTCCTCTTCAGCTTGAGATCATCTTCTTGATTATCTGTTATCTTCACAGGATCCGTACTTTAGGAGATACCCCTGCGGGTTGCAGGTGGTACCCTTACCTCACCCTTTGCTTCTCGATGGAATTCTCTCCGAGTCTTGGGGAGGGTGGAGGAGCTGGTATTTTTAGGTCTCTACACTCCTGGCCAGCATTTAAATACAGATAGATAGGCTCCACCCTTATTCCTTGGGTGTTCTCCCCCCCTCTCCAAATAGTAAGGAGAAGATTCTCCATGAGATCCGGAAGGATGTTAATCTCTAGTACCTTCTCAATACCTTTAGCAGCACACAATGCATAGTCTTCGGATCTCGATTGGGCAACTCAAGGTGTGTTCTCACCAACTCCGGATTGAGTCAGATCACCATCTTCCGATGGAGGAGCGGGTTTGCTTGTTTTGCTCCTTGGGTGAAGTTGAAACCCTGCATCACTTTATTTTTTGCTGTCCCATTTACTATGAGATCCGAGGCAGATTCCATTGCCTTTTCAGGGACAACTCTCGATTTGTTTCTACCTTCTTCAGGTACCTTGACCAACGGTGTCTCGCACTCTTTCTTAGGGAGACAACTCAGTTTCGTTGACATAAAAGCTCTCCTCCAGATGGATCTCGCCCCCCTCATCATCGACTCATCACAACCTACTTTACCAGCTCTAACGGATGAGGTGACACCGGATGGAAACGCCCCACATCATCCAGTTCTGATGAAAGTAGGTCACTAGACAGCGCACCCACAATTTGTTAGGGTCTCGACCTAGCGATGGACAAAGACAGATCATGGACTTTTTCAGCACTGATAATTCGTCCTCGATTGTTAGGAGAGATTAGTTTTTGGGGTTTTTGGAGCTTGCCCCTCCCGGGCTGACCCCGCCCTCTCTCTCTCTCTCTTCGTTCTTCTTGGCGTGCACTCCACTCTTTTGGACTGCAGCCCTCCCCCCCTCTTTTCTCCCTTCTCTTTTCCCTTTCTCTTTGGCCCGATTGTTGGGTTGCGTCTTGTATTTATCTTAGTTTTTTTTTTCCTTTGTTGGGCTTTTTAGCCTGCTAGCTGGCAGTCATTATTGTCCTTCTTATAGTCCCTTGGGTCTTTTTTGGCCCACCATGGACATTAATAATATTTCATTTCATTTTTTGCTTCATCTATAGGGTATAACCTGGCCATCATTGCTTTTGCTTCCCAGCAAGATTGTCCTCTACCTTCTACTGCAGCCTGTCTTTCCCATATCTAGTCTTCGTGCCTTTTCTTCTAAGTGCCTCCTTCAAGGTCTTTAATTCAAACATTCTAAATTGCATGCTTAGACAATGTTTGGACCACAACTGACTTAGAGAAGTTCAGCTTCCTGTCATTTTCTTCTATTGTCATAGGCCCTTGATGTGAGACTTAAATGTATTGTTCCATTACATCAAAAGATAATGCTTATTGAAATGTTTCTCCAAGCTTTTCCAGATCAGGTTCTAATTACAAATTCACTCCTCTCACTTTCAGTGTTCCCACCATGAATAAGCAGCTATCCAAGATTTCATGTGTTTCAGAGTGATGTAGGGAACAATACAGGCAAAATTTTAGCCAAGCTTTCTCTTTTTCCTGTCATAAGGGGTGGTCTAGTTTTCTTCATCTTTCTTCCTTGGGTCTTCTTATTCTTGATTTTCTTATGATGAATTTGCTTCACTCGCTTTCAGTATTCCTAACATGTGATTCTGTTTTGGTGAATAAGTAGCTATCAAGTTTCAAAAAGTGATGCAGGGAGAAACAAATAATTTTTATCCAAACCTTTAACCTTTTTCCTGTCCTAAGTGGCATGTCTAAATGTCTTAATCCCCTTGCCTGCAACTTTGAATTCTTGAACCCATTGCTCTGAGAAGCTACTGAAAATTTTGGCAACTTGCATGTTGATAGATTCCTTCTGTCAGATCCTCTTTTTCTCTCCTCTAGCTTCTACAGTTAGTTGCTTCTTGTTCTTTTGCCCAACATTTTGCTATAGGTTAGACTTTAGTTCCTCCACTAATTTCCAGAAGAACTTGCTGATATGGCTTTCTGACTTCCTTGGGCTTCTTCCACCTGTGCTTGCAGCCTTGCAACCTATTCCACATTCATATTTCATCCTAATGCAAGTTGACAGAGCTGTGATTCTTCTTCAACTCTTTCTCATTGTTTAATTTATTGTTGCGACTCTGCGAGTCATAGAGGCTGTTATCCTTCATCCTCTCTCTGCCCACTTTGTAGGGTTCTAAATTTCTAATTAATAATCTACTGTGCTAGAGGATTCAAAGTATTCAATGCTACTTTCTTGAAGCCTTTGTTCTAATACCACAATGTGGCACACCCCTAGCTGGCATGTCATATGGTCTTTTGCTTTTCTTTTGTCATGTTTCTTGGTCTGCTTGTATTTTTGGCTATTTTCTCAGATTTGCAAAGGGACACTGAGGGTCTAGTTTTGATCCCACCACCAAAGATCTCAAAGTACAACTCAAGTATGCAAATCAGTTCTTATGAGCCTTTGAATGGCTCCAAATGCTCAACAAACAGTTATAGCTTCTATGCCACAACCTTGAGCCAATACTAATGACCACAAGTGTTTTGTATGACACCTCTGTCAAATTCTTAGAACTACATTGGGACAATTCAATTTTGTACAAGAAGCATCAATTCATTTTTTTTTAATTGGTTATATGGGATTGAAACGGCCCCATCCATATTACATCATCACCACATAATGGTATTACAACAAAGCTTGGATATTATCCATGTATTACTTGGCAAGATTTGAATCTTATTCTCCTCTTTAATTGTCTAACCGGTTGAGCTAATGCCCCTTGATCATCAATTCAATTTTATACAAGAAGCATCAACTTATAATTTTATGCTTTTGGACTAACCAAGCTCAGGCTGCAAGTTTGGTAGCAAATATAAAGGAAAAGAAACGGAGACGTGACACTCTTATTGTAAAAAAATAGGTAGTGAAATGAGGATCATGGAAATAGGTGTGCGATAGCCTGTGATGTTGATCCATACAATAAATAGGTAGTTAAATGAGGATCATGAAGTAGGTGTGACAGAGCCTGTGTTATTGATCCATATGGATTGGGAGATCTTGTTATGGATGGCAGAAGATGATGGCTTATCCATAGAGAACACTAGTAGGGGAAAACAGTAGTATACTTTATGATGATTGATCAATTACATAAACAAGTCAAAATTATGGATCTGTCAGTTATGTAATTTATAAATATTAGAAAATGACAGTGAGCATTGTACTTTGAGATGTTGAGTTCAATTTAAAAGAAAGGGTAAAAGTACCGAAATGAAGTATGTGCACTTACAGGATTTGGTGCACAAACCTGGTAGCTATGGCTATTATTGTGAGCTTTACACATTAGTTCATTGCGTCCTTCAGCCAAAGACGATCAGTGTTGAGTTTTTTTTTTTTAAATTTTCTCGGCACTGAGAAAATTGCCAACTCGCAGTGATATTTCTTGCTATTTCTTGCTTGAAACTTGGCAAGCCTTGGACAGTTAGCAAAAAATGGCAGGAAAAATAATATTTTAAAAGGCCATTTGGCCTTATTTTTGCATTTTTTCTTCTCTCCAACTGTGAACAATTTTTTATAGAGTTTCATTATTAATAATTTTGAAAATAATGTGTTTTCTATATTTAGAGGAGTTTCAAAATTTCAACTACATCCACATAAATCTCCAAGAAAGTGACCATGGTATTTATGGTAAGCTTAAGTTCTTAAATGTAATAGAAATATAGAGATCTCTCAATAGTTTAATGTACCCTTGGGAAAAGAGACTAATTGATGAAATAGGCAAAATAATTATAACTGCATTTGATTAAACATCTAGTATGTTGAAGGTTGATTGCCATTCTTTTATTATCATTCCAAACAAATTCTATTTGTCACCTCTTCCTAATATAATACTACTCAAATTAAAATTTAGGAAAAATTTTAAAAAAATGAACAAGGATAAAGAAAGGGAATACGAAGCTAAGAGTGGTAGTAGGTTTCATTGAAAGCTTGTTCATTTTTTGAGGCACTTGAGGAGGAAGCAAAACATTTGAGAGGATTGGAGGAGATATACCATGATGATCTTGTACTTGAGAAGCCTCCAATTCGACCACCTGTTCAAAGCCAAGGCCAACCATCTAGTTCAAGGGGGAGGAGGGGAAAACAAAAAACAGTTTAAAAACTGCTTTATATTTTTGATATTTTGCATTTGTATGATACTATGATGTATTTGGTTGGATTTGATGATCATGAATTGTAATTGTCCTTTTTTTTTATGAATATCTAATATAAAATTAGCTTTCTGGCTCTCCAATTGTTGTTTAAAATGTTTTTTTTTTTCTTTTGGTTCTTTGTGGTTGAGTTTTTCCCAAGTTTTCCTGAGTTGCCGATAAAATCTCCAAAATTGGGGTGCCAAGTTTACCGCGAGTTGCAAGTTTTCCAGCTATGGTTTCGTATGACACCTTTGTCAAATTCTCAGAACTACATAGGGACAATTCGATTTTATACAAGAAGCATCAACTTATAATTTTATGATTTTGGACTAGCCAAGCTCATAGGCTGCAAGTTTGGTAGGAAATAGAAAAGAAATGAAATGGAGACATGTCACTCTTATTGTAAAAAAATAGGTAGTGAAATGAGGATCATGGAAGTAGGTGTGATAGAGCCTATGTCATTGCCATATTGATTGGGAGATGGTGTGATGGAATGGCAGAAGATGATGCCTGATCCATAGAGAACACTATAGGGGAAAGCAGTTGTATACTTAATGATGATTGATCAATAACATAAACATGACAAAATTATGGATCTATCAGTTACATAATCTATAAATATTAGAAAATGACTGTGAGTGATGCGTGTTGTTAATAGCATCATTTAATCTTTATGATTTGTCAATCTAGGGCAGTGTCCAAGGCTATATACGAAAGAATGTTTAAGCAGGTTGGAGATCAGCTCATTCAGACAATAGACTTTTATTGGTGAAACAGGTTTTGTTGGGGGTTTTAGGTCACTTCTAATCCTATTTTGCATAAAATGAAACTAATTATTTGCAAGAATTGAAAACTACTTCTAACACCTGAAATTGAAACCTAACTGCTGTTGCAAGAAATGAAATTGCAGGAATGTAAATGCTGCTGAATTGAAACCTAGTGTACACTTGCAAAATTGAAATGACAGAATTGAAGTGCTGCTTGGAAAGGAAACGCGTGCTAAAAACAACTGTCAGTTCCTGCTGCAGGAGGTTTTCAGGCTTCTGCTGCAGTGGCTGACAATAAAATAAAAGCTGCTAAAAGACTTGATAAAAATTGCTAAAACATGAAAAACAGGGAAAAACAGAGGAATAACTGGTTGATGCTACTTAATCACTGACACACACAATTGCTACACAAAAACATAACTGAAAACATAAAAACATCACATTGATTCAAAACAAGGGTTAGTAATCAACAAGAAATAACAATGGACAAGCATCCTGCTAAATCTGCTGCAGCAAAGTTTATCAGAAGAACCTGTCACCGGTTTGTCCTCCTTCCAGGCCTGAAAGTGGCCCTTGCTTCCTGATCCAGAAGAAGGTGGGAAAGTGCTGTTAACTACTTAGAATTTACACTTGCTCATAAACAAATGTTTGAATGAAAAGACTGCACTTTTATTGATTGAAACAATACATTACAATACTACAGGAAAATCCTGCCATTGGCTGCAAATGTGTTACAGCATCTATTTCCTATTAGCTATTGCTTGTTTAACATCTACTAGCTCAACCAATAAGGGAGCTCTATTATTTATACTACTCTATTACATTTATCTCCTGCTAAATATCCGTTGTGTTGTTGCTTAACAGTGATTTGCTAACAGTTCTGAAACTGACTTATTCCAAACCAGGATAGAAACTACTACAGTGACGTTCATTGGTCCTAGGGATGCGTCTTCAGTGGTGGGAGTGAGTTGGAAAACGTTAGAAATAGTCTTGTACACCT
The DNA here is from genome assembly GCA_028583015.1 of Wollemia nobilis. Lineage (NCBI taxonomy): Eukaryota > Viridiplantae > Streptophyta > Pinopsida > Araucariales > Araucariaceae > Wollemia > Wollemia nobilis. Next base: position 7,363,807 of record JAQPPZ010016467.1, on the reverse strand, counting down.
GTCTCCATATCAAGATATCCTTTCCCTACCGAATTGGGCGCTATATTCTCCATTTGGTTAAAACTGACGTCTTTTCCCCTCATTCCGAAGCTTCTTCGGAATGTCCAGCCGTGCAACCTCTTTATGCTCAGGTGCGAGTCCAGCCGTGCAACCTCTTTATGCTCAGGTGCGATAAAAATGGCCAACAAAGCGGATAGGATGTCTGCGCTATCCCTCAGAAGATGATTCCAATAGGTTTCACACGCTTTGGTTGACAAATTCCAAGCCATGCCATTTATTGGCAGCTGGCTGAAATTTGTATGGCTAATTTCTGCATTTTCCAGATTTGCTGCACAGTCACAAGAATTTGGCGCTCTTTTGCAATTTAAACCAATTAGAAGGCGGACAAGGCATTTAAAATACCATTATGGAGGGATATGCTTTAACATATATCATTCTGCTACTTAAATTACACATTTTATTCACTATGTATTCAAACAGAAACAGTGCAGAAAATGCAGAAAAATGTTAAAATATGGTAATATGCTCCTAAACATTTTAATCATGCAAACATTAATATATAATGCATTCAAACCATCTAAATTAACATAAATAACATAACATAGGGTTCATAAGGCAGTTTATGATAATCCAAAACATGTCATAAATGAGGCAATTACTGGCCTCATCAGTGAGCATTGTACTTTGAGATGTTGAGTTCAATTAAAAAAAAGGTAAAAGTACCCAAATGGAGTGTGTGCATCTAGAGGATTGGGTGCACAGACCTGGTAGCTATGGCTTATATTGTGAGCTTTAGACATTAATTCATTGCGTCCTTTGGCCAAGAAGGTCAATGTGGACAACCTAATGGAAAACCACCCATGAATAGAAGGCAAATTACTCAAAATTCATTTTTTTTAGCTGAGGATATTTGCATGGTTGGATGATCTCTGATGATTTATGATTGTAATATAGAACATGGTGGAGATTTTGTTTCTCTCTCTTTGTGGGAAAGGTGTATGTGCAAGCGCAAAATGAACTCAAAGGCAGTTTGCAAGAGTTTCCTGATACTCAAAAATTTAAATTCCTATAAAAAAGGAGGTTGAAAAAGAAATGCAATATCATGGAGGAAATAGGCAGAAGTTGGAGAAAACTTACAAATCTAAAACGGAATAAGCTATACTACCACAAGAATGGTAAACAAACAACATTGCAATTCTGTGGATAAAATAGGCAGAATTCATATAAACTAATAGAATTTAAGATGGGATAAGCTAGCTAGTATGAGAAATGATAATCAAATAAAGCTCTTTAAAGTAGAGAGATCTATATTTGGATGTTCGGTGGATAAAATAGGCAGAACTCATATGAACTAATAGAATCTAAGGTGGGATAAGCTAGCTAGTATGAGAAATGATAATCAAATAAAGCTCTTTAAAGTAGAGAGATCTATATTTGGCTATTGTAATAGAATGTGAGTAATGAAAGCAAAACAAAACATAAATAAATGACAAGAAAAACACTATATAGGAGTATGCTCAATGAGAATGGTTGGTTAAATATCATGCACTTCTGGAGAACTTGTCATTCCCAGGTTATAAGGTGCATCCAGAAACAGGTTCTGGAGTGTGCACTCAGAATCTTAATTTCTACATAAGAACAGTGCAATAATTTGAATACAATCTCCCCGTTTTGGTTCTAATGGATTGTTATGTTTTGATTCTTTACTTTCATTCTCTTATGTACTGATCTTTTTATTTGTTGCCCCCCAACCTTTGTGATACATTGTTTTTGTTGAGTAGTTAAACTGATGTTTATGCATTTTATTGCATTTCTCAGTCACTGTTGATTAAGGATTTTTTGCTTTTCCAGAAGATGCACATGTCACATTTTCCAAGACCCCAGTCTGGAACTCTGGGTTCTCAAATTCCTGGAATGTCTCAAGCTGGGAGTAGTGTGGCATCAGGTACAATTCCACACCAGCAGTGGATGCCATCTTCAGGCAAGCAAATGCATCAACCTAGCTTGCCTTCCTCACCTTTTCCGTCTCAACTTAAGCAGCAAAATGCACAACAGAGGCCCTATGTTCAAACACAGCAGCAATCACATACCTTGACACCACAGCAGCAGCAGATGCAGGAACAACAATCGCAACAATTTCAGCAGCAACGGATGCCACAATCTGTGCATGGCTCATCACAACAGCAGCAGATGTCTAGAACAGCAGGACTGACACCTCAAAAAACCTCCGTACCCTCAGGACCACCCTCAACTGTTCCACCTACCTCAGGCAATGGAGCCCCAGCTGGAAATACTGATCAACCAACTGAAACAAGTAATAAGATCCTTGAGAAGAGAAGCATCCAAGATTTACTTGCCCAGGTGCATAACTAATTATAATATTATTATTATATAGTTCTGCACTAACTGGTAGCAAAGTAGCATATGTTGGATTTCTGAAATAGTTATCTTGCTCATTGTAACATAAATGGAGGTTTTAGTAGGGCTAAGTGAAATTTGCATTCACAAAATTTGGCCTAGAAGTAAGTTTATTCATCATTGCAAGCTATTGTTACTTCCTTTTCTTCATTTCTGGGGTTTAGTGCTTATGTTATGCAAAACTGTTCCAATTTCTACCTAGGGATATTAAGAGAGCCTACCTTTTATCTACAAAAGATGTTAATCATTTGATTTAGTTTTTGTTTTTTAATGGGTGCAGATTGACCCTCATGAGAAGCTTGACCCTGAAGTCGAAGACATTATGATAGAGATAGCAGAGGATTTCCTTGATAAAGTAAGGTCTCATATAAGTTTTTCTTAATCTATATTCTGACAACTTTATGGTGCTTTTTAATTATTCTTATGAAAAGTCATCAGAGCTCATGAGTTTTGAACATGGGATATTTTTATGGTAGGCACCCATGCCCACCACTACTCCATAGCCTCATAGACAAAAAGGTCAAGAGCATTTATTTATTTATTATTATTTTTAATGAATTTGAGCAATGACATAGCTCAACCTTGTATCTAATTCCTTTGACTGTCCCTTTCTAATGTTTCCATTGCCCATGAGATTATTGTGCAACCTATTAATCATATCTTTTCATAGTCTGATGGCAACCTATTAAATGTTTCTTCACAGTTAAGGCCTTCTTTTTGCGCATAGCCTTTGACTACAAGTCATGCCTTGTATTTATCAATACTGCCATCTGATTTATATTTGATTTTGAAAATCCATTTGCGTCCGATAGCCTTCTTCCTTGGTGGAAGATCAACAAGCTCCCAAGTCTTGTTCTTCATTAATGCTTGATATTCAGTATTCATAGCATTCTTCTGAGAATTAGACTGAAAAGCTTCATGCACTGTGGATGCTTCAATCATTAGGGCCATATTTACCTTGTTACGAGCCATGCTGCATGTCCTTGGCCCTATGGTAGATGAGTTTGGAACTCCATCTATCCCCAAGGCTCTTATTGTGCTAATATACCACGGGTATTTTCCATGTGTGATGTGGCGGAGCAGATTGGTACACATCATCATTGTTTTCCCTGGTAATTTCCTCATTAGCATCTACTTCATCTTCACCACTTTGAAGTATTATTGGAACAGAGTTGGATGAAGATTCCTGTGGAGAGGATGAGAGTGACTTATCTTCATCAAAGATGACATCACGACTAATTTATAGTTTTTTGGTAGGTAGATCAAATAATCTATAGGCTTTCGATTCTTCATTGTAGCCTAATAAAATGTTGACAAGGCTTCTCATCCAATTTTTGTCTCTTCTCCTTTGGAATGTGCATATATGTTGTATAGCCAAACACACGAAGATGAGAGATTGATGGTTTATGTCTGGTCCATGCTTCTTTTGGAGTGACGTGATCAAGAGATGCAATGGGGCCACGATTAAGTAGATTGCAGTAGGTGCTGCTTCTGCCCAAAAAAGAGGGTCCAAGTTGAGAATTCTTCAGCATGCAACAGACCATTTCCATGATGGTTCTATTTTTGCATTCAACAACACCATTTTGCTGTGGTGTGTAAGTAGTTGACAATTGTTGATGAATGCCATGTTTTTCAGGAAAGCTGAAAACTCATTACTGTTAAACTCTCCTCCTCAATCTGAGCGGAGGACATGGATCTGACATTTGTGATTGTCTCAACTTGAGCCTTAAATTGTTTGAAATAGAAAAAGGCTTGATATTTGTTTTACAAAAAGAATACCCACATTTTGGGAGTATGATCATCAACAAAATGCTGAAAAATATCTAGAGCCATGATTTTGCAAAGATTGGTATGTACCAAATCGAGAGGCCCTTTGGCTCGAGATTCTGAAGAACCAAATGGAGCTTGGCGTTGCTTTCCAAGTAAGCAACAAGCACAAATTTGAGTAGATTTATGCAAAGAATGAAGGCCTCTGACCGTGTTTTTATTTTGGAGTGCAATAAGATGGCCAAAACTTAGATGACCATATCGTTGATGCTAGAGTGATGCAGAAATATTAGAGTTGACAATTAATGCTAGATTGTCATAATGGATTTTATGAAGCTCAAACAATTTCCTATTCCTTTGCCATATGCAATAATCAAGATTTTGTCACGAATGAGACATACCTTGGATCCCTATCGTTCGTCAAACTCAACCTTCAAATTGTGATTGATCGACGAAGAGTAGATTCTTAGTGAGTCCTAGAACATACAATACTTCTATTATCTTGCATTTGTGAGATCCAAGCTGCAATTTGACATCATTTATGCTTTTGATGTCATAGATGTGTTATTCCCTAGAGAGACCTTTCTTGTATGACTAGAACAGTCTAGAGTTTGGAACCAATCTTTCCGACCGGTCATGTTTGGATGCTCTAGAATCGACACACCAAACATCATTGGCCTGACTTATTTGAGCATGTGCAACAAATACATGCTCTCTTCTGAGTGATCATTTTCTTCTTCTCAGAGTGGTTGTCTTAGGCAACATACTATGTTGTTGACACATCTTTTTCCAATTTGGAATCTTCTTAACCGTTGGCGACTTCTTCTATTGCAGATGCATTTGCTTAAGAAGAGGACCCATTTGTGAAGGGATTGTGCCAACATTCCTTCAATGTGTGACCATTATTACCATATAGTTCACATGTCTTTTGCGTGCAAAAATTGTTTCTTTGATGTTGGAAGCGATGTTGAGGTCGTGTGCCTCTCCCCTTTTGATTTGAAAGAACTTGATCTTCATCTTGCTGTGCTATATGAGCGGTCTCTACTTTTTGGAGTAGATTCACCGACTTTTCAAATGTTTGTGTCTGTTCAGTGACATTCAAAGTTGTCACAAACAAGTTATACTGTGAAGGGAGAGATCTCAAAATAATGGGAACAAGTGTCATCATAAACTTTTGCTCCCAAAGCTTGTAACGATGTACACAACTATAGATAGGCAAATTGATATGTCTGAATTTAATGAATAAGTTTTGATATTTTGTAGTTGTACGCAAAGTGTTTGACGAAATGTGTGTACATATATTTAATAATGTTATAAAGTGGCAATTTAATATTGTACGTAATAATAGGATGTTAAGTCATGTATGTCGGTAAAGTCATAAGTTAGTTTGTCCTGTAGTGGGAAATGTCATGTAAATGCAAGTTAAATGCAAGTGAAATGTAATTTAGGGAAATGATGAGGTGTCAGGTAGTTGGAGGGTGTAACTAATTTCTGGGTGTACAAATAAGCTCTCCCCTCATTCATTTGGGAGGATGTTAGTGGATGGATAGCATGTTGGAGGAGCATTGGTATGTGTGAGAGAAGGCTGGTGCATATGTGCGTATGGCATGATGTAGTCAAGTCTTGTATGCAGTTATGAAGAGTATTTTGCATAGGGTTTGCAGACTGCAAATTGTAGTGCTGTAACCATATATGCCATTGTTAATACAGATATGTTCATTTATGTATCATTTGCTATTGTTGCTGTTGCTTTTTCAGTGCATTGTTTTGTGTATTGTTATTGCTGATGAAAAGTAAACATGTTAAATTTCATTTCTACATTTTGGATGAAATTACATTTGTATTACATTTCATTGCAGTCAGCCGTCAGGATGACGACAAATGTACAGTCAACCGTCAGGATGACAATATAACTGTCAGTCGTCAAGATGATGGCAGGGCTCGTTAACGTCAGTCAGACGACAGGATGAGTAGCCATCAGGATGATGATAAGGGAAGTGGCTATCAGTTAGACGATAGGATCAGTAGCCGTCAACAGGATGGCCTGACGTCAAGATGTCACCAGGGTCATTTGACGACAAGGTGCTATCAGATGGATATTCAAACGACAGACTGTCCTACAAACCCAGTGCAACAGTTGACGAAAGGTGTTCAAGCAAGGTTTTCTGATGACCCTGGTGACAACGTATTGACGTCAGGCCATCCTGTTGACGGCTACTCATCCTACCGTCTGTTTGATAGCCACTTCCCTTGTCGTCATCTTGACGGCTACTCATCTTGTCATCTGACTACCTTGTTTGTCGACGAGGAATGTTTGGCACTGAAGCAATTGCAAGTGGAGATGCCCGATGGTGTGCGAGACGAAAGTTCGACATCAATGCAAATGAAATATGACATGCCCAACAATGTGCGAGACGGGAGTTCGACATTCGGGAAACTGTAGATTAGTGTGGTCGATGGTGAGCGGGACAAGAGTCCGACATTGGAGCAAATGTAGGTTGGAACATTTCATAGTAAAAGACCGAGAGTACAACAAAAGAGCAATTGCAAGGTGATGCGCGTCAGGCTTTGCGTAAGTCAAGGTTAAGTCAACTTGTGGAACCGAAGGCCAATTTGGGCATATCATGTAAGTGTCCATTATTTCATGGCGAATCAAGAGAAGACCCAGTAAGGCATTGGAGAATTTGTTGCATGATGTGGAAAGCGACTGGGCAAAATAATGAAGCAAATTGGAGGTGGTTGTTTCTTGCGACATTTCGTGGATTTGCAATGGATTGGTACATGTATTTCCATGAGGACAAGAACCCAGACATGGGAAGAGTTGCATGATGCATGGAAAGCGACTGGGCAAAATAACGAAGCAGATTGGAGGTGGTTGTTTCTTGCGACATTTCGTGGATTCGCAATGGATTGGTACATGTATTTCCATGAGGACAAGAACCCAGACATGGGAAGAGTTGCATGATGCATTTGTGCAAGAATTTCGATTGTTTGACAATGATGATGCAATCATTGTTGAAATCTATAGACTGAAATAGGGTGAGAACGAGTCTGTTTGTTTCTATAATAGGAAGTTGCGTGGGCTGTTTGACCATTTGAAGGAAAGACCAATTAGATGCATTGAAGAGGAGATGGTTCATATATGGACTTCTTCCTACGTCTCGGAAAAATATGAGGATGGTCCCTCCGACATCATACAAAGGCTTTGAAATATGCCTTGATTTGGGGAAGTGATGCAAAAACATCATCGAAGTATTAGCATCATGTTAATACCGATGAATGTGACCTTGAAGATGAAAGTGATTTGGATATTGAGAATGATTCAGACGTTGAGAGATGATTTTGGGGAGGAGAGTAGTTTATCGCTAAAGTATTGGGGTCAAGTAATCAAGGAAGGAAGCGACTTCGAAGAGACAAACGATGCTTACAAGACGAGTATGTGTTAGCATATTTCATAGTTTATTACATTATTATGTTAGCGCATATTACATAGTTTTATTATGCACACTTTAAGGTAGTTAGGGAGGGGCAGTTCGTTCTAGGAATTGCAATTCAGTTTGATTTTAGTTTGGTTCGTTGGGCTGCATGTAATATATTTCACATCATTCTAATTCATGAGGTAATGCTCATTTCACCCTTATGGTATTAGAGCAAACTCGCGATCATTTGGGCACAGGAGGAGAAGGGCGTGTTCTACAAGGCTTGTTTCCCGAGGCACAGTTAGGGCACAAATCCCGAGCACGGGACCCCTGAACTAAAGGCATTCTACATGTGGTTCGAGGCAGTTTTCACGCGGATCAAGATAGAGCGCTGACATGGATTGCTGATTGGGTGGTTAACGCGATGGCTTATGTGGCGGGTGAAGTGTCAACCCAGCTGGCGATGGTGAGGTGGCTGTTTGTGATTGGTCCACATGGCGCATTCCTGTTTCACTGTTCTCATCGGCAAAAAGGGGTGACAAAACTCCAGATTGCCCGAAGGCAATCAAATACAACATTGTGTGCGATCAGTTTTATCCCACTGCAATTGCAGCGATCTGCTGCATGTGGAATAACTATCCCCAATTTTTTTATCTTTTCTTTTCTGGTGTAGAAGCATTCAATACAAAGGCCGTTTGCCTTTGTTCTCATCCAGAGCACTAGCCGGATTGGTTGACCGCACAGTGTGAAGACGTTGGGCCATCGGGAGGTCGAGGGTTCAAACCCCACCCAGCGACAAAACACACAACGCAAATTTTGTTTTTTGTTTTCAGTGACGTGGTGGTTCAGAAGTTTTCAAATACTCGGGGCTATTCCTTTGGTTTCGTCGGCGGCCGTGGCCAAGACGGTTGGGCGGAGAACGCTAAGGCGCTAAGCAAGTGGTCGTGATTTCAAATACCGCAAAGTCAATTTTTTTTTCTTCCAAAGGCGGTGAAGGTATTTTTTTTAATACCTTAGGTTATTTTTTTTGCAACTAAAACCTAACCAAGAAAGAAAGGAGTATTATTTTTTTGCAACAATTTAAGAACATTAGTGCATTTTTTTTCCACATGGAGGGATAAGAAACCAAGATTTGCACTTTGTTTCTTTTGCAAACTGAAAGGGTCATCAATTTCTTCACACCTTGTTTATTTTGCAAACAAAAGGGGGGACAAACCAGCATTATTTTTTTGCAAAATTCTAACACAAGGGGGGAAATTGTTGAATTGTGAATATCATATTTTTGCAAATATAAAATCAAATTTCTTGCAAAAATTATTGTAACAAAAGGTGCATTTTCGATTGCATTCGACACCTTAAAATTGGCATTGTAAAATAGGTGCATTTTTGGTGGAATCCGACACCTATATTTAAAATTTGTGGGCACTTGTGATTGTATATTGCATTTAATTTCCTATTTTTTGCATTTACATCATAAGTTAAAATTCAAAAGCAAAGAAAGACCCCAAATTTTAAACCTATTTGTGCAATTTATTGCACAACAGTGTTCGGTATATACGGTACCTCTGGCCCACACTTACAGGTAAAGTTGTCGTGCTTTGGGCTACTGTATCTAACGCCTAACATAGCTGCAACAACGACGTCTGAGCTATTGTTCTCTATAAATCATCGGGGAGAAATAAGGAAAGCCAATTTTCTTTTGATATTCACTCCATCATATACCCTAATTCATTCTTATTGCTTGGCTTAATCTCCTCCAACTCATCATCCTTTTTTGGAAGGGTTTTGAGGCAGGTGCCATCAATTTGAGTGAATTCCCTTTCACGTACTCTTTGTAGTATATAGAAAGGGGGACCATTTTGGTGAGATAAGGAACCTTCACAATGGCCTCTGTTCACAAATATCTTTCAGATTCACAGTTGCTCAAAGGTTCCAATTTTGCTCCATGGAAAACAAAGATGAGAGCCATTCTTCAGGTTGAAGATTTGTGGGATGTAGTGATTGGCACTACAAAACGTCCCGGTACACCAGGTACATATCAGGATGAATATGATAAAAAGGATAAAAGGTCCCTCATGTTTATCATACTTGCTACTACTGATGAGATACAACCTCACATTTGTGATGCTAAAACTGGTAAAGATGCTTGGGATGCATTAGTTACCATATATGAAGGGAAGAATCAGTCCACCATTCTTAACCTTCAATCTCAACTTCATACTCTTAGTATGAAGTCTGGTGAATCAGTAGAACTGTTCCTATGCAGAGTGGTAGAATTGAAAGCCAAGTTGAATGCTTTGGGAGAAAAAGTAGAGGATATGCTCTTGACTTCAGTCATTTTGAGAGCTTTGCCAGATTCCTACAAGATGTTGATCACATCCCTTCAAGTGTCCATGAGACAAGTTACTTTTGTGGAGTTGGTAAATTTGCTTCAAACTGAGGAGGCAAATCAACTTCAAAGAGATGAAGTGATAGATAATGCACTTTACTCAAAACAGGGGTCCAGAAGATAGGGTAACTTTCAGAAGGGAGGATCTTCTTCCAAAGGTTCCAAAGGGAAGGAACCTCAACAGAAAGAAAAGAAATATTGCAAGATTTGTGATATGGATAACCATGACACCAACAGGTGTTGGTTTAAGAATAAACAACCCCATGACCAAGATCAAAAGAAAAAGGGCAAGGGCAAATACAAACCACAAAAGAAGAATAAGCAACCCAAGGGAAATGTTGCTTATGAGGAATCAGACTCAGACTATGAGAGGGCACACAAGGTGCTCATGACTCACACAACTTCTCAGCAAAAGGATCCTGTGTGGTATATTGATTCCGGCGCCAGTAAACACATGACTGGTGATAAATCGTGGTTTGAGACATTTGAGGCTAAGGAAGGCAAACCAGTTACAATAGTTGATGATAAGACCTACCGAGTCTAGGGTGAAGGAGATGTTTTCGTCACTCTTCCAGATGGACAATGTCAGATTGAGAAAGTTCTCTATGTTCCAGGATTGGCAAACAATTTGTTGTCAGTACCTCAGATCTTGGATAAAAACATGGTTGTTGATTTCAGAGTTGAGGATGGAAAGAAGCGATGCTTCATCACCAGGAAGGGAAAGCATGTTGCAACAGGTTCCTACAAGCATGGCTTGTTTACTTTAGATGCCATTTCTACGCCTCATGTTGCCATGGTGGTAAACACAAAGGAGGCCACTTCTCTTTGGCACAAGAGATATGGGCATCTAAGTTCAGGATATTTACTTGAGTTAAGTAAATATGAGATGGTGAAAGGTCTTCCCAACCTTTCATCCACTTTGCCAGTTTGCTCGGATTGCTTAGCAGGGAAGCAACATCGAGTACCTTTTGAGTTGAGCTCTTCAAGAGCCAAAAGACCTTTGGAGTTGGTACACACCGATCTGTGCGGTCCTATGCCAAACAGTTATGGGGGAAAGAGGTATTTTCAGTTGTTTGTTGATGACTACTCACGGAAGATGTGGGTTTTCTTTCTACAACTGAAGTCAGAGGCCTTTCTGTATTTTCAGCAGTTCAAGAAAAGTGTTGAGAAGGAAGCAGGATGTTCTATTAAGACCCTCCGCTCAGATCGAGGGGGAATATACCTCAAAAGAATTTTCCACATTTCTTAGTTCACATGGGATTAAGAGGCAACTTACAACAGCCTATACTCCTCAACAAAATGGAGTTTCTGAGAGGAGGAATCGTTCCATCACGGAAATGGTTCGTTGTATGCTTACAGGGGCACATCTTGAGCAACAGTATTGGGCAGAAGCTGTCAGTACAACAACGTACCTCTTGAATAGAGCACCCACAAAAGCTCTTAAGGGAATGACTCCACAAGAATCATGGAGTGGTAGAAAACCCTCCATTTCTCATCTAAGGATTTTTGGGTGTAAGGCATTCATGCACATTCCAAAACAGAAGAGAAAGAAGTTAGATGAGAAAACCTTGCAGTGTATTTTTCTTGGTTATGATGAGCATTCCAAGGGATATCGGTTGATAGATCCTAAAACCAAGAAAACTCACATAAGTAGAGATGTGGTATTTGATGAAGCTTTCACATCAGATGACACATCTTCAGCTGTATACCTGGATGAAGAGGAGCCTAAGAAAGAGACTCCACCCCCACATAAAAAGGTTCCAAAATGGTATACTAGCACAATGAGAGATTCAAAACTGACTACACCTCCAGATCTAACTCTAGATCGACCTTGTACACGTAGTATGACTCAGCAGATGAGAGCAGAAGCATCAACTTCAGAGGTTGATGAGCTTTACCACCAATTTGATGAACTTTCTGTAGATGCAGAGGAAGATAGAGAAGAAGATATGGATGTGGATGATGAAAGGGTTTATATGACTTCATTGGATGAGGATGAACCTACCTCAGTTCAAGATGCACTTAGTGAGCCTCAGTGGAAGGCTGCTATGGATGCAGAACATATGTCTCTCATGAAAAATAACACTTGGAAGCTAGTTGATCTGCCTTCAGGAAAGAAGCCCATTGGCTGCAAATGGGTATACAAAGTGAAGTATAAGGCAGATGGAACGATAGATAAGCATAAGGCCCGCCTTGTTGCAAAGGGCTATGCACAGAAAGAAGGCATTGACTATGAAGAGACTTTTGCACCCACAGCTAGAATGACTACCATTCGTGTACTTTGTGCTATGGTAGCTTAGTTCGGATGGAAGCTACATCATATGGATGTCAAAAGTGCCTTCTTAAATGGTGATCTCAAGGAAGAAGTGTATATGACTCAGCCAGAAGGATTTGTGGTTGAAGGCCAAGAGCAAAAAGTTTGCAAATTGGTTAAATCCTTGTATGGGTTAAAACAAGCTCCACGAGCTTGGTACATAAAAATGGACAATCACCTATTGCAACATGGATTCAAGAGAAGTCCTTCGGATGCTAATCTCTATATCAAGAAAAATGGTTCTGATATAGTGATCTTAGTACTCTATGTTGATGATCTGATTATCACTGGCAGTTCAGAGAAATTGATAGATACAGTGAAAGATGACTTGAAAAAGTCATTTGAGATGATAGATCTAGGACTTCTTCATTATTGTCTTGGTTTAGAAGTGGCACAGAAGAAGAATCACATCAGAGTGACACAGAAAAAATATGCCAAGACATTAATTGAGAAATATCGCATGACTGATTGTAAGCCCAAAGCAACTCCAATGGAAACATGGTTTTTTTTTTTGGAAAAATTGAAAAAACTTGTATTAAAACAAAGATCAGTTACAAAAGGGAGAAGACCCTTCCCACCGATTACAAGGCGCGAAAACGCGACACAAACCACCTTTGACCGCAAAAAGTCAACAAGTCACGAAATCGCGACAGGTCGCGATATCGCGGCAACAAACCAACCAAGACCGCGACGGAGCGACATGTCGCGAAATCATGTCACGATTTCGCGACAGCTAACCCACCTTGGCCGCGACAAGGCAACAAGTCGCGATATCGCGACAACTAACCTTCCCTAGCCGCGACAGAGCAACATGTCGCGATATCGCGACAACTATCCTTCCCTAGCCGCAATAGAGCAACATGTCGCGATATCGCGACAACTATCCTTCCTCGGCCGCGACAGAGCAACATGTCACGAAATCGCGACAACTTTCCTCCAATGGCCGCGACGGCGCAACACGTCACGATATCGTGACAACTTTCCTCCCATGGCCGCGACGGCGCAACATGTCACGAAATCATGACAACTTTCCTCCGGAAACCGCGACGGCGCAACATGTCACGAAATCGCGACAGCTTCCCTCCAGTAGCCGCGACGGCGCAACATGTCGCGATATCGCGACAACTTTCCTCCAAAGGCCACGATGGCGAAACATGTCACGATATCACGACAACTTCCCTCCAAAGGCCGCGACGGCGCAACATGTCGCGATATCGCGACAGCTTCCCTCCAAAGGCCGCGACGGCGCAACATGTCACGATATCACGACAGTTTCCCTCCAAAGTCCGCGACGGCGCACCATGTCGCGATATCGCGATAACTTCCCTCCAAAGTCCGCGACGGCGCACCATGTCGCGATATCGCGACAGCTTTCCTCCAAAGTCCGCGACGGCGCAACATGTCGCGATATCGCGACAGCTTCCCTCCAAAGGCCGCGACGGCGCAACATGTCGCGATATCGCGACAGCTTCCCATCAAAGGCCGCGACGGTGCAACAGGTCGCGATATCGCGACAAAAACCACCCTTAGCATTTTCTTTGCTCATTGTCTCAAGGATCTTTCAAGGCCCTGCCTAATCACTTCATCCTCCAAAGGCATGTCACTGTGCAGCCGCACCCCTACCTCTTTCTCAAACACCCATCTTCGCAAGGAAATCGGCCGCTTTATTTAAATCTCTACTCACATAAACGGGGATCACATCATCTAATTCCCTCCATAGTTCCTTGATTTGAGAGACCAGAATCCGCAACCTCCATGCTTTCGAAGCAAAGTTCCTCATGCAATCTAGAGCGCCAACCATAATTTGAGAATCGATTCGAGAATTATCCTCCTGTGGCCCTGATTAACCGCCCATATGGAAGCAGATTTGATAGCAATGGCTTCTGCTTCATTGTTTGTGGCTCTTCCCAAACCTTGCAGTTCCCAATAGAGCACTGAACCAGCATGATCCCGACAAACTACACCAATTCCGGCACTGCCCGGATTGCCTTTTGCAGCACCATCAGTATTGATTTTGATCCAACCTTCTGGGGGTGGTTTCCAGCTAGCTCTGTCCTGTCTCTCGTGCTCTTCAGCTCCCTCTTCCAATGGCCCAGGACCAACCTGATTTTCCTCTTCAACCATAGATGGCAACAGTTTATGTGACTTTGCTCCAGATGACCTGCCAAACTCCATCTAGCGAGGAGAAAGTTTCTCTAAAAATACGGGCATTTCTCTCCAACCACACTTGCCACCAGATGAAAAGTAAGCCAAGCTCCCAACCAATTCGAAGAGCTTTAGATTTAAATCTACCCCTCTTCCATTTTTCCCAGATATTGGTCCGATTCAAATCACCATTAGCCTGAAGTTTATAGTGAGAGAACCACCGCTTCCAAATCTGGCGCGTGAAAGGGCACTCAAACATCAGGTGATCAGCTGTTTCCTCATTCTTGTGGCATAATACACACTGAGATGGACCGATGATTCCTCTACTTCTGAGATTGTCAAAAGTGAGAATTCCATTGTGCATAAACTGCCAGGCAAAGAAATTTACTTTCGGCCAGCCCTTGGAATGCCAAATCTTTCTCCAGTCCTGAACCGGAAATGAATGTGGGGGAGGCTCTGGGAGGATCTTGTCGTATCCGTCCTTCACTGTATATACACCAAGGTTCCCATAGCCCCAAGCTAATTCATCCTCCTCGTCTCTCCCTGTGAGAAACCTTTCTGTCAAGATTTTGGTCAAGATGGGTGCCACTCCGGAGGGATTGTAATTGGCCACTCCTCCAACCTCTTAAACTTCTTAAACTTATACTCCCCCATTTGGCTAGTGTTGAAATAACTTTCAATTTGGACCCAGCCCTTGGCTTCTATGGCGGATTTAATTGGTTGTAATTCGGGGTACGCAGCAATGATGGGTGGGTACTGGTCCCATGAATCAGTCCAGAAGCGTGCCTTCTCCCCTCTCCCCACTTTCCAAAACAATTGGTCTTTAATAACCTGAGATCCAAGCTTGAGAGCCTCGCCACACTAAGGATCCAAGTACCATCCGTAGGGAAACGGCCCACCTCATTGGGGTGAACATGACCCAAATATTTACTGGTTAGGATTCTACTGAATAAGGAGGTAGGCTGGGAAATCCACCTCCAGTACAGTTTTCCAGCCAAAGCTTTGTTATTAAGCTTGGAGCTTCTCAGTCCCAACCCTCCTTTTTCCTTGGGCTGGGTAACTTTATCCCAACCAACCAAGGCCCATTTCCTCTCCCCTTTTGCTCCTTCCCATAAAAATCTTCTAGCCATTTTGTCCAGCTCTTTCCATATAGTATGTGGGGCAGCCAGGATAGAGAATTTATAAATTGGCATGGCCTGAATGACCGACTGTAAGAAAGTTAATCTACCCCCATAGCTTAACCATTTATGAGACCAATGATTCATTCTATCTTTGATACCATCCAAAAGATCCTTCCATATATCAATTTTTAATTTTTTGAAATGCAAAGGAACTCCCAAGTAAACTATTGGAAGAGAAGTCCTTGTGAATCCCAAGATCTCTATAACTCTGTCCCGTAGCCTTTGGTCAAGATTGAAAAAGACCACTTTGGATTTTTTATCATTGATGACCTGGTTTGAAGCCCTAAGGTAGACATTAAGAGTATCTCTCGATTCCTCTAGCTTCCCCGAAGCTGGCCACTCCAACCAATCCCGTATCGTCCACAAACCGTAAGTGAGTCAAAATTTCCTCACCCACCTTGATACCGTTAGCAGGCCTTGATGTCTTCTCCTCAAGAAAAGTCTACCTAATCCTTCAGCCAAAATGAGGAAAAGATAGGGAGAGCAAGGGTCTCCTTGACGAAGACCACGAGTGGCTCCAAAAGGTTGCGAGGGAAGACCCTTGATTAGAACAGAATAAGAAGGCGTAGAAACACAACTCATGACCCAATCTGCCATCATCTTTGATGGGAAACTCCACTCCACCCTATCATAAGCCTTGGACATATCCAGCTTTAATGAACATTCCTTTATTACCAGATTTTTGCATTGTATGGATTGCCTCCCGAGCGAGAACCACCCCATCCAAGATCTGTCTACCCTCTACAAAACCCCCTTGCTCTGAGGAGATGATGTTATGAAGGAGAGGTTTTAGCCGTTCAGCCATTATCTTTGTGATTATTTTATAAATCACGTTGCATAAGGCAATAGGTCTAAAATCATAGATATGAGCCCCCTCCTCCCCTTTTGGAATTAAAGTGATGAAGGTATGATTTATTGCCTTAAGCATTCTTTTATTAGTTCTGGACTCCTCTCGTGACAACCAAAACATCCTCCTCCACAAGTATCCCAAAAGGCCTGAAAAAACTCAATAGGAAAGCCATCTGGACCTCGGAGATTTGCCGATGCTCATTCCAAAGACCACATTCTTCAGTTCATCTCCATCAATGGGTCTAAGAAGGGTCTGATTTTCTTCTTCAGAGATAACAGAGGGTATGACATCAATAACTTCATTCTGAGCCTCAACATCTTGCTCCATACTTTCCTTAAAAAGTTTAGAAAAATAATCCATTGAGTGGGAATGCATACCAGGAAGAGTATCAAAGGAGTGTCCATTCTCATCTTGAAGGGCTTCCATGTTATTCATCTGTCTCCTAGCACAAGCTGATCGATGGAAAAATTTGGTATTTCTATCACCTTCTAATAACCAAGTGTTTCTTGCTCTCTGTTTCCAGTAAGTCTCCTCTTGGTTATCAATGTCCTCCACCGCTTTGCGCAAGGCATCATCCTCGGTTTTGAGCTGCTCAGTAATTGTTCCTTCCCTAAAGAGTTTTTGAACCTCATCCCATCTGGCCACCAAGGGAGCTCTTTGGAGCTGGAAATCTGACTTATTAGCTTGCCTCCATTGTTTCAGTTGAACTTTGACAAAATGAAGCTGTTTGTGGAATCTAAACATTGCTGTCCCAAAAGGTAGACGGCCTTCTTCCCACCACTGCGGAATTTTCTTTCGAAGATCCTCCTTTTGTAACCAAAAATTCTCAAATTTAAAAGGTTTGTGATGCTGCCCTGTCATAGTCCCTCCCTCCAACAAAATGGGAAAGTGATCTGAAACTGGGCCCTCCAAAATCTGGAATTTAGTGTTCCACTTTACAAATGCCTCCTCTGAGACCAGAAAATGGTCTAGCTTTACCTTCCCGCTATGTGGCTCCCTCCTCTTGTTAGTCCAAGTAAAGTAGGTTCCAGGGGCCTTTAACATCCACTAAGTGAAAGGCCCGGACTTGGGCAATCGAAGCCGATCCCCCGGATCCAAAATTGGGGTTCCACCTTCCCGATCTCGAGCAGATAATTTAGCATTAAAATCCCCAAGCAATAATCCAGTCTAAATCTTCCCTTGAGGACCTCATGTTATGTACAACTTTCCATTGGAGCCTCTGGCCATCAAGGTTTTGGGCCCCATAAAAATTTGTGATTAAGACATGTTCAGCTGTGACATTATTCCTAAAATGAGATGTGAGAACACCCCTCCAAGCTATATGTTCTATTGCAGTCCATTCCATAGGGTTCCAAAAAGTAACAATCCCCCCTGAGGCACCTTGGGCAGCCACATCCATATGACCAGCGCCCCTCCAGATTCTATTAACTGTTTTACACATAAGATCTAAAGACATTTTTGTCTCCTGGATAAGCAAAAAGTCTGTTCTACATTTTCCTAAGAGTCTTTGAACAACAGATTGATGGGTTCTACTGTTTAAACCCCTAACATTCCAAGATTGAATAATCATTGAAAACCTTGAGAGCAGTAAGAGTCAATTGTCCTCACCGATCCTCCAGTGATCAGCCTTGTCTCCTTGAACTCGCTAGCAGGTCCTTATTTGATTTTCTGCCCGCTCCTTGAGAGTTGCTATTTTTGGATCTCTTTTCCACCCGAGTTATCCCTAGGGCTGGCCTTTCTCTGTTCTTTTTTGCAATTCCCATGCTGACATCCTTAATTACCGGCTGCGCTTGGGAGTGCACTATCGCTGCCCCTGCATTCTCTGGCTGCGGTAACTCAGTGGACTCAATCACCTGTTCTAAGACAGGGGGAGATGAAGGAGAAGCATGAGTGTGGATGTTATTGTCCTCAATATTCCCATCCACTCCTTCCATGACTTGATCCTCTTGATCCACTAGTGTCTTAAAAATTTCATATCTATTGGCTGGCTTGAGTTGTGATTGCTCCTTACCATTTTTCTTTTGCTTTCTCCTTCTTTTGGGTCTGTTCAAAGCCATCTTTCTCGAACATCATTACCCTGAGGAGTATTGGATGGTTCTTTGGCAAGATTAGACTTACCCTCTCTGGGGCGATTTGGCATTCCAAGCGGGGCCTCCGTTTTTGTGTTCAAAATATTTGGACAAAACCGGGCCAAATGCCCATGTTTGTGGCAAACTCTGCATCTGAAGGGCAGAGCCTCATAATCTAACCGTTGGATCCAAGATATTCCTGCCAGCTCAAGTTCCACCTCCGCCGGTAGAGGCTGGCTAATATCCATTTCCACGCAAATTCTTGCAAAGACAGCTGTGTTACCTTCTATGGTGTCCTTGGAGACGCCCAGATGTCTACCGAGGGAGTTACCGATCATTTCTAGAACCTGCTCACCCCAAAACTCCATTGGAAGAGCGTACAACCGGATCCAAACCGGGACAGCCGTGGGTTCAATACGAGGATCGAAACCCACTCTCCAGGGTTGAACAAATAACCCTGCCGGACCGTGGTTCCTCTTTTCTGATTCAAACGCCCTGTTTCTATCGGCTAGAGAAGAAAAACTAACAATGAAATACCCGTTACTAATAAACCATAAGGAGTACTCACCATGAGGCTCCCAGTTCTGTCTCGACCTGGTATGCAAGAAATTCATGGTAGGTCGGATACCCATGAATTTACAGATCAGATCATGGTTAGCTCTGTATATGATTGTGTCTTCGACCATCTTTGGTTCGATGACAATCTTGGGTCTGGAGGCGGATTGTGGGAGGCATCCATTAACTCGATGTGCTGTTGAACTCTTGCCAGCGTTCTTGAAGAGCGTATGAAGAGTATTTCTCTGAGCTTCGTCATTAGAAGACGAAGAATTTTCTTTTAGCAATTCAGCGTAAGAGCTCTTTCTCCCAGAGAGAGGTTCTGGAGGAGACCCCATTGGGCCCTCCTGGGGCAGCAGACGTTCCTTCAGATCCACAATATCCAGAAAAACACTACGGCAACCCACCTGATGCCCTGGATTTTCCTTCGCTCCACAAACCCTAGAACATTGCCTGTCGCCTGCTCAGAAAATTTCCCGCCAAATCGCCAGAGCTCCAACTTTCAACTAACTCCCAATGGAAACATGGTTACAATTATCCCGATATGATAATCTCCACAGGTAGATGGTACTCTCTATCGCTAGTTGATTGGGAGTCTCATATATCTGACCAATACCAGGCCAGACATCAGTTTTGCTGTGAGTTATCTTTCGAGGTTCATGCAAGAACCTAAGGTTAGTCATTGGAAAACAACGAAACGAGTTCTTCATTATGTCCGTGGCAGTACAAAATATGGCCTGGACTTGCAAGGTTACACGGACTTAGATTATGCCGGGTCATTTGATGATAGGAAATCCAATTTTGGATATATTTTTCATCTTGGCTCCGGTCCTGTCTCTTGGCACAGTAAAAAGCAGCAGATGGTTACTTTATCATCTACAGAGGTAGAATATCGTGCAGCATGTGGAGCAGTCTGATATGGTTATGTCGCATTCTAGCAAGTATGGGTCTTCCTAAGAAACTTCCAATTCACTTGTTTTGCGACAACCAAGGTGTTTTGAAGCTTGTCAAGAATCCAGTGTTTCATGAACGCACCAAACATTGACACTCAATGTCATTTCATTCGAGATGAAGTTCCAAAACACAATATACAGATCTAGTACATTCCCACTGATGAACAGGTTGCGGATATTTTCACGAAGGTACTTGCCCGTGTCAAATTTGAGTTGTTTCACAACACTCTTTGTATTTCCAAATAATGTAATAAGGGGGGATGTTAGCATATATCATAGTTTATTACATTATTATGTTAGCGCATATTACATAGTTTTATTATGCGCACTCTAAGGTAGTTAGGGTAGGGGCAGTTCGTTCTAGGAACTGCAATTCAGTTTGATTTTAGTTTGGTTCGTTGGGCTGCATGTAATATATTTCACACCATTCTAATTCATGAGGTAATGCTCATTTCACCTTTAGTATGACTTAGTGAATGCAAGATCATCACTATAGGTATATGCAACACCAAGAGAGATTGTACAAAGGAGGGATGCCACTGATGAAGCAGTTTGTGCCAATCGTCGTAGAACTCGCAAACGGAGAATTCAGTATGATAGTGAGGGTAGTCCTATTGTGCAATGTTTGCAATGCCAATTGTGGGGGCACTTTGCTTGTGAATGGCCAAGTGCTGTAAAGTGAGATGAACTAGTGATTCATCGAGAGTTTGAAGAGTCGGAGAAGAGTTATTGCATTCGAGTAAGCGAACCTGCTTGAGATAGTGAACTTGATGAGCTTGATTCAAATTGAGCAAGTGAATTTGATCTCAATTGAAGAAGTAGAAATCCCGCAAGTCATTGAAACTGCGTAGGAAGGAGTTGCAGAGTGTCGTCAGGAGGTTGGTCCGTTGGCAAAGTGTAGTCTGCAAGAAGACCGTCAGGACGATAGGACGACAAAATGCCATCTGGAAGACAACCAGACGTCAAAGTGTTGTCAAGAGGGGGATAAAATGACAGGGTGTAATCAACAAGGCTAGACGGTATAATCAGTCAAGTCACTAGACAGACGAATGTAGTCAGCAAGGAGAAGGCCAGACGACAAGGTGTTGTCAGGACAAAATCCAGACAACAGGGTTGTGTCACAAGGCTGGTTAGACGGATGAGGCTAGGACGGATGGAGACTGTAGTCATATAATGGAGGAGGAGCAAGTGTCGTCTAAGCTATTGTCACAGATGTCGACAAGGAAGGAATTGTCATGCCTGGAGCCGACATTTGGTAATGATTCTAAGCCATCCATCAGGTCATAGTCTGTTTGTCAGACTAATTCCTCATTCGTCTGTCTGAAGCGATCAGTCATCCGTCTGAGACGATCAGTCATTCGTTTGAAGCGATCAGTCATCCGTCTGAGACGATCAATCATCCGTCTGAAGCGATCAATTATCAATCATCCGTCTAAAGCGATCAGTCATCAATCATAACCTGATTAGTTATAGTTTGATCCATCATAACCTGAACCGTCATAGCCTGATCTGTCATAGCTTGATCCGTCATAGACTAAGTCGTCAGGGATTGTCGTCATGGATGTTGCCGTCAGAGGACCTGTCGTCAGAGAAGTTTGAGAAAGTGTTGTCAGCAATGTCGTCGTATGAGGCAATGCAGTCAGAGGAGTTGTCCGAAGTGCCATCTGAAGAGGGAGATGTCTGTTAGAGGTTGACAAGTAGTCAGTTGGATCAAGAGAGTAGTGCAGTGGAGCTGAGGGGAAGCTTTTTCAATGGGTCGAGTGAAGGCTCCCAACATGTTGAGGAGGAGAAAAATTTAGGGTACGCACGAAGGGCGTTGCCCCTCGACCCTGCAAGGGACGTTGTCCCTTGACCTTGCAAGGGGGCTCCTACCCCCTTGACCCTCACAACATGTGGCGACAGGCATTGCTCATCATGTTGATGATGCTGTTCATCTTGATCATGTTAGTCATGAAGGTCATATTCATCATGTTGGCTATGTTGGTCATGTTGTTCAAGCTGATGATGTGGTTGATTGCAAAAAGTGAAGTGAACAATCAGAGCATAATGGTCATATTGATCCAGTTGATGTTACAATTGATTGCAGCCAGTGGAGTGCACAATCAAAAACCAAGGTGTTGCGAGCAGTCTAAAGTGAAGTCTGTTGCCAAAGATGTATGGAACAGGAGAAAATAAAAGGAGCACAACAAGAGATTCTATTATGTTTAGTGCTTCAATTCCCAATGTTTAGCTCATCTGTCGTCAAGGATGCCAACTAGTTTAGAGGAGGGGATAGATGTAGATAGACAAATTGATGTCTGAATTTAATGAATAAGTTTTGGTATTTTATGTTATTTTGTAGTTGTACGCAAAGTGTTTGAGGAAATGTGTGTACATATATTTAATAATGTTATAAACTGGCAATGTAATATTGTATGTAATAATAGGATGTTAAGTCATGTATGTCGGTAAAGTCATAAGTTATAAGTTAGTTTGTCTTGTAGTGGGAAATGTCATGTAAATGCAAGTTAAATGCAAGTGAAATGTAATTTAGGGAAATGATGAGGTGTTAGGTAGTTGGAGGGTGTAACTAATTTCTGGGTGTATAAATAAGCCCTTCCCTCATTTATTTAGGAGGATGTTAGTGGATGGATAGCATGTTGGAGGAGCATTGGTGTGTGTGAGAGAAGGCTGATGCATATGTGCGTAGGACATGGTGCAGTCAAGTCTTGTATGCAGTCATGAAGAGTATTTTGTATAGGGTTTGCAGACTGCAGATTGTAATGCTGTAACCATATATGCCATTGTTAATACAAATCTGTTCATTCATGTATCATCTACTATTGCTGTTGCTATTTCTGTGCATTGTTTTGTGTATTGTTATTGCTAATGACTGCATATTTGTAGAATTATTTAAGTAGAAATGAAATTGTGTATAAGCATGTTAAATTTCATATCTACAACAGCTTTGCAACTCTCCTTAAGGACTCGAGTTTTTGTCCATTCTTCATTTTCAAGTAATGAAGTTGGCTTTGAAGGAACAAGATTTGGTTCTTGTTCTTTGCCACAAATATTGTTTGGAGCTTGTCCCATGCGTCTTTAGTTGTGGTCGAGTTGTGAAGGTATGGTTTTACTTCATTAGCAACATCAAACATGATGATCAACCAAGCCTTTCTATTTGCTTTGTTGAATTTTATCTGTTCTTAATCATCTGTGTCAAGACAAGTAATGGACTTGTCTACAACTTCTAGCACTTCCTCAAACTCAAGTTGAGTTTTGAGTTTGGTTTTCCAAGTAGAGTAATTATTCCCTAGCAATAGTTGGGAATCGAGCAATATGAACTTTGGTGCACCACTAGCCATATTAAACCTTCACAAATTTGGAAAAATTTCAATTCCATTGAATTGGCCATGAAAATTGCTTTCCAACGAGTATATATAAGACTATACTCATAAATTGTTTGATGCCTTGAATTGTTATTTCGGGCAAAAAAATAGATAGAGGGGAATCTTGCTTCAACCAGAATCTTTAGGAATATTCCGACGCTTTAAAATATTATGACTTATATTCACCTGCATCCAATAACAAGGAGAAAAGAAAAAAATATGGGCTTTAATGAGCCCTCCCACGATTGATGTGGGATAATTTAGAAAGAATTTTGATTGGTCGTTGACGGCCAAAGACGTGTGCCACGTGACATTTGGTTTGGAAGCTTATAGGCAAGATAATGAAATCGATCTCAAGGAAACTGTGGTATGTTTGAAGTAGGGGTTTTCTCGATCTGGAGAGGTCAATTCAACAAGATTTGTTGATGCACTACTTCTGCAAATCGTGGATGGAAACCGTGGCAACTCACATTGTGACCACCATGCATTTTACTGCTGCATGCTTCGATGTCTCATGTCGGTTGACGTAGTTTGATTCGATTGGATGTTCTGATGAAGCATGGCC
The DNA here is from genome assembly GCA_028583015.1 of Wollemia nobilis. Classification (NCBI taxonomy): domain Eukaryota; kingdom Viridiplantae; phylum Streptophyta; class Pinopsida; order Araucariales; family Araucariaceae; genus Wollemia; species Wollemia nobilis. The sequence continues at coordinate 7,339,817 of JAQPPZ010016467.1, read as the reverse complement.
AAGAATTGTTTTCGCTTGACTTTCAACAATCACTTTGGTAGCTTCGTTAGATGTGGAATGATTTAAGGATGAGAACACGTCCAACGGTTTAAAGATGATATTCCACCGTATAGTGCGAATATGTCGAAGATTCTTGCTAAGTCACATTTGATTTTTGCAATGGGATTCAGAATAATGAAGCACCTCTAAGTGATTTTAAGATGGATCTGCCGCACACAATATCTCCCATGAAAGCGACGATGGATGAATTTCCAAAGTGTTATAGGTGCAGACAAGATGGCCGGATTGCCTTCCTAATACTGGGGCACCAGGTGAGATAGTGGGGGATCCGCTTCCAAGGCACAAGTCATGTCAAGATGGTGAAGGATTGTCTTGTAGAGTGTTGGCGACATCGTCGTGGTGGTTGCTTGGCCCCAAAAATTGAAATAGCAGCCAACTGATCGTGGCGAACTTGGCTCGTGGCCGTTGTGTGCCCGAGGGGGTTAGGTATTATCTCCGGATGGAGAGTTGTGTTTGCTAATGCAAACAGGGCCGGTGTCGGCTCAAATTGACAAGCTTACGAAGAGCCTGGTCCACAGGTAACCTTCTTGACCTGTGAGTTGTTCTCTTTTAGAGTCTCCAATTTAGTAATGGAGTGCTTTTGCAGCCTCTCCGTGTTGAAACTAGAGGAGGATGGATTAGGAGACTTGGCTCTTTGTTCAGCTTGCATTGATACCACTGATATTGCAAATGCTTTGATGTTTTGCTTTATTGATATGAAAATATTTATACAAAGCCTTAGCCCAATTTGGCATAACAACCTCCAAATAAAGACAACTATCCTTAACTAATACAAACACATAGACCTTGTGATGGGTGGTTGTAACCACTCCTTATCACCCTAAATCAACTATGATGGTAATAATTCCTAACAAGCTGGATATTGATAAATGAATAAAAATTGGAAGGGTGTGGCAGCTCACCAAAGGGTGTCTTGGCCTCCTCCATCATGCCATACGTTGGCTACTAGCCAATTTTAATGTGGGTGCTGTTCTCTAGCATCTAACAATGGAAACACATGAGGTCAACCTCAAATGGTGACAAGCACCATTAAAGCCCTCATCCTTCTACTAGTGGATCTACATCGCTTGAAAGATGACAAAATGACCAAGCTGATGCAATGAACTCACTTCCATTTCAGCAATGTCGCAAATGTAATTGCAAAAAGAAAGGGACTGTGTGAAAGGTCATTGAAAGATCAAGCATTTGAGATCTTTAACGTTTTGTTCTTGGCATTTAATTCTGACCTGCAATCATCAACATAAAATATGGTGACACCGGATTTTGCACGAGACACGTCTGACTGAAGATAAAGCAAGGTAATTGGTAATATAAATACCAATTGTGTTGATCTGAAGCATTGCACATTACTCCATGGCACAACAGTTTTGCCATATACCTCCACACCTTTTGAACACAATAATTTCAGTTAATTCAGTAGTGATTTGTGCTCACTGGAGGACGAAGAATCTCATATCTTTGACATTGTTGGCATTCCTATGTAATTTTGGGGTGCTGGCTAGCCAATGCGAATTACCATTCTTGTTTTAGCATTCCCCTTCAAGGTTTGGCACACAGTTGTCATCTGCCTGCATTCCGTTGAGCACATTCAGTTAATTATTTCTCACCATGCACATCGTGTCCAATGGGCAGGAGCTGCAGAAAACGTGCGATGCATCAATTGAAGTGGCATCTTATTTCAAATCTTATGGATTACTCTCCAACAAACTATTAGATTGAGTTCTTTGATATTTTCATGCCTTTTCCTTTTTTGGAAGATAGAGTTATTTAGATTTGTAGAAGGAAACATCAGCACAACTCTTCTGCATGCACTAACAATGTTACGTCCAACTCCAAGCACTCAGCAAGTGCAAATTGGCAAGGACATTAATGCCAAGTTTACGTAGGAGAATTTTCATGCTTTATTTTAGGATTTCATATTGTTCTGTCTAGTGAATTGGTCCATGGATTCTTTTCCCCATGGTTTCAATAAAGATCACTAGAACATGGTTGGAGGGCGCCTCACATCCCACCTGTCAACGACCTTTGGTCTGAGTGGAGGGAATCCATACATGACACATGATCCCAAGGAAAGACTAGAATAACCATCCACAAAGTTCTTGATCTGCGAGGATTATAGGTCCACCCTTGGGTGTGAAACATTATCAGAGAAAGCACAAATTCTGAACAGGAAGAGGTCTATTCTTTTGTAAAGTATTCATTGTTTGCTGGTTACAATTGCCAGTGCAATAGTTATTCACAAGGACTTCGTCTTACTATTGGTGTATGAGGCCCAGTCTAACAAGATGTTGGATCCCCTCACAAACCTGTCCCACACGTATCTTGCTGACTTCACTCTCATACAGCCTCTATTGAAGCCTAATGCCGTCACATGCAAAATCATTTTCTGTTGCAAATGAGGCCTGCTTCTACCTCTATAAACGTTTTATGCTATAACTCGTGCTTGCTATTTTTTTGTTTGTTTGTGATTCATACATGTTTGGAAAGTAGATTCAAAGATCTTTCCAATGATATGTTGCATGCCCTATTTTAGTAAGCCACGATTGATGTTTATTTTATTGTTGAACATTACAAAGTGATTTCAGAATTGCAATATGTAATGCTGTTTTTGAGTCTTGACCTTGACTGCATCTGTAAACTTCAAACAGCTGTAACTTGCTCACTTGGAGTCACAATTTCCTGCATAACCACTTGTTTAAGAGGTTTGTTTTACAGGGTCAAAAATAGTGTTTCAAACCCATAGATCTTGGTATCGTTGTCAAGATCCAAAAAAGGCATCTTCGATCGTCATTGCCGAGGATGTAAGATTGACCAGTCTGAATTTTTATTCCTGGAAATCATGTGGAAGACCTATTATGGAGTAGAGGGCTGTATTGAATCACTATGGGCACAGAGACTGAAACTGAAGAAAGGAAGGACAAAGACATGTGGCTTAATCGAGCAGTTGAAGCTCGATGTTTGATCAGCATGTCATTGTCCAATGACCTCAAGTTTCACCTTGAAATCATTGATACTCCATAAGAAGCTTTGAAAAAGTTCAATGAACTATGGCAAATAAAATGTCATCCAAGGGCATCAATTGGAGAACCAGCTCATGACTCTTAGTGTAGAGGATTTTCCTTGCATTGAAGATTTCATTGCTAAAATCAACCAATTGTGTCTGCAACTGGGCTATTGCAAAATCAGAAGAATAGATGAGCAACTAATATGGCTTGTCCTCTCTAAACTGAAAGGACCTTATTCTGTCTTTGATTCTGTTCTCCTCATGATGCTTATAAGAAGCCAACTTTTGATAGTTTTTGTGAGCAACTAACTTTTGAACCGCATAACCTCCTACGCATTGGTGCTTTTTGAGAATCCAAGCTCAAGGAACAAAGCCTTGATAGCCAATGAAGAGAAAGGTGGAAAATAGCATTCCACACAACATTCCAAGCAACATTAAGGACGACAATTCTATACACCACATGGTAAGAGATAAAATTTTGGTTCATTTAAAGGGAACAAATTTACTTGTTCTTACTGCAGTATTCTAAGTCTATGATGAGTCATGCTGTCATAAGAAGATGGAAGCACTAGAAGCAGCATTTAAGAAGCACAACATCAAGTTGGATCCACCTTTTTCCTCTCAAGCAAGTAGAGGACATCCTCTTTTTGCCACTACTATATCTGACCCAGCGCCCATAAAAACTTGAGGTGTTTCTAACTTTTTTGATCGGTTGGATCCATCTGCTTGTATTTTTACAATGTCAGTTTTTGAAAATCCAATATTTGAGGCTAATGCATATGATGTAGCCTCATTTGATTCTGTCATCTCAGGTTCCCATCTTCTCAAAAGACCAATTCTGAACTTGATTCCTTTGAGAAATATGCAACAGGCATTGGAACAAATTTGCTTCGCCAAATGTGTTACAATGGTGGTGGTTGGAAAACATGGTCAAGGCATTGTTACACTAATTCAGCGTACATTTCATCCATCTCGAATAGCCCATTGGTTATGAAAATAGGACTTACTCATAGCATGATGACTGTTGTACTTCCTCTCAGTTTTTGTGCCACCAGCTCCCACACCATCCGGCATTTCAAGAGATAGAGAGCCTTCAGATGGGCATCTATGCTTTCCTTCCCGGACTTGATAAAATCATCCTTCATGGAGTCGTATCATTTTAGCACCAAAAACAAAGGTTGAGATTAATGAGTTCCATTCCAACAGTCAAGATTTCTTGTGGGTGGCTTGATCCACAATCAGAGCGATACTAGCGGCATACAGTGCATGTCTCTTACACATATATTGGGTCAGCAATCAGTTTTATTAGATAGTTATTTTGTACCTTTGTCAGACCTTCACTTGTGTTCCTTTTCTGTGAAGGAGTTTTCAATTAAGGGTGGACGATGTGTAATTCCTCCTACTTTTATTCCATGCTTTGTACTTTTTCCTTCCTCCCAAGTTAAGCTAAAAGGGGGTATGTTTGGCGTACCTGATTTTTTTGTTGTTTGTTATACCTACCAAGATTTGTTACAACCTTGTAATTGAGAGGTTAATGTATGGACAAATTTGGTTGAAACTAAATTTGCCTATCAACCAAAAATAATCCAAGCAGCTTTTAAGCTGAACTTCGAAGGAGTCGTCCTATAAATTCAAGGATGATTCATCATTTTTTCCATGGTCAGATTAATCAGTCTTTGACCTAGTCCTCTTTTTGAGAAGTCCTTGTAATTTTTGTTTTCCGAGCCATCATTTAAAATTTAGAAGTGGTACACTTTTGTACCCAAATCACTGTGTTATGCATGAGCTAGTTTCTGAGGCTGATCAATCCTGTGCATATGTGATATGGTACCAAAATTCGACAGTGTATTTGTGCATTTAGAGGCATGTGCTAGTTATTGTTTTCTGGTGCAAATTGAGGTTAGAGGAGCTGAAGCTTCAATGCATTGCCTCAATTATTGGCTCCAAATGGGCCTAATTAAAAATATTTTTCAGCCAATAGGATCATTACTAATAGGAAGAATATCATGAATCAAGCATGCAGCCTTTTTACGAGGGGGGAAATTGGAATCCCTGCACCATTTGGCTAGTGGGTATAAAGGAGACTGCCTCTGGGCTTGTATTCTTTTGTGTAAATCAATATAATTTTGAATTTCTATGGTGTACTTGTTTTAAGTATGGGCTTTCTTCTGATTACAATTAGTTCGTGCTGATCAACTGTGTATGTGTGCAAATATGCGTTTTGCACTATTTTTTATTTACATTTAACACATTATTTGTTCTATTGCTCAGCAGGTACTTCCTCATGCTTGTAGTATGACAAAACATCGGAAGTCAGAAATAGTAGAACCCAAGGATATACTGCTACCCTTAGGTATATATTCAGTTCAATCTCCGGTTGATGTTCTATCATACCTGATGGGGTTAGTTGTGCTGGTTCCTTAATTGAGTGTTTGTGACGTGATCTGTGTTTTATATTTTTACAGGGTAGTTGCTTTGGCCATAAGCATTCATTGTTTTATATTTATTTTTGTATTTTTTCTCTAAGTTCACTTTATAAACAGTAAATATTCGCTGCAGAAAGATATTGGCATATGACAGTTCCTGGCTTTGGTGGTGATGAATATAGGACTTACAAGAGGCCGGTAAGATCTCTGTTAGATTGCATTCATAGAGATGGCAGAAAGATGAATATATTTTGATTCGAAGTTATGATTATGAATATATGTATAGGAGCTGCAAATTGTAGGGGATTTATGGATAGTCGATTTAGCGAACTGGTAATGTCATGAATCATAGGAAGCAATGGTCTACTTATTGAAGGCCTTAGTGCTATGCAGGGCTCTTCTCGTTCTTTGCCAGGGCATAAAAATATTTCTCTCTGATGACGTGCCTTTTATTGATTGGTTGGGTGGATTGCATGCAGTCTGTGAACGAGAATCACAAGCAACGACTTGCTGTGGTATAACTCAGGCCTCCTCAAAATTCACTTTTTGTCCTCTCTTTGTAAGAACTTTGGGTTGGACTTGGAAGAAGTTCGATTATATTGGTCATTGTCATCCATATTTTGATCTAAGCATTTTTTCTCAGATTCGTAAGTCGGTTGCAACTTCACAAACGGGAACTGAAACAGGAAACACCAAGGGCAGTGCGGGGCAAGCTACTGGAAATGCTAGTGCTAAAGGTCCAGCTACAAAGGGATTACAAGAAGCACCTGCCACTGATTAACATTAAAAAAATATGCTAGTTGTGAGCTAAGGTGAGAGTGCATATATCAAGTCACATTACTCTGGAGTCGTCTTTAATATCAATGTTGTCCATCTTTGTTTCTCAAGCAGGACTCTAGAGGGCTTGTGAGCATTTGTTGGTCAACAGTTGTCTTGTGCAGCATCGGTGGATTTGAAACCTGTGAAGACAAAAAATTGTACTACCACCTTTTTACTGTAGCACAGGTCTACAGCATATTGCAAAAATCCATGGGTCACGTCATTCTTGAAAACAGTTTTTTGGAGTATAAATATAAATACAAATGTTCGTCTATGCTATGTTCTAATATTATGCGATAAGCAATTTTCCATGAAGAAGGGTACCAATATTGCACTTCTGAGACAAACATATAAATTGTAATTTTAAACCTTTCTTTCCTGGAAGGACAGAATACTTTAATTTGTCTCGTCTTGTCAACGTATCAATAATAGTTTCATATTGACAAATTGTGATTCCAGAGTCAGTAGTGTTTGTTTTTAATCTTTGTTTTATTAATGGAAGACTTAAAATTTGATTTGATATTTGGGTCAAATTGCATTATTCTGCAATTTTTATTGCCTCCTTGGTGTGGACGTTGGTATTGGAATAGATGTTCCACATTAGTTTGTAAATGATTCAAACAAGACCATATTGCTCTTGGGGCAATACATATCTATGGCCTCTGTTATAGTATATATATCTATAAACATTCATTGAAGCAACCTTCTTAACGGACCAGTATACTTTGATAAATCTTACAGGATGTTAAATCTACTCATCTCTGTTAGTAATATCAGCTGACCCAAAATACTGTAGAGAAGACAAAATCAATGGTAGATGCATTAGCAATAAGTATGATGTTAGGCCCTATTTCAAAAGAGGAGTCATTGGCATAATGAACTAGGAAGGTATCATAAATTTAATAACCGATGACATGATTGGAGAGACTGAATTGGAGGGGCTGCCAATATGGCTCAAAAATGCCCTCTTGATATGGATCAAGATATATCTTAAATATGTATTATCTATCATTCCATGGTTGAGGATGTTAAAGGAGCAAACATTTGCTCTATTAGCTAGTCCTTAAGGGTCAAGGATTAAGGTAATTTTTTATGTCATGGAACTGACCCAACACTGCTGGTTGGAGTATGGCACCCCCAAAGGGAACACTCCCACTCTTGTTTGTAGGATTCGAACAAGTGACCAAGCCTGATGTAAAACTGAACGTGACCATCTTGCCTACAACTTGGCAACATTTGCAAAAGCACATTTGTATGGTTTGTCTGCGTATGTATATAAGCAGCCACATGTATGATTTGTATTTTCATGGTGTAGCAGAGAAGTAAAGTTGAGAAAAAGCAGAGGGCTACTATCAGAGACAGATTTGGGGTTTGGTTACTTTCTCAAAGCCTGCCTTAACAGTGTTAGTTTTAAGCATTCTTCTTATGCAATGAATTGTATACAACAATATTTGGTGGCAATAAGAGGAAGGTGCGATTAGTGCACACAGCAATATTTGGTAGCAATGAGAGGAAGCTGCAATGAAGAGCATATAGTCATGCTTGGTGGCAGAAAGAGAGGACTAGGATAAAATGGTTGTAATAATGTCTATGAAAGTAGTCAATGGAACTCAACATAAAAAAAAACTGTTAAAAAGCCCTGTAGTTAACGCAAATTAAAAAAATATTAACAAACTAAATTAGAGACTAGATTGAAGTTCACTAAAGCTAAACTATTGTACAATATCTAATTAAATCCTTAAGGGCAAGATCTATGAATGGTTAAACCTTAACAGGTTGCAAATAATGATAGAGATGAGGGAACCATGTGAGATGATGGCATAGATTAGAAATTAAATCTAATGGAACTCAACGTAAAAAAGCTGTTACAAAGTAATTTAGTTACCAAAAAAACCAGACTAAATTAGAGAGTAAAGTTCACTCAAGCTAAACCACTGTACATATAATTACATCTTCAAGAGGTGGACCTCTAAATAGGTAAACCTTAAGAGGATGCAAATAGTGATATAGAGATAATGACAGAAGACACTATAGGTTGGAAACTAAATTCTTTGCTGTTAACTTTGAATGTTTTGTGAGAAAGTTTGAGTTGATACTTTGACAATATGATTATAGATAGTTTTATGTAAATTATTGCTGTTAAATGTTTTGTGAGAAAGTTTGAGTTGATACTTTGACAATATGTTTATAGATAGTTTTATGTAAATTAAAGCATTCATTAGATTATTTGAGAATAAGTTTGAAAAAATAAACTTATGAGGTGGTTTAGTATAAATTTATTTAACATATTTTATAGTTGATAATATAATTTCATTAAAATATAAAAATTTTAATTAAAATAAATATTTTGAAAAATAATTTTAATATTTGAAAAATAATCTTATTAAAATATTCTTATAATCTATTTCATTAAAGATATTTTAAACCATTTTAAAAAAATAATAAAGATAATTTTCCAATACTAATATGGTTTTGTGAATCATAGCTTATTAAACAAAACTATGATTTTGGGAATCCATGAAATATGAACTTAATGGTATGATATTGATCTGTAGCAACTAATTTTATTTTTGTTTTTTCCTATATATTCTTCATGTTTTGATGACTACAACTAATATAATATTAATATTTAATATTAACTAAACATTAAGGTGACAGATATTCATCTGTAGCAACTAATTTTATTTTTGTTTTTTCCTATATATTCTTCATGTTTTGATGGCTACAACTAATATAATATTAATATTTAATATTAACTAAACATTAAGGTGACACAAACCAAGAACTGAAAGCATAGAATATAAAATAATAGTAGGTAAAAGCTTCGTGTATTATTTTAAAATTTTGTTTATGTAGTGGCATGTTTTTGGGGTTTTATCTAGCAGATCTAAGTTCAAACCTGGGGTTGGAACTCTTTTCAAAAACTTGTGCTTTATCTTAAAATTTTTTCTAGTAAGGGATACACTGGTTGGTAGAGTGCTTGTCAATGGGCTATCTCTGTTCCTGTTCGATTTATTGGAGGGTCGGGGTCCTGTTGACTTCGTCTTCACCCAATGGGTTAGGGATTATGGAGGTTCTTAAACAGGACCACAGGTTAAAAAAGGAATAGGTCGATTGGTAACAATTGAGTGCTTGTTGGTGGACTGTTTCAATTCTATTCCCTAGAGCACTAGGGTTCCGTCTCCCAATTACATCATCACCACATAATGGTATTACAACAATTACAAGTAGTTAACTATTTAAGCATATATCTTTTGAAGAGATTTAAACCGGTTTCATTTAATCAATTAAACTAATACCATTTGATTAAATAAATTAATTAAGTAATTCTTAATAGAAAGAGGTGCAAAGAATTATAAATAATAATGGAAAAAAAAAATCTCATACTATGTATTAAAAAAAATAAAGAGATCGTGTTAAGTCAAAATTTTTTATAGATGCCGACAGGCAGTCGCCCTAGTGGCTAAGATGATGGTTGTTTCTTAAGTGATCTTGTGTTCAAACCCCTTGAGAGTGGTTGTAATAATAATATTATTAATGAAATAGGGAGATAGTACAATGATTCGTTTTGTTGAGTGTTTGCGAGTTTGAAGTTGGTAGTTTCAATCCCAAGCTCCTCCGAGCCCCCCTTGGAGTAAAAGTTTATTGAGGTGGGCTGGGGTATAATAATAACTTTCAAAATTTGAGACTGTATCCATGAAATAGAATAATTTTCCAAATTTAAAACCACAATAATAACTTTCAAAATTTAAAACTGTATCCATGAAATAGAATAATTTTCCAAATTTAAAACCACACCGACAAAAATAATTACCAATTCCCTATATAATAATAATAAAAAATATTATTTACAAGAAAGAGATCATGTTATGTTAATTGCTATTTTCTTAATAAACTTTTGTATAGTTAGTAAATAAGTAAGTTGATTAAAAATAAGTCATACTAAACAAAATGAGAATATTTAATACGCAGAAAGCATAAATCATAGTTGTTGTAGTGATAAAGAATGGAAGTCACGTTCTAAATGTTGTTCACATTGAAATTAACAAAGCTAAAAAGAACATTCAATATTTTTCTTTTAAAGAAAGAATATCGAACGTGTAAATTTTTTCTTTTTCTCATCATTGGTACTTTGTGTTTGATGTATGCGTTCATGGATAATGTTTTCCGTTGCAAGGCAATCCGTGTATTTTATCGTGAATCGGTTTGATAATTATTAGGACTCATGTTATTGTTATTTATAATTCATTTATCGTTGTTTGTGAAAGACAGCTTGTCTCAACAACTTAGCGACAACTAGTCTCAATAACTTGAGCTCACCTCGGTGATCTATTCATCTAATTTTATGTCCAAGGAAACTATCAAATTTGGGTGATGTGTTCATTTTATTCAACTCTATTTTAACTATTATGAATTTTTGCATAGTATTAGAGCAGGTGTGAAACTCCATTACTTGATTCAATAGTTTTGGTTTGTAGTACTTGTGTGGTATTTAATTATAGTTAAGCTTAGAGGTTGTGGATATTATATTAGGGTTTTAGATTAACATTGCTAGAGTTTTTATAACATTTTTTCATCTTTCATTATTCCTATAGCTAGAATGTTTAGAGAGATAAAGACTATGTTTTAAAGGATAAATAATTGTGCTAAACTTTAGGTGATTGCCTTAGTGCATGGAGAGATTCGGGGTAGAACCCATGCATTACATATTATTGGAAAGGGTAGGCTTTAGGAATAAAAAGAGTATTTACACAATATAGCATCAATTACACAATCAAAGGAGCATTTGCCTTCTTGATTATAAAGAATCACTCTACAAGTTGAATTGTCAAGAATTATATAAAAGCATTTACATTTTTAAAATTTATGAGAAACTTTGTTGGGTTCTAGTTTAGCATTTTGTGGAATTTTGTCATCTTGGAAAAGATTTTGTTAGGAAAATATTTTGAATTTGATTTTTTTTTTGAGAAGGGTAGAGTTTTGAAATATTCCTATGTGAATGAGAATATATGTTCAATTGATGGGTTGTTTATCAGTCTCTTAAAAGGGAAGACCATGATATAAGAGCATCCTTTTGTTTGAAGGTGAGGATGTGAAAAGTCACAACAAAGGGGGGACTTAAATTTTCCTCTCAAGAAAGTGCTAGGGCAACCTAGTCACCTTAGCCACCTTAAGCCACTCATCTTCATGAGGGTGGAGTTTGAATGTTGGTGTGGAACCTAGGCTGTGTTTGAGTAAAGTGCCCAACATGTGACTTTTTCATGCCCCCATGGTCCTGTGTGGAACCTAGGCGATATCAATGTAGCTAATTATATAAGGGGTCAATAATTTTATGAACTTCAAGGATGGATTCAATTCATTCAAATGTGATATCCATAGAACCATTCATGAAATACATAAGATATTTTATAAATCATTGAGCAAACCACCTCTTAGGAAGCCTGATTTGTTAAGCTTTGATATTAAAGTGCTCAATAGATTAGGTTAAGGGTTAGAGTGATCTATGCAAAATTTTGATAATTGGAGGACCAATTCATTCTATACAAAGATCATAAGATCTGTCCTCATTTAGATACATTCCATATGGACATGTATCAACGATGCATACCTTAAATTAAAATTTAGGTGGGGAAAACTAAGCACAACCGACCCTAAAAATATCAACTTTGAAAATTAGGGTTTTCTTAAGAGAAAACCCTAAAATGCAAAATCGTGCTCCATAAAAGACGGAGCCGTGACATCGCACCAACTAGACCCCTATGTGGTTTTAATGCATTTTGGAGGGTCAAACGAAGTCAAAATGGGTCATATCATATACCGTTGGAAATATCTTTTTGAGCCCAATCCAATGGTATAGGATTTAGGAGGAATGGATAAGATTTGGAAGGAGAAAAATAGGCTCAAATATGACCCTACTTTTCCAAGGAGAAAACAAGGGATCTAGGGAAAATTACTCACCTTAGTGGGTCAATTTTCCATGTCTACATTTTGCCTCCTCTTTGATGTATTTAAGGCCAAGTAAATGTATCAAAGAAATATGTAAACTCCTATGGGTAAGAAGACAACAAACACAGAAAAGGGGTGGCCATGTTTGGGCAAAAGGGTGAGACATTACTACCATTAATGCCTCTATGGCTAGGGTGCCCCCTCGAGTTTTGAAAGGAATGAAAATTCCTTAAGAAACTTGAAAAAGTAAGAAAGAAAAAGAAAACATAGAAACATGGAGAACAAAGCAAGCAAACAAACAATAGAGCAAAGAGCACTGGGTACAATATGAATCTAATGCAGCTAGTATGAAATGCATGGATGAATAGAAGAAAGGAAAGAAAGAAGAAGGGAAGAGAAGAGAAGAAGAAGAACAAGAAGAATCCAAAGGTCAACCATAGAAATTGAGAGAAGCTGATCAAGAACCCTGAATGAAGGGTGTTATGCCCAAAGAGAAGGTCCATATGTGGAGTGAAAACCCATTATGGGTGTAGTACTCGCTAAGATGGATAGATGGGCAAAATATGGAGCGTAACCTGCTATGGGTGATTGCTCAAATGATCAAATGATGGAGCGTAACCCGCTATGGATGATTGCTCGCTAGTGACTACTGTGGGGTGATTACCCACTAGGATGTATGTTGAGGCCTACTGAAATGGCCAAGGAGCTTATCCTATAATGGGGTGTTGAGCTCGTTGAGTCAAAAGAAGCGTAACCCGATAGGGGGAATATGCTATTGCTGATGTGAATGATGTATTAGCAAGTACTACCCGATAGGGGTGTAAAAAAATATATAGACCAAGTCATATGAGCATAACACAATGTGAGTGTGTGCATGTGCTAGAAGAAATAAGAGGAAGAAAATAAGGAGCAATGAACTATGCGTGTGTGCCCCCAACTTGAAGTTTCAACTAGTGAAAAGTCAAGAGGGAGGAAATGTGTAATCAAAGAAGAGAAGAATGTATATCCTTATCTGAACAAAGAAGACAAAGGAGAAATAAGAATCATGCAAAAATACAAGGACATACCAAAAGAGGATTGCATTCCTTGACTTGGAGGAGAAATGATGATCATTGTAAAACTTTCAAAGTCAAGGAATACAAGAAGAAGAGAGAAGAGAAGAAAGAGCAAAGGAAGCAAAGAAGAGAAGAAGGGATGAAAATGCATGGGCCCTAGGTTGGGGCTTCGCTAGGCATCAGAACCCTAGTGAAAGTGCAATGCATGTGAGCTATGACCTAACTAGGTATCATCACATGCCATTGTTGTGAATCCCCAGAAGCTATATGAACAAGCAGTCATGAGCAAGCAACAATGCAATTATGACAAGCAAAAGTGCAAGAAAATAGAATGTCAAGCAACCATGCAAAGTATGATAGGAAATCATGCAGTATGAGCAAGAAAATAGGTATGATGGAATGAGAATGCAAATGCATACCTAATTAATGATGGATTTTATTTTATTTTATGTTAAACAAGCAATCAAAATGATAGTCAACACATATTCTAATTGTGCCTCCTATCTTAACAAAAAGAACAGACATTCAAGGGACTGCTTCATCAAAGAAAAATCTAGAAGGCAAGCCATATCGATGATTATAATCATGGAGAGGCTCCTTCATAGCTCTTTCTTTGGCAGCCATAACATGATAATCTATACATTCTTGAACAAAACCATCATTCTTAATATAGGGAGGAGCAATCCCTAACTTTGCAAGATCTCTATGAGAAGCAAAATATTTATCATTAGAACACACAAAATTTATCATATTACAAAATAATATGTTAGAGGGATAAAGGGGATCCTTATCCTCATTACTCTGCTCCAAACCTTGATGAGATATATCCAGAAGAGGTTCTTGAAGAAACTGATTGTCTTGATCCCATGATGAATTGATTAGAGGTTCCTCACTCACTTTTAGATTGTTGAATTGCTCAGATTTTTGAGATGAGGAACTTGGAGAAATAGATGATGAAACTGAAGGACAAGCATTGAGACCAAACTGAGCTTGTTCAACCATTGAACAATATTCGAATGGATGAAGGTCGCCTGGAATGGTAATAACTTGTTCTTTAAATTTGAATTTCAAACATTGATGAAGAGTAGAAGGGATGGCCTTCATTGCATGGATCCAAGGACGTCCAAGAAGTAGATTAAAAGATGCAGGGCAAGGTACCACATAGAACAATGTATCTAAAGTTTTAGGTCCAACTTTGAGGGGAAGTGATATGGTGCCACAAGCTTCTTGGTACTCGTTGTTGAATGTTTTGATGATTGCATCAGATTTAGTTAAATCTTCCTCTTTTAATCCAAACTTTTGGATAAATTGATATGTGCATAAATTGAGGGAAGAACCATTATCAATCATAACCCTTTTGATAAAGGTTTCCCCAATAAATGCAGTAATGTAGAGAGAAGAATCCCTACATAGGTCTGAGGAAGAAATATCGTCATCCGAGAATGTGATGTGATGTGTCCCAAGAAAGCTTACAACATTGGCCATATCACTAGGGGAAATATCTGGAGGGATAGATTGTTGTTTTAGAACATTTATTAAGGCTTCTCCATGAGTAGGAGAATTTTGCAAAAGTTCTAAGAGGGAAATATTTGTTGAAAAACTCATCTCTTGTTGAGACCGTTGGATCTGTCGATTCTGCACCTGCTGTTTTGAAGTAGTTGTTACCATACCAACCGTTTGGTTATCATAATGATGTGGTACATTTTTACAAGATACTTGATTAACTACCTATTGTCCTTGCTTAGGTATATTCTGGTTGGTAGTGGACTTTTGTTGACTATTTGAAGATTGAGAATTTCTTACATCAAGATGTCCTGCATCAATTAAATCTTGAACCACATGTTTCAACTTCTTACAAGAATTTGTCCAATGTCCTTCTACTCTATGATATGCACAATGTTGTCCTACCTTGTACCAACTAGCTGTAGTATCTGGTTGCCTTATAGGAGGTAACTCAATTGCATTGGCTTCCAAAAGTTGCTTTAGGACTTCTTCCATAGGTATGCCAAGTCTTGTGAAATTCCTTTGTGGAGGTTTTTGAAGTATTATATTTTGTAGGTTGTTAACAACATTATTAATAGGTCTACTATCCATTACACCATCACCTACCACATCCTTATTCTTATACTGTGACTGAATGGTTTTATCTTCTTTCACCTTGAGTTGTCCTCTTCTGATAAGAGCATGTTCTACTTTTCTTGCTAACTCAATTGCTTGATCAAAATATGTGATGATTGTAGTTTCTAATGCATAAGATATATGTTCTTGTAAATTACTAATGAATATATCAAGCATATATTTCTGAGACATAAGTTGTCTTAATCGACCAACTAAACTTCTCCAATGAGCTAAGAATTCTAAAAAAATTTCTTCTTTACTTTGCTTTAAATCATATAGGTCTCTCATTGTCACTTCCTTTTCAATGTAAGCACTAAATTGATGAACAAACATCTCTGCAGTCTTCTCAAAGCTCTTTAAAGAATAGTTGGGCAACCGATAATACCATTCTAATGCAATGCCAACAAGACTCTTAGGAAACATCTTTAGTAATAACATATCATCATAGATGAGATCATGACAAGTTGTTCTAAATCTTCTTAGATGCTCAATCGGATCTTCTGTACCCTTATATATAGGTAAAACCGGCATGGAAAAATGCTTAGGATAAGGCCTAGTAGCAACCATAGGGTCTAGGGGTTGATTGCACATCTCTTTATAACTGTAAGTAAAACTAGAAGGCTGAATCATCTCCACTTTTGAAACCAATTGTTTTACCATATTTGCCAAATTCTGAACTTCTGGATTACTATTGTGCAATACCCCTAGATTCCCTAAGGTAGGGGTATAGGTAGGTTGTTGAAAAGGCACTTGGCTTAAGTTGGAGGTATTGATACTATTGTGATATGTGATACCTTTCTGGAGAGGATAACTAACATTTGGTGGAATAGAGGCAAAAGTGTTGAGATTAGCAGATTGAGAAGGAAATTGAAAATAATTTTGAGTGACACTACTGGTTGGATGAACTTGTGGACTTCTTCCAACATTGGTGGTTACAGTAGTGGCATAGGTTGGTTTATGGGCATGATTACCATGATTCAAAGATTCAAACAAAGGGTTATCATGAACAAGCCTAGGAGAGATGATTGGAGGAGGAAGAGGAGGCTCACCTCTTTCGAGTTGAGGTTCCTGTTCCATAGCCTTAAGTAAAGCCTCCTTATAGCGTTTCATGAAACCCAAAACATGATCAAATGATGTAAAGGTAAGGTTCCCATTGGGTCCCTTAGTAGGATAAAGGCTATTATCAATCTCCTCATTTTCCTCTTCTTCTAGATTATGATTTTCTCTATCAATTTGATCATTCTCTTGGAAAATCTCATCAAACCTCAAAGGCCTTTGCTCACTCCCAAGGTTGAAAGCCATTAGGAGAAGAGAAAAAGACTAGGGCAAAAAGGAAGGAACTAAAACCAATGAAGACAAAGCACAAGAAATTATGTTTTTAATGTTTTCTGATCTAACACACAAAATTAATGATCTTGATTAAAGTTTTAAAAGAAAAGGAGGTGTTCACGTCGGGTTCACCAAAGATGTAGAGGGGGAAAACTACCCTACCACGTACAATTCCCAAAAAGGCTAGATCTATAAAGATAGAAAGCCTTATGGGGTGAACCATGGGGGTATGTTGTTCTCTACACTCGGTGCTAGGGGGAAGGGTTCACCAGGAATGGTTTTAGGACTCACTCCAAGTCCTCAGGATTTTGAGAATAGTTTGATGTATTCATTTTAAAGAAATCACCTAAATTTGGCCTTTCTAGATCTATGCTATGAAAGATAAAGGACAATGCAAAAATATATAATGCAAGAATACAAGAGCTAACCCTAAGAATGATTCTTCCTTTGAATGCTCTTCTAACCTAGGGTTTTAAATAAACAATCTTTAAACAAGGGCTCAAGAAGAAATGCACAAACATAATTAACCCTAAGTGCACACTATATGTTGTTATATCTTTAAATACCTAAAAATTAATTAAATATATTTCCTTTTAAATTAGATCTAGGGTTTACAATAGAAATATAAAGCACTCAAAAAATAACCTAAAGATTAATCAGAACACTTAGCTTATCCGGTGGTTGATCCTTGCTTTTATCCTTTGATCCAATGCTATCAATAATTCATGTTCTTGCAAGATAACTTAAGAAACACTTGAAAAATATGATTAGCATTAGGGGGCCTACTTAGGCCACTATACAATAATGCTTGGAGGCACAACAATCAAGCCCCCTAGGTCCTTTTAGATGACCTTTGAAAATAGAAGTAAAAATTGACCTTTGGAAGATGAACAAGCATAACAGAATATAGCAGAATAGAATAATAAAATAGAGTACAAAATACCCTAATATGGCCTAAATGTAGTCTATAACATAGATCTAGGGTTTGGGGGTAGTAGATTACCCCCAAATGTGGTCTATGCGAAATCATGCCCTGTATGGAGCGATCGTGATATCACACGATGAAATCGCATCTAGTAGAACCTAGACGCGATTTCGTAGAAGCTAGGAGAAAACTTAAAAAATGTGAATTAATTGATGCGTAATCAAAAATATAATTAATATGTAAAGTATAGAAGAGCGAAAACAACCTGGCGGTAGTGAAGAAGCAAGCAAAAGGGATGGAGACCTCCAAGTAGTAGATTCCTCCTTAGGGCTTCAACACTTGTCCACCAAGAGTAGCAACACACAATCCAATGCAGTAAAAAACAAAGCTTCAATAGATCACACTTCACACTTGTGAGTTAGCTTGCTTGCGAAAGAAGAAGAAGAAGACCTCAAGAAAATAGAGCTTGAATAATAAATGTTATTATTGCTTGGTTGGAAACTTGCTTGATAAAAACTTGATTAAAACTTGGTGGGAGAAAATGAATTTCAAAACCCTCCTTATATAGTGGATTTGAAACAAGAATGGGTGGGAAAAACTAAGCACAACCGACCCTAAAAATATCAACTTTGAAAATTAGGGTTTTCTTAAGAGAAAACCCTAAAATGCAAAATCGCGCTCCATAAAAGACGGGTCGCGACATCGCACCAGCTAGACCCCCATGCGGTTTTAATGCATTTTGGAGGGTCAAACGGAGTCAAAATGGGTCATATCATATACCATTGGAAATCTCTTTTCAAGCCCAATCCAATGGTATAGGATTTAGGAGGAATGGATAAGATTTGGAAGGGGAAAAATAGGCTCAAATATGACCCTACTTTTCCAAGGAGAAAACAAGGGATCTAGGGAAAATTACTCACCTTAGTGGGTCAATTTTCTGTGTCTAAACTACCTTAGAAGAGTGATGGGACCCAGATAGGGGAACCTTCCACCTTTTAATAGGGGAGATGATAATGACCTTGGAGGATGTGTACCACATATTTTGATTACTAATGGAAGGTATTCCTATCCATGCAACCTTGGATAGAGAAGTGTTGATGGAGGTATATGGTGAGGAGTGGGAGATAGTGGATATGAAAAATGATAGGGTACAATACTTGGTAGAGTATGGGATGAGGAGGCTAACACCATGAAAATTGGTTGTGATGTTTTTTATATCCAATGTGATACTACCAGATTCTAATGGAGCTTAATTTCCATGGAATCTATTGAGATTTATGGTAGAGCTGATTGAGACACTAATAGTATATGCATGGGGACCAAGATTATTGACCCAATTGTACATTGAGTTGTATGAGGTGCAATGATGGAGGATGGGCTTGGATTACCACATATTATTGTAGGTTTGGGGGTGGGAGCACTTCATGATATGCCAACCAATGAGGTTACCATGTGAGTTGGAGGGGGAGGCAATGATTAAGTGACCCTATGTGTTGAGATGGTGACATGATAGGGAAGGACCATGAGGATGACCATGGAAGAAGGGTGGGGAGTACTATCAATAGATATGGGTAGAGCTAAGGCTAGAGGTAGTGAGATGGAGGCCATGGAGGGTAGGGCCCACATGGATAGAGGATGGGGTGCACTTGAGTTGGGTGTGGTGGATGAGATGGTTGATTGGTCGACATGGGATAGAGCATGAGCTGTTCTAGTTTTTCAAGGTGTTGTGATAGTTTAGTTTGTGATAGGGGGTTCTAGAGTCATCTCGTCATCTATAGGAGATAATGCAATGATGTAGCCTTATTGCTACCATAGATAGAGGTAGTTGAGGAGGAGGTGGATGAGGATATTAAGGTGGAAGATGTAGATGATGTTGAGATGACCCTAGAGTATGATGCATGGTGGGTGACACAACATTGGGAGCCCAAGAGGGTGATCCAGTGGTGTGAGCCTAGAGGAGCCAATAGAGAGGGTGGGTAATGAGGATGTCATAAGGGGTGAGGGAGGAATGAATGTGGTATTTGGAGCAAAGGATATGGAGGAGCTAGAGGAGCCACTAGTATGATGATGATGGGTAGATAGTGTGGGAGACCCACCTAGAGTGATGGAGGAGGAGGTAGAGCTCTGGGTAGAGTGAGATAGCTTATGAGTAGAGCTAGGGTGGATGGGAGCATGATTTTTAGAGGTGGAGTAATAATGGGCTTTGCTAGTGGTTGAGAGAGAGGAGTGGGTAGGAGGAAGAGAGGAGGATATGGGTGAGAGGGATAGGCCATGTAGGTACTAGGAAATATTTAAGAGGATATATTGGTAGTAATGATCAAGTAGGATGAGCTGTAATAGTAGGTAGAGATGGGGGTGGTTGAGAGGGAGGCTCTACATCACTAGCTAGATGTAGTGATGGTAGAGAGGGAGCACATGGTGGATGATATGGAAGAACTATGGATGACCAATGAGGCACTACAAGCTAAGTTGGAGCATGAGTAGAGGTAGTGATGACCTAGAGTAGGTATACTAGGGCCATGGCACAATGATGATTGGAGGTAGAGAGAGCCATGGATATGGAGGAGATCCTTATTAGGGAGGGATTGGATGTCCCTCTATGGTTGATATTGATAGGGTCACAATGGAGCCTAGCTAGTGGACCCTTAGGTATCATGGTGAGGCCATGGATGAGAGAGCCACCTACATCATGAGCTTTAGGTGCTAGATCCTCTTGAGGGGATGAGTGATAGGGATAATAAAGTGGTAGTAGATCGAGGTGAGAGGGGGTGATGAGACTAGTGATGGGTAGCCTTGAGGTTTGATATGGTGATGATGTGACTATAATTTTGTAGGCTTCTAGGCCATGATGATGTAGCCTATGGGCCTAACATTATTATGATGTATGATGATGTTTGTGATATGATATATATACATATTTTGTGTAAAATTATTGTGTGTTTGTGATGATGATGTGATGTGTTATGAATTTATGATGATGTATGATGTGAATTTATTAATGATGCATGGATAGATATAGTGATTGAAATGAGATGCATGTGATGATATTCATGATAGATGGTTATATTTATGAAATGATAAATGTGACTAATATGAAATGGAATGGTTATGAAATTATGAATGCAAGAAGATGTTATGATAAATGCATGTTTGATTATTGTTCAAAAATGCTTAACAACATATCACTCACTCATGAAGTGATTGATTAATCAAGGGCATCAACACAATGGTACTGACATAACTATAGAATGGAATGGAGTGAATGTGATACTATGGAAATAAGGAATAAATAAATTATAAGAACAAAGGTGGCATGACTTATCATTTTTCCTATCCTAGGAAAGGAAGGATCAACAAGTGCTTTCAGGAAGCTCAAACACCCTAGTGACATCAATCAAACTCATCTACTGATCAAATAAGTTCTTGAAGATACTAAGACCAACTAGGGGAGTCAAGTTGCTCAGAGACCAATGTGTGTGCAGTGATGTTCATTTTTAATTTTGAGTGAGGTAGGACTGACCAATTGTAACTCAAGCCATTATAAGCTAGCTCATCCATGAGTAGACATAGGTCTGTACAAAATAAGGTCGCTAATGTGATAGACATGTCACCATATGAGGGCATACTCCACTACTAGTTAAGCATCTATAGCCTTAATGGAGATAGCCCCATAATCCTTTAATGTTGCTCCACTACTATCCAAGCATCTATAGCCCTAGTGGAGACGTCTAAAATTCCCTAGGATCCATGATAATTGATACAATGCTATTTTTTTTGCTTCTTTATTTTCTTTTTTTGCAATATGGATCCTTGGGGTCAGATTATGGCATGATAGGATGAGTAAGGGAAATCATTTACTTTATGGCTTAAAGCTATGCATGGCTTCATCTTTCCTAGACTCAAAATATGATTAATATGTGAAATGTGCATGGTCCAAGAGAAAACTTGATGTAACCAGGAAGGCCTGTAGCACTCAAGGAATAAATGACTTTCAATGAAGGTTGATTGAGACACTAGGTATGGTTGAATGATCAAAAGAACCCAAATATTCTCCAAACCTATGAGAGGAAAGAGATAAAGCATGGTGAAATTATGAATGGTGGATATAGTGGATATGGTGAAAAAGTGCATATAAAGAGGTTAGATAACTATGACTATGAAGATACCCTTGATTAACACAACCAAAATCCTTTGTGATGATAGGTGTCAAACTTAATCGAACAATGATCAAAATAGCATTTAAGACAAAAATAAAAGTGCAAAATGAAGGTGTAATGAGTTGGTGGTGGCATGAAAAATGATATAGAAGGAACAAGAAAGAAAAGAGAGAAAGAATATGGAGAAAGAGAAAGAGGAGGAGGAACACACTAGTCCATGGTATGTAGTTACTCGAAGCATGATCGTACAATGAGGAGTGATGTGCAAGGAATGAGAAGAGAAATAAGGAGGAAAGAAAAATGAAAATGAGGATACAGGTGGTAAGTGGTTGATTGAAAAATGAAAAATGATTGTGACATGAGTGTGTTGTGTGTTTGATTTTCTTGATTTTGATTTTTTTGAATTTTTGATGATAGGCATGCCTCATTTTCATCCAACCATTCCACAATAACTTTTAGTGTCTTCATTGTAAGTGTGGCATCATGTGTTGGTGATATGTTCAATTTTCTCTTGTTAAGATGTTGGAGAATGGTTGGATAAAAATGAAGGATGATAGAGGAAAATCCTCTTTTATTTGATTTTTTATTTTTATATTTTTTTTATTTTTTAAAATTGATTATGTTATAGTGTGATAGTAGTTAGGCATTGAATGCATGCAAATGAAGAATACTCTCTTTAAGTGAGGTGGAAGATTCAAGTTTTGTTGATTCTCTTTAAGCATGAGATCACCAACTTGGAATTCTTATGGATGGATTTTATGATCATAGGCTCATTTGATTTAATCTTGGTAAATGTAAAGGTGCTCAAGAGCATTGATTCGATGTTCATCAAGAAGAGTGAGTTGATCGAGCCTAGCTTGATGAGTTGTGTCCTCATCCATGAATTCTTGCAAAGATATGTGTAGAGTTGGGATCTCGAGCTCAAGAGGTATGATGGCTTCGATACCATAAACTAAAGAGAATGATGTTGCACCTGTTGGCATGTGAATGCTAGTTTGATAAGCCCAAAGCGCCAAAGGGAGTTGAAGGTGCCAATATTTATGATTCTCTTGTACTATTTTCTTGAGAATGACATAAATAGTTTTATTGGTCACCTCAGCTTGTCCATTGCTCTAAGGGTAATAAGGTGTTGAGAAGCTATGTTGAATATGGTACTTGTTGCATAGTGCTTGAACATCCTTATTTTTGAATGGGGTCCCATTATCAAAAATGATTTTTGAAGGGATACCAAAATGATATATGATGTGTTAGAGTATAAACTCTATAATTCGAGGTCCTATCATATTGGTGAGAGGAATAGCCTCAACCCACTTGGTGAAGTATTCAATGGTAGTGATGATGAAGGTATGATTTCTCAAATATGGAGGGGAGATTTTCCCAACCAGATCTAGTCCCCATTGCGAGAATGGCCATAGGGCTTGAATGGGTTGCAAGGCTTGTGATGGAAGATGGGTCAAATTGGCATGATGTTGATATTTTTGATATTTCTTGATATATGTGCAACAATCATGTTCCATGGTGGGCCAATAGTAACCCATGCACAAAATGCACTTTGCGATGGCCATCCCACTAAAATGACCACCACATGTACCATCATGTGCTTGAGACACTACCCAATTGGCTTCTTATGGTTTGAGATAATGAAGGAGGACACCATCATAGCCATGATGATAAAGCACATCTCCTACTAGAGTGTATCAAGTTACTTTTTGCTTGAATATGCATTTAGCAGTGGGTGACAAGTTAAAAGGAAGGGTACCAAGTTTTAGAAAATCCTTGATTTACATGAAAATAATGTGGTAGGGTTTGACTTGAATTAGATGGATATCTCATTCATCATTAGATGACTCTTAGGAGATAGCCAATTTGGATAGCATAGTGATGTGAATGAGGGTAACATTATCGATGGGGTTCTATGGGATAAGGGACCCAAGAGAGGCCATTGTATCTACAAAATGATTAGATGACCTTGGTAAATATTCTATGTCATACCAATCAAAATTGATGAGTAACTTATCAATGATTTGCTTGTAGGCTTTTAGGATCTAGCATTTGCATTAGTAGACCCCCTTGACTTGATTGATAATGAGTTGGGAGTCACCTATGATGTGGATACATTTAATACACATTGCCACAATGGTCTGAAGACCTAAAATTAATACCTCATACTCTATATTATTGTTGGTATAGGGGAAGTCAAGCTTGAATGATGAAGGGATGGGAACCCCTTGAGGTGTGAAGAAAATAATTCCTACACCTCCCCCTTGTTCGCACTTAGACCCATCAAATAAAAGGGTGATATCAACTTCATCTTTAGGTTTGACATGCTCTTCAAGCTTAGTAATACTGAAGATAGAGTCATCTAGAAGCTCTATGATAAGAGGTTTATCATCTTGAAGAGGAGCTTCAGTGAGTTGGTCGGTGATGACCTGACCCTTTATGGATTTTTGGCTTATGAATTTGAGATCAAATTCTATTAATAAAATTATCCATTTTGTCATGTGGGTATTTGTGTAAGTGTGACTCATCATATACCATAGAGGATTCTCTCTGGCAATGACATACATTGTATGGTTGAGCATATAGTGGTAAAGCTTTTTGGTGGTAAAAACCATAGCAAGGTATAGCTTCTCCACATATGCATATCTTGTTTCATAACTCACCAAGGTATGACTAATGTAATAGATAGCCTACTCTCGATTGGCTTCATTATTTTGAGCCAACATGGTCCCTAAAGCAAAGTTAGTGGTAGATATGTATAGATGGAATGGGATGCCTGGTCTAGGTAGGGATAAAATTAGAGGGGAAGCAAGGTAATACTTGATAGCATCAAAAGCTTCTTGACACTCTATGGTCCATTGAAATGTGACCCCCTTTTGCAATAGATGATTGAATGGCTTGCATTTATCTAATAATTGAGTGATAAAGTGATGAATCACTTGAATCTTACCTTGCAAGCTATGAAGTTCTTTAAGGGTCATAGGGGGTTGCATTTTGATAATGGCCTTGACCTTATTAGGATCCACTTCAATGCCTCTCTTGGAGATTATGAACCCTAAAATTTTCCTTGAAGTGATGCCAAAGATGCACTTTTTGGGATTAAGTCACACGTTATGCTCAAGAAGGTGATCAAAAACTTTGCGTAAAATATCGATATGCCCATGGCACATTTTGGATTTGGCCAAGAGATCATCAATATAATATTCAATGATTTTATGCATGTAATCATGGAAGATGTAAGTCATGGCTCATTGGTACATGGCTCCTACATTCTTAAGACCAAATGACATGACTTTGTAGCAAAATGTCCCCCAAGGCGATGTAAAAGTTGTTTTGTGTTGGTCATCAGGATTGACTCGAATTTGGTTATATCCTAAAAAACCATCCATTAGGGAGAGCATTTCATGGCCCATGGTGGAATCCATGAGTGTATCAATGTTAGGGAGAGGAAAATCATCCTTAGGACATGCTTTGTTGAGATCACAAAAATTAGTGCAAATGTGTATCCCCCATTGGGTTTGCCAATGGGCACCATGTTTGAAATCCACTCTGGATAGTCAATTGGTTGAATAAAGCCCATGTCTAAGAGTTTCTGCAACTCTTCTTTAACCATGAGGGCTATGGTAGGATGAAGTTTCCTCAACTTCTGTTTGATTAACTTAGCGCTAGGGTTCAATGTGAGGTTATGGATGATAAGGTTTGGGTCAAGGCTAGGCATGTCTTTATAGGACCATGCAAAGACCTCTTGATACTCTATTAGGAGTATGACAAAACTTTGTTGCTCTTTGATTGAGAGACTTTTCCCAAGTTTGATGATTTTGGGGTTATCTAGATCTATGTTGATGTTGATATCGATGGTTTCCTCGATGAGCATATGGGAACCCTCCTCAAGCTGATGAGGGGTGGGAATGAGATGGATGTCATCTATGATATTATCTAGAAGGGGTGGTATAGTCTCACTGAATTTAGTATTATAAAAAAGAAGGTAAAGAAGGGGGTGAAGTAGGAAAGTAGATATTTGAGTCTTTGAGCAATTGATTTGAGGGATAGAAATCTGAGGTAGTTGGAGGGGATGAAATATACTTGAATTCAATGAGATTGGTATCAATGGGGATGGGATGCGTAGGATCATATGGATTATGGAGGGGTGTGCATAAGTCAATAAAATTATGTTGACTTGGGGAAATGAGGGGGTTGTAGATTGGAGTTTGGGTTCCCTTGCACATGCTCTCGAGGAAGGAGTTGATTGAGAATAGGTGGGTGAGGATCAGGTGGAGGTGGCCATGGTGGAGGTGGAGGATTGATGGGTGCATCTGGTTGCTCCAATGGAAGGAGCATAGGAAAAATGGGTAGTGGAATGGGGAACATATGTAGATAAAAGTCATTCATGTCTGTGATGGGGATAATAGGAGATGATTCATCTTTAGAGCTATTAGAGGTAATCAAAAGTGCCTCAAATGACTCATCCAATTCATCATCTAAAGTGTCGTATGAGATGGTATGGATGGTGGCAACTTGGAAGAGGTTTGTTGGTGATGTGAGAGCATGCTCAAGATCAGGGTATTCATCCTCACTTTCCTCCTCGAGACCAAGGGTGATACATTGAAGATCATCTTTGAGGGGATCGATTGGAGAATGTTGATCATAGCCTAAGCTAGATTTATCTTAAGGAGGCTGAGAATGAGGCTCCAAAATAGTTTGCATTCCTTGCTCGTAGCGGCCAAGGCTACATCCTCACCAATTGAAATGATGGAAGTACTTCATGGTGAATGAAGGATTATCCAAAAAGTTGATGTTGCTAAAGAATAAGGCTTCAGGCTCTTTGTCAAGAGGTTTATCTAATGATGAATTGATTCCCCCATACATAAAATTTATGTGATTAGAGGAAGAGCCTACTGGGATAACAGAATGGTTAAAGGGGTATGACTAGGGTGACCAAAATCCCTAACCAATTCTATGATTGGAGGTAAAAATACTATATTATGTACAAGGTACTCTCCTATGCTAGGAGTGGTCATATGTACAACACTAGGGGTCTGGGATGAGAGCGTTGGAGAGGGGGATGAAGAGGATGACTCTACATTATCCATGAAAGTGGAGTGAGGTGTAGAGGATGGTAGAATGGGAGTGGATGTCCCTTGATTAGTGTCAAGGATGGATGGATGCGTCTTAGATGAATTTGGTGGTGGGGGTGGATTAGGTGTCATGGAAGAAGATATGGTTTGGGATGCATGTGTGGGTGTAGGTATGGGGGAGATAGAAGGGGTGATGATGGTAGGAGTGAGGGTGGTGGTAGCCTATTTGATGGGAGAGGTGATGGGAGTAAGTGGAGGAGCCTTGAGATGGTGGTTGGGATTAGTGGAAGAAGTAGAAGGGTGTGATCTGGATGGAGTTGGTGGGGGTGATTGATAAAGATAGGCTAGAGGTGGAGGATGATGTGGTATGGGTGTGATGGGTGAGGTTGAGGATGGAGGTCTAGCCATTGAGGATGAAGGAGGGGTATAAGTAGAATATGGAGGATGAAGAGGTTGGGGATGGGGTTGAGTGACTTGCATGCTAGAAGAAGGGTGGAATGGTTGAGCATTGGGAGAAGGATAGGAAGAAGGTGGGTAGTGTTGAGGAGGAAGATGTGAAGAATATGAAGAAGATGGATGATTTTGATTTGGGGTAGGATGAGGGGTGTAGTTGGTGCCCAAGGATGAAGAAGGAGGAATTGGATTAGGTGAGATTGAGTGGGTGGGTTGTAGATTGGAAATGTGAGGGATAGGTGAGGGAGTAGGAGATGTGGTTGGATGGTATGATGAGTTGAGTGGGTGATGAGTGAGAGATAGATGTGTTGAAGGTAAGGGGGACTCATGTGGGTGTGTGACCATGTGGTAATACTTGAATGGTTTATCATTTATTGGAATGTAATGAATGTGACCCTCATGTGTGTATTTGAGGTAATGGTGCAAGGTTGAGGGTATACATCACATATCTCGTATCCATGGTCTACCTAGGAGTACATTGTATTGCATCTCTCCATCCAAGACATGACATAGAGTGTGGATAGTTTGGACCCCTACTTGGATAGGGAGGATGATTATTCCTAGCATTGAGCATAGGGTGTTATTGAATGCCTATAGAGTGAAGGTAGAATCAATGATATGAGTGGGTGGAAGATTGAGATGTTTGAGGGTGGATGATGTGATGATGTTGATGGAAGAGCCTATGTCAATCAAGACATGTTTGAAGATTTTGTTGTCAATAGTGGCCATGATGTGCAAGGGTGGATCTGGTCCTTCCATTAGGATAGTCTTAATCTTAGTGTCATAAAATGTAATGGTTGATGAGGTGCAAGTTTGAATGTTACCCATGAAATTGGTAAAAGTGTTAGGATCATGGGTTTGTAGCTCTATGGATTTGAGTATATCCATTAATGCCTCTTGATGGGGAGGTGATTGTTGGATTAACTCATAAATTGAGAGCTTAGTTGAGGCTATTTTGAGGCTATGGGTAAGCCTACTTTTGATATGGATGATTGGTTAGGGTTGAGGTATAATGGTGACTTGCACTAGTGGAGGTGGTATAGTTGATGAGGATGACACATTTGAGGGGTCAATTGTTTGTGTAGGTGGATCTGGGTATCTTCGATTTTTGGTGACCACATGAATCATGCCAATAAAACCTTGATAATTAGGGGTATTGTTGACATGATTAACTTGATTTGATTGAGGGGTAGTTATAGTGTCTCTAGTGTTTAGTTGTGTTACACCATGTTGTGGTAATGAGGTTTGATAGATACCCAAATTTTGATTAGGGGGAGCAAGAGGGTTGTCAACTTTGATAAGCCCCCTCTCAATCAAATCCTACACTTTGTGCTTAAGTTGGATGCACCTATCGATATCATGACCCTTTTGTCGATGGTAGATGTAATATTAATCTTCTCTATACCCTCTTCCTCTAGGTTTGTTTGGATCTTTAGGTCTTATCTTGGGTAAGGAGATCAATTGTGCATCCATAAGTTTTTGAAATATGTTAGACAAGGGCTTTAAGAGAGGTGTGAAATTGTATTGGGGTTGTTGAGGGTATGCAACCTGATGAGTGGTATTTTAATTTTGGGTAGGAGGTGGTATAGTATTGTATGTTAGTTATTGTGGTTGATAAGAAGGTTGTTGTGGTGGAGGTTGAGGTTGTTGTTGGGGAGGTTGAGTGGTTGGGCTGCTCAACACTACCTGGTTGACTTGGGTAGGTTTGGATTGATTGTTTGTGTTGTTGCCCTTAGCATTTTTACCTGGCCATTCCTTCTTTTGGAGCTTGATTTCTCCTTCTTGGATCTTGATATCCTTGATAATTTTGGCTTGAGTGAGAGCTTCCTCAAGAGTTTGGTATTATTGGAGTTGAAGGAGGGATATTGATTTGGAACAACTCTGAGTGAACATCCGAGTTAGCTTAGTGATGGGGATAGAGAAGGGTAACTTAGTTAGTATCACTCTCCATTAATTTCCATAATTGAGGATAGACTCATCATCAAATTGATGAAGGTTGGTGAGATCCATTAAGGTGGTCTTCTTCTTAATGTTTAGAGTGAAGCACTCTAGGAAGAGATTGGCTAGTTGTTCAAAATTATATAAGTTGTGTCTAGGAAAATGGTTGTACCAATCCAAAGCTCCTCCTATAAGGGATAGCAAAAAGGTATGGAGCATGAGGGGGTCTATCTCATTGATGAGATAACAAGCATTGATGAATGTGCTCAAGTGATCCTGAGGATCCTCTTTGCCCTTGAACTTTTTGAATTTGGGCATTTTGAATAGGGGAGGATAAGGTAGCATTGGGATCGAGGGGTTGATGGGGTAGTTTTGAAGTTGACTCAAGGTTGGATTTTGATACCTCATGCTTATAACTTGAGATTCTAAACTATTGATCTTGTTGGCCAATTATTGGAATGCATCTAGAGTGGCTTGGGGAGTTGAGTAGTGGGTGCCATGATGAGTTATATGGGATGGCTTGATGGGGGATATGATTGGTGTGAATAGAGGTGATGGTAATGGTGGTGGTTAGGGTTAGAATATGGTGCTTGTGGGACTTAGGATCTTAAGGGTGGATATTGATGGTGTTGATGAGAATGATTATGGGTGTGTGAGGGTGTGATGGTGGTTGTTGAGTGTGGTGTTGATGATAGGTAGGTGGTTGAAGTGGGGGATATGATGATGGGTAGGAATGAAGGGGTTGTGTAGAGGTTGGATGATGTATGTGTTGGGTGGGGTGTGATTGGTATGGTTGAGAGGTGGGTTGATATGGATTAGGAGTGGAATGGTATTGATGAGGTGGTGGTTGATGTGGGTGTGGGTTATGTGACTATGTCATAGGCCACTGATGAGAGTCATGAGGGTGAGAATAGATTATGGGCACCATGGGTAGATAAGAGGCCCATGATGGTGATTGGGGAAAGAATGATCCTTAGGTTGATGGATGAGATGAAGGATGAGGAGTTTGAGGTGGTTGTTGGGGAATGTGGGTGGTGTGAGAAGAATTGATGTGACAAGATGGGTAATGATTAGGAGGTACTTGATGGGAAGATAATTGATGAGAAGATACCCCATGATTGTAGAATGGTGAGGGACAAGTAGAACATATGGTAGAAGAATGTGCAATATGTGCACCATTGATATGAATGGTAGGGGATGAAGGGTAAGTGGTGGGAGGAGTGACATGGAAAGTTATGGATTGAGGAGGTGGGTTAGGAAATTGGAAAGAAGAAGATGGATTGGATGAGTGTATATGGGAAGTGACACAAACTTGGGTTGAATGATGTGGGTGAGAAGTGTGTGTGATGTAAGGAGGTGATGTAGAAATGTGTAGGCATTGTGATGAGTGGACATGATTGGAGGAAGATGGGTGATTAAGGTTGATGGTCATAGATATTGGGCCTATGGTGTGTTGTATAGGGGTGGCACTAGTTCCCCTAGGTGGTGAGGACACTGGTGATATTCCAAAATTTTGCACACTCGATGTGTGGTGAAAACTAGAAGATGTGGGAGGTGATGGAGGATGATAAGACTTATAAGCTTACACCTAGGTGAGTGTGGAGTTAGTGTAGATAGGAATGTGTAGTAGGGGTAAATATGGAGGGAATGAGCTAGGTGGTGGAGGATGTGATGAAGAAGGGTCTTAGGGAGTATGAGGTGATTGGACATGGTAGATTGGATTGGTGAAAAGGAGGTGAGTGACATCGAGATCAATGGGTATGATGTTTGGCTTAGGTGGAGAAAGGGGAGTCTTAGGATGAGGGGACTCAGAAGGGGTGGTGTGCGTGATATGGTGGTTGCCACCTTGATCAGACCCAATGTGATGAGTCTTGGGGGAGATATGTAATGATGGGCTTCATCAAATATGCTACCCTGATGGATTTGGGATGCATCCCCTTGATAAGTTGGGGAGTGTTGAAGAATGGGTGGATTGACCTAAATGGTCCATGGAGACTTGGGTTTGGGAGAAGCCTTGGCTTGACTATGGGTCATTACCATAGGCTATCTAGAATGAAAGAGTGTTGGTGGATGCTCTCTTTTTTTTTTTTTTTTTTTTAAGGAAAAACACACTATCTATGCAAATAGAAAAGCAAGCAAACAATGAATGTTTTGATGTTTTCATTTTGAAGTTTTGATTTTTTTATTTTTGGGTTTTGTGTTTGATGTTCCCTAGACCTAGGAACTATGAAGGATGATGGAATGAAATCTAGAAAGGTGTGTTTATGCCCACTCCCCTTATGAGGAATGAGATATAAATATATAAAAGGCTTCCTAGGATGGTGGGTTGGCTCTAGGTATCCTAAGGGAGTAAAAAAACCTCTTGAGAGAGGTCATGCTATCTATGTCTTGCTACTTGCCTAATCAGGATTTTGCTTCACCCTCGATCAGGCTTGGATATAAATGATAGTTGTGAGTCCAAAAATTATTAAGCCTTATGAAAAAAGGGTGTCTAACCTCAAAATTACCTTGAGCTAGCCCCAAGGGTAACCAACTTCTCGATGATGAAATCTAGGAAACTATGTGATCTAGCTATGGTGTCTAAAGGGCTCAATCGATGGTTGGTGGTGAAATCCAATGTCATCGAGAGGTTTTCCTCATAAAATATTTGTAGAATATAATGTGCAAATGTGTGTGATTTGATGTGTCTTTTGATTTTGGTTTTGTTTATTTTTTGATGCCTATTTACCATGCAAGTTTAAAACTAACCCTAAATATGTAATGAAAATAATGATCTAATGTGCTATTAAAATAAATTTTGATCTAAATGAGCTTATGAAAGCATGCACAAACTAATCTACTAAGCTTGGAAATGAAATAATAACCTAAGCTACTGAGTTTTGGAAAAGCAAATGATAACTAATCTAAGGAGTCTTTGAGTTTTTGAAAAGAAATAACAACTTAATCTAATGCACCTTGAGTGTTTTGAAAGAATAAAAAGAGATAACTAAGGTATTGTGCCTTTGAATTTTTGAAAAGCAATAGAAATAAACAACTAAACTAATGTGCCTTTGAGTTTTGAAGAAAGGAATCATGAAATAACTATGCTAATGCTTTTTTTTAATTTGAAAGAGAAAGAGGAAAAAGAGATTCAAACAAACAAATGAAAAGAACTATGCTATGAATTTTTGTGCAAAATTAGAAGATATGAGAAACTAACCTATGAGCCTATGTTGGAAGGAAAGGAAATTGAGCATATTGTGTCTTTGAGCCTAAGCCTATGTAATTGTTTTTTGAGCTTGAGGACTACCCTGGGTGGTTGTGTTTGAGCTTGAGAACCACCATGGGTTGAGACTATGCTTGAGAACTACCTTGGGTGGTTGTGTCTGAGCTTGAAAACCACTACGGTGGTTGAGACTAAGCTTGAGAACCACCATGGGTGGTTGTGCTTGAGCTTGTGAACCACCTTGTGTGGTTGTCTAAGCTTGAGAACCATCCTAGGTGGTTGTGCTTGAGCCTATGAGGGTAGATCTTGCAAGATCCAACCTTGATCTGAGAAGTGTGACTATGTCTTTCCTACCCTTGGGTGCCTATAATAGAAAAAAATAGGAATATTAGGAAAGCAAGCTAAACAAGCATGCAAACACAAATAACCCTAAGCAAAACACATAAGACATGTTATGCTCGATGCAAGTGCCAAAGCTCATGCAAAATAACAAGTGTCAAATGTGTTGTGGGCAAAGGGTCCCACCATGATCACCATTTGTGTGAAAGAGGAAATACACCATAATAATTAAAAATAGACAAAATGCAATATAAATATATTTGTAATATATTTGATATTGATAAACTTTATATTTTACAAATCGGCCTTTTCGGTTACAATCGACCTCCCAAAATGGAGGGTTTTCTTTTACAAGTAAGATCTATGGTGTGACAAGTTATCTCCTCGAGTGCACATTAGGTTGTGGGAGGGTTTAGAAGATGTATTTCTTGACCTCTTAAGCTTCCATGTGTATCCAATACCTACACACAAGCTCACAATAATAACATCAATAGCATATGTAGGGCCTTTCGAGATGAGGCCCAAAATTGTGAAAGAAGATTACAAAAAGCGACTAAAACATTACAAAACTTCACAAAATTGAATGCAAAAGTTACAAAATTATATGAAATGCTTATAAAACCTAACAAAATACTTGATTTACCTTTTTGTGCAGTTTGTGGTTGGTCTAGAGCTATTGTTTGCCTTGAAGCTCAACCGCCCATGGTGGTTGGCTCTCTAGGTAACTACCCTAGGCGGTTGTGCTTCTGGGTAACCACCCTAGGTGGTTGAGACTCTGGTTAACTACCCTAGGTGGTTGAGACTATTATCTGATAAAGGGTTTTGATCTTGAATCTGAGCCTTCCTAGATTTATTTTGAGGTCCTTGCTGTAGATCTGGTGCACTATTGAATATTTATCATGGGTGTGGCTACAAAAAAAATGTTAGTGAACAAACCCAAAAGCCTCCATGGTTGATGCCTTTGAGCTCCTCCAATGGTAAACCTGCAAGCACAATGTCAAGCAAAAACACAACAATATCGAATGAAATTTGAGCAGAGTTTCGTTATAATTTTGTGCACACATGAACATGAAAATGGAGACCTATTTGTAAAGTCTCCCATGGGTGGAGGAGAGTGGGGAGGATGGAAGAGAATGGGTGACAAGTGGCATGGGTGCGTAAGAGAGGAATCTTAGGGATTCCCCACTTGGGGTGGACAAATGTGCAACTTCCCTAGTTTGGGCTATGACGTCCTATGACGCCTTATGACGTGCCATAACACCTTATGACATGCCATGATGCATTATGACATGCCATGATGCATTATGATGTGCCATATTAATGCCCCTTTTGTGGAGATATTCCTCATGCACAAGCTTATACTGAGGGGGGTGAACAGTATAAGACCACTTTTTACTTTTCTTTCCCAATCAATATTGTGCAATGTATAGATAACAATATCAACAACAGTTAAAAAAGCAATGCATAAATCACCACACACAATAGAAACACCAATTTACATGGTTCACCCAATGTGGGCTACTCCACGGAGAAAATATTTCATTAAAATTTTCTCAATCAATATCTTGGTAATCCTTTCCCTATTACAATGTTTATGGACCTCTGTACAAAGGAGACTCCAATCCCCTAATCAAGTTTGTGTATCTCTATCCATAGGAGAACTCCTTTATCCTTAGCTCTGATTGGTGATCTTCTAGAAGAACTATTGCCCCCACTACTCTGGCTAATGGATTTCTATCCACTGAAGACACCTATCCTCACTACCCTGGCTAATGAATCTCTATCCACTGTATACTGTCGTCCTCTATACTCTGTCACCTTAAAAGCTCTATCTCAAATCTACACTAAACACAATCCTTCGATCTAGCACAAATATGATTTGTCTCTGTCTCTGGTCTGGCACAAACCTATCCTCAAATATGCACCAAGCTCTATCCTCAAATTTGTACTAAACACAGTCCTTGGGTCTAGAACAAATTTATCCTTTCATATGTACTAAACACAGTCCTTCGATATAGCACAAATATGTCCTCAATATCTATCCTCTGATCTGCACTAAACACAGTCCTTTGGTCTAGCACAAATCTATCCTCAAAATCTATCGTCAAGACTTAATACAAAGCTTGACTCAATCTCAAATCAACTCTACCAGATCTACCACAAACCTTAAATCAAGGTTTGAACAAATCAATCAACTCTGCTCACAAGTCTTCTCAAAGACTTATTTCAAATCTGCCTTGTAAGCTTCCACAAAAGCTCACACTAATCTATCCACAAGTCCTCTCAATAACTTGTCTAATATGCTCTCAACAAGTCCTTACTAGAAATTATCCAAATCTTCTCAATAAGTCCTCACTAGAACTTATAAACATATTCTCTTAATCTGTATTGTAAGCTTCCATAAAAGCTCACAAAAATCTGTCCACAAGTCTTCTCAAAGACTTACCTCAAATCTGCTCACAAGTCCACACTACAACTTGTCCAATCTTATAGAAACATAAAGAGAATTGTTCGAGACTCAATATGCTTCACACTCATGAAAAAACTCAATTAATTTCAACCATTCTTTTAGAAACATATAGAGAATTGTTAGAGACTCAATATGCTTCACTTTCACCTTAATGCTCAATTACTTTCAATCACTCTTTTAAAAACATATAGAGAATTGTTAGAGACTCAATATGCTTCAAACTCACTAACTCTCAATCACTTCTTCAACTCAATTTAGAATATAGAACAATTTGTTTCATAGAACTTGAACAATTCACTTTAACACATTCACTTGACTAGGATCAATAAACTCTACTCAACCAATCACTCAATGAAATAATCCTTGCTCAAAAACTCTAGTACAGGCATATGAACATTCACTCAAATATTTCCAACAATGCTTATCAACCAATATCACATAACAATGATACTCATGTTCTTTCCAAACCCTAGTTCAAGTTCTTCACTCAACCATTCACTTCAACAAAAATGCTTATAAACCATTCTCACATAACAATGATAATCATGTTCTTTCCAAACCTTGGTTCAAGTTCTTCACTCAACCATTCACTTCAACAACAATTCTTATAAAACAAGGTGCATATCATTCACTTCATAATAGCTCAACAACTTAGTAAGGAAACCTAATCAAGTCCTTTTCACTCCAGAGTTGTTTTCCAAAAAACCAACCAATCAACTCAACCAAGGAAGAATGTGCCCATACCTTTTTCTTGATGAGGAGTAGACCACATAAATCTACCACAATCATAAACACTTCTTTGCCAAACTCAAGGATGTTAGAAGATAATAATATCTCTCTCAAAGAATCATAGTACAAAATAATATCAAACACAAATACACCTTATCACTCCATCTTTAAAATAACATCCAACACCCAAAAAATATTAGAACAATTAATTTCTGTTGAGGTGTGATTTTGTCCGATTACAAATATCACCCGAAAATTAGGATCGTAATCCTCTCTTGCAAAGAAAATATGTTTCTCCAAGGTTCTTTTACGTAACACGTTATGAATTTATGTCAATTAAGTGCACAGAACATCTCAGGGATTAACAATCAACTATTAACAAGGGGCCTAGTATGATAAATATTTTGATCTTGAAATCATTACTTGCATTTTCATCAGTATAATTTACTTTCTCAAAATGAATAAACTTGCCTTTTAAAGCTAATATTTGAGAATGCAAATCTATTTTAAAATATGAACTTTGATTAAAAATGCTTTTAACCTTATATTAAACTTGCATGAATGTTTTAAAGCATTTTAATTCAAAACTTGCATTTATTTCATGAATGAAGCTTAAAATCAGATCTAATAAATGATGAATAAAATAAAAACCCTAATTATAAAATGTGAAACACTTTATAATCCCTATGTTTGGGTCTTTAGAATATTCTAAGCTTTATAATCCTTGCTTCTTTTCATAGAATATGAATAATTAATGTGTATGAATTCTAATTATAAAGTTTTGTACTTTATAATATAAAAATTAGAATTCATATAACCTTTTAAACCAAATATTTATTAATTCAAATATTTGAAATAAATAAATATAAATAATTAATATGTATGAATTCTAATTATAAAGTTTTGTACTTTATAATATGAAAATTAGAATTCACGTAATCTTCCTTAATGTGATGTTTATTTATTTTCAAATATTCATTAAACTAAATATTTGAAGTAAATAAATTTAATCCTTTCAATAGTACTTTGGACTTTATGATTTGAGATTGAAAATTTTAATAAATCAAACTTCTAGAAACATAAATAAATCTCAAATTATGGATTTTAAAATTTTATGATATTAAAATCAATAATCCATATAATCCTTCTCTTATCTCTGAAATTTATTTTGTCAAATATTTATTAACTTAAATATTTGACCTAAATAAATTTTACAACCCTTTCTATAAATCTGAATCTTTGAAATTCAACTTAGGGTTTTAATAAAACAAATTCAATGAACTTTATAAACTTTATGAAATTTAAAATCAAAAGTTCATTGATTCCCTCCTCTATGAAATTTATTCACCCGAAATATTTATAGAATTAAATATTTGAGTGATAAATTCAA
Source organism: Wollemia nobilis (assembly GCA_028583015.1). Classification (NCBI taxonomy): domain Eukaryota; kingdom Viridiplantae; phylum Streptophyta; class Pinopsida; order Araucariales; family Araucariaceae; genus Wollemia; species Wollemia nobilis. The sequence goes on along the minus strand of JAQPPZ010016467.1, from coordinate 7,302,379 downwards.
ACTTTAACCTAGTTGTAAAATTTAAATCTTTTATAAAATAAACTAGGTTTTATCTTAAATCTTCATGCCTCAAATAAATTAAAAAGGTCTTAGGGTAAAGAAACAAATTTGAATAAAATGTTCGGACAAACTTGCTACAACACATAAAAACACAACTTTGAAAACCAAACTCAGGCAGACCAAATTTTACACAATCCTACCACAAATTTGGTGCTATCTTCTACGGAAATTTTAATTAAAAAAATTATATCAATCAACTTATAAATTAAAAACACCACAATAGTGCTTGCTTTCAATAAAAATTGAATTTGATATAAAATATTAGATCTTACAATGAATCCAACAAAGTCTCTGTATTCATGTGCAAATGTAGCTTCCTCTGCAACTTGGTCTTCTATTTGGCTCCTTTCAATCTTTCCTCTTTTTCTCCAACCTGTCCGACCCTCTCTTTGGTTTCTAATTCTCCATTTATAACTTGAGAAATTTGTTCCTCTTGATTAGTTTGCTCCGTTTCATTAGTTTTTAAAAAATGAATTCTTGAAACCCTAATATCAATAAAGCCTTTTCAAAGGATTTATTATTTCTCCTCATTGGCATTCAAAAATTAAAATTAAGACATGTCCATGAAACCCTAATGTCACCAATGCCTTTTCAACATACTTTAATAATCCTACCAACAAGACAAATATTAATTAGAATATAAAACATTTATAAAATAACCTTATTAAATATAATTAAATTATAAAGTTATAAAACTTTATAATTTAATTAATTTAAAACAATAAACAATTTTAAATATATTAAATTATAAAGTTATAAAACTTTATAATTTAATTAATTTAAAACATAACATAACTAAACATAACATACGAACAAACATATACATAACACCACACACTAACAAAATAATCTAAAAAGAATTAAATCTACAAAACACATTAACTTCATGCCAAATTGATGGAACCACAATGTGCTAGAATTAAAGCATAGATCCAAACTCTCACACCTTTTGGTGAATTAAACCTTGCTATACGACCTTCCAAGGAACACCAATTTTGTGATATTTCAAATGGTAACAATGATAAACTAAGGCTTTAATCACTAAATTACAACACGACCCTGCAAACATAACTCAAAATATTTTAGATCTCAAGGTGAAATTTGACAATGCACTTGCTATAAGACAGAACACATAAAGATGAATATTCTTGACATTCCAATGGTGACAATATGAACTATAAACACAGGAAATGCATTGGCATCAACTTCCAAATTACAATTGCAGATAAAATTTTGGCATCAACATTTCAAATTTCAAGTGGGTCCCCAATTTTGGGGTCATTGTGAAGGACATCACAACAATGGCGACTCTGCTGGTAAATGTCCCTGGACATTTTGGACTCAAAAACCAAACTCTGAAAACACACAAAACCCGAATATTAGAATTACAAGCATCAATAAGTATCCAGAGAATGAGAATAGACCAATTTGACATGAACCACCAGAATCATTCAACATCAGCTCAGTGTGTGCGAAGTGATTCATTACTTATCACCTGAAACCATTCAACATTCCATCATCAGTTCCACATTTTAGGCTATGAATAATTCCTCTTTGAAGATAAAACCTACACCCGATTCTCTTTAGATCTTGCTCTACTACCAATCGAGCGTTCATAGCTCCGATAGAGATTATCTAAAATACCCAGATATTAGGTGGATGTTGTGTTTCCTTGATTCTAAACATTGCTTCACTACCAGTCGAGCGTCTATAGCTCCGGTGAAGATTATTTAGTTTTGGATGATAGATTTATCATTATAGCTCTTTCATGACTTTTCTCTAGACCTTGCTTCACTGCCAACCGAGCGTCTATAGCTCCGGTGAAGATTGTCTTACTTTTTTTTAGTAATATATTTGACTCTATTTCCAACTCTCTTTTTTTCTCTTTTTTTTATCTCTTTTCTCCTTATCTCTCTCTCTGTTTACATCTGGTAGAATGGTACTTTGCAAAAAATCCACCTGCCACCTGGGTTAGAGATGAGGTAAGGCTGAAAAGAGTATATAAGATATTTCACCCTAATTTGCTAAACCAACAACTTCATGCATCCAAATTTCAAACAATATTCTTTAATGTGTTTTGTGATATTCGTGGAGCTTTTGCAATACAATTCCAATGTTTCATATTTCCTTATCTTAGTTCTCATTCATGAAGACATAAATTAACATCTCATTTTTCTTTTTCTCCAGGTTTCATAGGTTTTCAAAATAGGTAATTTCATCCTATACAATCCAGGATCAAACATAAACAGAACCAACAAGTGACCAGTGTCTCAATCATAACTACCTTACTTTTGAAAAACCCACTTCAAAATTATATCAACTTGAATCACACGTCAAAATCATGAAGCTCCAAAATTGGCAAAGTCAATTTATCGTTGTACTCAACAAAACACAACAAAATGTGACAACACTTAACAAAAAAATAACAAAACATTAACACATCAACAAAATAACTAACTAACAAACTCACAAAACAACAAACTATACAAAACACAAAAACAAGAAAACAAAATCCAAAAGACTATTTACAAAAATATACATTATGTACAAGACACTGCAAAATTTTTGCCATCATTTCCCTGGATCCCAAACACGATAGGCACACCTTAAAAGACATATATCATGATTTGCATTCCAAGATTTACATAGATCTGACCAAAACAAGATTAAGTCAAACAATGCAACCTTCATTTTGTATCTCACACCCCACTGATTTAATTCAAGTTGATAAGCAATTCCATGTTTAAGATTTGATCCATTAACCTTATAAGTAAATACATGATCTTCCATGATCTTATGCTTATTCAACAAGATGGGAATTTCAAACCCTGATTCATCACTTTGACCTAAATTCTCATTTTCACAAGTATATAGGATTTCTTTCAAATATGAAGCAACTTCTGAAAGTTTTAAAGCAATATCATCATCCATGTTTTTATACCAATCATATTCATGCAAGAATTTGCAAGAATCTAGGATATTTATAAAATAAGAATCATTGTGATTTTGTATCCTAGATTGAATTATCAGTTGTTGATGAGCTTGGTTCAATGATTTAAGCATATCCTCTTTTTCATTTAACAATGCAATCCTATTGGTGGTGGGAATGAGAATCCCTTCTATTGCTTCATCGACCTCTAATGACATCTCATCATAAACAATAGTAGAAGCCAATAACTGGTTATGCAAAAATTTACCTGATTCTTGAATGTTTGAATACAAAGGATAAGATTCTACCTTTTGTATGCTTTCATTTACCACTACTTGATGAGCCATTATAATATTTTCTTTTTCTTCATGATCTCTATCATCATCATCATCATTTCGTATTCCTTCATCAATGACCATTTCTTCTCTTTCTATTTCAGCAAAATGTTCTACAAACTCATGTTCAAAATGATCAAATCTTGGAATCTGTTCTATTTCTAAAATTGGCATATCATTTTCTGATTGCATAGGAATTATGAAATCTTCTTTTGAAATAGAAGTTTCAACATCCTGCATAGCAAGTGAAACAAAAATTTTATCAGTAGGAGTGTGAGAAAACAATGATTCACCATACATACCCCATCCATTATAATAATTATCTTCTAAAGCTAAAGGGTGAGATTCAACCATATCTTCACATTTTGTAAATTCGACAATTGAATGCTTTTCAAATTCACTTTCCTCACTTTCAAAAAATCTATCCTCAATAAGAAATTCATCTTCCTCAAGTAATAAACTTTTATGATCAGTCATAATGAAACTACCTCTAGAATCTTTCAATTCTGGAGCTTCAATTGTTTCATTCAACTCTATGGAAGATTCTATTCTATCATATGTTTCAAAGCTAGTTAAATCTAAAACTCCTCCAATATCTGAAGACTCATGCATTTCTACATTTTGATAAACTTGATTACTACAATCCTCATTAATGGATATTGGCTTTGAAACTTGCACTTCCTCTTGGATAATATCAAAAGTGGTTGAAAAACTAGGACATTCAATTTCATTTGATGGTGTCAAAAAATGCGTATCATGACTCATAGGTGGTAATTGATTTGAAACCCTAGGGTTGAGTAATGATAATCTACCCACATCAATTCCTCTTGAAATCAACCATTGTTCTACAGCTACTGCCCCACCATAGACGCTAGATAAGGATAAATCTTTAGGAAGCTTTTCTAACAACTTAACAGTAAAAGGATCTAAAGCTTCCAAGTATATTTGAACAACTTCTTCTTCTGAAATGATAAAATGTATCTCTATTTCAGTATACAACTTATGAAACCTATCATTAAATTGACTCATGGATTCATCAGGCTTTTTACAAATAGAGGCAAATTGATTTGATAACAAATCTGTGTCAACCGATTTTCCAAAATGTTCAAGAAACATTGTTTCTAGTTGATTCCAAGAAGCGGTAGAACCTGTAGGTAAATTGATAAACCAATCTTTAGCAAATTCATCCAATGTGTATGGAAACATTCTATAGAGAACATCTTCCTGCATAATTTGAAAATGAAGCATAATATTTTTATATGCTTGAATATGTTCTTCTAGTTGTAATCGTCCCATCATGCTTAAAATGTGGTAAATCATTTTCTGCCATTGAACCAGTTTTAATATGCAAGGCTATGTATGAAAAATTTACAAAAATTGAATCATAACCTAATTTTCAAATTTATGACAGATTAACATTAATGCAACATAAATCGAAAAATTTCAATTTTTTTTTATAACTAAGATTTGAAAGACTTCAAATGAAAATCAAAATATTTACCTTTCAGGCCCTCCTTCTAGCGCCAATTTGTTGAGGTGTGATTTTGTCCGATTACAAATATCACCCGACAATTAGGATCGTAATCCTCTCTTGCAAAGAAAATATGTTTCTCCAAGGTTCTTTTACGTAACACGTTATGAATTTATGTCAATTAAGTGCACAGAACATCTCAGGGATTAACAATCAACTGTTAACAAGGGGCCTAGTATAATAAATATTTTGATCTTGAAATCATTACTTGCATTTTCATCAATATAATTTACTTTCTCAAAATGAATAAACTTACCTTTTAAAGCTAATATTTGAGAATGCAAATCTATTTTAAAATATGAACTTTGATTAAAAATGCTTTTAACCTTATATTAAACTTGCATGAATGTTTTAAAGCATTTTAATTCAAAACTTGCATTTATTTCATGAATGAAGCTTAAAATCAGATCTAATAAATGATGAATAAAATAAAAACCCTAATTATAAAATGTGAAACACTTTATAATCCCTATGTTTGGGTCTTTAGAATATTCTAAGCTTTATAATCCTTGCTTCTTTTCATAGAATATGAATAATTAATGTGTATGAATTCTAATTATAAAGTTTTGTACTTTATAATATAAAAATTAGAATTCATATAACCTTTTAAACCAAATATTTATTAATTCAAATATTTGAAATAAATAAATATAAATAATTAATATGTATGAATTCTAATTATAAAGTTTTGTACTTTATAATATGAAAATTAGAATTCATGTAATCTTCCTTAATGTGATGTTTATTTATTTTCAAATATTCATTAAACTAAATATTTGAAGTAAATAAATTTAATCCTTTCAATAGTACTTTGGACTTTATGATTTGAGATTGAAAATTTTAATAAATCAAACTTCTAGAAACATAAATAAATCTCAAATTATGGATTTTAAAATTTTATGATATTAAAATCAATAATCCATATAATCCTTCTCTGTCTCTGAAATTTATTTGTCAAATATTTATTAACTTAAATATTTGACCTAAATAAATTTTACAACCCTTTCTATAAATCTGAATCTTTGAAATTCAACTTAGGGTTTTAATAAAACAAATTCAATGAACTTTATAAACTTTATGAAATTTAAAATCAAAAGTTCATTGATTCCCTCCTCTGTGAAATTTATTCACCCGAAATATTTATAGAATTAAATATTTGAGTGATAAATTCAAACTTTAACCTAGTTGTAAAATTTAAATCTTTTATAAAATAAACTAGGTTTTATCTTAAATCTTCATGCCTCAAATAAATTAAAAAGGTCTTAGGGTAAAGAAACAAATTTGAATAAAATGTTCGGACAAACTTGCTACAACACAGAAAAACACAACTTTGAAAACCAAACTCAGGTAGACCAGATTTTACACAATCCTACCACAAATTTGGTGCTATCTTCTACGGAAATTTTAATTAAAAAAATTATATCAATCAACTTATAAATTAAAAACACCACAATAGTGCTTGCTTTCAATAAAAATTGAATTTGATATAAAATATTAGATCTTACAATGAATCCAACAAAGTCTCTGTATTCATGTGCAAATGTAGCTTCCTCTGCAACTTGGTCTTCTATTTGGCTCCTTTCAATCTTTCCTCTTTTTCTCCAACCTGTCCGACCCTCTCTTTGGTTTCTAATTCTCCATTTATAACTTGAGAAATTCGTTCCTCTTGATTAGTTTGCTCCGTTCCGTCAGTTTTTAAAAAACAAATTCTTGAAACCCTAATATCAATAAAGCCTTTTCAAAGGATTTAATATTTCTCCTCATTGGCATTCAAAAATTAAAATTAAACCCTAATGTCACCAACGCTTTTCAACATACTTTAATAATCCTGCCAACAAGACAAATATTAATTAGAATATAAAACATTTATAAAATAACCTTCTTAAATATAATTAAATTATAAAGTTATAAAACTTTATAATTTAATTAATTTAAAACATAACATAACTAAACATAACATACGAACAAACATATACATAACACCACACACTAACAAAATAATCTAAAAAGAATTAAATCTACAAAACACATTAACTTCATGCCAAATTGATGGAACCACAATGTGCTAGAATTAAAGCATAGATCCAAACTCTCACACCTTTTGGTGAATTAAACCCTGCTATACGACCTTCCTAAGGAACACCAATTTTGTGATATTTCAAATGGTAACAATGATAAACTAAGGCTTTAATCACTAAATTACAACACGACCCTACAAACATAACTCAAAATATTTTAGATCTCAAGGTGAAATTTGACAATGCACTTGCTATAAGACAAAACACATAAAGATGAATATTTTTGACATTCCAATGGTGACAATATGAACTATAAACATAGGCAATGCATTGACATCAACTTCCAAATTTCAATTGCAGGCAATATTTTGGCATCAACTTTCAAATTTCAAGTGGGTCTCCAAATTTTGGGGTCGTTGTGAAGGACATCACAACACTTTCACAATAATCCCTTTATCAAAAAGTCCTTTAAAATAAAATCAACACCTTAAAAATCTTACTCCTCCAATATGCAAATATAACAATTGGGACTTTATTTTAAAATTAAGATCAAACTCCTTATAACTCCCTTCACTATTTTACCATGAAAAATCACCACAAGAAATTAATTTTAATTAATCCTTATGCATCCCAACTACCTCACGTCAAAGCTTAGGGAAATGAAAATTAAATTAAAAAATGTACATTTTCCCTTAGTGGATTTTGAACCCACGACGCTGCCTCCCCAAGCATCCTAGTCATAGCCTTGGTTGTCGCGTGATCTAGGTGCTCACGTGGGAGCTAGAGTGCCCATACACTCTATTACCTTCTCTACCGCTGCCGAAACAAAAATGTAAAAATGGCTTCCAAACTTGCTATCGTCGGGTTCAAACCCGTAACCACTCTGCCACAAGCACCAAGTCAAATGCCACCTGAGCTAGCCACTAGATGGTGCTAGGAACTAAGCACCTTGATGTCTTAAACACACTAAATTTCATATTTATGCAACACATGAAAACTACTATGTTTCCTCCATGAGTTACAACATGATTTTTAAAAGATATCACACCTCCTTTTTAGCCTTAGCAAAGGCAATATATATGACTTTACTATCACTTCCATCACATTTACGGGGGAGAAGTATTTGACTTGTACGTCGGTGGAATAAACTTAGGTTTTGCCACTTCAAATAAATAAATAATATTTATTTATAAAATTTAAATTCAATTTGAATTTAAATATTTATAAATTAAATATTAAAACTTCCTTGGGATTTATAATTTGAAATTAAAGGCCTCCTTGGGTTTTTATAAAAAAAACTTTTACATTGCCAATCCATGGTTTTAATAAAAACCTTTTATTTTGTTCCTTCATGGTTTTAATAATTTTTTTTTTTAATTTTCTCCTCCATGGTTTTAATAAAACCTTTTATTTTTGCTCATCCATGGTTTTAATAAAAACCTTTTATCTTTAATCACATAAAATTATGAAGCTCTTTTGGAACCAATCAATTACATTTCTCCTTAGGACCTTTTGACATCAATGACAACTTACTATTGACATTAATGATAACATATCTACTCAAAATGTCCAAAAATCTCCCCCTTTATCATTTATGGCAACCCAAATTATTTTTACCATTTCCTTGACCTTTTTCTTTTTTGCTCCCCCTCGAAAATTGCTCCCCCTGACTCAATGCTTTCCTTAAGAAAAAATCTCTCCCCCTTACTCAAATATATCCCCCTTTGACATCAATGGCAAAGGGTCACCTTTGGGGCTCGGGGCTAAGAATAAGTCTCTTAGCTTAGCCCCTCCCCCACCTCATCTTGAGGTGGTTAATTCTGGGGTGGGAGTATTTATACTCCCAGCAAGCATTGGTATTTACCTTTGTCATCTTTCCTTCTCATATGATCCTTATGATTCCTTTGATTGTTCCTATTCATGTCCATGTTCCTGTTCCTATTCATGTCCTCATTCATGTCCATATTCATGTTCCTTTTCCTATTACTGTTCTTGTTCATGCTTGATTATGGAATGTCTGCTCTATACCACTTTGCTGTATGTCCATAATTATTGCACTTATAACACTTAATATTATTATTCGTTGGAGGTGCAAATGCCTTGGGATTTCTCCTGGTGAATCCATATCTGTTCCTATCATGAACCCTACAATTCATTGCCTTGTAACCAAACTGATTACATGAGTAGCAATATCCATGGAAAAGCTATCTGTTCTTGAAATTGCCATATTCTTGTCTTTCATGTGTCCTGCATTTTGAAACCTTGTGCCCAAATCTGTGACATGAGAAACATATTCTATTGAAGTTTCCTTGTCTTGACCTCATTGGTCTCTTAGTCTCTCTTAACCTATTATGATTGTTGTTCCATATATTTCTCCTTTGTGCATTGTTCCTTTCCTTGTTGAACTTTCTATTGTCCAACTCATCCTCAAAAGTCTCACTTTCCCTCACACTATCTTCTTCTAAAGTTTCTTCTTCTTCAGAACTTGAGGTTGACTCCTCTTCTTGTTTCTTTTGAGTCTATTCAAAACCAAGACTTGTTTTATTTGTTGACCTTCTTTGTACCTTGATCATCTTATCTACAATATTTGAGCTCTCCCCAAACTTGTGTAGCTTGTCCTTGGAATTTTCTAATTCTTCCCTTAGTAGAGCTACTTCTTGTTCTAACTTTTCATATTCTAAGACCTTTGCTTCTAGCTTATCCTTGAACTTATTTTTCTTAGCCATTGACTTGTTTAGATCCTCTATAAGCTTTCCTCTTTCTTCATCATATTATTGAAACTGAAATTCAAGTTGGGAATTTTGCTTTCTTACCTTATTTAAAGTTTTAAGAGCATAAATGAGCTCTCCTTCAAGATCAACTCCTCCTTTTTCTGATTCTTCCTCTATTTGTTTGCCTTTATCTACATCTTCATTTTATTTTGACTTGTCTTCTATAGGATCACCTTCTTCTTCTTCTAGTGCCATTAGAAGATTCTCTTTTGGTCCTTCAAGTGCATCCTCATATTCATCATCATTGAAACTAAAACCATTCCTTGTACAACTATCTTCAAGATGTCCAAAATTACCACATCTAAAACACTTGAGGATTATTGGTGACATTTTCTTAAATTCTTTTTTCTTCAATCAGAAATAGGACTTCATATTTATCATTACTTGAAGAACTAGCATCACTATCACTTGAGTAATTACTTGCCTTGTCTGCATAGTAGCTCCTCTTTTGTCTTTGAAAGAACTTCTTTCCTTGTTTGCTTTGTCCATCCTTGCCTTTCTTTTGATACCTGAATATTTTTGATTCCCTATTCCTGTGATCTTGTTTTTCTTCATTATTGTTATTTTTAGCTTCTTGAAAATCAGTTGTATAGTGACCATACTTTCCATAATTGAAACATCTAACTGATTTTACATATTTAAATCTTCTTGAATCTTTATTCCTTCTGCCATAATTTGCTTCTTCATCATTGGATGACTCATTGCTCGATTCTGACTTCTTACCCTTTGTCTTCTTAATTGCTTTGAAGGTTGCTTCCTTTTGAATATTAGGTTCATATTTTGTTCTTAACTCAAAGGCTATGAGAATACCAAGTAACATATCTCTTGTCAAAGAATAACCATCCTTTGCTTCTTCTATAGCTGAAATATTTTCACTAAACCTTGTTGGGAGAGACCTTAAGATCTTATCACAAACATCCGATTCTTCAACATTAAGTCCAAGTCCTTGCATAGCATTAACAACCTCATCTACCCGAAATAGATAAGTACTAATTTTTTCCTCATTCTTAATTCTTAATTCTTAATTCTTCAAATTATCCTTTGAGATTTCGTATCTTTACCTTTTTGACACTTTTATCTCCTTCATATATGCTTTGCAACTTATCCCAAATTTCTTTTGCATATTTAAAATGCATAACTTTTATTGATTCTATTCTATGAAAGCCTCTCAAAATTGCATTCATTAATTTTGAATTTTAATGATGTAGAAGATTACCTTCCTTATCTGTAGGTGGATCAACTAGAGGTATGTATCCATTTTCAAATGCTTCCCAAATTTCATTACCAAGTGCCATCAGGTGAACCTTCATTCTCATACTCCAATATATATAATCACTTCCATAAAAAAATGGTGTTGAATTATCTAAGGATACATTCTTAGAATCCATTGTGTTCTTGAAAGCTTTTCCTTCAAGCTGTTAAACTCTTATGAAGGAACCCGCTCTGATACCAATTGAAGAACACAAGCTTATACTGAGAGGGGGGGTGAAAAATATAAGACCACTTTTTACTTTTCTTTCCCAATCAATATTATGCAATGTATAGATAGAAATATCAACATAAGTAATCAAAGCAATGCACAAATCACCACACACAATAGAGACACCAATTTTACATGGTTCACCCAATGTGGGCTACTCCACGGAGAAAATCTTTCACTAAAATTTTCTCAATCAATCTCTTGGGAATCCTTTCCCTATTACAATGTTTATGGACCTCTATCCAAAGGAGACACCAATCCCCTAATCAAGTTTGTGGATCTCTATCCATAGGAGAACTCCTTTCTCCTTAGCTTATGACTGGTGATCTTCTAGAAGAACTATTGCCCCCACTTCTCTGGCTAATGGATCTCTATCCATTGAAGACACCTGTCCTCACTACCCTGGCTAATGGATCTCTATCCACTGGAGACTATCATCCTCTATACTCTATCACCTTCAAAGATCTATCTCAAATATTCACTAAAAATAGTCCTTCGGTCTAGCATAAATCTACTCTATCTCTGTCTCTGGTCTGGCATAAACCTATCCTCAAATCTGCACCAAAATCTATCCTCAAATCTGTACTAAATATAGTCCTTCGGTCTAGCACAAATTTATCCTCAATATTTGTCTTCTGATATGTACTAAACATAGTCCTTTGATCTAGCACAAATCTATCCTCAATCTTTATCCTCTGATATGCACTAAACACAATCCTTCAATCTAGCACAAATCTATCCTCAATATTTGTCCTCAAGCCTTAACACAAAGCTTGAATCAATATCAAATCAACTCTGCTAGATCTGCCACAAACCTTAACTCAAGGTTTGAACAAATCAATCAACTCTGCTCACAAGTCTTCTCAAAGACTTGTCTCAAATCTGCCTTGTAAGCTTCCACAAAAGCTCACACTAATCTATCCACAAGTCCTCTCTAGAACTTGTCCAATATTCTCTCAACAAGTCCTTACTAGAACTTGTCCAAATTTTCTCAATAAGTCCTCACTAGAACTTATCCACATCTTCTCTCAATATGTATTGTAAGCTTCCACAAAATCTCACACAAATCTATCCACAAGTCTTCTCAAAGACTTACCTCAAATCTGCTCACAAGTCCACACTAGAACTTGTCCAATCTCATAGAAACATAAAGATAATTGTTAGAGACTCAATATGCTTCACACTCATCACAAAGCTCAATTACTTTCAATCATTCTTTTAGAAACATATAGAGAATTGTTAGAGACTCAATATGCTTCACATTCACCACAATGCTCAATCACTTTCAATCACTCTTTTAGAAACATATAGAGAATTGTTAGAGACTCAATATGCTTCACACTCACTAACTCTCAATCACTTCCTCAACTCAATTTAGAATATAGAACAATTTGTTTCATAGAACTTGAACAATTCACTTTAACACATTCACTTGACTAGGCTCAATCAACTCTACTCAACCAATCACTCAATGAAATAATCCTTGCTCACAAACTCTAGTCCAAGCATATGAACATTCACTCAAATATTTCCAACAATGCTTATCAACCAATCTCACATAACAATGATACTCATGTTCTTTCCAAACCCTAGTTCAAGTTCTTCACTCAACCATTCACTTCAACAACAATGCATATAAACCAATATCACATAACAATGATAATCATGTTCTTTCCAAACCCTAGTTCAAGTTCTTCACTCAACCATTCACTTCAACAACAATGCTTATAAAACAAGGTGCATAGCATTCACTTCACAATAGCTCAACAACTCAATAAGGAAACCTAATCAAGTCCTTTTCACTCCAAATTTGTTTTCCAGAAAACCAACCAATCAACTCAACCAAGGAAGAATGTGCCCATACCTTTTTCTTGATGAGGAGTAGACCACACAAATCTACCACAATCATAAACACTTCTTTGCCAAACTCAAGGAGGTTAGAAGATAATAATCTCTCTCTCAAAGAATCACAATACAAAATAATATCAAACACAAATACACCTTATCACTCCATCTTTAAAATAACATCCAACACCTTAAAAATATTAGAACAATTACTTTCACAATAATCCCTTTGGCAAAAAGTCCTTTAAAATAAAATCAACACCTTAAAAGGCTTACTCCTCCAATATGCAAATATAACAATTAGGACTTTATTTTAAAATTAAGATCAAACTCCTTATAACTCCCTTCACTATTTTACCATGAAAAATCACCACAAAAAATTAACTTTAATTAATCCTTATGCCTCCCAACTACCTCATATCAAACCTTAGGGTAATGAAAATTAAATTAAAAAATGTACCTTTGCCCTTAGTGGGTTTTGAACCCATGATGCTGCCTCCCCAAGTGCCCTAGCCACAGCCTTGGCTACCACATGAGCTAGGTGCTCACGTGGGAGCTAGAGTGCCCATGCACTCTATTACCTTCTCTGCCGCTGCCAAAACAGAAATGCAAAAAGGGCTTCCAAACTTGCTACCACTAGGTTTCGAACCCGTAACCACTCTGCCACAAGCACCAAGCCAAATGCCACCTGAGCTAGCCACCGGATGGTGCTAGGAACTAAGCACCTCGACGTCTTAAACACACTAAATTTCAGATTTATGCAACACATGAAAACTACTATGTTTCCTCCAAGAGTTACAACGTGTTTTTCAAAAGATATCACACCTCCTTTTTGGCCTTAGCAAAGGTAATATATATGCATTTATTATCACTTCCATCACGTCGGCGGGGGAAGTCTTCGACTTGCACGTCGATGGAATAAACTTAGGTTTTGCCACTTTGAATAAATAAATAATATTTATTTATAAAATTTAAATTCAATTTGAATTTAAATATTTATAAATTAAATATTAAAACTTCCTTGGGCTTTCTAATTTGAAATTAAAGGTCTCCTTGGGTTTTTATAAAAAACCTTTTACATTGCTCATCCATGGTTTTAATAAAAACCTTTTATTTTTTTCCTTCATGGTTTTAATAATAAATCTTTTAATTTGCTCCTCCATGGTTTTAGTAAAACCTTTTATTTTTGCTCATCCATGGTTTTAATAAAAACCTTTTATATTTTGTCACATAAAATTATGAAGCTCTTTTGGAACCAATCAATTGTATTTCTCCTTAGGACCTTTTGACATCAATGACAACTCACTCTTGACATCAATGATAAATTATCTACTCAAAATGTCCAACACCTTACCCACTAAATTGACATTTCTCATCAAAGTGCCCAGGTGGAGGGAATCCTCACCCAAATGCATTTGGAAAGTGGAGGAAAAGAGGGAAATAAATGTTAACTGAAGTTAAGGTGAACCAAAGTTAAAAAAATAGAGTGGTCTCATGATGACTGCGGTTAGGCATACGAAGGGGCTAAAGTGGGTGAAAGGGGCTAGAAAAAAGTCAAAGAGGCTAGAATAGCCAATATTAATATTTTCTAAGGTTTGCAATACATTAATTAAAATAATTTCACACATTATTAAATATTAATATTAACCATTGCAAATGTGACACTTTTTAGGTGTCTAAATCAACAACCAATATATTGAAATAATTTTATGGTTGTATTTATATTTTTTTTGGTGCCTAGTTGCACTGAGTTAACTCCTTTACTTACCATTGATTTTAAAGGATAATTATGGCATAACAAGAAGTGGAAAAGTATGGTGTTTTTGTTAAAAGTAATCCTAGAAAGGAAAATATTCACTAAATAAAATTTAAAAGATGAGAGGCCATTGTTGTTTGTGTTTCAAAGTAAATGGACTATCTTGTAGTGACATAGATGATGAATTCAAAGGTTTCATCATCATCCTTCCATAGAAATCTATGGAATGTAGTCTTCTCATTATCATAGCAAGATCTATCTGAAGATTCTAAAAGGATAACCTTATATTTAAAGAGATATCCTTCTAATGGATCTAACTCGTTTGCATGATATTTTATCATGACCATAGCCAAACAAGCAATATTATTTTATTCGTTGGGTTCATCCACCTATAGATTTCCCAAAAAATCAATGGCAGGTCTAGTTGGAGGGTATAGAGAAATATTCTTGGAATTTAATATGTTGGAGATAGTCATATCCTTTAAATTATAGTCTATAAAAGCAACATCCCTAACCAACCAAGGTGGTCCAAGGATCAATGGATAACCTTCATCCTTGTCCTTGGTTGGAAAATCATTGAATCAACAACATATTCCTATGATTATATGGTTAATAGTACATCTTCTACTATTCCTTTAGGTTGTGCTCCAAATTGATCCAATAGTTGAAGTATAGTATAGATATGTAACATATTAGTGAAGGATAATTGATTCATCATTTAAATAGTCATGATATATATAGTTGCTCCTAAGTCAACCAATACATTAGTTAATTTTATTGCACTAATGGAGACTAGAATGATAGGGTTTATAAGATCTCCATATTTAGGTGGACTGAGCATTTTTTCTAAGAGGTCAGCTAGTTATTATCAATTATGTGGTCTTGGGATAAGCCTTTCATTTTATCCTAGGATTATTTATTCATATTTATTAGATAACCTTGTTGAAAATTGATACATCCTTGATTGCTTGGAGTAAAGCGATTGTTATGCTTAAATGTTTTAGCTTGGTTAACAAATTAGATTTCTTAGAATGCTATTTATTAGGTTCTAATCCTTCAATATATGGTGCTTTATGAGTTTATAAAGGTATTATTTTTGGAATATTTCCTTCTTTATTTGTTGTATTAGGATTTGGTAGATTTTTTTGCCTTTATTATTGTAATTCTTCTATTTTAGAAGGATATGGATCAAGAAATAACTTTCTTGATCAAAGTTGCACATTATCATAGTTGATAGCTTTGATATTAACTATGTCATTATGTTTTGTATTATAGACATGGGTTGCCTACCTATTATTATTTGGATTGGCCATAGGTTGAACTGGTAGTGGAGTTTGCTTTAGTAGTTGTGATTGTACTATTTAAGGAACATTAATGGGTCTTGGTAGCAATGCTTGTTGTTGAATTTGAAATCATTTCTATTCCCCATAAGGTTGATTAGATTGGGATGGTCTTGATCATTGCTAGTTTTGATTTGACCATCATTTATTGGGTATTGGTTGCATTTATAGTAGGTTAAACCATCCTTTATTAGTCCATTCAAGAGATCGAGACTAGGTGTATTGGCCCCATTATTGTTGTGGTGGGGGTATATTCCATGGACCATTCTATAGATTTGTGCCCATGATGCTCTTTTATTGTAGGAAAAAATATTTTCTTATCCTACATAATTGAGTTCTTCTATGATAGAATGAATCTTTCCAAGGGTAGCTTTGATTTTAGGTAAGAGATCACATCAATACATAGAGTGAATTTTCTCATAGATGATACATATTTTGATCTTGTTTAGAGAACATTCTTGTAAGACATGTTTTTTTCTGCACCTTGGAAAATATATGGCCAATGGTTCATTGACCCTTTACTTTGGCTTGTAATTCATCCAATGTTGTGTTTAGGTGTAAGAGAATATCAATTTTAAGGTTGAAATTTTTTCTAATATTTTTCCTACATTATTTCCACTCTTTCCTACTTTGTGTTTTTGAGTTCCTCTTCTTGTTTAGGAATAATTCCTACATAGTTCCATAATATTAGGAAGATTTAACTTGTTCACATCACATTTTCCCATGAGGTTTAAGACATTCCTTGACTCATCATGTAATGCTCACAAAAATATTACCTTAATGAGTTCTTGGCCCATCTCTTCCTCACATATTTTTGATTGAAGAGAAATCTATCTAAATAATATTCAAGATTTTCATCCTTATTTTTTTTATCCTAAATATTTTTTCTTTTTATCTCTAACGTGATAGTATTCTTGGCATTTATCTAAGAATACCTTTTCCATATTAGACTAGCTATGAATGCATTATGAGGCTAACCACATAAACCGTCACATAGTTGTGTCCTTGAATGTTGAAGAAAATAGTTTGAGCTTTTGGTCATTGGTTAAAGTATCATAGGTTTGACATATAACTTTAAATTTGAATAACAATTAATTTGGGTCTTTTGTTGTATTTTCCATAAAAATAGGTAAGTTTTATGGAGGAACATTTTTCATAGGGACTTAAGTATTGAGATATAACCAAATAAGTACATGAAATTCCTAGTACCTTTAATGGGTTCTTCATGATGATGTACATTGCTTTGTCCATCCCCTATGTTATTTTCATCTTGTCTATCCCCCATATTGTTGTCTTCTCAACAAATATTACAGACTTGTCTAAAGTTTTTAGGAGATGTAAATATACGAAGGAGGTGAAAGACTATTGGATTGTTCTTATGAATCTTCTAACTCAAGAAATTTTATAGACACTAGAACTGATATGATCGTCTACTAGTATTTCCTTCTTCTTGCAATGGACCAGTTGTAACTATGGATATGAGTAATGAGTATTGTTGTTAAACCTATAAGCATAACTTTTGTGAACATATGACTTATTGGGGGTTATTTTTAACAAATATCCCCTTGTTATCCCTAAGTATATTCATACATCCTAGCTTATCAAACAAATATTTTTCTAATCACCTCTACCTTTCCTTCTCAGCACCAGTAGTTTCACTCAATTTTAACTAATCAGTATTCTATTGGCATAAGCACAAATAAGGGCACTAGGTATATTGGTTTATAGAAATGGATTTAGTCTCTAATAATGAATACTTACATCAAGAATAAGAATTAAGAAGGTATGCTACCTCTACAACTAATCAATTTTCTAAGTGAAATTTTGCAATGTTGGATGTTTCAGCAGGTTCTTAAATAATCTTAGTAACTCTGTTTTCCCTGGCAATGGTGCCAAAAAGTGATAGGTTTCATTGAACCATATTTTAACTTGTCAAATATAGTGTGGTTTCCATAAGATATATGAATTAGAAAATGTTTCAATAGTAAGGTTATTGGTAGGGGCTTCTATAGGCTATGAATGATGAAATTGATCTCACACTCAAACTTGTATTAATTAAAATGAAAACAATTTTAGAAATGAAATGTTGGAATCAAGAGTAATTAATTTTACCATACATTTTCATGAAAATTCTAAAATTAAAATCATTAGCTAAGTTCACACCCTTGAAAATTAAAGGCTTAAAGTAAATTTAAACTAATTATTCTAATTACCAATACCTAATTATGCTCTAGTTTTTCCTCTTGGGAGTGAATTGTAGAAAGCAAAACACCAATACATAGAGTGAAATTCACAAATTGAAATATGTAGCCTACAAAATAGTAGAAAGTAAAAATTGATAATCAAGAAATACAATTCATAGATAACACTATGGCATACCTTCCCAAACATGACAAACTAATCCTTTCTTATCCATGTTGGATGGGCTCAAACTCTATAGTTGTAAGAAAATATAAATTAACTTAGTATAGGAACAAAAGTTATAGTAATATTATTATATTTAGCAACAGTCCATACAAGCTTACTATAGTGTTAAGGGCTTTGGCCTCTCTTTGGGAAGGTTAAAGGTTCAAACCCCACTCAATATGAGGGGACTAGGACCCCTCACAAAAACTCGTATTCTTAACTCAAATTTTTCCTATGGGTCCTTGGTTTAATGGTTGGTACAAACAATTGGTGTAGCCCACACCAAGGTTCAAATCTCAGTGGCACCAAATAGCTCAATGTTATTAAATCAATGTAAAAGAGAAAGGGAAACCCTTTAAAAACCCTACTTTATAAAAAAATAAGTCCATACAAAAGTTCTTAATGCACATGAGAGTCCAAAATAATAGTTTACTATTAGCTAATAATTTGACATTCAAATAAAACTACTAGCCTTCTAATTGTCGTCCATCACCTTATTGTACAACCATATGATACAATTGTTAAATAAAAGTTAAGAAAAATGTATCCTAAGGTCACTCTTCTTGTCAACTATGAACTTCAAAAGCTTTTAGTTTCAATTTCATCAAAGCAATTTATTATTCGTATTGGATCTCCAATATAATTCTCATTTCCAAGAAATAAGGCACAATATGAATTTTTGTCAATTTCAGAGACATAAACAAGGTGAAGAACATGAACTTATACTGAGAGGGGGGGGTGAACAGTATAAGACTTAGCCATTTAATAATTTTAATTTCAGATAGCAGTGGCATCAACACAACATTAAACAAGACAAAAAACATCACACATTGAAGACCCATTTTTAACGTGGTTCACCTAGAAGAGCTGGGCTACGTCCACAAAACTTTTCTCTAAAAGTTTATCTCAAATTATTTGGGAAACCTTCCCAATTACAAAGTTTATGAGCCTCGGCTCAAAGGAGATACCTTCCCCTAACTTTGCTCTGATTGGTGATCCTCTAGAAGACCTCTGCCTCAGTTGCCCTTAGCAAATGGAACTCGATCCACAGAAGACATCTGTCTTCCCTACTATGGCTGGAGACCTTTGTCCTCAACTCTATCACCTCAAAGCTGGTCCTCGAATTTACACTAAACACAGTCCTTCGATCTAGCACAAATGTCCTTGATTTCTCTTTCTTTGATCTGCACCAAACACAGCAGCTCTTAGCTCTCGACGATCGAACTTCACACTCTACGCATCAAATTGCCACTTCTGTGCTATCTACGTTGTTGTGGCTGCATCTCACACACTTCACTCGATTCGACATGACTCACTCTCTGCACACCATGGAATTAACTTGCGTAAGTTTGATATATATATATTCTCTTTTCAATCTCAAAACAACCCTCCTTTTATAGTATAAATTTCAAGTACAAAACTTAAACTATAGTCAACTGTTACCCTAAACTCCGTCGGCTGCACAACCCTGAACTTCGTCAGCTCAAAGTTAACTCTGTCAGCTTCAACCGCTTCTGGTTCTGTAAATTTTCCTATGAAACTACAACATGTCGCGATATCGCGACACCTTTGCAGTCGTACACTTTTTTTTAGCTTTTGTCGCGATATTGCGACACTTTAGCCTTTGACGACTTTGACTAAGCTCTTGTTGCGATATCGTGACACTTCTCACTTTCTTATCCACTTCTTGGCTTGCACTAGCGAAAATAGAACATGTCACAAAATTGTGACACTTTCGCTGCCTTGAGCTTCTCTCTACCTTACACCTGCGAAACTGGAACATGTCGTGAAATCGCGACACTTTCATCTTCATAGCCTTCCTTTCTACTTTTGTCATGAAATCATGACACTTCACCTATGGAAGACATGCTATCAGTTTCTATCACGAAATCATGACACTTTTGCTGTCGTCTGCTATCTTTTCTACCTGTCGCAAAAACACGACGCATTCAGCTTTCGTACGCTTTCTTTGTAGCCTGTCGTGAAATCGTGACGCTTCTCATTTTAGACTCTTCCCTTTGCTGCATGTCACAAAATCATGACAGTTCTCACTTCGAGTTCTATAGCATGTCACGAAATCGTGACACTTTATCTTGCTACTTTCTCTCTCTTCGAACTTGTCGCGAAATCGTGACAACTCACATTTCGGACTCTCTCTTCTGCATTATGTCACAAAATCGTGACACTTTTCCTTTTGGACTCCTTCTCCTACAACATGTGAAATCATGACAACTCACATTCCGGACTCTCTCTTCTGCATTATGTCATGAAATCGTGACACTTTTCCTTTTGGACTCCTTCTCCTACAACATGTCGTGAAATCGTGACACTTTTTCTTTCGGACTCCCTCTCCGGCAACATGTCACGAAATCACGACACTTTTTCTTTCGGACTTCCTCTCCTGCAACATGTCACGAAATCGCGACACTTTTTCGTCCATACAATATTCCTTGCAATATGTCGTGAAATCGTGACACTTTTCCTTCTCGGCCTTCTTGCTCTTTTCAAGTCGTGAAAATGCGACATGTCGTGAAATCATGACACTTTCCACCTTGCTCTCCTTCTCTGCCAACATGTCATGAAATCGTGACAGTTTTCCCTGCTTCTTCTCTCTCTTCCAACATGTCACGAAATCGTGACAGTTTTGCCAGCTCTTTCTCTCTCCTCTAACATGTCGCGAAATCGTGACAATTTTTTTAGCACTTTCTCTCTCCTCTAACATGTCACAAAATCATGACAGTTTTTCCAGCACTTTCTCTCTCCTCTAACATGTTGCGAAATCGTGACAGTTTTTCCAGCCTGCTGCATACTTTTTCTTTGATCTTTTGCAAAAGAGCTACTATGATCTTCTTGGAAACTCATTGTCCATGCTCTGAATAATCTGACATTAAATAAAATTCCTTCAAGAGCTTCTTGACATCAATGATAACTTCTACACTAGAGCAAAGGCAATGTACCCAAGGTACCCAAAATTACCAACAATCTCCCCTTTGTCATTGATGGCAAACCTTTACTGAAAACACATCTCAAGAGCCAAAACTGAAACCAGCTGTGCTAACACTAAGAATCTACCTTTAAGGTTTTGCTCCCCCTGACTTGAAGCTCTTATCTTCATTTGAAGCTCTCCCCCTTACTCATATCTCTCCCCCTTTGTCATCAATGGCAAAGGTTCACCTTTGGGGCTCGGGACTAAGAATGAGCCTCTTAGCTTGGTCCCTCCCCCACCTCCTGATGAGGTGATTAATTCGGGGTGGGAGTACAACTCCCAATTTCTCCCTTAGATACTCAAACGTATCTCTTGGAAGAGGTTTGGTGAAGATATCTGCAATCTGCTCTTTAGTAGACACATACTCTAGCTTGACCTGCTTGTCTTGCACTTTCTCCCTTAGAAAATGATATTTGATGGAAATGTGCTTCGTCCTTGAGTGCATTAACGAATTTTTGGAAATACTTATGGCACTTGTATTATCACAAAAAATGGAGATGGGTTGTTCATGCTTGACTTTGAAATCCTCCAAGGTGGTTTTCATCCATAAAACTTGTGTGCACCCAGCCACTGTTGCTATGTATTCAGCCTCTACTATAGATAAGGAAACTGAAGGCTGTTTCTTACTTATCCAAGAGACCAAACTCTTTCCCAGAAAGAATGCTCCACCACTAGTGTTTTTCCTATCATCAATACTGCCTACCCAATCTGCATCTGTATAAGCTGTGAGAGTGAAATCATCACCTTTGGGATACCAAAGCCCAAATTCCATAGTGCCCTTCAAATATCTGAATATCCTCTTAACTGCTATAACATGAGATTATTTTGGAGCTGCCTAAAATGTTGCTACTAATCCAATGACCTGCATGATATCTGGTATGGTAGCTATACTATATAGTAAACTGCCAATCATAGATCTGTACAACCTCTGATCTGCCGTTGGAGATTCATCATCTTTACTCATATTGCACCCTGTAATCATTGGAGTACACACGGGTTTACTGTCCATCATCCCAAATTTCTTCAACATTTATTTGATATACTTTCCCTGAGAGAGAAATATACCATTTTTTTTATTGCGCAATCTGAAGACCTAAAAAAAATGACAGCTCTCCAATCATAGACATCTCGAATTCTTTCTGCATGGTGTTAGCAAAAGCTTTGCATATCTGAGTATTATTTCCCCCAAAAATAATATCATCAACATAGACAACTATAATCAACATATCATCATATTCATTCTTAATATACAAGTTTCTATCTGCCACACCTTTCCTGAAGCCTTGCTCATGAAGATACCCATCAAGTCTTGAGTACCAAGCCCTGGGTGCTTGCTTTAACCCATACAAGGCCTTTTTCAATTTACACACATAGTTTGACTGTTCTGAGAGAGACACTCCTTCTGGCTATTCTATGTAGACTTCTTCTACCAACACCCCATTTAGAAAAGCCAAATTTACATCCATTTGATATACCTTGAATGATTTGAAGCTTGAAAGGGCCAAAAACATCCTGATAGCTTCAAGACGAGCAACAGGCGCAAACGTCTCTTCGAAATCAACACCTTCTACTTGAGCATAACCTTTACAGACTAACCTAGCTTTGTTTCTAATAATATTTCCATCCTCATTGAGTTTATTTATGAATATCCATTTTGTGCCAATGACATTCTTGTCCTTAGGTCTTGGAACCAAATCCCAAGTTTCACTTTTCTCTATTTGATTTAGCTCTTCATCCATTGCTTTTACCCAAAACTTATCTGTACATGCTTCACTAAAATCTTTTGGCTCAATATGAGATAACAATGAAACATTCACAGAATCATGTGAAGGAATGACTCTTCTTCTTGTTTACCTGCTATTTGGATCACCAATGATAAAATCTTTGGGATGATGTTTCTGAACATACCGTGAAGGATTTTTGGGAAGCAGTTGTTGTATTTCCTCTTCTTCATCTAAAACCTCTCTGAATTCTTCTTGACATATTTCATCACTGAGTTCCTTGACTGGTTCTCTTATCCCTATCTTTTCATCAACTGTTACATTTATGCTTTCTACAACTGTATGAGTTCTTTTGTTGAAACATCTATAGGTCTTGCTTTTGCTGGAATATCCAAGAAAAATTCCCTCATCACACCTAGGATCAAACTTACCCAAATTCTGATCTTCCCTTCTGATGAAGCACTTACTCCTAAACACTTTGAAGTATTTTACTGTAGCTGGTCTTCCTTTCCACAACTCATAGGGAGTTTTATGGTGATTGACTCTGAGTTGAGCCCTGGTGATGATGTAGACTGTTGTACTGACTGCTTCTCTCCAAAAGCCATCTAAAAGTTTTGACTCATTTAACATTACTCTAGCCATATTTTCAATAGTTCTGTTTTTCCTTTCAACTACTCCATTTTGTTGAGTTCTTGCTGTTGAATATTATCTTTTGATTCCGTTTTGCTCACAGTATTCCACAAATTCATTTGAAGTGAACTCTCCTCCTCTATTTGATCTTAAGCATTTGATTCTCTTGTCAGTCTCATTTTCAATCATTTCTTTAAAAGCTTTAAATTTTTCAAAAGCTTCAGATTTTTCTTTGAGAAAAGTAACCCAAGTCATTGTTGGCAATTTTGGGTACATTGGGTACATTGCCTTTGCTCAAGTGTTGATGTTGTCATTGATGTCAAGAAGCGGAAGGATTTTTGTGAAAACCCAGGCAGAAAAAATAAAAGGTTTTATTTAAAACCATGGTGTGCTTATGTGGAAAGGGTTTTTCTTAAAAACCAAGGTGGAATTTTGTTTCATCGAAAAAGGACCTCCGATGATGAAGATATTAAAGTTTAAAGTTAAGTTTAAATTAATGGATGGCCGACCTATGTGCAATTAATGGAAGTTGGCATATATATACATGTAAAGGTTTCAATTTATTAAAAAAAGTGGGGCATATTATATATCGTCGGAAAGCTTATTTCAAGGGCTATTTGAATAACTTATTTAGAAGGAGAATTAAGGTGTGTATAAAGAGGTATTTTTGATTTTGCAAAGGGGTTCCAAAAGTGAAGTTTGCCTTGTTCTTTTTCAAGAGGATTAATTTTTTCATGAGGTGACAAGGTATGCATTGTTATGATTTATTTTATTTTATGGTATAAGTGGTTTTGGGAGTGAAAAGGTTATGCAATGTTTTGATTTATTTTATTTTATGGTACAAGTGGTTTTAGGAGAGATAAGGAAGTTGTGCAATTAAATGCCTTGGTGATGATTATTGAAAAGTGGAATAATGTTGATTATTTTGTGATCTACTAACCTTTGTGAAGATTAGCAAAAAAAAAAAAACTTTGTGATTGTGGCAGATTTCCAAAGGGGTTCCTTCACTTCAATAAGGTATGGGCACATTCTTCTTATGAGTATGATTGGTGTATGTTTTTCTGAAATAAGTTTGGAGTGAAAAGGGATTCTACTAGGTTTCCTTTGGTTGGGTGTAAATCCTATTTTCTGGTTTGTTGAAGACTACTTATGCATTGTTATCATTGATGAGAGTTTTGGTGAATGCATAAATCTAGTTTGAGATAGTGGAAGCATTGTGCACTAGGGTTTATGATTGTGAGTCTTGCTACTTGCTTTGAGTTGGTGAAACCCTTAGTTGGTTGTTTTGATATTGATGGATGAGTGCTTCCATAGTGGTTGTGTTGATCAAGTTAATGCTTTACTTGATACATGATATTGGGCTTACTTCATTGAGTTGATTTGAACAAGTTATTCTATGCATTTGGTGATATTGTGTTGGTGGCTGTTTTGTTCAAATATCTTTGGAGGGAAAAGGATTTCTACTTGTTTCCTTTTCTAGTGATGGTTGGTTGAATACTTCAAGGTTAATGTTGAGTTGAATGATGTTTGGTTAAACCTTGTCTTTGAGCATTGTTGTTGAAGCCCTAATTGATTGAGAAAAGATATTGGTTGTTGGAAAGAACATGAGTATCATTGTTATATGACATATTGCTTGGTTGGCAATTGTTGGGTTGTGTTTCATGTTCTTGAGAAAAGCATACTACATCTATCTTATTTTGTTGAGATTGAGATTGAGTTCAGTTTGAGATTGGGAGTTAAGTATAGAACACATTGAGTCTCTAACAATTCTCTTTATGCTTCTATGAGGTGGATGAATCACATTGAGTCTCTAACCATTCTCTTTGTGGGTTCAAGCCAAGCAAGTGTTCTTGATAAACTTGTGAGCAGGTTGTGGACAGGTTCTTGTGGGGACTTGTGAGCAGATTTGGACAAGTCTTAGCGGAGGACTTGTGAAGCTAAGGTTGATAGTTCTATCAGAGAACTTGAGGACAGAGGTGCATTGGTTCTATGAGAAGAACCTGAGGACAGATTTGTGCCAGACCAAAGGACTATGTTTGGTGCTGATCAAAGACAAAGGATGAGGACATTTGTGCTAGACCAAAGGACTATGTTTAGTGCAAATTCGAGGACCAACTTTGAGGTGATAGAGTTGAGAATAGAGGTCTCCAGCCAGAGCAGGGAAGACAGGTGTATTCTATGGATAGAGTTCCATTTGCTAAGGGCAGCGGAGGCAGAGGTCTTCTAGAGGATCACCAGCAAAAGCAGAGATAGGGGATTGGTGTCTCCTATGGGTCGGTGCCCACAAACTTGAGCTAGGGGATTGGTGTCTCCTATGGGTCGGTGCCCATGAACTTTAGATAAGGGGATTGGTGTCTCCTGTGGGTCGGTGCCCACGAATTTTAGATTAGGGGATTGGTGTCTCCTGTGGGTCGGTGCCCACGAATTTGAGTTTAGGGGATTGGTGTCTCCTTTGGGTTGGTGCCCATAAAAATTGTAATTGGGAAGGTTTCCCAAAGAACTTTGAGATAACTTTTAGTGAAAAGTTTTGTGGACGTAGCCCAGGCTTTCTGGGTGAACCACATTAAAATTGGTGTCTCTTTGTGGATGATCTTGTGCTTTGTTTTGGTATTGCTCTGGATATATTGCTTTACTATTTTGAAGTATAAAGGAAAAGTGAGAAGAGGTCTTATACTGTTCACCCCCCCTCTCAGTATAAGCTTGTTTTCAACAGTCATTCTAGAATAATCATCTATAAACAGCATGAAGTAGCTTTCTCCCTGAATGCTCTGAGTTCTGGTAGGGCCACACAAATCAGTATGAATAAGATCCAATGGTTTTGAAGATGTATACCCTTTTGATTTAAAAGTGGTTCTCTTCTATTTTCCATGTTGACAAGGACCGCAAATGATGTTATGGGGCCTTTTTATTTTGGGAAAGTCTCTAACTGCTTCCTTGTTACTAATATTGACAAGATTATCAAAGCTCAAATGCCCCAATATTTTATGCCATAACCAACTCTCATCTTCTTGAGTTAGAAAACACTTTTCCCTTTTTATCTCACTTAGCATGTAGAGATTGTTTGGAGTCCTTGTAGCACTAGCAATGATTTTTCCATTTTTTTCTTTACTTATCTCACATCTATCTGAAAAGAAAGATACTATGTGCCCTTGATCACAAAGTTGACTCACACTAAGAAGATTATGTCTTAGGCCTTCTACATAGAGCACATTTTTTGTTTTGGATTTCCCATCCAAACTAAGAGTCCCTTTACCACAGATTTTAGCTGACCTATTATCTCCAAAACTGACTGTTCCTCGGTTTGTTTGTTTTAAGACCAAAATTTGTTCCTTTTCACCAGTCATATGTTTTGAACTATCATTTTGTCTTGAGCATGAAAAGCAGTTTGAACTATCATTGACTTAGATTTGATCTCATTTTTCTTTTTAGTGAACTCAAGGCTAGATCTATCCAAACTGCACGTCCTTGTTTGTATGCCCAAAATTCTTGCACTTGACACACATGAAATTTTTATTCATAAGAGGTGCAAATGAGTTAACATTTTCCTTACTATGGCTATTCAAGGATTTATTGCAATGCATAGCTTTGTGACCAAAATTCTTGCAGGAAAAACAATAGCCATGGAAAGTATTATGTAACCTGTTTTGATGCCTTGGATGATTGTTCTTCTTATGACCAACTGGAATCCACCGCTCTTCAAGATGAAGATTGGTCTTGCTTGAAGACCTTATTTCATGAATAGTGATACCATCCTTCTTTTGCTTGTCATACAAAGTATTCTGTCTGAGAGCCAATTTTTCCAGCTTCATTCTAAGAGACATAACCTCTTCTTCTAGTTTCTCGCAATCAGTTTCCTTTCCTTTTAAAGCCTCTGTCAGAACCTGTTCAACCTTCTTTCCTTCTTTAGCTAGAATTTTGAAGTCAATAACTCTTTGAGATAATCTTGATCTTGCAATCTCTTCTTCCTGAATTTGATGCTTGAGAACAAAATTTTTTTCCCTGAATTTATTAAGCCTTTTTAAAACCAAGAAGAATTCACCTTTGAGATCGAACCCAACCTCTTCATTTCTTTCTAAATCTGTATGTTCCTCTGATAGATCCTTCTCCAAGCTGTTAGGCTTTTTTTGGAGAAACCCGCTCTGATACCAATTGAAGAACATGAACTTATACTGAGAGGGGGGGTGAACAGTATAAGACTTAGCCATTTAATAATTTTAATTTCAGATAGCAGTGGCATCAACACAACATTAAACAAGACAGAAAACATCACACATTGAAGACCCATTTTTAACGTGGTTCACCCAGAAGAGCTGGGCTACGTCCACAAAACTTTCCTCTAAAAGTTTATTTCAAATTCTTTGGGAAACCTTCCCAATTACAAAGTTTATGAGCCTCGGCTCAAAGGAGATACCTTCCCCTAACTCTGCTATGACTGGTGATCCTCTAGAAGACCTCTGCCTCAGCTGCCCTTAGCAAATGGAACTCGATCCACAGAAGACACCTGTCTTCCCTGATCTAGCTGGAGACCTCTATCCTCAACTCTATCACCTCAAATATGGTCCTCAAATTTGCACTAAACACAGTCCTTCGGTCTAGCACAAATGTCCTCGATTTCTCTTTCTATGATTTGCACCAAACACAGCAGCTCTCAGCTCTCAGTGATCGAACTTCACACTCTGCGCATCAACTTACCACTTCTGCGCTATCTGCATTGTTGTGGCTACATCTCACACACTTCGCTCGATTCGACACGACTCGCTCTCTGCACACCATGGACTTAACTTGTGCAAGTTCGATATATATATTCTCTTTTCAATCTCAAATTAACCCTCCTTTTATAGTATAAATTTCAAGAACAAAACTTAAACTATAGTCGACTGTTACCCTAAACTCCGTCGGCTACACAACCTTGAACTTCGTCGGCTCAAATTTAACTCTATCGACTTCAATCGCCTCTGGTTCTGTAGCTTTTCCCATGAAACTACAACATGTCACGATATCGTGACACCTTTGCAGTCGTACACTTTTTTTTGGCTTTTGTTGCGATATCGTGAGACTTTAGCCTTTGACGACTTTGACTAGGCTCTTGTCACGATATCGTGACACTTCTCGCTTTCTTAACCACTTCTTGGCTTGCACTAGCAAAAACAAAACATGTCACGAAATCGTGACACTTTCGCTACCTTGAGCTTCTCTCTGCCTTACACCCGCGAAACTAGAACATGTCACGAAATTACGACACTTTCGTCTTCATAGCCTTCCTTTCTGCTTTTGTCATGAAATCGTGAAACTTAACCTATGGAAGACATGCTATCAGTTTTTGTCATGAAATCGTGACACTTCTGCTACCGTCTGCTATCTTTTTTGCCTGTCATGAAAATGTGATGCTTTCAGCTTCCGTACACTTTCTTTGTAGCCTATCACAAAATCACGACGCTTCTCATTTCAGACTCTTCCCTTTGCTGCATGTCGTGAAATCGTGACAGTTCTCACTTCGAGTTCTACAGCATGTCACGAAATCGTGACACTTTATCTTGCTACTTTCTCTCTCTTTGAACTTGTCACGAAATCGCCACAACTCACATTTTGGACTCTCTCTTCTGCATTATGTCGTGAAATCATGACACTTTTCCTTTTGGACTCCTCCTGCAACATGTCGTGAAATCGTGACACTTTTTCTTTCGGACTCCCTCTCCGGCAACATGTCACGAAATCGTGACACTTTTTCTTTCGGACTTCCTCTCCTGCAACATGTCACGAAATTGTGACACTTTTTTGTCCGTACAATCTTCCTTGCAATATGTCACGAAATCGTGACACTTTTCCTTCTCGGCCTTCCTGCTCTTTTCAAGTCACGAAAATGCGACATGTCACGAAATCGTGACACTTTCCACCTTGCTCTCCTTCTCTGCCAACATGTCATGAAATCGTGACAGTTTTCCCTGCTTCTTCTCTCTCTTCCAACATGTCACGAAATCGTAATAGTTTTGCCAGCTCTTTCTCTCTCCTCTAACATGTCGCAAAATCATGATAGTTTTTCCAGCACTTTCTCTCTCCTCTAACATGTCACGAAATCATGACAGTTTTTCCAACACTTTCTCTCTCCTCTAACATGTCACGAAATCGCGACAGTTTTTCCATCCTGCTGCATACTTTTTCTAACTTGTCTTTTTCTTTGATATTTTGCAAAAAGAGCTACTATGATCTTCTTGGAAACTCACTGTCCATGCTCTGAATAATCTGACATTAAATCAAATTCCTTCAAGAGCTTCTTGACATCAATGAGAACTTCTACACTAGAGCAAAGGCAATGTACCCAAGGTACCCAAAATTGCCAACACAAGGCATACCCTAAGGATGATTTCCATTTGCATAATATTAATACAATAGTTTATTTCACTACCAAATACAAAATGTTATTCCTTATGGATGGATTCTCAAGTCACAACCAAAATAAAATCACTCCTAAAAATTAATAATCAAAAACTACCTTTACCACTCCTTGGGGAACCTTTTGTTATTAGCTCATGCCTTTTGGCTTAAAGAACACCAAGACAATATTTCAAAGAGCAATAACTTATATTTTTCATGATCTAATGAATTATATTATAGAATATTACGTAGATGATCTCTTAGGGTGTTCCCTTAAGTGGGAGGGTTATTTTCATGACTTACATCACATCTTTGAGCAATTATGAGAGTATAATATTTGGCTAAAACCACAAAAATACATCTTTGGGATGACATTGGGTAAATTTCTAGGATCCATTGTATCCCACCATGAAATTGAAGTAGATACTATTAAAATATAAACTATAGTAGACATGCGACCTCTAAATAATCTCATAGATATTCCTACCCTTCAAGGTGAGTTGAAAGCCATTCAAAGATTCATATCACAACTCACAAATAAATGTCAACCCTTCTCAAATTTTTTGAGAAAAGACACTAAATTTAAATGGGATCAAAAATATCAAAAGGCCTTTGGTGCTTTGAAAACATGCCATTTTATACCTCCTATCCTTGTACCTCCTAATAAGGATCAACCATTGTTGTTACAAATAGCTACCATAGTGTTTTTAATTAGGGCCATGCTAGCCTAATATGATTATAAACATCAAGAAAGGACAATTTATTATATCAGTAGGAGATTATTCACCTATGATACCCAATATTGACCAGTAGAAAAATTGTTCCTAGTAGTTATCTTTGATTTTAAAAAACTAAGACACTACATACTTAGTCAAAATACCTCTATTATAGCTATAGAGTTAACCCTCTAGGTTATGTTATTACAAAGCCTAATCCTCTATGGTGAACCACAAAATGGGTCATTATCCTTAGTGAATTTGATCTTGAATTTACCAACTAGAAATTAAAAAAAAAAAGTGACTGTAGATTAGTTGACTACCACACCCTTAGAATCTAAATACCCCTTAATTATAATTTTTTCTAATGAAGATATCCTTACTATAGACACAAAGGAGCTAGATTATTGGATCCTAGTCATGCTATAAATATAACTCATACCTTTATCTTTTAAACTTCAATTTTTATGAGGCTTTCATTTTAGGACTTAGGGATGCATTAGCTCTAAAAATTAATCTCACCATATTTGGTGATTCCCAATTAGTAATTAACCAGATCAATGGTGTATATCAAACCAATTAAAGAGCTAACTAAATAAAATAACTCATAATATTAGAATCAAAATAAATCCCTTTAGAAGTCTACTTTGTTGAGGCTTCTTCACTATAAGAGCAATT
The DNA here is from genome assembly GCA_028583015.1 of Wollemia nobilis. Classification (NCBI taxonomy): domain Eukaryota; kingdom Viridiplantae; phylum Streptophyta; class Pinopsida; order Araucariales; family Araucariaceae; genus Wollemia; species Wollemia nobilis. The sequence continues at coordinate 7,270,805 of JAQPPZ010016467.1, read as the reverse complement.
GTATCAAGACACCTTTAAATTTTTGAAAGAAAGAACATTACCTAAAGGCTTGAGGCATCAAGAGTGTAGACACCTTAGATGACATGCTTGTGATATGTCATCATAGGATATAATTATCATCACTCCTTAAATGACATATTGATTAGATGTTTAAACACATACGAGACACATATAGTTCTTAAAAAGACAATGTTGGGTAATGTGGTAACACTTTAGTGGTCTATCTATTGTTAGAAAAATCCTTAGGCTGGGTAATTATTGGCTATCCATGGAAAAATATGCTTTTTATTCTGTTAAGAAATGTGTCTAGTGTCAAAAGCATGACAACCTAATTCATGCACCTTCCCAAGAATTGTAACCAATTGCTTTATTGTGGCCCTTTTCTATTTAGGACCTAGATATCATTGGGAATATTAACCAGTCATATAATGGATATGAATTCATTATCATAGCCATTTAATACTTCACTAAATGGGTCAAATCCATGCCGTTATATTCTTTCATTAGAGTCCAAATACCTAAAATCATACTCAATCAAATTCTCTATCATTATGACATTCTCTATATTAATTTTAGATAATGGTATACCTTTTAAGAACAAACATGTCAAAAATAGTTTTTTAAAAAAAAATAAAAATAAAAAAGGTCAACACCAAACTATCCCCAAGCTAATGGCCAAGCAAAATCATCTAACAAAATATTAATCAAGTTCCTTAAGAAACTAGTCAATAAAACTAGTTGTAATTAACACTTACAATTCTACCTTGCTCTATGGGCATATTTCACTAGTGTTCAAACTCCTACTGGTGCAATACCCTATGCCTTAGTCTATGGAAAAAAGGCCATTTTTCTCTTTTAATTTAAGGTACCCTCTTTAAGAGTCTTTATTCAAGATTCCTCTGTAGGGGATGAGTATTGTATTGGTTGTCTAAACCAACTAGAGCTTCTAGATAATACCATCCTGGCCACAAGCTCCTCAATCCTGCAGGCTAGAGCTATCAAGGATATCCTAAGAATATATGAAAATTTTATTGGAAATAAAGTCAACTTCTTGAAGAGTAAAGTATTTTTCCTCAACATATTTCCAAAAGGCAAAGAAAAATTGCTTATATCCTTGGGTGTGATATTTTAGATCTCCCCTCAAGCTACCTAGGGATGCCCTTTTTCAAGGGGAGAATGAAAGATTATCTATGGAACTTGGTACTTGAAAGAATCTAAAAGAAACTAGTGGGCTAGAAAGGAGTGCTTCTTAGTCATGTTGATAAAGCCTAACATATCAAAGCCACGCTTCAAAGCATTCCAATTTTTTTTTGTCCCTTTTCAAACTTTCTATTGCCATTTGTTAGAGAATTAAGCATATTTAGAAATCCTTACTATAATATGGTTATAAAGACCACAAAATATTTCCCATAGTATCTTGGGAATAGGTTTATTCCAAGAAGAAAGCATGAGGGCTTGGGTTCAAGAAAATTAGATAGATGAACCACACCTTAATGTCAAAGCAAGGATGGAAGCTCCTAATACAAGTCAATTTAGGATGGATCCACATTCTCATGGCTAAGTATATTTGGTAGAGAAGATATTTCCTAGAGGATTCCTATCCTCCCAAGGGTTCCACTTTTAGAAACAACCTCCTCAAAACTAAAAATCTCATCCAAAAAGGAGTTATATGGAAACTATGCTCTGGAACTAGAATATAATTTTATAGAGATCCATGGATTTTGGATTATCCTCTTATCTCCAATACTGAGATAGCAATTCTCGAACCTCTTACCTCCAATATATTTGTGCTTAGAGTCTCTAATTTTATTGAGAGAGTTGATGGAAGGAAATTTTAGAAGTTTATTCCCATATTAGAAGTAAATTATAGAGAGGGGAAAGCCAAAAAATAGTTATCCAAGATGCTAACTACTCATTTCATCCAAAATTTTGATGCTACAGACTCCCTGATTTGGAAATAAAATAACACTAGTCTCTTCTTGATAAAATCTTCCTACTTATTGAAGGAGGAAGAGAGGGTGGGCTAGTTCTTAGTTAAATAGGTTTGTCTTAACAACCTCATCCAAAAAATAAAAAATTTTTTTTGGTTGGTGTGCAAAACAAGATCCTTACTATCTATAACCTCTAGAAAATAGGAATGACCATTCCTAGTATATGCTACTTATGTAAGGCTAATTGTGAATCTTATCACCATATATTATTAACCTACCCCTTCTCCTAGAATGTGTTTCAACATCTATTAAGTTTCTTTGGCTCTTCTTGGGCACCCCCCAACAACATTGAAGACTTGTGCTTCAAATGGTTCCCCATTTTTCTAATGGGTGGTTGTGCTCCCTTTTAATACTAAACTTACATCATTTCCTTTAGGGGATTTGGAAGAAAAGGAACAATAGAGCATTCAAGAATGAGCATAGAGATCCCCTCTCTGTTTGTCTCAAAATCCTTAAAGTAGAAAAAGAAAATACCTTCATCACCCCCTCCCTTGATGAGAAGGAAATCAATTCTGAATCTCATCTGGATGACTCTCTTGGTCTCTCCAATGAGCTTTTTTAATCCTTGATGCTGAAAAAGGTTGATTGTTCCCAAGTGAAATAGTTTCCCCCACTACTAGGATATATTAAAATTATTTTTTATGGGGATACTAAGAGTAATCGAGGAAGTTATAGAGCCATGGGTGTAATCAAAGATAACAAGGGCTAAATTATTTTTGCTTATGTAAAAAATATAGAATTTCAGTCTACCATTTTGTTACTGCAAGAGCCATGTTCTAAGAAATACAAATTCTAGAAAATATGCCCATCAAGAAGGTAATTATTGAAGGTAACTCCGTGAACATCATTAACTCTTTGAAAGGATTTCAACCTCTAACTTGGAGTATTGAAAATCTTATGGAAGAGGCCAAAAGATACATTATGCTTCTAGAAAAGTCATTGATCCAATATATTTATAGAGAAGGAAACAAGGCTAAAAACTACTTACATCCTTTAGGAGAACCTCTCAGTTTGGAATGATAGTTTCCCTCATGTTCTCATGTAGGCCACCCTCAATGACACTTTTATTTCTACTAGTTTACCTTTATTTTGACCATCCCCTATGAGCCTTCCTCTAGATTGGTTCAAGATCATGTCATTCATCTCCTACTCAGCATAGGATTGGCATCAATTTTAAAAAGAATTTAGAGTAGGGTGGGGGAGTGGTCACTACTTCCAAAAAAAGGACTAAGATCCAAAAACAGTCCAAACATCTAAAATTTTAGTCTAATAAAGGAAGCAACTCTCCCATTCATGTCATGTCTGAGCATAATTCATAGACTCCTAGGAATACTTCTCTAATCCCATACCTAATAAATTTGGTAGTACAAAGTTTCATTGCTCTCCCACTCAGGAGGCCATGTAGTGCAGTGCTTCCATAGTTAATAAATCCTCTATGAAGAGGCTTTCTGTTTTGTATCTGAATCATAAGGATCAAATCCATAATATGACTAACCTTATATTCTCTTTGCAAAGGGTTGGTAATATGAATCTTCCCTATGTACATTAAGCATCCCTCATCCTAGAGGACTACAAGAAAAAGGTAGGTGATTTAGAAACCAATGACTTGATGGACACCCCTACAACCAAAGTTGACCAATAAATATCCTAGGGGGATCTCTCTCCCCCCTCTATGTTTCACCTCCTTATCACTATTTGAGGCCTTTATTCCTTCCTTTTCTACTGATAGGATCCTCCTCTTGTAGTTGAATCCTTGCTGATACTTTCTCTATTTATTTTCTAAGGTTCTCCTTGAGTTCTCTCTTTGAGGCTCATTTTTAGTTGTAAGAGGTTTGAGGACCCTTTCAAATCCCCTTATTTCCATGAATTAAAAAAAAACTGGAGCTTCTAGATGAAAAAGGTATCCATACCCTAGAGCACCTATGAAGCTATCATGATGATAGGCTTAAACATATCTACAATAAGAAGGTGCAACCTAGATCCTTTGAAATCAATGACCTAGTCCTTCAAGAAAATTAAAATAACATAAATGCTAACTCTGATATTAAAGGTAAATTTAAGCTTAATTGGTTAGGTCCATTCATCATCATCGCAAAATGTAGATTTGGATCCTATCGCATAGCCACACTAAACAATTTCTAATAAAAAGAACCCACCAATACAATACATATTAAAATATATCATGATTCAATTTGCATGATTTGCATGCTCATGTGTTTGATTGCATGGTTGTCTTTATGCATGATTGCCTAGAAATCATTCTTGTTTTAATATACATGCTTGATGGTGTGGTTTTCTATATGCATGAATTCTTGATAATCATTTTTACTTGAACACACATGCTTGATTGGGTTTGGCTATTTCATACCATTAAGTTAGAATTTTTGTAATGAGGCTATAATGATCCTAGCTAGAAAGAAGAGTCATATGCAGTGCATTTGCACTGGGTACCTAATGCTTATGGACTTCACCAATCCCATAATTATTTTACTTTTATTTCTTCTATCAAAATAACTTCTCTATATCAAATCAATATTCTTCTACTTCTCTTCCCTTGGGTTAAGTGATGTCTGACATGATCATATATGACCTTGATGACCCAATCCTTCCCCTTTCTTCTATCCCCTTTGACATCAACTAAAATATTACAATTTCAATCAAATGTGTATTAGACAATCACTGAATCTCATCCTACTCTCTCACCATATGAATCATCACACCTAATCATTTTAAATCATATGATTTGATACCCATCAACTCTATTTCACTTGATAAGGCCTTCGAAGGTCTAGGCTTATCCATCCAATACCTTACAAATTTGTAATCACTTGCAGACCTGAAATACAATAGATGAATAAGGTTGGATCTTGGCTTGACCTATCAAGTAACCATAAGAAAAAACTAAATATATCATTATAACTCAAGGTTGGCTAGTATACCCTCAAAATATCTAGGTTTATTTATCCAATATCTAGTAAATATACAATCATTTATTGGTCTACTAGGTACTAGATCAATGAGGTTGGACCTTTTTATGGCCTATTAGGCAGTTGTGAGAAAAAATCATTTTTATTGTTCACCATGGCCAAAGTATTAAGGGTTGTTAGAGCATTAAGTCAATAATAACTTTTTTGATAAATCCTATTTTGGACTTGATTAATAAGTTACCAATGATTTAATGCTCTGGTAACTATTGAGACTTTTGCCTCATCCCTTATAATCATAGTATCTTCTACTCATATATCTATATTTCCCAATAGACCATCACCTATTGTGGGATTTTCAATCCACTACCTTAAATGTATATAAGTACCATGTATATATGCCAGATAATGGATTGAAGGTTTCATAATAAGCTCAACCAATGTATTGGGTGATTAAGAACATCTAAGTACCTTTTGGTAGGATTACTATGAAAATATTTCTTGTGAATCTCAATTGTCTCATATATCAATAAGAGATTCAAATATCTATGTCCAATACCTCATGAATATATAAATATTTACACATGTACCAAATAATGAACATCAAGATTTGAATCTCCTATTGATATGTTAGAAAATTGAGGATGTCTTAAAATCATCAACCAATCTCAATAAATCCATTTTCTTATATCATACACTATTGTGAGGCTCAGGCCATGTGGACCAATGTTTTACAAATATGTAATTATTTATAGATCTACCCAAAAATGGTGCATATGCATGATCATTTCAAGTGTCTATCAGGAAACCAATCTACAATATCATCTAGATATTTTAAAATTTTGATCCCTACTTGTTTATTTCTAAAATCAATTTGAACTTTGTTCGGTTGCCTCATACACCAATATGAGGTCCAAAACTATATGAACATGTCTTGAAAATATGTAATTATTTATATATTTTCCAGGTAATGGTTCATAGGGTTGGATCTCATAAGGGTTTATCAGGAAACCAAAAGCAACATCCATCACTTATTTAGCTCCCCCTCTACCTATATATAAACCCTCAAGAGAATGAAACAAGTTTGACCAATACTTTGTGAATGCATAATATCTTGTGGATGCACTAAGTAGCCAATCAATCCTACCATCATCTCTCATTGGTTTATGAATTGGCTAAGGAACATCGCTATAAAGAAATACTCATGGATCCTTTCTAAATCAGTTTGAGTGTGGTTTAGTTGACTCATACATCTTTGTGGATCTGAAGCTATATGATCCAATGTGTTGCAAATACATAGTTATTTATAAATTTGCTAGGCAATGGGTCATAAGGTTTGACCTTCATAAAGTGGTCTATCAGATGACCAAGATCAATCTCCTTTTTACTTACTTCCCTTCACCTATTTATAGACCCAAAAGATGATGGGGAATGATTGATCACATTTTTTAAACCCATAATATCTTATGAGTGTGTCAAGTAGTCAATCAATCGTACCACCATTATTCATTGGTCTATAAATTAGTTGGGATATACACTCTTGTTCATGTCTCTTTTATAGTCCCTCAAAAGGGGTGAATATTTATAATCATTGTACTATATATATCGCATAATTCATATCAAAGCATATATATATATAACTACATGCTTGGAGGTAACCTATTGCCTATATAATATTCTATATAGCATAAATCCTATTTTTAGTTGTCCATGCTTCCAAATATACCCCCATGAGGGGATTATATTTCTAATTATTACCTAGCAAATGTATGATATCTCATAGAAACATTGGGCCATGGTTAGAAATATTATTTATTTTTCTTTTGTAAGGTGTATAATATGGTGTAGACAAACACCTCATCACAATATGTTTACCCCTAATCTCAAAAGGGGGAAAATTAACATTTCTCCACTAGGGGTAATCAATTGCTACAAATACAAATTTCCTTCAAAAAATTACTTATCTTTAAATATGCAACTTATATGTCATCAAATCAAGTGGTATTAGCTCAACCGGTTAAATTTCTCAACATTCAAGGAGGAGACCAAGGTTTGAATCTTGCCAAGCGATACATGGATAATATCCAAGCTTTGTTATAATACCACTATGTGGTGATGATGTAATATAGGTGGGGCCCTTTTCAATCCCATATAAACAATTGAAAAAAACTTTGGATAATATATAACTTTTTGTTTATATGATATAAACAATTGAAAAAAACTTATATGATGTAATACAGGTGGGGCCCTTTTCTAGAGTCACTATTAAGAACCCTTGCATTTGGGATGTGCCAACCTCATGCCAAGTTGACTAAAAGTTCCTATTGAAATAAATATATTTTAAAATATCTAATGAGCTCTATGCCTAATAGTTAAATTCATCCCAATATTCTTCCATAAAATATAATAGCCTTAGGCACGAAAGTTTGTTCTTCTTTAAATCATTAATTTATTATGAATTTTTTTTAACTAAATTAATTGCTTTCCTATGGGGTCTATGTCTATATTACCTCACCCAAATTGTTAAATTAGTTGGCAATTACACTTGTTAGGCTATGTCTCTACTTAAAAAGTATAATAAAATTAATAGTTGCTCTAGTTTTGATTTATAGTTCAATCAAACCATAATTCGTTTAATTAACCAATCTTGTACACCTTAAAATTTGTAGAATAAATTAATTCATTAAAAATATTACCATAATCCAATCTCAATTTCTATCTGACCTATAATGTTATCCCATCATTATACTTATGCAAGAAATTTTGATATTATCCTTAAGCAATAAAAATTTTAATTTAATTTTTCTTTTCTCAAATTTTCTCTAATTTGCAACTTCATCATGGTCCACACAGACAACAAAGTTTTGTAAAATCCATCTAAATAACATATAATTATTCACAAAATATTTATCATATCATATCTATGTCAAATTTTGTTGGCTTTTTAGCCAAGTTATCATAGGTCTCAATGTTTAGGATCAAATATAAAATTAATATTTGAGCATTCAATATAAGTGGCCAATATTAAAGAACATAAAATTCATATAAAATAACAATAATATGAAGTAAAATGGTCAATATCATTCATGAAATAACATGAAGAAAACTTACAATAGAATTGCTCAAACTGTATACAAGCTTCAATATTATCAATGCTTGAATGCTTAATCTTTGATACAATACATGTAGCTTTGTCTCCATAATATAACCTTGAGAAAGTGACTATTTAACTCTTTATCTATTGCTCTCCTCACATATTTGAGAGATGCATATTTTTCTACTTCATGCATAATATAAACCTCTGATGCCTTTTGGCTTTTCATATTGCCACTTGTGTATATGACTCTTGACTCTCTATTTACTCTTGCACACTCCTACATCTGCACATATGCACACTCTATTACATGACACTTGCACACTTTCTCACTCACACTTGCACACATAATTACATGACACTTGTGCACATCCTGCACATAGACACATACATAAAGGGGAAATATAAATCACACTCCTAAACTATAGACTCACACCCTAATATAATATTTACATTGTACCATAGGTACCATGGGGTACATTAGCATGTACCAAATAATGTAATATTATCCAATAAATTTTACATCACTTTAATAATTTATCCACTATCCAATTATGAATCACTTCAAACACTTATTTAAGATACATTATTTTTTCCATTAAATCATCATTAACTCATGCAAATCAAGTCATAGCCCATTTCATTCATCAAACATAATCCATCAATGTATCAAAACTAAAATTTTACCAAACCATGAATTTATTCTCAATTTAATCCAAAACTAATTTATCATAACAAAATCAACATCACACTACATCATCACCAATCAAATGAGCCATAAAAATTCATAATAATCATATACATACATACATACATACATACATACACACACACACACACACACACACACACACACACACACACACACACACACACACACACACACACACACACAAATATATATATATATATGCCTCAACCATAATACATAGTCATAGGAATGTTATACCACAATGATAAAAATAGTATTGTTGGTCCAAGACCCATATGATGGTGCACCATAATAGCCAGAACTAGTGCACTCGACCTCAAAAATATGATAAACCAAAACTAGTAGTCAGTATTTAGACCCTGCATTCTCTCTATCGAGTGCTAGTGGTGGTGGTGGAGGAGGATACAAGTTGATAGACCTATAATATTGTCATGTAATAGACCTCGATCGACTCCTCAAGTGAGTAGGAGAGGGCTCCCTCTATGAACTAGGTACAATAGCATGGTAAAGAGTTTCATATTGTGTAGCTCTTTCTCCCTCTATATGAACCTCCTATGTAATAGCCTAGAACTACCCCTATAACTGAGTGATCTATAATTATCACTAGGTCACAAATAACTATGCCATAGTGGCTTTAACACCACCTATTGTTGCCTATGTCATAACAACATTTATCTCAACCTCGAGTCAATTAATATTGTCTATATCTAGGAAATTTGAGCTTGGGCTTCATCTAGATTCTATCATACACCATTAAGATCCTACTAAAATTTAGCCACCTCGACTTATGCACTAGACAATTATACCTTAAGCATACTGAGGCCTCACATCATGGCCTATCTATCTGCTAGTGCAACCTCCTTAGGTGATTGGAAAGATATGATCATTATCAATGCTCCTAAGTTTAATGGAAGGATGGCTAATGGATATACATCTAGAGGAAAATAAGTACTCTATCAAGCCTCCTTTTCTACCCTATCTCCACATGCATCTCTATCCATGTTCCCATCATCTCCTCCCACTCTCCTTTTATCTCTCCTCTTACACTAATAATTTCTAAATATCTCAACAACCCGCTCTACTATCTTGAACCTTAGAGCTCATGGTCATGTTGGTGCTTGAGTCACTTTCCTTGGAAAAAATCTAGCATACCATGTCATGTACCTATCCTCTACTCTTAGGTCATATAAACCAATATTCAAAATATGGGAATAATTAGTATCCTCCTCAGGAAAGGATAAAATATCACAAACTCCCCCCAAAATGGCCTCCCATATTGACCACCAAAAAAAGTGACCCCTATAGCAAAAATCCCTTGCAACTGAACAAACTATTGAACTACTCAAATTTATGAAGCTCCTACTCTTACTTTCCATTGGTCAACCATCTGACCTACCTAACTCAATCCAAATCCTACTAGTCCTTGTAGACATGGAAAATTGACCCACCTAAGTGAGTAATTTTCCCTAGAAGCTTAGAGAGACCCTCCAACTTGCCCAAATGTAAGTGTGGACCTCTCTTCTCCCCTATTTCATTTTTTTTCCTAGTTTTTCCAAAATCACAATAATCCCTGTTAGGGCACGATTTTGGCAAGTTGGGGTTTCACTTATAAAACCCAACTTTCGGACTGATTTTATCAAGGTCGGTCCTCCCTTAGGGTTTTTCCACCTGTTTGTGTTTCAAATCCATTATAAATATAAGGTTTTGGTTCTATTTTTATCCTAAGAAGAATATATTTTTTTAAGCTAAGCCTACAAGTGATAAAAATCATTCTACCTAGCAAGTTAAGAGAAATCGCAAGCTCTTTGGCAAGTTTCTTCTGGTGTTATTCCGCTGCATTGTTGATTTACTACTTTTGGTGGATAAGTGTTGGAGCCTTGAGGAGGAGTCAACCATATTGTGGAGGCCTTCATCCTCTTGTCAACATCTTCTACTACCACCAAGTTGTTTCATGTATTTTATCATTTCTAGAATATTAATTGCTTTTTATTTTCACTCATTTCACATTGAGTTGATGTTTTCTTTGGTCTAACGTAAAAGCGTACCCTGTATTTAGAGGGTATAATTTTGGTAGATCCAAGATCATGGACACCCGTACAAGGTATGATTTTAGCTACATCAAGTCTGGGGGTAAGATTCACTACCAAACCCTAGGTCCATGTTTGCATGTTGCATTTAGGACATAATACTATTGTTTACATTCTATTGTTTGCACTGTTTTGTTTCATTGCATTCTATTTATCCATTTCCAAAAAAGGTCAAAACTTACTCTTGATTTCTAAAGGTCAACTAAAAGGACCTAAGGAGCTTGACTTCTACACTCCCAATCTCTACTACATAACGACCTAAGCAGACCTCCTAATGTTGATCATATTTTCTAAGGTTTTGAAAAGCTATTTTTTGTAGGTTGAAGCTGTGGGATATTTTTGGATGCAAGATAAATCTTGGATCAAACATCGGATCAGATAACTAATCTAAGTAAAATTGTTAGGTTATATGTTGTTTGAGTTTATCTTTTTTTTTCACACCTAGGTCATAAATAAAAAAGGGAAAAAATATTTGATTGTTTTATACGCATTCTAAAAGAAAACGACATATATTTTTGCATCTAGGGTTTAGACTTGTTTATGCATTTCACTTGTGCCCTTGCTCAAATAAAAATAATTTCATTTCTTGTAGCTTAGGGTTAGAGATTATTGAATCAAAGAATCACACTAGGATTAGATATTGTCTTCTTACATCTTGTGTACCTTGCATCATTCTTTTATTTGCATAGTTTAGTTTATAGAGGCCAGCCATAGGTGATTACTTAATTGATATATTAAATATTTCCACCCCACACTTGGAGTGAGTCCTAAAACCATTCTTGGTGAACCCTTTTTCTTGTCCACCGAGTGTAGAGAATATAACACATCCCCACGGTCACCTCAACTCCCAACAAATCCAGTCAAGAATCATACTTGGCAAGGCAATTTTACCCCTCTACATATTTGGTGAACTTGATGTGAAAACACATCTTAGTGGCCAATATAGGAAGCCTCTTACTTTGTTTCTTCTTAAAAAATTTAAATAAGACCTTTTGTTTTCTTAGAAATAGAAAATATTTTAAAACATCTTAAGAATCTTCTTGTGTGTCTTTCCTTAGTTTTCTCCTCTATCCTTTTGTTTCTCCTAATGTATCCATTCCTTAGGAGTCATTGAAGGTGCTTAGAATATGATCAAATTCCTCAATAATATGATCAGGTTGATAGAAAGAATTCTAACCTTGATGCAAAAGATAAAGAACATATTGAAACTGATACTAACTATGATCCTCTTGAGGTACCTAATGTTGGCTTCACTTTTACATCATTTGTTCAATTATGGGGTTTCATGAAATGCCATAGGGTGGATTTAATCAAAGATATGGAGTAGGAAGCTTAGCTCAAAAGGGGTGAGACTTCTCCTCCTCCAACCATTCCTCCTATAAATATTCATGATAGTCCTTTATTTGAATCTTCACATCATGGCAATCCATTACATAAACCAACATATGCTACTACTATGACCACAAATATTGGAAGGGTTACACAAGTCCCTCCAACTAATAGTTCATATCAAGATTATGTTTACTTTCCTCCTCATTTGACTAATATCAACATTCTTGCTTTTGTTACACCAAATGTTAGTTATCCTCTACAACAAGATACCCCATATCACAATCCATACCATAACAATATATATACCTCCAACATAGGCTATGTTCCCTTTTAATAGCCTACCTATACCCCTCCCCTAGGGAACCTAAGGGCATTGCACAACAAAAATATTGAGATGCAAAGTTTAAAATATGGGCAACCTATGATTCAACCTCCTATTTTCAGCTACAATTATAGAGAAATGTGCAATCAACCTCTATATCCTATTGTTACCTCTAGGCCCTACCCTAAGCATTTTCCAATGTTAGTTTTTCCTATCTATGAGGGAACAAAAGATCTAATTGAGTATTTATGAATGTTTAGAATAACATGCCATGCTATCATATATGATGACATGTTGTTGCTGAAGATTTTCCCTAAAAGCCTTGGTGGTATGGTGTTAGAGTGGTATTATCAACTGCCTAATCATTCTTTAAGGAATTTTGAAGAGATAGTTGAATTGTTTGTTCAATAGTTTGGAGCTTATGTTGAAAATAATGTGACTATGGGAGATATCTATATGTTAAAACAAGCTAAATATGATTTTTTTTTAGAATTTTTGTCTTGTTGGAGGAGTCTAGTTGGACACTTGAGATATACATTACCTCCTTGAGACATGCTTGAGATATTTATTAGGAATTTACAAGAACAAATATCTTATGCATTGGAAATGAAAACTATCACATCTTTTGATCAAGCTATAGATTTAGCAAGAAGGGTAGATCAAGCCCTTATCATAAGAGGTAAACTTAAAATAAAGGAATATAAGACCATAAAAATGTAGTATAAGAACATGCATGTATTTTGTGATGGGATAATGAATAGTAGGCTTGTTAAAAATGTGGTTAATATCCTACAAAAATATGGTGCTTTACCAACCTTAAAATACCCCACCAATAAATTTTACAAGACTCAACACACCTATGAATGTGGTCCTACAACAAATTTTGGAAGCTAATATGATTGAGTTACCTCCCATAAGGTAACCTGATACCATGACTAATTGGTATAAGCCTGGTCCATATTGTGATATCATAGAGTGGAGGGATATATGAAAAAATCATGTAAGAGGTTGAAACATGTGGTTTAGGACCTCATTGATGAAGGTCACCTTGTTATAGAAGGTTCTCAACCCAATCCTTCAATAAAAAATCACCCTCCTACTCAATAAGTACCCACAACTAATCAATACATGGGAATATTCCAAGATCCCCTACCTAAGCATGGTCAATAGGCAACTAATAAAGTGTTATATCAAAATGTGACATATCCCTATGATAATATGGTTGGAATAATAGCAAAAAGTACAAGGCAACAAGCACAAATTCAACTGACTCAACCATCTCAACAAGAGACAAGTTGTTCATCCAAACCACCTTTGAAACCCACCTTAGTTTTGAAGAATCCCCAAAGAAGGAGCACAAGGGTAGAAAACCCACCTTTAGTGTTGAAGCCACAACCTAAAGTATCCTTTGAAATTCAAAAATAGTTAGCTAGTACCCCGACCAAGATCTTCATATTAGAGCTTTTGCAAACTTCTATTCATAGGAAAGCTTTGTTGAAACTTCTAAGACAATAATTTGTCCCTCAAGGCATTTTACCTAGTGCTATAGCTAATATTGCAGGTTCTCTTGGGATACATCACATCACATTTTTGAAAAATGATATACCTTCCTCAAAAATATGAAAGGATTCATCCCTCTACATCACAATATTCATTGGGAAAATATTTATTAAGAGACTCTTGATTGACAATGTTTCTTTCCTTATTTTATATACTTGTCAATTTTTCTAAAATTTTGGATTACAAGAGGAAGACTTAACTAAATCTGATGATATTATTAAAGCTTTCAACAATGAGTCTCAAGAGGCTTAGGGTCAAACCTAAGATCTTAGATACCTTTTTCTATGTGGTGTCTTGCCTTACATATTTTAATCTTCTTCTTGGACACCCTTGGATTCATGTGATAAGGGTTATCCCTTCCACACTTTATCAATGTCTAGAATTTGAACTTAAGAATCAACTTGTCATTCTGGGTGATCCTCATCCATTTGAATATTGTTTGATGGTTGAGCAAGATCAATCCAATATTAATTTATACACATTAATTTCCTCATATCACATAATTAAACAACTTGAAAATCTTAAAGTTAGTGAGGAACCAATAATCAATGTTTCATCATGGGATTAAGTTAATCCGTTTCTCAAAGAGCCACTTCTAGATCTTGCCAAATTACCGCCTTCACTAAGGACTATGGGTTTACCTCGTAAGAAAGGTGAAGTTGTACACATTGACATATGTACCTTTATATTCACAGGTATAACCTTTGAAGATAAGATTCATGATAGCAACCCTCTTCCTATCAAGTGTTATTTTACCCATTGTTACCTATACAATGATTAACCACTTCTCAAGAAAATCCTATATGGTATGGGATGCATAGGCAAAGGTTTGGGGCCATGATAGAAGGGTATTAAAAAGCCTTTAGAAGTTGATATTTGTCCAGGAAGATATGGCGTAGGCTACATCCCTAATAAAAACCAACCTTTTCCCTATGATAAAGATGATCATATTATTACTTACGCTAAGCATTTAGATCATCAAAGATCAGAGTGGAGTGATGAGGATGAGGGTTTGATATGGATTAGTAGCACATATTTTAATAAGTTTTTAGTTAAGGATAAGCATTATTTAATACATTCTTATCCATTGTAATGCCTTGTAATACCTATTTATAGGCACCTTTTGGTATGCTAATACAACTAAGTTTTGGATTGTCATTTGTTTCCTTTGTCTTTTGTAACTGATTCCACATAATTGGTATCAGATCAGGTTACAATTAAAGGCTAGTATCCTCTTCCTCTAAGAAATATTAGTTCAAATGAGGAATAAGAACGTCCCCCGTAGGTCTATCCGAGGAGTAGTTACGCCCATTTTAGAAATTTTTTTTGCAGGCTTTTCATATGCAATTTTGTTCTACTTCAACCTCACATTTGACCATTTCTAAACTTCATTCATTTCATACTTGATCAAATCACATTTGGGTGCCCATGCACCTTCCTTTGTTTGTGATGTTGAGTTTGACCATGTTTCTCGATGAGGTATCTGCCAAATATTTTGACCTCACCACAACCCTACAACAAATCCATGTGGCCATGCTTACTAATTTTTAGTAGCTCCAAAATCAAACGACCACTGGCGTTCAACAACTTCAAGCTAAAATCATTTTTGCTAATGAATAATTAGATATTGAGGAATTTACAACCACACCTAGAATTGAACCAGGGTCTTTGGGTGATTTGCCTAGCATCTTTCCACTAGATGATGTGGCTTCTATTATAGATTCGAGCTCCTTTGAAGCTCCTAATGTAGATCAAGCCCCTCCAGATGTTGTAGACTAAGCTCTACAGAAGCTATTATAGTTGAAGACCTAGCTACATTCTCTGCTGCTATCATCATGCCTACTACACTTCATGATATACCTATTCCTCCTAGCGATGATATCCTAATTTTAAACGTTGATCTACTACCTAAAATTTTTGCACCATAATTCTTGGTGGCTCTAGCTCTATAGATTCTATTCATTTTTTACCAGTTTCTTCATTTGATCTACCACATATTACTATAGGATCAAGTACTACACTTCATCACAACAAATCCAACATTCAACCACTACTCATCACCCACTCACTACGAAACTTCATCATCTTTTCATTGTGCAGCTACTGGTTTGATTAATCATTTTCTAGGTGAGCTATTTCTACCAAATCTACCTTTTTGGTCATTGCTCAAATATTTTTGGTGATGATATACATTTACATCAGTCTCTCTACTCCAAACTCAACATTTTTGAGTCTTGATGACTTCATGTCTTGTGCTACTCATTTTCATGCAACTCTACTCTTTTTTTGGCCTCCCTATGTTGTTTCTAGCCACAGATTGTTCAATAATTTTTGGTGCCTAACCATTACCTCACGGTATATCTCACACCACGTTCTCATAGAGCATATCATGTCATATATTTTTCATTTCATAGAATGCACCTATACCACTACAGACCTTCCCGTAGCCTCGTCTGCATCAATATTTTCATTGTGCCTACCCTACTATAGTATATTGCACCCTACTATATGATGTGCACATTGTGTTCTACTATTTTTACCACCTCTATGATGATTTCAAGCAATTTCTCCACCTCTACCATATATTTTAGGCCCTACACACTCTTCACTACTCTCCCTTGATCACAATACACGCTCTTGTATTGTATTCCAATGAAGCATGCACTCAGATCATTTTGAAACTATTTCTATGCTGCTTGGTGTCTCGTGCACCCTCAAAATTACTCAGTGTTCAAATGACGAATGACAACCCTAATTCTAATCTTGCTTGATGTTTTTTCATCACCAACTCTTTGGCGTTCACAAAATTTTGGTAGCCTCTCCATATTTTGGCTGTGTAATTCATTTTTTCCACTCTATTCCATTGTATTTTTATCGAGAATCACCATCACCATTGAGTCAGTTTAGCGTCACCTCCTCAACATGTCCCAATAATATCCAAACAATTCCTAATTTTTTGACACAATTTCATGCGTTCTTGGCTCTTCCACAGTAAATTTCGATGACAACAAGAACTTTTACAATTTTTGACAGGCATATAAGGACCTGATGACAAAAATTAATATTTTTACTAAGGTTTTACATTTTCTAGTGCCTATTGTTTTTTCTATAGCACAGTTGGGTTTTTTGATAAGGCGGCACATTTGTTTTCAACCAAATTTTCTTTATGGGATTTTATCCCACATTCCTCGCATGCATGTCACAAGAGAGTTTTATAAGGGCAGCCTAGCCCTTTGTGTAATAGCCAACATGTCCTACATACGTGCATGCTGGCTCAACCATCCCCTATATCCTTGTCTTTATGTCACTCACTCGTTGGCTATACATGACCATCCCATAGACGTATCTAGCCTTGAAACTGTCCACATTTCCCCCTTTCAACTACCACCTTAGTCCTACCAGTCATGTTGTCCATATTAGTCATTGTCTTTGTCAGTCCCCTATCACCCAGCATCAGTCATGTTTGTTACCATGCAGTCCCCTATGAACCAACATTAGTCATGTGTCATCTTCAATGTGCATTAGTCCAGTTGGCCATCCATGCTGTATTCTCTACCAGTCAATCACTTGTCTATGGATTTCCACATCACATCCTCTATGTTCATTTTTAGCCTCATGCTTCGCTTTCACAATTTGTTATACGACCCATTGATGTCAACCCTATCATTGGTCAGTCTACCATCCAGAGTCTGCTTGAGTCTACCTTGTTTGCACTAGTCATTGATGGTGTCAGTCCTTGCTGTCTCTAATTCCCATCCACTCTATTCATGCCAATGATGTCCTATCCATGTATAGTATTGCATCATGTCCCATGTACATCCAAATTTGTTTCATCATCCCATCATATCTATTCTATGATAGCCTTGGTCCACGTGCTCCCCTTGCCATGTTAACATTGGTCCATGTACCATTCTCGGTTTTCATATCCGATATTGTCAGTTGCATTGTGTCCACCCATTTGGTCCATGCTCCCACATTATTTAGTATGCAAGTCCATTAATGTAATATTACCACTAAGAATTTGATGTGCATGGCTTAGCTAAACAACAATTTAATAGGGTGTACATCCTTCATTAAATGCATGTCATTAATGTCCATGACTTCACAATAAATGCATGCCATTGTTCATAAATACTATTTTCATTAAAATCAAAACTTTTAATGCCTTTGCATTTCCAAATGACATCTTTTTGTGCACATGGTTCAAGAAATATTCTGTTGCATCTCCTTCCGACATCAATTGCTTTTTTCTATCACATTAAGGGACCCATTTCAGATGTCCATCGGTATAGAAGTGTTTACATTCGTTGGAGAGCATTTTCCACACTTGATTTAGTGCCACTCTTAGATTTTGGTTTTTAGAAGACCTATAAAAATTTATCATTTTGGTCTTCATATTTTGTAACAGGAGTACATTTTTGATTGTACCCGATACTCCTAGCTATTTCCATATTTCTCTTCCACCTTTGTACGCATTGGGGACCAATGCTTCCTTAGTGGGGAGGAATGATATGGATTAGTAGCACATGTTTTAATAAGTTGTTAGCTAAGGATAAGCATTATTTAATGCATTCTTATCCATTGTAATGCCTTGTAATGCCTATTTATAGGTACCTTTTGGTATGCTAATACAACTAGGTTTTGGATTGTCATTCATTTCCTTTGTTTGTTGTAACTGATTACACATCAGGGTCATTATCCCTCAAAAATTATATTTTACAATATGGTAAATTTGGTCCATCCTAAGCTACATGTGACTCCAAAGGAGTATGCTAAAGGGGATACCCATTCTGATATGATTCATCAGGGTATCTTCCAAAATAGCTTGTTTTTGATGGGTTTGTCCTTTATGAGGCACATACTGAGCCCTCTTGTTCTCAGGAGGATCTTATTCCTCTATCTCATAGAGACCTTGTAAAGTTGTGAATCTCTTCTCCTTTTGTTCAAAAGGATGACATAGTCAAAGTTTGCACTGAATTTCATGCAATATCTATCAAAGAATGTGCTTTGGATGAACCCCTTCATGATGAGAATCATGAAGATATCCTCAATCATAGTCCTTTCTTTGATGGATCATATCCTTGCACTACCATCATGTTTGTCAAGATAGGTAGTACAATTAGAGTTTGTGCCAACTTTAAGAACTTAAAGAAAAAAATAATTATATATATATAAGTAATAATATGCATGATTTTGCATATTAATATATTTTAGTTCACATATTACATTCATTTTGATTGATTCATACTACATGATTGCCTATCATATTTTGCACGGTTTGCCTAACATTCTATTCCTTGCATTCTACTTGTTATACAATTGTATTTCTGCTTGCTCATGCTTGCATGATTGCTTTTGCACATAGATTTTTGGGGATTTCATGATAATGGCAAGTGATAAAACCTAGTAAGGTTTTAGCTTACATGCATTACACTCACACTAGGGCTCTAATGCCTAGCGAATCCCCAACCTAGGTCTCATATCTGTGTATTTCCATCATTGCATTTTCTCATGCCGTTCTATATTCCTTGACCTTGAAAGTTTTAATGATCATTTTTTTGTCTTTCCCAAGTCAACAAATATAGTTCTTCTTATGTGTATCCTTGTCCTTTGCATGTTTTCTTTCTATTTTTTGTCAAGACAAGGATACATATTCTTTTATTCCATCTGTGAATCTTGCTTTGTTCACACTTTTTTCTTTCTTAATATTTTGATTGTTATGGAATCCTCATGATATAGGATAGATACTGTATAAATATCATTTATTGTGTTCATATGACCACTGACTATCTTACGAACATATCTTACTTCTCTAAAGTTTATGAAGGATGCACACACACATTGTTATTCTTCTTTGCCTCTATTTCTTCTCTCTATTTTCCATCACATGCACACTAGGTTATGCTTCGCTCTATTCACTTATATTTTGCACACACCAAGTCCTTATCAGGTAGCACTCGCTTTGATACATCATTCACATGCAACATACCCCATATGGGATCAAATTCATGACCATGTGCAAGGGGTAGCCTCCATCTCGATCATTTGAAAGCATACATCCTAGCATGTATCTCTTTATCTCTGGCCATATTAGTGAGTACTACACCCATAGTAGGTACCACTTCACATTTGACCATCTATTGTAAGTATAACACCCCTACATGATTGCTTCATGGCCACATGCAAGGGGTAGCCTCCATCTCAATAATTTGCAAGCATACATCCCTACAGGATTTTTCTTCACTCTTTTTTTCACTTGATCTATGTTGTTTGGTCACATTGACCTGAGTACAATCTAAGCTAGCTCAAAAACCATACTTCAAACCCTTTACTTCTTTGTTGGATTTTTCCTTCTTCCTAATTTGTTATTTTTTATTCCTCTTCTTTTTCTCTTTTTATTTTTCTTTTTTGAAATCATGCCTCATCTATATGGGTCACAATTTTGCTTTGCATTGATGTCGCAGTCCATTTCCATGAGGCTTGATTTGGCTAGAGTTGTGTTTTTTTTTTCTTTTTTCCTTTTCTTCTCATTTTTTTGTTATTTTTTTTATCCATGCATATCATGCCTCGCATCCACTTCATTACATTTCATACATTTTCATTTAGGTAAGTTCATTCCATAGTTATATTATGTTGTGTTCATTCATGCATAATTAAAATATAAAAATATATAAAACATAAACACATAAGCACACACATTTCATAAAATTAGCATGATATTACTAAATGATATTACATAGGCCTTCCTGGTCGGTGTGCCATAGTATAAAACTGGTACACTTGACCCTCCCTAGGGGTGCATGCCACCCTCAAAATCGACACATAATCCTGATTCTATCCCTAGCTATGGGAGCCTATCCTCTTTGCTCTACCTATCGAATATGGTCCTAGTGGGGGCATGTTCATGGACCATGAGTTCGTCTATGACCTAGACTAAGATAATCTCAATATCTAAAGGGATAAATATGGTGGCACTCTATGCTCTACTAGAAATTCCTAGAAGTACATCATCTGGTATAAGGTCATCCTCTACTTGACAACCTCCAACCTCTCTCCCACCCTCTATAGCTCTGCTTGTAGTAGATAGATCCCCTCATCCTATTGGTTGTTGGTCATGATAGCCATCCCCTATATTTGAGCTCATTGTCACTCTTGGTCCAACAAAATCACCTATCCATTGAGGTGATCTACCTCCACTCGTGCCACATCTCACTTGGTCTTCCTATGCCCAAGGTACTCTGCAAACCCTTGATTCTCTTGGCCCTATCATCTTGGAGTAGGTCCATATCCCTCTACAAGATCACTATCTAAGATTGTAGTGCCTTTGTCCCTCTCCCTGGTTCCTCATGATCTATGGTCCCACTCGAGCTGGTTTCTACTAATGTAGAGGCCTCTCTGTCCACTTTTCTTGACCCCACTCTAGTCATCGTAGGGGTAATTATTGCTAATATCATCTCCCCAATCATAGCAATAGTGGTGGTTGCTTCCAATATATTTAATCATAATCATGCTTATATTTTCTATGGATCCCCCTGGCCCTACCTCTATCACTTTATGGACTATTGAGTGGCCTCTCATAGTGCCAGCTGCATTCATCAACCCATAATCTAGTGTCTCTACATCGATACTGGTGGGAATATCCTTAGAGGTATGATATCCTTGTATCATATTTGGTACCTGAGAGCCATCCCAACATCCTCCACACCTAGATACACATAGAGTGGATCATCTAGGTCCTCCTCTCCCATATCCCCACATTGGGATCCCATTTGAATCTCAATGGATCCCTTCATACTTGCATGTACCAGTAAACTCCTAAGTTTGGGATCTCTTGGAAGATATCAAAATGCTGCTGGATACAATAAAATTAGAAGATATCCAACTCCCCCTTCTACATAGCGACCCACTTGATCCTCATAACCCTAGCTATCTCCTCCAAATATTCTATGCACCTAAGGTGTAGATGCCATGGATTCCATATAATATTGTGTTCTCGTAGCTCATTTGTCATCCACATCCCTAGTGGAAAGATACTAGCATATGTCCTCTAGACTCGTTCGTAGCTTCTAGCCTATCTATATGCTATTGGTCACTCTGGGTTGGGCAATAGCCTTGAAAGTACACATGGTCTTTTCACTGCTATGTGCTTCCAACACCACACCTGGAGCAAGGTTGTACAAACTATTTTTGCAAGTCGTTTGTACATGATATTGTACAATATCCTATATAAATGGATACCATCAAAATTGCACTCAATGGTCTTGCATGTATTTCACTATCCCCACCAATACCCATGGAAGGTATTACCAACTAGTGTGGCATACCAGAAACCCTACCACCCCACAAAGCATGGTCATCAAAGCATCAATACCATAATGCCCTACTAAATCATTGATCAAAATTAAGCTCTCTCACACCTAGTGGACCTAGCCTCTCAAAAATACTTCTAGCATGGGTTGTTGTCCTCTTGATCTATAAACAAATCTTTTCCTAATGAGGATGTACAAGATGTGCCACACATTCTCGAGTGTGACCATCATCTCCCTTATCGGTAACCAAAAGGTCGATGATTCTAGATACCATATCTCTACCAACATTATAAGCAACACCCAATCTACCTCAATGTAAGGCATATTTACTAGGTGATGTAGTCCCATTGCCACTAAGGTACCCTGCTCTACCTGTGAGAGGCCATCTAGATCAACCTTCAAGGAGCTTGGTCACCATTTGTAGCTCTCTAGTATGTCATGTTGCATCTAAAAATAAAATAAAGTTCTAAATTAGTTCAATATGTATAATCATTCAAGCTTAAATATTTAAATATTTACTTTCTAGTCTTGTTATTTTCCTCTCCTCTCTCTTTTTCTTAGTTTTTCTTCTTGGTTTATTGTTCCTTTTTTCTCTCTACAAAATCACGCTGCTTTGATTTCGAGTGTGATTTCATAGTTCTTATCCTTTCATTGAATCACACCTTTGTTTTATAGTGCATCAAAAAATCATACCCTATGGTCCTAGGGTGCAATTTTTATCATCGTGATGAACCAACCGAAATAACGGTTGGACCCCAAAATCGCGGTCGGGTTGCATGTGGTGATTCTAGAGAAAACAAAACAAATTGCTCAAAAAGGAACTAAAATCTAACCTAACATAATCTAGAGTGAATATTTTAGTCCTTACCCATGCTCTCTCCTCTACTATACTGACCTTACCCCTCGCAATAGCCGAATGGTGTATGGGTAGCACCATTTTCTCCTTTTATCTAGAGCCCTTTTATTCTTCATCATGTGGTGAAAATGGTTAGAATTTTCACCCCTTTTGCATTTTGTTATTTTTTCCATTTTTGTTTCTCTCATTTCATTTTGTTGTTTTCACTCTCTTCTTCTATGTCTACCATTTCAAGTTTCATTAGTAATTTTACATTATTTTCAAATCTGGAAGGGGCATCCTAGCCTGAGAGGGATTAATGTTTCTAATGCCTCGATTTGCATGCAAAATATAAAAGTGTTTGGAATGATACCATTTTACACCATCCCTTTATTTTAAACTATCTACCCATTTTATGTTTGTTGTTCTTTATCCATAGGTATCAACATATTTATTTGACGTATTTATTAGGCCATAAATGCATCAAAGAGGAGGCAAAATGTAGACATGGAAAATTGACCCACCTCAGTCATTTTTTATAGAATCTTAGAAAGATCCTCCAAATTTCCTAAATGCAAGTTTGGGCCTCTCTTCTCCCCTCTTTCCTATTTTTTCCTAGTTTTTCCAAAATCATGGTCATCCCTGATAGGGCATGATTTTGGCAAGTTAGGGTTTTCTCTTAGAAAACCTAGATTTTGGGTTGAATTTCTCAAGGTTGGTCCTCCCTTAGGGTTTTCCCACTCATTTATGTTTCAAATCCCTTATAAATAGAGGGTTTTGGATTTCTCTTTATCCTAAGAATAATAAGTTTTTTTAAGCTAAACCCACAAGTAATAGAAGCATTCTACCTAGTAAGTTCAAAGAAATCGCAAGCTCTTTGGCAAGTTTCTTTTGGTGTTATCCTGCTACATTATTTATTTGTTGCCTTTGGTGGACAAGTTTTGGAGCCTTGAGGAGGAGTAAACCATATTGTGGAGGTCTTCATCCTCTTGTATACCTCTTTGGCTACCACCAGGTTGTTTAATGTATTTTATCATTTCTAGAATATTAATTGCATTTTGTTTTTGCTCATTTCACATTGATATGCTAATTTCTTTAGTCTGTCATGAAATCATACCCCGTATTTATAGGAAGTTATTTTGGTAGAGCTAATATTCTAGACATCCCATACAGGGCATGATTTTGCTTGCATCAAGTCTAGGGGTAAGTGTTTGCATGTTGCATTTAGGACATAATACTGTTGTTTACATTCTATTTTTTGCACTATTCTGTTTCATTACATTATGTTTGTCCATTTCCAAAAAAGGTCAAAATTCATTCTTGATATCTAAAGATCAACTAAAAGGACCTAGGGAGCTTGATTTTTGTGCTCCCAAGCTCTTCTACACAATGGCATAAGTAGACCCCCTAATGCTATTCATATTTTCTAGGATTTTGTAAAGCTATTTTTTGCAGGTTGAAACTGTGATATTTTTGGACATAAGATAAAGCTTGGATCAAACACTGGATCAAATAAGTGCTCTAAGTAAAACTGTTAGGTTGTGTGCTGCTTGCTTTTATTTTTTTGTTCACACCTAGGTCATAAATAAAAAAGAAAAAAATATTTGATTGCTTTCTAGGCATTTAAAAATAAAAAGGCATATAGTTTTGCATCTAGGGTTTAGTCTTGTTTGTGCATTTCACTTGTGCCCTTGCTCAAATAAAAAGGATTTTATTTCTTGTAGGTTAGGGTTACAGATCATTGAATCAAATAATCATACTAGGATTAGATATTGTCTTCTTACATCTTGTGTGCCTTGCATATTTATTTTATTTGTATAGTTTAGTTTATAGAGGTCAAACATAGGTGATTGCTTAATTGATACATTAAATATTTTCACCCCATACTTAGAGCGAGTCCTAAAACTATTTTTGGTGAATCATTTTCCTTGTCCACTGAGTGTAGAGAATCAACACACCCCCATGATCACCTTGGCTTCTAGTGGATCTAGTCGAGAATCATACATGATAAGGTAGTTTTTCCCCTCTATAGTCTTCTATACAACCAATGTGACTTCTCCATGGATACCAAGTCACTAGGTCAACCCATAGATCATCTATCACTTGATGCATCAGGGTTATGCACAAGGGCGAATTTCACAATTTATAACAACTTTTAGGGTTTTAAAAATTTTATTTTTCTAATTTTGGGACCCTAGAGGTCGACCCATTCGCTCGAAAATTACAAAATTAATTTTGTTTAGGGTAAATTCACCCCGGTACAATATGTTTTCCCACCTAATTTTTGCCTTAAAATTATTAAAAAATATCCTGTCCAATTCGCCTCTTGTACCCCATTATATATAGGTAACCCTAACATCAACACTCATAATATCAAGGCTATTGACACAAGGTGACTATAAAAAGCGACTAGCACAAGTGACTAACACAAGGCAACTGATAGAAGTGACTGATAAAAGGTGA
Source organism: Wollemia nobilis (assembly GCA_028583015.1). Taxonomy (NCBI): domain Eukaryota; kingdom Viridiplantae; phylum Streptophyta; class Pinopsida; order Araucariales; family Araucariaceae; genus Wollemia; species Wollemia nobilis. The sequence goes on along the minus strand of JAQPPZ010016467.1, from coordinate 7,245,176 downwards.
CTGACACGATGCGACTATCACAAGGTGAGTGACATGACATGACTATCATAAGGCGATTGTCACAAGGCGACTGACACAATGCAACTATCACAAGATGATTGACATGATGCGATTATCACAAGGTGACTGTTACAAGGTGAATGTCACAAGGTGACTGTCACAAAGCAACTATCACAAGGCAACTATCATAAGGCAAATTTCATAAGGTGACTGTTAAAAGGTGACTATCACAACACGATTGTCACAAGATGACTATAAAAGGGTGAATATCACAAGACGACTATCAAAGGGTGACTACCACAAGGTGACTAACATATAGTGATAACCATTTATCAATAAGTTTTTGTTACCATTTATGTTTCTTTTTTTATATATTTTTATTCATTAATACTCAATAAGGAGGTTTTCCTATTATTTGGGCACCAATATCGAGCTTTCTTGGGTCAAATATTTTGTTATCTTGAATAGTAGTTCTCTATTTTACCAGTTATTTCCATTTTTCAAAATGATGTTCTTGTTACTCTTCTGTTTATATAGGTAAAATGTCACCTGTTGGTAGTGGAAAGAAGGGAGGTCAGTCTTCCAGTTATGATAAAAGGATTATCCTCAAATAATTTCATAATATTTCAAAATCTAGTCAGCCATCAACATCTGCACAAATTGAAGGTATGAACGCCTTTACTTACTAACTAGTTATTTTTTGTGCATTATTAATTTTATATATAATGTCTTCATTCATTAAGAAGGGTGATTTTTGGTGGATGGATTTATCCATTTTTTATCAGTATTTTTTAAAATAAGGTATGCTTTTAAAAATAATAATGATAATGACCCTCATATTGACCCTAGTATTATCTCTACAAAAAACACTATTGACCCTGGTATGACTCCACTTCCACATATCCACGATAATGAAAAGTCCACATATGTAAATTTTATTAAAGAAATAGAACAACAACATGAAGAGATTCCTGAAACAAACACACCAAATGGAAAACAAAACAATAGTTCTTATGCAGTACCTACTTTTAGAGAATCTTCTTCTAAAAAATATAAACGTGCAAGGTCATCTAGATGGACAATTAATAGATAATTTTAGCCTGATTGGGTTTCAAATTTTCCATTTGTTGAGCCAGTGCTTCCAGAGAATAGTAATGAGGTAATAATAGAATTGATATGCGTAATTTATAGTTGGAAACACGAAAAGGATCATAAATTGCAAGTTAAGAAAGATACAGTAGAAAAACATTGTGGAAATGTTTACATAAACACAAAAGAAAGTGATGGACCAATACAAAAAATTATAGGTGGAAGGATGCATCAGAGTGTGCCCATATAATATATGTACAACTATATGATAAATCAATGAAACAAAAGTAAAATTTGGTTGAGAAAGGTGCAACGATTTAAGCCCAATTTCAAAAAATGGAAAAGTTCACTTTAGCTTCAAAAAGTTTACAGTTTGCTATTGTACTCACTATTCTTAAAAAGGGTAGATGTATATTAGATTTCATTGACTATAAATCTCTATTTTGACTAGTTTATGTGCAAAACTTACCCAAAACCCATTGGTTAGATCGAAGTGGTTGGGAAATGGTAAAATATCTATCATTGGTTGAGCAGGATGACCTCAAAGAGAAAATAAAAAAGGCCAAATTCATTTCACTTTCAATTGATGAGGTGACTGCTATTGACAATACATATTGGATTTGCATGCATGTTTACACATTGAAAAATCATTTAAGGCAACCTCATTTATTTGGACTATGCAAGATGGTGGAAAATTGTAATGCAGAAAACATTTACAATGTTGTTGTTTCTAGTTTAAAGGAAATAATAGGAATGAATGAAATGGAAATAACCACTAAGTTAATATGTGTTAAAGCCGATGGTGTTGCTACAATGCAAGAATACAAGAATGGTATTTATGTTAGACTACAAACATTTGTTACCCCATATTTTATCCCTATTCATTGCATGGTTCATAGAATTAATATTGCATACAAAATTGTGGATACATTTACAAATGTAGTGAGAGTGGAAGAGATCACATAGTCCAAAAATATTTTTAGAGTTTCAACAGTTTGTACTAGGAGTTACAAATGGTAAAAAACTCTAAAAATATGTAGATACTAGGTGGATTTCGATGTATCAACCGACATATAAAGTTTTCAAAGAATATAAATCCTTGGTAGGGTTTATGTATGTAAATCATAGGGTAGTTGATAAGGTTAAAGATTTACTATTTTGAATGAGTGACTTTGAAACACTTCTCACACTATGTGGTATTATTCCAATGTTGGAAGAAATGAATACTTTCATCAAAATTGTACAAGAAATATCGATTTATATTATGGATTTCATCAGGGCTAGAAAACAAATTTGCTTACATATTGATATGATGTACGCATCTGGTCAAAATTTTATGGATCCCATGTTTGAGAGTTGGAGAGCATTGACAAATGTGAATGGTCCTCAGATTTTTTTGAAGTTCTATATAAACGATCATCTATGTATTAATGTACACGAAAAGGAAATTCCCTTATATTATTTTGGTCAAGGAATGGATATAGATACAAATGAAGTCAAACAAATACCCATAACATACAACATATTTCATGTAGTTGTAACAAATAAAAAAATTAGACTGAAACAAATAGCAAAATAATTGGTAAAAGAAATCAAAGACCTGTTGGCATTTTTGCCACATTGTTTTTGTTGCTATTCATGCAAAAGAATGCACAAATTGTAGAGATACTCACTCCTCTGTTTGTCCCTCCAAGCACCTCGAAAGGGATAATAAGTAAAATACAAAAATCTCTACAAGTTTTGTGTTAAAGCAAAGTAAGTGTAAGATGTCGCGATATCGCGACATGTCGCGATATCGCGACCTGTCACGTTTTTGCGGCGTCCGATGCAGAAAATAGCTAAGCATAGAAAATGTCGCGATATCGCGACATGTCACATTTTCACGACCTATTGTATTTTCATGCTAGAAAACAAAAAGGAAGTAGTAAGGAAAATGTAGGAAAGAGGGAGGGAGTAGTAAAGGAAAGTTGTCGCGATATCGCGACATGTCGCATTTTCGTGACTTGCAGTGGCAACAAAGCAAAGTGATAGGAAAATGTCATGATTTCGTGACATACAGCAGCAAAGAGGAGCGCCAAGGAAAAATGTCGTGATATCGCGACATGTCGCATTTTCGTGACCTGTCGCGTTTTCACGCTGAAAAGCAAAAAAATGTAAGGCGAAAGAAAATTGTCGCGATATCGCGACCTATCATGTTTTCGCGATAGGAAAGTGAGGAAGGAGAAATATGGTACAGGATGTCACGATTTCACAACATGTCAAATTTTCATGGCCGAAAAGCAGCAAAGTACAAGAAGACAAAAAATTTTCACAATTTCGTGACATCGTGGAGACAAAGCCAAACAGAGAAGGACGTCACGATTTCGTGACATGTCGCGTTTTCGTGACAAAAGCGACGGAAGGGCAAAGTAGGAGAAAAATGTCACGATTTCGTGACATGTCACATTTTCGCGGGGTAACAGTGAAAACAAAGGGGAAGATAGAAACATGTCACGATTTCATGACTTGTTGAAGACGAAAGAACAAAATGAGAGAAAATTGTCACGATTTCGTGACTTGTCACGTTTTCGTAAAAAAAAAGCTAAAAAGTACAAGGAGAAGGAAATTGTCATGATTTCATGACATGTTGCATTTTTGTGATGAGAAAGTGGAAAGGACAGTGCCAAGAGGAAGATGTCACGATTTCATGACATGTTACATTTTCACGACAAGGAGCAACAAAAAAGCCAAAATAGAGGAGAATGTCATGATTTCGCGACATGTCATGGGGACAAAACAAAATGAAGGCAGATTGTCACGATTTCATGACTTGTCACGTTTTTGGAAGTGCAAGAAGAGAAAGCTAAATGAAGAGAAGATGTCACGATTTCGTGACATGTCACATTTTTGCGACTGGTGGCAACAGGAGAAAGCAGTAAGTTGAAAATGTCACGATTTCGTGACATGTCACATTTTTGCGATAGAAGCAACAACAAAGGCCCAATAAAGTTCTGTCCACATTTTTCTTCAAATTGCATAGGAGAACGTGAGGAGAAGATAAGGATCGAACAAAGTAATGTTTTAAAAGCTCTCCAACTGATTTTGAGATCATGGTCAAAGAGGCTCCAAGATTAAATGTTTTGTTGTTTACCTATGTGCGCAAGATGGGAGAACATGTTAAATCAGTTTGTTCTCGAAGCCACCAAAATTAAAGATGCCTCCAGTATTAAAAGCTCTTGTTCATGATCTCCTAACAATTCAAGCATGCCCCGAGAATAGTCATTTAATGAAGAAATATGGTCCCTTGTTTCCATTCGATTTTTAGTTTTGATCCATAAAAGCAGGGAATGTGATTTCTCCGAGGGGGATTGTTTCTCTTTTCAAGTGCATATTTTGTGGATCTCCTCTTCAAAATATGTTTTATGTTTTAAATGTTGTGATGCGAAAGGGAGAGGGAAGGCCTCTATAAATACTAATGTATATCTCAAGAAAAGGAGGAGGACCTTTTTGCAAAAATTGAAGCAGAAATCCTAAGTGCATTTTGCTCTATTCTTAGAGTCTTTTGAGTTGGTGATCCAAACTGTTGTTCATGTGATGCTTTCTGTGTGATTCACTTCTGCTTAGTCCAGTGTTAAAATATAAGTTGAATTCTGTTGTTCTAAATTTGGCTATGTTTTCATTTGAACATTTGAAGTATAATTGAAGGCAAACTTATGGTCAATGTTTGATCCAATTTCTGTATGTGCATTCTAAGAATTAGTTGTTGCTTATCTTCAGGATCTAGTTGAGGTTATTTGCTATCTGAGGTTGTTCTCCCTATCAACTATCGGCTTCAGCCATATTTCCATCTCTTTCTGTTATTTCCTACACCCTTACCTTGAAACCAGTTTTAGATTAGTTTGGGAGCCAGCCCTCTCTGGAGATTGGCCCGAGAGACTTCTCTTTCTCTCGGCCTTTCAATGTTGGTCGGGTCTAGGGCGCATTTTATATGACTAGGCGGATTCATGACCAACAGTTTTTGGCACGCCCGATGGGACTCACAAGTCCCATTTTTTGACACCCGGAGGAATCAAGATTTTGATGAACTGTCTTGACCTCAAAGCGGAGATTGTAAGTTCATCTGGTGACTCTGCTGAAGGCGACTGTATAGTACCTAGAAATCTCCAATCGTGAAGTTGGTGAAAATATTTTCTTCATGATCACGAGATCAAGTGCCAAAGAATCGGAAGATCCAGTCAAATTCTTCGAGATCGATGTTCAAAACTGGAGGGAGCGCTCAAGATTGGTAAGTCCTGTGAACCCATCATTTGCTATTTCTTCATAGGCGGTAGGTCAGTTTGTGCCATCTCTGACTCCTCCCAGTACTGCTACGAGCTTGCTAGTAGATCCAAATCCTATAGTGCAAATGGCTGGTCAACAACCTCCTCCACGTCAATTTCTTGCTTGGAACTATTCGGGAGCATTGGACCTGCCTTTTCAAAATCTAGTTCCTGCTATAGCATTAAAGGCTTTGCCTACATACGATGGGACTGGAAAGACCATGTATGAGCATGTTTCAGATGTGGCATCCTTGGCTACAATTCATAATATCACAGATGAAGATGTCATGATCAAATTGCTCGTGTTGTCACTCCGAGGTAAGTTATTGTGCTGGTATAGATCCTTGTCTCCCAACTCCATAAATTCATGGGATCAATTAGCAGAGATGTTGATCCAAGGGTTCAATGAGCAAGCGGACCCATTTTCTTTGTTGCATCAATTTACTAATATCAAGAGGCATCCTCAAGAGGAGATAGTGGATTTCAATGTTAGGTTTGCCCGAACTTGGCAGAGAGTTCCTGATGGTCTCCGCCCTACTAATGACCAAGCGACATTTTACTTTCTTAGGGCTTTCCATTCAGATATTAGTATGAACATTAGGATGTCCAATGTTCAAACCTTTCCTGCACTATATTCCCAAGCACAGAAGGCTGAGGCCGATCTGATTGCCATTGGGAAATTGCCTCCAAAAATGACTATGCCTATTTTTCTCGAGCTTCCACAATACCAGCATACAGGTGCAGCCTCCACATCTTACACTGCTCCATCCATGTACCCTTCATCTTCATGGAATCCTCCCACAACTTCGGTACCTATGATTCCCATTCCATAGTTAACCTCTCCAGTTCCAACTCCTGCATTACCTTCTCCACCAGTTCCATTACCTCTACCGGCACCGCCTGTGTCCTCAAGCCCAGATCCTCAATTGGCTATTTTGCAAGAAATTCAGTCGGCCATGAGATCTCTCACTAACAAGATGACATCTATGGAGCGGAGAGAGGCGGAAAGGAACTATCAGCCATGAAGATTTGTTCCGACGGTAACTAGAGAGCAAGTTGCTCCTAGCAAGGCTATAGAGAAAGTACCTGAGAGGAACTCAGCGATCCTGGTAAGTGAAGAAGCTGGCCCCTCTGAAGTTTCACATGAGCCATCTTACTGGTGTTCTTCATGCAATGATCCACATGATGAGTCCACTTGCATGGTCCACCAAAATTATTTACAAGTTCTTGCGGGGAGCCGTGTAAACATGATTCGAGAGGTGGATCATAATTTCGTGATGTCTCCTGAGGAATACATGGCAGTCTTGACACGCAGTGGCAAGAAACCAATGTTGGTAGATCCGGCTAAGATGGAGCCATTGAAAGTGCCTCTTGCACAAGCAACAAAGCAACAAATACCTGCAAAGACTCATGATCCTCCAGCTCCGCAACAAGACCCACCTATTTTGTCGAAGGATCCGCTTCCACCACAAGCAAAAGAGAGGTTGCAAGCTAAGGCTTCTACCTCCCAGCCACAAGCAAAAACAAAGGAACAAGCTAGAGAGACGTTGCGGTATCCATCATTGACTAAACGACAGCGAGTGGAGGCCACCCAACAATATAGAAGCAGATTTGAATCTGCTAGTGGAGGGAGAGAGCCGATCTCGATGGAGTACAACATCATCGAAGAACTCAAAAGGATACCAGCTAAAGTAAGTCTGTATGACACCTTGCAGCTGCCTGGATAGGTAAATCTCTTACAAGAATCCTTGAAGACCACACAAAGTAAGGGGAAGGCTCCAGCCTAGGTAGTTATGTCTCAAACTCTGACCTCTTCAGTCACAGGAAAAAATAGACCACCACCTTTTTATCTTTCATTGAGAATGGAGGGACATGTGGTGCATAATTGCCTCATTGACTCAGGAGCAGCTACTACTGTCATGCCGAAGGCAGTATGTGATGTCATAGGCATGGAATATACAAGGACTAGCATGGGAGTTTTGCAGCTAGATGGTACCTCAGTAAAGACGGTGGGCGTAATTAAGGATGTTCCTATCTCCCTGCACACCATGCCTCAGATTACTGTGATCCAGGAGATCATAGTAGTGGACCTAGAGCCATGTTTTGGTATGTGTCTCTCCCGAGAGTTCACGGCTAAACTCGGGGGTTACCTTTCTTTGGATTTTACTCATTTGGAGGTGATCCATAAAGGTAAAAAGGTGAAGATTTTCAATGAAAAGCCTTCCACATTTCATGTGGAGAGAATAGATGAAATGGACAGATTAGAAAATTCAGTGCACATGATGTCTGAAGAATTTGGTGAGCTTGACTTAATGGAAGAAGCTTTGGAAGAGCTCCGCCCAGAAAATGAATTTTCCATGGCCAATTTCAACGCCATGATGGAAACTGACTTGGGGTGTTACTCCATTTTCAAGCCTGAAAAGGCTCAAGAAAAGAATGATGAAAGTCAAGACCAGCTCTGGAAGCTCTATTTTGATGGAGCACGATGCAGAAATGGCGCTGGAGCTGGGATTGTTCTAGTATTACCTTCTGGGATTCAATGATCCTATTCATATCGTTTGACCTGGAGCTGCACAAATAATGCAGCGAGAATATGAGGCTTTATGCCTAGGCCTCAAGAAGGCTGAGAAACTTGGAGCACGACAGTTGCAAATCTTTGGTGACTCCGAGTTGATTATCAATCAGGTGACCAATAAGTGTGTGTCCAAGCACCACTATCTCAAGAACTATCGCAACAAGGTCTGGGACCTGTTCGAATCATTCTCTGCTCTCAGCATGCATTTCATCCCACGAGAACAAAATAGACATGCTGACCTGCTGGCTTCCTTGGGAGCAAATTTTTCACCAATTGAGCAGGTGGTGAGAAGGCCAAAAATAGTGAGAATGGTGTATAGGCCCTCTGTCCCAGACAAGGACACCTTTTGGCAAGTCTTCGATAGCGATGAGCAAATTGTTAACTTTTTGGTTCAAGAAGCTGCCACCATCAAGGGAAGGACCTTGGAGCATGAAGAAACTGAAGGCCTGATTCAGTTGTGGAATAACCACATTCCCAAAGGCCTCATCACTCTAGAAAGCTTGTTTGATCAGAATGATCGGTCCAAGAAGCATCGGATCGAGGTCGATGAGAAAGAATACATGGAGCTTCAGTTGGAGGATGATAAGGTCATCAAAATTGGGACTGATTCTACTCCCGTTGAATTGCAAGAGATCAGACAATTGTGTCAAGAGTTTTCTGACATCGTGGCCTGGAGCTACGAGGATCTGAGGGGATATGATAAAGAGATCATTCAACACACTATCGAGCTGGAAGAAGGAGTCAAACCCTTCAGGCAGAAGCAGAGACCGGTGAACCCAAAGATTGAAGCCCTCATGAAGGCCAAACTTGCAAAGATGTTGCAGGCCCAGATTATATATCCGATCAAGCACTCGACTTGGGTTGCTAATTTGGTTTCGGTCCATAAGAAGAATGGAGATATACGGCTGTGTGTGGATTTTCAAAACTTGAACCGAGCATCCTTGAAGGATCACTACCCATTGCCTCGCATTGATCAGATCCTTCACGTTGTTGCTGGGGCTCAACGCTTTTCATTGCTAGATGGATTCTCTGGATACAATCAAATTTGGGTCAGGGATGAGGATCAGCACAAAACCGCATTCACAACCAAGTGGGGTACCTTTGCCTATCAGCGCATGCCCTTCGGATTGTCCAATGTTGGGGCTACGTTTCAAAGGGCCATGGACATCACATTTGGGGAGCTTTTAAGTAAGATCATTGTCATCTATCTCGATGATATGACTATATTTTTGCACAAACGAGAAGAACACTGTTCTCATTTGAGGCAGATATTTGAGAAATGTCGAGAGTTTGGCATTTCCATCAACCCAAAGAAGTCCATTTTCGTAGTAAAGGAAGGTAAGCTCTTGGGACATGTCATCTCAGAGAACGGTTTGGCAATTGATCCATCGAGAGCTGAAGCTTTGAAGAAACTATCACTCCCTGCCAATAAGAAAGAGTTGCAATCTTTCTTCGGGCAAATCAATTTTGTCAAAAAATTTATTTTTGACTTTGCCCGAGTAGTCAAGCCCATGACTGAGCTATTAAAGAAAGATGCGGAGTTCAAGTGGACAACTCAGAGGAAAGATGCATTTTAGGAGATTAAAGATAGAATTGCACAAGCCCCTGTGTTGATCAATCCAGATTATTCTAAGGACTTCATTCTGTATGCAGTTGGAGAGGATGAAAGCTATGCTGCAGTGCTTACATAGAAAGGAGATGATGGGGATGAAAGACCCATTGCTTTCCTTAGCCAGGTTATCTTACCCCATGAGGAGAGATACAATTTCATTGAGAAGCAGGTCTATGCTATCATGAAGTCTCTCAAAAAGTTCAAGCACTTCGTATCTCAGAGCAAGACGATCGTCTATGTCATCCACCCCGATGTAAGGAACTTCATCATTCAGGGTGAGATGGGCGATAAGCGTTCTGGTTGGGTCACTAAAATTCAAGAGTTCGATGTTGAGATCCATCCAACCAAGTTGGTGCGGGGTAAGGCCTTATGCCAGCAATTAGCAAAAACTACGGCCTCTGAGATAGTTGATCATCAAGTGAACGATCCTGCTGAAGAAAGGAATCTAGTGAATATCTTTGCACAAGGCCAAGATTGGGCAGACGACCTTGTTGACTATTTTTCAATGGGTAGATGTCCCCCATAATTAAATGCTTCGCAAAGGAGAAGGTTTCACCTACAAGCTCTTAGGTATGTATTGTTGCCCGAGGGATTGTTCTTCAAAAATATTGATGGAGTTCTCCTAAGGTGCGTTAAGGAACCCGAGAAAGCTAGACTCCTGGAGGAGTTTCATTCTGGCATGTCGGGAGGACATTACGCTGGTAGGCCTATGGCCTTAAAGATTATTCAGGCTGGTTACTATTGGCCAACTTTGTTCGTGGATACTTTCAAGATTGCTCAAGCTTGCGACAAATGCCAAAGGTATACGGGACGGATCAAAAATGCACCATTGCCCCTACATCCAATTCAAGTTGAAGCACCTTTTCAGCAATGGGGGCTAGACTTTATTGGGATCATTGATCCAAACTCTTCAGCCGGACACAGGTACATCTTGACGGCTACTGATTATTTTACAAGATGGTCTGAGGCCATTCCAACCAAGGCTACAAATCAGGATGTGGTAATCACTTTCATTGAAGGACTGATCACGCATTTTGGCATTCCTGACGCCATTATCATAGACAATGGAACTCCATTCATTGGAGCCAAGCTAGGTGAATTTGCAAACAAGTACAGTATTTTTTTGAAGACATCCTCCAATTATTACCCTCAGGGTAATGGCTTGGCAGAGTCCACAAACAAGAACTTGTTGAGGATTTTAAAGAGATCCTTGGGGGATAATAAGAGATCTTGGCACCTTCTATTGAATCAGGCATTATGGGCAGATAGAATTTCAATCAAGAAGTCTATCAAGACTTCACCATACGCCCTGGTATATGGGAAAGAGGCAAGATTGCCTATTCATTTAGAACTGCCTACCTTGCAGCAATTGAAGGAATTCCCAAACGATGAAGAAAATATGGATCCCATGAACATACGATTGGCTCAGTTGTTGCAGTTGGAAGAGCAACGTTCTTTGGCCTATGATGAGTTTGCTAAGCATTCACAGGTGGTATCAAAATGGTTTCACAAAGGTTCTACTGACCGCACATTCAAAGTGGGTGACTTAGTCTTAAAGTGGAATGAAAAGAAGGCCAAGCCAGGGATGCACCAAAAATTTGACGCTCTGTGGGAGGGTCCATTCCAGATTGCCAGTACAAGTTCGACAAATTCATTTTATCTTGAAGACTTGGAAGGTAATCCACTTCCTATCTCAGTGAATGACTTTCATTTGAAAGCCTACATTTCTTGATGGAAAACACAGTGTTACCTTGTACATAAATAAAAAAAAAAGAGAAAAAAAAAATTCGTCAACTTCGGCTCCTTTTGCACATGAGCCCGCAGGTATGTTTATTTCTCTTTCTTTTTCTTTTCCTTCCCAGCAGGTAGTGGCTTCCCCTCTACTTCTTTCTTCCACTCCCACTCCTTCTTCCACTGTACATAATCAAGCCACTACTATTGTTTCTACTCCCCTCTCTGATGTTCCCTTTTCTTCACTTCCCCTTTCTTCTAATCCTTTGTCTTTTGAGCACTTCTCCATAGTTCCTACCACTTTCTCCATCCCATCCACTTCCATTTCATTATCTATTTTCATAGAATCCCAGTAGCTGGTAGCACAGTAGCACCCTCTTCAGTTGTTGTATCTACCACTTCTACTCCTCCATCTTCCACCATTCCATCATTCACCATTCTCGTTCCATGACCTGCACATCTGCCGGTCATCACTCCATTCATTCCCATTTTTTCAATTCAGGTGCTTCTCACTACTGCCATGGAGATCCTTGCACAACACCTGGTGATTACCCAGCTCAACCGAGCTAGGCAAAATGCAGTAGTTCAAGGAATAAGGGAAGTTCTGCTATTTCACAAATTTTTGTTGAAGGTCCTATTTTTAAGTGTCGAGCGCTAGCAAGAGCTTGTTGCAGCAGCCCGTAGAGATGTCCAGCATCAACCAGCACTCACTTCTTCTGCTCCTCCAACTTCTTGACTCTGTTGCCCAATGGATAAAGGCCTGAGGTTCATGCATACAACAGAACTGTATACCCCGAGAGCCACCAAGAATGTTGGCATTTTTGCCACATTGTTTTTGTTGTTGTTCATGCAAAAGAATGCACAAATTGTAGAGATACTCACTCCTCTGTTTGTCCCTCCAAGCACTTCAAAAGGGAAAATACAAAAATCTCTACAAGTTTTGTGTTAAAGCAAAGTAAGTGTAAGATGTCGCGATATCGTGACATGTCACGATATCGTGACCTGTTGCAGTTTTGCGACGTCCGATGCAGAAAATAGCTAAGCATAGAAAATGTCGCGATATCATGACATGTCACATTTTCATGACCTGTCATGTTTTTGCGCTAGGAAATAACAAAGGAAGTAGTAATGGCAAAATTGTCGACGACATGTCGCATTTTTGACTTGTTGCGGTGAGGGAGCAGTAAAGTGAAAGTTGTCGCGATATCATGACATGTCACATTTTTATGACTTGCAGTGGCAACAAAGCAAAGTGATAGGAAAATGTCACGATTTCACGACATACAGTAGCAAAGAGGAGCGCTAAGGAAAAATGTCACGATATCGCGACATGTCACATTTTCGTGACTGTCGCGTTTTCGCGTTGAAAAGCAGAAAAATGTAAGGCGGAAGAAAATTGTCGCGATATCGTGACATGTCATGTTTTTGTGATAGGAAAGCGAGGAAGGAGAAAGATGGTACAAGATGTTGCGATTTTGTAACATGTCAAATTTTCATGGCTGAAAATCAGCAAAGTACAAGAAGACAAAAAATTGTCGCGATTTCGCGACATGTTGTGGAGACAAAGCCAAACAGAGAAGGACGTCACAATTTCGCAACATGTCATGTTTTCACGACTAAAAGTGACGGAAGGGCAAAGAGGGAGAAACATATCGCAATTTCATGACATGTCACATTTTTGCGGGGCAACAATGGAAACAAAGGGGAAGATAGAAACATGTCGCGATTTTGTGGCTTATTGAAGACGAAAGAACAGAACGAAGAAAATTGTCGTGAATTTGCGACCTGTCGCGTTTTTGTGAAACGAAAGCTGAAAAGTACAAGGCAGAAGGAAATTGTCACGATTTCGTGACATGTCATGTTTTCATGGTGAGAAAGCGGAAGATAGTGCCAAGAGGAAGATGTCACGATTTCGTGACATGTTACATTTTTGCGACAAGGAGCAGTGAAAAAGCCAAAAAAGAGGAGAATGTCACGATTTCACGACATGTCATGGGGACAAAACAAAATGAAGGTAGATTGTCATGATTTCATGACTTGTCACATTTTCATGGAAGTGTAAGAAGAGAAAGCTAAATGAAGAGAAGATGTCATGATTTCATGACATGTCACATTTTCATGACTGGTGGCAATAGGAGAAAGCAATAAGTTGAAAATGTCACGATTTCGCGACATGTCACATTTTCACGACATTAAGCAACAACAAAGGCCCAATAAAGTTATGTCCATATTTTTCTTCAAAATTGCATAGGAGAACGTGAGGAGAAGATAAGGATCAAACAAAGTAATGTTTTAAAAGCTCTCCAACTGATTTTGAGATCATGGTCAAAGAGGCTCCAAGATTAAATGTTTTGTTGTTTACCTATGTGCGCAAGATGGGAGAACGTGTTAAATCAATTTGTTCTCGAAGCCACCAAAATTAAAGATGCCTCCAGTATTAAAATATCTTGTTCATGATCTCCTAACACTTCAAGCATGCCCCGAGAATAGTCATTTAATGAAGAAATCTGGTCCCTTGTTTCCGTTCGATTTTTAGTTTTGATCCATAAAAGTAGGGAATGTGATTTCTTCGAGGGGGATTGTTTCTCTTTTCAAGTGCATATTTTGTGGATCTCCTCTTCAAAATCTGTTTTATGTTTTAAATGTTGTGATGCGAAAGGGAGAGGGAAGGCCTCTATAAATACTAATGTATATCTCAAGAAAAGAGGAGGACCTTTTTGCAAAAATTGAAGCAGAAATCCTAGATGCATTTTGCTCTGTTCTTAGAGTCTTTTGAGTTGGTGATCCAAACTGTTGTTCATGTGATGCTTTCTGTGTGATTCACTTCTGCTTAGTCCAGTGTTAAAATATAAGTTGAATTCTGTTGTTCTAAATTTGGCTATGTTTTCATTTGAACATTTGAAGTATAATTGAAGGCAAACTTATGGTCAATGTTTGATCCAATTTCTGTATGTGCATTCTAAGAATTAGTTGCTGCTTATCTTAGGGATTTAGTGTGAGGTTATTTGCTATCTGAGGTTTTTCTCCCTATCGACTACCGACTTCGGCCATATTTCCATCTCTTTCTGTTATTTCTAACCCTTACCTTGAAATCAGTTTTAGATTAGTTTGGGAGCCAGCCCTCTCTGGGAGATTGGCCCGGGAGACTTCTCTTTCTCTCGGCCTTTCAATGTTGGTCGGGTCTAGGGCGCATTTTATATGACTAGGCGGATTCGTGACCAACAAGACCATTTTCAAAGAGATGAATTGCTTGAGGCTATGGGTGTGGTTAACCCGATATTTTTGGATCCTTGTAATGAATACCAAAATATAAATGGTTTATTTATCAAATACATGGGCAATATTGCTAGCCATTTCACTAAACCTATGGTATTCAATGATATTGAAATCAATGGCATTCCCAACAAAGATATATTGATAAAACAATCAATCTATTTTGGAACAATAATGTCTGCTCAAGTTTCATAATTCACTAATCACCATGAAAGGGGTTCTATTTCATGTTTATGGAAATAATTATATCCAGTAGTATCCTTAAACATACTATGAGTGAATATTTGAGTTTATATAAATTATTCTAAACGATGATTTTAGGATATGTTGAGCATGAAAGGGTATTTAGTGCATTATCTTATGTAAAATCTAAAGTTTTAAATAGACTGGACAAAAATTTGGAAAATTGTTTGAGAGTATATGTGTCGACCTATGAGGTTGAGAAGTTTCCTTATGAAAGAGCTTTGTCATATTGGGAATCTCTGGCAGAGAGAATAGGTGTCATGAATACTCAGGATGATGAGGATAATGGTAACATTGATGACACTATGATGATAATTTTTTTTTGGTATGAGTGCAGAAGATTTTGCACAATATGAAAATATTTTGTTCCAGCTTCCACCATTATGATGCAAATATGCTTTCATTTGATTGATTTCATGTATTAAAATATCATTTCTCAATAGAATATTGGGATTTGATTCATTTATTTGATTTTATTTCACATATTAAACCGTCATTTTTCAAAAAATATTGAGATTTTATTATATTTTGAGACATGTTTTCATGTATTTTGGAACATAATATTGATTACAAAATCACATATATTACTATTTTTTACATGTATTTTGATTTCATATATTATGCTATCAGTTGTCAACAAAATATATATATATTATGATTTCATATATTTTTAAAACCATGTATAGCAAACCATGTATTGAATAAAGTATAAACCATGTATTAAATAAACCATGTATTGAAAACAATGTATGGCAATCCATGTATTGAAAACCATGTATAGCAAACCATGTATTGAATAAAGTATAAACCATGTATTGAATAAACCACGTATTGAAAACCAAGTATTGAATAAACCATGTATGGCAAACCATGTATTGAATAAACCATGTATTGAAAACAATGTATGGCAAACCATGTATTGAAAATAATGTATGAAAAGCCATGTATTAAAAATAATAAATGGAAAACCATGTATTTAATAAACCATGTATTGAAAACAATGTATGGCAAACCATGTATTGAATAATCCATTTATTGAAAACCATGTATTGAATAAATCATATATGGCAAACCATGTATGGTAAACCATGTATTGAATAAACCATTTATTGAAAACCATGTATTGAATAAACCATGTATGACAAACCATGTATTGAATAAACCATGTATTGAAAACAATGTATGGCAAACCATGTATTGAATAAACCATATATTGAAAACCATGTATGGCAAACCATGTATAAAACAAACCATATATTGAAAATAATGTATGGCAATCCATGTATTGAATAAACCATGTATTGAGAAAACCATATATTGAATAAACCATTTATGGCAAACTAAATATTGGTACTCTATTATTTCATCCACATAATTCAAAATTATTTATTCCATCCACACAACTGATCAAAACATCATAATATTGAAAACAAAATATGAAAAAGTAATATAAAATTTATAAAATTTATGTAATATAAAATAATATGTTTGAAAACATGTAAAAATACGAGTCTTTGAAAACATGTTTCTTTTCACCACATTCTAGAATCATCAAATAAGAAAACATTAGTTCTACTTTTCTAAGTTTTCTTCCTACAAAGTTCCTGAAGTGTCAGCTGCATCTACCTCAATATCCTTTGCTTCCAATGCACCAGCCCGTACCAAACTTTCAGTTGTAGTGTTTATCCCTGATAGCAATAAACCTTCTTCCTTCATAGGATATTATTTAAATGATGCATTCAATTCTTTCTCATTTTATTTTACTACAACCTCCACATCTAGTCCCTTATCTTTGATAAGCTTATTCAACCAATTGTTTTCTCGAACAGTGTATTGTAGTATATTCTTCACTTCAATAGCATTATTCACATTGATTTTTGTTGTCCTGATCCACGTTTTCATGGCTATCCCTGCTGCTTTAAATATTGATAATTAGACTACAAAATACAAGAGAAAAATATTAATATTTATTAAAGAAAAAAATGATTTTTAGATATATGTAAAACTTACATATGCTGTAAGTCTTGCAGTTTCTGCTACTGCTACTTTCTTCTTATCTAGTTCCAATTCATTGAAATATGCTTAGGCTTCAACATTCAGGTTATCTAATCGGTACATCATAATGGCCAGAACTTCATCATTTATTGTAGAATCGGCCTTGACGATGCCAGATTCAACTTTTCGTAACAGAGTATCGAGCTTTTGTGGCTCATTATCTACCTTTGAAAACAACTCTTTTCAATGTGCAAAGTTCTTGTCTCGACCACTTATTGATTTTATCATAACCTTAGCCCGATATTCCCATTATCTTAATGTATCAATATCTACAAGAAGATTATTCGTAATAGTAGCCTTACATCTGTTTGCTAATAATTTTTTTTAGAAAATTTACTTTATTATCATCGATCGGATGATGATGGGTGTCAACTTGATACTGGGGGAAAGAGAAAACATCAGTGGCATCTCCTTCAACATTCTCCTCTGCTTCATAATCGATCCCTAGACCATGACGCAGATCACTTATCTTTAGTGGTAAATTCAAATTATTCATATCCTGATACATAAAATCATCATCAAGATTCCCAGTAGCAGAGGGTATTTGAGATGCATTTTCTATATTTGATAAATTATCAAGTGTTAAAATTTGGAACAATATCCTTGAAACAACATACTAACCAACAGTCTAAGTTTGTGTCTGAAACTGACTGCTAGTTCCCTGATGTGACTATTGTGGTAGTGTGAAGAACTATTTTCCATGCATGCAAGATTGGTTCCTCACTGATGGTGCATGCTATGGAGTTTTTTGGACTTGCTATGGATGAAATTGATGTTGATGGACTTACTGTAGGTGGACTGGTTGCTTTTCCTATTGTACACCCGATGGATGCATCTTTTTTTTTAGTCTTTTAAATCTAGCCAGTCCCTCTACAAAATTTCACATGAAAAATATAAATTAAAACTAATTTTAAAAATAATGCCATTAAAATAGATTAATTTTAAGTAAACATACCTGAATCAAACTCTACAGTCGTTGCCGTTGATGGTGCAAGTATTGGTCTTTGCTCTGAAAACAATTAAAATATTTTCTCAAACTAAATATAATTTTGTATTGTTAAAATACATTATTGAAATTAGAAATTTTGAAAAATAAGTCTACCTTTTTAGCTGGAGGTTACATATTCAATGTCTACTGTATTAGATGCATGTCTAGAATTAAGAGGAGCCATACATGTATGTTGTCCATCAGGAGACCTCCTATGTTTACGAGAAAAATTTACTGGTGATGATTGCAACTGCATGTCAGAATAAGCAGATGCTTCTTGAATCTTGATGGTAGCATCCCTTTTACTGGATGAGTGAGCTGCTCTTCTTTGTTTTCAAAATCAAATTAGAAAATAACAAGATTCATTGAAAATAAAGAAAGGAGAGCAAATAGCCAACAAATTCGGGTGCAATGCAGTTGGAGGATTTTTTATTGAAGATTGTAATATGCTTCGTGAAAAAGATAAAGAATAAAGTTTCTGGAGGTTACTATATATGCAGATTTAATTTTCTACATAGAAAGAAGGTCATGTTTCATGCGGTTTGAAATGTGAGTGGACCAATCATATCTGCCTCCATTAATACAATGAATCAACAATGACAAATCTCAAAAAAAAATTTCTATAGGTCGGCCCTATAGAATAAGCCTTCCCAAGAAAAAATCAATACAAGCATAAAGAAATTTATCTGTAACGTTGGATATGTTCAAACCCCTTTTAGATTTAGAAGAATTATCTAAAAAATAGAGAGAACATTATTAGAGAATGGACATTGAAAACAACAATACATCAAAATTAAGAATAAACAAAAATGAAAATTTTAAAAACTTACCTTTCAAACGGTCTAGATTCACGACATATCTGGATGCCAATGTTGATTTATCATTTTTAGTCAACGCATACTGGTTGTTAACAAGGAGATTATCCAAAATTGGTAGCCCTATTAATCGCTACACATATAAGGGGTTCATAGTAAAAATAATATCCTTATTATCAACTCTGATCTATATAGTGGACACATCATGGTCGTAGGAACAAAAAATACATTGCATCAAGGAGACGTTGACATCCAACTGTGGCATCTTCATGACTCCAGTAACTTCAGAGGTATAAAGCCAGTTGGAATCTCTCCTAGGAGTGCTAAAAATATTCTTGACATTTGGATAATAGTAGCTCTTGAAAGATACCTTGGAAGGGAGAGGAGAGGAAGTGCTAGCTATTTCTGATAACCCTTTGTAAAGCTCTGAAAACACTCTTAAAAAACTGGGAAAACACTTCGAAAACACTTTGAAAAAGCTCAAAAAATACTTTAAAAACTCATGAAAAAAGCTCTAAAAACACCCTAAAAATGCTTAGAAAACACTTAGAAACGCTTAGAAAATCGTATAAAAAATATCTAAAACCATTGTAGAAAATGCTCTAAAAATACTGGAAAATGCTCTGAAATTGCTCTAGAAATTGTTGTGCAAAAGGTGAAAAATGACCCTGTTATTCTATTTATAGAAGTCTGCATGGTTGAAGTCGATGGATGCGTGACACGTAATAGAGGAGAGGACACGTGGCAACATCTTATTAACAATATTTGGTGGTCACCTTCTTCCTGTTGCCATGTGACAGTCGGCTTGTGACAGTCACCTTGTGACAGTCACCTTTGATAGTCACCTTGTGACAGTCGCTTTTGTTAGTCATCTTGTGACAGTCACTTCTATTATTCATCATTTTAAAAGTTGAAAAATTTGGTGCATAGTTTTAAAAAAATTGCCATTATTTGATAAATTTTTTGCAAAATTTTGAAAAATTTATCGTGATGTTTATACACCTTAGGACTAGATTTATTCTGATTTTATAAGTACACTTTGGGGCCGATCCCTTATGCATAACCCTATGATGTATAATCATTAATTATCCCTTATATACTTGTCACATGCTTCTCCATATATAAAAGACTATTCTCCCAAGGTCATACACCTATCCCTGATACTATGGAGGTCTCTTTATAGTTATGTGCTCTCATACCCATAACTATAGGAGCATGCTATAAACTAGGCCCTTCCTACTATGGTATACTAATTTGTGGAGGGTCCTATACATTCTCTCCAAAACCAATAGACCCCACATAAAAATAATTTGGTCAATCCATATTAGAGCAATAACTATTATGAACCTTCTAATTAAATCAAAGCACATCCACATAAATATTACAATACAAGCAATAATTCATGAAAGATCAAAATATGCAATAAAAAATGTAAAAGCAAAAATATATAAATATCACAAATCATAATACAGAATTGTTGGCCTCTTTGAGGGGGAAACCTTCTTCAATACTTTGATTTAATATGCCAAAAAGATACGTTCATTTATGCCCCTTTGCCTTTTAAAGATACATTTCATGCAAACCTAACCTAATGCTCAAGAGTTGTCTTGCATGAAAAGTGTCACCTAAGCTTGAATATTCTACCAAACAAATAACTACATTATTTATAATGGCTATATGAAATGATCCCACTTGTCTAGTTGCCTCAACTACCACATACCATTATAAAATATCATTAGAATGGGATCCCAACATTAGAAAGGGACCATTACATATTAATATTAGAATTACATAATAATATTAGGATGATTTCCTAACATGCCCTTCCCCTTAAAAATATTTATCCTCAAAGCTAGAGATGAGGAAACTACTATTGTAGCTACTAGAGAGACTCCCATGTGACATATTTTGGTTGTAATCCATGCCATTGAACAAGATCCTAAATGATGACATGGTTGAAAATGGTGTGCGGTATTTGGTCCACAATTTGTTTAAGCTTGAGCATGATGGAACCTTATTATTCCAGCTTTGGTAAAGTGGATTGAACTTGTACCTTATTGCCAAAAACTTCCTTGAGAGAAGATATATGAAAATGAATGGAGCTTAGACATAGCTAGAAGGACCAATTTATAGGCTATTAAACTATAATACTCTATAGGCTCCATAGTATTTGGTATATGTGGAGCTAGAGTGATGATTGTTTGTAGGGTTGTAGTCAAATAAAACCATATCCTCCATTTCAAAGCTACACTCATAACAATGTTGATCAATTTATTGACACATACTATTTTGGGATAATTCAAGATTCATCTTAAGTTGTTGGAAGATATTTTCATGCTAGTTGAGAGTGGTATCTACAATGTGAACCTTGGATATTCCTAGAATGTTTGAGGAGGGTTTTTATGGAGGATGACCATATACTACTTCAAAGGGTCTCACCTTGGTCATGTTATGATTGTAAAGGGAGGAAATTACCTCATTGCATATGATTCTTGGTTGGATCTACTGGGAGCCAAGGTGATCATGGGGTGTGTTATATTCTCTACACTTAGGGGTTTGGAGGATCGAAGGGTTCACCAAGAATAGTTTAAGGACTCACTCCAAGTTTGAGGATGGGAGGTTTGATGTGTATATTAAACAAGCACCTATGTTTGGATTATCTAAAATTTAAGCTATGAAAAATGAAAGAACAATGCAAGGAAAACAATGATGCAAGAAGACAAGAAGCTAACCCTAGGACGATTCTTGATTTATAATGAGGACTAAAACCCTAACTTGCAATAAATAGATCTATTATTTTTAGCAAGAGTTTTGAGAAAATTCACAAACAAAGTTAACCCTAGAATGTAAACTATATGCCCCTTTTCTTTTAAATGCATAAAGATGTGACCAAATATTTTCTTTTTATTTATTGATCTAGGTTCGAAATGGAAATACATAAAAATTAAATAAAAAATAGC
Organism: Wollemia nobilis; assembly: GCA_028583015.1. Classification (NCBI taxonomy): domain Eukaryota; kingdom Viridiplantae; phylum Streptophyta; class Pinopsida; order Araucariales; family Araucariaceae; genus Wollemia; species Wollemia nobilis. The sequence goes on along the minus strand of JAQPPZ010016467.1, from coordinate 7,223,537 downwards.
CTAAGAAGTTTATTTAGGGAACTTACTTGATCTGGTGGTTGTCCCTAGCTTTTAACTTGCATCCAAATGTATCCAACAACTTCACAACCTGAAAAACAATTTCACAAAACCCTAGAAAACTTGATTGACATTTGGGAGCCTGCTTAGGCTATTGTGTGACTAATCTTGGAGGTGCAACATTCAAGCCCCCTTGGTCCTTTTAGCTAATCATTTGAAAACAAAAGTGATTATTGACCTTTTTGGAAACGAACAAGATGAAATGTAATAAAATAAAATAGTGTGAAAATAGAGTGTAGATAGTGATATTATGATCCAAATGAAGCATGGAAACATAAAATGAGAGTTTAGGAAGGTAAATTTTCCCCAAAGCTTACAAAGCTAAAATCATGCCCTGTAATTGGTGTTCAAGACTTTGGATCTGCCAAAATTATGCCTTGTATGGGTAGGGCATGAATTCACAATAGAAGTGCAAAATGATTTATCAACACAAAATAAGACATAAAAATGCAAGAAGAAACCTAGTGACAATGAAAGAATAGTAAAAAGGATGAAGACCTCCAAAAATGATAGAATCCACCTTGAGGATCCAACACTTGTCCACCAAGAACAACAAATAAAAAAAAAAGAAGCAAAAGAACACAAAAAAATACTTGATCTTGCTAGGAGAATTTGTCAAAACCTCTTAGCCAAAAATTACTTTCCTTGAAAATCACTTAGCATCACCTTTTAGAATCACTTAGCACTTGTTAGCGTACTATATCTTGTCTCTATTCATTCTGTAGCTCACTGTTACAACTGATGTAACAATCCTGTTATTCTGTTCTGCCGGAGTGCTATTCCCGGCACTGTTGTAACCTATTTAAACCTGCTGCTGAGAATAATATACTGTTCATTACGTTCTACATGGCATCAGAGCCACAAAAATTTTCTTGGGCGAGGTGATTGTTGTTTTCTTGCAGGCGTGATTTGTTCTGCGTGAGGCAGTGAGCGCGTCGAAAACGCAGAGGTGGAGGCCGGGCAGCACGCGTCGCTGACGTCGCAACAACAGCCATAGGACGCAGCATGCCGAGCGTTGCCACGTCCCACGAGGAGGCCCCCGCGTGCGCAGGTTGTCACAGACACCCCGCGCGATAGGACGTCAGCAGTCGCAGACGCCCCGTGCGGCGACGTCGTGACAGAGGAGCGGGAGGGAATTTAAAATTTCTCCCCACCCCCCCGCACCCCGCGTGTAGCGCGCACACGGAGTATTGTCGCATGCGGGGGATGCGGACGTCCCATCTATGTAGGGACGCCCCCCCGGGCCGACGCACGGGGAATTTCTCGGTGCCCCCCCTCCCCCCTGCTCGGTGGACCGACGCATGGGGAATTTAGAATTCCCCGACGCCCCCTCCCCCGACCGACGCCTGGGAATTTAAAATTCCCGCCCAGCGTCTTGTGGCGCGGGGTATAAACCCCCCCGTTTTGCGACTTCCCCCCGGCTCGGAATTTTTTTTCCCGAAGAGAAGAGATTTTTTTTTAAAACAAAAAAAAAAAAAAAAAAAAAAAAATCGGAGGCGGAAGAACAGGGGGAACGCTGGGAGCAGACGTTGAACGCAGCAGCGGAGCCTGTCAGAACGCGGACGGGGACTGCATTTTTTAAGTCTGCGATGGCAGCCGCGAGTTGCAGAGGAGGTTGCTACGGAGGAGGAGCAGGCCGAGGTTGAAAAGGGAGGAGGTTGACTGATCCTCTCGGATCAGCCCGCTGGCTCACGTGGTCGTGAGCCATGCGGTAAGGCTCAGGGAGCCTATAGGTCGGGGGTTCAAATCTCGTCGACACCTCTCAAGGTATAATTTTTCTTTTTCAAAGTTATTTTTTAATTATTATTTTTAACTTTACAAATTAAAATTAAAATTTTAATTTATTTTTTATAAGTTTAAAAACTATATAAATTAAAATTATTTATTTTAATTTTAAATTTATAATAATTATTAAAATGCTTTGTTAAAGAATGCCTTTTAAGGGGGGATATTTTTTTTCAAAAAATCAAAGGGGGATACTGAGTAATTTTTTGAAAAATAGCAATTTGGCATTGTAAAAGGTGCATTTTCGGCTGTGACCGACACCTTGTGGGTTATTCTTGTGGGCAATTTTTTTTGTTGTATGTTGCATATTTCATTTTTGCACTATAACATTAAAAATTAAAATCAAAATACTCCCTAAGTCCCCGGAATATAAAACCCATCTGTGCAATTTTATTGCACTGCAGCGTTCGGTATTTGTGATACCTCTGGCCAGCACTTATAGGTAAAGCTTTTGTGATTTGGCTACTGTATCCGCCGCCTAATATAGCTGCTACAACGACGTCTGAGCTTGTTCTCTATAAATCGTTGGGGAGGAATAAGTACACCATTTTTGCATTTTTTTACTCCATCCACTACCCTTTATCGCACTTGTGTTTAGGCGTAAATCTCGACGAAGTATTCTTCATAGTGTTTAGGGGAAGTTACGCCCCACGCATGAGAAGAATCTTCTATGGTAGGTGCCATCAACAAGGCGATTCCCTTTCAGTACTGCTTATGTTCCACGTATCGTATGATCTCTAAAACTCACCTATAGTCTCCCTCACGTAAGGGCGGGTGATTTTTGTTGATCTTTCTAAATACCTATAGTTTCCCTCACGTAAGGGCGGGTATTTTGTATGATATATTGGCCTAGCAAAAGGTATATCGAAAGGGGGACCAATTGGTGATATAAGGAACCTTCACTATGGCCGCTGTTGCAAAGTTGATGACTGATCCGCATCAGTTATTGAAAGGTCCAAATTATACACCATGGAAACATAAGATGAAGGCTATTATCCAAATGGAAGATTTGTGGGATATTGTTACTGGAGTAGCAACTAGGCCTTCACAAACAGCAGGATCCACAGGTCCTTCAGCAAATCAGATAGCTTTTGACAAGAAAGACAGTAGAGCAAAGGTGCTCATTTTGTTTGTCGTTTCGGATGAAGTGCAACCTCATATAGCGACAAAGCAAGTGGTAAAGAGGCATGGGATGCCCTTAGAACCATCTATGAGGGGAAGAATGAATCCACCATTCTTCATCTTCAACAACAACTTCATAACTTGAGTTTGAGGCAAGGTGAAACAGTTGAACTCTTTCTATGCAGAGTGTCTGAGTTGAAAGAGAAATTGAGTTCTCTCGGAGATATTGTGGACGAAAAGCTTCTCATTTCACTTGTGATGAGAGCTTTACCTTCTTCATTTGATATGTTGATAACCTCCATCCAGGTGTCTCAACGACAAATTACCTACATCGAGTTGGTCAATCTGCTTCAACAACGGGAGGCACGCCAACTTCACAAGGATGATTCTTCCAATACAGCCCTATACACCAACAGGCGGGGTTCTAGGAAGAAAGGTAATGGGCAAAAATGAGGCAACTTTCAGAAAGGAGGAAATTCTCAACAGGATATGAAAGGAAAAGGCAAACAACCTCAACAGAAGAAGAGGTGGTGCAAGATCTGTGAGAAAGACAACCATGACACCAACAGGTGTTGGCATAAGAACAAGAAAAAAGGCCAAAACAAACCACAAAATAAAAACAAGCAACCCTAGGTGAATGTTGCTGTTGAAGAATCTGACTCGGATTACGAATGGGCACACAAGGTGCTCATGACTACCACAGATTCCACACAAAGGGATCCTATTTGGTATGTCTATTCTGGAGCTAGCAAACATATGACTGGCAACAGATCGTGGTTTAAATCATTTGTGGCCAAGGAGGGCAAACCTGTCACCATTGCTAATGATAAAACCTACAGGGTTCAAGGAGAGGGTACAATTTCAGTCACTCTTCCTGATGGCAAGTGTCAGATTGACAAAGTCCTCTATGTTTCGAGATTGGCCAACAATTTGTTGTCAGTGACACAAATCCTGGATAGAAATATGGTTGTCAACTTTCATGTTGAGAATGGAAAGAAGTGTTGTACTATTACCAGGAAGGGTAAGCGGATTGCAACGACTTCATATAAGCACGGCTTATTTGCACTAGATGCTATCTCTACTCCACATGTTGCCATGATTGTCTCTACCAAGGAGGCAACTTCTCTATGGCACAAGAGATATGGGCATCTTAGTTCTGGCTACTTACTTGAGCTCAGCAAGTATGAGATGGTAAAGGGTCTTCCTTCCCTTTACTGCCACATTGCCGGTGTGCTCGATCGCTTGGCGGGGAAAGTAGCATAGAGTACCATTTGAGAAGAGCTCTACAAGATCTCGAAAACCTCTGGAGTTAATTCATACCGATCTGTGTGGTCCTTTCACACCCAATAGTTGTGGAGGGAAGAGGTACTTTCAGTTATTCATAGATGACTACTCACGAAAGATGTGGGTTTTCTTTCTCCAACTAAAATCTGAAGCTTTCGCTTTCTTCCAACAGTTCAAGAAATCCGTTGAGAAGGAGTCAGGGGCTTCTATCAAAACCCTCCGCTCAGATCGAGGGGGAGATTTTACCTCTAATGAATTTTTTGCATTCCTAGATAAGCATGGAATCAAGACACAGTTAACAACTGCCTATACTCCTCAGCAAAATGGAGTTTCTGAGAGAAGGAACCATTCTATAATGGAAATGGTTTGTTGTATGCTCACAGGAGCTACTCTTGGGCAACAATATTGGGCAGAAGCTATCACCACTGCAGTGTATCTATTGAATAGGGCACCCACAAAGGCCCTAAAAGGAATGACTCCACAGGAAGCATGGAGTGGTTGAAAACCCTCCATATCTCATCTACGTATTTTTGGATGTCACGCTTTCATGCACATACCGAAAGAAAAAAGGAAGAAGTTAGATGAGAAAACACTGAGATGTATTTTTTTTGGTTATTCTGAGCACTCTAAAGGATATCGGTTGATAGATCCTTTGACCAAGAAAATTAATATCAGTAGAGATGTTGTCTTTGATGAAGCTTTCACATCATAGAGCACATCTAAAGTACACCAAGATATTGTGGAAACTAAGGAAGAGAAGATTCCTTTGTCAACACAGACAAGAGGTCCTTCTACATCTTCTTCAACTCCACCGAAGAAGAATCCTAAATGGTGTACAAATACAATCAAAGATGCAAATTTATCCACTCCTCCCAATATGAATTTGGATAGACCTCGTACACGCAGTATGGCTCAAAAGGATAAAGAAGCCAAAGAAACTGGTGAGGTTGATGATCTTTGTCAATATTTTGAGGAACTTTCTGTGACTCCAAGTACAGAAGTAGAGGATATGGATATTGATGATGACAGGGCATTCATGTCTACCATAGATAGTCTTGAACCTACATCAGTGCAAGATGCTCTCGGTGAGCCTCAGTGGAAGGCCGCTATGGATACAGAGTATGAGTCTCTGATGAAAAATAAAACTTGGAAGCTTGTTGATCTGCCGCATGGAAAGAAACCTATTGGCTGCAAATGGGTATATAAAGTCAAGTACAAGGCAGATGGAACAATTGATAAGCATAAGGCCCGTATTTTTGCAAAGGGATATGCTCAAAAAGAAGGCATTGACTATGAGGAAAATTTTGCACCTACTGCTCGGATGACCACAATTCGGGTTATGTGTGCTATGGCAGCACAATATGGGTGGAAAGTTCACCAGATGGATGTCAAAAGTGCCTTTCTAAATGGTGATATCAAAGAAGAAGTCTATATGACTCAGCCTGAAGGATTTGAAGTGGAAGGCCAACAGCAAAAAGTTTGCAAATTGGTCAAATCCTTGTATGGTCTGAAACAAGCTCCTCGAGCTTGGTATATAAAAATGGACAATCACCTTATGCAGCATGGATTTAAGAGATGTTCATCAGATGCAAACCTCTATTTCAAGAAATAGGGTTCTGAGATAGTGTTGCTTGTACTCTATGTGGATGATCTGCTCATTACAGGGAGTTCAGAAACAATGATCTCTACTGTCAAAAGAAACTTGTGTAAATCTTTTAAGATGACAGATCTCGGACTTCTCCATTACTGTCTTGGTCTGGAATTCAGCCAGAAGGAGCACTCCATCAAAGTGTCTCAAAAAAAATATGCCAAGACATTGCTGGATAAATATCGCATGATCGATCGCAAGCCAATGGCAACTCCAATGGAGAATGGACTTCGATTATCGCGATATGATGACTCACCTCGGGTAGATGGTACTCTCTATCGACAGTTGATTGGGAGTCTCATATATCTGACCAATACTAGGCCAGATCTCGTATTTGTTGTCAACTATCTTTCGAGGTTCATGCAGGAGCCTAAGACCACTCATTGGAAAGCAACAAAATGTGTTCTTCACTATGTCCATGGTACTATGGAATATGGCCTAGAATACAAGAGGAACAACAAATTCTTCTTGCAAGGATACACGGACTCCGACTATGCCGGATCATTTGATGATTGCAAGTCAAATTTTGGATACATTTTTCATCTGGGATCCGGTCCTGTCTCTTGGCACAACAAGAAGCAACAGGTGGTTGCTATTTCATCAACAGAGGCAGAGTATCGCACCGCACGTGAAGCTGTGTGCGAAGTGATATGGTTACGTCGCATTTCGACAAGTATGGGCCATCCATCAAAATCTCCAATACACTTGTTTTGCGATAATCGGGGTGTTACGAACCTCGTCAAGAATCCAAGTCCATCATGAAAGAACAAATCACATTGACACACAATGTCATTTCATTCGAGATGATGTTCCAAAGCACCGAATTCAGCTTCAGCACATTCCCACCGATGCTCAAGTTGCAGACATTTTCACTAAGGCACTTGGACGTGTCAAATTTGAATTGTTTCGCAGCTCACTTTGTATTGCAAAATAATGTAAGGGGATGATAGTAGTCTAGTATAGCTATTAGTTATTACATTACCCAAATAATGTAATAAAGGGGGATGTTAGCGTACTATATCTTGTCTCTATTCATTCTGTAGCTCACTGTTACAACTGATGTAACAATCTTGTTATTTTGTTCTACCGGAGTGCTATTCTCGGCACTGTTGTAACCTATTTAAACCTGCTGCTGAGAATAATATATTGTTCATTACGTTCTACAGCACTTTAGGGAAAAAGAGGATCTAAACCCTCTATTTATAAGAGGTTTTGAGGGCAAAAGGGTGGGAAAAAAAAAAGGTAAAGCTAGGAGAGGGCCGACGTCCTAAAGGTTGACTCAAAAAATTAAATTTTCTAAGAGAAAACTCTAACTTGCCAAATTGTGCCTTGTATTGGGCGACCGCGATTTCGATAAAACTAGGGAAAAAGGAAAAATAAGGGGAAGAGAAGCCCAAAATTGTATTTTGACAAGTTTGAGGGATTTCTTAGGGGTTCTAGGAAAAATGACTCACTTGGGTGGGTCAATTTTCCATGTCTACATCTTCCCCCATTTTTGATGTATTTATGGACTAATAAATGCATCAAAGAAAGATGTAGACAACTATAGGCGAAGAACGATGAACAAAAAAGGGGTGGTTGGTTTAGAAGAAAGGGGTGGTACAAAAATGGTGTCATACCAAATACTTGAAATTTTACATGCAAAATGAGGCATTAGGGACTTTAATGCCTATTAGGCTAGGGTGCCCCCTTGAGTTTTGAAAGGAATACAAAATCCCTAAGGAAACTTGAAAAAGGTAGACATAGAAGAAAAGAGAGCAGCAAATAGAGAGAAATAGGGAAAACCACAAATATGAGAGAAAAAGAGGGGTACAAGAAGAGAAGATGGTGAAAATGAATTCATCTTCACCATGCGAGAAGAAGAAGAAGAGCTCTAGAGAAAAAGACATAAAATTCCTACACACCATTCAACCATTGAAAGCGGTGATGTCGGTCCAACAATAGAGAGAGCATGGGTGAGGAATAAAATAATACGTATAGACTAGGATAGATTAGGGATGGTTATTTTAGTAATTTTTTTTTATCTTTTTCGAGGAAATCACTGCATGCAACCCAATGCAAATTCGGGGATCAACTGTGAATTTGACTAGTTCATGGTGGCAACCAAATTTGTGCCCCAAAATTATAGGGTACGAATTCATGAATTCATGCCCTACAAGCATGGGGCATGGATTCGACGAAATAAGGGAGGAGATAAAATTACAACCAAAGAGAATGGAGCACAATTTTGGTAGAGAGAAAAGAAAATAAAAAGACAAAATAGGAAAAGAAAATGAGAAGATAAAATAGAGATAAGACAAGTGTGGTTAGATGTTAAATTAATGTTCTATTTTAGTTGCATCGATTGCATGGAACTGATTAAATTTTGTTATGTTTTTGGTTGCAACATGATGTACTAGAGAGTAGAGAGTGGCAGCTCCTTGGAGGAGAAGATATGGGGGATCACACTAGTAGATACGGACACCCTAGGGGTGGTGGGGCTACTTCATATGGTAGAGATGTCGTAGGTGGAGGTAGATAGAGTACTATTAGCAACGTCGATAGAGAGATAGTACCTAGAGTCATCTACATTTTGATTACTTATGGGGAGATGATGGTCAAATAGGAGGATGTGTGGTGCATATTTTGCATCCCCATTAGGAGGAGGGTAGTTTATAGAGAATGAGGGTAACATGTCATGCTTCAAATATTATTAATGAATTGGAACCCAAGATTCTAGAGAGTAGGATCCATATCGATAAGTTGGTAGGGCACCATGGGGTTGATGATTTAATGACCATGCTCTATTGGGTGGTAACAAGATTCTTGGTGTTCTATAATAGTAGGCAACACCTACCATGGAAATTAGCAGGAGTAGTGGCAGACATGCGAGACTAGTAGGTATAGTTTGCATGGGGACCATATATAATAGCTCGTTTGTATAGGATATTGTATAATATCATGTACAAATTATATATCAGGTTAGTTTCTACAACCTTGCTCTAGGTGTGGTGTTGGGATCACATAGAAGTTAGGAGACCGTATGCAATACCAATACCATTGCCAAACCTAGAGTGACCAACAACATATAGGTGGTCCAAAAAATTTGAGTAGATCTAGAGGACATACGTCAATATCCTACCACTAGGGAGGCGGGTGATAGATAAGCCACAAGACAACATGATCATATGGTGACTATGGAACCTACACCCTATTGTATGAAGGATATATACGAGCTAGCAAGGATCAATAGAATTAGGTGGATCTCTATGAAAATGGGGAGATAGAGCTATTTCAATTTGATTGAGTCCAATGACAATTCAATATCTTTTAGGAGATACTGAGCCTAGGAGACTACTAATACATGAAGGTGTGAAGGGACCCATTAGGAGTTGAAGGGGACCATGATGTGGGGATATGGGTAGAGGAGGACCTAGAAAACCCATTGTACATGGAACCAAGTATGGATGACATCGAGGTGGCCCTTGGGTATAGGAGATGGTATAAGAGCACTATATCCCTAAGGATATTCCCATTTCTGCCAATGCAAAGACACTAGATTATAGGTTTGTGGGTGTAGCTGACACTACAAAAGGTGATCTGATGCACCATAAAGTGATGATAATAGGATCAATAGGCCCCAAAACTAACACATGCATAGATCCAAGTAGATATGGTGGTAGTGGGCATCATCACCTCTAGGACCAGGGAGGGAGGAGCAGTAGGAGATGCCCCCACGATGGCCAAGGCTAGGCTAAGTAGGATGGTCGAAGAAGCCTCCACATTAATAGTAGTAGGATCGAGCAAGACCATGAGTTAGGTATACTTGATAAGAGAGATGAAGGTACTACAAGCTTAGATAATAACCATGTAGAGGGATAAGGACCTACTCTAAGAGGATAGATCCAAAAAGATAGAGGGACTACGAAGTGCCTTGACCATGACACTCTTAGAATGGAACATGACAAGGAATGAGGTAAACCTCCTCAAGGGGAAGATGAGTCAACTAGAGTAGGAGCAAAAATAGGCTTGGGCTAAGGGGGTGTTTTTCATGATCGAGAAATAATAGGGTGAGGGGATTCGCTTGCTCAAGTAGAGTTACAGAGGACGGGGGAGAGGCTAGAAGTAGTCGTATGAAAGGAGACCTTCTACTAGATCTTATAATTCTAGGTGGTTCCAATGAATTACATGGCACCTTCACCATAATCCCTATAGACATAGAATTGATTATGGTCAAGATCATATATTGCTATGTGGTCCATGAACATGCCCCCACCAAGACTACCTTTGATAGGTAAAGCAGAGGAGATGGGCTCACAAAAATAGATCTAGGATCAGGATGTCATGCCAATTTTGGGTGTGCCATGCATACCTAGGGAGGGTTGAGTGTGTTAGGATTGGACTGTGGTACACTGATCAAACTAACATGTGTACTCTATCTTTTTTGAGTAATATCATGTTGTCTTATATAAATGTGTTTAATTATGCATGTTTGAGTTTTTATATTTTAGTGCTTTTATGTTTGATTATGCATGAATGAGTGAAAATAATGTGACAATGGATGAATGAATGGGCTAAAATAATGCAATACATAATGGGATGAAGCTAACTAATGCATGAAATTGTACCTCATAAAAATGGACCATGAATTCAACATAGAGCAAATTTGTGCCCCATATGGACAAGGCATGAATTCAACTAAGAGGAAAGAAAAGGAGGAATAGAAGAAGGAGAAGAAGAAGCAGAATATGAAGAAGGTCAAAAGAGAAGAAGTTTACTTGAATATGATATTTGAATCATTGTAGACCATGAGCGATCAATGTGATCAAATGAGCATAGACCAAGAAAAAAATAAAGAGTAGAGCGAAACCTATAGGGATGTATGCTCATAAATGATCCAATGGAGGCTACCCCTCACTCATGACCATGAAGATATCTTGTAAGGGTGTTATACTCTAAAACTGGTCAAGTGTGGAGTGATACCCATTATGTGAGTAATGATATCTAATGTCCAGAGATGAAGTACCTGCTAGGATGTATGCTCATAAATGATCAAAGGGAGGCTACCCCTCACTTGTAACAATGAAGCTATCATGTATGGGGTGAAATATTTGATTGATTTTCCAAAACAAGTATTACTTGATAGGGGTGTGTTGGTCACCAATTCAAAATTGTGTGCCAGGGCAAGAGCAAACCAAGGATGCAGCATAGAAAGACCACCGCATCGAGATGGGATGAACTATCTATGGAGAAGGCTGGTTCTGTCAGGGGTGGTTCCACCTATCTATGTTGTAAAAAAAAAAAGGAAAATAGAAAAATAAATAATAAAATGGCCATAGCTAGAACTCATAAGGATAGGTATAGCCACATCAAGATCTATGCACGCAATAGACCACGTATGAAACACAAACCCCACACCTAATATATCATCTAACAATATCTATATTTTGGCTCCTATCAATGGTGGGTGATGGGCAAATTCCAAAACCAATGTACAGGTGCATGAGATCCAGGATTCAAAATTAGATGACTCCTATCCAAATGGATTTAGCGAAAATAAATTCTCAACCCATATTTACGAATGCACACTCCCGCGTCACTCAAGTAAACCCCATATAATACAGATAGCAAAATATCATGGGATAATGTAAACAACCAAATATAAATAGACATTCATACAATTAATAAAGAATAAAGAGATAAATTTAGAGACCAAATAGTGTAAAATTTGTATTTACATAGAGGTAAACCTTACATATGAATTGTAATGGCTAAAGAGCCACCCTTAGGAATGACCAACATTCCACTATTTATAGGTATATTTACATCAATTTCAAAATTGAACATTAATGGTGGAAGGCAAGAAGACAATCCTTATAGTTGATAGGCATTGCACTGGTACACTGCTCCTCAAAATAACACTAATATTCTAGAAGGAGGTAGATGCACTTAGCTCAATATGGGACCTTGGATCTTCTAACATATCTATCCAATTTATCAATTCTCAGCTACCTCATCCTCTTTATCTACTGGCGATCCTCTAGTTGAGGCGGTGAATGATAGACATTGGAGCACTTTAGGAGCATCGCACTAGAAATTCATTATTTCCATGTACGATGTCAGGTACTTGGATTGCTACAGTAGTGGGTAGGTCATCCATTCAAATATTGGGTGATGGTGAGAACTTCTTGGTGCTTGGTGGGTGCTTCCTTTGTTATTATTTCCACCTATGGAGGTATTAGGGAGAGAGGGTGAGTATTTCTTCAAGGTTCTACCATTTTTGCACTTGTATTTCCCACCCAATATGGATAGGGGTCTTTCCCAATCCTGAGGGTGGGGTCACACAATTCTCCCATCCTCACCTGCCACCCAGAAGGCCCGCCCATCAAGTTGGATGAGTCTTTTAGCGAATTTCACCCAAGACCAAGGGCTAATTTATCCACCCGCTCTATCACCCACCCTATTTAATCCATCATCCACCCATCGATTTGGTCCACCTATAGTTTCTACTATTACCACCTGATGTCTTCCACCTGTCCATCAATGTTATTTCAAAATTTGGCAATCTTTTTCAAAGAAACATCATCCTTGCAAAAAAGGATGGGAGTGTAAAATTACACCCACACACTTAATGACTCACAGGAAATTTTCCCTTGTGGGAAAGGGGGAACTAGAAATTTTCATATTGAAACCCACAAGATAGAAGGAAGAAAGAGGACAGAGAGGATACGAATAAAACTAGCTAAAAAATGCTGCATGGCAAATAAGGCCAAAGGTGAAAGGAAAACAAGGGGGAAGGGGTGAAGGAGAAGGAAAGAAATGGGGCAACAAGAAAAACTAGGAAAGGAGAACGAGAGGGGAAGTGGAGTGGGAGGTAAACACAGGAAGCAACAAATACTGGAGGAAGGGTCTCACTATCCAACAAAGCTAGTGAGAAGGGAGAAATAAGGAAAGAGAAAGAGAGAGAAGAAACATAAAAGTAAAAAGGATAAAATTGAAGGCAATCCATGGGATGCCCCCATAGATCGTATTTCCATCAACATACCCTATTTAGGATCATGGAAGATTCAAGAAGAGGTAGAATACCGAGAGTATTTTCTAGTTTCAATGCAACACCTCTTTCTGATGCAATCTAGTAAGAGCCTTGTTTGCTCATTTCCACTCTTCCCATGAATCATTAGTCACAATGTCATTTTTAGCTTCATTTTATGCTACTTCTACCCCTCAGGGTGCTTTTATAGTCTATTTTTTTCCATTATACAAGGAGTGGATGCTGCTTTCAAAAAACTAGTGGATATATTTTATGGATTGCGTGCAAAGGTGCCTAAATATTGAGCCTTAGATCCATTGGGCATGAGATCACAACAAAAACTAAGGGAAAACATAAGAAAAATAAATGTGGTTAAAAAATGAAGCATGCTGATAGTCCTTTCCCTTAGTTTCCAAGCCTCAGATGACGTTACTATCGTGTGCCTTATGCACCTTTATTTACCAGATGGCTTATGTATTGTAGAGGGGGAAAACTTCCGTACCACATACGATTTGTTGAACAAAGAAGAGACCTGGATCCAGCTGGGAAGGAGTCCTTTTGATGGGGTGAACCGTGGGGGTATGTTGTATTCTACACTCGGTTAGCTAAACAAGTATGGTGAGGGGTTCACCATGATTGGTTTTAGGACTCACTCCAAGTCCTTTTCGGGATACAAGAGAAGGAGACTCCTTAGGATATACAAGAAAATTTTTAATGTATTCACTTTAAACAAACAACCTAGGTTTGGTCTCACTAATTTTAAACTAAGAAAAAAATAATGGTATTAACAAAAATTAAATGGAAATATAAACAAAGCGAAAATTAACTAACAGTACAAAATAAAATGGAATGCAAATAAATATAGAATACAAGAAATGTAAAATACAAGAGCTAACCTAATATGATTCTTTTCTTTGAATGAGGCTAACCTAGGGTTTTGTTTCAAGCAGTTTTTAAAACAAAATTAACAAATTAATTAAAATAGAATTAATTAATTAAAATAAAATTAACTAATTAAAACAGAATTGCTTAATTAATTAAAAAAAATAACTAATTAATTAAAACATAATTAATTGATTAATTAAAATAGAATTAACTAATTAATTAAAACAAAATTAACTAATTAATTAAAATAGAATTAACTAATTAATTAAAATAGAATTAATTAAAGATAAATATGCAGGAATTAACCTAAATGCAAACTATGTGCTTTTTAATATTCATATGCTTAAGAATGTAGACCATAAAAACCAGTAATAAGAACAAAATCACTTAAACCGATGGCTGATCCAAAGCTTTAATTCTCCTTGCCCTAGTGAAGTCAAAATAAACATGTTCCTGTAAAGACAAATAATGGACTAGAAAAGTGTTTGATTAGCGTTAGGGGGCATGCTTAGGCCATTGTAAGAGAGTCCTCAGAGGCACAACAGTCAAGCCCCCTAGGTCCAATTAGATGACCATTGCAAATAAAATCAGAAATTGACCTTTGGAGTTTAAACATAAAATAGATGTACAAAAATAGTAAAAACAAAAAAATAGAATATGTAAAATTTTTTATAGATCAGAAAGAAATATGTAAAGAAATATGTAAGTAAAGAAATTTATAGATCAGAAAAATTGCCCCTAGGCGAAGCCCAGGATGTGAAATAACATGTAGAGAATATGATGAGCGACGTTTTACAGTAATATACATATGCAATGCAAAGAGATAACAAAGAGATCCTAATTACTAAATATTTTTAATGATGATGTAAATATAAAAATAAAAATATAAGAAAAATGATACAGTGCTTTATGGATGTTGAGGGAACAATGAGAAGAAGATGAGAGCCTCCATAAAAGACACTTTGTATTTTCACCAAGCTCACACCAACAGATCCACCAAGCCGAAAACAAATCACGCAATGTAGATCAAATCCAGAAGTTGCACTTCGGGGGTTAGTAGCAAAACACACAATGAAGAAGAAGTAATGAGAAAGTAGTAGAGAACAATCAAATCATAAGCAAGAGCATGTCGTTCGTGAGTTCATGTTTGTAGCAGCGTTCATGTTAGTGTTCATGTTCATGTTAAAAATTGATTTTGATCTTCCTTTTATAGGCAAATAGGTAGGTCAAATAAACACACAACCATTGCCAAGAAATCCTATGGTGGGTTTAACAAGTGGCCCAAGTGGGCCAAAAATAATAAAATAAAATAAATTAAATTAAATTAGAAACAACAAAAACGTGCCCCATAAAAGTGGGACGCGACGTCACACCTGTTGGACCCCCATGCAATTTTAATACATTTTAAAGGGTCAAATGAAGTCAAAACATGTCATATCATATACTGTTGGAAATATCTTTTCAAGCCCAATATAACAGTATAATATTTAGAAGAAATTAAGAAGATTTAGTAGGGTAAAAATTGGCTCAAATATGACCCTATGTTTTTAAGTAAAAAACAAGAAATCTAAGGAAAATTATTCACCTTAGTGGGTCGATTTTCCATGTCTACATTTTGCCTCCTATTTGATGTATTTAAGGCTAAGTAAATACATCAAAGAAAGATGTAGAATCCTATGGGAAAGAAAACAACAAACATAGAGAAGGGGTGGCCAGGTTTGGGTAGAGGGGGAGTGTAAGAGGGGTATCACAAAGGACACTATGGAATATTGCACATAGAGTGAGACATTACTACCACTAATGCCTCTATGGCTAGGGTGCCCTATCAAGTTTCTAAAGGAAAAATACTTCCTTAAGAAACTAAAAAAAAAGCAGAGAAAAAAAAGAAGCAAAACATAAAAACATGAAGAACAAAGCAGATAAAGAGCAAAACACAAGAAAATAACAAAGCAAAGAAAGAGGAAAATATTGGAACATGAAGAAAAAGGCAAGCAAACAACAAGGCAAAGATCACTGGGTATAATATGAATCTAATGCAACTAGCATGAAATGCATGGATGAATAGAAGAAGAGGAAAGAAAGAAGAAGGGGAGAGAAAAGAAGAATAAGAAGAAAAAGAAGGATCCAAAGGTCAACCATTAGAATAGGAAAAAAAATGAGCGGTCTAATTAATAGAACTAGCATAGGTTGTAAGGAACTAGTGTAGTCAAATGTTATAGACTGTAACAGAATTTACACCCATTATGGGTGTAGCACTTGCAAAAAATGTAAGAGAGTATGATCCGCTATGGATGGTTGCTCCCTTATTGACTTTTGAGGCGATTACCTGCTAGGATGTATGCCGATGCCTACTATCAATGGCCAAGGAGCTTATCCTATAATGGGGTGCTGAGCCTGCTGAGTCAAAAGAGAGTATGATCCAATAGAAGATAAGAGTGTAGTACCCACTAGGATGTATAAGAATCTTGTGTGGGGTGTATAATATAATATAATATTGCAAGTGTTAACCCATAATGAATAGGTGTTGTAAGAAGAATAGTAGATGATATAGGAGTAATGTAGAAGAAAGTAAAATAAAAATCCCTAGGGGGGGTCTTACTATGCATCAAAGTCCTAGTGGGAAATACAATGCATGTGAGCTATGACCTAACTAGGTGTCATCACATGCCATTGTCGTAAAAACCCCAAAATAAGCTATATGAACAAGCAACCATGGACAATAAGTCATGCAAATATGATAGATAATCATGCAAGGTTGTTTTTGGATGTCAAGCAAACATGCAAGGATGAAAAATAACAAATGCAATATGAGCAAGCAAGACAAGATGCAGAAGAAGCATGGATGCAACTACATGATGCTTTTATTATTATTTTTATATTTTTATGTATTTATGTTATGTTAAAGTTCTTTTATTAAGGAGATTTAAAATCTAAACAAAGCCTATATGCATTATGTCCTTTTTCAAAGCAAAGAAACAAGCTATGGAGTGTTGGGTCGAATATGTCCCTAAAATTCACAAAGGAATTTTTTTAAGGATTTTTGATCAACATCCATAGCCTGATAATCAAAACATTATCTAAGAGTACCATGCTTTTTGACATAAGAGATGTCATAAAAAAAATCACTAAGTTTATGTTTAGAAATAAGATTTGAACAAATAGAATCAATCATATTACAATGCATTATATTTGAAGGAAATAAATCATTACTAGTACATTCATCCATTGACATCTTTTGATATTCCATATATTTAGCATAAGTCATAAGATGATCATCATCCTCAAAAAGTAAAGGTCAATTTTTATTAGGTATAAACCCTATACCACATCTTCCTGGTCAAATCTCAACATCCAAGGGTTCTTGAATACCCTTATGTTGTGGTCCCAATCCTTTACCAACATAACCCATTCTAGACAGGATCTATTTAGGAAGGGGATAATTATTTGTGAGATAACATTGAGCAAAAGAGCCTTTTTCAGAATATGGGTTACTACCATGAATATTTTCTTTGGAAGTAGTTCCACCGAAGACAAAAGTACACATGCCAATGTGTATAACATCACCCTTTTTATGAGGCAAGCCCATAGTATGGGGTGAAGGTGGTAGTTTGGCTAGATCTAGAAGAGGTTCTTGAAAAAATGATTATCATGATTAGAGAAAGAGTAATGAGTCTCATTTTCCTCACTTATTTTTAAATTTTGAAGATGTTTGAAGATTTGAGATGAGGAACATGAGGGAGTTGTTGAAGAAATAGGAAAAGAATAAGAATCTAATTGGGATAACTCAATATTTGAACAAAATTCAAATGGTTGAGGGTCACCCAAGATAGTCACAACCTAATCCTTAAATTTATATTTAAGACATTGATGAAAAGTAGAAGGGACATCCTTCATTGCATGAGTCTAAGGTTGTCCAAGAAGAAGATTAAAATATGCAGGACAATGTACCACATAAAACAAAGTATCCAATATTTTGGTCCAAATTTCAAAGGAAGAGAGATGACACCACAAGCCTCTTGGGACTCATTGTTGAAAGCTTTGATAATGATATCAAACTTTGTTAAATATTCCTTTTTTAATCCAAATTTTTGAAAGAATCGATATGTACACAAATTGAGGGAGGAACCATTATCAATCAAGACTCTTTTGATAAGGGTGTCCCCAATGAGTGCGGTGATGTAAATTGATGAATCTCCATTAAATTTTTAGGAAGGTTTATCATCATCTGAGAATGAAACATGATGTATCCCAAAAGAACTTATGGTGCTAGTGATATCATGGGGAGGAATGTCTAGGAAAACAGACTGTTGTTTTAGGAATTCCATTAAAGCATTTCTATGATCTAGAGAAGTCTGAATAAGTTCAAGCACTAATATATTTGCTAGAGTATTATCTAACTATTGTTGAAGATCAAATGAAACCTTTGGTTGTGGTTTCAACACTATAGGTGGAATCCTTATAGCTGAATATTTTTTTGGACTTTTTGTTGGAACTGAACTAGGTTGAGATGTAGAACTCTGACCTTGCTGATTATAAACTTGTTTTATTGTGGTTACCCCAACCATTCCAACTATATTATTATGACATGAGGAGTCATCTTGGTGAGCTACTTGGTTTGATGTTTGTTGGTCATTTTTTGGTAGGGGATCCTTGAATATCCCCATGTCTTGATTTGTTTTTGGAGTCTGATTACTTGTGGCTTGCAAATTTCCTAAGTCAATCCACCCAACATCAATCAAATCTTGAACCACATGTTTTAACTTCTTGTAAGTATTTTTCCAGTGACCTTCTACTCTGTGATAAGCATAATGTTGACCTGACTTGTACCAAGGATTTGAAGTATCTGGCTGTCTAACAAGAGGTAACTCAATTGCCTTAGAATCCAATATCTGTTTTAAGATTGCTTCCATAGGTATACTAAGTCTTGTGGAATTACTTTGAGGAGGTTTTTGAAGCACTATATTTTGTAGGCTATTGTTGACATTGTTAACAAGCCTACTATAATTATCACCTCCTGTATATCTACTCTTATGTTGAGACTTAGTAAACTTTTCTTCTCTATACTTAATCTAACCTCTTTTAATAAGTGCTTGTTCCACTTTTTTTGGCTAAGTCAATAGCTTGATCTAAAGATGTAACAGTAGTAGTCTCTAATGCATATGATAAATATTCTTGTAAATTACCAATAAATATATCAATCATATCTCTTTGTGATAGATGTTGTATTAACTTTACAACTAAACTTTTCCAACGAGCTAAAAAGTCTATAAATATTTCTTCCTTGTTTTGTTTTAAGTCATACAAATCTTGAAGAACACAACCTTATACTGATAGGTGGGGTGAACAGTATAAGATCATTTTTTACTTTCTTTCCAAATAAATATCTATTAATGTCCTTAATTGCAATAACCAAATATAGCAATGTGCATTAATAACTCAGATAGCAATAGTAAGCAAGAGCACAAGTCACCACACACAATTGAGACACAAGGTTTAACATGGTTCCCCCAATGTGGGGTACTCCAAAAGATAATCTCCTTAATATTTCATATAGAAATAAGGATCCTTATCCAATATAATAATTTATTTGATCTTCTCAAATCTAGGCAATAACAAGCTCACACAGAACTTGTCCAAATATGCATAACAAGCTCACACAAAACTTGTCATAAACTGATCAACAAGCTCACACAAAACTTGTTCAAATTTATTTGATCTACTCAAATATAGGCAATAACAAGCTCACACAGAACTTGTCCAAATATGCTCTAGCAAGCTCACCAAGAACTTGCTCAAATCTGCTCCAACAAGCTCACTAAGAACTTGTCCAAATATGCTCTAGCAAGCTCACCAAGAACTTGCTCAAAACTGATCCAATAAGCTCACTAAGAACTTGTCCAAATATGCTCTAGCAAGCTCACCAAGAACTTGCTCAAATATGCTCCAACAAGCTCACTAAGAACTTTTTCAAATATGCTCTAGAAAGCTCACCAATAACTTGCTCAAATTTGCTCCAACAAGCTCACTAAGAA
Organism: Wollemia nobilis; assembly: GCA_028583015.1. Lineage (NCBI taxonomy): Eukaryota > Viridiplantae > Streptophyta > Pinopsida > Araucariales > Araucariaceae > Wollemia > Wollemia nobilis. The sequence goes on along the minus strand of JAQPPZ010016467.1, from coordinate 7,203,715 downwards.
CTTGTCCAAATCTGCTCTAGAAAGCTCACCAAGAACTTGCTCAACTCTGCTCAATAGGCTCACTCAGAACCTCATCAAAATCTATCCCAAATATATCCACAAATATGTCTAAAACTATCCATAAATTTGTCCCAAAAACTATCCATAAAGCCTTCTCAAAGGCTCAATCAATCATACACAAACTACCACAAATCTATCCCAAAGGCCTTCTCAAAGGCTCAATCAATCATGCTCAAGTAGTACTCAAATATCATCCACAAATATATGAAGGCAAGGCTTAAATATGAACTTAAAAATGAATGGCAATGCACTCTACAATGGATGACAACAATGATCCACTATGATCTCAACTCAGCTTAACTCAAATCAATCTCAAATCAAGTCAACTCATAGAAGCATAAAGTGAATTGTTAGAGACTCAATATGTTCTACGCTCAATCTCAACTCAAATCAGAATTATAGAATATTTTTTTTCATGGGACTTGAACAATCACATCACACAATCACTTGACTAGGCTCAATCAACTCAACTCAACCAATCACCACAAGGGACAATATTTCTCACAAAACCCTAGTCCAAGTATGTATCAACCAACTCAAATGTTTCCAACAATGCTCAACCACAAATCTCACATAACAATGATACTCATGTTATTTTCAAGTTTTTTACATAACCAATGGGCTTCAACAACTATGCTTATAAAACAAGGTTTAAACACAACTCTCAAACCAGAAAACCTTGAGGCATTAAACCAACCACTTTTGAAAAGGAAACCATAATCAATCCTTTTTACTTCAATGATATTTTAGAAATCAACCACCATAAACAATCAATAGGAGAATGTGCCCATACCTTTTTGATGCCAAGAAGTTGTCCATAAAATCTGCCACATTAAATACAACTTTCCTTTCCAATCTCATAAGGGTTAGTGGATTTCAAATAATAATCACAAGATAAAGCATAACTCAATTTATACCTTTTTACTCCAACTTAATAAACACATCCACCAAAGTTATTTTTTTAATAAAAACCCTTATCAAAATAATAATCAATAAACCTCTCAAAAAATATTTTATAACAACTCCTTATTTCCCCTAAATCTTAATTCTCAATTTCATGAACATCAAATTAAATCAACAACTCATCCACCTTTGAAATAATAATCACAACTCTTATAAAAAAAAAGGTTTAATTAAAAACTTTAATTATTCTTAACCACTTTATAACTCCAACTTAGGGCTTAACAAAATTAATTAGAGCAAAAACATATTTACCTCCTCAAGGGGATTCGAATCCCTGACTTGCCTACATTGTGAGTGCCTTAGCCACGACTAAGGTTACCACACAAGCTAGCCGTTCGTTCGAAAGGGAAAGACACAATGTGCCATAAAACCTTCCTCCCTTTTCGTAAATCAAAAGCACTTCAAGCGCTTTTATTCCAACACATTCCAAATGTAGTCAAGGGGATTTGAAAACTTGAAATTTGTGCTACCACAAACCTTAGCCAAAATCCAACTGCCAATGTGCCACTCTGTCCACGATGACTTTGGACTTCGACCAACCTTCGTTTATTCACTACTTCTACTTTCTAAAAGATTTTCGCACGAGCTCAATTCATATGATTAGTCAATGATTATTAACCAGGAGCTTAGATCAGTTTATGAACCGTAGGTATCCCCTTTATATAGCCTCATTATTTTTGATGACGTTGATGAAAATCTTGCATATTTAATTTTAAATTTAAATTTAAATTTTAAATAATTAAAATTTAAACTAAATATTAAAAATTAAATATCTCCATCATCGGGGCACCTTTTTCGATGAAACGAAAGGCCAAATTGGGTTTTAAGAAAAACCCAGTTCAAATCTGCCATCCATGGTTTTAAATAAAACCTTTTATTTTACCTGCCTTGGTTTTCACAAAAACCTTGTATTTATCCATGCTTTCCAAAATATCATTTGGCCACCAAAACTTAATGTGATCCATGTGACATCAATGATCCATGTGACATCAATGACAACATAAAATAAATAAAATTGCCAACAATCTCCTCCTTTGTCATTTATAGCAACATCTCTAATGCAAAAACCATAATCACTGCAAAAACCATCTCTAAGAATCAAAGCTACTCCCCCTGACTCAATACTCTCTATGGAGGCTGATCCCCATAACTCAATGCTCTCTTTGGATGCTGCTACCCCTAACTCAATGCTCTCCCCCTTACTCAAATATCTTCCCTTTGACATCAATGGCAAAAGGGACACCTATGGGGCTAAAAGATATGACTCTTAAGCATAGCCCCCTCACCATCTTCTCTCTTGAGGTGATTAATTTTGGGGTGGGAGTACTTTTACTCCCATATTACATTATTTCTTTCCTCTATAAACTTCCTTCAATGTTTTTATGATATCCTTATCTTGATGAATTACCTGATCTTCTTGTCTTGAACCTGTTTGAACTTCTTACCTTGAACTTGTTTGGAATTGAGTCCTACACCATTTTGCAATATGCCCAAATTTATTGCAATTAAAACACTTGATATTGTAGCCTTTGGATGGTGCCCATATCCTGAAATATTTCTTGAAATAATTTCGATATCCATTCCTTTCTTGAACCCTGTATTGTGAAGTTCTATTTTCACGACCATTATGACCATGAATTATGACTTGTTTAGCTCTAAAACCAAAACCATGTTGCTCATTTCCTTTGCATTGAGAACCTCTATGACCAATATTGTTACATGAGAAGCAATGTCCCTGAAAACCATACCTTCTTCCTTTAATGTTTCTTCTAGAAAAATCAAACTTCTTTGGTCCATAGAACCTACAGTGTATAGCCCTATGTCCAAATCCATTACAAGAAAAACAATGTCCTTGAAAAGCCCTTTTTTCATGCCTTGGTTCCTCATACCTTTCTTGACCATTATTCCTATGATCATCTTCAACTTGTGCATTGCATTCTTGAACTTTATTTGTAGTATCTAAATCCTCTTCCTTAGTTTCTTCCTTGTTTTTCTATTCAAGTATTTCTTTTCCTTTTGAACTTGATTCACCTATCTCAAAACAAGATCCAAAATGAATATTTGGAGCCATAGGAACTTTATTCATAACACTTAGGTGCTTCCTTGCTTTCATATTTTAGAACTCACTTTCCTTTTGAGTGTGACTTTTCTTGGAATTTAAAATAAGTTTCCACTCCTTTTTGAACCTTTTCATCTAATGTGTCATGTGTTTCCGTTATTACCCTTAGTTCTTCATTCATCATTTCTTCTATTATTTTTGCATTTTGAAGCTCTTATCTGAGATTACTGATTTTCATTAGTAGTTCTTCTCTGATTTTGACATCTGTTCGAATCTTGTTTTCAAGATTCTTGTATTCTTCTTTTAGCCTTTTGACTTCTGATTTTTGTTTTCTTGGCTCATCCTCTTCTTTTTCTATTACAAAAAGTGAGACTTATTTATCTTCATTGTCATTGATACTATTAAAATATTCTATAGCAAACAAACTCTCAAGATTTCTTTGACCATGCTTATTTCCTTGATGTGTCATCTCATCTTCACTATCACTAAAACCATTGCAATATCCTGATCTATGATCTCTTTGATCACACAAAAAGCACTGCTATCTTTAACCTTCTATTCCTAGGAATAGATGTTCTTCCTTTTCATCATCTGATTTGTCTCTATCACTATGATCTGAGCTATCACTTGCTTCTACAATGTAGTAAGATTTCTTTGCCTTACAAAAAAATTTCTTCTTCTCATACCTATTTTGCTTGTATCTGTCATCTTTGTCATGCTTATGCTTTCCATCTTCTTTTCTTCTATGACCCTATTTTTCATCATCATTGTTTTATTTTTGTGGACACTTGTATGCATAGTGATCAAGATCACCACACTTGTAGCATCTGAATTTCCTTATATCCCTAAAATTCCTTGAGTCCTTATTCCTTTTGATGAAGTTAGCTTCCTCATAATTATCTAAACCTCTACTTGTTTCTGAAACTTTCCATTTCTATTTTTCTAAAGCCTTGAATGCAATATCTTTTATTGGAACCTGATGCTTACTTACCTTCATCTCATAAGCTGTGAGAGTTCCTTGCAATTCTTCCATTGGTAGCTTGTTGATATCCATTGTTTCTTCTATTGCGGAAACCTTAGCATCATATTTCATGGGAAGTGATCTTAAAACATTTTGAGTAACTTATAATTCTTTCATCTCAAATCCTAGACCTCTCATGGTGTTAGTAATCTCATAAAATCGAAGTAAAAACCTTACAATATCTTTAGAATCTTCCATTTTCAATTCCTCAAATATTTTTCTATGAGTTTGTAGTTTTGCCAACTTTACCTTGGAATCTCCACAAGTATTCCACAACTTGGTTCACATATCATTAGCTGAATTACATACCATAACCTTTGTAAAATATATCTCTTGTAGCCCACTTAAAATATAATTCATTGCTCTTGCATTGATCTCAACCAATTTTATGATAGTCTTATCTACCTCGGGATCACCTTCAACCCTATACTCTTTTTCAACCATTTGCCATACCTCATATCCTTGTGATATCAAGTAGTTATTCATCCTCATTCTCCAAAAAGCATAATTGTTATCATCAAATAGTGGAGCCTTATTTGTAGATGATCCATTTTATGAAGCCATCTGTGTTCTTCTAGAATCTACCCTCAATCTGTTAGCTTTTTCGAAGGAACCCGATCTGATACCAATTGAAGAACACAAGATTATAATGAGAGGGGGGTGAACAGTATAAGATCACTTTTTACTTTCTTTCCAAACCAATATTAATTAATTTCCTTAATTGCAATAACCAAATATAAAAGTGTGCATTAATAACTCAGATAGCAATAGCAAGCAAGAGCACAAGTCACCACACATAATTGAGACACAAGATTTAACATGGTTACCCCAATGTGGGGTACTCCACAAGATAATTTCCTTATATTATTTCACATAGAAATAAGGATCCTTATCCAATACATTGATTTCTTTGATCTTCTCAAAGCTAGGCAATAAAAAGCTCACAAAAAACTTATCCAAATATGCATAACAAGCTCACACAGAACATGTCCAAAACTGCTCAAAAATGTCACACAAAACTTGTCCAAATTTATTTGATCTGCTCAAAGCTAGGCAATAACAAGCTCACACAGAACTTGTCCAAATATTCTCTAGCAAGCTCACCAATAACTTTCTCAAATATGCTCCAAAAAGCTCACTAAGAACTTGTCCAAATCTTCTCTAGCAAGCTCACCAAGAACTTGCTCAAATCTGCTCCAACAAGCTCACTAAGAACTTGTCCAAATATACTCTAGCAAGCTCACCAAGAACTTGCTCAAATATGCTCCAACAAGCTCACTAAGAACTTGTCCAAATATGCTCTAGCAAGCTCACCAAGAACTTTCTCAACTCTGCTCAATAGGCTCACTTAGAACCTCATCAAAATCTGTCCCAAATCTGTCTACAAATCTATCTAAAACTATCCACAAAGCTGTCCCAAAAAATTTCAACAAAGACTTCTCAAAGGCTCAATCAATCATACACAAACTACCACAAATCTATCTAGAAATCTGTCCTAAAGGCCTTCTCAAAGGCTCAATCAATCATGCTCAAGTAGTACTAAAATCTCATCGACAAATCTATGAAGGCAAGGCTCAAAGATGAAATCAACAATGAATGGCAATGCATGCTACAATGGATGACAACAATGATCCACTATGATCTCAACTCAACTCAACTCAAATCAATATTAACTCAAGTCAAATCATAGAAGCATAAAGAGAATTGTTAGAGACTCCATATGTTCTAAGCTCAATCTCAACTCAAATCAAAATTATAGAATAGTTTGTTTCATGGGACTTGAACAATCACCTCACACAATCACTTGACTAGGCTCAATCAACTCAACTCAACCAATCACCACAAGGGACACTCTTTCTCACAAAACCCTAGTCCAAGTATGTATCAACCAACTCAAATGTTTCCAACAATGCTCAACCACAAATCTCACATAACAATGATACTCATGTTATTTTCAAGTTATTTACATAACCAATGGGATTCAAAAACTATGCTTATAAAACAAGGTTTAAACACAACTCTCAAACCAGAAAACCTTGAAGCATTCAACCAACCACTTTCGAAAAGGAAACCACAATCAATTATTTTCACTCCAATGATATTTTAGAAATCAACCACCATAAACAATCAATAGGAGAATGTGCCCATACCTTTTTGATGCCAATAAGTTGTCTACAAAATCTGCCACACTAAACACAAATTTCCTTTCCAATATCAATAAGGGTTAGTGGACTTCAAATAATAATCACAAGATAAAGCATAACTCAATTTATATCATTTTACTCCAACTTAATAAACACATCCACCAAAGTCCTTTTTTAATAAAAATCCTTATCAAAATAATAATCAATAAACCTTTCAATTTTTTTTTTATAACTTCTTATTTCTTCTAAATCTTAATTCTCAATTTCATGAACATAAAACTAAATCAACAACTCATCCACCTTTGAAATAATAATCATAGCCCTTATAAAAACAAAGTTTAATTAAAAACTTTAATTATTCCTAACCACCTTATAACTCCAACTTAGGGCTTAACAAAATTAATTAGAGCAAAAATGTATTTACCTCCTCAAGGGGATTCAAACCCCCGACTTGCCCACACCACGAGTGCCTTAGCCATGGCTAAGGTTGCCACACGAGCTAGCCACTCGTTCGAAAGGGAAAGGCACAACGTGCCTTAAAACCTTTCCTCCCTTTTCGTAAATCAAAAGCCCTTCGAGTGATTTTATTCCAATGCCTTCCAAATGCAGTCAAGGGGATTCGAAACCTTGACGTTTGTGCTGCCACACACCTTAGCCAAAAGCCAACTACCAATGTGCCACTCTGCCCATGATGACTTTGGACTTCGACCAACCTTCATTTATTTGTTGCTTCTACTTTCTAAAATATTTTTGCATGAGCTCAATTCGGATGCTTAGCCAACGATTATTAAACCACAAGCTCGGATCAGTTTATGAACCTTAGGTATCCCCTTTATATAGCATCCTTACTATTTTCGATGATGTCGACGGAAATCTTGCATATTTAATTTTAAATTTGAATTTAAATTTTAAATAATTAAAATTTAAACTAAATATTAAAAATTAAATATCTCCATCATCGGGGAGCCTTCAACGAAACGAAAGGTCAAATTGGGTTTTAAGAAAAATCCAGTTCAAATATATCATCCATGGTTTTAAATAAAACCTTTTACTTTGCCTGCCTTGGTTTTCACAAAAGCCCTGTATTTATCCATGCTTTCCAAAATATCATTTGGCCACCAAAACTCAATGTGATCCATGTGATATCAATGATCAATGTGACATCAATGACAACATAAAATAATTCAAATTGCCAATAAATATCTCATAGTCATTTCCTTATCAATGTAATCACTAAACTGATGAACAAACATTTCAACTATCTTTTTGAAACTTGTCAAAGAATAGTTGGGTAACCGATAATACCACTCTAATGCAACTCCACCAAGACTCTTTGGAAATATTTTCAATAGAAGCATATCATCATAAAAAATATCATGGTAATCTATCCTGACACGTCTGAGATGCTCTATTGGATCCTCTATCCCATTATAGATTGGCAACACTGGCATAGGAAAATGCTTTGGATAAGGTCTTGCAGCAATAGTAGGATCCAAAGGTTGACTACACATATCCTTATAACTGTATGTAAACCCTAAAGGTTGCATCATATCCATCCTTGAAACTAGCTGATTCACCACATTTGCTAAACTTTGTACATCTGAATTACCATTGTGTATGTTCCCCAGACTTCCTAAAGGAGGGATGTAAGTTTGAAGTCCTGATGTTTGGTTTATGTTAGATAGATTTTGATTATATGTGGTATAGTTTGTATAGCTAGAATTTGGTGGAATAGAAGCAATAGTGTTGATATAAGAGGATGGAGAAGGAATCTAAAACAATTGGTCATACCACTACTAGTTAAAGGAACTTGTGGATTCCTTTCAACATTAGCGGTATTAGTAGTGGTATGAGTTACTTGATTCCTTAGATTATTGTGATGCATAGATTGAGATGTAGGAATATTATGTTCAACCACAGGAGAATTATTAGGATGAGGAGGAGTAGCATTTCTCTCAAGATGAGCTTCCTTCTCAATATACTCCATTAATTTATCCTTATGATATTTCATAAATTCCCAAATGTGATAAAATGATGAAAAGACATAACTACCATTAGGACCATCAAAAGGATTAGGATTGATTTCATTTTCTACCTCTTCTTGTTCTTCTAAATCTATGTTAGGATCTTCCCTATCAATTTGGTCATCTTCCAAAGGAACATAATTAGACTCTAATTGTCTTCTCTGACTTCTAAGGAAAGGAGCCATTAGAAGTAGTGAAAAAAATATAGGGGAAAATACTAACCAAAAATAGAATTTTAATTTATTTAAGTTCTTTCAAACAAAATTAATGATCTTTTTTAAAGTTTTCAAAAGAAAATGAGGTGTTCACGTCAGGTTCACCAAATATGTATAGGGGGAAAACTGCCTTACCACGTACGATACCCTGAACAAAGAGGAGACCTGGATCCGCTGGAAAGGAGTCCTTTTATAGGGGTGAACCGTGGGGGTATGTTGTACTCTAAACTTGGTTAGCTAAACAAGTATTGAGGGGGGGAGTTCACCAGGAACGGTTTTAGGACTCGCTCCAAGTCCTTTTTGGGATACAAGAGAAGGAGACTCCTCACGATATACAAGAAAAGTTTTAATGTGTTCACTTTAAACAAACAACCTAGGTTTGGTCTCACTAATTTTAAACTAAGAAAACAAATAATAGTATTAACAAAAATTAAATGGAAATATAAACAAAGCGAAAATTAACTAACAGTACAAAATAAAATGGAATGCAAATGAATATAGAATACAAGAAATGTAAAATACAAGAGCTAACTTAATATGATTCTTTTCTTTGAATGAGGCTAACCTAGGGTTTTGTTTCAAGCAGTTTTTAAAATAGAATTAACAAATTAATTAAAATAGAATTAATTAATTAAAACAGAATTAACTAATTAAAATAGAATTGCTTAATTAATTAAAATAGAATTAACTAATTAATTAAAACATAATTAATTGATTAATTAAAATAGAATTAACTAATTAATTAAAACATAATTAATTGATTAATTAAAATAGAATTAACTAATTAATTAAAACAGAATTATCTGATTAATTAAAACAAAATTAACTAATTAATTAAAACATAATTAACTAATTAATTAAAACAAAATTAATTAAAGATAAATATGCAGGAATTAACATAAATGCAAACTAAATGCTTTTTAATATTTATATGCCTAAGAATGTAGATCAAAAAAACCAATAATAAGAACAAAATCACTTAACTCAAACCGATGGCTGATCCAAGCTTTAATTCTCCTTGCCCTAGTGAAGTTAAAATAAACTTGTTCCTGTAAAGACAAGTAATGGACTAGAATATTGTTTGATTAGCATTAGGGGGCCTGCTTAGGCCGCTGTAAGAGAGTACTCGGAGGTGCAACAATCAAGACCGCTAGGTCCAATTAGATGACCTTTGCAAATAAAATAAAAAATTGACCTTTGGAGTTTAAACATAAAAAAGATGTACAAAAATAGTAAAAACAAATAAATAGAATATGTTGCTATGTTAAAAATACGTAAATGAAAGTAACGAAATTGACAGATCAGAAAACTTGCCCCTAGGCGAAGCCCAAGATGCGAAATAACATGCAGAGAATATGATGAGAAACGTTTTATAATAATCTATAGATGCAATGCAAAGAGATAACAAAGAGATCCTAATTACTAAATACTTTTAATGATGTTGCAAAGACAGAAATAAAAATATAAGAAAAATAATACAGTGCTTGAAGGATGTTGAGGGAATAGCGAGAAGAAGATAAGAGCCTCCACAAAAGGCACTTCGTATTTTCACCAAGCTCACACCAATGGATCCACCAAGCTGAAAACAAATCACGCAATGTAGATCAAATCCAGAAGTTGTACTTCAAGGGTTAGTAGTGAAACACACAATGAAGAAAAAGCAATGAGAAATCAGCAAAGAACAATCAGATCGTAAGCAAGAGCATGTCGTTCGTGAGTTCGTGTTTGTAGAAACATTCATGTTAGTGTTCATGTTCATGTTAAAAATTGATTTTGATCTTCCTTTTATAGGCAAATAGGTAGGTCAAATAAACACACAACCAATGCCAAGAAACCCTAGGGCGGGTTTAACAAGTGGTCCAAGCGGGCCAAAAATAATAAAATAAATAAATAAAATAAAATAAAATAAATTAAATTAGAAACAACAAAAATGTGCCCCATAAAATTGGGACGCGACATCACACCTGTTGGACCCCATGCGGTTTTAATGCATTTTAAAAGGTTAAACAAAGTCAAAACATGCCATATCATATACCGTTGGAAAAATATTTTCGATCTTGATATAAAGGTATAATATTTAGAATAAATTGAGAAGATTTAGTAGGGTAAAAATTGGCTCAAAGATGACCCTACGTTTTTAAGGAAAAAACAAGAAATCTAAGGAAAATTATTCACCTTAGTGGGTCAATTTTCCGTGTCTACATGTACACAAAATTGTAGTGTGAGTGGCACACCATAACCACTGACTCATTTTGGATCTCATCCAGTGAATCTGCTATGATCAAACTATATTTTACTAAACTTGAGGTGCCTTTTGTAGTCCGGTCGACACTACCTTTCTTTCCAAGTCATGAAACCTTCACAACTTGGATGATCATCACACATACCAATACTTATATAGTCGATGATCAGTGTGGTAAAGGATTTTGCCACGTGGAAGTCATTTTCTTGTACTAGTTTTTCTAGCAATAGTTTCTAATGTTGCTAGTATTTGGGATCCACCTGCTATGAAATCCTAGCTTTGTACGCCTCCATCATCCTTGCACATTTTCTTTCGTAGGCTTCATCAATTCGGCTTGCTGCTAATGGGACCTCCTTGGGAACTAGGTGTTGATTAGCTAAGATATCATGGATATGACTTGGATCTTGCTCATCATGTCCTTGGACACAAAAAGGGTATAAAAATCCCCCTCTTTATGGATGAAGCTTCCACCCTGGTCCAGATCTTGTGTCCTCTGGGAGAAGGTGCAAGAATTGAAGTTGTTACTTTCAAGGCTAGTGCTTGCACTTCTATCATTTGGGATAGAGAAGACATCCACCCCTTGTGTTCCACTTTACTATATCCCTAGATCTTGCACAACTTGAGATGGCATCCATGGTTGGAACTATGCAATCGGGAGGGAAATAAAAATGATTGAAAAAGGAGATGGGAGGGTGGAGTCATATGCAGATTTCTTTCCTACCTAAAGCAGGAGTCGCTCTACCCATACAACCTCTTGAAATATTTAGGGGAATCTCCTTTCCCCCTATTGTAGTAGTAAGAGACCTATATTCGAGCTGAGGGCCCAAACATAGTACAAGTGAGCCTGGGTGGGTGATGGCTAGTACTGAAGGGGAATCCTCTTCCTGCTCTTTTCAAACTGAATGTTGAAGTCGATGAGATATTTAGAAGGTACCCTCTTTATGAATAAGATATGCATAAAGAGTTGGAAGGGATCAATAGAGACATCAAATGTGTTTATTAGAGCTCTCACCATGTTTGCCCATGAGCAGATAGTCTTCTTCCCAAGGGTTTGATACCACAATAACACCCTCCCTTATAGAGACAAGATCAAGATTATGACCATGACATATTCATGGGTAATACCATGGAGGGGTTCTAGTGCGGTGACATCTTCAATATGTTCTCGAGCAATTACCAAGGTACCATTATACTTGGTCAGGGACTTCAGAGTTCCCTTGGGAATGTCATTCCAACAGTGGGAGTTTAGTGGATCAGGGTCATTCCAATGAGGAAAATATGGTTGACCCATCATGGCACCAATATTTAGAGGTCCAAATTATTTTGTTGGAGTTAGAGTCAGAGTCACCAGATGAGCATACTATCTCTGCTAGTGAGGTCAAGTCTGCTCATCATACCTTGAGTCCTTCAAGATGTTTGGGTCTTTAGCATGAGTGGGAAATCGGTCTCATGATTTGGATGTGCCACATAGTTGGAGTCACCAGGTAGCTTTGAGAAGATTTAGGTAATGAGATAGTTATCAAACTTTGTTTTCCTGAAATATGATGTAAAGCAACAAAAACCATGCATCTAATTCTAATTGCAACAATGTAACAAATTTGAAAAGATAAGATTATGTAACCATTATGAAAATGAAATAACAAAATGAGGTGCTCTTCTTTTATTAATCAAGTAAGACTCGATTACAATTTGTACCTCTTAGGGATACCAAATTTGATACAATATTACAATCATTGTGACCCTCAAAATAGGGGAAGATGCACTCCAAAATGGTCTTTGCATCTCCACTAAAATGATTATAGAGGATTTATCAAGCCACCTCTATTTCTTGATGTCAAGAACTTGAATCTTGATGATATTTGACCTCTGAATTGCCCTATCACCTACACATAAAGAAACTAAAATATATTAATAGCATTGTAAGCCTCTCAAAATGAGGCTAGTCTCTTGAAATATGCAATAAGGAAATAAAATGCATAAAGAAGCATAAATATGCATGAAATACTAAAAATGAATCATTAAGATCTATTGTATAGTTAATCTATGTTAGGAAAGCAAATGAAATGTAAATAATACTAAATATATGGACTAAAACAAAGGAAATGATAGTCAGACCATAGCCACTATCAAAATGGACAACAAACTTTGTTAGCTGCTATCAATGTCGATGGTGGTGCATGCGGGTCATTGTTAAAAATAGCGGTCACATGATAGAGACTGTTATCTAAATTCTAGGCCTGATGATGATCAATTTTGATGTTGAATTTATGTGTAAGGGTCGATCATGTCTCGAGACATAGTTTATTATGAAATTGGGCTTGAATTGCAGGTGAATTGATGAATAATGGCAAGGTGGTTCATCCTCAATCTATGATGATATCCATTGGTGAATTCATAGATGTCATTGCAAAATTGGGTAGCACATCATCACACCTCAAGGATATATCAAATAACTTCTCAATTCAGTTTGGCTCTACTATGGCAATTGCTCATGAATTATTCTAGATAAATTGGTAGTACTTCATTAGGGAAGGCAACCAAGATTTTCTCTCATTTTTGGGCACCTTAAATAAAACACCCAAATTGGCATCCTAGGTTTCCCATGAAGCTAAGAATAAGATTTGGTTGAACTGGGGCAATTGGGGTAAATATTTTGGAGGCTTCCATTGGATAAATGACCAAGAATCTATTGTATGTAATAGATTTTACTCGGTTCTACTAGCACGAGTTTGTTACAGGCTCGACCACTATCGATAGGCATGACTATGTCCATGGCCTCTAATGACAAGTGTGGCCAACCTGCGATCGTTGTTAATGTCAGTGGTGATTATGGACACCACTAATGACATTGATGATAAAGGCTAAAAAGGACTAGACTACCCTACTTGAGTGGTTAGAACCACTATTGGGTCTTGGAAAGGTCCATGGTGAGTCACATGGCCTGGAAATATGTCCATATGAGTAGCCTCCTCAACATGACATGTTTTAAATGTCTACAAATGCCCCCTTTTGGGATGCATTGTGGGAAAACACAACACTGAGAAAAAATAGACAACATAAAGTAGCATTATAGTTTGATTGATGTTCATTTATTTGGTAAAATTTAGATACCCTAATCATGAAAAGAGCATACATCATTAAATCATTACCTTCAATGAATTGAAGAACTTGATTTTGGCAATATTTGGGGTATTGATATACAATCTTAAGTCTAATCCTAGCCTTAGCAATGATTACGAGATAAGCTTAAGTTAAAATCCTAGCCTTGGTAGTGATTAGGAGATACACTTAAGTCAAATCCTAGCCTTGGTGGCAATTTGGAGATAAGATTAAGTCAAAATATTAGCCTTGGTGTCGATTAGGAGACAAGCTTAAGTCAAAATCCTAGCCTTTGTGGTGATTAGGAGATAATATTAAGTCAAAATCCTAGCCTTAGTGGTGATTAGGAGATAAAATTAAGACAAATCCTAGCCTTGGTGGCAATTAGGAGATAAGCTTAAGTCAAATCCTGGCCTTGGAGATGATTAGAAGACAATCTTAAGTCAAATCCTAGCCTTGGTGGTGATTAGGAGATAAGCTTAAATCAAATCCTAGCCTTAGTGGCAATTAGAAGATAATATTAAGTCAAATCCTAGCCTTGGTGGCGATTAGGAGATAATATTAAATCAAATCCTAGCTTTGGTGGTAATTAGGAGACAAGATTAAGTCAAATCCTAGCCTTGGTGGAGATTAGGAGACAAGCTTAAATAAAATCCTAGCCTTGGTGGCAATTAGGGTATAAGCTTAAGTCAAAAACCTAGCCTTGGTGGTGATTAAGAGATAAGCTTAATTCCAATCTGGTATGAAACTAAATAGTGCGGAAGGAGGAATCATTTTTATATTGAATCGTTTTTTGATTGTAAGGTAGAAAAACCCACAATAGACTTAATTAATATATTTGTTCGATGATGCCTTATTATCATATTTGGATTGCATTTAAATACCTAGTCTAATAGTTGTAAGAGTGAAGGGTTGTGACCCTACAATATAATTAATAAATAATATAAGTATTAGGACATGTTAGGAGGGTCCTAACATGCCACCCCCTTAAAGGAGCTTTGTCCTCAAAGCTGGAAATTTGGAAATTGTCTCTTGGATATCTTGAAAATTTTCCCACGTTGCGTCTTCTAAAGGTAGACCTTTCCAATGGATTAAAACTTTCGTGATATCGTGAGTACGAAGGTGACGCGAGTGGCGATCCAAGATAGCTTCTGGCTTGACTAGAAGTACTCCATTATCAAAGAATTCAGGGAGAGTGGTTTGTGTCATGATATGGGCTCCAACTATGAGCTTAAGGAAAGATACATGAAATACGGGGTGAAGTTTGGAAGAGGGAGGAAGCTCTAGTTTGTAAGCAATAGTCCCAATACGTTGGAGAATTTTATACGACCAGTAAAATTTGGGTGCTAACTTCTGAGAACCTTTTTTATTAAGAGAGGACTGACGGTAAGGTTGGAGACGTAAGAAAACCATATCACCCTCGTGGAAACTACGTTCACTTCTATGTTGATCGGCCTGCTGCTTTATGCAATGCTGGGCGGTGTGTAGGTTCTCTTTTAGGATCCGTAGTATTTCATCTCTATTAGTAAGTTCCATTTCCACCGCATGGACTTTTGTAGTCCCTGGAATATAGGAAGTGAGGGATGGTGGTGTTTGACCATATAGTGCTTCATAAGGAGTCATTTTGATGGATGTATGGTATGAAGTGTTATATCACCATTCCGCTAGTGAAATCCACTTTACGCAATGGAGTGGTTGAGTAGAAAAAAAACATCGAAGGTATGTTTCCAAGAATTTATTTACAACTTCTGTTTGGCCATCGGTTTGAGGATGGTAAGCGGAGTTCATACGAAGTTGAGTACCTTGTAATTTGAACAATTCCTTCCAAAAGGTGCTAGTGAAAGTTGGGTCATGGTCACTAACAATTGTGGAGGGCATACCATGTAATTTAAAGATGCTATCTAGGAAGAGGTGGGATATAGTGCTAGCGGTATAAGGATGAGCCACGAAGCAAAAATGGGCATATTTAGATAAATGATCAACGACTACGAAAATGGTTGTTTTTCCTCCTGATTTTGGTAATCCTTCAATAAAGTCCATAGAAATATCTGCCCATGTTTTTGTGGGTATAGGAAGAGGTTGAAGTAATCCTGGAATAGCGAGGGTCTCCCCCTTTTGTCTTTGGCAAATTTCACATTCTTTTACAAAGTTTTTGATGTAATTTTTCATTCCTACCCAATAGAAGGAGGTAGTGGCTCTTTTATAGGTTTTTAAGAACCCCGAGTGGCCTGTAGTGGGTGAGGTATGTAACTCATGAATAAGTTTTTCATGATAAGTTGAATTGGGGGTGAGGACCATCCTCCCTTTGTATCTTAATATATTGTCCTTCCAAGTGTATGGAGGTTTGCTACTAGGATTATGTTGAAGTTGTTGAATTAAGGCATAGATAGTAGGATCATTTATCCATTCTTCATGCGCCTCATCTACCCATTTAAGAATAAGGGAGGAAAGAGCATGGAATTGAGGCATATCTTAAAATTTTCTAGAAAGTGCATCGATTGCCATGTTGTCCTTTCCATTTTTATATGTAATTTCATAATCATAGCCAAGAAGTTTAGTAACCCATTTTTGTTGTTCTGGGGTATTAGTCCTTTGTTCCAAAAAATACTTCAAGCTATGATGGTCAGTGTGTATAATGAAATTTTGGCCAATAAGGTAAGGCCTCCAATGTTGAATAGCATGGAAAATCACCAAAATATATTTTTCATACGTAGAGCGAGCTAAATTCTTAGGAGAAAATGCTTTGCTTATAAAATCTAGAGGCCTTTCATCCTGCATGAGTACGTCTCCCATTCCTATTATTGAAGTGTCACTTTCAATGACGAATGGTTTAGGGCTAGAATAGGGGTGGTACACATTATAGTTTTCAAGGTGATAAAGGCCTCATCTGCTTTAGACGACCATTTAAAAGCATTTTTCTTAAGTAATGCTGTTAGAGGAGCAAAGATTTTACCATAATTTTGGACAAATTTTCTATAATATCCTGTTAGTCCAAGAAACCCACGTAGAGCTTTTAAGGTTTTTGGAATAGGCCAATTTTTCACCTCCTTGATTTTGGAAGGATCTACCATAACTCCTTCCTTTGAGACAATATGCCCTAAGTATTCAATTTCTTGTTTTCCAAAGGAACACTTTGATCTTTTTGCATAAAGTTGATTTTCCTTCAAGATTTGGAATGCTTGTCTAACATGGTCTAAATGTTCTTCCCATGTTTTGCTATAAATCAAAATGTCATCAAAGAAAAATAATATAAATTTATGAATAAAAGGGTGAAATACCTTATTCATTAGACTTTGAAAGGTAGAAGGAGCATTGGTCAGGCCAAATGGCATCACCAAGAATTCGTAGTGCCCTTCGTGAGTGCGAAAGGTCGTCTTAGGAATATCCTTTTCATTGACTCGTATTTGGTGGTAGCCTGACCGTAAGTCTAACTTGGAAAAATAAGCTGCCCCGTGGAGTTCATCTAATAGCTCGTCTATGACCGGAATAGGAAATTTATCTTTGATGGTCATTTTATTAAGCGCTCAAAAATCGACACAAACTCCACGAGCCATCCTTTTTTCTAACTAAAATAATTGGAGAGGAGTAAGGGCTTTTGCTAGGTCTAATGACTCCTGCCTTAAGAAGCTCTTGTACTAATTTCTTTATTTCGGTATTTTGGAGGTATGGATAATGATAAGGTCTAATATTAGGAGGTTGATGCCCTGGAAATAGTGGAATAGTGTGATCGTGACTTTGTTGTGGAGGTAGTCCTTTTGGGTCATTGAATACCGCCTTATGGTGGTCTAAAATATTTTGTAACTCTGGTGTCTCGTCTTCTTTGTGACTAGGTTGAATTGAAAATAATTGGGTGACCATTCCTTTGTTTCCTTTTTGAATAATTTTCTCCATTCTATGCAAGCTAACGATTTGGGAAGGTCTTGATTTCAGGCCTTGGATAATATAGGTTTGGTTCTTTGCTATGAATTTCATCCATAGTTCATCAAATTCCCATTGGACTATGCCCAAGGTTCGTAACCATTGTACGCCTAGTACAATATCGCACCCACCTAGGGGTAGGACGTACATGTCACCTTTCATGTTATAAACCCCCATAGTTTTATATTTCTACATTTTCCTTTGCATGCAATTTTTCCGCCATTTCCAATCATCACTTCGAAGTTATTGCAAGGGTATATAAAACAATTTGCTTGTTTATCCACCTTTGGATTGATAAAATTGTGCGTGCTACCAAAATATAGGAGCACGATAAGGTTTTGTTTCTTAAAATACCCTTTTACTTGCATTGTTTGAGGGGAAAAAAATTCGGCAAGGGCATTGAAGGAAACCTTTGGTGCATTTTATTCGTCACTTTCAAGTGTGTTGGATAATACCTCTTCTTCGAGTTCAGGTTCCTCTTCAGTAGAATTACCTTCCTCTGTGGCATCTAGAATATATAATTTTTGTGAGGCACATTTATGATTTCTGTCAAATTTCTCATCGCAATGGTAGTAGACCCTTAGCTTGTCTTTCCTTTATTTCCTTGAAACTTAGACGCTTAATTGGTAGAGCGGGGTTAATTTTGGGGGCTGTGTAGGAGTTTTGGGTTCGTCCATTTTGCATTGGTTTGGGGTTGGTATAAGTGTTTGATGGTTTCTCCCAAGTTGGTTTTGTGAACCGATTCCGTGCCTTGATTTTATCCTCCACTAATTTCGCCAAGCCGATGGTCTCTAACATGTTTGTAGGGTTATACATTTGCACCTCTATTCAAATTTCTTCTTTTAATATACTGACATAACATTCTTGAAAGAAGGCAACATATAATTCGGATGTTCGATTAGATAGCCTTTCAAATTTTTCTTGGTATTCGCTTACCAAAGTGGTTTGACATAATCTAGTGAGAGCCCCTGTAAAGCTTTAAAACTTGTTAGGGCCAAATCGCACTAATAGATTCTATATAAAGGTTGACCATGTCAGAGTGCCGTTAGTTTTCTCGAACCATTGGTACCATTGGATGGCATCATTTTCCAAGTGGAAGGAGGCGATATGCACTTTTTTCATTTCTAGAATTTGATTTAGTGAGAAATATTGCTCTGCTCGATAGATCCAATTTGTAGGGTCTCCTCCTTCAAATTTTGGGAAGTCTAATTTGGTCATCCATGGTAGAATGGAAGTTTGTGGACCTCCTAACATTGCTCGGTTTGATGACCTATTGTTGGTTGAATTTGCATGTGGTGTTGCCTGATTTTGACTGATGGCATCAAGTTTAACATCCATTGCAAATATTTTCTCGAAGAGTTCTCTTGTGTTACGGGTATTCTCCTCTCTTTCCTGTTGAAATTCTTCAGTGAGCATTTCATGTTTCTCATGAATGGAATCCAGTGATCGTCATCCTTCAGCCATTGTGGTTGGTGTAGGTAACGATCAATATGACATGGTACAGGTGAGCAATTTTTTTTTTTTGTTTAACAACTTTATAAGTTGTTTTAGAAATTTTTTTTTTTTTTCAAAATTTGTCAAAAATTTGGTGGGCAATGCCCTATCAACTTTTTGAATTTGTTGCTCTCTATTTTTTAATAGTTAGCTTGTAGAGGCGTTAGGGTTGAGAGTGTACGGCGGTCGGCAGGGCGGTAGGCGAAAGGCAGACTGACAGGGCGGCAGGGGGGAAAATTTTTTAATGGTGAATTTGCTCCTTGATCTAGCTCTGATCCAGATGGTATGAAACTAAATAGTGCGGAAGGAGGAATCATTTTTATATTGAATCACTTTTTTATTGTAAGGTAGAAAAACCCACAATAGACTTAATTAATATATTTGTTCGATGATGCCTTATTATCATATTTGGATTGCATTTAAATACCTAGTCTAATAGTTGTAAGAGTGAAGGGTTGTGACCCTAGAATATAATTAATAAATAATATAAGTATTAGGACATGTTAGGAGGGTCCTAACACAATCCTAGCCTTAGAGGTGATTAGGAGATAAGCTTAAGTCTAATACTAGCCTTATAGGCGATTAGGAGACAAGATTATTGGTTTGCT
Source organism: Wollemia nobilis (assembly GCA_028583015.1). Taxonomy (NCBI): domain Eukaryota; kingdom Viridiplantae; phylum Streptophyta; class Pinopsida; order Araucariales; family Araucariaceae; genus Wollemia; species Wollemia nobilis. The sequence goes on along the minus strand of JAQPPZ010016467.1, from coordinate 7,183,868 downwards.
TGAATTTGTTTTTGATCTTTTTTTTATTTGTCCCAATAAAGGAGAGTGCATGATTGTCTTCGACAATTATTCTTGAATGAATGCACTTAGTGATAATTGAGTTTTTTATTATTGACCTTGATTATGAATTTTATGATTATATGACTACCCCCTCAAGTGACGAGTCGATGAGGAAATGGTAAGAAAGCGATGAGTCACTTTACAAAGATGACTGATTTAGACAATTCAATATGATTACTATTATTTTAAGGTAGGTCCTATTACAATTGTGATTTCAACCATTAATAGTAATTATACATCTCTATCTCATAGAGTAGTCCAACCACAATGGCCTTCTTAGGAAATCAAGATGATAGCAATTCATTTTAAGCATGTGACAAATCACTATGTTCGATGATTTGATGGAATTTTATAGAAGAATGAAATGTATACCTCATTCCCATGGAGCATTTTGGTCACAATGGCCTTCTTGGGGATTGAAGTGAAAACATTTCAATTTGTCAATGAATAATATGGTTCAAATGGCCTTATGGTAATTTACTCATTCTACCAGATTGCATGGAGCACAGGTCCTTGCAACCACCAAGTGTATAGGGTAAATAACTAGATACGAGGCAAACTTGAATTTTTTTTGTTATTTGATTTTTTTGTAATTTTTGCAATTTTTTTATGATTATGGACTGGTAGATGCGTTATGTGTTATGATTTATGGATGCATTGATGGATGTAATGCTTATATGGCAGATGTGTGGATGCATAGATGTATGTATGCCTAGATGATGATTTGATTATGTTATATGTATGCGATGCACTAATGACATGCAATATGTAGATGATAGATGTTTGATTAGATGCTATGATCTAGATGTGTATATTCTCTACTATGTATGCTAATATGGATGCAATGGTGAAAGTTAAATGCATATTTAAATTTGTTTCAATTGTTTGTGCATTTAATCTATGTGTATATGATATGGTGAATTTAATGCATTAATTTCATGTGGATGGTCTAATGCAAATGAACCTATATGCTTTAATCACTTAAAATATAAGAAATGAATCTAATATGTGTTTATCAAACTAATGGCAGACATTACAAAATGTATGAAAATTATGAACGAAAATGGTAACTCTTATCATAAATATTAATCATTTGAGCATCCATATGTGAGATGATATGGGCTTTCCCTACTGTAAACTAAAAAAATATGTATAAAATAGTCAGTGGCCATATAAATATCATTGTTGATATCCATCTAGTATCTATCCTATTCTATGAACACCCTTTAATAAACAAAAGTTCATAAGAAAAAATGTGTATGATTGATGAGATGATTTGTTGCTATAGGGGAATTTTTGAGGTTTTCCATGAGACTCAAACACCCTAGTTGCTTAATAAAAAGTTGTATAATGACTACACAAGACTCTTGAAATATATAAGCCTATTAAGAAGACCAAGATATTCACTATCCTTGTGTGTGCAAATGAATATATTATATGAGGTATAAGACTACCTCATTTCCAGGTGGGTTTCATTCAACCCATTGTTGTAATGAGGATCACCATATGGTCATCATGATCCTAAGTTTGGATGTAGTTGGACTAGACTACTAGGTAATACAAGCCATCTAAAGCTAGATTATCCATAAGTTGACATTGGTCTGTACAAAAGAAGGTCGCTAATATGACAAACATATCACCACGTGTAAGGATACCCCATTGTCAGGCATATTTCATTCAACCCATTTTTGTAATGAGGATCACCCCATGGTGGTCGAATACTGATGATTCCAAAGATTCAAGCTTATTATACCTTATTTTATTTTAATAACTTGGGATACTTGCTCATGCTTAGTGATGAAAATCACTATTTATTTTATATTTTGTTTTATTTTGGAGCAAGGGATTTGCTTAGTTATGAAAATCACTATTTATTTTTCTTTGTTGCTTTGGGAATTTGCTCATTTTGTGTAAAATCAAGGGATTTCTTGGGTAGGGGGGAGCTTGTCCTTTTTCCAATAATAAACACTCTAGACCATGTGCATGATAAGATGAGCAAGGAAAACCTTTCGCTTAAGGTGACTAGGACCACTTTATAGTTTCATACTTCCTTGTTCAAAATAGGATTATTAATATTTAAAATTGTGTTGGGATTTTGATATATGCAAGGTACTATCAGAAATAGACCGCATCTTTGAAATCCAAGATAGCTTTCTATAAAATATGAAAAGATAACTAGGAAGGGTTGAATGATTGGAATTTATTAGTATACACCTGATAGCAACTCATAAGGTTGTGTTGAAAAACATAATTACTCACAAGGAATATGAATGATGATGATTTTGAAGATGCATGACTGACATACAAACATGGTGTCATCCATAAGAATATAAATACAATCAATCCTAATGCAATTGCAATGGATGAATATGCCTAATGCGATGCAGTAAATGGATGCATATACTAAAATGCAAAATGTAATTGTTTTTGTGTTTTTAATGTTTTGCATTGTTTTTATATTTTTGATGATTTTTATTGTTTTTTTAATTTTGTGGTTTTTATTTATTTTTTAGATTTTTGGTGATTTTATTGTTTTTGTGATTTTTTTTTAATGATTTTTATTGTTTTTTGTGATTTTTTATTGTTTTATTTGTTTTATGATCTTTAGGGGTAGGTCCGATACCTTAGGCACCCCCAATGGGCATTGTACTAGATGTAATGTGATTGTATTGGCTAGGAGGAGTGATAAAAACCAAAACTCCCTCTTGTGGCACTAAATTTTGTGCAATGCCAATGTTTTGATGAGACGATATGAGCGAAGGTGAAACATTGGATGAAGCTACATGTTGTGTAGATTGATTTTGATATTCCTGTTTCTTTGTTACAACACTTAGCATTCCCACAAAATCTTGGGGAGGTGGATTGATATACACCTAATTAGGTTGCTCGACCTGATTGGTAGGTGTTGTGTTTGCTTCATGTGTGGGCAAGGGGTCCTATAAGACTCTTATATGAAGTTCCACCCTCTCGATAATATATTGTACTAAATATCTAAAGGGATAACATATCTAGATGTCATGATCCCTTTGTCTATGGTAAACACAATATAGATTTTCCCTATGCATATTTGATCTATGATTATTACATTTTAATGGATGGATTTCAGGAAGATTGATTGTTTGTGCTTCACATAATCGATTGAAAATTGATGATAAAGTCTTTGATAAATGAGTATACTACCGTGGTGGCTGATGTTGTTGGCATTGTCCTTGATTTTTTTGCATATTATTTTGAGCCAGAGGAGGCTGAGCCTGGTAATTAGGCTGCACTGGTAGTTGAGGTAATGCGGCCTGGTTTGAGGATTTGGGGATACTCAAAACAACTTGATTGATCATGATTGCATTTTATTGCATGTTGCCACATTTCATATTCTTGTTTGGCCATTCCATTTTGTGGAGTTGAATATCACCCTACTGCATCTTGATGTATTCTATAACTTTTGCCTATGCTAAAGCCTCCTCAAATTTTTGATACTGTTGTAATTGCTAGAGAAGCGAGATTTATTTCGAATAACTTCTCGTAAACATCCAAGTGAGATCTATTGTAGGTAGGGTGAATAGTAATTTTGACATCACATTTCTCCACCTATTACCATATTCCATGACTAGATCATCATAAAATTGATAAAGGATAGACAAGTCAGTCAAGTTCATCATTTTCTTAGCACTACAAGAAAAACGCTCCAAAAACGCATCGGCTAATTGTTCAAAGGTGTATATGTTATGACATGGTAGATGATTATACCATTCCAAAACACCCCCAAATAATTTTATAGGGAAGGTTAACAACATCAAGGGATCATTGTATTGGATATGAAAGCACATATTAATGAAGCTTATCACGTGCTCTTGTGCATATTTGTCACCTTTGAACTTTTCAAGTTTAGGCATCTTGAAATACAATGGGTATGGTGATGATGGCATTGAGGGATGCAAAGGCTGATTGCTAAGCTACTTTAGTGTGGGTTTTTGATAAACCAAACTTTGAGCTTGTTTTTATAATGAATTTAGATAATTATTTAGGACTTTGTATACCCCTAGTGAAATGATATGATATGCCCGTTGTCACCCTTGATTAGATAGAGGAGGCTAATTTTGATGTTGATGTGGAAAATAAGTATGATCATTAGATAACTCATCATAAATGGATTTAGGGTAGATATCTACTTTCTCTTGATGTTCCCATTGGGACTCTTCATATGAATCCTCTTCTTGTTGATATTGGTACTATTGAGGAGTATGAGGTTCTTGATGATAACCAAGTAATGGCCTTTGATGTTGAACATGATTTTGGCATGGTCGAGGGGGAATATTTTGATATTGTACTAGGCACCTTGTGCATTGTTGCATATGCTGGGTTCTAGGTGTAACCACCACTTCATGTAATGCATTTTGCAATTTCTCTTGTTGCATCTTTTGTTGGTACAAATTTCATAGGTATGCTCATTGTGGGTCCACCCATTGTTGATTTAAATATTGTTGATCCAACTGGAGTTTATCCATATGTTATTTTCTGTTAAGGTTTGGCCTAAGTGCCTGATGAGTATGATTTTGTTGCTCAATTGTATGGGGTCTGTGTACCCTCATATTTGAAATATGAACAGTTTATATTGTATTTCTTCCCTCATAGAATCTATTTCTTGTTTTCCATGCTCCCTAAAGGTTGCATTGACCTGATACTCTGGTTTATGAATGGGTTTTGTATAGATTGGTGATGTAGAGGTGCAACATGGTTGCACAAAATACACTTCACGAGGAGTAGGAGGATGACTTCGGTCCTCTTCCTCATCTATGAGGAATGAATGCTATTCAGGATTAGGTATAAGCTCTATATATTCAGGCTGGACATAAGTACAACATGTGCATGCCGAGTGCTCCTTGTGAGGAATAGGGGGTGACTTGCTCGATTAAATGGAGTGGTTTTCTCATCCAGTCTAGGCCATGGTGTATGCTCATGTTCATGTTTCGATTGATGTATAGAACAAGCTGGGATGTGAACCTGTGACATTAACCTAGTAGACCCCTCAGTGGGTGGATTATTTTTTATATAGAATTCTATCAGGGTATCCAAATTAGGAAGGTTTCTTGGAAGACCTATGTGTGCCTCCCTGATAGGAATATCTCAAAGGTTGGCCCCCCTATGGATGGTATTGGTGTTATGATAAAATATGGGATGCCATTCAGGGATGGCCATGTCCTCTAGACTGATTTGGTAATATTCACTAGTTATGGAGCCTGATTATCTCTCTGATTTGAAAATCTTGTTTTCAACCACATTTAGACCAACTCCATGAAAGGGGGATCTCTCGGCCATTGTATTTTTGAAAAAAATGACTCCTAAAAAAATTTGTAGGTGTTATATATCAAAATGATCAGTGAGATGAGCTGATCACAATGAGCTAAGACTCAAAAAGTGTTTTCCAGGTCAAAATTTGTATTTTTGGAATATTTGGCCAACTAGAGCTCGTGGAAAAATGAACAATTTGATGAATTTCAACAAAATGAAGAATTAGGCCTCAAAAATGCCGTGAGAGGTGCAAAATGAGCTAAGACAACAAATTTTTTTTGGCAATTTTTGGGATTATCTAGGGCTTTTTATGACTATTTTAGAGCAGTTTTCACTATATTTTGGCTCAAAAATCACTCAAAATAGAGTAATGATAAAACCAACATAAATTTTTCATTATCACTTTGATTTGCATGATTTTTTATTTTCTGGATGTAATATCAAAAAGTAGCAATTTACTTTTTTTAGGGTTTGGTCCAAAATCGGATGGTAGGATCTTATGTTAATTACACAAACAATAAAGAAACACACAAAGTAGAAAAAAATAAAGAAACACACAAAGTAGACAAAATTATTATCTCTTTTAAGGATTGCTTTGTGTTTCCTAAGAACTGGATTGTGTGTTTTTGATGTGTTGTATATAGTTCCACTTTCTCATACATGTTTGAATATGGTTGATGTAACTCTTAATTTGTTAAAAGGTTTTCACTTGTATGCCCACACACACATATCCGGTGGTGAAGTCTAAATTGTGAATCCCATCAGACTATGGAGATGAAACCCATAATCGATAGGGGGACACAAGTCCTACCGATCCTCACCCAATCCATCGAAGGTAGTGATATACCTTTTGAATAAGAGTGTGCTATTTTCACAAGATTCAATGGTTCTTGGAGTCATCCTTGGCCATGAATGGGTTTGAAAACTCTCAATATGCAAGTCAATCGAGTGGTAATGACATACAATGTTGGTCTTGATCAATTGGTTGGATGTGAGAGCCCAAATTAATTGATGTTTAACTTTGAAGCATGATGTGTGTGTGTGTTCATTTTATTTTAAACAAACACAAAAATACATCAAACAACATGCCATGATATTTCAACTACATGCATATAAAATAGCATTTTACAATTTAGAAATGATGCATGTAAAAGATATTTTCCTTTTAGAAAATTCAATGTAGAGCTAAAATGTAATAGCCTTTTAGCATAATACAAATAGGTAAAACCTACACTCATATTTAATAGTGGTCGTATTTGTGAACAACAGGTAACAGTCATGGTTGCTATACACAGGCACAATTAGAATCATAACTTCTAGATTCTAGGGTGACTAACATCAAAGGTCGATATTCCTAGCAGTGGCTAATAGAAAACAAGGAGAAACCTAAACATTTTGCCTTAAATATTTATCTATATTCACTAATTAGTGCTATTCTAAAATATTTTAAGTAACACATAGTAGAATAACAGTTTTAGTACCACTTATAAGGGTAGCCTAAGTTTGAAGATGTTGCTGCACTTTGATTCTCTATGTTATTTCCATATCCACTGATGATCAGGACAACGATGACTGTTAGCTATTGTCGCTCAGAGTAGTGGTGCCTATAATAGAAAAACAAACAAAAAAATTAGTTAGTAGCAGAAAACAAATGAGTCCCGCACATGATTGTCACTTGTAAAGTAGCAAAAACCATGCATCTAATTCTAATTGAAACAATATAATGAATTTGAAAAGATAAGATTATGTAACCATTACAAAAATGAAATAACAAAATGAGGTGCTCTTCTTTTATTAATCAAGTAAGACTCGGTTACAATTCGTCCCTCTTAGGGATACCAAATTTGATACAATATTACAATCATTGTGACCCTCAAAAGGGGGAAGATGCACTCCACAATGGTCTTTGCATCTCCACTAAACTGATTATAGAGGATTTATCAAGCCACCTCTGTTTCTTGATGTCAAGAACTTGAATCTTGATGATCTTTGACCTCTAAATTGCCCTATCACCTGCACACAAAGAAACTAAAATAGATTAATAGCATTGTAAGCCTCTTGAAATGAGGCTAGTCTCTTGAAATGTGCAATAAGGAAATAAAATACATAAAGAAGCATAAATATGCATGAAATACTAAAAATAAAGCATAAAGATATATTGTAAAGTAGTTAATCTATGTTAGGAAAGCAAATGAAATGCAAATAATGCTAAATCTATGAACTAAAACAAAGGAAATGATAGTCAAACCATAGCCACTATCAAACTAGGTAGCAGACTCTGGTAGCCACTTTAAATGTCGACAATGGCACCTACAGATCACTGTTAAAAATAGCAACCGTAGGACAGATACTCTGTTCCCTAAATTTTAGGTCTGATGATGATCAATTCCAATGTTGAATTGATGTGCAAGGGTCAGTCTATCTCAAGATATAGTGAATTGATGAAGAAAGACAATGTGTTTGATACTCAAGTTATGATGATATCCATTGGTAATTCATAGATGTCGTTGCATAATTGGGAAGCATTTCATCACACCTCAAAGGGATATCAAATTTCTTCTCAGTTCGGTAGGGATCCACTATGGAAATTGCTCATGAATTCTTCTAGATGAATTAGCAACACTTCATTAGGGAAGGCAACCAATATTTTGTCTCATTTTGGGTGCCTTAAATAGAACACCCAAATTGGCATCCTAGCTTCCTCATGAAGCCAAGAACAAGATTTGGTTGAGCTGGGCAGTTGGGACAAAGCTTCTGGAGGCTTCCAATGGATAACTACCCAAGAATCTATTGGATGTAATAGATTTTACTCAGCTCTACTAGCACAAGTTTGATATAGGCTTGATCACTATCGATAGGTGTGGCTATGGCCATGGTTTCTAGTGACAGGCATGTCCCACCCATGGCCACTATCAATGTCAGTGATGAACATCAGTAGCAAAGGTTAAAAAGGACTAGATTACCTTGATTGATTGGTTAGAACCATTTCTAGGTCTTGTAAAGGTCCAAGGTGAGTCACATGGCCTAAAAATATGTCCATATGAGTAGCCTCCTCAACATGACATGTTTTAGGTGTCTACACATAGAAACTCCATGAGTTCCCCAGCAAAGTCACCAAAAATTGTTGGTCACCAATCCAACACCACGCTCTAGGGCAAGCGTGGACCAACAATGTAGCATGGAATGGTTGTCATATAAATGGATGATATATGGAGAAGTCCAGTTCCTTCAGGTATGGTTCCAACTATCTATGCCACAAAATATGAAAAGAGAAAGAGGGAAAGAAATAATAATATAGTCGTATCCAAAACTCGCAAGGATGGGTATAGTAGCATCAAGACCTATGCAGGAAATATACCATGTATGAAACACAGACCCTACATCTAATATATCACCCAATAATACCTATGTTCTGGCTCCTATCAGTGGTGGTTGGGGGGAAAATTCTAAAACCAATGTATAGGTGCATGAGATGCAGGATTTAGAATCAAAGTGCTCCTATCCAAATGGATTTAATAGAAATAAACCCTCAACTTGTATTTATGAATGCGCACTCTTGTTTCACTGAAGTAAACCCAGGGAATCTAGATAGTAGAATATCACATGATAACTTAAACAACTAAATAGAAATAGGTAGTCATACAATTAATAAATAATAGGGAGATAAATTTATAGATCAAACATCACAGAATTTATATTTACATAGAGGTAAACCTTACATATGAATTGTAATGGATAAAGAGCTACACTTAGGAATGACCAACATTCCACTACTTATAGGTATATTTACATCAATTTTGAAATTAAACATTAATGGAGGAAAGCAGGAAGATAATCCTTGTAGCTAACAAGCACCACACTGGTACACTGCTCCTCGAGATAATACTAATATTCTAGAAGGAGGTAGATGCACTTAGCTCAATCTAAGTCCTTGGATATTATGACATCTCTACTTAGTTTATCAATTCTTAGCTACCTCGTACTATTTCTTGATTGGTGATCCTCTGGTTGAGGTGGTGAATGATAAACACTGGAGCACCTTGGGAGCATCACATCGAAAATCTATCATTTCCACATATGAAATTAGGTACTTGGACTATTACAATAGTGGGTAGGTCATCCATTTGAATATCAGGTAATGGCAAAAACTTATTTGTGTCGAGTGAGCGCTTCCTTTTTTCTTCTTTTTGCCGGAGGTACTGGGGAGAGAGGGCAGGTGTTTCTCTAAGGTTTCACTCCATTTGTGCTTGTATTTCTCACCTAATATGGGAAGGGATATTTCCCATTCCTGAGGGTGGGGTCACACAATTCTTCTACCCTCACCAACCACCCGGAAGGCCCACCCAACAAGTTGGGCAAGTCTTTTAGAAAGTTTCACCCAAGGCCAAGGGCTGATTGTCCATATGCTCTATCACCCACCCTACTTTAATTTTTTGTCCGCTCATCGGTTTGGTTCACTTGCAGTTGCTAATATCACCACCTGATATCTTTCACCCATCCACTGATGTTATTTCAAAATTTGGTAAAATTTTTTAAAGAAACGTCATCCTTGCAAAAAAGGATGGGGGTGCAAAATTGCACCCATAGGGTGTGGTGTGGGCAAGATATGAGTGCACAACATGAAATATAGAAACAAAGTGTGTGTGTCTTGATCGATATTTTGATAGCTAAGATATGTGCATGATATAGTTAGTGATCGTAAGAACATCATAAAGGATATTCATATGGTATCTATCCTATTCCAAAAGGATCCCTTAGCAATTGAAAGATAAAAAAGGAAGAAGCGTGAGACAAACAAAATGAGTATATAGGAGAAGGAACATATATTATTTATCTTGAGGAAAATAAGAAATAATTAGAAAATTTCAAATGGAAAAGGACATACAAGAGATGGACTATATCCTTCGACTTGGAAAAATTAGAATTGAATAAAGCTTTCAAGGTCAAGGAATATAAGAAAAGAGAAGAAGAAGAGAAATAAGACATGAGTAAATGCAATGATGAAAATGGATGGATATGGACCCTAGGTTGGGGATTCGCTAGGCATTAGAGCCTTAGTATGAGTGCAATGCATGTGAGATAGAACCTAACTAGGTTTCATCACTTGCTATTGTCATACAATCCCCAAAAATCTATATGATCAAGCAGTCATGCAAATATGATCAAGCAAAAATGCAACTAGATGATAAGTGTTGGTCAATAATCTGCCTTAGGTATAGAATATTTCATCTATGAACCCTAGAACTGACAAAAATTGAAATGCCAAAAGGAAGAAATGCCTCCCATGCCAATATCTAGAGTGGGATGGTTCCCTTACTAACCAATTTTACTTGCAGATTTAGAGAACTAGAAAGGAATGAGAAATGATTGAAAGGAATAGAAACAGGGTTGTAAGCCGATTGAGAAGGGGTGATGAATAGATAGAAAGATAAACATTTTTTAACCTCAAACCAATAGCATTTCATGCAAAGAACAAAACAAAAATCGAAACTTATATTCCTTTAACATGCAGTTTCTAGTGATATTTTGGTATTCACCCTTATTGACAACTAAATCTAGAAATATAATTTAAAATTTTTTATAATGAAATGAGTTTGACAAAAATAAATAATATAAAATTTGCACATAGAAGTTGATTCAAATCAGAGTCAAGTTTTCCTTGCATTCATAGCAGAGCTTGAGTTTACAAATCTTTCAATCAAATTTCCCATCCTTAAAACATTGAATTTACTAGTTTTTATAGAGGATTCTACCTCTAAAACATTAATGCTCAATTGCAATCCATCATCGTGGTAGGAAGGATTCAATTATGCAACACTTCAAGAGTTATGGGGTATAACAATTTTTGACTCCATTGCTGGAAAAATTGCATCTCATCAATGCAGTTGGTAATTTACTATCGGCACCACCTCAATGGCAAAGATCAAATTATCCTTACACCAATCACCTTTAAATGGATGAAAGCATGCCCTCTAACTAGATTTTTCTGAAATAGTTCTTTGGGATGGTTTCAATCGAAAGAGAGGCACCAGGGGTGTTTCAAACAAAATATAGGTAAAAGAGAGTCTCACCATCCTCTTTGAGCGAAATGCCATCCTAGAACTGTGGGCCTCACAAGCACTGTGCTAAAAAAATAGCCATGTAGATCGCATTGAATTTGACTTTACTTTGTTGGTTGGGTAGCATGGTGGGAAAGTGCATAGCTTTTATCAATGGCATTTTGCCCTTTATGCAATGAAAATGATTTTTGTTCAATAGTGGGTGCAAAAGAGACTGGGCCCCACATAAGTTTCATCCAAATGCAAGCTCAAAAAGGCTTTTCAAAGCCTTCATTACCTAAAATAACCTTGCTCATTAGTGGGGCCTACTACAAACTTCAATTTATGCACTTCTCTTTCACCCAACTTATAGTCCGAAAATCACCCAAAATGATCCTTCGAGGCTGAAAAGAGGGTTTTGCTGATGTGTGGGCATGAAACACCTTACTTAGCGTGTTAACGTGTGCTTAATTTTACCTATAGCTTCAAAATTTTCATACATGGTGTCCATCATAAGGAGTGTTTAACATAATTTTTCCATGGAAGAGTGCTTGCTGTGAAGGACTGGCAAAACCTGACCTTTTCCTTATTAACATAAACCAAAAAATTCACTTGCATGCCGAGGAAAGATCGTTTTTCATTCTTTAGACTTGGGTGAAAAGAAAATATAAACATAAGATTTTATATAGGGGAAAGGGAATTTTTATAATGATCTTCAAATAAGAAGAAACAACATTTTAAAATTTAAACAAAATCTTTACAAAAAATAATGTGGCAGAGATGCCAACATTTCTGGTAGCTCATGGGGAATTGAGCTCGCCTCAATGTGATGATCCCAAGACTTTATCCTTCAGGCTCAGAGTCATCGCTACTTTATGATTCTTTGGAGTGATTTCTTCCAGTATCTACTTCTTCCTTCAAACTTTATCTCTCTTCTTCCCTATCTTGTTGCTCTTGATGATCCCCTCCTCGCTAACTTCACCCTTGTCACTGTTATTTTCTGCTATGTGTCCTTCTTCCTCTTGTTTCTAGAGATGTGTCAATATCAAAGGGTGCTTATAAACATATTTATAAACTACATGCACCTCAAACCAAGCATCCAAAGGTAATGATGGGTAGCTTCTGAGCTCCTTGACCAGATACTAAAAAGTTTCAACCTAGTCTATGTTGGCGAAGGTAGCTCTTTGGCTAAGCTCCAACAAAGAGGTCTCTATCCATGCATACTTTGTCATAAGGGGTATTACTTGTTTCTCTACAATGGGGTCTTCCCAAATTTCAATCTTGGAGGAGTCATTGGTGAAGGCAACCCATATCTCTTTTAACTCCCCATGGGGAAAAATATTACCCTCATCATCAGTGAAGCCGAGAAATTCCATTTACGCGAGGGCCTCAAAATGGAGTAATAAAGTAGCCCTCTCCTACTCGAATGCATCCTATAATTTTTAAGCTTCTCTGACCAGTTCAAGCTTCATGAAATAATATCATAGAGTGACCTTTGTCATAGCTCAGGATCGAGCCAATGGGCTCATGAGAGTAACATGGAGTTCTATCTTCTCCATTTTCTTGATTTGCATGGCAATATGTAGCTACTAATCTACATCTTCCTTAGTGTCTTCCACAACTGGCTTACTAAAGGTAACTACCTTCTATACTTCCCCCATGAATATTATAACTGTGATTACCTTTGAAGCCCTAACCTAGAAATCAATCAGGAAGCTATAGTGAATCTCTTTGACGCACTCCTTGGTAAAAACAACCACTTGCATCTTTTTTTTTATTAATTTGCCCTACAGTTCCTGGATCTAGATATTCAAAATCTACACCTGGATCTCAACCTATATGCATGCCTTGAGGTGTTGTTCAGTTATTTCTTTATATTTGCACAACTCTTCCTCTAAATCGATTCCATGCTATTACCATTTTGTAGATTCAGATTTGATCTTTTCCATTTCAGATCTAGCTTATGCTAGAGCTTCCTCTAGCTCCACATTCTTAACTTTGACTTCAAATAAGCTCTCCTTGTAGTGCTCCCCATGAAAGTAGATGGAGCCCATTTCTATCTGGATGTTTTCCATCTTCTCCACTATGTTGATCATCCTCAGGTCCTCAGTAACTACGTGGTAAGAATAGTCTGTAGGCACCATTTACCCTAGTGGCTTCTAGAAATTGGGTACTTTTCACACTATATGGACCTCCATCCTCTCTAGGTTGAAGATGGTCCTTTTCTCTACCTGAGATGGAGCTAGTGCACCCTTTCATTTTTGGCCCTTCAACCATTTTGAGGAACTTTGTTGCACTCGACGTATGCTCTCAAAAATTGGGTGTTCTTAGAGGACCTCCAACTATATTTATAGTAGCTCCTATACTCCAAAAAATATTGGATATGGAAAAAGAGCATGTTGAGGCTGGACTTCGATGGATGGGATAGAATATGATGAGGTGGTAACTATGCTTACTTTGGAATATTTTGGGATTTGGATAACAGTGACTGAAGGCGTAGGACTAGGCATTGGAATATCAACGAACATTTTCACTATGGTGGAGTATATCAGGGAAAAAATCTAGATAGGATCAAGGATGACAATAGACATAGCAATGAAATAAGAGGTGCTAGTGGAGGGTCCAAAAAAAGTAAATACAATGGTAACAAATGTGAAAGAGCTGAAAATTAAGGAAGTAGAGGGAACAGGGGCAGGAACTAGAGGATGGGTACCATTTGATTCTGAGAAGAACTGGAACTCCATGATGGAATAGGGTACATTGGGGATGTAGGAAATGATTGGAAGGATGCACTAGGATACATATGCTAAGGTATATTCAAAAAAATTGGCATAGTCATTTTTGGAGGTAAATTATCGATAACAACTAAGTCGACCTCAACCTTCTATGCTTGAGTGTACAAAGTTGGAAATGTGTTGATATTAGCATATAAGATTCTCATGATGATGTTTGAATGGAAAGCTCTTAGGTAATAGAACACTACTTGCTCCAGGGTGGGCTGAAGGCCATCAATAACTCTCTACCAAGTTTGGGCAAATCTAACATTAAAATAAGCTATCTCCTCATGTGGGTATCACTAAATAGTGGTGAACTAATGAAATAGAGAAAGGGATTTGTTTGCTTGTTAAAACCTTTTATCAGCTAATCGATCAACTGGTCCCACATGGTGATGGTAACAGGTGGCAAGGATCAGTACCAGTACAGGAGCTTAGCTCTGAGTAAGAGTACTAATAATCTCACCATAACATCTTCATCTGTGATGCTATGAATAGTGGCCAAAGAAGCCACATCTTGAATGTGCTCATAAGTTTTCTTACCAGTACCATCCTATGTGGGTAGAGCCTTTAGCACTATGGCTAGGATATGGTTTTGAGCCTACAGATTCAGTGGTCCTGAATGGTTCTAGGCCAAAAATTACTTGGGTGGATTTTGTGCTATATGGATAAGAGTGTTTGGTTGAGGGGGCAAGCGAGCTATAGTGCTATAAGGAATTGGAGTTTGTGAAAATATACCAGCTACTTGTAAAAATTTCTTGACTAATGTAATAGTTGATGAAACTACTCTAGGATGTTCTCCCAAAGCGTCGATGTTAAGCTCAAAGAACTCAACTGTATCTTCTAGATTTATAGCCTTTGATATTATGATCATAAGGGGGGATTTTAACCAACTTCAAGATTTAGAGGCTTCTAGGTTTAGCTGAGTTGCCATATGTTCTAATTTAACAAACAAAGTGATGGAAATCAAGTCTTAATACTTTTGGAGGTGGAATGTTTGCATCCCACCGGGCGTGCCAAAAATTGTTGGTCAAGAATTTGCCTTAGGTATAGAATATTTCATCTATGCTCTCTAGACTTGACCAACATTAAATGTTGAAAGGAAGAAATGCCTCTTGTGCCAATCTCCAGAGAGGGTTGGTTCCCTTACTAACTAATTTTGCTTGCAGATTTAGAGAACTAGAAAGGAATGAGAAATGACAGAAAGGAATGGAAACAGGGCTATAAGATGATTGAGAAGGGGTGATGAAAAAAAATAAAGATCAACGATTTTTAACCTCAAACCAAAAACATTTCATGAAAAGAACAAAACAAAAACTGAAACCAATATTCCTTTAACATGTAGTTTCCAGTGATATTCCAGTATTCACCCTTACTGATAGCTAAATCCAAAAATAGAATTTAAACTTTTTGATAATGAAATGAGTTTGACAGAAATAAATAACATAAAATTTACACATAGAAGTTGATTCGAATCAGAGCAAATTTTTTCTTGCATTCATAGCAGATCTTGAGTTTACAGAGCTTTCAAGCAAATTGCCCATCCTAAAAATATTTATTTTGCTAGTTTTTATAGAGGATTATACCTCTAAAATATTAATGCTCAACTGCAATCCATCATCGTGGCTAGAAGGATTTGATTCTGCAACACTTCAACAGTTAGGGGGTATGACAATTTTTGACTCCATTGCTAGAAATGTTGCATTTCATCAATGTAGTTGGTAATTTACTATCGATACTACCTCAATGGAAAAGATCGAATCGGCCCTTGATTTTACATTCTGTGCACCAAATATCATTCTTGTCAGGATTGCTTCTTTGTTCTTTTATGATATTGTTAAATTCTTGATGGAATGATGCTACTATCATTTGTATAGTGTCATCTTCTTCACTATCTGAAGCATTGGACTTGAGATGAGATAATATTCCTATATACATCTTCTTCAAGTCACTTTCAAAATTCTTTGCATGCTTTAAAGCTTCATCATATATTTTTGATGGTATTTCCTTCATATTTTTATTATATTTTTGTAGCAATCCATCTATGAACCACCGCTTTACCAATACATCTGCCAAAGGCATATACATCTTGTCTACTAACTTATTTAATTGGTTATATGATTTTGCATATTCATCAGGCATTTTCTTAGTCATACAAAGTTCAGTGACAATCTCTCCATCATACTTCAAGGGATAACATTATTCAACAAATTTCTTCTTCACTTGATTCCAAGATTAGAAATCTATTGCATTTTTCCTTTTTAGATACCAATCCATCGCTTATCCTCTCAAGGTAGTAGGAAATAAAGTCAACTAGTCATCTGGCTAATCTATGTCATTTGCCCTCTAAATAGTTATGTAGGTTTCGATATTTCTTATGGGATATTCCTTACCCTCACATATAAAGGGTGGAAATATTTGCTTGGTTGCCTTATTAGCCATATTTGGTGAATCGTCCTTGTCATTTGAGATATCCTGTGGAATATCTATCTTATTCCTCCTTGGAGGTGTTTTACTACGCTTGCTATCAAAATTTTCTAATGTATCTTGTACTCTCCCACTAGCCATTGACCAAACTCATGTGTGTCTTCACTCCATGACTTTCTTCACTGATGTGAGGGAGATGGTATTGGTATTTCTTCTTGAGATCCTACACTTTGTTGCTCTAGTGCTTGAATCCCATTCTCTGCACTCCCTTGCAACCCTTCTATCACTTTCTAAGGTGTCACCATCCACTCTCCTTCCTTGTGCACTACTTCTATGTCAACTTTTTCCTCTATATTAGGTGGTTCTAGTACCTCCTATTCTATCCCTATCAGTAACACCTCGATATCTCCTTCGTCAGATGTCTAAAATTGATCTATTTCTAGTTCATGTGTACTATGGTCAGAATTACTTACATTATCTCTTTGATCAATTATCATGCTCCTTATCACTAGAATGTTCTCTTGTACTTCTCATATCCTACATCTTTGCAGACTGGTGTTTGTCATTCACCTTCAAATTTGTAATATTCTTACTCTATTAGTTTGACCCATTTTTAAAAAATGCTTTTGATAAGGCAACGGTGCCAAATGTAGCACAGGGGTGTAGTATTCCTACTGGTGAGGTGATTAGTAGAGGCTTGGAATGATCAATTTACTATTCTTATTCAAATACCCAAATTGTACAATCGTACGATCTTCCCAACAATTGATATACGACTGCAAAATAGCTTGTATGGACTCAAATCGTACAAATGTATGATCTCAATCATACAGTATCAATGCTTGTATAATTTGAAACTTAGTCAATCCTTCAAATTTTGTTTTGTAAGCTATCATACATATTTTTGTAACTAATTTGTTTAATTTACCAAACTTACCAAATTGGGTAAGTTTTCTTCAATCGCCTATCGGGTAAAGTTATTTTGTATGCTTTGTAACATGTCTAGTGTGTGACCCTGGGAAGAACACACCACACTCATGCTACTATTCTACTTGCAATATTATTATATCAAATAAAAGAACTGAAAGCAATAGATAACATAATATGGAAATTATGAAACAAATAAAGATCTTTTATTAATATTCTCTTTGGCAAATCTTGGTTACATATCGGTCCCTGAGGGATACCTAGTTTTGATATAATAAATTACAAGAAGAATAGATAATGGTGTATAAGAATTATATCCCCTTGCAAAGGGTTGGTGCACTTTCGTAGGCCTCCTTATATCACATACAAACTTATATGAGGGCTTACATATGCCTCCTTTTCTTGCCTTAAAGGGATCTTATGCACTGGAATTCTTGAATAGGTCTTGTAAACCTATAACCTACATTTATAGAAACAACATAGCACTATCAGTAGTATGTGCCACCTCTCTAAAAGAGGCTCTTATTAGCATATCTAATAAGCAAGATAAATGATCATGATAATATTGAAATGCAAGTATAAATTAAGTGATAAATGCATATAAAACTCAGGAATACGATGTAAATGCACTAATGAAATCAGATTTATGCTAGAACTAATTAATAAATCAAAGCAGTAATGGATCTAAGCTAGAAAAAAATAAAATACTATCTAATGTACTAAGATATACATGCACTCCACTATTTGATATAGCAGTCGCAAAATGCAACTTTTCTCCTTGTAAACCAGGGGTTGTATCACTATCTTCCTTGCTCCAATTGATGTTCAAGGGTCACCTATTGTGTTTGGTACATTGATGGGTGGTGAATAATAAATGAATTTGAAAGTAGGTGTATAGACGTATCTCAGCTGGACAGTGCTTTGTTGCTCCTCAAAGGGGGCATGGATTCACTCTCTGATCGGCCAGAGCTTCGCTGCACAAGATTTTAATACTTGTGGATCCCTTTGATTTTCTTGGGAGAGTCCCTATGTAGACTCCTATATGTTTTAGATATAGGTTAGGATCCTGGATTCCTGGATAAGCCAAAATCCAAATTGCATACAACTAAAAATCCTGAGGGGAGAGCATCAATCACAAATTGGCATTGAAGGGGTAGTTAAGAGGAACTCAGGGAGTTCCTCGCTAAAATCTACCTACAAGCAATACAAGGTGCAGTCAAATTGTATGATCTAGGCATGTTTTCATGTATAGACTATGCATGGTGCTAGATGCTATTCAAAGAAGCAACTAGGTGTGGCCGTTGTAATATTATATGGCAATATGTGGTGGCCACTCTACTTGAGAGCGACTAAGCCTGGATGGGCTAGAAATGCACTTTTTAAGTTGTTAGGACGACTACTAGCTCTTGAAAAGGTCCAAGATTATTCGTATGGTCTCCGAATGTGTCCATATGGGTAGTCTCCTAAACATGACATATTTTAGGTATCTAGAGATACCTCTTTTTGGGATGCGCTGTGGGAAAACATAGGATGAAGAAAAAATAGACCACCTAGGGTCACATTGTAGGTTGTGTGATGATCATTGATCTGATAAAAATTAGATGCCCTAGTCATGAGAAATGGCATGCATCCTAGAATCATTTCTTCCAATAGGGTGGAAGGCTTAAATTTATGAAAGCTTGCACACATCCATCAGGAAATCAGGTAGCTTCAGTACTACTATAGGTCCGAAAGGAGGAGATCTATAAACTTAACTGTCATGTTTGCTTTTTTCCCCAGTAAAGGGTAAAATTATGATAGTTGTTGGCAATGATTCATAAGACAAATGCAATTTGACATGATCGAGTGATATTTTGTTGATTTTTATTATGATTGTTGATATTATGACTACCCCCTCAAATGACGAGTCGATGAGGGAAGGACAATGAATAAAGTGATGATTCGCTTAACTAAGATGAAATATTTGGACTCTTTTTAGAGGTTTCCTTTGTTGTTATAGGGTAGGTCCCATCTTAGGTGTGATTTAAACCATTTTTAGTAATTGTACATCTCTATTTCATAGAACGGTCCAACCACAATGGCATTTTTAGGGAATCAAGGTGATAGCAATTCCATTTAAGCTTGTGTTGAATCACTACATTTGAATAATATTATAGAAGAAATGAGATGAATCCTCATTCCCATGGGCAGTCTAACCGCCATGGCCTTCTTAGGGATTGAAGTGAAGCTTCTCAATTCCACTATAACCAATTTGCCCCAAGTGGCCTTATGGTAATTTACTCATCTTGCCAAATTGCATGGATTGCTAGTCGATGTAATCATCCAGTGTATAGAGAAAATAACTGAATACGAGGCTGAATTGAGATTTTATTTTTATTTAATTTTTATGGTTATTTTAGATTTTTATTTATGTAAATTTTTTTATTATTTTGGACCGATAGGTATGTTTAATGGTCCATTTTGTGGTGCCTCATGGTGATAAATTGAGTAGATTTCTCTGTACTTTTTGGTTGCTGTCAGGTCTAGCAACCCCTAATTGCTACTTCATGGTTGTTGTCAGGTCTAGCGAACAAAAAATTTAGGCCATTGACGCCAGCAGCGACCGAGGTGCAAGTTGAAAAAATAAAAGAAATTTTAGGGTTTTGAATTTTCATTATTGCTAGTTGGAAATTGTACCTTTTGAGCTCTAAGTTGAGAGTGACTGATTGTGACCCGAGATACTATCGACTAGACACCATGGTTGAGAAAGGCGAGTCTTTGACAAGTGGATGATCGAATGACTCATGGGTATCTCTCAAACCCTAGACTTTTATTTGTTTTAATGGGTAAAAATAACCTCACTAAATAACCAGTAAATGAACAAAACTAAACCTATTGGAAACGAACCAAACCAGTCAATAGGTCTAGGTTAGGGTTAATTTTAGTGGGTCTAGGCTAGTTTTAGGATTTTTCAATTTTTTTGTGATTTTTAGCTAAGGGGGGACACCGTTGGTGTGTTTCCTGTGGCCGCTGACGCTCAAAGTGGCCCCTAATTTGCCAAAGAGGGACTACTATCACTGTTAGCGATCAACCTAAATTCCAATAGTCAAATGTTTGATCGTTGGTGGCTGGCCACTATTGGCTTCAACGGTCGTTGTGTGGTCACTCCTGGTGTGAGCGGATACATGAAATTATGCTTATTTTAAAAGCATTTAATTGATTTTTTTGAATTTTTGTAGTGAGGATTTTGATTTTTTTTGTGTGTTTAGGTGCATTTAGTTATTTTTTTCATAACCTTAAGCTTATACTAGATTATATTGCATCATTTTTGTTTTATTGCTTCTTTTTTCTTTTAAGTGCATTTAATTTAGGCATTTCTTTTGCACTCTTAGATTTTTTTTGTGCAGGCTTGGGACCCTAATTTGCTCATGGATATTTTGCTTGACATGGATGACACATATTGGGCTTGGCTTGATGCTCATGGGCTCCAGTATGTTACTAGGCTTTCGATGATCATGTCGGATCAGGCCTACCTTACTACCTTAGCACATAGGTGGGACTCTAGGACTAATACCTTTCATCTCCCTATAGGTGAGATGACCATTACACTGGAGGATGTCTACAGGATCTTTTGGATACCCTTTGATGGAGTCCCCATTGTTTCTTCCCCTACTAATGCCAGAGAGGTAGTCTTCTCAAGGGTCTTTGGGGCACATGCAACTATTGCATTCCTTGATACTAGGTCTGGTGGGATTTCTATTACTTGAAGGTATAGGGAGGATGTATTTTCTTGGATACATGTCGTTCTACTGATGGTCATATAAAATATCCTTCTATCTAATTGCTCCGGAGTGAGGTTCCCATGGAACCTCTTGGCGATGGTTCAAGACTTGATTGATAGTGTGAAGCCTATCATTATGGCTTGGGGGAGTGCACTGTTGGCTCAGTGCTATGATGATCTCTATAGGTTCCAATGGTAGGGATGATATAGCATTGCTTGTAGCCTTCTCCTATAGATATAGGGTTGGAAGCATATTAGGGTGGACTACCCAGGAGTATTACCTATTGAGATCACTATCATGGCTGATGTTGCCTAGTGCCACAGATCTCGATAGGCCTGAGAGTGTGAGGAACACAAGAGTTGGTACTATGTAGGAGAGCTCTCCAACTATACAACATCTCTGATTGGCCTATAGGCCAAGGAAATCATCTGGAGGCCATACCATGATTGCCCTACCTGGGAAGAGGTAGACAGGTTTACGACCAGGACTAGGCATGATGGATTGGTTATCGACCACAAGGATAGCATCAGGGAGTTCTTCCACTACTCTAGGGTGTTCAGATAGTTTGTTCTATAGTAGGATGTACCTCTTCAACCAATTTTGTATAGGCATATTGTTGTAGAGAGAGATATTTTGCTACCCTAAGTTACAACAATCATAGAGGATGATGATCCTCAGTAGTGGATACTCACATTACAGATGGCAGGACCATAGAGGCCTACACTCAGTGGTGGGTCACACGTCTATTATAGGGTGACGATAACTTAATCCTGGACTGATATGAGGTAGCTACAGGGGAGGATCCTAATGGAAATTGAGTGTAGGCCTGGATAGAGGATTGGGGGTAGGCAGAGCAATAGGTGGTAGAGGAGCAGGTTGCAAGGAGGAGGAGGAGTTAGCTCTAGAGGAGAAGGAGCCCCCTCTTCGATCTTAGCTGCATCACATGGATGCTAAGCTTTAGTCAGCTTATATCTAGATCTTGTAGTGGGACTCTACCATTTTTGGGCTTCAGGTATAGGTCAAGAGCTTTTATGAGGATAGGACCACCCTATAGACTCAGTTTGACTCAAAATAGATCAATATAGATCAAATTACAACTGAGAGGGGTGCTACCCAGGGATAGATTGTGCCAGCTATGCCAGAACCTCAAGGACCTAGTAGGCTAGATGTAGATGTAGAGATAAAATATCTGCATCGACTCCTATCAGAGGACTTGGAGCGATGCACCCTAGACAATGCCTACATCCTTACACTGGAGCATGAGGTCAAGCTTCAGGGAGGTCATCTACCATATAGGTCTATGGTAGGAGGGTCACACAAGAGTGGGTGGAGCACATCAATGTAGTCATCAGTATGTCTAAGCCACAATACCAAGACTTGGATAGAGCAGACCCTTATGTATGTATTGGACACACATATATATGATATATACACTTTGAGACTCATTATGTGTACTTATATTATATTTGGTTTTTGGTTAATGTGATGCAGTACTATGATTTTATGCTATATGATGTGATGTATTAGCTAGATTATAGATGTATGTTTTAGATGATGTGATCTATATGTGTGGATGCATTATGATGATGGATGCATATATGGATGCAATGCTTATTGTTAAATGCATGTTTATTTTTTATCTAGTTGTATGCATCTAACTTATGTTGTGATGATATGATGAATGCAATATGTGTAATCCACTATAATGATGATCTAATGTAAATGAACATGTATGATTTAATCACTTAAAACATAAGGAATGCATGTTATATGAGTTCTACAATCTAATGGATGACACCACAAAATGTATAAAATTCTTGAATAAATAATAACTCTTATAATAAAAATTAATTAATTAAACATCCAAATATAATATGATATGATGTGATATGTATGTATTTTCTTTATAAGATTTTGTAAGTTAAAATATGTACCAAAAATAGTCAGTGGTCATCTAAAAGTTATTTCTGACATTCATCCGGTATCTATCCTATTTACTACACACCATTTAATGAACAAAACCTCCTAAATAAAGTTGATGATTTGATTGATGACATAATTTGTTGCTATTAAATATTTTTGAGGTTTTTCGTGAGACTCAAACACCCTAGTTACTTCATTAAAGGTTGTATAATGACCATATAGAGCTCTTGAAAGATAAAGTTCATTTATAAAGACCTAGATACTCATTATCCTTGTGTTTCTAAATGAATATATTAGATAAATTATAGGTATACCCCAATGCCAGGTGGGATTCATGTAGCCCATTGTTGTATTGGGGATCCTAAAATGTTTATCCTAATCCTAAGTTGAACTTATTTGGATTAGACCACTAGGCGATACAGGATACCTAAATCTAGCTCTTCCATATGCAAACATTAGTCTGTACAAAAGCAAGATGCTAATGTGATAGACATATCATCATACATAAGGATACTGCCATTGCCAGGAAGGCTTGATGTTACCAAACCTATAATGAGGATCACATTATGGTTCATCAAATGCTGAGAATTCCAAGGATTTAAGTTCAATACTCCTTTATTTTATTCATATTTATTTGGGATACTTGCTCATACTTAGTGATAAAAATCATTGTTTATTCTAAATTTTTGTTTTTATTTTGAGCAAGGGATTTATGTAGTGATGATAATCACTGTTTATTTTGTTTTTTGAAATTTTCTTTGTTCCAATATTTTTTCTTGTTTTTATGAAAGCAAGGGACTTCTTTGGGTAGGGGGAACTTGTCCTTTTTCCAATTCTCAGCATTTTCGAACCGGACGCACAGGGAGATGAGCAAGATAAATTTTTCACTTAAGGATGCCTAGTAGCACTTCGCAGTGTTCATATTCTTTTTGTTCCAACTAGGATTTTAGTGTTTTGATTAGTGATAGGATTTTGAAATATACCAGGTGCTATCAAAACCAAACCTCATATATTAAAAGCAAAGATAAATTTCTACAAAGTTTGATAAAACCACTAGGTATGACTGAGTGACCAGAAAACCCTAGTATATTCCTTATAGTAACATGAGGGGTTGTGTTGAAAAACATAGTTACACACATGGGTTATGGATGATGATGAATTTTTATGATGCATGATTGAGGTACAAACATGATGTCATTTGTAATATTGTGAGCACAACCTACCTAATGTAAATGCAATGGATACAAATGCTTAGATGCAATGCCACTATATGGATGCAAGTGCGAATGCATAATGCAAATATTTTTGTATTTTGATGCTTTCAATTGTTTTTGAGTTTTGATTATTTTGAATGTTTTTGAACTTTTTGAATTTAAATTGGTTTTTTGGTTTTATGTTTTGTTTTTGACCAAAGGGCTTATGGTGCCTTTGGGACTTTTTGTGATGTGAGCAAAGGGCTTTAAGATACCTTTGGATCTTTTGTGGGCTTGACCAAAGGGCTTTAAGATACCTTTGGATCTTTTTGTGATTTGACCAAAGGGATTTAAGATGCATTTGGAGCCTTTTGTGATTTGACCAAAGGTTTAAGATGCCTTTGGGCCTTTTTGTGATTTGACCAAAGGACTTTAAGATGCCTTTAGAGCCTTTTGTGATTTGACCAAAGGTTTAAGATGCCTTTGGAGCCTTTTGTGATTTGACCAAAGGACTTTAAGATACCTTTGGAGCCTTTTGTGAATTGACCAAAGGGCTTTAAGATGCCTTTGGAGATTTTTGTTTTTATGGTTTTCTATTGTTTTTGTGATTTTGAAATTTATGAATGTTTTGGATATTTTTTTGGTTTATTTGAATGTTTTTGGTGTTTTGTTGTGCTTATGTGTGAAACAACCTTAAATGAATAATGTTTAGGAGCTCTAGCTCCTCAAATACTTCTAGTGATGTTAGGCGATATGCGCTAGGTCCAATATTCTCAGAGATGATGTAGGGACCTATCCAATTGGCCATAAATTTGTCTCGTAGGTGTGGGGGTAGATTTGAGTTCTATTGGTTTTATTTAAGCACAATATCCCCAATATTAAAGTATCTCAGGTGGACTTTATTGTTATAAACTCATGTTAGATAATCCTGGTAAACATGAATATGCTCAAGAGCATTGATGCGACGTTCATCCAGAAGGGTCAACTGATCCAAGCGATCTTACTACATAGTGTCATAATTAATGAACTCTTTCAATACGATGCACAATGTTGGAATTTCCAACTCTAAGGGCATAATGGCCTCAACATCATATACAAGAAAAAATGGTGTTTCCCCAGTGTGCATCCATATGCTAGTCCTATAAGCCCATAATGCAAGGGATAGTTGTAGATGCCAATCCTTGTGATTCTCTTTCACCGTCCTCTTTAAGATGGCTACTATTGTCTTGTTTGAGGCTTCTGCTTGCCCATTTGCCTATGGATAGTATGGTGTTACAAAATTGTGATGAATATTGTATTTGGTCATTAAATATTGTATATTTTCATTTTTGAATGGCGAACCATTATCCGATATTATCTTGAAGGGGACCCCAAAATAACAGATGATATTGTGAAGTATGAACTCTACAATTTGTGGCCCGATTTTTGAGGTTAATGGGACCACTTCTACCCATTTGGTGAAGAACTCAGTGGCCATTTAGATAAACATGTGTCAACTCGAAGATGGAGGAGAAATATTTCTAATCAGATCAAAACCCCACTAAGAAAATGGCCAAGCCGCCTGAATGGGCTATAAGGTCTAAGCTGACAAGTGCATCAGATTTGCATGATGTTGATATTTAACACATTTCTTGACATGCTCATAGAAATCCTTCTCCATGGTGGTCCAGTAATAACCCATTCAAAGGATACACTTGACAATGGCCATGTTGTTGAAGTGGACACCGCATGTACCGTTGTGAGCTTGCAAAATTGCCCAAGCTAATTCTTGGGGTTCTAAGAAACTAGGGAGGACTCCATCATAGCGTTGACAATACAATATACCTCCTAGTAAGACATAATTTATCACTTTATATTTAAATACTCATATTTCTACATGCGATAGTCCTTGTGGAACAATTCCAATTTGTAGGAAATCTTGTAATTGGGATGGCCAATCCTGACAGGCTATAGCCTCAATAGATAAAATAAATTGTTCCTCCTATGATTCTATGTGCACAAATGCAGACTAAGAAATAATATTGTAGTGAATGATGGTACCATTCTCCGTAGGACCCTATGAGATCAAGGACCCCCAAGGTGCCTTCTTTAAAAAGTATTTGGCTTTAAAGAACCAATCATGGTCTGGTTCAATATGAATAATGTTTTCTAATTATTTATTATCAAAAGCCTCATGCTGCATCGCTGAGTGCAAAAGCAATTTCATATGAATGGTAGTGAAGCCAACAGATGGATTATGAGGGATCAAGGATCCTAAATATGCCATGGTGTCTACAAATTTGTTTGATGAACAAGGGATTACCTTGATGTTGTACCATTATAATTGGGCTAGATAGGTGTCAAAAAGCTCCTTGTAAGCTTTCAAGATTGGATCCCTACATTGAAATATTTCCTTGACTTGGTTGAATATGAGGAGGGGGTCATCGAAGATATTTAGCCTCTTTATCTTCATAGTGATGGTTTTTTGGAGACCCAAGATTAAGGATTCATATTTGGTGTTGTTATTCATGCAAGGAAATTCTAGATTAAAAAACAAGGGTATTGGAGAACCTTGTGGCATAAAAAAAACAATCCCTACATCGCCTCCTTGCTCACACTTTGAAACATCAAATAACAAAGTCATGTTAGCTTTGTTGTTAGGTTCTTTGGGTTTGGGTGCTTTTGATAATGTGAAGATTGCATTATAAAGAAGTTCTATGGTGATGGGCCTACTATTTTGAAGAGGTACCTTAGCCAGCTGATGTCCACTTTGAATATCTTCTCTATTGCCATATGTGACCCGTCCTCAAGATGGTGAGGATTAGGGATTAAGTGGATGCCATTTTTTGGATTTATAGGTCCAATTAAATCAAAATCAATACCAATGTGATAGACATCATATTTATATCCTAGTACAAAATGGAATGGCTATAGAATATCTTCATTAGGGAATAAATATTTGGGCTCTAGGGGTGAATCCGTATGATCCCAATCAATTACACCTAAGTTAAGACAATGGTTTAGAATTATTTTCTGGGTTGTGAAGTGGAGTGGTCAAATCAATGGAGATCATGCTGATGGATGGGTTTAAATCTCCAGGACCACATGTGTTAAAATATTCATTAATGATTTACCTTCCATACCCAAGATGTGGCTCTCAGGGTATGGGGATCTTAGGATCTGGTCTATGAATAGACAAGATGACGAGATTGTTAGGAAATTGCTACTCTCTAATGTTGGTAGATCTAGGAAGACCATGCGATAAATGATGTCTGGATTTGGTGGTCTTTCCAAAAAGCAAATTTTAGGATCTATGTTGTGAAGTATCACCCATATCTCAAAAAACTGATTGACTTGACGTAAGTGATGAGGCCCAAGATAGGCCATATCGATCTCATCCTCAAAGTCATCATCGCTTACGAAGAAAACCTTGATTCCTACCCATAGGAATTGGGTGGTGACTTGCCTATTGATGCCTAAGATAGGCCATCTCAGTCTCATCTTCATAATCATCATCGCTTATGAAGAATCCATTGGCATTTACTATTGGCCCTATTATTTGGTGTGCTTGTCTTATGAAGGCCATCTCAGTTGAGTGCTCAAACTCATAACCACTCTCATCCAAGATGTATCCACTCTCTGTGTAGACAAACCAAGTGAGGTTTTGCAGATATTGAGGCCCATGATGAGCCAAACTGGTATCATATTTATCCTCACTTGAGACATATTCATATTCCTCTTGCTCATATCCATGGACTGGCTCATCCTCTCATAGGATGATTCCTGACAGGTGTGCTTCAAGAGAGAAATTAGGATGATACTCATCGGGTGGTTCGATATTGACCATAGACACCCATACATCACCCAAGTAGTTTCTTCTAGGGGATTTATGGGGATTCCAATCAATGTATTCCTCAAACCCCAAGCTTAGCCTTTCTAGGAATGCTTCCAAAGAATCATCGTGGCTTTGTATTTGATATACTATACTGCACCTATCAGTAGGCAGCTGGTACTATGGCTGGAATGGAATCCAACACCCTTGCTCATATAGATCTAATACATAGCCATGCTAATGGCACTGCTCAAAGTACCTTAGAGTGAACTCAAGATTTGACAAGTAATGAAAATTTGTGGTGAATGGTTCATCCTCATCATCTTCAATATCAGAAGCAATATGGGCACAGTCCAAACCAACATAGATGAAGTTGGTTTGGTTAGGGGGAACCCCTAGTGGAACTATTGTTCCTACTAGAAAATTTGAGACCCTTGGCCATCCCATGTCTTGTGCAGACTCAATAATAGATGTGAAAGCCACATTCTGTACAAGATATTCACCCAATCCTATTTTGGCTAAGTGAACTATCACCTATAGTGCAGATGATGTTGTTTATGAAGTAGACGAGGTAGGTTGAGGTACCTTCCCATATATGTCCTAGAAATATTCCTCCTCCATGGGATTTGGAATTTATATAGTTGCTATAGTTAGAAGCTTCTTAGGTCCTTCCTCCACTAGGGGTGCTTTTAGCTTTTGAGTATCTTTTGCTTTATATGTTGAAGGCTTCTCAGAATTAGTCTTAGATGCAGGAGGTGGTTTTGATGTGGATGGGTAACCTTGCACTGATTTGCTCTTATTTTATGGCTACGTGGTCAAGGATGAAGGCCTTATGTACAGATGTGTTGATGGAAGGACAAATTCTCCTAAAAATTTGACCTGATGCACATATTTAAACAGGTCTTCATTGGATGGAACCACATAAAATTGTCCCTCATACACATACTTGATGCATTGGTGCAAGATTGAGGGAACACATTGCATATTACTTATCCAGGTATTCCCTAGGAGGATGTTGTATTGCATTACCCCCTCCATCACATGACACATCACGAGGATGATATTTTTACCTACCTGAATAGGTAGAACGACTATACCCATTGTGGAGCATAGTGCATCATTGCAATCCCTTAACATGTAGGAGGTCAGGATAATGTTGGACCTAGGGATCTTTAGGTACCATATAGCCTTTATCATGATAATTTTTATTTATGAGCTCATATTGATTAGAATCTGCTTGAAGGGTATGTAATTTATTTACATGATGATATGCAAATGCGGGTCTGCTATGGTAGTAGTTACTACCTTGATTTCATGATCATAAAAATAGATCATAGGCTCTTGGCACTGTTGCACTTACCCATAAAGTGTGTGAACGCATCTAGGTTCTGGAGTTGGAGCTTGATTGATCTCAAAATCTCCATCAAAGTCTCCCTATACCTAGGATATTGTTGTATGATCTCATAAATTAACTTGGTCGAAGTCATTTGTAGGTTTTGTTCCAGTCTTCTCCAAAAAATTACCACAGGTCATGTTGGCAGACCTAGAGGATTGGTTTGCACCTGTCTCTACCGAGGTGCAACTGAGATATGAATGGGAGTTGATAGAGGCTTTGGTTGACCATATTATCAATTTCTAGTTGCCATGTTGACTATCTCAACCATTTCGATGCATCTCTAAGTGGGAAACTTGACTCAGACTTGGTTGACTTAGGTGGCCTGATCTCTAGGGGCCTCATGATTTGGAAATGAGTTCCTGAATATACCCATATCTCTATTATCGGATGCTAATGGGTTTCCAAATTTTAGCTCACCCTTATCAATCATGTTTTGCACAAAATTATTGAATTCGATACATGTTTTGATGTCATACCCCTATATTCTATTATATGGGCAGTATTGATCTTCCATATATCCATTGGGCTTGGGATGATTAGGGTCAAGAATATATGCATTAGGAAATTTAATTCTCTGTGCCTTGATTAAATGATTAAATATCTATTACATCAATTTAGATAGATGCGTAAAATAGAGAGGTGGTTGATGCTTCTTGTTTCAGCCCTGGTTGTTCTTTGGGTTGTAATTAGCCGATGGGGGGTGAGCTTGATAGTTTTATGGTTGCTGGTCATTGCCTCCATTTGGAATGCTTAAAATGACTTGGTTGACTTGAGAAAGTTTGGCCTTCTTCTGTTGATTCTTGTTATGATTGAAATTATTCCACTCCTTATTCTAGAGCTTGAGGTCTCCTTCGTCACTATAATCTTGGCTTGAGCCAAGGATTCTTCGAATGATTCATACTGTTGTAGTTGCAATAGCAATGATATGTGTTTAGTGCAACTATTTGAACATTCAGGCGAGCTCTTTAGTGGGAACAAAGAATGGTAGTTTTACCATGATTTTCCTCCACCTATTCCCATAATCCATAAATGGTTCATCATCATATTCTTTTAAGTTGACCAGATCAAACAAGTTCACCTTCTTGTTGACACCAAAGGAGAAGTGTTCAAGGAAAGCATTCACCAGTTGCTCAAAGCTTATGATGTTGTGCTTGGGAAATTGATTAAACTATTGAGTTGCTACACCCGATAACATCATGATGAAAATTCTTAGCATTAGGGCATCATTCTGCTCAAGCTAGAAGCATGTGTTCATGAAATTCATAATGTATTCTTGCATAACTTCCTCTCCTTTAAACTTGTCTAGTCTAGGCATATCAAAGTGCCTACGGTATTGGTTATGTATTTTGCTCAAAGTTAGATTTTGCCTAATTGTGTCCTACTTCTTGAGAGATTTGACTCTCTCAGAGAGTATTTGGTATGCCTTCAAGGAAATAATTTCCTGTTCCTGAAGGTTTAATCATAGTGGTAAAGGAGGTAATCCCATGTTTTCCTAATTTGGGCATATATATTCATCTCCCATGACCATAGATGGAGGTTCAAGATATGTCTATTTCTGATCTTCCATCCCTACTTGTTCCTCATTAAGTTGTGTCTGTTTAGGATCCAAGCATTGTTAATGTTTTAAGGCATGGTGAGTGCGCTCATGTCTCTATCTGGTGCATATCTCATGCTAAGAATAAACATGTCTATCATGTTGGTACTCCTCACCACCTATGTGTAAGTCAACTCAATCTAGCCTATAAACTTGCTCTTCACGCTCAACCCTTTCTTCTCTCAAGCATTGCTTATGTATGTAGAAGCACCTTTTCCTTCATTCTTCTTGCTTAAGAGTTTCTAAATGCTCTCGCTCAATATGCAACACTTCTTCTAACCTTCATATGTGGTCAGAATGACCTATCATTGAAGGCTCATGTCTCTTTAACTCCATGCGGGGAGTTCTAATGGATAGGCCTCTTGGAGAGGCTCATGCTATTTTCTTGCCCTTGTCTATCAAGATGACGTACTCAATGTACTATGATATGTTTTGTGTAACCCCATGGTTAGAGGTAGTGTATGTGCTATGGGGCAGCTTTGAATCTTCCTCTAGTTCATTTGTGTGCCTAGTAGTTATGCTACATGAGATTCCTGAAGCAAAATGTATAGTAGCAATACTTCTTGGAGTTGGTCTTGAGGGAACTCGATCCAAATCATCAAGTTGTCTAGTCCTCCATGGCCAATCCTGTGGAGTCCCCTTAGCACCGATGAGCTCATAATATAGGGGTATCATACCATCTATATGGAGGCTATAAGATGTCTTGGGTCTACGACTGAGCATAGCCCTAATATATTACCCTTTAGTGGGATGATCTATCCTAAATGTATCATGTGAAGTTTGGGGTCTTGCAGTCCTTGTATGCGTATGTGATGATGGAGGTATTTATGCCTCCTCATTTCTATGTGATGATGGAGGCCTTGAGGCCTCCGCATGTCTGTGTGATGATGGAGGCCTTAAGGCCTCCACGTCTATGTACTAATGGAGGACTTGATGCTTTCACATGTCTTTGTGATGAGGGAGTCCTTGAAGCCTCCTCATGTCTGTTTGATGAGGCAGACCTTGAAGTCTCCTCAAGTCTATGTGATAAGGGAGGCCTTAAGGCCTCCTCATGTCTACCTCGAGAGAAAACAATATATGGCTCTCTCACAGGGGTTTCTCGAGGAGTTCCCCCAATGGTTGAGTTTGTCACCTAAGACTTGTTGAACTTTGTCCAAAGACACTGTGGGTTGGAGGATCAACATTAGTGTGACTATAGGGAGTGTCAGTTTCTACCTTGGTGCTAGACCGAGGGTGGTTGCTCCATGTGTATACCATAATGAATGTGAATTATCTTCTTATATTAATTTCAAACCACACAAGCAAAGCAAATAAATGTTTCTACTTTTTAAGGATTAATGTGTGTTACCTAAGTTGTTTTATGTGTTTTGATGCATTGTATATAAAAGAGACCTTGTGTCACATGTTTTGCATTTTTTTGGATGGTATTCTTGTGTTCAAATGGATTTCACCTATATACTCATAGCTCGACAACTTGGTGATGAAATCCAGGCCACGTAATCCAACCTATAATGTATGGTAATGAATTCCACACATGGTTAGGGAGCACAGGTCCTCCCGGTCCTCACCCAATTCACCCGTAGTCAGTGATATACCTCTCCAAAGAGAGATACATGCAAATTTTCCATGGGTTATGATGGATATTGGAGTTGGTATTGGCCAATAATAATGGGTACATGGGATTTGAGATAGTGGATGGAGATGAAATCCACCTCACTGATCTCTACTAGTGGTTGGTCATGACCTCCAACTCACTAGCATTAAAGTGATACGTGGTGTGTGGGGTTATTTTTAGATTTTTATAATGGAAAACTATGCATTAGAGAGCATTCATGACTATTTCCCTATATGCCTAAAAATAATGTTTGATTTCAGAAAATGCATCTCTAACTGATCTAAATGACTTTGATGCAATTCCTACTTTATGATGTAACGACCTCTAGCTGGGCCACATGCAAGCAAGCTTAAACACACAAAATCCTAGCACATTGGAGACTAGGGCAGACCTTGAAAACAGAGGCCCATTGTTCCTAGCAGTGCCTAGAGGAAAACTAAAAAAACTTTAAGAAGTTTCAAATGCATTTTTATTCCATATTTTATTTATATTTCCTTAATAAAAATGTAATTTAAGTTGCTATTTTTCGAAAATAAGTTGTAGACAAATAAAGACAAAATCAGAGAATGCTACCAACCTCAAATCTATTACCCTCTATTGCACTTCTCTATTTGCTACTGCTGGATGCTGACTACTAGAGTGGCTAAGATCTATTGGTCACTATCCACCAGAGCAGCCAAACCTACACATATAAAAATACCTGAAACATTAATAAAGTGGTCGAAAACAAAAACTTGGTGGGGGTCCCACCGTGATTGCCATATATGCGACCCCAAGAAATGCATACCACACTTATGATATTGTTCTACTTGCAATATTATTATATCAAATGAAATAACTAAAAGCAATAGATAACATAACACAGAAATTACAAAACAAATAAAGATATTTTATTAATATTATCTTTGGCAAATCTTGGTTACATATCAATCCCGCTGAGGGATACCCAGTTTTGATACAATAAATTACAAGTAGAATAGATAACGGTGCAAACTAATGATATCCCCTCACAAAGGGGTGGTGCACTTTTGTAGGCCTCTCAATCTTGCACACAAACTTGTATGAGGGCTTAAAAATGCCTCCTTATCCTTTTATTGCCTTGGAGGGATCTCATACACTGGAAGTCTTGAATCGGTCCTGTAAACCTGTAACCTGCATTCATAGAAACAACAGATCACTATTCGTAGTATAGGCTACCTCTTCGAAAGAGGCTCTTATTAGTGGATTTGATAAGAAAGATAAATGAGCATGATAATGTTGAAATACAAGCATAAATTAAGCGATAAATGCATATAAAACTTAGAAATACGATGTAAATGCACTAATGAAATTAGATCTATGCTAGAACTAATTAATAAATCAAAGTAGTAATGGATCTAAGCTAGAATAAAGGAAAAAAAATGTCTAATGCCCTAAGATATGCTTGCGGGCCACTATCCGACATAGCGACTGTGAAATGCAACTTTTCTCCTCAAGAACCAGAGGTTGTAGCACTATCTTCCTTGCTCCAATTGAAATTCAAGGATCACCTGTTGTGTCTGATACACTGATGGGTGATGAAGAATAAACAACTATGAAAGTAGTTGCATAGATGTAGCTCAGTTGGACAACACTTCGTTGCTCCTCAAAGGGGGTATGGATTCACTCTCTGATTGGCTAGGGTTTCGCTGCAAAATATTTAAATATTCACAGCTACCTTTGCTTTCCTTGGGAGAGTCGCTATGTAGAATCCTCTCTATTTCAGATCTAGGTTAGGATCCTAGCTTCCTGAAGAATCCAAAATTCAAATTGCATGCAACTGACCATCCTGGGGGAGAGCATCAGTCACAAATTGGCATTGAAGGGGCAATTAGGAGGAACTCAAGGAGTTCCTTACCAAAATTTGCTTGCAAGAAATGCAAGGTGTAGTAAAAATACATGATTTAGGCATGTATTCACATCAATACTATGTATGGTTCTAGCATCTATTTAGATTAGTGGCTAGGTGTGGCCACTATAAGCTTCAGTGGCCAGATGTGGTGGTTGCTCTGCTTGAGAGCGGCTAAGCCTGGATGGGCTAGAACTACCATTTTTAAGTGGTTAAGACCACTGCTAGCTCTTGGAAAGGTCCAAGATGTTTCATATGGTCTCTTAATGTGTCCATATGGGTAGTCTCCTAAAAATGATATATTTTAGGTGTCTACATCTGGTGTACAATTTGTATGAACCAAAAGTTCAACAAGGTGCAAAATTGGATACTTTTCTTTACCAATCTCTCTCATAGAAGTTTTGGAATGTCACTCACTCTATATTTACCAACATGCAAGTTTTGTATTTAGGGTTTGAGAAAGTTATTACAATGGCAATCTCCAAAAATTGTACAACTCCTAAGATGTCTTTTTTTGATACAAAATTCCTCATAGATCACTTCCAAGGCTCACACTAGTGGTGATTCAATTCCATTATTCATACTAGTGCATTAACATCATTCATAGACATAGAAAAGTAACAACAATTAGATACTGTAAAACACTAATCCATCATTCTAGAATCGTACAATGACATGAGAGAATGCTATGCAATGTTTCTTTTTATTCATTACTCTTCAATGGTACATTACAATCGCTAATAGCTTCCACAAGGACACACAATAAACCAATAATTCCACACAATAATAAGATAGATGCATTCAATAAATAGACCTAAAAAATTGAAAGGGGAGCCTTATATAATGTGTACTCATGCCATTTTCTTAGGCAATTCATTATTTACAACTACCCACGTATAACGAAAATTTTAATTACACCCTTTTACTAAGTCTAATTACTAAGTCAAAATCATTCACCAATACAACTCAAATTACATTTCATCTGCATTTCATTGTATTACATTATTCCTTGTATGTTTTAGCTTCTATTTTGTATGTTTTGATCTTGCTTTGTACGTTTTTCTTCCTCCTTGTATGTTTTACCAAAACTATCAAAATTGTCAAAATTAGGCAAATCCTCTTGGTCATTTCTTATTCTTCTAGGAGGTGGATTTGTTGCCTACAAGAGGATCATCTAAATCATCCTTGACCTACCTCATGAGGTCTGGCTCACATTTGACCCTTACTAGATCTTGGGTCAATCTCTGATACCAGTAGTCCTCCAGGTTTGGGACTCCCTATAAAATCCTAAACTACCATAAGACTCTATCAAATATATAGACCTTCGGCCCCCCTTTCTTCAATGTTAGCCACTTGATCCTCCTCACCCTGTCTATCTCCACCCTATCCTTAGCTCACCCTAGGTGAAGGGGCCATAGTATCTAGATGAGATTTACCTCTTGAAGCTTTTTGATCACTTGCCTAGCTAGTGATAAGTTCCCTGCATAGGTCCTTGCAGATCTCTCTAGGGATATCGACCACCTATATAATGTTGGTCGCTCTAGGTTGGGTACTGGGTCTAGAAGTGCATCTGATATCTGGATAGCTACGTGATATTAGCACCACACCTGGAGCAATGTTGTGCAGACTAAACTTGTACGCCACTTATACATAATGTTTTACATCATCCTCTACAAGCAGACCAACACATATGGGACCCATGCAAACCTAACTCCCTAGTATCACATTTTTGCCACTAATCCTACCATGGTCCATGGAATATGTCATATACTAGTATGATATATCAAAATCCCAACCACAACTCTGTAGAGCATGCTCGTAAGAGGATCCACCCCATATCAGCCCACCAAATCATCAACAATAATTTTTCTCTCTTGCACTTGGTGGGTCCAGCCTGCTAAAAATCATTGCAGAGTGGTTGCTTTCCCTCGTACTCCATAAACAGGTGCTCCTATGATTGGAATGCACAAAATATACCATGCATCCTATAGTGTGATGATGAGCTCCCCTATGGATAATCAAAATATGGATGACTCTGGGTACCACCTCTCTACTAGGGCTGTTAGCATAGCCCTATTTGTCTCAATGTGAGGCATCCTCACAAGGTGGTCTAGCCCCACCACCTCTAGCCGAGCCATCTTCACTAGCCCTAGTGTTTACAACTTAGCCTCCAGTGTGCTTTCCCGCCACTCTCGACTCTCACATATACCTAGTTGCATCCACAAAAATAAATAAAAAAATCATCAATTTCATTAAATAAAATAAAATAAATTAAAATGTTTGATTTAAGCATCATATGACTACATTCAGATTTTGCAGTTCATATTTTGCTTGCATCTCTTTCCTCTTTCCTCTTTTGCTTTTTCTTTCTTTTGTTTTTCTTTTTCCACTTTGTTTTGCTTTGTCTTAGGCAAAATTGTGCCCCCTCTTTCAAGGGTGTAATTTCGTCGCACCTTTTCCAAGATAAAATTGCGGCTAGGCCGCAAAATCATGCCCCGATCAGGTGTAAATCCCATTGTCAAAAACAACATAAAAATCTCTAAAAAATCCTAAAACTACCCTAAATGTGCAACACGATGAAGAAAATAACATGTAAAAGAAATATTTTAGGGTCTACCTGTGCTCGGTTCACCTTTGTGCTGACGTCGCCCCTCGTGATCATAGATCGGTTCATCGGTAGCACCATTGTATTTTTTTTCTAGAGCTCTTTCTCCTTCATTGTGCAGTGAAAATGAGTTAGGATTTTACAATTTTCACCCTTTTAACCCTAGATTTTACCCTTTTTTGTCGATTTTCATTTCTTTTTATCTTTTTCTTCTTCTACATCAATATTTTTGAGTTTTTACGAGGAATGTCTTCCTCATAAAACTCGAGGGGGCACCCTAGTATATAGAGGCATTAAAGTCCCTAATACCTTGATTTGCATGTAAGATTGGAAAGTATCCGGAATAATACTATTTTTACACCACCTCTTTCTTCTAGACTACCCATTTCATTTTCACTTGTTGTTTTCCTCGAGTGTGTGTCTACATCCTTTCTTTGACGCATTTATTAGGCCATAAATGCATCAAAGAGGGAGGAAAATGTAGACACAACAAATTGACCTACTTCTAGTGGGCAATCTTCCTAGAGCTCTCTAAGAGGTCCCTAATCCCTACCTAAGGCAAGGGATGGGCATCTTTCCCCTTACCCTACCCTTTTTTCCCTTCTAAGTGAAATTGCACCTGATCAAGACGGGGTGCAATTTCATGAAAGTGAAATCGTGATCTATCTAGACAGGGTGCAATTTGCATTTTAGGATTTCTTCCTTAGAAACCCTAATTTTTCTCTTTAACATGTATAGCATTGACTTTATCGAGGTTTTCCTACTCTTTTTGCCTTCAATATCATCTATTTTAGGAGGGATGATCTCACATTTCACAAACACACACAATTGATCTCACGCACTTATGATTTCTAAGACATACTTGGTTATTCTAACATGCTCGCAAGTTATTTTCTGTTTACTTCCTTTTCTCTTATTCAAGCTAACCCAGAAGTGTAAATTTTGGATTTGGTCTTCTTCTACATTGATCTAATTTTTTTTTGATCTAGTGGATCCATGTCATAGTCTGAGAGGAGAGATTAACTGCTTGGAGATCTCACCTTTTTTATCTACCTCTGCATTGTCCATCAGGTTTCTTATTTTGAATTTTACGTTTTTGCACTTTATTGGGCATTTATTTTTATTTTTCTCGCATCATAGATGAAATTGCACTCAGTATCATCAAGGCATGACTTTGTAGATCCAAAGTTAGCATCTTCTACACGTAGGAGAAAAATTGCACTCGGTCCCAACAAGGTGCGACTTTGCTTACTACATCATCGTGCTTGCTCTCTGCAAGGCACAATTTCACCCAAAGATAAACTGGGGGTAACCTATTGAAAATAATTACATGATAAGGTCTTAAACTGCATCTAGATCATATTGGTATATTCTATTTTTTGTTTCTACTATGTTGCATTATTGTTTTATGATTAACTATCTAAAGATCAATTTCCACTTATATTTCCAAAGATCATCTGAAGGGCCTAGGGGGCTTGAATGCTGCACCTCCAAGTATTATTGTACAATGGCCTAAGCAGACCCCCTAATACTAATTCCAATTTTAAGTATTTATGAGTTATCTTGCAGGATCAGGTATTATTGATATCATTGGGCAAGAGGTAGCAAAGGCTTGGATCAACAACTGGTCAAGATAAGTGGTCTAATTAATCTGTAGAATGTTGATCTGATCTTTATATTGGTTTTTAGGCATAATAAAAGAGCATATTGTGTGCATCTAGGGTTAAATATTGTGCATTAATCTTGTGCATTTCTTTGAAGGTTTTCTAGATAAAACCCTAGGTTAGCAAGCATTCAAAGAAAGAATCATCCTAGGTTATCTCTTGTATTCCTGCATTTTGTATTTATGCATTATCTTTTATCTTTCATAGCATAGATCTAGAAAGGTCAAACTTAGGTTATTGCTTGAAATTGAATACATCAAAAATTCCTGAATATCCTGAGGACTTGGTGCAAGTCCTTAACCCATTTCTGGTGAACCCTTCCTCCCCTAGCACCAAGTGTAGAGAACAACACAACCCTCGCAATTCACCTCAAAGGCTTCTCTCTTATGGATCCAACCTTTTTGGAATTATACGCGGTAGGGCAATTTTCCTCCTCTATAGTATGTCCTTAACTTTTGTTGCTTGAACTTGCAATTTATTAGCCAAAGCAATATTAATAAAATTATATCTTCTAGTAGGGTCAATGGAAATAATAACCTATTCTTTTTGAATGCTTCCATGAACCTGCAAAATAAAACTTTTAACTGAATTTAAAACTTTTTTATTTGGATCTTACTTTTGTAAATCCAAAGATGTGCCTTCTGTATTCCTCTCATTATCTTCCCTGATATTTTCCTCTTTTTCATCTTTAAGTAATATTTTTTTATTTTCATAGCCTTCATTCTATTTCTTGAGAAATTCCTATTCTCTGCTAATTTTCTGTTGTTGGTTTTGAAGCATGTTTATTTTTTCTTTATATCCTTTGATGGTGACCTTCAAGCTAGCTAGATTTTTATATGGGTCCCATATACTCAAGAATACATGCTCAATTATTTCCCAAGTTAATTCATCTTTATGGGCGCGAGGAATTCTACAATACCAATAAAGAGCTTCACCTTGAAGATAATAAGAAAGCATACATTTCCAAATAGGACAATAATAAAATAAGGATTTAAAATTTTTCCACCAATCCCTTATATCAATATCATATTCTCTAGAAAATTTTTGGAGTGCCATTGTTCATGCCCAATATTTGTGCTATTGGTGCCAAAATAACTTGGTTGATTTTGAGTTTTAAAAATTGTTCAACGGTCAATTTGTTGTTTTTCAATGGTAGATTTAATTTAAAATATGTGTTTTCACAATGTGCAATGGTTAGCAACAAGTATCAGCTTAAGGTTCGTACCAAGTGGTATCAGAGCCAACGATATAACAAAGCTCAATTTTTAATTCCATAAGAAACTTGTTGTTCGCAGTTTGAGACAACATCAAAAATACAAAATTTATTTTAAATTAGTCTTTTCCAATTACTATTGCTTTGTCAAACTCAACCAATTTTATGATGCACAATTTCATTTTCAAGCCAGACAACATTACTCTCATGGCATCTGTAGAAATACTATTTGAAATTGAATCTCAATTTTACATGCTACAGAGGAAGTCGAATCCATAGGTGATTTGTGTATTGTAACGGTCGTAGTATATTTGTAAATATTCATTGAAATCAAATATCAGTTTCATGTGCTACGTAGAAAGCTAAATCAGCAGGTTATTTTCATATTGTAACATTCGTAGTACATTTGTAAATATTCATTGAAACTAAATCTCAGTTTCACATGCTATGTAAAAAGCTAAATCAACAGGTGATTTTCGTATTATAATATTTGTAGTACATTTTTGCTAGCATCCCATGCCTTCTAGAAGAGCACAAACAACTTATTATTCTCAAGCGGTGGACAATATTGAGAAATCAATCAAATATTAATTTTTTCCTATCATTAAGAAAATCAAATCAAATTCCATTACCAACTGCCATGTAGTAGTTCAAATATGCTCGCAGATGTTTGATGCCAACACAATAACGAATAATATTATACTCAAGAATATCATCAGAGTTTATTGAGCACTACAAAGAAGTGTTATTAATCATACTGTATTTAGGTGAAGAACAATTGGTTTGAGAAGCTAAAAGACCATTGCTATTTCATGCCATGATTTGTTTAGAGGTATTCAAAGTAAAATTTCTGAGGAGTGCAGTTGAATAGGTGAGAGGTGTTGGAAGCAACATATATGAGGAGTGCATTTGAATAGGTATAGAATCCACTGAAGCCTATGATTGATGC
The DNA here is from genome assembly GCA_028583015.1 of Wollemia nobilis. Taxonomy (NCBI): domain Eukaryota; kingdom Viridiplantae; phylum Streptophyta; class Pinopsida; order Araucariales; family Araucariaceae; genus Wollemia; species Wollemia nobilis. Next base: position 7,142,765 of record JAQPPZ010016467.1, on the reverse strand, counting down.
TTTACAAAAGATGTTATAGAACTGTTACATTAGGTGACATGCAAGAGTATTACTCACCACCCAAGCAATGCATAAATGAGCATAAAAAATAACCACTGGATTCACTAAGGGCCTAGCATATTGGGAATAAAATATCATTTTTTAAGCATCATTAATACATCATGCAAAATATCCATTGGGATCAAAGTTTGAGGGTTCACATGGCTAAGTGATAGTGAGGAAAAAATAAACATTTTAAAAAACCCTAGCAAAATAGGTGTTCGAAGAATCTTCAATAGCCATCCACGTGGAAGAGTTCAAACATTGTTGTATGTTGAAGGAATGCCATCAAAGGAGAAAGGTTATACAATTTCACCCAAGTGAGAATATTTCCATTCATGATTGTTTAATTATTTCTATCTTCTTCCACTTAGTGTTCACATCATTGAAAGGTAATAAAATTTAACCTTATCGTTAACCTTTGCATGATGTTCACATAAATTAGGATCGACATTTGTAGAAGGAACATACATTCTTGGCTGAGTTAACATCCATGGAGGACCTAATAATGAAGACAATTTTGTGAAGGATCTCCCGACGTGTTTGATTATGAATCCATTCGATTGGCATTACAACAAGCTTATGGTGTTAAAGATCACAAATCTGTTCAATTGGGATTTCATGAAATTTCATGTGTAAATTGAGGATTCACAAATATTTTTGGCTCATGTTCAATTGATAAAATTTATTAAACCTCTCAGTGCAAGTAAATTATAACATGGAATATGTAATATATCGACAGACTATGATTAAGTTATCCGATGCTCTAATGGTGCTTGGGGTAAAACACAACAAGTTTTTTCTACTACGTGTTGAGAAGTGTTTCGCTCAATGAAATTAGCTTAAGGGATTTAAGGAAACCTTGGTGTACTTACAAAATTGGCTCATGACAATTTTTTACAACATGGTGTGAAGATCGGTTCATAACTGACATAAAAAAAATAGGTCATCCACAATATAATTATCCACAATAACAATCCATAAATGAGAGAGATAATTCTCTTAAGGTAAAGAAACACCAATAATAATCCTTAAGTAAGGAATAACTCCATAAAATATCTCAAGTTGAGAGTGTCACTTAAGGAGGGCTAAGTTCCATAAACCACTTCATGGGCAAAGACAATTACATATGATTGATATATCTTCGATGATCCTTCTTACAATGACCAATGTATTCCATATATATCTTATTTCTCATTCTAATTTGGGGAGCCAACTAATAATATAATATTATATTATAAAATAATATAATATTATAATATAATCAACCTTAGCCTTAATACCATATAATAATATATCCCCAAATATCTATTCCTAGGTACCCTATCATGCCACCCTCCTTACAAATGTTTTATCCTCGAAACATAGGAAGAAGTTAGGTAATATGATTTGCTAAGCAATATTAGCAACCGGTACCCATATTAATCATTCAACTATCCAAGTGAAACATGTTGATGTTGGTATACTATTTTGTTACTTGAGTATCCAAACTTGCTTCGTTGGCTGCACGCTTCTGCTGCTGGATGTTGATAACTTGAATGATGGTTACCCTTGTTACTTGATGCTAATGAACCAATCTTAAGATCAATATTACTATGCTTTCTCTTTTGAATACTACCATAGTTGGTGCCCTTTTGATTCCATGTAGAACCATAATATTGTTGCCTTGAGCCATACCTCCAATATTGTTGCCTCTCTTGGTGGTGTGGATGGCGATATGGTGCAAAATTAACATGATGTTCTACCTTTTTTGACTCTTCAAAATTTGGCTCCAGTGTTTTAAATTCTTCTACATATTGCTCTTTCATCTTCCCTTCATTTAGTGTGTCATTATGCTCTTCTATCAATTATTTATTGGGCTTTGCTATTGTTATTTCCATGGCTTCAATTGTTGTTGCTTATTTCATAGACTTTGTTGCTTCTACCATAGACATAGTTGCAACTATTGCCTTCATTGATTCCATTCCAAGTTCTTTTATTTGTTCTGCAATGTGTTTTTCTGCAACCACTTTTTGTTTTTCCTTGGATCCTTATTCCTTAAGCTGGGAAATATCTTGCAATGTTATCTTCTTTTTATTGTGCCATAACTTCATAAACTTATTTTGCATATTGATGTTAAAAATCCCCAAGGATTCTAACCAAGGATAACCAAGAATAATATTCCTATCATCCATATCCAAAGCATGAAAGTCTAAATGTACTGCATATTTATCCATGGTAAGCTTCAAATATTCAAAATTCTGAACATGCTCACCCTCTAGTTGTATGTCCCTAATTTTTGTTGCTTGAATTTACATTTTCTTAGCCAAAGAAATATTAATAAAATTATATCTGCTAGTAGGATCAATGGAAACCATAACCCGTTCCTTTTTAATGCTTCAATGAACCTACAAAATAGAAATTTTAGCTGAATTTAAACCTTTTTTATTTGGCTCTTGGTTTTGTAAATCCAAAGACGTGCCTTTTGTATTCCTCTCATTATCTTCCCTGACATTTTCCTCTTTTTCATCCCTGAGTAATTTTATTTTATTTTCTTAGTCTTCATTCTGTTTCTTGAGAAATTCCTGCTCTCTGTTAATTTCCTATTGTTGGTTTTGAAGCATGTTTATTTTTTCTTCATATCCTTTTATGGTGACCTTCAAGATAACTTTATTTTTATATGGGTCTTATCTACTCAAGAATGCATGCTCCATTGTTTCCCAAGTTAGTTCATCTTTATGGGTGTGAGAAATTCTACAATACCAATAAAGAGCTTTACCTTGAAGAGAACAAGAAAGCATACATTTTCAAAGAGGATTATGATAATTAAGGATATAAAATTTTACCTCCAATCCCTAATATCAATATCATATTCTCTAAAAAAAAATTGGAGTGTCATTGTTCATGCCCAATATATGTGCTATTGGTGTCAAAATCACTTGGTTGATTTTAAGTTTTAAAAATATTCAATGGTCACTTTGTTGTTTATCAATGGTCATTTTAATTTAAAAAATGTGTTTTTACAATGTGCAATTGTTAGCAACGAGTATCATATTAGGGTTTGTACCAAGTGGTATCAGAGCTAACGATATGAAATAGCTCAGTTTTTGTTTAATTCCATAAGCAATTCGTTTGTAGTTTGAGACAACATTAGAAGAACAAAATTTTATTTAAATTAGTCTTTTCCAATTACTATTGCTTTGTCAAACTTAGCCAGTTCTGTGATGCACAATTTTTTTTTTGAGCCAAATAGCATTACTCTCATGGTTAATAGTTCATCCACAGAAATATTCTTTGAAACCGAATCTCAGTTTTGCATGCTACATAAGAAGCCAAATCAGCATGTGATTTCTGCATTGTAACATTCGTAGTACATTTGTAAATATTTATTGAAATTTAATCTCAATTTCACATGCTATGTAGAAAGTCGAATAAGCAGGCGATTTTCATATTGTAACATTCATAGTACATTTGTAAATATTCATTAAAACTAAATCTCAGTTTTGCATGCTATGCAAGAAGCTGAATTAGAAGGTAATTTTTGCATTATAACATTTGTAGTACATTTCTGCTGGCATCTCATAACTTCTAGCAGAGCGTAGGTAGCTTCTTGTTTGCAAGTGGTGGACAATATTGAGAAATCTATCAAATATTAATTTTTTCCTATAGTTAAGCAAATTAAATCAAATTCCATTGCCAACTACCACATAGCAGTTCAAATATACTCACAACTATTTGATGCCAACACAATAGCGAATAAGCTTATAATTGAGAAGATCATTAGAGTTTATTGAGCACTGTAAAAAAGTGTTATTAACCATGTTATATTTAGGTGAAGCATAATTGGTTTGAGAATCCAAACAAACATTTCTATTGCATGCATTGATTTGTTGAGAGGTATTGGAAGCAACATTTCTAAGGAGCGTAGTTGAATAAGTGAGAGGCATTGAAAGCAACATTTTTGAGGAGCACATTTGAATAGGTATAGAATCCACTGAAGCCTATGATTTATGCTTTGCAAAAGAAGATGTTATAGAAGAATTGTTACACTAGGTGACAGGCAAGAAAATTACTCACCACCCAAGCAATGCATAAACAAGCATAAAAAATAGGATTTCATAAAATTTCATGTGCAAATTGAGGATTCACAAAGATTTTTTACTTGTGTTCAATTGATTAAATTTATTAAACCTCTCAGCACAGGAAAATTATATAATGGAATACATAATATACCGACAGACTACAATTAAATTATTCGATGCTATAACGGTGCTTGCGGTGAAAAATAATAAGACTTTTCTTCTACATGTTGTGAAGTGTTTTGCTCAACAAAATTAGCTTAAAGGATTTAAAGAAACCTTGGCACACTTCAAAAATTGACTCTTGACAAGTTTTCTAGTACGATGTGAAGATCGGTTCATAACTGACATAAAATGGTTCATCCGTAATATAATTATCCACAATAACAATCCACAAATGAGATAGAGATAGATAATACCCTTAAGGTAGGGAAACATAAATAATAATCCTTAAGGAAGGAATAACTCCATAAGATCTCCCAAGATGAGAGTGCCACTTAAGGAGGGCTAAGTCCCATAAGCCACTTCGTGGAAAAAGATGATTACATATGATTGATATATCTTTGATGATCCTTCTTACAATGACCAATGTCTTCCTTATATAACTTATTTCTCATTCAACTTTGGGAAGCCGACTAATAATATAATATTATATTATAGAATAATATAATATTATAATAAAATCAACTTTAGCCTTAATAACATATAATAATATATCCTCAAATATTTATTCCTAAGTACCCTATCATGCTACCCTACTTACAAATGTTTCATCCTCGAAACATAGGAAGAAGCTAGGTAATATGATTTGCTAAGAAATGTTAGCAACTGGTACCAATATTGATCATTCAACCATCCAAGTGAAACATGTTGATGTTGGTATATCATTTTGTTACTTGAGTATCCAAACCTGCTTTGTTGACTCCATGCTTTCACTGCTAGATGTTGATAACCTGAATGAAGGGTTCCCTTGTTCCTTGATGCTGATGAACCAATCTTAAGATCAGGATTACTATGCTTTCTCTTCCAAATACTGCCATAGTTGGTGTTGTTGGACATTTTGAGTAGATGAGTTGTCATTGATGTCAAGAGTGAATGGTCATTGATGTCAGTTTTAGTGAGCAGTGCAAAGGGAAGCAGTTCCACAGTCAGTGCAAAAAGAAGAATCCACCTTCAGTTGGTCAGATCCGGTTCCAGGTAGTCAGATGTGGTCCAAAGTGCAAAGAAGAGGCCCAAGCAAATAATATTATAATATTTTATTATAATATTAAAAAGGAAATTTAAATTAATTAATATAATTTTATTATAAATTAATTTATTAATTAATTTAATTAACTTTCAAAGTTATTTAAGTTAATTATAATTTAATTTTTAATTTAATTATAAATTAATTTATATTAATTTAAATAACCCTAAAGAGGGTTATAAGGTTAAAATGAAAATCAAATTTCATATTCGATTCAAGCACCGACGTTTATGGCACAAGAGGCATCGTGTATAAATAATGGCAAAGACCTTTGCCTTACCTCCCAATGCTATCGATCGAATCTCCTATGCTCCATCGAATTCGTGCACAAAAAGAGAAAAAGATTTTCCACGTTTTTCAAGAGTCTCCGATGGTGAAGGAATAAATCAAAGGGAGCACAAATACTTAGCACCAAAGGCGTTGGTAGCACAGTTGGCATTGACGGAAGTGCTAGGGTGTGTGGCAAGCAAGGCATGTAGGTTCGAATCCCTTCGAGTTCATTTTTGGCAAAGTAGAGAGGGCACATATTTTTGAGCAAGCATCGAACAAGGGGTTAAAGGGAGGCTTGCACCTTCCCTTCCTCGTGGGAGCACTTAGCCCACGTGGTGGGCTAGCACCTTGATAAGGCGCTCGACGGAGAGGTCTCATGTTCGAAACCCACCGAGGCCTTTTTGGTTGTGATAAAGGTATGCGTTGATGTCATTTGTGTTGGTCGCTTAATTTTGGATGTGCTAAGGTTGAAAGAAAATAAAAATATTTTTATGTGCCTAAGGTTGAAAAATAAAAATGTTTTGATGGTTTATAAAGTTTAATTTTTGCCTGAATTAATTTGGTTATTAAGTGTTTTGAGGGAGATAAAAGGGTAGGCAAATATTATTTTTGAAAGGTTAATTTTTGAAGATTGATTTATTAAAATTGGAGATTATAAGGAGCAATTTGAGTGATTATTTTTATGTGTGATTTGATGATTGCTAATTTCAAGAAGGAGTAATAAGGTGTATTTGAGATTGATTATTTGTGTAATTGAGAAATATTTTGAGAGAGTGTTAGTGTGATATTTTGTCATCTAACCATTGAAATTGGCAAAGAAGAAAATTGTGATTGAGACAAGTTTTTAAGGGCACTTCTACATCAAACAAAAGGTATGGGCACATCTTCCTAGTGAGTGATTGTTGAATGTTGTGAATGCTAAGTTGGAGTGAAAAGGATTTTTTTGGAATAAGAGTTGTTGATAAAACCTTGTTTGATGAGCATTGTTAATAAATTTGATTAGATTGTTGTTGAAGTGATTGGTTGAGTGAAGAACTTGAACTAGGGTTTGCAAAGATCATGAGTATCATTGTTATGTGATATTGTTGAGTGAGTGTTCATATGCTTGGACTAGGGTTTGTGAGCAAGGATTATTTCATTGAGTGATTGGTTGAGTAGAGTTGTGATTGAGCCTAGTCAAGTAGTTGTGTTGAAGTGATAGTTCAAGTTCTGTGAAACAAATTGTTCTATATTCTAAATTGATTTGAGAAAGAGGTTGAGTGTTTGTGAGTGTGAAACATATTGAGTCTCTAATAATTCTCTATATGTTTTTGTGGTAAAAAGAGATATTGAAAGTGATTGAGCATTGTGGTGAATGTGAAGCATATTGAGTCTCTAACAATTCTCTTTATGTTTCTATGATATTGGACAAGTTCTAGTGAGGACTTGTTGAGCAGATTTGAGGTAAGTTTTTGAGAAGACTTGTGGATAGATTTGTGTGAGCTTTTGTGGAAGCTTACAATATAGATTTGAGGATAGATATTATTGAGCATATTGGGTAAGTCTTTGAGAAGACTTGTGGATAGATTGGTGTGAGCTTTTGTGGAAGCTTACAATACATATTTGAGGATAGAGATTGAGGATATATTTGAGGATAGAGTTTGGTGTAGATTTGAGGATAGGTTTGTGCTAGACTAGAGATAGAGATTGAGCAGATTTGTACTAGATCGAAGGATTGTGTTTAGTGTAGATTTGAGATAGAGTTGAGAGTAAGCTTTGGAGGTGATAGAGTATAGAGGATGATAGTCTCTAGTGGATAGAGATCCATTAGCTAGGGTAGTGAGGATAGGTCTTTTGAGTGGGGATATGAGTCTTTAGTGGATAGAGATCCATTAGCTAGTGTAGTGGAGGTAGTAATTCTTCTAGAAGATCATCGACTAGAGCTAGAGGAGAAAGGAGTTCTCCTATGGATAGAGATCCATGAACTTGATTAGGGGATTGGTGTCTCCTTTGGATAGAGGTCCATAAACATTGTAATAGGGAAAGGATTCCCAAGAGAATTTATTTGAGAAAATTTTATAAGGAATATTTTCTCCGTGGAGTAGCCCACATTGGGTGAACCACGTTAAATCATGTCTCTCATGTGTGTGATGCTTTGTGTGATGTTTACTACTTTAATATTGTTGATGTTATCATTTGGATTGAAAAGCAAAAAGTTTTATCTTATACTGTTCACCCCCCTCTCAGTATAAGCACATGTTCTTCAATTGGTATCAGAGTGGGTCTCTCCATGAAAAGACTAACAACTTGGAGGAGGATCCATCAACAACACACATGACTTCAAAAAATGAAGAAGAGACCATGTTTGATATAAAAGAGGAATTCTTTACTACTCTTAGAAAGTTGGAAAGAATTAGAGAGAAGAACTCAAGCTTGAAGGAACAAATTCAAGAGGATGAAGAAGCAAGGATGGAACTTCTACAAAGTCTCACAGAACTCAAGATAAAGGTAGAAGAGGGAAAGAAAATTGAGCAGGATATGATAGATCTATTAAGAGCAAGAGAAACAGAATGTGAAATATTGGAAGCAAAAATTGTTTATCTAAGGAATGAAGTTGAAAGGACCAAGGTACTACAAGATATAGAGTATGAGAAATAGAAAGAGGAGTCAAGTCTTCAAGAAGCGGAAACTTCAAACAAAGATAGGCAAGCAAAGGATACTTCAAAAGGAAAAGACATCAGAAAGGAAGAAAGCAAAGAAGAACCTTGGATGAGAGTTAATCACAAAAGGAGAAGCACTCAACCACAATCTCAAAGGCATCCAAATAGGTTACATAATTTCTTCCATGGTCATTGTTTCTCTTGTAACAAATATGGTCATAGAGTTGTACATTGTATTGGTCATGCAAGAAACAATGTCAATAGAAATTTCAATTCTTTTGCACCTCTTATGGATAATGATATTATATGTTACAAATGCAATAATTTTGGGCACAAGGCTAGATGGTGTAAAATGATACTTCCTGAGTCTAGTAAAAGAAAAACAATTTCAACAACTAGGAAAGAGGAAAGGGGAAATGTAAAGGCTAGATCAATGTTAGTTCAAACAACCCTTCATGCTCATGATAAATAAGAACAATGGTATCTTGATAGTGGTTGCTCTAGACACATGATAGGAGACAAAGACAAATTCATTGTACTAAAAGAAACCAATAGAGGATCAGTAAGTTTTGGTGATAATGGATCAACAAAGATTGGTGGAAGAGGAACTCTGAGTTTAGATAATGGGAAAACAAGAACAAAAAATGTGCTATATGTCAAAGGGTTAAAACATAATCTGCTAAGTGTAAGTCAACTTTGTGATCAAGGTCATATGGTTACATTTCACCCAGATAGGTGTGAGATAAGAAAATCATAAACTGGAAAAGTCATTGCAAATGCAAGAAGAACTCCAAACAATCTATACATGCTTAGTGAGATCAAAGGGGAAAAGTGCTTTCTATCACAAGAAGATGAGAGTTGGTTGTGGCATAGAATATTGGGTCATTTAAATTTTGACAACATAGTCAACATAAGCAATAAGCAAGTTGTCAGAGATTTACCCAAGCTAAAAAGGCCACAAAACACAATTTGTGCACCTTGTCAACATGGAAAGCAAACTAGAACAAGCTTTAAGTCAAAGGGATATATGTCATCTGAGCCATTAATTCTAATACATACTGATCTATGTGGTCCTACCAGAACACAGAGTATTCAGGGTGAGAGTTACTTCATATTGTTTATAGATGATTACTCCATAATGGTTTGGGTAGCTTTCCTGAAAGAGAAGTCAGAGGTATTTGAAAAATTCAAAGCATTTAAGGAACTAGTTGAAAATGAAACTAACAAGAGGATTAAGTGTTTGAGATCTGATAGAGGAGGAGAATTTACCTCAAATGAATTTTTAGATTTTTGTGAACAACATGGAATCAAGAGAGAATACTCAACCGCAAGAACTCCTCAACAAAATGGAGTAGTTGAAAGGAAAAATAGAACCATTGAGAATATGGCTAGAGCTATGTTAAATGAGTCCAAAATTTTAGATGGATTTTGGAGGGAAGCAGTCAACACAATAGTATATATAATCACTAGGGCTCAAATGAGGGTAAATCATCACAAGACTCCATATGAGCTTTGGAAAGGAAGACCGACCACTGTAAAACACTTCAAGGTTTTTGGAAGCAAGTGCTATATAAGATGAGAAGAGCAAAACTTAGGCAAGTTTGATCCAAGATGTGATGAGGGAATTTTTCTTGGTTATTCCACTAAGAGTAAAGCTTATAGATGCTTCAACAAGAGAACACACACTATTGTGGAAAGTATAAATGTAACAATTGATGAGAAGATAGATTCAAGAGAACCAGTTCAACAAATCGTGTATCAGGAAGATGGGAGTTGTCAAGAAGAGTTTCATGAGGAATCATATGATGAAGAAGAAGAAACACAAAGACTTCTTCCTAAAACTCCATCCAGGTATGTACAGAAGCATCATCCAAAAGATCTAATCATTGGGAATCCAGATGAAAGATAGACAAGGAGAAGGATAATAACACCATCTCAACAAGCAAATTTTTCTTTGCTATCTAAGATTGAGCCAAAGGATTTCAATCAGGCAAGTGAAGATGAGTTTTGGATTAAGGCAATGGATGAGGAATTAGATCAGATAGAGAAAAGCAAGACTTGGGAACTTGTTCCATGACCAAAGGACAAAAATGTGATCGACACAAAATGGGTATTCAAAAACAAGTTAAATGAATATGGACAGGTAGTCAGAAATAAAGCAAGGTTAGTATGCAAAGGTTATGCACAAGTAGAGGGAATTGAATTTGATGAGACATTTTCTCCAGTTGCATGACTTGAAGCCATAAGAATGTTCTTAGCCTTCTCAAGTTTTAAAAACTTCAAGGTATATCAGATGGATGTTAAGTCAACATTTCTAAATGGTGTTCTAGAAGAAGAAGTCTATATTGAACAACCATAGGGATTCATATTAACAGATAAACTAGATCATGTATGCAGATTGAAAAAGGCACTGTATGGTCTAAAGCAGGCTCCTAGAGCATGGTACTCAAGATTGGATAAGTATCTTCAGGAATAGGGATTCAGAAAAGGAATAGCGGACAACAACTTATACATCAAAAATGAAGGGAATAATCTACTAATTGTGGTTGTTTATGTTGATGACATCATTTTTGGGGGAAACAATGATAAGATGTGTAAAGAATTTGTAAAGAACATGCAGAATGAATTTGAGATGTCTATGCTTGGTGAGTTGTCCTTCTTTCTTGGACTTCAGATTTCACAATCAGAGAAAGGAGTATTTCTCTCACAAACCAAGTATATAAAAGAGATGCTAAAGAAATTCAGGTTAGAAGATTGCAAACCAGTAAGTACCCCCATGGTTACAGGATGCAAGTTAAGTAAGGATGATGAATCTCTAGAGGTAGATCAGAGATTATACAGATCTATGATTGGCAGCTTGTTGTATGTTACAACTACAAGACCAGACATAGTGCAGTCAGTGGGATTAGTGGTAAGGTTTCAGGTAGCACCTAAGGAAACACATGTGGCAGTAGTAAAGAGAATTCTCAGGTATCTAAAAGGGACTATGGATTTTGGGCTCTGGTATCCCAAAAGTGATAGTTTCACACTCACAACGTATACAGATGCAGATTGGGCTGGCAACATTGATGATAGAAAAAGCACAAGTGGAGGAGCATTCTTTCTTGGAGACTATTTAGTCTCTTGGCTAAGTAAGAAGCAAGCTTCAGTATCCTTATCTATAACAAAAGTAGAATATATTGCAGCAGTAGCTAGTTGTACACAGGTATTATGGATGAAGCGAACTCTAGAAGACTTCAAGATAAAACATGATCATCCTATTCCCATATTATGTGATAATACAAGTGCTATAAGTATCTCAAAGAATCCAGTGATGCACTCCAGGACAAAGCACATTCTGATCAAGTATCATTTTCTGAGAGAACAGGTGATAGATAAATAAGTCAGGTTGGAATATGTTACTACAAAGGAGCAGATAGCAGATATTTTCACTAAGCCACTTTCGAAGGAAACCTTTGAGTATCTTCGAGAAAAACTGGGAGTAATACTCCCACCCTAGAATTAACCACCTCAAGAGGAGGTGGGGGAGGGGCTAAGCTAAGAGACTCATTCTTAGCCCCGAGCCCCAAAGGTGACCCTTTGCCATTGATGTCAAAGGGGGAGAGATTTGAGTAAAGGGGAGAGATTTGATTTAAGAAGAGAGCATTGAGTCAGGGGGAGCAGTTTCCCAGGGGAGAAGGACAAAAATGTTAAGGAAATTTGAAAAGATAATTGGGTTGCCATCAATGACAAAGGGGGATATTGTTGGACATTTTGAGTAGATGAGTTGTCATTGATGTCAAGAGTGAATGGTCATTGATGTCAGTTTCAGTGAGCAGTGCAAAGGGAAGTAGTTCCGTAATCAGTGCAAAAAGAAGAGTCCGCCTTCAGTTGGTCAAGATCCAGTTCTAGGTAGTCAGATGTGGTCCAAAGTGCAAAGAAGAGGCCCAAGAAAATAATATTATAATATTTTATTATAATATTAAAAAGGAAATTTAAATTAATTATAAATTAATTAATATAATTTTATTATAAATTAATTTATTAATTAATTTAATTAACTTTCAAAAGTTATTTAAGTTAATTATAATTTAATTTTTAATTTAATTATAAATTAATTTATATTAATTTAATAAACCCTAAAGAGGGTTATAAGGTTAAAATAAAATTCGAATTTCAAATTCGATTCAAGCATCGACATTTATGGCATAAGAGACATCGTGTATAAATAATGGCAAAGACCTTTGCCTTACCTCCCAATGCTATCGATCGAATCTCCTATGCTCCATTGAATTCGTGCACAAAAAGAGAAAAAAGATATTCCATGTTTTTCAAGAGTCTCTCACGGTGAAGGAATAAATTGAAGGGAGCGCAAATACTTAGCACCAAAGGCACTGGTAGCATAGTTGGCATCGACGAAAGTGCTAGGGTGTGTGGCAAGCAAGGCGTGTAGGTTCAAATCCCTTCGGGTTTGTTTTTGGCAAAGAAGAGAGGGCACATATTTTGAGCAAGCATCAAACAAGGGGTTAAAGGGAGGCTTGCGCCTTCCCTTCCCCGTGGGAGCGCTTAGCCCACGTGGTGGGCTAGCACCTTGATAAGGCGCTCGACGGAGAGGTCTCATGTTCGAAACCCACCAAGGCCTTTTTGGTTGTGACAAAGGTATGCATTGATGTCATTTGTGTTGGTCACTTAATTTCGGATGTGCTAAGGTTGAAAGAAAATAAAAATATTTTTATGTGCCTAAGGTTGAAAAATAAAAATGTTTTGATGGTTTATGAAGTTTAATTTTTGCCTAAATTAATTTGGTTATTAAGTGTTTTGAGGGAGATAAAAGGGTAGGCAAATATTATTTTTGAAAGGTTAATTTTTGGAGATTGATTAATTAAAGTTGGAGATTATAAGGAGCAATTGAGTAATTATTTTTATGTGTGATTTGATGATTTCTAATTTCAAGAAGGAGTAATAAGGTGTATTTGAGATTGATTATTTTTGTAATTGAGAAATATTTTGAAAGAGTGTTAGTGTGAAATTTTGTCATCTAACCATTGAAATTGGCAAAGAAGAAAATTGTGATTGAGACAGGTTTTGAAGGGCACTTCTACATCAAACAAAAGGTATGGGCACATCTTCCTAGTGAGTGATTGTTGAATGTTGTGAATGCTAAGTTGGAGTGAAAAGGATTTTTTGGAATAAGAGTTGTTGATAAATTGTTTGATGAGTTGTTGAGTTGATTGTTGAGGGGAATAAGAGTTGTTGATAAAATATTGTTTGATAAGCATTGTTGTTGAAGTGATTGGTTGAGTGAAGAACTTGAACTAGGGTTTGCAAATATCATGAGTATCATTGTTATGTGAGATTGTTTGAGTGAGTGTTCATATGCTTGGACTAGGGTTTGTGAGCAAGGATTATTTCATTGAGTGATTGGTTGAGTAGAGTTGTGATTGAGCCTAGTTAAGTAGATGTGTTGAAGTGATAGTTCAAGTTCTGTGAAACAAATTGTTCTATATTCTAAATTGATTTGAGAAAGAGGTTGAGTGTTTGTGAATGTGAAACATATTGAGTCTCTAACAATTCTCTATATGTTTCTATGAGATTGGACAAGTTCTAGTGAGGACTTGTTGAGCAGATTTGAGGTAAGTCTTAGAGAAGACTTGTGGATAGATTTGTGTGAGCTTTTGTGGAAGCTTACAATACAGATTTGAGGATAGATATTGTTGAGCAGATTGAGGCAAGTCTTTGAGAAGACTTGTGGATAGATTGGTGTGAGCTTTTGTGGAAGCTTACAATACAGATTTGAGGATAGAGATTGAGGATAGATTTGAGGATAGAGTTTGGTGCATATTTGAGGACAGGTTTGTGCCAGACCAGAGACAGAGATTGAGCAGATTTGTACTAGACCGAAGGACTGTGTTTAGTGCAGATTTGAGATAGAGCTAAGAGTAAGCTTTGGAGGTGGTAGAGTATAGAGGATGATAGTCTCTAGTGGATAGAGATCCATTAGCCAGGGTAGTGAGGACAGGTCTTCTGAGTGGGGACAGGAGTCTTCAGTGGATAGAGATCCATTAGCCAGTGCAGTGGAGGAAGTAGTTCTTCTAGAAGATCACCAGCCAGAGATAAGGAGAAAGGAGTTCTCCTATGGATAGAGATCCATGAACTTGATTAGGGGATTGGTGTCTCCTTTGGACAGAGGTCCATAAACATTGTAATAGGGAAAGGATTCCCAAGAGAATTTATTTGAGAAAAGTTTATAAGGAATATTTTCTCCGTGGAGTAGCCCACATTGGGTGAACCACGTTAAATCATGTCTCTCATGTGTGTGATGCTTTGTGTGATGTTTACTACTTTAATATTGTTGATGTTATCATTTGGATTGAAAAGCAAAAAGTTTTATCTTATACTGTTCACCCCCCTCTCAGTATAAGCACATGTTCTACAGGTGCCCTTCTGATTCCATGTAGAACCATAATATTGCTACCTTGAGCCATACCTCCAAGATTGTTGCCTCTCTTGGTGGTGTGGATGGTGATATGGTGTAAACTTAACTTGATGATATACCTTCTTTGACTCTTAAAAATTTGGCTCCAGTATTTTAAATTCTTCTACACATCGCTCTTTCATATTTCATTCATTTGGTGTGTCTTTATTCTCTTCTATCAATTCTTCCTTGGACTCTACTATTTTTATTTCCATGGCTTTAGTTGTTGTTTCTTATTTCATACACTTTGTTGCTTCTACCCTAGAATTATTTGTAGCTAGTACCTTCATTGATTCCATTTTAGGTTCTTTTATTTATTCTGCAATGTGTTTTTCTGCAACCGTTTTTTATTTTTCCTTGGATACTTATTCCTTAAGTTGGGAAATATATTGCAATGGTATCTTCTTTTTCTTGTGCCATAACTTCATAAAATTATTTTTTAGATTTATGTTAACAATTCCCAAGGAGTCTAACCAAGGATAACCAAGAACAATATCCTTATCATCCATCTCCAAAGCATGAAAGTATGAATGTAATACATATTTATTCATGGTAAGCTTCAAATCTTCAAAATTATGAACATGCTCACCCTCTAGTTGTATGTCCATAATTTTTGTTGCTTGAACTTGAAATTTCTTAGCCAAATCAATATTAATAAAATTATATCTGCTAGTAGGGTCAATGGAAACAATAACTTGTTCCTTTTGAATACTTTCGTGAACCTGCAAAATAGAACTTTTAGCTGAATTTAATTTTTTTTTATTTAGCTCTTACTTTTGTGAATTCAAAGATGTACCTTATGTATTACTCTCATTATGTTCCCTGATATTTTCCTCTTTTTCATCCTTGAGTAATTTTATTTTATTTTCAGTCTTTTTTCTGTTTCTTTAGAAATTCCTGCTCTCTTTTAAGTTCCTATTGTTGTTTTTGAAGAATGTTTATTTTTTCTTCATATCCTTTGATGGTGACCTTCAAGCTAGATATCTTTTAATATGGGTCCCATCTACTCAAGAATGCATGCTGCATTATTTCTCAAGTTAGTTCATATTTATGGCACGAGGGATTCTACAATACTAATAAAGAGCTTCACCTTGAAGATAACAAGAAAGCATACATTTCCAAAGAGGATTATGATAAAATAAGGATTTAAAATTTTACCATCAAATCCCTAATATCAATATCATATTCTCTATAAATATTTTGGAGTACCATTGTTCATGCCCGATATTTGTGCTATTGGTGCCAAAATAACTTGGTTGATTTTAAGTTTTAAAAATTGTTCAACAGTTACTTTTTTTTTTTTTTTAAATAAAGGGGTAAAAATTTATTGATAAAAATTTTGGATTACAAAGTACAGTTGAGCCCCCACCCAGGACTCAAATAAGCAACAAGATAGGCTAAATCACCAGACAAGGTCAACTCCCAAAGAAAACCAAAAAAAAAAACAAACCACATTAAGTCTGAACATCCTTATGGATCAACTCCCGTAGGTGTTGAGAATCCCCAGACAGGAGACTCTCCCAGTTATCAATACTCTGAGTATCCAATAGCTCAAAATCCCTTTTTGCGAGGTAATCAGAAACCCCATTCCATTCCCTTGGAATGTGCACAAAGGATATAAATTCGAACTCTTCACTCATTCTGAGAATTTGAATGGTCACAGAGGCCAACTACCAATTAACATCCTCCACTCTTTTGTTGTTTAAAATATTAACCAAAATTTGAGATTCAGACTCGTAAAGAATCCTACACCAGCCAAGAGAAAACCCCCTTTGCAAGGCCTCAAGTATCACCAGAGCTTCCATAATATTGTTGGAGTGAACACCTTTATAAATGGAAAAGAAAAAACTGACCACACCAGCAGAATCTCTCCCAAAACCACCAATTCCGGCATGTCCAGGATTGCCCCTGGACGACCCATCAGTATTAATTTTTAAAACTCCTCTAGGGGGCGGTCTCCATCTACCCTCTCTCCTAACCTTCTTGCTAAGCCGAGGAATCCTACTAGGGCTAGAAGAATTCACACCAACCCCAAACAAACCAAGGGCCTGTCATACCTTCTCCTCCCTAGAGTCAAAATGAGGGTCCACATCACATTTACTATGGATAGTTTCTTGAACCATACACAGGATCCTTTGCCATATCTCATGGAAGCACCAAATGACTTCCCTAAAAAATGCACCAGTTTTGTTCAAGCCAAATCTGCCAGATGATGCAAGAAGGGCCCAAATTCCAAGCCACTTGGAGGAAGGGGTCATTGGTCAGAGGTCTTCTCATGACTACTCCAAAACTCCACCAGGGAGAGCACATGAAAACAAGGATGGTTCCAGGAACTCCACCAACAATGCCAAATGTCTCTGGCAAGGGAGCATTGGAAAAATAAATGAGAAGAGTCATCCTCATTCTTACCACAAAGGACACATAAAGAGGGACCCTGAAATCCCCTCTTCCTCAAGTTATCCCAAGTGAGGCATTTATTATGAGCTACCAGCCAGAGAAAAAAGTTACATTTCGACCAAGCAAATCTATTCCACACCTTTTTCCACCATGTGACAGGGAGACTCCCGAACTTTTGCTTATCAAGAACTTGATAACCATAGGCTATAGAGTAGGTTCCCTTGGGATTAGGGTTCCAAGCCAGAATGTCTTTATCCCTCAATGAAGAATAGTACCTCCCTACAAGAATAAGAGCAAGCACATCTCTATCCTCTGCCAATCCCCCTTGGGGCCATTCCTATGGATCTTTCCATCTTGTACATCTCCATATTTCCAAAATACTTGGATTTTTTAAAGTCCTCCACATGATACCAGCCCGCTTCCAAGAAACAAATGCTTAGGGAATGTAACTTGGGATATTGAGTCAAGATAGGAGGGTGGCCATCCCAAGAATCCTCCCAAAAAATAACATCTGATCCCCGATTGCAAATCCAGAACAAACCCCGCTTAATTAAATTAGCTCCTCTTTCGTAGTGTCCCGTATAACAGAACCTTTCCCAACCAAACTTGCTCTAGGGATATCTACCTCAAAAATACCTCTCAAGTATTTATAAGATAATATTTTAGCCCAAATCTGATCTTGAGAGGTACACCATCTCCAATAAAGTTTCGCAGCCAAAGCCTGCCTAGAAAGAGTTGCCTGTCGCAACCCAAGGTCTCCCTATTGAACTGGACTACAAATGGAATCCCATCTAACCAAACTCCATTTAGATTGATCAAGTTTTCCAGACCACAAAAACTGTCTTGACAGAGCATCCATGTCCTTGATGAAACAAGGAGCTGTTTGCACAAAACATTTGTAAATGGGTAAAGCTTGAATAACATATTTTAAAAGCAATACTCTACCTGCAAAGGATAGCCATCTGACAGTCCAGTGATTTACCTTCCTTCTAAACTTATCAATTATAGACTGCCAAGAAGATCTAGGCAGAGGATGAGATGAAATCGGGATCCCAAGATAAATGAAGGGGGGAGTCCCAACCTGGAATCTTAGAATGCAAGCAATCCTGGCTTGAATAAGAGGGGGGGTATTGAAGAAGAAAATAAAGGACTTGTCCTCATTAATCACCTCGTCCGGAAGCACCAAGATATATGTCAAGATATCGTCTAATGTTTCCAGCTTCCTTGATAGTGGCAACTCCCAACAAAGCAGTATCATCAACAAATTGAAGGTGGGAAAGAGGTGGCAAACTATTATCCCACTTCCACCCCTGAATGAGACCATGCCTAACCTAAGACTTGAGTAATTTTCCCAACCCTTCTGCCATAATGATAAACAAATAAGGAGATAGAGGATCTCCTTGCCTCAATCCCCTTGAGGCCTCAAACAACTCCGTTGTCTCGTTATTAACAAGAACAGAGAATGAGGAAGAAGAAATATAGCTCATCACCCATCTAATCCATTCCTCCTCAAAGCCAAAAGTAGAAAGAACTTTTTGAAGAAAGGACCATCTAACTTTGTCATAGGCTTTTGCCATGTCCAACTTAATGAACATAGTTTTCTCCTTAGAAGTTTCCATTGAGTGAATAGCTTCTATAGCAATAACAACCCCATCCATGATTTGTCGGCTAGCAACAAACCCACCTTGCTCCTCAGAGATGATTTTGCTCAACCATATCTTTAGCCTCTCAACAATAATTTTTGTGATGATCTTATATACAACATTACAGAGAGCAATAGGCCTAAACATATCCAAGGAATTCACTCCCTCTTTCTTGGGAATAAGCACCACAAAGGTAGCATTTAGGGCCCTTAGCATCTGTTTGTTCTTTTGGGACTCACAAAACACTTACAAAAGGTCAAATTTGATTAACTCCCAAAACTCTTGATAAAAATCAATCGATAATCCATCCAGACCCGGGGCTTTCCCCTTTTTCATCTTGAATACAACACTTTTCAGCTCCTCAAGGGAAATTGGATCCATCAAGTGCTCATTCATCTCTCTAGAAACAATCGAGGGAATACAGTTTAGAATAAGTTTTTCTTCCTCATCATCTAAGAGGGCATCCTCCTTGAAGAGAGAGGAAAAATACCTCTTAGTCTCTTCTGAAATATCCCCGAAAGAAGAAAGCAAGGCACCCTGAGAATTAACAAGAGAGGTAATCGAGTTACCATTACGACGAGCCTTAACAGAGTTATAAAAGAAGGTTGTGATCCTATCCCCTTCCTGAAGCCAATCTACTCGAGCTTTTTGTTTCCAAAAAAATTCTTCCCTCAGTTCCCATTCGACAAGGTCTTTTACTGCCTCAGATTCCTCAAAAAGAAGCTCCTCTGTGAGTCCCTGATCTCTAATCTTCCTTGAGGCTTCTTCCACCCTCCTAAGAGCTGCCATCTTAGCCAAGGAAAGGTTCCCAAAATTTAGTCTATTCCATCTCTTCAATTTATGCTTAACAAATTGAAGCCGCTTCATAAAGGAGTACATAGCGGTGCCATGAGGAGGTTTGCCATTAGTCCACCAGCCTCGCATGAAATCATGAAGCTTAGGATATCGTAGCCACATAAGTTGAAACTTAAATGAGGGATTCTTTTTTAGCCCTAACTCCAGAGCAGAGAGTTTGATAGGCCAATGATCAGATCCTCTACCCTCCAGAATCATAGAACTAGCGCTTCTATTATTGCCAATCCAAAAACTAGAGATCAAAAACCTATCCAGTCTCTCTGAAATGGAATATTCCCCACATATTCTATTATGCCAGGTAAATATCCCATTATCCGGCTTGATGTCAACCAAGTTCAAGGCCCGGATATGAGCATTGAAGACAGAAGAAAAAGGCTCAATACGATCAATCCCACCATGTTTTTCCTCCAGAAAAGTGATAGAATTGAAGTCTCCAGCCAAAATCCATGGGTACAGGGGAGCCAGACTTCTCACAAAGCCAATGTGCTCCCATAAATTCACTTTACCATTGTAATCAATAGGAGCATACACGTTTGTAAGTAGGATATCATCGAAATAGACCACCTGCTGGAAATCCAGGTAAGAGGAGAGATCTTAACTGGATCCCATAAACAAGCAAGGCCACCAGCATATCCAAATGCACCAATACACTGACATTGCCCCTTTCTCCACAACTTGGGAGCAATATTGAACAAACTATCAATAGCTAATTTAGTCTCCTGAATAAAAACCACATTCGGAGAATGAACACGAATCAAATCACGAACAAATTTTTGTCTAGGGATGCTGTTCAACCCCCTTACATTCCATGAAAGTATAATCATTTTTGGGGGTTATAAAAATGGGAGTCCAATGTTCTCACCAAACCTGAATCTACCAAAGTCTCCCCCATTAACTTAATTTTATCCTGGTCTTTCTTCCGACCCACCTTCATATTCTTATATGAAGCATTTTTTTTAATTATTTTATGCTGCAATACCAGCACCGTAGGAGTTTTACAGTCTATGGATGACTGCATCAGTGCACTGGTAGGAGAGGGCATATCTAAATCTATGCCATTTTCTAAGATAACTTAACTTCCAGGGCTAGGGCCAACCATATTACCTATACTCAAAACCAAAGCCTTCTGTTCTTCATTTAAACACCCTATATCTGGTTCCCTTGGTTCCACCTCATGAAGAGACAACTGATTTGGTCCTGTTATATCTATAACAGGTAGCGATGTTTCAGGTATCTCCACGCACTGATCAAGATCCTCTAGAATTTCAAAACGGTTGAGCTGAGCATCTGGCTGGTTATTCTTAATGTTTATTTTTGCCTTTCTTCCTTTGTTTTGAGGTTTTATCGTAACAAAGCCTTCCTTATCCTGATCCCCCTCCTTTATCGGGGCTTTTCCTTTATCCATATTTTGTACAGCTCGAGAGGGCCCAGGATTTGAAGCCACAAGCAGGACAAACTTAGGGCATTTTCTTTGTAAGTGGCCATATTCATGGCAAATCTGGCAACGAAATGGAAGAGCTTCATAGTCAAGTTTTTGAACCCATTTGGTTGATCCGAATCGTATTTCAATAGAATCCGGAATAGGATTGTTTAAATCAATTTCAACACAGATACAGGCAACAGAGATTACCTTTTTATCCAGCATCTATCGTGACGGCCCAACCAGCTTCCCAAGTAGAAGGGCAATCATATGCAAGATGTTATTTCTCCAAAATTCTAATGGGAGCCACGAAAGCTGAACCCACACCGGAACCCGTGACGGTCGCTCCTCTGATGGGTTGAAATCCACATGCTAGGGTTTAAGAAAGAGTCCCGCTTGGTTACAAAAATAGGGACCTCCTTCAAATGCTTTGTTACAATCCGCAAGACAAGAAAAAACCACCATAAAATAGCTGTTTGCACTCAGCATCACCTCCACATCACCTTCAGGGTTCCAAGTCTTCCTAACCCAAGCCTCCACAAAGGGAAGAGAAATTCGGATGCCCATAAATTTACCAATAAGCGCATGTTTGGTTAACTACTCTACAGCTTCTGGCACCGAGTCTGGTTCAACCACTAGAATCGGCCTGGCTTCACATCATTCCAAACATCCATTGTTATTTAACAAGCGATTCCTGGCATGCAATGGGAAATCCTATTCCTTCCAATAATTTTTAAAAGAAATACCAGCCCTAGAATGCATGCTCTGTGACGGACTTGATGCCATCACTACATTCCTCCAGTTGTTCATACCTCCTCCAAAAACTGCTGCCATCCCCGCAGAGCCCACCAGATAGGTCTAAAAAAAAATTCCAGCAAAGCAGCTTTCCTCATCAAACCCTAGTAGAGCTCAAAAAAATCATCCACAAGCCATTGCAAACCCCCAATTAAACCTTTAAAAATAAAACTAATTTATAGTGGAAAACACCCCTTTCGAGGTGCCACTTTCAACAGTTTGGGCATAGGAGAAATGGAGCCTTGTCGGCCTTTACCAGCACATAGGACATTCCTAACTATACCATATATCTGCAGGATGGAGACAAGGGGAATGGAACCTGGGTCGGCCTCTACCAGCACCCAGGGCATTTACCACTGCACCACAACAAGCAGATGTTCAATAGTCACTTTGCTGTTTCTTAATGGTCGATTTAATTTAAAAAATGTATTTTCACAATGTGCAATTGTTAGCAATGAGTATTAGCTTAAGGTTCGTGCCAAGTGGTATCAGAGCCAATGATCTGACAGAGCTCAAACTTTTTTTAATTCTATAAGCAACTCATTATTCATAGTTTGGGACAACATTAGAAGTACAAAATTTTATTTAAATTAGTCTTTTCCAATTACTATTACTTCATCAAAATTGGCCATATTTGTGATGCACAATTTTATTTTCAATCTAGATAGCATTACTCTCGTGGTTAACAGTTCATCCGCAAAAATATTATTTGAAATTGAATCTCAGTTTTGCATGTTATGTAGGAAGCTGAATCAACAAGTGATTTTCGTATTGTAACATTCATAGTACATTTATAAATATTCATTTAAATTAAATCTTAGTTTCACATGCTACATAGAAAGACGAATAAGCAAGTGATTTTGTATTGTACCATTTGTAGTGCATTTGTATATATTTATTGAAATCAAATCTCAATTTCATGTGCTACGTAGAATGCCAAATTAGTAGGTGATTTACGCATTATAACATTCGTAGTATATTTTTGCTAGCATCCTGTACCTTCTAAAAAAGCATAGGAAGCTTCTTATTTGTAGGTAGTGGATAGTAAGAAAAAATAAAGGTCTTATAAAGCCCTAGTAAAATAGGCATTCGAAGAATATTCAATAGTCGTCCACGTGGAGGAGGTCAAACATTGTTGTACATTGAAGGAATGCCATCGAAGGAGAAAGGTTATACACCGCCATCCAAGTGAGAATATTCATGACTGTTTAATTATTTCTATATTCTTCTACATGGCATTTGCAACATCATTGAAAAGTAATAAAATTTAACCTTACCGTTAACCTCTACGTGGCGTTCATAGAAAGTAGGCTCAATGTTTGCAGAAGGAACATACGATTGGCATTCTTGGTATATTTAACATCGATGGAGAACCTAACAATAAAGACAATTTAGTGAAGGATCTCCCGATGTGTTTGATCATGAATCCGTACGATTAGCATTACAACAAGCTTTGAGTGTTAAATATCGTAAATCCATATGATTGGGATTTCATGAAATTTCACGTGCAAATTGATGATTCACAAAGCTTTCTAGATCATGTTAAATTGGTTATATTTATTAAACCTCTCAACATAGGTAAATTATAACATGAAATATGTAATATACCTACAAGCTACGATTAAGTTATCTGATGCTATAACGATGCTTGTGACGAAAAAACAAGATTTTTTTGCTACTTGTTGAGAAGTGTTTCACTCAATGAAATTAGCTTAATGGATTTAAGGAAACCTTGGTGCACTTCTAGAATCAGCTCATGACCAGCATGGTGTGAATATAGGTTCATAACTGACGTAAAAAACCAAAAACAATGGTTCACCCACAATATAATTATCCACAATAACAATCTACAAATGAGAGATATAGATAATACCCTTAAGGTAGGGAAACACCAATAATAATCCTTAAGGAATGAATAACTCCATAAGATCTCCCAATATGAGAGTGCCACTTAAGGAGGGCTAAGTCCCATAAGCCACTTCATCGGCAAAGACGTTTACATATGATTTATATATCTTCGATGATCCTTCTTACAATGACCAATATCTTCCTTATATATCTTATTTCTAATTCTACTTTGAGGAGTCGACTATTAATATAATATTATATTATAAAATAATATAATATTATAATATAATCAACTTTAGCCTTAATACCATATAATAATATATCCCCAAATATATATTCCTAGGTACCCTATCATGCCATCCTCCTTACAAATTTTTTTTCCTCAAAACATAGGAAGAAGACAGGTAATAATATTTGCTAAGCAATGTTAGCAACTAGTACTAATATTAATCATTCAACCATCCAAGTGAAACATGTTGATTTTGATATACTATTTTGTTACTTGAGTATCCAAACCTACTTTGTTGGCTCCACGCTTCTGCTGCTGGATGTTGATAACTTGAATGATAGTTACCCTTGTTCCTTTATGCCAATGAACCAATCTTAAGATCAATATTACTATGTTTTCTCTTCCAAATAATACCATATTTTATGCCCTTCTGATTCCATATAGAACCATAATATTGCTACCATGAGCCATGCCTCCAAGATTGTTGTCTCTCTTGGTGGTGTGGATGGTGATATGGTGTAAACTTAACTTGATGTTCTACCTTCTTTGACTCTTCAACATTTGGCTCTAGTGTTTTAAATTCTTCTACACATTGCTCTTTCATATTCCCTTCATTTGGTGTGTCCTTATGCTCTTCTATCAATTCTTCCTTGGAATCTACTATTGTTATTTCCATGGCTTCAGTTGTTGCTTATTTCATAGACTCTGTTGCTTCTACCCTGGACTTAGTTTTGGCTACTACCATCATTGATTCCATTTCAGGTTATTTTATTTATTCTGCAATGTGTTTTTCTACAATTGTTTCTTTTTTTTCCTTGGATCCTTGTTCCTTAAGCTGGGAAATATATTTCAATGTCATATTTTTTCTTGTGCCATAATTTCATAAATTTCTTTTGCACATTGATGTTAACAGTCCCCAAGGAGTCTAACAAAGGATAACCAAGAATTATATCCCTATCATCCATCTCCAAAGCATGAAAGTCTAAATATAATACATATTTATCCATGGTAAGATTCAAATATTCAAAATTCTGAACATGCTCACCCTCTAGTTGTATGACCTTCAATCTAGCTAGCTTTTTATATGGGTCTCATCTACTCAAGAATGCATGTTCATTATTTTCCAAGTTAGTTAATCTTTATGGACATGAGAAATTCTACAATACAAATAAAGAGCTTTGCCTTGAAGATAACAAGAAAGCATACATTTCCAAAGAGGATTATGATAAAATAAAAACTTAAAATTTTTCCACCAATCCCTAATATCAATATCATCTTCTCTAGAAATTTTTTGGAGTGCCATTGTTCATGCCCAATATTTGTATTAATGGTGCCAAAATAACTTGGTTGATTTTGAGTTTTAAAAATTGTTCAATGATCACTTTGCTATTTCTCAATGGTCGATTTATTTTAAAAAATGTGTTTTCACAATGTGCAATTATTAGCAATGAGTATCAAATTAAGGTTATTACCAAGTGGTATCGGAGCCAACGATCTTGTAGAGCTCATTTTTTTAATTCCATAAGAAAATCATTCACAGTTTGAGACAACATCAGAAGTGCAAAATTTCATTTAAATTAATCTTTTATAATTACTATTGCTTCGTCATAATTAGCCAGTTCCATGGTGCACAATTTTATTTTCAAGCCAGATAGCATTACTATCGTGGTTAATAGTTTACCCACAAAAATATTTTTTGAAACCAAATATTAGTTTCATGTGCTACATAGGAAGCCAAATCAGTAGGTGATTTCCATATTGTAACATTTGCAGTACATCTATAAATATTCATTGAAATTGAATCTTAGTTTTGCATGCTACGTTGAAAGCCGAATCAATAGGTGATTTTCGTATTGTAACATTCGTAGTACATTTTCAAATGTTCATTGAAACTGAATCTTAGTTTTGTGTGCTACATAAAAAGTCGAATAAGTAGGTGATTTATGCATTATAACATTCACAGTACATTTTCGCTGGCATCCCGCACCTTCTAGCAGAGCGTAGGCAACTTCTTATTCACAGGCGATGGCCAATATTGAGAAATCAATCAAATATTAATTTTTCATATAGTTAAGCGAATCAAATAAAATTCCATCACCAACTGCCACATAGTAGTTTGAAGATTCTCACAGTTATTTTATGCCAACACAATAGCGAATAAGCTTATACTCGAGAAGATCATTAGATTTTATTGGGTACTACAAACCATGCTATATTTAGGTGAAGCACAATTGGTTTGAGAGGCAAAAAGACCATTTCTATTGCGTACCATGATTTTTTGAGAGGCATTGGAAGCAATATTTTTAGGAATGTAGCTAAATAGGTGAGAGGTGTTGGAAGCAAAAATTTTGAGGAGCGTAGTTGAAAAAGTATAGAATCCATTGAAGCCTGTGATTGATGCTTTCCAAAAGAAGATGTTATAGAACTTTTACATCAGGTGACAAGCAATAATATTACTCACCATCCAAGCAATGCATAAATGAGCATCAAAAATAGCCATTGGATTCACTAAGGACCTAGCATATTGGGAATAACGTATCATTTTTTCTAGCATCATTAATAAATCATACAAAATAGACATTGGGATCAAAGTTTGGGGGTTCAAATGGCTAAGTGATAGTGAGGAAAAAAATGAAGGTCTTAAAAAGCCCTAGCAAAATAGGCATTCGAAGAATCTAAAACGGGTAGAAAATGACATTTGATAATTTAACACATAAACATAAATGATGCATTAAACAGAGAAATTGTATTCCATTGATATTAATGAGCATGTGTTACAAGAGGGTCTTGATGCCCTTTATCCATCTCTATTCCTAACAAGGTTACAATCAATATGATGTCTTCTTCTAGCATCCCTCAGTGTAGGTGGGCTTCGATGTATGCAGGCCACCATTGGGTTGTTGTTTGTTGGTGTTCCTTTCCTTCAAATCTATTGCATAACCTGAAAGAAACTTGCAAGAAAGGGTCAATATGTTGGGGGGCTTGCCTTAGTCAGGCCCCATATTTAGGAAGACAAAAATGACTGTAAAACTATAACAAAAACTAAAATGAAATATGCAGAAGATAATAACATGCTGAAATAGAGCTTACCTCCCAAATCTGGAGTGATTTGGGGCCTGCAGATGCAATTCGTGACCCGGGTCGCTAATTGGGGCCGGATTCGCAGGGCAGGCTACGAATTGAGTTGTGATGCTCTTCTGGTGAAATATCTTCGATGAATCGATCCTAAGGTAGCTAGGGTGCCTCTGTATGCTATCAAAATCCATTTGTATGCTTTGGGAATGGACTGTGTGCTATTGGCTTTCCATTTTTGTAGAGTAACAATACTTTGTTGAATTTGGGAATCAAACTTAATTAGGGGTTTAGGACCCATTATTTATAGGCAAATGCAAGGTGCAGGGGGGTTAGATAGACTAAACCTAGGTTTGATTCTGACTAGGGTTAGGTTAATAGATGCTATGTGGCAACATCTCATTCTAAGTAGGAAATATCCTATCCTCACACATGTGTGAGGAAGGATTAGTGCTAATCCTAATTAGGCCTTAAGCATGTTTAGGGGAGGATTAAAAGAAAACCCTAGGAAACCCTAAATTGGCACATGTGGGAGGATTTGATTAACACTAATTATGAATTAAGAGTTAATTAATCCAATTTTGCCCTAAAAAGGGGCTTAAGTGAAGTCAACATTAAATTAGAATTTGATAATTGACTTTTAATTGATTTTGCCAATTAATACCCCGTGGGGGTGTCAATTGAGTGTAAATGGGCTATGCATCACCTTGGGTTGTCGTCTGAAGGTATCTCGATGCATAAAATGTAGTTTTGAGGGCTTATTAGGGTTTTGGACCTGAAAGCCATTTGTGGAAGTCTACACGTTACTATGGTGAACTTATGGAAGTCTACGCATGTCTACGCATGTCTACGCATGTCTACGCATGTCTACGCATGACTACAATAGTCTACAATATCCTAGGGATGTCTAGAATCACCTATAGATATGCAGAAATAGCAATGTGTGACTTTTGGGTGTCTACATTTTGCCCCTTTTTGTACTATACTGTGTAGAACACAGTTTAATACAAAAATATGAAGGGTTTGTGTAGAAGGAAAAGGGATAGAAGGGGAATGGAATCCAATCAAAGGGTATGTAGCCACTCGAAGCGTGACCATACAAATCAATCGGGTATCCAGGGAAAAGAAGAGAAAGAATGGAATCTAATCGAAGGTATGTAGCCACTCGAAGCATGACCATACAACATCAATTGGATGTCCACAGGGGAAGAAGAGAGGAAGGAAAGAAGGAAAAGAGGAAAGAGATAAAAACAATGCTAGTAAGGGAAAATGAATGATTATGAATGCAATGATGTGATTTTGTTGAGTCCGTATGACATTTACGATGCCATACTAGTTGCTTGAGAATGACAACTTTTGACTACTTTGCTTTTACGACCAGATCAGCGTGGTCCAAAAGTATGATTAGGACAAAAGCCTAACTAAATATTTGTTGTTGATTGATTGATGAGAACATGGCGACAAGTGTCAAACCATTTGAGCTAGTTTAACATCTGGATCATCAACTCGTGACCATATCAGCGTGGTCGTGAAGTCCATTTCCAAATGTTGCACTAGGATTGATCAAACGTATCATCCATTGTGTACTCAATGTACATGAATGCTAGATTGACTTCTCCATAGTAATGCATAACTCTCTTGATGTAACCCATGTCTGTTTGGGATTGAGATTATAATCGTATGATAATCTTCAACAAAAAATTTTGTAGACAAATGCGCTAACCATGCTTTTGGATTTTCGATGTTGTGGTTGCATGCAAAGCTGACTTTGGATATGAATACCCCCTCAAACGAGGAATCAACAATGAGGTGAATGGAATGTGGTGAATTGATGATGCAACGATTGATAAAGATACCAATGCATGATGAATATGATTTCTTAGTATGAAAAGAAAAGAATGGGATCTAATCAAAGGTATGTAGCCGCTCAAAGCGTGACCATACAACATTGATTGGATAGCCAAGAAGGAGAAGGAAAAATAATGGGATCTAATCAAAGGTATGTAGCCGCTCGAAGCATGACCATACAAAATTGATTGGATAGCCAAGAAGGAGAAGGAAAAATAATGGGATCTAATCAAAGGTATGTAGCCGCTCGAAGCATGACCATACAACATTGACTGGATAGCCAAGAAGGAGAAGGAAAAATAATGGGATCTAATCAAAGGTATGTAGCCGCTCAAAGCGTGACCATACAACATTGACTGGATAGCCAAGAAGGAGAAGAGAAAAGAAGGGAAGGAGAAGAAGAGGAAAGAAATAAAAAGTAATGCTAATAAAATGAAATGGATGATTGCGAATGCAATGCTATGTTTTTGCTACGTCTGTATGACATTTACGATGCCATACTAGTTGCTTGAGAATGGCAATGGTTGTCTGCTGTGCTTTTGTGACCAGATCAACGTGGTCCAAAAGTATGAATGTGACAAGTTTGTCGGTAAAATGCAATGTGTGTTTGCAAGTGGTGTTAAAAGGTAAGTTTTTGAGGCTCCTAGGGTTTTAGAGGGCATTTCCCTACTTTCCTAGGGTTTTGGGGATGTTCTGGTGTGTTCTGATTGAATTCATGACCCGGGTCATGATTTTGACCCCATTCGTGACCTGGGTCACGATTCTGACCTAACTCACGACCTGGGTCATGAAATAGCAATTAAGTAGTATTTAAGCCCAAATATGCATGGCGGGGGCTCATTTGGATGATGCACGTGTGTGGAAAGCAACTTGGGAGAGCAGTTGATGGCATGCAAGGAGCGCGATTAGCGATTGTGAGAGCCAGGATGATGAAGGGATGTAGACCAGCTGGCATCAGGTGCGGGATCCATCGGTAAGTGATCTTTGACTTTGTTTTGTTTGTATTTTATTTTTTTGAGAAAATATGAATGAGGGGGGGAGGTTTTCATCCCGATTTAAAAAAAATTGTAACTTTTAAGTAAAATTTGAATACGTAGTGATAAACGGGCCAAATGGGTACCCAAAAGTGCGGTCGGTTTTTCAATTGGATTTGTTTTGTCACCAATTTGACTAGGTAATGGGTAGAGTAGGTGTAGAGTTTGACTGTCAGTTTGTGAGGTAACGGTGTACTGACATCGATATGTTTTTGCACTTTGTCCGCTAAAGTAGGAAATGGGTATTCCGTTATGTGACTATTTTATTTTTATGACTTCGTTTGATGTGATTTCGGTATTCGATGGTTTGAGGTGTAATGTGTGAACTCTAGGGCATTAGATTTGCCATGTTAGAGGTAGAATCTTTAAAAATTGATAACACTTTCACCATAGAAGGGCAAAATGGGTGTCCAAAAATGTTAGTTGTTTTGGTAGTTGACTTCATTTGACATGCCTTTGATTTACGTGCCATGGTGTAGATAGTAGTAAACTAAAAATGAGCTATAGGGAGCCCGATGTAGACTGTACTTGATGTCAGTTTGAATTTCCACCACTAAATGGGCAAATGGGTATCTAAAAATGTGACTATTATTTTTAGATTGCGTGCCTGGATATGTGTTCGATTTTGGTGTTTTTAGGATAAATTTGACTGTTAGATCTGTGTTGATTGGTGCTTTGTTTCTGAATTTTGTCGACACATTTACCATTAAGTGGGCAAATGGGTATCTAGAAATGTGATTTGTTTTTTGTATGTCATATTAATTGATCATGTTTTGGATTGCATGCCATATTAGTTGTATAGTTGAGTTTGTTATTGGTTGTTTGGGTGACCAATGTGTACTGTATGTCGTATGTGTTTGGATTATTGCCATAAAATGACAAAATGGGTATCCAAATATGTGATTGTGTTGTTGATGTGTTTTATCATTTTATTTGTATGTTATTTTGTCTCGAGATGCATGTCAAATTAAATATTTTTAATTTGTAAATTCTGAGTGATGATGTTATATGTGATTGATTTGTTATGTGGGTTACTGATGGGTGTTGTGTTGTGTGTTGAATAGGTGAAGTCGCTTGAACCCCGTCATCGGGTGAGAAAGTTTAAGCAAGGTTTTGAAAAGCTGATGAAGACTGAGGAGGAATTGTAGTGGTTAGATGACATACACTTTCGTGGTGTGTGGGAGTGTAAGAGCATCTTCACTAATAGGGCATTTGTGTCTACCTTATGTGAGCGGTGGGATGCAGATCGAAACACTTTTCATTTTCCTACGAGGGAAATGACCGTGACATTGGAGGATGTGTATCGCATCTATCGGTTACCGATTGAGGGTGTTCCTATGAGGGCAGCCGAATATGGGAGGAAGGATGCGGTGTTGGAGAGATTCTTTGGGGTTGGGTGGAGAGAGATCGATGCTGCCAAGATGGACTATGAGTGGTTGTGGTGTCAGAAGAAGATATCCGATAGGCAGTGTGTGGCTATGATGATGATATCTACCTATGCCCTACCTGATAGTTCTAGGTTTCTGTTTACCTGGAACATGTTGGACATAGTTAGTGACTTGGTGGAGCACAAGGTTGTGTTTGCTTGGGTGCCTACGCTTCTGGCCCAAGCGTATCATGAGTTATATGAGGTGGTTCGAGGTAGACGGATAGGATTGAGTGTGATTCCCTTGTTGTAGGTATGGGCATGGGAACACATAGCCATTGAGAGGCCCTCTTTGTTACCTCAGCCTGTACACGTGGAGGATAAGGAGCTTCCTTATGCCTTGAGGTGGAGTACGGAGGTGGAGCAGGGTATGAAGAGGCCTCATGAGGGTGATCCAATTTTGTGGAGGATTAAGTTCAGTGAGTTGATGATAGATGACATTATATGGAGACCATGGATGGGTGGAGTGAGTTGGAGAGAGGATGATGAGCAGTTGCAAGCTATACGATGGGGTAGATGGTTGGTTGGGAGATATACTTGGTAGACTGAGTATTTTTAGTTTGATCGAGTACAACACTAGTTTGGATTACGATAGGATGTTCTAGGGACTCCTGTTATCTATTTCAGGTGATAGGGAGACAGGGGAGAGCACCTTATTGTACCACCTTGGGTTGGGGAGAGAGACCCTCCTATGGATATCTCGGATGTAGGGGATGCAGGGATGACACTAGAGTTTGATGCCTGGTGGGCACTACAGTCTTGGGAGCTTGGGAGAGGTGTGGTGGATGGGTGGGTGGCACATGCTATTGGGGCATATCTACCAGAAAGGAGGATGAGTAGGAGGACTCAGGCTAGGGGAGTGAGTACGATTGCTATTGAGGAGGATGTTCCTCTACGATGGTCATGATGTCGTGTAGGTGCCTCGATGAGCACCCAGGGTATGAGGGTAGAGGAGGTGGATGTGGGTGTAGAGGTTGGGATGGAGCAGCCTATTGGAGCTCAGGCTGAGGGAGGTGGGGTGGCTGGTATGGGTGGTATCGATGATACCATTGATATTGGGGTATTTGTTGATATAGCACAACAAATTCCTAGTGATATTTTGGAGAGGCTAGCTGTAGAGGATGTACAAGGGTTGCATGATCAGATTCAGTAGTTGGAGGTAGACATGGCAGAGATGAGGGCTACTATGTCTAGGCAGGATCAGGCGATCGATACTCTGACTAGTCAGTTGGCAGTCAAGGCCGCTAAGAAGATGATGTGCGAGACTACCTTGTTAGTGCACGACCGATTATGGTAAGATTGTGGTGCAGTCTGGATCACAATCATAGGTGCGGGTGCCATCACATCAGAGTCAGTGTAGTGCGGCTACTATGGGATAGAGAGGTGCTAGGGCTGAGGTTCAGGATCAACCTACTATGGATCCGATTCCAGAGTTTAGGGCGGAGTCAAGCCGGGCTGCAGGGATGCGAGTGAGCCATGAGGGCCATGGGGAGACTCCTAGTGGGAGCTAGGATAGTTGTTACTGATTGTAGCCTATGGGCATTTTGTTTTGATGCTATATGATGATGGGCATGATCCCAGGTTGTAGCCTTCGGGCATTTTGTATGGATGATATATATATACCTTGTTGATTTTGGCTATTATATACATGTGTTATTTTGATGGTTTGAAATGTGTTCTTGTTTATGTTTGCATGGATTAGCTTAACATAATTTGTAGATATGTCTGATGAATAGATATACATGTATGACATGGTTTAGATCTATTATCGTGTTGTGGTATAAATGGATTGTAGAGTAGTGTTATGATTGTATTTCCAATGTGATATGATGTGATATCAAATATGATTTTGTAATGAATGTATGTATAGTAATGGTGATACTATGATGCAATTTTGAAATGCATATGGGATGAATGTAATAAATGTAATTTGATATGAAATGCATGTAGAATGAATGCAATACTATAATGTGTATCAAATGTATCTGACATAGATGCATGTATGCATGTATGAACTTACTAAAATGCGCCAAGGAAGCACTTGTATCATTGCATTTACCTGTATGGATGCTATCCATTCCATGATTTTAGGGTCGGTGGATAATGTAAGGCATGTGTAATGGTTTTGACTAACATAGTTATGACAATCAAATCTCAAACCCTTAGCTATACAAGTTTTGTGGCAACTTATAACATGATCGGGCTGGTTCAAAGTCTGTCTTGGACCTATGTGTGTGAATGTGTAATGTTCATTTATCCATTTTGAGGGAGGTAGGATTAACCCATTGTAGATGCTACCATACTAGCTAGCTCATCCATCCACAATAATGATTTCTACAAAAGCGAGATGCTAATGTAAGAGATGTGTTGTCACCTGTAAGATTATTCCACTGGTAGGTAGGTTTTTGGAATTATCCCATAGTGTTATGTTGAACCTAAGGACCAAAGGCGATAAGCATAACATGTGTGATATCAAGAGGCATTTCCTTTTGTTTTCTGCCCCTGTTCTAGTGTTGACCTATCTGATTGTGGTAGTGCTCTTTTCATTTCTTTTTTTTTCTATTCTATATTTTTTTTTTTTTTTATTTTTTTTTTGTCTATTCTAAGAGCATTGGCATTTGTTTTATGCTCTGTTCTTGCCTTTTGCTTATGCTTGATCCCTTTGTTTATCCCTAGGTCGTATGTTGACCATGCAGGTGATAGGACGAGCAAGGGATACCATTCTCTAGATGGTGATATCTACTCAAGATGTCCTCTTTCCTAGGCTCAAAATTGTTAATGTGTAACCTGTTGTGAGTGATTCATGAGAGAAGTTGAACCAACCTAAAAGACCATAAGAAGAATGTACAAGACTCAGTAGCTATGGGTGACACTTGATTGCCTAAACTATAGAGTAGTCAAAATTAAACACGACACCTATGTATACCCTGATCCTGAAAAGGGGGAATGGACATCCAGGTGGTGATGCTAACAAGTGCATGTATTATTCCTGTTGAGGCACATTTTTGGGGAAGAATGTACAAACATGAATTAAAATTTTAACTATAAAGCATATGGATATGTGCAATGCATGTAACTGTAAGTGATGCAAGTGGAGGAATGCGATATTTACAAGAAGAAAGTTATGTTGTTTAGGAAGAGAATTTTTAGAAGAACCTATTTACAGATAAGTGAGGTGTGTAATGATGATAAAAAGTGTGATGCTATGATCATGGTTGCCCTAGCATGTGGGGTGTGTATGTGTAGTAGATGTATAAGCTTGTGAGTTGTATAAGTGTATGTAATAGTCTCCAAGAAGAAACAAGATGTAAAAGTGGAATGTACAAGTGGAAGAAGTGAGAAGAAATAGGCTTTGGTGACCAATCAAGGTAAGGGGATCACCAATAGCTAGTAATGATAGAAGAGAAGAGATAAATCAACGTATGTAAGAAGTAGAAGAATGAGATAGAAGAAGATGAGTAACTAACACTACTATCGGGCGAAATGGCATAGATCTAGGTGGGAGTGGGATGGTGAAGTGATGACATGGCTAGAGTTGTGGCTAGAGCCATAGTTGGAAATATTATGAATATAGCGGGTGGGCATTGTTAGGGTACTATAGGGTGGTAAAGTCCTGGGAGTGATGCGGCGTAGAGGACTGACAAGTCGGCTAAATGGAAAAGAATGCTCTAGTGATGGGGTACGCTCACCATGCAACATGTTGTGCACCAGGGTTTCGAATGATCTGCACTCTTCGATATCATGACCTGGCTGACGATGGTAGATGCAAAATTGATTCTCATTGTAATTGCGTGGTTTAGGATGTGAGGGGTCAGTAGGTCAAATCTCGGGTAGGTCAATAAGACCCTAGTGCATGAGATGATGGAACATTTTGGAAAGTGGTATATGTGGAATAGGCATAGGATAGATGTATGGCTCTACTGGAGGTGAGCGAGGTCTGGGTGAAAGATGATCTGGTAATGGAGGCATGGGTCTGGGTTTCGGCATGGGTCGAGTCTGGGTGGGGAAGGGATCTACATGGTGGCGAAGATGGATGGGTCATGGAAGACTACTATGGGTGAACATGGCAATGGTAGTGGCTCATCTGCAACTCCAGAGCTTCGATATGGGAGATGAGATGTTGTATCTCATGGTGTGGCGGTGATGGTATTGGGGAAGGGGGTGATCAGGATTCCAAGGTGAATGGAATGGCTCGATGTGTGGTAGAAAAAGGATAGGGCTATGATGAGGAAGCAATAGAATGGAATGACTATGGTGATTGTAAGATTTGTTGGGGTGGTAAGCCTCATAGTGGTGAAGGTGGTGTCTTGAGGACCGGTGGCATAGGTGATGGCCCTAGGCGGTGATGTGAATGAGAAAGAGGGATGTTTGTATGATCGACTTGAGTAGCTTGGGCCGCGCGGGCTTGCAGAGCCTGGGCGTAGGTAGACTCACCATTGGGAAGGGGAGCGGGTAGAAATGCAGGGTGAGGTTGATGAGGTGTGTATTCCCTATTAGGTGGGTGATAAGATCCTATGGGATGCTATGGATGACTTGGAGGTGAATAGTGATGTCTGAGATCATCATATGGATGGGAGGATGATCCTTGTGCTTGTGGTTGGGTGGATTCCTCTTTGTCATCGAAAGAGGACATGGTGATCTGGCTGTCACTAGAGTGTGGTGAATAGGATGAACCTCACTGGTGAGGGGAATGGTGTCGAGGTGAAGTGTGGTGACCTGAATGGGATGAGTGTGAGGAGCACCTGGTATGAAGGGCGGTTGGTGGTCGGGCGAGATCGGCCGATGTAATGGGTTTTTGCTATGGTTGTAGATGGTCCTGCATGGTGGTAGGTGAGGCCATTGTAGAGCTCTCCTGCTGATGGCGTGAGTCTTGCAAAAAGGAAAAATAAATACCCCGAGCATAAAAATGGTAGAAAGGTGAAATGTACATGTATACAAAAATAATAAAGTAGAAATAATAGATTCATATAGTGATGTGCTTAATGATTTATTTCTAATACTATGTGACACTTGTGATGGTGACTATGTTTATGAATCATGCATTGAAAGCATGAAGATGCAGGATGTTGATGGGTTCAGGATCATTAAGGCCTTCCAGATTTGCCAAATGATATGCTCTTGAACCGTATTTGTGTGTGATAATAAATGGACCCAACCAGTTTGGGGTGAATTTATCATACTGTTGGTGAGGCTGACTTGTGATTTGTTGGTTCTCTTTGAGAACCAAGTCACCAATCTGATATTCACATTGATGTACCTTACTGTTGTAGGCATGACAAAGGTGATCTTGATATACTCATGTGTGCTCGATGGCATGGATGCGACGTTCATCGAGGAGTGTTAGTTGATCTAGACGAGCTTGGCGAGCAGTGTCATCGTCAATGAAATCTTTCATGGATATCCGTAAAGAGGGTATCTCCAGCTCAAGGGGCATGATAGCTTCTACCCCGTAGACAAGTGAAAAAGGTGTTGCCCCAGTGGGAGTATGAATGCTACGATAGGCCCACAAGGCTAGGGGTATTTGATTATGCCAGTCCCGGTGAGATTCCGCTACCATTTTATGAGAGAATAGAACAGATGGTTTTATTAGTAGCTTCTGCCTGGCCATTTCCTTGAGGGTAATATGGGGTTGAAAAGCTATGATGTATGTGAAATCTATTGCACAGGGCTCAAACAGTTTTGTTTTTGAAATATTTCCCATTATCTAAAATAATTTGGGAGGGAATTCCAAAGCGGCATATGATATGCTCCATGATGAATGTTGCAATTTTGGCTCTTGTAGTTTGGACCAGTGGGATGGCTTCGACCCACTTTGTAAAATATTCTATTGCTGTAATGATAAATTTATGATTGCTAGAGGATGCAGGTGTAATTTGTCCAATTAGATCTAGGCCCCATTGGGAGAAGGGCCACATGGACTGGATTGGTTGAAGTGCTTGGGATGGTAAATGTGTTAAGTTGGCATGTTGTTGGCATTTGATGCAATGTTTGACATACTCACAGTAGTCTTGCTCCATTTTAGGCCAATAGTAGCCCATACGGAGAATGCATTTGGTAATCACCATGCCACTAAAATGGCCACCACAAGTGCCATCATGGGTTTCTTGTACAACCCACTATGATTCTTGCGGTTCTAGGCAACGCAAGAGTATACCATCATAGCTACGATGGTAAAGGATGTCCCCCAGCAAGGTGTAGTGGATCGCTCTTTGTTTAAAGGTTTGACATTGAGCGTGGGGTAAATCACATGGTAGGAAGCCTAGTTTGATGTATTCCTTGATCTATGAGAACCATGGGTCGTGAGGTTCAGTGT
Source organism: Wollemia nobilis (assembly GCA_028583015.1). Classification (NCBI taxonomy): domain Eukaryota; kingdom Viridiplantae; phylum Streptophyta; class Pinopsida; order Araucariales; family Araucariaceae; genus Wollemia; species Wollemia nobilis. The sequence goes on along the minus strand of JAQPPZ010016467.1, from coordinate 7,105,179 downwards.
TTACCACATATACACCACCATCATCTATGGGAGGTGTGGGTGATATAGCAGATTGTGTAAGTGTATGAATGGTTATAGATGTTGTGCTAGACATTGGATTTTGTGGGATAAGGGACCCTAAGGAGGCCATGGTGTCTACAAAATGGTTAGATGAGCATGGTATGGCTTCGAGGTAATACCATTCGAATTGGGATAGGAGTTGTTGGGTGATCTTCTTGTATTGTTGGAGGACTAGGCAATTGCATAGCCAAAGTTCCTGCACTTGATTGACAATCAAAAGTGAATCGCCTATGATGTGGAGGCATTTGATGTGCATAGTGTGTGCTTGTTTCAGTCCTAGGATTAGGGCTTCGTACTCTGCATTGTTATTGGTATAGGGAAAATCAAGTTTGAATGAAAATGGGAGTGGTTCTCCTTCTGGTGTAAAGAAAATAATGCTTGCACCCCCAATGTGGAGACACCTGGACCCATCAAAGAACATGGTGAGGTCAGCCATGAATTCTGGTTTGATGTACTCCTCATCTTCGGTTATGTGAAAGATAGAGTCATCGGGGAGTTGGATGAGTAGGGGTTGGTTGTCAGTTATAGGGGCTTCAGCCAGTTGGTCAGTAATGACTTACCCTTTGATGGACTTTTGAGATACGAATTCTAGGTCAAACTCGGTTAGGAGCATAATCCATTTAGTTGTGCGGGAGTTGTGATAACTTTTGTTCATCATATACCGTAGGGGATTGTCTCGGGCTATGACAAAAGTTGTGTGGTTTAACATGTAATGTCTTAGCTTCTGGGTGGTGAATACTACTGCTAGGCATAGCTTCTCCATGTACCCGTATCTCATTTCGTAACTAACTAGCATGTGCAACTGATGTAGTAGATAGCCTGCTCTTTGTCGAGAGCATTCTTTTGAGCTAGGAGTGTACCTAGCGCAAGCTCTGTGGCCGAGATGTATAGAGTCAGTGGTAATTGTGGATGCGGCGGTGACATAACCGATGATGATGTGAGGTAGGTTTTGATGGCATCGAATGCGGCTTGATAGTTTTCATCCCATTTAAAGTGTACTCCTTTTTGTAGGAGATGATTGAATGGTTGGCATTTGTCTGATAATTGTGCTATAAATCTATGAATAGAGGTAATCTTGCCTTGTAGGCTACGTAATTGCTTTAAGGTGGTAGGAGGAGGCATCTCGATGATGGCTTTCACCTTACTAGGATCTACTTCAATGCCTCATTGGGAGACAATGAATCCTAGTATCTTTCCAGATGTAACACCGAACACACACTTTTTTGGATTGAGGTGCACATTGTGTTCTAGTAGTCGATCAAAAATCTGGCGAAGATCTTCGAGATGATCAACACATTTCTTTGATTTGGCTATGAGGTCATCTACATAGTCTTCCACATTTTTGTGCATTAGGTCATGAAAGATGTAGGTCATGGCTCATTGATAGGTTGCCCCAATATTTTTAAGGCCAAAGGGCATGACCTTGTAGCAAAAAGTCCCCCAAGGTGTTGTGAAGGAAGTTTTGTGTTGATCAGCTGGGTTGATCTGAATTTGATTGTATCTAAAAAAATCCATCCATGAGGGAAATCATCTCGTGACCTATGATGGAGTCAACAAGGGAGTCAATGTTGGGTAGAGGGAAGTTGTCTTTGGGACAAGCTTTGTTTAGGTCATGAAAGTCTGTGCACACGTGAACATCACTAGATGGTTTGGGGACAGGGACCATGTTGGATACCCACTCGGGATAGTCGATGGGTATTATAAAATCAATGTCTAGGAGCTTTTGGAGCTTAGATTTTACTATCAATGTGATAGTTGGATGCATGCATCATAGCTTTTGTCTTATTGGTTTGGCATTGGGATCTAGTATAAGATTATGCACTACCATGGCAGGGTCAAGTCCCCGACATGTCTTTGTAAGACCATGCAAACACTTTTATATACTTGCATAGGAAGTTCGTGAAGGTGATGCACTCCTCGGGTGAGAGGCTAGTGGCCTAATTTGAGGATGTGTGGATTTTTTGGATCATCATCGATGTCTACGTCGATCGTGTCCTCGATGAGCATGCGAGATCCATCGTACAACTGTTCAGGGATAGGGATGAGATTGAAGTCATCGATGGCCTCGCTGAACTTGAATTCATCATCTACGTAAATGCCCGTGTGATGGACTTGAGGGATTTGGTGTGACATGGATGAGGAAGGGGTATTTGCTATTCACAAGATGTGAGGAGAGAGAAGAAAGTCTCCAGGTGTTGGTATGTGTGAAATGTGTGCAAGATCGATAAAGTTTGGGTTTGGGGTGTCGTCTCGAATTCTCTGGTGGCTGTAATGGAGGGGAGAACGTAAATCTACCTCAACCATGTTAATCGATGTTGTAGGTGAAGTAGGTGGGGTAGAATCTGGTGATGGAATTTGGATAGGTTGTGCGCATCCTAAAAGGCTCAAGGGAGGCCATAGGATGACTGGTGGTGAACGAGGATGAGAGGCTGCTCTCTATAACTATCTATGTATAGGTGGGAATTTTGGTAGGCATATCGATGGTGGATCAGGTGGCACCGGGTCTGGCTCTATAGGTGGTGGATCATGCGGGAGTGCATCTGACTCTATTGGTGGTGTAGCCAGAGATAAAGTAGCAAAGTGTTCTGCCAATCATTGAACATCATAGAACAAAGAGGTATCGGGCATAGGAGATTCTTGGAAGAAATCATAGGGGATGGTGATGGTTGATGTGGGTGAAGGCATGTCTTCTAGCATGTCCATGTCAATGTACTCTTCCAAGGTGTGTGTTGGGCATGGGGGAGGATGTAAGGATAGATCTTGTATCTCATCTTCTAATGTATAGGTGGTGGTTGGGCGATAACCTAGACCAATTTTGTCGGTAGGTGAGTGGACACGAGGGTTAATGGGTGTACACAACCCTTGCTCATAATGACCTAACCCAAACCCATGCCAATGAAAGTGTTGTAGGTAGCGCAAGGCAAATTGAGGGTTGGCTAGGTGTGTAATTGCATCACCAGAGCTAGATTGTGGTGGTGAAGAAGTTGGTGAGGGGATTGAAGAGTCTACTCCCACATACACAAATTTGGTATGGTTTTTGAGACTTCCTAACTGTATGATAGTTCCAATAGTCAATACCGAGGCTGAGGGATGGCCAAAATCTTGGGTAGATTGGATAGGGGTGTCACATACATGGGTGTCACATACGTTATAGTCTCCTAGGCCATTGTTTTTCATGAATATGGATATGCATGGTGTGGCACTCTGGTGGGGTGGCATATCCAAGTTAGATGAGGAAGGAGAAAGTTGGGATTCCCTAATGGTGGTAGCTGAAGGGTGTGAAGGTTCATCCAAGTTGGGTGTTGGTTGTTTAGGTTCATGATGTTTGGTTGTTGTGGGTTGAACAGGTTGTTTGTTCTATGTAGGGGATGGCATCGGTGCAGGTGCAGGGATGCGTGGAGACGTGAATGTCTTAGGTTTTGGTCAGAAGGGAAGAGGCGGTGTCTATGGTGTAGGAAGGATAGGGGCTTCCATATGCGAGGGTGAAGGAGGTAATGTAGTCGGTTGTGTAATGGGTGGCAATGGTGGTTGCGACATCATGGGTGGAAACTGGAATGGTAGAGGTTGAGAGGGTTGTGGAGGCCATGAGAATGGTGGTGGGGAAGGCATAGTATCAGTTTTAGGTCCCCCAGTATGTGATGCTAATGGTGCAGATATCGAGGCTTGTGTTGTTGATGAACACTGGGGTGTTGGGGTGGAAATTGGAGAGGATATCGATGCTCCTACTGACTGGTGAGAAGACACAGGGAACATTTGAGAAGATGAGAATGAAGGTGCAGGGGGAAGGTCTATGATATTACAAAACTTAAAGGGGTCTCCATCGGCTGGGACATAATGAACAAGTCCATTGTGGACATACTTGAGGCAATGATGCAATGTGGATGGGACACACTGCATGTCTCTGATCCAAGGGTGACCAAGGAGAATATTGTATTGCATTTCTCCTTGAATGATGTGGAAGAGGATGGGAATCATACGGATGCCTACGTGAATGGGTAGCACTATGGATCCTATGGTAGGTCTCATGGAACCATCAAAAGCATGCAGGTCTAGGGAAGGTGTGGCGAAATGCATTGGAGGGAGGTGTAGGTGATGTAAGGCTATTGTGGATATGATACTGATGGATGAGCCCATGTCAACGAGTACCCACTTGTAGGTAATATCATTGATATTAGCTTGTATATGGAGGGGAGGATCGGCTCCTTCACCAACGAGTTCTGTTATCTCATGGTCATGAAAGCTAATTGATGGTTGAAGGCATCATGGGATGTTCCCTATGAAATTGACAAAATCATTTGTGTCATGTGTCTCTAAGTCAATGGAATGTAGGATGTCATTCAATGCCTCATGATGGGGTTGAGACTATTGTAGGAGGTCGAATATGGATAGCCATGTGGGGGCATTGCGTAGCTAATGGGTTAGACTACCATGGATGGTAATCACATTTTGAGGTGGTGGTGGTACAATGTTAGGCCTTTGGGATGCTTGCGGGGATGTAAACTGGATAGGGGAGAAACAATAGGTGTTGTCTGGGGTGATGGGTACCGTTGGTTTCTCGTAGTAAGGTTGATCATGCCTACTACTCCACATGATGGAGGATCACACTGGACATTGTTGACTTGGTGAGGGGGCACTAGAGGATTGTTTGGAGGTCTAGGGGGATTGGGTCCTCTGTGATCTGGTAGAGGGTTTTGGAAAATCCCTAGGTTTTGATTTTGTGGGGCTAAAGGGTTTGCTACCTGAATAATGCCCCTATCGATTAGGTCTTGAACTTGCCCTCGAAAGGAGCAACATGAATCGATATTATGGCCACATTGCCTATGAAAGGGACAAAAGAACTGCTCATTGTAGTCATGAGATTTAGGTGCATTTGGATCCAATGGGTGAATGTCGGGTAGAACAAGATGGTTACCCTCATACAATCTATGGAACAGGGCTGGTAATGGTTCAGATAAAGGTGTAAAGTTGTGCGGTGGACCCTATGGGTGCATTCTATAGTATTGTTATGGTCGAGGTGGGGTAGGTGCATTAGCTTGGAGTGCTTGTGGTTGCGGTGTATAGGGTGGAGGAGTCGGTACTAATGCTAGGGTAGTAGCTGTGACTTGATTGGTTTGTTGTGGTCGTGGGTAAGGTTGATTCGGTGCGGGTCTATTGAAGCGAAAGTTGGAGTTATAGTTGGTTTTAGCTCTCAACTTAATCTTTCCAGATTGCACCTTGATATCTTCGATCACTTTTTCTTGTGATATAGCATCTTCAAAAGTATGACTCTGATGAAGTTGGAGGGATGTGGAAATGTGTTTGTGGCAACTCTTGGAAAAGAGTGTCACAAGCTCCGAGGTGGGGAGGCTATGGGTGAGATCATGAATAATCACTCTCCATCTAGCAACAAACTCAGTGATGGGTTCATCGTCCACTTGTCGTAAGGCGTAGACATCAAAAAATATGGTCTTTTTCTTGATGTTGATGGAAAAGTGCTCTAAGAAGGAATTGGCCAGTTGTTCAAAGGTGTATAGGCTATGGCGTGGTAGCATGTTGTACCAATCCAATGCTGGCCCAGTGAGGGATAGGGAGAAGGTACACAACATAAGAGGGTTACTACTATGCAGTTGGTAACAGGACGAGCGGTAGTTGCTCACATGTTCTCTAGGATCTTCCTTACCTCTATACTTGTCAAATTTTGGTATTTCGAAGTGATAGGGATAAGGAGGGATAGGGACTGATGGATGTACTAGCTCATTGCATAGTTCATCATAGCAAGGCTTTTGTGGCCCATAGCTAGAGGTGCGTAGGTTCAACATTTTGACTTCATCTCGCAAGAGTTGAAGTTCGGGTGTCATAGGAGTTGAAGGTTGGGCTATGATAGGCTGACCTTGTGGATGTGGTGGGTATTGGTATTGTTGTTCTTCACAATATTATGGGGAATACTGTTGTTCCTGATCATGATAAGGTGGGTATTGGGTGACATGTGTTGTCGTGTCTACAGGCACACTAGGTTGTGGGGTAGGCATCTATTGAGGATAATAATATTGTGACTGAGCAACATGCGGTTGTGGCATGGGTACTTGTTGGTTTGGAGCCTATTGTACTAGTTGGACCATGGGTGGTGATGACCAAACTAGAGGAGGCATAAAGAAGCTAGGTGTATCTGGTGGTGGTGTAGGTGTCGGTGCTACTGGTGCTAGGGGTGGTCGAGATGAGGTATCAAAAGATGGGATCTGTCTCTGCCCTGGAGGGTAGGAAGTAGGAAAGCTAAACTATGTGGAATAATTTGGTTGAGTAGGTACATACGCTGCTAGTGTCGGTCCATAGGTAGGATGGATATGGGTAGTGGGAGCCTAAAAAGGCATAGGTGGTGGTATCCTAAAGGTCATCGTAGGCAAAGGTGGCTCCAAGGGTTGGGCATCATGCACTCCGGATACCTATGAGATAGGTGAGAATGCTGCTGAAAAGGTGGGATAAGCTACCGAGGTAGGAGCTTGGGTTGAGGGGAAAGTGTAAGTGTATACTCCCACTTGGGTTTGCATCTCTTGCTCTTGAAGAGGCTATTGGGAGGTACCCTCAGATATGGTGAAGAATGGCTCTTGAGAAGAGGATGGTTGGTACTCTTGTGAGGAGTACGGGCGTGAGGTTTGAGGGAATGCTTGCGGTTCCTGTTGGGTAGGGATCTATTGTGCAGTTTGGAAGGATGGATTCTGGCTTCCTATAGTGGATGAGGATGGGTCCGACACCATTCCTATGGTAGGGGTGAATGATGCGACCTCAGGATGGGTATGGTTTAGAAGGGAGGAATCATTCTCAAATAGGGATTGAGATAGATTCTGGAAAAATGGGTGTGCAAAGGTGGGTGACGTAGGCATGACCTCCTCATCTATGGTGAAGGTTGGAGGAGACTATCTTGGTGCAGTGTAGATTACATGGTCATAGAATGTGGTCGAGGGATTAGGTGAGGATGGGGTTGCAAAGAGCGGGTAATCCTCTACGAGTGAAGTAGCGAGAATTTCACTCAAAGTTGATGTCTCGACATGAGGCATCATGTGTGTGAATTGTGCATCGGATTCTATGCGTGAATCAGATGTATCTATAATCCTCTCCTTCATGATCGAAGGAGTAAGAGTAGACTGACTAGAGGAAGGGGGAGGCCATTCCTCCATAGAGCATGATTTCTCATGCACTCTACTACGGGTGACCACAGGCATAGTGGCATGTGTCAAAGGGGGTTTTTAAGAATAAAACCTATGTGATGTAGACTCAAGTGTGTCTACTGTGAGTGTAAAATAAGTGACATGTTGTGTGTAGCAAAACAATATATAGTGTGGTGTGTTGAGACCGGTCTGTGATCATGCAAACAATGGTAGACCAAAATCAATTCTAAATGTTGAGAAAATAAAAGTGTTATGTTCGTTTTGTGTGTTATAATGTTGATACTCCCTATGTAGAATCATGGGTAATGGAGTGAATACTCTAGAAAATCGAGAATGTCATCAATAACAAACCTCCTGCAACACCCAAAGATGCATAGGATAGAATGGTACCACAACGTGCGAATGGTGACCTGTATGGAAGGTGCAGTAAAATGGTATCCTAAAGGGGTGGAACTCACTATGCTGAAGCAAGTTCGCAATATCCTCTCACGAGAAGAGGTGGCACTATCTGAGACCTGCTAGGCATGGTCAACAACCCCATGCTTTCGCTTCACCCTCGGGTGGGCTTAGTCAAGAATGATAGTTACCAATTCCACAAATTATACAAGCCTTGTGGATGAAGGTGCTAATCTTGTCCCACTCTGCAGGTAACCATTGGTGATGAAATCCAGGGCCCAATCACAAAAGTGGGGGATTTTATGGTGATGAAATCTAGAAAACCGCTCCTGTGGGGCTACTAGGTGTCTAGGGGGGTTGAGAGCTGGTGGAGGGTAAAACTCCATCGACACTAGTCTCGAGTGATGGATTGGGGATGAAGTCCAATCTCACCACTTGTTTAAGATACCATGTGAATGTGTGTGGGTTTGTGTTTTTCTAATGATGTTTACAAGATAAGAAACTAACTACTTGCCTTTTCAAAAGAAAACTAATCCTAATGCCTTTTTGAAAGAAAATGATTAGATGGATTACAATATTTGCAAAGAAATGAGCTAGCCTAAATGCCTTTGTGAAGCAAACTAATCTACTTTGCAAAACATAGAAACATGCAATCCAAATGTGTATGGAGTAAAAGGGATTATGAAACCTTAACTTGCACTTTCAGAATGTAAAAATACTTTCAAAAATATAAGAGGGGATTAGAAACCCTGATTTCACTTTGGAATGTAAAATTCCTTTTAGCAATGTAAGCTATGAACGAAGGAAGAACAACTTAGGCTTATGCTATATGTAAAGACAAAAGACAAATGCAAATTTACTTGAGAAATAAATTTTATACACTTGCTGGAAAGTTGCAGGTCCTAAAAATTTTAGAAACCCTAATGCTTTAACTACTTTGCAATGAACCCAAAACTAGGCCTAGTAATGGTCATTCAACTAATTAATGCATTTATACTTCCAAAAATTTGCAACAGAGGCAGAAAAAGTGAAAATACCTGCATTATGATGCTAAGGGGGGTTTGCTTGGCCCCTGAAAAGATCACCCCAGCTGATTTGGGGGTTTTTGAGGTGTCTGTGCTCAAATCGTGACCCGGGTCATGAATTTGACCTAAATCGTAGGGTGGGTCACGAATCAGGTGCAAAGGCTTCAAATAAGAAATCTGCTGGCCTAGGACGATTCCCAGGACTTTGGAGGTTTCAGTGAAACACAGTTTTGGTACCTGCAAAACACAAAAATAGAAGATAATGTCAGATTTACAAGAAAAGTGAATCTAGCACTATCCGTTGTGGGGGTCCCACTAGGCGTGCCAGAATGAAATGGGTAGAAAATGACATTTGATAATTTAACACATAAACATAAATGATGCATTAAATAGAGAAATTGTATTCCATTGATATTAATGAGCATGTGTTACAAGAGGGTCTTGATGCCCTTTATCCATCTCTATTCCTAACAAGGTTACAATCAATCTGATGTCTTCTTCTAGCATCCCTCAGTGTAGGTGGGCTTCGATGTATGTAGGCCATCCACGGGGTTGTTTTTTGGTGTTCCTTTCCTTCAAATCTACTGCATAACCTGAAAGAAACTTGCAAGAAAGGGTCAATACGTTGGGGGGCTTGCCTTAGTCAGGCCCCATATTTAGGAAGACAAAAATGACTGTAAAACTATAATAGAAACTAAAATGAAATATGCAGAAGATAATAACATACTGAAATAGAGCTTACCTCCCAAATCTGGAGTGATTTGGGGCTTGCAGATGCAATTCATGACCCGGGTCGCTAATTGGGGCCGGATTCGTAGGGCAGGCTACGAATTGAGTTGTGATGCTCTTCTGGTGAAATATCTTCGGTGGATCGATCCTAAGGCAGCTAGGGTGCCTCTGTATGCTGTCAGAATCCATCTGTATGCTTCGGGAATGGACTGTGTGCTATTGGCTTTCCATTTCTATAGAGTAACAGTACTTTGTTGAATTTGGGAATCAGACTTAATTAGGGTTTTAGGACCCATTATTTATAGGCAAATGCAAGGTGCAAGGGGGGTTAGATAGACTAAACCTAGGTTTGATTCTGACTAGGGTTAGGTTAATAGATGCTATGTGGCAACATCTCATTCTAAGTAGGAAATATCCTATCCTCACACATGTGTGAGGAAGGATTAGTGCTAATCCTAATTAGGCCTTAAGCATGTTTAGGGGAGGATTAAAAGAAAACCCTAGGAAACCCTAAATTGGCACATGTGGGAGGATTTGATTAACACTAATTATGAATTAAGAGTTAATTAATCCAATTTTGCCCTAAAAAGGGGCTTAAGTGAAGTCAACATTAAATTAGAATTTGATAATTGACTTTTAATTGATTTTGCCAATTAATACCCCATGGGGGTGTCAATTGAGTGTAAATGGGCTATGCATCACCTTGGGTTGTCGTCTGAAGGTATCTCGATGCATAAAATGTAGTTTTGAGGGCTTATTAGGGTTTTGGACCTGAAAGCCATTTGTGGAAGTCTACACGTTACTATGGTGAACTTATGGAAGTCTACGCATGTCTACACATGTCTACGCATGTCTACGCATGTCTACGCATGACTACAATAGTCTACAATAGTCTACAATATCCTAGGGATGTCTGGAATCACCTACAGATATGCAAAAATAGCAATGTGTGACTTTTGGGTGTCTACAAAATCTTCAATAGCCATCCATGTGGAGGAGGTCAAACATTGTTGTACATTGAAGGAACACCATCGAAGGATAAATTTTCTACAATGCCACCCAAGTGAGAAGATTCCAATTCATGACTATTTAATAATTTCTATCTTCCTCCATGAAAAATTCACAACATAATTGAAAGGTAATAAAATTTAACCTTACCGTTAACCCTTGTGTGGTGTTCATAGAAAGTAGTATCGACGTTTGCACAAGGAACAAATGATTGATGTTACTGGTATAGTTAACATCCATGGAGGACCTAAAAATAAATACAATTTTGTGAAGGATAACCTGATGTGTTTGATCATGAATCCGTTCGATTGGCATTACAAAAAGCTTCATGTGTTAAAGATAGTAAATTCGTTCGATTGGGATTTCATGTGCAAATTGAGGATTCACAAATATTTTTGGCTCATATTCAATTGATTAAAATTTTTAAACCTCTCAGTGTAGGTAAATTATAACATTAAATATGTAATATATCGACAGGCTATGATTAAGTTATCCGACGCTATAACGATGCTTGCAATAAAAAACAAGACTTTTCTACTACATGTTAAAAAGTTTTTCACTCAACAAAATTAGCTTAAGAGATTTAAGGAAACCTTGGTGCATTTCTATAATTGTCTCATGATATTTTTTTCCAGCACGGTGTGAAGATCGGTTCATAATTTATGTAAAAAAAAATTGTTCATCCACAATATAATTATCCACAATAACAATCCACAAATGAGATACATAGAGAGAGATAATACCCTCAAGGTAGGGAAACACCAATAATAATCCTTAAGAAATAATTCCATAAGATCTCCCAAGATGAGACTGCCACTTAAGGAGGGCTAAGTTCCATAAGCCACTTTGTGGACAAAGATGACTACATATGATTGATATATCTTCTATGATCCTTCTTACAATGACCAATGTATTCCTTATATATCTTATTTCTAATTCTACTTTGGGGAGATGACTAATAATATAATATTATATTATAGCATAATATAATATTATAATATAATCAACTTTAGACTTAATAACATATAATAATATATCCCCAAATATCTATTTCTAGGTACCCTATCACACCACCCTCCTTACAAATATTTTGTCCTCAAAACATAGGAAGAAGCCAGGTAATATGATTTGCTAAGCTATGTTAGAAACTGGTACCAATATTAATCATTTAGCCATCCAAGTGAAACATGTTGATGTTGGTATACCATTTTGTTAATTGAGTATCCAATCCTGCTTCGTTGGCTCGACGCTTCTACTGCTGGATGTTGATAACTTGAATGATGGTAACCCTTGTTATTTTATGCTAATTAACCAATATTAATATCAGGATCACTATACTTTATATTCCAAATAATGCCATAGTTGGTGCCCTTATGATTCAATATAGAACCATTATATTGCTGCCTTGAGCCATACCTCCAAGATTGTTGCCTCTCCTGGTGGTGTGGATGGTCATATGGTGCAAAATTAACTTGATGATCTACCTTATTTGACTCTTGAACATTTGGCTCCAGTGTTTTAAATTCTTCTACACATTTCTCTTTCATATTCCCTTCATTTCATGTGTCCTTATGCTCTTCTATCAATTCTTCCTTGGACTTTGCTATTGTTATTTCCATGGCTTCAGTTGTTGTTGCTTCTTTCATAGACTCTGTTGCTTCTATCCTAGACTTAGTTGTTTTTTTTCCTTGTATGGTTTTCTTAAATATATAGGGATATATACCAATTGATCAAGTAAGAGGCCTCTTAGGGATAGATACCAATTTGATACAAATTACAATAAAGAACCAATGGTAGGTGTATTCACAAGATCTTTGCACTCTCAAAAATGACTTGGGGAGGAGTTTGTTGTGACCTCTACAATGTGAGATAAATATTGATGGATCTTCGTGTTGAATATATCCTACTAAGATCTGAAACCTGCACACAAGAACACTCACAAGATATTAATAGCAAATGAGGAACCTCTCATGATGAGGTCCATTTTCATGATAAGCAAATGAAAGAAATATGCTGAAAATGATAAACAAATGCATGAAAACTAAATAAAACTATGTTAGAAAACAAAGTAAATGCTGCTAAAGCTACTGTAACTAAGAAAACATAGAAAAATAGATATCACCAAGAGGTCATCATGGGGTAAAGTGATCAAGTCTACTGGTCATCATAGGGGTATCATGGATGCACCTGCAGGTCGCTTTGGGGTGAAGCAAATGCTGAACAACAAGCTGTTTCTTCGTGATCGATGTGAGAAATGCCTGGTTTGGTCTACCAAATTTATGGTTCAAGGGTCATGCACTTGAAGCATGATTGAATTACAAAAAATAGCACAAAATAAGGTTTTTTGATGGTAAAATATGGTTGAATGTGGTCTTCAAACTCCAAAGGACTCCATTGATGCAATTGCAAGCTCCATGGCTAGATTTGGGTAGCACTCCATTGCTTATGAGAGGATGTTCTCTCTAGTACACAAACTGATAACACTTCATTGCATTAAGAGGATCTTGGCCTATATTTTCAATGAAGGCAAGGCGTCTTCTTATAGATTTCCCAAATGGGAATCTTGGCTTGCAAGAGAAGCCAAGAACCAAGAATTGGTTAGGCTCTAGGAAGACCAAACATCAGATCTAGAACCTTCTCATGCTTAATCATTAAGCTCAACTACCCTATAACTAATTTGGCTCAGGCTCGGGAGCCCGAGTTTGTTATAGGAACGATCATCCCAGGGTGGAGCGATCGTGACTGCTGGCCATCACAGGGTCCAACGACCTTTGATGGATGCTCCTGGGTATGATGGTCCAGGATGCAAAGGATAGGTTGCCCTTGTTTGAGTGGTAAAAACCACTGTTAAGCCTTGGGGATGCCCAAGGTGGGTCATATGGCCTAAAAAGGTGTCCATATAGGTAGCCTCCTCAACATGACATGTTTTAGGTGTCTACAGATGCCCCTTTTTGGGATGCATTGTGTGAAAGCACAACACTAAGAAAAAATAGACAACCTAACATCAAATTGAAGGTTGATTGATGTTCATTGATCTGGTCAACTTTAGATGCCCCAATCACAAAAGAGCATGCATCTTTGAATCATTGCCTCCAACACTTTGGTGGACTTAATTTGTGTAAAACTTTGGCAAATATGAAGGCATTCGGGTAGTTTTGTGTAACTACATGGACCATTAGTTCAGACTGACAAAGGTTTGGTTTAACATTTTTGCTTTTTACCCCAGCAAATAGGGAAGTGTGTGATAGTTGTTAGCAATGATTCTTGGATGAACGTAATTTGCATGATTGAGTGTTTGATTATTGATTTTGATTATGAATTCTGTGATTATGACTACCCCCTCAAGCGATGAGTCGATGAGGAAATGGCAAGTGATGAAAGCGATGAGTCGCTTGACCAAGATGACTTGTTTGAGTATTGCAAGACTATAACAAATGTAGAAGGGAAAATCCTATTACAACTATGATTTTAACCATTATTGGTAATTGTACATCTCTATCCCATGGAGCAGTCTAGCCACATGGCTTTCTTAGGGAATCAAGATGATAGCAATTCAATTTGATCTCGAGGTGAATCACTATGTTTGATGATCTACTAAAACTTCATGGAAGAATGAAATGTATACCTTGTTCCCGTGGAGCAGTCCAACCACATGGCCTTCTTGGGGATTGAAGTGAAAGCATTTCGATTCATCAATGAATGATTTTGGGGTTCAAGTGGCCTTATGGTAATTTACTCATCTTACCAGATTGCATGGATAGCAAGTCATTGCAACCGCCAAGTATATAGGGTAAATTACTAGGTACGAGGCACACTTGAGATTTTATTTGATTGATTTTTTTGTTATTTTTGAAATTTTTGATTAAAGTGGACCATTAGATGTTGTTAAATGCCCAAATTGAGGCTCATGATGCTCATAAAATGTATGCATTTATTATCATTTTGGGGCCATCCTAGGGTACAATGATGACATTTTACAAATTTTAGGGCCATCCCAAGGTATGAAGGTTGCATCGAAATATGACCGCTCCACCCCAGGGTAATATTAAAATTTGAAAAATATAAAAGCAAAATTTCAAATGTCAATGTGATAGCTGGCAGTAAGAGTAGAGGAGGAGTGAGGTAGAGGAGAGATTATTTGACATGGAACACTACCAAAAACTTGATACACTATCATGATGGATCAGCTAGAGGCCTCTATGAGCGGAGGAGTCGAAGCTATGAAGGTAGAAATCTCATTCCCTCTCTTGTAATTTTACAAATTAAAATGAACCTCATTAAGTAATGGGAAAATTGAACTTCACTAAACCATTGGTAATGAACCTCACCCTAGGTTAGGAATGTCTAGATTAGGCTAGCTTAGGGGGGTAGATTAAATTTTTAGCATTTTTAGCATGGGGTTGGACCCCTTTTAGGTGCCACTACGGGGCCGTCCTGGGTAGGAGTGGCTCCCCTTTGGCTGGGTGGGGGCCATCATGGGGTATGGCGACCGCATTTGAACACCAACGATCAAAATTTTGATCATTGGGGAGGCCGTATCAGGGTACAATGATCGTGCTTGCCGACCGTCGGGGCCTAGAGTAGCTTCTAAAATTTTGATTTTTTTTAAATTTTTTTATGCATTTTTTTTTTTTTTTTTTTTGTTTTTTGGTTTTTTAATTTTTATTTTTATTTTTTTGCATTTTTGGATTGATTTGGATTTGATTGTTGGGTGTCAGATGTTGATGGCCAATACTAGGGAACCCACTTTGTTGGGTGAGTTGTGGGGCAAGTTGACAGATGATGATTGGGTATGGTTTGGGGTGATTGACCTCAGATAGGTGGTGCACCTTCCTACAATTATGTCAGATCAGGTATATCTGATGGTCCTGGCTCATCGATGGGATAGTAGGACCAACACTTTTCATCTCTCGACTAGTGAGATGATTATTACTCTTGAGGATATCTATAGGATATTTTGGATCCCTATTGAGGGATGTGCTATCACCTCCACTCCCCTTCTACAACATCTGAGAGTGTTGTAGAGGATTTTTGGAGTGCAGGCTCATGTTGCATTAGCTCGAATGGACCATGGTGGAGTCTTGGTTAGAGCATGGTATGATGCCCATGTATTCTCAATGCTAGGTAGTAGTGATGTATATCATCTCCAACATCCTACTACTAGACTCTTTAGGAGTGAGGTTCCCTTGGAACCTCCTCGACATGGTGTAGGATCTTATTGAGTGTGATCTAGAGGAGTCGATTATTATGGCATGGGGGAGCACCCTATTAGCACATTTATATGATGAGTTGTATGAGATACAACATCGAAGGTGCACATGATTGGGTTCCAGTATGCTCCTCTAGATATGGGGATGGGAGCATATCAGGTTGGATTGACCAATAGGACTTCTAGTACCTCGAGTTGAGCTAGGAGATACTAATATTGGTTATGCAACTCGATGGCCATGGGATCGAGAGATTGGCTATAGTCATCCAGAGGTAGGGAGGCTAGCATATTACACTAGATCTTTGGATAGATTACAATATGATTAGGTAGTGTGGAGACCCTACTTGGATTGCCCTGATTGGATAGAGGCTACAGAGTATTTAGCTTGAGTTAGATATGGATGATGGCTCATTGGGTGCCATGGTACTGAGTAGGAGTATTTCCACTACTCTTGGGTTACATGGTAGTTTAACATCTTCCAAGATGTCCTAGAGGAGCCTATCATCTATCATCATCGAGGAGATGAGGTGTAGTTGGAGTGGCCTCGAGTAGAGGTACTCATAGAGGAGGAGGATCCGATAGTGGTTGAGACTAGATTAGTTGATCTAGGGACTAGTGTAGAGTATGACACCTAGTGGGTCACCCAACTATGGTAGGGAGGTGGTCCGATGGGTAGGTCTGTGGAGGTAGCAGTGAAGGAGGGTGGTGATGAGGATGAGTGATGAGTGCATCATAGGATAGAGGGGAAGTGGGGCTAGGCTGTAAAGTAGGTAGAGGAGCCATAGGTTGAGGGTGAGGGTGATGAGGATGACCCTATTGGTGAGATGGCTTAGTTGAGAGCTTAGTTATATACTATAGAGGAGTGGCTAGTAGAGTGGGAGACTACTCTCGCTATAGTCTAAATTCAGCTCAATAGTGGAGGGGATTCTCTAAGGAGAGAGATCTCCTCAAGGCCTAGATAGCCATGACCCAAATAGAGATTGACTAGGTTACTTTAGAGAGGGATACCCTATAGACACATATAGCTACCAGGATTACAGAGATAGATGCTCTACAGGTTTAGTTGGCTATCATGATTGCATGTCAAGCTACACCCTCTACTCTAACTATTCATGGGTAAGCAACATCTAGTGGAGATGCAAATATTAGCATATTGTGGAGCCTCCTAAAGGAGTACGTGGTCCAATGTATATCTGATGTAGCCTACATAGTTGACCTAGAGAGTCGAGTCAAGATACACAATGGTAGCCTTCCTGAGAGATCTATGGCAAGGGGATTTCAGTGGATTCATAGGTCATAGGTCCTCAGTGTTATCTAGTCATAGGTCATCAACTCACCTATTGAGATCAGGGGCTAGTAGTTTTAGGAAACCTCTTAGAGATGAGGTCGGGGATGGAGGCGACTTTGGGGGTGCAAGCCTCACTTGATATATCTATTATGTATTCATTATTTTTTAGTGTAATATCTGAGGACCTACATAGTTATAGGCTACGGGAAATTTTTGTACCACTATGTGTTGATGATATTTTCATAGATATATATGATCTCTTTTATGGCTCATTATGTGTTGATGTTTTTGCTTTATGTTTATGCATTATGGATGCATTGATGGATGTGATGATGTATTGATTTATACATGCGATGTACTAATGCTATGCACTGATTAGATGATGGATGTATGATTAGATTTTGTAATCTAGATGTATGGATGCACTATTATGTATGTGTATATGGATGCAATGTTTAATGTTAAATGTATGTTTTAAATTTGTTTAATTTATTATGCATTTAATTTTTGTTATATGATATGATGGATGTAATATGTATGTAATGCATTAATTTTATGTGGATGTTCTAATGCAAATTGTACATGTATGCTTTATTATTTAAAACATAATGAATGCATCTAATTTGTGTTTAAAAAACTAATGGCAGACACCATAGAATGTATAAAAATCATGAATTAAAATGTTACCCTTATCATAAGAGTTATACATTTGTATATGCATATGAAATATGTGATATGTAGGGGCTTTCCCTATAAGATTTTGTAAACTAAAATGTGTGCATAAAATAGTCAGTGGTCATCTAAATATCATTGCTGATATTCATCCGGTATCTATCCTATTTTATGAGGACCCCTTAATAAACAAAATCTCATAAGGAAAATTGTGATTGTTGATGAGATGATTTGTTGCTATGAGGGGATTTTTGAGGTTTTTCGTGAGACTCAAACACCCTAGTTGATTGATCAAAAGTTGTATACTAACTACACAAGACTCTTGAAAGATACAAGTCTGTTAAGAAGACCCAGATATTCAATATCCTTGTGTGTGCAAAGTGAATGTATTAGATGAGGTATAAGACTACCTCATTGCCAGGTGGGTTTCATGCAACCCATTGTTGTAATGAGGATCACCATATGGTCATCCTAATCCTGAGTTTGGATGTAGTTAGATTAGACTACTAGGCAATACAAGCCACCAAAATCTAGCTCAACCATAAGCTGACATTGGTCTATACAAAATAAGGTCGCTAATGTGACAGACATATCACCATGCGTAAGGCTACTCCATTTCCAGGTGGGTTTCATTCAACCCATTGTTGTAATGGAGATCACCCCATGGATTTTGAATACTGAAGATTCTA
Organism: Wollemia nobilis; assembly: GCA_028583015.1. NCBI lineage: Eukaryota > Viridiplantae > Streptophyta > Pinopsida > Araucariales > Araucariaceae > Wollemia > Wollemia nobilis. The sequence continues at coordinate 7,086,961 of JAQPPZ010016467.1, read as the reverse complement.
GGGATTCAAGCTCGTTACCCCCTTCTTTTATTTTAATTGCTTGGGATACTTGCTCATGCTTAGTGGTGAAAACCACTATTTTTTTTTAGCAAGGGATTTTCTTAGTGATGAAAATCACTATTTCTTTTGTATTGCTTTGGGAATTTTCTCATTTTGTGGAAGAGCAAGGGATTTTTTGGGTAGGGAGGAGCTTGTCCTTTTTTCAATTCTCAGCATTCTAGACCATGCGCATAATAAGATGAGCAAGAAAAACCTTTCACTTAAGGTGACAAGGACCACTTTGTAGTGTCATCTTTCCTTGTTCAGACTTGGATTGTTAATGTGTAAAATTGTGTTGGGATTTTGACATATGCAAGGTACTATCAAAGCAAGACCTTACCTTCTAAATCCAAGATAGATTTCTACAAAATCTAAAAAGATAACTAGGGATGGCTGAATGATCGAAAACCCTAGTATACACCCTATAGCAACTCATTAGTTGTGTTGAAAAACATAGTTACTCACAAGGAAAATGTGAATGATAATGATATGTGAGATTCATGATTGGCATACAAACATGGTGTCATTCATCAGAATGTAAACACAACTTGTCCTAATGCAAGTGCAATGGATGAATATACCTAATGCAACTATTCATTGAATGCAATGAAATGCATGATAACGTAATGCAAATGTTTTTTTGTATTTTTGATGTTTTGTATTATTTTTGTGTTTTTATGTTTTCTGATTTGTTTGGTATTTTTGATAATTTTTTGTTGTTTTTGTGATTTTTGATTGTTTTATGATTTATGTATAAAATACCCGTAGATGAAGAATGTTGAGAGGTTCGGGCTCCTCAACACCTTCTAGCGAAGTTAGGCGATAGGTTCTTGGCCCTATTTTCTCTGTTACGATGAAAGGACCTAACCAATTGGTCATAAATTTATCCCTTAGATGAGGCAACAAGTTTGAATTCTGTTGGTTCTCTTTGAGCACAAGATCCCCAAATTTAAAGTCTCTTGAATGGAATTTAGTATTATAAGCTCGTTTAAGATGATCTTGATAAACATGCAAATGCTCGAGAGCATTCACTCGTCGTTCATCAAGAAGGGTCAATTGATCAAGGTGAGCTTGTCGTGAGGTGTCATCATCGATGAATTATTTCAATGACACATGCAATGATGGAATTTCTAATTCCAAGGGCATAATGGCCTTAGTGCCATATACTAGCAAAAATGGGGTTGCCCTAGTGGGTGTTCGAATGCTAGTTTGATAAGCCCATAAAGCTAGAGGTAATTGAAGGTGCCAATCCTTATGATTTTCCTTGATGATTTTCTTCAATATGGCAACTATAATTTTATTAGAGGCCTCTGCTTACCCATTTTCTTGCGGATAATAGGGTGTTGCAAAGTTGTGTTGAATGTTATATTTGGATGTTAAAGCCCACACATCTTTGTTCTTGAATGATGTTCCATTATCCGATATTATTTTGGATGGAATACCAAAATGACATATAATGTTATGGAGTATGAACTCCGTAATATGAGCTCCAATAGTAGTGGTCAAAGGGATTGCTTCCACCCATTTAGTAAAATACTTAGTAGCCATTAGAATGAATGTGTGATGGCCTGAATATGGAGGAGAGATCTTCCCAATTAGATCAAATCCCCACTGAGAGAAAGGCCACATCGATTGAATCGGTTGTAAGGCCTGAGATGGTAGGTGTGATAGATTGGCATGATGCTGACACTTTATGCACTTCCTAACATATGCACAATAATCCTTCTCCATTGTGGGCCAATAATAACCCATTCTAAGGATGCACTTGATGATAGCCATGCCGCTGAAATGGCCATCATAGGTACCATCATGAGCTTGCGAGATTGCCCAAGTAGATTCTTGGGGCTCGAGACAATGAAGGAGGAGTCCATCATAGCTCCGATGATAGAGAATATCTCCTAGCAAGACATACCTAGTCACTTTTTATTTAAATGCTTATTTTATAGCATGCGATAATCCTAAAGGGATACTACCAAGTTTTAGGTAATATTTTAATTGGGTTAGCCAATCTTGATAAGCTTGTGCTTCAACTGACTGAACAACTTGTTCCTATTGTGATTCATCATGCACAAATGTGGATTGGGAGATAACCTTATGGTGAATGGTCATGCCATTATCTGAAGGACCCTATGAGATCAAGGACCCCTAAGATGCTTGTTTCAAAAAGTCTTGTGCCTTGTAGAACCACTCATGATTTGGTTCTATCTGAATCATGTGAACTAATTCTTTATTATCCGAAGCCTCATGCAACATCATTGATTGTGAGAGCATTTTAACATGGATGGTTGTAAAATCATCGAAAGGGTTCTGAGGGATTAAGGATCCCAAAGAAGCCATTGTATTCATGAAGTGATTAGATGTACGAGGGACTGCCTCGATGTCATACCATTCTAGTTTGGCTAGCAATGTGTCCACAAGCTCTTTGTAAGATTTCAAGATAGGGCATCTACATTGATAAATGCCTTTGACTTGGTTTACGATGAGCAAGGAGTCACCAAAGATATTAAGCTTTTTAATCTTCATGGTGATAGTTATTTGGAGACCCAAGATTAGAGCCTCATATTCAACATTATTGTTGGTGCAAGGAAAATCGAGTTTAAAAGACAAGGGCATAGGAGCTCCTTGTGGTGTGAAAAACATGATCCCTGCACCACCCCCTTGCTCACATTTTGAACCATCAAAGAACAAAGTCATGTCTACTTTATTTTTTGGTTCTTCAGGTTTGGGTGATTCTAACAGTGCGAACATTGCATCATCGGGTAACTCAATCACAAGAGGCTTGTCATCCTGAAGAGGAGCCTCTACTAACTGATCAGCTATGACTTGATCTTTGATGGATTTTTGACTGATGAATTCAAGATCAAATTCTATCAATAGCATGATCCACTTTGTGGTTCACGTATTATGATATGTGCGACTCATCATGTACCACAAAGGATTTTCTTTTGATATGACATACGTGGTATGACTTAACATGTAGTGGCAAAGATTTTTGGTAGCGAACACCACTTCTAAGTAGAGCTTTTCAATGTATGCATACTTTAGCTCATAACTGACCAAGGTGTGACTAATGTAATAGATAGCTTGTTCTTTATTTTCTTTGTTCTTCTGGGCCAACATGGTCCCTAAAGCAAAATCTATGGCTGAAATATACAACAAGAAAGGCACACCTGGTCGAGGTGGAGCTAACACTGGTGGCATTTCCAGGTACTATTTGATCTCATCAAAGGCCTTTTGACATTCCTCATCCCAATTGAATGGGACCCCCTTGTGTAGCATTCAATTCATGGGTCGACATTTATTCAATAATTGCGCTATGAAGTGTTTTATGGATGCTACCTTGCCTTGCAAGCTATGAAGCTCTTTAATGTTAGTGGGGGGAAGCATTTCTAAAATTACTTTGACCTTTGTAGGATCTACTTTGATCCCTCTCTTGGAGACTATGAATCCTAGAAGTTTTCCTGATGTGATATCAAAAACATATTTCTTAGGATTCAACCTGACATTATGCTCTATCAGGCGATCGAAGACTTTTCGTAGAACTTCTGCATGCTCTTCATGCAATAGAGATTTGGTGAGAAAATCATCTATGTAATCTTCTAGTATCTTATGCATGTAGTCATGAAAAATATATGTCATGGCCCACTGATAGGTTGCACCAATATTTTTAAGGTTGAATGGCATAACTTTATAGCAAAATATTCCCCATGGTGTAGTAAAGGTTGTTTTATGTTGATATTTGGGTTTGATCCAAATTTGATTATAGCCTAAAAATCCATCCATAAGGGATAACATCTCATGACCAGCAGTTGTGTCTACTAGAGCATCGATGTTAGGTAAAGAGAATACATCCTTGGGCATTGCTTTGTTTAGATCTCTAAAATCCATGTAGATATGGATCTTCCCATTAGGTTTTCCTATGGGTACCATGTTAGATACCCATTCTAGATAGTCGATGGGTTGGATAAATTCCACATCCAACAATTTTTGTAACTCATCCTTCACCATTAAGGTGATTTTTGGATGCATATTTCTGAGATTTTGCTTGATCGACTTCATATTGGGGTCTAGAGTAAGGTTATGTGTAACCAAATTTGGATCTAGACCCGACATGTCTTTATATGACCAAGAAAATATGTCAAATCTTTGTGTCAAAAGAGATATGATGATAGCACACTCTTCAGGAGATAGACTCTCTCCTAAATTTGACTTTCTTAGGATCGTTAGGGTCATTGCTAATATCCACATCAAAATTCTCCTCAATTGACATATGAGATCCCTCCTCAAGTTGATGAGGTGTAGGGATCAAGTGGATGTCATCTATTGGGTTTGGAGGATCTATCATATCAGATTCAACCTCAGCATTATAGACATCCTGAGTATGGCCTAGAGTGAAATGAAATGGTTGTAGCATCTCTTCATATGGGAAGAACTCCTCAGGCGATGGCATTGATGCTGTGCATGATCAAAGTCAATGGCCTCAAGATTGAGGTGCAATGACTTTGAAGGGTCATTAGGATTACGAAGAGGTACGATTAAGTCAATGGAAATCATGTTTATGGATGGTTGATGATTTCCATTATCTCTCAGGTAGGACCTATCAATTATTGATTGCTCTAGATGTGCTAGATGTGGCTTAGGAGGTATTGGGATCTTTGGATCCACTCTAGGAGTAGATAGGATAATTGGGTCCTCTAGTGGGAGCAACTACCTCTAGTTAGGTAAGGGAGGAAACACCCTATGATAGATGTCATCTATGTTAATAGGGGGCCTAACAAGCTCAATATCTCCTCTATAGTTATTGAGATGATGAAGGTAGTGAGGACCTAAGTATGCAATTTCTATTTCATCCTCATATTCATCATCTTCATCAATCCAATCATTTTCAGGATTATCATTGAGTTCATATTCCTCTTCTTGATTGGTCTCATGATATGATTTAGGGGGCTCTATGGTGACCATTGTGATTGGGATATGATCCCTCAATAAATGATAGGGTCTATGGGTATCATTCCATCCCCCCCAAATCCTAGGCTTAGGCATTCTAGGAAATCGGCCAACAACTCATCTGGCATGCGGATGGAATACCCTAAACCAAATTTATCCATAGGCAATTGATATTATGGTAGATAAGGTATTCTTTGACCCTACTCGTATAGACCTAAGCCATTTCTGTGCCAATGGTAATGGTAGAAGTATCTTAGAGCAAAATTAGGATTCGACATATAGTAGATGTTTCTTGTAAATGGTTCATTATCATGATTGATCATAGGAGATTGATCTAGGGCTTGGTTGAAACCCCCATATATGAAATTCATCTAATTGGATGGTATACCTAGGGGTACCACCATTCCAATGGGCAAGGGAGGAGCATGAGGTCTCCCCATGTCTTGGGTGGACTCAATAATTGGTGTAAAAGTGACATTTTGTACCAAATATTCGGTGAGCCTAAGGTTGACTAAGTGAATAGTCACTTGTGGTGCAGATGATGCCATCGATGATGCGGGAGATGCAGGTTGAGGTACATCATCCATTATGTTAGGTGATTCTTCCTCTTCCATAGGAATCATAATTTCTACCATAGAGATGTTAGGGATGACCTTTGGAGCATCTACCATGGGCACCTTCAACTTTTGTTTGATCTGAGGATCAAATGATGATGAAGGAATGTCTGAAGTAGCCAATGGTTTAGGTGGAGGTGGTGGTAATGAGGTGGATGGATCAGTATGTGCTAATTTTAGAGGGCACTCTGGATGCTTTATGGGAGAACTAGGTCTAATATCCAGATGCATTGATGGTAAGACAAACTCCCTTGGATTGCTGACCTGATTTACATATTTAAATGGTTCATCATCCAAAGGGATAACATGAACTTGTCCTTCATGTATGTATTTGATACACTGATGAAGAATAGAAGGAACACACTTCATGTCTCGGATCTAGGGATGATCGAGCAATATGTTGTATTGCATTGCTCCTTCCAACACATGGCACATTATAGAAATGGTTTTTAGTCCCACTTGGATGGGCAGGACTATAGTGCCAACTATTGAGCATAATGCATCATTGAATGCTCACAATGTGAAGGTAGATGCTACTATGTGCGATGTTGGAAGGCTCAAATGTTCTAAAGTGGTCATTGTTATAATATTGATTGATGAGCTTGTATCAATCAATACTCGCTTGTATGGTATCCGGTTGATACAAGTGATAATGTGTAATGGAGGATCCACTACGTTTGTTGGTACCTATTTAATTTCATGGTCATAGAAGGTTACCATAGGCTCTTTACACTTCTGGACATGCCCTATAAAATTGGTGAATGTATTAGGGTCTCGAGGTTGAAGCTCGATAGATTTTAGAATTTCCATAAGTGCTTCCCTATGTCTAGGAGATTGTTGAATAAGCTCGTAAATGGAGAGCTTAGACGATGTCATTTGTAGGCTTTGTGTAAGCCTATTTTTGATGGTTATCATTGATGGAGGTGGTGGACCTAGAAGTGGGTTTTGAACTAGCATATGCTGAGGTGTGGTGTGGCTTGATTGTACCTTCTATTTCTTATCACAATATTTATCATACCTATAAATCCATGCGTGGGTGGATCCGTATGTATCTCATTGACCTACCTAGTTTGGTTATCCTTGACCTCGTGGGTGGGTAAGGGATCCTTGAAAATACCCATCTACTGATTATCAGGGGCGAGAGGGTTGTCAATCTGCAATTGGTTCTTATCCAACATATTTTGTACTAGGTTTTTGAATCCATAGCATGTTTGTATATCATGTCCATTTTGATGATGATAAGCATAATATAAATCCTCTCTGTACCCCTTAGGTTTTGGGTGGGCAGGATCTACCAAATGGATTTCAGGTAAGGTAATCACCTTAGCCTTACATAATCTATTGAAAAGGGATGCCAAAGACTCAAGGAGTGGTGTATATGTGCGAGGAGGACATGGCTTATCCTACTCTTGGTTTATTTATCATTGATTATTGTACTATATTGGAGGGGGTTGAGCTTGATAATTAGGATATTGTGGCACTTTTTCTACTTTAGGAACATTTAACACAATCTAATTTACCAGAGCTAGTTTTGTTTGATTGTGGTTGTTTTAAGGATTTTTATTCCACTCCTTTTTACGAATTTTTATGTCTCCCTCCTAGACCTTAATGTCCTCAATAACTTTGGCTTGTGCCAAAGCCTCTTCAAATGTTTGATACTACTACAACTATAAAAGAAGTGATATGTGCTTTGAGTAGCTTTTTGTAAACATCTATGTCAGTTCTAAAATAGGTACGATGAAAGGTAGTTTTGAAATTATTTTTTACCACCTGTTTCCATAGTCCATAATTGGCTCATCATCAAATTGATGTAGGTTCGATAAGTTAGTTAAGTTAGCCTTATTTTTTACACCAAAGGAGAAGCATTCTAGAAAGGCATTTGCTAGTTGTTCAAAGCTAGAGATGTTATGTCATGGTAATTGATTATACCACTCTAAAGTTGAGCTAGAGAGTGTTATCAAGAATGTTCTCAACAACAAAGCATCATCATATTGTAACTGGAAACACAAGTTCATAAAACTTGTGATATGCTCTTGAGCATCATCGTCTCCTCTAAATTTATCTAGTTTAGGTATTTCAAAATGCTCTGGATAAGCAAGACAAGGAACTGATGGGTGAAGAGGTTGATTGCATAATTTACACAATGTTGGCTTTTGGTAACCTATTCCTTGCTTTTCTAGAGATTTAATTCACTTTGTAAGGACCTTGTATGCATGAGATGATATAATCTCATTCTCTTGAAGTGGTCTCTTAGGAGGAGGAGGTGGAAGGTTCTTGTTTGATCGAGGTGGAGGATTGTAATCATCATCCACATCTTCACAAAGTGACTCAAGATATGCTTGATCTTAGTCCTCTGGTTCTATCTCTTCGTATACCTCATATTTTGATGGATTTAGTACTTGACGCTGTCTTGGTCGAGACTGATGAATAGAGGTAGGAGGAGGATGGTTTTTGGTTGGCCTAGAAGGCAACTCCTAATGTTGCACAGTGCACCTTATGTTAAGTTGTTTCCGATAGGTGCTAGGCATGGGGATTTCATCATAGGCTACCCTATGTGATTGCTCCTCATGCAATCTCTGTTTAAGAATTCTCTCTTCACGTAGTCTATGCTCATACAACCTTTGATGATGTAGTCTTTGTTGCTCTGCATGTTCATGATCTAGTAATTCTTATTCTTTATGCAAATCATCCAATTGTGATTGGATTAATTGCTCTCTTTGACTAGTATTTGGCCTAGGTAGCTGATCTATCCGATCAGTTGTATGAGGTCTATGAGTTCTCATCTCAATACAAGGGGATTTGGCTATTTTAGTGCATGTAGTAGGGATGGCTACCCTCTTCCCTCGATCAATAGAAGCTGCATTGACTCTATGCTCAACCCTAGGGGTGTTATCCTCATGCAAATATGGTGTAGGAGTATGATGTGTCCATGTAGAACACTCTTCGCACGTATGGATAGGATGCACTAGATCTTCATCTCACCCATCCTCAGAGTGGGTATGGATGGAAGAAGTTGCTCTATGAGTAGCATTCAGGCCGTATCTATCTAGATGATTAAGATTTCGACTCAAATAAGGATGATCAAGAGGAGTAACCCCCTCATCTAGACTAGGTAAAGGTATGTATCCCACACCATGCTCGTATGGGAGTGCGGATCGATTAGGGACACGAATTCGTGTGACCCCTCTACTTGGCCCCTCAATGGGTGGATCTTGTCTAGAAGTAGCATGAGATGGATGAGATCTGAGAAGATCCTCTTCTCGATCACGTGGAGGTCCCATAGGTGTCCTCCTAGTAGGGGTATCTCGATGATCGAATCTCCATGAGTGGAATTATCTCTGTGATGACTGCTAGGATGCCATTCAGGTAGGAGTAAATTAGTTGGGCTATAACGAAGGCATTCTAGGCCTCCTTGTGCATTTCTTGTAGCCTCAGTCTGTGACTAGGCATGGCTATGTGTGGTGACCATTTTATGTTGATTATGCATACAGTAAGGAAACAGATAAAGTATACAAAATAATTATCTCATTTAAATATTTCTTTGTGATTCCTAAACTATCTTGTGTGTTTGGATTTGTTGTTTTACTATTCTCTTGTTCGAGTTTTGATTTTGTTGATGAAATACTTAGTTAAATGGATTTCACCTGTATCCTCTCACACACAGGCTTGGTGATGAAGTCCAGGTCGTGAAACCCATCGAGATTTGGTGATGAAGTCCAAATCTAATGAGGGAGTCCAGGTCCTACCAGTCCTCACCCAGTTCACCTCGATCAATGATATACCTCCTCGAAGAGAGATACATGCTATATTCCTCGGCTATGATGGTTCTTGGACTAGCCTTGGCAAAAATAGGGTGCGAAGAACCACAAGCAAGCCAATGAGGTGGTGATGAAGGCCACCATCGTTAGTCTTGATCAATGGTTGGGTGTGAATTCCAACTCACTGATGTTTAATATGATACATGGTGTGTGTGGGTTCTTTTTATCTTATGCAAAAAGAAAAATGCAACATAGAGCAATCAATGAATTTTTCTAATGCATAAAATATGTTTCAAATTTCCAAATTTCTAAATAAGAACATTTCAGTTTCAAAAATTTTGAAATTGCAAACCCTAAATGATGTAAGCCTTTACATAGGTAGCAAGCATGCAAATCCAAATAGATAGTAAAACAAAGACCATATCTATGTAAGACGATCTATAGTAGAGGCCATCTAACATAGAAGCAATAAAAAATAGGAGCCACTTTACCTAGAAGTGGCCAACAAAAGAGGTCGCTAGAACCAGGAGTGATCGAAAGCAAAAAAGATCAAATTTAATAATTTTTCTAATTTTCTCAATTAAAACCTGAAATTTTGTCATTTTCTATGAAAAATAGTGAAATTAAGTACATAAATACTCATAGGAGAATTCTAAATTCGATGAAGTTGTTACCTCTATGATTTCTAAACTCTACTCTAAGTCCATCAGAGGGCAGAGTGACGGGATCTACTAGCCATCACAGGAGATAATGGCTGAGACTACTGATCGTTCTAGCCTAGAGTGGTGGTACCTGCACTTCAAGAAAATAAAGAAAATAGGTAATTAGCGATAGATTGTAAAATTTTAGCTAAGGTCCAACCATGATCACCACATGTAGATATATAAAAATATAACACCCAAACAAGTATATAAAATCAAATTGTAAGTAATATCATGTAACCATAATGAGACAAAAAGAATAATGAAAATTATGCCCTTCTCATTTATATTGAAATTTATCCTTTGGATCACTAGCCACGAGAACATTGCAACTTTAGGAATAATATTTTTGACCCACACCAGATGAGTCTGGAGTGTGGGGTCCTTATTATCTAGCATTAGCATGTATGCATATTTGACTGAGAACTGCCCATTTTCGGTAGCTGCGCATATTACATGATCCTCCTCAGGTCTCATGGAAATGAATTTTTGATGCAGGATGCCTTGGATTTCTTTTGATTTAGCTTCAAATCCTTGAATCCTTATCTGTTTCCAAATAATCCTTCCTTTGTCCTGGCTCATGAAATCAGCCACTTTACTTCCTATGAGATCCTCTGTGATTCTTTTGATCCTCGTTAGGTGAGGAACCTGACATAAAACTTCATCCTTGGCCCACCTGTCATCCCATAACCTGATCTTCTGCCCATTCCCTAGAACTCATCTTAGGCCTTTCTTTATGACCTCTCTACTAGTTAAGATTGCTTTCCAGAACGTCGAACCTCTACTGTGCACTGTGACATTTAGGAAATCGGTATCTTGAAGATATTTTCTTTTAATTATGGTGGTCCACTCATTCTCCTCATTGATAATGAGACGCCAAGCTTATTTGGCTAGAAATTATGTGTTTAGGTGAGCAACTCTTCTTAGTACTAGCCCCCTATTTTCTTTCGGCCTACAAACCTTGCCCCAGCCCACAAGGTGGATCCTCTATTTTTTCTTTGACCCAGACCAGAGAAAATTCTTTTGGAGTTGTCCAATTTTTTGGTATACTCTGGTTGGGGCCTTAAACATAGATAGAAAATAAACTGGAATGCTCTGTAAGGAGGCCTTAGTGAGATTAAGTTTCCCAGCTTGAGATAAAAAATGTCCTTTCCAGCCCACCAATTTATTTTGGATTCTTTCTACCACTCTATCCCACATAGATTCTCTCGGAGGACCAAAGAAAAGGGGAAGGCCTAAATAAGAGGTAGGAAGAGTCACTATCGAACATCCCAAAATCTCTGCTATTCTGGCTTGTCTCTGAATAGGGGTGTTGAGGAAGTAAAGCTTACTCTTGTTGAAGTTCACCTTCTGTCCCGTTACATCCTCATAGAGTTAGAGAATGTGCTTAATCCTTCTGGCTTCAACCACTAATGACTAGGTCAACATAAAAGTGTCATCAACAAATTGATGGTGAGAAACTGGGTTGGTGAGAGAGGTGGCTTTAATCCCTAAAATTAATCCAGCAGTGCAAGCTGCTTTAATAGTTCTACCTAATGCCTCTGCAACTATAATGAACAAAATTGGGCTAATCAGATCTCCTTGTTTGAGCCCCCTATGGCTCTGGAAATACCCCACTATCGTGCCATTAACCAAAACTGAGAACCAAGGTTCAAATATGCACTCTTTTATCAGCCTGACCCAATGAGGATGAAAGCCAAACTTCAAAAGAACAGCCATCAAAAAATACCTGTTAATGCGATCAAAAGCTTTATTCATATCAAGCTTTAGGGCAAAGACCTCCTTGTTGGTTTGCCTAGCAGAGTGTAGAGCTTCATGGACTGTGATAACACCATCCACAATTGATCTCCCCTGAACTGAGCTTCCTTGACCAGAGTCAATAATGAGGGGCAATATTTCTTTCATCCTGTTAGTAATGGATTTTGTTAAAATCTTGTAGGATATGTTACATAAACTAACCGGTCTGAAATATGCCATTGTCTTCAGAGATGGGCCCTTAGGAATCAGGGCTATAAAGGTGGACTTGAACCCTCTCGGGATATGTTTTGAAGCCTAGAAATATTTGATAGTAGAAATGACATCCTCTCCCATAATATCCCAGAAAACTTGGAAGAACCGAGGAGGGAACCCATCAGGTCTAGGGGCCTTCTCAGCTTCCATACTAAACAAAGCATTTCTTATTTCTTCATCAGTGAAGGGAGCAAGAAGCTTACCATTAATGGCCTCATCAACCAAGCTAGGAATGAACTGGAAGAGAGTATCCTTGGCTTCCTCTATACACTAGGATTCATCCTCGAGAAGGGACCTGAAATAAGCAATTGCTTCCTCTCTGATCTCAATCAAATCCTAGGTTTTGGATCCATCAGCTTTAGTCAACTCTCTAATCTTGTTATTACTTCTGTTCCTCAAGGTTGTGACATGAAAGAAATTTTAGTTCAAGTCACCATCCTTTAGCCATAAAGCCTTGGATTTTTGTCTCCAGTATATCTCTTCACAAGCCAAAATATTGTGATATTCTGAAAGCTTGGCTTGCTCCTCCTTCCTAGTAGCTTCATCATCGATACCATTTTGTATTGAGTTATCAATGACCTGCAACCTTTCTCCCACTTGTTTCTTATTCTCAAATAGGTTCCCAAAAACCTCATTATTCCAAAGGTTCCCAAAAACCTCCTTATTCCAAAGTGTCGCGATATCGTGACGTCACATTTTTGCGACCAAAAGAGAAGAGAAAGAGCAAGAGGGGAAAAGTGGTGTGATATCGCGACATGTCACATTTTCACGACCAAAATAGAAGAGAAAGAGTAAGAAGTAAAAGTGTTGTGATATCGTGACATGTCGCACTTTCGTGACCAAAAGAGAAGAGAAAGAGTAGGAAGGAAAAAGTGTCGCGATACCGCGACATGTCGCAATATCACGACCAAAAGAGAAGAGAAAGAGTTAGGAGGCGAAAGTGTCGCGACTTCGCGACATGTTGGATTTTCACGGGAAAAAGCCAAGAAAAGGAGCAAGGAGGAGAAAGTGTCGCGATATCGCGACATGTTGCATTTTCATGTCCAAAAGCAAAAAATTGAGGTCAAAGTGGCGAAAGTGTCACGATTTTGCGACATGTCACATTCTCGCGACCTAAACAGAAGAGAAAGAGTAAGAAGTAAAAGTGTCATGATATCGTGACATGTCGCACTTTCGCAACCAAAAGAGAAGAGAAAGAGTAGGAAGGAAAAAGTGTCACGATATCGTGACATGTCGCAGTGTCACGACCAAAAGAGAAGAGAAAGAGTTAGGAGGCGAAAGTGTCGCGACTTCGCGACATGTTGGATTTTCGCAGGCAAAATCCAAGAAAAGTAGCAAGGAGGAGACAGTGTCGTGATATCACGACATGTTGCGTTTTCATGTCCAAAAGCAAAAATTGAGGTCAAAGAGGCGGAAGTGTCGCGATTTCTTGACATATCACATTCTCACAACCTAAACATAAGAGAAAGAGTAAGTAGGAAAAGTGTCACGATATCGTGACATGTTGCTTTGTTGCGACCAAATGAGAAGAGCAAGAGTAGGAAGGAAAAAGTGTCAAGATATCACGACATGTCACAGTGTCGCGACCAAAAGAGAAGAGAAAGAGTTAGGAGGCGAAAGTGTCACGATTTTGTGACATGCTGGATTTTCATGGGCAAAATCCAAGAAAAGAAGCAAGGAGGAGAAAGTGTCACGATTTCGTGACATGTTGCATTTTCGTGTCCAAAAGCAACAAAAGAGGTCAAAGAGGCAGAAGTGTCACGATTTCGCGACATGTCACATTCTCGCGACCTAAACAGAAGAGAAAGAGTAAGAAGGAAAAGTGTCGTGATATCGTGACATGTCGCATTTTTGCGACCAAAAGAGAAGAGAAAGAGTAAGGAGGTGAAAGTGTCACGATTTCGCGACATGTTGGATTTTCGCGGGCAAAATCCAAGAAAATGAGCAAGGAGGAGAAAGTGTCGCGATTTCGTGACATGTTGCATTTTCATGTCCAAAAGCAACAAAAGAGGTCAAAGAGGCAGAAGTGTCACAATTTCGCGACATGTCACATTCTCACGACCTAAACAAAAGGAAAAGTGTCGCGATGTCGCGACATGTCACATTTTTGTGACCAAAAGAGAAGAGAAAGAGTTGGAAGGAAAAAGTGTTGCGATATCGTGACATGTCACATTTTCACGACCAAAATAGAAGAGACAAAGTAAAGAGGCGAAAGTGTCATGATATCGTGACATGTTGGATTTTCATAGGCAACAGCCAAGAAAAGGAGCAAGCAGGCGAAAGTATCACGATTTTATGACATGTTGGCTTTTCGTATCCAAAAGCAAAAAAATAAGTCAAAGATGCATAAGTGTCGTGATTTCGTGACATGTTGCATTTTCACGACCAAAACAGAAGAGAAAGAGTAAGAAGAAAAAGTGTCGCGATATCGCGACATGTCTCATTTTCACGACCAAAAGAGAAGAGAAAGAGGAAGAAGGAAAAAGTGTCGCAATATCGCAACATGTCGCATTTTCACGACCAAAAGAAAAGAGAAAGTGTGAGGAGGTGAAAGTGTCACGATTTTGCGGCATGTTGGTTTTTCACGGGCAAAATCCAAGAAAAGGAGCAAGGAGGCTGGAAGCAGAAAGAGTGCAATATGGGTGACGAATGTCGCGATTTCGCGACATGGTTCATTTTCGTGACTTGTCGCATTTTCGTGACTTTTAGTGGCAAAGGAGCAGAACGTTGGCAGAATGTCACGATTTCATGACATGTCTTTTTTTTGCGACATGTCACCGTTTCACGACTCTTCAGAGAAAATGAAGGAGAAGTTAAGGACGTCACGATTTCGTGATAGGTCGCATTTTCGAGGCTGGGGCAGCAAGAGAGCGATGCGATAGGCCACTGCCTATGGTCTTAGGTGTTGGTAAATGTGTGTAAGTGGCGGTGCTCCTTCTTGGCAGGGAGACCTTAGAAGGGTACTAGCAGCAAAGGACAAACTGTCCCTATTGAGTTTTTGATCTGTAACAGCATAGTGCTGATTTTGTAAAAGGTTTTGGGTCAACCTGGAAAACTTGGATGTAATGAAATTGTACCTTAATTAACAAAAAAAAAAATTATCCATTACAAAGTGGTTACAAATATATCCCTCTTAGGGATATATACCAATTTGATACAAAATACAATAAAGAACCAATGGTAGGTGTATTCACAGGATCTTTGTAATATCAAAATTGACTGGGAGAGGAGTTTGTTGTGACCTCCATAATGTGAGATAAAGATTGATGGTTTTTCATGTTGATTTTGTCCTTCTAAGACCTACTATCAACACACAAGAACATTCACAAGATATCAATAGCAAATGAGGAACCTATCATAATGAGGTCCATATTCTTGATAAGCAAATTAAATAAATATTCTTAAAACAATAAAAAATACATGAAAACTAAATGAAATTGTGTTAGAAAACAAAATGAATGCTGCTAAAGCTACCATAACTAAAAAAACATAGAAAAATATGTCACCAAGAGGATTTCATGGGGTAGAGTGGTCAAGTTTGATGGTCATCATGGGGTATGATGACTGCGCTTGCGAACTACTTTGGGGTGAAGTGATCGCTAAACAACGAGTTGTTTCTTCATGACCAGTGCATGAAATGCCTAGGTTGGTATGATAAATTGATGGTTCAAGCATCATGCACTTGAAGCATGATTGAATTACAAGAAATAGTACAAAATTAGTATGTTTGACTGTAAAATATGGTTGAATGTGGTCTTTAAACTCCAAAGTATTTCATTGATGCAATTGCAAGATCCATGGCTGGATTTGGATAGCATTCCATTGCTTATGAGAGGATATTATCTCTAGTACACAAATCGATAACATTTTATTGAATTTTAATAGGGATATAATTTGGCAGCACTTTGTTATGTGAAATAGCCCATATTTTAAATGAAGGTAAGGCATATTTTTATAGACTTACCAAATAGAAATCTTAGCTTGTAAGAGAAGCTACGAACCAAGAATGAGTTAGGCTCTAGGAAGATCAAACATTAGATCTAGAACCTTTTCGTGCTTATTTGTTAAGCTCAACTGCCCTATAACTGATTTGGCTCAGGCTTAGGATCCCGAGTTTATTATAGGCACGACCTTCCTAGGGTGGAGCTACTGTGACTGATGGTAATCATAGGGTCCAACGACCTTCGAAGGTTGCTCCTAGGTATGATGGTTGAGGATGCAAAGGATAGGTTGCCCCTGTTTGAGTGATAAGAACCATTTTTAACCCTTTGGGATGTCTAAGGTGTGTCATATGGCCTAAAAATATGTCCATATAAGTAGTCACCTCAACATGACATGTTTTAGGTGTCTACAAATTGAAAGAAGGAGCAACTCCTACAAGATCTATTTTGGAAAATTATCGCCATCTAAAAATAAGCCCAAAAAGGAAATTATTAATTTCTACAATAGAAAATTGAATGTTATTTAAGGAGAGTTGAAGCTACCAAAATATAGTTCCAGTTATAAATTAGGTGAATCTATTCACCCAACAATCCTTCATTCTTAGAGACCTTAAAGGTAAGCAACTTAGGTGCAAAGGGTTCATTTTATGAACACCTATATTCAAATTCATTATCTAGTTCCATTAAGCACCATTTTAATTCTTTAGAAGTTGTAAAAAGATAAGGTTGCATTATAGTATTCAAAAGGAGTGCAGAAGGAATTTTGTTTTAGATTTATTATCTGCACATTAAATAGGAGTTGGATATATTTTGATAGAAATAAAATATCATTTGCCTGTTATCTAGTAACAAAAAAAGAAGACTACATTAAGATATTATAGTTATCTACAAGGAGCACTTACTAAGTGCATATTTTGAGTAATAAGGTGAGATTAATATTTCACTGTACTAGTTGTTATTTAGATGCACTAAGTACTTTTTGATTACAATAAAAATTAGTGCATATTTCAAGTTACTTTGAAGGGTTCATTTATGGGAGTTATAAGGGATATTATTATTGCACTATAGTTATTATTCAAGTTCACTAAAGTATTTTAGTTAAAGTGAACATTAGTGCAGAATTAAAACCTCTAATAGCATATTAGTTGCATTGTTAAAATATTGGATTCATTGATGTTAAGATTATCCAAGTAAAGAGTTAGAGGTTAGTGTTGTCTAGTAAAAAAGGTAACAATACATTGCTCTCAGAGATTAGAGCAAGTAGCTACCATATTAAAAGCTAAGGAGTAGCTTTATATATAGTAAGGAGCCACATATCAAAGGAGAAAAGAAGGACCATTAGGCATCAAGAAACTATTGAAACTTTGGTGCAAATAAGAGTATCTTATTTACATTACATTGGTGCTCTATATCCCTCATAAAAGAGTAAGAAAATATAGTGTTTCAAGACACTACAACATCAGGTATTCTACATCTACTATTTGTGAAGAAATAGAGGTAGAAGGAGAACCAATATAGGGTTCACAAGCACCAATTTTAGGTTTCTATAAATACCATTCCAATTGCTAAAGCAAACATCTACAAACAATGCCAACCTGCAACCACATTGGAAGTCTTGCAACCATTATATTTCTGTTGAAAATCAAGATAGAATAGCAGTGAGAAAATCTATGTAGAAACAAAGTGAAGGCCGTGTAATATTACCTCAATCTAGAATTGGATTTCCAACTAGGGGGAGCCATAAAAGCATACAAGGATAGTACTTTATAATCATTAAAGGAGTGTCATAAGACCATCTCTAAAGTACCTAGGACCTCCATTAAACCAAGATCCAATGTCTTGAGAAGAATAGCTCCTTTGAAGAAGCGTTTAGAGCAAGAAATCAACTAGATTTACATTGGCAAGAGGAGTATATAGGTTAAGGAAGGTATTGGAGGGAATATTTTATGTAAACCACCACTTGTCACATATGATAGAGCATTTGGTAATGCTCACAAAGGAAACACTCAAGATAATGTCTAAGTTTTAGACATTGAAAGGCATCATTGAGAGCATCATCATCATTGCTCATCAATTGAAAAGGAAAGGAGCATTACTCAAAGGTCAAAGCATTATAATAATGTATCACCAGCTAGAAAATACATGTGGGTGTAAGTCTAAGGAGAGGAGGAGCTACATAAGTGCCAAAGTCTAAGTAAGTGTAAGCATAGTTCAAGTAGAGAATAAAAGCAAGTTTACAATGAATATGCATTAAAATACTGAAGCCAAGGAGTCAGAGGACATCCACTAAAATACTATCATAAATCAATTATTCTAGCAGGTGTTTAATATTCAGGTGGAAAAGATAATATTAGCATCCAGTGAAATCTTACATAATTGTCATCAAGAGAGAGCTAAACCACTTAAATCATCATGGTTAAGGGATATAAAAACCACCTACATCACAACCATAAAGGGAGAACAAATCGGTTTCATTCTCACCATCCAATGAGAGTATCCTATACTCCCTACCAGTTGATCCACCTACATTGAAGGATGATAAGTATACTATTTAATTATTTGCTTTCTAAAATTTGGAGTTATAAGGTTTTAAGCATAAGGTTGATTACTTTACCTTATGTAAGATATACAAAATATCTAACACCTAAAGAATTATGAAATCAAATTGAAAAGATAACATCATGTAACCAATGTAAAGCAAAAGAGATAAAAGAAATGGTGCCCTTCTTTATTCATATTTTGGAAATATATTTACAATAGGTTACAAAATATCCCTCTTAGGGATTAACCAATTTGATACGAATTACATCAAGGAACCAAATGATAGGTGTCTTCACAAGATCTTTGTAATCTCCCAAAACTAATTATGAAGGGTTTCTTAGTGACCTCTGCTTGATGATGCAAATATTGAGGAATATTGAGGATTATTAGCTCCTATGGAAACCTAAGATCTACATACATAATCACTTACAAGACATTAGTAGCACATATAGAATCTCTCAATATGAGGCCCATTTCATAGTAAACCATTGAAAAGAAATTACTTAAAATAGTAAAGAAATGCATAAAGAATTGAATGGATGTATGCTAAATAGGGCTAGAGACAAAATTGAATGCTGCTAAAACTGATCTAACTAAGAAAATAAATAAAATCAGACATCATAGAAAGGTTGTCATAGGGTATAGTATCTAGCTTTGTTAGCCATCATAGGATCCAATGGTTGTGCCTACAGGTCGCTAGAGGGTTCGATAATTGCACCTATGGGATGCTTTGGGGTGAAGTGACTATTAAACAAAGAGCCTATTCTTTATTCTCTATACGAGGCGACATCTGATTTGTCTATCAAATGGGCTAACATTCTTGGTGAGTTCATGAGGAATGAATTAAAGGTGGAAATGGCATGAAATCAGGATGATTTATGGTGAGTTATGGCAAGATTTTCTCTTCAAACTACAATGCACTTCATGGATGTAAATTCAAGCTTCATGATTGGATTTTGACAACACATTATCACTTATGAGAGATTGTTCTCTCTATTAGACAGTTTGATAGCACTTCATTATGGATAATTGGGATAATTTTCATGAAGGTTTGGACTCCTTTTATAATATTTCTAAATTGCCATCTTAGCTTGCAAAGGAAGCCAAGATCAAGATTCAGTTAGGATTAGGCATCCCAAGCATCACTTCTAGAATCTTCTCACCCGTAATCATTCAAGATCAATTACCTTGAATGGATTTTACTTGGCTTAGGGAGACCATATTTTTTAATAGATGAGGCCATCCTCAAGAGGTGTAGTCTGATTTGTGGGGCTATCATTGGGTCCAATAGTCGCTAGGTAACCACTATGGGAGACAGTGGCCCAGGTTGTAAAAGGGTCAAATTTCCCTATTTAAGTGGTTAGAACCACTATTAAGTCTTGGGAAGGCCCAAGATTAGTCATATGGCCTGAAAAGGTGTCCATATGAGTAGCCTCCTTAACATGATCTGTTTTAGGTGTCTACACCTTACAAGGCAAATTTCCTTTATTAGCAATCATGACTTCAAAGGAGTTACAAGTATTAATATAACCATTTATCTATTTGGACACACTTGGGTCAATGAAGTTATGTGAGCTCCTAGATTCAAAGAGAATTATGACTTATTGTCCTTTAAAGTGTCCTATGTCCTTCATGGTTTGGGGAGTTATTACACCTATTAAGGCATGCAGTAAATTTTTTGGTGGGATTATTCTAGGATGTCTAGCTATTCTATATGTTCCTCTTATTAATGATCATGTTCCTCCTCAAAATATTCGATGGTTATAGGATCATACACATCCAACAAAAATAATTGTTGTTATATGAATTTGTGCCCCAAAGCATATATTTTTTATTTTAATTATAACATAATCCTTGTTCTCTATGGGCATCCATTTCCTCCCTAGTCAATTGTTTAATTGCCAAAGATTTATTGCCAATATTTGGTGTGAACTTGGAGGGAAATGTGGGTTTGGCCTATGGGAATTTGGAGGATCTCCTTTGGGTAGAAATTTTTTCTTTCACTAATCCTTCCACTCCTATGGCTTGTATCATAAAATATGGTTTGAGCATTTTTACCTTTGCCTTGATATCATATTTCAACCCTTGATTAAACAACTCCAAATAAATCCTTCACTCAACCCCTTTGTCCTATTAGCCAATTTATTAAATTGAGTCTGATATTCTCGGATAGTAGAAGTTTATTTCAATTTGGTTGAGGCTCTTGTAAAGTCCTCATATTCACTAGGACTAAAATAAGTGAATAATTGGGACTCAAAGTCTTCCCAAGAAGGATCAAGAGTTATGTTCTATAACCATTGGTACCATTGTAAGTCTTGAGATTCAAAGTTAAAAGATACCATGGTGACCCAAAAATATTGGGGTACATTATGGAGTTTGAAGAATTGATATTCTCGACACAACCAACCATCAACCTCCTTTTTATTAAACTTTGGAAAGTCTAATTTAGCCATATTAACCATGGTATCTATGTCAAAAATACTATTATGGATTTCTTTCTCTTTATTGCTTCAACTTCCACCTAATCCTTCAGTGTTATTATGATGGAATATTTGTGGGTATTACTTTAAATGCTCTTCAAATTCTAATAATCTATCTTCAACCACTAATTTGACTTTAATATGATCAAGTGTTGTCTTCAAGAGAAGTGTTGTCTTCAAGTGTCATACATTTTTCACCTAGAGTCTTGGTCCACTCAAAAAATTGGCTTTTATTTGAAAAAACCCTTAGTAGGATCTACAATATCTATTACTAACACTATTATATCTAAAACTATTATGTTTGAATCTATAGCTTGTTGATTCTAATGATTGTCTTAGTAGACTCTATTATTGAAAATTTCCCTTATTATGATTTTTTATTGTAACATGCAACTGCTACTAACTCTAGTAGACTCTATATTTATTGTTATTGAATTTGAATTTAGCTGAAATTATACCCAACTGTTACTAACTGCTACCTTGATATAACCTATCTTGACTGATACTTTCACCACTAGTTCTTTTGGAATATTTAGTACAATTAAATTTGTGAAGTTTAGTCTCTTTAGGATACTCAATTTTTGTGGTAGTATTCTTGGTTTTGAGTTTAATATTTAATAAAATAAGGTACTCTAGTCTAGGATGTATGTATTTTCCATAGCCCTCAATTATACCACAATGACAAACAATAGTTCTTAGACAAATATTTTATTGCCACTACTCGAGGAGGATTCCATGCATACTCTTGAGCACACTACTTGCCTCTCTGATAGTAGGAGAGGGTGATCTTCCCAAGTGTTGTGCTTGGAACACTATGGATAGATACATGGTTTAATTACTTCCTATGGCTATAGGTTTATCCTAATCTTGGGGTCTCTTGATATACCTGAAGATACATGGGAGCTCAAGCCCATATATGGGTGTTGTCAAAGGCCTAGGTATTAGAGCCTGATCACCCCTAATTTTATTAGATGCTTTATACGTAATATAGCTTAGCCAATAATGATAACTCCTCCATGATATTTTAAAACCCCTAGCATAGGATTTCTAACCTATTAAACTAAACTAGAAAAAATTGCTAAATTTTTTTAATAGGCTAATAAACAAAAAGATAAAAATATGGGAAATTTATACCTAATAGTTAAAATAATGGGGCAAGAACTATTGTATTCATAGTGGAACATGACCCTATAAAGTGCTCTAATACCACTTGTTAGGAACCTTCTAATTAAAATAAGCACATCCATATAAATATTGTAATAAAAGTAGTAATTCGTGAAAGATCAAAATATTGCAATACGAAATGTAAATGCAGAAATATATATTAATCTCACAAATCACAATAAAAAATTGTTGGCCTCTTTGAGGAGAAAACCTCATTCAATACTTTAATTAAATATGCAAAAAATATACATTTATTTATGTCCCCTTGTATTTTAAAGATACATTTCATGCAACTCTAACCTAAGTGTTGGATTACATGAAAAGTGCCACCCAAGCTAGAATATTCTACAAAACAAACAATTACATTATTTATAATGGTTAAATGAAATAACCCCACTTGTCTAGGTTCCTCAAGCACCACATGCCATTAAAAAATATCATTAAAATGGGATCCTTGCATTGGAAAGGGGTCATTACATAATATTGTTAGGATGGGGTCCTGTTGTGGCTGATCCACAACATACCCCAAAATTGGGGACCCACATTTTTTGCATGTGTTCTAAGAAGACTGAAGAGACCCATAGGCTAAAGATCAAGGAAAAAAGCAAAATACCACAAGGAGGAAAAGTGTCGCGATATCGTGACATGTTGCACCATCGCGGCCCAGAAAGAAAAAGTGTCGCGATATCGCGACATGTTGCACCATCACAACCCAGAAAGAAAAAGTTTCACGATATCACGACATGTTGCACCATCGCGGCCCAGAAATAAAAAGTGTCGCAATATCGCGGCATGTTGCACCATCGCAGCCCAGAAAGAAAAAGTGTCACGATATCGCGACATGTTGCACCATCGTGGCCCAGAAAGAAAAAGCGTCGCGATATCACGACATGTTGCACCATCACGGCCCAGAAAGAAAAAGTGTCGCGATATCGCGACATGTTGCACCATCGCGGCCCAGAAAGAAAAAGTGTCACGATATCGCGACATGTTGCTCCATCGCGGCCAAAAATGAAAAGGTGTCGCGATATCGCGACATGTTGCTCCATCGCGGGAAAAAAATGAAAAAGTGTCGCGATATCGTGACATGTTGCATTTTCACGGCTGTAAAGAGAAAAAGTGTCGCGACATCGCGACATGTTGCATTTTTGCAACCGTACAAGACCAGAAAGAACAAGAAAAGAAAAGTGTTGCGATATCACGACATGTTGCATTTTTGCGACCATACAGGAGAAAGTGTCGCGATATCATGACATGTTGCATTTTTGCGATTCAAAGCAAAGAGAAAGAGCTAAAGAGAAAAAGTGTCACGATATCGCGACATGTTGCATTTTCGCGATCGTACAAGACAAGAAAGAACAAGAAAAGAAAAGTGTCACGATATCGTGACATGTTGCGTTTTCGTGACCGTACAGGAGAAAGTGTCGCGATATCGCGACATGTTGCGTTTTCGCGATTCAAAGCAAAGAGAAAGAGCTAAATAGAAAAAGTGTCACGATATCACGACATGTTGCATTTTTGTGATTCAAAAGGGGCAACCAAGCTGAGAAACAAGAAGTGTCGCGATATTGCGACATGTTCCAGTTTCACAAAGGTAACGGACCTGCATAGTGACATGGACACAAGGAAAAAATCTAATGAATAAGACAAAGCGTTACATGATCATTCAAGATGACCGTTACACACGAAGGGAAACGAATGCAAGCCAATGAGGAGAAAACGCAACAAAGGGCCACAAGATGGAAACGAAAGCACACGCAGTCAGGGAAGGTGAAACGAGCAGCCACCGAAAAGCGAAACGAACCGTCAGGGAAGAGGAAGCAATTTGTTCAAAAGTTTAAATATGCCATTCAAAGAGGCCAGAGGGGTTGGAAATTGCTGTGAACAGAGTTGCAAATTTGAAGGTGAGAAGGCCATTCTGGACCTATTTAAGTTGTTTTTCTTCCACAGACTGGTTTGTGAGAACCAGAGATTCTGCTATTGTAAAATGACATATTTTTAATGCAGAAATTTTTCAGAAATTTGCATCTTGTGGGCAAGAAAGAAGGAGATTTTCTTTGCATGCTATGGATTTAATGTTTATTATTTCATTTTTTTTAGGTTTCGAATAAATAGATAATGTTAATGCCATTTTTTTTGGGTTACATTAGGCGAATATTTGAAATCTGAATTTTATTTCGTACCCTAGGAGCCAGCACTTAGTCTATGGGGATTGTGCTTGTTTTGCAAGTCCAATAGGTTAGGTTGCATGCTTGGAGACCTCACATCTTCAGTTTTGCCGAAATAGGATAGCATCATACTGAGTGCATTTTATTTTTAGTTTTTCTGCATTTCATTTTCAGTTTCTGCATTTCATTTTTTAGAAAGTTTAACTTATTTAAAATAAACATTTAAAAATTACAAAATCCAAAAAAACAATGAACAATCACTAAGTTTCAGGGTGAAATAGAACGACATTGCCCCTTGTTTACAGTTACTTGCAATCGCTAAGGTGTTCCAAGCATTTAAATTGAATATCTTTATTGAAGATTACTAATACACAGTTTGCAAATGCTAATACAGTGGAGACCTTGGAGAAGTTGTTTGTTTAACTTCTTTGCAAGAGGGGATTTGGAGCCCAAATCCTAAAGGAGAGTGTACTTTCACAATCGGGTGAAAATAACACTCAACAGGTCCTAACAATAACATATCCCCATCCTCATCATAAAAAGTGTAGGCTAGTGTCTGCCATTAGAAGACCAAATACCAATGAACATAAGGTGGTGGTAATGTGATCCAAATGGCCTCCCTTATAAGAAAAATTAATTTTAATTCTTGATATGACTATAAACCACTTCCTATAACCTGTCAACAACTCCATGCATTTCCTCTCATCGCTCTTATGTAGATAGGATCTCCTTTGATGGACACTCTAAAAATATTCTATATGTCCTCTAAGGTGACTATCATCTCTCTTATGGGAAACTAAACAGTCTTTGTATTTTAATAGCATCTCTCAACTAATGCAGTTAACAATGCCCTATTAAAAGTGACCTTAGGTATATATGTTAGGTCATACAAGCCTATTACTATTAGAATTCCAATGTCTATGTCATCTAGGAGGTCAAGGATGATGGCCAATGTTTGTAGTTGTCTCTCCCAATAACCTAACACTCCAAGCTCCTACCATCACAAAAATAAATAAAATTATCAATCCATTTAGCCCAAAGAGTCTTGGTATATTGTTTCCTCATTTTGACATCTCCCTTCATGATAGCACTAAAATTGCACAATAGTGGTATAATTTTCTTTTTTGTGATAGTGCTAGATCTTTGCAATAACAATGATTACAATAGCACTAGATTTTTATAATAACACTAGATTTTTGCAATAGCAATGATCAAAATAGCACTGACATTCTATGATAACATCGAAAGAGTGCCCCTCTCATAGTACAACCTCATGGCAACAATGCTAAAAAAACATAAAAAATATAAAATAAATAAAAAATGAAAAATAAAGTTTTGAAGGCCATACCTAGGGCACAATGTTGATTTATACTATTGCTACTTTAATGAGGTTAAAACAATTTACAAGTCTCCCAAAATTATCCATAAAATCTTAACAAAAGTAAGAGCTCTCGAAATCATGAGTAGTGAGCGGTAAAAATTATTTGATTTTTACTCCCCTTCCTCTTTAAACCTCCCAGTATACCCCAAAAAATTTCTTCTTTCATATCATTATTTCATATATTTCTTCTACATGATTTCCTATATCATTTATTTTTCTCACAAAAACATGATTTTCTCTCTGAAACTCGAGGAGGAACCCTTGGGGCATGCATGCATTAATGACACTAAAAATCATCGATTTTCACAATAACTCTTTTTGTAACCATTTTTTAAAATAGTATATTTGAGTACTAAGAAGCATTTTTATAGCAAAATTGGACTTCTACAACATGTTTTTGATGCATTTATTTAGCATAAATGCATCAAAAAGGGGTAAAATATAGACATCCAATTTTGACCTAACTAGCACTTCAGTCATGGTACCCAACAATTGATTTTTAATCAACCAAGCTGATCTAGGGAAAATCCCACCCATTTCTTGTCTTAGAGCAATTTTTCAATGATAGAACTACCCCAGTCCATTTTTAGCAATTTGATCCTTCAATAATCAAAATTATCAAAAATATTGACATTCGATGATAACACTACACTAGTGCTATTGCAAAAAATATAGTGATTTTGATGGCATGAATAGAATATCTATAACACAAGACTTTAGCAAATGAATTTCATTCTCCACTCTCAATCCTGATCACACATGCTACCTCTCATCCCCTGAGCCTTCAAAATTTGAGTTCTCTTACTTATCCAAAAGGCATCTTTGACCCCTACTTCCTTCTAAGAATTTTTTCCCAAAATATATAAATAGACCCCATTGTATGGGCATTAAATAAGCAATTTCAAGCGTTCAAACTCTACTAAAATCTCTCTCTCTCTCTCAAAATAAATATTGTTAGTTCTTTTGCTTTCTATGGCTTGATTTTCATTATCTATTCCTTTGCTACTATTCTCTATCATATGTCTCTTAACAATTTAATGATAAGGGAAAATAATAAAATCTAGGTCAATTTATTTTACCAAATTGTTTTAGGCAAGGAATCACAAAGGCATATAGTTGCATCTAGGTTAGTTTTTATCCTTGCACAATATTTTGTTTGTTTTTTAAAGAAAAAGACTTAATTTTCCTTGTAATCATTGAAATCAAAAGAGCATATAATTTAGGACCCTTTTTTGTGAAGAACACAAGCTTATACTGAGAGGGGGGGTGAACAGTATAAGATAAAACTTTTTACTTTTCTTTCCAAAGTAGTATTATCTAATATTATCAATTGCAATAATGAAACAATGCACAAATCATCACACACATAAGAGACATAGATTTAACGTGGTTCACCCAATATGGGCTATGTCCACAGAGAAAATATTTCTTATAAATTTTCTCAACAAAAATCTTGGGAACCAATTCCCTATTACAATGTTTATGGGCACAAACCCAAAGGAGACACCAATACCCTTTGCTCTGGTTTGTGGACCTCTATCCATTGGAGACACAATCCCATTTGTTATGGTTCGTGGACCTCTATCCATAGGAGACACCAATCCCCTTTGCTCTGGTTTGTGGACCTCTATCCACAGGAGACACCAATCCCATTTGCTCTGATTTGTGGACCTCTATCCATAGGAGACACCGATACCCTTTTCTATAATATACTCCAATCCTTTATACAAGGCTTGTTCAAATATGCTCCAAAAATTTCTCAAATCTGCGCTAAGCCTACACACAAGGCTTGCTCAAGTATGCTCACCAAAACCTGCTCAAATCTTCTCCAAACCTAAACAAAATGCTTGCTCAAATTTACTCACCAAAACCTGCTCAAATGTACTCCAAGCCTACACAAAAGGATTGCTCAAATATGCTCATCAAAACCTGCTCAAATATGCTCATCAAAACCTGCTCAAATATGCTCCAAGCCTACACAAAAGGCTTGCTCAAATCTACTCACCAAAACCTGCTCAAATCTTCTCCAAACCTACACAAAAGGCTTGCTCAAGTATTCTCGCAGAACCTGCTCAAATCTACTCAAAACTTTGCTTAAATATTGTAAATAAACAGTGCTTTCCAAAAGTGCTTTCTTTGACTAAAGTAATTCAAACATATTCTACCCAGAATTATTTTATCTTCATGAACATATAGTAAATTATATGCACTAAAAAAATGCTCAATATGTTCTTCACATTCACATGTCTCACATTTATTACATTTTAAAGGTAGCTCCTTAATGATTGACCCTCTTATGTGCTCCCAAAACATATCTAAAACAATGCTCACTTCTGCTTCACAAATCCTTGCACATATATCCCAATTTCATTCAACAATGATGCACAACTTTGTTCTCAAACCCTTACACATATATTCCAATTTCATTCAACAATGATGCACAACTTTGTTCTCAAACCCTTGCACATATATTCCAATTTTATTCAACAATGATGCATAAGTTTGCTTCACAAGACTGGCCTATAACCCTTGCAAATTTTCTTCCAAAATCAATCACACTCAATGCTTAAATTTGCACACAAAATTGATCTATAAATTTTGCCCTTCCATTCCCAATATCATTCAAAACAATGCATAGGTTTGCTCATAAATTTGATCTATAATATTCCCAAATTTCAATCAAAGTAATGCACATAGAATCATTCCTTATGCCTCCAATCATATGACAACCAAAATATTTTCCTCAAAAAAAACCACTTTGAGGAGTTAAATCACCATACCTCTAAAAATTGCCTTGATGATGATGTGCCTTTAAAACCTGTCTCAAAAATAATTTTCCTTTCTTTTGCCACTTCAAAAACAAGTTAGCAAATCTCCTTTTCATATATTAAAAACCCTTCTCAAAATATGTGCACAAAAAGGCTTGAATATAATACTTTATAACTCCTTTTTGGTCTCACAAAATAAAGCTTTTCATAATAAACAAACCCTCAAATTTCCCTTCTTCTATCATGCAAGAATACAATTAAATGTAAACCAAAATACACCTTATACCTCCTTTTCTAATATTTAGAATTTACAATTTCCAAATAAATCCTAATGCATCTTATGTCTCCTAAACTTAACATGCAAAATTTACAATTACCAAATAAACCTTAGTACACCTTATATCTCCTAAACTTAACAAAATATTTCCCTTTATTCAAATCAGCGAACGATTTCCTTTTAAAATATATTTAAATAAAAATCTTTGTCCATACCTTCAACCAACATGCCAAGCGAACGTATTCCTTTCTAATTCCTTCTAAAATATATTTAAATAAAAATATTTGTCCATACCTTCAACCAACATGTCAAGCGAACAAATTTATTTCTACCTTAAAAAAAAATAGCACTTGTGGATTTTGACCCTACGACCTACTCCTCTCCAATGCCTTAGTACTAGCCAAGCGACCATTTGGGCTAGCCACCCACTTGAAACCTAAGATACAACACTTTCACTTTATTCCACAATGAATTCCTTTCTTTGCCTTACAAAAAAATAGCGCTTGCAGTTTTGACCCTGCAACCCACTCTCCTCCAGCGCCTTAGTGCTAGCCAAGTGACCAGTTGGGCTAGCCACCCGCTTGAAACCTTAGATGCAACACTTTAACTTTATTCCCACTTTTCTTGCGTTTCTTTTTGACTTTTTCCTCTCTGTTTCAATGCACGAAAAATATTTTTGAATTGCGCGCACACCTCCAACTTCCACACAATGAATTAATTCAACATATATATATATATATATATATATATATGGATTTTGCTTTTATGAAGGTACGTCGATGCTCATATACTTTTGCTTATACGTTTATGATATTGGCACCATTTTATTTTGAAACCTTATATTATAATATTTAAATTAAATATTATAATATTATTTTTAAACCTTTTGTCCCTTTGAAAAATTAAATCTCCTTTTTGTCTTTAAACCTTTGCCTTCTCTTGTGGTCTTTAAATCTTTTTCCAAGCAAATATAATATTATCTTTTAAACCTTGTCCTTCTTCATAATATTTAAATTTGACATTTAAATATTATAATTCTTCTCTTAGAAAAATATGTTGGAGATATACCTTACCTTGAATTATTTTCATATACCTTGATTTGAATTTTGTCCATTGCTTGCTATCAAAATCGTAGGAAATATTTTTGCCTTGATTACCTTGCACCTTTGACATCAAACTATTTTTTCCTCATGTACCCTTTGACATCAATGACAACTCAATATACTCAATATTTCCAATAGTTTGTTGCATATTTATCTTCTTACATTATATAATTTTCTATTTTAGAGGATGAGGGCTATATTTATACAATGTTAGGTGATTTACAAAAATTAAACATGCAACATTAATGTAAACCATAAAATATATTAAGGTAGACCAGCCTGCATTAATTTTTAAGGTCCCCTTTGGAAAGGGATCTAAGGAATAAATTGTGCATAGCATGTTGTCTATATAAGTCAAAAAATAATGGTCGTAGATAGAAGACATGCTGATGTTATAGATCATGATGACATTCCACCGGTTTAAAAATTCTAGAAAAATGAAAAATTAAATAATCATCCTTTCCTATTGATATGAGATGAGAGATTGATTGGAATGAAGTTTTGGAGGAAAGTGTTATTATGTTTGTAGGTCTTGATTCTTTGAATATAAGTGGAGGATCATATGGCTTGCTTCACTAACAAGAAAATAGAGTAGAAAAAATTATAAACCTTAATGCAAGAAGGAGGAGGATATAAATCTGCCTCATCAATTTGATTGATATCAATGACTTGAATAAGTGGATATTGAGATGTATGTCGACCAATTGGCATTTTAATCTTATCAAAATGGAAAATAAACTATTCCTACCTAGAATCATCCTTTGTCAATTATTGGATGATGAAAATTTGATAAATATGGAAGATAAGATTGAACAGTTATCATACCTATTAGTTTGAATGCCTTGGGACCAAGTGGAGGGACAATTATTTCATTTCTCTAAATTAGGTATAAGGCATCTAATTTCATGGGTTTATTTTTAATTATTACTTTGACTACTTATTATTTTTATGACTTGCACAAGACAATTATTATTTACTTAGATACAATGAAATTAGAATTATAAACATGCAAAGTTTTAATTTATTGGTTTTCATAGGGAACAATAGGGATTTTTTATGATACCCACTCATCCCTTAGAGGCATATATCTTCATGGTAAAGGCACATAGGTGTAAGTAAACTATATGTTTGCTCTCATATCTTGTGATATTCATGTCCTTTTGGATTGCATAGATAAGTAAATCCTAAGGAGAGAGGATCCACTAGCATCAAAAACCTAGGAAGAGGAAAATAACTAAACCTAACTAGGATCATACTTTTCATTTCCTTGCAAGTCCTCTATTATGAGTTCAAAAATAACAACTTTATAAATAAAAATAGTCTAAAAATGATACACAACATTTATAACATGTAGAATGCTATTATTGTTGACACAATTTGATTTACCAATGTAAGCAATCATAATGATCAATACATAGGCAATCAAAAATTTGAATTGAAATAGAAAATCACAAGATATAAACAAACAACAAAAGATAAAAATATAGGTTAAATTTAAAAATAATATCTTTTAAAATGCATAATGTTCATAGGTTCTTTAATTCTTTGGCAATATTATATGCACCTTAGCCATACATGGTGATGGTTTTGTGGGGATATATCAAGTTAGGATTAAAAATTACTTTGAGCTTGGTTTTCAGATTTATATTCATTTAGTTTTAATTGAGAACCAAATCACCAACTTCAAAGGATAGGGGTATTACTTTTTTTCATAGGCTCTTTTAAGCCTTTTCTAGTATATCCACAAGTTCTCCAAGGCATGAATATACTTTCAAAAAATAATTATAATGAATTAACATGAGTGAGATGATATTCCTTTGCTATAAAGTCATACTATAAAATGATTTATAGGGATGGGATTTCAATTTCAAAAGGAATTATATCCTTAGTACTATATACCAAGGCATAAGGTGTTACACTAGTTGGGGTTCCAACATTGGTACAATATGCCCAAAGGGCTAGATATAGTTAAATATGTCAATATTTTCTATTTTTGGTGACAATAATCATAAGGATTTAGAAAAGGATTTCATTAGAGGCTTTAGCTTGATCATTACCTTGAGGGAAATAGGGTGTAGATTATTCATGATATATATGATATTTTGCAAAAATATTTTGGACATCTTTATTTTTTAGGGATGAGCCACATTATCTTAGGTAATGATATATTGTATGTTATAGTGGTATATTATTTATTTTTGGAGAAATTTGTAGACTTGGTTTCTAGTTGTTGAGGCTAAAGGTATAGCCTCAACCATCTTAGTGAAGTATTCTACTACAACAATGATGAAATTATTCCTATAGAAATATGTGGGAATGATTATACCAATGATCCAATTTCCAAATGGAAAATGACCATGGTAAAGTAATGGATTGCAAATATAATGATAAGGCATGAATAATATTACCATTATTTTTACACATATTATATATCTTGACATAATTACAAGATTCCTTATCCACAAAGGGCCAATAATAGCCCATTTTAAGCAATTGCTTGGCAATGGAGACACTAATAAAATACCTACTATAAGACTCATCATGGCACTTCTATGTTAGATTATAGAATTCAACATGATGTATCATCTAAGCAAAATACAAACAAAGGTATGACAATATACAATATTAAAAATGATGGCATATCTACAAACCCTTTGCCTAAGTTTCTTGAATTAAATCCAATTTAAACCTTCAGGTAAAGTGACTTATTTAAGAAAATCATATATGTTCTTGTACCAAGTACTAGAGTATGAGGAGACTTTAATATTAAAGACTTATAAAGGATTACAGATCACCACTATGGTTATCGGTTATCTAGTCTACTTGATGATAATCATGTATTATTCATAGTCAAAATCTAATGTCATAAGGGATTATATGGAGGCCATAGCATCCACATGACAATTATTAGACCTATGTATGGCATCAATGGAAAATTGATCAAAAGTAGCTATCAATTTATTGATAATTTCTTTATATGGATTCATATTATCAT
The DNA here is from genome assembly GCA_028583015.1 of Wollemia nobilis. NCBI lineage: Eukaryota > Viridiplantae > Streptophyta > Pinopsida > Araucariales > Araucariaceae > Wollemia > Wollemia nobilis. The sequence continues at coordinate 7,054,074 of JAQPPZ010016467.1, read as the reverse complement.
GTTTAGTGTAATAAAAATAATTGTCCTAGTTAACTATTAGTTGGAAATCTCCAAAGATGACAAGGGTTTTGACATTAAGGGTCTTAACAATATGAAGTCCTAAGATAATGGATTCATATTCTATTATATCACTAGTATAAGATAATGTAAGCATGAATGATAAAGGGATTATTTGTTGTTAAGGAGTAATTACAATGATTCCTACCCCCATTCCTTTGACACATCATGCACCATCAAAATAAAGAGTCCAATAATTTTCCATTTCCTCCTAAATTTTAATTTTAAAGATATATTCATAAAGTTTACCACTGAGGGTTGGCATGCTTCCAAAGTTGCATCTGCTAGTTGGTTAGCAATCACCTAGCATTTTACAAAAAAAATTATTAATAAATTCTATGTGAAATTATCTAAGCACACTAACCCACTTAGCAGTTCTACTTGAGAGATGAGATTTAAACGTGAGGTATCATAGTGGGTCTATTCTTATGATAGTAAAGGTCTTATGGATCAACATATAATGTAAAAGATTTTGGAAAGAAAAGATTATAATTAGGCCAATTCTTCTAAATGGATATATTTGACCTTATAACTATATATGGTTTAGCTAATATAGAAGATGTATCTTTCTCTATTTTTTTATAATATTGATCAAACATGTTACTTAAGGCATAATCAGTTGATACTATGTAGAGCAATAGGATTTTGTTAGGATTATGTGGGACAAGAATTTGAGGTTTTACAAGATAAAAATTCATGGCATCAAATGTATTCTACCATACATCATTCAATTTGAATATCATGTCCTTTATCAAGATTTTGGTAAATATTTTCTACTTATTAGTAAACTGAGAATTGAGCCTCCTAATAGATTATATCTTACTTTGAAGGATTTAACGTGAATCAATGGTTGACGGTATGGCATGTTAAAAATGACATATCTTATTGGGATTAGATTGTATACCTTTAGGAGATATTATAAATCCTAAATTATTTCTTGATGCCACCTAAAATATGTATTTTGAGGTTTTAAGTGAACTACTCACTTAGACTTTCAAAGATGTATTGAAGGTCTTGAACATGATCTTCATGTTCGAATAATAAATTGAGACATTTTCAACATAGTATTATATAATATTATGTATAAGTCATGGAAGATAAAGGTCATTTCTATCTGATAGGTACCTCTTATATTCTTAATTTTTAATAACATGAATTAGTAATATAAATCTCCCCATGTGGTAGTAAAGGATTACTATATTGGTATACAGGAGAAATTTTAATCTAATATATCTTGAGAAACCATATATTAGGGATAGCAATCAACAACCTACTATAAAATTGACAATCATGTCAATTTTTAGGAGGGGAATGTCATCTTTGGGATAGACCTTATTAATGTCTTAAAACTTAATGTGCATATTCTAATATTTGCAATTTCTTAGTGATCAAGACACTATTGGAAATCCAATTAGAATAGTCTATAGTCTTGATAAATCCAAATCCAAGGAGCTTTTATGGCCCCTCTTTAACAAGGAGAGTAACTTTAGGGTGCATTTTTTGTAATTTCTATTTTATGAATTTTGCACTAGGGAAACAACTAGATATTGGACTACTAAGGATGTATCTAAACCTATCATATTAACATATGTTCAAGAAAATATATCTCTAAATTCTATTAATAATTTGGTGTATTATTCACTCTCTTTTAGGGTTAATACCTTTCCTATCTTGAGGACCTTGGGCTCACTTTAAGTTCCCCTTTTGACATCTATGCTCTCTTCTATCAAGATATGTGTTTCATCCTCTAATTGAGGAGTGGCTAGAAAGATCTTCAAAATTTCCAAGTCTATAAGATCCATGGGGGATTTATTTCTATGATCCTTGTGATATAGCTACATTACAAATTTAGAAAAAATATCCATTAAAATAGAATTTATTTTTATCACGATAGCTCTAGGAATTAGACTAAGTGATCATGGAAGAATCAATGTCTTTCCTATTGCAAGAAACTTCATCAACAATAAACTTATGATATTCTAAGGTAATATAATTCACTCCAATATGGTGGGTGAATTTATGGTCTTAAGTATTGATATGAACATGGTTTGGGCTATAAAAATTGTCATCACTCCAATTGAAGTCATTTAAGGATATGGTACTAGTTTGTTATGATCCCAATATAGCCTTGGCTATATCGCCATTTGATTTATTTATCATCGATTTTATTTATAAATAGGAGGAATTTTTATTAGTTTTTAATCATCAAAGAATAATTTGAATTGCGGATAGATACAAGAGACTTCACCCTCTCTAAGTGGCTATGAGACTTTGCCCTCTCTGAGTGGATGTGAATCTGTTAATATACTCCAACATTTAATTGAATTGGTTTTTAATATCTCTGATTATATTTGTTTAATGTGCAAGGTTTCTACAAATTTATATAATTGGTAGTTGGTGAGTTGCAAGTGGTATCAGAGCAATGATTCTGGAGAAGAAAACCACCATTATTTGCATTCCCAACTGTGGCTTCATGATCAAAAGGGTTTCAAGATATATTATGCCAGTTGGAATTGATGGAATTCAAGCTTAATAGATTGCAACTCATCTTTGCAATTGTAGAAGTTCACGCTTTCTTATGGCGGTGATGCCTTAGTGATCCCAAAGAGCAATATATTTGGTGCACAGTTATCACGTAGTGATAGGAGTGGAGGCACTCAAGCGAATTTGTGGGAGATTTTTTTTATGTGAAGAAATTAGCAATCACAACAGCATAATATTTTGCAAAAATAAATTAAAGCATTCCTAAGGCTATTATTTCAACCAATAGGAGTTAAGTATCGAATCCTAAAACAACTCCCAATTTGTAGGAAATATGTGGTAAAGTTTCATTGGCTGGTGTGGCACGGAGGAGGTAGTCACAGTATGATTTTTGTTCACTAGTGATCAGTGATAAACATTGGTAGTTTTTCTTTCTTCCACATTGATAGGCAAGTAACAACCAATTTTTGTGATGTTGAATTAAATTTGAGCACTTTATGATGCCAATCTATTTTAAAACCCTAATAACTTGTGAGTAGAAAGTTTTTTGAAAATCCTAATAATCAATGAACCTGAGTTGGATGCGTGGAAGGTATAAATTATTACGAGTTGATAGTTTTTTAAAAAGTGGTTTTTTTAATTTCTATATAGGCAGTTTTACAAAAACTAATAGTGTGTGTAATAATCCCACATGTTACCTGAGAATGACTAAATATTGTTTTATATGCATGAGTCCTCAAGAAGTAGAGTGACGAGTCGCTCACCCCGCTCGCATGCGTATTTGGATCAGCACCTCCTTGTCGCACCACTTGACGAATCGATCATTGAACTTTATCTTTGTTGACTGCGAACTTTGACTACACCTTAGACGTTCATTTATAGTGGATTTGGACTACAACTTAGACCTTTTTTACTACATTGACTGATCAAACGTATTGACCTTGACGTAGAGTAAGTCTAATTTGATCGTTTAAATTCAAAATATATTTTCTTGCTAGTAATTCAAAATTTTTACCACCAATTCTAGTTTTACTGCAAGATGAAGTACATTAAATTACATGAGTGAACCTACTTATTGGACTTGAGTGAATAACTATTATATGTATTTACCTACCAGATGATGTGTCTATGAGTAGAAAGAAGTTCCAACCTTGAAATCAAGGTACACATCATAATACTCCCATTAATATTAATATTTTTTACCAACATATTTTGGATTTACTAAATTCTATGGCTTCACCTTCACACAATAATTTAGGTCCTTTTCCAACACACAATAACCCTCCAAATAACCATGACGATGTCATTCAAATCCCTAGCAATATTGACCCTAAGTTGTAGCAATATCTTTCACAACAAGAAGGAAAGATGAATAACATCATGCCATGATATAAACCATTCAATAAATTCTACTCCATATAATTCTACACCTCACCATAACCACAAGTCACAACATACTATCAGACCTTAACCTATAACCATTCATAAAGAATCAAAGTCGGCTTCCTCTAACCCAGGTTTTGACTATGATCTAGATCCCATGGTAGGTGATGCTTCTAATTTCTTAGCATGGCCTCATGATGTTCAAGTTCCTCGTATTGATATGACCACCTTCAAAGTATTTGACCCTCAAGGATGGTTGGCCAAAATGGAAGGCCTTATCCATTTGTATCATATTATATAAAGAGGTCATGTTGCATTAGCAGCTTCTAAACTTGGTACTCAAGCTTATCAATGGTTATTATGGCAACTTCGTCAACATGGTCATCCTATTTTATGACTTCAATTCAAGGAAAAATTTCTTAGAAGAGCTGATAAGGGATCTTCCACATCCTATGTGGTACGTCTTATGCAAATTAATTAAACTAGCTTAGTGGAATATTATGTCTCTGAGTTCACAACTCTACTTACTCATACACAATAATTGAGTCCAGCAATGGTGATCTCTACTTTTTGCTATGGGTTTAAGGATAAGATTCATAAGGAAGTTGACATGTATCATCCTTATATCCTTGATGATGCACAACATATAGCTCTAGTGGTAGAAAAAAACTCTAGGATGTTGGTACTCCATATAGACATGATTTTAACTCTCATCATCCTTATCACAATTTTGAGTGTTCTACAAGATATTTTTTCTTCAAATATCATTCTCATAATCCAAGAGACAAGCTTGTTATGAATTTCAAAAATTTATATTAAAATATAACGATGCAGTTGTTACTAAGGAGGAATATTTACCTCAATAAGAGCCATTCAAAGAACTAGGACAACAACCAATATATGTAAATGAAGTAGCACAAGAGGATGATACAATGGCTCTTTTTGTTCATGCACTTATGAGCCTTCAAGCTCATCACACTATCAAAGTACAAGGATGCATTAAGCATCAACGTGTTAATATGTTGACTGATTCAAGAAGTACACATAACTTTATCAATTGTAAAACAACAAAATCCTTGGGATTTATATCAATACTTCAAATAAAGCAATGCACCAACTACCAATTATATAAATTTGTAGAAACCTTGCACATTAAACAAATATAACCAAAGATATGAATAACCAATTCAATCAAATACTGGAGTAAATTAAAAGATTCACAACCACTTAGATATGGCACAGTATCATAGCCACTTAGAGAGGGTGAAGTCGCTTGCGTCTATACGCAATTCAAATTATTCTACGATGATTAAAAACTAATAAACATTCCTCCTATTTATAAATGAAATTGATGATAAATAAATAAAATAAAGGTGTAGCCAACAAGGATATATTGGGATCGTAACATGGATCCCTCCCTTAGAAAGCTTTGTTCTAAAATCTAGAAAGGACTAGAAAATACTCTCAGATTGACCATAGTAGATTTAAGCATTTCTTAGAACAACGTCTCTCATATCCTAAACAAAATAAATGGATGACCAAAATTTTGGGTTATGATTTTATTATTGAGTATAAAAAAGGTAAAGAAAATATGGTAGCTGATGCTTTGTCTTATAAATATGAGGATGATGTGACCATCAATACCATCTCTTTTTCTTGTTCACAATGGCTTTCTCAACTTCAAGGAGAATGGCTTGTTTATTTAGAGACTACTCAAATTATTCAAGATATAAAAATAGGAACATCACTGCATTGTTACTTCTCATATTTATATGGAGTGCTTCATAAAAAATATCACATCTACCTTCATCAGTATTCAACTATTAAATCAATGCTTTTACAAGAATTGCATGCATCTCCTCTATTAGGACACTCAAGATTCTTGAAAACATACCAACAGGTGAAGAAATAATTTTCTTGGAAAGGCTTAAAATCAGATGTCAAGATATTTGTGGCTCAGTATGAGGTATATCAACGTAACAAAGGGGAAACAATGAAATCTCCTGGTTTGTTACAATCCTTACCTAAGAGATCATGGAAGAATCAATGTCTTCCCTATTGCAAGAAACTTCATCAACAATCAACTTAGGATATTCTAAGGTAATATAATTCACTCCAATATGAAGGGTGAATTTACGGTCATAAGTATTGATATGAATATGATTTGGGCTATAAAAAATTTCATCAGTCTAATTGACGCTATTTAATAAGATGGTACTAGTTAAAAAAGCTTAATCACAATTATATTCATGATTAAGCACTTCCTCCTCATTGGAAGAAGACTAAAGATAGGGTAATTATTATTAGGAATGAATATTATACCAAAAATACCCATTGAGACCCTAATTTGCAATACCTCCTTAGTGCCTTGTTCATGCAATCATAAGTCCTTGTCTTGATATACCATGTTAACTAACATTTGTTTTAGAATGGGATAGGCATTTGAAAAAAATATGAGGCGTATTGTCATTGGACCAGGTAGTGGTTACTACCATTGATATTCTCATGATTAATAGTACCAATATAAATAAAGGAGTAAATCCCTATTTGCATTACCTTCCCTTTGTTACTACAAGGTAATCCTAGTTTTTGGAAGAGGAGAAATATTTTTTGAGGTCCATATATGCAAATATTTGATTTTGAGTATTAATAGTTGTAATTTGATCATTATTAGTGGTAGTTAAATTTTGGTTGTTACTACCTACTATTTAATTTTTCTTATTAATATTTTATAAATATGTAATGACTCTACTATAATGAATGGAGATTTAAAAGAAAATTATGAATAATTGAGAGATGGACTTGGAGGATTTGAAAATTTATTTAAAGAAACATTTGTGTTGGTAATATGGGGATAAAGATTGAATTTTGGATTTTGGATTTTAATTACTTTTAAATACTTGAAAGGTTTAAGGTTAGAAGTGATGTTGTAGGTTTAACCCTTGCATTCATATTTGGGACATTGATGAAGGGTAGATGGTGTTAGGGCCAACATGGTACTAGAAAATTGTTTTATCAATAAAATTATACATATATAGATACAAGACTGAACCAATTATGGTCATGTGATATAAAAAATAATATTCAACTTATGTGTATGGGTAAAAACTCTTAATACTTCACCAAACACCCTTAACAATTATATAATAATTCTAACATTACCTCCTTAATATATTAATACTCCAAAGGGACAAGAAATTTATAATTGAACTAAACTTAGGATAATACATTACATCACATTTCATAATGGGACCAACCTCATTGTGTTATAAAAAAATTATGTAGCATACACACAATTAAATTAATCAAGTTGGGTTAGCTACTAATAATATTGGATTAGCCAAGTAAATAGTGACACATGCATTTATTTATAAACTCAAGTAGGGTATTGATTTTCTACTTCACTCCTCTTGATTACAAACCTTGGTAATGATTAACATGATTGATAAACTAAAAATGTAGCATCATCCTTTCCTCACATGACATGATCATAAAAAATATATTGAAGTGGTGCATACTTTAAGAAGCATGTATCGGTGTACCTCTAAATAATGTGACCATAATTTTAGATAACTTCAACATCTAACATCATTTATTTTCTAGGTACATCAAGCTTATAAAGAGTTTTTAACAACTATATACAAACCTATTTATTACTAAAGGATATAGGAAAATAGTTAAATCTTGTGTCTATCTCGGTCTATTATCCATGTATCCTTTTGCATCTCCAAAAATCACCTTAATACTAAATATTTTAGGTGGTAAAATTGAATACAAGATTATTTAAAATCCTTATTCTTTCAAAAATGGCTTCTTTATTTTGAGTAGGTAAGTCAGGCCAAGCAAAAATATCAATCTTCCACTACATGTTTCACAAGTAAGGTGGTTTCACTATAGGGAATAACAAGCATATGCCATATATCTCACACATATGAACATGTTCACTATGAAACCAAAGAAAAATATAAGTGTATAACCTCCTTTCACATAAACCATGTGGGACATCAAATGATAATACTTCAAACCATCTTCAAGACACATCACATCCACTAAGTGCTATCAGCCATGATGTCATATATTTTACATGCTTTATAATTTATTTCCACAATGTAACATCATTGGAATTATTTTTAATCTCAACCTTTTACCATTGATTAAAATAATTGGATGAATTTTTTTAGATAACATTAGTGTTTGCACTCGTGAATCTGGAGTTTTTTTTAATGCAATTTTTTTTATATTTTTAATCTCCAAATGCAACACTCATTGTTTTTTGTGATGTGGTATTTCTCACATGCCTTGGATTCTCCTATATTAAATTTGAATAATACTATGGATAAATAAGTCTTACACCCAAATTTGTATGCCATTGAGAGGGATGATATAGATATTGTTATAGGTTATCCTTGGTTGCATTCTTTGAAAACTACTAACATTAATCTACAACATAAGTTTATGAAGCTATGCTACAAAAAAAAAAAAAAAAACTTTGTAGGATATTTCTCAGCAAGGACCCAAGGAAAAATAGGAGGCTAGTGTAGGGAAGCAAATTGAAGAAAAAACAAAGGAACCTAAAAAAAAATCCAAGAATGAAGTAGAAGAAGCAAATTCTATGGAAGCAGTGATAGTAAAATCCATGGAAAAAATAGTAGCAAAGTCCAAGGAAGATATGTAAAAGAGCACAAGGATACACAAGATAAATGGTATATGAGAGAACAACATGTAAAGGAGCAAAATATTTAAGGGTCAAACATAATAGAACCATAGGTTAATATTGTAGCATACTGCCATCCACACCACCAAGAGCGACATCAATCTTGGAGGCATGGCCAAAGTCAACAATGTTATGGTTATACATGGAATCAAAAGAGAATCAACCATGGTAGTGTTTGGTATAGAAAGCATAGCGATTTTGGTTTCTAGGGTGGTGTAGCAACATCAAGGAATAAATGGACCCATCACTCAAATTACCAAAGTAGAGCAATAGAAGCATGGAACTCAAAAAATAGTTATGGATGTTCATGTGGCACAAGGAGATCTTGGCATCAATGCAGACCATCTCCAATCAATATTTCATTAAGATAGAAAAATTATTAGGATTGGTACCAGTTGCTAGCATTGTTTAGAAAATCCTATTATTTATTTTCCTCTAATATTTTGAGGATGAAACCTTTTGTAAGGAATATAGAATGTAAGGAAAGTAGGGATAGGAATATGAAAATATAATACTATATTATGTATTGGTCTTATGGATAGTTATCATGGGCCACACATAACCTAAGTTGGGTATATTTTAATAGTTTGTTATATTAATGAGTGGGACAAAGGTTTAGTAAGGGGTTATATAAAGGAGAGATATTGTCATTACATAAGTGATATCAAGTAGTCTTTTTTATAGTCTTGGATCATGAAGTAGAGATTGGATTGATTTCCTTCCTTAAGGAATATTATTAATGTTGCCCTACCTCAAGGGTATTTTCTATATCTATGTCCATTTCCATGAAATTGTATTGTGCTTAATTAATTGTGGATCAAAGTTTATTTTATATTTCTACATAACTAGTGAATAATTTATATTATTAGTAAGAAAAGAGGTTCATAACGCATACTTAGTTATTAGTATGTGTTGACCTAGCCAATTAGGTTTAAGCTTACCTTCAAGATCAAATTTAACATTGGTATTCTTGAAAGAATACAATGTTGCCTTTGTTATATGAATGTTTAATAATTTACTAGTAAACCCATAGGTTCTTTTAATTGTGGATTCAATTTTCATCAAGTAGTTCCAACTTGCTAAGATAGGCAACACAAATATTCACCTTTGACAAAGATATTCTATATCAAAATAAGCTACATACCTATAGCTCAAAAGGAAAGATAAGCTTTGGTTCCATAAACCAAACCATAGGGTTTTGTTCTAGAGGGAGTTTTAACACTAGTGCAATAGGCCCACAAAGTAGGATATGACTAGAGATGCCAATCTCAACTAGTTTCGTTGACAAGCTTCTTAAGGAATTTGATAATATACTTATTAGAATATTTATTTTGTTTGATTCCTTGAGGATAGTAAGACATAGATCATTTGTGTTGAATATTTCATTTAAGAAATTTTTTTGAACAACCTTATTCTTAAAGGGTGTTCCATTATCAAATAATAGCATAAAAGGGATGCCATAATGGCTACAAACTTGGTTGAGGATAAACTTGGAGATTTGAAACTAGTGTTTGAGGGTAAAGGTATATATTCAACCCACTTATAGAGGTTTTTTGGAAATGGTGATACTATTAAAGTGACCACTACATGATCCATCATGGGACTATTTGATTATTACTTAGGATTTTGCTAGGTCTAAGCATCTAAGTAAAATTCCATTAAGGTTGGTATGAGATATAACTAGTGATAATATATCTATATGCTCGTTGCTTGAGTTTTACTTGAGGTTCTTGCACTCATTGTAGTTCAAACCATTAGGAAACATTCCATTATTAAGAGAAGTGAAGATATTCTTATACGAAGGATCAATAGAAGGAGATATGATGTGGAACTAAAAGCTAATGAATGTATTAGAAGAGATGCTTAAATAAGCACCATGAAGAAATAAGTTGTTACAAACTAGTACAAGCAAGTGCAACCACCGGAAGGTGTACAATAATATGTTATTAAGTCTAAAGAGAAATCAATAACTAACTCTAGTTGAAATAGCATACAATCTAAAAAATAGTGCAAGAACAAAACTAGTCTCAAAAAACTAATAGCTAACAACCTATCAAACTAAAAAATCCAACCCAACATTAGGTATGCAAGGTTTCACATGATTACCTAAAAATAATATAAACATATTAATATTAAGCCTAAGAAATTTTACATCATGTGTTCCTCATCGTTCCTCCCCATCATAGAAGCATTGGAATTTAATACTTTCATGGAAGAAAACATGGGCTGATGTAGAACAATTTGAGCTAGATCAAGTAAAAACTACAAAGTAGGTTCTATATGGATAGGAGTATTTATGATGTCGATAATGCCAAGAGGTGCCTTGTATGCAATATAATACTTGTTCATAGCTTTGTCACCAAGCCAAGGAGGAGAAGGAAGTTGATGGGGACCAATGATCTATTGCTAATGTTGTTGAGTCTTCTTCAAAATAGAAACCTGTCTGGATAAAGGAGGCTATAAGGAAGATGACTAATTGATGCTAGGAGATGCATAGTAGGAGGTGGATTCAATTATGAAGGAGGAATCAACTTTGTGTGAGGATATGATTCAACTAATTTTAGTGTATCCTATGTCTTCCTAAATATTAATGCAATATTTTTTGGCTGAGTGGAGTGAAGTGAAAGTGTGGTATTCTTGATGCAATAAATGAGAAATATCTTATTCTCATGATGCAATGTGTATGTGTTGTTAAAAGCATCATACTAAGCTCTTTTTTCATACTGATAGGACTTGCCAAGAAGTATACTACAACAATCCATCATATTCACATCGTAGGTGATTCTATCCACAAAATGTAGGCTAAGTGCAAAGGACAACACACAATTCAGTGTGATGTAAGAGGTGGAACAATTATCCTTCCATCCAAGTGAGTATGTATGAGGATACGATTCCATAGAAATCTATAATCTATCAACAATATATCTCACAAATAAATTCTTTTGTGATCCATTATCAATTATATAATCCACACAAATATTGTCAGGTGTGCTCTTGTGATGAAAAAATGGTCACGGGAACCTTCTGAAAACTAATGATATATTAAGGTTACATTGTTGATCTTACCATTGAGCTTGTCATACTCTGTATCCTCTCCTATAATATCAATGGTATCCTCTTGTGGTTTGTCACTTTGAGATTTTACTATAAGATTGTTCTTCTTCTTAAAGCAGTTAGATTCTATATGACCTCTTTTTTTACTATGATTACAAAATTTATTGCTATTGAAATAAGAAGAAGAATAAGGAGGAGAAGTAGAACAAGAATATGAATAGAAAGAAGAATTTTTTACCTTCTTATTTGGTGCTTTGGAAGTGCGTGTAGCAAATAAAGAGTGGGATGCTCTCGATTGAGCAACAAGTTTCTCCCCCACAAGTTGTGTATGGTTGAATGTGGCATAAAATATGACTAAGGGGGTGTATTTCAACTCCCTACACAAATGCTTATATAATCCACTTTTGAATTTAGTTATGAGTACTTCAACTGCATCTTTCATGCTAAGTAGAATCAACAGCTTGTTGAATTGGAATACGTTATCTTGCACTAAGTTGTTACTTAACCTTAATCTAAATCATTTTACATGGAGATCTTGCTCATAGTTTGAAGGATAGAAAAATATATTCAAAGCTTAAATTAGGTCATCCCAATTTTTGATTGGATTATGGCCTTACTTTCATTCCATGATTAAAATATTTGCTAACCTAGAGAATTTAAATTTTGCAAAGGGAACCGATTTCTCTTTTGCAGGAATCTCAATGTAGGAGAATTATGTCTCCATGTCAAATATCAAACTATTTAGAACATTTAGTTTTATAGAACCATCATATGGTTTGACTTCACATTTAGTCTTATCATGAAGATCACTATTATATGTCTTCACATTTAGAATACTTTATACTATTATATCATTAACCTTATTATCCAATTGACCAACCATATTGGTTAATTAGCCTTTTTTTTTTGCTAAATCAGATGCCATAGTGAAATAGGTATAACCCACCTATAGCTAAAAATAACCCAAAGAGTTAAAAATTTAGCCTTTTCTAGGAAATTATAAAGAAGTGGATTTTTAGTTAGCCAAAATGGCCTAGAAAATACAAGAAGTGCCTAAGTTTACCTTGGAGATGCACTTACAAGGGAAATTTCCAAGTATATAAACAATATTAGACTACTAGGCTATTACAATATTTGTCTTTTTATCTTTAGCAAGAAAAGATATATATTTTTAATTAAATAAAAATAAATATTGCTTGGTAGATATTAAATTAATTAAGTAATTAAATTAATACCAACTTAAATAAATTTTAGCCCCTTTTTAATAATGCAAAGTTTTTTAAAAATATCAAATTTTCATCCTTGGTGCTTTCATCATGTGCCTAGCGATCAAATTTTTGATTGAAATCTCCATCGGTTCAATGGTCACTTGCTACTACAAATGTTAATACCACATGTCATTTGTTGGTTTTTGTGTTTGGTTCAATTAAATCCTACAAAAATATAAAACCATCCATTTACCATGTACTAACATTCTATGCAACATCCAACACTTAGTGTTAATCGAACTACCCTCACCAGTGGTCACCAATGAAGGTGAAGCAAATTGTTTTTAAACTAGGAATATCTCTTTCCACAAATGTGAGATAAATTAATGAAAATTTATTTATCACCATTGTTTAGAGAGTGGTAATTTCAATGTAGGTATCCTCATTTTCCAAAAAAGACCAATGGTTATTGATCTCACTCATCCAAGCTGCTATAGTCTAGCTAATCAAAAGTGTGTGTTAAGTTGAAATAGGTCACTACTATCATAAAGGTCAATGACTAGTTATTACTAAAAAATATTCATGTTTTCAATGGATCTTGTTCAGTGGATAATACACATTTGAAAGCCAAATTTTCCTGCACTACAAGTCCAATTGTTGCTTGTTGGAAAAGGGTGGATAATTTATATTGAAAAAAAACACGTCCAAATTAACTATTGCACGATAGAGAAATATATGGCTAGGAATATTTGTTTGGATGGAAACTCCCCTATGTCAAACCATTGTCATTGACTTCTGAGGTGGCCATGCTTTTCAAATAGTTGATATGTATGGTAATTTTCTACTAATGGTTGACCTTCAATTGTTGTCTAGTGAAGATGCATTGAGGCATCTACCCTAATGATTGTCTACCTTCCATGTTGTTTGGGTTTAGCATGGATAGGATTACCACACCAACATATTTCAAAATATATGCAACTAACCAAAGCTAAAATTAGGGTTTCATAAACTCCTTAACATGTTGATGAAGGTGCAACTATCAATGGGTGAAATTGCATCAATGTGTGATATTTTGGTTGACCTTGTAGGGCTTGTTAGTGGTCCACTACATCAGGTCACATCACATGGTAAATTTTCACTAGCGGTATCTCTATGGATGTAAAAGAAAAAAGATATTACTCCACCTCAAATTGGACTCTATTATAAAAAAAGTCACAATGAAAATAGTCAAAATTTTTACAATATTCAAAACCTAGAATAGCAAATAGCATGTTTTCCTTTGTGTATTTTATTTCTCTGAACAAAAATGTCAATTTACCTATTTTTCAACATCATGGCTTTGAGACTCGTTCTCATCCATGTCTATAAAGTACATGCTATCAAAGTTTATAGGTTAGTGCCAAAGAAGTAGGTTGAACACAATATTTCTCCATATATTCTTGGTGGGCTATGTTATGGTTTTGGAAATGGGAATTATAGGAAATTGGAGTACAACATGCAAGTCATTGTAAGCTCAACGGAGTCTATACCCCAAACATAAATCACATGCTAGTTTTGAAAATAGTGGGAATTAACAAATTCTTAGGTCATAGCAAAATGGCATGACATGTTATGATATTATTGTTTGAATGATATAAAAGAAGCTTCCAATATGTCGCAACTAGTCTTCAAAGAGTGTAGTTGAGGTCTTCAATGCGAGATAGATCTTCTAGGCTTAGAAACCTAGAATTTCTCCTTTGGATGATCAAAATAGGAGTGCATGACTCTAGAGTCTCCATAAACCTTCCTGATGGTGGACATGGGATGCATTTTTAACTACTTTGACAAAATTTGAGGACCATCAGGATGCTGATCGAAGCACATCTAAGTAATAAAAATCTCTTTCTTAGGGAATATAGTCTATAACTTCATTTGTATGCCCTTATCTAGCTTATAATTGACTGCTCAACATGTTTATGACACCGAAGTTCTCTCAAATGTAGTTTATCTAGTTAGAACTTGATCTTATAATTGCAAATATCTATCTACACTACAGCTTCATGTATGATGCATGAATGGCCAAAAATAACTTGAATTCGATTGCACAAAAAAACCAAGAATAATGGTCGATAATAACCCAAGGCCAATACGAGCAGCACATGATCAAAAATCACCCAAAACCTCTGTTAACCTGCTCTGATACTACTTATATGGAACTAAAAGTTGATGAATATATTAGAAGGGATGCTTAAAATAAGCATCATGAAGAAATAAGCTATTACAAACTGATACAAGTAGGTGCAACCATAAGAATGTGTACAACAATATGCTGCCAAGTCTAAAGAGTAGCCAATAACCAACTCTAGTTGAAATAGAGTGCAATCTAATAGTTAGTGCAAGAGAAAAAATTAGTCTCAACAAACTAACAAAATAACAAATTGATCCAACGTGAGCTATGCAAGGCTTCATATGATTACATAAAAATAATACAAACATATTAATCCTAAGCCTAATAACTATCAAGATCAAGACTCTTCTATAGAAAAACTCCTAGAGGAAGATGGCTAGATTCTAATGTTGAAGGTTCCCTAATTTGTTAGATGAGGATCATCACTTATTTGACATCTATATCCAAGGGGATAATGTATGTAGCCAAGCTCATAGTGTCAACATGGTGATTACAAGCCTAGGGATAACTTCAATGGTGATCTTATTAAAAGTAACCATTACTTTACCAATGATGTATTTGTATAGCTTGAAATTTTCATATTTAGTTTGATAAGCACCATTAAATTGGTTTATTATAAGTTGGTAATCTCTAAAGATAGAGAGGATTCTAACTTTAAGGTCTAATACAATACATATCCCTAGGATAAAGGCTTTTTATTCAATGGTATTATTGGCATAGGAAAAATCAATCTTGAACGACAAAGGGATCAACTATAATTAAGAAGTGGCCAAGATTATTTTTCCCTCCACTCATTTAATACATCGAGCACCATCAAAGTACAAATTCCAAGAGTCAAGTTGATCTACTTCTAGGTTGAAGACTAACTCATCAAGAAATTCTACTACTAAGGGATGACTAGCTTCTAAGAGAACAAATATTGATTAATCAATAATATCATAGTTTTTCATAGACTTCTAGCTAACAAACTCAAGATCAAATTCTCTAAGTGTAAGGGATATAATGCAACGGATTGATCCTTGCAATGATAAATTTTGTATGGCTAAGCATATAGTGTCTAAGATTTTGGTAAACAAACACTATGGATAGGCAAGTAATCTCTAAAAGGTATAGTAAAATTCATAATTGGCCAAATTCCTAATATAAAAAATGGGTCGCTCTCTAGTCTGCTTATTATATGTTGCTAACATATCTCCTAAGGCATGATGTGTTATTGCTATGTATAACAAGAAGGGTTAGGTAATAAAATGACAAGAATATATAAAAGGTAGGATTTGAAAGCATTGAAGTTCACTTGATAATTATCATCATATTCAAAGACCATATCCTTCCTCAAAATCTTGGCGAAGGGATGACAATTATTATCTAGCTAGGAGACCAATCTCTATATGGCTTCGATTTAACCATTGAGACTCCTAGTCTAGGTCAAAGTTTTAGGTGGTGGCATATTGACTATAGTCAATATCTTGTAAATCCTAATAGTTTTTCTTATGTAACCCCATAGGTACACTTTTAATACTTTAGACATACCTTGTATTCCCATAGCTACTCAAAGACTCATCTTAGATCTCAAACATGATCTTCCTAGTTTAAATATTGACCAAGAATATCATCAATGGTCCTCTATGATGTTATACATCATGTCATGAAAGATATATGTCATGGTTCTCTAATAGGTAGCTCCTACATTCTTCATTCCAAAAGGCATGACTTGATAGCAAAATATTTCCCATAGTGATGAGGCCTTGAAATACCTCATTTTATATAATAAAATAATACTTTCTAACTCTCTTAATGTGTTGTTAAATAATGTTTAACTATGAACTAGGTTGTAATTGCACTAATATTCTAACTTGACATGGTGAATAGATAAAATACATTACTATATTATTTTAGTTAGGTTTTATGTAATTTCAAACTTAGTTTTACATTTAGTTGTGATTATTTGTTTTATAAGCATTAAATATATAGATTTGGATAGAGAGGTGATGCCTTGTAGATATCCAAGTGTTAATGTGTTAGAAATAAATAAATAAATGAATATAAAATGTGTGCTAATGCACCATAAATGTGCATTGATGCATCAAAACAAGACCTCAAAACACCCAAAAAATGGGACACCAAAAAAGACTACTAGAAAAGTTTATCAAAAAATATTGCACTAGAAAAGATGGTATCAAAAATGAAGAAACAAAGATGCACCAAAAACTACGTTGGAATCTATGTCAAAAATGTCATGCTAGAATCTATGCTAGAAATTTTGTGTTGGAATCTATGCCAAAAGTGTTAAGCTAGAATCTGCATCGAAATCTATGCTAAAAATGTTGTGCTGGAATCTACAATAGAAATAATGCTTTAGAATATACACCAGAAATAGTGCATTAGGATTGCACAAAATTATCTAACAATATTTCATAACAACCACTTGATAATATTGTGTTGTTTGTTCCAAGGTGACTCTCACATATAGGAAAGATTCCCCTAAATGTTAGGATTATGATTGAATGCACATGTGTGTGTGTGTATATATATATATATATATATCTATATAATATGGGAATAAAAAGAGAAAGAAATGAAAATGAAGATAAAAATATGTATTGTTCTTATTCAAATAAAAGAAGAGATATATTCTCCTTAATTCTAGCTCATAATTATGGAGGTTGTTGGGTGTCTTCACCTATAAAAGACAAACGTTGTAATATTTTATAGATTAGAGAAGAAGGGAGAGGATGGGATGTGTATGAAATAAAGATTCTTTTTGTAAAGGGGTAATTTCATCCTCTTCTTAGTAAAGATTTTTTTTGTCCTTTTCTCACTTGTATAATTTTTTTATTTTATTTTGAATTAAGCTTTACTTTCCATTGGGTTGAGGAATAAGGGCCCACTCCATCAACACAATGAGAAATGTTATCTTCGTAGATATGTCCATAGAATAATTAACAAATTTTTATTATATTTATTTTAATTTCTTTTGTACATTATTGTAATTTATATATTAATTTAAAATGTGATGTGTGTGTGTGCAATTATGTGTGGTTCAAGCTTTGGTTCTCATGTACATCATGGAGAATCACTAGTTTCGGCATGATGATGTGCGTTGCGTGTTAACAAAAAAAATACTTATTTTAATTTCCTAGGATAATTTAACACAACTTCTAGATTAAATTTATTTTTCTACAGGTGTGTTATTTATTTTTTTCTCAAGTGAATTTTAATTTTGCAAGTAAATTATAAATTTCACAAGTGTGTTTTAATTTTCGTAAGTATGATTTAATTTTTGCAAGTGTGTTTTAAATTTTTTAAAGTGCGATTTCATTTTTGTGTGTTTTAAATTTCCATTCAAGCGTGTTTTAGGAAGCCTTAGAAGACCCTATACCAATATATGTTTCTTCTCTCTAGCACATATAGCCATCAGATGCCACCCTAAATTGATAATTCAAATTACGAGCATTAATGATACTTATCATTTTTTAGCAATGTTGTTAGGGAACATGGTATTGTTGTAGAATTTAGTTGTTTAATACTATTGTCCTTTGTATGAAATTTTATATTATCCAACTGTAGATATATGTGCTAAATTCCATCTCCTTATTTTATATCTCTATCGATTGTATTTGATCCATTATCACAAACAAAACTATGCTATCATGATTAATAACATGGTGAGATAAGTTGCTAAATCGTATCTCCTTGTCCGTAACCCATATTAGTTATAGTTGATATGTTATTACCCCTAAAACAAAACTTTGTTTTTCCTAAAATGGTTCTAAAAATTATCTCTTAGTTAGTTTAGTTATCTATGGCATTGGAGTAATCCAACTATTCCTTCTAGAAATAAGAGAAAGGATAAAAAGATACTTTGCATAAGGAAAATTAGTTTATGGTTTTTAAGGCTTAATGGTTTTTGCTTTCATTTGTTTTTAACAAAAAGTTTCTTTTTATTCTAAATTAGAATGCATGTATAGATCTAGAGATAAAAGGGGGTGATTTATTAACTCAAAACCCTCAATGATTCATAGGAAATAGACATCAATACCAAGAGAGGTTTAACCAATCATTGAATTGCCAATAGTTGAGACCAACTAAGGTGAAAGCTCTAGTGAAGAAAAACCATCACCAACTTTTGAGTATCTAGAAATTGGAAATCCTAAGGAATGATTAAGCACTCAATCATGCATTTTCCTCCCTCCAAGTCTAGAAAAACCAATATCTTACCAAGCTTTAAAAATAATATTTGTTGGGAAAACATTATAGTAGAAGGAAAAAGTAATACAAACATTTTCAAGCAAGGTAGTAATACAACTAGAACATTTGCATACCTAATTTAATTATATCCTAAGGTAGACTCCCCTATGAAAAACACTTCACCATTTATATTATCAATTTTATGGAAATTGCATCGAAAGATCCAGACCAATTCTTATTTAAATTTAAGGTACTTTGTTAGGCCTATGACTATGAGAATGATAGTAAAAAACTAAATTTGTTCCCTTCAACACTTAAGGACTCAACTATATGTTGGTTCATAGGGTTAGAGCCAAAATATATAAGGACGTGAGAATAAATGAAAGAGCATTTTTTGAAAAATACCAAGAATTATCCACTCCAAGTTGGCCAACTCAACAATGGATATCACAACCCACATCAAGCCAACCATGGATCCAACAACCCATGCAAAACCAATAGTGGGCATCACAACCCCCCAACAACCAATAATATCAAGGGCAATAATGATTCCAAAACCAACAACAAATGTTGTCTTCAGGTCCCTCTAATGCCCCACAACAAGTTAAGCAACCTTGAATCCCTACACAATTTATGGCCAACCCAAATAATAGTATATATATATCACCTATCTACACCATCAAAACATAAAATAATTAATCAAATCTATACATTATGGAGGAGGTCTCTTCTTTCATATAGACACTTATTACAAAAAATATTAGGTGAGTATATTCAAGGTATGCATTTTACTTTATTATTGTTTCATACATAATCACAAATATATATCACGTTCATTTTTTAGTGTATACAATACAGACTCAATGGTATAAGAAATCAAACAAACATACCTTGATGTTCAAAAGGAAAATATGGTATTTCTACACTCCTAAATAATCATGCAACAAATAGCTATGTATTGAAAGTGTTAGAAAAAAATTGATGTCCAATACAATATGGCTAAGTAGTGATAGCACTAGAATTACAATCAACTATGTGTGGCCCATTGCAATGCCACTCCACCAAAATATTATTTGGTGTCACTATGTCAAAACCTCTTCTGAAACTAATGTTTCAAAATATTATGCGATGCCACTACATTAGCACCACTAATCCAATGCCACTACACCAAAACTCATTTGACGTTGGAATGCCAGATCTCTTCTTTATACCAAAAATTATTCAATGGTGAAAACCTCTTCAAGGCATTACTATACCAAACCTTGCATGAAAACCAGGTTTTGGTATGACTATCTTGTAAATAAAAGCTTGGTTATAAAAATCCCTTGTGGATGCAATTGGGGTAGAGGATGGTTGAAAACTGAAAATGGTGATAAATTCTTGTTGGCAATTTTGGGTACTTTGGGTACATTGCCTTTGCTCAAGTATATAAGTTGTCATTGATGTCAAGAAGCTTTTGAAGGAATTTGATTTGATGTCAAATAATTTGTTTTGATGAAGGTTACGGCATGACAGTTTCAAAAGTCTTTTGCAAACCCCAAGCTGACAGGTTCGAGAGAAAGAGCTCGCAGTGAAAAAGTGTCGCGATATCGCGACATGTCGGGTTTTCGCGACCCGAAGAAAAGAAAAGCGCTAAGGAGAAAAAGTGTTGCGATATCGCGACATGTCGAGTTTTCGCGACCCGAAGAATAGAAAAGAGCTAAGGAGGAAAAGTGTCGCAATATCGTGACATGTTGCATTTTCGCGACTTAAGTAGGAGAGAGTAAGCAAGTTAGAAAAGTGTCACGATATCGCGACATATCGCATTTTCGTGACTTAAGCAGGAGAGAGTAAGCAAGTTAGAAAAGTGTCACGATATCGCGACATGTCGCAATTTTCGCGACTTAAGCAGGAGATAGAAAGCAAGTTAGAAAAGTGTCGCGATATCGCGACATGTCGCAATTTAGTGACTCAAAGAGCAAATAAAATGTACGAAAGCTAAAAGCGTCACGATTTCGCGATAGGTTGCAAAGAAAACGTACGAAAATTTGATAGCGTCACGATTTCATGACGGGTTACAAGGAAAGCGTACGAAAGCTAAAAGCATCGCAATTTCACGATAGGTTGCAAAGAATGCGTACGGATGCAGAAAGTGTCGCAATTTCACGACAAGCAGAAAATAAAGCAGATGGAAGCAGAAGTGTCACGATTTCATGACAGAAACTGAAAGTAGGTCTTCTATAGGAGAAGTGTCATAATTTCGTGACAAAAGCATAGAGGAAGGCTATGAAGACAGAAGTGTCGCGATATCGTGACAGAAGTGAAGATGAAGTCTGCAGAGGCAGAAGTGTCGTGATATCATGACAAAATCCAAAAGAAAGTGTATGGTTGCAAAGGTGTCGCTATATCACGACATGGTGTAGTTTCGTGACAAAAGCTACAGAAGAGTTACAGAGGTAGTTGAAGCCGACAAAGTTAAATGTGAGCCGACAAAGATTAGGGTTTGCAATCGATGAAGTTTAGGGTTGTGCAGCCGACTAAAGATCAAGGTTACAACCAACTAAGATTAAGGTTTTGATCTTGAAAGTGATATTATAAAAGGCAGGTTGTTTTGAAGAGTTGGTGGTGTTGTTGGTGGTGACGTTCGCAGATAGAGTGCAGAGTGAGAAGTTCGATCGCCGAGAGCAGAGTGCAAAATTCGATCAAAGTGTGTAGAGTGAGCGAAGAGTCATGGTGAATTGTTCTAAGTGCCGCTGTGATTGCATAGACAGTGCAAAGGTTGAAGTTCGACCAAGTGCGGCTATGAGTGTGTAGAAAGAGCAAAGGGCGTAGAGAGCACAAAGAGCAAAGACGAACGCGGAGTGCTACTGTATGAGGACAGAGGTGCACTGGTTCTTTGAGAAGAACCTGAGGATATATTTGGCAAGTCTTTGAGAAGGCTTGTGTGCAGAGGATTGATTTGTTCAAGTGTTGGACAGATCTGACAGACAGAGGAAGACTTGTACTAGATCGACTGATTGTGTTTGGTACAAGTTGTTGAGCTACTGTGGACGTGATCATAGAAGGCAGAGGTCTCTCAGGCTAAGCATTAAGGATAGGAGGTCTTCGGTGGAAAGGAGTTCCACGTGTTGGCAAGAGGTAGAGGCAGTTGATCTTCTGAGGGATCATTTCCGAGCAGTAGGGGAAGGTATCTCCTTTGAGAAGAGGCTCATAAATTTTGATTGGGGGAAGGTATCTCCTTTGGGCCGAGGCTCATAAACATTGTAATTGGGAAGGATTCCCAAAGAACTTTGAGATAACTTTTAGAGAAAAGTTTTGTGGACGTAGCCCAACCATTCTGGGTGAACCATGTTAAAATTAGTGTCACTTTGTGGATGATATTGTGCATTGCTTTGATATTGCTTTGGGTATATTGATTTACTGTTTTGAAGTATAAAGGAAAAAGTAAAAAGAGGTCTTATACTGTTCACCCCCCCCTCTCAGTATAAGCTTGTGTTCTTCAATTCTGTTTTAAGAAAAGAATTGCTCAAGTCTCATTGTGTTGATGCATGATCCTCCATTGCTCTAGATTTTTTTACATTGAGTCTGCTATTATGGCTAAACTTCATGATGACAATATTTAAAGCTACCCTAGAGGAGCATAAAGTCATATTATGATTACAAGGTATGCATTTTTCTTTTCACTATTGCTTGGTTTTAATATTATGCATAATTACATGTAGTCCACTTTATATACCACACATTCCACCCTAGATTATCATACACATTTTGAGTTTTAAAATTTTATCAGTTGATTTTATTGCAAATAAAAGCTTTTTTGAAACTTTCTAGTAATGTCTAGTTGATATTGAAATATTTTTGATGCCCAATTAACTTTTAAATGTCTTTGGCACCTAACTAGTGCCATAACCTTTTTCACACTCAAATAACATTGGAATTCTTCCAAAACTCTTCTTGCACTTGATTCTATGATGGCACTATTCCAATACCCATCACTTTTAAAAAATATATAGATAAATAACTATAAAAATGAGGTCCACTAGAGATACACATGGTCATGCTTCCCTTCAAGTTGGGGGGATGGCCAAAAAATAACCATTTAAAGGTTTTTGATCCAAGAATATCATGGGTTTGAGAATGGAAGAATGAATATTTTTAGAAATAAAATGGATGAGATATATCCATAGCATGTGCAAGAAAGGAAATATTCCTTTTGAAGACCCAAGTTTAAGTTATGGTACATCTATGAATTGAAGAACGCATAACCTGATATGAAATGAGGAAGCAAAGGTTCCAATATTGGTGGTCATTATTCTCAAAGGGATGTTTCTTTATAGGAGTTGAATGATCCATGATTGCCTTGGTTGTTGTTTCAGATAGTACAATATTTTTGAATCACTATAAACAGTGAGGCACAAGTTCAAAACCCACAACCCTATTTTGTAAATTCATAATTGAATAAGAGAAAAATGCATGAGCATTAACAACATATTGTACTGCAACCAATAGATAAATTTTAAAAGATCAAGAGGGCATGTTTTTGGATTCAACTCTAGACCACTTGATTTTGAAGAGATCAATATGAATATGTTGGTATCTTCTCATCTAGAAATTCAAATGTTTAAATCTCACCAGAAATAACTTTTTACTTTAGACTTCAAACATGTTATCCCATGACTAAGTCATGGTATTCTTAATCCCCAATCCAAGAGTTGGGTGTAGTGGCTAGTACAAGTGTATGTTGATGTATTTATCATTTTTGGAAGTCTAGGTTCAAATCTCAAGTTGTCTACTTCAAGGGGTGTTTTATTTTTCCGTTTCTACTTGGTAATATTTTTTATGCTCAACTAAGCATGTTGGTAGCTTGGATAGCATAGCTAAGCTCAGACACTCTCCCTTGGTTGACCAAGGTTAAAATGACATTCTATTCATTTTTATTGACAATCATGATGACATGGTTAATGTTAATTTAGTAGAGAACATAGATCTAGTTGGAATGCACACTTTTCTTTTTTATTTAATCAAACTCGATAGGTGTCATTTACCCATTTGTCTAACACTCACAATGGTAGTCAGGTGGAAAAGGACATCCAGACAACATAGGATAGGTAGAACCTATAAACATGTGACACATGCCAAGTATTTATTGGTTTATTTACCTTCTACAGTTTAATATATATATTATTTTTAAGTAATAATATACCCAACCTTTCAAAAGCCATAAATTTTATACGTATAAACATTTTGGGTCCATTTTATTAAAATCACATAATGTTTTGACCTCTACACATTAGTGACATTTGTTTAAGTATATTTTATAGTGTTCTAAAATATATTTTGGTTGTAAGAGGAGTATGTCTTGGATGGTCAATGTAAGGTACACCTTATTATCATGGGTCCCTTTCAAATAATGTGGTTGATTATTCGAAAGCCTGCTTTTGTTTCTCAATGATTTAAATTTTTGTTTTTTAGGTTAAAGGATAGATTATGATCACTATATTTCATGTTAAATATCTTGTCATAAATCTCAACATATTTGGTCTAAAATGCGGAGTCAAGTTCATGTTTGAGAAAAGGTTGATCTAGTTCATATACCTTTAACAAGAGAAGATGGAAAAAAACATGATGAAGATTCATTTGCCTATTCTAGCATTCATTATAGGGGTAAGATGTTACCATCTCTAATATCTTCTATCCATGGCCACTCAGTTCAAATTATGAGTGAGTGTTGGAATATCAATAATCTGACTTTATTAGCTAAGGTTAGATAAGGTTGACAATGTTTATGTAAGCATGTAAGTGCTCTTCATATAATCCTATGGGCATTCTTGATGTAATCCTATAGACATATGCAATGTAAGCCTATGGAAATTCTCAATATAAGCCTATGGATATTTTATATGTAATCCTATGGACAATCTATATGTAAGACTACAAGATTTGCATAAGCCTTCATATAATAGTGATGCATTCACCCTTAGTGCTATTGATTAAACCACTTGTATGGTTAACCATGAATAAGGGTTAATATAGTTAGTATATTATAATTTACCTTTAAGCCAAATTATATAGACTTAAATTTTGTAATAATTTAGGATTAGGTATCTCTATAAATAACCCCCAATGACTAATTCATTATATCAATTTTATGTAATGTGATATCATGAGGGTTCACCCATCCATTCTTTTTATTTTGGTTCTCTATCTTATTATTTCTTTTATATGCTCCTTTATTTATACTCTTCTACTCTTTTATAATACAATTTATGGAGAATACATGCTTCAAAATATTTTTGAAAATAATTCTAAAATCCAACAAAAGAGTGGTTGAATATATATTTAAAATGTTTTAAAATATCATATAATTAATACAAAAATAATTTTACCAACATGAGAAATAAATAGTTTATACAAGTAATTGAGTTTATTATCTAAAAAATTAGTAGCTATATGAAAAATATTTTAGAATACATTTAATATTTGCATGAGTTGATGTAACACCTTGATATGAATGATAGCTAAGACTCAAGTAAATATTTTTGTAATCTATTTTTTTATATTTTATTTTTCAAATTCTATGGATAAAATTTTGAAAATAACTATATATACAAATATTATCAACACCAACATGATGCTAGACAAATTGTATTTATAAGAAATATTATTAAGTAACTCTCACGAATGGGAGTACCCCCTATCACTCAAATAAGTGATGTAATATTCCTAACAAACATATATAGATTTTATAATTACAATCATAATGTGTTCAAATTAAGATTTTTTTTAATAGTTGTTATATTATGGACTTTCTTTATGATTGCATTTATTCCACATTTGGTGATTCTTCAATAAGAGCTTCAATAAAAGATAAATGAGAATAGGAATAGGGTTAACAAAAAGGGATTTTCAAATAACATTTCTTAATTTTATTAACATAATATTTTATTGATAAAAATAAAAATTATAATAATAATAACATTTATATGAAAGCAATATATAAACATAAAAATTAAAAAGATCCTATCTATAATATTCTATCAATAGCGGCATCAGTTGGGTAGCTAAAGAGATTTTTGGTTACTGTGGATTTGAACACAAGATTGCTGCCCCAGTAGGGTCAATGGGGACACCTCCGGATCCTATTCTAGAGAGACATAGTTCTTTTGCAGATTTGTTAAAGGATAAATCTTCATCAAAGACTGAAGAAGCACAAAAAATTGCATTAAAAATTCTCTTTACGACTGCTGGAAATAGATCAACATCTCAACGAGTTAACGAATGCTTGCCACAGTCAGAATCAAGGCCAAATATTGTCATTGAGCAAAGGATGGTTGAAGAAACAATTTTATATAGATCTAATCATGATTTGATCTATAAATTCATGGGTATTCGCCCTACCCTAAATTTTTTGCATTCCTGGGTCTGGCAAAACTAGGATCCTCTTGGTGAGTATTCTTTATGGTTTATTAGCAATGGATATTTTATTATTAGTTTTTCTTCACTTGCCGATAGAAATATGGCTTTCGAATCAGAAAAGAGGAATCATGGTTTGGCAGGATTATTTGTTCAACCCTGGAGAGTGGGATTTGATCCTCGAATTGAACCCACTGCTGTCTCGGTTTGGATCTGTTTGTATGCACTTCCAATGGATTTTTGGAGTGAGCAGGTATTGGAAATTATCAATAATTCCCTTGGAAGACATTTGGGTGTTTCCAAAGACACAATAGAAGGAAAAATAGTTGTTTATGCAAGATTATGTGTGGAAATAGATCTTAGCCAGCCTCTACCGACAGAGGTGGAACTTGAACTTGCAGGACTATCTTGGATTCAACAACTGGATTATGAGGCATTGCCCTTCAGATGCATAGTTTACCACAAATATGGGCATTTGGCCCGATCTTGCCCAAATAATATGAACATAAAAATGGAGGCTCCTCTAGGAATGTCAAATATTCCTAAGGAGGGTAAGTCAACAATCAACAAATAACCAACCAATATTTCTTAGGGTAAAGAAGCATAGGGAGATGGTTTTGAACAGCCCAAAATAAGGAGAAGGCAAAAGAAAAAATATGGTAAAGAGCAAACCCAACTCAAACCCTCCAATAGGTATGAGATATTTAAGACAAT
Organism: Wollemia nobilis; assembly: GCA_028583015.1. NCBI lineage: Eukaryota > Viridiplantae > Streptophyta > Pinopsida > Araucariales > Araucariaceae > Wollemia > Wollemia nobilis. The sequence continues at coordinate 7,026,716 of JAQPPZ010016467.1, read as the reverse complement.
AATGGACCAAGAATAACAATTCATGGAAGGAGTGGATGGGAATAATGAAAATAATAACAACCATGTTCAATCTCCTCTTTCATCTCCTTCCATCATAGAGCAGGTAATTGAGTACAGTGAGTTACCACAATCAGAGAGTGCAGGGGCATTGATAGTGCATAACCAAGAGCAACCAATAATTAAGGATGTCAACATGGGCATAGCAAAAAAAAATAGAGAAAGACCAACTTTAGGGATAACTTAGGTGGAAAAGAGATAAAAAAAATAGCAACTCTCAAGGAGTGGGTAGAAAATCAAATAAGGAATTGATAGCAGTTCAAGGAGACAAACTAATCACTGGAGGATCGGTGAGGCCAATAGATTTTTACTGCTCTCAAGGTAACCAATGATTATAAAATCATGGAATGTTAGGGGTTTAAACAGTAGAACCCATCAATCTGCTATTCAAAGACTCTTAGAAAAATGTAAAATAGTTTTTTTGCTTATCCAAGAGACAAAAATATCGTTAGATCTTGTGTAAAATAGTTAACAGACTTTGGAGGGGTGCTGGTCATATGGAAGTGGCTGCCCAAGGTGCCTCAAGGGGGATAGTTACTCTTTGGAACTCTCTTGAATGGACTGCAATAGAACATATATCTTGGAGGGGTGTTCTCACATCACATTTTAGAAATAATGTCATAGTTGAACATGTTTTAATCACAAATTTTTATGGGGCTCAAAACCTAGATGGTCAGATGCATCAATGGAAAGTTGTGCATAACATGAGAGTCTCAAGGGAAGATTTAGACTGGATTATTGCTGGGGATTTTAATGCTAAATTATCCTCTAGAGATCAGGAAGGGGAACCCCAATTTTGGACCCAGGGGATCGACTGATGATTTCCTAAGTCCAGGCATTACACTTGGTGGATATTAAATGCCCTGGAACCAACTATACTTGGACTAATAAGAGGAGGGAGCCACATAGCAGGAAGGTGAAGTTAGACCATTTTTTGGTTTCAGAGGAGGCATTTGTAAAATGGAATATAAAATTTTAGATTTTGGAGGGTCCAGTTTTAGATCACTTTCCCATTTTGTTGGAAGGAGGGATCAAGATAGTGCAACATCACAAACCATTTAAATTTGAAAACTTTTGGTTACAAAAAGAGGAACTTCAAAAGAAAATTCCATAGTGGTGGGAAGAAGGTTGCCCAAAGATATGGGACAACAATGTTTAGATTCCACAAACAACTTCATTATGTCAAAGATCAACTAAAACAATGGAGGTGAGCTAACAAGACAGACTTCCAGGTCCAAAGAGCTCCATTGGTGGCCAAATGGGATGAGGTTCAAAAACACTTTAGGGAAGGAACAATTACAAAGCAGCTTAAAGAGAGGATGATGCATTGCTTAAAGCGGTTGAGGACATTGACAACCAAGAGGAGGCCTACTAGAAACAGAGAGCAAGAACCACTTGGTTATTAGAAGGTGATAAAAATACCAAATTTTTTCATCGGACTACTTGTGCTAGAAGACAGATGAACAACATGGAAGCTCTTCAAGATGAGAACGGACACTCCTTTGATACAATTCCAGGCATGCATTTCCATTCAATGGATTATTTTTCTAAACTATTTAAGGAAAGTATGGTGCAAGATGAAGAGGCTCAAAAAGAAGTTATTGCTGTCATACCCTATGTTATCTCTGAAGAATAAAATCAAACCCTACTTAAACCCATTGATAGAGAGGAACTGAAGAATGTAGTCTTTGGAATGAGCACCGAAAAAACACCAGGTCTAGATGGCTTTCCAATTGAGTTTTTTAGGCCTTTTGGGATAACTTAGAGGAGGATGTAATGGCTATTATAGAGGATTCCAAAAGTAGTAAAATAATGCTTAAAGCATTAAATCATACTTTCATTACCTTAATTCCAAAAGGGGAGGAGGGGGTACATATTTTAGATTATAGACCTATTGCCTTATGCAATGTCATATATAAAATAATCACAAAGGTAATGGTTGAGCGGCTAAAACCTCTTCTACATAGCATTATCTCCTCAAATAAAGGGGTTTTTGTAGAGGGTAGGCAGATCTTGGATGGTGTGGTTCTAGCTCAGGAGGCAATCCATTCAATGCAAACATATGGTAATAGAGGAATGTTCATAAAATTAGATATGTAAAAGGCTTATGATAGGGTGGAGTGGAGTTTCTTGTCAAAGATGATTGCAGCCTTTGGTTTCTCTCAAGATTGGATAGAATGGGTCATGAGTTGTGTTTCTACTCTGACATACTCAGTGTTAATCAAGGGTCTTCCCTCGCAACCATTTGGAGCTACTCAAGGCCTTCATCAATGAGATCCTTGCTCTCCTTATATTTTTATCATATTGGCTAAAGGATTGGGTAGACTCATCTTGAGGAGAAGACAACAAGGTTTGCTAACAGGTATCAAGGTGGGTGAGGAAGTTTTGACTCACCTACAGTTTGTGGATGACACAGGATTTGTGGGAGTGGCCAACTTTAGGGAAGCAAGAATGATTAGAGATACACTTAATGTCTACCTTAGGGCTACAAACCAAGTCATCAATGATAAAAAATCCAAAGTGGTCTTTTTCAATCTTGATCAAAGGCTTCAGGAAGAATTTTAGAGATCTTGGGATTCACAAGGACTTATCTCCTAGTGGTATACTTAGGGGTCCCTTTGCATTTTAAAAAACTAAAAATAGATATCTGGAGGAATATTTTGGATTGTATCAAGAACATAATTAATCATTGGTCTCACAAATGGTTAAGCTATGGGGGTTGATTAACTTTTTTATAGTCAGTCATTCAAGCCATGCCAATTTATAAATTTTCTATCCTTGCTGCCCCACATACCATATGGAAAGAGTTGGACAAGATGGCTAGAAATTTTTTATGGAAAAGAGTAAAAGGAGAGAGAAAATGGGCCTTAGTAGGTTGGGAGAAAGTAAGCCAGCCCAAGGTAAAAGGAGGTTTGGGACTGAGAAGATCGAAGTTAAATAATAAAGCTTTGGCTGGAAAGCTTTACTGGAGGTGGATTTCCCAACCAACTTCTTTATTCAATAGAATATTAACTAGTAAATATTTGGGACAGGTAAACCCAAATGAGGTGGGCCGTTTCCCTTTGGATGGCAATGGATCCTTAGTGTGGCAGGATCTCAATTTAGGATCTTAGGTAGTAAAAGATAGATTATTTTGGAAAGTGGAGAGAAGGGAGAAGGCACGATTTTGGACAGATTCATGGGATCAATACCCACCTATCATTGTTGAATTTATTGAACTGCAACTAATAAAAATAGCCATAGAAACCAGGGTATGGGTCCAAATTGAAAGTTATTTCAACACTAGTCAGCTGGGGATTATAAGTTTAAGTAGTTTAAGAAGTTGGATGAGTGGCCAATTTCAATCCCTCCGGATTTGACACCCATCATGACTAAATCTTGGCAGAAATATTTCTCACAAGTAGAGACGAGGAGGATGAATTAACTTGGGGCTATGGGAGCCTTGGTGTCTACACAGTGAAGGGTGGATATGATAAGATCCTTCCAGAGCCTCCTCCTCATACATATCAGGTTGAGGATTGGATAAAGATTTGGCAGTCCAAGGGTTGGCCGAAAGTAAACTTTTTTGCGTGGCAGTTCATGCATAATGGAATTCTTACTTTTGATAATATTAGATGTAGGGGAATCATTGGTCCATATCAATGTGTTTTATGCTACAAGAGTGAGGAAACACTTGATCACTTGATGTTTGAGTGCCCATTCACGTGCTAGATTTGGGAGAGATGGTTTTTATATTATAAAATTCAAGTTAATGGTTATTTGAATCGGATTAATATTTGGGAATAGATTTAAATCTAAAGCTCTTTGTATTGGTTGGGAGCTTGGATTAAACTTCATTTTGTGGCAAGTGCGGTTGGAGAGAAATGCCAAAATTTTAAGAGAATATTTTTCTTCTTTAGATGGAGTTTGGTAGGTCATTTGGAGCAAAGTCACAGAAACTGTGGCAGTCTATGCTAAAGAGGAAACTCAAGTTGTTATTGGGGCAATGGAAAAGCAAGTTGAAGTGCAAGAGAGACAGGATATAGCTAGTTGGAAACCACCCCCAGAAGGTTGGATTAAAATTAATACTGATGGAGCTGCAAAAGGCAATTCGGGTAGAGCTGGAATTGGAGTGGTTTATCGGAATCATGTTGGAACAATGCTCTATTGGGAACTGCAAGGCTTGGGAAGAGCCACAAACAATGAAGCAGAAGCCTTAGCTATCAAATCTGCTTCTATTTGGGCAGTAAAACAAGGTCACAGGAGGATAATCCTAGAATCAAATTCTCAAATAATGGTTGGAGCTCTAGATTGCATGAGAAACTTTGCTTTGAAAACATGGAGGTTGATAATTCTTGTCACTCAAATTAAGGGATTATAGAGGGAATTAGATGATGTGATTCTAGTTTATGTGAGTAGAGATCTAAATAAAGTGGCAGACTTCTTGGCTAATATGGGTACTGAGAAGAAGGTAGGGGTTCAGTGGCACAGTGACATGGCTATTGAGGATGAGATGATTAGGTAGGTTGGTGAGCAAATCCAGTGCTTAGATAATTTGGATAACCATTCCAGAAATACTGTTTAGGATATTTGTGCTTCAATGTAGATCTTCTTTTATAGTTGTAAACATGTGAACAGTCATTGTAGAAATATGGTTTAAGATATTTGGCTCTAATGCAAATCTTCTTTTACTGTTGTAAACATGTGTTCTCTTTGATTAAGGCTAGGAAAAGTCTCATCGCAACTTGTAAATGATCTTTGTTTTAATACAAGTTTTTTCAAATTATTTTTCAAAAAAAATATTCTATCAATAGCTCATCCTAAATAGTCCAAATAGATCCTCATATATAATTATATAGTCTAATTAAAAAACATAAATAATTATTTTATTATTTTATTGCAATTGTGATGGCTCCAGGTAGTGATTGCACCATGTTAAACTTATTAGGCCATACAAAACAACCTAATTCTATGATGTAATAGATATACTAGATGATACAAAACAACCTAATTCTATGATGTAATAGATATACTAGATGATACGAAACAACATAGAATTATGATGTAATAGATATACTAGATGATAAGGAGAAAATATTAAACAACAAGAAATCCTGAAAAAGATAGAAACTAAAAAAATTGGTTTACAAGTTTGGTTTGAACCTTGAATCTCCCAAAGAATTTAAAGAAAGGTCTATTTCCACTAAAAGACTGATTTATTGTTTTATTCTCTAATGTAATTTATGAAATTTAACTCCATACAAATCTTTTGTTATGATTAATAACTAAAATTAAGAAAAAATCCATTTAACTTGTTAATAACCTTATTTTAACCTAAGTTTTCTAACTTTTTATTAAAAAAAAAAAACCTATACAAAATCTTAGATCGAACAGGACAACGTAAAAGATGGAGCTTGACGCATTGACCTCCTTTTCGGTTCAAAACCTTCATTCATACCAGCAATGTTCAAACCCTACAAATTTATTTCAAACCCATGCAAATTAAAAGTACTAAACTGCATTACGTAATGAGCACTATTTTGCAGCGCTCAAAGCATAAACATGACTTTGATTGCGCTTCCTCCACAAGCGCTAGTCTCGAAGGCTTCCTCCACTTGTTCCTGTGAGAAGCCGAAACGATGAGTGATCAGAGGTTTCACATCCAGCTTTCCGCTACTTAAAAAATCCAGGCACAGAGGCCAAGTGTTCCTGTAACGAAAAATGCCGATAACATCCACTTCCCTGCAACCATTATCCACATGATTTTAATCCTATTAATTAAGTCTCCAACAAAAAAAAAAAAAAGGGGGACAACATGAAACATTAAAAATTGTGAGCGGGGTCATGCCTGCAAGCAGCTGGAGGAAGCGGCACCGTCATCTCGTAATGTCCCATGCCTATAAGGCATACCTTACCGCCTGCACGGGTGGCCTTCAGGGCAGTTGTCATAGTCTTGGAGAAACCAGCACAATCAAACGTTATGTCTATGTCTTTCCCCACAGCTTTCTGTATGCGGCTCACCTCTCCTTCAATGTCCTGAACACAACATTCAACAAACTGAATTTAAATTAGAAATCTTGTTATCATTATTATATGGTTTCAATGCGTCGGCACCCATTTCTGAACACGACGGCTAGAAATAATTAAGGGCGACTTGATGCCTGAGTATTTGTGGAGACGAGGATGTAATCATCAGCCCCAAGCTTCTTAGCCATTGTCAAACGTTCTTCGTTCACATCAGCGATCACAATACGAGGAGCTCCGAATGCCCGAGCAGAGAGCATGACGATAAGCCCAATGGTACCCGATCCGATAATCAAAACGGTTGTCTCGGCACCCACACAAGCACGCCGGCAGGCATGAAGTCCAACGCTCAGCGGCTCACACATGGCACCTTCCTCCAGGCTCACGTTATCTGGCAACTTGAAACACAGATCCGCTGGATGTACCATCTGGAAAATTCCAAATATAATCTTAGATCAAATGTTAATACCTATCGAAATATACCCAAAAAAAAGGGGTATAAATGTAAAATTCTTTTGCGGGATTTAGCAAAGAAGGAAAATGGTAGACCTTGTGGGCCAAACCACCCTGCAATGGAGGTGTTCCGAAGGCTTTGACATGTTGGCAGAGGTTATAGTAACCGTCAACACAATGTCTGCACACTCGACAGGGAATCGCAGGTTCCATTGAGACGCGATCACCCACCACCAGATGTTTCACTTCACTACCCACCTCCTCAACGATTCCTGCACATTCGTGGCCTAGCACATAGGGTTCCTCGATAATGAAATCCGCTAGCCGTAAATGCTGCATATTAACAACGTGGATACACCCCATTAACTCAAACACCTAACTCCTATCTCACGCATATCAGATATTTTTGTTACAGTAAAATGGGCATATGAAGACTATATGTGGCCTTTGAGACCTTGACGTAGTGTACATCGCTGCCGCAGATACCCGCAGCTTTGATGCGCACCTTCACGTCTTGGGCACCTGCAAAAATATTTCGGACAAAAGAAAATCCAACTCATAATCCAAAAGGGGTCCTTAAACAGTGTTAAAAATGAAATCACTTAAGGGAAAGTATAGAATTAAGGACTTTCTTAAAATAAGACGATCTTAGAATATAAAGCCACGCGGCTGTATCACTCACCCACGGGAGGAAGCTGCAAATGCTTCATACGAATCGTTTGGACTCCACAGAGCCATGCAGCGATATTTTCGTCGGCCTCTCCGCCATTGTCAATCGCATTCTCTACCTTGGCCATTCTTCTTGATATTATTATTACGTTTCTGCAATTTAGCTGTGACTTCCACCACTATATATAGGTGGACGAGCCCCCAGGGGATGGGGTCCAGGGTCAAACTTTAAATTAAAGGGTCCTCGTGGGTTGGACTACGGACATTGTTCACTTGTAAGGAGTGTTGTCTAGGGAAATTGTTAACTTGTAAGGAGTGTTGTTTGTAAGGAGTGTTGTTTTCTGAATGTGCACAAAGATTTGATTAGTGTAGTGTAAGAAATTTTAAATTGTTTTTATAAATTTATTAATAGGAAATTTAATAGATATATTGCGATTTGAATTTTGAATTTATGAAAGAACAGTTAAAATCCGAACGGATGTATTGAATGTGCTGTCCTAATATTAATCAATGAGTTTACTCAGTTTTTTTTTATATGGGGACCTGGTCTCCTCATATTAAATGGGTTTGAACTTTAAACCTTTCACAATTTTTCTATAAAAAATCCTGACCCCATACTAAATAAAATTTAAACCTTCAACCTTTAACATAAATCCAAAACCATCTATATTAATTAGTTTAATATATATTATCTTAATAATTCAGAGTATCTACTAGAACAATATATTAAAACATACATCCTATATATTCTATATCTTCAAATGGGAATTATCTGAAGTTTTCAAATGGGAATTATCTGATTGATCAGAAAAAATTAGATAATGAACCGCCTGAAGTTTAAAACGACTACGCAATATACATAGTATATAGTTGCTTTGTGGGAGTAACCACAATTTATTTTTTTTAATTTCCAGTCGTTTCTTATATAATTTGTTTCTACCCATGGCAAAGACACACACGCCGACATGACAGGTCACTGAAAGGCTATATCACACAGGTTATCGAATCCAATTTACGTGACAGGTTGATGGTGCCCCTACACTAAATATGAAAGTCGTCATCACCATTTTCGTGATATCCACATGGACGGCATACGATATCTGTAGCGACACCATGTCTTCTATGCCCAAAACAAAAACCTTCTTATAGGTCCATCCCGCGTAAAGAATCAGATCATTTATAAATTCTTCAATTTTTTAATTTAATCTATTTTTTATTACATAGAAAAAAATTGGTTATAATATGTTGAAATGATAGAGACTACTCCTAATGACAAGCAAATTATTTTATATAAAGGTTGGTTTCTCCAAATTCAACTTATTCTCATTGAAGACGCATCTCAAATGCCAGTCACATCTCACATATACCGCCAGGCTTCCGTAACAATATCTGATCTGCACTTTCATATTTTCATGTGACAATTTTACCAGATCCACGTGTCTTCTCCGCTTCTCGCGCAATTCTTGTGATGGGTATATGCAGTTTCATATATTCATGTTACAATTTTAACAGGGCCACGAGTCTTCTCCGCTTCTCGCTCAATTCTTGTGATGGGTAACAACCAGTAGTCGTGGAATAGTAGATGTCATGTTTCAACGGAAAATAAGATTGTTTTGATTACATAAGTTATTAACCAAAAATAGTTTGAAAAGTGGGTTTTTGAAAAGTTTGTTATCTATTTTGTATCGTGCATTATTAGATGATAAATATAGATATCAACTTGAAATCAAATTTCAATCATACATTCTTGCATCAAATAATTATTTATAATAATAAAAATAATAATCTTTATTTTTATAAATAACAATTAATTTAAAAAGAAAGATTAATTCACTTAAAAATAAAAAAAATTAAAGAATGAATTGGATTAATCTTATCAAATTGAAAAATGCTCTTTTGTGACTAAAAGTATATACCATGTTATTTAAAAAAATTATTATAAATATTAATAATAATTTTTTTCCAATAAATTTTAAATTAATTTTATTTATTTTAACTATATTTATAATGTAATTATTTTTATATATTATAATATAAAATTTATTTTATGCATAAGAGGTCACAGCTTACTTAGGATTCTGGTTGGTGGTAATGCAAATGAAGGATGGACTGCCCCAATTTCTTCGGATTGCGGTTGGTATGTGCTAGTGAGAAAGATATCTTCCATCTCGCTCCTTGATCTTTGTTTACTGATTATATTTGGGATGTCTGTATAATGATTGTTCATGGCAGCCTGTAGTAATGTTTTATAACTATGTTTTTATTGGGGAGGTGTGATTTCTTCCTAAACCATATGAGAAATTTGATCGAATATGTCAATAACATCTCAGATGTGTTGGAAGTCCTATAGACTTGGGAATGAATGCTACTCATATGTAACAAAATATCAAAGGTCAAGTCTGCAAAAAAAAATCAAGTTTTTTAGGTGGTGGACAATGTTAGCTCCATAATATTGTAATGTTCCAGTTAATGAATTAATATAATCTAGCTTTTTCTTAAAAAAAAAAAAATTATAAAAATTTTTAACGCCCATGATCCACCAGACCATAGGCCATATTAGCTATGTTATTTACCCAATATATGTTTATCCAACCAAACTCTAGTTATCAAAGTATAGTGTACAACTCTACCTCATTGGATTGGAACCTTGAACCTCTATTTGAAGTTTTTAAAATTTTACTCTTAAACACATTAAGTTTAAGTATCACCTCTTATTATTAATGATAAAAAAATATAATATTATAATTTTAATTATTATAATTATTATAGTAATATTTTGTATGAATGTCAATTAGATTTTTAACACCAAAATATAATTATAAAGACAAATAGAAAAATAGGAAAAAAAAACAATCAAAATAACCTTAAATTCTATGGTTTGTCCTAAAGACTCACAAAGGTACAACTTGTTATGGTCTAAAAAATAAAAAGATATGTGCAATTTAAGTGATTTTAACAACAAAAACTTTGAAACTCTTAAAAAAAGTAATCTTAATATGGTTGGACAACCATATATTGAATAAACAACATTGTCTATGAAAATCATACCATATAATTTATGACTTATGGCCTCATGAACATTAAAATTTATTTTTCCTTTCATATAATTAAAATTTTAACAATAGAAAAAATTATAATTTTTCAAAGCATAAAAGTTAACTTTATTTTTCTGGTTCCCTAAAGTTGTTTGGTGGCAGATTTGGAGGTTGTTTAGGGTTTCTTGCTGCATATTTTGATCTTGGGGAGGATCTGTGCTTATTTCCTGCAGCCTGGTAACCTTGTGGCTCCTTTAGTTTGGGTTCCTTGGGATCTTTCCAGCCCTTTCTCATGGCTTACAGTTCTTCCTCTGGTGCTTCCTCTATTTCCTCTAGTTTATGCGTAGCTTAACCTCGTATGCAAGGGGATTTCGTGCCTTGTGGAGATCCCCATATTTGCTGCTATATTTTCGAAGCCTTGTGCATGATGCTATTTTAGTCTTGTTTTCTAGCGTCCCTACGTGTTTCCTGGCCTTCCCTGGGCGGGACAATCCTTCTTGGTGGCTCCTCTGCTCCATCCAGCTGTTTGGTGTGGTTTTCTTGCATGACAATTTTGTTTTCCGGTTTTTCCTTGGTTGGATACCGGTTTCTGGTTTTTCCCCTGAGCGGGATTTTTCAAAGTTGTTTTCTTCCTGCTTAGGCGGGAATTTTCAAATTTCTTGTTGGACAAGATTTTCAAATTTTCCTGGTTTATTTTTCCCGCTTGGGTAGGTTTTCCTATTATTCTTGTTTTGGACGTGTTTTCAATGTACTTTTCCGCTGGCCTTCCTTGTGGCATTTTCTTTGGTCTTGAGACCTGTTGTAAAAAGGTTTTGGAACCTCTTTCAAAACTCACTTTAATGAAATTTTTACTTACAAAAAAAACATAATAATATTTAAAAATAAAAAATTATATTTTAAGATTGAAATGATCCGCGTGATGTGGTCTACCCACAAAGACTCACTTGCATTATCGATGATGTGATCCGGGTTCAATCGCCACTTGCATTATCGATGATGTGATCCAAATTCAATCCCCATGACCTATATGTATAAAAAATATTATCAAAGAAAAAATAAAAAAATTATTTCCTTAATATCTTTAAACTAACAATATTTATGATTAAAATACTTTCATTAACTAAACTTCAACATATAATAACATTACATAAACATAAAGTTTAAAATATATATTATATTTATTTAAATATAAATATAATTTATCTTAGTACTTGAAATAGATTATTCGTTTTAATTTATAATAAGCATAACTTTACTAAAGATTTGATCTATGACTAATAATTAAAAATAAAGGGACTGATTCCCGTGTATATGAAAAAACAAAAATAAATAAATAAACATTAAAAAAAATTAACATCTTAACTTTTTAATTGTTTTTAAAAATAAAAAAATTTAATTTAAATATTTATTTTTTATATAATTAAAAAATATTATATATAATTTATTTAAAATTTCTTTGATGAGAACTTTGATGCCTCTAACATGTATTCAAACTTTTCACCATTTCGTCTAAAAGTGTTTTTATTTAAATAGTTTATTTTTATGATTGTCTGTTTAGGTGGATTGGTAAGTTGGAGCGCTTATTAGGTTCCAATCTTACATGCGTGCTCATACATAGCCAGCATTCTGATTCAATTTTTCTACGTGTTGCACCCGATTAATGATGGCGATCTGTTTTATGCTTGTCCGTCCGATGGTCCCCTTCATGCCACGTGTTGAACCAGATTGACGAAGACGGTGCGAACCATGTACGTCCGGTGGTCCCCATCTCACGTCGGTTTACCATTAACGAGATGGTGGATGTGTTGGAAGCCTTCGATGATAGTTTGAACCCTGAAACTGCGCTGACAGTTACTAAAAATTATGATTGTAACCAATTCATGTATGTAACCAAAAAAATAGTTTACTTTTATTAGTATATTTTTACAATTAATACCTTTTCTGTTTAGTTGGTGTAGAACTTTTTTATTTAAATAGTTTATTTTCATTGGTATATTTTTAAAATTAATATATTTTCTGTTTAGTTATTATAGTGTATACTTTGTTTTAATAATCCCAAGTTAACCTGTTGTAAAACTTAAATGATTTATAAATCTCACCGCTACCAAACTCTTTTAAAAAACTTTTGATCTAACATATGTAAAATTCTTCTATTCCACATTAATCTCTCCTCTCCTCTCCTCTCTATTCCATTACTTGATTGGTGGACTTCAAAATTTTATATAGTGAATTTAGTTTCGAGCTCCTTTCTCCTATTATTTATGTAATTGGCCTGACATGCTTTCCATTATACTGGAAGTTACGCGGAACAGCGCTCCACGATGCTACTTCCAAAAGGAAGAAAAGACTTTAGATTATGTCCGTGTACTTAAATATTTTCTTAGGACCATTTGTGATGACAGCCAAAAAGGAAGAAAAGACTTTAGATTATGTCCGTGTACTTAAATATTTTCTTAGGACCATTTGTGATGACAGCCAAAAAGGAAGAAAAGACATTGGATTATGTCCGTTTACTTAAATACTTTCTTAGGACCATTGGTGAGGACCACAATTTCAAACTTTCATTTTTTTTTTTGTTATAAAAGAAAATTGATAACTACATTATTTTTTTGGTAACCGACAAATATATAAAAATTCATTTTTTTGGTACAGACGTTGCCTGAACCATTCGTAGAGGTCCCCAAGCATTGGGCCCCAATGCCTGGTAAAGAATCACTCTGCTTTTGAAGTAGTCAGTCTAAAAGGACAATAATTCATCTCTACACCGTGACACGACATGCTTGATAACATTCCCATTTTACTACGTGGATGGCTACAATTTTATGAGTGGAGCTATCACGGTGTCACGACACACGCAAATGCTGGACACACGTCACTCATTCACATTGTGGACGTCGTAAGGAAATTTGTCAATCGATGATAATGGTGATGATGATGATAATGGTCGTCACGGGAGGCTTGTCGTTGCTCCAATGATTTATTCCTGCCGATACGACCGGCTACGTGTCGGACAGTGGGACAATGGAATAAAATTCACCCATGCTTCCGTATATGAACGGACTATAAGTGTGCCACATTTCTGTACTAGATAACTTTGAATGTCACTTCCAACTTTTCAATCACACTCAGACTTCAAATGGAATAATCACACTCAGACTTCAAATGGAATAATTGAGTGTTATAATACTCTAATTGAGTATTATAATAGTTCACGTGGAGAAACGAGAGGGCCAAATTGATTTAAACGTAGTTATCTACATCCGTGCGTGGCCTCTAAGCGGAGCAGACAGTGGATACCTTGTGTTTGTTTGTTTTTTTCCTTCTTTCCAAATCTGTAACTTTCCTTGAGTACCCATCAATCTCGTCTTAGCTTTAGTGTTGGTCAAATTCAAACCACATGAGTTAAACAATTAACCTTTAAATATTTAATCATAATTACACGTGAAGAAACGACTGATATAGTTCCTAAATTTATTTCTGTTTAACCTAAAAGTATTTGTGAAGCTTAGACTTAGTGTACCTACGCTTGCCTTCGGACTAATGTCTTCGCTACAAGCCACGACTTGCATTTCGAAATAAATCTCTGCCAGGTTTATCAATAAAACCACTTATTCAAACCACTAACATGAAAAAATGACATCTATATGGAATTTTTTTTATAAATTCTTTTATTTTTCACGAGGGTGAATTAAAACCTTGGCTCTATGCTAGAGATTTTTTATGAAATATAATAGACAAATATGCATCATTTAGTTATTGATTATCAAATATGAAATTTTAAATATATCATCTTTTCGTTGTTGGAATTATAGTTAGCCAGAAAATTTGATGTTGAGTGTTTTTTTTTTTTTTTCCAATTTTTAGAATGAAAAAAAAACATATAATAAAATAATTTAATTTAAAAAATATATTTAAAATAAAAAAATTTGTAGTAGATTTTTATTATAAAATTTTAATTATAATTCATAAATATAAAATGGATATATTAACAAATAAAAAATAAAATATATTTTAAGTTAGATCTTAAGTCCATAAACATTATAAAATAACTTATAAATAAATGATACTAAAAATATTGTCCATGATCTAATAATATAATACTTATATATTAAATCCAAATATATTTAAATTATTTAATAACATTTATAATTTATGTCAAATTATTCTAAAATTATTTCACTAATTAGATAGGTGCACTTCATATTTCATTAGTTAATTTAAAAATAATGTCATTTTCTATGTTTTAGGTAAACTTGTCTTGGATTTACTATATATTGCTACAATTGAAAATCTTATGAAAAATCATTGCACTATTTAGTAAGTATTACCTTCGTTACCATGCTTGATAAAAACCATAGAAGATGCTGACCATATTTAAAAATAATAATATTTTTGTTGATTCAAACTGCAATCCATTGTTTATATAATTCTTTCTTGAAAATAATCAAGTAATAATTTAAATAGAGAAATGCAAATCTTATTTACTAAAACAATTGTATTAGGATCTACGTATACAAGTTTTGTTAACTTTTTATTGAGAAATAGATAAAGTTTTGGTTAAAACCCATGAAGATTTGATGATTAGGAGTGTTAGATAGTATTGGAGTGACCTTAGGGACTATAGATGGTGGATGTTAATATGCTTGTGCATAGTGGAATAGTATATTCAAGGTTAGTGCAACTAGAGTAGAGGATATTAGATCAATTGGGTTGGGTTGGTGCAAGTGGTAATTATTATACATGAATTAACATATCTTCTACACGAGCTACTTTCTTAAATACACCTGATATTGTAACATAATTTGTGTTCTTGACCATTATTACTAAATTAGATTGTAGACCCCTTATGTAATATATTAATCCTTATTCATTTAGTGATTAAATATTTAGTTGTATTAGTTATAACATATGCATGAATCTTATGTTATAGTCATGGATATTCTCATTCAAGTGTTTTTAAATGGTGTTTAACTAGAATAATATAGAATAGAAGTCCCCTAAATTTCTAAAATATTTCATCAATGATTCAATAATCAAAGCTCTATTGGTACCTAAATTATCTCATAGACTCCTATACAATATTAGGGCTTTACCTCTCAATGAAAATACTAGAAAACTATACCATAACATATTATTCTATCTAATGAATTGATTTTAGAGTGAACAACTCATTGAGGTGGTCTAACATGGCTTTATTATAGTTCTTGTCAAATTTTGTAAAGGACTTTATGATTGTGGTAGAAATTAACAAGTAAACTAATAAATTTAGTAGGCCTTACTACATCCAATCAAGAAGTTGATTCTAAGGTCTTACTTACATCTACATCTAGCAAACTAGGAGATAGTGATCCAATTGCATCTTTATCTAAGGATTCTAAGGAGATAGTGATCCAATTGTAACTTTATCTTAGATAGCCACATATTATATGAGACCCGACAAGTGTTAACCATATGCTATTTTTGATATGGTCTAAATCCAATCCACGTGGGGGAGATCTTTTTCTATTATGTTACAAAAAGATCAATAACTACTCTTGATTTAATGGATATGTTTGATTAGTTATTACCAAACATCTTAGGTATATCAAAGCAAATGAAGAAATCAATTTAAGGGATTGTTAGATAAATTTACAAAGTAGTTTACTAAACATCAAATGATGAGGGCTTATAATCCTCTCTCAAATATATTAAGTTTGGATAGAAAATGAAAATAATTCAAAAGATCAAATGAAGCAAAATATTATAAGATAACCACAATATTAATCAGTGTAACATATTGTAATTTAATAATATATTATTTTGATAGTTATTGGGATTCATCTCAATATATTAAACAGTTTTATAATGTTACTCACACTTCACCAATTTATAATCTTTTCTATTTTGTACACCAATTTATAATCATTTACATTAGTAATATATATTGAAGTAAGCACAGTGCAACTCAATTATTGTTTGGCATGCCTATGAACGAAATTTGAAATTTTTTAAGATTAGATGTTTTCTTAATTCCTCAACTCAAGATTTAGACTTACAGTTTCGCACTCCATCAAGTCCAGCAGGTGCGACAACTTTGGTGGAGGTCCAAATATGGAAGAGTTCAGACTTGGGTTATGTAAACTTAAATTATAAATTGCTAGTTCCAACAAGGATTGGAAGCTCACCTGCTTGGTTGGGTCTGTCAATGTCCTGCCGTAACAGTGCCATCTCTGTTGTGTCTACTACGTGGACGGCTGCAATCAATCTACCCATTTAATCACAGTACTATATGACGTTCATGCATGCCATTGTGAGTGGACTTCTGATTTTTTTTAATATAACCACTGTCCAATTTTTTCACTATGTACAAAAACTGACGAAAACACACCAAGACACAACGTACGCTCTAATAATAATCAAAATTTCAGATTACTTTGGCCGACTTCTTCGTTGAATAACCTTACCACCGTTATTTTAGAATAAGCCAAAAAGCCAATGGTTAAAGTGGAGAAAGTAGTACAAGCACGATACCGTTTATCTAAAGAAATGAGAGCGGGAGAATCATCAGGCTGTTGTTTTTTATAGAATGGTAAGTATAATTGGGGTTGTAAATTTTCACATAAAAATTAAAAGAAATTAAACATAATATATATTGTATTCGAATTTCGAGAATTGTTATAAATTGAACGTGCTTGGTAATAGGTTATGTCAATTTGGGATATCTTGCCGAATCTCTAAGTCGAAGGTTTGCAGCAAAGATGGGATTATCAGATCAAGTTTCAGAGTTGAATACAGGAAGCAAGATACCTATGATAGGGCTTGGGACGGGTGCTCCAGCTTACCACTTCGAGCAGATCAAGGCAGCTGTGGCAGTGGCTCTCCAGGTAATAGAATGGTCAGCTTTTGCATAATTATATTTCATGGAAATATTCAAGATATCTGTTAATTTGTTAGGGTTGGTACATTTGCAGGTTGGTTACAGGCACTTTGACACAGCCAGCTACTATGGGTCAGAATGTGCCCTTGGAGCAGCTCTAACAGAAGCTTTCCAAAGCGGTGTTGTCAAGAGGGAGGAAGTGTTTGTCACCACTAAACTGTGGGGTGATGAACATGATGAACCTCTTGCTGCTATCAACAGAAGCCTAAAGTATATAAATATGTTCCTATTCCTTGACATTAGAAGATGATGTTTCTCGTTTGTTTGTTTGCCATGTGGCTGTATAATGAGTAATATTTATGCAGGAATTTGCAGCTGGAATATGTGGATTTGTATCTGATCCATTGGCCCTTGAGGTTGAGGAAAGGATATACCCTTCCCCCAAGAGAGGAAGACTTCTTACCCTTGGATATCAAATCTACGTGGCAAGGCATGGAGCAATGCTTTGAGTTGGGTCTCACTAGAGCCATTGGGTTGAGCAATTTCTCCTGTAAAAAGATTGAAGACTTGCTGAGCTATGCCAAAATTCCTCCTGCTGTCGATCAAGTAAATTGCCTTGTACATCCACTGTAATTTCACTTATCTGCACATTTCCTTCGAAAGTTAAGTGGTCGATAAAAAATACGTTGGGTGACAGGTGGAGATGCATCCATTTTGGCAACAGAAAAAGCTACTAGACTATTGCAATAAGATGAAGATTCAAGTGTGTGCATGGTCTCCTCTTGGAGCGCCAAATACTCCATGGGGATCAAATGTGGTTATGGATAACCCTCTTATCAAGGAAATTGCTCATAAACACGGCAAGTCCATAGCACAGGTAAGAATTTCATGATTTCTTTAATTCACTTCAGGCTGAACTTTTTCTAATCATGTTTGTCGTGCGATCCTCTGCAGGTTGTGTTGAGGTGGGAAACAGAGCAGGGAGTGTGTCCGCTGCCAAAAAGCTTCAATAAGGACAGAATAACAGAGAACTTTCAAATTTCAGAATGGTGTTTAGATGCAGAAGACCACGAACATATGAGCAAGCTTGAGCAGAGGAAGATATATAGAGGAGGAGAATGGGTAAACTCCACAACCAGCCCTTACAAAACGATTGAAGAGCTATGGGATGGAGAGATCTAACTTAAAACTATGGATACGGTTTCGGATGGTTTCTAAAAATGTTTATTTTTAAAGGGACTCTGTTTCTAAATATGTTTTTTTTTTTTAAATTTAAATTCAGTTTGTCAGGTACGTGGTTAGTTTAGATAAGAACTTTTGGTTACATTGGCAATGGCTGATGTCTGGCCCACAAGCGCAGATTTGCATTGTAAATTTGCCATTTTGTTATCTTTCTTTGGAATTAGAAAGAGGTATTTTTATTTTCTTAATAAATTCATGAGTATGTATGTATGTACGTGGGGACAACTTGACTGCTGTGTTTGTGTTGGTCTTTTAAACGAGGATAAAGCTGATAATTATTAAATTAAATATATATGTTTTTTTGTTTTTTTAAATTAGTTATATAGAATTGAAATAAGGTTAGTTATATTGCATTGTGATTAAATTGTGGTATTATAATTTGATAATTATGCATCTTTGGTAAGATTTGAAGAATATATCCCTTAAACATTGTAGTTACAACAGGTCTTCTCCTTAAAAAACTGACATATAACTTACATTTTTAAAAAATTGACGAATGTAACTTACATTGTAGGAGTACAACAACTTGACAATTATGTATGTGTCATTTGTCAAGATTTGAAGATAGGTCTCCTCTTCAAAAGTAAAGGAATATAATTGGTTAAAAATGTTATTTAATATTAAAAATATATAATTTAATTACATTTTATTATTTAACATATTTTTTTTGTTGGTTGATATTTTTATATCTAATCATTTTATTATTTAACATATTTTTTAATTTGTTTATATTTAATTGATAATTATTTTCTAAATTTATTATTATTAATTTTTTTTTTACTTACCACAACAAAATAAAAAAATGTAATTTTATTGTTATAAAATTGAAAGCAATTAATCATTGCCTAAGAATGTTAGAATATTAAATATATAAAATATCAATCAAACAAACTAAACTCGAAATTGTAATCTTGATGAAATGAAAAATAAAACCTAGATCTAAGGAGAGGACTTTGTAACTTTATAGTTGGACACATAAAAAGAACATTTATAGTTCAATGTATTATTGGTTGCTTTGCTAAGCCTCATTCATAGTAGACTTGCATGGTGGACAAGGAAGCCCATAGATTACATCTTACAAAAAAAAAATTATGTAAGGATTAAAAAAAACAATAATGTGAATATGGAAATGACAAATCATATTTTGTATATTATCTATGGGGAGGGTTAATGATTGCTTTCCACATAGTTCAAACAGGCTCAAAGTTGTGATAAAATGATTACAAAAAATTTCTATGGGAGGGTTAATGATTACCTTCCACATAGTTCAAACAAGTTCAAAGTTGTGATTAAATGACTAAAAATAGATTTTTTTGTCAATAGATGCATATACTTTAATATGCAAATTCATTGAAGTGTAAATCAATGTAACGAACATTAAGGTATGAACAACAAAAGTTTGATAATCAAAAGGAGACATGGAGTTTGCTCTAGTTGCTAATGGATATTTCTTAGCATTTTCATTGTTAGTAGATATTACATTATTTGGTACACTGAAGTACCATTGAGTACTATTGTAAATATTTAGTTTAGGAGTGTGTTTAATATTTGTGTCAATGTATATGTCAAGATGTAAAGAGTATTTATGTGTTATGTAATAAAGTGTGAAAAGTGTCAAGTGTGCAAGTGAAGAGTCATGAGTGATAGGCATCACGTGTGGAAGTGAAGAGTCACATATGATGTGTAAATATGTGAATTAGGAAGTTATGTAATCATGAGAAGCTTTGTCATAATGTGAGGCAAGTGAAAGGTTACATCTCCCGTGAGTTTGAGGAGAGCAATAGTCAAGAGTATTGAAGAGTTTATTATGTAAATTTATATATTGGAGATAAAGCTCCATGTTATGTAATATTTGAATGTAATAGAAAAAGTTTGTATTAAGAGTTTTGATTATTAATCAAGTATTATTTCATGCAATATTTGAGTTGTGAGTGTGTTGTGACTATTTGCAAGTAATTTAATAATCTTGGGAAATTGGACTTGTGATAACTTTGGCTCCATTTGCTAATGGTGGTATAAGAGCCACTTTACCTTGTCATTTCCAAGGTGAAAAGAGAGAGGAAGAGTGAGAATATTGAAGGAGGATGTGAGATTCATGTGAAGACAGGATTGTAGAAGATATTGAACATGAGAATAATATTGGAGAAATAAGGAACATCAAGAGGTATTGGAGGAATTAAGAGAAAGTTGGTTGGACAATTTGGTGGAATATTGACTTTGAAGGAGGTTAGGACGAGAAGAATATTTATTATGGAAGGATGATTATGAATTTGGATGTAAGAATTTGGACATGGATGAGTGAAGAAGACTGAAGGAAGAAGGTTGAAGAAAGAAGAAGAAGGTTGAAGAAAGAAGAAGAAGATTGGAGACAAGAGAAGATTGAAGTGAGAAGAAGAAATATTGGAGGAAGATATTCATGGAAGATTATGACTTCAGTATTGAGAGCACCTTCAAAATAACTTGCAAGAAGATTACTTGCTAGAAGAATTGCTACGTGAGAGAGTTTTGAGTAGCATAATATAGAATGTGATTTCAAAGAGCTTACAATAACAGAAGGAGCCAAATGCAGTAGAGAGAATGAGATATTGAAGTAGAAAGAAGCCAAACACAGTAGAGAGAAAAGGATGTTGAAAGAGAAAGAAGTCAAACACAAAAGAGAGAAGGGGACATTGATAGAAGAATGAGCCAAATGTAGCAGATACATTGAAAGAGAAAGGAGTCAAACACAACAAAGACGCTGAAAGGAGATACTAGAGGATTCAAAACCTGAAAGAAAAGTTGGAGGATCCAGAAGAAGACTAGAAGGTGTTTGAAATCAAATGTAAAAAATGAGCTAAAAGTGCATAACTGAAGCACAAATATATTTCGAAGGAATAACAAAAGAACCAACCTACATTGAAGCATATGGAATGTAATGGTTGTGACAGAGAATCCACACAACTAATTACCCTAGTTCAATTTGGTTTAATAAGTGGTGCCATAGTCAAGTTCAAGCTTTACTTCTTGCAATAATTAAGGAAGGTGCATGTTTCATTTGGGCAAATTATTATTTATTAAGTCTTGGGGAGGTATAAGGTTTAATAATTGAAGGGACTTAAAAGGAATCTTTAAGGAATGAATTAATGAATGGGAGGTATAAGGAAATTAAATGTTTAAAATTTGAATAAGGTTTGAGTTGATTGGAGTTTGGGTTAAATTGAAATTTGAAAGTGAAATTAAGAAATTGTGAATTTGAGAGATATAAGAAGATTAAACAATTTAATTTGATTAAATTAAATGAAATGAAGATGAAGATGAAATGAAATGAAAAGTGAATTTAATTCGAATTAATGGTGAATTAAGATTTGAATATTGGTGTGAAATTAAATTTGAAAATTAGGGAGATATAAGAGGAAATTGAAATTTGACGAAGAAATTTGAGATTTGAAAATTGATTGTTAATTTGAAAAGGAGGGAAGAATTTGAAATTAAAATTTGGGAGTTATAAGAAGAGGAAAATAAATTAAAATTAAATATTACCAAGTAGAAATTTAAGTTGATTGAAGGAGTTGATAAAGAAAAGAAGAAATTTCAAAAGAGTTACATCATGTCTAGAAAGCAAGGAAAAACGAATACTCAAGAAAAAGGACAAGCTTCTAAGAATCATTTACAAATTGTTTTAAAATAAAGGTAACATGGAACAACAAAATTGATGGAGCATATACAATTCATTCAAAGAGAAGTAGAAAGTGTAATTCTTATGATTTTTAAATGGTGTGTAAATGATTATTTTGAAGATGCTAATAACTTCAATGAAGAGAAATCATATTGCAATACAATAATAACATTCAATACATCAAGGAAAGTTACAAAAATAAGAAATATTTTGTTACTATAAAAGTCCATAAAAATATGGAAAATAAAATTATACATGTAAATTTTTGTAATAAGTATGGACATAAAGCTAAATATTGTTGGGATCTTACTCATTGTAAAAATTGTGGGAGCCATAATCATTCTCATAAAACTTGTTGGTACAAAGGAAATAATGTTCATGAATGGAGCATTATAAAAGGTATATTAATGATGGCATTAGATGAAATTCTCAAATAGATCATTGCAAAAGCTACTATGGAAATAATCAAAATTACAACAAATGTAGCTTTGGTACCAGCAGTAACAAAGATAGAGGATGGAAATTTGATGAAGACAAAAGACAAATATTGAAGGCTAAAAGCCTTCACACCAAATAATGTAATATGGGGGGTGTTAGAAGATATTACATTATTTGGTACCATGAAGTACCATTGAGTACTATTATAAATATTTAATTTAGGAGTATGTTTAATATTTGTGTCAATATATGTGTCAAGACATAAATATTGTTTATGTGTTATATATGAAAGCGTGAAATGTTTCAAGTGTGTAAGTGAAGAGTCTTGAGTGATAGGTGCCTGGTGCAGAAGTGAATAGTCAATATGATGTGTCAAGATGCGAAGTAGTAGGTTATGTAATCATGTGAAGCTTTTTCATAATGTGAGGAATGTGAAAGGTTACATCTCTTGCAAGTTTGAGGAGAGAAATATTTAGGAGGGTTTAATTTTATTATGTAAATTTATATATTGGAGAGAAATCTCCATGCTATGTAATATTTTGAATATAATAGAACAAGTTTGTATTAAGAGTTTTGATTATAAATAAAGTATTATTTCATGCAATATTTGAGTTGTGAATGTGTTTTGATTATTTGCAAGTAATTTAATGTTCCTAGGAATTGAACCTATGATACCTTTGGGCCCATTTTCTAACATTCACAAATCCCATGGATGGTTAGTGTATCTTCAAACAAGGTCCTTATTTTTAGGTAAGTTGGTTTCTTTATGAAATTGTAACATTTTGACTTCTTTTATTCTAAGGATTTATAATAAAAAACTTTAGTGTGGATAAACTGCACTACTCTCGATTTAAATTTATAGAAAGAAATGATTTTAGATAATATTGAAAACATGTTGGGTACTCATTTAGAAACCTTATAGATAACTCATGAAGGATGCATTATGTATTATGCTAGAATATATGTTGAGATAGACCTCACCAAACCATTTATTGAATTTATTAAGATTCAAATGATTGATTATATCTAGATCTAGTCTCTAGACTATAAATCAAATATATTTTTTATGATAGAAATATCATTTTTATAATTGTATTGGTTTTCACCATGCACGTTAGTAAATCGATCTCAAAATAAATAACATACTTACAATCAAAGTAGAATTCATCCAATAAGGAGTTAAAGGGATATAAAGAGATTAGATTGATCATTTGAAAGCACCAAAGGAACATTAAGCACATCAAATTTTAAGGCTAAGAAAAAATTGAAAAATATACCTAGTCTAAGATCCTACTAATCCATGGACAATTCATTTTTTAAATAATTGGTCCATGACTATCGATTGGTAAAGTAATTGATATAATAATTACATAAACCTTGAAAATTAGACATTTAATTGACAATACAATGATAGGCCCTATGAAATTTTATAGTAAAATTATTGATTTGTTCAATTTTATTGTCATTGATGATGTCATGCCTCATATTTTGATAAATCAAAACAAAATAAAGGGAGTAAAATCAAATAAAAAAGTCTATCCCATTGTTATTTGTGTCAACAATGGCAAGCCCCACTTGAGATTCAATAAAAATGTTAAATTATCAGATACTGGTCATTGATTGGCAAAAATCATAAATGCATCAACTAGGGACCCCACCAAATAGGCCCTAGGGTTCAAATGACCAAATTTTTATCACTTGGAATATAATAAAAATAAAAATATATGATCTAAAAAGCCTTGGAAGTCTCCTTTGGCAGTACTAAAAAAGGGGACCAAGTCTTGAGGCACCAACTTGTTGGAGAATTATTTGGTACATGCCATTGTACCACCTTGGTACAATATTATATTAAGTGTGTGTCTTAGATTAGAGTGTGAGTTTATATTTCATGTAATGTAATAATGTACATGAAATACACAAGTGTCATGCAATTAAGTGTGCATGTGTTGTGAGTGTAAATGTGCACATGTGTCATGCTATTAAGTGTCCATTATGTAAGAGTGCACGTGTCCTTAGAATAGGAAAGTGAAGAGTTACAAATAAGAGTGAAGGTCAAGAGTGCTCCATATGAAAATTCACATACTATTATATATTTGTGAATAAACATTGTAATTGGTATAAAAATGTATATCTTATAGAATGCATTAGTAGACCTTTATTCAATAGCCTTTTTAGTATCTTTCATGAGCATTCCCAAGTGAGTATTCTATGAGTATTTCTAAGTTATTCTAGTGTTATTATCATTTTTATTGAATTCATTATATTGCAACTTTATTTCGTTCTTGTGATTACTTTCTTGTAATATTTACATTAAGTGTTAGGCTTCAAAAGCTATCAGTGGTATCAAAGCCACAACAAGGTTACTTGCATAGGTTTTTAAAAGTTGCAAATAGTCTAAGGATATTTCCACTAGCTAAGGAAATACCAGTGAAGTTGAGGATATTTCCACTGGATAAGAAAAACTAGTGAAGCCAAGAATTAATACCACTAGGTTGAAGGACAACCAATGAAGATTAAAGATACAAATTTTAGAGAACCATCTCAAGAAGAAAATGTCATTATCACTCTACTTCAGATATTGAAAAGCTTCAGATAGATTGAGTTTACATATTTTAATGATATATTCAGAATAGAAGGCAGTCTGCAATATAGTTTTAGGTCTCGAAGATCGACCTTGAGATTGATAGGAGTTTGAAGACTCCAAGACAACAGGAAGTCTTGAGGATAGTCCTAGTTAAAGGACCACACATAGCACATCAAAGGCAACATTTTATTAGTCCACATTGGATAGAAAATTCATATGATTTAGGATAACAAAAGAGCAAGGTAGTATTGGGAAAGAAAATAGTCAAAGCCACAAGGGCAATATTGAAAGCAAGTGAATTCCGCAAAGGCAATATTGAAAGTATTTTAATGTCACAAGGATAATATTAAAGAAAAAGGTAGCATTTAAAAGCCACAAGGGAAGCATTGAAGACAAAAATAGTATTTAAATGTCACAATGACAACATTGGAGATAAAGGTAGTAAGAGCAAAAGTAAAGGAAGAAACAATTGACTTGGAAGTAAATTCCACAAGGGCAACAATAAAGGGATAGCAAGTTTAGAGAACTCAAGGTAACTTTCATAGTATTGCCACAAGCAAGTGAAGTGTCACAATAGCATCACAACAAGAAGTCTTGAAGCTAGAGAAGGTAACATATTCAGTCAAGAAAAAGACTAAAATCTAGAAGAACAACCTTGAAGACAAGAAGAGATATTCAAGAGAGAAAGAAGACAAAGACAAAATAATTCTAGCAAAGGTGTTTACATAAGGTTTGGGACAATCGTTGCAACTCGATGACAAGCCATAGATAAAAGAGAAGTAATGCTCAAAATAAAACTAAGCATAGGGGTGGATAATTAAGGTTCAAATGAGCTATAAGGAGTTTAATAAATTAATAGAACACAACCATTAAAGGGGATAGCATAGATTTTGATTTTTATCTTTGTGAACACCCTGCATAAGTGTTACCTACACCTACACCTACATCAAGGGGTCAAAGGAGATTAGCAAGAAGAAAATAACAAGATGATAATAAGCAAGAATCACTAGCATCGTAGACAAAACATAAAATAATATTAAAGGGAGAAAACAAGATGTAGAGGAGCATTGAAGTGGATATAGTAAACTAAGCTATATGCATATTAAAGCATTTCTAACATTGGGTAGACAAAGCACCATTTTTTAAAGTAAGCTAAGAGCAAATCTAAGTGGATATAAAGCATCGAGTTCAAAGCAAGCACCACTCTAATGAAAACCTAAGTGCCATCCCTAGGGATACATAAGAGAAGTCAAGCGCCATAGAAAATTCAAACGTTACAAGGAAACCTAAGGAGAATCAAGCACTATCCATAGGGAGACTTAGTTCCATAGGGAGACATATTTAATATCCAAGCCCTATAGCAGAGGAAATACTACAAACTGAAGCATTGTAGAGGGTTACACTCAAGAAGATGCAGTAAGAGAAAGCAAGAACATTGACATTAGCTAGAAGGTAGCCATTAGCAATGATTCTACTATTAGAAATGACATAGCCAAGTTGAGATATTAATGAATTACAAAGAAAGAATAAATGCAGCCATGGCCGCACAATCAAGAAAGACAATAAGAAGATTTGAAAGGAGAAAGAGAATGTAATGACAACAAATTATTGTATTCAAAGTTTAAAGTGAATCCAGAATGTATAAATACATATTCAAACCTATACACATTAGTGAATAGCATTCAATGTAGAGCATCATTCAGAGTTAGTAAAATGCAACACCAAACTTCCAAAGCAACTTGCTAGTATAAATAAGTAAAGGATTTAAAGGAAGTGTAACAACACAATATTCAACATGCAAGGAGAAAAGCTCCATCAAAGCATTAAGAACAACTTAGCCAACTACAGTGCTCATTAGATGATGAGTGTAATAACCAAACATAATGCCAACTATAGTGCACACTAGATGATCTACGTCATAACCGAACATAGTGCTAACTAGATAATGTTTTCACAAAGTATAGCATCATCTATGCGACCAACATAGAAACATATGAACAATAGAACAATGTTTTTAAGAATAGCATAGAAATAAATGTGACAAAGTTACATCTAAGCAGCGTAATACCATAGAGAAGCACCAATATTGTAGAGCAATGCAAACGTCATAAGAATATCAAGAGCCAAATCAAGATAAGGTGAAACTTTTGCATCATATGCATCGAAGGAGAAGAGTCATGCAAGTCTAACGTCAAGCACCAAAGAAAGGGTAGTGAAAGCATTTTTTCTATGCACATACACCAGGTAGTAGAAGGGTAGTGAAGCATTACTTTTACCCAAGCATTGGAACATTTCAAGTTAACTCAAGCACCAACCCATTTTGCATGCATTCTACCATGTAACATGAAGGAAGCGACGGATAGAGTTTGAGATATTTTGGAGAGAGTTTAAAATAGTGATTCATGCAAATAATCCTGATATATCAAAATATCACATGATTGTAGCCAAGCTGTTGGCAATTTTGGGTACTTTGGGTACATTGCCTTTGCTCAAGTGTATAAGTTGTCATTGATGTCAAAAGGCATTTTTGTGTTGATATCAAAAAGAGTGTGATGTCAAAAATATCTTGAGAAGCTTCATAATGTTAAAGGGTTTTTATTAAAACAATGGTGACAAGGTTAAAGGTTTTTCTTAAAACCATTTGGACTCATTAAGGGTTTTTATTAAAACCAAGCTTAACTTAATGCAAAGGTTTTTACTTTTTGAAAAACCTTGAAGATCCATGTTTATTATTAATAATTAAATTAACTCAAACCTTTGACAAGGGTCTAAGTTTAATTTATTATTAATAAAATAATAATAATTATTTTTTTAATTATTATTAAAGGGTCTTTTAACCCTTAAGCGACGGAGATAAAGATTTCTTTCATCAATGTGTTGCCATCGTTGGAGGAGCACCGACGTCAAACAGTTAAGGAGAAATGGCTATATAAGTGGGGATGATTTTCTAAAGTTGTTATAACTCCGAGTAATGAAAATCGTAGCTCTGTGATATTCGAGAAAGCGTTGTATTTCATTGAGAGTTGATTATCGATATTGAGTTGCCCAAGTAATTTCTTACGTTTTCAATTTGCGCTTTGACATTCGAAAGATTGCGCTTCACCTACAGTTGTTGGGACTGCACTCGAATTATGTTTTCAGTTTGCGCTTTGACATCCGACAGATTGCTTTCACCTACGATTTTTGGATCTACACTCGAATTGTGTTTTCTGTTTGCACTATGTGGATGATTATTTCTGTTGCGCAGTAAGTTACGTTTTGGACATCGCTCACCAGTTTGCATGTGGCTTGTGGAAGACAATTATGTTTTCCAGATTCTTGGCGTCAAAGGAAGATAAAATATAGGGCAACACTGTATTTCTTCATTGGGCACTTGTGCCCCAACGGCGATGGCATTGAAGCGAAGGCGCTAGAAGGCAGAGGTGCCGAGTTCGATTCTCTTCGTGGGTAATTTTATTTTGGTCGTGGTGTGCAAAGGATAGTGGCTGTGAATGCGCTAGAGGTATAAGGTTAAGGTATCATATTTGCTTTGACATTGTTTTATTGATGCTTAATGTTTATGTGGAGTAATAAGGTGTAAAGAGGTTTTAATTTGTATGTATATTATACTTCTGGTGGTTTTTATTAAGTTGGAGAAATAGGGTGTTAATTTGGATCTTTATTATTGTATATTGTTGTATAGTTGCTAACTCTAATTGGTGGAAAATTGAGAGTTAGTGTTGTGACAGATTTTGAGTTCTCCTTCTTCATCAAAGTAAAGGTATGGGCAACTTCTTCCATGTATATTATTGATGGTATATTTTCTAAAATTGAGTTTGGAGTGAAAAGGTTGTCTACTAGGTATTTTGGTGTAAATCCTATTTTCTGGATATTGAAGATTGTTTATGCATTAAAATCATTGATGAGTTTTTGGGTGAATGCATAATTCTGGTTGAGGAAGAGGAAGCATTTTTTGCACTAAGGTTTTATGTTAGTAAGTCTTGCTACTTGCATTGAGATGATGAAACCCTTAGTTGGCTGGTTTGATATTGATGGTTGAGTTGCTTCCATAGAGGTTGTTTTGATCAAGTTAGTTTTTTACTTGATACATGATATTGGGCTTACTCCATTGAGTTGATTTGAGCAAGTTATTCTTTGCATTTGGTGATATTGTGTTGGTGGCTGTTTTGTTAAAATATCCTTGGAGGGAAAAGGATTTCTACTTGTTTCCTTTTCTTATGATGATTGGTTGAATGCTTCAATGTTGATGTTGAGTTGAATGGTGTTGGTTGACTAAACCTTGTTTTATGAGCATTGTTGTTGAAACCCTAATTGTTGGTAAAAAGAATATGAGTATCATTGTTATATGAGATATTGCATAGTTGGCAATTGTTGGGTTGTGTTTCATATTCTTGAGAAAAGCATACTACATCTATCTTATTCTTTTGAGATTGAGATTGAGATTTGAGATTGAGATTGGGAGTTAAGTATAGAACATATTGAGTCTCTAACAATTCTCTTTATGTTTCTATGAGATTTGAGATTGAGATTGGGAGTTAAGTATAGAACATATTGAGTCTCTAAAAATTCTCTTTATGCTTCTATGAGGTTTATGAATCACATTGGGTCTCTAACAATTCTCTTTATGGGTTCATGCTAAGCAAGTTTTTCTTGGTGAGCTTGCTAAGGTTTTGGACAGGTTCCGGTGGGGACTTGTGAGCAGGTTTTGGACAGGTTCCGGTGGGTACTTGTGAGCAGATTTGGACAGGTCCTAGCAGAGGACTTGTGAGCTGAGTTTTTGATAGTTCTATCAAAGAACTTGAGGACAGAGGTGCATTGGTTCTTTGAGAAGAACCTGAGGACATTTTTGGCAAGTCTTTGAGAAGGCTTGTGTGCAGAGGATTGATTTGTTCAAGGGTTGGACAGATCTGACAGACAGAGGAAGACTTGTACTAGACCGACTGACTATGTTTGGTATAGGTTGCTGAGCTGTTGTGGATGTGATCATAGAAGGCAGAGGTCTCTTAGGCTAAGCATTGAGGATAGGAGGTCTTCTATGGAAAGGAGTTCCATGTGCTGGCAAGAGGTAGAGGTAGTTGATCTTCTGAGGGATCATTTCTAGAGCAGAGGGGAAGGTATCTCCTTTGAGCAGAGGCTCATAAATTCAGATTAGGGGAAGGTATCTCCTTTGAGTAGAGGCTCATAAATTCAGATTGGGGGAAGGTATCTCCTTTGGGCCGAGGCTCATAAACATTGTAATTGGGAAGGTTTCCCAAAGAACTTTGAGATAAATTTTAGAGAAAAGTTTTGTGGACGTAGCCCAAGATTTTTGGGTGAACCACGTTAAAATTGGTGTCACTTTGTGGATGATATTGTGCATTGTTTTGATATTGCTTTGGGTATATTGCTTTATTGTTTTGAAGTATAAAGGAAAAAGTAAAAAGAGGTCTTATACTGTTCACCCCCCTCTCAGTATAAGCTTGTGTTCTTCAATTGGTATCAGAGCGGGTGCCTTCGAAAAGTTTAATAGCTTGAAGGAAAAGCTAGTAAAGAACACAATGGATCATTCAAGTGGCAATGCAACACCTATTCTTGATGGGTCAGATTTTGGTCTTTGGAATGCAAGGATGAAGGTTCATCTAATGGCACTTGGGAATGAGATTTGGGAAGTGATTGAAGATGAGTACACTATTCCTGAACATGGTCCTAATACTAAAGAAGAAAGGCTCCTACATCACAACAATTCAAAAGCAATGAATGCAATCTTGAAAGGCTTACAGAAAGCGAGATCTCACCAAAGTGATTCATCGCAAGACAGCTAGTGAAATGTGGAATCAGTTGAAGGTGGTTCATACAGGTGATACAAATGTCAGAAAGGCAAAGTTGAGACACTTCAAAGGTATGTTTGAACAACTCAAAATGAATGATGATGAAAATATTAGTGACTACATGCTTCGTATGGATGAGGTTGTTAACTCCATGAAATACTTAGGTCTTGAGCTTGCTGAAAATGATGTTTGTGATAATATTTTAAGATCTCTTCCTAATATATTTAGTGAAAATATTTTTGCTATTGAGGAAGCTAAATATTTGGATAAGTTGAAAAATGATGAGCTCCATAGTATACTTGCAGCATTTGAGTTGAGAACTCAAGTGAACGTTGATGTCAAGAAAGAGGCAGCTTTGAAGGCTACCAAGAAATCCAAGGGTAAACAACTTCAAGAGAGTGATGAGTCTTCTAGTGATGAAGAGGCATATTACAACAAGAAAGACAAGTTCTCTAGAAAGCACAAAAGTATGAAAAATGTAAGATGTTTCAATTGTGGAAAGTTTGGTCATTATGCTACTGACTGTACTGTTGCCAAGGATGAAAGTGATGAAGATAAACAGGACTGTAAGACCAAATATTATGAAAGGCATAGGCATCAAAGGAAGAATAAATATGAACAAAGCAATCAAGGAAAGAGGTACTCTCACAAACACAAGAAGAGCTTCTACCTAGACAAGGCAAGTAAGTGTTCTAGTAGTGATAGTGAAATTTATTCTAGTGATAATGAAAATGAGATGTTCATATCAGAAAAAGAGGAAGAACCAAAACATAGATTCATTATCATGAAATGTCTTAGATGTGGAAATTTTGGTCACCTTGAGGATGATTGCACAAATAATGATTTGGTTTCTAGTATGTATGAGGATGCTTCAGAAAACTATAAGGAAGATGCATGTATGGTTTTTGAAAATGGTAGCACCTCTAGTGATAAGAAATCTGAAAAGGGCTTTGATGATTCAAAAAACAAACATATAGAGGAAGGTGAAGTAGATCTTAAAGGTGAACTTATTAGTGCTCTTAGTGCTTTGAAAAAGGAAATAAAGAAGAATGATAGACTCAAGGATAAGTTAGATGAATGGTGTATGGAGAGAGATGATCTTATAGAAAGTCTTGACTTCTCTATAGCTAAGACACAAGAACTCAAGGATGAGTTAGAGTCTAAGGTTCTTGAGTATAGTGAGTTAGAACAGAAAATGGCTTCTTTGAAAGAGGAAACTAAAGAGTACAAGGATAAGCTTCACAAGTTTCAAGATAGCTCCAAAAAGGTTAAGTCACTCATCAAAGGTCAAAGAAAGACAACAGATAAAACAGGCCTTGGTTTTGTTAAGCCACACAAAGAACAAGTTGGAGAGTCTAGTAAGAGACTCCAAAAGGAAGAGAGTTCTGATGAGGAAAGTATTTCAAATCATGAGTCATTGAATGATAGATGCACAGAAACAGAAAATAGAATTCAAAATGAGAAGAAGTTTTCAGAGCCTAAGAGGTCAAATAAAGGAAAGTTTCAAGGCAGATGTTTTGCTTGTCATAGGTTTGGTCACATAGCTTCACATTGCATGGCTCAAGTGAAGAAGGTAAATGACAGTTTTAGAAGTGCTAGTTACTTTCAAGGGTATTGCTACTCTTGTCAACAATTTGGGCACAAGGCAGTTTATTGCAAGGCAAATAACAGGAACAAGTTTGATCAGAACAGGTTTGGTCAGAATAGGTTTGGTCAGAACAGGT
Source organism: Wollemia nobilis (assembly GCA_028583015.1). Classification (NCBI taxonomy): domain Eukaryota; kingdom Viridiplantae; phylum Streptophyta; class Pinopsida; order Araucariales; family Araucariaceae; genus Wollemia; species Wollemia nobilis. Next base: position 6,994,193 of record JAQPPZ010016467.1, on the reverse strand, counting down.
TTAGTCAGAACAGGTTTGGCCATAACAGGTTTTGTCAGAACTGGTGGATTCAAAGAACAGGTATGCCTAAAAGAAATAACATTGTTACTTGTTATAAGTGCAACAATGAAGGTCACATAGCTAGACAATGTAGAGCTAAACTTCCAAGGTACAGGAACAGGAACAGTGATATGAACAGGTCCAAGGATCAAGGCATGGACAAGAATAGGGATGAAAACAAGAACAAGAACAGTGACAAGAACAGGAATATGGACAAAGAGTTCAAGAGAAGGCCCGGCAAGGAAGTTATAGACGCTGATGATGATCAGTGCCTAATGGAATTTTTACTCCCACCCCAAAATTAATCACCTCATCAGGAGGTGGGGGAGGGACTAAGCTAAGAGACTCATTCTTAGTCCCGAGCCCCAAAGGTGGCCCTTTGCCATTGATGACAAAGGGGGAGAGATATGAGTAATGGGGAGAGCTTCAAAGTAAAGAGGAAAGCTTCAAGTCAGGGGGAGCAAAACTTCAAAGGAAGATTCTCAGTTGTGGGCACAGTTGGTCAGTTGTTAGCATAGTTGGTTTCAGTTTTGGCTCTTAAGAAGTGTTTTCAGTAAAGATTTGAGATTGTTGGCAATTTTGGGTACTTTGGGTACATTGCCTTTGATAAAGTGTATAAGTTGTCATTGATGTCAAAAGGCATTTTTGTGTTGATATCAAAAAGAGTGTGATGTCAAAAATATCTTGAGAAGCTTCATAATGTTAAAGGGTTTTTATTAAAACCATGGTGACAAGGTTAAAGGTTTTTCTTAAAACCATTTGGACTCATTAAGGGTTTTTATTAAAACCAAGCTTAACTTAATGCAAAGGTTTTTACTTTTTGAAAAACCTTGAAGGTCCATGTTTATTATTAATAATTAAATTAACTCAAACCTTTGACAAGGGTCTAATTTTAATTTATTATTAATAAAATAATAATTATTATTTTTTTAATTATTATTAAAGGGTCTTTTAACCCTTAAGCGATGAAGATAAATATTTCTTTCGTCGATGTGTTGCCATCGTTGGAGGAGCACCGACGTCAAACAGTTAAGGAGAAATGGCTATATAAGTGGGGATGATTTTCTAAAGTTGTTGTAACTCCGAGTAATGAAAATCATAGCTTTGTGATCTTCGAGAAAGCATTGTATTTCATTGAGAGTTGATTATCGATATTGAGTTGCCCAAGTAATTTCTTACGTTTTCAATTTGCGCTTTGACATTCGAAAGATTGCGCTTCACCTACAGTTGTTGGGACTGCACTCGAATTACGTTTTTAGTTTTGCGCTTTGACATCCGATAGATTGCTTTCACCTACGATTGTTGGATCTGCACTCGAATTGTGTTTTCTGTTTACACTGTGTGGATGATTATTTCTATTGCGCAGTAAGTTACGTTTTGGACATCGCTCACCAGTTTGCATGTGGCTTGTGGAAGACAATTACGTTTTCCAGATTCTTGGCATCAAAGGAAGATAAAATATAGGGCAACACTGTATTTCTTCATTGGGCACTTGTGCCCCAACGGCGATGGCATTGAAGCGAAGGCGCTAGAAGGCAGAGGTGTCGAGTTCGATTCTCTTCGTGGGTAATTTTATTTTGGTCGTGGTGTGCAAAGGATAGTGGCTGTGAATGCGCTGGAGGTATAATGTTAAGGTATCATATTTGCTTTGACGTTGTTTTATTGATGCTTAATGTTTATGTGGAGTAATAAGGTGTAAAGAGGTTTTACTTTGTATGTATATTATACTTCTGGTGGTTTTTATTAAGTTGGAGAAATAAGGTGTTAATTTGGATCTTTATTATTGTATATTTTTGTATAGTTGCTAACTCTAATTGGTGGCAAATTGAGAGTTAGTGTTGTGATAGATTTTGAGTTCTCCTTCTTCATCAAAGTAAAGGTATGGGCAACTTCTTCCATGTATATTGTTGATGGTATATTTTCTGAAATTGAGTTTGGAGTGAAAAGGTTGTCTACTAGGTATTTTGGTGTAAATCCTATTTTCTGGATATTGAAGATTGTTTATGCATTAAAATCATTGATGAGTTTTTGGGTGAATGCATAATTCTGGTTGAGGAAGAGGAAGCATTTTTTGCACTAAGGTTTTATGTTAGTAAGTCTTGCTACTTGCATTGAGATGATGAAACCCTTAGTTGGCTGGTTTGATATTGATGGTTGAGTTGCTTCCATAGAGGTTGTTTTGATCAAGTTAGTGCTTTACTTGATACATGATATTGGGCTTACTCCATTGAGTTGATTTGAGAAAGTTATTCTTTGCATTTGGTGATATTGTGTTGGTGGTTGTTTTGTTAAAATATCCTTGGAGGGAAAAGGATTTCTACTTGTTTCCTTTTCTTGTGATGATTGGTTGAATGCTTCAAGGTTGATGTTGAGTTGAATGGTGTTGGTTGACTAAACCTTGTTTGATGAGCATTGTTGTTGAAACCCTAATTGTTGGTAAAAATAATATGAGTATCATTGTTATATGAGATATTGCATAGTTGGCAATTGTTGGGTTGTGTTTCATATTCTTGAGAAAAGCATACTACATCTATCTTATTCTTTTGATATTGAGATTGAGATTTGATATTGAGATTGGGAGTTAAGTATAGAACATATTGGGTCTCTAACAATTATCTTTATGTTTCTATGAGATTTGAGATTGAGATTGGGAGTTAAGTATAGAACATATTGAGTCTCTAACAATTCTCTTTATGCTTCTATGAGGTTTATGAATCACATTGGGTCTCTAACAATTCTCTGTGTGGGTTCATGCTAAGCAAGTTTTTCTTGGTGAGCTTGCTGAGGTTTTGGACAGGTTTCGATGGGGACTTGTGAGCAGGTTTTGGACAGGTTTCGGTGGGGACTTGTGAGCAGATTTGGACAGGTCCTAGTAGAGGACTTGTGAGGACAGAGGTGCATTGGTTCTTTGAGAAGAACTTGAGGACAGTTTTGGCAAGTCTTTGAGAAGGCTTGTGTGCAGAGGATTGATTTGTTCAATAGTTGGACATATCTGATAGACAGAGGAAGACTTGTACTAGATTGACTGACCGTGTTTGGTACAGGCTACTGAGCTGCTGTGGACGTGATAATAGAAGGCAGAGGTCTCTTAGGCTAAGCATTGAGGACAGGAGGTCTTCGGTGGAAAGGAGTTCCACGTGCTGGCAAGAGGTAGAGGCAGTTGATCTTCTGAGGGATCATTTCTAGAGTAGAGGAAGGTATCTCCTTTGAGCAGAGACTCATAAATTCAAATTAGGGGAAGGTATCTCCTTTGAGCAGAAGCTCATAAATTCAGATTGGGGGAAGGTATCTCCTTTGGGCCAAGGCTCATAAACATTGTAATTGGGAAGGTTTCCCAAAGAACTTTGAGATAACTTTTAGAGAAAATTTTTGTGGACGTAGCCCAGGCTTTCCGGGTGAACCACGTTAAAATTGGTGTCACTTTGTGGATGATATTGTGCATTGTTTTGATATTGCTTTGGGTATATTGCTTTACTGTTTTGAAGTATAAAGGAAAAAGTAAAAAGAGGTCTTATACTGTTCACCCCCCCCCTCTCAGTATAATCTTGTGTTCTTCACAAGTGGTTATCCTCTCTTCACACGCTCAAATATAAAGGAATCACAGTGTAACACAACACCATAGATAATTTTCCAAGCTACGTGACATTAAGGAAGCAAATTAGGCTTTTTAAAGATTATTAAAATTTTCTAAGGTTAAAAGGAGAAATAAGAAGTGTATAGTTTTAGTTATTATTTCTTTGCTAAGGTTAAATAAGTCTAATGGAGAGATAAGTAGTTTAATAGAGAAATTAATACCTTAATTGATTTTTGGAGTGATAAGTAGGCATTATTATATTTGAAGTTTTATTTTCAAAGGGTTAATTAATACTTAAAAGCTTTATTGGTTTATTATTTCTTGAAATTCAAAAACCATAGAATATTTGCAATAATTTAATTATGGAGAGACAAGGAATTCTACTTAAAATTTAGGAATCTATAAATTTGCAAACATTCTTATTTTTCTAGTTTCTATTCAATTAGGGAGCCATAAGGTATTCAACAACAAAGTTTTTTGAAATATAGAAAAGTGAAATATTTTTCATTCAAAAACTTAGGGAGATATAAGGAAGACTACACCAAAGGAAATTAATGGAGAAGTTATCAAGAGGGACTTATCAACATAAAAAACATTATGGAATGATACAATATCACAATTCATTTAACACTCTTCATAATTCTTACCAACAATGCAAGATAACATAAAATAGATATAATCATGTGGCTCAAAATTATAAAGACATTTGGTACATAGATTCTAGTGGTAGTCATCATATGATAGGCAATTTTCAGTGGTTTGATTATCTAGAAGTAAAAAACAACTTTAGTTTGAAAATTGCAGATGGTAAAACCTATCTTGTTCATGGATGTGGATGTGTAACACCTAGTACATAATTTTCAAATTTTGTGTTACATGATGTAATGTATGTTCCTAGATTGACATCTAATCTCATTTCAGTGACCAAGCTAGTAGAAAGCAAAAGGATGATTGAGTTCAGATATATAAATGGAGTTAATAAGTTTCTCATTAAAAATAAAAATGAGATAGAAGCTACAAGGTCAATCAAGAATGGAATATATGTTTTAGAATCAATTAGTTTCTCTTAAGATCTTGTTTTAGTTCAAAATAACACTGTTGAATACTCTGAGAGATAGATTATAAAAAATTAGAATCAAGGATCTGTCTACCAATGTAAATATTGGTTCAATCCAAAATTCAATATGATAAAAAATATGAGAGGTCAACAACAAGTTGCACATAAATCCTATCTACAAATCAAAGAAGAAAAGGTTGAAGACTTTCAAGAGGAAGGTGAACCAGATCAAGACCTAGTCCATTATAAAATCATATCAGGACGAAGATCGTATTGAAGACTAAAGTCTTCAATAACCAAATAATGTAATACATGGGGTGTTGGAGAATATTACATTATTTGGTACATGTCAATGTACCACATTGGTACAATATAGATTAGGTGTATGTCTTATATTAGATTGTGAGTTTATTTTTTATGTAATGTAATAATGTACAAGAAATACACAAGTTTCATACAATTAAGTGTGCATATGTTGTGAGTGTAAATGTGCACATGTGTCATGCAATTAAGTGTCCATTATGTAAGAGTGCACATGTATCCTTTGAATAGAAAAGTGAAGCATTACAAATAAGAGTGAAGATCAAGAGTACTCCATATGAAAAGTCACATACTATTATATATTTATGACTAAGCATTGTAATTGGTATAAAAAATGCATAGCTTATAGCATGCATTAGTAGACCTTTATTCAATAGCATTTTTAGTATTTTCATGAGCATTTCCAAGTGATTATTCTATGAGTATTTTTGAGTTATTCTAGTGTTATTATCATCTTTATTGAATTCATTATATTGCAACTTTATTTCATTCTTGTGATTACTTTCTTGTAATATTTACATTAAGTGTTAGGCTTCAAAGGCAATCACAACTAAGTCGAGAAGAATGTGAAGCTTCCATCAATCATGTAAAATTTTTCAATACATCTAGCACATATTAGTGACTCCATGTAGACCAATTGAGACACTTGTTAAAGCAACCAAGTTGTGCATATAGACAAACAAAAGCACAAGAGAGAAGGTCATTTGATCAATTAATAAATCAAGCTAACACCCTAAAATTATGATAATATTTTGGTTTCTCTAGTCATTCAAATGGCTATATTTAAGGGAAAATCTACCAATCCATATTTGGAGCACTTAAATTAGCTAATTTTTTAAGGAAAAACTAGGAATAGCAAAGCAAATTATGAGAAGCTTATTTTAAACAAGTTATGAAAAATTTGTAAGATAAACACTTCAAGACTAAATCAAGCCAAGAAATTTTGAGGAAGAAAATTACTTTAAGACTAAGTTGAGCCAAGGATGCTAAATATTAAAGCATCAATTAATATCATGTAGTTAAAAGTTACAACTTTTAGAACTTAAATAGAATATTCATTAATCTATTAATAGTTTCAGCTCATTTGAATCTAAAGATTCAACACTCTTTTAATCTATATGCGATAAATAGGTTAGAAGTTGTACTTTTAAAAATTTCAAATTATTTTTACTTATAAATAAGTTCTTATGAATAGATAAAAGGATCCTTTTAGTGATCCAAAAACTTGACTTTGTTTTTTTGATGTAATACAACTCTAAAGACTTTTATTGCTTCCTTTATTGCATGTACATTGTTGATTGATGTATACTTATGTGCATTATGTTATTACCTTGTGAATGTTAATAAAAATGAATGGTAGTAGCTATGAAATTTTGGCTCTTCTATTTTTTATTAATACTCTCAATAAATGGATGACATGTTTTTCTTCACGAGTTTAAATAAATTCTAAATCACAAAAATCTCACTTATATATTTTATTTTTTATAATTATCCTTTCCTATTTTTCCAAATCACATGTAATAAATAGGGAGGCATCCCTCTTTAGAGGTTTATTGGATGAAAATCTAATATTCCAAGTTTATTATGGTCTAAGGATGTAATATAACCATTAGGTAGATAAATGATAGGAGTTTTTGGCATGCCTAATGGGATCAAAATCATATTTACATCCATGAAACAAATCATAAACAGTTTAAATAAATCCAAAAATAATACATAGGTATGTGTTTACTTGGTCTCAATATTGTGAAACAAAATAACCTATAACATTTTTATGAACTTCCTAGAAACTCCAAACTTTATGGACCCTTAAAACTTTGTGGACCCCAAAATCTAAGATAACTCAAATAATCCTAATGGTTCATAGATTGCATTCATATTTGAAAATACAAACTCTAATCTCCTAGATGAAAACCATATTTGTCTTAATCACAAAATTTCATAGTAACAATGGACCAATAAGTGCCACAGTAAAACTTTTTTCAATAAAATGACTAATGTCCATTGAATATATAAGCTTGTAATTCTATCTCCCTAGATGTGATGAATGCACTACCCATCTTTAGTCACAATGAGGATAAGACAATATTAGATCACCTTTAATAACTTATCCTTATAACACTAATATTTTCAAATGGATAAGACAATATCAAAACAATACTAGAACACTAAAAGCCATACAAAAATCAAAGAGAAAGATATAATGGTCAAGTTGTTCTTTTTCTAAGTAAAATGAAATGATATAATATGGTATATAAGGCTTATAAATGGGCATGTCACAAATTTGGCTATAATTATAGATGCACTCATTTAAATATTTGTAAAAGAAACAAATACTTACTCCCTTTACTCCAATTCAAGACTATCTAAAGATATCCTTCATAGAGAATCTAAGACTTTAATATTAGATTCAGTTGAACATGGAATAGAATTATGATATCCATAAATTCTACAAATGCACAAGCTATCATGTATTATTACGTTAAGATGCTACAGCCAAATCAAATCAAATCACTTTTCTATAAGAATATCAAGAAGTAATACAATCAAAAGAAGTATTGATTCAATTTTTTAAGTTATAGCCCAAGCTTTCCATGCCATGCACAACAAGTATAAACTAGGAATCAACTTCACAACCCCAATTTCCTCCACCACCACAAATCTCTCCTATTTTGAATGCTCCATAATACTATTAACAACCAACTCCAACATTACCTTTACTCATTAGCAAATGGCTCTATACCCACTTCACATATTAAACTCAACTACCACAATAGTAAAAAAAGATAGACAATGCTAAAAGTTACATAGATAATTATGGGTTATTTATATACTTGTCAAATTTAGGGTTTTAATTTTTGAAGGTACCGAAGCTATGTATGCAAATAAATTACTATAATTGATTTAAAGTCACCTAAATTTTACTATGCAAGTGTAACTTATATATAAAATCTAGAAAACAAGCTCAAGGATCTTGTTGTAAGCCTCACAATTGTCAAAGGCTAGAGCACACAATCTCCCTCCTAAAGGATCATTTTTGCGCATAGAGAAATAACAATTCCTAGCTTGGTCTAATCCTTTCTAGGATAACTTGTGTAGACTATGAAAAATTCCCTTCAATTAGAAAAACAAGACATCAATATCTTATCCGTGATCTTAATAATTATCTTTGTGACAAACCAACTCAACAAAATTGTAATTAAGACCCTTCTAGACAAGCCTTCCAAGTATAGGAAAATTAACATACCAAGGATTTTATAATGGAAAAACTTAGCAATTCATAAATTGAGATAAGATCCTATTTAGTACATGCCTTGGTGTTAAAAATAAAAAGATCAATACTCTAAATAAACCAATGTTGATTGAAGAAAAAATGAGATACACCTGTTATACCAAATAGAACTCTAAGATGAGAATTAATACTTAGAAATAGATTTTTTTGAAATCGAGTGACTATGTGAGGGTTTCATCTATGTTGAGTCCATGTGGTTCCAAAGGTTGTTTTTCAGGGCCTTCAGGCCCTAGCAACCAACATTTTGTGGTTTTGTTCAAGACTTTAGCGGGATATATTGCAGGGGACCCAAAATGGGTTAGAAATTTATCTTTCAATAGATATTCATATTGCAAACTTGATTGACAATGACTTCCAATTTTTTGCACAAAAAAAAGTGAAAGCATACATTTCCTCAACATCCAAGGCATGGATTAAAGAGATCTTGAAACAAGTTTCAAGCAGTTGATCAAAAAATGGTTCAGATCTCAAGTGAATCTGATGCTAAGGAGCACCCCAAAAAAATCTACTATGGAAACCCCTTTCAAGGGAAAGGATTTCAAAGAATCAACCTAAAAATGAATTTAGGGATTCCCTCCATGGTGGATAGCCTTAGCCTAATGCTAAAATTAATCATAGGACTTCTCGTAAACCTCTGAGAATACCTAAGATTAATCCTAGCAAAACTAAACCAAGATGTCTTAGGGCAGCTGATGGAAATATGATTGTTAAGATAGATATGGGTGATACTCAGACTGACATAGAAAATCTGGAAAAAAATAGGACTAACTTGTCATTTCTTGGGTTTTCATCCGAGCCTATCTGCTTTCAAAGTTTGGGCTGCAAAAAACTGGAAAACAAAAGGTGACTTACAAATCTCTCTTTATCCAAATGGTTATTTTCTTGTTTTATTTGCTAATAATGAAGATAGAGAGAAAATATTTCAAGGGGGTCCCTAGTTCTTTGGAAGGGCGAGGACTTTTCATGAAGCCTTGGCATACTAAATTTAAATTCGAAGAAGAGATGCCTTCTACAAGTCCTGTGTGGGTTAGACTCTTTGGACTTCTAGTTGAATTCTGGAATTCGACTGTTTTTTTTTCAATTGGAAACTCTTTGGGAAATTTTATGATGACTGCTAATTGTACTAAAAAAATTGAATATTTTACTTATGCTCAATTTTGTGTTTTAATAGATTTTTACAAACCCCTACCTGAATTTATTTCATTACACTTCGAGGAGGACACTTGGGAGCAAGTGGTGGACTATGAGAAAATTCCTTTTCATTGTAGAATTTTCCATGAATATGGCCATTTGGCTAGTATCTACCAAATAAAATTCTAGATCAAAGAAAGAGGACACAAACTTAGCAGGTTTCCAAATACCTATGAAGAATAGTTAGAAAAAGCAAGTTATGAAGGATCAATCAAAGTTATCAGCTAATATGTTTGAAATTATTTCCATAAATGATGACCTAGGTGAGGAAGAAGAAATAATGGAGACAAAAATATTAGAAATACAATTTAAATATGTGGGGAAGGACTCAAAGACAAACCAGCAAATTAAAGGTTTTCAATAGGAAAAAGAGAGGAAATATACATAAGAAAAACAATCTTTTAAATGTTGAGACTTCAAATAATACAAGTCCCAAGATAGACTCTGTTGAACCTTCCAATAACACTTTGGCTTTGTACACACATTCTTCGAGGTTAGAAACCATCCCAAATTCAATTGGGGTAAGTTAAGAAGTAGGGAAAAAAATAAAGATTAATTTCAACCAAAAGGCAGGTCACAAGACCAATCATCATCATATGGTAAAAGAAGATGAAAAGCTTTTAGAGGAAGGTAAGATTAATGACTTTGCCAATTTTTTTAGCCTTGGTATTAATGAAGATCATCACTTGGAATATTAGAGGACTCAAATAGAGCCTTTAAAAACAAAATAAAATTAAAAGAATGACTTAGATAAACCATCCACGTCTTGTTTTCCTTCAAGAAACAAAGATGTCAATAGAGGAAATGATTCAATTGCAAGTAAAATTTGGCCAACTGGAAAAATTGTTTCCCTCAGTTCCTAGGGGAATTTTGTTGGAATTCCTTGTCTTTGGAACCCAAAAGAGGTAGTTTTTCACCATATGGTTGGCAATTGGGTTCTTTTAGCTGTAGCTATTCAAAGTAGACATTTTAACAAAATTATGCTTTGCATAACTATTTATGCTTTAACTACTTTGGAGGAAAAAATAAGATAGTGGAAGGATATAACTTATATTATTTATCATTTTCCTAAAGCTTGGATCTTGATCGGAGGAGATTTCAAAACCATCCTCTCTTTGGATGAGAAAATAGGGGGAAATAGAAAATTGGACAGAAGAACCGACCTCATGAGTGCATATATTACAAACCTTCATCTTGTGGAAATCCATCTAGATGATGGCCTTATAACTTGGTCTAACAGAAGGTAAGGCTTAGCTTGTATCATGGAGAGATTGGATAGGTTCTATTTTTCGAACAATTTCTTAATCCATGGTCACATTCCTAAGGTGAAGACTCTTAAAAATGCTAGTTTGGATCATTCGTCAGTCATGGTGGAAATTTGAAAAACCAATGTGAGTTTCTTGCCTTTTCAATTTTAGTTAATGTGGCTTACATATATTTCCTTCAAACATCAAGTGCAACAATGGTGGAAGGAAGGTAAACCAAGGTATGGGACTAAGATGTTCTATTTTATCAAAAGGTTGCAATATATTAAATCCAAAATCAATATTTAGAACTAGAAGGAGTTTGGAGATGTTAAAAAAAAAAAACATGAAGTGATTTCTCAGCTTGAAAATTTGAATAAGAAAATCCATTTAGATAGCCTCACAAAGAGTAGAAGTACATATGAAATTAGACTCAGATTTCAGTTAGAGGAATGGAAAAAAGAGAACTCTTTTGGAAGCAAAAATCTAGGATCCAATGGCTCAAAGAAGGAGATCAAAATACAATTTTTTTCACAGGTCTCTTCTAGCTCGAAGATCTCACAACTTTATTTCTTCCATAAAATATGATTCTAGATACGTTGTCTACACTTGGGATGACATGAACTCTGTTGTTATCAATCACTTTTCCAATCTATTTATCGTTGCACCTCTTGACTTGGTTTCTCAATAAAATATTGTTCAAGTGATCCCTACTCTTATCAATTATAAGGAGAACTCAACTTTGAATGCTCTAGTTACTATCAATGTGCTTCAACAAGTGGTTTTTAAAATGCAAAAAGGAAAATCCCCAAGTCCTGATGGTTTTTCCATTGAGTTCTATCAAGATTTTTTGGATATCCTTCATGTTGATTTATTAGAGGTGGTGGAAGAAGCCAGGAAAGCCAAAGAAATTTTAAAGGTTATCAATAAAACTTATATAGCTCTTGTCCCAAAAGCTCAAGAGGTAGATCATATCTCAACTTTTAGACCTATAGCTTTATGTAATGTTATTCTCAAAATTATTACAAATATCATGGCAGAAAAGTTGAAGCCTCTTTTGTATAAGATTATTTTCCTTGGATAAGGGGCTTATGTTGAAGGACATCAAATAGTGGATGAGATTTTTCTTGCTAAGGAAGCCATCCATTCCATGGAAATGCAAAAATTTCCATCTATGTTCGTTTATTTAGACTTATCCAAAGTTTATGATAGAGTGGATTGGCACTTTGTTGTCAAATTTTTGAGGTAATTCGACTTCTCTCAAGATTGGATGGATTGTATTATGGGATGTATCTCATCGATGTCCTACTCTATTCTTATCAATGACATGCCTTCTTAGTTTTTCCCAACTTCTATAGGTATTAGGCAAGGTGACCTCTCTCCCCTTATTTATTCATCATTCTTGTTGAATTCTTGGGCAAGACTATAACCAAAAATAAAGAAAACAAAACCCTTGATGGAGTTACCATTATTTATGGAGCTAGACCTATTTCTCATCTTCAATTTTTTTATGACTCTACTTTGTTAGGTAAAGCTACAATTAAGTAAGCTTATAAAATTAATCAAATCATTAACTATTTTTCTATCGGGCAATTGATCAATGAAGACAAATCTAAAGTAATTTTCTTTCACTGCTCTCCTAGACAGGAATCCATGGTCTTGGATAAATTAAGATATAATAAGACCTCTCTTTTGATCACTTATTTAGGTATTCCTATCAATATTCAAATATAGAAAAAAAATACTAGAATTGGTTGTTAGATAGAGTTAAGAAGAAAATTGGAAAGTGGACCAATAGGTGGCTTTCATTTGGGGGAAGAATTACCTTGGTAAAATCACTCCTTCAAGGTATACCTATTTATGTTTCTGTTGTGTTGAGTATCCCAAAGGCAATTCTTCAAGAATAGGATCAAATCAATCATTGGTTCCTCTAAAGTGGTACTAAAGAGAAAATAAAATGGACCTTGAAATGGGATAATTTATACCTTCCCAAGAATGAAGGGGGTTAGGATTATGGTCTGCTATTAATAATAATAAGACTTTAGCTATTAAATTGTATTGGAGGATTTTGCATAACCCCAATGCTCTTTGGGCCAAGAATTTTTGTGCTAAATATGCTGAAAATAAAAATCCTAAAGACCTTGTTTGCTAACTACCTAACAAAGGTTCTCCCATTTTAGCGGTTATTAAGACTAGTGAGGATTTGATTAAGAAAAAGTTATTTTGGATCATTCATAATGGTCAACGAATAAATTTTTGGATGGATTCTTCGAATGGTCACTAGCCTTTAATAACTCAATTTCTTGATTGGAGGCCTTGGATGGAGGAGCTTCATTGAGTTAACTGGATAAAGGTAGTTAACTACTATCAATACCATACCGATAATTTATAGGTTAGTATATATTGGATCCCTATTGAGGACTGACCTATTCAAATGCTATAAAGGCAAAGAAAAGACATCCAAAATATCCTTTATATGATATATTTCTCTTGGTCCCATGATAAAGACTATTTTGGATGGAACAACACTATTAAGGGTGAGTATTCGGTTGCTCAAGGTTATTTGACCTTATACCATAATAATCCCAACCAATCATATGACATATTTACTTAGTTGTGCGATCAAATTCTCTAGCCTAAGGTAGTTTTTTTACATGGATTTTATTGCATCGTAGGGTGCTTATTGGTGAGCAACTTATAAAATGTGGTTTCATGGCCTATATAGATGCAAAATGTATGGAGAGAACATGGAAACTCTCAACCATATTTTTATTGAGTGTATCTTAGCCTCAGAGCTATGGAGGAGAATGGACATCTTCTTGGCTTATAGTGGTCCAATTTTTATACTTTTGAACAACTTTGGAGGGATTGGCCTAATCAAGAGGGTGTTGATCATTTTATTAGGAAACTAGTTTGGATGGGTTCTACCATTTTACCTTGGAATATCTAGAAGGAAAGAAACAAGCGGAGTTTCAATTAATAAATGATATTAACTATATCTAGCAAAATGCCATTGTCAACTTAGTTGAATCAGTCTAACACTCCTTAATCACACCCAAAACTCACACCAAAGATAAGATCAAGTGATACAAAGATTGAGGATTAACCCTTTTAAATGCAACCAACTTAAAGAGAATATGAGAAATCAAAATATGGATAGTACAAGGAATTGGCAACCTCCTATTAAGGATTTTTGAAAAGTCAATACTGATGGAGCCTCTAGGGGAAACATTGGAAAAGCTAGTGCAGGAGGAATTAGTAGACTTTTAGATGGTTCTTCAGTTTTCACTTTTGCTGAGAATTGTGTATCCTTTTCAATAACCTTGTTGAGGGGTATGATATCATTAGAGGCCTTAGAGAGGCTACTAAGGTTGGATGGAAAAAGGTGTTGGTTGAATATGACTCTCAAGTCATGATTAATCTATTGAAGACTCCTAAGAATCATAAGGATAATTGGAGAATAAAAAGAATTCTTGAGAAGATTCAATTAATCTAGATGGGATTTTTGAAAGTTGATTACGATCATGTGGTCAAAGAACAATTAATGATACTTTAGCTAATTGGGCATTGGACAAAGGTGATCTTACTTACTACAACCACCCTCAATGGTGGGATTCACAAATAAGGGAAGCTCTTCTTTCTATCTTTTCTCTAGATGGCTCCAGTACTAGAGGTACCTAGTTCCTTTTTACTTTATTTTTGCTTCTCTTTGGTTTGGTTAGGGTATTTTAGTTCCCTTGCTCAAACATATCATCCTTATTTTTTCTTTGTTGAATACTACCTAAAACTCCTATTAGCCTAGAAAGACAAAAGTTATATTCAATTTTTTCCTTCTTTTTAGTTTTTCGGTGTGTGTGTTGTTTTATATTGTTTTTGTGTTTTTTGTGTTGTTTTTGGTGTTTTTTATGTTTTTGTATTTTTTGTGTTTTGTGTTTTTGTTTTTTTGTGTTTGTGTGTTGTTTTGTGGTTTTTTTGTATGTGTGTTTTGTGTTTTGTTGTTGTTTGTTATTTTTTATGTTTTTTGTTGTTTTTGTGTTTGTTTTGTGTTTTTTTGTTGTCTTTTGCTATTTTGTATTTTTATTTATTTTTTTAATGTTTTTTTGTGTTTTTTTTATTTTAGGTATGCTCTTTGAGTGTGTCGAAGGGAAAAATTCAGGTGTGAGCCCTAGGTGATTTTGGTGGAATAGATACCCCGGCTTCCTTGGGACTTACCCAAAAGTGGTATCCCAATTGGGGTGTTTTCCATAAACAAAAAAAGTGAAAAAAAAATATGAATACTCTCAAGGAGGATATCATTACATGCAAGAAATATTAAATTAATGCTCCATCTAGAAATTGATGACGTAATCATCTAAATATGCATGACCTATTTATACTAGTAAAACGATATAATAATTATTCCTAAAACCCCCCTTATTACATTATTTGGGATAGGAAATATTAGGACAAATATTAGGACCCCCCATTAAGTTAAAGAAGTCTAGGCTTTGGCTCTTGGATCTTGGTTCTTTGCCCTAGCTCTTGCTTTTGCTCTGGATCTTGATTTTGCATGGATAAATACCTTTGTGTTCACCTCTAGATTCACCTCTAGGTTTACCACTAGTTTGACCTCTACGTATACCAATGGGTCTTTCACTAGGTCATCCTTTGGGTTTGCCATTAGTTCTACCTCTCAATCTACCTTTAGGTCTACTGCCTCTAGGTTTGCTTCTAGATTTACCACTGGATCTACCTCTAGGTTTTTTGCCTATGGGTCTACCTATAGATCTTCCTTTAGGTCTACCACTAGGTCTACTACCTTTAGGTATACCATTGTGTCTGCCTCTAGGTGATTGCATCTATTATGGCTGCTGATAATGTTGCATTAGGAGTAGATTGGACATTTAGGGCAAACAAGTTATTTTTAGGAACTAGTTCTTACAGCCATTATCGACTCTAATATCCACCACGATGTTTCAATCCAATAGTTTTGGAACAAACAAGAAGTTTTTTGTCATGCCTAGTACATATAGTACCTTTTTAGTGGTGCATTTTCCATCTATAAAATGAATTGAAACATCACCTAATCCTTGGATATTGTAGGTTTTATCATCAGTGATGGTCATCAATTTCTCTTCTTTTTCAAACTAGTCTTTATCCCCTAACATGTGTTGGCTAGCACCAAAATCAATGTACCAATGATCATTCTTGGTTTTGGTTGTAGCCTTTGACATGATCACCTTGTATGCTTATTCAAAATTTGAATCTAGTTTTTCAATTACAACATGCACTTTCTGCTACTCTTGTTGGGGACATGGCTTGTTTTGCTTCTTCTTCTACAAAGGTTTTTACACTTTATCACCCTATGTGGTAGAATTGTACCAATAATGTTTAATACCATGTTCTTCTTTTTTACAGATGTAGCGGTACCTATTTTTCTTCTAAGGTTTCTTTTATGATGATGAGGATGAGGAGGAAGGACATTTCTATAAATAACCCTTTAATATTTTATATTTCCTAATTTTTTTACCAATGAGTGCACTATTTGACAACTGGTCCCTCAATTTATTGGTTATTTCTTCTTGTTGTAGAAAATTGACCAAATCTTTAAAGGAAACCACCCTATATCATCCACTTGTTGATCCATAACAATCAATTTGATCTTCAGTTATGTGACTCTACAAAGAAATACCTCTATACTTTATCCATATTCCACTCTTAATGTATGGAGTTGTTATTGAAGGTTAAGAATGGTGGATTGATTCTTCCTTTCATAGACGGTTGTAAGGGCATCACATGCTTGGTTAGAGGTCTTCACTTCATAAATATTTGGCTATATTACATAATTTGTAGCAAGGGTGATGAGCATCAATGCTATTTTATCAGCATCATCATATTTCTCTACTTCATCCATGTCGAGGTCACATATTTTGGCTTGTCACACTATCCAATAGCTTTTCCACTTGCAAGATAGTCTACATATTTGTCTTCCATGGTCTAGATTTGGGACCTTTTAGGACCAAATAATTTGTGAGAAATAATTTAGGAGTGAATATTATGAGGATTTCTTATCTCTCCAAAATTGTTCCCCTTTCAATATATCACCAATATGATCTTTCATACCTTTCAAATATACCTGTTGGTACTAAAATAAGCTAGTCCTCTCGATATACATGACCATACATGATCAATACCTTAAGGTACATGAAAGATCATAATAAGTGGTAGCTAGGTATTATTGAAAGGGATTCATCCTCTCTTTGACACCTGCTTAGAAAGACCTCCAAGAAATTTAATCAATTTGGGTTTCCTTATTTATCCTAGATGATTTATGAGGATAGATCTCAAACATCATTGATGTGTCTATGTTAGGCATTAAGCGCAATAATGAGTCACGATAGCATTACCTGTAAACGATCGATAGAGGCACTATAGATACTAAACATTGCTTCAAACCTTAAAGGTTTGAGAAAGGATGATTTCTTTGTTATAAATTTCTCTTGTCGGTCAATGCTATAAAGCATAAATTTGCAAAAACATATAAAATGCAAACAAGAAAACAATAATAAAGATGTCAAAATCTTGCCAAAAATACATCTTTTTTACAATCACAATGCTTGAATAATGTTGCAAAATAAAATTTTAAAGTTTGAAATATCAAGTCACCTTTATCAATATAAAAGAATGCTATTTTTTAATGTAAAAAAACATTATATTAAATAATTAACTCATAGAGTCTTATTCCTTAATGAGGGTGGGGGTGGGGGAAGTAACAACTGCAACTGCAGTTGTTACTTCCCCCACACCCACCCTCAAATACTTGACTGTACTTGCTCCCCAGCCAGCCCTACCCTCATATTTGAGGGCGGGGTTGGCTGTAGTTACTCCCCACCCCCGCAGCACTTGGCTGTACTTGCTCCCCAGCCAGCCCTGCCCTCATATTTGAGGGCGGGGCTGGATGTAGTTACTCCCCACCCCCGCAACACTTGGTTGTACTTGCTCTCCAGCCAGCCCCGGAGAATTAACTTAACATTATAGTGCATGAAAAAATTTGGTTTTCACTTTTTTTTATTATATCTTTTTTTTAATAAAATGATTTTTTCCTTTTGATAAAAGAACATGCACATTAAACAAATCACCATTTTTTAATCTAAATGCACTTTAAAAATTTAAAATTTACCTACCACTTCTTAAAATATTAAAAAACACCATTTAAAAAAAAAAACATGCAATTTTTTTTAATGAAAGAGCCCCTTAATTAAAATATCATGTCCATTGTTTTTTTAACAAAAAAAAAAATATATATTAAAGTAATGAAAAAAGTTTTTATGGGTTTTGAACATGGGTGGTTCAGTTGGGAAAGAAGGAATCTACCGTGAATTGGCCAATGTCTATTCCAATGCCTCAACACATGCTAAATGAGTGGGTCATGTGTCATGGTTTTTCCTTCTTTGTAGTAGAAGATTATTAGGGAGGTATGAAGGGGGTTATGCAAGCAACTGGGTTCAAGTTGTCAACAATATTATCTAAATCATCAATAGTAGGCATATGAACGTTTTTGGCTATGTCGATTTGATTTGAACACTAGGTCACTGTGTTCATTAATTGACCTAGTTTTTAGCCATATTATTGGCTCTGTCCTATAAAGATCATAAACCAATTTCTCTTTGGTTCATATTCTATCACCTTATGCACTTTATTTGAGAAATTTCTACCTTACATGCTTTGATTTGTTTGCCTTTTTTTTGCTTGGATATAAATTCTCCACAAATTAGCCAAAGTGTGGTTGCCCAGACTTTGAATCTAATTTATGTTTGAATCAAAACCTGCAATTATCAAACAAATATAAGGACATATTGTTGGATGACATTGATTGTTTTCATACCTTACATGCTTTTCTTACTAATGCACTTGAGATAACAATTCCTTTCTTATAAACCAAATCAGTTTAATGTCATAAGTTTAAAACATACTTGAATTACCCTATTTTAATACTAATTATGACAAAACTTAACAATTTATTTATTGAGGTAAGAGCCTATTTAATATATAACTTTGCATTAAAAATAAGAAATTAAATAACTTTAAAAAATCTTAACCTAAAAAAATATTAAAATAATATTCTATCTAATAATAAATGATTAATCATCTAAAAATATTAAGCTAATTATAACAGTAAAATAAAATAATAAAAAATTCTAACATTTAGGAAGTTTAAAAAAAAAAAAATGCATGTTAAAGTGCTACACTCAAAATTGTATTTGTATAAATAAAACAAAATACACACATCTAATCTATCGAGGAATCGACTTACCTAAAGTGTCTCTAAAAGTTGGTCTTTGCTCTATGGTACCTAGGGTCGATTCCTCACACTTTTACTAAATAACAATTAGCTGTTAAGCATGGAAAACTTTTATTACGAAGAAAATTACAATATCATCACTGTAACACCTTTTTTATTCAAAATCTAATCAAACTTTATGCATTCTCTTTTATCTAACTTAACCTTCACATTGCTCGGACTTCAATTTAGTCAGTGATAGGTTCACACAGAATATTCTTTAGAATCATGATTAAAGTCAAACCATCACAATGAATTTTCTCCATTCCTCCAAGATTTTCATATATCCCAATGGCTAGAGTTATCCCATTTGAAAAATTGTTATTAACAGAAAAGGGTAGAAGTGTTTCAATAGTGATATGGCTTATTAAGACTACATTTCCTCCGAGATGTTTTTTATTTTTATTTTTTTAATAATTTATTAAAAAAACAATTGTAAAAATACAACTACCCAAATAAGAGATCCATCAACGCCAATAACTACGGTTTCTAATATCTAATATATATTTATTATTATTATTTTTATATATATAAGAATGGGTTACATCCATAGTTGTGGGTTACTCTTATAACCTTTATAACAACGAGATGGAGACTAGATCGATTGGTCGTTTGATGCTTGATGTTCCTACCATCAAGCATAGGACTTATCCTCTATATATATATATATATAGGAATCGGTTACATCCATAGTTATGGGGTTATCTTTATAACCTTTATTTGTCTTATTGTTGTTGACCACATGAGATGAGATCGTATGACATCATCATTTGAAAGGATTAAGATCAGATTACTTCCTTTGCTAAAGCTAAATGACACCTCCAAGGTTTGAACCTAGCTAAATGACACCTCCAAGGTTTGAACCTGGGTCTCTTCTTCGTAAGTGCCCAACCACACTTTACCAATCCACCTAGAGAAACTCCAACAACCACTTATCAATTCACCTAACCCTGTTGACACCTACATTTGTCAATGGAAGATTAACACATCCATTTGGGTATCTATAAGGTGGATGTAAGAAAATTGAATCAATGAACCAGCACATAGCACATAGAACATTCCCAACTACACTTTGTATCTCCAAAATAAACATAAAAAAAATGAAACCTAAATAAACCTTTACAAACACCTAAAACTTTCACAACTATCCTTGAAAAACAGATATAACACCTAATATTTTAAAACACAAGGAACCATATCCGTAGCAGGCGATGATTAATTGCATTTCAGATCTCTCCATCCCATAGTTCTTCAACTGTTCTGTAGGGACTCGTCGTTGAGTTTACCCATTCTTTTCCCCGCAGTATCTTACTCTGCTCGAGCTTGCTCATCTTCTCGTGGTCTTCCGCATCTAAACACCAGTCAAAAATCTGAAAGTTGTCAGTTATTCTCCCCTTGTTGAAGCTTTTTGGCAGCACACATACTCCCTGCTCTATTCCCCACCGCAATACAACCTGCAGAGGATCACATCCCACACATGATTAGCAACAATTGATTGCGGCGAATTAAACGAAGCCTGAAATTATTACCTGTGCAATGCTCTTTCCGTGATTTTGAGCTATTTCCTTGATAAGAGGGCTATCCATCACCGCATTTGTTCCCCATGAAGTATTGGGCGCTCCGAGAGGAGACGATGCACATACTTGAATCTTCATCTTACTGCAATAATCTCTTAACTTTTTCTGTTGCCATATTGGATGCATCTCTACCTGCCGGCAATTTTTCTCAATGACATAACTTTCTAAAGAATTATGCAGATAGCTTAAATTACAGTGGATGCATAAGACAAGTTACCTGATTAACAGTAGGACGAATTTTGGCATAGCTCAACAAATCTTCAATCTTTTTACACGAAAAATTGCTCAGGCCAATGGCTCTAGCGAGTCCCACTTCAAAGCATCGCTCCATTCCTTGCCATGTGGATTTGATATCCAAGGGCAAGAAGTCTTCCTCGATAAGGGGACGGGAATATCCTTTCCTCACCCTCAAGGGTGCATGGATCAGATACAAATCCACATATTCAAGCTGCAAATTCCTGCATAAATAGTGTTTGTTACATGCCTGCATACCTAAAAACGGAAATAAGACCACATATTCAAATATCATGGAATAGGATTAAATTTATGTACTTAAGGCTTGTGTTGATAGCAGCAAGAGGATCATCATGTTCATCACCCCACAGTTTAGTGGTGACAAACACTTCCTCCCTCTTGACAATACCGCTTTGGAAAGCTTGTGTGAGAGCTGCTCCAAGGGCCCATTCTGACCCATAATAATTGGCTGTGTCAAAGTGTCTGTAACCAACCTGCATGTATACTAACTTAGCAAATGGCTTCAATAATTTCCATGAAATATAATTAGCCCAAGGAAACGATTTCGTTACTTGGAGAGCCACGCCCACAGCTGCCTTGATCTGCTCGACCTGTTCAGCTGGAGCACCAGTCCCAAGCCCTATCAAAGGTATTTTGGTTCCTGTATTCAACGTTGAAAATTCACCTAGGAGATCCATCTTGATAGCTAACCTCCATATTACAGATTTCCACGTTAATACCCATCTATTTATTTATCTGGGAAATTCCATCGATCAATCACAAGACTGCCGTGAGTTAGAAGGAGAATGCAATCTTATCTGCATAGACAAGTTTCCTTTAAAGTTTTAACGTTGACATAAATCGTGTCTCTGGCTGCAAGATAAAGTAATAGGATAAGGATGGCTTAATAAATTTTAATCATCGACAAATAAATTTATTTTTTAATTTTTTAATAATAATATTTTTATGATAAAATTTCAATTCACATTACGACACCTTAGAATATAAAAGGGAAATAACCCGGAGAATGGGGTTCTCAATAATTTGTCGTGGATGGCCTTTTCAAAAGCAGGTTTGACGTTGATTTGTGGCTCGATATGAAGTGTCCACTTTGGTCCATGTACCATCCGTGCCACACGTGTACCTTTCACAAGGAAAATTAAGAAAGTATTTAAATCATTTTTTTTTTAATTTTAATCTTCCAGTTGTTGTTCTCAACTTGCTAACCAGAATCATCAAGATGCTGAGGTTATACTGTAGTCATTTTCTTTTTTAAATAGTTCCATAAACGTCAATGCTTGCGTTTGCGTTGTAAAATCTGATAAGACAGTGTTTGAATTTAAATTAAATCTGCAAGATTTTGACGTCCGGGTCCTGGCTAACGTGTGGTGGTGCAAGATTTTGAGTCCATTAAGTACCAAGTAGGGTTTAAGAAATGAATGTTATAAAGGTAGTTTTAATGATTTGATTTGTGTGGTTAGAGAAACTGATTTACCAAGAGAGACAGGGGTTATAAAGGCAGCTTCAATGACTTGACTTATGTGATCAGAGACAAAAACCTCTCCTACACATATTTACTAAGAGAGACAGGGGTTATAAAGGTTATAGAGACAGTTTTAATGATTTGATCTCTAATAAAAAAAACCTGAAAAAGAAAGAATATCTCTCCTTGATACTTTATTATTAAAAATGAAAAAATGTTACTATTTTTTATATTAAAAAAAAAAAAATGAAATAAATAAAAAGTGGGTATTGGTAGTGGGTGATGTAGTAGAAGACACTTCCAATCCCCATTTCGTAACTAAAAAAAACATTCGATAAATTATACATAAATGTTTTCCAAAAGTACGTCGGACACCTGAGTTGATATGTTTTAAGTTTTTATAAGAGACCTATATTTAAATGAGGAGCTACTAAAAAGCTAAGATCTGAATTGGAGAGTTTTGACGAATATTTATTATCTGTATAAGCTACCTTACCGTGTTACATTATCACATTGTCTTTTTTGTCCCACAACAAATTAGCTCCTCGCATTGTTTAGGGCCCTTTTCTAGGTCTTTTCTTCGTAGGTAGTTTCTGTATTATGGCCTCCATTTCTAACGAGCTAGCGCTTGATGTTAATATCATTGACATAGAAATGTGCAAATAGTGCTTTTTAAGTAGAAAGTTTATACTGAAACAGTTCATAAGATAATTTTTTTTGCTCATGATATTGTTATTTTTATTTCTGAGTTTGATATTGTATATAAGTGGTTTGAAAATTATATTTTAGCTGAGTATTTTGTGGGTAGAATTTTATTAAAAAGTGTTTTGAAGGGTTGGATCAATTTTGCTTAGGTGTTTTATAGAGTTTAGCTAGAAGCCATTCAAAACCTTATTAAAAGTTTTTTCCTATTCTGCCTTGTTGAATCAAAGCATGCCTAGGCCATTTATTAACATGGCTAATAGTATATCAATAACTCTCTTTGTTTTTCCCTTTGGACTTGAGATTTCGTTGTTTTTAGGAAGGTGCCAAACAAGTCCTAAGTTATGTTGAGTTACCTCGACTTCCATTACCTTTATAGCATTATCTCAATCGTATTGTGGCGTCCCTTGGTAATGTTGTTTGTGTTGAAACAAACAAATTCTTAGTAGCTTACCCTCAAAAAAGGGTTTTTGTTGAGATAAATATCTCCAAGGATCTCAAGGATACCATTGATATCCAGATTGGTTCCTAGTGCATATCGTAGATGGTTTTATATCTAAATGATCCTATTACATGCTTTAGATGTCAATCCTATGAGCAAAAGATCAAGGATTGTCCTCTACCATCCAAAGAGCTAAATTGGTTTCAAAGCTCAATAAAACAACCACTTTGTTTGTTAAGGAGGGATGGACAACTATGAGCAACCAAAGGAATAATCACAACAACAATTCCATAGGATCTTATACCCATTGGGGCTCAGATCAAAGTTCCCAAAAAAGCTCCTAAACATGATATCAAGGAGAAGTTTCTCCACCACTCTCTTATGAAAATAAACTCAAAGAGGCATCTAAGCCTCTTTACATTAGAACTCCCTAAGTTGTTAGTGTAATCTTAGTCTAGACAGTTACTCAGACAAGTTATTTATCATCTCCTCCAGCAAATGCTAGGTGTTTACATAGCCCAAGTCACAAGGAGAAGGCTAACAAGTTTATGCTTGAAAAATTTCCACATTTCACACCAACTATGCAATTGGAAAGTTATAGGCCTAACTAGGAGTCTATATAGACAAACATAGAATAACTATGGAGTTTTGGTTGAGCTCGATAGAGAGGATATGTTGCTCGATCAACATCTTTCATGAATATTCTTTCATGGAATGTTAGGGGTTTGACAGCCTCCAAAAGGAAGTATATCATGTAGGAAACTCGGCAGAGGTATCTCGATCTAAATATTCTTTGTTTATAAGAATTAAAGATCTTAGGTTTTTTGCTCTCTACAACCTATCATGCCATATGGTCGACTAGTTTTTTCTTCCATAGTGATCATGATCCAAGATGTGGTGGAGTTTCCACCCTTGTATTCTCTATATGGTAACCTCATTTAATTGAAAATGGATGTGACCCCACTTATCGAGCTTTATGGTTGTTTTTTAACAATAAGAATTATTCATCTGGGATTATTAATTTTTATGCCTCCAATGATGTTATCAAACAATCTTACCTTTGGAGTTGGATCATAGATACACTGCCTACTACATCTTGGGTATTATACAAAGATTTTAATATGATCGAATGTGTGTCAGACAAATGCAACAATCTTCCAATGTGTTAGACAATTGACAAAAGGGTTGCATGGTACTATACGTGTAATAAGTTAGGATTTGTTTGACCTCGACATTAGCCATCATCATTCTAATTCTATCTGGTACACATGGAATAACATGCAGTCTAGTATGAAAAGAATTCTCAAACGAATTGATTGAACCATGTTGATAGGTCAACCCATTTTCTCCTTCTCTAATTGTTTCTCTCTGCTAGTGGAGCCCATGCTAGATATTATCCTCTCTGACAACTTTCCCAAAAAAAATTGTATTGAATGGTTAAGTGACACTACCAAGAAGGAAAAATCTTAGTTTTTCCTAAACACATCATTATTGGCACATACACCCACATTAGCCCACATCCAACACATTTGCAATCTTGAGCCTTGTCCCCATAATGATATTGGTTGGATCCAATGGTGGAATAGTGTGATAAAATGTACATCATATTTTCCTTTCTTCTATGGCCACCAACTGGTGCTTCTCTACAATTACTCCTATGAGGATACCACCTCAAATTTGAATGGAGCTACAATTCAGCTAGAAACATTGCTATTCTTGCCCACTTTGCAATTATGAGTAGCCAAGCTTTACTAGTAGAAATAAATCGTTGACTATCACACAACTCAGGTTTTCCAAATCAAGGTATGCCTTCACAATTCACTAGCTTAAGGTCGAATATCAAGTTTCCAAAGAATTCTTTCAAGCCTTGCAAGATTTTCAAGTCTTCCAAAAGATCAAATGCATTAGGGAATGCCAAAATGTTTTCATTGGAACTCCCTAATACCATGCAAGCCTTTGTTTGGTATTATCAATAGGTTTTCAAGGCCTAACCTCCACTTCATAATAGATATTATGTCACCAATAAGTTTGCTTGTGTAGGATCTTGCTCTACAACAATGTAAAAATGTGGTCCCCTATAGGCTCTCCACTTCATAATGGGCCTTATGTGATCGATTTCTCACTAAGGATGAATTAGGGGATATCATCTTCATTATTCTCCATGGCCAATGATAAAGCCCCTAACTATGATGGCTTCCCCTATGAATTTTATAAATCCTTATGGGACACAATTGGTCAGGATTTGTTTCAAGTCTATTTGGAAGTATTTCATACCAATATGTTAGGTGATCTAATCAACAAGGATAATTTTAAATTCATACCTAAAATTGGAAATCCTAAGGAAAAATGGAAATTGGAGGTCTATCACCTTATTGAACACTTCTTGTAAAATCATTGCTAAGGCTTTAACGCTTTGTTTATAAAACTTGCTTCTCACTACACCAAAAAGAATCCTTAAGGGTGGTTAAACATTTAAGGGTGGTTATTCAACCGTCGTCTATGAGGGCATCATAAAAAGTCATGTTATATGATGACAACTAAAAATCACCTCTTAGAACTGCCCTCTTTGGGCTACGAGAGCGGTTTTAAACTACCCTCTTAGGGCTAAGAGGACGATTAAAAACCATCCTATTATCCCTAATATGGTGGTTTAAAACCACCCTCATAGCCCTAAGAGGGCGGCTAAAAACATAAATCACCATCTTAGAAGAGGGTGGTTATAAAATATAAAATGCCCTCTTAGAAGAGGGCAATTAAAATTTCAAATTTGCTGGCACCTAGCATAAAAATACAAAAAAAAACTAAGACTTTAGAAGTCTTAGTTAACGCATGGTTGTTGCAAAGAAAGAAGAAACCTTTATGCTGCCAAATTAGGAAGCTCAGAATCAGATTAAATTTCCATTGTATACTATACATTTTATTTTGGAACTCCTTAGAAACCTAGTGAGTTGTGCAACTACTACTTTCCAGTTATTCTAAGTAACAAAATAATTCATTGATGTATTTTTCCTTCAAGAGGAAAAATATTGAAGAAGATTTCTTGGAAAGTAAATACCACCTGTTCTACCATGCCATACTAGGCTACCAACAACTGATTTAACAAAAATAAGGTGATTTTGACACTTTCCTGCACCTTTTTGCACTTTGTGATTACTTTTCACTCAACATATCTGGATGTTGAATGGTTGTCTTGGGCTATTGAAAATATAAAGGCATTGGACTGTGATCATACAATACCTGACCTGCATATGCTACATACATGGAATCTTGATGCTACACTTAATTTTTTTTTAATCGGGTATTTATTTTCTTTATCAAAACTTTGGCTCGATACTTCCATTTTTTCATTTCTGTTATATCTGGAACTAGAGAATATTTAATGGTTGCTTCAACTTTATCAGAAACTAATTCTTTTTAAGAAAATTTTACTTTTTTATCCTCTAGTAGAGGATGAGCCTAAGGGGTGCGAGTTTCCTTAGGAGGATATTTGCTTGAACATTCTGCTCCTTCTTCATTTTGAGGATCTTGAAGTAGATCTGTTACTTAAAAAATAGTGGGTATGTTGCCTTGTAAAAAGAAATCCTAATCAAGTGTAACATTATCCAACCCAATACCAGAAGCTTCTTATACATTTGTAAAATTACCAAAATATATAGCTCCGAATCTTGAAAATTACTTTGTTGCTTCTCTCTATGGCCTAGATGGAAGAATGTGTTTTCCACCCAGGAAGCACTGACCTCGCATCTGAGGTTGGCATGGTGGAGGAGGGGGCGATATCATATTTTGATTTCCATGACGCAATTGTTGTATAGGAACTTAAAACATCAAAATAAAAATTGGTTACAAAATTTGTGAAGGTAGAATTGGTTACAAAATTGGTTATAACAGTTACCCATAGAAGAAGATATCTCTTGCATAGCCACAGATGCAAATGGAATTGTGGGTGCATTGTACATCTAAAAACACAATATAAAATTTAATAATATACAGTAAAATTTGGTAATAAATTTTGTGAAGGTAGACTATAAACTTACTTATCGAAGATGATACCTCTTGCGCAACTACACCCGATGGTAGTGGACGTGCAGGTGGAGGTTGTCGAGGATTAGGAGAACTAGATCTTACACATTTTCTTGTTGATATTTTTCTTAGTGGTGGCGTTGTTTCCTCTGCAAGTGTTTTGGAGTCTCATGATTCCTCTGTATTATAACCAGTACTAGAATTTGGCAACCAATATTCATAACCCCCAAAACATAAAAATTTGCCATAGATTAAAAAATTTTGGTGAAAAATGAATGCAATTTGCCATATCTCCTTGGACATGATTCATCGGAATTTTGAGACAATTCTCTTTGATTTTATAAATAGATTTTAGGGCCAACCCCTTATGCATAACCCTGGTTTAGAGGGTCTATATCATTCTAACAAGGATAGATATGTTGAACCATAAGTGACATAGGTCCTTCACAACTTTTGGGTTTTTCCTTTGGAGTGGAGTCGCAAAATGAGCATTAGTTCTTCCCTAATGAGGTCAAGACTACTCATAAAATATTGAGTCCTCCAAGAAAATGAGCCTTTGAAATAAAATAAAAGGGCAACCAACCATGGAATTTGATCGATCCCCTACAGAGTCTCTAGATGAACCAAATAAAGGTATTACAAATAGAGTATCACCAGGCTTTGTGTAACATGAAGGATGAAAACTTCAGGTTCCACCGGGTATGCCAAAAATTGTTGGCATACCTCGACTAACATTGAGTGACCACACGCTCATGAACCTCGACTAACATTGAGTGACCACACGACCAACGGACCGTGCAAGTCAATCTTCGAAGAAGGCTAACTCCTCGTATATCCTAGCTAACTATGATTAGGTAAAAGATGTACAAAAAGAAACTAAATAGAGTTGAAGGTAGAACTTACAGGGGTATGGGTTCAGCTACATCAAAACATATGCACAACAAACTTAAACCACTGCAAGAAGCAAAAATGAACCACCTAATAGAATAGCCAACCTTGCTCTCATTGAGTATCTATCACACTTTATTGAAAGTGAATTCCATAATTACAGAATAAAATGCATAAATCTAGATAGCTGAATCACAACAACTTCTCTAAACTAATTTTAGCAAAAATAAACCTTCAATGTCACATATTTATGAGATGATTTAGAGGACAAATAGTAATACACTTGCATTTATTGAGTAGCAAAAGCTTTACATATGAGTTACAATATCTAAAGAGATTACGACTAGAATTAATTGCAATATATAGCATTTACAATAAATTATGTTACACCTTTTTATGATGGTAGGTGAGGGAACACGACAGTGTCAAAGGAGCAACCATGCTACAAATATTTTTTGATCTTTTGTAAAATGCAACTAAATGTGGTTGTTAGGAGAATACGAGTAGTACTATGTGAATTTGAACCCTTGATTAATTCTACCTTGTCTACCAAAAATGAAGGATCATAAATTTATCCACCTACTCCCAAAAGAAAATATTCATTTATTGTGTGATTTTATCTCTCGAAGTTGATCACTTCCATAGACCTGAGGGTCAATTTGTTATCTGTTGGATGGGCATTAGACCCTTTTTATTACCACTCATTCACTATGCATCCTCATAAATGAGGATGTTATTTTCTTCTTTTAGAGACTCTCTAAAATTTTTGTGGATTCTATCATTTGCATACATTTAGGATCTAACCATTATCTGTTAAAGCCTCAAAACTCTCCCTAGCATAATTCTCCATAAGGGCAGGCTTTCGGGTTCCATATCAATTTTCTAGTTTGGTCAAGATTTTGGGATATTTCAAAGATATGATGGATATCCAATATTCCACTCAATCCTATACTTAGGTGATTTTTGTCCCACTTATGTGGTGGGGATTCAAGGTCTAGTTAGGGCTCAACTTTTTCCCATTTCTCTATCCATCACTTTTAGGTTTTTAGGATCCCACTCTTTTGCCTATCATTCCTGTGGTGAGATTTTGGGACTGACCTAGACTCCATGAGTGCCCACTTCTCTACCAAAAATGACACTAAGCCAGGTTTTGCATGCTTTATTGATGGGACTTTAGGAAGCATCCCATTCTTTATTCACGGTGGCCTTTTAGGGTTAGTCCTGTGTCCCATAAAGATTCATTTTTTGCCACACTTGACACTTAGTTATTTTTTTTTGTGGTGCTAGATTCTCATTCCAATTTTTATCGCCATACATTCATCGCCTGCATTACAACCCTACATATCCTCCAGAAAGCTTCACCATGGCTCCATTGGATATTGAAAGTTCATTCTTAGCATACACCACCTAATGCTCATAGGCTTGGCTCCAAGAATTTATTTCTTTGATACCAATCATCTTTCTTATCAAATTGAAGCATGGGTGAATGTACTCAAAATTTCACCCACACTCTTGACAGCTCACAGGGAATTTTCACTTTGTGGAAATAAGAACCCAAATGACATTCTTCTGCAAAAACCACCCTCTAGTGGAAGGGAAAGAAAAAAACAACAAGAAGAAACCTAAAGAGACTGTAATATTATAAAGGGAGGTGGGCAACTGGGTGGAAGCTACACACACAACAAGGCAAAACATAACAGTGAAGAGGAGAAGAAAGATGAACCATAGGAGGACAAGGGGACATGAGAAGAAGAACCAATAGGGAGGAAATGGATGAGAGGATACAACAACAAGAGAGATAAAAGTGCCATCAACTCAAAGATTTAAAGGCATAATTAACTGAGAAGTTACAACAATGGATTTCAAAATCACTATCTTTAGTAGGAAAATTCCAAGTTTTCTCTAAGGTGCTCATTGCAACCCATGTGTACTACTCCTCTTGTTGGGCTCCCTCCAAAGCTTCCTACCAAAATCTTGAAAAACTTCTCAAAGACTTTTCATTGAATTCCTCTAAGCAAGGTAAAGGATTTCATCATGTCACTTAGGTATTTATTTATCTCCCAAGAAACTCTAGAGGTCTTGGAATCTTGGACATCCATCATCATGGGATTTCCCTCTATGCAAAATGGGTTATTTGAGCCCTGGAAGGCAACAAAACTTGAAAATATTTGCTTTATTACTGCACTACTTCAAGCACTCCATATGGTTAATAGGCTTAGAAGGAGCTTAGCCTCTAGACTATTCTTACTCTCAAGATGTTTATCCAAATTTAGAGCACCTTTATGACCAAAAGCATTTGGAAATCCTGAGAGGCCATTAAACCCTAGCTAATTTGGACTGGGAATGGATTCAATTTTGGAATTTCAATTAACCAATAATATTTGTGGTGGTCATATGTAATCACTCACCAAGACTGAACCCTTGCCAAGGTCTCTTGGATTCATGCTTTAAAATTCTTTCATCAAGGGATTTGAGTGGTTTTATACCTCTTTTCCAAAGTGAAAAGAAATAGGATTTCCTATCTTGGATCCAAAGCCAAATCCAAAGTCAATTTGGCCAATAAGGATATGGAATCCTTCTAGGTGGTTATGGACTCTATTCCTCCATAACTGCTTCATAAAATTAGGATCAAATCCTTTCGACCTTATGGATAGACTGGAAATGGTTCTTAGTTACTCCATTTTGTAGGTACAACCCCAAAAATTGATATGAATGGATTTTGCCTCATCTCTCGACGGTGCAAAAACTCAATGACAGATGGAGGCTACAATCTAGCAACAAAATTTGGTCATATAGATTCCAAACTTTCTAGTCCCCATCATGGAACCCAAGGTTACCCATTTTACTTAGTGTATCCTCTATCAAGATCTCCCCTTGGTGATATACTAGCTCATTTAGGGGTTGCCAACCCACAATACCCATTACGTAGGAGACGTGAAAACACAAAATATATCTTTTGGTTTTGTCCTAGAGCTCAAATTGCATGGACATGGATTTATGATTTCTTCAGACCTTTCAAACCCAAGTATTTCTCTTGAAACATGATTTTCTTGGGTGACTAGTCCAACATGCTAGCTAAATACACCCAACTATGACATACTTTCAAAGTGGATATTTTATTTGATATATGGAAAGATAGAAATGTAGCTATTTTTTTGAGAGAATTTATTGATACCCATTTGTCATTGATTTTTAAAGCTAACATTTATTTCAATATGCTTTTATAGTTCCAAGTACAGGTGAATAAAGTGGTGTTGGAGGTGGCTCATTTACGAACTCTTATGGACCATTGGGTTAATGGCCCATGCATAGTAGCTCATGTTCTGCTAACCTCTCCTCCATATAGGTGATGATTCTACATTCAAGATTCACAGGTTCCCCACTAGAGTCCTCAACACAGATCTAGGTAAAGGAATAGCTAATCACCTTATCCCTCTCAACCGTATGACTATATAACCTAGGGATGATACAATAGAAATATTTTTTTCCATCTCAGCCGCACCATCTCCCCAAGGGGGATACAGAAGACAACCAAGAATATGAACTAATTGGTGAAGGTTTCAACTTAGGTTGGTATCCTTTACTAGACACTCCAGATCCACATTCTAGATGGAGAGATCCCTGACACCATGATCCGCCCTCTCCTTCTGGCTTGAAAGTTCTTGTTGCATAAATAGTTTACAGTTGTTTCGCTATGTCTAATTTTATTTAATAATTCTAGTTTACTACCTCTGCCTAGCATGAACTTTGGGATGTGATTTTCTATTTACCTATTTTTTTTATTAGTGTACTTCTATTTCTTTTTTAAAGTAATATAATTATTATATTAAAAAAAACTTAAATAACTATGTTCCATTTATGCTTCACATCTATCTTAAATTTAGAGTAATGTTGAATAAAAGCTTCTTATGAAGTAGACTACTTTTAATTAAATTAAATTGAGATAAAGATTAGGGGTACTATAAATATAGTACAATATGATTTATATTTGTCTAAGATCAACAAGGCATTCAAATTAATTAAGGAAACCACATGAAGATGGTCCGACACATTCCCTACATATATAAATTAGAAGATCCACCGTAAGCATGCGTATATTTAATATACAAAAAAGTTGACGATTGATCTATGGCATGGGTTGTGCAAAAGGAGCCTAGTGATATGAGTTTCACCATAGGCCACTCTATGTGAGATTTCATCTCCAGATTTTCCTACAGCTATAGGCCAAAATGTTTAGATTAAAATTTACTTCATCGTATTTTTATTCTATTTTCTATTCACATCCAGAATATAGCTATTTGAACATAGAATCATATTCTAAATGTCACGTTGAATAAATTTTGAGAAATATGAGTTAGTTTCAGACCTGGACTTGTTTTGGGCTACTACACGTATAGGATATTATGTTGCTAACATTTTGGTTTGAATAAGTCTTTTTTCAATAAATTTCCAACGTTGTTACCCAATAAACCTTAGTTTATTGGGTAACGATGATGCAATAGCAAAACACAACACCTCCGATAAGACACAATCAAGCTAATATATTCTTCTTTAATAATCTGGTGATGACAATCGTGCAAACATGAGCAATCATTTAGTCTAGAAAACTGTTCAATCCAGACACTTACAATCTAGGCAATCATTCACAAATAGGGAAAACCATTTAGTTTGTGTAACCGTACAACCTAAGTAGAAATTGTATAAATATGGGAAATCATGCAATTCAAACTACAATCGTATAGCCCTAGGCAATCATATAATTCAAGTTGCAATCATATAACCTTGGGCAATCATACAATCCAAACTGCAATTGGTCAAGTGAAACAATAATCGTTCAACCCTAGGAAATCGTACAATCATAGGCAACCATTCAATCCAGATAGTAACCGATAAATTTTGGGTAATCATTCAATCTATTCAATTGTTCCATTCAGGTAGTCGTATGATTTAAGCAATTGTTCAACCTAAAATTCAAATCATTCAATTGTATGAGGATTCCTTAATTGAGGTAGCACCACTGTACACTCCAACCTGAACTCTAACAGCATGTTCCTCCTTCGTAAAATTGAATGGTTGGCCTCCACTCGCAAGGTCAAGATGAAATTGAATCTTAGTAGGTCAATTGTGTAACCTATTGCATATGATTTCCTTCTTTCTAGCTCCAAATGAGCAACAACTCCTCCTTGCTTATTAAGATATCATGCATACCATTTGGAAGTAAGTTTAAAACTTCTTAATCATATTGGTTTTTCAAATTATGTTCTTGTCCACAAGATTACATTTCAATGGCTTTGTTATCCTCTATTACTAGTGATTGTCCTCCATATTTTTCTTCTTCCTCTCATTCAAAAAGCTTGTACGCAAATTTGAATGCCAATGCTATGGTTCTCCTTTATCAGAATCCAATGTAACTAATGATCCTCAAGAGCCTGCACAATCAAAACAATAGAACATATGCAATTTTGAATATGCAATTCATAGCAAAAAATATCACAAAGATAAAGGGATGAAAAAGCTTTATTTATTTATCATAATTACAAAGCAGATTGGAAACCTCTCCTATTTCCTCTCTTCGCCAGCCCACTCTTTGATAAAAGTAAAAAATTTCTAGTCCCAGTTGCATATGAGGTGAACGATTGACCTTTCAATTTCATGAATGTTCATCTTTTAAGTTTTGTTAGGATACTCCTGCATCATACTCGTTGGGTAGAATAAATGGTTCAAGAATATTCAACAATTCTTAAATTTGAACCTTGATTTGGTAATCTCAGATGCGTTCATCCATGTGGTGTCCTTCGTTATCTGATTGTTCCATTTGACTAAGTATTCATGATATCCCTTTCCTCTTGTATTTTTTGGTAGTTTTTGTACCCAATCAATATTTGAAAGTCTTGAAACTATATCCTTTTTTTCACAGGTTGATCCTTCATGGTATAGATATAAGTATGCTACATTGAATATGGGTGATATATCCACTCCTTTAGGAAGTTCTATTTTGTAAGCATTGTTGATAAACTTCAACAAGACCTTATAGGGTCCAATCTTCTTCCACTTTAATTTATTGTAAGTACCTTTTAGGAATCGCTCTTTTCATAAATATGATAGAACCTAATCTCCAACCTAAAATTCTAGTGCCCTTTGCTCGAGATCAACGTGTTATTTATACTTCATCACACTCCTTTCTAAATCACTTTGCACCTCTTGATATAAATCATGAATATAATCAACAAAATTCTCTGCAATAACACTTGGCCTCTACAAATCAACTATCTTTCGTAACTCTTATACTCCTCATAGACATATTTCATATACAATTTGAAATGAAATTTTACCTATGCTCTGATTCACTGAGTTATTGTATGCAAACTCTGCTTATGCCAAAACAATATTCCAAAGCTTCACCTTCTTACCGACCAAGCATCTCAACAAATTTCCAAGACTCTTATTCACAACCTCTATTGTCCATCGGTTTATGGATGATAAGTTGAACTAAATACCAACTTAGTACCTAGTTTCTTCCACAATGTCCTCCAAAAATGATCCACAAATTTGCTATCCCTATTTAAAATAATGCTCTTTGGTAACCCATGTAATCTCACCACTTTTGCAAAGAATAAAGTAGCAATATGAGTCACATCATTCATCTTCTTGCAAGGTATGAAATATTCCATCTTTGAGAATCTATCAACCATAATGAAAATAGAGTCATTCCTATTTTTAATCCTTGATAATCCAAGAACAAAATCCATGCTTATATTCTCCCATGGTCTCTTTGGAATTGGTAATGGTTGATATAATCTAGTATTTTGGCTCTTTCCTTTTGCATGTTGGCATACCTAGAAACCTTGCACAAATTTTCTTACATTCATATTCATTCCAGGTTAATAGTAACCTTCTTCAAGTTATTTCATGGTTTTGTCCATCCCAAAATGTTCCGTAAGTCCCCCACAATGTTTTTCCCTTATCAAATTTTCTCTCATTGAACTTCATGGTATGCATAGTTGATGCCCCTTGAATAACATCCCTTCTTGGATGAAATATTCAAGCCATGGGGTCCTATCTCCTATCATAGGATAGCTTCTTGCTATCCAAGCTTCCTTGAAATCTTCATCATCCTTATAAAGCCCCTTCATGACATCAAAACCAACAACTTCTATCCTCATCATATTTACCAATAAATTTCCCCTGCTTAAGGCATCAACTACCCGATTTGATTTACCACTTCTATGTTTCAAGACAAATGAATATACTTGTAGCAATTCGACCCACTTCATATGCCTTTGGTTCAACTTGCTCTGATTATTAATAAACTACAAAGCATTATTATATGTAAATAAGACAATTTTTTTGGTAGCAAATAGTGCCTCTATTTTTTTAGGGCTTGAATGATAGCATAAAAATCTTGATCATAGACTGAGTATTTCCTATTTACTTCATTTATCTTCTCACTGAGCTAGGCAATGGGCTTACCTTCTTGGATTAAAAATCCTCCTATTGTTGTTCCACTTGCATCACAATCCACCTGAAAAACCTTGTTGAAATATGGTAAGGCTAGAACTCATTGCTTAGTTACCTTTTTCTTTATGATTCAAAAACTTGTTTCTACTACACTTTTCCACTTAAATTCATTCCTTCCTCATTTTAGGGTCTCTGTAATCGATGTACAAATCCCACTGAAGTTTTTGATAAAATTTCTATAGAAACTTGCTAGGCCATGGAAGCTCCTCATCTCAAACTCACTCCTTGATGATGACCAATTTACAATGGACGTAACATTCTCGGGATCCATTCACAACCCTCCTGATGAAATCACAAAATCCAAGTATACCAAATATTCTTTCATAAAACTACACTTCTTCAAGTTGACCAACAACTTATATTCCTTCAATATTTGTAATACCAGTCTCAAATGTGTCAAATTCTCTTCCTTGATCTTACTAAATATCAAAATATCATCCAAATAGATGACCACAAACTTGCCAATAAATGGCTTAAGCACTTCATTCATTAATCACATAAATGTATTGGGTGCATTTTTTAATCCAAATGGCATAACCAACCACTCATACAATTCATATTTTGTCTTGAATGTAGTTTTCCACTCATCTCCTTCCCTAATCTGGATCTAATGATAACCACTCTTCAAATCTATCTTTGTGAAGTACTTTTCTCCACTAAAGAAATCCATCAAATCATCCATGCATGGAAATGGAAATCTATACTTTATGGTTATCTTATTGATGGTCCTTGAATGTGTACACATTCACCTCCACATTTCTTTGGTGCAAGTATAACTAGTATTGCACATAGGCTCAAACTCTCTCTAATCAACTCCTTGTCCAACAGCTCTTGGACTTGTCTATTTATTTCCTCATTGTTCATTAGTGTTAGTCTATATGCTACCTTATTGATAAAACTTGATCCTAGAATCAAATCAATGTGATGGCTACTACTCCTCATCGAGGGTAATCCATTTGGCATTTCTTCTAATAAAAAATTTGCATACTCTTCCAACAACTCCTTGAATTCACCTCGAACCTTATACTCTTGGTTTACTATCCCACCATCTGTGGGTTTAGAAATAAATGCTAAATACACTGTATTTCTTGTTATTTATTTTCAAAATCATTTTCTAGAAATCAAACATACCTTCAAACCATTTTCCTCTCTCTCGTCCTTGTCCTTCAATGGACCCAACACATACTTCTTACCATTCTTCATAACTGTGCATGTGTTTTTCCTACCATCATGTACAAAAATTTTGTCAAATTGCCAAGGTCTTCCTAACAACATATGGCAAGCATCCACAGGCATAATATCAGACATGACCTCATCTCTGTAAGTTCCAATTTAGAATTTCACCCAACACTATTCACTGACTAAAATTCGGTCTCCCTTTTGTAGCCAATAGACTTTGTACAAATTGAGGTGCTCTATTCAAGTCAACCCTAGTTTCTCTACCATTTAATTGGATACGATATTATTTGTACTCCCACAACCTATAATAACCTTGTAATATTTACCCCCTGATTAGCACATTGTTCTAAAAATATTTCTCCTTTGAGCAATTTCACATTCTCTATTTTCATGTTTTAGAAGAACTCTCTTCATCATGAGAGCTTCTCCTTGTTTTGGCTCCTCCATGTATCTTGGGGAAGCAACACTTTCCTCATATACTACTGCAACATGGTTCCTAATATCATTTTCTATACTACTACTTTCTTGTGCATTTGGACATTCAAATGCCCGATGACCATCTTCTCCACACCTATAAAACCTTACTGGATAATCCTCTATCCCTTCCTCTACCAAAGCTACCTCTTCCTCTTGAGAAATATCCTCCTCTAAGCATTCTGTATAAAGTCATTATGAGAAGTACGAGCTTCCTCTTCATGTTTTTTTTGTCCTCTTCCATTGCTTGCTTGGCCTCATCCTCATGAAGATCGCCCTCTTCCTCTTTGATTATTTTGTTGTCTTTACAACAACTTCTCTTCAGTCTTCAAGGTATATTGGTAGGCTTCATCTACCATCCGTATCTTTATCATGCTAACTTTATCTTGTATGGAAAACTGTAGTTCATTGATATACTTTGAAATCTTCTCCTTATCACCTTCCACATGGCTAGCCTGAATGGTGAGCTTATAGAATTCCTGTGTAATATTTCACAGTCATTTTTTTTTGTCTCAAATTCTACAACTTCCTTACAATACCCAATTGGTAATCTAACAGGAGGAATTTGGCCTTCAACCTAGTGACCATTTTCTACCATGTCCTTATCTTCTCTTTTCCTTTTCTTTTCCTTTCAGTTTTAACATGGTCCTACCACAAGGATGCGTGCTCTTTCAACTTTGTACAAGCAAATTTCACTCTCTTAGGGTATACAATTTATTCAAAATCAAAATATTTTTCCATCTCAATAATCTAATCGATGAGTTATTTAGGGTTTAAATTTCCATCATATAATGGGGTTTCTAAATTTGACTTTCTACTCATGTTAGCAATTGCCCTGAATTAACCTTTCCCTTGGGTTTCCTTCTTCATTGCGAACTACTGCTTGGTCCTCTCCCTCTTTTTCCTCTTCTTCACTGTCACTCACATATTCGACTTGGGTGCCCCTCCTCTGGATAATTTCTAATGCATCCAATCGAGCAATGAATTCTCTCATCATCTCCATAAAATCTATAGTTCAAGTCTCTCACGATCTCCCTCTTCCTTGTTGTGCCATCACTCCTTAGACACGTATTACCACTTGCTCCTCAGATATCCTTTGGCTCTGATATCCAGTAGCAAAACATGACACATCTGATAAGATACAATGAAGCTAATATATTCTTCTTCAATAATATGGTGATGATAATTATGTAAATATGAGCAATAATTTAGTATAGAAAAGCATTCAATGCAAACACTGTATAATCCAGGCAATC
This sequence comes from Wollemia nobilis, assembly GCA_028583015.1. Lineage (NCBI taxonomy): Eukaryota > Viridiplantae > Streptophyta > Pinopsida > Araucariales > Araucariaceae > Wollemia > Wollemia nobilis. The sequence goes on along the minus strand of JAQPPZ010016467.1, from coordinate 6,955,382 downwards.
ATTCACCAGTAGGGAAAACCATTCAATTTGGGTAACCATACAACCTAAGTATCAATTGTACAAACTGGGAAAATTGTACAATTCAAACTACAATCGTACAATCCTAGGCAATCATACAATTCAATTTGCAATCGTATAACCTTGGGTAATCATACAATCCAAAACTGTAATCATTCAACTGAAATAGCAATCATTTTAACCCTAGTAAATTGTACAATCTTGAGCAACCGTTCAACCAAACAACAACAGATAAATTTTGGGTAATCGTTCAATCTACTCATCATTTAGGTAGTCATACAATTTGAGCAACTGTTCAAGCTAAAATTTAAATCATTTTATTATACATGGATTCCTTGACTGACATAGCATCACTATACACTCCAACCTGAATCCTAACAACGTATTCCTCCTTTATAAACTCAAATGGTTGGTTACCACTCATAATATCAAGATAGAATTTAATCTTAGTAGGTCAACTACGTAACCTATTGCATATGATTTCCTTATTTCTAGTCTAGCTCTAAAATGAGCAACAAATCCTTGCGTATTAAGATCTCACGCACTAGCGTTTGGAAGCAAGTTCAAAACTCCTTAATCACATTAGTTTTTCAAATGGTGTTCTTGCTTGCAAGACTACATTTTTATGGCTTTTCTATCCTCTATTACTGGTGACTTTTGTCAATGTGTTTCTTCTTCCATTCGTTCGAAGGGCTATACAAATTTGAATTTCAATGCCACGTTCTCCCTTATTGGGATGCAACGTACCTAATGATCCTCAAGAGTCTACACAATAGACATAATAGAACATATACAATTGCAAATACACAATTCACAACAAAAAATCTCACAAAGGTAAAGGGATGAAAAAGCTTTATTTACTTATCAGAATTATAAAGTAGATTGGAAACATCTCTTTTTTCCTCTCTCCACCAGCCCATCCTTTAACATAAGCAAATAATTTATAGTCCCAGTTGCATATGATGTGAATGGTTGGATTTTCAATTCCATGACTATTCATCTTTTGGGTATTGTCAGGATGCTCCTACATCAAACAAAGAAGTCAACAAGATTTTGATTATTTAGGAAATCAAACAAAAATAATTCATTAGCAAACTGATGTAGAAGCATCTAAGTAAGGGTGTTTGAAACCATGGTTTTCAAACTATTGGATTGTGTTCATGGTTTTATGCATGTGGTTTATGTTTCATGTACGTGGTTTGTTGTTTTGAGCACATAGTTTATGTTTTGTGCACATGGTTTTGTTTGTGCATATGGATTTTTTTGTGTAAATAGTTTTTTTATACATGGTTTTATGTATTTTATTTATCTTTAAATAGGTGCAAAAGGTGAATTTGAGAAGAAAATAAAAAGAGGGGAGAGAGGAGATAAAGAGAAAATGGATTTTCAAAACTTAGCTTTGTACTTCTAAATATATATAAAAATATACTTTATCAATATATTCTTGAGCCTTGATTTTTTTGGAATATATATTTGGTAGGTTGTGTATATTTTTGTGTTTTTATGTGCAGATCTAGGAAATCTCCCGAAGCAATAGAGTTTGGATGAAAAAATTAATGTTTGTGGTTGAGGAAGGTTGTAGGTATTGGGGAATGCCAAGGAGGTGAGGAAGCTTGAAGGCTTAAGAGACTAAAAGAATAGAAAAAACCCTTTTTCAATATATATATATATATATATATATATATATATATATATATATATATATATATAATCCCTTGCATGAGAAGATTTGGTTGTTGTTAGTTGAAGATTGGATTGTCTTGTAGTGTAAGTGGTTGTATGATGGAGAGATCATATAATTAAAGGGTTGGAGAGTTTTTAAAGAAGAAAACATTATATATATATATATATATATGATTTACCTTATAATAACCAATTGCCACATTGGAGCTAGAAATAATTATTCAATAATATGATTGAAATATTATTTAATTGTACACTAGCAAAGGTTGTCAGATAAAATACAATTGTGTAGTAAAAGGAAGTGATTGTACAATCATGCAATCATTCGACATGAAAAATTATACAGTTGGTGGAAGTTGTATGAAGGGTTGAGCATTACAATATTAAATCGTACAATTGTATAATTGCAAGATTAAAATAAATAGTTGTATAATTGCAAGTGGTTGTATGGTTGCAAGTGATTATACGATTGTGATTGGTTGTATAGTTGCAAATGATTGTACAATTATGATTGGTTGTATGGTTGCAAGGGAATTGTACAGTTGAAAATGATTGTGTGATTGGAAATAATTGTACGATTGGAAGGGGATTGTGGTGTTTTATGATCGTACAGTCATGAAAGAAAAATTGTATAGGTGTATGATTAGAAAGGTGTATGGTAAATTCTTACTGCATCACAAACACTTGACTACCATGTGTCACAATTTGCCCTTGTTTGTGGTAGAGGATTACGAGACCAGGAAGAAGAGGGTATGAGAGAAAGTGGGCTTGAGTCATCAATAATGTTATCCAGAGCATCAATAGGAAGCACAAGAAAATTTTTGGCTATGTCAATATGGTTTGAACACTGGGCTGCTATGTTCATCGATTGACCTAGTTTTTGGTTGTGTCATTGGCTTTGCCCTATAAAGAGTATAAACCAACTTCTCTATGGTTTTTCTACTACCACCTTATGCACTTGAGAAATTTCTTGCCTACATGCTTTGACCTATCTACCTTTTTTCTTTCCTAGATATAAGCTCTCCATGAATTAGCCAAAGCATGGTTGCCAAGGCTCTGAATCTGATTTATCTTCAAATATTGGCTACGTGTTTTGATATGTTTATTTTTTTCTCACTTGGATATGAGCTCTCCATGAATTATCCAAAGCATGGTTTTCAAAGCTTTGAATCTAATTTGTCTTTGAATCAAAACCTGCAATTATCAAACAAATATAAGAGCATGTCATTGGATGGTGGTGATTGTCATTTCTCTCAAACCCTCTCAAAACTCACACACTCTATTCGCTAATGCACTTGATATTAGAATTCTTTTTTGATAAACTAGATCAGCTTAATATCATAAATCTAAAGCATACTCCAATTACCTTTACTTTGATATCAATGATAAAAAACTTAACAATTCATTCATTGAACCAAGAACATATTTATTACATACTTTAACGTAAAAAATAAAAATATCAACAATAAAAAAAATTATTATACTACATGTATAAGTGCTACACACTTTAAATTGAATTTGTATAAATAAAATAATACACACATTATTCTATCAAGGATAAATTGACTTACCTAAAGTGTCTCTAAAAGTGGGTCTTTGCTCTATAGTAGCTAGGGAAATGACAATTAGCTTGCTAAAAATGGAAAACATTTATTACAAAGAGATTTAAAATATCATATAATTATAACACCTTTTTTATTCAAAGTCTAATCAAATTTTATGCATTATCTTGTATCTAACTAGTTACTAACTTAACCATCACATTGTCGGAATTCAATTAGTCATTGATAGGTTCACATAGAACATTCTTTAGAATCATGATTAAATTCAAATTTTAACCATCATAATTTATTTTCTCCATTCCTCCAAGATTTTCATATATACCTGATGCATTGGTTATTATCGAAAAGATAGAAGTGTTTCTTTTTGGTTACTTATATATATGACTTGGAGACCATTGAACACACATGGTTCGCACCATATTCATCAGTATAATTCAACACGTGGCATGAAAGGGACCTTCGAACAAGTATGAAACAGATCGCCCTCCGAACAAGCAAGAAACAGATCGTCGTTATCAGTAAGATTTTCATATATACCTGATGCACTGGTTATTACCAAAAAGATAGAAGTGTTTCTTTTTGGTTACATACATAAGTTGGGGATCGTCGAATGCACAGGGTTCGCACCCTCTTTGTTAGTCTGGTTCAACACGTGGCATGAAAGGGACCTTCGGACAAGCATGAAACAGATCGCCCTATGGACAAGGAGGAAACAAATCGCCATCATCAGTCAGATGCAACATGCAGAAGAGTCGTATCAGACTACTGACTATGCATGAACACGTTCATGAGATTGGAACCTAGATCTCCTCTCAGTAAATGCCCCAACTTACTAATCCACTAGACCTTGGACATGATAGAAGTGTTTCAATCAGTGTTTGGCTTATAGCTTAACTGATAAGTAGAAGACTACATTTCTTTCCCAGAAGTTTTTTTTTTTTAAGTTCATTGGAAAAAAGAGCAAAAATACCACCACCAAATAAGACATTCATGCATGCCAGTAACTACACTTTCTAATACCTAATACTTTAAAACTAAACATATTTAGGAACCATATCTGCAGTATCGATGGTAGGCGATGATTAATTGCATATTAGATCTCTCCATCCCATAGTTCTTCAATTGTTCTATAGGGACTCGTCATTGAATTTACCCATTCTTCTCCGCGCGGTATCTTAATCTGCTCGAGCTTTCTTATCTTCTCATGGTCTTTCACATTTAAACATCAATCAAAAATTTGAAAGTTCTCAGTTATTCTCCCCTTGTTGAAGCTTTTTGGTAGCACACATACTCCCAGCTCTATTCCCCATCGCAATACAACCTGCAGAGGATCACATCCCACACATGATTAGCAACAATTGATTGCAAAGCATGAAATTATTACCTGTGCAATGCTCTTTCCGTGGTTTTGAGCTATTTCCTTGATAAGAGGGTTATCCATCACCACATTTGATCCCCATGGAGTATTGGGCCCTCCGAGAGGAGACCATGCACATACTTGAATCTTCATCTTATTGTAATAATCTCTTAACTTTTTCTGTTGCCAAAATGGATGCATCTCTACCTGCCAGCAATTTTTCTCAATGACGTAACTTTATAAAAAAATATGTAGATAGTTGAAATTATAGAGGTTGTATAAGACAAGTTACCTTATTAGCGGCAGGAAAAATTTTCTATTTCTTTTTTGACAAGCATCCGTAGGCTAATATCACAATGACCTCATCTTTGTAATATTCAATTTGTAATTTCACCCAACACTATTGACTGACTAAAATTTGGTGTCCCTTTTATAGCCAAGAGACTTTGTACAAATTGGGGTGCTCTATCCAAGTCAACCTTATTTTATCTACCATTTCATTGGATACGAGATTATTTGTACTCCCACTGCCTATAATAACTTTGCAATATTTACCCCCTGATTTGCACATTGTTCTAAAAAGAATTCTCCTTTGAGTAGGTTCACATTCTCTATTTTCATGTTTTAGAAAAACTCTATTCATCATAAGAAATTATCCTTGTTTTGGCTCCTCCATGTATCTTGGGGAAGCAACACTTTCCTCATATACTACTACAACATGGTTCCTAATATCCTTTTCTATACTACCACTTTCTTGTGCATTTGGACATTCAAATACCCGATGATCATCTTCTCCACACCTATAAAACCTTCCAGAGAATCCTCTATCCCTTTCTCTACCAAAGCTACCTCTTCCTCTTGAGAAAATCCTCCTCTAGCATTCTGTTTAAAGTCATTATGAGAAGTACTAGCTTCTTCTTCATGTTTTTGTTGTCCTCTTCCATTGCTTGCTTAGTCTCATCCTCATGGGGACTGTCCTCTTCCTCTTTGATTATTTTTTTATCTTTGCAACAACTTCTCTTCAGCCTTCAAGGTATATTGGTAGGCTTCCTCTACCATTCTTATCTTTATTATGTTGACTTTATCTTGTATGGACAATTGTAGTCCATTGATATACTTAGAAACCTTCTCCTTATCACCTTCCACATGGCTAGCCTGAATGGTGAGCTTATAGAATTCTTGTGTGTAATATTTCACAGTCATTTTTTTTTATCTCAAATTCTACAACTTCCTAAAAATACCCAATTGGTAATCTAACGGGAGGAATTTGGCCTTCAACCTAGTGACCATTTTCTCCCATGTCCTTATCTTCTCTTTTCCTTTTCTTTTCCTTTCAGTTTGAACATGGTCCTACCACAAGGATGCGTGCTCTTTCAAATTTGTACAAGCAAATTTCACTCTCTTAGGGTATACAATTGATTCAAAATCAAAATATTTTTTCATCTCAATAATCTAATCGATGAGTTATTTAGGGTTTAAATTTCCATCATATAATGGGTTTTCTAAATTTGACTTTCTACCCATGTTACCAATTACCCTAGATTAACCTTTCCCTTAGGTTTCCTTCATTGTGAACTACTGCTTGGTCCTCTCCCTCTTCTTTCTCTTCTTCATTGTCCCTCACATATTTGACTTGGGTGCCCCTCCTTTGGATGATTTCCAATGCATCCAATCGAGTAATGAATTCTTTCATCATCTCCATAAAATCTATAGTTCAAGCCTCTTGCGATCTCCTTCTTCCTTGTTGTGCCAGCACTCCTTAGACACGTATCACCCCTTGCTCCTCAGATATCTTTTGGCTCTGATATCAAATGATACAGTAGCAAAATAAAACACCTTTGAGAAGATACAATCAAGCTAATATCTTCTTCTTCAATAATCTGGTGATGATAATTGTGCAAACATGAACAATAGTTTAGTCTAGCAAATCGTTCAATGCAAACATTGTGTGATCTAGGCAATCATTCACCAGTAGAGAAAACCACTAAATTTGGATAACTGTACAACCTAAGTAGCAATTATACAAACTAAGAAAATTGTACAATTCAAACTACAATCATACAACCCTACGTAATCGTACAATTCAAGTTGAAATTGTATAACCTTGGGTAATCATATAATCCAAAACTGTAAGCATTCAACTAAAATAGCAATCATTCAACCCTAGGAATTGTACAATCTTGGGCAACCGTTCAATCCAAACAACAACCGATCAATTTTGGGTAATTTTTCAATCTACTCAATTGTTTCATTTAGGTGGTCATATAATTTGAGCAACTGTTCAAGCTAAAAGTTAAATCATTCGATTATACAAGGATTCCTTGATTGAGGTAGCACCACTGCACACTCCAACATGAACCCTAACAACGTGTTCCTCCTTTATAAACTCCAATGGTTGGTCCCCACTCACAATATCAAGATAGAATTGAATCTTAGTAGGTCAACTACGTAACCTATTGCATACAATTTTCTTCTTTCTAGTCTAGCTCTAAAATGAGCAACAACTCCTTCTTGCATATTAAGATCTCAAGCATTACCGTTTGGAAGCAAGTTCACAACTCCTTAATCACATTAGTTTTTCAAATGGTGTTCTTACCCGCAGGACTACATTTTTTTGGCTTTTCTATCCTCTATTACTGGTGATTTTCCTCAATGTGTTTCTTCTTCCTTTTGTTTGAAGGGCTATGCAAATTTGAATTTCAACACCACAATTCTCCCTTATCGAGATGCAACGTACCTAATGATCCTCAAGAGCCTACATAATGGAAATAATAGAACATATGCAATTGTGAATACACAATTCACAACAACAAATATCACAAAGGTAATGGGATGAAAAAATTTATTTATTTATTAGAATAACGAAGCAGATTAGAAAAATATCCTTTTTCCTCTCTCCACCAGTCCACCCTTTAACATAAGCAAATAATTTATAGTCCTAGTTGCATATGAGGCGAATGGTTAGCTTTTCAATTCCATGATTGTTCATCTTCTGGATATTATCAGGATGCTCCCGCATCAAACAACGGAGTCAAGAAGATTTTGATTGTTTAGGAAATCAAAACAAAACAATTCATTAGTAAACTAATGTAGAAGCATCTAAGTAAGGGCGTTTGAAACCATGGTTTTCAAACTATTGTATTATGCTCATGGTTTTATGCATGTGGTTTATGTTTCATGTACGTGGTTTGTTGTTTTGAGCACATAGTTCATGTTTTGTGCACATGGTTTTGTTTGTGCATATGGCTTTGTTTGTGCACATAGTTTGTTTATACATGGTTTTATGTATTTTATTTGTCTTTAAATAGGTGTAAAAGGTGAATTTGAGAAGAAGAGAAAAAGAGGGGAGAGAGAGGAGAGAAAGAGAAAAGGGATTTTCAAAAACTTAGCTTTGTACTTCTAAATATAATAAAAAGTTACATTATCAATATATTTTTGAGCCTTGATTTTTGTGGAATATATATTTGGTAGGTTGTGTATATTGTTGTATTTTTGTATGCAAATCTAGAAAATCTCCTGAAGCATTAGAGTTTGGACCAAAAAAGGAATATTTATGGTTGAGGAAGGTTGCAAGCATTGGGGAATGCCAAGGAGGTGAGGAATATTGAAGGCTTAAGATGTCAAAAGAATAGAAAAAACTCCTTTTTAATATAAATATATAGATAATCCCTTGTAGGAGAAGATTTTGTTGATATCGGTTGAATATTGGATTGTCATGTAGTGTAAGTGGTCGTACAATGGAGAGATCATACAATTAAAGGGGTGGAGAGTTTTTAAATAAGAAAACATTATATATATATAGATAGATATTTCATTTACCTTATAATAACCAATTGCCACATTGGAGCTGCAAATATGTATCCAATAGTATAATTGAAAAATTATACAATTGTACACTAGCAAAGGTTGTATAAAATACAATTGTTCAGTAAAAGGAAGTGATTGTAAAATCATGCAATCATTCGATAGGAAAAAATCGTATAATTGGTGCAAGTTGTATGAAGGGTTGAGCATTACAATATTAAATTGTACAATTGTATAATTGTAAGATTAAAATAAATAGTTTTACAATTGTAAGTGGTTGTATGATTGCAAGTGATTGTACGATTGTGATTGTTTGTATGGTTGCAAGTGATTGTACGATTATGATTGGTTGTATGGTTGCAAGGGAATTATACAGTTGGAAATGATTGTGTGATTGGAAATTATGGTTCGAAGGGGATTGTGGAGTTTAATAATCATACAATCGTGAAAGGAAAATTGTATAAGTGTATGATTAGAAAGGTGTATGGTAAATTTTTACTACATCACAAACACTTGACTACCATGTGTTACAGTTTACCCTTGTCTATAGTGGAGGATTACTAGACCAAGATGAAGGGGGTATGCAAGAAAGTGGGCTTTAGTCATCAATAATGTTATCCAAAGCATCAATAGGAAACACAAGGAGATTTTTGGCTACGTTAATATGGTTTGAACACTCGGTTGCTATATTCACCAATTGACCTAGTTTTTGGTTGTGTCGTTAGCTCCGCCCTATAAAGAGTATAAACCAGCTTCTCTATGGTTTTTCTACTACCACCTTATGCACTTGAGAAATTCCTTGGCTACATGCTTTGATCTATCTACCTTTTTTCTTGCTTGGATATAAGCTCTCAACGAATTATCCAAAGCATGGTTGCCAAGGCTCTAAATCTGATTTATCTTCAAATCTTGACTACGTGTTTTGATATGTCTATTTTTTTTCTCACTTGGATATGAGCTCTCCATGAATTATTCAAAGCATGGTTTTCAAATCTTTGAATATGATTTTTCTTTGAATTAAAACCTGCAATTATCAAACAAATATAAAAGCATGCCATTGGATGGTGAAGATTGTCCTTTCTCTCAAACCCTCACACACTCTCTTTGCCAGTGCACTTGAGATAAGAATTCCTTTTTGATAAACTAGATTAGATTAATATCATAAGTTTAGAGCATACTCATAAGAATTCCTTTTTGATAAACTAAATCAGCTTGATATCATAAGTTTAGAGCATAATCCAATTACCTTGCTTTGATATCAATAATGACAAAACTTAACAATTCATTCATTAAGGTAAGAACATATTTATTACATACTTTAGCGTAAAAAAATAAATAAATAAACAATCCAAAAAAATATTATCATATTCAATAAATATTAAAATAATACTCCATCTAAAAATAAATAACCTAATCATCTAAAAATGTATAACTTAATTATAATACTAAAATAAAAATATTCTAACATTTAAGAAGTCCTCAAATGCAAAAATTAAAAGAAAAAACTACATGTATAAGTGTTACACACTCTAAATTGAATTTGTATAAATAAAAGATTATTCTATTAAGGAGGAATCGACTTACCTAAAGTGTCTCTAAAAGTGGGTCTTTGATCTATAGTAGCTAGGAAATGACAAATAGCTTGCTAAAAATGGAAAACATTTATTACGAAGAGAATTACAATATCATATAATTATAACACCTTTTTTATTCAAAATCTAATCAAATTTTAATGCATTCTCTTGTATCTAACTAGTTACTAACTTAACCTTCACATTGTCGGACTTCAATTTAGTCAGTGATAGGTTCACATAGAATATTCTTTAGAATCATGATTAAAGTCAAATTTTAACAATCATAATGTATTTTCTCCATTCCTCCAAGATTTTCATATATACCTGATGCACTGGTTAGAAATATCCAATTTGAAAAATACTTATTACCGGAAAGGATAGAAGTGTTTCAATCAGTGCTTGGCTTATAGCTTAACTGATAAGTAGAAGACTACATTTCTTTCGCAGAAGTTTTTTTTTTTTAAGTTCATTGGAAAAAAGGGCAAAAATACCACCACCAAATAAGACATTCATGCACGCCAGTAACTACACTTTCTAATACCTAATACTTTAAAACAAAACATATTTAGGAACCATATCCGCAGTCTCGATGGTAGGCGATGATTAATTGCATTTCAGATCTCTCCATCCCATAGTTCTTCAACTGTTCTGTAGGGACTCGTCGTTGAGTTTACCCATTCTTCTCCCCGCAGTATCTTACTCTGCTCGAGCTTGCTCATCTTCTCGTGGTCTTCCGCATTTAAACACCAGTCAAAAATCTGAAAGTTGTCAGTTATTCTCCCCTTGTTGAAGCTTTTTGGCAGCACACATACTCCCTGCTCTATTCCCCACCGCAATACAACCTGCAGGGGATCACATCCCACACATGATAAGCAACAATTGAATGCGGCGAAGTAAACAAAGCATGAAATTATTACCTGTGCAATGCTCTTTCCGTGGTTTTGAGCTATTTCCTTGATAAGAGGGTTATCCATCACCACATTTGATCCCCATGGAGTATTGGCCCCTCCGAGAGGAGACCATGCACATACTTGAATCTTCATCTTACTGCAATAATCTCTTAACTTTTTCTGTTGCCACAATGGATGCATCTCTACCTGCCAGCAATTTTTCTCAATGACATAACTTTCTAAAGAAATATGCAGATAGCTTAAATTATAGCGGCTGTATAAGACAAGTTACCTGATTAGCGGCAGGACGAATTTTGGCATTGGTCAACAGATGTTCAATCTTTTTACACGAGAAATTGCTCAGGCCAATGGCTCTAGCTAGTCCCAGTTCAAAGCATCGCTCCATTCCTTGCCATGTGGATTTGATATCCGAGGGCAAGAAGTCTTCATCGTTAAGAGGAAGGGTATATCCTTTCCTCAACCTCAAGGGCCAATGGATAAGATACAAATCCACATATTCAAGCTGCAAATTCCTGCATAAATAATGTTTGTTACATGCCTGCATAGCTACAAACGAAAATAAGACCACATATTCAAATATCATGGAATAGGATTAGATTTATGTACTTTAGGCTTGTGTTGATAGCAGCAAGAGGATCATCTTGTTCATCACCCCACAGTTTAGTGGTGACAAACTAAAGTTGACATAAATCGTGTCTGTGGCTGCAAGATAAAGTAATAGGATTAGATGGCTTGATAGATTTTAGCCATCCACGTCGTAGATGTAGCAGAAAATGGCGCTCTTATAAATAGGAATGTCTTCTACTCTCGATTCACATTAATACCTACCTCTTCTTCTTCTATTACCGTAAACGTCGTGCGATAAGTAAGAATGTAAAAGGGTAATAACCCGGAGAATGGTGGTTCTGCTTGACCTCGCAGGGTTAAGTTCCCTCTTTAACATGAATCATTTTTGTGAATGGCCATTTCAAAAGTAAGTTCAGATTTAATATCAAAACAAAAAAAAAAGTAAGTTCAGATTTAACGTTGATTTGTGGCGCAATATCAAAGTGTCCACTTCTAATTTTTCTTCTGTACGGATGGTGCATGTATAGGTGGTGGCACACGTGTACCTCTAACAAATTATTTTATCTCTCAATTGTTGGGAAGAGTCTTTTCTAAATTTTAATCTTAGAATTATTATTTTTATTACTACTTACACATAAATACATATATCCTATAGATAATTTTTTTTTAATAAGAAAATAAGTTACTGCTAAATACATTCTTATTTAAACCTAAATTTCCCAAAAGATTACACAAAGCCGTAGGTAAATTGGCATAAATTATAGTCCTATGTTTTCTTAGGCGAACTGTCGTGTAGTGCAGTCCTGCGCCACGGCGCGCATCCAAAACGCATGAGATAGCAATTAAATAATTTAAAAATTTGATAAGAGCGTGTTTGAATTTAAATTAGGCATGTAGGATTTTGACGTCCGGCTACCTAGCCAACATGGGGTGGAATAGAGACGAACCTCAGCCAATAATGGAGTGAATCAAAATTGGGTATTGGTAGTAGATGATGTAGTGGAAGACACTTTCAGTCCACCAAAAAAAATGTTCTAAAGGGTTGGGCCAATTTTACGTAGGTTTGGCTAGAAGTCATTCAAAACCTTAATAAAGGCTTTTTTTCTATTTCTCTTCGTTGAAGCAAAGCATGCCCAAGTCATTTATCAACATGGCTTATGGTATGTTCATTTAACAATATGATTTAGATCTGTCTAAGATTAATAAAATTGTAATGGTTAAATTTTAAAAAATTCAGGTATGCGTGTGCATATGTATCAATAAGTTTGAAAATCAAATCAAATCAACAAAGCATTCAAATTAATAAAGGAAACCACATGCAGACGGTCCAGCACATTCCCTAATTATATGAACCGGATGATCCATCACAAATGTACGTATATTTAATATACAACAAAGCTTACGACTGATCTATAACGTGGGTTGTGCTAGGAGTTTCGCCGTAGGCCACTCTACGTGAGATTTCGTCTCCAGATTTTCCTGCAACTCTACGCCCATTGTTTCGACGTTTTTAGAAGATTTTAATTTTAAAAGTCAGTTTCCTTTTTATATGAAAAATTACTTTACAATCTTTTTTATTTTTTTCATTCACATGCAAAATCTAGCTATTCAAACGAAGACTCGTCGTATTCTAAAAGTCAAGTTGTATCGGTTTTAAATAGAGTTGGAGAAATATGACTTCATTTCAGACGTGGACTTAACATTCATATATAGTTTTGATTGTTTTGAATGAGACCATTAATTTATTTATTTGTTATAAGAAATTAGTAATATTTTTTTTTTAAATATGATTTTAAATGAAATTTATTTATTTTTATTAAATAAATAAAAACAAAACAACTTACCATTGTATCGCTAAGAAGTCGACAGCACCTTTTTATTTAGTGTTCCACCGAGCAGATGGTGAACAGGCTGCTGGCGTCCTCAGAATCGATTGAATAAGAAGGCAAATGTTTTCAAATTTGTCCCCTGATTTCGTCAACAATATAATCCGCTAAACTACGTTTATAAAACCACTTGAGTATAAAAAGAGAGCTCATCCACGCTGGGAAGTGGCCACTTTCGTCGATCATCATTCATGACTCCCTCAGCATTCGCGCTGTTTCTTTGTTTTGTTTCAATATTATTAAGCAACGTGGCACGCTATATGACGGCTAAGATATACGCCGTGGCCAGGTGTTCTTTTATTTCCATCCAGTATGCCTGGGATCGACGCATATTTGACTCATTTATTTTCCATAAATAGACATACAGATATTGACGTGGAACGAAATTCCACGTTATCCGTTGTCAATTCCTAATTAGTTCAAATCGTAGCATGGCATTATGTGAAGTCGCGTCAAACTAAAATACTCTGATGATGTATGCAGGTGGATACTTATGTCAAACTAAATTGCTGGGATGTATACACGTAGAAATCCATGTCAAAGTTAAATGCTCGGATCAAAGCACGTGGTCTCTGATTATTATAAAAAGAAGAAGCCCGTTATCGTGTTTTTACTTTGTCAAATGATTGACATACATTTTATGGGGAAAAAGCAAAAACAAATAAATAAATAAGCTTAGGAATGAGCGACTTAAATCTTAGATTTTTAATAAAGTTAGTAGGATTTCAAATTTTCATAAAATTTAATTGAAAAATGATTATTAACTAAATTATTTTTTATTATAAATCATAAACAAACTCTTAATCACTATCAACTAAATTATTTCTTATTACAAATAAAATATATATTTTTTATTTTTTATTTTTGGTTGGTATATATGGTCTGGCTGAAAAAAAAAAAAAAATCCATATGTTCCCTTCTGGTTTACTCTCATATAAAATATAAATAATAAAATCTCAAACAAGTAAATAAGTTGTTTTATTGATTAACATCTAGGGCTAGGCTTTAGTAGGGAAAACGTATACATGGACCAACCAACAAGCACCCTTTTAAGTTTCAAGATTGCGTGTGTCGCTTCTTCCACCTATATATAGGTGGTGCTAAATTCCAAACCTTAATAATAACATTCAGGAGAATGGGCAACGCAGAGAATGTTATTGAAAATGGCGGAGACGCTGATGAGAATATCGCGGCGTGGCTTTGTGGAGTCCAAACAATTCGTATGAAGCATTTGCAGCTTCCCTCCATGGGTGAGTGAGAAACCCTGGTGATTTTATTTAAAACTGTCTTTTTCTTTTTTTAGTGTCAGGAGTCCCCTCTTTCTCTTTCTTCTCCTCTCTCCTTTATGCCACCCGTGCAGGCGGTAAGGTATGCCTTGTGAGCATGGGACATCACGAGATGACGGTACCACTTCCTCTAGCTGCTTGCAGGCATGATCCCCCCTTCATCTCATGGCAACTTGTGATATTTCATGTTGGATTTTTGAGCGAATTTTTCTATAATGTTTCTAATTATGTGGAATATGGTGGCAGGGAAGTGGATGTTATCTGTATTTTTCGATACAGGAACACTTTCCTTGGCCTCTGTGCATGGATTTTCTAAGTACCGGAAAGCTGGATGTGAAACCTCTGATCACTCATCGTTTCGGCTTCTCACAAGAACAAGTGGAGAAAGCATTTGAGACTAGTGCTCGTGGAGGAAACGCAATAAAGGTTATGTTTATGATTTGAGCGCTACAAAAGATTTTTCAAGACGTATTACATAGTAGTACCCCTAGTTTGTATCAGTTTGCAATAAATTTGTAGTGTTTACGCACATATTACCAATAAATTTGTAGTGTTTACGCACATATTACCGTAAATATATTTGGTGGTAGGTTATGCATAAGGGGTTGGATTTGAAATGTACTTGTAAAAAATGGTGAATCCATTGCAAAATTTTAACGAATCTCAATCAAATTTATGTAGGAGGACATGGTGAATTATCTTATTTTTTCAAAAAAAATATAAAAAAATGGGCTGATGGGCTGATGCAAAAAATGGTTCGACTTTGAACCAGCCATGGGCTGATGCAAAAAATGGTTCGACCTTGAACCAGGTGTAGAAAAAGGTTCGATCTCAAACCGGGTACAGAACATGGTATTGGTTGTGGAGCTTGATTCTCTCTAATTTGGAGGTCTTGTTTTCAGCCGCACTTGGACCCACTCCACAAAGGGGGTGTAGAGGGAGCAACGCCCCCTACTATGTTGTCAGGGGTCCAGGGGGGGCAACGCCCCCGAAGCCAAAAATAGATGTATTTTTCCCTTTGTAAAATAGGTTTTGATAATTCGGTTGGATGCAAAATAGGGTCCGGATATCGGCTTTGTGCATAACAGGGTTCAGTAATCCGTTCGGATGCAAAACAAGTTTCGGATATCATCCGGATGCAAAACAAAGTTCGGTAGTCCGTCCGGATGCAGAACAGGGTCCGGATATCGTTCGGATGCATAATAGTGTCCGATAGTCCATCCGGATGCAGAACAAGGTTCGAATATCGTTTGGATGCAAAACAAGGTCCAGTAGTCCATCCAGATGCAGAACAAGGTCTGGTAGTCCGTCTAGATGCAGAACAAAGTCCGGATATCGTCCGGATGTAGAACAGGGTCCGGTAGTCCGTCCGAATGCAAAACAAGGTCTGATCTAGTGCAAAAATAAGGTCCGGTCTTGTGCAAAAATAGGGTCCGATCTGGTGCAAAAATGGTTTCGATCTTGTTTGGTGCAGAAATGTGTCTGATCTAGTGCAAAATTAGATCGAGTTATATGTCTAATATAGAACTGGGTTTAAAAATGAAAAAGTATCTATGGGGTGTTAGTTATATATAGTGGTATACTTGGCTAATTGGGCGGGATAATTTAGAAATTTTAAAATTTTAGGGCGAAAATGGTCCTCTATTTATGTGGGATTGCTGACGAATTTTTAAAAATATTCATGATATTATTATCAATGCACGGTGAACCGACACCTAAAAATTTTTGTTTCGAAAATTTCCGGCTAAATCACCAACGTCCGAATCCCGAAATTCGCAAATTTGAATTTTGAAAATACCAATTTTCGTCCCCATGAAAACCTTGTTTGCTTTAAAAGGGCGATCTTACTACCACAATCTTTGTATGCTTTAACTTAAAGGTGAAACGAAAAATAAAATTCTAGAATTAACCACTAGAGCATTACACATAATAAGCAAAAAGCCATTAAATCTAGAAGCTATTACAGTCACTATGGCAATAATTTGTATATTATAGATACAAATAGCCAATAACCTCCGGGATACAAATTGTATTATAAATCAACAACCCTACCAGCCAGAGAAGTTAGCATGCCAACCCATCACGTATTATTTCGGGGAAGCTTCATTTGAAAAACTAGGAAAATGTACATAACTTTATGTTATCTTCTTGTATGATAAATCTTCAAGCATATTCATAAACATAGCTATTTTAAAAACAATTGGGTTATAACTTTGTAGTAGGTATGCTTGACTATTAAAATGAGAGGAGGGAGGGCAAAAGAAAAGTGTTGACAGGGAGGGAAAAAGAAAAGTATTAAGATTAGATTTTTTAATATTATAAATATGTTATTTTAAAAACATTAACGTTTATTTGTATTATAAAGACTTAATTAGAAAGTAAAAGGGTTAGAGAATAATTTATTTATGGTTTAATGGTTAGGATAATTTTATTTACAATTATGTTGTGTTTAGAAGCATATGTATATGTTAAATTTTTGGATAGATAAATGTTGAAGGGTTTATATAAGGTAATAAAAGCAAGGCATCTTATAGTGTGCATTGTCATTTGACACATCAAAAGATTATGCTAATCATCTTCAAGAATGTGCATTGTAATTGTATCGTTCCAAATTTTTTGCACCCTTACCTTCAGGCTAAAGGATCCGTGCCCGGAAGGGGGATGGGAAAAGGATGGGATGGTACCTCGGACTGAGAGGCCCTTTGAAGGTCCCGCCTCTCGGGGGAGGGGTATTAAGGTGATTTTTCGACGGATGGTGGGGTTCACCAAGAAACGTTTAGTGGCAGTTTCCACGCCTAGGTTGGGAATGTGTTTAATGTGTTCAATTTTATCTTTAAACATCCAAGTCCTAGGTTTGGCCAGATGAATCTAAGTGTTCTATTATGAAAATGCAAATTAAATAAATACAGAAAATAGATTTGGACAGAAAACAGAAAGAATAAGCTAGATTAAAGAACCATACCTGATCCGGATGTCTGATGAAGGTTCTAATTTTTGAAGCAATCCAGATTGTCTAGAATTTGACAGGATCGTCTGAGATCTGACGGGATCGTCTGAGATCTGACGAATTTGTCAGACGAATTCGTCAGAGACCTGCAAACAGAGAAATAGATACAAAATACCATAAATGCAACTATTCTAATAGAGAAAAATGGTGTAAAATGGCAACATAGATGCTAAGGTGATAATCACAAATAAAAATTCAAGTAGATTATGACATTCTAATGACAAATTATGACTTCATTGTGCACTTAAGCTATATGGGTGAACTCCAAGATGCAGAACAATAAGGAATAATAACAAATTTAACTAAATGCAGGATAAATCAACAAACAAAGTGAGAAAATGCAAACCCTGGGCACTGATTGCCCCCAATGTTGACTGCAGTCGAAATCGTCTCGGATTGGTACGAAATCGTCTTGAATTGAACAGGATCGTCTACGACGATCTGAGCTTGCTCCGACTGAAAAACAATGAAGTTCCTACAAACAAACTTGGAAAAATACAAATGCAAATGGTGGTTTAAGATAGTCTAAGGCATGTAGAATTCGTGTTACAGGGAATTTCAGCCAGGGGAATGCCAAGAGGGGGTCCTAAGGTTAAATAGGCTTAGGAGGGAGGTTAGGAGGTTGGAGATCATCCTAATTTGGAAGATCTCCAATGGGGAGGTCTCTAACGATGCAGACACGCTTCTGCCTAGATTAGAGACGTCATTGAAACAAAAGCTAACTATGCACAAATCAGTTTGGGACGAGATCGTCTGGACGTTCTTCTCCAGATGAAATCATTTGATCTGAGGCGATATCGTCTGATCGGCGACGATATCATCAAACGGACAAAACAAACTCTAAAAATGGCACGGAAAATGAGGAAACGGGCAGCAGGCGGTTTGGGAGCGATTTTGGGGTTAAAATTTGAATTTGAATTATTACTAATGTAATTTTAATTATTTGCTAAGGTTTATTGCGCCAATTTTAGGGTGCTACATTTTGCCCCCTCTTTAGCGAATTTTTCGAGGAAAATGTGTTAAAGATGAGTTCTTCTCGATCTACGAGAAAACAAAAATTTATTCCCATTTTTAGGCGACGATTCTTGGTCGAATCGTACGACAGCTTACTATGATGCCCCCTCCGTGTTTTTACCCAAATCGAACGTTTGAGGTAAAAACGCGAAAAAGCCAAAATTAAATTTGTTGCTAATTATTTTTGAATAAAATTAAGAAAAATAGGGAAAAACCCTAATTCATTTTTACCAGTTCATTTTTTTTATTTTCTGGTTTGTGGAGCTCTATAGACAAGATGGTCGAGACAGCGCACAGATCGACAGAGGTCCGGTGCAGGCTACGGGTAAGGGTCTAAACTTAGTTTAGAAGGCTTGAATTTTGAATTTCATGCTTTTTAGATTAAATTTTGATAATTTTTTAGCATCGCGGCCATTTTTGGGCCGTCGACGTCGTCGAGACGAAATCGTCTCGATTTCGTCGAAATCGTCTCGATATCGCCGATTTCGTCTAGGGGCGAAATCGGTGAAATGGGGACGATTTCATCAAAAAGGGGACGATTTCGGCTGGCAAAATCGAAGATGAATTTGCTCAAATTTGGGACGATATCGTCCAATAGTGGACGATATCATCATTTATGAAATTGAACTTTGTTTTACTTGCATTTTTAATCATTGTTTTATTAATGATTTTTATTGTTTTGTTGTTTATGTTGCAGAGAGGATTACTAAAGAGCAGAGAATGGAAATACGACGGGTTGAGGGATGACTTGGCCGCTCTATCTCAGGTAGAGTGAGATCAGCTGGCTTAGGTTGGCTTGCAACATGTGGCAGAGATGCCATAGGTTTCTATAGATATGGGGCTATTGATAGCCCTAGCAGAGAGGTGGTATCCGGGTTCTTCCTGTTTTCGGTTACCGACAGGGGAGATGACTCCCACACTGGAGGATGTATGGAGGATTTTGAGGATCCCCATACAAGGACGACTAATCACTCCCACGGCCAATCAGGGCCACACGATGATGCGACTATGCGGAGATCCGAGCTTCGCCCTGGAGAAGGGCGGAGTGAACATCGAATCTCTATGGCAGATGCCTGGGGCATCTAGACTGACATAGGTTTTGGTTGGGGTTGTAGGTGGTCTACTGCTATGCCATCAGAGTGGATGCAGAGTACCATGGCTACTGACAGATGTGGTCTACGACATGAGAGACCACGGATACAGGTTTGCTTGGGGGAGCTTTGTACTATGCCGACTGTATAGGATCCTGCATGGGGTCGTATACAAGGGCGGTCGATGTCTGGTTATGACATCTCTACTACAGGTTTGGTGCTGGGAGCACATCATGGTGCGAAGGCCGGTAGGGCTCCCACTGACAAGGATTGATGGGGAGAGGCCCCGAGCTTTCTACTGGTGGCTCCGGAGAGGGTCACAGCGATGGATAGATCTGCCAATGTCCCAGAGACTACTTGACGACCTTGTCTCCAACCAGATCACCTAGAGGCCTTGGAGAGATCATCCAGGGTGGGCCGAGGACGGACAAGAGCTGGCTCGCGTCAGGCAAGTCTGTTGGCTGAGGATGGAGAGGGGAGAGGTGGAGCTCCATCGCTATGACCGATTTTTGAGGCAGTTTGGTCTATAGCAGGGGATCCCATCCCTTAGAGACTATGAGTTTTCTCGGACTGTCTGGGATAACACTATAGTTAGCGGGGCTCCAGATATGCAGCGCTTCTGGGGTCCGAACACAGATGATGCCCCCATTCAGCCAATGGATGGGGACGACGTAGGGGTAGCTGACGGCTACGATGCCTGGTACACAGGCATCCACCCTCCTCGGATGACGAGGGCTCAGGGTCCGATTCACATAGTTGTGCGTCGGATGGGGAGGTGGCACCAGGAGGCCATTGAGGCGACACAGGGTCACGGTGGGAGAGAGCAGAGGAGACCACAGGCTCAGTAGAGGCCGCGGTAGCGGGAGAGGAGGGAGGAGAGACCCCCTTCTCCATGGAGAGAGAGACCACCATCGCCCGATAAGGGCAAGGGTGTGGACACAGGAGAGAGTAGTGAGATGGCTACTCTCCAGGGGAGACTATCCGTCTCCAGGCAGAGGTGCAGACTCTATAGGATGAGGCTACACGACATCGAGAGGAGGCCACACAGCTCAGAGATGAGGTAGCATGCCTCAGAGCATGGAGCGGAGGGGCGAGCACTCGGGATCTAGCACGGGCTATTGCCCAGGTCACATTCTATCAGACACTATACCACCATATGGTGCCAGAGGGGTAGAGGTTATCGCTGTCGGCCCATATTGCGGAGCCTGTCGGGATGAGGTCATCGAGGACATCATCACGATCAGAGTCCAGGACTCATAGCACCACACGGACTATGATGGGGCCACCTCGTCCACCTCAGGGTGGGGGAGGAGATGAGGCTGAGAGCTCGAGGGGTTCTCGAGGCTAGCTGCTACAGATTGCACTGCATAGATTGATTATAGTGCTTATTATTATTTTTGATAGGGGATTGAGTATGCCTAGGTATAGATTGTGGCATACCAATCTAGTTTTGAGATGATGTACATATACTATTGAGATATATATAGATGAGATATTTTTTGATCATATGACTTGTCTTATGTATTTGTATGATGCTTTAATGTTTTGATTGATTGGATGATTCATGTAATTATGCCATTTGGAAATATGATGGTTTGAATGTCATGCTTTTTTTTTTAATTTAAATGAAATAATCTGATGTAAACAAGTTGGTTGTTTGTGATGTGATAATTTGATAAAAATAAAAGGGACTTTTAACAATAATTTCAAAGGACATTGTCGCTATTATAGACCATTTCATGGAGTCGCCGCTCACTCGGTCATCAAGCTAATCCTAGTATAGAAATATTGCTAAAAGTAAAAGAGTGCTTAAGAGACTGTCTTAAGGCTTTGTTGTGATGATGCAAATGATGATGATGATGATGATTTGTTTTTCAGATTTCCATGAAAATATTATGCATGAAATATTTTAAAATGACTTTTGCTAGGCATAAATTCCTAAGTGTGATAAAATTTTTGGATAATTCCCTAGGAATTATACCATCATTGCAAAATTGAAGTTTGACATAATGACATGAAATAGAATAGGTGTTTGTTTGTTTTAAAGCATAATTGTGTAACATAATGATTTAAGTCATATGTTTTTATGATTTTAAATAAATGGGAAAATAAAATTGGTACAATGGTTTGCGCTAGGCATAGAATATTTAGGTATAAACTTATACCATCATCGCGAAATCCAAAGAAGAAAATAATAGTTTTATTGCATGGTTGATTTGTAATTTTGGTCTTCATAAAATATGAAGACGAGGACTTGCACTAGGCATAAAATTCCAATTTTAGTTTTGGAACTATACCATCGTCGCGAAAGTCAAAAGTTATATATAAATGTAACTTTATTGCATGTTTTGAAAATGATTTTGATTTTTGATAATGCATGTAGTTGTCTTTATACTAAACAACTGTTCTTCAAAGAAGAAAATGAATTTATCCCAAACAATTTGCAAAAATATTTCAAAGTATCTTAAAGACAAAAGTTAGATTTAGAAGGAATCCCATGTGCGTATGTGAGTTCATTACCAATCTTGATTTATCATAATGATACACAAAATCTCTCAAATACAAATGTGTGTGCAATTGCATTGTTCATTTACCAAGTTGTGAGCAAGATAATTTGATACAAGTGATTTGAATGAACCAAATAAGTGTTCATTAACCATGATTTAGATGCATATAACCATACCAAACTACTATGTAGGTCGGGTTATCAAGAGCTAGCTAATCCATAAGCAGACATAGGTCTATACAAAAGAAGGTCGCTAATGTGACAGACATATCACCATGCTAGGGATTACCCAAGGCCAAGCGGGTTGGGCACAAACCACCTGTTATGGGGCTTACCTCACAGTTTTCGAATAATTGAGAATTCCATGGATTCAAGCTCATCAACCCTTCTTTTCTTTTCAAGGGGTAGGGAAAGGGATTTTATTGCTTTTGCTTTTGCCTTTTTTTTTTTTTTCTTTGCTTTTGCTTTTTTTTTTTTTGTATTTTTGTATTGTGACTTGATATTTGAGATAATGCTGAAATAACCTTTTTCTTTTTCTCTTTTTCTTTTGAACTTTTCTTTTCTTTCTATGCTAGGGATACTTGCTCGGATTAGCTGTAGAGCAAGGGATTTTTATTCCGGGTAGGGGTGAGCTTGTCCTTTTGCCAATTCTCAAAGATTCTAGACCATGTGCATGATAGGATAGCAGGGGAAACTTTTCGCTCAAGAACCATTTCTACTATGTAACATAGCATGGAAATTACAAATGTAATCATTTTATTGTGAAAAGATATGCTTGGTTTAAGTAAATAACAACATCAATTCTCTGTGCTCAAACTTTATTTAATTGAATTTTGTGTACTTTGATATAAGAGAGATTAGTAATCATGCCAGATAAAATCAAGATATTTATTTTTTTGTGTTTGTGATAGTGGGGGATTCCAAATAAATGCTAATTTATCCAAAATAACTTGAAAATATAACTGCAATACTTGAAGAAGAAATATATACAACAAATATTTGTGAAGAGTTTGATAATTTTGACTCTAAAATGAGACAACATGCAAAATATGTACAAATGATGAAATGACCAAATTTTATGCGTAATATCGCTTAAGATGCATAATATTCATAGGTTCTTTTAAATCTTTACCATCTAAGGTAGCTAATTTGTATGCTCCTGATTCAAATTTAGTAGTGATAATATATGGTCCAAGCCAGTTGGGCTCAAATTTACCTTTAAGGTCTTTAGTTGCATTAGTATTTTTTTTATTTTCTTTTAAAACAAGGTCGCCGACCTCAAAGGATCGATGACGAACTTTCTTGGCATATGATCTTTTAAGCTTGTTTTGGTAGGCACGAAGGTGCTCTAAAGCATTGATGCACTTTTCATCTAGAAGTTCCAGCTGACTGAGTCTGCCAGCTCGATATTCATCTCCTACTTCGGTATCTTGAAGTAGTAGAGCCAAAGAAGGAACTTCTAATTCAAAGGGAAAAACGGCTTCAGCGCCATAAACCAAGACAAAAGGTGAAGTTCCAGTGGGAGTTCGAACACTAGTTCGATAGGCCCACAAAGCTGGATATAATTGAATATGCCAGTCGCGGCCAGTTTTATTGACCATTCTTTTGAGAATTTTGATTAAGGTTTTGTTAGATGCTTCTGCTTGACCATTACCCTGAGGATAATAGGGAGTGGACCAGCGATGTTGAATCTTATATTTTTGGCATAATTTTTTAACATCTTTATTTTTGAAACAAGTTCCATTGTCTGAGATGAGATTTGCAGGAATTCCAAACCTACAAATGATTTGATTAAAAATAAATTTAGAGACTTGAGTTCCAGTGCAGGAAGCTAAAGGCATAGCTTCAACCCACTTCGTGAAATACTCGATGGCGGTTATGATGAATTTGTGTCCATCAGATGACACAGGATTAATTTTGCCAATAATGTCTAAGCCCCATTTTGAAAAGGGCCAAGGAGATGAAATAGCCTGTAGCTCTTGTGCAGGTGCATGGACAAGGTCAGCATGTTTCTGGCACTTGTCGCAATGGCGCACATAATCATGTGCATCCTTTTCCATGGTAGGCCAAAAGTAGCCTATCCTAAGGAGCTTTTTAGCAATGACACTACCATTGAAGTGTCCTCCACAAGATCCATCGTGGGCTTCACTTAAAGCTGATTTGGATTCTTCTAGATTCAAACATCTCAATAGGATACCTTCAAAATATCTCCTATATAAAGTATTGCCAATTATTACAAATCGACTTGCTCGTCGACGTAATAACCGATGCTGGTTTCTATTAGAATTGGCAGGGAAAGTCCCATTTTGGAGAAAATCAATTATATCCGTATACCAAGGTTCAGGAGTAGTTTCATTGATTAGAAACACATCCAAAGGTTCTAAACATGACTTATTTGAAGCGGGTTCCTGGAGTCGACGAATAATGATGGTGGCATATTCGTCATCTAACTCCAAGGGCAAAAGAGATGCAACTACGGCCATAGCATCAGCTGCACGATTGCTAGTTCGCGAAATAGCTTCCAAAGTAACTTTATCAAATAAGGATAACAATTGCAAAACATATGCTTTATATGGGCGCAATTTATCATCTCTGGTCTGATAAACTTCATTAATTTGGTTTATGACAAGCTGAGAATCACCAAAAACTAGCAGATGTTTGATTTTTAATGCCAAGGCAGCTCGTAATCCAAGGATTAGAGCCTCATATTCGACAGTATTATTGGTGCAAGCAAATGTTAATTTAAAGGACAAAGGTATAAGATGTTTTTGTGGGGATATTAAAATAATACCCGCACTAGCCCCACTCATGCATCGGGCTCCATCAAAGTATAAGGACCATTGTTCAATATGGTTCGCCTCTAATTGAAGGCATTCATCAAGAAACTCAATGATGAGGGGATGGGTAGACTCTAAGGGTGCAAGCAACTAATTGATCTGCTATGATTTGACCCTTAACAGACTTCTGTCCTATGAACATGAGTTCAAACTCGCTTAGAGCAAGAACCCACTTTGTTGTGCGACCCGATAAATAAGGTCGACTCATGAGATACCTCAAGGGATCATATTTAGCAATGACATACGTTTTTTGACTGAGCATATAATGACATAATTTTTGCGTAGAAAATATGACTGCTAGACATAATTTCTCTAATGTTGTATAACGGGTTTCATAACTAATGAGGGTTCGGCTAATGTAATAATTAGCACGTTCTTTCTTCTCATCATCAAGTTGAGCTAACATAGCTCCTAAAGCGAAATCTGAAGCTGAAATATATAGGAGAAATGGGCGATTAGGTCTAGGTGGTGAAAGCATAGGTGGGTTAAGGAGGTATTGTTTGAGAAGTTCAAAAGCTTCTGTACATTCGTCGTCCTAGTTAAAAGGGACATCCTTCTTAAGGAGCTTAAGAAAGGGAGTGGTTTTGTCCGCCAACTTATCGATGAAGCGACGGATGGCTTGAAGCTTACCTTGTAAACTTCGTAACTCTGATATATTGGTAGGTGCGGGCATATCAGTGATAGCCGCAATTTTGAGAGGGTCGATTTCGATACCACGTAAAGAAACTAAAACCCCTAATAGTTTATCGGACTTAACTCCGAATATGCATTTGGTTGGATTTAATCGAATAAGGTATTCTCTTAACCGATTAAATACTTTTCTCAAATCATCTAAATGATCATCTTCTTTAATAGAGCGAGCTATAATATCATCTACATAATCATGTAGGATATCATGCATCATATCATGAAAGATATAAGTCATAGCTCATTGATATGTTGCGCCGGCATTCTTTAAACCAAATGGCATCACTTTCCAACAAAAGGTACCCCAAGGGGTAATAAAGGCTATTTTAGCCTGATCTTCAGGAGCTATCCTGATCTGATTGTAGCCGAAGAATCCATCCATTAGGGACATCATTCCACTCCCAATAGTAAAGTCAATGATTTGATCCATGTTTGGAAGAGGAAAATCATCTTTAGGGCATGCAACGTTAATATCTCTAAAGTCCGTGCAAACCCTAACTTTGGTAGCTTCTTTCTTGGTGACTGGAACTACATTCGAGATCCATTCAGCATAATCAATAGCTTGTATGAAAATAACATTCAGGAGTTTTTCTAACTCCCCTTTGACTAGCAGGGCCACTTTGGGATGCATTTTTCTAAGTTTTTGTTTAACAGGTTTAGCATCCGGATGGACTACTAGATGATGCATGACTACATAAGGGTCCAGACCTGGCATATCTTCATATGTCCAAGCGAAGACATCTTCATATTCTTTAAGGAATGCAATGTATTCATCTTGTTTTTCTTGACTTAATGCTGATCCAATATTGATTATGTGAGGATTATCCTCAGTTCCAATGTTAACTTTAATGACGTTTTCTACTTCCATGTGTAGATCTCTTTCAAAATTAGGTGGGGCGGGTGAAACGCCCAATTCTTGTAATTCTTTTAAAGTTAAGTTGGATAATTTGTCTTGATGAGTGGTGGCCTCAAGTTGGGCTATAGTTGGTATAGAACCATCAAAATAAAAACCATTGTGTAACAACTCTTCAACGGAGACATCATGGAAAATATCTCCTTCCAACTCCTCATCGGATTCAACAATCAATTCAGGGTAAGCTATGGATAGCATATTACATGTAAATGGCTGATTCGTTGGACACAAAGAATCTTGTTTATCTAGATAATCTTGATAACATATGAGTTGATCATCATCTTCAAAAGGGAAGGGTTGACCCTTACTAGGAAATAGGCCCACACCACATCGGGCGGGCCATGGTTCTACCTCGATTGGTTCTTTCATGCCATTTTGGAAAGGTCCCAAGCCTTTCCCTTTATATCCCATTTTAAGCATTATGGGTTTAGCTTTAATATATTCATTAGTAAAATAACATCGTGCATATCCCTCATGATGAGTTTTGATATTCCCGGGTATTCTTCCCCAATCATATCCTTTATAAATAAAAGCACAACTCCCGACTTGGTAAGTACTTCCCATAGGTTGTGGGAGGCCCAAAGTACGAGGAGATGGTGGCAAGTTATTTAAAAGAATTGAATCTTGCATAAAAGCATTTGTTTTTTCTGATATTAAGATTGTGGATAAATCCGGTAAAAGTTCATCAGAAAGAGCATAAGATGTAGAAGGATCATTCCCTATATCTTTAGATGTGGAAGGTATGATAGATGTTGATAATGTGGAAGTGTTAATGAATGGGTCTATAGGTTTTGAAATGATAGGGATGGAACATGAAGAATTGGTTGTGGATTTAAGATCTTTTTGAGGTTCTAGTGTGGTTTGTTCAGAAGATGGTTGAGTTAAATGTATAGGTGTAGTTGATGGAGTAGATGATGTTATGTGTGTGTTTTTCACACATTTAGATGAAAAATAAGAATTAGGATGTGTGGATGACAGAGCGGGGCAAAATTGCACTCCAACAGGTTCTGCCAAAGCACACATATCAAAGGGTCTAGGGTCACCATGGATAGTGACCAACTGATTTTTAAATTCAAATTTAACACATTGGTGTAAAGTGGAGGGAACCGCTCGCATCGCATTGATCCAAGGGCGACCCAAAAGTATATTGTATGATGCAGGGCAATGTACAATAAACACGGTTGTATCTAGGGTTCGAGGACCAACTTGCAAGGGTATAGTAATGACTCCACACGTTTCTTGTGTCTCGTCATTGAAAGCTTTGATAATCATGTCAGTTTTCTTCATTTCATCACTTCTAAAGCCAAACCGTTGGTAGAAGTCAAAAGTGCAAATGTTTAGAGATGAACCATTATCAATCAGGACTCTTTTAACAACTACATCTCCAATTAGAGCAGTAATATATAAGGGATTATCCTTATGTAAACTGTGTTGTGGGATATCTTTATCCCGAAAGTCAATACAATCGACTTCTCGAGTGATGATAGTATTGGACATGGCTTCAGGTTGAATATTTTGAGGTACCATCATTTGGCTTAATGTAAGCATTAACTCATCCCTATGGGTGGGAGAAGATCTTAACAAATCCAACAGGGAAATTCTGGCTGTAGTGTTGGATAATTGTTCATTAATATTGTAAGGAGGCTTAAGTTGAACATTAGACATATGATTCCCTTTATTGGGATTTTTCAAAATAAATGGAGTTGATCCATCATTCTGAGTTTGATCTTGTTGAGAGTTTTGAGCCTGTTGTCTGGTAACAACTCCGATGGTACCTACAATGTTATATTGAAGACGCTGAACTGGTCTCGGTTGAGCGTTTATGGCTTGTTCATTAGGAAGGAATTGATTAGAAGAGGGTCGAGTAGTAACTCTTCTAGGAAATGGTTCTTCTGGAACCATAGCATCTGTGATAGGTTGAATAGGATCTGATTCATTTTTAGAGCTATTCGATTGGTTTGAGGTGATGTCTACTTCACTTTCAGTATCTGATTCTACATCACTAGGATCGGGAGTTTGAAAATTATGTAGGGGCCTGGTCGTGACCAAGGATAAAGTTGTGTCAAATATTTGAGGATCCTGAACAGGTAATTGTCCGCTAATAGTCCCTACATATCGGGTAGGAGGGGGAACATTATGATGTTCGATTTGATTGGCCACTTCTTTACCATGGTTTGGTAAAGGATGTTGAAATATATCCAATGATTGATTAGCATTCTGATTTTGATTTTGGGGAATGGTCTTTTGAGCGTTATTAGGAGCATTTTGTTTAGGTTGGAAAGGTTGCACCTCCATTTCATTATTATCAATCAAGTCTTGTATTTTATGTTTCAATATTTTGCAAGAATTTGTAGCATGTCCAGGTCCTCTATGAAAGTCACAGTGTAGATCGGCTTTGTATCCGGGTATAGTTGG
This sequence comes from Wollemia nobilis, assembly GCA_028583015.1. Taxonomy (NCBI): domain Eukaryota; kingdom Viridiplantae; phylum Streptophyta; class Pinopsida; order Araucariales; family Araucariaceae; genus Wollemia; species Wollemia nobilis. The sequence continues at coordinate 6,926,264 of JAQPPZ010016467.1, read as the reverse complement.
ATCAGGTTCCCGGATAGCTGGTAATTGAATCAAGCCTCGTGCTAATAATTGAGGTAGAATGGTTGATAAAGGTTGATTTAATCTAGTAAATTCTCGAGGAGGTTTATCAGGGGGTTTTAATATAAATTTTTCTGTTGTCTTCGTTGTATTGATATTAGCAACGTTTCTGCTATCAGTGACTCCGTCACCTACAACTTGTTTGTTTTTATACTGATTTCTGGATGTTTTCTCATCATCTTTCTTTTTGAGGTGACCTCTCCTAATGAGAGCATCTTCTACCCTTCGAGCTAAGTCTATAGCTTGATCGAAGGTAGTTAAGGTGGCAGTTGATAACTCATAAGATATTTGTTCTTGTAAATTATTAATAAAAATGTCCAACATTTCCCTATAAGGTAGCACAAAGTGCAGTTTTCCTGTCAACTGCCTCCATCTAGCTAAGAAATCAGCAAAACATTCATCTTTGTCTTGTTTTAAGTTGTACAAATCTTTAATGGTGACATGCCTCTCGATGTAGGCACTAAATTGATGGACAAACGATTCAACTGTTTCTTCAAAATTTCTCAAAGAATGAGTGGGCAATTGATAGTACCACTCTAATGCCATTCCTCCTAAACTTTTCGGGAACATTTTTAGTAATAGCAAGTCATCATGTGATATATCATGACATGCTATCCTAAACATACGAAGATGCTCTATGGGATCTTCAGTTCCTTTATATATAGGCAGGACGGGCATGGGAAAGTGTTTAGGGTATGGTTGTGCTACAACTATGGGATCCAGAGGTTGACTACATATCTCTCGATAATTGTACGAGGGACGGTAGGGATCTATCTGGTCCATGCACGAAGCTAACTGTTTCACCATGGCTTCCAGATTACTGGTTTGCCCACCATATTGGTTCGGTAGGGCATTAATATGGGATTTGTGAGCATATGATGGAGGGACATGGAGATTAGATGCTATATTGCTATTGCATAAATTGTTGGTAGGAAGGGTGTTATGAAGAAATTTTGAAGTTGTATTATGTTGTATCCCAGATTGTTGAAAATTGGTGTTTGGCTTCATTTTAGGTTTTTGTTGATTTGAAGCATATTGATCAATAGTTTGGCAAAGTAAAGTAGTGAAGGAAGTTTTCTTTTGTGTGGGAATGATTTTAGGCTCAATAACAGGTTCCTTAGGGGGTTGGGTAACCTGTTGTTTTGGCATGTTCTGAATCATAGTGACCATATCTCTATTGGATGGTCCAGCTTTATCACTTTCTTGATCAACAAAGGACAAGGGATTAGTGTGTATGTTAAACATATCTTCCATAGCTGCTTGAGTGTCACTAATTTGTCCTTTATCAATATGAACTGCCATATTAAGAGCACCAATGTTATTATTGAAAAATTTCCAGAAATGATCTAAGTTATCAAAAGCAATAGTTCCATCTGGAGCTATTCTAGGGGACGAGGATCCTTCCTCTTTAAGATTGTCTTCTTGTTCATTGTCTTCACCCAGGTCATCTTCTGGCTGTTCTAGAGTTTCTCCTTCCGGAATTGGATCCTCAGGAAGGACATTTGGGTTTGTAGTTTTGCCTCCCAACCAATCTTCTTCTTCTTGTTCAGTTTGTTTACCATTTCTAAGTTTAGGCATTGTGCTTAATTTTAAATTTCAGCAAATATATATATACTTGTATATATATATATGCAACAAGGTATATATTTTAATTATATACCTACTATAGTATTTAAAATAAAATGTTTTGGGTTTTTGTTATGTTTTCTATTTTTCTTGTTTTTTCTATTTTTTGTTTTTGTAACAATATTATAAAGATAACAAACAACACAATAAATGCAAGAAATAATAATGAAAGCAATGATCTAGTTTTCTATAAATAATTTATAAATGTCATTAATGGGCTCAAGTTCTTCAGGAGTCATGAAGTGTTCTTCTTCAAATTGGAAATTTTCTTTCAAGAATTTAATGAAATGTGCTATAGCAATACCGTGTATTTCAGATTCTGGTTGATAATAATAATTCTCACGACAATATTCACGATACAACATAGCTCTAGGAGTTCTATTCCATATTTTTCTAATCATAAGATCAGTTTCTTGGGATTCTATATGAACTAGAAATTGGCGTACCACAACTGCGTTCTTGAGGTATTCCTCGAAGGTGAAAAATTTTGAAGACACAAGAGCTCTCCTATAAGCTAACCACCTATGGCAGGCTCTCTGAAGTTCATGATAAAAAATGAGTTGATGAGGATCCAGGATCCTATCTAGGGCAAACCTCTTGATTTGTCTAAGTTCGGTTGATCTAGATGAAATGACACCTAGCCTCCTATCAAGTTCTTTCCACAGAAGTTGGTTTCTATCTCTTTCAGGCACACTAAGCACAAAATTAACTTCTATGGCTGCTAATTGGTTTTCAACATTTATAGTAACTGCTAATATTTTCTTAGGAGCTACCATCTAGACATGATATGCAACTTAGTATTTTTCTAATGATTTTAAATGCATCTATGTTTTTGTTTTTATTTTGTTTTTGTTTTCAAAAGGTTTTAGTTTCACGTCGGGTTCACCAAAATGTATCGTTCCAAATTTTTCGCACCCTTACCTTCAAGCTAAAGGATCCACGCCCGAAAGGGGGATGGGAAAAGGATGGGATGGTACCTCGGACTGAGAGGCCCTTTGAAGGTCCCGCCTCTCGAGGGAGGGGTATTAAGGTGATTTTTCGACGGATGGTGGGGTTCACCAGGAAACGTTTAGTGGCAGTTTCCACGCCTAGGTTGGGAATGTGTTTAATGTGTTCAGTTTTATCTTTAAACATCCAAGTCCTAGGTTTGGCCAGATGAATCTAAGTGTTCTATTATGAAAATGCAAATTAAATAAATACAAAAAATAGATTTGGATAGAAAATAGAAAGAATAAGCTAGATTAAAGAACCATACCTGATCCGGATGTCTGATGAAGGTTCTGATTTTTGAAGCAGTCCAGATCGTCTGGAATTTGACAGGATCGTCTGAGATCTGACGAGATCATCTGAGATCTGACGAATTCGTCAGAGACCTGCAAACAGAGAAATAGATACAAAATACCAGAAATGCAACTATTCTAACAGAGAAAAATGGTGTAAAATGGCAACATAGATGCTAAGGTGATAATCACAAATAAAAATTCAAGTAGATTATGACGTTCTAATGACAAATTATGACTTCATTGTGCACTTAAGCTATATGGGTGAACTCCAAGATGCAGAACAATAAGGAATAATAACAAATTTAACTAAATGCAGGATAAATCAACAAACAAAGTGAGAAAACACAAACCCTGGGCACTGATTGCCCCCAATGTTGACTGCAGTCAAAATCGTCTCGGATTGGTATGAAATCATCTCGAATTGAACAGGATCGTCTACGACGATCTGAGCTTGCTCCGGCTGAAAAACAATGAAGTTCCTGCAAACAAACTTGGAAAAATACAAATGCAAATGGTGGTTTAAGATAGTCTAAGGCATGTAGAATTCGTGTTACAGGGAATTTCAGCCAGGGGGAATGCCAAGAGGGGGTCCTAAGGTTAAATAGGCTTAGGAGGGAGGTTAGGAGGTTGGAGATCATCCTAATTTGGAATATCTCCAACGAGGGAGGTATCTAACGGCGTAGACACGCTTCTGCCCGGATTAGAGACGTCGTTGATGAAGAAAACAAGCTTATACTGAGAGGGGGGGGATGAACAGTATAAGACCACTTTTTACTTTTCCTTTATACTTCAAAATAGTAAAGCAACATATCCAAAGCAATATCAAAACATTGCACAAGATCATCCACAAAGTGACACAAAAATTTCAATGTGGTTCATCCACAAAACTTTTCTCTAAAAGTTATCTCAAAGTTCTTTGGGAAACCTTCCCAATTACAATGTTTATGAGCCTCGACTCAAAGGAGATACCTTCCCCAATCCTGAATTTATGAGCCTTTGCTCAAAGGAGATACCTTCCCCTACCTCTGCTCTGGTTGGCGATCCTCTAGAAGACCTCTGCCTTCGTTGCCCTTATAAAATGGAACTCTATCCACAGAAGACACCTGTCTTCCCTGCTCTGGCTGGAGACCTTTGTCCTCAACTCTATCACCTCAAAGCTGGTCCTCGAATTTGCACTAAACACAGTCCTTCGGTCTAGCACAAATGTCCTCTTCCTCTGTCTTTGATCTACACCAAACACAGTCCTTCGATCAGGCACAAATCTATCCTCGGGTTCTACTCATAGAACCAATGCACCTCTATCCTCAAGTTCTCTGATAGAACTATCAAACTCAGCTTCACAAGTCCTCTGCTAGGACCTGTCCAAATCTGCTCACAAGTCCTCAACAGAACCTGTCCACAACCTGCTCTAAAGTTCATCAAGAAAACTTGCTTTGCATGAACCCACAAAGAGAATTGTTAGAGACCCAATGTGATTCATCAACCTCATAGAAGCATAAAGAGAATTGTTAGAGACTCGATATGTTCTATACTTAACTCCCAATATCAATCTCAAAAGAATAAGATAGATGTAGTATGCTTTTCTCAAGAACATGAAACACAACCCAACAATTGCCAACCATGCAATATCTCATATAACAATGAAACTCATGTTCTTTCCAACAACCAATATATTTTCTCAACCAATTAGGGCTTCAACAACAATGCTCAAAGACAAGGTTTAACCAACATCATTCAATTCAACATTAACCTTGAAGCATTCAACCAATCATCACAAGAAAAGGAAACAAGTAGAAATCCTTTTCCCTCCAAAGATATTTGAACAAAACATCCACCCACACAATATCACCAAATGCAAAGAATAACTTGTTCAAATAAACTTAATGGAGTAAGCCCAATATCATGAATCAAGTAAAGCACTAACTTCATCAACACAACCACTATGGAAGCAACTCATCCATCAATATCAAAATAGCCAACTAAGGGTTTCACCATCTCAATGCAAGTAACAAGACTTACAAACATAAACCCTAGTGCACAATGCTTCCACTACCTCAAACCAGAATTATGCATTCACCAAAACTCTCATCAATGATAACAATGCATAATTAGTCTTCAACAAACCAGAAACTAGGACTTATTCCCAACCAAAGGAAACCTAGTAGAATCCCTTTTCACTCCAAGCTTATTTCAGAAAAACATACACCAATCATACTCATAAGAAGAATGTGCCCATACCTTATTGAAGTGAAGGAACCCCTTTGGAAATCTGCCACAATCACAAATTTATTTTGCCAATCTTCACAAGGGTTAGTAGATCACTACATAATCAACATTAATCCACTTTTCAATAATCATCACCAAGGTCTTTAATTGCACAACTTCCTTATCTCTCCTAAAACCACTTGTACCATAAAATAAAATAAATCACAACATTGCATAACCTTATAACTCCCAAAACCACTTATACCATAAAAGTAAAATAAATCACAACATTCAACCTTTCTTCACTTAGGTTGACTTTCCTCTAAAAACACAACTTACAAAATATCAAACCATTACATACCTCGCAATATGGAAGCTTTCAATAAAAATAATCACCTTTCTGTCACCACCGAGATTTGACCCCGTGCTTCATGCTACGCTGCACCCTAGCATAAGTGAAGCAACGATGTGTGTTGACTGCCACCATGGAAACAAGCATGACCGACTTCCTTATTATTTTTCATCGACGATCAATCACAAAAAAAACTTTAAGTCTCTATTGCCGCCAGGTTTCGATCTCGAAACCTTTCTGTTCAAACTGCCTTCTCTTGAACGCACAACCAACTCATCTACCTCGAAGGATAAAATCAGCAGGGGCTTACCACATATTCATATCTTATGGCACGTGCTTCGAAATCCCTTTTAGACTTGTTTTCGATAAGCGTGCAGCCACCATGAAATTATTCAAACAAGCTCTCGTTTTATATGAGTTTCATTTCCCGCATTGCAGGGCATATGTATCACAAGCTCAAATCATTAATTAATCTCGAAGCATGTCTTTTTCTCTCTCCACGTTACATCTCGTAGGGTATCCGAATATTTTGCACATTATATAATATATATACCCCTTTTAATCGTTACACACACCATCCCTTCACTGGCGCAGGAGCTTCATGCCGAAATCAAAAAATACAGAGAGTAAATATCGAACTCCTTGTGGTTTTCGAATGCGTGGGCCCTCAACAAAATATGCTCTCCTTCGCAGGCGCAGACGATGCACGGAAATTGATATCGATCCATACACTTTTTAATGAATTCCATTTCCACCTTTTATATGCACTAAGATGCATTGATTAACACGTTGGCACTTTTAATTTAATTTAATATTTTAATTTAAATTTTAAATAAATAAAATTTAAACTAAATATTTAAAATTAAATATCATCACCGGGGCACATTTTTCAACGAAACGAAAAGCCAACTTGGGTTTTAAGAAAAACCCATTTCAAATCTGTTGTCCATGGTTTTAAATAAAACCTTTTATTTTGTCTGCCTTGGTTTTCACAAAAACCCTTCCACTTCTTGACATCAATGACAACACCAACACTTGAGCAAAGGCAATGTACCCAAAATTTCTAATAGTTGAAACAGAAGCTAACTATGCACAAATCAGTTTGGGACGAGATCGTCTGGACGTTCTTCTCTAGAAGAAATCATCCGATCTGAGGTGATATCGTCTGATCGACGACAATATCGTCAAACGGACAAAACAAACTCTAAAATTGGCATAGAAAACGAGGAAAAGGGCAGTAGGCGGTTTGGGAGCGGTTTTGGGGTTAAAATTTGAATTTGAATTATTACTAATGTAATTTTGATTATTGCTAAGTTTTACTGCGCCAATTTTAGGGTGCTACATTTTTCCCCCTCTTTAGAAAATTTTCTGAGGAAAATGCATTAAAGATGAGTTCTTCTTGATCTACGAGAAAGCAAAAATTTATTCCCATTTTTAGGCGACGATTCTTGGTCGAATCGTACGACAGCTTACTATGATTCACGTCGGGTTCACCAAAATGTATCGTTCCAAATTTTTCGCACCCTTACCTTCAGGCTAAAGGATCCGCACCCGGAAGGGGGATGGGAAAAGGATGGGATGGTACCTCGGACTGAGAGGCCCTTTGAAGGTCCCGCCTCTCGAGGGAGGGGTATTAAGGTGATTTTTCGATGGATGGTGGGGTTCACCAGGAAATGTTTAGTGGCAGTTTCCACGCCTAGGTTGGGAATGTGTTTAATGTGTTTAGTTTTATCTTTAAACATCCAAGTCCTAGGTTTGGCCAGATGAATCTAAGTGTTCTATTGTGAAAATGCAAATTAAATAAATACAAAAAATAGATTTGGACATAAAACATAAAGAATAAGCTAGATTAAAGAACTATACCTGATCCGGATGTCTGATGAAGGTTCTAATTTTTGAAGCAGTCTATATCGTCTAACGGGGGAGGTCTCTAACGGTGCAAACACGCTTCTGCCCGAATTAGAGACGTCGTTGAAACAAAAGCTAACTATGCACAAATCAGTTTGGGACAAGATCGTCTGGACATTATTCTCCAGATGAAATCATCCGATCTGAGGCGATATCGTCTGATCGACGACGATATCATCAAACGGACAAAAAAAACTCTAAAAATGGTGCAAAAAATGAGGAAACGGGCAGCAGGCGGTTTGGGAGCAGTTTTGGGGTTAAAATTTGAATTTGAATTATTACTAATGTAATTTTGATTATTGCTAAGTTTTACTGCACCAATTTTAGGGTGCTACAGTAATTGATAGGTGGTATTGGGACACACAAAGCCACATACATTGTTGTTGCTATACATGTAGGCTTATGACACAATAGGCCTAATACATAACAAAAGTATAGCTTTCGAGGTTTTTATTTGGTGAGGGTAAAAAAAAAATACCTTCGAAACTTGTCATTCCTTTTTTCAAGTGAGATGTAAGTAGACATCCTTGGTTAACTAATATAGAGATTAATAACAAATATTATTTCTAATAAGTGGAGGAATTTTTAAGGAGAATAAGCCATTTAAATATTTTGAGCTAGAAGGTGGGTGATTACTTCGTAAAATATTTGTTGAAAGTATTTTGAAAGTCACTATGATGGATGAGACAATGGAGAGTGGTAAAATTGTTGCTAATGAAAAGTGGAAAATAAAAACAATTGTTATTAAGCCATACATGAAAGCTTTAGGAGATAGATATGGGTCAACCAACAACAACTTATAATTATTGGGATATGGAGGAAAGATTACAATCTCACTATAAATATCAAGGTGGAGGATAATTAGAAGGTGTTATTTTTTACAAACTCCATTATGAAAGAAAGGGAAGTTGATAGCATCCAATTTATGATCATTAGGTACATAAGTAATAAACATAGAATTATGTAGAGGAAGAAGATAAAGGATCCTAGTAAACACATGGCTGCCATTGAAGGTACCGTTAGAAATTATTATTATCATAGTTTTATAGCATGGGGTTAAGAAGTGGTTCCAACTATCACTCACAAGGTCCATAGGTCAAAGTTAGTTAAGATACGTTGTTAGTCTCATAAGAACCATGAGTCCAAGATTGTTATGGATAGTGATAATGACAAATATGATAATGCTTTGTAATTAAATATTCTTCATGTATAATGTAAATTAATTGAAGCTTCAAACATCATTAGTGGTATCAAAGTAGGAAAAAGGAAGAGCCAACTCTCCTTCTGATACTCCTCTTGCTTTGATCTAGAAAAGCTGAATAAACACTCTATAAAAAGGTCTCACGGTACATAACTTTGCCAAGTACTAGTGAGGCCAAGCCTCCAAGCAATAAGAAAAGGGTCTTAGGGTACTTAACCCTAACAATGACTAGTGATATCAAACATTCGAGTAGTGGTCTCAGGATAATCAAGTTCTATCAAAGACCATTATGGCAGAGTTAAGAAAGAAATTCGTCAACCTATTTTTTAAAATCATTGGACATGTAATGCACATCAAAGTTGTTGTTAATGACTTCAGTTCTTATCCAAGCATAATGCACATCAAAGTTGCTATCAAAGGACTCCAAACTTTATTTCAAGCACCAACAAAAGGATTCTTGTTATTTAAACTTAAGTTCACTTAAGCACTAGTTGATTGAGATGATTTTCATGTAGAAATAGAATAATGTATTTTGTATAATAGGATTGATAGGGATAACTACCATAATTCAATAATGTGCAACATTAAATGCACCTTTATCTTGTTTTGCCATTGGTATTTTGAATACCATGGTTTTTGTAATGGCATCTAATGCCTATAAATGTACTATTTTTTGTAATGAAATATCAATCAAAATCTGAAGTTTCATCGTGTAATTTCTTTTCAAGTCTATTTGTGAGTTTTCCACATCAGTTTGGTATCAGAGCCAAGCACAGAGTTTGGAGAGTATCTTCTTTCTTAGACCAGGTTTGGTTCAAAAAAGAACGAGAAATTCTCCTTGTGGATCTTGGTTTGGTGGTTTTATCCACCACTTGGTGAACACTCTTACATATCTTTTACAGATATTTTTGAGCTTGGCTTTACGATTATATCATTCTTCATAGATTCATATGCGAATGCAGATCTGGTTCTACTTGTCTACTTGCAAAATTATCGCTTTGGCTTTGCTTAATTTAAGGTTGCACTTTAAGTTTGACACCATGCTGATGAATTCACAAATTTTGCTTGATGAGATCTCTGACAGACTCATAGATCTCTCCATAAAAATTTAGGATTTCCACACAGCTATGCTGGCTGGCTTTCAACAAATCCACACAACTATGCTTACCAAATTTCAATGGATCCAAGCTGAAATAACCGTTTTTGATGATGTTCTTCCTAATGACAAAGATCCCATTCCAAATTTTGTAGCAACACCTGGACTCGGACTAGGATTTATGGGTAAAATGCCCAACATCTTGCCTTTAGACTATATTGCTATTGATATGCAGTTTTATCTGTTGTTTATCTCGCAAAATATGAACATGACAAAGCATTTTCTCATCTCTTTGATGAAGAAGGTTATACCCCTTCTCTTTTTGGTACCCAAAGTGATTTTTGGATCTGATGTTTCCACACCAAAAAACAACTATCCACAACTGCACCTTTACACGTAACTTCCACTCTGGCCTTGACTATGCACACCTTATGGCCCCTTCTGCTGATCACTGATGTCTTTTTGGTGCTATTATCATCCTCTATTGTTGTCACCGTGCTTGTTGCACTATGTGGCATTACAGATCATTCACTTCACTTATGATCCATTCTTCTACCTCTTTTACGGTAGATCCAACCATTTGGCTCCAATATCTCACTTTTGTTGGACTTAGTGGCTGCATATTTTACCTAGAGAAGATTCAAACATAATGGCAGCCACAAATCCAGCTCGATTATATTGCCCATGCTGCTTTTTGATCCGTATACAACTCGTTTCTTTCACTAGATCTATTTTACCATTGCACACTTTGACCACTGTTTGCCTCTCGCTTGAGATCCACACCTCGAGCATGATTTTCCAGTAGCTACACACTCATCGCTTATGAGGACATCATTCAATAGCAAATTTTATGTCCTCCAACCAATCTACAAACATACCACCAAATCTACCACTTTTTGCAGAGATCGAACGTTTTCAATGTTGATCTAATCATTTTTTGATGTAAAACTATCCCTTTCTAGCAATTTTCCATCCGCAGTTGGCTCGGATCTTCCTCTCACCCGACCTCAACCGTGGCCTCCACTATTAAATAAATTAAATTAAATTATTTTTAAATTAATTTAATTTTTCCCTCCTTTATTAAATTAATTAAATTAAATTATTTTTAATTTAAGGATAATTTTCCCTCCACCATTAAATTAATTTTAATTTAATTTACTTGTGTGTATTCCCATAATTAAATTGCGTGTACCCATCATTTGTGTGTGGACCATCATTACCGCTCCATTAAATAAATTAAATTAAATTATTTTTAATTTAATTTAATTTTAACCATTATTAGAACCAAAAATTTAATGCATGCTCATTTTTTCATGTTGCTCTCATTAAATGGTTTTTCATGTTGTTTCTTTTATTAAATGCATGCCACCATTAATTGCCATTGATTCCACTTGGAATCTTTCAATGCACGTATTTCGAGGAAATTTCTCCAGCATCTTCATTGAGCAACCAATACTGCTTTCTTCTGTCAAATTAAGGGATCCATCTAGTTGTCCATCGGTATAACAGTGTTTACAATCATTGTAGAGCATTTTCATGTCTGACTCAGATCCAGCATCCATTTTTTGTTTTCTAAAGACCTGCTCAAGTTCATCATTTTGGTCTTCTTCTTTTGTAATAGGAGTGCATTATCGGTTGTACCCGACACTCCTTAGCTACCCATATTTCTCTTCCACACTTGTACGCATTGGGGACCAATGATTTCTTAATGGGGGGAATGATAGGGATAACTACCATCATTAAATAATGTGTGACATTAAATGCACCTTTATCTTGTTTTACCATTGGTATGTCAAATACCATGGTTTTTATAATGGCATCTAATACCTATATATATTGTGTTTTGTAATGAGATAGCAATCAGAATCTAAATTTTTCATCGTGCAATTCCTTTTTGAGTCTGTTTGTGAGAGTGTTCCACATCAAGGACCCTAAAAATCAATGCTCGAACATACTAGATGACTTTCAAATATATTCAAAAATTAAAACTTCATAAAGATGGTTCAAGGTTACATGGCAATTCTCACAAGGATCCAATTTGAAAGCCAAACATATTCAAGAACAATAGTTGTTGCTTGTATTAACTAGTTGGAGCTTGTGTCCTCAGAGGTTGATTCATCAATAAGCTCTTTGTTAAAAATCATAGGGTCGAGCCTCCTTAAACAAAGACCCATAAATACATTTTATCTTTAAAAAATAATGACCTAAATGATAGATAAATTTGGCAATATTTGACATCTTTGACAGAAGTTTCAAAGTGCTCCATCTCATTTTAGAAGTACAAAGAACACTTGAAAGCCAAGCCAAATTCACCAAGGAAAATTAGTAGGACTCATTGACTGTAATGGAATTTTTGCCAACTAAACTTTAAAAATAAAGAGAAAAATCAATGCCGAGGTAGACATACCCTAGAACAAAGCTTTGCACACAAGAATTAGATGTCACATTATTATATCTTCATTATTGCCTAAAAGAAAGGTAAATAAATGCATAACATAGATTTGAGATTAGATGTCCTACCTGTTGGTCGGAGATCCAGCACTTGCACAGACCAGTGCCAGTATCAAATGATCACCGTCGCACCTAAGGGGAGGTAGGGCGATCGATCTTTGGAGAAGGCTGGTTCTTGGAGGGAGGTCCTAGCTACCTACACCTACAATATAAAGTGGAAAAGAGAGTGGGAAAGAGATGAAAGAAATGAGGTTGTAGTTAGAACTCACAAGGATGGGATATAGCCGCACCAAGATATATGCATGCTCAACACCATTGATGAAAACATAGGCATACCACCTAACAGTTCAACCAACCCAACCCTCACTCAATAATTCGGCACAATGGGTTAAAAGGTAAATTTGTAAACTAGAGGATGGGTGCATGAAATCCATGATTCGGAATTAAAGCACTCCCACCTGACCAACCTAAGAAAAAATAAACCTCTAACCTGATAATGATGCAAATTTTAGAACCACCAAGCAAAACCCATGAAATCTAGATAGTAAAATTAAATTAAATCTACTTAGATAGCAAAAGAAGAAATAAGCATTTTAAACCATTTTAAACCAAATACAGAGATGTCAAGATCAGATTAGAGATCAAATAGTAGTATCATTGTATTTACAAAATGATGAGAAGTATTACATATGAATTGTAATGGCCAAAGAGTCATACCTGGGATATCTAACATCTCGGTATTTATAGAAATTTTACAATAAATTCAAATTAAAAGTATTAATGGTGGTAGGCAGGAAGATGTTATTGAGGCAAATTGGTGCTTAGTCGATACTCTACTCCTTTAGATAATAGTGATTTTCTAAAGGGGGTTAGATGCTTCTACACCAATCTGAGCCCTTTATCACTCTGGCATTTATGCTCAGTTCTTTAATTCCCATCTACTCTACCCCTTCAATCGATTTGCGGTCCTCCAATTAGGTGGTGAATGATTGGGATCAATTACCTTAGGAGTTGCACATTTCAAATCAACACTTTCGCACCCATGAATAGCTAGTACTAGGTAGATAGAGCCATTAATACCTCCCCTTTTAAAATTCTAGATGATGGCAGGGGTTTTGGTGTTGGGCGGTCATTTTACTTGCTCATTAGTTAACAACCTTCTGCCCATGGCGGCATTATGAAGGATGGTGGACATTTACCAAATTTTTGTCCCTTTTAATGTCCCAAAGTTCCACCTATTGATGGGCAAAGGTTTTCATCCTCCTCAAAGGTGGGTATTTATGATAGTTCCACCCTCTTGACTAGTCGAAGCTTCTTCCCGACCATCAGGTGGTGTTTTAGGAAAGTTCCACCCTAAGGAAAACTTTGAGTGTCCACCCTGCTTGTCTTTCATTCCATCCAGTAAAATAATCCTCAACTTTGTGGTGAACTTATGGAACTTCATTTACTCAACCACCCTGGATCTTTCGCCCATCTACTATTTGTTGTTGCCCATCATTCGCCCGACCATTAATGCAAAAGCCAGGTTCCAAAACTTAGTCATTTCTTTTGGGCATCATATTTTACAAAGAAGAGTGGTTGAAGGGGATAAAATTTTACCCACACTCTTGGTGAATTATAGGGGCTTTTCTCCTATGAAAAAGTAGGACCCAGAAAGCTACACCTTGCAACACACAAAGATAGGAAAGAGGAAGGGGAAAAAGATGGCACAAACAAAAGCAACCAACAAAGGCTGCAAGACAAAGGAGGAAGGTGAACAAATATGAATGGAAAATAAGGTAGGATAAGGTGAAATGGAATAAAATAAGAGGGATGACAAAAGAAAAACCATAGAAATAGAACAAGAGGGGAAGATGGGAGGGAGGGAAACACAAAAAATAACAAAGACAGAAATATGATGCCCACTAACCTCGTTGGTTAGTGGTAACAAAGAACTGAGAAAAATAAGGTAAGAACACAGAAAAATAAAAGAAACAAAAGGGAAGACGATCCATGGGACACCCTCGTAGATCGCACTCCTTTCAACATACCCCACAAAATACCAAGGCCGATTCAAGAATATACATAATGTCGAGGGTATTTACGACTTTCGATACAACACCTCCTTCTAACACAATCACACAAAAACCTCATTTGCTTATTACCACTCCTCTGGGAACATTAAGTTGCAACATCATTCTCAGCTTCATCGTTCATAACACATACTGCTATCATATTTTGGGGTGCTATTTATAGGTCAACCATCCCATTTGATCGAGAAGGGGGTACTAATTTCAAAAATGCAGTGGAAATCTTTTCTAGGGATTATGTGAAATGATGTCTAAACTTGAGGCCTTGATCCATTGGGCAAAGGGGTAACATGGTCACAACAAAATACAAGAAAAAACACAAATTACATGGTAAAGTGCTTCAAAACTAATGCACTTTTTGGAAGTCCTTCTTGCAATTTTTATCAAGGGTCACCACAGTACAAGATGATGTCATTTGGTTAGGTGCTTACTGCACCTTTATTTAGTTGTTGGCATTTTTACATAAAATTACGATGTGATTGGCATACCACAAGCACTAACTCATCCTAAAAATTATCCATTGAATCTACAATGGTTAGACCAGATTATACTGAACTTGAGGTATTGCTTGTAGTCTGGCTGGTATTGTTTCAAGATTTTTCAAGTTGATTGTGTCCACAACTTGGTAGATCATCATGCATACCAGTACTTATGTAATTGATTATCAATGTGACAAAAAATATTACCACGCAAGAGTATTCCTTAGGTACTGTCTCATTTTGTGATAGGCTCCAATATCACCATTCCTTAGGATCCACCAGCTGCAATATCCCTACCACATGTGCCTCTGATATCTCCACATAAGTTTGACAACAGGACCCATTGATTGACAACCCTGCTACTAGGATATCCTGGGAACCCATATTTTGATTGGCCAAGCCTTCTTATAGGTAGCTTAACCCTTGCTCAATGTGCCCCTGGATACAAAAAGGGTATAAATATGTACCCTTTTTGTCGGCAAGGACTTCCATTTTATCCAGGTCCTTTATTTGCTAGAATAAATTGCAAGCAATAAAGTTGTTCATTGTAGGGATCATGATTGTATGTCCTTTGTATGAGCTCGATAAGAGATTTGTTCTTTGTACTCTACATAACTATAGCCCTGGTTCCCACACAACTTCAGATGGCATCCATGGCAGATATTGTGTAGTTGAAAGAGGAGCAAAAATGGTTGGAAAAGGGGATGGGAGGGCAAAGTCTCTTGAAGATATTTTTCCTACTTGAAGTGGGACTTGCTCAGCCTGTAAAGCCTCCTTGAAGACTTAAGGGAATCTCTTTTCCCCAAATTGATGTAGAAGGAGGCTTATGTCTGAACTAAAAGCTCGAACATAGTACAGGTAAGCCTAGGCAAAGGATTGGTATTCAAATAGAATCCTTTCCCATATCCTTTTGAATCATATGTTGAAGTTTATTGGATTCAAAAGGGACCCTCTTGATGAATAAGAGGTGCATCAAGAGTTGGAAGGGATCGATATAGCTATCAAATGTGTCAACAAGGGTTCCCATGAAATTTTCCCATGAGTAGATGGTTTTTGGCCTAAGGGATCGATACCACCAAAACTCCCTCCCTTCTAAAGACAAGACTAGAAGTATGATCATGACATATTCATGGGTGATACCATGGAGGGTCGCCAGAGTAGCAATATCTTCAAGGTGCTCTCGAGTAGTTCTTTTTGTGCCATCATAACTTGTCATGGCCTTCAGGGCACTTTCAGGAATCTTATGCCAACTTTGGAGATTGAGTGGACCAGGGTCATCCCATCGGGGATAGCATTGCTAAGCCATTAAGGTGTTGGTCTTCAGAAGTTTTAGTTCTTACGTTGGAGTCAATGTCACCAAATAAGCATATTTTCTTTGCTTGTGAGGTCACGACTGTGTTGATTGGTATTTTATGCACACACTATCAAGAGTAAATAGTTTACACCAGTAACACATAAATGGAAATAAATCCCTATCACTTTAAGATATTGTTGGCTATCCAAGGTGTGAGTTACAGGGTTGGGTTGAACGTACTCACTCTTTTCCACTTCTAGAATAGTTTCAAGTGGACTGCCTTTGTACCCATCTGCTCCTACTACAGTTATATATTAGAGCATATTTCCAAATGGCTTCACCACTAACTTCTCCCCATTCTCCTAGAGTAGCCTAATGAAAATTCTTCATGAAAATGATTTTCCTCCAAGCTGTATTCTTTTGACATTTGATGTTGAGATCCTGTACCCAAGTATTCCTACAGCAACAGGATTGGCTGCTCTTCAACACTTTATTGCGGGAAGGTTCAAGTCATGTTTGATCCAGTTGATCCTCGAACTTGCAAAACTGGTCCTAAATAGACATTATCTAAAATTTGATGGTAAGATCTACAGGAAAAAAAGAGATACAGTAATGGGGAGCAATTTTGCAGTTGTCTATGCCTGTTTGTTTCTTTGTTACTTGGAATTGCAAGTTTTTGGTATTTTTCCATCTATTTCAAAAAATATTTGCTTGTATAAACGATATATTGATGATGCCTTTGGAGTTTGGAATGGTACTAACGAGATTCATCAAGCTCTACTTGATGCTTATGGTTCTGTTTATCCCAGCATCAACATCACTACTACCATTTCCACTTCTGAAGTTAACATCCTAGATATTCTAGTGGTCAAACCACCCTCCATGACTGTTCCAGGTCATCTGGGTACTAAACTATACCAGAAAACAATGAATGTGTATCAATATATCCCTTTTTTTTTATTCCATCCACCCCACTAGAAAAAGCCTTCATAGTCAGCGAACTCAACAAGTTTCTAGTCAGATAGGCGGATGATGAAGGATTCAAAAAGATGAAACATCAATTTTTCTGTTAGAGTAGGTTGTTTACCTTAGCTCATGTTCACCTAGGTTATTTATTTCCTTTTATTTAGTTATTCCATGTATTTTCCCCACCCACTTATGTGTGGATATTTCATTTATCTTATTTAGATATTATGAGATGTTACATATTTATTTCTTAGATATTATGGGGATATTTTTAGGTTTGACTATTCCTAGGGGTGACATTTGGAGGGTTGATATTCTTTCTCCCATAGCGGTTACATATCTATGGACCATATCACATATTCCTTTTGTACGGTGGATATTTGTCCTTAGCTTGATCCTACGGCTATGGTTGATCATCCTTGCCTATATAAGCAAGGCACCTTCATTGTACTCAATGTTCCATTTTCAGATCTAATATATGATATTGTTGCTCTCTTGTTTGCATATCTATTTGTAAGCTTATGTTGTCAATTTGCTTTTAGATTCTTGTTTTGGTTGAATGTGGTGTTTCTATTAACACTTGAGATCCTTGCAGCTTGGAATGATCTGATTATCATTCCTTTCATGGCATCAAGCGATAGGTGTTGCAGTCATCCATTTGTGAGTGTTGTGCAGTTGTTTCTCTTGCAGGTTCGAAGAATGGTGTGGAAGCTTCGGTTTTTGTGATCGGGTCCTTGGTGGAGTTTTTTGGCCAGTTTGTGTCACTCCTTCCATTTTAATATCATCACCAGCCTCCTAAAATATCTTCTGCCCATACTGCAATAGCCTCATTCCCTTGGATCTGTCCTAAGCATTTTTTTCTTGAGCATTTCCCTTTTTGGCAGGGTCACCAACCCAGCCCGTTTTTATATTTTGCATGTATCTCCTGATAGAAATGTCATTTTTCCATGAAATTTTTTGGAGGTCTGTAGATGCATTCATTTGAGTTGTTCCCAAAATTTCAGCTCATTTGGATCAGTATTCTTCAAGATATCTTGATTTTACGAAAACCTGCAATTTTTTAGTAATCTGCATATATCTTCATCAAAAATTCTGATTTTTTGTAGATTTTTTTACAGAATGTGTAAAATCATATTATAGACCATCCCATAAAATTTCAGAGAATTTGGAGTTGTATTTTGATAGTTACAGTGATTTTACTATTTTTAGTAAACTCATCATTTCAGGAGAAATATTGGGAGTTGCTCAGCAAAATTTTTTCCAGGCCTGTAAAATCATTTTTCTGATATGTCTATAAAATTTCAGATTTTTTGGATCTGTATTTAGACATTTATAATGATTTTATGACTGCACTCTCAATATTGCATTGTGAAAAAGGGTTTTGCACTTGAACCGGTATATGGACTATTGTTATAAAGTCCCATCTTCCCTCATTTTATGTTTGTCCACTTAGTTTGAAACTTTGTGATCAGCTTACTTGGTGTTCAGTATTGGTGGAGCCTACACATTGTTGTGCTTGAGGAGTCCTTTGTCTTTGACTTCCCTTGCTTTGTTGTGGTGCATCCTCTTGTGCCAATCTTCCTCATTGAGGCACTTAGTTTGAAGGAGGGGATTCTTTTGGTAATTCCTTTGGAGACTTTTTAGAGTTTAGAGGCTTCATTTGTGCATTGATGTGATTTTGTGGTATTTTGCACCACCTTGTGACATCACACTAGACCTTTCACATTATAATGGCATTTGATTTTGGGGGGGCTCTTCTACTTTTGAGGACATCTTGGAAACTTCTTTTTTTACACTTAGCATAGAGGCAAATGCTGAAACTTTTGAAGCATGGTTTAAGGTACTTTGTTCATTATGTCAAAGTGAAGGTTTGGATCCTTTGTTCATAACTCCAAAACCCAAACCAATGGTGAAGGATAAGGAGTATAGGACATGGTTCATGAACAATTTAAGGATCTCTAGCATGCTTTATTATTCAGTTTGTGGGGAGCTTCAAAATTTTATTGGAGTTCACAAGAACACACCTCACCTTGCTTATCATATGTTGAAAAGAAATTTTTTACCCAAGGCACCTTCTCTTACAATTGCTTGCATGGAGGACATCATTTGTGACATTGCATCTTTGTTTTTGGAGTCACTATCTCATGATGTTTTGGATGATGAGGTTGATGCTATAGTACCTGCTTCAGATATTTTACAGGATACATCTCCATACTTGTCTTATGTAGATGATCATGTTGATGTTGCAACATATACAACAGAGATTTCATGGCATGTTACATCCTTACATACAGATGACTTCTTGGATGGTGTTGCCTCTCTCTTCATTGAGAGTCACACATGTGATTTTCTTAACATGTATGAGGAGCTCACTCATTTATTTGATGATGATGTATACATTGTATCTCCTCCATGTAATTCTTCCTTTGTGGACCCTTTTTTGGTGTGCCCTCCTTCTTTGAGTGAGCCACCTTGTCCACCATTTTCTTCTCCTGTTTCTTTCACATTGGATGATGTACTTCTACAGGAGTTGGATACAAATATTTTGTCTTCGGTTGGACTCTCACTTGGAGATCCTGAAGACCATGTTGATTCTTTTGAGGCTTCTAAGCCTCCACTTCTTTCTCTTGTTGCTTCCATGGGCTCATCATCACTTATGCAGTAGGATATTGGTGATTCTTCCTTGATGGATGCTCTTCAAACATCTCTTCCACTTTTGCACACTCATGGTTTTGTGCATATTGATCTTTTGGATGTTGATTGGGACTATATTCTACCCTATTTTGGTGTTGGTTTGGGCTTCTACATTCTTGGAGATTCATTTCATAATTCATTGGTGACATCTTCTTCACTTCATCTCAGTTTGAAGGATTCTACGTCATCATTCTACATTTTATTCCCATCTTCTCACACTCACTTGGAGTGGGAAGACATTCGACGGATGCTTCATGGCTACTTTCTTCCTCGTGGGAGACACATTGTTCATCGCAGAGGCATCCACTTCTTCATAGGACTTCTTCATGGAGCTCGTCATCCTAGGGGGGTGTTGGGAGCACTCCTTGGCTCCATTCCTACTTTTTCTTCTCTCTTTCTAGCTAGATGGTTTTTTTCCACATGGTTTTCCACCTTCTAGTTTAGGAGCTTTTGGATACACATTGTACATGAGTACCTAATCAGGCCTTGTTGTCGGGACTCATATTGTGGATATGCCACTTTACTTTTTGGCACCTAGCTTCACTTGAGGGGGGTGTTAGAGTAGGTTGTTTACCTTAGCTCATGTTCACCTAGGTTATTTATTTCCTTTTATTTAGTTATTCCATGTATTTTCCCCACCCACTTATGTGTGGATATTTCATTTATCTTATTTAGATATTATGAGATGTTACATATTTATTTCTTAGATATTATGGGGATATTTTTAGGTTTGACTATTCCTAGGGGTGACATTTGGAGGGTTGATATTCTTTCTCCCATAGCGGTTACATATCTATGGACCATATCACATATTCCTTTTGTACGGTGGATATTTGTCCTTAGCTTGATCCTACCGCTATGGTTGATCATCCTTGCCTATATAAGCAAGGCACCTTCATTGTACTTGGTGTTCCATTTTTCAGATCTAATATATGATATTGTTGCTCTTTGTTTTGCATATCTATTTGTAAGCTTATGCTATCAATTTGCTTTCAGATTCTTGTTTTGGTTGAATGTGGTGTTTCTGTTAACACTTGAGATCTTTGCAGCTTGGAATGATCTGATTATCATTCCTTTAATTTTCACAGGTTGAGAGCCTGAGGCTACCCGTCCCATTTCTTATTTCCACTCTTTACCCAGGTAGAGTTTTGATACCGGTCTGCACTACTCCATAAAATATTCTAGAATATCTCTTTAAGACAGCCAGGTCTAAATAAATCTCCCCCAGTTCTGATGAAGCTATACAGCTGCCAGTTTTCTCGTGATCTTCGTCTAAACAAAAAAGTGCTTGGACCTCTCTATGAAAATGGATCAAAGACCCTCAACTCTCCCATATCATTCGTGGCATCATCTGTTGGAGAAACAACAAAAATATGAAGAACTTTTTGTGTCGCAACTGGGTCGTGAGAACCCAGCCCAACTTCAATTGACCATAACTTTTGCTACAAGGCTCCGATTCTCGAATCATTTGAAGCATTGTAAAGCTTATAAAATTTTCTATGATGAAAAATGAAACCCTTTAGTGGGTTTCAAAAGCAATGGACCCCTTTCGGAGCCTCTAGACCCCTCAAAAATGAGTTTTAAAGTTTAGAATTTTTTTGTAACATCTCTTTTCGGCAATCAATGCCCCGTATTCGTGGGTGCACATCCTAAGGAGTGTTATTTAATGTTTTAGGCACTTTCAACCGTTATCCTTGGCAATAACTATCTTTTTTGACATATCCCAAGGTAACGGTCTATTTTTCTTGATTCTCGCCACGTGGCATGTCAGCTAGCGCACCCACTAGCTTGAGAATTCTATGTAAATAATATGGATTGTAATGTTTTGTCATCAGCCGAACTGATGAGCACTTAAGGTGTGAAACATGTTTTTGGAGTTTTTTCTTCAAGTTTAGTCTCTCTTGTTCTTATGTCGTGAAGTACCTTTTTTCATTGATTGCTTATGCTTCTACTTCCTCTTCGTTATTTGATTTCTGTTGCACTAAGGTATTACTGCAAAGTATTTCTTTCCTTTTGAATATTCAACTTTCGTCTATTGTTTTATGGTAGAATGTGTTGTTCATGATTAGATTTACAATTTGTTTGATCTAGCTCTTTGAATTTTAGTAGATTAAAAGAATAAATAATTTTAAGAAATATAAAAATGAGAACCTTTCAAAAATAAAATAGAGAGGGTAAGGTAGGGCAGAAAAGAGAGGGTGAAATTCTGCAAATCTACTTGTTAATCATTCTTTCAACTCAACATACTGTTATGTTCTCCAATCGTAACTAATAGAATAATAAACTTTCCAGCTTTCTAAGATTAATTTATTATCTAGCAAGGGGTGAAACAAGTTAATAGAAAATACCAATCTCTTTAAATCATAATCTTCTTTGTGACTAACAAGATACATTTGCAGATAGCAAATGCTCATGCACACAAACCAGAGCTATCATTTCCAAATCCTTAAACTATAGATTTAAATACTCTCAAGATAGTTTAATCATTCTAAATATTCAATCTTGCTAGAATGATTTTACCAGTAGCATAGCACATGCAGTAAAACCAGTGCCAGTAGAAAGAGAACTAAATTTTAAAAAGAGTAAACCTCAATGAAGCTCTCCACATAACATCGACAACATGCCAAAATCAATCAAACTCATAATAATTATTATCGCATACACTTCAATGAAAACAAGAATAGACAGTGAACATCGTTTAAACTCAAGAAGTAAATTAAGTGTCTGGCTACTCCACTTCAGAGTAACAACACCGCAAAATATCCCATGTCAATAATAGACAAATTTTCCAGAAAAACAAATTTTATAGAAAATACTTCTATTATAAATTCTTGCATCCTTCTTTTTACATTCAATGGGAGTATTTATAGACTCAGGACATGCCCTGCTATTTTCATAAAATATCTTCTCCAAGGGATGGCTACTCCACTTCAGAGTAACAACACCGCAAAATATCCCATGTCAATAATAGACAAATTTTCCAGAAAAACAAATTTTATAGAAAATACTTCTATTATAAATTCTTGCATCCTTTTTTTTACATTCAATGGGAGTATTTATAGACTCGGGACATGCCCTGATATTTTCATAAAATATCTTCTCCTAGGGAATTAAAAACAATTTAAAAAAACCACCATCGAAGCTTTACAATATAAGGTATTTTTAAATAGAGTTATGATCAACCCTAATCACTCCAAAAATCTGCCTGGGTATCTTGCCATAAATGGAGAAGATAAAATCTGATTTTATCTTCATCAAAAGATAACTACGTGCAAAGGTATCTTCACCTTCCGGCAAGTTGTAAGTGTATCTCATTAATTCTTCATATACAAAATCTGGATGGATCATTGACTTCTTGATCCTTCTATCCTCGCACAATCCCTTTAGCTTGGTTCACGTTGAAATTTTTTTCCCACCATCGCTTTCACCATTAAATGCATCCACCGGAAAACTCCTGCAAAAATTTAAAAAGGGGCAAATGTTAGAACATTATCTCTAAAATTAAATTAAAATAATTGATTTGTTTCTAATAATTTTTAGGTTAAATTTTTTTATTAATTTTTCAAAGTTTACCACAAAATATTTTCTAGGGTTGAGATTTTAATTAATTAATTAATTAATATTATTTTAATCCCCAAGGTTTGACATTTTTTATATCATTTATTTCGCAGCCATTTTCATATTTTCTCCTTCTAAAAATGTTGTGAAATCTAAACATTTTTCATTTTTCTTTCTCTATTCCTCAGAATATCGTAAAATCTCGATATTTTTCATTTTATTTTTCTCTCTTCCTGAGAATTTCACGAAATCTTGACATTTTTCATTTCTCTTTCTTCCAACCTTAGAATGTCGCGAAATCTCGGCATTTTTCATTTTCTCTCTCTTCCTGAGAATGTCCCCACCATTTTTCATTTTCTCTTCCAACACTTTGAATGTTTTCTAGAATTTGTACATTGAATCCAATGACTCTGCCCTTATGCATTCTGGTACTTTAAATGTTTGTGAAGGATCTTCCATTCTCGAAAATGATTTTCAAATACTGAAAAGTAAATTTAATTGCCCGAAAGTTGCCAGTTTCACATGGTGTGAAATTTAGGGCAAAAATTTAAAGTGTCCATAATTAAATAAACTTTTTAGGAATTCAAATGAGCCAAATGGGTATCCGAATCTGCAGAAAAAACTTGAAAATTCACTTTGGATAAGAAGATATTGCATTAATAAGTTCACTGGCTGGAAATAGAAACTATTATTTTTGGAAGGTGAATCACGCTTGAAACCCTAAATATTTGGTACCATTGGAAATGTGAGATCGAGATATTTCACCCATAATTTGAATCACTTCAAAAAAATTCCTCTGGCAGAAGATATAACATTTCCAAGATTGAAGTAAACATTAAGGCAAAATGAAAAAATTCAAAGAACCTTAGAAATTAATTTTAATATTTCAAACCTTAGGAAAACTATTGAAAATCAAAATTTCTACAAAAAATTTTGGCTCTTTGATGCAGGAAAAATTTAAGGACTTGATGCAAACAAAACTTGGATTAAAAAACCTAAAAATTTCAATAGGGTCCCCTTGGAAATAAAAGCTAATCATTTTCACAGGCTCAAACAATTTTATTTTCAGTGGGGATGTGTTGCTTCTCAACAAATGGCGATGTCTGCAAGGAAATAGTAGCACTATTTAGAACCCAGAACTCCAGTTTTAAAACAATTTAAACCATGTATCCTACCTTGCTGTAAATTTTTTCAAAATATTTTAATTATTATCTGCTAGTCTATTGAAATTTCCTAAGGGACATACTGGGTTGAACCACTCAAAGAAAACTCTGGTGTGTGATTGCAGTGCATAAATTCTTCCTCTTAAGATGACCATGGCTTAGAATTCCTACTTAGGATAAACCAGACTATTTGGGCTGCATAATTTTATTTGACTAGAGCTTTATTGTTAGTTTAGCCTTTTATAGCCCGGATAGAGTTACTCTTAACTTTCTTTTTAAGACCTTGGTTCACATCCATGGAGCATCTATAGCCCTGGTGAACATGTCGAAGATTTCTCTTTTATGAAATCTTAGCTATCTCCCTTTTATTATGGAACTCTTTTTTTTTTGGAACTCTTTTTTTTTTTGATAAAGAATAGATAGTCGGGAAGCCTTACTAAAGGTTCAAAAGTTGCATTTGCCTTGATATTTCATTAACCAAATAGTTGATCAACTAACCATTTCAGTTTTCAGACACCAATAGCCTCTTAAGAGTTATTAAAATGATCTTTGTGAATTACAGTTTTCCTCTCATGACCAACTTTTCTTGGATTCCTTGGAAGTTCTCCATCTAAACAGCATAATAGTTCTTTTATGATTAAAATAATTACAGTGAACAAGGTATAAAATTTAAACTATCTCTCTACTACCATTTTGAACAAGAAACATTACCACTCTCCCTACTTAGAACATCCCTTTAACAAATCACCCTTGCTTGACTCCTAAAATCGAGAGGAAGACCCAAAAGGAGAAAGAAAAGGAAAACAAAGAAAACTAGGAGAAACTAACTTAATGCTAAAAAAAACAAACTAACCAAAAGCATCGACACTCTTTATTTCTACCTTAATATATACATATCTACAAAGGCCCCTACGATCATTAAAATGATGTAGCATATGGAGAAGCAGAGAAATAATGCTTTAAAATTTAACCATTTACAGATAAATTTAGAAAATAACCTTCCACGTCATAGACGATATGCACCCTAGTTTATGCTTCCCAAAAGTTCTACTACCTGAGAAATACTTGGTGTGTTTACCTTTCTTTTCGTGGACCTTGTCCCACAGAAACACCAAGTCTGCAAGTCCTTCACCCTGCAAATTAGTCAAATCATATAATAACATGAGTGGTGAAGTTTTTAACACCTGCTTATGTCTTATCCTATCATCCCACATTGCATACAGGCTTTTTGCTTCCTTCAAAATCAAGGTACTAACATGTCGTTGTTCCTGCATGAAGGGTTTGCAGAATTCTTTCAAAGGGACAAAATATGAAAACCCCCCAGGATCAAATACCTGAAGATTTTTATAGTACCATGTCACCATGCCCTTAGACCAATGAAGTAACTCAATGAGATTTTTCTCAATTACATGTTCATGAGTTTTAAAAATTTGAAAATTCCGTAGTTGTTTTGTTGTTCCAATGTTCAAGATTTTAATTTTTATTTCTCTAGTGGAATTTTTAGAATTTGCTCTTTCACCTGAGCCTTGTGTTGGAGTTTAATTGATTTCTATTATTAGTGTGTTTTTCTATTTTCATGGGGCAATATTCCCTATGAATATCTCCAGTTGTAATAGATAATATTTAGGTGGTTTGGTGTGATGTTGAGAACATTTGATTCTCATATATTTATTTTCTTTACCCACTTGGAAGATTCGTTATGTCTTTTACTAACTTGGGAGATTCGTCAGTTACATTTCCAAGCTATATATTGTAATGGATTATCATGAATTAATCAGTTTAGACTAATTTTGGCTCACATGTGGTATCAGTTTCATGTTTGAGAGAAACCTTGCTAGTTTTTTGTTTAAGGATTTTTTTTTGTGCTATTTTAGGGCAGCAACGACGCCTCCTCCTCTTCCAAAGTTGGGCGTCCCTCCACTTCTGGCTCACATCAGAGGTGTACGGTAGTCAAGATCAAGATTCCAACATCAGATGAGATCGAGTGATAAATTTTTAATATTTCAAACGACAAGTAATGCATAGGCTCTACTTCAAAATTGGCTCACAACGGTGGTATTGAGTTTTTTTTCGTTGAGAGATGCTGCGCGTCGGGGCATTGCAGAGAGACGGTGGCAAAGATTAAAAAAAATTAATGAAATATTTCTTAAAGGTTTTAACCTTGGGAAACCATTTTTCGAGGGTCCTTTTTTTCTGTTGACGACTATTCATAAGGTGAAATATTCCTATTTTTTAGTGGTCATAGAGCCGCAAGCACCTCTCAAGAGCAGCTCAGAGATGACTATGAGAAAATATTTCTAATTTTTTTACTGCTCAGTGAATGTAAATTTATTGACCGAAATAGGGGCATGTTTTTTAAAAACAAGCGTACAAAGGCTATTTTTTTTAGCTTTTAAACCTTTTTAAATTATCTTTAATGTCAAGTCAAGTGAAGGGCTCATTTTCTTAAAAAAAAAAAATTGATGTGCACATTAGCATGTGCTTCTGTGATCATTAGAATTCAGCGTTGTCTGTTGCATTTGAAGAAAAATCATTGGGATTGAAAGTCCACCAACGAGTAAGGAAGGAGCTGCACCATTGATTTGTAAAAATGACAAATGGCAACATTAATGTCCCAGTTCTAGAATTTAGAGGAGCCAACTATGACTACTGGTCAATCAAGATGAAGAACTTGCTCATTGGCAAAGGTGCTTGGGATACTGTGGAGGATGGCTACACAGAGCCAACCGATTGGAGTACTGTTCCAGCTGCCGATAGACAAGCAATAAGAGAGTCACAAAATAAGAATAGTCTTGCAATATTCTACTTGCAAACAACCTTGGATGAGAGCATTTTCCTAAGGATTGCAAGTTGTGCATCATCCAAAGATGCATGGCAAGCTCTAAAAGAGAGCTATGAAGTCAACACTCAAGTCAAGCAAGTGAGATTGAAAACTCTAAAAATAGATTTTGAAAATCTCAGGATGAGGAAAATCAAAAGGTTGGAGACTATTGCATGAGAGCCAAAGCATGTGTTGAAAAAATGAAGACTCTTGGTGAAGAAGTGAATAATGAAGTCATTGTAAAGAAAGTGTTGAGGACACTTTTACCCAAATGGAGCCAAGTATCCATTGTAATTGAGGAGAGTAAGGACTTGACTACTCTCACATATGATCAGCTCATGGGTTCCTTAATATTCGATGAGAATATCTTCTCTTAAACTCCAAATGTTGGGGGAATGGAAGAAAAAGCATTTTCATCCAAAGAAGGTGAATCTAGTTCAAGAGGAAGAGGCCAATGGAGAGGAAGAGGTAGATCTTCTTCAAGAGGTAGAGGTAGTTTTTCTCCAAGAGGAGGAAGAGGTGGCTTCCAAGAAAGAGGAAGAGGTGGCTCTCACGAAAGAGGAAGAAGTGGCTATCAAGGAAGAAGTAACAAGCAATGTTACTATTGTAACAAGTATGGGCACTTTGAAAAATATTGTAGATTGAAAGCATCACATGGAGGAAGAAGCAATAATGCACACTATGGTGAGGAGGAGGACTCATCAATTTTGTTTTTGTCATATGGTAAATCTGATCAAAATATGAATGAGACATGGATTCTTGATACCGGATGTTCCAATCACATGATCGGCAAGGAGGAGTTGCTATCTACAATTGACAATTCCTACAAGTCCAAGATCAAGCTTGGAGATGATAAAATATTGCAAGTTGAAGGTAAAGGAACCATGGAGGTACAAACTAATGAAAGTAAGAAGAAAGTGAATGATATTTACTGTTGGTCATCAAATCTACACAGGAAAGGAATTTCGGTGGGTTTGCGCGCCCTGGACCTGCGACCAACATTGAAAGGCCGAGGGGAAGAGATGCCCCTCGTGCCAATCTCCGGAGAAAGGCCGGCTCCTATACTAATCTACTTTTGGGGTTTGAGATAAGAGTGCAGGAAAGAAATAAAAGGAGTAAGGGTTAGGAAAAGAAATAAAAAGGGTAAGGGTTAGAGAAAGAAATAAAAAGAGTAAGGGTTAGAAGATGATGATTTAAGGTGGGAGAGAACAGGAAGCACGATTACTCACTAACAACTCGAATAGCAGCAAGAAATACCAAGAATAACATGAAAGAAATGAAATGCCGAACTTCCTATGTATCCTCTGGACGGGTTCGCAGGGTTCTCCTTTCTCTCATTGGAATTCAGGGTTCAGAGTAACAACGATTGAGATAAGGGAATAACAGAAACCTCGATCCACCAGGCAGCATAAAGGAAAGCGACAAGACGTTTTTCCTCTCCTATGTATCCTTCAGGGTGAATTTTAGGGGTTCAGTCCCCGATCGCACACCGGATTCAGGATTCAAAGTCTCAGTACGTGAACGAGAAAAGACAAAAGAATTAAGCATAGAAGGCAGCATAAAAGAGAGAAATGGAGCACAAAAATCTTTAGTATTAAACGCAGGACATCAAGTTACAACAGCTTTCTAGCAGAAATTTCCCCCCTTTTACATTGCAAAGCCTGGGTTTTTATAGAGGACCCGGCCCTCTGAATCATTATTACAAAAACGGCGGAGTACACCCTCGAGCCCTGGGAAATCGGCTCCTCGCTACTGCTGCGGATGATCTCTCAAATCGGCTACCAAAACTGGTAATGGTGACCGAGTCAGCCGGAGAAAGTCGCATTAAATGAGCCACTTGGGTGTCCTTGGATTGCAGGTGCGGTGCTCGAGTGGCGGCCATGCTTGTCGGGTTCTTCTTCACGGGCTGATACCTCGCATCCAATTGCCAAAAATGAGCAGCGGGCTTACCGGGCAAGAAAATATGCATTTATGAGGCTCTCTGATCGCCTCGGGAAAATGCCCAACTTGGGAAGCGTTCCTGGGAAGTGCCTCACTGATTTTCGCTTCGCAAAACTACTTCGGGGGCGTGGAGTGCCGAAGCCGATCTTCCTTTATCCTTCGCTGCTGGCAAAACTGCTTCGCTAATGGGTCGGGAAAAACGCTTCGGGCCGATCTTCTTTTGAAACGGTGGTTCGGGGGAGTTTTGGCCGAAGCACTTTCTCGACCTCTACTGCTTCGGGTGAAAATTGGCCGAAGTGGATTTTAGAAATACTTCGGGCCCGAAGTAATTTCTTTGCCTTAGCTGATTCGGGCTATCTTTCCTTCTTCGACGAAGTTGCTTGGATGCCGCTTCGCAAAACTCTTCACCCGAAGTAGCCACTGGGAATGCTTCGGGTGCGAAGCGTTTCCTTCGCTTTCTCGGCAAAGTTCTCGCCCGAAGTGATGATTTGAAGCGCTTCGGGCCCGAAGCTCTTTTCTTTTCATTTTGTCCACCAGGGGGCGATAGGGAAAACCAGAATTGCTATAACTTATAAACAAAAGAAAACTTTCAACAAAACAAATATTATACAAAGATTCAATTTTTTTGCCCCTTGGTGGAATGTGACAATATTGTCAACATTCTTGGTGGCTCACGGGGCAACGAGCTCGTCTCGATGGTAGAACCCTCAGCTTTTATCCATTGGGCCACAGAGTCCTCCAGACCCTTCTCCTTGTTCCTTTTTTGGGGGCGCTTCCACAGCTTGTCCTTCCTCTTCCTCTTCTTCTACTACTGCTTCTTCTTCTCCTATCGCCATTGCTTCTGCTATGTCTTCAGCTGTTGGCAGTGGGGCCAAGCGGACGTGGATATCTCTTAAGGTTCGGCGAACCTGAGACCAGACGCTTTTCGTGAACAGCTCCTGATCCTCTAAGGATTTGACCAAAGCGCGAAACCTATCGATCTGCCCGATTTTTGCATGTTGGGACCTGGTATGCAGATCATTTAGGGAAGCGAAGATTCTACAGTATTTCAATATGTAATCAGCAACCTACTTCTCTGTTATTGGTTCGGCCCACTCGTCTATCTCCGAAACGTTGCCTTCAAACTGCTGCCACTTCGGCATGATTTCTTCCTTGGCTAATGGCTTCCCATCATTATCCATGAAACTCGGGAAGCCTAAGGAGAAGAGGTCCTCGAAGTAGCCCATTGACGCGTGCCTCTCGCTTTCGAATGCGTCTAGTAGGATTTTTGCCTTTTGAGCTTTCTTGGCTATGGAGAAAAAGGCGCGAACTGTGGCCTGGGCCGTTGACCAATCCCTTGCTGTCCGACTCATCGCTGCGAGCTTCAAATCTTGATACCTTGCACCTTGGACCTTGAGGGCCAACTTGAGTCGGGCTCTGACATTCTGAATGACCTCTTCGATGATTGGTCCTCCTTCGACGGTGGCAACCCGGGCTTCTATGGTGTAAACTAAAATTGAAAGGGCACTGACAGCCCGAGACCTAAAATTCTTGAGCAGATGTGAGCGAATCTCCTTGATTTTGCTCCTATCAAGTAGCCCTAGGCCTTCCTTCTCGTGCAGCTGGATCTGAGCTTGCAAGATCTTACTTTCAAGCTCCTTGGCCCTCAAATCATTTTTGGCCTGCCTTTGTGCTTGATTCTCAGCTGTGCACTCCAGCTGTGCTATCTGCAGCTTTAGGGCATGTGCTTCTTTCTGCATCAGCTTGCACTGCTCCTCGGCCTCTGCCAATTTGGAGCGAGCCCTTGCTAGCTCCTCCTCCAGCTTGATGTTAGCGCTCTCGGCTTTGAACCTGCGCTTGTTGGCGATGTTGGCATGCGCCTTGAAGGTCTCGATTCCAATGTGCATAGAGGCGGACTCCTTGTCCACGTTCAGATGTTCCAAGTCCTTTTCTTTATCCTGATATTCATAGTCCGTTGGAGTCATTTCATCCAGGGGCTTCTGGACTTTGGGTATCTTCTTTACTTTATGCAACTTTCCCGCCTCGAAATCGAAGATGGTGCATCTCTCAACTTGAGCGAGCGAGCGCCCTCTCTTCTTTCTTGCCTCTTTTAACATTCTTTCTGTGTTCTGTCGGGCTTGGAGGAGTTTTTTGGCCAAGGGGGATTCACGTATTGAGGACAGCTCGGAGTCGAATGCGGCTGGGTCTACAGCCGAGGGATTGAACAAATATAAGGAGTTGAAGGGGGTAGCTTCACCCGAAGGTTTGGCAACAGGGGTGACGGGGGCTTCGGCGAGTGGGAGCACGTTGTGTACAATGGAGGAATGAGCCTCGGGGTTCGGCATTGGACTATTAGCTTCGCCCTGGTTGATGACTGAAGGATTGGCGGTGTGGCTGGGCGAAGTAACTTCGACAGGTTTGTCCTGGCCGGAAGACTCGGGGGGAGTAGTTAGGGACACGGCGTAAGGAGGTGACTGACCTTGTGGAGGCAGGGTGGATAGGTGAGAGCTTTCGGCCAGGGCTGGGGTAGACTTACGAGCAACCAGAGCATAAGGTGAAGAGAACGTACCTACGTGCCCTCCTGGCAGAGCGGCCATGGTGATCTCCTGGGTGATTGGCCCTGGTTCCTCCTGGGCCTCGGTACTCTTGGCTTCAATGACTTCCACGAGTTCCTCCATGTTAATGACATCTACGTTTGGGATCGTTTCGGCACTTGGTGGAGTTTCTCCATCGTTTGCTTCGGCCGAGCCCGATACTGATCTTTCGGCATGGGCGCTCGGAATGCTTGTACGCGGTCGCTTTGGGAAGTTTGGGGGTGCCTGTGTAGGTTCCCGCTCCTTTCTTTTCTTCCTCTGGAGGGGTTGCTCTGATTCCTCTATTGTTGTCTCGAGATCCTCGGATGGACTCTGTAGTAAAGCTTTTGGCGTGGCCTTGGCTGCTTTTTCCTTGGGGACATTATCAGTCCTTCCGGGGCTTTCGCCCGAACTTGGGGTGGCCGGTGGAACAAAGTCGGTGAAGGACAAGGGTTCCCAAGACCCAATATTGGTCTGATATACAATCGCGAATTCCCTGTCCATTGTTAGAAGCCCGTAAGAATTCATTTTTCGGTGATGGACTCTCATAATCCACCATTCTCTTAACTGCTCCTCGTCCCAGTCTTTCAACTCCTCTTTTAAATCGTCCCTTGCTTTTCTCCAGAAAGTGGAGTCGGGAGTTGGGAATGGGTACTGGTCTGGGTCGAATTCGACCTCCATAGGATAGAAGTCATGCCAAGGAGGCAACGTCCTCATCTCCTCTAAGTGCCACTCTAGGTCCATACCATTGGGGTTATTCCTCTGCTCCAGAATTTTGGGGCGAGGACAGACATGGAAGTTTTTGCTTTTCAAATGATCTCTCATCACCCCCAACGGGTCGTAGAGCCACCTCTGTGGTATTTGAAGCAAACCAAAATCGGCGAGCTTCTCCTCCAGGTATATGTTCTGCTTCAGGGCAAAGACTTCGATCACTCCCATCTTGAAGGGGAAGTCGCAGGTGTGTGCCCACTTTCGTCCATGGTCGTAGGTTTCGTCGGTCGCGTCACTTTGTCGAGCAACTTCCAGGGCAAATTGGTACTCCGAAGGGAAAAAGGGCAGCAAGAAGGGCTTCCCTGTGAAGCCGAAAAGGTGGATCACAAGCCCTTGTGTCAATTGAAACACATCCCCTCTTCTCTCCAATACCACTTTATCTCTAAGGCAGAGAGGCACCCGGGGGCTAGACTCTGTCAGAATGTGCATCGCAGGTCCCAAAAATTGCTGATTGAAAGGGTAATAGGACTCCGACCTCAGCAAGAGACGGGTCCACTGATATACAGGCAAAGGGATCCCATCCTCGTCGACTGGTGAAACATCACAATGGTGAAGGGCTTTATGTACATGAAAGAAGAAGAGCCAAACCAGGAAGGAACAAGGCTAGAAGTGCGGCTCCTTGCTAGCATCCTTCATGGATGACAACCGCACATGCAGATTTCGGGCCACCCATTCTGCCCAATCGAAGAAAACTGGGTTGGTGTTCGGCCGCGAAGCGTCGGGAGCGTAGAACTCTCCTCTGGAAATGCATTCGGCTAGCGACACCTGCCATGGGTATACCGAAGTATCGCTTGACAAGCCTCCCACCCATGCGATGATGGAGAATATATCTATGTTCTTGAAGGCCTCCAAGGGCAGGGGCATCTGGGGTCGCTTACCGGAAGGAAGTCCGCTCTTGAGATTTTCACGCAAAAAGCTCAGAATGAAGGGATTAGAGGTGAACTTATCCGTTTGTTCGCTCAGGCTGACATTGCGAATGGTATAGCCTTTTGGTGGCCTTTGCTGTGGTGCGAACGCTGCCTGCACATCCTCCTTCAGAATGGAAAACAACTTTTGACCCGAGGCATCCAACACCTGTCTGGTTTGTGGTTGGTAGTTCTGAGCGATGGCGTATATGAGCTCGGGGCAGTGATGTGTAGGAGGAACTAGATACCAGTATATGTGGGAATAATACGCCACGGCCCTCTTGTTCTCCGTCGAGAGCCTGCTTTGCATGAAGTCGATGGTATGCCGAAGCTCGGCCACGGTTCTTGAGAGCTCTGGGTCTCTGATTTTCGCCCACTTATCGACAGGTGGTTCTATGTTGGGCTCGTCATCGGACTCTTCCCTTCCTTCCATCACTTGTTTTCCTGGGCGTGGGGGAGGATTGACCCTCCTAGGTCTCTATTTCTTTTCTTCCGTGGCTCTCGCCTTCTCTGGAACCGTCGTCTCTGGCTCTTTTCCTTTCTGAGTAGGGTTCTTCTTTCCCATTGTGAATGATCGCAGCAGGATAACTTGTGATGTAGAAGAGTTCAGCACCTCAAAACAAGGGACGGGATAATCATGGCGAACAATGAAACCTTTGATGCAGAAGCTCTTCGAGGTGACAGAATGCAGACTCGACTCTCACACTTGCAAATGGTTTGTTTTTAACGGGCATCTGCATTTTATAGCTTCGGAGGGCAACTTTCGGCATTTATGGCAACCACCGTAATTACTTCATGGGCCTGGCCCGAAAGTATCGTTGTGGCATCTGATTGGCCATATGGCGGCGTCGTACGCGGGGCCATGCAATTCGAGGATTTGATTTTGTATCGAGAACGCAAATCGTTGCCACCTGGTACCCTTGCATGGCTTTTCGGTCAACGAACTACCTTGGGATGAGTGTCATTTCTTTCGTATTGAGTTCATCTGCTTTGGCCCCCTTTTGAGGCTGTTGTTGGCATGTTTCTCGAGGCATATCTTAAATGTGCCCGCCTCGAAATCGAGGTTCGACGACATGGAGTTGGCGAAGAAAATACTTCGCCGCGAAGTTCTTCTTTGGGCTGATTTTCTTCATTTCGGGCCCGAAGTTCCCCTTTGCTATGCTGTTGCTTCGGTTCACGAATACCGCCGACCGAAACCCATTTCATCGAGGAGGGCCTCGCCAAGAATTACTTCGAACGATGCCTTCGGCACGTTTCTTTAGCGAAGCACTTTCCACGTCCTTGATTTGCATGTGGTTTGGTTCTCTGAGGATGAACTGCTTCGCGGCGAACTTCCCTTCATCGGCTACTTCGGACCGAAACCCCCCGAAGGCGATTTCGATCATGCTTTGTGAAGCCGAAGCTAGGAATCTAGCTTTTGTGGTTGAAGTGGCGCTTGCTCTCCGTGATATTTTGAACAGAGTATAGACAAAGAACTGAAACCCTATATACAAAAATATGTGCAAGATTTTTTTTTTTTTATTAGAGTACACATACCTCAGCGATTGAAGGTCTTCAGGTGGAGACCGTTGACGGAGATTGGTAAAACTTGGCCATTCGCATCTTTGAGGATGAAGGAATTAGCCGAATTCACTTTTACTATTTCAAACGGTCCGTCCCAGAACGCATCCATTTTGTCATGATTCCCAGGCTTGGCCTTCCATGAATCCCACCTCCATACCAGGTCTCCTGCTTTGAATATGCGATCGGATGATTTCCTTTTGAACCATTCTCGGGTGACCTCAGCATGCCGTGCAAAGTTTTGGTAGGCCTTTTCACGTTCCTCTTCTAGTTGTAGTAGCTGGACCAGGCGTTCCTCCATCGGGTTAGCTTCGTCTGCTTCCAGCAACTGTAATGCGGGGATCTCGATGTGAGTGGGCAGGATGGCCTCCTTGCCGTATACCAGAGCATAAGGCGAAGTCTTGATCGACCTTTTGACAGAAACCCGATCGGCCCACAAGGCCCGATCCAGAAGGAGGTGCCAAGTTCTTTTGTTTTGATCGATCAGCTTTCTCAGTATCCTCAACAGGGTTTTGTTGGTGGATTCTGCCAATCCATTGCCCTAGGGGTAATAGTTGGAAGACACCTTGTGATATATCCCATACTTGTATAGGAACTCGTTGATCTTTGCGCCTGTGAAACCAGGACCGTTATCTGTAATAATTGCTTCGGGGATACCGAAGCGGGTAATCAATCCTTCCAGGAAGGTGACGACGGTATCTTGATCGGCATGTTTTGTGGGGACTGCCTCGGCCCACCTGGTGAAGTAATCAGTCGCAGTCAGAATGAATTTGTGTCCAGTGAAGGAGTTTGGTGATATGGCCCCTACGAAATCCAGTCCCCATTGCTGAAAGGGTGTTTCCACCTGTATCGGTCGGAGGGGCATCGGAGCATTTCTGCTTCGGCCAGCGAATTTTTGGCATTGCTCGCATCTGCGGCAAACGGAGAAGGCATCGACAAAGAGTGTGGGCCAATAGTAACCCGCCTTGATTATCTTCAGCATTGTCGCTCTTCCAGCAAAGTGTCCTCCAGATAGTCCTGAATGAAATTCCCCCAGGATTCTCCTCTTATCATCATCTTTTATGCATCTGAGGAGGACGTCGTCGATGTTCCTGAAAAATAGGCCTTCTGGGCGCATAGTGTATCGGGCGGACCGCATCCTAAAATGTCTTCACTGTGAAGCATTCAGATGTGAGGGGCATCTATCGGTGTTGAAATATTCCACTATTTCATCGACCCAATATTTCTCGGCCTCTTCCTGATTAGCGAGGCATTCTCCTATTGGCGAGTCATCCGACTGACAGTCTGTTATTTCGGTCGTTGCGCTCTTCGCCAGCTCTTGACATAATGCGCGACCGTGAACTAGTTTGGTAGGCTTGATCTCAATATCAAACTCTTGGATTTTGCTTACCCAACCAGCTCTCTTGCTTCCCAGTTCCCCTTGAATAATGAAACTATGCACATCGGGGTGAATGACGAAGACTGTGGTTCGACTCTGAGAAATGAACTGTTTGAATTTCTTGAGAGACTTCATTACTGCATGCACTTGACGCTCGATGAAATTGTACTTCTCTTCATGGGGATTAATTATCTGGTTGAGGAACGCGATGGGACGTTCCTCTCCATCTTCCCCCTTTTGCGTTAAGACCGCGGCGTAGCTTTCAGGTTCTCCTATTGCATACAGGATAAAATCTCGACTGTAGTCGGGGTTGATCAAGACCGGTGCCTGAACAATTCGGGCCTTGATTTCTTTGAATGCTTTTCTCCTCTCTTCTGTCCAGACAAATTTTGCGCCCTTCTTTAAAAGCTCAGACATCGGCTTAATGACCTGGGCGAAGTCTGGGACAAACTTCCTTACGAAGTTAATCTGACCGAAGAAATATTGAAGGCCCTTTTTATCCGTTGGGATTGGGAGTTTCATCAGAGCTTCGGCTCTGTCAGGATCCACGGTGAGACCCTTTTCTGAAATTGCATGTCCCAACAGCTTTCCTTCGCTGACTGCGAAGATAGACTTTTTTGGATTGATTGAGATGCCAAATTCTTGGCATTTTTCAAAAATTTGTTGAAGATGTTCTGGGTGGTTTTCTCTCCTTCGGGAGAAGACGGTCATGTCATCCAAATAGATAATGATAACCTTGTTCAGAAGCTCGCCAAAAGCTAGGTCCATCGCCCTCTGGAAAGTAGCTCCCGCGTTCGAGAGGCCAAAAGGCATTCGCTGGTAGGCGAATGTGCCCCACTTGGTTGTGAACGCGGTCTTATGCTGGTCTTCGTCCCTGACCCAGATTTGATTATATCCAGAAAAACCATCGAGCAGGGAGAATCGTTGAGCTCCAGCCACCGAATGCAAGATCTGATCGATCTGCGGGAGAGGATAGTGGTCCTTGAGGGAAGCATGATTCAGGTTGTGGAAGTCCACGCATAACCGGATGTCTCCGTTCTTTTTTTTGACAGGGACCAAGTTCGCTACCCAGGAAGAATGCTTGATGGGATAAATGATCTTTGCTTCGAGCATTTTTAGCAGTTCGGCCTTCATCAGGACCTCGATCTTTGGATTAACCGGCCTTTGCTTATGTCGAAAAGGTTTGGCCCCTTCTTGTAATTCGATTGTATGTTGAATCAGCTGCCGATCATATCCCTTGAGGTCGTGATAAGACCAAGCCACGATATCTGGGTACCTCTTACACAAACATCGGATTCGCTCTATTTCTTCCGAAGTACAATCGGTCCCGACCTTTATTACTTTCCCAGGTTCCAGTTCTAAATCTTGATATTGCTGCGCGCTGATCTGGATCCTGTGGGAGAGCGATCGATCATTTTGATCGAAAAGGCTCTCAAGCGTGATCAATCCCTTGGGAACGTGGTTGTTCTTCAACTGGATCAATCCTTCATATTCCTCCTCATCAGGGCTTCGGTCTTCGACCGTAGCGGCTTCTTGGATCATGAAATTGACAATCTGCTCGTCGTTGTCAAAAACTTGCCAGTGTAAATCTTTGTCCGGGACAGAGGGTCTATAGATCATCCTTACAGCCTTCGGCTTATGCACCATATCATCCACTGGAGAATATCGGGCTGCGATGGATGCTAAGACATCTGCATGTCGATTCTTTTCTCGTGGAATAGACTATAGATTGAGGGATTCAAACTGGTCGAACAGGTCCCATACCCTATTGCGGTATGATTTAAGATAGTGCTTCTTTGAAGAGCATCTGTTGGTGACCTGGTTGCAAACTAGTTCGAAATCTTCAAAGATTTGAAGATGCCTTATGCCTAACTTGTCAGCTTTCTTGAGTCCCAAGCACAAGGCTTCATACTCTGTTGCATTGTTGGTGCAGCTCCATGTCAATCGGTAGCAATACTCCTTTTGCTCACCGGACGGCGAAATCAGAAGGATTCCTGCCCCGGCATCGTTTTTGCATCGGGCACCGTCGAAGAACAATTTCCATAGTCCTTCTTGAGCAGAAACCTTTCCCTCCATTTTGGCTGGTTTCTCGGACTTGGCGATGGTGTAGCACCCCACCTCAGTCTCTATCATGGCATTGAAATCTGCCAATGAAAATTCATCTTCACAACACAACTGTGCGAGGGATTCCTGGACCAGATCCACTTGCTCTAGCTCCTCCGCGATCGTATGCACAGGGTCACTGCTTTCTTCCTCGGACATTTTCTGAACCAGGAACGTAGAGGGCTTTTCATTATAGATTTTCACCTTCTTCCCTTTGAAGGGGATCTCCAGATGAGTGTAGTCCATGGATAGATATACGCCTAGCTTTGTCGTGAACTCCCTCGATAGGCACATGCTGAAGTAGGGCTCAAGGTCCATGACTACCACCTCTTGTATGACTATGATTTGAGGTGTCTTATGTAGCCGAATAGGAATATCTTTGATGACACCTACAGTCTTCACTAGGGTACCGTCCAACTGGAGGACTCCGTGACTGCTTCGTGTGTACTCCATGCCTATTTCCTCGCATACTTCCTTCGGCATTACTGTCATCGTAGCTCCAGAATCTATCATACAGTTATGCACGATATACCCTTCCATTTGTAAGGATAAGTAGAACGGTGGTGGTCTATTTTTTCCCGTGATGGACGTGGACAGGGTCTGCACCAGAGCGAGCGGCTCTACCTTCTTTGTATTGATCCTCTTCAATGATTCTTGTAGCAGGTCCACTTGTCCAGGAAGTTGCAGAGCATCATACAAACTGATTTTGGCTAGAATTCTCTTCAATTCTTCTACAATGTTGTAGGCTGGGGAGCTATGCACCTCAGGTTCCTTTCTCGGTTCGTACTTGGTGCGATATTGCTCTGTCGCTTCGACCCTTTGTCGCTTGGTGAGCGAGGGAAATTTGAGCTTCTCCTTAGCCTGTTCTTTGGTCTCCACCTGAGGTGGTTCGACAGTGGCCTTTTGGGCCTTTTCTTTGATTGGAGCTGGCGGAGGAGCTTCGCTCGGGACCGAAGAGGATGGTTGTCCCTTCTCAAAATGAGCGTGTACCTTCAAAGGAGCCATCTGAGTAGCATCTACCTCTATCGACCTTTTACCTCCCCTGGTAAGGACCGCGACTGGCTCTTCCTCGTCGATGGACAAGTTCTGATCCAATTGTCGGATGACGTTGACTTGGCCGCCTTGACTGCTGCTTGTTAGTGTCTGCACGTAGTGTTGATGCAACATGCATGTATTTTCCTCATGAGGATCATTACATGTAGAGCACCAGTATACATGATCGGAAGTGCTTGGGACTTCATCTATCACAACATTTCTTGCCGAAGCTTTTCCTTGATGGACCGCTTGATCTTTGGTAAGTGCAGGCATGGGATAAGACCTTCTTGGTAGAAACTCTTGTTGCGCTTGCTTCTTCTTGACAATGGTCATGTCGTTGGACAAGGTCTACACTGTGGCATTTAACGATTGCATTTCTTGCAGTATCTTGGCTTGCATATCATCGGCCTTGGGAACTAATGGTAAAGAAGCCATAGTCGGTATCGGAGGTAGGGCAGGATGTTGGAGGGGTGCTGGCAACATTGGAAATGTTGGAGTGATAGTGGGCGGCATAGTTGAAAGTGTGGGGAAATGTATCTGTGGAGCGGTGATCTGTGACACAACGGGATTCGGGTTCCAGGATGAGATCGGATATGCAGGGATTGCAAAAATCTATGGAGCTACTGCGCTCGCTTGAAGGAACTCGGGGAGTATGGGCATTGGCATTCTTTGAGGGAGTTTACCCATGGCTATGAGGTCCGTTTCTGCTTTCTTGGCTAACCCATACAACTCTGGAAAAGTATTGACATTTGAGTACCTTATCATAAGACCGATATCAGGGTTGAATGCCCGAAGGAAGTAGTATGTCACGGCTTCGTCGGTTGGGCGAAGCCCAACTGGGACTCTTTGCCAGGTTCGAGCGAACCTAACATTGAAGTCTGCAATCTCTTCTTGTGGATGTCTTTGGATTGAAGTGAATTGCTACAGAAGAGAAGTTGGATCGGCGGACTCGTTGAAGCCTTGCATCAACTGCCCGGCTAACTGGTCCCATCCCGTAATAGTGTCGGATGGCAGAGATCTATACCAATAGAGGAGTTTTCCTCTAAGGGAGAGAACCAGGAGCTTCACCATCACTCGCTCTTCTGTGATATCATGGATCGTCGCCAGGGAAATGATGTCCTGGATATGCTCTAGAGCAGTCTTTTCGGTTTCGTCGAACGTCGGGAGCTTTTTGATTGCAGCAGGTGGAACTTGCCCTTGGCCCGCGAGATTCAACGGTGACGAAGAATTCCATGCTGGAAATAATCTGGGCGGCGGTTGTTGCTGTTGTTGTTGTTGTTGTTGCTATTGCTGGGCCATATTTGTGCCTGGGTTCTATGGAACAGAGGTCCCCGAAGTCCTTCTTGGGTTGCTCGTCGAAAGGCCAATGGGAACGGAGGCACTAGGATGCTTCGGTGAGTTGGGAGGATTCAGAGGAAAACTAGTTGTTGTGCTATCGAAAGTTATGCCTTGCTCGTCAACAGCAGCCTCTTGCGAGGACGTCCCGCGTAAGAGATATTCGGGGGTAACTAACCTAGATCGTTCCCCAAAGGCATCAATATCAAGCTCAAAGAACTCGGTTTCCTCTCCTCTATTCCTAACTCTCCATCTTGTTTGCATGAAGGCACGAGGCTTTAATACTGGTCTTTACGACTTGAAGATTCTCGGGTAAAATAGAGTCGCCAGATGCTAAGAGTCTCTTAGTAACGAGAGCATCGATTCTCACTACTACTCAAGGGATGAGACTGACCGGATCTCACCGAGAACTTGTTAGAACTACTGGCTCCGGTGAAGACGGGCTAGAAATTTTCTCAAATATGGGACCTTGAGTCCCACCGGGCGTGCCAAAAACTGTTGGTCATCAAATCCGCACAGGAAAGGACTTTCGGTGGGTTTGCGCGCCCTGGACCTGCGACCAACATTGAAAGGCCGAGGGGAAGAGATGCCCCTCGTGCCAATCTCCGGAGAAAGGCCGGCTCCTATACTAATCTACTTTTTGGGGTTTGAGACAAGAGTGCAGGAAAGAGATAAAAGGAGTAAGGGTTAGGAAAAGAAATAAAAAGGTAAGGGTTAGAGAAAGAAGATAAAAAGAGGGAAGGGTTAGAAGATGATCACTATAAGGTGAGAGAAGGGGGAGTGTTTGTAAAAACTGAAAGGGAGGAGAATACCAAGAATAACATGAAAGAAACGAAATGCCGAACTTCCTATGTATCCTCTGGACGGGTTCACGGGGTTCTCCTTTCTCTCTCGCTTGGAATTCGGGGTTCGGAGTAACGACGATTGAGATAAGGGAATAACGGAAACCTTGATCCACTAGGAAGAATAAAGGAAAGCATGACAAGACGTTTTTCCTCTCCTATGTATCCTTCAGGGCGAATTTTAGGGTTCAGTCCCCGATCGCACACCGAATTCAGGATTCAGAGTCTCAGTATGCGAACGAGAAAAGACAAAAGAATTAAGCACAGAAGGCAGCATAAAAGAGAGAAATAGAGCACAAAAATCTTTAGTATTAAACGCAGGACATCAAGTTACAGCAGCTTTCTAGCAGAAAGTTCCCCCCCTTTTACATTGCAAAGCCTAGGTTTTTATAGAGGACCCGGCCCTCTGAATCATTATTACAAAAATGGCGGAGTACACCCTCGAGCCCTGAGAAATCGGCTCCTCGCTGCTGCTGCGGATGATCTCTCAAATCGGCTACCAAAACTGGTAATGGTGACCGAGTCAGCCGGAGAAAGTCGCATTAAATGAGCCACTTGGGTGTCCTTGGATTGTAGGTGCGGTGCTCGAGTGGCGGCCATGCTTGCCGGGTTCTTCTTCACGGGCTGATACCTCGCATCCAATTGCCAAAAATGAGCAGCGGGCTTACCGGGCAAGAAAATATGCATTTATGAGGCTCTCTGATCGCCTCGGGAAAATGCCCGACTTGGGAAGCGTTCTTGGGAAGCGCCTCGCTGATTTTCGCTTCGCAAAACTACTTCGGGGGCGTGGAGTGCCGAAGCCGATCTTCCTTTATCCTTCGCTGCTTCACTGGCAAAATTGCTTCGCTAATGGGTCGGGAAAAATGCTTCGGGCCGATCTTCTTTTGAAATGGTGGTTCGAGGGAGTTTTGGCCGAAGCACTTTCTCGACCTCTACTGCTTCGGGTGAAAATTGGCCGAAGTGGATTTTAGAAATACTTCGGGCCCGAAGTAATTTCTTTGCCTTAGCTGATTCGGGCTATCTTTCCTTCTTCGGCGAAGTTGCTTGGATGCCGCTTCGCAAAACTCTTCACCCGAAGTAGCCATTGGGAATGCTTCGGGTGCGAAGCATTTCCTTCGCTTTCTCGACAAAGTTCTCGCCCGAAGTGATGATTTGAAGCGCTTCGGGCCCGAAGCTCTTTTCTTTTCATTTTGTCCACCAGGGGCGATAGGGAAAACCAGAATTGCTATAACTTATAAACAAAAGAAAACTTTCAACAAAACAAATATTATACAAAGATTCAATTTTTTTGCCCCTTGGTGGAATGTGACAATATTGTCAACATTTACTTCACTCCAAATTTAAAACATAATTTGTTGAGTGTTGGGCAAATCATGGAAAAGAATTGTAAGCTTGTGTTTGAAAACAATAAGTGTGATATTTTTTATCAGAATCATGGGCATAGGCACGTCACTACTATTTCCATGACCAAGAATAGATTGTTTCCTCTAAAATTTGGAGAAGAAAATAATGATTTTGCATGTGTAGCCATTGATAGCAAAAGTTGGCTATGGCACTTAATATTTGGCCATGTAAATTTTCCTAGTTTGAGGAAAATGGTTTCTCAAGAGATGGTACATGGGCTACCTAAAATTGATGTTCAAAAAGGTGTGTGTGAAGGATGTGCTTTGGGCAAGCACTCAAGGATGAATTTTCCAAAAGGCAAAGCATGGAGAGCCAATTATCCCCTTCAATTGGTGCATTCTGATATTTGTGGGCCAATGCAGACTCAAAGTATTGGTAAGAATTCATACTTCCTCACCTTCATAGATGATTTTTCAAGAATGTGTTGGGTTTATCTTTTGAAGACAAAGGATGAGGCATTTTATTGTTTTAAATATTTTAAAAAT
Source organism: Wollemia nobilis (assembly GCA_028583015.1). NCBI lineage: Eukaryota > Viridiplantae > Streptophyta > Pinopsida > Araucariales > Araucariaceae > Wollemia > Wollemia nobilis. Next base: position 6,882,730 of record JAQPPZ010016467.1, on the reverse strand, counting down.
CATGTTGAAAATCAAAGTGGACACTATGTAAAATGTTTAAGGACTAAGAGGGGAGGAGAATTTTTTTCAAATGAATTTCTTCAATTTTGTAAAGATTGTGGTGTTAGAAGGCAACTCACAGCTACTTACACACCACAACAAAATGGTGTGGTTGAGCGTAAAAATAGAACATTGGTAAATATGGCAAGAAGCATGCTACAAAAAAAGAGGTTAACTAATATGTATTGGGCTGATGCGGTAAGGACTTCCATTTATATTTTGAATAGGAGTCCTACTTCTAGCTTGGATGACATCACTCCATATGAGGCATGGTATGGAAGGAAACCAACTATAAGTCATTTCAAAGTTTTTGGTTGCTTGGCTTATGCACATGTTCCTGATGAAAAAAGGAGGAAGTTAGATCCCAAAAGTGAAGCATGCATATTCCTTGGGTATTGTGAAAATACCAAAGCATAAAGGCTCTTTAATCCAAAGACACACAAGGTTGTCGTGTCTCAAGATGTGATTTTTGATGAAGGGGTTTATGGTCATCAAAAAGGCCATATTGAGAAGTAAAAATTTGTTTTGACTGGTGGTATTATTGATGATGATGAGCAGTCCACTAATGTTTTAGTTCCAAGTGCTACTAATCCACCAAGCAGCCCCTCATCTAGCTCTCTAGTAAGAAGCCCTTCATCTAGTTCTCCACAAAATAGCCCCTCATCTAGTTCTTTAGTTTCAAGTGCAAGTTCAAGTCCACCAAGGAAGGTAAGAAGCTTAAGTGACATTTATCGAAGGAGTACTATTCAAACAAATGAATATTTCACACTATTGAGTGAAGATTCTCCAAGTAATGTGTTGAAAAGTAAAAAGCTCCAACAAAGCCATCCATCCTCTCAAATGTTAGATACAAAATTTCAAATAGGAGTTACAAGAAGTCAAGCACAAGAGGTATATCAAGTGGTGAAAAGACTTGAAAACTTGCATATGTATGGTGATGAAAATGATGGTAAGCCCCAAGGTGATGTTGTGAATTATGCCTTAATGTCTCTTGTTGATTTAGAACCATCTTGTTATGAACAAGCATGTACTAATTATGTATGGATGAAGGCAATGAAAGGATAAATGAACTCCATCAAGAAGAATGATACTTGGGAGCTAGTTGAGCTTCCAAAAGGCAAGAAAGTTGTGGTCTCTAAATGGGTCTACAAAACAAAGTATAATTCTGATGGAAGTGTGGAGAGACACAAAGCAAGACTTGTGGCCAAGGGGCTCACACAAAGGTATGGCATTGATTATGAGAAGACTTTTGCTCCAATTGCAAGACAAGAAACAATGAGGATGGTTCTTTCCATTATTGCTCATAAAAGCTGGAATGTACATCACTTGGATGTAAAAAGTGCTTTTTTTGAATGGATTCTTGGATGAGGAGGTTTATGTGCAACAACCTCAAGTATTTATAGTTCAAGGTAAGGAGAATCTTGTGTATAGGTTGAAGAAGGCCTTGTATGGTCTTAAGCAAGCTCCAAGAGCTTGGTATTCAAGAATTGATGGGTACTTCCATCAATATGGTTTTGTGAGAAGCAAGAGTGAGCCAACCTTATACTATAAGAAACAAGGTAATGATATTCTCCTTGTTTGTTTATATGTGTATGAATTGATTTACTTAGGTAGTAATCCTAAGTTGAATGATGACTTCAAGAATACCATGATGCATGAATTTGAGATGAAATATCTGGGCTTGATGCACTATTTTCTTGGTATGGAGGTGTATCAAAGTGATAGTGAAATTTTTATTTGTCAAAAAAAATATGCCAATGATATGTTAAAAAAATTTGGGATGGAAAATTGTAAACGTGTTGCAACACCAATAGCTCATGGTGAGTTGTTGAGTAAGGATGATCGAACTGAAAAAGTTGATGTGACCACATATAGAAGTATGGTTGGGAGTTTTATGTTTCTCACCAACACTAGACCATACATTGCATGTGATGTATCACTTGTATCAAGGTATATGAGTGACCCTTCTGAATTACACATGAAAGCTGCAAAAAGAATACTGAGATATGTAAAAGGTACAATGGATTTTGGCATCCATTATTGTAAAAATGAAGATGTAAAATTATCTGATTTTAGTGATTCAGATTGGGGGAGTAATATAGATGACAAGAAGTCTACATCAAGTAATTATTTCAGCCTTGGGTCTGGTTTAATCACTTGGAGCTCAAAGAAACAAACTATAGTTGCTCTCTCTTCCACCGAAGCAGAATACATTGCAATCACAAGTGCTAGTGCTCAAGCATTGTGGTTGAGGAAAGTCCTTGAAGAAATTGGAGAACAACAATATGGTCCTACTACATTGTATTGTGATAACATGAGTGCTATTCAGCTAGCATATAATCCAGTTCATCATAGTAGGTCAAAGCATTTTGATATGAAGTATCACTTCATCTGAGACATGGTCGAGAAGAAATTGATTTCTATTACCTTGCTTAGACTTAGCCCCATCAATGTGTAATGTCCAAATGCCATTGTTGTGATTGGTTGAAGTTGTAGCTGGTCTTTTCTCAGTTTTCAAATTATAAACCCCAATTTTTGGATTAGCACGATTTACAACCTCAATTTAGATATTATGTTCAGTGACCATGTGTTCATATCCAGGCTCTCTTTCTATTCTAAATTGGTTGGCCATATTCACATTCACTATTTTATTTTCTTGAAGTTTAACTTAGAGTTCATATTAAGTCTCGATTTTCTTCATATCCTCAATGATGGCATACTCCTTCCCAAGTATTGCACTAGTTTGATCCTAAGTCTTACTTTCATTACCCTTTGATGGTGGAGGATCATTATAAGGAGTAGGTTCTAGATTCTCATGTCTCAAATTATAATTGTCCCTTTGGAACTATTGAAAATCCTGTACTTCATCGATAGGCACTTCCACAACATTTTTTGACCCATCCGAGCAAGTGCATGAATCTAGAACCATAGTAGCACTAGGTCTAGATGAACTAGGACCATCAATCTAACTCAACTCACCAGGAAAATATTCAAAAGTGTTGGAAAACTCCAAACAATCTAATTCCCTATGTTGAGTTGTTCCATAAATACTACACTATTTGGGTAAAATTCCAGGTCACATATATTCACTTCAAGTCCCTTGCCTTTGTTGTAATAATTATTAGCTTCATACAAATATTTGGGGAGTTTGTTCGATTGGTAATGCAATTTGTTTAAATTTTCTCCTCTAGATACTTGACTCTTAAAACTCAAGAAGTCATTTTCTAGGTTTTGGACCATCTTAGATACATCTTCCACCTTGGCCTTGTCATAATCTTTCTCTGCATTTTGCACATGTTGTATGTGTGGCACAGTTAATGGAGTTTCATTGGGTAAAGAGCGACAAGTTGGCATTGGGACCTGGTGTGGAATGGGATTCAAAATAGGCATGTTCTACGTAACATAGGATATCAAAGGATTGCTCAAAATTTGAGGTCCTAACCGTCTTTCAAGAATTAGAGCTTCCTTATAAGTTGCTACCAGGGTTGTGATATTGATGTCTCTCTTGAGAAAAATAGAGGTCACTGGATCCAAGGCATTCTTATAGATTTCTAAGGCTAGATTTACACTTAGGATATAATGACCAGTCATTCTGCCATAAGATTTTTGGAACCAACCATTGAAAGACCTAACAGTTTCATCAGAATTTGCTGGTATAACACACTAGGATCAATCACTTGACCAAATTGAGAAATGAAAGCAGATTCTAATTCACCCCAGCTAATGATATAATCATTGGTTAAATTAAAGAACCAATCATATGCAACTTATTGCAAAGTAAGCGAGAATAACCTACAATAAACATCTTCATGAAGGACATTTATCAATTTAAGAGCATTTTTTAAGGCAACCATGTGCTCTTCAACTGTTCTAGCACCATCATGTTTGTAGTTTGGAATATATCTCTCATGATTTTTGGGTAAATCATGGGTTGTACCAGCAATATTCAAGGCACTAGAACCCAACTAGTTGGCCATGACTATTGGATTAATGACCCACAAAAGACAAAAAACAATGCAATACTATATTTCCACGCCTTTTTAAACATCAAATGAAGGTTCATCCCTCCTTCTAGCACCAATTTATGTTGGCTTGCATTTTTCTATGTAGGTAATACTCAAACAAACAGGATTTGAAAGCTAATAAGGAGGGAACTGTTGGCAATTTTGGGTACCTTGAGTACATTGCCCTTGCCTAAGTTTAGTTGTTGTCATTGATGTCAAGGAGCTATTGGTAGATGTTGTTTTTGATGTCGAGGAACTATTGGAGCAATTTGTTTTTAAGTCCAAGGATGTGTTTTTGTTGAAGGTTTCTGTTGGTCGGTAAGTCTCCAAGAAAATCGAAGTAGCCCAGTTGCCAAAAATCCAAAAAAAGATAAAGTAGAATAAGTTTGCAGTCTGCTGGAAAAACTGTCGCGATTTCGCGACATGTTTGAGGAGAGAAAGTCATGATTTCGTGACATGGGAGGGGGGGGAGAAAGTGATTTCGCGACAGGGAAGGAGAGGCAAAGCGGGCAAAAGTGTCACGATTTCGTGACATGTTTGAGGAGAGAGAAAGTTCGGCCAAAACTGTCACGATTTCGCGACATGCAGGAAGGCAAAAGCACAACGGGCAAAAAGTGTCACGATTTCGCGACAAGTTTCGAAGAAGTTGTACGGATGCAGAAAGTGTCACGATTTCGTGACAAGTTGAGTTGGCAGTGTTGAGTTGCAGGAAGTGTCGCGATTTCGCGACAAGTTTCGAAGAAGTCGTACGGATGCAAAAAATGTCACGATTTCGTGACATGTTCCAGTTTCATGAGCAGTTGGCAAGAAAGATCCTAAGGCAGTGAAAGCGTCACGATTTCGTGACATGTTTCATTTTTGCTAGTGCAAACCAAGAAAAGGATGAAGAAGCAAGAGGTGTCACGATTTCATGACAGAGTTGCTGATGACGTCAGCAAGAGGCAAAGGTGTCACGATTTCGTGACAGTTGCGGAGAAGAAGGCAGTGAAGTCTAGAGCATCACGATTTCGTGACAAGATTCATGATTACGTCAACAAAAGCTGTAGCGTCGCGATTTCGCGACAGCAACGGAGAAGAAGGCAGTGAAGTCTAGGGCGTCGCGATTTCGTGACAAGATTCATGATGACGTCAGCAAAAGCTGTAGCGTCGCGATTTCGCGACAGCAACGGAGAAGAAGGCAGTGAAGTCTAGAGCGTCACGATTTCGTGACAAGTTTCATGATGACGTCAGCAAAGGCTGTAGTGTCGCGATTTCATGACAACAACGGAGAAGAAGGCAGTGAAGTCTAGAGCGTCATGATTTCGTGACAAGATTTGCGATGACGTCAGCAAAGGCTATAGTGTAGCGATTTCGTGACAACAAACCAAAGAAGGTGTACGGCAGACCAAGGCGTAGCGATATCGCGACATGTTTGAGCTTCGCACGAGAAAAGCTACAGGACAACAGAGGCGGTTGAAGCCGACGAAGTTAACCTTGGCCGACGAAGGATAAGGTTTTACAGTCGACGTATTAAAAGATTGATCAGCCGACTAAAGAACAAGATTTCATCTTAAGATTGTGGGTATTAAAGGAGGACTGTTTGAGCATTTTTGTGTGTCGATCGATGTGTGCTTTTGAAGCGTGGCGTTCGCAGAGTTAGTGCGACAAGCAAGGTTCGACAATCGAAAAAGTAGAAAGTGAAGTCCGATTGCAGCATCAAAGTGCATTTTGTCTGAATCTTCTAAGTATAGAAGTATGTGCTATTGTATACACGAAGAATGTGCTGTTGTTTATGAGAAGACTGTGCGAAGAAGATTCTGTTGTGATTGTGACTGTGTTCGCACAGTTTGGGTAATAGAAAGAAAAGTGCGCACAGTAGATGCTGCTATAATTGCGAACGGTTGTGAAGAACAAACAGTGATCAAGTGCTACTGTAAGTTGAGAAGAGAATGCTACTGTAATTTAAGAAGACTATGCTGCTGTAGTTGTGCAGACAGTGAAGAATTGTTTTCCAATCAAGTGCCGAAAGGAACAAAGAAAGAGGACAGAATTGTGCCATACCGAAGGACTGTGTTTTGGTGCAGAAAAGAGGACCAACTTGCTGTGACAGAGTTGAGGACAGAGATCTCCGACCAGAGCAGGGAAGACAGGTGTCTTCTGTGGAAAGAGTTCCACTTGCTAAGGGCAAAAAGAGATAGAGGTCTTCTAGAGGATCACTAGCAAAGCCGATTTAGGGGAAGGTGTCTCCTTTGGGCTGAGGCTCATAAATATTGTAATTGGGAAGGTTTCCCAAAGAACTTTGAGATAACATTTAGAGAAAAGTTTTGTGGACATAAATTGTTGTGTCACTTTGTGGATGGTTTTGTGCATTGCTTTGATATTGCTTTGGGTATATTGTTTTACCTTGTTTTGAAGTATAAAGGAAAAAGTAAAAAGCGGTCTTATACTGTTCACCCCCCCTCTCAGTATAAGCTTGTGTTCTTCAATTGGTATCAAAGCCAGTGCCTTCGAAAAGTTTAACAGCTTGAAGGAAAAGTTTACAAAGAACACAATGGACTACTCGAGTAGCAATGCAGCACCTATTCTTGATGGATCAGATTTTGGTCTGTGGAGTGCAAGAATGAAAGTCTATCTAATGGCTCTCGGTAATGAGGTATGGGAAGTTGTTGAAGATGGATATACCATTCCTACAAATGGTCCTTACACTAAAGAAGACAGACTTCTACATCACAGCAATTCAAAAGCCATGAATGCAATCTTGAAGGGTTTACAAAAGGCAGATCTCACTAAAGTTATTCAACTGCAAGACGGCCAGTGAAATGTGGAATCAATTACAGGTTGTTCATACAGGTGATGCAAATGTTCGAAAGGCCAAGTTAAGACATTTTAAAGGTATGTTTGAACAACTCAAGATGAATGATGATGAAAATATTAGTGACTACATGCTCCGGATGGATGAAGTTGTTAATTCTATGAAAGACTTAGGTCTTGAACTTGCTGAAAATGATGTGTGTGATAAGATTTTAAGATCTCTTCCAAATAGATTTAGCGAAAAGATTTCTGCTATTGAGGAAGCCAAAGATTTAGATAAATTGAAAAAGGATGAGCTCCATAGTATTCTTGCAGCATTTGAATTGAGGACACAAGTGAAAGTTGATGTAAAGAAAGAGGCAGCTTTCAAAGCTATCAAGAAATCGAAGGGCAAACAGATTCAATAAAGTGATGAGTCTTCTAGTGAGGAAGAGGCATATTACAGCAGGAAAGGCAAGTTTTCCAGAAAGCACAAAAGCAAGAAAAATATAAGATGTTTCAAGCTGCGGGAAATTTGGTCATTATGCTACTGGTTGTCACTGTTTCTAAAGATGAAAGTGATGAAGATATACAGGATGTTAAAAGCAAGGATTACGAAAAGCACGGGTATTACAGAAACAACAAAAATGAGTACAACAATCACCAGAAAAGCAAATATGAGTATAGCAATCATGGAAAGAGGCATTCTCACAAGAATAAGAAGAGATTCTACTTGGAAAAAGCAAGTAAGTGTTCTAGCAGTGAAAGTGACAGTTCTTCTAGTAATGATGAAAATGAGATCATGTTCATTTCAAAAAAAGAGGAAGAACCGAAACACAAATTCATTATCATGAAATGTTTTAGATGTGGAAATTTTGGGCACCTTGAGGATGGTTGCAGAAATGATGATTTGGCTGCTAGTATGTATGAGGATGTTTCAGAAAACCCCAATGAAGATGCATGTATGGTTTTTGAAAAAGGTAGCACCTCTAGTGATAAGAAATCTGAAAAAGGTTGTGATGATTCAAAGCGCCATCAAATAGAGGATCTTGAATGCGAACTCAATAATGCTCTTAGTGTTTTGAAAAAGGAAAGAAAGAAGAATGATAGACTCAAGATTAAGGTAGATGAATGTTGTATGGAGATAGATGAACTTGTAGAAAATCTTGAAGTATCTATGGCTAAGACACAAGAACTCAAGAATGAGTTAGAATCTAAAATTGCTGGAGTATAGTGAGTTAGAAGAGGAAATAGCTTCTTTGAAAGAAGAAAATAAAGAGTACAAGGATAAGCTCTACAGATTTCAGGATAGCTCCAAGAAGGTTAAATTTCTCATCGAAGGACAGAGAAAACCAACAGATAAAACAGGTCTCGGTTTTGTTGAGCCGCACAAGGAACGAGGTTGGGGAATCTAGCAAAAGATTTCAAAAGAAAGAGAGTCCTGTTGAAGAAAGTACTTCAGATCATGAGTCCGTAAGTGATGAATACGCAGAAACAGAAAACGATATTCAGAGCGAGAAGAAGAAGTTTTCGGGACCCATGAAGTCGAACAAAAGAAAATTTCATGGCAGATGTTATGTGTGTCACGGATTTGGTCACATGGTTGTACAGTGCATGACTCAAATGAAGAGAGTAAATGAGAGTTTCAGGAGACGTAATTTCTTTCAAGGGTATTGCTACTCTTGTCAACAATTCGGGCACAAGGCAATTTTTTGCAAGACAAATAACACGAACCGGGTTAGTCGGAACGAGGCGAATTCAAAGAACAGCCATGACCGATTTTGTTACTCGCTATAAATGCAACAATGAAGGACACCTAGCTAGACGAGTGTAGAGCTGATCTTCGGAGATACGAGAACGAAAGCAACAGCATGAACAAGTTCAAGAATCAAGGCATGGATAAAAATAGGAATGATAACAAAAATAGGAAAAATGACATGAACAGGTCCAAGGATCAAGGTACGGATAAGAACAGAAAAGATAAAAGAAACAGGAACAGTAGTATTAACAGGTCCGAGGATCAGAACAGTGACAGGAACAAAAATACAGGAAAAGAATTCAAGAGAAGGCCCGACAAAGAAATCTTGGACACTAATGATGATGAGTGTTTAATGGGAGTGTCACTCCCAACCCTATTTTAATCATCTCATCGGGAGATGGGGGAGGGACTAAGCTAAGAGGCTCATTCTTAGTCCCAAGCCCCAAAGGTGACCCTTTGCCATTGATGACAAAGGGGGAGAGATTTAAGTAAGGGGGAGAGTTTTTCAAGAGAAGAGGAAAGCTTCAATTCGGGGGGAGCAAAACTTGGAGAGATTGAATTCAGTTTTGACTCTTGAAAGATGTGTTTTAGATAAGGGTTGCCATCAATGACAAAGGGGGAGATTGTTGGCAATTTTGGGTACCTTGAGTACATTGCCCTTGCCTAAGTTTAGTTGTTGTCATTGATGTCAAGGAGCTATTGGTAGATGTTGTTTTTGATGTCGAGGAACTATTGGAGCAATTTGTTTTTAAGTCCAAGGATGTGTTTTTGTTGAAGGTTTCTGTTGGTCAGTAAGTCTCCAAGAAAATCAGAGTAGCCGAGTTGCCAAAAATCCAGAAAAAGATAAAGTAGAATAAGTTTGCAGGCTGCTGGAAAAACTGTCACGATTTCGTGACATGTTTGAGGAGAGAGAAAGTCATGATTTCGTGACATGCGGGAAGGCAGAGGCAAAGCGGGCAAAAGTGTCATGATTTCGTGACATGTTTGAGGAGAGAGAAAGTTTGGCCAAAACTGTCACGATTTCGTGACATGCGGGAAGGCAGAAGCACGGCGGGCAAAAAGTGTCACGATTTCGCGACAAGTTTCGAAGAAGTTGTACGGATGCAGAAAGTGTCGCGATTTCGCGACAAGTTGAGTTGGCAGTGTTGAGTTGCAGGAAGTGTCGCGATTTCGCGACAAGTTTCGAAGAAGTCGTACGGATGTAGAAAATGTCACGATTTCGTGACATGTTCCAGTTTCGCGAGCAGTTGGCAAGAAAGATCCTAAGGCAGTGAAAGCGTCGCGATTTCGTGACATGTTTCATTTTCGCTAGTGCAAACCAAGAAAAGGATGAAGAAGCAAGAGGTGTCACGATTTCGCGACAGAGTTGTCGATGACGTCAGCAAGAGGCAAAGGTGTCACGATTTCGCGACAGTTGCGGAGAAGAAGGCAGTGAAGTCTAGAGCGTCGCGATTTCGTGACAAGATTCATGATTACGTCAGCAAAAGCTGTAGCATCACGATTTCACGATAGCAACGGAGAAGAAGGCAGTGAAGTCTAGGGCGTCACGATTTCGTGACAAGATTCATGATGACGTCAGCAAAAGCTGTAGCGTCACGATTTCGTGACAACAACGGAGAAGAAGGCAGTGAAGTCTAGAGCATCGTGATTTCGTGACAAGTTTCATGATGACGTCAGCAAAGGCTGTAGTGTCGCGATTTCGTGACAGCAACGGAGAAGAAGGCAGTAAAGTCTAGAGCATCACGATTTCGTGACAAGATTTGCGATGACGTCAGCAAAGGCTGTAGTGTAGCGATTTCGTGACAACAAACCAAAGAAGGTGTACGACAGACCAAGGCGTAGCGATATCGTGACATGTTTGAGCTTCACACGAGAAAAGCTATAGGACAGCAGAGGCGGTTGAAGCCGACGAAGTTAACCTTGGCCGACGAAGGATAAGGTTTTACAGCCGACGTATTAAAAGATTGATCAGTCGACTAAAGAACAAGATTTCATCTTAAGATTGTGGGTATTAAAGGAGGACTGTTTGAGCATTTTTGGGTGTCGATCGATGTGTGCTTTCGAAGCGTGGCGTTCGCAGAGTTAGTGCGACAAGCAAGGTTCGACAATCAAAAAAGCAGAAAGCGAAGTCCGACTGCAGCATCAAAGTGCATTTCGCTGAATCTTCTAAGTATAGAAGTCTGTGCTGTTGTATACACGAAGAATGTGCTGTTGTTTATGAGAAGACTATGCAGAGAAGATTTTGTTGTGATTGCGACTGTGTTCGCACAGTTTGGGTAATAGAAAGAAAAGTGCGCACAGTAGATGCTGCTATAATTGTGAACGGTTGTGAAGAACAAACAGTGATCAAGTGTTGTTGTAAGTTGAGAAGAGAATGCTGCTGTAATTTAAGAAGACTGTGCTGCTGTAGTTGTGCAGACAGTGAAGAATTGTTTTCCAATCAAGTGCCGAAAGGAACAAAGAAAGAGGACAGAATTGTGCCATACCGAAGGACTATGTTTTGGTGCAGAAAAGAGGACCAGCTTGCTGTGACAGAGTTGAGGACAGAGATCTCCAGACGGAGCGGGGAAGACGGGTGTCTTCCGTGGAAAGAGTTCCACTTGCTAAGGGCAAAAAGAGATAGAGGTCTTCTAGAGGATCACTAGCAAAGCCGATTTAGGGGAAGGTGTCTCCTTTGGGCTGAGGCTCATAAATATTGTAATTGGGAAGGTTTCCCAAAGAACTTTGAGATAACATTTAGAGAAAAGTTTTGTGGACATAAATTGTTGTGTCACTTTGTGGATGGTTTTGTGCATTGCTTTGATATTGCTTTGGGTATATTGTTTTCTATGTTTTGAAGTATAAAGGAAAAAGTAAAAAGCGGTCTTATACTGTTCACCCCCCCCTCTCAGTATAAGCTTGTGTTCTTCAGGAACGAAACCACTAGTTAAATATAAATTTGTGTAGACCTCAAAATATAAAGCATAATATTTTAAACACATTCTACAATTATATTTCTCAGATCAAATACACTAGGAACTTAACTTCGATCCTCCTTCTAGCGCCAAAATAGTGTTGATTGGTCTTTTATGCACACCCTGTGAAGAGTAAACAAGAAACACCAGTAACACATAAATGGGAATAAATCCCTCTCACTTTAGGATCTTTTTGGCTATCCAAGGTGTGAGTTACAGGGTTGGGTCGAACGTCCTCGCTCTTTTCCACTTCTAGAATAGTTTCAAGTGGATTGTCTGTGTACCTTCAAGGGGGTTCAACTTTTGTCTGTTGTTTGATGATAGAATGTGTTATTCATGATCAAATTTGTAATGTTTTTGATCTAGCTCTTTGAATTTTAGCAGATTAAAAGAATAAAGAATTTTAATAAATATAAAAATGAGAATATTTCATAAATAAAACAGAGAAAGTAAGGTAGGGTAGAAAAGAGGGTGAAATTTTGCAATTCTAATTGTTAATCATTCTTTCAACTCAGCATATTGTTATGTTTTCCAATCGTAACCAATAGAATAATAAATTGTCTAGCTTTCTAAGATCAATTTATTATCTAGAAAGGGGTGAAACAAGTTAATAGAACAGATAAATCTATTTAAATCATAATTTTCTTTGTAACTAACAGGATACATTTGCGGATAGCAAATGCTCATGCACATAAACTAGAGCTATCAGTTCCAAATCCTTAAACTATAGATTTAAATACTCTCAAGATAGTTTAATCATTCTAAATATTCAATCTTATTGGGATGATTTTTCCAGTAGCATAGCACACATAGCAAAACCAGAGCCAGTAGAAAAAGAACTAAATTTTAGAATGAGTAAACCTTAATGAAGCTCTCCACATAACATCAACAACATGCCAAAATCAATCAAACTCATAATAATTATTATCACATATATTTCGATGAAAACAAGAATAGGGAGTGACAATCGTTCAAACTCAAGAAGTGAATTAAGCGCCTGGCTACGCCACTTCATAGTAACAACACTGCAAAAGATCCCATGTCAACAAAAAATAAATTTTCTAGAAAATCAGTTTTATAGAAAATACTTCTATTATAAATTCTTGCATCCTTCCTTTTACATTCAATGGGAGTATTTATAGACTCAGGATAGAACATGATATTTTAGAAAAATATCTTCTCCTAAGGAATTAAAAATAATTTAAAAAAACTACCGCCAAAGCTTTACAATAGAAGGTATTTTTAAATAGAGTTTTGATCAACCCAAATCACTCCGAAAATCTGCCTGCGGATCTTGCCCTAAATGTAGAAGATAATATATGATTTTATCTTCATCAAAAGATAACTACGTGCAAAGGTATCTTCACCTTCCAGTAAGTTATAAGTGTACCTCATTAATTCTTCATCTGTAAAATCTAAATGGATCATTGACTTTCCGAGCCTTCTATCCTCATACAATCCCTTTTACTTGGTTTACGTTGAAATTCTCTGCCCACCATCCCTTTAGCCATTAATTTTGCCATTAAATGCATCCATCAAGAAACTCCTGCAAAATTTTAAAAAGAGAAAAATGTTAGAACATTAGCTTTAAAATTAAATTAAATTAAACTAATTGCCATTAAATGCATCCATCGGGGAACTCCTGCAAAAAATTAAAAAGGGGCAAATGTTAGAACATTAGCTTTAAAATTAAATTAAATTAATTTAATTTCTCTTAAGGTTCAAACTTTAATTTTTAGGTTTTAAATTTTTATTAATTTTTCAAAGTTTGCCGCAAAATATTTTCTAGGGTTGAGATTTTAATTAATTTTTTATTATTATTTTAATCCCCAAGGTTTGACATTTTTTATATCATTTATTTTTCTATCTCCCTCAGAATGTCGGATTTCCAAGCCATTTTCATATTTTCTCCTTCCAACCTTAAAATGTCATGAAATCTTGGCATTTTTTATTTTTCTTTCTCTCATGTCGCAAAATCTCGACATGTTTCATTTTCTCTTTCTCTCTTCTCATTTTCTCTTCCAACACTTTGTTTTCTAGAATTTGTACATTGACTCCAATGACTCCACCCTTCTACATTTTGGAACTTTAAAGGTTTCTGAAGAAATTATTTTCAGATACTGGAAAATGAATTTTAATTGCCCGAAAGTTGTCAGTTTCACGTGGTGTGAAATTTAGGTAAAAATTTGAAAGTGTCCAGAATTGAATGAAACTTTTCAAGAATTCAAATAAGCCAAATGGGTATCTAAATCTGCAGAAAAAATTTGAAAATTCACTTTGGATCATAAGATATTGCATTAATAAGTTTGCTAGCTGGAAATAGAAACTGCTATTTCTGGAAGGTGAATCACGCATGAAACCCTAAAAATTTGGTACCATTGGAAAGGTGAGCTCGATATATTTCATCCATAATTTGAATCACTTCAAACGAATAGAATTCCATGATTGAAGTAAACATTAGGGCAAAATGAAAATATTCAAAGAACCTTAGAAATTAATTTTAATATTTCAAACCTTAGGAAAACTATTGAAAATCAAAATTTCTGAAACACTTAACTAGAAATAATACCATTAAAGCATAAATGTTTAGAAGAAATCAATTTAAATCAATGCTCTTATGCAAACAATTTTGGCGCTTTGATGCAGGCAAAATTTAAGGACTTGATGCAAACAAAAATTGGATTAAAAAACCTAAAAATTTCAAGAGGGTCCCCTTGGAAACAAAAGCTAATCATTTTTACAGGCTCAAACAATTTTATTTTCAATGGGGATGTGTTGCTACTCAACAAACTTCTCATCAAATCTTGATTTATTTAGTATGTTCAATTCTTTTAAGGCATAAAAGAGGTAATTGATCTTCAAATATGAATCTTGTTTGCTCAGAGGAGTCACCAGGTGATTTGGGAAGATATGGGAAAACCAAAGTATCATCGAACTCTGATTTCTTGAAACAACGGAGACCTTATGAGTCCTTAGTAGAGTCGCTAAAAACTATTGGTTGGAGATCCGGCACCTGCACGGACCAGCACCAATATTGAACAACCACTATCACACCCAAGGGGAGGTAGGGTAGTCGATCTCCAGAGAAGGTTGATTCCTGGAGGGAGGTCCTAGTTGCCTACACCTAAAGGGGAAAAGAGAGTGGAAAATAGATGAAAGAAAGGAGGCCATAGCTAGAACTCACAAGGATGGTATATGGCTGCATCAAGACATATGCAGGCTCAACATCACTGGTATAAACATAGGCATACAACCTGACAGTTCAACCAACATGACCCTCATTCAACAATTTAGTGTGTTGGTTCGAAAGGTGAATTCCAAAACTAGCATGTGGGTGCATGAAATCCAATACTTAGAATTAAATCAGTCCCACCCAACCAACCTAAGCAGAAATAAACCCATAACCCGATAAAGATGCAAATTCCATAACCACCAAGCAAAACCCACGAAACCATATAGTAGAATTAAATGAGATCTACTTAGATAGCCAAAGCAAAAATAAGTATTTTAAACTAAACCCAAAAATGTGAAGACCATATTAGAGACCAAACAATAGTATCCTTGTATTTACAAATTGATGAGAAGTATTACATATTAATTGTAATGGCCAAAGAGTCGCACCTGGGATATCTAACATCCCAGTATTTATAGAAATTTTACAATAAATTAAAATTACAAGAATTAATGGTGGTAGGTAGGAAGATATTACTGAGGCAAACTAGTGCTTAGCTGGTACTCTGCTTCTCGAGATAATGTTGATTTTCTAAAGCCCTTGATCACTCTAGCATTCCTGGTTCTTTAATTCCCATCTACTCTACCCCTTCAATTGATTGGTGATCCTCCAGTTAGATCGTGAATGATTGGGATGAATTACCTTAAGAGTTGCACATTTCAAATCAACACCTTCACACCCACAATAGCTGGTACTAGGTAGCTAGAGTCATTAATAGCTCCCCTTTTGAAATTCTAGATGATGGTAGGGGTTCTGGTGTCAAACGGTCGTTTTACTTGCTCATTAGTTAATAACCTTCTACCCGTGGTGGCATTATGAAGGAGGGTGGACGTTTACCAAATTTCTACCCCTTTTAATATCCCAAAGTTCCACCTATTTATGGGTAGATATTTTCATCCTCCTGACCATCAGGTGGTGTTTTAGGAAATTTCCACCCTAAGGAAAACCTTAAGTGTCCACCCTACTTGTCTTTTGTCCCGTCCAGTCAAAGAATCCTCAACTTTTTGGTGGACTTATGGAACTTCATTTACTCGACCACCCTAGATATTCTGCTCATCTACTATTTTTTGTTGCCCATTATTCGCCTGACCATTAATGCAAGAGCTAGGTTTCAAAACTTGGCTATTTTTTTTAGCATCATATTTTACAAAGAATAGTGGGTGAAGGGGGTAAAATTTCACCCACACTCTTGATGACTTACAAGGCCTTTTCCCCTGTGGAAAAGTAGGACCCAGAAAGCTATGCCTTGCAACACACAAAGACAGGAAAGAGGAAGGGTACAAAGAGGGCACAAACAAAATCAACAAACAAAGACTGCAAGACAAATGAGGAAGGTGTACAAAGGTGAATGGAAAATGAGGTGGGAGAAGGTGAAAGGTAAGAAAATAAGGGGGATGACAAGTGCAAACAATAAACAAAACCATGGAAATATAACAAGAGGGGAAGAGGGAAGGGAGGGAAACACAAGAAACAATGGAGACAGAAAGATGACGATCACTAACCTCGTTGGTTAGTAGTACCAAAAAAATAAGGAAAGAGAAGGAAGTGAATAATGCAAAAAAATAAAATAAATAAAAGGGAAGGTGATCCATGGGACACCTTGTAGATCATGCTCCCTTCAACATACCCCACCAAATACCAAGGTCGATTCAAGAATAGACAAAATATCGAGGGTATTTGTGAGTTTCGATACAACACCTCTTTCTAACACAATCATACAAAAACCTTGTTTTCTCATTACCACTCCTCTAGGGAATATTAAGTTGCAGCATCATTCTCGGCTTCATAATTCGTAACACATACTGCTATCACTTTTTGGGGTGTTATTTATAGGTCAACCATCCCATTTGATCGAGAAGAGGGTACTACTTTCAAAAATACAATGGAAATAATTTATAGGGATTGCGCAATATGATGTATAAACTTGGTGCCTTGATCCATTGGGCAACGTGGCAACAGGGTCACAACAAAATACAAGAAACAACACAAACTACAGGGGAAAGTGCTTCAAAACTGATGCACATTTTGGAAGTCCTTCTTGTAATTTTCATCAAGGGTCACCACAGTACAAGATGATGTCATTTGGTCAGGTGCTTACTACACCTTTATTTAGTTGTTGGCCTATTTACATAAAATTACAATGCAATTGGCATACCGCAACCACTGACTCATCCTGGAAATCATCCATTGAATCTACAATGGCTAGTCTAGATTGTACTGAACTTGAGGTGTTGCTTGTAGTTTGGTTGGTATTATTCCAAGATTTTCCAAGTTGTATTATGTCCACAACTTGGTAGATCATCATGCATACCAGTACTAATGTAATCGATGATCAATGTGGCAATAAATATTGTCATGCAATAGCCTTCCTTAGGTACTATATCATCTCACGACAGGCTCAAATGTCACTATTTCTTGGGATCCACCTACTGCAATATCCCTGCCATGTGTGCCTCTAATGTCTCCACACAAGATTGACAACAGGGACCATTGATTGGCAACCCTACTACTAGGATATCTTGGGAACCCATCCTTTGATTGGCCAAGCCTTCTTAGAGGTAGCTTGACCCTTGCTCAGTATGCCCTTGGATACAAAAGGGTGTAAATATGTGCCCTTTTTGTCAAAAGGAACTTCCATTTTGTCCTTTGTTTGCTACAAGAAATTGTAAGTGATAAAGTTTTTCATTGTAGGGATCATTATTGCATATCCTTTGTATGAGCTCGAGAATAGATCTTTCCTTTGTGCTTTGCATAACTATAGCCCTAGCTCCTGCATAATTTCATATGGCATCTGTGGAAGATACTGTGTAGTTGAAAGGGGAGCAACAATAGTTGGAAAAGGGGATGGGAGGACAAAGTCTCTTGAGGATATTTTTCCTGCTTGAAGTAGGACTTGCTCAGCTTGTAAATCCTCCTGAAAGACTTGAGGAAATCTCTTTTCCTAAAATTAATGTAGAAGGAGGCTTATGTCTGAATTAAAAGCTCCAACATAGTACAGGTAAGCCTAGGTGAGGGATTGGTATTCAAAGATAATCCTTTCCCAACTTCTTTTGAATCGTATATTAAAGTATGTGATGGATTAAAAATGGACTCTCTTGATGAATAAGAGGTGCATCAAGAGTTGTAAGGGATCAATAGAGCTATCAAATGTGTCAATAAGGGTTCCCATAAAAATTTTCCACGAGCAGATGGTTTTCAGCCTAAGGTATTGATACCACAATAACTCCCTCCCTTCTAAAGATAAGACTAGAAATCTGATCATGACATCTTCATGGTTGATACCATGGAGGGTCACCAGAGTAGCAATACCTTTAGGGTGCTCTAGAGCAGTTCCTTCAGTGCCATCATAACTTGTTAGGGCCTTTAGGGCACTTTTATGAATCTCATGCTAGCATTGGATATTGAGTGGACTAGGGTCATCCCATCAAGGATAGCACTACTAAGCCATTAAGGTGTTGTTCTTCAAAATATTTAGTTCTTACGTTGGATTCAAAGTCACCATATAAGCATATTTTCTACGCCTGTGAGGTCACGACTACTCATAAAATCTTAATTCCTTTGGGATGTTCAGTTCTTTTAAGGCATAAAAGAGGTAACTGATCTTTGAATATGGATCTTGTTTGCTCAGATAATTCACCAAGTGATTTGGGAAGATATGGGAAAACTAGAGTATCACCAAACTCTAATTTCTTGAAACAATGAAGACCTTATGAGTCTCTAGTAGAGTCACTAAAAATATTTGGTTGGAGATCTGGCACCTGCACGTACCATCGTCAACATTGAACAACCACTATCATACCCAAGGGGAGGTAGGGTGGTCGATCTCCAAAGAAGTTCAATTCCTAGAGGGAGGTCCTAGCTACCTTCACCTAAAGGGGAAAAGGAAGCAAAAAAGAGATGAAATAAAGTAGGTCATTGCTAGAACTCATAAGGATGGTATATGGTCACATTAATACATATACCCGCTCAACATCACTGGTAGAAACATAGGCATACCACCTGAAAGTTCAACCAACCTGACCCTCACTCAAAAATTTAGTGCGATGGATCAAAAGATGAATTCTAGAACTAGCATATGGGTACATGAAATCCAAGATTTAGAATTAAAGCAGTCCCACCCAACCATCCTGAG
The DNA here is from genome assembly GCA_028583015.1 of Wollemia nobilis. Taxonomy (NCBI): domain Eukaryota; kingdom Viridiplantae; phylum Streptophyta; class Pinopsida; order Araucariales; family Araucariaceae; genus Wollemia; species Wollemia nobilis. Next base: position 6,863,841 of record JAQPPZ010016467.1, on the reverse strand, counting down.
CAAAAATAAACCCCTAACCCAATAATGATGTGAATTCTAGAACCACCAAGAAAAACCCATGAAATCCAAATAGTAGAATTAAATGAGATCTACTTAGATAGCCAAAGTAGAAATAAGCATTTTGAACCAAACACAGAGATGTGAAGATCAGATTAGAGACCAAAAAATAGTATCCTTGTATTTACAAAATGATGAAAAGTATTACATATGAATTGTAATAGCCAAAGAGTCACACCTCGGATATCTAACATCCCAGTATTTATAGAAATTTTACAATAAATTTAAATTACAAGCATTAATAGTGGTAGGTAGGAATATGTTACTAAGGCAAACTGATGCTTAATTGGTACTCTTCTCCTTAGGATAATGGTGATTTTCTAAATGGGGTTAGGTGCTTCTACACCAATTCTAAGCCCTTAATCACTCTGGCATTTATACCCAGTTCTTTAATTCCCATCTGCTCTACCCCTTCAATCGATTATCGGTCCTCAAGTTAGGTGGTGAATGACTGGGATCAATTACCTTGGGAATTACACATTTCAAATCAACACATTTGTACCCATGAACAACTAGTACTAGGTAGCTAGAGCCATTAATACCTCCCCTTTTGAAATTCTAGATGATGGTAGGGATTCTGGTGTCGGGTGGTCATTTTACTTGCTCATTAGTTAACAACCTTCCACCTATGGCAATATTATGGAGGGTGGATGTTTACCAAAGTTCAACCCTTTTTAATGTCCCAAAGTTCCACCTATTTATGGGTAGAGGTTTTTGTCCTCCTCGAGGGTGGGGATTTACAATAGTTCCACCCTCTTGACTAGCCGAAGCTTCTACCCGACCGTCAGGCGGTATTTTAGAAAAGTTCCACCCTAAGAAAAACCTTAAGTATCCACCCTGCTTGTCTTTCACCTCATCCATTCGAAGAATCCTCAACTTTGTGGTGGACTTATTGAACTTCATTTACTAGACCACCTTGGATATTTCACCCATCTGCTATTTGTTGCTTCCCATCATTCGCCTGACCATTAATGCAAGATCTAGGTTCTAAAATTTAGCCATTTCTTTTGGGCATCATCTTTTACAAATAATAGTGGCTGAAGGGGGTAAAATTTCACCCACACTCTTGGTGACTTATAGGGGCTTTTCCCCTATGGAAAAGCAGGACCCAGAAAGCTATACAAAGAGGGCACAAACAAAAGCAACCAACAAAGTTTGCAAGACAAAGGAGTAAGGTGTACAAAGGTGAATGGAAAATAAGGTGGGAGAAGGTGAAAGGGAAGAAAATAAGGGGGATGACAAGTGGAAACAATAAGCAAGACCATGGAAATAGAACAAGAGGGGAAGAGGTGAGGGACGTAAACACAAGAAACAACAAATATAGAAATACGATGACCACTAACCTCGTTGGTTAGTGGTAACAAAGAACTGAGGAAAGAGAAGGAAGGGAAAAATGCAAGAAAATAAAAGAAATAAAAGGGAAGGTGATCCATGGGACACCTCCATAGATCATGCTCCATTCAAAATACCCCACCAAATACCAAGGCCGATTCAAGAATAGACATAATATCGAGGATATTTGCGAGTTTCGATACAACACCTCTTTCTAACGCAATCACACAAAAACCTCATTTGCTACTTACTACTTCTCTAGGGAATATTAAGTTGCAGCATCATTCTTAGATTCATCATTAATAACACATGTTGCTATCACCTTTTGGGATGCTATTTATAGGTCAACCATCTCATTTGATCAAGAAGAGGGTACTGCTTTCAAAAATGTAGTGGAAATCTTTTCTAGGGATTGTGCGAAATGATGTCTAAACCTGAGGCCTTGATCCATTGGGCAACAAAACAATAGGGTCACAATAAAATACAAGACAAAACATAAACTACAGGGTAAAGTTCTTCAAAACTAATGCACTTTGTAGAAGTCCTTGTAATTTTCATCAAGGGTCACCACAATACAAGATGATGTCATTTTGACAGGTGCTTATTGCACCTTTATTTAGTTGCTGGCCTATTTACATAAAATTACGATGCTATTTGAAGAAAACAAGCTTATACTGAGAGGGAGGGTGAACAATATAAGAGCACTTTTTACTTTTTCTCTCAAACCAATATATGCAATGTAAAGATAGCAATATCAACAGCAGTAATCAAAGCAATGTACACAACACCACACACAATAGAGACACAACAATTTATATGGTTCACCAAAATATGGCTACTTCCACGGAGAAAATATTTCACTATATTTTCTCAATCAATCTCTTGGTAATCCTTCCCAATTACAATATTTATGGACCTCTATCCAAAGGATATGTTGATCCCCTAAATGTAGTTTATGGATATCTATCCACATGAGAACTATTTCTCCTCTGCTTTGGTTGGTGATCCTCTAGAAGACTCTGCCTCCACTGCACTGACTGGTGTATCTCTCTCCACTTGAATACTCTTACTCACTCAGAAGACCTATCCTCAATATCCTGGCTGATGGATAACTATCCACTATAAAATTTGTCCTTAATGCTCTGTCACCTCCAAAGCTTTATCTCAATTATGTACTAAATACAGTCCATTCGGTCTAGCATAGCTCTGCTCAATATCTTGCACTAAACACAATCCAGTCGGTCTAGCACAAGTCCACTCAAATTTACACTAAACATAGTCCAATCGGTCTAGCACAAGTCCACTCAAATTTACACTAAACATAGTCTAGTCGGTCTAGCACAAATCTGCTCAATAGGTCCACTCATAACCTACTCAAATCTGCTCAACAGGTTCACACAGAACTTGCATAACTCTACTCAACAGGTCCACACATAACCTGTCTAAATATGCTCACTAGGTCCACACATAACCTTATCAACTTTGCTCAATAGGTCCACATAGAACCTGTCCAAATTTGCTCACCAGGTCCACACATAACCTACTCAACTCTGCTCAATAGGTCCACATAGAACCTATCCAAATTTGCTCACCAGGTCCACACAGAACCTGCTCAACTCTGCTCAACAGGTCTACACAGAACCTGTCCAAATCTACTCACCAGGTCCACACAGAACCTACTCAACTCTACTCAACAGGTCCACACATAACTTGTCCAAATCTGCTCAACAAGCTCACACAAAAATTTTCCAAATTTGCTCAACAAGCTCACACATAACTTGTCCAAATCTTCTCAACAAGCTCACATAGAACTTGTCCAAATATGCTCAATCACTTTCTCAACTTAAATTCATATAAGCATAAAGAGAATTGTTAGAGACTCAATATGTTCTATACTCAAAACTCAATCTCTTTCTCAACTCAATCTCATAGAAGCATAAAGAGAATTGTTAGAGACTCAATATGTTCTATACTCAAAACTCAATCTCAACTCAAATCATAATATAGAATAGTTTGTTTTATGGAACTTGAACAACCACTTCATACATCCACTTGACTAGGCCCAATCAACTCTACTCAACCAATCACTCAAGAAATAACTCTTGCTCATAAACCCTAGTACAAGCATGTATCATCCAACTCAAAATATTTCCAACAATTGTCAACAACAAATCTCACATAACAATGATACTCATGATCTTTTCAAACCCTAGTTCAAGTTCTTTGCATAACAACTCACTTCAACAACAATGCTCATAAATCAATCTTCACATAACAATGATACTCATGTTCTTTCCTAACTCAAGTTCAAGTTCTTTGCACAATCCAATGGCTTTAACAACAATGCTAATAAAACAAGGTTTTAATCACAACACTTAATTCCAGAAAAACTTGAAGTATTAAATCAAACACTTCACTCAACCAATGGTCTCAACAACAATGCTTATCAAACAAGGTTTAATCACAACTCTCAATTCATAAAACCTTGAAGCATCAACTCAAAAACTTTTGAAAAAGAAAACCCTAATTAAATTATTTTCTCTCCAAATATGTTTTCATAAATCAACCAACCAATCAAATCATCAAAGGAGAATATTGCCCATACCTTTTTGTTGCCAAGGAGTTGTTTGCAAAATTTGCCACACTTAAAATTTTATTTTCCAATCTCAATAAGGGTTAGAGGACTTCAATAAAAATCACAATACAAAAATAATAACTCAATAACACCTTATTACTCCAACTTAATTTTAACATCCACCAAAGTCCTTTTTAGAAGAAACCCTTATCAAAAATAATAGCCAAAAAGTCTTAAAATAAATCTCAATTAAGACTTTATTATAACTCCTTATACGTCCTAAAACATAACTCTCAAAACAACAATTTCCAGATTATAAAACTCAAATAATCATAAACACTTCACCTTCAAAAATTAATCACCAAAACCTTTATTTAATAAAGTTTATTTAAAAATTAATAAACTTTAGAACAACCTTATCACTCCAACCTTAGGGCATAAAACATAAAAATTAATCAAAAATGTGTACCTGCCTCAAGGGGTTTCGACCCCATGACTTGCCCTCATCGCGAGCGCCTTAGTTGTGGCTAAGGTTACCACATGAGCTACACACTTGTTCACTAAATGGGAAGCACCGCGTGCTTCCTCTTTGCACTTCTCCTTACCCACGTTTAATAAAATGTGCACCTTTGGCGCTTCCACAACACTGCCACCAAAAACCACAACGTGAGAATCGAACGCACGACCTCCGCGATCTCAACATCTTTGTGCTCTCCAAGCTGCCACTAGGCCACACTGCCCAATGTGAATTGGGGGGTGGTCTCACTCTGTATTATCCTCTACTTCCTTTGCCAATCATTTTAAACCACACGAGCTCATTTTTACATAATTCGAGCAAGGATGATTAATGAACAACTTTGGGAATATATTTATATTGCCCTCCTCCTTTGACTAGGACATCGACGCTTTGATTGAATGCATCACGTCGACGCTCTAAGGCTTCTAAAGCCTTAGTAAAACCCAACCTTTGGGTTTTTAATCTCTAAAAATTTTGTGCTCGAATATATTTTAATTTTCTAAAACCCAACCTTAGGGTTTTAATCAAATGAACTTTATCCTTTAAAATCTAATTATATTATAATTAAAAATTATAATATTTAATTATATTTTTACCACTTTGTTAAATATTATAATAACATTTATAATAATTTTAACCTTCCAATGCTTCGGATGAATTGCTTCCATGGAGAAGTAAAAACCTCTTTCTGACCTAATATTTTTAGGTGTAAAATAAAATATTTTAACCCATTATAAACTTCCATTAAACTTTGCACTCGAATTGAAGAAGAACTCTCATTGGCATCTTGACATCAATGACAACTTTGGCTTAGGGACTCAAAACGTCCAATACAATGGACATACCGTAACCACTGATTAGCCTTGGAAATCATCTAGTTAATCTACAATGACTAAACCAGATTATATTGAACTTGAGGTATTGCTTGTAGTCTGGCTAGCATTGTTCCAAGATTTTTCATGTTGTATTGTATCCACAATTTGGTAGATCATCATGCATACCAGTCCTTATGTTATCGATGATCAATGTGGTAATAAATATTGCCATGCAAGAGCCTTCCTTAGGTATGGGTTTATCTAGCACTAGGCTCCAGTATCACCATTCCTTGGGATCCACTTGTTGCAAGATCCCTACCACGTGTACCTTTGATGTCTCCACACAAGTTTGACAACAAGGCCCATTTATTGGCAACCCTGCTACTAGGATATCCTGGGAACCCATCCTTTGATTGGCCAAACCTTATTGGAGGTAGCTTGACCCTTGCTCAGTGTACCCCTGGATACAAAAAGGGTGTAAATATGTGCCATTTTTGTCATAAGGGACTTCCATTTTTTCCAAGTTCTCTATTTGCTAGAAAACATTGCAAGTGATAAAGTTTTTCATTGTAGGAATTATGATTACATCTCCTTTGTATGAGCTCAAGAAGAGATATGTCCTTTGTGCTCTTCATAACTATAGCCCTGGCTTCCGCACAACTTCATATGGCATCCATGGTAAATAATTTGAAGTTGAAATGGGAGCAACAACGGTTGGAAAAGGGGGTGGGAGGGAAAATTATCTTGAAGATATTTTTCCTACTTGAAGCAGGACTTGCTCAGCTTGTAAAGCCTCCTGGAAGACTTGAGGAAATATCTTTTTCCCAAATTTATGTAGGAGGAGGCTTATGTCCAAACTAAAAGCTCGAACATAATACAAGTAAGCCTATGTGGGGGATTGGTATTCAAATATGATCCTTTCCCAACTCATTTTGAATCATATATTAAATTTTGTGATGGATTCAAAAGGGACCCTCTTGATGAATAAGAGGTGCACCAATATTTGGAAGGGATCGATAGAGCTATCGAATGTGTCAATAAGGGTTCCCACAAAATTTTTCCATGAGCATATGGGTTTTAGTCTAAGGGATCGATACCACAATAACTCCCTCCCTTATAAAGACAACACTAGAAGTTTGATCATGACATATTCATGGGTGATATCATGGAGGGTTTCCAGAGTAGCAATATCTTCAAAGTTCTCTCGAGCAGTTCCTTCAGTGCCATCATAACTTATCAGGGCCTTCAAGGTACTTTTAGGAATGTCATGCCAACATTGGAGATTGAGTTGACTAGGGTCATCCCAATAGGGATAGAACTACTAAGCCATTAATGTGTTGGTATTCAGAAGTTTTATTTCTTACATTGGAGTCAGAGTCACCAAATAAGCATATTCTTTTCGCCTGTAAGGTCATGACTGCTCATCAAATATTGATTCCTTGGGGATGTTTAGTTCTTTTAAGGCATAAAAGAGGCAACTAATCTTTGAATCTGGATCTTATTTTCTCAAAGGAGTCACCATGTGATTTGGGAAGATATGGGAAAATCATAATATCACCAAAATCTGATTTCTTCAAACAATGGAGACCTTATGAGTCTCCAATAGAGTTGCCAAAAATTGTTGGTTGGAGATATGGAACCCGCACGGACCAGCACCAACATTGAACAACCACTATCACACCCAAGGGGAGGTAGGGTGGTCGATCTCCAGAGAAGGCTGACTCCTGGAGGGAGGTCCTAGCTACCTACACGTAAAGGGGAAAGGGAGTAGGAAAGAGATGAAAGAAAGGAGATCATAGCTAGAACTCATAAGGATGGGATATGATCGCATCAAGACATATACACACTCAACATCACTGATAGAAACACAGGTATACCACCTGACAGTTCAATAAACCTGGCCCTCACTCAATAATTTAGTGCAGTGGGTCAAAAGGTGAATTCTAGAACTAGAATATGGATGCATGAAATCTAGAATTTAGAATTAAAGTAGTCCCACAAAACCAGCCTAAGTAGAAATAAACCCCTAACCTGATAATAATACGAATTCTAGAACCATCAAGCAAAACCCATAAAATCTATATATTAGAATTAGATGAGATCTACTTAGATAGCCAAAGTAGAAATAAGTATTTTAAACCAAACACATAGATGTGAAGATCATATTAGAGACCAAATAATAGTATCCTTGTATTTACAAAATGATGAGAAGTATTACATATGAATTGTAATGGCCAAAGAGTCGCGTCTCAGATATCTAACATCCCAGTATTTATATAAATTTTACAATAAATTCAAATTACAAGCATTAATGGTGGTAGGCAGGAAGATGTTACTAAGGCAAACTGGTGCTTAGTCGGTACTTTGCTCCTCGGGATAATGTTGATTTTCTAAAGGGGATTAGGTGATTCTACACAAATATAAGCCCTTGATCACTCAGGCATTTATGTCTGGTTCTTTAATTCCCATCTACTCTACCCCTTCAATCGATTAGTTGTCCTACAATTAGGTGGTGAATTACTAGGATCAATTACCCTGGGAGTTACACATTTCAAATCAACACCTTTGTGCCCATGAACAACTAGTACTAGGTAGCTAGAGCCACTAATACCTCCCCTTTTGAAATTCTAGATGATGGTAGGGGTTCTAGTTGTGCGTGGTCATTTTACTTGCTCATTAGTTAACAACCTTCCACCCGTGGCAGCATTATGAAGGAGGGTGGATGTTTACAAAAGTTCTACCCCTTTTAATATCCTAAATTTCCACCTATTTATGGGAATAGGTTTTTGTCCTCCTCGAGGATGGGTATTTACGATTATTTCCACCCTCTTGGCTAGTCACCCAACCATTGAGTAGTGTTTTAGAAAAGTTCCACCCTAATGCAAACCTTAAATTTCCATCCTGCTTGTCTTTCACCCCGTCCAGTTGAATAATCCTTAGCTTTGTAGTGGACTAATGGAACGTCATTTACTTGACCACCCTGGATCTTCCACCCATTTGCTATTTGTTGCTGCCCATCGTTCGCCTGACCATTAATGCAAGAGCTAGGTTCCAAAACTTAGCCATTTCTTTTGGGCATCATATTTTGCAAATAATAGTGGTTAAAAGGGATAAAATTTTACCCACACTCTTGGTGACCTATAGGGGCTTTTCCCCTATGGAAAAGTAGGTCCCAGAAAGCTATGCCTTGAAACACACAAAAATAGGAAAGAGGAAGGGGATAAAGAGGGCACAAACAAAAGCAACCAACAAAGGTTGCAAGACAAAGGAGGAAGGTGGACAAAGGTGAATGGAAAATGAGGTAGGAGAAGGTGAAAGGGAAGAAAATAAGGGGGATGACAAGTGGAAAAAATAAGCAAAAACATGAAAATAGAACAAGAGGAGAAGAGGGAAGGGAGGGAAACATAGGAAACAATAGAGACAGAAAGATGACAACCATTAACCTCATTGGTTAGTGGTAACAAATAATTGAGGAAAGAGAAGGAAGGGAAGAATGCAAAAAAATAAAAGAAATAAAAGGGAAGGCAATCCATGGGACACTCCCGTAGATCATGCTCCCTTCAACATACCCCACCAAATACCAAGGCTGATTCAAGAACAGATATAATTTCGGGGGTATTTGTGAGTTTTCATACAACACCTATTTCTAACTCAATCACACAAAAACCTCATTTTCTCATTACCACTCCTTTGGGGAACATTAATTTGCAGCATCATTCTCAGCTTCATAATTTATAACACATGTTGCTATCACCTTTTGGGGTTATATATATAGGTCAACCATCCCATTTGATTGAGAATAGGGTACTACTTTCAAAAATGCAGTGGATATATTTTCTAGGGATTGTGTGAAATGATGTCTAAACCTAAGGCCTTGATCCATTGGGTAACGGGGCAACAAGGTCACAATAAAATACAAGAAAAAACACAAACTATAGGGGAAATTTCTTCAAAATAGATACACTTTCTGGAAGTTCTTCTTGCACTTTTCATCAAGGATCACCACGGTACAAGATGATCTCATTTTGTCAAGTGCTTACTGCACCTTTATTTATTTGTTGGCCTATTTACATAAAATTACGGTGTGATTGGTATATTGCAACCATTAAATCATCTTGGAAATCATCCAGTGAATCTACAATGACTAGACCATATTGTATTGAACTTGAGGTATTGCTTGTAGTCTGGCCGGTATTGTTCCAAGATTTTCCAAGTTTACAATGTGTCAATAACTTGGTAGATCATCATGCATACCAGTACTTATGCAATTGATGATCAATGTGGCAATAAATATTACCACGCAAGAGCCTTCCTTAGGTACTATTTCATCTGGTGAAAGCTCTAGTGTCACCATTCCTTGGGATCCACCTGTTGCAAGATCCATGTCATGTGTGCCTCCGATATATCCATGCAAGTTTGATAGTAGGACCCATTGATTGGCAACCATGTTACTAGGATATCCTAGGAATCCATCCTTTGATTGGCCAATCCTTCTTGGAGGTAGCTTGACCCTTTATTAGTGTACCCCTGGATACAAAAAGGGTTTAAATATGTGCCCTCTTTGTTAGAAGGGACTTCCTTTTTTTCTAGGTCCTTTGTTTGCTAGAAGAAATTGCAAGCGATAAAGTTGTTCATTGTAGGGATCACGATTGCATCTCCTTTGTATAATCCTGAGAAGAGATCTATAATTTTTACTCTACATAACTATAGCCTTGGCTCCCACACAACTTTAGATGGTATCCATGGCAAATAATATTTAGTTGAAAGGGGAGAAATAGCGGTTGGAAAAAGGGATGGGAGGGCAAAGTCTCTTTAAGATATTTTTCCTGCTTGAATCTGGACTTGCTCAACCTGTAAAGTCTCCTAGAAGACATGAGGGAATATCTTTTCTCAAAATTGACATAGGAGGAGGTTTATGTCCAAACTAAAAGCTCAAACATAGTATAGGTAAGCCTAGGTGGGAGATAATAGAGAATCCTTTCCCAACTCCTTTTGAATCATTTGTTGAAGTTTGTGATGGATTCAAAAGGGGCCCTCTCCATGAATAATAGGTGCATCAAGAGTTGGAAGGTATTGATAGATATATCAAATATTTCAACAAGGGTTTCCAAGAAATTTACCCATGAGCATATGATTTTCAGCCTAAGGGATTGATACTACAAAAATGTCCTCCCTTATAAAGACAAGACTATAAGTCTAATCATGACATATTCATGGGTTATACCATGGAGGTTTTCTAGAGTAGCAATATCTTCAAGGTGCTCTTGAGCAGTTCCTTCAATACCATCATAACTTGTCAAGGCCTTCAGTGCACTTTCAAGAATCTCATACCATCATTGGAGATTGAGTGGATTGGGGTCATCCCATCGGGGATAGCAATGCTAAGCCATTAAGGTGTTGGTCTTCAAAATTTTTGGTTCTTATATCGGAGTCAGAGTCACAAAATGAGCATATTTTATTCTCCTGTGAGGTCATGATTTCTCATCAAATATTGATTCCTTCAGGATGTTTAATTATTTTAAGGCATAAAATATGCAACTGATCTTCAAATCTAGATCTTGTTTGCTCAGAGGAGTCACCAAGTGATTTGGAAATATATGGAAAAACTAGAGTATCATCGAACTCTAATTTCTTGAAACAATGGAGACCTTATGAATCCCCAATAGAGTCACCAAAAATTTTTGATTGGCGATCCGACACCTGCACGAACCAGCACCAACATCAAACAACCACTATAATGCCCAAGGGGAGGTAGGGCGGTCGATCTCCAAAGAAGTTTGATTCCTGGAGGGAGGTCCTAGCTAGCTACACCTAAAGTGGGAAAGGGAGTGAGAAAGAGATGAAAGAAAGGAGGTCATAGCTAGAACACACAAGGATGGTATATGGTTGCATTAAGATATATAAACACTCAACATCATCGATAGAAACATAGGCATACCACCTGATAGTTCAATTAACCTGGCCCTCAATCAACAATTCAATGTGATGGATCGAAAGGTGAATTCCAGAATATGGGTGCATGAAATCTAGGGTGTGAATACCATATTAGATACCAAATAATAGTATCCTTATATTTGTAAAATTACGATAAGTATTATATATAAATTGTAATGGCCAAATAGTCATTCCTGGGATATCTAACATCCTATAATTTATATAAATTTTATAATAAATTCAAATTATAAGCATTAATGGTGGTACATGGGAAGATGTTACTGAGGCAAACTAGTGCTTAGTCGATACTCTACTCCTTGAGATAATGGTGATTTTCTAAAGGGGGTTAGGTGCTTCTGCACCAATCTGAGCCTTTGATCACTCTAGCATTTATGCCCGATTCTTTAATTCCCATCTACTCTACCCCTTCAATCAATTGGTGGTCCTCCAGTTAGGTGGTGAATTACTAGGATCAATTACAATAGGAGTTGCACATTTCAAATCAACACCTTCACATCCACGAATAGCTGGTACTATGTAGCTAGATCCATTAATACCTTCCCTTTTGAAATTCTAGATGATGATAGGGGTTCTGGTGTTGGGCGTTCATTTTACTTGCTCATTAATTAAAAACCTTCCGCTCGTGGTAGTATTATGAAGGAGGATGGACGTTTACAAAAGTTCTACCCCTTTTAATGTCCCAAAGTTCCACCTATTTATGGGTAGAGGTTTTCGTCCTCCTCAAGGGTGGGTATTTATGATAGTTCCACCCTCTTGACTAGCTGAAGCTTCTGCCTGACCATCGAGTGGTGTTTTAGGAAATTTTTACCCTAAGATAAACCTTGAGTGTCTACCCTATTTGTCTTTCACCCCGTCCAATCAAATAATCCTCAAGTTTATGGTGGACTTATGGAACTTTATTACTCAACCACCTTAGATCTTCCACCCATCTACTATTTATTGTTGCCCATCGTTCGCACAAACATTAATGCAAGAGCTAGGTTTCAAAACTTAGCCATTTATTTTGGGCATCATCTTTTACAAATAAGAGTGGGTGAAGGGGGTAAAATTTTACCCACACTCTTGGTGACTTATAGGGGCATTTTTCCTATGGAAAAGTAGGACCTAGAAATCTACGCCTTGAAACACACAAATACAGGAAAGAGGAAGGGAAAAAAGAGGGCACGAACAAAAGCAAACAACAAAGGTTGTAAGAAAAATGGGGAATGTGAACAAAGGTGAATGGAAAATGAGGTAGGAGAGGGTGAAAGGAAAGAAAATAAGAGGGATGACAAGTGGAAACAATAAGCAAAACCATGTAAATAGAACAAGAGGGGAAGAGGATATGGAGGGAAACACAGGAAACAATAGAGACAGAAAGACGATGACCACTAACCTCGTTGGTTAGTGGCAAAAAATAACTGAGGAAAGAGAAAGAAGGGAATAATGTAGAAAAACAAAAGAAACAAAATGGAAGGTGATCCATAGGACCACCCCATAGATCGCACTCCCTTCAACATACCCCACCAAATACTAAGGTCGATTGAAGAACAGATATAATATCGAGGGTATTTACGAGTTTTGATGCATCTATTTCTAACGCAATCACACAAAAACCTTGTTTTCTCATTACCACTCCTCTATGGAACATTAAGTTACAGTATCATTCTTAGCTTCATCATTCATAACACATGCTACTATCACCTTTTAGGGTGCTATTTATAGGTCAACCATCCCATTTTATCGAGAAGAGGGTAATACTTTCAAAAATGTAGTAGAAATATTTTCTAGGGATTATGTGAAATGATGTTTAAACCTGAGGCCTTGATCCATTGGACAATGGGGCAATAAGGTCACAATAAAATACAAGAAAAAACACAAACTGCAAGGGAAAGTGTTTCAAAACTGATGCACTTTCTGGAATTTCTTGCAATTTTCATCAAGGGTCACCACGAGACAACATGATGTCATTTTAGCTTTTGGCCTATTTACATAAAATTACGATGCAATTGGCATACCATAACCACTAACTCATCCTGGAAATCATCTAGTGAATCTACAATGGCCATACCATATTATACTAAACTTGAGGTACTGCTTGTAGTCTAGCTAGTATTTTTCTAGGAATTTCCAAGTTGCAGTGTGTCCACAACTTGGAAGATCATCATGCATACCAATACTTATGTAATTGATAATCAATGTGGTAATAAATATTACCACACAATAGCCTTCCTAAAAATTGGTTCATCTGGAAATAGGCTCCAGTGTTACCATTTCTTGGGATCCACCTACTACAAGATCCCTACCACGTGTACCTTTGATGTCTGCACACAAGTTTGATAGTAGGGCCCATTGATTGACAACCCTACTACTAGGATATCCTAGGAACCCATCCTTTTATTGGCTAAGCCTTTTGTAGGTAGCTTGACCCTTGCTCAGTGTGCCCCTGGATACAAAAAGGATGTAAATATGTGTCCTTTTTGTCATAAGGGACTTCCATTTTATCCAGGTCCTCTGTTTTGTAGAAGAAATTACAAGTGATAAAGTTTTTCATTGTAGGTATCATGTTTGCATCTCCTTTATATGAGCTTGAGAAGAGATATATACTTTGTGCTCTGCATAACTATAGCCCTAGCTCCCACACAACTTCAAATGGCATACATGGTGGATATTGTGTAGTTGAAAGGGGAGAAAAAACTGTTGGAAAAGGGGATGGGAGGGCAAAGTCTCTTGAAAATATTTTTCCTACTTGAAGCAGGACTTTCTCAGCCTATAAAGCCTCTTGGAAGACTAGAGGAAATATTGAAGAACACAAGCTTATACTGAGAGGGAGGGTGAATAGTATAAGATGAAACTTTTTCTTTTCTTTCCAAATGATAACAACAATAATATCAATGCAATAATGAAACAATGCACAAATTACCACACACATAAGAGACACAGATTTAACGTGGTTCACCCAATATGGGCTACATCCATGGAGAAATATTGCTTATAAATTTCTCAATAAATTTCATGGGCACCAACCCATAGGAGACACCAATCCCCTATTACAATGTTTGTGGACACCAATCCATAGGAGACACCAATCCCCTCTATTGGTTCATGGACACAAATCCATAGGAGACACCAATCCCCTCTCAATTTCATGGACACCAATCCACAAGATACACCAATCCCCTTTGCTGATTCGTGGTCACCAACCCATAGTAGAAACCAATTCTCTCTGCTATTTTATGGGCACCAACCCACAGGAGACACCAATCCCCTCTCAAGTTCATGGATACCAATCCATAGGAGACACCAATCCCCTCTACTCTAGTTCATGGACACCAATACCCTATGATCTAGTTCATGGACACCAATCCACAGGAGACACCAATCCCCTTTTCTCTGGTTCACACTCTGCTTAGGTCTATCCTCAAATATTTCTCACAAACATGCTCACAAAACCTACTCAGATCTACTCCAAAATCTATTTACAAAACCTACTCAAATCTACTCCAAAACTTGCTCAAATCAGATCCAAACAATGCTCATCTATTTACAAATATTGTATAATGATATCATCAAGTTCACCTATTCTTCAATATGCTTTCCTCAAATAAAGCATTTCTTTTATCTTCATGAACATATATAGAATGATATGCCCTAACAAATGCCCAATATGTTCTTCACATTTATTAAGTCTGTTTGTTCCACTTGTCTCACATTAAAATGCGGCTCTATTGTAGAACTTGATAACTAACCTTGTAATTGCTAATTTACACCTTTCCTTCCCTTTTGTAGATAGCTAAAAATGTCCTTTTAAATTGAATCATTTCACATTATCCTTGCATTATGTGACACTTTGACGTGTTTTAAAACAACCCTTCTATTTATGTGAGACTATACTATTTTGCTTATTTCCACATTCACTTCAAAACCAATCACAATGCACAAATTTGTCCTTCTCGTCTACTCCTAAAATCAATCATGAACAATGCACAAATTTGCTCTCAAATTTGATCTATAACCTTTGCCCATTTATTTCCAATTTCAAGCAAAAACAATGCACATCCAATAATTCCTTATACCTCCCACTATATGACAACAAAAATATTTTCCTTAACCACAACCACTTTGAGAAAGGAATTAAATCACCATACCTCTAAATCTGCCTTAATGATGATGATATTTTTGCATGAGCCTTCCAAACATGTTTTGACAAAAAAAATTTTCCTTTTGTTTGCCCCTTCAAAAACCGGTTAGAAATTCTCTTTTTCTTTTCTTGATTAGATATCAAATAAATCACTTTAAAAACCCTTATAAAAATAATGCACAATAAATCTTAAAAATAACTCCTTATATCTCCCTCACAAAAATAAAGCTTTATTAATAACAAAAACCCTTATATCTTCTTTTATTAATTTTCA
The DNA here is from genome assembly GCA_028583015.1 of Wollemia nobilis. Lineage (NCBI taxonomy): Eukaryota > Viridiplantae > Streptophyta > Pinopsida > Araucariales > Araucariaceae > Wollemia > Wollemia nobilis. The sequence goes on along the minus strand of JAQPPZ010016467.1, from coordinate 6,848,196 downwards.
AAAATGAAACCTTTATGCTAACATCACAATCCTTATTTCTCCTTTTATTAATTTGCAAAAATCACAATTTCTATACTAACACCTTGACCCTTATATCTCCCTCAAATTTAAATTTTAATAAAAAAATTAAATACCTTTGCATAGTTGTAAATCGAACCCCTGGCCTGTAGAAGCGCAACGCTTTCACAAGCTCTCGTGACCAAGTGTGCTGCCATAGCAAGTGAGACAAAAAGGGATGTTAGAATATTTATTCATGTCCTTGCACTCTCTTAACATCAAAACCACATAAAATAGCGTCGACCAGATTTGAACCCCTAACCTCCTGTACAATAGCACTCCATGCAATCCAAGCAACCGGTTGGGCTACTCCAACAAGTGAAACAAAAAGGCGCACATGAATATTTATCATTTTCTTGCTCTTACTCAATATTTTTTTGCTCTTCTCCTCTTTCTGTCATTCGCACTCACAACGTTAGATGTAATCAAAAATTTCATCACCCAAAGGTGAATTGATGCCATGCATTTATACATTTCCCAATTGCTTCAATTTTGTCCAAGGAGGTCGGCTCAAATTTATTTGCTTTCAAACTTTATAATTGCTCCAAGAACATTGGCACATTTTTATTTTTCAAATACTTTATATTATAATATTTTAAATCTTATGATTTAAATATTATAATATTAACTTTTAAACCTTTGTCCCTCTCTTGGAATATTTAAACCTTTTTGTCCCAAGCAACTTTTAAACCTTTGTCCTTCTCTTGTAATATTTAAATATTATAATCCTTTGCTTAAAAAATAGTTGCCTTGCTTTGAGATATACTTTCCTTGCTTCTCTTGAAATATATTTTTGCCTTGGATGATTTTACGTTGTTTGTTATTTATCAAGTCCATCTTTGACCTTATTGATATATTGTCCAACCTTATAAACTTATCATCCTTGAAGAAAATTTTTGTCTTGAATACCATGCACCTTTGACATCAGTGACAACTCAATATTTTCAACAAATTTCTTTTTCACAAATTGATGTAAGAGGAGGGTTATGTCCGAACTAAAAGCTCAAACATAGTACAGGTAAGCCTAGGCAGGGGATAATTGGTATTCAAAGGAAATCCTTTCCTAGCTCCTTTTGAATCGTATGTTGAAGTTTGTGATGGATTCAAAAGGGGCCCTCTTGATGAATAAGAGGTAGAGGTGCATCAAGAGTTGGAAGGGATTGATAGAGCTTTTAAATGTGTCAACAAGGGTTCCCACCAAATTTTTCCATGAGCAGATGGTTTTCAGCCTAAGGGATCGATACCACAATAATGCCCTCCCTTCTAAAGATAATACTAGAAGTCTGATCATGACATCTTTGTGGGTGATACCATGGAGGATTACCAGAGTAGCAATATCTTCAAGGTGCACTCAAGTAGTTCCTTCAGTGTCATAATAACTTGTTAGGGCCTGTAGGGCACTTTCAAGAATCTCATACCAGTATTGGATATTGAGTGGACTGGGGTCATCCCATAGGGGATAGCACTGATGAGCTATTAAGGTGCAGGTCTTCAATTTTTGGTTCTTACGTTTGAGTCAGAGTCACCAAATGAGCATATTTTCTCTGCCTGTGAGGTCATAAATTCTCATCAAATTTTGATTTCTCAAGGATGTTTAGGTCTTTTAAGGTATAAAAGAGGTAACTAATATTTGAATCTGGATATTATTTGCTCAGAGGAGTCATCAAGTGATTTGGGAAGATATGGAAAAACCAGGGTATTACCAAACTCTGATTTCTTGACATAATGAATACCTTATGAGTCCCTAGTAGAGTCACAAAAAATTTTGGTTGGAGATCCAGTACTCTTACATACCAGCGCCAACATTGAATGACCACTATCATGCCCAAGGGTAGGTAGGGCGATCGATCTCTAGAGAAGGCTAGTTCCTCGAGGGAGGTCCTAGCTACCTACACCTAAAGGGGAAAAGGAAGTGGGAAAGATATGAAAGAAAGGAGACCATAACTAGAACTCACAAGGATGGGATATGGCCACATCAAGATATATGCATGCTCAACATCTCCAGTAGAAACACAGGCATACCACTTGACAGTTCAACCAACCTGGCCCTCAATCAACAATTCAGTGCGGTGGGTCAAAAGGTGAATTCCAAAACTAGAGGATGGGTGCATGAAATCTAAGATTTAGAATTAAAGCACTCCTAACCAACCTAAGCAAAAATAAACCCCTAACCTGATAATTATACGAATCCTGGAACCACCAAGAAAAACCCACGAAATCCAAATAGTAGAATTAAATGAGATCTACTTAGATAGCCAAAACAGAAATAAGCATTTTAAACCAAATATAGATATGTGAATACCATATTAAAGACCAAACAATAGTATCCTTTTATTTACAAAATGATGAGAAGTATTACATATGAATTGTAATGGCCAAAGAACCATGCTTGGGATATCTAACATCCTAGTATTTATAGAAATTTTACAATAAATTCAAATTACAAGCATTAATGGTGGTAGGTAGGAAGATGTTGCTGAGGTATATTGGTGCTTAGCTAGTACTTTGCTCCTTGGGATAATGGTGTTTTTTTTAAGGGGGTTAGGTACTTCTGCACCAATATGAGCCCTTGATCACTTTGAAATTTATGCATGGTTCGTTAATTCCCATCTACTCTACCCCTTCAATTGGCCGATGGTCCTTCAGTTAGGTGGTTAATGATCGATATCAATTACCTTGGGAGTTGCACATTTCAAATCAATAACTTTCCACCTACGAATGATCGGTACTGGGTAGGTGGAGCTATTTATACCTCTTATTTTTAAAATCTAGATGATGATAGGGGTTTTTGGTGTCGAGCAGTCATTTTAATTGCTCATTAGTTAACAACCTTCTACTTGTGGTGGAATTATGAAGGAGGGTGGGTATTTACCAAAGTTTTGCCCCTCATAATGTCCCAAAGTTTTACCTATTGATGGTCGAATATTTTTGTCCTCCTCGAGGGTGGGGATTTGCAATAGTTCTGCCCTCTTGACTAGCTAAAGCTTTCATCTGACCATCAGGCAGTATTTTAGGAAAGTTTCACACTAAGGTAAACCTTGAGTGTTCACCCTGCTTGTCTTCCACATCACCCAGTCGAAGAATCCTCAAATTTATCATGGACTTATGGAACTTCATTTACTCGATCACCCTGGATATTCCATCCATCTGTTATTTGTTGTTGCCCATAATTCACCCAACCACTAATGCAAGAGCCAGGCTCCAAAAATTAGCTATTTCTTTTGGGCATCATATTTTATGAAGAAGAGTGGGTGAAGGGGGTAAAATTTCACCCACATTCTTGGTGACTTACAAGGGATTTTCCCCTATGGAAAAGTAGGACCAAAAAAGCTACACCTTGCAACACACAAAAATTGGAAAGAGGAAGGGGACAAAGAGGACACAAATAAAAGCAACCAACACTTGTTGCAAGATAAAGGAGGAAGGTAAACAAATGTGAATGGAAAACAATGCAGGAGAAGGTGAAATGGAAGAAAAGAAGGGGGACCACAAGTTGAAACAATAAGGAAAACCATGGAAAGTGAACAAGAGGGGAAGAGAGGAGGGATGGAAACATAGAAAATAGTAGACGAAGAAATATGATGACCACTAACCTCATCGGTTAGTGGCAACAAAGAACTAAGGAAAGAGAAGGAAGGGAAGAATGTAGAAAAATAAAAGAAACAAAAGGGAAGGTGATCCATGGGATACCCCCATAGATCACGCTCCCTTTAACATATCCCACCAAAGGCCAAAGTCAATTCAAGAATAGATAGAATTTTGGGGGCATTTACCATTTTTGATACAATACCTCTTTCTAACGCAATCACACAAAAAAACTCATTTGCTCATTACCACTCCTCTAGGGAACTTTAAGTTGCAACATCATTCTCAGCTTCATCATTCATAACACATGATTTTATCACCTTTAGGGGTGCTATTTATATGTCAACCTTCCCATTTTATCGAGGAGAGGGCACTGCTTTCAAAAATGTAGTGGAAATATTTTCTAGGGATTGCACAAAATGATGTTTGAACCTAAGGCCTTGATCCATTGGGCAATGGGGTCACAAAAAAATACAAGGAAAAACATATATTATAGAAGAAAGTGCTTCAAGACCGATGCACTTTTTGTAAGTCCTTACAATTTTCATCAAGGGTCACCACGATACAAGATGGTGTTATTTTACCACATGCTTATTGCACCTTTATTTAGCTTCCATCCTATTTACATAAAATTACAGCCCTATTGGTATGCCACAACCACTGAATCATCTTGGAAATCATCCAATAAATCTACAATGGCTAGACCAGATCGTACTAAAATTGAGGTGCTACTTGTATTCCGATTGGCATTATTCCAAGATTTTCCAAGTTGTAGTGTGTCCACAACTCGGTAGATCATCATGCATACTAGTACTTATACAATAAATTATCGATGTGGTATTAAATATTGCCATGTGGGAGCCTTCTTCAGGTACTAGTTCATCTGGTGATAGGCTCCTATGTCACCCTTTCTTGGGTTTCACTTGTTGTGAGATCCCAACCATGTGCACCTCCAATGTCTATGCACAATTTTGATTGTAGGGTACATTTATTGGCAACCCTACTACCAAGATCTCCTGGGAACCCATCCTTTTATTAGCCAAGCCTTCTTGGAGGTAGCTTGAACCTTGCTTAGTGTGCCCCTGGATACAAAAAGGGTGCAAATATGTACCATTTTTGTTATAAGGGACTTCCATTTTTTCTAGGTCCTTTGTTTTCTAGAATAAATTGCAAGTGATAAAGTTTTTCATTGCAGGGATCATGCTTACATCTCTTTTTATGAGCCTAATAATAGGTCTACCCTTTTTGCTATGTATAATTGTCTACACAACTTCATATGACATCCATGGTGGATACTGAATAGTTGAAAGGGGAGCAACATCGATTGGAAAAAAATATGGGAGTGCGAAGTCTCATGAAGATATTTTTCTTGCTTGAAGCAAGACTTGCTCAGACTATAAAGCCTCCTGGAAGACTTGAAGGAATCTCTTTTCCCTATATTCATATAGTAGTAGGCTTAATTTGAACTAAAATCTCAAACATAGTACAAGTAAGCCTGGGCAAGGGACAACTGGTATTCAAAGGGAATTATTTCACAACTCCTTTTGAATCATATTTTGAAGTATGTGATGGATTCAAAAAGGTTCCTCTTGATGAATGAGAGGTGCATCGAGAGTTGGAAGAGATCGATAGAGCCATAAAATGTATCAACAAGGGCTCCCACCAAATACGTCTATGAGAAGATAATTTTATGCCCAAGGGATAGGTACCACATAACATCATCCCTTCTAAAGACAATACCACAAGTTTCATCATAACATCTTCATGGGTAATACCATGGAGGGTCGCCAGAACAACAATATCTTCAAGGTGCTCTCAAGCAGTTCCTTCAGTGCCATCATGACTTGTTAGGGCCTTCAAGGCACTTTCAGGAATCTCATGCTAACATTGGATATTTATTAAATCGGGGTCATCTCATTAGGGATAGCACTACTGAGCCAAAAAGGTGCTGGTCTTCAGGAGTTCGAGTTCTTGCGTCAGAGTCAGAGTCACCAAAAGAGCATATTTTCTCCACTTGTGAGGTCAATACTACTCATCAAATCTTGATTCCTTCAGGATGTTCAAGTCTTTCAAGGCATAAAAGAGGTAATTGATCTTCAAATTTGGATCTTGTTTGCTCAAAGGAATGACCAAGTGATTTGGAAATATATGGGTAAACCAAAGTATCACCGAACTCTGATTTCTTGAAACAACGAAGACTTTAAAAGTGTCTATTAGAGTCACCAAAAAAATTTGTCTAAGATCCAACACCCACATGAACAAGCGCCAACATTGAACGACCATTGTCACACCCAAGGGGAGGCAGGGCAGTCGATCTTCAAAGAAGGGTGGTTCCTAGAGGGAGGTACTAGCTACCTACACTTACAATGCAAAGGGGAAAAGAGAGAGGGAAAGAGATGAAAGAAAGGATGCCATATCCAAAAATCACAAGGATGGGATATGGCTGCATCAAGACATATGCATGCTCAACACCATTGATAGAAACACAAGTATACCACCTAACAATTCAACCAACCCGACTCTCACTCAACAATTCAGCGTGGTGGGTTGAAAGGTGAATTCCAGAACTAGTAGATGGGTGCATGAAATCCAGGTTTCAAAATTAAATCACTCCCACCCGATCAACCTAAGCATAAATAAATCCCTAACTCGATAATGATGCGAATTCTAGAACCACCAAGCAAAACCCATGAAATTTAGATAGTAGAATTAAATGAGATCTACTTAGATAGCCAAAGCAGAAATAAGAATTTTAAATCAAACACAAAGATGTAAAGACTAGATTAGAGACCAAACAGTAGTATCCTTGTATTTACAAATCAACGAGAAGTATTATATATGAATTGTAATGGCCAAAGATTCGTGCCTAGGATATCTAACATCTCAATATTTATAGAATTTTTTTAATAAATTTAAATTACAAGCATTAATGGTGGTAGGTGGAAATATTTTGTTAAGGCAGACATGAAGTTATTTCTCAACTTGAAAATTGGAATAAGAAAAAAAATTTAGATGGCCTCACAGAGAGTACAAGTGTAGATGAAATTAAATTCACTGCTCAGTTAGAGGAATGGGAAAAAGAGAACTCTTGTGGAAGCAAAAACCTAGAATTCAATGGCTCAAATAAGGTGATCGAAACACAAATTTCTTCCACAAATATCTTCTAGCTCGAAGATCTCACAACTTTATTTCTTCCCTGAAATCATATTCTAGAGATGTTGTCTACACTTGGGATGGCATGAACTCTATTTTTGTCAATTACTTTTCCAATATTTTTATTGCTACTCCTCTTGACTCAGCTTCTCAATAAAATATTCTTCAAGTAATCCCTTCTCTTATCACTTTTTAGGAGAACTCTATTTTGACTACTCCTATTACTATCAATGAGCTTTAACAAGTAGTTTTTAAAATACAAAAATGGAAAACCCCAGGTCCTGATGGTTTTCCCATTGAGTTCTACCAAGATTTTTGGGATATCCTTCATGCTGATTTATTAGAGGTGGTGGAAGAAGCTAGGAAAGCCAAAGAAATTTTGAAGGTTATCAATAAAACTTATATTAATCTTGTTCCAAAAGCTCAAGAGGCTGAACATATCTCAACTTTTAGACCTATTGCTTTATGTAATGTTCTTCTCAAAATCATTACTAAGATCATGGCAGAAAGGTTGAAGCCTCTTTTGCATAAGATTATTTCCCCTAAACAAGGGGGTTATGTGGAAGGGCGTCAAATAGTTGATGAGATAGTTCTTGCTCAGGAAGCCATCCATTCCATGGATATGCAAAAATCTCCTTCCATGTTCATTCGGTTAGACTTATCCAAAGCTTATGATAGAGTGGATTGGCACTTCCTTATCAAAGTTTTGAGGCAATTTGGTTTCTCTTAGGATTGGATGGATTGGATTATGGGATGTATCTCTTCAGTTTCCTACTTAGTTCTTATCAATGGCAGGCCTTCTCAGTTGTTCCCAGCTTCCAGAGGTATTAGGCAAGGTGACCCCCTATCCCCTTATTTATTCATCATTATTGTTGAATGCTTAGGTAGGGCTATAACCAAAAAGAGAGAAGACAAAACCCTTGAGGGAGTTACCATTGCTCATGGAGCTAGACCTATCTCTCATCTTCAATTTGTTGATGACTCTACTCTTTTAGGTAAAGCTACAGTTAAGGAAGCTTCTACTATTAAGCAAATCATTAGCTATTTTTCTAAGGCTACCGGGCAATTGATCAATGAAGATAAATCTAAAGTCATTTTCTTTCACTACTCTTCCAGACAGGAATCCATGGTCTTGGATAAATTAAGATATAATAAGACCTCCCTTCCAATCACTTATTTAGGTATTCCCATCAATATTCGAAGATAGAAAAAAATATTGGAATTGGTTGTTGGACAAAGTCAAGAAGAAAATTGGAAAGTGGACCAATAGGTGGCTTTCTTCTGGGGGTAGAATCACCTTGGTAAAATTAGTCCTTCAAGCTATTCCTATTTATGTTTCTATCATGTTGAATATCCCAAAGGTTGTTCTTCAAGAACTAGATCAAATCAGTCATCGGTTCCTCTAGAGTGGTACTAAGGAGAAAATAAAATGGGCCTTGGTGAAATGGGACACTTTATGTCTTCCTAAGAATGAAGGGGGTTAGGATTTCGATCTGCTATTAATAACAACAAATCTTTAGCTGCTAAATTATATTGGAGGATTTTGCATAACCCCAATGCTCTTTGGGCCAAGAATCTCCATGCTAAATATGTTGAGAACAAAAGTCCTGAAGACCTTGTTCGCTATCAATTGCCTTCCAAAGGTTCTCCCATTTTAGCAGTTCTTAAGACTGGTGAGGATTTGATAAAGAAAAAATTATTTTGGATCATTCATAATGGTCAATAGGTAAAATTTTGGATAGATTCTTGGGATGGTCACAAGCCTTTGATAACTCAGTTTCCCGATTGGAGGCCTTGGATGGAGGAGCTTCACCGAGCTAACTGGATAAAGGTGGCTAATTACTATCGGTACCATACTGGTAATTCAGAGGTTGGTAGATATTGGATCCCTATTGAGGACTAGCCTATTCAAATCCCAAAAAGGTAAAGACAAGATATCCAGTGCATCCTTCATATGAGATCTCTCTCTTGGTCCCATGATAAAGATTGTTTTGGATGGAACAACACTACTAAGGGTGAGTATTCAGTTGCTCAAGGTTATTTGGCCTTATGCCATAATAATCCCAACCAATCATCTGACATATTTTCTCAGTTGTGGGCTCAAAAGCTCTGGCCTAAGGTGAGGTTCTTTACTTGGCTTTTATTGCATCGCAGGGTGCTTACTGGGGAGCATCTTATGAAGCGTGGTTTTCATGGCCCTTTTAGATGTGAAATGTGTGGAGAGAATGTGGAAACTCTTAGCCATATTTTTATTGAGTGTACTTTAGCCTCTGAGATTTGGAGGAGAATGGCCACTTTACTTGGCTTACAGTGGTCCAATTTTTTTACTTTTGAACAACTTTGGAGGGATTGGCCTAATCAAGAGGGTGTTGATCATTTTATTAGGCAGTTAGTTTGGATGGGTTCTACCATTCTTCTTTGGAATATATGGAATGAAAGGAACAACCGAATTTTTAATCAAGAAAGGAAGGATATTCACTATATCTGGAAAAATACCATTGCCAACTTAGTTGAATCAGTCCATCAACTCCTTAATCACCCCCAAAACTCCCACCAAATATGGGATCAAGTGATGCAAATATTGAAGATTAACTCTTCTAAGAGAAACCAACTTAAAGGGAATGTGAGTAATTGCAAGATGGATAGAACAAGGAATTGACAACCTCCTCCTAAGGATTTTGGAAAAGTCAATACTGATGGAGCCTCTAGAGGGAACCCTGGAAAAGCTAGTGCGGGAGGAATTGGTAGACTTTCAGATGGCTCCCTGGTTTTTACTTTTGCTGAGAATTTGGGTATTCTATCCAATAACCTTGCTGAGGGGTATGGTATCCTTAGAGGCCTTCAAGAGGCTACTAAGGTTGGATGGGAAAAGGTACTAGTTGAGTCTGACTCTCAACTCATGATTAATATTTTGAAGACTCCTTCTAAGAATCATAAGGTTGATTGGAGAATAAAAATAATTATTGAGAAGATTCAGTTAATCCAGATGGGATTTTTGAAAGTTGATTACAATCATGTGGTCGAGAGATCAGAACAAGAGTGTTGATGCTTTAGCTAATTGGGCTTTGGACAAAGGTGATCTTACTTGCTATGGCCACCCTCCTAGATGGTGGGCTTCACAAATAAGGGAAGCTCTTCTTTCTATCATTTCTTTGGATGGCTCCAGTTCTGGAGGTACCTAGTTTCTTCTTGCTTTATTTTTGCTTCTCTTTGGTTCGGTCAGGGTATTTTAGTTCCCTAGCTCAAACTAATATTTCTTTTGTTTCCTCTGTTGATTCTTGCCTTAATAGTCTTTTGGTCTAGAAAGGTCATTGTTGTGTTCTATTTTTTTCTTTTTTCTTTTCTATTTATGTGTGTGCTTTTTTTGTTTTGTTTTGTTTTTGTGTTTTTTGTGTTGTTTTTTGTTGTTCTTGTGTTTTTGTTGTTTTGTGTTTTTTGTTGTTGTTCTTGTGTTTTTGTTGTTCTTGTGCTTGTGTTTTTGTATGTTTGTGTTAATTGGTGTTTTTGTGTTTTGGTGTGTGAGTGTTTTCTATGTTTTTATTTTTCTTTGTTGTCTGTTGTTGGTTGTTTTATTTTATTTTATTTTATTATTATTTTTTAGGTTTTGGTTGTTTTTGTTTTTCATGTTTTTGTTGGTTGTGTCTTTGTAGCATTCTTTGTTATGTTTGTGTTTTGTTATGTTGTTCTTGTGTTTTTTCTGTGTGGTTCGTGTTGTGTTTTTTTTATCTTATTGTGTGTGTGTTTGGTTGTGCTTTATCTTTTTGACACACTCAAGGAGCATGTTTTTTTTTTAATCTTTTTGTGTGTTTGTGTTTGTGTGTTCTTGTTTTTTGTTGTTTCAGGTTTGCTCCTTGAGTATGTCAAAGGTGGTAGGCCAGGTGCGAGCCCTGGGTGATTTTTGTGGAAGAGATACCCCTGCCTCCTTGGGTCTTACCCGAAAGTGGCATCCCTTCTGGGATGTTTTCCACCAAAAAAAAAGGTGCTTCTACACCAATCTGAGCCCTTGATCACTTTGATATTTTTGCTCAATTCATTAATCTCCATCTACTCTGCTCTTTCAATTGATCAACAGTACTCCGATTAGGTGGTGGATGATCAATATCAATTACCTTATGAGTTGCACATTTCAAATCAACACCTTCATGCCCAAGAACGACTGGTACTAGGTAGTTGGATCCATTAATACCTCTCCTTTGAAATTCCAAATGATGGTAGGTTTTCTGGTGTCAGGAAGTCGTTTTACTTGCTCATTAGTTAACAACCTTCCACCCATGGAAACATTATGAAGGAGGCCAAGCATTTACTAAATTTTTTCCCCTTTTAATGTTCTAAATTTCCACCTATTGATGGGCAAAGATTTTCGTCCTCCTCAGGGATGGGGATTTACAATAGTTCTATCCTCTTAACTACTTGAAGCTTACACCCAACCATCGAACGATGTTTTAGGAAATTTCTACCCTAAGGTAAACCTTGAGTGTCTTCCCTGACCAGTCAGAGAATCCTCAAACTTGTGGCATACTTATGGAACTTCATTTACTCAGCCACCTTGGATCTTCTGCCCATCTGCTATTTGTTGTTTCCCATCGTCTACCTGACCACTGATGCAAGAGCCAGGATCTAAAACTTAGTCATTTATTTTAGGTATCATATTTTATGAAGAAGAGTGGGTTATTGGGATAAAATTTCACCCACACTACCCAAAGGCAACCTAACATATTGGACATCATGTTTGCAGTTAGTGCATTTTCATCTATTAGATCTTGATATTGGATGAAGTGCGAAGGTGTAAGATTAAATCCATTTGATTTCATCCATCAAAGCAATTAGATGATTGCTTGTTAAAGCATAAAATTTTGAAATTAATTTTGTAGAACATTCTACCCGAAAGTAGACTGATACTTTTATGTCACAAGTAGAAAATAAATTTTAAATATCGATGCCCTAAAGTAGTTATTAATATGACTCATGGATATTTAAAACTCAATCAAAAGAATAGTTCCATAGTTATATTGGAAAGGACAACCCAAGGATATAAATTATTATTTTTACCATTGTTTTCTTACATGAAAAAAGGAAAATACTTGTCATATTTTAGAAGGCATTAGAATACTCCCTTAAAGAGAAAGAAACTCCACCTATATATTTTTCCCAACAAGATACTATTTTTTTATGACTTGAAGCATCAATTAAGTTATGAGTATAACTTTATATATACTCATTAGAAATAATTTTTTTAGGCCAATCTAGTGAAATTAAAATTTTCCACTTTTGTGAAGGTTTAATATGGCTAGTGGTGCACCAAAGTTCCTATTTCTAGACTCCCAACTATATTAAGGAGATAACTATTCTTCTTAGAAGACCAAACTTAGATTTCAAATAGAATTCAAAGAAGTTGGGGATGTAGTGAATAGGTCTATTAACTATCCTAAAGAAGATGATAAAGAACAAATAAATTTTGATAAGGTAGATAGAAGGGCCAATTTGTTCATCATGTTTGGCTTTGTAGATGAAGTCCAACCATACATTCAAGATTTAACCATATCCAAAGAGGTATGGCACAAGATTCAAACTACATTTGAAGCAAATAACAAGAACCATATCTTGTTACTCTAGAGCTAGATCCAATGCTTGAAGATGAAGAATGGAAAAAATCTTAATCCATTTTTTAGATGAGTTGCTAAGCTACAAGCATCACTACAAGCATTGGGAAAAATAGTATCATACGATATATTATTCCCCATTATTTTGAAATATCTTCCTCCATAATACAATGTGTTCATGATAACCTTGAATATCATAGAACACACACCAACATTTAAAAAGTTGGTGAATCTACTTAAAAAAATAGACATCTCTCAACCAACTCAAGATGAAGAGCAAGTTCCTATATTAAATCAAATTAGAAAGCAACCATTTAGGAGAGACATAAGATCTTGCTTCCAACAACAAAGAAGCAATCCTCACATGTAAAATAGGTGTGAAATTTATGGTAAAAATGACCACACAATGAAGGAATATTGGTATAATCCCTTTACAAATGGGTCTTCTTTTCAAGCAATGATTTCTTAGTAGAAGATATCAATGGATGCAAATTAGAAAGCAATGCATCAACAACATCACAATGTTACATAATACAACAACTCTAGAGGAGAAGAAAATGATCACTCTGGCGAATAGAAGCATGCATTTAATTCTCATGTAAATCAACCTAATGATGATTGGATAAGTATTCAAGGTGATGCCCGATAATATTATGTTTGTCCTCAATGGCATAGTGAATATACAAACAATAGAGGTAAGGTTTTACCAACTCTTGTAGGTGACAACCTGAACAATATCAATACCATTATCAAATATGTACTAGTCAATTATATCAAGTAATAGGAAAACTAGATGAATGAGAAAACTCAATTAAAGAAATTTAAAATCAAAGAGGTGCATTTTGAATGTGATTCCTCTTCATCCATAAATTTCAATATAAATAATCTATAAATGGAGGCTAGCAAGAAGGAGCAACAGTTCCTGCATAAGTTGAAGAATACAAGCTTATACTGAGAGGAGGGGTGAATAGTATAAGATAAAACTTTTACTTTTCTTTACAAATATTATCCAATATTATCAATTGTAATAAATTTCCAAAGTAGTATTATCCAATATCATCAATTGCACTAATGATACAATGCACAAATCATCACACACATGAGAGACATAGATTTAATGTGGTTCACCCAATGTGGGCTACATCCACGGATAAAATATTTCTTATAAATTTTCTCAACCAATCTCTTGGGAACCAATTCCCTATTACAATGTTTATGGGCACCAACCCAAATGAGACACCAATACCCTATGCTCAAGTTTGTGGACCTCTATCCATAGGAGACCTCAATCCCCTTTACTTTAATTTATAGACCTCTATCCACAGGAGACCTCAATCCCCTCTACTCTGGTTTGTGGACCTCTATCCACAAGAGACCTCAATCCCCTCTACTCTGGTTCATGGACCTCTATCCACAAGAGACCTCAATCCCCTCTGCTTTGGTTCGTGGACCTCTATCCACAGGAGACCTCAATCCCCTCTACTCTATTTCATGGACCTCTATCCACATGATACCTCAATCCTCTCTGCTCTGCTCTTCTTCAAGCCTTTACACAAGGCTTGCTCAATTTTGCTCTCAAATCTGTTTAGATCTGCTCCAAGTCTACACACAAGACTTGCTCAAATTTTCTTACCAAAATTTGCTCTTAACTCTGCTTGGATCTGCTCTAATTCTACATACAAGACTTGCTCAAATCTGCTTACCAAAACCTACTCTTAACTCTTCTCAGATCTACTTCAATTCTACACACAAGACTTTCTCAAATTTGCTTACCAAAACTTGATCTTAACTCTGCTCAGATCTACTCCAATTCTACACACAAGACTTACTCAAATATGCTTACCAAAACCTTCTCTTAACTCTACTCATATCTGCTCATAACACATACTCAAATTTTCTCATAAAACAAGCTCAAATTCGTTCATAACACATACTCAAATATTCTTATAACACATGCTCAAATCTGCTCATAATACAATCTCAAATATGTTCATAACACATACTCAAATATGCTCATAACACATACTCAAATCTGCTCATATTTTTGCATATAACTATTTTATATATCTTTCCCAAAAGGTGATTTATTTGACTAAAGTAGTTTAGACTTATTCTACCTATAATTCGTTTAACCTATTGAACATACAAAGAATGATATGTACTAACAAAATCTCAATATGTTCTTCGTATTCATTAAGTCTATCATTTTCACATGTTTCACATTTATTGCATTCTAAAGGTAGCTCTAGTCTAGCTCTTGATAACTGACCTGGTATTTTTTGATTTGCAACTTCACTTCAAAATAAATCACAATGCACAAGTCCTTCTCATTTACTCACAAATTCAATCATGAAGAATGCACAAATTTCTTTCACAAAAATGATCTATAACTCTTGCATTTTCATTTCCAATATCACTCAAAACCAATGCTCAATTTTCTTTCAAACCCCAACACATATGTCTCAATGTCATTCAATAATCATGTACAACTTTATTTTCAAACCCTAGCACATATGCTTCTAAAATCATTCAACAATGATGCACACTTTATCCTCAAAACCCTAGTACTTATGCATACTAAAATCATTCAACAATGATGCACACTTTATCCTCAAAACCCTAGTACTTATGCATACTCATTCAAACCTTATTTCTCCAATCATAAGACAACAAAATATTCCTTAACCAAAAACCACCTTGAGAATGAGATCAAAACACCATACCTCTAAAAATTGCCTTGATGATGATGTGCCTCTAAAACCTGTCTCAAAACAATTTTCCTTTTGATCCTTCAAGAAATTTGGTTAGTGATTTTTAATTCTAGCATAGATAAAAACATCATCCACTCAAATATTTCCAAAAAGGTATCCACAATAAATCTAGAAAATCAATGTCTTATTTCTCCTCTTTAATATTTCAATAATAAGCTTCTAAAACCCTAGGATCCCTTTTTCTATAATGCAAAAATTACACTTGGAAATAAATCAATTTACACCTTATAACTCCAAGCTTAAGCTAGTAAAAATTACACACAACAATAACCACAAAGACACTTTATTTCTCCTCTCAAAATACAAGATATATGACCTTTTAAACAAAGCTCAAATCACCTTCTAAGTATTTTATTTATACACACATTACAATAAAAAATATTCCTTTATACACCTTATGTCTCCACTACTTAATTAATACCAAACTTTCTACCTATAACAATTCCAAATGAACCAGTGAATAATTTTTCTCAAACACATATAAATCAAACACTATCCAAAAGCATCCGTTATGCAAATGTATTAAATCCACCTTTATTTATATGCACTTTGAAGCTTTGGGGAAAACATTGGCACTTTCAAAAATAAGCATGTCGGGCTCTTAGAAATGTTTAAGGTGTTCCCTCCAAGTATTTTTAGCACCTCAACCAATTCAAACGTTTATATTATAATATTTAAAAAATATTATAATATTATTCTTTAAACCTTTGATCTTTGCAAAATAAACCTTTCCATATTTTTTTCTTTAAAAAATAAATCCTTTTGGCCCAAGTATTATAATATTAAAAATATTATAATATTGTCTCTTCTCTTTTAAACCATGACCTTAACCTTTTAGGCCTCCTTATGTAATATTTAAACCTTGTTCCAAAACATTGTCCCAAGCACTCTTAACCTCTTGATCCTTATTTATAATATTTAAAAATAAATATTATAAACCTTTTCTTTACAATAAACCCTTGCTTGAGGTATATATGTCCAACCTTAGAAGAATATTTTTGCCTTGAATACCATGCAATCTTTTGACATCAATGACAACTCTTGACATCAATCCTTTGCTATCAATGACAACTCACTATGCTCAATATTTCCAACATAAGGCACTCAACATTCAATTGCATTTAATAGTAGCACATCATGTTACAAATCAAAAAAAGCACAAATATATCATAAGCAATAGTTTATCCAAATGAACAAGGTCAATATATAGAAGAAAGAGTAGGAAATAATCAATCTCACAATAGAAATTAATGCTCAAAATAAAAATTAGCTACAAACAACCGATATAGGATACATGATTGCATAGGATAAAGATATTCCTCATGAAGATATTATAGGAGGAACATATTTCTTGAACTAATTTCAATAATTGATTCTTTGTGAATAGTAGTGGTCCCTATTCACAAAGGTACAATCAATAAGGCAATAAATTTCCAATAAAACTATATCTAATGTATGTACTTTGAGTGCATGATCGGTGGTACTTGATACTTCTAAATATTGTACAAGTGTAGAGTTCACATTGAGGGGGGAGGAAGTATTAATTATTTCCAATGTTCTTTACTATACTTGATAATCAAATTATTCTATTATATTTGGTAAGCACCATACAAGTGAAATAAAAATAAAGTCTTGGCTTAGAAACAATAGAGTAAACCTTGTAAGCAATGATATAGTCTATTGTACTTGGTGGTTAGAGTGACTAGTTATCTAGGCAATCGAATAGGATGAGGAGGTTACCATAAGGACACTCGTATTTGAAAAATCAAAGAAATCCAATAGTTTAAAGTTTACAAATTTATGAAGGCCTATGCCTCACTCAAGGTGAATGGTTATATTTATCACCATTCACAAGAATATGAAATTCACTAAGGACCAATTCAACTAATAATATATTTTTGATTAAGTTTCCCAATCATAAGTGATGGGCGCAATAGTGTATGACCAATTATATTGTATAACCATGGATAGAAGAAATTACACCTATCCTTGGATAAGAAAAGTGAGGCCAATACCACTATTGCTTAAGTATTCTTGACCCATATCCATATTTTAATCATGATGAATAAGAGGGGAATTTCCATCTGCTCTAAACCAAGAGCCAAAACCAAGTACTAGAGAAAGAAATAAATCCAAGTGCCAATTCTAGAACTTATAACAAGAGTCAAAGCCAAGTTCCAAGAGCCAAGAGCTAGAGCCAAGATCCAAAACCAAGAATCAAGATTCAAAACTCAAATTTTATCCTACTTAGAAACAATGTGTAGATATCTTCAAGAAGTCACTTGCACCTATTGAGTTTGAGGCATTACAAAATTTTCTCTCCAAGAAATTCTAAACTATGATGCAATAAGGAAAGGAATGGTAGGAACTATTACTATCATAGTTTAGTGGTACGAGGTTAAGAAGTGGTTCCAACTACGACTCATAAGTTCCATAGGTAAAATTTAGTTAAATGTTGTTAGTTTCACAAGAACCATGAGTCCATGATTGTTATGGATAGTGGTTATGCCAAATATGAGAATACTTTATATTTAAATATTCTTCATTTATACTGCAAAGTCATCAGAGATTCAAACATCATGAAGGACATCAAGCTCAATTGTTGATAAGGAGAATAAATTCTTGGGTAAGCCAATAAAGAGTAAAAATTACACCTTAAATTTAGACCTATCCAAAATTAGCTTTGGCCTTCTCCTTGGTATTATGCATTACAATATCATGCATCTTGGGTAGTAAATGCAAAATGAAATTTGAGGGATAAGGATGTAGCTTGGGATAAGCAAGTAGAGGAGGGAGAGTTGATAAGCATAAGAAACAATGGTACTCAATGGAAGAAGATAGTCAGTTTGGAAGATGTGGAGGTTGTCACAATTACCAAATGGAATAATTATGAAAATGCCTAGTGAATGTAGAGGGAACAATAGAAGATGTGAGATCAAAACTATATAAACTGATATCAAGTATCATGGACATATTTATGGATATAATTTTATTGGATGACACTCTGGTATCCTTGATATCATAATACATGCAATACATAGGGGTGAGGATATGATTTTTTAAATCCATGATATGATGATATTTATCCAATATAGTTTTCTCCTATTATAGAATGAAGGTCTAGGTAGCTTGAAGTTTCTTCTCTTTTTATTTCAACATTGTTAATGATTTCTTATTATGTAGTGTCCTATAGCTTGTAAGTTCATATAACTATTTGGTCATTTTAGCTTGAAATATATGGGTTATTATGTTTGATCTTGTAAGATCACTATACAAAGCTATTTAGATTTTATGTAGAGGAAGCATCTTTCTATTTCTATTAGATTGTTCAAACATAGTTAGGAATATTAATATTTCTAAATTTTTTTTATGTTGGGTCATTTATATACTATGTATTTTTTTGGTATACACTCTTAAATATGCTTTACATGCATTATAACATTTTAATAAGTAAAAATCTCTCTTTTTGTTCTTGACCCACTTGTATTTATTTTTCTTTTCTCTAAATTATTTCGAAAATCATCAAATAAAACATAAACATAATCTTAAATAAATTTTAATATCTATGAATGAAATCATAGAAAATATTTATTTGGCAATGTCATCCCTCTAATTATAATATCTATATGTAGAAACTTGTATTAATAAGAATAAATTTTACTTTTATTTCATAGGTCCAAAAAGTATAAAAATATATAAATATTTGTTTAAAATTTAGTAGTCATTCACATCAAAGTCGTTACATTAAGTCTTGTAATTGTCTTACATATATTTATTATATTATATTTCAAAACATCCTTACTATACCTAACCACATTTTTAGATGATAAGTTTAATAACTTGTATAAACTAGTAAATTTATTATGTTGTAACAAAGTGTATCTACACTTACCATCATACGAGAGTATGAAACATTCTTAGCATTCCTTCCTTTTATTTTAGTAATAATAAACTATTAAATTCATAGAAGTATTTTTGTCTTATTTATCAATATGCAAGGCAATATACCATCACAAGTTTCTCATATTCACCTTCTTATGTGTTAAGTAAAAATTATCTTCTTCTCAATTATTATTTTTCAATATTCCTATTTCAATTACAAGATGACATGAGTTTAGTCTAAATTTTTGGCTAATTATGTTATATTCCTATTTCATTTTTCTCATGAAGATCTTTCCAAATAATCTATATTATTTTCTTTTCTATACAACTCTAACGCCTAATAATTTTTAGATAAATAAATTACCTTAAATTTTTACTTTTTTGCTATCTATTGTGTATAATCTTGGTATGATTCTTTATGTTGTCAACATAGTTTGATATGATAATTGTTTAATCTTAATTAGACATGTAAAAAAATAGTATAAAGCCTCTCCTTCTAGGAATAACAGTTTTATCTATAAGAAGTCCATAGATTTAGAAGTTTTTATCATAAACACTAATTCTTTTAATAGAAAATATTTTTGGACTATCTCAATTTTTTTAATAATTTCTTGCAAAGTATGACCCCATACAAGATATTGATATAAAACCACTATCTCTACATATATTTTATAAAAATATTTAACATTGAATTTTTTTTTTTGATTGGTTGAAAGGGTGTTGAAAGGTCCCTGAACCTTGTACAAGAATTTTTTACATATTTTCCAAACCGACCGAAGAGGCCCATGAGCTAAAGATCAAAGAAAAAGCAAAACACCACAAGAAGAAAGGTGTCACGATATCGCGACATGTTGCATTTTCGCGGTCCAAAGCATAGGGAAAAAGCAAAGAGGAAAAGGTGTCACAATATTGGCGCATGTTGCACCGTCGCGGCCAAAGGAGGAAAAGGTGTCATGATATCGCGACAAGATGCAACATCGCGGCCGAAGGAGAGAAAGTGTCGCGATATCGTGACATGTTGCAACATCGTTGCCAGAAGAGAAGAAGTGTCGCAATATCGTGACAAGTTGCGTCATCGCAGCCAGAGGAGGAAAGGTGTCACGATATCGCGACATGTTGCATCGTCGAGGCCAAAGAAGAAAAGATGTCACGATATCGCGACATGTTGCATTGTCGCGGCCAAAGGAGAAAAAGTGTCGCGATATCGCGACATGTTGCACCGTCACGGCCACAAGAGAAAAAGTGTCGCGATATCACGACATGTTGCAACATCACGGCTAAAAGAGAAAAAGTGTCGCGATATCGCGACATGTTGTATCATCACGGCCTAAGGAGAAAAAATGCCGCGATGTCGCGACATGTTGCATCGTCACAACCAGAGGAAAAAAAGTGTCGCGATATCGCGACATGTTGCAGCATCGTGGCCAAAGGAGAAAAAGTGTCGCGAAATTGTGACATGTTGCATCGTCTTGGCAAAAAGATAAAAAATGTCATGATATCGCGACATGTTGCATTGTCGCGGCCAAAGAAGGAAAAGGTGTCGCGATATCACAACATGTTGCATCATCACGGCCAAAAGAAAAAGTGTCGCGATATCGCGACATGTTGCATCATCACGGCCAAAAAGAAAAAGTGTCGCGATATCGCGACATGTTGCATCATCACGGCCAAAGAAAAAAGGTGTCGCATATTGCAACGTCGTGGCCAAAAGAGAAAAAGTGTCGTGATATCATGACATGTTGCATTGCCATGGCCAAAGGGGGAAAAAGTGTCGCGATATCGCGACATGTTGCATCATCGCGGCCAAAGAGAAAAAGTGTCGCGATATCGCGACATGTTGCATCATCGCGGCCAAAGAGAAAAAGTGTCGCGATATCGCGACATGTTGCATCATCACGACCAAAGAGAAAAAGTGTCACGATATCGTGACATGTTGCATCATCGCGGCCAAAGAGAAAAAGTGTCGCGATATCGCGACATGTTGCATCATCGCGGCCAAAGAGAAAAGGTGTCATGATATCGCGACATGTTGCAACATCGTGGCCAAAAGAGAAAAAGTGTCGCGATATCGCGACATGTTGCGATATTTAACATTGAATTTTATTATGGAATTCATCTTTATTTATTTATCATGATGGAAAAAATTATATACCTATTATCATATTATTTTTAGTATAATTAATTAAATTATAATAAAATTCAATCGAAATTATTTTTTTTAAATACTACCTATAATATCTTACCTTGAACAAGGTATCTATCTCTGTTTATATATAAAATTCTCTCAAATATTTAAATATTTAATATTTGAAAGTACAATTATAGAGTATAAATCATTAGTATCATGCATTAAAAATATCAATAGGTTTACTATTGCATCGTTTTCATAATCATGCTTGTTATTTCTATTATCCAAATCATGTTTAGTTTCCTTATATGTTGTTTTATAGTATTGAATTAAGGTTCAATAAAAAACTTTAAGCACAAGAAAAAATATTAGGAATGATGTGGATAAGTATTACTTGAAAAATACCTCAAATGTGCTTCTTTTTGAAATATTGTTAGAGATATTACATTATTTTGTAGCATGTGGTATATTTATATATTTGTAAATGTTAAATTAGGGAGTTTGAGTTATATTTCTCTAGATTATATATCAATGTGTGAGAAGAGTTCAAGTGTCATATAATAAAGTGTGCAAATGTGTAGAGTTTGAGAGTGTGCAATGTATCATGTAAGTAAATAGTCATATACATAGGTGTCAAATATACAAGTGAAGAGTCATGTGGTATGTGACAAGATGTAAAGTGAAGAGACATGGAAGTTTTTTCATATGTAAGGAATAGAAAAGGATGCATCTCCTAGATATGTGAGGAGAGCAATAGTTAAGTATTGAAGAGTCACCTTCTAATATTAAATTATTGAGACAAAGATCTATGTATGGTATCAAATAATTGCAACAAAGATCTTGTATATTTGATCAATAATACTATGAGTTTTATTATTGAAATATTGTTATTATTTCATGAATGTGATTGATTCATATTGATCGGATAGTTGTATGCTTCAATATTATGATTGATTAAGATCCTGGATATTGGGACCTATAATAAAATCTAGTATAATTATGATCAACGGTATCAGAGCTACACTCTAACCAAATTGTGAGTAGAAGATTTGAAAATAAAGTTCGAAAAGGTTGAAGAGCTAGTGGTTCATATTGTGATTGTTTAATTTTTTGATGTTAGAAGAGTATTTAGATAATTGAGCTGGTGGCTCAAATGAATTGGATTATTGCAAATTGATTACTAGAGAAGAGTTGATACCAAACATTGAATGAGTGAAGTTGGATAAAATTTGATTGCTGGAAATCAAAAGCAAAAAGAAGTTTGATTGAAATCATGATGTATTTAGGAGAAAATATTATCAAGAGTGGACATTGATGTTGTGGCTTGGTGGGCACATAGAGGAAAAATATTGCTAAATATGTAAACCACTGCATAGATAATCTAGAATGAAGAGTCAAATAGGAGCTAGAGTTGGTAGAGAGCAAGGAGTAATGAGAAAAAATGAATATATACCTAAATAGAGAAAGAGAATGCTTGAAGAGCAAAGGAGAACACCTAAAAAGTGAAAAAGAATGCTTGAAGATAAAAGGAGGGTGCTCGAGATTAAAGGAGGATACTTACAAATGATGAAGAATACATAGTGAAAAAAATAATATGCATAGAGAATGTTCTGGCCGAAGCTAGTTAGTGATCAGAGAATCTGAACAAAAAGGTGTTAGAATTATAACACCTTTCTAAAATGTAATATCCCAAGACTAGAGACATGGTGCAAAGGAATTGAGATGCAACATAAAGGAGAAGCAACGCGAATCAAGGTAAAATTTTACCTAATTGCATATTAATTTTTTAGTGTCTCATTTATTTATTTGGAGATATAAGGTTGAAGGTATTTGATTTTATAAGGTTTAACTTGAGGAGAAATAAGGAGAGTTTGATTAAAGAAAATTGAAATTTTATTTGGGAGATATAAATAGGGATTTAAAAGGTTAAATGAAAGTTAAATTGAAATTTAAGGAGAAATTATGAGAACAAATTAAATTGGGATAAATAATAAGTCATGGCAACATTTATAATATATTATGATATAAATTTAAATCGTTGCTATATTAACTCAGGAGCAAGTAGGCATATGATTGGAAACGAACAATGCTTTAATACTTTTCAAGAAAAATGTGATAAACCACTTGCTATAGCTAATAATAGAACATATGGGGTCAAAGGAGTAGGAGATATTTTAATCAATTTATTAGGTTCAAAAGGTATAGTTAACAATGTGTTGTATGTACATGGATTAACTACTAATCTACTCTCAGTTTCTCAAATGATGGATCAAGATTTAGTGGTTGAATTCACAATTATTGAGAACAAAAATAATATCTTATTACTAAATAAGAAAAACTCATAGCCTTTGGTTCCTACATAAATGGTCTATTTTCCCTAGATACATTATCAAATGTTGTTCTATTAGCAAGAATATTAGAAACCAAAGAACTTTGGCATAAAAGGCTAGGACATATAAGTGCATATTCTTTGAATGAAATGAGTAGATATCAAATGATAATAGGATTACCTAAACTATCATGGTAATTTGCAGTATGTCTAGAATATATTGAAACAACATAACTTAGTGGATATATATCTCAAAAGCCACTCAAATTAATACACACATATTTATGTGGACCAATGAACACTACTAGTCTTGGAGGACACAAATATTTTTAGTTGTTTGTTGATGATTATTCCAGAAAAATGTGGATATACTTCTTAAAACTTAAATCAAAAGCTTTTAATTGCTTTAAACAATTTAAGCAATTGGTAGAAATAGAAACAAGCAAATCAATAAAAAATATTTGCTCACATAAAGGTGGTGAATTTATATCAATAAAATTTAAATCATTTCTAAGACAAAATGGTATAATAAGACAACTCACTACAACTTATTCACCTCAAAAAAATGGGATAGCAAAAAGAAAGAATCGTTCCATTATGGAAATGGTATGTTGTATGCTAAAAGGACAACTTGATTGGCAATATTAGGCAAAAGTAGTTAAAACTATAATATATAAAAAAATAGATTACCGACAAGAATACCTAAAAAAACTACTCTTGAAGAAGCATGGTCAGGATGAAAACCTTTTATAGGATACCTAGGAATATTTGGATGTAAGGTATATGTGCATGTTCCAAAGCAAAAAAGGAAAAAAATAGATGACAAATGTAGGATATTTATTGGTTATGATGATTATTCAACAAGACATAGAATAACTGATCCAATTAAAAAGAATATGCATGTAAGCAGAGATGTGGTTTTTTATGAAGGAAAAAAAAATCATGTTGAAATTCCAAAAGTCAATACAAGGCCTCTTCTAAATATTTTATCAAATAAAGAAAATTATTCAAGTGAATAATTTAAATCAAATATATTTAATGAGCCAGTTGAAAAACTCATAATTCTTAATGTCACCAAAAATAAAAGATGCAAAATGGTACATAAATACACTTAAGGATTCAAAGCTAGTATGACTGCCAAATATTACCACCACAAGATCTCAAACTCACAACATGACAAGAATGAATATGGGATTAATGAGTTTAGTAGTAGAACCTGCAACTACACAAGCTACCATAAGACAACCAGAATGGAAAATAGCCATGGAATTAGAATATGTAACATTAATGAAGAATAAAACATACAATCTAGTTGATCTACCACAAGGAAAGAAAGCAATAGGATATAAATGGGTCTACAAGATAAAATACAAAGCAAATGGTTCTCTTGATAAATACAAGGCATGATTAGTTGCAAAGGGTTATACTCAAACAAAAGGGATTGACTATGAAGAAATTTTTGGACCTACAACAAGAATGACTATTGTTCAAAAAAATTTATGCTTTAGCAACACAACTTGGACGGAAACTTCATTAGGTGGATGTTAAGAGCACATTTCTTGATGATGATATTGAAGAAGAGATATATATGAATTAGAAAAAAGGTTATGTTATCAAAGAGCAAGAACAAAAGGATTGCATCAGATTCATATATATATATATATATATAAGGTTGGGTTAAAGAGAATAATTCTTGTAGTATATGTTGATGATATAGTAATTATAGGAAGCTCAAAGACTTTGATAGATGAATTTAAAAAAATATTTTAAAAAGGACATTGAAATGATAGATCCAGGATTACTACACTATTGTCTTGGTCTAGAAATTTCTCAAAGAGATAATAGCATCACAATATCACAAAAAAAATATGTAAAATCATTACTCAAGAAATATAGAAAGACAAAATGTAAACTTTAAGACATTCCTATGGGGTAAGGGCTGCAATTATCAAGATATGATAATCCATCACTAGTTTTTGCTACTATATAATGACAACTAATTGAAAGTCTTTTATATTTAACAAATATTAGACTTGATATTATTTTGCTATAAATTCTATCTCTAGTTTTATGCAAGAACCTAGATAAATTCATTGGAAATATACAAAGAGAATACTACAATATATCAACAAAACTACAAAATTTGGGTTGACATACAAAAAATGAAAATGTTTACTTATAAGGATATTCAGATTTTGACTATGCAAGATCTATAGATGATAGAAAATCAACATCAAAATATGTATTTTATCTTGGGTTAGGATATATTTATTGGTATAGTAAGAAACAATAGGAAGTGTTCCTTTCATAAACAAAAGTATAATATTGTGTAGCAAGAGATGCAGTATGTGAAGCACTTTGGTTACGGTATATTTTATCAGATATTATTATAATAATGGATCCTACAATACTAAATTGTGATAATCAAGGAGTTCTCAAATTAATAAAAAATCTTGTGATTAATGAAATAACAAAACATATTGAAGTCCAATGTCACTTTATTAAAGATCATGTTCAAGATCATCATATTTAGATAAAACATGTTCCCATTGAAGAACAACTTGCAAATATTTTTATAAAATCACTTGGATGAAACAAGTACAAGATATTTTAGAGCCATCTATGTACATCAAAATATATTCATACCAAATAATGTAATATGGAGGGATGTTGGAGATATTACATTATTTGATAACATGTGGTACATTCATATATTTGTAAATATTAAATTAGGGAGTGTGACTTATATTTTCTAAAGTATGTGTCAATGTGTGAGAAGGGTCCATGTGTCATATAATAAAGTGTGCAAATATGTAGAGTGTGAGAGTGTGCAATGTGTCATGTAAATATGTCAAGAGTAATATGCATAGGTGTAAAATATACAAGTGAAGATTCACATGGTATATGATAAGATGTAAAGTGAAGAGACGTGAGAGTTTTGTAATATATGAGGAACATAAGAGGATGCATCTCCAGGATATGTGAGGAGAGTAATAGTCAAGTATTGAAGATTCACCTTCTAAGGTTATACTATGGAGACAAAGATTCATGTATTGTATATTTTTTTATAACAAAGATATTTTATATTTGATCAATAATATAATGTTTTATTATTGAAATATTGTTATTATTTCATGAATATGATTGATTCATATTGGTTAGATAGTTGTATGTTTAAATATTGTGATTGATTAAGATCCTGGATATTGGGACTTGTGATTAAATATTATGGAATTACCATCAAATATGTGATGTTAATATGTACTTGAGTCTATGGCCAACCATGTATTCACTTGTATATTGCTCCATGGGACATTGTCCATCTTCTACAAGTGGCTTTATTCTAGTATAGTAATAGTAAACCTTAAGGTTAGTTCTTTAACCTTGATCTAAGGTCACTTACCAAGTAATTTGGGTATTTATACCTATTGAGTCCAACCATTTATTCATCTATTAATAACACTTATTATTACATCAATGAGATTATTTGGTGTCTAAAGACACCTTTCATATCATGTTATGCTTATATAAGATATATATATTCTTTTTTGGGTAATGTGTTGATTCTATTCATTCCTAAATTTATTAATAAATTTGACATGATATGAGAATGAGTGTGAATATCTATTACTCAATCTCAAAATTCAATGTACATACTTCCATAGTGATTCCAAAAGCAATATGACTATTTTGGAAGCAATTTGTGAAATTTTTTGCATGGCTAGTAGTTTTTAAGGGTTTCATAAAAAATATACTTGGAGCTTGGATCATGAGGATCTCTTTCTGCTGTAACAACTAATTGGATTAGGAGAAATATTCATTGATGAATTCACCATCATTCATAGATTGGCATTTATCCCATTTGATTTATTATTTTATAATGAATAATTTTGGTAATGCCCTATATAATGAAGATTTAGTTTTGCTAAAAAATGATGGATTAAATATTATGAGTTTTTTTATAAACCATGTTCATCTTCTAAAATTTTTTGTAAAAAAATTATTTCCTTCTCTACTTTGGATTTTTTACATTAGTGTAGCATAAATTAGAGGGCAATTTACAAGGCTTCTGAAGCAAAGAATTAGAGGATATTTTTTTTAATCATCCCTAGTTGCCAAAAAAGTATTGGAAAGAATTGAATATATGGAAAAGACATTTATGTTGACCTTATCACATAATGCACTAATAATTAACCTAAATTTAATTAGTATAACACTTTTACTATGGCATATGTGATAGTCAATGTCAATCTAGGGTACATAGACCTGTGAGGTATAAATCACTATATATATGCACCACTAGCACTAAGCAACTACTTTATATAATCTATTGATATACTCAACCTTCCAAGAAATAATGTGTATAGCATAAATTAATTATAATTCTTCATTCTCTTAAATTGAAAAAAAAATATAAATTCTATGAAAGGGAATTAAATTTTAGGAAAGTTTAAAACTAAAAATTACAAAATAGAACAACTATAATGAAGACTAAACTATGTGTATTCCAAATAGAAATAAATTAAAAGAAAAAACTATAGGAGCTCCAATTAACCTCATCCTTTTAGTAGGCCCTTTCTCCAAAGAGTGAGTGTGGTTCCTCTATAGTTATGAAAAAAAATTAAATGCTCAAATATGAATGAATCATTTATCTGTGTTCTATTAAATACTAAATATATATATATAATGTCCATCCACATGTGTATAATACAACTACTACTCCTTCTATGACTAGTCTTAGAATTATAATCCTTCTAAATGACTATTAAGAGACATCTATATAAATTTAAAAACAAGAGTCTTCACAACCTATGATTTGTTTAACAACCCTTAAGGTTGGTTTGACACTAATTATATTCTAAATTAATTAAAATTATTAAGTTACAACAACCAATAATTATACTATTATAAGGGATCAATTTCATTCCTTCAACAAATAAAATAGATCTAGTTCCTTGCATGCATTTGTATTCTTCCATAGTGATTGTTGTATTTAGATTTGAATGTTTTCCAAAAATTTAGACATCCCACAACTATCATATTTGTCTCAATGATGCAGTCTAGACATAGGGGCTCAACTAAAAAATTTCCCTAACAACAAAGGATTTACGGTTCACTAACACCCATAATGTAATATTTATTTTTGTCTTGATTTGCATGCACTAGATGACTAAACAACAATTGGCAAGACAAAATTTTCCAATATGGTAACATAATAATTGACAAGACGCCACTACCATAAGATGACAGTACTGAAGAACATAAGCTTATACTAAGAGGGGGGTGAACAGTATAAGATAAAATGTTTTACTTTTCAAACCAAATGATAACAACAATAATATCAAAGCAGTAAACAATGCACACATCATCACACACATGAGAGACATGATTTAATGTGGTTCACCCAATGTGGGTTACGTCCATGAAGAAAATATTCCTTATAAATTTTCTCAATGAATCTTTTGGGAATCAAATCCCTATTACAATGTTTATGGACCTCTGTCCAAATGAGACGTCAATCCCCTATGCTCAAGTTTGTGGATCTCTATCCATAGGAGACCTCTATCCCCACTGCTCTGGTTTGTGGATCTCTTTCCACAAGAGAACTCTATCCCCTCTACTCTAGTTTATGGATCTCTCTTCATAGGAGAACTCTATCCCCTATGCTCTACTCAACTCTGATCAAATATGCTCACAACTCTGATTCAATATGCTCACAATATTGATCCAATCTTCTCATGACATTGATCCAATATTCTCACAACACTATCTTAAACCTACTCACAAGTCTACCTCAAACCTTCTCACAAATATACCTCTAACATGCTCATAAGTCTGATCCAATCTGATCACAACACTGTCTTAAACCTGCTCTCTATCTCTGCTTAATTTTGTTCTAATACATGCTCATAATTGCTCATAATACATGCTAAAAATATTTTACAAGTATGCAAAAACTTATCTTCAAACCTAGCACAAGTAGTTCACAATTTCTAGCACAAATGTCTCAATATCTTTCAACAATGGAAGCACAATCTTATTCTCAAACTCTATTCCAAATGTTTCCAAAACCATTCAACAATGAAGTACAAACCCTAACTCAAATATTTCCAACAATGCATACCAAACAACCCTTTTATCTCCACCTTATGTTTCAGAAACATTTACTCAACAAAACACCTTAATAATGAAATATGTGCCCATACCTCTTAATTTACTTTTATGGAGATATGTCTTCAAAAACCTGTCTCATAAACAACTGATTTTTCTAGTGCCACTTCAAGGGTTAGATAGAAAATACTTTCTCAAACCATCCACATGAATTTCCTTCTCAAAAATATATGCTCAATTTTATTCCAAACCAATGCTCTATAACTCTCTTGGTTTTTCAAAATAAAACATCAAATCATGAACCAAGTCCTTCAATATTAATGCAAATATTACAAACAATAAAAACACATTTTACACCTTTTATCTCCCACTTTCATAAAATAATTTCCAAACCACTTAATGACCCATAACACAAATTTACAATATTAAATCAATCATTTACACCTTATCACTCCTAATTTTGCATATATAAAAATAAAACTTTAATGACAACAATACCTTAAAAAATATTTGGCAGAAATAAATTACCTTTATACCTCCTATATGTCAAAAACTTTACATTATTGCATACCCCTCAAAAATCCATGCAAAGAAAATATCAATCAACCTTAGCACATACCTTTTACCAAAAATAATATTGCTAGCACGGGAGGGAATCGACCCTCCGACCTCAACCTTCTAACGCAGCGTATGGCCACTTGCGCTAGCCAATTGGTTGAGACCTAACGTATAGGCCTCCACATTTATTCCCTTGGTGCGTTTGCCAAAAATAAATAAATCCTTCAAAACTGGCACTAGGGAGAATCAAACCATGAACCTCTACCTTACAAAGGAATTAGCACAAATCTAGCCATTGTTGGGATACCCTGGTGGATGACATCAAGGAGCAAACAAAAATTATTTATTTTGTTCTCCTACGCTCCAAAATCAATGTTGTCTCCTCTACCTCATTCATTGTCACCACTTTGCACGATATACAAAAATCGAATACACACACCACTTATTTCCAAAGTCTTAGGGGTATTTATATGTTTCCATGCACATTTTAGATGTCGGCCCTCTTTCAAATTTATTTAAAATAATTTGAATTATCTTTGGTGCCATGTAACTTTATACTTAGGTATTATAATATTTTTAAAAAATATTATAATAAAACCTTTTGCCTTGGGTCTTTTTCAACCAATGAGAAGTCTTGTCTTTTATTTGCAATTTAAAATATCCCTTTCCAAATGAATCCCTTGTTACTTTCAAACTCTCTTAATAATATTTAAATAATATAATTTAAATATTATAATCCTTTTCTTCAAACTTCTTTTTGCTTGCTTTCACAACCATGGAAAATTCCTTTGCATTTATTATTTCAACCTTGAAGACAAAACTCAACCTTTTCACCTTTAACATCATACTCAAAATTTCCAATAAGTACCCCAATATGGAAAGGAAAATTCCACTTGAATGAGAATTCCACTTATATGTTATGGTGCAACGCTTATATGACATGGTGCAACACTTATACGACATGGTGTAACTTCCTCTTGTACAACATGGTGCAACTTCCACTTGTATGGCACGGTGTAACTTCCACTTGTATGACACGATGCAACTTCGACTTGTACAACATGATGCAACTTCCAATTGTATGGTATGATGTAAGTTCCACTTGTGGTATGGTGTAACTTCTACTTGAATGGTATGATGCAACTTCCACTTGAACGGGATGATATGACTTCCACTTGAATGATCAGTTGCTAATCAAACAACTTACTTGAATGACCAATCTTGACTAAGAGGGTAATTCCTACTCGAACGATATCTTCATGAGAACTACAATCATACCTCTTCCTCACCTACAATCCTACTAAAATATCAAACTATGCAACTTGTAGACACCTAAAAATGTCACATTATCCCTTGTGTAGTGCTAATAATTAGTTAATTTGCAAAAAGCCCCTAAAAATATACTTAATTTACATTAAAACACTATTTAACCACTTAAGCCCCTTTTCCCCACTAAGCCCCCTCCTATGCCTAGCCCTTGGTCACCATGTGACCACCCCTCTAACCTAGCCTAGGGGCCACCTTGACCTAGACTACCCTTTGACTCTAGCCTAGCTCCACCTCACCCTAGCCTAATCTACCCCTACTCTCAACATCCCCATGTCCATTTAATGTCATAAATGGGATGAAACATTTCTTCAACCATATGCATTAATGGCATGAAGACTTTTCAGCCACAAGCCATAAAGAGTAAAATGTAGGCCACCCCTAAAGCGAAGGATCCCGAACTTGTTCTGCAGTAAAAATGTATTTTTTTGTACTACAATAAATAAAAAGCTCGAGTGTTCTATTATTTTTTGCGTTCGAAGAGTGACTTTGTGAATTACCCAGACGAATGTCTTCAGGAGCCTGGGCCCACTCTAGGTAGTATTCCTCCTCTATTTTTCTGGTGTCATTATTTAATTTCTATTATTTTATTTCTATAAGTGTGTTTCCTATTTTATTTATTTTTGCATAGTGTGTTTAATTTCTATAATTTCCTGCTTTATTCAATTTTGCAAGTGTGCATAATTTCCTGTAATTTACTTTTAGTTGTGTGTTTACTTTTCTGTAACTTTCCTTTCAATCATGTGTTTGATAATGATAGTTCAGATTTCTATTCCTGCATTTAAATTCTACTGGTTTAGATGAACTCCAACTATACAAACAACACACCCCCACCAAACCACAAGTGACACATAGGACTCATCTCTCAGTTTACTATAGGCATATATTTTGCACTAGTACTCAGCAAGCTTACGAACTCCTGGATTGATAAAATTAAATGGAAGTAAAATTAACTGTTTTCATAAACATATTTTTTTCTCACCAATATGGACAATACAATCAATGATACAATGATGTTCATCTTCAACACAGACCCTAATATCATCAACAGTGTTCAAATATCTAGTATCACAAGTGAAATATGACTTTTTGATAAGGTTGTTTGTGTCACAACAAACATCTATTACTATAGACTTCAAATCACTAGTATCACAAGTGAAATTTATCATTTTGACAAGGTCACTTGTATCACAACAAACAGCTTCCATCATAGACTTGAGGTCACTTGTGTCACAACAAGCATTTAGCATCATGGGCTTGTACTTCACCTATTCATTTGTTTTCCCTTGTTTTTTATGATTATAGATCTCAAGAGTAATTAATGTCGTTTCTACTTTCCTTGCAACATTTATAGGGAATATAACACAATTTTTAAGATTTTTTTTATAAACTTCAGCTCCTTTGAGAATTTTTTGTAAGCAACTCCTTAGTGTTAAGAATTTTCCATATTTATAAAGATCTTTACCTTCTAGAAAATCAATATCTTTATTTGGTGACACACAATTTTGAAATTTAGTTGGCTTTTCTTCACTTACTTCTCAAAAATTAAGATCATTATTTTGTGTCACACATCGTTGAACTTGAATTTATTTCTTAGCTTATTTTCTCTTTGTCTTTCCTATTTTTTCAAGTGATGTAAACACTTCTTGTTGTAGTTTGGACTTTTATTTTATTCAACAGAATGGTGGGAGTTCCTTATATTTTCCAAAATGATCCCCTTTTTTATATACCACAAGTTCTATATACCAAACCTTTTTATATACCTGCTCTTCTTATATACCCATTCGTACATGGAAGAAACTAGTTCTCTCGATATACGTGGTTGTACATGAGAGAGACCTTAAGGTATGTGAAAGAGAATGATACATAGTACCAAGGTAGTACTAAAAAGGATTTGTCTTATCAATGACACCTACTTAAAGAGAAATCCTCATACATGGGCATAACTTCCCTATATACTTGGATTTTCTCAATTTCAAGATTTATGTCTAATGATAGTAAAGAATAGGATAATGAATGGAGTGGAAAAAAATAAATTAATGTATCCTTATTTTTCTTTGAAGATTTATAGTTGCAATGCCCAATGTCATTATTGCAACTATATTAGGCTTTAGACGCAGGTCAAAGGCATTGTTTATATCGAACATTGTAATTATGCAAAGCACATGTTTGGTTTTTGTATATAAAAAATATTTTTGATGTAAAATTGTTTGGAAAATTAGGTGTTAGGTACTACTAAAAATGCACCTTTTACAAAAAAATATTATTATCCTTGCAAAAATATTCACTAAAAAACAAAAAAACTTTCAAATATTTATATCAATGTCCCACTCTTCATGACTTAAAATAAAATGCACCTTTGCACCTTTTTAATTTTGAAAACATTCACTATAGTCTAAAATTTTAGAAATTTTTAAGAACTATAGGAATTTTCAAAAAATAACTTTCTTTTCTACCCTAAATTTTCTTTCAACCTTGCTTCTAAAACAACTTTTCTTTCAATATCTCTTCCTAAAACATTCCATTTTCCTTAGCTCCTATGTGAATTGAACCCGTAACTTTACCTTAAAAAAATTTAAACTTTCTTTCAAACACCAACATTCCAATTATGCAAGTTGTGACTTAAAAAGAGAAAAATTTAAACAATATATTGGAAATAAACTACGAATGGAAATTTTGACCTCCTTTTTGATATGAGAACTTTGGTCATAGTATAGTATTCAAGGGTCTTTTCTTACTACTGCACCTAAATCATCTTTGTTTTTTTTGTGTTTAAAAAAATGTATGCAACTTGTCTTTTGCCACATTTACATGGCCACTCAAGATGGCTTCTCCTTCATTTCTTAGCCAAACAAATTCATGACTAATGAACCTCCCACCCTCAATTTAGAAGGTATTAATTGAATTGTAGAAACTCATTAGAGACTTGTTATGAATTTCATTCATAATACAAGAAAATTGCAATAGGTAAATGAAATAATAACAGATAAATGAAATGATATAATAGGCGGATGATATAATTAATACATCACTTAGAATATTGTATTACATTTTTATTATAATATTTAATGGGTTACATAATAAAATGAAGCACAAATATGGTTTAAAAAAATGTATTTTGGATGAATAGATAGAATGAGAAAGCAAGACAATGAGAAAATAGGATAATCAAATGAGCTAGGAGAAATGGTTTTTGAGATGTTAATATTCTTGTTATGAATATGACGAAATGCACCTATGATATCTTCCTTGGAAAACATATTTTATTGTACCCATCATTCAAACTTGCACACATGTCCATGTCTATTTATATTCGAGTTCAACGATGTCTCTATCAAATTATCGTAATAAATGCTTCTAGTGATGTCTTTAATATCACATTCTCAAATATATTACAAATATTTAGGGCATGTCACTGGATGGAAATTATTATCCCTCTTCTCACATAAAATTTCCACTCTCTCATACCAGATGTTGGAATTAGAAAAAGCAAACAATATTTTTAAACAAAATAATATAGTTTATTATTTATCACATGGAGTTATGTACAATATGCATATTTATACAGCAATATGTCTCTTAGTTTTAAGATAATCTTGAGTGTTTTCATCCCTTGATGTTTCATCTTTAGTTATCTTTTCATATTCTCTCATGTTCATTGAAGATATGACTATCCAACCTCATATGAGTTATTATCATCAATCATTCCCTAAAAATTACAAAACATCAAACAATGTAATAATGGTTAACAATGATTCCCAAGCCAAAGTTAATTTTTATTTTAGGTATTTTTAGTACATACATCTTGATTTATATTTACCCTTATATGAGCATTTGATATATAACAATTTGTGAATATCTCTTTTATTTTTGTAATTATTTTTTATAAAGACATCTCATTTAATTTGGTTAATCATATACATGGCATATATTAATTCAATAATTATATGATATGATCCTAGCCATTGCATCTACAAAAAGGTTATGTAATTTATAGTTCTCTTTATACATAACACAGTCATGGGTATTAAGTTAGAAAAAGTACATCTAGTATTAAAAAACTTACATAAGATAAAAGTGGTAGATATGTACTGGAAAAAACAAATGTACTGAAAAATGAGATGCGTAAGAAAATATTGATATACATGCATTGAAAATATGAGATGATTAAGAAAAATGAACAAAAATTCCAAAAAATAAAGGATATGATCTCAAAGAAAAAATATATATATCTCAAAATAAGTACAATAAACCACCATGGCATCTCCAAATTGCAAATTCCATAAATATTCATCCCAAAATATGCCTATACATGTTGGATTTCACACTAATTTTTCATAATGAACAAAAGATAATATTATATAGAAAATTAGAAGGACAAAAGAGAAAATAAAGACAC
Source organism: Wollemia nobilis (assembly GCA_028583015.1). NCBI lineage: Eukaryota > Viridiplantae > Streptophyta > Pinopsida > Araucariales > Araucariaceae > Wollemia > Wollemia nobilis. Next base: position 6,812,297 of record JAQPPZ010016467.1, on the reverse strand, counting down.
AAATTATGGATTCCCTTAAGCTCTAGATAGTTAATATATTATTCGTAGATAATAATTACTACACTACAATGGATGGAGTGGATGGGAGGTATTTATACCAATATCTAAACCCCAAAGACAATCATGTTTAACCTAAGTTTACATGACAGGTAGGATTTAGTTCAATTACAAGTTATAAGCTAAAATATTAACCATGACAAGGTTAACCATAGTGTAAAATTTCACAATATTTTCAAAAAATATTCCAAAACATGCATTCACCATAATCATATCCAAAACAATGTAGAAGTAAATTAAATATAGAATCAAAGGGATAAAATAAATAAATTAAGAGAGAGACAACAAGAAGTAGAAGGTGGGTGTCTATGGGTATCCCAACATATCACATTTTGTTTACATTTATGTTATAAATGGATCCAAATTGAGAGGTATTTATAGTAATAATCCTCAATGAGAAGTTAACCTCAAGTTAACATAATCTTATCCGCCCATGTAGAGGAGCTGGAGAGCAAGTGGGTAGTTAAACCTCTCTAGTTGTTGAGAGGCCCAGGTTCAAATCTCTCGCCTCACATGTTGTGGATATGTTATGTAATGGTTCCCTCGTGGTCACAGTCTGTTTACCCCTTGTGGCCACCACCAAAAAAAAAGTTAACGTAATCTTAACCTTGAGGTTAAACTTATATTAAAATAATAATAAATTATCCTTTCAATCAAGGTTATCCATAAAGGTGGATTTACCAATTCCACTAAGGGTGAAATATGAAAGAGGCCCATAGGCTTACATGTAGATGCTCATAGGATTACATAAATGAATTTTTGTAGGCTTACATAGAAAAATGTCCATAGGCTTATATATAGAAAGTTTGTATATGATAGCACAAGCATTAAGATGAAATTTTAAACACAGAATTACTATTTTTCATTCATAAATCTCATATATGTACACACATAAGTACATACAATGGTATGTATCTTGGATGTCTCAAGAGACTCTTGGTGCTTCACCTTCATCTGTAACTTCTCTCAACCTCGTGTGAGGTATAACCTTCTAACATCCCCTAAGGTATAACAATTACATCAAATAATATAATTGTAGACACCAAATCCTAGCCACTTGTCCTTCATCCTGGTCATTCTACCACCCACTTTTCCACCATCCCCCTTTCCCGCCATTCAATTGGCCATTCCATGCCTTTCCCGCCATCCAATGGCCCACTTTAGCCCTTTCCCACCATTTTTCGACCCCTATTTGACTTATTTATATTTATTTTATATTATTTATATTTAAATATAATATTTTATATTATATTTTAATACATTTATTATAAAATATATATTTATAAGCTAGATTAACCTCAACCATCCGATCCGATCTAATCTCATCCGTTCATCCACCTTAATCCATAACACACCCTAAATTTATTATCCACCCTTGGATGTGCTTTAATCTCAGCCACACGATTAGTGTCATTGAAACCCTAAGTGTGCCCTAGGTTGGATTATAAGTAAAGGCCATTTTTATGGCTCAACCCCGGCTAAGTCTCCTAGGTCTTTTTTGATTTCCCTCCAAAAATGTCCTGTTGTTATTCCCGCATACCCTCAGACTATTTCGGCCATATCTCACTCATATGGAGTTGGATTGAGCCAAAATTTTGAGGGTAGGTTCCTAATGAGCTCTGGAATATCCCCACAAAATTTTAGAATTATTGGAGTAACAAAGATCTCAAAACAACCTTATATTTGGATGTGAGCTAGGGCACGATCGCATCACCAGGCTGCAACAGATCCATCCATCAATCTGCAATGGAGCGATAGAATATATCATCCACTACAACAAGGTAACTTATTTTGTGCATTTACTTAGTGTTGCTTTGAATTTTGTATGTTTTGCTTAACTAGATCTAGGGTTTTTAGCTTACATTTCTGAGGGTTCACATAGTGGAACCCTCATTTTTGTCACTAATTGCTCTAGTTTGATTTGTGTGTAGGATCAGGTAACACTAACCAAGGATATTTGAATAGTTGTTGAAGCTGGAGTGGCCTGATTATGGATAGCAAGAAGCCCACTCAACCTATTGGAGGTAAAATACAACGAAGACACTACATTCTTTGTAGCTAGGGTTTTGGAGAACCCTAGCAACTGTAATTTTGTATCAAATAATTCTATGGAATATATCATATTGTAACAAAGGAGTTTTTCAGCTCCCCCCCTACTTGTTCAATGAAAATATCATCTTTGTGCAATTTATTTGTTCTTTTTGAGTTGTTAATTTAATATCTACTTTAGTGTCATATTTTCACCTCACAAATGGTGATCACGGTGGGACCCCACAAGGGTTCTACTTTCTGATTTACTTTGTTGTACTAATTTCATTTTGTTGTTCCATTTTATAGGGTAAACCCTACAACCATTCTGTTGTTGCACCTGGCAGTGATTTGGAGTAGAGCTTAGGCTTTCGGGTAAGCCCTACAACCATTCTGTTTCAATTTTTGTTTTTATGTATTTCATTATTTCACTTTTTTTTTTTTAGATTTTAAGCTTAAAATGAACACATTAAGTAATCTGGAAATAAACTCATCATAGATTGCACCTAGGTCACTTGCATTCATCCATCACATATTTTATATTTTTTGTTATTACAAGTTGCAATTTGAGTGAATTCTTGCATTTCTTGTTTGCATCTGAAAGTAAAAGTCATTCACTAGAATCTGCATCTTAGGGTTGAGGACTACTCATTTTTCTTATCTAAGTAGGAACAATGCTTAAGTGTGAATAGTATTCCTACCCTTGGGTGACTCCTTTGGCAGAGAGGTGGATGAACCCTTCGGTTGCAATTTTGGTAGGGGTTTTAAGTGGTGTACTTCACACTCTATCGAAGAAATTCACATCTTAGGCATTGGATTATGATTTAGATTTGCAAAATCTGTTTGTCTTTGACATTTTTTGTACACCATAAAGAACAAAAAATTTAAAATTAATCACACACAAGCATGATTCATTCTAAATAGTAGTAACTGGATTTCATCACCGGTTGCTGCTTGAGGTTTGGTGATGGTGGCATTCATCTCCATCCACCAAATCTCTGCCCTTAGACACCTTAGGAACACCCCCGAGCAAACTTGTTGGATTTCATCACCAACAAGAATCTCGTTGCCCCATCCAGCCATAGTTTTTCACCTTTATTTTTTATTAAGCAAGATTAGGATACATCAAACACACAAAACTATCATTTTTAAAAGGAATTTACACTAAAAGGAGATAATCAATGAACAAGGTAAGCCACACAAGGTGAAACTTAGGATTGATTGTTTTCTTTGTTTTTAAATTCTTTATCTCTATTTTTAGTTTTGGAGATTTAATTTGATAATCCTAAAATTGCATTTTGATTTAATTACTTTATGGTTCTAACTCAAAATCAAACAAAGGTATTAAGTCAAAATAATTTAATAGAAAATACAACAAACATACCCACTACTTCAATAGCCAACCCTTCCAATTCTATCCAACCTAGTCCATCTAGGCCCATTTACCCATCTCTCCCACAAGAGGGATCCCTTCCCCAAAACATTGAGCAACCATCCACCCAAATTGACATGGACAAGGTAGAGGCCCTCTATAGGTCTTCTAACTATGTCCTTGAACCCATTAGCCAAGACTATGTTGCACAACCAGAATTGGCTACATCCTATCCATCCAACCCCACCCAAGGATATCCTAATTTTGCCTATGAATATGGTATGCCCCCCCCCCTCCCTCCCAAAAAACCCCTTTCCCCCCCTGGGGGACACCCAAGCCCATGCCCATGTCTTCTAGTCCATCCACATCCTTGCTTATTTCTTCTATCTCATCCATGTCTGACCAAGAGCTTCATGATACATGGGAATATTTGAACAAATTGCTCAAGCAGCAGCAGATAGCTCAACAACAAGTTCAAGTGAACCTTATGCCTCAACCAATTTCCACTCAGCCCATCTTCATTACCCAAATCCCATCTTGGGTACCATAATCTTCTATGGTTTCCATTCCCATACCTCCGTCAACCCATTCCATTCCTATGAGTCCACCCATCCATAGTCCTCATACATCATATCCTCTTCTTCATTCACAATCATTTCTTCACCAACCTCATCATCATCAAATTCACTCCATGCCCCCCAATTCATCACACCTCCAACAACACACTCAATCTCATCCATTCATTAATCCATTCACCACATCTCAAGTCACTCAACAAGCCAACCAAGGCTTACAATCAGATTGTCAACACACTAAAATTCTACAACAAATTTTAACTCGACTCACTAACATTGAGTTACAGTTGAGTCATCTTCAGTGTCAACACCCACAACAATTGAAACATCCAAGTTCACAATCCACATCTCAGGTTTTTATACCTGTACCACAATTTCAAAGTCCAACACAATTGGACAAATGCACCAAGCATCCCACAAAGCCCAATCGCAACTACATAGTGCTTTCAGAATCTTATTCAACCATTTTCCAAAGGCTTTATGAAGCACAAAATATTATACTTCCAGAAACCAAATCAAGTGATCTTAACAAGCCACATGGAAAGAATTATAAGAAGCACTTGTACTATCCTTACCATCAACAAGTGGGCCATGACATCAACAATTGTCGTGTATTTAAAGATGTTGTCCAAGATCTTATTGATCTGAAAGTCTTTTCCACCAACGATCCATCCAAACCCTCTGATCAGGACAATGGTACCAACTCAATCACCAAGCAAAGCGAGGACTCTCAGGATATCACATCCTCCTAGTCACTCACATCACCAATCAAAAATCTCCAAAGGTACCTAATCCCTTTGGTCACATTTTAACATGGCTTCATCTTAGCCATTCCATCATTAACATGGCTTCATATTAGCCATTCCACCATTAACATGGCTTCATATTAGCCATTCCACATTAACATGGCTTCATATTAGCCATTCCACATTAACATGGCTTCATCTTAGCCATTCCATCATTAACATGGCTTCACAACAACCATTCAACCATTAACATGGCTTCATCTTAGCCATTTCACCATTAACATGGCTTCATCTCAGCCATTCCACCATTAACATGGCTTCATCTTAACCATTCCACCATTAACATAGCTTCATATTAGCCATTCCATAATTAACATGGCTTCATCTTAGCCATTCATCATTAACATGGCTTCATCTCAACCATTCAACCATTAATATGGCTTCATCACAACAACCATTCAACCATTAACATGGCTTCATCTTAGCCATTCATCATTAACATGGCTTCATCTTAACCATTCCACCATTAACATGGCTTCATCACAACCATTCAACCATTAACATGGCTTCATCTTAGCCATTCATCATTAACATGGCTTCATCACAACCATTCAACCATTAACATGGCTTCATCTCAGCCATTCCATCATTAACATGGCCATTCAACCATTAACTGTTTCTCCTTCATTAATGGCTTCATTAGCCATTACCATTAACATGGCTTCATCTACCATTCATCATTAACATGGCTTCATATTAGCCATTCCATCATTAACATGGCTTCATCTTAGCCATTCATCATTAACATGGTTTCAATTACATTAACATGGTTCTTCATTCTTTCTGTATTCAACATTAACATGGCTTCATCTTAGCCATTCCATCATTAACATGGCCATTCAACCATTAACATGGCTTCATCTTAGCCATTCCACCATTAACATGGCTTCATCTTAGCCATTCCACATTAACATGGCTTCATCTCAACCATTCCATCATTAACATGGCTTCATCTTAGCCATTCCATCATTCACATGGCTTCATCTCAACCATTCCATCATTAATATGGTTCCGCAACATTCCCTCTTTCTGTTGAGGCAAAACTAGAACTCATCACTTGCATTTTCACAATTACTCCATCATTCATTATAGTTCCACAATCAGTTCATCACAATCACATTCACTTTCATCCATAATCATTTCATTCTCTAAATCAAAAGCCCCAAAGGTTCCTAATCCCTTTGGTCACATTTCAATTTCAAAAAGCCCCAAAGGTACTTAATCTCTTTGGTCACATTTTAATTTCAAAAATCCCCTAAAGGTTCCTAATCCCTTTGGTCACATCAATTTCAAAAATCCCCAAAGGTCCTAATCCCTTTGGTCACATCTCAATTTTAAAAAGCCCCAAAGGTTCCTAATCCCTTTGGTCACATTTCAATTTAAAAAAAGTCCCAAAGGTTCTTAATCCCTTTGGTCACATTTCAATTTCAAAAATCCCCAAAGGTCCTAATCCCTTTGGTCACATTTCAATTTCAAAAAGCCCCAAAGGTTCCTAATCCCTTTGGTCACATTTCAATTTCAAAAAGCCCCAAAGGTTCCTAATCCCTTTGGTCACATTTCAATTTCAAAAACCAAGGTTTCTAATTTAAGGTCCTAATCCCTTTGGTCACAATTCAATTTCAAAAAGCCCCAAAGGTTCCTAATCCCTTTGGTCACATTTCAATTTTCAAAAAGCCCCAAAGGTCCTAATCCCTTTGGTCACATTTCAATTTTAAAAAGCCCCAAAGGTCCTAATCCCTTTGGTCATAAGCTTACCAGGCTAGGGGGAGTAGAAAAACCCGAGCCAATGAACATCATACACTTGAAAGCATTCCATGCTTACTGTGATTACTATATATGTATATGTATACATGGCTAATACAAAAAAAATATTTGCATACATTTCATTCATAACATTGCATTTCACTTGCATTTACATTTCATTCAAAATAATGTATTCACCCGCATCACATATTGCATTCCACATTTCAATTGCATTTCATACATTGCATTAACATCCACATTCCATATTTCATATAGGGATCATTTATTCAAGATCTTAATTGGTCCAACAAATATCATGTTGCCTTAATCAGGGGCACCTTCACAATGTCATCCTCACAATTTCACAAAGCCAAATTTCCTTACATACAAGCCATATTCACAAATTCCTAGGTGTTTTTGGTCACTCAGCCACCCCTAGTATTTTAAGCAAACTTCAAAATACATGTCGAGTTCTTCTTAGGACCATTGCACATCTTACACTAAGAAAATATTGAGTTATGGAATTGATTCCAAAAACATTCTTGAACCAACCACAATTTCACATCTTAAAAACATCTTGTGTCAAAGAGGGATAACACCATCCTTGGTAAGAACCTTGAAGTGAAAAGGGTCATCCTTGCTAGTCCCATCATGCAACATAGTCCATAAGAACAGTGGTTTGCACCACTATCACAGTTGCTTCAAATTCAAAATATAGAGTAGTAAGGATAGGGTACAATTCTCATCACACTTAGGTTGAGAATCCGATTCCCCAAAGCTCTAAATATTTTACATCACACACCACTGATCATTGGGTTGTAAGGATCATACTACCTTTCCAGTCAGATGGTTAGGTAGTCATCCCCAAAATTCAAGAAATCAAAAACAAAATCATGGACTATGGAGTTAGCCTCCACCGAAGCTATAGATGCTTGACTGGCAGTGGAGTATGCTCACGCGTGGTGACATGTCTCTTTTAAAAGAGACCTCTGACCGCTCATACGGACAAGCTAGCCTCTTGGTTTCAACCATAATAGGTTTACCCAATTTACTCAAGATGAGTTAATGAACTCACTTGCACACACATTGGTTCTTGATTGTCTCGGGTCATTACCTTGCTCTTGATTTGGTAAATGAATTCACTGCACACACATTTGGTCCTAGGAGGATTAGGCAGTTTTAGTGGGTTTGTTTGATGCCACTAGGATGTTTGAGTCTCTACAAAATAGGTAGTCTTCCATATCAACATCCATATCTTCTTCCATGTCAACGTCCATGTCATTTCATGCACCATTCATCCCATATGCCACCAAGTCTGGTACCCCTGATTAAACAACAATGCTAAACATGGCCAAGCAAATATCTAAACCATAAATGATCATTAGCACTCTACCTTGCATTAATCATCCATACATTTCACCTTGCATTAATAACATATCATTGCATTAATCATCCATATACACATGCATTCACACAAAAACATCCACATAGGCATAACACAAAAGTAAAAGCCATGTATGTATATATATATATATATAACTCACATATGCCAAGATCGCTAAAAAAGTTCAAACATCATCACAACTTGGGGGTGTTAAAGGTATCACACCTTCTCCACCAATTCAACAAATAATTCAATCATTCAATCACATCACATCATCAACAAGTCAATTGCTAGGTTCAAAAGGTTACATCCTTTTGTCAAAGGTTGCACCCTTTGCCTTGCATTCACACCATCCACATTTGCAAAAATCCCTTTTCTGTTAGGGCAAAAATAGAACCATTTCATTGCATCACACCTTATAAAAATCCCCTTTTCTATTGGGGTAAAAATAGAATGCATCAATTACATCTCCACATTCACTCAATTTCCTAGCCTTACCCATTCGCTTAAAAATGATGTTTTTTAGCCTTAAGGTTTCCTAAAAACATGGATTTTCCTAGCCTTACCCGTTGGCTAAAAACACGGAGTTCCCTAGCCTTACCCGTCGAATAAAAACACATTTTTTTTTTTTTCCAAAAACCCCTTCATATTTTGGGGCAAATAATATACACAAATCATTTAATTTTTCATAATAAAAAACCCTTCATATGTTAGGGCAAAGAACAGACACACTCATCACATTTTTCCATTTCAAAAACCCCTTCATCTGTTAGGGCAAAGAACAGACACAAGTACAAGTGAACCTTGTATTTAGTGATTTATCCTAGTCACCTGGTGGTTGTAGTGATTGGTTATCCATGCAATTCGATAGGATGGATAGATCACCATAAGGACACTTACATCATCAAAAACCCTTCATATGTTGGGGCAAAGAACATACACAATCATTACATTACAATTTCCCATTCAAAAACCCCTTTCATCTGGGGAAAAATAGACTCAGTCACTTGCATCCATATATTCAAAAAGGTAGCTTACCTCCACAAAATCACTCCACATTGCATCCATCAATACATTTCTCATCATCACATCTCCATGTCACCATCAAATCCATCAACAATTACATTTATATTCAACATTTTCCAAGTTCATGTGCCGAATTTCAAGTGAATCTTGTATATAGTGGTTTGTTCTATAAACTTGGCGATTGTAGTGATTTGCATCCATGCAATTCGGTAAGATGAATGAATTACCATAAGAACACTTGGTCATCATCATCATTCCATATCTCCTAGTTTGAAAAGCACAATCAAATTTGGTTCCTCACATTCCAAGTGAAACCTTTGACAAAGATGAATCTTGCTAAAAAGCTATCATTGATGGCCTAGTTCATGGGGCTTAAAACATGGACAAAAATCAAATCACATCATTCCCAATCTCCTTGAAAGTCATCACAGAGATAGGCACTAGCTAGGATGATTGGTTCTATTTGAGAGGAATTATCCTACAGTCACTAGCAGGCCCTCCGATGATGACTTCTTTATTTTTTTGCATCTTCATATTGCATATCAATGATGCCATACGACAAAATTTATTCCAAATCATGGAATCACCCCAAATATGGGGCAACCAAAATTTGATTATGATTTTCCCATGATGGGATACATCGTACATGATCATGACATTTCCACAAAACCCTTCATCCGTTAGGGCAAACACAGACACATCATATCACATTTTACACCAACCCCCTTCGCACCGTTGGGGCAAAAATGGTATCACATCATTCATAATTTGCACAAATTTTTCAATTGGCTCATGAGATTCATCCGTAACCTCATTCACCAATTGAGGGGGTAAGCTACGCACAACTTCAAATTTTTTTATTCTTTTTATCTTCAATTTCATTCCGCATTCCAATAGGAAAGAGAAGTTGCTTCTGCGCCCAAAGCCCAACTAGGTGTCTCGTGTTTTTGCACCATATTGTGTTTCACGCAACATGGTACAAAAAGGGGTATCTATAGACACCAAATCCTAGCCACTTTTCCTTCATCCTGGTCATTCTACCACCCACTTGTCCACCATCCCCCTTTCCCGCCATTCAATTGGCCATTCCATGCCTTTCCCGCCATCCAATGGCCCACTTTAACCCTTTCTCGCCATTTTCTGACCCCTATTTGACTTATTTATATTTATTTTATATTATTTATATTTAAATATAATATTTTATATTATATTTTAATACATTTATTATAAAATATATATTTATAAGCCAGATTAACCTCAACCGTCCGATCCGATCTAATCTCATCCATTCATCCACCTTAATCCATAACACACCTTAAATTTATTATCCACCCTTGGATGTGCTTTAATCTCAACCACACGATTAGTGTCGTTGAAACCCTAAGTGTAATATCATTCACCAATTGAGGGGATAAGCTACGCAACAACTCCAAAATTCTTTATGCTTTTTATCTTCAAGTTCATTCCGCATTCCAACATGAAAGAGAAGTTGCTTCTATGCCCAAAGCCCAACCAGGTGTCTCGTATTTTTGCACCATATTGTATTTCACGCAACATGGTACAAAAAGGGGTATCTTAGACATCAAATCCTAGCCACTTGTCCTTCATCCTGGTCATTCTACCACCCACTTGTCCACCATCCCCCTTTCCCACCATTCAATTGGCCATTCCATGCCTTTCCCACCATCCAATGGCCCATTTAAACCCTTTCCCACCATTTTATGACCCCTAATTGACTTATTTATATTTATTTTATATTATTTATATTATATTTTAATATATTTATTATAAAATATATATTTATAAGCCAAATTAACCTCAATCGTCCGATCCAATCTAATCTCATCCGTTCATCCACCTTAATCCATAACACACCTTAAATTTATTATCCACCCTTGGATGTGCTTTAATCTCAGCCACACGATTAGTGTCATTGAAACCCTAAGTGTAACCTCATTCACCAATTGAGGGGGTAAGCTACGCACAACTTCAAATTCTTTTATTCTTTTTGTCTTCAAGTTCATTCCGCATTCCAATAGGAAAGAGAAGTTGCTTCTATGCCCAAAGCCCAACCAGGTGTCTCGTGTTTTTGCACCATATTATGTTTCATGCAACATGGTGCAAAAAAGAGTAATTGTAGACACCAAATCCTATCCACTTGTCCTTCATCTTGGTCATTCTATCACCCACTTGTCCACCATCCCCCTTTCCCACCATTTAATTGGCCATTCCATGCCTTTCCCGCCATTCAATGGCCCACTTTAGGCCTTTTCCCGCCATTTTTTGACCCCTATTTGACTTATTTATATTTATTTAATATTATTTATATTTAAATATAATATTTTATATTATATTTTAATAAATTTATTATAAAGTATATATTTATAAGCTAGATTAACCTCAACCGTCTGATATGATCTAATCTCATTCGTTCATCCACCTTAATCCATAACACACCTTAAATTTATTATCCACCCTTGGATGTGCTTTAATCTCAGCCACACGATTAGTGTCGTTGAAACCCTAAGTGTGCCCTAGGTTGGATTATAAGTAAAGGCTATTTTTATGGCTCAACCCCGGCTAAGTCTCCTAGGTCTTTTTTTATTTCCCTCCAAAAACGTCTTGTTGTTATTCCCGTATACCCTCAGACTGTTTCATCTATATCTCACTTATCTAGAGTCATATTGAGCCAAAATTTTGAGGATAGGTTCTTGATGATATTTGGAACATCACCACCAAAGTTCAAAATTATTGGAGTAACAGAGATCTCAAAATGACCTTATCGTTTGATGTGAGCCAGGGCACAGTCGCGTCACCAGGCTGTAACATCCATCAATCTATAATGGAGCGACATAATATATCATCCACTACAGCAAGGTAAATCAATGTTGACTCTTGCTTTGGCTTAGGTTTTTGCTCTAGCTCTGGATTTGGCTTAGTTTTTTGCTGTAGCTCTGGATCTAGTGTTGGCTCTTGCTCTAGCTCTAGCAAGAAATATACCCATATATTTCATAAGTAATCAACAAAGAGTTGGAAGTACCTAAGTCCACTATAACAAGCTAGCATTGGTCCTCATTCATTGGAATGTATGACATCCAACAGTCCTTTAGCTCTATAATTATTGAGCTCAAAAATTACTCAATGTTGCTTTCCTACTAGAAAAACTGAACAAACTAAAACTTTCAACCACACATTTAGAATCTCCCACATGATGTTTCACTATAGTCTCTATCATTACAAGCTTTTCATGCATAGTCCAGGTCACATTTATAAATTTTAAAGTAGAAATAATATACGTAAATAATTCCAAGATTGTAATTCTCTATGGGAAAACATCGATGTCGTCTCTCTCAACCACCAAAATTTGTTTTATGTTTTCTCTCTTCTAAGGACAATCTTTTCTTATAAAATCCATTCAACATTTCTTTCATTTTATCCCATTATATCACATTCATCCATCCATAATCAGGACATATTTTTTTGGCCATCTTATTTCGTACCAATAATATTTCTAAGAGATTATTTCCACCATAAATATCACAAGGATATAGTTTCTAACACCTATTTGTCACATGTCTGGATCACACACAATGACTGTAACAATTTATTCCAAGAGTTTCAATTTTTGCATAGGTTTCTCTTACTGTAAACTTGGTCTCACTAATTCTTGTTTGAATGTCAAAACCAAGGCCTTCATTTTTAGGCCTTATATTTGGCTTTATGGAATTTTTTATGCCTTGCTCATTTCTTCCTAATCTTGTATCATTATAACCCATTTTTTTATTAATTTTGATTCAATTCCTTTGATGTACTTTCCAAAGTAACCAATTTCTTCATCATCACTATGTTCTTCATCAACATGGCCTTCATCATCACTATGTTCTTCATCAACATGGCCTTCATCACCACTATCACCAACAACGTTCAAACACGCAAAATCTTCATCATCACTATGATATTCAACATGGCCTTTGTCATGGCCAACACAATTACCAATATTGAGCATGAGATCATGATAATCATATTCAACATAAACACTACTATCCTAAACAATGCTCAAATCACTAATGATAGTAGATAATACAACATTAGAATATGATATGACATTAAGGGAAAATATATTATTCTTATATAAACCAATTGTAATAAAATTGCTATTTTTTATGATGAAACACTTCTTATCATATAAAACCCTAATTTCAACTGCTATGTATCAATCTAGAATTTGTGAGATAGATAGCAAGTTGTTTGCTAGTCCAAGTATATATAGCATATTCTCAATTGTGCATTTTTCTTCAATCAAATTTATAGGAACATTCCTAATTCCTTTAGCATAATAAGTCTTATCATCAACAATAGTGACTAGTTTCTTATCATTTTCTTGTAAGGAATTAAACCATATTTTATCAATAGTAATATGTTTATTGGCACCTGAATCAATATACCAAAAAACATCTTTTGGTTTTTCATTGCCTTCATGTGCAACATGCTCTTATTGTTACTCGGGATATGGTTTGAATTGTGTCTTCTTCTTAGGAGGTTTGTGGGCTTAATACCTTTGAGTCATAGAATTATATCTACAAAAAATTGTATCATGTCCTTTCTCACAAATATGATAATATCTCCTTTATTTTTTAGGTTGTTTTTATGATAAGGAGGAAGAAGAATAATCCTTATATGGTTTCTTTCTAGATATGAATGCAATGTTTGATAACTGATCTCTTAATTTTTTATTTGCTTCCTCTTGTTAAAGAATATTTATCAATTCTTCAAATGACATCCTTCTAATTTAAACTTGCAAGAAGTGACCAACATTTGATATGAATCAAGGAGATCTCTAAGTACAACGGGTACTAATATCTTGTCCTCTATATTTTCCCCATGGTATTCAAATTTACCTTCAATCACATAATTCTATGAAGAAATTGCTCAATACTTTCTCCATCTTGAACCCTCAATGTATAAAGTTGGGACTAAAGGTGAAGAATTGTGGCTTCATTCTTCCCTTCAAATATAGTAGAAAGTATATCCCATGCTTTTGTTGATGTCTTTGCTTCACTGATGTGTGGTTGAATTTCATCTTCTACACCAAGAGTGATGAGCATTAGCACCTTGGCATCTCCCTCATCAAACTTTTATTGATCTACAATCTCCTCAAGTTGAGTTTCTTCTTTAGTGACTATGTCCCAAAGTTTCTTAGCCACTAGGATGATCCTCATCTTGGTCTTCCAAGGTGCAAAATTTGGGCCTTTGAGCAATTATAATTTTGTTAGAAAAAATTTAATGTATCCATGGTAAGGGTTCCTTAAGATCTCCCAAAATGGTCCCCCTTTCTATCTACCACTAGTTTGATATATCAATCCTTTCTATATACATGTCCTTCCTACATACTTGTTGATACATTGAAGAAGCTAATCCTTTCAATATATGTGACCATACATGAGAGATACCTTAACATATGTGAAAAAGAATGATACAAGGTACCAAGGTAGTATTGAAATGGATTCTCCCTATCAATGATACATGCTAAAAGAGAAATCCTTATACATGGATGTAACTTCCCTATATACTTGTAATTTCTCAATTTTAGGATTTACGTCTAATGATGGTGACAAATAGGGTAAAATATGGAGTGGAAAGAATCACAAAAATTATAGTGTCATTATTTCTCTCGATTTATTTATAGGTTTGATACCCATACATTGTTATGACAGCTATATTAGGCTATAGATACAGTATATTAACACAACAACTTTACCTATAACTTCAAGTAGAGGTATCATTTATACCAAACATTGTGAGTGTGCTAAGGCACATGTTTAATTTATGTACAATACTTCTTGACTATAGACCAACTTTTTAAAAGAAATATTTTGACAAATTACAAACTATTTTGACACCTAAAATACAATGACTCCTCACCACACTATCACATAACTCTCACCTTTTCAATATAAACCCTTGACCTTTGACTAATTACAACTATGACTCTTTTCATACTTAGACATTTAAGACATAATAGTCTAACACTTACAACCCATCATTGGAAAACACTCTCACAATATGAATCTTGAACTCACCTTAGAATATTTGAAAAACACACACTTCACAAAAATGACGATTGACACCTTACAACTCACCTTGACATAATTTAACTTAAATAGATTTCTAAAATTTTATTAAAAAGAACTCTTGCTCATATGATTATACAATTTTTATATACCCTCTTGAAGATACTTGACTAAAAAAATATGGATCACTTTTTTAATTAATAAAAAATCTTTTTTATTTTTAAATTTCTTCTTTTAACAAAAAATGGTACTTCCTTTCAAAATATCAATTCCTTTTTCTAATACTTTATGTATACTATGCTTTTAACTCTATTGACTAGTAATATTAAAGAAATTCTTATAAAGGAGGGATTTGAACCTGATACTTCTTCCTTAAAAATACCAAAGCCTCTACTTGATAACCATTATGGTTCCACACCAACATTAGTGAAAACTACTATTATCTTCATCTTAAATTGCGAAAGCTTTTCCTTGAAAGAATCTTCATCTAGTTCTACTATGTGGTAAGATATTTCATATCATAAATAGTGAGTAGTTTTTAGTTTTTTTATGAGCATGCAACAACCTTTATGGATGACTCTAAGTTTTTAGAGAAACGACTGCATTTTTTTACTTGGATGCCATGAATTGTTTTAGAGCAATGCTAAATTACATAGTAAAATAATTAAAGGTGGCTACAAGAGTGGAGAAGGTGCAATATGGAAAGAAATCTTAGGGATCAATGTGATGGTTAGCTAACCCTTCATTTCTTTCCTTCCTTAAAAAAATGAGAAATACGTAGGACTTGTGGCATTTGGAACTCTGACTCAAACAGTAGCCTTGTTGACAAAAAAGGAGGTGCAAAAAGGATTTATGACATTCTACATAGCCCATGAGAAACTGTAGAGATAAACACACCTTTCAACCACTATGGGGCACATGAGGACCAAGACAGTGAAGAATTCCTCTCGTCAAGTGAAAGAGAGATACCATTCTTGAATGACACCCAATATTCCCTCTAAATGGATCAAAAAACAACATTGCTAGATTTTCAACTTATTTTATGAGATATATTAAGCAAGATTCAGTGAGAGGAATATCATTAAAACTTTAGGAGGAAGGGGATCAGGATTAAGGGGATGAATAGATTGAATGCTATGGGATTAAAATAAACTTTTTGGCATATGGAAGAAGGAAAATAATGGAATATGAAGGACCTATATGTATCAACCTTGCCTATCCTCCTCAATAGATTATGTTTAAAAAAACTTGCCCTAATACTAACAATAGTACAAGCATCAAGATGAAATTTAAAACATAATTATTATTATTTTATTCATGAATATTAGATACATACATATTTAATTACATACGATGGTGTGTTTGTTGGATGCCTCAAGAGACTCTTGGTGCTTCACCTTCAGCTGTAATTGTTCAACTTCTCTCAACCTCTCATGAGGTATAATATTCTAACATCCCCTAAGGTGTAATAAATACATAAAATAATATAACAAGTATCTAGTATTCTTACACCAAGTTTTCCAAAGGCTTACATTAAGAGCAACCATAGGTACTTCATTGTTTTTATTGGCCTAATAATATTGGAGTATGAATATTTTAGCATCCTCTATAATTTTAATTTAGGGTCCAAGAAGATAATCTATTAGAGATACATCTCCTCACCTATAATGAATTCTCATATGGGGCAATGGATCCTGTTAGATTTTCTTTGTCAAAGGTATATAAACTAGACCAACCTCTCCTCAACATAAATTTGTAACTCCACCTCTTAGATCAAGATGTTAGGATTAGCATAAGAATTTCGTCAGCATGCACTATAGTAACCACAATATATACCCTAATATCAATACAAGGTAATTCAATCTTACTTCTAAGTAATCCTACAATATGAATTGACCAAGTGCTATAATTTTATCCATTAAAATGAGTAAGATACCCTAAGAAATCCATTTTTCATAGAAACTTTAAACAAATCTATAACGGTCCCTTAAACTAATGTCACCATTACATAGATCTCAAAAAATCATGTAATCTAAAAAAATGGGCTCCAAATAGTTTCGTATGCAAAATTTATGGCCTCCAAAATATTTGGTTATATTTGCACTCAAATCAGGAAAAACCAAATTCCAAACCTTAGAAAAAAAATTATTGAATAGAAAACTACCACTTATCACCAATGGATTATATGTTGTGTTGATGAATCTAAGTTTACCACTTGATATGATTGGTAGATTAATCATGCGTATATATATAACACATTTGATTTGATGTGGGTTTGTATCCCACAAAGATCAAACCTAAGACTCCCTATAAAAAAGTAGGGGCACTAACCAATGTGCTTAGCACACACACTAAAACCAAAGAAAAATAATGATATGGTAAATAGTTACATACCTTTTAAATAAGGAAAAAAGGTTTATGTCAAGGTTTGACCTCATAACCTATAAACCACAAACCAACCAACCAACCACCATGCCATTGCTATTGTTGCGCAAGAGAGAGAATAGTATTGCTCTTATTTTTACAAACCCTATCACTAAACATTTGCTTCTTAATAAAAATGCTAGTTTTAGGTTTTAAACAACCGATATTGGTATAGCAAGGAAACAAACTAATTGCTACACCATATTACATAGTTGATAAAGAGAGGGAGCTTGCTAATATTTTTCAAGCAAATTTATCTAAATAGATAATTCTAGGGTTTGAACCAATGACCTATTAAAAGCATAGGGGATATCCAACTGATAAATCATACATATAAATGAAGAGAAGGTTGTAGGATCTGATATCCCTATGTTATATTCAGGGAAAGCACTTACGCCATCCTAGTTTCATCCATGGATGATGCCCTAGGCACCAACTACTACAAAAATAATATATCCTTTCCTATATTTTAATAGGAAACATTACTTGAAGTATCCACCTGTAACCACCAAAAAGGCTCACACCCGATCTAACTATGGCAATTGAAGAAAGATACACAAATAGGCATGCATAATTTGATAACAAGAAATAACATGAATACAAGGAATCCTTTATTAATTTCAATGGAGTCAAATTACAGATTCGTCCCTCTTAGGGATACCCATTTGATACATCAATTACAATAGTGTTTAATCCCTATCAAGGGTAGGTGTGATCAAAATGCCCCTCAGGGTGACACGAACTGCTCTAGGGTGTCGATGACCCTCTTCTTCGCAATGGGGAAGGAATTGGATGGTTTATCTCTCCTTTGGAACTGTTCCCTGTGGTCAAGAAACAACAAGAATGTCAAAAATATAGGCAGCCTCTCATGATGAGGCCCTTTTAGGTAAAATGCATAATGACACCATTAACATGCATAATCAAGAAAGCATAAAGAAAGCTGCTAAACTATGCAAATTGAATCAAGATTCATGTAATAGCATAAAGTAAAATAGCATCTACACTATGCATGGATCAAATATAGAAAATGAAGCATAAACATGCATAAAGAAAGCATTTTAGTCCTAATTAAAACATAAGCATAAAATGTGAATCTAGCCTAGTTCTACGGTCAAAAGTCTTCTAAAATGCTATTAAATCAACAAAATAGCTAATCTAACCTAACTAGCCGGACAAAAATAGAAATAGGAAGGTGGTTATACCTCTGTTGCAAACCGCAGCTCTGGTGCGTGGTCTGCACTATGAACCATGGCTGACAGCCACGGTTTGACCTCTGATAGGCTTACCCTCAATTCCAAGGGTAGTGGGCTTAACCTCCTTGTCCAAATTGATGTTCAAGGGTCACCTTCATTGTCCTTAGACTGATTTGGTGGTCAATTCGATGTGAAGGGCCTTCGTTTGCCCGAATTTGTATTTCTTGATCCTCCTAAGCACCTAGGGCATCCATAATGCAATTCATCATGAATGGTGGCAAAAGGGTCGGGGATTAAGTGCAATAGCTCTATCTCTTAGTATACTCAGTTTGAGTGTACAATTCGCCAGGGCTTCGCTGCTCAAATCTCCAATGCTTGCTCCTCTTTTCTCCCCATTTGGAGGGGGTATTTATAGCATGCCCCTAGGGCTAGGGGTGGCTTCATGGAGAAGCCAAGACCAAGAAGGGTGGTTAGGACAGTTGGGATGGAAGCCTCTGGAATATTCCATCCTTCAACTACCTCCTTCTAGATCTTTTGGCCATTCCAACCGATTTGGCTCGGATGGAAGGCCTAACTAAACTTTAGTTAAGACCGTAGGTCACAGTTGCGGTCCAGACTACAGACCGTAGGTGTCACCCATGGTTTAGACTGGAGACCGTAGGTCTAGGCTGCGGTTCAGACTGCTTAGGCCAAAATGCCTAAATTGAGTGGTTAGAACCACTTCTCTATCTTGGAGTCTATCCAAGATCCTCCATATGGTCTTGTAGCATGTCCATATGAGTAGTCACCCTCGACATGACGCGTTTTAGGTGTCTACAGATGCCCCTTTTGAGATGCGTTGTGAGATTGAACAACGTTGAGCAAAAATATACATCCTAAAATGATGTCTAAGGTTCTATGATGATCATTAGTCAGATCAACATTAGATGCCCCAGGTCCAGCAAAAGGATGCGCATCTTGGAATCATTGCTTCCAACTTGTGAAAGGCTTACATTTTGACAAGTCTGCCCTCGTCATCAGACGTTCGGATAGCATCAATGCCAAGTATGGGTATCTTCTGACCCATAAATCTGAAGGATGAGAGTTACAAACCAATTATCATATTTGTTGTTTACCCCAAGCAAAGGGGGAAGCTTATGATAGTTGTTGACAATGATTCGCAAGAACGAACACAATTTTGACAAGATCAGGGGATCTACGATCTCGGGGATCTTCTGCTGACTTTGATTATGATTATGAAATTATGACTACCCCCTCAAGCGATGAGTCGATGAGGGTAATGACAATGTATGAAGCGACGAAATCGCTTGACCATAATGAATGATCCTGAACAAATTAAGATTCGAGCCTTTTAATGCCTTGGCTAGGCCTAGTTCAGCTTATGATTGCAACTCTTAGTAGTATTGGCACATTTCTATCCCATGGAGCAGTGAGGCTACAATAGTCATCTTAAGGAATCAAAATGATACAAATGCAATTAGACTTGTGTTGAATCATATTTGTCGATGATTTGCTGAAAGATGTCATAAAAGAAATGACAATTTTACCCCAAATGTCCTTATGGTGATTTACTCATCTTGTCGGATTGCATGGATCGCAACTCGTTGCAACCGCCAAGTGTATAGGATAAATCACTGAATACGAGGCGCATTTGGTTTTTAATTATTTGATTTTTTTTGTTTTAATTTTGCATGTATTTGATTGGTCCTGGTGCTTTTAACATCACCAAATTTGCAATTTTAATCATTGATTTTGAATTTTTATCCGATGGAAGTCATTAATTTGCTCTTTTAGACCTTCCCACGGTGGGTTTTGAGTGCATTTAATGCTAGTTGTGGACCGTAGGTATGGTCTACGGTTTACATTTCCAAATTTTGGGAACCGTGGGTCAGACCTACGGGCGAAAAACCCTAGTTTCGAAACCGCAGGTGTCAGCTGCGGTTCATCGAGACTAGGAAAACCTATAAATTGAATTCCCATTTGAAAATTTTCATTATTTTCTGGCAAGCATTAGCAATTTGAGAGCTCTGAGAGTGAGAAAACCTTTCCTGATCCAAAATGCTACCACACTCTACCGTGATTACACTCCTCTACCTCGATGGTGGATCTTGATCAGCCATCTACTAGTCGGGGCCAAGGTGCGGGCAAGGTAACTCGAAATCGAGACCTCACACTCAATACCAGTAAAATGAACCACATTAAGTAATGCGGATAATGAACCTCACTAAATTGTTGGTAATGAACCCCACTAGTCTAGGCTAGCTTTAGGAATTTAATTTTATGTCTTAGTGGTCTAGGAGGGTACCCAAAATGGGTGTCGCTCCTAAACCATAGCTGGTAGCTACGGTTCCCAATTGGCAAATTGGGGACCATAGGTTTCAGTTACGGTTCCCAATTTGCAAATTGGGGACCGTAGGTTTCAACTGCTGTTTGTTGTTGTTGCTTTTTTTTTTTTTAGCATTGTTTTTAGCTCTAGTTAGCTAGATTTTGTCTTAAATTATGCTTTTTATTCCAGATATTGACTTCTAGAGCCCGAGAGCCGGATATTCTGAAGACTCTCCATGAGGCTTTATCTGATGATGATCGGGATTGGTTTCGAGTTGTCGGGTTCGGATACGTCATGGATCTGCCCACTATTAGGGTAGATCAATCCTACCTGACTGCATTGGCCCGACGTTGGAATGCATGGACCAACACATTTCACCTACCTACAGGTGAAATGACTATTACTTTAGAGGACGTCTATAGGATCTTTAGGATCCCCATTGATGGTGAGGCCATCGTCTCCTCTACCTCCAGGGTAAAGGAGGTTGTCTTTGATGCTATCTTCGACGACCAGAGCGAGGATGCTCAGGACACGATTGACCATGGAGGGGTGCACATTGGTGAGTGGTACCATGAGGATGTCTTCTCTACATGGGAAGCCCTCTTCATGCACCTCATAGTATAGATTGTCCTTCCAGACTCCTCGGGTATGAGGATTCCCTAGAACCTCCTGTCCACCGCCTGGAGGGTGCTGTAGAGCTCTATAGAGGAGCCTTTACTTCTAGCTTGGGGGAGCACCCTACTATGTCAGCTCTATAGGGAGTTGTACCAGATTACTGAGCGTAGCCATAAGGGCCTCAGCTGTAGTCTTCTATTGTAGATCTGGGGGTGGCAGCACATCTAGATCGAGCATCCTGTAGATCTTCCACTATGGATCACTACTATTGTTGATGATCATCAGTGTTATGCCACCTGTTGGCCTTGTGAGGAGGAGGGTACCCATAGTAGGATCCATGTTGGTGATGTCCAACATTATATCACTCAGTTCATGGCACTTGGCCTGAATGATGTTCAGTGGCGGCCCTATATGGATTGCCCAACGTGGCCAGAGGAGGGCTAGTGGCTGAGATAGGCACACCATGATAGATGGTTGATCGGTCGTAAGGCTGAGATTTGAGAGTACCAGTTCTACTCTCGGGTCCTATGGTAGTTTGGGCTCATGCAGGATATTCCAGATATCCCCCTCAGATACCGATGCTTGGTCATGGAGCATGATCTATAGTGGATCGTTCTTGAGCCTCTGGGAGATGTTGTTGATGACTACCAGGAGACTAGAGTTGAGACTGCTAGGACCACTCCAGAGTATGATGGGTGGTGGTCCATGTTCAGATGGTATGGCATAGGGCCTCTGGGCCGAGAGCCAGATCAGGTAGAGGCAGAGGTGGATCTCGACGGGTGCAGGGTGCGCCAATGGATAGAGGGCGGCTGGGGCACAGTGGCCACCATCGAGGAGGCTCCCAAGGTTGACCCCGATGAGGAGGCTCCAGAGGAGGGTGAGGTCCCTCTCGATAGTGTAGAGGGTTAGCTCTTAGCTTAGGTGGCTGACTTGCAGAGTCAGCTAGGATGATTCCACACACAGTAGCTAGAGCGAGATACTACGATCGCCACTCTGGAGGTGAAGGTATCTGACAAGGATAGGTGCCTACTAAGGTGCAAGATCAGATACAGGATCTGACTACGTGGGCCATAGATGCAGAGGCCCAGGTTCAGAGATTGTAGACTGCTCTAGAGTTAGCGCAGGCATAACGAACTATAGCAGAGGTGGAGAGGGATCTCCTTTGGGTATCGAGGGGGGCTATGCCACCTCCTCAGGCTACTATGGGGCCTCCGACAGCACTAACGGTAGCACCAATAGCTGTATAGGATCCGATGGCTGAGGTAGAGCGACTACGTAGTATGGTCATGAGGACCAATGAGATGCATGCAGCCCAACTTGCTCGCATTGATCAGCTAGTCGGTTATATTGAGATGCATGGGTTACAGGTTCCTGAGGATCCTTTCTCCTCAGAGTCTCAATGGACCAGGTCTAGGACCTCGGGATAGTCTATGGTGAGCTCAGGTCATAGGACTCATAGGACTGAGAGGACGCATAGGTCCTCTAGCACACATGGGGCGACATCGCGTGCCAGGCCTAGAGATGCAGGGCAGACTTCAGGGACCGCCAGTTAGGGGACTAGCCTGCTATAGTTACCAGTTTCTCATGTGCTGGGCACCTTAGGATTTGGAGGTAGGCAGGACCCATAGCAGGACCCACCATGGGTGCTAGAGCAGACAGGAGAGCAGGCTCCAGAGCATGATGTTGAGGGAGGTGACGAGAGCTCCGATATAGGGGGAGCAGACTAGACCTGGGCTCTGCTAGATGCAGACTATACTTTTGCTATGTTGTATTCATTTTGAGTGTAAGGTCGAGGACCTACACACTTTGTAGCCTACGGGCATTTTGATACTCCTCATATGTACTCTTTTTGCACATATATATATATATATATATATATATATATGACTTGGTCTTTTTGGCTCATTATGTGTATCTGATGTTTAATTTTGATTTTATGTTTATTTGATGCACATGGATGCAATGCTTATATGATGTTATGTTTATATGATGCAATGTATGGATGACATGCACTAGATAGCTATCTTATTTATGATGATGTTGATGAGATGCAGTGATCTAGATGATTAGATGTGCCATATATAATGTATGCATATGGATGCACTATTTATTTTGAACACATTTATTTTTGCTTTGTGGGCATGCGTTTATTTTTATGAAGTTATGGTATGCTATGCAATGTATGGTAATGCATTATGTACATAATCGTAATCTAATGGGAATGAACCTGTATGCTTTAATCACTTAAAACATAAGGAATGAATGTAAACTATGTATATCAATTTTAAAATGCGACACCATAGAATGTATGACAATCATGCAAAATAATTGATAATTCTCATTACAAGAACTTAATCAATTAATCACCCATATATGAAATGCAGTGAAATGGATTGGTATAATGCTAATGAATGAATATGTCATTCTGTATATTTCTTCTTTGTTGCACTATATAGTCAATGGTCGTCTAAACATCATTTCTGATATTCATGCGGTATCTATCCTATATGTTTGATTGTGCTTTGTAAAATGCATTCTGATGAATGAATGACTCGTATTTTTGATGTCTAATGATATTTGGTATCTTGTTGCTATTAGAGAACTTTTTGAGGTTTTCCATGAGACTCAAACACCCTAGTAGACTTCTCCAAAAATCACATACTAACTGTACAAGGTTTTTATTGGACAAGGCTTTTGTCGTGATAGACCCAACTATTCATTATCCCTGTGTGTGCATGTGAGTATTTTTAGATAGACCATAAGCATACCCCGTATGTCAGTCGAGACTCTTTCAACCCATATGTGAGATAGGGTTCCTCATATGATCGTACCATCCTTGTTTTAGCTTTGATTAGACTTATACAACTAGACAATCCTAGGTACCTAGAGCTAGCTCATCTTGCAAATTGATCAGGGCTACCCCTCCAAATGCAGGTGGGACTCTTTCAACCCATTGCTACGTTTGGGGATCACCCAATAGAACTACCCCTCTGATTGCAGTTGGGACTCTTCCAACCCATTGTTGCGATCGGGGATCACTCTATGGCTTTCAAAAGGTGGACAATCTAGGGATTCAAGTTCTCACCCTTCTTACTTGCTCATATGTAGTGATAAAAATCACTTGTTAGTCCATGTGTTACCATTTTCTTTGAGCAAGGGATTTTTATAGTGCTTTTGATTCACTATGTCACTTTACATTTGATTTGAACTTTGTATTTTGAAATTTGCACTTTGTAACTTGGGATTTAAACTTTGTAACTTTGGGATTTATAGGGGAAATTCTTGTCCTTTTTCCAAAGTTCACCTTTCTAAACCGACTATTTGCAAGATAAGTATGTCATGAAACCCATCTCTCTAGATACCTAAGACTGCTTTCGCATCTTTCATCATCTCTTGTCTTAGCAGGATTTTATATTGTTTTGCTTAGTGACGGGATTCTGATATGTTGAAGCACTATCCCAACTAATGACCTCGTCTATAATAGCAAAGCAAGCTTTCTACAATATCTGAAGAACCCACTAGGTATGTTTGAGTGATTGGAAAACTTAATATACATACATATTTCTCCGCAACAGGTATCGTGTATGAATGCAATGAATTATGATAAATGCAAGGGTGCATGATTGAAACACAAACGTGCGACCGTTTGTAATATTTTGATAGACACATTACACTCTATTGTGGAATGCAATGAATGACAAATGCCTAAATGCAATATGATGATGTGAATGCATGTATGAAAATGCAAACTGCAAAAGCAAATATTTTTGGATTTTATGCTTTACCAATTTTTTTTGAAATTTTATATATTTTCAAATTTTTATGAATTTTTGAGCTTTCATATTTGACCAAACGATGAGTATATATGCCTTTGGAGCTTTTTGGGGTTGACCAAGCGATTTTTAGAAATCCTTGGAGCTTTTTGGATTGACCAAAGGTCTTACAGATGCCTTTGGAACCTTTTAGTTGACCAAACTCTCAGCAAGAGGGCTTGGAGCCTTTTAGGATGACCGAGAAGCTATAGGAACTCTCGGAGCCTTTGGGTTGACCAAGCAATTTTTAGAAATCCTTGGTGCCTTTTTGGGATGACCGAGTGGCTTTAAGCAACCCTCGGAGCCTTTGGGTTGACCAAGCGATTTTTAGAAATCCTTGGTGCCTTTTTGACTGACCAAGGGCTTACAGATGCCTTTGGAGCTTTTTTTGACATGACCAAATCACTCGAATGAGAGCTTGGAGACTTTTGGGATGACCAAGTAGTTTTAAGCAACCCTCGAAGCCTTTGGGTTAACCAAGCAATTTTCAGAAATCCTTGGTGCCTTTTTGGGAAGGGTATGCTGCCCTAGATACCCCTAGTGTGTGTGCCGTTCGAAAATGGTGAGGGAGGTGCAATACCTCTAGATTCCTCATTTTTCCTTATCGAATGTGGCGTGACTGGCAGGAAAGGTATGTTACCTTGAAGACCCCCAACATGCATGCTATTTACTAAAGAGTAATCAACTTGTTTTGGAAGAATGACAGAACTTGACTCCCCAAGGTGAATATTGGACCTCATCGATGTGCCTATGCTTCGGCATGAGTGAACGAGAGAGCCACCCTCATGGATCTCATTTCGTTCGATTAGGTCTTTGATGACCCTCTTAAATAACTAGAAACTTTGAATATCGTGTCCATACGCTCGATGATACACACAAAAGGGACCTTGATTAGGTGACCCAATTTTGGATGCCTTACGTTTAACTTCAGGAAACATGAATGTTTGTGCCTCGTGTAACTTTTGAAACAAAGTTAGAGTAGTCATATGAAATGAAACTACTCTTTGCACTGGCCTATCGTGCCTACGAGACAACTGATGACTCTAAGGTCGCTCTTGAGGAGGCGTGACCTCTACTTCATCATATTGGGGCACTCTAAGAGAACCATCTACATGGTAAACCCCCTTATCTATAAAATATTGCATCATACTCTTAAATTCATGACAATATCGAATGCCATGACCCTCTATTTGGTGGTAGAGACAGTAGTGATACTCCCTGTAACCCATAGGTTTAACTCTATTTGGATTCAAAGGGATGACATTAGGTAAGGTGATGACCTTAGCCTCTTGCAGCTTCTCAAATATATCAGACATAGACTTGTTGTGGCTGATCCACAACACACCCCAAAATTGGGGACCCACATTTTTTGCATGCTTTCAAAAAGGAATCTTAGTGACCCAGATGCTAAAAACCAAGAAAAAGGCAAAATTGCACAAGTATGAAAAAGTGTCGCGATATCGCGACATGTCGCAAAATCGTGGGTCAAATCAGTCAAACAGGGCAAGGCACTAAAAGCGTCGCGATTTCGCGACAGAAAACGGCAAAGGGGCACGAAGCGAAAAAACGTCGTGATATCGCGACAAAAAACGGCAAAGGGGCACGAAGCGAAAAAACGTCACGATATCGTGACAGAAAGCGGCAAAGAGGCACAAAGCGAAAAAATGTCGTGATATCGCGACAGGTCGCGTTTTCGCGGCTCCAAAGCAGCGAAGTGGTACGGATGGAAAATATGTCATGATTTCGCGACATGTCGCGTTTTCACAGCCAAATACAGCAAGAGCAGCCTAAAATAGAAAAGCGTCGTGATTTCGCGACGAAAAGCTGGCAAATGGTACGAAACAGAAAAGTGTCGCGATTTCGTGGCAGAAAGCTGCCAGAGTGAAAGAAACGAAAAGGTGTAGCGATTTCACGACAGGTTGCGGCCAAAAGTGTACCAAGTGAAAAATGTCACGATTTTGCGACGGGTTGCAGCCGAAGGCATACCAAGTGAAAAGGCATCGTGATTTCACGACAAAAATCCACAGGATAGCTCCGAACGAAAAAGCGTCGCGATTTCACGATAGGAAGTAGCCAAGGCGTACGGAGATGAAAAATGTTGTGATTTCGCGATAGAAAAACAGCAAAGTGTACGAAACAGAAAAGTGTCACGATATCGTGACATGTCGCCATTTCGTTGTGCATGAAGGCAAGAAAGGCTGTTGACAGAAAAACGTCGCGATATCACGACATGTCACGTTTTTGTGATGAAAGAAAAGGAGCAAAGCTGCATGCATAAAAAATGTCACGATTTACATGGGGTCGTTACAGAACATGCATAGGAAGCACGAAACACGTGGCATACAGGTGTCAGGGTTACAGAAGCGTTACATGAAAACAGAAAATATCGAACGTTTCGGCATCGAGCATGAATTCAAAGCAACAAAAAGGCGGGAATACGAAACGATGCATTCTGGGAGGTGAAACGAAGCGACGCAGGGTGAAACAGAGAGCCACCCCAGACAGTATAAAATCAAAAGCGCAAATTGATACAGGGGTTGGAAATTGCTGCTAGCGGAGTTACAGAGACAAAGGCGACTAGCCATTCTGGGCCTGCTATTGGAGCAATTTCCTTCACTTGTTCTGGATTTGTTAAACCTGGAACATTCTGTCAATGTAATTGATATATCATTTTAATACAGAAATACAGAGAGTTGATATCTCATTGATAAGAAAGGAGTCATTTTGCATGCAAAATTTAATGTTTTATCTTCCCTTTCAGATTTCTAGGCTTCTAGGTGAAGTTTAATGGAAATGTTTTTGGTTGCTTCATGCGAATGCCTAAAATCTGAAATTATAGTAAAAACCCTAGAAACCCACACCTAGCTTATCAAGATTGTGTGAATTTACAGATTCAATAGGTTAGGTTGCATGCAGAAAACCTCATTATCTTCGATTTTGTCAAATCGAGATGGCAGCATTCTGAAAGTAGTTTAGTTCATCTACTTTGCATTTTCTTTTATTCTCAATTCTTCATTTTATTTTCTGCATTTTTAATTACCGTCATTTAAATAAACGACTGAAAATCCATCAAAACTCAGGATTCAAATAGATTCATCTCTTAGATTAATTTGCTTCGAGTCCATTGCAATTTCAAATTAAAATAAACCACAGTGCCCCTTGTTAACATCCACTTGCAACCCTAAGGTATTCCTAGCATTTAAATTGAACAGCATCATTGGTAAACAAAGAGACAGCATAACAGGAACCTTGGAGAAATTATTTCATTATAATTTCTTTGCAACCAGAGGATTTTGGGACTCAGATCCTACCGAAGAGTGTGCTTTCACAAATGGGTGAAAACACCACTCAACAAGACTCTTGTAGCGGATTTCCACTATGCTACGACTGTTTTGGGCTCTTGCCCCGCATTGGTTTGCTTTGAGAATCCAATGGTTGGATTGGCCACATGAGCTTTTGCTTTCGCTGAGGCTTTTCCTGTATTTGCACGGGAAGCGATTTGTCCTCAGGTAGGGGTTGCTTTTGTAATTCCAAATTTTCAATCTAGTTCTTGATAAAATGCAATGACTTATCTTGCTTGTCCATTCGATGCTCCATCCATTCTAGACGGCTTAAAATGGATTGCAAGACTGATAAATAATTCATGTGTATTTCTAGTGACTGATTTGAAATACCTTTGTCATTTTAAGCAAACAGAAAAGTGGATGCTATAGATCCATTAGGTAATTGCAAATCACCTATTTCCTTCACTTGAATTGATGTGGATGCTTCTTGATAACACACTTCGTCAATATTATCCACATGCTCATGCATATGACTCAGCTCAAGCTCTTGCTTCACTTTGTTGTGTTGAACTGTGTCACTTTTAGTACCTCCAATCTGATGTGAGGAACCTACTTGTTCGTACTCTCGAGATGGTGCCTTGAGAAATGAGTCAGGAGTGACTAATCTCAAAAGTTCTAGATCTGGCAATGTGGAAACACCATTGGGATGTCCCATCTCCTGCTTTATGTTATTAAGAATCACTTGATCATCTGGCCTAATGTTGACCATCCCCACAAACTCATGAGAAAACTCCACAACTAAATGTGTCGTGGGTAATTCATCCACATACTGAGGCTGTTATGTTTTAGTTGTGATAACTGAACCTTCCTCATGCTCATATGATGTCTTTGGGATAGGATCCACAGATGGAGATTCGATGAAAATCTGATCTAAATCTTCAGTGGACTCTATGGTGGGTAGCATCATAAGACTAGCCTCCATAGACTCTTCATATTCACCATAGTCCTCGTAAAAACTACCTGGTGTCATGATGGATGAAGAGGGTGTGATACACTCGGGTGCATCCATGACCATGCTAGGTTCTTCCTCCTTGATAGGAGTGTGAAGATATTCTAATGATACCTCCAAAGTAGCTGTGAGCAACTCCATAACGGTATTCATTAATCCTTCCCTTCTAAGCGATGTCGAGAGTGCAAGGGTTGTAGGTGACTCCACAGGTGATAGTGGTGGGTACGGCAATTCTAATACTGTCTACGAAGCTGCATCCACACTTTGGATAGGCTCATCCAAATTAACTTGTAGATGCATAGGCATATCACTAGGTTCCTGTGGATGATCCTTAGGCTTATAATACTTGAAGGGATCTAGGTCCACTTCCACTACATGAACTTCACCCCCATGGGTGTACTTAATGCATTGATGCACTATTTATGGTACGCACTCCATGGCTCTTATCCACGATCTACCAAGTAGTAGATTATAATGTCTTGATCCCTCTAAAATGTAACACAATGTAGGAATAATCATTTGTCCCACCTCAATGGGGAGGACTATTGTGCCTAGTGTAGGGTATTCCACATCATTAAAGGCCTGCAACATGAAATTTGTTTTCTTGATGTGAGAAAGTGGAATTTTGAGATGTTTGAACACTGAGGTGGTAATGATATTAATCGATGATCTTGTATTCACCAGCACTCGCTTATATGCAATCTTTTGTATCCTCGCTATGATATGCAATGGAGGATCAGATTCCCTAACAAGGACAGGTTTGACTTCCTGTTTATGGAAAGTAATCACAGGTTTCTTATATGGTGGAATAAATTGTATATGCCCCAAATATTGTGATGACCTTCGAGCGTTGACACTGCTCACCTATCGGACTTTGCTACTCTCGACCTCACTCTTACGCATGTGATCCCTAGATGTATCTTTTAGTTGTTCTTCAATAACCCAAGGTATGTCTATCTGTCTATAAGCATGGCTATCTACTGGCTCAAGTGGTAACTCTTAATGATGCATTGGGTGCATCGCATTGACTTGTTGCCTGAACACTCTAGGTATGAGCTTCTTTTCAGAAATTACCTCACATGATTGCTCTTCACATGCTTTTTTTTGGTAAATCCTCTCCTCACGCCGTTGGAGCTCATCCAACCTTTGTTGATGTGCTCTCTTTCTCTCTATGGACTCACGCTCTAGACGCTTATGCTGACGGTGCACCTCCTCCAATTGGTCTTGGAGTAGCTGCCTCTTATGAGTTGCATGAGACTCAGATTCCCTATAGGAGTGACTCGTGGAGTATGATCCATGACTCTCTATATCCTTAGATGGAGACCTAGTGATTTGGGTTCTCACCATATGTGAATAAACCCCATGCTCTGTATGGGTGAACCCCCTGCGTGATGAATGAAGCTTATGACAACTCTCAGAAGGTCACGCTTGGAGTATTATATCCTCAGGTGCACAATGAGTGTGACACCTAGAAAGGAGGCGTACGAGGTTTGAAAGATCCTCAGGAGAACATAGGAAGTGTTCATATCCCCTCCATGAACTCTCCGACTCATTAGCTCATGATTGAGCTCTATCATGCCTAGTCGTCATGATGAACCGACTAAACAAGACTTGAGAGGTTTCCTATCTTACTAAAAATTGTGGCCTCAAGGAGGGCCTTATCCTGACGAATTAAGCAATAAATAAGCATACAAGGTAAAAAATTTGATTATCTCCTTTAAGGATTAAATGTGTGTCCTAAAACTGGTTTAGTGCATTTGATATGTTGTGAATATACTCTAAACTCTTATCGTGTTTTTCATAAGTTGATGTTATACTCAATTTGTTCAAAGGTTTTCACCTATATACTCGCACAAGCCGAATATGGGAGTGAAGTCCATACTCAATGAGGTAGCATAGGTACTACCAATCCTCACCCAGCACACCGTGTGTAGTGATACACTCTTTCGAAGATGAGTGCGTGCTATTTTGCACGGATAGGATAGTTCTTGGATCGGCCTTGGCAACGAGCGGGTCCCGATAATACAATTTCAAATGAGCCAACCAAGTGGTAATGACATCCACTATTGGTCTCAATCAAATGGGTTGGATGTGAGAGCCCAATGCCACTGATGTTTAAAATGAAACATGGTGTGTGTGGTTTGTTTTACTTTGCATAAAGACAAATGCATAAAAGAGAATTCATATGATCATTCCTACATGATATGCATAAGAAGGAACATTTCAAATTCACAAAGGTATGCATGCTATGCCCTAAATGACATTATGACAATGCAATTACGATGACATGGCCTCTAATTGGGCCTCAAGCATGCAAACAACCACACAATTTTTATCAAGGTCACTGTATTCTAGGGTGGACTACAATCAGAGGTCCGTTGTTCCTAGCAACACCTTTCTAATGTAAAGAATGCGAAAGCAAATTAGGACTTATTCATTCATCCTTTTCATTTAATGTACCTAATTTACCATCGATTTACCGCTTACTGTAAAAATATAGAGGAGAAAATGTAGAACAGAGAATGAAAATAGAGCCTACCTCAACTCCTGATCTGATTCCAAGTGGTTTCTCTGTTGTCTGATGCTTCTGTTGTAAATAGCAGCTCTGGTTTGTGGGCTGCAGTGTGAACTGTAGGTGACAACTGCAGGCCAAAAAATAATCGTAGTTGTTAGCTGCGATTAGCACCTGAGATAAAATAAACAACAATGTCAACACTCAGGGGCTATAAATGCGGAGTTCCACTATGATCACCATATTTAACCACCAAAAAGGCTCACACCCGATCTAACTATGGCAATTGAAGAAATATATACAAATAGGCATGCATAAATTGATAACAAGAAATAACATGAATACAAGGAATATTTTATTAATTTCAATGGAGTCACATTACATATTCGTCCCTCTTAGGGATACCCATTTGATACATCAATTACAATAGTGTCTAATCCCTATCAAGGGTAGGTGTGATCAAAATACCCCTTAGGGTGACACGAACTACTCTAGGGTGTCAATGACCCTCTTCTTTGTAATGGGGAAGGAATTTGATGGTTTACTCTCCTTTGGAACTATTCCCTGCGGTCAAGAAACAACAAGAATGTCAAAAATATAGGCAGCCTCTCATGATGAGGCCCTTTTAGGTAAAATGCATAATGACACCATTAACATGCATAATCAAGAAAGCATAAAGAAATTTGTTAAACTATGCAAATTGAATCAAGATTCATGTAATAGCATAAAGTAAAATAGTAGCTACACTATGCATGGATCAAATATAGAAAATGAAGCATAAACATACATAAAGAAAGCATTTTAGTCCTAATTAAAACATAAGCATAAAATGTGAATCTAGCCTAGTTCTACGATCAGAAGTCTTCTAAAATGCTATTAAATCAACAAAATAGCTATTATAACCTAACTAGCCGGACATAAATAGAAATAGGAAGGTGGTTATACCTCTACTGCAAACTATAGCTTTGGTGAGCGGTCTGCATTGTGAACCGCAACTGATAGCCATGGTTTGACCTCTGATAGGCTTACCCTCAATTCCAAGGGCAGTGGGCTTAACCTCCTTGTCCAAATTGATGTTCAAGGGTCACCTTCATTGTCCTTAGACTGATTTGGTGGTCAATTCGATGTGAAGGGCCTTCGTTTGCCCGGATTTCCATTTCTTGATCCTCCTAAGAACCTAGGGCATCCATAATGCAATTCATCATGAATGGTGGAAAAAGGGTCGGGGATTAAGTGCAATAGCTCTATATATTAGTATACTCAGTTTGAGTGTACAATTCGCCAGGGCTTCGCTGCTCAAATCTCCAATGCTTGCTCCTATTTCTCTTCCCATTTGGAGGGGGTATTTATAGCATGCCCCTAGGGCTAGGGGTGGCTTCATGGAGAAGCCAAGACCAAGAAGGGTGGTTAGGATAGTTGGTATGGAAGCCTCTGGAATATTTCATCCTTCAACTACCTCCTTCTAGATCTTTTGGTCGTTCCAACCGATTTGGCTCAGATGGAAGGCCTAACTGAACTTCAGTTAAGACCATAGGTCATAGTTGCGGTCCAGACTGTAGATCGTAGGTGTCACCCATGATTTAGACTGGAGACCGCAGGTCTGGACTGCGGTTCAGACTGCTTAGGCCAAAGTGCCTAAATCGAGTGGTTAGAACCACTACTCTATCTTGGAGTCTGTCCAAGATCCTCCATATGGTCTTGTATCATGTCCATATGAGTAGTTGCCCTTGATATGACACATTTTAGGTGTCTACACCACCTACTACACCATCATGTCACTCTCTATTACGAATGAGAAGTAATAGGGTAGCAATGGTGATGAAAAAGGAATACGGTGAGAAGAGAAAAAATACTTTTAAAGCTCAAACCTACAACATCTATATGAACAAACAACATTGTCATCAATGTGTTGTTGCCTTTGGTAAGTCACTCCATGCGCTAGCATTCAAACAAGAAGCCCCATGGATAATTATGTGTATAAAGTGCACAAAATTTGGAAGGTTGGTGCATGAGGGATTTTGGTGTCAAGTTTGAATATTCAAATTCAAATTTTTTGAAGTTCCTCCAAAAAATTTAAACTAATTTTGCTTCTTTATTTACCAAGAATGAGTCTTTTTAGGAATCAAGTGATATAGCCTATGTCTTCACTTTGATATCATATAAAATTTCATAATACTTTCTAGAAATTTTCCAATAAATATATTCACCATGATCATATCCAAAAATATGTAGAAGCAAATTAAAAATAGCATCAAAGAGACAAGGAATAAATGAAGAGAGAGAGAGACTAAGAATTAGGTGGGTGCCTATGGGCACCCCAATACCTCATATTGTATTCACACTTATATTACAAATGGATATTCACTTAGGGGTATTTATAGTGATACCAAATCCTCAATGAGAGGTTAGCCTCAGATCCACATAAACTTAACCTTGAGGTTAACCTTAAATTAAAATAATAATAAATTGTCCTTTTAAATAAGGCAATTCATAAAGGTGGATTAACTAATACCACTAAGGGTGAAATATGAAATGGGCTCTTAGGATTATACATAGATGCCCATAGGCTTACATAGAAATATGCCTATATGATTACTTTTAGAATACCTATAGGTTTACATAAATATACCCAAATGCTTACATAGTACTTGTCCCTATGCTTACATCAAGCGCACCCATAGGTACTTCATCATTGTTGGTCTTGGACTAATAAGATCAGATTATAAATATATCAACACATAGACCCTGTTGGGGGAAATTCTTGCACCCTTAATATTTTTGTCACATTGCAAGACTTCCTTGATCTAATCAGCACTGTGGATTCTAGTGGATCCACCTCTTTAACTAGAAAAATATTATCCTAAGACTCTAGACAGACCAAGTAGGGTAAGGAAACCCCATATTTGAGCCTACAATATTTTTTATATGCTCATGCTCATCCAGATTTATAAAAATGAAATAAAATTGCAACATTAAATTTAATCAAGTTTGAAAGTAACTCCAAGCTAGTACTTCAATTTGTAGACTGGTGCCTTATCCATTGGGTAATTCTAGCTAGACTTAAAAGATGATGAATATAGAAGGGGAAGAAGATAAAACTGAGCCAATCACATCCATTCAAATAATGTAACAGAAATGATTCAACATGCCAATGAAAGAAGACGTTAAACAATAGAACTGTTGAAATGATTCAACATAGAACTGTTGAAAGGAGAAAATGGGATTGCATTAAACAATAGATCATTACAATGGGAGTCTGATCAAAATAATCAACTAGTGCAAAAAAATTTCTCCATTCAAATTATGCAATAGAGAACTGCAACTCATTGTTCAAATGATGTAACAAAGAGCCTCCTAGCTTCCAGCCTCAGCCACTAGAAATGATCTCAATAAACTGGACACCTCCTCAGTAAAACCTGCACAATAATGGGGAAGAAAAATGGGTGACTAGACTATTAGAGTTAATATGTACTTTATCTATCAGTTATCTCATCTCTTTTAGTCCAAATAATAGAGTGGATATCTCATCTCTTTTAGTCCCAATATTTGGTATCAGAGCGTAGTTACTCTCATGCCCTATGTAAACCCTTGAGGGGAGATTTCCCTCATATAAATCCCCCCTCATTTTTTTCCCATTTTTTCCAAGCCTAGGGAGTATGCTTTCCATTTTTTTTAAATGGATCGAAAACCAGACAGCTTGAGAAAATTCATGGCTACCCCTAAAGCTTCATTGCTTGGAGCCATGAGATGTTGAGGAGAAAACAGTTTCTCTATTTTAGTCTCATTGTTTGGGATATTGTCATTTTTTTCTATTTTACTCTAGTTTTTAGGTTTTTCTGCAGTACTACAGGTTGTCCATGATTATCGATAAAAAATTGAAGAGTTTGAAAATCATGTGGACGATCGCTATTGTCATTAGTTTCCTATTTTATATCGACTGAATATGCTGGTGATATCCCATTTTTTTCTCCTTGTTCTTTGTCTAATACTATTGGACAAATACTTGGTTGATGTTGAACAGAGACAAATCTACTAGTTTGACAAACCTGCAGATGTGACCCCTGGTAATTGTTTTGATTGGTAATTATTTTGGAGTTACTATGGAACGTTGATGTCCACAATGTTGCTTTGTTGTATGCACAACACTACCCCCATCAAATTTATTCAGTGAAGATAGTTGATCAAAGATATATGACCACTCACCATATTTGGCTCTCGGTTCCACATAAAAGAATTGTATTGTATCCCAATGGTGCCTATAGGGCAAGCTAATCAAAAATGAGGTATCCACCTCCTACTTTTATGATGCGGGTTATGGTTGTTTCAGTAAATTTTAGCATGCTATCTTCAAAGCAAGGAGGAGTGGCAGCGCAGAGAACAACTTTGTTGGGTTGACCAGGATCGATGCTCTTCTTGGTGGTGACACAAACAACCACTAAATCTATCACTTAGTCATGCGATGTAGATGTCCTATTCACTCTATTTTAATTGTGGTGCTCATTTTCTCTCAAGACCCACTGCACCAGATCCATTGTAGTGTCATATTTTTCACCAGTTGAGCGATGATAGTGGCAGAATTTACTACTTCACAATCTGCATTGGCAGTAGATATGCATTGGTGGTGAAGGTTCAGATATTGTTATCGCTAATGACAAGTATGAGGACAAGATCACACGCTATGTGTGTAGTGGGTGAGACCCACAGGTCGCAATGCACTTCAGATGGCAATAATTGCTGATCTTTATGGGTCTTAGATGATAGGAGTGATAACAAGCTTGATATTATGGACAAAGGAATTGATGCTTAGAGATGAAAGTGAATTTGTATCTATAGTACGGCCAATGTATATAATTAGCTGCTTTTAGGGTTGCAATATATATTTTTTAACCTAGATTTTCATGAAGTCTATTACATCTGGCTTACAATGGATTTGATTTTGGGTTGATCTGCTCTCAGCAATGAAGTTCGTGTTTACCCCCGACTGAGGAAATATTTATGATGATATTCTATTTGCATCGTATGATCTTCTGGTGTTTTGCATGTTTGACTGAGGTGGAGTTGAAAAACATATGCAATCCCTTGCGCTCGTTGTCAACTGAGGTAGAGATGGCCGATAGTTTTGGTCTGTTACCGTTTAATGATGCATGTTGCTTCAATATTTGACCCTTGGAAATTAAATCTACGGAGTGGCAAGATCGTATAGCTTAGTGATGTGCTCGTAATTGAAGGCATCGCAACAAATCATGTTCGGTATCATCGCATCAGCATAAAAATAGGATGGGTTCCAATAGTTTGAAACCAAAGATCTGCACATGGGAAGAGCTGGTAGAAGATGTGGCTATTGTTGTCATGCAATAGAGCCACCTGTTGTATGAATGTACTACTTGTTTATTTTTTGTATTAGTTTAACGTCCTCCTCCGCGTAGTTATGGCATCCAGCTCAATGAACAGTGATATCACATGGGAAGCAGTTGAAACCTGTCTGTCTGTGCATAAGATACCAATCTTGATGAGATGTTTGATTTTACATATTTTCTAGATCCATGCCTGTACGAATGATTTTTTTTCATATGGAGGAGGTGGTATGCTTTATCGACAAGGATAATGGAAGTTTATCCGCTGTGTGTTTTTTTCCCACTGCCTATCACACATTTTGGAACCCAAGTTTTATGTTCAGGGTACCTACAAGACAAGATGTTCTCTGATGTGGCCTTCAAAATAATTTTGGAGGACATGGTGAATGTAATTGATGATCTATAAACCATTTGCAGCAATCATCAGAAAGTGCTCTGTTATTTGTCTGTCTTCTATAACACATCAAAAATCCACTACGATGGTTATTTGTTTTTTTCCCTATCCTATTTGCAGAAGGATGAAGAGTAGCTTAGTGCACCGGAGTAGACCGTTCTATTTGCATTGACGTAGACCGCAAAGTAAAGCTATGGCCCTCACTTGCCCTATTAGAGGGAAACTTAGTTATGGAGTCAATAGCAGTCGCGCCAAACACTGCCAATGCACTATTTTTTGTTGGTGTAGTTAAAACCCAGTTGTCTAGTTATCATTTTTTAATGCCACTTAATCTTTTTATGGAGGAAATGCATTTTTAATGAAGGCCTTCATTTTGGCCTACAAAAAAAAAATATGTGGTGCCATGTTGACAATAGGGAGGATGTGTGCATAATGGTGGCCGACATACTTTGTCACTAGCACGTGGTTACGAGCCAGCACCACTTGCTTCATAAAGTTGGTCATATTATTTTTTCTATTATCACATTATGCTTTTATTAAAAATAACATGAATACGTCCTTTATATTTTCTATTCTAAAGTTGTAAAAGGAGCATCTTTTAAAGTGGGTGGGCCACTTTAATTTCAATTGTAAGGGGCTTCCATTACAAGACAAATATTTGAGAAAATTTCCCCTGCAAGAAAAAATGGATATTGTTTTGTATTTCGTGAGTGCAATGCCAGTAAAATATTCTTGATGTTTATTTGTTGCCTAGAGAAGCATGCTGATGATTTTTCCAGCAAATGAAGGCCCGATTGAGAATGGAACATAGGGGTATTTATATTCTTCAGAAATGTTTTTCCAATATGGACACATTGGTGGTGTCCAATTGTAATTTTGAGGTTGTTTCATTTGCATTTTTAACCTCAAAAATTTTTGTATCATGGAGTGCACTCTCGGTTGAACCCGACACTCCCAAGGCAAATTGTATGTGAACCTAGTATCTAGTATTCTCCTCTATCATACTTAGTAGATGCAGCGGCTAGATACCCATACATTTTGGTAAGATGAGGTTATTACCATAAAGACACCTAATCTAGGGACTACAGACATAGACACCCTAGACTTTATTCGAAGACTATTCTGGATCAACATCTAAAGACTACAAATATAGAAACTTCAGAAGATTCTATTCTCTTATTTCTTCTTCTCCTCCACATTTGGTACTATCGCTTGTTTATATTGTATTTTTTAAGTGCATTATCGAAAAATACAACACTCTTATATGGCTCGTATTTCTTTTGTATTAAGGTGTATTTTCAGTAGATACTGACACCTTCTAGATTGTGTTTCACCATGACAAAAATGATATTCATGGTGAACCTATTCAATGACCTACAAGAGGCAACAAACCAAAAATTTGTTGATCATGAGGCACCCAGGATGACCCTATGGTACTAGACGGCTGACCTAGAGGCAACATATCCAAGGAAGTGGTTGACCCTGAGGCAACAGACCAATATGTATACACTGTTGATCTAGCATTATTCATAGTTGGAGAGCCAAGCGCAAAGAGCACGAGCCTAGACAAAATCATGTAATAAAGGAGGATGTTAGGGTTCTTTTAGAAAATTCAACATTAAGGGGGAATGTTATCTAATGTTGACTTATTTTTTCTCTTAGGGTTATTTTTTAGAAAAGTACACATTAAGGGGGAATGTTAGAGTTAATGTGTACTTTGTCTGTCAGTTATGACATGTGTCCTTGACACTTGTCATGTTATCATATAGGCCTCATGCCTATATATTGTACTTATTTTGTATCAATATATATCTCATCTCTTTCAGTCCCAACATAGACAAGATACATAAAGGAAAATACAACCGATAAGGATGGGCACACTCGTATACCTATTACAAAATTACTGTGTAAAAACTTGATGATATTTCCTATTGTAGAAACTCTCGTAAATAGCTTGATTACTTGGTCCATAATTGCAAAAACTGTAACTGCCTCGATGATGGCCCATAATTGGAAATGATCCATAATAGCCACTATCTCCATCATCTTCATTTTTTTTCCTTTTTTTTAGGGTTCAGGGTTTTGAGTTTAGGGTTTATGATTTTGAGTTTAGGGCACTATTGTTTTAAGTAAAATAGCCCAAGGTAGCCATATAATAGCACACTCAACGTAATGGAATAGAGCCTCTCAAAAGGCTCACATCTTCTATGAATTGGACAGTAAAACCTGCAAGCAAATAAAGCACAATACAAAGAAAGGAGGAGCATTATATTCAAGGGTAACATTATATGAAAAAAAGGATTTCATAATAGGTTGAAAAATAAGGTACAAAATATTACATTGGACATGCATCCAAGGAAGCATCATTGGAGTACTTCAAACTCCCCCATAGCATTGCTCAAGGTCTTCAAGATCGTTGTTGAATCCTAGCTCCAAGACTTCAAAGATGCTACTCTCTACTCTAGATGGAACCAACTCATATCAAGCATCATCAAATAAATAAATATTTGGTCATGTTACATTATTAATAAGGGTATTGGAATGATACGTTGAAGAAGCATTACATAGAAATCCCATGCATGAAGGGAAGGTGACACTTGTCACCTAGGATAAAAGACTAATGAGTGCCCATATGTTACAAGCTTGACCAAGAAAATATTATAGGTTGGTGTGCCCATCCAAGAATATAACATCCATATGTTACCTAGCAAAATATCCCTCAAACGCTCACAGATAACTACATTTCAATATTGTTCTTCTATTAAAAGGTGCCAAAGACCAAGGAGGTCAATAGTCATACCATTTGAAGCATTTGCAGCAGTTATAGCATTCATAGCAGTCATAGCATTCAAAGTAGCCAGAATTATAGCATGGAAGAGAGGTGAAGAGCATCAAAAGCTCTAGTTAAGATATTCAAAGAAGGTCAAATTTTCTAAGGTTGAAGCTCCACCGTCCAAACGTTGAAGCCAAGGGAGAATCAATGTACACCATTTGCTATAAGCACTCAAGAAAAAGGTATTAAATAAGACTGTCATATACATCTGAAATCTGTGATGAATACATAGAGAATACAGCATTAAAGGTAAGCTATCTACTTTATTAAATTTGCTTTCATTAACAGGGAATTATAAGGTATAACATAAGGTTAAAACATTAAGGGAAATTAGCCATGTTTGAAAGTAATATAAAAGGGAGAAACACATATTAAATAGCCTAATATTTGCAATATTAAAACATAGGAGAAATAAGGAATTCTACTTGGAAATCAGAATTTCTATTATTACAAATTTCATTGCTTTCTAATATTCCATATTATGGAGTTATAAGGAATACTACATCAAAGTAGGTAATTGGAATTTAGAAACATTAAATTATTAAAGGCTATAAAAGGAGGTTTATTAAGGAAAAATCAAGACTTATAAATTAATTTGTATACTTGTCTCAAAACACATAAAAGGAATATAAGAAATCCAACTATTAAAACCTCATCAAATTAGAAAGTGCTTAAGTTCAATAGGAGTAATAAGGTGTAAAGGAAGTTGATTTTTGCTATTCACAAAACTTTACAAAATCAACTCAACTCAAAATTGAACTATTATTCTCAAAAGCACTTTATCTATCATATAGCATTTCCAAAATCACTAGGGAGACATAAGGCATTATACAAAACTTGATAATAATAGCATTCATCAAATATTATCAAGTACTTAATCCATCTAGGAGTCATAAGGACATCTACAAGATAATTCTTCAAGAATTAAATCAAATTAGGGAGATATAAGTAAGCCTACAAAACATATGCCTTATAAAGGTTCTATCAAATCAAATCCTCATACTCTACACAAGGAAGTCATAATATAGAATACTTCAAAAATTCAAATTAGGGTATTCAAAGGACTTCTATCAAATCCATATATACAATCCTAGGAATATGAATGAAATAATAAAAAATGTCTTTATCAATAAAGAATTATTTCATGAAATGGAATTATAATCTCAAAACTTGATAGATACCCTTGAAGGATATGAGAGTGATAAGGAGAGATTCTTCTTATTTCTCAAAGAATAAAAATATGGTAGCTTTGAAGCATTAACTAGTTATCTTCATGAAAACCTCTTCAGGGCATGGTGGAATTCACAAAAGATAGTTATATTCACATCTAAGGAGTGTTTGATGATTTACCTATTATTAATTGTGTTTTTACTCACTCAACACATGAAACAAGCTAGCAATACAAATCAATATTATTGTGATGATAGACTAACTCCTCATGAAGCAAAAAATCCACTAGTATCAATGCATAATCGTAGGAGGAGGAGGAGGAAAAGGAAGAAAATATATGCTAAAAAGATATCTTAGCAAATAAGACATGACTAGCAAAGAAATCATAAAGACTAAATAACCCTCAGCTACAACTCTCTTTGCATCATATGAAGATACTAACTACTTGCTTGATTAGATTACAGTAAGCAATGGAGAATACAAGTTCCAGTTTTTACTCCAATAAATAAAAAGAAGAACCAATGCAAGAAGGCATACAGTGCAATGTGAATCAAGCTAAAGAACATCTGAAGACAAAGATCCATATTGAATATTAAAATCTTCAATACCCAAATAATGTAATACAGGGGGTGTTAGATTTAGAGTATATTACATCATTTGGGTCATGTAAATGTACCACCTTAGGTACATAGTTAGGATAGGAGATTACTTTAGGGGGAAGTTATCTAGTTACTTCAAACAATGTAATAAATGCACAAGTGGCAATGTGCAAGTTGTAATGTGGAATTTGTCCCCTTGTACAGCTAGGTAGAGTGTTGGCCAAGGAATCTATCTTCCTATATAAAGGGCCTCATAGTGGTAGATTATATATCAAGCATATATCAAGTTCATGTCAAGTTCTTTGTTATAGTCTTCCTATATGGAGTACAATGAACTCTTTACATCATATTAATGGAGTGACCATTTCCTCCATATTGCATTGTATTTTCATCATTTCTATTTATAGTATATTTCAGTCATATTGTTGTTTCACTTTCTTTCATATTTCTTGTATTTCATTAGGACCTGTGTTAGATATCTCCACTACATATATCCTCAAAATCTAACAAGAATGGAGACTATTTTGAAGGGGGGCGAATGATCTATGCATGTTACCTAACCACCTTGTCAGAGACATAATTTTCTACTTAGGACTCCATTTTGACCCATTCAAAAAACATTAGATAGTTTAGAGGAAGAA
The DNA here is from genome assembly GCA_028583015.1 of Wollemia nobilis. NCBI lineage: Eukaryota > Viridiplantae > Streptophyta > Pinopsida > Araucariales > Araucariaceae > Wollemia > Wollemia nobilis. The sequence goes on along the minus strand of JAQPPZ010016467.1, from coordinate 6,769,069 downwards.
CTTTTATCAAAAATCAATGAACAAATGCTAATTTCCTGCAACTACATGGAAAAAACACTCCATAGGACTTAACATATACAAAATAAAATAGTTATTACTTTTAGTAAGTTTTCATCAAATGGTGTTAACTCAACCAATCAAATTCTTGACCTTCAAGGAGGAGATCAAGGTTCAAATCTTGTCAAGCAATATATGTATAATTATCAAGTTATTGTAATTTCATTATGTGGTATTGATGCAATATGGATAGGGTCTATATCAATCCCATATAATCCATTAAAAAACAATAATAAGTTTTTTTATTTTTGCAAATAAATATATCTTTAACAAGCTTCACACATCACTAGAAAACAAAGCACAAGACTATATATCTAATTTTCATTTAATATGCAATTTATAACTCATTGAAGTTGAACAATTATATTTTTATAATATTAACCTTATATTGTATGAAGAGATATGTATCCCAAATATAAAAACATGAATAATAGATGCAATATTATAACCTTGTATCTCTTCGTAAAATTATTTTATTATTTCTTTATTATATTTATGTCTTTTGATTTGTTGTACTTTATTATTTTTCAAATTGCATTGATTCTAATATTGAGGGAGATACGACCCTATGAAGTCAACCATCCAGAACAAGGGCAGTGACGATTTTTCAAGTCACGAAAAATAAAATTGCAAATATTTGTCAGCTAGGGTTCGGATGATGGGAAGAGCAATGAAGGGCTAGGACTTTAGTGAGGCAAGACATTCTATCTAGACATAAAATTTTTTAGCTAAGTTTTTTCCCTTTCTTTATCTTAGAAATTTTGCATGCAAATTATTATAAAGTTTTTATCAAATATTATATTTGCTATAGGACATTCAGATAAATTTCAATAGATTTTGAGTTTTAGTTTCCTTTCCATGGACCGATTTATAGTTAAATCCTTAGAATCATCTCTAGTGGTAGAGGTTAGTGAGCGCACCTCAGAGAGATCCTCATTGCTCCAAGATAGGGTAGTTTTTGGTAAATTTAATGGGTATTGGCCAGGGGCTTCAACCTTGAGAAAATGGATTGATAGGAGTTGGAAGTCTCTAGGAGTGATTCTATCATTTCTTCCCAAAGGTTTCTTCCTAGCCATTTTTTGTTCTAGGGAAGAAAGAGAAAAAATCCTAAAAGGGGGTCCTTGGTTTATGGGAAGAGCAGGACTCTTCCTTACCCATTGGTATGAAGGCTTTTCACCTAAAAATGTAAATCTATCCCTAGTACCAGTCTGGGTTAGGATGTTTGGGTTACCCATTGAATTTTGGGAAATAGATACCTTCAAGGCAATAGGCAACACTCTAGGAGAATTCCTTGAGATTTTAGATACTATGAAAGATGGATTCTTGGCTATTTATGCTTGGATATTGGTCATGATTGATATAAGTAAAGCTTTACTAGAATCAATCATTCTTAAGTATGGGGATAATATGTGGATCCAAACCATAGATTATGAAAACATATCTTTTAGATGTAGAAGATGTCATGAGGTGGGGCATATTGAGAGATCATGCCCTAAGAAGAGCCCAACATAATCATATGTAGAAAACCGTAAGAGAAACTTACAAATGGTTATGGATGAAGATGGTTTTCAACTTCCAAAAAATAGATCTAGAAAAATGAAAGAAAATAAATAGTGGAGACCAGTAAGGAAGGATATTGGAAGAAATACCAACTCTTTTGAGGCTTTAGCCTATGAAGAAAAAGTAGATCAAAACTTAGAGGACATAGTACAATAGTTTCAACATATTAACAAGGAACTATCTATTCAGTATGATCTTGATTTAAGGAAGAACATTCTCGATGAACCTAAGGAATGTGTCTCATCATATTTTGAAGACTCTCTTGAAGTACCATGCACCATTCAAGAGAAAAAATTGGTAAATAAAATGTAGTTTTAGAAGTTAATACCTCTGCCATTAATAAGGAAATACTAGAAAATGAGCAGGACAAGTCAAAAGCTTTTGTAATAGAGCTAGGAGAGGATAAATATGATGAAAAAAAAATTGTGAAAGAATATTGAGGAATAGAATAATAAGACCTACTCCTGATATAGGCAAGGCAAAAAGAGGAAAACCCTCAAATTATCAAGCAAGATCCAGGGAAGCAAGAGCAAACATAGAGAAAGGAACACAAACTAAGTTGGTTGAACTTCTCTTTACCAAACAATAAAATGATATTGGTAATATGTAGGTGGGGCCAAAAGCCCCTAATGAGACATGATTATCATCTCATGGAATATAAGGGGTGCTAATGCCCCCTCAAAGTAGAGGTGTATTAGGGACCTATGTTTAAGTAATAAGCCTGATATTCTTTGTATCCAGGAAACTAAAATGACAAAAGAAGAAGTTTCAAAAACTATGAAAGTAGTATGGGCAAGATGTGAATGGGATGCTATGGATTCTAAAGGAGTAATAGGGGAATTCTAACTTGTTGGAATCCTTCTAGAACCTCTTGTGTAACCATTCATAAAACTAGGCATTGGATAGCCTCTTTAGTCACTTGCTACTTTACAGATTATTATTTCATCCTTATCAATGTCTATGGACCTACAACTCAGTCAGGTAGATTAGAATTTTGGAGTGGGATTGAAGCCTTTATGAGAAGTAAAGACCAAGAAACCTGATTCATGATCATAGGAGATTTTAATGCCATAACCAAGTTGGATGAAAAATTTGGGAGAATTAGGAAATTAACCCAAAGTATGAGAGATTTCTCAGCTTTTATTCAAAATAATAATCTATGGGAGGTTGAGTTTGAAGAAGACAACTATACTTGGACCAACAATAAGAGAGGCTAAAACCTAATAGCAAAAAATTAGATAGATGCATACTCTCGATCATTGGCTAGATGAAGGAACTTGTGCTAAAATTAATACCTTAACAAGGATTGGTTCAGATCACTAGCCAATAAGAGTTAAAATGGTGGTAAGTGAATTAAAAAAATATCATATTTTAAATATGAGTATATGTGGGAAGACCATCCTCAATTTGTTGATATGATAGCTCAAATGTGGAATTCTTCAGGTAATGGTGGGTTGTATGCTCTTCCAAATCAAATTAAATCTATGACATCTAGATTAAAAGAATGGAACAAGAACACTTTTGGAAATATTTTTGAGAAGAAAGAAGAACTAAAAGATAAACTTTCAAAATTCTAAAAAGGTGATCATAATAATCCAAGCTTAGAGGAAAGGGAGTTGCTTAGTGAATATCATAATATTTTGAGTAAGGAAGAGAAATTTTGGAGATTAAAATCAAGATAGACTTGGTTAAAAGGAGATAAAAATACAATTTTTTTCATAGGATGGCTATAGTATAGAGATCAACATCTAGAATTAGTAGAATTAAATCAATAGAAGGGGTTTGGATTGAAGATCAAAGTGAAATTAGAAAAGAGGTAAAGTCTTTTTATCAAAATATTCTAGGATCAGAGGAGACTAAAGTTCTTAATGATAAACTTCTTCAAGATGTTCCTTTAGTTATAATGAATGAAGACAATAGGAAATTGATGGAGCCTATTACTCTAGAAGAAGTTCATTTAGCTCTTTTCTCTTTTAATAAGGATAAATCCCTAGGTCTAGATGGGCTCTCTATAACTTTTTACCAACATAATTGGGATATAGTGAAGGATTCTTTATTGGTGGTAGTGGAATAGTCTAGGGTAAAATAATACATACCTTATAAAATAAATGCAACATATCTTACCCTAATTCCAAAAAAGAAGGATGTTGAATTGTTTGATTCTTTTAGACCCATAAGCCTATGTAATATGGCATATAATATTATCTCCAAAGTGATGGTAAATCGATTAAGGCCATTGTTAGACAAAATTATTTTAGAAGAGCAAGGAGGATTTGTGAAAGGGAGACAAATTTTGGATGGGATCATAGTAGCTCATGAAGTTATACATTCAACAACTTCAAGAAAAGAGAAAGCAATGATCTTAAAACTTGATATGAGTAAAGCCTATGATAGGGTTAAATGGGATTTTATTTTTGTAGTTTTAGAAAAGTTTGGATTCGGGAAGAAATGGGTTAGATGGATTAAAGCTTGTGTCTCTATAGTTTCTTATTTAGTGTTGGTCAATGGGTTAGTAATATAATATTTTAAAGCCAAGAGAGGCCTTAGACAAGGAGATCCTCTATCTCCTTATTTGTTCATTATTATGGTAGAGGTTTTGAGTAGGAACTTAAAGAAGGCTTACAAATATGGGCTTATAAGTGGACTTAAGGTTAGTAATAACATCGACAACATCACCCATCAATAGTTTGTAGATGATACAACCCTTTTTGGAAGGGCAAGGATAAATGAGGCTAGAGATTTGAATAAATTTTTAAAGGAATATGAAAGAGCTTCAGGGCAAAAATTTAATAGGACAAAATCTAAAATTTACTTCCTTAACACTCCAACTAATATCAAAGCAAGAATTTGTAGGTTACTTCAAATGGAGGAGGTAAATTTACTAGCAACTTATCTAGGGATGCCTTTATTTGAGGGGAGAATGAGGATAGAATTATGGAATCTAGTTATTAGTAAAGTTTAGAATAAACTTCTAGCTTGGAAAGGTAGATGGTTATCGTTAGTAAGAAGAGTGTAGTTAATTAAGTCAGTCTTATAGGCCATTCCAACATATTATATGTCATTGTATTCTATGCCAAAATCAGTTGAAAAAGTTTAATCTATATTATGTGATCCTTTTTATGGTCAGGTTTACATGATAAAAGGAAATTTCCTTTGGTGAAATGGAGCAAGGTGTGTGATGATAAAACTAGGGGAGGTCTTGGTTTAAGAGTTCTTACAGATGCAAACTTAGCTCTTAGGGGAAAAGTAATCTGGAGATTGTACAAAGAGAGTCAAAGATAATGGGCAAGAATTCTTCTAAGTATGTTGATCCCAATGACCCAAGTTTAATATTTATTACATTCTCTCTACCAAATGGTTCTGCTCTTTGGAATGGTTTAAAAAATCTATTGATCTTATGATTAAAGGTTTAATATGGGTGGTGGGAACTAGAGAAAAATTTCTATTTGGATGGATACTTGGTGTGATAAAAAACCACTCAATTTAGATCCAATTTTGAAACCTTGGATGAGATTGCTTCAAGATAAATATGGTGATAGGGTTTCAAACATTTTGTACAAGGATCAGGAAGGAAGATACAAATGGAAAGAAGATTTTTTACAAGTATACAAGACATTGATGCTAGGAGGCAATTGAGTAGAAAGATAACAATTATGATTATTCCGAGGGGAGCCAAGGATAAATTGATTTGGGAGTTGAATAGCTCAGGAGAATACACAACAAGAAGTGGATATAATGTACAACACCAACAAAATAATAATATCACTAGAATATGGAGAGATATTTGGGATAGCCCAAGCATTCCTAAAGTCAAAATGTTTGTTTGGCTAGTAGGTCATAGAAGAATTTTATCTTGGGATAACCTTATGAAAAGGGGTTTTCATGGCCCCTCTCAATGTGTTCTTTGTAAAAAGGAGGAGAGTATAGACCATCTCTTGGGACATTGCTCAATAGTCTGGAATCTATGGCAATGGATTCTTAATATGTTTGGTAAATGCATGGTGATGAATAGTAGAATTGAAGATTGGTTAAAGCAATGGTAGAGCACTTATAAAAGTGAGGCTTTATAGATAATATGGGATATATCAAAAGATACAATACTTTGGATTGTATGGCTAGAAAGGAATAGAAGAATATTTAAAGGAAAGGAAAGCAGTTTAGAGGTAATGAAAAGGAAGATATGTTTAGCCATAGAGGAGTCTAAACCAACCCTATCAACTCACCCAATCCCTAATCTAGAAGTAGAGAGCCTTGATAGATGGAGTCAAGTCATTAAATGGAATTATGATGTTGGGTACAAGAGAAGCAAAAAGAAGGCAAAGAATATAAAGTGGAAACCACTAGATGTGGAGTGGGTTAAATTGAATTTTGATGGAGCATCTAAAGGAAATCTAGGACCAATAGGAGGAGGAGGAATAATTAGAAATAATAGAGGAGATATTTTGTCTCATTATGCTTTCAATAGTGGATTTAAGATAAATAATGAAGTTGAAGCTTGGGTGGCTTTAGAAGGGTTAAAAATATGCAAACAAATGAAATGGAATAGAGTATGGATGGAAGGTGATTCTCTCATAGTAATAAATGCAATTTTGAGGAAAGCTAAGGCTCCATGGAACATACAAGAGATAATTATGGAAATTCAAGATCTTGCTAAAGAGTTTGAAGAAATCAGGTTTACACATACATTAAGGGAAGGAAACAAATGTGCAGATAGGCTAGCCAATAGAGGGGTTTTGATTGAGGATCGTGAAGTTAAATTCTCCTTTCCATGGTTAGAGGAAGTAGTAAGTTTAGTTGAAGCTGACAAGAAAATGTTGATTGCCTGAATCAATTAATGATTAAGATTTACTTTAATGTTTTCCATTGGTAATATCTGCTTTATTTTGTAACAATAATGTGTTTTCATATAAACTATTTATTATAATTTTTGTGGTTGCACTTGTGTTTCAGGAAGGAAACTAGCAATCCAGATTTGGTAAAGTGGACTATGATAGTGCGATGTTTTGGAAATATTACTCTACTAAGATGCAATGCATAGATAGTAGAGGTGAAGTTTTGGTATTGTGAAGGCTGCTATAGAAAAATGTCAAGAAGGATGCTGAATTCTGGAATATTTGTATTCATACAGAAAATTGAAAAGATCCAAAAAATGAAAATCAAGAATTCAGACATTTTATGTAAAATGATGTAGGTTTCTAGCTATAGCATCTCAATTGAGATGAGAAGTGTATCTATTTGTAAACTCTCAAGCTCTAAAGAAGAGAGTTGTAATTTTTCAAGGGTGGGGGACCCAAGTACAACCCCTTATTATCCAACCAAAAAAAAAAATTGCATTGATTCTTTATTGTCTTCGACCCAAATATTCTGAATTTTGTATCATGCCTTCAATTAATAAATCACTCAACCTTATAACTACTATATTTTGAACCTTAATCAATCATGAAGGAGAGACTCCTTTCATTACTTTAGTCACTATAAGCAGGGCATTTGCTTTGAAATAAAAAATGAGTTAATTAGAATTTCAACTCCTATACTATCCTAAACACATCTTCAATACCATATTTTCAACCGTATTATATCATTTTAGGATATGCAATAAATCCTTGCCAAGCATAAACATTGACTAAATATAACTTAACATTAACACTAATGTCAATCTTGACTTCATGACCAATATCAAAATCGACAATTATATATGGCCCATCTCATCCTTTGTACCTTTGTCTGTCTATATTAATAAAGCAAGCAATCCTTATAATAGATTATAAAGTTAGGAGTATACATTTTATTCTTCTAAATAGTAACTAGTTATTGGTTAAAATTGTTGTTTTTTCTTACTTCCACTCTATTAAAAATTCATTTACTAATATAAATATTAAGTATATTAATACAACAGTATTTGGATGTTATCTAATATAAAGTTTGATATTCCATATTAAATTTTATATTTTCTTAAAGTATAAGATAAAATATAGTAGCGCTCCCTAACATTTACGTGACTATAATTCATCCCAATACTTTCCAAACAAGTCTTTGATTGCAGTAATATTGTTGCTCAAATCATCTTCTCACCTAATATTTCTCCAAACAAGTCTTGATTGTCATAATATTGTTGCTCAATTCATCTTCTCACCTAATATTTTAGCACATACTAGAATGTGTTAAAATATTGTCTGAAGTCTCGATAACAAGAGCAACCAAAAGCCAAATGTATCTGAAAACCAACCAGATATCCATAAAAAATTCAAATGATCTCAAGATAAATTTCAAATTCTATTGAATTTTATAGTAGCATTTCTCTACTTTTATCATTATTTAGCTTTTGAAGCATTTGCAAAAAATTAAATCTATTCATATTGTGTGCATGTTAAAATGGCATTGGTTTAAAATGCAATTCTACCTAGAATAATGATATTCATCTTCCTTGTTTGACAATGTTTTACAAAAATCATTTCCAACTACGCCAACATGCTCGGCATATACTTAACTTCTTATGATTCCCAAAGAAGTTAATTGCTCAAATTTAGTTTGACAAATAAAAATCACAAGGACTCCTTTATTTCATATGGCCATCATATAGCTTTGAGAATAAATGCTTAAACACATGTCCACTGAAAACCAAGTGTAATTAAACAACAATATCTCAGGTCCAAATATAATTAGTCAATAGTATAATTAAATATAAGAGCCAACAAAATATATACTGGCCAATATAACTATAATAACATTCACTATATTATCAAATATGAATGTAAATGGTCAAAATCGATCATGTAATAACATGAAATATAATTACAATAAAATTGCTCAAATTTTGAGAGAAAAGAAGAGATGGGATTTTGGAGGCGAATGTGCGAGTGTTTCATTTGTGTGTCGAGCGCAAGCGATGGTAGAGGTTGTATATCAAGGTATGTGGGCCTTAGTGGACAACTTTTTAGTTGTTTTTTCTCAATATAAACACAGTATTTATTACAGGAGACCTGTGATGGGTTAAAAAAATTGTCATTCAGCAAAATCGTCATGCTACATACTTGATTAACAACTACTTCCAATTTGTTGCTCAAACAAAAAATGAAAATCACACCTTTCCTCTGTGTTTAAGGCACAGATTAAAGAGACCTAGAAACAAGTTTCAAGTTGCAAACCAAATAAGAGAACCTCCTCAAGAAAAGAAAAAATAATTCAAAACTCAAGAAAACCTGAAACTAAGGAACACCTCCAAAACAAATCCACTATGGAAACCCCTTTCAAGGGTAAGTATTTCATGGATTTGGCCCCAAAATTAAATTTTAGGGATTCTCTTTGTGGTGGACAATCCCAGCCTAATGCAAACATTAATCTTAAGGCTTCTCATAGACCTCTAAGAATGCCTAAGATTGATCTTAGAAAAACTGAGTCGGGATGTCTAAGAGCAGCTGATGGAACCCCAATAGTTCAACCAAAAATAGGCGACACTCAAGACGACATAGAAGATCTGGAGAGAAGAGGACTGATTTTTCATTTCTTGGATTTCCATCTGAGCCTATCTACTTTCAAAGTGTGGGCTACAAAACCCTAGAAAATAAAAGATGAGATACAAATTTTTGTTTATCCCAATGGTTATTTTCTTATTATTTTTGTTAACGTTGAATATAGAGAGAAAATATTTCAAGGGGGTCCCCGAATCTTTGGAAGGGTGAGGCTTTTCATGAAGCCTTGGTACACTAAATTTAAAGTCAAAGAATAAATGCCTTCTATAGGACCTGTGTGGGTTAGACTCTTTGGCCTCCCAGTTGAATTTTGGAATCCAACTATATTTTCTACAATCAAAAACTCCCTTGGAAATTTCATTATGATTTTTGATTGTACACACAAATTTTAACATATTATTTATAGTCGTATTTGTGTGTTAATGTATTTTGACCAAACCCTTCCAAAAAATATCTCATTACAATTTGGGGAAGACACTTGCGAGCAACTGATGGTCTATGATAATTTTTATTTCCATTGCATAATTTACCATGAATAATGTCATTTGATTGTCTGTTCAAATAATATTTTAGATCAAAATAAAGAGGACATGAACTTAGCATGTTTCCAAATTCCTGAGAAGAACACTAAAAACACCAGTGATGAAGGATCAAGCAATATTATCAGCTAATATGTTTAGAATTCTTTCCACAAACGACCTCTTGGGTGAGAAAGAGGACACAATAGAGAGAAATATTAGAAATACAATTTAAATATGCAGGGAAGGACTTAGAGACAAACTAGCAAATCAAAGGTTTTCAATAGAAAAATAAGGAAGAAAAATTAAAGAACAATCTTTTAAATGCTAAAACTTCAAATAATTCAAACTTCAAGATAAACTTTGTTGAACCTTCCAATAATGCTTTGGTTTCATATACGAATACTTCAAGGTCAGAAGCTATCCTAGATTCAATTGGGGTAAGACAAGAAATAGGCAAAAAAATATATAGATGGACACTAACCAAAAGGTAGGTTGCAAGACTAATCAACATCATATGGTAAAAGGTGAAAATCTTATAGAGGAAGGTAATATTAGTGCCCTTACCAACATATTTAGCCTCGTTATTAATGAATATCATCACTTGAAATATTAGAGGAATCAAAGGGATTTTTTCAAAACAAAATGAAATTAGAAGAATGATTCAAACAAACCAACCACATCTTGTTTTCCTTCAAGAGACAAAGATGTCAATAGAGGAAATGGAGTCAATTGCAAGTAAAATATGGTCGATTGGAAAAGTGGCTTCCTTCAGCTCCCATGGGGCTTCTAGCAACATTGCTTGCCTCTGGGACACAAAAGAGATCGTTATTCACCATATGGTTGGTAGTTGGGGTCTTTTGGTTGTGGCTGCACAAATTAGACAATTCAACCAAATTATGCTCTACTTGACTGTTTACACTCCGACTACTTTGGAAGAAAAGTGGATACAATGGAAGGATATAACTTTTATTTAATCTTATTTCACTAAATATTGGGTCTTAATCTAAGGAGACTTCAATGTCGTCCTCTCTCTATATGATATGGGGAGAATAGAAATTTAAATGGGAGCACGGACCTCATAAGTAGGGCACCTTGTGGACATTCAACCAGATAATGACCACATGACTTGGTCTAACAAAAGGTAGGACTCAACTTAAATCATGGAGATATTGGATAGGTTCTTGTTCTCTGATAATTCTTAATCCATGGATACATTCCTAAGGTGAAAACTCTTAACAATGTTTCGGATCATTGGCTAGTCATGGTTGGCATATGGAAAACCAATGTTAGTTTCTCGCCCTTTCAATTTTAGTTAATGTGGCTCAGAGATAGTTCCTTCAAACCTTGACTACAGCAATGGTGGTAGGAATGTAAACCAAGGTATGGGACTAAAATGTTCTATTTCTCTAAAAGGTTGCAATACATCAAATCCAAAATCAATATTTGGAATTGGGAGGAGTTTGGAGACATCAGGCAGAAGAAACAAGAAGTGATTACTTGGCTTGAATATTTGAATGAAAAAATCCATTTATATGGCCTCAAGGAGAGTAGAAGTATATATGAAAATAAACTCGCAACTTAGGTGGACGAATGGGGAAAAAAGATAAGAGCTCTTATAGAAGCAGAAATTTAGGATCCAATAGCTCAAAGAAGGAGAACGAAACACAAAATTCTTACACAAATCTCTTCTAGCTCGTAGATCATACAACTTTAATTCTTCCCTAAAATAAAATTTTGGATACTCTATCCACACTTGGGATGGCATGAATTCTATCATTATCAACTACTTTTCCAAATTGTTCATTGTTGCATCTCTTGACTCGATTTCTCAATAGAATGTCCTTCAAAATATCCCTACTCTTATCACTTCTAAGCAGAACTTTGTTTTGACTACTCCAAATACTATTGATGAGCTTCAACAAGTGGTTTTTAAAATACAGAAAGGAAATACCCCAGGTCCTAATGGTTTTACCAAGAATTCTAGGATATTCTTCATGTTGATTTATTAGATGTGGTGGAAGAAGCCAAGAAGTCCAAAGAAATTTTGAAGGTAATCAATAAAAATGATATAGCTCTAGTCCCAAAGGCTCAATATGCAGAACATATCTCAACTTTTAGACCAATAGCTTTATGTAATGTTCTTATCAAAATAATTACCAAGATCATGATACAGAGGTTGAAACCACTTTTGCATAAGACTATTTCCTCTAAACAAGAAGGTTATGTGAAAGGGTGATAGATTGTGTATGAGATAGTTCTTGCTCAAGAAGCCATCCATTCCATGGAAGAGTAGAAACCTCCGTCTATGTTCATTCGTTTAGACTTATCCAAAGTTTAGGATAGAGTGGATTGGCACTTCCTCATGAAAGTTTTGAGGCAATTTGGCTTCTCTCAGGATTGGGGAGATTGGATTATGGATATTTGGTGTCCTCATCAGTTTTTATCAATGGCTTCCCTTCAAAGTTATTCCTAGCTTCCATAGGCATTAGGCAAGGTGACCCCCTCTTCCCTCATTTATTCATCATTCTTTTTGAATGCTTGGGTAGGACTATGATCAAAAACAGAGAAAATAAAATCCTTGAGGAATTTACCATTGCTCATGGAACTAGGTCTATCTCTCATCTTCAGTTTATTTATGACTTTACTCTGTTAGGTAAAGCTACGGTTAAGGAAGCTTCTAGAATTAAACAAATCATTAGTTATTTCTCGAATGTCATGGGGCAATTGATCAATGAAGATAAATCAAAAATAATTTTATTTCACTACTCTCTGAGACAAGAATCCATGGTTCTGGATAAATTAAGATATAAGGCCTTCATTTCAATCACTTATTTAGGCATTTTTATTAATATCCAGAGACCAAAAAAAGAAAATTGGAATTGGTTGTTGGATAGAGTAAAGAGGAAAATTAGAAAGTGGACCAATAGGTGGCTTTCATCTGGGGGTCAAATTACCTTGGTATAATTATTCCTTCAAGCTATACCTACTTATGATTTTGTTGTGATAAATATCCCAAAGGCATTTCTTCAAGAACTGGATCAAATCAATTACCAATTCCTCTGGAGTGGTACTAAGGAGAAAATAAAATAGGCCTTGGTGAAATGGGATCCTTTATACCTTCCCAAGCATGATGGGGGTAGGATTCTGATCTATTTAAAAACAATAAAGCTTTAGCTACAATGTTGTATTGGAGGATTTTGAAAAACCCCAATGCTCTATGGGCAAAAAATCTTCGTGTTATATATGTTGAAAATAAAAGTCCTGAAGACCTTGTTCACTATCAATTGCCTACCAAAGGTTCTCCCATTTTGGTAGTTCTTAGGACTCGTGAATATTTGATAAAGAAGTTATTCTGGATCATTCATAATGGTCAACAAGCAAATTTTTGGACAAATTCTTAGGATGGTCATCAGCCTTCAATAACTCAGTTCCTTGATTGGAGGTCCCAGATGGAGGAGTTGCACTAAGCTAATTGGATAAAGGTAGCTAAATACTATTGGTACCAAATTGGTAATTTAGAGGTTGGTAGGTATTGGATCCCTATTTAGGATTGACCTATTCATATTCCAGCAAGGCAAAGGAAAGATATCCAATGCACCCTTCATATAATATCTCTCTTGGTCCCATGATAAGGATTGTTTTAGATGGAACAACACTACTAAGGATGAGTATATAGTTTCTCAAGGTTGTTTGGCCTTATGCTACAATAATATGAACCAATCCTATGACATATTTACATAGTTGTGGGCTCAGAAGCTCTGGCCTAAGGTAAGGTTTTTTATTTTGCTTTTATCGCATCGAAGGGTGCTAGTTGATGAGCAACTTATAAAACATGGTTTTGGAGGGATTGGCCTAAATAGAAGGTTGTTGACCATTTTGTTAGGCAGTTAGTTTGAATGGGAACAACCATCCTACCTTGGAATATCTAGAAGGAAATAAACAACTAGATTTTCAAATAGGAAATAAAGGATATTCACTATATTTGGCAAAAGACCATTGCCAACTTAGCTGAATTGGTCCAGAAACTCCTTAATCACCCTAGGACTCCCACCAACTATGGGATCAAGTAATGCAAATATTGAAGATTAATTCTACTATTGGCAACCAACTTAAAGAGAATGTGAGTATACTATCAATGACCTTCAACAAGTAGTTTTTAAAATGCAAAAAGGGAAAACCCCAGGTCCTGATAGTTTTCCCATTGAGTTATACCAAGAGTTCTGGGATATTCTTCATGTTGATTTATTAGAGGTGGTGGAAGAAGCCAGGAAAGCAAAATAAATTTTGAATGTTATCAACAAAACTTATATTACTCTTGTTCCAAAAGCTCAAGAGGTTGATCATATCTCAGATTTTAGACCTATTGCTTTATGTAATGTTCTTCTCAAAATCATTACTAAAATCATGGCATAAAGGTTGAAGCCTCTTTTGCATAAGATTATTTCCCCAGAGCAAGGGAGTTATGTGTAAGGGCGTCAAATAGTATATGAGATAGTTATTGCTCAGGAAGCCATCCATTCCATGGATATGCAAAAATCTCCTTCCATGTCCATTCGATTAGACTTATCCAAAGCTTATGACATTGTGGATTGGCACTTCCTTATCAAAGTTTTGAGGCAATTTGATTTCTCTAAGGATTATATGGATTGGATTATGGGAATTATCTCTTCAGTATCCTACTTATTTCTTATCAATTGCAGGCCTTCTCAGTCGTTCCCAGCTTCCAGATGTATTAGGCAAGGTGACCCGCTATCCCCTTATTTATTCATCATTCTTGTTGAATGCTTGGGTAGGACTATAACCAAAAAGAGGGAAAACAAAACCCTTGAGGGAGTTACCATTGCTCATGGAGCTAGACCTATCTCTCATCTTCAATTTGTGGATGACTCTACTCTTTTAGGTAAAGCTACAGTTAAAGAAGCTTCTAATATTAAGCAAATCATTAGATATTTTTCTAAGGCTATCGGGCGGTTGATCAATGAAGACAAATTTAAAGTTATTTTCTTTCACTGCTCTGCTAGACAGGAATCCATGGTCTTGGATGAATTAAGATATAAGAATACCTCCCTTCCAATCACTTATTTAGGTATTCCCATAAATATTCAAAGGTAGAAAAATAAAGATTGGAATTGGTTGTTGAACAAATTCAAGAAGAAAATTGGAAAGTGGACCAACAGGTGGCTTTCTTCTGGGGGTAGAATCACCTTGGTAAAATCAGTCCTTCAAGCTATTCCTATTTATGTATCTTTCGTGTTGAATATTCCAAAGGTTGTTCTTCGAGATCTGGATCAAATCAGTCATCGTTTCCTTTGGAGTGGTACTAAGGAGAAAATAAAATGGGCCTTGGTGAAATGGGACACTTTATGTCTTCCTAAGAATAAATGGGGGTTAGGATTCCGGTCTTCTATTAATAACAACAAATATTTAGCTGCTAAATTATATTGGAGGATGTTGCATAACCCCAATGCTCTTTGGGCCAATAATCTTCATGCTAAATATGTTGAGAACAAAAGTCCTGAAGACCTTGTTCGCTATCAACTTCCTACCAAAGGTTATCCCATTTTAGTAGTTCTTAAGACTGGTGAGGATTTGATAAAGAAATTTTAATTTTGGATCATTCATAATGGTCAACAAGCAAATTTTTGGACATATTCTTGGGATGGTCACAAGCCTTTGATAACTCAGTTTCCCGATTGGAGGCCTTGGATGGAGCAACTTCACCGAGCTAACTGGATAAAGGTGGCTAATTACTGTCGATACCATACTCGTAATTCAAAGGTTGGTATATATTGGATCCCTATTGAGGACTGGCCTATTCAAATCCCAGAAAGGCAAAGACAAGATATCCAAGGCATCCTTCATATGATATCTCTCTCTTGGTCCCATGAAAAAGATTGTTTTGGATGGAACAACACTACTAAGGGTGAGTATTCAGTTGCTCAAGGTTATTTAACCTTATGCCATAATTAACCCAACCATTATTCTGACATATTTTCTCAATTGTGGGCTCAAAAGCTCTGGCCTAAGGTGAGGTTCTTTAATTGGCTTTTATTGCATCGTAGGGTGCTTACTGGTGAGCAACTTATGAAGCGTGGTTTTCATGGCCCTTTTAGATGTGAGATGTGTGAAGAGAATGTAGAAACTCTCAACCATATTTTTATTGAGTGTACTTTAGCCTCCGAGCTATGGAGGAGAATGGCCACTTTACTTGGCTTACAGTGGTCCAATTTTTTTACTTTTGAACAACTTTGGAGGGATTGGCCTAATCAAGAGGGAGTTGATCATTTTATTAGGCGATTAGTTTGTATGGGTTCTACCATTCTTTTTTGGAATATTTGGATTGAAAGGAACAGCCAAATTTTTAATCAAGATAGGAAGGATATTCACTATATTTGGCAAAATACCATAGCCAACTTAGTTGAATCTGTCCATCAACTCCTTAATCACCCCCAAAACTCCACCAAATATGGGATCAAGTGATGCAAAGATTAAAGGGCAACCAGCTTAAAGGGAATGTGAGTATTAGTAAGATGGACAAGACAAGAAATTGGCAACCTCCTCCTAAGGATTTTGGAAAAGTCAATACTGATGGAGCCTCTAGAAGGAACCCTGGAAAAGCTAGTGTGGGAGGAATTCGTAGACTTTCACATGGCTTCCTGGTTTTTACTTTTTTTGAGGGGTATGGTATCCTCAGAGGCCTTCAGGACGCTACTAAGGTTGGATGGGAAAAGGTGTTAGTTGAGTCTAACTCTCAACTTATGATTAATATTTTGAAGACTCCTTCCAAGAATCATATGTTGATTGGAGAATAAAAAGAATTATTGAGAAGATTCAATTAATCCATATGGGATTTTTTAAAGTTGATTACAATCATGTGGTCAGAGATCAAAACAAGAGTGTTGATGCTTTAGCTAATTGGGATTTGGATAAAGGTGATCTTACTTGTTATGGCCACCCTCCTAGATGGTGGACTTCACAAATTAGGGAAGCTCTTCTTTCTATCATTTCTTTGGATGGCTCTAGTTTTGAAGGTACCTAGTTTCTTTTTGTTTTTTTTTTTTGCTTCTTTTTTGTTCATTCAGGTTTTTTTAGTTCCCTAGCTCTCTCTTTTCTTTCTTTTGTTTCCGTTGTTGTTTCTCGCCTTATTAGTCTTCTGGTCTAGATAGGTCATTGTTATGTTCAATTTTTTTCTTTATTGTTTAGTTTTTTTTAAGGTGTGTGTTCTTTTGTTTTGTTTTGTTTTTGTGTTCTTTGTGTTGTTTTTTTTTGTTCTTGTGTTTTTGTTGTTTTGTGTTTTTTTATGTTTTTTGTTATTGTTCTTGTGTTTTTGTCGTTCTTGTTCTTGTGTTTCTCTTTGTTTGTGTTAATTCATGTTTTTTGTGTGAGTGTTTTCTATGCTTTTTGTTTTTGTTTATTATTTGTTGTTGGTTGTTTTTATTTTTATTTTTTAATATTTTAGGTTTTGGTTGTGTTTATTTTTCATGTTTTTTTGGGTTATGTCTTTGCAGTGTTCTATTGTTTTTGTTTTGTTTGTATTTTGTTATGTGGTTCTTCTGTTTTTCTATGTGGTTCGTGTTGTGGTTTATTTTATCTTATTGTGTGTGTGTTTGGTTGTGCTTTTGTTTTTGACACATTTAAGGAGCATGTTTTTTATTTTATTTTATTATTTTTGTTATTATTTACTTATTTTTAAATTGGTTTTGTGTGTTTGTTTGCTCCTTGAGTATGTCAAAGGTGGTAGGCTAGGTCCGAGTCCTGGGCATTTTTTGCGGAATGGATACCCCTACCTCCTTAGGTCTTACCCGAAAGTGGCATTCCTTTTGGGATGTTTTCCACAAATTTTTAAAAAAAAAAAAAAAATGTGAGTATTCAAAATATGGATAGAATAAGGTATTGGTAGCGTCCTCCTACAAATTTTGAAAAATTCAATACGAATGGAACCTCTATGGAAAACCGTGAAAAAGCGAGTGTGGGATGAATTGGTAGATTTTTTTATGGTTCCTTGGTTTTCACTTTTGCTGAGTATTTGGGTATCCTTTCCAATAGCATTGCTAAGGAGTAAGGTATCCTCAAAGGCCTTTGAGAGGCTGCTAAGGTTGGATGGCAAAAGGTGCTAGTTGAATCTAACTCCCAAGTCATAATTAATCTATTGAAGAATCCTAATAATCATAAGGTTGATTGGAGAATAAAAAGAATTGTTGAGAATATTCAATTAATCTAGATGGGTTTTCTGATTTGAATACAATCATGTGGTCAAAGAACTAATCAAGATTGTAGATGCATTAGCTAATTAGGTGTTAGACAAAGGTGATCTTATTTGCTACGACCACCCTCCCAAATGGTGGGCTTCGCAAATTAGAGATGCTCTTCTATCTATTCTTTCTTTGGAGGGTTCCAGTACTAGAGGTACCTAGTTCCTTTTTACTTTGTATTAGATTCTCTTTGGTTCGATCAAGGTATTTCAATTCCCTTGCTCATAAAGATCATTCTTTTGTTTTCTCTATTGAATCTTGGAAAAAAGGTCTTTCATCCTGGAAAGACCGAAGATGTAATCTGTTTTTCTATCAATTTAGTTTTTCAGTATGTTTTTTTTTAACTGCTCAAAAATTGTATACAAGCTTAAATATTATAAATTCTTGTTATGGTGATCATTTACAAACCGTTTTTCCAATACATTGTATGGAGCTTTATCTCCATAATATAGACATAGAAAGGTGACTCTTCAATACTTGACTATTGCACTTCTCACATATCCGAGAGTTGCAACCTTTCCTATTCTTTACATAAGACAAGACTCTCATGTCCTTTGGCTTCTCATCTTGCCACTTGTATACAAGACTCTTCACTCTACCTACATACACACTTAACTCCATAACACTCGTACATTTCTACATGACACTCTCCTACATGCACTCCTAATACATGACACTTGTGCACATCCTCACATTACATACTTACATATATGACACTCTTCACTTTTTCTCATTACACGCACACTAATATGCATGACACCTGCAGATTTTGCACGTTACACAATTACATGGCACTTGTGCACATAGTTGAGAAAATCAAAATTGAACCAAAATCAGCATGGAAAAATAATTGGGAAAAAACAAAAATCAACAAAAATTTGAGAAAAATGGGCAATTTTCTTTAGTTTTTCAATGAAAATAGGCAATTTTTCATTGGAAAAACTAAAGAAAATGCAATTTTTCATTGTGGTCAATTTTCTTTTTTGCTGATTTTTTCCAAAATATTGTGATATGCCTAAAAAAAGCTTTTCTCATGCATATCACAATATTTTGGAAAAAATCAGCAAAAAAAAAATCGACAAAGCAATGAATCATGAAAAATCAAATCGAATCAGGATTTTTTGCAGATTTTCTCAACTATGCTTGTGCATGTCCTGTACATATACACTTATATAAAGAGGAAATATAAATCACTCTCCTAAACTATAGACTCAAACCCTAATCTATTACATATTTACATTTATACCATAAAGGTACCATGGGGGTACATTTGCATATACCAAATAATGTAATATTCTCCAACACCCCCTTGTATTACATTATTTGGTTATTGAAGACTTTAGTCTTCAATATTTGTCTTCATGTAATCTTGCATTGTCCATGAACCTTTGTTTGATATTCTTCTTCAACTCCCTTTGGTTCTTCAGTCTTTTATAATCTTGTTCATGAACTTCTTGAGCTTCATCGTTTTTGATTTTTTATTCATCTAGATTTGCTTCTTTGTTGTGCACTTATGATGGATGTTCATGAATGGCTTGAACTTTTTCTTTGTCTTTGCTTTTTGGATCATGTGCTTCTTTTATTTCTGCATACTTGCAATCTTGATGTTGTCCTGTTATCTCTAAACATTTTCTTAGAGCATCATAATAATTTCCTGAATTTGATGGGCTTGGAATGTCAATATTACATATAGAGTGAAATAGTGTATTCTGAGATGATTCACTTGACTCCCTTCTATGATCAGCCACTATTTTTATTTTTAGAGTTTCAATCAACTTTTTCTGCTTCTGATTTTCATTCTTATGAATTTCAAGTGAAAGCAATGTCATTTACATTATACTATCTATATCAATAGATATTGTAACATCATCTTTTGAATTATCAATAGCTTCAATAAACTTTGAATGTAAATAATATTCAAATGTTTCAAAGCTTTCATTCATTGTTTCTCTATAAATGAATTGCATTGTCATATCTAGCCTACCATCAAATTTTTCGATCAATTTGCCTATACCAAATTTTATGATTTCCAGTCTTTTCTTTCTTATCATGAATTTCAAATCATTTCCTTCCGTGACAATCAAAGTTTGTAATTCAATGATTCAATTCCTTTGAAGTTAGAAATCTTTTTTACTCCAAAATTGTAATTTCAAAAAGTTTTTTTTCAATGGGTTATATGGGATTGAAACGGGCCCCACCCGTATTACATCATCATCACATAGTGGTATTACAACAAAGCTTGGATATTATCCATATATCGTTTCGCAAGATTTGAACATGGATCTCCTTGAAATGTTGAGGAATTTAACCAGTTGAGTTGATGCCACTTGATTTCAATTTCAAAAAGTTTCAAATAACCTCTCAAACAATAAATTTGCAAAATTTAAATTTTTCAAAATCTTTCAAATCATTTGAAGTAGCAAACCTTTTATCTCCCTACGCAATTAAATTTGCAAATCCAAAAAAATTCAAATTTCGATTTTTTCAAAAATTTCAAGTCTTCAAAAACTTATAAATCTTCAAATCTTCTAAATTCAAATATACTATTTGAATTTCAAAAACCAAATTTCAAATTCAAACTTTTTAAATCCTATTTGAAATAGAAAACCTGATCACTCCATAATTTAATAATTTTTTAAAAAATCAAAGATTGAAATATTAATTTCAATATATAGGAGAAGTCCTTATAACTCCCTCAATAATTAAAGTTCTTTACTATTGCAATTCTTTAACTTAAAACTTCAATAAATAATTAAGTTGACAATCTTTTAACTCCCTCTTAATTACTAAAGTATGTAAGGTTCAAAACTTTAAATAATACCTTACTTAGTACTTTAATAAATCAATGAAGGTAACTTTGTTTACCTTTTCCACCTGGTCAAATGCATAAGTAACACTTCCAAATTCTTTGTTGTGATGGCAGATGTGCAAGGAAGATTCTTCCCAATGCTCTCAGATTATTCTCTCTTTCAAAAAATGAGGCATTGCTTTTAACTTGGAAACCATTCGTGTTAAGGTTCCGAACAAACACAATCTTGCAAATCGAATTGCTTATTGTTGGCTGTTGTTACGGCTCAGTTTTGATGTTGGTTTTGTCGGTTCCTTTTGTAGGCGATAGCTTTGATGGCTACAATTATAGACATTGACTATTCTAGGAGACATTGGTGTTGCTTAAAATGTTGGTTTAGGTTGGAACTTTGACTTTGGCTAGAATATTGGCTTCAACTAGAACGTTGGTCTTTGGTTGGAAAGTTGGCCTTTCTAAATAAATATTGGCTCTTTGGTTAGCCACTGGCTCTGTGTTGGTTCTGCTAGAAAATTGCACTTCAACATTGTTCTTTAGATACTCTTAGTGCCTGGTCTACTTCTTAATTGCTGCCCTCTCAAGTTGACTTTACTGCAACTCTTTTTAGGTTCACTTGATCGCTTTAGTCGACTTTAATCTACGTCCAATACCTATCCTATTTGGCCTGCTTAGGCTATTGCTTTACTTTGTTTGCCTAGTTACACTCTGCTTGAACATTTGCCTGCTTTGAACAGAATCACTGCTCAAAATATATATTAATAATCTTTTAATATTTCTTGTAGAAAGCTTCAATATTATTCTTTCGTTTCTACTATACTCTAGATTTTATCTGAGTTTTGATTTCTCTTCTGCACTCTCTTTCCTATAATCTAATCAAGTATATTCAATATTCTTTATTTCTTATCTATCTTCTATGTCTCTTAGGTCTTAGCCCGAGTGCAATCAATATTCTTATATGGTTCTCTTTTTAAGAGAATCCAAATCAATATCAAGGTGACCTTGAATGTGCTCTCATATCTAACTTTCTTCTAAATTGGCTCTTAATCTATTTTGGCCAAGTCTTGTATCTTTATTGGTTTTTATTGAACTAAGGGGATAGACCCTAGCATCCAAATGAAGATGACTCTTATTTGTTCCCTCAATAACCTTTCAAAAATAGAGTTTGTCTTCACTACTTTTATGGTGGATAGACTCAAAATATAACAATAGCTCTAAATCACAGTAAAAAATAGATAAGAGTAAAACAATAGCTCCAATACCATTGTTGGCCAAACTATCTCAACTCCTAGTATAATTAAGCCACAATATCTCAAGTCCAAACGCGTAGAATTATATATAAGAGCAATCAAAATATATATTGGTCAATATAATTATAATAAGATTCGCTATAATATATCCAAGGCATTAGCTCAATTGGTTTGATTCCTCAACTTTGAAAGAGGAGATTGCGGTTCAACTCTCACCAAGGATAAAATAACCAGCTTGATGTAATATCTCACTTTGTAGTGATGATATAATAGAATAGTTTAAAAAACAATATTCACTATAATATCAAATATAAATGTAAATGGTCAAAACCAATCATAGTAACATGAAATATACTCATAATAAAATTGCTCAAAATTTGTATCAAAATTTGTATTCAACCTTCAATATTATAAATGCTTGTTGTGGAGGTCGAAGGGTCTGGCCAGTTGGTCAAAGCGTTCCCTTGGAAGAGTAGAGACCACAATTCGAATCCCTCAAGCTTCGTAGAACCACTTTGAGGGTCCGACTAGTTGGTCAAAGCACTCCTTTGGGAGGGTGGAGACCACAGTTCAAATCCCTCAAGCCTCAACTTTGAAAGAGGAGACCGAGGTTTCAACTCTTGCCAAGGATACATGCTTAAAATAGTCAGCTTGATGTAATATGACTTTGTAGTGATGATATAGTAGAATAGTTTAAAAAAAAAAAAGCATTCACTATAATATCAAATATGAATGTAAATGGCCAAAATCAATCATGTAATAACATGAATTATTCTTATAATGAAATTGCTCAAAATTTGTATCAAAATTTGCATGCAAGCTTCAATATTATAAATGCTTGTTATGGAGGTGGAAAGGTCCTACCAAATGGTCAAAGCACTCCCTTGGGAGTGTGGAAACCACGGTTTGAATCCCTCTAGCCTCGTAGAAGCAGATAGCATATCGCGCCAACATCGTAGGCTACGCTAAACTATTACCCAATGCAACTAGAGGTTACAATGGTAGCAAGGAACAAGACCCACAAAGAAGCAATGTAAATGTAACAAGTGCAAAAAAAAATTAATGTTTGCTATGGTGGTCGTTTACAAACCATTTTTCCAATACATTGTATGATGTTTTGTCTCTATAATATAGGCATAAGAAAAACTCTCATGTCCTTTGGCTTCTCATCTTGCCACTTGTACACAAGACTCTTTCACTCTCTACTTACATGCACACTTGCTCCATGACACTACTCACCTACTCGCACTCCTAATACATGACACTTGTACAACACTTGTACATCCTCACATTACATATTTGCACACTTAATACATGGCGCTTATGCACTCTCTTTTTACACACTTGCAGGGGTACATTTGCATGTACCAAATAATGTAATATTCTAACACCAAATGGATCGTTCAGATAATCAGAACCATATATGATTTCGAGCAAGTTTTTTCAGAGTCAGATAACACAATGGAGATAAAAATCCCAAGAGGTTACAACAAACTGCTGGTAGCCAAAAAGAATTTGTTTTACTTTTTTTATTAAATGCTACTGAGAATCCATATGCACGGTGCAATTCTCACTCACGACTAACATCTGTTAGAGAGAAAGGACGTTCCATAAAGCGTTTGTGAAAACATCAAAACACATACAAAGGGCTGTTTTCCATGCATACAATTATAGATCGACAAAAACATTTGAAACTTTCTGAGAAACCTGAAACCTTTAACTCATAGCACACTTGCATTAAAAATGTGAACACGAAATACGCTCTACATAGAATTATAAGATGATTAAGCCTGAATAGCTTGATTGTGACATCAAGCATAACATGGATTGCAATTCCAATAGTCACCCAACAGAGAAAATATTCCAAAAAAAAAAAATGTGCAAGTAAAAATACAAAGAAAAGACCAATTACATAGAATTTGATGGAAATTTAATCTTGCATTAAATACCATAAATAATCCAATTCATAGAGTACAGAACCTCCTTTGTATGAATGTTGGCAACAATATTTCTTTTTAAATTAATGGAAACCATGTAATATCTCTTGTAGCCACTATTACAGTAACATGTCAACTCAAATACAAGCAGCCATGTATTCTGGGGGCAGACTTCAATATTCTTCAAGAATGAACTTCAGATGTAAGCATGTTCAAGCTGATGCGCTGATTAGATTGATGCCCTGGTGGTACATAATGCCAATGCTTCACATAATACATTAAAGGCCAATAAAAAGCTAAACAGCCTTTTATTTGCTGTATAAAATTTAAAATGTTCTATTACCTGCAATCAGAAAAATATTGTCCCCTTGCATTGCTCGGTATGCAATTTAAATCCGTTGCCAAAGCAATTACACGGAGAACATGACACCTTAAGTTTTGAAAAAATGTTTACAGTAGCCCCATTGAGAAGTCTGGATTCAAAATGCACTCCCACTAACAGTTAAAGAAAGATGTTTGTTTAAAACACAAATTCAGTGGGTTGAAACAGCTTTTGCAGCACCATCTCATGATGCCTGGGTTGCCCATTTCCATACTTTAAGATCACCCATTCCATCACCCGTGAAAAACAATCCTCCAGGTCCAATCTGGATTGCTCGCACTTCATTTCTGGAAAATATTTTACCTCGTTCATGGAACCTGAACATCATTTGGTGGAGTGTTAATAATATTCAAGCACAGTTTGCTGATTATCCCTAACAAATAAAAACCAAAAATGAAAATCACATGCAGATCATGCAAAGTTTCCAGCCATTCAACTGTTATTAACATGGGATGTAAAATATCAAATCAGAGTTACTCTATTCATGTAAAATCAATTACAATGATGCCTCCCAATATTATAGGTGATATTTTCCTTAGTTCTATGACATCATGCATTTGTTTGCTGCCCATTGAATATTCTCACAAAAAGAAACACCACTTGATTTTTAGAGGCTTTTAAGGAAGTTTGTTTTAGCTTTCAAGCTAGGTGATTTTGCATCAACGATTGGAAGCTTCTATAAAGCTTGAAAAAGGACAATGGCACAGTTTTAAAAATCAGTTTATGGATCTGCTCATCTATTCTCCCTATAGCTCTCTCATGCTCCTTGCTCCTTGCCCCTTGCTCCCAGGACTGAACTCCTACAACATGCATCATTGCTAAAACCATCTGATCACTCAATCTATGGCAACAAGACAGCCTAACCTAAAGTTCTGTTGGCAATCGGATATGCTTGTAAGCAAAGGTCAACTAGCAGTTGTTATTCAAGACCTATGTGCAAGTTGCGTACGCAATATTACATGCAATGTCCTGTTAAATGTCAATCTAATAATTTTCTACAACAAGGAGCTCACAAGTTAATTCTGATCATTTGCACCAATGGAATTTAGAAAAAGTCAACAAAACACCTGAGCTGAAGCCTTAAGTTATCACAAGAAATCATAAAGAAAAATGCAAGAAAATTGCCATGATCCTATAATAGTAACAGGACTGACTTATATAGATGTATTGCCTTTTAGAAACACTACTAGGTTAATTTAACTTTTTCCTATTCATAAAGATTTTTCGAAAGCAAAGAAATTTATCTCAATTTATTTGATTGCACTAATGCAATTAAAATAAACCTCATCAACTTTTTCCTATTCGTAGAGGATTTTCAACAGGAAAGAAAGCTTTCTCAGTTTGTTTGATTGCACTTATGCAATTAAAATAAACCTCATCAAGTCTAAATTTCTTTTGAAAGAGAGAAGCTATGCACTAAAGGAATTAACAAAATCCCTGATCAGAAGTATTAATTTCCTTCTTTGCTGTCAGGAAAGCAGAAAGCATATCACAATAAATATGATAGTAAAAGGTCATCTTTAATACATTTGTCAGCTCTCAGCACTTGCGAGGTTACAACACCTTTCTTTCAATTCATAGAAAATTTTGAAAGAAAGATAAACAAAGTGGAGAAAAGGCATAAAAAAGTGGAGAAAAGGCATAAAATACTGTAAATATTTTTCCATTAGTCACCTCAGAATACACGCCTAATGTCAACTAGGGATGGTGTGAATATTGAATATATAAGTAGTACCCATGATCCAAGTGGCTTAAGCAATCAGTGAAGACATGAGAAGCATCAGGAAACATTACCAAGACCAGCTAGAGACTTATGACATAATATCAAAACCCACTGGACAAAGTGAATTGGATGAACCATAGCAGAACACTAATTTGGCAAAGATGTCCAATTTGGGAAGGTGTGTGTCAAATTCAATCAGCAGGTCAGCAGATCAGTTGAACTTCCAGTGTCTCCTAAAGGTCACAAAGACTCATTGGAACTCATTCTGAAACATCATGTTTTCCAGATAAATGGATTCAAGGTCCATTGGGGAGGAATCCTTCTTGAAAGCATAGGCAGGTTTAAGTAGCTTTTGTGGAGACAGCATACAGTTGCAGGGCTTTAGCAAACTCCATCCACAGAGACAATAAAATTGTATAAGATCCACATGGTGAGAAGTAACTACAATCTTTTCTTTTGCTGTGGAATATTATATGCCCCATGCAAGTTTTTTCTGTACATACCTTGCTGTTTTTTATTTGTGATAGGACTCACCAGTGCTTGAAATGTTATAATTAATTTTCCTTGCTGTTTTTTAAATTTGTGAATGTATAGCAGCAATACAGAGCAAAGTGTTCATCATGCGAACAAAAAATCAGATTACATATCATTAAGAGATCTGCATTATAAATTGATATCGTCTGATTGTTGTGCAATTGCAGATCAAATTTGGTATTAGAAAGAAAATTTCCAGATTCAGTGGAGCATCGAGCAAGTTTATAAAACTAGCCCAACAAGGGAAAGTACTGGTAAATCACACTTGGAGATAAATGAACATGAACCTGAGTCTAGAGTTTGCAAAACTCATGTAAGAACCATAACAGCACATCAACCTCATCCACAGGAAGAGATGCTTGCAAAATTGGAAGCCAGTGGCTCCTGTCAAAGATTTAGCAGTAGATATTGGGAGGAGTACGGTGCTACACAAGAACAAGGAAAAAAGAAAACAAAGGCCAAATGCCTAAATAAGAGAATTTGGGTCCTCCATAAATCAAAGTGGAAGCCAAATCATACGAAGCTCAAACAACTTGGAAGACTATTTCAACCTTCATGGTTATTCCAATGAAAAAATCTCTTTGGGTGCTTGGACATGTCTAGTCATGCTCGAATTTTGTTGAAGTAATGCAAAACCACTGAAGTTGAACACCAAACCTTTGATGACTGGAGGAGCATCTTCAAGTGTATGAAAAGAAAAAGGCTTATAAGGTGGGAATACCCTCAGCAAAATCAAGGACACGATGTGCAAGAATATATACACATTTTTAAGGCACAAATCTTGCTGGACATATCCCCAAAGAGTTAGGAGGTGAAGTCAATATACAAATCTCCGATGTTCTTCAGCAAAGTGGTGCATGGTGGTGCAGCTTATAGCGATCCTTTCTCACGTGCGATTCCCTCGCAATTAATATAAGAGGCAATTAATTAAACACAGTTGTTAATTAACACATACAACCGTACGACACAGGACCCTCTCAATTAATATAAGCAACAATTAATTAGATGTGGTTGTTAATTAACACGTACAACCGTACGACATATGACCCTCGCAATTAATATGAGCAGCAATTAATTAAACGCGGTTGTTAATTAACACCTATTGGATGTATCTCGACTTTTCTGGAAACTTCTTTTATTTTCCTATAAAAAGGAATGACCCCTTGTATTTGTATATATATAGAAGAAATGGTGCGAATGTGAAATAGTTCCTTAAGATTAATAAAAGATTATAGCTGCCATTGCCCCGTGGTTTTACCTACACACAACAAGGTTTCCACATAAATCTCGTGTATTGTTTTATTGTTGTTTTTCGCTTGCTTGCTTTTAATTTTCTAACATTTGGTATCAAAGCCAAGTTCTTTGAAAACTTGTTGGTCTAGGGTTTTGTGCGAGTGGGAGTTGCAACAATGACAAGAGATGTAACCAAGTTTGAGATTGAAAAGTTTGATGGTAGGAACTTCGCCCTATGGAAGATGAAGGTGGAGGATTATAGCCTTGAAAGGGGTTGCAACTAAACCTAGCAGCACGAGAGATGAGGAGTGTGTAAAGCTGGACAAGGTGGTTTATACAATTCGTCTCTCCTTAGCAGACTCTGTCTTAATCAATGTTGCTGAAGAAAATACCACGGAAGCCCTCTCGAAGAGACTTGAGAAGCTATATGAGACTAAATCAACAACAAATAAGGTTTTCCTGAAAAAGTAGCTTTATAGGCTGAGGATGAAGGAGGGTTCATTTGTGGCAAATCATCTGAATGATTTTAATACCCTAATCAGTAAACTGGTCTCGGTTAATGTGAAGATAGAGGATGAGAACAGAGCAATCTCCCTACTTTATTCCATCATGGACACCTGGGATCATTTGGTGATGACCATCAGCAATGCATCATCAGGAGCTCTAAAATTTGATGATGTCGTAGCCACTTTGTTGGCAAAAGAGTTGAGGCGGAAAACGTCACTGGAACCCTCAACCAATGAAGCCCTAGCTAATGTCCAGATCTAAGTCAAGAGGACACAAGCTGAAAGGAAAGTGCTAGCATTGTGGGAAGCCAAGGCACCCGAAAAAGAATTGTTAGCATCTAAAAAAGGAAATAGTGAAAAGTATAATCAACAATGAATTGAGGCCAGTACAGTGGATTCAGTAGAGACGGCAACATGTGAGGCCTTCTATTTCAATTACAGCAGATTTGTTTTATATACTTGGGTTTTGGACTCAGGTGCTTCTTTCCACATGTCTCCACATAGAGACTAGTTTGTCAAATATCAGCCTTATAATGATGAGATGGTCTACTTGGGTGATGATCATCCTTTAGAAATTGTGGTAAGAGGGGACATTAGGATCAGGTTGGATGATGGCAAAGAAAGGATGTTGTGTGATGTACGACATGTGCCTGATTTATGAAAGAATTTGCTCTCAATCAAGATGATGGATAAGCTTGGGTATTTTACTACTCTTGGTAAGAATTATTGCAAAATTCCCAGAGGAGCCCTAGTGCTAGCAAAAGGAGAATCTTATAGGACCCTATATCGTTTGTGCGGTGATACGGTGACAAACCATGCAGCAGCAGCAACAGCAACTTCAGGAAATGCTCAGGATGAAGTAATGCTATGGCATCAATGCCTAGGGCATATGAGTGAAAAAGGATTGATAATTCTGCATGACCAAGGTATGCTTTCTGGGATAAAGTCTTATAATTTGGACTTGTGTGAGCACTGTAATTTGGGTAAACAAAAGAGGGTTCGGTTTACAGCAAGCCCTGGTAAGAGTTCTGATTTTCTGCAACTTATAAATTCTAATATATTTGGACCAGTCCCCACTCAGTCCTTAAAAGGTACTAGGTATTTTCTGACATTTATAGATGATTATTCTAGACGAGTGTGGGTCTATTTTCTGAAAAAAGAAGTTGGAAACTTTGGAAAAATTTAAGGAATTCAAGGCACGAGTAGAGAAAAGTTTGGGCGAGCCTAATTTATATGAAAATTGCTCCAAGGAGTTTGATGAATTTTGTATGCAGCAAGGAATTAAGCACCAAAAGACTGTGCCATATACTTCACACCAAAATGGTGTGGCTGAGTGGATGAATCGCACAATCGTAGAACGTGCAAGAAGCATGCACAGCAAATCTAGGTTGGATAAAAAGTTTTGGGCAGAGGCTGTTAATACAACTGCTTATCTTATTAACAGGTCTACCAGCTGCGTTAGATGGAAAGACTCCAAAGGAAGTTTGATTACTCTCATTTACATAGCTTTGGTTGTGATGCATTTGCCCATGTGCCTAAATAAAACAGGTCCAAACTTGACCCAAAATCAAAGAAATGTGTTTTTCTCGGCTATGGAGATACAATGAAGGGTAGACTATGGGATCTTACTGCCCACAAGGTAATTTTTAGTCGGGATGTTGTTTTTAATGAAAAATTCATGCAAAAAAAGCAGATACAGCAAACACCTAAGGTTGTACTTGTTGAAGTAGATATGAACAAAGATAAAAATGAAAATAAGGTTGCAGTCACAACATCAAGAGCCCCAACCAACAGAATGTTGAGTTAGAAGATCTACACGGCCACAAAAGCGTCCGGAGAGGTATTCTCCTGATTTCCAGTCCTCTTTTGCTTTGTTAACTGATGATGGTGAGCCTAGCTCATTTCAGGAAGCTAGAAAATTTGAGAATGCAACAAAGTGGAGGAATGGTGGTCACCCAACAATCGCTCTAGCCAAATTGCCTCTTTGTTGGCCTAAGTCATTGCAATATATTCTGCTTCAGTGGTTGATTAAGCCACCACCGATTGCAACTTAGAAGTCCAGCTCACAGCTCCACCAACAAGAGTGAAAGTATATCTTGTAGTGGACTTTCGCCCATCTGTATCTCCACAACAATCAGAATCCACAAAAGCTTTAACTTGCAAATTTATCGATCCGAAGTAAATAGCAGCATCTGAAGTGCCTCTTAAATATTAGTAGGTAATTTTTAGCCAGGATGTTGTTTTTAATGAAAAATCCATACAAAGGAAGCAGATACAGCAAACACCTAAGGTTGTACTTGTTGAAGTAGATATGAACAAAGATAAAAGTGAAAATAAGGTTGCTGAAGCTGCTGATCAACAAGTTCAGCAGCTTGAACAGTAACAAGATCAAGAGCCCCAACCAACAGAATGTTGGATTAGAAGATCTACACGCCTACAAAAGCGTCCGGAGAGGTATTCTCCTGATTTTCAGTCCTCTTTTGCTTTGTTAACATATGATAGTGAGCCTAGCTCATTTCAGGAAGCTAGAGAATCTGAGAATGAAAAAAAGTGGAGGAATGGTGGTCACCCAACAATCGCTCTAGCCAAATTGCCTCTTTGTTGACCCGAGTCACAGCAATATATTCTGCTTCAGTGGTTGATTGAGCCACCACCGAATGCAACTTAGAAGTCCAGCTCACAGCTCCACCAACAAGAGTGAAAGTATATCCTGTAGTGGACTTTCGCCCATCTCTATCTCCACCATAATCAAAATCCACAAAACCTTTAACTTGCAAATTTGTCGATCCAAAGTAAATAGCAGCATCTGAAGTGCCTCTTAAATATCAGTAGGTAATTTTTAGCCAGGATGTTGTTTTTTATGAAAAATCCATGCAAAGGAAGCAGATACAGCAAACACACCTAAGGTTGTACTTGTTGAAGTAGATATGAACAAAAATAAAAGTGAAAATAAGGTTGTTGAAGCTTCTGATCAGCATGTTCAGCAGCTTTACAAATCACAAGATCAAGAGCCCCAACCAACAAAATATTGGGTTAGAAGATCTACACATCCACAAAAGCTTCCGGAGGGGTATTCTCCGGATTTTCACTCCTCTTTTGCTTTGTTAACTAATGATGGTGAGCCTAGGTCATTTCAGGAAGCTAGAGAATCTGAGAATGCAACAAAGTGGATGAATGGTGGTCACCCAACAATCGCTCTGTGAGAAGCGGAACAACAATTCAGTTATTTGATGAAGTATAAATAATACATTAGGGCCAGGATTAGTCCGGAGGTTGTGGAACCACCCGAGACCAATATAGGCGCAGTTGTAAAAAAATAACAACTAGCCTAAATTAATCAATTCTAACAATATAAGATCGTTAGGATTGAATTAACTAATGAAAGAAATATTGAAATATATTCTAACATCCCCCCATATTACAATATTTCAAGAAACATATAACTACTAGCTATACTATCATCCCCCCATTATTTTGAAATACATAGAGAGCTGCGAAACAATTCAAATTTAACACGTGCAAGTGCCTTAGTGAATATGTCTGCAACTTGAGCATTGGTGGAGATGTACTGAAGCTCGATTCGGTGCTTTGGTACTTCGTCTCGAATGAAGTGGCATTGTGTATCAATGTGCTTCATTTTCTCAAGATGCACTGGATTTTTAACAAGATTCAAAACACCCATGTTGTCGCAGAACAAGTGTATTGGAGATTTTGATGGAAGACCCATACTTGTCAGGATGCGACGCAACCATATCACTTCGCACACGGCTTCACGTGCAGGGCGATATTCCGCCTCTGTTGATGAGATAGCAACCACCTGTTGCTTCTTGTTGTGCCAAGAGACAGGACCAGATCCAAGATGAAACAAATATCCCGAAGTTGATTTACGATCATCATATGATCCGGCATAGTCGGAGTCCGTGTATCCCTGTAAGAAGAATTTGTTGTTCTTCTTGTATTCTAGGCCATATTCCATTATGCCACGGACATGGTGAAGAACTCGCTTTGCTTGCTTTCCGAGTGTGTAGTCTTAGGTTCCTGCATGAACCTCAAAAGATAGTTGACAGTAAATACGATATCTGATCAAGTGTTTGTCAGATATATGAGAATCCCAATCAGCTGAAGATAGAGAGTAGCATCTACCCGAGGTGATTTGTCATATCACGATAACTAAAGTCCTGTTTCCATTGGTGTTGCCATCGGCTTGCAGTCAGTCATGCGATATTTTTCTAGTAGTGTCTTGGCATATTTTTTCCGGGACACTTTGATGTAGTACACCTTCTGGTTCACTTCCAAACCAAGACAGTAATGGAGAAGTCCGAGATCTATCATTTCAAAAGATTTGCTCAAATCTTGTTTGACAGTAGAGATCATTGTTTCTGAACTCCCTGTTATGAGCAGATCATCAACATAGAGTAGAAGCAACACTATTTCAGAGCCTTGCTTCTTGAAATAGAGGTTTGCATCAGACGGACATCTCTTGAATCCATGCTGCAATAGGTGATTATCCATTTTTATATACCAAGCCCGAGGGGCCTGTTTCAAACCATATAAGGATTTTACAAATTTGCAAACTATCTGCTGTTGGCCTTCCACTTCAAATCCTTCTGGTTGAGTCATATAAACTTCCTCTTGGAGATCACCATTTAGAAAGGCACTCTTGACATCCATTTGGTGCACTTTCCACCCATACTATGCTGCCATAGCACAAATAACTCGAATGGTTGTCATCCGAGCAGTAGGTTCAAAATTTTCCTCATAGTCAATACCTTCTCTTTGAGCATAGCCCTTTGCAACAAGTTGGGCCTTATGCTTATCTATTGTTCCATCTGCCTTGTACTTGATTTTGTACACCCATTTGCAGCCTATGGGCTTCTTTCCGTATGGCAGATCCACAAGCTTCCAAGTTTTATTTTTCATCAGAGACTTGTACTCTGCATCCATAGCGGCCTTCCATTGAGGCTCACCAAGGGCATCTTGCACTGACGCAGGTTCAAGTTCGTCTATTGAGGACATAAACACCCTGTCATCATCAATATCCATATCTTCTGTATCTCTCACTAGATCTACAAAAAATTCCTCAAAAGATTGACACAAATCATCAACCCCAGTAATCTTTGCTGCAGCTTTATCATGTCGAGCCACGCTACGAGTACGAGGCCCATCCAATGTCAAATCTGGTGGAGTGGATAGCTTAGAGTCTCTAATTGTACTTGTATACCACTTTGGATTCTTCTTCTGTGGTGATGAAGAAGATGAAGAAGGACCTCCAACCTTGGATGAAGGAGACTTCTCAACCTTAGTTTCCACAAGGTCTAGGTATACATCTAATGTGTTTTTTGATGTGAAAGCCTCATCAAAAACTACATCTCTATTGATGTGAATCTTCTTGGTTAAGGGATCAATCAATCGATAACCCTTAGAGTGCTCATCATACCCAAGAAGAATGCACTTCAATGTTTTCTCATCTAGCTTCTTTCTCTCTTTTTTCGGTATGTGCATGAATGCCTTACAACCAAAAATGCGTAGATGAGAGATGGAGGGTTTTCTGCCACTCCATGCTTCATGTGGAGTCATTCCTTGTAGGGCCTTAGTGGGTGCCCTATTCAACAGATATACTGTTGTGGTGACAACTTCTGGCCAATATTGTTGCCCAATTCTAGCTCCTGTGAGCATGCAACGAACCATTTCCATGATGGAACGGTTCCTCCTTTCAGCAACTCCATTTTGCTGAGGAGTATAAGCAGTAGTCAACTGTCGTGTGATCCCATTTTCAGTCAAGAATGCAGAAAATTATTTAGAGGTGAACTCCCCCCCTCGATCTGAGCGGAGGGTCTTTATAGAAGTCCCTGACTCCTTTTCAACAGATTTCTTGAATTGCTGAAAGAAGCCAAATGCTTCAGATTTCAGTTGAAGAAAGAATACCCACATCTTTCGTGAGTAATCATCCACGAATAACTGAAAATACCTTTTACCCCCACAACTGTTGGGTGTCAAAGGACCGCACAGATCGGTGTGAACCAACTCCAGAGGTTTCTTTTCTCTTGTAGAGCTCCTTTCGAACGGTACTCTATGCTGCTTTCCTGCCAAGCAGTCAGAGCAAACTGGCAATGTGGTAGAAAGGGAAGGAAGACCCTTTACCATCTCATACTTACTTGACTCAAGTAAGTAATTGTTGGTTACGAATCTGCCATTAGGAAAGGATTTAGTGAAATGCGCCCCAGATTCGCCCACCAGATTGAAAGGCCGGAAGGAAGGGATGCCTTCCGTGCCAATCTCCGGAGAAGGCCGGCTTCCTATGGGTTTTCTCAAATGTTTTAAGCTAAGAGTGCAGGAAAGAAATTAAAATGCGGAAAGAGATGCAAATATGATTTGAGTTGGGTGGGGAGGATAAGCAGCACGGCAACGATCAATCACCACTACTAACAGCAATTAAATACAGAATACACTACAGAAACTACAACTGTCATACATCCTATGTATCCTCTATCTATGCATTCCAGGAATACTTAATCATCAAATACCGGTATCCAGATATCAGAATAACAGTAAGCAATAAAATAAGCAACATGAGGCAGAAATGCTAAGTAAAGGCAGCATAAAGAATGATAACAGCAAATAGAGTCTGTTGGCATTTTTGCCACATTGATTCTCATTGATTAATGCATTAGTGTATTGTTGGAAATCTGACCTTTGATATCAGCTTTGATGCAGCTTGGGCAAAAAAAGGAGAAAAATTGAGCAAAAAATGGTTAAGTCAAAAAACTGCAGCGATGCGCTGACATGTTGCAGAATCGCGGTCAACGCAGTCAACGCAGGCAGGTTGGGCGGAACCGTCGCGATATCGCGACGTGTTCCAAAATCGCGGGTCGGTCGGCTTCAAAGGCACAAAGTTGAAAACTTGCAGCGCGTCGCTGACATGTCAGCGAATCGCGACGGAAAATGGCGATTGGTACGGAGAGAAGAGGCAGTAGCGATATCGCTACATGTCTTAAAATCGCGGTCGCTACGGTCTAAAGGGCAGTAACATAAAAGTTGTAGCGATTCGCTGCAAATTTTGATGATAAGACCAAGCAAGACAATATGCAGCAAAATTGCGACAAGGAAAAGTCGAAGGCATGCGAAAAGCAAAAGGCGTCGCATTTTCGCGACCCATCCATAAGGCCGTACAAGGTGCCAGAAACATGTAGCGAAATCGCTACATGTTCCGTTTTCGCGAGGCGGAGCGCAGGGAAGAGCCAACGACAGAAACATGTAGCGAAATCGCTACATGTTCCGTTTTTGCGGAACAAGCTTGCGATGGAGAAGAGGAAGCCGAAGACGTAGCGATATCGCTACAGGTCCCATTTCGCGGGTTAAAAGCGGCCAGGGTGTACGGCGTAAAAGACGTCGCGATTTCGCGACCCGTCGCGTTTTCGCGACCTGCAACTGTTTTCCCGCCAAGTGCAGTATGAACGGCCGAGGAGATATTTTTGGTTTCCGATGATTTAATGCTGCCCCGAATTAAATGATTCGCGGATTTCCAAGGCAGTCAAGGTCGAAGAAGCGCCCAGGCCTCCAAAATTGAAGGATTTATTGATTCAAAGCTGCTGTTCGTGGATTAATTCAACGGTTTTCATGCACATGTTCGAAGAATCGAATTTAATGAAGGACCGCGAACGTTTCATTGCATTTAAATTTTTGTTTCTTCGAGACTGCAATTAAGGGGATCATGTTCCTCGTTTCCTTCGCATAATTGTAGATCTCAAGAAGGTCGGTTTAAAATATTTAATGCTGCAAAGAGGACGGACCTCTATAAAAACCAATGTAATTCTCATTTCGAAAGGTTGGAAGTTTTGCTAAAAACTGGAAGTGCATTTGCGAGAATAAAGTATTGGCTTCAGATTTTTCAAGCAGTTGTTTGGGTGATTGTCTTTTCTGTTCCTTTTGCATTTCTAATCGAATTTATATTCCTTAAGTGCTGTTACATTCAAATTCTGCATATTGGATTTGAATCCTGCTTGTAAGGATATGATTCCTGGAGTGTAATCTTGGAGAGATTTTCTGCATACAGTTGTGTGAGAGTTGAGTCATTATCTTCTGTTGCTTGCTGTTGCTGCACTTTTAAGTTTTCTGTTGTTGTTCTTCCGATCCCATAACTCCGGCCTGCGGCCATATTTCCATTTCTTTCTGCAACTTTTAATTTCTTTCCAGCAACCCTTATCTTCAAACAGAAATTTAGATTAGTAAAGGGAACCAGCCCACTCTGGAGATTGGTCTGGGAGCCATTTCTTGCTTCCAGCCTTTCAATGTTGGCCGGGTCTAGGGTGCATTTGTAAAATCCTTTCCTGTGGCAGATTTTGGACCAACAGTTTTTGGCACGCCCGGTGGGACAGACTGTTTCTGTCTCCAAGAATTCATAATCGGTGGGATACGCATAATTTTTCAAAGTGATAACCCCACCGGTGCCAACAGTTTTGGCATGCCCGGTTGGGACAGACTTCTTCTGTCTCACAAAAATCCATATTTGTTTTACCACCCGGAGGTCTAAAGATTTGATGAGCTGTCTTGGCCTCACAGCGGAGATTTGTAAGTTCATCTGGCAACTTTGCTGAGTTGAAGATCTGAATTTCTTGATCGTGGACGCCTTTTTTTTTTTTTTTTTTTTTTTTTTAAGTTCAAAGAATGTTCATCTGGTGACTCTGACTTAATGGCGATAGCCGTGATCCCACAGACCACTGCTACAAAGGTGAGGGTTTTTTCTAGATGGGATGATCCTGGCCCTCTGAATCTCCAAGTTTGGCATGAAATTCCCGAAGGTGCTCTGAAGAACCTGGCAAAATATGATGGTACCGAAGGCATGGCTCTGGCACATGTTGATGACATTGCTACTCTGTCCATGATCCATGTCATAGAACACGAAGATGTCATGATCCGACTTCTGGTTCAGTCTTTGGAAGGAAGAGCATTGCAGTGGTACAGAGTGCTCAAGCGTCAAAGCATCAGCTCATGGGATGATCTAGCGGGAGCACTGATCAAAAGATTTGACGAAGATCCTTTCTACAGTTCTTTGGATCTCTACCAATTGTTCATGTACATCAAGAGAGCACCTCAAGAAAGCATCACGGACTTCAATGTCCGATTCTTGATAAGTTGGAAGAGAATTCCAGACAAGATCCGTCCATCACCCACCCAAGCCCACCTCTTTTATGTTCGAGCTTTTAATTCGACATAGGTCTCTTTTCTTTGCCGATCGGGTGAACAACGGTTCCCACAAATCTTTGAGGAAGCAAGTGCGAGCGGAACAGCTGTTGCTCTTATTGAGAAAGTTACCGTGGGAAGAAACTCCATTACCTTCTCCGGTGGTTGCTGCTCCTGTTTACCCTGCACAGTATTTTTCATGCCAGATCCCTTATACTAAGCGAAACCTGAGATGCAGTCATGTGGAGTTCAAGGGACAGATCTCGTCCAAAGTCAAGGATTGGAACATGCAAGCACTTTTCCAGCAATGAACAATATGGTTGCTTGCAGTTTTCATCAAGAGATGGGCCAAGTAGAAGAACAAGTTCAAATTCCAGAACCTGAGGAGATCCCAGAATTAGATTTCTCACTTGAAGAGCCCTGTGATCACATCAAGGAGTTAGAGGAGCCTGTACTCAACCCACAGCCAGTAAAGTCTGCAAAGTGGTGGTGTTGGTTCCAGCCACTACATCCGGTACCTGAAGAAGTCCTCCATATGGGTACTAGTAAGAAGGATAATCTGTCGCATTGCATCCTATTCGCACCATGGAGAACTTCAGGAAGGAGCCAGCCCAATTTCAAGGACCGACTTAAGTATGATCAGATCTGGTCGGGACATTGCAGATTTACCGGATAACATTCTGAGATTGGGTGTCTGGTGGCGACATGCCAATCATGTCGTGAACTATTGTATATAGTATTTTGAAAAAACAATAAAAAAATAAATAAAAATAAAAAAAAGAAAAAAAAAAAAAAAGAGGTATGGTTAGTACTGTTCATCTCAGCTCTTTTGTTGTCTGCGAGCTGTAGGTGCTTGTTTTTTTTCTTTCTTTTGTCTCTTCCTTTCCCGGCAGTTGGTGGCTCTCAGAAAATTCTTCTTTTCCCTTCCCCGTTTCCTCTCTTTCCTTTCTTCATCTTCTTTCTTCTTTTTCCTCTGCATTAAAACAAAATAAGCCACAACTGTTGTTTCTTTTCCCTTTTTCTGTTTTTCCCCGTCCCTTCTTATCCCTTTCCTCTAAGTTCAGTCTTTTATGCATTTATTTCGCAGTCTAGTTCATTTCATTTCACAGCCTTCATACTTTTATTCCCACTCCATAACTTCGTTCATTTTCATTTCATCATTCCATTGCAGTCACCGCTTGCGCAATCGCAAGAGCTCACTCCATCATCGCGTTCCATTAGTCATTTCATAACCGCTTCTATGCAGGTTCTTCCGGTTCTAGTTTTCAGCAGCAGAAGAAGTTTTGCAGCAGTCCCCTGACATGTACCACCGCAGCTAGTTTACAGTTCCAATATGACTCTGTGCCCAATGGACTAAGGCCTGGATTCTTGCATACAGCGAGCTGTATACCCCGCGAGCCGCCAAGAATGTTGGCATTTTTGCCACATTGATTCTCATTGATTAATGCATTAGTGTATTGTTGGAAATCTGACCTTTGATATCAGCTTTGATGCAGCTTGGGCGAAAAAAGGAGAAAAATTGAGCAAAAAATGGTTAAGTCAAAAAACTGCAGCGATGCGTCGACATGTTGCAGAATCGCGGTCAACGCGATCAACGCGAGGCAGGTTGGGCGGAACCGTCGCGATATCGCGACATGTTCCGGAATCGCGGGTCGGTCGGCTTCAAAGGCACAAAGTTGAAAACTTGCAGCGCGTCGCTGACATGTCAGCGAATCGCGACGGAAAATGGCGATTGGTACGGAGAGAAGAGGCAGTAGCGATATCGCTACATGTCTTAAAATCGCGGTCGCTACGGTCTAAAGGGCAGTAACATAAAAGTTGTAGCGATTCGTTGCAAATTTTGATGATAAGACCAAGCAAGACAATATGCAGCAAAATTGCGACAAGGAAAAGTCGAAGGCATGCGAAAAGCAAAAGGCGTCGCATTTTCGCGACCCATCCATAAGGTCGTACAAGGTGACAGAAACATGTAGCGAAATCGCTACATGTTCCGTTTTCGCGGGGCAGAGCGCAGGGAAGAGCCAACGACAGAAACATGTAGCGAAATCGCTACATGTTCCGTTTTCGCGGAACAAGCTAGCGATGGAGGAAAGGAAGCCGAAGACGTAGCGATATCGCTACAGGTCCCATTTTCGCGGGTTAAAAGCGGCCAGGGTGTACGGCGTAAAAGACGTCGCGATTTCGCGACCCGTCGCGTTTTCGCGACCTGCAACTGTTTTCCCGCCAAGTGCAGTATGAACGGCCGAGGAGATATTTTTGGTTTCCGATGATTTAATGCTGCCCCGAATTAAATGATTCGCGGATTTCCAAGGCAGTCAAGGTCGAAGAAGCGCCCAGGCCACCAAAATTGAAGGATTTATTGGTTCAAAGCTGCTGTTCGTGGATTAATTCAACGGTTTTCATGCACATGTTCGAAGAATCGAATTTAATGAAGGACCGCGAACGTTTCATTGCATTTAAATTTTTGTTTCTTCGAGACTGCAATTAAGGGGATCATGTTCCTCGTTTCCTTCGCATAATTGTAGATCTCAAGAAGGTCGGTTTAAAATATTTTAAGCTGCAAAGAGGACGGACCTCTATAAAATCCAATGTAATTCTCATTTCGAAAGGTTGGAAGTTTTGCTAAAAACTGGAAGTGCATTTGCGAGAATAAAGTATTGGCTTCGGATTTTTCAAGCAGTTGTTTGGGTGATTGTCTTTTCTGTTCCTTTTGCATTTCTAATCGAATTTATATTCCTTAAGTGTTGTTACATTCAAATTTTGCATATTGGATTTGAATCCTGCTTGTAAGGATATGATTCCTGGAGTGTAATCTTGGAGAGATTTTCTGCATACAATTGTGTGAGAGTTGAGTCATTATCTTCTGTTGCTTGTTGTTGCTGCACTTTAAGTTTTCTGCTTGTTGTTCTTCCGATCCCATAACTCCGGCCTGCGGCCATATTTCCATTTCTTTCTGCAACTTTTAATTTCTTTCCAAGCAACCCTTATCTTCAAACAGAAATTTAGATTAGTAAAGGGAACCAGCCCACTCTAGAGATTGGTCTGGGAGCCATTTCTTGCTTCCAGCCTTTCAATGTTGGCCAGGTCTAGGGTGCATTTGTAAAATCCTTTCCTGTGGCAGATTTTGGACCAACAAGAGCCAAGTGTGTTTTGCATTCAGAAGCAAACGTATAGCTACAATGGTTCCCTAGCAGGATATCCCCCTTCCACCCTTTACAATGATGTGGTGCGGCTATTTATAGCGCAATTCCCCCCCGATTACAATCCTGGGCACAAAATCCCAGACCCGACAATAGCTGACAAAAGCGACAAAAGAGCTGCTGATGTTGACTCCTGCAGACAAGGACTGTACTGGCAGCAAGGTCCACCTGAAAACTTGGCAGCTACGTGGCAGTGCGGTTGATGAAACTTTGAGTCAACATGAATGCGGGTAGCTGCGGTAGATGGAACTTTGCGTCGGCTTAATAGATAATTTGGCCCATGCTTGTCCTTTTTCCCATCACATCTCGGCTCGGATCCCGAGGCTGGACACTTGTCAAATTCTGATGAGGGACGCCTCTGCCTTGAAAGGCAGTTTCTCTTTTGTGTCCTACTTCGCCTGGGATCAGAGCGCAATTGGATAGCGCAAGTGGGGAACAACGCAGTTGGGGAGGCCTCCGTGCCTTAGACTATTTTTGGGCTGCTTGAAAGATTCTGCCCAAGTGCGCACAAGCTAGAGGGCGCAGCCCGACTTCGCTGCGAAGTCGGGTTGCGCACTTCAGCACTTAGTCGTTCTGGCCGTTGTTCAGACTGCGCACAGGAATCAGGGCGCAGCCCGACTTCGCTGCGAAGTCGGGTTGCGCTCTGGCACTTAGCTGATTTTCTGGATACACTGCTTCCCAAGTGCGCACAGGAGGAAGAGCGCACCTTGACTTCGCAGCGAAGTCGGGTTGGGCCCGCTCGAGTCGGGTCGCCTCAACTTAGCCAAATTTTGCTTCTTTTCGGTCATCTTCCGCACTTCGCATTCCCGAGTGCGCTCGAGCTTAAGGCGCACCCCGACTTCGCTGCGAAGTCGGGTTGCGCTCTTAGACTTAGAAATTTTCAGGGGATGTTTGCTCTATTTTAGGAATCTGACCGAAGAAAGTACAAAGGGGAAAAAGAGGGGAAATGAAGCTGCTAGAAGGGGAGAAAGGGGACAGTGGAGAAAGGGAAAGGAGGAGGAGGGAAGGGAGAGCAGCATACTTACAAAATTTGAAAACATGGCACCCCGTGCAAAATGTGGCAACATTCCTGGCGGCTCGCGGGGTGTCGAGCTCGCCTCGACGCAAAGAACCAGGCCTTCATCCTTTGGGCGCAGAGGAACTCCCTTCCCCTGCACTTCGCTGCTCTGACGGCTTCTTCTTGGGCAACTGCTCCTCTTCGGATTCACTTTCGGCAGTTGCCTCTTCTGTTTCTCCTCCTCTTTCTGAGTCTGAATGGTCACCACTGTCACCTTCCTGCTCGGCCGGCTGCTCCCGCTCACGGACATGATTGTATGCGGCCCTGGCCTGGTCCCAGGCTGCTGCCTGAAATGGCCCTAAGTCGCTGACATCTCTCAGCGCTGCTCTGAATGCCGCAACCGCATGCACGTCGATGGTGTTGTATCTCTCTCCCAACTCCTGAAGGGAGGTGTTGATTTTACAATATCTCGACACCATCTGGGTGACCTGAGCTTCCTGGACTGGCTCGGCCCAGCTGTCAATTTCTGACGTGTCTGCCTCAAAAGACAGCCAATTCAGCTTCACTTGCTCAAGGGGCAGAAACTCCCCATCCTTGACGAAGCTCGGGCAACCGAGCTCAGAAAGAGCGTTGAAGGGGGCCAGGCAAATGTTCATTTCGTGGTTCAATGCATCCAGCATTTTCCTGGCGGCCCTTGTTTTTTCTGTTTTTTCAAAATAATTGTGCAAGGTTACCCTTGCATCTGCCCACTCTAAGGCAATTCGGGACATTGGGGGAAATCGGAGGCCTTTGCGCGCTAACTCCTCAAGTTTCATTGCCAAGTCCAGCCACTGCTTCGCTTGGTGTTCGGCCTCCTCTACCACAGGCTTTCCCTGGGCAGATACTTCTTGGATCCTGGACGCGAAATCCAGGATGGATATGGATCGACGACGTTAGCTCTGCAACCTTGCAGCAAACCAGCCCGCATCTCCTTAACCTTATTCTTCGAAAAGGCCGCCGTCTGGGATGTTTTCTCCTCGAGCTGAGATTGAGCCTGCCTTAATGAATCCTGCAGCTGGGAGACCTGCTCCAACGCTGCCTTCTTCTCCTCTGACAGCTGTTCGGCCGTCTTTCTTTGTGCTGCAGCCTCCTGCTGAGAGGCGGCGAGCTGTTCTTTCAGTTCATTGATTTCTTGCTGGGCGGACTCCAATTGTGCGCGGTGGCCCTAGCCAAATCTTCCTCCAGCCGCCTTGAGTCATTTTGCAGCCGAAACAGCGTCTCCTGATTTTCGAGTCGCTTGACAAGGAGATTATGAGTTCTGCGACGAATACCGTTGATTTCGTATTCCTCGTTTATATCGTCAAAGCTCTTCTCCTTGACTTGGTGTTCATAGTCCGCCTCGGTCATTTCCCGGAGAGGCTTCTTCACTTTCG
Organism: Wollemia nobilis; assembly: GCA_028583015.1. Taxonomy (NCBI): domain Eukaryota; kingdom Viridiplantae; phylum Streptophyta; class Pinopsida; order Araucariales; family Araucariaceae; genus Wollemia; species Wollemia nobilis. Next base: position 6,726,053 of record JAQPPZ010016467.1, on the reverse strand, counting down.
GGATCAACTTCTCAGTTCGCAGCACTCTCCTGTCCAAGTCGAACTTGGTGCGCTTCACCGGGGCAGCTATCTCCTCGGCTCTTCTCCGTTTGACGCCCTGGAGGAAAGAGGCGGAACACCCTACGGCCTTTGCTGCCAGAGGCTGATCATCTGTAATCTGCAGCTGTTCTCCCATGAAGTCAAGGTCCGCCAGCATCGGACACGCCGAGGCTAAATCTTGCTGCGGCATTCTTCCTGCAAACAGCGAAGTAGGGGATATTCCAGAAGGCGTGGTCGCTTTTAAGGGCGACCGGGTCCTAGGGGAAGCGAGCGGCTGAGTGGAAGGTGTAGGCGGGGTTTTGAACAAGGGAGGTGAGCGGCGCGGCGATGTAGGCACGGCTTCGGCACTGGCCGCGGGCGAGGGGTCTAGGGTTTGACTGAGGGTTTGGAAAGCATTTGGGTCTTGGGCGAACTGATCGAAGGAATGGGGACTGTGGGAGGGTTGGGTGGTTTGAGACAAAGAGGATGCAACTATGGCTTGCCCTGATACAGTGGGGGACGGTGTTACGGCAGGGCCGACTGGGATTTGGGGGAGCGGGGAAGAGGACGTACCTGCGGGCTCCGCCTGAGCCGCTGATTGAAGGACGCCTGCAGCCCAAGCTTCTGCTTCTACCCCAGGGCTGTCTAATGAAATAATTTCCGGCGCGGCTGTCCCCGTCCGTGTTGCGGCCGTTTGCTGTGCAGACTCCTTAGGCCGCTTGGCCTTTTCGCTCCTCTTCCTCTTCTTTTCTTCTGGAGCTGCAGCTGGTTCAAAGGAGGGAGAGGAGGTTGGGGCGGCAGGCAGCGATGTCCCCACGGTAAACTTGTACCTGGGTTTTGACGGGAGGATGCTTGCTGCGGCCGTCCCACTCGCTGACAGTTCTGGCGCCTTTTCCTTTTGGGGGGCCACCTCAGGAGTTGACTTTTCTGGCTCTTGTACCCTTTGAGGTAACGCTTTAGGAGCTGGAGGCAACATTGGGCCCACTTGGCTGCTTGTTGGTGTCGCGCTGGAAGTCCCTGAAGTGGGCAATTGCTGGGACGGGGGCCTCCTTTTATACCTTTTTCTGGCGCCTGGGGGAACGCAATCTCGGAATGCGAGCGGCTGCCATTTGTCAGCGTATTGATCATATAAGGCCGAAAATTCATCATCAACGGCCAACGTCTTCCGGTTAGACTTATCGTGTTGCGTGCGGCACCTCATCTTCCAGCATTCAATGATTTTGTCTTTTTGCCAGTTGAGGGGCGCCACCTTGGAGAGGAATTTCTTGAAGCCCGCTGAGTCTAACCGGTGGTCCGGGTTGCGCTCCGGATCAAACGCCACTTCTTCGCAGTAAAAATCATGCCATGGCGGCCATGATTGCATCCGCTCAATGTGCCATTCCAGGTCTGCGCCTGTTCTGTTGCACCTTTCTTGCATGATCTCCGCTCGGGGGCAGATATGCACAAACTTTCCCCTGACCCCAATCGGGTCATACTTCCAGCGCTGAGGTAGCTGTATCAGGCCCATGACGATGAGCTCTTGTTCGAGGTAGACATGCTGTCCAATCTCGCGCACTTGGATGTTCGCCCAGGTAATGGGATACTGGAAAATATGACCTCTCTTCTTTCCCTGGCCGAATTCCTCCTCGACATAGTCCATCTGGCGTGATATCTCCATACCGAACTGATGGTCAGTGCAGAAATAGGGCAGCAGGAACGGCTTCCCCTTGAATCCGTAGATTCTGACTACAATGCCCTGCGTCAACCGGAAGGTATCCCCGCACTTGTACTTCCTCAGATAGTTCGTCATGGCCTCTGGCGGGCGGGATGCCTCGCCGTTGAACAGCGCCAGGGTCATACCTAGAAATTTGAAGTTGAACTCATAGTATGACCCTCTCCTGTACAGGGCTTCAGTCCATTCGTACACAAGCAGCGGCTCTCCTTTTTCATTCACCTTCTTCAGGTCAGGCACTTTAATCCGGTAGTGCGTGTGGTACAGGCACAACCATGTGAGGAACGAGCAGAGCCGGAATTCTGTTGTCTGCTTCTGCTGCAACCTGACCAGGTTCGAATGTATGGCGTACGCCACCCAATCTGCCCAGTCAAAGAAAATAGGGCGCCTTCCGCTCCTTTGCGCCGTGGAGTCATAAAACTCCCCATGCAAGATGCATTCTGCTAGCGCCAGCTGGTACGGGCGTACCACTCTGTCGGAATCGCAGCCGAGTACCCATGCCAGGATGATATATATGTACTTGTTTTCGAACCTGTCCAGGGGTATAGGGCCTGTCGGCCACTGTCCGGCTGGCAGCGGAGTTTTCAGCTCTGAGTCGAGGAACTCTCTCATCCTCTTGGTCTGGGCGAATCTGCCCGTCTGTTCGTCCAGGTTAATTCTCCTGACAATTGCGTTGGGGTCGTACTGGAGCCCCGGGGCGAAAGCTGGCTGGACGCTCTCCCTGAAGAGGGTGAACAACACCCTTCCTTTGTTGTCGCAGACTTGCCGGGCAGCTGGTTTGTAGTATGCCACAATGGATTCAACCAGCTCCGGGCATTGGTGGACAGGAGGGCACAAGAACCAGTACAGGTTCGATTTGTATGCAGCCCCGACATGGTGCGAGGGTGAAACTTTGTCAGCCCACTTCGCAATATTCGGCCGCAACTTGGTGAGGCTGATAGAGTACTCGCCGTCTCTATACCCGGCCAGGCGATTGATGGGCGGCGGTGGAGCTTGCCCTTGGCTTCTCTTCGACCTGGTTCTCCTTGTTTGCTCACGCGGCGCTTCGCTCTCATGAGCGCTGGATTCTGTCTGTTCTTCAGCTTCGCGTTCTGCGTCGCTGGACTGTGCCGGCATTGGCGCTTTCCCCTTGTCCATTCTCTCTTTTCTGCTCGAAGTGGCAGAGACGGGGATTCTGGCTACTGATTCTTCAGTTCTGCGCCTTGCAGCTCAGAGTCAGCTTGACAATTTGGATGTTCTGAGTATGCCAGGGCCCCTTTTCTAGGCAAGGAATACAGCATTAATGGCGCAAGGGAGGGGGTTAAGGTGATTTACCCGAAGTAGTTGGAAGCGTTATAATTTTTTGGCGGCCGTGCGTGGGTTTTTCTTTGGAAAGCGTACCCTGGTTGCGGTTGGTCCTAATGCGCCTGCTTTTTTAATGACATTCGCTTTGAAAGACGCGCAATCATTATTTTTTAAAATTTTCGGACCTCGTGCTTCCAATGACGTCACAGCCGCCGCCTGGGCACACACTTCGAGGGAGAAATTTTGGCCCAGGGTTTTAAGGAGGGACGCAACCCAACTTCGCACTATGCCACACTGTGCTGTCTGGGCCCACACTTAGAAATATTTCATCATTGTCCCTCGTTTCCCGCGACAGGTCATCCAAGGTGCGCCCGAAATTGAGGGCGCACTCGGACTTCGCCCAGAAAACGTGCGCACTCCGACTTCGCCCAGACTTGATTGCGCAGTCAGACTTCGCTCAGAAAAGTTGCGCAGTCTGACTTCGACACTTAGCCGATTTTTGCTCTGTGCTCCTGCGCTCCCAAGACGGTGCGCAGTCCGACTTCGCTGCGAAGTCGGGTTGCGCACCCAACACTTAGTCAAATTTTTGGCTTTTTTGTCAGCTGCCTTCTCTCAAACTCCCGATGTCGCACTATTCAAGGAGCGATGCCCGACTTCGCTGCGAAGTCGGGGTTTGCTCTAGGCTTCACTTAGGCTCTTGAAAACTAAAAGCTGAATGCTGAAATAAATATATACATTCTGATAAAAATGCAGAAAAGAAATATGTACAAGGAAGGACCCCTTGGGTGCCTTCAGTGGTGGTAAATCTTCAGGTGGAACCCGTTGACAGGAATGGGGAGAAGCTGTCCCTCCATGTCCCGGAGCACGAATGCATTAAATTGGTTCACCCGAGCAATCTGATAGGGACCTTCCCAGAGGGCATCAAATTTACCATGGTTGCCCGGCTTTGCTTTCAGTGAGTCCCACTTCAACACTAGGTCCCCGATTTTGAAAACTCGGGCGGTGGTGCCTTTCGCAAACCAGCCTTGGGTCGCTTCAACATGTTTAGTAAAGGCCCGGTATGCCTTTTCTCTTTCTTCTTCTAACCGCAATAGTTGGCAAAGTCTGGCGTCCACTGGATCCCCGTTGCCTTTTTCTTCATCTAGCATCCGAGTGCGGGTATCTCTATGTGGGTAGGCGAAGCGCCTCCTTGCCGTACACGAGCGCGTAGGGGGATGTCTTGATAGACTTCTTGAATGATATGCGATCCGCCCACAGCGCCCGATTCAGGAGTAGGTGCCATGTCCTCTTGTTTCTCTCTACTGTCCTTTTGACAATCTTCAGTAGATTCTTGTTGGTGGACTCGGCCAGGCCATTCCCCTGCGGGTAGTAGTTCGAAGACATCTTGTGATAGATGCCATATTTGCTGGTGTACTCCGTGAGTACAGCGCCTGCGAACCCCGGACCATTGTCTGTCACTATTGACTCCGGGACCCCGAAACGGGTGATGAGGCTCTCGAGGAACCCAATGACCGTTTCTTGGTCCGCATGCTTAGTGGGGATCGCCTCTGCCCACCGGGTGAAGTAATCGGTGGCGGTAAGGATAAACTTGTGCCCTGCTGCAGAGTTAGGCGTGATGACCCCGATGAAGTCTAGACCCCATTGCTGAAACGGAGTCTCAGCTTGAATTGGCTGGAGGGGCAAGGGTGCTTTTCTATTCCTGCCAGCGAACCTCTGGCATTTATCACATTTGACACAGACCGCATGTGCGTCTGTGAAGAGAGTGGGCCAATAGTACCCAGCTCTGATGATTTTTAAGGCCGTAGGCCTTCCAGAATGATGTCCCCCAGGCATCCCGGAGTGGAATTCTCCGAGGACCCTGGGTTTGTCTGTCTCTCTGACGCATCGCAACAGGATGCCGTCAATGTTTTTAAAATAAAGCCCCTCGGGGCGGAGTACGTATCTCAAGGCGTTTAGCCTAAACCTCCTTCTTTGTGAGGCATTGAGGTGATCTGGGCATCTCCCGGTGCTAAAATACTGCACCAGGTCATTTGTCCAATCACTTTCCTCTGATAAGGAGTTGGCTAGGTTGGTTTCTGCTATCGGATCTTCCCACTTGCAGGCAGAGATTTCAGCTGCAGCGCTTCGGGCCAGCTCTTGGCACAAGGCTCGGCCTCTGATCAGCTTTGTTGGCCGTACCTCGATGTCAAACTCTTGGATCTTGGCTATCCATCCTGCCCTCTTGTGACCAGGCTCCCCTTGTATGATGAAATTCCTGACGTCCGGATGTATCACGAAGACAGTTATCCGGCTCTGGGAGACAAAGTGCCTGAACTTCCTGAGGGATTTCATGACTGCGTGAACCTGCCGCTCAATAAAATTGTACTTCTCTTCATGCGGCTGAATCACCTGGCTTAAGAACGCTATGGGGCGTTCTTCGCCATCGTCTCCCTTTTGAGTCAGGACTGCGGCGTAACTCTCGGGTTCTCCCACCGCGTACAGGATGAAATCCTTGGAATAGTCGGGATTAATCAACACCGGAGCTTGCGCAATTCTAGCCTTGATCTCCTCGAAGGCCTGCCTTCTTTCATCAGTCCACAAGAATTCGGCATCCTTCTTTAACAGTTCGGCCATGGGCTTAATCACTTGTGCGAAGTCCGGTATGAACTTCCTTACGAAGTTGATCTGGCCGAAGAATGACTGTAACCCCTTCTTGTCGACTGGGATGGGCAAGCGGAGGAGGGCTTCTGCTCTGTCGGGATCCACTGCAAGGCCTTTCTCGGAGATGACATGTCCCAGCAGCTTACCTTCTTTTACCGCGAAGACTGACTTCTTCGGGTTGATGGAAATGCCGAATTCACGACATCTCTCAAATATCTGCCGCAGGTGGGAAGCATGGTCCTCTCTTCTGTGAGAAAATACAGTCATGTCATCCAAGTAGATGACAATGACCTTGTTGAGCAGCTCTCGGAAGGCCAAGTCCATGGCTCTCTGGAATGTAGCGCCGGCATTAGACAGGCCGAAGGGCATGCGCTGATATGCGAACGTTCCCCATTTGGTGGTGAACGTTGTCTTGTGCTGATCTTCGTCCTTTACCCATATCTGGTTGTATCCAGAGAATCCGTCCAAGAGAGAGAACCTCTGTGCTCCAGCAACTATGTGGAGGATCTGATCGATTTGGGGAAGCGGGTAATGGTCCTTTAGCGAGGCTTGATTAAGATTTCTGAAATCCACGCAGAGACGGATGTCTCCATTCTTCTTCCTCACAGGAACCAAATTCGCGACCCAAGATGAATGCTTGATGGGGTAGATGATTTTGGCTTCCAGCATCTTCAAGAGCTCAGCTTTCATCATGGCTTCAATCTTCGGGTTTACTGCCCTTTGCTTCTGCCGGAAAGGTTTTGCATTATCTTCCAGCTCTATGGTATGCTGGATCATCTGTCTATCATACCCCTTCAAGTCCTGGTAGCACCAGGCTACGATATCGGGGAACTCTCTGCATAATGATCTGATCTGCTCGAGTTCCTCTTCAGTGCAGTCCGTCCCGACCTTGATTGTTTTTCCAGGTTCCAGCTCCAGGTCTACGTACTGCTTGGGGTCTACTTTGATCCTGTGTGATATTGCTCTATCGTTCTGGTCAAAGAGACTCTCTAAGGTAATCAGTCCTTTTGGGACATGATTATTCTTCAACTGTATCAACCCCTCGTATTGCTCGTCATCAGGGTCTCTACCTTCGATTGTACATGCTTCGGTAATCAAAAAAGTGACGATATCCTCGTCACAATCAAACACCTGCCAGTGGGTGTCTTTATCGAGCACAGAAGGCTCGTAGATGGTACGAACCGGCTTCGGCTTCGGACGGATGTGTCATCGGCCGGAACGTCACTGGCTCCAACAGACGCCAGAATGTCAGCGTGCTTGTTCTTCTCACGTGATATGGCTTTGACATTCAACGAGTCGAATGACTCCATCAGGTCCCAGACACGATTACGATACGCCTTGAGATAATGCTTCTTGGAGGCGCACTTATTCGTAATCTGGTTGCACACCAGCTCTGAGTCGCCAAAGATCTGCAAATGTTTTATCCCCAGTCTCTCTGCTTTTCTCAAACCCAAGCACAGGGCTTCATACTCCGCCGCGTTGTTAGTACAGCTCCAAGCCAGCCTGTAGGTGTAGTCCTTCTGGATCCCGGACGGGGAAACCAAGAGTACCCCTGCACCGGCGCCATTTTTGCATCGGGCGCCATCAAAGAAGAGCTGCCATAGCTTTTCTGGTGCAGGTCCTACCTCTTTCCTTGCTGACTGGTCAAGTCTCTCAGGCTGAGTGACGGAGTAGCAGCCTTGCTCAGTCTCGATCATGGCGTTGAAGTCCAGCAAGGAGAACTCATCCTCCACTTGTAACAGCTCAAGGGCTTGTTCTGTCATGTCCACCACCACCAGTTCCTCAGTCGTCAGCTGAACCATGCGGTTCTGTGACTCTTCTCCGGGTATCTTCTCTACTAGAAATGTGGAAGGCTTTTCATTGTAGATCTTCAGTCTCCTTCCTTTGAAGGGCACTTCCATATGTGAGTAATCCAGAGACAGATACCCACCCAGCTTTGCAGTGAACTCCCTGGAGAGGCACATGCCGAAGTAGGGTTCCAAGTCGACCACCACGACTTCCTGTATGACCACTATGTCGAGAGCTTTGTGCAGCCGGATCGGGATATCCTTGATGACACCAACTGTCTTGACAGGGTGCCGTCTAGCTGCAACACACCTTGGCTGCTCCTTGTATATTCCATACCGATCTCGTCGCAGACGGCTCTCGGCATAACAGTCGTGGAGGCACCAGAATCCACCATGCAGTTGTGAACTATATAGCCTTCCATCCGTAATGACAGATAGAAAGGAGGTGGCCTGTTTTTTCCGGTGGCGGAGACTGTCAGGGGTTGAGCTAACACAACAGGCTGCGTAGGCTTCCCGTATTTTATGTTCTTCAAAGATTCCTGCAGCAGATCAACTTGCCCTGGGAGCAGAAGAGCCTCGTACATACTTATCTTTGCGGGAGTCCTCTTTAGCTCGTCAACTATGCTGTAGCTTGAAGTGTTGGCTCCCTCCGTTTCTTTCGCAAGCTCATACTTAGTCCGGTATTGCTGCGTGGCTTCGACTCTCTGTCTCTTCGTCAGCGACGGATATCTCAGCTTCTCCTGAGCTTGTTCTTTTGTTTCGGCCGGAGACTGAGCTGCGGGAGCTTTCACCGCGGGAGCTTTGGGCGCAGGAAACTTTTCTTTGGCTGCATGAGGCCACAGTGACTTGCCAGGTGGTAGCCCAGCAGGTTGCGCCTTTTCTCTTCTGGCGTATACCTTTAATGGCTTTGCTTGGGCCGCGGCAGCTTCAACGGGCTTTCTGCCTTCCTTGGGCAGGAGCAACGCAGGATCTTCTTCTGGGACGGCAAAGTTGCCTTCATCGCCCAGGATCATGTATAATTCATCCTCTATGGCGCTGCCTGCCAGGGTCTGGAGGTAATGTTGATGCAGCGTGCACCCTTCTTCTGAGTGTGGATCGTTGCACGTGGAGCACCAGTTGACCTGGTCAGAAGTGCCAGGTTGATCCTCAATGGCAGCATTTCTTGCAGGGGGTTGCCTTTGAGCTTGTGCGGCTTGATCTTTCGTTAGCGCCGGAGGAGGATATGGTCTCCTTGGAAGGAACTCCATCTGGGCTTGCTTCTTCTTCATTATTGTCATGTCATTAGACATGGTATGATACCCAGAGGCCAGAGCCCGTACCTCTTGGAGGATTTTATTTTGAATATCATTGTCTGCAGGTGCCAACTGAGCCGGCGGAGGTAATGCAGCCAATGGCGGGGGCGCGGAATACGCCGCGTACTGAGGGGGAGCAGGGAGTGCGGGATACTGCGGAGGCGGAGGTGGCGGGTTAGGATAATGTATTTGAGGCGGGCCGTAGGGGTTTATGACTGGTGTTGGATTCCATGGCTGCTGGGGGTGCTGACTTGAAGATGAAGGCATCACACCAGAGGCCGATGGGTACTGGGACTGAGGAAAATCAGGGTAAATAGGGGGCTGCACTCTATGCGGGAGTCTGCCTATGGAGATTATATCTAATTCCGCTTGTTGGGCAGCTTCGTATAGGGCAGGGAAGGAATCGACTCGGGCTATCTTCAGAAGTAGGCAAATATCTGAGTTGAAAGACCTCAGGTAGTAGTGTGCAGCCTGACCTGCTGAAGGTCGCAGTTCGCGAGGTACTCTTTTCCAAGACCTCGCAAACCTTATGTTGAAGTCTGACACCTCCTCTTGCGGGTGTCGTTGGATGCTTTGGAACTGATGCAACAACGAAGAGGGATCGGCAGACTCGTTGCATCCTTTTACAAGCCTGCTTGCCAGCTGAGGCCACCCCGTGATAGATCCTTCTGGCAAGGATCTCCACCAATAGAGAAGCTTCCCCCTTAGGGAAAGAGCCGATGAGACGGGTCTTGACACTCTCATCAGTAATAGAGTGTAGCGCAGCCAAGGCAGAATGTCCTGGATGTGTTCATACGCCGTTTTGCCGTAGCCATCATAAGTAGGGATGGCCTTCAGGGCAGCGGGGGGTACAGCCTCTTGTCCGACTAGGGCCAAGGGCCCCGTGGAGTCGACCGCCGGGAAGAGATCGTCATCATTCTGCTGAGCAGCCATTTCTTCCTCTCCTCCGGTAGTGTACTCGGTATCGGTACCGTCCGAAGATGTAGATTGCTCTTCAACTTCGGCCTCTTCGATTTCGGTTTCGGATTCGTCTATGCGAGCTTGGTAGTCAACCAGCCTGACGCGCTCTCCCGGAGCGGTAATGTCAATTTCGTAAAGATCAGGCTGGTTTCCCGGATTCCTTGCTCTCCACCTTCTTGTATGCATGAAGGCGCTTGGACCGGTCTCACGGACTCAGAGAATATTCAGGTACTTGCAGAGTCGCCAGGTGTTCTGATTTTAACAGCAATGAAGCGAACACCGATGCTTCGATTCTGTTTTGGGTGGGAAACTTTCGTGTCCCACCGGGCGTGCCAGAGAAACTGTTGGTTACGAATCTGCCACTAGGAAAGGATTTAGTGAAATGCGCCCTAGATTCGCCCACCAGATTGAAAGGCCGGAAGGAAGGAATGCCTTCCGTGCCAATCTCCGGAGAAGGCCGGCTTCCTATGGGTTTTCTCAAATGTTTTAAGCTAAGAGTGCAGGAAAGAAATTAAAATGCGGAAAGAGATGCAAATATGATTTGAGTTGGGTGGGGAGGATAAGCAGCACGACAACGATCAATCACCACTACTAACAACAATTAAATACAGAATACACTACAGAAACTACAACTGTCATACATCCTATGTATCCTCTATCTATGCATTCCAGGAATACTTAATCATCAAATACCGGTATCCAGATATCAGAATAACAGTAAGCAATAAAATAAGCAACATGAGGCAAAAATGCTAAGTAAAGGCAGCATAAAGAATGATAACAACAAATAGAGCCAAGTGTGTCTTGCATTCAGAAGCAAACGTATAGCTACAATGGTTCCCTAGCAGGATATCCCCCTTCCCCCCTTTACAATGATGTGGTGCGGCTATTTATAGCGCAATTCCCCCCGATTACAATCCTGGGCACAAAATCCCAGACCCGACAATAGCTGACAAAAGCGGCAAAAGAGCTGCTGATGTTGACTCCTGCAGACAAGGACTGTACTTGCAGCAAGGTCCACCTGAAAACTTGGCAGCTACGTGGCAGTGCGGTTGATGAAACTTTGAGTCAGCATGAATGCGGGTAGCTGCGGTAGATGGAACTTTGCGTCAGCTTAAATGAGGGTAGCTGCGGTAGATAATTTGGCCCACGCTTGTCCTTTTTCCCATCACATCTCGGCTCGGATCCCGAGGCTGGACACTTGTCAAATTCTGATGAGGGACGCATCTGCCTTGAAAGGCAGTCTCTCTTTTGTGTCCTACTTCGCCTGGAATCGGAGCGCAATTGGATAGCGCAAGTGGGGAACAACGCAGTTGGGGAGGCCTCCGTGCCTTAGACTGTTTTTGGGCTGCTTGAAAGATTCTGCCCAAGTGCGCACAAGCTAGAGGGCGCAGCCCGACTTCGCTGCGAAGTCGGGTTGCGCACTCCAGCACTTAGTCATTTTGGCCGTTGTTCAGACTGCGCACAGGAATCAGGGCGCAGCCCGACTTCGCTGCGAAGTCGGGTTGCGCTCTGGCACTTAGCTGATTTTCTGGATACACTGCTTCCCAAGTGCGCACAGGAGGAAGAGCGCACCCCGACTTCGCTGCGAAGTCGGGTTGCGCTCTGACACTTAGCCAAATTTTGCTTCTTTTCGGTCATCTTCCGCACTTCGCATTCCCGAGTGCGCTCGAACTTAAGGGCGCACCCCGACTTCGCTGCGAAGTCGGGTTGCGCTCTTAGACTTAGAAATTTTCAGGGGATGTTTGCTCTATTTTAGGAATCTGACCAGAGAAAGTACAAAGGGGAAAAAGAGGGGAAATGAAGCTGCTAGAAGGGGAGAAAGGGGACAGTGGAGAAAGGGAAAGGAGGAGGAGGGAAGGGAGAGCAGCATACTTACAAAATTTGAAAACATGGAACCCCGTGCAAAATGTGGCAACAGTAACCAGAACTCACATGTCCATATCTCTTGTGCCATAGGTAAGTTGCCTCCTTTGTAGAGACAGTCATGGCCACATCTGGAGTAGAGATAGCATCTAGGGCAAATAAGCCATGCTTATATGAAGCGGTTGCAATGTTCCTACCTCTCCTAGTAATAGAACAACACTTCTTGCCCCCCTCAACCCTAAAGTTTACAACCATATCCTTGTCCAGAATTTGTGTGACTAACAACAAGTTGTTCACCAATCCTGGAACATAGAGAACCTTCTCAATCTGGCACTTGCCATCAGGATGAGTAACAGAAACCGTACCTTCTCCCTGAACCTTGTAGGTTTTATCATCGACAATAGTGACAGGTTTGCCCTCTTTGGCCTCAAAAGACTCAAACCATGATTTGTCGCCAATCATGTGCTTACTGGCTCCAAAATCGACATACCAAATAGGATCCGTCTGCTTGGATATTGTGGTAGTCATGAGCACTTTGTGTGCTCTCTCAGAATCCGTGTCAGATTCCTCAACAGCAACATTCACTTGCTGTTGTTTGTTCTTTTGTGGTTTGTTTTGGCCTTAAAGTTTTGATTGTTTATTCTTATGCCAACATCTGTTTGTATCATGACCTTCTTTGTCACAGATCTTGCAATATCTCTTTTTCTGTTGAGGTTGTTGAGTTTGTTTCCCTTTTGAATCCTTTTGAGAACTTCCTCCCTTCTGAAAATTACCCTTCTTCTTGTTCTGCCCCTTCCTGTTGGTGTACAGGGCAGTGTTAGAAGAATCATCTCGCTGTAGTTGGCTTGCCTCCTCTTCTTGAAGCAAATTTACCAACTCAACAAAGGTAACTTGTCTCTGTGATACATGAAGTGAGGTGATCAACACTCTAAAAGAATCCGGTAGAGCTCTCATTACCACTGAGGTAAGGAGCTTATCATCAACTGGTGCTTAGGCGGTATTGAAAGGGAATCACCTCGTTGATGGCACCGACCTTAGAAAGCCTTCAATCCGCATGCATGGGGCGTAATTTCCACTATACACTTTGGATATCCGAACTTTCGTCTAGATTTAAGCCTAAACACGAGAGTGATTGGGGTAGTGGATGGAGTAAAAAAACAGCAAAATGGCAAACTTTTCTCTCCCCGACGATTAATAGAGAACAAGCTCAGACGTTGTTTTTGGCAGCTATATTAGGCGACGGATACAGTAGCACAATCACGACAACTTTACCTATAAGTGTTGGCCAGAGGTATCACAAATACCGAACACTGCAGTGCAATAAATTGCACGGATGGGTTTTAATTATTTCGGGGACTTAGGGAGTGAATTTGATTTTAACTTTTAATGACGTAGTGCAAAGCAAGTAAAAATGCAACATACAACATAAAAGTGCCCATAGAAATAAACCATTAGGTGTCGGGCGCAGTCGAAAATGCACCTTTACAATAATGCCAAAATTTGCCTTTTCTCAAAAAATTACTCTTTTTCTCCCTTGATTTTTCGAAAAAAAATACCCCACCTTTTAAAACTACTTCTTGTAAAGCATTTTTAAACATTTTTTTTATATCTAAAGTTTAAAAAAAAAATTATTATCCCATATAGTAAAAATTATCTTATTAAAAAAAAAAAAATTAAACTATAAAAGAAATAGTATAAAATATTAATTTTTAACTTTAGAAAAAAAAATATTAAAAAAAAAACGTTTTACCTTTGCTTTGAGGGGTCGGCGGGATTCGAACCCGCGACCTCAGGCTCCTGGAGCCTTAACCACTCGACTCACCGCCAGGTGAGCCAGTGGGCTGATCTGTAATAGATCAGGCTCCGCCCTTATTTCAAGAGCCTCCACAAGCCAAAAGGCCCTTGCGGCAGCGCTCCCTCCTCAGCCACCGCTCGGGCGGAGCACGGGCGGCGCATGGGTGGCGACGGGGTGGTTGGCTCACAAACAGCCAAAACTACCACCAAAATCGCTTTGCAAGGATCCTTTCGGATCGTTTTCTCCTCTGCAATTAAACACAACCAAATTTTTGCCTTAAAAACTTCAAGAACGAAGCAGAAACACCTGAAAACTGATCGGCCATTGACGCCCTGCGTGATGAAAAAATCAGCTCTGGAAGATTTTTAAAGGATAAAATCAATTTTTAATCCAGCCAATCTGCTCTGATTGGCTTCCTTATTCCAGAAAATCCTACAGAATTGAAAAGCACTGAACACAGTGATAAGGAAAAATACCAACTGTGGCACAGTTTTGACGCCGGTGACGCGAAGAGTTGCAGGTGACAGGTGCGGTTGATTTCTTCAATATCGAGGCAGATAAAAATTTTATCCCACATTGATGGGATAGTGAGGCATATAAGGTTTTAAAAGAACATTTACTCCACAAAGGAGTATAGCCTCTCGGGGTAAGCCTCGGTGTTGGCTCCCATGACATGTTGGTCGCCACACTTAGCCCCTTTCGACCGTATGGTCGACACTCTTTTGCTATGTCGATCGTATGGTCGATCGCTCCTTTAGTTGTTCGTCGATCACTTCTTCCGATCTAAAAACCAATTTTTCGAGAAATCCAATCAAACTTGATTAAAAAAAAATTCTCTAACTCGATTAAAAAAAAATCATAATTTCCAATCGAGATTTAAAAATCTCCGCTCATCTAGAGCTCCACTACTATGAGATCACTTCGAGAGAAATGAGAGTGGCGGAGGTCAAGCTCTGATACCATGTGAGAAGCGGAACAACAATTCAATTATTTGATGAAGTATAAATAATACATTAGGGCCAGGATTAGTCCGGAGGTTGTGGAACCACCCGAGACCAATATAGGCGCAGTTGTGACAATATAATATCGTTAGGATTGAATTAACTAATGAAAGAAATATTGAAATATATTCTAACTAGCCAAATTGCCTCTTTGTTGACCTGAGTCATTGCAATATATTCTGCTTCAGTGGTTGATTGAGCCACCAGCGAATGCAACTTAGAAGTCCAGCTCACAGTTCCACCAACAAGAGTGAAAGTATATCTTGTAATGGACTTTCGCCATCTCCATCTCCACCATAATTAGAATCCACAAAACCTTTAACTTGCAAATTTGTCGATCCGAAGTAAATAGCAGCATCTGCAGTGCCTCTTAAATATCAGTAGGTAATTTTTATCCAGGATGTTTTTAATGAAAAATCCATGCTAAGGAAGCAGCTACAGCAAACACCTAAGGTTGTACTTGTTGAAGTAGATATGAACAAAGATAAAAGTGAAAATAAGGTTGCTGAAGCTACTGATCAGCAAGTTCAACAGCTTGAACAGTCACAAGATCAAGAGCCCAGACCAACAGAATGTTGAGTTACAAGATCTACACGTCCACAGAAGCGTCCGGAGAGGTATTCTCCTGATTTCCAGTCCTCTTTTGCTTTGTTAACTGATGATGGTGAGCCTAGCTCATTTCAGGAAGCTAGAAAATTTGAGAATGCAACAAAGTGGAGGAATGGTTGTCACCCAACAATCGCTCTAGCCAAATTGCCTCTTTGTTGGCTTAAGTCACTGCAATATATTCTGCTTCAGTGGTTGATTAAGCCACCACCCATTACAACTTAGAAGTCCAGCTCACAGCTCCACCAACAAGAGTGAAAGTATATCCTGTAGTGGACTTTCGCCCATCTGTATCTCCACCACAATCAGAATCCACAAAACCTTTAACTTGCAAATTTATCGATCCGAAGTAAATAGCAGCATCTGAAGTGCCTCTTAAATATTAGTAGGTAATTTTTAGCCGGGATGTTGTTTTTAATAAAAAATCCTAGCAAAGGAAGCAAATACAGCAAACACCTAAGGTTGTACTTGTTGAAGTAGATATGAACAAAGATAAAAGTGAAAATAAGGTTGTTGAAGCTACTGATCAACATCAGCAGCTTGAACAGTCACAAGATCAAGAGCCCCAACCAACAGAATGTTGGGTTAGAAGATTTGCACGTCCACAAAAGCGTCCAGAGAGGTATTCTTCTAATTTTCAATCTTCTTTTGCTTTTTTAACTGATGATGGTGAGCCTAGCTCATTTCAGGAAGCTAGAGAATCTAAGAATGCAAAAAAGTGGAGGAATGGTTGTCACCCAACAATCGTTCTACCCAAACTACCTCTTTGTTGGCCTAAGTCACTGCAATATATTCGGCTTCAATGGTTGATTAAGCCACCACCGACTGCAACTTAGAAGTCCAGCTCACAGCTCCACCAACAAGAATCCACCATAATCAGAATCCACAAAACCTTTTACTTGCAAATTTGTCCATCCAAAGTAAATAGCAGCATCTGAAGTGCCTCTTAAATATCTAAATATCCACTTCGTTGCAATCCAATGCTCCTTACCAGGATTTGTCGTGAACCGACTGACAAATCCCACTGCTTGGGCAATATCCAGTTTGGTGCTCACCATGGCAAACATGAGATTTCCTATTGTTGATGAGTACGATACAAGAGACATGCTTGTCTTCTCTACCTCTGTTCTAGGACATTGTTTGGAAGACAATTTGAAGTGCGGAGGAAGTGAGGTACTAACTGGTTTTGCATTCTGCATATTGAAGCGCTGCAGAATCTTTTCTATATATAACTTTTGACATAACCAGATCTTCCTTCCTACTCTATCCCTATGTATCTTCATCCCTAAAAATTGGTTTGCTGCTCCTAAATCCTTCACTCCTAGTACCTAGTACCTTTTAATGACTGAGTGGGGATTGGTCCAAATATATCATAATGTATAAGTTTTCAAAGAACTTGGCTCTGATACCAGTTGGCCTAGACCAACAAGTTTTCAAAGAACTTGGCTCTGATACCAGATGTTAGAAAATTAAAAGCAAGCACGCTAAAAACAACAATAAAACAATACACCAGATTTACGTGGAAACCCTGTTGTGTGCAGGAACCACGGAGCATGGCAGTTATAATCTTTTATTTATCTCAAGAAACTATTACACATTTGCACCCCTTTTTCTATATCCCCAAATACAAGGGGTCATTCCTTTTTTATAGGAAAACAAGAGAAGATTCCAAAAAAGTCGAGATACGAATCCGCCGCGACCCTTGGTGGTTTGGAAGTCTTTCATTTAATGGCTTCACTGTACTATGTTGGATTAATCTTTTTTCAATTAGGATCAACCCACGTGTTGTAGGTGAGTTGGAGAGGGTAGGGCAATCCTCCAAGGGAGGTCCCTGGTTTGAATCTCCACCCTACCAAACGCACATCGGGTACCCAAAATCTAGTTGATAATGTTGGTGCGGTCAGGGCTGGGCGCGACTCCCAAGTGTTTTGATGGTGTAGAACCCCATGGTCATGGTTTCTCAAACCAAGGCGGCCCCGCAAGGGGTTTTTCGCTAAATTTTAAAAAAAATTAAAAAAAAAAGTTGAGATACATCCAAAACGCGTTAATTAACAACCGCGTTTAATTAATTGTTGCTTATATTAATTGTGAGGGTTCCGCGTCGTACGAATGTACGCGTTAATTAACAACTGCGTTTAATTAATTGCCACTTATATTTATTGCAAGGGAATCGCGCACGAGAAAGTATCGCTATAAGATGCACCACCATGCACCACTCTGTTGAAGAACATCGAAAATTTGTATATGAACTTCACCTCCTAACAATATGTAGCGCCATAAAGAAAGAAGACTCCAAAGCCAAGGCAGATGAAAAAGCCTTGGCCTCTTCCGATTCTAACCAGGAATGCTAAGGTATATGTTCTTATTAAATAGAGTTTACAAAAGTATCATAAGCCCTACCTCATCAATGCATATAAAAGCAAAATATCCTCTTCTTTCAGCTAATCAAGCAAATACTGGTAATTGCAAGCATGTCGTGTTATTATTTTTTAAAGCCTCGCGGGGAGAACAAATTAAAGCAAAATCTTCAGAAGCAAGTTGCAAAGCAATAAAGAAAGCAAATAGGGAAGTTGGCCCAAAGCTTCAAGCAAGTGTTGCAGAAACCAAAGGTTTTGCCTCCCAAAAATGTAGAACACAAAATAAAATGCAACCTAATGCACCATTGCACAAATTGTATTGTATCGGCTATCCATACTCAAAATAGAGGAGGTAAAAAGGCAAATGCCCCAAGTTCTAAACCATAGGGTTCACCCATTGTCTTCATGCCAAAGAAGAATTGCACATGGAGGATGTGTGCAAATTTTAGAGTACTCAACAATAATACCACAATAAGGGTAATTAACCACCTTCCATGAATCAACTATTGTTTGATCTATTGCAGCACGCCAACTAGTTTACATGGCTAGAATTGAAATTTGGGTAACAGAAGACAATGCTGACAAGTGTATGTGCATATCCAAGATGTTAACAAAGTTCCATTGTTGGAAACTTTTATTCTTGTTTTAGTTTTATATTTCTCTGCAAATGTTGTTGTCCATTTTTGGTCTTGCCATTGTAAATAGTTGTACATTTGAGTCCCATTGGCATAATTTGATCATTCTATAATATTAATATATAGTCTCTTTGTTTTGGTCATTCATGAACCTTAATATAGTTCCATTCTTTCTTTCGTGTTTTCTAAGATTCCCAAGGAAAACAGTTAACAGAGAAATAAAAAAGTCTTTCATAAGGCTGAGCACAAGAGTGGTACCCAAGCACGAGATGACAAAAGAAAATGGACCCAAAATCATCCTCCCTTGTATACAAGACACAACAGGTTAAATAGCAAGAAATCCTCCACGAAAAATAACACGAAGGTTGGATTTGCTCCTGCAATTTCCGATACCACAAAGCACTTGAGCCCCAATAATTTTGTAGGTTGGTGAAAAGCAAGGGAATTGCACAGCCGAATCTGGACGTAATGCTGACAATATCTCTAGTTCTGCAGTCCACATTTCCAAACTGCATTGTATCTATATACAAAATATGAGATTCTTGTCCCAAGTGTATATCCACACATATAAGACCTGCTTTGAAATGAAAAACCCAGTCTATAGATTCTTATATCAATCTACAAAGAGCTGTGCAGTAGATGTTTCCTTATTTCACTTCTGTACACAGATCTGATTCAAATATTGTTGTCTATAAATTCTTACATAACTCAATATTTCAATTTCTACTCTCGATATTCATTCAATAAACAGGTTTAATTGCACTTTCTAATGTCACTATTGAAGAGTTGTGCAGATATTGTTGTCTATAAATTCTTACATAACTCAATATTTCAATTTCTACTCTCGATATTCATTCAATAAACAGGTTTAATTGCACTTTCTAATGTCACTATTGAAGAGTTGTGCAGTATATGATTTTTTCTTTCACTTCTGTTCACAGATCTTATTCAAATATTGTTGTCTATAAATTGTTTATGAACTCTATATTTTAGTTTCTCCATTCAATATTTCATTCAATAAACCGGTTTAATTGCACTTTCTAATGTCACTATGGCATCTAAGAAAAATTGAAGTCTGAAATATTATTTACCATGAGAGAAAATTTCCAACCAATACAATGAACTATGAGTGAGTTTAATACTTACGATGGAAGGTCATAAAGGCGCACACTATTATCATTGCATGAACAAAGCAAAACTGGCTTCGCTTGCTCATCATGCATTCCACACATTGCCAGAACACCCTGTGACAGGTAAACAAGAAATCATTATGTCTCAATTTTAATCAAAACAACTGAAGCCTAACAACATGTATGAACATAATCACTTACAGAATTCAACTCTCGTATAAAAAACTAGGAGTGTTGAATAGCATATAACCTTGATATAACAGAGACCTAGAAAAATATCTAGGGAGACTGGGGACGGAAGGAGGGATGCCCATGCATCATAGTTTATGAGAGGCATGTCCAAGTCAGTGATATCTACATTTACATCCCACACTCTAGTAGTCTCTTATGTGATAGATTGAAATAGGAATATACAAGCTCCCAACCTTAATAGCCACTAATCTCTTTTAGTTTCACCAAGCAAATAGATGGTTGCACTTCAATTCCTCTTAGCTGATGAGACACTAGAAACTTCTAACAGAAGTGTTATTGCTAATGTGGAGGAAATTGGTATCGACACCATGATGGTTCCAAGCATTTAACCAGATTCATGGTCTGCTTAACTTCTGCAGCATCAATATCCATAATGATACTTCTAAACTTAGTTACCGAATTCGTCGAATTTTTCAGATAAAATTCGAAATTTGTCGAATTTTTAAACCTAACGAATATGTTCGCCGAATTTTTTAATCAATTTGTGTGGTTTTTTCATTTACGAGGGTGTCTTGGTTGGCTGGCTGGTTCACTCAGATGTTGTTTGTTGTTTGGGCCAAGAGATGGTCCAATATGCGCCATGCGGAGTGACCGTAGGATCTAGAGCTGTATACGGCCATGCGCTTCTTCTCTACCAGCAAGACAACTGACAAACAATTACCAAGTAATATCACGAATAAGATTGACAGGGAAGGGTTTGAACCCAAAGCTTTTATCGAGTCCCGGCAACTGGATCTGAAGGTGCTATGAGAGTAAATTTATTATGAGGTGTTATGAGAGTGAATGTTGGCATTTCGAAGGAAATTCATGGTCCTTGTTTGCGCTGTCAAAGGGATGAGAAAGAAACAGCAGCAGAGGTCGTTGCTGCTAGGGTCACGACCATGGTAGTGTACGCTGCTTTCACTCTATCCCGGTGTTTCTTTGACCTCAGAAAAATAATCCTGAGCCGTGGAAAACAACAAAGGAATCCAACTCATAGGTTTAAATTTTTTAAAATAAAATATATTAAATTTTAATATTTTAACATTTGAATAATTTAATATTTATCTTCAAATAGTTTAACAAAGTAATTAAAGAAGTAAAATTTTATCTCTAGTAAAAAATGATTGAAAACATAATTAAAAAAATAATATATATATATATATATATAAAGTAAAAATAAAAAATTTAATAAAAAAATATTTTTAAATTTGATATATCGAATTTTATATGTCGAATTTTATTCCGAATTTTTAAACATGTCGAATTTCTTTCGAACTTCAAGAGTGTCGAACTCGAATACGAATTCGAACTTGGTAACTAGGCTTCTAAATATTGTCAAATTTAAAAATAGAACTTGTAAAATAAAATTAAAAAATCCATTTAACACTAAGACATGACACACAAACAATGCATGCAAAATAAGCATCTGATCAATCCTCACTGAACATATTATCATTAATAGGAAGGAAAGTAGGATACTATGAAATCTGTGCATCAGCATCACCTTGATCTACCAGTTCTAAATCATTAGTCTTCTCTATATGGCCAAATATATTTTTAAGTTATAAAAGAGTATGAATGCAATCACTTCACTCAAACCTGCCATTTTCAATTCATCCCCTTCAATCAAATTGAAGCGTGTCATGGAGTAGAGAGCCATCTACAAATGAGGGATCTCTAACACCATAACCCACAGCCTGGTAGGCCTCTCCCTGTATTTTTAGTCTCTTACATGACAAAAGGCAAAATTTGGAAGGGGCTCATAGAAACTCTTGAGCTTTACTAGCTGTAGAGTACCAATCTGTTTGACTTCATTAAAAGAATTGGACTCCCTTAATGGAATCCTATTGTTTAGGTTTATTGGTGACAATGGCACCATTATGATAGTTCCAGAACTTAACTGGCTTCATGGTTGTTTGGTAGGTACTGCAAACCGGATCAATTAAAATCTTTTTTCAACCCAATATTATACCCATCATCTCTTCCTCTTCTTAATCGTTGTTTTTCTTTCTAATAATATATGCATATCTATAACCCTTTTATCAAAGATAATCTTCATTTCCTTTTCTATCAAATATATTCTTCATCTGTAATAGCTCCCTTGGTGGCAATTAGGGTAAACTTTTCAAGAAAACATCTCATCTTTCAAGAGCCATATCTTTGCATGGAGTTATCCGATTCAGATGATTCTTGCTCTATTTTGTGCAGAATTTGAAGAGTTTTGAAAAGAGTGGTCATACAAAAGAATCCAAGCAGAATTGAGGGAGATATATCCATGTGAAGACAGCCGTCCAGAATAAGGGCAGCGTTTGGGGCAAATTATCCCCCAAAACACGTCTCATCTTTCAAGAGCCTTATCTTTAAGAAGGGTTGTCCAATTAAGATGATTCTTGGACCAATTTTTGTAGAATTTGAAGAGCTTTAAAATGAGTGGTCATATGAAGGAATCCAAGCAGTGTTGAGGGAGATACGACCATGTGAAGCCAGCCATCTAGAACAAGGGCAATGACAATTTTTCAAGTCACGGTAAAACAAAATTGCAGATATCTGTCAATCAAGGTTCGGATGATGGAAGGAGCACTAAAGGGGTAGGGCATCAACGAGACATTTTGCCTAGCCGTAGAATTTATTTAGCTATGTTTCATTTATCCCTTCATTTTCTTCGAAGTTTTGCATACAGATTATTGTAGGTTTATTTTCAAATAATATAATTGCTATAGGATATATTGGTAAATTTTAGTAGATATTGAGTTATAGTGTCCTTCCCATGGATCGATTTACAGCTAAATCCTTAGAATCATCCCTAGTAGTAGAAGGTTAGGGAGGACCTCACAAAGTAACGATCCTCATTGCTCAAAGATAAGGCAGTCATTGGTAATTATAATGGGTCTTGGCCAGGAGTTTCGGCTCAAAGAAAATGGATTGATAAGAGATGTAAATCTCTAGGAGTGAGTTTATACTTTCTTTCAAAATGTTTCTTCCCAGCAATTTTATGTTCCAAGGAGGAAAGAGAGAGAATCCTTAAAGGGGTCATTGATTTATGGGAAGAGCAAGACTCTTCCTTACCCATCGATTTGAAGGCTTAGCACCTAAAACGTATATCTATCCCTAGTACGAGTCTAAGGTCAAGATGTATGGGTTGCCCATTGAATTCTGGGCAATGGATACCTTCAAGGCAATGGGCAAAACTCTGTAAGAATTCCTTGAGATTTTAGAAACTACAAAAAGACAAAGTTGTGGCTATTTATGCCAAGATATTGGTAATGATTGATATCAGTAAACCTTTACCAAAATCAATCATTCTTAAGTATGGGGGTAATATGTGGACTCAAACCATTCTTTATGAAAATATATCTTTTAGATGTAAAATATGTCATGAGGTGTGGCATATTGATGTAGAAAACCGCAAGAGAAACTTTAGCAACTGTGTCATATTGATGTCCCCATTCTTGGTCACTTTAGCATTGTGGTTGACCCTGGCTCTCTTGGAGTCCGTCAAACGTGTCAGAGGGGATTTCTGATGATGGCATTGAGCTCAGGTGGTCTAGAGGACCCCGATGACACTTTTCAAGATGTACCCAGCTTCTAGTTTGTTCTCCAAGATTCTTGGAGAGAACGTCTATTTATAGTAAGTCACCCAATCAGGTATGGTCATTATTATTCATCATCGGTATCACTCCTGTGCAGTTGGTTTTCGATTCCGATGCTTTTGGACCGTTTCCATAATTTGGGTGTTAATACAAGCTATATTTAATTATTTTCTTCTAAGGTTGCCATTTTAATTAAATAATTTAATGGGCGCCTAAGTGTTATAGCTCGTTGGAAAGGGAATTAAGGGAATTAAAAGTTTTAAATCATAGACGCTTTATTTTGGAGCCTTGCACATCAGATATCTATATTTTTAATTAAAAAGGGGTTTTTTTGGAGCAAAAAGGAGTTTTAATTATAAAGTGACTTTATGTTTTATCCCACATTGAGCCCACATGAGGAAACTTCTCAATGAGGAGTCTATTTATTTGATTGCTTGCTCTCATATTGATATGCTTGGATATATTTTATTTGGCTTCTCTTGGAGAGAAAACTTGCAGGGCATTTTGCAAGGGTGTGTGCTTGTTTAGAGACGAAATCCTCCGGCAGGAACATCATCTTCGGAGTTGAAAGATACTCTCAGGGTGATTTGGAGCATCTTCAGCACAGAGGGTGCATAGAGCTTCATTGTTTTCAGAAATCAGTGGGTTTTTTGAGGTGATTGTGGTATTATTTGTTGATATTATATTATATTCACTCTCCAGCATATGTCGTACCATTCTGGGCCTCTATATTTCAAAGTTCGTGGCATCTTCAGTGAGGGTTTGATATTCCACGGTTTGCACAATCACTTTCTATGCATAGCGACCATATTGAGGAGAGTTTCCCGGGATTTAGTGTTCAGATTGTGGTATTTCAGGCTGGTCGTACAACTCCAGCACTTGGCCGTACCTGTGCTTGCCTAGCGTGGGTTTAGATAATTCAGTCTCTTGCATTTTGGTTAGTTTGTTGTGTGTAGCAAGGGTGCCCAGCTCCATTATATCATTTTGTATCAATTTCATGGTGGAGAAAGCGATGTAATTGAAGATATCAATGAAAATCAAATTTCTGGGTTGCTGATAACCAGTGTTATTTTCTGTCAACTTCAAAAAATCGTATCTTCCGGGTATGATCGTAATTTGACATTTCCTTTGGTAGAAGTTTAGATAAAGGTGTTATCTTGTTATTTCCAAGTTTATAGAATTTTTCTTATATTTGTTTAAAAGTTGTTCAAGTGCAAAGTTAGGGGTTTTGAAACTGTTAAAACTCAGAAAATACAAAAAAATCAGAAAAATACGAAAAAACCCAAAAACAGTGCAAATCATCAAAACTCAGTTTGGGGAGGGTCATTACAGAAACTTACAAATGGATATGGATGAGGATGGTTTTCAATTTCTAGCAAACAAGTCTAGACAAATGAAAGTAAATAAACAATGGAGACTAGTAAAGATATTGGAAGAAACACCAATCGTTTTGAGGCTTTAGCCTCTAAAGAAAAAGCAGATCAGAGCTTATAGAACATGGTACAACAGGATCAAAATATTAACAAGGAATCGTCTACTCGGTTTGAACCCAATTTAGGGATGAGCATTCCTGCTGAACCTAAGGAATGTGCCTCATTATATTTTTAAGACTCTCTTGAAGTACCATGCACCATTCATGAGAAGGAAAGAGGTAGAGAAAATTGTGTTAGATGTTAATACCTCTACCATTAACAAGGAAATACCATAAAATGAGCAGGATAAGTCATTAGCTTCCTTAGCAGAGCCAGGAAAGGATATATCTAATGAAAAGGAAAGTTGTGAAAGTTGTGAGATAGTTGTTACCTTGGAAAATTCATAATTCTAACAAGCTCTAGAGAGCCATTGGGTTAAATAATTTCATCACA
Organism: Wollemia nobilis; assembly: GCA_028583015.1. Taxonomy (NCBI): domain Eukaryota; kingdom Viridiplantae; phylum Streptophyta; class Pinopsida; order Araucariales; family Araucariaceae; genus Wollemia; species Wollemia nobilis. The sequence goes on along the minus strand of JAQPPZ010016467.1, from coordinate 6,701,282 downwards.
AATAAATCATAATGGTAATCATGGTTGAAATGCCCAAGCCCTAAAATCCCCTACCATTGCAATACATTCAGCATTACATTGGGTTAAATAATTCCATCACAAATAAATCGTAATGGAAAGTATGATTGAAATGCTCAAGACCTAAATCCCCTACCATTGCAACACATTCAGCATTACGTTGAGTTAAATAATTCCATCACAATTAAATCGTAATGGTGAGCATAGTTGAAATCCTTAAGACCTAAAATCCCCTACCATTGCAATACATTCAGCATTACATGGGGACCATACTTGCACACAAACTCCAGACAACCTCTGGCTAGTTATTTCTATAGAACCTGGCCTCGTTGAAATGCTCAAGACATAGATTCTCTTATGCATTATAAACCATAAAGTATTACATGTTGACCATATTTGCATCGAAGGCCCAGATAATCTATGGTTAGCTATACTCCTGGCAATCTAAAGAGTTTGATTATACTAACAAGCATTTAAACTCTTAGTTTATGGTTATTTATATGGCACAGAAATGAATATTATACATAAAGACAAATAAGAAACGATAATTTTAATGTGAGAAGGCCATAAAGTCAACGTAAAAGTGCCCCCCCTATTTTCCATACAGAGATATGGATAGAAAACATACATAAATTTTTATTTTGGATATCTCTGTATTTGTGATCTGTTTCCTTTGTTACCTCCCATGATAAAAGCATCTAATTGCATCTATTTATCAAATGATACATGCAATTGGAGCTGAGTGTACGTAAACTTCTAATTATGTATGTCTATATCTTGATATGTACACCTAGATATGTACTTTGTGTTTCATTATTTTCTCTGTTTTCCATTATAGTTTTTTTAAATTCTTTACATATAAATCTGAGCTCTCATTTTCCATAATAATTAATAAAATTATATGAATACCCAGTTGTATATGTCACATGATCTTTAATTTCTATGTTTCCATAATAGATATATAAAAATTCTAACTTTTGCATATCTACTATGTGTGTTCGTCCACCTCCACTCTATACTTTCCATCTTTTCATAGATGCAAGTGTGTTTCACATACTTACAAATATACATATGTAGTTTCTTTTCTCTGCTTTTCCATAAATGTATGCTTTCTTTTTCTCTATATTTTCCCATAATTTCTACTAACACAACCCTCACATTAAGAGATCCATTGCTATATGTATGCATGTTGAAAATTGAAATTTAAAAATGTCAGCAGAAAAAGAATATTTGTTGCAAATAATCATTATGCAAGTGCTGGACACAACTTGCAAACAATATAATCAAATTGAATGAAAAATTGAAAACAAAATGTGTAATGTTAATGAAGGCCAATGATATAAATGGCATACATGTTGTTCATCATGAGTGTATGTGACTTCAAGTGCACCACTTGAACTGGCGACCCAGACCTGTATTTAAAATGGTAGAGTATACGATTAGAAATTTAGAACTATAAATACCAAAAAAAAAGCCATCATATGTATCATACAAGCTTTATCACCTTCACAGTGTTGTCCAATGAGCATGATAAGAGAAACTGATCCCAGCAGAGAAGAGACATGACAACTGATGTGTGACCTCCCAGTGTTTGCATACATTGAAAAGTTCCAAGGTCCCAAACCTGCGAATTTGTTTATATAATGTCAAACACAAAATAAAGGATAAACATGTCATGAGAATAGCAACCAATCATAAGAATACTGTTAAGTATCACATTTTTTAAGGAAAATCTCATAAGTATCTTGTCCAATAATTACTTTATAAAATCTACTAAATCAGGCAAGTTGTAGCGAATTAAAATATTCATTTATACACATTGATACAAAAAACAAGTCTAGGATATCTACTCAGAAACACCAAAAAAGGTAGAAAAGGAAAACTCTGGCCAAGGTGACTTACAAAGGCCATTCCCCATTCTAATATGTCAAAATATTACTCCAACATTTGAGAATGTTTTGGTTAAATTTGTATACAAATCACATCACAGCATTGCTTTGAGAAAGAGCCTAACAAATGATATATTTTTCATTTCTTTCACTACAGACAGCATATTTTCATTTCTTTCACTACGGACCCAGCATACAAAGTAAAATCCAAAAGAAATTAAATAAAATACAAAGTAAAATCCAAAAGAAATTAAATAAATAAAGGAAATTAAACTGATTTATTACCACAACTCAACAGGGGGAAGACAAACTATGCTTTCTCCATTGTTTATTCTCCATGGAAAAGATGTGCAGAATTAAATACAAATCAGAAAGAAATATTATATTAGTATCCCATCTTTGGGGCAAAAATCCATGACACTGCTATTAACTGGGACGAATTACTCATGAGTAACATGCAAGTATAGGCAACAGCACAAGCTTCCTAGACCTACAAGACATTGTACTTTTTGTGATTTGATACTCAGTTAAATATCCCAATAACTCATCACTTGTCACTTTCGTCTTGAGTGTTGCCTATTATTAAATCTTTGTACTTCATTTTGACATATGGTTTAGCATTGTAATGTGTTGTTGACAACACACCAAAACAATTTAAATATAATGGCTGTCCTTTTGTCGTTTAAATTGTTAACTTGTGAATGTACAATGTGAATGTAAAATTGCCCATAACTTTGAGGCAATTGGTGGGAAGTGAAAAGTCTCATTTTGTAATCCAAGGTTCCATTCCATTAGTAAACCTTTTAAAAAAAAAAAAAAAAAACATGAGTTCAAGTGGTTAAAAAGCATGGGTTGATTCTAATATGTAGGCTCAAGTTCAAATCTTGCCAAGCGATATATGCATAATTGCGAGATTGCTGTAATACCATTATGTGGTTTGTTGAAATACCCCATGAAAACAATCATGATAGGTGGGGGCCCTTTCAATCCCATATGATCAATTCGAAGAAAATGTGAATGTGAAATTGAATTAAAAGTTGAGTCGTTGCAATATGACAGAAAAAATGTCTTAAATGAAACTAAACTCCTCATATGGTTTTTCAAAATATTTTTTTCTGGCCCACAGTTGGAAGATTTTTTGGTTTGGGCACAAAACCAGTGCTTGTACAAGCCAGGAACCTAGTTCAATTTCCAAATCCGGACCTGGGAACAGTGTCAAACAGTATCTCAAATATATAGTCGTATTATAGATAGGTATGTCTTGTGGGGGGACAGAGACTAACAAAACACCAGAATTTTTGCATCCACACAATTTGAAAACTTAAAGACAGAATTCAATCCCTTTATACTAAGTTTTGGTGAAGAAATATGCTTATTTGAAATCATCACAAAGTAACAATGTCAGTTTACTAAGAACTATATAACAAATAAATTCTTAATTCCTTGGAACGATCGAAAATTAACAATTACCAAGTATATATCAGTTACATAAAACAAAAGACTTCAATCATAATCAAATGAAAGTAAAATAAAAAGAAAAAAAATTACTCTTATTGTGTGATCCATGGAACCCGAGTAAAGTCTGTCAGCTCCCGAAACTAATGTGATCACGGCCGATGTGTGGCCAGCTAGTGAAGCTGCAGGCTCAAAAGAATTGGATACTGCACTAAACTTCCATGCCAGAATATTGCCATCCTGGGGAGCAAAAACAATTGCAGAAAATAAAATTCATATTGCAAGGTAATAAGAACTAGAAATTTTCTTGAGCACTGTACTAAAAAGAAAAACAAAAGCTTCAAAAACATTGCAGTAACTAAAATTAATACTATAAAGATACAAGAAATTAGCTACTTTGGATAGCGTGTTCTGTTAAGTACAGTTTGCTTACAAAGACAACATACACAAAGCATCTCATAATATCACTAAAATCACCTAATCATAACCATGACACTTACTTGTATCCCGGCCAAAAGCATTCCATTACCAACAACTATTGCATGCACTTGGCCTCTAGGGCCATCTAAACTCAAATCTGTTGAGGTAGAAATGTTCCAAGCCTGCAACAGCATTTCCCCTATGAATTAAACTAGATATTCCATGAAAAATCTTGTATATCCTGCCAACTTGAAACACAAAGCCAACCCAGTCAATTTACCTTAACAGCATTCGGAAGCCCAACGAAGAGCCATGGACCTTCACTAAGTAGGCATCCAACCTCGCCGCCTAGCTTTATAACATTGCTACACTGTTAAGTTCAGAAGGACAGAAAGTGAGAATCATTTCAAATTGATAGTAACAAATAGGGTTTCTGTAACTTAAATGAACATATGACAAACATTACCACGGTTGTTTAGTTGTGCAGAGTTTTCTGGATCCTAGACTTGAATAATTTTGCTTCTGACGTTTCCGACGTATTGCCAAGAATCTTGTCTTAACATCAGAACCAAAATCTTTCATGCAGTAGAAACCAGAAAATCTCTACATATAGCCAATGTTTTTATCCCTCTGCTAATAATACAACACAAAGAAGTAACCTCAAAGCTTCCCTTACCTCGCCTGTTTGGCAGTCCCAGACTCTAACTGTTCCATCCTGGCCTCCAGAATAGAGTTTGTCTGAATTTGACGGCAAAGCAATCCCTCTCACAGCCTGCCAAAAGCCACGTGTCCAAATTACTAATGACTGAGGTCCCTCGTAATAATCCAAAGGGTAAAGAAGAGAAATAAGCAAACCTTTTCATGGCCAACTAGCTGAGTCAAAAAGGTGACATCCTCTCCAATAACAAAGGAATGCAAAAACTTGCAATCGGCTCCATGCTTGCAATTGCCAGCGAGCCAAAAACTGCATACTTTATGATGGACCTTTTGCTTGTGGTCATCTGACATGATTCTGCCGCCTAATCCTCTGCCCCATTTGGCAGAAGTATTCCTTCTCGAGCCTCCTGGAGGGCCCGCTGTCTGTACATCCTCCGGAACATGATATGATCGCTTTGGAGCAAAACCATTGTTTGCTCCAACTCTTTTTGAAGTGCCCGGTTCTCCAACATGAAGAAAATTGCAAGGATCCCTGTTGCATTTGCCTTCTTGCCAATAGATGCAAACTGGCGGAGGCCTCGCCAGACGGTTGTAGGTCCTCTTACTTCCTGCTTGTCTGTCAAAAACTTCCAGGTCCATAGCTTTCGGTGAAACCCTAAGCCTAATGCTGCAACTTTTGCGGAATCCAAGCGCAATGACCTAAAATTGCAAATACCCAGAATTCAAATTGGGTAGACAAATATCCTGGCCTTTGCTTATGCCCGTCCACCAAACAAATTATTGATATTCTGATTCGGCCAATCAAACCCTCGACGGCAAAAACTGCTTCGCTTTCTTCGAAAAAGTTTCCGACACTCTGTTCGACAATATTTTGGCTAACTGTAAATTCGCTCGATGCAATAATATTGAACCAAACAAAGATAAATATCTATATCTACAGACAGAATTTAATAAAACCACGCAGGTTCTGACACTAGGGCTAGAAAAAAAGGTTGGGTTTCCGCTGCAAAACTGGATTCCTGAATTCCAAAACCCCGGAATCCTCCGCCTGAAAACCATCCAACCCCAGTCGACAGGCAGAATTGTTGCGTTTATCGGCATCAATATACATTGACCGACCTCAAGATTGCCGGTATTACAGGGTTTTGATTTGTTTCCATCAACAAAACTATAGAAAAAAGCAAACAACAAAGGAAAATTCCGGGAACTCAAGCCGAACCTTCTTGCAATTGTTTAACAATGGAACTCTATTGCGTTAAACAAAAATTGGCAACTGCTCAGTGATTGCGTGTTCGCTTTCCCCGTTAGTGCGCAGGGCCACGGTACTCACTGGACTCTGAACGAACCCTCGCCATTTATTTTTTTCATAGACGCGAAGTTAATTTTCATCGCAGGGCCACGGTACTCACTGGACTCTGAACGAACCCTCGCCATTTATTTTTTTCATAGACGCGAAGTTAATTTTCATACCCACTTCATTTATAGATTTTATAGATAGCCTCGGTCAAAACATAATATGGAGAAATAAAATCAAAACGAGTTTTTTTTTTTAGGTTGAAAATCAAATCAAACCAAAACGTAATTTTTTGTTAGGTCGATTTCGAGGTTAATTATGAATTATTTTTTATTTGATTTTTTTTTAAGTAACTTTTTATTTTTGTTTAGATAATTTAATATTGAACTTAGTAGTAGTTCAGTGTTTGTTACTCGGTTACTTGGTTCTATTTCTTCGTCACCAAGTTATCTCCCTCTACATTAATGGACTAGATACATTAATGGACTAGATTTATAGAGGTTTTTTTTAAATTATTGTTTAATTTACATAATTTTATGTTTCCTTGGGTCTTATTCGAAAGTGGTATGTTTTATGAGGTGTTTTTCAATTAAAAATAATAATTTAGCACCTTTTTAACATTTTCCATCTTTATAATATCAAAACTTCACCTCCACTATATATGTATTCTTGACATTTTACAAATATTATAGAATTTAGCATCTTCTTGATATTTTCCTAAAACCTTCTTCGTAATATCAAAACTTTACCTCTACTATCTATGTATTGCATCTTAATAGAGTAATTTTTCCAAAACATTGTACTATCATAGTTAGTTTTACTATATCTCGATTGTTAGTTTCCTTCCTAAAGCACAAGGGTAATCGCAAAAATTCTAAAATATTGTTTATATAAAAGCACATTGATGTAATAAAATATATATATATTACTAATGGAAAATATTAAAGTAAATCTTAACCATTATTTGATTTAAGCAGTCAACATTTTCTTGTCAACTTTAGTTAAACTTACTACTTCTTCTAACCATGGAAAAGAGAATTATACTTCACAATCCTCAATTAAAACCCCTTTATAGGCTAGTTTATCTGCACATTTGTTTTCTTCTCTTAATGTATGTCTAAACCTAATTTCTTCAAACTTTATAACAGGGTCTTGAATTTCCATAATTATCTCTTATATGTTCCATGGAGTTCCTCAAAGTTGTATTTATTACTATGAGAGAATCACCTTCCATCCATACTTTATTCCATTTCATTTGTTTGCATATGTTTAACCCTTCCAAAGCCACCCAAGATTCAGTTTCATTATTTATCTTAAATCCACTATTGAAAGCATAATGAGATAAAGTCTCTCCTCTATTATTTCTAATTATTTCTCCTCTTGTTGGTCCTGGATTTCTTTTAGATGCTCCGTCAAAATTCAATTTGACCAACTCCACATTGGTGGTTTCCATGTTATATTCTTTGTTTTCTTTTGTTTTTCTATATATCCAACATCATAATTCCATTTGATGACTTGACTCCATCTATCAAGACTATTTACTTCTAGATTAGGGATTAGGTGAGTTGATAGGGTTGGTTTAGACTCCTTTATGGCTAAACAAATCTTCCTTTTCATTACCTCTAAACAACTTTCCTTTCCTTTAAATATTCTTCTATTCCTTTCTAATCATACAATCCAAAGTATTGTATCTTTTGATATCCCAGATTGTTTGGAAAGCCTCGTTTTTAAAAGTTCTCCACCATTGCTTTAACCATTCTTCGATTCTAACATTCATCACTATGCATTTACCAAATATATTAAGAGTTCATTGCCATAGTTTCCAAACTATTGAGCAATATCCCAAGAGTTGGTCTATACTCTACTCTCCTCCTTTTTACAAATAACACATTGTGAGGGGCCATGAAAACCCCTTTTCATAAGTTTATCCTATGATAAAATTATTCTATGACCTACTAGCCAAACAAACATTTTGACTTTAGGAATGCTTGGGTTATCCCAAATATCTCTTCATATTCTTGCGATATTCCTATTTTGTTGATGCTTTACATTATAGCCATTTTTTTTTGTGTATTCTCTTGAGCTATTCAACTCCCAAATTAACTTAACTTTTGCTCCCCTCGAAATAATCATTGTTTTTATCTTTCTACTCAACTGTCTCTTAGCATCAATGTCTTGTATACTTGTAAAAAATCTTCTTTCCATTTGTATCTTCCTTCCTTATTAAAATGTTTGAAACCCTATCACCTTATTTATCTTGACGTTATCTCATCCATGGTTTCATAATTATATCTAGATTAGGTGGTTTTTTATCACACCAAGTATTCATCTAAATAGAACAATTTTCTCCAATTCCAACCAACTATCTTAAACCTTTAATCACTAGATCGGTTGATTTTTTTTAACTGTTTTATAATGCAGAACCATTTGGTAGAGATAATGCAGTAGATATTAAGCTTGGGTCATTGAGCTCAACATACTTACTGTTGGTTACGAATCTGCCATGAGGAAAGGATTTCGGGTTGATGCGCCCAGATTCGCCCACCAGCATGAAAGGCCGGAAGGAAGAGATGCCTTCCGAGCCAATCTCCGGAGAAGGCCGGCTCCTTTTGGGGGGGGTTTCTGAATTAAGCTAAAGGGGACAAGAAAGAATTAAATGTACAGAAAGAGACAAATGTACAGAAAGAGATTACAAATATGTCCAAAGGTTGGTGGGGGGAACTAACAGTACGGGAACACTCCAATCACCGCTACTTACTGCATACAAACACAAAGTATGGCAAGGAACCGCAAAACCTAGGCGTCTTGCCGATACACAAGCGATGTATGCACGACTTCAATGGCTCCCTAGCAAACATTCCCTACAAGGAACTAACAACAGGGGATCGCATCAATCACTAGATACGTACACTGACAGGGGTAGACAGTAAACCTAGATATATCAGAGCCAGTTATATGTGTTAGGTAGAGAGTTTAACCGCACAGCTTCAATGGCTCCCTAGCAAACATTCTCTACAAGGAACTAATAGCAGGGGATCGCATCAATCACCAGATACGGGCCAGCAACATCACACATAACTGATGGAACTGCTACCACATCTATTATACGAAAATTAAAAGTACATAAATAATGCTAAAGGCGCCTGACCATCAAATGCCGAAGTGAATCAACAAGCCATGACACAGAATCGCGTAAAGCATAAGCATAAGAAATAAAAGCGGTAGAACAGAACCAGGCATACAAATTGTATTTATATGCAGAAGCATGGTTACAGTAAGCACAGTAGTTCCCTAACAAACATTCCCCTTCCACCCTTTACAATGAATTTAAGATGGGCTTTTATAGCCCGAGTCCCACCCGTTACATTAATGGGCACAGAGTCCCAGTCAAACATAAGCTGACGAAGCGTACGAAAGAGCCGCAAATGTCGACCTTTTGTCGGACGAGTGTGTACCCGCAGCATGGTCATCTTGGAAGCTGGACTGCTACGTGGCGGAGTGCTGGGCAAAACTTCAAGTCGACAGGTTCACTGGTAGCTGGAGCAGGTGAAACCTCAGATCAACTTTGAATGAGGCCATTAGTGCAAGTAGTGCAGGCAGCCCACGCTTATCCCCTTTTGGTCGGCAGTCCTGGTTCAAATCCCAAAGCTGGACACTTGTTGGATGATGGGTTATGCAACTGACACATGCCTGCCTTAGAGGGCAGGCTATCCATCTTTGCTTGGGATCTGGACTCCTTGGGATGCGCGGGCAAAAAACAGTGCAGTTGGGAAAATCTTCACGTCTTGGTCAAACTCCGGGTTTGTTCCCCTACCGCACACCTGTCAAGGGTGCAGTCCGCCTCTGCTGAGAAGTCGGACTGCGCACAGGTGGACACTGGTGCCTGCCGCCTTATGAACCTGCTCCGGTACTTCACCGCTCTTCTTTGTTGACCTGTCAGTCTGCCAGTGCAAGGTGCGCCCAGAAAGTGGGGCAAAGTCAGACTTCGCACCAAAACTGGGCGAAGTACGCACTTCGCACCAAAACTGGGCGAAGTGCGAACTTCGCACCAAAACTGGGCGAAGTGCGCACTTCGCACCAAAACTGGGCGAAGTGCGAACTTCGCACCAAAACTGGGCGAAGTGCGAACTTCGCACCCAGACTTAGCCATTTTCAGGGTAACTTGCTGGAAAGTTGAAAAATCAACTGGGGACTCCAAGAAAAAAAGGGGGGAAAGAAAAAGAATGCGGGAAAGAAAAGGAAAGGGAGAGAAGAAGGAAGGAAGATGGAGAAAGAGGAAAAAGAGGAGCAGCACTGTTACATTACTTTATTGAAGACATTGCACCCCGTGCAAAATGTGACAACACTTACCTAATAAAAAATATTATTAATAATATAAATTATTAGTAATTATAATGCAAGGATTGATAATGAGGGTAGCATTAGCGTATATTTTTCCTTAAAAAATATATTTTTTAAGTCATTTTTGTAAGGGTTGTCCAATTCATCAGAGAACATTACATTATTTGATATATGCTATTGTACCCCATGGTACCTTATAGGACAAATGTGAATATTAGAATAGGGTTTGAATCAATAGTTTAGGAGTGTGATTTATATTTTCCGTTACATATGTGTCTATGTTTCGGGTGTGCACAAGTGTCATTTAACAATGTGTGCAATTATGTAAAGTGAAGATGTGTACAAGTATCATGTAACAATGTGTGCAAGTATGTAGAGTAAGAATGTGTACAAGTGTTATGTAATAAAGTGTGCAAGTGCAAGTAGGAGTGCGCAAGTATCATAGAGTAAAGTGCGCAGGTAAATAGAGTCAAGAGTCGTGTATACAAGTGGTAAGATGTGAAGCCAAAAGACATGAGAGGTTTGTCTTGTGTGAAATAGAAAAGGTTGCATCTCCAAGATATGTGAGGAGAGCAATAAAGAGTCCAAGAGTCACCTTCGTAATGTTATATTATGGAGACAAAGATCCGTGAAATGTATCATTGTAACAGAAGAATCACATTCAAGCTTATATACAACATTTTGAGCAATATTATTGTAAGATTTCTTCATGTTATTTCATGAATGATATTGATCATATTTATTTCAATATTATTGTTATTCTCATAAATGTTATGTTCATTGATTTTGACCATTTATATTACTACTCTAATATTTGAGTGTACACAAGATCCTAGATATTGGGACCTATGATTGAATCTAGCTAAATTAGAGCTACTTCGAGTATTCTCTATTGCTAGCATCATAAAAAGTTTTTGGTGTGAATATTTGAGTTTGAAGAGATATTCAGAGCTATTGTGGCACTAGACTTGATTTTGGGGTGAATATTTTGGATAAAGAAGTTTTAGTGGCATCAAAGAAAAACTTGGGTGTGAATATTGAAAAGAAATTTGGAGAAATAACCATGTGAATAAAATATAGACCAAGCTAGATTTTTGAGTTATTGGTCACCTTAATACATTTATGTGAAGATTAATATTTTGTAGGTAAATTTGTGAGTCCATTAAAGAGAACATGGGCTAAAATAAGAAAGAAGACAAAGTGCTAAGGAAAAACATCAAAGTTGAAAGTAACTACATAGATTCAAGTACAATACACCCTAACTGCAAGAAGATATAACAATAGTGCTCAGTTGAGAAGATAGTTCTTGTATATAACCTCCAATAAGGGAGTGATATGTGCATATTGAACACCTCCAAGAGTGGTGTGACTGATATGGAACCAAACACACACAAACCAGACAATTACAAAACATCGGTTGAGGATTTCATTAATCAATAGGGTTATAAAAAGCCTTTTACAAAATGTGTGCGGTGGACACCTTAGCAGCCAACTCAAAGCTTCTTGCGATATTATTAGTCCACGCATGTTAAATATCCTCCGAGTGGCTAATTACATGGAGGAAGGAAATATTTACAACGTGGCCATGAAAAGTTGGCCAAGCACCTTTTTATAAAAGGTGACTTTTAATATTTATATATTTACATTATTTATTGTTATATTTTCATTTTTATTTAATATTTACATTAATTATATATATATATATATATATATATTTTTTTTTTTTTTTTGTTTATTGTGAGAAACCCTAATGATCGATGTACAGAGTTGAGCAATCTCCTCCTAACCATGACCCCTCGTCAAGTCGAGAGCTATACTTATCAATAGGGAATTTAACACAAAGCCACCACACACCCACCCACTCACACACTCGCCCACGCCACGGTTTGAGCTATATTTTAGTGACAATATTTTTTATTATATTTTCATTATTATTTAATATTCACAAAAGGGATTATTTAATATTTTGAATTCCTATAATTGATAATGCCTTTTGAGATAGTGTTTGAGAAGCACTCACTGAAAGGTCTCAAAAAGAGATGAGATAGCACCTGAGAAGCACTCATTGGGAAGTCTCCAAAAGAGAGAAAATAAAGCTTGATAAATGCTCATTAGAAGCCTAAAAAAGTGTGAAGATAGCACCTGAGAAGAAATTGATAGCCTTAAAAAGAGTGAAGATAGCACCTGAGAAGCGATTGATAGCCTCAAAAAGAGAGAAGATAGTGCTTGAGAAGTGCTCATTGTAAAGTCTCCAAAAAAAGGAGATATCGTCTAAAATAATGACCTAGACAAATTATCCAAAAGATAACACAGTGGAGCAAAAGACTTTTCCAAATAATGAAAAGATTAGCAGATCCTGAGAGCTAAGTAAAATTGAAAGTACCATAGAAGTCATTATTTGTTGTCGTAATACAAATTTTGAGAAGCCTAAGAGTTGTTTTGAATTTTGGACTGGAATCTAAGGAGAACAAGACAATGTGCATTCTAGATGTTCCTAAAAAAGACAAAACATAAGAAACAAATGTATGAGTGATTAATGGTACAACAAGTTGCATAAGCCATATTTTATGGTCACACTCATATTATTACTTCTAACATCCAAGGTCAGTCTATGCATTAAAGTTAGCACAAAATTTTAAGGAGACATGGATGTCACATGATTTTCAAAACACAATTGGTAGGCAAGAGTCGTTGGGGTAAATTGATTTTTGAACTTAGTGAAGGTGCATATTTATCAAAGCTTTTCTAAAGGTTATTTTTTGGAGTTATAAGAATTTTATATTTAAGCTTTTATTACTAAGAATAAGGGAGTCATAAGTAGATGATAATTTAATGAATGTGATTTCAAAAATTTAATTTTTGAAAATTTTGAAAATTGAGAATTCTTTTTAATTAAGGAGTCAAAGGGAAGTCTACTCAAAAATGAAAGATTTGATTTTTTTTTAATAAGGTAGAAGAAGGGGTTTTGAAAGGGACACCAAACCTTTTACAATAAACATCAAAGAATAAGATTTACACTCTAAATATGGTTCCAGAAATAAGGTTTCATACCTTAAACAAGAAGATAAAACAACCTAAATACTATCTAAGTTTTTGACTTCAGGATCATTTAAGATTACAAAAGATGTAACAGACAATGAACAATCTACAAAACCATACAAAGCTTAAAATTTTTGTTGGTCCTTGAGCATCAAGATCCTCATTTTTAGGTCCTCCAAGTGATTTTTTGCTTCTTTTATTTTCCCAAGAACAATTGGAGCAAACATTTTGACGAGTCAAAAATATCTTTCAGGAAGCAGTTTAGTATGCAGGTCTTTCAATATGCAGTTCTAGTCCCTTATTCATGGCTCTAGTCAATGAGACACTCGTGGAAACATATTACACAATAGGATAAATCATGTCATATTTATTTCTGATGCTCCAATTGTTGGTATAAATAATGATTGATGTTTTGTAGGTGGACTCAAAAACATGAGTATTGGGACTTAGATAAGCTCCTATACCAGCTCCAGTCCCATTGAGAATAAGATGCAACCTGTAGCTCACAAAATAATGATTAGTAAAAAAGCCAAGAGTAGAGTAGACCAAACCCGAAAGTGGAGTTCACCAAAGGCAAATTTTTATTTGCTCAATAACACATGATCTAGCTACAAAATAAAGGATCCACCACTGTTGGAGACTCACTGACAAATCATATTTTCTTTCCTTCATCCCTAATATTATACTTGTAGCAGTCAGGAATGTTCAAATTCCTCCCTCCATATGAACAATAAAGCTTTACTCATAAAACATTTAAAATCCCCCTAGCAAATTTAATCTATGATCTCATTTTGTTCATCATCCTTGGATTCGCTATTAAGAATTTATTGAACATTGTGAGGGAAGATTAACTCCTAGCACTGCAATTCATCCAAAAGTAGACCCATATTTGCTAGACAGTCAACTACCCCATTAGCCTATCTATAGACATGGATAATATGTACTTCTTCAAGAAGCTCTAGTTTAGTGTTAATCTCATTTATCATATCTGCTATATTCCATCCTGGAGGGTATTTTCCATTTAAAATATTAATGATGTTTTGTGAATCTCCTTCTATTATTAATTTCCTTATATTTAGCTTGCCAAGAAGTGACACACCCATAAAGGTTGCTCTAGCTTCAGCAACATGGCTTGTTTGATCTCCTAGAGGCTCTACATAGGCCAAGAGTGGTCTACCCCAATGATATCAAAAGATACATCCTGCTCCAACACTCCCAGGATTTCCTTTTATTGCTCCATCAAAGTTTAATTTTATCCATCCACTTGGAGGCCTTTTCCATTTTGAATTGGTTCATGGATGAACTGAGGATGAGCACGAATTCTGATAATTGGAAGCTAACCCCCAAACTCTAGCAATTTCTTTCTTTAGGTCTGGTTCAAATCATTATTGAACTTCAAGGTACCTAAATTTTCCAACACTACACTTGAAATTCTATTTTCCACTGATGTGCAATTTATCTTCTTATCTTTGAAGATCCGATGGTTCCTTTCTTTCCAAACCCTCCACAAAACATGTGGAAGACTTAACCTCCATAACATTTGCAGCCTTTTACTTTTAAAGGGGAACTCCCATTGAAGATAGAGATCAAAGAGAGACTTGGGGAGGACCCACTCTACCTAGAAGTTCTTTAGAATCTTATTTAGTAGCTCAACTATAAAAGGGTAGGTACAAAAGAGATGATCAGTATCTTCCTCACTCATTTCACAGAGAACATACCTATTTGGAAATGTGAAGCCTCTTTTACGTAAATTATCCATGATCAAGACCTTATTTTGGACTGCTAACCAATAGAAGTGTGCTATCTTGGGAATGAGGTCTTTGATCCAAATATTAGCTACTGGAAGCCATCCAAAGCCCTTCCCTTCAAGGAGATAATAACCTGATTTGACTGAGTATGTTCCTTCCTTTTGGCTCATCCAAATAAAAGAGTCTGAAGATCTAGTATTGTTCAAGAAATAAACATGTAGAAGAATATTTAACTTCCTTAGATTTTGTTGATTTCTGTCATCAAGATTATCCACCTGTAAATTTTTTCATTGCTTACTATTTTAATTAGTGATTATATAATCTTTGACTAAGTTCCCATAAACATCCTCAACAGAAGGTTTTAACCCTGCAAAATTTGGATCCTCACTAAGAGGAATACTTTTAATCCATTTATCATTCCAAAAGTGAACTTGGGATCCATCCGCAATCTGCTAGCATTTTCCTTGTTGTAAAAGTGACTTGGTTGTTTGAAGACTATTCCAAAGGTATGACCCTATTTGAAGATTATCTACCTCTAATAAATTTGAGGTAGATCTCAAATATTTTACCTTGAGGATGTGAACCCAATTAAGATTTACATTAGTTGCTAGTTTCCATCCTAACTTACCCATTAGGGTCAAATTCATTTTTCTCAACTTTCTAAAACCTAGTCCACCCACTTCTTTTATGGAACACACCTTTCTTCTCCTCCGCTCCAGACCATAGGAAGTTTATCTGAATTTGTTCTATTCTCTCACAAATTTTGGTTGGCATTTTGAATAGATACATGAAGTAAATGGGTATGTGTTGAAGTGAATACTTGACCAGTTGAGCTTTACCAGCCTCGATAAGCAAGGAACCCCTCCAACTTGATTTTTTTTTTGTTAAACTCTCCACCATTGGGTTCCAGAGAGCTACCTTCATCCTTCCTTTATATAGTGGCATTCCTAGATAGGTGGTTGGAAGGTCTCCAATGTTGCAGCCAATGATACGAGCTAACTGAACCTTTCTAGGGCCAAGAGTGTTCAAAAAATAAATTTTTCTCTTATCATAGTTAACTTTTTGACCCATAGCCTGCTCATACTGATCCAGGATAAATTTTAGCTCTTTTGCCTGTGGAATAGAGGATTTTAAAGAGATAAGTGTATCATCCACAAACTGTTGGTGGAACACAGGTTGCAAATTAGTAGTTGGTATGATCCCATCAACCCTACTGCCTATTGAAGTCACTGAGATTGTCCTTCCCAAATCCTCAACAAGGATAATAAATAGATAGGGAGATAAGGAACCTCCCTATCTCAACCTCATCTTGCTTGGAAAATACTCTACTGGAGATCCATTCACCAGGATGAAAAACATAGCAGAAGAGAAGCACCTGTTGATAAGACTTACCCATTCTTGATGAAAACCAAACCTGCTTAAAACCTTAATTAGGAACTCCCAGGAGACTTTGTCATATGCGTTGTTCACGTCCAACTTTAATAACATTCCTGCATTTCCACTCTTATCCATGGAATGAATTACCTCATGAATTGTAATTATTCCATCTAACATTTGACTCTCCTTCACAAAAACTCCTTGTTGGAAATCAATTATAAATGGTAATACATTTTTTAATCTGTTGGCAAGGACTTTTGAAACAACTTTGTAAAGAATGAAGCATAGACTTATCGATCAAAAGTCAACCAACTACTTTTGGTGTTAAAACTATAAATGTTGAGTGACATCTCTTGGCATAAAATGAGTTTTTTGGAATCCATTACTGTTTGAGTGACATCCCCTCCAACATTATGCCAAAAAATATGGAAAAAATGGCTTGGGGCCTTGTCTCCATGCATCCCAAACACAACTTTTCAAATTTCCTCTTCTTTGAAGGGGTTGAGCAAGTAATTATTTAATTGGTCTGTAACCAGGCAAGGAATATTTTGAAGCATTGAAATTGAAGCAGTCTCATTTACAGGATCTTCCACACCTATGAGCTTGAAGAAGAAATTAATAGCCTCCTCTCTTATTTGTATGGGGTCACAAGTTATTGATCCATCAGGTTTAACCACTTCTTTAATTTTATTATAACTCTTGTGTCTTAAGGTAGAGACATAATTTTTTTTTGTATTCCCATAACCTTCCTTTAGCCACGAAACTCTGGATTTTTGCCTCCAAAATGTTTCCTCACAAGCTAAAACATTGTGGAATTTGCACAAAAGTTCATTTTCTTTTGCTCTCAAATCACAAGATAGATTTTTAGACTGAAGGGTTGACTCTAACTCATTTAGTTGTTTTTTCAACTCTACCTTTTTATTTTGAAGATCACCAAAAACCTCCCTATTCCACACCTTAATATTTTTCTTTATGAACCTTAGCTTTTTTGCCACTTGGGTTAGCTTACTTCCAGAAAAATATTGTTGCCACCAATGCTCAATCCTATTTTCCAAATCCTCATGTTGGAACCACATCTTCTCAAAACAAAAAGGGCTCTTGAAGGTTCTTTTTTGGACCTCTGACTCCCAAACTAGTAGATTATGATCAAATCCTATCTTTGGATGGGTTGTTAGGGTTGAATCCCCAAAAAGGAGAAGACTCTCTTGTGACATCCAAATGAACCTGAATTAATTGGTATCCTAGTCACCTATTACTCCAAGTATACTTTGCTCTTTGAAGATCTATATCCATAAGTTCGTTCTCATTTACAAAATTTGCAAAATCTAATATTAAAAGATTTTCCTCATTAAAAAAGGATAGCCATGAAGCTTTGGTTCAAAACTATCAATATTCCTTCAAATATATTCTTATTCCACATACTTAAAAGGCCTCCTAAGGCCCCTACAACTGGGTCTACCATAAAATCAACCCCTATCCATAGTCTTTGTTTGATAAGTTTAGCTTGAGGTTCATCAAGTTTTGTTTCTTGTAACAACATGATATCCGGGTCAGATTCTCTTCTCAACGCTTGGACTACTCTATGCTTAGAGGGGGCATTGAGACCCCTCACATTCCAAGAAACTATCTTCATTTTTGGGTTTTGTCTACTGATTTTTCCCTCCAACCCAATCCAATATAGACTTGGTACCATTCATAATCTCAACAATTGTTTCTCTTTCTCTGATTTCCTGATTAGTACATCTGCCAGTTTTTGGGTCAATTCCTACATCTATCCCTCCTTTTTTTGTTTTCTAGTGATTCTCATTGGGGTAGCTGAAACCTTTCCTTTTTTTTCCTCATTATTAGAGAAAATTACTTCTTTATTTTGTTTTAAAACAAAATTCTTTTGATTGGTTCCTGCATTAACATCCCACCGAGTTTCTAGCACTACCTCCACTTCTTGGGATTCATCATTTGTTTCTATCAATTCTTCTATGTTCTCCCTTAGACATTCAAATGAATTATTTTGATCAATTACATTCCCAAGATTACTAGATTTTAGAATTGGGGATTTTACCTGGTCCAAATTTTTGGATGAATCTTCTTCCTCTTGTTCATTAATCTCCTTTTCGCTTTGTTGGGGATTTGTTGGATACTCTTCCACGATTTGCCATTCTTCTAATCTGTCCTACTAGATTGGAACTTCCTTCTACTGTTATTCCCTCTTATCATCCTTAGTTCATTTATTTTATGTTGTTCAAAACTTTCTCCTCCGCTCTGCTTTTTGTACCAAACCATTTTATTCCAGGTCACTTGTTTTCTAAACAAACATACACTAGCCCCGTACCCTAGTTTTTTATAGACACTACATTTAGATGGTACATTCTCATATTTAATTCTTTGGTTCCAAACACCCAACTTCGAAACCAATCGGATTGACTCAAGCAAATCCTTATCTAAGTCCACATTAACATAGATCCTCACAAAAATAATCCTTGATCGAGCCTTAGTGGTAGGGTCTAGGGCTATTAATTATCCAAATTTCTTTGCTATACCCTCAAACACCTCTTCATTCCAAAAATGAAATGGAAGGCTCGACAATATTACCCAAACCGGAGCCTGGGAGAAACTTTGCATCCTCTGGATCGAAGCCTGTCCCCTATCTTCGCAAAAAGAGCCCCTGTCACACAAAAATGAGATTAATAACTCAATCTATTAGACTTATAGAAATATTACAATTTATATGAGATGCATAAATAATCTTAGCTCAACTTTTTTATCAATAAATTTTTACCCCTTTATTTAAAAAAACTAATCTTAGCTCAACAAAATATGGAGCACATTATTCTCGTAACAACTACTCCTTAGCATAGTGCAACCTAAACATAAACTAAGTCTAACAATAAACCATGTATGATTTCTATTGTATTCACACTAAGCTACGTAGGATAATAAGGATTTGAAGTCCAACATTCTCCCCCTTGATGCTAAAGACACTCATGCAAGAGTTATTTAAGCATCACAAAATTGGAAGAAAACATTTCTCTTACGTTTCCTCCAATCTTGAATCAAGAAATCAAAATTTGCAAAATACTTGTGGTGGCACTCCTTCCACTCTTCATGTGGTATCTCCTTCATATTTGATGTTGCATAACACAAATGCTTGAGTGCCTTCTTTTGTTGATTAGCTCCCCCTTCAACAAAAGTATCTCCTCTTGTGGTTTTCAACAACCACTCTCTACTATGATTCTAGATATCTCTCCACATACTCCTAACCATCCACGCAGGTGCTCCTTAATTTAGTTGCTAAAGACAAAAAACAAGCCTTGCATCACATTGATTAAAGGCATGCTTCATAGTAAAAACTGAGACAACTAATTTTTGTCTCCTCTCAAGAAAAAACTCTCCAGATGGGCTCACAACAATGTGATGAACAATCGATGGGCTCACAGGCTTGAATCTTCCAAACGCTCTGATACCAAATGAGATTAATAACTCAATCTATTAGACTTGCAAAAATATTACAATTTATAGGAGATGCAGAACTAATCTTAGCTCAACAAAATATGGAGCACATTATTCTCGTAACAACTACTCCTTAGCATAGTGCAACCTAAACATAGACTAAGTCTAACAATAAACCCTATATGCTTTCTATTGTATTCACACTAAGCTATGTAGGATAATGAGGATTTGAAGTCTAACATTCTAAAGTCCAACAAAAAACCCATGGGCCTCCCATAGGATCCTATTTGAATCCTCTTTACAGATTAACTTAACCATAAAAAAACCCTTCGACGATGTCATAATTTCCATGTGTCTGTTTGGTCTCCATTTCCTTACTGCATCTAAATCAGGATGAACACCCATAAAACATCCAACTAGGTTTAGAGCCTCTTGGTCTATTGCCATATCAACCAAGTTATCAAGAATGAAGAGCTCTCCCCCTTCAGGATGCAAAACAAATTTTGATTTTAGGGTTTTTATTTTTCCATCGACTACATGTGACCAAGACCGTATTCCTGGATCAATTTGATGCTCTCTTGGGTCCCATGACAAATCCACCTTCTGACTTGAATCCTCTGAAGCTAACTCGGGTATGGAGCTGTAAACTATAAAAACCCTATCAAGTTTGTGTCCTTCCCACTATTCGTCTCGTTCCCGCTGTAATAACTCTTCAAATTCAAAATGATTATATTTTAAGTTACTTTACTTAATTGTGAAAGATTTGATTTATTAAAATTTGCAAATAGAATTGTTTATTTGAAATTTAGGAGCCATAAGGTTTCCGAATCCAAAGGAATTGACTTTGTGAAATTTGAAGAATTGTTTATATTAAAGAATATGAAATTTTTGAGTTTATGACTTTGGAGAAATTGAATTGCAATTTTGAAAAATAATTGTGTCTATTTAAAATTTTTGGAGAAACAAGGATTTCTACATCAAAGGATTATATTATGGAAGAAAATAGTCTAAAGGCTATAATAAAAAAGGAAATATTGGAAGCCTTAAAAATTAGCATACAACAATTGATTGGAAAATTGATGAGAAACACGACAAAGCAATGATATTTATTTAGAGAGAAGACATAGATAAAAAATTGAGATATTTGAATATTATTTGCACTCAAAACTTGCTGAAGCACTTGAAAGTTCTAAATATGATATTATAATACCTATTGATATAGGTAGTGTAATGTATATGGCATTGCTTACACTTGAAATCTATAAAGACAAAAGTCAAAAACAAGAATAATTTATTAAAACTCGAAAAAGAAAATTAATGATCAAAGATATTTATCATGACACAAATGAATTTTATCATACATTTATTATTAAATATAAATAATGTAATGTAATACATTCAACATATGTCAATAAGTGTGGCAACGAAAGTCCATCAAATTCAAATTTTATTATGATTCACTAAATGGATATTCAAGATCTACAGGACAACATCAAGATCAAGATCAACACCATGAAGAAGAATCTCAAGAAGTCTAAGAGCAAGTTCTAGAAGAACAAATCAAAGAGCCAAAGACAAAATAAATAAATAAAGAAGAAGATGAAGAAGTATCTCAAACAAAAGATCAAGCATAATGCAAGATTGCATAGCAATACCAAAATCAAAGATTGAAGACTAAAGTCTTTAATAACCAAATAATGTAATACATGGGAGGTGTTGTAGAATATTACATTATTGGTACATGCTAATGTACCACCATGGCACCTTATGGTACAAATGTAAATATTATAATAGGGTTTGAGTCAATAGTTTAGGAGTGTGATTTATATTTCAGCTTATGTATGTGTATATGTGTAGGATATGCACAAGTGTCATGTAACAAAGTGTGCAAATGTGTAGAGTAAGAATGTGCACAAATATTATGTAATAAAGTGTGCAAGTGTCATAAACTAAAGCGTGTAGGTAAAGAGAGAGTCAAGAGTCGTGTATACAAGTGGTAAGATGTGAAGCCAAGAGGCATGAGAGGTTTGTTTTATGTGTAGAATAGGAAAGGTTGCATATCCTAGATATGTGAGGAGAGCAATAGTCAAATATTCCAAGAGTCACCTGTGTAAGGTTATATAATGGATACAAAGCTCCATTAAATGTATCATTGAAGAATATAATCCATTTTAATAGAATAATCATATTTAAGCTTGTATACAATATTTTGAGAAATTTTATTGTAAGTTTTCCTCATGTTATTGTTGGTGCAAAAAAAAATACCAAATGAGAGAAAGCGTACCCAACGATCCTCAACCAGCATTAAATGGTTGCTTGGCCTGGGAGAGGCAAGGGCGATCGATCTCGAGAGAAGGCTAGCTCCTTTGGTTCCAGCTACCTATGTCGCAAAGTGGAAAAGGGGAAAAGAGAACGAGAAAGAAAGCAAAAGGGAGATCATATCCAGAACTAACAAGGATGGGATGTGGCCGCATTAAGACACACACGTTCGACATCACCGATGCAAACAGAAACACACCACCTAATAAATCAACTCATCTTGTCTTCACTTATTGTTCATTATAGCAGGCAAGGGCGAATTCCATTTTTAATGAGAGGATGCATGAAATCTAGATAGCAGAATTAGAGCACTCCCACCTGATCGACTTTAACAAAAATAAAACCCTAATGCCTAGGAATGGATTTGAATTCTAGAACCACCCAACCAGACCTACAAAATTTAGATAGCAAAATTAAGTGAACAAGCTCAGATAGCCATCGCATAAATAATCATCCATACTTGAGCAAAAATAGAAGTAAAGAGATTTTGAGAGACCAAATAGTGAAATACTATTATTTACAAGGCAACGAAGAATTACATGTGAATTGTAAAGGCCATAGAGCCGCCCTTTGGAATGGCGAGCATTCCACTATTTATAGAATATTAACAATAAATTCAAAACATAACATTGATGGCGCTTGACGGGAAGAATCATATTGGAATGGTCGAAAGATCTGCTAACGCTCTGTTCTAAGAGGGGTGACGGTTGTCCGGAGGAAGTTAGGTGCTTCTGTAGAGATCTGGTCCCTTGATCATTCTAACAACTTCTTAAACTCCAATTTACTTTACCCCTTCATACTGTAGAAAGATTAGAGATTGGTCGCCTCTGAAGCTATGCATTTCAAATTTCTTTCCTGCACCCATCGGCTATCTACATTAGGTAGATGAGGTCATTAATGCTTTACTTTTGTGGATCCTCGAAGCTGCTTTCTTGACACGTGATGACCTCAACCTTGGATAGGATTTTGGGTACAATTCTTGGTTTGCCATTATCCCAATATTTTGTTCCATGGACAGGCAATCGAGCTCCCACCTTTGCATTCCTAGAATTTCATTCAATTTACAAACGGTAATTTGGAACAAAAAAACTTCGTGTTGTCTTCCCATTTTTCTATCCCCACTAGGTGAATGCTTAGGATCCCAATTTATCACTAAATGCCACGGTGGAGATTTGGGATGCTTCTTGATCATACATCCGCTTGTCTATATGTCTGCCCTGTTGCGCTTTGGTTCTTCTCCTTCGCCTTACTTACAAAGCTTAACAAAAAGACCAGGGGTAAAATACCATCATCTTACAAAGAAGAGTGGGTGAGAAGGTGTAAAAATCCACCCACAATCTTGGTGACTCACAAGGGCCTTCCACTCCATGGGATAGAGGAACCCATAAATATTTTGATTTTGAATCTCCTTTTAATAAGGGAAGGGAGAGGAAAACAAATATGGAAGAGTTATTAGCAAAGGCAACCAAGGAAGGCTACGAAAATAAATAAGGGGAGAGGAAACACAGAGTGCCCAGGCATCGTTTGGGCGGAACATAGCGAAAGGGAAAAAAGAGGAAGAACAAGGGGGAAAGAAAAGGAAAAGGGAGAAAAGGAAGAAGGGAAACAAGATAGAGTAAAGGGATGAATTGGAAGGTAGTTCATAGGATATTCCTATGGACTACACTTCCATCAACATACCCCACCAAAGACCAAGGCTAATTCAAGAGTAGACAGAATGCCAGGAGCATTTGTGCAATATTTTTTATTGACACAATCATGCAAAAAATTAATCAGCCCATCACCGCCCCTTTGAAGAATCTTTCGTCACAGTATCATTTTCATCTTACTTTTGCTCAATAAATGCTAATCTTTACACTTTTGAGGCACTATTTATAGCTCCTTTTTCCATTGGATGGAGGGGTGGCACTACCTTCAATGATGTAGAATATATATTTTGGAGATTGCACAAAGTGATGCATGAATTTTGAGCCTTGGTCCATTGGGCACAAGGTCACAACGGAATATAGAGAAGAACACTGGGAATAAATGGAGGAGCTTTAAAATCAACATACTTTCTAGATATCCACCGTGGATCACCATTGTACAGGATGATCTCATTCTACCATGTGTGTACACCTTTATTTAGTTGCAGGTTTATGTACACAAAATTATAGCACGAATAACACACCACCATCATTGATTTGTCCTGGAAATCATCCAATGAATCTGCAATGATCGAACCATACTAAACTAAACTTGAGGTATTTTTTATAGTTCGACTGATGCTACCCCAAAATTTTCTAGGTTGCATTACGCCCACAACTTGGCAGATCACCATGCACACCAGTACTTATGCAATCAATTATCAATACAATAGTTAATTTTACCATGTGGGAGCCTTCCTCAGGTACTGGTTTATGTGGCAATAGGCTCCAATGTCACCACTCCTTGAGGTCCACCTGATATGAACTCCCTGCTATGTGCGCCTCTGAATTCTCCATACAAATTTGCCAACAAAGAATGTTGACTGGTAAACCTTCCACTCAGACCTCCTTGGGACTAGTCTCCTGATTAGATGAATCTTCTAAGAGGAGGTCTGACTGCTACTTTGTGTGCCCTTGGATACAAAAAGGGTGTAAAAATACATCCCTTTTGCATGTAGGTTTCTCCAATTGGTCTGGATTCCCTGTTTGTTGGGAGGAGGTGCAAGCAACGAAATTGTTCATTACAAGACTCATGCTTGTATCTATTTATGTGGGCTCAAGAAGCTTTTGTGTTGCGCTTAACCGTGGCCCTGGCTAGTACACATCTTAAGATGGTATCCATGGCAAATATTGTGTGACTGAAAGGGCAGTTGCAGCAGATGAAAATATGGATTGGAGGGCGGGATCTCTTGAAGATTTTTTTCATCCTTGAAATAGGAGTCACTCAACCTGTAAAGCCTCCCAAAATATTTGAGGGAATCTCCTTTCCCCATATTGATACGGTAGGAGGCTAATATCCAAGCTCAAAGCCTGGATATAGTACAGGCGAGCCTGGGCAAGGGATGATTGGTACTCTAGGGGAATCCTCTCCCAGCTCCTTCTGAATCATATGTTGAAATCTGTGATGGATTCAAAAGGGGTCCTCTTAATGAATGAGAGGTACATCAAGAGTTGGAAGGGATCCACCAAGACATCAAATGTGTCAATAAGAGCTTTTTCCAAGTCCATCCATGAGGAGATGGTTCTCTGCCCAAGGGTACAATACCACAATAGTGCCCTTCCTTCTAGAGACAAGACTAGGAGCCTAATCATGACATCTTCATGTGTTATGCCATGGAGGGACACTAGTGTAGTGACATCTTCAAGGTGTTCTTGAGCGGTTCCCAAAGTGCCATCATATTTTGTCAAGTGCTTTAGGGCACTTTCAAGAATCTCATGCCAGCTTTGAAGTTTGAGCAAACCAAGATAATTCCATTATGGGCAGCACAACTAGGCCATCGAGGTACTGGCCTTTAGAAGTCCCGATTCATGCATCGAAGTTGGAGTTACCAGATGAAAATACTTTCTTCGTCGATGAGGTCAAGGTTGTTCATCAAACCTTGGATCCTTCAAAAAATGAAAATCTTTCAACACATGAAGGTAACTAATCTCATGATCTAAAAATACTCCATAGAGGAGTCACCAGGTGATTGAACTGGATATAAGAAAACTAAAGTATCACCAAACTCTAATTTCCTCAAACACAAAAACTTAATGAGTTCCCTAGTAGAGTTGCCAGAAACTATTGGCGCAAAAACATGCACTGAACGAGCAAGAGCATGCCCAACGGTCCTCGACCAACATTGAAGGGCCGCCTGGCTTAAGAGAGGCAGCGGTATTCGATCTTCAGAAAAGGCTAGTTCCTTTGGTTCTAGCTACCTACGTTGCAAAGGGGAAAATAAAATGAGAAAGAAAGCAAAGGGATTTCGTAGCCAAAACTAACAAGGATGGGGGTATGGTCGCATCAAGACACACACGTTGGATGTTATTGGTCCAAAAAACAACACACCACCTAACAAATCAGATCATCTTGTCCTCACTTATCGTTCGACGTAGCGAAAAAGGGTAAATTCTAGAACTAGTAGGAGGGTGCATGAAATCTAAATAGCAGAATTAGAGTGCTCCCACTCGATCGACTTTAACAAAAATAAAACCTCGATGCCCAGGAATGAATGTGAATTCTAAAATTGCCCATCCAGACCCACGAAATCTAAATAGTAGAATTAAGTGAACAAGCTTAGATGACCATCACAAAAATAAACATCCATACTTAAGCAAAAATAGAAGTGAAGATAGATTGAGAGACCAAATAGTGATATACTATTATTTACAAGGTAAAGAAGTATTACATATGAATTGTAAAGGCCACATAGTCACCCTTTGGAATAGTGAGCATTCCACTATTTATAGAAGATTTTACAATAAATTCAAAATATAACATTGATGGTGCTTGGTGGGAAAAATCATATTGGAATAGTCGGAAGATCTGCTAATGCTTTGTTCCAGGAGGGGTGACGATTAACCGAAGGAAGTTAGGTGCTTCTATAGATACCTGGTTCCTTGATTGTTCTAACGACTTCTTAAACTCCAATTTACTTTACCCCTTTCTACTATAGAAATATTAGAGATTGGTCACCTTTGAAGCTGTGCATTTCAAATTTCTTTCTCGCATCCATCGACTATTTGCATCAAGTAGATGAGATCATCAATGCTTACTTCTGTGGATTCTCGAATCTTCTCTCTTAACATGTGATGACATCAGCCTTGGATAAAATTTTGAGCACACTTATTTGTTTGCCATTATCCCAATCTTTCATTCCATGGACAGACAATCGGGCTCCCACCTTTGTATATAGTTTCATTCAATTCGCGAACAAGAATTTGGGACAAAAAATATTTGTGTTGTCTTCCCATTTTTTTGTCCCCACTAGGCAGATGCCTGGGATCCTAGTTTTTCACCCAATGTCAGGACAAATATTTGGGATGCTTCTTGATCATACATCTACCTCTCTATCTGTCTGCCTTGCTACACTTTGGTTCTTCTCCTTCACCTTATTTACAAAGCTTAAGAAGGAGGCCAGGGGTAAAATACCACCATCTTGCAAAGAAGAGTGGGTGAGAAGGTATAAAATTCCACCCACAATCTTAGCAACTCACAAGGGCCTTCCACTCTGTGGGAGAGAGGAACCCAGAAAGATTTTGATTTTGAATCTCCTTTTAACAAGGGAAGGGAGAGGAAACTGAAGATGGAAGAGTTATTAGCAAAGGCAACCAAGGAAGGCTGTGAAATTAGGGAATAAGGGGAGAGGAAACACAGAGTGCCTAGGCGTCATATGGGTGAAACATAGCGAAAGGGAAAAAAGAGGGAGAACAAGGGGGAAAGAAAAGGGAAAGGGAAGAAAGGAAGAAGGGAAACAAGACAGAGTAAAGGGATGAATTAGAAGGCAGTTCATAGGATATTCCTACGGGCTACACTTCCATCAACATATGCTACCAAAGACCAAGGCTAATTCAAGAGTAGACAGAATGCCAGGAGCATTTGTTGCAATATTTCCTTTTGACGCAATCATGCAAAAACTTAATCATCCCATCACCACCCCTTCAAAGAATCTTTCATCGTAGCATCATTTTCATCTTACTTTTTCTCAACAAATGTTGCTTTTTACGCTCTTGAGACACTATTTATAGCTTATTTTCCCATTGGGTGGAGGGGTGGGCATTGATTTCAATGATGCATCATATATCGTTTGGATATTACGTGAAGTTATGCATGAATTTTGAGCCTTGGTCCATTGGGAACGGGGTCACAATAGAATACAAAGAAGAACATTGGGAACAAAGAGAGGAACTTCAAAATCAACATACTTTTTGGATATCCACTATGGGTCATTAATGTACAAGATGATGTCATTCTACCATGTGCCTACACCTTTATTTGTTTGTCGATTTATGTACACAAAATAACGATGCGAATGACATGCCACCACCATTGATTCATCTTGGAAATCATCCAGTGAATCTGCAATGATCAGACCATATTTTATTGAACTTGAAGTAATTTTTATAGTTTGGCTAGTGCTACCCCAAAATTTTCCAGGTTGCATTGCACCCACAACTTGGGAGATCACCATGCACACTAGTAATTATGCAATTGATGATCAATGCAACAATAAATTTTACCATGCAAGAGCCTTCCTCAAGTACTATTGATGAGGCCTGGAAATGCCTCAATCATAACATGTTTTGTACACTAAAAATGCCTATAAAATCTTATGTTTTATCTGATATGTTAATTAAGTTGATTTAATATGCTGTATATTAACCATTTTGCATGATCAATGTATTTGAAATATTATATGTTGATTTTACGACTTTTTGCATAGTTTTGTGTTCTTTTTGCTATGATTTGCTACAATGGGATATGCTTAGAATAATAGCAACATTTCACTAATCATATTTTGATTTGTCTCAAGCATTTACTTCACCTAAATGCGGCAACGAGTGCAAGCAAACTGTTCGTTGTGCAGACAAAAGCTGGTCTTTCCCATGTAAATTCCAGCCAGTTGTCCATAAATAGCAAGGCATGGAATTCACATGAGGAAAGGGATGAAGACCATTAGAATTTGATCTTAGGAGATAACCCACCTGAGAGATGCAGAAGAAATCAATGGAAAAACATATATTTGTTCATACCAAGATATCTTCGGAATGAACAGATATCTTCGAAATGAAGGAACACAACATCTTCGGAATGAGCGGATCTTCGGAATGAAGAATGCAGCGTCTTTGGAATGAGTGGATCTTCGGAATGAAGCATGCAGTATCTTCGGAATGAGAGATCTTCGGAATGAGAATGCAGTATCTTCGGAATGAGCGATATTCGGAATGAAAACTACATTATCTTCGGAATGAAGCCACTTATCTTCGGAATGAAGAACAAAATGTGTTTTTGACCTTTTGACCGATTTTTGAAGCCAAAAAAAGGGAAATAAAGGTTGGAAAAAGTAAAGAGAAATATCTTCCATCTGTCTTTGTCGTCATTGCCGACCAAAGCCATCATTAAGGAAAAGATCAAGTTTTAGTCCTCTTCTAGGATAAAACCAGAATTTGTTGCAACATTGTAGGATTAGATCTTTTGAGATATTCTTTGTTTGTAATCAGATCATAGGATAGCTATAAATATTGCTCTCGTTCGGGTTGAGCGAGATAGATAGAAAAAGAGGTAGAAAATAGAGTAAGGAAGCTAGCAGAAAATACAAAGTATAACTAGAAATTGACTGTTACAGTCCTTTAATAGTTTTTCAATGAAATTCTTGTAATCATGTCTTTTGATCAATAAAGTGCACCAGTTCTATTTCAAATTACTTGTAAATGAATGTGATTAAGATTTAGAAAAAGAGAGAGACTTACACCTTCTTACGGACAAAGAGGTGGCCACTTCCGGACCTAGGAGGAGGACTAACAAAGCGAGGTTTTTATTCTGATTTTGCTGCAGCAGAATGAGTTATAGAACTTGTTATGTCAATTGCTTGTAAATAGTTGACAATATTTGTAGTATTAGTTTATTTATGCTTAGATTAATCTTGTGCTTAAAGTTTTAGTTGCAATCTTACTTTCAACAAAGTTTCCACTTTATTTTCAGATTGTTATTTCGAATTTACTATTTTTCAGCAATTTCCTGCATTTTTATGTTTCTTTGTCAAAATCCGAACAAAAGATTGACAACCTTCATTACGAGATCTTTGATAGTTTTTATTTCCACATTAGATCTAAACTTTCATTACTACAAAAGTAATTAGATTTTCTTTACGCAATTAGGATCGGACTTTCAATTCTGCAGCTGTTAATTCTGCAATATAATTAGGTCTCATTCTACAATTGTAATTAGGACTTCATTTATGTAGTTAATGATTAGTTTCCAATTCTGCAACTTAGATTCAGATTTAATTTATGCAATTTAGAGATAAGAATGTTCCAAAACCCCCCACACAACCGGTTCCACCAATAAGACTTGTTGCCCTAGATTGACCTAAGTTATAGCTGTTTCACTTCTTCTCCCATAGATAGCCTTGTACACTGCCCTGGATTGACAGATTCATTGAGAATTAATGATGGTATAACGACTACGCATCATTTTGGCACCGTTGTCGGGGAATAGTGTTGTCAAAAGAAAACAAATAGTCCAATAGCTATAATCAGACTAAACTGTGAACATTCAGGTTAAAATCTGAATATAACAGCAGAGTAAGATAACAACTATTGACTTAATTTATGTCATTTAGGAGTAAACATGAATGAGTAAGTCTAGGGATACTCCAAAGGATCCCTGGCTTGTCCCATTAAGGAGATCTTCATGCCTAAGGGGTGAATCACCTGTGTTTGAACTACCTAAAAGATTGATAGAAAAATCACCAGTCTCACCATCAGTAGAACATTTTGAGAAAGGAAAATCACCAATTTTATCAACAGAATATCTTAAGGAAGATAATTCATCAGACTCATCAACATAGAAGCTTGGACCTCTTGAGAGAATAATTTGGAAAGCTTTAACTTCTCCTAGGAAACAAGAAACTATGGCAGAAGGAGGCAATGCAGATGGCCAACATGGCTATGTTCATAATGAAGGGGATGATCAGGATATACTCCAACCATCCAGAACATTTGAATATCCTATTCATCTGAATCCAACACAAAACTCTCCCATGAAGACCATTTCACCTTCGGTACTTCCAACCTTTCGAGGTGTTGTATCTGAAGATCTTGATCAGTTTTTGTTTGAATTCAAGGTAGTGTGTCGGACCTATGATTATATAAATGACAATAAAAAACTTAAGGTTTTTCCCTCAACTCTCAAGGATTCAGCATTACGCTGGTTCATGAGCTTAGAGCCAAATTCCATAAGAACCTGGGATCAAATGGAGACTGTCTTTTTAGACAAATATCAGGAATACTATCGTGTAAGGAATAGAAAATATGAGTTATTTAGAATCAAGCAGGAAGATGATGAGACCTTGGAAGATTATCTTGATAGGTTCTCCTTTGTTCAAAGGAGATGTGGACTAGTAGAACCAGAATTGTGTAAAACTATCTTTTTGAGAGGATTGCAAGATGAATCCAGAGAAGTTCTGGATTTAATGGGAAAAGGGGATGTAACCACTCTCGGTAATGAGGAAATTATGGATCTCTGCAGGAATTACTCTCGCACTAAGCGAGAGAAGAAGAAAAAGCCGCACAAATGGCAACGATGTAAAGGACCTGATAGAGGAACTTGCAAATTTCAAAACCGATATCCTAGTGCATCTAAACACTACTTTAGGGGAAATCTCTGCAAAAGCTAAAAACACAGAACCTTTGGCAATTTATTGCCCAAGATGTAGAAGTAAACATGCTTTGTGGGAATGTCCTTTGAATAAAACATCTATCTCAGCCATTTGTAGTATCTGTTCAAAAATGCATTCAACCGATCAATGCCACCTGCTACCACAACTCAAAACTGTGTTAGAAAACCAGACTGAGGAACTCAACTATATTGGACCAAAACAAGGGGGGAATTTCTCTCAATATCAAAATCCCCCTCGTTTTCCTACAAATTGGGGGCATAATCCTGGTACTATGCCTTGGGGACAATCAGAACCACCCCAACGTCCTTGGAATTATCCTCAATGGACAAATTCCCAAGAATGGCCATAATCAAATTGGAGTAACCCAACCTGGAATCAGAATCAAAACAACCCCTCATGGAATCAAAACAATCCAGCTTGGAATCAAAATCATACTAATCCACATTGGATGCAAAACCAACCACAGTGGAATCAACAATACCAGTCCTATCTAAGGCAGCAAAGGAATCAAGGTCAAACTTAGCATTTGTTGCCTGCACCTAATCAAAATTTTCAAGAAAAACAACAACAAACATAGCAAGTGAAACAACCTCAATTGCCAGCTCAGCCAGTCACTAATCCAAATAGTGTAAGACAGACACCTCCTGTCTATGTGGCTGAAGCTGAAGAAAATATTGAAATTAATGTTCTTGATTGTAGTGATATCCAACTCCATTCGGGGAAAGTTGTACCTGAACCAGTTTTAATGGAAATCAAAGATAATGAAAAGCAAGAATCATCAGAACCAGAGAGAATCCAACCAACAATAGAAATAGAAAAATTGGATCCAACAATAGAAAAAGAGACACAAGCAGAACAATTACCAAGGATAGTTCCATATCCTGAAAGACTTAATGCAATACCAGAAATTTTTGAGTCAAAATTGGTCAAAGAACTCAAAAATTTGACTATCTCATTACCCTTATTGCAAGCCATTAAGGAAATACCAGAAATTAACAGTACTGTCCGAAATTTGTGCATTAAAAGAGCAGGAAGAAAGAAGAAAGCATTCCCCAATACTGTGCAGGTTGAAGGGAAGATAGTTGATCTCTTATCCGGAAAACTACTACCTCCAAAGTATAGTGATCCGGGAAGCCCGGTTATCACGGTCACCATAGGTTCAGTACCAATATCAAATGTTTTAGTGGATCTAGGAGCTACAATAAATGTCATGACTAAAGATACAATGGAACAATTATAGCTCAAACATCTCAGCCCCACATTTACAGTTTTAGAAATGGCTGATAGGTCAGTTGCAAAACGTGAAGGAATCATTGAAGATGTCCCTATAAAAGTTTCTTCTTGGGAATTCCCTGCAGATTTTTTGGTTTTACTGACCAAGAAATTTAGCACATGGATATCCCATTATTTTGGGAAGACCTTGGCTTGCAACTGCAACAACCTTCATAGGCTGCAGATCTGGAAATATGACTATTTCAAATGGTATTGAGCTGAAACAAATTTCTTTATATCCTCCTGCAAAACCATCTAGCAAATTTTCAGGTCGGTTATGGTTTTCGACTCGGATGAAGAACCGAGAAGAGGTCATTTCTACACTAGCTACCTTAGTAGTAAGAGAACACACGAGAAGACCTCAGTGACGCAAAAAACTTAGAAAATGAAACAATCCTGATGAATGTTCTACATGAACAAGGTTTAGAAGGGGAAGCAAAAAATATCCAACAATTGATAAGTAATGAGGAGAATCAAAAATCTGAAGATGAATCATCTATGCTATCATAGGGAAACTCTGTTTCACTACCACATGGATGGCACCATCATCTGATTTTTCCTTCTCACTGTTCCATACAAGATATGCTTCCCTCAAGCAGCAATGAAACAGAAACTGCTTCATTTCTCCCATCTCAGCAATGTCCTCTTAATCCCTTAAACACCAAATATGAAGGAGTGAATTCAGTCCTTCTAAATACAAAACAAATAGAAGTCCAACCAGGACAAATTTTTGAACATCTACGACCGACTTACTAGGGAAGAGGAAGAAAAATTGATAGTTGTTTTGACGAAGCATGTTCATGCTTTTGCTTGGAACTACAAAGATATGTCGGGAGTTCATCCTGATATATGTACCCATAGAATCTATCTTGAAGAAGTCAAGCCGGTCGGACAACCTCAAAGAAGATTGAATCCTGCCTTAAGAGATATTGTGAAAGAAGAAATTGAAAAACTCCTGGAAGTAGGATTCATTTACCCAATTTACGATAGCCAATGGGTTTCTCCATTGGTAATAGTTCCTAAGAAAAATAGAAAAATGAGAGTATGTGTAGACTATAGAGAATTGAATAAGGTGACATACAAAGACCATTTTCCATTACCTTTCATAGATCAAGTGTTAGATACTCTTGTTGGAAAAAGATGCTTTTGTTTTCTTGATGGATTTAGTGGATATAATAAAATTCAGATTGCACCTGAAGATCAAGAAAAGACAACTTTTACATGTCCATGGGGAACATTTGCCTATAGGGTTTTACCTTTTGGTTTGTGTAATGCCCCAACAACTTTTCAATGAGCAGTCCTAGCAATTTTTGCTGATCTGACCACCAAAAGTGTTGAAATTTACATGGATGATTTCATAGTATGTGGACAAACTTTTGATTTTACATTGGAAAATCTTGACAAAGTCTTAACTCGTTGTGAAACATACCACTTATCCTTAAATCCAGATAAATGCTTCATGATGATGAAGGAAGGGATAGTTCTTGGTCATCACATCTCTCCTGAAGGGATCCAAGTTGATCCAAAGAAAGTTGAAATTATCAAGAATCTCCTTCCTCCTAAAACTCAGACTAATGTCAGAAGCTTCCTAGGACACATTGGTTTTTACCGTAGGTTTATTCCCAACTTTAGTACAATAACCAGTCCTATGTTTGCCTTATTGACTAAAGATTCCGAATTCTCCTGGATCGCAAAATGTCAGGGAAGCATTTGAAGCTTTGAAAGAGAAATTGATAACTCCACCTGTGCTCGGAGGACCTAATTGGACATTACCATTTCACATTCGGATCGATGCCTCCAATACGGCAATTGGAGCAGCATTAGGACAAATTGATAATGGTGAACATTATACCATCTACAACATTAGCAAGAACTTGACGAGAGCGAGAGAAAAATTATACAACAAGCGAGAAAGAATTCCTAGCGGTAATTTATGCCATCAACAAATTCGAGGCATTATATCACGAGGTTATCAAATATTTATTCACACGAGATCATACAACCATTAAGTATTTGATGAATAAACCTATGGTAAGTGCAAGAATTATTCGTTGGTTGTTGTTCTTTGCAAGAATTTGATATCACCATAATCAACAAACCGGGAAAAGCTAATGTTGTGGCAGATTTCTTGTCTAGGTTGCGAGAACACGAGATGAAGGGGAATTAGTTGATGACACTTTTCCGATGAAAAACTATTTGCTATATCGGTTCAATCACCTTGGTTTGCGAGATATAGCCAATTATTTGGTCACGGGGAAAGTTCCTCCACATTTTACTTCAAAACAAAAAAA
This sequence comes from Wollemia nobilis, assembly GCA_028583015.1. Lineage (NCBI taxonomy): Eukaryota > Viridiplantae > Streptophyta > Pinopsida > Araucariales > Araucariaceae > Wollemia > Wollemia nobilis. Next base: position 6,666,369 of record JAQPPZ010016467.1, on the reverse strand, counting down.
ACAATTGATCAAACAGAGTTCTTCTTTTGAATGGATTAAGGGTATGCTTTTTAAGTGCGATCCGACCATGTGTTACGTAGGTGCATCCGAAAGGATGAAGTGTATGATATCCTTAGAGCTTATCATGATGAACCCTCAGGTGGAAACTATTTCGTAAAAAGCACAGTTATAAAAATCTTGGGGATAGGATATTATTGGCCATCTCTTCACAAGGATGTGAAAAAGTACATCGGGCATTGTGATGCATGCCAAAGAATGGGGAAACCCACTCATACAAATGAGATGCCATTGCAGCCTCAAATGGTTTTAGAACCATTTGAGAGGTGGGAGCTTGATTTTGTAGGACCTATTGATCCACCTTCTCAAGGAAAGGTGCATATTCTAGTATGCACTGATTACCTGACAAAGTGGGTAGAGGTGCGTGCTTTCAAACATGCTCATGAAGAGAAGGTCATTGATTTCTTGTATACTCAGATTTTTCAAAGATTTGGAGCTCCACGGTCTATCACCACAGACCAAGGACCCCAATTTGCATCCAAAGTCATAAAAGCATTTACAGAATTGTATGAAATCAAACATAGGAAATCATCACCTTACCACCCACAAGCAAATGGCCGAGGTTGAAGTAACAAACAGGGAACTAGAACGCATCTTGACAAAAACAATAGCTTTTCATAGGAAAAATTGGCTAGACAAATTACCTGAAGCAGTTTGGGCCTACAATACTACTTGGAAGTCCACTATTGGATTCACACCTTATGAACTAGTCTTTGGTAAAAAGCCTCTCTTACCTATTGAATTTGAGCTACTAACATTGCGCACAACACTAGAAATTGGAATTGAATTGTCGCAGGCACAGAAAGACAGGATTCTACGTAGTTGAATGCATTGGATGAACTTAGATTGGATGCTCTGCACCAAACTGAGGTAATTCGGGAGCGAGAGGAAGTTGTGGCATGACAGTCACATTTAGGAGAGGAAACTTCAACAAGGAGATTGGGCTTTCTTGTTCGATTCTCAATATGAAGACTTCCCTGGAAAAGCGAAAACTAGATGGTTGGGACCTTACTTGGATTGAAGAGGTATTTAACAACGGAGCAGCTCGTTTATCCCCCATTGATGGGTCACGAAGAAAGTTGGTAGTGAATGGACATCGCCTCAGGGTATACCATACACCTCTGACTAAAGAAGAATTCTTGCAGCAACTTGATAGTTTGGATACACAGCAGGTGGAAGAGATTCCTTCTTCCACTTCAAAACAATCAACATGATCAGTGGATTTCAAGAAAAAACAGAAAATAAAAAAAAATCAGAAAAATAGAAAACAAAAAGATGAATAAATTTTGAGTATGAATTCCTTCATGGGCATGGTTTCAGGGGAAATCATGAAATTCCTTCATGGGCATAGTCAGGATCAAGAAAAAAAAAAAAAGAGAAAAAGAGAGGTAAAAATAAAAAAATGAAGAAAAAAAAAAAAAAAAGAGAAAAATGAATAACCCAGAGTGAAAACCTTTTCTTAAGGCACTATCGAGTTGGTGTGCATGAAAACCAGTTTTTGGCATGCATAACCTTGAGAAATTTCTGAACCATCATTGTACAAATTCACCTAGTGCACTTGTTTTGAAATGTTGTAGAAAATCTCAGTAGAATATCAACAAAAGCAATCATTCTTCAAAAACTAGCATTAATTGTTTTTATCAGGTATATATTTCTTACATTTCTTCATTGTAAAATGATTGGTATATAGTATGTGACAATTAACCATTAGCATAAAAGGTATTCATAAGAGTTGGCATACTTAAAAACATGTTTTGAGAATGAAAATATTGATTTTTGCCTAATCTTCGGAACAAGAATGCCAAAAACAATACCTGTTGTATTATCTTCGGAATGAAATTGTCTTCAGAATGATAGCAAAATGAATGTTGCACTTTGTATTCGAGAAGAAACTTTGTCTTCGGAATGACAATTTGTCTTCAGAATGAAACTTGGTCTTCAGAATGACGACTTGTTGCATCATCTTCGGAATGAAGATATGTCTTCGGAATGAAGATCTGTCTTCGGAATGGGGGTCTGTCTTCGGAATGACGATTTACTTTCACAATACAGCCTGATCTTCGGAATGAGGATTAATCTTCGGAATGAGGATTGATCTTCGAAATGAAGATCTATCTTCGAAATGAAAATTTTGCAAAGAAGATTTGTCTTCAGAATGAAGACCTGTCTTCGAAATGAGGTCATAATCTTTGGAATGAGGATTTGTCTTCGGAATGAAGACTTGTCTTCGGAATGAGGTCATAATCTTCGGAATGAAATTTTGTTTGCGCAATAAGTTATAATCTTCGAAAAGAGCATTTCCACGTGGCATCCAAGAAGGTAAGATACGACAAAATCAAGATTTTTTCTTAGTTGCATGCGAGGAAGGGACACGTGTCAATCAGAACATGGTTTGTTTTTGCACTCATTGGAAATACGGAGAACATGACCAACCATATGCCACCAGTTTTTAATGTCAATTAACATGCACGTGAGAATCTGCAAAACTAATGAGGTGGATCTGACGACAAGGACATCCATGCAATTATCAACAAACAGGTGTACAGTGCAAAAGTAGAAATGTGTGCCATCTTTCTTTTCGAAGACGTGTTGCGAGGTACAGTGCACAGGATATGGTTCATTTCGAAGAAGAAGACGAGAAACAGGGCAACGAGGGTTTTAACTTAAAACTCTGCAAATTTGCAACAGAAAACAGCCAAAAATCCTGCAGTAGAACAGCAGCCGCAGTGTACAATTTTTAAACAGAGAAAAATGGGGCGAAAGATCAGAACAGAGCCTGCAGATACCAATTACCTCCGAGAAAATCCGATAGTTGTGCAGATTTTTGAAGACGGAGGGTTTATGACATTTCTGGATAAATTCAATGGGTCTTCTGAAGATTTAGCTGGCATGTTCGCCCATACGTTCAGAAACAACCGAGCACATGTCAAGGGCATGTCTATTGAGCTAAGCCCTAAAATTTTAAGTCGATTACGGAGTTGCCATTAGAAGGGATTTCAATTACTAGATCTCGGCAAGAACACATTGGCAAATGTAGTTAATCGGTTTGTAGAAGAAAATGATAGAGAGCCAGAGTATTTAACCCATAACAACACATGCAAAGGATTAAAAAGGGCCAGCCTGCAGGAACCCTGGGATGAAGTAGCCACCTGGGTGATTAAGTTTTTGACCTGTGAAGGGCAGTATGTGTTGTTGTCAGGGCATCATCTGCAAATTTTAAACCATCTCAGACATGGTAGACAACAACCAGAAGTTAGGGTAAATCTTCCCTTGTATCTGTATCAAGAGTTAAAGAACATGGCAAAAAGATATCAGGAGGGTAAAGGAAGCCTTCGTCATCATGGCCTCATCAAATTAGTTTCTCAACACCATTTTAGAGAAAACCCTAGGAGTTTTGACAGATTTTACTCTAATCTAAATGATGTCATTTTTGGGGATGAAAGTGAGGAAGAAGAAGAATCAAATACTGTTGATGTTGCTGCAGAAGAGGAAACAACTGTTGCAGAAAGTATTGCAGAAGTTGCTACATAAAATGTTGCATAGGATGCTGCAGAAGAAGCTACAGAAGGTGCCCCTAAAGCTGTTACAGAACTACACCCCATAGCAGCAGCAGAAAACCTTGCTCCTGAACCCTCAACTTCACAAGTTAAGAGACAAAAGAAAAGAGGATCTGGAACTAGCAAGCAGAAGCGAGAAAAACAAAAGAAAGTTCGGTTTGTTTGAACTCGCAAGCGATTTATCAAAACAGAGAAGTGAAACAAGGGAAATAGAGGCATCTAAAACTGACCCCATGACCCCTGCTGTCACCAAAAAACAGAGCAAAAAGAAGAATTTTGCATCTGGAACTAGGAGGTCTACAAGAATCCATTTGAAAGAAACTGCAGAATGGGTCATGGAGGAAGAAGATAGACCAAGTAGCCCAAATGTCACAGAGATACAACCAGCATCTGACAACTTTCCAGAATTCCCTGAACAGATAGGCGAGGCAAACTGAGCAAGTTGGTTTGGAAGAGGCTACAGTTCAACAGAGCAGGATATGGTAGATATCCTTATAGACAATCTCACGAGCCTCCTAAACAAGAACAACTCGTTGCGAGAAGAAGAGATATTGGTTGAGCGACCAATCGCAATCGATTTGTCCGTATCGACTTCGAAGCGAGAAATAGAAGTGGAAGACATCACCGAGCAGTGAGGGCGACAAGAAGTTTTGTCAAAACACGGACCAAATGGATCACAAAGAAAGAAAGCATCATTGAGATGCAAGAAAGAAAAATTGCGAACTTCAAGGAAGTGGCGGAACTAAAAAATTGTTGTTGTCACAATCGAAAAACAACCGACTATATCCCATGATGAAGATAATTTGGCTCAATTGCTTCTGGGTTTATCAAGAGTAGATGATTCTGATGAAGCAGAAGGTGCAGTCCAACTGATCCAGATCATGCAACATAACTGGATAGGTCTCAGGTTCAGGCCTCCAACCATCATTACTCCAGTTCCATTCTACTTTAAGGAAGATGCCCAACCTGATGAACAATTTGAAGATTGGCTCAGAAACATTTAGGAAAACAGGGGGTATTACATAGGCAAGAAGTTATTCTACAGGTCATGGAATCTAAACATGGACATATGCGATTCCATAGCCCAACGGAATGCATGAGGGCATGCATTAATATAAGTTGGGGGGAAAATGATGAGGCCTAGAAATGCCTCAATCATAACATGTTTTGTACACTAAAAATGCCTATAAACTCTTATGTTTTATCTGATATGTTAGTTAAGTTGATTTAATATCTCTGTATATTAACCATTTTGCATGATCAATGTATTTGAAATATTATATGTTGATTTTACTGACTTTTTGCATAGTTTTGTGTTCTTTTTGCTATGATTTGCTACAATGGGATATGCTTAGAATAATAGCAACATTTCACTAATCATATTTTGATTTGTCTCAAGCATTTACTTCACCTAAATCTGCAACAATGCAAGCAAGCCGTTGTCGTGTAGCAAAATCGGTCTTTCCCATGTAAATTCCAAGCCAGTTGTCCATAAATAACAAGGCATGGAATTCACATGAGGAAAGGGATGAAGACCATTAGAATTTGATCTTAGGAGATAACCCACCTGAGAGATGCAGAAGAAATCAATGGAAAAGCATATATTTGTTCATACCAAGATATCTTCGGAATGAAGGAACACAGCATCTTCGGAATGAGCGGATCTTCGAAATGAAGAATGCAGCGTCTTCGGAATGAGCGGATCTTCGGAATGAAGCATGCAGTATCTTCGGAATGAGCGATCTTCGGAATGGGAATGCAGTATCTTCGAAATGAGCGATATTCAGAATGAAAACTGCATTGTCTTCGGAATGAAGCCACTTATCTTCGGAATGAAGAACAGAATGTGTTTTTGACCTTTTGACCGATTTCTAAAGCCAAAAAAAGGGAAATAAAGGTTGGAAAAAGTAAAGAGAAATATCTTCCATCTGTCTTTGCCGTCATTGCCGACCAAAGCCATCATTAAGAAAAAGATCAAGTTTTAGTCCTCTTTTAGGATAAAACCAGAATTTGTTGCAGCATTGTAGGATTAGATCTTTTGAGATATTCTTTGTTTGTAATTAGATCATAGGATAGCTATAAATATTGCTCCCGTTCAGGTTGAGCGAGATATATAGAAAAAGAGGTAGAAAATAGAGTAAGGAAGCTAGCGAGAAAATACAGAGTATAACTAGAAATTGACTCATATAGATCCTGTAATGCTTTTTAGCATAATTCTTGTAATCATGTCTTTTGATCAATAAAGTGCACCAGTTCTATTTCAAATTACTTGTAAATGAATGTGATTAAGATTTAGAAAAAGAGAGAGACTTACACCTTCTTCTGGAACAAAGAGGTCGGCCACTTCCAGGACCTAGGAGGAGGACTAACAAAGCAAGTTTTTATTCTGATTTTGCTGCATGAGAATGAGTTGTAGAACTTGTTATGTCAATTGCTTGTAAATAGTTGACAATATTTGTAGTATTAGTTTATTTATGCTTAGATTAATCTTGTGCTTAAATTTTTAGTTGCAATCTTACTTTCAAAAAAGTTTCCACTTTATTTTCAGATTGTTATTTCCAGAATTTACTATTTTTCAGTAATTTCCTGCATTTTATGTTTTGCTATCAAAATTTGAATAGAAGATTGACAACCTTCTGTTACAAAACTTTGATAGTTTTTATTTCCACATTAGATCTAAACTTTCATTACTACAAAAGTAATTAGATTTTCTTTCTGCAATTAGGATCAGACTTTCAATTCTGCAACTGTTAATTCTGCAATATAATTAGGTCTCATTCTGCAATTGTAATTAGGACTTCATTTCTACAGTTAATGATTAGTTTCCAATTTTGCAACTTAGATTCAGATTTAATTTATGCAATTTAGAGATAGGAATGTTCCAAAACCCCCCACACAATCAGTTCCACCAATAAGACTTGTTGCCCTAGATTGACCTAAGTTATAGCTGTTTCACTTCTTCTCCCATGAGATAGCCTTGTACACTACCCTGGATTGACAGATTCATTGAGAATTAATGATGGTATAACGACTACGCATCAACTATTCCATGTGGCAACAGGCTCTAGTGTCGCCACTCCTTGGGGTCCACCTAACATGAACTCCCTACTATGTGCACCTCCAAATTCTTCGTAATGTTTGCCAACAAAGCACGTTGATTGGTAAACATTCCATCGGGACATCCTTAGGACTAGTCTCCTCATTAGCTAAATCTTTCAAGAGGAGTCCTGACTGCTACTCTGTGTGCCCTTGGATACAAAAAGGGTGTAAAACTGCATTCCTTTTGCATGTGGGGCTCTCCAATTGGTCTGGATTTCCTGTTTGCTGGGAGGAGGTGCAAGCAATAAAATTGTTCATTACAGGACTTGTGCTTATATCCTCTTATGTGAGCTCAAGAAGAAATTTGTCTTTTGTGTTTTGCTTAACTGTGGCCTAACCAGTACACTACTTTAGATGGTATCCATGGCATATATTGTCCAATCGAAAGGGCAGCCGTAGTAGATGAAAATGTGGATTGGAGGGCAGGATCTCTTGAAGATATTTTTTTTGCTTGAAATAGGAGTCGCTCAACCTGTAAAGCCTCCCAAAATATTTGAGGGAATCTACTTTCCCCATATTGATACAATAGGAGGCTGATATCTGAGCTAAAAACTTGGACATAATACAGGTGAGCCTAGGCGGGGGATGGCTGGTACTCTAGGGGAATCCTCTCTTAGATCCTTTTGAATCATATGTTGAAATCTATGATGGATTCAAAAGGGGCCCTCTTAATGAATGAGAGGTGCATCAACAGTTGGAAGGGATCCACCAAGCCATCAAATGTGTCAATAAGAGCTTTCGCTAAGTCCATCCATGCGGATATGGTTCTCTGCCCAAGGGTACGGTACCACAATAGCACCCTCCCTTCTAGAGACAAGACCAAGATCTTGATCATGACATCATCATGTGTTATGTTAAGGAAGGGCGCTAGTGTAGTGACATCTTCAAGGTGTGCTCGAGCGATTCTCAAAGTGCCATCATATTTTATCAAGTGCTTCAAGGTACTTTCAAGAATATCATGTCAAATTTAAAGTTTGAGAGGACCATAATAATTCCATTATGGGCATCACAGATAGGCCATTGAGGCATTGGCATTTAGAAAATCCTGGTTCATGCGTTGGAGTTGGAGTCGCTAGATGAACATACTTTCTCCGCTAATGAGGTCAAGGTTATTCATCAAACCTTGGGTCCTTCTGGAAATGAAAATCTTTCAACACATGAAGGCAACTAATCTCATGATCTGGAAATACTACACAAAGGAGTTGCTAGGTGATTGAACTGAATATAGGTAAACCAGAGTATCACCAAACTATTATTTCCTCAAACATGAAAATTCAATGAGTTCCCTAGTAGAGTCACCAAAAAATGTTGGTTCGAAAACAAGCATCGGATGAGTGGAAGCGTACCTAGAAGTCCTCAACCAGTATTAAACAGTCGCCTAACTCGAGAGAGGCAGGGGCGATCGATATTCGAAGAATATCGACTCCTTTGGTTTCAACTACCTACGTCGTAAAGGGGAAAGAGGAAAAGGGAACGAGAAAGAAAGCAAAGGGAGGTCATAGCCAAAACTAACAAGGACAAGGTATGGTTGCATCAAGACACACGTTCGACATCATCGATGCAAACAGTAGCACACCACCTAATAGATCAACTCATCTCATCCCCACTTATCGTTCGACACAACGGGTAAGGATAAATTACAAAAACAACAAGAGGGTGCATGAAATACAAATAGAAAAATTAGAGCGCTCCCACTCGATCGAATTTAATAGAAATAAAACCTCGATGTCTAGGAATGGATGGAATTCTAGAACCGCCTAGCCGGACCCATGAAATCTAGATAGCAGAATTAAGTGAATAAGCATAAACGACCATTGCATAAATAAACATCCATACTTAAACAAAAATAGAAGTGAAGATAGATTGAGAGACCAAACAATGATATACTATTATTTACAAGGAAAAAAAGAATTACATATGAATTGTAAAGGCCAAAGAGCTACCCTTTGGAATGGCGAGCATTCCACTATTTATAGAAGATTTTACAATAAATTCAAAATATAACATTGATGGTGCTTGGTGGGAAAAATCATACTGGAACGGTCAAAAGATCTGCTAACGCTCTATTTGAGGAGGGGTGACGATTGTCCGAAGGTAATTAGGTGCTTCTGCAGAGATTTATTTCCTTGATTGTTCTGATAGCTTCTTAAACTCCAATTTACTTTACCCCTTCGTGTTGTAGAAATATCAGAGATTGGTCACCTTTGAAGCTGTGCATTTCAAATTTCTTTCCCACTCCCATTGGCTATCTACATTAGGTAGATGAGGTCATTAATGCTTACTACTCTGGATCCTTGAAGCTTCTCTATTAGCACATGATGACATCAGCCTTGGATGAGGTTTTGGAAACACTTCCTTGTTTGCCATTATCCCAATCTTTCGTTCCATGGACGGGCAATCGGGCTCCCATATTTGCATTCCTAGAGTTTCATTCAATTCGTGAACGAGAGTTTGGGAAAAAAAATGTTCGTGTTGTCTTCTCATTTTTTCGTCTCCACTAGGTGAATGCCTCGGATCCTAGTTTTTCACCCAATGCTGGGGCGGATATTTGGGATGCTTCTTGATCATACATTTGTCTGTCTATCCATCTGATCTGTTGTGCTTTGGTTCTTCTCCTTCGCCTTACGTACAAATATTAAGAAGGAGACCATGGGTAAAATACCATCATATTGCAAAGAAGAGTGGGTGAGAAGGTGTAAAATTTCACCCACAATCTTAGCAACTCACAAGGGCCTTCCACTATGTAGGAGAGAGGAACCTAGAAAGATTTTGATTTTGAATCTCCTTTTAATAAGGGAAGGAAGAGGAAAATGGAGATGGAATATTTATTGGAAATGCAACCAAGGAAGGCTATGAAACTAGGGAAGAAGGGGAGAGGAAACACAGAGTGCCCAAGCGTCATCTGGGCAGAACATAGTGAAAGGGAAAAAATAGGGAGAACAAGGGGGAAATAAAAGGGAAAGGGAAGAAAGAAATAAGGGAAACGAGACAGAGTAAAGGGATGAATTGGAAGGTAGTTCATAGGATATTCCTACGGACTACACTTCCATCAACATACCCCACCAAATACCAAGGCTAATTCAAGAGTAGACAGAATACCATGAGCATTTGTCACAATATTCCTTTTGATGCAATCATGCAAAAACTTAATCAGCCCAGCATCGCCCCTCCGAATAATATTTTGTCATAACATTATTTTCATCTTACTTTTGCATAAAAAAATGCTGCTCTTTATGCTCTTGAGGCACTATTTATAGCTCATTTTCCCATTGGGTGGAGGGGTGGGCATTGCTTTCAATGATGCAACATATATCTTTTGGAGATTGTGCGAAGTGATGCATGAATTTTGAGCCTTGGTCCATTGGGCATGGGGTCACAACAAAATACAAAGAAGAACACTAGGAACAAAGGGAGGAGCTTCAAAATCAACATACTTTTGGATATCCACTTTGGGTCATTAATGTACAAGATGATGTCATTATATCATGTGCTTACACCTTTATTTAGTTGTCGGTTTATGTACACAAAATTACGACACGAATGGCATGCCACCACTATTGATTCGTCCTGGAAACCATCCAATGAATCTATAATGACCAGACCATATTATAATGAACTTGAGGTATTTTTATAGTTCGGCTGGTGCTGCTCGAAATTTTTCCAGGTAGCATTGCACCCACAATTTGGGAGATCACCATGCACACCAGTACTTATGTGATCAATGATCAATACAATAATAAATTTTACCACATAGGAGCCTTCCTCAAGTACTGGTTCATGTGACAACAAGCTCCAGTATTGCAACTCATTAGGGTACACCTGACATGAACTCCCTATTATGTGTACCTCTAATTTCTCTGCACACGTCTACCAACAAAGCACGTTGACTAGTAAACCTTCCATCGGGACCTCCTTGGGACTAGTCTCCTGATCAGCTGAATATTCCAAGAGGAGGCTTGACTACTGCTCTATGTGCCCTTGGATACAAAAAGGGTGTAAAACTGCATCCCTTTTGCATGTGGGGTTCTCTAATTGGTTTGGATTCCGTGCTTGTTGGGAGGAGGTGCAAGCAACAAAATTGTTCATTGCAAGACTCGTGCTTGTATCCCATTTATGTGGGCTCAAGAAGAAATCTGCCTTTTGTGTTTTGCTTAACTACGACCTGGCTAGTACACAGCTTTAGATGGTGTCCATGGCAGATACTGTGCGATCGAAAGGGCAACCACAACGGATGAAAATATGGATTAGAGGGCGGGATCTCTTGAAGATGTTTTTCCTGCTTGAAATAGGAGTCACTCAACCTGTAAAGCCTCCCAAAATATTTGAGGGAATTTATTTTCCCCATATTGATATAGTAGGAGGTTGATATCCGATCTAAAAACCTTAACATAGTACAAGTGAGCCTAGGCAGGTGATGGTTGGTACTCTAGGGGAATCCACTTCCAGCTCCTTTTAAATTGTATGCTGAAATCTATAATGGATTCAAAAGAGGCCCTCTTGATGAATGAGATGTGCATCAAGAGTTGGAAGGGATCCACGAAGCCATCAAATGTGTCAATAAGAGCTTCCACTAAATCCATCCATGAGATGGTTCTTCGTCCAAGGGTACGATATCATAATAGCGCCCTTCCTTCTAGAGACAAGACCAGGAGCCTAATCATGACATATTCATGTGTTATAACATAGAGGGACACTAGTGTAGTGACATATTCAAGGTGTTCTCAAGCGGTTCCCAAAGTGCCATCGTATTTTATCAGGTGCTTCAAGGTACTTTCAAGAATCTCATGCTATATTTGAAGGTTGAGCGAACCAGGATCATTCCATTGTAAGCAGGACAACTAGGCCATTGAGGCACTGGCCTTCAAAATTTTGGGTTCATGCATCAAAGTTGGAGTTTCCAGATGAATATAATTTCTTTGCTGATGAGTTCAAGGTTGTTCATCAAACCTTGGGTCCTTTGAAAAATGAAAATCTTTCAACACATGAAGGCAACATATCTCATGATCTGGAAAAACTGCACAAGGAGTCACTAGGTGATTGGACTGGATATAGGCAAACCAAAGTATCACCAAACTCTAATTTTCTCAAACACAAAAACTCAATGAGTTTCCCAGTAGAGTCGCCAAAAACTATTGGTACAAAAATAGGCACCAAACGAGCGGGAGCGTGCCCAATGATCCTCAACCAGTATTGAACAACCACCTAGCATGAGAGAGGCAGGGGCAATCGATCTTCGAAGAAGGTTGGCTTCTTTGGTTCCAACTACCCATGTTGCAAATGGGAAAAGAAGAAAATGGAATGAGAAATAAAGAAAAGTGAGGTCATAGCCAAAACTAATAAGGATGGGGTATGGTCGTATCAAGACACACACGTTCGACATCATCGATGCAAACAACAACACACCACCTAACATATTAGCTCATCTCATCCTCACTTATCGTTCAGTGTAGCAGGTAAAGATAAATTCCAAAACTAGTAGGAGGGTGCATGAAATCTAGATAGCAGAATTAGAGCGCTCCCACCCGAGTGAATTTAACAGAAATAAAACCTCGATGCTGAGGAATGGATGCAAATTCTAGAACCACCCAGCTAGACCCACAAAATCTAGATAGTAGAATTAAGTGAACAAGCTCAAATGGCCATCATAGAAATAAACATCCATACTTAAGCAAAAATAGAAGTGAAGATAAATTGAGAGACCAAACAGTGATATACTATTATTTACAAGGCAAAAAGTATTACATATGAATTGTAAAGGCCATAGAACCACCCTTTGGAATGGCGAGCATTCCACTATTTATAGAAGATTTTACAATAAATTCAAAATATAACATTGATGGTACTTGGTGGGAAGAATCATATTGGAATGGTCGAAAGATCTACCAACGCTTTGTTCTAGGAGGGGTGACGATTTTTCGAAGGAAGTTAGGTGCTTCTACATAGATCTGGTCCCTTGATCGTTCTGTCAGCTTCTTAAACTCCAATTTACTTTACCCCTTCGTGCTATAGAAATATCAAAGATTGGTCACCTTTGAAGCTTTGCATTTCAAATTTCTTTCCTGTGCCCATCAACTATCTGCATCAAGTAGATGAGATCATTAATGCTTAATTCTACGGATCCTCTAAGCTTCTCTCTTAATGCGTGATAACCTCAACCTTGGATGGGATTTTGGACACACTTCTTTGTTTGCCATTATTCCAATCTTTTGTTCCATAGATAGGCAATCGGGATCCCACCTTCGCATTCCCAAAGTTTCATTCAATTCGCGAACGGGAATTAGGGACAAAAAATCTTCGTGTTGTCTTCCAAATTTTTCATCCCCACTAGGTGGATTCTTGGGATCCCAGTCTTTTACCGAATGTTGGGGCAAATATTTGGGATGCTTCTTGATCATACAAACACCTCTCTATCCGTCTGCCCTGCTACGCTTTGGTTCTTAGTGACTGATAAGGGCCTTCCACTATGTGGAGAGAGGAACCCAGAAAGATTTCGATTTTGAATCTCCTTTTAACAAGGGAAGGGAGAGGAAAATGGATATGGAAGAGTTATTAGCAAAGGCAACCAAGGACGGTTGTGAAACTAAGGAAGAAGGGGAGAGGAAAAACAGAGTGCCCAAGCGTCGTTTGGGTGGAACATAATGAAAGGGAAAAAAGAAGGAGAACAAGGGGGAAATAAAAGGGAAAGGGAAGAAAGGAAGAAGGGAAACGAGACTGAGTAAAGGGATAAATTGGAGGGCTTTTCATAGGATATTCCTACGGACTACACTTCCATCGACATACCCCACCAAGACCAAGGCTAATTCAAGAGTAGACAGAATGCCAAGAGCATTTGTCGCAATATTTCCTTTTGACGCAATCACATAAAAACTTAACCAGCTCATCACCGCTCCTCCGAAGAATCTTTCATCGTAGCATCATTTTCATCTTACTTTTGCTCAACAAATGCTACTATTTATGCTCTTGAGGTACTATTTATAGATTATTTTCCCATTGGATGGAGGGGTGGGCACTGCTTTCAATGATGGAGCGTATATCTTTTGGAGATTGCGTGAAGTGATGCATGAATTTCGAGCCTTGGTCTATTGGGCATGGGGTCACAACTGAATACAGAGAAGAACACTGGGAATAAAGGGAGGAGATTCAAAATAAACATACTTTTTGGATATCCATTGTCGGTCACCAATGTACAGGATGATGTCATTCTACCATGTGAGTACACCTTTATTTAGTTACCAACTTATGTATACAAAATTACAGCGTGAATGACATGCCACCACCATTAATTCATCCTGGAAGTCATCCACTGAATCTACAATGATTAGACCATATTGTATTGAACTTGAGGTATTTTTATAGTCCGGTTGGTATTGCCCCAAAATTTTCCAAGTTGCATTACGCCCACAACTTAGCAGATCACCATGCACACAAGTACTTATGCAATCGATGATCAATGCGGTAATAAATTTTGCCACGCGAGAGTCTTCCTTAGGTACTGGTTCATGTGGCAATAGGCTCCAGTGTCGCCACTCCATGGGATCCACCTGACATGAACTTCCTGCTATGTGCACCTCCAATTCTTCGCACACGTTTGTCAACTAAGCGCGTTGACTGGTAAACCTTCCATTGGGACGTCATTGGGACTAGTCTCTTGATTAGCTAAATCTTATAGGAGGAGGTATAATTGTTGCTCTATGTGCTCTTGGATACAAAAATGGTGTTAAATTGTATCCCTTTTGCATGTGGGGTTCTCCAATTGGTCTGAATTCCCTATTTGTTGGTAGGAGGTGCAAGAAACAAATTTGTTTATTGCAGAACTCGTGCTTGTATCCCCTCTATGTGGGCTCAAGAAGAAATCTATCTTTTATGTTTCGCTTAACTATAGCCTTGGCCAGTACATAGCTTTAGATGGTATCTATGGCAGATATTGTGCGATCGAAAGGGCATCCGTAGTAGATGAAAATATGGATTGGAGGGTAGGATATCTTGAAGATATTTTTCCTTCTTGAAACAAGAGTCACTCAACCTGTAAAGCCTCCTAAAATATTTGAGGGAATCTCCTTTCTCCATATTGATACAGTAGGAGGCTGATATTCGAGCTAAAAGCTTGAACACAGTATATGTGAGTCTAGGTGGGAGATGGCTGGTACTCTAGGGGAATAATCTCCCATCTCCTTCTAAATCACATGTTGAAGTCTATGATGGATTCAAAAGGAGCCCTCTTAATGAATTAGAGGTGCAACAAGAGTTGGAAGGGATCCATCAAGCCATCAAATGTGTCAATAAGAGCTCCTACCAAGTCCATCCATGAGCAGATGGTTCTTTGCCCAAGGGTACGGTACCACAATAGAACCCTCCCTTTTAAAGACAAGTACAAGAGCTTGATCATGACATATTCATGTGTTATGCCATGGAGGGGCGCTAGTGTAGTGACATATTCAAGGCGTTCTCGAGCGGTTTCTAAAGTGTCATCATATTTTGTTAGGTGCTTCAGGGCACTTTCAAGAATTTCATGCCAACTGTTAAGGTTGAGTGAACTAGGATCATTCCATTATGGGCATCATAGCTAGTCCATTGAGGCATTGACCTTCAGAAGTCCCGGTTCATGCATCAAAGTTGGAGTCACATATGAACATACTTTATTCGCTAATGAGGTCAAGGTTGTTCATCAAACTTTGGGTCCTTCGAGAAATGAAAATCTTTTAGCATACAAAAGCAACTGATCTCATGATCTACAAATACTGCATAGAGGAGTCGCTAGGTGATTGAATTGGATATAGGCAAACTAGAGTATCACCAAACTCTGATTTCCTCAAACACAAAAACTCAATGAGTTCCCCAATAAAGTCGCCAAAAATTGTTGGTGTGAAAATAAAAACTGAATGAGCGAGAGTGTACCTAGTGGTCCTCGACCAACATTGAACGGTCGCTTGGCTTGAGAGAGGTAGGGATGATCGATCTTCAAAAAATACCTGCTCCTTCGATTCCAAGTACCTATGCCGCAAAGAGGAAAAGGAAAAGAGGGAATGAGAAAGAAAGTAAAGAGAGGTTGTAGCTGAAACTAACAAGGATGGGGTATGTTCGCATCAAGACACACACGTTCGATGTCGTCGACACAATCAACAACACACCACCTAACAGATCAGCTCATTTCATCCTCACTTATCATTCGATGTAACGAGAAAGGGTGAATTCCAAAACCAATGGGAGGGTGCATGAAATTCAAAAAATAAATTAGAGTGCTCCCACCCAATCGAATTTAACAAAAATAAAACCCCAATACCCAGGATGGATGAGAATTCCAGAATCGCCTAGTCAGACCCACAAAATCCAGATAGCAAAATTAAGTGAAAAACTCATATGCCCATCACATAAATAAACATCCATACTTAAGCAAAAATAGAAGTGAAGACAAATTGAGAGACCAAACAGTGATATACTATTATTTACAAGGCAAAGAAGAATTACATATGAATTGTAAAGGCTACATAGTCGCCCTTTGGAATGGCGAGCATTTAACTATTTATAGAATATTTTACAATAAATTCAAAATATAACATTGATGGCGCTTGGCAGGATGAATCATACTGGAATGGTAGGAATATCTGTTAACTCTCAATACCAGGAGGGGTGACAATTGTTTGGAGGAAGTTAGGTGCTTCTACAGAGATCTCATCCCTTGATCGTTTGATAGCTTCTTAAACTCCAATTTACTTTACCCGTTTATGTTGTTGAAAGATCAAAGATTGGTCACCTCTAAAGCTGTGTATTTCAAATTTCTTTCCCGTAACCATTGTCTATCTGCATCAAGTAGATGAGGTCATTAATGCTTACTTCTATGGATCCTCGAAGCTTCTCTCTTGACATGTGATGACCTCAACCTTGGACAGGATTTTGGGCACACTTATTTATTTGCCATTATCCCAATATTTTATTCCATGGACGGGCAATCAGGCTCCCACCTTTGCCTTCCCAGAGATTCATTCAATTCACGGATGGGGATTTGGTACAAATAATATTCGTATTGTCTTCCCATTTTTTCGTCCCCACTAGCCGAATGCCTGGGATCCCATTTTTTTGCCTAATGTCGGGGCAAAGATTTGGGATACTTTTTGATCATACATCTGCCTGTCTATCCATCTGCCCTGCTGCGCTTTGGTTCTTCATCTTCCATCTTCGTCTTACTTACAAAGCTTAAGAAAGAGGCTATGGGTAAAATGCCATAATCTTGCAAAGAAGAGTGGGTGAGAAGGTGTAAAATTTCACCCATAGTTATTTCATGAGTGATATTGGCCTTTTATTTTAATATTATTATTATTTTTATGAATGTTATGTTCATTTATTTTGGCCAATTCTATTATTCCTCTAATATTCGAGTCTACACAAGATCCCGTATATTGAGACCTATGATTGAATATAGCTAAAAAATCAACATGATTCAGATGAGGGAGATACAACCCTTTGAAGTCAGCCATATGGAACAAGTGTAGTGACGATTTTTGAAGTCATGGAAAACAAAATTGTAGATATCTATCAACTAGGGTTTGGATGATGGGAGGAGAAACTAAGGGCTAGGGCATCAACGAGGTAGGGCATCTCTTTAGGCATAGAATTTTTCAACTAAGTTTTTTTCCCCTTCATCATCTTAAAAGTTTTGCATACAAATTCTTATAGGTTTATTTTCAAAAAATATAATTGCTATAAGATATATTGGTCAATTTCAGTAGATTTTAAGTCATAGTTTCCTTTCCATGCACCGATTTATAGATAAATCTTAAGAATCATCCCAGGTAGTAGACAAGTGATCTTTGTTTCTCAAAGATAGGGTAGTTTTTGGTAAATTTGATGGATCTTGACCAGGGGCTTCGACCTTGAGAAAATGGATTGATAGGAGTTGGAAGGCTCTAGTATTAAGTCTATCCTTTCTTCCAAAAGGTTTCTTCCTACCCATGTTTTGTTCCAAGAAAGAAATAGATAAAATCCTAAAAGGGGGTCCTTGGTTTATGGGAAGAGCATGACTCTTCCTTACCCATTGGTATGAAGGCTTTGCACTTGAAAACATAAATCTATCCCTAGTACTAGTATGCATTAGGATGTACGGGTTACCCATTGAATTATGGAAAATGGATACCTTCAAGGAAATATACAACAATCTAGGATACTTCTTTGATATTTTAATATTTATAAAATATTATTTCATGACTATTTATGCACGGATATTGGTCATGATTGATGTAAGTAAACATTTACCAAAATTAATCATTCTTAAGTATGGGGGTAAGTTGTGGACCCAACCCATAGATTATAAAAACATATCTTTTAGATGTAAAATATGTTATGAGGTGGGACATATTGAGAGATCATTCCCTAAGAAGAGTCCAACAGAAACATTTGTAGAAAACCGCAAGAGAAACTTACAAATGGATATGGATGAGGATGGTTTTCAATTTTCAAAAAATAGTTATAGACAAATGAAAGTAAATAAACAATTGAGACTAGTAAAGATTTTGGAAGAAACTCCAATTCTTGTGAGGCATTAGCCTTTGGAGAAAAAATAGATTAGAGATTAGAGGACATGGTACAACAATATTCTAGGATCAGAGGAGTTTGAAGTTCTTAGTGATAAATTTCTACAAGAAGTACCTTTAGTTATAACATACAAAGACAATAGGAAATTGATGGAACCTATTACTCTGGAAGATGTTCATTTAGCTCTTTTCTCTTTTGACAAGGATAAAACCCCAAGTTTGGATGGGCTCTCTATAACATTCTATCAACATAATTGGTATATAGTGAAGGATTCTTTATTGGTGGTAGTGGAACAGTCTAGAGTAAAATAATACATACCTTATAAAATAAATACAAAATACCTTACTCTAATTCCAAAAAATAAGGATGCAAATTGTTTTTGTTCATTTAGGCCCATAAACCTATGTAACATGGCATATAAGATAATCTCTAAAGTGATGGTAAATTAGTAAAGACCATTATTAAACAAAATTATTTTAGAAGAGCAAGGAGTATTTGTGAAAGAGAGAGATTTTGGACGAGATCATAGTAGCTCATAAAGTTATGCATTTAGCAGCTTCAAGAAAATGGAGCAATGATCTTAAAACTTGATGAGTAAAGCTTATGATAGGGTTAAATGGGATTTTCTTTTTGTAGTATTAGAAAATTTTGGATTTAGGAATAAATGGGTCAAATGGATTAAAGCTTGTATCTCTATAGTATCATATTCGATGATGGTCAATGAGTTAGTAACTAAATCATTTAAAACCTAGAGAGGTATTAGACAAGGAGATCCTTTATCACCATATATGGTCATTGTTATGGCAAAGGTATTAGGTAGGAACTTGAAGATGACTAACAAAGATGGGCTAATAAGTGGGCTTAAGGCTAGTCATAACACCGACAACATCACCCATCAACAATTTGTAGATGATACAACCCTTTTCAAATGGTAAGGATAAATGAGGTAAGAGCTTTGAATAACTTATTAAAGGACTGTGAAAGAGCATCATGGTAGAAAATTAATTCGAAAATATCCAAAATTTACTTTCTTAACACTCCAACTAGAATCAGAGTAGGGATATACATGTTACTTCAAATGAAGGAGGCAAATCTACCAACAACTTATCTGGGGATGCCCTTATTTTAGGGGAGAATGGGGATATAATTGTGGAATCCAAATTATAAGTAAAGTTCATAACAAACTACTAATATGGAAAGGTAGATGATTATCATTAATAGGAATATTGTAGTTAATTAAATCAGTCTTACATACCATTTCAACATATTATATGTTCTTGTATACTATGCCAAAATTGATAGAAATTTTTTTAATCTATATCATACGGTCATTTTTGTGGTTAGGATTACATGATAAAAGGAAATTTCCTTTGGTGAAATGGAGCAAGGCGTGTGATGATAAAACTAGGGGAGGTCTCAATTTAAGAGTTCTTACAAATGCAAACTTAGCTCTAAGTGAAAAAGTAATTTAGAGATTATATAAAGAGATTCAAAGGCAATGGGCAATAATTCATCTAAGTACATTGATCCCAATGACTGAAGCTTAGAATTTACTATATTCTCATTACTAGATGGTTCTGCACTGTGGGACCATTTAACAAATTTTAATTGATCTAGTGATTAAAGGTCTAATATGGTAGTGGGAACTAGAGAGAAAATTTCCATTTGGATGGATACTTGGTGTGATAAAAAAACCACTCAATCTACATCTAATTTTGAATTTGTGGATAATATTACTTGAAGACAAATGTGGTGATAGGGTTTCAAACATTATCTACAAGGATCAAGAAGGAAGATACAAATGGAAAGAATAAATTTTTACAAGTATACAAGACATCGATGCTAGGAGGTAGTTGAGTAGAAAAATAACTATTATGATTATTCCAAGGGGAGTTGAGGATAAGCTAATTTGGAAGTTGAATAACTCGGGAGAATACACAACAAGAAGCAGATATAATGTAAAGCACCAACAAAATATTAATATCACAAGAACATGGAGAGATATTTGGGATAGCCTAAGCATTATTGAAGTCAAAATGTTTGTTTGGCTAATACGTCATAGAAATTTTAAATCCTAGGATAACCTTATGAAAAGGGGTTTTCATGGCCCCTCACAATGTGTTCTTTATAAAAAGGAGGAGAGTATAGACCATCTCTTGGGACACTGCTCAATAGTCTATAAACTATGGCAATGGATTCTTAATATATTTAGTAAATGCATGTGATGAATGGTAAAATTGAAGAATGATTAAAGCAATGGCAAAGCACTTTTAAAAGTGAGGTTTTATAGACAATATGGAATATATCAAAATATACAATACTTTGGATTGTATGGCTAGAAAGGAATAGAAGAATATTTAAAAGAAAACAAAGTGATTTAGAGGTAGTGAAAAGTAAGATTTATTTAGCCATAGATGAGGCTAAATGATCCTTATCAACTCACCCAATCCTTAATGTCAACACAAAGAGCCTTGAGATATGGAGTCAAGTCATCTAATAGAATTATGATGTTAGTGACAAGAGATTAAAAAAGAACGTAAAGAATATAAATAGGAAACCACCAAAAGTGGATTTGATCAAATTGAATTTTTATGGAGCATCTAAAGGAAATCAAAGACTAGCAGAAGGAGGAGGAATAATTAGAAATAATAGGGAAGATATTTTATCGCATTACACTTTCAATAGTGGACTTAAGACAAATAATGAAGTTGAAGCTTGGGTGGCATTGGAAGGGTTATTTTTTAGACAAATGAGATGGAACAAAGTATGGATGGAAGGCGATTCACTAATAGTAATAAATGCAATTTTGAGAAAAACAAAGGATCCATGGAACATATAAGAGATAATTATGGAAATAAAAGACCTTGCAACAAAGTTTAAAGAAATCAGCTTTACACATACGTTAAGGAAGGAAAAAAATGTGCACATAGGCTAGCCAACAAAGGATTTTTAATTGAGGATCATGAAGTTAAATTCTCTTTTACATGGTTAGAGGAAGGAGTAAGTTTAACTGATGCTAACAAGAAAATATCGATTGCCTAAATCAAATAACGATTAAGATTTAATTTGATGTTTTCCATTGGTAATATTTTATTTATTTTATAACGTTAATATGTTTTTGTATATACTATTTATTACAATTCTTGTGGTTGCACTTATGCTTCAGGAAGGAAACTAACAATCCAGATTTGGTAAAGCAAACTATGATAGCACAAAGTTTTGGAAATATTACTCTACTAAGATGCAATGCATAGACATTAGAGGTGGAGTTTTGGTATTATGAAGGTTGTTGTAGGGAAATGTCAAGAAGGATGCTGAATTTTAGAATATTTGTATTCACACAAGAAATTTGAAGATAAAAAATGTGAGAATATGTAATTTAGACTTTTTTATGAAAAACAATGTGGGTATCTAGCTATAACAACTAAATTGAGATGATAATTAAATCTATTTGTAAACGCTCAAGCTCTAAAGGATAGAGTTGTGATTTTTCAAGGGTGGGGGACCCAAGTACAACCGCTTGTTCTCCAACAAAAATAAAAATGCAAGGATTGATAATATTGAAAAATAATAACTTACGTTGCAAGCTTACTGTAGTGGTAAGGGATTTGGTCTCTCTTTGAGAGGTTCAAGGTTCAAACCCCACTCAACATGAGGGGATCGGGACCCCTCATAAAAACTTGTGTAAACTCATTGAAAATTAATAACTTATTTTTTTAAAAACTCTTCAATATAGTTTACAAATGAAAAAGGTAAAATAGTTTCTCATATGAAAGTAAAGTAGATTGTTATAAGGAATATATGTTGGTTGTCAAGTTTTTATCCACTTGTGCCGAAAAACCTTAGATATTTTATTTGGAGTTCAACCAATATTTATTTATAAATAATATTCAAAATATACATTTTAATTTTTGGATTTTATAAAATTATAGCATGGATTTTTAGACAATTATATAGGGAGAGGATATTTTTGCATCTTTAAAAGGTTGAATATTGTCATTAGAAATTGAATATGTAAATAGGGGTTATAAGTGATAATGAAGTTAATATAAATAACATAAAGGATTTATGTCAATTTATGTTAAAATCGAATGTCCAAAAGTTGGATTTATTAAAATAATTTTTGATGATCCTTCTAACGAAAAAATCAACATAGAGAATGTTTTTCATAATAATAAAGGTGCAGTTCTCACTTGAAATTATATGGAATTTCAACCAACCACTATGCAGATGTTAGGTCACTTACTAGATGGATCGAGATTGACATTGAAAATAGATAAAAATATATTTCAATTTAGGGGGACTCACAAATTATTAATGTTACAAAGAAAAATATATGTGGAGATTAGGTCAAAATAATATTACTTCTAATATTAAAATTCAAGATATTTCTAAAGAGTTTGAAGAAATCAGGTTTACGCATATATTAAGGGAAGGAAACAAATATCCAGATAAGCTAGCCAATAGAGGAGTTTTGGTTGAGGATCATGAAGTCAACATCTCCTTTCCATGGTTAGAGGAAGTAGAAAGTTTAGTTGAAGCCGACAAAAAATGTTGATTAATGATTAATATTTACTTTAATGTTTTCCATTGATAATTATCTATTTTATTTTGTAACAATAGAGTGTGTTCATTTAGACTATTTATTATAATTTTTGTGGTTGCACTTATGTTTTAGGAAGGAAACTAGCAATCCAGGTTTGGTAAAGCGGACTATGTTAGTGCGATATTTTGGATATATTACTCTACTAAGATGCAAGGCATAAATAGTAGAGGTGAATTTTTGGCATTGTAAAGGCTGCTATAGGAAAATGTCAAGAAATATGCTAAATTATGGAGTAATTGTATTCATACAGAGATTTGAAAAGACCCAGAAAATGAAAATCAAGAATTCAGATATTTTATGTAAAATGATGTAGGTTTCTATCTATAGCATCTTAATTGAGATGAGAAGTGTATCTATTTGTAAAATCTCATGATCTAAAGAAGAGAGATGTAATTTGTTAAGGGTTGGAGACCCGAGTACAACCCCTTTTTATCAAGCAAAATAATAATAATAATAATATTACTTCTAATGACAATTAACAATGGTTGAAAATAATATTTTGTAAATATGAGTATATAGAGAGAATGAAATAGAGTAATAGATAATTTAGCCAAATGTGATATGGATATTTCTCTTGGAAAATTTTAAATTTGAAAAGGTAACTAGTAAAGAGATATTTTACATCTTAACAAAAATCATATCAATGAGTTAATTGTGGAAACACAGTAGTTCAAGGAAGAAGGAAAATATCTTTGATAGAGAGGTGGATGAAAAATATCTTTGATTAAAAAACAGATTGGATATGATAAAATTAACCTAATAAATATAATTTGTTATTATTGAAGTGGCTATGATAGAGGTTGTATAGATTATTTATTAAAAAAATGTATCATTAAAAATGAACAAGATATAATTGAGTCAAGAGCGAGTGTGAGTTGAGAGCAAGCCTCATCTTTTTCTTGTTCTAGAAATCAAGCAAGTGTTGAAAGCGTGAATAAGAAGCAAGTGTGAGTAGGAAGCAAAATGCAAGCATCACTTTTTCTTGTTCCAAATCTTAGGAAAAATAAAAAAAAATTAAAGTATTCTTGTGAAGAGAATCTAGGTGGCATGGGAGGAAAGTCATTTTTGAAAATCCTCGCTAGAAATAAGGGTGCCCTAGTTGGAAGTATGGATGCCCTCGTTTGGAATAGAGGAAGAGTAAATGTATGGAAAACTGATAGAGATTATTATGTTAAATAAAATTTAAAGTTTAATTAAATTTAATTAATTAGTTTTTTAATTAAGTTCATCAAGTTTTCATTTATAGGTTATGAAAAAGATCTGTATGGCCTTTTGAAAAGTTTTTCAATAAGTTTCGTTAGGTTTTAATTAATATGTTTTGAAAAAGATTTGTGAGGCCTTCTAAAAAGTTTGTCATGCCAATTTGTTAGGCCTTATCTTGCAAATTTTACCAGGCCTTGTCTATCAGGGCCTTGTCTTCTCTGCTTCTGATTTTGGGCTATGGTTTTTTCCAACCATGGTTATGTAAATATCTATAATTTGTTTGTAATCAATGAAAATAATTAGGCAAGTTTTGAGGTAAACTTGATCTCCATAAACTGGTATCAGAGCACCCTAATCTATCCATGGATTGCTTACGTTAAAGGCACCATTCTGCCTAGACATGATCCTCCCAAGAATCTCTCTCTATAAGAAAAAACACAAGTGCAAGAAATAACACAATGAGCCAAAGAGCTTTATGTTGAGATAATGTTGATTAAAGCTACAATGGTTGACACGAAAGAAGAAAACCTCACTATTAATGTTGAAGAATACTACTCACCCAAAAAAGGTGAATGTTATGTGTTGTTTTTTGATGAAGTAACACATAGATTCGAACTAGGATCAATGGGCCAAAAACTATCATCTTACCATTAGATGATAATGCTTCAGTATGTGCAAAGGAGAAAACCCCTACAGTGGAAAAAGAGTTTGTTGTGGCTACAAATACTAGAGTTCTTCTATCATGTCCTAAGCAATACCAGCTAGCATCTCTAACATCATATCCCGACCCTCTCATGACCGAAAATTGTCATCACCGTTATAAATTTGATGATTTTTTGCAACTAAAACTTGGATATCTATATTGCATTCCAAGTGGTTTTGAATTCTATTTGCTTAATAGGAATAAAATCCAACATCTTTGTATTATTTTTTTATTTGTGGAAAACATCCCAAAAGGGATGCCACTTTCGGGTAAGACCCAAGGAGGCAGGGGTATCCATTCCGCCAAAAACGCCCAGGACTCGGACCTGGCCTACCACCTTTGACATACTCAAGGAGCAAACAAACACACAAAACCAATTTAAAAATAAGTAAATAACAACAAAAATAATAAAATAAAATAAAAAACATGCTCCTTGAGTGTGTCAAAAACAAAAGCACAACCAAACACGCACAATAAGATAAAAGAAACCACAACACAAACCACATAGAAAAACACAAGAACCACATAACAAAACACAAACAAGACAAAAACAACATAACACTACAAAGACATAACCCAAAAAAAACATGAAAAATAAACACAACCAAAACCTAAAAAATTAAAAAAATAAAATAAAAATAAAAATAAAAAACAACCAACAACAGACAATAAACAAAAACAAAATACATAGAAAACACTCACACATAAAAACACGAAATAACACAAACAAAGAGAAACCCAAGAACAAGAACGAAAAAAACACAAGAACAATAACAAAAAACATTAAAAAAAAAACAACACAACAAAAACACAAGAACAACAAAAACCAACACAAAGAACACAAAAACAAAACAAAACAAAAGAACCCACCCACCTTAAAAAACTAAACAAAAAAAAACAAAAAAAGAAAAAAATGAACAAAACAATGACCTATCTAGACCAGAAGACTATTAAGGCAAGAATCAACAGAGGAAACAAAATAAAGAATAGAATGAGCTAGGGAACTAAAAAAAAACTGAATGAACCAAAGAGAAGCAAAAAAAAAAACAAGAAGAAACTAGGTACCTTCAAAACTGGAGCCATCCAAAGAAATGATAGAAAGAAGAGCTTCCCTAATTTGAGAAGCCCACCATATAGGAGGGTGGCCATAACAAGTAAGATCACCTTTGTCCAAAGCCCAATTAGCTAAAGCATCAACACTCTTGTTTTGATCTCTAACCACATGATTGTAATCAACTTTCAAAAATCCCATCTGGATTACTCGAATCTTCTCAATAATTCTTTTTATTCTCCAATCAACCTTATGATTCTTAGAAGGAGTCTTCAAGAGATTAATCATAAGTTGAGAGTCAGACTCAACTAACACCTTTTCCCATCCAACCTTAGTAGCCTCCTCGAAGACCTCTCGAGGATACCATACCCCTCAACAAGGTTATTGGAAAGAATACCCAAATTCTCAAGCAAAAGTAAAAACCAGGGAGCCATCCGAAAGTCTACCAATTCCTCCCACACAGGCTTTTCCAGGGTTCCCTCTAGAGGCTCCATCAGTATTGACTTTTCCAAAATCCTTAGGAGGAGGTTGCCAATTTCTAGTCCTATCCATCTTACTAATACTCACATTCCCTTTAAGTTGGTTGCCCTTAGAAGGTTTAATCTTCAATCTTTGCATCACTTGATCCCATCTTTGGTGGGAGTTTTGGGGGTGATTAAGGAGTTGATGGACTGATTCAACTAAGTTGGCTATGGTCTTTTGCCAAATATAGTGAATATCCTTCCTATCTTGATTAAAAATTTGGTTGTTCCTTTCATTCCAAATATTCCAAAGAAGAATGGTAGAACCCATCCAAACTACTCGCCTAATAAAATGATCAACACCCTCTTGATTAGGCCAATCCCTCCAAAGTTGTTCAAAAGTAAAAAAATTGGACCACTGTAAGCCAAGTAAAGTGGCCATTCTCCTCCATAGCTCAGAGGCTAAAGTACACTCAATAAAAATATGGTTGATATTTTCTACATTCTCTTCACACATTTCACATCTAAAAGGGCCATGAAAACCACGCTTCATAAGTTGCTCACCAGGAAGCACCCTACGATGCAATAAAAGCCAATTAAAGAACCTCACCTTAGGCCAGAGCTTTTGAGCCCACAATCGAGAAAATATGTCAAAAGAATGGTTGGGATTATTATGGCATAAGGTCAAATAACCTTGAGCAACTGGAATACTCACCCTTAGTAGTGTTGTTCCATCCAAAACAATCTTTTTCATGGGACCAAGAGAGGGATCTCATATGAAGGATGCCTTGGATATCTTGTCTTTGCCTTTCTAGGATTTGAATAGGCCAGTCCTCAATAGGGATCCAATATCTACCAACATTTGAATTACCAGTATGGTACCGACAGTAATTAGCCACCTTTATCCAATTAGCTCTGGTGAAGCTCCTCCATCCAAGGCCTCCAATTGGGAAACCGAGTTATCAAAGGCTTGTGACCATCCCAAGAATCTGTCCAAAAATTTGCATGTTGACCATTATGAATGATCCAAAATAATTTTTTCTTTATCAAATCCTCACCAGTCTTAAGAACTCGCTAAAATGGGAGAACCTTTGGTAGGAAGTTGATAGCGAACAAGGTCTTCAGGACTTTTGTTCTCAAGCATATTTAGCACGGAGATTATTGGCCCAAAGAGCATTGGGGTTATGCAACATCCTCCAATATAATTTAGCAGCTAAAGCTTTGTTGTTATTAATTGAAGACCGAAATCCTAACCCCCCTTCACTCTTAGGAAGACATAAAGTATCCCATTTCACCAAGGCCCATTTTCTTTTCTCCTTAGTACCACTCCAAAGGAAACGATGACCGATTTGATCCAATTCTCGAAGAACAACCTTTGGGATATTCAAAACGGAAGAAACATAAATAGGAATAGCTTGAAGGACTGATTTTACCAAGGTGATTCTACCCCCGTAAGAAAGCCACTTGTTGGTCCACTTTCCAATTTTCTTCTTGACTTTGTCCAACAACCAATTCCAATCTTTATTTTTCTGCCTTTGAATATTTATGGGAATACCTAAATAAGTGATTGGAAGAGAGGTCTTCTTATATCTTAATTTATCCAAGACCATGGATTCCTCGTCTAGCGAGAGCAATGAAAGAAAATAACTTTAGATTTGTCTTCATTGATGAACCGCCCAATAGCCTTAGAAAAATAGCTAATGATTTGCTTAATATTAGAAGCTTCCTTAACTCGTAGCTTTACCTAAAAGAGTAGAGTCATCCACAAATTGAAGATGAGAGATAGGTCTAGCTCCATGAGCAATGGTAACTCCCTCAAGGGTTTTGTTTTCCTCTTTTTGGTTATAGTCCTACCCAAGCATTCAACAAGAATGATGAATAAATAAGGGGATAGCGGGTCACCTTGCCTAATACCTCTGGAAGCTGGGAAAGACCGAGAAGGCCTACCATTGATAAGAACTAAGTAGGAAATCGAAGAGATACATCCCATAATCCAATCCATCCAATCCTTAGAGAAACCAAATTGCCTCAAAACTTTGATAAGGAAGTGCCAATCCACTCTGTCATAAGCTTTGGATAAGTCTAACCGAATGAACATGGAAGGAGAATTTTGCATATCCATGGAATGGATGGCTTCCTGAGCAAGAACTATCTCATCTACTATTTGACGTCCTTCCACATAACCCCCTTGCTCGGGGGAAATAATCTTATGCAAAAGAGGCTTCAACCTTTCCGCCATGA
Source organism: Wollemia nobilis (assembly GCA_028583015.1). Taxonomy (NCBI): domain Eukaryota; kingdom Viridiplantae; phylum Streptophyta; class Pinopsida; order Araucariales; family Araucariaceae; genus Wollemia; species Wollemia nobilis. The sequence goes on along the minus strand of JAQPPZ010016467.1, from coordinate 6,637,865 downwards.
TTTTAGTAATGATTTTGAGAAGAACATTACATAAAGCAATAGGTCTAAAAGCTGAGATATGATCAACCTCTTGAGCTTTTGGAACAAGAGTAATATAAGTTTTATTGATAACCTTCAAAATTTCTTTGGCTTTCCCGGCTTCTTCCACCACCTCTAATAAATCAACATGAAGGATATCCCAAAACTCTTGGTAGAACTCAATAGGAAAACCATCAGGACTTGGGGTTTTCCCTTTTTGCATTTTAAAAACTACTTGTTGAAGCTCATTGATAGTAACAGGAGCAATCAAAATAGAGTTCTCCTCAAAAGTGATAAGAGAAGGGATTGCTTGAAGAACATTATGTTGAGAAGTCGAGTCAAGAGGAGTAGCAAGAAAAATATTGGAAAAGTAATCAACAACAATAGAGTTCATGCCATCCCAAGTATAAACAACATCTCCAAAATCTGATTTTAAGGAAGAAATAAAGTTGTGAGATCTTCGAGCTAGAAGAGATTTGTGGAAGAAATTTGTGTTTCGATCTCCTTCTTTGAGCCATTGAATTCTAGATTTTTGCTTCCATAAGATTTCTTCTCTTTTTTCCCATTCCTCTAACTCGAGTTGTGAGTTTAATTTCATCCGCACTTCTCTTCTCTCGTGAGGCCATCTAAACGGATTTTCTTATTCAAATTTTCAAGATGAGCAATAACTTCATGTTTTTTTTTATGAACATCCCCAAACTCTTTCCAGTTCCAAGTCTTGATTTTGGATTTAATGTATTGCAGTCTTTTGGCAAAACAGAACATCTTAGTCCCATGCCTAGGTTTACCTTCCTTCCACCATTGTTGCACACGAGGTCTGAAGGAAATGTCTCTAAGCCACATTAATTGAAAACGAAAAGGAGAGAAACTCACATTGGTTTTCCACATTTCCACCATGACTCGCCAATGATCCGAACCAACATTATTAAGAGTCTTCACTTTAGGAATGTGACCATGGATTAAGAAATTTTTAGAGAGCAAAAACCTATCCAATCTCTCCATTATACAAGCTAAGCCTTGCCTTCTGTTAGACCAAGTCATAAGGCCATTATCTCGGTTGGATATCCACAAGATGGAGGTTTGCAATATATTCGCTCATGAGGTCGTTGCTTTTGTCCAAATTTCTATTTCCCCCCTTTTCTCATCCAGAGAGAGGATGGTATTGAAATCTCCTCCGATCAAGATCCAAGCTTTAGGAAAATGAGAGATAATATGAGTAATATCCTTCCACTGTCTTCTTTTTTCCTCCAAAGAAGTCGGAGCATAAACAAGTAATGCAGAGCATAATCTGGTTGGAATGTCTACTTTGAATAGCTATAGCCAACAAACCCCAACTGCCAACCATATGGTGAATAACTACCTCTTTTGGGTCCCAAAGACAAGCAATGCCACCCGAAGTCCCTTGGGAACCGAGGGAAACCACTTTTCCAGCTGGCCAAATTTTATCGGCAATTAAGTCCATATCCTCCATTGACATCTTTGTTTCTTGAAGGAAAACAAGATGTGGATGATTTATCCGAATCATTCTTCTAATTTCATTTTGTTTTGAAAGACTCCCTTTGAGTCCTCTAATATTCCAAGTGATGATCTTCATTAATACCAGGGCTAAAAAAGTTGGGAAGGGCATTAATCTTACCTTCCTCTACAAGCTTTTCACCTTCTTTTACCATATGATATTGATTGGTCTTGCGACCTACTTTTTGATTAGAATCCATCTTCAATTTTTTTTCCCTCTTTCTTGACTTATTCCAATTGAATCTGAGATGGCTTCTAACCTTGAAGAATGCTCGTACACAACCAAAATTTTACTAGATGGTTCAACGGAGTCTATATTGGGACCTGCATTATTTGAAGTTTTGACATTTGAAATATTGTTTTTCTTGTGTAAATTTTCTCCTTTTTTTTTCTGTTGAAAACCTTTGATTTGTTGGTTTGTCTCTGAGTTCTTCCCTTCATATTTAAATTGTGTTTCTAAGATTTCAGTTTCCATTATTTCCTCTTCCTCACTTGGGACATCATTTGTGGAAAGGATTTCAAACATATTAGCAGATGACTTTGATTGATCCTTCATAACTGGTTTTTTCTAAGTGTTCTTCTTCTTAGGTATTTGGAAACCTGCCGAGTTTATATCTTCTTTCTTTTGATCAGGAATTTTATTTGGGCAAGCACCGGCCAAATGACCATATTCATGGCAAATTCTACAACGAAAAGGAATGTTCTCATAGTCCACTACTTGCTCCCAAGTGTCTTCCCCAAATTGTAATGTGATCTTTTTAGGTAGGGGTTTGTCAAAATCCATTAAAACACAAATCCGAGCATAAATAATATGTTCAAAATTTTGAGTACAATCAACAATCATCATAAAAGTTCCTAAAGAGTTTCCAATTGAAGAAAAAATAGTAGGATTCCAAAATTCAATAGGGAGGCCAAAGAGTCTAACCCACACGGGAGCTATAGAAGGCATCTCTTCTTCGGCTTTAAATTTAGTATGCCAGGGCTTCATGAAAAGCCCTACCCTTCCAAAAAACCAAGGACCCCCTTGAAAAGTTTTCTCTCTATCTTCATTATTAGCAAATAAAACAAGAAAATAACCATTTGGATAAATAGAGATTTGTAACTCACCTTTAGTTTTCCAGCTTTTTGCAGCCCGGACTTTGAAAGCAGATAGACTCGGACTGAAAACCCACGAACCGACAAATTAGTCCTCTTTTTTCCAAATCTTTAATGCGAGTTTGAATGTTACCCATATCAAGCTTAACAATAGGAGTTCCATCAGTCGCTTTAAGACATCCCGACTCCGTTTTCCTTGGATCAATCTTAGGCATTCTTAGAGGTTTATGGGAAGCCCTAATATTGATATTAGCATTGGGCCGAGGTCTGTCCACCATGAAGGGCATCCCTAAAATTCATTTTTGGGACTGAGTCTTCGAAATTCTTACCCTTGACAGGGGTTTTCATAGTAGAATTATTTTGTGGGTGCACCTTAGCACCAGATTCACTTGAGATATGAGCCATTTTTTGATCAACTGCTTGAAACTTGTTTCGTGATCTCTTTAATCCTTGCCCTAGACGTCGTGGAAAGGTATGGTTTTCACTTTTCTTTTGTGCAGCAAATTGGAAGTCGTTGTCACTCAAGTTCACAGTATGATCTGTTGAAAGATAAATTTCTAACCCATCTTGTATCCCCTGCAACATTTCCTGCTAAAATATTGAGCATAAACCACAAAAATATTGGCCGCTAGGGCCCGAAGGCCCTAAAAACCAACCTCTGGAGCTGCTTGCACTCAACCCAGATGAAACCCTCGCATAGCCGCTTGCCAAATATATCGTTCACACATAGGGATGCGCTAGGATCTGTGTTGCTCCAAATGATATGAAAATTGGTGGAGACGTTCTAGGGTTTTTCAGGCATCTACCCTCAAAATTTCAGCTCAATCCGAGTCCGGATGAGTGAGATATGGCCGAAACGAGTTCGGCAGTTTGGGCAGTCCTGCAAAAAACGTCTAATCAATTTTTATAAATGATGCATTTCTATTAACACTAAAGAATCACTCAACATCTTTGTATTATATTTTGTGTTAATACATCAATGAACCTTTTCTGTAAAAAAATTTAGTCATTTTCTATCACCAACCATTTAGATAATGTTCTCAACCTTTTTGTATTTACAATCATCTTCTTAGTAGAGTGTTCACTATCTCTCATAGGGAATTGGATGACCTCCAAATGGGATAGAGAGAAGGCCCCTATGCACCCCAATCTAGCTCCTATAAAAAGTTGACCTCACAACTTGGTCACCTCTTACTTGACCTCTATCACTCCAACTCAACCCCATTTGTGCTACAACCACACCACCACTTATTTCCCTCTGTCATGGTACTCTTCTAGCCACCCTTATGGCTACCTCCTCTTACACATGGAGTTGAATACACTTCCTATTGATGCACCACTATGTCCATCCTGACTATAATAGTGTGCAACGTCCTAATTGGATCTCACTTGTCATATCATAACTTTTTGTTTTTTACATTGCATAACATTGTGGTGCCTTCGCATGCAGTCCCAAACCTTCCTTTCTTGATTACTATTATTGCTTGTTAATGTGCGATGCCATCACTATTTTTGTCATCTTCAATGGTGTGGCATCCCGATCCTCATAGCCACTATCGTGTGTCTTTGCTCTAATGACCTTGCCATAAACCCTATCTTGGCCACCTCTACCATCACATAGCAATAAGTCATCACCTCATTGTGACACCTATGCCCCATCCTACCTTTGTTACCTCGAGTATGACCCTTCCAATGTTTCTTGATGTAGCACTATAGTCGATATTGACAAGACTCCACCCCATGGTGGACCATGCCAAGCATCCCTTTCTATTTATACCTTCTCATTTGACACAATTCTTGTGTTGCATGTGTGCTTGAGCATACCTCACGTATCATTCGACACCTCCTTAGACTATGAGGCCCTCAACTTCGATCGCTCTCCTTAGCCTTTCAAAAATATGTATTGTTGGACCTTGTGCACCCTTGCCTATGACCCTCTTTGAATAAATCTAGCAAAACTCCTTACACTCACATGTTCATTGAATTCATCATGCTAAAGGGCACATAGTCGTCGCTAACATTTTTCGTGGAACAAAAATGTCTCTCTAGAGTTAGAATTATCAAACACAATTTCTTGCCATGTCATTGGCCTCCATCAGTTTCCATGTTTTCAGTTTCCAATGCATGGACCTTCTTTAAATTAACCATGTCAATGTACATGCAGTATGCTTGAAGAATCAACACTAATATGTCAAGCATCTTAGGCTCTACTTTAGTTCTTTTGCATAAACATTATCCCACATGTAAAGTGGAAGGTGTGATAAATGTCATATATTTGTTTTTTCACCTTTTTATTGCATGTAAAGAAAATGAGTCCCATATAAAATTTTAAAATAACAACATGCTCCATAGAATATTCCCAAGGGAATATTATTTGATGCTTTAGGTTATAAAAGGATTTCTCTCCCTCTTCCTTTTTTTGTTGCAAGACAAGCCTATATTATTAACATAAATTGAGGCAACTCCCGATTAGGAGTATAGGGTTATTTATACTTGTCAAAAAGCTCTTTCTAAGCCTAATCTAGTGGTAACAATATTTTCAAGTTTTGTGAAGACTTATTCTAGCTATTGAAGCATAAAAGTTTAGATGGCCCATTTTTTTGGCTCTTATGCTCTTTAAGCTTTTCTCTTCCTTTTTTTTTAACACATTAGAGTCCAATGCTTTTATGGTTGGGAGGAATGATAAGGATTATTAAATTTAATTAAATTAGGTTTTTTATTAAGTTTGTCATGTTTTAATTAATAGGTTTTGAAAGAGTTTTGTTAGGCCTTCTAAAATGTTTATCTAGCCTTATCTTCTCTACCCTTGGTTTTGGACCAATGTTTTTGCTTAACCGTGGTTTTGTAAATATATGTGTTTGTGATCAATGTATATAATCATACAAGTTCTGAGGTAGACTTAATCTTCATCAAAAATCCTATTCAAGTAGGAAATTTTACACTAGAAGTGATTTTCAAGAATGAACTGATAGAGCATGATATAATGGTACTTAAAAGCAAAGTGTTAAAAAGTAAGTTCCATAGATACTACCTTTTTTTTTTGAAAATTCAAAATTGTATCAAGTGGAACTAGGGATTGAATTCAAATTACTCGATGATTTTTCTCCTCAAAGGATTTTTTCTTGTCATCTTCTCTAATTTAGAAATCAAGGATAAAATAATGAATGGTGGCCCTTGGTTTAGTGGTAAAGATGCATTATATTTAAAACCATATAGTGATTTTTTGGTGTGAAGACAATAAATATCAAAAGGCTTTTGATGTGGATTAGGCTTTTTTTACTTCCTTATCAACTTATCAATAAGGAGTTTTGAAGAATATTGGCAATACTCTAAGGGAATTCATCCACAAGAGACCAACTACTAAGGAGAGAAGAAATGTTGTATGCACTCAAATATGTGTTGTCATGGATATTTCAAAACCTTTATCATAGGTTGTTAAGATTAAATCTAAATTAAAAGAATGTGATAATCAAGTGAATTATAAAAAAAATGCATTCTAAGGTTGTAAATGTTATAGGTTCGAGGTGTAGACCAATTGGTTCGACCAAACCCCGTAAGAGGGCAGAGGTCCAAGGTTCAAATCTCGGGCCTCGTCGAACTAAACACTTGTCCCTTTCCTGGTGCTTTCAATAGTGTAAAAGGTTTAAAATGATTGTGGCATGGTGGTTATAGGGGCGGACTGCACGAAGAACTGTGTGGCAGCTTTCAGGGCAGACAACACAAAATATTGTGGCAGCAATAAAAGCTGGACAACCTGCCCAGATTCATGACAACTACCTATTCCACCATGTAAATTGAAAAAAAATGTTGTAAATATTATGAGACTAGACACATTGTAAAATATTGCAAAGTGAAAATAATGGAGAAAGAGATGATAAATTTTTGGGCATGAGACAAACTTCAATATGAAGCAAGGAGATCATATCATGGTAGAAGCTCAGTCAAATCGAGGATTTTCCACTCCCAAGAAAGTAGCATAAAAAATCCTTCTATATCATCAAACGATGAAGTCCATTATAGTTTACTCGAATAAACCATTAGAAAACATTTGGCATAAGGGATGAGGAAGTACAATGCACAAGTCCAAATTTAGGAGTCAAATGTGGGAAGGAGATGGGGAGGCATATTTTAAAGTAAGGTGAAAGAGGCAAAATATATCAAGGCTAATCTAGGTAAATTATCTTCATTTAAATTAAAGTAGTACAAAGTGTATCTATTGCACTTTAGGATTTTAAGAGTAGAATAATAAAGAAATGCATATGGAGGATATCCACGAAAATTTAGGGTTTCCAAGGCAACATAAGAAAGTAATTACTATGGATTATATCTTTGTACTTTAGTATTTTTAGGGAAATATAAAAAAGAAATGAGGTTATTCCTTGCATTTCACATTCTCTAAGGCAACATAAATATTTAGAAGATGTGTCTCATTGAGAGTGTGAGCTAGAAGTGAGTGCTAACCAAAAGTAAGTGTGAACCAAAAACAAGCTTCACTAGGTAACATGTAAGGAAATCTATATTTGAAAATCCTAATTGGAAGTCAAGATGCCCTAGCTAGAAATATGGATGCCCAAGTTAGAGATAAGAGGAAGAGAAAGTATATGGCAAGTTTGATACAATGGTCAAATGTTACTCTAGAAGTGTTTGTCAAGGATGAGATGATTCAACATGATATACTGGTTCTTACAAGCATAAGGTTAATATGTAAGTTCCATGGATACTGGTCAAGGTTTTTGAAGATTCAAAATCAGGTCAAGTGGAAGTGGGGATTGAATTCAAATTACTCCACAACTTTCCTTTCTATTTTTTTCTTCATCGTCTTTCTACTTTGGAAATCAGGGATATATAATGGGTGGTGGCCCATGGTTTGGGGGGAGAGATACCCTTTAATTAAGACCATGGAGTGAGAATTTTTTTTATCAAACCATAAATTATTAAAAATCTTTTGGTATGGATTAGGCTTTTTTAATTTTTGTATCAACTTATAAATTAGGATGTTTTGAATATTATTGGAAATACCCTAGGGAAATTCATCTAGGAGGGACTAACTACTAAGGAGAGAAAGTGTGTTGTATATACCTAGATATGTATTTTTATGGATATTTCAAAACCTTTGTCACAATCCATTAATATTAAATTTGAATCAAGAGTTTCAGATTAATAATTGAATTATAAAATCATTGCATTCTGATGCCCTGGTTGTTATGAGACTAGACACAACAAAATATTGTAAAGTAAAAATTATGAAGAAAGAGAAAAAATGTGGTTATGAGATAAATTTCAAGATGAAAAAGGGAAATCGTATTATAGTAGAATTTGGACTAGACCAAGGGTTTCCACTTCAAAAGAAGAGACAAAGAAATCCTAGAAGTAGCATCAGATAAAAAATACCACTATAGTTCACTCGAATCAACTATTAAAATAAACAAAGAAGGATAGAAGGGATGCAAAATTACAATGTGCAAGCTCAAATTTAGAAGAAAATAAAGTTGCAAATATGTGGAGGAAACATTTTAAACAAAGGAGACATAAGAGGCCGAGTTATTCCAAGTAAATCATCTTCATTATCCTCAAGTAGTATAATTGAAAGTTGTATCGAGATTATCCATTGCACTTTAGATTTTCAATAGAAGCATACTAAAGAAATGAGAATGTATGGAATTCACAGCAATTTAGAGTTTTTAGGATAGAAAAAGAAGGTAATTATTGTGGAGGAGCATCCTTACACTTTAGGGTCTCCAATGCAACATAAAGGAAAAAATAGTTTTGAGGTTATTCCTTACACTTCATATCTTACATAGTAAGACAAACCTATAGATGATAAGTCTTACTATGAACAATATGGAGAAATTGAATAGATTGATGAAGATTAAATTATTGGTGGAAATAAAAAAATAGATGAAGACCCAAGAAGCAAAAACAAAGAGAAAAGGAAACTCAAAGGGTTTTTTATATGGAAAAATAAAATCAAATGTCACAAGTGTTAACAAGAAGTGGAACTAAGCCCAAGAATGGAAACAAAAAGTGATGATGAAAATTATATCTTTTAATATTAGGGGCATGAATAAGACAACTAAAAAAGAGGTATTAGGGAATTTTCTGGTTTTTATAGTCAACATATTTATAGATATGAAAATGGAATAGCAAATAAATTAACCATTTGCGAAGTTCATTTTTATCTAAAAAAAAGTTGAACTTTAGAAGGCAACTAAACAAGTGGGATTTTATCGCTTAATAAAAATGTTGTCAAGGAGTTGATTGCATAAATGTAACAATTTAAAGAAGATAATGCATATCTTTTAAAACAAGGCAAATGTAGAATATCTTTACTAAAAATGTGTTGGGCATGGTTTAATTAACCTAATAACGATGTAATATTTTGTTATTTTAATGGAAATGGCCCCAAAGCCACACACAACTTATTAAAATAAATAAATTAATTAAAAAAAGGAATGTAAGGATATTTTCAAAGATAGTTGGAAGACGGGGTATTGTCTCGTAGTTTTTTTAATAGGAGCTTCTAGGGTATTGTGGCAATATGAGACAAACACAAATGGGAGAGACAATTGCTAGAAGTAAAAAGTTATTGGTTTTCTAGACTATTTTGCAAGAATGAGAAAAATATTAAAGTTGGGTTCATAAATGTATATGTTCCAATTGTTACTCCTTGTGAAAGATGTTGAAAGGACTTTAACATATTTTTATCAAATACAATGATGATTCATAATTATGTTCTATATATTCTTAGGGTTGAATTCAACATAGTTCTATCTCCTTTGGAAAATAAGGGTGGTCCTCTTGGGTCTAAATCAATGAAATATTTTGCTTCATTTGTCAATTCAAATGGCCATTGGGATATTTATATTTTCAAGTTTTCAATAAATATAGGATAATATATGCATTGAGAAAACTCATATAGTAGAAAGAGTGGATAGAATTTTATCATCCAACACATGGTTGCAAATAGAGTATACAATATCTTCATATATTTTATTTTAAGTAAGGGATCACAAACCCATTCTCTTGACTTGTGATTTACTCAATATTAGTCATCCAAAGCCACTTCAATTCTAGTGTATGTGACTCCAAGACCTTGATTTCTTATAGATGGTTATGTTATGGTGGAAAAAAGCAAATTTTGAAGGGTCGTGTGTGCAAGGTTTTAAAATATGAAATATCTAGAAGGGCAAATGAAAATTTGGAATGGCAAATATTTTGGTAACATATTTAAAGAAAATAAAGAAATCGAATCAAAACTCAAAAATGTTGGAAATATGTTGAATATTTTCCATGTTATTTTGGTGGGGTTAACTCTAAAAGGTATTGGACACTCTCCATGTATCCTCATCGAGGTTCGAGGGTAGCAGCCCCGACAAAATTTTTAGGGTTTCTTAAGCTATTTTTAGATCCATATGGGTTGTTTAGGGTTAAATATTTGAACCCATGGTTTTTCGCCCATGGTATTGTTAAAATTCATTCTTGTGCTATCATTATTTAACTACACTTGCATTAGGGCTTGAAGAGAGAAGAGAGATGAATATTATTGTATTAGAGAAAGTTAAGTTTATACAACAAGGAGATATTACTATGCTAGGTTTTTTCCTATAAGGGTTTCCCAGGTGAAATATTGTGTCGTGTGTATCTATTATCTTCTTCTTTTTTCCTTTGATTATGTATTTACTATTTTTATAGATTTAGTTTATCAGAGCCTTTTGCTCTTCATTTGGTATCAGAGTTAGGTTTTTTTAGCTTTATTCGAGGAGTAAGAGTTTCAACTCCATGATAAATTAATTCTTGAGTGGCAACCATACGCAAAAGAATATGGGCAAAAGAAAATAACGATAAGCACATGGGTAGAGATTGGAAAATTGAATGGATAAAATTTTGAGTTATAGAAACTCAAGATGGAGGATATGTTGGTTGATAGAGATCAATGGATTGTGATCTCGATAATAAAACCAACATCAACAATAGATGAGGATTGGCTAAATATTGATAGGAAGACAAGGAGTTCTATCAGATTATGCTTATCTAATTTGGTATTGTTGAATGTATCGACAAAGACCATGATAAAGTCATTATGGGATAAGCTAGAAACTTTGTATTAGACAAAGTCGATAAATAAATTATTTCTTTAAAAGAAATTGTATTCACTTCAAATGAATGATGGTGACTCTATGACTGAACATCTAAATGCTTTTAACACTATAGTAAGTCAATTAAACTCTATCGAAGTAAAAATGGATGAAGAGGAAAAGTGTATTACTTTACTTTATTCACTACCTGATTCATGGGACAACCTAGTTATGGCTATCACCAATACTACTTCTACATTGAAAGTAGAAGATATAGTATGAACATTTCTATATGAGGAAACAAGACAAAAATCTTCTAAGGATTATCATCAAGGATGCCTTGGTTGTGAGAGGTCATTCTCAAGAAAGAAGTAAAAAGAAATCAGGAGAAGAAAATCGAGATCTAGGGGTAAATATATTGCTCCAAAAAAGAGGAAATGTTGGAAGTGTGGTAAAATAGGACATTATAAAGAGATTGTAGATCTAAAACGGATGATAATAGTTAATAATATAATAAAAGAAATTTTGTCGAAACAAAGACCACAAATGAAGATTCAGGGGACTTATTCTTAGTTGCAACATGCTCAAGTGAATGCCATGACTCATGGTTGATTGAATTAGGTGCTTCCTTTCATGTGACTCTTTATAGGGAGGAGTTATGTGAATATGAAAAGATAAATGGAGGTGAAGTCTTCTCAACATATAAATTAATAGGTCAAGGAAGAGCCAAGTTGAGGTTAAAATATGGAAGAATTTAAACCCTTCCTAGTGTGTTGCATATTTTGGGTTTGACAAGGAATCTGATATCCATGAGTAAGATGAATGACGTGGGTGTGACTGTGGTATTCAATAAGGATAGTTGAAATATGGTTCATGGATTCTTGGTGTTGGCAAGGGGAGTTTGTACAAGAACTCTGTTTAGACTTGAGGCTAGCACTATAAGTATTGATTATAATAACTCTTCAATTATAGAGGAGAATAATATGGTAGAAGTGGCTCTAAGTATTCTTGTAGCAAAGACAATGTTGTGGCATCAATGCATGGGGTATATTGGTGAGAAAGACCTTCAAACATTAAAAATGAAAGGTATGGCTGAAGGAATTTTTGATTGCCCATTAAATTTTGATTTTTGTGAGCACTATATTTTTGGAAAGCAAACCCGAGTCAAGTTTCCTAGTAGTGCTACAAGATCTGAAGGAATTTTGCATCTAGTTCACAGTGATATATTTGGACCTGCAAAAGTACCATCGTTAGGTAAATCTATCTATTTTGTTACATTTATAAATGACTTTTCAAGAAAGACTTGGGTATATTTTTTACGAAACAAATATGATGTTTTCAATAAATTTAAAGAGTTTAAGGCTCTTGTAGAAAATTAGATAGAGAAAAAGATAAAGGTTTTAAGAAGTGACAATGGTGGTAAGTATTGCTCTAATAAATTTGAGTATTTTTGCAAGGATTGTGGAATAGAAAGGCAGAAAAAAACTCTGTATACTCCACAAAAAAATGGAGTTGCAGAACGAATGAACAAAACATTTATGGATAAGTCTAGAAGCATGCTAAGTGGTACACAGTTAGAAAATAAATAATGGGTAAAAAGTCATGTTAACTGCTTGTTACCTCATCAATAGATCTCCTACCTCAACTTTGGTGGGCTATAGGAAGTGTGGACTGGTAAGAAACCCCCTCGTTCATATAAGGATTTTTGGTTGTGATGCTTATATGTATGTCCCAAAAGAAAAAAGGACTAAGTCAGACTATAAATCTAAAAATGCATATTTATGGGTTATAGTATTGGTGTTAAAGGATATAAGTTGTGGAACCCAAAAACATAGAAGATTGTTTACAATCATAATATGATCTTTAGAGAAACAAAAGGGATTCTAAAATAGGAAATGCAACCAAGCAAAGAACTTGAAATAGTTCAAGTAAAATTGGAATAGGAGGAAGAAACTGTGGTAGAACCTAGTATTACAAAAAAATATGAACTATAGAGAGAGTCTAAAGAAGAAAATTTAGAGGAAGAAGGTGAGGAGGAAGTTGAAAATGTAGAACTTGGAACTTTAAGTTTTAGGATATCAGATCGAGTGAGAAGACTCCAAGACTTTAAAGAAGGCACTTCAATCAAGTGAGGATAAGTCTTGGAAAAATAAGTTTGGATAAAAATAAAATGTGGGACTTGGTGAAATTACCCCTGGAAGAAAATTGATTAGTTGTAAGTGGGTATTCAAGAAGAAGTACAATGTAGAAGGAAAGTTGGATAAGTACAAGGCTCACCTAGTAGTAAAAGGATTTTCTCAAGTTGAGGGAATTGAATTTGGTAAGATTTTTTCTTTTGTGTCTAAACTACAATTAGTTTTAGGTTGGCTCTCTTGCTTTTGATCTTGAAATAAAATAAATGGAATTAAAGACAACATTTCTACATGGTGAACTTTATGAAGATATATATGTCACAACCATGATGCTTTAGGTTAAAAGATAAGGAGGACTTGATATACAATGAGGTCTCTTTACGACTTGAAGCAATCTCCAAGAATGTGGAACAAAAAAATTGATAGGATTGTTTTTACATTTGGGCTTGGAAAAAGCAAAGCAGATCCATGTGTGTAATTTAAATAAGAAGGTGAAATTTTTGTTATCATTGTTTTGTATGTGGATGAAATGATGTTAATTGGTAACAATAAGAAGTGATAAAGTTACTAAAATCTCAGTTATCTTTTGAATTTTACATGAAGGATTTAGGTGCTACAAAACTTATTTTGGGTATGGAAATAATAATGGATCATGCAAATAGAAAGTTGTGGTTAAATTAAAGGAAATATGTTGATTTGATACTATAGAGGTTTAGGATGCATGATTGTAAACCAATATGTACTCTATATCCTATTGGTCAAAAGTTATCTATTGGACAATATCCTAAAATAGATAAGGAAATTGAAGAAATACATCATAGTCCTTATGCTAGCGTTGGTAGTATGATGTATGCATGGTCTGTACTAGACCTAATATTGCACATGCAATGGGAGTAGTTAGCAGATATATGTCCAATCTAGGAAAGGAACATTGGACTGTTGTGAAGAGGATCTTTAGATATTTGCATGGAACTTCAAACTATGTTATATGTTACCAAGGAAAATCTAGAGATAGTAATATTGTAAATCTATAAGGTTTTATGGATGTTGAATAGGTTAGAGATATGGACAAGATAATATCCATGAGTGCTTATGTGTTTAGACTATTTGGAGGAGCAGTAAGTTGGATGAGTAAAAATCAATAAATGCTTGTTTTATCCATGACACAGGCATAGTACATCACAACAACTCATGTATGTAAAGAAGCAATGTGGTTACAAAGGTTGTGTTCAATATTTGGTCTTAAGTAGAAGGCTGTGAGAATTGACAGTGATAGTCAAAGTGCAATATTTTTGGCCAATGATCCTGTTTTTCATGATGGGTCAAAACATATTGATATCAAGTACCATTTTGTGAGAGAGATGGTTGAAGGGAATCGGGTGATGTTGGGGAAATTTGATACAAAGAATAATGTTACTAACTCATTAACAAATTGTACCTGCTCAAAAAATTTCTTGGTGTAGAAGTGATGCATGTCATTAATAGCATTACTTAATATTTATGATTTATCAATCTGGGGTGGTGTCCAAGGTTGTCTACGATAGAAGGTTAGGGCAGAGTACAATTCAAGCATTCAAATTAAAAGCATTTATCAGGTGAAACAGATGTTGGTTTAGCCTTTTAATGTCACACTAAACCTAATCTGCAGAATGAAAACTTGTAAAAACTAAAAACTAATTCTAATATGCAGAAATTGAAATCTAACTACAATTGCAAGAATTAAAATTGCTAAGTTGAAATGTTGTTGAATTGAAATCCTAAATTACACTTGCAGAATTGAAACCTAGTTACTCTTGCAAAATTGAAATAATGCTTGGAAATAATACTTATGCTAAAAACACCTGTTAGTGTCCTGCTACAGAAGGTCGTCAAGCTTCTACTACAGTGACTGACAACAAAATGAAAACTGCTGGAAAACTGATAAAAATTGTTGAAACACGAAAACATGGAAAACATGGGAAATAGGGGTCTAAACTATTTTGTCAGCTGACACACACACAAACGCTACATACAAACACAATTTAAACATATGAAAACATCACATTAACTTAAAACAAGAAAAGGAAATTTGACAAGCAATTTATTAATTCTGTTGCAGTAAAGTTACAGAAAAACCTGTCATAATAGTCCTCTTTCTAGGTCTGAAAGTAGGCCCAAGATTTTTTATCTAGAAGGAGGTAAGCAAACACTACCTAACTACTTAAAACACTCACTTAGAACTCATAAAATAAATACAGAATACCGCACTTTATTTCTGTCAAAACATGCTGAACTATTACAAAAAAATATTGCACTATGTTATTTGCTGCTACTAA
Source organism: Wollemia nobilis (assembly GCA_028583015.1). Lineage (NCBI taxonomy): Eukaryota > Viridiplantae > Streptophyta > Pinopsida > Araucariales > Araucariaceae > Wollemia > Wollemia nobilis. The sequence continues at coordinate 6,622,715 of JAQPPZ010016467.1, read as the reverse complement.
ATACTCTCCTACCAACTAATAGCTCAACCAATGAGGGAGCTTTATTTATAATAAAATATTACAATTGCATCGTGCTCAATATCAGTTGTATGCTACTTCCTAGTGATTTTACAACAGTTCTAAAACTGAATGAGTCCAATTTAAGATAAAATAGCTGCAACATCACTCATTGGCCCTTGGAATGCGTCTTTAGTTGTGGGAGTGAGTTGGTGGTAGTTTAGGAATATCTTATACACGTATCTCCATCTAAAAATACCTTTTACCTACCATTATGGGCACTCAAATCTTTGTTTGACCAAAACTGGCTATTGTTCCCCCTTATTTCGAAGCATCTTCGGAATAATAGGCTGTATATTTGCTTTATGCTCAAATGCATTTAAAATAGCCAACCAAGTAGGTGTAACTGGGTAGGATGTCTACCCTATCCCTCAAAAAGTGCTTCCAATAGTTTTTACATGCTTTGAGTAATAAATTCCAAGCCCTGCCATTCATTGGCTGCTGGCTAGAATTTATATGATAAATTACTGCATTTTCTAGCTCTGTTGCATAGTTGTAAAATATTGGCGCTTCTTGCAAATTCAAATTAATTAGCACGTGGAAAAAATATTCAAATATCAACAAGAAGGATTGCAACTTAGCATATACCTATTTGCTACTGAATTTATACACTTCATTCACCAAGTAACCATGTTGAAACTATGCAATATGTCTCTGCTCTGTTATACCCTGTTGTTGTCCATTTAGACCATGTGGGAATGCTTCTAAATAGGTCATATGTATTCTTTAGTCCATATTAACTCATTCCATCCATTTTCTCATGATTTGCTTGACAACTTCAAGGCACTCCTATAAAGTGACAGCTTGCTGGTTTTTATATAGTTGTTTTGTGCAGATTTCCAAATTTATGACAGTCCTAGGAATTTGGCTCCAATGTGGATTTCAAACAAGTTTAAAATGTGGGAAAACATTCAAACACCATTGTGAAGTTAATGGACATCAACATACCACATTTGGCTAATTGAAATGCATATTTTATTTGCTACTTAATCAAGCAAAAATAGTCACAAAATGCTGAAAATAGTCAAAACAGGGGTATAGTGTTCCTAACATAAAATCATGCAAATACTTAACAAATAATATATTCTAATAAACTATTTGGCAATTAACTTTGTCATGTTTGGTAATATGGCAGTTTTTTATATGTCAAACATAATGCAACAATGAGGTATTTCTAGGCCTCATCATTCCCCCCAGCTTGAATTGATGCATATCCTCATGCATCCTAGTAGACCATAGTAATATGCAGGTTTTATCCTTGTGAACAACATCCTTTGTCACTTACTACCTGAGAAATTTCTCCTTGTTGCACTACACCAAGCATTTTGCAATTAAGCACATGTATTTCACTTTTCTTACAATTTTCAATTTTTGTAGTTCTTGCAATTTATTTCTTTTCTTCTCTCTTTTTTTTCTTCTATTTATTTTTTCTTGTATTTTTTTAATTTTTTTTTCATTTTAACTTGCAATTCTTTTGACTTCTGCACTTTCATTCTGCAATTTCTGCAATTTTCTATTTTTCTACACTTCCACAATTTTTAGTGTTGCAAGGTACCTCTTAAAGGATTGATAGCATTGTGATTCATCTTGCAATAGCCTTATTGTATTTTTCAATGGAACCATATCTAGCAGATGCACTACTACTGGTGGAATTTTTTGTTCAGACAACATTTTAGCCTAGATATCTATTTTTGTTGTTTACACCTTTGAAACAAAATTGATAAAATTTTGATTTTGAAATGCTTGAGGGATGTATTTACTTGTGGTAGAGCCTTAGGGAACTCAAACTCTGATGTGCCCTACTTGTTTTGTTGTTCTACAGCATATTCAGAAATTTTGGCATAATTTTTGCTCATTTCAAAGATGTTCCTATTCATTCCGAAGATGTCCTTGTTTATTTCGAAGATGCATCCAAAAATGCAGAAATGACCTCCTATGCAAAAGTTAGTTGTAGATTCTATTGTGGGCCCATCTCTAGAGTGTATAAGTCTTCCATAACATCAAAAATCCCTTCTCCATCCTTTTGTTTAGATGTTATTCTTTGTTTTGTATGTTGATATATTATTGCAGTAGTAGTAAAATAGAACCTTCAGATGCATTTTCTAGATTATCCTCCTCAAATTTATAAGGTAATTGTGGGGTATTAACTTGCAGTTCTCCTTCTAAAACCTGCCTTGCTAATTCAAATAGAATTGTTGCCATGTCTGTCCCAAAATCAGTTTTTTTTTGCAAACAATTTTGAATTTCTCATGCAACTAAGGCAGAATGGGGTGTTTCTTGACATTTTGAACATATTATATTTTTAACTTGCCAATATTGTATAAATAGTTTATGCCAAATATCAATTATCATGAATTTATTGAATATTTTATATGTACCTGAAACTTTGTTTAGCTAACGAATGCTTGCTTGGATGTCACCATATGCTGTATTAACACCTTGCGATTGGATTTACTACCATAACTTCATGGAATGTGAACCATAAAACTCTTGTATAAAGAGATATGTACCCCAAATATTGAGAAATGTACCCTTGTAACTCATGGAAGGTGAACCATGGAAGAGTGTGATGGTTCACCTTCCATGAACACCTTGCGATTGGATTTACTACCAATATTAGATACCTATATTGGTACCTAAAATTCCATCCCCTGACTATAGCAGCCCGTGGAATGTAACACCCGCCACTGTAGCAGCCGACACTGTAGAAGCCTACAAACTATAGCAGCCGCCACTGTAGCAAATCAGCAGACCGTAGTAGCGGCCGCAAAAATTTTGGCCCTAAAAAAAAAAAATGGCAGATTTTGGAGGCAAAGAAGTTGTGACGGATGGAGCAGCAAGGAGGAGGAGCGGGAGGTCTAGGGGCAACAAACCCTAGGTGTGGGGCTTCAGAGGGCAGATCAACAGACGCGACAGGTGGGGGCTCTGGTGAGATAGCAGGCCCCCAGGCGGAGGATGTGGACAAGGAAGTTCTATTGGAACCGGTCCAAGGGCGTTGGGCGGATGCGGTTGAAGATATCTCTGAGGGGGACCAGGACTCTGTGCGTCAGGATCAAAGGAAGACCCAGGAAGGAGACAAAGAGAAACCTGGCAACTGGAGACCTTCATATCTTAATGCTCTTCACGGTAAGCAAAAATTATCCGACTCTTGTTTTAATCTAAAATCTGTCAATGGTAGGTTGCACGTCCCGGATACCTTAGCTCAGCATGTGGCTATGGAGGGCAGAACATCTCTGGTGGCAAAATTTATGGGGGTGAGGCCGGACTTGGAAGTCATAAGGAGATGGGCCATCCAAAAATGGCAGCCAAGGGCCGGTATGATGATTAAGGCTTTACCCAAGAGTTTTCTTTTGGTGACATTTCAATGTGAACAGGACATGGAAAGGACTCTCCAAGGAGGTCCTTGGTTTTTTGGGAAAAGGGGCTTGTATCTAAAGCGTTGGTCCCCCGATTTCAACCCCCAGACTCAGGTGCTGGATTTGGCTCCTATTTGGGTTAAGATGCCGGGATTACCTCTACTTTTTTGGAATGAACAAATCTTGGCTGGGATAGCTACAGAGATTGGAGAACTAATAGCTATTGATCCTGCAACCTTGAGCAAAACAAGACTCCTTTCTCGCTCGCATGTGTGTGTTGGCGGACCTGAGTAAAGAGCTCCCTAAATCCATTATATTGTCGTCTATGTTTGGCCTTCATACTCAGGTCTTTGAATATGAAAATATGTCTTTTAAGTGTAGTGTTTGCGGGAAGGTAGGGCACCAGGGTATCCACTGCATTTCCAAGAACCAGCCCCCACTCCAAAATACTGCTCCTCAAACCCAAAATAATATCCCTCCCCTGCAGATCTCCATTCCTACCCAACATGGGCCTCAAGGACGTGGAGCTCGAAATCCGAATATCAGAGACCCCGTTCGCCCTATTGTAAGCAAGAGGCAACGTTATAACCCTCCTCCCAAAAATACCTATGCCCCGAAACCCTCTCACAGGGGAGCTGGTCCCTTTGATGGGAACCCTCAAGCTCAACTTGCTCCTAAGATGATACAACAAGCCTCAGAGCCAAATCACAAAGGAAAGAACCCCATAGATCAACGCCCTGGGGCAAGTAAGTTTGATTGGGTAATACGGGAGGCCTATGGAGGCTCGATGGAAGTGGTCCCATGTACTGCAGAGGAATTTATGGGAAGAAATTCCAAGGAGATCAACATCCCAGTGGAGAACAGTTTTGATGCATTAAATCATCTAAAGGGAGATCAATGGATAGCCAAGAAGTGGAATCTGAGGTAGAGGAGACTCAAGAGAAGGATTTAGAGGAGAAAAATCAGAGGAAGGAGCAGGAAACTAATAATACAGGCAAGGATACTCAGGAGGAAGAGGTGAACCACCAAGATCAGTGTAACCCCAAAGCAGGGAAAAAAGAATCTACTAATCAAGAAGCTAAGAGCACGGAATCATCTCCACTGTCAGAAAGACCAGTTAACCTGGAAAGCCAGATTGTTACCCCAAAGACCAAGACTGACCTATCCAAGATGGTTACTAGAAGCCAAGTGAATCCCAAGGAACCCCAGCCTAGAGCGGATGTATGGGGATATGGTTCGGTAGGAAGAGGGAAACCTAGCAATGCTGCCTTAAGGCAGAAAGAAGCAGAGCGAGGAGTGGCTGATGGCACTCAAGCAGTATTGCTCTTTGGGGCGAAGGCTCGAGGATCCAAAGCCCATAAATGAAGATTCTTTCATGGAATATTCATGGGAGTAATCCTGCAAAAATAAGAGCTTTGTATGCTCTTAGACAAGAACACAAACCGGATATGATTTTACTGCAAGAAACTAAAATGGAGGAGAGTAGAGTTATTCCTTTTAAGAATAGGACTTGGCGAGAAGCTGAAGTAGTAGGCCAAGAGGCCACTGGAACAGCAGGAGGGTTGCTGGTTATGTGGAACAAGAATGTGATTGATAGTAGAGTGATTCTGATGTCTAGTTGGTTTATTTGTCTCTTATGTGTGGATAAAACCACGCAGGAAGAGTGGATCTTAACGAATGTATATGCTCCAGTTAGACAGGGACTGAGAAGGGTTCTTTGGAGTCAGCTAGCTGAATTGAGGGAGACGGTCCCCAACTACCCTTGGATTGTGGCAGGGGATTTCAATTGCTACCTTAATCCTGCAGATAAATTGGGGGGCTCTCAAAGAATAACTATTGATATCTACGAGTTTAGAGATTTTGTTGAGCAACATGAGTTGATGGATGTGGACCTGCGTAGATTCTCCTATACATGGTCTAACAAAATATTGAAGGAAAACCAAATTCAGATCAGATTAGATAGGTTTCTTCTTTCTCAAGAATGCCTGGAGAGGTTTGGGGACTCTTCATTAACGACACTCCCAAGAATCGGGTCTGATCACAACCCAATTCTGTGGGAAACAGGGAGGACTCTAAGAAAAGATACATCGACCCTTTCGATTCGAACTTATGTGGTTCCAACATCAGGATCTCAAGGATCCGGTTGCCCAATGGTGGGACAAAAAGTATAATGGTTCGAAACTGGCCCAAGTGGCATGTAAACTAAGGAATGTGAAGGCTAACATTAGAGAGTGGAACAAAACTTCCTTTGGCAATATTTTTGTTAAAAAGGCAGAACTAAAAGACAAGATCAATGAACTACAGGAGAAGCTGAAGTCAGAGCAGCTTACAGAGGATCTGAGAAACCAGGAGAGGGAGCTGTTAGCCGAATACCACACGATGCTAGGATTTGAAGAAACCTTTTGGAGGCAGAAATCCAGACTGCGTTGGTTAAAGGAGGGTGACAGAAATACAAAGTTCTTCCATGTCTCTACTCTTCGCCACAGGAGTACTAACAAAATTAAGGAGATCAAGATGGCCGATGGGTCTAACACCAAAGATATGGAAGACATAAGGAGGGAAGCGGTTGAGTACTTTAAATCGTTGCTAGAAGATGTAAATCCGACTATTGAAGAAGAGGACTCTCTGTTGGCAGCCATTCCACCCCTCGTAATTGAGAATCTTAATGGATTCTTACTTAGTCCTTTCACAAAGGAGGAAATCAAGAAGGTGGTTTTTGACATGGATGGTAACAGCTCCCCAGGACCGGATGGCTTCCCCGCAGCTTTCTTCCAGAAGTTTTGGGATATCCTAGGCAATGATGTAGTGGAAGCTATAATTGAGGCTCAAAAGGACATGGAAATCCCAGAAGGAGTTAATGCTACATTTTTAGTCCTCATCCCTAAACTAGTGGGAGCAATGGAATTTTCCAGTTTTTGCCCTATCAATTTATGTAACACTCTGATGAAGATTCTCACAAAAACAATCGCCAATAGGCTGAAGGTTATCCTTCCTTTCATCATTGATATGAACCAAGGAGGCTTTGTGAAAGGGCGACAAATACTCGGATGGTATCATCACAATTCATGAGGTTATTCATTCAATGGTGGCTAGTAAGGAAGCGGGTATGTTACTAAAGCTTGATATGAATAAAGCCTACGACCGGGTCTCATGGCGGTTCCTCACCAAGATTTTGGGTAAGTTTGGTTTCTGTCCCCAGTGGATTAAGTTGATTTTTAGTTGTATCTCTACTACAAGATTTTCTGTCATGGTGAATGGGTCACCCTCCGGTTACTTTAAGAGTGAAAGGGGGTTGCGACAAGGAGATCCTTTGTCTCCATACTTGTTTATTATTTTAGCGAAAGCATTGGGTAGGAACATTTCAGCAGTGGTGGCAGATGGTCGATTGGAAGGTTTCAAACCAGCCTCAACAGCAGAGCCAGTGTCTCACCAATAGTTTGTGGATGATACAATCATTGTGTCCAAAGCCTCAGTGCCTCAGGCTAGGAAGCTGAAGAGAATTCTAACCAAGTATGAGACAAAAGCTGGACAATACATAAACTATAAGAAGAGTAGCATCTATTTCTTTAACACGCCCGGTGGGAGGGAGGAAAGAATAGCTAACCTCTTCGGTTGTGGAAAGGAGCTTCTACCAGAGAACTTATCTAGGCATGCCTATGTTCGAAGGAAGAATGAAGGCTACATTGTGGAACTCAACCATTGACAGGATCTCCAAAAAGTTAGCATGGTGGAAGGGCAGCCTTCTCAGCTTCGTAGGAAAAGCCTTATTAGTTCAAACTACTTTACAGAGCATTCCAATTTATTGCATGTCTCTATTTAGAATGTCTGCAAAGGTCCGAGCTACATTGGAGCAAATTCAACGCAACTTCTTGTGGTCAGGTTCAGAGGAGAGAAAGAGAATTTCGTTGGTAGCATGGAATTAGGTGTGTGCAAGCAAGGATCAGGGGGCCTGGGGCTAAAGAGAATGAAAGAAATGAATCAAGCTCTGATTGGCAAATAGGTATGGAGATTTATCAATAATGATCAATTGGGATGGGTAAAACTTCTTAAGGCAAAATATATCGAAAATAATCAGGACTTCCTGAAAGCTGATAATCTCCCTAGAGGATCCTATTTCTGGAATTGTTTGCTCGAATGTCTGGAGGTAGTCAGGAAAGGCATCAGATGGAGAATTGGTAATGGAAGACAAGTGGACTTTTGGCAAGACCCGTGGTTGGAAGAGGCCCCTCTGAAAGATAACTTAGACCTTCAGGTCCTCCAACATAAACTTTCGAAGGAAATGGGAGGAAAAGTAGGGGATTTTATTGCTGTAGCACAGGAAACTTCCTCTTGGAAGAAAATCACAGTTCATAATCTGTCAGAGCAAGAGAAGGTGGCCCTAACCAAACTCAATGATGCTTTAAGGGTGTTCCCGATCATTCCTGGGGAAGGAAGAGACAAGGCGATTTGGGGCAAAACTACAAGTGGGATCTATTCAATAAAAATCGCCTATAAGTTAATCCACTCAGGATTCAATGGTTGGACTCCGACTTCTATTATTTGGTTAAATAATTTAACCCCAAAAATAGCTTTCTTCTTTTGGTTGGCAGTTCAAAATAAGATTCTGACAACAGATAATCTGCAAAGGAGAGGTTTCCAATTCATCAATCGATGTATCTTGTGTGAGAAAGCGATAGAATCTGTAAGTCATATATTTCTAACTTGTGAATTTTCTTGTACAGTCTTCCAAATGATCCTGTCCAAATTTCATATAGATTGGGTCTGTCCAAATAGCATGTCTGACTTTTGCATACCCCTTCCGGGCGAAACTTTTGACTTGGCTCTTGAAGCTCAGCTTACCCCATTTTTTATGGGGGATATGGAATGAGAGAAATAAGAGAGTATTTAAAGGACGTAAGAAAGATCCCAGAGTTATGTGGTAATAAAATAATCAGAGCTTTGAAAGAAAACTGGAAAACTTTCTTCTTCAAAAATGAGACCATGTCTCTAAGGGAAAGGAGGATTTTGCGAAACTGGGGAGAGGAACTTCCAGACCTAGACATTACAACCAACCCACGGGATGGTGTCAAGTGGATACCCCCCACACAAAAGTGGGTTAAGTTTAATTTTGACGGGGCAGCTAAAGGAAATCCGGGGGCTGCAAGAGCAGGAGGAGTTCTGAGAAATGAGGAAGGAAAAGTGGTCCTTGCCTTTGCAGAGCCTTTGGGAACTCAAACAAATCATTTTGCAGAAGCCCGAGCCTGCATGCAGGCAATGAGAATTGCCAGACTTGAGGGTTATAAGGAAGTTATCTTTGAAGGGGATTCGCTTAATATAATCAAGGCAATTAAGGAGGATAAAGACCCCAGCTGGACCATCTTGGAGCTTATCCTAGAAGCAAAGATTCATAAATCTCATTTGGTTAATGCCCGAATCCAACACACCTTCGTAGAAGGGAACCAAAGCGACGGATCTAATGGCAAATATTGCAGTTTTTGTTGGGGAGATGCAAATTTGGAAGGATAACTTCCCTCAAGAACTATTGGTGTTGGCTTCTAGAGAAGAGCTAAGATCAAACCTGTTAGAGCATCAGGAGATCATAGGGGTTGATGATGAGTAATCCGACAGATGGAATTAGGCAGAAAAGGCATCCCATTTGCTGGGGCCTGGGAGGTGACAAGTGTACAGTACAACAACCTAGTGGTATTAGTAAGTGCTAGGTGTTGTTTGGTTTTTGTTTTATCCTGAATAGTCAAGCGACAAGTATAGGACTGTGGACTCTAAGTATGGCTTAATGTGGGTCTTAGAAAGATCCATTTTGTATTTTGATTATACGGGCTTGATGCTAGAACCAGCCCATTTTGACTATGTAAAAGGTTTGTGGACCTTATAACCACCTCTACCTTATACCAAAAAAAAAATATCAATTATCATATACTAAATGCTAAATGCTTACTATGACTAAATGCAAGAAACACATACCTGATTTGAATAATTTATCATACATTTTTTACAGATGGCTACTTCTGCTGATTACTTGCTGATTTTATGCAATTTACACAAAACAAGTGCAGTCAGGTGAAATTTTTACAATGATGGGATGAAAGTGGGTAGATCAAATCAAGGCAATGCATGCCGAAAAACCGTTTTTCATGCAATACAACTCAACAGCGCCTCCAAGGAGGTTTTCACTACTAAATTATTCATTTTTTTCAATTTTTTTCTTTCTCTTTTTTTTCATCTTTCTTTTATTCATTTTTTTCATCATAAGAGGCTGTCATTTCTGGTTTTCAACCAACTTCTATTTTTTTTAAGTGCTTCAATCAGGGAGAATGTCTCTCATGAGGCTGCAATGAGAGATAATGTCTCTCACTCTTATTTGGATAAGAATAATCCTTATTCTGCAAAAACATGTCAATTTTTGTACAAAAACACCATCTTTTTCTAGCTGAAGGTTGCAACAATGATGCATCCTTTCTTTCCATATGAGTAATAAGAGCCTTATTATGTCATCATTAACTCTTTATTGCTGGAAATTAAGTATTGACTTCATTGTTCCTCCTCCATGCTGAAATTGATGTTTGTCCTCATGTATCCCCATTTTATGGGACATTCCTTTTGCTGCAATTTTTTTTTCTCTCTTTTTTTCTCTTTTCTTTCTTTCTTTCTCTCTCTTTTTCAAAATTTTCTCTTCTCTTGCTTGTGCCAATGAAGGAAGTTCACAAACAAGATTATTATCTTTTTGCTTTTCTTGTATTTTTTTCAAACTTTTTATCATCACTCTGAAACTGACATGGAAGAGAAATTCTCCTCCATCTTGTGTACATCAAATTGTTCAACCTCCTTCAAGAACTCCTCATTAGTTAATGGTGTATGGTATACCCGAAGGCAGTGTCCATTCACTACTAACTTCCTCCGTGAATCATTAATGGGAGAAAAAAACACTGCTTCATTTCTGAATATTTCTTTAATCAAGTATGGTTCAAGCCACCTAGTCTGCAACTTCCCAAGAACATCTTCATAACAAGAATTGAACAATAAATCCCAATTTTCTTGTTGAACTTTTTTGTTGTTGAATATGATTGTCATGCCACAACTTTTGCTGCTCCTAAATCACTTTTGTTTGATGCAATGCATCCACCCAAAGTGCATCAAATGCTTTAAGTTGTAGAACCCTATAAATCTATACTTGCAACAATTCAATTCCAATTCCCAAAGATGTTAAAAGCATTAATAACTCAATTTCAATAGGAAAATGTGGTTTCTTATCATAAACCAGTTCATACAGTGTGAAACTGAGTATGTCTAACATATGATCAATAAATGGAAAATGGTCTTTATGTGTGAATGTATTCAGTTTTTGATAATCTTCACACACTCTCAGTTTCCCATTTTTATTTGGAATAATAACTAATGGAGGAACCCATCGGTTATCAAAAATTGGATAAATGAATCCAACCTCTAAGAGTTTTTTATTTGAGTTTTGATAATATCTCTTAAGGTAGGACTCAATTTTCTTTGCATTTGTTTCACAGGTTTAACTTTTTCAATATATATCCTATGAGTGCATACATCAGGATGAATTCCTGATATATCCTTGTATTTCCATGCAAAGGGTTTAAAATGTTGTTTCAAAATAGCAAACGGTTTTACTTTTTGTTCATAAGTCAGCCAACTAATAATGTTCAAGAATTTTTCTCGCTGTATTTCAATTTGTTTCATTCCTAAGAGGACATAATTTACCCATTCATTTTTTCTTACTGAGGAGTTCAATGGAAGTAAATTTTCTATGTGCAACTTTTATATTTCTTCTTCCCCTTTATCCAAGGTTGATTGCTATGTTTTTGGACCAAAGGATTATTGTGTATCTCCATTGAATTTTATCTTTTCAAGCTCAAGTAAGGTCATGTTTGAGCACAGTTGGATGTTGTTGTAGTAAATAATATTTCTTGCAGTATTTTTACCAGATTCAGTTACATAGACAAGGGCTACCCGTCTTGTATTATTCATATTAGCCACATGTTGGGTTAGAGGTGGTGGTTGTTTTACCTGCCCTATTTGTTGTTGTTACAATCTCTCTTGAGAAGAATTTTGAGTATAACCAAACAACAATTTGTGTGTTTTTATGATATTTCTGAGTTGTGGAAGTAAATGACATTCATCAGTGATATGTCCTTGTGAATAAAGACTACAAGTAGTTGATATAGATGTTTTGTTCAGGGGACAATAATTTATATCTTCCATGATGTCTTCCCAACACCTGGTACCAATTTGTTTATACTACCCTAATGATATGGATACAAAAATGACAGTACTAACAGATGGCTCCTCTAATTTTTTTCAAGAGATCTTATCTTTCCTGACAATGAGGATGATGAATTTCTTTCAATTTTATTAGGATTTTCAAACATAGGCAATTTCAACCCCCTAAGTGTGAATATTAACTCCCTGTGATTTCTTGCTTTTTTTCTAAATGGACTGAAATGCAATTTACCAAAAATTATTACTAATACCAATCATTTATCCAGATTTTACTCTGAAGTTCACAACTTAGCACAATTAACAATTATTGAACTACTTTTACCCTCTAACAACATCGTGTTCCCCAACAACGATGCCAAAAATTATGCGTGTCATTAATAGCATTATTTAATATTTATGATTTATCAATCTGGGGTGGTGTCCAAGGCTGTCTATGATAGAAGGTTAGGGTAGAGTACAATTCAAGTATTCATATTACAAACATTTATTGGGTGAAATAGATGTTGGTTTAGCCTTTTGGTGTCATACTAAACCTAATCTATAGAATAAAAACTAAATTAACTTGCAAGAATTGAAAACTAATTCTAATTTGTAGAAATTGAAATTTAACTACAATTACAAGAATTAAAATTGCTAAGTTGAAAGTCTAATTTGACTTTTGAGAATCCTGAAATGTATACTTGTAGAATTGAAACCTAGTTTACTCTTGCAAAATTGAAATAATACTTGGAAATAATACTTATGCTAAAAACACCTATCAGTGCCCTATCACAGAAGGTCGTCAAGCTTCTACTTCAGTAACTGACAGTGAAAATGAAAGCTATTGGAAAATTGATAAAAGTTGAAACATGAAAAATCAAGGAAAAACATGGAAAACATGGGAAACACAAACTAATTTTTCAGCTGACACACACACACAAATGCTACATACAAACACAATTTAAACATATGAAAACATCACATTAACTTAAAACAAGAAAGGAAAATTTGACAAGTAATCTATTAATTCTATTGCAGCAAAGTTACAGAAAAAACCTATCATAATAGTCCTCCTTCTAGGCCTGAAAGTGGGCCCAAGCTTTCTGATCTAGAAGGAGGTAAGCAAACACTCCCTAACTACTTAAAAAACTCACTTAGAACTCACAAAATAAACACAAAATACTGCACTTTATTTCTGTCAAAACATGTTGAACTATTACAAAAAAATGTTGCACTATGCTATTTGCTGCTACTAACTACTCTCCTACCAACTAATAGCTCAACCAATGAGGGATATTTATTTATAATAAAATATTACAATTGCATCGTGCTCAATATCAGTTGTATGCTATTTCCTAGTGATTTTACAATAGTTCTGAAACTAAATGAGTCCAATTTAAGATAAAACAATTGCAACATCACTCATTGGCCCTTGGAATGTGTCTCTAGTGGTGGGAGTGAGTTGGAGGTAGTTTAGGAATATCTTATACACCTATCTCCATCTAAAAATACCTTTTCCCTACCATTTTGGGTGCTCAAATATTTGTTTGACCAAAACTAGCTATTATTCCCCCTTATTCTGAAGCATCTTTGGAATAATAGGTTGTATATTTGCTTTATGCTCAAATGCATTTAAAATAGCCAACCAAGTAGGTGTAACCGGGTAGGATGTCTACCCTATCCCTCAGAAAGTGCTTCCAATAGTTTTTACATGCTTTGAGTAATAAATTCCAAGCCCTGCCATTCATTGGCTACTGGCTGGAATTTATATGACAAATTACTACATTTTCTAGCTCTGTTGCACAGTTGTAAAATATTGGTGCTTCTTGCAAATTCAAATTAATTAGCACATGGGAAAACATTCAAATATCAACAAGAAGGATTGCAACTTAGCATATACCTATTTTCTACTGAATTTATACACTTCATTCACCAAGTAACCATGTTGAAACTATGCAATATGTCTCTGCTCTGTTATACCCTGTTGTTGTCCATTTAGACCATGTGGGAATGATTCTAAATAGGTCAGATGTCTTATTTAGTCCCTATTAACTCATTCCATCCATTTAATCATGCTTTCCTTGACAAATTCAAGGTGCTCCTATAAAGTGACAACTTGTTGGTTTTTATATGGTTGTTTTATGCAGATTTCTAGATTTATGACAGTCCTAGGAATTTGGCTCCAATGTGGATTTCAAATAAGTTTAAAAGGTGGAAAAACATTCAAAAACCATTGTGAAGTTAATGGACATTAGCATACCACATTTGGCTAATTTAAATGCATGTTTTATTTGCTACTTAATCAAGCAAAAATAGTCACAAAATGTTGAAAATAGTCAAAACAGGGGTATAGTGTTCCTAACATAAAATCATGCAAATACTTAACAAATAATATATTCTAATAAACTATTTGGCAATTAACTTTGTCATGTTTGGTAATATGGCAGTTTTTTATGTGTCAAACATAGTGCAACAATGAGGTATTTTAAGGCCTCGTCAAGAAGATCTATCAATGAACCACTACAAAGAGGATGTGACACCTTTTATAAGGGCTAAAAAGATGAAGATATATTTCAATCAAATCAAGGGGATTCAATTATTATTGTTCATATATAAAGAAAAATAAATTTAAATATTGAATAAAAAATAGGATTATTTTTATATCCACCAAATATTGAGTGAGGTAGTGAATTAGAAAAGGTAGTTGTAATGAACCTCTTCTTCTCATGTGAATATTTTACCTCAAATTTATTAGTGCAAATTTGTGCTAAGATAAGAAATTTAGTGCCAAATATAATTCAAATTATGATCATGCAGAGTAATTATAAAAGCAACACTAATATTGTAAATCCAATAATAGAAGCATTCCTTAGTTTAAACATGGAAACACAAATAATAGTAATTGCAAGAATTCGAGAGAAGAAATATTACTATCACATGTCACTTTAAGGAGGCTGATGAGCACCAAAATTGCTCATATTTTGGCATGGGTTATAACGATTTTGTGCGGCATATATTATATCTGAGTTGTACTTTTTATGCATGTTTATATATATTTAATGAAAATTATGCATATTGCCTAACTTGCATGTAAAGTGTGTCTTGTGTGTAGATTTGATTAATTCATCATTTTTTGCATGATCTCATCGAGGTCCTACTCGGACCTGGCATATTCACTACCTAAGGAGGCTAAGGCATATCAAGGCAGAAGGCGCCTTGATCCCATTGATGGGAGGTGCCTTGATCCCATTGATGGGAGGTGCCTTGATCCCATTGATGGAAGGCACCTTGATCCCATTGATGGAAGGCACCTTGATCCCGTTGATGGGAGGTACCTTGATCCCATTGATGGGAGGCACCTTGATCCCGTTGAAGGAAGGTGCCTTGATCCCATTGAAAGGAAGGTGCCTTGATCCCATTGAAAGGAGGCGCCTTGATCCCATTCAACGAAAGGTGCCTTGACCTCGTTAATGGAAGGCGCCTTGATCCCATTGAAGGGAGGTGCCTTGATCCCATAGAAAGGCACCTTGATCCCATTCAATGGAAGGTACCTTGATCCAATTTATGCCCAATGAAGATCGTGTCCCACTACGTTGACCAAAGCTGACTACTGACTCCACGTAAGATGTTGATTCTGGGTAAATGACAAAATATGTCAGCTATCCTATTTCTATAGGGGGAAATAGAATAACCATTTGCTGAAATAGAATACGGGTAATGATGAGCATCGAATAGAAAATCTACCACTCCCACGAAAAGACAAAAGGAGTTGTTGACTATTTTAATACGTATCTGCTATTGTACATTGAATTATCTCAACTTAGAACGTAGCAGATTTTATCATCATAACAACATTGTAATAGAAGTCCTATGTGTATTATATAAACACACAGACTTCTCTAGAAAGAGGATTAATATTGAAGAGAGCTAAATATATTGTACTACAATTCTTATTCATAAATAAAGTTCATTCGAGAGTTTCTTATCCACGTTCAACTTTCGTAGTCTATCTGGCGAAAGCGGCTGGAGCCTGGGCCCACTCCTAGCTAGTATTCCTCCCCTTCTTCTTCTTTGCTTTCTTAATTAGATTCTTTTATTTTCTTGTGTGTGCATTTTATTTCAAGTTTTTATTTTTGCAAGTTTATCTATTTCCTACTTTCTTTTATTTTTACATAGTGTGGTGTGATTTTCTTTCTACAATTTAATTTATGCAAGTTCAATTGGTGTGGATGAATTAATGC
The DNA here is from genome assembly GCA_028583015.1 of Wollemia nobilis. NCBI lineage: Eukaryota > Viridiplantae > Streptophyta > Pinopsida > Araucariales > Araucariaceae > Wollemia > Wollemia nobilis. The sequence continues at coordinate 6,606,841 of JAQPPZ010016467.1, read as the reverse complement.
TATCTCAAAAACACTCCCCCAATGATAGAACTAGTGGACTCATCTCCATAGGTGTTGTGATTGATCTCAACTTGGTGCTTCACAAGCTTACGAGTTTCCCTAGGTTGACAAATTAAATGAAAGGGCTATGACAAAAATAGTGCAAAATTAACCAATATTTTTGCCCCAATATTTTGGCATCATTGTCGGGGAAGTGCCAATAGTAGATTCTATTACAATACCTTAACCTTTCCACCTGATTTTGTATGAGTCCATCAAGAAATAGAGGACTAGATGGTTGGTTCATAAGAAAAATCCCACAAGAGAATCCTGAACCAACTGTAGATTCTGAATTTGAACTAGAGTCCCCACAGTCACCCCCAGTCATGCATTGGACTGAACACCCCACTTTTGCACAAGGCTCTTCCACATATTATCGACCAAGAAAGGAGTGGATCATACATAATCCTCTATTTAAGAGAACTCCATCTGAAGAGGATCTATTGTGGAAAGTTGTTGAGGATGAAACCATTTCACCAACTGATTTGCAGGCTCTTGTGCAAAAAGTTCAAAATGATCGAAAGGCCATAGAAATTGCTTTAGAAATAGAGACCACATTTCCTAAAAATATGGTTGAGGAAGAAGAGGTATCAACCAACTTTAGCTTCCCAATAGAGGAGGCCAGGGGAGAAACAAAGATGAAAAACATATCCCCTACCCACCTTCCTACCTTTAGAGGATCCCCAACGGAAGACCCTGAGTTATTTTTGTTTAAGTTTGATGTCTTGTGTAGGTCTATGGATTACAAGTCGGATGCCCAGAAGTTGAAATTATTTCCTTCAACATTGGATGATTCAGCCTTGCATTGGTTCATCAACTTGGGCAATAAATAGATCACCACCTGGGGGAGATGAAGAAGATATTTCTAGAGCAATACCAAGATTTTGGTAGAGCATGGGATTCTAGGGAGGAGGTCCTGAACATGACTTAGAGAGAAGATGAATCCTTGGAGGAGTATTGGGACCGATTCAGTTTCAATCTGCAAAGGTCCCCCCACGTGAAGCTGAGTGATAAGTCCCTCAAGAGCATTTTCTTGAGAGGACTCACCAATGAATCTCTTGAAGCCTTGAATATGATCTTTGGAGGGGATGTTTACCAGCACCAGATGTCAGACATCCAACAACTATGTTGGAATTACTCTAGAAGGAAAGGTAAACCCACTTCCAGAACCATGAAGGCAACTACCTCAGTCACAAAGATAGAAATAGGTAACATGTTAGAGGATTTGAAAAGTAAAATGCTTTCCTCCCTAGCATTGCAGATGGACACTCTCCTATTGGAGAAGAAGAAACAAGAGAATGAAGTTGCATTGGCCTACTTCTATCCAAAATGTAGAGGAAAACATGCAAGAAATGTGTGTCCAAAAAATAAAGTTAGGGTGTGTGTTGTTTGCTAGAAAAATCACAAGACCAGATTGTACCCACAACTACCGACTGTTAAAGAAGATGCTAAAGTTTTGGAAGCTTACTTCATGGGTAATCGAAGGAACTAGAAACAACCCCCTATGGGGAATATGCCAGTAGGAATGTTTCCCTACGGAGGAGGAAATTATATGCCACAAGGGTAGGTCCAACCACCCAATATGGGATGGTGGGGACCACCACCTTGGATGAACGCCCCTCAAGGAGCCTCATTTCCCAACCAACACCCATGGATGCCATACCAACAACCTAGGTAGCAATGGAAGAACTACGGTACGTGGAATTTGACTCCACAAAATGTAGTGCAAGCTCCACTACAACCAAGCTTACCATCTCCCCTGTAGTGAGGCCTACACAACTTCCAGCACAATCAATGGTCAACCCCAATAATAAGATAAATCAACCGCATATCAATTGGAGGGAGAGATGTTTCCCATGTATAATATTAGAAGTTGCAATCCTGTACAACTATGATTAGGTAGACAGATAGGAATAGAGGCTCCTCCCTTAATAGAAGAAGAGGAGAATGTAGAAGAATCACCTCTGGTAGAAGAGGTTGAAGAAGGACCAGTTGCTAAGAAAACTAAAGCTCCTCCATTTCCCAAGAGGTTATAAGAGTAGAGGAAGCCAATACAATCAGATTTTGACATACTTTTGAGCTTGAAGAATTTAATGATAACTATTCCATTATTTCAAGCTATAAGAGACATCCTGATTTACACCAAGGTGATCAAAGAGCTATGTCTGAGAAGGCCAGGATGTAGGACAACCCAGACCATAAACATGGTGGGGAAGTTGGTAGATTTGATGTTAGGGAATACATGCCACCCCAAGTATGCAGACCCAGGTAGTCCAATCCTGATCATGAAAATAGGAGGTTGCTCATTGGCCAATACTCTGGTTGACTTGGGAGCAACCATTAACATCATGCCAAAAGAAACCATGCAAAATCTTAGGCTCATAGGCCTGAAACCTACCAAGACTATTCTGCAACTAGTAGATAGATCGATGGTATCACCAGAAGGGATGTTGGAAGACATCATCGTGATGGTGGATGCATGGGAATACCCGATTGACTTCCTGGTACTGCAATCCAAGTCTAGATTGGGAGGCTATTCGCTCATCCTAGGAAGGCCCTAGCTAGAAATATTCGATGCTTATATAAGCTATCGATATGGACAAATGATAATTTTAGATGGCCAAAATATCAAAAGGCTGACCATATCTCCACCAGCACAGTCCATGGATGCACTAGAAGAACCCGTATGGGATGACCAGGATGAAGGAATGTTGTCAATAATGCAGTCTGTGATGGCATTGGATGAATTAGAAGATGGAGCTGATGAAGATGGCATTATTACAAACTTCCTCCAAGGAGAGTCTTCCCACATCACTCTAGAGTTGCCACTGGTAGGCGTCCAAGATCACCACATCAGACAGATTGAAATCAAGCCTAGAAGAATGTTGAATGTCAGTAGCAAGCTGACACCTATAGAGCTGACTGCACTAAAGGAAATATTAACCAGGCATCAACAAGATTTCACTTGGGACTACTCGGATATGAAGGGAATCACTCTGGATATATGTACCCATCACATTTACCTCGAAGAGCAGGCTAGTCCGATCAGGCAACCACAATGATGAATGAACCCCACCATGAAGGAGATAGTCAAAGTAGAACTACAAAAACTCCTATCATCCAGATTCATTTATCCTATATCTGATAGTGAGTGGGTGTCACCACTGGTGGTGGTGCCCAAAAATAATAGGAAATGGTGAATATGCATTGACTACAGGTTGCTAAACAAAGCAACTAAGAAGGATCACTTTCCACTACCATTCGTTGATCAAGTTCTGGACACTTTGGTAGGGAGGAAGTACTTCTCCTTTCTGGATGGATTCAGTGGGTACAACCAAATCTAGATTGGAGAAGAAGATCAGGACAAGACAACATTCACTTGTCCATGGGGTACATTTGCATACAGGGTCCTACCCTTTGGACTATGCAATGCACCAGCCACCTTTCAGAGGGTGGTGCTGAGCATTTTTTTAGATATGATGGGAGAAGCAGTTGAGGTCTACATGGATGACTTCACCATTTATGGTGAGACCTTCGATGAAGCTATGACAAATTTGGAATATGCACTCCAATGGTGTGAAGAAAACAACCTATCCCTAAGCAATGAGAAATGCTTTATGATGATGCAGGAAGGGATAGTGTTGGGACACCACATCTCAGTAGAAGGGATAAAGGTAGACAAGAAGAAAATTGAAGTTATCAAAGATCTACCCAGTCCTAAGACACAAAGAGATGTAAGGAGCTTCCTTGGCTCCACTGGATATTATAGGAGGTTCATAGCAGACTTCAACAAAGTCGCTAGACCCCTGCACGCACTACTATCAAAGGATGTGGAGTTTATTTGGATGAAGGACTATGAACAAGCCTTCCAAATGTTAAAGGATAAGTTGATCACTACCCTAGTGCTATAGGGCCCAAACTGGGCCATTCCATTTCACATTTACTCTGATGCATCTAACAATGTTATTGGAGTAATCCTAGGATAGAAATATGGTGAAGAATTCTATGCCATCTACTATGTCAATAAAAATATAATAGGGGTTGAGTTCAATTACATGATGACTGAGAAAGAGTTCCTTGCGGTTGTTCATACCATCAATAAATTCTACCATTACATCATAGGATACAAGGTGTTCATGCACATGGACCATGCGGCCATCCGATATCTGATGAACAAACCTGCAATCAATGGTAGGATAATCAGGTGGCTCTTACTCCTATAAGAATTTGACATCACCATCATGGACAAACTAGGTAGAGACAATGTGGTCATAGATTTTCTATCCAGATTAACACCACCCGATCATGCAACTGTAGAAGATCAATTCTTGAATGAACATATTTTCTCTCTGAAAGAGCAAACATCATGGTATGCAGATATGGCCAATTACTTGGCCACTGGTAGAGTATCTCCTACTCTTTCACCCCATGAAAAGTAGAAGCTAATAGAGAAGAGCACAACCTTCTCATGGATCGATGATTGCCTGTTCAAAATAGGACTCGATCAAATCTTGAGATGATGTGTCACTGAGCACGAGTTTCCAAAAATCCTCAAGGCTTGCCATAATGAACCTTACGATGGATATTTTGTAGGGAAGAGGACTGCGTTCAAGGTATTGCAGACTGGATACTACTGGCCTTCATTGTTCAAAGATGTAGTCAAACATGCAAGTCAATGTGATGAATGCCAGAGGATGGGTAGACCAACCTTCAAGGATGAGATACCTCTCCAACCACATGTTCACATTGAACCATTCGACAAATGGGGGATGGATTTTGTGGGGTCGATCAACCCACCATCAGCCGAGAAAAGGTATATTTTGGTTTGCACTGACTATGTAACCAAGTGGGTTGAAGTGCAGGCACTAAAATATTCTAAAGAAAGAATGGTGGTAGATTTCCTATTTTCACATATCTTCACAAGGTTTGGGGTGCCTAGAGAGATCACAACCGATCAGGGGCCCCAATTTACTTCAAGGTTGATTCAGGAACTGATGCAGCAATATAGAATCAGACACAACAAAACCACTCCCTACCATCCGTAGGTGAATGGATAGGTCGAGGTTACCAATCGAGAGTTGGAGAACATCCTTACAAAGACCATGCAATAACACAAAAAGGATTGGGCTACGAGATTACCAGAGGTAGTATGGGCCTATAGAACTACATGGAAAACAACCACTAGTTTTACTCCATTCCAACTGGTATACGGGAAGAATGCAATGATGCCCATTGAGTTTGAAATCAAAACTCTCAGGACTACAATAGAATTAAACCTGAGTCTGGATGATGCATAGAAGGAAAGGATTCAATAGTTGAACTAGTTAGATGAATACCGATTGGATGCTCTGCATAGAACAAAAGTCATCCAAAAACAAAGGAAATAGTGGCATGACCACCACATCAAACTGAAGTAGTTTAGAATAGGAGAATGGGTGCTATTGTATGACTCTCGATTCCAAGAATGAAAGGGCAAGCTGATGCAAATATGGATGGGACCATATGAAGTGATCGAACCGATCAATAATGGTGTTGTGCATGTTAAGATGATTGATGGCAACGACACCATATTGACGGTCAATGGTCACCGATTGCGACCGTACCACATATCTAAAAATCTTGTGATGGAGTCCAAGATAGGCATGGGGGAGACCCCATCCAATTAAAAATTTCTTAAAATTTCTCAACAAAAATAGTGGACACATGATTGTCCACTTAAAAACAATTTATTCTTTAGTTTTTCTTTTCTTTCTTTGTGTTTTTGTTTTGTAGGCACAATGCTCTGAATGCAAGTTACAGGCATCCTGGGAAACCTAGGCCTAATAGGCACAGACTCCACTAGACTGCACCTTACTATTTTTTAGTTTTTCTTGTTTGCTTTTGTAGGTGAATGGCCTTGAATGCACGAAGTAGGCAGCCTAGGAAACCTAGGCCTCACCGACATAGGATCCATGAACCTATACAATTTTTGGTTTTCTTAGAAGGTAGAACCTTGACTATTTCCATCTGGAGGAGATAGTCACAGTCTAATATGAATGTGGGTGTTAATTTCCTGCAAAGGAAAAAGGTACCCACCTCCATGTTTGGATGAAACAATTGCTGATGTAGCATGAAAAAAGAAAATATTGGAGGGTCTGATCAACTCTGTGACAACAAACACACCAACAAACTGTTGACTTTGTCGAATGAACAACACTTTGATTCATAATGGAGATGGTTTAAATAATACAATTCAGGACTATAATAGCCCGGAGGTTACGAAACCATCCGAGGCTGAAATAGAACCTGTTATAACAAATAACAGGTTCAGCCTAATTAACAAATAAAATGTAATAACAAATATATGCTAACAAATATACGCTAACATCCCCCCTTATTACATTATTTTGGTAATGATATAACTATTAGCTATACTAACATCCCCCCTGATTACATTATTTTGCAATACAAAGAGAGTTGCGAAACAATTCAAATTTGACATGTGCAAGTGCCTTAGTGAAAATGTCTGCAACTTGAGCATCGGTGGGAATGTGCTGAAGCTGAATTCGGTGCCTCGAAACTTCATCTCGAATGAAATGACATTGTGTGTCAATGTGTTTTGTTCTTTCATGATGGACTGGATTCTTGACTAGGTTCAAAACACCCTGATTGTCGCAAAACAAGTGTATTGGAGATTTGGATGGATGGCCCATACTTGTCAGAATGCGATGCAACCATATCACTTCGCACACAACTTCACGTGCCGCGCGATACTCTACCTCTGTTGATGAAATAGCAACCACCTGTTGCTTCTTGTCGTGCCAAGAGACAGGACCGGATCCAAGATGAAAAATATATCCCGAAGTTGACTTGCGATCATCAAATGATCCGGCATAGTCGGAGTCCGTGTATCCTTGCAAGAAGAATTTGTTGTTCCTCTTGTATTCTAGGCCATATTCTATTGTGCCACTGGACATAGTGAAGAACACGTTTTGTTGCTTTCCAATGAGTGGTCTTAGGCTCCCGCATGAACCTCGAAAGATAGTTGACAACAAATACGAGATCCGGCCTAGTATTGGTCGGATATATGAGACTCCCAATCAACTGTCGATAGAGAGTACCATCTACCTGAGGTGAATCATCATATCGCGATAACTGAAGTCCAGTCTCCATCGGAGTTGCCATTGGCTTGCAATCAGTCATGCGATATTTTTCTAGCAATGTCTTGGCATATTTTTTTTGAGACACTTTGATGGAGTGCTCCTTCTGGCTGAATTCCAGACCAAGACAAGTAATGGAGAAGTCCGAGATCTGACATCTCAAAAGATTGACACAAGTCTCTTTTGACAGTAGAGATCATAGTTTCTGAACTCCCTGTAATGAGCGGATCATCAACATAGAGTACAAGCAACACTATCTCCGAACCCTGTTTCTTGAAATAGAGGTTTGCATCTGACGGACATCTCTTAAAACCATGCTGCAGGAGGTGATTGTCCATTTTTATATACCAAGCTCGAGGAGCTTGTTTCAGGCCATATAAGGATTTGACCAATTTGCAAACTTTCTGCTGTTGGCCTTCCACTGCAAATCCTTCTGGCTGAGTCATATAGACTTCTTCTTGGAGATCACCATTCGGAAAGGCACTTTTGACATCCATTTGATGAACTTTCCACCCAAACTATGCTGCCATAGCACAAATAACTCGAATTTTTTGTCGATGCCAGTAGGTGCAAAAGTTTCCTCGTAGTCAATGCCTTCCTTTTGAGCATAGCCCTTTGCAACAAGATGGGCCTTATGCTTATCAATTGTCCCATCTGCTTTGTACTTGACTTTATACACCCATTTGCAGCCAATGGGTTTCTTTCCATGCGGCAGATCGACAAGCTTCCAAGTTTTGTTTTTCATCAAAGACTTATACTCTGCATCCATAGCAGCCTTCCACTGAGGCTCACCAAGAGCAACTTGTACTGATGCAGGTTCAAGATCGTCTATGGAAGACATAAACACCTTATCACTATCAATATCCATATCTTTTGTATCTCTTGCTCGGATCTACGGAAAGTTCTTCAAAAGACCGACACGGATCATCAACCCCGGTATTCTCTCGTTGCGGCTTTCTCCTGTCGAGCCATGCTGCGAGTACGAGGCCTATCCAAAGTCAAATCTGGTGGAGTAGATAGCTTAGAGTCTTTGATTGTATTTGTATACCACTTTGGATTCTTCTTCTTAGGTGTTGAAGAAGATCCAAAAGAACCTCCAACCTTTGATGAAGGAGATTTAACAACCTGAGTTTCCACAAGGTCTAGGTATACATCCGATGTGTTTGTCGATGTGAAAGCCTCATCAAAAACAACATCTCTACTTATGTGAATCTTCTTGGTTAAGGGATCAATCAAACGATAACCCTTAGAGTGCTCATCATACCCAAGAAGAATACACTTCAATGACTTCTCATCTAGCTTCTTCCTTTTCTCTTTTGGTATGTGCATGAAAGCTTTACACCCAAAAATGCGTAGATGAGAAATGGAGGGTTTCCTACCACTCCATGCTTCCTGTGGAGTCATTCCTTGTAGGGCCTTTGTGGGTGCCCTATTCAACAGATATACTTGTTGTGGTGACAGCTTCTGCCCAATATAGTTGCTCAAGTCTAGCTCCTGTGAGCATGCAACGAACCATTTCCATGATGGAACGATTCCTCCTTTCAACAACTCCATTTTGCTGAGGAGTATAAGCAATAGTTAACTGTCTTGTGATCCCATTTTCTTTCAAGAATGCAAAAAATTCTTTAGAGGTGAACTCCCCCCCTCGATCTGAGCGGAGGGTCTTTATAGAAGTCCCTGACTCCTTCTCAACAGATTTCTTGAATTGCTGAAAGAAGCCAAATGCTTCAGATTTCAGTTGAAGAAAAAATACCCACATCTTTCGTGAGTAATCATCCACAAATAACTGAAAATACCTCTTACCCCCACAACTTTTGGGAGTGAAGGGACCGCACAGATCAGTATGAACCAACTCCAGAGGTTTCTTTGCTCTAGTAGAGCTCTTTTCAAAAGGCACTCTGTGCTGCTTTCCTGCCAAGCAGTCAGAGCAAACTGGTAAAGTGGTAGAAAGGGAAGGAAGACCCTTAACCATCTCATACTTACTTAGCTCAAGTAAGTAACCATAACTCAAATGTCCATATCTCTTGTGCCATAGGGAAGTTGCCTCCTTTGTAGAGACTGTCATGGCAACATGTGGAGTAGAGATAGTATCTAAGGCAAATAAGCCATGCTTATATGAAGCGGTTGCAATGTTTTTACCCCTCCTGGTAATAGAACAACACTTCTTGCCTCCCTCAACACTAAAGTTCACAACCATATCTTTGTCCAGAATTTGTGTGACTGACAAAAAATTGTTTGCCAATCCCGGAACATAGAGGACTTTATCAATCTAACACTTGCCATCGGGAAGAGTGACTGAAACAATGCCTTCTCCCCGAACCTTGTAGGTTTTATCATCAACAATAGTGACAGAGTTTGCCCTCTTTGGCCTCAAAAGACTCAAACCACGATTTGTCACCAGTCATGTGCTTATCGGCTCCAGAATCAACATACCATATAGGATTCGTCTGCTTGGACACTGTGGTAGTCATGAGAACTTTGTGAGCTCTCTCGGAATCCGTGTCAGATTCTTCAACAACAACATTCACTTGCTGTTTGTTCTTTTGTGGTTTGTTTCGGCCTTTCTGTTTTGATTGCTTATTCTTATGCCAACATCTGTTTGTATCATGACCTTCTTTGTCATAGATCTTGCAATATCTCTTTTTCTGTTGAGGTTGTTGAGTTTGTTTCCCTTTTGAATCCTTTTGTGAATTCCCTCCCTTCTAAAAATTACCCTTCTTCTGGTTCTGCCCTTTCCTGTTGATGTAGAGAGCAGTATTAGAAGAATCATCTCTCTGTAGTTGGCGTGCTTCCTCCTCTTGAAGCATATTAACCAATTCTACAAAAGTAACTTTTCGTTGTGATACATGAAGGGAAGTAATCAACACCCGATAAGAATCAGGTAAAGCTCTCAATACAACTGAAGTAAGGAGCTTGTCTTCAATCGGTTCTCCCAAAGAATTCAACTTTGCTTTCAATTCGGAAACTCGCAAAGAAAGAATTCAACTGTCTCACCCCGCTTCATGCTCGGATCGTGTAATTGAGATTGAAGAAATAGAATGGTGGAATCATTCTTTCCCTCATATATAGTATTAAGGGCATCCCATGCCGCTTTACTAGTTGCACAGTCAGCAATATGGGGTTGGACTTCATCAGACACAACAAGCAAGATGAGCACTTTTGCTTTACTGTCTAGCTTATCAAAGTCTCTTTGAGCATTAGATGGAGCCGTAGCACCGAAACGAGTGAAGGTCCGGTTGTTGCTCCGGATACAACATCCCATAAATCATCCATTGCTAGGATGGCCTTCATCTTATTTTTCCATGGTGTGTAATTAGGACCTTTCAACAACTGATGAGAATCGATCATTAGTTTTGCAGACATGATGAAGGTTCCTTATAACACCAATTGGTCCCCCTTTCGATATACCTTTTGCTAGGCCGTTATACCGTACAAAATACCCGCCCTTACGTGAGGGAAACTATAGGTATTTAGAAAGATCAACAAAAATCACCCGCCCTTACGTGAGGGAAACTATAGGTGAGTTTTAGAGATCATACGATACGTGGAACATAAGCAAGATCGAAAGGGAATCGCCTTGTTGATGGCACCTACCATAGAAGATTCTTCTCATGCGTGGGGCGTAACTTCCCCTAAACACTATGAAGAATACTTCGTCAGGATTTACGCCTAAACACAAGAGCGATTAAGGGTAGTGGATGGAGTAAAAAAATGCAAAAAATGGCAAACTTATCTCTCCCCGACGATTTATAGAGAACAAGCTCAGACGTCGTTGTAGCAGCTATATTAGGTGGCGGATACAGTAGCGCAATCACGACAACTTTACTTGTAAGTGCTGGCCAGAGGTATCACAAATACCGAACGCTGCAGTGCAATAAATTGCACGGATGGGTTTTAATTATTCCGGGGACTTAGGGAGTGAATTTGCTTTTAATTTTTAATGTTATAGTGCAAAAATGAAATATGCAACATACAACATAAAAACTGCCCACAAGAATTAACCCTCCAGGTGTCGGACACAGCCGAAAATGCACCTTTACAATAATGCCAAAAATTTGCTTTTTTCAGAAAATTACTCACATTCCCCCTTTGATTTTTTGAAAAAAAATATCCCCCCTAAAAAAAATTCTCTTTAACAAAGCATTTTAATAATTATTATGTATTTAAAGTTAAAATAAATAATTTTAATTTATATAGTTTTAAAAACTTATGAAAAAAATAAATTAAAATTAAATTTTAATTTATAAAGCTTTAAAACTATAGAAAATAAATTAAAATTAAAATTTTAACTAAAAAATAATAATTAAAAAAAACTTTGAGAAGAAAATTTTACCTTTGAAAGGGGGGAGTCGGCGGGATTTGAACCCTCGACCTGCAGGCTCCCAGAGCCTTACCGCACGGCTCACGACCACGTGAGCCAGCGGGCTGATCCGAAAGGATCAAGGGGCCCCCTCGTATTTGAGGAGGGTCCTCAGTCTGCTTCCCGAGCGTAGCCTCTGTTGCTGGTCCCTAGTCCGTCGCCCTCCCTCGGTCGCGCGCTCGCTTTTGTCCTCCGCTCCTTGGTCGCTGGCTGCAACTCGCTGCGCACGCAGCACGACACAGCGCGGGGGAAGGCGGCCACGTCCGCAAAAAAAATTTTTAGATTAAAAAAAAACTCTTCTTTTGTTTTTTTTTTAAATCTCATCGCGGGGCGGGCGGACGGACGTCCGCGTCGTGCGCAGTCCGCCGCTTCGCGCGGTTGCGCCCGCAGCGATTCCGAGCGGGGCGGGCACGACGCAGCTCCCGTCGCTCGCGCGCGTCGCGCCACGACGAGTTCCGAGCTGGGTGGGGGCCGGACGCACTTCCGCGTCGCGACGCAGTCCGCCGCTCGGGCACTCATCGCGTTCCGGCGGGGCGGGGCGGACGGACGTTCGCTGCCTACGCGCGACTCCATCCGCAGCGGGGGGGGGAAGCGGACGGACGTCCGCTGTCTGCGCGCACGGCCACGTCCGCAGCGGGGGGGGCCTCCCCTCCCTCAGTCGCGCGTCTGCGCGCGACAAATTTTTTTTTTTTTTTAATTTTTGCTGCAAATACAAATCGCGCAGCGTTTTTTTTTAATAAAAACAACTGCACGGAACGTCGCGCGATTGCGCGCGGCGTGATTTAAAAAAAAAAAAATTGCCTCCCCAGCACAGAAGGAAAAAAAAAATGCGTCCTCCCAGCACAAAGAAAAATTCGTCTGCACAGCAACTGCCTATAATTTTCAGTCGCACGTCCCAGCAAGCGTCTGCAAAAAATAATTCCAGCACAAGCTCGGATACCATGTCAGAATGAACAACAATTTGATTCATAATGGAGATGGTTTAAATAATATAGTTCAGGACTATAATAGCCCGGAGGTTACGAAACCATCCGAGGCTAAAATAGAACCTGTTATAACAAATAACAGGTTCAGCCTAATTAACAAATAAAATGTAATAACAAATATATGCTAACAAATATACGTTAACAGATTTTTCAATAGCAAAAGGGCGCCTTGATCCCATTACGAGGGGTGTCTTCATCCCATTTGGAGGAAGATGCCTTGATCCCATTACGGAGGAGGCACCTAACTCCTGAACAGCTAAAGAGCACTTACTTCTGTTGAGAAGTTAAAAAAAAGGGAATAATGTGTCAAGGTGCCTTGATCCCATACATTCCAAGCACCTTGATCCCGTTTTAAAAAAAAGGAATAAATGCATCAAGACGCCTTGATCCCATACATCCGAGGCGCCTTGATCCCATGTATTTTTAGGCACCTTGATCCCATGTATTTTTAGGTGCCTTGATCCCATGTATTTGAGGTGCCTTGATCCCATGTATTTTGAGGCACCTTGATCCCATGTATTTTGAGGCACCTTGATCCCATGTATTTGAGGTGCCTTGATCCCATGTATTTGAGGTGCCTTGATCCCATGTATTTGATGTGCCTTGATCCCATGTATTCTTAGGCGCCTTGATCCCATGCATTAGGGGTGCCTTGGTCTAATTGAGCACTTGCAAAATGTAGAATGACCATAACTACGTCATCATCCCACGCCACAAAAAAAAAAATATGAATATTTATGGAAACTTATGGAAATTGTGCAAATGATTTCTACGTGTCCCAAAGCAATCATCAAAGGGATGAGCGAGCCAACTAGATTTTCTCATTTTCAGCATGAGACCTCGAATGAACGAAGTTGCAGCACCCAAGGGAAAATTGTCCTAAGAATTAGCTCACACGAGAAAAAAACCATTACTCTATCATGGATGATCAAATGCACGGATCACTAGTAAGGTATGTGTATAATGTTTTTTAGATATATATATATATATATATATATATATATATATATATATATATATATATATATATATATATATATATGACATTCATAATAAGAGCACCTCTAAAAAATATATTGCCGACACAAATAAATCGACCAATTATTATTCGACCACCTCATTCGGATAAACGTGCCAATGATTGATTTGGGGAAGAATATCCTCACAACCCCCAATACAAAAATAATACGCTAGATACATGCCTACATCCATAAATAGGCACCTTCTTGCACAAGTAGGTGGTACAAAGTAATGAACCAATCCAACAAGTGAAGAAAAGTTGTAGAAGCCGAATTGAGAGGATTCAAAATGGGGGGCAAGTCGAAGAATCATGGCCAAAAGAAAAACAAGCCCAACCATGTAGGAGGGATTAGTGAAGAGGTCCAAGCTCAATTTGAGGTCGCTGGGTGGATGAATTATTGTCGTTTGGTAAGCAAAAATCAGGATTTAGAGGTGGCAAAGGAGTTTGTTGCAATATTAGATAAAGGGGTTTCATGCATACATGGACTAGAAATTCTAGTCATGGAAGAATTCATAGTAGTCATCACTGGTTTTTCCCTCACAAGGGAACATATTTACAAGGAGGGAGCATCGGTTGCATGTGCACAACTTTTGGGGCATACTCCCACTAACCTAGGGTGCTTAGGATTACCAAAGTAGAGTCTCCTAGAGCTCTAGCAACAAATGTTTGAGCAAATAGCCAAGTTCTTCACTTGCAGAGGTAAGTAAATTAATCTGAACACGAATCACATGTAATTTTTGAACCATTTATTGTATGTAAAGAAAATCAACGTCCCATTCTACCTGGCTTGTACCCTTAAGGATGAAGCAAGGCTATATCAGGCAGGGGCGTCCACTACCCTATATCACCATGGGCTAATATAAGCCCTAATAAGGTTTGCAAAATCACCCACGAAAGCACCAACCATGATCACAAAAAGAGCTGAGATACCCAATTCCTAGGCTCAATTGGTGACAGAAGTGCACGAGCCCAATTTACCAGAGATGGCCACTGCAAAAATTCCAATAAGAGAGCAGTCATTGATATCCTACGATGACGTGATCAAATGAGGAGAAGGGTACACTTCATTGCCCCACTCTCCATGAATTGATGCAAAAATTAGACTAGATAATTCTGGCCCTAACAGGGTAGCTGACCACTCTCTATAGATTGATTCAAAAAGTGGGCCAAAAATTCCTAGCCCTGATCGAGCAGGCCATCATGCAGAAACTAAAAGGGGAAGGAAGAGGTTGAGATGCCTAATTCTATCTAGTGAGGATGAAGATGAAGAAAATGATGTAGAAGTAGGATTTGTAGCTTAGGTGCTACAGAATTTGGCTAGTCAAAGTCCACCATGCTAGTAGACTTCAGAGGACCTGCAAGGACAGCTCGATTCGACACTTCAGCAAGTCCTTGCCTGGCAAAAAAAATTATAGGAGGAGCAGACTCTTCAAGGAATTTAGTGAGGTAGTTACAAAGGAGAATAAGGGCTTGAACATAACATATGTTAGCTACATAAAATAGTGCAGTAACTCACTATGGAGAACCTCCAACTAAGGGTGAAGCAGGCATAAAATATGGACATAGTCACTCAGATCGACTGGACAATGGAGGTGCCCATGAATTCTTTGAACTCTTTGAAGAAAGTTGTGTCATCCGGTATATTTAGGTTGGATGCAGGGAACAAAGAGGCTAAAGCCGAGGGCTGCTCCTCTACCTCATCCAAAATAGCTACTAAAGAACAGGGGAACTCTGTTTTGCAAACAGAGCCCCCTGTAATCAAAATTTTAGATGATGAGGACAACCCATCAACCCCTAGCCAACTGAAGGATGAGGAGTAGGATGACAAAGTAGAGACACCAATGCACTAGCAATCGGTGCACTCTATCAAAGGGCCAATAGATCAGTCGTTGACCACTAAACTAGGAAAAGAATAGAGGATGGGGGAATTGGTTGCACAAGAAAATCATGGGCCCGAATCTCCTTCTGCCAGGGAATAATCACCTATTGCAGAGGAAGATAATATCCCATCTCACTTTGCTGCACCAACGCCTACAAAAACAATCTCGTAGAAGCCCAAAAAGAAGGCAACCAAGGCACCACATCTGAGGCCTAAAAATAAGGTAAATGTAGGAGTCTAGTCTACTGCTAGCTCATATGAAGAATTGGCAAGGGGGTTGTACCATTTTCCAGTTAGTAGGAGCAATTTAAAAAGCTCCAAGAAGAATGTGCAGCAAAAAAATCAGCGAGGAAGACCTTCAAGAAGGTTACAAGAGAACCTGGGATTACTGTTGACCTTACTTCGGAGAAGCAATTCTGGTGGATATATGGGTCAGTTCAAGGGTAACCTTTTGGAGCGACATGGAGTATTTGGGCCAGAAGAAAAAGTCATCGCAATAGCAAAAGAAAATGCTGGTCTCTCCCCAGAGGTGGCCTGAATGTTTAAGGCCAGGTTAGTAAAATAGGAATAGAATGATTCAGATATCCCGCTAGCAGATCTTCTACCTCAACACACTAATCTCTGGAAGGAGGTCAAGTCAACATTTTAGAAAGGGGAACCCACCTTTACTAGCTACTACGCAAAGAGGGTCAAGGGAAAAATAGATTATGATACATAACCACCCTAAAAATATGAAGGGCCCAACAAATGCAGTCAACACAGTCGAAAGCTGCAATAGGGAACCAACACCCCTCAACAAGGTCGTAAGAACAAGGACAAAGAAAAAGCTAATTCCACTTCCCAAAAGAGAAAACAAAAGAACAAAGCCTACTGGGAGGGGGTCAACAGAACTAGGGATTATCAATTTCAGGTCCCACGAGGATGTTGGACATTTTGAGTAGATGAGTTGTCATTGATGTCAAGAGTGAGTGGTCATTGATGTCAAGAGTGAGTGGTCATTGATGTCAAAAGTCAGTTTCAGTGAGTAGTGCAAAGGAGAAGCAGTTCCATAATTAGTGCAATCAGTAGAGTCCATTTCTAATTGGTTAGATTTGGTTCCAGGTAGTTATATGTGGTCCAAAGTGCAAAGAAGAGGCCCAAGCAAATAATATTATAATATTAAAAATGAAATTTAAATTAATTATAAATTAATTAATATAATTTTATTATAAATTAATTTATTAATTAATTTAATTAACTTTCAAAAGTTAATTATAATTTAATTTTTAATTTAATTAAAAATTAATTTATATTAATTTAAATAACCCTAAATAGGGTTATAGGGTTAAAATAAAAATTGAATTTCATATTCAATTCAAGCGCCGACGTTTATGGCACAAGAGGCATCGTGTATAAATAATGGCAAAGAACTTTGCCTAACCTCCAAATGCTATCGATCTAATCTCCTATGCTCCATCAAATTCATGCGCAAAAAGGGAAAAGACTTTCCACGTTTTTCGAAGGGTCTCCGGTGATGAAGGAATAAATTGAAGGGAGCGCCAATACATAGCACCAAAGGTGCTAGTAGCGTAGTTGGAAACGACGGAAGTGCTAGGGTGTGTGGCAAGCAAGGCGTACAAGTTCGAATCCCTTCGGTTTTGTTTTTGTCAAAGTAGAGAGGGCACATCTTTTTGAGGAAGCGTCAAACAAGGGGTTAAAGGGAGGCTTTCACTTTCCCTTCCCCGTGGGAGCACTTAGCCCATGTGGTGGGCTAGCCCCTTGATAAGGCGCTCGGTGGAGAGGTCTCATGTTCGAAACCCATTGAGGCCTTTTTGGTAGTGACAAAGGTATGCGCTGATATCATTTGTGTTGGTCGCTTAATTTCGGATGTGCTAAGGTTGAAAGAAAATAAATATATTTTTATGTGCCTAAGGTTGAAAAATAAAAATGTTTTGATGGTTTATGAGGTTTAATTTTTGCCTGAATTAATTTGGTTATTAAGTGTTTTGAGGGAGATAAAAGGGTAGGTAAATATTATTTTTGAAAGGTTAATTTTTGGAGATTGATTTATTAAAATTGGAGATTATCAGGAGCAATTTGAGTGATTATTTTTATGAGTGATTTGATGATTTCTAATTTCAAGGAGTAATAAGGTGTATTTGAGATTGATTATTTGTGTAATTGAGAAATATTTTGCAAGAGTATTAGTGTGAAATTTTATCATCTAACCATTGAAATTGGCAAAGAAGAAATTGCGATTGAGACAGATTTTTAAGGGCACTTCTACATCAAACAAAAGGTATGGGCACATCTTCCTAGTGAGTGATTGTTGAATGTTGTGAATGCTAAGTTGGAGTGAAAAGGGTTTTTTATGGAATAAGAGTTGTTGATAAAACCTTGTTTGATGAGCATTGTTGAGTTGATTGTTGAGGGGTTTTTCTAGAATAAGAGTTGTTGATAAAACCTTGTTTGATAAGCATTGTTGTTTAAGTGATTGGTTGAGTGAAGAACTTGAACTAGGGTTTGCAAAGATCATGAGTATCATTGTTATGTGAGATTTTTTGATAAGCATTGTTGGAAATAAGTGAGTGAGTGTTCATATGCTTGGACTAGGGTTTGAAAGCAAGGATTATTTCATTGAGTGATTGGTTGAATAGAGTTGGTTGAGCCTAGTCAAGTGGATGTGTTGAAGTGATAGTTCAAGTTCTATGAAACAAGTTGTTCCATAATCTAAATTGATTTGAGAAAGAGGTTGAGTGTTTATGAGTATGAAACATGTTGAGTCTCTAACAATTCTCTATATGTTTTTGTGGTAAAAAATGAGAGATTAAAAGTGATTGAGCATTGTAGTGACAAATATTGGACAAGTTTGAGTGAGGACTTGTTGAGCAGATTTGAGGTAAGTCTTAGAAAGGACTTGTGGATAGATTTGTGTGAGCTTTTGTGGAAGCTTACAATACAAGAGTTTGAGGACAGAGATTGTTGAGTAGATTGGACAAGTTCTAGTGAGGACTTGTTGAGCATATTTGAGGCAAGTTCTAGAGAGGACTTGTGGATAAATTTGTGTGAGATTTTGTGGAAGCTTACAATACAAATTTGAGGACAGAGATTGTTGAGTAGATTGGATAAGTTCTAGAGAGGACTTGTGGATAGATTAGTATGAGATTTTGTGGAAGATTACAAGGCAGATTTGAGACAAGTCTTTGAGAAGATTCATGAGCAGAGTTGATTGATTGATTTTTTCAAACCTTGGGTTAAGGTTTGGAGTAGATCTAGCAGAGTTGATTTGTGATTGAATCAAGCTTTGTGTTAAGGCTTGAGATAGAGATTGAGGATAGATTTTGGTGCAAATTTGAGGATAGGTTTGTGCCAGACCAGAGATAGAGATTGAGCATATTTATGCTAGATCGAAGGACCGTGTTTAGTACAGATTTGAGATAGAGCTAAGAGCAAGCTTTGAAGGTGATAGAGTATAAAGGATGACAAACTCTAGTGGATAGAGATCCATTAGCCAGGGTAGTGAGGACATGTCTTCTAAGTGGGGATAGGAGTCTTCAGTGGATAGAGATCATTTAGCCAGTGCAGTGGAGGTAGCAGTTCTTCTATAAGATCACCAACCAGAGCTAAGGAGAAAGAGTTCTCCTGTGGATAGATATCCATAAACTTGATTAGAGGATTGGTGTCTCCTTTGGAGAGAGGTCCATAAACATTGTAATAGGGAAAGGATTCCCAAGAGATTGATTGAGAAAATTTTAGTGAAATATTTTCTCCGTGGAGTAGCCCACATTAGGTGAACCATGTTAAATTGGTGTCTCTATTGTGTGTGGTTATTTGTGCATTGCTTTGATTACTACTATTGATATTGCTATCTATACATTGCATAATATTGATTGGAATAAAAGTAAAAAGTGGTCTTCTACTATTCACCCCCTCTCAATATAAGCTTGTGTTCTTCAATTGGTATCAAAGCGGGTTCCTTCGAAAGAGTTTAAAAACTTGAAGAAAAAGCTTACAAGAACACAATGGATTCTAATAATGGGTCCTCAGATAATTCAACTCCAGTATTTGATGGAAGCGATTATGTATTTTGGAGTATGAGAATGAAGATCCACCTAATGGCTCTTGGCAGTGAAATTTAGGAAGCAGTTGAAAATAGATACATACCACCAGCTACTCCACCTAAAGATAAAGATGGTAAGCTTCTACATCATTACAATTCAAAAGCAATAAATGCAATTTTGAGAGGTTTGCATAGAACAAAGTTCATAAAGGTTATGCATTACAAATCAACAAAGGCAATTTGGGATAAGTTGCAAAGCATATATGAAGGAGATAAAAGTGTCAAAAAGGTAAAGATACGAAATCTCAAAGGACAATTTGAAGAATTAAGAATGAAGGATGAGGAAAACATTAGTGCTTATCTACTTCATGTAGACGAGGTTGTTAATGCCATGTAAGGACTTGGACTTGAGATTGAAGAATCAAATATTTGTGATAAGATCTTAAGATCTCTCCCAAAAAGGTTTAGTGAAAATATTTTTGCTATAAAGGAATCAAAAGATGGTGATTCTTTGACAAGAGATATGTTACTTGGTATTCTTACAACTTTTGAGATAAGAACAAAAGAGGAACCTAATCTCCAAAAGGAAGCAACCTTCAAAGCTACTAAGAAGACAAAGGGCAAGAAGTCGGATTCAAGCAATGAGTCATCTAGTGATGAAGAAGCAAATTATGGCAAAAAGAATAAGGATTCAAGAAGATTTAAAGATGCAAAATCTTTTAGATGTTTCAATTGTGGAAAGTATGGTCACTATGCAACTGATTGTCAAGAAGCTAGAAATGGCAATGATGAAAAAAATAGGATCATAAGAATAGGGAATCAAAAAAATACAGGTACCAAAAGAAAGATAAGGATGAACAAGGCATACAAGGAAATAAGTTCTTTCAAAGGCAGAAGAGGAGTTACTATGCGGACAAGACAAGTAAGTACTCAAGTGACAATGATAATAGTTTCTCAGATATTGATAAAGATGAAGTTCTATTTTTGATAGAAGAAAAAGAAGTTAAGAAAAGGTCACCAATAATTCTCAAGTGTTTTAGATGTGGTAATTTTGGACATCTTGAAGATAGTTGTACAAAGAATGGTTTTAGTTTCAGTGATGATGAATATGAAGATACACTTGAAGGACCAAAAGAAAATATTCTAATGGCACTAGAAGAATAAGGAGGTGATCCTATAGAAGACAAGTCAGAAGAGAATTAATATGTTTTCAAAGGCAAACAAATAGAGGAAGAATCAGAAAAAGGAGAAGTTGATCTTGAGGGAGAACTTATTTATGCTCTTAACACATTAAAGAAGGTAAGAAAGCAAAACTCCCAACTTAAGCTTCAGTTTTAGGAATGTGATGAAGAAATAGGAAAGCTTATAGAGGATCTAAATAAGTCAATAGCTAAGACAAATAAGTTCAAGGATAAGTTAGAAGCAAAGCTCTTAGAATGTGAGAGATTAAAAAAAGAAGTAGCTCTACTAAGGGAAGAAGTAGAAAATTCTAAGGATAAGCTATACAAGTTTGGAAAGAGCTCACAAATCGAAGATAAGATGACCAAGGTATAAAGATGATCAACAAACAAAATAGGTCTTGGTTTTGAATAGACTCAAAAGAGACAAGAAGAAGAGTCAACCTAAAGTTCTGAAGAAGAAGAAACTTTAGAAGAAGATGGTGTGAGAGAAAGTGAATCTTCTGAGGATTAGTTGGACAATAGAAAGTTCAACAAAGAAAGAAACAATGCGTAAAGGAGAAATAGATGGAATAGGAACCAACACTGGGTAAAAGAGACTAAGAGACCAATGAGGTCAAGGCAAGGAAATTTCAATGGACGATGTTTCTCATGTCATAGATTTGGGCACAAGGCTTCACAGTGCAGGACACATGAAAGAGAGGAATATGGGAACTTCAAAAACAAGTAGTTATTTCATTGGCTATTGCTACTCATGTAATCAATTTTGTCACAAGGCAATGAATTGCAGGGCTCATGACAAGAATAGATATGGCTTCACAAGAATAAATCCCAAGATATTTGCACCTTCAAGGAATAATAATATTAAGTGTTATAAGTGCAATAATGATGGACATACAACAAAGTGGTGTAGAACAGACAATCCAAAACCAAGCATGAACAGGAACAAGAACAGGAACAAGAACATAAACAAAAACAAGAATATGGACATGAATAGGAATAGGAACACCAAAAGGAATCAGAAGGATCAGATGAGAAGGAAAGTGGACAAAGGAAAAGACTAGTGCATGCTAGGAGTAGAAATACTCCCACCCCAAAATTAACCACCTCAAGAGGAGGTGGGGGAGGGGCTAAGCTAAGAGACTCATTCTTAGCCTCGAGCCCCAAAGGTGACCCTTTGCCATTGATGTCAAAGGGGGAGAGATTTGGTTTAAGAAAAAAGCATTGAGTCAGGGGGAGCAGGATAGAAAAAGGTTAAGGAAATTTGAAAAGATAATTGGGTTGCCATAAATGACAAAGGGGGAGATTGTTGGACATTTTTGAGTAGATGTGTTGTCATTGATGTCAAAAGTCAGTTTCAATGAGCAGTGCAAAGGAGAAGCAGTTCCGCAATCAGTGCAATCAGTAGAGTCCATTTCCAGTTGGTTAGATCCGGTTCCAGGTAGTCATATGTGGTCCAAAGTGCAAAGAAGAGGCCCAAGCAAATAATATTATAATATTTTATTATAATATTAAAAAGGAAATTTAAATTAATTAATATAATTTTATTATAAATTAATTTAATTAACTTTCAAAAGTTACTTAAGTTAATTATAATTTAATTTTTTATTTAATTTTTTTTTGAAAAAATTGAAAAACTTGTATTAATACAAAGAGCAGGTACAAAAGGGAGAAAAGGCATCCCAACCAAGAACCAAGAAGCAAGAAAACAAGCACAAAGTGCAAAAGGACCGCACTTTCCACCTCAAAGCACGAAAAGAAAGCAAGGCGCGAAAACCCGACATGTCGCAAAATCGTGACATGTCGCGAAATCGCGACGGTCAAGCCAGCCGAGGCCGCGCCCGAGCAACCGGTCGCGAAATCGCGACAGCCAAAGCCAACAGCACCTGAGCCCCAAAATTGTCGCGAAATCGCGACGAGTTCTCCACTTGGCAACCAATCTTCAAAACTGTCGCGATATCGCGACGAGTTTTTCTCTTGCCACCTCTACGCCAAAAGTGTCGCGAAATCGCGACAAGAATTCCCTTCGGCAGCAAAACCTCCCAAGTGTCGCGAAATCGCGACGAGTTATCCATTTGGCAACCATTCATCAAAAGTGTCGCGAAATCGCGACAAGTTTTCCAAGTAGCTCCAGATCGCCAAAAGTGTCGCGATATCGCGACGTGTTTTCTCCTCGGGGCCCAGACCTCAAAAATGTCGCGAAATCGCAGCAAGTTGTCCCTTTGATGCCCATTCTTCAAAAGGGTCGCGAAATCGCGACGTCTTTTCCCAAAACCGCCAGTCCTCAAAAAATTCGCTCTCCTTCGCGTCTTCAAATCGCGATATCGCGGATTTTTCCCCTTGTCTTTGAGTGCCAAAGGGTCGGATGCGGTTTTTTTTCCTATTTGTGCCAATTCTCCAGAACTGTCGCGAAATCGCGGCCACTTTACGCCTTAGCACCAAAATGCCAAAAGTGTCGCGATATCGCGACGACTTCTCCTCTTGACACACAAGCTCCAAAAGGGTTGCGATATCGCGACGTCTTTTCCAAAAACCGCCAGTCCTCAAAAAATGTCGCGAAATCGCGACCGTTCTTCCTTCTGGCTTCCAGTCTTCAAAACTGTCGCGATATCGCGACGAATTTTCCCCTTGTCTTTGATTCACCAAAACTGTCGCGATATCGCGACGGTTTTCCTCCTTAGCGCCCCTGCACCAAAAGCGTCGCGAAATCGCTGCAGCTTCCTGGCAAAGGCTACGTCGGCGCAAACGGTCGCGATATCGCGACAACTTCCAACTGACAGCTGCGACAGTGCGACATGTCGCGATATCGCGACAGGTTCCCGCCAAGGGCCGCGACAGCGCGACATGTCGCGATATCGCGACAGGTTCCCAACAAGAGCCTCGACGGCGCAACCTGTCGCGATATCGCGACAGTTTCCCACCAAGGGCCGCGACAGCCCAACAGGTCGCGATATCGCGACAGAAATTACCCTTAGCAAAAAATTTGCTCATTGACTCAAAAATTGTTCAAGTCCCTGCCTAATCCCAGCATCCACCACAGGCATGTCACTGTGCAGCTGTACCCCAACCTCTTTCTCCGCACCCATCTTAGCAAGAAAATCTGCCGTCGAATTCAGATCTCTATTCACATAGACGGGGATCACATCATCTAATTCCCTCCAAAGGTCCTTGATTTGAGAGACTAAAATCTGTAACCTCCAAGCTTTCGAGGCAAAGTTCCTCATGCAGTCTAGAGCACCAACTAAAATTTGAGAATCTGACTCTAGGATTATCTTCCTGTGTCCTTGATTTACAGCCCAGATGGAGGCAATTTTGATAGCATAGGCTTCTGCTTCATTGTTGGTGGCTCTTCCCAGACCTTGCAGTTCCCAGTATAGCACAGATCCAGCATGATCTCGGCACACAAAACCAATTCCAACACATCTCGGATTGCCTTTTGCAGCTCCATCGCATTGATTTTGACCCAACCTTCCGGAGGAGGTTTCCACTGATCGTTTCCTTTCTCACTTGTTCAACAGCTTCCCTCTTCCCGTGGCCCGGGATCAATCGGATTTTCCTCTTTAGCATAAATAGCAACTGTTTTCGCGACTTTGCTCCAGATAACCTGCCAAATTCCATCTAGCGAAGAGAAGGTTTCCCTAAAAATACGGGCATTTCTCTCTAGCCACACCTGCCACCAGATGAAGAATAATCCAAGTTCCCAACCGAGTCGAAGAGCTGTAGATTTAAATCTGCCTCTCTTCCATCTTTCCAAAATATTGTTCCTAGTCAGAGCATTATTAGACTGGAGTTTAAAATGGGAGAACCAACGCTTCCAAATCTGAACCGTGAAAGGGCACTCAAACATCAGATGGTCAGCAGTCTCCTCATTCATATGGCACAAAACACACTGAGACGGACCAATGATTCCTCTGTTTCTGAGATTGTCATAGGTGAGGATACCATTGTGCATAAACTGCCAGGCGAAGAAATTCACTTTCGGCCAGCCCTTGGGGTGCCAAATCTTCCTCCAATCTTGAACCGAAAAGAAATGCGGAGGAGGGTCAGGGAGAAGCTGATCATAACCAGCTTTCACCGTATAAACCCCAAGGTTCCCATAGCCCCATGCTAGCTCATCTTCCTCATCTCTCCCCGTGAGAAACCTGGCTGTCAATATGTTGGTCAGAATGGATGCCAGCTCCGGAGAGATAGTGATTGGCCACTCCTCCAACCGCTTAAACTTCTTGAATTTGTACTCACCCAATTGGCTAGTGTTAAAATAATGCTCAATGTTGATCCAGCCCTTGGATTCTATGGCTGTTTTAATTGGTTGCAAGTCAGGATATTCAACAATAATGGGTGGGTTCTGATCCCATGAATCAGTCCAAAAACGAGCTTTCTCCCCTCTTCCCACTTTCCAAAACAATTGTTCTTTAATAACTTGCGATCCCAGCTTAAGAGCCTGCCACACTAAGGAACCATTACCCTCAAGAGGGAAACGGCTCACATCATTGGGGTGAACATGGCCCAAATATTTACTGGTTAAAATTCTACTGAATAAGGATGTAGGCTGGGAAATCCACCTCCAAGTACAATTTGCCTCGCCAAAGCTCTGTTATTAAGCTTGGAGCTTCTCGGTCCCAACCCACCTTTTTCCTTGGGTTGTGTAACTTTATCCCAGCTGACCAAGGCCCATTTCCTTTCACCTTTTGCACCTTCCCATAAGAATCGTCTAGCCATTTTGTCCAGCTCTTTCCAAATAGAATGTGGGGCAGCCA
This sequence comes from Wollemia nobilis, assembly GCA_028583015.1. Taxonomy (NCBI): domain Eukaryota; kingdom Viridiplantae; phylum Streptophyta; class Pinopsida; order Araucariales; family Araucariaceae; genus Wollemia; species Wollemia nobilis. Next base: position 6,581,443 of record JAQPPZ010016467.1, on the reverse strand, counting down.
GAATAGAGAATTTATATATTGGCATAGCCTGAATGACTGACTGTAAGAAAGTAACTCGGCCCCCGTAGCTTAACCATTTATGAGACCAATGGTTCATTCTGTCTTTAATGCTGTCCAAAAGATCCTTCCAGATGTCTTTCTTTAGTTTCTTGAAATGCAGAGGAACCCCCAAGTAAACTACAGGAAGAGAGGTTTTAGTGAAACCCAAGATCTCAATAACTCTGTCTTGTAGCCTTTGGTCAAGGTTGAAGAATACCACTTTGGATTTTTTGTCATTGATAACTTGATTGGAGGCCCTAAGGTAAACATTAAGAGAATCTCTGATTCCTCTGGCTTCCCTGAGACTGGCCACTCCAACCAGGCCAGTATCATCCACAAACTGTAAATGAGTCAGAATTTCTTCACCAACCTTGATACCAGTTATCAGACCCTGAAGTCTTCTCCTCAAGAGAAGTCTACCTAATCCTTCAGCCAAGATAAGGAATAGATAGGGAGAGCAAGGGTCTCCTTGCCGGAGACCCCGAGAGGCTCCAAAAGGAGGCGAGGGAAGCCCCTTAATTAGAACAGAGTAAGAAGGTGTAGAAACACAGCTCATAACCCAGTCTATCCAGTCCTGGGAGAAACCAAAGGCAATCAAAATCTTAGACAGAAAGCCCCATTCCACCCTATCATAGGCCTTGGACATATCCAGTTTGATGAACATTCCTTTATTACCAGATTTTTGCATTGTATGTATAGCCTCCTGGGCGAGAACCACCCCATCCAAGATCTGTCTACCTTCAACAAATCCCCCTTGCTCTGAGGAAATGATGTTATGGAGGAGAGGTTTAAGCCGTTCCGCCATTATCTTTGTGATAATTTTATAAATCACATTGCATAAGGCAATAGGTCTGAAGTCAGAGATATGAACCCCTTCCTCACCTTTAGGAATTAAAGTGATGAAGGTATGATTTATTGCCTTAAGCATTCTTTTATTAGTTCTGGATTCCTCAGTAACAGCCAAAACATCTTCCTCCAAGGTATCCCAAAAGGCCTAAAAAAACTCAATAGGAAAACCATCTCGGACCTCGGAGATTTGCCTGTGCTCATTCCAAAGACCACATTCTTCAGTTCCTCTCTATCAATGGGTCTAAGAAGGGCCTGATTTTCTTCTTGAGAGATAATTGAGGGAATAACGTCAAGAACTTCATTCTGAGCCTCCACATCTTGCTCCCTATTTTCCATAAAAAGTTTAGAGAAATAATCCACTGAGTGTGAGTGCATACCAGGAAGAGTATCATAGGAATGTCCATTCTCATCTTGAAGGACGGTCATGTTATTCATCTGTCTTCTAGCACAGGCTGAGCGATGGAAGAATTTCGTATTTCTATCTCCTTCCACAAGCCAAGAGTTTCTAGCTCTCTGTTTCCAATAGGTTTCCTCTTGGTTATCAATGTCCTCCACTGCTTTGCGCAAGGCATCATCCTCGATTTTCAGCTGTTCAGTAATTGTTCCTTCCCTGAAGTGTTTTTGCACCTCCTCCCAGCGAGCCATCAAGGGAGCTCTTTGAAGCTGGAAATCAGACTTATTAGCTTGCCTCCACTGTTTCAATTTAACTTTGACAAAGTGAAGTTGTTTGTGGAATTTAAACATTGCTGTCCCAAAAGGCAGACGACCATCTTCCCACCATTGCGGAATTTTCTCTCGAAGATCCTCCTTTTGTAGCCAAAAATTCTCAAATCTAAACGGTTTGTGGTGATGCCCTGTCATAGGCCCTCCTTCCATAAGAATGGGAGAATGATCAGAAACTGGGCCTTCCAAAATCTGGAATTTAGCATTCCACTTAACAAATGCCTCCTCTGAGACCAGAAAACGGTCTAACTTTACCTTCCTGCTGTGAGGCTCTCTCCTCTTGTTAGTCCAAGTAAAAAAAGTTCCAGGGCCTTGGATATCCACAAGGTTAAAAGCCTGGACCTGAGCAATCAAAATTCGGTCCCCTGGGTCCAAAACTGGGGTTCCACCTTCCTGATCCCGAACCGATAATTTAGCATTAAAATCCCCAGCAATGATCCAGTCAAGAGCTTGTTTTGAGGACCTCATGTTATGAACAACTTTCCATTGGAGCCACTGGCAATCAATGCTTTGAGCCCCATAAAAATTTGTAATTAAAACATGTTCAGCTGTCACATTATTCCTAAAGTGAGATGTGAGAACACCCCTCCAGGCCATATGTTCTAAAGCAGTCCATTCCAGAGGATTCCAAAAGGTGACAATTCCCCCTGAGGCACCTTGAGCAGCCACATCCATATAACCGGCACCCTTCCATAGTCTATTAACTGTTTTACACATAAGGTCTAAAGACATTTTTGTCTCCTGGATTAGCAAGAAGTCTGTTTTACACTTTCCTAGTAGTCCTTGAACAGCAGATTGATGGGTTCTACTGTTTAAACCCCTGACATTCCAGGATTGAATAATCATTGAAAACCTTGGGAGCAATAAGAATCTATTGTCCTCACCGATCCTCCATTGATCAGCTTGTCTCCTTGCACTGCTAGAAGATCCTTATTGGATTTTCTGCCCGCTCCATGTGAGTTACTATTTTTAGATCTCTTCTCCACCTGAGTAATCCCTAGAGCTGGTCTTTCTCTGTTCTTTTATGCACTACCCATGTTGACATCCTTAATAACTGGTTGTGCTGGGGAGTGGACTACCAATGCCCCTGGGTTCTCTGGGTCGCAATATCTCAGAGGGTTCAATCACCTGCTCTAAGACAGGAGTAAATGAAGGAGAAGCCTGAGAGTGGATGTTATTTTCCTCCACATTCCCATCCACTCCTTCCATGACTTGGTCCTCTTGATCCACTAGGGACTTAAAGATTTCATATCGGTTGGTTGGTTTGAGTTGAGCCTGCTCCTTGCCATTTTTCTTTTTGTTTCTCCTTCGCTTCGGCTGCTCAAAGCCATCTTTCTGGACATCAGAACCCTGAGGGGAATGGGATGGTTCTTTGACAGGAGTAAACTTACCCTCTCTGGGGCGGTTTGGCATTCCAAGCGGAGCTTCCGCTTTTGTGCTCAACATATTTGGACAGAACCTAGCCAAATGGCCATGCTTGTGGCAGATTCTGCATCTAAAAGGTAGGGCCTCATAATCTAACTGCTGGATCCAGGAAAGTCCTGCCAACTCGAGTTCTATCTCGGCTGGTAGAGGCTGGCTAATATCCATTTCGACACAGATTCTAGCAAAGACGGTTGTATTTCCCTCTATGGTATCTTTGGAGACTCCTAGGAATCTACCTAGAGAGTTACCAATCATCTCCAGAACTTGCTCACCCCAAAACTCCATCGGGAGAGCGTACAGCCGGATCCAAACCGGGACAGCCGTGGGTTCAATGCGAGGGTCGAAACCCACTCTCCAGGGTTGAACAAATAACCCTGCTGGGCCATGGTTCCTCTTCTCTGATTCAAATGCTCTGTTTCTATCTGCTAAAGAAGAGAAACTAATAATGAAATACCCATTGCTCATAGGCCATAAGGAGTACTCACCGAGTGGCTCCCAGTTCTGTCTAATCCAGGTATGCAGAAAATTCAAAGTAGGTCGGATACCCATGAATTTGCAGATCAGATCATGATTAGCACGGTAGACGATTGTGTCTTCGACCAGCTTTGGTTCGATAACAATATTAGGCCTGGAAGCGGATTGCGGGAGGCATCCATTGACGCGGTGCGCAGTTGAACCCTTGCCAGCATTCTTGAAAAGCTTTTGATAGGCATTCCGTTGGGCTTCATCAGTGGAAGACGAAGGAGTTTCTTTTAATATCTCAGAAAATGAGCTCTTTCTCCCAGCGAGAGGAACTGGAGGAGACCCCATTGGGCCCTCCCGGGGCAGCGGTCGAACCTACAGAGAAGCACAACGGCAACCCCCCAGGGTCCCTGGTAAATCCTTCGGACCAGAACCCCAAGAGCAACGCCCGACGCCTGCGCAGAATTTTTCCCGCCAAATCGCCAGAGCGCATCCGAAAAAAAAATGCCAATTCTCAATTTTTAATTTAATTAAAAATTAATTTATATTAATTTAAATAACCCTAAAGAGGGTTATAGGGTTAAAATGAAAATTGAATTTCATATTTGATTCAAGCATCGATGTTTATGGCACAAGAGGCATCGTGTATAAATAATGGCAAAGACCTTTGCCTTACCTCCCAATGCTATCGAGTGAATCTCCTATGCTCCATCGAATTCATGTGCAAAAACGAAAAAGACTTTCCACGTTTTTCGAAGTATCTACAACGGTGAAGGAATAAATCGAAGGGAGCACCAATACATAGCACCAAATGTGCTGGTAGCATAGTTGGCAACGACAAAAGTGCTAGGGTGTGTGGCAAGCAAGGCGTGCATGTTTGAATCCCTTCGGGTTCATTTTTGGCAAAGCAGGGGGCACATATTTTTGAGCAAGCGTCGAACAGGGTTATGCGTAAGGGGTCAGCCCCAAAACATTTTTATAAAAATTTGGCAAATCGGTTTCAAAATCTATGTGAATAGTTTAGAAACACATGTAGAAGGTTCACTATTATTATGGGCAATGTTGAAAATTTAAAATTAAAATGGTCAAATTATTATAAAATTGGTGCGAATTGACCAAAAACAAAATTTGCACCCATAAATTTTTGGCTAATGGACCCTAGTCAAGGGTCCCAAATATTAGCCAATTCCAAATTTTGAAAATCCTAATTTTAGCCAATTTTGCGAAAATAACCACTATGCATAACCCTAGCATCGAACAAGGGGTTAAAGGGAGGCTTTCGCCTTCCCTTCCCCGTGGGAGCGCTTAGCCCATGTGGTGGGCTAGCGCCTTGATAAGGTGCTCGATGGAGAGGTCTCATGTTCGAAACCCACCAAGGCCTTTTTGGTAGTGATAAAGGTATGCGCTGATATCATTTGTGTTGGTCTCTTAATTTCATATGTGCTAAGGTTGAAAGAAAATAAAAATATTTTTATGTGCCTAAGGTTGAAAAATAAAAATGTTTTGATGGTTTATGAGGTTTAATTTTTGCCTGAATTAATTTGGTTATTAACTGTTTTGAAGGAGATAAAAGGGTAGGCAAATATTATTTTTGAAAGGTTAATTTTTGGAGATTGATTTATTAAAATTGGAGATTATAAGGAGCAATTTGAGTGATTATTTTTATGTGTGATTTGATGATTGCTAATTTCAAAGAGTAATAAGGTGTATTTGAGATTGATTAAGTGTATAATTGAGAAATATTTTGAAAGAGTGTTAGTGTGAAATTGTGTCATCTAACCGTTGAAATTGGCAAAGAAGAAATTGTGATTGAGACAGGTTTTTAAGGGTACTTCTACATCAAACAAAAGGTATGGACACATATTTCTAGTGAGTGATTGTTTAATGTTGTGAATTCTAAGTTGGAGTGAAAAGGATTTTTCTGGAATAAGAGTTGTTGATAAAACCTTGTTTGATAAGCATTGTTGTTTAACTGATTGGTTGATTCAAGAACTTGAACTAGGGTTTGCAAAGATCATGAGTATCGTTGTTATATGAGATTTTTTTATAAGCATTTTTGGAAATAAGTGAGTTAGTGTTCATATTCTTGGACTAGGTTTTGAGAGCAAGGATTATTTCATTGAGTGATTGGTTGAATAGAGTTGGTTGAGCCTAGTCAAGTGGATGTGTTGAAGTGATAGTTCAAGTTCTATGAAATAAATTATTCCATAATTTAATTGATTTGATAAAGAGGTTGAGTGTTTATGAGTATGAAACATATTGAGTCTCTAACAATTCTCTATATGTTTATGTGGTAAAAAATGAAATATTGAAAGTGATTGAGGATTGTAGTGACAAATATTGGACAAGTTCGAGTGGGGTCTTGTTGAGCAGATTTTAGTTAAGTCTTCGAAAGGACTTGTGGATATATTTGTGTGAGGTTTTGTGGAAGCTTACAATACAAGAGATTGAGGATAGAGATTGTTGAGTAGATTGAACAAGTTCTAGTGAGGACTTGTTGAGAATATTTAAGGCAAGTTCTAGAGAGGACTTGTGGACATATTTGTGTGAGATTTTGTGGAAGCTTAAAATATAAATTTGAGGACAGATATTATTGAGCAAATTTGACAAGTTCTAGAGAGGACTTGTGGACAGATTAGTGTGAGCTTTTGTGGAAGCTTACAAGGCAAATTTGAGACAAGTCTTTGAGAAGACTTGTGAGCAGAGTTGATTGATTGATTTTTTCAAACCTTGGGTTAAGGTTTAGAGAATATCTAGCAGATTTGCTTTGTGATTGAATCAAGTTTTGCGTTAAGGCTTGAGACAGATATTGAGGACAGAGTTTGGTGTAGATTTGAGGACAAGTTTGTGCCAGACTAGAGATAGAGATTGAGCAGATTTGTGCTAGATCGAAGGACTGTGTTTAGTACAGATTTGAGATAGAGCTAAGAGCAAGCTTTGGAGGTGATAGAGTATAGAGGATGACATTCTCTAGTGGATATAGATCCATTAGCCAGGGTAGTGAGGATAGGTCTTCTGAGTGGGGATAGGAGTCTTCAATGGATAAAGATCCATTAGCCAGTGCAGTGGAGGCAACAATTCTTCTAGAAGATCACCAGCGAGAGTTAAGGAGAAAGAGTTCTCCTATGGATAGAGATCCACGAACTTGATTAGGGGATTGGTTTCTCCTTTGGACAGAGGTCCATAAACATTATAATAGGGAAAGGATTCCCAAGAGATTTATTGAGAAAATTTTAGTGAAATATTTTCTTCGTGGAGTAGCCCACATTGGGTGAACCACATTAAATTGGTGTCTCTATTGTGTGTGGTGATTTGTGCATTGCTTTGATTATTGTTGTTGATATTATTATCTATACATTGCATAATATTGATTGGAAAGAAAAGTAAAAAGTGATCTTATACTGTTCACCCCCCTCTCAGTATAAGCTTGTGTTCTTTAGAGGACGTGGCACTCGATAGGTATGGGGGATGATGAGCACCAGACCTGCTCATATTTTGGCATGGATTCTTACAATTTTATGCAGAATATATTATATCTGAGTTTTACTTTTTATGCATGTTTATATATATTTAATAAAAATTATGCATATTGCCTAACTTGCTTTTAAAGTGTGTCTTGTGTGTATATTTTATTAATTTATCATTTTTTGCATAATCTCGTCAAGATCCTACTCGGACCTGGCATATTCACTACCTAAGGAGGCTAAGGTATATGAAGGCAAGAGGCACCTTGATCCCGTTGATGGGAGGCACCTTGATCCCGTTGATGGGAGGTGCCTTGATCCCTTTAAGGGAAGGGACCTTGATACCGTTGACGAAAGGTGACTTGATCCTATTGACATGAGGCACCTTGATCCTATTGACGGGAGGCACCTTGATCCCGTTGACGGAAGGTGGCTTGATCCCATTAAGGGAAAGCGCCTTGATCCCGTTGAAAGGATGTGCCTTGATCCCGTAGAAAGGCACCTTGATCCCATTCAACGAAAGGTGTCTTGATCCCATTAATGAAAGGTGCCTTGATCCTATTGATGGGAGGCACCTTGATCCCATAGAAAGGCATATTGATCCCATTCAACAGAAGGTGCCTTGATCCAGTTTGTGCCCAACAAATATCGTGTCCCATTGCATTGACCAAAGTTGAATGTTGACTCCACATAAGATGTTAATTTTGGATAAATGACAAAATATGTCATCTATCCTATTTATATAGGGGGAAACAAAATAACCATTTGCTAAAATAGAATATGGGTAACGATGAGCATCGAACAAAAAATCTCCCACTCCCACGAAAGACAAAAGGGGTTGTTGATTTTTTTAACATGTATCTGCTACTGTACATCAAATTGTCTCAACTTAGAACGTAGCGAATTTTATCATTATAACAACATTGTAACAGAAGTCCTGTGTGTATTATATAAACACACAGACTTCTTTGAGAAAGAGGAGATTAATATTGAAGAGAGCTGAATATATTGTACTGCAATTCTTATTCATAAATAAAGTTTATTCGAGAGTTTCTTATTTGCATTCAAATTATGTAGTCTATCGTGTGGAAACGGCTAGATCCTGGGCCCACTCCCAGCTAGTATTCCTCCCCTTCTTCTTCTTTGCTTTCTTAATTAGAGTCTTTTATTTTCTTGTGTGTGCATTTTATTTCTGCAAGTTCCTTTATTTCTGTAAATTTATCTATTTCTTGTTCTTTTATTTCTGCACAACATGGTGTGATTTTCTTTCTGCAATTTAATTTATGCAAGTTCAATTGGTGTGGATGAATTAATGCTATCTCACAAACACTCCTCCAATGATAGAACTAGTGGACTCATCTCCATAGGTGTTGTGATTGATCTCAACTTGGTGCTTCACAAGCTTACGAGTTTCCCTGGGTTGACAAATTAAATGAAAGGGTTGTGAAAAAATAGTGCAGAATTAACCAATATTTTTGTCCCAACAGGGGTAACTTCCTTACAAAATAGGCAAATTCTTCTATAGCCTATGAAGGTTACATCCTTCCCATTTTATAATATTTCCTACCATATTATGACAATGTTATATGACATCTTTCTATGATAGTATTCTATGACAATATTCCTAACTTACCTAATTTATGACAATTACATTCATAATACCAAGTAGTTACATTCATAATTCTATGAAAACAAAGAGATTATATGACAAAGCAGTTATATTCATGATGCTATGAAAAACACTCCCCTAACTTAACATGTGGTCTACTTATAACTAGATACGTGGTCCACTTAATTACAATGGCATATGCCCTAATGTGTTACAAGTGTCAGGTATGTAACATGCCACCCCCTTAAAGAAGCTTTGTCCTCGAAGTTGAAAGGTGGGAAACTATTTCTGAAAATATAGCAATAGTTCCCATGTGGCATCTTCTAATGGTAACCCTTTCCACTATAATAGCACTTTAGTTATATCTCGTGAGCGAAAATGTCAGGTTTGGCAATCTAGAATGGTTACAGGCTATAATAGAATGGATCCCTCTTCATCTGATTTAGAAATGACGGTCTGTGCTTGAGTATATGTGTCTACCACTCTATTCAAGCAATATACATGAAAAATTGGATGAATATCAGATGTTGTTGGTAGCTCCAACTTATAACCAACCTCTCCTATTTGTCATAATATCTTGTAGGGCCTATAGAACCTGGGTGTCAACTTATGTTGACCCTTTTATTTGAGGGACATTTTTTTATAAGGTTGAAGACAAAGGAAGACCATGTCACCCTCAACAAATTCCCTCTCAGTTTTGTTTTTGTTTGCTTGTTTCATATGGTTTTGGGTGGTAACCAATTTTTGTTTGAAGGTTGCTAAGACTTCCTATTTGTGACTAGGAACTCTATTTATTGCATCTACCTTTGAGCTACCTGGCATATAAGAAGTGAGTGTTTGGGATGTTTGACCATATATTACTTCATATGGTGCCATCCTTATTATTGTGTGAAAAGTGGTATTGTACCACCATTCGGCTAAGGGAAGCCATTGAATCCATTTGTACTGATTATCTAAAAAAAAACATCAAAGATAGATCTCAATACACTTGTTCACCACCTCCATCTGGCCATCTATCTAGGGGTGATATGACGTGATTCATTTTAGCTAGGTCCCTTGAATGTGATGTAGCTCCTCCCATAATTTACTAGTAAATATCTTATCACAATCACTAACTATGGAGTGTGGGATCCCATGGAGTCTAAAGGTTTGATCCATGAAAATTTGTGCCATTTTATTGGAAGTATAGGGATAACTTAAGGATAAAAAATGATCATATTTGGTCAATCGATCCATGATTATCATTATAACTAATTTACCTCATGATCGAGGAAGTCCTTCAATGAATTCCATGGAGATGTTTGTCCATGAGGACTCTAGAATGGATAAAGGTTGAAGTAATCCTAGTGTACTTATTATTTTCCCCTTTTAATGTTGACAAGTATCACAACTTTCCATAAATTGTTTGATATCCAAATTCAACCCTAACCAATAGAAACTACACTTTACCCATTCATAGGTTCATACGAAACGTGTGTGTCCCCCTATCAAAGATGAGTGAATATTTGTGAGAATCTAGGATTTAAGTTGGGACATGGGTGGAACAACTTGATGCTTATAGTGCAATTCCTCCCACTTCTATGAATAATTAGGATGGTCCTTGGTTGTTGTTTGCAAGTCTTGAATGATCTTTGCAAGTGTGGCAAAATTTAAGTGTCTCTAACCAATCAAACTTAATAATAGACATTGAATATAGAATATCATATGTTTTAGGCAACCTAGAAAGATCATCAACAACCATATTTTCTTTACCTTTGTGATAGACTATCTTGTAGTCATGTCCTAAGAACTTAGTGACCCATTTTCGCTACTCAGGGGAAGAAATTCTTTGTTCGAAAAGATACTTAAGGTTATGATGATCGGTCTTGATGATGAAGTGTCACCCCAACAAGTATGGTCGCCAATAGAGGATGGAAAAAACAATGGCCATCATGATCTTATTATAAGTTGATTTGGCAATATTCTGCCTAATAGGGCCTTTCTTATTAAAGTAAGTGGATGACCTTCTTGCATAAGTATTTCACTTAATCCAACTCTCAAAAACATCACTTTCAGTGATAAATATTTTGGAAAAATTAGGTATGACCAAAACTGGTGTGTGACACATGGTATCCTTCAAAGTTAAAAAAGTTTTCTTAGCCACATTATTCTATGTGAATGCATCCTTCTTAAGCATAGTTGTAAAAGATATCATTATCTTCCTGTAGTCCTTAACAAACTTCTAATAATAACCTATAAGGCCAAGAAATCCCTAAATACTCTTCAATGTTCTAGGTTTGGGCCACTCCTTCATGGCTTTAATATTTGTGGGATCTACTTGGATACTATATCTAGCCATGGTGTACCCTAAATATTCTACTTTGGTTTTCCTAAATTGCATTTTGATTGCTTGGCATGCAGCTGGTTTTGTTGCAGGAGCTTCAAAACCTAATTAACATGTTGTAATTGCTCTTCCCATGTCTTGTAGATCAGTATGTAATAAAAAAATACCTATGCAAATTTTCATAGATAGGGTTTTAAAACCCTATTCATTAATCCTTGGAAAGTTGATGGTGTATTGGTGAGGCTAAAGGGAATAACCAAAAACTCATAATACCTTTCATGGAACCTAAAAGTTGTTTTGGGGAAGTCATCCTTGTAAACCTGAATCTAGTGATAGCCTAACCTGAGGTCCAATTTGGTAAAGTACTAAGCATCATGCAACTCATCCAACAATAAAGTCAATCACTAAAGTGGGAAATTTATATTTTATGGTGATATGATTGAGTTCATGAAAGTCCACACAGATTCTCCATGACCCATCCTTCTTCTTGGCCAATAAAATAGGAGCTAAAAAAAGGCTTGTGCTTGGATGAATGAATCTTGCATCTGATAGTTCCTTTACTAACTACTCAATCTCATTTTTTTAGTGATAGGGATACCTATATGGCAAAATATTTAGAGGTTTACTCTTGGTGAGTAAATTGATTATGTAATCTTCCAACTGACTAGGTGGTAGTTGTTTGGATTCAAGGAAGACCTGTTGATTCTTGGTTAAGACAATTGATAATTTTTAGGATAGTTGCACATCCTAGATAACAAATAACTGCATTTGGTAAAAATTTCCCACAACTACCTGATGACCTTATTAATTACTCTTTGCATCCAATGGGATGTTATAACCTTGGGATTGCCAATTTTTACACCGTTAATGGTGTGGATTTTGTTATTGATAGTGAACTGCATCCAAAGTTTTGAAAACATCTAGGATACTATTCCCATTGTTCATAATGAAAGGTAACCTAATACAATATCTACTCCACCCAATGGGACAACATATAGATCAATCTGACATTGATAGTCACCGATGGATAGATGAGAATTTTGGCACCTATCCATACAAGTCATGATTTCTCCATTAGCAAATTTCATTGACTTATTCATGGCAATAAATGAAGCAATATGCCCTTTTTGCAACATTGGAATCAATAATATTATTGATGCTACCATAGTACAATAGGATCAAAAAAATTCCTTTGGAAAATTCTTGGATTATCATGCATTGTGGTGTGGATATTCTTGTGATGGCATTCAAAGAAATGGTGCGAATGTTCTACATCCACTAAATCTAGGTGGGAAGTTAAGATGCTAAATCTTTGCATAGCTGGTTATGGGCCCCAAAAAATCACAACAATAGCTATGCAACGAACCTGTTAACTTGTTAGTTACTATCCCTCCTTACCTGTATCACTTAAAAATTCCTAAATTTGACAAGTACAAAGGTAAAGAGGACCCTCAAGAACACGTCAACAACTACCGCTTTGCATGTTATCAACTCCACAGTAGTGATCCCCTCATGCTATGTACCTTTGCCCTCTCCCTTGGGTGACAAGCTCTTGATTGGTACAACATGCTCCTGCGCCATAGCCTGTTCACTTTTGAATAATTGGTCAATTCGTTCGTCGAACATTTCTCAATCAATATAAAAAAGAAGACAAACTTCTCTGATGTCTACACCTTACATCAGGCTGATGACAAACCCGTTACAAATTTTGTTTCTCAATTGAGATCGATCATCCATGACCTAGTTCACAGCCTTCCATCCATCGAACTAGTCACGCTCTTTGCCAAGAGCTATCATGAACACATCACACCTTAGCAACTTCATCAAAGTCACACGTTTGATGAAGCTATTGCTCAATCCAAGTTCATCAAGGACATCAAATTCCAAACTGAAGAGATCAAGCTCAAGCAAAAACCATCTTACAACTTCAATTTCCACTTCAATTGAAATGCACTAAATCAACCCTACTCAAAACTGCCACAAACCAACCAAGCAATTGCATCTTCTACAACTTCTCCATCAATCTCGTGGTCTCCTTCGCCACAACAACAATTATTTCAAACTAGTGCATCCATTCCATCTAAACCGCAACAAGCTCATAGTCTTTGGCCTCAACTTCAGCAACGTAATTTGACTCGACTCATTAAGCCCTTGCCAACTCTATTTTAGATATTGTATGATGCAGGTCATATCACCTTGCTCGACATTTGAACTATTAATCCAAATCATCCCAAGACTTGGGGGCATATTGAACAGGCCTTCCATACCATCGACAACGCGACCATGATATAGGGTCTTGTTGCTCCTTCTGCAACCTTGTCCAAGACCTCATCGATCGAGGTACCATTCAAGTTTCAAACCCCCTAGCACCACAAAACCAAAACTTGGGTATCTATCAAAACCCACTACCTGAACATGGGGGGACCAATCCCTAAGGTACCCAATATAATCCATAAGACCAATCTAGATAGGTTAACAATATTCAATGTGATCCCCCCTCACGTGGTGTGGTCGACATGATCAACCTCACCACTCATACCCAATATTACCCAACACGCTAGGATCCACTCCTCGCTTCACCCCAGTACCATTCACTTCTAACCAATCCCCTGCAACATCGTAGGCTTCAACACCCCTACCATGAAACATCATCACTATTCATGGTAGCCTCATGCATCAACTACGCAATGCCCCTTCTAGGCTATCCATTTTTTATCTATTGTAGCAATCTCAATCCCATCATGAGGCGTTGAATGACATCCTTTGATCCATTGACCTTGAAACTCATGACACCAACGCATTTGTGAATTTTATAGAGAACATACCCCATTGCATGTAACCATCCATTAGTTTTTATGACCACGAGATTATTGAACTCGTGGGTGAGGGAGCTTATTCTCCCCTCCATATCTAAAAAATTATCAATGATATCACCTATAAGCATGTCCTCATTGATACAGGTTCTTCCATTAGCATCATCTCCATTGTTGTTCTTCATCACCTACATATTCCACCTACCCACTTTTTCACACCATCGTACTTTCAATGGGTCTATGCAAACCACAATAGGTTCTATCATCCTACATATATGCGTAGGCATTAGGACCATCTCCATTTTATTCCATGTTATTCAAGGTGAGATGCAATACAATATCTTACTTGGATGGCCATGGATCAGAGACATGCAATGCATTCCTTACACCTTGCATCACTATCTCAAGTATGTGTATGACGGACTCATCCATTGTGTTCCAGTTGATGGTGATCCATTCAAGTTTTGCAACATTGCTGACCTTCCACTAGGACCTTCATCATCTTCTACATAGATCTTCCCTATTCCTTCGCATCATCACATAGAGACCTCTACACCTTCTCCCACAACTGTTTCACCTCTGCATAGTTCATCAGGAACACCAACATGTCCCCTTACATATTATTCTCACATACCTTCATCCTCCTCTATGGATCGCCATCTTCCATTCATACCTTTCTTGCCACCTTCCTCGTGGCCTCCTCCCTCCCAAGCTTCTTCTTCCACAAATCCACATCCCATGTCTGTGCCTTTTTTACCACCATCTTTGTAGCCTTTCGCTTCGTCTCATCCATCTTCCTCCACAAAGCCCCATCTTCTCCCTAGTCCTCAAACACCCCGACTTCCCTTCTGTCCTTGACCTCGGTCTTTCACATCTTCTCGTAGCCCGACACCTAGGCCTGCTCCCTCTACCTCAGTTTTTGTATGAGCAATTATTTTATCTCTCTATCGTTACTATACATGATTCCTAACTCGTCTTTATCCTCTGATTCAGACTCACTACCTCGTTCACTACCTCGTATGTCACCCCAAGTCTCCATATTTATGATGAACTCTGGCTCGGGTGAATACAATGTTCATGATGCTCTTGTGCATCCTCCTACGATCCAATATACCCATGATTTTGGTCATCCTTCAACCTCGGTGCTAACCATTGGTACTGTATTTCCCCTAGGTCCATCGAAAAATCATACCAACTTCATCTACATAGGTCTGGACTCATCGCTCCCAATAGTTGTACCCTCACCATTGCAATCTAATTTTTGTGGTACCTTAGACAACATGTCCAACCCACACTTCGCCTTATGATATATTTGGTGTTTTCATTGGCATGGATTTGGACTAGGACATTATGAGCAAGTCTTGTGAATGCCTATCAACCCTCACGTTTAATTACCCATCGATAAATTTGGGCTAGGATATCACCCTACAGTCATCCATACACTCGAAAATGAGATTCAAGATCTCTTCCTAAATATTCCACCGATTCCTGTACACTCGTTGGAAGAATATATCGATGTTGACATCCTAGATGAGAGTCCTTCTAGTCATTATACCGTCAACATTTTGTGCACCTTCTTCTAGGAAATACCATTTTTTAAAACTACCACTACTTACTGCATTAATGAGCTAGTTGATAGATATACTGCCATTTCCCTCACAACGCCTTACTCAGAGCACACTTTTTTGCCTCCCCTCCATCGCCTACACATTAATTCATGCATTCACCTCATCGATGACAAACTCATCATTCTATATCTTGACCCCATTCTCCACTCGTGGTACTACACCCATCGTTAAATCTACCATATCATTCACACACTCCTGAGTCTCCATATTTAGACTCGTCATCTAACACCATATCCATCTCCTCCATTAACATGTTTGACGTTGATTTATTCTCCCCAATTCGGTATACCTCTCCAACGGATCACACTGAGGCACCAAACATGAAATTCATCGACTTCAAATATATCTCCCCTACACCTTCTTCGCGTGACTTCTTACTATCATCGCCCATCCTGCACGCGGCCAATGTCATCGCCATATACTCCACCCCACATTTTGTGGGTCAATAATACAGATGTATGCCTGGATGATGAATTTAATTTACTAGAGACTATTGATGACCTCAAACTTATTTCTATCCCTTCTTAGTTTCAAGACATTTCCCACATGCTTGTGGAAGACACCATTGACGTTGACATTGGTGATGATCCCAACAATCCCCATATCGTTAAACTTGTCGTTAGCCTCTCCTTAGAGGAACGCGCTTCGTTCACATCTTTCCTTAAAGAATATATCAGAGTTTTTTCTTGGTCCTACATGGATATGCTTGGACTCGATCCTGCATTACATATTCACAACCTCACTCTTGATGGGGATGCCAAACTCGTTAAATATAAAGTGTGATGCATGCATCCTACAATCGCTTTAATGGTAAAATCATAGCTCTAAAATCTCCTCGATGCAGGGTTCATACAACCTATTGATTACCCAGAGTGGGTGTCCAACATGGTCCCGGTACCCAAGCCCTCCGATGAGGTTCGTGTTTGCACTGATTTTAGAGATTTGAACAAAGCTTGTCCTAAGGACAACTTTCCCCTCCCAAACATCGATTCACTAGTCGATTTCATTGTAGGGCATGAAATGATATCCCTCATGGATGACTTTTTTGGTTACAATCAAATCAAGATCAATTTAACCGATCAACATAAGAAATACTTCACAACCCTCCAGGGGACCTTCTGTTACAATATCATGCCCTTTGGCCTTAAGAACATTAGGGCAACTTATCAACGTGCTATGACTTATATTTTCCATGACTACATGCACAAAATCATAGAGGACTACATCAATGACCTCATAGCCAAACCAAAGGAATGCTCGCAACACCTTGTCGATCTTTGTAAGATCTTCAATTGCCTTCTTGAACATAATGTACGTCTTAACCTAAATAAGTATGTCTTTAGCGTCACTTCGAGCAAGATCTTGGGGTTAATTATCTCTCAGTAAGGCATTGAAGTAGACCCCAGCAAATTCAAATCCATCCTCGAGATACCTCCACCCACAAATCTCAAACAATTATGTAGTCTACAGGGCAAAATTCAATCCATTCATCATTTCATTGCCCAATTATATAATAAATGTAAACCATTTAACCAACTTCTAAAAAAAGAGGTTGTCTTCAAATGGGATACCAACTGTCAGTAAGTCTTTGAATCCATCAAAGCCTGCCTCAAGTTACCACCAGTTCTATCTCCACCACATCCACAATTGTCATTCCTTTTGTACATTTTTGCTATAGATTTTACGATTGGAACGTTACTGGCTTAGAAGAATGCCCTCAATCATGAACAAGCCATCTATTATATCAGTCATACGCTTGTCAACTACGAAACACGATACACCTACATGGAGAAGTTATACCTCGCTATAGTCTTTGCTACACTAAAACTGCACCATTACATGCTTAGCCACACCACATTTATCATTGCTCGTAATAATCCATTATGCTACATGATGAACAATAGTTACCATAACTCTCGCACCACTAAATGGATTATGCTTCTTACCAAATTTGACCTCTAATTTATTTCCCAGAAGTCCATCAAGGGACAGACCATCGCAAACCAACTAGTTGAGGCTCCATTGCTAAACAACCATCCCCTCCTCATTCAGCTTCCCGATGATTCCATCTTTCATATCACTGAAGCTAAGGAATATGTCAAACTTGATGTACCAACTGATCTAACACTCTTCTTTGATGGCTCTTATTGCACTCACGTTGGGTGTTCTGGAATCGTATTTTTCACACCTAATGGAGAACCTCTTCCATTTTCCTTCAAATTAGGGTTTCCTTGCACAAATAATAATGCAAAATATGAATCCCTAATTCTCAGTTTAAAATAGGTGCTCTCTATACACATTAGATGTCTTCAAATCATTGGTGACTCCCTTCTCATCATAAATCAAGTCTAGAAGATTTGGCAATGTCGTTGCCCAGTACTTCAACAATATAAAAAAATTGCTAAACAACTACTTACCCAACTTGAGTGGTATGACATCAAGGCCGCTCCTCGCTTGTCCAACCATTTTTTCGACACAATGGCTTCCTTGGGGTCTTTAATACTATAAAACCCCCTCTCTAACACAACACATGTGTCCATCCATACCTTAACATGATCCGCTATTTCACCTACATCCCCTACTGATGATGATGGCATCCATATCATCCACATCGAACCACATGATCCTTGGTTCTCTCATATTAAGGATTATATCAAACTAGGCTTTTTACCTTGTGACCTACCACATGCTCACCGCTGAGAATTCAAACAAAAGGCAAGTTGTTACACATTGCGAGGGGACATCCTTTACCACTGCAATCATGATGGTATCCTTTTATGTTGCCTAGAACCACACGAAGCTCAACGAGTTGTCCAAGATAATCATGATGGAACTTGCGGTGGCCACTTTAGTGGCATGGCCATCACTAAGCACATTTTATGCATGGGCTACTATTGTCCCAAAATGGAACATGATTATTGTGAATATGTCAAACAGTGCATCAAATTTCAACAACATGATAACCTCACACACTTACCTTCACAAGCACTCCAATCGATCCAATTCATGTGGCCCTTATCACAATGGGGCCTAGACCTTATTGGTCAAATATCGCCTACTTCCTCAAGCAATCATAAGTTTATCATTATTGCTACCAAATATTTTACAAAGTGGGTCGAAGATGTCCCACTTGTTCAAACAATGAGAGTTAAAATTATGACATTCATCATTGATCATATCATTTGCCACTTTGGAATTCCCTCACAAATAATCTTTGAAAATGACACCCCTTTTAAAAACAAAACTATTCGTGCACTATGCACCAAATTTAACATTCACCATAGCTTCTCTACCCCATACTACCGATAAGGTAATGGCCAGGTTGGAACTACTAACAAAACTATCTACGCTATCCTTCGAAAAATGATCGTAGATTCTCATCGTGATTGGCATACTCAAATTCCATTAGCCTTGTGGGCCTACTGCACAAGCATCCCCTACTGCACAAGCATCCATACTCTTTTTGGGACAACACCCTTTTCTTTGGTTTATGGTATTGCAGAACTTGAGATACCTTCTCTTTGCATCTCTATGAAGGACTTCATTGATGATGACATTGTTTGTCAAGCCAGGTTAGACTAATTAACGCTCTTAGATGAGCGTCGCATCCATGCCATAGAGCACACACATGTTAATAAAGATCGTCTTCACCATGCCTATAATAGTAAGGTACACCAACATGAATTTTAGATTGACAATTTGGTTCTCAAAGAGAACCAACAAATCACTAGTCAACCCCACCAATAGCGAGATAAATTCACCCCAAATTGGTTGGGTCCTTACATTGTCACACAAATTCGGTTTTGGCACCTATTGACTGACCAACCTTGAAGGACTTGCAGAGCTTGAACCTATTAATATTATTCACCTATGCACATTCAACGCCTAGCTATCCTAGGTACACATCACTAGTGGTTGCACATATTATCATCACTATGATTGTATATATCACCTCACTCATATTTTCACAACCCACACACACCTTGCACTTTCTATTACACAATAGAAGCATCTTTGCTTTATATGTTATTTTTATGCTATTGGTATCTTTTTGTCTTGCAGGTTTCCCATCGCCAGTTGTGGCACCTTTGCGAAGACACATTGCTTCAGATCTATGCCTTCAGCATACCATTGTTCCATCGTGCAGGACATTTCGATGCTCCCTCTAGTACTGATCATCCCTACCAATCTTGTGATGCAACTTGGCCTTGTCCATGTTTATCAGTCATCCCTTTCATCACATTCAACTCATGAGACATCGCCTCGACCTCACTCACCAGACCATAGGGATTTCTCCTATTCTCCTCACTCTGGTGATGGTCAAATTTCCCTCTCCACATTTCTGGATAAGGAGAAACATTCCTACCCACCATACCCTCACGCAGGGGGCTCATCCCCTCCTCCATTAGTTGATGAATGAGATCCCTATCTACTAGCTTCTTCAACTCGATGACCTTCACTTCGTTATTTTTCTCCTAATAGAGGAAATTCACCTACTCGCTTACAATCCTCAAGATTATCTCCACCCTTATCGAGTTGGATGTCACCTTATGACCAATCCCTTCACCAACATATTTCTCAAGCCGGTCCTTTGCGTGCTCATCCATCTCGACCACGTCACTCCTTACAGTTGTCCTACGCACCACCCATTCTCTAGACACCCCCATCTGCATTATGTGGTATTTCACTTCAACTTGCTCTACCACCAACTCATCAATTCTAATTTCCTCCTCCTTCCCCTCGTTCATTCTCGTATCTACATCCTATTCCAACCCCATTATTACACTGGAATCCTACTCCCCACCTACCTCGATTCCATCGCCCCCACATCTTGATATCCACCTCGACAACCTTGAGTTACACTTGAGTCATTATCAATGTTGTTTTTCTCCACGTCATTCTGCTATGACCCGTATTCCCTCACCTTCTTCTATTCATATCCCTCACTCTCACACACATCCTCCACTGGATTCCAAGACCACGATTCAACCACTTAGACCTACCCCACATCCTTTGCACTCATCGCCACCCGAGCCATACATTTATCCCACACCTATACTTTTAGAGTTGGTCTCCCACACTTTTTACTAGATGATGCATGCAGGACTCCTTGAGTTACCAAAAATCCATCCCATCGACCCCCTTTTCCCTAAGCCAAGAAATTTCAAGGAAAACCAATTATGCATTTACTATCGACAACCAAGGCATGACATCGACCACTGCTACACTTTTTAAAGCCTCATCAATCACATGGTAGATGGTACACTTCCTCCACGATCCACATACACCACCTCTGTTGGAGTTCCAAGCACTACACCTCCTCCCATTCCTTGCCCCACACCTTCACGCGAGTCTTTCACATCCACACCCCACTATTTCCAAGAGCTATCCAACTACACCAATTATCAGAATTCTATTCGTATCATCATGCCACATAGTCACTCACGACCTGATCTTTGCCACTTCACACATTCTTAGATTACCTTCTTATTCCTTTATTTATCTTCTTTCTCCCCTTCTTCTTGTTATCCTGCATTGTTGTATGGTCACGCTTCGAGCGACTACATACCTATGCTAGATTTTCTTTCTCCTTCTCTTCACCTCCTTTATGTTTTGCATCGTTGTATGGTCATTATTTGAGCGGCTATAGACCTATGTTAATTCTATCTTCTCTTCTTCTCCTCCTCCTCCTCCTCCTCCCTTATTTGTCTTCTTTAGACCCTTCCGTTGTCTTCCTCATTTCCATTGTCTCCACCATCCCTTTTATCTTCCCACTTTCCTCAATGTTATTAATCACATACATTTCTCCCACTTACATTCCTCTCTCAAGCTTGTTGCACAACCCCGCATACTGGGCAACCATAACTACTGCCCCTTTCTTCTCATCATCTCTTCCCATATTCATTTACTTCGACATGGCTTCCAATATTATCTTGTTGAGTTTCATAAAATTCCTCTTGTAGATATTTTCCTTGCATATTATATCTCCCATACTGTATCCATTATATATATGCATCACTCCTATTTTACGTCTATATTCATGTTTGTATATTCTCCCTATAGAAATACGATCATGACAGGATTATAATACACACTTGTTAGCATCACCACTTGGATGTCCACTCCCCTTTTCAGGATTACGGAGTATATGGATTTTTGCATGATTTTGACCACTCACTAGTTAAGTCAATCAAACATCACCTCTAGTTGACAAGTTCTTATGCTTATTACAACTTTATTTGGTTGGTTCAACTTCTTTTAGGGACCATTCACACATATCATATTTTTAAGCAAATTTTGAGTCTAGGGAAGACAACACCTTGCGTTGATATCACCATCTAGCGAATGGTTTTCCCTACTCATCCTATCATTTGTGTGATAAAAATACAACTTGAGGATAAACAAAGGGACAAGCATAAGAAAAAATTAAAAAATGGGCAGAAAACAAAAGACAATGCCCACATTCCAAAAAAAAAAAAAAAAATAGCAAAAAAAAATTACCACAAAAAGAGATTCAAAAGAAAGAAGGGCAAAAAAAACAAGAAAATCCTTCAAGAACACTATTGTTATGCTTGATCTCCTTTGATCCTTCGATTTAAAATAATATCACAAGACAATTTCCATCGCTAGCAATAGGCTCTACGCACCTATCTGCCAGTGGAATAGTCTTACAAGTGATGACACATCTATCAAATTAGTGACCTTCCTTTGTACAGATCACTGTGCGCTTGTGGATGAGCTAGCTATTTTGGCTACATTTGAAACGGGTTAGTCCTACCTCCCAAAATGGATAAATGAACATCACTCATCACACACATTGGTCCCTGATAGACTCTAATCCAGTTAGGTTAGTTATACGTTGTCGTTGAACCTTGCTCAACTTCTCATAAGGTTTGATAACCACAACTATGATAGTCAAGATTATTGCATACTCCCTATGCCTTCCTACATCCTTTAGATAACGAAACGAATCACATTGCCATCGATTATGTTATGATACAAGTGCTTCGTATACACATTGCATCATACACATACATGCATCATTGCATATATTCTACAATCACTCATTTATATTACATCATTCCACATTATATCTACACTACAGTGCTATCATTCTCCTACATTTTACCACATGCATATATATTCATCCATCATACATTCACCTATCAATATTCTACATTACACATACACGTAATGAGAAATCACACATTTATTCACATCAAATCATGACACATGTATATAAGGCTGCAAAAAAACATGTATATATATATATATCAATCAAAAATTCCCTCAGGCTACACAAATAGAGCACATCTATGGCACATCTCAGTCCTGTTGATCACTAGAAGTCTCACCACTCCCCTTATGAGCCACCATCACCTGCTCCACCCTGCGTGCCTCCACTGCCCCACTCAACTTTGGGTCTACCTCTGCTAACTCTACCGCTACTAGCACTACCACCCTACCCAACTCTAGAGTAGATCCCACCCCTTGAACCACTATTGACACTGCCATCCCCGAATCCCTCAGCACGATAGGAGTGTTTTGCCTACTCTACTATGAGCATGTGTGTGATTGTAACCTCGATCTCAAATTTGCATACTCTAGGATCCCAAGCCCTGGTAAAGTTAACCGCACCTCGCAATGTGCCTTCCTCGAGGTATCCTCTGTATACAACTTCGACACATCCTCATTTGCTCATCGTAAATGATCCACCTCTACCCTCAAAGTAGCCATATCCACCGTGGCTTGCTTGATCATCGCCCATAATTATCCTTCTTGCATGCCTATTGTTGCCTCTCTATCTTAGCATACAAATTTACCATCTCTGCCTCATTCACTACGCGAACCGTACCCATATTAGCTTGCACCTGCTACACTACGACAATCTCTGCCCTTAATCTCTCCTCAACAGCCATCATCTCCACAACCTAGTATCACAAATCCTCCATAATCTTAGCATACCTTACCTGCTCTACCTTAAGCTATCCATATAACTCCTCACACCACATCTCTGATTCCTTACTCTCCGTGTGGCTCACGTGCTCACCTGTCGCTAACCTCTCCTCTAGATCTCGTTGCTCCTCCCTCCATTTCCCTAGATCTAGAGTCCAATCTACCTCACTCTCATGTAATATTCCCTCTAGATCTCGTACTCTCTCCCTTAATGTCACCAAATCTTCTTGGGCATCCATCCTCTCATGTACATTAAATGGTATGTCCAACATATCTCCAATGTCATCCTCCTCCATCATCACCATATCTCCCTCAGGAGATCCTGCTAATACATCATCTGCCATACCATCACCCTCCTCCTCCATAGGCACTGCAATAGCTAAGGATTGGCCTACACCGTTGGCTTGTTGATCTAGTGATCTCACTACAGGAATCCTAGACCCGTCATCTTGACATTACCTCTACCATCGAAGAGGCTCCTCTATCTCATCCTTCGATCCTGCATCCGACGCAGGTCCACCTCCCCCTAGTACCTATCCCCCGTTGTAGGTAATCTTACCATTGGCTACACCTAGCCATCAATCACTCCCACTCCTAGTTTCCACCTTTGTGTGGACCACCATGCGTCATACTCAAGAGTCATCCCTTTGTCATCCACGTTCGAAATCACCATCGGTGGATCCCTCTCAACATCCAAGGGAGGCACTACATTTCGCATCCTCAGATCACCCTACCTCCTCCATATCACAGCAAGTGCACTCGATCTCCCCTATTGTAACCTGAACTATTGTATAATCCTATTGAAGGGGAAGAACTCTTCCTACCACACATATTGCCCTACCACCCATCGCCCTTGGTGGATCACTCTTAACTACTCATCGTCCTTCTCCCACACTACCTTGCCCTTCCAGGGCCTCCATTGAATATGCGTAGGCTCCAAATCGCCTAACTTTCTCCTCCAAAACAAGTAATCAACCTCATGTCCCCTCTTCATCCCCTTCTCCATATTCATACACCACTTCAAGGTGTAAAGTACAAATTCACCCATCAACTCATGATCACTATATGGCAACAGTTCTAACCACTCTACCGCAATATGCTTCCATGCCCAAAACTGTAGCAATGGGCTCCAACTCAAACCCGTCCATCCCACTCGCACTACATCGTGCAACTCCATGTATACATATTCTAATAACATAGGTGCCCACACAAACACTACCTCATGCTCTACCATCTCGCATACTACGTCCATCATATTCCAAAAGAACTTCACTTTAACAGAGCATATGTAGATATCATAAGAATCATCGTGCAATGACGATTAGACAACACCTTATACCAATAGTACTCATAGTCCACCCCCTTCTCAAATCGTACCTCCCCCCACTTCATACAAAATATGCACTGCAATACCTCCTTCTACCTCCCATCTACCGCTACCCTCATTGGATCACCCTCTATTGGTAGTTTATAAATTCTGTATATATCCTCCAATGTAATGGTCATCTCGCCTGTGGGAAAGTGAAAGGTGTTCCTGTCTGGATCCCACCTCTCACACAATGTGTTGGACATTTTGAGTGATAAGTTGTCATTGATGTCAAGAGTGAGTGGTCATTGATGTCAAACTTTCAGCACCAGTAAGTGGCAGTTTTAGTCGGCAACATTAGTTTTTGGTTCTCCAATAAATGCAAGAGGATAATTTAGTTTCAGTTTCAAGACCCGGTTCCAGGAAGTCAGATTTGGTCCAAAGTGCAAAAAGAAGCCCAAGTGAATAATATTATAATATTCTTTTATAATATTATACAAAGGAAGTTTTAAATTAATTATAAATTAATTTATTAGTTAATTTACTTAACTTATAAAGTTATTTAAATTAATTATTAATTATAAATTAATTTAAGCTAAGGTTAAATAACCCTAAGGTGGGTTATTAAAATTAAAATTTGAAATTCGATTTCGAATGACAAAGCGCCAACGTGAGGAGAAGTTTAAAAATGTGTATATAAGGGGGAACTCCCACTTTACCAAACCTTACCATGCCTTCGAAATAAATTGTGAGCCTTATAATTTACGCTGCATCCAAGGAAGAAAAAGCATGCGAAATTTGTGGAAAGTCAAACGACGACGGAGGCATAAGAGGAAGGGACTCTTCCTTCCTTCACGTGGGCATTAGTATCCCACATGATGGGCTCCCAAGTGCTAAGGCGCTTAGGCTAGAGGAGACGACGGATCGAATCTCACCGAATCCCCTTTTTGGGGAAGAAAGAGGTATGATTTAATATTGGTATTCAAAAATTTTAGGAATATAGTTTGGGCATTTAAAAATTAATTTTTGCATATTTTTTATTGGTTCTAAGGTTGCAAAGGGAGTTATAAGGGTTTTGCAAAATTAATTTTTTAATGTTATTTGCTCAAATATTTTGAAAGGATTTTAAGGTGTTTGATTGATATTTTATGGTGTTGGATATTATTTTAAGTTTGTGTTTATAAGGTGTATCAAATAAATTATCTTTATGTATGTTATGACGAGTGTTATTTTTAAAAGGGAGAAATAAGGCATAAATTGAGTTGTGATTATTTTGTGTCTAAGGGAATATTTTTGAGAAAGTATTGAAGTGATATTGTTGTGTTTAACCATTGGGATTGGAAAGAAGGAAATTGTGATTAAGACAAGTTTTTACAAATGCACTTTTACATCCAACAAAAGGTATGGGCATATTATTCCTAGTGAGTGATTGTTGAAAGTTGTGTATGAAAAGTTGGAGTGAAAAGGATTGTTTAGTTAGCATTGTTGAGAGTGTTTTTTATTTAATGCTTCAAGGTTTTCTGGAATAAAAAGAGTAGTTGATAAAACCTTGTTTTATAAGCATTGTTGTTGAAGTGATTAAGTTGAGTGAAGAACTTGAACTAGGGTTTGGAAAGAACATGAGTATCATTGTTATGTGAGAATTTATTGATAAGCATTTTTGGGAACATTGAGTGATTGTTCATGTGATTGGACTAGGGTTTGTGAGAAAGGGTTATTTCATTGAGGGATTGGTTTAGTAGAGTTGTTTGAGCCTAGTCAAGTGAATGTGTTAAAGTGATTGTTCAAGTTCTACGAAACAAACTATTCTATATTCTGAATTGAGTTGATAAAGTGATTGAGAGTCTTGTGAGTGTGAAGCATATTGAGTCTCTAACAATTCTCTATATGTTTCTAAGAGAGTGATTGAAAGTGATTGAGTATTGAGGTGAATGTGAAGCATATTGAGTCTCTAAAAATTCTCTATATATTTCTAAGAGAGTGATTGAAAGTGATTGAGTATTAAGGTGAATGTGAAGCATATTGAGTCTCTAACAATTCTCTATATGTTTCTAAGAGAGTAATTGAAAGTGATTGAGTATTGAGGTGAATGTGAAGCATATTGAGTCTCTAACAATTATTTGTATGTTTCTAAGAGAGTGATTGAAAGTGATTGAGCATTGTGATGAATGTAGAGCATATTGAGTCTCTAACAATTCTCTTTATGTTTCTATGAGATTGGACAAGTTCTAGTGAGGACTTGTTGAGCAGATTTGAGGTAAGTCTTTGAGAAGACTTGTGGACAGATTTGTGTGAGCTTTTGTGAAAGCTTACAATATAGATTGAGAGCAGATTTGGATAAGTTATAGTGAGGACTTATTGAGCAGATTGAACAAGTTCTAGAGAGGACTTGTGGATAGATTGGTGTGAGCTTTTGTGGAAGCTTACAAGGCAGATTTGAGACAAGTCTTTGAGAAGACTTGAGTGCAAATTTGATTGATTGATTTGTTCAAACCTTGAGTTAAGGTTTGGGACAGATCCAACAAAGTTGATTTGAGATTGAGTCAAGCTTTGTGTTAAGGCTTGAGGATAGAGATTGAGGATAAATTTATGCTAGACCGAAGGACTGTGTTTAGTGCAGATCAGAGGACAGATATTGAGGACATATTTGTGCTAGATCGAAGGACTGTGTTTAGTGCAGATCAGAGAACAAAGATTGAGGATAAATTTATGCTAGATCGAAGGACTGTGTTTAGTGTAGATTTAAGATAGATATTTGAAGGTGACAGAGTATAGAGAACGATAGTCTCCAGTGGATAGAGATCCATTAGCCAAGGCAATGAGGAGAGGAGTCTTCAGTGGATAGAGATCCATTAGCCAAAGTAGTGGGGGTAGCAATTCTTCTAGAATATCACTAGTCAGAGCTAAGGAGAAAGGAGTTCTCCTGTGGATAGAGATCCATGAACTTGATTAGGGGATTGGTGTCTCCTTTGGATAGATATCCATAAACATTGTAATAGGGAAATGATTCCCAAGAGATTTATTGAGAATATTTTAGTGAAATATTTTCTCCGTGGAGTAGCCCACATTGGGTGAACCACGTAAATTTGGTGTCTCTATTGTGTGTGGTGATTTGTGCATTGATTTGATTACTGTTGTTGATATTGCTATCTATACATTGCATAATATTGATTGGGAAAGAAAAGTAAAAAGTGATCTTATACTGTTCACTTCCCCTCTTAGTATAAGCTTGTGTTCTTCACAATATCAAAATATATGCCCTATTGACGTGAATACTCAACACATCCCATACTCCCTTCATCCACACCCCATCCATCCACTCTACATCTACCTCATCACATGCCTCACCCAGGACAACTCTCAACGATTGCACATGATACCGTGGCTCAATCCTCTTCACCCAATTTCATTCAAAAACATCACACAAATTTTTATCAGTTTCACATGCATATAAATTCATTCACCATTATCTCATAAAAACATTCATCACATACAAACCTCAAACAACACTCCTCATGCATCACACATTGCACAAAAAAAAAACCTAGTTCGCATGCCTCCATGTGAACTCTACAAAAATGGCATTTTTGGGCACCCATTAGGCCCTTTCATGGCAAAAATCACATTCACATGCAAAACCATCACTTTTATGGCAAACACAACAACATGCGACCCACAAAAACACATTCCACGACACGCTGTTCCAACACCCACAAACACACGACACAACATCAAACTAATCACATTTTTTGATACCCATTTTGATCTTTCATAGTGAAAGTCCAAATAGATTTCCAAAATAGTACATATTTCATAACACATCACAAAATCACATTCCTACACATACACCTCGTGGCACACAATTCCAAAACTTGCCACCACATCACAAAAAATCAAACTAATCACATTTTTAGATACCCATTTGGACCTTTCACAATGAAATTTTAAACAGATTTCCAAAAGAGTACACCATTAATGTGATACAACAAGGTCAACTCTCACACAAGCGCCACATTTCACACAATCAAACAGGTCAATTTACTGGCCAAACCGAAAAATAGTCAACACTTCTGGATACCCATTTGCCCATTTTTACACTTTGTGCACACATTCCCAACCAACGTTATATGCAAACACATTTTCACATTCAAACATACATTTCCACATTTTCAAACATTCACGTAATTCAAAAATAAAATTAGTTTTAGTCTTGGGTACTTATCGATGGGATCTTGTGTCGAATACTAGTGCTCATATGCCCTCTCGCCATCTCCATACTCACTTAGGATTTCATAAGCGCTTCGCTTCACCAACTCTCACTCACTCTTCTCCTCACAACTCTTCACAACACAAATGACCCTCACACGCGTGAAAATGGGTCTTATATGCCCAAAAACCCTAGTTCACATACCGCCATGTGAACTCCAATCTAGTTTGCATACCGCCTTGCGAACTCCAATCTAGTTTGCATGCCACCATGCAAATCGGGTTTGCATGGTGCTATGAATCCATAACTTCCTTTCCTTAATATTTTCTCCATGCTGTGAGAACTTACTACCTTTGATGGAGGAGTTGTAATTCCTTGGAGGCGAATAGTCCTTCCATTTTCTTTCCATTCCATAAATAGTTTTCTAAAATTAAAACTGAATGTGTCTAATTTTTCTAACCATTCAACTCCTAAAATAACCTCTAAATTTCCTAAACTCATAACAAAAAGAGTTCCTTGCCAAGTATAACTTCCTATTTGTATCGATACTGAAGATGTTCTACCAATACATTGAGCATTTTCTCCATTTGCAATAAAAACTTGAAACTTATCTTGATTAGAGGAGTGAATGTATAAGTTCAATGCCTTTGCAGTTTTTGTGTTGATAAAGTTATGAGTACTACCTGAATCTATTAACACATTTATCCTCTTCTGTCAAATGAGTCCTAGTACCTTGATTGTATGGTGAGTTGTTAATCCCATAAGAGCATATACTAAGATAGCCATAGTGTCTTCGTCACATGTTGCTTCATTTTATTTTTTTTGTTCTTCGAGTACAGGAGAGTCATGTGAAATGATATCCTCCTCTTCTTCTTCGTCTTCCCTGTTATCATATTCTATTTGGAAGTTTTGTGTCTAGCATCATAACAATTATGACCTCAAAATACAATATTTTCATAATCTATTTGTTGATGTCATTCTCTTGATTCATATTTAATCTTAATGGATTGTGGAAAAGGTTTTGAAATATCCATAGCAACACATATCCGAGTGTATATAACATGCTTTTGCTTCTTAGTAGTTGGTCCCTACTTGATGAATTTCCCTAGGGTATTTTCAATATTCTTCAAAAGATCCTTATTGATAAGCTCATGAAAGTCCAAAAGACCTAACCCACATCGGAAGCTTTTTAATAGTTTTTGTCTCAACAAAAAAATCTCACTCCATTGTCTTAAATAAAGGGAATCTCTTCATCTAAACCATGGTCCATCACCATTACTTTATCTTTGATTTCTAAAATATAAATGATGATGAGGAAAAACCTTTAGGAAAAGTGAGAAAGTAATTAAAATTCAATTCCCACTTGATCAAATTTTGAATCTCCAAAAACCTTGGCTATTATACAAAAACCTTACACATTAATCTTTTAGTTTTAAGGACCGTTATGCCATACTTGATCATCTCATTGTTGATAATCACTTTTGGTGTAATATCCACTCCCTGGATTGAACTTACCGTATATCTGCTCTTCCTCTTATCTCCAACTTGGACATCCATACTTTTAACAAGGGCATCTTAACTCCAACTTGGGCATCCATACTTTTAACAAGGGCATCCTAACTCCCATTAAAGGCTTTCAAATATGTCTTTCCTTCTATGTTACATATTGAGGCTCACATTGGCTCTCTTGTTAAATTATTTGTATTGAATTCACTTCTTAACTTATTTATTTTCCTAGAGTTATTTTTTAAATATTTTTTTCTTTTTTTTACAATATTTTATGCATATCATCCTTGAAAAAATAAATGTTCATTTTATGACGTTAAAGTAATTTTTAACATCTACAAGGCCATAGGCCCATATGAGACTATCTTCACAAAGGATGTTGTTTACCTAATATGTGTTTATCCAACCAAACTTTGGCTACTAAAGTATGATGTACAACTCTGGTTACTAAAGTGCTTGTCTTAGGCATTCATACGAAGGACAATGCAAGATCACATGTTTCTCATCCCAACATCTCCTTGCTTGTAGAGTAAATAAGCACGTTCCTCTTTATTAATATTTTTATCTTCTTCTGTAATTGGATAATAATATACCTTTTTTAAATCTAAATCTTATCTTAAAAGTGATTTTATTCTCTGTAGGTGACCATTGGATTGATTTCACACTTGTAAAGTCTTATTTGTCACTAGGATCTTATCAAATAGTCTATCATTTTTGTTTGTGTAAAGTATTAAGTGTCTATTATTTTTGCTTGTATAAAGTCTCATATTTTTTTTTATATCTTTTAGTAAATTACTTTAGCAATTCCCTATTTTAAAGTTTATTTTAGATCATTTTGAGTTGCAAAAATTATTACTTGAAGTGCTAATTTGCTATTATTCATTATCACTTCAATATTTTATTACTTATCATCACTTGGTGTAGTAATCTACTATTATTCATCTGCTTTATTTTGATTTATATATAAGTAACACAACTTTTCTCAATCTATCCGTACCAGGTACCTCAATCCTTAAGTTCCCTCAATCCTCTAAAAGAGGTCTAGGGTTCAAGTCTAGCGACTTGCGTCATATACACAAACCCTCGGGCTAGCCTGAGGAGTTCACTCGGATGGAATAGGTCCCGTGGAATGAAAAGTCTTGGCCTCCAAGGGTTACGAGGAACAATTTTCCTTAACAAAAGTTTAGTTCCAAATGGGATAGCGCAACGGTTTAGGCTTTGGCTCTTCTTGGGAAGGTCCAAGGTTCAAACCGTGGTGTGGTTGAGTGTGTGATGAGGTGGTGTGTGGTGGGTGTCTTAAATTCCCTATTGAGAAGCATAGCTCTTGGCTTTACAAAGGGTGATGGCTGGGAGGAGACTGCTCAAACCTGTGCGTTGGTTGTATGGATTTCTCCCACTAACCTAATCCAACCAAAAAAATAAAAAAAAAATAATGTTCATGTTTTGTTTTTACTAATATCATGATGGAAGGAGATTGAACCTTAACCCTGATTTTTTAAACAAGTAATATTTTAACCTAGTTTGTAAGTTACCTTTATATTTGATAACATTTAAAAAATAAATCTACAATTTTTATATATTTATAATATTGAGAGACAACGCAACGGTTCGGGCTTTGGCTCTTCTTTGAAAAGTCCAAGGTTCAAACCGTGACGTGGGCGAGTGTGTGAGGGGGTGGGTGTGTGATGACCATGTGTTAAATTCCTTATTGATAAGCATAGTTCTTGGCTTTACGAGGGGTCATGGTTGGGAGGAGACTACTTAGCCCTCTGCGTTGGTCATAAGGATTTCTCACACTAACCAAATAATAATAAAAAATATTGTTGCATTAAAACTGATTCAACTTATATTACATCACGACCACATAAGAGTATTACAATAACTTCACTATTGTGCATAAGAGTATTACAATAACTTGACTACTTACATGGTTGGGAGGAGATTGCTTAGCCCTGTCGATTGGTCATAAGGGTTTCTCACACTAACCAAATAATAAAAAAAACTATTGTTGCATTGAAACCGATTCAACTTATATTACATCATGACCACATAAGAGTATTACAATAACTTGACTATTGTGCATAAGAGTATCACAATAACTTGACTATTGTGCATAAGAGTATTACAATAACTTGACTACTTACATATATTGAAACATGAATCTCAACCACAAAAGTTGAAAAAATCAATCAATTAAATTAATATTATTTAATATAAAATTAACTTCCATAGGTAAAAAAATTAATCAATTAAATTAATATTATTTAATATAAAATTAACTTTTATAACTAATAATTTTATATTAATTCACATAATATTTGCTTACAATTATATTTTAACAATATTATTATTATTTTTTAAAATTAAAATTTATTTAAACTAAAAAATAAAACCATCCTGAGGAGACCTTGTTACATGCCAAATTAGACCTGCATTCATAAGAAAGGTGACCGTTCTCTGTATCCATTTTATTCTAATGCTTTCATACCGACTTACTTTTTACTTGTTCAAAACTTTCTATTGTCCTTTCCATAGCAGCAGTACCGTACACCCATGGTAATTGTTGAAGTCTCGCGATATAATTTGAAAATTTCTTAAGATTACAAAGCCGAGTATTAAACTTGGTTTTTAGCTGTGTTTATTCCCAACGTAGTTGGCTTTACACGCGCTGCTTTCCAACCAAAGATAGTCTGAACCAGGAAACAACAAGGCATATCTGCATTATTTCCCATAAAAATTATTATGATTAATTAAGGAAAAAACATTCTTGCATGGGAGAGGACACTTGCTCATTTCCCATTCAAATCATGTGAATCAATCGAAGAAGGGAAGCATTAGGTATCCATGAAGTGGAGAGACCTCCCTTGTCATTGGATTGAGCAAACACCAAGAGACATTCCTTCATTTCCCATGTAGTAGAGCAATCCGCGAAACTTTTACACCCATAAATTAAACAGGGTGTTGGAAAAAGCAAGCTCAAATTTGACTTCAACCTTAGATCTGAACCGTGAAAAATCCATTTAATTTCGGCCCACATCATGACATAAGTGATATGTCATCATAACATCAATTGGCGCCGGTTGAAAAAGGTGAAAAAGTTTTCAGGGGCGTGTGACTATGATGAAATTTTGGCTTGCTCTAAATCCCAAAAATAAAACAAAATAAATAAAATAAAATAAATCAAGGGAAGAGTGGGTCGAGGTGGAGTGTATGTAATGCATGACGGGTGCATGCTCCTTTTGAACTGGGAGTTTTAATTTGTTTTACTTGATGCTTTTTTAATGTATGGTAGGGTGAATTGGGGTCAGGAACTCGATTCTTCGCCCCACTTTCTATTTGTAGTCTGTCCTTCCAGATTCCACAGCACAAGCTACTGTTGTCCTTCCAGAATCCACAGCACAAGCTATTGGGATACATCAATGCTTACATCAGTTCGATGATACTGTTGATATTTGATTTGTTCATCATCACTGTAAATTCGGTTATATTACATTTCACACATTTCATTCAGTCTTGTCCCATCTCATCGCCGCATTGCCAGCGGCAACTCTTCAAACGAAAGGTTATCTCTCGTTTCCTTGTTTGAAGAAAGAATAATGTCATTTTAGACCAGAACATCTTAAGTGTCTTCAGTTTCTTTTCATAGCTTCGCTAGTACAAGAATGAATGTTCATGGTAAACACAATTATTTTCTTTAGTCATCTTGCATTTCTTAGCATTGTAGTTTTTCCCGGTTCTGCGTCGTCGAATTTAAAACAGTGAAGTTTTTTTTATGTGGACTAATTCGCAGGCTGTTGGAAACTGCTCTGTTGTTTTGCTGTTGTAAGGCTTATGGCAATTTTTTTTCTAGTTCATTCATTCTTGTGTTATTTTATGGGAAAATTAGTCTCGTTAGATGTATTTTGTTTGCAACGTATTAACCTTCTTGAAAAGTGACATAATCAGGAGCAATGTCGATTATGGAACTGTTGTGGTTATGTGGAACTGAATGTTTGGAGTGCTGAGATTGTGTGGATTTTGTAAGCTATGAATGAGCCAGGGTTTGAGTAGAAAATTACATAAAAATCTATAGAGGAGACATACTGGAGTTGATGAAATATCTGGTTTATCCTAGGTCGGGGAAAATGTGTCTGTCAAGGAAATAGTAGTAGTCATTGTTGATGGAGAATTTTCTTTCACATAGCTCAAAGTTCAACATGTACTAGTGGTGACCAACTATGCAGTTTATCACAAGGCAGGACATATTTGGCTTGACATGAGAGCTGAAATATTTTGTTGGAATATAACGCTTAATCCTCAAAGAGTAAGTATTGAATAATGTTGATGACGATGTTTGTCTAGGTAACAAACTTTGAAATTATTTTCGTAAAACAAATTATATAGCCCATGGCCTCCATTAGGTATTTTTTAATCGGCAACAAGTTTTTTTTAAAGGTTTGTCGTCACATAGTCGAATTTATATTCTTTAAAGTTTTAAACTTAATATTTTGTTTGAATCATTTGTAACATGTAACTCTGAAACTTAAATTGTCATAGTAGGATGCAAATTGTGTAGGATGCTTAATGTCGGTTGTCAAGGAACCCACTTTGTGCTGGTGGTTCAGCCCTAAGAACACAATCGAAATGTACTCTGGTCAATCTGTTTGATAGCAGGTTGAGTGGGTTATTGGTACTCATAAAATTTGAAAATAATAAGTTTTGTATATATGCTCTGTAATTTAATATTTTGAATATAAATCCACAAATGGTGCACTTGAATTGTTTTAATTTCTCATTATTATTAACTAGATGGAGTGATCATGAAGCATTTTATTTCTTGCTTGTAATGAATGCATAAATTGGTAGTTGTGGATGTTTTTGACAGCTGATAATTGAAGTGTGCGACATGAAGTTGAAGGAATCAATGGATGATATGGTGCCCTTGGCAAAAGTGAAGGGTGTTCAATTTGATCTACTGGGAAAAAATGAAATTGTGAGTGTTATACCCCTTTGCAATATTACTTCTTTTTGTTGGT
The DNA here is from genome assembly GCA_028583015.1 of Wollemia nobilis. NCBI lineage: Eukaryota > Viridiplantae > Streptophyta > Pinopsida > Araucariales > Araucariaceae > Wollemia > Wollemia nobilis. The sequence goes on along the minus strand of JAQPPZ010016467.1, from coordinate 6,546,118 downwards.
TATCTGCAACATTTCTTATTATAATATTACTTTTGTATGTCATTATGTAAAAATGTGATGGAACTAAGTTCACTTGTATTATAATGGCCCTTGTTTTGAAGGAGAGTGCACATTGTTTGCTTCATAGATTTGGAAAACTCAAAAATACACTTTCAAGATTTATGTGCTTAAGCATCTGAATACACCCTTGAATGACATAGTTTTTTTGTCGAAGCTTCAAGAAGCACACCCTGAAGGGTTACACTACAAAGCATAGACTTCCTTCACCTTAGTTGCCAATTCGTAAGTGTATTAATCCTACCAAAGTCGCTTATGATTGGCACTTGCTCTCCCTTTTGTTCTCACAACATTCAGATGTGGTAGACCATAGCCCATATGGATGGCTTACTACTTTGTTGACCTCACCAGCAAACTAAGTTCCTGGTGGCAGATGATATATGTTTGATGATCCATAAGAAGTATTTTCAAGAAAAACAGTGCGCCACAGTTTGAAGACATTTGTGTTTGGAATTGTGTTGCTTTGAACAAGTTGTACTTATGCCTTTTACAATTTTGTCCTTATTGATGCATGCATTTTAGCCCATGGCTAGCAACTGTGGTTACATAGTTTATCAAAATGAAGAAATGGAAAATGTGATAGAAAAACCTGTGTAGAAGACACTTAACATCCTCATGCATAACGAAACCAGTTCAATGAATCTATGTTAAAGGCATGGGGACACAAGAAGCGGTTAAGACCTTTGGGAAAGGTCTCTAGATTATATGACTAAAATCCTGTTTTCTTGTTAGAATCTCCCTTGGGCTCCTCCAATTATTAACCATATAGATTCTTCATGTCTGTTAGTTGTATTAAATCCTTTTTAGACCAGATTCCTTTCATGAAATAATCTTCTAGTTACTTATTGTACACCAATCCCTTAAGTATATATAAACCTAATGTTTGCCATAGCTCTTTAGTTCATTAATTGAGGAGTCTTATTGAAATGCACTAAAACCTTGCACGGGTGCATGCATATGGGCCTATGCAATGTGTGGGTATGCAACAGCTGGGGTGGAGACTAAAAATTGGGTTTGTGGGTGTGAGGGTGCAGTTTTGTTTTATTATTAAATATTAAAAATTTATATACACATCTGTTATATATCCATGTGCTAAGTCTAAGAGTCTCTCTCTCATACACACAAATTAGAGTGAAATTGCTTTATTATTTATAATTTTGCTTTTTATTTTTTCTTTTCCTGTTTCATATTTCATTTGTTTTGAATGTGAAAACCCCATTGTGCAAGCCAAGATAAGGCTAGGCTGTGCATCAAAAGTGTTTGTGTATTACCTAAGTGCACTTGTTGTGCCACTGGTGTAGCCAGTACACGTGGCCACCTTGTCGGGAGTGGCCCAAAAGACAATTTGGTATGTGCACCTGCCCGACACACACAAGACATATCTGCGATATTTATCTACATGTATCTGGCACTAAATGCGATGCATATCCACGATGCTTATCTTGATATAGCCATTATAAAATTCATGGAAATCATGTCTTATAAGTTACCAGCTACTCCATTCTACTCCTGTCATGTTTAAGTCTATTACAGTTCTTACACAAATTTGCCAGGAGCATGTTAGATACTCTAAAAATGTATCTTGCAACTAAACATGGCCACTGTATATTAGGTTGTATTTGAATAGACATTGCCATATTTGGGGCCTATCAGGTTTATATTTGGGTGGTAACCTAGCCTGGCCTATTAAGACATGATAAAATATTAACATTGAAAGAATTTTCTGTCTCGGGACAATTCGGTGATGTTATATTTAATGCTATTCGAATTGTTAATTTGCTTCTCGAGAGTGAGGTTATTGTCCTTGGGTATATCAGGGCACATTGTTATTTTATTGTTAAGTTGTCTGGTAAGTGACTATCCACAAGTGCGAAGACCACACTTATGTTCATTCTCTTTGTGGGTATAGCTGAATATGACAAGTATCATTTCTCCACAGTGAGAATAAACAAGGATTTCAGAGAGAGTGTCATGACATTTTTTCTATGTACATGGGGATGCATCCTGCCCCTTCCAGGGACCTGTTTTGTAGTCCCCCATGTTTTGGAGATGCGGGACAGGGTTGAAATGTCTCTGCGATGTCCCTTTTTTTTGGGGACTTAGGGGCCGCTGTCCCCAAAATGTCTCAGAGCTTCCTGGGCCATCCCTAAAACGGGGTCGTCCTGAGATGGTATCTTCAGGACGGTTAGGTGTCCCTAGGACGTTTGGGTGCCTCAAGGATGTCTTGAAGTACCCAAAATGCAAGCAGGACACACTGAGCGTTTCACAGTTGTACACAGGATTGTTGGGCATCCCGTGACATAAAAAAAAAAAAACATTAAAAAGAAGGAAGAATATCCAGCTTCCCTCAATCAGATCCAAGAAAATATATTAATACAATCCTGCCAGGGGAGTCATAGAAGATATAAATACATATAGGAAGCACAACACATTTAATAGGCCTGCAATATCACAGAACATGTCTACAATGCCCATAACAGGATTGCCAGGCCTGTAACTAGTTTCAGACATGTCCTTTGATTACAATCCCACAGATTACACGATATACTTCATCTAGGTTTAGGAGTCCTATAGTTGCTAGGAGCAACTTTTAGAGGTAGTTTAACATGCTTTCATATTGAACCCATGTAAAGTCCAACAGAAGCTTACTTTAAATACCAATAATAGAGTGCACACAGCCATTTGCATTTCCATAATCAAAGGAGATAGTTCATCAAGTCTTTCATTCAAGCAATAAGTTCATTAAGTCTTTCATTCAAGCAATACCACACAAGCAATACATATTTATATTTATTTTAAATAATTACATTGACAAAACTATTTATATTTTTGAACATCATGACAAATTTACAGCTAATCTGTTCAATGACAATATTTTTCAATTTTTATCTTTGTCGAATTCGAACCCAAACCCAAACCTGGTAACTTAGGGGCAAACTAACAAGATCAAGATCAAAACAACACAAACCAACAAATAAGCATACATATTAAACATGGATTTAATATGGACAGACCCTTTTAGGGCATAACACTCCATAGCAAAAGAGAGAAATGCTTCCTTTGGCCAAAATATTAAAAGTATAATGTGCAAAACAGGGGCAAACTGGCAAAACAAAACTCCAAACACTTTCTTTGGTCTACTGCAATTGCTAAAAGTCCCTACTCCACTTTTTTTGGAAATTTTGCCCTATTGTGGATTGTTATGAGAACCTTTCTCTCTTCTTTCTAACCCCTTATAGCATAAATACCATACGTTTATTGATTCTAAATGACTTTTCATTCTTTAAATGGGAGACAAAATGCTAAAAGACAGCCCGCCTGAGTGTATATTTGTTTTTCTTTTCTCTTTCTATTTTCTTTTCCTTTTCAAATATTTGTCTTATTTGCAGCAAATATATATATATATATATATATATTTTTCAATTGGTTATATGGGATTGAAACAGGCCCCACCCATATTACATCATCACCACATAGTGGTATTACAACAAAGCTTGGATATTATCCATGTATCGCTTGGCAAGATTTGAACCTTGGTCTCCTCCTTTAATGTTGAGGAATCTAACCAGTTGAGCTAATGCCACTTGATTGCAGCAAATATATTTTGCTGTGTAAACAAAATATTTTATTGAATTTGCAGACAATTTTTGTCTCATTTTAGACCAACTAAATGTTTTGCCCCTTACAGACAGAGTATATGATCCATCCAAATTAGAATGGATCCAAAGGAAGCATAGACATGCAAGAAACTAATGTAAGCCATTTCATGTTTGGTTTTGTGGCATATATGCTTCTTCTACTTGAAAAGTGAACAAAGAATATATAATACAATAAATTAAATACATTTATACAATGATTGCTTGTAGCCCTATACAAGATTGCATCGTACAATGTTGGCCTTGGCCATAAGTCAAATTCCAATTTCAGCACCCTCTCATGTAGCACGGCGGTTGTATTCTTCAGTTGAATGAACAAAGAATAAATGACAGAGTAGGTTGACAAAGTAATTCAGCAACATATAGGCTATGGAACACTCAGACTGTCTCTGTTTTCAATCTAGATGGCCTGCAACACAATGCTCTTCACCCTTGATGACCCTGCACAACACAACAAATCAGGCGGCCTTGTTTGTAGTCCCGACGACCTTGCACATCTCCAAACGGCTTGCCTACTCAACCTTGCATCGGATGGCCTACGTCCAAGATCCAGATGACCTAGTGACTATCTACAACAAACAGAAATAAGTGGAAATAGTTTGGATATTCTATCTACAACAATGACAATCAAATACAAACACATGCATAAAGATTACACAGTCTGCATGACAATGGCTGAATGGTATTATTATTATCAGCAAGAATACATATCTGTATGCAATACAGTGTTAGGAACCTTCATATAAAAATAAGCATAACTGAAGTAGCAATGCAGGAATTAATGGAAATGCTCACAAACTAAATGACCATGAAAATGAAAATAACAAAAGTGCTCATGAAAAATAACTTGGATGGAAATAACATCAAACTTATATTAATCAAGCTATATAGATATTGCAGGACTCTTCGAGGGGGCAACCTCCTTGGAAGCAGAGCTTCTATACAAAATGAGAAAAATATGAGATACCTTCTACTTCAAACCCATGTCCTTATATAGACTCTTATTTACCCTAATCCTAATGCTCAAGGGTTGGACCACATGAAAGAGGGGACCCAAGCTACTAACTCCTACTTACAATAAAAGTAAAGGTTACATCATAATGGGCCCATGCCACTAGGCGTCCATGGTGCAAACATACACCAACACTAGACAAGTAAATAGTTGTGTTAGGTGAGGGCCCTAACATGCCCTCCCCCTTCAAGAAGCTTTGTCCTCAAAACTTTAAGTGAGGAAACTGCTGCTGTAGTTGATGGAGTGACTCCTAGGTACCATTTTTTGGCAGTAGTCCACGCCATTTTAATAGGACATCGGTGAGAGTGCAACTGTGAATTGTGTGTGTACACCTGTCTAGAATATTCTCGGGTTCTAAGATGCTCGAGCCTTCCTCATCCAACTGGGGTAGTGTGGACTGGACTTGTATATGGTTGCCAAGGACTTTTAAATATGAGACATGGAAAACTGGATATATGGTGGAAGAAGCAACAATTCTAACTTGTAGGCCACGGGGCTAACTTGCTAGAGTGTTTTATACGGTCCATAGATTTTTAGTGCTATCTTTTGACTACCACGGAGTTTCAATGATGACTGCTTGTAGGGCTGCAGGTGTCGGAAAACAATGTCCCCGATATTAAAACTGTGCTCGAAACGGTGCTGATCTGCTTGTCGTATATGATTCTACATCATGATCCAATTATCTTTGATACTAGATGTTAGAAAAACAAATATTACGAGCAAGCAAATCAATAACACAGAAAAATAGTAACACAGAGATTTTACGTGGAAACCCTGCAGTGTGGAGGAAAACCACGGGGCAATGGCAGCTTCATTATTTTATTGATCTCAACAAATTTTTACATTCCCTTAACAAATTTACATGCAAGGGGTCATTCCCCTTTTATAGAAAAAACCAAGGAAGACTCAAAAAAATTGTTCGTTTCCTCTCCCAAAGGAAGACTCCAAAAAAATGTTTGTTTCCTCTCCCAAAGGAAACTCCAGAAAACTGTTCATTCCTCTCCTACGTATGGTTATACGGATGTAATTTTTTGAGTTGGGGCCTTCGCCCCCGAACCCTCGAGCAAGGGGGAACCTGGGGAAGGATCACTATAAGCTGCACCTCTCTGTTGAAGAACATTGGAGATCTAGATATTGACTTCACCTCCTAACGTTCTCCCACTTGAAGTCGATATATATAAATTCTTTGCCTATGTTTTCCATCCAAGTGCCAATTGCCCAATGCTGCCCTTATCACATTTTCAACAAGCCTAGAGAAGTTTTGCACTACTCAAACTTCTTTGTCTTGATCGGCTTTGTAAACACATCTGCAGGATTCACTTCAATACCAATTTTCTCCAACAAGATCCTACCTTCTTCCACCACATTTCTTATAAAATAGTACTTAACATTAATGTGTTTCGTGCGATCATGGAATGTTGGGTTCTTCACTAACTGAATAGCACTTTGGCTATCACAATGCAACATAATCTTCTTCTGCATTATTTTGATGTCGCCCAACAGTCGTTCTAGCCAAATTGCCTCTTCGTTGGCTTCAGTTGCTGCAATATATTCTTCTTTAGTGGTTGATAAAGCCACCACAAATTGCAACTTAGAAGTCCAACTCACAACTCCACCAACAAGAGTGAAAGTATATCCTGTAGTGGACTTTCTCCCATCTCTATCTCCACCATAATTTGAATCCACAAAACCTTTAACTTGAAAATTTGTTGATCCGTAGTAAATGGCAGCATCTGAAATGCCTCTTCAATATCTAAATATCCACTTCACTGCATTCCATTGCTCCTTACTAGGATTTGCCATGTATCGGCTGATAACTCCCACTGCTTGGGCAATATCCGGTCTGGTGCTTACCATGGCGTACATGAGGCTTCCTACTTTTGATGAATACGGTACATGAGACATGCTTGTCTTCTTTGCTTTTGTTCTAGGACACTGTTTGGAAGACAATTTGAAGTGTGAAAGAAGTGGGGTAATAACTGGTTTTGCATTCTGCATATTGAAGCGCTGCAGAATATTTTCTGTATATGACTGTTAACATAACCAGATATTCATCCCTAAAATTTGGTTTGCTGCTCCTAAATCCTTCATTTCAAATGTCCTAGCCAACCGAGCCTTTAGATCAATGATTTTCTTCATGCTAGGGCCTGCAACTAGCATATCATCTACATACAATAGCAAAATAATAAAACTGCCATCATCAAACCTCTTATAGTATGCACATGGTCAGCTTCACTCCTGTTGAACCTTTTATCCAACCTAGATGCACTGGATGGACATGGTCAGCCTCTACCCAGAACCTTTTATCCAACCTAGATGCACTGAGCATGCTTCTTGCACGTTCCATGATTGTGCGATTCATCCGCTCAACCACACCATTTTGTTGTGGAGTATATGGTACAATCTTCTGGTGCTTAATTCCTTCCTACGTACAAAATTTATCAAATTCTTTGGAACAATATTCACCCCCATTATCTGACCTGAGACATAAAATAGGCTTGCCCAAAATTTTCTCTATTTGTGCTTTGAACTCTTTAAACTTCTCCAAAGCTTCCGACTTCTTTTTCAAAAAATAAACCCACACTCTTCTAGAATAATCATCTATAAATGTCAAAAAATATATAGCACCATTTAAGGACTGAGTGGGGACTGGTCCAAATATATAAGAATGAGTAAGTTGCAGAAAATCAGAACTCTTACTAGAGTTTGTAGTAAACCGAACCCTCTTTTGTTTACCAAAAATATAGTGCTCACACAAGTCTAAATTACAAGACTTAATCCTAGAAAGCATACCTCGGTCATGCAGAATTTTCAAACCTTTTTCACTCATATGTCCTAGGCGTTGATGCCATAGCATTACTGCATCCTAAGTATTTCTTGAAGTTGCTGCTGCTGCATAGTTTGTCACCGTATCACTGCACAAACGATATAGGGTTCCATAAGATTTTCCTTTTGCTACTACAAGGGCTCCTCTGGAAATTTGCAATAATTGTTACCGAAAGTGATAGAATACCCTAGCTTATCCATCATCTTGATTGAGAGCAATTTTTTCCGCAAATCAAGCACATGTCGTACATCACATAACATCCTTTCTCTACCATCGTCCAGCCTAATCCTGATGTCCCCTCTTCCCACAACTTCTAAAGGGTGATCATCACCCAAGTAGACCATCCCACCACTATGTGGTTGATATTTGACAAACCAGTCTCTGTGAGGAGACATGTGGAAAGATGTACCCGAGTCCAAAACCCAGGTGTATAGAACAGATCTGCTATTGCTGATACAGAAAGCCTCACACATTGCCGTCTCTCCTGAATCTATCGTAATGGCCTCAGTTGATGGTTGAAACTGCTTTTCACCATTCTTTCCCTTTTTAGATGCCAACAGTCCTTCGAGTGCCCTGACTTCCCACAATTCCAGCACTTCCCTTTCAACTTGCATCCTCTAGACTTAGATTTGGACTATGATCTACCTTGTTGACTCCTCTCGAAAGATCGACCTCTTACAACTAGGGCTTCATTGGTTGAGGGTTCCAAAGACGTTTTCCGCCTCAACTCTTCTGCCAACAAAGCGACTACCACATCATCAAAAGTTAGAGCTCCTGATGATGAATTGTTGATGGTCATCACCAAATGATCCCAAGTGTCCGAGAGGGAACAAAGTAGGGTGATAGCTTTGTCCTCATCCTCCATCTTCACATTAATTGAGACCAGTTTACTGATTAGGGTATTAAACTCATTCTGATGATCTGCCATAGATGAACCCTCCTTCATCCTCAGGCTATAAAGCTGTTTTTTCAGAAAAAAAAACTTATTTGTTGCTGATTTCGTCTCATACAACTTTTCAAGCTTCTTCCAGAGGGCTTCTGCGGTCTTTTCTTTAGCAACATTGAACAAGAGAGAGTTTGCTAGGTAGAGACGGATTGTAGAACCCGACTTCATGTCCAGTGTTGCCCACTCCTCATCTTTCATGCTGCTAGGTTTATTTGCGACCCCTTTCAAGGCTAGGGCTTGGTCTTTTTGAACCAACAAATCCTCCACCTTCATCTTCCATAGGGCGAAGTTCCTGCCATCAAAATTTTCAATCTCGAACTTGGTTACACCTCCTGTCATTGTTGCAGCTCCCACTCACACAAAACCCTAGGCTCTGATACCAGATGTTAAAGAAACAAATATTACGAGCAAGCAAAACAATAACACAGAAAAACAATAACAAAGACATTTTACGTGGAAAATCTGCAGTGTGCAGGTAAAATCACGGGGCAATGGCAACTTCGTTATTTTATCGATCTCAACAAACTTTTACATTCACTCAACAATTTTACACGCAAGGGGTCATTCCCGTTTTATAGAAAAAACCAAGGAAGACTCCAAAAAATTGTTCGTTTTCTCTCCCAGGTACGGTGGTACGGACGTAAATTTTCGAGTCAGGGGCTTCGCCTCCAGGCAAGGGAGAACCTGGGGAAGGATCACTATAAGAACATTGGAGATCTGGATATTGACTTCACCTCCTAACAGAAACGCTGCTGATTTGCTTGTCGTATATGGTTCTACACCATGATCAAATTATCTTTGATATTTTGGAGTAGTTGTGCACGCTCCATGAGAGTGGAATCTACTACCTGAACCTTAGAACTACTTGGAATGTATGACAGGAGTGATGGTTGTGGTTGTCCATAAACTGCTTCATAAGGTGTCATCTTGGTGGAGTGATAGGAAGTATTATACCACCACTTGGCCAAAGGAAGCCATTTGACCCAATGAGTCGGTTGCTCAGATGCAAAGCAACATAGATAAGTCTCTAAGCACTTGTTGACAATTTTAGTTTGCCCATCAGTTTGTAGATGGTATTCTGAGCTCATCTTGAGTTGTGTCCCGTGCATCTTGAACAGTTCCTACGAGAAATGACTACTGAATGTGGTGTCACGATCGGATATGATGGACTGGGGCATGCCATGAGCTTGGCATGTCATCTTGGTGGAGTGACAGGAAGTATCATACCACCTCTTGGCAAAAGGAAGCCATTTGACCCAATGAGTCGGTTGCTCAAATGCAAAGCAACATAGATAAGTCTCTAAGCACTTGTTGACAATTTTAGTTTGCCCATCAGTTTGTAGATTGAATGCCAAGCTCATCTTGAGTTGTGTCCCGTGCTCCTTAAACAGTTCCTGCCAGAAATGACTAGTGAATGTGTGGTCACGATGGACTGGGGCATGCCATGAAGGCGAAAAATGGAATCATGGAATTTTTGGGCAAAGTTGATGCCTTGTAAGGATGGGCTAGAGGACAAAAATGAACATACTTAGAGAGACAATCCACCACCACGAGAATGGTTGTTTTGCCTCCAGACTTTGGGAGCTCTTCAATAAAATCCATAGAAATGTTCGTCCAAACAGTCCCTGGAATACATCCTTTTCTTTTTCTTCCTTTTTCGTAGGAGGTACTTCAATGTCAAGGAAATTAACATTCTGCGAGTTACTTGTACTTGCCTTCTTCAGGCAATTGGCCTCCTTATGATTACCCAGACATCACAATCGACACATGTGCATTACATTATTTCTTGCTCTCCCATTTGTCTGAGGGGCAAGGCAATTCTTTGCAAAATGCCCCTATTCTTGGCAATTGTGACATTGTATGACTGGTCTACCCTCTGAATCATACTGCAATTGACTCTGACCTCCTTGCCGATTGCCTTGGTATGGCCTACTTCCTTGGCGGTTGTTCCTATAACCACCACTAATTGCTCCTTACCCATTTAGAGCATTCGATTTTTCGTCTTCTTCCGCATCATCAAAGTTTGGTGTCTTGCCTCTTTCAGATTAATGGACAATCCGCAATTTCATGTCCCAACACATCTCATATATTACAATATGTGTTCCTAGGACAATTAACATTGGTGTGTTCCTTTGACTTACGGTCTGGACACCATATGTCTTTCTGATCTTTCTTAGCTTCACCCTTGACTTTTGAAAGAGGTAAGGCGAACATTAGAAAATAATATTAAGTTGCAAAGCTTAAATAGTACATAGGAAGCTAAGAATAGCCTTAGGAATAATAATAAAATATTATCCCCCTAAAGTGCTAACTAACGCGCTTAGCTAACAAAGCGCTAACCACTAACCTAACAACTAACGTAGTCAAATTGACTACGATGACTAACTTACTAACCCCAAGATATTCCACAGTGAATATCTTCTAGGTAAAAAGTAAAAGTAACATAGTAATTACTATATCTACCATGCGGTAAATAAAATCTACCTAGGAGAATATTACAAATTACCAAATGAGGTAATAATTATAGTTACTGTAGCATAGTAACTCTAACATCCCCCCTTATTACATTATTTGGGTAATGTATATAACTGCCCCAATACAGTGAAAAAGATGTTGATATGCTGGCTCTTGCTCTGGCTCGGGCTCTGTCACAGTGCTCTGGCTGCTCTAAGCAAAAAGTGGGTCATTCCTCACTTTGTTTTCACATCAACGAATGTCCTTATTGTAATCTTGTCATCCAACCAGATTGCATGGGTAACTAGCCACTGCAACCGCTAGGTGTACTAGAGTAGATCACTACATACGAGGTTCATTCTGTTACAATATGATTTTGCAAAAGTTTTGATAAGGTAGCTAAGGTGTCGGTCGCTGCCGAAAATGCACCCTTATAAGTTTTCCCCCTTGTTGCAAAACATGTTGTAATGGAATTTCTGCAAGAAGTGTGACTAAGGTGTCGGTCGCTGCCGAAAATGCACCCTTATAAGTCTTTTCTCCCTTTTTAGCAAAAATATTTTGTGAAGTAGGAAAGAAATGTTTATCCCCCCTTAAGTGCAAAAGATATGCAACTCATGAAGCTTTTTAAGGCTTTTTACAAAGATTGCCTCCTAGGCAAATTTCAAAAAATTACACCAGAAAATCCCCCCTTTTATTACAAGTACTTCAAACAAAAAGAGTTTGCTATTTTATGAAGCCTAAAAAGAGGTACAATCACCCCTTTATTGCAAGTACTTCAAACAAAAACATTTGCTATTTATGAAGCCTAAAAAGAGGGTTGGAATGGTGCTTGCCTAGGGTGACAAATTTGTTTCCCTTACAAAGTTGTATGGGCCATGAGCACCTTGTGTGCTCTTTCTGAACCAGAATCAGAATCAGACACTTCACTAGCAACATGGCCTCTTTGTTGTCTATTTTGCCTCTGTGATGTGCCTTTGCCATTTTTGTTTTGCTTGTTTTTAAACCAACACCGATTGGTGTCATGGTTGTCCTTTTTACAATTTGTGCAAAACTTCTTTTCTGATTGAGGTTGCTTGCCCTTATCTTTTGAAGATGATCCTCCCTTCTGAAAGTTTCCTTTCTTCTTTCTTCTTTCCACCCTGATTGTTCGAGTAAAGTGCATTGTTTGACACTTCATCGCTTTGGAGCTGATTTGCTTCCTCGGTTTGAAGCAAATTGACTAACTCCACAAAGGTTACTGTTCTTTGAGATACATGAAGGGATGTTATTAACATCTTGTAGGATTCTGGAAGAGCCCTCAATATTACTGAAGTCAGGATAGTATCTTCTACTTTTGCTCCTAAAGCATTCAACTTTGACTTCAGTTCTACCACTCTGCAAAGGAATAGCTCTACTGTTTCTCCTGACTTCATATGGAGTGTATGAAGTTGAGTTTGAAGGTTTAGAATAGTCGATTGATTCTTGCCTTCAAAAATGGTACTTAATGCGTCCCATGCATCTTTACCAGTTTTGGCTTCACTTATGTGAGGTTGGATTTCATCAGTAGTAGCTAGGAGAATCAACATGAGAAGTCGATTATTCTTTTTGTCCCATGCTTTCTGATCTGCTCCTGTTGATGTGGGTCTTTTATCAGTGCCATCCACTAAATCCCACATTTCCTCTACAGTAAGAATGGCCTTCATCTTGGTTTTCCATGCTGAATAGTTAGAACCTTTAAGCAATTGTGTATCATTTAGGTATTTGTTGATAGTTGCCATGATGAAGGTTCTAGAATTTGCACCAAGATGATCTTTCTTTCACTCTTAATTGATATTTAATGGCACCTGCCTGAAAACTCTCTTTGAAGAAAGATGATCAGTTTGAGGAAATTTAAGCCAAACAAATAAGAAATGAAAGAGAATTCACTCTAAATGATATTTAATGGCACCTGCCTGAAAATCCTCCTGAAGAAGGATAATCAGTTTGAGGAAATTGAGCCAAACAAATAAGAGTGAATTTAGGGTTGTATGGAGAGAATATCAATTTTAAAAATGGCTTATACTTGTGCAATGAATTACACAAATGAGTGTGAAATTTGGGGTTTTGAGTGCTCTTGATTTTGATGACTTATAATTGCAGAAAACAAGAAATTAAATGCAATAATCAATCAAAGAGTGCCCACAAATTTTTACCACTTAGGTGTCGGATGCAACCGAAAATGCACCTAATTTTCCAATTTGAAATAAAGGTGTCGAGTAATATCGAAAATGCACCTTATTACTAATTTTTGCAACAAAATTTTGATTTGTGTTGTGCAAAAATTTGATATTCAATGTCTCCTCTTGTTTTACAATTTTGCAAAGAATGTGGCAAAAAACAATTGCCTTTCCTTTTTGTGTTGCAAAATAAACAAGTTTTGATTTTCAAGTGCCCCTCACTTTGTGTTACAATTTTGCAAAGAAATACAATTTCTTGTCTTCCCCCCTTTGATTTGCAAAATTAACAAAGTAGCACTCCTTTCAAGTCAAGTCGACACACGACCCGCGTTTGAAAGGCTTTCCAGAACTAGTCGACACACGACTTGGTTTTAGTGGACCCAAGGTCTTCAATCTCTTCTCGGTTTTGCAAAAAATAAAATGTGCAATTTCTTGTGTTATATTCCTCCTTGGAGAAAACAAATGCACAAATTTTAACTTTGGATTTTGCAAATTTGGTGTCTCCTTGTGTTACAATTTTGCAAGAAAGAATCAATTTTCTTGATTTTGTCCCCCTTTGATTTTGCAAAATTAACAAGGTTTTGAGAAGATTTTAGGGCTCCCTAATTTTGCAAAAGAAATGGTGCTCTTCTTTGTCTTACATCCCCTCTTGGAGAAAAACAAAAGCACTCATTGTTTGAAATTTGCAAAAAAATAGGTCCTTTAATTTTCAATTTTAATGCAAAATTTTAATTAATTTGAGCATAATTTCATCAATAATAAAATAATTTTGGTAAAAAATCACTTTAATATTTAAAAAAATGATTTTAAATAAAAAAAATATTAAATTATTAAAAAAAAAAATACTAAAAAATAATTAAAAAATAATTAAAAAATAATTTTTTTTTTTACCTTTTGAATTTTTCAATTTTACCGTGTAAAAGGTTTATTGTCCCCTCCAGGACTCGAACTCGTGATCCCGCGGGTGGCAGCCCAAAGACTGGTCGCGCCTGCCAGTCGGGCTACCTTTCCCTTTCGGTAGCCAAAGTGAGGCTGCAAAATTTTATTCTTCCCCTCGCCTTTCAACGAGAAAAAAAATCTTGGGATCAATTATCCCACATCCACGAGGCGGATGGCCTTTTGTTGTTTAAAAACTCACGCGCCGAAGGTTATTTGATTGCCTTCGGGCAATCGGGAACGTTGACGACTCTTTTGCCGCCCGCTCTAGCGAATGCCCTCGCGCCACGTCTACACGCGCCAGATGGAGAGAACGCCACGGGTCCGCCAGGTGAGAGACTGCCACGCTGGACCTCGTAAATCGTGCCACTACCACGTCAACTGCCAGATGACTGTCGTTCGCCACGTCAGCAGTTCTTCGATTCTGTTGTCCGCCATGTCAGCTGCTAGATGACTGCCACGTGTCCGCTCGCTTCGATCCGTGTGCCTCCAGGTGTCTCCCAGAGGTTGTGCCCGGGGCGACGTCAGCAGAGGTCAGATCGGGTTAAACGCGTGCATCGGGGTTCGTACTAAGGTGTCTCCCAGTTCTGTGGATCATGGGCCGCTTGCTGTCATCGTCCAATCGGGGAGTGGACCGCCTTCAGTGAGCCGCCCGCTAGGAGGCCCGAGGGCTGTCAGCGCTTGCAGGCTGGCTGACTCCTGCGGGCTTGCAGCTCGCGTTAGCGCGGGCTGTTAGTGCCCCCGCGGGCTCGCAGCTCCCGCGGGCTTGCAACTCGCGTCAGCACGGGCTGTCAACGCCCTTGCGGGTTGCCAACGCCTGCGGGCCCGCAGTCCAGTGTCCCTGCAATCCAGTGTCCGCTAGGTACGATCCTCACAGAGCAGACAAAATCCTCACAGAGCCCCAGGTATTGTCCACGTGTGGAACCTGGGAATCTCCAGGTCTTGTCCACAAGTGGAACCTGGGAGATCAAGCGAAACGAAAATTAGAAAAAACTCCTCGCGCCTTCTATCTCGCTTCCTGCTCTGATACCATGAAAGAGGTAAGGCGAACATTAGAAAATAATATTAAGTTGCAAAGCTTAAATAGTACATAGGAAGCTAAGAATAGCCTTAGGAATAATAATAATAAAATATTATCTCCCTTAAGTGCTAACTAACGCGCTTAGCTAACAAAGCGCTAACCACTAACCTAACAACTAACGTAGTCAAAATGACTACGATGACTAACTTACTAACCCCAAGATATTCCACAGTGAATATCTTCTAGGTAATTAGTAAAAGTAACATAGTAATTTATATCTACTATGCGGTAAATAAATCTACCTAGGAGAATATTACAAATTACCAAATGAGGTAATAATTATAGTTATTGTAGCATAGTAACTCTAACAACTTCATCATCTTATCAAATTCTTTTCTAAAGGATTGGATAGCGTGATGAACTTTGTCTTTTGTATCACTATCCGAATCTTCATTCTTGGGATGTCCTACAATTTTGGCTGCCGTTTGCTTCGCCTCACTCTCAAAGTTCTTTGCTTTTTCTAAAGCTTCAACATATGTTGAAGATGGAACTACCTTCATCTTCTTTCTATACTTAGGCAATAGTCCATCAATGAACCATCTCCTAATCAGACCATCAATCGGTGGCATTTGCATTTTGTTAGTCAACTGCTTCAATCTTCTATTATATGCTTTAACATCTTCGTCGTTCCCTCGCTTCGTAGCATATATTTCGGTAATGATCTCTATATCATCCCTCAAGGGTTGAAATTCATTAATATTTAATTTATTCTATCATTGTATTCCATAACTGAAAAGTTGGCATGTTTTCTCTTTTCAAATACCAGTCTATTGCGAGTCCTCACAATGTGGCAGGAAATAATTGCAACCATTCATCAGGTTGCCTTACCCCATTTGCTTTCCAAATGGTGGTACATGTGCCAATGTGTCTTACTGGGTCCTCTTTCCCTTCTCCCGTGAAGGGTGGGCATTTTTGTCTGCTCGCTCTAGTGGCAACATTAGCCATTGTTGGACTTCCTCCTTCTTCGTCACTTGACAATAGTTCCCTTGGGATTTCTGTCCAATCCCTTCCTACCGTTGGTGGTTCCTCTTGCTGTCCTTCTGACGCTTCTGTCCTTGGTACTTTTTTTCGCCAAATAGTCTTCTTCCCACTTCTTGTGTGTCCTCACTACGTGACCTTCTACGTTGATAAACGAACCGTGGTTCTGGTCTGTCTCCCCAAGTACTTGTGTGTGATTGCTTTGGTGCCTGACTCCCGTCCTCTACACCCGTTGGCAAACTTCCTGCCGTTTGCGAAGGTGTCACCATCCACTCCTCGTTTCCTCGCACACTTCCTACGTTAGCGTCTTCCCTTACGTGAACATCTTCTTCGACTACTTGTTGTTCTTCTTGCACCTCGTCTTCCGTACTTAACAACAATGTTAACCACCTTTCAGTGTCACCCTCTTCTGGGGTCCACACTTGTTCTAGTATCGGTTTGTCGGTTTCTCTAAACTAAACTTCCGTGTTGTTCACATTCCCTCTTTGAGTGATCCTTGTGCTTCTTCTTATTGGCACCTGATCCTTCCTGCAGTCTCTTCTCCTATGCCTTTGCAGACTTGTATTTGTCATCCACCCCTATGTCCTTCACGCTACTATCCTATTGCATTAGACCCTCCTCATTCCAACAACGGCAACGGCGCCAAATGTAGCACGAGTGGTGGTATTCTCAGTAAGGTAGGTGATGACAAGTTCAAGAATGGAACATCAAATCATGCATTATCTCAAATGCTCAATTCCTTATTGTATGTTATCTAAATCGTACAACTAAAGCAAAACGTAGAAGTGCACCAATCGTACAATGTACAATTACATAACTGTTTAATCGTACGGTTTCCCAGAAATGTGCAGTTTGGTTAAAATGTACAATCAGCAAGCATATGGATCCACAAAACGTACAATTCTACCTAAACGTATAGTTAGCAATAACCATGTAGTGTAACAGATCGTATAGTCTTCAAACATACAATTCACTCATCAGTTGCACAATACATCACCCTTTGTATGATTACTCATATCCAGAGATCGTGTATTCCAATTGCTTTATTATTGCACAATTAGCCACCCTAATGTACGACTATCAACAACATTTGCACATCCGTACGATCATCACCTGCGTTATGGACTGAGTCATTTAGTGGCGCTTAACTTATCTCCTAACTGCAGCATTCACAATATCATACTGAACACTTTGTGCAACTTCTGCTATGGCTATACTTTACCAAAACCTGCAATTGATAAATTCTTCCACAATACCATTTACACCTGCAAACTTATCATACATACATGAATCATAATAACACAAGCAGTATCATCATCATGGAGTAATCTAATCACTGACACATGCATAGGCAATTATATTTAAAGGCTGTAATTGTATTAATGGTCGTGGCTACTTGCAACACCAGCATGCAATACAGAATACATCAATTCCAGGACCTTGACATTCACTTAAACGTATCTCTTTCTACAACTGTATGGCAACATTGCTCTATACACTCGCTCTCTCTCCTTTCGAACGTCTATGAAAAATGAATGAGAGGCCTTATAATGTCTGTCTTAGCCCGTTCTTGGAACAACGCACTATTACAAATGCCACCCAAAACTGTCGTTCGTTACATGAATCAACCTTAATTTTTCTAAAGTCTAATTTTGATTTTTATTAAATTTCATTTCATTTGCATACTATAATTTCATTTAAACTTTAATTATCATTAATGCGAATTTCATTTTGCATTTTGCTTTACAAAACTTCAAAACTTGTCAAATCATACAAAATTTATCAAAATTTGCAATCTATACTCTATATTACTTTTTCTTTTTCTGAGGGGCAGATTTACTGCCTACATTCTCTGCAACCTGCAAGTACTAACAACCCTATGGCAATGCAAACCTAACATTCCTATATCCAAACCATGGATTGAACACTCTGCAATACTAATCAAATACTGCATGCAACATTCTAACAATCACATCCATAAACAATAACACAGGCTGCTGCTGTAACAAGCAGTAAAATGGCAATACAATGCCTCAACAATCTATAGCAGCACTATCAATATGCACTCCTTGCACAATATGCATTCATACACAACACTCTTCTCCATATGCCTTAGCCACAGGCTTTCTCCATGCATGCTAGATTATCCCCATGCTATCACATATTTGTACATCATGCTGCAAAATGAATGATGGCAGCCTTTTTAATGCCTGCCCAAGGCTGTTCCAAGCAGTTCCCAGGACAGCACATCGTTTACAAACGCCACCCTGTATTCAACATTTGCATGGATTTTTAACTTTTCCTAAGGTCTAAAGTGCCACTTTAATTAAATTATTTATTTTAATTAATAATTGGGTTTTGAAAGGTCCCCAAAACCCACTTTATTTTTCATGTACATTTTATTCTAATTTCACTTTAATTTCATTTAACATCATTTCATGTACATTTCGTTCAAATTTCACTTTATCAAAATTGCAAACAAAACTTTGTACAACTTTTATTTCTTCTTTTTCTTAGAAGCAGTTTTGCCTCCTACATCTACCCTCCCCTTTAAACTAGTCGACACCCTCATCGATGCTTGCTGTTGCTGTTGCTCTTCCACACTGGACTGCTTCTGCTGAGAATTGCAATGTTTTCCCTCCACGATTCCTTGTGTATTTCCACTATCTTCCCAATCGCCGTGGCGTCTTGTGGGGGTCCCGAAGGTGGAAACACTTTAACACTTTGCCCCACTGGTTGATTATGTTGTTGCTGGGGCTACTATTATTGTTGTAGTTGCGCTCCCATCCATTGTCACTATTGCTCCAACTGTCTCTGCCTCTTCTCCTTCTTGATCGACTCCTCAACACTAGGCAATTGTTCCTCTGCTCCATTAGAGTTTTCACTTTCTTCAACTAGTGCGATTGTTTCTCCTCCTTTGTCTCCTTCTGATGACTCTTGTACTTTCCTCTTTTTAATTGTCATCTTCCTCTTCCCTAATGCTACTTTTTCTATAGGTCCAATTTTCATCAATGGGGCAACATGTATCCAACGGAAAATAGTAGGTGTTTCTTTTGGTATCGTATGTAGAGGATTCAGTCCTAGAAACTAAATCTTTTCATGTGATGTTGCATCTAGAAGTAATGCAATACAGTTACACTTGATCCTCCATCAATGATCACCTGCGTCAACTTATGATTCAGCAACTCAATATGGATCAGCGTTGGCTGCTTTCTGGCATCGATAATAAAGAATGTCAAATCAATGCATTGGTCGCTTACTACTCTTCTCGTCTCGAGTTGGCATCACTGCTTTTTTTCTTTTCTTGTGCTTACCATCTCTCGAACCACTATGTACAACTCTAGTATTGCATAGAGTAAACTGGACACCTTCATTCCAACATTCGTATCCAATACTTGTGTTGCCAATTGTTGTGTTGAAATTTCCTTGTCTTTAATCATGATGGGTTCTTTTAGCTTCTTCTCTTGATTGGCCTTTTGCATCTCTTCCTCGATTTGAATACATGATTCCTGCCATTTCTCTTGCTCCTTAGCAAGCTTCAAAAACTGCTCCATTTTCCTTGCTTTGTGCCTGAGTTAATGTTAACACATGCTTCTCCTTCTGCATTTGTTGCTGGTCTTGTTGAGGCTTCTCAATGCCAATAAAATTGACATTGTGCGAGTTACTTGTACGTGCCTTCTTTGGACAATTTGTCTCTTTGTAGTTGCCAGGCCCGCACCATCTACACATCATTGCATTATTATTCCCATTGGCTTCTCCTATTGGAGCATTCATACAATTACATGCAAAGTGTCCCCACTCTTGACATCTTCTACACTGAATGATTGGCCTTTTGTTGTTATGAACCTCTCTTCTCCTTGAGGTTGATAAATCATTCACCAATATGCATAAATATACAACATGCATCCACAATAACAATCCACACAATAAAATAGAGATTGATAATACCCTTGAGGTAGGGCAACACCGTACAATGCTCCTTATTGAAAGGAAGCCACTCCACAAGATCTCCAGCTCCACGAGCCAAGACTTCTACAAAGAATACTTGATATCACTTCCTTTTACAATTGGGGTACATCTCTCTTTATACAAGAATGTGATGGTTCACCTTCTATGAGTTACAAGGTCATCCATGTGGTGATTCACCTTCCATGAGTTACAAGTGCATAATAATATGACAATATTCCTTAACAGTTACATATGACAAAATTCCCTGACGGTTACATATGCAATTCTATGAGATTATTCTCCTACCTATTTCTAAATTGACATGTGGCCTTCTTTAATGAATAATGGTTACATAAGTAACTTTTACATCATAGCGAGTCCACATTAGCCAATAATTCATACCAATATACAATACAATATTAAATTATTAAGTACCTATCTTGGGTACCTAACATTCCACCCCCTTACAAAAATGTTTCATCCTCGAAACATAAGAAGAAACTAAAGAGTATGATCTTCTAAGCAATGATGACAACTTATACCAATCTTGAGTATCCCTCCATCCAAGTGAAATCTTGATTGGTGGTAGTTTGCAATGTTGCCAAGCTGCCCTTGTGCCACTTGAATATCCATAGTTTTTGCTCCTATGGTTCCATGTATGTCCATTGTAGTTCCTTTGTTGCTCTATGCCTTGTCTCCATTGTTGCCTCTCATGGTGGTGTGGATGGCCATATGCTACAACCTTAGCCTATTCTACTTTTTTTGGCTCTTCTTTCTTGCTTCCCTCATTTGGTTTGTCCCTTGCTTTTGCTTCCTTGATTTCTGCTATTGCCTCCTCCTAATATTCTATTTCTGATCCATCTGGAAAAGAGCTTTTATGTTGACGAAACTGAGTTATCTCCCTAAGAAAGAGTGTGAGACACCGTTGGTCCGGGTATTTGAAGAAGGTAGAAACATATTGAGAGTTGTCCCTGAAAAGGCAATGGAATCTGCCTCGGATCTCGTAATAAATGGGACAACAAAAAATAAAGTGATGCAGGGTTTCAGCTTCACCCAAGGAGCAAAACAAGCAAACCCGCTCCTCCGTCGGAAGATGGTGATCTGACTCAATCCAGAGTTGGTGAGAACACACCATGAGTTGCCCAATTAGGATCCGAAGACTATGCATTGTGCTGCTGAAGGTATTGTGGAGGAACTATTCTGCCCTCTTGAATTGTAAGAAGTGCTCATGATAGAAAGACAACTTGAGGGAAAGAGGGGCAACAGGAGAGGTCCATGTGCATTGAGTGTATTGGAGAATAACATCCTTCCGGATCTTGTGGACATCTTCTCCTTACTATGCTGAGAGGGGGGGAGAACACTCAAGGAATAAGGGGGAGCCTGTCTATTCGTATCTGAATGCTGGCTAGGAGGACAAACCTGAAAATACTAGCTCCTCTGGCCTCCTCGAGAACTCGGAGAGAGTTCCATCGAGGAGTGAAGGGCGAGGTAAGGGTACTGCCTGCAACCCATAGGGGTATCTCCTAAAGTATAGATCTTGTGAAGATAACCAATAATCAAGAAGATAATCTCAAGTTGGAGAGGAGAGGCCCCAAACTCTTCCAGAATAATAGAGTGGGGGACTGTGCCCTTGCAATGAATGAATCGTCGAAGAAAGAGTGTTTGTACTCGTTCAACCCGTGACCACTCAGTCGGGCCAAGACTAGGACCCCAAACCACTGACCCATAAGTAATAGTTGGCTTGACCAAGGCGTCAAAGATCCTCATCTTCATAGGTATATCTTGAAAATGTGCTTTGAAGCAATTCCTCTTGATGAAAGACAGAGCTGCATACCCCTTACACACATGGGCCTTGGCAACGGGCTTCATACCAAAAGTGGGACCAATGAAGAGAACCCCCAAGTACATATATGAGGTGGCGATCTCAACCTCCCAACCTTGGAAAAAGAAGTGGAGATGGGATAGAGCCTCTTTGGTAGTATTGAATACCATAACCTTGGTCTTAGAAAGATTCATCGTCAACTGTCTCGAGTCACAAAAAGTGGCAAGTGTGTCCAGATGACGCTAAAGCCCCTCGGGGGATGAGACTAAAAGAACAACGTCATCAACAAAGAGGAGAATAGAAATCAACACATAGTGGAGAAGGCAACCATCCTTTGCGTGAGCGTCCTCCCTAATAAAAGTCTCAAGCTCGTCGATGAAGATCCCAAAAAGTGTTAGGGAAAGGGGGCAACCCTGTTTCACTCCTATGGTGCTAAGAATACTAGCTGAAAGCCCCTGAGGGGAGCGAAAGCGACCCTTCATAGTCTCATATAACCGTGAAACCACTGCCAAAAGCTGTCCAAAGATTCCAATTGACCGAAGTCTCTCAAGAAGTAAATGCCGAGGCACCATGTTGAAAGCTTTCTTGAAGTCTACAAAGCAACAATAAACCTTCAAGGACTTGGAATGTGCCTCCTCAATAATAGCTCTGAGGACTAGGATGTGATTTGTGGTCTGGTGATCTTGTCGAAAACAAGCTTGGCCAATAGCCCTATGACCTTCCTCCTCCAACCTTCGAGATAGAAGCACATCAAATGTTGTGGAACCAACTTCGGCCGAAATCTCTCCGAACTGCTGTCTTTTAGATGGTTCGCGGCGAAGTAATTTCATAGCCCGTTGCCAGCAATCAGCCGTTTCGGGCAAAATCCTTAGCGAAGCGGAATTTTCCTTACCTCCTGGGCGAAGCAATGTAGCTAGAAGCCGTGCCTTTCATAGGAGACATCCACTTCGGCTTAAACACCTAGCGAGGCCATTTTTGGAGACTCCTCCGGGCAAAGCATCAACACATGCTCATCTCTCTTGCTTCGGCCCAAACCCGCTGCGAAGTAACGCCCCGATTCAGAATCCGGCGAAGCTTTTTCCAAGGCTCGATTGACGATGATGCTCCCTTCAAGGAACACACATCAAGGAACACACATCCCTAGGCTGGGTATTTGTCCAAGGCATTTGAGTGTTTCATAAATGCAATTTTTCTTGCCCGAGAGACCCTGTGCCCATTTGAGGCAATAGGATGTGAATTATCAGTTGCAGGGAATAGCCAGGGCAACTTGTGAAGCCACTCGAGCACCCCGCCCCGGAGCAACCCAGGACAGGTCAGCGGCTCATAAATGCAGGTTTCTCCGACTAACGCGGCCAGGGTAACTAATTATAGAAACGGATGTGAAATTTCATTCCCATAGGAAGGCGAGCGCAGATTTCTCGGCTGCCAGGGGCGTCCTTGCAAGCCCAGCGCATTAATGACTCAGAGGGTCGGGTCCTCTATAAAAACCCTAGCATTGTAATGAAAAAAGGGGGGGGAACTTTTGCTAGAAAGCTGCTGTAACTTGATTTTTGCAATTGATATTAAGAACTTTGGGCTCTATTTCTCTCTTGTATGCTGCCTTCTGTGATTATTTCCGCTATTCTGTTTCTTCATTCACATACTGTAATTCTGCATCCTGGATTTAGGTGTGTGACTGGGGACAGAACCCTGGAATTCTCCTGGAGGATACATAGGGGAGAAAATGCTATGTTAGTTTTCTTGTATGTTGCCTGTGGTTAGTGTTTCTGCTATATTCACAGATTTTCCCAACTGCTGTAATTCTGAAATCTGGATTTAGGCGTAGGAAGATAGGTGGATCCTGGAACTCTTCCAGAGGATACATAGGGAAGCTAGCGTGGTGTTCATTTATGTTTTATTCCTTGTATTTATTGCTGCTACTTCAAGATATTAGTTAGTAATCGTGCTGCTGGTTCTTCCCCTTTAAATCAACAATTTACATTTCTTTCTGTACTTTTTATCTCTTTCCTGCACCCTTACTCTTTTTATCTCTTTCTTGCACTCTTAACTTAAAAAACCCCAAGTAGTTTAGTAGAGGAGCCGGCCTTTCTCCGGAGATTGGCACGGAGGGCATCTCTTCCCTCCGGCCTTTCAATGTTGGTCCAGGTCTAGGGCGCGTATACGTACAAAATCCTTTCTTGTGGCAGATTTGTGACCAACAATCACTTCATGAATACTTGCAATATGTTTAGGGTTTATGCATTTTGAGTCCATTTCTCAAGGTTGTGATTAGATGTTGTACAATAGTTTCACTTTAGTGTAGTTTATTCTAGTTTATTCATTTTAAGTTTACTTTTTCTTGATAGCATATTTTAGTCTATTACAGGCACTGCAACCAAGTTCTTTTTGATGAGTTCCATTGGTATCTTTATCTTGTGATTTTCTTCTCCAACAAGGTTCCCTATGAACAAGTCTATGTCAATGTTGTTATGTGATGTTTATTTTCAAATGTACTTGTTTCCTCTCTTGTTTCAATTTGCTGCACTTGTTTTAGTTGTGCATACATGTATGACAGAGTTGTGAGCGGTAAGTAAGAGATTGTATGCTTGTCAAGAAAAGATCTGTTTAGCGTGTCATTTTTAGGCATTTATGGATCACTTATTTGTACAAAATGTTTCCTTGGAGTTATTGCTTCCATCGCCTTTACTTGAGAATCTTCCAATTGAATGAATATTTGAGATTTAAAATATCTTCTTTTATGTAATTTTAAAAATCTCTTAACAAGATGGATCCATGTGCCATTATTTGATCCTTTATTATTATTATTTCTTGTTTGATGTCCCTTAAAAGCTTGTGGCACTCATAAGCAAATCAACTTGATGAATTGCAATTCAAGTCTTTGATCAAATAGATTGACAGTCTATGCCCTTTGCTCCTTTGGAAAAGCCTATTGCAAAAGATATTCCTAAGTGTGGAATGAACCATATTAGTTATAACCTTGCTTCTTGCCCTTTCTCAAGTGGTAGAAACAAGCAGCCATCTTAAAGTAGGTGTGGAACTTTTCCATATAAGTTCTCGATAAAGCTATAACATAGCTTTTCCTACTATAATCATTTGAACTAGTTGATCTATGCAGTGGATATGCATGCAA
Source organism: Wollemia nobilis (assembly GCA_028583015.1). Lineage (NCBI taxonomy): Eukaryota > Viridiplantae > Streptophyta > Pinopsida > Araucariales > Araucariaceae > Wollemia > Wollemia nobilis. The sequence goes on along the minus strand of JAQPPZ010016467.1, from coordinate 6,521,076 downwards.
CATTAGATGACCTTGCCTTGTTGTAGAATGTGCAAAAGGATTACCCACCTCTAGATGCGGACACAATAGTGATTGCAATTTAGCCTACACATTTTGTATGTATTGATTAGTTGGTGGGTAAATGACCCTCATAGCCTGCAGTGTGCTTTAATTTTATGAAGTTTTAATGCTGGTTGTGGGTGGGGGAACTTCGTGACTTAATTAATTTTTATAGACTATTTTTGGTTCTTGTGGTTGATGCTATATCATTCTTGGGGTGTTGCCCTTTTGCATGGACAGGGTTGTGCCACTGTTCCAACCCTTTTCTATTGATGTAGAAGCATGTGTACTGATTGCTTTTATTTGTTCTTAATTGAAAGAATTTATCCAATATAGAGAAATTGTCCTGAGAGGTAGGGTGTGTTCCATTTGGGTGCCAGTCTTTTGGCATGTGAGTATCTGGTAGGGTGTGTTCCATTTGGGTGCCAGTCTTTTGGCATGTGAGTATCTGCAAGGAGGAAGATGATTCGAAGAAATGTTTATACAATTTGTAGAAGTATTAAGACTTCAAGATACTAACATGTTCGACGACTGAAGTAAGAAAAATAGTAATTATAAGATATATTAATTAATGAATTCTAAGGGTGTATGCGAATGAACAGTTCAAGGTAGGCTTATTTAGTGCATTATCGTTCAAGATGTTAATAATTAATAATAGTTTGAATTCGCAACTCATTACTATGTTTAGCTCAAAAGATCATGTTGACAATCTGTTTGGATCCTTTTTACATGCTTTGGCAGATATCTTCATTGACAGGCTGCTTCTGTGGTTTGGATGCTACAGTTAATATTGAGCTTTAATAGTCTATGTTAAAAAATTTCTTTTTCTCAAATTGATGTTTTTAATGTTTCTTACTGCTTCAAATTTTTGGGGATATTTTAAGAGTCTTCCTCCTTATTTTAACTGTTGTTTTCTTTAATTCAGAAAACTTTATCTGTCATTCCATCCATCAGCAAAACCAAGGAACTTATGGATTCTCGTCTGGGTGTTCCAAATCAAAGTCAAGAACAAAAATGCTCGACTTGTACTGCATCTAATACTGATCTATGTGAGGGTAAGCCTTAAAAGTTTGAAGGTAAATGAAGATATTGTTGGTGTCAATGCTCTTTAAAAATGGCTAGATTTGTTTCTTTAAGTCATATAGTAGTTCAACTTCGACTTTTTGATGAAACCGGTTCATTTGCAGGACACTTTGGATCTATCTTATTACCGAGAGTCATATATAATCCAAATCTAATTGCTGACATAGTAGATATCTTGAACAAGATATGCCCATCCTGTTTGAATGTGAAGGGAGAAAAGGTTGTCTTCCTTGACACTATTTGTTGAATTTTAACTAGTTGACAGTTGAATGATATTGTTATAAGAGAAGTCATTTAGCAGTTGATGATTAATAACTTCATGAGCATTGTACAAAGAGAACATTGGATGGCAAATTAGCGTTCTGACTTTTTGTTTGAGCAAACAGAGGAAAACAAATATTTCAACACTCTTTTCAATCCTAGAGGAGATTTGTGGAAAGGAAGGCAAGAAATCAATTCATTTGGAAAATGCTGGAATTTATGAAACAAAATATCAACTGCAATTGGCAACGACTGATGTTGAACATGCTTCTCACAGTGCTAATACAAACGGGGTGAGTTGGCTCTGAAGTTATTATATATTCTGCCTAAACATTTGTGCTAATTTTGTGTTCACAAAATTTCCATTTTGTTTGATTGTTTATTATTGTTTTCCAAATGAACTTAACCATAAAATAAAAAGTATGTATTTGGTATATTTTATGGAAGTTTTACATGCAACAGCCTTAGTGTCTTGCTAGAAGATATTTTTTTGCATATTTTTCCATAATATCTTAGAGAATTTTATGGTGAAAACACGTTATATATCTTGTTTTTTTTAATAAGCTATGCATGGCTTCTATTCGGGGCCACTCCCATTACGAGAACAAAACATTACATTGCTCTCATTACATTTTTAACAAGTTAATTAAAGCATATCCAACTCAGTCTTTCTATCGGAGATATTTTTTGTTTACCCTTCTATCAAATATATTCTTCATCTTCCTCAAACTGCCAAGTATCCACAATCAACTTCTTCTATATCAAATGCCTTCAAAAATTTAAATTTTGTCAAGATGAAATTCAACACTACAAATGGCTTAATATTTGCTGCCCAACTTCTATATCCAAAAATATATTGTCTATAACCATCTCACAATTTCTTAATACCTTTTTTTAGGGTTATTCATTCCCCTAATATTCCAAGATATTATTTTCATTGTTATTTTTTTATTTTATTTGAAGGTTTAGCCCCACTTTTTGTTAACACTCGTGATATTTGCTTTTGTTTTCCCATATCAATATCCCTTTGTGTTTCTTTTTCTCTTTGTTTTTGCTTCTTTGGTCTTCCTCTCTTTTTTTCATTCCCAACAAGACTTTCATCTTCATCAATCTCTTCAATCTTCTCACACTGCTCATAGTAAGTGTTGGTTACGAATCTGCCACTAGGAAAGGTTTTAGGTGTTTGTGCCCTAGATTCGCCCAGTAGATTGAAAGGCCGGAAGGAAGAGATGCCTTCCGTGCCAATCTCAGGAGAAGGCCGACTTCCTATGTTTTTTTTAGTTTAGTTTAGGGTGCTGAAAGAGATTTAAAAGTGCAGAAAGAGATGTAAATGTGATGTACTTCGGGTGAAGGAGATAAGCAGCACAGTTACTAACCAGACGCTTTTACCAACAACAATCAAAACAAAGCATACCTAGAAACATTAGCACTTTCCTACCCTATGTATCCTTTCTACCTTACTCCAAATACACTTAATTGCCAATGCTGAGATCCAGATGTGCAGAATGACAACAATCAGAAAAGTAAGCAACATGAAGTAGAAATATTAAAGAAAGGCAGCATACAAGATAGAGGCAACTAATGAGCCAAACATACTTTTGTATTAAGAGAAGATGTACAGCTTAGAGAAGTTTCTTAGCAAGATATCCCCTTTTTTCCCCCTTTTACAATGATACGCACTTGCTATTTATAGCATTTTCCCCTCCCCATTACAATGAGAAGCGCAGATCCCCAAACCTGCCAAAAGCTGCAAAAGCTGCAAAAAGGGGAAAGATTTGATCTCGGTAGGCCATCCCTGTACTTGTAGTATGCTCTCACCTGATTTCGTACAACTTCTGACAATCTTGGTCGCTGAAAAGGTGGCTATCGCCTAGCTTTGGTAGCTGGAGTACAATTATCTTTTAATGCTCAGCCACTCTCACTCAAAGTCTTATCAGTGCGAACTCCAAAATCTGACCTGGAGAAGAGGGGAAAGACATCCCAAACGCTCTCTTTGACGACGAGCCGAAAATCGCCGAAAAGGCAAGATGCGCCCGGAATCGCTAAAGAGCGAAGGCGATCTTGGGAATGATGATTCAAGGCAAACTTTGGCCTAAGCTCGAAAGCGCTCACAAAATGAGCGATTTCGGGCTTTTCTGCTTGGCGCCGGCGATTTCGAGCCCGGGGAATCTCTTTGCTCGATGTCACTAGGAAAGTCGAGCGACTTCGGGTTTGGGGAAGAGCGAGCGACAGCGATTTCGGGCTCAAAGCCTTAGCAACCTCGCAGGCTCGAAAGCGCTGGAAACTCCTGTGCGCTAGGCGGATTTTCTCTTAGCGACGGCGATCTCGAGCCCGCCTACTCCTCTCTGGTGCCCCTTTTCGCTTGAAACGTGCCATAGCGACGGGGGGGAAGTGCGCGCGGTAGCGACTTCGGGTTCAAAGGACTTAGGCAAATCTGCCACCTTGAAACACGACCCTTAGTCGCTAAAAAACTCATCTTTGCCCGAAATCGCGCAACAAAATCAGCGATATTGGGAAGGGGGGAAGCACTTAGTAAAGTTTTACAATTTTTATGCCGATGATGGCATTAGACCTGATGGAAACTGGGGACCGAAAATAGAAGACCTTGCAGAAGCACCAAGGAAAATCACCATAACATATGAGGAAAGAACGGAGAAGAAGGAGAGTGGCAACAACCTGATAAAATTTACGCCCCTATCAAAATGTGGCAACAGTAAGACTTATCATCTTTAGGTTTGCCTTGTTCGAAGGATCTGAAGTGCAAGGAATATCCTCAAAAGCACAATCTTCTTTATATTTCCCTGGAGACCCTAAAGTGCAAGGAAGCTCTTCAATAGCAATTACCTTCTTATTTTTCCCTAAAAACCCTAAATTGTTAAGGGTTTCCTCCAACCTCATTGCTATATTATTCTGCTCTTGAAACCTTAAAGTGCAAGGAAGCTCTTCAATAGCAATTACCTTCTTATTTTTCCCTAAAAACCCTAAATTGTTAAGGGTTTCCTCCAACCTCATTTCTATATTATTCTGCTCTTGAAACCTTAAAGTGCAATGGATAACATCTTCACCACTTTCACTTTTATTATTGAAGAGGATTCTATACTACTAGAGGAAAATGAAGATGATTTACCTGGAATAAACTTACTTTTTTTGTTGTCTTTGTTTTGGGTTTTATCTCCACATCTTCTTTTGCACCTTTAATTCCTTCTAAACTTGCTAATTGATATTGTCGATAGGATTTATTTGCCTCTTCTTTTGGAGTGGAAGATCCTTGATCTGATCTAGCTTCTATTATTGTAGGTTTTATGTACAGCTTAGAGAAGTTTCTTAGCAAGATATCCCCTTTTTTCCCTCCTTTTACAATGAGACGCACTTGCTATTGATAGCATTTTTCCCTCCCCATTACAATGAGAAGCGCAGATCCCCAAACCTGCAAAACCTGCAAAAAGGGGAAAGATTTGATCTCGGTAGGCCATCCCTGTACTTGCAGTATGCTCTCACCTGATTTCGTACAACTTCTGACAGTCTTGGTCGCTGAAAAGGGGGCTATCACCTAGCTTTGGTAGCTGGAGTACAATTATATTTTAATTCTCAGCCACTCTCATTCAAAGTCTAATCAGTGCGAACTCCAAAATCTGACCTGGAGAAGAGGGGAAAGACATCCCAAACGCTCTCTTTGACAGCAGCCGAAAATCGCTGAAAAGGCAAGATGCGCCTAGAATCGCTAAAGAGCGAAGGCGATCTTGGGAATGATGATTCAAGACAAACTTTGGCCTGAGCTCGAAAGCGCTCACAAAATGAGCGATTTCGGGCTTTTCTACTTGGCGTTGGCGACTTCGAGCTCGGGAATCTCTTTGCTGGATGTCGCTAGGAAAGTCGAGCGACTTCGGGCTTGGGGAAGAGCGACAACGATTTTGGGCTCAAAGCCTTAGCAACCTCGCAGGCTCGAAAGCGCTGGAAACTCCTGCGCGCTAGGCGGTTTTTCTCTTCGCGACGGCGATCTCGAGCCCGCCTACACCTCTTTGGTGCTCCTTTTCGCTTGAAACGTGCCATAGCGACGGGGGGGAAGTGTGCGCGGTAGCGACTTCGGGTTCAAAGGACTTAGGCAACTCTGTCACCTTGAAACACGACCCTTAGTCGCTAAAAAACTCATCTTTGCCCGAAATCGCGCAACAAAATCAGCAATATTGGGAAGGGGGGAAGCACTTAGTAAAGTTTTACAATTTTTATGCCGATGATGGCATTAGACCTGATGGAAGCTGGGGACCGAAAACAGAACACCTTGCAGAAGCACCAAGGAAAATCACCATAACATATGAGGAAAGAACGGAGAAGGAGAGTGGCAACAACCTGATAAAATTTACGCCCCTATCAAAATGTGGCAACATTCTGGCAGCTTGTGGGGGATCGAGCTCGCCTCGATGCAATAATCCACGCCTTTATCCTTTGGGCCCGGAGTCACCCTCGAAATCTGTTTCCTTTTGCTCTTCCTTCGAAAAACTTTCCTCCTCGGGTTGATTTTCGTTATTTTCTCCTTGAGAACCCTCTGTTGATGGCTCTTCTCCTTCCTCTGGATCTTCATCTGGAGTGAACTCCCCGGAGGCAAGGCGAGCCTTAATGCGCTCATGTGTCTCTTGCACTTGAGCCCATGCATTTTCAGAGAAGGGCTCCATATTACGGATGTTGCTAGTTAGGTACTTGAAGGTCTCCAGCTGAACTATGCTCATCTGCTCGGCCCTCTGGCCCAAATCCAACAAACAAGAACGAATGGTACAGAATTTCGAGGTGAGCTCCATCACTTGCTCTTGCTGGATAGGATCCTCCCATTCAGCGATCTCAGAAGTGTCATCAGCGAAGGTATCCCACAATTGGCGCAGAGCTTCTTTTGGCTAGCACTCGCCTTCGCTATCGGTGAAGTTTGGGAATCCATGCGCTGAGAGAGTCAGGAAAGGGGACGAGCATATGTCCTTTTCTTGGTTCAACAGGTCCAACAATGCCCTGGCTTTCTGAATCTTCAGAAATCTTTCAAAGAATGTGTGTAAGGTGGCCCTTGCGGCTGCCCAATGAAAGGCAACGAAATCTGTAGCAGGTACTTGGAGGTTTTGGCGCTCAAGGTTTCCTGCCTTGACTGCCAGATCGAGCCAGCGATTTGCTTCACGCTCTGCCTCCTCCAACACAGGCTTACCCTGTGCGGATGCTTCTTGAATCTGGGTGAGAAATACAAACACCCTGAGGGCTTTAGAAGCCCGTGGCCTGAAATTTCTCAACAACCTGGTTCAGATTTGTTTGATACTATCCTTGGAGAATGTCTCCACAATCTTTTCTTCTAGCTCTTGCTTTGTCTGCTGAAGTTGATCTTGAAGCTCTTCGATTTGACGCCTGGCAGCTTCTTTCTGATCCGATGCCTCCTTCTGAAGGCTTGCCAACTGCTTTCTTAGTTGCAGGCGTTCTTTTTCAGAATTCTCAAACTGAGCCTGCGCCTTGTCCATGCCTTCTTCTAACTTCATCTTCTCGTTCTCCATCTCATAATAACGTTGTTGCAACTGGAAATATTTCAGGCGTAATGTATCAGTCCCATCATGGATAGCTAGTGCCTCATTCTCGAAACTAACCTCATCCGGATTTTTGGCCGTGCTCTTATACTCATAGTCCCCAGGAAGCATGTCCTTTATGGGCTTCTTCACTCTTGGAGTCTTCTTTTCCTTGTACAAGAGCATGCTCTCTGAGTCGAACCTTATGCGCTTCTCGACTGTGGCGATTTCTTCGCCCCTTCGCTTAATTGCATTCTGCATCCATTTGCCTGAGGAGCGCTTTGGGCGAGATGTGGCGGGCTGATTAGGCCGAGATATGAAGGATTGGCTCTCCATTATTTGGATCAGACTTGTGTCTCCAAAAAGAGACCTAGCCAGGGGCAGACCTTGCTGTGACACCTCCTCTTTTATAAACAGGCGCGGAGAACCGGCAGAAGGGCGCTCCCCTTCTTTGTGGGGTGACTCGGTCTGGGCGGGAGTGACAGATGAGTCCTCGAGATGTTCGGATGAGATGTGGGGGAAGGGAGGCGAGGCCGAAACGGTGGCGTCCAACTGAGTCTTGGTCAGGGCTTGAAGGGTATCAGGCCTTGTAGAGGATAGGTCACGATGGGACTACTCAGGTATGACTAGTGAAACCTCCTTTCGACCGGCGTGGGGTTCAGTGAGAGAGGGAGCGGCGAGTGCGCTGGGAGCTAATGGAATATTGGCGGGGATGGATGAGGCAGCAGGGGTTAAGGATGCCACGAACATTGACTCGGCAGTATGTGAGGGGGTAGAAAACGTACCTGCGGGCTCCGCCTGAGCCGATGAGTCAAAGACGTGGTCTATCCACTGGTCGCCCGCAAATGCAGATATATCATCCTTTTCTGTAGCAGTCTCTAAGACCTTGCTCTTCTTGGGCGGCGGAGTGGTATCCGGCTGTGGTGCTACCTCCTTCCCAGGCGTAGGCCGTTGCTCTTTAGGCCTTTCTGACCTCTTCCTCTTAAAAGGTGCGAGTTCTTCCTCTTGGGTGATAGGTGTCAACCTAATAGAACTCTTGGGGACCTTAGGGGGCTTCACGGTCACCTTGACAGCATTTTTCTTTCAAAGCACGGGGGACACTTCTGTCGAGGAAGTCTGCTTTGCTTGGGTCATGTGCGTGGGTACTTCTTCTTTGGATGATGCGGCCTTAGCATGTTGCGTCTCGGCCGGCTGCTGCATTCTGGGTCCCTGAACGCTCTCTTCCCGCGACTGTTGACTGGAGCCCTCACCACTCATTTGCAATTGCTTAGGTGGGACCTGCCCCTTTTGTAGACGAAGACCTGGGGGAACGATGTGACGAAACACCACTGGCCGCCACGTGGCGTGATGTTTGTCGTAGAGGTCGGAAAAGGTGTCGTCGTCTTTTATGTCCTTCACGGATTTGTCTTTTCCGGTTCTGACATGCATTTTCCACCATTCTTCTATTTTGTCTAGTCTCCAACCCCTCCTCTGCAGTCTTGCCTCTAGTCTCTTGTATACATCTGTATTCGGCCTGTGCCCTATATTTCGGCCAGGGTCAAACTCGACTTCTATGCAGTAGAAGTCATGCCAAGGTGGGAAAGACTGCATGTCCTCGATATACCACTCCAGATCTTCGTCTTGGTTGTTGCGTTCTTCCAGAATCCCCAATTGAGGACAGACATGAAACTCTTGGCGAGAGGTGAAGTCCTTTATGATGTCCAAGGGGTCGTATTTCCACTTTTGAGGTAGCTCCACCAAGCCAAAACTTGAGAGCGTGGCATGCAAGTATTGATGTTGTCCATTGGTGTCAACTTCGATCCCGGCGCAGGTGATGGGGTATTCAAACAGATGGCCTTTTCTCCTTCCCTGACCGTATTTTGCGTCTGTATAATCCATCTGTCGAGACACCTCTAGGCCAAACTGATATTTTGATGCATAATAGGGCAGCAAGAAAGGTTTGCCCGTGAAGTCGAAAACCCTTATCACAAGGCCCTGCGTAAGGCGAAAAGTGTCGCCATAATTTTGATCACTGAATTGGTCCCTCAATGCTTGCGGGACGCGTGGGCATGAACCGTGAAGTAGAGCGAGAGCTGGACCCAAGAATGATATATTGAATTGGTAGTACGAATCCTCTTTCCATAGAACTCTGGTCCACTCATAGACCGGTAGCCGTGCGTTTTTGTCATCTTCGCGCTGTACAGGGAGCGACCGTAGGCGGCTGAGCATATGAAATAAAAATAACCAGGCCAAGGCCGAGCAGTACCTGAAACCATCTCGTGCACCGGTCTTATACTCCCGCAGCTGCTGATGCATTCCCCGGGTGACGCAATCTGCCCAATTGAAGAGAATTGGCTTGGTCTTATCTGTGATCTCATTTGGGTCATAGAACTCTCCTCTCAGAATACACTCGGCAAGGGAAATTTGGTATGGGAGGACTGTCGCGTCCGAGCCAAGACCTAAGACCCAAGCCAACATAGTGTATATGCTTGTGTTCTTGAATTCGCTCAGAGGCCTTCCCTATTTTGGCCATTGCCGCAGTGGAATAGGCTCATGAAGCTGAGAGCTCATAAAATCGCGCATCCTTTGGTTATCTAAATACCTATCCGTCTGCTCTCCCAAGTTGACGCCTTTTACAATATAGTCTTCCTTATTCAACTGTATGCCCGGCGCGAAGGCCGCTTCAATGGTATCAGAGTATAGTGAAAACAAGACATTGTCGTGGTGGTCGCATACCTGCCTTGTGTTCGACCTATAGTATTCGGCAATCGCCGCTATTAGCTCAGGGCAGTGATGTACCTCGGGGCATAAGAACCAGTAGAGATTAGACGAGTACGCCGCAGCATAAGGATTCGAAGGGGAAAACTTATTTCGCCATTTTTCAATTGTCTGCCTTTTCTGGCTGGTACTCTGCGAGTAAATCCCATTTCTGAGCTTGACCCAACTGTCAGAGGGTGGAGGAGGAATTGGCTTCGGCTTCGCGACTCGCGGCTTCTTTTCTTCTCCTGCTTCGGCCAACTTAGCTTTCCCTTTATCTTTCTGCTCTTTCTTCTGCCCACTCGCAGGTGTGCTTGACACCGTTGGCGCTTCTGCTGCAGCTTTTTGCTGTCCTTTCTTTCCCATGGCGCTAGTATAATCCAGTTCAGAGTGCGCTGGAATTCGACTGACCAAGTGCCCTCGCGAGAGCGCTATTTTATATGGACAGTTCGAGGTAGAAGTTTCAATAGGTGGCGTAGCCGAGTACCTTAAATTCAATGCGAGGAGCGTGGGGTTGGTAGGAGTTGATATCGAGCTAGGGTGGCCATGCACACGATCTCTCTTGGGAGTGTAAACATATAAACCTTTGCCGCCTTTGAATGTCCACCTTTGAATAAGCACTTATGGAATACGTGCAATCCGTTCCCCTTTTGGCACGCTTTTCTATGCCGCTTGCTCGAGAAACGGGGCCCACTTTATAATTTCGTACTTTCCTCCATATTGCTCAAATTCCGAGCGATTTTGGGTTTGGGCCCTTATAGCGAGCGAAGGCGAGACTTTTTCCATCCGAAGCAAATGTTTGACCTTTTCTCTCACCCGTTGTCGCTGCTTTGACGTGTGTGCTTGGGGGAAGTGGTGTTTGGCGAGCGAAAGTGAGCAACCCACACTTGGGGAAATTCTGGCCCCTTTCATGAACCTGGTGACGCCTGTCTTGGACTCCCACTGTCGCTAAAAAATAGAAGCGATTTCGAGCTTATTCGAAAACTTGGGTGCTTTCGAGACCTTTATTCCTAAAAGCGCTTGGGCGTTTTTTCTTGATATCGCTCGAAACTTTCGAGCGTGCCCGAGATCGCTAAAAAGTTGAGCGACCTTGAGCTCCTCTCTTAAAAGCGAGCGCAGACGGGATTTCGCATGTAACTTCTTTCAATTTACCCATTCCCGCTGTCATCAAAACTTTGGAGCGCTCTTGAGGATTTACACACTTAGCGAGCGAAAGTGAGATTATTTCTCTCTATGGTGTGTTGGATTATTTCTCTCTCATACCCCTTGAGATATTTATAACACCAAGCCACAATGTCTGGATATCTCTTACACAATGCTCGAATCTTTTCCAGCTCTTCCGCTGTGCAGTCTATCCCTACTTTGATTGTCTTTCCTGGTTCCAGTTCCAACTCTCGATACTGCTTGGCGTCGACCTTGATTCTGTGAGATATAGCTCTGTCATTTTGGTCAAACAGGCTCTCAAGGGTTATTAGTCCCTTTGGGACATGATTGTTCTTCAGTTGTATCAACCCCTCATATTGCTCGTCATCAGGGTCTCTACCTTCGATTGAACTTGCTTCGTGTATCATAAAAGTGACGATATCTTCATCACAATCAAACACCTGCCAATGGGTGTCTTTATCAGGCACAGAAGGCTTGTACATAGTACGGACCGGCTTCGGCTTTTGCATAGTGTCATCAGCCGGGACGTATCTGGCTCCAACAGAAGCCAATATATCAGCGTGTTTGTTTTTCTCTCTGGAGATAGCTTTGACATTCAAGGAGTCAAATGACTCCATCAGATCCCAGACACGGTTGCGATAAGCTTTGAGATAATGCTTTTTTGAGGCACATTTGTTGGTGATCTGATTGCATACCAGCTCTGAGTCTCCGAAGATCTGCAGTTGTTTGATCCCAAGCCTCTCTGCTTTCTTCAGACCTAAGCATAGGGCTTCATATTCTGCTGCATTGTTGGTGCAACTCCAGGCCAGTCTGTAGCAATAGTCCTTTTGTATGCTAGAGGGAGAGACTCAGAGGACGCCTGCTCCGGCGCCATTCTTGCATCTGGCACCGTCAAAATATAGTTTCCATAACTCATCAGGTGCAGGACCTATATCTTCTTTCATTGTCTCCTTTGGCTTTTCAGGCTGGGTAACCGAGTAGCAGGTTATGTTCGTCTCAATCATGGCATTGAAATCCGACAAGGAGAATTCGTCTTCTGCTCTCAATTGTTCCATAATTTCCTCCACCAGGTCCATTTCTTCAAGTTCCTCGGACGTTAGGATCATTTCTCCCTGTTGTTCCTCTCCGAGTATCTTCCCGAGCAGGAAAGTGGAAGGCTTTTCATTGTATATTTTGAATTTTCTTCCTTTGAAAGGGACTTCCATGTGAGAATAATCTAGTGAGAGGTATCCCCCGAGCTTGGCGGTGAACTCCCTTGAGAGGCACATGCCAAAGTAGGGTTCTAAATCGACAACCACAACTTCCTGAATCACTGTTATATCTGGGGTCTTATGTAACTGAATGGGGATGTCCTTGATGACACCCACCGTCTTTACTGGAGTGCCATCTAGTTGCAGAACACCCTGACTACTCCGGGTGTACTCCATGCCCATTTCTTCACAAACTGCTCTTGGCATGAGGGTAGTTGATGCGCCGGAGTCGACCATGCAGTTATGTACTACATGCCCTTCCATTCGTAAAGAAAAATAGAATAGGGGTTGTCTATTTTTGCCAGTGATTGACGTCGTCAGGGGTTGAGCCAGCACGGGTTGCGACGACTTTGCCCCTTTTACGGTCTTTAAGGACTCCTGCAATAAGTCCACTTGACCCGGGAGCTGAAGGGCATCGTACATACTAATCTTCGCTGGAGTTCTTTTGAGCTCATCAACGATATTATATTTGGCAGTGGACGATTCATCAACCTCCTTTGCTAACTCATATTTAGTACGGTACTGCTGAGTCGCTTCGACCCTTTGTCGTTTTGTCAATGATGGGTACCGAAGCTTTTCTCGGGCCTGCTCCTGTGTTTCGACAGGCGGCTGGCTTATTGGAGCTTTAGTGAGAGGTACTTTCTCTCTGGTCGATGGCAGCGGGGGTGTCTTGTTGGGAGCATTTGCGGTCGAACCCGCAGCTGGTTGTGTCCTTTCCCTCCGAGCATATACCTTCAATGGCTTCATTTGGGTAGGTTCGACCTCAATCGGTCTCTTGCCTTCTTTAGTCAGAAGTGAAACGGGACCCTCTTCGGAAACCGCAAAGTTTTGCTCTTCTCGGATCATATTCACTTGATCATCTTCGTCCTCGAGGACGCTACCGGCGAGGGTCTGGAGGTAGTGTTGGTGCAGCATACAACAATCCTCTCCGTGAGGGTCATTATAGGTAGAGCACCAGGTTACTGGATCTGCAGAGCTGAGTCCTGCATTGGTGGGTGCATTCCTTGCAGGAGGTCTCTGGTTCTGGGCGGCCTGTTCTCTTGTTAGCGCTGGAGAAGGGTAGGGCCTCCTGGGAACGAACTCCTGTTGGGCTTGCTTCTTCTTCATCACGACCATGTCATTAGACAGTGTCTGACAGACGGTGGTCAGTGACTCCATCTGTTTCAGGATCTTGGATTACATATCCACGGTTTGCACCGGTCGGTTGGTGGGGGTAGCAGAGCTAATGGCAGCTGAGATGCAAGCGAAGGAACAGACTGAGCCGGGAGATGCACCTTAGGTGGACAATGAGTGATTTTCGGAGCGGGGTTCCAGGTTGGATTGGGATATGATGAAGATGAGGCGGATGCTGGTGGATACTGTGATTGTGGAAAGTCTGGGTAGATGGGCGGTTGCTCTTTGTGCGGGAGTCTACCTATACTTATCATATCTAGTTCCGCTCTTTGAGCTGCCTCATACAAATCAGGGAAGGTGTCCACTCGGGCCAACTTAATGACCAGGCTGATATCTCCAAATGCCCTGACGTAGTAGTGAGCAGCTTGTTCGTCATAAGGACGAAGCTCAGGAGGAACTCTTTTCAAGGACCGTGCAAATCTCACATTAAAATCTGAGATTTCCTCCTGCGGGTGCCGCTGGATAGTTTGGAACTGATGTAACAGCGAAGATGGGTCTGCGGATTCGTTGAATCCCTTGCATAGCCGACCAGCGAGTGCAGGCCATCCAGTAATGACACCTTCAGGCAGGGATCTGTACCAATATAGCAACTTGCCTCGCAAGGAGAGTGCCAACAGACGAGTCTTGACACTTTCATTGGTAATGGAGTGAAGCGCAACCAAGGCCAGAATGTCTTGAATGTGCTCATATGCCGTCTTTCGAGTCCCATCATAAGTTGGAATAGCTTTCAAAGCAGCAGGTGGGACAACATCTTGTCCTGCTAGAGCAAGAGGCCCCGTGGAGTCGACGGCCGAGATTAGATCAACAACATTTTGTTGATTCTGGGCTGCCATGCCTCCTTCCTCCTCTTTGAGCTGATCAGTTGTATAGTCCGTATCAGTATCGTCCGAGGTTGTAGGTTGTTCTTCGATCTCAGCCTCTTCAACCTCCTCTATCTCTTCCACTTCTTCAGTTATAAGTTCCACTTCTTGTTGAGCTTGGTAATCGGCTACCCTCGGGTGCTCTCCAGCGGCGTTGATGTCGATTTCGTAAAACTCGGGCTCTTGTCCCGGATTCCTAGCTCTCCACCTTCTCGTATGCATGAAGGCACTTTTGGTATTGGACTAGTCTTACAAACTCAGAGAATATTCAGGTAATGCAGAGTTGCCAGGTGTTCTGATTTTAACAACAATGAAGCGAACACCGATGCTTCGATTCTGTTTTGGGGTGGGAAACCTTCATGTCCCACCGGGCGTGCCAGAGAAACTGTTGGTTACGAATCTGCTACTAGGAAAGGTTTTAGGTCTTTGCGCCCTAGATTCGCCCAGCAGATTGAAAGGCCGGAAGGAAGAGATGCCTTCCGTGCCAATCTCCGGAGAAGGCCGGCTTCCTATGTTTTTTTTAGTTTAGTTTAGGGTGCTGAAAGAGATTTAAAAGTGCAGAAAGAGATGTAAATGTGATGTACTTCGGGTGAAGGAGATAAGCAGCACAGTTACTAACCAGACGCTTTTACCAACAACAATCAAAACAAAGCATACCTAGAAACATTAGCACTTTCCTACCCTATGTATCCTTTCTACCTTACTCCAAATACACTTAATTGCCAATGCTGAGATCCAGATGTGCAGAATGACAACAATCAGAAAAGTAAGCAACATGAAGTAGAAATATTAAAGAAAGGCAGCATACAAGATAGAGGCAACTAACGAGCCAAACATACTTTTGTATTAAGAGAAGATGTACAGCTTAGAGAAGTTTCTTAGCAAGATATCCCCTTTTTTCCCCCTTTTACAATGATACGCACTTGCTATTTATAGCATTTTCCCCTCCCCATTACAATGAGAAGCGCAAATCCCCAAACCTGCCAAAAGCTGCAAAAGCTGCAAAAAGGGGAAAGATTTGATCTCGGTAGGCCATCCCTGTACTTGTAGTATGCTCTCACCTGATTTCGTACAACTTCTGACAATCTTGGTCGCTGAAAAGGTGGCTATCGCCTAGCTTTGGTAGCTGGAGTACAATTATCTTTTAATGCTCAGCCACTCTCACTCAAAGTCTAATCAGCGCGAACTCCAAAATCTGACCTGGAGAAGAGGGGAAAGACATCCCAAACGCTCTCTTTGACAACAGCCGAAAATCGCTGAAAAGGCAAGATGCGCCCAGAATCGCTAAAGAGCGAAGGCGATCTTGGGAATGATGATTCAAGGCAAACTTTGGCCTAAGCTCGAAAGCGCTCACAAAATGAGCGATTTCGGGCTTTTCTGCTTGGCGCTGGCGATTTCGAGCCCGGGAATCTCTTTGCTGGATGTCGCTAGGAAAGTCGAGCGACTTCGGGTTTGGGGAAGAGCGACAGCGATTTCGGGCTCAAAGCCTTAGCAACCTCGCAGGCTCGAAAGCGCTGGAAACTCCTGTGCGCTAGGCGGTTTTTCTCTTAGCGACGGCGATCTCGAGCCCGCCTACTCCTCTTTGGTGCCCCTTTTCGCTTGAAACGTGCCATAGCGATTAGGGGAAAGTGCGCGCGGTAGCGACTTCGGGTTCAAAGGACTTAGGCAAATCTGCCACCTTGAAACACAACCCTTAGTCGCTAAAAAATCATCTTTACCTAAAATCATGCAACAAAATCAACGATATGAAGGGGGAAGCACTTAGTAAAGTTTTACAATTTTTATGCCGATGATGGCATTAGACCTGATGGAAGCTGGGGACCGAAAATAGAAGACCTTGCGAAGCACCAAGGAAAATCACCATAACATATGAGGAAAGAACGGAGAAGAAGGAGAGTGGCAACAACCTGATAAAATTTACGCCCCTATCAAAATGTGGCAACAGTAAGACTTATCATCTTTAGGTTTGCCTTGTTCTGAAGGATCTGAAGTGCAAGGAATATCCTCAAAAGCACAATCTTCTTTATATTTCCCTGGAGACCCTAAAGTGCAAGGAAGCTCTTCAATAGCAATTACCTTCTTATTTTTCCCTAAAAACCCTAAATTGTTAAGGGTTTCCTCCAACCTCATTGCTATATTATTCTGCTCTTGAAACCTTAAAGTGCAAGGAAGCTCTTCAATAGCAATTACCTTCTTATTTTTCCCTAAAAACCCTAAATTGTTAAGGGTTTCCTCCAACCTCATTTCTATATTATTCTGCTCTTGAAACCTTAAAGTGCAATGGATAACATCTTCACCACTTTCACTTTTATTACTGAAGAGGATTCTATACTACTAGAGGAAAATGAAGATGATTTACCTGGAATAAACTTACTTTTTTTGTTGTCTTTGTTTTGGGTTTTATCTCCACATCTTCTTTTGCACCTTTAATTCCTTCTAAACTTGCTAATTGATATTGTCGATAGGATTTATTTGCCTCTTCTTTTGGAGTGGAATATCCTTGATCTGATCTAGCTTCTATTATTGTATGATTTCCTTGCTTCGTCTTGAAGTTTATCTCATGGCTAGATTTTTTTGTCTCTTTCTTCATAGTTTTTACTTTGCAAACTCTTGCCATGTGTCCAATCTCAAAACAATTGTGGCAACGAAATGCAATATTTTCATAATCTATTTGTTGATCCCATTCTCTTGATTCAGATTTAATCTTAATGGATTGTGGCAAAGGTTTTGAAATATCCATAGCAACACATATTCGAGTATATATTGCATGCTTTCGCTCCTTAGTTGTTTGGATTGTGGCAAATGTTTTGAAATATCCATAGCAACACATATTCGAGTATATATTGCATGCTTTCGTTCCTTAGTTGTTGGTCCTTCCTTGATGAATTCCCCTAAGGTATTTCCAATATTTTTCAAAACATCCTTATTTATAAGCTGATATTGAAGTCCAAAAAGCCTAACCTACATTGGAAGCTTCTTAATAGTTTTTGTCTCAACGAAAAAAATTTCATTCCATGGTCTCAAATAAAGGGCGTCTTTTCCCCTAAACCTTTAACCACCAACCATTATTTTATCCTTAATTTCTGAACTCGAAAAGATGATGAGGAAAAAACTTTTAGGAAGAAAAGCCATAGAATAATTTGAATTCAATCCCCACTTCCACTTGATCCAATTTTGAATCTCCAAAAACCCTCGCCATAATCTGTCGAACTTACATATTAGCCCTCTACTTTTAAGAACCATTATATCATTCTCAATCATCTCATCCTTGATACTTACTTCTGGTGTACCATCTGCTACCTAGATCGAACTTGCCATGTATTCGCTCTTTCGCTTATCTCCAGCTTGGGCCTTCATACTTCCAACTGTTAGGAGGTGAAGTCAATATCCAGATCTCCGATGTTCTTCAGCAGAGTGGTGTTTGGTGGAGCTTTAAAAATGCTTTTGCTTTAAAGCTGTTTTTTGCTTTAAAAGCTGTTTTTTGCTTTAAAAGCTGATTTTGTCTTTAAAGCAACTTTTGTTATAGAAAGTATTGAAAATTCTGCATGACCGAGGTATGCTGTCTCGGATTAAGTCTTGCAATTTAGACTTTTGTGAGCACTGTATTTTTGGCAAACAAAAGAGGGTTCGATTTACTGCAAGTCCTAGTAAGAGTTCTGATTTTTTGCGGCTTATACATTTTGATATATTTGGACCGGTCCCCACTTAGTCCTTAAAAGGTACTAGATATTTTTGACATTTATAGATGATTATTCTAGAAGAGTGTGGGTTTATTTTCTAACAAAGAAGTCGGAAGCCTTGGAAAAATTCAAAGAGTTCAAGGCAAGAGTAGAGAAAAGTTTGGGAAAGCCTTTTTTATGCCTCAGGTCAGATAATGGGGGAGAATATTGTTCCAAGGAGTTTGATCAATTTTGTACGCAGGAAGGGATTAAGCACCAGAAGACTGTGCCATATACTCCACAACAAAATGGTGTGGCTGAGCGGATGAATTGCACAATCATGGAACGTGCAAGAAGCATGCTCAGCACATCTGGGTTGGAGAAAAAGTTTTGGGCAGAGGCTGTTAATACAGCTGCTTACCTTATTAACGGTCACCTACAGCTGCGTTGGATGGACAAATTCTGGAGGAGGTTTGGTGTGGTAAGCCTATTAGTTTTGCCCATGTGCCAAAAGAGAATAGGTCCAAAATTGACCCAAAGTCAAGGAAATGTGTTTTTCTTTGTTATGGAGATACAGTGAAGGGGTATAGACTCTGGGATCCTACTGCCCACAAGGTAATTATTAGCTGAGATGTTATTTTTAATGAAAAATCAATGCAAAGGAAGGAGGTACAACAAACACCTGAAGTTGTACCTGTTGAAGTAGATATGAACAAAGCTGAAAATTAAGATAAGGTTGTTGAAGTTTTTGATCAGCATGTGCCTGAATAGGCACAAGACCAAGAGTCACAACCAACAAAACATTGGGTTAGAAGATCTACACGTTCACAAAAATGTTCGGATAGGTATTCTCCTGATTTTCAGTCCTCTTTTGCTTTGTTAACTGATGATGGTGAGCCTAGCTCGTTTCAGGAAGCTGGAGAATATGAGAATGCAGATAAGTGGAGGAAAACCATGGATGAGGAGATGGAATCACTATGGAAGAATGAAACGTGGGAACTTGTGGATCTTCCACCTGGAAGAAAGGCTGTTGGTAACAAGGGCGTGTACAAAGCATAGTAGCAAAACTCGGACTCGGCTCGGACTCGGAAAAGTCAACTCGGGAGTCGGACTCAGGACTCGGCAAAAAAACTCGACAAGACTCGGAAAAAAGAAAAAATGAATTTTTATTTTTTTTTTATTGAAAAATAATATTTTTCATGCATATTACTTATTAGTATATTCTAACACACTTACTCAACATTCAACATTGTTCAAATAAGAAATTAACAAGAGGAAGGGGCATATTCTTTCTTGTATTCATCAAAATGTTAATAGTACAAAATGTGCTCATGAGCCATGACAAAATACAAAATCAAACAGCAGTAGCACTAAGCAAATACAATATCTCAAAAGTCAAACTATTTATGAACTGATTTGCCCCTTGACCTAGAATAAGCTCGAAGTTCCTTTTGTTGTGCAGATCCCTGTGCCTCCTCTCATGCCCTTTGCTGACGGGGCACCGGGAAACACACGATCTCAATACCACGCAAATTCAGAAATTTCATCTATTAAATCTGAAAATCTCTACAAACATAGCCCGCAGGCTTTTACATTAACCACTTTTTCATTAAACAAATCTGGAATTTTACATGCAGAAATAAACAGCCCGCAAGCTTACAATCACCGGCCCTAGGCTCGGTTCTCTTCTTCCTCACTCCTACGCTCTAAGAGCATTCCCCGATCCACCGTCCCGACTAATACAATAAAATGGGTTTTTATAGAGGCCCCGACCCTCTCACGCATGAACTCCCGCCTAAAGGATTCACCAACCCGAATTTAATTTTCCCTCCGAAACATACAAAAGAAAACACGAGAATCGGGACACCAACCCGATTAAAGACCCCTCTCCGCACGGTCCCTGTCATCTCTGAATCCGTCAAAAAATTCTGCGCGCCCATCCTTCTCGTCTTCCGTGCTTCTTGGTCATCCCCCGCTTTAACTTCTGCTTCTGCCACGTGTCGCCTTTGAACGGCCCTCGAAAATACCGTTCCCGCCATCACTTTCTCCTCCCGCGCCATTTTCTCTCTCCGTCACGATATCGCGACGTTTCTGGCTTTCTGCACTCTCTGCCCATTTTGGTCGCGATATCGCGTTGCCTCCGCACCTGCTTTTCCAATTTCTGTCGCGATATCGCGACCGTTCTGCCGCTTGCTCCTCTGCTGAGAAACTCGTCGCGATATCGCGACGTCGCGATATCGCGACGTCGCGATTTCGCTCCCCTTTCTGCCTTCTGCCTCCGCCTCGCCAAGACGTCGCGATTTCGCTACAAGAACCCCGCCTTGCCTTAGGTTCTTTTTGTCTTCTTCTTCTCATCCAACTTCTGCCTTCGCCTTTGCCTTCGTCTTCCTTGCCAACTCCCGCCGAGTCTCTACTCCGACGTCGCGATTTCGCTACACTTTCTTGCCTTCACCACTGCCTCTGACTTTTCGTCGTGATTTTGCGACATGTCGCGAAATCGCGGCCCCTTCTGCGCCTTCGTCTCTCTCCTGCAAACTGTCGCGATTTCGCGACAGGCCCCTTCTGCTGGACTTTCTCCTTGCCAATTTCTGTCGCGATTTCGCGACACGTCGCGAAATCGTGACAGGTATCTTCCTTTGCCGCTTTTTCTTCTTTGGCCGACTCCTCAGCACTGTCTTTCCCGCAACATGATGCCTTTGTATCTGATGCTACCGGATGCTCCTGCATCAGACACTCGGGGTACGTGGAGAAGTGATCTTCACTTCTGATTGGTCCGGTTGCTGCCTCCTGCAACACTTCCAAACCCTTCTCTGCCTCAGCAGTCTGCTTCAACCCCGGCTCTCGGTCCATACTTCTGTCTTCTACCGGACAGATTTCCTCATTGCTGCAAATTTCTTCTGCAGTCTGCTTTAACTCCTCTTTCTTCCTCCGTCTTTCTTCCCGCCTTCTTTGCCGCTCCTCTTGCTCTCGTAACTTTATCCTGAGCCATTATTTTTGCAATGCTTTTAATTGCCGTTGCAAAGCTATAACTTCTTCCTCCGACACCATATCCTCCTTGCTGTCCCGTCTTCTTCGGGAATGCATTTTTCTTGCTTTTCTTATAAAGCTTTAACGATCCGGTGTAGCTGCCTCACGTCCGGCGATCTGCTAACACGCCCGGGATCTTAACTCACTCTCTCTCAGAACCCTCCCGCAGGTCCTGGTGCAACTGCCTCACCTTCGGCGGATCTGCTGCACACTCAGGAACAATTGCTTTGATACCACTGACGGGGCACCGGGAAAACACACGATCTCACACTCACGCAAATTCAGAAATTTCATCTATTAAATCTGAAAATCTCTACAAACATAGCCCGCAGGCTTTTACATTAACCACTTTTTCATTAAACAAATCTGGAATTTTACATGCAGAAATAAACAGCCCGCAGGCTTACAATCACCGGCCCTCGGCTCGGTTCTCTTCTTCCTCACTCCTACGCTCTAAGTGCATTCCCCGATCCACCGTCCCGACTAAAACAATAAAATGGGTTTTTATAGAGGCCCCGACCCTCTCACGCATGAACTCCCGCCTAAAGGATTCACCAACCCGAATTTAATTTTCCCTTCGAAACATACAAAAGAAAACACGAGAATCGGGACACCAACCCGATTAAAGACCCCTCTCCGCACAGTCCCTGTCATCTCTGAATCCGTCAGAAAATTCTGTGCGCCCATCCTTCTCGTCTTCCGTGCTTCTTGGTCATCCCCGGCTTTAACTTCTGCTTCTGCCACGTGTCGCCTTTGAACGGCCCTCGAAAATACCGTTCCCGCCATCTCTTTCTCCTCCCGCGCCATTTTCTCTCTCCGTCGCGATATCGCGACGTTTCTGGCTTTCTGCACTCTTTGCCCATTTTGGTCGCGATATCGCGACCATTTTGCCTCCGCACCTGCTTTTCCAATTTCTGTCGCGATATCGCGACCGTTCTGCAGCTTGCTCCTCTGCTGAGAAACTCGTCGCGATATCGCTCCCCTTTCTGCCTTCTGCCTCCGCCTCGCCAAGACGTCGCGAAATCGCGACGTCGCGATTTCGCTACAAGAACCCCGCCTTGCCTTAGGTTCTTTCTGTCTTCTTCTTCTCATCCAACTTCTGCCTTCGCCTTTGCCTTCGTCTTCCTTGCCAACTCCCGCCGAGTCTCTACTCCGACGTCGCGATTTCGCTACACTTTCCTGCCTTCACCACTGCCTCCGACTTTTCGTCGCGATTTTGCGACATGTCGCGAAATCGCGGCCCCTTCTGCGCCTTCGTCTCTCTCCTGCAAACTGTCGTGATTTCGCGACATGTCGCGAAATCGCGGCCCCTTCTGCGCCTTCGTCTCTCTCCTGCAAACTGTCGCGATTTCGCGACATGTCGCGAAATCGCGGCCCCTTCTGCGCCTTCGTCTCTCTCCTGCAAACTGTCGCGATTTCGCGACATGTCGCGAAATCGCGGCCCCTTCTGCTGGACTTTCTCCTTGCCAATTTCTGTCGCGATTTCGCGACACGTCGCGAAATCGCGACAGGTATCTTCCTTTGCCGCTTTTTCTTCTTTGGCCGACTCCTCAGCACTGTCTTTCCCGCAACATGATGCCTCTGTATCTGATGCTACCGGATGCTCCTGCATCATTTGCTCTTCCTGTTCCCTCGCCACTAACTCCTCTACTAGGTTTTCAAGTTCCTGCAAGGGGATGGTAGGATCTTCTAGAGGTTGCACCTCCTCCTCTATGATCCATTCAGAGGATGGATCAATCTGATCTAGGTCAATGGCCTCATAATTAGAACCTGCTATTTTTTTGTGGTGGAGTAGATTGTAATGGACAAACACAAGATCATTCAATTTCTCTTGTGTTAATCTATTCCTCTTCTTGGAGTGTATGTGCTCAAAAACACTCCAATTGCGCTCACAACCTGAAGCGCTGCATGGCTGAGATAAAATGCGGATTGCAAATTGCTGCAGGTTGGGTGTATATGTCCCAAAGTCCTCCCACCATAAATCTGAAAAAAGCCAAGAAAAAGAGAATTAATACTTCACAAGTTCACATGTAAATGTGAAATTGAGATTAAAAGATAAAATAACTTACGTGGCAACAAAGTTGAACTTTGTTTGGTGCATTCAGGGGATGTTAGAAGGATGCCCTCACATTTCTTATAAGCTTGAAGCTCACCCTGTATCTTTGAGCGCACTTCTGGATCAACCACTAAGCGGTCAATACATATCCTTAAGCCCGCCATCACCTCATAGTCAGTACAAACTATTCTCCCAAAAAAGAATTGGGGATTAAGGAAGTATGTTGCTGTATGAAGAGGGCTATGAAGCTGGGCTGTTCAACGCCGATCAATGATTTCCCAAATGGGTCTGTATTTGTGTGGCAGATCTTTATAAAAAGAGAAAATTGCCTCTTTGGCCCTTTCCATAGCCTCATATACATAACCCATTGGTGGTTTTTCCCCATCAACAAGACGAAGAACTCTCACCAAAGGCTCTGATACCTGAAAAAAACATTATTAGCAAATGCCTCGTCTAATAAACATGTAAAATCATCCAATAAACAAAAAATAAAAATAAGAAGTTTAATCTTGTAAGTTGTACCTTGATGGCCTCCTCCATGGCCATCCAAAAGGGCTCCTCAAATATGATGTCATACACTCTTCCATTCAACGACGTGTTTGTACCTATTTCCATGCTCTGTGCTCCACTCATCACCAACAAATATTTTCTTCAATGCCCCTTGTGCATTGAAGAGACTCTGCAATGTAATAAAATTAGTGGCGAATCGTGTCACTCCAGGTCGTATTATCTCCCTCCCGCTAGTGTACTGCCTCATCACATTTAACACCCATGTATGATTGTATATATACTTTGTCACTGTCCTCGCCTTTTGCACAACCTCCATCACCCAAGGCAATCTCCCAAGGTCTTCCAACAACAAATCGAGACAATGGGCTGCACATGGGGTCCAAATCAACGTGGGAAATCTCTCCTCCAATAGCTTCCCAGCTGCCACATAAGCTGAAGCATTGTCCGTGATGACCTGGACAACATTTTCAGCTCCCACCTCCTCCACTACATCACCCAACAACTGTGCAAGAAGAGTTGCATTCTTTACATGGGCTGATGCATCTATTGATTTAAGGAAAACAATGCCATCTGATGAAGCAACCAAAAAATTGAGCAACGTCCTACTCCTCCCATCCGTCCACCCATCTGACATAATAGTGCAACCCTTCAACTTCCAAATTTCACGTTGCTTCTCAAGCAAAGTCTGAATATCCTGCACAGACTCCTGAAGGAGAGGGCCCCTAAGGTCAGCATAGGTGGGCGGCCTAAATCCTGAGCCGCATGCTGCAACGGCATCTAGCATGCCTCGCCAATATGGAGACCTTGCCACATTGAATGGCAAGTCTAAAAAATACCAAAAGGAGGCTATTGCCTTCCTAGGTGCTCTGTGTCTCTCCTCGTTCCACATGGCCATACCCTGTAGTGTGGGTTGTGCCCCTGGCGTGGAACGTGCTACAAAAAAGGAGTCATTGGTGCCACTTCCAGGGTGTGCAACTGAGGGGTTGCTGCTAGAGACACTGTGTTGTCTACTGCTGCCAAATGGTGATGGCCCAAATGTGCTCCCTTTGTCTGTTGCACAAGGGGTGGATGCCATGGCCTCACTCTGTTTCCTTTTCAACTCCTTCTCATTATAATCAACAATATTTGCATTGCATTCTAGCTGAACTTTTGCGGGCACCTTGTCACAAGCTCTAACATTGTTGTTCTTCAACTTAGCTAAGTGATACTTGAGGCGGTTTATACCTCCATGCATCTTCTTCTTGCAAAAATTGCAAATTACGTCCCCCTTTGTGGACCCTTCTGTTCCATATCTCCAAATAGGATCCGTTTTTCCTGTGCTTGCCATTATCATACACATGGAATCATGGATACATAAATTATTAAATAGTAAATACCTACGTTTTGTGGAAATGGAGTTTTGTTTAATAAATAAATAAATAATAATTATAAAATAAAATTTAATATACAAAGTTTAAAAACAAAAATTAAAATTTTACATAACATTAAAAATTAATAAACTTTAATCATTTTATTTTTATCTATCCTAAAATAAAAAAAAAACTTATATTTTTATTTTTATTTCCAACTTAAATAAACTTATTATCAAAACATTATTAAAATTTTACAAAACATTAAATAATAATAATACTTTTATTTTTATTTATATCTAAGTTTATTATTTTATTTATAATTTAAATAAGTTTATTATCAAAATTCAAAACATTATAAAAATTTTACAAAACATTATATAAAAATAAACTTTAATGTATCTTAAAATAATTACTTAATTTTATAAAACATAAATAATAATAAATTTTACTAATTTCATATACTAAAATAATTATATAAGTAAAGCTCAATAAAAATAGTGTATTTAAGGTGAAGAAATTATAAAAAATAAGTGTTCGTAAATATTTAATATATCTATAAATTCATAGAAAAATAAAGGTGAAGAACAATATTAAATACAAGTGTCGGCTGGCTGTGGAGTTTGGAGTAATAATTATTTAATATAAAAGAAAAAAAATCTATATTTGAAAATAAAGTTGGGCCATCTATAAGCGTGCTGGAAGGGATATCCGCGTGGACATAAGCAAGTTCTCCCTATAATTTAATTTAATAAATTAAAAATATTATTATAATTCAATGTGTAGTATTGAATATAAGTGTCGGTTGAGTTCGTAAATATTTAATATATCTCTAGATTCATAGAAAAACAAATATATCTAGGTAAAAAACATGATTAGATACAACTGTGGTTGACTCTATAATTTAATTTAATAAATTAAAAATATTATTATAATGCAATGTGTAGTATGACTCTTATAATTTAATTTAATAAATTAAAAATATTTTTATAATGCAATGTGTAGTATTGAATATAAGTGTCGGATGTGTTCGTAAATATTTAATATATCTCTAGATTCATAGAAAAACAAATATATCTAGGTAAACAACAATATTAAATACAATAACTCTATAATTTAATTTAATAAATTAAAAATATTATTATAATTCAATGTGTAGTATTGAATATAAGTGTCGGCTTGAGGTAAATATTTAATATATCTCTAGATTCATAGAAAACAAATATATCTAGGTAAAAAATAATTATTAAATATAACTGTGTAGTATTATTAAATATTATTATAATGCAATGTGTAGTATTGAATATATGTGTCGGCTGATTGTTCGTAAATATTTAATATATCTCTAGATTTATAGAAAAACAAATATATCTAGGTAAATAACATTATTAGGCTGATTGATTTTTTTTTCGGC
Organism: Wollemia nobilis; assembly: GCA_028583015.1. NCBI lineage: Eukaryota > Viridiplantae > Streptophyta > Pinopsida > Araucariales > Araucariaceae > Wollemia > Wollemia nobilis. The sequence continues at coordinate 6,494,967 of JAQPPZ010016467.1, read as the reverse complement.
TCTGGCGATTTGGCGTTTTGGCGGGAAATTTTTTGTGACGGCGTCTGGTGTTGCTCGAGGGACTCTGGCCCGAAGATCTTGCCTGGGGCTTTGGGGGGTTGTTTTTGCTTTCGCCTGAAGGTTCTTTAGTGGTCCCGGGAGGGCCCGATGGGGTCTCCTCCTGTTTCTCCTGCGGGGAGAAAGACCTCATATGCTGAGAAGTTGAAAGATAATCCCTCGCCTTCCACGGACGGAGCTCAGCGGAATGCTTTTCAATCGATACTCAAGAATGTTGCCAATGGCCCAAATGCTCACCGCGTTAATGGATGCCTCCCGCAATCTACTTCCAGGCCTAAGATTGTAATAGAACCAATGCTGGTCGAAGATACAATCGTCTACCGAGCTAATCACGACTTGATCTGCAAATTCATGGGCATCCGGCCCACACTTAATTTTCTGCATACCGGTTCGTCGAGCTGGGAGCCACACGGTGAGTACTCTTTATGGCCTATAAGCAATGGGTATTTCATCATAAGTTTCTCTTCTTTAGCAGATAGAAACAGAGCATTTGAATCAGAAAAGAGAAACCACGGACCAGCAGGGTTATTTGTCCAACCCTGGAGAGTGGGTTTCGACCCCCGCATCGAACCCACGGCTGTCCCGGTCTGGATCCGGCTGTACGCTCTCCCGATGGAGTTTTGGGGTGAGCAGGTGTTGGAACTAATAGGTAATTCCCTAGGCAGATTTTTGGGAGTCTCCAAAGATACCATAGAGGGCAATACTGCTGTCTTTGCTAGAATATGTGTAGAGATGGACATTAGTCGACCTCTACCAGTGAGGTGGAACTTGAGCTTGCGGGAGTACCCTGGATCCGAGCAGTTAGACTATGAGGCCCTACCTTTCAGGTGCCGAGTATGCCATAAGCATGGACATTTGGCAAGGTTCTGCCCAAACGTAGTGAGCACAAAAACGGAGGCTCCGAGTGGAATGTCAAACCGCCCTAGAGAGGGTAAGTCCAGTCCGGTCAATGAACCCTCTAGCAATTCTCCAGGTCCTGATGCTCAGCAGGATGGCTTTGAACAGGTGAAACGAAAGAGAAACAAAAAGAAAAATGGCAAGGAGCAGATACAGACTCAAGCCAAACAATCGGTATGAAATTTTTAAGTCATTAGTGGATCAGGAGGACCAATCTATGGAGGGAGTGGTTGGGAATGGTGAGAATGTCAACACTCCACCTCTTGTTTCTCCTTCCTTCACTCCTGTAGTAGAACAGGTGACTGTGCCAGCTGAGAACCTGCAGTCAGAGAATCCAGGGGCATTGGTTATACACTCCCCAGCACAGCCGGCTATAAAAGATGTCACCATGGGAAATGCAGATAAAAACAGAGAAAGGCCTGCTTTAGGGATTTCCCAGGTGGAAAAGAGATCTAGAAACAATAACTCTCAAGGAGCGGGAAGAAAATCCAATAAGGAACTACTAATAGCGCAAGGAGATAAGCTAATCAATGGAGGATTGGTGAGGACCATTGATTCTTACTGCTCTCAAGGTTTTCAATGATTATTCAATCTTGGAATATTAGGGGTTTAAACAGTAGAACCCATCAATCTGCTGTTCAAAGACTCTTAGAAAACCGTAAAACAGACTTTTTGCTTCTTCAGGAGACCAAAATGTCTTTAGATATTATGAGTAAAACTGCTACTAAAATCTGGCGGGGAGCTGGGTATATGGACGTGGCTGCCCAAGGAGCTTCAGGTGGAATTGTTACCCTTTGGAACCCTCTGGTCTGGACTGCTTTAGAACATGTAGCTTGCAGGGGTGTACTTACTTCTCTCTTCAGAAATAACTTCAATTCTGAGCTGGTCCTTATAACCAACTTTTATGGGGCCCAAGATCTTGATGGCCAGAGGCTCCAATGGGACGTTGTTCACAACATGAGAGCATACGGGGAGTGTTATGACTGGATTATTGCGGGGGATTTTAATGCAAAATTATCCGTTCGGGACCGGGGAAGGTGGCTCCCCTGTTTTGGATCCGGGGGACCGGCTTCGATTGCCCAAGTTCGGGCCTTTAATTTAGTGGACGTTCAAGGCCCTAGTGTTTTTTTCACTTGGACAAACAAGAGAAAGGAGCCACATAGCGGGAAGGTCAAGTTAGATCGCTTTTTGGTCTCGGAGGAGGCTTTTGTTAAATGGACTTTTAAGTTCCAGATTTTGGAGGGCCCTATTTCGGATCATTTTCCCATTTTGCTTGAGGGAGGGACTTCGAGAGGGCAGCACCATAGGCCTTTTAAATTTGAGAATTTTTGGTTACAAAAGGAGGACCTTCGACAGAAAATTTCTCAATGGTGGACAGAAGGCCGTCCACCTTTTGGGACAGCAATGTTCAAATTTCATAAACAGCTTCAATTTGTCAAAATTCAATTGAAACAGTGGAGGAAAGGAAACAAGTCGGATTTCCAGTCCCAAAGGGCCCCCTTGGTGGCTAGATGGGAGGAGGTTCAGAAACTTTTTAGGGAAGGATCAATTATTGAGCAACTCAAATCTGAAGATGATGAACTGCGCAAAGCGGTTGAGGACATTGACAACCAAGAGGAGTTATCTTTGGAAGCCAGAGGGCTAGAAATACTTGGTTATTAGAGGGGGACAGAAATACCAAATTTTTTCATCGGTCAGCTTGTGCTAGGAGACAGATGAACAATATGGAAGTTCTCAAAGATGAACATGGAAATGTCTTCGATACTATTCCTGGCATGCATTCCCATGCTATCGATTACTTTTCTAAACTTTTTAAGGAAAGTATGCAGCAAGATATTGAGGCTCAGAACGAAGTTCTTAATGTTATTCCTCCTATTATCTCTGAAGAGGACAATCAGGCCCTGCTTAGACCCATTGAAAGGGATGAGCCGAGAAATGTGGTCTTTGGTATGAGTACTTGGAAAATCTCCTGGTCCGGATGGCTTTCCTATTGAATTTTTCGGGCTTTATGGGACACCTTGGAGGAGGATGTTCTGGCTGTTACTGAGGAATCCAGATCCAATCGAAGAATGCTCAGGGCGATCAATCACACCTTCATTGCTTTAATTCCAAAAGGGGAAGCGGGGACTCATATCTCCGATTTCAGGCCTATTGCTTTATGCAATGTGATTTACAAAATCATCACTAAGATAATGGGTGAGAGGCTTAAACCCCTTCTTCATAGCATCATTTCTCTCGAGCAGGGGGCTTTGTTGAGGGAAGACAAATCTTGGATGGGGTGGTTTTGGCCCAGGAGGCCATCCATTCAATGCAAACTTCGGGCAACAAAGGAATGTTCATTAAACTGGATATGTCCAAGGCTTATGACCGGGTGGAGTGGTGCTTCTTGTCGAAAATGATGGCTGCCTTTGGCTTTTCTCAGGAATGGATTGATTGGGTTATGAGTTGTGTTTCTTCTCCCTCTTTTTCTGTTCTCATTAAGGGCCTTCCCTCGCTTCCTTTCGGCGCCTCCCGTGGTCTCCGCCAGGGAGACCCTTGTTCTCCCTATCTCTTCCTTCTCTTGGCTGAAGGTTTGGGCAGACTGTTTTTGAGGAGAAAGGCAACAAGGTCTGCTTTCTGGTATCAAGGTTGGGGAGGAAACTCTGACTCACTTGCAATTTGTGGATGATACGGGTCTGGTTGGTGCGGCCACTCTTCGGGAAGCTAGAGGAATCAGAGATACTTTGAATTTCTACCTAAGGGCTTCAAATCAGGTTCTAAATGTCAGGAAGTCCAAAGTGGTCTTTTTCAATCTTGACCAACGGCTTCGGGAGCGCGTTATTGAGATCCTGGGCTTCACAAGGACTTCTCTTCCAATTGTTTACACGGCGTTCCCCTTCATTTCAAAAAGTTAAATATTGACATTTGGAAGAACCTGTTAGCGAGGCATCAAAGACGAGAATGAATCATTGGGCCCATAAATGGCTAAGCTACGGGGGTAGATTAACCTTCCTGAAGTCGGTTATTCAGGCTTTGCCGATCTATAAATTCTCAATACTGGCTGCCCCTCATACCATCTGGAAAGAGCTGGACAAAATGGCTAGAAGATTTTTATGGGAAGGCGCAAAAGGGAAGAAAAAATGGGCCTTGGTTGGGTGGGACAAAGTTACCCGACCCTAAGGACAAAGGAGAGGTCGGGCTTGAGAAGTTCTATGCTTAATAACGAGCTTTGGGTGGAAAAGCTGTATTGGAGGTGGATTTCTCGGCCATCCTCCCTCTTGCTGAGAATTCTTTCCGAGTAAATATTTGGGGCATGTTCATCCCAATGAGGTGGGTCGCTTTCCCTTGGAAGGTTACGGTTCCTTAGTGTGGCGAGACTCTCAAGCTTGGGTCCCAGTTATCAAAGATCAATTATTACGGAAAGTGGGGAAAGGAGACAAGGCTCGTTTCTGGACTGACTCTTGGGACCAACATCCGCCCATTATTGTTATGTTCCCTGAGCTACAACCTATCATGACCGCCTTAGAAGCCCAGGGTTGGATCCATATTGATAATTATCTTCTTACCAGTCAATTGGGGGGGTATACATTTAAAAAGTTTAAGCGGTGGGAGGAGTGGCCAATTACTGTCTCTCCGGAGTTGGCGCCTATCCTGCAAAAAATCTTGTCAGAAAGGTTCCTCACGGGGAAGGATGAGGAAGATGAATTAGCCTGGGGCTATGGAAGCCTTGGGGTCTACTCAGTTAAGGCTGGATATGAAGAGATCCTCCCTGAGCCTCCCCCACACTCTTTTCCGGTTCAGCATTGGAGAAGGATTTGGCATTCAAAGGGTTGGCCGAAAGTGAATTTCTTCGCTTGGCAACTTATGCATAATGGTCTTCTCACCTTTGACAATCTCAGACGTAGGGGTTTCAATGGCCCCTCTCAATGTGCTTTATGCCTCCAACATGAGGAAACTGCAGATCATTTGTTTTTTGAGTGTCCTTTTACTCATCAGATTTGGGAACGCTGGTTCTCTCAATTTAAACTCCAGGCTAATGGTGTTCTCAACCGTACCAATATTTGGGAAAAATGGAAATGGGGCAGGTTCAATTCCATAGCTCTCCGAATTGGCTGGCAGTTAGGCTTTCTCTTCATTTGGTGGCAAGTTTGGTTGGAGAGAAACGCCGGATCTTTAGAAACACTTTCTCCTCGATTGACGGCGTTTGGCAGGTCATCTGGAGCAAAGTCACAGAAACTGTTGCTACTTTTGTTAATGAAGAGAATCAGGCTACTCTTGGGCATCCTGAAGAGGGGGTTGAGGGTCTTGAGAGGCAAGGCAAGCATCTTTGGAAACCTCCCCACGTAGGTTGGATCAAGATCAATGCGATGGGGCTGCAAAAGGCAACCCGGGCAACGCGAGGAATTGGTGTTGTTTGTCGGGATCACTCGAGTGCGGTTCTTTCTTGGGAATTGCGGGGATTGGGCGAGCCACGAACAATGAAGCCGAAGCCTTTGCCATTAAGTCGGCGTCTATACGGGTACATTAGCGAGGTACCGGAGGATAATTCTTGAATACGATTCTCAAGTCTGATCGGCGCTCTAGATTGCTTGCGGAATTTCTCTTTAAAAGCACGGAGGCTGACGGATGTTGATATCTCAAATCAAGGAGTTATGGAGGGAGTTAGATGATGTTATCACTGTGTATGTGAGTAGAAATACGAACACGGTAGGCGACTTCCTTGCGAAGATGGGTCCTTGAGAAAGAGGTAGGTGTTCGAGTTGCACGGTGATATGCCTATGATAGATGAAGAGATTCGGAGTGGTCTGGAACGATCACTGCATCCATGAGCTCAAAAATGACTAAGGTTAGTTTACGTCGCGATATCGCGACTTATAGCGCCGTCGCGACCCTGTTTGGTAATCTGTCGCGATTTCGCGACATGTTGCTCTGTCGCGACCTATCCTGGATAACTGTAGCGATTTCGCTACCCTTTTTGTTGCTGCGGCTTTGGGAGGAAAATTGTAGCGATTTCGTGACTTGTTGCGCCGTCGCGGTCTTTGATGAGAAGGTGTCGCGATGTCGCGACCTTTTTGGTTGGTTTTGCTGTTGGAGGAAAAGTGTCGCGATATCGCGACGCTTTGAGAAAAATTGCATGAAAGGGAAAAACCGTCGCGATATCGCGACAATTTTTGTGAAAAGCTACTCTAAGGAAAATTCGTCGCGATTTCGTGCCTTTTTTGAGGAAAGGACACAAAGGGGCATACCTGTAGCGATTTCGAGATGTTTTGAGCAAAATTTCGTTAAGTGGAAAAACCGTCGCGATATCGCGACCTTTTTTGTGAAAAGCCTCCCAATGGATAACCTGTCGCGATTTCGCGACATGTTTATGGAAAGGAAGCAAAGGGGCAAACCTGTAGCGATTTCGCTACAGTTCTGGAGAAAAACTGCATGATGGAAAAACGTCGCGATTTCGCGACTAGTTTTAGAAAAGGGCACCTTGGGGGTGAACATGTCGCGATTTCGCGACACTTTTGCGGATGGGGCGCCCATTGGATTTCTTGTCGCGATTTCGCTACACTTCCGGCCAAGTGGGGCTCCAAGGAAAAGTCGTCGCGATGTCGCGACACTTTCTCAAAGTTGCTGATTAAAGGGGAACTCGTCGCGATTTCGCGACAATTTCGGGGAGCAGGTGCCTTCAGGCTTTCTCGTCGCGATTTCGCGACGTTTTTGGCGTTTGGGTGATTTGGTGCTGTGCTGTCGCGATTTCGCGACATTTTTCGTGTGTTGTGGCTTCGGCGCTTTTTGTCGCGATATCGCGACATGTCGCGATTTCGCGACATGTCGCGTTATCGCGACTGGTTGTTGTGGCGCGGCGGTTGTTTGGTTTGGTGTCGCGATTTCGCGACATGTCGCGTTTTCGCGCCCTTTGTTCTTCTGGTCTCTTTGCGCTTGGTTGGGATGCCCTTTCTCCCTCTTGTAACTGTCTTTTGTTTTAATACAAGTTTTTTTCAATTTTTTCAAAAAAAAACATTATTAGGCTGATTGTTCGTAAATATTTAATATATCTCTAGATTTATAGAAAAACAAATATATCTAGGTAAATAACATTATTAAATACAACTCTCGGCTGACTTTAGAGTTCAGAATAAAAATAATTTTCAATAACCACATTATAATTATTGATAATGTTTTTTAGAAGACTTATTGACAAAATAAAAAAAGTCTCAACTGGCCTTATTGAATAAATGCCTAACCGGGCATATATTACTAATCAACACACAACACACAACACACAACACACGTGCCGAACATTATTGGATAAACACAGCTTTTATGGGGATTTTCTTGTATGGTGTATGACTTCAAGGAGGTTACAACTTACCTTTTCAACTTTATTTATTGATAAATACATCTTTTATAGGGATTTTTTTGTATGGTGTATGATGAGGTTAAAACTTACTTTTTCAACTTTATTTTAAGGTAGTGTTTTTCATTCAGGGGAAAGAATCAATGACTACTTAAGTTGGAGAAATTTTTAATATTTATAAGATTAAAATAATGAATGAAACAATAAAATTCAATAATGATTATATGATAATATTTTTTTTAAGATTCAATAAGTCAATAATGATTAGATGATAATATTTTTTAAAGATTCAATAAGTCTTCTAAAGGTATTGATAATTTAAGGTACTAATAATTTAATATAATTTTTTTTTTCTCAACAATCACATTATTAGCAGTGTTTAGCTATTTTTTTTAGAGGTCTAAGGGTGATGTGTGGGAGTGTATGACCTTAGAAAAAATTATGACCGAAATAAAAATGGTTTAACTCTTAGCTTTGATGGTAAAGGTCTCACCACTATTCCAATAAAAAATAAAAAATAACAAAAAAATAAAACTAAGGCCAACTACTTTAAGTATATATGGCGACCTGGAAAAGCTTCATCCGAGCCAGAATTAATTCAACACGAAGTAAAGACAAAGCATGTTTTGCAACGTGGCCGTTGATTTGCTAAAGGTGTTTGCGTGTCATTTTTTATGAATCGTGGAAGGAAAGCGCCGAGGGGAAAAAATAATGGAGCTCACAGGTTAAATCACGGGATATAAAATTATAATACACCCAAAATAAATTAGGTGTTAGACCTTGGATGCCGCTTTATTGTTACTTTTTCTTTTCTTTTATATGAACTGCTCTCAGAAATTTCCAAGATGATAGCAGGCGGAGGGTTATGGGCCTCTTTTGAATTGTTCGGGATTTTGCTTTTCACTTTGGGTTTAAATTTTTTAAGGGTGGTGGGCCTAAAGGTGAGGAAAATGCGATGTGGTGTAGCTTGGGCTGAGGTGGAGCTCGGTGGAGGAGCACCGTTGTCTCCAAATTCAATTGAATGGTGGGGTTACAGCTGTGGTTAGAAGAATGATCAGATATAAGGCTTGTGGTTCCCGTTCTTGGTACAAATTCAGTTAAATATTTTTTTATTAGTATTGTGCCTTTTAAAAAAATAGCATAAATTGCTTTAAGGCAGAGAGTTCCACAGATAAGGCGGAGAGTTCGACAAGTTCGACAGACAAGGCGGAGACCCGTGCTCAACTAGGCAAATTCAACTAATTCACTGAACCAGTTGTCTCTGAAGATGGAGGAATACAACTGGCGGAGCTTTTGAATAGAAATGGGAATCGCTTTAAGGGTAAGATTGGAGGAAAAAAAAATTCTTCAATAGAATATGACTGTGCATAGTATTGGTCATTAAAAAAAAGGGTAAAATTGGAGGAAAAAATAAAATTCTTCGACTGTGCATAGTATAGTAGTTAGGGGAACTTCTGTTACATACCTAATATATGTTGTATGAAGTTGAAAGTCTAGCCGTGCACTGACAATTCTTCTTCTGCAACCTCTCTGCACCTTCTGCTAAATTCTTCTACAAACCTCTCTGCACCCTCTGCTAAATTCTTCTGCAACCTCTCTGCACCCTCTGCTAAAGCTTCTGCAATAGCTATTAACCTTAGACTGCAGCTTTATAGAATTATACAGCGCGCGAAAATAAAATAAGGCGCCAAGGGAGAAGCGATAAGGCGCCAAGGGAGAAGCCATGAAGCGTGCCAAATTAAGTTGCAGTCAGAGAGACGTCGATGTACAGTTGTGGTAGATGTACTCCTGTCATCTCGTCGCTCGCGTAAAACATGTCAGCAGAAACATTGCCCCCGACAGAACTTTTACATTACAAAAATCCCAGTTTTTTTTTTTTTTTTTTTAATTAAAATTTAATTTTGTTGGGCCGAGTCCCGACATCGGGACTCGGGAGTCCAGGTTAGACTCGGACTCGGCCCCGGACTCGACCGAGTCCAGAAAAAAAAGGAGTCCGAGTGGGCTCGGCTCGGCTGAGCCCACTCGGAATCGGACTCGGCCGAGTACTCGGGAGTCCGGCCGAGTCTGACTACTATGGTACAAAGTAAAGAAGAACAGTGATGGGCTGTTGGAACGATATACAACTCGCTTGGTGGAAAAAGGTTATGTGCAGAAGTCAGGTATAGACTTCAATGAAATCTTTTCTCCAATTGTGAAGCTGACTACTGTTAGAGTTTTACTTACACTTGTGGCAACACAGGATTTAGAGTTGGAGCAACTTGATGTAAAAACTGCTTTCTTGCATGGTGATCTGGAGGAGGAGATTTATATGGATCAGCCTGAGAGCTATGAAGAAATAGGCAAAGAGCATTTGGTTTGCAGACTTAAGAAATTTATGTATGGATTGAAACAGGCGCCAAGGATGTGGTACAGAAAATTTGACACCTTCATGAAGAGCCAAGGTTTCAATAGGAGTGAAGCTGACCATTGTGCATACTATAAGAGGTTTAATGATGGCAGTTTTATTATCTTGTTGTTGTATGTTGATGATATGCTAGTTGCAAGCCCTAGCATGAAGAAAATAAGTGATCAGGCCTAGATGGCTAGGATGTTTGATATGAAGGATTTAGGAGTAGCAAACCAAATTTTAGGGATGAAAATACACGAGGACAGAATAAGAAGGAAGATCTGGTTATGTCAAAAGACATATATAGAAAAGATTTTGCAGCGCTTCAATATGTAGAATGCAAAACCAGTAAGTACCTCACTTCCTCCACACTTCAAATTGTCTTCCGAACAGTGTCCTAGAACAAAAGCAGAGAAGACAAGCATGTCTCGTGTACCGTATTCATCACCAGTAGGAAGCCTCATGTATGCCATGGTGAGCACCAAATCGGATATTGCCCAAGCAGTGGGAGTAGTTAGCCGGTCCATGGGAAATCCTGGTAAGGAGCATTGGAATGCAATGAAGTGGATATTTAGATATTTAAGAGGCACTTCAGATGTTGCCATTTACTTTGGATCGACATATATGCTTATAAAGCCGGTCAAGAGAGAGAAGTTTGAGTGGTGCAAAACTACTCTGGGCTTGCTAAAAACGTAATAAGGGCAGCATTGGGCAATTGGCACTTGGATGGAAAACAAAGGCAAAGAATTCCTGTATATCGACTTCAAGTGGGAGAATGTTAGGAGGTGAAGTCAATATCCAGATCTCCGATGTTCTTCAACAGAGTGGTGCTTGGTGGAGCTTTAAAAATGCTTTTGCTTTAAAGCTGCTTTTTGCTTTAAAAGTTGCTTTTGCTTTAAAAGTTGTTTTTTGCTTTAAAAGTTGTTTTTTGCTTTAAAAGTTGTTTTTTGCTTTAAAAGCTGCTTTTGTCTTTAAAGCAACTTTATAGAAAGTAGTTAATAAAAGCAATTTTTTTTTTTTTAAATAAAGTGCTTTTTATCTAGAATGTGCCACGACTTTTTGGAATCTTCCTTTGTATTTCTATAAAAAGGAAAATGCCCCTTGTATTATGATAGAGTGCGAATGTATGAAATCAGCTGAGAATAATAAAAGAAGAAAAGTTGCCATTGCCCAGTGGTTTTACCTGCGCACTGTAAGGTTTCCACGTAAAATCTTATGTATTGTTTATTGTTGTTTATGCTTGCTTGTTTTTAATTTCCTAACATCAACTAGGGCATTTTGATTTTTAGCTAGGGCATCCTGACTTCCCATTAGGGCTTTCAAAAATGACTTTCCTTCCACGATAGCTAATGGGGCTTGCTCTTAGCTTGCACTTCCTCTTGGTTTGCACTCCCTTTCTGCTTGCACTCGCTCTTACTTCTAGCTTGCACTCTCTCTTGCCTCACATTTGCTCCAGGCCTGCGCTCCCTCCTGGCTCACAGTTGCCAGTGTCTCTTTTTTTTCTTGGCATTCCTTCGCTTCAACAATCTTTTGGAAACATTATTCCATGCATTCATGGTAAGTGTTTGAAGGTTTAATGCACTTTGGATGAACCTGCTGCTCTTTTTCCATGATTGAATCCCGACTTGCACTCCCTCTTAGTTTGCACTCTCTTTTGGTTTGCACTCTCTCCTGCCTTGCACTCTCTCTTTCCTCTCACTCACTCCTAGCTCGCGCTTGCACTCGCTGGTGTACTTACTCCTAGCTTACACTCGCACTCACTTTTGGCTGCACTCACTCGCACTCACTTTTGGTTGCACTTACTCACACTCGCAGCTACACTGACTCCCGGCTCGTGCTCGCACTCGCAGCTGCACTGACTCACGGCTCGTGCTCGCACTCGCAGCTGCACTGACTCACGTTATATGTTTTTGCATATTTTTTCACAATTTCCTAGGGAATTTTTATGATGAAAAGACAAAGTTTTCATTGAATGATGTGAAGGAATCTATAATGCAAGATAGAATTTAGAGAATGAAAGCTTCCCCATGTGAAAGCATGCAATCGGAGCTTTCTGGCTATATATAATATGCCCAAAGAACGATACTGGAAATTATATATAATATGTGCAAAGAACGATACTGGAAATTGTGATGGCCATACCTTTTATGCCAAAGGACACTACTATTATCTTGCATTACCAGGGAATGTGAGCCTTCTGTATCAATATCAACAAGATTATATAGTCCTGTTTCATAAATTCCAGTGGCAATAACTTTACGACCATGTAATTCATTTGCCATACACTGGTTGAGGATTCTTTGTAATTTCGCTGATGGGCATGACTTTTTACATCTCAGGAATATGCAATGTATTTTTAAACACATATTTTATTCTGTTGCCCATTTAATACTGGTATCTCCCTGTCCCTCAACATAAAAAGATTCACCATCCCCCCAAAATAGATTCTAACTTATTTCTATTTCTGCTAAATTTACATAGCATTCTTTTCTCCATGTGATGTATTAATTTGGAAGCACTGGAATCAAAATACTACAGTATGGGAATCTTTTGCTTTTGTCATATCACAAAATCAATTTCTTCTCTAGAATCTTGCACTTGTCTACTAAAATTTGCAACATAAGGATGTTTCTACCCTTTTGGTGAATGTCCAAATTTATGGCAATAACAACACCTAACTTTAGGTTTTGAATCACACTTAAATCACATGTTTTGTCAGAATCATTGAATTTTCAACTATACTTTTGTTTAAATATCCTAAGTATTATGGGGAAAGGAACTTTTCATTCCTCTTGAGCTGGACTCACTTTCTTGTGTTTGTCTGCATCCTCATTGCAACAGAAAAGATGAGAATTCTTCAAAGTCCAAAGCCTGGGTATCTGCCAACAGGTTCAAGGATTCAAGAAAATGTTTACATGATGGAGGCAGACTAAACTATTTGATAACAAAGCCACCGTATCCTTGTTATTGACCTTCTTGCCAATGTCAGACAGTCATTTCTTTTGTGTTATATTTTTTTTTTTTTCTCTTGAGGATCCAAGTTATTCTTTTCTCCCCTCCCCCCTCCTTCTCTCTCTCCGTTCTTCTTAGCATGCACTTCTCTCTGTTGGACTGCAGCCCTCCCCTGCTCTGCCCTCCCTTTTCTTTTCTTTTCCCTTTTCCTTTTTTTTTCCTTTCTCTTTGGCCCGTTTGTCGGGTTTGATCTTGTATTTTTCTTAGTTCTTTTCTTTGTTGGGCTTTTTAGCCTGCTAGCTGGCAGTCATTATTGTACTTCTTATAGTCCCTTGGGTCTTATTTTGGCCCACCGTGGACATTAATAATATTTCATTTCATTTCATTTCTTGTAATAGCTATATCTGAGGGGGATTATCCTGAGATATCCTTACAGTCCATGAATGAGCAAGCTCTAGGAAGACAAACTGAAAAGCAGCAAAAGATGCACACCTCCAACAATAACAAATTAATGGATCAAAATAATGTAAAGGATAGAAGTGGTCTAAGGCAGTTGAAATTTGGAAGCCAATATCAAAATAACATGTTTTGGCATTTAAATACTTTTTGTTTATTGAGAAATTGATTTTACTAATCACCTTTAATTGGCTAAAATTTCTATGTTTGCAAGCCACCAGTATCTTCAGCTTCCTTTCATTGGATATATTTGGCCTTTTGGCATATTGCTGATAAGAGTTATTTACTGCTTGTTCATTTGGGGCGCCTTAGGCATGTTCTAACCTTTATATTTGAAAAGATCTGTTGCACTATTTTTATCCTTCAGGACCACTCACTTAACCATGGAAGGAATCGCTAGAATGGATCAATACAAACATCTTGAGGTCACCACATGAAATTGAAGTCAAATTAATGCCTTCTAATGACCAAAATAAGTGACTGCCAGAAATTACTGCCTACAAACATTGAAGAGGATAGGGATTCTGAAAGCACCATTGCCAGACATTGCTGCTTACAAAGACGGAAGGGGATAGGAATTCTGAAAGCACCATCTACGATAAAAATGAAGTAATGGAACAAATTAACAATAAGAATAGTGTTGGTAAACCAAGGAAAGTTTAAGCTTTCCAGCTGTATTAACAAATAACTTGTTCTGGCATTTTTATTATTGCCTTTTCAGAATGGTTTAGTTGATTTCATATTTGTATGCCTTAACCTTGTTCTAGTGTTCATATTTGACAAGTTGTGCTATTAGAATGGTTTGGGAATGATTTCAGTAGGTGATGCTTGCTTGTGTTCTTGCCATCACACTCTTCCATTATTTGTTGTATTTTTGAGCTTCTGAACACTTCCATGTAAACCTATTGATTCTCTTCATATTGTTTGCATGTCACAATAGATACCTGGTGATTCAGCTTTCATCAATATGGTCTCTTCGGATGACGAGGATTACTCAAAGACTTCAGAATGCGAAAAGGGTCAAGATTGGAACGGATGCAACAAGCAAAAGTCAGAAATCACCAAAAAGGGTTGTAGTCCAAAGTGTTGTAACAAATTCAGAACTATTCCCTTTACCACCAGGAAATTGCGCCAAAGAAAAAGAGGTATTCAATATTCAGAAATCTCACCGAAGAGACAGACTTTAAGGAAAGAGGAATTAGCACTAGAGGATTTGAAGAATAATGCTACCCACATATCAGTTGCAACTGGAAAGGTAGTATTCTGTTTTATGTTAAATCTATCTAGAGTTTATGTATTTTATGATTTATTGCAACCTAAACATTGGACTTAACACTAGTCTGGCACTGCTGTACTTTTTTGGTTGATATGTGCTTGCTGTACCTTCAGGTCCTATTGATCAATATTGGTCCTTTTTTTCATGGCTAATTCTGTTTCTACTGTTATTTATGGAAGAAAAACATGTTCATGTCAATATGTTCCTGATTATTTATCTCCTGGTTTGTCTCTCTGTTTTCTTATAATACAAAGACATCAAAACAAGTTCATAGTACTATAATCTCTTTAGAGGAGGAAACATACTCAGACAGACACTCTGACACAGTCGTGACTAACTCACAAAGAAAATTATCTACATCAAAACACAAAGCTGACGATCGTACGAAGTGTGCATATTGCCAAGTGAGTTATGACTTTTCCTTTATATCCTTTTTTATGCATTGACGATACTTGGTTTCTCTTGTTTCTTTTTTCTACTCATTTTTTGTGCTGCAGACAGATGTGGAAGCTACAGACAATTTATATCCACCTGTTAAATTCAGGCTTGCTTCAAAAAATATCCACGGCAAACCTATTTCAAGCATTATAATGGAAATAGATCTGAATACTAAAGGCAAGTTCCCAGATAGAGATTGGAGCAATTACATTGCTCATGATTACTGGGGATTTATTCAAGATCTAAAACAAACTTCTAATGGTGAAGTTCAGATGACACAACCTCTACTTCCTTTTCAGGTCAGGGTATTTCCCTTATCTATAAACCTGTCTATAAACCTTCACAGTGGAAGTGTTTTGTATTTTTTTCAAAGCTATATTTTTCCTATTGTAACCATATGCAACAATTATTCTACAGTTCCCTCCTGATGAAAAACAAGTTCTTCACTAACATTGGTTACATAAAAAAGGCTTCTTGTTATTCTGACTACAACCCTAATATGGACATGTTTTGCCTGCACTGTCCATTATTTGGAATATCATGTGAATGTTCTTAGTGTTAATTAATGTAACAGAATAAGGAAGTACATAGGATAACAAGCAAGACTGCAAATGCTTTTATATTCTATTCCATCCATGTATATGGTAACCAAAATAACTGTAAAATATTGTACAACAATAAGAAGCTATGAGCAAGAGTTCCATTATGCAGAAATCTACTCGTACTTATTCATTGCTCTATCTGGTTCCAATCTGAGAACAGATTACTCTATGCTTAATTATAGTACATGCATTGAGTCTAGTACCAATTAGCATGCATGATGAACACCAAATGTGATAGAATCATACATGTAATTTCATAATGCTATAAGAGATATATAGTCCATCAAGGGATGTATATGAGAAAACCCTTTGAAAAGGCGTCATAGTTCATACAATAAACCATGATGTCAAAAATCATTTATACCCTTCATACATTCTCTGAATATGTGCTGCAATAGGAGGAAGCTGATCTGTAAGATTGTTTAGGTAGAATTTCCATTAAGAAGCACTCTCATGTGAGTTACAAAATAATTTGTTACTGTTCAGAATATTTCATCATAGAGTAGTTGTCCATTCTGAGAGATATTTGTTACAAATATTGGCTCAACAGAAGTAACTGTTGACAATTTCGTCACATTGGAGGGGTAGTGAAAATTAATGTTGTAAAGGATTTTCTTGTTCTGGTTTTCTTTATTTTTGTTGATGGTGGCATTGCAGCAAGTTTGGTTGTCATTTTTTTAATCCCCTTTGTAGATAACTGTGTAAGAAAAAGCTTCGCTTACAGCATTAGCAGGAACAGGCAGCTTCGCAAACAAGAAATAGGGAAAACATAGGTGCAAGCCTGAAATCTCCTAAGGCATAGAAAGAGCTTCGCAAGCGAAGCCCCCGCAAGACTTGCTTCGGGCTGAAATTCTGCGAAGCATAAAATGTGAAATGCAAAAGTTTCTAAAGTGTGGAGAAACACTTCGCAAAAATTCCAGCAAAGCACCCGCTTCGGCCTTCCTTTTTGGCGAACCGCCTCCAAGAAAAATCTACTTCGCTCAAAACTTTTGCGAAGCACCTGCTTCGGGCGATTTCAGTGCGAAGCTCCCCCATCCGAAGGTTGATTATCCCCAAAAATTTTCTAAGGCATGGATGAGCTTCGCCCAAATTCCTCCCGAGCGGCTGTTTTTGAAGAGGTTCGCGGCGAAGCATTGTTGTAGTCCACTTCGGACGGAGCTGTTGGCGAAGTAGTATACGGCTTGTACCCTCGGCAAAGTAGTAGGTAGTTAAGAGTCGTGTTTTCTGCGGGATATAGGAGCTTCGGCATCTGGTCCTCGCGAAGCAGTTTTTGAGAGCCCCTTTGCGCGAAGCATTTTTGTGGGGTCATCATTCCAACTTCGGCTCATGATTGTTGCGAAGCATAGCTCCAAATGAGAACCTAGCGAAGCTCTTCCTAGGGCACCTTCCCCAACGACACACATATCAAGAACGGGTATTTCCACGAGGCATTCAAGTGCTTCATAAAGGCATTTTTACTTGCCCGAAAGACCCGGGGTCTATTTGTGGCAATGGAAAAGGAAATATCAATTGCAGACCGGAAGGCAGAGCCACTTGAAGGTCACTCGAGCATCGCACCCGGAGAAATTCAGGACAAGTTGGATGGCTCATCAATGCGTGTTTCCCCGGTTGACGCGGTCATACTTGCTAATAAAGGAAAAGGATGTGAAAGCTCATTCTCAGAAGGAGCGGGCGAAAATTTTGTAGTCTGTCGAGGGCGTACTTCCAAATTCAGAGCATTGATGGCTCAGAGGATCGGGTCCTCTATAAAAACCCATGAATTGTAATGAGAAAAGGGGGGAACTTTTGCTAGAGAATTGCTGTATCTTGATTTTTGCAATAGATATTGAAGACTTTGAGCTCCATTTCTGTCATAAATGTTATCTTCTGTGTTGATTTCTGTTATTCTTTTTCTTCATTTGCATACTGTGATTCTGCGTTCTGGATTTAGGTGTGTAATGAGGGATTGAACCTTGGAATCATTCAGAGGATTATGTAAGAGATTTAATATTGCGTTAAATCCTTTTTATGCTGCCTGTGGATAGTGGTTTCTGTCAAGTTCTTGTGTTTCCTAATTGCTGTAATTCTGAATTCTGGATTTAGGCATAGGAAGATACTTGAACCTTGGAACTCTTCCAGAGGATACATAGGGGAGATAGCGTAGTGTTTATTTTAGTTTCGTTCTTCATATTTATTGCTGCTGTTTCAAGGTATTTGTTGATAATCGTGCTGCTGGTTCTTTCCCACTAAAATCATTCTCACTTCTTACCCTATCCCCTTTTATTTCTTTCCTGCACTCTCGTCTTAAAATACCAAGTAGTTTAGTTCAGGCGCCGGCCTTTCTCCGGAGATTGGCACGAAGGGCATTTCTTCCCTCCGGCCTTTCAATGTTGGTCCAGGTCTAGGGCGCGTATACATACAAAATCATTTCCTGTGGCAGATTTGTGACCAACGGTTTCTGGCACGCCCGGTGGGACACAGTCAGTCTCATCTTTCGAGTGGTAGTGAGAGTTGATGCTTATCTCATTACCAGAATACTCTAGCATCTGGTGACTCTGTTCAACCTGAGAATCTTAAAGTCGTAGAGACCGGTACTAAAGTATCCGTGCCTTCATGCAAACGAGATGGAGAGTTAGGAATAGTGGAGAAGAAACTGAGTTCTTTGAACTCGATATTGACGCCTTCGGGGAACGCTCCAGGTTGGTCACCCCTGAATCATTGTTACGTGGAACGTCCTCGTAAGAGGCTGCCTTTAACGGACAAGGTCCAACTTCAAATAGCGTAGCAACTAGTCTTCCTCCTAACCCTCTGTTGAGTGGTGTTTTCACCCGATTGTGAAAACACACTCTCCGATAGGATTCGAGTTCCAAATCCTTTACTTGCAAAGAAATCCTGTAAATAATTTCTCCAAGGTCTCCGCTATATTAGCATTTGGTATAAGTGATGATATTCAATTTGAACATTCGGAATACCTTAGTGGTTGCAAGTAATGCTGTTAACAAGGGGCACTGTGGTTTATTTTATTATGAAATTATAATGATTGTTCATTTAATCAGAATGAACTCAATGTGAATTAATCTTAATGATGAAATTATTTTATTTTCGATTTCGGTAAATTTTCAAGTGTTTTATTTTAATGATTGTAAATTAAACTAAGGTTAAACTTTCAGGAAAATAAAAAATATAGAGAATTTGAAGAAATGAAAATAAAATGCAAAGAGACTAAAACTAAAGTACATTCAGAGTGTTACAATTCCTATTTTGACAAAAACCGAAGATAATGAGGTTTTCTGCATACAACCTAACCTATTGAACCCCGCCAAACTCGCACAATCCGGATAAGTTAAGTGCTGGTTTCCGGGATTTTAATCGTGATTTTCAGATTTAGACATTTGCATGAAGCAACCAAGAAAACTTGCATTAAACTTCACCTATAAGCCTAAAGATCTGAAAAGGGGAAAAATGAACATTAAATCTAGCATGCAGAAAATAACTCCTTTCTTGTCAATGAGATGCAACTCTTAATTGTCCCGTATTAAAAATAATGTATCGGTTTACAAGAAGGGAATGGTTTCCGGTTTTAACAAAACGGAAAAGTGGAGGAAAAGCTCCAAACGCAGCGCGAATGGCCTATCACCTTCGCTCTCCCGCCCCAGGCCGTTTTCCGCACCCCTCCTGTCCGCTTCCCTCTTTTAAACTTTCGTCGTGCGGTTCTCTGTTTCGCTCGGTGGCCGCTCGTTTCATTTCCCGCTGCATCGTTTCGTCTTCCCCCTCCTTCGTTGTCTTTGACTTTCTGCTCGCGATGTCGAACGATAGTCCGCCTTACACCATTGCGACATCTTCTGCCGCCGTGCCTTCCTTCTATAACTGCGGCCCGTCGTGAAAACCCAAAAAAAGTGTGCGATTTCCGCGACGCTTTCCCTATGTACGACGTGTCGGTTTGGGGGTTTTATGCCTTTGGAGGGGGGGTTTCTTTAGTCACAAGAATACAAACATTTTCTTTTTCCGGGCGGAGAGTCGGTGTTGTGCCGCGCTTTTTTTTTTGTGCCGGGCGCGACATGTCGTCGGTTTCGCGACGAGTTTTCATTTTCTTTCGCGCGAGAAGTTGCGCATTCTTTGGCGAACTTTCATTTCTGTGCAATGACTTTTCTGGCGACTTCTGCTGACTTTTCTTGACCTGGTTTCAGCGCATTTTTCACTTTGTCTTTCTCTATCCTCCTCTGTCTGGTCAACACTTCTTCTTTTGACCGCGATTTCAGGATCGCAAACACAGATGCTACGCTTCATCTTTCTCTTTCCGAACACTTATTCTTTTTACATCCGAAGGACAATTTTCTTTTAGCGAGAGAAGCACGAGCACTATTTTAAAGCAATCACAGACACCTTTCATGTTTGCTTTCTTTTTAACAACCTGAAAAAAAAGGTGGGTCCCCAATTTTGGGGTGTGTTGTGGAGCAGCCACAACACCCTCCTAACTCACCAGATCATCCGAGTGCCTCTGTTCCAGTTAGTAATCCAGCTAGCAATCAACAAGGAACTTCGGGAATTCCTGTTTTTCCGAATCTAGGCGCAAGCATGGCGCACCAGCAACATCAACAACAAATGCAGCAGCAGCAGCCACAACCGCCGCCTAGATTGTTCCCGGCATGGAATTCTTCCGGACCATTAAATCTAGCGGGGCAAGGGCAGGTTCCACCTGCTGCTATGAAGAAAATCCCCACATTCGACGGCACGGGGAAAACAGCTTTGGAACACATTCAAGATATAGTTTCTCTGGCAGCGATTCATGACATCACGGAAGAAAGAGTGATGGTGAAGCTCCTGGTTTTGTCTCTCCGAGGAAAACTCCTCTATTGGTATAGATCGCTACCTCCGGGCACTATAACGAGTTGGGACCAATTAGCTGGACAACTGATGAGAGGTTTCAATGAGTCTGCCGACCCGTCCTCCCTCTTGCACCACTTCACAACAATTCAGGAGACACCCGCAGGAGGAGATTGCGGATTTCAATGTGAGGTTCGCTCGGACCTGGCAAAGAGTACCCGTCGGACTTCGGCCAGCCAACGAAGCTGCAACATACTATTACCTTAGGGCCCTCAACCCTGACATCAGTGTAATGGTAAGGTATTCGAATGTGAATACTTTCCCTGAACTATATGAACTGGCCCAAAAAGCGGAAATGGATTTGATAGCCGTGGGGAAGCTTCCCCAAAGAATGCCGATGCCTATATTTCCGGAATTTCCGCAGACACAATACCTAGGTGCAGCTACTTCGCAAACTTCCACAACCCCTGTATATCCCATCTCATCATGGAACCCTAACCCCGTCGTAACCCAGATCGTTACACCACAAGTGCATTTTCCGACATTCTCAGCACCACAGCCCACTGTCCCTTTGGCATTCCCCGCGTTACCGGCTCCGCCTCAATACCCTGCCCTGCCTCCGATACCTACGATGGCTCCATTGCCACCAGCCCCCAAAGTTGAAGATATGCAGGCAAAAATACTACAGGAAGTTCAATCTCTGAATTCCACTGTGCAGACCTTGTCCAATGACATGATTATCGTAAAAAAGAAGCAAGCACAGCAGGAATTTCTTCCCAGAAGGCCTTATCCCCCACCAGCGCTCACCAAAGATCAAGTGGTTCAACCAGGGAAGGCCTCAGCAAGGAATGCCGTGATTGACGAAGGGACAAGCACTTCGGATCATGTGCATTGGTGTTCCACATGTAATGACCCACATGAGGAAAATACCTGTATGCTGCATCAGCATTATGTGCAGACACTGTCAGGGAGCAGCCATAGCGGTCAAGTCAATATAATAAGACAAGCGGATCAGGACCCGGTCGCTAACGAAGAAGAACAAGTTTCAGTTCTTACTAGAGAGGGAAAAAGACCAATGGAGGTGGATGCAGCCCAAATGGTTCCCTTAAAGGTATATACTCGCCGCGAAAAAGAGCAGCAACCTGTTAAGGCCCCAGACAAAGTTTCGCATCCTATGCTAGCAAAGGAGAAGACCCAGCAGGCCTCCGCAGCCCCGCCTCAGGCCGAAACCAAAGAACAAGCTAGGGAAAAGCTTAAGTTCCCTTCATTGACTAAGCGGCAGAGAGTCGAAGCCACGGAGCAATATCGCACAAAGTACGAAGCAAAAAGGGAGCCCGAAGTACATGCCCTCGTAGGGTATAACATCGTGGACGAACTGAAGAGAACCCCTGCTAAGATTAGTCTATATGACGCTTTACAGCTGCCAGGACAAGTGGACCTGTTGCAGGAGTCCTTGAAGTCCGCAAAAGCTAGGAAATCAGCTCCGCTTGCCCTAGTGCAAACCCTATCCACGTCAATAACAGGAAAAAACAGGCCTCCTCCATTCTACCTATCCTTACAAATGGAAGGACATATTGTTCACAACTGTATGATTGACTCTGGTGCTGCAACAACGGTAATGCCTAAGGCTGTCTGCGAGGAAATAGGAATGGAATACACGCGAAGCAGTCACGGCGTACTCCAACTGGACGGTACTCCTGTGAAAACGGTCGGTGTAATCAAGGATATACCTATTCGACTGCACAAAGCGCCTCAGATTGTGGTAATACAGGAGGTGGTAGTTGTAGATCTAGAGCCCTATTTTAGCATGTGCCTTTCGAGGGAGTTCACAGCAAAGCTAGGTGGATATCTGTCCATGGACTATTCACATTTAGAGGTCCCGTTCAAGGGAAAGAAGGTCAAAATTCATAACGAGAAACCTTCTACGTTTCTCGTAGAAAAGATGTCCGAAGAAGAAAACAATAGTCCTGTACACGCTATCGCCGAAGAAATAGAACAAGTGGACTTAGCGGAAGAAACGCTTACACAGCTGAATTCTGAAGATGAATTTTCATTAACAGATTTCAATGCCATGATAGAGACAGAAATGGGATGCTATACCATCACAGAACCAGAGAAACACGTCAAGCCAGAGAATAAGGTATCCGCCCAAGGGGAATTATGGAAACTATTCTTTGATGGCGCCCGATGCAAAAATGGCGCCGGGGCAGGAATACTATTAGTATCACCATCTGGAGAGCAGAAAGAATACTGCTACCGGTTGGTTTGGAGCTGCACCAACAACGCAGCAGAGTATGAAGCCTTATGCCTAGGACTGAAGAAAGCAGAGAAATTAGGCATAAAACATCTCCAAGTCTTCGGAGATTCAGAATTGGTATGTAATCAGGTCACCAACAAGTGCATCTCAAAAAAGCATTATCTTAAAGCATACCGCAATAGAGTATGGGACTTGTTTGAACAGTTTGAGTCACTCAATCTGCAGTCCATCCCACGAGAGAAGAATAGACACGCTGATGTCTTGGCCTCCATCGCAGCTAGATATTCTCCAGCTGACGACATGGTACACAAGCCCAAGGCCGTGAGGATGATTTATAGGCCCTCTGTGCCGGATAGAGACATGCATTGGCAAGTTTTCGACAATGATGAACAGATCATCAATTTCTTGGTCCAAGAAGCAGCCACTGTTGAAGAAAGGAGTACGAAGGGCGAGGAGTATGAAGGACTGGTCCAGTTAAAAAATAACCATGTTCCAAGAGGATTGATCACTCTAGAGAGCCTGTTCGATCAGAACGACAGAGTAGTTTCTCGCAGAATCAAAGTCGACGCTAGGCAATATCAAGATCTAGAGCTTGAATCCGGGAAAGTGATAAAAGTTGGGACAGATTGTACCACGGTTGAATTAGAACAAATCCGATCTTTGTGCAGAAGGTACCCCGATATAGTGGCATGGTCTTATCAAGATCTGAAAGGCTACGACCGACGATTGATTCAACATACAATCGAGCTGCAAGAAGGGGTCAAACCTTTCAGACATAAGCAAAGACCTATCAACCCGAAGATCGAAACTCTGATGAAAACCGAACTCTTAAAAATGCTTGAGGCCAAGATCATCTATCCCATAAAGCATTCTTCTTGGGTAGCGAATCTAGTACCGGTCAGGAAGAAAAATGGGGACATCCGCCTATGTGTAGATTTCCGCAATTTGAACCAAGCTTCATTAAAGGATCACTACCCTCTCCCTCAGATTGACCAAATCCTGCATTCGGTGGCTGGAGCCCAGCGTTTTTCTTTGCTTGATGGATTTTCAGGGTATAACCAGATTTGGGTTAGAGATGAAGATCAGCACAAAACAGCCTTTACTACCAAATGGGGAACATTCGCTTACCAGCGGATGCCGTTTGGCCTTTCAAACGCAGGAGCCACCTTCCAGAGGGCTATGGATCTGGCATTTGGTGAGTTGTTAAATAGGGTCATTGTCATATATCTAGATGATATGACTGTCTTTTCTCGGAAAAGAGAAGATCACCCTTTACACTTACAACAGATATTTGAAAAATGTCGAGAATTTGGTATTTCAATCAACCCGAAGAAGTCCATATTTGCGGTAAATGAAGGGAAATTGCTAGGACATGTTATATCAGAAAAAGGCCTTGCTGTAGACCCTGATAGAGCCGAGGCACTCCTGAAGCTCCCACTCCCGATGAACAAAAAAGGCCTGCAGTCCTTTTTCGGCCAGATTAATTTTGTAAGAAAGTTCGTCCCAGACTTCGCTCAAGTCATCAAGCCAATGTCTGAACTCTTAAAGAAGGATGCCGAATTCATCTGGACTGATAATAGAAGAAGAGCGTTTGAGGAAATTAAAACTCGCATCGCTCAGGCTCCTGTGCTAACTAATCCTGATTACAACAAAGACTTCATTTTGTATGTTGTGGGCGAACCTGAAAGTTATGCCGCAGTCCTAACGCAGAAGGGAGAAGACGGCGAAGAACGCCCTATCGCCTTCTTAAGTCAGGTAATCCCATCCCATGAAGAGAAATATACCTTCATAGAACGCCAAGTGCATGCAGTTATGAAATCCCTGAGGAAATTCAAGCACTTTATTTCCCAAAGTCGGGTTATTGTGTTTGTCATCCATTCAGACGTGCGGAATTTCATCATTCAGGGGGAGTTGGGCGGCAAAAGGGCCGGATGGGTCAACAAGATACAAGAGTTTGATATCGAAATCCGACCCACAAAGTTAGTTCGCGGTTGCGCCCTATGTCAAGAGCTTGCAAGAAGCGTCGCCGCTGAGGTGACAACTTGTCAATGGGATGACCCGTTAATGGAAAATAGCTCCGCGAATCTGGGAACAGACGAAGAGGATTGGACCAGAGAAATAATCGAATATTTCAACACTGGAAAATGTCCGCGACACCTGAACGCTTCACAGCGAAGGCACTTCAGGATGCGATCCCTTCGCTACGTGCTACGCCCCGAAGGCCTATTCTTCAGAAACATCGATGGTGTTCTTCTAAGATGCATAAAGGAAGATGATAAGAGAAGAGTCCTTGGTGAATTCCACTCCGGGTTATCAAGGGGCCACTTCGCTGGAAGAACAACAACGTTGAAAATAATCAAAGCAGGTTACTATTGGCCGACTCTCTTTGCCGATGCCTTTGCAGTTTGCCGAAGATGCGAGAAATGTCAGAAGTTCGCCGGCCGAAGCAGGAACGCTTCCATGCCCCTTCAACCGATACAAGTAGAAGCACCATTCCAGCAGTGGGGATTGGATTTCGTGGGAGTCATATCGCCCAATTCCTCTGCAGGACATAAATTCATCCTGACTGCAACCGATTATTTTACCAGGTGGGCCGAAGCGATACCCACGAAGCACGCTGACCAAGATACGGTCATTGCGTTCCTGGAAAGTTTGATCACTCGATTCGGTGTCCCTGAAGCAATAGTCACGGACAATGGTCCTGGGTTCACAGGTGCTAAGATCAGCGAATTCACCTACAAGTATGGGATATACCGCAAGGTCACCTCCAATTATTATCCGCAAGGTAACGGGTTAGCAGAATCTACAAATAAGACTCTGTTGAGATTGCTAAGAAAGCTAGTAGAAAGGAACAAGAGGACTTGGCATCTCCTCCTGGATCAAGCCCTGTGGGCTGATCGAATTTCTATCAAGAAGTCGATCAAGACCTCACCTTACACCCTGGTGTACGGCAAGGAAGCTGTTTTACCAACTCATGTAGAAATTCCTGCCTTGCAGATGCTAAATGATGAAGAAGGAGAATTCGGACCTATGGAAGTTAGGCTAACTCGGTTGCTACAACTAGAGGAAGATCGAGACAAGGCTTACCAGAACTTCGCAAAGCATGCACAGATCACTCGAAACTGGTTCGAGAAGAAGTCCTCTGTTCGCACATTCAAGGTAGGAGACTTGGTCTGGAAATGGAATTCATGGAAGGTTAAACCAGGTAATCATGATAAACTGGACGCGTTTTGGGAAGGACCGTTCGAAATTGCCAAAGTAAATTCAGCTAACTCCTTTGTCCTCAAGGACGCGACTGGTCAAGCTCTACCACTTCCCGTAAACGGTCTTCACCTGAAGGCCTTCCATCATTAAAACGTTTTATGGAAAATCTTAATCCTTGTATATACTTTGTCGTTTATACTTGTACAAACTTTTTTTTATTAGAGTGTCTAAAATTAGGTAGCTAGGAAAAGATTGCATCCTCATGCCACCTTAAAAATGAAGTTTTGCCTCGTGAAGTGCTAAGCCTAGAATTCACCCGAATCAAGAATAAAATCTACTTCGGAATTTTTCTATGCGAAGTAGCCGGCGGGAGTTGGTTCGCTGCGAAGCACTTTCAAATCATGACAGCGGAGGGAGATCGTCCCCTGCGCCTAAACACGTCAAGGTGAAGACGGGTCGAATGCGTGCCTCTCCAACAATCGGAGGTGTGTCTCATCAAGCTCAGAGCAAAAGAGAGAAAACAGGTATAAACAGTTTGACCCGGGAGCGAGCTTCGCTAAAAAGATCAATAAATACTTCTCGTTTGGAGTCATGAAGGTATGGAAAATGCTTCGCAATAAAGAGGTTTGGCGAAGCAACTTCAGAAGGAAAACTTTGCGAACCATCTCTCCCATAAAACATTGAGGACAAGCTAGGAAAACGCTTCGCTCCTAAGGGTTCCTAAGCTTCCGCTTCGGGGCTAATCTTTTGCGAAGCACCCAGTAAGACAAAAATGGAGAAAAGGCAGCTTCGGGTCCGAAGCGTAGGACCAAGGAAAATTTGAGGTTCGCCAGGTTCTGCGAAGCACTTTCGCCAAAATCAGCTTCGCCAAGCCGTAAGGCACAAAATGAGAAGGCGTTTAAAATGTGCCTTGAGGTGTGTGCCAACGACAATCTAGGAAAGTGTCATGCTCGGGACATGCGGGTTTAATGCAAAGGTGGCGGAGCACATCCCGAGAGAATGTCGTTATGATTAAAAGTTGTGCCCAGGTACGAGGTGGCAGGGGAGTTAGATTTTCAAAGCATGGTCAGGATTTCGAAGTACATAGGCCCGCGTACGCCCGCGCCGCAAAACCAATCCGAGTGCAATGTGATCTCTTCGGCCCGATTTCTAAATTTAATTTTGGCAGGTGCCATAAATGGTGGCAGTATCAATCCACAACTATAAAAGCCGAGCTTCAGAGGCGAAAAGTTGTTCGTCCGCTGATAAATTCAAACGCAAGGAGCCCTGGCCATTACGTTACTCTGCTGCACCCTCATCATTCTACGTCAAAATTCTGCCGCCTTCTAGAAACCAAGATGGGAAAGAAGAATTCGAAGGAGAAGAAGAAAGAGCCTGAGTCGGCCGGTCCAGAGAAAACCAAAAGGGGTAAGGAAGAGAAAAAGCATAGGACCAAGAGGGTAAACCTCAATCTTCGCCCTGACAAACAGGTTGTGGAGGAAGGGGAAGATTCCGAAGAAGAACAACTTGGAGAACCGCCCATCGACGGGTGGGAGAACATAAGGGACACTAAGCTCACAAAGAGCATAGCCGAGCTCCGATACACCATTGATTACATGAAGAGTCGGCTGTCTGCGGAAAACAAGAGGGCTGCCGCATACTACTCCCAGATATATTGGTACCTGACTCCACCAACGCACCCCTGTCCCGAGTTAATCCATGCCATTGCACAAAATTACCAACCCTCCACCAGGCAGGTTCTGGACGCGGCAGGAAACAAATTATTTGCAATTTTTAAAGAAGATGTGCAGGAGGCTTTCGCTCCTCAGCAAGGGCCACCCAAGGGGTATACTGTCCGCAACGTGGTTCTGAGTGAACAAGTGGATAGGTTCTCCACATCCGAGTATATCATCAAGTTCTTAAAAGAGAATATGAAAGATGGGCTTCCTTCGGGCAAGCGACCACAGATGCCTCGCCCTCTCACCGATTTTAAGAATACTGACATCTTCTCTATCATAGCATGGGTTGCGGGATTGTCTACGGATGTGTCTGTATATCCCTGGCAAGTATCGTTGGCTGAATGTATCTCACGAGGGGAGTTTTATGCCCCCGACTCATCGAGGCCAGGCATTAACCCGGTCTTTTTCGACTGGGCAGAATGGGTGGCCCGGACCCTGCATACGCGGTTGGTCAGCGTGAAGAATTCTGGAACAGGTCAATATTTTGGGCCTTGCTCCTTCCTAGTGTGGCTCTTTTTCTACCATACTTATAAGCGTTTTCCCCACATTGCCATTACTCCGAGCGGCAAGGATGGAGCTCCTTTGCCATTATATCAGTGGACTCCTCTCCTGGCAAGGACGGGGTCATACTATGTTTTCAACCAGCAGTTCTCAGGACCTGCTATGCAGCTTGTACAGGGTTCCTGCCCTCGGGTGCCCGTGGCTCTCAGAGATAAGGTTGTTAATGAGAAAATGGGCGATGTTTTTCAACTTACGCAGGGGCTTGTTGTTCGCCTGTTTGGATTTACGGGAAAACCCTTCCTGCTGCCACTGTATCCTTCTGAGTATCAATTCGCTTTGGAGGTTGCTCGTCAGAGCGATGTGACGAATGTTGTCTACGGCCATGGCCGGAAGTGGGCACCAACCTGTGATTTCCCTTTCAAAATGGGAGTCATTGAGGTTTTCGCCCTTAAACAAAATATTTATCTGGAGGAAAAGCTTGCTGACTTCGGTTTGCTGCAGATCCCGCAACGATGGTATTATGATCCCTTGGGGATAAGGAGAGATCATCTCAGGTTCAAAAACTTCCATATTTGCCCCCGCCCGGAGATCGTAGAACAGCGGAACAACCCTACGGGGAGAGATTTGGAATGGCACCTGGAGAGAATGAAGACAATGCCTCCATGGCATGAATTTTACGCTATTGAAGCTGAATATGATCCCATTCGGTATCCCTTCCCAGAGGCGGATTCCCCCTTCTGGAAAAGGATGAAAGATGATCTGAGGGAAGAAATTAAAAAATGGCGCGAAGATCAGCTGAAAGAATGGTGGGTGATGAGAGTCCACCGCCGAAAACAAAGATCGTATGGTCTCTTAGAGATGGATAAAGACTTCGATATTTACTACGAAGCCCATGTCGGGTCCTGGCAACCCATCTCATTCGCTGACTTCATCCCCCCTAGCGCCCCGGGTTCGGGCGAAAGCCCAAGACGAATCGAGGAAGTTTCTGAACAGGAGGAAGAAGAAGAGATAGCGGCGACACAACAAGAGATACTAGATAAGCCAGTTGAGGATGTTGAGACAAAGGTTGAGAAGCCGCTGCAGCAGCAGAGGAAAGGGAAAAGGAAAAGGCTCGAACCAGTCCACATGCCCCTTCCTCACCCGAAACGACCTCGCAGCAGAACTTCAAGTGTTCCTAGCGAATCGGTTGCGGCAGGCTCAATTGGTGCAGGTGTTGGAGAAGTAGTGCTCGAACCACCGCTGCAGGGGACGGAAGGAAGTACCGAGATGGGGACCATCGATGTGGAGGAATACTTCCAGGAGACCGAAAATATCGAGGAAACAGAAGCTGGAGGCGGACCCAGACCTGAAACGCAAGGCTTCGACACTTCTGCTCTATCACTGGAGCACGCAGGTACGCACCCCTTATCCTCTACTCCCCTAGTCACGTCGATAGCCGTCCCGGCCGAAGGTTCCCCTGGATCCTCCGTCTTAGATAAATCTCCCCATAACATCATCCACGTTAAACGGTCATCCGACTTGTCTCACGACCTCGCCGCCCCCTTTAATGTTTCCATTTCATCCGAGTCACCAGGACGGGACACACACACCCGTACCACATCACTCGCCCACGCCATTAACCCCGCAACACTTGGATCATTCGGGAGCGATGCTTCACTTCCACACCCTGACCCCTGCTCCCTAGTCCCACGAGTTGTCACTTCACCCGCCCGAACACCCACCACACCTGTCGTTGAGCCCACCGGTGACGTGTCGTCTATGCAGTCCATGTATCTGTTTACACCCTTGGCTGGTAGCCCAGCCGCATTCGAAAATGAATTGGCTATGATCCAGGAGCGTCCTTTAGCAGAAAGGTTGATCCAGGCCCGTCAAAATACCGATAAGATGCTCAAAGAAGCACGGAGAAGAAGAGGGCGATCTCTGGCAAAGGCTGAAAAATGCGCGGTGTTCGATTTGAAGAATGGGAAGCTTCATAAGGTGAAAAAGATACCTAAGGTCCAGAAGCCCCTAGATGAAATGACCCCGGCTGACTATGAATACCAAGAGAAAATTAAGGACCTAGAGCATCTTGACATAGACAATGAATCTGAGTCTATGCATGTGAGGATAGAAGCATTCCGCACACACGCGAGGATCGCCGACCAGCGCAGATATGAAGCAGAAAATGCCAACGTCAAGCTAGAGGAGGACCTAGCCAGAACACGCTCCCAATTGGAAGATGCTCAAAAGCAATGTGAGCAAATGAGGAAAGAAATGGATGCCTTAAAACAGCAGGTAGATCAGCTGCAGGTCGCAACAAAAGATCAAAGCAAAACACAGGCTGAGGCCGAGGTAAGAGCCAGAGAATTTGAGAGCCGGATCCTGCAGATGCAGCAGCAGCTGTATGAGAAGGCAAACTTGGAGCTGTTTGACAAAGGCAGAATTAAAGACATCCGTTCCCACTTGCTCAAGAACTTCAGATCCCGGGCCTCCAGCGCCCTTTCTATATTGTCTTATATAACAGAAGCCCAAAATGCCGCTACACAAAAGGGGCCTATAGTGGACGAGATAATTCAAAAAATAAGAAGCCGACTTGACCTAGCTTTTGAGGTACAAAGCATCAAGTACCAGGATTTGCAAGTCACTGCTATGAGTCGGACAGCAAGAGATTGGTCCACCGTTCAAGCCACGGTCCGTGCCTTCTTCTCCAAAGTGAGGAAAGCTCAGAAGGCAAAACAACTTATGGACGTGTTTGAGCAAGAGCAGCATGCTTCCCTGGGATATTTCCAGGATCTCTCAACATTGGGCTTCCCAAGTTTCACTGATGACGATGGGAACCTTTTGACCAAGGAAGAACTGAAACCAACGTGGCTCAGCTTTGAGAGCGATGTTTCAGAAATCGATGAATGGAAGGAGCCAGTCATGGAAGGGCAGGTCACGGATTTCATTTTCAGATATTGTAGGATCGCGGCCTGTTTGAACGATCTAAGTGTAAGAGCCAAATGTGTTGATATAGGGCAGATTGATCGGTTCCATGTTCTGGTTAAAGCACTGCAAGATCGAGAACCATTTCAGAAGGGTGCCTGGGCCCACGTTCGCCGAACTATGGAACGCATCCGTGACCGCCTTCCCCCGCCGCCACCACTTGATCAGGCACCAGAAGACGAAGAAAAAGGAAAAGAAGTAGCTACGGAGGCCCCCTCGGAAGAAGAAGAGCAGATAGGAGAAGGGTCTGGAGGCAACTCTGGCCCAATGGATGAAGGCTGAGGGTCCTCACACCGAGGCGAGCTCGTTGCCCCGCGAGCCGCCAGGAATGTTGACAATTTCGTCACATTGGAGGGGTGGTGAAAATTAATGTCGTGTAAAGGATTTTCTTGTTTTCTTTATTTTTGTTGATAGTGGTATTGCAGCAAGTTTGGTTGTCATTTTTGAATCCCCTTTGTAGATAACCGTGTAAGAGAAAGCTTCGCTTACAGCACTAGCAGGAACAGGCAGCTTCGCAAACAGGAAATAGGGAAAACATAGGCGCAGGCCTGAAATCTCCTAAGGCATAGAAAGAGCTTCGCAAGCGAAGCCCCCGCAAGACCTGCTTCGGGCCGAAATTCTGCGAAGCGTAAAATGTGAAATGCGAAAGTTTCTAAAGTGTGGAGAAACACTTCGCAAAAATTCCAGCGAAGCACCCGCTTATGCATTGATGATACTTGGTTTCTCTTGTTTCTTTTTTCTACTCATTTTTTGTGTTGCAGACAGATGTGGAAGCTACAGACAATTTATATCCACCTGTTAAATTCAGGCTTGCTTCAAAAAATATACACGGCAAACCTATTTCAAGCATTATAATGGAAATAGATCTGAATACTGTTGGTCACGAATCCGCCATGAGGAAAGGATTTTGTCGCTATTGCGCCCTGGACCCGCAAACCAACATTGAAAGGCCGGAAGGAAGGAATGCCTTCCGGGCCAATCTTCGGAGAAGGCCGGCTACCTGTGGGGTTTTATGGTTAAAGATAAGAGTGCAGGAAAGAGATAAAAATGCGGAAAGAATTTACAGATGTGATTGGAGTTGGGTGGGGGGAACTAACAGTACGGCAACACATCAATCACCACTACTTACTGCATCATAAATACAAAGCATAGCCAGAAACTGCAAAATCTAAGTATACCTTTTATATAAAGAAATGTACGCACAGCTACAATGGCTCCCTAACAGACATTCCCTACAAGGAACTAACAGTACGGCAGCGCATCAATCACCACTACGGACAGTAACATGAATACAAAAAGCAACCAAGAGATGCCAGCTCCAAGTATGTGTGTTATGCAGAGAATTTGTACGCACAGCTACAATGACTCCCTAACAGACATTCCCTACAAGGAACTAACAGTACGGCAGTGCATCAATCACCACTACGGACAGCAACATAAACATAACACACATACTGAAGGAACTGCTACCTAATCTATTCTATGTATCCTCTGATCAATAAAGTCCAGGAGTACTTGGCCACCAAACGCTGGAGTTCAGAGTTCAGCACAACAGCGAGCCATGACACAAGAAATACCTCAATAATACCTGACCACCAAATGCTGAAGTGAATCAACAAGCCATGACACAGGAAACGTAAGGCATAAATGTTAAAGAGAGGCAGCATAAAAAATAAAAGAAGTAGAACAGATCCAGGCATATACTTTATATTGATAAGCAGAAGCACAACTACAATGGTTCCCTAACAGACATTCCCCTTCCACCACCTTACAATGGAAATGTGGTGGGTATTTATAGCCCGAGTCCCTCCCGTTACATTAATGGGCACAAAGTCCCAGTCAAACATTAGCTGACAAAAGCAGCCGCGGAACTGCTGATGCTGACATCTGTCGGGCTGGACTGTACTCTCGGCATGGTCTCCCTGAAGGCTGTACAGATATGTGTCAGTGTGCTGAGTAGAACTCCACTAACAGCAGAACTGCAGGTAGCTGAAACAGGTAGGGTCTTTAATTATCTTCAAAAGTGGCAGCTGGTATAAAATAGTGCGTCCCATGCTTGTCCATGTGCTCGACATGTTTTGGCACGGATCTCGAAGTTGGACATCTGTCGGATGATGTTGTTTGACGCGTGTTTGCCCTAAAAGGTAGTCTGTCCAACTTCGCCCAGAATCAGGGCGCAGTCCAACTTCGCCTTGAAAAGGGGGCACAGTCCGACTTCGCCCTGAAAAGGGGGCGCAGTCCGACTTCGCCCTGAAAGGGGCGCAGCCCGACTTCGCCCTGACACTTAGAATTTTTTCAGGGTAACTGCTGTCATTTTGGAGATCTGACTGAAGGGCTTAAGGGAAAGAGGGAAGAATAAAAATGGAGGGAAGAGAGAGAAAGGGAGAACTGAAGAAAGGGAAAGAGAGAAGAAGGGAAAGATAAGAGCAGCTTACTTTAAAAAAAACTGAAAACATTGCACCCCGTGCAAAATGTGACAACATTTCTGGCGGCTCGCGGGGTGTCGAGCTCGCCTCGGCGCAAAGAATCCATGCCTTCATCCATTGGGCAACAGAGTCACCCTCGCTGTCCTCTTAGAACACTTAAAAAGAAAACACTGCACAGACTGAAATAAGGAAACAACTAAAACTTTGAATACTAGCCGGATTATTTATACAAAATTTTGCGGCATTATTGGCATGCCGCCAACACAAATCTAGCTTTGGTTGCCTATCCGGTGAACCTGCAGTGTCCGGACCAGATCTGATTGTACTTCAGATGATCTTTGAAGTCCGGCTGGCCTCCCAAAGTTTGCCAGGTCGCGAACATGGTGCAACGTGGCAGATTTTCCTTCATGCCGGTACCCGTACAATTGATGAACGATGTGGCAAGGAGATTTTTCAGACGGGAGCCCTCTTCGGGTACCGGTTGCGGTGATGGTTGGAGCCAATACCACCATGGTGGAGACTGTAGGTGAACATTCATTTCTCCGCTTGTGAGGTCAAGGCTGCTCACCAAACCTTGATTCCTCCGGGGTGTCTTCTATTAGCTTAAAAAAAGGGCGCCTGCGATCAAGAAATCTGGATCTTCAACTCGGTCGAGTCGCCGAGGTGATTTTGCCGGATGAAGGCAAGCCAAAGATTCACCAACTCGGGCTTCCTTAAAATATGGAGACTGATCGTCTCACCTCACGGATTCGTCTATGCGAGCTTGGTAATCGACCGGCTGACGCGCTCGCCTGGAGCGTTGGTATTAATTTCGTAAAGTCAGGCTGGTTTCCCGGGTTCCTCGCTCGCCACCTTCTCGCTTGAACGAAGGCGTTAGGACCGGTCTTTTGGACTCAGAGAATATGAACGTGCAGAGTCGCCAGGTGCTCTGATTTTGAACAGCAATGAAGCGAGCACCAGTGCTTCGATTCTGTTTGGGGGTGAGAAACTTCCTTGTCCCACCGAGTATTCGGAAAGAAACTGTCAGCCCGAGCGAGGACGAGCTTGAGATCTTCCAAATGTGGGACAAAGCGTCCCACCGGGCGTGCCAAAAACTGTTGGTCACGAATCCGCCATGAGGAAAGGATTTTGTCGCTATTGCGCCCTGGACCCGCAAACCAACATTGAAAGGCCGGAAGGAAGGAATGCCTTCCGGGCCAATCTCCGGAGAAGGCCGGCTACCTGTGGGGTTTTATGGTTAAAGATAAGAGTGCAGGAAAGAGATAAAAATGCGGAAAGAATTTACAGATGTGATTGGAGTTGGGTGGGGGGAACTAACAGTACGGCAACACATCAATCACCACTACTTACTGCATCATAAATACAAAGCATAGCCAGAAACTGCAAAATCTAAGTATACCTTTTATATAAAGAAATGTACGCACAGCTACAATGGCTCCCTAACAGACATTCCCTACAAGGAACTAACAGTACGGCAGCGCATCAATCACCACTACGGACAGTAACATGAATACAAAAAGCAACCAAGAGATGCCAGCTCCAAGTATGTGTGTTATGCAGAGAATTTGTACGCACAGCTACAATGACTCCCTAACAGACATTCCCTACAAGGAACTAACAGTACGGCAGTGCATCAATCACCACTACGGACAACAACATAAACAGAACACACATACTGAAGGAACTGCTACCTAATCTATTCTATGTATCCTCTGATCAATAAAGTCCAGGAGTACTTGGCCACCAAACGCTGGAGTTCAGAGTTCAGCACAACAGCGAGCCATGACACAAGAAATACCTCAATAATACCTGACCACCAAATGCTGAAGTGAATCAACAAGCCATGACACAGGAAACGTAAGGCATAAATGTTAAAGAGAGGCAGCATAAAAAATAAAAGAAGTAGAACAGATCCAGGCATATACTTTATATTGATAAGCAGAAGCACAGCTACAATGGTTCCCTAACAGACATTCCCCTTCCACCACCTTACAATGGAAATGTGGTGGGTATTTATAGCCCGAGTCCCTCCCGTTACATTAATGGGCACAAAGTCCCAGTCAAACATTAGCTGACAAAAGCAGCCGCGGAACTGCTGATGTCGACATCCGTCGAGCTGGACTGTACTCTCGGCATGGTCTCCCTGAAGGCTGTACAGATATGTGTCAGTGTGCTGAGTAGAACTCCACTAACAGCAGAACTGCAGGTAGCTGAAACAGGTTAAGCGCAGTCCGAACTGCAACTTGCCTTGAGACTGTTTCTTTTCTTTTTCCTACCGCGCCCGAGGGTTGAGCGCAGTCAGACCTTTACAAACTTCGGAAGAGAGGCGAACACTTAGAACTTTACTGCCTCTTTGGATCGGGTGCACGAGCTGCGCTTAAACAATGAAGCGCGTTCGGACTTCGCCCGAAGTTCGGGCGAAGTTTGCACTTCGCGCGCGAGCTGCGCGCAGTTCGTACTTCGCGCGCAAGCCGGCCGAAGTCGGACTTCGCGCGCGAAGTCGGACTTCGCTCAAAACTGAGCGCAGTCCGATCACTTGCGCCCTTGCAGTTTTTCTCCCTTCAAACTTCGCTCTGTTGCTGGCGCGCAGCCCGACTTCGCTGCGAAGTCGGGTAGCGGCCAACACTTAGACATTTTTTGCTTTCTTCTTCACTCGAGCAGCCCCTTCACGAACTTCGCCCCTTCTGAGGGGCGACAACAGACTTCGCTGCGAAGTCTGTATTCTCTCCCATGTCGCAGTTCGGCTCAAACAAAATAAAAAAAACTCAAAGCTGGAAACTGTATATGCCGGAAAACAAAAATGCATAAGGGAAATTTTTACAAAGAAGGGCCACTCGGGCACCTTCAGCAGCGGTAAATTTTTAAGTGGAACCCGTTAACAGGGATAGGTAGGAGCTGACCCTCCATATCCCGAAGTACATAGGCATTGAACTGGTTCACCTGGGCAATCTGATATGGGCCCTCCCAGAGAGCATCAAACTTCCCGTGATTGCCCGGCTTCGCCTTATATGAATCCCACTTCAGCACCAGGTCCCCGATTTTAAAAACTCGGGCAGTGGTGCCTTTTGCAAACCAGCCTTGAGTGGCTGTAATATGATCAGTGAAGGCCTGGTATGCTTTTTCTCTGTCTTCTTCCAACTGCAGGAGTTGGCACAGTCTGTCGTCCATCGGGTCTCCACTGCTCCTGTCTTCGTCCAACATCCATAGGGCAGGGATTTCAATGTGGGATGGCATGACAGCCTCTTTGCCATAGACGAGCGCATAAGGGGACGTTCTGATGGATTTCTTGAATGAAACTCTGTCCGCCCACAGCGCCGGTTCAGGAGTAAATGCCAAGTCCGCTTGTTTTTGTCAATGGTCCTCCGGATGATTTTCAGGAGGTTCTTGTTAGTAGACTCGGCAAGGCCATTCCCCTGCGGGTAGTAATTAGAAGACATCTTGTGATAGATGCCAAGTTTGCCAGTGTACTCCGTGAGTACAGCGCCTACGAATCCCGGACCATTGTCCGTCACAATTGACTCTGGAACCCCGAAGCGGGTAATCAGGCTCTCAATGAACCTGATGACCGTTTCTTGGTCTGCGTTCTTGGTCGGGATTGCCTCTGCCCACCGTGTGAAGTAATCTGTGGCCGTAAGAATAAACTTGTGTCCGGCAGAGGAATTAGGCGAAATCACCCCAATGAAGTCTAGACCCCATTGCTGGAACGGAGTCTCGGCCTGAATAGGTTGAAGGGGAAGGGGTGCTTTTCTGTTTTTGCCAGCAAACCTCTGGCATTGATCACACTTGGAACAGACCGCATGAGCGTTTGTAAATAGAGTGGGCCAATAGTACCCAGCTCTAATTATTTTTAAGGCCGTAGGCCTTGCAGAATGATGACCCCCAGGCATCCCGGAATGAAATTCTCCGAGGACCCTGGGCTGATCGGATTTTATGACGCACCGCAACAGGATGCCGTCGATGTTTTTGAAGAAAAGCCTCTCGGGGCGAAGAGCGTACTTAAGTGCACCTAGCCGAAATCTCCTTCATTGTGAGGCGTTCAGGTGATCTGGACATCTTCCGGTGCAGAAATATCTCACCAGTTCATCTGTCCAATCACTCCCCTCCGATAAGGAGTTGGCTAGGTAGATGCGTGTCGCTGTGTCCTCCCATTTACAGGCGGAGATGCCGGCTACAACGCTTCGGGCCAATTCCTGACACAAGGCTCGGCCCCTGATAAGCTTGGTTGGCCGCACTTCGATGTCGAACTCCTGGATTTTTGCAATCCATCCTGCTCTCTTGTGACCCGGTTCTCCTTGTATGATGAAGCTTCGAACTTCCGGGTGAATCACAAAGACAGTCGTTTTGCTACGGGAGACAAAATGCCTGAACTTTCGGAGGGATTTCATAACAGCGTGAACCTGCCGCTCTATAAAGTTGTACTTTTCCTCATGCGGCTGAATCACTTGGCTTAGGAACGCTATGGGGCGCTCCTCGCCATCGTCTCCCTTCTGAGTTAGGACTGCAACGTAACTTTCGGGTTCTCCCACTGCATAAAGGATGAAGTCCTTGGAGTAGTCCGGGTTAGTCAACACCGGAGCTTGCGCAATTCGAGCCTTGATTTCCTCGAAGGCTTGCTCTCTCTCATCAGTCCATTCGTAAATTGTATCTTTTTTCAGCAGTTCGGCCATAGGCTTGATCACCTGTGCGAAGTCCGGAATGAACTTCTGCACGAAGTTAATCTGACCGAAGAAGGACTGCAGCCCTTTTTTATCGATGGGGTGTGGCAAGCGAAGGAGGGCTTCTGCTCTGTCAGGGTCAATGGCGAGGCCTTCCTCGGAGATGACATGTCCCAGCAGCTTTCCTTCTTTTACCGTGAAGACAGACTTCTTCGGGTTTATAGAAATGCCGAATTCTCGACACCTCTCAAATATTTGCCGTAGGTGGGAAACATGATCCCCTCTTTGGTGAGAGAAAACAGTCATGTCATCAAGGTAGATAACAATGATCTTATTGAGCAGTTCTCGGAAGGCCGAGTCCATGGCCCTTTGGAATGTGGCACCAGCATTGGATAAGCCAAAAGGCATGCGCTGATAGGCGAACGTCCCCCATTTGGTGGTGAACGCCGTCTTATGCTGGTCCTCATCTTTGACCCAAATCTGGTTGTAGCCGGAAAATCCATCTAAAAGTGAGAATCTCTGGGCTCCAGCAACGATGTGTAGAATCTGGTCGATTTGGGGAAGCGGATAGTGGTCCCTGAGGGAAGCCTGATTCAGGTTTCTGAAGTCGACACAAAGACGAATGTCGCCATTCTTTTTCCTCACGGGCACCAAATTCGCGACCCAGGATGAATGTTTGATGGGGTAGATGATTTTGGCTTCCAGCATCTTCAAGAGCTCGGCTTTCATCATGGCCTCAATCTTCGGATTTACGGCCCTCTGCTTCTGTCGGAATGGCTTGGCGCCATCCTCTAGCTCAATGGTATGCTGAATGACATCTCTGTCGTACCCCCTCAAATCCTCGTAGCACCAGGCCACGATGTCGGGGAACTCTTGGCACAGTGATCTGATCTGCTCAAGTTCCTCCGACGTGCAGTCTGTCCCGACCTTGATAGTTTTACCAGGTTCGAGTTCCAGGTCGGCATACTGCTTCGGGTCTACTTTGATCCTATGAGATATTGCTCTGTCATTCTGATCAAACAGACTCTCCAATGTAATTAGTCCTTTTGGGACATGATTATTTTTTAACTGTATCAACCCCTCATATTGCTCGTCATCAGGGTCTCTACCTTCGATTGAACCAACTTCGTTAACCAAAAATGTGACGATCTCCTCGTCACAATCGAACACCTGCCAGTGGGTGTCCTTATCAGGCACAGAAGGCTTGTAA
Source organism: Wollemia nobilis (assembly GCA_028583015.1). NCBI lineage: Eukaryota > Viridiplantae > Streptophyta > Pinopsida > Araucariales > Araucariaceae > Wollemia > Wollemia nobilis. Next base: position 6,455,837 of record JAQPPZ010016467.1, on the reverse strand, counting down.
ATAGTGCGAACCGGCTTCGGTTTCTGGACGACGTCATCAGCCGTAACGTACCTGGCTCCAACAGACGCCAGAATGTCAGCGTGTTTGTTTTTGTCACACGATATCGCCTTGACATTCAACGAGTCGAACGACTCCATCAGGTCCCACACCCGGTTGCGGTACGCCCTAAGATAGTTCTGTTTGGAGGCGCACTTGTTCGTAACCTGGTGACACACCGACTCCGAATCTCCAAAGATCTGCGAGTGTTTAATCCCCAGCCTTTCCGCATTTCGCAAACCCAAGCACGGGGCTTCGTACTCCGCCGAGTTGTTAGTGCAGCTCCAGGCCAACCTGTAGGTATAGTCCTTCTGGATCCCGGTCGGAGAAACCAGAAGCACCCCTGCACCGGCGCCATTTTTGCATCCCGCGTCGTCAAAGAAAAGCTTCCACAGCTTCTCAGGTGCAGGTCCTACTTCCTTTGCAGATGACTTGTCAAGCCTTTCGGGCTGTACGATGGAGTAACAGCCCTGCTCTGTCTCAATTACGGCGTTGAAGTCCCGCAAAGAGAACTCGTCTTCAAGCTGTAGCACTTCGAAGGCTTGCTCTGTCAGCTCTACTGTCACCAGTTCTTCCTCCGACAGCTGGACCATGCAGTCCAACTCTCCTCCGGGTATCTTCTCTACTAGGAAGGTGGAAGGCTTCTCATTGAAAATTTTCAGTATCCTTCCTTTGAAGGACACTTCCATGTGTGAGTAGTCTAGAGACAGGTACCCGCCCAACTTCGCAGTGAACTCCCGAGAGAGACATGCCGAAGTAGGGAGCTAGGTCAACAACCACAACCTCTTGGATGACCACGATGTCGAGAGCCTTGTGCAGCCGGATAGGGATGTCCTTTATGACACCAACTGTCTTGACAGGGGTGCCGTCTAATTGCAGCACGCCTTGGCTGCTACGTGTGTATTCCATCTCGATCTCATCGCAGACGGCCTTCGGCATCACAGTTGTGGAAGCACCAGAGTCCACCATGCAGTTGTGAACTATGTGCCCTTGCATCCGTAAAGACAAATAAAAGGGGGGCGGTCTGTTCTTCCCAGTGGCTGAGACTGTCAGAGGTTGAACCAGGACAGCGGGCTGTATCTGCTTGCCGCTTTTCATGTTCTTCAGAGATTCTTGCAGCAGATCCACCTGGCTTGGGAGCAGAAGAGCATCATACATGCTGATTCTAGCAGGTGTTCTTTTTAACTCGTCTACTATGCTGTAGCTCGAGGTACTAGCTCCTTCTGCTTCTTTTGCCGGCTCATACTTCGTCCGGTACTGCTGGGTAGCCTCAACTCGCTGTCTCTTGGTCAGAGACGGGTACTTCAGCTTCTTTTGGGCTTGTTCTTTGGTTTCAGCTGGAGGCTGAGGTACGGGAGCCTTTGTTATAGGAGGCTTGGCTGGAACAGGGGCAGCCTTTGCCGGAGGAGGCTTGGCTGGAGCTTTATCTTTGGATGCCTTCTCCTGGGCTGTGTAGGGCCACAACCGTTTGTACGGTGGCAGCCCATCGGGCTGCGGTTTTTCTCTTCTGGCATAAACTTGCAAAGGCTTGGCAGCATCTGCAGTTTTCTTTTCTTCCTTGGCGGGCGGCACTAGATTCTCCTCTGGGAGGGCAAAGTTGGCTTCGCCGTCCAGGATCATGTAGAGTTCATCGTCCTCTATGGCGCTACCGGCCAAAGTCTGGATGTAGTGCTGGTGCAATGTGCAGTCTTCCTCCGAATGCGGGTCATTGCACGTAGTGCACCAGTTAACTCGGTCGGAAGGACCAGGCGGGTCTTCTATAGCAGCATTTCTCGGAGGACGCCTCTGCAACTGGTGCTCCGGGGGCTTGTCTTTTGTTAGCGCCGGGGGCGCATATGGCCTCCTAGGAGCGAGGTCCATCTGGGCCTGCTTCTTCTTTAGAGCGGTCATGTCATTGGACATGGCATGATATCCTGAGGCCAAAGCCCGCACCTCCTGGAGGATTGTGTTCTGAATGCTACTGTCAGGAGGCGGCAACTGTGCCGATGGAGGCAATGCGGCTAATGGAGGAGGGTTGGAATAAGGTGCGTACTGAGGGGGAGCAGGAAGTGCTGGAAAATGCGGAGCAGGAGGAGGCGGGTGAGGATAATGCAATTGAGGCAGGCCGTAAGGAGTTACGACCGGCGCCGGATTCCACTGCTGCTGGGGTTGCTGCCCTGATGTGGACGGCGCACCACCAGAAGCAGGAGGATACTGGGATCTGGGGAAGTCGGGATGAATGGGTTCCTGCACCCTGGACGGGAGTCTGCCGATAGAAATAATGTCAGCTTCAGCTTGCTGGGCAGCCTCGTACAGAGCAGGAAACTCGTCAATTCTGGCAATCTTCAGCAGGAGGCATATGTCTGAGTTGAAGGATCTCAGGTAGTAGTGGGCAGCCATGCCGGCTGAAGGCCGAAGTTCGTGAGGTACCCGTTTCCAGGACCTCGCAAACCTGATGTTGTAGTCGGACACCTCCTCTTGAGGATGTCTCTGGATACTCTGGAACTGATGCAGCAGAGAAGTAGGGTCAGCAGACTCATTGCATCCTTTCACGAGCCTTCTGGCAAGCTGGGGCCACCCTGTGATGGATCCCTCTCGGCGATCTCCACCGATGAGAAGCTTTCCCCTCGGGGAAAGGGCCGCGAGACGGGTCTTCACACTCTCATCGGTAATGGTATGCAATGTGGCCAGGGCAAGGATGTCCTGGATGTGCTCGTACGCCGTCTTGCCGTAGCCGTCGTATGTAGGGATAGACTTTAAAGCAACAGGGGGCACAGCTTGCTGTCCGACCAGGGCCAAGGGCCCTGTAGAGTCCACCGCCGGGAAGAGATCATCATCATTCTGCTGTTGAGCAGCCATTTCTTCTTCTTCTTCTCCTCCGTCGGTTGTGTACTCAGTTTCGGTACTTTCCGAGGATGCAGATGCTTCTTCTTCCTCGACCTCTTCTATTTCGTACTCAGCTCCGCCGACCTCGGCTTCGGCTTCTTCTTGAATTTCAGCCTCGGCTTCGTCGACACGAGCTTGCAGATCAGCAAGCCCGGTAATTTCGCCTCGAGCGTTGATGTCCGATTCGTAAAAGTCGGGCGGGCTTCTCGGATCCCTTGCTCGCCACCTTCTTGTTTGCATGAAGGTGCTGGGACCGGTCTTTCGGACTCAGAGGATTTGTTCGTGCAGAGTCGCCAGGTGCTCAGATTTCGAACAGGAATGAAGCGAACACCGGTGCTTCGATTCTGTTGGGGGTGAGAAACTTCCTTGTCTCACCAAGTGCTCGGAAACCACTCGGCGCCGTGTGGAGACTGATCAAAAATCTCTCTTCAAATGTGGGACCCTGGTCCCACCGGGCGTGCCAGAGAAACTGTTGGTTACGAATCTGCCATGAGGAAAGGATTTTGGGTTAATGCGCCTAGATTCGCCCACCAGCATGAAAGGCCGGAAGGAAGAGATGCCTTCCGTGCCAATCTCCGGAGAAGGCCGGCTCCTTTGGGGGGTTTAAGCTAAGAGTGCAGGAAAGAGATAAAGAAACGGAAAGAATTTACAAATGTGATTGGAGTTTGGTGGGGGGAACTAACAGTACGGCAACACATCAATCACCATTGCTTACTGCATCATAAATACAAAGCATGACCAGGAACTGCAAAACCTAAGTATACTTTCTGTACTAAGCAGTGTACGCACAGCTACAATGGTCCCCTAGCAAACATTCTCCCTACAAGGAGAACTAACAGCACGGCAATGCATCAATCACCACTACGGACAACAACATAAACAGAAAGTAACCAAGAGATATCAGAGCCAGGTATATGTGTTATGCAGAGAATTTATACGCACAACTACAATGGTCCCCTAGCAAACATTCTCCCTACAAGGAGAACTAACAGCACGGCAACGCATCAATCACCACTACGGACAGCAACGTAACACACAACTGATGGAACTGCTACCACATCTATTCTATGTATCCTCTAATCTATGAAGTTCAAAAGTACAAGCAATGCTTCAGGCACCTGACCACCAAATGCTGAAATGAATCAACGAGCCGTGACACAGGAAAGCATAAAGCATAAATATAAAGGAGAGGCAGCATAAAGAAATAAAAGCAGCAGAACAGAACCAGGCATACAAATTATATTTATAAGCAGAAGCACGGTTACAATGGTTCCCTAACAGACATTCCCCTTCCACCCTTTACAATGAAATCATGGTGGGTTTTTATAGCCCGAGTCCCTCCCGTTACATTAATGGGCACAAAGTCCCAGTCAAACAATAGCTGACAAAAGCGGCGAAAGAGCTGCAAATGCTGACCTTTGTCGGATCGGACTATACCCGCAGACATGGTCTTCCTGGAAGTTGGACAGCTACGTGGCAGTGTGTTGTGTAGAACTTCTTCTCGGCAGGAATGCGGGTAGCTGGAGCAGGTAGAACCTCAAATCAGCTCTAAATGAGGCCACTGGCATAGGCAGTGCAACCCATGCTCGTCCTTTTGCTCGGCACGTCTTGGCTCAAATCCCGAAGCTGGACACTTGTCAGATGATGGATGATGTTGTTTGACACGTGTCTGCCTTGAAAAGCAGTTTATCCAACATCGCCTGGGATTAGAGCGCCATCGGGTTGCGCAGGCCGAAAACAGCGCAGTCGGGAAGGCCTTCATGCCTTGGGTGTATTTCCGAGTTTGTTTCCCTACTGCGCACCTGTCAAGGGCGCACTCCGACTTCGCTGCGAAGTCGGACTGCGCACAGGTGAAAGCTGGTTTCTGCCGCCGTACGGACTTCGCTCCAGCACTTAGTCATTTTTTTGCCAGCCTGCCAGCCTGCTACAAGGTGCGCCCAGAAAGAGGGGCGAAGTGCGGACTTCGCACCAAAACTGGGCGAAGTGCGAACTTCGCACCAACACTTAGCCATTTTCCAGGGCAACTGCTGTCAACTTTGAAATCCAACTGAGGGGCTCCAAGAAAGGGGGGAAGAAAGAGAATGTAGGAAAGAGAGAGAAAAGGAGAGAGGAAGGGAAAGAGAGGAAGAGGGGAAAGAAAGAGCAGCATTGCTACAAAACTGAAAACATTGCACCCCGTGCAAAATGTGGCAACAGTTCCTTGAGAGCCTCATCACTCGTTTCGGGGTCCTGGAGTCAATAGTAACAGACAATGGTCCGGGGTTCGCAGGCGCTGTACTCATGGAGTACACCAGCAAATACGACATCTATCACAAGATGTCTTCGAATTACTACCCGCAGGGGAATGGCCTGGCTGAGTCCACCAACAAGAATCTACTGAAGATCGTTAAAAAAACAGTAGAGAGAAACAAGAGGACATTGCTCCTACTCCTGAATCGGGCGCTGTGGGTGGATCACATATCATTCAAGAAGTCTATCAAGACATCCCCCTACGCGCTCGTGTACGGCAAGGAGGCAGTTCTTCCTACCCACATGGAGATACCCGCACTTTGGATGCTAGACGAAGAAAGAGGCAACGGGGATCCAGTGGACGCCAGACTTTGCCAACTACTGCGGTTAGAAGAAGAAAGAGAAAAGGCATACCAGGCCTTTACTAAACATGTTGAGGCGACCCATGGCTGGTTTGCGAAAGGCACCACTTGCCCGAGTTTTCAAAATCGGGGACCTAGTGTTGAAGTGGGACTCACTGAAAGCAAAGCCGGGCAACCATGGTAAATTTGATGCCCTCTGGGAAGGTCCCTATCAGATTTCTCGGGTGAACCAATTTAATGCATTCGTGCTTCGGGATATGGCGGGACAACTTCTCCCCATTCCTGTCAACGGGTTCCACCTGAAGATTTACCACCACTGAAGGCACCCAAGGGGTCCTTCCTTGTACATATTTCTTTTCTGCATTTTAGTTTATCACAATGTACATATTTATTCCAGCATTCAGCTTTTAGTTTTCAGAGCCTAAGTGAAGCCTAGAGCAAACCCCGACTTCGCAGCGAAGTCGGGCATCGCTCCTTAAATTGAGGAGTTCGCGCGCAAAGGCCTCCGATTTGCCCCATGTCCCGAATTGCCTTAGAATGGGCAGATGCAAGCTTGCACAATTATTTTGAAAAAACAAAGAAAACAAGGGCCGCCAGGAAAATGTTGGACGCATTGAACCACGAAATGAACATTTGCCTGGCCCCCTTCAACGCTCTTTCTGAGCTCGGTTGCCTGAGCTTCGTCAAGGATGAGGAGTTTCTCCCCCTTGAGCAGGTGAAGCTGAATTGACTGTCTTTTGAGGCAGACACTTCAGAAATTGACAGCTGGGCCGAGCCAGTCCAGGAAGCTCAGGTCACTCAGATGGTGTCGAGATATTGTAAAATCAACACCTCCCTTCAAGAGTTGGGAGAGAGATATAACACCATCGACGTGCACGCGGTTGCAGCATTCAGAGCAGCGCTGAGAGATGTCAGTGACTTAAGGCCATTTCAGGCGGCAGCCTGGGACCAGGCCAAGACCGCGTACAATCATGTCCGTGAGCCGGAACAGCCGACCGAGCAGGAAGGTGACAGTGGTGACCATTCAGATTCAGAAAGAGGAGGAGAAACAAAAGAGGCAACTGCCGAAAGTGAATCCGAAGAGGAGCAGTTGCCCAAGAAGAAGTCGTCAGAGCAGCGGAATGCAGGGGAAGGAAGTTCCTCTGCGCCCAAAGGATGAAGGCCTGGTTCTTTGCGTCGAGGCGAGCTTGACACCCCGCGAGCCGCCAGGAATGTTGCCACATTTTGCATGGGGTGCCCTGTTTTTAATTTTTGTAAGTATGCTGCTCTCCCTTCCCTCCTCCTCCTTTCCATTTCTCCACTGTTCCCTTTATCCCCTTCTGTTAGCTTCATTTCCCCTTTTTTTCCCCTGTTGTACTTCCTCTGGTCAGATTCCCAAAACAGAGCAAACATTCCTTGAAAATTTCTAAGTCTAAGAGCGCAACCCGACTTCGCAGCGAAGTCGGGGTGCGCCCTTAAGTCCGAGCACACTCGGGAATGCGAAGTGCGGAAGAGGACCAAAAGGACCGAAATTTTGGCTAAGTACAGGAGCGCAACCCGACTTCACAACTAAGTCGGGCTGTGTTCTCTTTCCTGCGCGCACTTGGGAAGCAATGGATCCAGAAAATCAGCTAAGTGCCAGAGCGCAACCCGACTTCGCAGCGAAGTCGGGCTGCGCCCTGATTCCTGTGCGCAGTTTGAACAACGGCCAAATTGACTAAGTGTTGGAGTGCGCAACCCGACTTCGCAGCGAAGTCGGGCTGCGCCCTCTGACTTGTGCGCACTTGGACAAGATGTGTCAAGCGGCCCAAAAACAGTCTAAGGCACGGAGGCCTCCCCAACTGCGCTGTTCCCCACTTGCGCTGTCCAATTGCGCTCTGATTCCAGGCGAAGTAGGACACAAAAGAGAGACTGCCTTTCAAGGCAGATGCGTCCCTCATCAGATTTGACAAGTGTCCAGCCTCGGGATCTGAGCCGAGATGTGAGGGGAAAAAGGACAAGCGTGGGCCAAATTATCTGCCGCAGCTACCCTCATTTAAGCTGACGCGAAGTTTCATCTACCGCAACTACCCGCATTCAAGCTGACTCGAAGTTTCATCAACCGTATCGCCACGTAGCTGCCAAGTTTTCAGGTGGACCTTGCTGCAAGTATAGTCCCTGTCTGCAGGAGTCAACATCAGCAACTCTTTTGCTGCTTTTGTCAGCTATTGTCAGGTCTGGGATTTCGTGCCCAGGATTGTAATCGGGGGGAATTGCGCTATAAATAGCCGCACCACATCATTGTAAGGGGTGGAAGGGGGATATCCTGCTAGGGAACCATTGTAGCTATACGTTTGCTTCTAAATGCAAGATACACTTGGCTCTATTTGCTGTTATCATTCTTTATGCTGCCTTTACTTAGCATTTCTGCCTCATGTTGCTTATTTTATTGCTTACTGTTATTCTGCTATCTGGATATCGGTATTTGATGATTAAGTATTCCTGGAATGCATAGATAGAGGATACATAGGATGTGTGACAGTTGTAGTTTCTGTAGTGTATTATGTATTTAATTGCTGTTAGTAGTGGTGATTGATCGTTGCCGTGCTGCTTATCTTCCCCACCCAACTCAAATCATATTTGTATTTCTTTCCGCATTTTTAATCCCTTTTCTGCACTCTGAGCTTTAAACATCCGAGAAAACACATAGGAAGCCGGCCTTCTCCGGAAATTGGCACGGAAGGCATCCCTTCCTTCCGGCCTTTCAATCTGGTGGGCGAATCTAGGGCGCATTTCACTAAATCCTTTCCTAGTGGCAGATTCGTAACCAACAGAACCCTGGAACTCTTCCAGAGGATACATAGGGGAGATAGCGTAGTGTTTATTTTAGTTTCGTTCTTCATATTTATTGCTGCTGTTTCAAGGTATTTGTTGATAATCGTGCTGCTGGTTCTTTCCCACTAAAATCGTTCTCACTTCTTACCCTATCCCCTTTTATTTCTTTCCTGCACTCTTGTCTTAAAATACCAAGTAGTTTAGTTCAGGAGCCGGCCTTTCTCCGGAGATTGGGATGAAGGGCATCTCTTCCCTCCGGCATTTCAATGTTGGTCCAGGTCTAGGGCGCGTATACATACAAAATCCTTTCCTGTGGCAGATTTGTGACCAACAATAACCTCGCTAAACTTGAGGGTGTTGGTTGCTTATCATTAGCCATGTGATCCTTTATTCCATTTTGATGAACAAATGACCTCAGAGGAATATAACTTGAATATAAGGAATATAACTTGAATATAAGGTGAAAATTAATGTTTGGCATGTGATCAATATAAAATTAAATGTTTTGGTTAGTGTTTAGCTAGATAATCTACAATAAGAATAGGGAGAGTTATATGTATGAAACACGAGTGATATGTGCAAGGGGTTGTAATGTGGTGTGCATGGTAGGTCACATGAGGATGGGCATATTTGCTATAATTTTGTGCAATATCTGATATAATATCAATCTCTCTCAAATATTTTTAGTTTGGGAACCTGAAATTCTCTAAGTACTTTTACATGGAACCAATATTAAAGATAAGATTTGAATATGGCTTGAATTGAGGAGTCTATATTGAGTGCTTTGTAAGGATGACACAAACAACCTTTTAAAATCATAATAAGAATGACTCATAAGGACATATTGAAATAAATTATTCATCTTCTATATAATGAAAGAAAATAGGATTGCCTCATGGTCCTGGGGAGCTTAGACAGTCAATCGGAGACATATTTCCAAGTGCTATTTTCTAATTCACCAAACAAACTACTGGAATATAACATTGTATTGGACATAATCCCTATCTTATTAGACCATATAAAATAATAAATTAAAAAAATTATTTCCTTCCGTTTATTACATCAGAGACCTTGGAGGATCTTCCCTATATATTGCATGAAACTCCAATGATGCCTTTGTTTCATCATTCTTTCAAACTTGTCATCTTACACATGGGATACACATGATCCTTTTTAATAAAATTCAAGTTACTTCAGAAAAAGCTCTAAGACAAGGAAAGAGGGAACAAAATAAATGATAATTTGATAATGATGATAAGTTGGGATCTATGTTGCAGGAAACTCCTACGGTACCCTTCTTTCCCTGTTTCAGAAACTTGTAAAGCCTCCTGAAAACTCATCATCTTCACTTTCCACATTTAAGAACATTTCTAAGAGTTGTTTCTGATGCTTTCAATGTTTCTTGCCACTTTAGGCCAAGAGAAAAGTTCAGGTTTGAGGATTTTGGGGGTTGTGTTAGTGTTGAAAGAGGCCCACGCAAGACACACATGACCAACTTTAACAAAAATCAGGTTACTATACCCCCCTCCCCCACCCCCTCACCAAAAAGAAAAAAGGGCAAAAGGTGAACAAACTAAATAATAATTTGAAAATATGGTTGAGGTCAGTGAATCTAGAGAATTTAGAAGTGGCAATCTCTTTGACAACAGACAGGAATGGGTTCACTTGGTGAAGAGAACAGGGTGGGTTCAAAAGAAGGCAGAGGATCCAGTTTTTTTTGTATTCTAATATCTGTCTTACATCTCACAAAAAATAGGATTTCGCAACAGGGCAAACAAAAGATTGTGGTGTGGATACAAAAAATCTTGACTTAGATATATCCATGGCTTCATTTGCTTTTGAGGATGCTAAAAGTTGTTATACACCTACTGTTGAAGCCACAGGAGTTGGGTCTTCTTCTTGTTTTGTTACTGATTATGATGAGTTTGAAGATTAAGAAATCCCATGCAGTTTGGTTTTGCATGAATGTATAGCCTTATCATAAAGTTTGACTATTGACGTTAAGCATTGTACTCTATATGATGGAATTTCGTTCCACGTTAATATCTCTTCTATATGAGATTTAATAAATAAATGTGTCACATGGGTTATACCTCAAATCGTGTAGGATCACATATTACTGCTAGGGATGCTCTTGCATCAGATCTCCTCATTTGTCTCAAGTCTAAGTATATTTTCTTGTTTTTTTTGACTGCTGATGCTGTTAACCTCCACTTACTATTTACTTGTTTTGTGCAACTTCATTTCATAAACACTAACAAGTAGTACTATCTAGTCCCTTGGTTTGGATTTATGTCTACCAATTCTCGTTGTAGACCTCATATAGGTCTAGCTGAAAAAATAATTAACCACAAATATATTTTATTGTTGACTCAAATACAAATCCAATAATTTTAACTTCATGTAGAAGCAAAATTATGGGTTTTCCATACAGGTCATCAAAGCATACTTTCATGAAGAATAGTTTAACTCTTGCATAGAGGATTTCTAGGGCCCTTCATCATATACATTATACAAATTTTGTTAATTGAATGGCTACATTTCTTTGGAATTAATTATGTAAAGTAAGTTATTCTGTGATTTTGTTTAGGTGAGCTAGCAGCTCCACTTTTTCATTCTTGATAACTTTATGTAGCATGTGTTCTTGATTTGTACGCATCGTATTGGCCTTCAACTCAACATGAGCAGGTTAACACTTTTAGGCTGGGTCAAAAGCTATCTTTGTCTCACTTTTTTCATGGCTTCTTTTGTCTGTTCTCAATAAAAGTCCCAATAATTACTGATGTGGGATGTTGGTGTCCAAAGGCACGGGATATAATCAGAAAGATCCAAGATAAGAGTATTATTGCTTCGCCAGAAGCTCTGTTTCTTGAGTGTATAGCTGTTACTCCAAATTTTCATCGTATCACAGAAAGATACCACAGGCCAAGCAATACACAAGCGCTAACATTTGTAAGTTTGTTTTAATTTGATTTATGAGGTCTGCTTTCAAAGAGACAATAGCTTTTACTCTAATCTGATACATTTTATGGTTTCAAAAACTGTATCTAGTATATTATGTATTTAATTTACAATGCTTGTGAAACAGGATGATAGAACTTGGGCACTTCAAAGGCTTTTAAATAACATTGAGGCAGTAAAACGAGCACCAACTGATATGACTACGCTCAACCATGCTGAAAATCTTGCTTGTACTTTTGGAGCCTTAGTTTCAGACTATTTTGAAGCTTCTAAGGTAAGTTAATAGTTTTATACTTTTAAAAAGGAAGACATATTTACCTTTAAAAGAAACACGGCAGATATGAGCAGTGAGCTGCTATTGGTCTTCTTTAGATTCCTCTATTTATCATTTGGCATTGACCTGTGATATATTTTGATTGCAGCTTACTGATGAAAAACCTTCTCATGCTAAATTCACACGTAATGTGAATTCTCGTCTAAGATGGATCAGAGAAACCATTCTAGAAAAACGTTCTAGTACAAGCAAGGTGAATACTGGTCTGAGATGGGTTAAGGAAACCCTTTTGGGAAAACGTTCAGATTTGTCTTTTCGTATGATAGCAATCGGGGATCCTAATATTGCACTGGATGAGATTTCCATCCCCTGTGATATTGCAGAAAAATTAACCATTGATGAAACTGTTAATTTCCTGAACTGGGGAAAGCTAAAAGAATATATTGACCACATTCTCCCCAAACACTGGTTGCGACTTATAAGGAGAAATGGAAGTCTTTTAAAAATTTCTCATAGCAATCAGTTGCAAGTTGGAGATACCATTTATCGAGAACTTAAAGATGGAGACCTTGTCTTAGTAAATAGGCCCCCATCTGTCCACAGGCATTCAATCATTGCCCTAAGAGCAAAGCTTGAGCAGTTTAAGTCTGTAGTGGCAATCAATCCAGTTGTATGTGCTCCTTTTGGAGCAGATTTTGATGGTGATTGTTTAGATTGTTTCATTCCAAAATCAGTCATGTCTATTGCAGAGGCTAGTGAACTTATGACTTTATCCCAACAAATGATCAACTCTCAAGGGGGCCAAGCTTTGCTAGCAGTTACTCATGATAGTTTGCTGGCTGCCTCAATGATAACTTCCAGTGACATTTTTATTGATAAATTTCAGATGGAACAGTTACAGCTGTTTTGTTATTCTTCAGTACCAAACCCGGCTATTGTAAAAGCACCTATGCTGAAAAGCCCGCTGTGGACGGGCAAGCAGTTGTTTAGCATGTTATTGCCAAAAGGTCTGAACTACAAACATTCTAGAAATGGAGTGGTTATCTCTGATGGGGAGCTTTTGCTTTGTTCTTGTGGATCAGATTGGTTGCAAAACTCATGTGACAGCATTTTTCATGCTCTGTGCAAAGAATGCCCATCTAGAGCTCTTGACTATCTATGCTGTGCTCAATCAGTTTTAAATGAATGGATTTCCATGAATGCATTTAGTGTGAGTTTATCAGATATTTATCTTGCATCTGATTCTTCTCGTCGAATAAAAATGATAGATGAAGTAACTTTTGGCCTTTTGGAAGCAAAACAATCATCTTACTTTGCACAGACTATATATGACTACTGTGCACGCCAGATGCTTGTTTCAGGAGAACATCAATGTTTGTCAGACTATTGGAAAAATGTCAGGATGAGAGGAAGTGAAACTGCAACCTTAAGCAAAGAAGCTACTCAGGAATTTAAGAATGTCTATTCTGACATCATTAAGGTTGTTGCAGAGCATATAGAAAAAGACAATGCCATGTTGGCAATGAGTAAGGCAGGAAGCAAGGGGTCGTTACAAAAATTAGTACAGCAAGGTGCTTGCCTTGGGATGCAAATGTATAGAGAAGAAGAGTCATTTCCTTTTGAAATCCCTCAAAAGCTTTGTAGCTCACAATGGATTTGTCATTCTGTAACAGTGAAGTATGATAGAAATGCATCACCATATTTGAGAGATTTAGGTTCAATGGAAAAGTGGTACTCACGTGGATTGGTAGAGAACTCGTTTTCGGATGGATTGAATCCTATAGAGTACTTCCTGCATGGAGTTTCATCACGTGGCAATTCCTTTGAGCATGGAGCTGAAATCCCCGGCCAAATTTTCCGAAAGCTTATGTTTTTCATGCGAGATATATACATTGCTTATGATGGCACTGTTCGGAATCTTTATGGAAAACAAATCATGCAGTTTTCTTATGGCGAATTTGGGCAAAATAATCCAAAAACAGCAGGCGAACCTGTTGGTGCTTTGGCAGCATCTTCACTTGGTGAAGTTGCATACAGCCTTTTAGAGAGGCAGTTCAAAAGAGGAGAAGACCACCCATTGCATATTCTTAAGGTACACTCAGGATCCTTTGTCACTTTATTTTGCAAATTAGCAGTACCTGAAATTGTGTTAAACTGTTTAGATAAAAATTAATGTGCTGAAGTATTTGGTCAGACTTCCCGCATTGGTTCAAATATTTACTTTTTTGAAGTCCTTTATTTCATTCTATAAGGGATTCATCTTGAGAATGTTTTCTACGAGGCAGCCATTTACTTGAGGATGTTGTAAATGATACTTTCAGCAATCAACATGCACTATGAAGGTCGCATGATACTTATTGTGAAATTTTAAATTGTCTTTTTCATTCTCTAGAATTGACTAATTGGTATTATGATTAAATATTTTGGATTTAACATTAATTTTAGTAGATTTCCTATACATAGTGGTTGGTTAGTGAAAGGACCTTATGATTTAGCTTATTTAGTAGCCTGCATGTATTAGTCTATTGTTGTCAACCGTATACTGGGCTGTTGTTAATGTCAAGTAGCTTATATACTAGCTTCTCTCATCTATCGTGTCAACAGTTTGTTAATATTATTAAATCACTTCACGTTTTCATGCTTAGGTACAACACATTGCAAATCATGCTAATTCTTATGTGTTAGCCTCGCAACTTTCCACTCAACACTTCTTTTGCTCTTTTTAAATTTTTCTTTCACAATTTCCTCAAGCTTCACGATGTTCAACATTTTGTATAGCATAATTATTATAGAATTTGTTTTTTTGTTATAAGACATTTGCTTAGTTTCTTTTGGGAAGAGGACTTCAGATGAAGATATCTTCCCCTTTTTTATGTTCATTTTTAAAATAGTCGGCCATTGTTAAGGTGTTCTTGATCTATCCCTCAGCCCATTACATTGTCATCCTTCAATTTATAAGGGATGCTAGGTTGTCCCTCATAAGTTGCTAAAGAAAAAAGTTTTTCTTTTTCCTCATTAATCCTACCTGTGAATCCTATGTTTGCCCTAATGCACATGTTACCTCCCTGAAACCCCACAAGTGAAGACCACAATGCATGGGAGCAGAGGATGTCTGGGAATGACTAAAAGAAAGCACTGTGAATAGCCTTCATCTGTAATTTATGGTTTACTGTTAATTACTTTCTCCAGCTTCTTTTCTTTTGCCCCCAAACCTCTGAGAAAATACTGACTTCAACTTAGCAGTTCTAGTTGTGGAGAAACTCAATCTCAAATCTTAAAGGTAAGGGGTTGCATAAACATAGAGACAAATTGTAGAAGCTGAATCTGAAACCTAAAAGCTAAGGTGTGTGGAACATTATAAACATAGAGTCAAAGAAATTAACAAAACTATAATAATATACCAAGACAACTAAAAGGTACGCTGGACTTGAAATAAATGTGAATAAATGTGAAATCAGCATCTTAAAATATCAAAAGCCCCAAAACAAATACAGTAGAGCAAAACTGTTAGCAAAAGAAGATCCTATAAAAGAGGAATGTAGACAATGGGCATAAAATATCCGTCATTAGCATAACATATCACTGGTCACCACATGGTTATCTAGAACTGTTGTCACATTTTGCACGGGGTGCAATGTCTTCAATTTTTGTAACAGTGCTGCTCTTCCCTTTCCCTCTTCCTCTCTTTCCCCTTTCTCTTCTCTCCTTTTCTCTCTCTTCCCTACATTCTCATTCTTCCCCCTTTCTTTTGAGCCCCTCAGTCAGATCTCAAAATGACAGCAGTTGCCCTGAAAAAATGGCTAAGTACCAGGGCGCAATCCGACTTCGCAGCGAAGTCGGACTGCGCCCTCCAGTTGGAGCGCAGCAGGAATGCAAACTGCGCAGTGTGACAGGACCAGCCAGAATTTCTAAGTGTTCAGGGCGAAGTCCGACTTCGCAGCGAAGTCGGACTGCGCCCTGCTTTCTGGGCGAAGTTGGTAGCAGGCTGGCAGGAAATATGACTAAGTGTTGGGGCGAAGTCCGACTTCGCAGCGAAGTCGGACTGCGCCCCCTTCCCAGGGCGAAGTCCGTACGGCGGCAGGAAGCAGCTTCCACCTGTGCGCAACCCGACTTCTCGGCGAAGTCGGAGTGCGCCCTTTGACGAGTGCGCGATAGGGAAACAAACTTGAAATTTGACTAAGGCATCCCCAAGCTGCGCTGTTTTCTGCTGCGCAATCCGACGGCGCTTGGGTTACGGGCGAAGTTGGATAAACTGCCTTTCAAGGCAGACACGTGTCAAGCAGTATCATCCGACAAGTGTCCAACTCCGGGATCCGAGCCAAAACGTGCCGAACTCAAGGACAAGCATGGGACGCACTACTTAAGCCAGCTGCCGCCTTTAAGGCTGATTAGAGGTTCTACCTGCTCCAGCCTACCCGCATTCCTGCCGATGAGAAGTTCTACCTAACGCGCTGCCACAAATCTGTACAGCCTTCAGGGAGACCATGCTACAGGTACGATCCTGTCCGACAAAGGTCAGCATCAGCAACTCCATAGCTGCTTTTTGTCAGCCAATGTTTGACTGGGACTTTGTGCCCATTAATGTAATCGGGGGGTTCTCATGCTATAAATAGCCACCACATTGTCATTGTAAAGGGGTGGAAGGGGAATGTCTGTTAGGGAACCATTGTAGCTGTGCTTCTGCTTATCAATATAAAGTATATGCCTGGCTCTGTTCTACTCATTCTTTATGCTGCCTCTCTTTTGTCGTGTTTCTTGTGTCATGGCTTGTTGATTCGTTTCAGCATTTGGTGGCCAAGTATTCTTAGGCTTAATTAATTAGAGGATACATAGAATACTTTTGGTAGCAGTTCCTTCAATTTGTGTGTTCTGTTTAGTTGTTGTACGTAGTGGTGATTGATGCATTGCCGTGCTGTTAGTTCTCCTTGTTGGGAGAATGTTTGCTAGGGGACCATTGTAGCTGTGCGTACAAATTCTCTGCATAACACGCATACTTGGATCTGACATCTCTCGGTTACTTTTTGTATTTAAGTTGCTGTACATAGTGGTGATTGATGCATTGCCATGCTGTTAGTTCTCCTTGTTGGGAGAATGTTTGCTAGGGGACCATTGTAGCTGTGCGTACAGGTCTTTATATAAAAGGTATACTTAGGTTTTGCAGTTCCTGGTTGTGCTTTGTATTTATGATGCAGTAAGTAATGGTGATTGATGTGTTGCCGTACTGTTAGTTCCCCCACCCAACTCCACTCACATTTGTAAATCCTTTCCGCATTTTTATCTCTTTCCTGCACCCTTATCTCAAACCATAAAACCCCACAAGAAGCCGGCCTTCTCCGGAGATTGGCACGGAAGGCATTCCTTCCTTCCGGCCTTTCAATCTGGTGGGCGAATCTGGGCGCGTTAACCCAAAATCCTTTCCTCATGGCAGATTTGTAACCAACGGTTTCTGCAGCACGCCCGGTGGGACCGGGGTCCCACATTTGAAGAGAGATTTTCTGATCAGTCTCCACGTGGCGCTGACAGTGGTTTCTGAGCACTTGGTGAGACAAGGAAGTTTCTCACCCCCAACGAGAATCGAAGCACCGGTGTTCGCTTCATTGCTGTTCAAAATCCGAGCACACGGCGACTCGCACGAACATATCTTCTGAGTCCGAAAGACCGGTCCTAGCACCTTCATGCAAACAAGAAGGTGGCGAGCAAGAGATCCGAGAAACCCGCCTGACTTTTACGAACTAGACATCAACGCTCGAGGCGAAGTTGTCAGGCTGGCTGATCAACAGGCTCGTGTCGACGAAGCCGAGGCTGAAATTCGAGAAGAAGCCGAAGCCGAAGTCGGAGGAGCTGAGAACGAAATAGAAGAGGCCGAGGAAGAAGAGGAATCTACATCCTCGGAAAGTACCGACACTGAGTATACTACCGACGGAGGAGAAGAAGAAGAACCAATGGCTGCCTAGCAGCCGAATGATGACGATCTCTTCCCGGCGGTGGACTCTACGGGGCCCTTGGCCCTGGTCGGACAACAAGCTGTGCCCCCTGCTGCCTTAAAGTCCATCCCTACATATGACGGTTACGGCAAGATGGCGTACGAGCACATCCAGGACATCCTTGCCCTGGCTGCACTCCACTCCATTACTGACGAAAGTGTGAAGACCCATCTGCTGGCCCTTTCCCTGAGGGGAAAGCTTCTCTACTGGTGGAGATCGCTGCCAGAGGGATCTATCACAGGATGGCCCCAGCTTGCCAGAAGACTCGTGAAAGGATGCAACGAGTCTGCTGACCCCACTTCTTTGCTGCATCAGTTCCAAAGTATCCAGAGACACCCCCAAGAGGAGGTGTCTGATTTTAACATCAGGTTTGCGAGATCCTGGAAACGGGTACCTCGCGAACTTAGGCCTTCAGCCGGCATGGCTGCTCACTACTACCTGAGATCCTTCAACTCAGACATATGCCTGCTGCTTGAAGATTGCCAGAATAGATGAGTTTCCTGCTCTGTATGAGGCTGCCCGACAAGCTGAAGGCGATATCATTTCCATCGGCGAGACTCCCGTCCGAGTGCGGGAACCCATCCGTCCCGACTTTCCCAGATCCCAGTATCCATCAGCTTCTGGTGATGCGCCGTCCACATCAGGACAGCAGCCCCAGCAGCAATGGAATCCGGCGCCGGTCGTAACCCCTTACGGCCCGCCACAATTGCATTATCCTCACCCGCCTCCTCCTGCTCCGCATTTTCCAGCACTCCCTGCTCCTCCGCAGTACGCACCTTATTCCAATCCTCCTCCATTAGCCGCATTGCCTCCACCGGCACAGTTGCCGCCTCCTGACAATAACATTCAGAATACAATTCTCCAGGAGGTGCGGGCTTTGGCCTCAGGTTATCATGCCATGTCCAATGACATGACCGCTTTGAAGAAGAAGCAGGCCCAGATGGACCTCGCTCCTAGGAGGCCATATCCGCCCTCGGCGCTGACAAAAGACAGGCCCCCAGAACAACAGTTGCAGAGGCATCCGCCTCCGAGGAATGCTGCTATCAAAGACAAACCTGGTCCTTCCGACCAAGTTAACTGGTGCACTACGTGCAATGACCCGCATTCGGAGGAAGACTGCACACTACATCAGCACTACATCCAAAATTTGGCCGGCAGCGCCATAGAAGAGGACGATGAACTCTACATGATCCTGGACGGTGAAGCCAACTTCGCCCTCCCAGAGGAAAATCTAGTGCCGCCCGCCAAGGAAGAAAAGAAAACTGCAGATGCTGTGGAAAAGCCTTTGAAGGTGTATGCCAGAAGAGAAAAACAGCGGCCGGCGGTCCGCCACCGTACAAGCGGGCGTGGCCGTACACGGCCCGGGAGAAGGCATCCAAAGACAAAGCTCTAGCCAAGCCTCCTCCGATAAAGTCAGTCCCTGTTCCAGCCAAGCCCCCTATAGCAAGAGCCCCAGTTCCGGCTAAAGCTCGTGTACCTCAGCCTCCAGCTGAAACCAAAGAAAAAGCCCAGGAGAAGCTGACCAAGAGACAGAGAGTTGAGGCCACCCAGCAGTACCGGACGAAGTATGAGCCTGCAAAAGAAGCAGAAGGAGCTAGCACCTCGGGCTACAGCATAGTAGACGAGTTGAAAAGAACACCCGCTAGAATCAACATGTACGATGCTCTTCTGCTCCCAGGCCAGGTGGATCTGCTGCAAGAATCCCTGAAAAACATGAACGGCAAGCAGACACAGCCTGCTGTCCTGGTTCAGCCTCTGACAGTCTCAGCCACCGGGAAGAACAGACCACCTCCCTTCTATCTGTCTTTACGGATGCAAGGGCACATAGTTCACAACTGCATGGTGGACTCTGGCGCTTCCACGACTGTTATGCCGAAAGCCGTCTGCGACGAGATCGGGATGGAATACACAAGGAGCAGCCAAGGCGTGCTGCAATTAGACGACACCCCTGTCAAGACAGTTGGTGTCATAAAGGACATCCCGATTCGGCTGCATAAGGCTCTCGACATAGTTGTCATCCAGGAGGTCGTAATTGTTGACCTGGCTCCCTACTTCGGCATGTGTCTCTCCCGGGAGTTCACCGCAAAGCTGGGCGGGTACCTGTCTCTAGACTACTCACACATGGAAGTGCCTTTCAAAGACAGAAGAGTAAGAATATTTAACGAGAAACCTTCCACCTTCCTAGTAGAGAAGATACCCGGAGAAGAGTTGGACTGCATGGTCCAGCTGTCTGAAGAAGAACTGGTGACAGTGGAGCTGACGGAGCAAGCCCTCGAAGTGCTACAGCTTGAAGATGAGTTCTCTTTGCGGGATTTCAATGCCGTAATTGAGACAGAGCAGGGCTGTTACACCGTTGTACAGCCCGAGAGGCTTGACAAGTCAGCTACAAAAGAAGTGGGACCTGCACCTGAGAAGCTATGGAAGCTTTTCTTTGATGGCGCGCGATGCAAAAATGGCGCCGGTGCAGGGGTACTTCTGGTTTCTCCGACTGGGATCCAGAAGGACTATACCTACAGGTTGGCCTGGAGCTGCACTAATAACTCGGCGGAGTACGAAGCCCTGTGCTTGGGTTTGTGAAAAGCGGAGAGGCTGGGGATTAAACACCTGCAGATCTTTGGAGATTCAGAGCTGGTGTGTCACCAGGTTACGAATAAGTGCGCCTCCAAACAGCACTATCTTAGGGCGTACCGCAACCGGGTGTGGGACCTGATGGAGTCGTTTGACTCGTTGAATGTCAAGGCGATATCGAGTGAGAAAAACAAACACGCTGACATTTTGGCGTCTGTTGGAGCTAGGTACGTTTCGGCTGATGACGTTGTCCAGAAACCGAAGCCGGTTCACACTATTTACAGGCCTTCTGTGCCTGATAAGGACACCCACTGGCAGGTGTTCAATTGTGACGAGGAGATCGTCACATTTTTGGTTAACGAAGTTGGTTCAATCGAAGGTAGAGACCTTGATGACGAGCAATATGAGGGGTTAATACAGTTAAAGAATAATCATGTCCCAAAAGGACTGATTACATTAGAGAGTCTATTTGATCAGAATGACAGAGCTATATCTCATAGGATCAAAGTAGACCCGAAGCAGTATGCCGATCTGGAACTTGAACCTGGTAAAACTATCAAGGTCGGAACAGACTGCACGTTGGAGGAACTTGAGCAGATCAGATCACTGTGCCGAGAGTTCCCCGACATCGTGGCCTGGTGCTACGAGGATTTGAAGGGGTATGACGAGAGATGTAATCCAGCATACCATTGAGCTAGAGGATGGCGCCAAGCCGTTCCGACGAAAGCAGAGGGCCGTAAATCCGAAAATTGAGGCCATGATGAAAGCCGAGCTCTTGAAGATGCTGGAGGCCAAAATCATCTACCCCATCAAGCATTCATCCTGGGTCGCGAATTTGGTGCCTGTGAGGAAAAAGAATGGCGACATTCGTCTCTGTGTCGACTTCAGAAACCTGAATCAGGCCTCCCTCAAGGACCACTATCCGCTTCCCCAAATCGGCCAGATTCTACATATCGTTGCTGGAGCCCAGAGATTCTCACTTCTAGATGGATTTTCCGGCTACAACCAGATTTGGGTCAGTGATGAGGACCAACATAAGACGGCGTTCACCACCAAATGGGGAACGTTCGCCTATCAGCGCATGCCTTTCGGCTTATCCAATGCTGGTGCCACATTCCAAAGGGCCATGGACCTGGCCTTCCGAGAACTGCTCAATAAGATCATTGTCATCTATCTTGATGACATGACTGTTTTCTCTCACCAAAGAGGGGATCATGTTTCCCACCTGCGGCAAATATTTGAGAGGTGTCGAGAATTCGGCATTTCTATAAACCCGAAGAAATCCGTCTTCGCGGTAAAAGAAGGTAAGCTGCTGGGACATGTCATCTCCGAGAGAGGCCTCGCCATTGACATTGACAGAGCAGAAGCCCTCATGCGCTTGCCAGCTCCGATTGATAAAAAAGGGCTGCAGTCCTTCTTCGGTCAGATTAACTTCTTGCGGAAGTTCATCCCGGACTTCGCACAAGTGATCAAGCCTATGGCCGAACTGCTGAAAAAGGATACAACTTACGAATGGACTGATGAGAGAGAGCAAGCCTTCGAGGAGATCAAGGCTCGAATTGTGCAAGCTCCGGTGTTGATAAACCTGGACTACTCCAAGGACTTCGTCCTGTATGCGGTGGGAGAACCAGAAAGTTACGCCGCAGTCCTGACTCAGAAGGGAGACGATGGCGAGGAGCGCCCCATAGCGTTCTTGAGCCAAGTGATTCAGCCGCATGAGGAAAAATACAACTTTATAGAGCGGCGAGTTCACGCTGTTATGAAATCCCTCCGAAAGTTCGGGCATTTTGTCTCCCGAGCAAAACGACTGTCTTTGTGATTCACCCAGACGTTCGAAGCTTCATCATACAAGGAGAGCCGGGTCACAAGAGAGCAGGATGGATTGCAAAAATCCGGGAGTTCGACATCGAAGTGCGGCCCACAAAGCTTATCAGAGGCCGAGCCTTGTGTCAGGAGCTAGCCCGAAGCGCTGTAGCCGACATCTCCGCCTGTAAGTGGGAGGACACAGCGACAAGCATCTACCTAGCCAACTCCTTATCGGAGGAGAGTGATTGGACAGATGAATTGGTGAGATATTTCTGCATCGGAAGATGTCCAGATCACCTGAACGCCTCACAACGAAGGAGATTTCGGCTAGGTGCACTTAAGTACACTCTTCTCCCCGAGGGGCTTTACTTCAAAAATATTGACGGCATCCTGTTGCGGTGCGTCATGAAATCTGACCAGCCCAGGGTCCTCGGAGATTTTCATTCCGGGATGCCTGGAGGTCATCATTCTGCAAGGCCTACGGCCTTAAAAATAATTAGAGCCGGGTACTATTGGCCCACTCTATTTACAGACGCTTATGCGGTCTGTTCTAAGTGTGATCAATGCCAGAGGTTTGCTGGCAGAAACAGAAAAGCACCCCTGCCCCTTCAACCAATTCAGGCCGAGGCTCCGTTCCAGCAATGGGGTCTAGACTTCATTGGGGTGATTTCGCCTAGTTCCTCTGCCGGACACAAGTTTATTTTTACAGCCACCGATTACTTCACACCGTGGGCAGAGGCGATCCCGACCAAAAATGCGGACCAAGAAACGGTCATCAGGTTCCTTGAGAGCCTGATTACCCGCTTCGGGGTCCCAGAGTCAATTGTGACGGACAATGGTCCGGGATTTGCAGGCGCTGTACTCACGGAGTACACTGGCAAACTTGGCATTTATCACAAAATGTCTTCTAATTACTACCCGCGAGGGAATGGCCTTGCCGAGTCTACTAACAAGAACCTCCTGAAGATCATCAGAAGGACCATTGACAGAAACAAGCGGACTTGGCATTTACTCCTGAACCGGGCGCTATGTGCGGACAGAGTTTCATTCAAAAAATCCATCAGAACGTCCCCTTATGCGCTCGTCTACGATAAAGAGGCTGTCATGCCAGCTCACATCGAAATCCCTGCCCTATGGATGTTGGACGAAGACAGGAGCAGTGGAGACCCGGTGGATGACAGACTGTGCCAACTTCTGCATTTGGAAGAAGACAGAGAAAAAGCATACGAGGCCTTCACCAATCATATTGCAGCCACTCAAGGCTGGTTTGCAAAAGGCACCACTGCCCGGGTTTTTAAAATCGGGGACCTGGTGCTGAAGTGGGACTCCTATAAGGCGAAGCCGGGTAACCACGGGAAGTTTGATGCCCTCTGGGAGGGCCCTTATCAGATTGCCCGGGTGAACCAGTTCAATGCTTACATACTTCGGGATATGGAGGGTCAGCTCCTTCCAATCCCCGTTAACGGGTTCCACTTAAAAATCTGCCGCTGCTGAAGGTGCCCAAGGGGCCCTTCTTTGTAAAAATTTCCCTTATGCATTTTTATTTTCAGCATGTACAGATTTCCAGCTTTCAGTTTTCCATTTGTTTGAGCCAAAACGGGACAAAGGGAGAAAGCACAGACTCCGCAGCGAAGTCTGTTGTCGCCCCTCAGAAGGGGCGAAGTCCGTAAAGGGAGTTGCTTGAAGAAAGCAGGGAAAATGGCTAAGTGGCGGTGCGCTGTCCGACTTCGCAGCGAAGTCGGGCTGCGCGCCGGCCAAAGAGCGCAACTTGAAAAGAGAGATGCTGCAAAGGGGTCTGTTCGGACTGCGCTCGATTTTGAGCGAAGTCCGACCTCGCGCGCGAAGTCCGTTTACGCTCCGCTTTCGAGCGAAGTTTGAGCTGCACTCCGCTTGCGCGCGAAGTACGAACTTCGCGCAAACTTCGCGCGAAGTGCGAACTTCGCCCGAACTTCGGGCGAAGTCCGAGCACACTCCATCGAAAGGCGACAAATGTTCAAAGCATCAACCAAAGGTTGCAAAGGTCGGACTGCGCCCGATCCTCGGCGCAGTTGGAAAAGAAAGCAAGTCCTAATGCAAGTAGCAGTTCGGACTGCGCCCGATTTTGGGGCGAAGTCCGACTGCGCTGGCGAAGTCGGATCGCGCCCAACTTTGGGCGAAGTCCGATTGCGCCTTGCCTTCTGGGCCGGCTCGGACGGTTAAAAAAAAAAATAATAAATAAAATATTCCAAAGTTCCAAGCCTGGGCCCAAGGCGCATTGCGACAGTTAAAGGTGGGTTTCCGCACCCAAGGGGTTTTTCTTGAGCAGTGTGCCCACATTGTGGCAGTGACGTCAGCCATGGCGCAGCGTCCAAAGTTAAATTTAATGATTGCGCAATCTTCAAGGAAAGTGCAATCAAAGAAGCATGGCGCAGCAACTAGGGTGCGTTTTTCAAAACATTCTCCTGTGCGGCCACCAAAAATCATAACGCCTTCACTTGCCAGCCGACCTACCCCCTCCTGCGCACCATTAATGACGCTGTCATTATCTAGAAAAGGGGGTCTGATGCATCCAAACATGCCAAATCGTGCAGATTATTCCTGTGACTGCGAATTTTCCTGCAGACATCCAGAGATCATAATTATTGCTGCTTCAACAGGATGGACAAAGGAAAGTTGCCAGTGCAAGCTCAGTCTAGCGAAGGGCGCGAAAGTGGAGATTTCCCACAAACGGGTGTTTTCAAGAGTGAGACGCCGCAGGAGCGAAAGTCAAAGTCCCGGCAAAGAAAGTACAGTGTGGGCAAGCCCCACCACCAGCGGTTAATTACCTATTTGGGCACAAGGACGGCTCGTTTTCTATGAGCCTGACTAAACTGCGGACAAATGTGGAAAGTTGGGCTGACAAGGTTTCGCCCTCTCACCATTTCGGGGCGGCATACAGATCGAACCTTTTCCGGTTCTTGTGCCCTCCTGTCCATCAATGCCCGGAGCTGGTCGACATCATTATCAGACATTACAGACCAGCTACCCGACAAATTTGCAGCTCCAGCGGTAAACCCTTGTTCGCACTCCGCAGAGAGACTGTCCAGCCGGCCTTCGCCCCGGGGTTGCAGTATGATTCCAGCGCGATTGTTAAAAGGATAAATCTTGCCGAGCAAGCAGGGCGCTTTACGCACACAAAAAAGATGAGGGATTTCCTCAACTCAGAGCTGAACGCCCCGCTCACAGCTGGACAGTGGCCAACCGGCCCCGTACCCCTGGAAAGGTTTCAGAGCAAATACCTATACACCATCCTGGCGTGGGTCCTCGGCCGCGACTCTGACGAGCTGGTACAGCCGTACCAGCTAGCGCTGGCAGAATGTCTCCTATGCGGAGAATCCTATGAACCAGCAGCGCAGAGAAGTGGGAAGCGCCCTATCTTCTTTGACTGGGCGGACTGGCTTGCATACGCCATTCACTCCGCCTGGTGAAACTCCAGAAAAAGCGATCAAGCGAGTTCCGATTCAGTTCCTTTTTGGCTTGGCTTTGTTTGTATCACTTGCACTCCCGGATGCCGATCCCTAACCTAAAGAAGGAAAATGAGAAGGGAGAGCCACAGCCCGTCTATCTCTGGACGGATGACCTATACCGGAAAGGGTCTTACTACAAGTTCAACTTCAACTTTCTGGGTCTGGTCATGTCAGTCTTCAGCGATGGTGAGATCCCTCGCCCCCCGCAGGAAATGACGAACTATTTGTTGAATCACAAACTCGGTACGTTTTTAGACTGACGCAGGGGATTGTGGTCAGAATCTACGGATTCAAGGGCAAACCTCATCTGCTGCCCTACTGGTGCACGGATCATCAGTTTGGGATGGAGGTTGCGCGGCAGATGGATTACATAGAAGAAGAGTTCGGCCAGGGAAAGAAAAGGGGCCATATCTTTCAATATCCTCTTTCCTGGGCGAACGTTGAAGTATCAGAGATAGGACAACATGTCTATCTCGAGCGGGAGCTCTACGACATTGGTCTGATTCTGCTGCCGCAGCGCTGGAAATATGACCCATACGGGATAAGGGGAAAGTTTACACATATCTGCCCCCGGGCGGATATAATCGAAGACAGATGCGATGTGGTCCATGTTGACCTCGACTGGGAGATCGACTTGATGGAAGCATGGCCTCCGTGGTAGGAATTCTACTGCGAGGAGGTAGCATATGACCCCGAGCGAAACCCGGACCACAAGTTCTCTTCTCCAGGTTTCAAAAAACTCATCACCAAGGTAGCAGGCCTTAATTGGCCAAGAGAAAAAATTGTTGAATGCTGGAAGATGAGGTGCCGCACGCAGCACGATAAATCCATCAGGAGAAATCGGCCGTTGATGATGACTTTTCAACTCTATATGACCAACACATTGAAAGCTGGCGGCCTTTCGCATTTCGAGATTACGTTCCCCGAGGTCCCTTTGAGGGTTATAAAGGGGGGTCTTCCTCCCAACAGTTGTACACTTTTACAACTGCCAGTGTGGGCCCAACAGATATCCAAGTGGACCCAATGCAGCCTGTTGCTTCCAAGGTGGTGCCTGAAAAGGCGCAGAAATCAGTCAAGTCAACGCCCGAGGTGACCCTTCAGGCACAAAAGGCGCCAGCACCACCAGCGACCGGACCGCCCGCGGCAGACCTTCTGCAAGTCAAACCCCGGTACAAGTTTACCGTGGGAACATCAGCGCCCGCTGCACCTACTTCCTCTCCTCCCGATCCGGCCATTGTTCCAGAAGAGAAGAAGAGGAAGAGGGTTGATAGAATCAGGTGACCTAGCCTGATGGTGCAACAATCAGTCGTAGAGCCGCAGCCGCGTCCAGCCGCCCCAAAGGTTGTTTCTCTGGGTGATTCTGAGCCAGCCGCCGGAACCAGAACCGCAGACATTCGTCCAACATCGGCTCAGGCGGAGCCCGCAGGTACGTCCGCTGCCCCGCTCCCTCAGATCCCATTTGGCCCTACTCCCACTCCATCTCCCGCTCAATCCGACCACGTTGTGGCCGTGTCTTCCTCTCCATCTCCACAGCCTTCCAGCGGCCATCATTCTTTCAATCAGTTTGCTCAGGACCCCAACGCTTCTCTTTCCCTGAGTCAAACCCCAAACCCTTCACCTGTGGTTAGTGCCGAGGCTACGTATTCACCGTTGCATCCAACGCCCCAGCCGCTTGAAACCCTACCAGCATCAACCGCTCCGTTCTCCGCTCCTCGGTCGCCCTCGAAAGCGGCCGTTCCTTCCAAAGTCCTCCCGGTTGTTCCTACCTCCCTGTTCGCAGGAGAGATGTCATAGCAAAACCCTAGGCAGGGGGAACCGGACTTCATGGACGACCTCCAGAACACGGACGATTTGCCTCTGGCAGCTAGAGCCGTAGAATACTGTTGCCACATTTTGCACGGGGTGCAATGTTTTCAGTTTTGTAGCAGTGTTGCTCTTCCTTTTCCCTCTTCCTCTCTTCCCCTTTCTTCTTCTCTCCCTTTCTCTCTCTTCCCTACATTCTCTTTTTTCCCCCTTTCTTGGAGCCCCTCAGTTGGATCTCAAATTTGACAGCAGTTGCGTTGCCCTGAAAAATGGCTAAGTGTTGGTGCGAAGTTCGTACTTCACCCAGTTTTGGTGCGAAGTTCGTACTTCGCCCAGTTTTGGTGCGAAGTCCGACTTCGCCCCTCTTTCTGGGCGCACCTTGTAGCAGGCTGGCAGGAAAAATGACTAAGTTCTGGGGCGAAGTCCGTACGGCGGCAGGAACCAGCTTTCACCTGTGCGCAGTCCGACTTCGCAGCGAAGTCGGAGTGCGCCCTTGACAGGTGCGCAGTAGGGAAATAAACTCAGAAATATGCCCGAGGCATGAAGGCCTCCCCGAACTGCGCTGTTTTCTGCCTGCACAACCTGACAGCGCTCTGATCCCAGGCGAAGTTGGATAAACTGCCTTTCAAGGCAGGCACGTGTCAAACAGCATCATCCATCATCTGACAAGTGTCCAGCTTCGGGATTTGAGCCAAGACGTACCGAGCAAAAGGACGAGCATGGGCTGCACTACCTATGCCAGTGGCCTCATTTAAAGCTGATTGGAGGTTCTACCTGCTCCAGCTGCCCGCATTTCTGCCGATAAGAAGTTCTACCCAACACGCTGCCACGTAGCTGTCCAGCTTCCAGGAAGACCATGCTGCGGGTACAGTCCGATCCGACAAAGGTCAGCATTTGCAGCTCCTTCGCCGCTTTTGTCAGCTAGTGTTTGACTGGGACTTTGTGCCCATTAATGTAACGGGAGGGACTCGGGCTATAAGTACCCACCATGTTTTCATTGTAAGTGGTGGAAGGGGAATGTTTGTTAGGGAACTACTGTAACCGTGCTTCTGCTTATAAATATAAAGTATATGCCTGGCTCTGTTCTACTGCTTTTATTTTTTATGCTGCCTCTCCTTTGCTTGTCTGCTTTACGTTTTCCTGTGTCACGGCTCGTTGATTCGTTTCAGCATTTGGTGGTCAGGAACACCTGAAGCATTGCTTGTGTCATGGCTTGTTGATTTACTTTGGCATTTGGTGGCCAAGCACTTTTGAATTTAATAGATCAGAGGATACATAGAATAGATGTGGTAGCAGTTCCATCAGTTGTGTGTTACGTTGCTGTCCGTAGTGGTGATTGATGCGTTGCCGTGCTGTTAGTTCTCCTTGTAGGGAGAATGTTTGCTAGGGGACCATTGTAGCTGTGCGTATAAATTCTCTGCATAACACATATACCTGGATCTGATATCTCTTGGTTGCTTTCTGTGTGAGTTACCGTATGTAGTGGTGATTGATGCATTGCCGTGCTGTTAGTTCTCCTTGTAGGGAGAATGTTTGCTAGGGGACCATTGTAGTTGTGCGTACACCGCTCTATACAGAAAGTATACTAGACTTTGCAGTTTCTGGCTATGCTTTGTACTTATAATGCAGTAAGTAGTGGTGATTGGTGTGTTGCTGTACTGTTAGTTCCCCCCACCCAACTCCAATCACATTTGTAAATTCTTTCCGTTTCTTTATCTCTTTCCTGCACTCTTAGCTTAAACCATAAAAACCCCCCAAGGAGCCGGCCTTCTCCGGAGATTGGCTCGGAAGGCATTCCTTCCTTCCGGCCTTTCTAGCTGGTGGGTGAATCTGGGCGCATTAACACAAAATCCTTTCCTCATGGCAGATTCGTAACCAACAATACCCAATCTCTTTCCTCCAAAACTTGAAGCAGAGGAGACCTGAAGAGATTGCCGTCCCGGTAAAGCGCACCAAGTTTGATTTCGGGAGGAGAGTGCTCACGACAGAAAAGATAATTCCAAAAGTGAAGAAGCCTCTCCGGGAAATGACCAGGGCGGACTACGAGCTGCAGAGAAAGGAGAAGAGCTTTGACGACATCCACAAGCAATACGAGATTCAGGGAATCATTCGTAAGGTGGATAATCTCATTGTGAAAAGTCTGGAGGAACAGGAAGAGCTTTTCCAGTTGCAGGATAAAACAAGGCAGCTTGAAGAGGACCTATCTAGGTCCACTGAGCAGCTGGAATTGGCGCAGCAAGAGATAAACGAACTAAAAGCCCAGCTGGCCGCTTCTCAGCAAGAAGCCGCAACGGAAAAGCAAGCAGCCCTGGAGCAGATTTCTCAGCTCCAGGAATCTTTGAAGCAGGCGCAGTCGCAATCTGCAGAGAGAGCATCTCAAGCGACGGTCTTCTCAAAGAACAAAGTTAAGGAGATGCGGGCTGATCTGCTGCGGGGATGCAAGCCCCACACATATAAAGCTATGGCGGTCCTGGATTTCGCATCCAGGATCCAAGAAGTTTCTGCCCAGGGAAAGCCTGTGGTAGAGGAGGCCGAGCGCCAGGCGAAGCAATGGCTGGACCTGGCGATAAATCTTCAAGAGCGCGAGCGCGATGGCCTCCAATTCTCCCCCATGTCCTCATTCGCTGCGAGAATGGGCAGATGCAAGGTTAACCTTGCATAAATATTTTAAGAAAGCGAGAAGAGGTGAGAGTTGCCAGACGAATGCTAGATGCATTTGAACACGAAAAAGACATTTGTATGGCTCCTTTTCACGCTCTCTCTGAGCTAGGGTGCCCAGGCTTTGTTGAGAATGGTGAGTTTCTCACCCATGAGCAGGTGAAAAAGAATTGGCGGTCCTTTGAGGCAGATACAACTGAAATTGATAGGCTGGACCGAGCCAATTCAAGAAAGTCAGGTCACCCAGATGGTGTCCAAGTGCTGCAAGATCAGCTCCTACTTCCAGGAGCTAGGAAAAAGATACCTCACCATCGACCTGCACGCGGTCGCTGCTTTCCACGCAGCATTAGAAGAAGTTGCTGACCGCCGACCATTCGAAGCAGAAGCCTGGGGCCAAGCCCAGGCTGCATACAACCGCATCTGCGAGGCAGAAGCCAGAGCTGGAGAACGTTCGGAAGAGGATTCTGAGGAGGCGACTGTCGGAAGTGAATCTGAAGAACAGTTGCCGCGAGGAGAACGGCCAGAGCAGCAAAAGGCAGGGGAGGTAAGTTCCTCTGCACCCAATGGATGAAGGCATGGATTCTTTGCGCCGAGGCGAGCTCGACACCCCGCGAGCCGCCAGAAATGTTGTCACATTTTGCACGGGGTGCAATGTCTTCAATTTTTGTAACAGTGCTGCTCTTCCCTTTCCCTCTTCCTCTCTTTCCCCTTTCTCTTCTCTCCTTTTCTCTCTCTTCCCTACATTCTCATTCTTCCCCCTTTCTTTTGAGCCCCTCAATCGGATCTCAAAATGACGACGGTTGCCTTGAAAAAATGGCTAAGTACCAGGGCGCAATCCGACTTCGCAGCGAAGCCGGACTGCGCCCTCCAGTTGGAGCGCAGCAGGAATGCAAACTACGCAGTGTGACAGGGCCAGCCAAAATTTCTAAGTGTTTAGGGCGAAGTCCGACTTCGCAGCGAAGTCGGACTGCGCCCTGCTTTCTGGGCGAAGTTGGTAGTAGGCTGGCAGGAAATATGACTAAGTGTTGGGGCGCAGTCCGACTTACTTCGTTGCGACCTGCTTTCTGGGCGAAGTTGGTAGTAGGCTGGCAGGAAATATGACTAAGTGTTGGGGCGAAGTCCGACTTCGCAGCGAAGTCGGACTGCGCCCCCTTTCCAGGGCGAAGTCCGTACGGCGGCGGGAAGCAGCTTCCACCTGTGCGCAACCCGACTTCGCAGCGAAGTCGGAGTGCGCCCTTTGACAGGTGCGCAGTAGGGAAACAAACTTGAAATTTGACTAAGGCATCCCCAACTGCGCTGTTTCTCGCCTGCGCAATCCGACAACGCTCGGGTTCTGGGCGAAGTTGGATAAACTGCCTTTCAAGGCAGACACGTGTCAAGCAGTATCATCCGACAAGTGTCCAACTCCGGGATCCGAGCCAAAACGTGCCGAACTCAAGGACAAGCATGGGACGCACTACTTAAGCCAGCTGCCGCCTTTAAGGCTGATTAGAGGTTCTACCTGCTCCAGCTACCCGCATTCCTGCCGATGAGAAGTTCTACCTAACGTGCTGCCACAAATCTGTACAGCCTTCAGGGAGACCATGCTGCAGGTACAGTCCTGTCCGACAAAGGTCAGCATCAGCAACTCCATAGCTGCTTTTTGTCAGCCAATGTTTGACTGGGACTTTGTGCCCATTAATGTAATCGGGGGGTTCTCATGCTATAAATAGCCACCACATTGTCATTGTAAAGGGGTGGAAGGGGAATGTCTGTTAGGGAACCATTGTAGTTGTGCTTCTGCTTATCAATATAAAGTATATGCCTGGCTCTGTTCTACTCATTCTTTATGCTGCCTCTCTTTTGTCGTGTTTCTTGTGTCATGGCTTGTTGATTTGTTTCAGCATTTGGTGGCCAAGTATTCTTAGGCTTAATTAATTAGAGGATACATAGAATACTTTTGGTAGCAGTTCCTTCAGTTTGTGTGTTCTGTTTAGTTGCTGTACGTAGTGGTGATTGATGCATTGCCGTGCTGTTAGTTCTTGTTGGGAGAATGTTTGCTAGGGGACCATTGTAGTCGTGCGTACAAATTCTCTGCATAACACGCATACTTGGATCTGACATCTCTCGGTTACTTTTTGTATTTAAGTTGCTGTACGTAGTGGTGATTGATGCATTGCCGTGCTGTTAGTTCTCCTTGTTGGGAGAATGTTTGCTAGGGGACCATTGTAGCTATGCGTACAGGTCTTTATATAAAAGGTATACTTAGGTTTTGCAGTTCCTGGTTGTGCTTTGTATTTATGATGCAGTAAGTAATGGTGATTGATGTGTTGCCGTACTGTTAGTTCCCCCCACCCAACTCCACTCACATTTGTAAATCCTTTTCCGCATTTTTATCTCTTTCCTGCACCCTTATCTCAAACCATAAAACCCCACAAGAAGCCGGCCTTCTCCGGAGATTGGCACGGAAGGCATTCCTTCCTTCCCGCCTTTCATGCTGGTGGGCGAATCTGGGCGCGTTAACCCAAAATCCTTTCCTCATGGCAGATTCGTAACCAACAAGAACATCCCTGTAAATATCGTTTGAAGAATTGCTAAGACTAACAGGACTTGTAGAGTAATTCTTGGAGGTAAAAGAACCCTTCTCTCATTCAAGTTTAACAAATCACTAATCTAAGTGGCTTGTAATATGCCCATGCACTTTGCAAGCAAAGTGTAGGAACAGACACTTTTGACTTTTCATATGTTCCTATCTACCTTGTCTCAAAACCAGGTCCAATCTATGACTAGACCAAGCAATAGATCAGTGTGTGAGGAGCATAGTTTCATTATTGTAAATATCCTGCTAGCTATAAAGTATTAATTTTTCCATCAACTCTATATGTTGGAAGAAGGATACAATAAATTTAAAGAAATTGGAAATTATAAAAAACTATAAATATATAAGGTTCAGACTGAATCAGACTGGTTCAATCTGTTTGAAGAGTCCAGTCTAGACCAAACCTGCTCTAGGATTGGCTAAACCTTAGTATGGGTTATAAGCACCTAGTATCTCATAAGGTCTAGTGTACTTGCTATGCATCAGCTTTTATTATTGGTTCTACTCCCATGAGAATTATTCAAACAAAACAATTGTTGATGTGTTGGTCTGTTGTTGCAAATCAATGTTTCATAATAACGTGTCTTTTGCACGCAATACTGTCAAGTGAGCATCCCCCCATCTTGTTCACATGGGGATGTGTTGCCCTCATTTGCCTTTCAAGCCATGCTTTTCAGATGTAGTTCCTATTTGTTGATGCGGTCACACTTTTCTAGGTGTACATTACTGCTACTAAATCCATTCAATGAAAAGTTGACTACAATTATCTTCTTGTTTTGAATTTATTTTTACATCTATGATACCAGTGATTATAATTGGTAATTTCACCAATGTATTTTATTTAGAAAGTCATGGCTTCTCAATTCTTATATAATTTGTAGTATAAATGGATTGTGTGCTTCATACTTGTTATTTTTAGTTTTTATATTTCTTTTTGGTACAGCCATCCCCTTTGCCACCCAATTTTTATAAGGATTTGGGGGGAATTTCCTCACATATTCTGCATGCCATGTTTCCACTTTTCTCCTCCCCATAAAAAGGGAACTTGGTGGAACATAGTTGAAAGTTGTAGGAATATTTGCCTAGTGTTCTTGAGAATGGCCTTAAAATATTTTCTTATTAAAAAATAGGAATTGTTGAATTGGGTTGAAACAGGCCCCACCAATATCACATCATGACCACATTATTTCGGTATTTCAACAAACTACATTATCATGGTATTTTTTTTTTATTGGTAAATAGGGGTTTTGAAAGGAACCCGTAACCTTTTACAAAGAGATGAAGGTTGGGAGAAGAGTTCCCAACTGAAATATAGCCGAAGAAACAGGCCCTTTGTGGGTTGTTGGCGGTAAACAACTTAAACTGAAAAAGAGAAGCCCACGCAGGAGCAAGAGAGGAAGCCACACGGGCTGAGAAGAGAAGCCCTCGCAGGGGCAGTAGAGAAAACCTCACAGTTACACACAAATTTGAAAAAAGGTTTTCCTGCACAGGAATTACAACAAACCATGTTAGCACCCACTACCTTATCGCGGGAGTGTCCATCAGTGTGGGAATTTGAACTTGGGTTGGGCTCATACAATTGCTTCCATTTGCTATTGCTCATAATGCCTTGGGCGTGGCTTTAAACGATGTTATTGACATGGTAAACAAGGGATTTATTGCTCTGCAGGGATATTTTACTGTTTAGTTACAATCAAAATGAAACTCCATATAATTAGGATGACCTAAAATCCAAATATGTTTATTTTTTCAATGGCCCAATGTCATTATCTTTTTTTGTGATAAATAGATAAATACAAAATAGAAGCAAAGCTCGTTGTGAAGGAATACAAATAAGAAATACAGCTGTATTATAATAGCTTACACTCATATCTCATCATGCTTATTAAATGTTTGCTTTTGGAATCCTAATGACTTAATTGTAGTACATATTCTCAAATTGCAGTCTTTTCTTTGCAGGAAAGCCTTTCTTGTCGGCCCCACCGGCAAAATGGACATGCTAATGAGAGGGTAAAGCTGCGATTATCAAAGAAGCTAAGAAGAATTTACTCTGGCTTAGAATATGGAGCAATTAAAGTGAAGGAGTGCCTGGAAAAAGTTACATTATGTGAGCTGACCAAATGCATTAGAGTAATGTATGTGGTGTTTATTTCAATTGAACATTTGGTATGGTTGTGCTTAAAATAATTTTTCTTGGTCCTAGTATTGATTTTTTGAAAACTGTTTTAGGTATGAAAATCCACAGAAAAGCAGAGTGAAGCGTATGCAGATTCAAATGCCAGTGCTTTGTCCATGGGTTCCTCATTTTTTGCTATGCAAGGTAAAAGCTGAAAGTATGATTGTAGATATAAACAATGGATGCAGTTTGTAAATCCTAGATTTTGATTTAAACTCTGGATTAAGTAATTTCTTGCTTTTAATGATTTATTAATATTTTCGTTTGTCAAATTTGATAGTTCCTTTTCACTCCATCTGATATGGTTAGAAAAGGTGTTTTCATATCAAGTTATCGTTCTCTCTTTCAGGAAACAATGAAGAGAAAGAAATTATCAGTGGATTTACTGATACGTGTCCTCAATCGAGAATATAAATCTTTGAGAAAGAAGTGCTCGGGTTTGAATCTTCCTGCTCTCTCTATTGATTGCAGGTCATTGCTCGCTGCCTTTTGTGTTTATTTCAAAAGAAAGTATTGAAAAAATAATAAACATGAAAAATGATGCAATGAATGGACTTATCCTTTAGTAGGGAGCATATTAAGTTTAGGGAAAGAAAATTGGTTTATAGACAGTTAGGGATTTGTATATGTACAAACACTAAAGCTCCTATGTCAAGGATATTGGCATGATTAAAATTAGTCTGTTTGCACTGCACTATGCATGCACTTGATAAAGTTACTAAGCAGGAATAAGAATCACGATAAAAATGTCACTGACCAAAAATAAATTTGAATTCAACATCTTATTTATGGACAAGTTCAATGGCACATGTATGCTTATTCCTTTTTCTGTTTTGCAGGAGCAATTGTCATTTTCATGTTTCAGAAAAGGAAGATAAAGCTACACTCTGCTTGGTTTTCTTGACAGAAATTTCTTCAGCCACAGTTTTCCAGAATGATGGAGCTTATTCAACAGTAGTGACAAATGCATTGGATTTGATCCGTGATCTTCTTATACCAAAGCTTCTGGACGTTGTTGTTAAAGGTGATAGTATCATTTCCATATTTTTCAGCTTAAGAGCTTTAATAACTAGTTGACAAGAGTCATATTAAAAACTATAAATTATGCTTTTGACAGGCCATAAATAAAATTGATGGAAATTTATGGCTTTTAACAAATTTGTTTGAAAAATTCAAAGCAGATTGTGGTGTATGAGATATTTTTATTGACATTAAGACCAGTACAATTCTGACCATGTAATTGTTGTGAAAGTGAGATAAACTACATATGATTATTGAGGTGATTCTTCACTTTATTTTAAAGGGCATACTCTTTCTGGGGTTAAGATTACATGTTTGTCTTAGTAATAGCCAGAAAGCCATGCATCCATGATAGAATCGTTCTGTAACCTATGAATATCATTGTACAGAGTGTACCAGTTAAGGGTCTGCTGATGCAGTACACATTTGATGGTTTGAAAGCCATTGTAGGTCCTGGGGACACCCTAATTTTTTATCTATGGTTGCCATCTACATTTCCAGAAATAGGAAACAGGTTCAAACGGGGGAACAATGTTTCTAATGTTTGGGGGATAATAAATATTTTAAGGTTTGTTGATAAGTTAGAAATCACAGAACTTCATAGAAGACAACAGTATATCATTTTCATATGCACGAACTATATCAATAGCTAGGTAATCCTCAGTATCATCTCAGAAAACAATATTTACGTGAAAATGTAGAAGTTTGCTAGTTACCACAATGTAAATCGTAAACTAGTTTTTGAATCATTTGTTTACAAGCCTACAATGTTCATCCATGTAATTTGTTGCAATATCATTTGTTGTCTTATTTGGAGTGAAAGAGCTGAAGCTACACTCTGACGAATATTAATATTCTCATGAGTAGGGTCACATTCTAACATGTCATCTGCATTTGCCTGCAAAAGCTCCAATTGCAGCTTATCGTTGCCATCATCTCAACTATAGTCACACATCTAAGTGGGGTATATTCTAGCAATCTGGTTGTTGTGAAGATATAATGGAAAGATTTCAGTAAACATACACAAAATCATTTGTGATGACCAGATCATTTGACCCATTAGATAACTAGGTCACGATTTTTTTCCCTTTTCCTACTTATTGCCTTTTGAGTTCAAGGATGACCTCAACCCATCAATCCCTTACCTGGCAATATTCCAACTCCGGTCATTTGGTAAGTTGTCAATGTACAAGTTCATATGTATATTTGTGGTACATAGTGTGATTTTCACTAAATCATTGGATCATCATTAAACATAGACTCAATAATAATCATAATAAGCAAATAATGATTTTTATTCATTTACCAGTAACCCAATAACCAACATCAACTAATGATGCTATTCAAGCCGAATTAAATGCGTATAATGATTAGAGTTATAACGTCATTCAAAAGTAGAATTATTACATCACAATATGAAGTTACAGTTTCTGGCATTTATCAAATCATATTCATCCAAAAGTAATAAGAATTCCAAGCAAGTTTCTAAGTTCCATCTCCGTCATGCGTCCTTTGGCAAAGTTCATCCTGTATAACAAGAGCCTGCACAATGACACAAAACAAACACAACAAATCACAAGGACACATTCCGGCAAGAACAACAATCCCAAAGATAACTTTGAAGTTCCAACTTCCACTAACTAGAAGCCAACTGGGTACTAGGCAAAAACTACTCCAAATTCAACATAAGTTCAATAATTCAAACAATGTACAGGTTTATTTCAGATTTGCAGGCTGAAGTATGTACCTCATTCCCAAGGTTTCTACATCTGCCAGTGGGATTCCCTCACTTAGAAGTGCACCTCTGCTTTGCTTTCATAATAAAGAATTCATTTAACAATCCCAGTTTCCCAACAAGGATTCTAGTTTATAAATACAGTGTTTCATGAAACTCACCATTATCAAGCATCAATTCCTTTGCCAGTTAAAAGAATGAAATGCACTTTGGTTTATGCAAAGCCATCTGCCAAAAAATAATTCAGAAACTGCACTAGGTTAAGTATATCAGAGTGTAGATTGCAATTTGCAATTTCCAGATTAATTCAATGATATCAGCAAGTAAATCTTTCTCTAGAACATGAAATTAAAGTTTAATACTGCCAAACATAGTGTTCAGACACTTCCTGAGTCTGTGAAAACTGCAAGTCTGTGAGTCAAGTGAGCTTGGGTGAGTCATTTTGACCCTTGGTGAGTCTTTTTCGATAAATTTAGTATATGTTGTATTTTCTCTTGTTTTCTGAGTCATTGCCAAGTTTTCTCCCAAGTTTTGCACCAAACTTGAATCCAGGTCAAGAAAGACAGGCTTGCCGAGTGAGATTCAAGACTGAGTCTTGACAAAATGCTGCCATAAATGAGATCTATTAACAGCATTTGTTTTCTTTTTTTGTACATATACTATAACCTCTGTAAGTCCTAAATCAAACATGATACCAAGCTGCCAGGATAAAGCTCAACAAGCCGTCTTGCAAATGCAGTAAAGATAAGCTTTTTCCCAAACAATTAAATATATCATAACCAAAGCCAAGGCAAGCATGCCATTATCTTAATGCTAAAGCGTAACAACTCAAAAGCAACACACAGAAAAATAAAAATTAAAATCTCTCTGCATGTTTAACTCAGTCTAAGAGACCTCAGGGTGATAGCATTGCTTGTAACCCATACTCATTGAAAGTATAAATAAGGTTAGTAAATCTTCCCCAAGCAAAGATGTTGTATCGTCACGTTTTTGCACCCAAAACAGAATTATAACAGGTTTGAAAACAAGTTCCAGTACAGCCAACCAAATGTCAAATAGAGGTGTTCATAACAGGCCATAGAGAAACAAGTTAAAGCACAGCCAGTTTCTTTTGCCAGAATGAAACAATATTATCATTTTAAAGGCTATTCTTTTGAGCTCTAAAAGTCAAAGTAGCATATGAAAGTAAGTTTGAAATAAGCCTCCTAGCTACCTCACAGGTCTACGAAAGATAAACATCGACGGCCACTTTTCCAAGTCACCACAACAGGAATCACATGGTCCCTTTAACCAGTTCAGTCAAGTGAAAAGGAGATTTCATATATCAAATATGCAATCAAGGACGCTCACTGTCCTCATATGTTCATCACAACAGAGAAAAGGTATGAAGTCAGAGCAATGCCAAGGATGGCTTATTCTGAGCATTAAGACAAACCCAACAGAATCACCATTACCTACCTCTATTGCCCAATGTACTTTTCCAAAGCAATCCCAATGCCATTTCAAATATATTATCAAATGCAGTCTCAATTTAACACAAAATGCAGTAGCAACTATAATACCAAATGCAGTGGCAAACAGTAAGTGCAATAGGAAATACCGAACGCAAGGTCACACTCACTCTATCCCAAACAAAGAAAGCAAATCAGCATTTGTATGCAATCCAAACGTTGCTATGGAATTCTCAAACATCGTTAACATCATCCAACATCAGATGGCACATGCTTATTTTCCAACAGCATACCCAAATGCCATAATGCAGACCATCTAAGACATGGACGGAGATATCATATTTTCCAATAACGCTTGTTGGATCATTTTCCTCCAATACATGTTTAAAATTCATAGAAAATGCAAAAACAACATGTGCAATTATCAACATGCTAGGGAATCAAAACATGCAGAACAGAGTACTATATACACTTAAACAAATTCTCACTTGCTATGGCAAGTTAAGGCTTTCCAGCGAAGGGAAGACTCACAATCAGGGAGTTAAAACATTACCTTGCCAGGAGATACCAATTAAATGCTGAAGGATCCCACCGTTGCTAAGTCGAATCTCCTCCGATCCCATTGTGCTAGCTCCTCTTCTTCATTTACATGTAGGCAGGGATTTTATAGATCCTTGGATGCCACAAACAACAGGAAGGCCTCAAGTTGGATGAAACCAAAAAACTCCTAAAAACAAAAAAATTCCATTAAAATTAAATGTCTGACTGCATCCTCAGATAGCTGTCACTTCATACGAATGAGGATCTCATAGTTTTGCAGTACCAAGGCTATTAATCTCTCTAGGCAGCAATTCATTAAAAATCACTGACATAAAGTTTGTGACCTATTTTCCAAAATTCATAACAAAAATTCAACAATTTTATTTCGAAATATGCCAATAAAAATGATGAAAATCCTTCACAAAAATTCTTCCATATGTCACCTTGTTTCCACTACAGCTGTTCATAGAAAAATAGGAAACTAAATGAACTCACTAAAGCTTCCTCAAATAAGAATGGAAATTCTGTTTCTAATGCATTTTCCAAAATTACCCTCTGACCAGAATTTATTCCATGATGTCCAAAGCCAATGTTTGTCTAGACAACCATAAAACCATCTACACAAAACTGAATTGAATTGTAGCATATTTTTGTTCTGAGGATCTGTACTAGGCACTAGAAACATTCAAACATCAAACAAAACCTCTATTTGGTTTTTATTTGATTGTGAATCAACTGATTACTAACTAAAACTTTTGTTTTATGCCGATTTGTAGGAGAAAAAGCATTACAATATTGCACACTTTCATGAAAAATAGATCCAAATTATAGTGTTGGACACTAGACGTTTGAAAATAATGAGGATAATGCCTAGGATGTCTGCCAGAAAAATGTGCAGGTTTAGTCTGAAAAATCTGAGCACTAGACTAGGTGTCCGCAATGTTTGTTCAAATTTTAGCACATATTTTAGCCTGTATAATGAGTGCCATTTTCCTTTAGTGCAAAACAAGTATAAAACACCTGGACTTCATCTATTTACATTGAGCTTTTAGGGTTGCTGAACCTTATTTTCCCTTGCACTGCACTTGGTGGCTTCAATAGATTCATATCTTGGAATCTGACCTTAATCAAAGGGACCCAACTTGTGGTCTGATACCCTATTCAAATCATGCATTGTAAGTTGCACCAAACTCAGAAACTAGTGTAGTTTCCAAAATAGAAATGAAACCCTTTCCCCTCATTCCCTGTGGGAAATGAGGAAATAATGAAACCGGTTAAAAACAACTAATTAAAAAAAATATATGTAGGCAAAACGACTTAAAAACAGGGTTCCATGGGGACGCGTCCCCCCCCTGGGGAACGCGTCCCCCCGTCCCCTGCGTCCCCAAGGACAGGGGACGGCATGGGGGACATTCCCCCGTCCCCCTGCCAGCCGTCCCCGGGGACGCAGGGGACGGCAGGGGGGACATTCCCCCGTCCCCCTGCCAGCCGTCCCCGGGGACGTCCCAGGTGGCTTTCCTCGGGACGTCCCTTTTTAGGGGACATCCAGGGACGTCCCCGGGGACGGCCAACCATCCCTGGGGACACCCAGCCATCCCCCGGGCATCCCCGGGGACGCCCAGCCGTCCCCCATGGCTGGGCGTCTCATGCCCAAAAAAAAAAAATGATACAAACTTAAATTTAAAAAAAAGGGCTGTCATATTTGAACAGTTAGGAGTAACTGTCATTGCTTACATGGTGGGAACTGAACAATGGTGGTTGTCAATGTTTAAATATTACTTTAGTGATTGGACAGCAGTGCAGAATTGCTAGAGACTGAACAGTAAAGCTGTCTTGCTTTTATAATTTATATTGAGGGCTGTAAACTGATGACTGTCTTGATTTACCATTGATGGCTGAAAAAATAGATAACTATCTTGCCTGAACAGAGAAAAGTGAAAACCAATGACTATCTTGCTTGTTGAACATTGGTGGCTTTAAAAATGATGATTGTTATTGTTTGATTGTTATTGTGGCATTCATTACTTGAGCAATAGCAACTATTTTGGTTGACTGTTCATTTCAGATTGAAACATGATATCCTTGATTACTTAATACATTTGGTTGACTGTTGCACTTGATATCCTTGGCTGAACCTTCAAGTTACATTTGTTGAAATGGCTGCACTCAGTAATAGGCTAATAGCTGAGTTCATTTCAGATTGAAACATGTTTTAAGAATATGCATACTTTTTAGGTTTTTAGAAATTTTCATTTTTGTTGCGTGTAGAATTTGTAATTTATTCTAAATTTCTAAAAACATTTATAGTATTATACCAGCCATCCCCTAAAATCGGCCTGTCGTCCCCTGCTGTCCCCAAAACGCGTCCCCCTGTCCCCCTGTCCCCCCTTCCCCAGGCTCATGGAACCTTGCTTAAAAATGATAAGTGTATGAAAACACACAAATTTATTAAGCCTCACATATAATTAGAATGCTTAATGTCAAAAGTTAGCCTTTATACATGAATTTATATACATACCAAAGGGAACTACATACAATATATCATAGACTCCCAGATTTTGCAATCATCAATGTCAACATTCGAACTATATGAACCAACTGCAATAGTTCCAAAAGAACATGCAAAAAGAGGATGTTCATCATCCTTAAGATCAAATGGAATCAACAAACTGACCAACATATCCAAGTTTCAAACACCAATTATTTGTTTACCATGTCGTATACACTTCTTACTTGCAAGATACAAGAAAAAGATTAGAATGTGCAATAACTAGATTTCTTTGTTATTTTGATCCCGACATATTTCTTTATTTTAAATATCTATTAGATAGCAAAGGTACTTGTGTCTGCCCTATAGGGGCTTGACCCCTCAAAAATCTTAAAACATATACTAAAGTTTTGTCAAGATTCTAGCAAAAACCTTTGGAAAGAATTGGAATTACCCTTGGAAATGTTAGGAAATATGGGAAGTCCAGATTACAAGATTCCAAGAGAGTTTGAGGGGTTTCCAAGAGTTTTGGTTTTCGAAACTGGGAAACCATAGGGTTTTCTTTGGTCTGAAATTCCCTCTTAATGAACTTTAAAGAGGGATCTTCATCATCCTTAAGGTCAAATGGAATCAACAAATTGACCAACATATCCAAGTTTCAAACCCCAATTATTTGTTTGCCATGTCATATACACTTCTTACTTGCAAGATACAAGACAGATTAGAACATGCAATAACTAGATTTCTTTGTTATTTTGATCCCGACATATTTCATTTTCAAGGGAATTTTGTTTTTTAAATATGTATTAGATAGCAAAGGTACTTGTGTCTGTCCTCAAGGGGCTTGACCCCTCAAAACTCTTAAAACATATACTAAATTTTCATCAAGATTCTAGCAAAAACCTTTGGAAAGAATTGGAAGTACCCTTGGAAATGTTAGGATATATGGGAAGTCCAGATTACAAGCTTCCAAGAGAGTTTGAGGGGTTTCCAAGAGTTTTG
Organism: Wollemia nobilis; assembly: GCA_028583015.1. Lineage (NCBI taxonomy): Eukaryota > Viridiplantae > Streptophyta > Pinopsida > Araucariales > Araucariaceae > Wollemia > Wollemia nobilis. Next base: position 6,413,023 of record JAQPPZ010016467.1, on the reverse strand, counting down.
GTTTTTGAAACTGGGAAACCATAGGGTTTTCTTTGGTCTGAAATTCCCTCTTAATGAACTTTACAATGCAAATCCAGTATTAGAAAGCCCTAGGCTTTAGCCTCTAGTGGCACCACTATTTCCTGCATCAAATCTAACTCTTCTATGCTCGACAAGAATGCAGAACACAGACAAAGTGAAACAATCACTCAAAGAGCTTGACCTAGATGATTATACGAGAAACCTTCGAGGGTATAAAATGTTGTGGAGTGCTTTATTGTGCTCTCAAACATGGAAGAAACATAAGGTTTGGCTTCAGATGGCTATTGGGATAAACAACCATTATGTGTGTTTTTGGAACCTTGAACGATGTTTTTCCAGTCCTCTCGTTGCTTATATTACTCACAAAAACTAGGCCCCCACATTGTGTCTAGCTTGGACATGAGCCTATGACTCTTTAGAGGTCCATTCCCTCTTCATATTGCATATTGTATCTCTGCTTTAGCATCACTAATTGCTATGTCTGAATTTTTCAGTGCTTTGGTCCTTTTGGGTCCCCTCTTGGGTGGTTAAGCACTAGATTTGCTACTTTGCCCCAGGATCCCTACTTTGATTTCATTTTAGCAGCAACTTTTGAGATGATGTGCCATTTTAAGAATATTATTGTATATCAGTTTTCTTAGACTTTTGAAGGTTTCCTTCCTCTGATCTTTCTTTGTTGTGGCAATATTTTAAAATTTTAGGAGACATTCCTATAAAAAGCAAAAAGTGGCATGCCAGTACAAAATTGCTTTGTTGAAGTATAAGTGCCCTTGCAAGACAAAAGTCGTCTTTCCTTATTGCAAAAAGGAACTGCCCCTTGCAGGATAGATCTGGTGGTTCTATTTTTTTTGCCAACCCGTTGAAGTTAAAACTACACTTGTTGCAAGACAAAATTGTCCCTTGTAAAATAGGCATGTTGATTTTCTTTTTTTTCTTATCTGATCACCAAGTCCTTGCATATCATATACCATCAGAAAGCTATCATCATAAGGAACCTAGTGGTCTATTTTTATGCCATTGTGACCTATTGTTCTCATCATAAACCAAAAAGGTTTGATGGGTTGGTTAGAAAGTTGCAGGTCACCAGTACATGCTTTCAACATTGTAGTTGATGTGCCACATTGTGCCCTATTAACATAACATCTTAAAGATCTATATAAGTGTGATCCATTATCTTTCAGTCACCATTGTGCTTCTGGTTGACCTCTCCATAATCCAGTTAGATTGTGTGTCATTCTAAGAATCTTCTTGTATATGAGTTTTTCTTCATTTTTGAAGGTTTCTACAGATTTTTTTTGGGGGGTTGCAACATGTTAGAATTGTGTCGTTCCTGAAAAAGGAAAAGGGCGCCTTTTAAATATAAAATTGTCACCTGGAAGTATAGAGCCAACCCATGGAAGACAAAAGCATCCTTGTTGCAATACAAACTTGCCCCTTGTAAAATAGGCATGCTGATTTTCTTTTTTTCTTATCTGATCACCAAGTCCTTGCATACCATATACCATCAGAGAGCTGTCATCATAAGGAACCTAGTGGTCTATTTTTATGCCATTATGTGACCTAGTGTTCTTGTAATAAACCAAAAAGGGTTGATGGGTTGGTTAGAAAGTTGTATGTCATCAGTACATGTTTCCAACCATGTACTTGATGTGCCACATTGCGCCTTTGTACCATAACATCTTCAAGATCTATGTAAGTGTGCTCCATTATCTTTCAACTCATTAGACTAAAACCATATTTCATTTCACTTTATTAAAATATATCATTGAGCTCCACATTTAAATGAATTAAATAATATTTCTGTCAATAGTAAAAAATGGAGAATATTAAAATAATTAATTTAAAAATAATTTCCTTTCACCCAAATTAGCTTATGGGAATTAAATAAGCTAACAGTTCCTGGATACAGATCGGAAGAGGACATGACAGTCCTCCATTCCTAGAATTGCTTGCCCTCAAGCAATTGCAGGTTAGGATGTTGCAAAATCTGATCACCCTCCCAAATGCCATCCTCGATCGGTAGATCTCTCCATCGAACAAGATACTCCCTGATGACTTTGTTCCTCAAATTTCTCTCTCTGACATCCAATATCTCATGTGGCACTAAAACCAACTTGCCCTCCTCATCCAATGGTGGAAGCTCTGTAGAAGAAATAACCTGCTGCCCCAGTGCCTTTTTGAGGCATGAAACATGGAAAACATTATGTATCTTGCTACTATCTGGCAACTCCAACTCATAGGCAACCTCTCCCACTCTTCGAACAATCCTGTAAGGGCCATAAAAACGGGGTTTCAGCTTCTCTACTCCACTCTTCTTTAATGAAGACTGTCTGTATGGTTGTAGCAGTAAGAAAACTAAGTCCCCAACCTCGAAACTCCGCTCAATCCTGTGCCTGTCAGCATAAATCTTCTGCTGGTTTTGTGCGCTCTGCAAATTATCCTTAAGAGTCCTGAGAATATCCTGACTCTCCTGGATCCAATCCTTAGCTTTGGGGGCTCTACTATCGCCAAAAGCTAAGTCTAGAAATGTGGGAGCATCGTAACCATACAATGCCTTGAATGGTGTCATACCAATCGACATATGATAGGTGGTGTTGTAGCAGTGCTCACCCATATGCAACCACCTAATCCAAGCCTTTTGCTGCCCCGCCACATAGTTCCTCAGATATCCCTCAACCCATTTGTTGACAATCTCTGTCTGTCCATCCGTCTGAGGGTGGTAACTGGGGCTAGGAGTCAATCGACATATGATTCAGAAATAACAACTCACATTGTTAGCTTCTTTGCAATTGAAGCAACTCACAAGCATGCAGGTGTAAATTACGTTTCAAACAAATCAAGAAATATTTAAGAAATTTGTATCCCAAGCATTTTTGAAAAATTAATCTTTCATCAATATTCACTCTGCTCTCCCTATGCCATGAGGGCAAATATTTTTTAAGATGGAAGAAAATGTTATGTACTTAATCAAAGAGTTGTCGTTGGAGGCCCATGGGGTGTCGAGCAAGTGGTGGGAAGTGAAGAGTTTCACACTCCAAACCATGGTTCAAATTTCAAGGGTGAGCCTTAACATTTTTCAAATGGCATTGGCTCAACTAGTTAAATTCTTTGACTTTCAAGGAGGATATCCAAGTTCGAATCTTGCCAGACAATATATGTAAATTGTCAAGCTATTGTAATACCACTATATCGTCACAATGTAATATGGGTGGGGCCATTTCAATCCGATATGATGCATTAAAAATAAAAAACATAAAAAAGGAGTTGTCTTTGGAGGGGTGTGTATGATGACTACATATGTTTGGGTATCCATATTCCATATATTCACACATCTCATCATTGTAAGCATCATTTGAACATTATTTATAATAAATATGTAATATCCTACCATGTTTGGAAATTTCAGTCAGAACTGAGATTTCCTCAATGAACATTATATTTCATGTAAAAAAGGTTACATTTATAGTTCTTTGGAAGAACTAGATAATAGCACATTATGGTTGCAAAAGACTATTCTCATGGGAGTTCTAACTTAATCTAGATGACTCATTCACTATTTTTAGTAAACTCTAACTTATTTTGCTATATGCCCTCAAAGCTAAACTAACCACTAACTTAGCAAAAGCTAATCTAAAGATTAACTTAATACTTAGATATTTAGGACAATGTTGAATATTCCAACATTCTCCCCCTTGATGCTAAAGACACTCATGCAAGAGTTCTTTAAGCATCACAGAGTTGGAAGAAAATATTTCTCTTACGTTTCCTCCAATCTTGAATCAAGAAATCAGAATTTGCAAAATACTTGTGGTGGCACTCCTTCCACTCTTTATGTGGGATTTCCTGCAAATGCTTGAGTGCCTTCTTTTGTTGATTAGCTCCCCCTTCAACAAAAGTATCTCCTCTTGTGATTTTCAGCAACCACTCTCTTACATCTTTATCATTATGGTCTTTAAACCATGCTCTCACATTTTGATCTTCTTTTACATCTTCAACACTAAACAATACTCCACATGAGTATTTACAATTAATCATCTCACATAGATGATTATACCATACAACTCTTTCACATATTTTCACACAAAAAATCACAACAAATATGGCCATATAATGACCAACTACATATGCAACATAAAGTTGCTCCTCACACAAATATTCTCTCAAAACAATGACTTTACAAGAATCCTTCTCCCAAGGAATTTTGAACACATCATTTTGATCCATGTGACCCAAGTTCTCCATCATTGTATTCTCTCCAAGAAGACTCTTCATCAAAGTTGTCTCAATGAGACAATCGCCTTTCTTTTCATTCCTGCTCACAAAAAACAAATCATTAATCATAAAAACATTACCTTTAGTATGAGTAGATTTGGTGCTTCCCATAAAGCTATTTTGTAGCAGTTCTCCTTCATTGTATGGTGCTTCAAGATCAACCATCAACTCTTCACTAAGAGTTCTCCTCCTTTGTTCAATCCATGTTGGTGTGTTGAAACACCATTCATTCAAGCAATCATACATAGTTGCCTTTTCAAGACAACTCTCTTTCTGCAATGTAGTCACTCCAAGTGAGTGATCTTCATCCATGAGTGATGTTTCCTTTGCCATTACGACAAGAAAATCAGCAATCTCATTTCCATTTTCTGTTTCTATCCCATTTGCCCTCTCACTTTCCATATACCAAATGAGAGAGTCTTGTGTGTTCTTTTCTTCACACAACACATCCTTCACCCTTGATGAGTGATCTTCAAACAAGAAGCCTATCGCTTCCATCTCCTCTTCATCAAACTTTTCTTGTGGATCAACATCCCACATCACTTCATTTGTTCTTTCAAGAGAGCACACATCCATTCCAATTGAATGGTCTTCAAGCCAATGATCATCCATGAACATTGCTTCTCCATCATCATCTTCTTTATTCTCCTTCATGAGAATTGTAGATGCATTCTCCATAATACACTCTTCATTTATCTCCTCCATGAGACATTCTTCATCATACATTTCACTTTGATGGTCTTCAAGCAAGGAACACTCCAATGTGAGTGTTTCTCTTCCTTCATCTTCAAAGTCTTCTTCCACTTTTGAGTGGTCTTCACTACAAGGTCCTTGAGCAATTGTATCTCCATTGAGACATCCATCCTCTTTGCTATCAATGTGAATGCTTTCCAAGCATGCCATTCCTGCAAAAAATTTATTAGTACAATTTTTCTTTTCATATTTTTCTCCTCCTAAAAGAAATAATTGACTATTACAATTTTCCATGCCATTACAAGACATGTCTGCAACTATGGGTGTCTCACAATAACTCTCTCCAATGAGAGCTATACAAGGCTCCTTCGCCTTCTCATCCTCTTCTCCATGAAGGGATTCCTCATCTTCGTCTCTCTTCTCTTCAAGAAGTTCATCATCACTCTTTTCTTCAAACATGTCTTCCTCTTCAAGGAAGAATTCACCATCATAAGAATGTATGTCTTCATATGAGTCTTGAAAAGACTCTTCAAAAACTCCTTCAAAAGGATCTAATTCAGAAACTTCTTCAAGGAAGCAAGGCTCCTCCTTGCTTAAACAATCTTCATGATTGTCACACATGGCTTTATGGGTGTCCTCATCAAACCCATAAGCATCCTTCAACACTTTCCATGCCATTGTAGCTGATCTACAATTGGCTATGAGAGGAAAAACATTCTTTTCCATTCCTCTCCTCAAATCCATAAGAGCTAAGCAATTTGCATATTGCTGCTCCTTCTTCTCTTTTCTCTCCTCACCTTGTAGCTTGCTCCAAGAGGGTTCCTCATAGCCTTCTTGAACTATATCCCATAAGTCTTGAGCCTTCAAGAAGGTCTTCATCATTATGCTCCAAATAGCATAATTATCTCCATTGAATTTGGGCACTTCCAATTCTTTATACATGGTGGCCATTCTGCAATCCACCACTCATCAATATTCCACCTAGCTCTCAGCCACTCCTTTCCTGTAGACTTCTGATATACTTATCTAAAAATCCACTAAATTTCAGAAGCAAATTCACACAAATGAGAAATATGTGATCAATTTACTTTTGCCCTTTCTAGATCTTAGAGTGTTTTTGAGACAACTTCAATGTTTTCACATAAATCAATCCATACAGCTCCAAAATTTCTGAAAATTAAACTCTGTATTCTTGAGACAATAATCTGAAAACCCTCTAAATTTTGGAAGAAAATTCACAAATGTGAAAAATATGTGATCATTTACTTTTTCCCTTTTTTATCACAATTTCGGATCTAGGATTTTTGAAGAAAAAATAAATATTCACACAAATCAATCAATACAGATCCAAATGACCTGAAATTTTGTCTGAATTATGATTTTATCTAAATAATATTTCTCCCAAAATTTGAGAAGCAAATACCTTGTATTCCACCTTATAAAACCATTTTATTGAAACCATTTTATTGAAAAACTCAAAATGCTAATAAAATACGCAAATTAGCTCCAAATAACCTAAAATTTGGACAGCATCCTCTTGATACAATTATCTAACAACCCTCAAAATTTCATAATCAAATACCTCAGGATGCATGAGATATTAATTATTTACTCGAGCTCTTCCTTGCAACTCTGCTGAGTGCTGGCCACTTGAGTTTCTCTAACAAAGTGCGTGCTTCAGATCTCTTCACACCACTCTCCACAGGTTTTGATCTGTTTGAGCAAACCTGCTCTGATACCAATTGAGATTTCCTCAATGAACATTATATTTCATGTAAAAAAGGTTACATTTATAGTTCTTTGGAAGAACTAGATAATAGCACATTATGGTTGCAAAAGACTATTCTCATGGGAGTTCTAACTTAATCTAGATGACTCATTCACTATTTTTAGTAAACTCTAACTTATTTTGCTATATGCCCTCAAAGCTAAACTAACCACTAACTTAGCAAAAGCTAATCTAAAGATTAAATTAATACTTAGATATTTAGGACAATGTTGAATATTCCAACAAGAACAGAGCTCAAAACAGTTCAAAAAGCTTGGGAATCTGGCAACAAAAAGAAAAAAACAAAAAAAATTGGGATTTCGGAGGTAAAAAAAACAAGTTTGGTTTGGTTTAGAAGAAACACAAAAATCTATATCTATCTATTTATCTATATATCTATCTTAAATAGAAATCTATCATCATTAAAGATACATGCACCACAATTTTTTAAGTAAAATTATTATTATTTTTTAAATGGCTGAACGAAACTGGACCAGTCTGAAAAGTCCAAACTGGACCAAACCTAGGCCCAGTTCAGATGAACCTGGTAACCATGCTTTTGTGTCTCTGCCCAAGCTATTGGAACACGTGTAATATTTGCATTCCATTGACATGCTTTGGTCAACCCTGGATATTAATAAATTTTTTTTCTTTCTTTATATGTCACAAATGGTATTTTATTTCAGCTTTTCTGCTGTGACAACAGGCGATTCCCACATACATGATCAATATCTGCCATTGAGCTGCATGAGTATCAATATTCAATTATCCTGCTCATATTTAGCATAGTAAATTACTGTCTTACGTTTGACTAAATGCGGGTTTTGAAGAATGCTTAACAATAAGTATCAACCACAGTTGCAGAAAATATGCACTTGATGAAATTTTTGGACTTCACGTATTTGTTTGCATGTTTCAGACAGGTCTGATTCTAGAATCAAATGCGACAGCAGATACAAGCTGTCTTCATTCTTAAATGCGTATGAAATTTAATATAGAGGGGTATGTCAATATGTATATGCTATATACATTTATGGTGAATTTGATAGATAGGGATTATGTTTAGTTTTCCTACCATGATAACAGGCAATTATCACATGCATGGTCAATTTCAACCATAAAGCACCATATATATTATTAATGAACTAGTTCAATTGTTCTGCTAATATTCAGCATATTGCATTCCTGTCTCAAGTTTAAATAGAAGCCGCTTGTGAAGAATGCTCGACAATAACTATCAACCATAGTTGTAGAAAATATGCACCTGATGAAGTTTTTGACTTGAACTCCAGGTATTTGTTTTCATCTTTCAGACAGGTTGGATCCTATAGTCAAATTTGAAACCATTTTCAAGCTGCTTTGTATGCAAAATTTGATGGGGAACATATTTATATGCTACATACATACGTAGTATATATTTTTTAGGCTGAAAATAGCTTGATAAACAGCCATTTCCTAAACATTATCCAACACATGGGATGGGAAATTTTATTGTTCATAATTCATTTGGAAATGTTTTAGATGATGAAATTTAGGAGGGGCACTTAAGATAATGATGGATGTAAGACAAAGCTAGGGATATAAAGAGAATGAGTGGTCGCTGTAGTAAAATCATGTTATAGAATATGGAATGTTCTGAAAGTTCCAACTTTCTTGTGAAAGTATCATTTGTATTGGTAAGATGTCCTGTTGGCATTTTTGCCACATTAAATTTTTGACAAAATGTTGCCTAAGTATGGAGCTTTAAATCGGCAAAGCACATGCAGAAGTGTTGGAATTTTCGCAGGCCCTAAAAGAGGAGGATAAATTGGATGAAATGATCTTTAGATGTCCCATGGTTGTAGACCTTCTCTTAAGCTTTCCGCCGATATATTATAATGGGCGATCGGGTCAGCGGATCAAAAGTTATGGCCCGGGAAGCAGAACCAGCGAAAGCCCACTTCGGGCTTGAAAAATCGGCTAAGGCACAGACAGGGCTCAACTTCGCCCAGGAACCCAGCGAATCTCAACTTCGCCCTAGAAGGTAGCGAAGCTCAGCTTCGGGCCTTGCTAGGAGCGAAGTACAGTTTGGGCAATGAAAAAGTTTCTAAGGCAAAGTCAGCCTCAACTTCGCCCAGGAATCTAGCGAACCTCAGCTTCGGGGATTTCTGGAGCAAACCTCAGCTTCGGGGGATTTCTGGAGCAAAAATCCGCTTCGCGGATTTCTGGTGCGAAAATCCTCCTTCACGGATTTTTGGCGCAAAAATCCTCCCGGCTCCAGCAAAGCTCCATTTCGGGCATCAACTCTGGCAAAGTTGCATTTCGGGCCTCAATATAAGTGAAAGCCCTCTTCGGACTCAATTCCGACAAAGGCCCACTCCAGGCGTAGAAAAAAGTCTAAGGCAGAATCACGCTCGTTTTTGCCCAGGAATCCAGCGAACCTCCGCTTCGGGTGTTGTCTCCAGCGAAGCTCCCATCACCAACGAAGAGGCATCTCGAGCGAGAAAAAAAACTAAGGCAAAAGTCAACCAAGTCAAGCTTAGCTTTGGGGGATTTCTGGAGCGAACCTCAGCTTCGGGGGATTTCTTGTGCAAAAATCCAGTTCGCGGATTTCTTGCGCGAAAACCCCCCTTTCGCGGATTTCTGGAGCGAAAATCCCCTCGGCTCCAGCAAACCTCCATTTCGGGCATCAACTTCGACAAAGCTGCGTTTCGGGCCCAATCCGAGCGAACCCTCCCTGCTAGCGGGCCCGATTCCCAACGAAGCTTCTCCAGAGCGTTTTTAAAGCGCCAAGGCTACATCCGAAGGGCGCTCTTCCCAAGAAAGAGAAGGTAGGTGAGAATTTAATGCACCTCCATGGCGCACGAGTGCAGGTCTCCTGCCCAACCAATCAAGACGACACTGTCAAGACCGGGAAAGCCTCTGGAGGCGAGTTCCACCAACCACATTAATGAGACAAGCATTCCCAACGGTAAAACCTGTCCGAAGCCATACCTCATAACTGCTGACACGAGTGAGCCGCATTCCATGGATACTCTGTCATCTGACAGGGGTCAAATCTCAGCTGCCCCAGCGGTTTTAGGGTTTTGACATTAATGATTACGGGGGTAAATCCCTCTATAAAAGCCAACTCATTGTAATGTAATCGGGGGGAACGTTCTGCTAGAGAGTTGTTGTACTTAAATTCTGCATCAATATTAAGACAACTGGTTCTGATTCTGGACTCCTTTTCTGTGTATGATGCCTTCTGTCTTTATTTCTGTTAATTCTGTTTCTTTATATGCATGCTATAATTCTGCAATCTGGATTTAAGTGTGTGATAAGGAGTGGAACCTGGAATTATTGAAGGATACATATCAGGGAACAGTTCAGCGTTAGTTTATGCTATATTCTTAGTGTTGATTGTTGCTGGTTTAAGTAGGAGTTAGTGATCGTGCTGCTTGTTCTTCCCCTTCTGTTTCTGCTGGCCTGTGGCCATATTTCCCTATCTCTTTCAGTCATTTCCTTTCTTTCAACAATTTCCCAATTTATTTCCAGTTCCCTAATCTGAAACCCCAGTGTAGTGTAGTGTAGGAGCCAGCCTTCTCTGGAGATTGGCACGGAAGGCATCCCTTCCTTCCGGCCTTTCAAAGTTTTGGACGGGTCTAGGGCGCATAGACAAACCAAACCCTTTCCTGTGGCAGATTCGTAACCAACATGTCCCTTTCACCTTGCCCTATAAAGTTTGGTGGCTTGCAAAAAATTGTTGAGTGTATAATTGATCTGATGAATCCAATTATCTAACAAGTTACTGTTGGTTACGAATCTGCCATGAGGAAAGGATTTTGTGTTAACGCGCCCAGATTCGCCCACCAGCTTGAAAGGCCGGAAGGAAGGGATGCCTTCCGTGCCAATCTCCGGAGAAGGCCGGCTCCTGTGGGTTTTATGGTTTGAGATGAGGGTGCAGGAAAGAGATAAAAATGCGGAAAGGATTTACAAATGAGGTTGGAGTTGGGTGGGGGGAACTAACAGTACAGCAACACATCAATCACCGCTACTTATTGCATTATGAGTACAAAGCATAACCAGGAACTGCAAAGTCTAAGTATACTTTCTGTATAAAGCAGGGTACGCACAGCTACAATGGCTCCCTAGCAAACATTCTCCCTACAAGGAGAACTAACAGCACGACAGCGCATCAATCACCACTACGGACAGCAACGAGAAAGCAACCAAGAGATGTCAGATCCAAGTATGTGTGTTGTGCAGAGAATTTGTACGCACAGCTACAATGGTCCCCTAGCAAACATTCTCCCTACAAGGAGAACTAACAGCACGGCAATGCATCAATCACCACTACGTACAGCAACATAAGCATAACACACAAACTGAAGGAACTGCTACCACATTTATTCTATGTATCCTCTAATCAATTAAGTTCAAGAGTGCTCGGCCACCAAATGCTGAAATGAATCAACAAGCCATGACACAAGCAATGCCTCAGGTGTCCCTGATCACCAAATGCTGAAACGAATCAACGAGCCGTGACACAGGAAAACGTAAAGCAGAAATGTAAAGGAGAGGCAGCATAAAAAATAGAAGCAGTAGAACAGAGCCAGGCATATACTTTATATTTATAAGCAGAAGCACGGTTACAATGGTTCCCTAACAAACATTCCCCTTCCACCGCTTTACAATGAAAATGCGGTGGGTATTTATAGCCCGAGTCCCTCCCGTTACATTAATGGGCACAAAGTCCCAGTCAAACATTGGCTGACAAAAAGCAGCTATGGAGTTGCTGATGCTGACCTTTGTCGGACGGGACTGTACCTGCAGCATGGTTCCCCTGAAGGCCGGACAGCTACGTGGCAGCGCGTTGGGTAGATCTTCACATCGGCAGGAATGCGGGCAGCTGGAGCGGGTAGAACCTCTAATCAGCTTTAAATGAGGCAGCTGGCATAAGTAGTGCAGCCCATGCTTGTCCTTTTGCTCGGCACGTCTTGGCTCAGATCCCGAAGCTGGACACTTGTCGGATGATCTTTGTTTGACATGTGTCTGCCTTGAAAGGCAGTTTATCCAACTTCTCCCAGGATATGAGCGCCATCGGGTTGCGCGAGCAGAAAACAGCGCAGTCGGGAAGGCCTTCATGCCTTGGGTCAAATTCTGAGTTTGTTTCCCTACTGCGCACCTGTCAAGGGCGCACTCCGACTTCGCTGCGAAGTCGGGTTGCGCACAGGTGAAAGCTGATGTCTGCCGCCGTACGGACTTCGCCCTGGAAAGGGGGAGCAGTCCGACTTCGCTGCGAAGTCGGACTTCGCCCGGCACTTAGTCATTTTCTGCCAGCCTGCCAGCCTGCTACAAGGTGCGCTCAGAAAGTTGGGAGAAGTCGGACTTCGCACCAAAACTGGGAGAAGTACGAACTTCGCACCAAAACTGGGAGAAGTACGAACTTCGAACTTTGTGTTCCTGTTGCGCTCCATGTGGAGGGCGCACTCCGACTTCGCCCTAACACTTAGCCATTTTCAGGGCAACTGTTGTCAAATTTGAGATCAGACTGAGGGGCTCAAAAGAAAGGGGGAAAGAATGAGAATGCAAGGAAGAGAGAGAAAGGGAGAGAAGAAGAAAGGGAGAGAGAGAGGAAGAGGGAAAAGGAAGAGCAGCACTCTTACAAAACTGAAAACATTGCACCCCGTGCAAAATGTGGCAACATTTCTGGCGGCTCGCGGGGTGTCGAGCTCGCCTCGGCGCAAAGAATCCATGCCTTCATCCATTGGGTGCAGAGGAAATTGCTTCCCCTGCCTTCTGCTGCTCTTGCTGTTCTCCTCGCGGCAACTGTTCTTCAGATCCACTTCCGGCAGTTGCCTCCTCAGAATCACCTTCCGAATGCTCTCCAGCTCGGCTTCTGCCTCGCAGATGCGGTTGTATGCGGCCTGGGCTTGGCCCCAGGCTTCTGCCTCGAATGGTCGGCGGTCAGCAACTTCTTCTAATGCTGCGTGGAAAGCAGCGACCGCGTGCAGGTCGATGGTGAGGTATCTTTTTCCCAGCTCCTGGAAGTAGGAGCTGATCTTGCAGCACTTGGACACCATCTGGGTGACCTGACTTTCTTGAATTGGCTCGGTCCAGCTATCAATTTCAGTTGTGTCTGCCTCAAAGGACCGCCAATTCTTTTTCACTGCTCATGGGTGAGAAACTCACCATTCTCAACAAAGCCCGGGCACCCTAGTTCGGAGAGAGCGTGAAAGGGAGCCATACAAATGTCTCTTTCATGTTCAAATGCATCTAGCATTCGTCTGGCAACCCTCACCTCTTCTACTTTCTTAAAATATTTATGCAAGGTTACCCTTGCATCTGCCCATTCTGCAGCGAATGAGGACATGGGGGAGAATTGGAGGCCATCGCGCTCGCGCTCTTGAAGATTTATTGCCAGGTCCAGCCATTGCTTCGCTCGGCGTTCGGCCTCCTCTACCACGGGCTTTCCATGGGCGAGAAACTTCTTGGATCTGGATGCGAAATCCGGGACCGACATAGCCTTATACGTGTGGGGCTTGCATCCCCGCGGCGGATCAGCCCGCATCTCCTTAACTTTGCTCTTTGAAAAGACCGTCGCTTGAGATGCTTTCTCTGCAGATTGCGGCTGCGCCTGTTTCAAAGACTCCTGGAGCTGAGAAATCTGCTCCGGGGCTGCCTGCTTTTCCGTTGCGGCTTCTTGTTGAGAAGCGGCCAGCTGGGCTTTTAGTTCATCTATTTCTCGCTGCGCCGCTTCCAGCTGCTCAGTGGACCTAGACAGGTCCTCTTCAAGCTGTCTTGTCTTGTTCTGCAACCGGAAAAGCTCTTCCTGTTCCTCCAGATTTTTGACAAGGAGATTATCCGCCTTACGAATGATTCCCTGAATCTCGTATTGCTTGTTGATATCGTCAAAGCTCTTCTCCTTTCTCTGGAGCTCGTAGTCCGCCCTGGTCATTTCCCGGAGAGGCTTCTTCACTTTTGGAGTTATCTTCTTTGTCGTGAGCACTCTCCTCTCGAAGTCAAACTTGGTGCGCTTTACCGGGGCGGCTATCTCTTCAGGTCTCCTCCGCTTCGGGTTTTGGAGGAAAGAGATAGGGTATTCTACGGCTCTCGGCTGCCGGAGGCAAATCGTCCGTGTTACGGAGATCGTCCATGAAGTCCGGTTCCCCCGGCCCTAGGGTTTTGCTTGTGACATCTCTCCCGAGAACGGGGAAGGAGGAGAAACCGGGAGGGCTTTGGAAGGAACGGCCGCTTTTGAGGGCGGCCGGGAGCGGAGAGCGGAGCGGTTGATGCTGGAAGGGTTTCAAGCGGCTGAGGCGATGGATGCAACGGTGAACGCGCGGCCTCAGCACTAACCACAGGTGAAGGGTTTGGGGTTTGACTCAGGGATAGAGATTCGTTGGGGTCTTGAGCAAACTGGTTGAAAGAATGATGGCCGCTAGAAGGCTGTGGAGATGGGGAGGAAGACACGGCCACGACTTGCTCGGATTGAGCGGGAGATGGAGTCGGAGTAGGGCCAAATGGAACTTGAGGGAGCGGGGCGGCGGACGTACTGCGGGCTCCGCTTGAGCCGATCTTTGGATGGATGTCCGCGGTTACGGTTCCGGCGGCTAGCTCGGGATCATCCCGGAGAAACAACCTCCGGAGGCGGGCCGGACGCGGCTGCGGCTCTGCGGTCGATCGCTGCACCTGTCGGGCTAGGTCGCCTCATCCTATCAACCCTCTTCCTCTTCTTTTCTGGAACGATGGCTGGTTCGGGAGGAGAGGAAGTAGGTGCAGCGGGCGTTGATGTTCCCACGGTAAACTTGTACCGGGGTTTGACTTGCAGAAGGTCTGCCGTTGCCGGTCCGCTCGCTGGTGGCGCTGGCGTCTTTTGTGTCTGAGGAGTTACCTCAGGCGTTGACTTGACTGACTTCTGAGCCTTTTCAGGCGCCACCTTGGAAGCAACAGGTTGCATTGGGTCCACTTGGATATCTGCTGGGCCCGGCGCGGCAGTTGTAAAAGTGTACAACTGTTGGGAGGAAGACCCTCCTTTATAACCTTCAAAGGGACCTCGGGGAACGTAATCTCGAAATGCGAAAGGCCGCCGGTGGCAATGTGCTGGTCATATAGAGCTGAAAAGTCGTCATCAACGGCCAGATTCTTCCTGATGGATTTATCGTGCTGCGTGCGGCACCTCATCTTCCAGCATTCAACAATCTTTTCTTTTGGCCAGTTAAGGCCTGCTATCTTGGAGATGAATTTTTTAAATCCAGGAGAAGAGAACTTGTGGTCCGGGTTTCGCTCGGGGTCATATGCTACCTCCTCGCAGTAAAATTCCTGCCACGGAGGCCATGCTTCCATCGAGTCAATCTCCCAGTCGAGGTCAACATGGACCACATCGCATCTGTCTTCGATTATATCCGCCGGGGGCAGATATGTACAAACTTTCCCCTTATCCCGTATGGGTCGTATTTCCAGCGCTGCGGCAGCAGAATCAGACCAATGTCAAAAAGCTCCCGCTCGAGATAGGCATGTTGTCCTACCTCAGAAATCTCAACGTTCGCCCAGGAAAGAGGATATTGAAAAATATGGCCCTTTCTCTTTCCCTGGCCGAACTCTTCCTCAACGTAATCCATCTGCCGGGCAACCTCCATCCCAAACTGATGATCCGTGCACCAGTAGGGCAGCAGATGAGGTTTGCCCTTGAATCCGTAGATTCTGACCACAATCCCCTGCGTCAGTCTAAAAACGTCCCCGAGCTTCTGATTCAGCAAATAGTTCGTCATTTCTTGCGGGGGGCGAGGGATCTCACCATCGCTGAAGACTGACATGACCAAGCCCAGAAAGTTGAAGTTGAACTTGTAGTAGGACCCTTTCCGGTATAGGTCATCCGTCCAATCATAGACGGGCTGTGGTTCTCCCCTCTCATTTACCTTCTTCAGGTTCGGGATCGGCATCCGGGAGTGCAAATGATACAAACATAGCCAAGCCAGGAAAGGAACTGAACCGAAATCCAGTTGACCGCTTTTACGGAGCTTCACCGAGGTGGAGTGAATGGCATATGCCAGCCAGTCCGCCCAGTCGAAAAATATGGGGCGCTTCCCACTTCTCTGCGCTGCTGGTTCGTAGGATTCTCCGCATAGGAGACATTCTGCCAGCGCTAGCTGGTACGGCTGTACCAGCTCGTCTGAGTCTCAGCCGAGGACCCACGCGGGAATGGTGTATAGGTATTTGCTCTGAAACCTTTCCAGGGGTATGGGGCTGGTTGGCCATTGTCCAGCTGTGAGCGGGGCGTTCAGTTCTGAATTGAGGAAATCCCTCATCTTTTTTGAGTGCGTGAAGCGTCCCGCTTGCTCGCCCAGATTTATCTTCCTGACAATCGTACTGGAGTCATACTCCAACCCTAGGGCGAAAGCTGGCTGGACAGTCTCATTGCGCAGTGCGAACAAGGGTTTACCGCTGGAGCTGCAAATTTGCCGGGTAGCTGGTCTGTAATGTCTGACAATTAGGTCTACCAGCTCCGGGCATTGATGGACGGGAGGGCACAAGAACCGGAAAAGGTTCGACTTGTACGCCGCTCCGAAATGGTGAGAGGGCGAAACTTTGTCAGCCCAATTCTCCACGTTTATCCGCAGCTTAGTCAGGCTCATGGAAAACGAGCCGTCCTTGTATCCCGACAGGTAATTAACCGGTGGTGGTGGGGCTTGCCCATGCTGTACTTTCTTTGGCCGGGATTTTGACTTTTGCTCCGCAGTGTCTCACTCTTGAAAACACTTTTGCGGTAAATCCTCCGCTTTCGCGCCCTCGCTTGGTCGAGCTGGCATTGTCAACTTTCCTTTGTCCATCCTTCTGAAACAACAATAATTAAGATTTCTGGACGCCTGCAACAGATTTCACAGTCGTAGGAATAATTTGCACGATTTGGCATGTCTGGATGCATCAGTCCCCCTTTTCTAGATAATGACAGCGTCATTAATGTCGCGCAGGAGGGGGTAGGTCGGCTGGCAAGTGAAGGCGTTATGTTTCTTGGGTGGCTGCGCAGGAGAATGTCTTGGAAGATGCACCCCGGCCGCCGTGCCATGCTTCTTTGATTGCGCTTTCATTGAAGACTGCGCAATCATTAAATTTAATTTCGAATGTTGCGCCATGGCTGACGTCATTGCCGCAATATGGGCACACTGCTCAAGAAAAAACCCCTTGGTTCGGAAACCCATCTCTAACTGTCACAATGCGCCTTGGGCCCACGCTTGGAGCATTAGAATTTTTTATTCATTTTTTAAACTCATCCAAGCTGCGCTCAGAAAACAGGGAGAAGTCGGACTTCGCGCGAAGGTTGGGCGCGATCCGACTTCGCCCGCGCAGTCGGACTTCGCTCCAAAATCGAGCGCAGTCCGAACTGCCACTTGCATTGAGACTGTTTCCCTTTCTTTTCCTACTGCGCCCGAGGATTGAGCGCAGTCCGACCTTTGCAAATTTCGGAAGAGTTGGTGAGTACTTAGAATTTTATTGCCTCTTGGGATCGGGTGCACGAGCTGCGCTTAGAAAATGGAGCGCGTTCGGACTTCGCCCGAAGTTCGGGCGAAGTTCGTACTTCGCGCGAAGTTGGCGAAGTTCGCACTTCGCGCGCAAGCTGGGCGCAGTTCGTACTTCGCGCGCAAGCCGGGTGTATTCGGACTTCGCGCGCGAAGTCGGACTTCGCTCAAAAGTTGAGCGCAGTCCGAACACTCGTGCCTTTGCAGTTTTCTCTTCTTTCAAACTTCGCCTTTTGGCCGGCGCGCAGCCCGACTTCGCTGCGAAGTCGGGCAGCGTGCCAGGACTTAGCCGTTTTTGCTTCCTTTACTCAAGCAGCCCCTTCACGAACTTCGCTCCTTCTGAGGGACGACAACAGACTTCGTTGCGAAGTCTGTATTCTCTCCCATGTCGCAGTTTGGCTCAAACAAAATAAAAAAACTGAAAGCTGGAACTGTACATGCTGAAAAAGCAAAAATGCATAAGGGAAATTTTTACACAGAAGGGCCCATTGGGCACCTTCAGCAGCGGTAAACTTTTAAGTGGAACCCGTTAACGGGGGATAGGTAGGAGCTGACCCTCCATTTCCCGAAGTACGTAAGCATTGAACTGGTTCACCCGGGCAATCTGATAAGGGCCCTCCCAGAGGGCATCAAACTTCCCGTGGTTGCCCGGCTTCGCCTTGTATGAGTCCCACTTCAGCACCAGGTCCCCGATTTTAAAAACTCGGGCAGTGGTGCCTTTTGCAAACCAGCCTTGAGTGGCTCCAATGTGTTGGGTGAAGGCCTGGTATGCTTTTTCTCTGTCTTCTTCCAACTGCAGAAGTTGGCACAGTCTGTCATCCACCGGGTCTCCACTGCTCCTGTCTTCGTCCAACATCCATAGGGCAGGGATTTCAATGTGGGATGGCATGACAGCCTCTTTGCCATAGACGAGCGCATAGGGGACGTTCGATGGATTTCTTGAATGAAACTCTGTCCGCCCACGGCGCCCGGTTCGAGGAGTAAATGCCAAGTCCGCTTGTTCCTGTCAATGGTCCTCCTGATGATCTTCAGGAGGTTCTTGTTAGTAGACTCGGCGAGGCCATTCCCCTGCGGGTAGTAATTAGAAGACATTTTGTGATAAATGCCAAGTTTGCCAGTGTACTCCGTGAGTACAGCGCCTGCGAATCCCGGACCATTGTCTGTCACAATTGACTCTGGAACCCCGAAGCGGGTAATCAGGCTCTCCAGGAACCTGATGACCGTTTCTTGGTCCGCGTTTTTGGTTGGGATCGCCTCTGCCCACCGTGTGAAGTAGTCGGTGGCTGTAAGAATAAACTTGTGTCCGGCAGAGGAGGAACTAGGCGAGATCACCCCAATGAAGTCTAGACCCCATTCTTTGGAACGGAGTCTCGGCTTTGAATCGGTTGAAGGGGCGGGGGTGCTTTTACGTTTACGCCGACAAACCTCCGGCATTGATCACACTTGGAGCAGGACCGCATAAGCGTACGCCAAATAGAGTGGGCCAATAGTACCCGGCTCTAATTATTTTTAAGGCCGTAGGCCTTGCGGAATGATGACCTCCGGGCATCCCGGAATGAAATTCTCCGAGGACCACTGGGCTGATCGGATTTCATGACTGCACCGCAACGAGGATGCCGTCAATATTTTTGAAGTAAAGCCCCTCGGGGCGAAGAGTGTACTTGAGTGCACCTAGCCGAAATCTCCTTCGTTGTGAGGCGTTCAGGTGATCGGGACATCTTCCGGTGCAGAAATATCTCACCAGTTCATCTGTCCAATCACTCCCCTCCGATAAGGAGTTGGCTAGGTAGATGCTTGTCGCTGTGTCCTCCCACTTACAGGCGGAGATGCCGGCTACAGCGCTTCGGGCCAGCTCCGACACAAGGCTCGGCCTCTGATAAGCTTGGTGGGCCGCACTTCGATGTCGAACTCCTGGATTTTTGCAATCCATCCTGCTCTCTTGTGACCCGGCTCTCCTTGTATGATGAAGCTTCGAACGTCCGGGTGAATCACAAAGACGGTCGTTTTGCTCTGGGAGACAAAATGCCTGAACTTTCGGAGGGATTTCATGACAGCGTGAACCTGCCGCTCTATAAAGTTGTACTTTTCCTCATGCGGCTGAATCACTTGGCTCGGGAACGCTATGGGGCGCTCCTCGCCATCGTCTCCCTTCGAGTTGGGACTGCGGCGTAACTTTCCGGTTCTCCCACCGCATACAGGATGAAGTCCTTGGAGTAGTCCGGGTTTATCAACACCGGAGCTTGCGCGATTCGAGCCTTGATTTCCTCGAAGGCTTGCTCTCTCTCATCAGTCCATTCGTAAATTGTATCCTTTTTCAGCAGTTCGGCCATAGGCTTGATCACCTGCGCGAAGTCCGGGATGAACTTCCGCACGAAGTTAATCTGACCGAAGAAGGACTGCAGCCCTTTTTTATCGATTGGGGCTGGCAAGCGAAGGAGGGCTTCTGCTCTGTCGGGGTCAATGGCGAGGCCTTTCTCGGAGATGACATGTCCCGGCGACTTACCTTCTTTTACCGCGAAGACGGACTTCTTCGGGTTTATAGAAATGCCGAATTCTCGACACCTCTCAAATATTTGCCGCAGGTGGGAAACATGATCCCCTCTTTGGTGAGAGAAAACGGTCATGTCATCAAGGTAGATGACAATGATCTTATTGAGCAGCTCTCGGAAGGCCGAGGTCCATGGCCCTTTGGAATGTGGCACCGGCATTGGATAAGCCGAAAGGCATGCGGCGATAGGCGAACGTCCCCCATTTGGTGGTGAACGCCGTCTTA
Source organism: Wollemia nobilis (assembly GCA_028583015.1). Classification (NCBI taxonomy): domain Eukaryota; kingdom Viridiplantae; phylum Streptophyta; class Pinopsida; order Araucariales; family Araucariaceae; genus Wollemia; species Wollemia nobilis. The sequence goes on along the minus strand of JAQPPZ010016467.1, from coordinate 6,393,018 downwards.
TCCTTGGTCCTCATCCACGACCCAAATCTGGTTGTAGCCGGAAAATCCATCTAGAAGTGAGAATCTCCGGGCTCCAGCAACGATGTGTAGAATTTGGTCAATTTGGGGAAGCGGATAGTGGTCCTTGAGGGAAGCCTGATTCAGGTTTCCGAAGTCGACACAGAGACGAATGTCGCCATTCTTTTTCCTCCACGGGCACCAAATTCGCGACCCAGGATGAATGTTTGATGGGGTAGATGATTTTGGCCTCCAGCATCTTCAAGAGCTCGGCTTTCATCATGGCCTCAATTTTTGGATTTACGGCCCTCTGCTTCTGACGGAATGGCTTAGCGCCATCCTCTAGCTCAATGGTATGCTGGATCACATTTCTGTCATACCCCTTCAAATCCTCGTAGCACCAGGCCACGATGTCGGGGAACTCTCGGCACAGTGATCTGATCTGCTCAAGTTCCTCCGACGTGCAGTCTGTCCCGACCTTGATAGTTTTACCAGGTTCAAGTTCCAGGTCGGCATACTGCTTCGGGTCTACTTTGATCCTGTGAGATATTGCTCTGTCATTCTGATCAAATAGACTCTCCAACGTAATCAGTCCTTTTGGGACATGATTATTTTTTAACTGTATCAACCCCTCATATTGCTCGTCATCAGGGTCTCTACCTTCGATTGAACCAACTTCGTTAACCAAAAATGTGACGATCTCCTCGTCACAATCGAACACTGCCAGTGGGTGTCCTTATCAAGCACGAAGGCACGTAAATAGTGCGAACCGGCTTCGGTTTACGGACAACGTCATCGGCCGGAACGTACACGGCTCCAACAGACGCCAGAATGTCAGCGTGTTTGTTTTTCTCACGTGATATCGCCTTGACATTCAACGAGTCAAACGACTCCATCAGGTCCCACACCCGGTTGCGGTACGCCTTGAGGTAGTGATGTTTGGAGGCGCACTTATTCGTAACTTGGTGACACACCAGCTCTGAATCTCCAAAGATCTGCAGGTGTTTAATCCCCAGCCTCTCCGCCTTTCGCAAACCCAAGCACAGGGCTTCGTACTCCGCCGAGTTGTTAGTGCGGCTCCGGGGCCAACTTTGTAGGTATAGTCCTTACGGATCCCGGTCGGAGAAACCAGAAGCACCCCTGCACCGGCGCCATTTTTGCATCGCGCGCCGTCAAAGAAAAGCTTCCACAGCTTCTCAGGTGCAGGTCCCACTTCCTTTGCAGCTGACTTGTCAAGCCTCTCGGGCTGTACAACGGTGTAACAGCCCTGCTCTGTCTCAATTACGGCATTGAAATCCCGTAAAGAGAACTCATCTTCAAGCTGTAGCACTTCGAGGGCTTGCTCCGTCAGCTCTACTGTCACCAGTTCTTCCTCCGACAGCTGGACCATGCAGTCCGACTCTTCTCCGGGTATCTTCTCTACTAGGAAGGTGGAAGGCTTCTCATTAAAGATTTTCAGTCTCCTTCCTTTGAAGGGCACTTCCATGTGTGAGTAGTCTAGAGGCGGTACCCGCCCGGCTTCGCGGTGAACTCCCGGGAGAGACACATGCCGAAGTAGGGAGCTAGGTCGACGACCACGACCTCTTGGATGACCACGATGTCGAGAGCCTTATGCGGCCGGATAGGGATGTCCTTTATGACACCAGCTGTCTTGACAGGGGTGCCGTCTAATTGCAGCACGCCTTGGCTGCTCCTTGTGTATTCCATCCCGATCTCATCGCAGACGGCTTTCGGCATCACGGTCGTGGAAGCGCCAGAGTCCACCATGCAGTTGTGAACTATGTGCCCTTGCATCCGTAAAGACAGATAGAAGGGAGGCGGTCTGTTCTTCCCGGTGGTGAGACTGTCGAAGGCTGAACCAGGACAGCGGGCTGTATCACGCTGCCATTCTTCATGTTTTTCGAGAGATTCTTGCGACGAGATCCACTGGCACAGGAGCGAGAAGAGCATCGTACATGCTGATTCTAGCGGGTGTTCTTTTCAACTCGTCTACTATCTTTGTAGCCCGAGGTGCTAGCTCCTTCCGCTTCTTTTGCCGGCTCATACTTCGTCCGGTACTGCTGGGTGGCCTCAACTCTCTGTCTCTTGGTCAGAGACGGGTACTTCAGCTTCTCCTGTGCTTGTTCTTTGGTTTCAGCTGGAGGCTGAGGTACGGGAGCTTTAGCCGGAACTGGAGGTTTTGCTATAGGAGGCTTGGCTGGAACAGGGGCAGCCTTTGCCGGAGAAGGCTTGGCTGGAGCTTTGTCTTTGGATGCCTTCTCCTGGGCTGTGTAGGGCCACAGCCGCTTGTATGGTGGCAGCCCACCGGGCTGCGCCTTTTCTCTTCTGGCATAGACCTGCAAAGGCTTGGCAGCATCTGCAATTTTCTTTTCTTCCTTGGCGGGCGGCACTAGATTCTCCTCTGGGAGGGCAAAGTTGGCTTTGCCGTCCAGGATCATGTAGAGTTCATCGTCCTCTATGGCGCTGTCGACCAAAGTCTGGATGTAGTCTTGGTGCGAGTGCGGTCTTCCTCCGAATGCGGGTCATTGCACGTAGTGCACCGGTTAACTTTGGTCGGAAGGACCGGGTTGGTCTTCTATAGCGGCATTTCTCGGAGGCGGATGCCTCTGCAGCTGGTGCTCCGGGGGTTTGTCTTTTGTCGGTGCCGGGGCGGATATGGCCTCCTAGGAGCGAGGTCCATCTGGGCCTGCTTCTTCTTCAGAGCGGTCATGTCATTGGACATGGCATGATAACCTGAGGCCAAAGCCCGTACCTCCTGAAGGATTGTATTCTGAATGTTATTGTCAGGAGGCGGCAACTGTGCCGGTGGAGGCAATGCGGCTAATGGAGGAGGATTGGAATAAGGTGCGTACTGCGGGGGAGCGAGGAGTCTTGGAAAATGCGGAGCAGGAGGAGGCGGGTGAGGATAATGCAATTGAGGCGGGCCGTAAGGAGTTACGACCGGCGCCGGATTCCATTGCTGTTGGGGTTGCTGTCCTGATGTGGACGGCGCATCACCAGAAGCTGATGGATACTGGGATCTGGGAAAGTCGGGACGAATGGGTTCCTGCACCCTGGACGGGAGTCTGCCGATAGAAATAATATCAGCTTCAGCTTGCTGGGCAGCCTCGTACAGAGCAGGAAACTCGTCTATTTTGGCAATCTTCAGTAGCAGGCATATGTCCGAGTTGAAGGATCTCAGATAATAGTGAGCAGCCATACCAGCTGAAGGCCGAAGCTTGCGAGGTACCCGTTTCCGGGATCTCGCGAACCTGATGTTAAAGTCAGACACCTCCTCTTGAGGGTGTCTCTGGATGCTTTGGAACTGATGCAGCAGAGAAGTAGGATCAGCAGACTCGTTGCATCCTTTCACGAGCCTCCTGGCAAGCTGGGGCCATCCTGTGATAGATCCCTCTGGCAGCGATCTCCACCAGTAGAGAAGCTTTCCCCTCAGGGAAAGGGCCAGTAGACGGGTCTTCACACTCTCGTCAGTAATGGAATGCAATGCGGCCAGGGCAAGGATGTCCTGGATGTGCTCGTACGCCGTCTTGCCGTAGCCGTCGTACGTAGGGATGGACTTTAAAGCGGCGGGGGAACAACTTGCTGTCCGACCAGGGCCAAGGGCCCTGTAGAGTCCACCGCCGGGAAGAGATCATCATCATTTTGCTGCTGGGCAGCCATTTCTTCTTCTTCTCCTCCGTCGGTTGTGTACTCAGTGTCGGTACCTTCCGAGGATGTGGATTCCTCTTCTTCCTCGGCCTCTTCTATTTCGTACTCAGCTCCTCCGACCTCAGCTTCGGCTTCTTCTTGAATTTCAGCCTCGGCTTCGTCGACACGAGCTTGCGGATCAGCCCGGCCTGGCAACTTCGCCTCGGCGTTGATGTCCAGTTCGTAAAAGTCAGGCGGGTTTCTCGGATCCCTTGCTCGCCACCTTCTTGTTTGCATGAAGGTGCTGGGACCGGTCTTTCAGACTCAGAGGATTTGTTCGTGCAGAGTCGCCAGGTGCTCTGATTTTGAACAGCAATGAAGCGAACACCGGTGCTTCGATTCTGTTTGGGGGTGGGAAACTTCCTTGGCCCACCGAGTGCTCGAAAGCTGTTGCGCCAGGTGGGGGCCGATCAGAAAATCTCTCTTCAAATGTGGGACCTTGGTCCCACCGGGCGTGCCGAGAAACTGTTGGTTACGAATCTGCCATGAGGAAAGGATTTTGTGTTAATGCGCCCAGATTCGCCCACCAGCTAGAAAGGCCGGAAGGAAGGAATGCCTTCCGTGCCAATCTCCGGAGAAGGCCGGCTCCTTGTGGGTTTTATGGTTTGAGATGAGGGTGCAGGAAAGAGATAAAAATGCGGAAAGGATTTACAAATGTGGTTGGAGTTGGGTGGGGGGAACTAACAGTACAGCAACACATCAATCACCGCTACTTACTGCATTATGAGTACAAAGCATAGCCAGGAACTGCAAAGTCTAAGTATACTTTCTGTATAAAGCAGGGTACGCACAGCTACAATGGCTCCCTAGCAAACATTCTCCCTACAAGGAGAACTAACAGCACGGCAGTGCATCAATCACCACTACGGACAGCGACAGAAAGCAACCAAGAGATGTCAGATCCAAGTATGTGTGTTGTGCGGAGAATTTGTACGCACAGCTACAATGGTCCCCTAGCAAACATTCTCCCTACAAGGAGAACTAACAGCACGGCAATGCATCAATCACCACTACGTACAGCAACATAAGCATAACACACAAGCCGAAGGAAGCTGCTACCACATTTATTCTATGTATCCTCTAATCTATTAAGTTCAAGAGTGCTTGGCCACCAAATGCTGAAATGAATCAACAAGCCATGACACAAGCAATGCCTCAGGTGTCCCTGACCACCAAATGCTGAAACGAATCAACGAGCCGTGACACAGGAAAACGTAAAGCAGAAATGTAAAGGAGAGGCAGCATAAAAAATAGAAGCAGTAGAACAGAGCCAGGCATATACTTTATATTTATAAGCAGAAGCACGGTTACAATGGTTCCCTAACAAACATTCCCCTTCCACCACTTTACAATGAAAATGCGGTGGGTATTTATAGCCCGAGTCCCTCCCGTTACATTAATGGGCACAAAGTCCCAGTCAAACATTGGCTGACAAAAGCAGCTATGGAGTTGCTGATGCTGACCTTTGTCGGACAGGACTGTACCTGCAGCATGGTTCCCCTGAAGGCCGGACAGCTACGTGGCAGCGCGTTGGGTAGATCTTCACATCGGCAGGAATGCGGGCAGCTGGAGCAGGTAGAACCTCTAATCAGCTTTAAATGAGGCAGCTGGCATAAGTAGTGCAGCCCATGCTTGTCCTTTTGCTCGGCACGTCTTGGCTCAGATCCCGAAGCTGGACACTTGTCGGATGATGCTGTTTGACATGTGTCTGCCTTGAAAGGCAGTTTATCCAACTTCTCTCGGGATAGGAGCGTCATTGGGTTGCGCAGGCAGAAAACAGCGCAGTCGGGAAGGCCTTCATGCCTTGGGCAAATTCTGAGTTTGTTTCCCTACTGCGCACCTGTCAAAGGGCGCACTCCGACTTCGCTGCGAAGTCGGGTTGCGCACAGGTGAAAGCTGATGTCTGCCGCCGTACGGACTTCGCCCTGGAAAGGGGGAGCGGTCCGACTTCGCTGCGAAGTCGGACTTCGCCCCAGCACTTAGTCATTTTCTGCCGCTGCCCGACCTGCTACAAGGTGCGCTCAGAAAGTTGGGAGAAGTCGGACTTCGCACCAAAACTGGGAGAAGTACGAACTTCGCACCAAAACTGGGAGAAGTACGAACTTCGCACTTTGTGTTCCTGCTGCGCTCCATCTGGAGGGCGCACTCCGACTCGCGCGAAGTCGGACTTCGCCCTAACACTTAGCCATTTTTCAGGGCAATCTGCTGTCAAATTTGAGATCAGACTGAGGGGCTCAAAAGAAAGGGGGGAAAGAATGAGAATGCAGGGAAGAGAGAGAAAGGGAGAGAAGAAGAAAGGGAGAGAGAGAGGAAGAGGGAAAAGGAAGAGCAGCACTCTTACAAAACTGAAAACATTGCACCCCGTGCAAAATGTGGCAACAGTTACCAAACAAGCTTTCTTTCTTTCTTCTATTGCAGGTTTTGTTGCCCAATATCATGGTTCTTTTCTAATAATATGTACTATTGGGAAGTTGTTTGGGTGGACTCAATGCTTGAAACTTTACACATAATTTGTTTCAATTAATTTTGTACATTAGAAAAAATCCAGAAACCTTTGCAAAGTTGTCTATGAACGTACAAGAGGCAACATTGACTTGAAGGGAGCATTGTGTTTGGAATGGGTAAATTTAGGTGAATTTCATTATAAGATATTGTTTCCATTTTGATGGACCTTAGAGGTGAAAGTTTATTGAAATCTAACCTTATGATGTAATGTGAATCTTTGGAGCTTGACTAATTTGTAAGCACAATACCAAGCCACAACGTTTGTGGATATTGCAGAAATTGGCCAAACGCCTTCTCATTCCATCTGAGCCTTTATAGTAACAAATGAAGAATGTGGCTTTTCTATTTCCCATATTTCACTTAGCCAAATATATAAAGATTAAAAACAAATTGGATGATGATTATGAAGAGATTTTTGTTCATCAGTAATCACAGAGGATTGGATTAGGACTGTACAAAAAACTTGTAAATGAAAATGCTCCAACTAGATCAAATATTAGTTCTGCTTGCCAGTTTGCTCTTGCTTCAAAGTAGGAATCACAATAATCTCAAACATTTATAATATTTTTTTGGTTTACTACAGACTCGTTCAATATTGTTGAAGATGTATTCTTCAGGATTTTTGTATTCCAAGGGCATTGTATGTTCTTGCAAGCTTCTTATTCATTGAATAGAAATAATTTCTGTTGGGTAAACAATTTGAAACAGTGTTAGTATACTTTTCTTCTTGTATATATAATCTGTACAAGGCATAGCTCATCATGTCTAAAAACAATATGTTAAAGAGTGCCAATTGCATTTCAGGAAATGCTAAAATTGATTCTATAAATATAGCATGGGAGGAAAACATGTTAGGAAATTCTGGTGGGAAGAATGCAGAAAATGGTGAGCTTGTCATCACTGCAATATCATCTAGAGTCAGTAAGGCAGGAGAACTATGGAACATAGTCCTAAATGCTTGTGAAGCTATTATGGATCTTATTGATTGGCAGCGTAGCGGTCCAGAAAGTATCTATGAAGTATGGCATAGTATGGGAGTTGAAGCTGCTAGGAAATGCTGTTTGCAGGTAAGGAGTTTTATTGATCCACCAAACTAAAAGCCATTGCAAGCATTTTATTTCATGCAAATTTGCAAATAAGTTTCAATCACTTTTCTTTTATGCAGAGGCTTCAGCACGTCGTCAGAGTGGCGGATAAGGCTATATACAATGAACATCTCTGCCTGGTAGTTGACTGCCTCTCTCTCACAGGAGTGTTTCATGGTTTGACACCCACTGGTCTTAGTAAACTCCTAAATCAAACTTCAACATCTGCTCCTTTTGTTCAAGGTTGTTTTACAGTAAGTCACATACACTTCATTTAGATGTAGAGATTTTCCATCCATTTCTTTCTTGTACATTTAGTTTAGTTATTCAGAACATTAAGATTTTATTCAAGGTTGATGTTAGTCATTGTTTAGATTAAATTTTGCAGAAACCCAAAAAGAATTTTTTTGAAGCTGCTAAGAAAGGTAGGTTGGACAACCTGGCTGGAACGTTGGATTCACTGGCATGGGGTAAAATAGCTTCAATTGGCACTGGGTCTTTTGATATTCTACTAAATGAGAAGGTAAGAATCCTCTTTTATATGACGTTTCACAATTATGGAAAAACTTTCTCAAATGCTATAAGCATCGTAAAAAATTGCAGTGGATTTTTCTGACCAGATGAAATTCAAGAATACCTTATTTTTCTTATGTTGTAAAAGGCGTTTACAATAATTTCAGTCAGCTAAGCTATTTGAGTGAAATCAATATGTTCCCAATAACATCCCTTAGACAACAAGAGGTATATGGTAGTTGAATCAAATATAACAAGGATGAGAAAAAGCAAATAATGGGTTTCTACTTTATGTAGAAGACCTTGTCTCTTATCATATAAGTAAATTTGATAAGTGTCTTTCATATTTTTAGGACCTATGTACTGTCTATGTTTAAGGTACATAGCCGTGAGTTTTAGGAATGAAAGCTTGAAAAAAGCAAGCTAAGCTTTTATAGTAAACACCAAAACGGAAAAGAAAAGAAAAAGCAAACAAAACAGGTTAGGAACTGTATCACTATAATTTTAGCTAACCTCGAGATTCAAGATACTGAAAAGGATACAAGCCCTACTACGCTAAGCCAATCCTAGCAAATACACTAAATAATAGGAAGAATGAGGATGGTTAGGTTGGAGACCAGTGGGGATAGGGTGAAGACCATATGCAAGCAAGGGAATACAATCCAAGAGACAATATGAAATTACAAAATGATGAGATGCAAGTGAGAAAAATTTAGAGAAAAGATAAAAGAAAATGTACCTTGTAGACTGAAAAATTGACGTTGTATCGAACCTCGAATTTACCAATGACCTTCGCCAATGCAGTTGAGGTTGAAACTCTAAGGGTTGTCCTAGATTGATGGCAAGCAAGTGCCAAATAATGGTAGGGAGGATAGGTTACCACCACTAGTCCACCTTGCAACAAATCTTTAGCTAAGATAGGAAAGAAGCGACATGTATTTCTGCCTTCTCTTGAATCCTACCCACATGTTGATAGGCAACATTGATGTTCAATCTCTGAAATGATTTGGCATGGGAATTGAAGTGTGGAAAAGAGGAAGAGGGCGGACCTGGTGGATAAATTTGATCCTTGAATTGCATCTGATTTATAAATGGAATTGGTTACCTAGGGTGGGTAACCCTAGGGGTATAAATGCAAAAAATATGTGGCAATATTTGGGTTGGGTTAACCTAAAATGAGAAATCCTAAACCGACTTGGATTATGTGATTGGACTCTATCAAGTTGAAAGTGGTTTATATGGCTCTTCTTTTACTTCACATTTATCGAAAATTAAAGTAAATATTGAGGTCATTTACATAAATTTATATGTTCAATGCAAAAGGAAATGTGCATTGTAGGATATTTGAAGGTAATCTTGGTTTTATAGGAGCCTTGATAAAGAATCTAGATTTTGGCCCTTTTCGACAGTTTCAACATATTCAAATTTAATATAAGAATTAGCCCATTTTAAGGACACTGAGGATATCTTCTAAAGTCTATATCAGTGCTATCTGGTGGAACATGAATGAGATTCTAAGGCTTTCTAAGGCTTTCTAAGACTTTCTCAAATAGATTCCATGGTCATGTGGGGGACCTAACCTATGGAGACCTAGGTGGACCTAACCTATGGAGACCTAGAGCTAGACTAGCTCAAGCTTGTTCCTTGAGTCCTACCCACCCTGTCCCACGTGTAGGGGGTCATTGGCTGAGGAAATAAACTATACTTGGTTTTTCTTGTATACATAAACACAACAAGGAGCCTTAAGCTGAAAATTGAAGGAAATACAGATCTTTTAAAGGAAATACAGATCTTTTAACCTATAACAGGCCCAACCTTGGGCCTAAATTCATCCTTGTGGCTTATAAAATTACATTGAAAATTGTGATGGATCACAACACTCTCTTCCCATTATAATTTTTCTTCACCCTCGTGGCTTACAAAGTTACATCGAAAATTGTGATGGATCACAACAATCTCTTCCCATTATATTTTTTCAACCTTGAATCACTTGATGAAACCAAGTAGTAAAATTTTCTTGTATTTGATCTCAACTGTCTCCTTACATGATCACCCATCCATTGAATATTCATACTTATTGTTGCATAATTGTATATCTTTCATCTTTCCATCAATCTTGAATTTATAGATTGTAAAATTCATTTTTCTTCTCTTCCTTGATAACTTCCATTAAAACTTTTTTGATACATGTTTGATAAGCAACCTTCGAACAATTTTCATGACAATAAGGATGTCTATAGGGGCCAACTTTTGCTGATCCCTTGTCTTTGTTAGAAGATATTTTGTTCTCATTATTGATCATTTCCAAGATAGCTATTTTGATACATGTTTGATTAGAAACCTTCATAATAATTTGAATGTCAATATATAATGTTTGACAATTTTTATGATAGTAAGGATGTCTATAAGGGCCAACTTTCATTGATCCCTCTTCTTTGTAGAAGATATTTTGTTCTCATTCTTGATCACTGCCAAGATAGCTATGGCAATACATGTTTGATTAGCAACCTTCATAATAATTTGAATGTCAATATATTATGTTTGAAAATTTTCATGACAATAAGGATGTCTATAGGGGCCAACTTTTGTTGATCCCTTGTCTTCATTAGAGTACATTTTGTTATACCTGAGACCTACATTGTTAAGCCTTGCTTTTGTTTCAATAGAAATTAGGATATTGCATTTTGTCCTTCCTAACATCTTGTACCTTATAGCCTTTGAAATAAGATTCAACAGATTTAATCCATAAAGTTTAAATTTTAGACGGCTTGGCAAAGCATCTCAGACGGCCCAACATAACATCTCAGACGACCTGTAACAACATTCAGATGGCTTGATATAATAGTAATAATACTTCAATACCATGCCATGCTTGATACCCATTTACCATACTAACCTTTCCTTCCTTGCCAACAACACGAATGAATGAGGGAAGGGTCTTATTTTTAGAACTAAGGCGGTAGTTACGTCCTCCAACTTACTAAATACCCAACACCTCATCATTTTAGTAAATTAAATTTGACATGCATGTGACTTACATTTACAATTACATTTCATTTCATGACTCATTTTATGACTTGTCCGTACATAACTAATATTTCACTTAACATTACACATTGTCACATACAATTAACATCACGACTTTATAACATCAAATATATCAAAACAATATTAGAACTCTTAATGTGTGCATACTTGACTTCCAATGCACTTGTTCATTGATTATTCAGACATGTCAATTTGCTTGCCAACACCTCGGCCCACACTTGCATGAGTTGTGCAATTTCTTTATCATTTTGCTCTTCCAGATCTTGGACAATGGTTTGCAATTGTTTTATCTACTCTTGTAAAACATGGTCGTTTTCTTCTTGCCTTTGTCTCCTTCAATTCCATTCTTCCTCTGCCTGTTTTCTGTTGTTCCATCTGATCTTCCCTTGCCTTCATTTGTTCTCTCAGGATCTGAATCTATTGCTCTGCTTTTCGAGTCATTCTTTCTCTTGTTTGAACAGTTGCACTTGTTCCTCTTGGTACCGTTTTTCTTGCTTTGCCTATTGTAGACTTCTTTCTTTGTTAGAGTAGTTTGTAATTGGTCTCGTAGTTGAGCCACTGTTGCCACATTTTGCTAAGGGGTAAATTTTTTTGAAAAAAGCTGTTGCACTATTCCCATGTTCGGATCCTCTCCTTTCTTCCTTCCCTCAGGTCCGTATTCCCCCCAGAATTGGCTAGGGCACAGTAGTTCTCCCGAGTTAACGACGATCCCCAACTTCGGGCAGTGGACACAGCCAACTCCCCGGCCTCATCTTGGAGCGAAGCGCAACAAGGAGTTCAAAAAATGTCTAAGGTAAGGTCGAGCCCTCTTGAGTTCGCTACGTTTTCGGGCAATTCTCAGGATCGCTCTTCCCAGAAGCGACCCCTAGCGTCGCCAGAGCCCCGGAGCGATTGACAGGCCAAGGCATGAAAAAAAGGCTAAGTTGAAGGCTTCCCCCAAGATCGCTTCAAAGGACAGCGAACCCTGGTCTCGCTCAGATTCAGGAGCGAACATCAGCATGAGGCATTAAAAGTTTTTCTAAAGTAGGGAGGGCTCGAGTTCGCTACATTTCTGGGCGACTCCCGACCTGGCTCCAACTCTACAGCAAATCCCAGCCTCGCCAGGATCCCGCGCGAACCGCAACCCCAGTGATGGAAAATATAGTCGAGGTAGATTTGGTCTCAAGTTCGCCAGAGCGGCCAGCGAGCTCCATCCTCGAGTGATTTCCAGCGATCAACCACAAACTTCGGAGGTGTCAAAATCAGCTAAGACTTGAAAGAGTTCCCCCGAGTTCGCTCCCCTGTCGAGCGATTCTCAACATCGCTCGCTTCCACTAGCGAACCCCGACGTCGGCGGTGCTTCAAGCGAACAAAGTTTAAGGGTGAGCTCCTCGAGTTCGCTCCATTGCCGAGCGACTCTCGGCCTCGCTCCAACTCTCCAGCGACTCCCGAGTTCGCCCTATTATCGAGCGATTCCCAGTATCGCTTCCATCCTCCAGCGAATCTCGGTCCTGAGCCAAAAATGAGCGAACTTCAGCCTGGGGCAGAATTTCAAGCGGACCTTGGGAAGCAGGGTAGGTGGGCGTTTAAGGCACATTAATGGCACACGAATTCAGGTCTCAGCCCATCCCTGCAGGACACCCTGTCAGGTCCCAAAAGCACTCCAAAGGGCAAGCTGCACCAGCCGCATTGATGAGACATGCCCTCCCAACTGCAGAAATAGTCCGGAACCGCTCTAGACACGAGTGAGCCTTATTTCAGGTACACTGACTGACAGAGGTCAAATCTCAACTGCTCCGATAGTTTTTGGGATCTGGGCATCAATGTAATTGGGGGGAAAATTCTTCTATAAAAGGCAGTTCGATTCAATGTAATAGGGGGGAACATTTTGCTAAAGAGCTGCTGTAATTTGGACTTATTGCATCAATATAAAGACTCCTGGTTCTGAATCTGAACTTTTTCACTGTGTATGATGCCTTCTATGCTAATTTCTGTTAATTCTGTTTCTTCATTTGCATACAGTAAATTCTGAAATCTGGATTTAAGTGTGTGGATTAAGAACGAACCCTGGAATTGCTAAAGGATACATATCAGTGTGTGTTCAGTTTTAGTTTTTGATAATGTTTATAGTATTGATTGCTGCTGGTTCAAATAGAAGTTAGTAATTGTGCTGCTTGTTCTTCCCCTTGAAACAATATGCATTTCCCATTTCTTTTAGTTATTTATCCCTTTCAGCATCTTTTCCCATCTCTTTCCAGTTCCCTAACCTAAAACCCAACATCTTTTCCCATCTCTTTCCAGTTCCCTAACATAAAACCCAGAGTAGTGTAGTATAGGAGTTGGCCTTCTCTGGAGATTGGCACGGAAGGCATCTCTTCCTTCCGGCCTTTCAATCTGTTGGGTGGGTCTAGGGCGCACAGATAGACCAAACCCTTTCCTAGTGGCAGATTCGTAACCAACAACCACTACTTCCCGCTCGTGTTCAATGACCATCTGCACTTTGCAAACTTGATCAGTTTTCTCTTTGACCTGCATCTTATAATGTCTAGCTTCTTGATTTTCCTACAAAAATGACATTTAAAGATATCCAAAATGTCCATGGTTGAGATCTGGTCAATGTTCGGACGTCTAACTAGTGTTTCTGATTCAGGTTGATGTGATAGGGAATCAAGGTTTATGTCAACAAGTAGAGGGGTTGTGTAGTGACGGATGAATGAGGGAGGTAGTGAGATAGAGATGGAAGGACAAACAACTTGTTTCATTTGTGTGAAAACTTTTTCCACACTAATACTAGTGGTGATTATTGTAGATTTAGGGAAAATAGGTTTTTTTTTTTCGTTCTGCGTTTGGCTTGGAGGATGACGGTCGTACATCTGATGCGGGTCTATGTGGAGAGGCATTTGTTCAACTTCCTTTAGTTGTGGGAATGGCTTTGCTTAATGATGGTGGATGGAGCACAACAAAAGAAGCGGGATATTCGAAGAGGGGATTGAAGAAAAAAGTGGCAAACAAGAGGTATGGGGAATAGAAGAAAGAATGGAGTAGGAGCGAGGGGATCATGAGAAAAGAGGTCAAGATAATTCTGATCCTATGATACAACTGTTCCTGCTAAATCTATTTTTGCATCGATGAAATGACATATAATCATTTTTGTTTCAAGAGGATCCTTACCTTGAAAGTCAACGTCGCCTTCGTTTTCTGAGAAAGGTCCTTGGTGCATTTCAGCATGTGCCTTGCCAGGGTCCTTGAGGTATTTCCCCTCTTTGGCTTGCTCTTCTTGTATTTCTGACGGGTTTTCAGGCAGTTTCTCCTTTCCTTGAGTTTTCTGTTTTTGCACACCCTTTTCATTTTTTGGCTTTTGCACTAGCTTGAACTTTACTTTTACTATTGTTAGAGCAACATCTCCCTTTGTCTTCTTAGATGTACCACTTCTCTCTGTTTTGGATGTAGTGTTTGTTATTGTTCTAGGCAAATCTCCCCCTTCTGGTCCTTTCTCATCAGGGTAACATTGGTCCTAGATCACAGAGAAAGCTTGGTCTTCTTAATGTTTGTCTACGGGAGCATCAACCACATCAAGCTCAAAACACATACGTCTCCGTGCAAGTATTTTCTCCAAGCTCCACTTGTGTTTACGTATGAGGACCATAAAACCATGGACGGCCCGAGCGTCCCCAATGGCGCCCAACCGTCCCCCACAGCTGGGCGTCCTCACCCAAAGGGGAAATAAAAAAAGAAAAAAAGAAAATTTAATAAAAAAAAGGTAAGGGGTGGGACCCATTTTAAGTCTCACCCCCCCAAACCCTAAACCTAAAAGAAACTCTATATAAAGTGAAAATAAAAAGAAAAAGTCAAAACAAACTTACTCATCTTTCAAGTTTCAAGAGTGAAGAAGAAAAAGAGAGTTGGGAGAGCAAAAGGAGGCAGCAACAGTAGGCAGCAAGGGCAGGATAGCAACAAAAAAGGACGAAAAAAAGGAGGCGCAGGGCTGGCAACAACAAAAGGCAACAAAGGGGATAACAAGCAACAGCAAAAGGAGGCAGCAATAGCAGGCAACAAGGGCAGGGATAGCAACAACACTAGCAGGCAACAACAACAGAGATAGCAACAGCACTAGCAGGCAGCAACAACACTAGGTTTTCAAATTTTTATTACCTCTTCCAAGCTGTTTTGAAATTTTATATTTTTATTTCAACATAAAACATGGCCAGCAGTGCATCAGGTTCATTTGAAATTAATTTGGAGGAGGGAAACCAAACTGAAAATGTTGTTGTTAGGGATTCATCCTCTACCATCCAACCCCAAACTTCCAAAGGGGACAACACTGCTTCTCAAACCAGTTTTGACTGTCCATCTTCATTATTAAAAGAATATGCCAGGGGTCCATTTAGTATCAAAAAACCTCTGCTGCAATTTGTAACCAACTGTGACCAAGGCAAAAAAAATTTATGGGGGCTCAAGAACATGGCTGTGTAATTTTTGCAAAACTTCGTTTAAGGGCAGCTATACTAGGGTTGAGTCTCATCTCATGGATAAGGCAGGAACAGGGGTTAGGGCTTGCCAAAAAATGACCCGGGCACAAGTTAATGAAGCCCATAAGATTGTGCAAGAGTCTAGATTTAAAAGTTGTGGCTTGTCTTCACCTACAACTAGCCAATCATTTAGAGGGGACTTTGGGGCCTCCTCAGAACAGCCACAAGAATCAACCCAAACATCTAGTATGCCACCGCTGCACTCAAAGAAAAAGGGAACTGTAAATGAGATGTTTAATGTGCAAGCAAGAGAAGAAGCAGATGATGCTGTAGCAAAATTATTTTTTGCACATGGGCTTCCTTTCCATATTGCACGTTCCCCCTATTTCAAGGACGCAGTAAGACAAATAGCCAAGGCAGGGACTTCATATCTACCGCCTGGAGAAACTAGGCTTCGTACCTCTCTTTTGGACAAACACTATTCCAAATGCAGTGTGGTTATGGAGCAGATGAGGAACACATGGTTGACTCATGGATGTTCTATCATCATGGATGGGTGGACTGACATTCGTCAACGTCCACTCATCAATATCATTGTCACATGTAAAGCAGGTCCCTATTTTCTTAAAGCCATTGATTGCACGGGAAAAAAAAGGATGCTGAGTTCCAGTTCCTTCAGTTGAAGGAGGCTATTGAGGAGGTTGGAGCCTCCAATGTTGTACAGGTAATCAATTCGACAATTTCCGTTTTAACTTTTAAGTTTTTCTTATGAAAATCAAAATCTTTAAAATTATAAATCTAGATTCTAAATGGTTGTTAAATGAGACCATTTTTGTTGTACACTACAGGTAGTTACAGATGCAGCCCCTGTTTGCCAGCGTGCAGGGAAAATGATAGAACAGGAATATAGACATATTTTTTGGACCCCGTGTTGTGTTCATGCATTGAACAATGCATTGAAGGACATTGGGAGGATAGATTGGGTGAAGGCTATGGTTGCACAAGCCAGAGATATACAAATGTTCATTTGCAACCATCACACTTCTTTAGCCCTCTTTCGGTCCTTCTCAAAGAAGGAGTTCATCAAACCAGGAGACACTAGATACGCCACCTACTTCATTTTATTGGAGAGGATGATTGAGGTGCAAGATGCTCTACAATCCATGGTAGTATGCACGGAGTGGAAGAGGTGGCCGGAATCAAGGACAGAGGAGGGGAAAAAAATTAGAGACAAAACATTGGATGATAGTTGGTGGACTCAAGCCAAGTAAGAAATGTCATTTATGATTTTTCATTTTCATTTTTTGTTTCAAATTGGATTGCTCATATGACAATGTGACATATAGTCTAAGTTTTTAAATTTTGTTTTTTGATTTCTTGTAGGTATATTGTGTCTTTTGTTGCCCCAATTGTTGCAGTCATCAGATATGCTGACACAGATGCTCCTATTCTAGGAGAGATCTATGAGACTTTTGACAACATGTTGGGGGAGATTAAAAAAATCATTTATGCTAGAGATCCATCCCTATTATTCTATGAGGCCTACATTAGGCCTATTATACAGAGGAGGTGGGATAGGATGAACACCCCCCTTCATATGGCAACATATGCAGTAAATCCAAAGTGGTATGAGCCTAGGCCTGGGAGAGTGCCTCCCCATGATGATCCAGAGGTGAGACAAGGGTTTTTGAATGCCCTTAGAAAGATATATGCGAGGGAGGAGGGCTCAGATCTTAGAGATGAGTGGCTCAAATTTGCTAATCTCGAGGGCCCTTGCTTCAGCCAACCAGAGTGTATGGAGGATAGGGCTACCATTGCCCAAAGAAATCCCATTGGATGGTGGCAGCTATATGGGGATAGCACACCTAACTTGAAACATTTTGCAATTAGGGTTCTTTCACAGGTTGCTAGTTCCTCTGCTGCTGAGAGGAATTGGTCTACATACAACTTTATCCACAATGTGAGGAGGAATAGGCTTACCTCTCGCAGAGCGGAGAAGCTAGTTGCAGTGCATAGCTCTCTTCGCCTTCGTGAGAGAGTTAAGCCAGAGTACAAGCAATCTCCAACTACACGATGGGATGTTGATCCAGAGGATGCAGGACAAATTGATGAGGATGAGAGTCAGGAGGGGTTGGTTGGAGTTTCATTGGAGGATCTTCACTTAGATGATGAGGGCAGCTCATCAGATAGTGATACAGATTTTGATAGTGATAGCCCAGCAGAAGTTCCATAGGAGTTCCATACAGTCTCATTCCTATGAGTATTTACTATTTACTAATTTAGTTTTATGATGTATACTCTTTTGAGTCTTTTTGTTGTAAATGAGCATTGAGACTATGAGTATTTCAGATTTCTGATTGCTGTCATATTTGAACAGTTAGTGACTGAAAAAAATTAAAAAATGACAGTCTTTGCTTGAACATTGGTGGCTGAAAAAATGATGACTGTTATAACTTAAAATGATGACTGTTTGAACATTGTTTGCACTTGATATCCTTGGCTGAACCTTCAAGTTATATTTGTTGAACTTGAAACAATTAAATGGCTGCACTTAGTAACTAATATGAATATCCTAATATCATTTTTGTTGGGTGTAGAATTCTGAATGTGTAGATTATTCTAAATTTCTAAAAAATTTCAATTTTTATAGTATTATACCAGCCGTCCCCCCGAGCCGTCCCCTAAAATCGGCCTGTCGTCCCTCGCCGTCCCCCGAAACCCGTCCCCCCATCCCCTCGTCCCCCCGTCCCCCAGGCTCGTGGAACCTTGCTTTAAGACCACATGAAAGTGACAAAACACATCCACATCCTGTATTGCTTATCATATGAAAAGCTACAAAGTTACAAGTAACAAGAAGGAAAAAAAGCTTTCATTTTTTATATTCCTGCACATTGAAACAAGTAACAACAATGTTACAATCACTTGAAAAAAAGGAAAAAAGCCTAAACCCTAAACCAAAAGACTAGGGTTAAGGGTTTAAAATTGAAACATTGACAGGTGAAAAATGGGCTTGCATACATATTTATCAGGCAGCAATATTTACATAAAAAGAGGAGGAAAAAAACCCTAAACCCAAAAACCTAGGGCCTAGACTAGGGTTTAGGGTTTAAACTTCAAGTTCAAAGTTTCAAATTCAAACACTAACAGCTGAAAAATGGGCTTGCATACATAGTTACCAGGCAGCAATATTTACTTATTTACTTAAAAAGAGGAGGAAAAAAAACAAACCCTAAACCTAAACCCTAGGCCTAGGGTTTAAACTTCAAAGTTTCAAACATTAACAGTTGAAAAATGGGCTTGCATACATAGTTATCAGGCAGCAATATTTACTTAAAAAAAGAAAAAAAAAACCGAAAAGCCTAACTAGGGTTTCAGATTTAGGGTTTAAACTTTAAAATTCAAATTTAAAACATTAATAGCTGAAAAATGGGCTTGCTTAAAAAAACCTTAAATCGGCCATAACTTGAAAAAAAGGGAAAAAAATGTTATTATTAAAAAAAAAAAAAATTCAGATTTTTTGCCGATTTTTTCAAAAAATAAAAAGCGCCGATTCCGATTTTTTCAAAAAATTGGCAAAAAATCGGGAATGAATCGTCGGACTCCCGATATTTTGCCAATTGACTTGCGATTCTGGCGATTTTTTTGCAATTTTCGTCACAAGGGTCTAGATTGAACAAACTCTCAAGTGTGATCAAACCTTTCATAGTTGGTTGGTCTTCAACTAAATGATCTTGTCTTTGACATTGTCATATTCATTCTTGTTCTTTGCATGTTAAACCCCTCGAATTAGGAGCTCAACAATTTGTTCATCATTGTCGAAGATCTGCTAGTGATCTAAGTTGTCTAACACTGTTGGTCTATATACTATCTTCAATAACATGGGCTTGGTCCATATGTTTGTCGTGGAGTTGAATCAAGCATTCAAAGATGCCAATCCATCAATTTTTATGATTTCCTCCCTAGGCACTACTTGAACTTCATAAGTGTCGAAGCTTTCTTGTAGGTCTCAAAATCTGTGCTTGAATGCTTTCATTTTCTTGTTCTTAGTAGAACACTTAGAGTTAACTTATATAACCACCAATTTGAAGTTGCCTAAGATTTTCAAATGCTTGACGCCGAATTTTACTGCCTTACATAGTCCTATACATAAAGCTTTATACTCAGCCATGTTAGTGTAGTTGAAGAGCACTCGACAAGCAAAACTAAGTGATTCTCCTTGAGGATTTTTCAATTGAATCCCTGCACTAGTACAGTTTGAGGTCCTTGTTCCATCATAATTCATGACCCAAGGCTGTCCTCTACCACATATATGCCCCTTAGTCAATGTTGGTAATTGTTTTGGCTCCTCAAAAACTTGATAATTACCCATTTTAATCTCTTCAAATAACCATTCATTGTTCCCATCATCGCTTTCTTTGATCATGCCAATGATCATAGCTCGTTTAGAAATTAGCTCCCCTTTGTCAAGTTTCTCATCCACAAATTCAGGCAAGTCGTTCTAGTTTATTGTCTCAACATCGTCTAGCTTATGTAACAAATAGTTACAAGAGGGCTCATTCTTGATCCTGATTATTTTGCCATCCCTTAGCACTTTCTTATGCATGTAATCGATAACTAGGTACTTGCTATCTGATAGCTTTTGCATCCATTCTCTTGACAACAACATACGTAAATAAGAAGGCAGGTCTACCACTACTACTTGGACCACCAGTAGTTTTGGGTGTCGGGCTACTACCATGACTAAATCTTTCAAGCTTCCTATGGCATTCACCTTGGTGCCATCCATCTCAATAGGTGCTCTTGTTGTAGTGGTATACGTTAGACCCATTTCCTTGCAGATTACTCTCCGCATTACTATCATGGTAGCTTCTAAGTCAAGTATGCAACTACGAAGAAGGTACCTTTAAATTTTCAAAGTGATGTAGAAGGGTAATGACTTCATGTCTTTAGGCTTGGGGGCATTAATAACATCCATATCACTTACTAGTATGTTTGTTGGATCTCTTGCCATGAGGTTTTCTTTGCAAAAAGTTGCTCCTTGAGCTGGGATTTGTCTTGCTTCTATGGCTCTAGCCTTGGCATAGGTCTTCTCCTGCTCTTTTAGAGCTTCTTGCTACAAATCTCTTTGATCAGGTAGTGACAGGACTCCAACATGCATACTTTGGCAAGAGTCTTCCTCAGTTTGTCAACGATGTAAAAGGCCGATTCTGATTCTCCATCTTTAGCCCCATACACCCCATGTGTGAATTGCCTATATTGCTTCGTTATTGCTGCCCTTCCCTCACTTCTCCAAGAGGGGTATCTTGTGTAGCACAACGATGAGGATTCCCAAGGATGAGGGAATGACAGGTTTAAACCAATGGAATGTAGTCAATAGAAAATGTGATTTGTCGTAGATGATAAACATTCACAGATGGCACGGTGTCTCACATAAGCTCCAGATGACAATCCAGCTAGCTTTCGACATGTAGTCTCAGACGATGCTACTCATGATAGCATGACATAAACAACAATCCTTGACGGCGATTGCTCAGACAACAACTTTACCACACCTCGTTGGCTCCCTCTAACGATGGCCTTCGTCTGATAGTGCTTGCGACCTTGACGACGATTGCAACCCTTGATGGCGCCTGCATTGCAATTGTTTGAGTTCTCCAACCTGTAACTGGTCACCTTGCAATAGAATCTAATAGTCTAATCACAAGTAATTATCAACACACAACCACACAATGAGAGCATAGAATGTATCTTCCATTAACAGATTAGCCTCAATGGCATACAATGCAAAGATCTTGTCTATCTTTGTAACAACAATACCTCTCTCTCTTGCTATTGTCCAGGCATACTTGCAAAATGAAGAAGGGGTCCTATTTATAGTGCAGTCCTGGCCATTGGCAACAATGGTTTCCAAGACACGTTACATAACTGATTTTCCCTTCCTACGTGAAACTTATGCCAACCTTACAAATAATCAAATATTAAGGTATAAACAAATGACGACTACATTTCATTGGCATTTTGTTGCATTTCATTACATTACATTCAAATTATTTCCTTAGTGCTTATCACTTGGACATTTTTGCAAACACTTTCACTTTTGCTTCTGTTTAGAACTGGTGCCTACAACTTGTGTTTCTCTCAACTGCTCTATTCAATTCTTTCACTGCTTTCTCTTTGTCCACTTGAGCCCTATTTGCGGCCTCTTCAAATCCTCCACTCTTGGGTACCTTGTTTTGTGGTGCTGCAATGAGAAGGGCTTCCTCCTTGCTTCCCTTGTTGTGTTGATAACGTTGGGTCTTGGCCTAGGGTTTGCCTCGACTTTTGGCCTCTCTTTAAGACCATGGTTCTTGGAATCGCTCTGGCACTTGCATTGGGCTGTGGGGGTTGAGGGGAAGGCCTGATTATTGGTGGATATTCAATAGCCCTTCTCTTGTTGCATGGTATCACATCTTGTTGTTGGTTCATGCATAAGGCTTCCCCCTCAAGAGGGAAGAATTCCTCGAATATCATGAAGTTTGCTAGTACAATGTTAGCTGCATTCAGAGTGATCCGCATAGGAGCCTCACTTGCTACTTGTTGATTTGTCTATTGTTGTTTGGCAACTTTTTGATTTGTCCATTGCTAGTCAGCGACTTGCTGATTTGTCACCTATGCATTAGCCCCAACGAATGTGTTTGTTGTTGCTTGACCAACCACTATGGCCTGTTGGGATTGGCATTGTTAATTGCAAATCATGATTTGTGCATAATGTATTGCAACAACACACTCAACCAGGTTATGCCCAACATTATAGGTGAAGCACCACAAGGAATTTTGGGATCGGTGTTTACCATGTCATTTTGTGATTGATTCGCTGCTGATCCACTAACTTATTAAGGCACTTGCTCCTTGATCAGATATGAAGTCCTATGTTGCCATCCTCCTATTTGCCTTTGATTGATCGTTATTTTGTTATTTGAGTCTCTGACCACAACTTTTAGTTCATTCATATGTTCAACCATATTTGGCACTCCTCCAACCTGTAATTGGCTTTGAGGTTGTTAAGCAGAGTTGGGTGTAGGTGCAGGTACTGCCAAAGTCTGATTGGGGTATATAATGGAACTTGTCGTGGACTAGCCTGGGTATGTGATAGTGTACAGGGTGCTTGATTGAGTTGGCGCAGGGGCATTAGAGGAAAACAATGTGACTTGAGAAGGTGGAATAGTGGTCTGAGGCTATTGGTAAGCTTCTACATAGGATCACTTGATTTTTAAGAAGGACCAACACAAATACATGATAAATTTGAAGAACTAGTTTGTTAGCGAAGATCTTGTGACATCCAATGAATTGGGGAGCTCATCATCAGAAGATGATAACGAACAAAAGCCAAATGAATATGGAGTGCTCCAGTTAGTGGAGTGCAAAGAAGGCGAGAAGCACTTGTTGGTTACGAATTTGCCACTAGGATAGGATTTAGTGTAATGTGCCCTAGATTCGCCCAACAGATTGAAAGGCCGGAAGGAAGGAATGCCTTCCGGGCCAAATCTCCGGAGGAGGCCGGCTTCCTTTGGATTCTCAACTTTGGGGGGTTCTAGGGCGCATTACACTAAATCCTATCCTAGTGGCAGATTTGTAACCAATAGTTTCTCTGGCACGACTCGGTGGGACACGGGAGTATCCCACCCCAAAACAGAATCGAAGCATCGGTGTTCGCTTCATTGCTGTCAAATCAGAACACTTGGCGACTCTGCGTTACCTGAATATTCTCTGAGTCCGTGAGACTGGTCCGATATCAAAAGTGCCTTCATGCATACGAGAAGGTGTAGAGCAAGGAACCCAGGACAACAACCTGATCTCTATGAAATTGACATCAACGCTAGCGTAAGGCTGGCTGACTACCAAGCTCATCAAAACGAACTCGAGGTTGAAGTTGACATAGAAGAAGCTGAGGTTGAAGAAGCCGAAGTTGGAGAGGCAGAAATTGAAGAACAGCCTACGACTTCGAACAACGCTGATACCGATTATACTACTGGAGAGGAAGAAGACATGGCTGCCCAACAAAACGATGACGATCTCTTCCCGACAGTTGATTCCACTGGGCCCTTGGCTCTAGTTGGACAAGAAGCTGTACCCCCTGTTGCCTTGAAATCCATCCCTACTTATGATGGCTCCGGGAAAATAGCATACGAGCACATCCAAGATATTCTGGCCTTGGCTGCACTACACTCTATCACTAGTGAGAGTGTTAAGACCCGTTTATTAGCCCTTTCTCTGAGAGGGAAACTCCTTTACTGGTGGAGATCTTTGACAAAAGGTGCTATCACGGGATGGCCCCAGTTAGCGGGCAGACTAGTGAAGGGATGCAACGAATCCGCTGATCCCTCCTCGTTGCAGCACCAGTTTCAAAGTATTCAACGCCATCCGCAAGAGGAGATATCGTACTTCAACGTGAGGTTTGCGAGGTCCTAGAAAAGAGTACCTCATGAGCTGCGACCTCCTGCGGGACAAGCTGCGTACTATTACCTGAGGTCTTTTTATTCAGACATTTGTCTGCTTCTTAAGATAGCCCGGGTCGACACTTTTTCCGCTTTATATGAAGCTGCCCAGCAAGCAGAATTAGACATAGTGTCTGTAGGCAGACTCCCTCATAGAATGCAGCCTCCCATCTATCCTGATTTCCCACAGTCACAATATCCATCCGCGTCTGGTGCAACGTCATCCTCGTCGAATGAGTACCCCCAGCAGCCATGGAATCCAGCGCTAGTCATAAACCCATATGGTCAGTCCCAGATCCATTACCCTAATCCGCCACCTCCGCCTCCGCAATATCCTGCACTCCCAGCTCCCCCTCAGTACGCGGCATATTCTGCATCTCCAACATTAGCCGCAATACCTACGCCGGTCCGGCCGGCGCCTGCTGATAATGATATTCAGAATAAGATCCTTCAGGAGGTGCGGGCTCTTGCCTCTGGTTACCATACTATCTCCAACGACATGACAATCATGAAGAAGAAGCAAACCCAGATGGAGTTTTCTTCGAGGAGACCATATCCTCCCCCTGCGCTGACAAAAGATCAAGCTGCTCAAGCGCAAAGGCCCCTGGCGAGGAATGCTGCTAATGATGCTCAACCAGGCACCTCTGACTATGTTAACTGGTGCTCTACATGCAACGACCCACATGGAGAGGAGGGTTGCGTGCTGCATCGACATTATATTCAAACCCTTGCGGGCAGTGCCACGAAGGACGAAGCATACATGATCCTTGACGATGAAGGTAACTTTGCAGTCTCAGAAGAAGATCCCGTGTCTCTCTTGACTAAAGAGGGCAAGACGCCTGTTGAGGCCTCCACGGCCCAGATGAAGCTGTTAAAAGTATACTCCAGAAGGGAAAGGACTCAGCCAGCTATTCTAGCACCTGACAAGACGCATTTACCTTCTACAGCCAAAGAAAAGTTCCCGACGCTCAAGGCTCCCGCGACAAAGGCTCTGGTGACCCAACCTTTAGCTGAAACAAAAGAACAAGATCAAGAAAAGCTGAGGTATCCATCGCTGACGAAGAGACAGAGGGTTGAAGCCACTCAACAATACCGAACCAGGTATGAGCCAGCGAAAGAGATAGAGGGAGCCGACACTTCAACTTACAATATAGTTGATGAGCTCAAGAAGACTTCTGCGAAGATAAGCATGTATGAGGCTCTTCGCTCCCAGGACAAGTAGACCTGTTGCGGGAATCCTTGAAGAGCGTAAAAGATGGAAAGCCGATGTAGCTCGTTGTGTTAGCTCAGCCCTTGACAGTATCTGCTCATGGGAAAAACAGGCCGCCACCTTTCTATCTGTCTTTGCGAATGGAGGGCCATATAGTACACAATTGCATGGTGGAATCCGGTGCCTCCACTACTGGCATGCCGAGGGCCGTCTGCGAAGAGATTGGTATGGAATACACAAGGAGCAGCCAAGGTGTGCTGCAGCTAGACGACACTCCTGTCAAGACGGTGTCATCAAAGACATCCCAATCCGATTGCATAAAGCACTCGACATAGAGGTCATTCAAGAGGTCGTCGTGGTGGACTTGGAACCCTACTTCGGAAGAACAACAGAATGACATGGTTCATCTGACCACTGAGGACCTGGTAGAAGTAGATTTGGCGGAAGAGACCCTCGAGCTGTTACAAGTGGAGGATGAGTTCTCCTTACTAGACTTCAATGCCATGATTGAGACCGAACAAGGTTGCTACTCTGTCACCCGACTCGAAAGACTTGATCGGTCCGCAAAGAAAGATGTTGGACCTGCCCCAGAAAAGCTATGGAAGCTGTACTTTGATGGCGCCCGATGTAAGAATGGCGACGGTGCAGGTGTACTTCTGGTTTCGCCATCCGGTTTTCAAAAGGACTACACTTATAAGTTGGCCTGGAGTTGCACTAACAATGCAGCGGAGTATGAAGCCTTGTGTTTGGGCTTGAGAAAGGTAGAAAGACTTGGGATAAAGCATTTGCAAATCTTTGGCGATTCAGAGCTGGTATGCAACCAAATTACCAATAAGTGCGCTTCCAAGAAGCATTACCTCAAGGCGTACCGCAACCGTGTCTGGGATCTGATGGAGTCATTTGACTCTCTGAATGTCTAGTCCATATCTCGTGAAAAGAACAAGCATGCTGACATTCTTGCGTCTGTTGGAGCCAGGTATGTGCCAGCTGATGACACTGTCCAGAAGCCGATGCCGGTTCGTACCATTTACAGGCCTTCTGTGCCTGACAAGGACACCCACTGGCAGGTGTTCGACTGTGACGAAGATATCGTCATCTTTTTGATAAATGAAGCCAATACAATCGAAGGTAGAGACCCTGATGACGAGCAATATGAGGGGTTGATACAGTTGAAAAATAATCATGTCCCGAAAGGACTGATTACCCTTGAGAGCCTCTTTGATCAGAATGATAGAGCTATATCCCACAGGATCAAAGTGGACCCCAAGCAATACATGGATTTGGAGCTGGAACCTGGAAAGGTGATTAAGGTCGGGACGGATTGCACTAATGAGGAGTTAGAGCAGATCCGATCTCTATGCAAAGAGTACCCGGATATTGTAGCCTGGTGCTACCAAGACCTGAAGGGGTACGATAGAGAGATGATCCAACATACTATAGAACTGGAAGATAATGCAAAGCCTTTCCGGCAGAAGCAAAGGGCGGTGAATCCGAAGATTGAAGCCATGATGAAAACATAACTCTTGAAGATGCTAGAGGCAAAGATCATCTACCCCATCAAGCATTCTTCTTGGGTCGCAAATCTGGTCCTTGTACAAAAAAAGAATGGAGACATTCGTCTCTGCGTAGATTTCAGAAACCTCAATCAAGCTTCATTGAAAGACCATTACCCACTCCCTCAAATTGATCAGATCCTGCACGTGGTTGTGGGAGCTCAGAGATTTTCTCTGTTAGATGGGTTCTCCGGCTACAACCAGATTTGGGTAAAGAATGAGGATCAGCACAAGATGGCGTTCACTACCAAATGGGGAACGTTCGCCTACCAGCGCATGCCCTTTGGTATTTCAAATGCCGGGGCTACATTCCAAAGAGCCATGGATTTGGCATTCCG
This sequence comes from Wollemia nobilis, assembly GCA_028583015.1. Classification (NCBI taxonomy): domain Eukaryota; kingdom Viridiplantae; phylum Streptophyta; class Pinopsida; order Araucariales; family Araucariaceae; genus Wollemia; species Wollemia nobilis. Next base: position 6,366,160 of record JAQPPZ010016467.1, on the reverse strand, counting down.
TGAGTTGCTGAATAAAATTATTTTCATCTACCTGGATGACATGACTGTGTTTTCACATAGAATAAAAGATCATGCCTCCCATTTGAGGCAAATATTTGAGAGATGTCGCGAGTTCGGCATATCCATTAACCCAAAGAAATCTGTCTTTGCAGTAAAGGAGGGTAAACTGCTTGGCCATGTAATTTCTGAAAAAGGCCTTGCAGTTGACCCTGATCGAGCTGAAGCTCTGCTCCGTTTGACCATCCCAGTCAACAAGAAAGGGTTACAGTCGTTTTTTGGCCAAATCAACTTTGTAAGAAAATTTGTGCCTGACTTCGCCCAAGTAATCAAGCCTATGTCTGAGCTTCTGAAGGACGCAGACTTCGTCTGGACTGATGAAAGAAAGAAAGCCTTTGAAGAGATCAAGGCCAGAATTGCTCAGGCTCCGGTATTGATAAATCCAGATTACTCAAAGGACTTCATCCTCTATGCGGTAGGAGAGCCCGAAAGCTACGCTGCCGTCCTGACCCAGAAGGGAGATGACGGAGAAGAGCGCCCGATAGCGTTTCTAAGTCAGGTAATCCAGCCGCACGAAGAGAGGTATAATTTCATTGAAAAGAAAGTCCATGCGGTTATGAGGTCCCTTCAAAAATTCAAACATTTCGTTTCTCAGAGTCGGACCACTGTCTTCGTCATACACCCGGATGTCAGAAATTTCATGATCTAGGGTGAACCCCGTCACAAGAGGGCGGGATGGATTGCCAAAATCCAGGAGTTTGACATAGAGGTGCGGCCTACGAAGTTAGGCCAAGGGCGAGCTTTATGCCAAGAGTTGGCTCGAAGTGCTGCGGCCGAAGTTTCTGCTTGTCAATGGGAAGACCCCGTGACAAAAGTCAATCTTGCTAACTCCTTATCAGAGGAAAATGACTGGACGAATGATATAGTGTGGTATTTTAACACAGGCAGATGTCCAGATCAGCTCAATACCTCACAAAGAAGGAGGTTCAGGCTTAATGCCTTGAAGTACGTTCTTCGCCCTGAGGGGCTATATTTTAGAAACATTGACGGCATCCTATTGCGGTGCATCAGAGAGTCAGACCAGCCGAAGGTCCTCGGCGAATTTCATTCTGGAATGCCAGGAGGACATCATTCGGGAATGCCGACGGCCTTCCCGATCATCAGAGCGGGCTATTATTGGCCTACCCTCTTCGAAAATACCCATGTAGTCTGCCAGAGGTGTGATAAGTGCCAGAGGTTCGCTGGCAGAAACCGTAAAGCTCCCATGCCCCTCTAGCCGATTCAAGCTGAGGCTCCATTTCAGCAGTGGGGTCTTGACTTTGTTGGGGTAATCACACCCAACTCTTTGGCAGGGCACAAGTTCATCCTAACGGCCACAGACTATTTCACCAGATGGGCTTAGGCAGTGCCGACAAAGCATGCCGATCAGGATACGGTCATCGGATTTCTAGATAGCCTCATCACCCGTTTTGGGATACCAGAGGCAATCGTCACGGACAATGGCCCAGGATTTGCAGGTGCCGTGCTCACCGAATTCACCAACAGGTATGGCATTTATCATAAGACGTCTTCTAACTATTATCCACAGGGAAACGGCCTGGCCGAGTCTACTAAAAAGAATCTGTTCAAGATCATAAAAAAGACTGTGGAAAGGAATAAGAGGACATGGCACCTCCTGTTGGACCATGCGTTGTGGGCAGACCGCATCTCTTTCAAGAAATCTGTCAAAACATCTCCATATGCACTTGTATACGACAAAGAGGCTGTCCTGCCCACTCATATAGAGATCCCCGCACTTTGGCTGCTAGAGGATGATAAAGGTTTCAGAGATCCCGTTGATGCCCGATTAGCTCGGCTACTACAATTGGAAGAAGAAAGAGAGAAGGCGTATCAGGATTTCACCAAACACGTCGAGGCGATGCAAAACTGGTTCTCGAAAGGAACCACCACCCGAGTTTTCAAGATCGGAGATTTATTGTTGAAATGGGACTCCCACAAAGCGAAACCAGGCAATCATGACAAACTAGATGCCTTATGGGATGGTCCTTTCCAAATAGTTCGGGTGAATCAGTTCAACGCGTTTGTGCTGAGGGACATGGAGGGCCAGGTTCTCCCAATTCCCGTCAATGGCTTTCATCTGAAAGCATACTGCAACTGAGAAATACCCCAGGTTTTCCCGTGTACATATTTTGTTTCTTGCAGTTCTTTCCATTCCCGCTTGTAAATATTTTTCCCAGTTTATAGGTTTCTTGCTTTAAGTTGAATTAGCCAAGGTATTAAAATGAGAAAGTGCATGAGCCAAAAAGTTGAAAGGAACAAGTTCCCGCCCAAGAGCGCAGAAAACAGCCCCGAAGTCGGGCTCCGCCCGTTGGTTTTGGCGCTTCAGGGAGGCGGGCCGGAGTGGGCAAGAGGGTGAAACTACAAAAGATTTCCCTAAGCGTTGGTGCATCGTCCGACTGCGCTGCGCAGTCGGACGGCGCGCGCCCCGTTTTGCGCACCTGAGCTGAGGAGCCGGAGCTGTCCGCCAAATATTCTAAGTGTGAGCCGTCCAAGTGCGCTGCGTAGTCGGGCGGTGCACCCTTTTTTGTGCGCCCTCGGACGGGCGACTCGACCAAGTTTGGAAAGTATCAAAGTACCCCGCCTAACTGCGCCGATTCCCCGTGCGAGGTCCAACAGCGCACACCATCTTTGGCGAGGTCCGACGGGAGCATCATTGAAGGGGTGCCAATTCAGAAAATCAGTTGTCGCTCAACTGCGCTGCGCAGTCGGGCTGCGCGAGCTCTACCTTGCGAACATGGGCGGTAATCAAGGTGCACCCAAAAAGAAAATTCTAAGTGTTGGCCGCCCAACTGCGCTACGCAGTCAGGTGGCACACACCTCCTAAAAGCGAACCTGGGCTACATGAAGAGGGAAAAATTTAAAATAGTCTAAGTGCTCCGTCCATCCACGCGAATTTCAAGGCCCAAAGCCCGACGACGCTTATTGTTAGAGCGCACTTGGTTTAAATGAAGTAAGGCAACGACTAGGCCCCACCAAACGTTGAACTTCGAAACGTGTGCCCAGCTGAAGTCCCAGACGACATTAATAGCACGAGTTTCTAAACATTCTTGGAATGATTGCGCTATCTCCTAGGCGGATTTCATAAAGGAAAAGCGCACTTTAGGCCTAATCAAGTACGAGGTGAAATTTTCAAGGAAGGCCCCCACGCGCGGTTGCCGAAAAATAACGGCGCTGGCCACCCACTCCAGGCAATCGAAATTTAAATTCCCACGTCGCCATTAATGTTGCTCACTCAAACATTACAAAAGGAGGTTTTTACCATTCCGAATTGCCAGCACTATTAAAGTAAATCGAGCGGCGTTGTGAAAGAAGGAAGAGGCGAATTACAGCGAATTGCAGTTACGAATTCCATCAGAATTCGATGCCATGAGTGCGAGGTCGGGCGCCGCGAAAGGGAAGGCGCCTATGCAGGCGGAGTCTAGTGTCTCAGAGCATTCTGAGCAAGAATCTGAAGAGCAGGCTGTTGCAGCTGCTCACGGTAGCGAGGCATCAAAGGAAAGTACCGAGAAACCTAGGATGCGACGCAGAAGGCAAGGCCCTATTCCGCCACCCGTGGACCTCCTGTCTGAGTTCAGAGACGGTGACTACTCTCTGAGCATCACCAAGCTGCGCCCAAATATTTTGCACTGGGCAGGGAAGGTCTCGACCGCGCATCACCTCGGGGCCGCCTACTCCGCGAACCTGCACTGGTTCTTATGTCCATCGGTTCACCACTGCCCCGAGCTCATCAGGTCCATCGTAACGTTCTACAAACCCAACACCCGCTAGGTTTGTGACTGGCGGGGCAGGCGGTTGTTTTCCCTCTTCGGAGAGGTTGTGCGTCCCGCGTTCGCGCTTGGACTCGAGCCAGATAGGGACGCCATCGTTCGGAAGGTGATTCTAGAGGAACAAACTGCCAGGTTTGATGACTGTCAGAAAAACAGGGACTTCCTCAACTCGGAGCTGGCGCATCCAATTCCAGCTTCGCGATGGCCGTCGGGTCCAATTCTCTTGAAAAATTTTAAGGACCCACGATACTGGCATGGGTACTGGGCTGCGGTACTGATGAGAAAGTCTACCCCTATTAGTTGGCGCTTGCTGAAGTCATCATGAGCGGAGGAGCCTACCGAAGCGGAAGGCGTCAGATTTATTTTGACTGGGCTGATTACATAGCGTATGCCATGCATACCGCTTTGGTCAAGTTGCAGAAAAGGCAGTCTAATGAATTCAGGCACTGTTCTTTTATGGCATGGTTGTGCCTATATTGCCTGCAATTCCGAATGACGAGCCTCAAAGTGAAGATGGTGGACGAGAAGGGCGCCCCAGTATACGAGTGGACTGAATTGCTGTATAGGAGAGTCTCCTTCTATGATTTTAACCTCAGATTTCAGGGCCTAGCTTTGGCTCTCATTAATGGTCCAGCAACTCGCCCTCCTTTACACCTGACTAATCATTTGCGGCGGAATAAAATTGGCGACACTTTCCGGTTAACTCAGGGCAATTTTATCAGGGTTTACGGATTCAAGGGTAAGCCCTTTTTGCTGCCATACCTCTACACAGAATACCAGATCAGCATGGAGGCAACACGACAAATGGACAGCGTCGAGGAAGAGTACGGCTAGGGAAAAAAGAAAAGCCCTATTTTTACGTATCCATTTGACTGGGGAGACATCACAATTAGCAAAGTAGGGCAGCATATTTACTTGGAGCAAGCCCTCCTCAACATGGGCCTGGTGCAGCTGCCACAACGCTGGAAGTATGATCCAGACGGGGAGATAAGAAAATTTGTCCATTGCTGCCCGCGAGAGCAGATAATGGAAGAAAGGAACAACAAGGTCGAGGTGGATTTGGAATGGCACATAGAGCGGATGCAAACTTGGCCGCCGTGGCAGGATTTCTACTGCGTTGAGGCAGAATACGATCCTGAGCAAAATCCGGACCACAAACTGAATACAACGAGATTTAGGAGGCTAGTGGCAAAAGGAAAACAGCTGGGCTGGATGGACAACAAAATCCTGGAGTGTTGGAAGATGAGGTGTCGCACACGGCACAAAAAATCTGAAAAGAAGAATCTGTCGGTTGATAACGACTTTTCCGTCCTATATGACCGCTATTTCGGCAAATGGCAGCCGTTCAAATTTCGAAATGTCGTCCCCCGAGGAAGGAAAAAAAGGTATAAAAGGCAGCATCCGTCCCAACATTTAGTTGTACGAAGAGCTCCTAGCGGTCAAGCTTCAAAAGGCCAGGAACGAGGCCCAATGTCATTAGCAACAGCAGAAAAGTCTCCTCAGGTGGAAAACGTGTCTGAAAGACCAACAGGTGGGGCAGAGGCAGAAAGCGTGGGCCCCACTGAGCATCAGAGGGAGGCCACAGAAAGCGTGCAGGCCCCTAAGTAGTCATCTGGCCTCGCTCCCCTAGTCCGAGAAGCACAAAAAGGAGAAGCGCCAGAAGGAGGAGGCGAAGCTGCAAGCGTAAGAAGTTGCATAGGTCAGCGCTGCTGCAACAAATATTATTTCTATAGACAACAGCCCGCAGAAAGAAGCGAAGACCTGGGTTGAAAGCATTCTCCAGACACCAGTTCAGCCGCAACCCGCAGGTGCGTCTCCTTCCCTCGAGCAGCAAGCCCTAAAAACCCCTTCTGCCACTTCCTCTTCTCCTACGTCTGAGCAAATCCTGGCCACTTCGTCGCCCTCTCCGTTCACTCAGCCCCAGAATCCCCCACTGACCTTTGGTCATTTCGCGCAAAGGCCTGATCCATTTCATACCCAGGGCCAAACCCTAGGTTTATCCTATTCCTCTAGCGCCGAAGAGACTCGTCAGTCCCCACGCCGCTCGCTTGTCGCCGCTCCGGACCCCCATTCCCCATCTTCACCTCTCCAACAAACCCCCGCTTCCCCTAAGTCTCGATCGTCCTCAAGGGCGGTCACATTTAACGGTCCACCTCCTGACTCCCTGTTTGCAGAAGAAATGCCGCAGAAAGATCTGCCCTCTGCGCACTCCCTTTTGGGGGAGTTAGACCTGATAGGCACAGAGTTGCAAGTTTTTGAAGATCAGCCCTTAGTTGTTAGGGCCGTTTGCAGCTCTGCTACATTTCTGCAGAGCGTAAAGAAGAGAAGAGGCAAGGAGATTGCAATGTCGGAAAAACGGGCAGTTTTTGACCTAGACAGAAGAGTCGTCCGTTCAGAAAAGAAAATACCTAAGGTCAAGAACTCTTTTCAGGAGATGACAAAGGAGGATTACAAGCACGAGGTTAAGGAGACAAGTTTCGACGATATCAGTGAAGAATATGAGATAGGCGGGATTCGGCGAAAAACTGACAAGCTCCTGGTCAAGCGGCTTGAAAACAAAGAGAAGCTCTTCCAAGTTCAGGTTGAGAAGAGAAATCTAGAGGATGACTTGGCTAGAACGAAAGTACAGCTGGAGTCCGCACAAGAAGTAAAAAAATTAAAGGACGAGCTTGCAGCTTCTCAACAGGAGACAGCGGCCCAAAAGGCAGCAGCCTACCAGTTATCAGAGGAGAAGAAAGCAGCCCTAGCCCGTGTTGCCTAGCTGCAGGATGAACTGCAACAAATTAAGGGGCTGCTAGAAGAGAAGTCATCTCAGGCCACTGCATTCTCCAAAGACAAGATGACGGAGATGAGGGCCCGTATTTTGAAGAGTTGCAGGGCTAGTATCGTCGGAGCTATCCCCGTCTTAAGCTTTGTCTCCGCAATTTTGGAAATTTCTGCCCAGGGAAAGCCTGTGGTAGAGGAAGTCGAACATCAAGCGCGAAAATGGCTGGACTTGGCGTTGAAACTGGAAGAATACGAGTAGACCGGCTTCCAATTTGCACCCATGACATGTATTGCCCTAAACTGGGCGGATACAAGGATCACCTTGCAAGATTATTTTGAAACATCAGAAAAGGTTAGGGTAGCCTAGAGAAGGTTGGATGCATTGTTGCATGAAAAGAGCGTTTTCCTGGCCCCATTTCATTCCATTTCCGAGTTGGGAGCCCCGAGCTTCCTGAAAGATGAAAGAATCTTACCGCTGGATCAGATAAAGGAGGACTGGCGGGCATATGAAGCGAATATCTCAGAGATTGATAGCTGGCCCGAGCCTATCCAAGAGGAACAATTGACCTAGTTGATGTCTAAGCTCAGGAAGATTAGTGCCGGTTTTCAGGAAATTGAAGCAAGGTGCGGCGCTATTGATGAGCACATGGTTGCGGCATTTCGAAAAGCGTTGAAGGATATCAACGACCTAGAGCCCTTCCAAGACGCAACCTGGGCCAAAGCAAGGACCGTTTACAGGCATATCCGTGAGCAAGTTGAACCTGCCAGGCGGGAAGAACAAGAGGGAGTTGAGCCATCAGGCTCACAACAGGAAGAGGAAGAGGACTCTGAAGGAGATTCGGCTGAAAGTGATGATGAAGAAGAAGAACAGCTTCCCAAGCCGGGAGCTCAGCAGCAGCAAGTGCAGCAACAGCAGCAGCAGCAGCAAACGGGTGCAGGGTCAGGGAATGACTCTGTACCCAAGGGATAAAGGCCAAAGTTCGATTGCGTCGAGGCAAGCTCGACACCCCGCGAGCCGCCAGGAATGTTGCCACATTTTGCACGGGGTGCTAATTTTGGAAGATTGTAAGGTTGCTGCTTTCCCTCTTTTCTCTCTTCTTTCCTGTTCCTCTTCTCTCCCTTTCTGCTCCCCACTTATCAAATGTCACCTCTTTCATCTTCTGTTTCATGTTTATCTTCATTCCCGTTAAGTGGGCAAAAGAGAGCCCAAAAAAATGGTTAAGTGTTTGTTTCCGCCCGACTGCGCTGCACAGTCGGGCTGCGCATGCTCCACTTTGCGCACCTGGGCTGGCAAGCATGGGCCCGTCCGAAAATTTGTCTAAGTGCGATCCGTCCGAGCGCGCTGCGCAGTCGGACGGCGCACATGTTCTATAGCGCACTCGGGCAGCATTAGCGGATAAGGGCCCAAAAATTTTCTAAGTGTTGGCACCACCCGACTTCGCGCGAAGTCGGGCGGCACCCAAGGACGAAGTGCGCCATCGGGCGGCAATTGATGAAATTTTCTAAGTGTTGAAGCCGCCCGACTTCGCTGCGAAGTCGGGCGGCTTGGACCAAGTTATGCGCCACCGAGCGGACATAAGGAGAGCAATGTCTAAAATTGGCTAAGGCACGGAATCCGCCCAAGTGCGCCGCGCCGTCCGACGGCGCACCCCCTTTTGTGCGCCCTCGGGCGGGAAGACAAGGAAAGATAAAATTGGCTAAGGCAGAGTTCGTCCGACTGCGCTGTTTTCAAGACATCTCGCTCAACTGCACTCCTTTCTTGTGCGCTGCCTGGCAGAATCATAATTCATGAGCAACCAAGTGTCTTCCCCCCTTATTCTCCATCAGTGAACTCCAGATGATGACAGGTGTCCCGTCTCGTGATCCAAGTCAAGATGTGACAGAAGTTGGGCTGCTCAAGTGCTATTTGGATGGGTATGGACTGACAGGTCTTATTCTATCTACTCTCATTCAAGCCACTTAGCTTCTCAACCGCTGACACGTTTGCAAGTGGACCTCACTGCCATCACTTTCTTATCTGCAGAGGTCAAGCATCAGCCGCTTTTTGCTGCTTTTGTCAGCTTTGTGTCTTTTGTCAGATTTGGGATACTGGGACCATAATGTAATCGGGGGGGGATTTTGCACTATATATAGCAGTTCCATTTCATTGTAAAGCGTGGAAGGGGATATCTTGCTAAGGGACTTCTGTAACTATGCGTCTGCTCTCAAAATACAAAGTATACTTGGCTCTATTGGTTGTTTTCGTCTTGTATGCTGCCTTGACTAAGTGTTTCTGCTCTACGTTACTTATATTTCTGATTATTGCTATTCTTAGTCTGGATATCAACATTGGCAATTAAGTAAATCTGAAACACCGAATTAAAGGATACATAAGATAGAATGCGCCAGTAATTTCTACTTTACTTAGTGTTTTAATTGTTGTTAGTAGTGGTGATTGGTTCGTCACTGTGCTGCTTATCTTCCCCACCCGAAACAAGCCATTTATGTCTCTTTTCGTATTTGCTAATCTCTTTCCTGCACTCTAAGCTAACCCCCCAAAGTTGAGAATCCAAAGGAAGCCGGCCTCCTCCGGAGATTGGCCCGGAAGGCATTCCTTCCTTCCGGCCTTTCAATCTGCTGGGCGAATCTAGGGCGCATTACAATAAATCCTATCCTAGTGGCAGATTCGTAACCAACAACACTCAGGAAGTGGACTTCTCGATTGGCAAATGGAAGACTATAAGTCTTTTAGCCAAACTGCAGGAGTATTCATGCAGAAGAAGCCAGCCATGATGAACAACAAAGAAGTGTGTACGAGGTGGGCAAGTGCAGCAAAAATGTAATGACTGTACCCAAAGAAGAGGATGAAAAGTGGATATGCCTAAAGAATTTCGCATAGTGTTGGTGATGCAGTGATTGATGACAATCCAACACACTTGTTTGATGTGGCTAAAGCGGTTAGTGAACCTGGTACCATACAATATGAAGGTCCAAAGATGTTATAGGTTAATCTTGACGAAGGTGATGGGGAGAATATGATCCATTGTGGAGACTGGACAATTGGGACCCTGTATTGAAAGCGACAACTTTCAATATTTTTATGTAGTACAAGGAGGTCTTCTCTTGGACATACAAAGACTTGATAGGAATTTTGCCTGAATTGTGTGTGCTTTGGATTCCGTTGGTCCTAGGCAGACAACCAGTAAGAAGAAGGCCTATAGTATAAACCCGAAGTATGTAGCAATGCGGAGATAGAGAAGATGTTGGACATAGGAATAATCTTCAAGGTGACAGTGAGTGAATGGGTGTCACTGATCATGATAAGCTTGAAGAAGAGTAACCAGATCTGCATCTGTGTTGATTTTAGAAGTTTGAATGCAATGACATAAAGGATCCCTTTCCAATTCCATTTACTGATTCAATTTTGGAGGAAGTAGGAGGACATGAGATCTATTTTTTGGATGGATTCTCAAGCTATAATCAAATTAGTATAGCTGAGGAGGATAAGTTGAAGACCACTTTTGTAGTATTGAACGACATCTATGCATATAATCGAATGCCATTCGGTTTATGCAATGCCCCGGCCATGTTCCAAAGAATCATTTTGTATATTTTTGAACAAATGTCCACTGGGAAGTTCAAAGTCTTCTTAGATGATTGGTCCTTGTATGGGAAAAAGGACGAGCATTTGAAAGCATAGTTGAGAACATTAGAATCAACAAAAAATTGACAAGACAAAAGTATTAGAGAAAATTGTGAACTGGCAAAAAATTGGTAAAATATCGGCAAAAGAAAAAAAATCGAAGAAAATGCCGGATTCCTTCAAATTTCAAAAAATCCGCTATTAAAATACACTTTAGTGTTTTGTTTGGTGTGGTAGTAGGTAGGTTGACCTCTCTCTCCAGTTTGGAACAAGCAAAATGAAGAAAACAAGCTATTTATGTCGTTTGCTCTGACCATGCTGTTGCGGCAAATTTTTTCAGCAAAAAATCAAGATTTTATTGGCAGGGGTAGGAATCGGCAAAAAGTGGGAAAAATCGGGATTTTTTTGCAGATTTTCTCAACTATGTTTGAAAGCATTAGAAGAATGCATGAGATTGTGTATGAATGCTCGGTTGTCCTTAAACCCAAAGAAATGTAAATTGTTGGTACCATATGGGAAGTTGTTAGGGCACGTTGTGTGCAAAGAGGGGTTGAATATAGACCCTGACAAGATCAGAGCTGTCATGACCATGGAAGAGTTGTATGACATCATTTCATTGAAGTCCTTATTAGGACATGTTGAGTACTATCGATGGTTCATCAAAAATTTCGCACAAGTGTCCCACCAGTTAAATGTTTTAATGTCCAAAAATGTTCCTTTTTGATGGATAGAGGATCATTCAAAGGAATCGAGGAGTTGAAGGTAAAGCTAGTTTGTGCACCCATTCTGGTATTCCCAAATTGGGAGAAGGAATTCCATGTACATGTGGATGCATCCAATTTTGCAATTGGATGCGGGTTGACCTAGGAGGGGTAGTTTGGGCTGGATCAACCCATTTATTTTTCAAGCCGGTTCTTGTCGTGAGTAGAGACGAACGACAACACAACAAAATGAGAGGCTTTAGGTATGGTATATGCAGTATAGAAATTTAGACTTTATCTACTTGCCAACCCCTTTGCGTTTTACATAGACCATCAAGTGTTGTTGTACCTGATCAACAAACTGACTATTCATGGGCGAGTTAGCAGATGCGACAGTGAGGAAAGTGCTTCTGGTAGGGCTATGGTGGCCCACCCTCTATTACGATGCAAAATATTTTGTGATGGCATGCGATGTGTCAGTGAGCTGGGAGACCATTGAGGAGGGACTTTATGCCATTACACCCGTCACAACCATAGTTGTTTGAAAGGTGGGGTCTAGATTTTGTTGGACCACTAAAAACCAGCAGGAGGAAGTGTAGGTACATTGTGGTGGTGACGGAGTATTTGACAAAGTGGGTCGAGGCAAGGGCATTGCTTGACAATTCTGCGAGGAGCACTGCACATTTCTTGTGAGCAGGTGTGATCACAAGATTCAATGTACCTTTGCAACTGATGAGTGATCGTAGAGGACACTTTGTCAATGAGATAATTAAAAAACTCACCATTGAATTCAACATTTTGCATTCTTTGTCAAGTCCATATTACCCCAGAGCAAATGGGCAAGCGGAAGCAACAAACAAGGTCTTGGTTTCGATAATGTATAAGACGTGTCTAATTGAGGATGTTGATTGGGAGGAAAGATTGCCAACAGTTCTGTGAGCATACAAAACTACATACAGGCCAATGACAAACCGTACACTGTTCTAGCTAATGTATGGGTAGGAAGAAATTATGCCAATTGAGGTCCTGGTACTGCGTTTGAGAGTTGTGGTGCAACACTGTTTAGGTGACCAGGAGAGCTTGGAGGAGAGGCTAGTGACACTAATCAGACTAGATGAGAAAAGGGTGATGGCACAATGGGTTGTGGAAACTGCCCAACATCAAAGGAAATTTTGGCATGACAAGCACTTGAGGAAGATGAAGTTGAAGCCAGGTGACTTGGTATTGAAGTTTAATGGCAAGAGAGAAATCAAGCTAGGTAAATTGAAAACCTTGTGGCTTGGACCCTTCCGGGTAGAGGAGATGATGGACAATGGCGCATTGAAGTTGAAGAAACTGGACAGGACATCATGTCCTGAGATAGTTAATGGTTCAAGATTAAAGCCGTACAAGATGAAAGCCCAAGTGAATATGGTTTCTTGAACCAGCTAAAGAGGAAGCGAGTATTGGAAGGCTAACTGTAGCACCAAATCAACCTTTAAAACCTTTTGAGGGTTTGCTGATTGCATCGGCATTTTAAAAAATCGGCCACAGCCTAGATCGGCGACAGCCTAAAAAAAAATTGCAGATTTTTTGAAAAAATCGGCAAAAAATCTTCAAAAAAATCTTTGCATCGCCGAGAGTTTGCTGATTGCATCGACATTTTAAAAAATCAGCAAAAAATTGGGATTCTGCAGATTTTTTTTTTTGTAGATTTTCTCAACTATGGTTACATGTAATGCTTTTAAGCACCATGAAAACAGTGATGTTCATTTACTTGAACTATTCACACATTACCTGATCTTGGTTGCAATCGAAAAGGAATTCTAATCCTAGGAATTGAGGAGGCCAATTATATGTGAGTGTCTGAGAAATGAGGAATTTGTGCATATCCCAAAGAAAAAGTTCCTTGTCTAGGTTTATTTATTCTTTGTCTATTATACATGTTGTAACTTACATCTATGGGGCAGTGATATAAATAGCAGGCAAATCTCTGCTTGTTTTATATGCACTTTCTAATCCTTATGGGCCATGTTTGTGATCAATGACAACCATATGTGAGTTGGATGTTTCTATCATTGAGGCTTGAAAATCTTGCTAGACTTGTTGTGTCTTCTTGTACTTATGGGTATTCCCTTTAATCATGTATCAATATTTTTCTGTTGTCTTGTTATTTACTAGCTCTAGCAATACCTTTTCATATAAGGAGACTCTTCAGATGACATTCTTGTTTTATTATGTGAAGGTCCTCAGAGTCATTCAGATTTAATTGGATTACAGTGCAAAACTTTTTCATCAAAGATTATTGTTTTTGTGAACAACTCTTTAATAAGTTCCTCTCAGCAGTTTCTTTTCTGTACAAGAAATGATTGTAATTAGAGTGGTAGAAGAAATTAGTTAATGTTACTGTCAAAAGGAATTTGTTTATAAATCTCCAAATTCAAGCATGCTGACTCTCTTCAATTTGTATGATAGCAGAATCACGAACCTATGAAGAGTACAGATGTTTGTGATTTTCTGAATGCTATAAAAAATGAAGAAGTTTTGGTATCTCCAGATGATTCAGTAGAAAGTTCTCAGCATATAAACTTGACAGAAAACCTCGAGTCTGTCCTTGGAATCACAAGTTCAACCATTCATCTAAATGAACCAAAGGATCAAGAGGAAGTTTATGGTTGTTCACCAAGTCTTGACTTGAGAAACATTACAAACAGTCATCTATCTGGCAAAAATAACCGAGAAACAAGTGGCTTTAACTATTGGGAAAATGGTACTCAAGAAGTTGGCGAAGTAGAACCAGAGCTTCCACCAGGTTTTGAGCCATATAAGATGGGAAGTTTTCGATCCATGTTACAAAAAGACAAAAGCAAAACACAGGATAATATTATACGAGAAACTGAACGATGTCAAGATGAATTCTTTGAGAATGGACATTCACGAGTACTGAAAAGATCCAAATGTGCTGAAAGCATCAAGCAATGGAAGTGCATATCACTGCTTTTCGATTCTCTGCGGACAATACTACACAAGAGGTCATAGTCTATTCCTTTTCCTGTTATGTTTCTTTTGCGACGTATTCAATTTTTTAACATTGCTAACAACACAATACATCTAGTTCTTAGCAGGTAGTGTTGTTTTTCTTTTTCCTTAATCTTTTTGGGTTGGGTTAAAACCAGCCACAAGAATATACAAGAAGTTGAGAACATAGTTGTTTTTTGTAATTTCATTCAGCACTACATGAGGACATGATTACATGAATAATTAGTTAATTGATAGGAAGTTTTACTGCCTGTATGTTTACGATCAAATAGTGTATGTTAATACATATAGGTTGATGACACTGTACCTGCGACTAATATATTTGATATAAATAGTGTAAAAATTTGGAAAGTCAATACTGAGGCAAAATTCAATTGAAAAGAAAGTCGAGAACTGTATAATCTTTTTCAGAGGCCAAATGTAACGAAGAGACATAGTATCTACATTTCTCCAAAAAAGAGCCATATTTATATCTTAAATCATTTGTAGAAGTCATCTTATGTAACAACTAGTGTTAGTACTTTATAACTAATGAAATATTTTTATCTATGTTATTGTTGCATACAGTTCATATATGTGTGGGATTTCAGAGGAACTTTGAGATGAGATAAGGAATCACAAGGTAACATTTCAAACAAGTGGAGAAAGTGGTTTGCAGAATTTGGAGATGCAGAGAGGAAGATATTGAGGGAGGCTGTGAAGCTGCAAAAGGCTAGACAGGGTTTTGGATGCATTGAGAAGTGGAAGAAAAATATAATAGTTAAATTTAAAATATTAAATTCCTTTAGTAGCTGGAAATATCAAAAGTTATTGCAAAAAGTATAGTGCTCAACTTGAACAGGTATGCCTAGTGCATATCCAGAAATACAGAAATTTAAAGTATAAAATTCAGTGAAGAAAACATAAGATGGATATAATGAACAGAAACAAGAGGAAGCATTAGAAATTATGCATATCAACACATACTTCATCAACAAGTATGAAGATATACTAGGGCTGTGCTAGCTAACAAGAAACCGAACATTTAAGGCTGAGAAACTATTGCTGATTGGTTTGGTGCCTTGTGTCTGGCCCAAATATTTATGCCTTGTTTCTTTTTTGTTTCTTATTTTCCCCTCTTTAGATCAACAGAGTATTAATAATTTCAATGGATGGCCTCTTGTGGAAAGAACAGTATACATTCTGCAAGTAACTGATTTTTATCTGGAGTTACCAATTTTGGAGGACTTTGTGGAGAAGGTTTTCTGTCTAGACTGGAACATCTTGAATAGATCAGGCCAAAACATCGTAGGCATTCATATGGAATGAAGTGGCATCCCCTGTATATGTCATAAAAAAGAAGATGGCTAAAGATAAAGCGAAGTTATTAATTTCCACAAACCTCTTACTTCATTCCCTCACAAGTGGGTATTCACTCTAGATAGTGTAAAAGTCTTAAACATTGTACTGTCCTTGAGGAATTCATGTAAAAGCATTGTGTGCCTCGATGCAGGACAAGGGTAATGAAGCATTGACACTTTGTCCTCAAGAATGCCTTCGGTGAATGTGGTGACTTTTGTAGAATGAGCCTTTGCATCAACAGGTTACAGTATTAAACAATAAAGGACAGATGGTGGTAGAAAAGCTAACTGTCTATACAACAAGGAAATTGCCTGTTATTCATTACCCCATTTTCTTTACTCAGAAAAAGGAGTAAATTCTTTTGTAACTTACTTTTCCAATCACTTTGCATTTAATGCATACACCACCAACCTAGATTGTAGAGAGTTCTTATACTTGCAAATTTCCGAGAAAGGTAAGTGTCTACGCAACAAGAGTTTTGTAATAGATTCTGGTTTAGCTCTTGAGGTCAGCAATTATCCTCATTTTCAAAGAGGATGAACAATTTATTTATACTTCAACATTAATTGATCATGGAGTAGCAGAGTTTAACATTTAGTTATTCATGAATAATCTGTAGCAACCTTTCATTAACATTTTATTCACCTACCAGTACATTAATATCATCATCACATAATCACATCAAGAAAGAGTGAACTTATTAATAATATCTAATTATCATCATTCCAACTCAGATGTGTGACTCCACAAAAGTCAGAACTGAGCTTAATCATCTTGTCAAGAAGATTAATTACATAATCTTTGAATTGGATTAATAAATAAGAACATCATTAAGCTCTAACATCATATATCACTTTTCCAATTAATTATTGTAGGGCTGCAGTGTGGTTTAGTGTTGGGACAGATGAGGTCAGGCATTCTTGTACCTTGGTCCACTCAGCCACACATGTTAATATGGCAATCATAGATGCATGGGCCGTCGGCGGCAGTTCAGCAACACAAAAGAAATAAAAAAAGTAGCAAGGTTCATTATAGTTTGAGTGCAAAATAAGCACTAAGATTTTTGAAAATGAATTTTCTAATGAAATTATAATGAAGTGTAAGTGCAAAAGAAATGCAAACGAAATTAATTCGCTCATTACCATGATAAATTACAAAATAATATAAAGTTTGGTAAGGATGACTATTGTACGTTCAATGGGGGTGATGGTTGCAGGATGAGGTGTCTTGGAAACTGTTGTGGGAAACTGCTAGCT
This sequence comes from Wollemia nobilis, assembly GCA_028583015.1. Lineage (NCBI taxonomy): Eukaryota > Viridiplantae > Streptophyta > Pinopsida > Araucariales > Araucariaceae > Wollemia > Wollemia nobilis. Next base: position 6,349,632 of record JAQPPZ010016467.1, on the reverse strand, counting down.
AAATAGATCCCCCCAACTCATTTTGTATGCATATACGGAGAGAGAGAGAGAGAGAGAGAGAGAGAGAGAGAGAAGAGATAAGGCATACAGAGAGATGCATGTATTAAGGAGCAGCAATAGCATAGAACCTTGAGCGTATAATGTATTCTGCACTTGCAGATCATGTCATTGTAATGGCTATTCAGGCATATGATTAATGCAACTGTACTTTTCTGCAATCTATCTTGTGTATGATGAATGTGTTGTATTGGTAGGATAGTGTCTTGTGAATCTTGTATGTGCAACATATGATCTAGATTAGTGCAGGGTTGTTGCTATCGATCAAGGTGTGCATAGTTGCAGCACAATTATATTGCCAGTTGGAAGTTGCTGTTCAAGAAGTGTGTTCGTTCAATCATTGATGTTCATCAGTTGCTGTTTAAACCATACAAGTCAGTTGTCTGGATTAGTAGCAGCTGACCATCCAAGTGCATACTGCCGTACAAGTGACCATTGTCACCGCTGTTTGAGCGACCCTTGTCGTTTAGGTGCATATTGACGTTAGAGTGTTCACTACCGTTCACATACATGTTGCCGTTCAAATCAAAATGATGCAAGCATACAATGCTTATTGACTGTAGTCTTGTTTGGCCGTAAACTCTATCATTCTTCCTTTGAGTTTGCAGGGTGGAGTTTGCCAAGGGGTGCAGAGGATGGGAGTCGGGCACTATTGTCACATTTTGCACGGGGTGCAATGTCTTCAATATTGTTTTGTAACAGTGCTGCTCTTCTTTGCCTCCTTCCGTTTTTCTCCCTTCTCTCCCTTTCCTTTTCTTTCCCATTCTCTTTCTCTCCCCCCTTTTTCCTTGGAGTTCCCCAGTTGATTTTCCAGCTTTCCAGCAGGTCTATCTGAAATTGGCTAAGTTTTGGTGCGAAGTTCGCACTTCGCCCAGTTTTGGTGCGAAGTTCGCACTTCGCCCAGTTTTGGTGCGAAGTCCGACTCCGCCCCACTTTCTGGGCGCACCGTGCACTGGCAGACTGGCAGGTCAATACAAAAAAAAGGTAAAATGCCGGAGCAGGTCCATATGGCGGCAGACACCAGTGTTCGCCTGTGCGCAGTTCGACTTCTCAACGGAGCCGGAATGCGCCCTTGACAGGTGTACAGTAGGGGAACAAACCCGGAATTTGACCAAAGCTTGAAGGCCTTCCCCGACTGCACTGATTTCTGCACGCATCCCAAGGGGCCCCGATCCCAAGCAAAGATGGATAGACTGCCCTCTAAGGCGTGCATGTGTCACACAACGATAACCCATCATCGGACAAGTGTCCGACTTCGGGATTTGAACCAAGACTGCCGACCAAAAGGTATAAGCATGGGCTGCCCGCACCGCCTGCGTTAATAGCCTCATTCAAAGCTGATCTGAGGTTTCACCTGCTCCAGCTACTAGCAAGCCTGCCGACTTGAAGAATTACCCAAGCACTCCGCCACGTAGCTGTCCGGCCTTCCGAGAAGACCATGTCGCTGGTACAGCCCGATCCGACAAAAGGTCGAGCATTTGCAGCTCTTTCGCCGCTTCGTCGACTCATGTTTGATCGGGACTCGTGCCCATTAATGTAACGGGTGGGACTCGGGCTATAAAAGCCCATCTGAAATTCATTGTAAGAGGGTGGAAGGGGAATGTTTGTTAGGGAACTACTGTGCTTACTGTAACCGTGCTTCTGCTTATGAATACAATCTGTATGCCTGGTTCTGTTCTACTGTCTTTATCCTTTTATGTTGTCTTTCATTATATGCCTTAGGCCCACCTGTGTCGCTGCTCGTTGATTCACTTTGGCATTTGGCGATCAGGTTCCTCTAGCATTGCTTGCTTAAAGCACCTTCTGTACTTCATTATTTAAAGCATTCATTATAAATTTGGTAGCAGTTCCATCAGTTATGTGTGACGTTGCTGGCCCGTATCTGGTGATTGATGCGATCCCCTGCTGTTAGTTCCTTGTAGGGAATGTTTGCTAGGGAGCTATTGAAGTTGTGCATACGCTGTTGGTGTATCTGAAGTACGCCTAGGTTTTGCAATTCCTTGTCATGCTCTATGTTTGTATGCGGTAAGTAGCGGTGATTGGTGTGTTCCCGCATCGTTAGTTCCCCCCCACCAACCTTTGGACATATTTGTATCTCTTTCTGTACATTTGTCTCTTTCCGTTCCTTTATTTCTTTCCTGTTCCCTTTAGCTTAAATCAAGCCCCCCCAAAAGGAGCCGGCCTTCTCCGGAGATTGGCTCTGAAGGCATCCCTTCCTTCCGGCCTTTCATGTCGGTGGGCGAATCTGGGCGCATTAACCAAAAATCCTTTCCTCATGGCAGATTCGTAACCAACGGCTTCTCTGGCACGCCCGGTGGGACCCTTGTCCCACGTTTTAAAGAAAGAGTACCCGTCCAGTTTCCACCTAGCGCAACAGTTCTTCTGACCCGCTCGGCGGAACACGGGTCCCACATCTGACGAGAGATTTTCCGATCAGTCTCCACCTGGCGCTGACAGTTCTTGAGCTCTTGGTGAGACAAGGAAGTTTCTCACCCCCGACAGAATCGAAGCACCGGTGTTCGCTTCATTGCTGTTCCAAATCTGAACACCTGGCGACTCTGCACGAATAAATCCTCTGAGTCTAGAAGACCGGTCCGGTCACCTTCATGCACACGAGAAGGTGGCGAACAAGAAATCCGAGAAGCCCGCGTGAGTTCTACGAACTAGACATCCACGCTCGAGGCGAGATACCCAGGCTGGCTGATCCGCGAGCTCGTTTCGACGAAGCCGAGGCTGAGATCCAAGAAGAGGCCGAAGCTGAGGCTCGGAAGAGCCGAGTACGAAGTAGAAGAGGCCGAGGAAGAGGAAAATCCTCGCATCCTTGGAAAGTACTGACACCGAGTACACAACCGACAGCGGAGAAGAAGAAGAAATGGCCGATCAACGACCGAATGACGATGATCTCTTCCCCGGCGGTGGACTCCTACGGGGGCCTTTGGCCCCGATCGGTCGCCAAGCCGTGCCCCCGCTCGCTTTAAAGTCTATTCCCACATACGACGGCTACGGTAAGACGGCGTACGAGCACATCCAGGACATCCTTGCCCTGGCCGCACTGCATACCATCACCGATGAAAGTGTGAAGACCCGTCTGCTAGCCCTTTCCCTGAGGGGAAAGCTTCTCTACTGGTGGAGATCGCTGCCAGAGGGATCCATCACTGGGTGGCCCCAGCTTGCCAGGAGGCTCGTAAAAGGATGCAACGAGTCTGCTGATCCTACCTCTCTACTGCATCAGTTCCAAGCAATCCAGAGGCATCCTCAAGAGGAGGTGTCTGATTTTAACATTAGGTTTGCGAGATCCTGGAAACGGGTACCTCGCGAACTTCGGCCTTCAACCGGCATGGCTGCTCACTACTATCCGAGGTCTTTCAACTCAGACATATGCTTGTTGCTGAAGATCGCCCGAATTGACGAGTTCCCTGCACTGTACGAAGCTGCCCAGCAAGCTGAAGCTGACATTATCTCCATCGGCAGGCTTCCGTCCAGAGTGCAGGAGCCGATTCATCCCGACTTTCCCAGATCGCAGTATCCTTCTGCTTCTGGTGGTGTGCCGTCTACTTCAGGGCAGCAGCCCCAGCCGCAGTGGAATCCGGCGCCGGTCGTAACTCAATACGGCCCGCCTCAGTTGCATTACCCTCATCCGCCTCCTTCCGCTCCGCATTTTCCAGCGCTTCCTGCTCCCCCGCAGTATACGTCTTATTCTAACCCTCCTCCATTGGCCTCTTTGCCTCCGCCGGCACAGTTGCCGCCTCCCGACAGCAGCATCCAGAACACGATTCTACAAGAAGTGCGGGCTTTGGCCTCCGGATATCATGCCATGTCCAATGACATGACTGCTATGAAAAAGAAGCAGGCCCAAATGGAATTTGCTCCTAGAAGGCTGTATGCGCCACCGGCGCTGACAAAAGATAAAGCCCCAGAGAACCAACCGCAGAGGCGTCCGCCTCCGAGAAATGCTGCTATAGATGACCCACCTGGTCCTCCTGACCAGGTCAACAGGTGCACTACGTGCAATGACCCGCAATCGGAGGAAGACTGCACTTTGCACCAGCACTACATCCAGACCTTGGCCGGAAGCACTATAGAAGATGATGAGCTGTACATGATCTTGGACGGCGAGGCCAATTTTGCCCTGCCAGAAGAGAACCCAGTGACGCCCGCCGAGGAAGAAAGGACAGCTGCGGACGCGGCTAAACCTTTGCAGGTATACGCGAGACGAGAAAAACCGCAGCCCAATGGGCTGCCACCGTATAAGCGGCTGTGGCCTTACACAGCCCAGGAGAAGGCATCCAAAGATAAAGCTTCCGCTAAACCTTCTCCAGCAAAGGCCGCCGATGTTCCAGCTAAGCCTCCAAAGAAAGGCCCCAACTCCCGCTAAGCTTCCTGTACTTCAGCCCCCAGCCGAAACCAAAGAACAAGCCCGGAGAAGTCAAGTACCCGTCTCTGACCAAGAGACAGCGAGTTGAGGCCACCCAACAGTATCGGACCAAGTATGAACCGGCTAAACCAGCAGAAGGAGCTAGTACCTCGGGCTACAGCATTGTAGACGAGTTAAAGAAGACTCCGCCAGAATCAGCATGTATGATGCTCTTCTGCTTCCAGGCCAGGTAGATCTGTTGCAAGAATCACTGAAGAACATGAAGAACGGCAAGCAGATGCAGCTCGCTGTCCTGGTTCAACCTTTGACAGTCTCCGCCACTGGGAAGAACAGATCGCCACCCTTTTATCTGTCTTTGCGGATGCAAGGGCACATAGTTCACAACTGCATGGTGGATTCTCGGTGCTTCCTCGACCGTGATGCCGAAGGCCGTCTCGCGATGAGATCGGGATGGAATACACACGGAGCAGCCAAGGTGTGCCGCAATTAGACGGCACCCCTGTCAAGACAGCTGGTGTCATAAAGGACATCCCTATCCGGCCGCACAAAGCTCTCGACATTGTGGTCATCCAAGAGGTCGTGATTGTTGACCTGGAGCCTTACTTCGGCATGTGTCTCTCTCGGGAGTTCACTGCGAAGTTGGGCGGGTACCTGTCTCTAGACTACTCGCGCATGGAAGTGCCCTTCAAAGGAAGGAGACTTAAAATTTTCAATGAGAAGCCTTCCCCTTTTCTAGTAGACAAGATACCCGGCGGAGAGATGGACTGCATGGTCTAGTTGTCAGAAGAACTGGTGACAGTAGAACTGACCGAGCAAGCTCTCGAAGTGCTACAGCTTGAAGACGAGTTCTCGTTACGGGACTTTAATGCCGTAATCGGGACAGAGCATGGCTGTTATTCCATTAAGCAGCCCGAGGAGCTTGACGTGTCCGTTGCGAAGGAAGTAGGACCTGCACCCGAAGAGTTGTGGAAGCTTTTCTTTGACGGCGCGCGTTGCAAGAATGGCGCCGGTGCGGGGTCCTCCTGGTTTCTCCAACCGGAGTCCGGAGGGACTATGCCTACAGAGTTGGCCTCGGAGCCGTACTAACAACTCGGCGGAATACGAAGCCCCGTGCTTGGGTCTCGCGAAAGGCGGAAAGGCTCGGAATCAAGCATCTCCAAATTTTCGGAGATTCGGAGTTAGTGTGTCATCAAGTTACGAATAAATGCGCGTCTAAGCATCACTATCTTAGAGCGTACCGCAATCGGGTCTGGGACCTGATGGAATCGTTTGACTCATTGAACGTTAAGGCAATATCGCGTGAGAGAAACAAGCACGCAGATATTCTGGCGTCTGTTGGAGCCATGCACGTTCGGCTGAAGACGTCGTCCATAAACTGAAGCCGGTCCACACCATTTACAGGCCTTCTGTGCCTGATAGGGATACCTTCTGGCAGGTATTCAGCTGTGACGAGGAGATCGTCACATTCCTGGTTAACGAAGTGTGTTTAATCGAAGGTAGAGACCCTGATGACGAGCAATATGAGGGGTTGATACAGTTACGGAATAATCACGTCCCAAAAGGACTGATTACATTAGAAAGTCTCTTTGATCGAAATGACAGAGCAATATCCCACAGGATCAAAGTAGACCCGAGGCAAGATGCCGACTCGGAGCTCGAACCTGGTAAAACCATCCAGGTCGGAACAGACTGCACGTCGGAGGAGCTGGTGCAGATTAGATCACTGTGCCAGGAGTTCCCCGACATCGTGGCCTGGTGCTACGAGGATTTGAGGGGGTATGACAGATCTGTCATCCAGCATACCATCGAGCTAGAGGATGGCGCCAAGCCGTTCCGACAAAAGCAAAGGGCCGTAAATCCAAAGATTGAGGCCATGATGAAGACCGAGCTCTTAAAGATGCTGGAGGCCAAGATCATCTACCCCATCAAACATTCATCCTGGGTCGCGAATTTGGTGCCCGTGAGGAAAAAGAATGGCGACATACGTCTCTGTGTCGACTTCAGAAACCTAAATCAGGCTTCCCTCCGGGACCACTATCCGCTTCCCCAAATTGACCAAATTTTGCATATCGTTGTCTGGAGCCCGCAGATTTTCACTTTTAGATGGATTTTCCGGCTACAACCGGATTTGGGTCAAAGACGAAGACCAAGCATAAGACGGCGTTTACCACGAAGTGGGGGACGTTCGCCTATCGCCGCATGCCGTTTGGCTTATCCAATGCTGGTGCCACGTTCCAAAGGGCCATGGACTTGGCCTTCCGAGAGCTGCTCAACAAGATTATTGTCATCTACCTTGATGACATGACTGTTTTCTCTCACCAACGAGAAGATCATGTTTCGCACCTGCGGCAGATATTTGAAAGTTGTCGAGAATTCGGCATCTCTATAAACCCGAAGAAGTCTGTCTTCGCGGTAAAGGAAGGAAAGCTGCTGGGACATGTCATCTCCGAGGAAGGCCTCGCCATTGACCCTGACAGAAGCGTAAGCCCTCGTTCGCTTGCCAGCCCCCACTGATAAAAAAGGGCTGCAGTCCTTCTTCGGTCAGATTAACTTCGTGCGGAAATTCATTCCAGACTTCGCACAAGTGATCAAGCCAATGGCCGAACTGCTAAAAAAAGATACAGCTTACGAATGGACTGATGCGAGGGAGCAAGCCTTCGAGGAGATCAAGGCTCGAATTGCACAAGCTCCGGTGTTGATAAACCCGGACTACTCCAAGGACTTCATCCTGTATGCAGTGGGAGAACCCGAAAGTTACGCTGCAGTCCTGACTCAGAAGGGAGACGACGGTGAGGAGCGCCCCATTGCGTTCCTAAGTCAAGTGATTCTGCCGCACGAAGAGAAGTACAACTTTATAGAGCGGCAGGTCCATGCGGTCATGAAGTCCCTTCGAAAGTTCAAGCACTTTGTCTCCCAGAGTAAGACCACTGTCTTTGTGATTCACCCCGATGTTCGCAGTTTCATCTTGCAAGGAGAACCGGGTCACAAGAGAGCGGGATGGATTGCCAAGATCCAGGAGTTTGACATCGAAGTACGGCCCACCAAGCTTATCAGAGGCCGAGCCTTGTGTCAAGAATTGGCCCGAAGCGCTGTAGCCGGCATCTCCGCTTGTAAGTGGGAGGACACAACGACACGCGTCTACCTAACCAACTCCTTACCGGAGGGGAGTGATTGGACAGATGAACTGGTGAGATACTTCTGCACCGGAAGATGTCCCGATCACCTGAACGCCTCACAACGAAGGAGATTTTGGTTAGGTGCATTAAGGTACACTCTTCGCCCCGAGGGGCTTTACTTCAAAAACATTGACGGCATCCTGTTGCGGTGCGTCATAAAATCTGACCAGCCTAGGATCCTCGGAGATTTTCATTCCGGGATGCCTGGGGGTCACCATTCTTCAAGGCCAACGGCCTTAAAAATAATAAGGGCTGGGTACTATTGGCCCACTCTGTTCGCAGACGCGTATGCGGTCTGCGCCAAATGTGATCAATGCCAGAGGTATGCTGGCCGAAACAGAAAAGCACCCCTGCCACTTCAACCGATTCAAGCCGAAGCTCCGTTCCAAAGAATGGGGTCTAGACTTCATTGGGGTGATTTCTCCTAACTCCTCCGCCGGCCACAAGTTTATTCTCACAGCTACTGACTATTTCACACGGTGGACGGAGGCGATCCCGACCAAGAACGCCGACCAAGAAACGGTCATCAGGTTCATTGAGAGCCTGATTACCCGCTTCGGGGTTCCAGAGTCAATTGTGACAGACAACGGTCCGGGATTTGTAGGCGCTGTACTCACGGAGTACACCAGCAGACTTGGCATCTATCACAAGATGTCTTCTAATTACTACCCGCAGGGGAATGGCCTTGCCGAGTCTACTAACAAGAACCTCCTGAAAATTCTCCGGGGACCATTGAAAAGAATAAGCGGACTTGGCACTTGCTCCTGAACCGGGCGCCATGGGCGGACAGAGTTGCGTTCAAGAAATCCCTCAGGACGTCCCCCTACGCACTCGTCTATGGCAAGCAAGCTGTTATGCCATCACACATTGAAATTCCCGCCCTGTGGATGATTGACGAAGACAGGAGCAGCGGAGACCCGGTAGACGACAGGTTGTGCCAACTCCTGCAGTTGGAAGAAGACAGAGAAAGTGCATACCAGGCCTTCGCGGATCACATTGCAGCCACTAAAGGCTGGTTTGCCAAAGGCACCACCGCCCGAGTTTTCGAAGTCGGGGACCCGGTGTCGAAGTGGGACTCATACAAGGCAAAACCGGGTAATCACGGAAAATTTGATGCTCTCTCGGGAGGGCCCTTATCGATTGCCCGGTGAATCGGTTCAATGCCTACATACTTTCGGATATGGAGGGTCAGCTCCTCCCCATCCCCGTCAACGGGTTCCACTTGAAGCTTTATCGCTGTTGAAGGCGCCCGAGTGGCCCTTCCCTGTAAAAATTTTGCCTTGTGCTTTTAGTTTTCCCCGCATGTATAGTTTCCAGTTTTAGCTTTCAGTTTATTTTTCCTTCTTTGAGCTTAAATGCGGCATGGGAGAGAAAGACAGACTTCGCAGCAAAGTCTGTCGTTGCCCCGCAGGTGGGGCGAAGTTCGGCTATGCAGAGAAAGAAAGGAGAAAAAAGAGCAAAAAATCGACTAAGTGTTGGCCGAAGCCCGACTTCGCAGCGAAGCCTGACTTCGGCCCAGCCGAATTGCGAAGTTTGTCCGAGAAAAGCTGAAGCAGACCAAAGTCCGCACTGCACGACCCTTCGTGCGAAGTACGCACTGCGCGCAAAGTTTGTGCGAAGTGCGAACTTAGCAGCGAAGTCCGACTTCGGCCAGCGCTCGTGCGAAGTGCGCGCTGCGCTCAACGCTTGTGCGAAGTGCGAACTTCGCGCGAAGTTCGTACTTCGCCCCAAGCTTCGGCCGAAGTCCGAACCCGCCCCAGCGTCGCACAGCGCAGTTCATTCAAAGTCCAAAGGTCGCAGGGTATGTTAAGTGTGTTCGAAGGCCCCAAGACGGCAAAGACCCAGACCGCGTCCAAACCTTGGGCGCAGTAAAAAAAAAAAAAGAGAGCAGAAATGGAACGGTTCCAACGCGCGCTTCGCGCGAAGTTCGAACTTCGCCCGAAATTCGGGCGAAGTCCGACTTCGCCGGCGAGGTCGGGCCGCGCCCAACTTCGGGCGAAGCCCGGCTGTGCCTAGTTTTCCGGGCCAGAGGGGGCAGCATTCAATAAAATGAATAAAAAACTCAAAAAGTCCCAGCTGGGCCCAAGGCGCGTTTGTAACTGTTTTAATCTGGGTTTCCGCGCCAGAGATTTTGTCTTGAGCAGTGTGCCCAAATGGTGGCAGCAACGTCAGCCATGGTGCAGTCCCCAACGCTGAATTAATGATTGCGCGTTTTTCAAGCAAAAACGCAACTAAAAAAGCAAGGCACGGCTGCCGGGGCGCGTCTTTTCCTAAACGTCTCCTGCGCGGCCACCAAGGGTTTTAACTCAGCCGACCTACCCCTCCTGCGTTGCATTAATGGCGCTGTTTTTATCTAGGAAAGGGGGTCAGAATCATGCCAACATTCCAGATTGCAGAGATTATTCCTCGGACAGTGCTAATTATTCCTCTGATAGCGAAATTTGTTGCAGACAGCCTGAACCTGTCATTATTGCTGACTCGGAGAGATGGACAAGGGAAAAATGCCTGTGTCAGCGCAGTCCAGCGGAAGCAGCGAACCAGGGGATTTGCCGCGGCCAGGAGTTTTCAAAGGCGATCCTCCGCCAGAGAAAAAGTCAAAGGCCCGGACGAAGAAGGTACAGCGTGGGCAATCCCCACCACCTCCGGTGAATTACCTGGCAGGATATGTGGACGGCTCGTTTTCCATGAGCCTAACTCAGCTGAGAGCGAATGTGGAGAGTCGGGTCGACAAAGTTTCGCCCTCCCATCATTTTGGAGCGGCGTACAAATCAAATCTCTTCAGATTCATGTGCCCTCCTGTCCACCAGTGCCCGGAGCTGATAGATTTAATTGTTAGACATTATAAACCAGCTTCCCGGCAAATCTGCAGTTCCGTTGGCAAACCCTTGTTCGCACTGCGCAGGGAGACTGTGCAGCCAGCTTTCGCCCCAGGGCTGGAGTATGACTCCGGCACCATCCTCAGAAAGATAAATCTGGGCGAACAAGCGGGACGTTTCACGCACACCAAGCGAATGAGGGATTTGCTCAATTCAGAGCTGAGCGCCCCGCTTCCGACGCGACAATGGCCGATCGGTCCCACGCCTTTGGCGAAATTTCATAGCAAGTATCTATATACCATCTTGGCATGGATCCTCGGCCGCGACTCCGATGAGCTGGTGAACCCGTACCAGCTGGCGCTGGCAGAATGCCTCCTGTGTGGAGAATCTTACGAACCAGCGGCGCAGCGGAGCGGAAAGCGCCCCATCTCTTTCGACTGGGCAGACTGGCTGCACCTGCTTCGTCTCCTTCCCCTGATCCGACAGTTGTTCCAGAAGAGAAGAAGCGAAGGAGAGTTGAGAAAATCAGGCGACCTAGCCTGATAGTGCAGCAGCCAGTCGTAGAGCCGCAGCCGCGTCCTGCCGCCGCAGAGGCAATTCCTTTGGGCAGTCCCAAGCCGCCCATCGAGACAAGAAGCGAAGACATTCACCCGACATCGGCTCGAGCGGAGCCCGCAGTACGTTTGCTGTCCCCGTCTCTCTAGTCTCACCCGGTTCTACTTCCACTCAGTCCCCCGCTCAAACTGGGCGAGCCATGACCACATCCTCCTCCCCCGTCTCCGCATCCTTCTAGCGGCCCCCATTCTTTCGACCGCCTTGCTCGAACCCTAACGTCTCTCTTCTCTCGAGCACAACTCCAAACCCTTCGCCCGAGGTCGCGTGCCGAGGCTGTCCGTTCACCATCACATCCTCCGCCTCGCCCGCTTCAAACCCTCACAGTGTCAGCCGCTCCCATTTCCATTTCCCGGTCGACCCCACAAGCGGCCGATTCTTCCAAAGTCTGTCCGGTTCCTCCTGATCCCATTCCCGCAGGAGAGACGTCTCAGCAGATCCCTAGGCTGGGGGAACCAGATTTTATGGACGACCTCCAGAACTCAGATGACTTGCCCCTGGCAACGAGAGCCGTAGAGTATTCTCGTCTCTTTCCGCCAAGACCCGAAGCGGAGGAGACATGAAGAGATAGCCGCCCCGGCAAAACGCGCAAAGTATGATTTCGGAAGGAGAGTGATTACAACGGAGAAAATAATCCCAATAGTGAAGAAGCCTCTCCGAGAAATGACTAAGGCGGACTACGTGCTCCAGACAAAGGAGAAAGCTTTGACGACATTGATAAACAGTATGATATTCAGACAATCATGCGCAAAGCTGACAATCTCTTTGTCAAGAGTCTGGAGGAGCAGGGAGAACTTTTCGCGCTGCAGGACAAAGTAAGGCAACTTGAAGAGGACCTATCTAGGTCCACTGAGCAGCTGGAAGCGGCGCGGCGAGAAACAGATGAATTCAAAGCCCAGCTGGCCGCTTCTCAAAGAACAAGCCGCAACCGAAAAGAAAGCAGCCTCGGAGCAGATTTCTCAGCTCCAGGAGTCTTTGAAGCGGGCACAGTCGCAGCTTGCAGAGAAAACATCTCAAGCGGCTGTCTTTTCAAAGACAAAAGTTAAGGAAATGAGGGCTGGTTTGCTGAGGGAATGCAAGCCCCATACCTTTAAGGCAATGGCGGTCCTGGACTTCGCATCCAGGATTCAAGAAGTTTCTGCCTGTGGAAAACCTGTGGTAGAGGAGGCCGAGCGCCAGGCAAAGCAATGGCTGGACCTGGCGATAAACCTTCAAGAGCGCGAGCGCGACGGCGTCCTTTTTTCCCCCGTGTCCTCATTCGCTGCAGAATGGGCAGGTGCAAGGGTGACCTTGCACAAATATTTCAGAAAAGTTGAAGAGGTGAGAGTGGCCAGACGAATGCTTGACGCATTTGGACATGAAAGAGATATCTGTCTGGCCCCCTTTCACGCTCTTTCAGAACTTGGGTGTCTAGGTTTTGTTGAGAATGGCGAGCTCCTCACCCTAGATCGGGTAAAGAAGAATTGGCAGTCCTTTGAAGCAGATACAGCTGAAATTGATAGCTGGATTGAACCAATTCAAGACAGTCAGGTCACTCAGATGGTATCCATATTCCAGGATCCGCTCCTATTTTCAGGAGTTAGAGAAAAGATACCTCACCATCGACCCGCACGCGGTCGCCGCTTTCACGGAGCATTAGAAGACATAGCCGACCGCAAGCCATTCGAGCGGAAGCTCGGCGTTCAGCCCAAGAGGCGTACACTCGCATGTGCGAGGCGTACAGTGAAATGGAGACCTTTCGAAGGAGATACCGATGAGGCAACCGACAAAGATGAATCGAAGAACAGCTTGCCGCAAGGAGAACGAGCTAGAGCAGCAAAAAGCGGGGAGGCAAGTTCCTCCGCACCCAAAGGATGAAGGCATGGATTCTTTGCGCCGAGGCGAGCTCGACACCCCGCGAGCCGCCAGAAATGTTGTCACATTTTGCACGGGGTGCAATGTCTTCAATATTGTTTTGTAACAGTGCTGCTCTTCTTTGCCTCCCGTTTTTCTCCCTTCTCTCCCTTTCCTTTTCTTTCCCATTCTTTTTCTCTCCCCCCTTTTTCCTTGGAGTTCCCCAGTTGATTTTCCAGCTTTCCAGCAGGTCTATCTGAAATTGGCTAAGTCTGGGTGCGAAGTGCGTACTTCGCCCAGTTTTGGTGCGAAGTGCGCACTTCGCACAGTTTTGGTGCGAAGTGCGCACTTAGCCCAGTTTTGGTGCGAAGTTCGCACTTCGCCCAGTTTTGGTGCGAAGTCCGACTCCGCCCCACTTTCTGGGCGCACCTTGCACTGGCAGACTGGCAGGTCAATACAGAAAAAAGAGAAAATGCCGGAGCAGGTCCATATGGCGGCAGACACCAGTGTTCGCCTGTGCGCAGTTCGACTTCTCAACGGAGCCGGAATGCGCCCTTGACAGGTGTACAGTAGGGGAACAAACCCGGAATTTGACCAAAGCTTGAAGGCCTTCCCCGATCGCACCGATTTTTGCACGCATCCCAAGGAGCCCCGATCCCAAGCAAAGATGGATAGACTGCCCTCTAAGGCAGGCATGTGTCACATAGCATAACCCATCATCAGACAAGTGTCCAGCTTCGGGATTTGAACCAAGACTGCCGACCAAAAGGGATAAGCATGGGCTGCCTGCACCGCCTGCGTTAATAGCCTCATTCAAAGCTGATTTGAGGTTTCACCTGCTCCAGCCTACTAGCAAGCCTCGCCGACTTGAAGAATTACCCAGGACTCCGCCACGTAGCTGTCCAGCCTTCCAGGAAGACCATGTCGCGGGTACAGCCTCGATCCGACAAAAGGTCAGCATTTGCAGCCTCTTTCGCCGCTTCGTCACCTCATGTTTGATCGGGACTCGTGCCCATTAATGTAACCGGTGGGACTCGGGCTATAAAAGCCCATCTGAAATTCATTGTAAGAGGGTGGAAGGGGAATGTTTGTTAGGGAACTACTGTGCTTATCGTAACCGTGCTTCCGCTTATGAATACAATCCGTATGCCCGGTTCTGTTTCTACTCGTCTTTATCCTTTTATGTCGTCTTTCATTATATGCCTTAGGCCCACCCGTGTCGTCGCTCGTTGATTCACTTTGGCATTTGGCGATCAAGTTCCTCTAGCATTGCTTGCTTAAAGCACCTTCCGTACTTCATTATTTAAAGCATTCATTATAAATTTGGTAGCAGTTCCATCGCTTATGTGTGACGTTGTCTGGCCCGTATCCGGTGATTGATGCGATCCCTCGCCGTTAGTTCCTTGTAGGGAATGTTTGCTAGGGAGCCATTGAAGCCGTGCGGTTAAACTCTCTACCTAACACATATACCGGCTCGACATCTCTAGGTTTACTTTCTACCCCCGTCGCTGTACGTATCTCGGTGATTGATACGATCCCTCGTCGTTAGTTCCTTGTAGGGAATGTTTGCTAGGGAGCTATTGAAGCCGTGCATACGCCGCTGGTGTATCGGAAGTACGCCTAGGTTTTGCAATTCCTTGTCATGCTCTGTGTTTGTATGCAGTAAGTAGCGGTGATTGGTGTGTTCCCGTACTGTTAGTTCCCCCCCACCAACCTTTGGACATATTTGTATCTCTTTCTGTACATTTGTCTCTTTCCGTTCCTTTATTTCTTTCCTGTTCCCTTTAGCTTAAATCAAGTCCCCCCCAAAAGGAGCCGGCCTTCTCCGGAGATTGGCTCGGAAGGCATCCCTTCCTTCCGGCCTTTCATGCTGGTGGGCGAATCTGGGCGCATTAACCAAAAATCCTTTCCTCATGGCAGATTCGTAACCAACAGGCACCAGAGCAACCACATGGAAGTGCTCGGCCACATCCAACGATCGTATATTTGCGAAGTGAAAGTGCACAAGAGTATAGTCAAAAGCTGTTTGAGGACAACAAAAAAGCTGGAGAAGCACCAAGAGTCAAGGAATTTCCGAGAGAAGACCTGCCAAGGACAGAAGCACCCAATGAAATGCTGGCCGAGCAATCATTGAGTGGGGACGAATTGGGAGGAGGAAAGCAACAATCAATGGCTAATATTGCAAATCAGGTAGTGAAGCAGAAATGCGCACCTTTCATAAGAGAAGGGAGGGAAGACCCTGTTTGACATATTGGAATGTGTACAACAATTTGGAAGGCCAATGAAGTTAGGGACCCCTATGCATGGCTCCAACTGTTTCCAGCGAGAAAACCAAATAGTGGACTTCTTCATTGGTAGATGGAGGAGTATGAAATATTTCTGTCCACCTGTCTCTACATACAAGTAGAGGAAAATTAAGAAAACCATGATAAACAAGGGAAAATTGGCAAAAGTAGTAAAAAGCAGAAACCTGCACCAAAAGAAGAGATGTATATTTTTGAAAAACTTTGCAGAATATACTCTTGGTGATGCTGTGATTCACGAGAAGCCAGCACACCCAATAGATGTGGTTAAAGTAGAGAATGAACCTAAAAGTATCAAGTATGAAGGACCAAGGATGGTAGAAGTGAATATAGGCAATGAGGGTGAAGAAAAGATAATCCATTGTGGAGACGAATGGGATCCAACATTGAAAGTAGCAACTTTCAAGACTTTCTTACAGTATAAGTTGGTCTTCGCATGGACTTATAAAGATTTGAAAGGGATACCTCCAGAATTATGCGTACACCTAATTTAGTCGACTCCAGATGCATTATATGTAAAGAGAAGGCCATATTGAATGAATCCTAAGTATGCAGCCCTAGTTAATGCGGAAATTTAAAAGATGTTGGATGCTGGCACAAGCTTTAAAGTCATTGTGAGTGAGTGGGTGTCAGCGATTGTAATCACTTTAAAGCAAATCAGATCCGCATATGTGCAGACTTTCAAAGTCTAAATGTTGTAAAAATTAAGGATCCTTTTCCAATAGCCTTCACCGATTCAATCCTAAAGGAGGTGGCTTTATATGAGATTTACTCATTCTTGGATGTGTTTTCTAGCTACAATCAAATAAGTATTGCTGAAGAAGATAAGTTAAAGATGATGTTTGTCGGATGGCATCTATGCATATAACAGAGTGCCATTTGGGCTGTGTAATGCCCCGCCCACATTTCAGAGAATTGTTCTCTATATATTTGATTATGTCAATGGGAAAATTCAAAGCCTTTTTGGACGATTGGTCATTATATGGGAGAAAGAACAAGAATCCAAAGGCACTAGAAGAATTCATGAAGCTATGCATGAATGCTCGTTTGGCACTAAACCCAAAGAAGTGTAAGTTATTGGTGCCATATGGCAAGTTGTTGGGACACAATATGCAGAGAGGGGTTAAAGATAGATTTTGATAAAATTCGTGTCATGATAAATATGGAGGAGCCACACGACATAAGTTCATTGAAAACCTTTCTGGGTTCAGTAGGGTATTATAGAAGGTTTATCAAGAATTTTACCTAGGTCTCCCACCCATTGGATGCGCCAACATGAAAGAATGTTCCTTTTCGATGGACGGAGGAACATCAAAAGGCCTTCGAGGAGCTGAAGGCAAAACTGGTATGCGCTCCTATTCTAGTATTTTCAAATTGGGATAAATAATTTCATGTCCATGTAGACGCATCCAATTTTGTAATTGGATGTGCATTGGCCCAAGACGGGTAGTTCAACCTATCTATTTCGCTAGTCATTTACTCTCAAGAGTTGAGAATAACTATAGCACAATAGAAAGGGAAGCACTAGGGATGGTTTATGCAATTCAAAAATTTAGACATTACCTACAAGCCAACCCTTTCTCCTTTTATGTGGATCATTAGGCATTGTTGCACCTAATAAATAAACCGAATATTCATGGACGAGTTAGCAAGTGGCTCGTTACTGTAGCACTAGTGGTAGTATTCCCAATGATGGTGTGGCTACAGGTTCAATAACTGAGCGGTGTTGCAGTCATGAGATTGTAAACACCATTGTTCAATCAACTTGAGATCGTACAGTCTCAATCGTACGGTATAATCCTAATGTACAATCTTTTTTGCCATACGACCGCTCTATTGTACAAACACTGTATCGTACAATCTTGTCGTCAGCTTGTCAACGCTTTGTATGATCTAGTTCGCCATATGATCTCTTAGTTTTAAGAACATCACACTCTCTAGGATAATTCTTTAGCCTCGTACGGTAGCAACTTGTACGGTTTCCCACATACAAGTCAACTAATCTTGAACCAATCCTTTCTGGCAATGCTTGTACGATTCTAACGTCGTATGGTTGATGATTGTACGACCTACAACTGTTTACAGTGGTCAAATTCCTTCTTGTTGCAGTCAATCATACAATCTGCTACAAACCTGGTATTGCTATAATTCTACAATATGCAAAACACCAACATTGCTATCATCAAGGCAATGGTTTATACCATAGTTGAGAAAATCTGCAAAAAAACCCGATTCAAGCCCATTTTCTCGATTCACAGCCTGGCCAATTTTTGCCAATTTTTTTCCAAAAATTTGTGATATGCATGAAAAAGCTTTTTTTAAATGAAAATTTGCATTTTCTTCGGTGTTTCAATGAAAAATTGCCGATTTTTCCACATTTTTTTTGCCAATTTTCATATTTTCTCGATTCTTTTTCCATGCCAATTCCGATCTGATTCGGATTTTCTCAACTATGGTTTATACACCCTCCAATATATAATGGAATGCAACATATAACATACTAGCATTAACAATGACTGCAAATGATAGCAATGGCTGATTATATTATCATTCAGTGACTGCTGTAACCAGCAGTATCCTCATGCAAGTACAATGGTTGTAGGGCCAACAATGTCAATGGCCTCAACAGTTAACAGTGGCATTCATACTCTTTCCTTGCCTAAGTGTCTTACTCATGTACGCTGCAATATCATAACCAGGCATATCCCAACTTAATAGAGGCTTTGTAGAACTCTATCCGATTCCATCAAGGTTGCAAAATGAAGGAAGGGGAGCCTTATGAAGCCTGTCCAGGCCATTCCAAGCAGTTCTTGGATAGTGCGACATTTACAACTGCCACCCCCAAGTCTTATGTACATGAATTTTATTATATTTTCTAAGGTTCTAAGTCACTTTTTATTAAATTCTAATTTCATGCACATTTTTGCCTCATTTCATTAATTTGCACTTTAATTTACATTTAACTTTATTTACATTCATTTCACATACATTTCGTCAAACAAAATTGTCAACAAAACTTATCAAAATTGCAAACAACTTTTTATACAACTTTTCATTTCTTCTTTTGGGAAGCAGATTTGCCGCCTACATCTGTCCTTCCCTTTAAATCAGTCGGCATCCTCGCCAATGCTTGCTGCTTTACCGTGCATGGATGTTGTTGCTGAGATCCAATGATAGGTGCACCACCCATGTTAGCTATTTGAAGTTGTAGAGCCTCCCGTTCATCTTTCAATCTCTCTGCATATCTGATGATATGAAGACATTGTAACCCATAGTGATTAGCTTTCTTCTCCATTTCAACTAATTGCACTATCAACTATTTTTCTCGTTTCGTAGTGCCCTTTGTATTCTTTGTTTTATCTCAGCTTTAGTCCTGGCTACAATAACCAACTGTTCATTCCTTTCAGCAATGAGCTAATTCTTATGCTCATACTCTTTCTCTTGGGCCTCATAAATTTGTGACTTTATCTCTTTTTCTGCCTTGTAGCTTATAATGATGTCATTATACCTCTCCATATCTTTCTTCATTGCAGCAAGTTCGTTGTCTTTGGCCTTCAACTGTTCATCCTTATCCTTTAGCTGTTCATCTTTGGCCTTTAGCTGCTCTTCATAGTTTTGTTTTAGGCTGGCAATCTCTTCTTCAACTTCCTTTTTCACAAGGTTCCATGAGCCTGGGGGATGGGGGGACGGGGAGATGCGTTTCGGGGACGGCGGGGGGACGGCTGGGGGACGGCTGGTATAATACTATAATTTTTTTAGAAATTTAGAATAATCTACAAATTCTACACACAACAAAAATGAAAAATACTAAAAACTTTAAAAGTATGCATGTTCTTAAAACATGTTTCAATCTGAAATGAACTCAGCTATTAGCCTATTACTAAGTGCAGCCATTTCAACAAATGTAACTTTGAAGGTTCAGCCAAGGATATCAAGTGCAATCTCTAAACAGTTAACCAAAATAGTTGTTATTGCTCAAGTAATGAATGCCACACTGTTCAGCTTTTAACATTCAAACAATAACAATCATCATTTTTAAAGCCACCAATGTTCAAGCAAAGACCATTTTTTAATTTTTTTTCAGTCACCAATGTTCAAACAAAAACAGTTCTCAGTTTTTACTTTTTGGCCATCAATGTTCAAACAAGATAGTTATCTATTTTTTCAGCCATCAATGGTCAATCAAGACAGTCATCAGTTTACAGCCCTCAATATAAATTATAAAAGCAAGACAGCTTTACTGTTCAGTCTCTAGCAATTCTGCACTGCTGTCCAATCACTAAAGTGATATTTAAACATTGACAATCACCATTGTTCAGTTCCCACCATGTAAGCAATGACAGTTACTCCTAACTGTTCAAATATGGCAGCCTTTTTTTTTAATTTAAGTTTGTATCATTTTTTTTTAATTTTTTTTTGGGGACAGCTGGCCGTCCTCGGGGATGTCCCCTAAAAAGGGACGTCCCGGGGACGGCCACCTGGGATGGCCAGCCGTCCCGGGGACGGCTGCCCTGCCGTCCCCCAAAAGGGGGACGGGGGGAAACGTCCCCCATGCCGTCCCCTGTCCCCGGGGATGCAGGGGACGGGGGGACGCGTCCCCGTGGAACCCTGCTTTTTCATTACCTTTGCTTCCCTCTTCATTGTTACAGCTTCATTTCTTTTCTCATTGCTTCCTTCTCTTCCCTATGCTGGTTAACCTGTTCCTCCTTGGATTGGTAAATCCCTTCCAACCCAACTGTTAACCAGTCTATCCAATATGTCAAGAAATTAAACTTACTATACAATGGTGCTAACTTTGGTGGTAGTTTCTTGTACTCCACCTCTACTGTGTCTGGTGGACAAGGCTGCAAGGTACCTGCATCTATATACACTCTTTGAGGTACCTTGTAGTTGGTCATTGCACCTTCTGGCAGCTCCCTTACTTTGATCATGCTATGTAGGCGACAAATCTGCCTCTTAGGAAAACAAGTTAATTTTTGTATAAATGTTGAATTGTAAATTTTGACAAAGTTTTGTATGCGTTTTGACAAGTTTTATTTTGTAATTTTGAAAGTAAGATGTGAAATGAAATGTGCATCAAATTAGATAAGAGTGAAATGTAATTAGAGCTGATACATGAAATTAGAATTTAATAAATATTAAAGTTAGACTTTAAAAAAGTGAGTAATTCATGTAATTATTGGTTTCGATGGCAGTTGTAAATGTTGTGCTATCCCAAGAACCACTCGGAATGGCCTGGGACAAGCATTATAAGGCCCCCCTTCTTCATTTCGAAGCCGTTGTTATTCTCAGGATAGAAGCGAGTGCAGAGAGTAATGTTGATTATGCTAATGTTGTATTGGAGGATGCTGGTTGTAGATGCAAGTATGTTAATGTGATTACCAACGTCATTTGACTTGGTACATATTGTAATCTCATCCTTGTGTTGCTGGTTGCAGCAGCCACATAATATAAATGCAGCCATTAACGTATATGTCTCCATGAATGCGTATGATATTGAATGTTTCTGTTTCTATTAAGTTTTCCTTTATTCTTCTGTAATCTGAGTGTACTTATTAGGATACAGAAGTAGATAGGATTGGATTTACAGGTTATAGAGTACGATGAATTTGCTATGGATTGTAGAATGGTGTATATAATTAATAACTGTTTCTAAGGGATTGTTCAGAGGATTGCAGTGTTTCTACAGTGTGTTTCTACAGTTGTTAGTTAGCAGTTAGAAGATTGTGAACCTTGAATCCGTACGAGGAAACTCGACTAGGTGTTGCATATGATTAACTGGTAAATGGAATAACATATGGTGTTTAAGTTAACAACTGTACAACAAATGGGAGGACTTGCGCATTTAATCTGCTGATTATATCGTGCAATAGAGCAACTGTACAATGGGAACAATTGTTGTTGGAAGGACATTATGCAATGCTATTGATGAGCGAATTGTATGATAGGAGGTAACTGTACAATAAGGTGATCGTACGACTATGTGTTGTACAGTCAGTGATTATTGTACAACTTATGAATCCTATAGTTGGAGTTGGAATTGTTGTGATGTTTATCAATTCAATTTTCCATTCTTGAATCTGTCGCCACCTCCCTTACTAGAAATACTGCTACTCGTGCTACATTTGGCACCGTTGCCGTTGTCGGAGCAAGGCTCTGATTTAGTAGGAAAGTAGCGTGAAGGAGATAAGGGTGGATGGCAGGTACGAGTCTGTGAGGACTTAAAAGGGATCACAAAGAGGATCAAGTGCCAATGAGAAGAAGCACAAGGATCACTCAAAGAGGGAATGAGAACAATACAGTAATTCAATCAATAGATATGACTGAAACAATATTGGAAAAAGTGTGGACTCCACAAGAGAGAGAAAGTCAAAAGTGGGAAACATTGTTGTTAAGTATACAAGACAAGGCACAAGGAGAGCAACAAATAGTCGAAGACGTTCGCATCAGGGAAGACGCTAATGTAGAAAGTGCGCAACCAAGGAGATCCTAGTAGTTCTCAACATTTGCTAGAAGTGCCAAAAAGAGGCAACTTAGGAAGCCTAGGAAGGTTGGCAGGTCTTATCGGCCGTTTGAGATTGCTAGGTCAAGGGAGGAGTTTGGTTGGCCTTCTTCCTGGTGGCTTGAGGGGAAGTAATTCCCCTCCTGCTACCCCTAGGCCACAGGGTCGATAGAGTGGGCCGCAAGGACCATTGTTGATTGTGTGCAAAACAACCAACTAGTACATGACCACCAGGTTGGCCTGTTAGGACCGCTTCATGGGCCACATCAAAACCGAAGACGTCGTTGTAGACGACCGAGGAATCAGACGAACCTTAGACAACCAAGAGTTAGGAGAAGGTAGTCCCACGTTATGGAGGTTTTCTTGACAGAAAGAGTGAAGGTTATGGGATCATCACAAAGAAGACGACGACGACAAAAAAGGAATGCGAAAGAATGGAACTGCATAAGGCAAGAGAGCGTACGATAAAATAGGGAAGGATTAAGAAGACAAGGCCATTACATAGGCCTCGATATGGGTCTAACATGTAGACATCCAACTATAAGTCGTACAAAGGAAGGTCGTTCAAATGAGTGTCGTACAAATTAGAGACCAAGCTGCGTACAAGTGATGATCGAGGAGACTATACGATAGGGTGTCGTACAAATGATGCCTAGCAGGAGTATATGGCAGGGTGTCGTACAAGTGGCGGTTAGGAGGATTGTATGACAAAGTATCGTACAACTGAAGGGAATGACACTGGTCGTACAACTGAAAGGAATGACGTTGATTGTACATGTGAAGGAATTTGTATAGCAGAAGACATGAATCATCATGAGGAAGAAGCGAACAGTTTGTCGGTAGCAAACGTGTTTGAAGTTCAAATTTGCATGGCCGTATGGATCGTAGTACGACATTAAGAGACTGCTAAAATATAAAAATTGTAAATATTGTAATTAATACTTTAATAAAAAAGTGAAAAAAAAATAAAGCACCACGCAAAAAGGGTGACGTGGCAACCAGATAGTTAGTAACCGTTTTCCCTCCAAAGAAAAATTATAAATAAAGGGGAGTGCTATCAACATCGAACAAAAGATTCTTTGTGCAGTTGCATGGACAAGCAGAAAGGAGTGCCACTGGAAGAAGGTTGAAGAAAGGGCAACTTACAGTCGTACGAACAATGGAAGGGTATCAAAATGTGCCCTAAAAGAAGAGGAAGTGTTGATAGAAATTTTCGAAGGAGCATGCCACAGAAGATTTGCATGTAAACAGACGACGATACAGCCGTGCAAATTGATAAAAGGAGCAAAATTTGAACAAGCCATAAAAGAAGATAACTGTGGTAGAAGGGTTTGAACGAAAGGGATAAAGGTGGAAATTGACAGTGAAAAATAAGGCAAATTGCATGGGAAAGATAGAAGAGTGGATGGTTGGACAAAGGGTCTATCTCTGTAAATGTCGAAAGGGGCACAGGAGCGTTGTTCAAATAATCTTACGTTGCTGTTCAAGCCTGAGGAAGCCGTTGTAGAGGTCTGAAAAACTGTCATAAAATCTATGGAAAGGCTGTCATTCAAACCTAAAAAAAGGTGTCGTACAGAGTAAAAGATTTGCCATACAACTAACAACAAAAGCATCGTACAAGTGCAATAATTGTATGGAAAAAATATGTATAAGTGCAGGGGATGTACGACAAAGTATTGGAATAATTAGTGATAGTTGAAGAAGCATGAGTAGGAAGCTAACCACTCATGAACGCATCGCAAGAATAGGATTTGAAAGGAGAAGATATTCACCTAGACCATTACACCAAAGAGAATATCATCCCAGGGAAAGGGAGGCACGAATAAGTGGGAGAGGACATACAAAGCACACTTGAGGACGAAAAAAGGAATGTGGTCCACACATGGAACAAAGAAGTAGAAGACAATCTCAACACTCACCAGAAGAATCAAGGCGGTAGGCTTTGCCTCAAAGGTGGGAGGAGAGCTAGAAGAACGAACGAAGGATGATACCTTTGCAAGAAATAACGTTTGTTCAACCAGTAGGTGAATTTTGTAGGAAATGGTGGCAAGAGGGTGCACTCGATCATCCATTAAGAGCAGTACTAATGAAGGCAAGAGTGAGTTGCATACTACAAGTTCTGCTTTTTTGTAATGAGTCTTCCAGGGAATACATATTGCAAATGTTGTAGACATATGACCCACAACAAAATACTAGCATAGTACAAATTGGTGATTGAGAAGTGAGTAGTATTTTTGACTAATAATTTTTGAAGAACCTTTGGACTATTGAGCCATGTGCTACCTATCAGAAAAGAAATGGATGAAAGGTAGTGGAATGAGTTAATTAGTAAGATCACCAATATTAATTTTGAAGAAGCAACCAAATTGTTAAAGCATGGAAGTTGAGGGGTAAAGCAATAGCAACTGGAGAATGAAGAGCTGTAGTGTGTAATGAATATAGTGACGTCTACATTGTTGGGAGAACAGAGATCCACAGATATGCCTATCTGGCTGATATAGTATGTACTGTTGCCACATTTTGCACAGGGGTGCCATGTTTTTGGTTTCTGCAAGTGAGCTGCTCTTTTCCTTCCCTTCTCCTCATTTTCCCTGTCTTCTTTTCTCCCTTTCTTCCTCTCCCTCGCAGCTTCATTCCCTCTTCTTCTTTCCCCCTTTTCTTCCCCCAATAGAACCTCAGCAGGTGTACCTTGAAAAGCTTCTAAGTGTTGGGGCGACACCCGACTTCGCAGCGAAGTCGGAGTGCGCCCCTCAAGTGGAGCGCAGTAGGGAACCCGAAGTGCGCACCAGGACAGGAGATATTTGAAAATTTGACTAAGTGTCAAAGGGCGACACCCGACTTCGCAGCGAAGTCGGGGTGCGCCCTTCTTCCTGGGCGCACTAGGGGAATAGTTCATCAGAAAAACGGCTAAGTGCTGGGGCGACACCCGACTTCGCAGCGAAGTCGGAGTGCGCCCCTTTTCCAAGTGCGCAGTCCGAACAACGGATGAAGACAGCCAAGCACCGGTGCGCAACCCGACTTCGCAGCGAAGTCGGAGTGCGCCCTTTGACCGGTGCGCAGTTGGGTAAAGTCAACTCAAAAATTTGCTAAGGCAAGAAGGCCTTCCAACTGCGCTGTTTTCCTCCCTGCGCAACCCGATAGCGCCCGAATTCCTGGCGAAGTTGGATAAGCTGCCTTTCAAGGCAGACACGTGTCACACCTCAGCATCCGACAAGTATCCACCTTCGGGATTCGAGCCAAGACTTGACCGCGCAAGGACAAAGTATGGGCTACACTATCGGCGCCATCTGTCACCATTTAAGCCGATGTGAAGTGCCATCTGCCGCACCTACCCGCATTCCTGCTGACCGAAGACTTATCCCAACGCGCTGCCACGTAGCTGTACCGCCTTCAGGGACACCATGCTGCTAGGACAGTCCGGCCCGACAGAAGTCAGCATCAGCAGCTCCTCAGCCGCTCGTGTCAGCTACTGTCTTGTCTCTGGGACTTTGTGCCCATGAATGTAATCGGGGGGGAATTTTGGGCTATAAATACCCACCACATTTTCATTGTAAGTGGTGGAAGGGGAATATATTGCTAGGGAACAATTGTAGCTGTGCGTTTGCCTCAAATACAGACATACACTTGGCTCTGCTTACTGTCTTTTATCTTGCATGCCGCCTCTCCTTGTCATTTATGCCTCATGTTTCTTGTGTCATTGCTTGTCGTTGTATCGAACTCGGACTCCAAGCATTTGGTGGCCAAGTATTCCCGGAATGCATAGATAGAGGATACATGGGATCGCCGATAGCTGTAGTTTCAATGTATGTTTGTAGATGAATGTCGTTAGTAGTGGTGATTGATTCGTTGCCGTGCCGCTTATTCCCCCCACCCAACTCCAATCATATTTGGGATCTCTTTCCGCACTTTTATCTCTTTCCGCATTTTTATCTCTTTCCCCGCACTCTTATCTTAACCCAACCCCCATAGGAGCCGGCCTTCTCCGGAGATTGGCACGGAAGGCATTCCTTCCTTCTGGCCTTTCAATCTGTGGGCGAATCTGGGCGCATTAACAACAAATCCTTTCCTCATGGCAGATTCGTAACCAACAGTTTCTCTGGCACGCCCGGTGGGACGCATGTTATTCCGATTTGATAAACCCGCCTGTGTCAAACGGTTTCACCGGTGGGACATGGAAGTTTCCCACCCCCAAACAGAATCGAAGTACTAGTGCTCGCTTCATTGCTGTTCAAAATCTGAGCACCTGGCGACTCTGCAAATTATCTGAACATTCTCTGAGTCCGTGAAGACCGGTCCTAACGCCTTCATGCAAACGAGAAGGTGGCGAGCAAGGAATCCGGAGAACCCGCCTGACTTTTACGAACTTGACATTGACGCTCCAGGCGAGCGCGTCAGGCTGGCTGATTACCAAGCTCGCGAAGAAGAAATCCAAGAAGAAGCCGAGGCTGAAATCCAAGAAGCCGAGGCTGAGATTGAAGAAGTTGAGGCCGAAGAAGAATCCACATCTTCGGACAGTTCCGATACCGAGTACACTACCGGGTCAGAAGCAGAAATGGCTGATCATCTAGACGATGATGACCTCTTCCCGGCGGTGGATTCTACGGGGCCCTTGGCCCTAGTCGGACAGCAAGCTGTGCCCCCTGCTGCCTTAAAGTCTATCCCTACGTACGACGGCTACGGCAAGACGGCGTATGAACACATCCAGGACATCCTTGCCCTGGCCGCGCTTCACTCCATCACTGACGAAAGTGTGAAGACCCGTCCGCTGGCCCTTTCCCTAAGGGGAAAGCTTCTCTACCGGTGGAGATCACCGCCGGAGGGATCCATCACAGTGGTGGCGACAGCTAGCCGGCAGTGCTCGTGAAAGGATGCAACGAGTCCGCTGATCCCTCTTCTTTGCTGCATCAGGCCCAAAGTATTCAGAGACACCCCCAAGAGGAGGTGTCAGACTTCAACATCAGGTTTGCGAGGTCTTGGAAACGAGTGCCTCGCGAACTCCGACCGTCAGCAGGTCAGGCCGCCTACTACTACCTGAGGTCTTTCAACTCATACATTTGCCTGCTGCTGAAGGTTGCCATGATCAACACGTTCCCCGCTCCGTACGAAGCTGCCCAAGCAAGCTGAAATGGACATCATCTCCATCGGCAGGCTTCCGCACAGAGTGCAACCGCCCATCTACCCTGATTTTCCCCGATCGCAGTATCCGTCAGCTTCTGGTTCGGAGCCGTCCACTTCAGGACAGCAACCCCAGCAGCAATGGAATCCGGCGCCGGTCGTGAACCCTTACGGCCCGCCGCAGATTCATTATCCGCCTCCCCGTCCTCCGCGTTTTCCAGCACTTCCTGCTCCCCCGCAGCATGCACAATATTCCACTCCTCCTCCATTGGCCGCATTGCCTCCCCCAGCTCACTTGCCGCCGCCTCCTGGCCATGATATTCAGAATCAAATCCTACAGGAGGTACGGGCTCGGCCTCTGGCTATCACACCATGTCTAACGACATGACTGTCCTGAAAAAGAAGCAGGCCCAAATGGACCTAGCTCCAAGGAGGCCATATCCGCCCTCGGCATTGACAAAGGATCGGCCCCCGAGCAACAATTGCAACGGCGGCCCCCTCCGAGGAATGCTGCCATTGAGGATGAACCTGGTACATCTGACCAGGTCAACCGGTGCACCACGTGCAATGACCCGCATGCCGAGGAAGATCGTACACTGCATCAACACTACCTCCAGACCTTGGCCGGCAGCGCCATAGAGGACGAAGAACTCTACATGATCCTGGGCGACGAAAGCAATTTCGCCGTTTCAGACGAAGTTCCGATGCCGCCTCCTGCCAAGGAGAACAAGAAGTCTGCCGAAGCTGCAGCCAAACCCTTAAAAGTGTACGCCAGAAGAGACAAGGCGCAACCTGAGGAGATACCGCCCTACAAGAGGCTGACAAGGCTCCTCCGGCGAAGACTCCCGCAGTCAAGCCTCCCATAGCCAAAACTCTTCCGGCTAAAGCTCCCGCTGCTCAGCCTCCAGCTGAAACAAAAGAACAAGCTCAGGAGAAGCTGAGATATCCGTCTCTGACCAAGAGACAGAGAGTTGAGGCCACTCAACAGTACCGGACGAAGTATGAGCCGACAAAAGAAGCGGAAGGAGCTAGCACTTCAGGCTACAGCATAGTAGACGAGTTGAAGAGAACTCCCGCAAGAATCAGCATGTACGATGCTCTTCAGCTCCCAGGCCAGGTTGATCTGCTGCAAGAATCTCTGAAAATCATGAAGAACGGCAAGCAGATACAGCCCGCTGTCCTGGTGCAACCCCTGACAGTCTCAGCCACTGGGAAGAACAGACCACCTCCCTTCTATCTGTCATTACGGATGCAAGGGTACATAGTACACAACTGCATGGTGGACTCTGGCGCTTCCACGACCGTAATGCCGAGAGCCGTCTGCGACGAGATCGGGATGGAGTACACAAGGAGCAGCCAAGGCGTGCTGCAACTAGACGGCACCCCCGTCAAGACAGTCGGTGTCATAAAAGACATCCCCATTCGGCTGCACAAAGCTCTCGACATCGTGGTCATCCAAGAGGTTGTGGTCGTCGACTTGGAACCCTACTTCGGCATGTGTCTCTCCAGGGAGTTCACTGCGAAGTTGGGAGGGTATCTGTCTCTGGACTACTCTCACATGGAAGTGCCCTTCAAGGGAAGGAGGCTGAAGATTTTCAATGAAAAGCCTTCCACCTACTTAGTAGAGAAGATACCCGGAGAAGAGCCTGAGGACTGCATGGTTCAGCTGACGGAGGAAGAACCGGTGACAGTGGACATGACGGAGCAAGCTCTCGAGCAACCGCAAGTAGAAGATGAATTCTCCTTGCGGGACTTCAACGCCGTGATTGAAACAGAGCAAGGCTGCTACACCATTGTTCAGCCTGAGAGGCTTGACAAGTCAGCCAGGAGAGAAGTGGGACCTGCACCTGAGAAGCTGTGGAAGCTTTTCTTTGATGGCGCGCGATGCAAAAATGGCGCCGGTGCTGGAGTACTTTTGGTTTCCCCAACCGGGATCCAGAAGGATTACACCTACAGGCTGGCTTGGAGCTGTACCAACAACGCGGCGGAGTACGAAGCCCTGTGCTTGGGTTTGCGAAAGGCGGAGAGGTTGGGAATCAAACATCTGCAGATCTACGGAGATTCAGAGCTAGTGTGCCACCAGATCACGAACAAGTGCGCCTCCAAAAAGCACTATCTCAAGGCGTACCGAAATCGGGTCTGGGATCTGATGGAGTCTTTTGACTCGTTGAATGTCAAGGCTATCTCACGAGAGAAAAACAAGCATGCCGACATTCTGGCGTCTGGTTGGAGCCGTGTACGTTCCGGCTGATGACACTGTCCAAAAGCCGAAGCCGGTTCGTACCATTTACAGGCCTTCTGTGCCTGATAAGGACACCCACTGGCAGGTGTTCAACTGTGACGAGGAGATCGTCACATTTTTGGTAAATGAAGCCTGTTCAATCGAAGGTAGAGACCCTGATGACGAGCAATATGAGGGGTTGATACAGTTAAAAAACAATCATGTCCCAAAAGGACTGATTACTCTTGAGAGTCTCTTTGATCAAAATGA
Organism: Wollemia nobilis; assembly: GCA_028583015.1. NCBI lineage: Eukaryota > Viridiplantae > Streptophyta > Pinopsida > Araucariales > Araucariaceae > Wollemia > Wollemia nobilis. The sequence goes on along the minus strand of JAQPPZ010016467.1, from coordinate 6,320,352 downwards.
CAGAGCCATATCTCACCGGATCAAAGTAGACCCGAAGCAGTATGCCGACCTGGAGCTGGAACCTGGTAAATCAATCAAGGTCGGGACAGACTGCACCACAGAGGAACTCGAGCAGATCAGAACATTATGTCAAGAGTTCCCTGACATAGTAGCCCTGGAGCTACCAAGACTTGAAGGGGTATGACAGAGAAATAATCCAAAGATACCATTGAGCTAGAAGATGGCGCCAAGCCATTCCGGCAAAAGCAGAGGGCCGTCAATCCAAAAATCGAGGCCATGATGAAAGCCGAGCTCTTGAAGATGCTGGAGGCCAAGATCATCTACCCCATCAAGCATTCATCCTGGGTTGCGAACCTGGTTCCTGTGAGGAAGAAGAACGGAGACATTCGTCTTTGCGTGGATTTCAGAAATCTAAATCAGGCCTCCCTCAAGGACCATTATCCGCTTCCCTCGATCGATCCTCCATATAGTTGCTGGGGCCCAAAGATTTTCCCTCTTAGACGGTTTTTCCGGCTACAACCAGATATGGGTCAAGGATGAGGACCAAGGACAAGACGGCGTTCACCACCAAATGGGGAACGTTCGCCTATCACCGCATGCCTTTCGGCTTATCCAATGCCGGCGCCACATTCCAAAGAGCCATGGACCCGGCCTTCCGAGAGCCGCTCAACAAAGTGATTGTCATCTACTTGGATGACATGACTGTTTTCTCTCACAAGCGAGAAGATCATGTTCCTCACCTGCGGCAAATATTCGAAAGGTGTCGAGAATTCGGCATCTCCATAAACCCGAAGAAATCTGTCTTCGCGGTGAAAGAAGGAAAGCTGCTGGGGCATGTCATCTCCGAAAAAGGCCTGGCTATAGATCCTGATAGAGCAGAGGCCCTCCTCCGCTTGCCCGCCCCAATCGACAAGAAAGGGCTGCAGTCCTTCTTCGGCCAAATCAACTTCGTGCGGAAGTTCATACCGGACTTCGCACAGGTAATCAAGCCTATGGCCGAGTTGCTGAAAAAGAATACAGAATTTCTGTGGACTGAAGAAAGGGGGCAAGCCTTCGAGGAGATCAAAGCTCGCATTGCACAAGCACCGGTGTTGATCAACCCGGATTACTCCAAGGATTTCATCCTGTACGCGGTGGGAGAACCAGAGAGTTACGCCGCAGTCCTGACCCAAAAAGGAGAAGATGGCGAGGAGCGCCCCATCGCGTTCCTGAGCCAAGTGATACAGCCGCACGAAGAAAAGTACAACTTTATAGAGCGGCAGGTTCACGCTGTCATGAAATCTCTCCGAAAGTTCAGGCACTTTGTCTCCCAGAGTAAGATCACTGTCTTTGTGATCCACCCGGACGTTCGAAGCTTCATCATACAAGGAGAGCCGGGTCACAAGAGAGCAGGATGGATTGCCAAAATCCAGGAGTTTGACATCGAAGTGCGGCCAACCAAGCTAATCAGAGGCCGAGCCTTGTGCCAGGAGCTAGCCCGAAGCGCGGCAGCCGAGATATCCGCCTGCGAGTGGGAGGATCCAAAGAACACGCATCAACCTAGCCAACTCCTTACCCGAGGAGTGCGACTGGACAGATGAACTGGTGAGATATTTCTGCACCGGAAGATGTCCAGACCACATGAACGCCTCACAAAGAAGGAGGTTTCGGCTAGGTGCACTGAAGTACACTCTTCGCCCCGAGGGGCTTTTCTTTAAAAACATCGACGGCATCCTGTTGCGGTGCGTCGAAAAATCAGACCAGTCTAGGGTCCTTGGAGAATTTCACTCCGGGATGCCCGGAGGTCATTATTCTGCAAGGCCTACGGCCTTGAAAATAATCAGAGCTGGGTACTACTGGCCCACTCTGTTTACAGACGCTCATGCGGTCCGTTCCAAGTGTGATCAATGCCGGAGATTTGTCGGCGTAAATGTAAAAGCACCCCTGCCCCTTCAACCAATCCAAGCCGAGACTCCGTTTCAAGCAATGGGGTCTGGACTTCATCGGGGTGATCTCGCCGAATTCTGCAGCGGGCCACAAGTTTATCTTAACCGCCACCGATTACTTCACACGGTGGGCAGAGGCGATCCCCACAAAGAACGCCGACCAAGAGACGGTCATCAGATTCCTTGAGAGCCTGATTACCCGTTTCGGGGTCCCCGAGTCAATAGTGACGGACAATGGTCCGGGGTTCGCAGGCGCAGTACTCACGGAGTACACCAGCAAATTCGGCATCTATCACAAGATGTCTTCCAACTACTACCCGCAGGGGAACGGTCTCGCCGAGTCCACCAACAAGAATCTACTGAAGATCATCCGAAGGACAATGGAAAATAACAAGAGGACTTGGCACCTACTCCTGAATCGGGCGCTATGGGCGGACAAAATTTCATTCAAGAAGTCCATCAAAACGTCCCCTTATGCGCTCGTGTACGGCAAAGAAGCTGTCTTGCCAACGCACATTGAAATACCCGCTCTCTGGATGCTTGATGAGGAAAGAAGCAACGGGGATCCAGTAGAAGACAGACTTTGCCAACTGCTGCAGTTGGAAGAAGACAGAGAGAAAGCGTACCAAGCCTTCACCAAACACGCTGAAGCAACCCAAGGCTGGTTCGCAAAAGGCACCACTGCCCGAGTTTTCAAAATTGGGGACCTGGTGCTGAAATGGGACTCGTTGAAGGCGAAACCCGGCAACCATGGAAAGTTTGATGCCCTCTGGGAGGGCCCCTATCAGATTGCCCGGGTGAATCAGTTCAATGCATATGTGCTCCGGGACATGGAGGGACATCCTCTCCCCATTCCCGTCAACGGGTTCCACCTGAAATTGTACCACCACTGAAGGCACCCGAAAGGGGTCTTTCTTTGTACAGATTTCCCTTTTTGTGTTTTAAGTTTTCATCATGTAAATATTTCAGTTTTTCAGTTTTTAGTTTTCCAAGTAGCCCAAGTAGGTCTGAGGCAAATGCCCGACTTCGCAGCGAAGTCGGGCAGCGCTCATCAAATGGGGCGAAGTAGGGAAGAAAGCAGTTGAAAAAGGAACTAAAATGTCTAAGTCTGACTGCCCAACCCGACTTCGCAGCGAAGTCGGGCTGCGCCCTCTCCAAAGGACGCAGTCGGGTAGCAGACTACAAAGAAATGCCAAGAATCGGATTGCGCCCCTTTTTCGGGCGAAGTCCGACTGCGCCCCCAATTTCGGGCGCACCCTGGGTGATCCAATAGAAGCTGAAAGCGCCTAAGTCTAATATCGACTTGCGCCCACTTTTGGGGCGAAGTTCGACTTGCGCCCGTTTTTGGGGCGAAGTTCGACTTGCGCCCGATTTCGGGGCGAAGTTCGGCACATGGCTAAATTGGGTTATGGACTATAAAGTTTCTTTGAAGAGTGTGCCCGAATGGTGGCGGTGACGTCAGCAACGGCACAACAATCGAGGAGGCTTTAAATGATTGCGCAATTACCAAAAAAGATGCATTTAAAGGGTAAGGTGCGTTTTGGGCCAATAAAGCACGCTTTTCCAGAGAAGCCCATACGCAGCCGCCAAAATCATAACGTCTCCACCAACCCAGAGTTAACTGCCCTAACTCCCTCCCTCGCGCCATTAATGATTGCAGTCGCTGTCTACAAAAGGACTCTGGCACGGCCAAAAAATTCATAATGTTCGAGCCGACTCCTAGACTGCAAAGAATAAACCTGACAAGCTCAGAAGCTGTCGTTCCTGTCCCTGATTGTTTCAACAAGGATGGACAAGGGGAAAGCGCCCGTACAGGCGCAATCAAGTGAAGAACCACGCGAAGCTGAGTCTCCAGAGTCAAGCGCTCATGAGAGCACAGCGCCGCAGAAGGACAAAAAAGGAAAATCCAGAACGAAGAGGCGCGTAGTTGGCCAGACTCCGCCGCCACCCATCAATCGTCTGTCTGGATACAAGGATGGTTCGTTTTCCATCAGTCTCACGAAGCTGCGTCTGACTATCGCAAAGTGGGTGGATAAGGTTTCGCCTTCCCACCACCTCGGAGCTGCTTTCAAATCAAACCTTTACTGGTTCCTATGCCCTCCGACACACTGGTGCCCGGAGCTGGTTGAAGTGATTGCTGAATATTACAAACCAGCTGCGCGAGCAGTCTGCGATAACAAAGGAAGGGTGCTGTTCACTCTCTTCCGAGAGAGCATCCAGCCAGCGTTCGCCCCTGGGCTTCAGTACAGCCCAGACGCAATTATCAGAAGGGTGAACATAGAAGAGCAGACCGGCAGATTTTCTCAGACGAAGCGAATGAGAGAGTTCCTAAACTCCGAGCTGAAGACTCCGCTAAATGCTGGACAGTGGCCGACTGGCCCCATACCGCTGGACCGATTCGAAAACAGATATATCTATATCATCCTGGCGTGGGTCCTCGGCTGCGACTCAGACAGGGTGGTGCGACCTTTTCAGCTGGCGATGGCCGAGTGCATCCTGCACGGGGAGTTTTACGACTCCACGGCGCAGAAAGGCGGGAAGCGCCCAATCTTCTACGACTGGGCGGACTGGTTGGCCTACGCAATTCATGCGAGCTTGGTGAGACTGCAGCAGAAGCAGTCGACGGACTTCCGGTTTTGCTCTTTTCTCACATGGCTATGCCTGTATCACATGCATCACCGGATGAACGTCCCCAACCTGAAAAAGCTGAGCGAACAAGGAGAGCCGCTCCCCGTGTACGAGTGGACTGAGGCCCTGTACCGGAAGGGCTCATTTTATGAGTTCAATGTCCAATTTCTGGGCCAGGCAATGGGATTGTTCAACCGTGGCGCGACTCGCCCACCAGCGGCTATGACGAAGTGTCTGTCGAACAATGAGTTCGGGGATACCTTCAGGCTAACTCAGGGCATCGTTGTCCGAATCTACGGATTCAAGGGAATGCCGTGTTTGTTGCCCTACTTCTGCACAGACCATCAGTTCGGGATGGAGGTGGCGCGGCAAATGGATTACGTCGAAGAGGAATTTGGCCAGGGAAAGAAGAGGGGTCACATATTCAAATATCCTATGACCTGGGCCAATATTCAAGTCTTCGAAATTAGGCAAAGCACGTTTATCTCGAGCGGGAGCTGATGGAAATGGGCCTGATTATGCTGCCCCAACGTCGGAAGTATGACCCAATCGGGGTCCGGGGAAAGTTCACGCACATCTGTCCTAGAGCTGAAATCATGCAAGAAAGAAGGAACAGGACAGGTGCGGACCTCCACTGGCGCATTCATTTGATGCAGTCATGGCCACCATGGCATGAGTTTTACTGTGAGGAGGTCACTTACGATCCTGATCGGAACCCGGACCATCGAATGGAGTCAGCCGGATTCAAGAAGTTCCTCGCTAAGGTGGCGCCGCTCAACTGGCATAAGGACAAAATCCTCGAATGTTGGAAGATGAGGTGTCGCACGCAACACGAAAAATCAAGCCGTAGGAACCTTGCCGTTGATGATGAGTTTTCGGCACTTTATGATCAACATGTCGACACGTGGCAGCCCTTTGAATTTCGCAATTGCGTTCCCCGAGGCGCAAATATAAGGTATAAAAGAAGGGCTACCTCTCAGTCATTGTCAACCCCAGCGACTTCCAGCGCGACTCCATCCAGCAGCCAAGTGGGCCCGATGCAGCCTGTAGCTCCTGTGGCAGTGCCCGAAGCGGCGCAAAGGTCAGAGCGGTCAACTCCCGAGCTGGCTCCTCCAGCAGAAACAGCGTCAGTACCGCCCACCAGCGGACCGAGTGCGGCAGGTATTCTCCCAGCGCGACCCAGGTACAAGTTTACCGTGGGGACATCAGCGCCTGCCGCCCCGTTATTGCCGCTTTCTTCTGGACCAGCCACGGCGTCGGGAGAAAAGAAAAAGAAAAAGGTCGAGAGGACCAAGCGACCCAAGGAGCCAGTGCAGCAGTCAGCCGCAAGCAGCAGCGTCGGAGGTTGTCTCTTTAGACAGCCCTCGAATCAGAAGCAAACATCTGTGCCACTTGCCCAAGTCCGCGTCGGCCCTGCAAAAACCCCATCTTCCACTCCATCAGGGCAAGCCGTAGCCGTTTCTTCCGCTTCACAAGCTACCCCGCCATCCAGCGGCCTCCACTCGTTTGACCAGTTTGCTCAGGATCCCAACGCCTTTCAATCCCTGAGTCAAACCCTAGAGCCTTCACCCGCAGCTAGCGCCGAAGCTGCTCCCTCATCTCCGCATCCTTCGCCCCAGCCGACCGAAACCCTACCAGCGCCATCCACTCAAACTCCTGTCACCCCTGGGACCCGGTCGCCCTCAAAGGCTACTACCCCTCTGGTATCCCTCCTACTTCACTGTTCGCGGGAAAGATGCCGCAGCAAGCCCAGGCGCTGGAAGACCTCGATTTCATGAGCATCACCGAGGACCAGCCTCTGGCAGTAAGAGCCGTGGGGGGATCAGCCTCCTTTCTTCAAGGCGTTAAGCGCAGAAGGGCCGAAGAGATAGCCGCCCCGGTCAAACGCACAAAGTTTGACCTAGATCGGAGAGTGCTTACGACAGAAAAGCTGATTCCTAAGGTGAAGAAGCCTCTCCGTGACATGACCGAGGCTGACTACGAGCTTCAGACAAAGGAGAAGAACTTTGACGATATCAACGAGGAATACGAGATCCGCGGTATTCGTCGTAGAACATACAACCTCCTTGTCAAGCATCTCGAGACCCAGGAGGCGCTTTTCCAGCCGCCAGAATACCACAAGGCAGCTCGAAGAAGACTTGGCTAGGGCCACTGCGCAGTTGGGGTCAGCACAGCAAGAAGTAGAAGATCTTAAGGCTCAGCTGGCCGCCGCTCAGCAGACAGCCGAGCAAGAGAGAAAAGCAGCGCTAGAGCAGGTTTCACAACTGCAAGATTCGCTGAAACAGGCACAGTCGCAGCTCGCAGAGAAAACATCACAAGCGACGGCCTTTTCCAAGAGCAAAGCAAAGGAGATGCGCGCTAGTCTGCTACAAGGTTGCAAGCCCAACCTTGTCAAGTCTTTGACAGTTCTGGATTTCGTATCCATAATTGAAGAAGTGTCTGCCCAGGGAAAACCTGTGGTAGAGGAAGCCGAACACCAGGCGAGGCAATGGCTAGACTTGGCTGTGAAACTCGAGGAGTTAGAGCGCGAAGGCTTCCAAGTCGCCCCCATGTCGCAACTTGCATCAGAGTGGGCAGATGCAAGGGTAACCTTGCACACTTATTTTGCCAGGACAAAAAAAATCAGAACGGCCAGGAAGGCGCTAGACGCCTTAGAACATGAAAGACACATTCTCCTGGCACCTTTTCACATTCTGTCCGAGCACGGGTGTCCGAGCTATGTCAGAGATGACGAGTTCCTCACCCTTGAGCAGGTAAAGAAGAACTGGCTGTCCTTCGAGGCAGATACAACTGAAATTGATAGCTGGACAGAGCCAGTTCAAGAAGCGCAGGTCGCTCAAATGGTGGCTAAGTACTGCAAGATCAACTCTTCTCTTGAGGAGTTGGGAAAAAGATATAACACCATTGACCTGCGCGGTCGCTGCATTCCACGCAGTATTCAGAGAGATCAGCGACCCCACTCCCTTCCAAGCCGCAACCTGGGATCAAGCTAAGGCTGCGCTCGAACGCATAAGCAAGCGAGAGGCCGAAAGTGGAGAGCCTTCAGATTCAGAAGGCGAGACTGAGGAGGCAACTGGTGAAAGCGAACCTGAAGAAGAACAGTTGCCCCAAGGAAAGCGACCAGAGCAGCAGAAAGCAGGGGAAGGAAGTTCCTCTGCACCCAAAGGATAAAGGCATGGTTCTTTGCGTCGAGGCGAGCTCGACACCCCGCGAGCCGCCAGGAATGTTGCCACATTTTGCACAGGGGTGCCATGTTTTTGGTTTCTGCAAGTGAGCTGCTCTTTTCCTTCCCTTCTCCTCATTTTCCCTGTCTTCTTTTCTCCCTTTCTTCCTCTTCCTCGCAGCTTCATTCCCTCTTCTTCTTTCCCCCTTTCTTCCCCCAATAGAACCTCAACAAGTGTACCTTGAAAAGCTTCTAAGTGTTGGGGCGACACCCGACTTCGCAGCGAAGTCGGAGTGCGCCCCTCAAGTGGAGCGCAGTAGGGAACCCGAAGTGCGCACCAGGACAGGAGATATTTGAAAATTTGACTAAGTGTCAAAGGGCGACACCCGACTTCGCAACGAAGTCGGGGTGCGCCCTTCTTCCTGGGCGCACTAGGGGAATAGTTCATCAGAAAAACGGCTAAGTGCTGGGGCGACACCCGACTTCGCAGCGAAGTCGGAGTGCGCCCCTTTTCCAGTGCGCAGTCCGAACAACGGATGAAGACAGCCAAGCACCGGTGCGCAACCCGACTTCGCAGCAAAGTCGGAGTGCGCCCTTTGACCGGTGCGCAGTTGGGTAAAGTCAACTCGGAAATTTGCTAAGGCAAGAAGGCCTTCCGACTGCGCTGTTTTCCTCCTCGCGCAACCCGATAGCGCCCGAATTCCTGGCGAAGTTGGATAAGCTGCCTTTCAAGGCAGACACGTGTCACACCTCAACATCCGACAAGTATCCACCTTCGGGATTCGAGCCAAGACTTGACCGCGCAAGGACAAAGTATGGGCTACACTATCGGCGCCATCTGTCACCATTTAAGCCGATGTGAAGTGCCATCTGCCGCACCTACCCGCATTCCTGCTGACCGAAGACTTATCCCAACGCGCTGCCACGTAGCTGTACCGCCTTCGTGGACACCATGCCGCTAGGACAGTCCGGCCCGACGTAGTCAGCATCGCAGCCTCCTCGCCCGCTCGTGTCGCCCATCGTCTTGTCTGGGACTTTGTGCCCATGAATGTAATCGGGGGGAATTTTGGGCTATAAATACCCACCACATTTTCATTGTAAGTGGTGGAAGGGGAATATATTGCTAGGGAACAATTGTAGTTGTGCGTTTGCCTCAAATACATACATACACTTGGCTCTGCTTATTGTCTTTTATCTTGCATGCTGCCTCTCCTTGTCATTTCTACCTCATGTTTCTTGTGTCATTGCTTGTTGTTGTACTCAACTCTGGACTCCAGCATTTGGTGGCCAAGTATTCCCGGAATGCATAGATAGAGGATACATGGGATCGCCGATAGCTGTAGTTTCAATGTATGTTTGTAGATGAATGTTGTTAGTAGTGGTGATTGATTCGTTGCCGTGCTGCTTATTCCCCCCACCCAACTCCAATCACATTTGGAATCCCTTTCTGCATTTTTATCTCTTTCCTGCACTCTTATCTTAACCCAACCCCCATAGGAAGCCGGCCTTCTCCGGAGATTGGCACGGAAGGCATTCCTTCCTTCCGGCCTTTCAATCTGTGGGCGAATCTGGGCGCATTAACAACAAATCCTTTCCTCATGGCAGATTCGTAACCAACATGTACAAGGCATCATGGAAGGAGTACAATATGATTGGGCATCATATTTGTCATATTGTATCAATACTTTCTTAAGGCGATAGACTAAGAATTTTTCAATGGTGTTTCACACCAATTTAGTGATGTTGAACATAGTATCATACTTGCAGTTAATGTTTCTAGGGTTGAGACCCCTAAGAGAACAATTAGAATAGGAACTAACAATTTGGAGATGGATGTCTATAGTATCGCTCAACAAATTATCCACTCCAATGAAAACAAAGAAAATATTGAAGAGGAAGCTTAAGGAGACATGGTTGGATGACGAGAGCGGAGATTCAGAGGAAGAAATACAACCAGTGTACAAAGGAATGAGAAGGAGAAGGTTAGAGCCAGAAATGGAAGCTCAATCTCAAAATAAGAGTTGAATGCTCATTGTAAGGGTCTTTTGGCTACCCAACATACCAGAGCTACTCTCTAGAGATCATTGTACTCGACATTTTGAAATCAATAAAACAAAGGATTGTGCTTGACATTCATGAATTATTGTGTGTTTAACCTTTAATTTATGGATGCGTGGAACTAGTAGCATTGCTCTTCTTCCCTCTATTAGTCATTTTTCTTTGTGATATGAATGATTACTTTGGAGATCTCATCACAATGAAGTTATTCGGTATCTACTGGAGTTGTTGATCACACCAACTTTAAACCATCTTGGCCGTATTTTGCATTTTATTTCTCTTTCACCCTTACTCTCAAACAAAAGTAGATTAGATTTGTTTTTCTTGCATTATTTTGCTTATTGGTTTTTGCATGTTTTAAATCAGTTTTCGTTATTTATTTTCAGCATTAGATAAAAGGTAGAAGGGAACCGGCCCAAGATCCGAATGTTGGGGAGAGTAGAATCTCCCCATCCATTTGTTGAACTATGGTCACTAGTGCAAATCACACTGCTGGTTTTCGTTTTTAACCATACCCTGCTGAAAGAGAGAACATTACTTTGCTGAATTCCACCCTGTATATAAACACCAACAAAAGGTATATATGGGAGCAAACATCAAATGGAGAGCAAAGATGCTCATGGCACAACTAATCAACTCAGATATGAAACAAACAGATGGAAAAGACCGAAAGAGGAATGGGAGGAAAGGATATGTACATTGGGGGTAGTTGAGACAGAGAAGCATTTAATATTGAAATGCAAGGCATGTAACAATATATGGGCTAGTTATGATGATACTCTAGCTGTGAACTCAATGCTGGATTTGTTTTAAGAGGTGAGAATAGATAAGTAGGAGACTTTATCATCAATAGCAGGAGCAATAGATCAGCACTTCAAAAAGAAAATGACGAGTCAGATCTGAAAGTTTCACACAATCTTGTTTCTTAAAGGAACAAGAGACAGAGTGTATTTAGGTCGATAACAATGCTTCAGTCCTATAGGCTGTCTTGGCCTTGCAGCTTTAAAAGCCCTCTATTCTATTTTATTGTATCATATCTTTTAATGAAATTCCACAATCTTGGTCATGCCTCCTATGATGCTTTTGAATAATTCTATGATATGGTTTTGAGCAATACAAGGAAATCAAATTATATAATGTCCACAAATGACTAGAGTAGGTAAAGATGACTATGGAGTACATCGATGTCATTCGGAGAATATTGATATCACAAGGGTAGGCAAAAAACCCTCGAGAAGATAAATAACAGAGAGAATAATTAACAGGATTATTAAAGAAATAGCCAACTAAAAAAGGGTTACTCTAGAATATGCTCATCAAAGTAAGAACTTGTAGAAAGGGAGTCAATTATGGGTTAGGATCTGAAGAAAAAGCACCCAACCAAAGAGTGGTAATGTCAGGTGTTGGAAGTAATGTTCAAAGCTGAGGAGATAAAATTCCCCATTAAGCTGAAAGACCCAACACACATTCAAGTGGACAACTTGGGGAATGTTTAGGGTTGGGGGGCTATTCTTAGACCCTCTCCTAACATCCAAAATTGAGTCTTTGGAGGTAGAAAGAAAGTTGGTGATGTACAACTAGCCACAAGGTCTAGTTTAAGCAGAATCATTCTGTCGACGAGGGTTGGAGGCATGACATACCCTATTGGTAATCTACAAGGAAGGATGTCATCTCATAGATGAGACTCTTGGAACCAGTAGTTATGGAATCCAAAGGACGCTTGACCCTTGTACTGTTTTATACACTTTGAAAGAAAGATCTAAGATAACTGTTGTACATCCTCTGTCTTTTGAATAGAGCAATGCCATTCGGAGGAATGTGATGATCGGTCTTGACACATGACTAATGAGAGCAAACTCTCAATTGGTCAAAGGGGATCCTCAACCCATGGAACTAATGATGCTGGAGATAATCTTGGTGAATAGTGATGCCATCCACAATTTCAAAGAATTGCTCAGCATAGGAGGCCAACTTAGAGCTAAGGAGCCCTAGGTGAGAGGTCCAGTTAACCTGAATATACTGCTGGTATATGTCCTTCCTAACAACTTGATTAATCATATCCTGCCAAGGATGAAGGCAGATGGGTGTATTGTAGGAGCGCCTAAACAGAGGAAGATGGTCTTTGGATATGCCAATTGACTGAAAAGCCACCTAGCATCAGAATACCAACAGCATTGACATCCAATAAACCCTTGAGAGTGAATATAGCATTAAGGCAATGCATTTAAGCAATAAGCCATGCACTGACATATGCCAACAGAAAATTGTATTTAGTACATCTAATGCTTATGTATGAAACCAACCCATATAGAATCTAAGACATCATAAGTATTTGTAAGGCAAACATTAATTGCACAATTAATCATTATGCATGCAATAATAAATCATATCAACATGAACTAACTATTATTAAATTGTATGGAACTTGATCTGGAGTAACTTTATTTCAAAAGGGCTGATGATTCTTCTTCAAATCTTTTCAATTAGAAGCTTTGCAAGTGACCAGTAACATCTCTAAACATAACCTGTTATTTATTTTTACTAATTTAGCTTTGTATTTGCTATATGTTTGTTGCGTCTGACTTTTTATATTTGCTCATTATAAAGGATGAACTTGAATTTCTTTATCGGTAAAATTTTTAATCACAAGTATGATTATAATGCATTACAAGTTCTACCATTGTTATAACTTACACTCAAGAATATATGGGCAGAAATTGTTTTCTGAATACTTAGTTTATTGAGAGTTCAGGATAAAGTGCTAATGTTTTATTGTTCATGAGAGTTGTATAGTAAGATACCATCACCAGATTAAGACTATGTGTCTATTATTTTACAGATATAAATTTGGTGAAACTTTGTTTGAAAAAGATAAGTCCATTGTTATGGAAGCTCTACGCTACCATCCTCAAAGTACAGCCAAGATTGGAATTGGTGTACAACAAATTAAGGTATGGAATATAGTCTAATTTTCAATTATGATTTTTATGTTTTTAATTACTTCACAGTGTTGAGCACTATTTGTGAAAGTATTTTTTAATCCTTCTTTCCTTGGCACAACAGAATTCCTTTGGTTAATTGTTTCCTATTAATCTATAAGGTCACTTTGCTACTAGTGTGCACATAGGAGGCACCTTAGAATGATTCCCATAAAAAAAACTATTCAAGGATAGACTGCTATAACTCACATTTGGCTCAACAGATCCTCAATTTTCTATTAAAGCTACTTGGGTTTAGGTTTAAGGTCTGTTATTTTGTTATTTGTATCCCCTTTAAATTGTGTGAATATTCTTTTATGTGCATTGAGCAGTTCAACTATCTGCTTCTCACATTGTGAAAAAATCTTTGGTGATGTTACCATGATCAATTAAGTCTAATTTGGTGGTCCCTAGAATTTCGATTACTTTTCCTGGTTATGCTCATCCTTGACATTGGAGTTGATCTTCATTTGAGTCTTGCCCTCCGCCTAGAATTTCCAACTTCTGGAATGCGGAGTCATAATTGATTCTTGTTGAAATATACGGACAATCTTTCTAAAACTCTTTGAAGATTGTTGTAATGCTGGATCCTTAATTCTTCTTGATCTTTTTTATGCTCATTTATGCACTTCGAATTTAAGGGAGGGTGTGAAGCCAAGTTTGTCTTTTTAAAAACCCAATCTTATTATGGGCACTAAATCCTAATTTGGACAAAAACGTTATAGAAGTTCAGAATCCTCAAGACTCCAGAAAAATTTTGACTCAAAATTATGTGACCCATAGGCAAAAAACTTGCTTCCTGCCAAACCTTGTTGCCTTTTGTTTGATCTACTTGCTTACTGGCGAGTGGTCTAGAGCACAATATTTGGCTTGTTCGTCGATCTGATACCGCTTGTAAGAGGACCAATATAGAAAGCTAAAGTACTTATTTGCCTTTAGCTCTCATTCACATAGCATCATCCAAACCTAAAAAGCCCAATCACACAATGATAAACCAATATATCCAACAATTTGAATGCAACGCATTTTGATGAAGAAAATCCAATGCAAGACCTTTCGAGGGGATTATGTCACAAATGCCAATCCTGTTACAAATGACTCAAATAGAGAACAAGAAAAGAACACAACTAATGCCTAGAATGAGAAATATACTCTCTATTTATAGACATTTTAAGTTGGGAGTTAACCCTAAACCCTAAACAGTTTGCACTTAATAAAGTAATAATAAAATATTACAACCCTAACTAACTATAATGTGTGTCAATAGTTTGTAGCACCCTAACAGTAATGGCACATCCAACCCCATTGCTAAGGGTGTAACTGTTGGTTACGAATCTGCCATGAGGAAAGGATTTTTGGTTAATGCGCCCAGATTCGCCCACCAGCATGAAAGGCCGGAAGGAAGAGATGCCTTCCGAGCCAATCTCCGGAGAAGGCCGGCTCCTTTTGGGGGGGGTTTGATTTAAGCCAAAGGGAACAGAAAGAAATAAATGAACCGAAAGAGACAAATGTACAAAAAGAGATTACAAATATGTCCAAAGGTTGGTGGGGGGAACTAACAGTACGGGAACACACCAATCACCGCTACTTACTGCATACAAACACAGAGCATGACAAGGAACTGCAAAACCTAGGCGTACTTCCGATACACCAGCAGCGTATGCACAACTTCAATAGCTCCCTAGCAAACATTCCCTACAAGGAACTAACAAGCTAGGGATCGTATCAATCACCGGATACGTACACCGACAGGGGTAGAAAGTAAACCTAGAGATGTCGTGAGCTGTGTATATGTGTTAGGCAGAGAGTTTAACCGCACAGCCTTCAATGGCTCCCTAGCAAACATTCCCTACAAGGAACTAACAAGCAGGGATCGCATCAATCACTGCGATACGGGCCAGCAACGTCACACATAACTGATGGAACTGCTACCACATCTATTATATGAATGCTTTAAATTAATGAAGTACATAAGGTGCTTTAAACAAGCAATGCTAGAGGAACCTGATCGCCAAATGCCGAAATGAATCAACGAGCCGCGACACAGTGGGCCTAAGGCATATAATGAAAGACAAAGATAAAAGAATAAAGACAAGAGAATGTAACCGTGCATACAGATTGTATTCATAAGCGTAAGCACGGTTACAAGAAGCTACGTAGTTCCCTAACAAACATTCCCCTTCCACCCTTTACAATGAATTCAAGATGGGCTTTTATAGCCCGAGTCCCACCCGTTACATTAATGGGCACAGAGTCCCAGTCAAACATAAGCCGACAGAAGCGGCGAAAGAGCTGCAAATGCTGACCTTTTGTCGGACTGGGCTGTACCCGCAGCATGGTCTTCCTGGAAGCTGGGCAGCTACGTGGCGGAGTGCTGGGCAAAACTTCAAGTCGGCAGGCTCGCTGGTAGCTGGAGCAGGTGAAACCTCAGATCAGCTTTGAATGAGGATATTAACGCAGGCGGTGCAGGCAGCCCATGCTTATCCCTTTTTGGTCGGCAGTCTTGGTTCAAATCCCGAAGCCGGACACTTGTCCGATGATGGGTTATGTCATGTGACACATGCCCGCCTTAGAGGGCAGCCTATCCATCTTCGCTTGGGATCGGGGCTCCTTGGGATGCGTGCAGAAATCGCGGCACTGGGGAAGGCCTTCAAGCCTTGGTCAAATTCCGGGTTTGTTCCCCTACCGCACACTCGTCAAGGGCGCATTCCGACTCGTTGAGAAGTCGAATCGCGCACAGTGCGAACACCGGTGTCCGCCGCCATATGGACTCGCTCCGGCATTTTATCTTTCTTCTCGCGTTGACCCGCCGACCGCCGCTGCAAGGTGCGCCAGAAAGTGGGGCGAAGTCGGACTTCGCACCAAAACTGGGCGAAGTGCGAACTTCGCACCAAAACTGGGCGAAGTGCGAACTTCGCACCAAAACTGGGCGAAGTGCGAACTTCGCACCCAGACTTAGCCAATTTCAGATAGACTCGCCGGAAAGCTGGAAAATCAACTGGGGAACTCCAAGGAAAAAAGGGGGGAGAGAAAGAGAATGGGAAAGAAAAGGAAAGGGAGAGGAGGAAGAAAAACGGAAGGAGGAAAAGAAGAGCAGCGTTGTTTACAAAACAATATTGAAGACATTGCACCCCGTGCAAAATGTGACAACATTTCTGGCGGCTCGCGGGGTGTCGAGCTCGCCTCGGCGCAAAGAATCCATGCCTTCATCCTTTGGGTGCAGAGGAACTTACCTCCCCTGCCTTTTGCTGCTCTAATCGTTCTCCTTGCGGCAACTGTTCTTCAGATTCATCTTTGTCAGTTGCCTCATCAGAATCTCCTTCCGAAAGCTCTTCATTTCCTGCTTCTGCCTCGCACATGCGAGTGTATGCCACTTGGGCTGAGCGCCAGGCTTCTGCTTCGAATGGCTTGCGGTCAGCTATATCTTCTAATGCTCCGTGAAAAGCAGCGACCGCGTGCAGGTCGATGGTGAGGTATCTTTTCTCTAACTCCTGAAAATAGGAGCGGATCCCGGAATATCTCGGACACCATCCGAGTGACTCGACCGTCTTGAATTGGCTCACCCAGCCTATCAATTTCAGCCAGTATCCGCTTCAAAGGACCGCCAATTCTTCTTTACCCGATCTAGGGTGAGGAGCTCGCCATTCTCAACAAAACCTCGGACACCCAAGTTCTCGAAAGAGCGTGAAAGGGGGCCGTACAGATATCTCTTTCATGTCCGAATGCGTCAAGCATTCGTCTGGCCACTCTCACCTCTTCAACTTTTCTGAAATATTTGTGCAAGGTCACCCTTGCACCTGCCCATTCTGCAGCCGAATGAGGACACGGGGGAAAAAGGACGCCGTCGCGCTCGCGCTCCCGAAGATTTATCGCCGTGTCCAGCCATTGCTTTGCCTGGCGCTCGGCCTCCTCTACCACAGATTTCCCTGGGCAGAAACTTCTTGAATCCTGGATGCGAAGTCCAGGACCGCCATCGCCTTAAAGGTATGGGGCTTGCATTCTCGCAGCAAACCAGCCCTCATTTCCTTAACCTTTGTCTTTGAAAAGACAACCGCTTGAGATGTTTTCTCTCGCAAGCCGCGATCGCGCTCGCTTCAAAGACTCCCGGAGCCGAGAAATCTGCTCCGAGGCCGCTTTCTTTTCGGTTGCGGCCTCGTTGTCGAGAAGCGGCCAGCCGGGCTTTGAATTCATCTCGCTTCTCGCCGCGCCGTCTCCAGCCTGCTCGCTGGACCTAGATAGGTCCTCTTCAAGTTGCCTTACTTTGTCCCGCAACGCGAAAAGTTCTTCCTCGCTCCTCCGCACTCTTGACAAAGAGATTGTCGCCTTTGCGCATGATCGTCCGAATCTCATACTCGTTTATCAATGTCGTCAAAGCTTTTCTCCTTTGTCTGGAGCACGTAGTCCGCCTTAGTCATTTCTCGGAGAGGCTTCTTCACTATTGGGATTATTTTCTCCGTTGTAATCACTCTCCTTCCGAAATCATACTTTGCGCGTTTTGCCGGGGCGGCTATCTCTTCGTGTCTCCTCCGCTTCATGTCTTGGCGGAAAGAGACAGAATACTCTACGGCTCTCGTTGCCAGGGGCAAGTCATCTGAGTTCTGAAGGTCGTCCATAAAATCTGGTTCCCCCAGCCTAGGGATCTGCTGAGACGTCTCTCCTGCGGGGATGGGATCAGGAGGAACCGGACAGACCTTGGAAGAATCGGTCGCTTGTGGGGGCGACCGGGAAATGGAAATGGGAGCGGCTGACACTGTGAGGGTTTGAAGCGGCTGAGGCGGAGGATGTGATGGTGAACGGACAGCCTCAGCACTGACCTCGGGCGAAGGGTTTGGAGTTGTGCTCAGAGAAAGAGAGACGTTAGGGTTCTGAGCAAACTGATCGAAAGAATGGGGACCGCTAGAAGGACGCGGAGACGGGGAGGAGGATGTGGTCATGGCTCGCCCAGATTGAGCGGGGGACTGAGTGGAAGTAGAACTGGGTGAGACTAGAGAGACAGGGACAACAAACGTACCTGCGGGCTCCGCCTCGAGCCGATGCCGGTGAATGTCTTCGCTTCTTGTCTCGGCGGCCGGCTTGGGACTCGCCCAAAGGAATTGCCTCTCGCGGCGGCAGGACGCGGCCGCGGCTCGCGATCGGTCGCTGCACTATCGTGCTAGGGTCGCCCGATTTTCTCAACTCTCCTCCGCTTCTTCTCTTCCCGGAACAACCGTCGGATCGGGGGAAGGAGACGGCGTAGTGCAGCAGCACCGATGCTCCCACGGTAAACTTGTACCGGGGTTTGACTTGCGTAAGGTCCGCCGCGACCGGTCCGTTTCCGGCGGCGCTGGCGCTTTTCTTGCCTGAGGAAGTGCCTCGGCGCTGCCTTGACTAACTCTTTCGCCTTTTCAGGCGCCGCCTTAGGAGCCACGGGCTGCATTGGATCGGCCTGGGTACTTGTTGGGCCGGCGCTGGCAGTTGCCGAAGTGTACAACTGTTTGGGAGGAGACCCATTTTTATAATCCTCAAAGGGGCCTCTGGGAACGTAACCTTGATATGCGAACGGCCGCCACCGTCATGATGTCGGTCATAGAGAACCGAGAAGTCGTCATCTACGGCCAGGTTTCTCCTTGTGGATTTATCGTGCTGCGTGCGGCATCTCATTTTCCAAAGATTCAGTAATCTTTTCTTTAGACCAGCTTAAGGCCTGCAATCTTGGACAGAAATTTTTTGAACCCCGGAGATGAGAAGTGATGGTCCGGGTTTCGCTTGGGGTCATATGTCACCTCCTCGCAGAGAGAAATCCCGCCAGGGGGGAGAAGCTTCCATTAATTCAATCTCCCAGTCAAGGTCCACATGGACCACGTCGCATCTATCTTCGGTTATATCCCGGGGGCACAAATGTGCAAACTTTCCCCTTATCCCATGAGGGTCATACTTCCAGCGCTGCGGCAGCAAAACCAGGCCAATCCGGGACAGCGCTTGCTCTAGGTAGACATGTTGTCCTACCTCAGTAATCTCAACGTTGGCCCAGGAAAGAGGGTATTGGAAAATCTGTCCTCTTTTCTTCCCTAGGCCAAACTCTTCTTCCACATAGTCCATCTGTCGGGCAACCTCCATCCCGAACATATGCTCTGAGCACCAATAGGGCAGCAAATAGGGTTTGCCCTTGAACCCGTAGATTCTGATCACAATCCCCTGCGTCAGTCTAAAAACGTCCCCGAGCTTCTGATTTATCAAAGCACTCGTCATTTCTCTCGGGGAACGGGGAATTTCACTTTCGGTGAAGACTGACATGACGAATCCCAGAAAGTTGAAGTTGAACTTGTAGTAGGACCCTTTCCGGTATAAGTCATCCGTCCGAGCTATAGACGGGTCGGGGCTCTCCCTTCTCGTTAACCTTCTTTAGGTTCAGGATCGGCATTTGGGGGTGCAGATGGTACAAACAAAGCCGTGCCGTAACGGAACCGAAACGAAAATCGGTTGACTGCCTCTTTTGAATCTTCAACAGGCTGGAATGAATGGCGTAAGCCAGCCGACCTGCCCAGTCGAAAGAGATGGGGCGCTTTCCGCTCCGCTGCGCCGCTGGTTCGTAAGATTCTCCACACAGGAGGCATTCTCGCGCGCCACCGGTACGGGTGCACCACTCATCGGAGTCGCAGCTCGAGGATCCATGCCAAGATGGTATATAGATACTTGCTTTGAAATTTCGCCAAAGGCATGGGGCCAGTCGGCCATTGTCCGGCTGGAAGCGGGGCGTTGAGCTCTGAATTGAGGAAATCCCTCATTCGCTTGGTGTGCGTGAAACGTCCCGCTTGTTCGCCCAGACTGATTTTTCTGAGGATGGTGCCGGAGTCATACTCCAGCCCTGGGGCGAAAGCTGGCTGCACAGTCTCCCTGCGCAGTGCGAACAAGGGTTTGCCAACGGAACTGCAGATTTGCCGGGAAGCTGGTTTATAATGTCTAACAATTAAGTCTATCAGCTCCGGGCATTGGTGGACAGGAGGGCACATGAATCTGAAGAGATTTGATTTGTACGCCGCTCCAAAATGATGGGAGGGCGAAACTTTGTCAGCCCAGCTCTCCACATTCGCTCGCAGCTGAGTTAGGCTCATGGAAAACAAGCCGTCCACATATCCTGCCATGTAATTCACCGGAGGTGGTGGGGATTGCCCACGCCGTACCTTCTTCGTCCGGGCCTTTGACTTTTTCTCTGGCGGAGGATCGCCTTTGAAAACTCCCGGCCGCGGCAAATCCCCTCGGTTCGTTGCTCACTGGATCGCGCCGACACGGGCCTTTTTCCCTTGTCCATCTCTCCGAGTCAGCAATAATGACGAGTTCAGCCGTCTCGCAACAAATTTCGCTATCGAAGGAATAATTAGCACCGTCCGAGGAATAATCTCTGCAAACTGGAATGTTGGCATGATTCTCGACCCCCTTTTCTAGATAAAAACAGCGCCATTAATGCAACGCAAGAGGGGTAGGTCGGCTGAGTTAAAACCCTTGGTGGCTGCGCAGGAGAACGTTTGAGAAAAGACGCGCCCCGACAGACGTGCCTTGCTTCTTTAGTTGCATTTTTCCTTGAAAAACGCGCAATCATTAATTCAGCGTTGGGGACTGCACCATGGCTGACGTTGCTGCCACCACTTGGGCACACTGCTCAAGACAAAACCTTTGGCGCGGAAACCCACATTAAAACAAGTGCAAGCGCGCCTTGGGCCCAGCTTGGGGGTTTTTGAATTTTTCGTTATTATTTTTCTTTTGAAACGCGTCCCAACGCTGGCCCGGAAAACTAGGCGCAGCCGGGCTTCGCCCGAAGTTGGGCGCGGCCCGACCTCGCCGGCGAAGTCGGACTTCGCCCGAATTTCGGGCGAAGTTCGAACTTCGCGCGAAGCGCGTGCTTGAACTCTTTTGCTTGCTTGCTGCGCCCAAGGCTTCGGGCGCGGTCTGGGTCTTTGCCGCCTTTGGGCTTCACACATCTTTGCAACCTTCGCCCGTTGTCCGAACTGCGCAATGCGATGCTGACTTTGTTCGGACTTCGGCCGAAGCTTGGTGCGAAGTGCGAACTTCGCGCTTCGCACGAGAATAGAGCGCAGCGCGCACTTCGCGCGAGCGCTGGCCGAAGTCAGGCTTCGTCGCGAAGTTCGCACTTCGCGCAAACTTTGCGTGCAAGGCGTACTTCGCACGAAGGGTTGCGCAGTGCGTACTTCGGTCAAAGGATGAGCGGAGCTTCTTCTTGGTGTGCTTCAGTGTTTTCTCGAACAAACTTCGCAATTCGGCTGGGCCGAAGTCAGGCTTCGCTGCGAAGTCGGGCTTCGGCCAACACTTAGTCGATTTTTTGCTCTTTTTTCTCCTTTCTTTCTCTGCATAGCCGAACTTCGCCCCTCCTGTGCGGGCAACGACAGACTTCGCTGCGAAGTCTGTCTTTCTCTCCCATGCCGCATTTAAGCTCAAAGAAGGAAAAATAAACTGAAAGCTAAAACTGGAAACTATACATGCGGGGAAAAATAAAAAACACAAGGAAAAATTTTTACAAGGAAGGGCCACTCGGGCGCCTTCAACAGCGATAAAGCTTCAAGTGGAACCCGTTGACGGGGATGGGGAGGAGCTGACCCTCCATATCCGAAAGTATGTAGGCATTGAACTGATTCACCCGGGCAATCTGATAAGGGCCCTCCCAGAGAGCGTCAAATTTTCCGTGATTACCCGGTTTTGCCTTGTATGAGTCCCACTTCAAGCACTGTGTCCCCGACTTCGAAAACTCGGCGGTGGTGCCTTTGGCAAACCAGCCTTTAGTGGCTGCAATGTGATCCGCGAAGGCCCGGTATGCACTTTCTCTCGTCTTCTTCCAACCTGCAGGAGTTGGCACAATCTGTCGTCTACCGGGTCTCCGCTGCTCCTCGTCTTCATCAACCATCCACAGGGCGGGGATTTCAATGTGTGATGGCATAACAGCTTGCTTGCCATAGACGAGCGCGTAGGGGGACGTCTTGAGGGATTTCTTGAATGCAACTCGTCCGCCCACGCGCCCGGTTCAGGAGCAAGTGCCAAGTCCGCTTATTCTTTTCAATGGTCCTCCGGAGAATTTTCAGGAGGTTCTTGTTAGTAGACTCGGCAAGGCCATTCCCCCGCGGGTAGTAATTAGAAGACATCTTGTGATAGATGCCAAGTCTCGCCGGTGTACTCCGTGAGCACAGCGCCTACAAATCCCGGACCGTTGTCCGTCACAATCGACTCGGAACCCCGAGCGGGTAATCGGGCTCTCAATGAACCTGATGACCGTTTCTTGGTCGGCGTTCTTGGTCGGGATCGCCTCCGTCCACCGTGTGAAATAGTCAGTAGCTGTGAGAATAAACTTGTGGCCGGCGGAGGAGTTAGGAGAAATCACCCCAATGAAGTCTAGACCCCATTGCTGGAACGGAGCTTCGGCTTGAATCGGTTGAAGGGGCAGGGGTGCTTTTCTGTTTCGGCCAGCATACCTCTGGCATTGATCACATTTGGCGCAGACCGCATACGCGTCTGCGAACAGAGTGGGCCAATAGTATCCAGCCCTTATTATTTTTAAGGCCGTTGGCCTTGAAGAATGGTGACCCCCAGGCATCCCGGAATGAAAGTCTCCGAGGATCCTAGGCTGGTCAGATTTTATGACGCACCGCAATAGGATGCCGTCAATGTTTTTGAAGCCCTGTGCTTGGGTCTGCGAAAGGCGGAAAGGCTCGGAATCAAGCATTTCCAAATTTTCGGAGATTCAGAGTTAGTGTGTCATCAAGTTACGAATAAATGCGCGTCTAAGCATCACTATCTTAGAGCGTACCGCAATCGGGTCTAGGACCTGATGGAATCGTTTGACCCATTGAACGTTAAGGCAATATCGCGTGAAAGAAACAAGCACGCTGATATTCTGGCGTCTGTTGGAGCCAGGTACGTTCCGACTGAAGACGTCGTCCGAAACTGAAGCCGGTCCACACCATTTACAGGCCTTCTGTGCCTGATAGGGATACCTTCTGGCAGGTATTCAGCTGTGACGAGGAGATCGTCACATTCCTGGTTAACGAAGTGTGTGTAATCGAAGGTAGAGACCCTGATGACGAGCAATATGAGGGGTTGATACAGTTACGGAATAATCACGTCCCAAATGGACTGATTACATTAGAGAGTCTCTTTGATCGAAATGACAGAACAATATCCCACAGGATCAAAGTAGACCCGAGGCAGTATGCTGACCTGGAGCTCGAACCTGGTAAAACCATCAAGGTCGGAACAGACTGCACGTCGGAGGAGCCGGTGCAGATTAGATCACCGTGCCAAGGAGTTCCCCGACATCGTGGCCTGGTGCTACGAGGATTTGAGGGGGTATGACAGATCTGTCATCCAGCATACCATCGAGCTAGAGGATGGCGCCAAGCCGTTCCGACAAAAGCAAAGGGCCGTAAATCCAAAGATTGAGGCCATGATGAAGACCGAGCTCTTGAAGATGCTGGAGGCCAAGATCATCTACCCCATCAAACATTCATCTTGGGTCGCGAATTTGGTGCCCGTGAGGAAAAAGAATGGCGACATACGTCTCTGTGTCGACTTCAGAAACCTAAATCAGGCTTCCCTTCGGGACCACTATCCGCTTCCCCAAATTGACCAGATTCTACATATCGTTGCTGGAGCCCAGAGATTCACTTTTAGATGGATTTTCCGGCTACAACCAGATTTGGGTCAAAGACGAAGACTAGCATAAGACGGCGTTTACCACGAAGTGGGGGACGTTCGCCTATCAGCGCGTGCCGTTTGGCTTAGCCAATGCTGGTGCCACGTTCCAAAGGGCCATGGACCTGGCCTTCCGAGAGCTGCTCAACAAGATTATTGTCATCTACCTTGATGACATGACTGTTTTCTCTCACCGACGAGAAGATCATGTTTCGCACCGCGCGGATATTTGAAAGTTGTCGAGAATTCGGCATCTCTATAAACCCGAAGAAGTCCGTCTTCGCGGTAAAGGAAGGAAAGCC
The DNA here is from genome assembly GCA_028583015.1 of Wollemia nobilis. NCBI lineage: Eukaryota > Viridiplantae > Streptophyta > Pinopsida > Araucariales > Araucariaceae > Wollemia > Wollemia nobilis. The sequence goes on along the minus strand of JAQPPZ010016467.1, from coordinate 6,296,624 downwards.
GCTGGGACATGTCATCTCCGAGGAAGGCCTCGCCATTGACCCCGACGGAGCGAAGCCCTCGTTCGCTTTCCAGCCCCCACTGATAAAAAAGGGCTTCAGTCCTTCTTCGGTCAGATTAACTTCGTGCGGAAGTTCATCCCGGACTTCGCACAGGTGATCAAGCCTATGGCCGAACTGTTGAAGAAAGATACACCTTACGAATGGATTGATGAGAGAGAGCAAGCTTTCGAGGAAATCAAGGCTCGAATTGCGCAAGCTCCGGTGTTGACAAACCCGGACTACTCCAAGGACTTCATCCTGTATGCAGTGGGAGAACCCGAAAGTTACGCTGCAGTCCTGACTCAGAAGGGAGACGACGGTGAGGAGCGCCCCATTGCGTTCCTAAGTCAAGTGATTTTGCCGCACGAAGAGAAGTACAATTTTATAGAGCGGCGAGTCCATGCGGTCATGAAGTCCATTCGAAAGTTCAGGCACTTTGTCTCCCATAGTAAGACCACTGTCTTTGTGATTCACCCCGATGTTCGCAGTTTCATCTTGCAAGGAGAACCGGGTCACAAGAGAGCGGGATGGATTGCCAAGATCCAGGAGTTTGACATCGAAGTACGGCCCACCAAGCTTATCAGAGGCCGAGCCTTGTGTCAGGAATTGGCTCGAAGCGCTGTAGCGGGCATCTCCGCCTGCAAGTGGGAGGACACAGCGACACGCATCTACCTAGCCAACTCCTTATCGGAGGGGAGTGATTGGACAGATGAACTGGTGAGATACTTCTGCACCGGAAGATGTCCCGATCACCTGAACGCCTCACAACGAAGGAGATTTCGGCTAGGTGCACTAAGGTACACTCTTCGCCCCGAGGGGCTTTACTTCAAAAACATTGACGGCATCCTGTTGCGGTGCGTCATAAAATCTGACCAGCCTAGGATCCTCGGAGACTTTCATTCCGGGATGCCTGGGGGTCACCATTCTTCAAGGCCAACGGCCTTAAAAATAATAAGGGCTGGATACTATTGGCCCACTGCGTTCGCAGACGCGTATGCGGTCTCGCGCCAAATGTGATCAATGCCAGAGGTATGCTGGCCGAAACAGAAAAGCACCCCTGCCCCTTCAACCGATTCAAGCCGAAGCTCCGTTCCAACAATGGGGTCTAGACTTCATTGGGGTGATTTCTCCTAACTCCTCCGCCGGCCACAAGTTTATTCTCACAGCTACTGACTATTTCACACGGTGGACGAAGGCGATCCCGACCAAGAACGCCGGCCAAGAAACGGTCATCAGGTTCATTGAGAGCCCGATTACCCGCTCGGGGTTCCAGAGTCGATTGTGACAGACAACGGTCCGGGATTTGTAGGCGCCGTACTCACGGAGTACACCGACGAGACTTGGCATCTATCACAAGATGTCTTCTAATTACTACCCGCAGGGGAATTGCCTTGCCGAGTCTACTAACAAGAACCTCCTGAAAATTCTCCGGAGGACCATTGAAAAGAATAAGCGGACTTGGCACTTGCTCCTGAACCGGGCGCTGTGGGCGGACAGAGTTGCATTCAAGAAATCCCTCAAGACGTCCCCCTACGCGCTCGTCTATGGCAAGCAAGCTGTTATGCCATCACACATTGAAATCCCCGCCCTGTGGATGGTTGATGAAGACAGGAGCAGCGGAGACCCGGTAGACGACAGATTGTGCCAACTCCTGCAGTTGGAAGAAGACAGAGAAAGTGCATACCAGGCCTTCGCGGATCACATTGCAGCCACTAAAGGCTGGTTTGCCAAAGGCACCACTGCCCGAGTTTTCGAAGTCGGGGACCTGGTGTTGAAGTGGGACTCATACAAGGCAAAACCGGGTAATCACGGAAAATTTGACGCTCTCTGGGAGGGCCCTTATCAGATTGCCCGGTGAATCAGTTCAATGCCTACATACTTTCGGATATGGAGGGTCAGCTCCTCCCCATCCCCGTCAACGGGTTCCACTTGAAGCTTTATCGCCGTTGAAGGCGCCCGAGTGGCCCTTCCTTGTAAAAATTTTTTCCTTGTGTTTTTTATCTTTCCCCGCATGTATAGTTTCCAGTTTTAGCTTTCAGTTTTTTTTTTTCCTTCTTTGAGCTTAAATGCGGCATGGGAGAGAAAGACAGACTTCGCAGCGAAGTCTGTCGTTGCCCCGCAGGAGGGGCGAAGTTCGGCTATAAAGAGAAAGAAAGGAGAAAAAAGAGCAAAAAATCGACTAACTGTTGGCCGAAGCCCGACTTCGCAGCGAAGCCTGACTTCGGCCCAGCCGAATTGCGAAGTTTGTTCGAGAAAACACTGAAGCACACCAAGAAGAAGCTCCGCTCATCCTTTGACCGAAGTACGCACTGCGCAACCCTTCGTGCGAAGTACGCACTGCGCGCAAAGTTTGCGCGAAGTGCGAACTTCGCAGCGAAGCCTGACTTCGGCCAGCGCTCGCGCGAAGTGCGCGCTGCGCTCTATTCTCGTGCGAAGCGCGAACTTCGCGCGAAGTTCGCACTTCGCACCAAGCTTCGGCCGAAGTCCGAACAAAGTCAGCATCGCATTGCGCAGTTCGGACAACGGGCGAAGGTTGCAAAGATGTGTGAAGCCCAAAGGCGGCAAAGACCCAGACCGCGCCCGAAGCCTTGGGCGCAGCAAGCAAGCAAAAGAGTTCAAGCGCGCGCTTCGCCCGAAATTCGGGCGAAGTCCGACTTCGCCGGCGAGGTCGGGCCGCGCCCAACTTCGGGCGAAGCCCGGCTGCGCCTAGTTTTCCGGGCCAGCGTTGGGACGCGTTTCAAAAGAAAAATAATAACGAAAAATTCAAAAGCCCCCAAGCTGGGCCCAAGGCGCGCTTGCACTTGTTTTAATCCGGGTTTCCGCGCCAAAGGTTTTGTCTTGAGCAGTGTGCCCAAGTGGTGGCAGCAACGTCAGCCATGGTGCAGTCCCCAACGCTGAATTAATGATTGCGCGTTTTTCAAGGAAAAATGCAACTAAAGAAGCAAGGCACGTCTGCCGGGGCGCGTCTTTTCTCAAACGTTCTCCTGCGCAGCCACCAAGGGTTTTAACTCAGCCGACCTACCCCTCCTGCGTTGCATTAATGGCGCTGTTTTTATCTAGAAAAGGGGGTCAGAATCATGCCAACATTCCAGATTGCAGAGATTATTCCTCGGACAGTGCTAATTATTCCTCTGATAGCGAAATTTGTTGCAGACAGCTTGAACCTGTCATTATTGCTGACTTGGAGAGATGGACAAGGGAAAAAGGCCCGTGTCAGCGCAGTCCAGCGAATGAAGCAGCGAACCAGGGGATTTGCCGCGGCCAGGAGTTTTCAAAGGCGATCCTCCGCCAGAGAAAAAGTCAAAGGCCCGGACGAAGAAGGTACAGCGTGGGCAATCCCCACCACCTCCGGTGAATTACCTGGCAGGATATGTGGACGGCTTGTTTTCCATGAGCCTAACTCAGCTGCGAGCGAATGTGGAGAGCTGGGCTGACAAAGTTTCGCCCTCCCATCATTTTGGAGCGGCGTACAAATCAAATCTCTTCAGATTCATGTGCCCTCCTGTCCACCAATGCCCGGAGCTGATAGACTTAATTGTTAGACATTATAAACCAGCTTCCCGGCAAATCTGCAGTTCCGTTGGCAAACCCTTGTTCGCACTGCGCAGGGAGACTGTGCAGCCAGCTTTCGCCCCAGGGCTGGAGTATGACTCCGGCACCATCCTCAGAAAAATCAGTCTGGGCGAACAAGCGGGACGTTTCACGCACACCAAGCGAATGAGGGATTTCCTCAATTCAGAGCTCAACGCCCCGCTTCCAGCCGGACAATGGCCGACTGGCCCCATGCCTTTGGCGAAATTTCAGAGCAAGTATCTATATACCATCTTGGCATGGATCCTCGGCTGCGACTCCGATGAGCTGGTGCACTCGTACCAGCTGGCGCTGGCAGAATGCATCCTGTGTGGAGAATCTTACGAACCAGCGGCGCAATGGAGCGGAAAGCGCCCCATCTCTTTCGACTGGGCAGACTGGCTGGCTTACGCCATTCATTCCAGCCTGTTGAAGATTCAGAAGAGGCAGTCAACCGATTTTCGTTTCAGTTCCGTTCTGCTCGGCTTTGTTTGTACCATCTCGCACCCCCAAATGCCGATCCCGAACCTAAAGAAGGTTAACGAGAAGGGAGAGCTCCGACCCGTCTATAACTCGGACGGATGACTTATACCGGAAAGGGTCCTACTACAAGTTCAACTTCAACTTTCTGGGATTCATCATGTCAGTCTCACCGAAGTGAAATCCCCCGTCCCCCGAGAGAAATGACGAGTGCTTTGATAAATCAGAAGCTCGGGGACGTTTTTAGACTGACGCAGGGGATTGTGATCAGAATCTACGGGTTCAAGGGCAAACCCTATTTGCTGCCCTATTGGTGCTCAGAGCATCTGTTCGGGATGGAGGTTGCCCGACAGATGGACTATGTGGAAGAAGAGTTTGGCCTAGGGAAGAAAAGAGGACAGATTTTCCAATACCCTCTTTCCTGGGCCAACGTTGAGATTACTGAGGTAGGACAACATGTCTACCTAGAGCAAGCGCTGTCCCGGATTGGCCTGGTTTTGCTGCCGTAGCGCTGGAAGTATGACCCTCATGGGATAAGGGGAAAGTTTGCACATTTGTGCCCCCGGGATATAACCGAAGATAGATGCGACGTGGTCCATGTGGACCTTGACTGGGAGATTGAATTAATGGAAGCTTCTCCCCCCTGGCAGGATTTCTACTGCGAGGAGGTGACATATGACCCCAAGCGAAACCCGGACCATCACTTCTCATCTCCAGGGTTCAAAAAATTTCTGTCCAAGATTGCAGGCCTTAACTGGTCTAAAGAAAAGATTACCGAATGCTGGAAAATGAGATGCCGCACGCAACACGATAAATCCACAAGGAGAAACTCGGCCGTAGATGACGACTTCTCGGTTCTCTATGACCAAGCATCATGACAGCTCGGCGGCCGTTTGCATATCAAGGTTACGTTCCCCGAGGCCCCTTTGAGGATTATAAAAGTGGGTCTCCTCCCAAACAGTTGTACACTTCGGCAATCGCGCCGCCGGCCCAGCAAGTACCCAGGCCGATCCAATGCAGCCCGTGGCTCCTAAGGCGGCGCCTGAAAAGGCGAAAGAGTTAGTCAAGGCAGCGCCCGAGGCACTTCCTCAGGCAAGAAAAGCGCCAGCGCCGCAGAAGCAGACCGGTCGCGGCAGACCTTCTGCAAGTCAAACCCCGGTACAAGTTTACCGTGGGAGCATCAGTGCCTGCTGCACCTGCTTCGTCTCCTTCCCCTGATCCGACAGTTGTTCCAGAAGAGAAGAAGCGGAGGAGAGTTGAGAAAATCAGGCGACCTAGCTTGATAGTGCAGCAGTCAGTCGCAGAGCCGCAGCCGCGTCCTGCCGCCGCAGAGGCAAGAAGCGAAGACATTCACCCGGCATCGGCTCAGGCGGAGCCCGCAGGTACGTTTGCTGTCCCCGTCTCTCTAGTCTCACCCGCTCTACTTCCACTCGCTCCCCGCTCAATCGGGCGAGCCATGACCACATCCTCCTCCCCGTCTCCGCGTCCTTCTAGCGGTCCCCATTCTTTCGATCGGCTTGCTCGAACCCTAACGTCTCTCTTCTCTCGAGCACAACTCCAAACCCTTCGCCCGAGGTCGCGTCGAGGCTGTCCGTTCACCATCACATCCTCCGCCTCGCCCGCTTCAAACCCTCACGAGTGTCGCCCGCTCCCATTTCCATTTCCCGGTCGCCCCCACAAGCGACCGATTCTTCCAAGGTCCGTCCGGTTCCTCCCCGATCCCATCCCCGCAGGAGAGACGTCTCAGCAGATCCCTAGGCCGGGGGAACCAGATTTTATGGACGACCTTCAGAACTCAGATGACTTGCCCCTGGCAACGAGAGTCGTAGAGTATTCTGTCTCTTTCCGCCAAGACCTGAAGCGGAGGAGACACGAAGAGATAGCCGCCTCGGCAAAACGCGCAAAGTATGATTTCGGAAGGAGAGTGATTACAACGGAGAAAATAATCCCAATAGTGAAGAAGCCTCTCCGAGAAATGACTAAGGCGGACTACGTGCTCCAGACAAAGGAGAAAAGCTTTGACGACATTGATAAACAAGATGAGATTCGGACGATCATGCGCAAAGTCGACAATCTCTTTGTCAAGAGTCCGGAGGAGCAGGGAAGAACTTTCGCGTTGCAGGACAAAGTAAGGCAACTTGAAGAGGACCTATCCAGGTCCACTGAGCAGCTGGAAGCGGCGCGGCGAGAAACGAGATGAATTCAAAGCCCGCCTGGCCGCTTCTCGAAGAACGAGCCGCAACCGAAAAGAAAACAGCTTCGGAGTAGATTTCTCAGCTCCAGGAGTCTTTGAAGCAGGCGCAGTCGCAGCTTGCAGAGAAAACATCTCAAGCTGTTGCCTTTTCAAAGACAAAAGTTAAGGAAATGAGGGCTGGTTTGCTGAGGGAATGCAAGCCCCATACCTTTAAGGCGATGGCGGTCCTGGACTTCGCATCCAGGATTCAAGAAGTTTCTGCCCAGGGAAAGCCTGTGGTAGAGGAGGCCGAGCGCCAGGCAAAGCAATGGCTGGACCTGGCGATAAATCTTCAGGAGCGCGAGCGCGACGGTGTCCTTTTTTCCCCCGTGTCCTCATTCGCTGCAGAATGGGCAGGTGCAAGGGTGACCTTGCACAAATATTTCAGAAAAGTTGAAGAGGTGAGAGTGGCCAGACGAATGCTTGACGCATTCGGACATGAAAGAGATATCTGTCTGGCCCCCTTTCACGCTCTTTCAGAACTTGGGTGTCCAGGTTTTGTTGAGAATGGCGAGCTCCTCACCCTAGATCGGGTAAAGAAGAATTGGCAGTCCTTTGAAGCAGATACAGCTGAAATTGATAGCTGGACTGAGCCAATTCAAGACAGTCAGGTCACTCAGATGGTGTCCAGATATTCCAGGATCCGCTCCTATTTTCAGGAGTTAGAGAAAAGATACCTCACCATCGACCTGCATGCGGTCGCTGCTTTTCACGGAGCATTAGAAGACATAGTTGACCGCAAGCCATTCGAAGCGGAAGCCTGGCGCTCAGCCCAAGAGGCGTACACTCGCATGTGCGAGGCAGAAGCAGGAAATGGAGAGCTTTCGGAAGGAGATACTGATGAGGCAACTGACAAAGATGAATCTGAAGAACAGTTGCCGCAAGGAGAACAGTTAGAGCAGCAAAAGGCAGGGGAGGTAAGTTCCTCTGCACCCAAAGGATGAAGGCATGGATTCTTTGCGCCGAGGCGAGCTCGACACCCCGCGAGCCGCCAGAAATGTTGTCACATTTTGCACCGGGTGCAATGTCTTCAATATTGTTTTGTAACAGTGCTGTCGCTCTTCTTTTCCTCCTTCCGTTTTTCTTCCTTCTCTCCCTTTCCTTTTCTTTCCCATTCTCTTTCTCTCCCCCCTTTTTTCCTTGGAGTCCCCCAGTTGATTTTCCAGCTTTCCAGCAGGTCTATCTGAAATTGGCTAAGTCTGGGTGCGAAGTTCGCACTTCGCCCAGTTTTGGTGCGAAGTGCGTACTTCGCACGCTTTGGTGCGAGTGCGCACTTAGCCCGCTTTTGGTGCGAAGTTCGTACTTCGCCCGCTTTGGTGCGAAGTCCGACTTCGCCCCACTTTCCGGGCGCACCTTGCACTCTGCGACCGGCGAGTCAATGCGAAGAAAGATAAAATGCCGGAGCGAGGTCCATATGGCGGCGGACACCGAGAGTTCGCTCGTGCGCAGTTCGACTTCTCAACAGAGTCGGAATGCGCCCTTGACAGGTGTGCGGTAGGGGAACAAACCCGGAATTTGACCAAGGCTTGAAGACCTTCCTCGACTGCACTGATTTTTGCACGCATCCCAAGGAGCCCCGATCCCAAGCGAAGATGGATAGACTGCCCTCTAAGGCAGGCATGTGTCACACAGCATAACCCATCATCAGACAAGTGTCCAGCTTCGGGATTTGAACCAAGACTGCCGACCAAAAAGGGATAAGCATGGGCTGCCTGCACCGCCTGCGTTAATATCCTCATTCAAAGCTGATCTGAGGTTTCACCTGCTCCAGCCTACCGACGAGCCTCGCCGACTTGAAGTTTTGCCCAAGCACTCCGCCGCGTAGCTGCCCAGCTTCCAGGAAGACCATGCTGTGGGTACAACCCAGTCTGACAAAAGGTCAGCATTTGCGCCTCTTTCGCCGCTTCGTCGGCTTATGTTTGACTGGGACTCTGTGCCCATTAATGTAACGGGTGGGACTCGGGCTATAAAAGCCCATCTTGAATTCATTGTAAAGGGTGGAAGGGGAATGTTTGTTAGGGAACTACTGTGCTTACTGTAACCGTGCTTCTGCTTATGAATACAATCCGTATGCCTGGTTCTGTTCTACTGTGTTTATTCTTTTATGCTGTCTTTCATTATATGCCTTAGGCCCACCTGTGTCGCGGCTCGTTGATTCATTTCGGCATTTGGCGATCAGGTTCCTCTAGCATTGCTTGTTTAAAGCACCTTCTGTACTTCATTAATTTAAAGCATTCATATAATAGATGTGGTAGCAGTTCCATCAGTTATGTGTGACGTTGCTGGCCCGTATCTGGTGATTGATGCGATCCCCTGCTGTTAGTTCCTTGTAGGGAATGTTTGCTAGGGAGCCATTGAAGCTGTGCGGTTAAACTCTCTGCCTAACACATATACCGGCTCGACATCTCTAGGTTTACTTTCTACCCCTGTCGTTGTACGTATCTCGGTGATTGATATGATCCCCTGCTGTTAGTTCCTTGTAGGGAATGTTTGCTAGGGAGCTATTGAAGCTGTGCATGCGCTGCTGGTGTATCGGAAGTACGCTGAGGTTTTGCAGTCCCTTGTCATGCTCTGTGTTCGTATGCAGTAAGTAGCGGTGATTGGTGTGTTCCCGTACTGTTAGTTCCCCCCACCAACCTTTGTAATCTCTTTCTGTACATTTATCTCTTTCCGTTCATTTATTTCTTTCCTGTTCCCTTTAGCTTAAATCAGCCCCCCTCCCAAGGAGCCGGCCTTCTCCGGAGATTGGCTTGGAAGGCATCTCTTCCTTCCGGCCTTTCATGCTGGTGGGCGAATCTGGGCGCATTAACCAAAAATCCTTTCCTCATGGCAGATTCGTAACCAACAATAACATAACCAATGTGGGATAAAAAAACCCCCTTTTTAATAAATCCTTGTCTCCCTAAGTCACTTTATCAAATAATTAATAATTCACTTAAGTGACTTATGTGCACACATAATATAAAGTCTATTTAATTAAATACGACTTTATAATTAAATAATTATGAGTATTAAAATAATTGCACCAGAAGACCCAAGACAACATCTGATAGCATTTTTGGATACCCTTTTGGTCGAACTGCCCAAATATAGAAACTGTTCTGAAAAAAGCACGGCCCCGAAAAATAGGAAACTGCTCCAACTGACTTCCAAGATCCTTAAACTGCTCCCATAGCCTACAGGATCGTGTGAATAGGCTATGCACTGTGCCAATGCTGACGAGCTCAGAAAGGGGGACATGACAGCTTTTGAGGGCGACCGGGTCCTAGGGGAAACGGGCGGCTGCGTAGGAGGTGGAGATGGGGTTTTGAATGCGGCGGGTGAGCGGCGCGGCGATGTAGATACAGCTTCAGCGCTGGCCGCGGGTGAGAGGTTTAGGGTTTGACCCAGGGTTTGGAAAACGTTAGGGTCCTGGGCAAAACGTCCAAAGGAATGGGGGCTGCGGAGGGACTGGGTGATAGGCGATATAGATGATGTGACTAAGGCGTGCCCTGATGCAGAGGAGGAAGGCGTTATGGCAGGGCTAACTGGGGTTTGTGAAACAGGGGAAGAGGACGTACCTGCGTGCTCCGCCTGAGCCGGTGCTTGGATGACGCCTGCTGCCCAGACCTCTGCTTCCTTCTCTGGACTATCCAGAGAGATTATTTCAGGTGCAACCGCTCCTGCCCGTGGGGCCGCTACTATCTGCTGCGCAGTCTCCTTTTTCGGCCGCTTTATCTTGGTCTTCTCGCCCCTTTTTCTTTTCTTTTCTCCTGGAGCGGCAGTTTGTTCGGTGGAGGCAGAGACGGTTGGTGCGGCGGGTAACGAGGCGCCCACGGTAAACTTGTACTTGGGCTTTGACGGAGGGATGCCCGCTACTGCTGCCTCGCCGGTTGACCCTTCTGGCTCCCTCTCCGTTTGAGGCGACTTTTCGGGAGCTGGAGACAACATTGGGCCCACTTGACTGCTTTTTGGCACCTTGCTGCTGGGTGGCTTTCGAATGGACAAATGTTGTGGTGGGGGTTTCCTTTTATATCTCTTCCTGGCGCCTAGGGGAACGCAATCTCGAAATGCGAACGACTCCCATTTGCCGGCGTATTTATCATACAAGGCCGAAAATATCATCATCTATGGCCAATGTCTTTTTGTTGGATTTATCGTGTTGCGTGCGACACCTCATCTTCCAGCATTCAATGATTTTGTCCTTTTCCCAGCCGAGGGGCGCCACCTTCGTGAGGAACTTTCTGAAACCGGCCGAGTCTAGCTTGTGATCTGGATTATGCTCTGGATCGTAATCCACCTCCACACAGTAGAAGTCATGCCATGGTGGCCATGACTGCATTCGCTCAATGTGCCACTCCAGGTCTGCCCCTGTCTTGTTGCACCTCTCCTCCATGATTTTTGCTCGAGGGCAAACATGTACAAATTTTCCTCTGACCCCAATCGGGTCGTATTTCCAGCGCTGCGGTAATTGTATCAGGCCTATGTTGAGGAGTGCCTGCTCCAGGTAGATGTGCTGCCCAATTTCATGGACTTGAATGTTCGCCCAGGTAAAAGGATATTTGAAAATATGGCCCTTCTTTTTTCCCTGGCCGAATTCCTCCTCGACGTAGTCCATCTGCCGCGCTGCCTCCATGCCGAATTGGTGCTCAGTGCAAAAATAGGGCAGCAAGAACGACTTCCCTTTGAATCCGTAGATTCTGATAACGACGCCCTGGGTCAACCGGAAAGTATCCCCGTATTTGTATTTCCTCAGGTACTTCGTCATGGCCAGGGGAGGGCGAGACGCCTTGCCGTTGAACAGTGCCAGGGTCATACCCAAGAATTTGAAATTGAAATCATAATAAGACCCCCTTCTATACAGCGCCTCCGTCCACTCGTATACCGGCAACGGTGCGCCCTTCTCATCTACCCTCTTAAGATCGGGCACCCTTATTCGGTAATGCGTATGGTAAAGGCACAACCATGTGAGGAATGAGCAGTGCCGGAATTCAGTTGTCTGCTTCTGTTGTATCCTAACCAGGTTTGAATGTATGGCGTACGCCACCCAGTCTGCCCAATCAAAAAAGATTGGGCGCCTTCCGCTTCTCTGCGCAGTGGGGTCATAAAATTCTCCATGCAAAATACACTCTGCAAGTGCCAGCTGATATGGGTGCACCACCCTGTCCGTGCCGCAACCAAGGACCCATGCAAGGATAATATAAATATATCTGTTTTCGAACCTTTCCAGGGGTATGGGACCTGATGGCCATTGTCCAGCTGGTAGTGGACACTTCAGCTCTGAATTGAGAAATTCCCTCATCCTTCTGCTCTGACTGAATCTGCCCGCCTGCTCTTCCAAATTAATTTTTCTGACGATGGCATCGGGGTCGTACTGGAGCCCCGGGGCGAAGGCTGGCTGTACGCTTTCTTTAAAGAGGGTGAACAACACCCTTCCTTGGCAGTCGCAGACCTGCCGGGTGGCTGGTTTGTAATATGTCACAATTGACTCAACCAGCTCCGGGCAGTGGTGGACGGGAGGGCACAAGAACCAGTACAGGTTCGATTTATATGCGGCCCCAATGTGGTGCGAGGATGAGACCTTGCCTGCCCACTTCGCGATATTGGGACGCAGCTTGGTGAGACTAATGGAGTACTCGCCATCTTCGTATTCGGCCAGGCGGTTGATGGGCGGCGGCAGAGGACCTTGCTTTTTAACTCGCCTCGACCTGGATTTCTCCCTTTGCTCTTGTGGTGCCTCGCTCTCATGAGCGCTAGACTCTGTGCGTTCCTCAGCTTCCTGCTCTGTATCACTGGATTGCGCCTGCATTGGCGCCTTCCCCTTGTCCATTCTCTGTCCTTCACTCATGGTGCCGGAGATAGAAATTACAGTCGCTGCAGACCTTAATTTCGCACTTCTCTTCCTTTTCACTGCGCAGCTCAGATTTACACTGGTAATTCTGGTGTTCTGAGTAAGGGCCCTTTTCTAGGAATGGAAAAATAGCATTAATGGCGTGAGGGGGAATTTAAAGTGATTTGCCCGAAGTAGGTAGAAAGCGCCGTTATTCCTCGGCGGCCGCGCGTGGGATCTTCTATTGGAAAGCGCACCTCGTACGCGGTTGGCCCCAATGCGCTCACTTCTTAATGACATCTGCTTTGAAATCCGCGCAATCATTCCTTAAAATCTTTGAACTTCGTGCTTTCAATGACGTCACCGCCGCCATCTGGGCACACGCTTCGAGGTACCAAACTTGAGGAAGACTCTGACCAAGTGCGCTCAAAAAGTGAGCGCGGTCCAACTTCGCGTTATGCACGGTGCGCCCTCGGGGGACCCATACTTAGAAATATTTCGCCATGCACCTTGCTCTCCGGGATGCGCCGGTCGGAGTGCGCAAAAATTTGAGTGCGCAACCCGACTGCGCTCAGAAAATTTGCGCAGTCGGGCAAGGACACTTAGATAATTTTTTCCCATTTCTCTATCCTTTCTGCCCGCTGCGCTCCCAAAAGGGTGCGCAGCCCGACTTCGCTGCGAAGTCGGGCGGCACGCCCAACACTTAGAAATTTTTTGGATTTCTCTTGGTCGCTTTTTCCTTCTTAAGCTCCCGACGTCGCACAATGCAAAGAGCGAAGCCCGACTTCGCTGCGAAGTCGGGCGATTTTCCGCCTTGGTCAGACTTGAACAGCCACGCAAAATTTTGCTTCTTTTTTCATACTTAGCCTTCTTTGGACTTAAAAGCTGAAAACTAAATGATTGAAAGAAATATTTACATTCTGAAATAAACTGAACTGCAGGAAATAAATAAGAAAAATATGTACAAGGAAGGACCTCTTGGCAACCTTCAGTGATGATAGGCCTTCAGGTGGAAGCCATTAACAGGGATCGGGAGAAGCTGTCCCTCCATGTCTCTGAGCACGAATGCATTGAATTGGTTTACCCGAGCGATCTGATAGGGGCCTTCCCAGAAGGCATCAAATTTGTCATGATTGCCCGGCTTCGCTTTGAGTGAATCCCATTTGAGCACTAAGTCCCCGATTTTGAAAACTCGGGTGGTGGTCCCTTTTGCAAACCAGCTCTGAGTTGCTTCGGCGTGCTTGGTAAAGGCCTGATATGCCTTCTCCCTTTCCTCTTCTAGCTGCAACAGTTGACAAAGTCTGGCATCCACTGGATCCCCGTCACCTTTCTCATCTTCTAACAACCAGAGTGCGGGCATTTCTATGTGGGTGGGCAGGACAGCCTCCTTGCCGTATACAAGCGCGTAGGGAGACGTCTTGATGGATTTTTTGAAAGATATGCGATCCGCCCATAACGCTCGGTCCAGAAGTAGGTGCCACGACCTCTTATTCTTCTCCACAGTTTTCTTTATGATTTTCAAGAGGTTCTTATTGGTAGATTCTGCCAGGCCGTTTCCCTGCGGATAGTAATTTGAAGACATCTTGTGGTAAATGCCATACTTGCTGGTAAACTCAGTGAGCACCGCACCTGCAAATCCTGGACCGTTATCTGTAACAATTGCCTCTGGAATCCCGAAACGGGTAATGAGGCTCTCAAGGAACCCAATGACCGTCTCTTGGTCAGCGTGCTTTGTAGGCAATGCCTCAGCCCATCGGGTAAAGTAATCTGTGGCGGTTAGGATGAACTTGTGTCCCGCCGAAGAGTTGGGCGTTATTGTCCCGATGAAGTCCAGACCCCACTGCTGAAACGGAGTCTCGGCTTGAATTGGCTGGAGGGGCAAGGGTGCCTTCCTATTTCTGCCGGCGAACCTCTGGCATTTTTCGCATTTCACACAGACTGCATGTGCGTCTGTGAAGAGGGTGGGCCAATAATAGCCGGCTCTGATAATTTTTAAGGCTGTAGGCCTTCCCGAATGATGTCCTCCGGGCATCCCAGAGTGAAACTCTCCGAGAACCTTTGGCTTGTCTGATTCCTTGACGCACCGCAACAGGATGCCGTCAATATTTCTAAAATACAGCCCCTCGGGGCGCAGTACATACTTCAAGGCGTTCAGCCTAAACCTCCTTCTCTGTGAGGCGTTGAGATGGTCTGGACATCTCCCTGTGTTGAAGTACCACACTAGATCATTTGTCCAATCATCCTCCTCTGATAAGGAGTTGGAAAGGTTGGCCTCCGTTACTGGATCCTCCCACTGGCAAGCAGAGATTTCGGCTGCAGCACTCCGGGCCAACTCTTGGCATAGAGCCCGACCTCGGATTAGCTTCGTTGGCCGTACCTCTATGTCAAACTCTTGTATCTTGGCTATCCATCCTGCCCTCTTGTGACCTGGCTCCCCTTGGATGATGAAATTTCTGACGTCCGGATGTATCACGAAGACAGTTATCCGACTCTGGGAGACAAAGTGCTTGAACTTTCTCAGGGATCTCATAACTGCGTGCACTTGCCGCTCAATAAAATTGTATCTTTCTTCATGCGGCTGAATCACCTGGCTTAGGAATGCTATGGGGCGCTCCTCGCCATCATCTCCCTTCTGAGTCAGGACTGCGGCGTAGCTTTCGGGCTCTCCCACCGCGTACAGGATGAAATCCTTGGAGTAGTCTGGATTTATTAACACTGGAGCCTGGGCAATTCTGGCCTTGATTTCTTCAAAGGCTTGTTTCCTTTCGTCAGTCCATACGAATTCAGCATTCTTTTTTAGGAGCTCAGCCATGGGCTTGATTACTTGTGCAAAGTCTGGGACAAACTTCCTCACGAAGTTGATTTGGCCAAAAAATGATTGTAGCCCCTTTTTGTCAATTGGGATGGACAAGCGAAGAAGAGCTTCCGCTCTGTCAGGATCGACTGCAAGGCCCTTCTCAAAAATAACGTGTCCTAGCAGTTTGCCTTCCTTCACCGCGAAGACTGACTTCTTCGGGTTGATGGAAATGCCGAATTCACGACATCTCTCAAATACTTGCCGCAAGTGGGAGGCATGGTCCTCTCTTTTATGTGAAAACACGGTCATGTCATCCAAGTAGATGACAATGATCTTGTTGAGCAGCTCTCGGAACGCCAAGTCCATAGCCCTTTGAAATGTAGCCCCGGCGTTAGAAAGACCGAAGGGCATACGCTGATATGCAAACGTTCCCCATTTGGTGGTGAACGTTGTCTTGTGCTGATCTTCGTCTTTCACCCATATTTGGTTATAGCCGGAGAAACCGTCCAAGAGAGAGAATCTTTGAGCTCCAGCAACTACGTGGAGGATTTGATCAATTTGGGGGAGCGGGTAATGATCCTTCAGTGAAGCCTGATTGAGGTTTCTGAAATCCACGCAGAGGCGGATGTCTCCATTCTTTTTCCTCACAGGGACCAGATTTGCGACCCAAGAAGAGTGCTTGATGGGGTAGATGATTTTGGCCTCCAGCATCTTCAAGAGTTCAGCTTTCATCATGGCTTCAATTTTTGGGTTCACCGCCCTTTGCTTCTGCTGGAAAGGCTTTGCATTATCTTCCAGTTCTATAGTATGCTGGATCATCTCTCTGTCGTACCCCTTCAGGTCTTGGTAGCACCAGGCCACGATATCCGGGTACTCTTCGCATAGAGATCGGATCTGCTCTAACTCCTCATCAGTGCAATCCGTCCCGACCTTAATCACCTTTCCAGGTTCCAGTTCCAGGTCCATGTATTGCTTGGGGTCCACTTTGATCCTGTGGGATATGGCTCTATCGTTCTGATCAAAGAGGCTCTCCAGGGTAATCAGTCCTTTCGGGACATGATTATTTTTTAACTGTATCAACCCCTCATATTGCTCGTCATCAGGGTCTCTACCTTCGATTGTACTAGCTTCATTTATCAAAAAGGTGACGATATCTTCGTCACGGTCGAACACCTGCCGGTGGGTGTCCTTGTCGAGCACGAAGGCCTGTAAATGGTACGAACCGGCTTCGGCTTCTGGACAGTGTCATCAGCCGGGACGTACCTGGCTCCAACAGACGCCAGAATGTCAGCATGCTTATTCTTTTCACGAGATATGGCTTTGACATTCGAGAGAGTCAAATGACTCCATCAGATCCCGGACACGGTTGCGGTACGCCTTGAGGTAATGCTTCTTGGAGGCGCACTTATTGGTAATCTGGTTGCACACCAGCTCTGAGTCGCCAAAGATCTGCAAATGCTTTATCCCAAGTCTCTCTGCCTTTCTCAAGCCCAAACACAAGGCTTCATACTCCGCCGCATTGTTAGTGCAACTCCAGGCCAGCCTATAAGTGTAGTCCTTTTGAATCCCGGATGGCGAAACCAGAAGTACACCTGCACCGGCGCCATTCTTACATCGGGCACCATCAAAGTACAACTTCCATAGCTTTTTTGGGGTAGGCCCAACATCTTTCTTTGCAGACTGATCAAGTCTTTCAGGTTGGGTGACAGAGTAGCAACCTTGTTCGGTCTCAATCATGGCATTGAAGTCTAGTAAGGAGAACTCATCCTCCACTTGTAACAGCTCGAGGGTCTCTTCCGCCAAGTCTACCTCTACCAGTTCCTCAGTCGTCAGATGAACCATGTCGTTCTGCTGTTCTTCCCCAGGTATCTTCTCGACCAGAAACGTGGAAGGCTTTTCATTATAGATCTTCAATCTCCTTCCTTTAAAAGGCACTTCCATATGTGAATAATCCAGCGACAGATATCCACCCAGCTTCGCAATGAACTCCCTAGAGAGACACATGCCGAAGTAGGGTTCCAAGTCAACCACCACGACCTCTTGGATGACCACTATGTCGAGCGCTTTATGCAGTCGGATTGGGATGTCTTTGATGACACCAACTGTCTTGACAGAAGTGCCGTCTAGCTGCAGCACACCTTGGCTGCTCCTTTTGTATTCCATACCAATCTCTTCGCAGACAGCCCTCGGCATGACATTAGTGGAGGCACCAGAGTCCACCATGCAATTGTGTACTATATGGCCCTCCATTCGCAAAGACAGATAGAAAGGTGGCGGCCTGTTTTTCCCAGTAGCAGATACTGTCAAGGGCTGAGCTAACACAGCAGGCTGCGTCGGCTTTCCATCTTTCACGCTCTTCAAGGATTCCTGCAACAGGTCTACTTGTCCTGGGAGCAGAAGAGCCTCATACATGCTTATCTTCGCCGGAGTCTTCTTGAGCTCATCAACTATATTGTAAGTTGAAGTGCCGGCTCCCTCTATCTCTTTCGCTGGCTCGTACCTGGTTCGGTATTGTTGCGTGGCTTCAACCCTCTGTCTCTTCGTCAGCGATGGGTACCTCAACTTTTCTTGAGCTTGTTCTTTTGTTTCAGCTAGAGGTTGGGCCGCGGGAGCCTTGAGCGTTGGGAACTTTTCTTTGGCTGTAGGAGGTAAAGGTGGCTTATCAGGTGCTAGCACAGCAGGCTGCGTCCTCTCCCTTCTTGCGTATACTTTCAACGGCTTCATCTGGGCCGTGGTGGCCTCAATGGGCCTTTTGCCCTCCTTGGTCAAGAGAGACACGGGATCTTCTTCTGGGACTGCAAAGTTACCTTCATCGTCAAGGATCATGTATGCTTCGTCCTCCATGGCGCTGCCCGCAAGGGTCTGAATATAATGCCGATGCAACATGCAACCCTCCTCTCCATGTGGATCGTTGCATGTAGAGCACCAGTTAACATGGTCAGAAGTGCCTGGTTGAGCATCATTGGCAGCATTCCTCGCCGGGGGCCTTTGCGCTTGAGCAGCTTGATCTTTTGTCAGCGCAGGAGGAGGATATGGTCTCCTCGGAAGAAACTCCATCTGGGCTTGCTTCTTCTTCATGATTGTCATGTCGTTGGAGATAGTATGGTAACCGGAGGCAAGAGCCCGCACCTCCTGAAGGATCTTATTCTGAATATCATTATCAGCAGGCGCCGGCCGGACCGGCGGAGGTATTGCGGCTAATGGTGGAGGTGCGGAATATGCCGCGTACTGAGGGGGAGCTGGGAGTGCAGGATATTGCGGAGGTGGAGGTGGCGGATTAGGATAATGGATCTGGGGCTGACCATACGGGTTTATAACTGGCGCTGGATTCCATGGCTGCTGGGGGTACTGATTTGACGAGGATGGCGTCGCACCAGACGCGGGTGGATATTGTGACTGAGGGAAATCAGGATAGATGGGAGGCTGCATTCTATGAGGAAGTCTGCCTATAGAAATTATGTCTAATTCTGCTTGCTGGGCAGCTTCATATAAAGCGGGAAAAGTGTCGACCCGGGCTATCTTAAGAAGCAGACAAATGTCTGAATTAAAAGACCTCAGGTAATAGTGCGCAGCTTGTCCCGCGGGAGGTCGCAGCTCGCGAGGTACTCTTTTCCAGGACCTCGCAAACCTCACGTTGAAGTCCGATATCTCCTCTTGCGGATGGCGTTGAATACTTTGAAACTGGTGCAGCAATGAGGAGGGATCAGCGGACTCGTTGCATCCCTTCACTAGCCTGCCCGCTAACTGGGGCCATCCCGTGATAGCTCCTTCTGGCAAAGATCTCCACCAGTAGAGAAGCTTCCCTCTCAGAGAAAGGGCTAATAAACGGGTCTTAACACTCTCACTAGTGATAGAGTGCAGTGCAGCCAAGGCCAAAATATCTTGGATGTGCTCGTATGCTGTTTTCCCGGAGCCATCATACGTAGGAATGGATTTCAAGGCAGCAGGAGGTACAACTTCTTGTCCAACTAGAGCCAAGGGCCCTGTGGAATCAACTGCTGGGAAGAGGTCATCATCATTTTGTTGGGCAGCCATGTCTTCTTCCTCTTCAGTAGTATAATCAGTATCAGTGTTGTCCGAAGTTGTAGGTTGTTCTTCAATTTCGGCCTCTCCAACTTCAGCTTCTTCAACCTCAGCTTCTTCTATTTCAGCTTCAGCTTCGAGTTCGTTTTGGTGAGCTTGGTAGTCAGCCAGCCTTACGCGCTCTCCAGGAGCGTTGATGTCGATTTCGTAGAGATCAGGCTGCTGTCCTGGGTTCCTTGCTCTCCACCTTCTTGTATGCATGAAGGCGCTTTTGATATTGGACCAGTCTCACGGACTCAGAGAATATTCAGGTAGTGCAGAGTCGCCAGGTGTTCTGATTTGACAGCAATGAAGCGAACACCGATGCTTCGATTCTGTTTTGGGGTGGGAAACTCCCGTGTCCCACCGGGCGTGCCAGAGAAACTGTTGGTTACGAATCTGCCACTAGGATAGGATTTAGTGTAATGCGCCCTAGATTCGCCCAGCAGATTGAAAGGCCGGAAGGAAGGAATGCCTTCCGTGCCAATCTCCGGAGGAGGCCGGCTTCCTATGTTTTCTCAATTTGGTTTAAGCTCAGAGTGCAGGAAAGAAATTAGAGATGCAGAAAGAAATATAAATATGATTGTTCCGGGTGGGGAAGATAAGCAGCACGGCAACAACCAATCACCACTACTAACAACAATTAAACACAAAATATGTTGCAGAAACTATCAACACCATTCATCCTATGTATCCTTCACTTTTGCATTCCAGGAATACTTAGCTATCAAATACCGATATCCAGAAAAGCAGAATAACAGTAAGCAATAACATAAGCAACATGAGGCAGAAATACTCAGTAAAGGCAGCATACAAGACAAAGACAATCAATAGAGCCAAGTATATTTTATATTCAGAAGCAAACGCACAGCTACAGCAGTTCCCTAGCAATATATCCCCCTTCCACCCTTTTACAATGATATGGCGCAGCTATTTATAGCGCAATTTTCCCCCCAATTACAACTTTGGGCACAGGATCCCAGACCTGACAATAGCTGACAAAAGCGGCAAAAAGCGGCTGATGTTGACCTCTGCGGGTATGGAATGTACTTGCAGCAAGGTCCACCTGAAAACCTGGCAGCTACGTGGCAGTGCGGTAGATGAAACCTCGAGTCAGCTTGAATGAGGGTAGTTGCGGTACAATAAGTCAGTTCACGCTCGCACACCTTCTGTCGCATCTCTGACTCGAATCTCGAGGCTGGACACCTGTCGGAATCTGATAAGGGGAAAAATCTGCCTTTGAAGCTCATACTTTCTCTCCTGCCCGACTTCGCCCAAAATTGGAGCGCAACCGGGCAGCGCAGGGTGGAAGCAGCGCAGTTGGGAAGGCCTTCGTGCCTTAGAAATTTTCTGGGCAGGTTTCAACGTTCTTCGCCCGAGTGCGCACAAGTCAGCGAGCGCAGCCCGACTTCGCTGCGAAGTCGGGCGGCTCAACACTTAGGAAAATTTCTGATGTCTTCAAGCAAGCCGCCCTACTGCGCACAACCTTGAGGGCGCCGCCCGACTTCGCTGCGAAGTCGGGTGGTCCCAACACTTAACCACTTTTTGGATATCCTTCTCATTGACGTCGCCCAGGTGCGCATGAAATTAGGAGCGCAGCCCGACTTCGCTGCGAAGTCGGGCGGCTCCACACTTAGAAATTTTTGGGCTCAGCTCTGACAATTCTGCCCAGGTGCGCACAGATAGGCAAGCGCAGCCCGACTGCGCTGCGCAGTCGGGCGAACAACAACACTTAGAAAGTTTTGGGCTCTTTGCCCACTCAGAGAAACAGTTAGAAATATGGGGGAGGAGATGGAGAGAATGAAACTGATGGCAGAAAAGATAGGGGATAGTGGAGAAGGGGAGAGAAGAAAGAGGGAAGGGAAAGCAGCATCCTTACAAAAAATTCGAAGACATGGCACGCCGTGCAAAATATGGCAACACTAATTATAATCTCATCTAATCTTAGTTGGTTTTTGTTGAATATCTATTCACTATGTATTACCTGTCGTCCTATGATTAGGTACAATTTCAAGATGGTTTTGCATATTTTTCATTTTCTAAGCACAAGTTTCTTAGCATATTGATTTCCTTTGAGCCCACTTGATGTCTTAGGATGAGTCAAGTAAGATATTAGGTTAGAGGTTTCATCTGCTTGGGATGGTACAAAAGCTAGATAACTTATGATGCTTGATTGTGTGTTAACTTTTGCTTAGCACTGGTTGGTTCTTGTTTTGCCTTGATGCGGCATAGGTGGTTTTGGGATTGGCATAGGATGCTTGTATCTTATTGTGTATTCTTGGTGGTTTGCTCCTTCAAATTTGGAGTTGTTCAAAGCATTGTTTAATTGGTATTTTGGTCAATAGTCTTTCTTAGCTGGGATCCTATTTTTTCATCACAGGATGTTTCAGACTTCGTAAGAAATACATTCATTGTTGGTTTTGCAGTTAGTTTGAGCCCTGGTTGTTGGTTTAGAATCCCATTGTCTTGCCTCAGTTTTGCATCTTGATTTTGGCTTTGGTTGTCTTTTAGGAATCTTGGATTGGTCATGGATGTTCACAGTATTGTCCTACTTTGGCACAAAATGCTTTGGGTTCACCTCCTTAGCTTCACATCTGGTTTGCTTGTTCTGGCTTTGAGCTAGTTTCAGCATTAATTTTTATGGCTTTTGATTGGATATTAAATTTATGTTTTTGTTAACAATGTTGTTTGAGAGATTTTTGGTAGGCTCTTTTGTGGTCAATTTATGTTCTAGATGTTAGTAGTTAATTCACATAGATTATCCTTTAATTTGTGTTCTAGACACTAGTACCAATTGAGACCAATTTTTCTTCGGTTTTGATGGTTCTAGACATAGTAGGTGGTTTGCATCAATTGGTTGAGGACTTAGAAACTTAGTCCTTATTTTTCTCAACGGTCACTTTTCAGTCTTAGTGTTTGCCTTCTTTTCTTAGCATTAACTATGAATAGCAGTTTGCTACTTGGTTTATGTTTCTCAAGGAGTGCCACTGAACCCTATATGTGAGGATTAGTATGTAACTTGGTTTGTTATCAAATCTTCGCCACACTTTGGTCTACGTGGATTTTTTATGTTTTTATGGGATCTATTATTGTTTATATTAGATATAATTATTGTATACTTAGCCAGAAATTACAGTTACATGGTTGGTTGGTTCACAAGTCTACTCCCTTAGACACTCTTATATGTTTGTTCATCTATTGTATATCATTGCCAAGTTTCATGATGCAATTCACTACATACTCTAATGGTCCACAATTAATAGTTTATCACTTTATCAGGGATCAACAAAGTTGTCAACTCAAGTGATGATAAGCAATAGGGGCCACTAGTTGACCTATAAATGTATGTTTAATGTGATGACATGTATGCTAGCATCATCTAAATCACATCCACCAAAATATTATACTTAAAAGAAATGTGTTTGTGTAGAAAAGAAATATAACTCCATCAAATGACATGAGCTCAACCTGTTATATTCCTTGACTTTTAAGTCGAATCTTGCCAAGCAATATTTACATAATTGCCAAGCAATATTTACATAATTGCCAAGCAATAGATGGGTAATTGCCAAGCAGTAGTAACACCACTATGTGGTCATGATGTAATACGGGGTGGGGCTGTTTCAATCCCATATAACAAAAAATAGAAATTTAACTCAAGTTATATGGAAGAGAAAATGAAGGATTTTCCACTAATCGTAACTCAGTGATGTTTTCAAGGTTAATAGTCTAAGAATTTAGACTATAGACTTCCATGGTGCTAGTACTTTGTAGAGTTAAATTTTAGAAACACCATGCTTGAATTTTGTCCATTGGATATTGTAGGACCTCTTACAAGGCTCGTTGTTAGGAAATGAGAAAAATATTGAAATTATTCTCTTGTGAGAAGGTATTTCATAGATATTTTATTAATAATATATAACCTTCTTGATTTAGTGGAGATAATTATATCATGTTGGTTGTCATCATTAAGATTTTAATGCTTTAGTTTATTTATAACTGGTTAAGCTAGTATCTTTTTTTTTTTTTTTTCCTTTCCTGAAGACCAAAAAAGGTTAGTATTATTTTCTTACCATATAGCATGATGTTAATGATCCTAGCTTAAAATATTAGTTAATTATGTGTGTTAGTGAGATTGACCTTAGTATTTTATTTGTTTTATAAATTTTTCTTTAATATGTCGTACCAATGGCCTCCAAGATTTGCTGACTTTGAAATCATCTACTCTATTCAAATTTAGAGGTCTCTTCTTTATTTCTAATGCTTCCTTTACCTTCCTATTTATCCATGGTGTTCTTTAGCTCAATATATGAACAACTTGTTGGTTAGAGATCTGCCTTAGGTAAGGATTTGGTATTTTAGTGCGCCTTAGACCCGGCCAACATTGAAAGGCCGAGAGGAAGAAATGCCTCCCGTGCCAATCTCCAGAGATGGGCTGGTTCTTTTGCTATTCTAACTGGGGGGTTTTGAGATTAAGAAACTGAAAGGAATGGGAAATGACTGAAAGGGGAAATATGGCCACAGGCCGGATAGAATAGGGGTGATGGACTAACAACACGAAAACTCTATTGCATTTTGAACCAGATAGCCCTCAAATACAGATAACTAATAGAAATTTAAACCAGAACATCTAGCATGTATAATCTCCAAGACTACTCCAGAGTTACTACTTTATCAGCAACTAAATCCAGATATTAGAATTCAGTTACAGTTTAAAGCAAGAAACGATAGAAGACAAGTAATAGAAGACATACACATGAAAATAGAAGTCCAAGTCTAGAGCCAGACATCAGCTGTATTGATAGCAGAATTCAGGTTTTCATTTAGCCTCTAGCAAACATCCATCCATTTTACAATAAAAGAGCGGGCTTATATAGAGAATTCTGCCGCTTGAGCAATAAATGCTCATAAACAGAATATGGCGGTGGAAGCCAGGATAAACATTACAAGGTGATACAGCCGCCAGATATTAAACAGGTATGGCAAGGGCTGGTGACTCCTCAAAATGCCGTTGAATGTCTTCAATGCCCTGACATACTTGACTTGCTGGCGCAGTCTCCTCACTTGCAGGAACCGCCTTTGTAGGAGATATGCTTGAATTCCTGAAACGTCTAATCCAGAAGCTTCCTAATAACTACGGGTGACCGGGTAAGGATATACTCCAAATTGCCGAGCTGGAATTCTTCCGGAAGAAACCAGCGCCAAAGTCAATCTGATATACTGGCAAAGTGCGCCCGAACTCTGGCGCAAGTGTGAAGTGCGCCCAAACTCTGGCGCAAGTATCCAGTGAGGTGTTAGATTTGCCAAAAGCTGAAACTTCATGATCCTCTTTTCGGAAGCTTTCTCACAAGGTTAATAATACACCATGTTGCAGAAATGGCAACACAACTATATATATATGGTGGCCTATTTGTAGGAATGCTATGCCAATATAAAATCCCACGAGTAATTATTATGTAGGCACTTTTATGTGGTTTTGGAGCTACTTCATCTCTTGTTCTATCCAAAATTCCTCCCAAAAATTTCAATGGTTTGAAGGTTATACCTACTTCATGGCATTTGAGGGTTTAGGCTGTACTTTCTACTATGGTCTCAATATAGATGATTGCGATTGTTATACCTAACGTCTTCTTTGAAATTGTCCTAGCCTATTTTTGCTTTACAAAATGCTTTTTGGATTTGTTTTTTCATATGGCCCTTGTTCTTGAAAACCCTAAATAGGTGACCTTTTGCACTTTCCAAGTTTTGTTCATCAGAAATAATAGTTGGGATACTATTGTCAAAAATAACTGTTTATGTTGAAATTGTAATTTGATTCATGGCCAAGGCCGACATTGTATGATGTTTTGGATAGGCCTAAGGGCATTTCATTGTACAATGTATTAATTAATTGTAATATTTTATTATGTAAGCCCTATGGGCCGTGGTTAACCTTGTTATGGTTAAACCCTCTTTATAACTTGTAATTAACCTAAAGCCCTCTTGTTATGTCAGCTTAGGTTAAACTTCATTATGTAATTAGGGATTTTGGTATTGGTATAAATACCCCCTCCCACTCCTCATTTCTTCATTGGAGTGTTGTGTAATATTATCTACAAATATAGTGATTATTTATGATGCCTACAAATGCCCAACAAATCTCTCTAACTCGTCCTTCTTTTTTATTTCTGTGAAAGATTTGAGTGGATGGTTTACTTCCGTTTAATGTGAATTCCAACATGGTATCAAAATGGGTATAGAGCTGCCTCACTTGGTCATGCAGAAGTGCTATTCGGAGCCTCCGATTCTTCTTCCGAATCTAAGGATGATTTTCTAAGTCTCTCCTTTGAGGCTCTATCTTCAGATTCCTTTGCTCAGGAGAGTTTTAGAAAATATTGGGCTTTTTCTTCCAAAAAAGCCCTTTGAAGCTCAAGAGAGTTTTAGAAAATATCTTGCTTTTTCTTCCAAAAAAAAAACCCTTTGAAGAGCTGATCTGCATGTTGCCATTGGACTAAATATTTCTCATCGGAATTTGAAATTACAAAGACAATGTTTCCTGCCTTTGCCCTTTGTCTTAGCGCCTAAGGGATGTAGAGAGCGTAGTGCCCTTCTTCAAGAAGAAGGGCCATGCCCATACATATCCCACAGGGTGACCACTATGGCTAGAGGGAGGGAAGGGTTTTAAGGCTTTTCGTTGTTATGAGCCCAAGTTTGATTCGCATTGTGCGCACATTTCAATCAACCATGGCAGCACGTTTTTTTTTTTGTTGAGTTGGAAACAAAGGGTTGTTCTTTTGAAAGATATTGCTATCGTCCATGTGTTGGTGTGGCGTGGAGGTTCGTGTTGCGTTGCAAAGAGAAGGGCATGGGATCGAATCGTGCCCCTCCTCTGTACAGTTGATCATGTGATTGGTTTTCTACACCAAGCTTAGGCCTTTGAGTGTCATCATGCACTGTAGATAGATGGCCAACAAAGCACTTTTAGGAAGGCAAGGTCGTGAGGTCAAATTGCGGACAAGAGGAAAGAAGTCTTATAAGTGGGAATGGCTTCCACTTTTCAAACGCAGTGGAACCTTGGTTAGAGCATTGTGTTTAGTGCTAAAGAGACCATGGTTCTAGTCTTTTTGATGCTAGACTTGATGCTCTCAAGGACTTTTTCTAGCAGGATGAATCTTCCTGTCGATGTGGCCTACTTTCACAACATGTCAAACCTGTTTCTTCCTATTTCTACTTGCTTGACCAATAAAAAATATGCAAGTATCGATGATAAGGCAAACCAAAAGAGCTAAAGTGGTGAAATAGAATTGGACAACAACAGTGAATTAGGATTCACCAAGTGGTAGGTCGGTATTGGCTCTTGCAACCCTAAGGTTTGAGCATTTATTTTTTAATATTTTGGGGTCCATTAGGGCAAAATTTCCTAAGGCCATAGCTTTTGCATACGAAAATGTTTTGATTCCATTTTTTTTAAATCAGATGATTTTTCAAGCTTTGCGCACCGTTAGCATCAGTTCACGGACCTATTGCAGTGTTAGGGGTCAGATTGTGTAAGATGGATCACAAAGGCCTAGTTACTTGCCTTAATGGGAAAAATTATAATATTTGGTCAACCTAGATGATTTGCCTATTACAAAGTAAAACTTGTAGTGCATTTTTGAAGAGGATAAAGCAAATGTTTTTGATGAAGAAACCCACCATCTAAGAGAAGAAGAGGTTCTTGGTATGTTTTCCTCGCTAATGATTGAACCAGAGTTTTCGACATCAAAGAGGAGAGTGACCCTACCAAGGTATGGTCAAAACTACATGAGTTTTTTTTGGGAAAGTTAATACTACTAAAGTAAGTTGCTTGGAATTGGAACTTTCCTCTCTTAAACTAGTTGAGTTTGATAATGTTGAGGACTATATTACAAGATTCAAGGCTTTGAGGGTAGATATTGCATCTTCTGGAGGCAAAAAGAAAGATGATGCAGAATGTGTAAAGATTGTCTTTGCTAATATTTGCCCCTATTTTCAGATGTTGGATCCCATGGTTCATATGATTATTATGTTCTTAGAATCTCAAAAGACTTATTCTTGATCAACTTTTTTCTCTCCTAGTTCATTTTTAGGTGTTATTGCGGAATTGTGGTGGGACTTCACAAATACAGATTCATGCAAAGGAATTCAAATATAAGGAGGCTAATACTGTTAATAAAAACTTCAAATTTTATACCTGCAATAGGAAAGCACAATAACAGAGACGAAAAAACAGCAACACAAGTAACACAGATTTTACGTGGAAACCTGCAATGTGCAAGAAAACCACGAGGCAATGGAAACCTTTCTTTTTATTGATTTCAGCAAACTTTATATTCACGCAACTCATGTACATGCAAGGGGTCATTCCCATTTTATAGGTAAGAAAAGGGAAGACATCGAAAACTGCTCGTTTCCTCTCCCAAACGAAGTCTCTGAAAAACTGTTCATTTCCACTCCCAAGGGAAAGCATTCAAAAAACTGTTCGTCTTCTAATGTGTGGCACATTTTGTTGCCTAGACGTCTAGCAACTTGCTGCCTAGATGTCTAGCAGCCTACTGTCTAGACGCATAGCAGCCTAGATGTTTGCTGCCTAGACGTCTAGACGTATAGCAGCCTAGATGTTTGCTGCCTAGACGTCTAGACGTCTGCTTCCTAGATGTCTAGAAGCCTAGACGTTTGCTGCCTAGACATCTACTGCATAGACATCTACTACCTAGACATCTAGCAGCCTAGACATCTGCTGCCTAGACGTCTAGAAGCCTAGACGTCTGCTGCCTAGACATCTTCTGCCTAGACGTCTGCTGCCTAGACGTCTAGCAGTAGCCTCTGCTGCCAGGATTTGCTGACTAAGACTCTGGATAATGACTTCACTTCCTAACATTCTCCCACTTGAAGTCAGTATACATGAATTCTTTTACCAATGTTTTTCATCCAGTGCCAATTGCCCAATGCTGCCCTTGGTACATTTTCAGCAAGCCTGGAGAAGTTCTGTACCACTCAAACTTCTTTTTCTTGACCGACTTTGTAAGCATATTTGCAGGACTCACTTCAATGTCGATTTTCTGCAACAGGATCCTACCTTCTTCCACCACATTTCTTATAAAGTGGTACTTGATATCAGTGTGTTTCGTGCGATCATGGAATGTTGGATTCTTCACTAGCTGGATAGCACTTTGGCTATCACAATGCAACTTAATTTTCTCTTGCATTACCTTGAAGTCACCCAACAGTCGCTCTAGCCAAATTGCCTCTTTGCTGGCATGAGTGGCTGCACTATATTCTGATTCAGTGGTTGATAAAGCCACCACAAACTGCAACTTAGAAGCCCAACTCACAACTCCACCAGCAAGACTGAAAGTATATCCTGTAGTGGACTTTCTCCCTTCTCTATCTCCACCATAATCAGAATCCACAAAACGTTTAAGTTGCAAACTTTCCGATCCATAGTAAATAACAGCATATGAAGTGCCTCTTAAATATCTAAATATCCACTTCACCGCATTCCAATGCTCCTTACCAGGATTTGCCATGTACCGGCTAACTACTCCACTGCTTGGGCAATATTTGATCTGGTGCTCACTTGTTGTCACATTTTGCACGGGGTGCAATGTTTTCGAGTTTGTAACAGTGCTGCTCTTCTTTTCCCCTCTTCCTCTATTTTCCTTCCTTCTTCTCTCCTTTCCTTTTCTTTCCCGCATTCTCTTTCTTTCCCCCCTTTCTCGGAGTCCCCCAGATTGGTTTTTTAACTTTCCAGCAAGTTACCTGAAAAATGGCTAAGTGTTGGTGCGAAGTTCGCACTTCGCCCAGTTTTGGTGCGAAGTGCGCACTTCGCCCAGTTTTGGTGCGAAGTGCGCACTTCGCCCAGTTCTGTTGCGAAGTCTGACTTCGCCCTCTTTTCTGGGCGCACCTTGCAACTGGCAGGCTGACAGAAGAATGATAAGTGCTGGAGCAAGTCCGTACGGCGGCAGACACCAGTTTTCACTGTGCGCAGTCCGACTTCGCAGCGAAGTCGGAGTGCGCCCTTGACAGGTGCGCAGTAGGGGAACAAACCCAGAATTTGACCAAGGCATGAAGGCCTTCCCGACTGCACTGTATTCTGCCCACGCAACCCGAGGCGCTCTGATCCCAAGCGAAGTTGGATAACCTGCCTTTCAAGGCAGACACGTGTCAAAAAGCATCATTCATCATCTGACAAGTGTCCAGCTTCGGGATTAGAGCCGAAACGTGCCGAGCAAAAGGACAAGCATGGGCTGCACTGCCTGCGCCAGTAGCCTCATTTAAAGCTGATCTGAGGTTTCACCTGCTCCAGCTACCCGCATCACTGCCAGAGAGAAGTTCAGACCAACACACCGCCACGAAGCTGTCCAGCTTCCAGGAAGACCATGCTGCGGGTATAGTCCGGTCCGACAAAAGGTCAGCATTTGCAGCTCTTTCGCCGCTTTTGTCAGCTTATGTTTGACTGGGACCTTGTGCCCATTAATGTAACGAGAGGGACTCGGGCTATAAAAGCCCACCATGAATTCATTGTAAAGGGTGGATGGGGAATGTCTGTTAGGGAACCAATGTAACCGTGCTTCTGCTTATAAATATAATTTGTATGCCTGGTTCTGTTCTGCTGCTTCTGTTTTTTATGCTGCCTTTCTTTATATTCATGCCTTAGGCTAACCTGTGTCACGGCTCGTTGATTCATTTCAGCATTTGGTGATCAGGTGCCTCTAGCATTGCTTGTTTAAAGCACCCTCTGTACTTCATGAATTAAAAGGATACATAGAATAGATGTGGTAGCAGTTTCATAAGTTGTGTGTTACGTTGTCTGGTCCGTATCCGGTGATTGATGCACTCGCCGTACTGTTAGTTCCTTGTAGGGAATGTCTGTTAGGGAGCCATTGAAGCTGTGCGGTTAAATTCTCTACACAAAACATATACCTGGCTCTGATATCTCTATGATTGCTTTCTACTCATGTTAGTGTCCGTAGGTGGTGATTGATGCGTTGCCGTACTGTTAGTTCCTTGTAGGGAATGTCTGTTAGGGGACCATTGTAGCCGTGCGTACACTGCTTAAGTATCGGAAGTATACGTTAGATTTTGCAGTTCTCAGTCGCGCTTTATATTTGTAATGCAGTAAGTATTGGTGATTGTTGGTTGCCGTACTGTTAGTTCCCCCCCACCAACCTCCACGTATATTTGTAAATTCCTTTCTGTTCATTTATCTCTTTCCTGTACTCTTAGCTTAAATCAGAAAACCCCCAAAAGGAGCCGGCCTTCTCCGGAGATTGGCCCGGAAGGCATCTCTTCCTTCCGGCCTTTCATGCTGGTGGGCGAATCTGGGCGCATTAACCCAAAATCTTTTCCTCATGGCAGATTCGTAACCAACACTCACCATGTCATACATGAGGCTTCTTACTGCTAATGAATACGGTACACGAGACATGCTTGTATTCTCTCCTTCTGTTCTAGGACACTGGTTGGAAGACAATTTTAAGTGTGAAAGAAGTGGGGTACTAACTAGTTTTGCATTTTGCATATTGAAGCGCTGCAAAATCTTTTCTACATATGACTTTTGACTTAACCAAATCTTTCTTCCTTTTCTGTCCCTGTGTATTTTCATCCCTAAAATTTGGTTTGCTGCTCCTAAATCCTTCATTTCAAATGTCCTAGCCAACCGAGCCTTAAGATCAATGATTTTCTTCATGTTGGGGCCTGCAACCAACATATCATCAACATACAACAACAAAATAATAAAACTGCCATCATCAAACCTCTTATAGTATCCACAATGGTCAACTTCACTCCTGCTGAAACCTTGGCTCTTCATGAAGGTGTCAAATTTTTTGTACCACATCCTTGGCACCTGTTTCAACCTATACAGAGATTTCTTCAGTCTGCAAACCAAATGCTCTTTGCCTCTTTCTTCATAGCCCTCAGGCTGATCCATATAAATCTCCTCCTCGAGATCACCATGCAAGAAAGCAGTCTTTACATCAAGCTGCTCCAGTTCTAAATCCTGTGCTGCTACAAGTGCAAGTAAAACTCTAACAGTAGTCATCTTCACAACTGGAGATAAATTTTCATTTAAGTCTATACCTGACTTTTGCACATAGCCTTTTGCCACCAAGCGAGCTTTATAGCGTTCCAACAACCCATCGTTGTTCTTCTTTACTTTGTAAACCCACTTGTTTCCAACAGCCTTTCTTCCAGGTGGGAGATCCACAAGTTCCCACGTTTTATTCTTGCGAAGTGCCTCGATTTCCTCCTCCATGGCTTTCCTCCACTTTTCTGCATTCTCAGACTCTCTAGCTTCCTGAAATGAACTAGGCTCACCATCATCAGTTAACAAAGCAAAAGAGGACTGATAAACATGAGAATACCTTTCCAAACACTTTTGTGGACGTGTAGATCTTCTAACCCAATGATCTGTTGATTGTGGCTCTTGGTCTTGTGACCGTTGTGGCTGCTCTACTTGCTGTTCTACTTGTTGTTCTGCATGCTGATCAAAAACTTCAGCATGCTGATTTTCATATTCATCTTCATTCATATCTACTTCAACTGGTACAACATTAGGAGTTTGCTGTACCTCCTTCCTTTGCATGGATTTTTCATCAACAATAACATCCCGGCTAATAATTACCTTGTGGGCAGTAGGATCCCATAGTCTATACCCCTTCACTGTATCTCCATAGCCGAGAAAAACACATTTGCTTGACTTTGGGTCAAGTTTGGACCTTTTTTCTTTAGGCACATGGGCAAACGCATCACAGCCAAAGGTACGCAAATGAGAGTAATCAATTGGCTTACAACACCAAACCTCCTCCGGAATCTGTCCATCCAACGCAGCTGTAGGTGACCTATTAATAAGGTAAACAACTGTATTAACAGCCTCTGCCCATAACTTTTTATCCAACATGGCTGCGTTGAGCATGCTTCTTGCACGTTCCATGATTGTGCGATTCATCCGCTCAGCCACACCATTTTGTTGTGGAGTATATGGTACAGTCTTCTGGTGCTTAATACCTTCTTGCGTACAAAATTTATCAAATTCCTTGGAGCAATATTCACCCCCATTATCTGACCTGAGACATAAAATCGACTTGCCCAAACTCTTCTCTACTCGTGCTTTGAACTCTTTAAATTTCTGCAAAGCTTCCGACTTCTTCAGAAAATAAACCCACACTCTCCTAGAATAATCATCTATAAAAGTCATAAAATAGATGGCACCATTTAAGGACTGAGTGGGGACTGGTCCAAATATATCCGAATGTATAAGTTGCAGAAAATTAGAACTCTTACCAGGGCTTGCAATAAACCGAACCCTCTTTTGTTTACCAAAAATACAGTGCTCACACAAGTCTAAATTACAAGACTTAATCCCGGAAAGCATACCTCGGTCATGCAGAATTTTCAGACCTTTTTCACTCATATGGCCTAGGCGTTGATGCCATAGCATTACTGCATCCTGAACAAAAGTTGTTGCTGTTGCATGGTTTGTCACCGTATCACCGCATAAACGATATAGGGTCCCATAAGATTCTCCCTTTGCTACTACAAGAGCTCCTCTGGTAATTTTGTAGTAGTTGTTATCGAAAGTGATAGAATACCCTAGCTTATCCATCATCTTGATTGAGAGCAAATTCTTTCGCAAATCGGGCACATGTCGCACATCACATAACATCCTTTCTCTACCATCGTCCAACCTGATCCTTATGTCCCCTCTTCCCACAATTTCTAAAGGATGATCATCACCCAAGTAGACCATTCCACCACAATATGGCTGATATTTGTCAAACCAGTCTCTTTGGGGAGACATGTGGAAAGATGCACCCGAGTCCAAAACCCAGGTATATAAAACAGATCTGTTGTTACTGATACAAAAAGCTTCACATGTTGCCGTCTCTCCTGAATCTATTGTACTGGCCTCAGCTGATGGCTGAATTTGCTTTTCACCATTCTTTTCATTTTTTAATTGCCAACAGTCCTTCTTTGAGTGCCCTGGCTTCCCACAATGCCAACACTTCCCTTTCTGCTTACGTCCTTTAGACTTAGATCTGGACTGTGATCTACCTTGTTTACTCCTCTCGAAAGATCGACCTCTCACAGATAGGGCTTCATTGGTTGAGGGTTCCAGAGACGTTTTTCGCCTCAACTCTTCTGCCAACAAAGCGGCTACCACATCATCAAATTTTAGAGCTCCTGATGATGCATTACTGATGGTCATCACCATATGATCCCAGGTGTTCGGGAGGGAACAAAGTAGGGTGATAGCTCTATCCTCATCCTCCATCTTCACATTAACTGAAACCAGTTTATTGATAAGAGTATTAAACTCATTCAAATGATCTGCCACGGATGAACTTTCCTTCATCCTCAAGCTATAAAGTTGTTTTTTCAGAAAAAACCTTATTTGTTGCTGATTTTGTCTCATACAACTTTTCAAGCTTTTGCCAAAGGGCTTCCGCGGTCTTCTCTTCAGCTACATTGAACAAGACAGAGTCCGCTAGGCAGAGACGGATTGTAGAGACCGCCTTCCTATCCAGCATTGCCCACTCCTCATCTTTCATGCTGCTTGGTTTACTCGCGACCCCTTTCAAGGCTAGAGCTTGGTCATTCTGAACCAACAAATCCTCCACCTTCATCTTCCATAGAGCGAAGTTCCTGCCATCAAATTTCTCAATCTCAAACTTGGTTACACCTCCTGTCATTGTTTCAGCTCCCACTCGCACAAAACCTTAGGCTCTGATACCAGATGTTAGTAAAAACTTCAGATTTTATACCTGCAATGAGAAAACACAATAACAGAGACAAAAAAACAACACAAGTAACACAGAGATTTTACGTGGAAACCTGCAATGTGCAGGAAAAACCACGGGGCAATGGCAACTTCTTTTTTTATTGATTTCAGCAAACTTTACATTCACGCAACTCATGTACATGCAAGGAGTCATTCCCCTTTTATAGATAAGAAAAAGGAAGACTCCGAAAACTGTTTATTTCCTCTCCCAAAGGAAGCCTCCGAAAAACTGTTCGTTTCCACTCCCAAGGGAAAGCATTCGAAAACTGTTTGTCTTCCGACGTCTGGCGCATTCTGCTGCCTAGACGTCTAGCAGCCTAGCAGCTTGCTGTCTAGACGTCTAGCAGCCACCTAGACATCTAGCAGCCACCTAGACGTCTAGCAGCCTAGACGTCTGCTGCCTAGACGTCTGCTACTTAGCAATCTATTGCCTAGGCGTCTGTTGCCTAGATGTTTGCTGCCTAGACGTCTGTTGCCTAGACGTCTAGCAGCAGCCTCCGCTGACTAAGACTCTGGATAATGACTTCACTTCCTAACAAAGACCTAGGGGCTCAAAGGCCAGGCTAAGTCTTCAAAGAAATCGAAGACTACTTGCAAATATTGTAAGAGGGAGGGACATCCAACAAAGCATTGCTTACTGAAATTGTAAAGGATTGAAGTTGAGTTCTTAAATATCGGTGGATGTCTTCCAAATGATGAGGGAGATTCTGAAGGATTTGCCTCAACTCTAGATGCCCACTAGAGCATCCATTACGGAGGGAAGATATTATTCTCATTGATATCTTCTCTCTTTGGCCCCTTAGTTTAAATTACGGGGATGTTGAAATTGTAATTTGATTCATGGCCAAGGCCGACATTATATGATGTTTTGGATAGGCCTAAGTGTTAGGAAAAACTTCAGATTTTATACCTGCAAGTAGAAAACACAATGACAGAGAACAAAAAAGCAACACAAGTAACACAGAGATTTTACGTGGAAACCTGCAATGTGCAGGAAAACCACGGGGCAATGGCAACTTCTCCTTTTTATTATTTTCAGCAAAACTTTACATTCACATTACATCATATGCAAGGGATCAATTCCCTTTTATAGAGCAGAAAAGGAAGACCCCAAACTGTTCGTTTCCTCTCCCAAAGGAAGCCTCCGAAAACTGTTCGTTTCCACTCCCAAGGAAGGCGTCTGAAACTGTTCGTCTTCCGCATTTAGACGTCTGTCCAGACGTGCTGCCTAGACGTCTGTGCCTAGACGTCTGAGCTGCCTAGACGTCTAGCAGCTGCCTAGACGTCTAGCAGCCTAGACGTCTTGCCTAGACGTCTAGCAGCAGCCTCTGTTGGCTAAAACCCTGCATAGTGACTTCACCTCCTAACATTCTCCCACTTGAAGTCAGTATACAGGAATTCTTTTACCAATGTTTTTCATCCAATGCCAATTGCCCAATGCTGCCCTTGTTACTTTTTCAGCAAGCCCAGAGAAGTTCTGCACCACTCAAACTTCTCTACCTTGACCGGCTTTGTAAGCATATCTGCAGGATTCACTTCAGTGTCGATTTTCTGCAACAGGATCCTACCTTCTTCCACCACATTTCTTATAAAGTGGTACTTGACATCAATGTGTTTCGTGCGATCATGGAATGTTGGGTTCTTCACTAGCTGAATAGCACTTTGGCTATCACAATGCAACGTAATTTTCTCCTGCATTACCTTGAAGTCACCCAACAATCGCTCTAGCCAAATTGCCTCTTTGCTGGCATGAGTCACTGCAATATATTCTGCTTCAATGGTTGATAAAGCCACCACAGACTGCAACTTAGAAGCCCAACTCACCGCTCCACCAGCAAGAGTGAAGGTATATCTTGTAGTGGACTTTCTCCCATCTCTATCTCCACCATAATCAGAATCCACAAAACCTTTAACTTGCAAATCTGCCGATCCAAAGTAAATGGCAACATCTGAAGTGGCTCTTAAATATCTAAATATCCACTTCACCGCATTCCAATGCTCCTTACCAGGATTTGCCATGTACCGGCTGACTACTCCCACTGCTTGGGCAATATCCGGTCTGGTGCTCACCATGGCATACATGAGGCTTCCTATTGCTGATGAATACGGTACACGAGACATGCTTGTCTTCTCTGCTTCTGTTCTAGGACACTGGTTGGAAGACAATTTTAAGTGTGAAAGAAGTGGGGTACTAACTGGTTTTGCATTCTGCATATTGAAGCGCTGCAGAATCTTTTCCACATATGACTTTTGACTTAACCAGATCTTTCTTCCTTTTCTGTCCCTGTGTATCTTCATCCCTAAAATTTGGTTTGCTGCTCCTAAATCCTTCATTTCAAATGTCCTAGCCAACCGAGCCTTAAGATCAATGATTTTCTTCATGTTGGGGCCTGCAACCAGCATATCATCAACATACAACAGCAAAATAATAAAACTGCCATCATCAAACCTCTTATAGTATCCACAATGGTCAGCTTCACTCCTGCTGAAACCTTGGCTCTTCATGAAGGTGTCAAATTTCCTGTACCACATCCTTGGCGCCTGTTTCAACCCATACAATGATTTCTTCAGTCTGCAAACCAAATGCTCTTTGCCTCTTTCTTCATAGCCCTCAGGCTGATCCATATAAATCTCTTCCTCGAGATCACCATGCAGGAAAGCAGTCTTTACATCAAGCTGCTCCAGTTCTAAATCCTGTGCTGCTACAAGTGCAAGTAGAACTCTAATAGTAGTCATCTTCACAACTGGAGAGAAAATTTCATTAAAGTCAATACCTGACTTTTGCACATAGCCTTTTGCCACCAAGCGAGCTTTATAGCGTTCCAACAACCCATCGTTGTTCTTCTTCACTTTGTACACCCACTTGTTTCCAACAGTCTTTCTTCCAGGTGGGAGATCCACAAGTTCCCACGTTTTATTCTTGCGAAGTGCCTCGATTTCCTCCTCCATGGATTTCCTCCACTTTTCTGCATTCTCGGACTCTCTAGCTTCCTGAAATGAACTAGGTTCACCATCATCAGTTAACAAAGCAAAAGAGGACTGATAAACATGAGAATACCTTTCCGGACACTTTTGTGGACGTGTAGATCTTCTAACCCAATGATCTGTTGATTGTGGCTCTTGGTCTTGTGACCGTTGTGGCTGCTCTACTTGTTGTTCTACTTGTTGTTCTGCATGCTGATCAAAAACTTCAGCATGCTGATTTTCATATTCATCTTCATTCATTTCTACTTCAACTGGTACAACATTAGGAGTTTGCTGTACCTCCTTCCTTTGCATGGATTTTTCATCAACAATAACATCCCGGCTAATAATTACCTTGTGGGCAGTAGGATCCCACAGTCTATACCCCTTCACTGTATCTCCATAGCCGAGAAAAACACATTTGCTTGACTTTGGGTCAAGTTTGGACCTTTTTTCTTTGGGTACATGGGCAAACGCATCACAGCCAAAGGTACGCAAATGAGAGTAATCAACTGGCTTACAACACCAAACCTCCTCCGGAATCTGTCCATCCAACGCAGCTGTAGGTGACCTATTGATAAGGTAAACAACTGTATTAACAGCCTCTGCCCATAACTTTTTCTCCAACATGGCTGCGCTGAGCATGCTTCTTGCACGTTCCATGATTGTGCGATTCATCCGCTCAGCCACACCATTTTGCTGTGGAGTATATGGTACAGTCTTCTGGTGCTTAATACCTTCCTGCATACAAAATTTATCAAATTCCTTGGAGCAATATTCACCCCCATTATCTGACCCGAGACATAAAATCGACTTGCCCAAACTCTTCTCTACCCGTGCTTTGAACTCTTTAAATTTCTGCAAAGCTTCCGACTTCTTCTTAGAAAATAAACCCACACTCTCCTAGAATAATCATCTATAAAAGTCAGAAAATAGATGGCACCATTTAAGGACTGAGTGGGGACTGGTCCAAATATATCCGAATGTATAAGTTGCAGAAAATCAGAACTCTTACCAGGGCTTGCAGTAAACCGAACCCTCTTTTGTTTACCAAAAATACAGTGCTCACATAAGTCTAAATTACAAGACTTAATCCCAGAAAGCATACCTCTGTCATGCAGAATTTTCAGACCTTTTTCACTCATATGGCCTAGGCGTTGATGCCATAGCATTACTGCATCCTGAACAGAAGTTGTTGTTGCTGCATGGTTTGTCACCGTATCACCGCATAAACGATATAGGGTCCCATAAGATTCTCCCTTTGCTACTACAAGAGCTCCTCTGGTAATTTTGCAGTAGTTGTTACCGAAAGTGACAGAATACCCTAGCTTATCCATCATCTTGATTGAGAGCAAATTCTTCCGCAAATCGGGCACATGTCGTACATCACATAACATCCTTTCTCTACCATCGTCCAACCTGATCCTTATATCCCCTCTTCCCACAATTTCTAAAGGATGATCATCACCCAAGTAGACCATTCCACCACAGTATGGTTGATATTTGTCAAACCAGTCTCTGTGGGGAGACATGTGGAAAGATGCACCTGAGTCCAAAACCTAGGTATATAAAACAGATCTGTTGTTACTGATACATAAGGCTTCACATGTTGCCGTCTCTCCTGAATCTGCTGTACTGGCCTCAGTTGATGGCTGATTTTGCTTTTCACCATTCTTTAATTGCCAACAATCCTTCTTTGAGTGCCTTGGCTTCCCACAATGCCAACACTTCCCTTTCTTTAGACTTAGATCTGGACTGTGTTCTACCTTGTTTACTCCTCTCGAAAGATCGACCTCTCACAGATAGGGCTTCATTGGTTGAGGGTTCCAGAGACGTTTTTCGCCTCAACTCTTCTGCCAATAAAGCGGCTACCACATCATCAAATTTTAGAGTTCCCGATGATGCATTACTGATGGTCATCACCATATGATCCCAGGTGTCCGGGAGGGAACAAAGTAGGGTGATAGCTCTATCCTCATCCTCCATCTTCACATTAATCGAAACCAGTTTATCGATAAGAGTATTAAACTCATTCAAATGATCTGCCACGGATGAACTTTCCTTCATCCTCAAGCTATAAAGCTGCTTTTTCAGAAAAACCTTATTTGTTGCTGATTTTGTCTCATACAACTTTTCAAGCTTTTGCCAAAGGGCTTCCGCGGTCTTCTCTTCAGCTACATTGAACAAGACAGAGTCTGCTAGGCAGAGACGGATTGTAGAAACCGCCTTCCTGTCCAGCGTTGCCCACTCCTCATCTTTCATGCTGCTCGGTTTACTCGCGACCCCTTTCAAGGCTAGAGCTTGGTCATTTTGAACCAACAAATCCTCCACCTTCATCTTCCATAGAGCGAAGTTCCTGCCATCAAATTTCTCAATCTCGAACTTGGTTACACCTCCTGTCATTGTTGCAGCTCCCACTCGCACAAAACCTTGAGCTCTGATACCAGATGTTAGGAAAAACTTCAGATTTTATACTTGCAAGTAGAAAACACAATGACAGAGAACAAAAACAACAACACAAGTAACACAGAGAATTTACGTGGAAACCTGCAATGTGCAGGAAAACCACGGGGCAATGGCAACTTCTCTTTTTATTATTTTCAGCAAAACTTTACATTCACATTACATCATATGCAAGGGATCAATTCCCTTTTATAGAGCAGAAAAGGAAGACCCTGAACTGTTCGTTTCCTCTCCCAAAGGAAGCCTCCGAAAACTGTTCGTTTCCACTCCCAAGGAAAGCGTCTGAAACTGTTCGTCTTCCGCATTTAGACGTCTGTCCCAGACGTCTGCTGCCTAGACGTCTAGCAGTGTTGCCTAGACGTCTGCTGCCTAGACGTCTAGCAATGCTGCCTAGACGTCTAGCAGCAATCTCTGCTGGCTAAAACCCTGCATAAAGGACATAGGCATCTAGCAGCAATCTCTGCTGGCTAAAACCCTGCATAAAGGACATTTTATTGTACAGTGTATTAATTAATTGTAATATTTTATTATGTTAGCCCTATGGTCCACGGTTAACCTTACTATGGTTAAACCTCTTTATAACTTGCAATTAACCTAAAGTCCTCTTGTTATGTCGGCTTAGGTTAAACTTCATTATGTAGTTAGAGGTTTTGATATTGGAGTGTTGTGTAATATTAGCTATGGATATAGTGATCATTTATGGTGCCTATGGGTGCCCACCAAATCTCTCTCTTTTTGGTCCATTTTTTGCTTTTTTGTATAAGAATTGAGTAAATGGTTTGCATCTATTCATTTCTGGACAGTTTAGAATTTCTGAAGAAGAATTATAAACGTGTCAAAAAACATATTCTTTATAACTGTTATTTTACACAATTTACAAAAACGTTAACATAAGTATTATGGATTTGGTTGACCACACACATGGTATGATGCAATATTTTAATGAAATGCATTATTTCAAAGCATCGCATCATGTAGTATAGGATTGTGGATGCCGTGTATTGGGAAAAGGCTTCGGTTAGAGGAGAGCTTGCAATACTTTCCAAAAGAGACTGTTTATATAAACCACTAGGAAAACCTACTAGGTATATTCTTTAGATTCACTCTAAAATATGAAATGTCTGTTCTTTAAACCAGTAAGTCGTGTTGATTTTGTAAATTACAAACTTGTGGGAAGTACATTGTTCTTTGTAACAGATGTAAGTGCAGTTTTATATGGAATTCTACATTAAGAATTAACATATTTGTTTCTTGGTTGGCAGATTGGCTGCAATCCAGAATTCCCAGAATCAAGGTGCTTTCTTGTGGTTAGGAAGGATGGATCCACAGAGGACTTCTCTTTTCACAAATGCCTCAAAGGATTGGCTGCTAGACTATCACCTTCCCTTGCTGCTGAATATCAATGGAGGTTTAGCCCCCGTTTATGATTATATTTTCTATGCTCACTTTTCAGAGCCAAAAGCACTATATACCTGGTTAAAAAGCCAGCCCGATTGCATTGTAAATTCAATTTTACCATCCAATGTAGGCAGCAATTTTGTCTATTAATTATTAATATTCAACTTCTCCTTTTTTATAGCCCTGTGCATAACTATTCAGTAATCATTTCCTTCTATTCTGCAACTCTCTTCAATCTCACATACATTCAGGTAACTTGACAGGGAATCTGATATGGTGATGGATTCTACAGTAGGTGTGCTTGGGTAATTAGAGTTACCAAACCTTATTCCCCACTGTTTAACACAACAATAAATTCTGGCGGAGAATCTGTTGTATGAGTGCATACTAGAGTAGAACTATCTAGACCTTACGTCCTTTAACTGTGCAATACAATAATGCCCCAAAATAATTCATTTGCATGTTATAAGATAGACCTATTATAATAATACAATCTTGTAATAACCGTTTTGGAAATTTACCAGAATTATTCATCTGTTCATCTATTTAACAAATCAGAGAAATACAGTTCAAACTCCTACATAAGACGAACAACAAATTTTGCTTCAATCGAGGCTAATTACTTTTGCAAATAGATCAAGGAAAGAAAACGTATTTAATTGGTTTCAAATAATGCTTGCAAAAAAAAAAATAGCATTGTGTGTAATCGCATTGCCATGTGGCAAGACGGGATTTTTTGAGTTTGATTACGCTGGAATTTATAGTGGCAAGACGGGATTTTTTGAGTTTGATTGCTCCTAATATTCAGAAGGATCAAGGAATGAACTTCAAAATTTAAAGCTACAGAAAAAATATGAAGATGTCTACGTCATGCGTCATGTCCGAATATAGAGAAAAGAAGCATATCAAGAAGGAAGTACTATAGTTTGTCTGTGTATATTCAACTTAAAAGATACTATTCATATAATGTTTGAAAAAATTATATAGAAAATTTAGGAACCCATTTTTGAGACAGTCTGGCAATAGGCAAGACAGTACTTGCAAAGCCTGCATTATACAAGCAACTGAAATCGGGTTGATAACGATTCGGGTTGACAGTGTTGGGCTTGAGTGCCAGCACATTCATAGCTGTGGCAATGAAGGTTTACAAGTGCATTGTGCCTAACTTTGTAACCCTCACTAAAAGATT
Source organism: Wollemia nobilis (assembly GCA_028583015.1). Classification (NCBI taxonomy): domain Eukaryota; kingdom Viridiplantae; phylum Streptophyta; class Pinopsida; order Araucariales; family Araucariaceae; genus Wollemia; species Wollemia nobilis. Next base: position 6,254,838 of record JAQPPZ010016467.1, on the reverse strand, counting down.
GAATGAATAACGAAAAAGAAAGACCAAAAGAAAAGACTAGATGACACCCCAAAAAACCGAGCGTGTAAATATGTGTTTTTTTTTTTAAAACGAATTTTTTTCCTTTCTTTAAAAGAAGGCAAAAGGCAATAACCAGTGCGTGCCTTACTTCTTTCAGTAATGTCTTGAGAAGAGTGCAGATGTCCTCATCAAACTTCTATATAACAATACCATGGAATAAATGGTCAACTTAGAACTCTTGTTTTGACATAGCAATGCCATGCTTCTATGGACTGCCAAAAAGAACTGTTAGATAATCTGCCTCTAAGATGGTGATGGCTAAAAGGTCCACGACTATGCTTTTAGTTCCATCAATGCCAAATCTCCCAACAGACAAGCACCTTCACCAATGCTATTTAGCCGAAGGACTCACCAACTAGCATAGAGGCTTCTGAAGGCAACCAACCAACCACCTGAATTAGGTAATAATTAGAATAAGAAATGTTTTGTTAATACATGAAGCCTTATAAATGTAAAAGAGTCAATAGTCGGAATATGTTTGCACGTTTGTTGAGGTTATTATTTTGACTTTTAAAATGTTAGAGTAAATCTATCATATCATTGGATTATTATAGGTTTTTAGTTTGAGTTAAATGCTTTTAAATGTTTTTAAAGTATTAATATTACGTATTTCATTTTCATATGAACCAACTTTTAAAACTTGGAGGTAATAGATGAGAAGCAAAGAGTTTCACACTATAATCATGATTCTAATTTTAGAGGTATATCTTAACCGTGAAATTGTTGGTCATGATTCTAATTTTAGAGGTATATCTTAACCGTGAAATTGTTGGTAGTGAAAGTTTCACACCATGCATAAGGTTCACATTAACTTGTAAACCTTAAAACATTTTTATAATTTATATGAGTTCATTTTGTTAAATGCATTAAATTTCAAGTAAAATACTTGTTAAACAATATATGCATAATTACCAAAATAACCAAAATGTGGTTGTAATACTACTATGTAGGTTGGTAAAAAGATGGTAAGATAATTTTAATGTAATGTAGTTAAAATTTTAATTTATTTTATTTTATTTATTTGATAAATTAAAATATTTAGAAATTAATAAAATGTTCAAGAATTATATTGTCATTAGAACAAAGCGAGTGCGAGTCGAGAGAAAGTGCAAGCTAAATAGAAAGCAAAGTGCGATCAAGGAACTAGATCATTTCTTGTTTTAGATCTTAGGGGATTTTAAAGAATTCATGTGAAGAAAATCTAGGTAACATGGCAAGAAAGTCATTTTTGAAAGTCCTTACTGAAAGCAAGGATGGCCTAGTTGGAAGTAAGGATGCCTTAGTTGGAAGTATGAATGTCCTAGTTAGCAATAAGAGGAAGAGAATACATGGCAAACCTTGTCCAAGTAGTAGATACTATACCAGAAATGTTTATCAAAGATGAGATGATTGAGCATGATATAATGGTTCTTAAAATCATAGGATTAATATGTAAGTTTCATGGACATTGGTTAGGTTTTCTTGAGATTCAAAATTGGATAAATGGAAGTGAGGATTCAATTCAAATAACTCCATCACTTTTTTTTTTATTTGTTAAAAAAATATGTTTTTTAAAATCAACAAATTGTACATCTTTGCCCTTTTTTTGACAAATACATCAAATATGAGATGATTGAGCATGATATAATGGTTTTTAAAATCATAGGGTTAATAGGTAAGTTTCATCGATACTGGCTAGGTTTTGTTGAGATTTAAAATTGGATCAAGTGGAAGTGAGGATTCAATTCAAATTATTCCATTACTTTTTTTTTAAAATTGTTAAAAAAATATTTTTGTAAATCAACAAATTATACATCTATGCCCTTTTTCGATAAATACATCAAAAATGAGTTGATTGAGCATGATATAATGGTTCTTAAAATCATAGGGTTAATATGTAAGTTTCATGGATATTGGCTAGGTTTTTTTGAAATTCAAAATTGGATCAAGTGGAAGTGAGGATTCAATTCAAATTACTCCATTACTTTTTTTTAATTTGTTAAAAAAATATTTTATTTCTTTAAATCAACAAATTGTAGATTTTTGCCTTTTTTCGACAAATACACTTTTGAGCCAATTTTTAACAATACAAAGGTGATATTTCCTTCCACCATAAGATCTAATCCTATACATACAACAGTATAGTATTGCTACATAAAACCTGAAAAAAAAATAAAAAATAAAAATAAATAAATAAATAAATACTAAACAACAAATTAGAGCAAAGTATTCAGACAAAGAATGACCAAAAGTGATTCCTTGGTTTGTTGCGACCACCACATGGGGGAAATCCATAACATATGATATCATCCTTATCTAGAGCCCAATTAGCCAATGCATCCACTACCTTGTTCTATTCTTGGGGGATGTGTGTCAACTCCACTATTTGAAATTTGGTCAACTATGATCTAATGGTATATATCACTCTTTCAAGTCTTCAATCCTTCCCTTTCTTAGTCTCTAGATTCTTCAATTTGTTGATCAACATATGTGAGTCTGATTCTATTTGTACTCTAGTCCAACCTACCTTGAGGGCTTCTTGGATTCCTTTAATCAAAGCAAGTCCTTTAGCTAGGTTATTAGGAAGGATTCCTAATTTTTTTGCAAAAGAAAAGGTAGGGGTGCCATAAGATAATCTTCCTATCCCCCTTGCACTAGCTTTACTTGGATTCCCTCTTGATGCTCCATTAGTATTAACCTTACCCATTCCTTTGGTGGTGGAACCCACTTTTTGGTTCTATCAATTTTTGAGGTAGGGATTGCCAATCATTGTTGATTACTTTTAGTTGGATCTATCTTTAATCTAGTAAGGATCTGGTTGTAGTTGTCACTTGAGAATTGAGGAGTCTTGAGTGTGTGTTGGATGGACTCTACTAGATTAGTTATTGTTTTATTCCATATAAGGTAGTTGTCTTGATAGTTTTGATTAAAATTATGTTGTTTCTCTCTTTCCAGAGGTTTTAGACTAGAAGAGAAATTCCTTCTCACACCAACTATCTATAGTCTAGCCCTCCTCTTGCTTGATTCATCCATTCTCTCCATATATGTTCAAGAGACCTCGATTATTGCCATCAGTTCCCAAGAGTAACACCATCATTTTCCAAAGCTTTACCACTGTAGGGTAATCTATGAAGAGTTGATCTATGGTTTCCAAAATTTCTTAGCATATATCACATCGAAAGGTCCGTGTATACCCCTTTTCATGAATTGTTCCCTTGTAAGGACCCTTTTGTGTAATAATAACCAAACAAATAATCACACCTTAGGCCACAAGTTTGGTTTTCAAAATTTCTTAAAAATATCCTTGACGTGATTATTGTGGAGCTGAGTAAGCATTTGATAACCTAAAGCAATTATGTATTTCCCATGGTTAAATCTACCCCATCCTAAAGAGTCATCTTCTTGAGAACAAGAACAAGACCTACTCCATGACTTTTCTTTCAAAAGGATTTTTCCTTATTATTTTCTTAGTTAAAAAATAAGGGATGAAATAATGGACGGATTCCCTTGGAGACCTTAGAGTGAGAGATTTTCTATGGAGACAAAAACTATTAAAACACTTCTTGTATGAATTAGGTTTTTTGGACTTCCTTATCAACTCAACGATAAGGAGGTTTTGAAGAATATTGGTAATACTACTCTAGGTGAATTCATTTAGGAGGGACCAACCTCTAAGGAGAGAAGGCATGTTGTATACACTTGAATATGTGTTGCGATGGATAATTCAAAACCTTTACCGCAATCTATTAGGATTAAATATAAATCAAGAGAATGAGATCAACAAGTGGATTATGAAAACATTGCATTTTGATGTTGTAAATATCATGAAACTAGGCACATGGTAAGAGACTACAAAATAAAAATGATGGAGATAGAGATAGAAAGTTTTGGGTATGAGGGTAGCTTCAATATGAAACAAGGAGATCATATCATAGAAGCTAGGTCAAATCAAGGATTTTTCACTCCTAAGAACGCTGTAAGAAAAATTCCTATACATTAATCATATGGTAAAGGCCATTATAGTTCACTCGAAACAACAATTAGAAGAAACAAATGACATGAGGGATGAGGAAGTACAATGCACAAGTTCAAATATAGGAGCTAAAGGTGTGAAGAAATAGAGGAAGGGAAATTTTAAAGCAAAGGAAGTTGGGAAGGTAATTTTAAAGCAAATGAGGTGAAGAAGGTCAAAATTAATCTAGGTAAATCATGCTTATTTTTCTCAAGTAGCATAAAATATTCATCTTACAATAAAAATGATAGTATAGAGTGTATTTGTTGCACTTTGGGGTTTCAAGAGTAGTACCATAAAGAAAATCATATGGAGGATTTCCAAGAAAATTTAGGGTTTCCAGACCAACATAAGAAAGTAATGACTGTATAGGATCATCTATGCACTTTAGAGTTTTCAAGGCAACATAAATAAAAAAATTCTAATGAGGTTATTCCTTGCACTTTTGATTCTTTAGGGTAACATAAATCTTTAGAAGATAAGTCTCATTATGAACAATATGAAAAAATAGAAAAAATAGAAGAGTTTGATGAAGTTGAGAGTGTTGGTGGGAATGGAAAAATGAGAGGAAGACCATCAAATCAGGAAAAAAGAGAAAAAAGAACTCAAAAGGATATTGATCTGGGAAGCCAAATAAAAATATCACAGTTGTTAACAAAAAGTGGGGCTAAGTCCACTAGTAAAAATAAAACGTGTTGATGAAAATGATATCATGGAATATTAGGTGTATAAATAAAAACCCCTAAGAAAGAGTTATTAAGGAATTAATAGGTTGTTATAGTCCCGAGTTTATTTTAATACAAGAAACAAAATTAAGTAGTGAGGAATATAAGGATGCTTTTAAGAAGATTTGAAAGATGGGTGATTTTATAGGAGTTTCTTCTACATGAGCTTCAAGCAGTATTGAAATAATATAGAATAAATGCAAATGGGATGGGCAATTATTAGAAGCAAAAAGTAACTGGGTTGGATTATTTTGCAAGAAAGAGGAAAACATCAAAGTTGGGGTTATAAATGTACATGTTCCAATTATAGTTACTCCTTGTGAAAGATGTTGGAAGGACCTTAGCATAATTTTATCAAATACAATGATGATTCATTGTGATATATGGATTCTTGGGGGTGATTTTAACATTGTTCTATCTCCTTTGGAAAATAAGGGTGGTATTCCAGGATGGTCTAAATCAATGCAAGATTTTACTTCATTTGTCAATTTAAATGACCTTTGGGATGTTAGTCCTTCAAGTTTTCAATATACATAGGATAATAAATGCATTGGAAAAACCATAGAGTAGAAAGATTGGATAGATTCTTGTTATTCAATAAATAGTTTAAAAAAAAGTATACAATCTCTTCAGATATTTTATTACGAGTAAGATCAGATTACAAATCCATTCTTTTGACTTGTGATTTACCCAATAATGGTCATCTAAATCCATTTCGCTTCTAGTCTATGTGGCTCCAAGACCCTAACTTTTTCTATGTGGTTATGTTATGGTGCGATGAACCAAAATTGGAAGGATCATGTGTGAACAAGTTTTTTCAAAAGATGAAATATTTAAAGGAGCATATGAAGATTTGGAATGACAAAATTTTTGTAACATTTAACAAAAAGAAGAAATTAAATCGAAGTTCAAAAATTTACAAGAGAGTAGAAATTAATGGAATGGATAAGGATTCTTATGTGAAAGAAAAATAGTAACTTTCTAATTATCATAATGCATTGAAAAAGAAGTCATATTGGTTCAAAAAATTTAGAGAGAAATGACTCAAGGAAGGAGATAGAAATACAAAAAAAAATCATGCTAAACCGGAAATACTTTTTTTCTTTTCATTACATTAAAAATATTTTAACTCTACATGGAAGAAATATTGAGGATAGAGAAGATATAAGGAATGAAGCAATTAATTATTTAAAAAATATTTTATCAAATAATAGGCGAGATGATGAGGCACAAGATAAACTTTTCAAAATATTCCATCAATTATCACATAGGGACAAAATGAAATCTTGATGAAGAATATATCTATGGAGGAGCTTAATGAAACAGTTTTCTCTTTCCATATGCTAGGAACCCATCCTAACACTATGATGTAATGACCCTTGTTGAACGTGGGGGACACCCATGATAATGTTTTGTAATATTTTGTAAACATGGGGGACACCCATGATAATGTTTTGTAATCTTTTGCAATAGTTGTAGCTCTAGAAGTGCATAGACAAGTGGTGCCATTATATGTAACTGTTATCAAGAATGTAACTATTGTATAGGTAGGAGATTCTATATCGGGTGGTATTTTGCATGTAAGCCAACCTTGAGAGTTAGGTGGTATATGAAGCCTTTAAAACTATGAGGGGTATGAATGAATGTATCTCTTTTGTATAATTGAATGAAAGTATTAAAGGAGGTTGCCCTCTCAAAGTGGCCTATGATTCTGTGTTACTTTGTGAGATTGTTCCTTTATGCATTTATATTTTGTATTGCAATAGTTTGTATTTTGAGTATTTATGTTTATTTGCAATATTTGTGTGAGTGAGTTTATTTTTAATAGTAGGTTCCTAACAAGTGGTATCAGAGTGCTTTTCAAGGCCATGTTTTACTGTGACTATGATAGTTTCTACCATTATGACTGTTAGGTATAATATTTCGTGTTTCTATTTGTTGCTAGTTTTCTTATTTAAAAAATTATAGCCTTTGTTTTTTCTTTGCATTAGTTATTTAGGTTAAAAACCCTATGTCGAGGATTTTAAAATATCATGAAGGAGCTATCCTTATTAGCTAAGCTAGATTACTTGTAAAGCATCTAGTGAAGTGAGAGGTGATCAGGCTCCAATATCCAGGCCTTAGACAACACTCATCTTTGGAATTGAGCTCCCATGTATCTTCGGGTATAATAAGAGACCTCCTAGGATTAGGAGAGATCTTTAGCCCTTAAGGAATATTTTTTGCCTTGTATTCTCCATAGCACATCAGATATAACATCCAAAACAATTACCCTCCCATACTGACAAAGAGGCAGGTAGTGTGCTCAAGGGTATGAATGGAGTCCTCCTTGAGTATTGGCTTGAAATATTGGTCCAAGCACTATCATTTATCACTACAATATAACAAAGGGCCTATGGGCAATACATACACCCTGGCTTAGAATACTTTGTATGTTGAATATCAAACATGCAAAAAAAACATTCCTGTAACAAAAATCTTGTTCTATGAACTTTAAATCTGTTACCATAACCCTATCACAAAAATTGAGCATACGAAGAAGACATCCCTATTCTAAAATTCTTGCATGAAAACAATCAAGAGAAATTATAGAAGAATATAACAGACGAACAAAAATCACCAGGTCAAAAATAGTGGGAGCAAGGGGGAGAGTGTTAGTAATAGTCAAGATATTCAATCAGTAATAGTCAGTACAGGGTCATTAGTTATCAGAATAGTTACCTATGACGGTCAAAATTTAAAATAGAGAATATCTGTGATAGAGTTAGACTATGCAGGTGACAACACAGTGTCAAGAGTGGTCAATAATCAAAATAGATAGGACATAGTGTAATAAGGGGTTGCTAGTGCCCAAAACCAATGTTGTGGGATATAACTCATTGTGTTCATCTTCTCGAGTGGTCAGTACAAGTTGCCAAAAGTGAAATGTACTAGATAACAATGGATTTAAGTTGCATAAATTAGACTTCCTAAAATTTGATAGGAAAAATCTTGAGGTATGGATCTATAAGGCAGAACAATATTTTAGTCTTCATAATATTCCAAGATACATGTGTTTGATAATTGCCACTTTTAGTTTTGAATTAGATGTACTACATTGGTTTTAGTGGCTTAGGAAGACTGAACCTAACCTTTCTTGGAGACTTTGAACATCTATTCACTCGCTTTGGCCCTAGTGAATTTGAAGATTTTATAGGATTCCTTACAAAACTTAAACATACTTCAATTGTTTGAGAATACCAAACTCAATTTGAGAAACTAGCCAATCATACCACTAGTTTAAGTGTCGACTTCTTCTACTTCTAAATTTGTCTTGTAAGTGGTTTGAAGGATGACATTAGGGCTAAGGTTAAAATTTTGAGACCCTAAACATTACAATAGGAAATTCAATTGGTTAAGTTGGTAGAAGATAAATTCAAGGCTCAAGGACGCACCTCTAAATTTTCTCTATCTTGACCACATTTTTCATCCAAGCCTACGACAAGTCCTACTACTAAATCTCCCATCATCAAAAAATTATTTCGTGAGGATATGGAGAACAAAAGATCCCAAGGGCTATGATTTCATTATGATGAAAAGTTTTCCCCAAGGCACAAGTGTGTGTGCTAAAAATTGTATCTAATAGATATGGAGGAGACACCAATTGTAGAATCTTTAGAGGATGAAGAAGATACTCCAGAGGTAGAAACCACAAAATAGATTAAAGTTTCAAAGGAATCCCAATCAAAAATTTTGATGCATGCTTTAGTAGGAGTATCAACTCTTCAAATGATGAAAGTAATTAGCTACTTCAATGGGGCCAAGGATCATCATTCTTATTGAATCTCAAAACACACATAACTTTATTGATCCACGTGTGGATAAATAGGAAATTTGTTACATTACTACGTGTAATTCCTTTGAAGTCGTGATTGCTAATGGAGGTACCCTACCATGACAAGTAAAATATCATAATGTTAAACTCCAAATTGAGGAATACAATCTCAAGATAGACATGTTTTTCCTACCATTAGAGGGGTGTGATATAGTTTTAAGAGCACAATGACTATGAATGTTAGGTTTAATTTTATGGGATTGTTTTGAGTTGTGGATGAAGTTTAGTCAAGAGGGACCAAATATACTTTATGTGGCATGAAAGCTAGTGTGGATCAATTTATTTCTACCCATAATATGAAGTTAAAAAAGTCCTCTCATGGAGTGGTGGCACAAACGTTTGCTATCGATGCTTCTAAGGAAGGAGAAAAGGGCCATCCAGTGCTATTGTAGGGTTTATTGAACAAATATGCTCAAGTTTTTAAGGAACCCAAGGGAATACCTCCTCATCACTCTCATGACCATGTCATTCAGATTTTTCCTTGTAGTCTTCCCCCAAATGTTTATCCCTATAGGTATCCTTATTCTCAAAAGTCTAAAATTAAGAAGATAGTTCAAGAGCTTTGTGCTGCCGAGGTTATTCATTCTAGTGTTAGTCCTTATTATTCTCCAGTATTGTTAGTATAAAAAAGGATGGCACTTGGCGCTTGTGTGTGGATTATTTGGACCTCGATAAGATCACTATAAAAAATAATTCCCTATTCTAGTGATTTTTGAATTACTTGATGAGTTGCATGAGGCTCACTACTTTTCCAAGTTGGATTTGTGGTCAGGGTATCATCAAATTCAAATTAAAGATGAGGACATTCCAAAAATAACTTTTTAGAATCATGAAGAGCATTATGAATTCTTGGTTACGCCATTTGGATTAACCAATACACCTTCTACCTTCTAAAGTTTGATAAACTCTATTTTTTGTCCTTTCCTTTGCAAATTAATTTATCTTTTTTGATGATATATTGATTTACAATTGTTCTTGGAAAGAGCATCTCTAGAACTTAGATCAATCACTCCACATTTTGTCTGACAATCAACTTTATGCAAAAAGGTCCAAATGTTCTTTTGGCCAGCAATACGTTGAACACTTGGGTCACATTGTCACTAAGGATGGAGTTTAGGTTGATCCCAAAAAAATTTAGGCTGTTCAAGATTGGCCTAAACCTCATACCCTAAAGGGATTTCAAGTTTTTTTGGGGGATCACTGGATATTATAAAAAAATTGTGAATAATTATGGAAAAATAATGGCTCCCTTGACTGCCATGTTGAGGAAAAATTATTTTATGTAGACAGAACCTACAGAGAAGGCTTTTGTGGATTTGAAGCATGTTATGACCACTACCTCCGTGTTATCCATACCTAATTTCTATAAAACATTTATCATTGAAAGTGATGCATTTAGAAATGGCATTGGCATGGTTTTAATGCAAGAAGGTAGACCTTTGGCTTTCACTAGTAAGCTAATTTCAAGCAGGAATTTGGGCAAGTCTACTTATGAGAAGGAAATGCTTACCATTTTACATGTGGTCAATAATTGGCATTCGTATATCATTGGGAGATATTTCTCCATCAAAATTAATCATTAGAGTCTTAAATATTTCTTAGAACAAAGGGTGGCCACACCAGAACAACAAAAATGAGTTTCTTAATTGTTGGGTTATGACTATGACGTCACCTATAAGAAGGATAAGGAGAACATGGTGGTGGATGTTGTTGGAATTATGTTGAATATTTTCCATGTTATTCAGGAGGGGTTAAATCTAAAAGGACTTTACATTGTGTAAACATTTCCTCTTCAGGGTTCGAGGTTTAATCTATTTTTAGCCCCATATGGGTGTTTTTGGGTTAATGTAATGTCAGTCCATGGTATTATAAAACCCCTTATTGTGTTGTTGGTATATAAAGCAAAACTTGTATGAGAGTTTGGTAATGAATTTGCAAGAAATGTAATCACAAGCGAAAGGATATTATTGTATTAAATACGATCAAGTTTATACAATAAGGAAATATTCTTGTTGGGGATTTTCCTGAAAGGGTTTCCCAAGATAAATTCTTGTGTAATGTGTTCTTATTCTCTATTTTTCCTTTGATTTTGCAATTACTATTTTTTTGGAATTTGTTTATCGGGGTATTATTTATCTTCATTTGGTATCAAATCTAGGTTTTAGATTTGTTCGAGGAATAAGGGTTTCAATCCTAGGATAAATTGATTCTTGAGTGGGAGTAGTGCACAAAAGAATCTTGACGAAGGAAAATGACAGGAAGCACATGGGTAGAGATTGAAAAATTCAATGGATAGAATTTTGAGTTATGGAAAAATTAAGATGGAGGATATGTTGGTGGATAAATATTAGTGGATCATAGTCTTAGGAGTAAAACCAACAAGAATGACAAATGAGGAATGGCTAAATATTAATAGGAAGGAAAAGAGCTCTATCAGATTGTGCTTATCTAATTCAGTATTATTGAATGTATCAATAGAGGCCATGACAAAGTTGTTATGGGAAAATTTGGGAGTACTATATTAGATAAAGTTGTTGGTAAATAAACTCTTTCTCCGAAAGAAGCTGTATTCTCTTCAAATGAATGATGGTGACTCTATGACTGAACATCTAAATGATTTTAACACTATGGTAAGTCAATTTAGATCTGTAGATGTAAAAATGGATGAAGAGGAAAAGCGTATTACTTTACTTTATTTATTACCTGACTCCTAGGATAACCTAGTTATTGCTATCTCCGATACTACTTCTACATTGAAAGTAGAGGATATAGTAGGAACATTGTTATATGAGGAAATGAGACAAAAATATTTTGAGGATATCATCATAAGGATGCCTTGGTTGTGAGAGGTTGTTCTCAAGAAAGAGCTAAAAATAAATCAGGAGAAAGGAGATCAAAATCCAAGGGAAAACCTGTTGTTCCTGATAAAAGGAAATGTTGGAAGTGTGGTAAAACAAGGCATTATAAAAGAGATTGTGGATCTAAAAATGCTGATGAAGGAACATCTGTAGAAATGAAGACCATAAATAAATATTCAGGGGACTTGTTCGTAGCTACAACATGCTCAAGTTAACACCATGATTCGTGGTTGATTGACTCAAGCACTTATTTTCATATGACTCCTCATAGGGAGGGGTTTTGTGAATATGAAAAGATAAATGGAGGTGAAGTCTTCTTGGGAGAAAATTCGTCACAAAAAAATAATAGGTCAAGGAAGAGTCAAACTGAGGTTAAAATATGGAAGATTTAAAATCCCACTTGGTGTGCTGCATATTCCAAGTTTGGCAAGAAATCTTATATCCGTTAGTAAGATGAATGATGTGGGTGTGACTGTGGAATTCAATAAGGATAGTTACAAGATGGTTCATGGATGCTTAGTGTTGGTAAGGGGAGTTCATATAGAAAATTTATTCAAACTTAAGGCTAGCACTGTAAGTATTGATTGCAATAACTCTTCAGTTGTAAAGAAAATTAATACGATAGAAGAAGCTCCAAGTATTCCTGTAGTGAAGACAATGTTGTGGCATTAATGCATGGGGTACATTGGTGAGAAAGGCCTTCGAAAATTTAAAATGAAAGGTATGGTTGAAGGAATTTATGTTTCCCCATTAAATTTTTATTTTTGTGAGCATTGTGTTTTTGGAAAGCAAACTAGAGTTAAGTTTCCAAATAGTGCTACAAGATCTGAAAGAATTTTGCATCTAGTTCACAGTGATGTGTTTGGACCTGAAAAAGTACCATCATTAGGTAAATCTATCTATTTTATTACATTTATAGATGACTTCTAAAAAAATACCTGGGTATACTTTTTATGGTACAAATATGATGTTTTCAATAAATTTAAAGAGTTCAAGGCTCTTCTAGAAAATCAGACAGAGAAAAATATAAATATTTTGAGAAGTGATAATTGTTAGTCTCACAATGACACTGAGAGGGGGGGTGAATCAGTGTAGCTATTAAAAACTTAAATCTTCAACTCTTAATGCCAAAACAATGAAAACTTAAAACCCAATAAAGCAAATATAACAAGAGAGCATTCCACAACACACGATGTAACGAGGTTCACCAATTTGGCTACTCCTCAAAAATGACTGCTTGGATTCCCGTCCAAATCCAGCCTTTGCAAAATACCAATTTTACAATCACTTTACCAGCACCCACTGGAAGGAGCACCAACCCCTGGTTTATCCTGCACCTACAGAAAGGAGCACCAACCCCTAATTTCTCTGCACCTACGAAAGGAGCACCAACCCCTATTCCAAGCACCCACTTGAACTGCACTTTTGAAACTATCAGATTGACATAAAAATGCCTTCGCTTATACAAGACCCTGACTGGTCTGTTGCTAACCCAACCTCTCTCTCTATTCACCAAAACACACACACTCTTAAAGCTCTACTTACTGCTCTTTTATGGCTCTCACTGCTCTGCTGAATATCCTCTTGCAGCTCTCTTTCAACCCCCTTCTTGCAGCACTTTCACACAATTTCAGTAGCACTTAATTCTTTGCGCATACATCATTTTATACCCATATTGTATCTTTGTAACTCCAGTTGTAACTCCTTTCATTTCTCATGCGCCACTTGTCAGTTGTAACGCCTTCTAACTATAACTGCTTTTGTATATATATAGGGTAGGCTTTTCGTCAAACACGATGCATGTTACGAATTTACACATATACCCCTACCATGACTGTTCGTCTTCTCGGTCATGACTGTTCGTATTCTTTTATGTGCATGCATGCATATTCGATTCTATATATACGACTGTTCATTTTCTCCTTCTTCGACTGTTCTTAAATTAGCTGCATGATTTTCTTTTGTAACGTCCCCTGTAACTGCTGCATAACTTCAGTTAATGGTCACATATCTTATTTCGGCTAGGTTCTATTTTTAGCTTGCGCCAAAGCGACCTGTCATGAAATCGTGACACTTCTGCCTCTTTGTCCTCTTCTCGGCTTGTACCCGTGAAAACACAACATGTCGCGATATCACGACACTTTCGCCTCCTTTTGTTTGCTTGTACCCAGAAAACAACACATGTCATGATATCATGACACTTTTGCCTCCGTACTCTTCCTTTTTACTTTTGTCACGATATCACGACACTTCTACCTTCTTACTTTCTCTCTCCTCCTAGAGTCACGAAAATGCGACATGTCACGATATCACGACACTTTTTCTCCTTTGCTCTATCTCTTGCCTTTGGGTCATGAAAATGCGACATGTCGCGATATCGTGACACTTTTTCTTTCTCTTCCTTCCTGCTCTCTTCAAGTCACGAAAATGCGACATGTCACGATATCGTGACACTTTTTCTTTTTCTTCCTCCTTTAAGTCGTGAAAATGGACATGTCATGAAATCGTGACACTTTTCCTTCTCCTCTTTCTCTTCGCTTTGGACCGCAAAATGAAACATGTCACGAAATCGTGACACTTTTTCTCTCTCCTCTTTCTCTTCGCTTTGGACCATGAAAATGAAACATGTCACGAAATCGTGACACCTTTTCTCTCTCCTCTTTCTCTTCGCTTTGGACCGCGAAAATGAAACATGTCATGAAATCGTGACACCTTTTTCTCTCTCCTCTTTCTCTTCGCTTTGGACCGTGAAAATGAAACATGTCATGAAATCGTGACACCTTTTTCTCTCTCCTCTTTCTCTTCGCTTTGGACCATGAAAATGAAACATGTCACGAAATCCGACACTTTTTCTCTCTCCTCTTTCTCTTCGCTTTGGACCAAATGAAACATGTCATGAAATCGTGACACCTTTTTCTCTCTCCTCTTTCTCTTGCAATATGTCATGAAATCGTGATTTTTTTTTTTTTTTTTAATGTTTTTTTTTTTTTTCTTTCTCTATGTTTTTTTTTTTTTTTTTTTTTTTTTTTTTTTATTCTTTTTTTTTTTTTTAACATGTCACGATATCATGACAGTTTTGCTTTCTTGCTCTTTCTCTCCAAACATGTCGCGATATCGTGACAGTTTTGCTTTCTTGCTCTTTCTCTCCAAACATGTCGCGATATCATGACAGTTTTCTTTCTTTCTTTTCCAACATGTTTTTATATCTTTTCTTTTTTCTTTCTCTCCCAACATGTCGCGATATCGCGAGAGTTTTCTTTCTTCTCAACATGTCACGATATCGCGACGGTTTTCTTCCTTGTGATTTTCTTTTGATTTTTCTCAAATGGGCCACTTCTATCTTTTGGAAAATCATTGTACATACTCTGAAGATCCTCTTAACTCCTGTCCACTTGCATCAACCGATCTGTCTGACTGTGTTGACAACAATGACAATACTGTTGCTGCACCTTGCTCATCAATCTCCCCCTTTGGAATTGTTGGCAACACACATGCACATTCCTGTAATTCTTCTCCCCCTTTGACAATAATACCAAAGGGCTGCTGCAGACTCCCCCTGAGTCCATGCACAACATTCTCAGGCACACGTTATGACAGTTAGCAAAAATTACAAATATGAGCACAAAGATAATCAAATATATAAATGCTCCCCCTAAGAATGTGGTCCCGATAGCTAGTCAGTACTTGGGAAGCATGACCACTCCCAATTTATTGCGAAGGTACTCAAAAATTTCTTTGGGCAGCGGTTTTGTGAAGATATCCGCTACTTGCTCTGTAGTTGGGACAAAATCCAACTTTACCTCTTCTTCCGCAACTTTCTCCTTCAGAAAGTGATATCGGATAGCAATATGTTTTGTGCGAGAATGCATAACTGGATTCTTTGAGATATTAATGGCACTGGTGTTATCACACTTAACTAAAATTGGCTCACTGAAGTTAATGCCAAGATCTTTCAGGGTTTGTTTCATCCATAAAACCTACGTACAACACGTAGTTGCTGCAATATATTCTGCCTCTATTGTGGATAAAGAGATTGATTCTTGTTTCTTACTGTGCCATGCAACCAACCTTGTCTCCAAGATAGAATGCACCTCCACTGGTACTCTTTCTGTCATCGACACATCTTGCCCAATCTGCATCTGAATACGCAATAAGAGTGAAGTCCTTACCTTTCGGATACCATAACCCATACTCCATAGTACCCTTTAGATACCGAAGAATCCTCTTCACTGTTGTCACATGAGTCTCCTTGGGACTCGCCTGAAATCGTGCTACCATGCAAACCGCCCTGCAATATATCTGGTCTGGTAGTCATCAAATACAATAGGCTCCCAATCATAGATCTGTACATGGTTTGATCAACATCTGGAGATTTGTCATCCTTGCTCAACTTGCATCCTGTTGTCATGGGAGTGCTAACAGGCTTACAATCCTCCATTGTGAACTTTTTTAGCATCTCTTTCACATATTTAACTTGAGAAATAAATATGCCCTTCTCATTTTGATTAACTTGCAGTCCGAGAAAATACGAAAGTTCACCAATCATTGACATTTCAAATTCTTTTTGCATCTGCTTTGCTAAATCCTTACACGACTTATCATTGTTGCTGCCAAAGATGATATCATCTACATATACAACAAGGACAATGAGATGGCCATCTTCCTTTTTGACATACAAATTGCTATCTACCATACCCTTTTTGAACCCTTGTTGAGTAAGATAGTTGTCTAGCCTTGCATACCATGCTCTGGGTGCCTGTTTCAAGCCATACAATGCTTTCTTCAACTTGCAAACGAAGTTGGGATTATCACCAAGTTGGAAACCATCTAGATGCTCAATATAGACCTCTTCTTCAAGTTTTCCATTCAGAAATGCTGATTTCACGTCCATTTGATAAACTTTGATATTCTTGTGAACTGCTAAAGCCGAGAAACATTCTGATTGCCTCTAGTCTAGCCACAGGTGCAAAGGTTTCCTCAAAGTCAATGCCTTCAACTTGTGCATAGCCTTTTCAGACCAATCTTGCTTTATTCCTTACTACTTGTCCATCTTCATTCAATTTGTTTCGAAAAATCCATTTAGTACCGATTATATTTTTATTTGCAGGTCTTGGTACTAACTCCCAGGTTTTGTTTTTCTCGATCTGATCTAATTCTTCATTTATAGCCGTCATCCAACTTTCATCTTTGCTTGCTTCAGCAATATTTTTGGGCTCTATGCTGGATAATAGAGAGTAGTTACTTACTACTCTTTTTCTTGTCTGAACACCAACTGTGGGGTCTCCAATTATCTGCTCTCTAGGATGATTTTTCTGCCAATTTACTGTTTTGAATTTTTTGTTTTCTTCCTCTTCGAAATCACTACTTAAATCATCCGATTCAATTTTTTCTTGTTTCTTTTTTTCTTTTTCCTCATCTCCTTCAATGACTTCTTCATAAATTGGGTAGTTTTCTTTATAGCTTATTTCTCGTTCCCTACCTTCATCAACTTTAACATCGGCACTCTCCACAATTTTCTTTAGCCTCTTGTTGTAGCATGTGTAGGCTTTGCTTTTTGTCGAATAGCCAAGAAAAATACCTTCATCAGCTCTATCTTCAAATTTACCAAGATTATCTTCAGTTCTTTTGATGTAACACTTTTCGCCAAAAACTTTAAAGTATCTTGTTGTTGCCTTTCTACCGAACCACAGCTCATATGGTGTTTTGCTTTCATGCGTCCTCAACATGCACCTATTTTGGATGTATACCGCAGTATGGACTGCCTCTTTCCAAAATATGTCCGCTATTTTGCTCTCAGTCAACATAGTCCGTGCCATTTCCTACACTGTCCTGTTTCTTTCTTTCTACCACACCATTCTACCGAGGTGTCCTTGCTGCTGAAAACTGTCTCCTAATCCCATATTTTTGACAGTACTCTGCAAACTCCTCTGAAATGAACTCTCCTCCTCTATCTGATCTCACACATTTAATCCTTTTTCCTGTTTGATTCTCAACTTGGTTTTTGAAAATCTTGAACATCTCAAAGGCATCTGATTTAAGCTTCAAAAATAGTATCCATGTCATCCTGGAATAGTCATCTATGCACAACATAAAGTATTTGTCACCATTTATGCTTTGTGTTCTCATGGGTCCACATAAATCAGTATGTATTAGTTCTAATGGTTTGCTTGTGAAGTACTCTTTTGTTTTAAATGTGGCTCTAGTTTGCTTCCCCTTTTGGCATGAAGCACAAATGCTATTTAAAGGTTTACCAATGGTGGGAATATCTCTTACTGCCCTTTTTGAGCTGATTCTTACTAGATTGTCGAAACTGATATGACCGAGCCTCTTGTGCCACAGCCAATTTTCTTCTTCCTGTCCAATCAAGCATGCTCCTTCTGAAGTCTCTGAGAGAGTATACAGGTTGCCAGATGTCCTTGATCCAGTTGCTATCAACTTTCCACGGTTTGTTGTTCTGACTTCACAACCCTGCTTCTTGAAAATAACTTCATGACCTCTGTCACAAATCTGACTTACACTTAACAAGTTATGCTTTAGACCAATCACAAACAAGACTTCTTTTGACTTGATTTTTCCATCACTGATCTTAACTGATCCTTTGCCAACTATCTTAGCTCCATCATTATTTCCAAATTTTACAGAACCACCTTCATATTTCTGTAACTTCTCAAATTTTTGTTTGTCACCTGTCATATGACTTGAGCATCCACTATCAAGTATCCATGGTGCAGATTTGTTCTGTGCTTTAAATGTTGTCTGTACGATCAAGGATTCCTTTTCTTCCTTGGGTTGCTCCTTTTCTTTCCACTCTGGTTTGATTACGAGTTTTGGTCACTTGTTTTGACTTTTCTTTGTCGATGCTCTGTGTATGTTTTTCTGGAAATTTTCTATTTTGTCTCAAACCGTTTGGTTGAAACTTTCTTCCCTGATGTTTATTTGTTGCAAATGTACTTCGACAATTTCTTGCAATGTGCCCAAAATTATGACAGTTATAACATTCTACTGCATAATCCATCAGCGGTGAAAAAACATTTCTATCGGTAAAGTTCCTTTGTCCTACATTATACTTGCAATCTGAAATCTTATGACCATAACCATTGCATTTAAAACAATAACCAGAAAAGGAATGAGTGAACCTGGGTGATGGTCTTTGCCATTTTGTAGTGGGAGCCATAAATCTTCTTCTCTTTTGATGAGTGACATTGGTGAATCCATCATTGTCAATACTCCTCTCTTGCCTGGCTTTATTGCTTTCTTTAGCATGATTCATTTTTTCTTGATCAACCCTGATCTTATCTTCATTCTTTATGGGTTCTACAGTTATGGCCTTTGATCCATTTGATGATTCTCCTTCGACGAAACCTAAACCAAATTTGATGCCTGTAGTCCTTTGGTTATTTATAATCTTGTCCAGCTTCATAGAACTTCCTTCAAGTTTGTGATAACAACTCAATTTTTGATTCATCTCTTCTAGCTGTATCCTTAAACCAACAATCTCTTCTTCTAACTTGCTGCACTCATCTATTTTCACGGTTAATTGTACTTCGATATCTTCAGATATTTTCTTAAATTCATCTATCTGTACTTTCAAGTTGGATATGATTTCATTGGCATCTTCAAGCTTTCTTGAAGTTTTCTTATTCTTTTTCCTTTCTAAACTCAGCTCTTTAAGTGCAACGACCAACTCACCTTCCAGATCTACTTCAGCCTTAGCCTCAAGGTTTTTATTGCATTCCTATTTTTCCTCTATTTTTTCTTCTTCAAATGCCATGAAAAGAGCTTCACCTTTTTCTTCTTCAGAATCCTCACCGAGCTGTCTTCGAAGGACTGACATTCTTGGATATGAAACTTTTCTTCTTGAAGTTTCCTTTTCTAAAATTTGGTTTCTTCTTCCGATCCACCTCTTTCTTGGTGTGAACCTTCATCACTTTTGCTTTTCTCATTAAGAGGACATTTAGTTGCAAAGTGCCCAACGCCTCCACAGTTGAAACACTTAAATGGTAGCTTTCCTCTGTATTTTCCTTTTCCCCTGATTAGTTTTCGAACAAAGTTTGCTTCTGTTTCATCTGATGTCTCTTCTTCCTCGGATTCTTGTTTTGCTTTTATATTTTTATGTGCTTTAAAAGCAGCTTCTCTGTCTATGGGTTTAGTTTTTCCTATTCTCATCTCATATGCAGTCAAAGAACCATGCATCTCATCCATACTAAAAGTATTAAGATCTTTAGCTTCTTCTATTGCAGAAACTTTGGAATCAAATCTTTGGGGAAGAGATCTTAGTACCTTTTTCACGATGACAACATCTTCCATTTCCTCGTCGAGTCCTCTAATCGCATTAATGATTCCATTAACTCTCAGCATGTATGCCTCTATGTTCTCATCCTCATTCATCTTTAATGCTTCAAACTGAGCTCGATGCGTTTGTAACTTGGCCTCCTTGATCTTGTCGTCTCCTTCATGAATGCTCCTTAGTTTGTCCCACATATCTTTTGCCATTTTACAACTCATGATCTTTATCAGTTCGTTGTCCACCAAACCGCACATGATAGCATTCTTTGCTTTAGAGTTATTCTCAAAAAGTTTCTTACCGGCAACATCGGTTGGAGTGATGGGTATTGTGTATCCACCGTCTCATCGATTCCCAAATGTCGTATCCCAGAGAACACAAATATGTCCGCATCCCGAGTCTCCAGAATGCGTAATTAGTTCCGTCAAACAATGGTGCTTTGTTTGATGAGAATCCTTCACCACCTGCCATTGTCTCACTTCCAAGATCACCTTAGCCGATTAAGCTTGTTCAGGAACTTGGCTCTGATACCAATTGTTAGTCTCACAATGACACTGAGAGGGGGGTGAATCAGTGTAGCTATTAAAAACTTAAATCTTCAACTCTTAATGTCGAAACAAAGAAAACTTAAAACCCAATAAAGCAAATATAACAAGAGAGCATTCCACAACACACGATGTAACGAGGTTCACCAATTTGGCTACTCCTCAAAAATGATTGCTTGGATTCCCGTCCAAATCCAGCCTTTGCAAAATACCAATTTTACAATCACTTTACCAAGCACCCACTGGAAGGAGCACCAACCCCTGGTTTATCTGCACCAATAGAAAGGAGCACCAACCCCTAATTTCTCTGCACCTACAGAAAGGAGCACCAACCCCTAATTCAAGCACCAACTTGAACTACACTTTTGAAACTATCAGATTGACATAAAAATGCCTTCGCTTATACAAGACCCTGACTGGTCTGTTGCTAACCCAACCTCTCTCACTCTTCACCAAAACACACACACTCTTAAAGCTCTGCTTATTGCTCTTTTATGGCTCTCATCGCTCTCGCTGAATACTCCTCTTGCAGCACTCTTTCAACCCCCTTCTTGCAGCACTTTCACACAATTTCAGCAACACTTAATCCTTTGCGTAGCCCTCCTTTTATACCCATATTGTATCTTTGTAACTCTAGTTGTAACTCCTTTCATTTCTCATGCGCCACTTGTTAGTTGTAACGCCTTCTAACTGTAACTGCTTTTGTATATATATAGGGTAGGCTTTTCGTCAAACACGATGCATGTTACGAATTTACACATATACCCCTACCATGATTGTTCGTCTTCTCGGTCATGACTGTTCGTATTCTTTTCTGTGCATGCATGCATATTCGATTCTATTTATACGACTATTCGATTTCTCCTTCTTCGATTGTTCTTAAATTAGCTGCATGATTTTCTTTTGTAACGTCCCCTGTAACTGTTGTATAACTTTAGTTAACGGTCACATATCTTATTTCGGTTGGGTTCTATTTTTAGCTTGTGCCAAAGCGACCTATCATGAAATCATGACACTTCTGCCTCTTTGTCCTCTTCTCGGCTTGTACCCATGAAAACACATGTCGTGATATCGTGACACTTTCGCCTCCTTGTTGCTTCTTTGCTTGTACCCATGAAAACACATGTCACGATATCACGACACTTTCGCCTCCGTACTCTTCCTTTTTACTTTTGTCATGATATCGTGACACTTCTGCCTTCTTACTTTCTCTCTCCTCCTAGAGTCACGAAAATGCGACATGTCACGATATCGCGACACTTTTTCTCCTTTGCTCTATCTCTTGCCTTTGGGTCACGAAAACGTGACATGTCGCGATATCGTGACACTTTTTCATTCTCTTCCTTCCTGCTCTCTTCAAGTCGCGAAAATGCGACATGTCACGAAATCGTGACACTTTTTCTCCTTTGCTCTCCTCGCTTAGTCCCAAAATGCAACATGTCATGAAATCGTGACACTTTTTCTCCTTGGCACTTTCTCTTCGCTTTGGACCGCGAAAATGAAACATGTCATGAAATCGTGACACCTTTTTCTCTCTCCTCTTTCTCTTCGCTTTGGACCTGAAAATGAAACATGTCTGAAATCGTGACACCTTTTTTTTTCTTTTTTTCTCTCTCCTCTTTCTCTTCGCTTGGACCGAGAAAATGAAACATGTCATGAAATCGTGACACCTTTTTCTCTCTCCTCTTTCTCTTCGCTTTGGACCACGAAAATGAAACATGTCATGAAATCGTGACACCTTTTTCTCTCTCCTCTTTCTCTTGCAATATGTCACAAAATCGTGACACTTTTTCTTTCTTTCTCTTCTAACATGTCGCGATATCGTGACACTTTTTCTTTCTTCTCTTTCTCTCGAACATGTCACGATATCAGCACATTTTCTTTCTTGCTCTTTCTCTTCGAACATGTCGCGATATCGCGAGTTTTTTCTTTTTTTTCAAACATGTCTATCGCTTTTTACATATTTTCTTTCTTGCTCTTTCTCTCCAAACATGTCGCGATATCGCGATAGTTTTTTCTTGCTTTCTCTCTCCTCAAACATGTCGCGATATCGCGATAGTTTTGCTTTCTTGCTCTTTCTCTCCAAACATGTCTCGATATCGTGATAGTTTTGCTTTCTTGCTCTTTCTCAACATGTCACGATATCGCGACAGTTTTCTTCCTTGTGATTTTCTTTTGATTTTTCTCAAATGGGCCACTTCTATCTTTTGGAAAATCACTGTACATACTCTGAAGATCCTCTTAACTCCTGTCCACTGCATCAACCGATTTGTCTGACTGTGTTGACAACAATGACAATACTGTTGCTGCACCTTGCTCATCAATAATGGTGGTGAGTATTGATCTAATGAATTTGAGCAGTTTTACAAAGACTGTGGAATAGAAAGGCATAGAACAATTTTGTATACTCCACAACAAAATAGATTTACAGAACGAATGAATAAAACATTGATGGATAAGGCCAGAAGCATGCTAAGCGGTGCAGGGTTAGAAAAGAAATTCTGGGTAAAAGTCATGTTATCTGTTTGCTACCTCATCAATAGATGTCCTACCTGTGGACTGGTAATAAATTCTCTCTCAGCTATATAAGGATTTTTGGTTATGAAGCTTATATGTATATCCCAAAATAGAAAAGGACTAAGCTAGACTATAAATTTGAGAAATGTATAGTTTTGGGTTATAGTACAGGTGTGAAAAGATATAAGTGTTGGAATCCAAAGACACAAAAGATTACTTATAGTTGTAATGTGATATTTTGAAAAACAGAAGGGGTTCTAAAACAAGAAATGCAACCAAGCAAAGAACCAAAAAAAGTTTAGGAAATATTGGAACAAGAGGAATAACCTGTGGTAGATCCTAAATTATAGAGAGAGTCTAAAGAGGAATATTTAGAGGTAGAAGGTGAGGAGGAAGCTAAAGATGCAAAACTTGGAACTCCAATTTTGAGGAGATTATATCGGGTGAGAAGAATCCCAAAAAGGTATAGCCCTTCAAATTTTTATTCTGCTTTTAATTTATTATTTAGAAGAACCCAAGACTATAAGGAGGCACTTCAGTCAAGTGAGAATAAGTCTTGGAAAAGGGCTATGGAAGAAGAAATGGAGTCCCTGGATAAAAATAAGACATGGGACTTGGTGAAATTACCCCTTGGCAAAAAACCTATTAGTTGTAAGTGGTTATTCAAGAAGTACAATGTAGAAGGAAAGTTGGATAAGTACAAAGCTCGCTTAGTAGCAAAAGGATTTTTTCAAGTTGAGAGAATTGACTTTGCTGAAATTTTTTCTCTTATGGCTAACTAACATCGATTAGAGTTCTGTTGGCTATTTCTGTTGTGTTTGATTTTGAAATAGAATATATGGATGTGAAGATAAATTTTCTACATGGTGAACTTGATGAAGACATATATGTCACAACTAGAATGCTTCAGGGTAAAATATAAAGAGGACTTTGTATGCAAGCTAAAGAAGTCTCTTTACGAGTTGAAGCAATCCCCAAGGATGTGGAACCAAAAATTTGATAGGTTTGTTTTTACACATGGGTTTGAAAACATTAAAGTAGATCCGTGTGTATGTTTCAAAAAGGAAGGTGAAAATTTTGTTATCATTATATTGTATGTGGATGACATGCTGTTAATTGATAACAATAAGGAGATGATAAAGTTACTAAAATTTCAGTTATCTTCTGAATTTGACATGAAGGATTTGGGTGCTACAAAATTTATTTTTGGTATGGAAATAATAAGGGATTGTGCAAATAGAAATTTATGGTTAAATCAAAGGAAATATGTTGATTTGATACTATAGAGGTTTAGGATGCATGATTGTAAACCAGTATGTACTCCATATCCAGTTGGTCAAAAGTTATCTATTGAATAGTGTCCTAAAATAGATGAGAAAATTAAAAAAATGCATTATGTTCTTTATGCTAGTGTTGTGGGAAGTCTGATGTATGCAATGGTATGTACTAGACCTAATATTGCATATGTAGTGGGAGTAGTTAGTATATATATCCAATCTAGAAAAGGAACATTGGACTACTGTGAAGAGGATCTTTAGATACTTGCATGGAACTACAGATTATGCTATTTGTTATGATGAAAAATTTGGAGACAATAATATTGTAAATTGATAAGGGTTTGTGGATGCTAACTGGGCTGGAGATATTGACAAGATAAGATCCATGAGTACTTATGTGTTCAGGCTATTTGGAGGAGCAACAAGTTATATGAGTAAAAAGCAATCAGTTGTTACTTTACCCACTACAGGAGCAGAGTACATTGTAGCAACGCATACCTGTAAAGAAGCAGTGTGGCTACAAAGGTTGTGCTTAATAGTTTGTATTAAGCAGAATGCTGTGAGAATTAACAATGACAATCAGAGTGCAATATTTTTGGAAAACAACCCTGGTTTTTATGATCGATAAAAACATATTGATAACAAGTATCATTTTTTGAGAGAGATGGTTGAAGAGAAATAGGTGATATTGGAGAAAGTTGATATAGAGAAGAATGTTGTTGATTCATTAACAAAGGATGTAATTTCTCAAAAACTTTCTTGGTGTATAAGATCTATGGGTATGGTTGCCCTTGATAGTTGATAATGGCAGTTATTAGCCCCTATGGAAAGTATTCAACAAGTGGGAGAATGTTGGAATTATGTTGAATATTTTCCATATTATTCAGGAGGGATTAACTCTGAAAGGACTTTACACTTCATAAAAAATTCCTTATTGGGATTCGGGGTTTAATCTATTTTTAGCCCCATATGGTTATTTTTCGATTAATGTAATGTTGGCCCATGGTTTTGTGCCCATGGTATTACCCCTTCTTGTGTTTTTGGTATATAAAAAAACACTTGCATGAGGGTTTGGTAATGAATTTGCAATAAATGTAAATGCAAGTGAATAGCAAGTGAAAGGATATCATTGTATTGAATACAATAAAGTTTATACAATAAGAAAATATTCTTGTTGGGAATTTTCCCAAAAGGGTTTCCTAGGATCAATTCTTGTGTAATGTGTTCTTTAATTTTCTTTGATTTTGCAATTACTATATTTTTAGAAATTATTTATCAGGGTATTATTTATCTTCAGATGTTTTATCCCAACTACATGAAGAACAATACATACTCGATGCTATATCCACACCAGATCCTTAGTGGATCCACCAATTTTATGAGGAACTGATCAAGGACCCCTCTTTGCAAAATTTCATCTACAAACTTCAAGCAGACCATCATTCATGCCCTAGCTATACTTGGAATGATTAAGACTTATGGTACCATGACCATCTTGTTGTACCCCAAAGTCAAAAATAAAGAATATCACCCTACAAGAGATGCATGCCTCCCCAACAACTGGCCATTCAGGTTTCCTAAAAACCTATACAAGGACCAAGAGTACATTTTTTCAAGGGATATGAAAAAGCATATTCATACTTTTGGAGGAACTGGCCAATGTATAAAAGGTGAAAATATGTGTTCCCCTAGTACCCTTCAACCCTTGTTGATTCTTGAACAAGTTTGGATAGATATATCTATGGATTTCATTGAAGGATTACCTAAATTTGGAGGAAAATCAATTATTTTGGTGATAGTGGATCGTTTTACGAAGTATGCTTATTTCTATTCCCTATCCCACCTCTGCATCACATTTTTTGTTGCTTGAATCTTCTGAGACTCCATATTTTGTCTCCATGGCATACCTAAATCCATTGTCTTTGTTAGGGATCCTAGCTTCACTAGTTATTTCAAGTTGCAAGGAACACAACTCAATATGAGTTTGGGCTATCATCCTCAAATTTATGGCCAAACTAAAATTATGAATAAATTCTTGAAAACATACCTTTGTTGCTTCACCCTTGAACATCCTACACAATGGGCCAAGTGGCTTCCTTTGGTTGAATGGTGGTATAACACAATATATCACACTGCCACTGAGGTGAGTCAATTTGAAGCAGTTTATGTTCAACCTCCACCATCACCATATTATTACATTCTAGGGATTTTCAAGGTTCAAGATGTGGATTCCACTCTCTACTAGCGTGATTCCATTATTTATCAACTCAAAGTCAATTTGGAATTGGCTTAAAAATGTATGAAATAACAAGCTGATAAATACCACACTGAACATAGATTTGATGTTAGAGACATGGTGTTTCTTTGCCTACAACCATACAAACCATCATTGCCCAGCTTCGTGGTTGTTAGAAACTTACCACCAAATATTATGGTCCTTATTAAGTGTTGTAAAGGACTGGGTCAACAACATACAAACTAGCCCTTCCAACTAGTTCTAAACTTCACCATATCTTCCATGTATCTTCTCTTAAGTAAGTTGTTGGCAACAAGCTCTAGGTACAATCTACACTTCTAGTGTTGGATGATGAAGGTTCCATAATTCTTGAACTTGAATGCATTCTAGACCATAGATCATGTACCCTTAATTGGTGTGTCATCACTGATGTTCTTGTCTAGTGCCATGGCTTACAACTTGAAGATGCTACTTAGGAACCTCTCAAACAAATTCTACAATAGTTTCCTCATCGTCAGCTTTGATAACAAAGCTTCCTTAAGGGGAAGAGTATGCTAGGACTCCATCCTAAAACTATGATGTAATTACCCTTGTTGAACATGGGGGACATCCATGATAATGTTTTGTAATATTTTGTAAACATGGGGGAAACCCATGATGATGTTTTGTAATCTTTTGTAATAGTTGTAGGTCTAGAAGAACATAGACAAGTGACACTATTATATGTAATTGTTATCAAGAATGTAACTATTTGTAGGTAGGAGATTCTAGCTTAGGTGGCATTTTGCATGTAATCCAACCTTGAGAGTTATGTGGTACATGAAGTCTTTAAAACTATTAGGGGCAAGAATGAATGTATCTTTTTTGTATAATTGAATGAAAGTATTGAAGGAGATTACCCCCTCAAAGTGGCCTACAATTTTTTGTTACTTTGTGAGATTGTTCCTTTCTACATTTATATTTCATATTGCAATAGTTTGTGTTTTGAGCATTTATGTTTATTTGCAATATTTTTGTGAGTTTATTTTTAATAATAGGTTCCTAACACCATCCTAATAAGGCACCTAGCCCCAATGGAATTCCTACAATTTTCTTTCAAAAAATTTAGGATTTATTGAAGAGTGATATGTTAGTTGTAGTTGAAGAGGCCAAAAAGGAAGGCTATAATAAGTGAGATCAATGCTACTTTTATTACGCTGGTTCCCAAGAAAGATGAATTTTTTTTTTAATAATTTTTGTCCAATAAGCCTTTGTAATATGGTTTATAAGTTCATTTAAAAAATTATGACAAACAAGTTGAAGGGCATTCTAGGTTGTGTTATCTCAGAGGAGCAAGGTGGCTCTGCTCATGGTAGACAAAATTTTGATGGCATAATTATGTAGACACCTAAAACGTGTCATGTTGAGGGCAACTACTCATATGGACATGCTACAAGACCATATGGAGGATCTTGGACAGACTCCAAGATAGAGCAGTTGTTCTAACCACTCAATTTGGGCTCCTTGGCCTAATAAGTCTGAACCGCAATCCAGAACTGTAGTCTAAAGGTTGAACCATGGCTGAGACCTATGGTTTATAGTCTAGACCATAGCTGTAACATGCGGTCTTAACTGAAGTTTAGTTGGCCTTCATCCGAGCCAAATTTGTTTGAACGACCATTTGTTCTAGAAGACAGTGGTTAGAGGATGGAAGATTCCAATCCAACTGTCCTAACCACCCCTTCTTGATCTTGGCTTCTCCATGAAGCCACCCCTAGCCCTAGGACATCCTATAAGTACCCCCTCCAAATTAGGGTAAACTATCAATGAAGCATTGGAGTTTAGAGCAGCGAAGCCCTGTCGAATTATGGACTCACTTGAGTGCATAGAGAGAGCCTTGTTGCTATTCCCCATTGTCAATTTGTCAAACATCATGACGAATTAGGCCATGGATGCCCTAAGGACCTAGGAGAGCCAAGAAACGCTAATTAGGGCAAACAGAGGCCCTATTCAATGATTCAATGGCTAAAATTGTCAGAAGGATACCAAAGGTGACCCTTGAACATCAATTGGACAAGGAGGTCAATCCCATTGCCCTTGATTTTGAGGACAAACTCACTTGAGTGCTAACCACAGCTATCAGCTGTGGTTTATAGTGCAGAACGTGCATCAGTGCTATTGTTTGCAATAGAGGTATCACCACCTTACTATTTTCATTTTTGCCCATATAGTTAGATAATATTAGTTATTTGCACGGTTAAATTGTAGTTTTAGAGACTTCTAACCAATAGACTAGTGCTTTTGCTAAATTTTTTTCATCATAGTAGTTTAGATGTTAATGATTTCTTTTCATGTTATAACACTTCATTTCAAGAAATTGATTCCATATATTGATAGTTGTGCTCTTCATCTACATATTTCCATAAATATTGATATTATTTGCATATGTTTAGCATAGTTTATGCATTTTCTTGATTTGATGTCATCATGCTCTTTTCATGCTATTCATCTTTAAAGGGCCTCATCATGAGAGACTACCTATGCTTTTGACATTCTTGTGTTGTTTCTTGATCGTAGGAAACAGGTTTCTAAGGAGCTACAACCATTCATTTCCTTCCTCAACGTGAATAAGAGGGTCTACTCCACCCTAGAGCAGTTCATGTCACCTTAAGGACTTGATAGTGCATTTCACCCCTGAGAGGGATTGAAATAATTGTAATTGCATATCAAATAGAGCATCCCTAAGAGGGACTCACTTGTAATCAGACACTCATTTATTTTAAAGGAATAATAAAAGCATTTCTTGTAATTTCCATGTGTTTTGTCCATTTATGTGTTTGAATATCAATTTTACTTTATTTATGCAATTACAAAATTTTGGGTGCACACCTTTTTGGTCATACAAAAGGTGATCACGGTGGGACTCCACATAAATAGCATATGACTATGTGTTCTGAACATTTTTGAATTGCAGGTACAGATCGCAGCTATCAGCTACTCGCCAAAAATTGAACCATAGGTTCAACCCATGGGCTGCAGTCAGAATCGTAGACCAGACCTGCGGTTTCCAGCTGACTACACAGAAAATAAAAATCAGAGTGCAGATCAACTCAACACCTGAGGTAGGCCCTATTTTCCACTCTCTATTCTATTTTTACTCTATGTTTTTATAGAATGCTTATTTTGAAATGCAATTAGGAAAAGAAAACTAAGAAAAAAGGAAATCAATCATGTCCTAGTTCGTTTCAATTTGCATTTGTAGAAAGGCACTGCTGGGAACAACAAACCTATGATTACAGCCTGCCCTAGGCTACATCATGCTTGATAGAGTGCCTTGTTTGGTTTACATGTGTGAGGCCCAATTAGATGTCAATTATCATCGTAATGTGCATTGTCTCAAAGAGCATCTAGAATAGCTTGCATTTTTGAATTTGAAACGTTCTTTCATTTGCATAACATATAGAAAATGAGCATGAATGCTATATGATGCATTTATTTTAT
The DNA here is from genome assembly GCA_028583015.1 of Wollemia nobilis. NCBI lineage: Eukaryota > Viridiplantae > Streptophyta > Pinopsida > Araucariales > Araucariaceae > Wollemia > Wollemia nobilis. Next base: position 6,224,991 of record JAQPPZ010016467.1, on the reverse strand, counting down.
GTACATTAAAAAAAACCACACACACCACTTGACACTTAAACGCTAGTGAGTTGGGCTTGACATCCAACCACTAGTAGGGTTCAACAACGGTGGGCGTAACTTCCATCCGTTGGCCCAAATCCTACGAACCTTTTAGATACTAGACCAATACCAGATATGAGAACCTTTTGTACTCTATAAAATTTACATGTATTCTCTTCGGAGGGTATAACACTAACTGGGGGAAAATAGTTGAGGATCTGGGAGGACTTGTGTTCCCTGACCGTGTGTGGGCTTCATTACCACACATTATAGGTTGGATTACGTGACTTGGAGTTCATATCCAAGTTGTCGAGCTACGAGAGTACAGGTGAAAGCCATTAAAATGAGAATAAAATCCAACAAGTTTTACAAAACATGATAAGAGTTTCTACACTGATACAACAAATCATTAAAACACATCAAATAGTTTAGGGCTCAACTTTTAAAATGTAAAGGATATAATCACATTGTTTACTTTGTATGCTTATTTATTGCTTAATTCAGCAAGATAAGGCCCTATTGGAGGCCACAATTTTTAGTAAGAGAGGAAACCTCTCGAGTATTTCTTATTTGGTTTATCATGACAACTAGACACGATAGAGTTCAATCATGAGCTAATAAGTCAAAGAGTTCATGGAGAGGCTCTAAACGCTTCTGATGTTATCCTGAGGAGCTTTCAAAACTTGTATGCCTCCTTGATAGGCATCATGCTCATCATGCATCTGAGGATCCAATCCTCCTAGCACAACATTCTGAGAGTCATCGCAAGCTCCCTTCATCACATAGGAGGTTCACCCATACAGATCATGGGGTTTATTCTCATATGATGAGAACCCACATCATTAGGTCTCTGTCTAGTGAGATAGAGAGTGGTGGATCGTACTCCACGAGTCAGTCCCATAGGTAATCTAAATCTCATGCAGCCCATGAGAGGTGACTAAATTGGAGGAGGTGCATCGTCAGTGTAAGCGCCTAGAGCGTGAGTCCGTAGAGAGAAAGAGAGCGCATCAACAAAGGTTGGATGAAATCCAACACTGTGAAGAGAGGATTCACCAAAAAAAAGCATATGAAGAACAAGCATGTGAGGTAATTCCCAAAAAGAAGCTCATACCTAGAGTGCTCAGGCAACAAGTCAATGCGACATACCCAATGCATCATCAAGATTTGCCACTTAAGCAAGTAGACAACCATTCTTCTATATGGATAGACATACCTAGGATTATTGAAGAGCAACATAAGGAGATTTTTAAGGATCCCATGCGTAAGTGTGAGGTTAAGAATAGTCAAGTCCGACAGGTGAGCAGTGTCAATGCTTGAAAGTCGTCACAATCCTTGGGGCATATACAGTCTATTCCATCGTATAAGGAACTTGTGATTACTTTCCATAAATAGGAAGTCAAACCTATCCCTATCAAGGAGTCTGATCCTCCATTTCATATCATAGCGAGGATACAACAGATTGCATATAAGTGAGTGTTGGTGGATATAGGATCATCGATTAATATCATCACCACCTCAGTGTTCAAGCATCTCAAAATTCCACCATCCCACATCAAGGAAAAAAAGTTCATGTTGTAACCATTTAACTATGTGGAATACCCTACAGTAGGTACAATAGTCCTCCCCATCGAGGTGGGATAAAATATTATTCCTACATTGTGCTACATTTTAGAGGGATCAAGATAGTATAATATACTGCTTGGAAGACCGTGGATAAGAGCCAGGAGTGTGTGCCATCAATAGTGTATCAGTGCATTAAGTACACCCATGGAGGTGAAGTCCATGTAGTTGAGGCGGACCCATATCCCTTCAAGTATTATAAGCTTGAGGATCATCTACAGGAACCTGGTGAGGCACCTATGCATCTGCAAGTTAAAGTGGATAAGTCTATCCAAATTTTGAACATAGCCTCGTAGACTGTTGTGGAGTTACCATCCCCATCGCTATCACCTATGGAGTCACCTACTACCCCTGCACTCTCGCCACTGCTTAGCAGGGAGGGATTGATGAATGCCCTTATGAAGTTGCTTACAGTCGCTTTGGAGGTATCATTAGAGGATCTTCACACTCCTATCAAGTAGGAAGAACCTAGCATGGGTATGGATGCACTTGAGTGTATCACACCCTCTTCATCCATCATGTCATCAGACAGTTCACATGAGGATGATGATGAATATGGAGAGCTTATAGAGGCCAGCATTACGATGCTACCCACCATAGAGTCCACTAAGGATCTAGGTCAACTTTTCATCGAGTCTCTACCAGTGGATCCCATCCTGGAGACATCGTATGAGTATGAGGAAGGTTTAGTTATCACGACTAAAATAGGATAGCCTCAATATGTTGACAAATTACCTACAACACATGCAGTTGTGGAGACTTCTCATGAGTTTGTGGGAATGGTCGATATTAGGCCAGATGATCAAGTGATTCCTAATCACCTAGAGCTAGAGATGGGGTAATCCAGTGGTGTTTCCACATTGCCAGGACCAGAACCTTTGAAATTAGTCACTCCTGAATCATTTCTCATGGCACCATCTCAAGAGAACGAACAAGTAGGTTCCTCACATCAGATTGGGGGTACTACAATTGACACAGTTCAACACAACAAAGTGAAACAATGGCTTGAGCTGAGTCATAGGTCTGAGCATGTGGATAGCACTGATGAAGTGTGACATCAAGAAGTTTCCACATCAACTCAAGCAAAGGAAATAGGTGATTTGGAATTACCTAATGGATCCATAGCATCCACTTTTCTGTTTCCTTAAAATAACAAAGGTATTTCAAATCCGTCATTGGAAATACATATGAATTATTTTTTAGTATTGCGATCCATTTTAAGTCGTCTAGAATGGATGGATCATCAAATGGATGTGCAAGATAAGGCGTTGCATTTTATCAAGAACTGACTTGAAAACCTGGAATTACGAAAGCAACCCTTACCTGAGGCCTAATCACTCCCTGTGCAAGTACAGGAAAAGACTCAACGAAAGCAAAAGCCCATGCGACCAACCCAACCATTGGATTCTTAAAGCAAACCAATGCGGGTCAAGAGCCCAAAATAGTCACAGCATAGTGGGACTCCACTAAAAGAGTCTATGTATGATATCTTTCAAAAGTTGCAAGAGGCTAAGGTCATCACCTTTCCTAATGTCATCCATTTAAACCCAAATCGAGTTAAACCTACGGGTTACAGGGAGCATCACTATTGTCTCTATCACTGAATAGAGGGTCATGGCATTCGATATTGTTGTGAATTTAATAGTGTGGTGCAAAATTTTATAGATAAGGGGGTTTATCACATAGATGGTTCTATCAGAGTGCCCCAACATGCTAAAGTGGAGGTCACGCCTCCTCAAGAGCGACCTCAGAGTCACCAGTCGCCTCGTAAGCCTAATGGGCCAGTGTATCCAGTAGTTTTATTTTAGATGACTACTCTAAATTTGTTTCAAAAGTTACATGAGGCACAAGCATTCATATTGTCTGAAATCAAGCATAGGGGATCCAAGACTGGGTCACCTGATGGGGTCTCTTTTGTGTGTATCATCGAGCGCATGGACACGACATTAGGGGTTTCCAGTTTTTTAAGAGGGTCATCCAAGACCTAATAGAACAGGATGAGATCTACGAGGATGGTTCTATCGTTCACCCGTGCTAAAGCATAGGTACACCGACGAGGTTCGATCTTCACCTGGGGGAGTTGATTTTTGTCACTCTTCCTAAACAAGCTGATTACTTTTCAGTGAATAGCATGCATGTTGGGGGTCTTCAAGGTAGCATACCTTCCCAACTAGCCATGCCATATTCGATAAGGAAAAATGAGGAATCTAAAGGTATTGCACTTCCCTCACCATTGTCAAATGGCACATACACTAGGTGTATATAGGGCATCATGCCCTTTCCAAAAGGCTCCAAGGGCTCCTAAAAATGCTTGGTCATGTCAGTCAAAGACCCGAGGGTTTGCTTATAATCGCTCGGTCATCCTAAAAGGCTCCAAGCTCGTCTGTGAGTAGTTTTGTTAATCAAAAGGTACCATGAGTTTCTTAAAAACTACTTGGTCAACCAAAAGCTCCAAGGATTCTCAAAAATTGCTTGGTCATACCAAAACACCCCAAATGTACCCATAATCCCTTTGGTCAATCCTAAAAGGCTCCAAGAATTTTGCTAAAAAATCGCTTGGTCAATCTAAAGGCTCCAGAGGCATGTACTTGCCGTTTGGTCAGATATGAGGCTCAAAACTCATAAAATTATAAAATCAATAAAATCCAAAAAAAATTGGTAAAGCATAAAAATCCAAAAACGTTTGCATTTGCATTTGAATTTTGCATTGTCATTTTTTTTGCATTTACTCATGCATCCGCTGCATTATTACATTGCATATATGTATTCATCATCTATTGCATTCAGTAGTAGGAGGGATTATGTTTGTCAATATTACAAATGACACCATGTTTGTGTCTAAATAATGCATCTCTACATTTATCATGATCCATCATTCATGTGAGTAATTATGTTTTTCAACACAACCTATAATGTTGCTATGGAGATATACTAGGGTTTTTCGGTCACTCAACCATACCTAGTGGTTTTATCAAGAGTTGGTAGAAAGCTTGCTTTGATTATGTAGCTAATGTTCAGTTAGTATAACCCTTAGCATATCAGAAGCCTATCACTAATCAATAAATTAAACAATCCTAACAAGGACTAGAGGAAGATGAAAGCTGCGAAGTAGGACCAGATATATTGAAGTGAAAAGATTTATTCTTGCTTATCCCTCTATGCGAATGGTATGGGAAATATTGGCAGTTGGCAAAAGGACAGGTTAGTTCCCTATTCAGAATCCCTTACTTATGATAAAATGAGCAATATCCTAGAATGATTTCCCACATCAATCCTCAATATTGATACCCTAGATCGATATCATATATCGACTTCCCAGATTGATATCCCATATTGATATCATAAGATCGATATCCTCAATCGATATACCAGAAACAATTTTTCCAAGTAAATCCCCCAAAGGAAAGTTTCTGAAGAAAATTATCAAATGTAAATGCCGAAAAGTGAAGATCGAATGAAGATCAGAAAATAGGCTCAAATCAAGTTCAAAACGAAGATCAAATGAAGATCATAAATCAAAGTTCGAGTGGAGATCAAATGAAGATCCAAAATCCAGTTCGAAGAGAGATCAAATGAAGATAAAGAGACAGTTCAAAATGAATATGGAATCGACTCCCTTGCTTCACTACATATGAGCAAGTATCTCAAAAATTGAAGGATAGAAAGGAATGAGCCTAAATCCCTAGAATTTTTGGCACTACTATACCTTACACATGACGATATGTTTGATACACTTGCATCTTGCTTATGGCCAGACCAATGTTTGAATATGGAAGAGCTAGCTTTAGGTGTCCTGCATTGCCTAGTGGCTTAGTCCAACTAAAATTTAAACTTGGGATTGGATAAGACATTTGTGGTACCTCTATCTTAGCAATGGGCTAAAATAATCCCGCCTGACATCGAGGAACGCTCGTGTCTTATCTTAAAATAATCAAGAGCACACATAGGGATAATGAATAGTTAGGGCCTATCCTAGCAAAAGCCTTTTATCTCAGAAGTCTAGTGTGGTTAGTATGCAACTTTTGATAAGTCTATTAGGGTGTTTGAGTCTCATGGAAAACCTCAAAAATATCTCTCATAGCAACAAAATATCAAATATCGCAAACCATATAAAATCATCAAATTGCAAAGTATCGAGTTCATGATACATCATCATATAAAGCACAATCAAGATATAGGATAGATACCAAATGGATATTAGAAATAATATTTAGATGACAACTGATTATATCGTGCATATCTTTCAAATTTGGAAAGGAAAATAAAATGACACATTATATCATTCGCATCATACAACTGCATTCATTGCATTTCATATATGGGTGATTAATTGATTAAATTCTTACCTTAAGGATTTTTAATTACATTCATGATTTTTATACATTCTGTGGTGTCATCCATTAGATTGATAAACATATTTGAATTCATTCCTTATGTTTTAAGTGATTAAAGCATACAAGTTCATTTACATTAGATCACCATCGTGTAAATAAATCATTATATACATTAATGCATACAATAAAGCAATATCAAATATGCGTTAAGAGAAAAAATTACATTCATATGCATCCATAATAAATCACACATCTAAACATCTAGATCACTACATATCATCATCATAATCATAAATAAAATACCTATCTAGTGCATGTCATCCATACATCACATCACATAACATCAAATTAACATAAGCATTGCATCCATGTGCATAACATAAACAAAAAATTAAAAATATACAAGTACACATAATGAGTCATAAATGATCAGATCATATATATATATATGTGTGTGTCTCAAAGAGTACATCAGGAGTACAAAATACCCGTAGGCTACAATCGTGTAGGTCCTCGAACTTACACCAAAAATGGTACATATGCAAAATATGGCCTAGATTAGATAGAGCCCTAGCTCTGGCATGCTCCTCTTGAAATAGAGCTCTCATCGCCTCCCTCAGCCCTGTGCTCTGGAGCTTGCTATGTAGTCAGCTTTGGTGCCTATTGTATACCCTGTTGAGGGCCCTGTGTACCACCTAACCCAAAGAGGTCTAGCACATGGGACAATGGTATGTCTAGGTGGCTAGATCGATGACTAGAGGTCACACCTGTCTCCCTATGACTCCTGTACGAGTTGCCTCCATGTGTGCTAGAGGACCTGCATGTCCTCTCTATCCTATGCATCCACTGGTTGGAGCTCATCATGGACTGTCTTGAAGTCCTGGACTTGGTCCTCTAAGACCTAGTATCATGTCTATCCTATAGCACCTCTAAGCCCCATAATATTATGAAGCCCTCCAGTTGGGAGATGCAAGCTGCTCTCGCATCATAAAGATCATTCCATCCTCTACGAGGGAAGTGAGCCACCTAACCTCTGCCATGGTATCTCTACGTCTTAGTAGTGTAGCTGATGGTGTAGTAGGAGGTCCCATAATAGCATGTGAGGATGCCAAATCCTCCCTCTGTGCCCTAAGCGACTCTCTCTGCTATGGCCTCACCCTGCTGTGCCAGTGCCACATCTTGCACACTAGTGAGGTCACTAACCTGTGACTATGCTACCATAGCCCAAGCTGTGACGATCGTAATCTATGCTTGAGTCTCTACCAATTTTCTATCTCGATGAGCCAGCTTCACCTCTATAAGGGCGATAGATGTGTCCCGCTACAATTGTCGAGTCTACAGCCTCCCAAATTGACTCTGTAGATTAGCAACTTGAACAAGGAGCTCCTCTACATCATTGTTATGAGGCACCTCACTCTCCTATGACCTCTCGTCCTCCTCCACATTTGCTTGCGGAGCCTCCTCTACGGTGGCCTCTATGCCCCAACCACCCTTGGTCCACTGGCGCACCCTGTGCCTGTCAGGATCGGCCTCTACCTCTGCCTGGTCATTTACCTGGCCTAGAGGCCCTCTCCCCTGCCACTGTAGTAGGTAACACCATGTGTCATATGCTGGGGTGGTCCTAGGTGTGTCGTCCCTAGTCTCTTGGAAGTCATTAGCCTCATCTCCTAGAGCTGTAGGTTGAATCCATGGCAGGTGTGTCTCTAGCACAAAACATATGTACACAAATGGAATATTTGAGAAGACAGACTCCTTCCTCTGAGAAGAGGAAGAGGTGATGGCCTTGCCATCGATAGAGATCCTAAAGATCCGATAGACATCCTCTAAAGTCATAATCATTTCACTTGTAGGCAGGTGAAAGGTGTTGGTTCGCGTATTCCAGAATCGGGCCAATGCAGTCAAATAGGTTTGATCTACCCTAATAGTGGGTAGATCCAGTACGTAGCCAAATCTAACGGCTCTAAACCATACACGCTCACCATCAGTGAGTTGTCTATGGAGAGTCTTAATTAGATCGGGCTCACGAGCCCTAGAGGTCAATATTTGAAATAAAAAGGAGTATATAAGCTAAATTATAGTTAAAAAGAATTAAAAATAGCTAAAAACAACTTTAAAAATGTCAAAAACATCTAAAAAATTGATAAAAAGATAAAAATGTGTTGCAAGGCATTCATAAAAATAAAAATATCAGTAGGCAAGTAAAAAATGTATTAAATAACATTAATTGTTTAATTAACTTTAGAAATGCAAAAATTAATAAAATTTTTCTAAAGTTGGTGAACCGCGAGTCAACCCTGCGGTCTGCCTGCTGTCAAAATATGACCGTTGGAGTTTGAATGCAAATCGCAGTTGATAGTTGTGGTCCCCAATATGATAATTGGGAATCACAGCTGCCAACTACGGTCTAGGAAGAATACCCATTTCGGGTACCTTCCTAGCCTGTCTCACTAAAAAATTAAAACTAACTAAACCTAATCTAGTGGGGTTCATTACCAACTGTTTAGTGATGTTCATTCACCACATTACTTAATGTGGTTGATTTAAATTGGTATTAAACTGCGAGGACTCAGTTTTGAGTTACATTGCCCTCTCCGTGGCCTTTGCTAGTCGACGGTTGATCAGGATTTGCCATTGGGGAATCAAGTGTGGTAAATGGTAGGGTTTTAGGCAGCATTTCAGATCAAGGAATGTCCCCTATCTCTCAGAGCTCTCTCAATGCAACTACTTTCAAGAAAAATAATGACAAATTCAAATGGGAACAACTATTTAAAGGTTTGCCTAATTTTGGCAGACCGCAGCTAACACCTGCGATCTCAAAATTAAGGTTTTCCAACTGTAGACCCTAGCCATGGTTTCCAAAATTTGAAAAGTTTAACCGTAGACCGTACCCATGGTTCGCAGCTGGCATTAAATGCACTAAAAACCCATAATGGGAAGGTCTAAAAAGGTAAATTAATGACTCCTAATAGATCAAATTTCAAAAAGAGCAATCAATGTTGCAAATTTGGTGATGTTCAAAGCACCAAGATCGATCAATAAATAAAAAATAACAACAAAAAAAATCAAATAATTAAAAATACCAAATGCACCACGTATTCAGTAATTTACCCTATACACTTTGCGGTTGTAGCGGCTTGCGATCCATGCAATTCGACAAGATGAGTAAATTACCATAAGGACATATGATAAAAATTGTCATCATGGATTTGATATGCTTCTTTTAAATCCCTAAGAAGGCCTTCGTGGCTGGACTTCTCCATGGGAACGATGCGTTTCATGTCATGTATCCTATGACATATTTTCAGCAAATCATCGATAACTTGATTCAACACAAATCTAATTAGAGTTGCCTCATTTTGACTCCCTAAGATGATTATTGTAGCCCGACTGCTCCATGGGATAGGAATGTGCAATTACTATTAATAGTTAGAATCAAAAGCTAAACTAGGCCTAGCCAAGGCATTAATATGCTCAAATCTAAATTTATTCAGATCATCCATGGTGGTCAAGCGACCTCGTCGCTTTAATAATTGTCATTACCCTCATCGACTCGTCGCTTGAGGGGGTAGTCATAATATCAAATCATAATTAAAATCAACAAAAGATACCGGAGATTGTAGATCCTTTGATCTTGTCAAAATTACATTTGTCCTTGCGAATCATTGTCAACAACTATCATAAGCTTACCCCTTTGCTTGGGGAAAATAGCAAATATGATAATTTGTTTGTAACTCTCATTCCTTCGGATTGACAGGCATGAAAGCCTACTTGGCATTGATGCTATCCAAATGTCTGGTGATGAGTACAAAATTTTCAAGTTTAAGCCTCCAAAGAGTTGGAAGCAATGATTCCAGGATGCACATCCTTTTGCTGGACAAGAGGCATCTAATGTTGATCTGACTAATGATCATCATAAAACCTTTGGCATAATTTTAGGAGGTATATTTTTTCTCAGCATTGTTCGATCTCATAACGCATCTCAAAATGGGTATTTGTAGACATCTAAAATGTGTCATATCGAGGACGATTACTCATATGGATATGCTACAAGACCATATGGAGGATCTTGGACAGATTCCAAGATAGAGCAGTGGTTCTAACCACTCAATTTGGGCTCCTTGGCCTAATCAGTCTGAGCCGCAGCCCATACCTATGGTCTATAGGCTGAACCAAGGCTAAGACCTATGGTTTACAGTCTAGATCGTAGCTGTAACCTGTAGTCTTAACTGAAGTTCAGTTGGCCTTCATCCGAGCCAAATTGGTTTAAACGACCATTTGTTCTAGAAGACGGTGGTTAGAGGATGAAAGCTTCCAATCCAAATGTCCTAACCACCCCTTATTGATCTTGGCTTCTCCATGAAGCCACCTGTTGAGGTGTGATTTTGTCCAGTCACAAAGCCACCCGACAAACTCAGAATTATGATTCTCTCTTGAAAAGAATATTATATATCTCCAAGGTTCTTATGTTATATCTAACATTTCATATGTATATACATCAATGAGTACTTGAATAACTCTTGGATTTGTGAACTACTATTTACAAGGGGCCTGGAATTAGGTAAATGATTTCAAGTTTATCATGTATAACATGCTTTGATATCAATTCAACAAAATAAAATTTGTTTTATGATCTTAGGTTAAAGTATACCAAATTTTATTTCCTCTCTTCAATTTAATGTCTCAAAATGCTTTAAATGAAATTAGCATAAAAAGAATCTAGCATTTTATATTAAATTTCAATTTAACTTTAATAAAAATCAAAGTAAATGAAATTTTATAAACTTGATAAACCTTTGGAACATAATAGATTTATAATCAATTCACTTCCCAAATGTTTATTTGATAAAGCAATCATTTATTCAAACTCCCTTATGAAATTATAAATCAAACCCAAAAGAGGTGAATAAATGAAATAATGTCTTGCCCAATTTATAAGGTTCCAAAACCTTGTCAATGATAAAATCTTAGGGCTTAATATGAAACTAATCTATAAACTTTGGATTTTATGATAAAATAAAGTTTATAAATTAGATTTGCTTATAATATTTATCTTTTGAAATATTTATGAAATTAAATATTCAAAAGAGTAAATGTGATCTCTGGTTTGAAATTTGGATTTCTGAAAATAGATAGAACTATATTATAAATCAAATCCAAATTGAATTTTAGAGATATCAATCCGAGTTCCTCAACCTTATGAAATTAAGGTGAGGAATAGAATATTCATTTATCCCTTCTTAAATTTATTAATTCGAATATTAATTAATGTAATATCCGAATTATAAATTTAATTATAACTTAGTCATATAATTTTACTTTATAAAATTATACTAAGTTATAATATATAGTTTTCAGAATGAAAATAAAATAATAAAATATTTAAGCTTTAGAAATTAAACTAATGTCTCGGACAAATTCAACAGAACAAATTTCCATTTACAGAATTCTAAAACCAATCCAATGTTCACCAGTATTCACACAATGAAATCAAATAAATTGATGCAATCTTCTAAGGTATACAAACTATTAAGAAATTGCAATAAGCACTTTATTAATTCCAAATACAGTCTGTGCACAAATCTGGATCCAAAATGCTTAAAACAATTTATAAAATCTTACAATAATTTCCATTGTTCTGCAAATGGCCTTCTCTATTTTCCTCCAATGAATGTGTAGCTTTGCTCCTTCCAATCGTTCCTCTCCTTCTCTGTATAAAATGTCCGACCCTTTCCATGAATCTCAATGATTTATTTATAATTTGAAAAGTTTAGTTATTCAGTTTCATCACCTGGAACAGATTTTATAACGATCTTCTTCAAACCCTTGCCCTTGTATTACCTGCATAATGAAACAATAATCATAATATCAAAACAAAACCAAACTTTACTTTCCCGTAACTTTCCTTTTTTTCAAAAGTATTTCAAAGTTCTCATATTGCTAAATTAACCCACTATTTTTTGGTGAAATTGACATCTGGAATCTTGCAAGTTTGGTATCATTAGAAAGAGAAAATCCATATCTTTTTACCAAGTTTTGAATGAGATCAAATGGAGTTCTCTGCCTCAAGATATGTTCATTTCAATTTTGCACTAATTTTAGGGTTAACCCTAAAATAAAATTTAATTATTTAAATGAAAATTAATCATTTAAACCTTTGAAAATGATTTTAATCAAATTATTTCATTTAAACCTTTGAAAATGATTTTAATCAAATTATTTGATTTGAAATAATGCAATTAATATGCAAATAATCAAAATATTCAGTTTTGAAGCATTGCAACTACATTCAAACCTTCAAAATGCAAATATGTCAACAATTCCAAAGTGAAAGCAAATTTTCCAAGACCTTGATGCGAGCAAAATCAGATAAACAAAAATTTCCCAAAATCACAAAATTTAAGGTGGGTCCCCAATTTTGGGGTCATTGTGAAGGACGTCACAACATTGGCGACTCTGCTGGTAAATGTCCCTGGACATTTTTGACTAAAAACCAAACTCTGAAAACACACAAAACATGAATATTAGAATCACAAGCATTGATAAGCATCCAGAGAATGAGAATAGACCAATACAAATATGAATTACTGGAATCATAGATGATTTATGCATAATGTGATGTATTACTGGTTGGGATCATGTGATATGTATTAATGATCATTTTCAATATAAATATTTGCTTTGGCCATGCTTGTCATCATACTTTAATCAGGGGCCCTAAAATGAACATTCATGAAAATAAGATGATATGAAAATGATATGATGTAAACTAAAACATATATTAACAGGATGTAATAATATGAATGACATGTTTTACAAAGACTCAAACACTCTAGTACAATAAACAAACACACTAAAACTTATCTAATCCTCTTAGGACCAAAAGTGTGTGTTGTGAGTTCCTTACCAGATCAAGAGCTCAGTTATGACCTTACTATCATCCAGAACCAGTGTGTGCGCAAGTGAGTTCATTACCTCATTTTGACCAAAATGATTAAACCTGTTATGAAAGAAACACAAGGCTAGCCTACCCATTTGAAATGATCATAGGTCTCACTTTTCAATGAGACATATCGCCACGCATGAGCGTACTCCACTACCAGTCAAGCGTCTATAGCCCCGATGGAGGTTAACCCCATAGTCCATATTTTGACTTTTGATTTCTTGAACCTTGGGGATGACTACCCTTCCTTTTGATAGACGAGTAGTACGAATCCTTACGATCCATTGATAAATGATGTGTTTAGCTTTAACTTTTGATTTCTTGAACCTTGGGGATGACTACCCTTCCTTCTGATAGACGAGTAGTACGAATCCTTACGATCCATTGATGAATGATGTGAATAGACTTAGAGCTTTGGGGAATTGGATTCTCAACCGAAGTGTGATGAGAATTTAACCCTATCCTTACTACTCTGACTTTGTTTGGATTTTCACAAATTTATGATAAAACAATGAATTTTATGGACTATGTTGCATGATAGGACTGACAAGGATGGCCCTTTTCACCTTACACTTTCTTCCAAGGATGGTTTTGACCATTTTACCCAAAATGGTTTTAATATGCATGAAATGTGTTTGGTTCCAGATAATTTCAACATCAGTCCCCGATCTCAAGACCTATTTAGTGTATATTGTGCAATGATCCTAAGAGAATCTGACATGCTTTTCGACGGTTGCCTACCATACTAGAAATGGTTGAGTGACTAAAACATTTAGGAATCCTGAAACTATGGTGTGTAAACATGAATCTTTTGTCTTTTACAATTTTGTTCAAAATGCCTTTGTGAAAGTGCCCCTGATTAAAGCAAGATGACTTTTGCTAAAACCAATTAAAACTTTTGAATTTGATAAATGATATTTCTATGGGATGTGAAATGTGGAATGCGAGGGTGATGTATGCAATGTTATGAAATGTGTTATGAAATGCAAGTGTATGCAAGTGTATTTTTCATACTTGTGGAATTTTTGCAATATAATTCCAATTTTTCATATTTGCCTTATCTTAGTTCACATTCATGAGGACATAAACCAATATCTCGCTTTTCCTTTTCTCCAGGTTTCACAGGTTTTCAAACCAGGTAATCTCATCCTATGCGGTCCAGGATCAAAAACCAAACACAACCAGCAAATGACCAATATCTCAATCATAACTACCTTACTTTTGAAAAACCCACTTTGAAATTATATCAACTTGAATCACACGTCAAAATCATGAAGCTCCAAAACTGGAAAAGTTAATTTATCATTGTACTCAACAAAACACAACAAAATGTGACAACACTTAACAACAAAACAACAAAACATCAACAACATCGCACATTAACACATCAACAAAATAACTAACTAACAAACTCACAAAACAACCAACTAAACAAAACACAAAAACAAGAAAACAAAATCCAAAAGACTATTTACAAAAATATACATTATGTACAAGACACTGCAAAATTTTTGCCATCATTTCCCTGGATCCCAAACACGATAGGCACACCTTAAAAGACATATATCATTATATGCATGCCAAACTTTACATAGTTTTAACCAAATGAGGATTAGGCCAAACCATATAACAAATTTCATTTTGCCTTTCACACCCCACTGATTTGCTTCAAACTTATAAACAATTCCATGTTTAAGATTTAATTCCTCTATGATCTTATGCTTATTCAACAAGATGGGAATTTCAAACCTTGATTCATCACTTTGACTTAAATTCTCATTTTCACAAGCATATAGGATTTCTCTCAAATAGAAAGCTATTTCTGAAAGTTTTAACGTAAGATCATCATCTATGTTTTTAGGCCAATCATATTCAAATAACAATTTACAAAAATCTAGGATATTTACAAAATAAGAATCATTATAGTTTTGTATCCTAGATTGAATTGTTAATTGTTGTTGAACTTGGTTCAATGATTCAAGCATGTTTTCTTTTTTATTTAGCAATACAGTCCTTTTGGTGGTGGGAATAAGAATCTCTTCTATTTTTTCATCAACCTCTAATGACATCTCATCATAAATAACAATGGAAACCAATAAATGATTATGCAGAAATTTACCTGATTCTTGAATGTTTGAATACAAAGGATAAGAGTCTACCTTTTGTGCACTTTCATTTACCACTATTTGATGAGACCTTATAGTCTTTTCTTTTTCTCCATGATCTCTATCATCACCACCATCATTTCGTATTCCTTCATCAATAACCTCTTTTTCTCATCACAAAAATATTTCTTTAGATAGGAACTTCTAATTCTTTCTACCATCATAATTTCTTCATTTATATTCAATACAATCCTAAAATTTTCACTCAAACCTTCACATTCAAAATAAAAAAAAATTTCCTCTTCTTCATCTAAAATAGATGAATCATATAAAGGTTTTACCATTTCTTCCCTTTCTACTACAGAAGAATGTTCTACAAACTCATGTTCAGAATGATCAACTCTTGGAACCTGTTCTATTTCTGAAATTGGCATATCACTTTCTGATTGCATAGGAATTACGAAACCTTCTTTTGAACTAGAAGTTTCAACATCCTGCATAGCAAGTGAAACAAAAATTTTATCATTAGGAGTGTGAGAAAACAATGATTCACCATACATACCCCATCCATTGTAATAATTATCTTCAAAATCTAAAGGGTAAGATTCAACCATATCTTCACATTTTGTAAATTTAACAATCGAATGCTCTTCAAATTCACTTTCTTCACCTTCAAAAAACCTATCCTCAATAAGAAACTCATCTTCCTCAAGTAATAAACTTTTATGATCGATCATAATGAAACTGCCTCTAGAATATTTTAATTCTGGAGCTTCAATTGTTTCATTCAACTCTATGGAAGATTCTATTCTATCATATGTTTCAAAGCTAGTTAAATCTAAAACTCCTCCAATATCTGAAGACTCATGCATTTCTGCATTTTGATAAACTTGATTACTACAATCCTCATCAATGGATATTGGCTTTGAAACTTTCACTTCCTCTTGGATAATATCGAAAGTGGTTGAAAAACTAGGACATTCAATTTCGTTCAATGGTGTCGAGAAATGCATATCATGACTCATAGGTGATACTTGATTTGAAACCTTAGGGTGATGTAATGATAATCTACCCACATCTATTCCTCTTGAAATCAGCCATTGCTCTACAACTACTGCACCACCATACACGCTAGATAAGGATAAATCCTTAGGAAACATTTCTAAACACTTAACCGTAAAAGGATCTAAAGCTTCCAAATAAATTTGAACAACTTCTTCTTCTGAAATGATAAAGTGTATCTCCATTTCCGTATACAACTTATGAAACCTATCATTAAATTGATTCATGGATTCATTAGGCCTTTTACGAATAGAGGCAAATTGATTTGATAACAAATTTGTGTCGACCAATTTTCTAAAGTGTTCAAGGAACATTGTTTCAAGTTGATTCCAAGAAGCGGTAGAACCTGCAGGTAAATTGATAAACCAATCTTTAGCAACTTCATCCAATGTGTATGGAAACATTCTACAGAAAACATCTTCATGCATAATTTGAAAACTAAGCATAATATTTTTATATGCCTGAATATGTTCTTCTGGCGTAATCGTTCCATCATGTTTATAAAATGGTAAATCATTTTCTGCCATTGAACCAACTTTAATATGCAAGGCTATGTATGAAAATTCACAAAAATTGCATCATAACCTAATTTTTGAATTTATGATAGATTAACGTTAATGCAACATAAATTGAAAATTTCAAACAATTTTATTTCTTTTTATAACAAATTGCACATGCTAAAATTAAAATCATTACCTTTCATGCCCTCCTTCTAGCGCCAATTTGTTGAGGTGTGATTTTGTCCAATCACAAAACCACCCGACAAACTCAGAATTATGATTCTCTCTTGAAAAGAATATTATATATCTCCAAGGTTCTTATGTTATATCTAACATTTCATATGTATATACATCAATGAGTACTTGAATAACTCTTGGATTTGTGAACTACTATTTACAAGGGGCCTGGAATTAGGTAAATGATTTCAAGTTTATCATGTATAACATGCTTTGATATCAATTCAACAAAATAAAATTCGTTTTATGATCTTAGGTTAAAGTATACCAAATTTTATTTCCTCTCTTCAATTTAATGTCTCAAAATGCTTTAAATGAAATTAGCATAAAAAGAATCTAGCATTTTATATTAAATTTCAATTTAACTTTAATAAAAATCAAAGTAAATGAAATTTTATAAACTTGATAAACCTTTGGAACATAATAGATTTATAATCAATTCACTTCCCAAATGTTTATTTGATAAAGCAATCATTTATTCAAACTCCCTTATGAAATTATAAATCAAACCGAGAAGAGGTGAATAAATGAAATAATGTCTTGCCCAATTTATAAGGTTCCAAAACCTTGTCAATGATAAAATCTTAGGGCTTAATATGAAACTAATCTATAAACTTTGGATTTTATGATAAAATAAAGTTTATAAATTAGATTTGCTTATAATATTTATCTTTTGAAATATTTATGAAATTAAATATTCAAAAGAGTAAATGTGATCTCTGGTTTGAAATTTGGATTTCTGAAATAGATAGAACTATATTATAAATCAAATCCAAATTGAATTTTAGAGATATCAATCCGAGTTCCTCAACCTTATGAAATTAAGGTGAGGAATAGAATATTCATTTATCCCTTCTTAAATTTATTAATTCGAATATTAATTAATGTAATATCCGAATTATAAATTTAATTATAACTTAGTCATATAATTTTACTTTATAAAATTATACTAAGTTATAATATATAGTTTTCAGAATGAAAATAAAATAATAAAAGATTTAAGCTTTAGAAATTAAACTAATGTCTCGGACAAATTCAACAGAACAAATTTCCATTTACAAAATTCTAAAACCAATCCAATGTTCACCAGTATTCACACAGTGAAATCAAATAAATTGATGCAATCTTCTAAGGTATACAAACTATTAAGAAATTGCAATAAGCACTTTATTAATTCCAAATACAGTCTGTGCACAAATCTGGATCCAAAATGCTTAAAACAATTTATAAAATCTTACAATAATTTCCATTGTTCTGCAAATGGCCTTCTCTATTTTCCTCCAACGAATGTGTAGCTTTGCTCCTTCCAATCGTTCCTCTCCTTCTCCGTATAAAATGTCCGACCTTTTCCATGAATCTCAATGATTTATTTATAATTTGAAAAGTTTAGTTATTCAGTTTCATCACCGGGAACGGATTTTATAACGATCTTCTTCAAACCCTTGCCCTTGTATTACCTGCATAATGAAACAATAATCATAATATCAAAACAAAACCAAACTTTACTTTCCCGTAACTTTCCTTTTTTTCAAAAGTATTTCAAAGTTCTCATATTGCTAAATTAACCCGCTATTTTTTTGGTGAAATTGACATCTGGAATCTTGCAAGTTTGGTATCATTAGAAAGAGAAAATCCATATCTTTTTACCAAGTTTTGAATGAGATCAAACGGAGTTCTCTGCCTCAAGATATGTCCATTTCAATTTTGCACTAATTTTAGGGTTAACCCTAAAATAAAATTTAATTATTTAAATGAAAATTAATCATTTAAACCTTTGAAAATTAATCATTTAACATCAACGAAAAAGCCACCTGGATTGACATCATCAAAGCTAAGTACCTTCATCAGGTTCCCTTTCTTGGAGAGCACAACCTTCCTGGCGGATCTCATTTCTGGAATGGTGTCACTAAAACAAGGAAGATCATCATGGAAGTTTTAAGGTGGTGTCTTGGAAATGGATTGACCATTCATTTCTGGGATGACCCTTGGATCCGTGACAAACCTCTCAGTCAAGATCCTCATCTTGCTATGCTCAAGACGGTGACCGAAGCTACCTTTGGAGATAAGGTGTGTCATTTCATTAAACCAGGCACTACAAGACCTGAATGGAAACAAATGGCTCTGAATGGGCCTAGACATATCATCGAGGCACTTAGGTGGCTTCAAAACGTACTGAGGAGCTGCATAATTCCCAGATCTCACAAAGAAGACTCCATGGTTTGGAACCTTGAAGATTCTGGACAGTTCACTGTTAAATCTGCCTACTACAGCCAAAAAGCTCCCAGTGATGGCCGTGACTCCTCTAATCTGGTCTAGGTTCCCAAGATCATTCCCAAGGTTAAATTCTTCTGTTGGTTGGCCATCCAAAATAGAATCCTCACCACTGACAATCTGATAAACAGAGGGCTTCTCATTCCCAATTGGTGCATCCTGTGTAAAAACGCTTGTGAGTCTACTGAGCATGTTTTTCTGGAATGTCCCTTCTCCCTTGCAGTGCTCAACTAGGTTTTCAACACTTTCGCCATCTCTGTAGCCCTCCCTCATTCCATTCCCCTCATTTTTCAATAGTGGCCCTGGCCTTTCAAAAGCAGTCAACTCAAATTCATGTGGCAAGCTTGCCTTCACATTTTCCTGTGGTAGATTTGGCTTGAGAGAAATGCCAAAATTTTTCAAAACCTTGTCAAGGATAAGAAGATTGTTGTTGCCAAAATCTTGGCCCTTGCTGTGGAGAATGCCTCTCTCGTCTCATCGTCCAAACCCCCCCCCTCTTGGACTTGAATTGGATCTAGCAAATAATTTCAATCTTCTCAAATTTTTTGTAACACCCCGCACTTCTGTTGACAGGTCTGTTATCAAATGGGTCTTACCTCCTTCTGGGTGGCACAAGCTTAACTTCGATGGTGTTTCCAAAGGCAACCCTGGAGTGGCTGGCGAAGGTGGAATTCTCAGAAATCATAGAGGAGAAATAATTTTGGCCTTTGCTCAGAACTTAGGAATTCAGTCTGACAATATGGCCGAGGCCCGGGCCTTGTTCCAAAGCTTGATTCTCTTGGAAGGCTTGACTATCAATAAACTCATCATAGAAGGAGATTCTTTGCATTGCATCAACTGGCTCAAAGGAACATCTGTGCCTCCCTGGGCCCTTCTTTCCATCTTCGATGAATGCAAGACACTAATGGGTGTTTATCCAGAATTAATCATTCAACATCAATACCGGGAAGGAAACAAAGCTATGGACTGGCTTGCTAATAAGGGAGTTGACGCAACAGACATTCAGGTTTGGAGATATTCCTTCCCAATTGGCCTAAGGGATGTTTCTTCAAGTTCCAATGTTTGCACAATGTGAGTGGGTTACTGGTCTTTGGGTTTTTCGGCTGTGTTTTGGCATCTTGGAGCGTTTTCGCGTCATTTTTCTAAGTTGGTTGCAAAATCTTAGCTTACCGCATTATCATGAAATTTCCTTTTTGCTCAGGCCGCGAGGTTGCTTCTTGTCGTGATATCACAACACCTTTCTCTCCCTCTGGTGCGGTCTTCCAAATTGTCGCGATATCATGACACTTTTTCTCTCCGGGTGCTTTTTTGCAAACTTGTCGCGATATCGCGACACTTTTTCCCTTCGGGTGCTTTTTCGCAAACTTGTCGCGATATCGCGACACTTTTGGCCTTCAGGCACTTTTTCGCAAACTTGTCGCGATATCGCGACACTTTTGGCCTTCAGGCGCGGTCTTGCCTTTTGTCGCGATTTTGCGACACCTTTTCTCTCTCCAACGACGGTCTTCCATTCGGTCGCGATATCGCGACAAGTTTTCTCTCCAACGGCGGTCTTCCATTCTGTCGCGATATCGCGACACTTTTTCTCTCTGGGTGCCTTTGCGCAAACTTGTCGCGATATCGCGACATTTTTTCCTCTCCAAAGGCGGTCTTCTTTTTTGTCGTGATATCGCGACACTTTTTCTCTCTCCAACGATGGTCTTCCAGGCTGTCGCGATATCGTGACCTTTTTTCTCTCCAATGGCGGACTTCCATTTTTGTCGCGATATCGCGACACTTTTTCTCTTCAACGGCGGTCTTCCTTTTTGTCGCGATTTTGCGACACTTTTTCTTCTTGGCAGCAGGCTTCCACTTTCGTCGTGATTTCGGGGCTCATTTCCTATTTCGGCTGCGGTCTTCATTCTTGTCGTGATTTCGTGACACCTTTTCTCTTCGACAGCGTTCTCACTTCTTGTAGCGATTTCACGACTCCTTTCTGTTGTCGTGATTTCGCGACTCCTTTCTCTTGTCGTGATTTCGCGACTCCTTTCTCTTGTCGTTATTTCGCGACTCTTCTTCTCGAACGGCTCCAACCCTGCAATTTGTCGCGATATCGCGACACTTTGCAACATGTCGCGATATCGCGACTTCTTCCCTTCTTCGGCTCCGATGGCGATTCTTGTCGCGATTTCGTGACTTCTTTTCTTCCTTTGGCTTCAACGGCGCATCTTGTCACGATTTCACGACATCACCATTTTCCCTAGTGTGGAGGTTTGCCAGCATTCTTTTCCTCTCTTCTTGGACCACCTCGGTCGACATGGATTTATTGTAATCTCTCTTGTACAAGGTTCAGGGACCTTTCAAAACCCTTTCTACCAATAAAAAAAAAATTAATCATTTAAACCTTTGAAAATTATTTTAATCAAATTATTTCATTTAAACCTTTGAAAATGATTTTAATCAAATTATTTGATTTGAAATAATGCAATTAATATGCAAATAATCAAAATATTCAGTTTTGAAGCATTGCAACTACATTCAAACCTTCAAAATGCAAATATGTCAACAATTCCAAAGTGAAAGCAAATTTTCCAAGACCTTTATGTGAGCAAAATCAAATAAACAAAACATTCCCGAAATCACAAAATTTAAGGTGGGTCCCCAATTTTGGGGTCGTTGTGAAGGACGTCACAACATTGGTGACTCTACTGGTACATGTCCCTAGACATTTATGACTAAAAACCAAACTCTGAAAACACACAAAACATGAATATTAGAATCACAAGCATTGATAAGCATCCAGAGAATGAGAATAGACCAATACAAATATGAATTACTGGAATCATAGATGATTTATGCAGAATGTGATGTATTAATGGTTGGGATCATGTGATATTTATTAATGATCATTTTCAATATAAATATTTGCTTTGGCAATGCTTGTCATCATACTTTAATCAAGGGCCCTAAAATAAACATTCGTGAAAATAATATGATATGAAAATGATATGACGTAAACTGAAACATATATTAATAGGATGTAATAATATGAATGACATGTTTTACAAAGACTCAAACACTCTAGTACAATAAACAAACACACTAAAACTTATCTAATCCTCTTAGGACCAAAAGTGTGTGATGTGAGTTCCTTACCGAGATCAAGAGCTCAAGTTATGACCTTACTATCATCCAGAACCAGTGTGTGCGCAAGTGAGTTCATTACCTCATTTTGACCAAAATTATTAAACCTATTATGAAAGAAACACAAGGCTAGCCTGCCCATTTGAAATGATCATAGGTATCGCTTTTCAATAAGACATATCGCCATGCATGAGCATACTCCACTGCCAGTTAAGCGTCTATAGCCCTGGTGGAGGTTAACCCCATAGTCCATATTTTGACTTGATTTCTTGAAC
Source organism: Wollemia nobilis (assembly GCA_028583015.1). Taxonomy (NCBI): domain Eukaryota; kingdom Viridiplantae; phylum Streptophyta; class Pinopsida; order Araucariales; family Araucariaceae; genus Wollemia; species Wollemia nobilis. The sequence goes on along the minus strand of JAQPPZ010016467.1, from coordinate 6,202,503 downwards.
CTTGGGGACGACTACCGTTCCTTCTGATAGACGAGTAGTACAAATCCTTACGATCCATTGATAAATGATGTGTTTAGCTTTAACTTTTGATTTCTTGAACCTTGGGGATGACTACCCTTCCTTTTGATAGACAAGTAGTATGAATCCTTACGATCCATTAATGAATGATGTGAATAGACTTAGAGCTTTTGGGAATTGGATTCTCAATCGAAGTGTGATGAGAATTTAACCCTATCCTTACTACTCTGAGTTTGTTTGGATTTTCATAAATTTATGATAAAACAATGAATTTTATGGACTATGTTGCATGATAGGACTGAAAAGGATGGCCCTTTTCACCTTACACTTTCTTCCAAGGATGGTTTTGACCATTTTACCCAAAATGGTTTTAATATACATGAAATGTGTTTGGTTCCAGACAATTTCAACATTAGTCCCCGATATCAAGACCTATTTAGTGTATATTGTGCAATGATCCTAAGAGAACCTGACATGCTTTTCGATAGTTTCTTACCATACTAGAAATGGCTGAGTGACTAAAATATTTAGGAATCCTAAAACTATAGTGCGTAAACATGAATCTTTTGTCTTTTACAATTTTGTTCAAAATGCCTTTGTGAAAGTGCCCCTGATTAAAGCAACATGACTTTTGATAAAACCAATTAAAACTTTTGAATTTTATAAATGATCTTTCTATGGGATGTGAAATGTGGAATGCGAGGGTGATGTATGCAATGTTATGAAATGTGTTATGAAATGTAAGTGTATGCAAGTGTATTTTTCATACTTGTGGAATTTTTGCAATATAATTCCAATTTTTCATATTTTCCTTATCTTCATTCACATTCATGAGGACATAAACCAATATCTCGCTTTTCCTTTTCTCCAGGTTTCATAGGTTTTCAAACCAGGTAATCTCATCCTATGTGGTCTAGGATCAAAAATCAAACACAACCAGCAAATGACCAATATATCAATCATAACTACCTTACTTTTGAAAAATCCACTTTGAAATTATATCAACTTGAATCACACATTAAAATCATGAAGCTCCAAAACTGGAAAAGTTAATTTATCGTTGTACTCAACAAAACACAACAAAATGTGACAACACTTAACAACAAAACAACAAAACAACAAAACATCAACATCGCACATTAACACATCAACAAAATAACTAACTAAAAAACTCACAAAACAACCAACTAAACAAAATACAAAAACAAGAAAACAAAATCCAAATGACTATTTATAAAAATATACATTATGTACAAGACACTGCAAAATTTTTGCCATCATTTCCCTGGATCCCAAACACGATAGGCACACCTTAAAATACATATATCATTATATGCATGCCAAAATTTACATAGTTTTAACCAAATGAGGATTAGGCCAAACCATATAAAAAATTTTATTTTTCCTTTCACACCCCACTGATTTGCTTCAAACTTATAAACAATTCCATGTTTAAGATTTAATTCTTAACCTTAGTTTATGATCTTCTATGATCTTATGTTTATTCAACAAGATGGGAATTTCAAACCTTGATTCATCACTTTGACTTAAATTCTCATTTGCACAAGCATATAGGATTTATCTCAAATAGAAATCTATTTCTGAAAGTTTTAATGTAAGATAATCATCTATGTTTTTAGGCCAATCATATTCAAATAACAATTTACAAAATCTAGGATATTTACAAAATAATAATAATTATAGTTTTGTATCCGAGATTGAATTATTAATTGTTGTTGAACTTGGTTCAATGATTCAAGCATGTTTTCTTTTTTATTTAGCAATACATTCATTTTGGTGGTGGGAATAAGAATCTCTTCTATTTTTTTCATCAACCTCTAATGACATCTCATCATAAATAACAGTGAAAACCAATAAATGATTATGCATAAATTTACCTGATTCTTGAATGTTTGAATACAAAGGATAAGAGTCTACCTTTTGTGCACTTTCATTTACCACTATTTTATGAGAACTTATAGTATTTTCTTTTTCTCCATGATCTCTATCATCACCACCATCATTTCGTATTCCTTCATCAATAACCTACTTTTTAGAAGCATCAAAATTTGGCATCCAATAAAGAATGTGTCCATCTATTCCACACCATAAATCTTGTTGATCAAAGAAAGTAATAGTTTATTTAGGATGAGTAGGAACTTCTAATTCTTTGCTAGCCATACATGAAGTTTCTTCATTTGAGTATTCAATACAATCCTGAAAATTTTCACTCAAACCTTCAGCATTCAAGAATGAAAGAAAAGAATTTACCTCTTCTTCATCTAAAATAGATGAATCATATAAAGGTTTTACCATTTCTTCCCTTTCTACTGCCAGAAGAATGTTCTACAAACTCATGTTCAGAATGATCAACTCTTGGAACCTGTTCTATTTCTGAAATTGGCATATCACTTTTTGATTGCATATGAATTACGAAACCTTTTTTTGAACTAGAAGTTTCAACATCCTACATAGCAAGTGAAACAAAATTTTTATCAGTAGGAGTGTGAGAAAACAATGATTCACCATACATACCCCATCCATTATAATAATTATCTTCCTAAAATATTGGATTTGGTTCCTTTTTTTTTTTTTTTTTTTTTTTTTTTTTTTTTGTGAATAATAATATTTTTTATATTTTTTTTGATCTGATTTAACCAAGTTGGAGGGGGGGGATTTTTTTGGGGTGGGTGAAAAAAATAGTCTCTGGGGGGTTTTCCCCTGGGCGAAAAGATATTTATTTTTTGTTTTTTTGTTTTTTGTTTGGGGGGTTGATTTATTTAATTATTAAGATGTTCATCTTGGTGCCTTTTCTCCTGTTGTTGGTTCTTTTTTTTTTTGGGGGGGAGAATAAATTTTCGAAATTTGCCCCGGATTTTGGGGGAAGCAAGTACTTCATTTAAAAGGGGGGCAAAATCATCCCATTTATTCCACCAACAATAATCATTCTCTAAAATTAGGGTAAGATTCAACCATATCTTCACATTTTATAAATTTAACAATCGAATGCTCTTCAAATTCACTTTCTTCACCTTCGAAAAACCTATCCTCAATAAGAAACTCATCTTCCTCAAGTAATAAAATTTTATGATCGATCATAATGAAACTACCTCTAGAATATTTTAATTTTGGAGCTTCAATTGTTTCATTCAACTCTATGGAAGATTCTATTCTATCATATGTTTCAAAGCTAGTTAAATCTAAAACTCCTCCAATATCATGAAGACTCATGCATTTTTGCATTTTGATAAACTTGATTACTACAATCCTTATCAATGGATATTGGCTTTGAAACTTTCACTTCCTCTTGGATAATATCGAAAGTGGTTGAAAAACTAGGACATTCAATTTTGTTCAATGGTGTCGAGAAATGCATATCATGACTCATAGGTGATACTTGATTTGAAACCTTAGGGTGATGTAATGATAATATACCCACATATATTCCTCTTGAAATCAGCCATTGCTCTACAAATACTACACCACCATACACGCTAGATAAGGATAAATCCTTAGGAAACATTTCTAAACACTTAACCGTAAAAGGATCTAAAGCTTCCAAATAAATTTGAACAACTTATTCTTCTGAAATGATAAAGTGTATCTCCATTTTCGTATATAACTTATGAAACCTATCATTAAATTGATTCATGGATTCATTAGGCCTTTTACAAATAGAGGCAAATTGATTTGATAACAAATATGTGTCGACCAATTTTCTAAAGTGTTCAAGGAACATTGTTTCAAGTTGATTCCAAGAAGTGGTAGAACCTGTAGGTAAATTGATAAACCAATCTTTAGCAACTTCATCCAATGTGTATGGAAATATTCTACAGAAAATATCTTCATACATAATTTGAAAACTAAACATAATATTTTTATATGTATGAATATATTCTTCTGGCGTAATCGTTCCATCATGTTTATAAAATGGGGTAAATCATTTTCTGCCATTGAACCAACTTTAATTTGTAAGGCTATGTATGAAAATTCACAAAAATTGAATCATAACCTAATTTTTGAATTTATGATAGATTAACGTTAATGCAGCATAAATTGAAAATTTCAAACAATTTTATTTCTTTTTATAACAAATTATACATGCTGAAAATTAAAATAATTACCTTTCATGCCCTCCTTCTAGCGCCAATTTGTTGAGGTGTGATTTTGTCCAGTCACAAAGCCACCCGACAAACTCATAATTATGATTCTCTCTTGAAAAGAATATTATATATCTCCAAGGTTCTTATGTTATATATAACATTTCATATGTATATACATCAATAAGTACTTGAATAACTCTTGGATTTGTGAACTACTGTTACAAGGGGCCTGGAATTAGGTAAATTATTTCAAGTTTATCATGTATAACATGCTTTGATATGATGCACATGAGAATCACTCGGTGGAGGGACATTTTTCATAGGACTGCCCAAACTGTCGAACTCGTTTCGGCCATATCTCACTCATCCGGACTCGGATTGAGCTAAAATTTTGAGGGTAGATGCCTGAAAAACCCTAGAACGTCTCCACCAATTTTCATATCATTTGGAGCAACACAGATCCTAGCACATCCCTATGTGTGAATGAGATATTTGGCAAGCGGCTATGCGAGGGTTTCATCTGGGTTGAGTGCAAGCAGCTCCAGAGGTTGGTTTTTAGGGCCTTCGGGCCCTAGCGGCCAATATTTTTGTGGTTTATGCTCAATATTTTAGCAGGAAATGTTGCAGGGGATCCAATATGGGTTAGAAATTTATCTTTCAATAGATCATACTGTGAACTTGAGTGACAACGACTTCCAATTTGCTGCACAAAAGAAAAGTGAAAACCATACCTTTCCACGACGTCTAGGGCAAGGATTAAAGAGATCACGAAACAAGTTTCAAGCAGTTGATCAAAAAATGGCTCATATCTCAAGTGAATCTGGTGCTAAGGTGCACCCACAAAATAATTCTACTGTGAAAACCCCTGTCAAGGGTAAGAATTTTGAAGACTCAGCCCCAAAAATGAATTTTAGGGATGCCCTCCATGGTGGACAACCTCAGCCCAATGCTAATATCAATCTTAGGGCTTCCCATAAACCTCTAAGAATGCCTAAGATTGATCCCAAGAAAATGGAGTCAGGATGTCTTAAAGCAGCTGATGGAACTCCTATTGTTAAGCTTGATATGGGTAACATTCAATCTGGCATTGAAGATTTGGAAAAAAGAGGACTAATTTGTCGGTTCGTGGGTTTTCGTCCGAGTCTATCTGCTTTCAAAGTCTGGGCTACAAAAAGCTGGAAAACTAAAGGTGAGTTACAAATCTCTATTTATCCAAATGGTTATTTTCTTGTTTTATTTGCTAATAATGAAGATAGAGAGAAAACTTTTCAAGGGGGTCCTTGGTTTTTTGGAAGGGCAGGGCTTTTCATGAAGCCCTGGCATACTAAATTTAAAGCCGAAGAAGAGATGCCTTCTATAGCTCCCGTGTGGGTTAGACTCTTTGGCCTCCCTATTGAATTTTGGAATCCTACTATTTTTTCTTCAATTGGAAACTCTTTAGGAACTTTTATGATGACTGCTGATTGTACTCAAAATTTTGAACATATTATTTATGCTCGGATTTGTGTTTTAATGGATTTTGACAAACCCCTACCTAAAAATATCACATTACAATTTGGGGAAGACACTTGGGAGCAAGTAGTGGACTATGAGAACATTCCTTTTCATTGTAGAATTTGCCATGAATATGGTCATTTGGCCAGTGCTTGCCCAAATAAAATTCCTGATCAAAAGAAAGAAGATATAAACTCAGCAGGTTTCCAAATACCTAAGAAGAAGAACACTCAAAAAAAACCAGTTATGAAGGATCAATCAAAGTCATCTGCTAATATGTTTGAAATCCTTTCCACAAATGATGTCCCAAGTGAGGAAGAGGAAATAATGGAAACTAAAATCTTAGAAACACAATTTAAATATGAAGGGAAGAACTCAGAGACAAACCAACAAATCAAAGGTTTTCAACAGAAAAAAGGGAGAAAATTTACACAAGAAAAACAATCTTTCAAATGTCAAAACTTCAAATAATGCAGGTCCCAATATAGACTCCGTTGAACCATCTAGTAAAATTTTGGTTGTGTACGAGCATTCTTCAAGGTTAGAAGCCATCTCAGATTCAATTGGAATAAGTCAAGAAATAGGGAAAAAAAATTGAAGATGGATTCTAATAAAAAAGCAGGTCGCAAGACCAATCAATATCATATGGTAAAAGAAGGTGAAAAGCTTGTAGAGGAAGGTAAGATTAATGCCCTTCCCAAATTTTTTAGCCCTGGTATTAATGAAGATCATCACTTGGAATATTAGAGGACTCAAAGGGAGTCTTTCAAAACAAAATGAAATTAGAAGAATGATTCAGATAAATCATCCACATCTTGTTTTCCTTCAAGAAACAAAGATGTCAATGGAGGATATGGACTCAATTGCCAGTAAAATTTGGCCAACTGGAAAAGTGGTTTCCCTCAGTTCCCAAGGGACTTCTGGTGGCATTGCTTGTCTTTGGGACCCAAAAGAGGTAGTTATTCACCATATGGTTGGCAGTTGGGGTTTGTTGGCTATAGCTATTCAAAGTAGACATTCCAACCAAATTATGCTCTGCATTACTATTTATGCTCCGACTTCTTTGGAGGAAAAAAGAAGACAGTGGAAGGATATTACTCATATTATCTCTCATTTTCCTGAAGCTTGGATCTTGATCGGAGGAGATTTCAATACCATCCTCTCTCTGGATGAGAAAAGGGGGGGAAATAGAAATTTGGACAAAAGCATTGACCTCATGAGCGAATATATTGCAAACCTCCATCTTGTGGATATCCAACCAGATAATGGCCTTATGACTTGGTCTAACAGAAGGCAAGGCTTAGCTTGTATAATGGAGAGATTGGATAGGTTTTTGCTCTCTAAAAATTTCTTAATCCATGGTCACATTCCTAAAGTGAAGACTCTTAATAATGTTGGTTCGGATCATTGGCCAGTCATGGTGGAAATGTGGAAAACCAATGTGAGTTTCTCTCCTTTTCATTTTCAATTAATGTGGCTTAGAGACATTTCCTTCAGACCTCATGTGCAACAATGGTGGAAGGAAGGTAAACCTAGGCATGGGACTAAGATGTTCTGTTTTGCCAAAAGACTGCAATACATTAAATCCAAAATCAAGACTTGGAACCGGAAAGAGTTTGGGGATGTTCATAAAAAAAACATGAAGTTATTGCTCATATTGAAAATTTGAATAAGAAAATCCATTTAGATGGCCTCACAGAGAAGAGAAGTGCAGATGAAATTAAACTCACAACTCAGTTAGAGGAATGGGAAAAAAGAGAAGAAATATTATGGAAGCAAAAATCTAGAATTCAATGGCTCAAAGAAGGAGATCGAAACACAAATTTCTTCCACAAATCTCTTCTAGCTCGAAGATCTCACAACTTTATTTCTTCCTTAAAATCAGATTCTGGAGATGTTGTTTATACTTGGGATGGCATGAACTCTATTGTTGTTGATTACTTTTCCAATATTTTTGTTGCTACTCCTCTTGACTCAGCTTCACAACAAAATGTTCTTCAAGCAATCCCTTCTCTTATCACTTCTGAGGAGAACTCTATTTTGACTACTCTTGTTACTATCAATGAGCTTCAACAAGTAGTTTTTAAAATGCAAAAAGGGAAAACCCCAGGTCCTGATGGTTTTCCCATTGAGTTCTACCAAGAGTTCTGGGATATCCTTCATGTTGATTTATTAGAGGTGGTGGAAGAAGCCAGGAAAGCCAAAGAAATTTTGAAGGTTATCAATAAAACTTATATTACTCTTGTTCCAAAAGCTCAAGAGGTTGATCATATCTCAGCTTTTAGACCTATTGCTTTATGTAATGTTCTTCTCAAAATCATTACTAAAATCATGGCAGAAAGGTTGAAGCCTCTTTTGCATAAGATTATTTCCCCAGAGCAAGGGGGTTATGTGGAAGGACGTCAAATAGTAGATGAGATAGTTCTTGCTCAGGAAGCCATCCATTCCATGGATATGCAAAAATCTCCTTCCATGTTCATTCGGTTAGACTTATCCAAAGCTTATGACAGAGTGGATTGGCACTTCCTTATCAAAGTTTTGAGGCAATTTGGTTTCTCTAAGGATTGGATGGATTGGATTATGGGATGTATCTCTTCAGTTTCCTACTTAGTTCTTATCAATGGCAGGCCTTCTCAGTCATTCCCAGCTTCCAGAGGTATTAGGCAAGGTGACCCGCTATCCCCTTATTTATTCATCATTCTTGTTGAATGCTTGGGTAGGACTATAACCAAAAAGAGGGAAAACAAAACCCTTGAGGGAGTTACCATTGCTCATGGAGCTAGACCTATCTCTCATCTTCAATTTGTGGATGACTCTACTCTTTTAGGTAAAGCTACAGTTAAGGAAGCTTCTAATATTAAGCAAATCATTAGCTGTTTTTCTAAGGCTATCTAGGCAGTTGATCAATGAAGACAAATCTAAAGTTATTTTCTTTCACTGCTCTGCTAGACAGGAATCCATGGTCTTGGATAAATTAAGATATAAGAAGACCTCCCTTCCAATCACTTATTTAGGTATTCCCATAAATATTCAAAGGCAAAAAAATAAATATTGGAATTGGTTGTTGGACAAAGTCAAGAAGAAAATTGGAAAGTGGACCAACAAGTGGCTTTCTTCTGGGGGTAGAATCACCTTGGTAAAATCAGTCCTTCAAGCTATTCCTATTTATGTTTCTTCCATTTTGAATATCCCAAAGGTTGTTCTTCGAGAATTGGATCAAATCAGTCATCGTTTCCTTTGGAGTGGTACTAAGGAGAAAATAAAATGGGCCTTGGTGAAATGGGATACTTTATGTCTTCCTAAGAGTGAAGGGGGGTTAGGATTCTGGTCTTCTATTAATAACAACAAAGCTTTAGCTGCTAAATTATATTGGAGGATGTTGCATAACCCCAATGCTCTTTGGGCCAATAATCTCCGTGCTAAATATGCTGAGAACAAAAGTCCTGAAGACCTTGTTCGCTATCAACTTCCTACCAAAGGTTCTCCCATTTTAGCAGTTCTTAAGACTGGTGAGGATTTGATAAAGAAAAAATTATTTTGGATCATTCATAATGGTCAACAGGAAAATTTTTGGATAGATTCTTGGGATGGTCACAAGCCTTTGATAACTCAGTTTCCCGATTGGAGGCCTTGGATGGAGGAGCTTCACCGAGCTAATTGGATAAAGGTGGCTAATTACTATCGGTACCATACTTGGTAATTCAAAGGTTGGTAGATATTGGATCCCTATTGAGGACTGGCCTATTCAAATCCTAGAAAGGCAAAGACAAGATATCCAAGGCATCCTTCATATGAGATCCCTCTCTTGGTCCCATGAAAAAGATTGTTTTGGATGGAACAACACTACTAAGGGTGAGTATTCAGTTGCTCAAGGTTATTTGACCTTATGCCATAATAATCCCAACCATTCTTCTGACATATTTTCTCGATTGTGGGCTCAAAAGCTCTGGCCTAAGGTGAGGTTCTTTAATTGGCTTTTATTGCATCGTAGGGTGCTTACTTGGTGAGCAACTTATGAAGCATGGTTTTCATGGCCCTTTTAGATGTGAAATGTGTGAAGAGAATGTAGAAACTCTCAACCATATTTTTATTGAGTGTACTTTAGCCTCTGAGCTATGGAGGAGAATGGCCACTTTACTTGGCTTACAGTGGTCCAATTTTTTTACTTTTGAACAACTTTGGAGGGATTGGCCTAATCAAGAGGGTGTTGATCATTTTATTAGGCAGTTAGTTTGGATGGGTTCTACCATTCTTCTTTGGAATATTTGGAATGAAAGGAACAACCAAATTTTTAATCAAGATAGGAAGGATATTCACTATATTTGGCAAAAGACCATAGCCAACTTAGTTGAATCAGTCCATCAACTCCTTAATCACCCCCAAAACTCCCACCAAAGATGGGATCAAGTGATGCAAATATTGAAGATTAAATCTTCTAAGGGCAACCAACTTAAAGGGAATGTGAGTATTAGTAAGATGGATAGGACAAGAAATTGGCAACCTCCTCCTAAGGATTTTGGAAAAGTCAATACTGATGGAGCCTCTAGAGGGAACCCTGGAAAAGCCAGTGTGGGAGGAATTGGTAGACTTTCGGATGGCTCCCTGGTTTTTACTTTTGCTGAGAATTTGGGTATTCTTTCCAATAACCTTGCTGAGGGGTATGGTATCCTCAGAGGCCTTCAGGAGGCTACTAAGGTTGGATGGGAAAAGGTGTTAGTTGAGTCTGACTCTCAACTTATGATTAATCTCTTGAAGACTCCTTCTAAGAATCATAAGGTGGATTGGAGAATAAAAAGAATTATTGAGAAGATTCAATTAATCCAGATGGGATTTTTGAAAGTTGATTACAATCATGTGGTCAGAGATCAAAACAAGAGTGTTGATGCTTTAGCTAATTGGGCTTTGGACAAAGGTGATCTTACTTGTTATGGCCACCCTCCTAGATGGTGGGCTTCTCAAATTAGGGAAGCTCTTCTTTCTATCATTTCTTTGGATGGCTCCAATTTTGAAGGTACCTAGTTTCTTCTTGTTTTTTTTTTTGCTTCTCTTTGGTTCATTCAATTTTTTTTAGTTCCCTAGCTCATTCTATTCTTTATTTTGTTTCCTCTGTTGATTCTTGCCTTAATAGTCTTCTGGTCTAGATAGGTCATTGTTATGTTCAATTTTTTTTTCTTTTTCTTTTTTGTTTTTTTGTTTAGTTTTTTAAGGTGGGTGGGTTCTTTTGTTTTGTTTTGTTTTTGTGTTCTTTGTGTTGTTTTTTGTTTTTGTTGTTCTTGTATTTTTGTTGTTTTGTGTGTTTTTTTTTTATGTTTTTTTGTTATTGTTCTTGTGTTTTTTTCGTTCTTGTTCTTGGGTTTCTCTTTGTTTGTGTTAATTCGTGTTTTTATGTGTGAGTGTTTTCTATGTTTTTTGTTTTTGTTTATTGTCTGTTGTTGGTTGTTTTTTATTTTTATTTATTTTTTTTAATTTTTTAGGTTTTGGTTGTGTTTATTTTTCATGTTTTTTTTTGGTTATGTCTTTGTAGTGTTCTGTTGTTTTTGTCTTGTTTGTGTTTTGTTATGTGGTTCTTGTGTTTTTCTATGTGGTTCGTGTTGTGGTTTCTTTTATCTTATTGTGCGTGTTTGGTTGTGCTTTTGTTTTTGACACACTCAAGGAGCATGTTTTTTATTTTATTTTATTATTTTTGTTGTTATTTACTTATTTTTAAATTGGTTTTGTGTGTTTGTTTGCTCCTTGAGTATGTCAAAGGTGGTAGGCCAGGTCCGAGTCCTGGGCATTTTTTGCGGAATGGATACCCCTGCCTCCTTGGGTCTTACCCGAAAGTGGCATCCCTTTTGGGATGTTTTCCACAAAAAAAAACATTCTTTGATATCAATTCAACAAAATAAAATTCGTTTTATGATCTTACGTTAAAATATACCAAATTTTATTTCCTCTCTTCAATTTAATGTTTCAAAATGCTTTAAATGAAATTAGCATAAAAAGAATCTAGCATTTTATATTAAATTTCAATTTAACTTTAATAAAAATCAAAGTAAATGAAATTTTATAAACTTGATAAACCTTTGGAACATAATAGATTTATAATCAATTCACTTCCCATATGTTTATTTGATAAAGCAATCATTTATTCAAAATCCCTTATGAAATTATAAATCAAACCCAAAAGAGGTGAATAAATGAAATAATGTCTTGCCCAACTTATAAGGTTCCAAAACCTTGTCAATGATAAAATATTAGGGCTTAATATGAAACTAATCTATGAACTTTGGATTTTATGATAAAATAAAGTTTATAAATTAGATTTGTTTGTAATATTTATCTTTTGAAATATTTATGAAATTAAATATTCAAAAGAGTAAATGTGATCTCTGGTTTGAAATTTGGATTTTCTAAAATAGATAGAACTATATTGTAAATCAAATCCAAGTTGAATTTTAGAGATATCAATCCGAGTTCCTCAACCTTATGAAATTAAGGTGAGGAATAGAATATTCATTTATCCCTTCTTAAATTTATTAAATTCGAATATTAATTAATGTAATATCCGAATTATAAATTTAATTATAACTTAGTCATATAATTTTACTTTATAAAATTATACTAAGTTATAATATATAGTTTTTAGAATGAAAATAAAATAATAAAATATTTAAGCTTTAGAAATTAAACTAATGTCTCGGACAAATTCAATAGAACAAATTTCCATTTATAGAATTCTAAAACCAATCCAATGTTCACCAATATTCACATAGTGAAATAAAATAAATTGATGCAATCTTCTAAGGTATAGAAACTATTAAGAAATTGCAATAAGCACTTTATTAATTCCAAATACAGTCTGTGCACAAATCTAGATCCAAAATGCTTAAAACAATTTATAAAATCTTACAATAATTTCCATTGTTCTGCAAATGGCCTTCTTTGTTTTCCTCCAATGAATGTGTAGCTTTGCTCCTTCCAATCATTCCTCTCCTTCTCTGCATCCAATGTCCGACCTTTTCCATGAATATCAATGATTTATTTATAATTTGAAAAGTTTAGTTATTCAGTTTCATCACCGGGAACAAATTTTATAACGATCTTCTTCAAACCCTTGCCCTTGTATTACCTGCATAATGAAACAATAATCATAATATCAAAACAAAACCAAACTTTACTTTCCCGTAACTTTCCTTTTTTTCAAAAGTATTTCAAAGTTCTCATATTGCTAAATTAACCCGCTATGTTTTTGGTGAAATTGACATCTAGAATCTTGCAAGTTTGGTATCATTAGAAAGAAAAAATCCATATATTTTTACCAAGTTTTGAATGAGATCAAACAGAGTTCTCTGCCTCAAGATATGTTCATTTCAATTTTGCACTAATTTTAGGGTTAACCCTAAAATAAAATTTAATTATTTAAATGAAATTTAATTATTTAAATGAAAATTAATCATTTAAACCTTTGAAATGATTTTAATAAAATTATTTCATTTAAACCTTTGAAAATGATTTTAATCAAATTATTTGATTTGAAATAATGCAATTAATATGCAAATAATCAAAATATTCAGTTTTGAAGCATTGCAACTACATTCAAACCTTCAAAATTCAAATATGTCAGCAATTCCAAAGTGAAAGTAATTTTTCCAAGACCTTGATGCGAACAAAGTTAGATAAACAAAAATTTCCCGAAATCACAAAATTTAAGGTGGGTCCCCAATTTTGGGGTCATTGTGAAGGACGTCACAACACCACCCCTAGCCCTAGGAAATCCTATAAGTACCCCCTCCAAATTAGGGTAAACTATTAATGAAGTATTGGAGTTTAGAGCAACGAAGCCTTGTCAAATTGTGGACTCACTTGAGTGCATAGAGAGAGCCTTGTTGCTATTCCCCATTGTCAATTTATCAAACATCATGATGAATTAGGCCATGGATACCCTAAGGACCTAAGATATCCAAGAAACGCTAATTCGGGCAAATGGAGGCCCTATTCAATGATTCAACCACAAAACTTGTCAGGACACAGAAGGCGACCCTTGAACATCAATTGGACAAGGAGGTCAAGCCCATTGCCCTTGATTTTTAGGATAAACTCACTTGAGTGCTAACTGCGGTTGTCAACCACGGTTTATAGTGCAGACCGTGCATTAGTGCTACGGTTTGCAACAGAGGTATCACCACCTTATTGTTTTCATTTTTACCCATCTAGTTAGATAAGATTAGTCATTTGCACGATTAAATTGTAGTTTTAGAGACTTCTAACCGATAGACTAGTGTTTTTGCTAACTTATTTTCATCATAGTAGTTTAGATGTTAATGATTTCTTTTCATGTTATAATGCTTCATTTCAAGCAATTGATTCCATAGATTGATAGTTGTGCTCTTCATATACATATTTCCATTAATCTTGATATTATTTGCATATGTTTAGCATAGTTTACACATTTTCTTGATTTGATGTCATCATGCTATTTCCATGGTATTCGTCTTTAAAGGGCCTCATCATGAGAGGCTGCCTATGCTTTTGACATTCTTGTGTTGTTTCTTGATCATAGGAAACATGTTTCTAAGGAGCTACAACCATTCATTTCCTTCCTCAATGCGAAGAAGAGGGTCTACTCCACCCTAGAGTAGTTCGTGTCACCTTAAGGGCTTGATAGTGCATTTCACCCCTGAGGGGGATTGAAATAATTGTAATTGCATATCAAATAGAGTATCCCTAAGAGGGACTCACCTGTAATCAGACACTTATTGATTTTAATGGAATAATAAAAGCATTTCTTGTAATTTCCATGTGTTTTGTCCATTTATGTGTTTGAATATCAATTTTACTTTGTTTATGCAATTACAACATTTCAGGTGCATGCCTTTTTGGTCATACAAATTATTGCATAGGAGGCCATACATTCTCTTCATTCCATGGAAAAACTAGTTATGCTTATGAAATAAGATATGAAAAAAGCATATGATAGGGTTTTTTAAAATTTTCTATATTCTATTCTCAAAATTTTTGGCTTTGATTATAGTTGGTGTGAATGAATTACATGTTTTTATAGTACTACAAAATTTTCTATTTTGATCAATGATTCTTCTGCTAGTTACTTCAAGTCATCTTGTGGACTTCGTCAAGGTGATCATTTTCTCCATATCTATTCATTATTCGTGTAGAAGCATTAGAGAGAGCTTTTTCAAAGGCAAAAATGGAAGGAAAAATCAAAGGTATTCAAGTTGCAAAAAATGGTCCCTCTAAATCTTATCTGCAATTTATTGATGATACTTTTCTTTTGGGCTATCCCTCAATCAGTGAGTCCATGGATTTTAAATCAATATTATCATGCTATGATAAGGCTTTTGGACAGTTGGTTAATACTACAAAATATAGGACTTTTTAATTAATACTGCCCTAGATTTACAACAAATTAATGTGAATATTTTAGGGTTTAAAATTGAAAAATTTCCATCAACCTACTTGGGTATTCCTTTGTCTGTTGGATCTATTTTTTGGATAGAATAAAATATTACTTGGCAGGTCGGAAAGGTAAGTTCTTAACCATGGAAATAAGACTACAACTAATAAATACTACATTGTAATCCGTCCCTATTTATATGATGTCACTTTCAAGATTGCCAATAAGTATAACATCAAAAATTGATTAAATTCAAAGAGACTTTCTAGGAAAGGTTGTGATAAAAAAAATATTTTTTCTTTGTCAGAGGGATAGGGTTTGCAAAGGAAAGAATATTGGAGTAGGCTTATGGAATTTTAGACTTATGAATTTGGCTGTAGGAGCAAATCTTGGGTGGATATTATTTAGAGATCAAGGAAAAAATTGGGCAAAAATATTACTTCAAAAATATGTAGGTTCTCTTGATGCAATGAAACTATTTAAGAAAATAACTCTACCCAATAGATCATCAACATGGAACTTCATATCAAATAGTTTGCAATTGATAAAGAAAAATATTAATTGGTCAATCAATAAGGGGAGTTATGCAATTTTTTGGTTTGATGCTTGGTTGAAGCCTTATACTCTTATTTTTTATTCAAAATGGCAAACATTGGCTCAAGCATGCATAGCATGTAAATATACAAAGGTCAAAGACTATATTATGAGTAACAACTCCAGATCATGGATTTATTTTAGTAACTTGGTTGAAGAAGAGAAACTCAAACAAATTATAGATGAACTTCAAAAGATGCTTCAAGAGTTTTATTTGGCATTTTTTACATGAAAGGATGCATTGGTTTTGAATTTATCAAAGGATGGTGGATACTCAACCAAGTTGGGATATGAGGATTTAGAACAATCAAAATTTTCTTCTCCCAAATATTTTCCTTGGAAGAATGTTTGGTCATTAAATACTCTCCTTAAGGCCTCAACATTCCTTTGGTTAGCAATTCAAAGTAAGACTCTTATAGGAGAGAGTCTACAAAGAAGAGGATATCATTGAAATTTTATATGTGCCTTGTGTGAGAAGGATTTAGAAACATCAGACCATTAAATTCTTCATTTCCTCTTTGATTACACCATTTGAGGATGCTTTTTTAAAAACATGAAATTATATTGGATAGCTCCATCAACATTGAAAAAGTTGATGAATTGTTAGATTAATTATTTCAAAGCTAAAGCATTATGTATTCTTTGGAGGATTGTCCTTGAAATTATTTGTTGGAATTTATGGCTTGAAAGGAATAATATAATTATTAAAAATAAATCTTGAAATCATACCCAAGTTTGAAATCGTATTATTGCCTCTCTTGCAGAATGACTACAAATATGGTACTCATCATGGGAAGTATCAATTGTATAAAAATAAGTACTAATAATTTGGCTACAATATTTGAACATACATGAATGAGTAATCTATGATAATAGAATTAAAACAAATGATCTACTTTGATCTAGGGTAAAATGGAAATATCCAAATATTGGGTTTATCAAAATTAATTTTGATGGTGGTTTTAAAAGAAATCCAAGAAAAGCTAGAGAAGGTGGTGTTTTTAGAAATAGTGAAGGCAAAATTCTCCTCACTTACACAAAATAATATGGAACTTCAACTAATAACTATGAAGAAGCTAAGGCACTTCTTATATGGATTAAAATTACGATAGAAAAATGATGGAAATATATTACAATTGAGGGGGATTCATAAATTATCATCAATGCTATTAACAAAAATGGATGTGGAGAATGGATAAAAATAATGTTATTGATGATGATCACCACCTATTACTAGAGACAATCTCTTGGAAGTGTGAGCATATTCATAGAGAAGGAAATTGGATAGCAGATAATTTAGCCAATTGCAATGTTGTTCTTCATCCTGGTGAAATTCAAATTTTAGAAGGCAACTTGCCAAGTGAGATTTTATCTCCTAATAAAAATGATTTCAAGGATCTAATTATGAAAACATAGCACTTTGAGGAACTTGAAAAATATATTTAGAAGACAAATAAATGAAAAAAATTGTGATAAAAAGGTATGCTTGATATGGTTTAATTGAGATAAAAACAAATGCAATATTTTGGTATTTTGATGGAAGTGGTCCCCAATAGAAGCCACATATAAATTATTAAAAAAAAATAGTCTTATTAGAACTACTACATCATCACCTACTAATTTGTTTCCTGGATAGGTTTCAACCCAAATAAAAGGACTTTAATATAAAGGGATAATTTGTTTTCTTGATAGGGTTTAACCCAAATAAAAGGAATTTAATATAAAGAGAAAGTTAAAGTAGTTTTTAACATCCAGGAAACCATAGGTTATATGAGACAACCCTCATAAAGGATGTTATTTATCTAATATATATTTATCCATAGGTTATATGAGACAACTTCATAGGGAATACTATTTATCCAATATATATTTATCTAGCCAAATCTGATTATCGAAATATGATGTACAACTCTATTCAAGTGAATTTGAACCTTGAACCTCCTATTTAGATTTTCTAAGTCTTACCATTAGGCCCACTCAAGTTGTACATAATATTGCATTAATGTAAATTTTTAACTTAAAAACCTTCATATTAAGGCCTGTTCACCTATTAATTAGTTTAACTCTAAGTTAAAGACTTCAATCTAATATCATATTAATATACCTTCTTAACTCCAAATATTCATGTGTAACACCTTGAATAAATCAAATAATACATGATATAATAGACATAAATTGACACAAACATACCTAACACAAATCGGATAATACATGATATAATGCATACACAATTCAAAACAAACACAAAAGGGGAGGGAAAAGAAAAGCATAAAAAGCAAAACATTAATAAACATATATCACATTGTATACTTTATTGAAATTAAAAATTTAAGAATTCAACAAAATGCAACATTAATGTTGGAGTATATTACATTATTTGGTACATTCTAATGTACCCCTATGGTACCTTCATGATATATTTGCAAATAATAGATTAGATATGAGTCATACTTTAGAGTGTGATTTATATTTTCCCTTTATGTAAGTGTAAATGTGAAGGAAATGCAAAAGTATCATGTAAAGGTGTAATGTGCAAGAAATGCACAAGTGTCATGTGAGTTAGTGTGCAAGTGTAAGTTGAGTCTATGTGCACAAGTTTCTTGTATGTATGAGAACAAATATGTAATGTAAATATGTACACAAGTGTCTTATATTAGAGTGTTCAATCTATATAAGTGTAAGAGTCATGTATAGGTGTGCATACATTATAGAGTCAAGTGTTCATCAAGTATGCAAGCATCAAGTAGAGAAGCCAAGAGTCATGAGACTTGGCATATGGAAAGGAATAGTCAAGTATCCAAAGAGTCATACTACTATGGCTATATTATGGAGATAATACTCCATAAGCAAGTATCACATACAATCATGCACAATCACGATCATTATTATCATATACTTTTGTAAGAGAAACAAAAGTAATAAAGGTTGCATACATTTTGAGCAATTAATATTATAAGTTGTTCTTCATGCATAGTACATGAATGATTAAGGCTATTACATTCATATTGCTACTTATTATTGAATGTTATTTGATTTATTATAAGCCTTATTTTACATATTAATTTGCTCATATTATTCTACTCTTATTATTATCTTGACCTTATTATATTGTGGCTATATTATATTTGATCATGTGATATTTAACCTATGATATTTGTGGTAGTATTAAGGCTTAAAAATACATCAGTGGTATTACAGCTACCACCTGACTCTGTCTAGATTGATAAGAGTTTATTTTAGCTACTATTACAAAATCGATTTTATTAATTTTGATAAAGTTGATTAGTATTCTGTCCACTTTGAATACAATGAGACTTGAACTTTATATTTGAAGGTCAGAATAGGCTAAGGCATTTCCATTGTTGAAGAATAACCAATGAAGACTAGGACTCAACTATATTGATTGAAAGATGAATAAACTTTGAGATATTTTATCATTTAGGGCCATAGCCAACCCTTAAAACTAATAGAGGATTTAGAAATATAAATATCCCTTGATATATTGAGATTTAGGGATATAAATATCCCTTGACATTGATTCTAGAAGAAATATTGAGATTTAGGGACATAGATATCCCTTGACATTGATTATTGCCAACTCAGAAGAAATTTGAAGATTCAAATACATTCAACGTCATCTTGACATTGATAGAATATTTAGGGATATCACCTTAATATTGATAGAGAATTTAGGAACATTCAAAGTCACCTTGACAAAGAATTTAGGGACATCCCAAGTCACCTTGATAGTATAGAGGAAATATTTCAAAAGAGATTTGTAGCAGAGAAAGCAACATAAGTGTGAGAAAATTCCTACAAAATATAGATAAGAGTTTTAGCTTATAAGCGCAGAGAGAAGAAAGCATATTAAATAAAAAAAAAAATAGTAGCATATTGAGAAGCATTCAGATTTTCCTAAGAGAAAGAAGATTGATATTGAAGAAGGATAAAGAGCATCTAGCTTACTTTATATAGCTTCAAGCATTGGATTAGAATCTATAGTAGATAGGAGCTACAAGATATTAAGAAGATTCAGGTCATAAATATATTGACCTTGACATAGGCTCAAAGAAGCCATTATAAAAATAAGATAAGAAAGATATTTAGGTCATCTAGACCTTGACATTGGTCCAAAAGGATATTATAGGAAGAAAGTACAAAAGAAGGAAAACTATTTAGGTCATATAGACCTTGACATTGGTGAAAGATATATGTATAGAGAATAGAGGCACTTATAGTGGAAATAAAAGAGGCTTTTAAAAATAATAGAATCCCTTTATAGTGCAAAAAAGAGGTTTGAATATAGAAGAAATCAAGGTTCTTGAAGAATAAGAAAAGAGGTCATAAGAAAGGATAGAGGAAAGCAAGCGACCATTATAAAAGGAATAGAGGCTCATACAATAAAAAGGAAAGAGAGACATTCAATATAAAGAAAAGGCTCAAGACAGAAAGATAAAAGAGACTTGCATATGAAGATAAGTCAGGGGTAAAAGATTCAAAAAGTTTTTAAAGGTATATGTTAAAAGAAAGAGGTGGATCATATTAAAAGATCAAGGTAATCCATGATAACAGAACCAGGTGGCTCCTGCAAAAGGAATACATGAAGAGTTATTATTAAGTGCCATACATCATCGACATCCATTAAAACTACATCATAATAAATACATGAAAGGATATGACCAACATAATATCAGTAATAGAAAGAGGTATAAAGGAGATCTAGCAAAGGAATTAATTGGTTGAAGAATTCATAAAGTATAAGCAATTACCATAGGAGTCAAAAGTACAACATTGCAGTAGTAAAATAGTGTAGTCTAGGCAACATTCAAAGTTACATTAGGAGCCACAAAAAGTGTTGAGTTGAAAATCAAGCAGTCCAAGAACCAAGTAGAGCATCATTGAAACACAACATTGGAAGTTGAGCAATCCAAGTAGAGAATTGTTGAAAGGCAAATCAATGCTAACATTGGAAAGTTTCCAAGCATTAGGGAAGGTAAAGCAAAAGTAACAATTGAGTGGTATAAAAGAAATAATTAAGGATAAAAGCCAAATGGAGCAATATAATGCTTTCATATTTACATGGTGTTAGCTTTTGATATAACGAGCAATGGGAGATAGCAATCACAAGATGCAAAATAATATAAAAGAAAGTAAATATGCAAGATGGTTAAATTATGCTATGAATAGAAATAACATAAATTAATACAACATAGCTATGGAGGAAATGAACACTCCATTAATGAAGCTACTGAACTACATTGCACCCATCACCAATATATGGTGATCTACATAGCACTGCACTACTACCTACAACTCTGCTGTAAGTAGCTCTATATATCTATGTCCCCCATTCTCATGTCTATCTAACTATGAGACCTTTCTTATATAGGAAGACAGGTTCCTTGGCCAACACTCTACCTAGCTGTGCAAGGGACAACTTGTACATATACAACTTGCACATTGAAACTTGTGCATTTATTACATTGCATGAAGTAACTAGAACTTCTCCCTAAAGTAATATAATTTCCTAAGTATGTAACTTGGAAGATACATTTACATAACCCAAATGATGGAATAAAATCTATTTCTAACACCCCACTATATTACATTATTGGGATATTGAAGAGTTTAGTCTTCAATATGGATCTTCTTCTTCATATTAATCTTTGTACTCTTCCTATGTATTCTTTGTAACCTACCCAAGCAAATAATTAGTGTCTCTTTAATATGTATCATTTTCTAATAGAGCTTTCACATCATAGGCGTTTGTGGTTTCTTCCAGTTATTCAATTTATTTTATCCTCTAAACCAGGTGTTCCTTTTGATTTCTATTATGATATTATGGTTGAGGATAACTAGTAGGTTGTTGAAAATGCTATTTGATGAGAGTTACTTTGATATTGTCGAGTTTAAAATTGATTTCCATTATTCATATGATTTTCTTTCTTTCAATTTTTGGGATTATATCTGCAATAGTTGGTACTATGACCTTTCTTTCTACATATCTAACAATACCATGTTTTCTGTCCTCTTGCTAAAGAAGAAATATTTCCCTGTGGATTATCTTTTAATGCCAATGCAATGTTAGTCATCTCATATTTCATAGTATTTTCTACTTCATATTCTTGAAATATATTGACTAGGTCATCAAAAGAAGTATCTTTGCTTAAGACATGTAAAGATGTGACCAAGTGTTTATAGCTATCTGAAAGTGCTCTCATGGTTACTTGAGTGAGGAGTTCATCCTTAACTAATTCTCCCGAGGTTAATAATTTCTATTTAATATATGCTACCTTTATTAGGAACAGTTCTATGTTTTCTCCACTATTCATATTTAATGAGTGAAGTCGAGTTTGGAGATGAAGGATAGTCATCTTATTATTTCCTTAAAAAAATTTCTCTAGGATTGTCCATGCATTTGAAGATGTTTTAGCTGAACTGATATATGGTTTAATCTCATAAATGATAGCAAAAGTTATTATCATTAAAGCCTTTGAATCATTTTATTCAAACTTTAGGATTTCATTTTCACCTGTGGTAGGTCTGTGTGTTTTCCCTTTGATGACATCCCAAAGTTTTTTATATACTAAGATTACTTTCACTTTATTTTTCCAAGAGAAATAGTTTGGACCCTTGAGTAGTTGAGATTCATCTAGAAAGAATTTGTTTGATGCAATTAGAATTTCCATATTATCAATTCTTAGATTTTGTGGACTTCCTTGTGTCTTCCTAGATACTTTTGGAATATAATATAGTGCTTTTGTAAAAATATAGTTCAATTTTGGTTGATTTTGTACAAATTTTGTAAATATCAAAAATCAACTTCTTAACACCTTATTAATCCTATTGAACTACACACTTTTTATTTTTTGAAGAGGTTTCAATGTTGGATTTCTTTTACCCCCTTTGAGAAGTTTTTGAGACAAGAATATTATAAATTTCCAACCTTAGTAAAAATCTTAATAATCTATTTTTATATCCCTTATATTGTTTCTAATTTCCAATAACCTAATTTGGATTTGTAGCCCTTATGACTCCCAAATTTGGAAACTTAGAACACATTAATATTTGCAAACTTTATATGGATTAGTTCCAGGTAGTATCCCTTATTTCTCCTAAGTTATATTTTGCAAATATTAGACAATTTTGATATTTAATTTCCCTAAGTTTTTCTTTCAAATGAAGATTTATTTCTTTCAATAATTCAACCTTATAATATAACCTTATAACTCAATTTTTATGAAAAGCAAAATAGATGGAAAATTGTACCTTTATGAAACCAGTGGTAGAGTATCATTCTTGGGTGCTATGAGTAATGGAATATTATTCCACTTGATTTTTTCTTCAACACTCACTTTAATGCTTCCTTGACCTATTTGACCAGGAGTAATGTTCTTTGCCTATTTTCGGATACTCCAAATTGCTCTTGGACTATTGTCGATTCGTTGCGATGTAGCTATCAAGCTACTACTGAAATAATACCAAGATGCTACCTATGATGTTGCCCATGTTTCTTTCTACATTTTCTATGATTTTCTTACCTCCATTACTGCCAAGTTTTTTACTTTTGTTTCTGCCAATTTTCTTGCTTTCGTTGCTGCCAAGTTGCTTGCTTCCATTACTGCCATCCAACATGTCTTAAATAGGTGGTCAAAGGTTTGACAAGTGTCACACCCATTTTTTCAAATGCTCAAGAGAGATTCAGATGTTTGGTGGAGGTCCCAGTATTTTATTAATACTTGTGACAAGTGTCTCATAAGCTTGAGATATTACTCTTCACTCCCAATTCATACGCTATCTAGAAAGACGTTCTTGCTTTAGTGCCTACCTGACTATATTGTTCCTTGTTGTACGTAAATTATATGTCACCAAGATGATGTTGTAAAATATCCTTTGTGAGAATTTTATAGGGTTATTTTAGAGGATGAAAAGTGGCATCCTCTTTGCTTTGCATACACTTGTCTTATCAACACCTTCTTGAAGACCTTCAAACATAGTTTCGACCTTATTATTTGTTGTTCTACGTAGATTTTGAGATGTTTCCATCTAATAAATGCTTATGGTGGATCTATGATGGAGATATAGAGGATATTTGGTGCAGATTTAGTGGCCCTTGAATGGAGTATAAATTGCAGTGCTTAGATGAAGATTTTGTGATGCTTCGCTTATGGTAGGAATGCTCCTTGATTAGAAACAACTTGCTTTGATAGAAAAGGTCCTTTCCTTTAATGTATGCTTGCTTTGATAGAGATGCTCCTTTGATTTATACACTTCTTGATTTCCCCTAGCTTTATACCTTGTCTTCTACAGGTTCATCTGTCCAAGATACGTGGAGGGTGAGCCAAAAGATAGTCTCTTTGCTATGCTTGGAAGAATGATAATATTCAACCACCTTTGGATGATTAAACCTGCTTGTAGTGTGGTTTTGAGGCACTTTACAATATGCCATTTTACCTACATATAATGAGTTAGAGTAGTGCAACTCAATGTAACAATATTTGTGAATAAGATACCTTTTGCACCTTTTCTTGCACTCCCTTTTTGCAGGTCTAGTATTCTGATTTATATGGAAGAATTTTGAATGCAATGTGGGGGTTTTGAGGTTGTATTTTTTCTTAGACACCTTCCCTTTTTTTCTTGGATATTATGATGATAAATCCAATATTATATAGAAGTAGAAATAAAATCCTTATATGATGCAATTTTCTACACTTTTATCCTTGCAATTAACCCTATAATGCTTTGGATTTGAGACTCACCAAGTCTCAATATTTGAAGCTTCTACTTATATTTTTTGTTAGTCATATTATTCTCCAAGTTTTGGAGGATTATAACCTATTATAGTGGCTTCACTTGGCTACTATGTGTTGTAGTTTTTGTGCACTAGAGGATAATTTATTTAGTAAGGCTCTCCTATCCTTTCTCTGGATGCTCGATAAGACCTTCCAAAGGTCTTTGATATTACAACTTTTGATGGTCTTACTTGATACCTTCTCTTCAAACTTCTACTCCTGGAAGTGTTGGTGGTGAGATATTCTTCTAGATCTCTGATTTTGCTATTTCTCAATTCAAGCATGACTCGCCTAGTCCTTCTTCTTCTTCTTCCTTGGTTGGAAGTTCTTCAATGAGATATTCTCCTGGTCTCTTCAATTTTGATTCAGGTGCTGAATCGATTCTAAAGAAGAAACCCTTCCTAATTTTTTTGTAGGAAGTTTCTCAACTCATTGAATATTATTTATCTACAATAAAGTATTAGTATTAAAATCTTTAGTCTACTTTTGAATCATATATTCTCCTCAAATTCTTCTTTAGGATCAAGACTTCTGTGGCCTTTTTCAATATCAAGGCTTATGTGGTCTTTCTAGTATCAATACTTCTATGGCTTCTCCTTCAAGGCTCCTATGGCATTTTCTTCAACTTGTGAAGTTCTTAAATTCATAAATGGAGATATTTAGTCTCCTGAATTCACCATAACTCTTCACTAGAAGTATTCTTCTCTTGCACAAGGAACTAATCTATGCACTATGAAGGTACATTGACCTTTGAGAAACGAAGTTGGATTCTCCTATATTTCTATTGTAGGAGGAGTCCCAATCCTCTAAGAATTAATTTTCTACAACAAAAGAAAATTTAGGCAATAGTTAGAAAATTCCAAATATCCTAGATGATATTTTCTAGATGATTTGTCAATCCAGTGGATTGAATGTTGAGTCCTGTTCTTCACGAGATTTTATTGTAAATCTATGGAAAGACTCTAGTCAAATGCAATCTCAGTATTTTTTGGAACTAAGATTTCTTTCAGTCCTCACTTTAGACTCTCCCTAATTATACCACCTAGATTATTCTAAGATATTTTGGCAATGGTTGGTCCAGTGGCATGTTAGTTTGACAAAAACTCAGGCTCAATTATAATGGTGGTTTCCCTATTGACCTACACATACTAGATCTACCCTGGCTATGATACCATTGTTAGCTTTTGATGTAAGGAGCAATGAGAGATAACAATCACAAGATACATAATAATATAAAATAAAGTAAATCTACAAGATGACTAAAGTATGTTGTGAATAGAAATAATATAAATTAATACAATGTAGCTATGGAGTAAATGAACACTCCATTAATGAAGCTACTGAACTACATTGCATCCATCACCAATATATGGTGATTTACACAACACTGCACTACTACCTACAACTCTACTATAAGAAACTCTATCTATCTATGTTCCCCCTTCTCATGTATATCTAACTATGAGGACTTTATTATATAGGAAGACAGGTTCCTTGGCCAACACTCTACCTAGTTGTGCAAGGGATAACTTGTACATATACAACTTGCATATTGACACTTGGGAATTTATTACATTGTATGAAGTAACTAGATAACTTCCCTCTAAAGTAATCTAATGTCCTAAGTATGTACCTTGGAGGATATATTTTCATAACCCAAATGATGGAATAGACTCTATTTCTAACACATGGAATTCAAAGGTAGATGACAACGCAAACGGGAAAGGAGTTATGCTCACCTACATAAGAAACTCTCCTAATAAAGAAGCATCATAGTATGTGAAACTATTGTTCTTCTCATAAATGCATACATATGAAAGAAAAAAAATAACACTAGATAAGCCTATAAGAAGGATAAACCAATTTTGGAGCAAACATGAAGGTCACACGAAGCAAAGTAGACAAATCAAGACATGCGTGCAATAGTAGAGGTTTGTTGTATTAGTAATATTTGTTAGTTAATTTGAAGCTTAAAGTATATAGTAGGAGAAATAAGGTTTATTTAAGAATTTATATTTGGAGTGATAAGGTTAATAGATTAAAGTTATTTAAAGTAAGGTTTAATAGTTTGTTTATTTTATAATATTGGAGTAATAAGGAATTGTTTGAAATTTTATTAATAAATTTGGAGTGATAAGGTATATCACTAGTTTATTTATTTTTCAAAGTTTTAAAGTTTGAAGTTTTGAAGAATATTTAATTTGACTTTATTTTTCAAAATTGAAAATAAAAAATATTTTGTGTTTTTGTAAATTCATCTATTTTGGAGATAAAAGGTTTTCAACACCAAAACTTAGGAAAACATAAATTTGTAAAAATTCATTTTTAGTTTCTAAAACTAGGGAGACCTAAGGTTTACTACTTCATAGAAATTAAATTAGAAACTTTGAATTATTTAAAACTAGGAGATATAAGGTTGTCTACTTCAAAGGAAATAAATCATAACATAGATTGCATATCATGGAGGAAATTATTACAAATGCATTCAATGAGGATAGTGAAGAAATGATGCACAAACTTAAGTTTTATTCTCAAAATTTGATAGATGACTTTGATGGAAAGAAACAAATGACTAATGATTTAAAGGAGAAATTATATTTATTTCTCAAGGATGCAAAAGAAGAAAAATTTACAACTCTTATAAGCTATCTTCATGAAAAAAATTTCAGAACATGGTGGAATTCACAAAACACCATTATACTTTCTTTAGAAGAATGCTTAATGATGTATTTATCATTACTTAGTTTTGATATTTCCAAGAAGAGAAACAAGAAAAGAAAAATGACACATATAACTTGAACAAATATTATGTTAGCTTCAATGAGGAATCATTGAAATCAAAGTTGTATTATTGTGATAATTTGCTAACACAATGCTTAGAATATGCTTAGGCATATATCAAATGAAAACCTAGAAGTGAAGAAGAAGAAAGAAGAATATAAGAAATCACACCAAAAAGGCTAACATAAAATCTAAATTCAAAATTCAAAGAGAAATCATATAGTGCAAATTCAAATATTGATCTAAAAGAGGTAGATTGAAGATGAATATGAAGACCATGATTGAATACTAAAGTCTTCAATAACCAAATAATGTAATACAAAGGGGGTGTTGGAGTATATTACATTATTTGGTACATGCTAATATACCCCATGGTACCTTCATGGTATATTTGTAAATAATAGATTAGGGTTGAGTCATAGTTTAGAGTGTGAGTTATATTTCCCCTTTATGTAAGTGTGAATGTGCAAAAAATGCACAAGTGTCATGTAAAGTTGTAATGTGCACAAGTGTCATGTGAGTTAGTGTGCAAGTGTAAGTTGAGTCTATATGCACAAGTGTCTTGTATGTATGAGAAAAAATATATAATGTAAATATGTGCACAAGTGTATTAGGTTACAGTGTGAAAGTTATAGAAGTGTAAGAGTCATGTATATGTGTGCATACATTATAGAGTTAAGTGTTCATCAAGTATACAAGTGTCAAGTAGAGAATCCAAGAGTCATGATATTTGGCATATGGAAACAAATAGTCAAGTATATAAAGAGTCACACTACTATGGCTATATTATTGATATAATACCCCATAAGCAAGTATCAAATATAATCACACAATCATGATAATTACTATCATATACTTTTGTAAGAGAAAAAGAAGTAATAAAGGTGTGGGTAATTTTTGTTGTCACCCACATGCACCTTGGTTGAAAGTTCAAAAAGGTAATATCAGAGGCCCAAATTGCCAAGTGTGGAGTAGGTATGGCACTTTTTTCCCAAGCATGCTAGGGATAGATCCTCCAAACTTGGGTGCTAGACAAAAGATATAGGAAACCAAAAATTAGCTAAGTTTGACAATCATCGGATATTTTGTACCTAGGGGATTGAAAGGTGGGTCCAAAACATTTGGTGCCTAGTGAGAAGTAGAGGATGAAAACTATTGAGTCTGGTAACCACTAGATATTTTATACCCCAACTAGAGGTAGATGGGTGCCAAAATTCTATTGCTTGATAAGAAATATAAAATGACCAACTCTAGTGCTTGCCAAAGATTTTGTGCCTAGACATCACAGATGGTCCACAAGTCTCCAAAACATGCTTGAAATATAGTCAAGTAAAAATTCACCAAGTCTAGTAGCTACTAGAAGTTTTGTACCAAGAATAGGATCGGATAGGTACCAAAATCATCTAAGTATGGAGGTCATTGGAGATTATGTACCTAGCTACACAATAAAAGGGTACCTGAAATCCATCACCTAGCATTAGAAAAAAGGTAAAATTTGGCCAAGTCCTAATATCGTCAGATATTTTTCCCTCGTAGTGAAGAATCGAGGGTACAAAAAACCCATCGCCCATCAACATGAGCAAAAATATGAGTAAAATTCACCAAGTGTTGTAGCTATTGGAGAATGTGTACCCAACCACATAGAGGACGTGCCCCAAAAATTTATCACCTAATAGTGAGATGAGTAGAGAAGGATGAAATTTGGCTAAGTCCCAATATCACTAGATATTTTATCCCTGTAATGAAGAATCAAGGGTACAAAAAACCCGTTGCCCATCAGCCCGAGCAGAAATAGATGTAAAATCTTGGCTAAGTGTTGGAGCTACCAAAAATTATGTACCTAGCCATGTAGAGGATGCACCTCAAAATTTATCACTTGGTCATGAAATGAGCAAAGGAGGATCAAATTTGGCTAAGTCCCAATATAATCAGATATTTTACCCCTATAGTGAAGAAGTGAGGGTACAAAAATCTCATCGTCCATCAGTATGAGCAAAAAAAATGCAAAATTTGGGCCAAGTCATGGAAGTACCAGAAAGTGTGTACCCATCCAAGCAAGGATAAGTGCCAAATAATTCACCACCCAACAACCCACAAGACCAAAAAGGCTTTATTTTACTAAGTATCCAAGCCATTGGAAGAATGGTAGCTAATGGAGAGTGAAATGGGTACATGAAACCCATCACTCGATAGAAGGCAAAGAAAAATTATTAGAAGTCTTATACCAATCCAAGCAGTAGAAAACTACCAAAAATTCATTGCTCAATAGTTGGTAGAAAGCAAAAGGTAAAATTTTTCTAAGGTCAATGGCCATAGAGAATTTTGCACCTAGGAAAAATGCGTTTGGGTACCAATGCTCTATCATTTGGCAAGATAAAAATCCTGACAAAGAGCCATTCTCAACACTTAGCAATCAAGTAGGGGTAGGTATAGATCAAAGATTAATATTTGAAAACAATTTGATCATAGGTTGGAAATTACCATCATAGGCTCCACCTGGATAAGATCACTTGTTAGAGAGCATGAGCCACCACTCCACTACCACTACATTTGTGCATATGCTAGTGGTATCTCAATAGAAAATTAGAAGGATCAATGAACCAAATGAAAAAAATAAGGCCACTACTACTTCAGATGAAGTAGAACTCAACCACATTAGTAGGCCATAATTAGTTAGTTACAACAAGTATGCTACTGAGCACCTGTATAGATTGATAAGTCTTATAACATAACCACAATCCACGCTCAAAGCAATGATGCCCTGATAACATAACTCATTGTAGAAAGCCATATATACTTGAATGTAATAAGTTCAAAATATTGGCTCTTAAGCTTTTACAATCTACATGTATGAAAGCATATTAAATTTTGAGAAATACAAAGGGATTATTATTTGGCCTTTGGTTCGACTTCTTTCCAAAACATGTATGTATGAATGGTTGTTTATTTCTAATATTGGCTAGTTGAATGATTTTAGTATTAACTCTATTATTTGGATTTATGCATATGTTCATTCCTTAGTTTTGGAGTTTGCAATCCGATGACTATAGAATGTATGAATGAATATTCTGTAATTAATCAAAATTTTTTGGTCTATTAGACACTTCAATTGATTTCTAATTTGCAGAACATCTTCACATTATATGTATTTTTATGTAGCTTAATCTACACCATCATAAGTTCTATTTTCAAATCCTTTTATTTCTTTTGACACCCTTTTCCCCAAATTTTTTTAGGATTAGGTTAGTTAGAACTTGAAGGAATTGGCCTACTCTAGAGATTGACCTCTAAAGCCTTACAAATTTAAGGTCATTCAATATTGGTCAAAGTATTTAGGTGCATATTTTAACCATAGGCATGTTTTTAGACCAATAGTTTTTGGTATGCTTGATGGGACCCATATCCCACTATTCTGATAGAGTAGAGACTTGGTAATACTATGTTCTAGTAGATCTTCTTTACCTAGTGACTCTATTCAAGAAGAAATTCAACTTTATATATTTATTTTCAAAGAAATGCTTTGAAAACCTAGCTACTTTACTGAGTCTAAAGATATATGATAACACGACAAACAACTAAAAGGTTAGAAGAGCCAATATAATTTTTGGAGTTGTCTTTAGTTGAGGCCAGAGGATAACATTTTTCCATATTTACTGAATCATCATTGTCTTCAATCCTCACTAAATATCAAGCTAATACAAAAAATCCTACACCTATAGTACCTCTAAATATACAAGTATCAATGGCTCATAATTTGAATCAAAATCAAAATATTAAAAACTATCTCAATTGGAACCATATAGGATCCCTAAATT
Organism: Wollemia nobilis; assembly: GCA_028583015.1. Taxonomy (NCBI): domain Eukaryota; kingdom Viridiplantae; phylum Streptophyta; class Pinopsida; order Araucariales; family Araucariaceae; genus Wollemia; species Wollemia nobilis. Next base: position 6,171,512 of record JAQPPZ010016467.1, on the reverse strand, counting down.
TTTCCTTTTATAAACCAATTTATAAACCAATTTCTTAGGCAACATTAAAAGCCTTGCCAACATATAATAGTACTAGAAATACTGCTTATGAACACTACCAAGATGTTGCATCATTGACCATTGTACATGGAATTAAATATGAAGATATTATGATAAGACTATTGGTTATATCTTTAAAATAAAAAATGCTATATTGGTACAAAACCTTGCCATACCTTAGTATAACCTCATGGACACAACTAGCTAGCAAATTAGTGGAGAAATTTAAAAAACAAGTAGACCCATTCTCTCTATTAACTTAATTCACCATGATACAAAGGCATCCATAGGAGGAGATAGTGGATTTCAACATTAGATTTAGTCGAACGTGGCAAAGAGTACCTCAAGGTATGAGGCCTACTCATGAACAAGCAATGTACTATTATCTAAGAGATTTTAGTTCAAATCTAGGCATGGCCATAAGGCAATATCAAATGTTTATATTTTCAGCCATCTTACAAGAAGCATTGAAGGCATAAAAGGATGTAATTGCTATAGGCAAATTACTTCCCAATATAGTAATACCAATACTCTTAGATTTTCCCCAGCATCAACCATAAGCTTCTGTTATAAACATATCCCTCCCAACTGCTACCCTTATCATCAATTTCTTGACATGGCCTACTCTACTAGCAACACAAGCATTATTGACACCATAGCTGATAAAATCAAAATTGAATTGAAATCGGCATGGAAAAGAATCAGGAAAATCAGGAATCGAAAAAATATCGAGAGGAAAATTGATAAAAATTTGGTATATTTTCATTGAAAAAACCAAAGAAAATGCAATTTTTCATTGAAAAAACCAAAGAAAATGCAATTTTTCATTGAAAAAAGGCTTTTTTTATGCATTTCAAAAATGTTTAGGAAATAATCGGCTAGCCTATGAATCGGGAAAAATCAGATCGAATTGGGTTTTTGGTAAGTTTTCTCAACTATGATTGACACATCCTATAATACTAATGCTGCCAGCACCTCCTGCTATAATTGTATTACCAACACTAGATTATTAAACTATTGATATGCAAGAAATGACCATAATTATAAAAGACCTAGAAAATGAAATAAATTCCATGAAAACAAGAGAATCTAAAAGGAATTATCAGCCCAAAAGGTTCCCTCAGATAGCCAAGGATCAAGCAACTTCTACTAGTAGGACTAATTAAAAATATAATACTAAGTATAGCAATCAAGAACCTGAACCATTCATTTTAGCCTCTAAGTTAGATTTTTGGTGTTCAACATGCAATGATCCTCACAATGAAAGTTTATGCATGATGTATCAATATTATATACAAAAAGTTGCAATAGAAAAGACGAAAAGAGCTCAAAAGGGACAGGTTAATATGTTGAGAGAAATGAATCACAACTTCATGATGCTATCTTTTGAGCAAGTGTCCATCATAACAATATTAGGAAAGAAGCCTTTGTAGGTGGATTCTAAAGCAATGGACCCCTTCAGGGTACCTTCTTAGCAATAGGACCAATAGAATGACAAACTAGAAAAGAGTGAAACTCCTCAAGCTACTCATAAATCAAGATCACTTGCAACTCAGAAGCTAGCCAGAAAACAACAAAAACAATTAAAGAAGGTGAGACCCAAGAGCAAGCCAAATATATACCTCTCTTACCAAGCATTAAAGACTTAAGGCAACCCAGGAGTACCAGAGTAAGTTTGTTGAGCATGCAAGAGAAAAAAATAATAGTTTGACTTACATGGCTTCAAGTTGAGGAATTAAAGAAGACACCATCAAAGGCTAGTATGTATGATGCTCTCCTCATCCCTGGGAAGATTGATCTACTACAGGCTTCACTAAAATCTATGAAGAATAAGGAGAAATATCGACCATAGCTTACTAACTCAATAATAGGAAAAAATAGGCCATCACCATTTTACTTGTCATTGCAGATGGAATGTTGGGTGGTGCATAATTGTATGATAGATTTTGGAGCTACCACCATAGTAATGCCTAAGGTTATACATGATATAATGGGTATAAGGTTATACATGATATAATGGGTATGGAATTTATGAGAAGGAATCCAAGTGTACTACATTTAGATGTCACACATGTCAAAATAGTGGGGATGATCAAAGATGTACCCATGGTGCTACATATAATAACCTAAATTATGATCATTCAAGAAGTGGTGGTGGTAGATCTAGAGCCATATTTTGGCATGTGGATCTTAAGGAAATTCATAGCTAAATTAGGAGGTTACTTTCTATTAACTAATCATATATGGAAATTTCATATAAAGGCAGGAGAGTCAAAATATTCTCTGAGAAACCACCCTCATTTCATATAGAGAATATTGAGGAAGAGAATCAATAAGCCAACATAGTCAACATGATGAATGAGGAAGTTGACCTGATGGATGAAATACTAGAAGAATTGCAAATAGAAGATCAATTCTCTTTGAAGGACTTCAATGCTATGATTGAAACATGAGTTGACACCTATTAAATCATAAAACTAGAAGGAACACTAAATCCTCGATAAGACAAAACTCTCAACAAAATGAAATATGGAATATCTATTTTTATGGAGCTAAATGGAAAAATGGTGCTAGAGCAGACATTGTGTTGATCACACCAATTGAAATAGAAAAAGTGTATTCATACAAACTAACATGGATCTGCATAAATAATGTAATAGAGTATGGACCATTATGCCTAGGCTTAAAGAAGGCTGAGAATATGAGGATTAAACAACTACACACATATGATGATTTAGAGTTAATAGTCAATATGATAATGAAGAAGTGGGTTAGCAAGCAACGCCACATCAAAGCCTACAAACACAAAGTTTGGGATCTATTAGAAGCTTTTGAGGCACTAAACATTGAGGCTATCCCCATAGAGCAAAACACTCATGTTGATATATTGGCATCTATGAGATCCAAATACTGTCTAGTATATAATGTGATACACAAAGAAAAGACAGTGAGATTGGTTTACAGACCATCTATGCTAGATAAGGATACATTTTGGTAGGTGTTTGAAAATGATGAGAAAATAGTTGATTTCTTGATATAGATGAATTATGCAAGTGGCTAGATACTAGAAGATGATGTAATCCAGCTAAAAAATAATCACATCCCAAAAGGATTAATTACTTTGGAGAGCTTATTTGATAGCAATTAATAGTGGACTGCTCAAAAAATGGAGATTGATAGCTAGGGATACAAAAGGATACAAATTGAACTCAAAAGGAGTCTCAAAGTAGGAGTGCATTATTTAGAGGAGAAGATCAGTCAAATTTTGAACTTGTGCAAATAATGTAGTGATATCATAGCATGAACGTATATCACCTCAAAGTATACAACAAGGAGACCATCCAACATACCATTGAGCTCATGTTAGATTCTAAACATTTTTGATAGAAGCAACAACCAATTAACCTAAAAATAGAAGCTCTAATAAATTAGGAGCTACTGAAGCTTATGAATGCTAGAATCATATATTCAATCAAGCATTCTAGTTGAATTGCTAACTTAGTGTCAGTGAGGAATAAAAACAGAGACATCCATATCGGTGTGGATTTTTGGAATCTAAATAAGCCTTCATTGAAAGATCATTATCCACTTCCATAGGTAGATCATATACTGCATACTATATCTAGAGCAAAAATATTCTCCCTACTAGATGGATTCTTTGTCTTAACCACATATGGATCTAGGATGAAGACCAATATAAGAGTACTGCATTCACCACCAAGTAGGGTACCTTTGAATATCAACAGATGCCTTTTAGCTTGACCAATGTTGGTGCTACTTTTTAAAGAGTAATGGATCTAGATTTTGGAGAATTGGTCAATAAAATTATAGTAAATTATTTGGATGATATGACTATATTTTATCATAAAAAAGAAAAGCATGTTGAGCACCTCCATAATGTGTTTGAAAAGTATAGGTATTGGGGTCTTATTAGACCCAAAGAAATTAATATTTATTGTGCAAGAAGGAAAGTTGTTAGGACATATTGTGTCCAAAACAGGGCTGACTATTTATCCAAATAGGATAAAATCTATTATGGACCTTTATTATTGTGGTTATTTTATATTGGGACCTATGTGATATTGTGAGATAACTTATAAAATTTGTGATAGTAAAGGCTTTAAAAGGTAATAGTAATATCAGAGCTACCACCTAACTCTATCAGTTTGATAGAGTCATTTATTAGGCCACCATTATTAATTATCTTTATCCATTTTGATAAAGTCCACTTTAAAGATAGTGAAGACTTGGACTCTATATCTAATAAAAAGGTCATATTTGAGTAGAAAAGGCTAGGGTATTTCCACTTGGTTAAAGGAAAACCAATGAATATTAGGACTCAACTATGTTAAAGAAAAAATGACCAACTTAGAAGAAAAGTTGAACATTTGAAGAAAGAAAACCAACTCAGAGAAAAGTTGGATGTTGAATATTAAAGATTACAGATTGATAGATTGATAAGAACCAACTCAGAAGAATCTTAGAAATTCGGGGACATACAAACCCACCCTGATAATCTATTGGATTATCTAGTAATAAGAATAATCATATTGGGTTCTTAGGCATGACCTAAGACATTGAAGATTTTAGATTGATAGCAGAGACAAAGCTGCATAAGTTTGAGAAGATTCCTACAGAAGATAAAAAATAATTCATCTTCAAAGTATAGATATAAGAAAGCAAAAAGTAGAGAAGAGAAGAATAGCTAAAGTTGCAATGGATTGAGAAGCATTCAAAGCTTTCTAAGAAATATAGAAGAAAACAAAAAAGAGAAGAGAAGAAGAATCAGGCCATATTGACCTTGACATAGTTTAAAAACTCTATATCGAAGAAAAGGCCAAATAAACCTATATTAGAATTAAAGACTAGAGAAGCCTATTTAAATTAAAGCATCCTCCATTAAAGGAGAATAAGCTTATAGAAAATTAAGAGGCCTATATAGAAAAGCAAGAATAAATAGGCCTATATAGAAAAATAAAAGGCCCATATTGCTGAAGAACAAGTCCATTCAGACACATCAAGAAGGCAGTTGAAGAATTACCATTTAGCCACCATTTGGCCACTTCAAGAAGGTAGTCATTTAGCCACTTCAATAAGGTGATAACATAATTACCATTTGGCCAGATAGTAAGCATTCAACAAAAAAATAAATAAAAGTAAAATAAATTTGTATTCAAGATATTACAAAGCCAAAAGTTGCTATAGAATATATTCACCAAATAGAGCCATTGTAGAAGACTAAAATGCCTTTGTACTATTAAATTAAATGTTGTTGCAATATAAAAGCTCAATACAGTTAGAAAACATGATGGGGCGAGATGATATGCTAGGATAGTAGTGAATGAGTCAAGGAGAAGGCAACCAATAGATTAAAAATCGCAATATTAGAACCTATGATAAAAATACGAATATCTATGATTAAGCTAAAGGAAACTAGCATCTAAGTTGGAACCAGTGAGCAACTAGTGTCTAAGTTAGATCCAGTGAAGAAATTAGCACCTAAGTTAGAACCAACATGTAACTAACATCTAAGGAGGAACCATTGTCTAAGGAACAAGTGCCTAAGGAGGAGGATGACTATGGTAGAGAAACCCATGCTTAGGAAAGTGAAACATTCATCCAAATAGGAGAAACTATAGTCACAAAGCTTAACAAGAAAGTGAAGAGTCTAAGGAAGGGTTATTCAGGTTCAACATTTGAACAAATCATGGCTTGCACTGCTATAACATATAACAACATTAGATATTATTATAGAAGCATTTATTTTTATTTACTTATCCATGTAGAGGACACACAAATAATTGAAATATTTGAGTTTAGATTCATGGATTTGAAATGTCCAAAATTAGATTCCTTTAAACAAAGGGAACACATTCAAAAGGAAACACAAACAGGTTAATGTCAATGAGTAGAGCACAACATGATTTGCCATTGAATAAGTAGAGCAAGATATTCTAGTAAGCAAGCATAAGGTTAGAATTGGAAATTATTATTGATTAGGGTTACTTGGAGTAATAAGGTGCTTACAAGCTTAAATATAATTTATTTTTAATAAAGGAGTTATAAGTAGGCTTTAATTATAATTTAGGAGTTATAAGGGTTAGTTTATTTTTAAAATTTTTAAAGATTTGGAGTAATAAGGTTTCTACATTAGTTAATCAGTTTGATTATTGTTTTTGAAGTTTTTTAAAAGGTAGAAGAAAATTGAAAATTAAAATATTAGGAAATTATTTGTAATTTTAAATATTTAAATATTTGGGAGTTAAAAGGTTTTCATCATCAAAGGTTTAAGAAAATTAAAATTTGTAAATTTCATATTTGAATTATTATTTGAGTAATTTTTTGAATTAGGGAGTCATAAGGATTACTATTTCAAAGGTTATTATTATTTTATGAGTTCCATTATGTCAAACAATGAAATTTTCCTTTATGGATCTCAAATTCTGAAAGGACCAAATTTTGCATCATGGAAAAACAAAATGAAATCAATCTTAGTTGTAGAAAAACTTTAGGATATAGTTAGTGAAACAAAGACAAAACCTAGTGAGGATGCAAGAGAAATACAAATATTTGAAGAAGGTGATGCAAAAGCACTTATGTTGATAACATTTGGAATAATTGATGAAATTCAACCATACTTAAATGAAGCAGAAAATTCTATAGAAGCTTGGAATACTTTATGCAAAATATTTTAAGGGAAAAATAAGCCTACAATTCTAAAGTTACAATCTAAATTGTATTCCTTAAAATTTAATAGTGGAGAAAGTATAGAACTCTTTCTATGAAAGGTAGCATATATAAAAGCAAAATTATTAACTCTGGAATAAAAATTAGAAGAAAAATTTATTGTTCAAATAACATTAAGAGCACTTCCATAAAGCTACAAATATCTAGTCACATCTTTGCAAGTATTAAATAAAGAAACTACATTTGATGACTTGGTCAATATTCTTCAGGAATATAAAGTAGAGAACTTAGTCAAAGATGAAATGACTAATAATGCCTTGGTATCTAAATATAATAAACAAGGTAATATTGCTACAACTTCAATATACAAGAATTCAATATATTGTCAAATATGTAAGAAAAAGGAACATAGCACAATTTTTTGTAGATACAATCCAAAAAATTAGTATCAAGAAAATCAAATGAATCAAGGTGGTTAAATAAATAAATCAATTCAACAAATGCAATATCAATCTCAATATCGATATAATCCTCGACAACAAAAATTTCAAACTCAATACCAACAACGTCAATATCATCCTTAGTATCAGTATGGTCATCAACAAAAACCTCATCTATAGTATAGAGAAGGAAATAAAAAAGAAAATCTAGATCAAGAAATTCCTAAAATTCAAGAATTGGAAGAAACATTTGAAGAAAATGAATTCAAGGCTCTTTTAGCAAAAATTTTAATCAATAAAAATATATATTATGAATATACTAGTGTTGTAGTTGCTATAGAACATCAGGATACAAGAAAATAGATTTTAGAAAGACAATATAACAAGATCAAGACCAAGACAAAAAAAAAAACAGAATAAAGAAGTAGAAGAAAAATATTAAAAAAACATACAATAAGAAAGCAAAAAGAGATACAAATCAAAAGCAAGTACTTGAACTAGAGACAAATGAATCAAATGAAAGGACAAAGATGGATATTGAAGATTGAAGAACAAGATGAAGACCAATATTGAAGACTAAAGTCTTCAAAAACTAAATAATGTAATACATGAGGGTGTTAGAGTATATTACATTATTTAGTACATGCTAATGTACCCCCATGGTACCTCCATGATACACTTGTAAATAATAGATTAGGATTGAGTCTATAGTTTAGAGTGTGAGTTATATTTCCCCTTTTATGTAAGTGTGAATGTGTAGGAAATGCACAAGTGTCATGTAAATGTAAATGTGCAGGAAATGCACAAGTGTCATGTAAGAGAGAATGTGCACAAGTGTCTTGTATATAAGAGTGCAAATATGTAATGTGAGGATGTGCACAAGTGTCCTAGATTAGGATTCCAAGAGTCTTGTAGATATGTCCAAGTGTTTTAGAGTCAAGTGTTGATCTTGTATACAAGTGGTAAGATGAGAAGCCAAGAGTCATAGGAGAGCAATAGTCAAGTATCCAAAGAGTCACATTACTATTGCTATATTATGGAGACAATGCTCCATAGGAAAGCAAGTTCAATGAAGATTCAAGTAGTCACAATTCAAAGTTGTAACAAAAAGAGGAGCAATAAAACTTGTATATATTTTGAGCAATTAATATTGTAAGTTGTTTTTCATGCATAGTACATGAATTATTCAGGCTATTTACATTCATATTTAAGCATATAAATGAATGTTATTTTATTTATTATAACCCTTGATATACATATTAATTTGCTCATATTATTCTATTCATCATATTATCATTATTTGACCTTTATTATTGTGGCTATTTTATATTAGGACTTGTGTGATATTGTGAGATAAATTATGATATTTTGTGGTAGTAAAGTCTTGAAAAAACAACATATATAAGATTCCATTACACAATGTAGGCCATGGCCAAAAGTTAGATTACACTTTCAGCATATTTTTATTCCTTTTAGCTTCCACCATAGCTAGCAAGGTGGACAAGGTACTCTTTGATGATTTTTTCAAACTACATGTTATTCCCAAGTCTATTGCCCATGACCATGATTCCATTTTCACTATCAAATTCTGGAAAGCGATATTCACTCTTAGTGTCACTTAACTTAATATGAACTCTTCTTATCACCCTTAGTTGAACAACTAAACAATAATTATGAACAAGTGCCTAGATATATATTTATAATGCTCTGACCAAGATAAGCAATATCAATGTATTAAATATGTTCTATTAGTAAAATGATGATACAATACTTCTTATCATATTTCCACTAAGATGTCCCCATTTGAGTGACAGAGTATGGGGATAAATCCCCATCCTTGGTAGAATACTTTCAAGTTCTTCCAATGTTGCTCAATGGAAAATTTTCTTAAACAATGTCAGACTATCCTACAACTCCTCAAGGATAATATTTATTAGGCTTGGAATCATATGAAGCAACAACATGATTTGCATTGCTTTGGATGATATTTTAATGTGGGTGATATGGTATTTTTACAACTTTAGTTGTACAACCAAATTTCTTTGATGATAAAGTCCACCTAAGAGCTTGCACATAGATTTTATGGTCAATACAAGATGGTTTATTAGATAGGGGATTTGACAAATTAGTTGGAACTTCCTTCTACCTCTAAAATACATGTTATTTTTTATATTTCTTGTCATAAAAGGCACTTAGTTAGAAGGTGTAGTCCTAATTAGAGCTTCTAGAGTTGGATGAATAAGGATGAGTTGACCTAAAGTTAAAAGTACTATTATAGTCATATGTTTGTAGTTTATAGTCTCGTCAAGTGTAGGAGCTACTCATCAAGTGGTAATATATTACCAAAGAGGATGTGATGTTGGAACTAGCAACCATTCTCTAGAATTTTTTTGCTTATGATCAATAAAATTATTTGAGGGGGAGTCATATAAAGACCTTATGTAGCGACAATGACTATCTTTATTTTGATTGGCTCAAGCCCTTATGATAGTTGACCTTTAAGCACTTGGGTTAGATTTTGTTTTTGTTAGGATATAAATATGAGAGATATGGTGTAGTTGGATCATCATTCATTTGTCTAACTTCTAATATTGCCTCTAATGCACATAAGAGATTTTGCCTTCTCTAAGTGGGTAAAATTTTTTCCGGATGTGAATGGCTTGGATTGTTTTTGAGACTTAAAATATAATTTTTTTTAATCTCTTCAATCTCTTCTAGATTAATTTAAAAAATATAAATTATAATAGTTTCTCTAAATTCTATATATGGACAAACAACTAGGAAGAAAGAAGAATAAACATCAAATAAAAAAGCAAACATCTTTGCTCTTTTGTTAAGAATAAATTAATATTTAAAGGGTTGTAAAATTGTAAAATTTTTAGCCCTTAACTATAATATAACTATGTTTTTATAAGTATATTTTAAAAAATAACAACTCATCACCATAATTTTTTTATTATATTAAATTTTTCTTTATTCTATAAATTTTTCCCACTTAAGACTTAAAAAGCCACGGCCTGCTCAAATATTACATTCCTAATGCTAACCAGCATTAGATCTTCGAATTCGAAGAAAATAAATTAACGGAAAGGAAACAGATGATTTTTTCTCGTCGAATCGCAGTGGTCTGTAAAAAGTTTATCCTTCTCACAAATGTACCTACAACCGTTTAATCAATAAACCGCAACAGGATTCACGGCAATCGGAGTGTAGACCTTGTGTTTGCCGTCAAACCACGTGAGCGACCCGACAACAAAGCCAGAAGCCGTTTTCTTAACCGTGAAATTCACGGTGAACGACAGCTTCTCCCCTTCTTTCTGGAAGTTGAGCGTTTTGGGAACCACGTCAACGTCCACACCGGGTGGCGGCTGCACCAGTGCTTTGTATACGGAAGCTCCGGTTGCACAGTTTGTGAGAGTCCTTGACACTGATACACGTCCTTTGAGATTTGCCACGCCTATGGATGGATAGTTTAAATCGTATGCAGCTACTGGTTTCTGCGTGCATGCTGTGCCGTCACCGGTCAGGTTTCTTAGCTGAGCAGGCGTGGCTCCGTTGCTGCACAGAAAGTTGATGACGTCGCTGACATCGTGATCGTAAACAAGACCCGGATTGAAAGCCGCCACGGGATTGACATGGCCCGATCCGTAATCGAACGGTCCCGTTAAGTTCCCCGCTGGACTCCTTAAAATGGGATTGTAAGTGTTATCCGACACGAATGCTGCTCCATGTTGACAATATATGTCAGTCCTATATGAGGTGATAATGATTTAAACTAATGATATTTAAGGCAATCGATTGGATTGGGTACCTGTTGTCATGATTGCGGATTTGATGGCAGCAGGGCTCCACGTGGGATGCCGAGATTTGACCAGAGCAGCTATGCCGGAAACATGTGGGCATGAGATGGACGTCCCCGAAATAATGTTGAAATCCCCAGAACCGGCTGGAATTTTTGCTGCGGGCGACCATGCTGCCAAAATGCTCACTCCCGGCGCCGTAACATCTGGCTGCGCTACCCATCATCATGGGTTAGTTAAAAGCCGGCTCAGAATAGACATATCCAAATTTAACCAAGGAATATGCAAAGCTTCTTACTTTGATGATGTCTGGAGTTATTATGTTTGGACCCATTGAGGAAAATACGGCCATCCGGGGCGCTGGCTTCACGTTCAACACTGTCGAGGTCGTTTTTATGTATGCCGTGGGATTTCTGATCAAGGCAAATCGGAAGTTTTCATCATCTTGTTCAACGGTGTCTTCTGGTGGTCTCACAATAGCTAAAATTATTGCAATGAAGTAGAAGAAGTTACTAGAACGATTAAATTACTTACTTTTCTGAGGCCAAGTATGTCATGATATCCGCCCCTTGCTGTAGTCCGACGAGTGTACCTGGTATAACAAATGGGAATGCAACCTCGTTTGCAATGGGATCCACAATTATAATCCCAACGCCTCCAGCTTCTTTCACAACTACACTCTTTTCCGGTCTGTTATCTGTTGCGCTGGATATTGTACACACCACCACCTTTCCCTTTATTTTTGTAGGATCCATCGTGTTGTTCAAACAGAAACTGTTCCATAATCCATTAACAGAGTTCAAGAATTTATTGTTCGTAAGAAAGTGTCAAGCGGTTTACATCAAAGTTTTTGCATGATGGTTTACCTTGCATTTGTTTGAGAAACACCAGGGATGGCGGCGCTGCTTGCCGCTACAAGGCCAGCGAATCCGTTTTGTGTTAGAGGATTAATAGCTTCTCCCTGCAAGTGAAAACCAAACACAAAAAAATCAGGATTTATCCCATTTGAAAGAAAAATTCAATGTTTTCAAACTTTCTATAATTACCTTCAAGACCTTGTTTTTTCCCAGAACCACGTTGGAGGTGAAGCTGCGGTCGATGGAGGAGGCGGCGACCGTGAGAATCCAAGGAGCCACATTAGCGGCAGTGCCAGGCAATCCGCTGTTTCCAGCAGACGCAGAGATGAGGATTCCCTTCCTGAAGGCATGAAAAGATCCGATGGAAGTACTATCCACAAAATAGCTTGGCTGCGGAGGATTAGGCCCTGCTGAGATGGATATGATATCGACTCCGTCATCAACGGCATCATCGAAGGCAGCAAGCAAATCCGCGTCGCTACATAATTCGAACCAACAGGCTTTGTAAATAGCCAGACGAGCACCCGGAGCTCCTCCCTTTGCGGTGCCAAGCCCAATACCGGATACACTTGCATTCTTTACTGCTGCTCCCGCCGCCGTTGAGGCCGTGTGGGTTCCATGCCCGTCTGCATCACGCGCAGACCGAAAAAAGTTGCCTCCAAAAGACTCCAAAGGCCCATTCTCTGCCTCAAATCCAGCGGAATAGAAGCGCGCACCGATTAATTTCCTGCATTAGTTTTTCCAATTCCAGTCAGTAAAAAATCTTGTAGTAAGTTTTAAGATTTTTCCTTGTGAGAGCCAAATTTCCACACCTGTTACAACTGGAGGCGCTAAATTTATCACCCGTCTCGCACTTGCCCTTGAAGCGACTTGGAACTGGCGGCATGCCCGCATCACCAAAGCTCTTTGATTCCGGCCAAATACCTACATTAATTTCGTTTTGCTTTATGTAAAGAAGAATCTTATAAAAGTTATATGATATAATCACTATATCTAAATTTGCGCTCGGCTCACCAGTGTCAATTACCCCGACAATAATATCCGATTGGGCATTCGTGTACCCGTTGTCACTTCCGTAAGTTATGGGATCGATCCCGAGAAAATCCCAAGAGTGCGTCGTGTGGACGTTCCATGTTTTGCTTTCAAACACGGAAACCACCTCATCCATCTCTGCACGCAGGATGTACCAATTTAATTATACACTTTATGTTTGAAGTGCTCAGATTTACTTCCAATTGTTTTAATGTTTGGGACGTCTTACCGGATAGAGAAGCAGCTTCCGCCCTAGTCAGGATTGCAGAAAACCCCCTTAAACTCCGTGTATAGTGATGAATAAGAGCTTGTCTTGCTCCACCCCTGTTAAAAATAGAAATAAAATCTCTACACTGAAAGATACAAATTGTACAACATAAAGCTATCGTAGAAGAAGTGGCACCTTGCAAACTTGACTTTTGAGAGGAGCTGATAATTGGACAATATCGTCGCCTCCGAAGTTGGATGAGATTTATCTCCCATGTAAACGATGTAATGCTGGGATTCATTCCAATGATCAATTTTAACTTTGCACTCTACCAATCATTTCATAAACATAAAATATCATTTTAATTACATAGCTGAACGGTTTACCTTTGCTGCAGAGGCTGTTGCCGATGCTCCATAAATGATGAATGAAAAGTAAACCAAAAAAATCACCAGCTGCTGCACATCCACCATTTTAGAAGGTTTTGATATGACTCTACTTTGCAATCTTATGAGCTGACCATGGGTATGGAGCTTTAGTTTTATTTATAGGAGAGGAGGTAGAGAGGAAGAGAGACATACAATAATAAATGCTCTGCAAGATGCAAATGCCTCAACAGTCGGCACTTTCCAAATACAAAGAAGTTAAAATATCAGGTGCCGGCCTTGGCTTTTTGGGAACCAGATGTGCAATGGTCGTCTAATGATTTCATATAAATTTTTGGCAGTCCATTAGAGTCCTCATCTGTTTGGATTTTTGCGATTTTGAGACGAGTGGGCCAGATTGTTTGGTAAATATCGAATATCAAATTGAGGCCAGTTGTCTTCTCACAGACGATAAGGTTGTTCCCCTATCAACATCCGATAACGGCAAAAGTCGTTATGTACGTCACGCGTGTCACTTCTAAATTTCGGTACTCTTTTGCAATATGGTTTTGCAAAAATAAGAATAGAATGGTCTAAAATATTTTTAACCTACGTGCCTTAAAAAAAGGAGTTTATTGGAACGAAACTTTATAAAGAATCATAGGTTTTAACTCACAAATAAGATTTTATTATTATTATTATTTTTTATAATTTTAATTATTGATTTTGAAAATATTTTTAAAAATATATTTTTAATATTTTTATTATTAGAGTATCAACATAATTAAATTTAAATATTATTATATATTTTATGTTCAAAAACAAAATATTTTTATGTTTTGATTGCTCTTAAAATATAAAATGGATATATTCTCTCATCCAATATTTTTTTTTGGTTTATTTCATCTATTTGTTTCACATCTAAGTTGGCATGAGCTAGTTCTCAATTAGATCATGAGCATTTCTCCTCTCTAATTGATGTTTGATCCTATATAAGCCTTTTTTTAGTGATCATTTATAGGGTTGAATCTAGTAATATATTATTTTATCTTTCTTACTAACTTCTTTTTCCACATTGTTTTTGTATTTTTTTTAACCAAATGCCTTTATCTTTATTATTAATTGGGTATTCATTGAAACATATATTTCATTTGTTCATCCACTTGTTTTGCTTCATCCATATCATCTTTCTTTTGTTTAGATATTTTTCTATTACAAATTTATGCCATATGTTTGCATCCATCTATTCATTTTTTTTAAATATCTTACAAGACAAAGCATAGTAGTTACAATTCTATATGAGAAGGTGCTTATTTTTTTAGAAGAATCTCATATAGAAGTGTCTCTTAAAAAAATTCTTTTCTTTCAACCGACTCTTCTAGTTTTTGTTTAACTGAGGGTTCTTCCTTTTGTTTTTTAGCAACTTCTACTTTTTATCAAATTTGAATGTGCCTCAAAGGTACTACACTTGCTGGAAAAAACTAGCTGAAAGTGGTCGTATGCTAGTGTCAATACAAGTATAGCACAAGGAGCCACTCAAAGGGCTTATTCTTCCCACATCTTGGACAACTGAACCTACAAGAGACAAGGTGTAAAATCAAATGGAGAAACAATGTCATTTGAGAGCAACATCATCTATGAAAGGAGGACATATAACAAGTAAGCAAGGAAGAAAAATTAAAGCACCATTGGAGTGTTTCTTACTCCACATTCGCTGGCTAAAATCGATGCTCAAAACCTCCAAATCGTTGCTCCACATCCTAACTAAAAATACTGTAGGTGAACGAAAGAATAGTTGGAGATTTACAGGGTTAAAAGGATCTCCGAAGGGCTCATTGAACCAGTGAAAGAGATGATGTTCATGCACAAGAAAAAAGTAATATTTGTCACTAAAGGTAAACCATAACGCTCATCAAGCGAACACTCATCTTCAAGAGAGAAGTTACACGAATAGGTTGGTCCATTGAGTGTATGAGATACACTTGTCCATTGGAAGACCAAATGTTTTTCTAAATGATGTAACATCCATATGTTACTTGAAGGGAGACAAGCGTTTCATTGGTATATTTTACTCCTTAAGCACTCAAAGGGAAACAAATGTGCCACTTGGCACTTCAAACAAGAATCTTCTCCATTTTAAGGATGTCAACGATCGAGTACAACCAACAATATTCGTATTCACATTTATCATTTAGTTGTCTATGCACACAGGACCGAGTTGTAGCATGTCAAGAAGGTGATAGAGCCTTCAATGCTCAAATCAAGTGAGGTCAAAGGCAAAGTCTAAATGGCACCATATTTGGAACACTTCACACAAGGATAAGCTCCAAGCAATTCCATTGGAGGGTATAATCAAAGAATTCAAAGCATCGATATTAATATTGCAGCCCTATCTCATCTAAAATTAGCATTGATTATTGCTTGATAAAAGGTAAATTTTATTCCCATTTCTATGTGCTTTCTTTCCTTGGGAGTTATAAGGTTAAAATTGAAGGAATTTGATTATATTGAAAGCCATACATCAAAGGGAATATTTTATCAAATCAATATAATATTTGCAATATAAAACCTAGGAGTAATAAGGGTTTCTATTGGAATAAATCTTAAATATTTGCAAATATTATTGTGGTCTAATTTTTCCAAAAACTAGGGAGTCATAAGGGTTACTACATCAAATTAATTTATTGGAAATTAGATACACTTAAATTAATTCCCAAAGGGTTTTTTAAAAGAGAGGTTTATCATAGTATTTCAAAGTTTGGATATTTATAAAATTATTGTCTCAAACTTTTCAAAAGGAGACAAAAGATCCAACATTATAACCTCTTTTAAATTTGGAAAAAAATCTTAGTTCAATAAGAGCAATAAGGGATAATAGAAGTTGATTTCTGGTAATTACAAAACTTTACAAAATCAACCAAGAACTATAATTTACAAAAAGACTATATCTTATCCAAAACCTACTAGGGAGTCATAAGGCATTCTAAAAATCTTGGTAATATCAACATTTATCAAATATTATAATCTTTGTTCAACACCTAAAAATCCTTAAGAGTATATACTTAGATTACTTGGGAGACATAAGGAAGCCTACAAAATTAAGGATTAATAAAGGTTTGATCAAATCAATATTATATACCTCAATTAGGGAGCCATAAGGATGTCTACTTCCAATAAATGTGCAAACATCAACAAGGATAATTGTTTCAGTAAAGAAAAATTCAATGCTATAAAACTTGGGATCATGAATCTGCTCATGAAATCTAAAAGAATGTTAGATATAACTTCAAAAGTAATCCATAGTGAAGCCTTAGAAGATAATTTTGATACTATGGAATACTATCTTCAAGCCCATCTCAATGAAGCTATTGACAATGAAAAAAGTGATATTACACTTTCTTTAGATCTTGTGAACATATTATACATGGCATTGCTAAAATATAAACACTACAAGAATAAAAATGTAGAACAAATAGGATTGATATAACTACTCAAAAAGAAGACCAAACTTAATGAGTCATATCTAAAAAAGCTTTTCCAATCCTCATGCAACATTGACATTTCATATTCTACTAACTCAAGATCTTATCATGATACCCTGTAACATCCCTAAAAAATCTTGCTACTAATGTGCTTACTATTTCTTTAGAATGTGATACTACTAATAGAATCCATGGTTGCAGGAAACAAGATTTATTTCCAACTGAAGCTCTTGGTAACCACCTACAAGTAGACAAATAGGGGTAACCACAAGAGGTAGGTGGGACATGATGCTTACAATGGCTTGTGAGTACATGGACGCTCACATAAGAGAAATTCATAGAGAACATTCTACCTTCTGCATTTTGTGAATGATTGCTTAGTGAAAAAGTGTTATATTCTTGATTGGTAGATTCATGATTTGATGGTTATATTTAATGTTTTTATGTTTTAATAATAACATACATATATATATATATATATATATATAAATATATATTAAAGGAATATATTAATATTAAAATTCATATAAAAATATATCTATATATATAAATATACAAAATATACATTAATAATAATTCAATTATGATAAAGTAAGGTTTTAATAGTTTTTAAATATAAAATTTATAAACAATAAAGTAAAAATTCATGACTGCCACATAGCGAACCTTATTTTTTTTCCTTTTGCATGATGTTTCTTCGTGGCATTTGGCAAGAACTATGCTCATGTTATATAAACGAATTGATAGCTTACCATAATAATGATCTCTTTTGAGGAAGGAGTTTGGGAGTAAGTGCTATCAACCACGAAGGCTGTAACTATTGGAAATAATTTCTATTCCATAATTTGAGTTATGTAAATGTAGCCTCCAAGATACATATCTAGATTACTTCCTGTGCAAGTTATCTAGTTACTTGAGGAACAAGCAACATATGCACAAGTGTCAATATGCATGTGTGCAAGGTACAACTAGATGGAGTGTTGAACAAGGAACCCTTCTTCCTATATGAAGGGGGTCATGGCTCACCTCATTTTGTATCACTTCTATTTCATTCAATAAGATGTTCTTTTGCTTTGATATTTGTCTCGTATTGTAATGTTGCTAAAGCTATCAGTGGTATCAGAGCTACGGTTGATCCTAGGGAAGAATAAGGAAAGTCGTTGCTATAGGATTTTGCAAAGCAAATGCACCTTTGGACCTACCACTTGTAAATTTCATTGCTTTGAGATTGTACGAAGAGCTCGAGAAGAATAAGGATATCAAAGTAGTTTCTGACCAAAAAAATATTTGGGACAATTATCACCATTCGAAAACAAGCCCAAATAGAAGAAGTTGAAGACCATAAGGAAATCTACCAAGTATCTGGAAGAGTAGAATGAGGAAAAAAGTGTCAAAGAAGATACAAAAGCGAAAAGGGATCTATAAAACCCTTTAAAAAGGTACACAATTCCTGGTGCAAATATATGTGTTAATTAGATTTATTAAAGCACCTTATTTTTTGGATTAAAGTTAAAAAATTAAATTATAGTCTTCTAAAGTACAAAGGAAAACTGTTGGAAATTTTGAGTATATTGTGTTGTCATTGATGTCAAAGGATTTATGGCATAGGTTGATGTCATTGGTTGTCATTGATGTCAAAGAATTTATGTCAAAGATAGTTTGGTATGACAAAAATATAAGGTTTATAAGTTGGTTAATTATGCAAGGCAAGGTTCATCCCAATACAAGGAATTGATAAAAAAGGAAAGGTTATAATATTTACTTTAAATATTATAAGCCAAAGAGGTTTAGGATCAAGTTCTAAGTGTTTATTAAAAGGTTGAAGGCCTAAGTTTTAAGACTATGGTTAAAAAATAAAGCAAGTAACTAAGGCCCAAAAGATATAATATTATAATATTTTAATATTATAATATTGGGGAAAAAGTTTGAAAAAGAAAGGACTTAAAACACCACCATGGGCTTAGAGGAAAAAGGTTATAATATTTAATATTTTTAAAGATTTAAATATTTCATAAAATTTTGGGCACCAAAATTTAAAGGGAGGCAATTGAAATATTTTATAAAAATCCTCATTGGGAGGCATCGACGTCATGGCAAGGAAGGACACAACTTGCATATAAATAAAGGTTCAAAACCTTGGAAAATTGATTGAACATGTATGTGAATTGAATGATCCGCTCGTGCATTTTGGTCGACGAATAGAAGAAGACAAAGGACACATTTTTTGACGAAGAAGTTAGATTGATAAAAAATGTTGTGCTGGTCAAGAGGACAATTGGTAGGATAGCACAGTTGGTCATAGGGGCAATGCTAAGGCACTGGTGTAGAATCGATCAAAGGTTCTAATCCCTTGGAGGGAGTTTTTGCAAAGTAGTTGAAGGAGCATGACTTCCAAGGTGAAGAAAATGAAGTAAAATGGAATTGGACACGTTTGGTTCTAGCCAAACAGCTAGCCCAAGTGGTAGGTGGGTCCTGCATAGGGTGCTTACAATAGATAGGTCTCATGGTCAAAACTCGGTGGTAGTAATTTTTATTTTCGATAGGGCAGAAGAAAGAAAAAACAATTTTGGTGCACCTTTGTTCCTAGTGGATGGGTCAGCCCAGCTGGCACTCTAGCTTGCGCTAGAGCATGGGCTCCATGAGGTCATGAGTTTGACTCGCGACGGTGGCAGTGACATATGTTGTAAGGGTAAAATAATAATTTTTTTAATTAATTAAAGTGTGTATTTCTTGGTGCTCGATCTAGGAAAAAAAGATTTAATTTTTTAATTTGAAAAATTGCATAGTGTTGACCTAGGGAGATATAAGGATGATGTTTTAAATTCAACATTGTATGCAATTCAGTTTTTTGTGTGGTTTTATAAATTTAATATAACTTTAAATTTGGAGATAAAAAGTGGATGGAAGTGGTTTTAACTTTTCTATGTGACTTGGGATTTTGATTGATAAAATTGAAATTGCATGTGGTTTTTACAAGTAGGAGTTATAAGGTGTGTTATGGTTGATTTTTGTGTGTAATTTTTGCATGGTGAAAAAGGGTTTGAAGGAGTTGTAAACCAATATTATTTTGCACAAAAGGTTTTATTGTGGATGGTTGAAAAAATGCTATGATAACTAACCTTTGAAGTGGCATAATATTGAAAGAACATTGTGAGACAGGTTTTGAAGGATCTTGTCATCAAAGCAAATAAAGAGGTATGTTGACATTATTCCTTATCTAAGATGTCTAGTTAAGAAAGTATTTCTAAAACATAAGGTGGAGATAAAAGGGTTTTTTTGTATGCATTATTGAAAAAATTTGAGTTAGGTTTTGATACCTACATGTGCTTCATTGTAGAGAGAAAGTGGAAACAATTGCATTAGGGTTTGAGAACTACTTGTGCTTCATTATTAGAAATACTTGAGCTAGGATTGAGATCAAGTTTATACATCATTGTGAAACATTTTGAGTAGTGGTTTGAAATATATTAAAAGTAATTGTGAAGTAAATTTATGCATTAGTGTGTTTGATCCTTGAGAAAAAATTTGCAAGAAAGATAGCTCAGTTTTGGGAAGTAAAGTTATACACTAGTTTGATTTGATTTGAAAGGAATTTTGCAAAAGATAGAGATTGGATTGGATGAATGCAAGATTTGTGAATGTGAATAACAAATTGGGTATTTGATAGTGCATATAATTATCTATATGTTCTAGAGGTTAAATGAATTCTAAGTAGAATATGTTTGAATTGCCTAGTTGAAGAAAGCATTTTTTGAAAGAGATGTAAGCATTTGTTGTATGCAAGATTTGGAAATACTTGATTAGGTTCAGTGAGAAAAATTGAGGTAAATTTGATCAAGTCTTGTGAGAAGACTTGAAGCATAATTGATGTAGATTTGAGCAAGTATTGTGAGAAGACTTGACGCAACAGTGAGGCAGATTTGAGCATGTCTTGTGAGAAGACTTGAAGCAGCATTGAGGTAGAATTGAGTAAGTCTTATGAGTAGACTTGAAGTAGTAGTGAGGTATATTTGAGCAAGTATTGTGAGAAGACTTGAAGCAACTTTGAGGTAGATTTGAGCAATTCTTGTGAATACTTGAAATAACATTGAGATAGATTTGTGAGTAGAGTTAGAGCAGATATGTGCTAGTCTTGTGATGAGGTTTGGTGTAAATTTGAGATAGAGTTGAGAGCAAGCTTTAGAGTAGACCAAAGTAGAGGGGATAGAGTTCTCCTATGGAGAGAGATCCACAAACTAGAGCAGAGAGGATAGAGTTCTCCTATGGAGAAAGATCCACAAACCAGAGAAGAGTGGATAGAGTTCTCCTATGGAGAGAGATCCAAAAACCAAAGTAGAGGGTATAGAGTTATCCTATGGAGAGATATCCATAAACTAGAGCAGAGGGGATAAAGTTCTCCTATGGAGAGAGATCCAAAAACCAGAGCATAGGGGATAGAGTTCTCATATGGAGAGAGATCCACAAACCAGAGTAGAGGGGATAGAGTTCTCTTATGGAGAGAGATCCACAAACCATAGGGGGGGATAAAGTTCTCCTATGGAGAGAGATCCAAAAATTAGAGCATTAGGGATTGAGATCTCCTTTAGACAGAGGTCCATAAACATTGTAATAGAAAATTGATTTCTAAGAGATTTTTTGAGAAAATTTAGAAGAAATATTTTCTCCGTGGATGTCATCCATATTGGGTGAACCACGTTAAATTTGTGTCTCTCATGTGTGTGATGATTTATACATTGCTTTGATTACTGCTATTGATATTGCAAATTGATAACATTGGATAATATTTTTTGGGAAAGAAAAGTAAAAGTTGATCTTATTTTGTTCACCCCCCTTCTCAGTATAAGCTTATGTTCTTCAATTGATATCAGAGCGGGTTTCTTAAAAAAATTCTAACAGCTTGAAGGAAGATATTACAGGAACACAAATGGCATCTCAGAATGGATCTTCATAAAATAAGGCTCCATTGTTCGAAGCGAAAAATTATGCTTTTTGAAGTATAAGGATGAAGAATTACTTGATGGAACAAGGATATGAGACATGGAAATCTGTTGAGTATGGGTTCACACATACAACTACTCCTACCACATATAAATATGGTAAGCAGTTATATGTAAAAAATGTGAAGGCTATGAATAGAATCTTAAGTGGATTGCGTGAAGCAAAATTTGTGAAAGTTATGCAATGAAAATAAGAAAAAGAGATGTGGGACAAATTGAAGCAACCATATGAAGGAAATAACAAGGTCAAGTTGGCAAAACCACAAAACCACAAGAAAAGGTTTGAAAATTTGAATATGGAAGATGAGTAAGATATTGCTAAATATGTACTTCATGTAGATGAGGTTTTTAATACCATGCATGGACTTGGATTCAAAATTGAAGACTAGAGTGTTGCTCAAAAAGTAGTAATATCACTCCCTATATGGTATGATGCAAAGGTTTCAATTATAGAAGAGATGAGAGATATTGATAAGTTGACTATGGATGAGTTACATGGATTCTCACAGCTTATGAGATGAAAATAGAAAAAGGATCACAATTCCAAGAAAGATGTAGCTTTCAAAGCTTTAAATAAGACAAAAGATAAGAAACCATAATCAAGTGGTGAGTCAAGCAATAATGAAGAAGCTAACTATGTGAGAAGAAATAAGGACTCAAGAAAGCACAAAGGTATGAAGATTGTGAAATATTTTAATTGTGGTAATTTTAGTCACTATGCATATAATTGTCCACAAGTCGAAAGCAGTAGCAGTGAAGAGAAACAGGATCCTAAGAAAAAGGAAGAAGGAAAATTTAGGCATGAAAATAAAAATAGGTATGGTCAAGGCAAGCATGAAAAGAAGTTCTTTCAAAGACACAATAAGAGTTTCTGTGTTAACAAGGCAAGCAATGCTTCAAGTGATAGTGATGAAATCCTCTTAGATAGTGAAGAAGAAATAATTCTATTTTTGGCAATATAAGAGGAAGAAAATGCTCCTGTTGGAGATAAAGTTGAAAAGTATGAAGATGCTCTTGAAGACCAAGAATTAGAGAGAGATTCAAAAAATGAAGAGGAAGGCACATTTGATCTAGAAGAAATTATTGTTTCTCTCAGAGATTGAAAAGAGTTAGAAAGCAAAATTCAAGACTAAAGACTCAAGTTCAAGAACATGAGGAAGAAAAAGAAAAGCTTCTACAAGACCTGACAAACTCAAAAGCTAAATTAAGGATATTTAAAGAGGTCATAGTTAAAAATTTAGAGGTAAAAGAGTTACAATGTGAAATATTAGAACATAATTTAGTTTCTCTAAGTATGGAAGTGAAATATTCTAAGGGCAAGATGCACAAAGATCTTCATCTATCAAAACAAGACTTGGTTTTGAAGAAGTACATGGGATACAAGAAGAAGGATCAAGCTCAAGCTCAAAAGAAGAGGAAGTTTCAGAGGAAGAGAGAGAAGAAGAAATTAAGACTTATATGGATAAGTTGAAGAAGGTAAGATTCACTAAAAATGGAAACAATGCATAAACAAGAAACATGGATCATCACAGATAAGGCAAAGAAATGACTAAGAGACTAGAGGTTTCAAAACAAGATTTTTTCAAAGGGCATTGTTTTTCATGTAATCATTTTGGTCACAAAGCTATGCATTGCAAGGTTCATGGAAAGGAGTATGGTTTCACTAAGAGGTACTTCAACTCATTCAAATATGGATATTTCTTTCAAGGATATTGCTACTTATGTAATCACTTTGGTCATAAAGCAATCCACTACAGGGTTCATGACATAAATGATTATGGATTCACCAAGAGGAACTTCAAGATATTTACACCTTCCAATAACTACGACATTAAGTGTTACTAATGCAATAATATTAGGCATAAGGCCAAGTGGTGAGGAAAAAAGTTTACAGAACTTCCAGAGTCAAGAAAGAACAAGGACACTCAAAAGGATCAAAATGGTATAATTACAATAGTTTTGAAAAAGAAAGTTTACAAAGAAAAACAACATTGTATGTTGGGAGTAGAGATAATCCTACCCCAAAATTAATCACCTCAAAGAGAGGAGGTGGGGAGGGGGCTGAGCTAAGAGTATTATATTTAGCCCCAAAGGAGTCCCTTTGTCATTGATGTCAAAGGAGGAGAGATTTGATTAAGGGAGAGAGAATTCGGTCAAGGGGAGCAGTTTCTCATGGGAAGCATATTTGGAATCCAGTGATTGGAATAGGAATTTTGGAAAGGGTTGCCATCAATGACAAAGGGGGACATTGTTGGAAATTTTGATTAAATTGTGTTGTCATTGATGTCAAAGGATTGATGGCATAATTTGATGTCATTGGTTGTCATTAAAGTCAAAGAATTGATGTCAAATATAGTTTGGTATGACAAAAATATAAGGTTTCTAATGTGATTAATTATGCAAGGCAAGGTTCATCCCAATACAAGGAATTGATAAAAATGAAAGGTAATAATATCTAATTTAAATAATATAAGCCAAAGAGGTTTGGGATAAAGTTCTAAGTGTTTGATTAAAATGTTGAAGGCCTAAGTTTTAAGACCATGGTTCAAAAAGAAAGCAAGTAACTAAGGCCCAAAAGAGATAATATTATAATATTTTAATATTATAATATTTGGGAAAATTTTGAAAAAGAAAGGACTTAAAATACCACCATGGGCTTAGAGGACAAAGGTTATAATATTTAATATTTTTAAAGATTTAAATATTTCATAAAAGTTTGGGTGCCAAAATTTAAAGGGAGGCAATTGAAATATTTTATAAAAATCCTCATTGGGAGGCACCGACATCATGGCAAGGAAGGACACAACTAGCATATAAATAAAGTTTTAAAACTTTGGCAAATTTATTGAATGTGTATGTGAATCAAATAATCCTATCATGCATTTAGATAGATGAATAGAAGAAGATTAAGGGCATGTTTTTTGGCGAAGATGTCAGATTGGTAAAAAATGTTGTGTTGGTCAAGAGGACACAACTAGCAGGCTAACACAGTCGGTTGCAGAGGTAGCGCTAAGGCGCTGGTGCAAAATCGATCATGCGTTTGAATCCTTTAGAGGTATTTTTTGCAAAGCAGTTGAAGGAGCATGACTTCCAAGGTGAAGAAAATGAAAAGAGAATTGTGCACATTTGGTTCTAACCAGGCAGCTAGCCCAGGTGGCAGGTGGGTCCTGCGTATGGCACTTGTAGTAGATATATATCATGGTTGAAAATCAGTGGCAATCACTTTTATTTTTGATAGGGTGGAAGAAAGACAAAATAGTTTTGGTGCACCTTTGTTCCCAGGGGATGGGCTAGCCTAGCTGGCACTCTAGCTTGCACTAGAGCGTGGGCTTCATGAGGTCACGATTTTGACTTGTGATGGTGGAAGAGATAGAAGTGTTAAGGGAAAAATAATATATATTTTTTAACTATTATTAAAGTGTGGTATTGCTTGGTGCTCGATCTAGGAAAACAATATTTAATTTTTAGTTTGAAAAATTGCATAGTTTTGACCTAGGGAGATATAAGGATGATGTTTTAAATTCAACATTGTATGCAATTCAATTTTTTGTGTGGTTCTATAAAGTTAATATAACTTTAAATTTGGAGATAAAATGTGGAAGTGGTTTAAAATTTGCTATGTGAATTAGGGTTTTGATTGATAAAATTGAAATTGCATGTGGTTTTTACAAGTAGGAGTTATAAGGTGTGTTATGGTTGATTTTTGTGTGTAATTTTTGCATGGTGAAAAAGGGTTTGAAGGAGTTGTAAACCAATATTATTTTTCACAAAAGGTTTTTATGTGGATGGTTGAAAAGATGCTATGATAACTAACCTTTGAGGTGGCATAATATTGAATGAACATTGTGAGATAGGTTTTAAAGGATCTTGTCATCAAAGCAAATAAAGAGGTATGTTGACATTATTCCTTCTCTAAGATGTCTGGTTAAGCAAGTATTTCTAAAACATAAGGTGGAGATAAAAGGGTTGTTTGGTATGCATTGTTGAAAATATTTGAGTTAGGGTTTGAGACCTACATGTGCTTCATTTTTGAGAGAAAGTGGAAACAATTGCATTAGGGTTTGAGAACTACTTGTGCTTCATGATTAGAAATACTTGAGATAGGGTTGAGATAAAGTTTGTACATCATTGTGAAACATTTTGAGTAGTGGTTTGAAAGAAATTGAAAGTAATTTTGAAGTGTTTGAGATCAATCTTGTGAAAGAAATTTATGCATTAGTGTGTTTGATCCTTGAGAGAAAATTTACAAGAAAGATAGATCAGTTTTGTGAAGCAAATTTATACACTAGTTTTATTTGATTTGAAATGGATTTTGAAAAATGTAGATATTGTATTAGATGAATGCAAGATTTATGAATGTGAAGAACATATTGGGTATTTATAGTGCATATCATTATCTATATGTTCCAGAGGTTAAACGAATTCTAAGTAGAATATGTTTGAATTGCCTAGTTGAAGAAAGCATTTTCTGAAAGAGATGTAAGCATTGGTTGTATGCAATATTGAAAATACTTCAGTAGGTTCAGTGAGAAGCATTAAGGTAGATTTGATCAAGTCCTGTGAGAAGACTTGAAGCATCATTGAAGCAGATTTGAGCAAGTCTTGTGAAAATAATTGAAGCAGTAGTGACGTATATTTGAGAAAGTCTTATGAGAAGACTTGAAGTAGCATTGAGGCATATTTGAGCAAGTCTTGTAAGTAGACTTCAAGTAGTAGTGAGGTAGATTTGAGAAAGTCTCGTGAGAAGACTTGAAGCAACTTTGAGATAGATTTGAGCATGTATTTTGAATACTTGAAACAACACCAAGATAGATTTGTGAGCAAAGTTAGAGCAGATATGTGCTAGCCTTGTGAGAATATTTGGTGTAGATTTGAGATAGAGTTGATAGTAGGTTTTGGAGAAGACCATAGTATAAGGGATAAAGTTATCCTATGGAGAGAGATCCACAAATTAGAGCAGAGGGGATAGAGTTCTACTATGGAGAGATATCCATAAACCAGAGTAGAGGGGTTAGATTTATTCTGTGGAGAGAGATCCATAAACCAAAGTAGAGGGGATAGAGTTCTCTTGTGGAGATATATCCACAAACAAGAGTAGAGGGGATAGATATCTCCTATGGAGATATATCTAAAAACCAAAGCGAAGGGGATAGAGTTCTCTTATGTGGTGATCAAAAATTATGTCTCGAAAAACAATCATTTATCTTTCATAAATTATCAATCCGGTAAGTCTGTAAACTTATGAGTGTCATGCATAGTATATGCCTATAGTGTAGGGAATGAATTCCTCTATACATTATTTAGTTTTGTGGGGGATGTTTGTGCATTTGAATTTTAGCCAAACCAAATAAACTAAGTGTGAAAAATTAAATAAATAAATTATGAACTAAAACTAAAGTGCTGGAAATAAAAGTGCGGAAATAAAATGCAAGAAAATAAAGCACACAACTAATTTTTTTTTTTTCAAAAAGCAAAAAACCCCTTGTGGGGATGCCTTGGTCTAAGAGACCATGACTAGGGGGTTCTACACCGTCAAAGTCACCAGAGAGTCGCGCCTGGCCCTACCTGCATCAACATTATCAATTGGATTTTGGGTACCTAATTCAAATTTTTGGTAGGGTGAAGATTTGAACCTGGGACCTCCCTTGGAGGATTGCCCTCTCCTCTCCAACTCACCTACAACACCTAGGTACACAACTAAATTAATTAATGAAAGAAATAAAACAATAAATCTAATCTACAGAAAATAAATACAAAAATAAAACAAGGGAGGACTACTGTAGGGAGTGGGCCCAAGCTCCCGTAGATAGTTCGCCCGACTAGCTACGTAGAGCTTGCTCAAGTAAGAGTATTTGCACTCTTAATAATTTAGACAAAGAATAAAATGAAATAATTTCTGTGTAAGATTAATCATTGTCCCCCGTTCATCTGACCTGCATCTTTTATATAAAGTGCAACCAGATCTTGTTACAATAATAAATCAATATATTTTAATCACATAATGTGATTAGTTACAATTGGTTCATACACAAGTATTATTCTACTATTTTAAAGTATGTCCATTCACTAGAAGGATAAATATAAAAATCCTTAGGTGTACGTAACAAATAAATCCTAAAATAATGCATCCTAAAAATAATGCCTTAAGAGCTTTACAAAGTCAACCGACCAATCGGTTAATAATAAAAATACTTTATTCTATTTTAATAATAATGCATGATTAAAATATATCTCCTTTGTCTTCACGTGCAACAACCTCCTTAGCCCCTTGGTCAACCGATCAAATTTGGCTTGGTCATATTAAACATCTCCAATGTATGGCAGTAAGGCGCCATATCCTCCTCACGGTGTCTACCTATTGACTGGGTCAGAGTAAGGTGCCAGAGTAAGGAACTGAAGTAAGGCTCCTTCTTGCACACTACCAGGTCCAAGTGGGGTGTAGACTAGAAAACACCAGATTAGTAGTAAACCCTGCACTTATACACAGTTTCCACTAAAAACACCAGTCACACATAATACTAGATTTTCTATCAATTATATGCATAAGTTATATAAACATACATTTCACATGCTAATTAAACTAGAAATGATGCCCCTTAAAAGTGTACATAAAATGAGCATTTTTGGTGTTCATCATCCCCCATGCCTAAATATTGGCACGTCCTTGTTGATTTAATTGACCACAATTATATTTCTCATATTTTTATTTTCCTCTATATTTTGGGCCATTGATCTTGGGTAGATATATTTTCCTATTAATTTTCACAAATCTATGATTGGCAAGATTGTGATCTTCTTAGCATTTCTATTTTCCTATGGGTCTTGATTTTTTAGGACTTTCGGGCTTGTTGGTAGCACTAATTTATTTATTTTTATTTCCCCATGGGTCTCTAATTTTTGGAGCTTTTGGTCTTTTTTGGAAGCACTTTTAATTGTTTTTAATTTCCTTGTGGGTCTCCAACAATGCTAATCAAAATGAAGGATGTTGGGGTTTAAATTTTGTTCATATCTATATTTTCCTTGATCATAGCAACCTAGACAACCTATAGAAAACATGTAATTTTGGTCCTTAATCCTCCTCAAAACATAGGTAAATTTATATTTGTTGGAAAACTATTTTTGATCCACATCCAATGGAAATGTTATAAATAATTTTTATCGAGTATTACAAGAGATATGGGGTCTGAAACATAGTGTTGCATGATTAGGTAGGCATTGTGGTCAATAGGGAAACTGGATAACATGTTAAAAATAGGTCATTTGGAAGGTCAGTACTCCTCAAAACATAGGCAAGTTTATATTTTTGGAAAGATATTTTTTAGACACACTTGATGGAAGTGGTTTTATGAATTTTAATTAGTATTGAAGGAGATATGGGCCTTGAAAGTGATGTCATCCATGTTTCTAGGGGAATTACTAGATAGTGCCTTAATTTAAACAGATTTGGGGGTGTTAAGGCTATTAGAATATAAACATATGGATATGTGTTGGAAATATTATTCCAATTCTGTTCTAATGAGGAGAGGTTATTTTCTATTCTAAAGAGTTTATCATATACAATAATAATAATATGCATCATGACAAACTCAAGGCACGTAGAAATTGGGCATCCATGATTAGAAACTTTCAATTGAAAACCTAAGATTTTGGATAGTTGACTATTATGCACAAGCCCAAGCAAAAAAGAGAAAATTCACCAAAATAAATTCCATGCAAATTGGAGCTTGTTGTGCAAGCACAACAACAAATAGTGATTCTACTGGAAAATGCTCAATATTTGAGAGTAGAATGAACCCTTATTTGAAATAATAAAACTACCAAACTAACAAAACCAATAATTTGACATTCATCCAAGGTTGGGGTTAAGCCATTAATTTAAATCAATACTCCATTTAAAAAAAAAAAAGTGTGTATGGATGAATTCATTTTTGTTCTAAAATTAGTTAAAATTTTCCACCAAATTCATAAATTAGGCTAGTTCACCCTTGATCAAACATTGGTCTACTAAGGATATGCTTTGCTTCATAGATAGACATGCCACCAACTACTAGATATTTATTCATTTCCAACCAATTTTTTTATAGCCCCAATGGATATATCTTTGATCCCACTCTAGACCTTGCTCTATTTCCAACCTAGATGTTCATAGCCCTCATAGATATTGTCTAAATTACCCAAGCACTTAAGCACCCTTTTTATTTTTTTTTAAAGCATGTTTTGCTCAATTTACAAGCATTAGGGTCTAATTCTAGGTTGGGGATCACTATGGAAAAAAAGAAGGTGAACATTTGAATTATTTTCACCTAGGAACCAAACTACAATAGTTTCATTCCTCCTAAATTGAAATTTATTTTAAGTATTTTTATTGTGAAGCTAAAATATGATTTTGTATTACTTATAGATTGATTTTTTGCCCTAATAAAATTGATATACACCAAATGTATGATGAATTCAATCTTAGCTTCGTTGATTTCAAAGTGGGACTTTTTATCTCCATATTATGCAAAAAACACTTCCTTCTTAGAGTAACTAGAAGTTGGTTGCACTTAACTAATCTGAACCAAAGGGAGGAAAGCACAAGACATAGAAAAAATAAAGAAAAAATAAAAACAAGAAAATAAAATAAAATCAAACAAGACTAATACACCTTAATATAAAAACAACAAAACTATGTACATGGCTTATTTAGAAGGTAGAAATGGAATAATCTCCAGCACTAAATTAGTGTTTAAGGAATTGCCCATTCATTGGTAATGAGACATCATCTCCAATTATACTTTTTAGACTGAAGGTATTCTCTCCTAGAATCTTTGAAATCTAGAAGGGTCCTAGCCAAAGGGGATCAAATTTCCTATGGTCACATTTCTTTTCATGGGCCTTATCCCATAAATAACAACAAATATGTAATCTTAAAGGTTTTACTTTTTCTCTCTTATCAAACCATAATTTTATCATTCCTTTATGTTTACTAATATGTTGTAGTGCATCTTCCCTTTTCTCATCTAGACACATTAAATTAAATAGTTTGGCTTCAATCCTATCATTTGTTTCTAAGTAGCGTTTTATGAATTGTAGGGTAAGGATTTGAGATTTGTGGGAAAGATAGGATCTTGACCATAAACTAAATGATATGGGTATGTTCCTAACAAAGACTTAATACTTTTCCTATCTAACCATAATGCATACTTTACTTTACTATGTTTATCTATAGGATTTTATCCAAAATTTTCTTTAATTACTTTTACAAGATTTTTCTTAGTTGATTCTACTACTCAATTACCTTGAGGATAGTAATTAGAAGAAAATTTTAGAGCTATATTGTTATCATAAGACCATTTATAAAATTATAAGGAAGAGAAAGTATGGCCATTGTCACATACTAGAGCATATAACATCCCAAACCTAGTCATGATGCTATCTTCAAGGAATTAGATCATGATCTCTATTATGTAGTTTTTAGATTGTTGGGCCTCTATATAGCAAGTGCAGTAATTTATGGTAGTTAGTATGAATTTATGGCTAGCTAATTAGTTATGATTTATGACATCAACAAAGTCTAGTCCTCACTATACAAATGGGTGAGCTTCAATCACTAGTTGCAAGGGCATTGGAGATGTGATCTGGCAAACATGACATGACTGGACATGTGCATGTGCATATTTAGATACATAGGATCAATAGTAAAAATATTTCAATATTTTATGTGTTGTGCCATTTCCCAAGCCATGTCCTACTTCATATTTTCCGTTAAAATCTTTGAGGACTTCAATAGCTTCTTATTTTTTTTAGACATCTTAAGGTAGATTCCCATGTAATTTCTCTTGTATAAAATGCTCTATTTTATTATTAAGTTCATGCTTTTAATATGCAATGCTCTTATTTGGGTAGAATTTAAGTGGTTCAAACTTATTTTATTTAGTAAATGATATACAATGTCCTAATAACATTCATCATTGATAATTTCTTTCATAAAATAATGTTGGTATAAAATCTAATAGTTAAATTTGACAAATATTTTATGTAGTCCTTGTCCTCTAATAATGCTCATAGATTGTATTTCCAAACCAAAATATTGTAGGAAAAAAATCCACTTGCCTTTACATTCTCCTAGCTCATTATGCATTAACATTATTTTCACAATCAGATCTGGTACTATTTCAAACACTTCATTGTGTAGGATATAGTGTTAGAATTCCTTCACACCTTTGATCAAAGCAATGGCTTGTTTATCAATTATAAAATATCTAAGTTGAGCATCCTTTAATAGTAAGCTTATGAAATCTATTGGTATCTCATCTCTAGCTTTCTTCTTTTGATTTAAAACACCAACAATTGAATACTTTGATGTAAATAAGTAAATGTAGAAAGACTAAGTGTAATCAAGACTAATTAATACAAGGGCATTCATGATTACCCTTTCAATTTATTAGAATGTATATTATGCTTCACCGATTCATGTAATTATTGCATCCTTCTTGAGCATCATGTTTGGAGGTCTAACTATATGCAAAACCAAAAATAAATTTCCTTACAAAACTAATTTTGTTGAAGAGGGACTTCTACTCTTTTTTGCTTCTAGGAAGGGGATTTGTTTGAATTGATTTAATTCTTTATGAGTTAATAGAAATATCATATTTTGAAATAGCATGTCCTAATATTTTTCCTTTTATGACTCCAAAAATTCATTTTTTGGGATTCAATGAAATTCCATGCTCTTTGCATCTTTGTAGTGCCCTTTTAAAGTCTTCCACATGGTCTATACACTTTTTACAAATGATAATGAGGTCATAAATGTAAATTACTATGCATTTATCAAGGAGGTCCTTGAATATGATGCCCATAGCTCTTTGGAAATTTGATCCAAAATTTATTAGGCCAAAAAACACCCTCCTATATGTAAAAATTTTCCATGTTGTAGTAAATATATTTTTAGTCCTATCCTTAGGGCCTCTTGGACCAAAATATGCCTAGTACATGAAATGTGCCCTAGACCTTGGCCAATATTGGATGCATAGGATTTATCCTAATCTAAACCTTTAGAGAAGTTTGGTTCCTCAAAATTTTAAAAAAATTAAATAAAATGTCCAATACTAAAGAAATAAATGTGAGACTTAGAAGAGGGAAAAGGGTTTAGAAAAAGCTAGAAGAATGGATGGAGTATAGCTAACAATGATAAAATATACCACAACAATATATTTAAAAATAAGATAAAAAAAAGTTTAACACCAATAATAAGGGCATTATGGAGTTCATTAAGATCAAATTATATGATTTAAACATTTCAAGCATTTTACGAAAGGTAATCCAATGAGTAATCCAATTGTAATAGAAATTTCTTTAACAAAATTCATCATTCATATAACATGAAACATAAATGCATTAAAGTGCATAGTCCATACAAAAAAAACTTGAAAATACTCACCAAAAAAGGCCAAAAAATATTTACTTTTATTGATTTTAGAGAAAAGTATATAGTATGTGACAAGCAAATGCTAAAGAGCTAACACATGTGTTGAGGTGAATTGGGCTATTCATAGTGTTATGATGAATCTTGTAGCCTAATATTTACAATATAGTTAGTTATAGATCTATTAGAAAATATGTTGAATAGCATGCTCATGGGAGCAAATGTTATTTTCATGTCTTGCATCAATCAACTACTTAGGTTCTATTTTGTTGATGTGGCCAGTCCAAATTTCTTATTTGATGTTTTGATCTAGTATGTCTTCATTAGGTCCATAGATCTTCAATCATCATTTTTTGCAATCATGCTTGGCTATTGTAATAATCTACCTAAAATTTAACTTTCAACTCAACGACCTTGCTTTGGGTGGTTGAGAGACATTTGAGTAGTTACAACTTCTAACAAGCAATATCTTGATGAAAGGGACATGCCTAGGTGATCTTTGCTCATTGTTGGTATTTTACAATTATGTTAGGCTATTTTGGTTGTGACTAAAGTTTCAAAGGTAAAGTTATAATATTGATAAGGTTTGGCTAACATCATCCTTTAGGAAAAGCAAGTTCATTGTTAGGACCCCATCCTAACCTTATTATGTAATTACCATTTTACTAAGATGGGGACCCTATATTATTAATTTTATGTAATTTTCTCATGTGTATGTTGTATTTGACGTTCCTAGACAAGTGGATCCCCCAATTGCATGTGGATTGGAACCTATTGTGGAAATATTTGAATATCCTTGTTGTTTGTCATGCTATTCAAATATTTTAAAGCCCACAAGCAGATATGTGAGCTCTAGTAGACTCACCACTTTGTCCTTGGATAGCTTGGAAGCTAAATAGGTCAGGTTCAGACACCCTAATATGATCTTACAATAGAATTCATTAAACAAATAGCTCAACTAGATTATCATAGACTATAAAATAATATTAACTAAGCATAGAATGAAAGCATTTCAATAGTTAAAGCATACTGATGCCTTGTCCATTGGATAGCGGTTTTAATCATCCACATAAAAAAGAATAGAAGGATAAAGAAAGACTGATAAACCTATATTTGTTTTAATATCGCAATCAATATAGGTTCTTAAATCAGTAAAGAAACATTGCCTACAAATTTAAATAATGTAATATGCAAACAAGATAACATACACATTGCACAAAAAATGCCATAAAATAGGAACTAGATATTTTGTATATATTCAAAATAAAATGTTTACAATAACAAAATCTGGTAGAATACTCAGGTCTTCTAATGAATACAATACATGAGTCACCTCGTTCGAATGATGTAACATGGTACTGCTATCTACTATCCTAATTGTAGTGACACATAGACTCTGATTCTCTGGAAAATCTCTTGGAAATGATCTTAGAAAGTCTAATCAAAATTCAACAATACCTGCACAAGGGTGGGAGGAACTTAAGAAAATGACTAAAATGAAGAAAAAATAAAGGAGATACGATAACCCAAGTGAAAAACTCAAAATACCTCACATAAGCTTACTACATGATTGCTTGATGATGAATCTTGGCTACCTTGATTCCTTTTATAAATGGGTTGTTCAAAATCTATTACAAATGCTTGGTCCTAGTATGGCCACGTGTTCTCTCCATGGTCTTGTGTTGCTTCGACTTCCTGATTTTGTTACAATTTATACCAACTATCAAATTTTTTGTCAAGATTCTTATTTGTTCAATACTGCTCCGTCTATTACTGCAACTCTTTTTCTTGAATCTTTATTTTTAATGGATTTTGATTTGAAGGGGGCTCTTAATAATGGTGGTCAGGAATTTTATATTTATCTTAAAATTCATACAAAAGACTAATTTATCTCAATTTATTTTATTCCTTTTATCTTATTCATCTATTTTATTTCCTTTGGATGATCCTTTTCTAGGGTTGAAGGGAGTATATTTTTAAGGTGAAACAGAGGGGGACCCGACGTGACGATGAAGATAGAAAAGAAAAAACACAATGAGGTGGAACAAGATGAGAGACAATATGGATGGTGGTGGGAATAGTTGGACACAATGGACATGGAAAACTACAAACAATGGTGGTGAGATGTGATTTGTGGTGCATACTGTGATGGTGATCAAGAGAGAATACCCAAAAAGAGGAGGGCAAAGGGGAATGAGAGGAAAAACAAAATGGAAAACTAGATCTGGAGGTGCACAGATTGAGAGGAATGACAATAAAGGTGTATCTCCATAACTATACTCCATCGGGGTGAGACCTCTGTAACTATATTCTATAGAGGTGCTTGTATTTTTACAGAGCCAACAATATGCTAAGGCTTCAATATTTCTTCTTTTTGTTGCACCTTCTACATATGATGAAATATAGAAACTTTTTACACTGCTTTCTATCTTTTATGGTTACTACCTTTTGTATGCTCTGGCCCAAATTTGTTATTGAATCCTTTTCTTTTCCCACTGCCTTCATATAAATTTGTATAGAGATCATCCATTTTGTCAATTGATGGTGGCAGCATCATGTTCTATAGATACGAATGGATCTGGATATATTGGACCTACATTGAGTTTATCCTTTGAGTTGCTCGCTCCATAATTTTACCTTTCTAAGTACAATGTTTGCAGTCTTTGGCTTGTGTATTGATTTTATTCACGTGGTTTGATATTCCTTCCTTCGAGAATTCTTTAAATCCTCTAGGCTTCATTACTTGTTGTCTAAACATATTCAAGATGATGACATTCTCTCTGCATTTACTTGAGCTTCTATACTTTTGTTGTAGCTCTAGTTTTGAAACCTACCCTAAGTAATTTATCGATATTTATCTGATTCAAAGAGATATGTTCATCTCAAGCAACCTTATGATTTTTTCACTTTTGGATCTTGGGTCGTTTAACACTTCATGCCTTCTATCAGTCTTCGGAAAGTCAGCCACGTGCCTTCCTATGTGATATGAGCATCATTGATCTTCTTGGGATGATCTGGACCATTGATACCCCTCTTCACTCTTTTTCTTAACCTGTCATTAATGCATCACTGATAAAGATTCCTATTTAGTGATGAAGACTTGCACATAATACACTGTCATCGATTACCTGGGAAAATCTTTGATGAATCGATGACCATATGTTCATGGGGGGTGATGGCTAGACTTATTCACTGATGAGTTTATATCATCACTGATGGATGAGTGAAAGGAAAGCATGATCAATGATGGGTGAATTTAAGACTTTTGAATAGACTTAGGCTGATGAATTAGTAAACACAATGTTTATTCAACATGCGATGGAAGGGGAAAAATCTAAGACAACGATAGCGTAACCCTTGATGGTTGAAAACAAATTTGTCACTAATGAAAAATTGTCATCATTGATGGATCGATGATAAGTTTCAACAAAGGATGACCAATAAAAATTGATTTATTTAACGGTCTCTAATGGAGGTAGGATTTCACTAATTGATCAGTGACAAGCTATTTTTATTGGTGATAGACTAGCTTGGATGCAGGGGCTATGATTTTAAGTGGATATTATACTCATGAATTAGGTGGGCGATGACCAAATAGTAGACTATATGATCTAGAGCTAAAGTGTCACTGCTGAATTTGACTATCATTGATGGAATAGTGGTGGATCAGTTATGATAGGTTTAAATGAGCGACAAGGACTTACATGGGTTTTGGACTATCATTGGTGAACTACTATGGTTGCGAATGGATCAATGATAGAGACTTCAGATGTATAATCCTGACTTTGAAACAAATTGACTTGACCAATTTATGTTTGGATGGACTGGTTAGGCTAACATTAATTAGACCCTTGCTTTGGAACTATGAAATATTATCACTAATGGGACTGAGCGATCACTGATGGATCTGTGATGGAGCTTCTACAAGAGCGATGACTGAATTTTATTTATGAATGATTTTTAACATGATCAATGATAGAAATAGGCTATCGAATATGGATCACTGACAGAAGGCTTGGACAAGCGATATTATAATTTTTAGACTTAAGCTTGTCGTTGATGACTTACTTCAATCATGAATTGAATCGACGATAGGGCACTTGGATGAATAATTATTTATTATTAGGTTAAGTCTATCATCGATGGCTTATTGTGGTCATAGATGGATCGACGATGGGGTTTTGGAGAGGTGATGAAGACTTATGGTTTTTAGCCTTAGAAAATGACTTAGAAAAAATATGGTGAATGTCTAGGTAGACTTAGGAACTTAGACTTAGGGAAATTTAATCAAGGCAGACTTTGGAAATATTTTTGGCCATGGTCTAACCTAGGGATACATCATTCATTTTAATATTATAATATGGCTTTTTAATCCTCTTTGCAATGGTTAGGTGGTTTGGATGGTATGGAATGAATGGGGCTATGGTGATGGTATGGACCATATATTGAGGGTGGAAAAAAATGGTGGAAATGGTTAGAACTTATGATATGATAAGGGTTGATGATATGGAAATGAGGACCTTCTTAATGAATGGATGAATAGGGATGAACTCATGGAGGGTGAAATGAAACACTATAAGAGTTAGACTATATCCTTTTAGTAGCCATGAAGACTCTCCTGAAATAGGAATTATTTTCTCAAGACTCCCCTCTTTTGCTTTGAAATGATTCTCACAAGACCTTCCCTTTTAGACTTAGTACCACTTCCTAAAATCACCTAGTCCCTCAATTTTAGCCAACTTTGAAAATTAGGGGTGAGGAATAAGTTGGGATTTTTGAAGCCCAACACAGGCTCTATCTGGGACAAGAGAAATGTTTGATCTGATAGGATAAAAATTTCTCTTGAGAACTCTAGAATCTCTGGTTTAAAAATAGACCTGACTGAACCCATTCCCTTGTGGACTTCTCGCAATAGGCTTCTGATAAGTATTACCCCTAAGGACTTGATTTTTAGCTCAACTTTTATAGACTCTCTGATGGTTCAGCTTCATGACCAACTTGACCAAGACCAAATAGACCTTGAGAG
This sequence comes from Wollemia nobilis, assembly GCA_028583015.1. Taxonomy (NCBI): domain Eukaryota; kingdom Viridiplantae; phylum Streptophyta; class Pinopsida; order Araucariales; family Araucariaceae; genus Wollemia; species Wollemia nobilis. The sequence goes on along the minus strand of JAQPPZ010016467.1, from coordinate 6,133,172 downwards.
CATCCTAGTCTAAAATAAATAATCACCTAAGAAGATAACAAACTAAAAACTTGCTAGACTGCTATAGACTGAAATGAAAACACATAGGACTAAAACCTACTAAAATAAACACAACTTTTTTTTCTCTTTTTTTTTTGTATGTACAAGAGGCAGACACAAATAGTTCATATGAACTAATCCCCATTACAGGGATGGTACATCTTCAGATGCTGGCCATTTATTGGAAATTGCATTTCTTCACCTTGCAGGGTCTGCAACCTGTAGGTATGATGGCCTGTTTTCTGGAAAATCTGATAAGGGCCTAGCCATTTGGGCTCCAACTTGCCTTTTTCTCCTGGTTTGTCATTCTTTGGATCCCAATATAACACTATGTCTCCTTCTATAAATGGATTTCCTCTAGCCTTCTTGTTGAATACTTGTATTGTTCTCTGAGTTTCTTGGATCATTCTCCTGAAGGCATCTCTCCTGTCTTCTTCTAGTTTGACAATCTGATCCATTCTCCTCTATAGACTATCAGGCTTCTTGTGGTCTTGGAGTAACAAGGCTAAGGCTGGTCTTTCAACCTGTGGAGGGAGTAAGGCCTATTCTCCATACACCAACTCATAAGGTGTTTTACCTATTGCTCTTTTAATAGAAATTCTATCAGCCCACAGAGCAAATTTCAACTCATTGTCCCAACTCTTTTTATTTCTGCCAAGAGATCTCTTTATCCTGGTTATGAGATTTTTGTTTGAAGATTCTACCAAGCCATTTCCTTGAGGGTAGTAATTGGTTGAATGAGCCAGTTCAATGCTATACTTTCTACAAAACTCCACCATTTCATAAGAAATAAAACTACTGCCATTGTCAGTTACTAGCTTTCTGGGTACTCCAAATCTGGTAAGGATATTCTCTTCTAAAAACTTGATGATTACCTTAGTAGTTGATCTTTTTAAAGGGGCAGCTTCCACCCACTTAGTGAAATAGTCTGTAGCAGTTATTATCCATCGATGGCCTCCTGATGAATTTGGGTTAATTTCCCCTATCAAGTCTAGGCCCCATTGAGTGAAAGGAGCTTCTACTATCACAGGCTTTAAAGGTATTGTAGGCAGATTTTTCTTGCCATCAAATATCTAATAGTTTTGACATCTTCTCACAAACTGATGCACATCCCTGAACATGGAAGGCCAATAGTATCCTGCCCTCATGATGTTGTTAATAGTTGCCTTTGATGCAAAATATCCTCCACAAAATCCAGCATGAAATTCTTCAATTATTCGAGACACCTCATTATGGAAAAGGTAGAGCAATAGTACACCACTTGGGTGCCTCCAATACAGCTTATCTTCCTGGATATAATATTTTTGTGCTTGCAATTTGATACTTCTCATTCTATTTTGAGTGCAGCCGGAAGGGAATGTTAATATCTGTAAGTAATTCATAATGTCTTTATACCAATCATCTTCAAATGCTTTCTTTTTAGTAGTTTGTTGTACATTAACTGTCTCTACTATATTATTGAAATCTTCCCCTCCTTTAGTTGCCATATACTTGGCCAAACCTTTCCCTTTAATAGTCTTCACAACCTTGAACTCTACCTCATATTACTGCAATTTAACCATCCATTTGGCTGAACTTCCTGTAGGCTCATTTTGAGTGAAAATATCTTTGATAGTTGTGTAGGGAATACAGGCTATGACTTTATTTGATCCAAAAATTCCTTTGAAATGCTCTAAAGCTTTTATGAGTGTGAAGGCCTACTTCTCTATCATGGTGTACTTCAATTGGGATCCTTTTAATCCTGAACTCATAAATACCACTGGTCTCTCTATGTTTTCTGCATCTTTTTGTGATAGTACAATAACAATGGTGTCTTCTAAAGTAAAAGAATAGATATTAAAATCCTTATGATAGTCTGGGTATGCTAATATAGGACCTTGGGTGATGATGGCATCTTTTATTTTTTGAAAATCCTACAAGTTCTCTTCTATCCATCTAATAATGCCCTCTTTCTTGATCATGTTATTTATAGGCTTTGTAATTTGAGCAAAATTTAGAACAAATTTCTTGATAAAATTTATTTTCTTGAAGAATGATCTGACTCCTTTCAAGTTCTTGGGTGGAGGAATATTTGCAATGGCCTCATTTCTTTGAGGATCAATACTAATTCCTTCTTTAGAGATAATGTGTCCTAATAGCTTGCCCTGCTTTTCTCCAAAGATACACTTCTTGGGATTCAGTGAGATACCAAATTCCTTACATCTTGCAAATACTTGAGTGAGATGCTCAAAGTGATCTTCAGGATTCTTGGAGAAAATATTTATGTCATCCAAGTAGACTACTACCATCTTAAACATCAAGCCTTTGAAAGCAAAATCCATAGCTCTCTGGAATGTGGCTCTTGCATTCATCAAACCAAAGGGCATTCTGAGGTATTCAAAAGTTCCCCATGGAGTAGTGAAATTTGTCTTGTGCCTATCTTCTGGATTAACCTGAATCTGGTTGTAGCCAGAGAATCCATCTAATAGAGACATTATGGATGATCTTGCAACAACCTGTAATAGTTGCTCCATGTTGGGCAGAGGATAATTATCCTTCAAGGAGTTTTTTTTCAGGTTTCTAAAGTCTACACACAGTCTGATATCTCCATTTTTCTTCCTCACTAGCACCAAATTTGCTATCCATGTGGAAAATCTGACTTTCCTGATAATCTTGGCATCTAGTAGCTTTTGGACTTCTTTTTGCATTACAGGGTGTAATGTTGGATTAAACTTCCTCTATTTTTTCCTATGTGGCTTAGTGCCCTCTTTCAGTGGAATGATATGCTTCATTACCTCTGTATTAAAAGTCCTAAGGTCTTCATAGCTCCAAGAAAAGGCATCTTTATGCTTTTTTAGGTACTTTATGTAGTCTCTTTTTTCTTTCTCTGACATGGATTTTTCAACCTTCACCATTTTGGGCTCTTGTTCAGTGCCAATATTGATTTCTTCTACTTCTAATCCTTGCAAGGTTGGTTTATGAGCTTTATCAAAATCATCAAACAAACTCTCTAATGAAATCAGACCTTTAGGCAATTTGTTAGTCTTCAATTGTATCACCTCCATAGGCTCTCCGATCACCTTTTTCAATTTCTCTTCATCCTCTTCATCACATATAATCTCAGCATATTGATTTTGTAATGTTATAAAATCTTTGATGTCTATGTCATCTTGGAAAACTTGCAGATACACTATGTTGTCTAGGATAGACGGATGATATACTGAAATGGTAGGGAACTTTTCTTGATATTCTGTGTCTATTTCTAGATTGTTTGAATCGGAGGTATTTATGGCTAACAAATTGGCTACCTGGTTTTGGTCCCTAGGAATATATGTGATATTGAAAGCCATAAATTTATTAATCTCTTCTTGAATAACTTATTTGTACTGCTTTAGCCTAGGATGTTTGGCCTGATATTTACCTTTAATTTGTTATATTATTAATTTTGCATCTCCATATATAGTCAAATAATTAATTCCTAGTTCTTTAGCCTTTCTCAAGCCTAACAATAATGCTTCATATTTTACCACATTGTTTGTGCATGGGAAGTGTAGTCTGTATGGAATACCTAAATAGTTTCCATTAATATCAGTCAAGTTGACCCTACCCCTACTCTAGTATGTGACTTAGCTCCATCAAATGTGAGAGTCCACATTTTAGATATCAATATTCTTGTAGACTCAACATCCACTTCTCTTCAAATGTCTGTGGGTCCATATCTACTACTTTGGGTACCTCAGCTAGGAAGGGTGAATGCTAGATAGAATAGACTCCTATTTCTTTCTCTTCAAAATACTAAACTAAGTTGACAATGGTGTTATCAAACTTTTTAAGCTCTATAGAATACCTATGAAAGGGTTCTCTTCTAAGGGTAACCTACTCTTTAGCTATCAGGGGAATAGTGGCATAGGACCAGTCTAATTGGATAGATCCTCCTAATTGTTCAGCCCAATGTCTTGATAGTAATAGAGAGAAAAATGGGTCTACATCAACTACAACCACATCCATAACTATTCCTTTCTTTGGGTATTGGTCTAAATAGACTAGCAATCCTGTAATAATTCTAGCACACGGTATTTATCTACTATCCATGATAGATATTGGGGGAGAGTCTTTAGTGCATATTAGACCTAACTGATCTGCCACTTGTTTAGGCATGACATTATGTGATGCTCCACTATCTAACATACAATTATGGATTACATATTGGTCCCCAAAGTCTGAATTATATCTTAAGGATATATAGAAAGGTTTGACTATTGATGGATTTCTAGGAATGGGCTTGGGCTTTTCTACTACTAAAAAATTACATATATGATTATTTGATGGTTCAACCAAACCAAAGGCTCGACACACCTGATCTCTGTACTTTGGTATGGTCATTAATTCTCCAAATGTGATGTTAATTTTTTGTTTGGCCAACTCTTGACCTGCATCAAACTCAGTCTTTTTGACCTTTGTGTTTTTGTCAAGATCTAAAAGTTTTTGAGCCTCATTCCTGACTTCAACCTCCGAGACTGACTTTTGATTATTATTGTTCTGTTTCTTGGTAACTTTATCTCTATTTTGGTTGTGTTGGTTTGTATCAGCCTTGTCAGATTTAGCCTTATCCGGTACTATTCTACCTCTCAAGTTGATAGCATGCATTCTTTCTAGGGTTTCAATTTCTTCAGTTGTTGGAGTAATTTTGCCTTGTTTCATCATTTCATACCTACTCTCTTGAGGTCTTTTTAGGATTTCCACATTCTCAAGGACCATAGCTCTAGGTTCTTTTTCTAACTTAGGCAATTCATCCATTTCCTTTTCAAACTATATTTCCCTTTCCTCATCTTCTTTAGTCCAACAAGCATTTATTCTTATTTCCTCGTATGATTCTTCTTCCACATTATCATTGGGATGTGCACTCAGATAGATACAACAGGCAGTTGGGTTATGTGGTGCATCACATTCACTACAATAGTATGGGAAGTCAGAAACTATATTTATAGTGGCCATGGGGTTTGGGACTGCATCCATGTCTTTTGGCCCTTCTCTCCTTTTCCAGCCATTATTTCCATTTTTACTTCCTTCTTCCCCATTATTTCTTGCCCAGTTTCTATTAAAATTTCTCCAAAATTAAGATCTGTTATCAGACTGCACTTGGGCTGGTTGCTCATCATTTGCAGATTTATCCCTCTCAATTTTGGATAACCTATTATTGATTGTATTAAACATTTTGATAAATTGGCTAGACAATTTCTCTAGGGGATCTACCTCAACCTTTTTCAACATTGAGAACCCAAATTTCTTAGGCTTCCTATCTACTTGATTGGAGCTTGACTCAAAAGTGTATGGCTTCATTTTCCCACTATCTAACATATTTCTCTCAATTTCTAGGGCTTGCTCCATACAATCATCAATGGTGTTGGTTCTATGTTGTCTTAACTCATAGTTGAATTCTCCAGAAAAGGTATTCTTATAAAAACATATGGCTTGGTGATTAGTGGGTCTCAAGGTTGTGGGGATTTTATTTCTAGTTTTGAAAAATCATCTATTAAAATCTTCTACTGACTCATTTTCTTTTTTCTTAACTATTGCAAGCTCTGTTAGCAAGGACTATTCATTCTTTCTTTCTCCATATTTCTTTAAAAATACTCCTTCCATGGTTTGGAAGTCAGGAATCTGGTCAGTTGGGAGATAATTAAACCAATCTCTTGCATCATTCTCTAATATTTGTAGGAATAGTCTGAGAACTACATCCTCATGTTCAACCTCCAGGCTATCTAATGCATATAGGAAGCTTTTGATGTGATCTTCTCCAGTGACAACAGTGTTGCCTTGGAATTTAGGTAAATATTTATGGGCTTTGGTTGGCAAGGGATGTAAATTCTGGGGTAATCAAAAGGTCTTGTACCTATTAGTCCTCCATACTTGAAGGTTCTGATTTGGTTGTGCCATAGGAATGACAAGGATACTAACCATAAGAATGCTAATAGCAGGATTAATTATAGAGATAGACTTTTTAGCAGACTTATTACCAATAGAATATGCCCTATTCTGATAAATATAATTTTTAAGGACTAGGGATTTTTGGGTATGGGTAAATACCTTTGGGTCTTCAAATTCTAGGAAGAGCTCTTTGTCATTGTGTCTGGTGTGCACTAGGTCAGATTCTCCTTCTTCTTATTTTGGGTTCGTTCAGAGTCACTAGCACTTTTGGTGCAAGTAGAATCTCACTCAAGCCAAGATTGCTCGGTTGTTAAATTCCCTCAATCTCTCAGATGTGCTTGGAAATTTCTAGAACACATAGACTCTCAAAAAATTACAGTTTATCAAAGAAAAATAATCAAATTCTAGAGAATTGTGGTGTTGTAAAAAAATTGTCGTAGGAGATAAACCCTATAAAAGTGATGAAGATGACACACGAAGGTTTATCCCCGAAAACGATGTCAGAAAATTGTTGGCATAAGTTTGACAAGTTAGTATAAATAGCTAGTAAAATAATATGTCATGGGGGGCAAGATAATAAAAAAATTTAAAGGTTCCTCTTCGGCAATGGTGCCATAAAACTATTGTGGAAAGATTTGAATATCCTTACTGTTTGTCACACTATTCAAATCCTTTAAAGCCCACAAGCAGATATGTGAGCTCTGGTAGACTCACCACTTCATCCTAGGATAGCTTGAAAGCTAAACAGGCTAGGTCTGGACACCCTAATATGAGCTTATAATAGTATTCATTAAACAAATAGCCCAACCATATTAATATAAATTATAAAATAATATCGACCAAGAATACAATAAAATTATTTTAGCAATTAAAGTAGACCGGTACCTTGTCCATTTGGGTTATCTTAGCAATTTTAATCATCCACATAAAAATAATAGAAGGGGAAAGAAATATTGATAAACCTACATTCATTCAAATATCACAACCAACATAGGTTCTTAAATCAGTGAAGAAATGTTACCTATAGATTCAAATAATATAATATGCAGACAAGATAATATACACACATTGCACAAAAAAGCAAGAACCAAATATTTTGTATTATATTCAAATGAAATGTTTACAATGACTAAGCCTGGTAGAATACTCAGGTCTTCTAATGAATACAATACATGAGTCACCCCATTTGAATGATGTAATAGGGGACTACTATCTACTATCCTAATTATAGTGACACATAGACTCTAGCTCTCTAGAACAACTCTTGGAAATGATCTCAGATAGACTGCTCAAATTTCGGCAATACCTACACAAGGGTGGGATGAACTTAAGAAAATGACTAAAACAAAGAAAAACAAAGGAGATATGATAACCTAGGTGAAACACTCAGAATACCTCACATAAGCTTGCTACGTGATTTCTTGATGATGAAGCTTGGCTACCTTGACTCCTTTTATAACTAGGCTATCCAAAATTTGTTACAAATGCTTGGTCCTGGTATGGCCATGTGTGTTCTCCTTGGTCTTGTGCCACTTTGGCTTCCTGAGTTTGTTACAGAATAATTGATTAGTGCCAACTATCATGACTCCTGTAAGGCTATTTTTTTGCTCAAGACTAATCTATCTGATACTGCAACTTATCTTCTTGGCTTCTTTATTTCTAATAGCTTTTGGTTTGAAGGGGGCTCTTAATAGTGGTGGGCCAAGCACTTGAACATGCTTTGTAATCTGTACAAAAGGTAATTTATGTGTATTTCCTTTGTTCTTGTTATCCCAATCATCTATCTTTTTGTTCTTAGATGATCTTTAACTAGGGTTGATACAAATATGGTTTTGAGGTGAAAAAAAGGAGGGCCTACCATGATGATGAAGATAGAAAAGAAAAATACACAATGAGGTGGAACAAGATGGGAAACAATATGGATGGTGGTGGGAATAGTTGGACATAATGGACGTGGAAGACTACAGATAATGGTGGTGAGATGGCACTTTATGGAGCAAACTGTGATGGTGATCAAGAGAGAATACCCAAAAAGAAGAGGGTAAAGATGAATGAGAGAAAATACAGAATGGAAAACAAGATCTGAAGGCATTCTTATTGAGAGGAATGACAATAAAGGGGTACCTCCATAACTATACTCCATCGGGGTGAAACCTCTGTAACTATATTCCATCGAGGTGCTTGTATTTTTCCAAAGCCGATAGTATGTTGAGACTTCAACCTTTTCTTCTCTTTACTACACCTTTTGTGTCTTTTAGTGATGGAAAATAGGAACCTTTCATATTGCTTACATTCTTTTACTGTAATTGCCTTTTGCACACTCTAGCCCATTATTGCTACTGAATCCTTTACTTTACCCACTACCTTCATATAGAACCATGTTGAGATCATCCATTTTGTTAGTTGATGGTGGCAGCATCATGTTCTATAGATACGAATGGATCTGGATATATTGGACCTACATTGTTTCTATCCTTTGATCTGCTCAATCCATAAGCTTATCTTTCTTAGTACAAACTTTGCTATCTTCGACTCATGTGTGGATTTTACTCACGCGGTTTGATATTTCTTCCTTTGAGTAGTATTTGAATCCGCTAGGCTTCATTGCTTGTATTATGAACATCTTCAAGCGTATGGTGCTCTTTCTATGTTTGCTCAAGCTCCCATACTTTTATTGCTATCATAGTTTTTAAACTTGCCATGAGTGATTTGTCAATCATCATATGCTTTAAAGAGATATGTTCATCTTGAGACACCCTTTGATTTTTATTGCTTTTGGCTCTTGGGCTATCCAACACTTCATACCTTCTGTCAGTCTTCGAACAGTGAGCCACATGCTCTTCCAAGTCAAATACATGTTGTTGATCTTCTATAGAAATGATTTGAACTGTTGATGCTCCACTCACCCTTCTCTTTGATCTGTCGTTGATGTATCGCTGATGAAAATTCTTAATGAGCAATGGAGATATACGAGGAATACACTGTCGTTGATCATCTAGGGATATTGCTAATGAATTGGTAACAATATATTTGTGAGGACGATGGTCAAACTCATTTGTTGATGAGTTCATGCTATCGTTGATGGATGAGCGAAAGCAGCTTGTTATCGATGAAAGGTGACTATAAGACATTCGGGTAGACGTAGGTTGGTAACTTAGTAAACACATATTTTTTTATGTTTGATAAGAGGGGGAAGACCTAGGATAATGCTAACCTGATCTATTAGTTGATGTGAAATATTCTATCACTGATGAAACTTTTTCATCATTGATGGATCGGTGATAGGCTTTTCCTAAGAGCGACAAAGGATAACCAACCCAAACTGAGTCATTTTGTGATCATTGATAAAGAAAAGCATCGATAATGAATTAGCAATAGACTCTATTGATTGGTAATAGACTAACCAGGTCTTGGGGCTAACATTTATGTTGTAACTTATACTTATGACTAAGGAAGATGACAACCAAACAACAAACTATGTGACCCAAGGCTGAAGCACCGTTGATGAATTTGACTATTATTTATGGAGTGGTGGTGGATCGATGATGATAGGCTTGGATGAGTTATGAATACTTATATGGATTTTGGACTATCATCAATAAATTACTACAATAATGGATGGATCAACGATAGAGACTTCGAGCATATAACTATGACTTTAAAATGACTTAACTTGACAAAATTTAGGTTGGGAGGAAGATTGACTAGGCTAATGATGGTAAGACCCTTGCTCTAGACTTAAGAATTGCTATCACGGATGAGACTGAGTGGTTGTTGATGAATTGGCGATGAAACTTTTGCAAGAGCGATGACGGACTTTGTTTTGTGTCTAAATTTATGCGATCGTCGATCAATTTTTTTTTATCAAATATGGATCAATGACGAAGGGTTTGGACAAGCAAAAATGCATTTTTTGACTTAGGCTTATCATTGATGACTTACTTCAATTGCAGATTGAATCGATGACAAGGCGCTTGGATGAGCGATAATGTTTTGCTAGGTTAAGTCTGTCATCGATGGCTTATCGTAGTCGTGGATTAGATCAACGAAGGGGTTTCAAAGGGGCAACAGAGACTAATGGTTGTTTTTAGCCTTAGCGAATGACTTAGGAAAAATAAAGTGAATGTCTAGGCGGACTTAGGAATTTAGACTTAGGGAAATTTAATCAAGGTAGACTTGGAAATATTTTTTGCCGTGGTCTAACTTAGGGATACCTCATGATTTTTGACCTTATAAGATGGCTTTTTAAAGGGTTATGCAGTTGTTAGGTGGTCTTAGACGATATGGATTAAATGGGGCTATGGAGATGGAAATGTTTATGGACTTGTTACATATTTTAAAAAGCATGGGCTATATAATGAAGGCAGCCTAGAGAGATTGAAATGAAAAATATGATATGGCTTGATGATATGGAAATGATGACCTTACTAATGAAAGGATGAAAAGGGATGGACTCATGAAGGGTGAAATGCAATACTATAAGACTTAGACTTACCCCTTTAATGACCATGAAAACTCTCTTGAAATTGGAGTTGTGTTTTCAAGACTTCCTCTTTTGCTTTGAAATGACTTCTTCAAGACTTTCGCTTCTAGACTTAGTACCTCTTCCTAAAATCACCTAGTCACTCAATTTTGGCCAACTTTTGAAAATTAGGGATGAGAATTAAGTTGGGATTTTTGAAGCCCAACATAACCCTTGAGCATTAGGGTTAGGGTTAGCTTAAATATTTAAAAATACCAATGGAACAAGAGGAGGCATCTTTGGAATTTCATTGTATTGAAGCTCTACTTCTAAGGAGGTTGCCCCCTCAAAGAGGCCTACGATTCTTGAATGTATTTATGTTCCTTTGTAATATAATCTACTGCATTTCCATTCCATTACAATATTGTTAATTTCTAGCTCATTTTTCTATTATTATTGCAAAATTGTGTGGTTGTGTTTTTAGTTTATTGTTAGGTTCCTAACAAGTGGTATCAAAGCACTTTCTAGGGTTGCATCCTCCTACATTGCAAACAGTTCATGTATTTGCATTTCAATTTCTAGGTATAAATTTCCCATGTTTTATTTTTTATTTGTTTCCTTACTAAAAACAATAAACCATTTTTTGCATTAGTTTATTAGGTTAGAAACCCTATGTTAAGGATTTTAAAATATTATGAAGGAGTTGTCGTTATTGGCTAAGATAGATTGCCCATAAAGCATCTAGTGAAGTGAGGGACATTCAAGCTCCAATACCTAAGCCTCAAACTACACCAATATATGGAATTGATGTCCCAAATATCTTGGGATATATCAAGAGATCCCCCTAATATTAGGATAAAATTTTAGCCCTAGGAAGATTATTGATCATGTATTTTCCATAGTGCACTGAACACAACATCTAGGAAGATCACCCTCCTGTATTGTCAAAGAGGCAGATAGTGTACTCAAGGGAATGCATGTAACCCTTCTTGATTAGTGGCCTAAAATATTGGTTTGAGCACTATCATTTGCCACTATATTTTTAAAAAGGGCTATGGGAAGTACACACACCTTAGCCTAGTGTTACCCTATTTTTTACATATTTTCACCTCCAAACCCTAACCACCAATTTGAGCATACTCCAAAGACTAAACCTAAGTATGGTAAACAATAGAAATAGAGAAATATAGTGACTAGTTGTGAGACAAAGAGTACAAGGGCAGTTGTCAAGATAGTTGTTAGGGTAGTTGTCAAGGTAGGAAAATTGTGAGGGAAGAGTCAGAAGTAGGACAGAGAATAAACTCAATTTTATTTAGGAGAAGAAGGATTGAAAAGAAAATTAGATAAGACATGAAGACAATGAGATAAAAAAAATTGTAAATCAAACTATTTTCTATGCTATTCCGAGTGTTGAAAGTACCCAATCTATAAAGCAAGTTGTTAAAAAAAATTGTAGAGCAAGTTGTTATTAGTGTTTAAGAAAATTAGAGTAGAGTAGAAACTTGTAGTTTGATAGTAGTCCATAGAGTAGCAGCCATAGTTTGATAACCATGTCAAAATACCTAGTCTGAAATTGGGTAGTAGTTCATTTAAAAACAATTTGCACTTTGGTAATAGTTAAAAAAACAAAAAATCACATATTTTGGAAGTAGTCTGAAAGTGGTAGTTTATTTTTAAAAGAATAGAGAGAGAAGTCTATAGTTTGGTCAGTCCAAAAAAAAAAATCTACAATTTGAAGGCAATTCATAAAAAAATAAATAAATAATCCAAGTTCCACAACTTCATCAAAGCAAGCAGTTACAAGTATAGAAAGCAACTAAATTGTAGTTGATAACAGTTTGTCAAACCAAAAAAAAAAACGTAGAGGCTATAAAACATCATTTTGAGACCTATCCCATTGTAATGGTCTTGTCAAACTGACCATTTTGATTTAAAACCCAAACACTTTTTCTAGACTATTACCAAAAATGATAACCATCCAGGAACAACACTTTCTATTTTTAGTAAGTTCCACTTCACAAGTAAATGGTTGGAGGAACTAGAGGACACTAAAAGGAGATAGAAAAAAACACCAACACCCTTCTAGAGAAAATGCATATTGCTATTTCTAATCTTACCAATGACTTTAAACGGATGTGAGATGAAGTATCACTTTTGAGAGGTGAACACATGAGATCCAAAGCTTTATTTGAAAAAAATTCCTAGAGGTTGAGGAAAAATTTAGGGATGACGCAAAGGTTTTTGAGCATATTAACATTGACAAACCAAGTGGTAATTCCAAAAATAAAGAGAAAGGCATCCATAAGGAAAGGAAGTCTATCATTCTCTTTTTAACATAAATACGCCATTTAAGATGCCTAAATTAGACTTTCCTAAGTTTAATGAAAAGGATGTTGATGGGTGGTTATATCGAGTAGATCACTTCTTCAAACTTCATAATATCCATATATTTTTGTGGGTCACTATGACATCTTTAAAATTTGAATTTGAAACCTTACAATGGTATCAATGGTTACAAAACACAACTCCTAACCCTTCTTGGGAAGATTTTGAATCATAAAGTCACTTATTTTGGTCCTAATAAGTATGAGGACTTAGAGCATTGACCAAACTAAATTAAACCTCTATGGTTCATAACTATCAAACCTAATTTGAAAAATTGGTTAACAAGACAAGGGGTTTGAATGAAGGCTATTTTCAAATTTGTTTTATTAGTGGGTTGAAATATGATATTAAGAAAAAAGTCAAAATGTTCAAACCACAATCTATGATTCAAGACTTAGGATTACCTCGATTGGATGAGGAATTGTTTTTGGCCCAATAGCAATCATCTAAATTTCCACAGGATAAACCCATATTTTCCTCCAAGTTCACTCTGAATAATAGTAATAAATCTTCTTAAATCAAACTAACTACAGAGGAGATGGATGCCTAATGAGCACAAGGCTTATGTTATAATTATGATGAGAAATATTCTCTAAGAGATAAATGCATCCAAAAGAAGTTATTTTCAATGGATGTGGATGAATCCATAGGAAATGACATACTTGATGATGAGGTGTAACTTCTAGTGAAGTGCCTCAAGATGAATGAAACATAACAAGACCCATAGCCAGATATTTGTATCCATGCACTTGCAGGAATTTTGAGCCCTCAGATAATGAAGGTCATATGATTCTTCAAAGGGCAATGCATTATCATTCTTATTGACTCAGGTAAAATACATGATTTTATTGATCCTTGAGTAGCTAAACAATCGAAATGTTACATACATACTTGCAACTCCTTTGAAGTCATGGTTGCAAATGGTGGAACCTTACCTTGTAATATTAAATATCACAATGTTAAGTTGAAGTCAGGGGACTATGAGCTCAAAAATGATGTTTTTTCTCTTTCCTTTAGTAGATGTGATTTTGTGCTTAGAGCTCAATGGCTAGGTACCTTTGGAACCATAGCCTAAAATTTTTCCAAATTATGAATGCAATTCTCATATAATAGGAAGTCTTACACTCTTCATGGTTCCTCGATAGAATCTCTACAAGTTATTAGTTCCAATCTTATGGAGAAATTAGAAAAAAATACTCATGTGGGGTTGTAGCCCAATTGTTGTCCATCCAACCACAACATTCAACAAAAAATGAAACCCAAGGGGACTTACAACTTATTTTGGCTAAACATGATGCAATTTTTGTGAAACCAATAAAATTACCTCCACATAGTTCCCATGATAATTATTCCTAGGATGGGCAATTTTTACCACACACCTTAGCCTATTGTTGCCATGTTTTTGATATATGTCCACCTCCAAACCCTAACCACAAATTTTAGTATACTCCAAAGACTACACCTAAGTATGATAAACAATAGGAATAAAGGAAGATAGTGACTAGTTGTGAGACAAAGAGTACAAGGGTAGTTGTCAAGATAGTTGTTAGGGTAGTTTTCAAGGTAGTCATCAAGGTAGGATAATTGTGAGGGCATATTCAAAAGTAGGACAGAGAATAAACTTAATTTTTTTTAGGGGAAGAAGGATTGAAAAGAAAATTAAATAATACATGAAGACAATGAGATAAAAAAACTGTAAAGCAAACCATTTTCTATGCTAGTCTTAGTGCTGAAAGTACCCAATCTATAAAGCAAGTTGTTAAAAAAATGTTTGTAGAGAAAGTTGTTATTAGTATTAATAAAAATTAGTGTATAGTAGAAACTTGTAGTTTTGTAGTAGTCCATAGATTAGCAACCATAGTTTGACAACCATGTCAAAATACCTAGTCTGCAATTTGGTAGTAGTTAATTTAAAAACAATTTGCACATTGGTAATAGTTAAAAAATAAAATATCGCATAGTTTGGAAGTAGTCCAAAATTGGTAGTTTGTTTTTAAAAAAATAGATATAGAATTTTGTAGTTTGGTCATAGTCCAAAAAACAAAATCTACAATTTGAAGCAATTCATAAAATAATATATATAAAAAATCCAAGTTCCACAACTTCATCAAAGCAGGCAGTTACAAGTATAGAAAGCAACCAATTTGCAGTTGATAACAATTTGTCAAACCAAAAAAAAAAAACTAGAGGCTAGAAAACATCATTTTGAGACCTATACCATTGTAATGGTCTTGTCAAACTGACCATTTTGATATAACACCCAAACACTTTTTCTAGACTATTACCAAAAATAGTAACCACCCAGGAACAACACTTTCTATTTTTAGTAAGATCCACTTCAAAAGTAAATGGTTGAAGGAACTAGAGGACACCAAAAGGATATAGAACAAAACACAAATATAGAGAAAATGTATATTGCTATTTCTAAATTTACCAATGACTTTAAACAGGTGTGAGATGAAGTATCACTTTTGAGAGGTGAACACATGAGATCCAAAGCTTTATTTGAAAAAAATTCCTAGAGGTTGATGAAAAATTTAGGGATGACACAAAGGTGTTTGATCATATTAACATTTCCAAACCAAGTGGTAATTCCAACAATAAAGAGAAAGGAATCCATAAGGAATGGAAGGCTATCATTCTCTTTTTGAAATAAATATGCCATTTAAGATGTCTAAATTATACTTTCCTAAGTTTAATGAAAAGGATGTTGATGGATGGTTATGTCGAGTAGATCACTTCTTCAAACTTCATAATATCCATAAATACTTGTGCGTAACTATGACATCTTTAAAATTTGAATTTGAAACCTTACAATGGTATCAATAGTTACAAAATACAACTCCTAACCCTTCTTGGGAAGATTTTGAATCATAAAGTCACTTATTTTGGTCCTAATAAGTATGAGGACTTAGAGCATCGACCAAACTAAAAAAAACATCTATGGTTCATAACTATCAAACCTAATTTGAAAAATTGGTTAACAAGACAAGGGGTTTGAATGAAGGCTATTTTCAAAGTTGTTTTATTAGTGGGTTGAAATATGATATTAATGAAAAAGTCAAAATGTTCAAACCAAAATCTATGATGCAAGCCTTAGAATTACCTTGATTAGATGAGGAATTTTTTTTGGCCCAATAGCAATCATCTAAATTTCCACAGGATAAACCCACATTTCCCTCCAAGTTCACTCTGAATACTAGCAATAAATCTTCTTAATCAAACTAACTACAGAGGAGATGGATGCCTAACAAGCACAAGGCTTATGTTATACTTGTGATGAGAAATATCCAAGACATAAATGCATCCAAAAGATGTTATTTTTTTTGGATGTGGATAAATTCATAGGAAATGACATACTTGATGATGAGGTGGAACTGCTAGTGAAGTGCCTCAAGATGAATGAAATATAACAAGACCCATAGCCATAGATTTCTATCCATGCACTTGCAGGAATTTTGAACCCTCAGATAATGAAGATTATATTATTCTTCAAAGGGCAATACATTATAATTCTTATTGACTCAGGTAGTATACGTAATTTTATTTATCCTCGAGTAGCTAAGCAATCAAAATGTTACATACATACTTGCAACTCCCTTCAAGTCATGGTTGCAAATGGTGGAAACTTACCTTGTAAGATTAAATGTCACAATGTTAAGTTAAAGCTAGGGGACTATGAGCTCAAAAATAATGTGTTTTCTCTTTCCATTGGTATATGTGATGTTGTGCTTAGAGATCAATGGGTAGGTACCTTTAGAACCATAGCCTAAATTTTTTCCAAATTATGAATGCAATTCTCATAGAATGGGAAGTCTTACACTCTTCATGGTTCCTCGATAGGATCTCTACAAGTTATCAGTTCCTATATTATGGAGAAATTAGAAAAAAATACTCGTGGGATTGTAGCCCAATTGTTGTCCATCCAACCAAAACCTTCAATAACAAATGAAATCCAAGGTGATTTACAACTTATTTTGGCTAAACATGATTCAATTTTTGTGAAACTAATAAAATTACATCCACATATTTTCCATGATAATTATTTCTAGGATGGGCAATTTTTACCGCCATTAGGGTTACATTGTGATATCCAAAACTTTATCACTCCATGAGGATATTATGAGGGAAATGCATGATTCCCCCACTACATACCATTTTAGATTCTTGAAGATATATGAGTGGGTAAAACAATCCTTATATTTGGCAGGAATGAAAAAGGGCATTCAAAATTTTGTGGTTGAATGTGATATTTACCAATAGATGAAAGGTGAAACGGTTTGTACTCTAGGACCTCCACGACCGTTACCAATTCTATACACTATTTGGACTGATATCTCCATGGATTTTATTGAAGGAATTTCTAGGTCATGGAAAATCTATTATTTTTGTTATGGTGGACTATCTCGAATTATGCTCACTTTTGTTCCCTTTCCCATCCTTACCAGGTCTCTACCATTGCCTAAATATTCATGGACTCCATTTTTAATCTCCATGGTATACCCAAATCCATTGTTTTTTATTATGACCCCACATTTACTAGTTGATTTTGGAAAAAATGGTTTAAACTATAGGGGATTCAACTATGAATGAACTTGGCCTACCATCCACAAAAGGATGGGTAGACAAAAATTGTTAACAAGTTCTTGGGAACCTATCTTCATTATTTTTATTTTGAGCACCCTACCCAATGGGTTAAGTGGCTACCATTGATTGAATGGTGGTAAAACACTTCCTTCCACATGACTTCCAAAATGAATCCTTTCAAGGCTATGTATGGCTACCCACCTCCATCGATCTTTTCATATGTTCCTAGAAATTCTAAAGTCCAAGAACTGGATGTAACTTGATGAGGCCTGGAAATGCCTCAATCATAACATGTTTTGAACACTGAAATTGCATATAAAATCTTATGTTTAATCTAATATGCTAGTTAAGTTAATTCAATATGTTGTGTATTAACTATTTGCATGATGAATGTATCTGAAATACTATATTCTGATTTTTACAGCTTTTTGCATAAGTTTTATGTTGTTTTGTTATGACTTGCTAAATGAGATATGCTTAGATTGATAACAAAATTTCACTAATCATGTTTTGATATGTATCAAGCATTCATTTTACCTAAATCTGGCAACAGTTCAAGAAAACTGTTATTGTGTAGCAAAAACTAGGTTTTCCCATGTAAATTCCAACCAGCTACCAATGAATGGCAAGGCATGGAATTCACATGTGGAAAGAGATGAAGACCATTGGAATCTGATCCTGAGAAGTAACCCACATGAGAAATGTAGAAGAAATCATTTAAGGAGCCCACATTTGTTCATTCCAAAGTATCTTCGGAATGAACAGATATCTTTGGAATGAGAAAACACAGTGTCTTCGAAATGAGTGGATCTTTGGAATGAGAACTGCAGTATCTTCGGAATGAGTGGATATTCGAAATGAGAACTGTAGTATCTTCAAAATGATCAGATCTTCGGAATGAGAATTGTAGTATCTTCAGAATGAGCGGATCTTCAAAATGAGAATTGCAGTATCTTCGAAATGAACCACTTATCTTCAGAATGAAAACAGAATGTGCTTTTTGACTTGTTGACCGAATTATGATGCTGGAAAAAGGGAAATAAATATTGAAAATGGTAAGGGAAAATATCTCAGATCTAACTTTGCCATCCTTTCTGACCAAAGCCACCATTTATGGAAAGATCAAGTGTGATCTTCTTCTAGGATAAAACCAGGAATTGTTGTAGCATAATAGGATTAGATCTTTTGAGATATTCTCAGCTTGTTAGTAGATATTAGGACATTTATAAATATGGCTCCCATTTAGGTTGAGCTAGGGGTTAGAATAAATTAGAGAAAGTGGAGATAGAATATAGAGAAAGCAGAAAGTAGAAAGTAGGCAATAATCAGAAAAGTGACTGTTACAGTCCTGTAACAAGTTTTCAGTAGAATCATTGTAATCATGTGTTTGAATCAATAAAGTTTATTGTTTCTATTTCATATTGCTTGTAAATGAGTGTGAGTAAGATCTAGAGAGATAAAGACTCATAATTTCTTTTGGACAAAGAGGTTGGCCACTTCCACACCTAGGAGGAGGACTAACAGGTTTTTATTTTGATTTTGCTACAGCAGAATGAGTTGTAGAACTTGTCATTTCATTCCTTTGTAAACAACTAATGATATTTGTAATCTTAGCTTATTTTATGTTTTGTGATTAATGGTTTGGTTGTAATCCCCACTTTCAACAAATATTTCAATTTATTGCAAACTTTCATTTCCAGAATTTACTGTTTTCTATAATTTCCTGCATTTTATGTTTTGTTGTCAACCCCTGCACAGAAGATTGACAACCTTCTGTTATAGAGCCTTGACAGGGTTTCATTTCCATGTTAAAAGTAGGTTTTAATTACTACAAAAGTAAATATATTTCCTTTCTACAATTATAATCAAACTTTTAATTCTGTAACTGTTATTTCTGCAACATAATTAGGTGTCTTTTTGCAATTGTAATTAGGACTTCATTTATACAGTTAATGATTAGTTTCCAATTATGCAACTTATATTAAGGTTTAATTCATGCAATTTAGAGATAATAATGTCCTAAATTCTCCACAAAATTGGTTTCACTAATAAGACCTATTGCTCTAGATTGACCTCAGTTATAACCCTGTTCACCCCTTCTTCCGCAGATAGCCTTGTACACAACCCTGAATTGACAAATTCATTGAGAATTAATGATGTGTATAATGACAATGCATCATTTTGGTGCCATTGTCGGGGAATTGTGTTGCTAGAAGGTAACAACAGTCCAATAGCTATTAATTAGACTGAACTGTGAAGATTCAAGTTAAAATCTGAATAGAACAACTAGTTAAAATAACAACTATTGACCTATAATTTATGTCATTTAAGAGTAAACATGAATGAGTAAGTCTAGGGATGAAAAAGGTAGAATTACCCAAAAGGATCCCTGGATTGTTCCATTAAGGAGATCTTCATGCCTAAGGGGTGAATCACTTGTGTTTGAATTACCAGAAAGATTAAAAGGAAAATCACCAGTTTCACCATCATTAGAACATCCTAAGAAAGAAGAATCATCAGACTCATCATCAACAGAGGATCTTGGACCTCTTGAGAGTGAAATTTGGATAGGATTAACTATTCCCAAATAATAGGAAACTATGGTAGAAGGAGGCAATCTAGATAGAGATGGCCAACATCTCTATGTCCATAATGAAGGATATGATCAAGATATGCCCCAACCTTCTAGAACATTTGAATATCATATCCGTTTGAACCCAGCACAAAAGTATCCCATGAAAACCATTTCACCTTCAGTACTTCCAACCTTTCAAGGTGTTGTATCTGAAGATCCTGATTAGTTTTTGTTTGAATTCAAAGTATTATGTCAAACCTATGACTGTGTAAATGAAAATCAGAAACTTAAGGTCTTTCCCTCAACACTGAAGGACTCAGCATTACGTTGGTTCATGAGTTTAGAGCCAAATTCCATCCGAACTTTGGATCAAATGGAAACTATGTTTTTAGACAAATATCAGGAGTATTGTTGTGTAAGGAACAAGAAAGATGAGTTATTCAGGATTAAACAGGAAGATGATGAAACATTAGAAGACTATCTTGATAGGTTCTCCTTTGTTCAAAGGAGATGTGGACTTGTAGAACCAGATTTATGCAAAACCATATTTTTGAGAGGATTGCAAGATGAATCCAGATACGTATTGGATTTGATGGGAAGAGGGGATGTAAATACTCTCAGTAATGAGGAAATTATGGATCTCTGCAGGAATTACTTTCGCAATAAGCAAGGAAGAAGAAAAAAAATACAAATGGCACCGATGTGAAGGAATTAATAGAGGAACTTGCAAATTTTAAAACTGATATTCTAGTGCAATTAAACACAACTTTGGGGGAAATGTCTGCAAAAGCAAAAACCACAGAACCTTTGGCAATTTATTGCCCAAGATGTAGAAATAAACATGCTTTGCATGAATGTCATTTGAATAAAACATCCATCTTAGCCATTTGTAGTATCTGTTCAAAGACGCATTCAACTGATAAATGCCACCTGCTACCACAACTCAAAACTGTGTTAGAAAGTCAGACTGAGGAACTCAACTATGTTGGACCAGAACAAGGGGGAAATTTCTCTCAATACCAAAATCCCCCTCATTTTCCTACAAATTAGGGGCATAATCCTATAACTATGCCTTGGGGACAATCAGAACCACCCCAACGTCCTTGGAATTATCCTCAATAGACAAATTCTCAAGAATGGCCACAAACAAATTGGAGTAATTCAGCCTGGAATCAGAATCAAAACAACCCATAATGGAATCAAAACAACCCATAATGGATTCAAAACAACCCATCATGGAATCAAAACAACCCACCCTAGAATCAGAATTAGACTAATCCACATTGGATGCAAAATCAACCACAGTGGAATAAAAAATACCAGTCCTATCCAAGGAAGCAAAGAAATCAAGGTCAAAATCAGCATTTGCTGCCTGCACCTAATCCAAAATTTCAAGAAAAATAGAACCAACCACAAAAAACACAACAGGTGAAACAACCTCAACTTCCAGCTCAATCAGTCACTAATCCAAACAACATGAGACAGGCATCCCCTGTCTATGTGGTTGAAGCCAAAGAAAATATTGAAATAAATGTTATTGATTGTAGTAACATCCAAATTCGTTCAGGAAAAGTTGTACCTGAACCTGTTTCCAATAAAAGTAAAGAAAATGAAGAGCAAGAATCTTTGGAACTAGTTATAGTAGAACCAACAATAGAGAAAGAAGAAAAAATAGAACCACAGGCAGAACAATTACCTTCATCAAGGATAATTCCATATCCTGAAAGATTCAATACCACAGTAGAAAATTCTGAATCAGACCTGGTCAAGGAACTTAAAAAGTTAACAATATCATTGCCCTTATTGCAATCCATTAATGATATACCAGTTATTAAAAGTATTGTCCGATATTTGTGCATTAGAAGAGTAGGAAGAAAAAAGAAAGCATTTCTCAAGATTGTTCGGATTGAAGGAAAGACAGCTGATCTCTTATCTGGAAAACTAGTACCTCCAAAGTATAGTGACCCAAGAAGTACAATTATCATAGTTACTATAGGTTCAGTACCAATATCAAATGTCTTAGTAGATCTAGGAACTGCAATAAATGTCATGACCAAGGATATAATGAAATAATTACAGCTCAAACATCTCAGCCCTACATTTACAGTTTTAGAAATGGCTGATAGGTCAGTTGCAAAACCTGAAGGTATCATTGAAGATGTTCCTATAGAAGTTTCTTCTTGGTAATTCCTTGCAGATTTTTTGGTTTTACAACCAAGAAATTCAACACATTGATATCCCATCATTTTGGGAAGACCTTGGCTTGCAACTGCAGCAGCCTTCATAGACTGCAGATCTGGAAAAATGACTATTTCAAATGGTATTGATCTAAAACAGATATCTCTGTATCCTCCTACAAGGCCCTCCAACAATTTTTTAGGTCAGTTATGGTTTCCTAATTCAGATAAAGAATCAGAGGAGGTTATTTCCACACTAGCCACCTTGGTAGTAAGGGAACACACATAAGACCTCCATGACATAGAAAACTCAGAAAATGAAACTATCCTAATGATTTTTTTGCATGAACAAGGGTTAGAAGAGGAAGCAGTAAATATCCAACAATTGTTAAGGAATGAGGAGAACCAAAACTCTGAAGGTGAACATTTTGTACTATCACAGGAAAACTCCTTTTCACTACCACATGGGTGGCACCATCACTTGATTTTTCCTTCTCACTGTTCCATACAGGATATGCTTCCATCAAAAAATAATGAAACACAAATTTCTTATTTCATCCCATCTCAGCAGTGTCCTCTTAACTCCCTAACCACCAGGTATGAAGAAGTGAGTTCAGTCCTTCCAAATACAAAACAAATAGAAGTCCAGCCAGGAAAATTTTTGAACATTTATAGCTGGCTTACTAGGGAAGAGGAAGACAAATTGATAGCTATCTTGCAGAAGCATGTTCATTCTTTTGCTTAGGAATATAAAGATATGTCAGGAGTTCACCCTGATATATGTACCCACATAATTTATACTGAAGAAGTCAAGCCAATAAGACAACCCCAGAGAAGACTGGATCCTACCCTAAGGGATATTGTAAAGGAAGAAATTGAAAAACTTCTGGAGGTAGGATTCATTTACCCAATTTTTGATATCTAGTGGGTCTCTCCATTGGTTATAGTTCCTAAGAAAAATGGAAAAATGAGAGTATGTGTAGACTATGGAGAGCTGAATAAAGTGACATACAAAGACCATTTTCCATTACCTTTCATAGATCAGGTGTTAGATACCCTTGCTTGGAAAGAAATACTTTTGTTTTCTTGATGGATTTAGTGGATATAATCAAATTCGGATTGCACCTGAAGATCAAGAGAAAACAATATTTACCTGTCCATGGGGAACATTTGCCTATAGGGTTTTACCTTTTGGTTTGTGTAATGCCCCAACAACATTTCAACGAGCGAGCTTTAGCGATTTTTTCTGATCTGACTACCAACAATGTTGAGATATACATGGATGATTTCACAGTATGTGGATAGACTTTTGACTTTACATTAGAAAACCTTGACAAAGTTTTAACTCACTATGAAACATACCAGTTATCCTTGAATCCAAAAAAATGTTTTATGATGATGAAGGAAGGAATAGTTCTTGGTCATCACATCTCTCTTCAAGGGATCTAGGTTGATCCAAAGAAGGTGGAAATTATCAAGAACCTCCTTCCTCCTAAAACTTAGACTAATTTCAGAAGCTTCCTAGGACATATTGGTTTTTACCGTAGGTTTATTCCCAGCTTTAGCACAATAGCCAATCCCATGTTTGCCCTATTGACTAAATATTCTAAATTTTCATGGACTATAAGGTGTCAGGAATCATTTGAAGCTCTGAAAGAGAAATTAGTAACTCCACCTATGTTAAGAGGACCTAATTGGACATTACCATTTCACATACAGGTTGATGCTTCCAGATCTGCAATTGGAGCAAGCATTAGGACAAATTGACAATGGTGAACACTATGCCATCTACTACATTAGCAAGAATTTGACAGGAGCTAAGAAAAATTATACCACAATTGAGAAAGAATTCTTGGTAGTAATTTATGCCATCAACAAATTCAGGCATTACATCACAGGTTATCAAATATTTATTCACACAGATCACACAACCATTAAATATTTGATGAATAAGCCTATGGTAAGTGCAAGAATTATTCACCGGTTACTTGTTGCTACAAGAATTTGATATCACTATAATCAAGAAACCAGGAAAAGCTAATGTTGTAGCAGACTTCTTGTCCAGATTACGGAACACAGATGAAGAGGAATTAGTTGAAGACACCTTTCCTGATGAAAAATTATTTGCTATATCAGTCCAATCACCTTGGTTTGCAGATATAGCCAATTACTTGGTCACAAGAAAAGTTCCTCCATATTTCACTTCAAAATAGAAAAAACAATTGATCAAACAGAGTTATTCTTTTGAATGGATCAAGGGTATACTTTTTAAGTGCAGTACTGACCATGTGTTACGTAGGTGAATCCGAAAGGATGAGGTATATGATATCCTTAGGGCTTGTCATGATGAACCCTCAGGTGGACACTACTCTATAAAAAGCACAATTAGGAAAATCTTAGGGACAGGATATTGTTGGCCATCTCTTCACAAGGATGTGAAAAAGTACATCAGGCATTGTGATGCATGCCAAAGAATGGGGAAACCCACTCATACAAATGAAATGCCACTATAGCCTCAATTGGTTTTAGAACCATTTGAGAGTTGGGGGCTTGATTTTGTAGGACCTATTGATCCACATTCTAAAGGAAAGGTGCATATTCTAGTATGCACTGATTACTTGACAAAGTGGGTAGAGGTGCGTGCTTTCAAACATGCTCGTGAAGAGGTCGCTGATTTCTTGTATACTCAATTTTTTTAGAGATTTGGAGCTCCCCGATCTATCACCACAGACCAAGGACCCCAATTTGCATCTAAAGTCATTGAGGCATTTACATTATACGAAATCAAACATAGAAAATCATCACCTTATCACCCACAAGCAAATGGCCAGGTTGAGGTAACAAACAGGGAACTAGAACGAATCTTAACAAAAATAGTAGCTTTTCATAGAGAAACTGGCTAGACAATACTACTTGGAAATCCACTACTAGATTCACACCTTATGAACTAGTCTTTGGTAAAAAGCCCCTCTTATCTATTGAATTTGATCTACTAACACTGTGCACAACATTGGAAATTGGAATTGAATTATCATAGGCACAGACAGAAAGAATTCTATAGCTGAATGCATTGGATGAACTTAGGTTGGATGCTCTGCACCAAACTGAAGTAATTTAGGAGCAGAGAAAATTGTGGCATGACAGTCACATTCAGTAGAGGAAACTTCAACAAGGAGATTGGGATTTACTATTTGATTCTCGCTATGAGGACTTCCTTGGAAAGCTAAGAACTAGATGGCTTGGACCTTACCGGATTGAGGAGGTATTTGACAATGGAGCAGTTCATTTATCTCCTATTGATGGGTCACAGAGAAAGTTGGTAGTGAATGGACATCGCCTTAGGGTGTACCATACACCTCTGACTAAAGAGGAATTCTTGCAGTAGCTTGACAGTTTGGATACACAACAGGTGGAAGAAATTTCCTCTTCCACTTCAAAATAATCAGCATGATCATGGATTTCAAGAAAAAATAGAAAAATACAAAAAAATAAAAAAAAGTAGAAAACAAAAAGATGAATAAATTCTGATTATGAATTCCTTCATGGGCATGATTTCAGGGAAATCATGAATTCCTTCATGGGCATAGTCAGAATAAAGAAAATAAAAAAAGAGAAAAGGAGAGGTAAAAAAAAAAAAATGAATAACTCAGCAGTGAAAACCTTTTTCAAGGCACTACTAGGTTGGTATGTGTATCGCTCCAAATTTTTCGCATCCCTACCTTCAGGCTATTGGATCCACGCCCGGAAGGAGGATGGGAAAAGGATGGTGCGGTACCTCGGACGAGAGGACTTTACGAAGGTCCCGCCTCTCAAGGGAGGTGTGTTTTGGTGATTTTTCGACGGATGGTGGGTTCACCAGGAAACATTTGGCGGCAGTTTCCACGCCTAGGTTTTGGAATGTGTTTAGATGAGTTCGTTTTATCCTTTAAGCATTCATCCTAGGTTTGGCCGAATGAATCTAACTTAATCTATATGAAAATGCAACTTTCAATGAATACAGAAAACAGATTTTGAAAGCAGAAAACAGAGAATTTACAGGAGGAAAATGGGGAATACCTGATCCGGATGTCTGAAGAAGATTCTGGCGGTTGATGCAATCTGGATCGTCTGGAATTCTACAGAATCGCCTGCAATCAGACGAGATCGTCGAAATCGACGAATTGTCGGACGAATTCGATCGAAACCCGCAAAACAGAGAATAGATGCAAAATGCAAGAACTCCTACTGTGCAAACGAGAGGCAAAATATGCCAAATAATAAACTGAATACTGAACAAAGTTTAAAAATAGAAATAAAAGTAAATTGCTGTACTTTAATGGCAGATTGTGAGCTTAACATGCAATCTAGACTAGATGGGTGAACTCCAGATGCAAAATAGGATAAAAACTAAATAGATTATCTAATTTGTAAAACAAAATAACTGAGGCAAAGTTAAGAAAAGCAAACTCCAGGCACTGATTGCCTCGATGTGGACTGCAGTCGAGATCGTCTCGCATCAGTACGAAATCGTCTCGAATTTGACAGGATCGCCTCCGATCTTGACAGGTTCGTCGACGACGATGGGTGCTGGCTCCGGTTGAAAATCAGTGGTGTACCTGCATAAAAATTGCTATAGGACTAGTGCAAAAATAAGATTAAGGTGTTTTAGTGCAGAGGGATTCAACTTGCAGATAAAATTCAGCCAGGGGTTGGGGAGGGAATGTCCTAGAGTTTAAATAGGCTTAGGGAGAGTTGTTGGGAGGTTGGAGATCATCCCAATTTGGGAGATCTCCAACGGGGGAGGGTCCCAACGATGCGGACACGCTTCTGCCCGGATTGGAGACCCGTTGGAACGGATTCCAACTATGCAAATTCAGTTTTGCGACAAAATCGTCCGGACGTTCTAGTCCGGACGAAATCGTCAAATACGGGGCGATATCGTCTGATCGGCGACGATATCGTCCAACGGTCAAAACAACCTCTAAAAATGGCACAGAAAAAGGGGAAACGGGTTTCTCGGCGGTTAACGGGCGGTTTGGGAGGTTAAATTTGAATTTAAATTTATTTACTAAGGTGAATGTAATTATTCCAATTTGACTGCGCCAATTTTAGGGTGCTACATTTTGCCCCCTCTTTAGCGAATTTTTCGAAGAAAATGCGTTAAAGATGAGTTCTTCTCGATCTACGAGAAAGCAAAAAATTATTCCCATTTTTAGGCGACGATTCTTGGTCGAATCGTACGATAGCTTACTATGGTGCCCCCTCCGTGTTTTTACCCAAATCGAACGTTTGAGGTAAAAACGCGGAAAAGCAAAAAATTATTGAATTATTTTGAATAAAATTAAGAAAAATAGGGTAAAACCCTAATTCATTGTTACTGTTCATTTTTCTGGTTTTTAGAGCTCTGAAGCAAAAATGGTTGATATGATGTATATATTTTTTGATCATATGACTTGTGTTATGAGTATGTTTATGATGCTTTTATGTTTGATTGATTGATTTGATAATTGGATTGATTCATGAAATTATGTCGTTTTGAAAATTTAAAATTTGTGATGTCATGCGGTAATATTTTAAATGAAATAATCTGATGTAACAAAGTGGTTGTTTGTGATGCAATGATTTTGATAAAAATAAAAGGGGACTTTTAACAATAATTTCAAAGGACATTGTCGCTATTATAGACCATTTCATGGAGTCGCTCGCTCACTCGGTCGTCAAGCTAATCCCATTTATAGAAATATTGTGAAAAGTGAAAGAGTGCTTAAGAGACTGTCTTAAGACTTTGTTGTGATGATGCAAATGATGATGATGATGATGGTTTGTTTTCAGATTTCCATGAAAAATATTATGCATGAAATATTTGTAAAAAATGATTTTTGCTAGGCATAAATTCCTAAGTGTGATAAAATTGTTGAATAATTCCTTAGGAATTATACCATCATTGCAAAGTTAAAGGTTGACATAATGACATGAAATAATGAAAATGTGCATTCTTTTGAAAAGCAAAATTTGTGTAATAAAATGAAGTCATATGGTTTTTATGAGTTTTGATAAATGGGGGAATAAAAATTGTTACAATGGTTTGCGCTAGGCATAGAATATGTAGGTATAGACTTATACCATCATCGCGAAAATCAAAGAAAATAGATAGTTTTATTGCATGATTGATTTTTGATGAACATAAAATATGAAAATGAGGACTTGCGCTAGGCATAAAATTCCAATTTTGGTTTTGAAACTATACCATCGTCGCGAAAGTCGATATGATATATATGATATGTTTTGAAAGAAATTTGTGATTTTTCTATTATATAGTTGTCTTTTTAAAAAATAATTGTACTTGATTATTCCAAACAAGTTGCAAAAATAATATTTCAAAGTATTTTGAAGACAAAAATTAGATTTATAAGGAATCCCATGTGCATATGTGAATTCATTTCCAATCTTGATTTATCATAATGATAGACAAAATCTCTCAAATACAAATGTGTGTGCAATTGTATTGTTCATTTACCAGGTTTGAGCAAGATACTATGATACAAGTGATTTGAAGAAACCAAATAAGTGTTCATTAACCATGATGTAGATGCATATAACCATATTAGACTACTATGTAGGTCGGATTATCAAGAGCTAGCTAATCCATAAGCAGACATAGGTCTATACAAAAGAAGGTCGCTAATGTGACAGACATATCGCCACGCTAGGAGTTACCCAAGGCCAAGCAGGTTGGGCACAAACCACCTGTTATGGGGCTTACCTCACAGTTTTCGAATAATTGAGAATTCCAGGGATTCAAGCTCATCAACCCTTCTTTTCTTTTCAAAGGGTAGGGAAAGGGATTTTATTGCTTTCTTGCTTTCTTTTGAACTTTGTTTCTTTTTCTTTTGTATTTCTTTTGCTTGATAATGCTTGGAATATTGCTGAAATAACATTTTTCTTTTCTCTTTTTTCTTTCTTGAACTTTTTTTTTTTTTTTTCGTGCTAGGGATACTTGCTCAGATTAGTCGTAGAGCAAGGGATTTTTATTCTGGGTAGGGGTGAGCTTGTCCTTTTGCCAATTCTCAAAGATTCTAGACCATGTGCATGATAGGATAGCAGGGGAAACTTTTCACCCAAGAAATCAGTTCTACTATGTAGCAAAACATGGAAATTACAAATATAATCATTTTATTGTGAAAAGATGTGCTTGGTTTAAGTAAATAACAAGATCAATTCTCTATGCTCAAACTTTATTTAATTTGAATTTTGTGAACTTTGATATAAGAGAGATTAGTAATCATGCCAGATAAAAGCAAGATATTTATTTTTTTGTGAGTGTGCAAGTGAGGGATGCCAAATAAATGCTAATTGTATCCAAAATAAGTTGAAACATATAACCGCAATAATTGTAAGAAAATATATATAAATGATTTTTTTAGAAGTTGGGAGAATGTTGACTCTCTCTTTCTTCCGTATATTGTTTTGGTTTCGAAAGAGTCAAGCATATAGTCTGTTTTTAGATTTTTATTTAGATTTTTGTTTTTGAGCAAAAGGAACTTAACTGGTGCTTTAAATAAATGCAATAGATAGTTTTTTGAAGATTTTTGGATGATTATAAATGTTTTTGATGTTTTTGAATTTTTTTATAAATTGAAAGAAATATAAGAGAGTAACTTTGAACAAATATATACATGGATGAAATGACCAAATTTATGCATAGTAACGTTTGAGATGTAAAATATTCATGGGTTCTTTAAGTTCTTTACCATCTAAGGTAGATAATTTATATGCTCCCGATTCAAATTTTGCAGTAATGATGTATGGTCCGAGCCAGTTGGGCTCAAATTTACCTTTAAGTTCTTTGGTTGCATTTGTATTTTTTTGATTTTCTTTTAGAACAAGGTCGCCAATCTCAAAGGATCGATGACGAACTTTCTTAGCATATGCTCTTTTAAGCTTGTTTTGGTATGCACGGAGATGCTCCAAAGCATTGATGCATTTTTCATCTAGGAGTTCCAACTGACTGAGTCTCGCCAAAGACGATATTCATCTCCTACTTCGGTATCTTGAAGTAGCAGAGCCAAAGAAGGAACTTCCAATTCAAATGGAAAACCGCTTCGCACCATATACCAAAACAAATGGTGAAGTGCCCGTGGGGGTTCGAACACTAGTTCGATAAGCCCACAAGGCTGGATATAATTGAATATGCCAGTCACGGCCAGTTTTATTGACCAATATTTTGAGAATTTTGATTAAAGTTTTGTTAGAAGCTTCTGCTTGACCATTACCCTGAGGATAATAGGGAGTAGACCAACGGTGTTGAATCTTGTATTTTTGGCATAATTTCTTAACATCTTTATTTTTAAAAGGAGTTCCATTGTCAGAGATGAGATTCGCAGGAATTCCGAACCTGCAAATGATTTGATTAAAAATGAATTTAGAGACCCGTGAACCAGTGCAAGAAGCTAAAGGCATAGCTTCAACCCACTTCGTGAAATACTCAGTGGCGGTTATGATGAACTTGTGCCCATCAGAAGACACAGGATTGATTTTACCAATAATATCCAAGCCCCATTTAGAAAAGGGCCAAGGGGACGAAATAGCCTGCAGCTCTTGTGCAGGCGCATGGACAAGGTCAGCATGTTTTTGACACTTGTCGCAATGGCGCACATACTCATGTGCATCCGTTTCCATGGTAGGCCAAAAGTATCCTATCCGAAGGAGCTTTTTAGCAATGACACTACCACTAAAGTGTCCTCCAGAAGATCCATCGTGGGCTTCACTCAAGGCTGATTTAGACTCATCAGAATTTAAACATCTTAATAGGATACCTTCAAAAGATCTCCTATACAAAGTATTGCCAATTATTACAAATCGACTTGCTCGTCGACGTAATAACCGACGCTGGTTTCTATTAGAATTAGTAGGGAAAGTCCCATTTTGGAGGAAATCAAATATGTCTGTATACCAAGGTTCAGGAGTAGTTTCATTGATTAGAAACACATCCAAAGGCTCTAAGCATGACTTATTTGAGGCGGGTTCCTGGAGTCGATGAATAATGATAGTCGCATATTCATCGTCTAACTCCAAGGGCAAGAGGGATGCAGCGATGGCCATGGCGTCGACTGCACGGTTGCTAGTTCGAGGAATGGCTTCCAAAGTAACTTGATCAAACAAGGACATTAGTTGTAAAACATAGGCCTTATATGGGCGAAGTTTATCATCTCTCGGTCCGATAAACTTCATTAATTTGGTTTATAACCAATTGGGAATCCCCAAAAACTAAGAGGTTTTTTATTTTTAGCGCTAAAGCGGCTCGTAATCCAAGGATTAGAGCTTCATACTCAGCAAGTATTGTTGGTGCAAGCAAAGGTCAGTTTGAAGGACAGAGGAATAAGATGTTTTTGCGGAGATATTAAAATAATACCCGCACCAGCCCCACTCATACATCGGGCTCCATCAAAGTATAAGGACCATTGTTCAGGATGGTCTGCCTCTAATTGAAGGCATTCATCAGGAAACTCGATGATGAGAGGATGAGTAGACTCTAAGGGTGCAGCAGCTAATTGATCTGCTATGATTTGACCCTTAACAGACTTCTGTCCTATGAATGTGAGATCAAACTCGCTTAGAGCAAGAACCCACTTGGTCGTGTGACCCGATAAATAAGGTCGACTCATGAGATATCTTAAAGGATCATATTTGGCAATGACATACGTTTTTTGGCTAAGCATGTAATGTCGTAATTTTTGCGTAGCAAACACGATCGCTAGACATAACTTCTCTAACGCTCGTATAGCGGGTTTCATAATCGACGAAAGTTTGGCTAATGTAATAATTAGCACGTTCTCGCTTTTCATCATCAAGTTGAGCTAACATAGCTCCTAAGGCAGAATCTGAAGCAAAAATATATAGAAGAAATGGGCGATCAGATTTAGGCGATGAAAGCACCGGAGGGTTAAGGAGGTATTGTTTGAGAAGTTCAAAAGCTTCTCTACATTCTGTGTCCCAATTAAAGGGGACGTCCTTCTTAAGGAGCTTAAGAAAGGGACCAGTTTTGTCCGCCAGCTTATCAATGAAGCGACGGATAGCTTGAAGTTTACCTTGTAAACTTCGTAGTTCAGATATATTAGTGGGGGCGGGCATATCTGTGATAGCCGCAATTTTGAGAGGGTCAATTTCGATACCACGTAAAGAAACTAAAACCCCTAATAGTTTGCCGGATTTAACTCCGAATATGCATTTTGTTGGATTTAATCGAATGAGATATTCTCGTAATCGATTAAAAACTTTTCTTAAATCATCTAAATGATTATTTTCAATAAGAGAGCGAGCTATAATATCATCTACATAATCATGTAAGATATCATGCATCATATCATGAAAAATGTAGGTCATAGCCCGTTGATAAGTTGCACCGGCGTTCTTTAAGCCAAATGGCATCACTTTCCAGAAAAAGGTACCCCAGGGGGTAATAAAGGCTGTTTTAGCCTGGTCTTCAGGAGCTATCCTAATCTGATTATAACCGGAGAATCCGTCCATTAAGGACATCATCCCACTTTCGGCAATAAAGTCAATGATTTGATCCATATTTGGAAGAGGAAAGTCATCTTTAGGGCATGCAGCGTTAATATCTCTAAAATCGGTGCAAACCCTAACTTTGGTAGCTTCTTTCTTAGTGACTCGGAACTACATTTGAGATCCATTCAGCATAATCAATAGCTTGTATGAAGATAACATTCAGGAGTTTTTCTAATTCCCCTTTGACTAGCAGAGCCACTTTGGGATGCATTTTTCTGAGTTTTTGTTTAACCGGTTTAGCATCCGGATGGACCACTAGATGATGCATGACTACGGAAGGGTCTAGACCTGGCATATCTTCATATGTCCAAGCGAAGACATCTTCGTACTCTTTAAGGAATGCAATGTATTGTTCTTGTTTGTCTTGACTTAGTTCTGCTCCAATATTGATTATGTGAGGATTGTCCTCAGTTCCAATATTAATTTTAATGACATTTTCTACCTCCATGTGTAGATCTCTTTCAAAATTAGGTGGGGCGGGTGAAACACCCAACTCTTGTAATTCTTGTAAAGTTAATTTAGATAAGTCATCTTGAGGATTAGTGGTCTCAAGCTGAGCTATGGTTGGTATAGAACCATCAAAATAGAATCCATTGTGCAACATCTCTTCAACAGAGACATCATGGAAGATATCTCCTTCCAATTCTTCATCGGGGTCAGCAATCATTTCAGGGTAGGCTATGGATAGCATGTTGCATGAAAATGACTGATTTTTAAGAGGCAAATCAACATGCCTATCCAAATAATCTTGATAGCATATGAGGTGATCATCATCCTCAAAAGGAAAGGGTTGTCCCTTACTAGGAAATAGGCCCACACCACAACGGGCAGGCCACGGTTCTACCTCGAAAGGCTCTTTCATGCCATTTTGGAAAGGTCCTAAGCCTTTCCCTTTATATCCCATTTTAAGCATCATGGGTTTAGCTTTAATATAATCATTGGTAAAATAACACCGAGCATATCCCTCATGATGAGTTTTGATATTCCGAGGGATTCTTCCCCAGTCATATCCTTTATAAATGAAGGCACAACTCCCGACTTGGTAAGTACTTCCCATAGGTTGTGGGAGGCCCAAAGTACGAGGAGAGGGCGGTAATTTATTTAAAAGGTTTGAATCTTGCATGAAAGCATTCATTTTTTCTGATATTAAGGTTGTAGATAAATCGGTAAAAGTTCATCAGAAAGGGCATAAGATGTAGAAGGTTTATTACTTATGTCTTGAGATGTGGAAGGTATGATGGATGTGTCTAAAGGTTTTGAATTTATAGGAATAATAGTTGAAGGATTAGTTGTAGATTTGAGATCCTTTTGAGATTCTAAAATTTGTTTAGAAGGTTGTTGGTCTATATAGGAAGATGAAGTTAATGGAGGAGGAATAGATGAAGTTATGGGTTTATGTTTCACAGTTTTAGATGAAAAAGAAGAACTAGAATGTGTGGATGACAGAGCAGGGCAAAATTGCACTCCAACGGGTTCTGCCAAAGCACACATATCAAAAGGTCTAGGGTCACCATGAATAGTGACCAACTGATTTTTAAACTCAAATTTCACACATTGGTGTAAAGTTGACGGGACTGCTCGCATGGCGTTAATCCAAGGGCGACCCAAAAGTATATTGTACGATGTTGGGCAATGTACAATAAACACGGTTGTTTCTAGGGTTCTAGGACCAACTTGTAATGGGAGGGTAATGACTCCACACGTTTCTTGTGTTTCGTCATTAAAAGCTTTGATAATCATATCGGTTTTCTTCATTTCATCACTTCTAAAACCAAATCGTTGGTAGAAGTCAAAGGTGCAAATGTTTAGAGATGAGCCATTATCAATCAGGACTCGTTTGATGAGCTACATCTCCAATTAGAGCAGTAATGTACAAGGGATTATCCTTGTGTAAACTGTGTTGTGGGATATCTTTATCCCGAAAGTCAATACAATCAATCTCTCGAGTGATGATAGTATTGGCCATAGCTTCAGGTTGAATGTTTTGAGGTACCATCATTTGGCTCAATGTAAGCATCAACTCATCCCTATGTGTGGGAGAGGATCTTAATAAATCCAAGAGGGAAATTCTGGCCGTGGTATTAGACAATTGTTCATTAATGCTGTAAGGGGGTTTAGGTTGAACAATAGGAGCATGATTCCCTTTATTTGGGTTTTTCAAAATGAATGGAGCTGATCCATCGTTCTGGTTTGGTTCTTGTTGGGAGTTTTGAGCTTGTTGTCGAGTAACGACTCCGATGGTACCTACAATGTTATAGTGACGACGTTGAAACGGTCTCGGTTGAGAATTTATGGCTTGTTCATAGGGAAGGACTACATTAGAAGAAGGTCGAGTAGTGACTCTTCTAGGAAATGGTTCTTCTGGAACATTAGCATCTGTGACAGGTTGAATAGGATCTGATTCGTTTTCAGAACTATTCGATTGAATAGTGTCTACTTCACTTTCACTATCTGATTCTATATCACTAGAATCAGAAGTTTGAAAATTATGTAAGGGCCTGGTTGTAACCAGGGATAAGGTTGTGTCAAATTTTTGAGAATCCTGAATAGGTAATTGTCCGCTAATGGTTCCTACATATCGAGTAGGAGGGGGAACATTATGATGTTCGATTTGATTGGCTACCTCTTTACCATGTCTTGGTAAAGGGTGTTGAAATATGTCTAAAGTTTGATTGGCATTCTGATTTTGATTTTGGGGAACAGTATTTTGGGCATTATTAGGAGGGTTTTGTCTAGGTTGGAAGGCTTGCACTTCCATTTCATTATTGTCAATCAAATCTTGTATTTTATGTTTCAATCTCTTACAAGCGTTGGTAGAATGTCCAGGTCCTCTATGAAAGTCACAATGCAAATCAGCTCTATATCCGGGTATACTTGGGTCGGGTTCCTGGATAGCTGGTAATTGGATTAAACCTCTTTCAAGCAATTGAGGTAAAATGGTTGACAAGGGTTGGTTTAATCTAGTGAATTCTCGAGGAGGCTTATCAGGGGGTTTCAATATGAATTTTTTTGTTGTCTTTGTTGCATTGACATTAGCAACATTTCTGCTGTCAGTGACTCCATCACCAACAACCTATTTGTTTTTATATTGATTTCTAGATGTTTTCTCATCATCCTTCTTCCTAAGTTGGCCTCTCCTAATGAGGGCATCTTCTACTCTTCGAGCTAAGTCTATAGCTTGATCGAAGGTAGTCAAAGTAGCTATTGATAGCTCATAAGAAAGTTGTTCTTGTAAATTATTGATGAAAATGTCTAGCATTTCCCTATAGGGTAGCACAAAGTGTAGTTTTCCTGTCAATTGTCTCCATCTAGCCAAGAAATCAGCAAAACATTCATCTTTATCTTGTTTTAAATTGTATAGGTCTTTAATAGTTACATGTCTCTCGATGTAGGCACTAAATTGATGAACAAATGATTCAACTTGTTTCTTCAAAGTTTCTTAAGGAGTGAGTGGGCAATTGATAGTACCACTCTAATGCCATTCCACCTAAACTTTTGGGGAACATTTTTAGTAATAGCAAGTCGTCATGCGAAATGTCGTGACATGCTATCCTAAACATGCGAAGATGTTCTATGGGATCTTCGGTTCCTTTATATATAGGCAGGACGGGCATGGGAAAATGTTTAGGGTATGGTTGAGCTACCACTATGGGATCCAATGGTTGGCTACAAATCTCTCGATAATTGTACGAGGGACGGTAGGGATCTACCTGGTCCATACGTGAAGCCAATTGTTTCACCATAGCTTCCAGATTACTAGTTTGCCCCCCATATTGATTCGGTAGGGCATTGACATGAGTTTTATGAGCATAGGATGGAGGAACATGTAGATTAGATGCCATGTTACTATTGTGTAAAACATTAGTAGGAAAAATGTTATGGAGGAATTTTGAAGTTGGATTATGTTGTGTTCCATATTGTTGAAAATTTGTATTTGGCTTTGTTTTAGATTTCTGTTTATTTAAAGCATTTTGCTCAATAGTTTGGCGGAACAAAGTAGTGAAGGGAATTTTCTTTTGTGCAGGAGTGGTTTTAGGTTGAGTAACGAGTTCCTTAGGAGGTTGGGTAACCTGTTGTTTTGACATGGCTTGGGCTATAGTGACCATATCCGTATTGGATGGTCCACCCTTATCACTCTCTTGATCAACAAAAGATAAAGGATTAGTGTGTATATCAAGCGCCCGTTCTATAGCTGCTTGAGCGTCACTAACTTCCCCTCTATCAATACGGACTGCTACATTAAGGATGTCGATATTCTGATTGAGAAATTTTTGAAAATGTTCTGCGTTGTCAAAAGCGATGGCTCCATTGGGAGCTATTCTAGGGGATGAGGATTCATTCTCTTTAACATTTCCTTCTTGTTCCTTATCTTCACCTAAGTCTTCATCTGATTGACCTAGAGTTTCTCCTTCCGGATTTGTATCTCCAAGAAGGACATTTGGGTTTTCAGTTGTATCTTGCAACCAATCTTCTCCTTCCCCTAAAGTTTCTTTACCATTCCTAAGTCTAGTCATGGTGCTAAGTTTTGATTTCAGCAAATATATATATATATATATATATATATATATATATATATATATATATATATATATATATATATATATATATGCAACAAATTAAAAGGTATATATTTATATATACCTAATGCAATATTTGAAATGAAATGTTTAAGTTTTTACTATGTTGTTTTTGATTTTTTTCTTTTTTAGTTTTTCTTTGAAACAATATAATAAAGACAACAAATGAAACAATAAATGCACGCAATAATAATAAAACTGAAAGTAAATGAACTAATCTTCTATGAATAACTTATGAATATCATTAATAGGTTCAAGTTGTTCAGGAGTCATGAAATGTTCTTCTTCAAATTGAAAGTTTTCTTTTAAGAATTTGATGAAAAGGGCTATGGTGATATTGTCTGTTTCAGATGCTGGTTGATAAAAGTAAAGCTCATGGCAATACTCTCGATATAGCACAACACGCGGAACTCTATTCCATATTTCCCTATCTGTAAGAACAACCTCTTGGTCTTCTACAAGGCCTAGGAATCGGTGTACAATGTCTGTGTTCTCGAGGTATTCTTCGAAGCTGAATAATTTTGAAGATACTAAAGCTCTCCTATAGGCTAGCCATCTATGGCAGGCTCTCTGAAGTTCATGATAGAAAACTAATTGGTGAGGATCCAGGATTCTATCCAAGACTAGCCTCTTGATCTGTTTAAGTTGTGTGGACCTAGATGAAATAAGCCTAAGTCTCCTATCAAGTTCGTCCCACAAGGATTGATTTCTACTTGTTTCAGGGATATTAAGGACAGAATTAACTTCTATAGCTGCCAATTGGTTTTCTACGTTTATAGTAACTGCTAACCTCTTTTTAGGAGCTACCATCTAAACATGATTTTGAACCTTAAATGTTTTAAAATGCATCTAAGTTTTAGTTGTTCTAATTTTTTGTTTGTTTTTGTTTTTGGTTTTCAAAAGGTTATGATGCATTCACGTCGGGTTCACCAAAATGTATCGCTCCAAATTTTTTGCATCCCTACCTTCAGGCTATTGGATCCGCGCCCGAAAGGAGGATGGGAAAAGGATGGTGCGGTACCTCGGACGAGAGGACTTCACGAAGGTCCCGCCTCTCAAGGGAGGTGTGTTTTGGTGATTTTTCGACGGATGGTGGGTTCACCAGGAAACATTTGGCGATAGTTTCCACGCCTAGGTTTTGGAATGTGTTTAGATGAGTTCGTTTTATCCTTTAAGCATTCATCCTAGGTTTGGCCGAATGAATCTAACTTAATCTATATGAAAATGCAACTTTCAATGAATACAGAAAACAGATTTTGAAAGCAGAAAATAGAGAATTTACAGGAGGAAAATGGGGAATACCTGATCCGGATGTCTGAAGAAGATTCTGGTGGTTGATGCAGTCTGGATCGTCTGGAATTCTACAGAATCGCCTGCAATCAGACGAGATCGTCTGAGATCTGACGAATTCGTCAGAAACCTGCAAAACAGAGAATAGATGCAAAATGCAAGAACTCCTACTGTGCAAACAGAGGCAAAATATGCCAAATAATAAACTGAATACTGAACAAAGTTTAAAAATAGAAATAAAAGTAAATTGCTGTACTTTAATGGCAGATTGTGAGCTTAACATGCAATCTAGACTAGATGGGTGAACTCCAGATGCAAAATAGGATAAAAACTAAATAGATTATCTAATTTGTAAAACAAAATAACTGAGGCAAAGTTAAGAAAAGCAAACTCCAGGCACTGATTGCCTCGATGTGGACTGGAGTCGAGATCGTCTCGCATCAGTACGAAATCATCTCGAATTTGACAGGATCGCCTCCGATCTTGACAGGTTCGTCGACGACGATGGGTGCTGGCTCCGGTTGAAAATCAGTGGTGTACCTGCATAAAAAATGCTATAGGACTAGTGCAAAAATAAGATTAAGGTGTTTTAGTGCAGAGGGATTCAACTTGCAGATAAAATTCAGCCAGGGGTTGGGGAGGGAATGTCCTAGAGTTTAAATAGGCTTAGGGAGAGTTGTTGGGAGGTTGGAGATCTTCCCAATTTGGGAGATCTCCAACGGGGGAGGGTCCCAACGGCGCAGACACGCTTCTGCCCGGATTGGAGACCCGTTGGAACGGATTCCAACTATGCAAATTCAGTTTTGCGACAAAATCGTCTGGACGTTCTAGTCCAGACGAAATCGTCAAATCTGGGGCGATATCGTCTGATCGGCGACGATATCGTCCAACGGTCAAAACAACCTCTAAAAATGGCGCGGAAAAAGGGGAAACGGGTTTCTCGACGGTTAACGGGTGGTTTGGGAGGTTAAATTTGAATTTAAATTTATTTACTAAGGTGAATGTAATTATTCCAATTTGACTATGCCAATTTTAGGGTGCTAAAGTATGCATGAAAACCAATTTTCTGGCATGCATAACCTTGAAAATTTCTAAACCATCATTGTACAAATTCACCAACTACACTTGTTTTGAAATGTTGTAGAAAATCTCAGCAAAACATCAATAGAAGCAGTCATATTTCAAAAACTTGCATTAACTTGTTTTAATCAGGTATATATTTCTTACATTTCTTCATTGTAAATGATTGGTATATAGTATATAACAATTAACCATTAGCATAAAAGGTATCCATAAGAGTTGGAATACTTAAAACATGTTTTGAGAATGAGAATATTGATTTTTGCCTAATCTTCGGAACAAGAATGCCAAAAATAGTGCCTGCTATCTTCTTCAGACTAATTGTTGTATTGTCTTCGGATTGAAATTATCTTCGGAATGACAGTAGAATGATTGTTGCACTTTGTCTTCGAAACGACGATTTGTCTTTGGAATGAAGCTTTGTCTTTGGAATGACGATTTGTCTTTGGAATGAAGCTTTGTATTCGAAAAGAGGATTTATCTTTAGAATGAGGATTTTTCTTCAGAAAACGATTTTGTCTTCGGAATGAGGATTTATTTTTGGAATGAGGATTTGACATCGCAAAGAAGCATGATCTTCGGAATGAAGACTTGTCTTCGGAATGAAATTAATAATATTCAGAATGAAGACTTGTCTATAATCTTCGGAATGAAGACTTGTCTTCGAAATGAAGTCATAATCTTCGGAATGAGGTTTTGTTTTTGCAATAGATCATAATCTTTGGAAATAACATTCAATATAATATCTCCACGTGGCATCCAAGGAAGAAAATAAATACGATCAAGTAAAAATTCTTTTGGCTGCATACGATAAATGAACACATGTCAGTTAGAATATGGTTTGTTTTTGTACCCATTTGGAAAGGACCAGAATCACGGGGTACGTGACCAACAGTATGCCACCATTTGTTTTTACATGTACGTGAGAGTCCGTAGGCAAAATAGAAAAACCAAAAATGAGTAAGGTGGATTTGATGGCAAGGACATCTGCACAACCATCGATGGACATGTGTTCGAAGTAAAAAATAGAAACGTGTGCCACTCTTATTTTCGAAGACATATTTGCTAATGCAAAATGACTACGAGGTACAGTGCTCAGATTACGGTTCATTCCAAAGAACAAAAATAGGGCAATTGAAAACTTGGAACCAAACCCTGCAAAGTTGTAAACACCAGAAACTAGAGATCCAGTAGAGGAATAGCGGTAGAAGTGAGTAGTTTATGACGTACCAAGACAGGAAAATGGGACGAAAAATGAGAATGGAACCAGCGAATACCACCCACCTCCGAGAAAATCCAGAAGTGTTGTAGATTTTTGAAGATGGAGGGCTTATGCCATTTTTGGATAAGTTTAATGGGTCCTCTGAAGAATTGGCCGGCATGTTCGCCCACACATTCAAAAATAACCAGCACATGTTAATGACATGACTATTGAGGTAACCCCTTAAGTTTTGAGTCAAATTACTGAGCTGCCATTAGAAGATCTTCCAATTTCTAGGTCTGGCAAAAATACATTGGTAAATACAGTTAATCAATTTCTAGAAGAAAATGATAGGGCACCAGAATATTTAACACATAATAACATATGCAAGGGGGTAAAAAGGGCCAGCCTGCAGGAACCCTGGGATGAAGTAGCCACATGGGTAATCAAATTTCTAACCTGTGAAGGGTAGTACGTACTGTTGTTAGGGCATCATATAAAATTTTTAAATCATATCAGACATGGTAGGCAACAACCAGATGTTAGGTTAAATCTTTCCCTATACCTGCACCAGGAATTAAAAAACATGGAAAAAAGATATTAGGAAGGAAAAGGGAGTCTTCACCACCATGGTCTCATCAAACTAGTTTGCCAACACCATTTTAGAGGAAACCCTAGGAGCTTTGAGAGGTTTTACTCTACCTTAAATGATGTAATTTTTGGAGATGAGGATGAAGAGGAAGAAACAAATACTGCTGATGTTGCAGAAGAAGAAACAACTACTGTAGAAGATGTTGCAGAAGATGAAACATAAACTGCTGTAGAATATGTAGAAAAAGAAACACACCCAACAGCAGCAGTAGAACACCTTGCTCCAGAACCTTCAACTTCACAAGCAAAAAGTCAAAAGAAAAGAGGATTTGGAACTGTCAGCAGAACAAAAAAATAGAAGAAGGTCCATTTTTCTAAAGTTGTAACTAATTTTTCAGAACAGAGAAATGAAGCACCTAGCCCAATAGGGAAAGAAACAACAAGGCAAATAGAAGCATCTAAACTTGACACCACAACCCCTGCTGTCACCCGAAAATAGAGAAAAAAGAAGAAGTTTGCTTTTGGAACTAGGAGGTCTACAAGACTCCACTTGAGGGAAATGGTGGACCAGGTCATAGAACAAGAAGATGGAAAAAGTAGTCCAGATGTCACAGAGATACAACCAACCCCTGAAAACTTCCCAGAATTCCCTGAACAGATAATTGAGGATGAGGCTAGGTAGGATAATTTGGAGGTGGCTATAGTTCAACAAGCCATAGAAATAGTAGATGCAATTATAGATAGTTTCATAGAGCCTCCTGAACAGGAGCAAATAGATGTTGCAGAGGAAGAGCCAGATGTTGAGCAGCCTACTGTAGCTAACTTCTTTCCATCTGATTCTGAAGCGGAAACAGAGGAGGTAGACATCACACATTAGCTGAGAGTAGTGAGTGTTGTCAAGACACAAACCAGATGGATTGTAGAGAGAGAAAAAATCATTGAGATGCAAGAAATAAAAATTACAGAGTTACAGCAGGAAGTGGCAGAACTGAGAGAAAATTTGTCACAGTCTGAAAAATAGCCAATTGTATCCATTGATGAAGATGATTTGGCTCAA
This sequence comes from Wollemia nobilis, assembly GCA_028583015.1. NCBI lineage: Eukaryota > Viridiplantae > Streptophyta > Pinopsida > Araucariales > Araucariaceae > Wollemia > Wollemia nobilis. The sequence goes on along the minus strand of JAQPPZ010016467.1, from coordinate 6,090,699 downwards.
CTACTTATGGATTTATCTAGGGTAGATGACTCTGTTGAGGCATACATAGGAGCTCATTCTAAAGAAGCAAATTTTCACTCTAAAGATGTGCCTTCTCATTTAGAAGCACCCTTTCATTCTGAAGATGCTTCAGAATTGGCAAAAAGCATAGCAAAAAACATTGGAGATGAGTCACCAGCATAGGAACAGTCCAAGAAGTAGCATGAAACAGATCAAGTAAGTACTTCTATTGATGTCCTTGTATTTCAAATTGTTACACCATCAGTAGAAGTAGCAGATAAGGGGGTGCAAGTAGAATTACTGTCTGATGACAACCCAATAGAAATAACAAAAAAAGGGGTACAGGTAGAATTATTGACAGATGAAAAACTAGTGGAAGTGGTAAAAAAAGGGGTTCAGATAGATCTGCTACCTAGAATTCCACCTGTAGTCAGACCACCTAATACTGTGTCCTTAGAACAATACAATGTAGACATATCCAGTTAGATGATTAGATATGAGAAGCTTGCCACTAAGACTAAAAAATTCAAATTAGAAGGAAAACAGGTAGAGGTCAAGGAAACAGAGATTCAGGCATTGAAAGAAAAGGTGTCTGATTTATGTCAAATTGCTAAATTTTTAGTCCAATTTAGATGGCCAGCCAGATTTTACAGTCTTATTCTGAAGGAGAAATACTTGAGATGGCTGGTCATGAGGATTAGTTCAGGTCTTCCATATAAATTGGACACCACTGTAGATTTCCTGGAAGCATACTTTGACAGCCCTATTGAGCAGAAAAATCTCCTGTGTGAACTATTTTTACACAGCTTCTTTATTCTAGAAGAAGTAGAATTTCATCCTCAAATCTACATTGGAGATGTTCAACTGAGGGCATTCATGTCCACCTTGCAAAATCAATTTTATTGGGACCAATAAAAAAGGTAGAACAAAGAGATTGAAACAAGAGCTGAATTGTTAGTCAGAGCAATTCAGCCAAATCACCCCATTATCACAAGACAACACTTCACCATGATGAACAGGGATGATGTGAAGAGAATGTACTTGACAAACTTGAGGGACTGTGTGAACAGATTCCATAATTTCTGTAATGACAATTTTGTGCCAGCATTATTAGTCTATAGAAATAGATGGGCTAAACTTTCCATGTCTTTGCAGAAAAGAGAACCCATTTCCCCCATCAACTTAGAATGGTCTAGAAGAAGGGTAGAAGGAGTAATACAGTTTATTGAACTCATGCAACATAATTGGATAGGTCTCAGATTTAGGCCTCCAACCATCATCACTCCAGTTCCATTCTACTTTGAAGAAGATGCCCAACCTGATGAACAATTTGAATAATGGCTCAAGGACCTTCAGAAGAACAGGGGATTTTATATAGGCAATAAGTTGTTCTACAGGTCATGGAATTTGACCATGGACATATGTGATTCCATATCCCAACAGAATGCATGAGGACATGCATCAATATAAGTTGGGGGGAAAATGATGAGGCCTGGAAATGCCTCAATCATAACATGTTTTAAAAACTAAAATTGCCTATAAACTCTTATGTTTAATCTAATATGCTAGTTAAGTTAATTCAATATGTTGTGTATTAACTATTTGCATGATGAATGTATCTGAAATACTATATTCTAATTTTTACAGCTTTTTGCATAAGTTTTATGTTGTTTTGTTATGACTTGCTAAATGAGATATGCTTAGATTGATAGCAACATTTCACTAATCATGTTTTGATATGTCTCAAGCATTCATTTTACCTAAATCTAGCAACAGTTCAAGAAAACTGTTACTATGCAGCAAAAACTGGGTTTTCCCATGTAAATTCCAGCCAGCTACCAATGAATGGCAAGGCATGGAATTCATATGTGGAAAGAGATGAATACCATTGGAATCTAATCCTGAGAAGTAACCCACATGAGAAATGCATAAGAAATCATTTAAGGAGCCCACATTTATTCATTCCAAAGTCTCTTCGGAATGAACAAATATCTTCGGAATGAGAAAACATAGTGTCTTCGGAATGAGCGGATCTTCGAAATGAGAACTGCAGTATCTTCGAAATGAGTAGATCTTCGGAATGAGAACTGTAGTATATTCAAAATGAGTGGATATTTGGAATTAGAATTGTAGCATCTTCAAAATGAGCAGATCTTCGAATGAGAATTGCAGTATCTTCGAAATGAACCACTTATCTTCGGAATGAAAACAAAATGTGCTTTTTGACTTGTTGACTGAATTTTGATGCTGGAAAAAGGGAAATAAATATTGAAAAGGGTAAGAGAAAATATCTCAGATCTGAATTTTCCGTCCTTGCCGACCAAAGCCACCATTTATGGAAAGATCAAGTGTGATCTTCTAGGATAAAACCAGGAATTGTTGCAGCATAATAGGATTAGATCTTTTGAGATATTCTCAATTTGTTAGTAGATCTTAGGACATCTATAAATATGGCTCCCATTCAGGTTGAGCTAGGGGGGTAGAAGAAAGTAGAGAAAGTGGAGATAGAAGATAGAGAAAGCAAAAAGTAGAAAGTAGGCAATAATCAAAAAAGTGACTGTTACAGTCCTGTAACAGGTTTTTAGTAGAATCATTGTAATCATGTGTTTGAATCAATAAAGTGTACTGTTTCTATTTCATATTGCTTTTAAATGAGTGTGAGTAAGATCTAGAGAGAGAGAGACTCATACCTTTTTCTGGACAAAGAAGCTGGCCACTTCCACACCTAGGAGGAGGACTAATAGCAGGTTTTTATTCTGATTTTGCTACAGTAGAATGAGTTGTAGAACTTGTCATTTCAATCATTTGTAAACAACTAATGATATTTGTAATCTTAGCTTATTTTATATTTTGTGATTAATGGTTTGGTTGTAATCCCCACTTTCAGAAAAGCTTTCAATTTATTGTAGACTATCATTTCCAGAATTTACTGTTTTCTATAATTTCTTGCATTTTATGTTTTGTTGTCAACCCCTACACAGAAGATTGACAACCTTCTATTACAGAGCCTTGAAAGGGTTTCATTTCCATGTTAAAAGTAGGTTTTAATTGCTACAAAAGTAAATAGATTTCCTTTCTGTAATTATAATCAGACTTTTAATTTTGTAGCTGTTATTTCTGCAACATAATTAGGTCTCATTCTACAATTGTAATTAGGACTTCATTTCTACAGTTAATGATTACTTTCCAATTCTGCAACTTATATTAAGGTTTAATTCATGCAATTTAGAGATAGGAATGTCCTAAATTCCCCACATAATCGATTTCACCAATAAGACCTGTTGCTCTAGATTGACCTAAGTTATAACCCTGTTCACCCCTTCTTTTGCAGATAGCCTTGTACACAGCCCTGGATTGACAAATTCATTGAGAATTAATGATGTGTATAATGACAATGCATCATAAATCTTTAGGAGCATGCCCAAATTTTTATAATAGTTGAGGAAAAATATGGTACTAGCTTAAAACTAGTTGCACCAATAGACTAACCAACATTATACTGAGTGTATTTTCCATGTCGATAATAAGATCTTGTAGTAGATTAGACAATTTGTGCAATGTACACCCCTTAACTGTTGTTCCGAATGTACTATGTTTTACTCTCTCTTTTTTATTTTATGATTTGTTTTTTTTTTGTATTATTTTTTTAATGCTTTGAAAGGAAAATGCTATGAATGAAATAAATTTAAAAATTCCACAATTAAACTAGAAAGGAACCAAGATGAAACTACACACTAAATAACAATATTTTATTGAAATTTTTGACCTGAAATTGCAAGTATAAATTTTGTATTAAAGTCTGAAATTGTATAATGCACAGATGAAATCACTAAAATGCTTGTAACTTCTTCAATCAGACTCTGAATCGCCTCTCGTAAAGTGCAATGAGCTCGTATTTACTTGTTGATAAGATTTGGGCAGTAATATCAAAATTTTATGACTGTGTTTCTACTACACGCTTTCTTAGGTAGCTGTACAATCTCCCTAGATGGTACAGTCAATAAAAGAAGTTAATGGTTGCACTTACAACCTTCGAAATAACCCCTAAAGGGGTCATCAAATCATGAGGAAGGTGTGATAAAAAACCCAGATTGAAACCCTTGGTGAATAATGAGTTATGAACCAAACACACTTTCTAAAGCCCTCCAAGTAGCAGTTTGATCTGACCCAGAAATGCAAATTTACTCCTTAGGATGCAAAACTAACTTCTACCCAGATGAAAATGGCCAAAAAATAAAAAACCCAAATGATCACTTTGCTTGGAACCCAAACTTTGAAAAATCCTCAAACCCTATTGCTAAATCTGTGATGCTCAATTGAGCCCTCTTTGTAAGGACTCTAATAATATGACTAGGTGAGATATTCCATCCATGAAATCAGAGCTACTCATGAAGGTTGTCGTCTCCACAAGCCTCAAGCTGCAATTTTCTCCATGAAAACTGGCAGAGTTTCTCCAAGATAGCAAAGATGTGAATGAGTCAAAAAATCTCCAAAAACTCCTTTTTATGAAAGCTACGCCCATCTTGGATTTGGAACCAAAAAGCATAAAATTTAATATTATTTTATTTCCTTATCTCTCCTTGGAATGGGGGGCCCAAATTGTACCCCATCCTAGTTGATATAATGTTGTTTTTAAAATAGGGTCCTTTTATGTCCCTTTTTAAAGTTACTTTATGACTTAATAATATAACTTGAATTTATTAATTTATTTACTCACCAAGGGGATGCCAAATTAGACTTGGGCAAATATTCCATCTACAAAATAAATGACTCTGCAAAATTGGAAGAACTACATCGGGCCCACATTGCTAAAAATAACAATATCTTTAAATAGTAACCCCCATGAACGGATGAATCCCCTAGCAAAAGAACTAATCACTAGGGAACAACTAAAATAGGGTTACCAATCACCTCAGTTTAGCCTATGAGAACCTAAGACTAGGCTAAATTACCACAACTGATTGACTACTCAGAAAGGGGACATTAGTATCTGCCCTTTCCAAATATTGCATGTCCTCAAGCAATACCAAATCATACTCCAGTCATCCATCAGCTCCTGGCTATAGTCACAAGTGATACCAAGATCCCATAACATCCTCAGGAAAATTCCACCATGCTGATGTTGCACCACTCTGATCACAACAAAGAAAAAATTATGCTAGAACTGCACAAGTCTCAATTGCAACATCATGATAAGATCACCCAATTATCGAAGCCACTGGAGTCCAAAAATCAAATCAAGATCTCCTATGCTAACCACATAAAAATTTTCACATATCTCATGGTTACCCACTTTCACCTTCAACTGTGGCACCATTTTAGAATATGTAATAGTAAATCCATCTTCTACCATCACCTGAAAGCTATGTATATCTTCTGTTTTCAGTCCTATTCATGCAACCAATTCCTCATCAACAAAGTTGTGAGTTGCACTTGTATCAATCAATGCAACCACACGTTGTCCCTGTAACACACCATGTATCTTCAGTGACTGTGAGCTCTAAAAACTATGCAATTGGGCCAACATACCCTTCTTCTTTTCATCCCCATTTTCTTCTTGCTTCTCCTCATGTTATTTTTCTTTATTTGGCTCAAAATAAGGGAGTTCTTCATGTGATCAAGTGAGTGAGCGAAAATACAATGATCAATTAATCAACCAACTATTACAATAGAAAGTCTATGATTAAATAAATAGACTAACTAACAACATTAGGAAATAGTGCTAACTACCCTCTAACAATAGAGTAGGGAGTTGCGTGATGCTAACCACTAACCTAGGTAGAGAAGTCTAACCAAACCACTAACCTAGGATATTTAGAGATTAACCTAGGATAGAAGAATAAATATCTAGATAGTAAAAGATAAATGTAAATACTCTTTTACCTAGTGGAGTAAATGGTAAGTATCCCAAGTTAATGGAATATTACTCTAACATCCCCCCTTATTACATTATTTGGGTAATACATACATATCCCTCTAATACAACAATATTTGGGAAAAGTATATAACTGCCCCAATACAGTGAAGAAGATGTTGATCTGCTGGTTCTTTGCTCTGTCACAGTGCTTTGGCTGCTCCTAAGCAAAAAGTGGGTCATTCCTCACTATGTCTTCACGCCAACGAATGTCCTTATGGTAATCACATCATCCAACCGATTTGCATGGGTAACCAGCCACTGCAATCGCTAGGTGTAGTAGAATAGATCACTTCATACAAGGTTCATTCATTTACAATATGAATTTGCAAAAGATAAGGTAGCTAAGGTGTCGGTCGCTACCAAAAATGCACCCTTATAAGTTCCCCCCTTCTCGTTGCAAAACATAGTGTAATTAATTTCTGAAGGAAGTGTGACTAAGGTGTCGGTCAAAGCCGAAAATGCACCCTTATAAGTCATCTTCCCTATTTACAAAAATGAGTGAAGAAAAGAAATGGATATCCCCCTCAATTGCAAAAAATATGCAACTCAAGAGTGTTGTGAAGGATTTTACAAATATTGCCTCCTAGACAATTGTACACCACAAAAAATCGCTCCTCTTGTTACAAGTACTTCAAACACCTAGAATTTGCTATTTATGAAGCCTAAAAGAGGTACAAGCACCCCTTATTGCAAGGTCTTCAAACAAAAAACTTATGCTATTTATGAAGCCTAAAAGAAGAGTGAGAGAAAATGGTGCTTTTGCCCAAGGGACTCATGTGTTTTCCCTCTACAAAACTGTTTTAGCAATTTAGCACTCCTTGTGCTATCTTTGAACCAGAAACAGAATCAGAATGAGACACTTCACAAGAAATATGGCTTCTGTGATGTGCCTTTGCCATTTTAGTTTTGCTTGTTTTGAAACCAACACTGAATGGTGTCATGGTTTTCATTTTTACAATTTGTGCAAAACTATGCTTTCTAGGCAATTTGATCAAAAAAGTTCACCAATTTGTCCTTTCTTATTGCAAGTACTTCAAGCATGATTGCTATTATGAAGTCTAAAAGAAAAGTTTTAATGTTGATGACTTGGACTTTTCTGATTGCCTTTACAAGTTTTATTTCCCTCTTATCAAAATCGATGTTTGAAGGAAGAAAGGAATTATCCCCCCTTAGTGCAAAGGATTGCAACTTTTAAGGTTCCTTATTTTCAAAAAACTTGTTCTTTCTTTTGATTACCCTAAAAGAGTACCAAAATATAATTCACTCAAATAGATATTTAATGGCACCTGCCTTAACTCCCTTCAAGAAGGATGAAAAGTTTGAGGAAATTAAGCCAAACAAATAAGAGTGAATTAGGGGTTTTGTTGATTTAGGAGAGAATATCAAGTAATTTTGGCTTTAAATCTATGCAAGGATTTACACAAATTTGTGAAATTTTGGGGTTTAGTGTGTTCTTGATTCTATGACTTATAATTGCAAAAGAAATAATGCAATAATCAAACAAGAATGCCCACAAAATTCTTATCACCTAGGTGTCGGATGCAACCGAAAATGCACCTAATTTGCCAATGAAGGTGTCGAGTAAAATAAAAAATGCACCTTTTAATTTTTGCAACAAAATGTGTGTTTTGTGTTGTGCAAAAAATGATATTTTTAGGTCTCCTACTTTGTTTTCCAATTTTGCAAAAGAAGTACAATGTTGTCTTCTCCCCTGAATTTTGCAAAATTAACAATTTTGAGCACTCCTTCCAAGACAAGTCGACACACGACCCGCATTTGGAAGGCTTCCAGAACTAGTCGACACACGACTTAGTTTTTGATGGACCAAAGGTTACAATTACTTCTCAAATTTTTGCAAAAAAAAGAATGTGCAATTTTATGTCTTATATCCCCCCTTGGAGAAAACAAATGCACACTTTGCCTTTGAATTTTACAAAAAAAATTGGGTCTCCTTGTGTTACAATTTGGCAAAAAAGAATTCATGTTTGAACCTTTATTGTATGCTAAATTAACAAGGTTGAGAAGAGTTTAGGGTTTTCTTATTTGCAAAAAAAAATATGCTCTTCTATGTCTTATATCCCCTCGTGGAGAAAACAAAAGCTCTTCTTGATTTGTTTGCAAAAAAAATCCTTAATTCTCTATTTTAATGCAAAATTTTAATAAATCTAATCATTATTTAATTAATAATAAAATTTAATTTTGTAAAAAATCAATGTAATTTTAAAAAAAAATTGATTTTAGACAAAAGATATTAAATTATTAAAAAAAATGATTAAAAATAAAAAAATTTACAAAAAAAATAAAAAAAATTATACCTTGGACTTGGTCCATTCCACCGCCCGCGTAAAAAAAAATTTCGGCCTTGACGGGAGTCGAACTCCCGACCTCCCTGTCGGGCCATGCCTTGGCGAGGGCTAAACCTCCAGTCGGGCTAGCTAGCCCGATGGAGATATGGGGGAGGAGACTTCATCTTGAAGCCTCCCCTCCCTAGGGCTTGGAGCGCGCGACACGCTCTAAAGCTTTTCTTTTAAAAAATCTTTTGGGACTTTAGTCCCACATGCACCGTGAAGGCGCATGTAAGTCGTTTAAAAACGACTTAGCCCCTATAAGGACTCGATTTCCTGCAGGCAATCGAAGTCCTTCGTCGACCTTTTGTCCATCGCCACGTCGTGACTAGTCGGGTCAGGTGGCACGTGGCCAGTCCGCCACGTGTCAGGTCCAGTGACACGTGGCTTGTCTGCCACGTGTTGCATCCATCATCGTCCAATGGCTATCTGCCACATGTCCGATCGTGTCCAGGTGTCTTATCTAGTGGCTGTGTCATGTGTCCTGTCCAAGTTGCGCTTGCCACGTGTCATGTCCAGTTGCTGTGCCACGTGTCCGATCCTCTCTAGTGGATATGCCACATGTCATGTCCAATGGCTATGCCATGTGTCATGTCCAATGGTTGTGCCACGTGTTCGATCATGTCCAATGGCTGTGCCACGTGTCCAATCCCATCTAGTGGTTGTGCCATGTCAGCACCTCAGGATTTGTTCCTGAGGTCGTGTCTGGCCACCATGTGTCACCAGATGATGGGTCTATGTCAGTGCCTTGGGATCTATTCTTGGGTGCGCGTTTGTCCCAGCTATGAATGTCCTTAGGATTTGTGCTCGGGATAGTCCGTAGTTGTAGGGTTTCTGATCCGATCATCGAATATTGGAGGGCACGCCTGCCCTCTTAGATCCCGATCACCAGATTTATGCCATCAGTCACCGAGAATCAGAGGGCACGCCTGCCCTCTCAGATCTCGGTTGCCAGAGATCTGACAGGGATGTCCCCTATCAGAATTGGTCACGCGCTCAGTTTTGGGTCCTGTATCTTCCTGGGAGGGTGCTCCTACCCTCCTGGCTGTGTTCTGGACCCACGGGGGTAGCACTAGCGACTGTCGATAATCGAAGGGCCTCCTACCCTCGAGATCTAGGCCCTATGTTGCAAGCTCTGGCCTCCTGTCAGGCCCGACAGGTTAGAAAGCAGAGTGTTGTCAGAACTATCGGGGTCTACGGGCCTGCTCCCATGGCCGCCCGATGACGTGGGCCTGCGGGCCCTCTCCCGTGGCCACCCGGTGATATGGACCTATGGGCCCTACTGCCTGGGATCTGCCTCGGGATCCATGCAAGTCCTGAGGGCCAGTAGGGCCCTCGAAGACCTTACCAGGTCCAGGTCGGGTGGAACGAGAGAAGCTCTTATTAGGCCATCAGGATGCGATGATACCAATGTGATCAAGTGAGTGAGCAGAAAAACAATGATCAATTAATCAACTAACTATTACAATAGAAATTCTATGATTAAATAAATAGACTAACTAACAACATTAGAAAATAGTGCTAACTACCCTCTAAAAATAGAGTAGGGATTTGCGTGATGCTAACCACTAACCTAGGTAGAGAAGTCTAACCAAACCACTAACCTAGGATATTTAGAGATTAACCTAGGATAGAAGAATAAATATCTAGATAGTAAAAGATAAATGTAAATACTCTTTTACCTAGTGGAGTAAATGGTAAGTATCCCAAGTTAATGGAATATTACTCTAACACTTCATTGTTGTCTTCCAATTCAGATTGCTATTTAGAATAATCAGCAATGGATTCATCTGCAGAATGATACTCAATGAGCTACAATGTACCCTTGGCTTCACACTTCGGCCCTGATTTCCAAGGTTTTTGAAATTTGAAGCACAAGTTATTCTTCCTAAGGTCATTGAGTGTGTCTTCATCAAGTTTCTTAGAGGTATATTTGGGTTGATAAAATGTTTTTAGGAATGGCTTTTTACTATCCTTGCTTTGAAAATGCTTTGATTGATTTTTTTTCTTTAGGGGAAGCCAAATCCAAACTACGTGCCTTCTTCATAGCATCCTCTAGGGAAGGTGGACCAAATGCTTTGACCCAACCATGGATAGGCTCTTTAAGTCCCTCCATAAACAATAATGTCAATCACCTATCTGAGATGTCTACCACCATGACTAAAAAACGTTGAAACTTGGATATGTAAGCCTCCAATGACCCATACTGCCTCAATTGAGCAAGCTCTCTAAAATATAATTATGGATCCTTCTTATCGAACCTGTCTATGAGCTTCTTCATGAACTTTGCATAAGATGTGATAGATCTATGCCCCAATGTATTGAGACCATGGTACCACCAATCGTGTGCCGCTCCATCTAAATTCAGTGTACCAAATTTAATCACCTCGTCCTCAAGAATATATCAGAGTGTGACAAATGTATCTAACTTATCAACCCATGCGCGTGTTGTGGTCCTCCCTCTACCATCAAAGTGGAGTAATTTCACCTTGCTCAATGCATGATGCACCTCAAACTGAGGAGGTGTCCCACGTTGATCTTGTCTGTGGAAGTTGCCCCTTGATCTCTTCTCACGCACAAAGTAATTAAATTTGGTGAGTGCCTTAATCTCATCAAGAAGGGTCTCATACTCCACATAAGCCTCCCTATACTCATCTGCTATAGAAAGTGGAGGAGTCTACACTACTAGCGTCTCAACCCGAGGAGAAAATATAGGTTGTAACGATCTAGAGGAAAATACTGTGCGGCTAGTATGCTTATTAGCTTGACTAGTCTTTGTTGTATGAGCACCATTATGCTCTGTAAGACCTGTACCATGTACCTACTGGATGGGTATTCCCTACTGAAACTTCCCAACAATTATGACATCATGTCCATAATCAAAGTAAACTACCTCTCACCCCTAGTATTGGGACTAACTGAATCCTATCTCCCTTTCTGCCTGTCATCCATACTCCCTTATGAATTATATTCTACAGAGCCACTATCACCTGACCTATGGGACAAACTACCCTATTCCTACTGTTGTTCCAAAATATCCTCCTGTGAATTAAAATATGGTTTGGATTTATTTGTACATAAATAATACTGATGTGTATGCATTAATGACCCAAAGTATGGCAAGGGTTAACATGAGCTCTGATACCACTACAATGTACACCCCTTAACTGCTGTTCCGAATGTACTTTGTTTTACTCTCTTTTTATTTTCTGATTTGTGTTTTTCTTGATTTTTTTGTATTATTTTTTTTATGCTTTGAAAGGAAAATTCTATGCATGAAATAACTTCGAAAATGCCACACTCGAACTGAAAAGGAACCCAAATGAAACTGCACACTAAATAACAATATTTTATTAAAAATTTTGACCTGAAATTGCAAGCATAGATCTGGTATTAAATACTAAAATTGTATAATGCACAGCTAGAAATCATTAAAATGCTTGTAACTTCTTCAATCGAACTCTGAATCGCCTCCCGTAAAGTGCAATGAGCTCGTATTTACTTGTTGATCATATATGGGCAGTAACATCAAAATTTTATGACTATTGTTTTGCTAAACGCTTCCCTAGATAGTTGTACAGTCTCCTTGGATGGTACAATTAGCAAAATAAGTTAATGGTTGCACTTACAACCCTCGAAATCACCCCTAAAGGGGTTTCCCAAGCATGAGGAAGGTGTGATAAAAAAACCAGATTGAAACCCTTGCTGAATAATGAGTTATGAACCAAACACACTTTCCAAAGCCCTCCAAGCAACAGTTCGATCTGACCTAGAAATGCAAATTTACTCCTTAGGATGCGAAACTAACTTCTACCCAGATGAAGATGGCCAAAAACTAAAAAACCCAGATGATCACTTTGCCTGGAACCCAAACTTCGAAAATCCTCAAACCCTACTGTTGAATCTGTGATGCCCAATTGAGCCCTCTGTGTAAGAACTCCAATAATCTGACTAGGTGAGATATTCCACCCACGAAATCAGAGCTACTCATGAAGGTTGTCGTCTCCACAAGCCTCAAGCTGCAATTTTCTCCATGAAAACTGGCAAAGTTTCTCCAAGATAGCAAAGATGTGAATGAATCCAAAAACCCCAAAAACTCCTCCTTTTTATGAAAGCTACGCCCATCTTGGATTTGGAACCAAAAAGCATAAAATTTAATATTGTTTTATTTCCTTATCTCTCCTTGGAATGGGGGGCCCAACTTGTACCCCATCCTAGTTGATATAACGTTGTTTTTAAAAGAGGGCCCTTTTATGTCCCTTTTTAAAGTCACTTTATGACTTAATAATATAACTTGAATTTATTAATTTATTTACTCACCAAGGGGATGCCAACTTAGACTTGGGCAAATATTCCATCCACAAAATAAATGACTCTATGAAATTGGAAGAACTGCATCGGGCCCACATTGCTAAAAATAACAATATCTATAAATAGTAACCCCCATGAACGGATGAATCCCCTAGCAAAAGCACTGATCACCAGGGAACAACTCAAATAGGGTTCCCAATCACCTCAGTTTAGCCTATGGGAACCTAGGAATAGGCTAAATTACCACAACTGACTGATTACTCAGAAAGGGGACATTATAGTCCACCCTTCCCAAAGATTGCTTGTCCTCAAGCAATACCAAATCATACTCCAGTCATCCGTCAGCTCCTGGCTATAGTCACAAGTGATACCAGGATCCCATAACATCCTCAGGAAAATTCCACCATGCTGATGCTGCACCACTCTGATCACAACAAAGAAAACACTGTGCCAGAACTGCACAAGTCTCAATTGCAACATCATGATAAGATCACCCAATGATCGGAGCCACTGGAGTCCCAAAATCAAATCAAGCTCTCCTATGCTGACCACATAAAAATCATCACATATCTCATGGTTACCCACTTTCACCTTCAACTGTGGCACCATTTTAGAACATGTAATAGTAAATCCATCTGCTACCATCACCTAAAAGTTATCTATATCTTCTATTTTTAGTCCTCTTCGTGCAACCAATTCCTCATCAACAAAGTTGTGAGTTGCACCTGTATCAATCAATGCAACCACACGTTGTCCCTGTAACACACCATGTATCCTTAGTGATTGTGAGCTCTGAAAACTATGCAATTGGGCCAACATACCCTTCTTCTTTTCATCCCCATTTTCTTCTTGCTTCTCCTCATGTTTTTCTTCTTTATTTGGCTCAAAATAAGGGAGTTCTTCATCGCTATCCTCCAATTCAGATTGTTGTTCAGAATCATCAACAATGGATTCATCTGTAGAATGATACTCAATGAGCTGCAATGTACCCTTGGCTTCACACTTATGCCCCGGTTTCCAAGTTTTTTGACATTTGAAGCACAAGTTCTTCTTCCTAAGGTCATTGAGTGTGTCTTCATCAAGTTTCTTAAAGGTATGTTTGGGCTGATCAAATGTTTTTTGGAATGGATTTTTACTATCCTTGCTTGGAAAATGCTTTGACTAAAATTTTGCTTTAGGGGCAGCCAACTCCAAACTACGTGCCTTCTTCATAGCATCCTCTAGGGAAGGTGGATCAAATGCTTTGACCCAACCACGAATAGGCTCTATAAGTCCCTCCATAAATAGTATGGTCAATCTCCTATCTGAGATGTCTACCACCATCACTGACAAATGTTGAAACTTGGAGATGTAAGCCTCCAATGACCCATACTGCCTCAATTGAGCAAGCTCTCTAAAATATAATTCTGGATCCTTCTTGTCGAACCTGTCTATGAGCTTCTCCATGAACTCTGCATAAGATGTGATAGATCTATGCCCCAATGTAGTGAGACCATGGTACCACCAATCATGTGCTACTCCATCTAAATGTAGTGTAGCGAATTTAATCACCTCGTCCTCAGGAATAGATCAAAGAGTGACAAATGTATCTAACTTATCAACCCATGTGCATGTTGTGGTCCTCCCACTACCATCAAAGTGGGGTAATGTCACCTTGCTCAATGCATGATGCACCTCATGCTGAGGAGGTGGCCCACGCTGATCTTGTCTGTGGAAGTTGCCCCTTGATCTCTTCTCACGCACAAAGTCATTAAATGTGGTGAGTGCCTTAATCTCATTAGGAAGGGTCTCATACTCCACATAAGCCTCCCTATACTCATCTGCTATAGAAAGTGGAGGAGTTTGCACTACTGGTGTCTCAACCCGAGGAGCAAATGTAGGTTGTAACGATCTAGAGGAAAATATTGTGCGACTAGTATGCTGATTAGCATGACTAGTCTCTGTTGTATGAGCACCATTATGCTCTGTAAGACCTGTACCCTGTACCTATTGGATGGGTATTCCCTACTGAAACTTCCCCAACAATTGTGACATCATGTCCATCATCAAAGTAAACTGCCTCTCACCCCTGGTATTGGGACTAACTGAATCTTGTCTACCTTTCTACCTGTCACCCATACTCCCCTATGAATTAGATTTCGTAGACCCACTGTCACCTGACCTATGGGACAAACTACCCTGTTCCTGCTGTTGTTCCAAAATATCCTCCTGCTGATTAAACTCTGGTTTGGATTTATTTCTCCGTAAATAATATTGATGTGTATGCATTAATGACCCAACAGGCTGGCAGGGGTTAACATGAGCTCTGATACCACTGTAATGTACACCCCTTAACTGTTGTTTCGAATGTACTCTGTTTTACTCTCTTTTTTATTTTTTGATTTTGTTTTTTTTTTTGTATTATTTTTTTTATGCTTTGAAAGGAAAATGCTATGCATGAAATAACTTCGAAAATGCCACACTCGAACTGAAAAGGAACCCAAATGAAACTGCACACTAAATAACAATATTTTATTAAAATTTTTGACCTGAAATTGCAAGCACAGATCTGGTATTAAAGACTAAAATTGTACAATGCACAACTGGAAATCATTAAAATGCTTGTAACTTCTTCAATCGGACTTCGAATCGCCTCCCGTAAAGTGCAATGAGCTCGTATTTACTTGTTGATCATATCTGGGTAGTAACATCAAAATTTTATGACTATTTTCCTGCTGCACGCTTCCCTAGGTAGCTGTACGATCTCCTTGGATGGTATAGTCAGCAAAAGAAGTTAATGGCTGCACTTACAAACCCTGAAATCACCCCTAAAGGGGTCGCCCAAGCATGAGGAAGGTGTGATAAAAATCCCATATTGAAACCCTTGTTGAATAATGAGTTATGAACCAAACACACTTTCCAAAGCCCTCCAAGCAGCAGTTCGATCTGACCCAAAAATGTAAATTTACTCCTTAGGATGCGAAACTAACTTCTACCCAGATGAAGATGGCCAAAAACTAAAAAACCCAGATGATCACTTTTCCTGGAACCCAAACTTCGAAAATCCTCAAACCCTACTGCTGAATCTGTGATGCCCAATTGAGCCCTCTGTGTAAGAACTCCAATAATATGACTAGGTGAGATCTTCCACCCACGAAATCAGAGCTACTCATGAAGGTTGTCGTCTCCACAAGCCTCAAGCTACAATTTTCTCCATGAAAACTGGCAGAGTTTCTCCAAGATAGCAAAGATGTGAATGAATCCAAAAACCCCAAAAACTCCTCCTTTTTATGAAAGCTACGCCCATCTTGGATTTGGAACCAAAAAGCATAAAATTTAATATTGTTTTATTTCCTTATCTCTCCTTGGAATGGGGGGCCCAACTTGTACCCCATCCTAGTTGATATAACGTTGTTTTTAAAAGAGGGCCCTTTTATGTCCCTTTTTAAAGTCACTTTATGACTTAATAATATAACTTGAATTTATTAATTTATTTACTCACCAAGGGGACGCCAACTTAGACTTGGGCAAATATTCCATCCACAAAATAAATGACTCTGCGAAATTGGAAGAACTGCATCGGGCCCACACTGCTAAAAATAACAATATCTATAAATAGTAACCCCCATGAACGGATGAATCCCCTAGCAAAAGCACTGATCACCAGGGAACAACTCAAATAGGGTTCCCAATCACCTTAGTTTAGCCTATGGGAACCTAGGAATAGGCTAAATTACCACAATTGACTGACTACTCAGAAAGGGGACATTACAGTCCACCCTTCCTAAAGATTGCTTGTCCTCAAGCAATACCAAATCATACTCCAGTCATCCGTCAGCTCCTGGCTACAGTCACAAGTGATACCAGGATCCCATAACATCCTCAAGAAAATTCCACCACGCTGATGCTGCACCACTCTGATCACAACAAAGAAAACACTGTGCCAAAACTGCACAAGTCTCAATTGCAACATCATGATAAGATCACCCAATGATCGGAGCCACTGGAGTCATAAAATCAAATCAAGCTCTCCTATGTTGACCACATAAAAATTGTCACATATCTCATGGTTACCCACTTTCACCTTCAACTATGGCACCATTTTAGAACATGTAATAGTAAATCCATCTGCTACCATCACCTGAAAGTTGTCTATATCTTCTGTTTTCAGTCCTCTTCGTGCAACCAATTCCTCATCAACAAAGTTGTGAGTTGCACCTGTATCAATCAATGCAACCACACACTATCCCTATAACACACCACGTATCCTCAGTGATTGTGAGCTCTGAAAACTATGCAATTGGGCCAACATACCCTTCTTCTTTTCATCCCCATTTTCTTCTTGCTTCTCCTCATGTTTTTCTTCTTTATTTGGCTCAAAATAAGGGAGTTCTTCATCGCTGTCCTCCAATTCATATTGTTGTTCAGAATCATCAACAATGGATTCATCTACAAAATGATACTCAATGAGCTGCAATGTACCCTTGGCTTCACACTTATGCCCCGGTTTCCAAGGTTTTTGACATTTGAAGCACAAGTTCTTCTTCCTAAGGTCATTGAGTGTGTCTTCATCAAGTTTCTTAAAGGTATGTTTGGGCTGATCAAATATTTTTTGGAATGGATTTTTACTATCCTTGCTTGGAAAATGCTTTGACTAAAATTTTGCTTTAGGGGCAGCCAACTCCAAACTACGTGCCTTCTTCATAGCATCCTCTAGGGAAGGTGGATCAAATGCTTTGACCCAACCACAAATAGGCTCTGTAAGTCCCTCCATAAATAGTACGATCAATCTCCTATCTGAGATGTCTACCACCATCACTAACAAACGTTGAAACTCGGAGATGTAAGCCTCCAATGACCCATACTGCCTCAATTGAGCAAGCTCTCTAAAATATAATTCTGGATCCTTCTTGTCGAACCTGTCTATGAGCTTCTCCGTGAACTCTGCATAAGATGTGATAGATCTATGCCCCAATGTATTGAGACCATGGTACCACCAATCGTGTGCTGCTCCATCTAAATTCAGTGTAGAGAATTTAATCGCCTCGTCCTCAAGAATAGATCGAAGAGTGACAAATGTATCTAACTTATCAACCCATGCGCGTGCTGTGGTCCTCCCACTACCATCAAAGTGGGGTAATGTCACCTTGCTCAATGCATGATGCACCTCACGCTAAGGAGGTGGCCCATGCTGATCCTATCTGTGGAAGTTGCCCCTTGATCTCTTCTCATGCACAAAGTCATTAAATGTGGTGAGTGCCTTAATCTCATCAAGAAGGGTCTCATACTCCACATAAGCCTCCCTATACTCATCTGCTATAGAAAGTGGAGGAGTCTGCACTACTGGTGTCTCAATCCGAGGAGAAAATGTAGGTTGTAATGGTCTAGAGGAAAAGACTATGCGGCTAGTATGTTGATTAGCATGACTAGTCTCTGTTGTATGAGCACCATTATGCTCTGTAAGACCTGTATCCTGTACCTATTGGATGGGTATTCCCTGCTAAAACTTCCCCAACAATTGTGACATCATGTCCATCATCAAAGTAAACTGCCTCTCACCCCTGGTATTGGGACTAACTGAATCTTGTCTACCTTTCTGCCTGTCACCCATACTCCCCTGTGAATTAGATTCCGTAGACCCACTATCACCTGACCTATGGGACAAACTACCATGTTCCTATTGTTGTTCCAAAATATCCTCCTGCTGATTAAACTCTGGTTTGGATTTATTTCTCCATAAATAATACTGATGTGTATGCATTAATGACCCAACAGGCTAGCAAGGGTTAACATGAGCTTTGATACCACTAAAATGTACACCCCTTAACTGATGTTCCGAATGTACTTTGTTTTACTCTCTTTTTTATTTTTTGATTTGTGTTTTTCCTGATTTTTTTGTATTATTTTTTTTATGCTTTGAAATGAAAATGTTATGCATGAAATAACTTCGAAAATGCCACACTCGAACTGAAAAGGAACCCAAATGAAACTACACACTAAATAACAATATTTTATTAAAATTTTTGACCTAAAATTGCAAGTACAGATCTGGTATTAAAGTCTAAAATTGTACAATGCACAGTTAGAAATCATTAAAATGCTTGTAACTTCTTCAATCGGACTCTGAATCGCCTCTCGTAAAGTGCAATGAGCTCGTATTTACTTGTTGATCAGATCTGGGTAGTAATATCAGAATTTTATGACTATTTTCCTATTGCATGCTTCCTTGGGCAGTTGTACGGTCTCCCTGGATGGTATAGTCAGCAAAAGAAGTTAATGGTTGCACTTACAAACCCTGAAATCACCCCTAAAGGGGTCGCCCAAGCATGAGGAAGGTGTGATAAAAAACCCAGATTGAAACCCTTGCTAAATAATGAGTTATGAACCAAACACACTTTCCAAAGCCCTCCAAGCAGTAGTTCGATCTGACCCAAAAATGTAAATTTACTCCTTAGGATGTGAAACTAAATTCTACCCAGATGAAGATGGCCAAAAAATAAAAAACCCAGATGATCACTTTTCCTGGAACCCAAACTTTAAAAATCCTCAAACCCTACTACTGAATCTGTGATGCCCAATTGAGCCCTCTGTGTAAGGACTCCAATAATCTGACTAGGTGAGATCTTCCACCCACGAAATCAGAGCTACTCATGAAGGTTGTCGTCTCCACAAGCCTCAAGCTGCAATTTTCTCCATGAAAACTGGTAGAGTTTCTCCAAGATAGCAAAGATGTGAATGAATCCAAAAACCCCCAAAAACTCCTTTTTATGAAAGCTACGCCCATCTTGGATTTGGAACCAAAAAGCATAAAATTTAATATTGTTTTATTTCCTTATCTCTCCTTGGAATGGGGGGCCCAACTTGTACCCCATCCTAGTTGATATAACATTTTTTTTAAAAGAGGGCCCTTTTATGTCCCTTTTTAAAGTCACTTTATGACTTAATAATATAACTTGAATTTATTAATTTATTTACTCACCAAGGGGACGCCAACTTAGACTTGGGCAAATATTCCATCCACAAAATAAATGACTCTGCGAAATTGGAAGAACTGCATCGGGCCCACACTGCTAAAAATAACAATATCTATAAATAGTAACCCCCATGAACAAATGAATCCCCTAGACAAAGCATTGATCACTAGGGAACAACTCAAATAGGGTTCCAAATCACCTCAGTTTAGCCTATGGGAACCTAGGAATAGGCTAAATTACCATAATTGACTGACTACTCCAAAAGGGGACATTACAGTTCGCCCTTCCCAAAGATTGCATGTCCTCAAGAAATACCAAATCATACTCCAGTCATCCGTCAGCTCCTGGCTATAGTCAAAAGTGATACCAGGATACCATAGCATCCTCAAGAAAATTCCACCACGCTGATGCTATACCACTCTGATCACAACAAAGAAAACACTATGCCAAAACTACACAAGTCTCAATTGCAACATCATGATAAGATCACCCAATGATCGGAGCCACTGGAGTCCCAAAATCAAATCAAGCTCTCCTATGCTGACCACATAAAAATCATCACATATCTCATGGTTACCCACTTTCATCTTCAACTGTGGCACCATTTTAGAACATGTAATAGTAAATCCATCAACTACCATCACTTGAAAGTTATCTATATCTTCTGTTTTAAGTCCTCTTCGTGCAACCAATCCCTCATCAACAAAGTTGTGAGTTGCACCTGTATCAATCAATGCAACCACATGTTGTCCCAGTAACACACCATGTATCCTCAGTGATTGTGAGCTCTGAAAACTATGCAATTGGGCCAACATACCCTTTTTATTTTCATCCCCCTTTCATTCTTGCTTATCTTCATGTTTTTCTTCTTTATTTGGCTCAAAATAAGGGAGTTCTTCATCGTTGTCCTCCAATTCATATTGTTGTTCAGAATCATCAACAATGGATTCATCTGTAGAATGATACTCAATGAGCTGCAATGTACCCTTGGCTTCACACTTATGCCCTAGGTTTCCAAGTTTTTTGAAATTTGAAGCACAAGTTCTTCTTCCTAAGGTCATTTAGTGTGTCTTCATCAAGTTTCTTAGAGGTATGTTTGGGCTGATCAAATGCTTTTTGGAATGGCTTTTTACTATCCTTGCTTGGAAAATGCTTTGATTGAAATTTTGCTTTAGGGGCATCCAACTCCAAACTACATGCCTTCTTCATAGCATCCTCTAGGGAAGGTGGATCAAATGCTTTGACCCAACCATGGATAGGCTTTGTAAGTCCCTCCATAAACAATATGGTCAATCTCCTATCTAAGATGTCTACCACCATCACTGAAAAACGTTGAAACTCAGAGATGTAAGCCTCCAATGACCCATACTACCTCAATTGAGCAAGCTCTCTAAAATATAATTATGGATCCTTCTTGTTGAACCTGTCTATGAGCTTCTCCGTGAACTCTGCATAAGATGTGATAGATCTATGCCCCAATGTATTGAGACCATGATACCACCAATCGTGTGTTGCTCCATCTAAATTAAGTGTAGCAAATTTAATCACCTCGTCCTTAGGAATAGATCGGAGAGTAACAAATGTATCTAACTTATCAACCCATGCACGTGTTGTGGTCCTCCCACTACCATCAAAGTGGGGTAATGTCACCTTGCTCAATGCATGATGCACCTCATGTTGAGGAGGTGGCCCATGCTGATCTTGTTTGTGGAAGTTTCCCCTTGATCTCTTCTCATACATAAAGTCATTAAATGTGGTGAGTGCCTTAATCTCATCAGGAAGGGTCTCATACTCCACATAAGCCTCCCTATACTCATCTACTATAGAAAGTGGAGGAGTTTGCACTACTGGTGTCTCAACCCGAGGAGCAAATGTAGGTTGTAATGGTCTAGAGGAAAATATTGTGTGGCTAGTATGCTGATTAGCATGACTAGTCTCTACTGTATGAGCACCATTATGCTCTATAAGACCTGTACCCTGTACCTATTGGATGGGTATTCCCTACTAAAACTTCCCCAATAATTGTGACATCATGTCCATCACCAAATTAAATTGCCTCTCACCCTTGGTATTAGGACTAACTGAATCTTGTCTACCTTTCTTCCTGTCACCCATACTCCCTTATGAATTAGATTCTACAGACCCACTATCACCTGACCATTTTCCTATTGTTGTTCCAAAATATCCTCCTACTGATTAAACTCTGGTTTGGATTTATTTCTCCATAAATAATACTAATGTGTATGCATTAATGACCCAAAAAGCTGGTAGGGGTTAACATGAGCTCTGATACCACTAAAATGTACACCCCTTAACTGTTGTTCCGAATGTACTTTGTTTTACTCTCTTTTTTATTTTTTTTTTTGTGTTTTTTTTGTGTATTATGTTTTTTAATGCTTTGAAAGGAAAATGCTATGCATGAAATAACTTAAAAAGTGCCACACTTGAACTGGAAATAAACCAAGATGAAACTAAAAACTAAATAACAATATTTTATTGAAATTTTTTACCTAAAATTGCAAGTACAGATCTGGTATTAAAGTCTGAAATTGTATAATGCATAGCTGAAATCACTAAAATACTTGTAACTTCTTCAATCGGACTCCGAATCGCCTCTCGTAAAGTGCAATGAGATCGTATTTACTTGATGATTAGATCTGGGTAGTAATATCAAAATTTTATGACTATGTTTTATTGCACACTTCCCTAGGCAGCTATATAGTCTCCCTGGTTGGTACAGTTAGCAAAATAAGTTAATGGTTGCACTTACAACCCCTGAAATCACCCCTAAAGGGGTCGCCCAAGCATGAGGAAGGTGTGATAAAAAACCCAAATTGAAACCCTTGCTGAATAATGAGTTATGAACCAAACACACTTTCCAAAGCCCTCCAAGTAGTAGTTTGATCAGACCCAAAAATATAAATTTACTCCTTAGGATGCGAAACTAACTTCTACCTAGATGAAGATGGCCAAAAACTAAAAAACCCAGATGATCACTTTACCTGGAACTCAAACTTAAAAAAATCCCCAAACCTTACTGCTTAATCTGTGATGCCCAATTGAGCCCTCTATATAAGGACTCCAATAATCTGACTAGGTGAGATATTCCACCCATGAAATTAGAGCTACTCATGAAGGTTTTCATCTCCACAAGCCTCAAGTTGCAACTTTATCAATGAAAACTGGCAGAGTTTCTCCAAGATAGCAAAGATGTGAATATATCCAAAAACCCCCAAAAACTCCTTTTTATGAAAGCTACGCCCATCTTGGATTTGGAACCAAAAAGCATAAAATTTAATATTGTTTTATTTCCTTATCTCTCCTTGGAGTGGGGGGCCCAAATTTTACCCCATCCTAGTTGATATAATGTTGTTTTTAGAAGAGGGCCCTTTTATGTCCCTTTTTAAAGTCACTTTATGACTTAATAATATAACTTGAATTTATTAATTTTATTTACTCACCAAGGGGATGCCAACTTAGACTTGGGCAAATATTCCATCCACAAAATAAATGACTCTACGAAATTGGAAGAACTACATCGGGCCCACACTGCTAAAAATAGCAATATCTATAAATAGTAACCCCCATGAATGGATGAATCCCCTAGAAAAAGCATTGATCACCAGGGAACAACTCAAATAGGGTTCCCAATCACCTCAGTTTAGCCTATGGGAACCTAGGAATAGGCTAAATTACCACAACTGACTTACTACTCAGAAAGGGGACATTACAATTTGATTATAAGATTTCATTACCACCTTCTTCAAAGCTTCATCCAGTATTTCATGTCTCTTGTTTCAAGAAGGTACTTGACCATTCAATTTCACTCAACACTTCCTTAGTTGGATACTAAGGGCTCTATCATTTTGGAACTTGATAACATTTTGGAATGATAAACTTACAATCTTTGTTAGAAAACCATCACTAAATACTTGGTATAATGGCATGGTTTACACCCCAAATATGTAACATGGGAGCCTCTCCAAGAGTTAAAACAATATTTTTCTCAACTTCAGCTTTGAGGACAAAGCTTTTTGAAGGGGTGGCATGTTAGGACCCCATCCTAACCTTATTATGTAATTACCCCTTTCCTAATGTGGGGATCCTATCTTATTAATATCATGTAATGTTGTCATGTGTATGTGGTATTTGAGGTGCATAGACAAGTGGATCCCCCACTTGCATGTGGATGGGAATCCTTGAGCATTAGGGTTAGGGTTAGCTTGAATCTTTAAAAATACCAATGGAACAAGAGGAGGCATCTTTGGAATTTCATTGTATTGAAGCTCTACTTCTAAGGAGGTTGTACGATCAAAGAGGCCTATGATTCTTGAATGTATTTCTATTCCTTTGCAATATAATATGTTGCATTTCCATTCCATTGGAATATTGTTAATTTCCAATTCATTTTTCTATTATTATTATTGTAAATTTGTGTGGTTGTATTTTAAATTTATTGCCAGGTTCCTAACATTTGTGCCTTCTTGGGCAGTGATTTAATTTTCTAGATATATGCATTCTTGGAGTTTTCAAGGCTTGGTGTAACATTAGTGCTAAGAAGTTTTGAATTTATTTGACTCTAGTGTTTGACTTTCTTAGGCTTTCATGGGAATTATGCTTATGTAAGCGCTTGGAATTCTAGATTTATATTCATCCAAAGTTTGGGCCATTAGAAAGTTTTTAGTTGGCCATTATTAGGATCATGGTGTGTTGGTTTCCTTATTCCTAGACTTGTTTAAAGCTTTGTGTGATGTCATCATTAGAAAAGTTTAGGATTGATTGATACTAGGCTTGAGCGTTATCGAGGTTTTTAAGACTTAGCCATTTTTCAATTTGATAGAACACATTTTGCTTTACTACTTTTTCCAATATTGTAGATTTTTTTAAAACACTTAGACATTTTGGTATTTAGCTCTAGATTGATATATTGGGTCTCTAACAACTTTTTTGTGCATCCATGATGTTCTTAGTCAAAGCTCTAGATTTTTACCTTAGCAAAATTTTAACAAATTCATAGCAAAATGGGAGTTTATCTTGACTTGCAGGGACAATATGGGAAATCACATTGACCCATATTTTTTGTGCTTCCCAAGGGTTTTTTATTGTAGTAGTGAAGGTACTAGAGAGACATATCTATTAGGTGTAAAGTCAAAAATGCATAAGATAAAATTACTACAAAATAGAGAGAAAGTAAGGTAGTCATGAAGATGTGAAGGAGGTGAATGCTAGGGGTTTAAGTGAGCATGGATTTTATATATTTAATAGAATTATTAATGCATGTGTTGAAATATACCTCTAGTTAGGTTCCATCCCATTTGCATTCAAAGTATGATATTTTATGTGGAATATGAAGGAAAATACCAAAGGATGTGGATAATGATGGAAAGTGATAATGGATAGTATGTAACAGGGAGTGGGATCTATAATAAATGGAGAAGGAAGCTATTTTATAATTTATAGAAAATCAAAGGGTGAATAAAGGGAAAGTGTGTGCAGAAAAAGAAGAAGAAGAAATAGAATGAGAAGGGAAATATAAGAAGAGGAAGGGAAAGGAAGGAAAACAAAAATACCTAAATGGTGGTGTAGACACATAAAACACATCATGTTTAGGAGAATACTCATATGGGAACCTTTACAGACCATATGAATGACCTTGGACCTTTCCAAGACCAAGCAGTGGTTCTAACCACTCATTTTAGGCAATCTAAGCCTATACAACCTTAACCGCTAATGGCATTAGCAGCTAGGATCCTAGCCGTTGATGACAATAATAGCTATGGGAAGTTTATACCTAGTCATGTTTGAAAACCACGACTAGGATCCTCACCATGCTGAGCAACTATGGCTAGTCCTATAATAAACTTGAGCTACCAGAGCCAAGTAAAAATCAGTTTCAACAACCAATTGCAATGGTTTTGGAGTAGTTTGGGCTTGGAAGTGTCTAGAAGCTTCCTTCAAACTACCAATTCTTGTTCTTGGCTTATCCATGAAGCTAGAGCAAGGATTTTGGGAGTCTATTTAAGACCCCAATTCTAAATAGAAAATCCTAAATAATATTCTGAGTGCATTGTAGTGAAGCCCTACTAAACCGGAGAGCCAATTGTACCTTGTGAAGAATAAGGAGATGCTACCAAAATCTAGTTTGATAACCACCTTTGCAACAATGGACCTTCCAAAGGATTGAGAAGAAAAACCTTGCCATTCCACACCTATCCAATGTGAATCCAAGAAATTTCAACCACCAATCTATGTATAGACACCAAGGTGACTCTTGATCATCAATTCCTTGGAGGATTTGAGAGTTTCTAGCCCTGGTTTTAAGATAAGGAACAGTTTTCCCATGGCAATGGCTAATAGAGCCAGCTACTTTAAGAACCTATGACTAGGTTTAGATGCTCTCTTTCCTCCATTTTAGTCATAGATTTACTATTTTGATATGCAATTAGTTTAATATAGCATATATTAGTCTTGTAGCAGATATTTCCATGGTTAAATAGCAACATTATAGGTAGCTTTACCGTAATTTGTGTCACATTTTCTTATTTCCATAAATCTTCATAGAATGGCTTTATTCATGCTTTATGCTTCAAATTACATTTTAGAATAGCTAGATCAATATTTTTTCAAGCATGCTTTATACTGATTTAGGTATTTTATAAGCATCTTTGCATATCTTTATGCTTCTCTCAAGTTTAGCCTTATTTCTTGCATTTCTTGTCAATAGCCTTATCATGAGAGGCTTCATATACGTTTAATGTACTTTTTTATTTATTGTGTGTAGGTTACAAGATCTTTCAAACTTCAAGACAATTCCAACATCAAGTTCCTCTTGACAAATGGAGAAGGAGGCATCCTTGTAAACCCTCAAGTAGAGTTGATGGAGACATGAAGATCATTATGTAGCAAAACTTCCCCATTTTAGGTCATTTACATACCATAACATTGTATCAAACTTTGGTATCCCTAAGAGGGACAAATCTATAATAAGTGATTCATTTGATTAATAAAAGAGAGCTTCCTTTGTTATTTCCTTCTTATCAAATATTTTCTTAGATTACATGTTTTCCCTTTGTTATATTGCAATATTTGTAGTTGTGTGGTTTTAAAAACCTTATATAGTGGTGATCACGGTGAAAACCTCACAAATGCTACCTATGCTGATCTATTTTTATTTTTTTCATGTGCAAGTATTGGTCATGTTTGATAGCCACGGTACACAGTCTCAACCATAGTTAACACCCACACTAGCATTTTAGCCATGTTTAACAACCGCGGCTAGAAGAGAGCAGAGAAAAAGATAGTAAGCAGCCTATCTCTTCATCAGATGAGAGATTCCAGGTAAATATCCTCTTCTATGTTTTATTTGTTTTTGTGTTTTCCCCTCTAGTAGACTTTAATTAGCTCATATAGCCAAAATATAAAGGTAAAACACATGAATAATTTGCATTTGTTGCTAGCCACGTATGGAAACTGTAGCTAGCTTTGTTAGCTACGGTTGTCACCCACGGCTAAAATTTTACCTACATTTTTGTCATATGATCGAGTCTGTTGCCTGTGATACAAAATAGTGGCTAGAATTTAGATTGTGTGGTAGGTTTTTACATGCTTGGGACCTATCCAAAGGCTATTTTCATATAATTTTGCATTGCATTTTTTGGAAATAGCATTTAGCATTGCATCCTTCTAAAAATAAAATGTCAATTTCCTAGGCATGTAGGAAAATCATGGATGCTCTCTGATGCATTTTTATTTTTATGAAAAATTAAAATAAACCCCCACACACCATGTTTCACTTAAACATCAGCAACATTGGGCTCTCACATCCAACCTGTTGATTGATACCAATAGTGGATGTCATTACCACTTGGTTGGGTCATTTGAAATTGTATTATCAAGACCCGATCATAGCCAAGGCTAACCCAAGAATTATCCTATCTATGTAAAATAACACACACTCCTCTTCAGAGGGGTGTATCGCTACATGCAGTGAGCTAGGTGAGGGTTGGTAGTATCTATGCTACCTCATTGAGTATGGAATTCACTCCCATATTCGACTTGTGCAAGTATATAGGTGAAATCCCTTAAACTATCTAAGTGTATCATCAATGAATTTTAAAACACGATGATATTTAGCATATATACTCAATGAACCAAAGCACACTAAACAAGTTTTAGGACACAAATATAATCCTTAAAAGAGATAATCATATTGTCTACTTTGTGTGTTTTTCATTGTTTGGGTAATCAACATAAGATCCTTGATTGCGGACCAAACCCTAACCCAAATTAAAAAAAACTCTACTTTTTGATTTTGCATCCAACGGATTGAAAATCATGTAAATCAGAGCTATAACAAAAAATTTATGTTGGTTTTATGATTACTCTATTTTTGAGTGATTTTTAAGCCAAAAATAGGGAAAACTGCACTAAAGCCATAGACAACCCCAAAATTTGCAAAATTTATTTTTTTGTCTTAGTTAACCCCTTCTGCACCCGTCATAACATTTTTGAGGCCTGGCTCCACATTTTCCTAAAATTCCCAAAATTGGTCATTTTCCCACGAGCCCTAGTTGGCCAAATATTCCAAAAATACAAATTTTGACCCAAAAATCATTTTTTTGAGTTATAGCTCATTGTGATCAACTCATCGTACTGATTTTTTTGATATATAACACCCACAATTTTTTTTGAAGTCAATTTATTTATTTTTTAAATAATGGTCGGGGGACCTCCCATGGTGAGAAATACCTCCAATCTAGAGAGGGAATCAGGATCCATAACCACTGAACATATCCAAATTAGTCCAAATGACATGGTCATCCTTGAATGGCATCTCGATTTTTATCATAACATTGATACCATCCATAGGGGGTCAAACCTTCGAGATATCCCCATTAGGGAGGCACCCACAGGTCCTCCAAGTAACCTTTGTGACCGAACACCTTGATATAATTCTATATAAGGAACAATCCACCCAATGAGAAGCAAAGTAGGTCAATATCATAAGTTCACATCACAGTTTGTTCTATACATCAATCATAAAATGAACATGAGCATACACCATGGTCTAGCCTGGACAAACAAACCACTCTGTTTGATCGAGCAAGTCACCCCCCTACTCCTCATAGAGAGCATTCTGCATATGCACGTTGTGCTTTTGTGCAGTCTAAATATACAGAGCTTACATCTAATCCTGAATATGTGTCATTCCTCATAGATGAGGAAGAGGACCCAAGTCATCCTCCTACTCCTTGTGAAGAGTATGTGGGGTAACCACGTTGTGGCTCTACATCGTCAAACTATACAAAGCCTACTCATAAATCAATATATCAAGTCCATGCAACATTTAAGGAGTGTTGAAAATAAGTAATAGATCCTTCTAGGGGGAAAAGACACGATCAAACCATTCAATTCCAATATGAGGGTACATAGCCCCCATACAACTGAGCAACAAAATCACACTCATCAGGAACTTAGGCCAAATCCTAATAGAAAACAACACACATATCAACTCCAATTGGATAAACAAAAATCAAATAAACAATGGATGGAATCATAACGTGCACACCTACAAAGGTTGTATTAATGAAAGATACAAGAAAATAAAATATACAACAAGATCAAGTGCAAAATGCATTACATAAAGTAGTGCTTACGCCTAGCACCTAAAGGATGCAACACTACATAAGGCACCTAGTGC
This sequence comes from Wollemia nobilis, assembly GCA_028583015.1. Lineage (NCBI taxonomy): Eukaryota > Viridiplantae > Streptophyta > Pinopsida > Araucariales > Araucariaceae > Wollemia > Wollemia nobilis. The sequence goes on along the minus strand of JAQPPZ010016467.1, from coordinate 6,061,473 downwards.
AATCTAGGAATATTTCCCCTCAGCCATACCAAAATCATGTTCAACATCAAAGGTCATTATCTGGTTATCATCATGAACCTCATACTCCTCAACAGTACCAAGATCAATACAATGAGAAATCATATGAATAATCCTAATGGGAACATCAGGAAGAAGTAGCATCCACCTCAACATCATATCATTTCATCAGGGCCATACAAAGTGCTAGCTGATCGAATAAATTCATTTGAAAAACAAGATCAAATTTTGTTTTATCAAAAACCTATACTAAAGTAGCTTAACAATCAAACTTTGCATCCCTCAGTGTCATCATTGATGTACCCATCGAATTTCAAGGTGAAACATGAGTATAAAAATTGGTCTACGCAACCTGTGGCATTATCCAATGTTTCACATTTGCTCATCATGTCTCAATGGGACATTGGCACTACATACAATTACACATCACATCAGGGGGGTCAGTTTCTACTACTTATCCTAGCCAAACCAATCATAGTGCATCAAACACAATGCACATTGGGGGTCTTCAAGGTATCACACCTTCCCCATCACCCACATCATGATCAATGAAGCAAAGTGAGACCTCCAAAGGTATCACACCTCCCTCAATAACATTGAGTGGCACACACACTGGGGATATGATGCAGGAGCATCCGGTGGTAGAAGAGCAATCTTGCATCGACAAATTTTTTTTTCTAAGTGTTTGCCTTGATGTCGCGATATCGCGATAGAGAAAAGTGTCGCGATATCGCGACATGTCATGTTTTCGCGACTCAAGAAGGAGAGAGAAGGCGTGGAGCAAAAATGTCACGATTTCGTGACATGTCGCGAAATCGCGACCGAAAGAAGGCAGGAAAGGCGTAGAGGAGAACATGTCACGATTTCGTGACATGTCACGAAATCGTGACCGAAGAAGCAGAAAAGAAGCAAGGAAGGAAATTGTCGTGATATCACGACATGTGATTTCACGACCCGAGAGGCGAGGTGGAGCCAGAAAGGAAATATGTCGCGATATCTTGACATGTCGCATTTCGCGACAAGAAGACGATGGGAGGCACAAGAGAGAGAAGTGTCACGATTTCGCGACCAAAAAGAGAAAGAAGGGCCGGAAGGAAAATATGTCACGATATCGCGACATGTCGCATTTTCACGACAAGAAGACGATGGGAGGCACAAGAGAGAGAAGTGTCGCGATATCGCGACATGTCACGATTTCACGACCAAAAAGAGAAAGAAGGGCCGAAAGGAAAATATGTCGCGATATCGCGACATGTCGCATTTTTGCGACAAGAAGACGATGGGAGGCACAAGAGAGAGAAGTGTCGCGATATCGCGACATGTCGCATTTTTGTGACAAGAAGACGATGGGAGGCACAAGAGAGAGAAGTGTCGCGATATCGCGACATGTCGCATTTTCGCGACTCGAGAAAGGCAGGAAGGCCGAAAGGCAAAAGTGTCGCGATATCGCGACATGTCGCATTTTCGCGACTCGAATGGGACAGGAAGGCAGAGAAGCCAAAAGTGTCGCGATATCGCGACATGTCGCATTTTCGTGACTCGAAGAGGACAGGAAGGCGGAGAAGCCAAAATTGTCGCGATATCGCGACATGTCGCATTTTCGTGACTCAAAGAGGATAGGAGGCGAAGAAGCCAAAATTGTCGCGATATCGCGACATGTCGCATTTTCGTGACTCGAAGAGGGCAGGAAGGCAGGGAAGCCGAAGTGTCATGATATCGCGACATGTCGCATTTTCGTGACCAAACAAAAGAAGAGAAAGCGCAGACGGTTACAGGAGCCATTACAGAGGAAACGGTCGAGCGGTGGTATACCGAACGTCATCCATGATTGACAGGTGGCCGGGCTTACAGAGGCAACACTGAATAACATGTGGCACCGAGGGCAGTGAAGGCAGACGAAGATCAAGGGTCAAAAAGGAAGGCGCTCGAAAGCACAGACAACGAAGAGGCACAAGAATTGAAATGAAGAGTCATGCCAGAGATGTTAAAAGGGGAAGCGAAGGCATGCACAAGGGTCGGAGAACTACGGAGCCATAGTTGCAGATGTGAAGGCAAAAGGACGATTCTGGACCAGTGTAGACTGTTATTCTTCCTAGGCGGAAGAGGCTATAAAAGGAAAGAAAATAACTACCTTTTAGAGTGAAGGAGTTTTAAATGGCAGACTGCTGCCATTATTGTAAATCAATTCTAACTGTAATGAATGAGATTTAAGAATCTGTTGTGAGTTATTTGTGGATCTTCATCAAGTGGTATCAGAGCGGGAGTTCCTGAGTGTGTGAGCAGATCACCGAAAGTGAGGCAGTTTGCACCAAGATCTATGGAAGGATTGTGAGAAGAGAGTGAGGAAGAATGCCTCCATGAAGAAACCATGGTGGTGGAAGGAATGTGGTACCTGAAGAAGATTTTAGAGCTTTGCAGAGGCAAGTGCAAGCCCTACAAGAGGAATTGCGAAGAGGAGTTGAACCAAGGAGAGAAGACCATAGTGAAGAGGAAGCTTGGGAGGTTGATGATCCATCGGTTGAAGAAGAAGCAACGGATCCTACAAAAGCCAGATTAATTAAGGCCATATCTCGGATCAGGAAGAAGGTGAAGTTTGAGGTCTCCACGTATTCTGGGAGTCTCAATTCAGAGGAGTTAATTGACTGGATCAATGATATGGAGGAATATTTTGAGTATGAGGAGGTTGTAGATCCAGATCGGATCAAGTTTGCAAAAACAAAGTTGAAAGGCCATGCTTGCATATGGTGGAAAGAAGTGCAGCTAGAAAGAAATAGAGGAGGAAAGGAAAAGATAACCAGATGGGATCGAATGGTAGAGAAGTTGAAGAGACAATTTATTCTTGTAGATTACGAATTGGACCTGTTGAGAAGAATGCAGAGTTTGAGACAGTCAAACAGATCTGTCAAAGAATATACAGAGGAGTTCTACCTGATCTCAATCAAAACTGGCCATGCAGAGGCTAACAGGGAGAAGGTGGCCCGTTACATCAATGGGTTGAGAACCAGTATTCAAGAAGAGTTGATTTTGGTTAGGATGAACACCATTGAGGATGCTTACCAGTTTGCCCTCAAAGTCAAAGAGAAGCTGAACAGACGGTTTGAGGGAAAGCAAAGAGGAAGAGGTCATGGGGGAAGAACTGGTGGAAGGACCAATGGAGAAAGATATAAGGATCGAAGAAGGTCGGTGAAACCAGTAATACCCAGGATCAAGAAGATAGGAACACCTACCAACCCCGTAATCGGAACAATGGTTACCCAAGGGGGAGAGGTAGATCTGGACGTGGATTTGGAAGGGGAGGATTTCATGGAACCTATTTCCACTATGGCGAAGAAGGACATCGAGCATACGAGTGTCCACAACACCGAGAAGGGACAAATGAGAGACCTGAGGGTCCTGCCAGAGCTGTTGTAGCCGATGAAGGTGCTGAATCAAAACATTCTGAGGAGGCAGAGGGAGGAGAAGTTATGGTTACAAGGAGGACCCTATTGAATGAGGAGAAAGGATTAGACCAGAGAAGGAGCCTGTTTCGCACAAAGTGTAGAATTTTAGGTAAGGTCTGTAACATCATCATAGATAATGGCAGTACTGATAACTTGGTCTTGGAAGAAATGGTTACCAAGTTATAGTTAAAGAGAAAGGCACACCCGCATCCATATCGAATTGCGTGGTTACAGAAGGACCATAGGGCTTTGGTCAGTGAGCAATGCTCGATGAATTTTAATATTGGGAAGTACTGTGATGAGGTCCTGTGTGACATCCTGCCTATGGATGCTTGCCATTTGTTGTTGGGAAGGCCATGGCAGTTTGATCGGTGTGCAGTGCATGATGGTCGCGCCAACACTTACTCAATGACAAAGAATGGAGTGCGCCATAAGCTGAAGCCCTTGCAGGAGGCAGGTGAAAAGGTATGTAGCAGCGCTAGAATCTGTTTAGTTGAAGGGGGAAGATTTTTGGATAGTTTAAAGCATGAGCATATGTGCTATGCATTAATTCCTAGAGTTAGGAAGGAAGAATGCAAGGATACCCCTGTAGAAGTCTTAGGACAGTTAGAAGAATTTCCAGACATTGTATCTGATAATGTGCCTCGAAGGTTTACCACCAGTGAGGAAGATCACCACCATATAGATTTGATACCAGGATCTAGTTTACCCAATAAGGCAAAGCACATAGAATGACCCCTACAGAAATTGAAGAGCTGAACAGGCAAGTCCAAGAATTGCTAGAGAAGGGGCTGATTCGGGAGAGCTTGAGTCCATGTGCAGTACTGCAAGTACTAGCACCAAAGAAATATGGGGAATGGAGAATGTGTACAGACTCTCGAGCCATTAACAAGATCACCATAAAGTACAGATTTCCATTGCCAAGGATGGATGACATTATGGACTGTTTGAGTGGAGCCAAGTACTTCACAAAGATTGATCTCAAGAGTGGTTATCATCGATTCATGTCATAGAAGGAGATGAATGGAAGACAACCTTTCAAGACCAGAGAAGGTTTGTATGAATGGTTGGTCATGCCATTTGGGCTAACCAATGCACCAAGCACATTCATGCGGTTGATGAATGAGGTATTGAAAGAATTTTTAGGCAAATTCGTCATTGTCTATTTGGATGATATTTTAATATTTAGCAGAACCCTGGAAGAGCATCTGATGCAGGTCATAAGGGTTTTTGAGAAGCTGTGGGAGGAGCAGTTGTTAATAAATCTAAAGAAGTGTAATTTCGTGAAGAAAGAGTTAGTGTACCTGGGATTTGTCATCTCAGTCGAAGGTCTAAAAATGGACCCAGAAAAGGTGAGAGCTATCATTGAATGGCCTACTCCGAGAAGCACGACTGAGGTAAGATCATTCCATGGTCTAGCAAGTTTTTATAGGAAATTCATTAGAAATTTCAGCAGTATTTGTGCACCCCTTACAGAAACAATGAGAGGGGATAAGAAGGAATTCAAGTGGACCTTAGGAGTAGATAGGAGTTTTGGTATGATGAAGAAGAAGGTTACAGAGCAACCTGTTTTGGCACTTCCAAATTTTAATAAGGTATTCCAGGTAGATTGTGATGCTAGTGGTAGTGCCATAGGAGCTGTTTTGAGTCAAGAAGGTAAACCCGTTGCTTACTTTAGTGAGAAACTCAATGATGCTAGGAAGAAGTATTCAGTTTATGATCAAGAGTTTTATGCTATAGTTCAGGCTCTAAAGAAGTGGCGGCATTACTTGTCGCCAAAAGAGTTTGTTCTATATACTGATCATCAGGCCTTGCAATATATCAATAGCCAAGGGAAACTAAATCAGAGGCACCTAAAATGGGTTGAGTTTCTACAGAGTTATACCTTTGTGTTGAAGCACAAGAGTGGAAAATCAAACAGAGTTGCAGATGCCTTAAGTAGAAGGCAATGTTTGTTGATAGAAATGAAGGTGGAAGTGGTAGGATTTGATGAACTGAAGGGTTTGTACCCTGAAGATCCTGATTTTGTAGAAGCCTCGGAAGGCTTTCTTGGCACCTATCACTTTGGACAGGACCAAGTGGTTGGATTTTCTGATCCAAGATGGAATGTTGTTTAGAGGAAGTCAATTATGCATTCCAAGGAGCTCAATGAGGGAAAATCTAGTCAAGGAGAAACACAATGGAGGGCTGGCTGGACATTTTGGTCGGGATAAGACCATTGCCCTGGTTAGTGAGAACTACTATTGGCCACAACTGTAGCAAGATGTGAAGAGGTTTGTACAAAGCTATAGAGTATGCCAGATGGCGAAGGGTGTGAGCCAGAACACTGGATTGTACCAGCCATTACCTGTACCAAAGAGACCCTGGGAGGACGTCAATATGGATTTCGTTCTTGGTCTACCAAGGATGCAGTGGGGAAATGATTCCATATTTGTGGTGGTTGACAGGTTTTCGAAGATGGCACATTTCATCCCTTGCCAGAAAACTAGTGACGCAGTTCACATTGCAGGTTTATTTTTCAAAGAGGTGGTACGACTTCATGGTCTACCAAAGAGTATCATTTTTGATAGAGATACCAAGTTTGTTGGGCATTTTTGGAGGACTTTGTGGAAGAAATTGAAGACAGATTTGAAATTCAGTTCTGCCTATCACCCACAGACTGATGGCCAAACGGAGGTGGTGAATAGAAGTCTGGGAAATCTATTGAGATGCTTGATAGGAGATAAGCCCACGGGGTGGGATTTGGCTTTGCCACAGGCAGAATTTGCATACAACAATTCTATCAATAGGAGTACTAACAAATCTCCCTTTCAGATAATATATGGGAACAGTCCAAGGAGTGTTTCTGAGTTGAGGAAGATGGATACAGGGGAAAGGTGTAGTGTCGAGGCTGAGGACTTTGTAGAGCATCTAAAGGGTGTGCATGAAGAAGTGAAGAAGCACATTACTAACATGAACAACCAATACAAAACAAAGGCAGACCAGAAGCGATGGTCTAAGGAATTCGCAATGGGTGATGAAGTCATGGTTCATTTGAGAAAAGAGAGGTTTCCTGCTAAAACCTATAACAAGCTAAAGATGAAGAAGTTTGGACCATGCCGAATTGTGGGAAAATGGGATTCAGGCAATGCATATGAAGTGGAATTGCCAAGTAGCCTTAACATATCACCTATTTTTAACATTGCAGATTTGGTAGAGTATCATGAAGGAGATAGTAGCGAGACACCAAGTACAAAATTATGGAGTATTCCAACATCTACTTCAGCAGCAGATGAGATCGAGGAAATACTAGACACTCGAGCAGGTAGAAGTACCAGGAACAGGAAGTATTCTAAATATCTGGTCAAGTGGAAGGGCAAACCTATCGAAGATGCAACTTGGTTGTCAAAAGTAGAGGTCGACCGCCTGGGTCTTCCTCCAACAGTACATAAGTAAAGGACACTTCTCAATCTACCCCGAGTGTCTGATGCAGGAGCATCCGATGGCAGAAGAGCAATCTTGCATCGACAAAAAAAATTTTCTAAGTATTTGCCTTGATGTCGCGATATCGCGACAGAGAAAAGTGTCGCGATATCGCGACATGTCGCGTTTTCGTGACTCAGGAAGGAGAGAGAAGGCGTGGAGCAAAAATGTCACGATTTCATGACATGTCGTGAAATCGTGACCGAAAGAAGGCAGGAAAGGCATAGAGGAGAAAATGTCACGATTTCGCGACATGTCGCGAAATCACGATCAAAGAAGTAGGAAAGAAGCAAGGGAGGAAACTGTCGCGATATCGCGACATGTCACGATTTCGTGACCCGAGAGGCGAGGTGGAGCCAGAAAGGAAAGATGTCGTGATATCGCGACATGTCGAGATTTCACGACCAAAAAGAGAAAGAAGGGCCGAAGGAAAATATGTCGCGATATCGCGACATGTCGCATTTTCGTGACAAGAAGACGATTGGAGGCACAATAGAGAGAAGTGTCGCGATATCGCAACATGTCGTGATTTCGCGACCAAAAAGAGAAAGAAGGGCTGAAAGGAAAATATGTCACGATATCGTGACATGTCACATTTTCGCGATAAGAAGACGATGGGAGGCACAAGAGAGAGAAGTGTCGCGATATCGTGACATGTCGCATTTTCATGACAAGAAGACGATGGGAGGCACAAGAGAGAGAAGTGTCGCGATATCGCGACATGTCGCATTTTTGCGACTCGAGAAAGGCAGGAAGGCCGAAAGGCAAAAGTGTCGCGATATCGCGACATGTCGCATTTTCGTGACTCGAATGGGACAGGAAGGCAGAGAAGCCAAAAGTGTCGCGATATCGCGACATGTCGCATTTTTGTGACTCGAAGAGGACAGGAAGGCGGAGAAGCCAAAATTGTCACGATATCGCGACATGTCGCATTTTCGTGACTCAAAGAGGACAGGAGGCGAAGAAGCCAAAATTGTCACGATATCGCGACATGTCACATTTTCGTGACTCGAAGAGGGCAGGAAGGCAGGGAAGCCGAAGTGTCGCGATATCGTGACATGTCACATTTTCGTGACCAAACAAAAGAAGAGAAAGCGCAGACGGTTACAGGAGCCATTATAGAGGAAACGATCGAGCGGTGGTATACCAAACGTCATCCATGATTGACAGGTGGCCGAGCTTATAGAGGCAGCACTGAATAACACGTGGCACCAAGGGCAGTGAAGGCAGACGAAGATCAAGGGTCGAAAAGGAAGGCGCTCGAAAGCGCAGACAACGAAGAGGCACAGGAACTGAAATGAAGAGTCATGCCAGAGATGTTAAAAGGGGAAGCGAAGGCATGCACAAGGGTCGGAGAACTACGGAGCCATAGTTGCAGATGTGAAGGCAAGAGGGCGATTCTGGACCAGTGTAGACTGTTATTCTTCCTAGGCGAAAGAGGCTGTAAAAGGAAAGAAAATAACTACCTTTCAGAGTGAAGGAGTTTTAAATGGCAGACTGCTGCCATTATTGTAAATCAATTCTAACTGTAATGAACGAGATTTAAGAATATGTTGTGAGTTATTTGTGGATCTTCATCAGGATACCTAAGGTAGCGTACCTTCCCCTTTAGAAACCAAAAAATCCAAAATAATAAAAAAATATCAAAATTTCAAAAAACAATTGAAAAATCAAAATTTCAAAAAAATTGAAATATCAAAATTTCAAAAACAATTCAAATTGTTCAAAATTTCAAAAAAAATTGAAAAATCAAAATTTAAAAAACAATTGAAAAATCAAAATTTCAAAAACAATTGAATAATAAAAAATTTTGAAAACAATTGAAAAATCAAAATTTCAAAAACAATTTAAAACACAAAATTCAAACAAATAAAAAAAGCAATAAATACAAAAACATTTACATTTGGTATTGCATTCTCATTTTGCATATGCATTCATTTATTTACATTGCATTAGGCATTTTCATCCATTGCACTTGCATTAGGATAGGTTGTGTTTATAATCTTACAAACGACACCACATTTGTATCTTAATCATGCATCTTTACATCATCATCATCATCCATCACCCTTGTGAGTAATTATGTTTTTCAACACAACCATTCCTATTTCTATGAGGTATATACTAGCATTTTCTGGTCATTCAGCCATACCTAGTGACCTTCTTAGATTTTGTAGAAAGCTATCTTGGATTTTTTAGATGAGGTCTAGTTTTTATAATACCTTGCATATCTCAAAATCCTATCACTAATGAAACATTAACAATCCTAGTTTGAACAAGGAAGGATGAACACTACAAAGTGGTCCTAGTCACTTTAAGCAAAAGGATTTTACTTGCTCATATTGTGATGCACATGGTGTAGAATGTTGATCATTGACAAAAGGACAAGCTCCCCCCTACCCAAGAAATCCCTTGCTTTCATACAAAATAAGCAAAATCCCAAAAATCAAAGCAAATCCCTTGCTCAAAAAAAAATGTAAAATAAACAGTGATTTTCATCACTAAGCATGAGCAAGTATCCCAATCAATGTGAAGAACATAAGGGTAAAGAGTTTAAATTCATGGAATGGTCAGTAGTCGAAGCCATAGATTGATCCCTAATACAACAATAGGCTGAATGAATCCCACCTGGCATTAGGGTAGGTCTAAGAAATTTACAAATTAGCTAGCTTTAGGTGACCTATATTACCTAGTATTCTAGTCCAACTACATACAAACTTAGGATCATGGTGAATATTTGGTGATCCTCATTACAACAATGGGCTGAATAAATCCTGCCTGGAATTGACGTAGTCTTATGTCTCATCTAATATATTCATTTGCACACATAGGGATAATGAATATCTTGGTCTTCATAAAAACAATTTATCTTTCAGAAGTCCTGTATAGTCATTATACAACTTTTGATTAATCAACTAGGGTGTTTGAGTCTCATGGAAAACCTCAAAAATACCTCATAGCAACAAATCATATCATCTAATAAATCATTACAATCACAATCATCTCATCTCACATATGGATGCTTAAATGATTATTTCTTATGATAAGAGTTATCATTTTCATTCATGATTTTCATACATTATGTGGTGTCATCCAGTAGTTTGTTAAAAACATATTAGATTTAGTCTTTATGTTTTATGTGATTAAATCATATAGGTGCATTTTGCATTAGATCATCCTCATGTAATTAATGTATTATATTATATATCATCTATCATATCATATCACATATATTAAATGCATAAACAATTGAAATAAATTAAATATGCATTTAACAATAAGAATTGCATCCATATATGTATACATCACCATAGTGCATCTATACATCTAGATCATAGCATCTAACCAAACATATATCATCTAGCTAGTGCATTTCATAAGTATATTGCATACATAGAGCATAATCACATCATCATTTAGGCATTGCATTCATAATTGCATCCATAACATAAAATCAAAGCAAAAACAATTGCAAGCATTAATTGGGGCATGATCCATTTCATACATCCCCATAATAAACAATCAAACAATCAAGCAACATGGGGTAAATAAAGGTAGCATGCATTCCTAATAAATAGCATAATTCAATCCCATAATTAATCAATTGCTAGGTTTCCAAAAGGTTGTGCCCTTTGCCTCGCTATATCAATCCCCAAAAGGCTCCAAAGAAGCCCATTTTTATTTGGTCAATCCCAAAAAGCTCCAAAGAATTCTAAACCTTTGGTTTTTTCATTCAAGTCATAAATGCACATATTTTCTCACCATAAGGAGTTTCATAATGGACATCATGCATATCTACTCATCCAAAATTCTCAAAAATAAAAAATAACAAAATCTCACATGCACCTTGTATCCAGTTATTTACCCTATACACTTGGTGGTTGCAGTGACTTGCGCTCCATGCAATCCAAAAATATGAGTAAATTACCATAAGGTCATTTGGGGAAAATTAGTCATCACTGAATTGAAATGTCTTCACTTCACTCCCAAAGAAGGCCATTGTAGCCAAAATGCTCCATAATAATGAGGTATTCATTTCCTTTCCTCTATGAAATTTCATAAGATCATCAAACATAGTGATTCAACACAAGCTTAAATGGAATTTCTATCATCTTGATTCCCTAAGAAGGCCATTGCGATTGGTCTGGTCTATAGGATAGATATGTACAATTACTATTAATGGTTGAAATCATGGCTGTAATAATCCTTGCCATATAATAAAATTCAAAAGTCCTAAATTGTTCAAATTATTCATCTTGGTCAAGCGACTCATATCTTTAATAACTTGTCCATTCCTCATTGACTTATCACTTGATGGGTTAGTCATAATATCAAAATTCATAATCAAATTCAACAATTAAACACTCAAGCATTTCTAAGTGTGTTCGTTCAAGAATAATTGTTGAAGACAATCATGCACCCTCCTTGATTGGGGCAAATAAGCAAAATATCAAAAGCAAATTCAAGAAAACTAGTAAGCTTGTCTCCTAATTGCTGCCAAGGCTAGGATTAGACTTAATTTTATCTCCTAATTACCACCAAGGCTAGGGTTTGATGTAAGCTTATCTCATAATTGCTTCCAAGGTTAGGATTAGACTTAAGCTTGTCTCCTAATTGCCACCAAGGCTAGGATTTGAATTAAGCATATCTCCTAAATGCTGCCAATACTAGGATCATGACTTAAGCTTACCAAAATCAAGTTCTTCAACTCATCGAAGGTAAATATTCAATGATGTATGCTCTTTTGTCATTGGGGCATCTAGCAGTGACCAATGTTTCACCTTCGCTCATCATGTCTCAGCAATACATTGGCACTGCACAAAATTACACATCATAGTAGGGGGTCGATTTATACTACTCCTAGCTAAACCAATCACAATGTATCAAACCCAATGCACATTAGGGGTGTTCAAGGTGTCACACCTTCCCCATCATCCACATCACGATCAATGAAGCAAAGTGAAACCTCCAAAGGTATCACACCTCCCTCACTTTCATTGAGTGGCACACACACTTGGGGTACCTAAGGTAGCGTACCTTCCCCTTTAAAATCCATAACATCCAAAATAATCATAAAATATCAAAATTTCAAAAAACAATTGAAAAATCAAAATTAAAAAAAAATATATCAAAATTTCAAAAACAAATTAAAATGTTCAAAATTTCAAAAACATTTGAAAAATCAAAATTTTAAAAACAATTGAAAAATCAAAATTTCAAAAATAATTGAATAATCAAAATTTCAAAAACAATTGAAAAATCAAAATTTCAAAAACAATTTAAAACACAAAATTCAAACAAATAAAAAAAAGTAATAAATACAAAAACATTTACATTTGGTATTGCATTCTAATTATGCATATGCATTCATTTATTTGCATTGCATTAGGCATTTTCATCCATTGCACTTGCATTAGGATAGGTTGTGTTTATAATATTACAAATGACACCACGTTTGTATCTTAGTCTTGCATCTTTACACCATCATCATCATCATCCATCACCCTTGTGAGTAATTATATTTTTCAACACAACCATTCCTATTTCTATGAGGTATATACTAGCGTTTTTTGGTCATTCAGCCATACCTAGTGACCTTCTCAGATTTTATAGAAAGCTATCTTGGCTTTTGTAGATGAGGTCTAGTTTTGATAATACTTTGCATATCTCAAAATCCTATCACTAATGAAACATTAACAATCCTAGTTTGAACAAGGAAGGATGAACACTACAAAGTGGTCCTAGTCACCTTAAGCAAAAGGTTTTTACTTGCTCATCTTGTAATGCACATGGTCTAGAATGTTTATCATTGAAAAAATGACAAGCTCCCCCCTACCCAAGAAATCCCTTTCTTTCATACAAAATAAGAAAAATCCCAAAAATCAAAGCAAATCCCCTGCTAAAAAAAAATGCAAAATAAATAGTGATTTTCATCACTAAGCATGAGCAAGTATCCCAATAAATATGAAGAAAAGAAGGGTGAAAATTTTGAATCCCTGGAATGGTCAGTAGTCAAAGCCATAGAGTGGTGCCTAATATAGCAATAGGTTGAATGAATCCCACCTGGCATTAGGGTAGGTCTAAGAAATTTACAAATGAGCTAGCTTTAGGTGGCCTATATTACCTAGTAGTCTAGTCCAACTACATACAAACTTAGGATCATGGTGAATATTTGGTGATCCTCATTACACCAATGGGCTGAATGAATCCTACTTGGAAATGAGGTAGTCTTATGTCTCATCTAATATATTTATTTGCACACACAGGGATAATGAATATCTTGGTCTTCATAAAAACAATTTATCTTTCAAAAGTCTTGTATAGTTAGTATACAACGTTTGAGTAATCAACTAGGGTGTTTGAGTCTCATGGAAAACCTCAAAAATCCCTCATAGCAACAAATCATATCATCTCATAAATCATTACATATCACAATAATCTCATCTCACATATGGATGCTTAAATGATTATTTCTTATGATAAGAGTTATCATTTTCATTCATGATTTTCATACATTCTTTGGTGTCATCCAGTAGTTTGTTAAACACATATTAGATTCATTCTTTATGTTTTATGTGATTAAATCATATAGGTGAATTTTGCATTAGATCATCCTCATGTAATTAATGCATTATATTATATATCATCTGTCATATCATATCACATAGATTAAATGCATAAACAATTGAAACACATTAAACATGCATTTAACAATAATAATTGCATCCATATATGCATACATCACTATAGTGCATCTATACATCTAGATCATAGCATCTAACCAAAAATCTATCATCTAGCTAGTGCATATCATAATTATATTGTATACATATAGCATAATCACATCATCATTTAGGTATTGCATTCATCATTGCATCCATAACATAAAATCAAAGCAAAAATATTTGCAAGCATTAACTGGGGAATGATTCATTTCATACATTCCTATTGAGTGTTAATTTAACCCATATATGAAATTACATTATCCCTTAGGGTTTGGATCTCCAAAAACCTCTCTTTCAAAGAAACTAAACAAACAATTTCTCCAAGGTCTCTGCTATATTAGCATTTGCATGTGTATTAGTAATCTCAAATAAAAATATATCAATTTAAATGTTTGGAACACCTTAATGATTTCAAGTACCTGTAAACAAGGGACAATGTTAGTTTATTTTACCATGCTACCTTAATGATTGTTAATGAAACAAAAATAAAAAATAAATGTGAATTGGCCCTCATATGACCACGATGTAGTGCTTTAGTTCTTTTTATCTTGAGGATTTTAAGGTAGATTTTATCTTCCTTATTAAGTGGGTTTTAATCAATCTTTACCTTGCATTAAATACTTATTTAAACATGAAAGTAAAGATTAAAATCTATCTATGAATGTGAATCCGAAATGATGAATAGGCTCCTTAAATGTAGCTTCTTATCATGAAGATAAATATAGCCTTTGATATGAATAATAAATTATTCCTCTTTGGTGAAATCAATTTTCACAAAGAGATAATAATTTATAGCCTTGAAATATAGGCTTTAAAATGTCATTTAATTATCTTTCTTTAATGAAATAATTTTCATAAAGAATAATAATTTAATGTGTTAAAACAATAGCCTTTTAATGTAACATATAAAATCACCTCTCTTTAATGAAATTGAAATTTTCATAAATATAGGTGCACTTATGGCCCAGAAAAAGATAGCTTATGAAATACCATAAAATTAACCCCTTCGATGAAATTAAAATTTTCATGAAGGAAAATTTATTTTATTCTTGCAAGTAAAAAATATGAAGCTAAGGGAGGGAAGGGACCTGCTCCCTCTCCCTACTCCCCTTTCCCTGGTTCTTGCCCAGTCCCTGATTCATCCCAGGTCATCCCACTCTGAGAATGGTTTGTAGCATATGATCTCCTTGGGAGGAGATCCTTGCCCACTTTTTGCTCCTTTTCTAGTAGTTTTTAAGGTTTCCTAATTTGAATCTCGGGCCTGGTGCTTCCTAGGGATCCTCTGGAGTTTCATGCATGTTCCTGGGATCCTATCCCTGATCTCCCTTAGGCTTTTCCCTGGGGTTTTTTTTGTAGGTTGTTACTGGGATCCAGTTCCCAAGGATTTCTTGGTCTTTGGTGGTTGCAGGTTGGGTTCTCATTCGCTTCTTGGTGCATCTTGTGAGGTTCTCTCTTCATCAAGGTTGGTCTAGGGGGGCTAGTTTCCTCTTTGCTCATGTTTCCTCTCTAGGATGCCATTGGTTGCTGGTGGTCTCATCCCTTTGGGTGGGACCATGTTCATTTTCCTATTCGAAGGCTTCTTTTTGTTGGATCTGCTGCTTGGTGGATGCTTTGAGCATTTGCATGGCCTTGGGGGGGCTCTTCCTATGCTTGAGTTGTTCCCAGCCCTAGTCCCAGTTCCCTAAAGCTATTCATGTGCAAGGATGGGGATTCCTGGTACTTTCTACTGGAGTGCTTTGGGTTTTATCCTGCATGTCTCTATCTTTGGGGGGATCGGTGATCTATGCATGCAGACCCCTAGATCCCTTAGTTTAGGTTTTCATGGATCCCATATTTGTGTTTGTTGCTAATTTTTGCCTGGGCTTCATAGGTTTTCATTTTAGTTTTTGTTCGAGGGATTCTGCTTTCTGGTCCTGCTTCTTGGTGGACTCTCAAAGCTTGTTCTTGGCCTTAGGGGGGCCTTTTCTTGTTCCTGAGTTGTTCCCAGTCCTAGTTCCTCTTCCCTAGAATTGTTCGTGAGCAAGGATGGTGGGTCCCTGGTCCTTTGTGGCTTTCAGGATCCTTTCTTTGTGCTTGCATTTATTTTCCCTAGATCTTTCTGGCTTCCTTGTACTCTTGTTGGCAGGATTCCAGTGTTGCAGTTCCCAAACCCATTCTTCTGTTAGTTCTCCTGCTGGGTAGGATTTTTCATTCTTCCTGGTTTTCTCGCTAGACAAGATTTTTCATTCCCATTTTTTTGTTGGTTTTCCTGCTGGGCGGGATTTTTCAATCCTATTTTTTTCTAGTTTTCCTGTTGGGCGAGACAGGATTTCCCGCTGGGCGAAATTTTCAAATCTTCTGGTTTTCTCGTTGGGTGAGATTTCCAATATGGTGGTTTTTAGCTGCTTCCCAATGGGCGAGATTTTCAAATTCATCATCTTGCATTTTTTCCCATTAGGCGAGATTTTTCAAAACTGGTGGTTTTTCGTTGGGCGTGATTTTTCAAAATTGGTGGTTTCATGCTAGGCAGGATTTTCCAATCTAGTGGTTTTCCCATTGGGTAGGATTTCCAACCTGGTGGTTTTCGGCTGCTTCCCACTGGACGAGATTTTTCAAAACTGGTGGTTTCCTACTGGGCAGGATTTTTCAAAATTGGTGGTTTCCCACTAGGCAAGATTTGTGGTTTCCCGCTAGATGGGATTTGTCAAAATTATCTTTTCCCGTTGGATGGTTTTTTCAAAACTGTATATTTTTCATTGGGCGGGATTCTTCAAATTGATTGTTCTTGACCTTTGGTTTGGTTGATAGACTTATTGTAAAAATATTTTGGGGTCCTTTCAAAACCCGCTTTTAATATAATTTTTACCTACCCCCCAAAAAAAAATGAAGTTGAAAAATCTGATTTAACTCCAAAATGTGAAAAATTGAAATTATGAAATTGTAAAATCTGTATCAAACAACCATTTTCAAAAATTCATATAAAATTGAAAATTACCTCGGAATGAATCTGAATTCTGTTGCGTATGATAGATTTTACATCATTCTTCACAGCCATATAATTATTTTTATCATTTTAATTTATTTATTTTTATTTTAATCTCTGAAAATAAAAAAAATTAGCAAAAAAAAAATAATAAAAAAAATTAAAAAAACAAAAATGTTGCAACCCTGAATTTCTTCATAGACCCTGCAAGCATTAGTATTCTACATAAAACTAGTACTAGAGTGACCCGACTTCGTGCAATCAACATCTAATATGGTGCAAGCTTCAAAGGAAAACGGTGCAATAAACTAAAAACAAAATCAAGTTAACCATAAAAAATGCATAAAACTTGAGACATTTCCAATTAATTGCTGCAAAAAGATATTCAATATTTCATTACAATGCAGAAAAAAAATGCCCAAAGTTGGCCTCCAAATGGTGAAAATCAGCCCAACGGTATGCCTTCCTCCTCCGAAAAAATCCCAAAATATCCAGCCCCTATTTCATGTCTGAAATGCATATTTAAACTTGGAAGAAACTTTTCATTTCCTCTCCTTTCACCTTCGTTTTCAATTTCCTGCGCTTTTCTCCATTAAGGCAACCCTTCATTTCCTTTTGTTTCTATTTTTTTTCTCTTGTTTCATTTTCCAAAGTTTTCCCTCTTCTTTGGCTATGTAATAGCCAAAAGCATGATGGCACTACTTTATTTTGTGCATGTAATAGCCTGGTGCCATTTGGCACCTTCTTGTCATGGAATCTCTCCTATTATAGAAATTGTTTCACATTCCTTTTCAACACTTTCACAGTCACGTGGACTACCTGCACCAAAACACAAACTTAATTAGCTTTTAAACTTAATAAAACTAAAAGCTAAAGAAAGAAAAAAATTAAAATTAAAAAAAATACCTAAACTACAACCATAACTAATAATTGTAAAATTTTAAACTAACTACTTTTAAAGCCAAAAACCATCGGACAAGCATGCAAAGATTAGATTCTATTATATAATATAATATAATCTTTTCTTTCTTTGTTTATTATTATTTTTTTACTTTTTCTTTTATTTTGATTTATTAGATTATAATATATATATATATATATATATATATATAATCTTTTTTTTTTTTGATTTATTTATTAATATATATATATGTATATATTAATATATTATTTTTGAATGTTTCATTTTCATAATTATAATAAACATATATATACATATATACTTATTAGAATTATATATATTTTAATAAAGCAATCAAATAACTAATTTAAAAAATTTACTCATTGAAAATTACAATAAAAGAAAAATTCAAAACTAATCAAAATAAACAAAACCTAAAACACTAGAAAAATAGCAAAACAAGAAAACATTAGCCAGTGTTAAACCGTGAAATCTACCAAAAACAACATTTAAAACTCTTCAAAAAACCAAAATTTTAAGGTGGGTCCCCAAATTTAGGGCTAGTTGTGGAATGACCACAACAATTCCCATAATCAACAATCAAACAATCAAGCAACATGGGGTAAATAAAGGTAGCATGCCTTCCTAATAAATAGCATAATTCAATCCCATCATTAATAAATTGCTAGGTTTCCAAAAGGTTGTGCCCTTTGCCTCGCTATATCAATCCCCAAAAGGCTCCAAAGAAGCCCAATTTTCTTTGGTCAATCCCAAAAAGCTCCAAAGAAGTCTAAACCTTTGGTCTTTTCATTCAAGTCATAAATCCACATATTTTATCACCATAAGGAGTTTCATAATGGACATCATGCATATCCACTAGTCTAAAATTCTCAAAAATAAAAAATAACAAAATCTCACAATCACCTCGTATCCATTTATTTACCCTATACACTTGGTGGTTGCAACAACTTGCACTCTATGCAATCTGCCAAATGAGTAAATTACCATAAGGCCATTTGGGGTAAATTAGTCATCATTGAATTGAAATATCTTCACTTCACTCCCCAAGAAGGCCATTGCAGCCAAACTACTCCATGAAAATGAGGTATTCATTTCCTTTCCTCTATGATATTTCATCAGATCATTGAACATAGTGATTCAACACAAGCTTAAATGGAATTGCTATCATCTTGATTTCCTAAGAATGCCATTACGACTGGACTACTCTATGGGATAGATATGTATAATTACTATTAATGGTTGAAATCATGGTTGTAATAAGCCTTACCATATAACAAAATGTAAAAGTCCTGAATTGTTCAAATTATTCATCTTGGTCAAGCGACTCATCGCTTTAATCACTTGTCATTTCCTCATCGACTTATCGCTTGAGGGGGTAGTCATAATATCAAAATTCATAATAAAATTCAACAATTAAACACTCAATCATTGCTAAGTGTGTTCGTTCAAGAATCATTGTTGAAGAAAATCATGCACCCTCCTTGCTTGGGGAAAATAAGCAAAAGATCAAAATCAAATTCAAGCAAACTAGTAAGCTTGTATCCTAATTGCTGCCAAGGCTAGGATTAGATTTAATCTTATCTCCTAGTTGCCACAAAGTCTAGGATTTGATGTAAGCTTATCTCCTAAATGCCACAAAGACTAGGATTAGACTTAAGCTTATCTCCTAATTACCACCAAGGCTAGGATTTGATTTAAGCTTATCTCCTAAATGTTGCCAAGACTAGAATTTTAACTTAAGCTTACCAAAATCAAGTTCTTCAACTCATCGAAGGTAAATATTAAATGATGTATGTTATTTTGTGATTGAGGCATCTAGCATTGACCAGATAAATGAACATAAATCAACCTATAATATGACGTTAGGTTATCTATTTTTTCTCAGCATTGTGTTTTCCCATAATGCATCCCAAAAAGGGGTATCTATAGACACCTAAAATACGTCATGTTTAGGAGACTACTCATATGGGCACCTTTGCAGACCATATGAATGACCTTGGACCTTTACAAGACCAAGAAATGGTTCTAACCACTCATTTTAGATAATCTAAGCCTATACAACCTTAGTCATTGATGGCATCAGTAGCTAGGATCCTAGTCGTTGATGACAACAGTGGCTACGAGCAACCTGTCCCTAACCATGGTTGAAAACTATGGCTAGGGTCCTAGACACACTGAGCAACTATGGCTATCCCTATAACAAACACAGGCTACTAGAGTTGCATAAAATTTAGTTGCAATAGCCAATTGCAACATTTTTGGAGCGGTTTGGGCTTGGAAGTGTCCAGAAGCTTCCTTCCAACTACCAATTCTTTTTTTTGGCTTCTCCATGAATCTAGAGCAAGAATTTTGGGAGTCTATTTAAGACCCCAATCCTAAAAAGCAAATCCTAAATAATATCTCGATTGCATTGTAGTTGAAGCCCTGCTGAATCGGAGAGCCAATTACACCTTGTGAAGAATAATGAGATGCTACCCAAATCCAATTTGACAACCACCTTTGCAACAATGGAGCTTCCAAAGGATTGAGAAGGAAAACATTGTCATTCCACACCTATACAATGTGAATCCAAGTAGTTTCAACCACCAATATATGTCTGGACACCAAGGTGACTCTTGATCATTAATTCCTTGGAGGATTTGAAAGTTTCCAGCCCTAATTTTAAAATAAATAAAAGTTTTTCTGTGGTCATGGCTAATAGAGCCAACTGCTTTAAGAACTCGTAGCTCAGGTTAGATTTTCTCTTTCCTCCATTTTAGCCATATATTTATTGTTCTGATATACAATTAGTTTAATATAGCATATATTAGTCTTGTAGTAGACATTTCCATGGTTAAATAGCAGCATTATAGGTAGCTTTACCTTAATTTGTGTCACATTTGCTAATTTCCTTAAATCTTCATAGAATGGCTTTATTCATACTTTATGCTTCAAATTAAATGTTGGAATAGCTAGATATATATGTTTTCAAGCATAATTTATACTGATTTAGGTATTTTATAAGCATATTTGTATATCTTTATGCTTCTTTCAAGTTTAGCCTTATTTCTTACATTTCTTATCAATAGCCTCATCACGAGAGGCTTCATATGCATTTAATGTGCTTTGTTGTTTCTTGTATGCAGGTTACAGGATATTTCAAGATTCAAGGCACTGCCAACATCAAGTTCCTATTGACAAATGGAGAAGGAGACATCCTTGTAAGCCCTCAAGCAGATTTGATGGAGACATGAAGACCATTGTGTAGCACAACTTTCCCATTTCGGGTCATTTGCATATTGTAATATTGTATCAAACTTTGGTATCCCTAAGAGGGATGTGTAATAAGTGATTAATTTGATTAATAAAAGAGAGCTTCCTTTGTTATTTCCTTCTTGTCAAATTTTTTCTTAGATTACATGTTTTCCCTTTGTTATGTTGCAATATATGTAGTTGTGTGGTTTTCATAGCCTTCTACAGGTGGCACCTCTTGCAAAAATGAATTTCCTCTGAGCATTGATATAGCTAGGAGTTGCTTTAGACCCAATCAAATTTCCTTAAGTTAATATTCTAGGCACTTCAAGAACTAAATCCTTCCATTTCTCTTTATCTTCTTCTTTGCAAAAATGCATAGATATTCATCTTCAAAATCGTGGTCCATAACATAGGTATGTTCTAGAGATCTTGAAATATACATGGATGCCTAGCTATTTATTTAATGAAAATCTTAAACCAAAAATATTTTTTTCCTTGTCTTCGGCTTACATTTCTTTTATATCTTTTACCGATGGCTATGCCAACTAATATTTACAGTAACTGCAGGTGTCATTTTCTAAGTTGGCACACTTTTCCAAAAATTTATGCCTTGAGAAACAAGTTTACTTGCATGTTTCACTTTTTAAATAGCCAATAGATTTTTGAAAATAATATTTTTCTTGCAAGGATACCTTGTGTTTGCTGTAGCGATCCCAGGGAAGCAGTGCGTCGTCCACCAACTACTCTACTTGCAATTCTATTGAATCCTTTAATGTTAAACATGCAATAAATGAAAGGCACAAAGTAGATATAACCATAATACGAAGAAATAAATGAATGAATATTTTTTGTATTGATATTCCCAAGATATGGTTACATATGAATCGCTCTAAGGGATATCCTCCATTTGATACATGATTTTACACACAAAGAGGGCAGCAGGTGTATAAAATATCCCCTCGCATAGGAGGTGCACTTTATCAGGCTTCCCGATGATGCACACAAAAATGTATGAGGGCTTACAGATGCCTCCTTCTCTATGTCTTATTGCTAAAGGGATCTTCTTGCTTTTGTATGTTGCGGATTTACCCGATGAACCTATGGCCCTGAAATCAATAAAACAACAACACATGCTTAGATGTCTAAGATTTCCTCCTCGGATGAGGTTGTTAGAAATGAATAAGCTCAATGGAAATAAATGCAATGAAACTAGTACTATGAATGCGAATAACTAAAATAAAGCTTATGCTAATGAAATGAAATAGAAAGTAGAATAAAAGAAAATAACACCTAAAACCCTAGACTAGGTTACGAGCCACTATCTAGGACAATGATCGCTAAGGTGAAATATCCCTCTATCGATCCAATGGCTATGGACTCAAGTATGCTACTAATGTTAAAATGATTACCTTATATGTTCAGATTTACCCTCCAATATGATCCCCAAGGGAACATCTCCAAGTCTCTAGAAGCTCTCCTCAATGATCCAACCTATTCAAAGTTCTGATGTACGATGTTATCTCTCTCTGATTGATAATATGAGGTCTAATAAGGTCCCCTAATTGATAAAATAAGGTTCCCTAGTGCTTTTAGGTTTTCTCCTTATAAAGTGTTTGAAGCCCTAGGTCAATTTTTAAACCTTAGGACTGAATCCCTCATGCGTACTAGGTGTTAGCATGAGAAGCTCTTTGTTTTTCTATGTTTAACTGAAGTCTAAATATAGACTGGAGTCTTCCATGTAGACTAGCTATGAGGAGGAATGCAAAGTTGTCCCCGCTCGTCCTTGGTGAGAAGAAATTATGTCTCGAAAAAAATTCATTTCTCTTCCATAAATTATCAATCCGGTAAGTCCGTAAACTTATGAGTGTCACACACAGTATATGCCTACAGTGTTGGGGAATAAATATGATTGTACCTTATTTAGTTTGGTGGGGGATGTATGTGCATTTTGATTTCATCCAAACTAAATAAACTAAGTGCAGAAAAATAAAATAAATTACAATGCTGAAAATAAAGTGCGAGAAAATAAATGTACAATAAAAATAAACACACACGACTAAAATTAAATAAAGCAATAAATAAAGCAGTAAACTAATCTACAGAAAGTAAATACAAAAATTAAATAGGGGAGGACTACTGCAGGGAGTGGGCCCAAGCTCCCATAGATAGTCCGCTCGGCTAACTGCGTAAAGCTTGCTCAGGTAAGAGAAATTACACTCTTAATAAATTTGACAAGAAATAAAATAGAATAATTTCTCCATAAAATTAATTGTCCTTCTCTTAGGGAAGACCTGTGCAATTATACAATGCACAACCTTCCTCTGTTACAAATTTAGGCAAGTCTATTTCAGACTTGCAGTTACAGTAGATATGCAATGCAATTATAACAATCACATATTAATTAAAATAATCACGCACTAATTTTACCCTCTTGCAGGATAAATCAGACGTGTTCTGTTTTATCATAATAGAATATGTCTGGCAACAACAAATCTATTCGGGTGGTTGTCCTTCTTGGCGACTAATAGATCTGGTTCATCTTGTTGTCTACTATGCATATATTTTTCGGCAAATCACTACGTTGATTGGTTCATGAGCATGAGAAGGAATGCTCACCTTACAAAGTGAACCGCCCAATCAAAAAATAATGGATGATTTATTCTATTTTAATAATATTGCATAAAATAAAATATCTCCCACATTGATCGCTAGAAAAATCGTTGCTCTTGGTTCATCTGTGAGTGTGAAAGAATAATGCTCACATTACAAAGGTATCCAACCAATCAAATAATATAAGTGTTCATTCTATTTTAGGAATAGAATATCTCTCTTTTTGTCTTCACGTGCAACCTCCTCCTTAGCCCACTGGTCAATCGGTCAAAGCTGACTTGGTAAATCTTTGCAAAGTATGGAGGTGTGGAGGCACCTTCTTCATAAGGAAGGTGCCTACTTCTGTTGGGCACCTTCCTTATAAGGAGGGCACCTATTTCTACTTGGAACCTTATTTATAAGGAAGGCACCTACTTCTTCTAGGCGCCTTCTCCATCAGGAAGGTGCCTACTTCTGCTAGGTGCCTTCCTTATAAGGAAGGTGCCTACTTCTGTTGGGTGCCTTCATCAAGAAGGTGCCTACTTCTATTGGGTGCCTTCTCCATCAGGAAGGTGCCTATTTTTTTTGGGCACCTTCTCCATCAGGAACGTGCCTACTCTCATGCCTTAGTCTCTGAAATCATGAGTATGCCAGGTCCAAGTGGATGTAGACTGGAAAACACCAGATTATTACCAACACCTGCATTTATACACAGTTTCCACTAAAAACACCAATCAAGCATAATATTAGATTTTTTATCAATTATATGCATAAGTTATATAAAAATACATCTCACATGCTAATTAAACCAGTAATGATGCCCTTAACAGTGTATATAAAATGAGAATTTCTAGTTCTCATCAGTCCTTATTGTATGCAGACTACCATTTCCACCAAAGATTAGGATGAACGGTCAAAAAAATGCATTTAAAGCTTAGTTGTTGTCATCTACAGTGGCTAAGGTTTGGCTGCTCTGAGCTACAATGGCTGGATTTTGGCCGCTCTGGTCTATAGTGGCCAGGATTGGATGGGCTAAAAATTCCCCATATGAGTGGCTAAAACCACTTTTGAAACTTGGAAGGTCCCAAGGTTTAGTCACATGACCTATTAGTGTGCCTATGTGAGTAGTCTCCCTGAACATGACATGTTTTAGGTGTCTAAAAATACCCCTTTTTGTGACGCACTGAATGAAAGACACTATGCGGAGCAAAAATGTAGACTGCTCTATTCGCAGGGTGTATGATGATCATTGATTTGATCAATGTCAAATGACCCAATCATGCAAGATGACACTCATCCTTGAATCATTGCTTCAACATTTAGAAGGCTTTACTTAGAATAGGGCTTGCACATATTCAATCACACTCATTCCTAAGACTCAATCGGGTAGCTTATGTTGCTACAATCAGATCCAACCGGTAGGAGAGCTACAAATTGAAAATTCCATGTTTGCTTATGTTCTCAGCAAATGGAGGAAGTTGTGTAATTTGTTGGATGCAATGATTTGTAGGGAGAATGTAATTTTGGCATGATCGAGTGATCTTTGGTTGACTTTGATTATGATTATTTTTAACACTTGAACTACCCCCTCACAAATAAATTGGTGAGGGAAAGGCGATGAATGAAGCGACAAGTCGCTTGATCATTTTGACTATGTCTGGTGCCTTTCTAGTGTTTGTTATTTAATGGGAGACCCCCATCCAAGTGTGATTTCAATTATTTATGATGATCACTCATCCTTATCCCGAGGAGCAGTCTAACCACAAATAACCTTCTTAGGGACTTAGGGTGAGTGATCCTATTTATGCTTGTATTGCGTCACTTGACTTAGTATTTTTAGTTCCATAGGAGAATTAGGATGATTCCATCGTACCCATGGAGCAGTCTGACCATCTTGGTCTTCTTCAGGATCGAGGTGATGCATCATAATTCCAAAATGAAGATTTTACCTCGAGTAGCTCTATGGTGACTTACTCATCTCACCAAGTTGCATGGAGTGCAAATCACTACAACCGCCGAGTTGATAGAGTAAGTAACTAAATACGAAGCTTACTCGAGATTTGTTTTTATGTAATTTTTTTGTTATTTTGAACGCGTAACCCATACATCTTGATCCAAACTGTTACTAGGAATATATTTATGTTTTAGGTGTAAATCCTTCATACCAAAAAGTAAGGAAGAGTCTTGCCCATGGAGAGAACTCCTGCTATTTTTGTTCAGGTTGCTGGTCGTTGTTAGGTCCAATGACCCCCAAATGCCTGTTCATGGCCGCTCTCATCCTGAACAGTCAAGAAATGTGGGACGTTGATGTATCGCTCCAAATTTTTCGTATCGTTACCTTCAGGCTATAGGATCTGCACCTGGAATGGGGATGTGAAAAGGATGGGACAATACCTCGGACTGAGAGGCCCTTTGAAGGTCCCGCCTCTCGGGGGATGGGTATAAGGGTGAATTTTTGACGGATGGTGGGTTCACCAGGAAAATTTTGAATGGCAGTTTCCACGCCTAGGTTGACAATGAGTTTGATGTGTTCATTTTTATACTTGATCATTCAACTCCTAGGTTTGGCCAATATGAATCTAAACTATTCTATATGCCAATGCGGATTTAAATGAATACATAAAATAGAAATTAATGCTAATAACAGAGAATATGCTAGCTATAAGGTGTCATACCTGATTCTGGATGTCTGATGAAGATTTTGAGTCTTGTAGCAGTTCAGATCACCTCAATTCGTACGTGATCATCTAATATTTCACAAGATCATCTCAAATCATAAAAGGTTGTCTAAAATTAGATAAGATCATCTGAAATCTGACGAATTCATCAGAAACCTGCAATCGCAAAAATAGACATAAAATACCAAATATGCAAGTGCAGAAGCAAAGGATAATGGTAGAAATAACAACAAACATGCCTAAATAATGGATTCCAATAGAAAATAAGGAAATGCAATAGATTTAATGATTGATTTTGATTTTATCATGCGGTTATGCTAAATGAGGTGAACTCCAAGATGCATAAAACATAATAATTTAAGACAGTGCAGAAATACAATATAAAAAATGCAGAAAAAGCTAAGAAAATGCAAACTGTGGACTCTGATTGACCCCAATCTGTACTACAGTCAGGATCGCCTCCAATCGTACGAGATCATCTACACTCCTTGACAAAATCATCCGTAATCGTCCGAGATCATCCACGACGATCCGAGCTAGATTCGACTGAAAAAATAGTAGAGTTCTTGCAAGAAAATGTAAAATACAGAACATAGACAGTAGTGCAAGGAAATAAAGAACTAAATCTGCAGAGAAATCCATCAGCTAAGGGTTTAGGGGGTTCAGGGAGAATCAGGGGGATAAACTAGAAAAATCCTAGTCTATATAGGCTTAGGAAGATGTTTAGGAGGTTGGGGATCATCCTAATCTGGGAGATCTCCAACAAGGAAATCTCCAACTCCGTAGACGCGTTTTTGCCCAAGTTAGAGAGGCTATTGAAATAGAAGCTAATTATGAAAATTCAGTTTTGGGATGAAATCGTCTGGACATTTTGTTCCAGACGAATTCGTCAGATAGGGGACGATTTTGTCTCATCTGCGACGATATCGTCCAACGGTCAAAACAAATCCTACAAATGGCACGGAGAACGGGGGAAGCGGGTAACAGGTGGTTTAACAGGCAGTTTGGGGTTGAAATTCAAATTTTTATCTTGTATCTTTTTACTAAGGTTTTAACCGTGCCAATTTTAGGGTGCTACATCTGACGATAGCAACGACCAAGGCATAATTTGAGAATATAAAAAGTAACCTTAGGGTTTTGAATTTTCACTTTCACCAGCTATCAGTTTGTGTTTTAGAGCTCTATAGTGAAAGTGACTTCTATGATTTGGAGTGCTACTGTGATTCGGAGGCCATGGCTGTGTAAGGAGAGATCTGAAAGTGAAGGAGTCAGAGCTTCTCGAGTATTCTCTCAAACCTTGACACTATCTGTTTCATTTTTGGGTAAAATAAATCGCATTAAGTAATTGGTACAAGAAACTCATTAATTTTTTTGGTAACGAACCAAACCTGTAGTTAGGTCTAGTTTAGGATTTTATATGGTGGGCTTGCCCCCATTTTCTTGTTTTCATTTTTTTGGGTATTTTTGGCCTAGGTCTCACGGGTTTACCGTGTCACTCGTCAGTCGCTACTACTTAGAGTGGCCAGGTCGGCCTATTTTTTGGCCACTATCACTCAAAGTGGCCAGATTTGAAATCCAACGATAAAAAATTTGATCATTGGGGTTTGGTGGCTTCTATCCACAATGAATAATTTCTGGCCACTGTAGGCGACAACGCCCGAATGCCTTAGTTTATTTTTTTGAATTCTTGCAAGGTTATTATATTGATTTTTCTAAAATTTTGAGTTGCTTCCTTGCATTGTGCTGCCTGATTAGTTGCATCATTTCCCTTTGCTCAGTCTTAGGATAGTTTTGCCATTATGTGCACCGTTTTCCATGTTTTATAGCAATTTATGCCTCAGATGCATTGTAGTTATACTTTATTTTCTATTTTTCTCTTATATTCTCACTACTCGAGATCATGACCCGAAGCTCATGAATGACCTTCTCCCACTTATGGATGATACGAACTGGAACAAGCTCAAGGCCTGTGGGCTACAGTTTGTCACTAGGCTGCCCTATATTATGTCCGATCAGGCTTACCTCACGATCCTGGTGTACCGATGGGATTCTTAGACTAATACCTTCCACCTTCCTACTGGAAATATGACTATCACATCAGAGGATGTGTATAGGATATTCTGGATCCCATTTGATGGAGTGGCCATTGTCTTTTCAGCCACTAATGATCATATCACTGTCTTTCTTCGGGTGTTCAGAAGGCATGCTACAAAAGCATTCAAGGACACCAAATTTGGTAGTGTATCTATAATAGGTTGGTACAAGGAGTGTGTATTCACGGTGAGGCATGAAGTATTGCTGATGGTAATAAAAAACATTCTTATTACAGATTTCTCAGGCCTAAGGTTCCCATGGAACCTCCTTGCTATGGTCCAAGATCTTATGGACAGTGAGGAGCCCATCATATATGCATGTGGCAGGTGTTTGTTGTCCCAATGTTATGACAAGTTGTATCATATCCACTGGTGGGTTTGCATAAGAATCACTTGTAGTTTGCTTCTATAGGTTTGGGGATGGGAGCACATCAAGGTAGATCGTCCCAAGGGGCTTCCTGCCAAGATTATAGTTATTGAGGAGTGGTTGCAGTGCTATACTGCTAGATGGGCTCGAGGGTGCGAGGAGCACAAAAGCTATCCTCATGCGGGGGAGCTTTCCCACTACACTGCTACTTTTACTAGGTTGAAGGCTAGGGATGTCATGTGGTGTCTGTATCATGAGTGCCCGATTTGAGATGATCTAGCTAGGTTCATGGCTAAGACACAATGTGAGTGGTGGCTTATCAACTGCAAGGTTGGCATCAGGGAGTATTTCTTCTACTCTCGGGTTCTCCGTCAGTATAGGTTATAGCAAGATATGCAGCTAGTTACATTTTTGTATAGGCATATTACAGCAGAGGGAGACCTTCCTACTCCATGAATTATAGAGCTTTTTATGAGTAGCATGCCCCAAAAGTTGACCCAGGAGTCGCTGGGGGAGTCACATATGCATTTGTGCAGTGGTGAGGGGATCTTATGTGGCATGGTGATGGTAATTTGGGTCATGAGGATGATTGCGAGGATGATGGTGTAGATCCAATAGGGTGCAAAGTTTGAGCCAAGACTGAGGTGTGGGGTTAGCCAGTAGAGCATGTGGCATCGAAGTAGTAGGAGGCTCCTAAGGAGGATGAGGAGGAGCTGGTCCCAAGGAGAGGGATTCTCCTCTAAGAGCATAGTTGCATGAGGTAGAGGCTGAGCTCCAGTAAACCAATATCTAGGTACAGTAGCGAGATGCCACCATAGCCTAGTGAGATGCTATTATAGAGTAGCTCACACTACAAATCTAGGCTTTATAGGCTACTATCAATGGTGGTGTTTCCAGGATGTAATTTTTTGTTCCTCCTTCTGTACCACAGAGTGATACCGAGGTATATCCTGGGGCAGACATAGGGGCATAGGTTCTACACCTACAAGCCTTGCTAGATGAGTACAAGGGATAGATCCAGGGGTATGTCTCCCATATAGACTCTCTCCAGATGTAGCTTAGGAGGCATGGAGTTGTCTCGAGGGAGGCACCAAGTGTAGGTGGCTCACAGGTCAACATGCACTCCACCTTTGGGCAGTCTTCCATTTGTCCTAGCTAGAGGACTCAGACTCGCACAGAGAGACCAGTAGGGTCACATCACTCTACTCATGACACATCCATAGGGGGAGGTGATGTTGGGGAACAAGCCCTGTGTTTGATTGATGATGCACTTAGATTTTATTTTTGAGGTCTGCTTGACCTATATGACTGTAGCCTATGGGATATTTTGTATATTGATGCACTTTGAGGTACACATTCTGAGACATCTTTTGAGACACACATATTTATATGAGAATTTGTATTTATGCTTCATTGTGTGTGTTATTTATTACTTATGTTTTTCTCTTATTTATGTGATGTTATGATAGCATTATGATGAGTTGATATATATGTATTAGATGATAGATGATATTTATGATGATATAAATTTGAGATGGATGCTTATGTATATTATGTAGATGCTTATATGATTTCCTTGTTGTGACATGATGTGACGTATCATGAGTTGATTTAATTATGGACTTATGATTTTATGTATGGATGAATGCAATGATGTGATCTTAATAGATGGATGATTTATGACATTGTGTATTTATGGATATAGTTTTTTCGTTAGATACATGCTTAATTTTGATTTAATTTTATGCATCTAACTCATGCTATGATATGGTGAATGCAGTATGTATTCTAATGTGAATGAACTTGTATGTTTTAATCACTTTAAAACTAACGGATGCATATGCTATGATGTTGAAAATTTAACAAGTGATACCATAGAAAGTATAACAACCATGAATGTTAAATAATCATTCTAATAATAAGAATTAATTATTTCAAACCATCCATATGTGTGATGTAATGATGTGGAATGTATGTATTTTCTGGATAAGCTTTTGTCATTTAAGAAGATATAAAATAATCAGTGGTTGTCGAAATATCATTTTTGACATACATTCGGTATTTGATGTATTTTATAATTACCCCCTAATTTACAGGAGCTTATAAATAAATTTGATGATGTGATTGATGATATGATTTTTTGCTATGTAAGAAGTTTTGAGGTTTTTCCTGAGACTTCAAACACCCTAGTTACCCCATCAACATCTATGTAATGACCATTTAGGACTTTTGAAAAGCAAGGCTTTCATAACACAATACTGCCTAGTGGTATAATCCAACTAAGTCCAACATAAGGATGAGATAAACTCTTGAGGATCTATGATCTTAGCAATGGGCTGAAATAATCCTGCCTAACATCGGAGTAAATGCTTGAGTTCTATCTCAAAATATATATTTATTTGCACACACAGAGATAATGAATATATGGGTACATGGCCTAAGCTAGCTCATCCACATTCAAAAATTGGTCTATACAAAAGCCAGAAGCTTATGTAATAGATATATCATCATGCATAAGGATTTCTCCTTCCAGTTTTGTGCAATGCTAAGAATTCCAGGGATTCAAGCTCCATTCCCTTCTTTTCTTCATTTCATTCGGGATACTTGCTCATGTGTAGTGATGAGAATCACTATTTATTTTGATTGACTTTATTTTTTTTTTTTGAGCAAGGGACCTATGTAGTGATGATAATCACTCTTTGCTTTGTTTTTGCATTTTTGAACTATGACTTTGAAAACTAGGGTTTTGAATTTGTGCTTTGTTCAAGATTTTTGCTTTTGTTGATGAAAGCAAGGGATTTATGCAGTGATGATAATCACTCATTTTTGGGTAGGGCGAAACTTGTCCTTTTGTCAATTCTCAACACCTTTAAACCGGTTGCATAGGGGGATAAGCGAGGAAGATACTTTTCACTCAAGGTAACCTAGACCACTTTTGTAGTTTTCATCTTTCCCTTGTACAAACTAGGATTTTAATGTTTCAATTAGTGATTGGATCCTGAATATCCAAGGTATTATCACAACTAGACCTTGCTCTCTACTAATCAATGTGGATTTCTACAAAAATTGATAAGACCACTAGACATGGTTGAAAGAATAGGAAACCTTAGTACATTTAGTATAGCAACATGATGTGGTTGTGTTGAAAAACATAGTTACACACATGAATGAATGGATGAGGATGGACTTGTGTATTGTGTGGTTGTGATACAAATTGTGGCATCGTTTGCAAGAATGTGATCATGACATATGCAAATGCAATGAATGTAATGCAACTATATGGATTTGGATAGAAGATGCAAATGTTTTTGGATTTTTGATTTTTGCATTGTTTTTGTACTTTTGATTATTTGCATTGTTTTTGTATTTTTGATTTTATGTTGACCAAAGGGCTTATTGTGCCTTTGGGGATTTTAGGGGTTGACCAAGCGACATGAACATACCCTTGGAGCATTTTTATTGAATTTGACCAAGCGGCTTAGAGATGCCCTGGTGCGTTTTGATGATTTGACCAAGCGGCTTAGAGATGCCCCTGGTGCATTTTGATGAGTTTTGACCAGTAATTTTAGAGATACCCTTGGAGCATTTTGATTTTTGAACTTTTTATGTTTTTCGAATTTTTTTGCATTTTTGATGCTTTATATTATTTTTTTATTTTTGACATATTTGAATGTTTTTTATTTTTATGATATATTTGAATGATTTTTATTTTTATGACATATTTGAATGTTTTTTTTATGATATATTTGAATGTTTTTATTTTTATGACATATTTGAATGTTTTTTATTTTTATGTCTAAAATATCCTCAAGTGGATGATATTTAGAGGCTCAGGATCTTCAACACCATCCAATGATGTAAGGTGATATGCTTTAGGCCCAACCTTCTCTAAAATCATGTAGGGGCCTATCCAATTTGCCATAAATTTGTCTCACAAATGCAATGGTAGATTTGAGTTCTGTTGGTTTTCTTTGAGCACAAGATCTCTAAATTTGAATTCCCTCAAATGGACTTTACTATTGTATGCTCGTGCAAGGTGATTCTGATAAACACGAAGATTCTCCAAGGCATTGAATCAGTGTTCATAAAGAAGAATTAATTGATAAAGGCGGTATTTCCACGCGGTGTCATCATCTATGAAGTCCTTCAATGCTATGTGCAAGGTTGGAATCTCCAAATCTAGGGGTGTGATGGCCTCAGTGCCATATACAAGTGAAAACGGGGTTGCCCTAGTGGGCGTCCGCACACTAGTCCTATATACCCATAATGCCAGAGGTAACTGCAAATGCTAGTCTCTATGATTATCTCTCACTATTTTCCTCAAAATAGATATGATTGTTTTTTTTAAGGCTTCTACTTGCCCATTTGCTTATGGATAGTAGGATGTTGAAAAAATGTGCTGGATATGGTATTTGTCCGTTAAAGCACACACTTTTTTGTTCTTGAAAGATGACCCATTATCCGATATTATCTTCGAAGGGACCCCAAATGACTTATGATATTATGGAGTATAAAATCCATAATCCTTGGTCTAGTTGTCGATGTCAAGGGGATTACTTCAACCCATTTGGTAAAATACTCAGTTGCCATTATGATGAACATATGTCAGCCCGAGGATGGGTAAGAAATCTTTCCTACTAAGTCTAATCCCCACTATGATAAGGGTCATGCTGCCTGGATGGGTTGCAAGGCTTGTGATGGAAATTGGGTGAGGTTTGTATGATGTTAACACTTGATGCATTTTTTGACATACTCACAACAATATTTTTCCATAGTGGGCCAATAGTAACACATCCTCAAAATACATTTAATGATGGCCATGCCACTGAAGTGACCACCACGTACCGTCATGAGCTTGCGATATTTCCCAAGATGCTTCCTGGGGCTCAAGAAAACGAAGGAGAATTCCATCATAACCTTGTCTACAAAGGATATCTCCTAGAAAAATGTATCTTGTCACATTATGTTTAAAGGTTCATCTTTCGACATGTGACAGGCCCTATGGTACCATTCCAAGATTTAGGAAGTCTCACAATTGGGATAGCCAATCCTGATAAGCCACAACTTCTATGTTTGAAATGATATGCTCTTCTTGTGATCCAGCATGTGTGAACATAGATTGGGAAAAAATCTTGTGATGAATGGTTTTTCCACACTTCGTAGGACATTAAGAGATTAAATATTTCCAGGGGGCCATTTGCAAGAAAGATCTAACTTTGAAGGACCAATCTTGATTCAGTTCATTTTGGATCATGTTGAATGACTCTAGGTTGTCAATAACCTCACTTTGTATTTCTGAAAATGTGAGCACTTTCATATGAATGGTTGTGAATTCAACAAATGGATTATGAGGGATTAAGGATCCCAAATATGCGATGGTGTCTACAAATATTTTTGACATACAAGGGATTGCCTCAATGTCATACCATTCTAGTCAAGCTAGGTAAGTGTCAACAAGCTCCTTATAAGATTTTAGGAGTGGGCACCTGCATTGGAATAATCCTTTGACTTGATTTACTATGAGCAAGGAGTCACCAAAGATATTCAATCTTTTAATTCCCATTACCATAGCTATTTGGAGTCCCAAGATCAAGGCCTCATACTCTGTGTTATTGTTCATGCAAGGGAAGTCTAGCTTGAATTATAAGGGAAATGGAGTGCCCTATGGTGTGATAAATACTATTCCTACTCCACCCCCTTGCTCACACTTTGAACAATCGAATAAAAATGACATGTCTCTTTGTTTCTCAGGTTCTTTGAAGTCTGTCAAATCTGATAATATGAAGACTACATCATTAGGCAATTATATAGTGAGAGGCTCGCTATCCTGAAGAGGTGCCTCTACTAATTTGTCTGCTATGACTTGTCCCTTGATGGAATTATGGATTATGAATTCTAGATCAATTTATATCAATAGCATGATCCACTTTGCAGTTTGTGTATTATGATATGTCTTGTTCATCATATACTACAAAGGGTTATGTTTTGATATAATGTA
The DNA here is from genome assembly GCA_028583015.1 of Wollemia nobilis. Taxonomy (NCBI): domain Eukaryota; kingdom Viridiplantae; phylum Streptophyta; class Pinopsida; order Araucariales; family Araucariaceae; genus Wollemia; species Wollemia nobilis. The sequence goes on along the minus strand of JAQPPZ010016467.1, from coordinate 6,026,985 downwards.
AGTCGTATGGCTCAACATGTAGTGTCACAATTTTTTGGTTGCAAAGACCACTACTAAGAAAAACTTTTATACATATGCATATCCTAGGTCATAACTCACCAAGGTCTGATTAATGTAATATACGGCTTGATCTTTGCCTTGTGTGTTCTTCTGGGCCAAAATGGTACCCAAAGCAAAATTAGTAGCTGATATGTATAGTAAAAATGGTATGTCTGGCCTTGGTGGAGCCAGCACTGGCAGTGTTGCCAAGTATATTTTGATCTCTATAAATGCTCATTGGCATTCTTCATCCCAATGAAATGGGACATCCTTGCATAGCAACCGGTTCACGGGGCAGAATTTATCTGATAATTATGCAATAGACTATTTTATGGATGCTACATTGCCTTGTGGGATTCTTAACTCCCTAATGTTGGTATGGGTGGCCATTTATGTTATAGTGTCTACTTTTGCATGATCAACTTCAATGCCTATTTTTGAAATAATGAAACCTAAGAGCTTAACAGAATTTACGCCAAACACGCACTTCTTAGGATTCAATCTGATGTTGTGCTCTATGAGGTGATCGAATACTTTCATAAGGATATCAATGTGCTCTTGTCGTACTAAATATTTGGCTAGCAATTCATCCATGTAGTCTTCCAATATTATGTGCATGTAGTCATGGAATATGTATGTCAGGACCCGCTGGTATGTGGCACCAACATTATTTAAGTCAAATGGCATCACTTTGTAACAAAAAGTTCCCCATGGAGTAATGAAAGCAGTATTATGCTGGTCTTCAGGTTTTATTCGGATTTGATTGTATCCAGAAACCCATCCATTAGGAAAAGCATATCATGACCTGCAGTGGCATCGACAAGCACATCTATGTTTGGCAATGAGAATGAATCCTTCGGAGTTGCCCTATTCAAGTCCCTAAAATCTGTGTAGATGCAAACTCTTCCATATAGCTTTCCCATGGGTACCATGTTTGAGACCCATTTAGGATAGTCGATGGGAACTATGCAAATCACCTCTAATAGTTTTTGTAACTTGTTATTTACCATCAAAGCGATGATTGGATGCATTTTCCTCAATTTTTGCTTAACTGGCTTCTTTAGGGGATCTAATGAAAGGTTGTGAACAACTAACTTTGGATCAATACCTGACATGTCCTTATAAGTCCAAGAAAAAATATTTGGCCTCTCTTTGAGGAGAGGGATAATGATGGCTTGTTACTCTGGAGATAGACTTTATCTGAACTTGAATTTCTCTGGTTGGGTAGGATCATCATTTATGTCCACCTCAAAAGTTTCTTCTAAAGCCATATGTGACCCATCCTCTAGCTGGTGAGGTGTGGGTATCAGATGAATGTCATCAGCAATATTTATAGGTCCTACTGACTCAAAATCCAAGTTGGCATGGAATACGTCATATGCACATCCTGATGTAAAATGAAATGGTTGCCCTACCTCTTTTCTAGGGAAAATATATTCAGGATCTATGGGTGAATCAATGCAGTCCCAATAAATAGCCTTTGTATCAAGACACGATGGTTTAGTAGGATACACTAGGTTATGCAACGGAGTGGTCAAATCAATGGAGATTGTGTTGATGGATGGAATGAAATATCTAGAACCACATGGGTGAAATCTTGTCTTAGAGGCTTCCCTTATATACTCACGATGAGGATTTGGAGGAAAATGAATCTCTAGATCTGGCCCATGAGCTAGTTGAATAATAGGATCGTTGGGCTCTAAGAGTTCTCTAAAAATTGGTAGAGGGGGATTGACCATGTGATGAATGACATTTAAGTCAACATGTGTCCCAAAAAACTGTAAAACAAGGTCTATGGCATGAATTACCGCTTCTATCTCTACCAACATGTCAACCTATCACAAGTGGCAAGGTCCAAGATAAGCCATATCAGCCTCATCTTCAAAGTCATCATCACTTATCTAAAACTCATTAGCATTGGTATGTGGTCCAAAGGTAAGGGGAACATGTCTTGGCTCCAAGTAGGCCATCAGGATGTGCATATGGCATGGAATATGTCATATGCACATCCTGATGCAAAATGAAACTATTTCCCCACCTCTTTTCTAGGGAAAATATCTTCAGGCTCTATGGGTGAATCAATGCAGTCCCAATAAATAGCCTATGTATCAAGACATAATGGTTTAGTAGGATACACTGGGTTATGCAGTGGAGTGGTCAAATCAATGGAGATTGTGTTGATGGATGGAATGAAATATCTAGAACCACATGGGTGAAATCTTGTCTTAGAGGCTTCCCTTCTATACTCACGATGAGGCTCTGGAGGAAAAGGAATATCTGGATTTGGCCCATGAGCTAGTCAAATAATAGGATCATTGGGCTCTAAGAGTTCCCTAAAAATCTAAAGAGGGGGATTGACCATGCGATGAATGAAATTCAAGTGAACAGGTGTCCCAAAAAACTACAATCCAGGGTCTATGGAACGAATTACCGCTTCTCTCTCTACCAGCATGTAAACCTGTCGCAAGTGGCGAGGTCCAAGATAATCCATATCAACCTCATCTTCAAAGTCATCATCACTTATCTAAAACTCATTAGCATTGGTATGTGGCACCAAGGTAATGGGAACATGTCTTGGCTCCAAATAGGCCATCTCTATTTCATCCTCATACTCTTGGTCACTTATGAAGATGCCATTTGCATTAGTATGTTTCCCCAAGTCATGGGGCCATTGCCTTGTTTCTATGTAGGCTCTCTCTGTTGAGTCCTCTAACTCATAGCCACTTTCATCCGATATGAATCCACTCTCATTGTGGATGGACCAGGTAAATCTATGTAAATAGCGAGGCCCATGATATGCCAAGCCTACTCGTGCTTCATCATCACCTTCCACATATCTGTTTTCTTTTTGCTCATCATCCCATGATTTGTAACCTATTGGGGTGGTATTAATTGTGGAGCTTGGATGATAAGTCTCAGGCGGTGGTATGTTTACCACAACCACTTGTTTGTTGCTCAGATATCTTGCACTTAGTGGGTGATAGAGAATAAATTTGATGTCTTCTCCTAACCCCAAGATTAATCTGTCTAAGGATGCTTCTAGAGAGTCATATTGACCTCTAAAGTGATAGCCTAACCCAAAACTATCATATGTAAGCTAGTATTGTTGCTTGAATGGTCATCTACACCCTGCTCATATATACCAAGATCGTAACCATACCAATGGCAGCATTCAAAGTAGCTTAGAGCAAACTCAAGATTAGAGAGGTAATGAAAATTTATGATGAATAATTTGTCATTGTCCTCTTCTTCATCAATAGACTTATGGGCATAGTCTAGTCCAATGTAGACAAATTTTATCTGATTGGGAGGGATCCCAAGTAGGACCACTTTTTCCACTGGTGGTCTTAAGTATTTTGGTCATCCCATGTCTTGTGCAAACTCTATGATGGGCGTGAATGTTATATTCTACACAAGATACTATCTTATCCCTGTACTTGCCAAATTTATAGTCCCATGCGATGTGGATGATCCTACAGACAACACTGGTGAAGTGGGCTCTAGTATCTCCTCAGCTTGACCTTGGATATCTTCCTCCTCCATGGGAGTCAGACTCTTCTTAACATTTATGATTAGCGATTCCTTAGGCTTTCTTTCCTCAACTATGGACACCTTTAGCTTCTAATTATATTTTTTTTTATACATTGATGGTCTATTAGAAGCATTAGTCCATTTTGTGCACAAGATGATGTGTTGATGCAGATGGGTCATTTTGTACCCCTTTGTATTTATCATTCAGTTGCATAGTAGGATATGAAGGTCCGATATACAAGTGGGAAGAAGGAATCACAAATTCTCTTGGATTACCCACCTAATGAACATACTTGAATGGCTCTTCATTAGCCAACACCATGTAGACTTTGTTATCATGCACATACTTGACACATTGGTGTAATATCTAAGGAACACACTTTATGTCCCTTATCCAAGGTCTTCCTAAGAGGATGTTGTATTGCATGGCACCTTCCAAGACATGACACATCATGAGGATGGTCTTATGCCTCACCTTGATGGGTAGGACTATCATTCCCACAATATTGCATAAATCATCATTGAAAGCCCTTAATGTATAGGCTCATGGAATGATATTGGACTTGGGGATCTTAAGGTGTTCTATTGCTATTGTTGTGATGATGTTTATTGATGAACCTGTATCGATCAAGACCCGCTTAAAAGGTAAATCATTGACTTAGGCTACAATGTGTAGTGGAGGGTCTGGTAAGGCAGTAGGTACTATCTTAATCTCATAATCATAGAATTGAATTACAGGTTCTTGAAATTATTGTACTTGTCCCACAAAATGGGTGAATGCATTTGGATTTTGTGGTTGGAGCTCAATCGACCTTAAAATATCCTTTAAGGTCTCCCTGTGCTTTGGGGACTATTGTATGAGCTCATATATGGATCGCTTAGTCGGAGTCATTTGTATATTTTTCTCAAGTCTACTATGAATAGTTACCATAGGTCGGGTTGGTGGACATAGAAGGTTGTTTTACCCCTACCTCTGCCTAGGTGCAATAGGGACATTAATGGGAGTTGCAGGAGCTTACGGTTGACCATACCATCTACTCCTAGTTGCTATATTAATAATTTCAACCATCCCAATGCACTCATGGGTAGGCGTATCAATTTGGACCTGATTGAATTATGCACCTTGCCCTCTGGGGACCTCATGGTTTGGTAGTGGGTTTTTGTAGATGCCCATATATCTGTTGTCAGGATCCAATGGGTTGTCAACTTTAAGTTTGCCTGCCTCAATCATGTTTTGCACCTGGTGCTTGAAACCAATGCAAACATCAATATTATGCCCCGGTATCCTATGATAAGGACCAAATTTATCTTCCCTATATCATTTTGGCTTAGGATGGTTGGGATCTATAAGAGGTATATCATGAAACCTGATATTTCTTGCCTCACTCAATTGGTTGAAGATTTATTGCATCGATTTTGTTAATGGTGTGAAATAGTGAGGGGGTTTGCATTATTTGTTTCACCCTTGATTATTATTTTGATCATAATTGGATGGTGGGGGTTGTGATTGATAATTATAGGGTTGGTGCATAGCCCTGTACTTAGGCATAGCCAATACCACTTGATTAATTAGAGTAGGGTTGGCCTGCTTCTACTTGTGTTTGCCATTTTTTTCATTTTTTTTCTACTCCTTCTTGGTTCAAAGTTTGATGGTTACCTCATATAATTTTATGTCCTCTATGAGTTTGGAATGTGCCAAGGCTTACTCGAATGAGGGGTATTTTTGAAGTTGTAGCAAGAGGGAAATGTGTTTGGAACAACTCTTGGTGAACATCCGAACGATCTCTTCTGTGTGGACAGAGAATAATAATTTTGCCATGACTCTTCTCCATCTATTCCCATAATATATTATTGGCTCATCATCAAAATGCTTCAAATTGGCTAGGTCTAAAAGGCTCTCTTTCCTCTTAGCACCAAAAGAGAAACATTTTAGGAAAGTGTTCACTAGTTGTTCAAAATTGGATATGCTATGCTTGGGCAGTTGGTTGAACCATTGGGTGGCGGTGCCCGAAAATGTCATTATGAATGTCCTTAGCATGAGAGCATCATTATATTCAAGATGAAAATATGCATTTATGAAATTGGTAACATGCTCTTGTGCATCTCAAAATGCTTAGGGTATGCGAGGCTAGGGACGGATGGACATAATGGTTGATTGTGTATTTTGCTCAATGTTGGTTGGCTACCAGCCATCTCTTGTTTTTCAAAGGACTTCATCTTTTCAGCAAGTGCCTAAAATTAATTTGAGGCAAGGAGTTCCTCCTATTGTAGACCCCCCTATAGTGGCGGTGAAGGTAACCCTCTATCCATTTTATTTTCTCTATTTTCTTCCCTCCTATGAGGGGATTCAGGATGTGCTTGATCCTGATTTATCATATCTACCATTTCTCCTTCAATTGGATTTAATTAATAATTTGAAGGGTGATTCAATTGTGGGTTTCCTTCTTGTCTAGTGCATTCCTCTCTTGGTGAGTCAGCATGTTGATGTCTTTGATGATCATTTCTATTTGTTTGTTGGTTTCTATGAACTAGTTGCTTAGCTTATTCTCTTAAACGTTGCTCATGTTAACGCAACAACCGTTCTGTTTGTTTATCATGTTCGAGAGCTTCTACAAGATATAAATATTTACACAAGGTATTTTATAGCTATTGTACATGGTTAACTTATGCGATCATAGAAGACTCATGTTTATCTAATTCTGTTATAGTGGTTTTGATTCATATTTATGGAAGAGGTTTCTACTGTTTCTTTTCTCTTGCTAGCTAATGTGACTTATTCAGTTTATTGTTGAGTGTCTCTATGACCAGACTCTGTATTCTTACTGTAGGGTCATCCTGAGGTGTCCCCAATTTGAGAAGTGGACTTATAAGTCATGATTCATGAACTTCCAAATGTAGAATTCTTTGTGGCTACGGTTTTGGGAGGTGGTCTTGAATAAATTCGATCCACCTCATCTAACTGTCTTGTTTTCCATGGTTGATCCTATGGGGTGCCATTTACTCCAATGAGGTCACAGTATAATGGAATACTTCCTCTTGTGTGAAGGATATCTTCTATTTGATGTCTATGACTGGATGTATCTCTAGTTTCATGTCCCTCAATGGGCTGATTTGTTCTAAGTGTTTCATGTGAATGTTGGGATGTTGTGACTCGTGTGTATTTTTGGTGATGAGGGTTTTTTGGCCCTATCTACCCTCCATGAGGATGGATATGGGGAAACCTCATCATCCCTATGTGAAGAATGAGTCCTATAACCCTCCTTATGTCCATGTGAGGAGGAATCTCTTGAAGCTTCCTCATGTCTCTGAGAAGTTTCTGTGTGTTTAGAGGAAGGTCTTGAGTCTTCCTCATGTCTCCTTGATGATGATGGTCGTGAGGCCTCTTTGTGTTTATGTGATGTAGTTTCATGCTATGGTTCCCTATTTGGGGTTTCTCAAGGAGATCCCCCAAGGGTTGAGTTATCACCCCTTAGACTTGCAAAACTATGTCTCACAGTATTTTGAGTAGGTCTTTCAATGTTACTACAAATTCATATAATGGTATGTTTTGCTTCAGATTCTCCCTTGGTATCAGAGCGAGGGTGTTTACTTCTTGTTTTGACCATTTTTTTTGGGAATTTAGATTTTGTGTTGCACTTAAATATGACCAAACAATATCAAGCAAATGTTTATCTTGATTACCAATTTAAGTGTGCCCTAAAATGTTTGCTATATTTTTGATGTTTTGTTGTTTCTTATTTCTTGTTCTTGCTTTGGATTTAGAATGAGGAGACTCATCCATAGTTATAATCAAGAACACTCATGCCAAATATGATTTCTCAAAATATACTAGGGTACACAGCTTAAATCCCAATGGGGGGTTCGCCTAGTTCTTCCACTCTGAACCAATGATTGTTCCAATAGTGGGAGACAATTTGAACATAAGTAACTTAGTACCACTATAAGTAAGTTCCTCAATCCATTTCTAGGAAGCTCTAGGAGGTAAACCAATGGAAGGAGATGAATGCCAATGTCACCGGACTAAATTGAGGGTTGGTGATGAAATCCAACTCCCCAATGTTTAAAATATGCGTGTGTGTGTGGGGTTCATTTTAAGCTTACATGAATAAGAATGCATCATACAACAACAATTATTCTTTCCTATATGCCTAATGCAAAATATGTTTCAATTTTAGAAAGGTGCATAGCTACTATGAGATTAATGAATGCACTCTATTAGGTGCAAGTATGGCCTTTAGAAAGGCCTCAAAGCAAGCAAACAACACACAATGTCTAGCACATTGGATTCTAGGGAAAACTTTACAGATAAAAGCCATTGTTCTTAGCAACACCTAGTGGAAAATATAAAAGGAAACCTAAGATGTGCAATATGCAAGTTCCTTTTATTTCATTCTTTCAGTTTTCCAAATTGAAATATGTCTTAATTATCATTGTTTTTATGAAAATAGAAACAGACAAAAAACCATGAAGTGTCAAAAAATTTGTACCAACCTTTAATACAACTCAGAGAATCAATGTTTTAACCTTTGATGCACTCCAATTCTGGTCGTTGTCGACCAGAGTGACTAATTTCTGGCTACTGTAGAACAAAGTGGCTGAATCCTAGCCACTATAGACCAAAGTAGCTAACTTTTGGCCACTATAGATAAGAGCAAATAAACCTACACATAAAAATGGAGTTAGTAAAGCACCAAAAAATGAAAATAAACTAAATAATTTGGCAGGGTCCCACTGTGATCGCCATTTGTAGTGACCCTGGGGAAGTGGTGCACCATCCATCAACTAATATACTTGCGATTTGATTGAATCCTTTAATGTTAAACATATAATAAATGAAATGCATAAAGCAGATATAACCAAAATATAAAGAAATAAATTAATGAATTCTTTTTGTATTGATATTCCCAATATTTGGTTACATATGAATCCATATAAGGGATACCCTTCATTTGATACATGATTTTGCACACAAAGAGGACATCAGGTGTATAAAATATCCCCTTGCATAGGGGGTGCACTTTATCAGGCTTCCCGATGACACACACAAAAATGTATTAGGGCTTACAGATGCATCCTTCTCTATGTCTGATTGCTAGAGGGATATTCTTGCTTTTGTATGTTATGGATTTTCCCGATGAACCTATAGCTCTAAAATCAATGAAACAAAAACACACACTTAGATGTCTGATATTGCCTCCCCCGATGATGTTGTTAGCAGCGAATAAGCTCAATGGAAATAGATGCAATGAAACTAGTACTATGAATGCGAATAACTAAAATAAAGCTTATGCTAATGAAATGAAAGAGAAAGTAGAATAAAAGAAACTAAAACCTAAAACCCTAGATTAGGTTGTGGGAAACTTTCTAGGATAGCGACCGCTAAGGTGAAATCTCCCTCTATTGATCCAATGACTATGGACTCAAGTATGCTACTAATATTAAAATTATTACCTTTTATTTTCAGATTTTTCCTGCAATCTGATAGGGCTCCGCTACAAGAATCGATCTCCAAGGGAAGATCTCCAAGTCTCTAGAAGCTCTCCTCAATGATCCAACCTGTTCAAAGTTATGATGTATGATGTTCTATCTCTATGATTGATAAGAGGAGGTCTAAGAAGGTCCCCTAATTTATTAAATAAGGTCCCCTAGTGCTTTTAGGTTTGATCCTTATAAAGTGTTTGAGACCCTATGTCAATTTTCAAACCCTAGGACTGAATCCCTCATGTGTATTAGTTGTTAGCATGAGAAGCTCTTTGTTTTTCTATGTTTAACTAAAGTCTAAATCTGGACTAGAGTCTTCCATGTAGACTGGCTATGAGGAGGAATGCAAAGTTTTCCCCGCTCATACTTATTGCATGCAGACTACCACTTCCACCCAAGATTAGGTTGGATGGGTAGAAAAATGTATTTAAAGCTTAGCCACTATCATCTACAACAACTAAGTTTTGGCCACTCTAAGCTACAACAGCTAGATTCTGGCCACTCTGGTCTATAGTGGCCAGGCTTGGATGGGCTGAAAATTCCCTTTATGAGTGGCCATAACCACTTTTGACACTTGGAAGGTCCCAAGGTTTAGTCACATGACCTATGAGTGTGCCTATGTGAGTAGTCTCCCTAAACATGACATGTTTTAGGTGTCTACATTTGCTTTTATTGCCAAAGTACTAAGATATCTTGTTGTGAGTATGGTACATCCTTTTTTGAGATTGCATATCATCTATCTCTTGACCAGGTACAACTTATAAAATCTCATCAATTGAGGTTCTTATAGATTTATCTTGTCTTTCTTACTCATACCCAATATTAGCTAGTTCTCCTTGTTTAGCCTCATTGGTCTCTTGATCAGTTAAGGAATATTCTATTGTTTGCAATATTTGGTAGACTATTTACTAGGGTTTTGGAGTTATGTATATCATTGTTTTGACCTTGGAATTAATTACCTTAAATTTAAATACCTTGTTGTATGAAGGATATTTATATTTTGAAGCCATCTCCAAGAGTTTTGCTTGTATTGTAGATAGATCATGGAAAAATCCTAAAACTTAAGCTTCTCAAATAGGTTCTTACCATTGATTGAACTCTTCATTTTTGGCAGTTAGCTCAATTGGGCTTTAAGTTATTCAAAAATGTGGAACTGATTTTTCTCATCCTAAAATATTAGAAATCCAAGACTTCTATTCTCATTTTCTAGATAAATCATCTTCTTTTCTTTTATCTTCTCTCACCAATCATCTCCAAACCTTATTACACTAGCTTTTTACCTTCTATACTTTTTTGGGAATTTGCATCGTTCCATTCCAATCTTTACTCATGATATTTGCTAGTGGTTGGTTGAATATTATTATTATGATTCTGACAATAGACTCTATTGGTTCTATTGTATTGTACAAATTAGCTTGAGCCTCAATGAGGTTTTTGTGTGATGCTTCTATGTCTTGTATATCTAAGATCAAATAATCAATGATCAAATATGCTTCTAAGGACTTTTGGAGGATGTTACTCTAAATATATTTCTTTAGTTGTATCAACATTTCTTGAGAGAAGCACAAAGCTTCTATTTTCTTCTTTTATTTATCTAGTTCTCATTGTAGACTCTACATTTCATCCAATAGAACTTGTATCATGTTATCATTTTATTACAATTTCTTTGGAGTTGGATCTACCATGAGGCCTTGCCTCAACTGCTTTACTTTGGTTTGTAAATACTTATTTTAATTCTATTATTCTTTTATTATTTCTTCCAAGAATTTTATTTTCTCCTTCATCCTATCATATTTTCCTATTAGTCTATCTCCTTGGAGGTACATTATGCTAACTTGAGTTTGAGCACTATGGAAGGTGTATTCCAGAAAGAGTTTGGCAATATCCACTTCTTACAACACCACATAATAGTTGGTTGACATAATTTATGACTTGATCTTATCAAATTTTGGAATAGTTGTTGCCCTCATCTGCTTGTAGGTAATCAACTTGACAATCCTTGGTGGCACTCTATTCTACTCTTTTCTTGACGATATTTCTTCCCACTATTTTTTAGCATTTTTGTCCATCTATTTGAGATAATGGAACAACAATTTGGATCTTGGTCTTCTTTGCTCTCTTCTCTTGTTGGTTCATAGGAAAGATTTTTTTTGTCATATTTTACAAATTTGATGGGGTTGAAGGGTTAGAAGGTTGTGACTCAAAGTAAGGAGATTATCCTTATCTAGATGGCTAGTATCAACTTTAGATGTTGCTTTGCACTACCCTTATGTCTATTATAGATATTCTTTCAAATTGATTTATACTTTATTGTTGATTTCTACAACTTGACCTACTCTTTGGATGGTTTTGACCACTATTTCTTATCTCAAATGAGTCAAGGGATTAGATGATGTTAATAAAAACTGCATAATGTTATTTTTCTTAGATTTAGTGGTGTTGGATCCTAGGGCTAGTCCACATAGTATTTGCTCCACTTGTGTAGGCTCAATTATTCTAGATGAATTTTTTCCTAGGCCTCATCTAACATAGCCCGTATTTATACTTATTTTAGCTCTTTTCATGTATGTTACGTGTTGAAACTCAACTGGTATGAATGGAAGATTGTCTTGATGCCATTGTGGGCTTATTTATAGGGGTATTATTTCTTTAGACTCGTTGCTATTGGTCCTTCAACTTGTTTTTATCCTATAATTAATATCTCTTATTCAAAAAATTATTCTTCAAAATTTATTTGTTCGATATGTTCCTTTTCTTCTTCGAAATATTCTTCCTCATCTACTTCCTCCTCATTACTCCCTTTTATTATAGAATGAATTTTCTCTTTTCTAGGATTCCAAGCATTTACATTTGCATTATTTCTATCTGAAAAGTTCTTGTCTAAGGGAAGCCCATATCTTGAGTTCTATAGTCCATGTTCACATATGTACATCCACTATTCTACCATATTTTCTACTAGCCAACCTAATTTTTTTCCATTGCTTTTATTAGATATTGAGTTAAAACCTAGTCTTTGTTCTTATCTAGCTCGAACAACTTCACTATGTAATAGAAATTTCTCTATGGAGGCAACTCTTCCATATTACTTATATCCCAATCAATCTCTCACTCTTCTAAATTATTCCTGAATGTCTCTATTTTAGGTCGACTGAAATTATTGAATGCAATCATTTTGGATGTATTTAAAATTATTAGTTTAGCCTTGAACCTACCTATTGGGTCATACTTCCACTTATGTGGTATTTCTTGCAGTTTAAAATGCTCGTTTAACTTTTAGAACTTTATCTTGTCCTTGCCCTATCAATGTAATTGGCTCAAAACTAAATGGCAGTTCCTAAGTACCAAATTTATTTATTTTGGTGCCATAAATTGTATTTGCTTCAACTATTTGGTGATAAAATTCTATGCCAAAAGTCCAGTCCATTACATAGGAGGGAAATAGAATGGGATTTCCAGTGAAGCCATATACTCTTATCATAGTACCATCTTTTAGGAAATACCAGTCTCCAAGTTCTTGCTAGGGAGTGTAAATCTTTCTCTATTGCATTTAGAGGTAACCATTGTAATTCTCCATATATGAATTTTAATTCAAGGCCCAAAAATTACCTATTGAACTCATAATAGAGTTTGGAAGCCCTAATGTGGTGTGTCTAGTCTACCACTGATAAGTAGTCTCCTTGCAAGTTTTGCTTATTTATCACTATCCATGGCATACTATCTATTGTGTAGTATAAAAACAACCAAGCTAAATGTGATGGGTATCTAAATACTCTCTACTTCAAAATTTGCAATTCCATCAATTTCTCGTGCAATTTTGCACACAAGAATTAGGCACAATCAAAGAAAAGAGGCATTTCCAATGGATTAGGGTTGTTTACATCATAATTGTATGGATTAGTGATAGCATAGGGGATGGAAATATGGTAATCATGGACATATTTATCTATTTCTAGGAAAAATACTATAGCTAACATAGATAAAACTTTGGCAAGCTAGATTGGGCATTTATGCGAATTTTGACCAAGTGTGGGTTTATAAAACTATCGGTCAATATAATTTTTTAGGTTCTTGCTATATCCTTGAGGTATCTAGGGTTATAATATCTAGCTTGAATTTTAATAATAGAGGGTTTAGGGTTTACCTCAGAGTGAGCACCTATTGCAAATACATTAGTAAAAAGGTTGGGCATGAGATAAAAAATTACTTAGCTTATTGAATTTTGGACTACTTTGGTTTGTGAGTTGTAGTATTTTGCCACCACTAGTACCAATTCTAGGTAGAAATACACAAATTTAGGCATGTACAATGATAGAAAAGATATCAATGTGGGACTAATAGATAAAAAATGTAGGGCCTGTTATTTAGTTGCATCTTTGATACTTTCATATTTAGCTTTTAGAGTGAGCTCTGTATCACCAATTTTGTTCATATGATCTTGTAGTTGTTTTAGCTATTTTTGGACTCTTTAGCCTTTTGTGGTACTTTTTTGAGTGCTCCCTTTTTTCTTGGAGGAAGTTATAGCATTTTTGGCCATTGTCACTAATCTTTGATTATAAAAACTTCTACAATATGGCTTATAGAATGCAACAACCATTTTTTATACATAAAATTATCTACACTTTTACCTTAGAAATATTTCAAACTAGTTTGTCTTAGAAACTCTTAGCCTCTTGATTACTTTCTATGCAAAATGAGTCTTTGGTTTTTATCTTTTACAATGCATAACTGATCACTATCTTTTACAATGCATAACTGATCACTAACATTATTAATGCAATTCTTGGAAATGTATGATTACCTTGGCATGCTTATTGGAGTTATTGCCATTGTATTTTATAGTAAATAGACATGCTTTATTTAAAAACTTACCATCTGCTAGCCTTTGCTTCAGCAAGTCAACTTTGAATAATTCAAAACTTTAATGGCTTATTATATTTTGTATATTTATGTACTTAAGATATAAAATTGATGACACTTGTTTTTATAAGGTGTGCTTTAAATGCTACTCATTTATTAGAATAAAACAAATTAGTCATTAGTGAGGAATAACATGACCCCTCTTTCTTCTACCTAGGCTTAGGCTTATATTAATATTTGTTTACAAATAATTGTAAATGTGAGAATAATAATCTCACATGCTCTTCTAAATACATAAGTGTCATTCTAGATAGGATAATTTAGCATGTTCCAAGTTAAGTTAGGATTTTATAATGTTATGTTATATTTGCTAAGTTTAGTTTGCAAGAATATTTTCCAACTTTATCATATGTGCAATTTTTAGACTCCATTGGAAATATGGTAGAGGTTTGTTGAATGTAATTTAGGAAACATAATGCCTATATATTGCTTCATTGGAAATAAAATGATGATTAAAATTTTAATCCCTTGGCATCAGATCCTAAATTGGGCTTCAAAAGAACTTATGAGTTGTGAGGGAGAGAGTACTGGTGCAGAAGATCTTTTGTTTTGATAATATTTAGCAGCTTATCATGAGGGATCGATATGAGATACATAAGATACTTTATCATCTAAAAATCATACATCATAGGAAATCTCTCTAGCATCAAAACCCTTATTCTAATTTCTATCACATGAATAGGTAACACAAGAAGAAGCAACCTCGCATGTTGTTCATGAATAATTTGCTGGAAGGAGACAACATTTGATTATATCTATTAGGTACTTGAGTGCAGTCAAAGGTCTAGTTTGCAGTATTATATATCCATTCATGTGTCAACTACTTTATCGCATTTGTTATTTTTGATGAAGCTCACAGGAAAAATCCTAGCTACCTTCAATGTTGGTGAACTTGATTTTCTATCACCTAGCAGTAACTTTACATCATCATGTTAGAGCATCATATTTGTTTATGCATTTCAGTGTTATGACCAACATTGATCGATGATAGTAGTATCACCATATTTTTATTAAAAATTAAACCATATTTTACTTGATAGATCTCTGATAGATTTTATCTCTAGATCTGATCTTAAGATTTTAAAGTACCCAAAGTTATTACTAGTAATTACATTTCTTCGATGATTGGATAGACACCATACTGATAAATTTAATGCATGTCAGAATTTTGGTGAACCTTTCCATTCAATACTCAACTATAAACATATGAGCATTTGGTATCATCAAAAAATCATAGTGGTAGAAAGAGAGAAGCATCACAAGAGAATGTAGGAAGGATGAATACAAGAAGTAAGGATTTGAATCCACATCCTTTAGAAAACTCTTGTTTGTATGTAACATACAATATTGCTAAGTTGTAGATGTGTAAATATTTTGCATATTATTGTAAAATTATAGTAGTAGTGTATATTTCCATCTAAGAAATATAAAATAATTCTATGCATTTATAATTCCACATGTCTATTTCAATATTGAGACATTTCACTTTGCAAAGTTAGGGTTTATTTCCTTTATTGCATGGTTACTCGTGTTAAAGCAAGACTTAGAAATCATAGAATAATTGAAAATAACTTTCTCACAGATAAACACAAATCCACTAAAAATTAACTTTTTGGGGGTAAGTTTTAAGTTTTCGCCACTTGCTTTGTAAGTCGAGCGCAATCCGATTATCCTCGCAAATAATTTGCACTCCCCTCCTTCCTTTGTAATCCGAGCATAATTTAGTTTTCTCCACTTTCTTTTTAAATAGAGTGCAAGTCGGTTTCGCTCTCTTTTGTGTAAGTTAGGGTTGAGTGAGATTTCATGTCATTCCAATATAAAGCAAGTTGAGCGCATTTGTGTTCCCCCCTTCTCCTTTGTAAGTTGAGTGGATTTTTGTTTTGTGCACTCTTTTTTTATCCACCACTTAGTGTAAGTTGAGTGTATTTCTATTGAGTGTGATTTCTCTCAAAAAAAATGATTCATGGATTTACCCTAAAATATGGATTTCACGCTCCTTATACATTGAAAAGTGTGTAAGTGACCTTCTCACAGATTTAAGTTTTCTAGTGGATTTTTAATATTGCTATTATTTCAAATTAGTATTAGATATAGCACCATTAGTGTAAGGTTGAAGAAAAAATGACTTATAGTAGCAATTCATTGCAGTTGTAGATCCCATAATTCAATGGTAAGTGTGAAGCGAAAATATGACACTAAAAAAGATATGAAAGTAAAATAATTTCAATGAACAAGAGACTTCACAAAAGATAATTTTATTCAATAAATGGGGGCGAGCTAAGAAAATCCTTTGTTACAATCTATTTGCTCAAAATAACTTATTTTGATACAATAAATACAAGGTCTAGGGTTCTCCAAAACCCTAGCTACAAAACAAGTAGTGTCTCCAATGTATCTTGCTTCCAATAGGATGAGTGGGCTTCTGATTATCCATAATCGGGCCACTCTAGCTTCAGTAGCTACTCAAAAATCCTTGGTTGATGCTACCTGATCCTGCACATACAACAAACATAGAGCTATTAATAAAAAAAATAAGGGTTCCATAGTGTGAACCCTCATAAATACAAACTAAAAACCCTATATATGAATAAAAAACATGCAAAATCCAAATAAAATAAAATAAAAATGCATAAAATACTTACTTTTTCGTTGATGATGTTATTTTGTTTCTCCAATACAGATTGATGGTAGGGTGCCCTAATGACATTTGATGATATTAAGCTACAATTTTTGGTCAATGGATGTGGGGGTGGCAGGCTCTATGTTCCACCTGCAGAATGTAGTAGGCATGCTACTACACCTATGGGATAAGGTAGGTGCTCAAAAATGCCTATGGATTAGGGTTAAATCTACAAAAGCAGATCAGGGGGTTCTGAAGGATTCGATAGATGGAAGATGATGGTGATGACATGAATAGGTTACGAAGATGGTTGGAATTAGAAAATCCTAGGGAAAACTAGGATTTTGGGGAAGGATAGACTAGGGCACAACCTACTCATAAGAAACTAGCTCTAAGCAAGGTTAGATCTCACAAGTAAATTAAATCTCCAGCATTCAAGTTTTCCAAGATTCAGGATTCAGGGGTTGAGCATTGAGAATTCTCTTATTTATTATTAAGCCTAGGGTTTTGTAAGGGTTTTATCTTAACACTTTTTATCTTGTGGCTAATATTAAAGTGGATATAAAGGCTGATATTAAACTTTAGGTGTGACACAAATTAAGGGAGATGGACGGCTGAGATTATATCGGATCGAACGATTGAGGTTAATTTGGGTTATAAATATATATTTTATAATAAATATATTAAAATATAATATAATATATTATATTTAAGTATAAATAATATAAAATAAATATAAATAAGTCAAATAGGGGTCATAAAATTGCAAGAAAGGGCTAAAGTAAGCCATTGTATGGCGATAAAGGCATGGAATAGCTAATTGAATGGCAAGAAAGGGGTATGGTGGACAAGTGGCTAGAATTTGATGTCTAGAGTAAGAATTATGATTATTGGAGCATCCAAATGAAGATATTATTTGGGTATCAGGAGCTATGGGAACTGGTGGAGAACGGTTAACCAAAACCTGTAGATGTAGTAGAACTGAGCACTCTCTCCCAAGAAAAGTCATATCTATTGAAGGAGAATCAAAAGAAGGACCAAAAGGTATTATTTTACATAATGCAGGTAGTTGAGGAGAGCATTTTATCAAGACTCACAACAAAAACCAAATAAAAGGAGGCAGGGGAAATTTTATATAGCTCCTTCCAAGGCACCAATAAAGTGAAGTTGGTGAGGTTGCAGATGTTAAGAAGGGAGTTCAAAAATTTTCATATGAGTGAATCAGAGTCCTTGATAAATATATTTACTTGCACTATGAATATTATCAACAAGATGAGGATGAATGGTGAGAATATTGAGAACCAAAGAATAGTGGAGAAAATACTAAGAAGCCTACCAGCAAGGTATGACTCAGTGGTGATAGTGATTGAAGAATCAAGGAATTTAATAATCTTTTTGGTAGATGACCTCATGGGTTCTCTACAAACACATGAGTAGAGGTTGAGCCAAATATCTCAGTCCTCACTAGAGCAAACATCAATATGTAGGTCTTATTTTGAGATAATAGCAAAAGAGAAGAATCCCACCAAAATACCTCAAGTTCTCAAGGAGGAAGAGGATAAAATAATAGAGGTAAGCATGGAAGAGGCCATAAGAGAGGAGGAAGGTCAAACTCCAATGAAGGAGAGACTAGCTACAATTTCCATCAAGCAGGAAGGAAGAGATAATGGTAGGAATCAACAAGGAGGATCAAATTAGAGGTATGATAAATCAAATATCCAATGTTATTACTGCAAGAAATTTGGTCATTATAGTTATGAGTGTAGAAAGAAGTTGGCCAAGGAAATCAAGTGGCCACATGTTTGGAAATAAATATATGTTCTCACAATTATATGAAACCATCAAATCTAAGGTGAATATGGGAAACAATAGCAAGGTACCTATCATGGGTAAAATGAGGATCATTATTTGTACTAAGCAAGGTGAAAGAAGGCACATACCTAATGTGTATTATGTGCTTGGATTGAAACATAATTTGCTAAGTGTTGGAAAACTTGTGTAAAAGGGGTACACTATGTAATTTAAAATTGGATCCTGCATCATTTGAGACAAAGAGAATGGGATCATAGAAAATATAGCCATGAAAAAGAACAAGATGGTTCCCCTACAAATTCAAAATGAAATGCTAATTTCATTTAGTGTAGTTGTGAAAAATGACACATGGCTATGGCATCTCAGATTCAATCACTTAAGTTTTAGTGGCCTGAACCTGATACACAATAAATATATGGTGAAGGGATTAAATCTGATAGAGCAACCCAATAAAGCATGTGAAGGTTGCCTAGTAGGCAAGCAACATAGGGATGCATTCCCTATGGGATAGTCATGGATAGCTTCATAGCCATTGGAGTTGGTGCATTCTAATATTTGTGGTCCTATGTAAACTAGTTCATTTGCCAACATTAAATACTTCATCACATTCATATATGATTTCAGTTGGAGGACATGGGTATATCCAATCAAAAAAGTTATAAGACTTTGGTAAATTTAAGGATTTTAAATATTTGGTTGAAAAATAAATTGTCTATTATGTGAAGACTCTTAGAACATATGAATGAGGTGAGTACATCTTCAATGAATTCCATAATATTTGCAAATTAAATGGAATTAGAATGTAGTTCATAGCTAGATACACACCACAACAGAATAATGTTGTAGAGAGGAAGAATAGAACCATAATAAATATGGCAAGAAGCTTGTTGAAGGTAAAGTGATTTCCACATGAGTTATAGGTAAAATTTGTAGCTTGTGTAGTCTATTTACTGAATAGGTGTCCCAAAAAGAGTGTGAAAGACAAAATCCTTCAAGAAGTATGGAAAAACCAAAATTCGAGTGTTACTCATTTAAGAGTTTTTGGGTTCATAGCATATGCACATTTTTTAGATGAGAAGAGAAGAAATTTGGATGATAAGGTAGAAAAATGCATCTTCACTGGCTATAGTGAATATTAAAAGGCTTATAGGTTGCATAAACCTATCACAAATAAGCTGATCATAAGCCGAGATGTAAATTTCATGGAAGATGAAGCTTGGAACTAGAAATCCAAGACTAGTTACCAAGAACCAGGAATCATTAAGTATTAGGACTTGGACAGATACATCATGCATCTGCTTGTAGCTTCAAATAGTAGTACTAGTGCTAGTAGAAACACTGCCTCATCATCACAATCGTATCCACTTGCAAGACTAGTTCCCAACTTGAAGACACCATCAAAGATAAGGATCTTGCAAGATATATATGAGGTAACCAAAAATGAAATAGAAGAACATTATGATTTTTCTTTATTTTTTGAATGTGATCCAATTTCATTTGAAGAAGCAATTAAGAATAAAATATGGGTGAAGGCTATGGATGATGAGATAGAAGCCATAGAGAAAAATTAGACCTAGGAACTAATGGATCTTTGAGCAGACAAGAAGACCATTGGATTAAAATGGGTATATAAGACTAAGTTTATTGCCCAAGGTGATGTTCAAAGGCATAAAGCCAGACTAGTGGCAAAAGGCTACAAGAAAATTCAAGTATTGACTATCATGAGGTGTATGCACCTATAGCGAGACTTGACACAGTCAAACTGATTTTAGGATTTGCAACCCAAAAGGGTGGAAATTTTACCAGATGAATGTCAAGTCTACCTTCCTAAATGAAGTGTTGGAATAAGAGGTCTACATAGACTAGCCACTCGACTATGAGTTGGAAGGGCAAGAAGGAAAGGTACTAAAATTGAAGAAAGACTTGTATGGGTTGAAGAAAGCACTCAGGGCTTGGTATAGCCACATTGATGCATATTTTTAGGAGAATGGGTTCATCAAATATCCCTATGAGAACACTCTCTACATAAATAAAAATGAATAGGGGAAGATGATAATAGTCTACTTGTATGTAGATGATCTAATTTATAATGGCAATAGCAATATGTTATTTAAGCAGTTTTGAAATGCCATGAAGAAAGAATTTGAGATGATGAATTTGGGCCTAATGAAATATTTTCTTGGTATTGATGTTACACAATATACAAATGGTATTTTCATATCTCAAGGCAAGTAGCAAAATATGTATTGAAAAGGTTTAGAATGGATAATAGAAAACCAATCATCACGCCAGTTATAACATGCCTAAAATTGATCAAGAAATATTGCAATAGTAATTTCGATCTAACATTTTATAAAATATTAGTTGGAAGCCTCATATATTTGACAACAACTGGAAAAAATTTAATGTTTAGAGTGATTTTTATTAGTATATTTATGGAGGCACCAAAGGACACTCACTTGTAGGTAGGAATAAATATTTCTTTGTTATGTCAATGTGACCTGAGACCATGGAATCTACTATGTAAGAAAAGACCAACTTGAGCTTGTTGGTTACATAGATAGCGATTGGGATGACAATATAGATGATAGGAAGAGCATTTATGGCTATGAAGTCCATCTTGGATCAGGTGCAGTTTCATGGTCATAAAAGAAGCAATCAATTGTTGCATTATCAACTACTGAGGTAGAGTGCATTATCACCACTTCAGCTGCATGTTAGGCAATTTGGCTCAGAATAATTTTAGGTTATTTGAATCATCAACTAGAAGGGGTAGTAACTATATTTTGTGATAACAATTCTACCATATCACTATAAAATGATGTAGTGTTTCATGGGAGGACCAAGCATATTGATATTTAGTATTATTTCATTAGAGAACTAGTGAAATCTAACAAAATTGAGTAATTATTTTGCAGGTCCAAAGAAAAAGTTGTAGATATCTTCAAAAAACCTTTGAAGGAGGATGATTTTAAAAGGTAGAGATAAATGCTCAATGTCAAAGTCTTTGTGAAATATGTTTTAAGGGAGGATGTTATAAATTAAACCAAATTTTACTTGGTTGATCTCTAATAGATTTTATCTCTAGATCTGATCGCTGGATTTTAAAGTACTTGAAGTTATTACTAGTAGTTGTAGTTCTTCAACAAATGGATAGACACCATACTTTTAAATTTAATGCATGTCAGAATGTTGGTGATAATTACCCTCCAATACCCAAGTATAAACATATGAGCATTTGGTATCATGAAAAAAGTGCAACAAAAGAAAGAGAGAAGTGGCACAAGAGAATGTTGGAAGGGCAAATACAAGAAGCAAGGAGTTGAAACCGTAGCCTTTAGGAAACTCCTGTGTGTATGTAACCTACAATCTTGCTAAGTTGTAGATGTGTAAAGATTTTGTATATTATTGTAAAATTGCAACAGTAGTGTATGTTTCCATTTGAGAAATATAAAATATTTCTATGCATTTATGATTCCACGTATCTATTTCAATATTGAGCTATTTCACTTTGGAAAGTTAGGGTTTATTTTGTTTATTGCATGGTCAATCGATTTAAAGCAAAACTTAGAAATCATAGAATTGTTGAAAATAGCTTTCTCACAGATAAACTAAAATCCACTAAAAATTGGAATTTTCAGGTAAGTTTTAAGTTTTCCCACTTTCTTTGTAAGTCGAGTGCAATTCGAATGTGCTCATGAAACTTATTTGTTATCTCCTCCTTCCTTTGTAATTTGAGTGCAATTTAGTTTTCCCAACTTCCTTTGTAAACCAAGCACAACTCGATTTCGCTCCCTTGTGTGTAAGTTAGGGTTGAGCAAGCTTTCGCATCATTGCAATATAAAACAAGTTGAGCGCATTTGTGTTCCCCCATTATCCTTTGTAAGTTGAGCTGATTTTTGTTTCACACACATTTTTTTGTTCCCCACCACTTAGTGTAAGTTGAGCACATTTCTATTAAGCATGATTTCTCTCAAAAAAATATTCACGAATTTAACCTAAAATCTATATTTCGTGCTCCTTATGCATTGAAAAGTGTGCAAGTGACTTTCTCGTAGATTTAAGTTTTCCAATGGATTTTTTTATTTCACTATTCTTTCACTTTTAGCATTGAGGACAACATCATTTGGTTGTAGTTGTCGACACAACTACAACCACTTGACAACTTGTTCTCATCATCAACAAGTAATGATAAGAGACTCGTAATCCTTTTGGATGATCCAAGGCCTCTCCTCGGTTATGTTACTATTTGATGATGTGGGGGAAATTACCAGTGACATGAGTTTTAAAATATAAAGTAGAAAAAACCATACACCTAAACATGTAATATGAAATCAAATTGATAATGCAAATTATGTAACCATCAAATGATAAAGAAATATACAAAACGATGTCCTTCTCATTGATATTTGAAAGTATTATTTACAAAGAGGTTACAACATATCCCTCTTAGGGATTATACCAATTTATTCAAATTACAAAATAAGACCCAAAATGGTAGGTGTAATCCATAGATTTTTTTCTCTCTCAAAATTGATTATGAAGGGTTTCTTTGCAACCTCTGTTTGATGATGAAAATATTTAAGGATCTTTATGATGAAGAGCTTATGATAAGGCTTGTAACCTGCACATAAAAGCACTCATAATAAATCAGTAGCACATATGGAACCTCTCAAGATGAGGTCCATTTTCATAATAAGCCATTGAAATAAAAATGCTTAAAATAGTAAATAAATGCATGCAAAAATGAATGAAAATATGCTAAAATGTGGTAGAAACTGAATTGAAAGCTTCTAAACCTAATCTAAGTAATAAAATATAGCAAATAAAATATCACTGAGAGGCCATCAAGGGGTATAGTAGCTATCTTTATTAGTCGTTAGAAGGTCCAACGACTGCACCTACAGGTCGCTTCGGGGTGAAGTGACCATTGAACAAAAATCTTTTTCTTCATGATCAATGTAGGGAGACATCCAATTTTTCTATAAAATTGATGTTCAAGGGTCTTTCTCTTTGAAGCACAGCTAAATTGTGGGAATTATCTTGAATTCAAGATTATTTAGGATGCACAATGGTGGGATTTGACCTTCAAAATCTCAAGAACTCCATTGGTGGGTATGCAAGCTTCATTTTGGGATTTGGGAAGCACTCCATTATATATGAGATAAGGCTCTCTCTATTATTAAAACCAACAAAACTTCATTGTGGATAATTGATGATCTATTATCTATATTTCATGAAGTTTTTGGGCACCTTTTATAAGATTTCCCAATTGGAATATTGGCTTGCAAGGGAAGCCAATATCAAGATTAAATTTGTAAGCTTCATGTTGGGATTTGGGAAGCACTCCATTACATATGAGAGAAGGCTCTCTCTATTATTCAAACCAACAACACTTCATTGCAGATAATTGATGATCTATTCTCTATATTTCATGACCTTTTATAATATTTCCCAATTGGCATATTGGCTTTCAAGGGAAGCCAATATCAAGATTCAATTATGATCCAGGCAACCCAAGTGTCACTTTTGGAAGCTTCTCATGGTTAATCATTACACATAAATTACTCTATAATGAATTTGTATTAGCTCAATAAGACCATGTTTTATACAAGCAAGGCCATCCTAAGGTGGAGTGGCCAGGCTTAGGGGCCATCACAAGATCTAGAATCTACTAGATATTACTTCTAGGTATGACATCCTAGGTTGTAAAGGGACACATTACCATATTTGAGTGGTTAGAACCACTTTTAGGTCTTGGAAATTCCCAATATGAATCATATGGCATGAAAAGGTATTCATATGGATAGCCTCCTTAGCATGACATGTTTTAGGTGTCTATAGATTCCTCTTTTTGAGATGTGTTGTGTGAAAGCACAACACTGAGAAAAAATAGACAACCTAACATCACATTGCAGGTTGATTGATGTTCATTGATCTGGTCAACTTTAGATGCCCCAATCATAGAAAGAGCATCCATGTTTGAATCATTACCTCCAATAGTTTGGTGAACTTAATTTGAGTAAAACTTTAACGAATCTAAAGGTAATAGGGTAGCATTTTTGAGCTACATGTTCTACTAGTTAGACTGACAAAGGTTTAGTTTAACATTTTTTATTTTTGCTCCAAAAAATAGGGAAGCTTATGATAATATTTAGCAATGATTCTTGGATGAATGCAATTTGCATGATTAAGTGTTTAATTATTGATTTTGATTATGAATTTTGTGATTATGACTACCCCCTCAAGCGATGAGTCGATGAGAAAATGGCAAGTGATGAAAGCGATGAGTCGCTTAAACAATATGACTTGATTGAGAATTACAAGATGATAAAAAATGTAGGGAAAGTCCTATTACAATTGTGATGTTAAGCATTTTTAGTAATTGTACATCTCTATCCCATGGATGAGTCCAACCACATGGCTTTCTTAGAGAATCAAGATGATAGTAATTCAATTAAAGCTTGAGGTGAATCACTATGTTCGATGATTTGATGAAATTTCATAGAAGAATGAAACATACACCTCATTCCTATGGAGCAGTCCGACCTCATGGTCTTCTTGGGGATTGAAGTGAAGATATTTTGATTCATCGATTATTGATTTGGTTCAAATAACCTTATGGTAATTTACTCATCTTACTATATTGCATGGATAACAAGTCGATGCACCCACCAAGTGTATAGGTAAATTACTAGGCACAAGGTGCACTTGAGGTTTTGTTTTATTTGATTTTTTTTTTAATTTTATAATTTTTTGATGAAAGTAAACCATTAGATGTGATTAAATGTCCAAATTAAAGCTCATGTAGCTGACAAAATGATTGCATTTATTTCTATTTGGGGGCCATCATGGGGTACAACGATGATGACCTACAAATTCTGGGACCATCCCAATGTACAACAGTCATGCTAAAATGCGACCATTCCACCCTAAGGTGGTCACAAAATTTAGAAAATATAAAAGCAATTTTTCCAATTTTAATTGTCATTGTGATAGCTGGTAGCGAGAGAAAAAAGAGCTGTGAGGTATAAGGGATAGATTTTGACAAGGAATGTTGTTAAACTTTTGACATACAATGATGACGGACCAATCAGAGGTGTCCATGAGTGGAGGAGTCGGAGATTCAAATGTAGAACTATTAATCCTTCTCTCATAAATTATGCAAAGTAAAATAAACCTCATGAATTAATGAGAAAAAGGAACCCCATTAAATTGTTGGCAAATAACCTCACCCTAGTCTAGAAATGTAGATTAGGCTAGATAAGAAGGGTAGGATAGATTATTTTTAAAATTTTTAGGATGGTATTCATCCATAATTAGGTGCCACTATGGAGTCATCTTAGGCAATAGTGGCTCCCCTTTGGTGGGAAGGGGCTCATCATGGGGTACAATGGCTATTTTTGAACTCCAACAGTTAAAAATGTGATCATGGGGGTGGTCGTCCTAGGGTCCAGCGATTGCACTGAGTGAACGTCGAGGCCTAGAGCAGCCTCCCAACTTTAGGAAATTTATTTATTATTAATGTTTTTGATTTTTTATATATTTTATGAGTTTTTATTGCAGTGTTTAATTTGTTTGGATTTTTGATGATTTTTATGTGTGTTGTTGGGTGTTAGAATTTGATGGATCAAGCTAAGGAGCCTACTTTATTTATGGATTTATGGAGAGAGATCGATAAATATTACTGGGCATGGCTTGGGGTAATTAACCTCAAATAGGTTGTGTTCCTATTGACAGTGATGTCAGATCAAGCAAATATCATGGCCCTGGCTCATCGTTGGGATAGTAGAACCAACATTTTCCACCTCCTAAATGGAAATATGATTGTCACATTGGAGGATGTGTATAAGATTTATAGGATCCCTATTTATGTATGAGCCATTACCTCCCCTCCTATTTAGGATCGGCTAAGAGTTTTACATCGGGTATTTAGTGGTAGGGTAGATGAGGCTTTGGCTAATATAGACCATAGTGGGATATTAGCCAATGAGTAGTATGAGGAGAATGTATTCTCCATATGATAGGCTATGGTGATGTATATCATCTCCAGTGCCCTATTACTAGACTCATCAAGAGCAAGGTTCCCTTGGAACCTCCTCGACATGGTTCATGACCTATTGGAGTATTATCAATAGTAGCTGATCACCATGGCATGGGGGAGTATGTTGTTGGATCACCTGTATGATGAACTATACGAGATTTAGAATCAATGGTGGATGGGATTGGGACACAGTAATCTACTCTAAGTATGGGGGTGGGAGGATATCTAAGTGTATTGACCCATAGTATTACCAGTACTCCAAGCTAATATCAGGGATATAGACATTGGATTTGCAGCTCGATGGTTGCGTGATTAGGAAGTTGGTTGAATTTGGCCACATGCAGGCATGTTGGTACATTACATTGAGTCATTAGAGTGACTACAATGAGATTAGATGATATGGAGGACATATTTGGATTACCCTAACTAGCTCGAGGTGATAGGGTATCTAGCTAGAGTCATACATGGTAGATATCATTGGACACAATGGCACTGAGCAAGAGTATTTCCATTACTCTCAAGTGACTCAGTAGTTTTATATTTATTAGGATGTGTTAGAGGAACAAGTCCTCTATTGTTGCCACAATTATGAGACAAATATAGATTTAACTTGAGTAGAGGCACTTGGTAAGGAGGAGGACCCTATTATGGCTGAGAATGGTTGGGTTGACCCCAAGACCAGTGTAAAGTATGACACCTAGTGGGTTACCTAGTTGTTGCAAGGTGGTGGTCATATGGGTAAGCCTACAAAGGTGATAGCAGAGGGGTGGAGATGAAGATGAGCTAAAAGTGTGTCGTAGGACCAAATGGGAGTGGGGGTAGGTTTTAGTATAGGTAGAGGGACCCTAGGTTGATGAGGAGGGTGAGGAGGATGCCCTAACTGATGAGGTGGCACAACTATGAGAGCAATTATAGACTATACAGGTGCAGCTACAAAATTCATAGGGGTGGTTGGTAGAGTGGGATATGACTCTTAATATAGTCTAGAGCTAGTTTAGAAGTGGATAAAATTAGTGGTGGGGGTATTATAAGGAGAGAGATCTCCTCAAGGTACAGTTGGCCACTATGCAAACAGATATTGATAGAGTGACTACAAAGACGGATGCTCTCCAGACTCAATTGATAGCCATGAAAACCAAAAGGGATGCCAAGATTATCAAGAGAGACACTATGATATTAGAGTGATATGCTCTATAGGTTCAACTGGCTGCTGTGACTATAGGTTTAGGATAGGCTATAGTGGGTATACAGGTTACAGGGGATGCGATAGGGTTATAGGCTCAGGTGGCTAGAATGCAGGATCTAGCTTGTCAGTATGATGCTTGGTGCTAGTCTAATAGCACATACATTTTAAAGATATAAGGACAAGTGGTGATGCTCAATGGTACTCTACCTAAGTGGTCCACCAAAGGAGGATCTCTGAGGACTCAGTGTAGTGAGTTTGGATAGTCCTTAGTGTAACCTAGTCATAGGTCATCAACTCACCCAGAGAGGTTAGTGACAAGTGGTTCCAGGAAACCTTGCAAGGATGAGGTTGAGGGTGGAGGTGACTCTGGGGGTGTAGGACCCACTTGATATAATGTTATGTATACATTATTTTTTGGCATGATGTTTGAGGACCTACACAATTGTAACCTACAATCCTTTTTTGTACCATGATATACTCTATTATTATCATATATATGAGATGTTATTTATTACTCATCATGTGTCTTGGTTTGGATTTATGCTATATATGCATTTATGGATGTAATTCTTATATGATGATGTTTTATTCTATATATGTGATGTACTAATGACATGAAATAGTTATATGATTGATGTATGATTAGATTCTATGATCTAGATGTGTGTATGTACTGCTACGTATGCTTATATGGATGTACTAGTTAATATTAAATGCACATTTAGATTTGTTCAATTGAATATGCATTTAATTTTTGTTGTATGATATAGTGGATATAATGTGTATGTAATAAATTAATTTCATGTGGATGGTCTAATGCACATGCACCTGTATGCTTTAATCATTTAAAACATAATATATGAATCTACTATGTGTTTAAAAAACTAATGGCAAACACCGTAGAATGTATACACATCATGAATTAAAATGTTAACCCTTATCATAAGAATTAAATAGTCATACATGCATATGTGAGATGAAATGATGTGAAATATAGGGGTTTTTTCCAATAAGCTTTTTTAAACTAAAAGGTATGCATAAAATAGTTAGTGTCTATCTAAATATCATTGCTGATATTCATATGGTATCTATCCTATCTTATGAAGACCCCTTATTAAACAAAATTTCATAAGAAAAATTGTGATTGTTTGATGAAATGAGTTGTTGCTATGAGGGTATTTTTGAGATTTCACATGAGACTCAAACACCCCAGTTGATTGATGAAATGTTGTATAATGACTAAACAAGGCTCCTAAAAGATACAAGCCTATTAAGAAGACCCAAAAATTTACTATCCCTGTGTGTGCAAGGTGAATATATTAGATGAGGTATAAGACTACCTCATTGCTTGGAGGGTTTCATGCAACCCATTGCTATAATGAGGATCACCCTATGGTCATCATGATCCTAAGTTTGGATGCAATTGGATTATACTACTAGGTAATATAGTTCACCCAAAAGTTATCTCATCCATAATATGACATTGGTTTGTACAAAATAAGGTCGCTAATGTGATAGACATATCACCACACGTAAGGCTACTCCATTGCCAGAAAGGTTTCATTCAACCCATTATTGTAAAGGAGATCACCCCATGGCTTTCAAATACTAAATATTCTAGGGATTAAATCTCGTTACCTCCTTATTTTATTTTTATTATTTGGGATACTTACTCATGCTTAGTGGTGAAAAACACTATTTATTATTATTATTATTATTATTTTGAGCAAGGAATTTTCTTAGTGATGAAATTCACTATTTATTTTGCATTGTTGTATGAGTTATCTCATTTTGTATAAGAGCAAGGTAATTGTTCGGGTAGGGGGGAGCTTGTCCTTTTATCAATTATCAATATTATAGACCATGCACATAATCATAAACCTTTCGCTTAAGGTGATAAGGATCACTTTTTAGTGTCATCCTTCCTTGTTCAGACTCGGATTGTTAATGTGTAAAATTATGTTGTGATTATAACATATAAAAGGTACTATCAAAGCAAGACCTTAACTTCTAAAAGCCAAGATAGATTTCTAAAAAATTAAAAATATAACTAGGGATGTTTGAATGGCCAGAAAACCTAGTATACACCCTATAAAAATTCATTAGTTGTGTTGAAAAACACAGTTACTCACAAGAAAAATATGAATGATAAGGATATATGGATTCATGATTGGCATACAAACATGGTATCATTCATAAGAATGTAAACACAACCTATCCTAGTGCAAATGCAATAGATGAATATGCCTAATGAAATGCAATTACTAAGTGCATACAATGAAATGCATGATAACATAGTGCAAATGTTTGTGTTTTAATATTTTGTATTGTTTTTGTGCCTTTGTATTTTCTGATTTGTTTGGATTTTTTTAATGATTTTCGTTGTTTTGTGATTTTTAATTATTTTATGATTTATGTATAAAATTACCGTATGTTAATAATGTTGAGAGCTTTGTGCTCTTCAACACCTTCTAGCGAACCGATTATAATGAACGAACCTAACCAATTTACTATAAATTTATCTCTCAGATGAGGTGGCAGGTTTGAGTTTTGTTGGTTCTATTTAGGCACAAAATGCCCAAATTTAAAGTCTCTTGGATGGAATTTAGTATTATAAGCTCATTTAATATGATATTGATAAACATGAATATGCTCAAGAGCATTCACTCATCATTCATAAAGAAGGGTCAATTGATCAAGGTGAGCTTGTCACGATGTATCATCATCGATGAACTCTTTCAATGAGACTCGCAATGATGGAATTACATAATGTCCTTAGCACCATATATTAGAGAAAACAAGGTTGACCTAGTGGGTGTCTAAATTCTAGTTTGAAAATCCCATAAATCTAGAGGTAAATGAAGGTGCCAATTCTTATGATTCTCCTTGACAATTTTCTTCAATATGACAACTATAGTTTTATTAGAGGTCTCAACTTGCCTATTTACTTGTGGATAATAAGGTGTTGCAAAGATATGTTGAATTTTATATTTGTATTTTAAAGCCCAAACATATTTATTCTTGAATTATGTTCCATTATTTGATATTATTTTGTATAGGATACCAAAGCGACATATAATTTTATGGAGTATGAACTCAGCAATACGAGATCTAGTTGTAGTGGTCAAAGGGATTGCTTCCACGCATTTGGTAAAGTAGTTAGTGGTCATGATGATGAAATTTTTATGGCCTAAATAAGGAGAAGATATCTTCCTAATTATATCGTATCCCCACTAAGAAAAGGGCCAAGCCAATTGAATCGGTTGCAAGGCCTAAGATGGCAGGTGTGAGATATTAACATGATGCTGATACTTTACACACTTTATAACATACACACAATAATAATTTTCCATCATGGGCTAATAATATACCATTCTGAGGATGTGCTTGATGATTGCCATGCCACTGAAATGACTTCCATAGGTACCATCGTGATCTTGCGAGATTTCCCAAGCAGATTTGTTAGGCTCAAGACAATGAAGGAGGAGTCCATCATAGCTTTGATGATACATAATATCTCCTAGAAAGATATACCTAGTCACTTTCTACTTAAATACTCATTTTATAGTGTGTAATAGTCCCTAAGGGATACTACCAATATTTAGGTAATATTTTAATTGGACGATCCAATCCTAATAAGCTTGAGTTTCAATTGACTAAACAACTTGTTCTCGTTGCGATTCATTATGCACAAATGTATATTGGGAAAAAACCTTATGATGAATGGTAGTACCATTATGTTAAGGACCCTATGAGATCAAGGATCCCCAAAGTGTTTGTTTCAAAAAATATTATGCTTTGTAGAACCATTCATGATTTGGTTTTATCTGAATCATATGGACTGATCCTTTATTTTTTGGAGCCCCATGCAACATTGCTAATTGTGAGAGAATTTTAACATGGATGGTAGTAAAATCAGTGGAAGGATTCTGAGTGATTAAGAATCCCAAATATGTCATTGTTTTTGTGAAGTGATTAGACGTACAAGGAACTACCTCGATGTCATACCAATCCAATTGGGCTAGTAATGTATCCACAAGCTCTTTGTAAGATTTCATGATGGGATATCTGCATTGATAAATATCTTTTATTTCATTAACAATGAGAAAGGAGTCATCAAAGATATTTAGTTTTTTAATGTTCATGGTAATAGCTATTTGGAGACCCAATATTAGAGCCTCGTATTCAACATTATTGTTGATGCAAGGAAAATCAAGTTTAAAAGACAAGGGCATAGGAGCTCTGTGTGGCGTGAAAAGCACAATCCCTACACCACCCTGTTGAGTGAAAAATTTTCCCAATTGCAAAATCACCATCACACTTAGGATTTTTATTAGAAAACCCTCTCTTATAAAGAAATAGAAATTTCTCCAAGGTTCCTTTTACTTAATGTGTGCTTGTAATATTGTGAAGATGTATCAAATAAGTGTTAGGAATACCTTATTGATTTGAAAATAACTCTTAACAAGGGGCCCGTGTTGGTATTACTTTATTATGCTATGCTATTGATTGTTCATGAAACTTAAAAGAAAGGAAAAAATGATTGGCCCTCATATCACCACGATGTAAAGTGCATTAATTTCTTTTATCTTGAAGTATTTTGGGTAGATTTTTATCTTCTTTTGGTTAAGAAGATTTTAAACAAGTTTTATCTTCTTTAAATCCTACTTTGAGCATGAAAAAAAATATTAAAATATATCTCTAAAATGTGAACCTCAAATAATGATTGGATTCATTTTTACTTTCTTTGAGCGACTATGAGCATGAAATAAAACAATGAAATGCCTAGCTTTAAAATGTAGAAGCCTTTGAAATGCTACATAAATTACCCCTCTTTAATGAAATTATAATTTTCATAAAGAGGTGTCAATTTATTGCTTTAAATACAATGGCCTATGGAATGCCATATAAATTACCCCTCTTTAATGAAATTATAATTTTCATAAAGAGACGTCAATTTATTTCTTTATATACAATGGCCTACAAAATGCCATATAAATTACTCCTTTTAATGAAATTGTAATTTTCATAAAGGGAAGTTAATTCATTACTTGAAAAACAAGAGTGCAAAGCTTGAATTTGAAGAACACAAGCTTATACTGAGAGGGGGGGTGAACCGTATAAGACCTCTTTTTACTTTTTCCTTTATACTTCAAAACAGTAAAGCAATATACCCAAAGCAATATCAAAGCAATGCATAATAACATCCACAAAGTGACACCAATTTTAACGTGGTTCACCCAAAATGGTTGGGCTACGTCCACAAAACTTTTCTCTAAAATTTATCTCAAAGTTCTTTGGGAATCCTTCCCAATTACAATGTTTATGAGCCTCGGCCCAAAGGAGATACCTTCCCCCAATCAGAATTTATGAGCCTCTGCTCAAAGGAGATACCTTCCCCTCTATCTGAATTTATGAGCCTCTACTCAAAGGAGATACCTTCCCCTCAATCTGGATTTATGAGCCTCTGCTCAAAGGAGATACCTTCCCCTCAATCTGGATTTATGAGCCTCTGCTCAAAGGAGATACCTTCCCCTCTACTCTGGAAATGATCCCTCAGAAGATCAACTGCCTCTACCTCTTGCCAAAATGTGGAACTCCTTTCCACCGAAGACCTCCTATCCTCAATGCTTAGCCTAAGAGACCTCTACCTTCTATGATCACGTCCACAGCAGCTCGAAGAACTCGTACCAAACACAGTCGGTCGGTCTAGTACAAGCCTTCCTCTGTCTGTCAGATCTGTCCAACACTTGAACAAATCAATCCTCTGCACACAAGCCTTCTCAAAGACTTGCCAAATCTATCCTCAGGTTCTTCTCAAAGAACCAGTGCACCTCTATCCTCAAGTTCTCTGATAGAACTCTCAAAACTCAGCTCACAAGTCCTCTACTAGGACCTGTCCAAATATGCTCACAAGTCCCCATCGAAACCTGTCCAAAACTGCTCACAAGTCCCCACCGGAACCTGTCCAAAATCTGCTCACAAGTCCCCACCGAAACCTGTCCAAAACCTGCTCACAAGTCCCCATCGAAACCTGTCCAAAACCTCAACAAGCTCACCAAGAAAAACTTTCTTAGTAGGAAATCACAAGGTGAATTGTTAGAGACCCAATGTGATTTTTCAAACTCATAGAAGCATAAAGAGAATTGTTAGAGACTCAATATGTTCTATACTCAACTCCCAATCTCAAAACTCAACTCAAATCAACTCAGCTCAAACTCAATCTCAAATCTGAAAACTCAACTCAAAATCTAAAATGGATAGGATAGAATGCTTTCTTTCAAGAACATGAAACCCCAACAATTGCCAACTATGCAAAGAATCACATAACAATGATACTCATGTTCTTTTCACCATCAATAAGGGCTTCAACAACAATGCTCATCAAACAAGGTTCAATCAACACCATTCAGCTCAAAACATAACCTTGAAGCATTTCACAATCAACATCAGAAAAGGAAACAAGTAGAACTCCTTTTCTCTCCAACATTATTTGAACAAAAAGCATCCACCAACTCAACTCACAATAGCATAAAAACAACTTTTCAATTCATCAACAAAGGAGTAAGCTCAACACTTTAACCAAGTAAAGAATAGCTTGATTATAACCAACTTAATGAAAGCAAATGTCAATCTCAAAGCTGCCCACTTAAGGTTTCACAACTTCACACAAGAAGCAATTAACCTTAAAACATCATGCTTTCATTTCCATAATCAACCAAAAGCACTCTCAACATTACAAGAAACATGTATCCCTTATACACCTTATTTCTCCCTTATTGTCTCATCAAAAATAAAGTTTATCTCTCATAAGAATGCAATAAGATATTTCAACAACACCTTCAAAATAATATTTTATCAAAATAACAACAAGCTTTAAAACCCTTATGACTCCTAAGCTATTTTTCTTCTAACAAACATCCTCCATCCGCAACATACACTTAGCAAAAGATTAATTTCAAAAAATACCTTAGCCAACAACAAAAAATCGCTATGGAGAAATTGCGCCCGAAATCTAACACCACCTGCTGCAACCACTTCACGACGAAAAACCCTTTCGCATGATTCGAATGCGAAACCTCCCGTTCGGGTAGCGCGCCAATAGCCTAGCCGCTACCGGTGTGCCAAAGGCACCCGGTGAGGTTTAAACCTCACTCTGTTATGCTTGTCCCTTCTGTGCCAGGGAAAATAAAACATAGTCCTCCCTTCCTTCTGACGCCAACTCGCAGACGACAAGCTATATGGCGGATTCGACAAACGGTGAGACAATCAAAATGATCAACGGATTACGAAAACGGCGAAGACACACAACCGAACAACGGATTACGAAAACGGCGAAGACACAGTCAAAATCACAACGAGCAACTTTCTTTCAAAATTCGGATGGGATGCATCTTTGTTTTCATCGAGAGATATTTATATGAATTTTACCATAGGCTCTTTGACGTCGACGGAGGTCTTTAACACGTCGGCGGAGGTCTTGGCTAGCGCCCACCTTGATAAGACACTTGCGCCATGGATTAGGAGAACCCATGCAAATAATAGTTTAATATTTATTTAAAAATAATTAAATGGAACCTTAACAAGGTTTTTTAATTATTTAAATAAATACTTCCTCCTGGACCCAAATGCATTAAACCAATGCATCCACCTGTAATATTTAAACCTCGCCAACTTGGGGTTTGCAAAAGACCTTTGAAACTGTCATGCCGTAACCTTCATCAAAACAAATTATTTGACATCAAATCAAATTCCTTCAAGACCTTCTTGACATCAATGACAACTTATACACTTGAGCAAAGGCAATGTACCCAAAGTACCCAAAATTGCCAACAATCTCCCCCTTTGTCATTGATGGCAAACCTTTATTGAAAACACTTCTCAAGAGCCAAAACTAGAAACCAACTGTGCTAACAACTGAGAAATTTTGCCCACAACCGAGAATCTTCCTTTGAAGTTTTCTCTTCACTTTGAAGCTCTCCCCCTTACTCATATCTCTCCCCCTTTGTCATCAATGGCAAAGGGCCACCTTTGGGGCTCGGGACTAAGAATGAGCCTCTTAGCTTAGTCCCTCCCCCACCTCCTGATGAGGTGATTAATTTTGGGGTGGGAGTAAAACTCCCATTAGGCACTGATCATCATCAACGTCTATAACTTCCTTTCCGGGCCTTCTCTTGAACTCTTTGTCCATATTCCTATTCTTGTCACTGTTCTTGTTCTTGTTCTCATCCCTGTTCTTGTCCATGTCTTGATCCTTGGACCTGATCATGCCACTGTTCTTGTTCTTGTATTCTGGAATTTCAGCTCTACACTGTCTGATTATGTGACCTTCATTGTTGCACTTGAAACACTTGACGATGTTGTTTCTCTGAGGTAAACCTGATCTTTGAATCCACCTATTCTGACCAAACCTGTTCTGACCAAACCTGTTCTGACCAAACCTGTTTTGACCAAACCTGTTCTGACCAAACCTGTTCTGACCAAACCTGTTTTGATCAAACTTGTTCCTGTTATTTACCTTGCAATAGACTGCCTTGTGCCCAAACTGTTGACAAGAGTAGCAATACCCTTGAAAGTAACTAGCACTTCTGAAACTTTCATTTACCTTCTTCACTTGAGCCATGCAATGTGAAGCCATGTGACCAAACCTGTGACAAGCAAAACATCTGCCTTGAAACTTTCCTTTATTTGACCTCTTGGGTCCTGAAAACTTCTTCTTCTCATTCTGAATTCTGTTTTCTGTTTCTGTGCATCTATCATTCAAGGACTCATGATCTGAAATACTTTCCTCATCAGAACTCTCTTCCTTTTGGAGTCTCTTACTAGACTCTCCAACTTGTTCCTTGTGTGGCTTAACAAAACCAAGGCCTATTTTATCTGTTGTCTTTCTTTGACCTTTGATGAGTGACTTAACCTTTTTGGAGCTATCTTGAAACCTGTAAAGCTTATCCTTGTACTCTTTAGTTTCCTCTTTCAAAGAAGCCATTTTCTGTTCTAACTCACTATACTCAAGAACCTTAGACTCTAACTCATCCTTGAGTTCTTGTGTCTTAGCTATAGAGAAGTCAAGACTTTCTATAAGATCATCTCTCTCCATACAACATTCATCTAACTTATCCTTGAGTCTAGCATTCTTCTTTCTTTCCTTTTTCAAAACACTAAGAGCACTAATAAGTTCACTTTCAAGATCCTTTATTTGTTTGCTTTTTGAATCATCAAAGCCTTTTTCAGATTTCTTATCACTAGAGGTGCTACCCTTTTCAAAGACCATACATGCATCTTCCTTATAGTTTTCTGAAGCATCCTCATACATACTAGAAACCAAATCATTATTTGTGCAATCATCCTCAAGGTGACCAAAATTTCCACATCTAAGACATTTCATGATAATGAATCTATGTTTCGGTTCTTCCTCTTTTTCTGATATGAACAACATCTCATTTTCATCATCACTTGAAGAACTTTCACTATCACTACTAGAACACTTACTTGCTTTGTCTAGGTAGAAACTCTTCTTGTGCTTGTGAGAATACCTCTTTCCTTGATTGCTGTGCTCATCTTTGATCTTCCTGTGATGCTTGTGCTTTTCAGAATCCTTGCTCTTAGAATCCTGTTTATCTTCATCACTTTCATTCTTGGGAACAGTACAGTTAGTAGCATAATGACCAAACTTTCCACAATTGAAACATCTTATATTTTTCATACTTTTGTGCTTTCTAGAGAACTTGCCTTTCTTGTTGTAATATGCCTCTTCATCACTAGAAGACTCATCACTATCTTGAAGTTGTTTACCCTTGGATTCCTTGGTAGCCTTGAAAGTTGCCTCTTTCTTGACATCAACCTTCACTTGAGTTCTCAACTCAAATGTTGCAAGTATACTATGGAGCTCATCCTTTTTCAACTTATCCAAATCTTTAGCTTCCTCAATAGCAGAAATATTTTCACTAAATCTATTAGGAAGAGATCTTAAAATCTTATCACAAACATCATTTTCAGCAAGCTCAAGACCTAAGTCTTTCATGGAGTTAACAACCTCATCCATACGAAGCATGTAGTCACTAATATTTTCATCATCATTCATCTTGAGTTGTTCAAACATACCTTTGAAGTGTCTCAACTTGGCCTTTCTGACATTTGTATCACCTGTATGAACCACCTTCAACCGATTCCACATTTCACTAGCTGTCTTGCAGTGAATCACTTTGGTGAGATCTACTTTTTGTAAGCCTTTCAGGATTGCATTCATTGCTTTTGAATTGTTGTGATGTAGGAGCCTTTCTTCTTTAGTATTAGGACCATGTACAGGAATAGTGTACTCATCTTCAATCACTTCCCATACCTCATTACCAAGTGCCATTAGATGAACCTTCATCCTTGCACTCCAAAGACCAAAATCTGACCCATCAAGAATAGGTGTTGCATTGCCACTTGAATGATCCATTGTGTTCTTTACTAGCTTTTCCTTCAAGTGGTTAAACTTTTCGAAGGCACCCGCTCTGATACCAATTGAAGAACACAAGCTTATACTGAGAGGGGGGTGAACAGTATAAGACCTCTTTTTACTTTTTTCTTTATACTTCAAAATAGTAAAGCAATATACCCAAAGCAATATCAAAGCAATGCATAATAACATCCACAAAGTGACACCAATTTTAACGTGGTTCACCCAGAATGGTTGGGCTACGTCCACAAAACTTTTCTCTAAAAGTTATCTCAAAGTTCTTTGGGAATCCTTCCCAATTACAATGTTTATGAGCCTCGGCCCAAAGGAGATACCTTCCCCCAAACATAATTTATGAGCCTCTGCTCAAAGGAGATACCTTCCCCTCTATCTGAATTTATGAGCCTCTACTCAAAGGAGATACCTTCCCCTCAATCTGGATTTATGAGCCTCTGCTCAAAGGAGATACCTTCCCCTCAATCTGGATTTATGAGCCTCTGCTCAAAGGAGATACCTTCCCCTCAATCTAGATTTATGAGCCTCTGCTCAAAGGAGATACCTTCCCCTCTGCTCTGGAAATGATCCCTCAGAAGATCAACTACCTCTACCTCTTGCTAGCACGTGGAACTCCTTTCCATCGAAGACCTCCTATCCTCAATGCTTAGCCTAAGAGACCTCTGCCTTCTATGATCACGTCCACAGCAGCTCAGCAACCTGTACCAAACACAGTCAATCGGTCTAGTACAAGTCTTCCTCTGTCTGTCGATCTATCCAACACTTGAACAAATCAATCCTCTACACACAAGCCTTCTCAAAGACTTGCCAAATCTGTCCTCAGGTTCTTCTCAAAGAACCAGTGCACCTCTGTCCTCAAGTTCTCTGATAGAACTCTCAAAACTCAGCTCACAAGTCCTCTGCTAGGACCTGTCCAAATCTGCTCACAAGTCCCCACCGAAACCTATCCAAAACTGCTCACAAGTCCCCACCAGAACCTGTCCAAAACCTGCTCACAAGTCCCCACCGGAACCTGTCCAAAACTTGCTCACAAGTCCCCACCGAAACCTGTCCAAAACCTCAGCAAGCTCACCAAGAAAAACTTTCTTAGTAGGAAATCACAAGGTGAATTGTTAGAGACCCAATGTGATTTGTCAAACTCATAGAAGCATAAAGAGAATTGTTAGAGACTCAATATGTTCTATACTCAACTCCCAATCTCAAAACTCAACTCAAATCAACTCAGCTCAAACTCAATCTCAAATCTGAAAACTCAACTCAAAATCTGAAATGGATAGGATAGAATGCTTTCTTTCAAGAACATGAAACCCCAACAATTGCCAACTATGCAAAGAATCACATAACAATGATACTCATGTTCTTTTCACCATCAATAAGGGCTTCAACAACAATGCTCATCAAACAAGGTTCAATCAACACCATTCAGCTCAAAACACAACCTTGAAGCATTTCACAATCAACATCAGAAAAAGGAAACAAGTAGAACTCCTTTTCTCTCCAACATTATTTGAACAAAAAGCATCCACCAACTCAACTCACAATAGCATAAAAACAACTTTTCAATTCATCAACAAAGGAGTAAGCTCAACACTTTAACCAAGTAAAGAATAGCTTGATTATAACCAACTTAATGAAAGCAAATGTCAATCTCAAAGCTGCCCACTTAAGGTTTCACAACTTCACACAAGAAGCAATTAACCTTAAAACATCATGCTTTCATTTCCATAATCAACCAAAAGCACTCTCAACATTACAAGAAACATGTATCCCTTATACACCTTATTTCTCCCTTATTGTCTCATCAAAAATAAAGTTTATCTCTCATAAGAATGCAATAAGATATTTCAACAACATCTTCAAAATAATCTTTTATCAAAATAACAACAAGCTTTAAAACCCTTATGACTCCTAAGTTGTTTTTCTTCTAACAAACATCCTCCATCCGCAACATACACTTAGCAAAAGATTAATTTCAAAAAATACCTTAGCCAACAACAAAAATCGCTATGGAGAAATTGCGCCCGAAATCTAACACCACCTGCTGCAACCACTTCACGTCGAAAAACCCTTTCGCATGATTCGAATGCGAAACCTCCCGTTCGGGTAGCGCGCCAATAGCCTAGCCGCTATCGGTGCGCCAAAGGCACCCGATGAGGTTTAAACCTCACTCTGTTATGCTTGTCCCTTCTATGCCAGGGAAAATAAAACACAGTCCTCCCTTCCTTCTGATGCCAACTCGTAGACGACAAGCTATATGGCGGATTCGACAAACAGTGAGACAATCAAAATGATCAACGGATTACGAAAACGGTGAAGACACACAACCAAACAACGGATTACGAAAATGGCGAAGACACACAATCGAAATCACAACGAGCAACTTTCTTTCAAAATTCGGATGGGATGCATCTTTGATTTTCATCGAGGGATATTTATATGAATTTTACCATAGGCTCTTTGACGTCGACGGAGGTCTTTAACACGTCGGTGGAGGTCTTGGCTAGCGCCCACAAAGCTAAAACATAGCGCCCACCTTGATAAGACACTTGCGCCATGGATTAGGAGAACCCATGCAAATAATAGTTTAATATTTATTTAAAAATAATTAAATGGAACCTTAACAAGGTTTTTTAATTATTTAAATAAATACTTCCTCCTGGACCCAAATGCATTAAACCAATGCATCCACCTGTAATCTTTAAACCTGCCAACTTGGGGTTTGCAAAAGACCTTTGAAACTGTCATGCCGTAACCTTCATCAAAACAAATTATTTGACATCAAATCAAATTCCTTCAAGACCTTCTTGACATCAATGACAACTTATACACTTGAGCAAAGGCAATGTACCCAAAGTACCCAAAATTGCCAATAGAATTTCATTTCTCCTTAAAAAAGTGAAAACATGTAAAATCTGAAATTACAAAATACCTTTAAAAACAACTTTAAATATTTTTTGTAATTTCGATTTGGCTTCAAAATTAAATCAAAATTGGTTTAAATTGAAGGTTAAAGCTTAATATTGGAATCCATGCATTTATTTTGGAGTTTTAACTTTTTTTATATTTTTATTTTATTTGCCAAAGTTTTAAAAAGAAACTGCAAAAGCGTAAGGTTAGAAAAAATAAAATAAAATCTGGAAAATGGACCAGAATGCTAAAAATATTAGAAAATAAATAACTATCAACATAATATTACCCTATCCTACAAAAAAAATATGTGATATCTCCCGAATGAAACCTAATCTATCTGAATCTACATTTGCACAATCTAAAATAAACTAGGTGCAATATTCTATGAAAATAGAAAAAAACTCCATGATTCTAAATGTTCATCAGTGCAACCATCACAATGTATTAAATACTATCTATTGGCCTAAAAATATGGAAGAGAAAAAATAAACATTAAATCAATACATTCAAAAAACTTCTCCTTCGATTTTGCTTTTTTTTTTTAAGCAAAAAAACCCTTGCGGGGCCACCTTGGTTTGA
Source organism: Wollemia nobilis (assembly GCA_028583015.1). Taxonomy (NCBI): domain Eukaryota; kingdom Viridiplantae; phylum Streptophyta; class Pinopsida; order Araucariales; family Araucariaceae; genus Wollemia; species Wollemia nobilis. Next base: position 5,985,410 of record JAQPPZ010016467.1, on the reverse strand, counting down.
GAGACCACGAACAAGGGGTTCTACATCGTCAAATTCACCCAGGAGTCGCACCCGACCCTGCCCGCACCAACATTATCAATTGGATTTTGGATACCCAATTCAGATTTTTGGTAGGGTGGAGATTTGAACCTGGGACCTCCCTTGGAGGATTGCCCTCTCCTCTCCAACTCACCTACAACACCTGGGTTCCTCCGATTTTGCTTATAAAGTGTAAGTTTCTATAGCCATTTGTATTTTACAAAAAAAAATGATCTCTCTGTTATAGAAAATTTCCAGCCAACTCCCCCCAAAATGTCAAGCCCCCTGGTCCTTGTTCCTACGCTCCATTTGAAATCCTCAAAGAAACCCCTCGTTTCTACTATTGTTTCTTTTGTGATTTTTCATTTTTTCTTCATTCCATACATTTGCTTCATGGGTAATGGTCCTTCCACTAGTTTCCCAAGCACCCTTTTTATTTTCGTATTCTTTTGCCTTTCCAAAATTCTAATGCCTTATGCAATCTCAATATTAACACATAACATGACCGTTTTCTTTCCTCATTTTTTTAATTATTATAATTTTTTTTATTAAAGGCTACTAGTGCCTTTGTAGCACTCATACGTTGATTTGGCTATGGACCTATGCGCAATTCCCACCTTATTCCAATGGTAACTGTGACCTCATTATTTCAAAATATTTTTTTGTAAAATCTCATAAAAAAATCATATTTGCTAGATGAATCTCTGTTACTGCCACACTCCTCTCATCAGGGTCTGTACTCTACATGCTGAAGATACCCAAATTGTTTATTTTACCCCTATCACTATTCAGTAACATCGACATCATGCTGAATTACTACTTTTGTATTAGTTGGGATTTATCCAAATCCGGATATCCCGTATGCATGGCCTTCCCAATTGTGATCATCCATATAGCTATCTATAGATAAAGTCTCCTAAACCACGTGCATTTTCCATGTCAGAATCTCTGTGACATGGAAACACTAACAAACCCCAATATGGCTCCATGTTAGAAGTTGACCTCTCCAGCAACAATGGTTTGAAAATCATTGACTTCATTCGACAATGAGACTAACGATATTCCATTCCCCTATTACCTTTGACTAATAGCGAAACACACCTTTGATATTGGGAATTGATTGTGGGAACATTATCATAGGCCTCCCAAGTTAATGTGATGGTAATGGACACCTCACTGAGACTACCAAGATTCGTGAACATGGAGAATTCATTTAAGACCATTAAAACTAATGTTGCAAATCTTCCTTCATCCATATTTATTTTGTACCGAGTAATATTCAAAAACATAGTCACCCTCAGATGAGGATTCCCCATGCTCCATCATTTCATTATTGTGTTCCAGTCTGCATAGGTACTCCCAAGTCGTCAGTCACCGTGGCCTTGGCTTGTTCTCCCTCTTTTACAATTCCACTTTATACTAAACCATCCTTACCATTTGATGTCATCATGATTTAATTCTCTAATGAATTGCTAGCTAGTCCAATGCATTGACAATATTTATTTGCAACCATTTGGGAACCTTTTCTCTAATAGTAAACTATGTCGATCCTTCATATTTTATCTAAGCATTAGGATAGCTCTAGATACCACTATATTTAATCAACAAAACATGACTACACAACTAAATGTTCCTATGCATAGAGCCTTGCATCCACCAACCATGTGCCAGTGACCTCTCTATGTGAGATCACCTTTTCAAATGAAATCTTCATAAAATAGTGAAATCTGGCTGAATACTGATTGCATTGCTTGTCTTTGCTTCATACCTTTATTAACATGACCTATTCTAACTCTCCTAGAGCTTTCACTACAATTTTGGTGAGATGGACAACATCCTCGAAATCTAGATGCACACATTGTATGTATCTCTCCATGCAATGGTCCTCCTGCACCACTCTTCGCATATTAATATACAATGGTCATCCATCTACAACATGCCTGTGGCTTCTATATTTCACCACAAATATATATTTGGTTTAAACCACCTTCAAATCACACATAGCATCTACCGAGGCCATATAAGACTCGTCATTTTCTGGATTATAATCATCGTTGGACTAGTCCTTGTCTACAACATAACCAATACTTGCTTTAAACTGGTAGTCCATCATGTCCAAACTAGATGTTTTCCATGTATTCCATGGAATCATGTTCACGTGTCTTCTACATCCATATCATCTTTAATTCAATCCAACCGTGCACCACGCCATCGTCTAGAGGTCCACACGTCACCCTTCTACCATGGCCAACATCCCAGTTATCTAGGTCTTACTTGTACGTGCTTTTCTATTGATGTCATCCTCTAGTCATCTTGGCACTATCCCTTGGTTTTCCAAGGATAGAATCCAATGGTCCATGCTAGTCATGTGGGCCCATCCACTGTCTAGGTCATCCATGGTGTCTAGGATCCACCTAGTCATTGTCTAGGTCAGTGCATGGTCGCTTAGTACCCTAAAAAAAATGCATCACACACATTAAACCTTTGTATAAAAAACTATTAGTGATATGAAAGATAACGCACCATATAAATGAAACATTTAACCTCATAAATATATTTTTATTCTTTAACTCTATTATTATTTTATTATTATATATATATATATATATATATATTTATATTTACATTCATGTCATTAATTAAAAAGGATCATAGAGTATAATGAATACAAACAAAAATATAACACTTTTATTTATTTATTTTTGTTTTATTATTTCCTTTTATTAAAAAAGTGGTTTAATTCCACGTTAGAATTAACCCAAAACACTATGAACCTAATCAAACAAAAAAAACCCTTTGAAATAAAATTGAAAGGAGATACTAACAACCACATTGAGCCTTAGAACCTAGCACTCAAAGACAATCGAAATCCTCAACACATCAAAATTTAAGGTGGGTCCCAAATTTTGGGGCGCGTTGTGCAATGGCCACAATAAATGATGAATCTGCTGGGAAATGATCCTGATAATTTTGGGTGAATAACCTAGTTTCGGTAGGAGACTTCCTATGGAAGTCCTGTTCCACTTTCCTACAACTCTTCCTCGGCCCTATCCTAGGTCCTTGATCCTATCCCAGCTTCCTTGGCACCTCATTTTCCCATCCTCCATGGTAGTAAGGTGTTGCAGACGATCTCCTTTGGGGGGGAGATCACTATTCCACTGTTCTGCCCCTTTCCTTACCCTGTGGTGGGAAGATCTTTGTTCCATTGTTCTACCTTTTTTCTTTGATGTCTAGGTTTTGAGATGGGTTTAGGTTCTTCCCTAGGTCTTTTCCTGGGTTTTTTGGACCATTCAAGGTTTTTCCTTATTTTATCCTTTTTTATCAATTTGTTTTTGGAAGTCTTTTTAACATTTTCTCTTTGAGGATATTCAACTATGGAATGCTGGGTCTGAGGAATTTTGGATTCATGAGTAGTTTTGCACAACATCCTTTTGGGTTTGGGAGTGGCCCATGTGCTTTCTACTGTGACTCTACTCTTTGGGATTGAGGTGGTGGGTCCAGTGGGATTTTAGTTCCTTTCATGGCTTTCAGGGGGGGCTCTGTTTTCTTGTTGTTGAATCCTTACAGGACTTCCTCATATGTGTCCTTGAACTTATTTTCTGGCAATGCTAAAGGTTTTCTAGGATGCCTGGCTACTTTATTTTAATTTGGGCTCTAACATCTACAGTCGTGCTTCCTCGTGACTCCTTACTTTTGGGTTCCTGTAGAACTTTCTCACCTTTTCCTTCAGAAGTGTTGTTCTGCAACTGTTGTTTCCTCCTTTGGGCTAATGTTTTTGAAGACTTATTTTTTTTTGCTTGAGGACTTCATGGCCTAGGAATCTTATCTTGATGTTGAACCACTATTGCACCATATTTCAGTTTGATGTTCCATTGCATAAGTATTTCGTTTCCTACAAAATTCCTCTTTATGTTCCACCATATTTCAGGCTGAGGATTTCATTGCCTACGAAATTCCTCTTTATGCTGCATCATCTTTCAGGCATTCCAAGGATTGGTTTTTTCCAGTTTTGTGATCCTTTGCCATCCTTGGGTGTTTCTCGTCCCTATTCTAGCAAGATCTAAAATTTCCTTGAGGGTCTTCTCCACATTTTTGTTCCAGGTGGGTTTTTTGGTTCAGTCCAATGTTCCCCTGCATGGAAAGCAGTTTTTCATTTGGGTTCTGGTTTTCCAAGGGTGGTTTTTGGTTTTCCCACCCTTGGGAGGATTCAAAATTTAAATTTTGGCACCCGTGTCTCTTTCCCACCTGTGGGATGTTTCAATTTGTTTCTGGATGTTTGGGTGGTTTGGCACTTTTTCCCGCCTTTGGAAAGATTCAAAATTCTTATTTGGTGCCTGTAGCTTCAATTTCATCTTTCTGGTGGGATTTTTTTCTTGCATGATTTTCCTCTACATTTTTTTTGTATTTCGTCCTTTTTTGCTTCCTTTGCACCATCCTTTGCAGGTTCCTAAATCAGTTCCTTTGGCGCTTTCCTGATCTTGTTCCTTTTGGATTTCCTCAAAGCTTGTCCTAATGTATTTCCTTGGTTGTCTTATTTTGATGTAATCTGGTTTCAATGTAATCAGGTTTTGGGATCCTTTATAAAAACCCACTTTTAATCTAACCTAACAAAAAAAAAAACCTAGTTCTAGAAAACCAAAAAACCAAATATCAGAAAGACAAACCATTTAGTGACCACCAAGAATGTGGAATAGATAACTTAAAATGGAAACACATGAGCTTTTGCTTTTTCTTAATGTGTTTGAAAAGTGATTTCATTTTGCATGCTTCAAAAACCATCTAGACCCCATCACATATTTTGCATTAGGCTATGTAGTATTGCTCCCAAAAATAATTTTATAGACATATCCCTACTTCCAGTTAGGCATCTATATCCTTGATAGGGTTTATCTAAATTACCCTTGTGTTTAATTGATATTTTGTAAAGCCATTTGTTTTTAACAAGTTTTGTCTAGATAAATCCCTACTGCTAGTCGAATGCCTATAGCCCCAGTAGATTTTATCCAAACTTGGTGACTAATTTTAGCATGCTTTACATTGCTTCCTTTTCTCTTTTTTTTTTAATGGCTTTGCAAAACATTTATGCACCACATGGGTTATAAAGTATTTGAAATGGAGTGTGTTGAATTCTACCTTAATTTACATATCAGAATGATTTCATCCTTCAATATATCAAAGCATACCCCTTAATATGATGTGTTTGTGTGTAGATTTAGAAAAATGATTCAGTATTCCAAAATTCACTATCTTGGTCCCAAAATCTAGGAGTGGTTAGTAAACAACTTCATCCCCTTTTCCTTGATCCACATGATAGGTATTTCACCCTTTATGACAAAGGAACACAAAAATGATCAAGTGGCCATTAGTATCTACCATAAAACATCACCTCAAAGAGAGGGAAAAACCCCAAAATGCAAAACTCAAAACTCAAACTTGGAGACAAACCCAAAAATTAACCTAATGCAAACTGAAAAGAAATCAAACACAAAACCTATCAAACCAAAATTAAGGAAAAAGCACAAAAATAAAAAAGGCTAAAAACAAAAGCATGAAAACCAAAACTATATACAATAATATACACTATGGTACAAGATGATGCACAAAATAGGCTATCACTTCCTTGGATCCCAAACATGATTAGCACACTTTAAAAGATATATATCATAATATGCATGCCAAGATTTACAAAAATCCAATCAAAACAATATTAGGCCACACAATACAAAAACTTTCATTTTATATCTCTCTCCCCACCATTTCAATCTAGTTCCATTAGCAATCCCATAGTGGAGTTTCAAATCATCAAATTGATAAGACAATAATTTATTTTCAATTCTTTCTTGTTTATTCCTTAAAATGCAAATTTCATGATTCAATTCATGATTTAAAATTAGGCTTTCCTTTTCAAATATAAGGTCTTGCAAGTAGAAGCCTATTTCTAAAAATTTCAAAGCCAAGTCATTTTCCATGTCTTTAGGCCAATCATGCTTATGTAGCAATTTGTAATCATCTAAGATATCTACTAAATGAGGATCCTTATAATTTTGTATCTTAGATTCGATTGTTAATTTTTGATGCACTTGATTCAATAATCCAAGCATATCTACTTTTGTTTCATTTAACAAAGCAATATTATTAGCGATGTGAGTAGAAATCAACTCAAATTATTTTTCCACCACAAATGGAATTTCATCATTGATAACATTTGAATCTAACAGACCAGTAGTTGAATGGTGGAACACAAAAGGTAAGATTCTACCTTTGCTACATTTCCATTTACCAATACTTGGATAGGATTTGTAACTTCTTATTTTCCTAATGATATCCATCATTGTCATCTTGTAGCACTTCTTCTTCACCAATTTCCTATTTATCAAAGACACCAAAATTAGGCACCCAATGAAAAATATGTCCATATTTTTCAAACCATAAGTCTTTTCTATCTAGGTATGTTTCAACTAACACATCTCCCTTATCAACAACTTGAGTTGTTTCAAATAAAGCAACATTTTTATTTGGATCATCAATGATATCAAACCCAAACCATTCAGGTTCTAGAATTTTCTATATCTAAGATAACATAGGTAGAATATAATCCTTAGGTGAAACAAGGCCTTCAATTTATTACCCCTCAAATGGGAACCAATTGAGTGATTCCCTTTCTTCATCCAAAACCAATGGATCACACAAAACATTAACCATTTCTTCCTTTTCTCTTTTGGCAAAGTATTCAATAAACTCATCTTCCTAAGACATTTTATGAGATTCCATCCCTTCTTTCATTTCTTCCTGGTCATTATTTTGAGGATGTTGAAGGTTTTGATCATCAATTTTAATCATCTCATCCAAATTTATGGAAGGTCCTGATTTGTCATATGTTTCAAAACTAGTCCACTCTAGAACCTCTCCACTATCTAAAAGAATATCACTTTTAGTATCTTCAACCTTTGTCTCATGAGGATGATTTGTAGAATTATCAAGATATGCATCTTGAGGCATTTGTTCTTGTAATTGAGCAATATTTCTTTTAAGTTGTAGAACTAGCCTTTGCAACTTATCCTACATTTTAGGTGAAGTGAGTGTTTTATTATAAAGATTTAAAAAATACTCCCATTTATTCCACCAACAATAATCATCTTCTAAAACTAGGGTGTGACATTCAACCACTTCTTCACAATATTTAAATTCAACAATAGATTGCTTTTCAAACTCACCTTCATCCACTTTTGAGGGCTCAATTATTTCTAAAAGTGTATCTTTTAGTTTTCTATGATTATCCCAATCCTCACTTGTAAATAAGGACTCTAAGCCTTCTAGCTTGTCACAACTTGGCTCATTTTGGCTTTCTTGATCATTATAATAATTTTCTTCTAAAAACAAGTGATGGAATTCTATTGTATCTTTTGATGGCTCCTTAAATTCATCTATTGATTTCTCCTCAAATTCACTTTTAACCACTTCTGGTGAGTCAAGGTTTTCTACAAGAGGATCAATTCTTGTATTGATCTCCCTATTATTATCCCAAAATTCCTTTGTGAATAAAAATAAACCAATCTCTACATATTTATGGGTTTGTTTACCACAATCTTCATTAATAGATATGTAGAAACTAAAATCGTGTAAATCGGATAAGACTACTAATGTGACTCTCTTATTGACATCATATGGACCCATTGGGAAACCCTCAGGGGTTAATTAGGGCTCCCAACAACTTTTGGGAAGGTTTACCCCATGTTTGAGAGGTTTTGGGGCATATAGCCATAACCGTCAAACCCAAGGATGGCCACAGTTCATGGTCGTCCCACCCAGGGACGGCCACATGCAACCATCCCTCAGTGAGACAACCATGACCTAGACACCTAAAAATTCAAATGGTGGGATAAATGGCAATCAATTTATACCATTTATCCTACCCAATAAATCATGATAGATTGGGAGGCTATTAGGGTCATTAGGGCCTACAAATTGGAGGTCCAAATGGGAAGCCTCTTCCACCCTATGCATTGCAAAGGTATTGCCAAGTGGTAAAACTTGGCTTGCATGCCAGAAATTGCCCCTTTGCCCCTTATGCCCTCTTAGGATATAAATTGAGGTGTTTTCACCCAATTCAAAAAAAATAGGATTATGCAATTATTGACCATGAAGTGCTGCCAATATTTGCCCTCTACCTTTTCTCGCCTATTTGCCTTGGAAACCTCTTCAATCAAAGGTGATTTCAGGGTGTTCTAAGAGACTTCCATTTGTTCTAAAACCCATAAATTTTGAGAGTTAGTTTCCCAAATTTGATGAAAAGACACCTAGGAGGATTATTGACCATATCCAAGTGGAATTGGTGACAAAAATCACCCTAGTTTGTGGTCGTCCCCCCTGGGACGGTTAGCAAGTCTTATTGGAACTCCTAGGAATGGCTATAGATTGGCCCAAAATTTTCATATAATTTCTATGTAGATCAATTCTACAACATTATAATAGTAGCATACTCAATTTTGGTTAAGTTTTGAATAGGTTTTATGTGTCGATTTATGTTTTTGTGATTTTAGTCTTATTGTTCCTGCCAGGAAGAGCCATAGGTTTTAATCATAATTCCACTTTAATTTATGCTCAGATCCTTTCAAAATCATCTCACTAACATCATACTAAATTTCCAAGTCATTTGGGGTTATTTAGATTTATTGCAAATAAGTTTTATATTCATTATTGCATACTTTTCATAGTTTTCAATATCAAATGCATATGCTATTAACATCATTTAATATATTGTGTGTAGGTGTAAATATTCTATGAATAAGGGAGGAGTTAAGGAGATGAATAAACATAGGCCAAGGATAGCTCTCAATTATGGGTTGTGAGAAGAACACTTCATGTGTGCCATTAAGCTCATGGAGGGATTTGATTCCTCAATTTTTGTAAATTTAAATGCATCACATTGAAACCATTGAATTGATGAATTAATGAATACAAGGAGAACCCCCCTTTTTACTTAACACATTTGTCAATTTAGTATCATAATTTATCATCTTTATCTTGCATAATTTAATTCAATAAGTACAAGTAGATTGCATTTTGATTAAATCTAATAGATGCATCAATTTTTATCACTTCTTCAATGGTGATCAAGGTGGGACCTAGTCCCTTAACTTTATTTTATTTTTCTGCCATTTTTTACCTTGTTTTTGTGTTTTGGATGTTGTAGGGGCTGGAAAGGCCACTGAATTCCTAATTGTAACTACCAGGGATGGCCACAACAACCATCCCACCCAAGGATGACCCTTAAATTTACATCCGTACCACCTGAGGACGACCACAAAACCAGGGATTTTCTACAAAAATTTCTAAAAATAGCAATTTCTAGAATAGACAAGGTAAGTTCCTAAACCATCAATTTGCAGCTAGGTTGTTTAGAAAATATTAAATTTTAGTTTTTCATGTCTTTTATGTGTGATTGAAAGTTAGATTTCCTATTTCTAAAATCTGCATTAATAAATTGAAGAAAAATAAGAAAAAGAATAGCTTTAGACATGCATTTGTTTGGTTTACCTGCGTATGACTTGCCTAAGGGTTAGGTTTTCATATAGGTAAAAACTTTTGTAGGTTACTTATTTATATATGCATCAAATTTTGAAAGTAAAATGCTCTTTATGCATTTAGTGAAAAATCATTGAGTTTTGTTTTGTTTACTTTCATTTAATCATAAAAGGAACCACACACACCACTCTTCTTTTTAATGTTAGCTAGTTGGAATTCATCCCCAACCACTGATAAAGTTCAACGACGGTGGGTTTCATCTCCATCCGTTGGATCAAATCCCATGTACCCCATTTTTGGTCAAATTCAGCTCTAATATATGATGTAGCTTGGAAAATTTTCATGTACTCCTCTTTGAAGGGTATAACGCTGACCAAGTGAGTACTAGGTGAGGACTGGTAGGACCTATTCTCCCTGATTGGATATGGGCTTCATATCCATGCTTTGGTTGGTTCACATGATTGGAATTTTATTTTTGGTTGTCGAGCTATGAGTGTATAGGTGAAATCCATTTAAACAGTTGAGAGTTACATCAAAAAATATTCAAAACATGTGAAATAGATTCTTTACAAAAGCAATAAATTACAAATACATCAAATAGTTTAGGAAAACATAATATTTAAAATATATAATCATTTGTATTCTTTTTTGTTTTTATTTTTGTGTGTTTGAATCCACAAAACTTGTATAAGAGATAATCACATAGAGAATAGAAAATTTAGTTATGGTATATACTCGTAGCTAATCCTACTTAAGGGTTGATGCTACGGGGAGTAGGGAAGGAGACATGGATTATATCCAATTTTAACCCAAGGATATGGTTATAAATCCTTGGCAGCCACCTACTCTCCCAAGTCCTAGAGTGTTAGAGAGATACCTAGATTGCAAGGAACCCCTACACAGGTTACCCCTACAAGTCACAGTCCCACTCTAGAAAATTACTTCCTGAGTATGGATACTTCCAATGCCTTCTTTAAAGAAAGAAAACCATGCAATGATGTGCTTACACATAGAGCAATACCACACATTCACATGGCTACTCGGTCTACTCCTCACACTTGTGTGCAGGATCAAAACTATACACCAAGGATAGGGTTAAATGATCATATTATGATCTCAAATCACCCTTCCCCAAAGTACACACATCAAGATGAGTATGATACTCATCATATTAGGTAGGCCAATTCTGCCCTACCCATCCTAATTTATGAGGGAAGACCTAAGGAATATCCTAATTATCCTCGGTCGCATAATTCCATGCAAGCACGATGTGCCTCTATGCTAGTAGATTACCAAGAGCATATTTTTAGGGGTGAGCCTCAATTTCATGCGACTTCCATAAATTGAGGGAAAGCTATAGTAGACCTCACAAATATCCTTGAACAAGACAGGTATCAAGGCAATAATGCTAAGGTACATAAGCCCAATAAAACTGATCAAATAAATAAATTAGTCAAGAGGTATGTTGATCGTAAATCTAAGTTTAATTAACTTTAGTCTGATAAATAATGTTTAGATCTCCTAGAGAAGTGACAACAATTAGAAAGACAAATACTTGAAAAATAGATTCAAGAAACATTACGCAATGGATTTCCTACTCTAAGCATGCATAGATAGGAGGCTCAACAAAGGCATCCCAATTTCCATCAAGATCGATCTCCTAGACATAATCAAATGCTACTGCCTCGACCTCCTAGGACTGATTAGAACTTACCTACTATGCATAATATAGATCGCCTTCAACAAGAATTAGTTACTCCTTGTAGGCCCATTCTTGAAACACCTTATGGGGCTTATGATGATTTGGAACAAAATTAGGAATACCTAGAAGCACCATTTAGAGGTATGGTTGATGACAATCCACCACCTCAACATATGCTTAACATTCCTCACCCTCCTCTGTAGGGCTAAAATAGAGAAGAGAAGATTGATCCTCTAATGTGTATCAAGCATGCTTGAACACTTGGAAAATATAGAGAGTAAGACAGATGGAACTAGGCTCCAAAAACTCACCTTTCACCAGTTGTGCAGTCAACCACTGCATCCATATATACCTTCCCCTACATGAGCATTTTAAAATACCCAAATTGGACAAATTTAAAGGGGAAGAAGATGCTCAAGAGCACATCACCAGGTTCATGAACCAGTGCTTCAACATACAAGAGAATGATGCATTAATCTTAAGAATATTTTTAATTACCCTCTTTGGCCTAGCCATTGAGTGGTTTAATCAACTTCCAAGGCATAGCATCTATACCTTTGAACAGTTTGCATATGCATTCTTGGAACATTTCACCTTCAATACCAAGAGGAAGGTGACCCTAACTGACCTTATGGGGTTAAAACAATATGATGATGAGTCTATCACTGACTATAGAAATAGGTGGTGAACACTTCTAGCTAAGCTACCCTATCTATTGCTAGTGTCTGAGTTGACTCGGATGTTTTCAAAGAGTTTTCTAAAACCAATATATTTATTTTTGCAACTACAACAATATCCCACTCTTAAGGATGCTCTAGCACAGGATAGAACTATAGAAGATATCAAAATTCAAGAGGTGGAGATAGCAAAACCTCACAAAAAGGAGTGGACTAAAAATCCAAAGAGCAATTTGATGTCATAAAAGTTGGCAATGGTAAATCAAGTGGCCATTAATTTCCCAGGGCTTGCACAAACAACACCTCCTCAAAAGGTAAATTATTAGGCCCAACCTCCTCCTATGAGTTATAATAATAATATTCAAGTGAATCAAGGCCAAAATCAGCAACATCACCCTAGGCGATAGTTTACGCCCTTCGCTAAGTCAATGGACTCCCTATTCAATCATTTATGGGCTACCAAAATGATTAAGTTACCAGAAATCAAGCCTATAAATCCAAATATAGGTAAAAAAAAGCCTATGGGACATCAAGAAGATCTATTTTGTAGATATCATTAGCAGAATAGCCATGAATTGCCTATGTTCTATGGTTTCAAAAACCTAGTGCAGGATATGATAGAGAGGAACGAAATCCAAGTGGATAATCATCTCACCCCAAGTTATCAAAAAATGGGTGTTTTCAAAAACCCATTACCTACTCATGAGGTACACGTAGCTCATGATAAACAAATGAATTAGGTCAAGGTGGCACTCCCTCTATAAGGGTACATCAGGATGGTTAGTATTATGACTAGGAATAGACACTACCCAAGTCAAGTTAAACCACCTGTAGCTTCAAGCGATGTTCTAGCAACATCACAACCTCCACCACATCTAGTATAGAGCCTTCCACCTAGGCTTGTAGTGACAATAAAAAGTAATCTTGCACAAATTTTAAGAACAACATCAGCTAGATTATCCATATACGAGCTCATTCAATAATCTCCACCTCACAAAGAAGCTCTAATGGATATTATTAAGTCGATAGAGTTGTAGCCCCAGGAGTCCAACTCCTTTATTGATTTTGTGGGACATGTGTAGCAATGTAAGGAACCAGTGATCATGTTCCATGAGCACAAACTCAAATCTATAGAAAGTGATACGGTGGACCCTCCTTTACACATCATTACATGTGTGAATAACATACTGTATAAAATAGTTCTAATAGACACTGGTTCATCAGGCAACATAATAACCACTAATTCTCTTAAATACCTAGGACTTCAAGCATCTCATGTTGGTGTGTCCACCTACACCCTCCGAGCATTCAATAATATGATATGCTCCACAATTGGTATTATAGTCCTACCCATCCAGGTAGGATGTAAAACTATACCGACATTGTATCATATTTTGGTATGTGTAATGGTCTACAACATATTTATGGGTAGATATTGGATTTGGGATATGAAGTGTGTCCCTTCCATCGCTCACCAATTCCTAAAGTACACTTATGAAGGGTAGGTACACATAGTATCTGTAGATCTTGAACTCTTTAAGTATTGTAAAATGGTGCAACAAATTCCTGAGTCGACCTTACCATCGAATCATGTGGACTTCAAACTAAAAAATCCATTCAGGATCCACTCTCATCTCCATTTCCTTCCATTACCCTATTACCATCTTCATCCATGCCATTATCATCATTGGAAACTTTAAAAAACCTTCATCATCATCAGATCCTCCGTAGAGGAACATGTCGAAGAGGCCAATTGATAAAATCCCTTCCATAATTTCTACCATATCTATGGAAGAGATTCCTATTCAGTAGACCAGGAACCATCTCAAGAGGTACATACAAAATCATCTCAAACCTTACTTCCATATCCTTCACCTTCATCATCCAAGCTTACAATCCAGATGGCTAGTACAAGGATAGGAGAATACTTAGTCAAGAACATCATACTAGTTCCATCAATAAATATAGTGCAATACATGGGATGATCTCATCTCCCCATAGGTAGCATTGTGCCTCTAGGCATACCGCCCTACCAAATGAATTTCATATATGGGGGTATCGAGTATGGAACATTGCCAGTTCTTCAGTAAGAATAATATGATGAACCTTTATCTGAGCATATAAACTACATGTCAAATCCTGACTATGCCATGCAATATCTACATCATTGCAATTGGCATGGTTTTGGTCTAGGGTTGTATTAATAGGGTACTCATATTCCTTTTCAGCCACAGTATCAGTTACCATTTGATAAATCTAGGTTGGGACATAACAAAACAATACCTTTAGATGTAATCATAGAGGGTTTAGAATGTCTATGTTTGAATTACAGGGATGGGCTTACACGTGATCCCTATGCCAATCCATATCATGTCCACTCATTAGGAGATTATTTTCCCATAAACATGGTAGATCAAGGGTTATCCAATGATGTCGCTCAATATCATCAAGTGGGAGAGAGTTCACACACTCTTTAATATAATAGTGAGGAAGAGGAACAAATTCCTCCTCACGAATGGACAACAGATGATGAATTAGACTATGGCATAGCTCCCATTAATTATCCAAGTTTAGATGAGTAACATGATCACGTTGTCCCTTTGGATGACAGAGAAGAGTTCTATCTTCGCATGTTCCTAGTACAACATCCTATTTGGTGACATATTTTTCCACTTGAAGAGCAAGCTCATCACCTTCCCCATCGACCACCGTCGATAATTCCACCTCCACCACAACCACCCTCGTGAGTCAAGAGACAACCTTATATATCTAGATTCACTTGCCCATCCAAGGGAGATCATGTATTCATCAACATGATTTCCATAGATCTTAATGCACCACTGAGAGATCCGAATAACCCATAAAATTCATTGCACCTCAACGTTAAGGAAATTGAATTTGATCGAGGATATTCTCCCCCATACCCATCATAGTATTGGCCTTGTGAGGAAATGTTACAACCGTTCCATTTTTCTCTGAGGACTACTCAAAATGTCTATTAAGTTGAGGTTGAACATGAGTTGCAAATTTATGGTGTAAACCCATAGGATGATATTCACTTAATACCTATTCCACATCAGTTGGAAGATGGATCACACATGTCAATTGAACCAATAGTTGACATGGATATCAACACAGATCTCGATAATCTCCATAACATCAAATTAGGGAAAGGTTTATCCCCTTATGAACAAGATGATTATACAAAGTTGTTAAAAGAAAATATAGAAGCTTTTGCTAAGATTTATAAATATATGCCAAGACTAGATCCTAATTTAGTCACGCATAATCTTACACTGGACCCAAGTTTCAAATCAGTTAAGAAAAAATTGCGTAAGATGCATCCAACAGTCGCCTTAATGGTCAAATATGAATTGAAAAAACTATTGGATGCAAAATTTATTATATCAGTAGACTATCCACCATGGGTTTCCAACATGGTACCTATCAAGCAACCTGATGGGAGGATTCACGTTTGCATTGATTTTAGAGATCTCAATAAAGCGAGTCCTAAGAATGAGTTTCCTTTGCCAATTATTGATGTGTTGGTAATACCACAATAGGACACAAAATGTTATCCCTTATGGATGGTTTCTCTGGATATAATCAAATTCTTATTAATCTAGAAGATCAAATCAAAAAAATATTCACAATGCCTTGGGGGATATTTTGTTACAAAGTCATGCCTTTTGGCCTCAAAACTTTTTGTGCCACCTACCAACGAGCCATGACATATATCTTCCATGACTAAATGCATAAAATTTTAGAATATTACATGGATGAGTTATTGGCCAAATATTTATTACGCCATGAGCATATCGATGTATTGCACAAGGTTTTAGATCGCATCATTGAGCATAATGTTAGGCTAAAACCCAAGAAGTGTGTATTTGGTGTCACATTAGGTAAACTCTTAGGATTCATAGTCTCTAAGTGAGGCATATAAGTAGACCCAAAAAAATTCAAGGTAATCCTAGAAATGCCTCCCCCCACAACTATCAAGTAGCTATGTAGCTTGCAAGGAAAGGTCACATCCATAAAGTGCTTCAAAGTGTAATTATCAGATAAGTGTTGACCTATGAACAAGTTACTACACAAGGGGATCATATTTCATTGGGATGAGGAATTTCAATATGCCTTTGATGAGATCAAAAATAACTGGTTTCACCACCAGTATTGGCTCCTCTGTGACCAGGAGTATCATTTTATCTTTACATCTTAGCTACTGAGCTTGCATTGGGCACCATGTTGACCCAAAAGAATAAATTGCATAAAGAATAGGCTACATATTATATTAGTCATACCTTGGTCAGCTATGAAATAAAATATGCATACATTGAGAAGATATGCTTAGTAGTGGTCTTTGCCACTAAGAAGCTATGCTATTACATGCTCAATCATACCATGTATGTAGTATCAAAAGAGAATCCATTGTGCTACATGATGAGCCAAACTTACAATAGTAGTTGCATGATGAAATGGATCATGTTTTTGATGGAATTTGACCTAGAGTTCATTGGATAAAAATCAATTAAGGGTTAGGTCATAGCCGATCAACTAGCAGAGGCTCCTCTATAGTATGACCAACCTCTCACTATAGATCTTATCAACGATGGAGTTTTTTACATCTCAGAATCACCTGATCCTGAGGAGCCTGAGTCATAGGATGAAATAACTCTCTTTTTCAATGGCTCTAAGTGTGAGAAATGGGGCGGTGCGGGAATAATGTTTTTCACACCGCAATGGGCTCCAATACCCCTTTCATTTAAACTCAATTTCCCATGCACCAATAACAATGCCAAGTATGAATCCCTCCTCATAGGCCTTAAAATGGTAATCACCATGAAAATAATAAAGCTCAACATTTTTAGTGATTTCTTGCTCATAGTTAATTAGATCAAAGGAATATTCCAGTTTAGGTGCCCAGTCTTGTAAGCCTACAAAGCCCTAGTGGATAAATTTATAGCAAATTTTGAATGGTATGATATTAAGTCACTCCCTCGTTCATCTAACCATTTTATGAACATAATGACCGCCTTAGGGTTTTTAATTTCATAGAACCCATATGATGATATCATAAAAATTCAAGTCAAAATGCTATCACAATCCATGATTAAGTGTGATGAGTTTAACTCCATACCAGAAGTCCACATGATTTATATTGAGCCTTCACATGAATGGTTCTCTCAAATTCACAATTATTTGAATAATGCCACTTGGGGGACTTTGTTCCCTAAAAATCCTTTTGATACTAGCACAATTCTATATCTACAAGTTCTTTCTCAATCATCATTTGCAAGATATAAATGCAAAAAGGATCATGCAATTCATACAATTGAGGCTTCTTTAAAACAATATTGGGCCACCAAAATCAAATATTATTTAAAAACTTAGAAGTATTCCTTCTATATTGTTGCATACCACAAAATGAGCATTTAAGAAAAATACGACAAAGTATGTCTTACTTGGAGACATAATGTATCATCGAAGCTATGAGGTTATCCTCCTCCATTGCTTAGAATCTCAAGAGTCATCTTGAGACATTTCCCAAGCACATGATGGTACATGTGGTGGCCATTTCAACGGTATGGCCATCGCAAAGTGCATTCTTCGCATGGGCTATTATTAGCCAACTTTAGAGCAAGATTATTGCACTTATGTGAAGAAGTATGAAAAGTGTCAACACCATCCAAATTTGACACACGTACCTTCACAAGCCTTACAACTGATTCAATCAGTTTGGCCATTTTCGTAATGGGGGTTTGATTTAATTGGGAAAATCTCACCTACCTCATTAGGTCATCATACATTTATCATTACGGCTACTAAGTACTTTACAAAATGGGTGGAAGCAATTCCCATTACCACTACAACTGGACCTCACGTTGTGGAGTTCATGCTACATAGTATCATTTGTTGTTTTGGTATTCCATCCAAGATAATTTCAGATAATGGGACACCCTTTAAAAATAAATATGTATGTGCTCCAACAACAAAATATAACATACAACATATCTTTTCTACACCCTATTATCCATAAGATAATGGGCAAGTAGAGGCATCTAATAAAACAATAGTTGCAATCTTAAAGAAAACCATTCAGGAAAATAATAAGGATTGGCATAGTCAGTTACCTCTTACCCTTTGGGCCTATCACACTATTATTCACACTCCCACTGGGGCAACTTCATTTTCACTAGTGGATGGTGTTGAGGCTATCATACCTTTAGAGCTATAAATCCCATCACTATGCATATCTATGCATGAGTTCATCGATGATGATACTGCGTGACAATCTCCTTTAGATCAACTAACTTTGCTTGATGAGCAACATGTGAATGTTCTCGACCATTTATATATTTATCAAGAGTGCCTTAAGAGAGCTTATAACATGAAAGTCCACCCTAGAGACTTTTAGGTTGGTTATCTAGTTCTAAAAGAGAACCAACAAAACTCAAAATTTCCACCCCATCTATGAAATAAATTTGTGGCAAACTAGTTAGTTCCATACATCATTACTAGTCAGATTGGACCTAGAACTTATCACTTAGTGTCCATCAAAGGAATTGAAGAGCTTGAACCCTTGAATATCAATCACCTATGACCTTTCCATGCTTAGAGCAACATGCCCTACCTAAAACACTCCTAGATAGTCTACGACTTTCTAGGTCACCCTAAAATGCTCCTAGGCAATCTACGACTTTCTAGATCACCCTAAAATACTCTCAGGTAGTCTACAACTATCTAGGTCATCCTAAAATTCTCCTAGGTAGTCTACAACTATCTAGGTCATCCTAAAATACTCCTAGGTAGTCTACGATTGTCTAGGTCACCCTAAAATTCTCCTAGGCAATCTACGACTGTCTAGGTCATCCTAAAAAGCCCAAAAGGCATCTATAAGCCCTTTGGTCAACCTAAAAAGCCCCAAAGGTATCTATAAGCCCTTTGGTCACCCAAAATCCCCAATGGCATTCATTAAGCCCATTGGTCAAACCGTATATACATACATACATACATACATCCATACATCCATACATATACATACATATATATATATATATATATATATATATAAATATATATATATATATATATATATATATATATATATATATATATATATATATCAAAATCCAAAAACATCATTAAAACATCAAAAACATAAAAATATTGCATTGCATTATAATTCATGTAATTGCATTACAACATCACTTGCATTAGGCATACCATTGTTGCATTTTGCATTTTAAATTTGGTCATACATGTCTAGCACCAGGTATGTACACTAGGCATCTATCATAATCCATGTTGTCAAAGGTCATTTTACCAACTATTTACAATTTTTTTGTGGAAAACATCCCAAAAGGGATGCCACTTTCGGGTAAGACCCAAGGAGGCAGGGGTATCCATTCCGCCAAAAACGCCCAGGACTCGGACCCGGCCTACCACCTTTGACATACTCAAGGAGCAAACAAACACACAAAACCAATTTAAAAATAAGTAAATAACAACAAAAATAATAAAATAAAATAAAAAACATGCTCCTTGAGTGTGTCAAAAACAAAAGCACAACCAAACACGCACAATAAGATAAAAGAAACCACAACACAAACCACATAGAAAAACACAAGAACCACATAACAAAACACAAACAAGACAAAAACAATAGAACACTACAAAGACATAACCCAAAAAAAACATGAAAAATAAACACAACCAAAACCTAAAAAATTAAAAAAATAAAATAAAAATAAAAATAAAAAACAACCAACAACAGACAATAAACAAAAACAAAATACATAGAAAACACTCACACATAAAAACATGAAATAACACAAACAAAGAGAAACCCAAGAACAAGAATGAAAAAAACACAAGAACAATAACAAAAAACAAAAAAAAAAAAACAAAACAACAAAAACACAAGAACAACAAAAAAAAACACAAAGAACACAAAAACAAAACAAAACAAAAGAACCCACCCACCTTAAAAAACTAAACAAAAAAAAAAGAAAAAAGAAAAAAAAATGAACAAAACAATGACCTATCTAGACCAGAAGACTATTAAGGCAAGAATCAATAGAGGAAACAAAATAAAGAATAGAATGAGCTAGGGAACTAAAAAAAACTGAATGAACCAAAGAGAAGCAAAAAAAAAAAACAAGAAGAAACTAGGTACCTTCAGAACTGGAGCCATCCAAAGAAATGATAGAAAGAAGAGCTTCCCTAATTTGAGAAGCCCACCATATAGGAGGGTGGCCATAACAAGTAAGATCACCTTTGTCCAAAGCCCAATTAGCTAAAGCATCAACACTCTTGTTTTGATCTCTAACCACATGATTGTAATCAACTTTCAAAAATCCCATCCGGATTAACTGAATCTTCTCAATAATTCTTTTTATTCTCCAATCCACCTTATGATTCTTAGAAGGAGTCTTCAAGAGATTAATCATAAGTTGAGAGTCAGACTCAACTAACACCTTTTCCCATCCAACCTTAGTAGCCTCCTGAAGGCCTCTCGAGGATACCATACCCCTCAACAAGGTTATTGGAAAGAATACCCAAATTCTCAGAAAAAGTAAAAACCAGGGAGCCATCTGAAAGTCTACCAATTCCTCCCACACTGGCTTTTCCAGGGTTCCCTCTAGAGGCTCCATCAGTATTGACTTTTCCAAAATCCTTAGGAGGAGGTTGCCAATTTCTAGTCCTATCCATCTTACTAATACTCACATTCCCTTTAAGTTGGTTGCCCTTAGAAGGTTTAATATTCAATATTTGCATCACTTGATCCCATCTTTGGTGGGAGTTTTGGGGGTGATTAAGGAGTTGATGGACTGATTCAACTAAGTTGGCTATGGTATTTTGCCAAATATAGTGAATATCCTTCCTATCTTGATTAAAAATTTGGTTGTTCCTTTCATTCCAAATATTCCAAAGAAGAATGGTAGAACCCATCCAAACTACTCGCCTAATAAAATGATCAACACCCTCTTGATTAGGCCAATCCCTCCAAAGTTGTTCAAAAGTAAAAAAATTGGACCACTGTAAGCCAAGTAAAGTGGCCATTCTCCTCCATAGCTCAGAGGCTAAAGTACACTCAATAAAAATATGGTTGATATTTTCTACATTCTCTTCACACATTTCACATCTAAAAGGGCCATGAAAACCACGCTTCATAAGTTGCTCACCAGTAAGCACCCTACGATGCAATAAAAGCCAATTAAAGAACCTCACCTTAGGCCAGAGATTTTGAGCCCACAATCAAGAAAATATGTCAAAAGAATGGTTGGGATTATTATGGCATAAGGTCAAATAACCTTGAGCAACTGAATACTCACCCTTAGTAGTGTTGTTCCATCCAAAACAATCTTTTTCATGGGACCAAGAGAGGGATCTCATATGAAGGATGCCTTGGATATCTTGTCTTTGCCTTTCTGGGATTTGAATAGGCCAGTCCTCAATAGGGATCCAATATCTACCAACCTTTGAATTACCAGTATGGTACCGACAGTAATTAGCCACCTTTATCCAATTAGCTCGGTGAAGCTCCTCCATCCAAGGCCTCCAATCGGGAAACTGAGTTATCAAAGGCTTGTGACCATCCCAAGAATCTATCCAAAAATTTGCATGTTGACCATTATGAATGATCCAAAATAATTTTTTCTTTATCAAATCCTCACCAGTCTTAAGAACTGCTAAAATGGGAGAACCTTTGGTAGGAAGTTGATAGCGAACAAGGTCTTCAGGACTTTTGTTCTCAAGCATATTTAGCACGAAGATTATTGGCCCAAAGAGCATTGGGGTTATGCAACATCCTCCAATATAATTTAGCAGCTAAAGCTTTGTTGTTATTAATTGAAGACCGGAATCCTAACCCCCCTTCACTCTTAGGAAGACATAAAGTATCCCATTTCACCAAGGCCCATTTTCTTTTCTCCTTAGTACCACTCCAAAGGAAACGATGACTGATTTGATCCAATTCTCGAAGAACAACCTTTGGGATATTCAAAATGGAAGAAACATAAATAGGAATAGCTTGAAGGACTGATTTTACCAAGGTGATTCTACCCCCATAAGAAAGCCACTTGTTGGTCCACTTTCCAATTTTCTTCTTGACTTTGTCCAACAACCAATTCCAATCTTTATTTTTTTGCCTTTGAATATTTATGGGAATACCTAAATAAGTGATTGGAAGAGAGGTCTTCTTATATCTTAATTTATCCAAGACCATGGATTCCTGTCTAGCAGAGCAATGAAAGAAAATAACTTTAGATTTGTCTTCATTGATCAACTGCCCAGTAGCCTTAGAAAAATAGCTAATGATTTGCTTAATATTAGAAGCTTCCTTAATCGTAGCTTTACCTAAAAGAGTAGAGTCATCCACAAATTGAAGATGAGAGATAGGTCTAGCTCCATGAGCAATGGTAACTCCCTCAAGGGTTTTGTTTTCCCTCTTTTTGGTTATAGTCCTACCCAAGCATTCAACAAGAATGATGAATAAATAAGGGGATAGCGGGTCACCTTGCCTAATACCTCTGGAAGTCGGGAAAGACCGAGAAGGCCTGCCATTGATAAGAACTAAGTAGGAAACTGAAGAGATACATCCCATAATCCAATCCATCCAATCCTTAGAGAAACCAAATTGCCTCAAAACTTTGATAAGGAAGTGCCAATCCACTCTGTCATAAGCTTTGGATAAGTCTAACCGAATGAACATGGAAGGAGAATTTTGCATATCCATGGAATGGATGGCTTCCTAAGCAAGAACTATCTCATCTACTATTTGACGTCCTTCCACATAACCCCCTTGCTCTGGGGAAATAATCTTATGCAAAAGAGGCTTCAACCTTTCTGCCATGATTTTAGTAATGATTTTGAGAAGAACATTACATAAAGCAATAGGTCTAAAAGCTGAGATATGATCAACCTCTTGAGCTTTTGGAACAAGAGTAATATAAGTTTTATTGATAACCTTCAAAATTTCTTTGGCTTTCCTGGCTTCTTCCACCACCTCTAATAAATCAACATGAAGGATATCCCGTAACTCTTGGTAGAACTCAATAGGAAAACCATCAGGACCTCGGGTTTTCCTTTTTGCATTTTAAAAACTACTTGTTGAAGCTCATTGATAGTAACAGGAGCAGTCAAAATAGAGTTCTCCTCAGAAGTGATAAGAGAAGGGATTGCTTGAAGAACATTATGTTGTGAAGTTGAGTCAAGAGGAGTAGCAGCAAAAATATTGGAAAAGTAATCAACAACAATAGAGTTCATGCCATCCCAAGTATAAACAACATCTCCGGAATCTGATTTTAAGGAAGAAATAAAGTTGTGAGATCTTCGAGCTAGAAGATATTTGTGGAAGAAATTTGTGTTTCGATCTCCTTCTTTGAGCCATTGAATTCTAGATTTTTGCTTCCATAAGATTTCTTCTCTTTTTTCCCATTCCTCTAACCGAGTTGTGAGTTTAATTTCATCTGCACTTCTCTTCTCTTGTGAGGCCATCTAAATGGATTTTCTTATTCAAATTTTCAATATGAGCAATAACTTCATGTTTTTTTTTATGAACATCCCCAAACTCTTTCCAGTTCCAAGTCTTGATTTTGGATTTAATGTATTGCAGTCTTTTGGCAAAATAGAACATCTTAGTCCCATGCCTAGGTTTACCTTCCTTCCACCATTGTTGCACATGAGGTCTGAAGGAAATGTCTCTAAGCCACATTAATTGAAAACGAAAAGGAGAGAAACTCACATTGGTTTTCCACATTTCCACCATGATTGGCCAATGATCCGAACCAACATTATTAAGAGTCTTCACTTTAGGAATGTGACCATGGATTAAGAAATTTTCAGAGAGCAAAAACCTATCCAATCTCTCCATTATACAAGCTAAGCCTTGCCTTCTATTAGACCAAGTCATAAGGCCATTATCTGGTTGGATATCCACAAGATGGAGGTTTGCAATATATTCGCTCATGAGGTCAGTGCTTTTGTCCAAATTTCTATTTCCCCCCTTTTCTCATCCAGAGAGAGGATGGTATTGAAATCTCCTCCGATCAAGATCCAAGATTTAGGAAAATGAGAGATAATATGAGTAATATCCTTCCACCGTCTTCTTTTTTCCTCCAAAGAAGTCGGAGCATAAACAATAATGCAGAGCATAATCTGGTTGGAATGTCTACTTTGAATAGCTATAGCCAACAAACCCCAACTTCCAACCATATGGTGAATAACTACCTCTTTTGGGTCCCAAAGACAAGCAATGCCACCCGAAGTCCCTTGGGAACTGAGGGAAACCACTTTTCCAACTGGCCAAATTTTACTGGCAATTAAGTCCATATCCTCCATTGACATCTTTGTTTCTTGAAGGAAAACAAGATGTGGATGATTTATCTGAATCATTCTTCTAATTTCATTTTGTTTTGAAAGACTCCCTTTGAGTCCTCTAATATTCCAAGTGATGATCTTCATTAATACTAGGGCTAAAAAATTTGGGAAGGGCATTAATCTTACCTTCCTCTACAAGATTTTCACCTTCTTTTACCATATGATATTGATTGGTCTTGCGACCTACTTTTTGATTAG
This sequence comes from Wollemia nobilis, assembly GCA_028583015.1. NCBI lineage: Eukaryota > Viridiplantae > Streptophyta > Pinopsida > Araucariales > Araucariaceae > Wollemia > Wollemia nobilis. Next base: position 5,960,906 of record JAQPPZ010016467.1, on the reverse strand, counting down.
AATCCATCTTCAATTTTTTTTTCCCTATTTCTTGACTTATTCCAATTGAATCTGAGATGGCTTCTAACCTTGAAGAATGCTCGTACACAACCAAAATTTTACTAGATGGTTCAATGGAGTCTATATTGGGACCCGCATTATTTGAAGTTTTGACATTTGAAATATTGTTTTTCTTGTGTAAATTTTCTCCTTTTTTTCTATTGAAAACCTTTGATTTGTTGGTTTGTCTCTGAGTTCTTCCCTTCATATTTAAATTGTGTTTCTAAGATTTTAGTTTCCATTATTTCCTCTTCCTCACTTGGGACATCATTTGTGGAAAGGATTTCAAACATATTAGCAGATGACTTTGATTGATCCTTCATAACTGGTTTTTTCGAGTGTTCTTCTTCTTAGGTATTTGGAAACCTCGCTGAGTTTATATCTTCTTTCTTTTGATCAGGAATTTTATTTGGGCAAGCACTAGCCAAATGACCATATTCATGGCAAATTCTACAACGAAAAGGAATGTTCTCATAGTCCACTACTTGCTCCCAAGTGTCTTCCCCAAATTGTAATGTGATCTTTTTAGGTAGGGGTTTGTCAAAATCCATTAAAACACAAATCCGAGCATAAATAATATGTTCAAAATTTTGAGTACAATCAACAGATCATCATAAAAGTTCCTAAAGAGTTTCCAATTGAAGAAAAAATAGTAGGATTCCAAAATTCAATAGGGAGGCCAAAGAGTCTAACCCACATGGGAGCTATAGAAGGCATCTCTTCTTCGGCTTTAAATTTAGTATGCCAGGGCTTCATGAAAAGCCCCGCCCTTCCAAAAAACCAAGGACCCCCTTGAAAATTTTTCTCTCTATCTTCATTATTAGCAAATAAAACAAGAAAATAACCATTTGGATAAATAGAGATTTGTAACTCACCTTTAGTTTTCCAGCTTTTTGCAGCCCAGACTTTGAAAGCAGATAGACTCGGACGAAAACCCACGAACCGACAAATTAGTCCTCTTTTTTCCAAATCTTCAATGCCAGTCTGAATGTTACCCATATCAAGCTTAACAATAGGAGTTCCATCAGCTGCTTTAAGACATCCCGACTCCGTTTTCTGGGGATCAATCTTAGGCATTCTTAGAGGTTTATGGGAAGCCCTAATATTGATATTAGCATTGGGCTGAGGCTGTCCACCATGAAGGGCATCCCTAAAATTCATTTTTGGGACTGAGTCTTCGAAATTCTTACCCTTGATAGGGGTTTTTCACAGTAGAATTATTTTGTGGGTGCACCTTAGCACCAGATTCACTTGAGATATGAGCCATTTTTTGATCAACTACTTGAAACTTGTTTCGTGATCTCTTTAATCCTTGCCCTAGACGTCGTGGAAAGGTATGGTTTTCACTTTTCTTTTGTGCAGAAAATTGGAAGCCGTTGTCACTCAAGTTCACAGTATGATCTATTGAAAGACAAATTTCTAACCCATATTGTATCCCCTGCAACATTTCCTGCTAAAATATTGAGCATAAACCACAAAAATATTGGTCGCTAGGGCCCGAAGGCCCTAAAAACCAACCTCTGGAGCTGCTTGCACTCAACCCAGATGAAACCCTCGCATAGCCGCTTGCCAAATATATCGTTCACACATAGGGATGCGCTAGGATTTGTGTTGCTCCAAATGATATGAAAATTGGTGGAGACATTCTAGGGTTTTTCAGGCATCTACCCTCAAAATTTCCTTACCAACTATTTACATTATATTTATTATTTTCATTCACATTCCATATTGTGTGTTTGTCTCCTTTAACTTAGCCATTATTCATAAGGTGTTTTTAAGGTTTTCGATCAATCAACCATCATTAGTTTTATTTTAAAATTTTGTAGAAAGCTATCATGAGTTTTAGAAGGTAGAATCCTACTTAGATTATACCTTGTATATGTTAGAATTCCAACACATTCTCACATTAATAAATACAAGTTTAGCACAAGGAAATATGAAACCTACAAAGTGGTCTAGGTTACCCTAAGCAAAAAAATTATATCACTCATCCCCCTATGTGAATGGTTTAAATATGCTGAGAACTAACAAAATGAAAATTTCCTCCTTACCCAAACAATCAAAATCCCTTGCTTCATACCAAATCGGGGAAAGTATCCAAAAGAGAAAAATAAATAGTGGTTATTACCACTAAAAGTATTCAAAATAAATAGTGGTTTTCACCATTAGCTAGAAGTAATATAAATAGTGGTTTTCACCATTAGTAAAAAGAAAAATAAACAGTGGTTCTTACCACTACCAAAATCCATTGCTCACCATAACAAAAATGAGCAACTCCCTAACACAATTCAAATATAAAATAAAATAAGGGAGTACTCAACTTGAATCCCTAGAATTCTCAGCAATTGATAACCATAAGGTGATCCTTATTACAGGTTGGGTGGCATCAAGCTTGCCTAGCAATGGTAGTATTCTTACGTATGATGATATGTCTACCACATAAGCAATTTGCTTTTGTAAATACCAATGTTTTCATGCAGATGAGCTAGCTTTTGTTAGTCTGTATTGCCTAGTGGTCTAATCTAACCACATACAAAACTCAGGATAATGATACTCATAGGGTGATATCTAGTACATATCGGCTACATAAATCCTATTTGGCACTAGGGTAACATTATGTGTCATAATAGTAATGAACTCACATGCACACACAAAGATATTGAATATCTTGGTTATCTTAGTAGATTCATACTTTGCCAGAAATATTGCATGGTTACTATACAATGTTTGATTAGGTAACTAGAGTGTTTGAGTCTCCTAAAATCCCAAACCTATAATATAATATTATATTAGTCCTTACATTGTATATCATACCATTACATGTTTTTTAGTTTACATTTATAAAATCCATTACATAGTGTCATGAGAACATTAAAAATATAGATAAATTGTGTACAGTCTATGGTGCTAGTATCTAATGTGTCAACTAGTAATCATAATCCATTATACACCTTAATCAATCATCCATTCCATTTTACATACACACATATACATATCATCAAATCACATCACATTACAATACATGCATACATGATAGGCATTCATCCAAAATATTATAAAGCAAATATAAGCATTGCATACATATCATAAAGCAGTAAGGAAACACATGATGATAACAAAAAACTCATATATATATATATATATATATATATATATATATATATATATATATATATATATATATATATATATATATGTATGTATAGAACCAAAGCTACATCATCATCCATAAACTGCCCATAGGCTGAAATAAAGTGGGTCCTCAGGCATCATAATCCCAAAATATCAAAAAGAGCCATAGAGTCTCAAAATCCATGATTATGCAAGATCAAAACTATGACTCTCACTACCACCCTCAGTTGGTGTCCATCGAGAACTCTTGGATATGATACCCCCTAACCTGTCTACCCTTCATGTAGTTATAGAAGCCCCCATCCTCATAAAATACTATCCTATACCACTCCTCTAACTTTGGTGCAACCCACTAGTAGAAGGACGTGTTGGTATGCGCCCCCTAAGGTGCACTATCTCATCATCCAAAATCTAGGTGAATGCTTGCTCCTCGTGGTAATGACCCTGGACATCTGCCACTAATGCCTAGAGCTGTATCACCTCCTCTTGTATCCTAGCTATCTTACCACTACTAGATCCTCTATGGCTAGAGACTTGTGATCCCACCTATACCCGAAGAGCAGCTATATTTTTTTTGTGTACTCTACACCTACTCCTGTAGAAGAGTTATCTCCTTTGCATGCTATCATATACCTCTAATAATATCACCTCATAGCTTAGTAATAGTGGCATATCGTGCTACCAACTGTGTCTTCAAACCATGATCATCAAAGTCACCCTCACCTAAGTCATCCCCTATACCCCTTAAATCAAGGAGGTCTATCCATTCATATATTACTCGGCAATGCACATGTCGCTCACTTGTGTTTGGCATCTCATCATCTAGAGCCTCATCACTATCCTCATTAGCAGCATCCCTATTAGCCTCCCCTACCTCCATAGCTACATCACCCCCTAGTGGCCCCTCTCTCCACTACTAGTGTGCCACCCACCAAGAGTCATACTCTGTTGTAGAATTGACATCATCTAAATCAGAGATGTCCACTACAGGATCTAAATCCTCTCCCAATACCTCAACCATAATCCAATCCAGTGTCCTCTCATCCCTGCAGCATCGATAGACCACTATATCACTAGGCGACCCTTGACATGGCCTAAAATTTTGTAGGACTTAAGCATAAGTAAAATACTCCTGCTCAATCCCATGTTGTCCAAATAATTATCTACCTCACCTCACCTAGTGAAGCTGTACCTCAACATCAGGCCACACTAGGCAATCCCTATAGGATCTCCAAGTAACATCCTCTATCATGAATTGTGCAAAGGACTCTATGTAGTGCTCAAAATCACATAAAAAGTGATGGCTCTGACCTACCTCCTAGGCTTGTTGCCATAGAATCCCGTAGCCTATCTCCCTATCTGCCAGTTGCGCTCATGTCATCCATGACAGTCCCCATGGTCGGTCCACAACAATATGCTACCATTCCCAAACCTATAGTAGAAAATTGCACTCTAAACCCTTTTTTCCATGGGATTGGATCTCATATAGCTCATCATATAACTATTCCAATAATGTAGGACCCCAAGCCATCACTAGTGGCTGCTTTATAGTGCACTCCACAAGTGTGAACACTAACTCCAAAAGGTTCCAGGGAAACTTAACGTCTGATGAGTATGGTAGAAGAATTTTGGATATCAAAGTCATCAATAGAGCATATCTAAAGGTCAACACATCAGCCTCATACCATAACTCCATTAGTATACCTCTACTAAGGAGTCGCATATTACCTCCTCCCAATCCTAGCCAAAGCATCTCTGCATAACCGTATCTCTCTGATCTCGGTGAGTGGATACAATAGGTCACCCCTTTATCAGAATGTGCAATATATAATATATGTCCTATATATTCGCCATCATATCTCTAATTGGTAAGTGGAAAGTATTGGTGTGAGGATCCCATAAGTCTATTAAGGCGATAAAATAACCTCAGTCTCCCACCATGGGCTCTAACTGTGTCACATGCTTAAGATCGATGACATCAAGCCATTGCCAGTCCTCCTATTTTATGATATCCCTAGTGGTCTCAAAGAGATCCAAACATCGATACCAAATCTCAACCACCTGACATAGTTAAGAAAGTTACCCACAATACATTCAAAATGCACTAAAAATGCATAAAAACATCCAAAAATATCAAAATTGACTAAAAAGGGCCACTTTTTCTCTATTTTTGTGACTTTCCAACCCAGGGATGGTCCCTAATTTTGTAGCCATCCCACCTATGGATGGCCCCCAATTTTGCAACCGTCCCACCCAGGGACGGACCCCAAAATTGCTCAAAAATTGATCAATTTAACCCCTAAAATAACTCTAAAAAAGTAAGAAAATAGCAAACAAATGGTAAAATAATGTATATAAAAGAACAAATAAAGATTAAATTCCTATATTTAACCACTACTAAGGTTATTTAACCAAGATTATTGTGTTTCTATTGGGATATTTTCATTTAATTACAATTTCCAATTCAATAAAGAATAGGAAGAAATGCAGCCCTTACCCGTCTTGCACCGGATCCACCACTCGTTGAGTCCTATGGCCTCATACTTATTGTGGGGTACTCTCAGTAGTGCTATACTTCAGAAAAACAACCTCCTCCTCTTCACCTCTCAAGTTTCCATTTTGAAAATGCAAAAATGAGCTCATATGCCCAATTTTGAGCTTAAATAGCACTGCAATAAGCATGGTCATCCCTAGGTGGGATGGTTGGATAATTGGAAAAATTTTCCACCTTAGGACTGCCATAAACTATGCAGCCATCCCACCCAGGGATGGCCACCTACAAACCTTCTAAAAATAGGTAAAAATTTCATAAAAAAAGGGCCCAAAACCCACCAAAAACAAGTCAAATTTGACAAATTTAACAAAGAATCAATATGGAACTCAAAATGTTCATGGATGCTCTGAAAATTATATACTTCACTTCCCAAGAATGCCATTATGTCTGGACCACTCCACGGGAATGAGGTACTTAGTATTTTGCTTCCTTGAAATATCACCAAAATGATCAAAATCCTAGCAAAATTGATACATCTTATATGGGTAAAACTAATGGTTATCCCAATTAAGTCATATGGGTCAAGTCATTCATTGCTTTATCATTAGTAATTAACTCATCGAATCATCGCTTGAGGTGGTAGTCATAATAATGAATTCACAAATCAAAATCAACACTTAAACACTCAAAAGTGCAATTTTCATACATTCAAAAGAATCTTTGCCAAAGAAAAATTTTTAAGCCTACACTAGGGAAAATAATCAACAAATCCAAAAAAGCATAGTTTTGACCTCATTGAAGCCTTAGGAATTCACCCAAGAAAAGTCTTACAAGGAAACAAACACCCTAAGCCCATACAACTGTCACTATAGTGCGGGTGAAAGGTATACCACAATCAATCCTTCAATTATGTCAAAAGCAAGAATTCCAAGAATGTATGCTCTTTCCATAATGAAGGCATATAAATTTGGTTAGTTTACTAAATAACATCAATCATTTAATTATTTAGTCATCTATTTTTGCTTAGCACTCTGTTGCACACAATGCGTCTCAAAAAGGGGCATCTGTAGACACTAAAATCATGTACATTGGATAAGACTACTAATGTGACTCTCTTATCAACATCATATGGCCCCATTGGGCAACCCTCATGGGTTAATTAGGGATTCCAACCACTTTTGGTAAGTTTTACCCCATTTTTGGGAGGTTTTGGGGCATCTAGCCATGACTGTCCCACCCAGGGACGACCACATGCAATCGTCCCTAGGTGAGATGGCCATGACCCAGACCCCTCAAAATTCAAAGGGTGGGAAAAATGGTAAAACATTTCTACCATTTATCCCTTCCAATAAATCTTGATAGATAGGTATGCTATCATGGCCATTAGGGCCTGCAAATTGGAGGGCCAAATGGGAAGCCTCTTCCACCCTATGCATGGCAAAGGCATTGCCAAGTGGCAAAACTTTCCTTGCATTTCAGAACTTGCCCCTTTTCCCCCTATGCCCTCTTGGGCTATAAATTGAGGTGTTTTCACCCAATTCAAAAAAAGAGTATTTTGCAATTATTGACCATGAAGTGTTGCCAATATTTGCCATCAACATTTGCCCACCTATTTGCCTTGGAAACCTCTTCAATTGAAGGCGCTTTTAGGGTGTTCTAGGAGACTTTCATTTGTTCCAAAACCCATCAATTCTGAGATTTAGTTTCCCAAATTCTACTACAAGACCCCTAGGAATATTATTGACTAGATCCAAGTGGAATTGGTGGTAAAAACCATCCCAATTTGTGGTTGTCCTCCCCGAGATGGTTAGAAAGTCTTATTGGAACTCCTAGTGATGACCATAAATTGGCCCACATTTTTCATCTAATTTTTGTGTAGATCAATTCTACAACATTAGAATAACATCATACTCAATTTTGGTTAAGTTTTGAATAGGTTTTATGTATCGATTTATGTTTTTATGATTTTAGTCTTATTATCCTTGCTAGGAACAACCACAGGTTCTGATCATAATTCCACTTTAATTTATGCTCATATCCTTTCAAAATCATCTCATTAACATCATACTAAATTTATAAGTCATTTGGAGTTATTTAGATTTATCGAAAATAATTTTATATTCATTATTGCATACTTTTCATAGTTTATTATCAAACACATATGTTATTAACATCATTTAATCTCTTATGTGTAGGTGCAGGTATTCTATGCATAAGGGATGAGCTAAGGAGCTAAATAAATGTAGCCCAAGGATAGCTCTCAATTGTGGGTTGTGATAAGAACACTTGATGTGCGCCATTAAGCTCATGGAGGGATTTGATTCCTCAATTTTTGTAACCATTAATGAATTGTAACCATTGAATACAAGGAGAATGCCCATTTTTACTTAACACATTTGTCAATTTAGTAGCTTACTTTATCGTCTTTCTATTGCATGTTTTAATTCAATAATTACAACTAGATTGCATTTCAATTAAATCTGTTAGGCACATCCGTTGTTCTCACTTCTTTAGAATATTGGATTTGAGACTTGCACCTCCTATTGGATGATATCTAAGGTGGTTGTATTATTTGGACATTCAAATTTATCTCATTAGAAATCCTTCAATTCAAGGTGCTAGATTGAATGGTTGGTGTTGGTTGGAATCCAAAGCTCCTTAAAAATAATTCATCATGGTAGAAGGTTGTGCCTCAACCTAACTCATAGGTGGTATCTAATTTTGAGCCTTAGGATTAAGTAATGATAATCGATCCACATCAACCCCTTTTTAAATCCACCATTGTTCTACTATGATTACCTCATTGTAGGCTCTAGGCAAGGATGGATATTTAAGAACTCTACCTAGAAAAGTAGAAGCTAAGGGGTCTAAGGCTCCCATGTAGACTTGAATAACCTATTCTTCTAACATGATATAATGTGTCACCACTTCGGTATACAACCTATAAAACCTGTCATTGAATTGGGTCATGGATTCATTATGCTTTTTACAAATAGAGATAAACTAATTTAACATTTCAACTGGGTCAACTACCTTTCCCAAATATCTAAGAATGTTGTTTCTAGTTGATCCCAAGAAGTGATAGAACTTCTAGGTAATTGGATGTATCAATCCAATGCAACCTCATCCAAAGTGTATGAAAATAACCTACAATGAACATCTACACATAAAATTTGCAAATAAATTAAAATGTCTTTGTATCTCTGAATATGTTCCTCAGTCGAGGTCACATCATGCCTAAATTGAGGTAAATTCTTCTACACCTTCAGGGATTTTATGGATAGGCATGTTTAAATGGCTATAATAATAACCTATCCAAGATGCAATTCCTATCTGTTGGCCATTTTGTATTCATTGGAATTTTTTTATAAAGCGATAATATATTTGTCTCTTTTATTTTTGGATAAGTTGTAATAATTTGAAACAATATTCTGAAATCCAATGCATTTAATTATTAATGGGGAGATGTCCTTCGGAGTCCAAAACAATGGAGAGAATGAGTTTCATAAATTTTTTGAAGTGAAATCACCAGAAAATCTTGTGCATTGATGTTCACCCTTCCTTAGGGGCGAACGTCCCTTGCGCCCTTTCTAAGGGTAAATCAATTTTGAAAGTAGAATAAAAAACAATTAAAAGGCAAAAACTCACGTTCGCCCTCCCTTAGGGGAAAACGGGTCATTCACCCTTTTTAGGGGTGAACGTGCCTTTGCATCACCAAGAGCGGTCGCATGCCTAAATCAAATTACATTTGCCATAGTTGAGGGGCGAACACACCGTTCACCTCTCCTATGGGTGAACCACTTAGTGCACGCACTCAAATCAAATTACGTTTGCCCTAGTCGAGGGGTGAATGCACTGTTTTCCTCTCCTATGGGTGAACCACCTAGCGACGCTAGAAAATCATGTTTGCCTTCCCTTAGGGGTGAACGAGTCGTTCGCCCTTGAATTGGGTGAACCTGTTTGTATCATGATTGCGTGCTTTTGAAGGGGCGAAGATAAATCGAAAGAATGGAACTTGAGTCAAGATGTTGAATTTGGAATTAAATGAAAGGCGCTCTTAGTTAATCCATTTTGTGAATCATGATGATGAAGACGAAGGGAAACTAGCCTTCATGATTTCCAATGTATCAGAGGCAATCCGAAAAATTTAATATTTTCTCCTAACAGGCGCACCTCTGTCCGAAGTTCAAATTTTTTGGAATTTGTTCCCTTGGTGAATGTATTTTCCAAGAATTCAAGGAGGATTTTTCTGATTTTATCTTTTATTCTCAGACATTCTTCCCTCGTATGTATTAAATGAAAGAGGTGAAAACCTCTATAAATACTAGGTAAATTTCATTGTAAAACGGGGGTTAGACATTTTGCGAGAGGTCTCTCCAAGCTCTCTCCGTTAATATAAGGCATTCAGGCTTCTAAATTTGTGAGCGATTTTGTGTATGATATCTTTCTATGTGTTGCACTTCTATCTTACATCCACATTTCTCTTTTAGTTGTTAAGTTTAAATTCTATACTTGGATTTAAGTATTGCTATTGAGAGAGGGAATGCTGGAGTAACATTTTGGATGTCATTAGTGCAAGATCGCAAGTAAAGTCTGCTGCTCTTCCTTCTGTTAGGTGCTATTTCTTGCTTGGGTTTTTTCTTGCTAGTTAGTCTAACACCAATTTTGCACTTTGGCATGTGGTCATATTTCCCATCTCTTTTCGTTATTTCCAATTTATTCCCTACATCCTTAGTATTTTACAAGTTTTAGAATTAGTTCAGGAACCAACCCTCTCTAGAGATTGCCACAGAGGACATCTCTTTCCTCCGACATTTCAATACTGGTCGTATCTAGGGCGCATAAATGCAGTGTTTATTGATTAGACAGATATTTGACCAACATTTTTTGGCACTCCCAGTAGGACTTTTAATGTTACACTTCTAGCAGCATTAGGTTTGGTGTTCGCCTTCAAGCTTGATATTAGAACATCTGGAAACTCAATTTTTATCTAGAACTCCACAAACGTGAGGACGACAAAAGTTGTTTTCTCATGAATACAAGATCAAAAGCCAAAAATTCTGATAATCAGATTAGATTTTATGAACTAAACATTCAAAGTCTAGGAGAGCATCCTCAAATAGCCACTTTTTGATGAACATCTTCACTTCTGCATATCTCATCAATACCACCTGTTACATCTTCTTGATTAGCTAGTGTGTTTTATGCCCCTATGAGTCTTGTAAGCACTACCACAAGTTTCCCTCAGCTTCTGCCTAGTACAACCGCTAACATCTCGAGGCCCACTCCTCATATTCTCATCCACATGGCCTAGAATCCTCCACCACATCAACAACTTCCAAGGTAGTTTTTGTCTTGGAATAGATCAGGAGCACTGAATCTACAAGCGTAAAATCTCGTACCTCAAGTTGCTTTGAAGGCTTTACCCACATATGATAGTACTGGGAAAAATGCCTATGAGCATATCCAAGATGTAGCCTCTCTTACAACTATTCATGATATAACTAATGAGGATGTGATGATAAAAATTTTGGTCTTGTCATTGAGAGGGAAATTGTTGTATTGGTACCAATCTTTGTAACCAGGTACCATTAACTCATGGGATCAATTGATAGAGTTTCTGATTAAGAATTTCCATGAACAAGCTAGTTTGTATTCTCTATTGCACCAGTTCACCTCAATCCAAAGACATACGCAAGAGGAACTTGTATATTTCAACGTCTGGTTTGCGCGAAGTTGGTAGAGCGTCCCATATGGTTTACGACCAACTCATGAGCAAGCATCATTTTATTATCTTAAAACACTCGGTATCGATATACCCGATACCGAAGTTGGTAGACCAATGTGACTACATTACCCGATCTCTATACACAAGCTCAAAAGTATGAGTTGTATTTGATTGTTGTAGGTAGGCTTCCTCCGAAGGCGACGATGCCTATCCTTCTTGATATGCCATAGTATCTTTACTCTAATGTGTTTTTGTAGCCTATGCCATCGATGTATCTTGTTACTTCATGGAATTTAGTCTCTCCTCAAATAGCTCCTATCCCTATTCCACAATCATCTACTATGAGATTTCCACAATTTCCCATCCCGTCAGTAACATCACAACCTTCAACCATTTCTTTTCCAACACTGCAAACACCCTTAATGCCCTTACCATTACCTGCACCACCAACACCCTTGCCATTTCTAGTGCCAACTCTGTCACCCAATACAGATCCTCTCATGACCTTGTTACAAGAAGTAAAATCCAATAATGCAACTTTGATGATGATATCTAATGAGCTTAATACTGTGAGGAAGAAGTAGGCGAAGGCTAAGTTCTGATAAAGAAGGTTTCAAACTCCACCCATAACCTAATAACAAGTATCTATTAATAAGGGACCTTAGAAAAACACCATGATCCAAGCAAATAATGAGAGTAACGTATCCAAAATGACATATTGGTGTTCTACATGTAATTATCCTCATGGTGAAGACACATGTATGGTACATCTAAACTATGTTCAGACATTAACAGAAAGTTCTTCAGGTGGGCAAGTCAACATGATTCGAGAGATGGAGTGTAATTGTGTGGTGTCATCCCCAGAGAAAGTTTTAGTCCTTACTAGGTCTGGAAAGAAGCCATTGACTATTGATCCTACAGACTTGCAACCTTTGAAAGTTCCTGTGGCTCCAAAGGTATAGGAAGAAAAGTGGACATCCTCAGAAAATATTCTTGATGCTGATAAATTTAAAAACTCATTACCTGATCAAGCGCAAGATAAGGTGCAGGTTTAGCCTTCAAATTTGCAATGCATCGCTACTACTCCATTTCCTAGCGAAACTAAGGAGCAAGCTAAGGAAAGACTCAAGTATCCTTCATTGATGAAAAGGCAAAGAGTCAACGCTACACAACAGTATTGAGACAAATATAAGCAGCCTTTAGAAGAAAATATCTCACCTAATCATAGCTATAGTATCATGGAAGAAATGAAGAAAATTCTGGAAAGGATTAGCTTGTTTGATGTATTGTAATTACCCGGGTAGATTTATTTATTGCAAGAATATTTAAAAATTTCCAAATATCAAAAGAAGGATCATTTACAAACAATCTTGGCTCAAGCGCTCCCCACTTCAGAAATAGGGAAGAATCAGCCTCCTCCATTTTACTTATCTTTGAGAATGGAAGGGTGGATCATGCATAATTGTATGATCGACTATGGTACTGCCACTACTGTCATGTCGAAGGTAGTATGCGAAATAATGGGAATGGAATATACAAGAAGTAACCCAAGAGTTTTACAATTGGATGGTACACCAGTTAAGACTATTGGAGTAATCAAGGATATTCCAATAATGCTCCATAGCATGCCATAGATTACCGTCATCTAGGAAGTGGTGGTTGTCGATTTAGATCCCTACTTTAGCATGTGCCTTTCAAGAGAATTCACAGTTAAGTTGGGAGGTTATATTTCCCTAGATTATTCACATCTGGAGATTCCATTCAAAGGTAGGCGAATTCACATTCATAATGAGAAGCCCTCCCCTTTTCATATTGAAAAAATTGAGGAGGTAGAACAAGTCCCAGACGCGGTGAATATGATGATCAAAGAATTGGAGGAAGTTGGCTTGGTTGAAGAAATACCCTAGGAGCTTGGTATGGAAGATGAGTTCCTACTGATAGATTTCAATGCTATGATCGAAATAGATATTGGTTGTTATTCAATTCAGAATATAGAGAAGTACCAAGAGCAAATTATTGAATCCCTAGAACATATTTCACATCAGTTATAGAAGTTGTTTTTTGATGGTTCTCACTGTAAGAATGGTGCAGGAACAGGTGTTGTGTTGATTTCCCTGGAAGGCATACAAAAAACTTACTCCTACAAATTGACCTGGAGTTGTACAAATAATGCGACTGAACCAAAAAATTAGAAATCGAACAGCTGTAGATTTTTTGGCGATTTTGAGCTTATTGTTAATCAAGTTACAAATAGATGTGTATCAAAGAAACATTACTTGAATGCTTATCACAACAGAGTATGGGATATTTTAGAATCATTTAAAGCTTTGAATATTCAGGCTATTCCTTGGGAAAAAATAGACATGCTGACATTTTAGCTTCCTTGGGTGCTAATTATTCTCCTGCTGAGCAAGTGGTTCACAAGCCCAAGATAGTAAGGGTGATTTATAGACCTTTCGTTCCTGATAAGAACCTATATTGGTAGGTGTTTGATAATGATGAGAAAATAGTGATTTTTCTACTAAAAGAAGCTGCCAGCATAGAAGATAGGATTATTGTGGAAGAAGAAAAGGAATGTATGATTCAATTAAAAAATAATCACATTCCTCGAGGTTTAATTTTTATAGAAAGTTTATTTGATCAAATCGATAGGGCTAATAAGCATAAGATTAAGGTGGATGCTAAGGAATTCAAATAATTGTAGTTGGATCTAGGAAAAGTTATCAAGATTGGTACTGATTGCGAACCGGATGAGATTGAGGGCATTAGAAATCTATGCTTTGAATACCCAGATATAGTAGCATGGAGTTATCAAGATTTGAAAGGATATGCCAAGAGCGTAATTTAGCATACTATCAAGATACAAGAAGTTAATCCTTTTCAGCAGAAGCAGAACCCTATTAATCCTAAGATTGAGGTTCTCATGAAAGCAGAGTTACTGAAGATGCTTGAGGTGAAGATCATATACCCTATTAAGCATTCCACCTGGGTGGCAAACTTGGTTTTTGTAAGGAAGAAGAATGGGGACATACGCCTATGCATCAATTTTTAAAATTTAAATCAGGCGTCACTTAAAGACCACTATCCTCTACCTCAGATAGACCAGATTATTCATGTTGTGGGTGGTGCTCAAAGATTTTCCTTGTTGGATGGATTTTTTGGATACAATCAAATTTGGGTTAAATATGAAGATCAATACAAGACAATGTTTACAACTAAGTGGGACACATTTGCTTCCCAATGGATGTCCTTTGGACTTTCAAATGTCGGACCTACTTTTCAGAGAGCCATGGACATTGCCTTTGGTGAGTTGCTAAATAAAATCATTGTGATTTATCTTGATGATATGACATTGTTTTCACATTGCAGAATAGATCATGTTTTCCATCTAAGGAAAATATTCAAGAAATATCAGGAATTTGGGATTTCTATAAACTTGAAGAAGTTGATTTTTGTGGTCAAGGAAGGAAAATTGTTGGGACATGTGATTTCACAAGAAGGATTGGCCATAGACCCTATACGAGCGGAAGCACTTATGAGTTTGTCATTACCAACTAATAAGAAATATTTACAGTCCTTCTTTGGATAGATAAACTTCGTGCATAAGTTTATTACTAATTTTGCCTAAGTTGTCAATCCCATGACTGAGCTCCTAAAGAAAAAAGTGGAATTTAAGTGGATAGAAGCCAGGAAGCAAGATTTTCAAGAAATCAAAAAGAGAATTACTCAAGCGCCAGTGTTAATCAACCCTGATTACTCCAAAGACTTTATACTTTATGCAGTGGGTGAGCAGGAGAGCTATGATGCAGTACTAACACAAAAGCAACATGATGGTGAAGAAAATCCTATCACTTTTCTAAGCCAGGTTATAGCACCACATCAAGAAAAGTACAACTTTATAGAGAAATAAGTTTATGTAGTGATGAAGGCCTTGAAGAAGTTTCACCACTTTGTTTCTCAGAGTAAAACTATGATTTATGTCATTCATCCTGATGTTCAGAACTTCATCATTCAAGGAGAACGGGGTGATAAAAGGGTTGGATGGGTATCGAAGATCTAGGAGTATGATGTAGAAATTAAACCAGACAAAATAGTTTTTGGACGCGCTCTGTGTTAGGAGTTGGCTAAAAGAGTTATTGTTGAGACAAGTCACAAATATGTAATTTGTGCAAATAGTGTAGCAGTCAGCAAGGAATGGACCGAGGAACTCATTGAGTATTTTGTTTTTGGAAGGTTTCCTAGCCACCTTAACTCCTCACAGCACCGAAGGTTAGGATTACAAGCGCTCAGGTATGTACTGTTGCCCAACGGCCTATATTATAATAATATTAATGGTATACTTCTTAGATGTGTAAAAGATTCTGAGAAAGAGAAGATTTTGGAAGAATTCCATTCTGGGCTATCAGGAGGGCATTATGCAGGTAGACCAATGGTTCTAAAAATTATTTAGGTGGGGTATTATTGGCCCACTCTGTTCTTCGATTCACATAAGATAAGCCAGTGGTGTGATAGTTTTCAAAGATATGTGGGTCGAGTTAGGAAAGGAGCATTATCGCTACATTCGATCTAGGTGGAAGCGCCCTTTCAGTAGTGAGGTATCAATTTTATAGGAGTTATAGATCCACATTCCTTTGTCGAACATAAATATATTCTAATCATGACATACTATTTTACCAGATGGGCAGAAGCTATGCCTACCAAAAAGGTCGATCAGGAAACTGGTATTTATTTTTTGGAAATCCTTATTACTCGTTTCGATATACCGAATTATTTATTCACTGACAATGACACTCCCTTCATTGGAGCCAAAAATATAGAATTTGCTAGTAGATATGGAATTTACCTGAAGATCTCTTCCAACTATTACCCACAAGGGAATGGAATGGCTGAGTCAACTAATAAGAATTTGCTCCGAATTTTGAAGAGAACGATGGGTGACAATAAAAAGGGTTTGTGAAAGGTGAGTGTGGAGATAAAATGATAAATTGCATTAACCAAAATCATAAGGTTACACAGATTAAATAAATAGTAAATAACCATTTTGAGAGAAAATGGGGGAAAGGAGAAATTGGGGGAAAAGAAAGTAAACTTGAGTTCTCTTGCCGCCCAAATGCTGCTGTCCACTGCCGTCCAGGTAAGGTAAAAGGTAAGTTATCTTTACCCAAGGTAAAATAAAATTTTTAACCTTTTTACTAATGGTAACTTTCCAACATTCTCCCCCTTAAAGTTGAGAAGACTGACTATATAGTCTCTCAGCTTTATAAATTGAGCTTTAGCCATGCCTTTGGTGAAGATGTCTACTGTATTATCCAAAGTGCTACAATATTGAAGCTCAAGCTGTCTGCTTGTTCCACCATATCTCTTATGAAGTGATACTTCATATCAAAATGTTTTGACCTTTTGTGGTGGATCGGATTATATGCCAAGCTCGTATGGCACTGATATTATCACAATTCATTTTGGTTGGACCAATTTGTTTTTTGCAAATCTCTTCAAGGATTTTCCTCAACCAGAGGATCTGAGTACTAGCATGAGTAATGGCTATGTACTCAGCTTTTGTAGATGATAATGCTACAGCAGTTGCTTCTTGGAACTCCAAGTTATTAGTCCTAAACCTAGACTAAAACAGTTCCCTGATGTAGATTTTTTGTCATCTATATTACTGCCCCAATCGTTGTCACTATAACCAATTAACTTCATAGAGTTAGACTTGTGGTAATGGATTCCAAAATCCAATGTACCTTTTACATATCATAAAATTCGTTTGGTTGCTTGAAGATGCAGCTCGGATGGGCATGCCATAAAACGTGATACAAGAGAAACATCATACTGTATATCTGGCCTAGTGTTGGTGAGAAAAATTAAACTCCCAACCATGCTTCTGAAATTGGTCAAGTCAACTTTTGGTGCTCCATCTTCTTTGCTTAGCTAGATTCCATGTCCGGTTGGTGTTGCAGCTGATTTGCACTGTTGCATAGCAAATTTCTTGATCATGTCATGAGCATATTTCTATTGACATATGAAGATCCCATTCTTTGATTGATGTACTTCCATTCCTAGGAAGTATCTCATTAATCCGAGATCCTTCATATCAAATCGATTCATCATGGAGTTTTTGAACTCCATATTCATTTTATTATTACTACCCATAAATATTAGATCATCCACATATAAACAAACTATGAGGATATCTACTCCATTCTTCAGGTAGTATAGATTTGGTTCACTCTTGCTTTTTGTGAAACCATATTTGCTAAAATAGCCGTCAATTCATGAGTACCATGCTCATGGTGCTTGCTTGAGGCCATAAAGTGCTTTTTTCAATTTATAAACAAGGTTCTCTTTTCCTGGTTCTTGGAAACCTTGAGGTTGTTGAACATACACCTCTTCTATTAGGTATCCATTTAAAAATGCACTTTTCACATCCATGTGTTGAATGTTCCATCCTTTATGAGCTGCCAAGGAAAGAACAGTTCTGATTGTTTCTTGTCGAGCAAGCTGGAGCAAAGGTTTCCTCATAATCTATTCCATATTTCTGAGTAAAACCCTTAGCTACTAATCTTTCCTTGTGCCTCTCAATGCTTCCATCAGCATTGAATTTGGTCTTATAGACCCATTTACATCCAACAAATTTTTTCCCTTGGGAAGCTTCACAAGCTCCCAAGTATCATTCTTTTTAATTGAGGATATTTCCTCTTCCATGGCATCTTGCCATATACTTTCAGTGCAAGATTTTTCATAGCTAGATGGTTCTAGGCGTGTAGTAGCCAACAAAGCATAATTGACTACATCACCCCTTGGTTCATGAGACTCATCATCTCCTGACATTTGAATATTTTCGAGTCTTGACAAAATGTCGTCCATCTCACTAGCTTGACTCCTAGTGTACCTTTGTTGGAAATTCCTATCCAACATTTGAGAAGATGGATGACTCTGTAGTATGCACTTTCCTCTATTTGTTTGTTTCCTTTGAGAAACTGGATCAATATCCATCGAACTAGGAGCGCTTACAGATCTTTGAAATCATTTTGGAGAATTTGGGGGTCCCAACAAAGAAGTCCCTCTTGGACTTGGTGTACCACTTGATGTACTTGATGAAGTTTCCTGATGTGGAATTTATGGAGAAGGATTTTTTCCACTGATTTTCTTGGGTTGTACCAATGTGGGAGGTACTAATGTGGAACTGTCCGAATTAGAGTCAAAATCAACAAATTTTTTATGACCCCATTCTCCCCCTTCATCAAAAATTACATCCCTGGAGATAATGATTTTATGTGTCTTGGGATTGTACAATCTATACCCTTTGGTTGAATCACAATACCCTACAAAAACACATGCTTGACTCTTTGGATCAAGCTTCTTTCTCTTCTCCTCAAGAATGTGTGCATAAGCTAAAGAACCAAATACTCGAAAATGTTTGACATTTGGTTTCTTACCGTACCATCCTTCATAAGGAGTGATACCATCTAAACTAGAATTCGAACTTCTATTTAGAATATATGCACTTGTTCTCACTGCATCTGCCCAATAGCTGTTTGTGAGATGCTTTTCCTGAAGCATTGTTCGTGCCATTTCAACAAGGGTGCGGTTCTTTCTCTCGGCCACACCGTTCTGCTATGGGGTATAGGTAGTGGTGAACTGCCTTTTTATCCCATTTTGCTTACAATAATGTAAAAATTCATTTGAGGAGTACTCTCCTCCTTTATCAGTGTGAAGACATTTGACATAGTAGTCACTTTGCTTTTCTACATTATTTTTGAAGTCTATGAAGCAATCAAATGCTTCATCTTTGTGTTTTAGAAAATAGATCCAACACATTCTAGAATAATCATCTATGAATGTTAGAAAATAAGAATTGTTTCCAAGGATTTTTGTTTGCATTGGACCACAGATGTCCGAATGTACTAGCTGAAGAGGATAGCTTGCTCTCCATGCTCGACCTCTTGGAAACATCGTTCTGAGTGCTTTCCCAAAGCACATGCTTCGCATACCTTTTTATGTTCGGAATTTTTGGTAGTCCTGTCACCATAGCTTGTGATGTTAACATTTTCAAGCTAGCGGAATTGAGGTGACCATATCTCAAGTGCCACAATTCACTTGGATTTGTAATAGCAATGTTTGCAAGTTGAGCTCCCCCTAGCTCACCAAATTTTAGAGGGAACAACCTATTTGTTGTCATAGGTACTTCTGTGATGACTCGGTTACAATTTTTTTTATCAAAGATTGTACATTTTATTTCATCAAAAACTAATTTGTAATGCTTCTCCATCATTTGGCCAACACTCAACAAATTGTGTTGTAGCTGTGGAGTATAGTATATGTCATTCACATTTTTAAGGCCTTCTTTTGTTGGAACTTCCATAGCTCCTATGCCTTCAACTTGCAAGGATTTATTATCCCCTAACTTAACATGTGATTTGTAATTTGTATCTAATGTAGCAAAGAGATTTTCTTTGCCACTCATGTGGTTGGAGCAACCAGTATCTAAAATCCATGTATCATTTAGATTTTGATTTGGCTATCCATAAGAGAGAAAAATATTTGGTGGACCTTCTTCTTCTTCGTAGAATGAGCCATATTGACTGCTTTGATCTTTTGAAGTCTTTGACCAGCAGTCACGAGCGAAGTGTCCTTGTTTCCCATAATTGAAACAAGTTGTTTTAGTATTGTTACTTCCTCATCCTTTATTTCCACGACCTGCATTGCCGCTTTGGTTCTGATTGGCTCCTCTATTTTGATTTCCACCTCTATTTTTATTACCTCCTCTGTAGGAGTTTCTTTGGCCTTTGCCTCTTTGTTGTTGTCCTCTGCCTCAGCCTCTTCCTTGTCCTCGTCTTGCAGTTTCATTCGAAGTGAAGGCTTTGTCATCACCTCCATAGCTTGGTGAAGGTGCTCCTTGAAGTCTCTCTTCATGTGATGTTAATGATCCAATCAAACTATCAAATGTAAGAGTAGAAAGGTCTTTGGATTCTTCAATTATTATGGCAATGTGATTCCACTTAGGAAGAAGTTTTCTCAACACTTTCTTCACAATTGTTTCATTTTTTATGTCATCACCTAAGTTTGCATCATATCAACTACTACTTTGACTCGTACACAGTAGTCTCTGACTCTTTCATTTTCCTTCATTCTGAGATTTTCAAAATCTCTTTTTAAGGTCTGAAGCCTAACTTGCTTTACTTTATCACTTCCTTGGAATCCTTCTTTCAAGGCATTCCATGCATCTATAGCAGTTAAGTAAGATGCAATTCTAGGAAAGATACTTGGATCTAATGCTGATTGAAGATGGTATAAGGCAAAAGAATTATTTTTCTGTGCATCTTTGTAGATCTTCTTGTCATTTGCACTTAAAGTAGTCCAATATATTGGAGCAATGTATCCATATTCAATAATATCCCATAGTCCTTTTTCAATGAGTAATGTCCTCATCTTGATAGACCAGTACTCATAATTATCTCCACTGAATTCAAGAATTGGTAGATTATTATGTGATCCCATTATTATCTACTAAAAAAAATAAACCTCTCTCTTATATAGTCTTATTTCAAAAAGACTTTACAAACTATCAAGCCTTGCTTGATTTACAATCATAAACAACTCACTCTTGTTGTTCAGCAATTACAAAATTGTCAGCGACTTGTTCATCATCGTCACTGATCAATATTATTTCAGGAGAAGGAGTTTGAAGGATTTCAACTGAATTACTATAATGAGTATATTCAGATCCTTGTGAAACAATTGCCACTATGTCGGATTGTTCAAACCTGCTGCCAAAGGAGTTATCTTCTGAATCTGCTTCGTATCCTAGATCAGGATTTCTCTAGTGTGCAATAACCGCATTTTGCAACTGTGAAAAAACTGTATTAAGTCCTAGTGTTTTCACGTGCCTATCAAAGTTTTCAGAGTTTGTTCTCAGTAATAACTTGCATAGGGCATGATAACATCCTTCTGATATTATCATTTAAGAAAATTTCCCAAAAATTTTCTTTTACAAAGATTTCCTCTTAGGAAATTTTTAAAAAAGAATTTCAACTTTCAAAGTTTTTTTTTTAAAAACTTTACAATTATTTCCTCTTAGGAAATGTCTTTGATCAACTTTTAAATGATAAATAAAACTTTGCTAATTTTTTTTTTTTAAATTGTACAGTTATTTCCTCTCAGGAAATTACAATAAATAAAAAACAATTTTAACAAAATTAAAAAATTCCTTATAGTTTTTTCTTAAATTAAAAAAAAAAAAAATTGACCCCGTCGAGGATCGATCGTGTGACCTCGCGGGCGTCAAGGCAGAGGGTAGCCGCTGTGCTATCGGGTAGATCCGGGAGCTAAGCGGTCTCCCTGGCCTATAGCTTTTGCTTGATCACGTGAAGCTTTTAAAAAAAATGACCCCGCCGAGGATCGAACGTTCGACCTCGCGGGAGTCAAGGCTTAGGGTAGCCGCTGTGCTACCGGGCTGATCCGGGAGCTAAGCGGGCTCCCTGGCCTATAGCCTTTGCATTGAACGTGAAGCTATTATTGGCTTCGCACTTTGGCACAAAGATCAGTTTATTTTCTTGGGACTTTAGTCCCACATCGCTCGTGAGGCAATGTTTTAGCTCTTTAAGAAGAGCTAAGCACAGATAGTGCTTTGACTACCTACGGGCAGTCTTTGACAGTGTAGACCACCTTTTGCCTCGGGCCGCATGTGGGTCAAACCTCGCCACATCACACCATGCCATGTCGCCATGCAACATCACTAGCGCCTCGGGTTGCATGCTACCGGTCGCCACGCCACGTCAACAACGCCTCAGGAATCGTGCTGATCTACTGCTCCTACGGGCCACCTCGTCTAGCTCCACTAGAGCCTCAGGAATCACACCGATCTGCACCTACGGGCCACCTTGGGATCCATGCCACCTCGGCTCCTATGGGTTGCCTCGGGATCCATGTCATTGCCTCGAACTACGGGCCCCACTGCCTCGGGATTCGGGCCGGTCTCGGCTCTCCGCTCTGATACCAAATGTGAAAGGTGAGTGTGGAGATAAAATGATAAATTGCATTAACCAAAATCATAAGGTTACATAGATTAAATAAACAGTAAATAACCATTTTGAGAGAAAAGGGGGAAAGGAGAAATTGGGGGAAAAGAAAGTAAACTTGAGTTCTCTTGCCGCCCAAATGCTGCCGTCCACTGCCGTCCAGGTAAGGTAAAAGGTAAGTTACCTTTACCCAAGGTAAAATCAGGCCATTTGGGCTGACTGCATTTTAGTAAAAAAGTCAATAAAGACCTCCCCATACGCTTTAGTGTATGGGAAAGAATCTATCCTTCCTATGCATATCGAGCTTCCTTGCAGATGTATCGTGATGATAATGAAGAAAATAATTTAATGGAGGTTATATTGGTGCAATTGTTGCAATTAGTAGAATAAAGGGAGCATGCCTACCATACTTTTGCAAAAAATGCTGCTGAGATGAAGAAGTGGTTCAAGAAAAAAACAATTGATCAAAGCTTCTAGGTGGGTGATTTGGTATTGAAGTGGAACGAGAAAAAATTGAAGCCAAGAAAACATTAGAAATTTGATGCAATATGGGAAGGACCTTTTTGAATTTTTGTTGTTACTTCTTCTAATGCATTATGACTTTGTGACATAGAAGGGTATGAGCTCCCTATCCCAATGAATGGCCTTCATCTGAAGGCTTATGTTTCTTAAGATTTCGAATCAAAGGTAACATCCTATATATATGTAAATATTTTCATGCATTTTAAACAATTCTGCATAGGCATAAATATGTTCTAAAAAAAAACAAAAGAAGAAATGATGGTTAAGACATCATTTGCCCGAAAGAGAAAAAAAAGAGGAGAAAAGAAACTCAAATATGGATAAAGTAGTGATAGAGTTTTGCATGTGCCTATTGAAAGAGGTGAACATCATGTTAGCCTATCTTTAGGGCAAACACACTTGGATGACGTCATCTAAAAAAAAAATATTGTTTTTCTTTTTTAGAGAAAAAAAAAATTCATTTTTTTAGGAGGCGCGCTACGAGATTTTAAAACACATGCGCCCATGAATTTATAAGCGCGTGAGAGGGTTTTTTTTGAAGAAGATATTCCCAAGGAGTACATGGTGATAATCGAAAGTAGTGGGTGCTAAATTCGAGTAATGATTTTCGAACGTGGGAAGCATTCGAATTGATTTTCCCAAGGTAGCAGTCAAAATTAATGATCAATGGGTGAGTTGGTTTCCCTAACAGGCTTCTAGTACCAGGGTACATTTTTATTTAAGATTGTGTAGCGTAGAGGGCACGTTTTTTTAGGAGGATCAGACGGCAAACCAAAAAAATATATTTTTGCACCTTGGAAAGGATATTTGAGCAGTTTTCAAAGAATATTTCTCCCTGAAGGCGCGCCTGCATTTAATTATGTAATTACTACAGTAGTTGGTAGTGACTCTATAAATCATGGGAGGTAAAAGGCTAATTTTATTTTTTTACCCTAGTTTTTTTAAAGTCTTTTGCTTCTTTGTATCTTATGCTTTGAAGTGTAAAATAATTTTCGAGGTAGGGAATTGTAGAAAAGTCGTTGCTTTTGTTTGGCAAAATGGGAAAACGTGACAAAGAATCAGCAAAGGCATAGGAGGTCGCAGAAGTGAAGCCCACTAAGAAAAGAGAAAGAAGTTCAAGGGCCAAGAAATCTCGAAAAAATGATTATGTTGGCCTAGATCCTTACGAAGATAATATGGCTGAGATTGGTGATTGTTTGATCACGCATAAAGGAGTTGACCAGTTGAGGTAAGAGGTCGAAGCTGTAGTAAGTTAGGAAGTTTCCTATAATATTTTGCTCATGAGGCCTTATAATTTGTAGCTTTCATGGTATCTTTGTTCACCTATACATCCGTACCCCGAGCTTATTCAGTTAACTACACAATTTTATGACTCCTCTACTAGGGCCATCCTAAATGCCAAACAAGAGATTCTATTCACAATTACATCGGATGAGATCTGAGAAGATTTTTTTTGTGGGGTAGGCATGTCGAATTATGCAGTAAATAAAAATATCCATATGAACGAACAAGAGGATAGATATGTCTCCATAGTTACAATGAGATAATTCATGGAAACTCAGCTTGTCAAAGATCCACAAATGGGACAGCTATCGTGTTTGCCTAAACTTATTTTAGAATTCAAGTGCTAGGACATCTATTCAATGCTTGCCTAGATTTTTGGGTTTACCTCAAATGAAATGATGCATAAATTGCAGACAACTATGGCTCAATGTATTTCCAAGGTGGAGTTTTATTCACCCACTGTTATGAGGCAGGGTGAAAATTCAATTTATTTTTATTGGGCCAAATTTATTTCATGGAGAATCAATTCGTAGCTATAGAGATTGCAGGAAGGGAAATCTAGATCATTTCGATATACGTTGCTGCTAGTATGGTTCTTCTTTTTTCATATGCAGTGACATTTTTATTATATCGATGTTACATAGATGGACGAAAATAATTAGCCTCTGCTGGTTTATAAGTGGACACAAATGTTAACAAAGAAAGAGTCTATCTACAACATTAATATCTAGTTTTTGGGCCTTGCCATTGAATTGCTTTGTGGCAGTTGCGACCGAGTGCCTCACGACTTGAGAGATGCAGTTGTTTCAAAGCAAGAGGGTGATATATTTTTGTTCACTCAGGGCATGGTAGTTTGAATTTTTGGATATATAGGTAAACCGTTTTTGTTACCTTATTTTGCTACTGTGCACATTTTTATGGGTCTGGACAAGGAAATAAGACAACTTGTACTATGACCTTCAATTTTGGGAGTATAGAAGCGAATCAAGTTGGGAAAAATTGCCTACTTATGGTTGCACTTCAAAACCTGGGTTTAATTGAGTTACCACAGTGTTGGCGCTATGACCCACTCAAAAAGCTTTTGGAGTTTATTAAGGCGAAGTCCTTTCATTGTTGCCCACGCCTAGATATTCATAGGTAGCAAAACAATTTTGATGGGCCAGACATGAACTGGCATTTGGAGAAGATGTCCTCCCTTCCTCCATGTCATGATTACTACGAGCATGAAGCAGAGTATAATTCAAAAAATAATGCAACACATATTCCTCCTCCGGGTTTGCTCACAACTGTCCAAGAAGTGAATCCTAATTGGACGAAGGAGAAAATTATGAATTGGTGGATGATGCCCATTTATAGGAGGAAGCCATATAATGCTTATGGGATGAAGCTTGATACCCAATTTTCTGAAGTTTATGATAAGTTTATGAAATCTTATCAGCCAGTTGATTTTGCCACTATTTTATCATAAATTTTTTAGCAGTTTGAAAGTTGCGAGAGTGAACCTGAGGAGGAAAATCCTATAGTTGAGGATGATGCCGAAGAATATGAGGAAGAATAAGAATAACAACAACAATAAGTCTTCAAAAAGTGATCACAAAGGATGAAGTGCCCTTAGGAGGAGGTTCCCGTGCTCAAATAGCATAAACGACCAATGGCACCTCCATTTTCTAAAGCAGCTAAATGACCTTGCATTGGTGTAGCAACTACTTCCACTGTGACAAAACCCATGTTTTTGGATACTAAAATTTCTATCATGCCAAGTTCTACAGTCACCTCTATTTCAGTAGCAACACCTTCACCCAATGTTGAACTTCCTATGTCTGTAGCACAAATATTTCCAATGGCATAGTAGGGAGAGGAAGAGCAGCTTTCTAAATATTCTCATGTTGATATTCTAGATGAGGGGATGACCCTAAGTGTTGGTGAACCAGAGGTAAATCAAGAAGAGGAGGCAGTTGCACAACCTCCCTCATCTACAAAACAATTCATGCCCGTGCCCCAAGGTATATCATATTTTCTCTCTTCTTCTCTCTCTCATCGAGCACACAGTGATTTCTTCTTTGGTCCCATATGTTACGTTTTCATTCCCTCCACTTTCTATCTCTCCACATTTTGGTAGTCCTTCCGTTTCATTTTCTATAGTTTCTTCTTTCACTTCAACTTCTTCCATTTTTGAAATTATTGTTGCTCCTTCTTTCATTCCCACCCCTTCATCTTCTATTTATTTTAGTTCATGTGCATCGGGAGAAAATCCTTTTTTCCGTCCCCTTCCCTCAGTTGTCACTTCCTCTATTATTACGGTTGTTAGCACCCAAGTTCCATCTAAATTTAGTACAACTGCAGTCGCACCTACGTATTCCACTTCCTCAGACCTTTCTCTTCCTTCAACCATTCCCATGTCCATTTCTTCATTGCAATCTATGTCATCCGTGTCCACTGGACCTGGTCACCCAAAAAAATTTGTTCCATTTACACCATTTTTGGAGTTGCAGACTTTCCCAGATATACAGGTATTTCGCAAATAGCCCGACATTGAAAAATTAAATTGGACACATCTAAGCTCTTCCCAATGGTTGAAGAGTATGTGATGAAAGGAGGCTTTGGTGCTGGCACATCCAATCAAGAAGGTGGCTTTCGATCTTATTACCAAGGAGGCTCGTATGACAAGATTCACTCCATTGGTTTAGAAACCTCTAGGCGAATTGTAGCCTGAAGACTATGTTTATGAGACTATCATTGAAGATCTGATGCGGATTAATCCCATTGAAAAAATGGGTAATATGCAAGTTGATATGAGTTTTTTGTATTTGCATGGGGAGCATTATAAAGAGAAATATTTTGAAGTGCAAAATAAGGTGCTGGAGCTTGAAAGCACCTTGGCCAAGAGCAAGGTGATAGAAGAAAAGACGGCCACCAAAAATGAATACTTGTGCAATCAAGTCTAGGTGCACCTGAAGGAGCATGATACTGCTAGAATTGAAATGCATAATCTTCGATAGCAGGTCGAAGAATTCAAGAAATAGCTAGAATCCAAAGTCACACCTATTGAGGATTTTCGTGCGACAGTGTAAGAGATTTTTGCTTTCACTCCACCAAAAATTCTACAAATTTAGTCGTACAAGCCATCAAGGTGTTGTAGTACTTATGGGAAGCAGGGATACAAATACATCTTGGGCAACAAATGATTGATTTAGTGGAGTTGTTATCACCCCATATGGATATGACTGTGAAGATGCAAGAATTGTTGAATACGTCTCTAAATATTCACCCTCTTAGTGAGATGGATTATGCCTAGTCCCAAGCGTGCGTAACCCTATGGAGCTATTTTCAGTGCATGGACCTTTTAAATTAAGGGTAGGATGTACTCAATACTATTTAGTGGGAGAATACTATTTTGATGTCTCATTTTAAGACTATCGACCAACTAGGTTTCACTACCTTCCTGGATGAATGGGGTGAACCTCTTTTGATGGAGAAATTGCAAGAGCTCTGGAGTGCATTTATTGAAGATACTACAAATATTAATGCCTTGAATTATCCCTTTATTGAAGTGCAAGTGTTGCCTCTGATTGAAAAATATACACGTTTGGAGTCGTCTCTTTATGAATTAGCCCAGTGTTCAAAGCACATCAGCTTGATGGATGTGCAAAATCTTCACTTCATTAATAAATCTCTCAGTGTTCCCTACTTATTTAATACTAAATCTTGGCATGATGTTGTTCGCACCTATGAGATCCTTTTAGAGGTTATCATAGAGCAAGAAGAGCAAGTAGTGGCAAATCGTGAAGCAACGGTAAAGGTGGTAGAAGAGGCAGAACATGCAAAAGTACTTCTCATTGCATCCACGATGGAACAAGAATAAGTAGAACGTGTGCAACAGGCATCCAAGAAGAAAGCTTCCACAATGAAGAAGATAGTAGTAGTTGGAAAAAATAACTCTGCACCCAATGGATAAAGGCTTGGGATCGCTTGCATCCATACGAGTTGGATACCCCGTGAGTCACCAAGAAATGTTGGCCATTTTGTATTCATTGGAAATTTTGTATAAAGCGATAATATATTTGTCTCTTTTATTTTTAGATAAGTTGTAATAAGTTGAAACAATTTTTTGAAATCCAATGCATTTAATGATTAATGGGGAGATACCCTTTGGATTCCAAAACAATGGAGAGAATGAGTTTATAAAAAATTTGAAGTGAAATCGCTAGCAAATCTTGTGCATTGAAATTCGCCCTTCCTTAGGGACGAACGTACCTTGCGCCCTTTCTAAGGGTGAATCAGTTTTGAAAGCAAAATAAAAAAAATTAAAAGGCGATAAATCATGTTCACCCTCCCTTAGGGGCGAATGGGTCGTTCACCCTTTTTAGGGGTGAACGTGCCTTGGCATCACCAAGAGTAGTGACATTCCTGAATCAAATTACATTCACCCTAGTTGAGGGGAAAACACACCATTCGCTTCTCCTATGGGCGAACCACTTAGTGCGTGCGCCTAAATCAAATTATGTTCACCCTAGTCGAGGGGTAAACACACCATTCGCCTCTCCTATGGGTGAACCACCTAGCGATAGAAAATAATGATCACCTTCCCTTAGGGGCAAACAAGCCATTTGCCCTTGAATTGGGTGAACCTGTTTGTATCAAGATCGCGCACGTCCAAAGGGGCAAAGATAAATCGAAAGAATGGAACTTTAGTCAAGATGTTGAATTTGGAATTAAATGAAGGGTGCTCTTAGTTACTCCATTTTGTGAATCACAACAAGGAAGGTGAAGAGAAACGAGCCTTCATGATTTCCAATGTATCAGAGGTAATCTAAAGAATTTAATATTTTCTCCTACCAGGCGCACCTCCGTCCGAAGTTCAAATTTTTTAGGAATTTGTTCCCCTGGAAAATCTATTTTCCAAGAATTCAAGGAGGATTTTGCTGGTTTTGTCTTTTATTCTCAGACATTCTTCCCTCATATGTATTAAATGAAAGAGGTGAAAACCTCTATAAACACTAGGTAAATTTCATTGTAAAATGGGGGTTAGACATTTTTCGAGAGGTCTCTCCAAGCTATCTGCATTAATACAAGGCATTCAGGCTTCTGAATTTGTGAGAGATTTTGTGTATGATATATTTCTGTGTGTTGCACTTCTATCTTACATCCGCATTTCTCTTTTGGCTATTAAGTTTAAATTCTATACTTGGATTTAAGTATTGCTATTAAGAGAAGGAATGTTGGAGTAACATTTTGGATGTCATTAGTGCAAGATCACAAGTAAATTTTCTTGCTCTTCCTTCTGTTAGGTGTTGTTTCTTTCTTGGGTTTTTTCCTGCTAGTTAGTCTAACACTAATTCTGTACTTTGGCCTGTGGCCATATTTCCCATATCTTTTTGTTATTTCCAATTTCTTCCCTGCATCCTTAGTATTTTACCAATTTTAAAATTAGTTCAGGAACCAATTATCTCTGGAGATTGGCACAGAGGACATATATTTCCTTTGAAATTTCAATATTGGCTGTATCTAGGGCACATAAATGCAATGTTTATTGATTATGCAAATATTTGACCAAAAATACCCCGATTGGAGTAAAAAATGCCATTAGTGAATCTTAATGAACACAACTTTATTACCAATTTTGTTATTCAAAGAAATATTTTGCAAAGAAGCATGCAGTGGCTAACAATCCTCAAATGTTTCACATATAAATAATCATGTTTATCAATCAAAAGATATGCATCAATTAACCATGACATTAAAGAACATTCTCAAATTTGCAAAAGGTTAGCATCAATGCATCATCAATTAGAGAATGTTTGAATCAATGAAAGTGATCACATGTAAACAAAACTTTGTTAGTCAGGACCAATGCCTTCAAATAACTCTTTCAAGTAACATGAACAAGTTAGCATTTCAATAGCAATAAAATAAATTTGTAGACACCTAAAACACGTCATGCCAAGGTGACTACTCATATGGGACATGCTAGAAGACCATATGGAAGATGTTTGGAAATATCTAAGGTATAACAGTGGTTTTTACCACTCATTTTGGCATCTTTACCTATTTAGTTCTAGCTATGGCTGACACCCATAGTTAGCAGTTCTCACCATGCCTGTCATCTACAGTCAGCACTCAGAATCAATTAGCCTTCATCTGACCCAAAATTGGTTGCAATGGCCAATTTGTTATGGATTGGAGCAGTTTGAGTGAGGAAGGTTCTGGATCCTTCCATCCAACAAGCTCAACTGCCCAATCTTGATCTTAGCTTCCTCATGAAGCTACTCCTAGACCCTTTATAAATTGCTATATAATCCCCCTCAAAATTAGGAAAAAAAGATAGAGAAGCTTTCAATTGAATGCAACGAAGCCCTGTTGAATCTGAGAGCCAAGATAGAGAGAGAAATATAATCAATTGAGAAGTGAATATGTTGAGCAAGGTGTTGCAGGAGTATTGTCATTGTTGTCAACACAGTGAGTTAGATCTAATGATGCAGTGGACAGACAGTTCTGAAGTCATTCAGATGCAGAGTACAGAAGTTCAAAGGTTATTCAGAGCATGGACAGTGAGTTTCCAAGAAGACCATAGTGGCCGATTTGCAAAAGATCAAAGAAAAAGACAAGTAAGAAAAGTGTCGCGATTTCGCGACATATTCAACAGGCAAGAAAAACTGTCGCGATTTCGCGACATGTTAGAGGAGAGAGAAAGAGCTGGCAAAACTGTCGCGATTTCGCGACATGTTGGCAGAGAAAAAGGCAAGTGGAAAAACTGTCATGATTTCGTGACATGTTGGCCGAGAAGGAGAGAAAGATGGAAAGTGTCACGATTTCATGACATGTCGCATTTTCGCGACTTGAAAAGTGCAGAAAGGCAAAGAAGGAAAAGTGTCACGATTTCACGACATCTTGCAAGGAAGGTTGTATGGACGAAAAAGTGTCACGATTTCGTGACATATTGCAGAAGAGAGAGTCCGCAGTATGAACTGTCATGATTTCGTGACAAGTTTGAAGAGAGAGAAAGTAACATGAAATATGTCATGATTTCGTGACATTTAGAGGTCGAGGTGAAGACTGTCATGATTTTGTGACATGCTGCAAAAGACAAAGTGAGGACTGTCACGATTTCATGACATGCTGAAAAGCTCCAAGTGAGAACTATCATGATTTCGTGACATGCAGCTAAGAGAAGAGTTTGAAATGAGAAGCGTCACGATTTCGCGACAGGCTGAAGAAAAAGTGTACGAACACAGAAAGTGTTGCAATTTCATGACAGGTTGAAAGAAAAGCGTACAGAAGCTGAAAGCCTCACGATTTCACAATGAATTCAGGAAGGAAGAGCTTGAAGGTGAAAGCGTCGTGATTTCGTGACATGTTCCAGTTTCGTGGGCGTAAGGTAAAGAAAAGCATAAAGTAGGAAAGTGTCACGATTTCACGACATGTTCGTGGTGCAAGCAGAGAAAAGGTTGATAAAGCGAGGAATGTCACGATTTCGTGATAGAAGTGAAGTTGACGTCAGCAGATGCAGAAGTGTCATGATTTCATGACAAAAGTAGAGAAGAAGGCCTTGAAGGCAGAAGGGTCACGATTTCATGACAGTAGTGAAGATGATGTCAGCAAAAGCAAAAAGTGTCACGATTTCGTGACAAGAGCGTAGTTGAAGTCGACAAAGGCTAAGGTGTCACGATATCGCGACAAAAGCCAAAAGAAGGTGTACGGAGGCAAAGGTGTCGCGATATCACGACATGTTGTAGTTTCACAAGGAAAGCTACAGAAGAGTACGAGAGGCAGTTGAAGCCGACAAAGTCAAATATTAGCCGACGAAGATTAGGGTTTTGTAGCCGACGAAGTTTAGGGTTATAGCCGACTAAGATTAAGGTTTTGATCTTGAGAATTTTTGTTATAAAAGGAGGGCTGTTTGGAGATTTGAGTGTATCGAATATTATCGAATTTGCGCAAGTTAAGTCCGTAGTGAGCAAGAGAGCGAGTCGTGTCGAATCGAGCTAAGTGCGAAGCAAGAGCGCACAGAGAGCAGAAAAGTGCAAAGGAGCAAAAGCGATCGTTCGATTGTGACAAAGCGAAGTGTGCGAGGCAGTTGCACAGAAGCAGACTGGTGGTGCGAAGCAATTGCATAGAAGAAGCAGAGTGCACAAAAATAGCAGACAGTGTGCAAAAGGGTGAAGGTATTTTTTTGTATTTTTCTTGAAGTCCAAGTTGCAGCTTGGCATAAGGGGTTGGTGCTCCTTCCAGTAGGTGCTGGTGAATTAGGGGTTGGTGCTCCTTTCTGTTGGTGCAAAAAAATTGAGGGGTTGGTGCTCCTTCCAGTTGGTGCTTGGTAAATAAGTTGTAAAGTTGTTGCTTTGCAAAGGCTGGATTTGGATGGTAGTCCAAGCAGTCATTTTTGAGGAGTAGCCACATTGGTGAACCTCGTTAAATCTTGTGTTGTGTGATGCTCTCTTGTTAACTTGCTATATCTGGTTTAAGTTTGCTTTATTTCAGCATTAAGTATTGCAAGTTTAAAGTTTTAAAAGATCACACTGATTCACCCCCCTCTCAGTGTCACTGTGAGTGTAACAATTGGTATCAGAGCAAGGTTCCTGAATAGGCTCAATCAGCTAGGGTGATCTTGGAAGTGACGCAATGGCAGGTGGTGAAGGTTTCTCCTCAAACAAAGCACCATTGTTTGATGAAACTAATTATGCGTTCTAGAAAATCAGGATGCAGACATATCTCCGTGCTTTGGGATTTGATATCTGGAATGTAGTAGTTAATGGTTACACAGCTCCTACCACTGCTCCAACCGACAACATCGGTAAAAAGGCATTTGAAAATGACTCTAAAGCAAAAAATGCCATCATGTGTGGATTAGTGGACAGTGAGTTGGTCAAGATCATAAATTGTGAATCAACAAAAGATGTATGGGACAAACTAGAAAATATTCATGAGGGAGATGACAAGATCAAGGAAGCCAAGCTTCAAACACATCGAGCTCAATTCGAATCATTAAAAATGACCAACGATGAGAACATAGAAGCCTTTATGCAAGAGAGTTAATGGAATCACTAATTCAATCAGAGGTCTCGACGAAGATTTGGATGATGCTACTATCATGAAAAAGGTATTAAGATCGCTTCCCCAAAGGTTTGATTCTAAAGTCTCAGCCATAGAAGAAGCTAAAGATCTAAATCACTTTAGTATGGATGAGATGCATGGTTCCTTGACTGCTTATGAAATGAGAATAGGAAGATCTAATCCCACAGATAGAGAAGCAACATTTAAAGCCCTAAAAGGTAAAGACACAAAACAAGAGTCTGAAGAAGAAGAAACTTCAGATGAAATGGAAGCAAATTTTGTCAAAAAACTGAGAAAGGGAAAAGGAAAATACAGAGGAAAGCTACCTTTTAAATGTTTCAACTGTGGAGGCATTGGGCACTTTGCAACCAAATGTCCTCTCAATGAGAAGAACAAAGGTGAGGAAGCATCGCATCAAGAAAGAAGTGAATGGAGGAAGAAAACAAACTTCAGAAAAGGCAACTTCAAAAAGAAAAGTTTCATCTCCAGGAATGCAAATTCTTCAGAGGACAGCTCTAGTGAGGATTCTGAAGAAGAAACAGGTGAAGCTCTATTCATGGCATTTGAAGTAGAAAAATTAGAAGAGGTAGAAAAATCAGAGAAGAGAGAAGGAATGAACTCTAAAGTATCTGTTGAAAAACCTGAGGCTGAAGTTGATCTAGAAGGTGAGCTGGTTTCTGCTCTTGTAGAATGGAAATCTGAGAAAAGAAAGAATAATAAACTTTCAAGAAAGCTTGAGGATGCAAACGACATTATAACCAGCTTAAAAATACAGACAGAAGAATACAAGAAAATGTCCGAAGATCTTGAAGTTCAGATAACCATGAAGATAGATTACTGTTGTAAACTAGAAGAAGAAAATGTTGGTCTACGAATGCAGATACAAGAGTTGGATCAAAAAATTAGCTGCCATCACAAACGTGAAGAAAGTTTGATGAAGCTGGATAAAATCTTAAGTGATCAAAGACCTACAGGCATCAAATTTGGTCTGGGCTTCGTTGAAGGAGAATCATCAAACGGACCAAAAGCCAGAAATGTTGAAACTGTAAGGAGTGAAGATAAGAAACAGGCTGATGAAGGAAAAACAAATCATGCAAAAGAAAGCAGTAATGCCAGGCCCGAAAGGAGAACTGACAATGATGGCTTTACCAAGGTCACACATCAAAGGAGAAGAAGATCTATGGCTCCTACAACAACCTGGCAAAGACCATCTTTCAGGTTCAATCATTACTTTTCTGGTTTCTATTTCAAATGTAATGGTTATGGGCATAAAATTGTAGACTGCAAGTATAATGTAGGACCAAGAAGTTTCATTAGTAGAAATGCTTTTGCACCACTAATAAATTATGCAGTAGAATGTTTTAACTATCATAACTTTGGGCATATTGCAAGAAATTGTCGTAGTACCTCTGTTTCAAATCAACCTCAGAAAAGAAAATTTCAACCATATAGGACAAGACAAAATAGAAAACTTTCTGAAAGATATGCACAAGATACTGAAAAGGGAAAGTTCAAACTAGAGCCCAATACCGTAGTCAAAACAGAGTGGAAACAGAAAGAACAACTTAGGGAAGAAAAGGAATCCCTAATAGTACAGACAACTTTCAAGGCTCAGAATAAATGTGTACCATGGATTCTTGACAGTGGATGCTCAAGTCATATGACAGGTGATAAACAAAAATTTGAAAAATTACAAAAATATGAGGGTGGCTCTGTAAAGTTTGGAAATAATGATGGAGCCAAGATAATCGGAAAAGGGTCAGTTAAAATTAGTGATGGGAAAATCAAGTCAGAAGAAGTTTTGTTTGTGGATGGTCTGAAACACAACCTGTTAAGTGTCAGTCAGATCTGTGATAAAGGACATGAAGTAGTATTCAAGAAGCAAGGTTGTGAAGTCAGAAAAACAAACAGTGGAAAATTGATAGCAACTGGATCAAGGACGTCTGGCAACCTGTACACACTCTCAGAAACTTCAGAAGGTACTTGTTTCATTGGACAGGAAGAAGAAAACTGGCTGTGGCACAAGAGGCTTGGGCACATAAGCTTCGATAATCTGATGAAAATTAGCTCGAAACAGGCAGTGAGAGATATTCCTACCATTAGAAAACCTTCAAATAGCATTTGTGCTTCATGTCAAAAGGGAAAGCAAACCAGAGTCTCATTTAAAACAAAAGAGTACCACACTAGCAAACCTTTGGAACTTATACATACAGACTTATGTGGACCCATGAGAACACAAAGCATAAATGGTGACAAATACTTTATGTTGTGTATCGATGATTATTCCAGAATGACATGGATATTTTTCTTAAAGAATAAAATAGAAGCTTTTGAAATGTTCAGATCTTTCAAACATCTAGTTGAGAATGAAACAGGAAAAAGGATCAAATGTTTACGATCAGATAGAGGAGGAGAATTCATTTCGGATGAATTTACAGAATACTATGAAAAACATGGTATCAGGAGACAATATTCAGCAGCTAGAACACCCCAGCGAGAATGGTGTGGTAGAAAGAAAGAACAGAACAGTACAATAAATGGCACGCACTATGCTGGTAGAAAACAAAATAGCAGACAGATTCTGGAAAGAAGCAGTCCACACTACAGTATACATCCAAAACAGATACATGCTGAGAACTCATGAAAGCAAAACACCTTATGAGTTGTGGTTCGGTAGAAAAGCAACAGCAAAACACCTCAAAGTTTTTGGCTATAAGTGTTACATCAGAAAAACTGATGATAATCTTGGGAAGTTTGAAAATAGAGCAGATGAAGGTGTCTTTGTTGGCTATTCATCAAAAAGCAAAGCTTACAAATGCTACAACAAGAGACTCAAGAAAATTGTGGACAGTGTCGATGTTAAATTTGATGAAGGTAGGGAACGAATAGCTAACTTTGAAGAAAACTACCCAATCTATGAAGAAGTCATTGAAGGAGATGAGGTAAATGAAACAGAAAACAAACCTACACTTGATTCAGATGACTTAATCGATGACTCAGAGGTGCAAGAAAATAAGAAATTCAAAACAAGCTGGCAGAAAAATCACCCAAGAGATCAAATAATTGGAGATCCCACAGCTGGTGTTCAGACAAGAAGGAAAGTAGTAAGTAATTACTCTCTTTTATCCAGCATTGAGCCCAAAAACATAGATGAAGCAAGCAAAGATGATAGCTGGATGAAGGCAATAAATGAAGAATTAGATCAGATTGAAAAGAACAAAACTTGGGAATTAGTACCTAGACCTGCAAATAAGAATGTAATCGACACCAAATGGATATTTCGAAACAAATTAAATGAAGACGGACAGGTCATTAGGAATAAAGCAAGACTGGTTTGTAAAGGTTATGCACAAGTTGAAGGCATTGATTTTGAGGAGACTTTTGCACCAGTGGCCAGACTAGAAGCAATCAGAATGTTTCTGGCCTTAGCAGTCTACAAGAACTTCAGAGTTTATCAGATGGATGTAAAATCAGCCTTTTTAAATGGGAAACTTGAAGAAGAGGTTTATATTGAACAACCAGATGGTTTTCAAATTAGTGAAGATCCCAACCTTGTCTGCAAATTAAAGAAAGCTTTATATGGATTAAAACAAGCACCACGGGCATGGTATGCAAGGCTAGACAACTATCTCTCTCAACAGGGATTCAAGAAAGGTATGGTGGACAATAATCTGTATGTCAAAATAGAAGGTGGGCATCTCATTGTTCTTGTTGTTTATGTAGATGATATCATATTTGGCAGCAGCAAAGATGAATCTTGTAAAGACTTAGCAAATAAGATGCAAAAAGAATTTGAAATGTCTATGATTGGTGAACTGTCTTACTTTCTTGGGTTACAAGTTAATCAAAATGAGAAAGGCATATTCATTTCCCAAATCAAATATGTGAAAGAGATGCTAAAAAGGTTCACAATGGAGGACTTGTAAGCCAGTTAGCACTCCCATGACAACGAGTGCGCAAGTTGAGTAAAGATGAAAAATCTCCACCTGTAGATCAAACCATGTACAGATCAATGATTGGAAGTTTACTATATTTAATGGCTACCAGACCTGATATTCTACAGGCGGTTTGCATGGTAGCAAGATTTCAGGCCAGTCCCAAAGAGACTCATGTGACAGCAGTAAAAAGGATTCTTCGGTATCTCAAGGGTACCATGGAGTATGGGTTGTGGTATCCAAAAGGTAAAGACTTCACCCTTATATCATATTCAGATGCAGATTGGGCTGGATGTGTAGATGACAGAAAGAGTACCAGTGGAGGTGCATTCTATCTGGGAGACAGATTGGTTGCATGGCACAGTAAGAAGCAAGAGTCAGTTTCTTTATCTACAGCTGAGGCAGAATATATTGCAGCAACAACATGTTGTACACAAGTTTTGTGGATGAAACAAACTCTGAAAGATCTTGGTATTAATTTTAGTGAGCCAATATCAG
Organism: Wollemia nobilis; assembly: GCA_028583015.1. Taxonomy (NCBI): domain Eukaryota; kingdom Viridiplantae; phylum Streptophyta; class Pinopsida; order Araucariales; family Araucariaceae; genus Wollemia; species Wollemia nobilis. The sequence goes on along the minus strand of JAQPPZ010016467.1, from coordinate 5,923,205 downwards.
TAAAGTGTGATAACACCAGTGCAATTAACATCTCCAAGAATCCGGTTATGCATTCACGCACAAAGCACATTGCCATCAGGTATCACTTTTTGAAGGAGAAAGTTGCAGAAGGAGAGGTTAAATTGGATTTTGTCCCAACCACAGAACAAGTAGCGAGATATTTTCACAAAACCATTGCCCAAGGAAGTGTTTGAGTACCTTCGAAACAAATTGGGAGTGGTCACACTTCCCAAGAAGTGACTAGCTATAGGGATCACTTTCTCGGGGGAGCATTTGAGTATTTGACTATTCTTTTTCTCATGATCATAATTTGTGCTAAGTGCAACAAATTGTGCACGAGAATTGTGTGCATGGACTCGGGGGGAGTCTATAGTAGCCCTTTGGTATTATTGACAAAGGGGGAGAAGAGTTACAGGAAATTACATAGGTGTTGCCAACAATTCCAAAGGGGGAGATTGTTGAGCAAGGTGCAGCAGGAGTATTGTCATTGTTGTCAACACAGTCAGTTAGATCTAATGATGCAGTGGATAGGCAGTTCAGAAGTCATTCAGATGTAGAGGACAGAAGTTCAAAGGTTATTCAGAGCATGGACAGTGAGTTTCCAAGAAGACCATAGTGGCCCATTTGCAAAAGATCAAAGAAAAAGACAAGTAAGAAAAGTGTCACGATATCGCGACATATACAGTAGGCAAGAAAAACTATCATGATTTCGCGACATGTTAGAGGAGAGAGAAAGAGCTGGAAAAACTGTCACGATTTCGTGACATGTTGGCAGAGAAAAAGGCAAGTGGAAAAACTGTCACGATTTCGCGACATGTTGGCAGAGAAGGAGAGCAAGTTGGAAAGTGTCACGATTTCGTGACATGTCGCATTTTCACGACTTGAAAAGTGCAGAAAGGCAAAGAAGGAAAAGTGTCACGATTTCGTGACATATTGCAAGGAAGGTTGTACGGACGAAAAAGTGTCACGATTTCATGACATAATGCAGAAGAGAGAGTCCGTAGTATGAACTGTCATGATTTCATGACAAGTTTGAAGAGAGAGAAAGTAACATGAAATATGTCACGATTTCGTGACATGCTGCAAAGGTCAAGGTGAAGACTGTCACGATTTCGTGACATGCTACAAAATTCAAAGTGAGAACTGTCACGATTTCGTGACATGCTAGAAAATGTTCCAAGTGAGAACTATCATGATTTTGTGACATGCAGCTAAGAGAAGAGTTTGAAATGAGAAGCATCACGATTTCGCGATAGGTTGAAGAAAAAGTGTACGGATGCAGAAAGTGTCACGATTTCATGACAGGAAGGAAGTCATTTAAAGAAGCAGGTCTTCAAGTAGAAGTGTCACGATTTCAGAAAAGGAAGAGCTCGAAGGAAAGTGTCATTTAAAGAAAGGAAGGAGGAAGTGTCGCGATTTCTGACAGAAGTGAAGATGACGTCGATAGATGCAGAAGTGTCATGATTTCATGACAAAAGTAGAGAAGAAGGCCTTGAAGGCAGAAGTGTCACGATTTCGTGACAGAAGTGAAGATGAAGTCAGCAAAAGCAGAAAGTGTCACGATTTCACGACAAGAACTTAAGTTAAGTCGAAAAAGGCTAGAGGTGTCGCGATATCATGACAAAAGCCAAAAGAAAGTGTACGAAGGCAAAAGTGTCACGATATCGCGACATGTTGTATTTTCATGAGAAAAGCTACAGAAGAGTTACAGAGGCAGTTGAAGCCGACAAAGTCAAATATTAGCCGACGAAGATTAGGGTTTGCAGCCGACGAAGTTTAGGGTATTGACAGTCGACTAAGATTAAGGTTTTGATCTTGAAATTTATATTATAAAAGGAGGGATGTTTGGAGATTTGAGTGTATCGAATTATTATCGAATTTGCGCAAGTCAAGTCCGTAGTGAGCAGAGAGCGAGTCATGTCGAATCGAGCTAAGTGCGAAGCAAGAGCGCACAGAGAGCAAAAAAGTGCACAGGAGCAGAAGCGATCGTTCGATTGTGTCGAAGCGAAGTGTGCGAGGCAGTTGCGCAGAAGCAGACTGGTGGTGCGAAGCAATTGCACAGAAGAAGCAGAGTGCACAGAAACAGCAGACAGTGTGCAAAAGGGTGAAGGTATTTTTTTGTATTTTTCTTGAAGTCCAAGTTGCAGCTTGGCATAAGGGGTTGGTGCTCCTTCCAGTAGGTGTTGGTGAATTAGGGGTTGGTGCTCCTTTCTGTTGGTGCAAAAAAATTGAGGGGTTGGTGCTCCTTCCAGTTGGTGCTAGTAAATGAGTTGTAAAGTTGTTGCTTTGCAAAGGCTGGATTTGGATGGTAGTCCAAGCGAGTCATTTTTGAGGAGTAGCCACATTGGTGAACCTCGTTAAATCTTGTGTTGTGTGATGCTCTCTTGTTAACTTGCTATATCTGGTTTAAGTTTGCTTTATTTCAGCATTAAGTATTGCAAGTTTAAAGTTTTAAAAGATCACACGTATTCACCCCCCTCTCAGTGTCACTGTGAGTTTAACAGAATCCCTATCGAATTGCATAACCACTTACATGCATTAATAGGAATCCTTTTGCTACCAAATTGGACATCACATTGCCATGGATATCCTAGGAGGATAGGAGAGCCAAGAAATGCTAATCCGTGTAATCCATGCACCCACTAAGTAATTCAACTGCCAAATCTGGCAGAGGACACAAATGTGACCCTTGACCATCAATTTGACAAAGAGAATCAGAGAATTGACCTTGATTTGGAGGTCAAACCTACTTTAGTCTCTATCGCGGCTATCAGCCATGGTGAACAGTGCCCATCGTATGAATGATTGTGGTTAGTAGGTGATCTATGATCTCCTTGTTCCCAATTTTGCATCTTGTTTAGTTAGATTAGATTAATCATTTTGTAGGGTTAATTCGATATTCTAGAGACATTTGACTAACATATTAGGAGTTAATTACAATTTCCCTTCATTTTTGTGGGCATAATGAATCTTTTTCATGCTTCCATGTCTTCAATTGGTTAATTAGGAGCTTAGATAGATTCATCTTAGTTTCTTTTATGTTTCCAATGGCAGATTATCATATTGTAGATCAATTTACATGTATTAAATCACTTTCTTGATTTCTTGATTATCATGTTATCTTTCATAAAAGCACCCTTTAAAAGCCTCATCAAGAGAGACATCCTTTTATAATAATGTTTCTTGTTGTTTATTGCATGCAAGACTAACAAAATTTTGGTATGCATGGTAGCAAATGCCTCTAATCATGGAGAAGAGGGTCATCGACACCCTAGAGCAATTCGTATTATAATAGAGGGCATTTTGATTGCATCTACCCTTGAGATGGATTTGAAACTCTATTGTAATTGATGTATCAAATGGGTATCCCTAAGAGGGATGAATCTATAGCTTGGCTTCATTGATATTAATAAAGATATTCTTTCTATTTGCTTTATTTCTTGTTGTCAACTTATGTTTTCCCATTTGTTCTTATTTCGTCAATTGCAATAGATAAAATAGACAGCAAGAGACTTTTTGGTGGTTACAAAACGCGATCGCGATGGAACTTCACATTTTTTCCATGATTTACTAACCGTGGTCTATATTTTTATGGCAGGTACTCATCGCGGCTGACATCCGAGGGCAAAAAGTTAGCCCGCGGTTGACAAGCATGGGCAACAATCGCAACCGTGCATCAGAGTTATGATCAATAATAGACCAATAACAGAGTAGGATTAAAAATCTAAATCAGATGAGGACTTGAGGTAGGCCCTTATGAAACTCTCTGTGTTTGTTTTCTATCTTTGTATTTTTCTAGAACATCAAAAATAAAATCTAGCTAGGACAAGGATAAAAAGAACAATAAAATGAATTAGGTCCTTGGGATTTTTATTTGATGCTTCTACTAGTTGCTTCTAGGAATAGTGGGTATCTAAGTGCAGCCTGGCCTAGTCTCTAGTTGTCTAGGCCCTCTGAATATTAGAGTTTGCTTGCATGAGGCCCAATTAGTGGCTAATTACTCATACTAGTTGCATTATCTGAATGTCAAGTAGTGTAGTGTACATATATCTCTGAATATAAAACATTCTTGGTTGCATATCATGTAGGAAATTATCATTTTAATGTTGTATTATGCATATTTTATTTATGCAAATTAAAAATAACCACACACACCACATTTCATAGTAAACACTAGTGAGTTGGGAGTCACATCCAACCACTAGTAGGGTTTCAACGTGGTGGAGGTAATTTCCATTTTTTGTCCCAACTCCCTTGTAACTTCTTGTTAATAGACCAATACCGGATCCAAGAACCTTTCGTAGCCTAAAAAATTGCATATACTCCTCTTCGGAGGGTATGATGTTGACTGGGTGAAAATGAGTAAGGATTTTGGAGGACCTGTGCTGCCTTCCTAGGTGTGGATTTCATTACCACACTTTGGGGAGATTACACGGTCTGTATTTCATAGCCAGGTTGTCAAGCTATGAGCATACAAGTGAAAACCATTAAATAATTGAGAAAATTATCAATGTATTGTAAAACACGACAAGAGTTACTCTACTGATACAAAAAATTGAAAACACATCAAACAGTTTAGGGTTCATTTTAAAACTATAAAAGGAGATAATCATCATTGTATTCTTTGCGTGCTACTAAAAGTTAAATCTATACATAGGATACATAATGGTGCAAACACAGAGAGGCCGATTCGGGCATAGACCTGAGATCAAATCCCAAGCTCCACCTAGCGTACGACATGATGTGGAATGCCCTCAATCACGTAATCCTCCTAGAAATCATTCAAAAAGCATTAGAGGAGATAATTTCGTATGAGGGGATTCCATTGAGAATACCCCGATTAGAGGAAGTGCTAGACATCCATCTAGACACAAATTAAAGCATGAGAATTCCCAGCATGGGGGTTTCACACATGGTATGTGACTGCATTCTGTAGGTATCCATAGGTTTAGCTAAAGAATATGTCATTGAGAGATCCATATTGGTACCCCTTCGACCTGCGTCTAGGGGAGCTTCATGACCTCCACCATTAGAGTCTATATATGTCCAAGATCCGTCCATTCAGGGGTGAACCGAGAGGGCTACTTCCAAGCACAGGCCCGCACAGAATCTCAATAAGAGTGAGTCCACCATGTTCACCATAGATATATCTGAAGTGGGAATAAATGGTACACCACCTTACGATCCATGGCGTAGAAAATAGTTGGATGGTCTAGACAGATTCCTAGGGCATCTAGGATATAAGCCTATGCCTGCACCCTCTTGACTAGTGAGTGAGTGTAGTGAAAGCACCATTAGGACTGCCCAAGAACATGGAGAGTGCTTCAAGAGTTCTTGAGACATGCATTCTTCGACATCACATGCAGGCACTGAGTATAGGAGATAGCCCAACATGAATGTTATCTTTATAGACTGAGGCAAGAGTGTGGCAAATCAATACATTAGAGGAAATACCCATAAAATCGCTTGGATAGAGTGCACCCCTTAGAGGCCTCAAATGACTAATCATGTTGATAGAGCTCATAGACTGATGTCAGAGCAGAGATGGTAGACTATACAAGATCAATTGGAGGATGTTCGCACAGAGAAAGAGAACCTAAAAAATGAGAATACTCAGAGGTTGAGGTTCATAAGACAAAAATTATAAGAACAGTGCATGTATGAACAACACATCCTTGATCAGAAGGAGCATGTAGAGAGAGAGGATCAATTGGCTAGCACCGGTTTAACTCCTCGCAGTGAGATCAGGGAGCATGTCGATAGATGAGTGGCTTCACAACTCAATTTACACCTTGAGAACATCGACACACATACTCACCATATGACTCAGCATAGAGATTGACATCCAATATCTGAACAACATGAGTATAGGTAGTATGAGAATGAAATGGGAGAGGAATTAGAACAATAATATCCTGAAAACTCCTAATTCAAGTAGGAGGGCAAGCCTAGTACCCCACCTTGACTGAGGAATAATATGCCTCCGAAGGCATCTCCAAGGCAATATCGAGATGAGTTTCTCTCCTCGTAAGCATACAAGACCTTAAAAAATAAGATCAGATCCATAGAGAAGCAAGGAATGGCTTATCAGAAGCCTACCTTGAAAAAAATCACAATGAACCTCTATGCACATTAGTGCCTATTCTAGAATATCCTGAGCATTTCAAGATGCCTATACTAGAAAATTTTCAAGAAGAGGAATATGCATAGGAGCAAGTGACTAGTTTTCTAGAAACGTGCTTTCAGATTGAGAGCAACGATGCTTTGCTCCTACGCACTTTCATCACAACCCTCTTAGGCCCAACTCGAGAGTGGTTCAACCAATTAAAGAGGCACAACATTACTAGTTTCAAACAACTAGATGATGTATTTCTTGAACGCTTCTCCTTTGGTGTCAAAAAAAGGTAAACTTATTTGACCCGGCCACTCTAATGTAACATGACGATGAGCTAGTAATGGATTACATAAAATGGTGGTAAAGCGACCATTATCCATCCCATCATCTGAATTAACATGAATGTTCATGAAGAATTGTGTCAAACACATTTTATTATTGCTATAGTTGCAGAAATACCAGAAATTCTAAGAGGCTTTGGTGCAAGCCAAGGTGATAGAGAACATCAAGTTATATTAGGGTAACTTGAAGCTCAGGAATAATGAGGGACACAAGAAAAACACTAAGAGACATCAGGTCAAGCTGGCTGATGAGGCCTGGAAATGCCTCAATCATAACATGTTTTGAACACTGAAATTGCCTACAAACTCTTATGTTTAATCTAATATGCTAGTTAAGTTAATTCAATATGTTGTGTATTAACTATTTGCATGATAAATGTATCTGAAATACTATATTCTGATTTTTACAGCTTTTTGCATAAGTTTTATGTTATTTTGTTATGACTTGCTAAATGAGATATGCTTAGGTTGATAGCAAGCATTTCACTAATCATGTTTTGATATGTCTCAAGCATTTATTTTACCTAAATCTAGAAACAAGTGCAAGCAAACTATTACTCATGCAAGAAAACTGGTTTTTGCCATGTAAATTCCAGCCAACTTGCCAATGAATGGCAAGGCATGGAATTCACATATGGAAAGAGATGAAGACCATTGGAATCTGATCCCGAGAAATAACCCACATGAGAAATGCAGAGGAAATCATTTAAAGAGCACACATTTGTTCATTCCGAAGTCTCTTCGAAATGAACAGATATCTTCGAAATGAGAAAACACAGTGTCTTCGAAATGAGCGGATCTTCGAAATGAGAATTGTAGTCTCTTCGAATGAGCCACTTATCTTCGAAATGAAAATAGAATGTGCTTTTTGACTTGTTGACCGATTTTTGATGCTGGAAAAAGGGAAATAAATATTGAAAAGGGTAAGGGAAAATATCTCCCATCTGACTTTGCCGTCCTTGCCGACCAAAGCCACCATTTATGGAAAGATCAAGTTTGATCTTCTTCTAGGATAAAACCAGGAATTGTTGCAACATAATAGGATTAGATATTTTGAGATATTCTCAGTTGTCAGTAGATCTTAGGACATCTATAAATATGGCTCCCATTCAGGTTGAGCTAAGTAGAAGATAGAGAAAGCAGAGAGTAGAGAAATATAGGAGAAAATAGGCAATAATCAAAAAAGTGACTGCTACAATCCTGTAATAGGTTTTCAATAGAATTATTGTAATCATGTTCTTGAATCAATAAAGTGTACTATTTCTATTTCATATTGCTTGTAAATGAGTGTGAGTAAGATCTAGAGAGAGAGAGACTCATACCTTCTTCTGGACAAGGAGGTCTGGCCACTTCCAGACCTAGGAGGAGGACTAACAATAGGTTTTTATTCTGATTTTGTTGCAGCAGAATGAGTTGTAGAACTTGTCATTTCATTTCTTTGTAAACAACTAATAGTATTTGCAATCTTAGCTTATTTTATGTTTTGTGATTAATGGTTTGGTTGTAATCTCCACTTTCAACAAAGCTTTCAATTTATTGCAGACTGTCATTTCCAGAATTTACTATTTTTTGTAATTTCTTGCATTTTGTGTTTTGTTGTCAACCCCTGCACAGAATATTGACAACCTTCTATTATAGAGCCTTGACAGGGTTTCATTTCCATGCTATAATTAGGTTTCCATTGCTGCAAAAGTAAATAGATTTCCTTTCTACAATTATAATCGGACTTCTAATTCTACAACTGTTATTTCTGCAACATAATTAGGTCTCATTCTGCAATTGTAATTAGGATTTCATTTCTATAGTTAATGATTAGTTTCCATTTTTGCAACTTATATTAAGGTTTAATTTATGCAATTTAGAGATAGGAATGTCCTAAATCCCCCACACAATCGGTTTCACCAATAAGACCTGTTGCTCCAGATTGACCTAAGTTATAACCCTGTTCACCCCTTCTTTCGTAGATAGCCTTGTACACTGCCCTGGATTGACAAATTCATTGAGAATTAATGATGTGTATAATGACTACGCATCATTTTGGCACCGTTTCTGGGGAATTGTGTTGCTAGAAGGTGACAACAGTCCAATAGCTGTTAATTAGACTGAGCTGTGAAGATTCAGGATAAAATCTGAATAGAACAACTGGTTAAAGTAACAACTATTGACCTATAATTTATGTCATTTAAGAGTAAACATGAATGAGTAAGTCTAGGGATGAAAAAGGTAGAATTACCCAAAAGGATCCCTGGCTTGTTCCATTAAGAAGATCTTCACGCCTAAGGGGTGAATCACCTGTGTTTGAATTACCAAAAATATTGAAAGAAAAATCACCAGCTCTCACCATCATTAGAACATTCTGAGAAAGGAAAATCACCAGTCTCATCATCATTAGAACATCCTAAGAAAGAAGAATCATCAGACTCATCATCAACAGAGGATCTTGGACCTCTTGAGAGTGAAATTTGGATAGGTTTAACTGTTCCCAAGGAACAGGAAACTATGGCAGAGGGAGGCAATCTAGATAGAGATGGCCAACATGGCTATGTCCATAATGAAGGAGATGATCAAGATATGCCCCAACCTTCCAGAACATTTGAATATCCTATCCATTTGAATCCAACACAAAACTCTCCCATGAAAACCATTTCACCTTCAGTACTTCCAACCTTTCGAGGTGTTGTATCTAAAGATCCTGATCAATTTTTGTTTGAATTCAAGGTAGTGTGTCAAACCTATGATTATGTAAATGACAATCAGAAACTTAAGGTCTTTCCCTCAACACTCAAGGACTCAGCATTACGCTGGTTCATGAGCTTAGAGCCAAATTCCATCCGAACCTGGGATCAAATGGAAACTATGTTTTTAGACAAATATCAGGAGTATTGTCGTGTAAGGAATAGGAAAGATGAGTTATTCAGGATTAAACAGGAAGATGATGAAACATTAGAAGACTATCTTGATAGGTTCTCCTTTGTTCAAAGGAGATGTGGACTTGTAGAACCAGAGTTATGTAAAACCATATTTTTGAGAGGATTACAAGATGAATCCAGAGAAGTATTGGATTTGATGGGAAAAGGGGATGTAAATACTCTCAGTAATGAGGAAATTGTGGGTCTCTATAGGAATTACTCTCGCAATAAGCAAGGAAGAAGAAAAAAGAGTACAAATGGCACTGATGTGAAGGACCTAATAGAGGAACTTGCAAATTTTAAAACCGATATCCTAGTGCAATTAAACACAACTTTGGGGGAAATGTCCCTGCAAAAGCAAAAACCATAGAACCTTTGGCAATTTATTGCCCAAGATGTAGAAATAAACATGCTTTGCAGGAATTTCCTTTGAATAAAACATCTATCTCAGCCATTTGTAGTATCTCGTTCAAAGAAGCATTCAACCGATAAATGCCACCTGCTACCACAACTCAAAACTGTGTTAGAAAATCAGACTGAGGAACTCAACTATGTTGGACCAAAACAAGGGGGAAATTTCTCTCAATACCAAAATCCCCCTCGTTTTCCTACAAATTGGGGGCATAATCCCTGGACTATGCCTTGGGGACAATCAGAACCACCCCAACGTCCTTGGAATTATCCTCAATGGACAAATTCCCAAGAATGGCCACAAACAAATTGGAGTAATTCAGCCTAGAATCATAATCAGAATAACCCATCATGGAATCAAAACAACCCATCCTAGAATCAGAATCAGACTAATCCACATTGGATGCAAAATCAACCACAGTGGAGTCAACAATACCAGTCCTATCCAAGGCAGCAAAGAAATCAAGGTCAAAATCAACATTTGTTGCCTCGCACCTAATCAAAATTTTCAAGAAAAATAGAACCAACCACAACAAACACAATAGGTGAAACAACCTCAACTTCCAGCTCAATCACTCACTAATCCAAATAGCATGAGACAGGCATCCCCTGTCTATGTGGATCAAGCTGAAGAAAATGTTGAAATAAATGTTATTGATTGTAGTAACATCCAACTTCATTCAGAAAAGTTATACCTGAACCTCGCTTCAATTAAAATCAAGGAAAATGAAGAGTAAGAACCTTTGGAACCAGCGTTAAACCAACAATAGAGAAAGAAGAAGAAAAAATAGAACCACAGCAAGTAACAATTACCTTCATCAAGGATAATTCCATATCCTGAAAGATTCAATACCACAACAGAAAATTCTGAGTCAAACCTGGTCAAGGAACTTAGAAAGTTAACTATATCATTGCCCTTATTGCAAGCCATTAAGGATATACCAATGATTAAAAGTACTATCCGAGATTTGTGCATTAAAAGAGCAGGAAGAAAAAAGAAAGCATTTCCCAAGACTGTTCAGGTTGAAGGAAAGATAGTTGATCTCTTGTCTGGAAAACTAGTACCTCCAAAGTATAGTGACCCAGGAAGTCCAGTTATCACAGTTACCATAGGTTCAGTACCAATATCAAATGTCTTAGTAGATCTAGGAGCTGCAATAAATGTCATGACCAAGGATATAATGAAACAATTACAGCTCAAACATCTCAGCCCCACATTTACAGTTTTAGAAATGGCCGATAGGTCAGCTTGCAAAACCTGAAGGTATCATTGAAGATGTTCCTATAGAAGTTTCTTCTTGGGAATTCCCTGCAGATTTTTTGGTTTTACAGCCAAGAAATTCAGCACATGGATATCCCATCATTTTGGGAAGACCTTGGCTTGCAACTGCAGCAACCTTCATAGACTGTAGATCTGGAAAAATGACTATTTCAAATGGTATTGATCTAAAACAGATCTCTCTATATCCTCCTGCAAAACCATCTAGCAAATTTTTAGGTCAGTTATGGTTTCCTGATTCAGATGAAGAATCAGAGGAGGTTATTTCCACACTAGCCACCTTGGTAGTAAGGGAACACACAGAAGACCTCCATGACACAGAAAATTTAGAAAATGAAACTATCCTAATGAATGTTCTGCATGAACAAGGGTTAGAAGAGGAAGCAGTAAATATCCATCAGTTGTTAAGGAATGAGGAGAACCAAAATTCTGAAGGTGAACCATCTGTACTATCACAGGAAAACTCTGTTTCACTACCACATGGGTGGCACCATCACCTGATTTTTCCTTCTCACTGTTCCATACAGGATATGCTTCCATCAGGAAGTAATGAAATAGAAACTTCTTATTTCCTCCCATCTCAGCAGTGTCCTCTTAATTCCCTAATCACCAGGTATGAAGAAGTGAATTCAGTCCTTCCAAATACAAAACAAATAGAAGTCCAGCCAGGCAAATTTTTGAACATTTACAGCTGGCTTACTAGGGAAGAGGAAGAAAAATTGATAGTTGTCTTGCGTAAGCATGTTCATGCTTTTGCTTGGGACTATAAAGATATGTCAGAGTTCACCCCGATATATGCACCCACAAAATTTGTACTGAAGAAGTCAAGCCAGTAAGACAACCCCAGAGAAGATTGAATCCTGCCCTAAGGGATATTGTAAAGGAAGAAATTGAAAAACTTCTGGAGGTAGGATTCATTTACCCAATTTCTGATAGCCAGTGGGTCTCTCCATTGGTTATAGTTCCTAAGAAAAATGGAAAAATGAGAGTATGTGTAGACTATAGAGAGCTGAATAAAGTGACATACAAAGACCATTTTCCATTACCTTTCATAGATCAGGTGTTAGATACCCTTGCTGGAAAGAAATACTTTTGTTTTCTTGATGGATTTAGTGGATATAATCAAATTCAGATTGCACCTGAAGATCAAGAGAAAACAACCTTTACCTGTCCATGGGGAACATTTGCCTATAGGGTTTTACCTTTTGGTTTGTGTAATGCCCCAACAACATTTCAACGAGTGGTCTTAGCAATTTTTTTTGATCTGACTACCAACAATGTTGAGATATACATGGATGATTTCACAGTATGTGGACAGAATTTTGACTTTACATTAGAAAACCTTGACAAAGTTTTAACTCGCTGTGAAACATACCAGTTATCCTTGAATCCAGAAAAATGTTTTATGATGATGAAGGAAGGAATAGTTCTTGGTCATCACATCTCTCTTCAAGGGATCCAAGTTGATCCAAAGAAGGTGGAAATTATCAAGAACCTTCTTCCTCCTAAAACTCATACTGATGTCAGAAGCTTCCTAGGACACATTGGTTTTTACCGCAGGTTTATTCCTAGCTTTAGCACAATAGCCAATCCCATGTTTGCCCTATTGACTAAAGATTCTAAATTTTCCTAGACTGCAAGGTGTCAAGAATCATTTGAAGCTCTGAAAGAGAAATTAGTAACTCCACCTGTGTTAAGAGGACCTAATTGGACATTACCATTTCACATACAGGTCGATGCTTCCAATACTACAATTGGAGCAACATTAGGACAAATTGACAATGGTGAACACTATGCCATCTACTACATTAGCAAGAATTTGACAAGAGCTGAGAAAAATTATACCACAACCGAGAAAGAATTCTTGGCAGTAATTTATGCCATCAACAAATTCAGGCATTACATCACAGGTTATCAAATATTTATTCACACAGATCACACAACCATTAAGTATTTGATGAATAAGCCTATGGTAAGTGCAAGAATTATTCGTTGGTTACCATTGTCGCAAGAATTTGATATCACTATAATCAACAAACCAAGAAAAGCTAATGTTGTAGCAGATTTCTTGTCCAGATTACGTAACACATATGAAGGGGAATTAGTTGAAGACACCTTTCCTGATGAAAAATTATTTGCTATATCAGTCCAATCACCTTGGTTTGCAGATATAGCCAATTATTTGGTCACAGGGAAAGTTCCTCCACATTTCACTTCAAAACAGAAAAAAACAATTGATCAAACAGAGTTCTTCTTTTGAATGGATTAAGGGTATACTTTTTAAGTGCAATTCTCGACCATGTGTTACGTAGGTGCATCCGAAAGGATGAGGTATATGATATCCTTAGGGCTTGTCATGATGAACCCTCAGGTGGACACTACTCTGTAAAAAGCACAATTAGGAAAATCTTAGGGACAGGATATTATTGGCCATCTCTTCACAAGGATGTGAAAAAGTACATCAGGCATTGTGATGCATGCCAAAGAATGGGGAAACCCACTCATACAAATGAAATGCCACTGCAGCCTCAATTGGTTTTAGAGCCATTTGAGAGGTGGGGGCTTGATTTTGTAGGACCTATTGATCCACCTTCTCAAGGAAAGGTGCATATTCTAGTATGCACTGATTACTTGACAAAGTGGGTAGAGGTGCGTGCTTTCAAACATGCTCATGAAGAGAAGGTCGCTGATTTCTTGTATACTCAGATTTTTTAGAGATTTGGAGCTCCCCGGTCTATCACCACAGACCAAGGACCCCAATTTGCATCTAAAGTCATTGAGGCATTTACAGAATTATATGAAATCAAACATAGAAAATCATCACCTTATCACCCACAAGAAAATGGCCAGGTTGAGGTAACAAATAGGGAACTAGAACGAATCTTAACAAAAATAGTAGCTTTTCATAGGAGAAACTGGCTAGATAAATTACCTGAAGCAGTGTGGGCTTACAATACTACTTGGAAATCCACTACTGGATTCACACCTTATGAACTAGTCTTTGGTAAAAAGCCCCTCTTACCTATTGAATTTGAGCTACTAACACTACGCACAACATTGGAAATTGGAATTGAATTGTCACAGGCACAGACAGATAGGATTCTGCAGTTGAATGCATTGGATGAACTTAGGTTGGATGCTCTGCACCAAACTGAAGTAATTCAGGAGCAGAGGAAGATGTGGCATGACAGTCACATTCAACAGAGGAAACTTCAACAAGGAGATTGGGCTTTACTGTTTGATTCTCGCTATGAGGACTTCCCTGGAAAGCTAAGAACTAGATGGCTTGGACCTTACCAGATTGAAGAGGTATTTGACAATGGAGCAGCTCGTTTATCTCCTATTGATGGGTCACAGAGAAAGTTGGTAGTGAATGGACATCGCCTCAGGGTGTACCATACACCTCTGACTAAAGAGGAATTCTTGCAGTAGCTTGACAGTTTGGATACACAACAAGTGGAAGAAATTTCCTCTTCCACTTCAAAACAATCAGTATGATCATGGATTTCAAGAAAAAACAAAAAAATACAAAAAAAACAGTAAAAAACAAAAAGATGAATAAATTTTGATTATGAATTCCTTCATGGGCATGATTTCAGGGAAATCATGAATTCCTTCATGGGCATAGTCATAATCAAGAAAAAAAAGAGAGAAAAGGAGAGGTAAAAAAAAAAAAAGGAAAAAAAAAAGAGAGAAAATGAATAACTCATAAGTGAAAACCTTTTCTAAGGCACTACTGGGTTGGTATGCATGAAAACCAGTTTTTTGGCATGCATAACCTTGAAAATTTTTGAACCATCATTGTACAAATTCACCAACTGCACTTGTTTTGAAATATTGCAGAAAATCTCAGTAGAACATCAACAAAGGCAGTCATTCTTCAAAACTTGCATTAACTTGTTTTAATCACGTATATATTTCTTACATTTCTTCATTGTAAATGATTGGTATATAGTATATAACAATTAACCATTAGCATAAAAGGTATCCATAAGAGTTGGCATACTTAAAACATGTTTTGAGAATGAGAATATTGATTTCTGCCTAATCTTCGGAACAAGAATGCCAAAAATAGTGCCTGCTATCTTCTTTCGATTAATTGTTGTATTGTCTTCGGATTGAAATTGTCTTCTGAATGACAACAAGAATGAATGTTGCACTTTGTCTTCGAATGAAGCTTTGTCTTCGGAATGACGATTTGTCTTCGGAATGAAGCTTTGTCTTCGGAATGACGATTTGCCTTCACAATGAAGCATCATCTTCGGAATGAAGCTTTGTCTTCAGAATGAAGCAGGATTTGTCTTCGAATGCAGCAGGATTTGTCTTCAGAATGAAGTTCTATCTTCGGAATGATGATTTGCCTTCGCAATGCAGCCTGATCTTCGAAAAGAGGATTTGTCTTCAGAATGAGGATTTATCTTCGGAAAGAGGATTTGTCTTCGGAATGAGGATTTATCTTCGGAATGAGGATTTGACTTCGCAAAAAAAAAGCATGATCTTCGGAATGAAGACTTGTCTTCGAAATGAAATCATAATCTTCGAAATGAGGTTTTGTTTTTGCAATAGATCATAATCTTCGGAAAGAGCATTCAATATAACATCTCCACGTGGCATCCAAGGAAGAAAAGAAATACGATCAAGTAAAAATTCTTTTGGCTGCATACGATAAATGAACACGTGTCAGTTAGGATGTGGTTTGTTTTTGCACCCATTTAGAAAGTACCAGAATCACGGGGGACGTGACCAACAGTATGCCACCATTTTTTTTATACTAATAAACATGCACGTGAAAGTCCGTAGGCAAAACAAAAAAACTAAAAAATGAGTAAGGTGGATCTGACGACAAGGACATCTACGCAACCATTGATGGACATGTGTTCGGAGAAAAAATAGAAATGCGTGCCACCCTTCTTTCTGAAGACATATTTTCTAATGCAAAATGATTACGAGGTATAGTGCTCAGATTACGGTTCATTCCAAAGAAGAAAAATAGGGCAATTGAAAACTTGGAACCAAACCCTGCAAGTCTACAAACACCAGAAACCAGAGATCCAACAAAGGAATAGCAATAGAAGTGAGCGGTTTTTAATGTACCAAGACAAGAAAATGGGGCAAAAAATGAAAATGGAACCAGCAGATACCACCCACCTCCAGGAGAATCCAAAAGTGCTGCAGATTTTTGAAGATGGAGGGCTTATGCCATTTTTGGATAAGTTTAATGGGTCCTCTAAAGATTTGGCCGGCATGTTCACCCACACATTCAAAAAAAACCGGGCACACATTAACGACATGACCATTGAGGTAACCCCTAAATTTTTGAGTCAAATTACTGAGCTGCCATTAGAAGGTCTTCCAATTTCTAGGTCTGGAAAAAATACATTGGTAAATATAGTTAATCAATTTCTGGAAGAAAATGATAGGGAGCCAGAATATTTAACACATAATAACACATGCAAGAGGGTAAAAAGTGCCATCCTACAGGAACCCTGGGATGAAGTGGCCACATGGGTAATCAAATTTCTAACCTGTGAAGGGCAGTATGTACTGTTATCAAGGCATCATCTAAAAATTTTAAACCATCTCAGACATGGTAGGCAACAACCAAAAGTTAGGGTAAATATTCCCCTATACCTGCACTAGGAATTGAAAAACATGGCAAAAATATATCAGGAAGGAAAAGGGAGCCTTCGCCACCATGGTCTCATCAAACTAGTTTGCTAGCACCATTTTAGAGGAAACCCTAGGAGCTTTGATAGGTTTTACTCTACCTTAAATGATGTAATTTTTGGAGATGAGGATGAGGAGGAAGAAACAAATGCTACTGATGCTATTGTAGAAGAAGAAACATCTGTTGTAGAGGCTATTGTAGAAGAAGAAACAGTTGCTACAGAGGTTGTTGCAGAAGATGAAACATAAATTATTGCAAAGGTTGTTGCAAAGGAAGAAACACACCCAACAGCAGCAACAAAACACCTTGCTCCAGAACCTTCAACCTCACGAGCCAAGAAATAAAAGAAAAGAGGGTCTGAAACTGGCAGCAGAACAGAAAAATAGAAGAAGGTCCATTTTTCTAAAGTTGTTACTGATTTGTCAGAACAAGGAAGTGAAGCACCTAGCCCAACAGGGGAAGAAACAACAAGGGAAATAGAAGCATCTGAAACTGTCCCCACAACCCCTGCTGTCACTAGAAAACAAAGCAAAAAGAAGAAGTTTGCATCTGGAACTAGGAGGTCTACAAGACTCCACTTGAGGGAAATGGCAGAACAGGTCATAGAAGAAGAAGGTGGACAAAGTAGTCCAGATGTCATAGAAATACAACCAACCCCTAAAAACTTTCTAGAATTGCCTAAACAGATAATTGAGGAAGAGGCTGGGTAGGATAGCTTGGAGGTGGCTACAGTTCAACAGGCCACATAAATGGTAGATGTAATTATAGACAGTTTCATAGAGCCTCCTGAATAAGAGCAGACATATGTTGCAGAGGAAGAGATAGCTATTGAGCAACCAACTGTAGCTGACTTGTCTGCATCAGATTCTGAAGCATAAACAGAGGAGGAAGACATCACAAAGCAGCTGAGAGCAGCAAGGAGTGTTGTCAAAACACAAACCATATGGATTGAAGAGAGAGAAAACATCATTGAGATGTAGGAAAGAAAAATTGTAGAGTTACAGTAAGAAGTGGCAGAATTGAGAGAAAGGTTGTCACAGTCTAAAAAATAGCCAACTATATCCATTGATGAGGATGATTTGGCTCAATTGCTTGTGAATTTATCTAGGGCAGATGACTCTATTGAGGTAGACATAGGTGCTCATTCTGAAGCAGCACCCTTTCATTATGAAGAAGTGCCTTCTCATTCTGAAGCATTACCTTCTCATTCTGAAGATGCTTCAGAATTGGAAAAGAGCATAGCAAAAAATATTGGAGATGAGTCACCAACACAGGAATAGTCCAAGCAGTAGCATGAAACTGCTCAATTAAGTACTTCTATTGATGTCCCTATATTTCAAACTGTTACACCTTCAGTAGAAATAGTAGATAAGGGGGTGAAAGTGGAATTATTGTTTGATGAAAACCTAATAGAAATAGCAGATAAGGGGGTACAAGTAGAATTATTAACAGATGATCAACCAGTAGAAGTGGCAAAAAAATGGTTTCAGGTAGATCTGCTACCTAGAGTTCCACCTATAGTTAGACCACATAATACTGTGTCCCTAGAACAATACAATGCAGACATATCCAGTTGGGTGATTAGATATGAGAAGCTTGCCACTAAGACTGAAAAATTCAAATTGGAATGAAAATAGCTAGAGGCAAAGGAAACAAAGATCCAGAAATTAAAAGAAAAAGTGTCTAATTTATGTCAAATTTCTGAATTTTTAGTCCAATTCAGACGACCAGCTAGATTTTATAGTCTTATTCTGAAGGAGAAATACCTCAAATGGTAGGTCATGAGGATTAGCTCAGGTCTCCCATATAAATTGGACACAACTGCAGATTTCCTAGAAGCATATTTTGACAACCCTATAGAGCAAAAAAAATCTCCTATGTGAACTATTTTTAAACAGCTTCTTTATTTCATAAGAAGTAGAATTTCATCCTCAAATATACATTGGAGATGTTCAATTGAGGGCATTCATGTCCACCTTGCAGAATCAATTTTATTGGGACCAAGAGAAAATGCAGAATAAAGAAATTGAAACAAGATCTGAATTGTTAGTCAGAGTAATTCAGCCAAATCACCCAATTATCACTAGACAACACTTCACCATGATGAACAAGGATGATGTAAAGAGGATGTACTTGACAAACTTGAGGGACTGTGTGACCAGATTCCAAAATTTTTGTAATGACAATTTTGTGCCAACATTATCAGTCTGTAGAAACAGATGGGTTGAACTTTCCATGTCTTTACAAAAAAGATAACCCATCTCCCCCATCAACTTATAATGGTCCAAAATAATGGCATAAGGAGTGATACAGTTGATTGAAATCATGCAACATCATTGGATAGGTCTCAAATTTAGGCCTCCAACCATCATCACTCCAGTTCCATTCTACTTTGAAGAAGATGCCCAACCTGATGAAAAGTTTGAAGAATGGCTCAGGCAACTTCAGGAGAATAGGGGGTATTATATAGGCAAGAAGTTGTTCTATAGGTCATGGAATTTGAACATGGACATATATAATTCCATAGCCCAACATAATTCATGAGGACATGCATTAATATAAGTTGGGGGAAAATGATGAGGCCTAGAAATGCCTCAATCATAAAATGTTTTGAATATTGAAATTACCTACAAACTCTTATGTTTAATATAATATTCTATTTAAGTTAATTCAATATGTTGTGTATTAACTATTTGCATGATAAATGTATCTGAAATACTATATTCTGATTTTTACAACTTTTTGCATAAGTTTTATGTTATTTTGTTATGACTTGCTAAATGAGATATGCTTAGGTTGATAGCAACATTTAACTAATCATGTTTTGATATGTCTCAAGAATTTATTTTACCTAAATCTGCAACAAGTGCAAGCAAACTGTTACTGTGCAGCAAAAACTAGTTTTTTCCATGTAAATTCCAGCCAACTGCCAATGAATGGCAAGGCATGGAATTCACATATGGAAAAAGATGATCATTGGAATTTGATCCTGAGAAATAACCCACATGAGAAATGTAGAGGAAATAATTTAAAGAGCACACATTTGTTCATTTCGAAGTCTCTTCGAAATTTTTAGATATCTTCGGAATGAGAAAACACAGTGTCTTCGAAATGAGCAGATCTTCGGAATGAGAATTGTAGTCTCTTCGAAATGAGCCACTTATCTTTGGAATGAAAATAGAATGTGCTTTTTGACTTTTTGACAAATTTATGACGTTGGAAAAATGGAAATAAATATTAAAAATGGTAAGGGAAAATATCTCCCATCTGACTTTGCCATCCTTGCCGACCAAAGCCACCATTTATGGAAAGATCAAGTTTGATCTTATTCTAGGATAAAACTAGGAATAGTTGCAACATAATAGGATTAGATATTTTGAGATATTCTCAGTTGTCAGTACATCTTAGGACATCTATAAATATGGCTCTCATTTAGGTTGAGCTAGGTAGAAGATAGAGAAAGCAGAGAGTAGAGAAATATAGGAGAAAATAGACAATAATCAGAAAAGTGACTGTTACAGTCTTGTAACAGGTTTTCAGAAGAATTATTGTAATCATGTTCTTGAATCAATAAAGTGTACTATTTCTATTTTATATTTCTTGTAAATAAGTGTGATTAATATCTAGAGAGAGAGACTCATACCTTCTTCTGGACAAGGAGGCTGGCCACTTCTAGACCTAGGAGGAGGACTAACAACAGGTTTTTATTCTAATTTTGCTACAGCAGAATGAGTTGTAGAACTTGTCATTTCATTCCTTTGCAAACAACTAATGGTATTTGCAATCTTAGCTTATTTTATGTTTATATTAATATTGTGATTAATGGTTTGGTTTTAATCTCCACTTTCAACAAATATTTCAATTTATTGCAGACTGTCATTTCTAGAATTTACTATTTTCTGTAATTTCATGCATTTTGTGTTTTGCTGTCAACCCTTGCACAGAAGATTGACAACCTTATGTTATAGAGCCTTGACAGGGTTTCATTTCTATGCTATAATTAGGTTTCCATTGCTACAAAAGTAAATAGATTTCCTTTCTGCAATTATAATCAGACTTCTAATTCTGCAACTATTATTTTTGCAACATAATTAGGTCTCATTCTGCAATTGTAATTAGGATTTCATTTTTGCAGTTAATGATTAGTTTCCATTTTTGCAACTTATATTAAGGTTTAATTTATGTAATTTAGAGATAGGAATGTCCTAAATCCCCCACACAATCGGTTTCACCAATAAGACTTATTGCTCCAGATTGACCTAAGTTATAACCCTGTTCACCCTTTCTTTCGCAGATAGCCTTGTACACTGCCCTGGATTGACAAATTCATTGAGAATTAATGATGTGTATAACAACTATGCATCATTGGCCTATGTTAATTAGGTGGTATTGAACCTTAAAAAATGAGAAAAAGGGTAGCAAAAGCAAAATTATCAGGCCCAACTTCCGTCTATGCAATATGAGCAACACAATAACAATTATAAGGGTAAAAATAGGATATAATGCCCACCTCACATATTCACACAGTTATCAAAGTCCTTGGCTTTGATTTTTCATCAGTTATGCAAGGCTAAGGCTATCAAATTATCCGAGGTCAATTTAATGGAACCAAATCAACCTAAGCCTAAGGGCTACAAGGATGATCATTATTGCATCTTTCACCAATAGAAAGACCATGAAATCGAGGTATGTTGGTATTTCAAACATCTTGTACAAAATATGATCAAGAGAGGTATGCTTCTTGTTGACAACCCACAAGCACCTGAAAATAAAAATATGGGGATTTACAAAAATCCTCTACCAAATCATGAGGTACCAAAGAATAATGTTGGCCAAGTCAACCAAGTTCGCATCGAACCACCAACCTAGGGGTTCATCAGAATGGTCAATGTTGTCACAAGAAACATGAGGTATGAACGATCGAATCAAACTCCAATGCCTATTGGAGTCCAAGATGTGGCCCCTCCAAGGCTAGCCCAGCATGTGCCCGGACCACCAACTAGATTGGTGGTGACCATCAAGAGTAGGTTAATCCAAAATATACAAATAACTCCATTGAAGTTGTCAATTTATGAGCTAATTCAACAGTCTTCTAAGCACATGGCAACACTCATGGACATCTTAAGGTCCATAGAAGTGCAGCCTTAGGATCCTAAAGTATTTACACACTTTTTGGGGCACGTGCAACAGTGTCAGGAACCAGTCATTCAATTTCATGACCACGAAGTCAATATGGTTTTTGTTGTTATAGCAGACCCGTCACTGCATATCATCGCATGTATGAATCATAAAATGTTCAAGAAGGTTTTGATTGAAATGGGGTCATCAATCAATATCATAACTACCAAGGCATTAATTCACCTAAAGTTACCAAAGACACATATCATCCCTTCTACCTTCATGTTGAGATTTTTCAATGATGCATTATGCTCGACAGTCAGTACTATAGTTTTACCTATCCAGGTAGGGCTGAAGACCATCTCGATGATGTGTCACATAATCAAAGGTGCTATGTAGTATAATATACTTCTAGGGAGACCTTGGATAAGATAAATGCATTGTGTCCCTTCTATTTTACATCAGTGTATCAAATACATTCATGAGGGATAGGTTCATGTGGTACCTTCAGATTAAGAACCATTTAAATATGTGAATCTAGACGATTTGCTAGGGGAATTTGTGCTCCTCTCAATGCACCTGGATGTGTGACCATCATTTCCAATCAAAGATCCAGGAGGTAAAATCAAATAAGTGTGTTCTAGACCCGCAATGTATGTATCTCAATGATCGGAGCACACAAAAACTACCTCTATTAGACCGAATGCATCTACGATATAGTGGGATGAAAGGAAGTTGAAAGAAAAGGTGGGAAAAAATAAGATAAAGTAAATGCCTGAGCCAGTCATCGTTGAATTTCCTACTCCCATGGAAGTAGAGGAAGTTCAAGGAGTCAAAGAGGCACTTCAACCTTCTTCACCTACATCTTCAACAGGGTCATCTGCACTGCAGGTGATCATCCTTTTGGTTAATCCTAGATTAGGGGAATACATTGTGTAGAATGTGACATTCACACTGATTATCAATACTGCACATGACATGGGCTGATTGCAAGCCCATCGTCTTCCCATAGGGACGGTGGAACCATTGGGGGTGCCACCTAACCAAACCAACTTCATCTATGGAGGGGCTAGACTATTTTAGATCTTCCATGCCCATGGATGAGGATGATAATGAACCATTCACCATGAATGTTCATTATATTTCTAACCCAGAATATGCCATGCAATACTTTAAGTGTTACCGTTGATATGGTTATGATCTCGAACTATTTGAGAAAGGGCGTAAGAATCCTGTAGAACCATAGTATCAATTACCTACTGATAGGTTTGGGTTGGTATTCTTTAGTGGAGGATAGGCTAAACTCCTTATGGCATATTTAGACTACTTGTACCTTAGTCTGAGGGGTGAAGTTGAATTCAATCCGTATCACCCTAATCCTTATGCATTTCAAAGGGATAATCAGCTAGTGACTTCTGTCACTATAGATCCACCCGAGAGATATCACACGAAAATATTGGTAGAGACTGGCCTAGAACCTATTCTAAAATATAACTTGGATAATAAAATTCATGGAACTATCGACGACATTTGTATGTACTTCTAGAATCTAGACACAGCTATGAGTACCAAATCAAAAGTTGCTTCTAAGAACATTCATGCAATATCCATAATTGAAAGTAATGGACTAGACTACGATTCAGGAATAGATGATGCTAAGTTATCCTGACCCAATGATCAATTTGAGGATGAAGCTGAGCTAGTTTACTCAACACCTTCATATTTATGGTATTTGTACGTGGTTCTACCAGATAGTGATGATAGCGATAAGGAGATAACCTATATGGGGCCATATTTTCTAGAGCATCCCATTCCAATGGATAGTAGTGAAGGCATGTATTATGATAGTGATGAAGAATATGAGACAGAGAGAGCCTACTTAGGACCTCCCTACTTACGCTATCACAATGCATCATATACGGTTGAGGAGATATGCAAAGAGATCAATATCCATCCCAACCTTAGAGGGAGACCACCAAATATTAATGCAATTTATCATATGGTGTTTCTTGATCCACCGATGTACATGGAGCTCCTTGAGCCCAATGATCCATCCGATAGTCTATTCACAGACCAGATCTAGAGATCCCCATACCCTAAGAACCACATCTCAAGGATGGAGGCTTTGCTAATGATGAGTCACTTGCATGTGGTCCTAGAGACATGATCCATTTCATCAACATGATATCCATTTATTTGACCACTCCACTCCATAATCCAACCGATCCATCGAAACTATTGCCTCTAAATATAGATGTATTGATTCAGATCATTTTTATTCACCACTAGAGCCTAAATATTTCTTTCCTAACAAAGAAATGTTGCAACCTTTTCATTTTATGCTAGGTTGTGCACATTATATCTATCATGCTGAGGATGATTCCAATGAGGAACCTATAAACCCAATAGATGACATCCACTTGATCCCTACGCCTCATCAGCTTGAGGAGAGATCCCATATGTCATTAGAGGAAACCTTCGAAGTGGATATTAGTAGTGATCCCACCAATCCAAGGAAGGCCAATTTAGGGAGACTATGAATCTTGATGAGCGTGCCAACCTCATCCCTCTACTAAGATAGAAACCTGATCTCTTTGTTTAGAATTACAAAGATATGCCAGTTCTAGATCCAAATTTGGTTACTCATAATATTTTTCTAGATCTATCAAGGAAGCCAGTCAAGCATAAACTTAGGAAGATACATCCAATAGTAGCCTTAATGGTTAAGGATGAGTTGCAAAAGTTGTTGGACATAGAATTTATCATCTCCATTGACTATCCAAAATGGGTATCCAATATGGTGCCTATAGGAAAACCTAATGGAAGGATCCATATTTGTACATATTTTAGGGACCTGAATAAGGCAACACCAAAGGATTCATTTTTGTTGCTGAGTATCGATGCTATTGTAGACGCAACTACAGGACATGAAATGCTCTCCTTAATGGATGATTTTTATGGTTACAATCAAATTTATATTAAGCCCGAAGACCAGCATAAAACCATGTTTATAGTGCCATGGGGGAAATTTTTCTATAAATTTATGCCATTCTGCCTTAAAAATGTTGGTGCCACATATCAGCGGGCTATGATATATATCTTTCATGACTATATGCATAATATCATAGAATATTACATTGATGACTTGTTGGCAAAGTCATTATTGCATTCTGAGCATGCATAAGTCCTGAAGAAGGTCTTCGATTGCCTGATAGAGCATAATGTCAAGTTAAATCCTAAGAAGTGTGTATTTGACATAACTTTAGGAAATATCTTAGGGTTCATCATTTCAAAACAAGGCATCGAAGTTGACCTAGCAAAGGTCAAGGCTATTTTAGAAATGTATCCCCCCAAAAACATCAAATAACTAATAAGCCTATAGGGCAAAGTAGCATCCATAAAGTGATTTATTGCACAATTATCAACTAAATGTCAACCCATGAATTGATTGCTACACAAGGAGTCCCATTCAATTGGGATGAGGATTGTCAAGCAACCTTTGCTAAAATTAATCAATACCAGGTGGTGGCACCAATGCTAGCTCCACCAAGGCTAGACGACCATTTTTTGTTATATATATCAGCAATCGACTTTGCATTGGGAACCATGTTAGCCCAAAAGAATGCAAAAAGTAAATAACAAGCTATAAATTACATTAGCAAAACCTTGGTGAGCTATGAGATCAGATATGCATATGTGGAAAAGTTGTGTTTAGCAATAGTGTTTGCTACAAAGAAATTGTGACACTATATGTTGAGTCATATGACATATGTTATATCCAAACAAAATCCTTTGCAGTATATTATGAGCAAGATATATCATAATACACGTACTGCAAAGTGGATCATGCTTCTGACAGAGTTTGATCTAGAATTCATAAGCTAAAATTCCATTAAGAGATAATTCATAGTTGATCAATTGGCTAAGGCACCTCTTGAAAATAGTAGACCCCTCACCATAGAGCTTCCTAATGATGAAGTATTTGCCTTATCAGAAGCACCTGAACCTAAAGAACTAGATAACAAAGCTTATATGACCTTGTTATTTGATGGTTTTAAGTGTGAGCAAGGGGGTTGTGCAGGAATAGTGTTGTTCACACAAGAAGGAGATCTAATAACCTTGTCGTTGAAGTTAGACTTTCCTTGCACTAACAACAATTCTGAATACGAAGACCTAATTTTGGGCCTCCAAATAGCTATCGCCATGAAGATAAAAAAGTTAGATATATTTTGGAAATTCCCTTATCATTGTGAATCAAGGTAAAGGATTATTTCAATGTTGATATCCGGTATTGAAAGCTTACAAGGATCTTGTTGACATTTATCTAGCTCAAGTGGAATGGTATGACATCAAGGTAATCTCTCGTTCATCCAATAGATTTGTAGACATAATGGCATCTTTGGGATCTCTAATCCCTCAGAATCCATCTGCTGATTTCACTATCATCCATGTAAAAACATTGTCACTCTCTACTGTGCAATGCAAAGCATTGGATAACAAAGAGTCAATCAACATGATTCATGTAGAACCAAATCATGAATGGTTCTACAAATCCAGAGACTTTCTTATATATTTTTTATTATTTAACTCTATTATTATTTTATTATATATATTTACAGTCATGTCCTTAATTAAAAAGGAACATAGAGTACATTGAAGATAAACAAAAATACAATACTCTTTTTTATTTTTGTTTTATTATTTTCATTTATTAAAAAAGTGGTTTAATTCCACATTAGAATTAACCCAAAACACTATGAACATAATCAAACACAAAAAACCCTTTGAAATAAAATTGAAAGGAGATACTAAAAACCACACTGAACCTTGGAACCTAGTACTCAAAGACAATCAAAATCCTCAACACATCAAAATTTAAAGTGGGTCTCCAATTTTGGGTCGAATTGTGCAATGACCACAAAAAATGGCGACTCTGCTAGGAAATGCTCTTGAGCATTTTGGGTGAAGAACCCAGTTCTGAAAAACCAAAAAACTAAAGATAATAAAGACAAACCATTTAGCGACCACCAAGAATGTAGGGTAGATAACTTCAAATGGAAACACATGAGCATTTGTTTTGGCTTAATGTGTGTGAAAATTGATTTCATTTTGCATGCTTGAAAACCATCCAGACTCCATCACCTATTTTGCATTAGGCTATGAAGTATTTCTCCCAAAAAGAATTTTATAGACAGAGCCCTACTACCAGTCAAGTGTCTATAGCCCCTGTTATGAACCTGCAACTTGAAATATGAATTGAATGCAGAAACGAATCATTGTTTGAATAGAATCGTAGTTTGTATTGAAAGGCAAAAACCCACAATATAATAAATTAATTTTCTTGGATGATCTTTGGAGCATCCTCCTTGTCCTATTTACATCTATCTAAAATGTGTGAATGATGAAGGGATGTGTCCCTTTATAATACAATATAATATATAATATGATTAAGAGTTACGTTAGGAGGGTCCTAACATGCCACCCTCCTTTGAAAAATATTTGTCCTCAAAGTTGGAATTGCAAAAATTGTTGTTGAATATGGTGGAGTGTCTCCCATGTAGCATCCTCTGGAGGTAGACCTTTCCATTGAATCAATACCTTGGTTATGGTGCGGTTACAAAGGTGACGCATACGTCAGTCTAGGATAGCTTCTGGTTCAACTATGAGAGCTCCATTATCTAAAAAATTTGAAATTTGAGTTTGCGTAACGATGTTAGTGCCTATTACGGCCTTAAGACAAGAAACATGAAATATCGGATGGATTTTGGAAGATTATGGTAATTCAATTTTATATGCAATAGGTCCAATACGTTGTAGAATTTTATAAGGGCTATAAAATTTTAGTGCTAATTTTTGTGACCCTTTTATTTTCAATGAAGTTTGATGATCTAGTTGGATGCGAAGAAATACCATATCCCCTTCTTGAAAAACCTTTTCATTTTGATGTTGGTCTGCTTGTTGCTTCATGTGGTGTTGAGTGATATGTATATTGTCCTTCAGAGCACGAATGATATTATCTCGAGTGACTAGATCCATCTCTACAGCTGGTACTTTTGTACTTCTTGGAAGATAATAGGTTAGATATTGGGGTGATCGGCCATATAATGCTTTGAAAGGGGTCATTTTTATGGTTTTGTGATATGTGGTATTATACCACCATTCATCTAGTGGAAGCCATTTAACCTAGTGAAGGGGTTTGGTGTAAATAAAACATCGAATATAGGTTTCTAAGCACTTATTGACAATTTTAGTTTGACCATTCATTTGTGGGTGGTAAGCGGAGCTCATCCGAAGTTGCATACCTTGGAGTTTAAATAATTCCTTCCAAAAATTACTAGTGAAAGTGGGATCACTATCACTAACGATAGTAGAAGGCATGCCATGTAATTTAAAAATATTGTCAAGGAAGATTTGAGCAATAGTACTAGCGGTATAGGGGTGAGTTACTAGAAAAAAATGGGCGTATTTAGATAAACGATCTACCACCACTAGGATCATCATTTTTCCTAAGGATTTTGGAAGACCTTCAATGAGATCCGTTGGATTATCCTCCCATGTCTTGGTTCATATGGGTAGAGGTTGAAGAAGGCCCGGTGTTGCCACTGTTTCACCTTTATTTCTTTGGCATGTTTCACATTCATTGACGAACTTCTTGATATCATTTTTCATCCCTCGCCAATAAAATGATTTAGTCACTCTTTTTTAGGTTTTTAGGAATCCAGAGTGACCTGCAGTAGGTGTAGCGTGTAGCTCATGTAGAAGCTTTGGATGATAAACCGATGTAGGTGAGAGGACCAGACATTATTTGTAACAGAGTATGTTACCTTGCCAAGAGTAGTGGGGTTTACTCATGGGATTTTGTTGCAGCTATTGAATTATGGTGTGTATAGTATGGTACACATACCATTCATCCTTGACTTGTTCGATCCATGTAGGGATGGGGCAAGAAAAAGCATTTAATTGTGAAGTTTCTTTGAACTTTCTAGAAAGTGCATGCACAACCATGTTATCTTTTCTTTTTTTGTAAATGATTTCATAATCATAGCCTAATAGTTTTGTTACCCACTTTTGTTGTTCTGGAGTGGTTATCCATTGTTCAAGATAGTATTTTAGGCTATGGTGGTCAGTGCGGATTATGAAATGTTTTCCAATAAGGTATGGTCTCTAATGTTGGATAGCATGGACCATAGCTAACATTTATTTTTCATAAATGGAACATGCTAAATTCTTTTTAGAAAATGCTTTACTAGTAAAGGCTAAGGGCTTCTCATTTTGCATGAGCACCGCTCCCATTCCCAATCCAGAAGCGTCACTTTCAATAATGAATGGTTGGGAAAAATCTGGCATAGCTAGGACGGGGGTGGTACACATGGTGTTTTTCAAAGTCATGAAAGCTTCATTCACTTTTGGAGACCATATGAAGGCATTATTTTTAAGTAGGGCTGTTAAGGGTGCTTCTATTTTCCCATAATATTTAGAAAAATTGTGATAATAGCCCGTTAATCCTAAGAACCCATGCAACCCTTTTAGAGTTTTTGGAATTTGCCAATTTTCCACATCTTCAATTTTTTGGGGGTCTACTTTAACTCCTTCCTTGGAGACAAAATGTCCAAGATATTCAATTTCCTGCTTCCCAAAGGAACACTTTGATATCTTTGCGTATAATTTATTTTATTCCAATATTTTGAGTGCTTGTGCTATATGTGTTAAGTGCTCTTCCCATGTCTTGCTGTAAATCAAAATATCGTCAAAGAAAACTAAAATAAATTTTTGAAGGAAGGGAGAAAATACCTTATTCATAAGACTTTGAAATGTGGATGGAGCATTGGTGAGGCCAAAAGGAATCACCAAGAATTCATAATGTCCCTCGTGGGTGCGAAAAGCAATTTTGGGCATATCACTTTCCTTAACTCGAATTTGGTGGTAACCTAATCGTAAATCAAGTTTAGAAAAATATGTGGCTCCATTTAGTTCATCGAGTAGTTCATCAATGATCAGAATAGGAAATTTGTCTTTAATTGTTATTTTGTAGAGAGCACGAAAATCCACGCATAGGTGCCATGATCCATCCTTTTTTATTACTAGTATTACTGGCGAAGAGTAGGGACTTCTACTAGGTCGAATGACCCCTGCCCTTAGTAGGTCTTGTACTAATTTTTCTATTTTTGTCTTTTGTAAGTATGGATATCGATAAGGTCTAATATTTGGACGTTGGTGTCCCGAAGTAATTGAATAGCATGATCATGGCTTCGTTGTGGAGGTAATCCCTCTGGTTCTTTGAATATTTTATCATGTTTCTCTAGGAGTTCTATTAATTCGGGTGCCTCTGGTTGCTCTTCGGTGGTGTTTTGCAAGGAAAATAGTTGGGCAACCATGCCTCTTCCTCATTTTCAAAGAATATTTTCCATTCTATGGGAACTTACAATTTGTGTGGGACCTATTTTTAAACCTTGAATTGTGTATGTTTGGTTGTTTTGTATAAATTGCATCCATAATTCTTCAAAGTCCCATTGAATTTTACCGAGCGTTCATAGCCATTGTACTCCCAAAATAATATCACATCCTCCTAATGGTAGTACATACATAGCTGCTTTCATGTTATATTCCCCCATCGTGAGTTTGATATTCCTGCATTTGCCTTTACATGCAATTTTTCCTCCATTGCCAATCATGACTTCGAAGTTATTGCAGGGATATATAAAGCAATTAGCTTATTTGGCCAAACTGGGGTCTATAAAATTGTGAGTGTTACCAGATTCTAAGAGCACAATAGGGTTTTGTTTCTTAAAATACCCTTTTACCTTCATTGTTTGTGGAATCGAATATCCTGCTAATGCGTTAAAAGATATTTCTATTTTATCTTCTTGGTTTTATTCTGCAACCTCATTTATTACTTCCACTTCTATGTCATCCTCCTCTTTGGGAGTGCAATCAACTGTGTCCAAAATATATAATTACAGTGAGATACATTTGTGGTTGGGGGTAAACTTTTCATCGTAGTGGAAACATAGGCCCTTTTCTTGTATTTCTTTTAGCTTTTCTTGGCTAATTCATTTAATTGGCATGACCTTATTCAGTTTTTGGCTGGTGTAGGTATTTTGTGTTTTTCCTAAAAAAACTCTTCCTATTCACCTTTGGTTATTGTTCTTCTCTTCTATGATTTGTGCTAATTCCATTACATGCATCATATCGATAGGATTTTGTATTTGTACCTCCATTATAATATCTTCTTTTAGGCCACTAATGAAACAACTTTGGAAGAATGATGCATCTAGTCCTGTTGTAAGGTTCACCAATTTCTCAAATTGTACTTGGTATTCCCTTACAGTGGAGGTTTATCATAGTTTAGTGAGGGCTCCTATGAAGTCTTCAAATTTAGTGGGGCCAAATCGCAAAATTAAGTTTTTTTTGAATTTGATCCATGTGGGTAGACCTTTTGTTTTCTCGTACCATTGATACCACTAGGTAGAAATTTGTTCCAAGTGAAATGATGCGATACAGACTTTATGAATCTTCAAAATTTGATATAAGGTAAAATATTAGTCTGCCCTATATATCCAATTTGTGGGGTTGCCTCCATAAATTTTTTGAAAATCTAGTTTTGTGGTACGGGGAAGGATTATATGTGGTTCCCCTATTAATGTTTGTTGTGGTGCCATAGTGTTCTATTGTCCATTTTGCATGAGCAACAAATTTTGTTGTACTAAGTCCATGGAATGGGTTGTAGCATCCAATTTAGTGGATATATCTGTATTTGAGTTGGTGATGTGTATGGTTAGGTTTGCTATTTTGGTAGCGATTTTATCTTCTAAATTGTCCTTCCAAAATGCCATTCCTTGCATCATGTCTCTCATTTTCTTGGAAAAATACGAGAGTTATTTCGTAATTTCTTTTGAAACCTTCTTCACAATATCCTTCATTTTGTCTTAATATCGTCTTCCCTTGTCCATTTAGGGTGTGGTTGGTTTATAAGTGAGTTGAATATGTAGAAATTAGTTTTGTCAAAAAAAATTGTCTATCTTTGTCGTGTTTAATTTTGCATACTTGCTGCTCTTTGTTCACACCAAATGATATTTTCCTCACCTGTATTTGCTGTTGGGGTTTTCTAACTCTGGTAATGTGTGATTCTATCCAAAAAATTTTGTATGCTACCTTTGCTGGCGACTGTGGCCTACTGTGTAACAGTTCCATCAATAATGGTTAGAATGTATGCTGAAAAAAAAACGTTGCCGAGTAATGGCCTATCAGTAACTAGAGCAAGGTGGGGAAATTTTTTTAGGTATTTTTAGCTCTGATCCAATTTTTATGAACCTACAACTTGAAATATGAATTGAACACAGAAAAGAATCACTGTTTGAATAGAATCGTAGTTTTTATTGAAAGGCATAAACCCATAATATAATAAATTAATGTTCTTGGATGATCTTTGGAGCATCCTCCTTGTCCTATTTACATCTATCTAAAAGGTGTGAATGGTGAAGGTATGTCTCCATTTATAATAAAATATACAAAATATAATAAATATTACCAATTTTTGTTCTCCTTCAACAATAGGAATGAGTGATCTAAGGTTTAGCGAGTGAAGCAGGAGTGAGGGTTTGAATTTTTTGGGTAGGAATCTCAGCCAAGGCGGTAGAGGTAGAGCAGGTATGGAAGGGACGGGTGGGAAACTTGAACATGGATCAAGTGAGGATCTAGAGGAAGGCGGTTAGGCTATGGCAGATTTGGAGGCAGGCATCACACGGGGGTCCAACCCTCCTCAGAAAGACCCCAAAAAAAATATATGAAGGACAATGTGGGGCCCAAGAAGTGGCTATATTTTGTTGATACTCTTAGAGGAAAAAGAAAGGAGGTTCTCTCTTCTGCCCCTAGTTCTAGTAAATAATAAAATTTCAGCCCCAACAAGTTCCATGAGCCCTTTTCTTTTGATGGAAGAATTCTCCCTGGTAGGCAAGTTTTTGGGAGGTATGCTGGACATGGAGACTATCAGGGCTTCGACGACGGGTAAATGGTGACTGGTAGGTAGCTTGGAGTTGGTATCTTTAACTCAAAGGTTCTTCATTATCCATTTTAACAATATGGAGGATGATAAATGCATTTTAATAGGAGGTCCTTGGTTTCTAGGCAAAAGAAGCCATTTTCTCAGATTATGGGATGAATATTTCGACCCTAGAAAGAAAAATATTAACATTGCCCCTATTTGGGTTCGTCTCTCAAGTCTACCTACCCAATTCTTCAAAGAATATTGGCTGCAAGGCATAGAAAGAACTATAGGGGGCCTAATCTCCATTGACCATGCAACCTTGGCATGGACAAGGATGACCCATGCATGAATCTATGTAAATGCTAATTTGAATAATGAATTGCCAATTTTTGTGGAGCTAAAGTATGGAGAATACTATAGAAAAAAGCTAATAGAATACAAGAACAGATCGAAATTCTATGTAGAATGTAAAAATCAAGGACATCTATGCAATCAATGCCCTAACCTGGAAATGAATAGAGAAAAGCAGAAGCAAGGAATGCTAGACAGAGGAAATTTGAGGAGTTTCCCTAGCAAAGGTGATTTCAATCAGGTAAAATATGTATACAAAAAAAAGAAAAGAGAGGGTGCAGGGTCCTAGTAAGACAAAGGAAAGCAACAGGTTGTTGCCAAAAAAAATACTCAGGTAAGTTCCAATCCTCTAGTTTCAAATAAATTTTCAATTCTATCCAATATGGAAGTAGGAGGATTATCAGAAGATATGGAAGCCCAACACCTTTAGGGTAACCTTTCTGATTCTCTTGAATCCCCATCCAAGTCAGGATCCTCAAAACCTAATGCTAAAATTATTGTAAGCCCCGTGGGCATCACAAATCCAAACCCTAATGCGTGATCTCTAGAATCCACATCCAAGTCAAGATCCTTAAACCCCAATGCTGGAAATACTTCAAGCCTATTGGGAATCCCAAAGCCAAACCCTAATGCTGAAGAACTTAGGAATAAATTTGAGGCATTGGAAAATAAAAAATATCATCTCCCTAACATCATCACTAGGAGCCAAGTGAATCCTCCTAAGGGGTCATCTCGCAGGCCAGGGGAATACAAGAAAAAAGGAGAAGATTTGGATGTAGGTGTGGAGATATGTGAAACTCTTCAAACTGAGGAATATGGCACTCTGGTTCTACAACAAATTACCTCCCATCAGTTTACTCCTAAAGAAACCAGGAGCACTATGAAGTCTCCTATATATTTTGGTAGTGAAAAAATAAGAGGGAGAATATCAAATGCTGAGCATCAAAAAATTAAAACTGATAATGACATTGCCAATGGAAAATATAGAACCTTGTTTCAACAAGTTATTTCGGGTTCTAAAGACAACAAATTAGGAAAACCCCCTCAAGGGAGGGGGAGAGGAATAAATCCCAAACAATCTAAATGAAGTTCCTCTCATGGAATGTGAGAGGCCTCAATGACCTGCCAAAACATAGGGAAGTCAGTGCAATAAGAAATCAAGTGAATCCAACTATTATCATGTTGCAAGAAACAAAAACTGATGAGATTCAGTCAAAAAAATATCAAACAAAATCTGGAATCAATGGGATATGGTTTGCAAATCATCCAGAGGAGCATATGGAGGCCTTATGACTTTGTGGGATCCTCGGATAGTAGAAGGCACCATTATTCAAAAATATGATATGGTTCTTAGTGTTTTATTTAAGGAAATAAATAGAAACATGTCATGGATCCTTTCAAATATTTATGCCCCGACTTCAATTCAAGGGAGAGCTCCATTGTGGGAGTACTTAGGCAAATTAAATCTTCCATAATGTCCCCTAGATTTTGGCTGGGGATTTTAACACTCCTATTTACCCTTCAAACAAAATGGGTGGAAATGGACCACCTATCAGGTGCATGGATGAGTTCAATGACTTTATTAACTCCAACATGTTGATGGATGTAAAACTTAGAGGAGCAAATTATACCTGGAGCAATCGACGGATAGGGTGTCATCTCATTCAAGAAAGGCTTGATAGGTTTTTTCTATCAAATGAGGCTACAACTTTGTTCGGTGATTCTACCCTACAAGCCCTTCCTAAAATTGCCTTTGATCATAATCCCATTTTGTTGGAGATCCCTCACTCTCTGTATTTCAAGAAACCTTTTAGATTTCAATCTATGTGGATCAAACATTCCAGTTTCAGAGATAACTTAAGTCAGTGGTGGCAGCAACTTGTCAGGGGGTAGTGCAACTTTTAAACTTGCTGGCAAATTAAAGTTTGTTAAGGAAAAGCTTCAAACTTGGAACAAAGAGGTCTTTGGAAACCTCTTTGAAAATAAAAAATAGGTTGTTGAAATTTTGAAGATAATTGATTAGAGGATCCAACATGGTGATGCTAATGAAACTACTAGGCAGGAGGAACAAACAAAACTAGCATAGTTTCATAACATTTTGGCCAGTGAGGAAATATTTTGGAGGCAAAAATCAAGGGATCTTTGGTTGAAATATGGAGATTCAAATTCCAAGTTTTTTCATGTCACCACACTTAGAAACAGAAGCAATAACAAGATAATTTTTTTTTTAAAAGCAGATGGTTCTATTACTCAAGACTTAACAGAAATCAAAAAGGAGGTAGTAACTTATTTCAATTCTATCCTTGGTCAAGAATCACAGTGCAATGAGGAGGCCAAAGATATTCTCTTGTAATCCATTCCTAGAATAATAAATGAGGATATAAACCTTAATCTTCTAGCTCCATTTTATGATGAGGAAATTAAGGAAGCCTTGTTTAGCATGGAGCCAGACAAATCCTCGGGACCTGATGACTTTTCCCCTCGTTTCTATCAAGATTTTTGGGACATCATAAGTGATGATGTAATTTTTGCTATCAAATAATTCCAAGCAAGCAATCATATCCCAAAAGGTATCAACTCTACTTTTATTTTTCTAATTCCTAAGAAGCAAACCCTTGAATCTATGGATGAATTCAGGTCAATCAGTCTATGCAATGTTTCTTACAAGATCCTAACTAAAACCATTGCAAATAGAATGAGATATATTCTACCCCATATCATAGATCCATGCCAGGGAAGCTTTGTCCAGGGCAGGTCAATCTTAGATGGAGTTATCATAGTTCATGAAGCTCTGCACTCTGCTCATAAGACTAACAGGTCTGTTTTTGCCCTCAAGATTGATATGAACATAGCATTTGACAGGCTAAATTGGGACTTTCTGACTAATGTCCTCCTTAAGTTTGGTTTTCACCACCAATGGGTTAATTTTATTAAACATTGTATTTCTAAAGCATGGTTCTCGATTCTAGTTAATGGAACAACTACTGGTTACTTTCAAAGTCATAAAGGAATTTGGCAGGGGGACCCTATCAGCCCCATGTTATTCATCATTGTGGTAGAAGCTTTAGGCAGAACCATCAAAAATTCTTGCAGTTCAAGGCTAATATTGGGAATCAAGGCAACATATCTCAATAGGGTTGTTTCTCACCAACAATTCATTGATGATACCCTTATATTGACTAAGGCATCAGTGGTTAAGGCAAAAATAATTAAATACATCCTGCAACTCTACGAGGATGTTGCTGGTCAGAAAGTTAATTTCAATAAAAGCAAGTTATATTTCTTGAACACCCCCATTCAGAGGTAAGGAAGGATTGCAAAAATTTTAGGGTGTGATATAGCAAACCTCCCCACTTTGTATCTTGGTCTCCCTCTTTTCATTGGTTCTCCAAGAGAGTCAATGTGGGACAGGGTTATTGAAAGAATTCAAAAAAAACTTGTTGGATGGAAAGGTCATCTTCTATCTCAAGTAGAAAATTTGACCCTCACTAAGGCCTCTCTTCAGAGCATTCCAGTGTATTTCCTCTCCATTTTCAAAGCCCTTGTGAAGGTTTTCCATACAATTGAGAAACTCCAAAAAGAAATTTTATGGATTGAATTAGAGGAGAAAAAAAGGATACACCTTGTAGGATGGATCAAAGTGTGTACACCCAGGTAAAATGGGGGCTTAGGTATGAGGAGAATTGCTCATATAAATTTAGCTTTACTATCTAAGCATGCACGACATCTCATTTCTGGTGAAGAAAATGAATGTACAACTATCGTCAAATGAAAGTATCTTCAAAATATGAAATTTCTAAGTGACTCAGTTCCAATCAGAGGTTCTGCTTTTTGGAAAGTAATTCTTAATTGTAAGGAAATCATAAAAAAAGGTTTAATATGGGTTTTAGGCAATGGTGAGAGGATAAATTGCTAGAATGATAGGTGGGCTAAGGACGAACCACTAACACAATATCCTAACTTATCCCGAATTAGAGATATCACGGAAGAACTCATTGGCAGAAAAGTCTCTGATTATATGGTTGAGGACAGAGGTAGAATGAAGGGGAAACAAATAAGAATTCAAGTATTTCAAGCGGAATAAAATGATCTTTGTAATATTATCGGGAAATATTTTATCCCCATGAGACCCAAGGAAGATCAAGTGACTTGGGATCCTATGGAAAATGGGCAGTTCACTATTAAATCAGCTTACAAGCTTCTGCTTGATGACGGGGATTTTGTCCTCCAAAAGTACTTAGTTTGGATAAAAAATTTAATTCCAAAAATTGTAGTCTTTCCATGGCTGGTTATCCAAGGAAGAATTCTAACCATTGATAATATGATATGTAAAGGTATTTGTATCACTAATCATTGTTATCTATGCAGGGCTAATTGGGAGACTATTTATCACATTTTCCTTGAATGCCCTTTTTCCCTAACTGTCCTAAGTGGGGTTTTTTAGGCCTTCAATATTTCATGGGTTAAACCAGCCATCGTACTTGATTTTTTCATTCAGTGGCCTTACCCCTTTTCAAGCCAAATAATTAGATACATGTGGAAAATTTGTCTCAATCACTATCTTTGGCAAGTGTGGTTAGAAAGGAACCATAGAGTATTTAATGAGTCTATCCATGATCATCAAACTATAATTGCCAAGATTCTATCCTTTGCCAATGAGAATATGAACCTTATTCCTTTTGATAGTTGTAAACCTCATTTGTAGGAGACCACACTTGCTCAATATTTAAGCTTAACCTTGTTAGATGAGTCTGTGCCTAGGGTAGTCAACCCCAGAGCCAATGTTAAGTGGTCTCCACCTCCTACAGGTTGTTTTAAGCTTAATTTTTATGGAGCAGCTAAGGACAATCCTGGAAAAGCAGGCACTGGTGGTATTGTGCAAGATCATAATGGGAATATGATGCTTTCATTTTCTAAATATTTGGAAACAAGGACGAACAACAAATATGAAGCTAGAGCTATGTGGAGAGGCCTTCAAATGACTCAAGACTTAGAAGGCAATTTGATCATAGAAGGAGACTCTATGCATGTTATAAATCTCCTCAATAATTGGAAAACACCTCCTTGGAGGATTAAAACAATTTTTGAAAAGGCTAGGATCCTTTTCCAAGGAATACAATACAAAATCCCAACATGTCTTTCGAGAAGCTAACAAAATTGCTGATAAGCTGGCTAATTTGGGTGTCCATGGTGACGGACTTTTCAAATGGGA
This sequence comes from Wollemia nobilis, assembly GCA_028583015.1. NCBI lineage: Eukaryota > Viridiplantae > Streptophyta > Pinopsida > Araucariales > Araucariaceae > Wollemia > Wollemia nobilis. The sequence goes on along the minus strand of JAQPPZ010016467.1, from coordinate 5,884,817 downwards.
ACACGGTGTCCCGAGTGAAGTAGAGGAGCTTATTCAACAAGAATTCCAAGAATGATAGTTGAATTTACCAACATGGAAGGCACTGTAAGTTTGAAGGCTAGGAGTATTTCTATCTCTTTTTTGAATTGGAATCACAATAAAAATTATCTGAGTTGTTAGTCTTCGTGGATGCTGCTTGGAAATACCACAAAGACTAATGGGGATAGTCACATGTCAGATAACATAGCTCCTAGTCATATTAGTAATTTGAGGTTGGTTGATAATCACAGGAAAGGAAATAAATGGCAATATAAGACTTCGAACCAAAGCCACGTGGACCACCAGATAGCCACCACCATAAATCTAGCCAGTAAGCTCACTTCTCCAAGGCTGATTGGCCAAGATAGTATGTGGTACCAAAGCATGTCATATACGGAAGAAAGCAATTACCAAATAATTATTAAGAGCAATTGTCAATACAAAGCTTGTGGGAGTTTTTTTCAGTACTCTGCTATGCGTGTCTACAACTTTTTGTTTCTCCATTGTCTCAAGGAAGGGATCCGTGTCTGTTTCTTTTTTGTAATTATGATGCATGTGTGTTTTCTCGAGGTATACCCAAAATGTTGTATGGGAAGTTTCTTTTTGATAAAATGCTATGTGCCTTACTAGATGTAATGGCTTTGGTGGCATGTAGATTTTACATATATAGGATCCTTAGTAAGGATATGTTCATCAACAACCCTGGGCTGATTTTTTGTAAAAGGTTTTTGGTCAACCTGTAAAACTTGGTATTAATGCAATAATATCTTATCTACCAAAAATAAATAATACAATATAATATATAATATATAATATGATTAAGAGTTATGTTAGGAGGGTCCTAACAACCCCATTAGGGTTTTATCTAAATTACCATTGTGTTTAATTGATATTTTCCAAAGCAATTTTTTTCAACAAGTTTTTTATAAACAACGCCCTACTACTAGTCGAACGTCTATAACCCTGGTAGAGTTTATCCAAACCTAGTGACTAATTTTAGCATGTTTTCCATTGCTTGCTTTTTTTTTAAATGGGTTTGCAAAATGTTTATGCACCACATGAGCTAGAAAGTATTTGAAATGGAGCGTGCTGAATTGTTGCCTTAATTTACATATCATAATGATTTCATATTTCAAGATTTCAAAGCATGCCCTTTAATATAATTTTTTCATGTGTAGCTTTAGCAAAATGATTTAGTATTTCAAAATTCACTATCTTGGTCCCAAAATCTAAGAGTGGTTACTAAACAATTTCATCCCCTTTTCCTTGATCCACATGATACGTAGTTCACCCTTCATGACAAAGGAACACAAAAATGAACAAGAGGCCATTAGTAGCTACTATAAAAAATCACCTCAAAAAAAGGTACCAACCCAAAAATGCAAAAATCGAAACTCAAACTTAGAGATAAACCCAAAACTTAACCTAATGCAAACTGATAAGAAATCAAACACAAAATCTATCAAACCAAAATTAAGGAAAAATCACAAAAACAAAAAGGCTAAAAAAAACATTAAAACCAAAAATATATACAATAATATACACTATGGTACAATATGATGCACAAAATAGGCTATCACTTTCTTCTATCCCAAACACGATTAGCACACTTTAAAATATATATATCATAATATGCATGCCAAGCTTTACAAAAATCTAGCCAAAACAAGATTAGGCTACACAATATATAAAATTTCATTTTACCTCTTTCTCCCCACCATTTCAATCTAGTTCCATTAGCAGTCCCATAGTGGAGTTTCAAATCATCTTGATCAGATAATAATTTATTTTCAATTCTTTCTTGTTTATTCCTTAAAATATAAATTTCACAATTCAATTCATGATTTAGAATTCGGATTTCCTTTTCAAATATAAGGTCTTACAAGTAGAAGCCTATTTCTAAAAAAATCAAAGTCAAGTCATTTTCCATGTCTTTAGGCCAATCATACTTATGTAGCAATTTACAATCATCTAAGATATCTATTAAATGAGGATCCTTATAAATTTATATCTTAGATTCAATTTTAATTGTTGATGCACTTGGTTCAACAATCCAAGCATATCTACTTTTTTTTCATTTAACAAAGCAATATTATTAACGGTGTGAACATAAATTAACTCAAATTCTTTATCCACCACAAATGGTATTTCATAATTGATAACATTTGTATCCAACAGACCAGTAGGCAAATATTCACCTAGAGTTTGAATGATGGAACACAAAAGGTGAGATTCTACCTTTGATACATTTCCATTTACCAATACTTGGAGAGGATTTGTAACTTCTTCTTTTCCTCATGATATCCATCATCATCATCTTGTATCACTTCTTCTTTTTCAATTACCTATTTATCAAAGACACAAAATTAGCCACCCAATAAAAAATATGTCCAAATTTTCAAACCATAAGTCTTGTCTATCTAGGGATATGTCAAATAACAAATCTCCTTGATAAACCACTTGAGTTATTTCAAATAAAGCAATATTTTTATCTGGATCATCAATGATATCAGACTGAAACCATTCAGGTTCTGTAATTTCCTATATCTAAGGTAACATAGGTAGCATAGAATCCTTAGGTGAAACAAGACCTTCAATTTCTTGTCCCTCAAATGGGAACCAATTGAGTGATTCTATTTATTCATTTAGAACCAATTAATTACATGAAACATTAACCATTTATTTCTTTTATATTTTGGAAAAATATTTAATAAACTCATCTTCTTGTGATATTTTATGATATTCCATCCCTTCTTTCATTTCTTCCTGGTCATTTTTTATCATCAATTTTAATCATCTCATCCAAATTTATGGAAGGTCCTAATTTTTCATATGCTTCAAAAATAGTCCTCTATAGAACCCCTCCACTATCTAAAAGAATATCACTTTTAGTATCTTCAACCTTAGTCTCATGAGGATGATTTGTAGAATTATCAAGATGCACATTTTGAGGCCTTTGTTCCTAAAATTGAGCGATGTTTCTTTTAAGATATATAACTAGCCTTTGCAACTTGTCCTGCATTTCAGGTGAAGTGAGTGCTTCATTAGAAAGTGTGGAAAAATCCTCTCATTTATTCCACCAACAATAATCATCTTCTAAAACTCGGGTGTGACGTTCAACCACTTCTTCACAATATTTAAATTCAACAATAGATTACCTTTTGAACTCACCTTCATCCACTTTTGAGGGCTCAATTATTTCTAAAACTAGATCATTAATTTTTCTATGATTATCCCAATCCTCACTTGTAAATAAGGACTCTAAGCCTTCTAGCTTGTCACAACTTGGTTCATGTTGCCTTTCTTTATCATAATAATAATTTTCATCTAAAAACAAGTGATGGAATTCTATCATATCTTCTAATGGCTCCTTAAATTCATTTGTTGATTTCTCCTCAAATTCACTTTTAACCAATTTTGGTGGGTCAAGGGTTTCTACAAGGGGATCAATTATTGCATTGATATTCCTATGATTGTTCCAATATTTCTTTGTGAATAAAATTGAACCAATCTCTACATATTTATGGGTTTGTTTACCAAAATCCTTATTAATGGATATTGGCTTTGAGACTTGCACCTCCTCTTGTATGATATCTAAGGTGGTTGTATTAGTTGGAAATTCAACTTTATCCCATTGATTGATCACATTAGACATCCTTTTATTCAAGGGTGCTATATTGGATGGTTGGTGTTGATTTGAATCCATAGCTCCTGAAAAACAATTCATCATGGGAGAAGGTCATGCCTCAACCTGACTCATAGGTGGTATCTTATTTTGAGCCTTAGTATTAAGTAATGATAATCAACACACATCAACCCCTTTCAAAATCCACCATTGTTCTAATATTATTGTCTCATTTTAGGCTCTAGGCAAGGATGGATATTTAAGAAATCTGCTTGCAAAAGTAGAAGTTAAGGGGTCTAAGGTTCCCATGTAGACTTGAATAACCTCTTCTTCTGACATGATATAATGTGTCACCACTTCCGTATACAACCTATAGAACCTGTCATTGAATTGGCTCATGCATTCATTAGGTTGTTTATAGATAGAGATAAACTGATTTAGCATTTCAATTGGGTCAACTAGCTTTCCAAAATATCTAAGAAATGTTGTTTCTAGTTGAGCCCAAGAAGTGATAGAACTTATAGGTAAATGGATGTACCAATCCAATTCAACCTCATCCAAAGTGTATGAAAACAACCTACAAGGAACATCTGCATGCATAATTTATAAATAAATTAAAATATCCTTGTATCTTTGAATATGTTCCTCAGACGAGGTCACATCATGCTTGAACTAAGGTAAAGGGATTTGATAGATAGGCATGATTAAATGGCTATAATAATCACTTGTCCAAGATGCAATTCCTACCTTGGTTGGAGTAAATAATACCATTAGTGAATCTTAATGAACATAACTTTAGTACCAGTTTTTTTAGTCAAATAAATATCTTGCAAAGAAGCATGTAGTGACTAACAATCCTCAAATGTTTCACATATAAATCATCATGTTTATCAATCAAAAGATATGCATCAATTAACTATGACATTAAAGAACATTCTCAAATTTGTAAAAAGGTTAGCATCAATGCATCATCAATTAGAGAATGTTTAAATCAATGAAAGTGATCACATGTAAATAAAACCTCGTTAGTCAGGACCAATGCCTTCAAATAACTCTTTCAAGTAACATGAACAAGTTAGCATTTCAATAGCAATAAAGTAAACCAATTCAGGCCCTCCTTCTAGCACCAAAATGTTGAGTGGAAATTTTTCCCAATTGTAAAATCACCATCACACTTAGGATTTTGATTAGAAAATCCTCTCTTGCAAAGAAATAGAAATTTCTCCAAGGTTCCTTTTACTTAATGTGTGCTTGTAATCTTGTGAAGATGTATCAAATAAGTACTAGGAATACATTAGTGATTTACAAAAAACTATTAAAGAGGGGCCTATGTTGGTATTACTTTATTATGCTATGCTATTGATTTTTCATGAAACTTAAAAGAAAGAAAAATGTGATTGGCCCTCATATGACCATGATGTAAATTGCATCAATTCCTTTTATCTTGAAGTATTTTAGGTATATTTTTATCTTATTTTGGTTAAGCATATTTTAGACAAGTTTTATCTTCCTTAAATCCTACTTTGAGCACAAAACAAAAGATTAAAATCTATCTCTAAAATGTGAACCTCAAATGATGATTGGATTCATTTTAACTTGCTTTGAGCAACTTTGAGCATGAAATAAAACAATGAAATGACTAGCTTTAAAATGTAGAAGCCTTTGAAATGCTACATAAATTACCCCTCTTTAATGAAATTATAATTTTCATAAAGAGACGTCAATTTATTGCTTTAAATAAAATGGCCTATGGAATGCCATATAAATTACCCCTCTTTAATGAAATTATAATTTTCATAAAGAGACATCAATTTATTGCTTTAAATACAATGGCCTATGGAATGCCATATAAATTACCCCCTTTAATGAAATTGTAATTTTCATAAAGGGAAGTTAATTTATTGCTTGAAAAACAAAAGTGCAAAGCTTGAAGTTCATTTCTCCTTTAAAAAGTGAAAACATGTAAAATCTGAAATTACAAAATACCTTTAAAAACAAATTTAAATAATTTTGAATTAGCTTCAAAATTAAATCAAAATTGCTTTAAATTAAAGGTTAAAGCTTAATATTGGAATCTATGCATTTATTTTGGAGTTTTAATTTTTTTTTCGAAGTTTTAAAAAGAAAATACAAAAGGGTAACGTTAGGTAAAATAAAATAAATCTAGAAAATGGACCAGGATGCTGAAAATGTTAGAAAAAAATGACTACCAGTATAATTCTACCCTATCCTACAAAATAGAGATGTAAGAGCTCCTAAATGAAACCTAGTCTATCTGAATCTGCATTTTCACAATTCAAAATAAACTAGGTGTAATATTCTACAGAAATGGAAACAAACTCCATGATTCTAAATGTTCAACAGTGCAACCATCACAATGCATTAAACATTATCTATTGGCCTAAAAACATGTAAGAGAAAAAATAAACATTAACTCAATACATTCAAAAAACTTCTCCTCCAATTTTGCTTTTAAAGTGCAAGTTTCTGCAGGAATTTACATTTTACAAAAAAAAAATGATCTCTCTATTACAAAGCATTTCCACCTAGCCCCCCCACCCCAAAATTTCCAACCCCCTGTTCCTTGTTCCCACACTCTCTTTGAAATACTCCAAGAAACCCTTCATTTTTACTTTTATTTCATTTGTGATTTTTCTTTTCTTCATTCCATACGTTTACTTCGAGGGTAACGGTCCTTCCTCTGGTTTCCCAAGTGGCCTTTTTATTTTTGTATTATTTTGTCTTTCCAAACTTGTAATGCCTTATGCAATCTCAAAATTAACACATAACATGATCGTTTTCTTTCCCTTGTTTTATTATTATATTTTTTTATTAAAGGCTACTAGTGCCTTTGTAGCACTCATATGTTGATTTGGCTATGGCCCTATGCGCAATGCCCACATTACTCCAATGGTAACTATGGCCTAATTATTTCAAAATATTTTCTTTTTTGTAACATATTCTCAAACAATCATATCTACCAGATGAATCTCTATTACTGCCATGCTCCTCTCGTTAGGATCTGTAATATGCATCCTAAATATAGCCCAATTTTTTTTTTTCCCTACTATCACTATTCAGTAATGTCAATGTCATACTGAATTACTGTTGTTGCGTTGGTTGGGTTTTATCCACATTCAACTATCTCATATGTGTGTCCTTCCCAATCATGATCACCCATATAGCTATCTACATAGCAAGCATCCTAAACCACGTGCATCATCCATGTTAGAATCTCTGTGAAATTCCCCACTAACAAACCCCAATATGGCTCCATGTTAGAAGTTGACCTCTCCGGTGACGGTTGTTTGGCAAGCTCCTTCTTCTAAGAGAGGGGGTGAACAATATATAATAAAAAAATGTGCCTTTTAATCCAAATAGTAGCATCAATATTAATAAAATAACTACATCACACAAATAATCACACACGTGAGAGACATCATTTTTATGTGGTTCACCCAAATATGACTACTTCCACAGAGAAAGTATTTCTTCTAAATATTTCTCAAACAATATTTAGGGAATCCTTCCCAATTACAATATTTATGGACCTTTGTCCAAAGGAATTGCTGACCCCCTAAATCTGGTTTGTGGATCTCTATCCACAAGATAACTCCTTCTCCTCTTCTCTGGCTAGTGATCCTCTAGAAGACTACTACATCCACTACACAGGCTTGTGGATATCTCTCCACTGAATACTCTTGTCCTCATTCAGAAGACCTATCCTCACTACCCTAGCTAATGGATATCTATCCACTCGAGACTACTATCCTCTCTGCTATGTCATCTCCAAAGCTCTGTCTCAATTTTATACTAAACATATTTCAGTCAATCTAGCACAAATATACTCAACAAGTCCACTTAGAACTTGCTCAACTCTACTCAATAGGTCCACTTAGAAATTGCTCAAATATTCTCAATAGGTCCACTCAGAACTTGCTCAAATCTTCTCAACAGGTCCACTCATAACCTGCTCAAATTTACTCAACAGGTCCACTTAGAACTTGCTCAAATCTACTTAACAAGCTCACACATAACTTGTCCAAATCTGCTCAATAAGTCCTCACTAGGACTTAACCAAATCTGTATTGTAAGCTTCCATAAAATCTCACACAAAATCAGTCCACAAGTCTTCTCAAAGACTTGCCTCAAATATTCTTAACAAGTTCACACAAAACTTGTCCAATATCATAGAAACATAAAGAAAATTGTTAGAGACTTAATATGTTCTATTCTCACAACTCAATTTCTTTTTCAACTCAAATTAGAATATAGAATAGTTTGTTTTATGGAACTTGAACAACCACTTCATACATCCACTTGACTAGGCTTAATCAACTTACCCAACCAATCACTCAAGAAACAACTCTTGCTCAAAAATCCTAATCCAAGCATGTATCATCCACATCAAAATATTTTCAACACTGCTCAACAACAAATCTCACATGACAATGATACTCATGATATTTTCAAATCCTAGTTCAATTTCTTTGCATTACAACTCACTTCAACAACCATGCTTATAAAACATTATTCACATAACAATGATACTCATGATCTTTTCAAACCCTAACTCAAGTTCTTCACACAACCAATGGTTTCAACAACAATGCTTATAAAACAAGGTTTTAATCACAACTCTTAATTTCAAAAAAACTTGAAGCATTAACTCAAACACTTTTGAAAAGGAAACCCTAATCAAATCCTTTTCACTCCAAACTTTATTTTCTAGTAAGCCATTCAATCAACTCAACCAAAGATGAATTTTCCCATACCTTTTTGCTTGACAAGTAGATGATATCACAAATCTGCCACACTCACAATTACTTCTTTGCCAATCTCAATAAGGGTTAGAGGATAATTTCTCAAAAAAATATAACACAAAAACAATATCAAATTTACACCTTATCACTCCAACTTTATTAATAATCAATGCCCTCACAATAATAACAAAAACCCTTAATTCAAAATAACATAATACCCACAAAGTCTTAATCCTCCAATATACCACTATAGCAATTTAAGACTCTATTAAAAGTTAAAAATAGAAATCTCCTTATAACTCCTAATGATAATTCTCAACTACCACAACTTTATTACAAAGCAAAATTTCCAAACACAAACCACTAATCAACCTTATACCTCCAACTTAGGGATTTGATTAAAATTAAAACCAAAAATATTACCTCGTCTTTGGAAGGAATCGAACCCTCAATTTTGCCCCCAATGTGCGCCTTAGCCATGGAAAAAGTCACCGCACGAGCCTGTTTGACTAATCGCCAGCGTCCCTCCTCGAGAATCGTGACATGGACTAACCGCCTCCCGTAGGTTAAAGCTCTGGCCTGTAGCGGCTACCTCCAGTTTGAGCTTTTGGTAGAACGACAGGTTTTGCCTTTCTAACAATTGGTATCAGAGCCGGTCTCGGGTTCGATTCCCTTCGGGTAACGCTGGGGGGGGATTGTTGGACTAATCGCCAGCATCCCTCCTCAGGAATTGTGACATGGACTAACCGCCTCCCGTAGGTTAAAGCTCTGGCCTGTAGTGGCTACCTCGAGTTCGAGATTTTGGTATAACGGCAGGTTTCGCCTTTCTAACAGAGCCAAGTGCTCATATAATATTAATGAAGCACCACATAATTCTTAATATCCTCACACCTTCCACTTTGGGAAAAATAACATGCACCTTGGGCACCTTAACCAACACAACTCACGATGCACCCGTCAAGATTCAAATGCAAACCCTCTTGCAAGCTAGCACTTTTGTGCTTCCCAAAATACCACAAGGCCACACTGTCCTATGCAATTTCAAGGATTAAATCTTCCTCCATTAAACGCTTCTCTATCACGACTTTCACAAAAAACTCACGAGATCTTTTCTTCACGTGCAATCTTTTTAATTTTCGAGCAAGGATAATTCATTGAACTTTTAGGCATTGTATTTATATGCTTCCTCCATTGTTTTAAAGACGTCGGTGCTCTCCATGTTATCTTCTAGGATTTTAGGGAAGATTATAAAGGCTTCGAATACCTTTTGTCTTAAACCCAACCTTTGGGTTTATAAAATATATTTAGACTTTATAAAACCCACTTTTGCATTATAAAATATTATAATAAAAATTATAAATATTTTATTTGAGTTTTCACCATATCACCTTTAATATTATAATAACCATTTTTATCCCCTTTGTTTCTTGTTGAATTCTTTGAAATTAATGATGACCTCATCTGGTGACATCAATGACAACTTTGACATAGGGACTCAAAATGTCCAACATAAGCTTCTTCTTTTCAAGCATGTTATATACTATGGCTAGAAATCTTTGACATGATTGAATATCATGACCATTTTGTCTATGATATTGATTATTCATCATACCCTTGTGGTCTTGTATGATCTGGATTCATCTGGAAAATCTCAGGTAATATGATAGCATTTGTGGCACATAATCTATTGAAAAATGATACCGCATGCTCAAGCAATGAGGGATGCTTGCCAAGGTGTTAAGGCGGCCGAGTTGGAGCTTGATATGGTTGAGGCTTTTCTTGTGGCTTCATAGGGGATAGTTTGACCTCATATGAGGGTTGCTTTTGTATCTCTTGGATTTCAAGTTGGATCAAAATATATTGCAATGCCTCATTTTTTTGCTCCATTTGTACCTCTATATTATAGAGGTGATTTTGCATATGCTTCAATACTGATAAGGATCTCATGTGTATTTCTAGTGATTGGTTTGAAATACCATTTTCTACTTAAGGAGGTGAAAGGGTGCTAAAGATCCACCAGGTAACTGTAAATCACCCATTTCCTTTATTTGAGTCGATGTGGAGGCTTCATGATGATTAACTTCAATAGTGGTATCCACATGGTCATGTTTATGACTCAGTTCATGTTTCTGTTTCACTTTGTAGTGTTGAATTGTGTTAGCTTTGGTACCCCTAGTTTGATATGGGGAAAAAACCTATTCTTGTTCTTAAGGAGGCACCATGATAAGTGATTCAGGGTTGACTAATGCTAATGTTTTTTACCCCTTCAATGTGGTAGCAACGTCGGATTGCACCATATCTTGTTTTATATGCCTTAGAGTCACTTGGTCTTATGACTTAATGTTAACCATTGCCACAAAATCTTGAGAAGGTGCTTTAGCTTTTGGACCAGTTGAAGGTACTTTAGTCATGTTAACTGATGTTTTCTTCTCCTCATCAGGTAATATGTTACCATGATTTTTGGTGATGGGAGAAGGTAGCGACTTCTTGATGCAAGCCTCAGTTGAATGTTTGGTGATTTTATCTGAATGAATGTTTGGAGGCATGCATGTCACTAGAGTTTCTTATGGCTCATTGAAATCCTTGTAACTTGAATGGCTTAGGATCATGGGGTACCATATACACTTGTTATTGGTGTATGAATTTTAGATTTTGGTGCACTATGGAAGGCACAAATTCCATATCCCTCATCCATGGTCTGCCTAGCAATATGTTATACTGACTCTCACCCCCCAATATCCCAACCTGTATAGGTAGGATTACTATGCCAATTGTTGGGGAAGTGGCATCATTGAAGGCTCTCAATGTGAATGTTGAGTCCTTAATGCATGAAGGTGGTAAATTTAAATTCTTCAAAGCTGTAGCTATGATGATGTTGGTAGATGACCCAGTGTCAATCAAGACTCTCTTGTGTGAAATTTGATCGATGCTTTCTATGATGTGCAGTGAAGGATCAGGTTCATATGTAGAGTTTGGCTTAATATCTTATCTATGAAAGGTAATCATAGGGTCCTTTTTAAGTGAATTGGAATTATTTTTGGTGTGGATTATGATAGATTATTATCTTTAGTTGAATTTTTTGGTATGTTGGGTTGATCAAGGTATATTTTACTTCCTATCATAGTATTGATCATATCGATAAAACCCTCATTATGCGGGGCTATGTGCACCTCATTGATGTGCTCAACTTTATTGTTGGGTGCTATTTTTGCTTCATGTGTAGGAAAGGGGTCTTGGAAGACTCCTATCTCAAGCTCTTGCCTCTCAATAATATCTTGCACTAAGTCTCTAAAGGGATGACATGTCTGAATGTCATGACCCCTTTGTTGATGGCACACACAATATAGATTGTCTATGTGTGCATTTGATCTACCTTTGTTAGGCTTCCATGGATGGATATCTGGAATATTGATTCTTTGCACCTCATATAATCGATCAAAGAGTGATGCTAATATCTTTGAAAAATTAGTATATTTTCATTGTGGCCAACGTTTTTGGCCCTGTATCTGATTCTGGTGTATATGATTTTGGGCCACAAGAGGCTGGTATTGGTAATTATGTTGCATTGGTAGAGGTGGTGCGACCTGATTTCCAGATTCAGGGATACTCAAAATAACTTGATTTATTAGGGCCACCTTTTATTGCGTGTTCCCACCTGTAATATTATTGTTTAGCCATTCCTTTTTGTGGATTTGAATATCACCCTCTTGTATCTTGATTACCTCAATAAACTCAACCTATTCTAAGATCTTCTCAAATGTTTGATACTATAACAATTTTAAGATAAGCAATATTTATTTTGAGAAACTTCTCAAAAACATTCGAATGAGCTCTATTGTGGGTAGGGTGAAAGGTAGTTTTGACATCACCTTCCTCCACTTATTTCCATACTCAATTACTGGCTCATCGTCAAGTTAACGAAGGCTAGCCAAGTCAATCAAGTTTATCATTTTATTAGCACTAGAGGAATTTTTTTTTAGGAATGCATCGGATAATTGCTCAAATGTGTATATGCTATGGTGTGGTAGGTGATTATACCATTCTAAAGCATCTCCAGCTAGTGTTGTAAGAAATATTCTCAACATCAAGGGGTCATTGTCTTGAAAATGGAAGCACATATTGATGAAGATTGTTACGTGCTCTTGTGCATCTTCATCATCTTTGAATTTTTCAAGTTTAGGCATCTTGAAATTCGATGGGTATGTTGGTGATGACACTGATGGATGCAAAGGCTAATTACTAAGCTACTTTAGTGTAGTTTTTTGATAAATTGACCTTTGGTTTTGTTTTTCGAATGAATTTATCCAATAAGCAAACACTTTGTATGGAATTGATGAAATGATATGATCTTCCTATTGTGGCCCTTGATTAGGTAGAGGATACCACTTTTGATGTTGAGGTTGATGATAAATGTAATTATTAGGTACTTCATCATAAATTGTAAGCATCCACTTCTTCCTGATGTTCCCATTGGGACTCTTCATTTGATTCCTCATCATATTAATATTGGTACTATTGAGGAGTATGAGGTTCTTGATGATAACCAGATAATGGCCTTTTATGTTGAATGCAATTTTGGTGTGGCCAAGGGGTAAGACCTCAAAATTGCAATGGATGCCTTATGCGTTGTTGCATCCTCTATGTGCTAGGTGTAAGCATCACTTTATGTAATGCATTTTGCACTTGCTTTTGTTGTTCTTGTATCTTTTGTTGATACAAACTTTGTAGGTGTGCTTGTTGTGAGTCCACCCCTTTTTGATTTAATTATTGTTGATCCAACTGGAGTTGATCCATATACTGTTGTTGGTTAAGCTACGACCTCAGTTCCTGATGTGTATGATCCTGCTTTTTAGTTGTATGGGGGTTATGTACCCTCATATTGGAAACATGAATGGGTTTGTCATGTCTTTTCCCCCTAGTATGATCTATCACTTATTTTCTATGCTCCTTAAAGGTTACATTTATTTGATACTCTGGTTTATGAATTTGCTCTGTATAGTTCGATGATGTAGATATGCAACATGGTTGCCCCACGTACTCTTCATGAGGAGTAGGAGAATGACTTGGGTCATATTCCTCATCTATGAGGAATGATGCATATTCAGCCTTAGATATAATATCTATATATTCATACTGCATAGAAGCACAATGTGTATATGTAGAATGCTCTCTATGAGGAGTAGGGGGATGACTTTCTTGATCAAATAGGATGGTTTGTTCGTCTAGGCTAGGCCATGGTGTGCTCTCATTTTCATCTTTCAATTGATGTATAAATAAATATGGGATGTGAGCCTATGACATTGGCCTACTATGCCCCTTAGCAGGTGGATTGTTCCTCATATATAATTCTATCAAGGTGTTCCAATCAAAAAGGTTTCCTGGAGGATTTATGGGTGCCTCCCTAATAGGCATATCTCGATGGTTTAACTCCCTATGGATGATATTTATGTTATGATAATACATGGGATGCCATTCAAGGATGGCCATATCCTATAGAATGATTTGGATATGTTCAGTGGTCATGGAACCTGATTCCCTCTCTAGATTGGAGGTCTTTCTCATCATGGGAGGTCTCCTAGCCACAATTTTTGTTATTAAAATTTTTGACTTCTAAAAAAATTTGTAGGTGTTATATATCAAAATTATTAGCATGATGAGATGATCACAATGGGTTATGACTCCAAAAAGTAACTTCTGGCTCAAAATTTTGTATTTTTGAAATAATTGGCCAACCGGGGCTCGTGGGGAAATGCCCACTTTTAAGAATTTTTAGGAAATTTTGAAGCATGAAGAGTTAGGACTCAAATTTTTTTGGAGAGGTGCACAAGGGGCTAACTAAGACAAAAAAATAAATTTATCAAATATTGGAGTTGTCTAGCCCATTTTATGACTATTTTAGTGCAATTTTTCCCCATTATCGGCTTCAAAAATAGAGTAATCATAAAACCAAAATATTTTTTTTTTTATAGCTCAGATTTTCATGATTCTCAATCCTTTGGATGTAGAATCAAAAATTAGATTTTTACTACACAATAAATAAACACACAAAGTACACAAACAATAAAGAAACTTAGGTTGATTGCCCAAAAAATAAATAAACACACAAATTACACAATATGATTATCTCATTTAAGAATTAGATGTGTCCTAGAAATTGATTGGTGTGTTTTGATTTGTTGAATGTACAAGCTAACTCTCATAGTATTTTTTAAAAGTTGATGTTATACTCAATTTGTTCAAAGATTTTCACCTATATATTCGCACAATCCGAATATGGGAGTGAAGTCCATACTCAACGAGGTAGTATAGGTACTACCAACCCTCACCTAGTACACCGTGCATAGAGATACACTCCTATGAAGAGGAGTGCATGCTATTTTACATGGATATGATAGTTATTGGGTTAGCCTTGGCCACATATGGGTCTCAATGATACTCTTTCACACGAGCCAACCAAGTGGTAATGACATCCACTGTTGGTCTTGATCAATGGGTTGGATGTGAGAGCACAATGCTACTGATGTTAAATATAAGTCATGATGTGTATGGGGTTCATTTTAACCTTGCATGTGAACAAAATGCACCACTAAGCAAACATGATATTTCCTATATGCCTAGGATAAAATATGTTTCATTTTAGAAAGATGCATGTATTCAGCTTATGTGAACTTCAGAGAATGCATTCTACTTCATGAATTAATGGCCACTAGCTGGGCCACATGCAAGAAAACTAAACACACAGAAGCCAAGCACACTAGATACTAGGGTAGACCTTAAAAATAGAGGTTCGTTGTTCCTAGAAGTTCCTAGAGGAAACTAAAGAAAACTCTAAGAAACATCCAATGCATTTTATTTTTCTATTTTTCCTTATATTTTCCTTCATAGAAAATGTAATTTAAGTTGTTTTCTAGAAAAAAAGTTGCATATAGAAAAACATAGAGAAGCAGAGAATGCTACCAACCTCGAATCCTAGTATGATGATGGAAATTATGCCCTCTGTTGCACTTTTTTTTTTGATTATTATTGACTAGAGTGGATACTTTTGGCCGTTGACTGCAGGAGAAGCTAAGATCTTTTGGTCATTGTTGATCAGAGTGACCAAAAATTGCTAGTCGTTATTGACCAGAGTGGCCAAACCTGCACAAAGAAAACTTGTAAATGTCAATAAATCAACAAAAAATAAAAACTTGGTGGGGGTACCATCGTGATCGCCATCTTTGGGAGCCCAAGAAGCATGTACCCCACTTACCCTACTTGAAATATTATAATATCAAATGAAAATGAAGAAGCACACAAGCACATATAACGTGAAAGTAATAAGAAAAGAGAGATTATTTTATTAATGCTTCCATATCTTGGTTACATGTACATCCCTCTAAGGGATACTTATTTTGATACAATATATTACAAGTGGAATAACGGTGAATGTTTCCCTAGCAAGGGGATGGTGTGCCTTTGTAGGCCTCCCAATCTTGTACACCAAACTATTTGAGGGCTTACAGATGCCTCCTCCTAATTTCATCCTGGAGGGATCTTATGCTCTGGATACCGTGAACTGATCTTGTGAACCTGTATCTATGTGCATGGAAACAACAGAGCATAATAAGTAGTACAGGTCACCTCTCTTAATGAGGATTTTATTAGAAAATCTGGTAAATATGATAAATAAGCATGATATGACCTAAAATGCAGTAGATCTAAGCAATGTGCATGTGTAAAACTTAGCAATATTAATGTAAATGTAGTACAAAAAGGAAATCTATACTAAAACTAAATAATAAAGTAGAGAGCAATATTAAATCTAGGCTAAAACCAAGGGAAAGACTACTCAGACCCTTACCACTACTGCTCAGAGTGACCATGGCTGTGGGTCATTTTTGAAGACAATGACCACTAACTAAAAGGTTTACCTCATGGGTTTATGGACTATGGCAGTTGATCCCTTGCTCGAATTGATGTTCAAGGATCATCGAGTGTGTCTTCTACATTGGTTGTCGGGTGGGAATGATGGATCAACAATACTAATGTGTAGACGTGGCTTAGCTGGATGGTGCTCCAATGCTCCTCAAGGGGTGTATATTGGCTATCCATTTTTATAGGGCTCCGTTGCACACAATTTGAACTTTTATGTATATCTTTTTCATCTTGGAAGTCTACATATGTAGCCTTCCTAGTTTCAAATCTAGATCTTGATCTAGATCTGCATGCAAACTGACCATAAAAGAATAAGGTTCAGTTACAAACTGGCATTGAAGGGATAGTCAAGAGGAACTCTAGGAGTTCCTCATCGAAATCCCTTTGCAAACCATACAAACTACTATCTTTTCCCATGATTTGGGCTCTCCTTGATGGCAGTCTATGTTTCAGAGCTAGCCATTATCATTAGTAGAGGCTAGCTATGGCCACTCTTATCTTGAGTGTACAGGATTGGCGTTCACTCTGATAGATAGTGGCTAGGCCTAAATGGGCTATAATTGCCCCATTTGAGTGGTTAGGACCACTACTTGCTCTTGGAAAGGTCCTCTTGTGGTTAATCCACAACACACCCCAAAATTGGGGGCCCACCTTTTTGCATGCTTTCAAAGAAGAAAACAGTGACCCAGATGCTAAGAAAATCAAAGAAAAAGGCAAAAATTTCACTAAGGAAAAAAGTTGTCGCGATATCGCGACATGTCGCTCCGTCGCTACGAAAAACGAAAAAGTGTAGCAAAATCATGACATGTTGCTCCGTCGCTACGGAAAACGAAAAAGTGTAGCGAAATCGTGACATGTTGCTCCGTCGCGGCCCAGAGAGGAGAGAGAAAGGTGAAGCAGAAAAGCGTAGCGAAATCGTGACATGTCGCAAAATCATGGTCAACGCAGTCAACGACAGCAGGTGGGCGGAACTGTCACGAAATCGTGACGTGTTTGATTTTCGCGGCTTGCAAACGGGCAGAAGGCATGAAGTATAAAATGGTCATGAAATCGTGACAGAAATGAGCCAAAGGTAGTAAGGCCCAGCAGTGTAGCGAAATCACGATGAAAATTGAGCCAAAGGGCATAAGTCGAAAGGCGTCACGAAATCGCGACGCGTCGCATTTTCGTGGCGCGGGTGGATAAAAAAAGCCTAAGTAGTAAAATGGTAGCGATTTCGCGCAACTTTTGGGAAAATGTTCGAAGGAGAAAATGGTCACGAAATCATGATAGATTGCGGTGAGAGGGCTCGAAGGAGAAAATGGTCGTGATTTCGTGACAGATTGCGGCGAGAGGGCCCGAAGGAGAAAATGGTCGTGATTTCGCGATAGGTTGCGGTGAGAGGGCCCGAAGGAGAAAATGGTCATGATTTCATGACAGGTTGCGACGAGAGGGCCCGAAAGAGAAAATGGTCACGATTTCATGACAGGTTGCGGCCGAAGCGTACGGAGATAAAAAACGTCATGATTTCGTGACAGGTTGCATCGGCAAGGCTGCTGGAAGAAAAATGTCACGATATCGCGACATGTCGCATTTTATGGAAGCGTAGAGGATTGCATGCATAAAAGCATCACGATTTACATGGGGCCATTACGGAACGTGCAAAAATGCATTGAACACGTGGCGCAAAGGCATGAGGTTCATGATAACGCTTCAGATCGACGGTTACAGTCCGCAGAGAAGACCAAACGTTTCAGGTTCGAGCGAAAGGTCAAAGCATCAAAGAAGCGGGAAAATGAAACGAAGCGTTATGGGAAATGAAACGAAGCGTCGCAGAGGGAAACCAAGAGCTGCAACAGAAAGTTTAAAAGCAGAAGCGAATGTAGATACAGGGGCTGGAAATTGTAAACAGAAAGCATTATTTTTATTGAATAAAGGAGTTATTTGGCAGGAGTAACTTTTGTGTGTGAAACCAAAAGGAGATTGAAGGCTAAGACTACTGTTATTTCTGTATATCTTTCCTTTGCATTATTTTGTTTTGTATCTATTCGTTTACACCATAATGTGGGTTGCGATAGGTGAATGATAGAATGATGCAAATTATTTATTTCCTTAGAGTCTAGCATCTGATTTGATTTGACTGTGTTTTATTACAGGTCTGTTAGGTCAGGTTGTTTTAGAGCTTCATCTCATAACTTGGGGTTTTGCAGGGAGGAGATTGCTAACCAGATTAACGTCCTTCTTCGGTTTTTCCAGCTGATTCGCATAAGAGCATTTCTGTTTTAGTTTCTGATATATTTTTAATCTCATTTGAAAATCTGAGTTTCGGATTCTGGTACATTCCAGAATACTCTGCGGATGTTTACTAACACCAAAAGCTAATGTAGAAATAGCAGAACAGTTAAACAAAAGATAAAATGAACCAGTTAACAGTAAAATGAATTGCACGCTAAAGACACGGAGCTTAAAACGAAGTGGCCTATACCACGCACTTTCTCATTTGAAATATTTTTAAAGTAAAAGATAAAAAAGGCCACTAACTTATTTTTGGGTTGGTTTTCATTAATTTCAAGAGCATAAAAAGGATTTTTCTTTCTTTTTTTACATGGTTGGTTATTTTAACAAATTAGGGTTACAAAGTTTGTTGTGAATCATCAAAGGCCCCTTGTTAACAGTTACTTGCAGGATTTAAGCTATTCTGGGATACATTCATTTATTTGCATTTAGTCAAAATTGGTTATATGCATATAAGGGTTTGTTCACAAGAAGCTTGGAGAAATTAAAAATAATATATTTCTTTGCAAGAAAGAGTCTTCGGGTTTGAGACTCCAGTTGCGTGTTCATTTTGTAATAGGACAAAATATTCACTCAACATTTTGGCGCTAGAAGGAGGGCCTTCTTTATTGCTTTGTGATTATGATTTGTTCTAACAATTAACGTGGGTAGTTTTGTTTCCACCTATTGTTCTTGCAGGTATAACATTTTGATACTGTAAGTTGAGAGAAGTCTTTTGAGTTCTAGGGTTTTCAAGCTGGCCCAACTCTGAGTACATAGCTACTAGGTCCAAAACCACAGGGGAAACTATTTTCCAAAGCCTTTCTCCCATTGCTAGGAGGCCGAAAAACAAAACATTAGAGATCGAAATACCACCCAGTATACTTGAGTTAGGGATTTCTTTAGACTCAAGTACGTCTAGCGGGTCTGAGCCCTTAATTTCAAGTGCGACAGTAACACCAGGTGTATCTGTCTCCATAGTTCCAAGCGTTTCCATTGTTCCCACAGGGTTAACACCTTTGAACAACATGGCCCAACAACAACAACAACAACAACAGCCACCTGCCCTTTGGTATGGTGCGCAAAGTTCCCCTTTAGATATTCCTAGGGCAGTCCATGACTTGCCTAGAAACATTGAAAGGGGATTACCCAAATTCTTGCACGATGGTCCCACAACAACAGAAGATCATGTCCAAATCTACAAAGATTATATGTTTAGACAAGGGGTTACTCACGAGGATGTTGCTTGCCGAGTTTTCCCTGCTAGTCTAGACCCCACGACCAATGAATGGTATCGAAATCTTCCAGCAGGGTCCATCACTTCATGGGCCCAATTAGAAACCACCTTCATAAGCCAATTTAGAATGTTATTGGATCCCTCCATAATCTACAATTTGTTCGTATCATGCAAAATATTACCTAATGAGCCCATACGAACATTCAACCAGAGGTTCCAAAAGCTATACACGAATCTGACTCGTCACTTTGCGGTAGATCCTGCGGTCGCCTTGCAATTATATTTCGGAGCCTTAGATCCTTTAACGTCTTTGTTGACTAGAAGGAATCCTCAGGTTACAACGCTTCCTTTAGCCTATGCAGAGACAATGACTCTCGAACAACAAATGAACTTGCCAGGAGCAGGATTGTCTCAATTGACTGGGATGGGACAATATGGTCCATACAGTCAATTTGCCATGATGAACCAGTTAATGGCACCACAGGTTCCTATGATGAACAGTTTCCAAACACCCACCCAAGTGGCATCATTTCCAAGTTATCCTAATGCCTCCGTTCAAACGCAGGGATTAATTCAAAATAGCCCGATGGGTTTGCCTAGGTTCGGCATGGGCAATAATTTGTTGACCATGCCGGGGTTTGCTCCGATTAGCACGCCAAGCCCAACGACTTACCCAACAATCACTCCGATTCAAAGTGTGAATCCAGGATGGAATCCACCTACCCAGACCCAAGCCATTGTACCTATTCCAGAGGTGGCTAATGCAGCAAACACAAGCTGGACCCGAAATTACAGTGCCTCAACCACAAGGGTCCGAATCCGCCATAGAAAACATGAAGGAAACCTTGGCCAAAGTTTTGGTTACGGTGGGAAATGTCAATAAAAAGGTGGACCAAGCCATGGGTCATAGCCGGCCTCATAACCATAGAGGAAAAGGAACATACAACACGCAGCCGAATAATGGGCGAGTACCCAATCCCGTAGCCAATCAGCGAGATGTCTCGAAAGATTTTGGAGAATCGGGACCTTGTGACAATGATTGTATGCACTGTGGCCACGGGAAGCATGAGTCTATATTGACTGAGGTTATACATTCCCAAGAAAGTGAAGAAGAGGAGGATGTGGAATTTTTTGGAAACGAAGATGAAGAAACATTGGAAGCTCAGGCCAACAAACGTTTTGGGAAAGGAAATCACAAATATTACACTAGGAGTTCTAAGGAGCCCAAAACTTCCTCTACTCCTCCAAACAACCAATTACTCCCTCCCGATTTCAAAGGAGATGTCAATCCCTCTCCTCCATCCATGGTGGAAAAGTCTAAGATGGTGCAAAACATGTCAAATTCAGAAAAACCCACTTATGACTTGGTGGAAGACATGAAGAAAACTAAGGCCAATGTCTCAATGTATGATATGTCCCGATTATTAGGCCAAGAAGTAAGTCCACCAAAAAGTTTAGATCCACCTGCCCAAGTTCATGAAGCTAAAAGTGTTGAGTCCCGATTGGTTTTGAAAAAGGAAAAACGAGATATACCTCCTTTTTTGATAACCATTAGAATTGCAGGTAAAAACTTGCACAATTGCTTAATAGATTCAGGGGCCTCGGCTACCATTATGCCCCTAGAAATCTGTAAAAAATTGGGACTTACACCAAAACCTTCTAGAAGCAGGGTAGTGCAGCTGGATAGATCAACCATGGAGGCAGTGGGAGAATTGGATGATGTTCTTATTCAAGTCAATTCAGAACCCAGGGTTCAACATCACATAGACATATTGGTACTCGACATTCCTATCAAATATGGCATGGTTTTGGGAAGAGATTGGAGTAAAAACCTAAACGGTTACATTGTGACAGATTCTTCACATATGTGGTTGCCGTGGAGGGGAGTGGCCAACCAAATTCGGATTGATAGTGAACCTAGGCTCAAGGAGATGATCACAGAATACAACAAACCGAATGAGATCCAATACATTGAAGCAGAATTGGGAGCATATTGTTTGGACATAGAAACACCTAAAAATTCCCCAAATGAAAGGATTGAATGCAACGTTACTGAAGGACATCAGGACATTTGGACTTTAAGATTTGATGGATCCAAGTCCAGACAAGGAGCAGGAGCCGGTATTGAATTATCATGTTCAGACAGAGAGCCTATGTTCGCTGCATA
Source organism: Wollemia nobilis (assembly GCA_028583015.1). Taxonomy (NCBI): domain Eukaryota; kingdom Viridiplantae; phylum Streptophyta; class Pinopsida; order Araucariales; family Araucariaceae; genus Wollemia; species Wollemia nobilis. Next base: position 5,862,840 of record JAQPPZ010016467.1, on the reverse strand, counting down.
TAGACTACAGTTCCCTGCCACCAACAATATGGGAGAATATGAGGCCTTGATTCTCGGACTTCAATTGGCCCTTCGAAAGAAAGTTAAGTGTATCAAGGTCCTTGGTGATTCGGAGCTGGTGGTAAAACAAGTGAAGGGACAATACGTATGTAAGAACAAGCGGCTCAGACTTTACAGAACCAGGGTTAGAGATTTAATAGATGAGTTTGATGCTTTTAATATATCTCTGATCTCTAGAAAAGGTAATCATATGGCAGACTCTCTAGTCGTAGGCTACGAGTATGTTGAAACCGAGTGGACCATAAGAAATGCAAGAAATTCTCCATAGAACTGGTCCCTTGTCCCTCGATACCAGATAATGTCATGAATTTCCAAGTGTTCGATAGTGACAAGCACATATTCCATTTTGTCACTAATTCTGGTATATTTGAAAAGCAGGTTATAGATGAAGATGAGAGGGATTTAGAGGAGGCAGATTTGGAAGAAAAAATTACTGGAAAATGTAATAAGATGCCAGATGAGATGGCTTCATTAGAAAAAACTTTCGATATCGGATATCAACCAAGAGAAGGTAAAAAGGTTCCACCTCCCAGGGAAGCCTGTGATTTGGTTAACATTGGAAGTGCAAAAAACCCTCGAGAAGTATTCATAGCAAAAGCATGTACCAAGCAGGAGAAGGATTCCATTGCCAATACATTAAAGGAATACATAGACTGCATAGCTTGGAGTTATAAGGAGCTGAAAACTTATGATCAGAATGTCATAATGCATACGATTCCGTTGAAGCCAGACTCCAAACCCTTCAGGAAAAGACAAAGGCGAGTCAATCCATTATTAGAGCCCTTGATAGAGAAAGAGGTTAAGCGACTGTTAGAAGCTAAGATCATCTTTCCTGTTAGACATTCCACATGGGTTGCTAACCTGGTCCCCGTGAGGAAAAAGAGTGGAGAAATAAGGTTATGTATCGATTTTAGAAATCTTAATAAAGCCTCACAAAAGGACAACTACCCATTACCCACCATTGATGAAATACTCCAAAAGGTAAATGGGTCGGAGATGATGTCATTCCTGGATGGTTATTCGGGATATAATCAGGTCCTTATCCATCCTAGTGATAGGATGAAAACTGCTTTCACCACAAGGTGGGGCACCTTTGCATACAAGAGAATGCCTTTCGGACTATTGAACGCAGGGGCCACATTCCAACGAGCTATGGACTTTGCTTTTAAGGGGCTCATAGGTAAGTGCATCATCGTCTATGTAGATGACATTCCTGTCTTTTCTAAGAACAGGGGAAAACCACGTTAGGGATCTAAAGAAAGTCTTTCAAAGATGCAGGGAACATGGCATTTCTCTCAACCCAAAGAAGTGCATTTTTGGGGTAACGAAAGGAAAACTATTGGGACATGTGATATCTAAGGATGGAATTTCCATTGACCCTGAAAGAATAGAGGCCATACAACAGATTCCTTGTCCCAACAGCAAAAAGGGGTTGAGATCATTTTTTGGGAAGATCAATTTCGTCAGAAAATTTATTGCAGATTTTGCAGAAATAGCAAAGCCTTTGAACGACATGTTAAAGAAAGAGGTCCAGATCAAGTGGACAGATGAAAATAGAGATGCTTTCAAAAATATCAAGGACGCGATTTCTAAAGCCCCGGTTTTAGTGAGTCCCGATTATATGAAGCCTTTCTATATTTACACATTTGCTTCAGATCACTCCTTTGCGAGTGTTTTAACTCAGAAGAGTGAAGGCAACATTGAAAATCCCATTGCCTTCCTGAGTAGTCCTCTCAAAGATGCGAAGCTGAGATACTCCATCTTGGACAAGCAAATGTATGCTCTAGTCAAGACCGTTAAAAAATTCAGGCATTACATTGTCCACAGTAGGGTTTTTGCTATAGTCCCGGATCCTGCAGTCAAAGCCATGTTTATCCAGAATGAATTAGGTGAAAGACGAGGGAAGTGGATTTCAACTTTGCAAGAATTTGATCTTGAGATTCAATCCATGAAGATAGTGCGGGGACAAGGGTTGGTTAAGGCCATCGCAGAAAAGGACCTCGCAATTTCATGTCAACATTATGAAGTCGCGAGATATAACCAAAGATGAGTGGTATGCAGATGTGGTGTATTTTCTACTAAATGGTAAATGTCCACCGCATTTGAATTCTACTCAACGAAGAGCCTTGCGCTTGAAGTCTGCTAATTTCCTAATTAGATCCGACACGTTATACAAGAAAAACCATGAAGGTATTTACCTTCGTTGTGTTGATCAAAAGGAGGCAGTGCAAATACTCGAGGAATTTCATGGTAAACATGGGACAAGACACGGGTCCGCTAATGCCACAGCCCATCAAATCCTTAGAGCCGGTTATTATTGGCCTCGACTGTTCAAAGATGCCCATACTCATGTGAGGTCATGTCATACATGTCAAACTACAGCCAATAGAGACAGGGGTGCTTCCATGCCTTTACAATCCGTAATTGAGTCTAGACCTTTTGCGCAATGGGGCCTGGATTTTGTTGGGATTATCAGTCCCAATTCATCCGATTCCCACAAATACATTATGACAGCTACGGATTATTGCACAAGGTGGACTGAAGCTATCCCCACAAAGAATGCTACTTCGGAGGTTGTTATTAAATTCTTAGAGGATAATATTGTCACTCGGTTTGGGATGCCTAACTCCATTGTAAGTGATAATGGTTCAGCTTTTTCCTCTTTGGAATTTGCTAATTGGGCATTTGACAACGGTGTGAGTTTAAAATTCTCTTCCAATTATTATCCGCAAGGCAATGGATTGGCTGAATCTTCTAACAAGAATTTGTTATGCGTCATAAAAAAATTGTTGGAAAGAAATCCTAGAGATTGGCATAACAAACTTAAGTTGGCTCTTTGGGCTGACAGAATCAGAGTCAAAGGATCAATAGGAACATCTCCTTACCATCTGGTTTATGGACAAGATCCCATTTTTCCTACAAATCTCAAGTTACAAACACTCGCATTTCATGAAAGATTATTTCGGAACTGATGATAAACTTGAGTCTAGACTAACACAATTAATGCATCTGGATGAAAAAAGGGATGAGGCTATGCTTCATTTTAGTAAACACCAGGATGTAGTAAAAATATGGTTTGACAAAAAGTCTAGAGCCAAGGCTTTTAAAATATCAGATCTAGTGCTGTTATGGGATAAAAGACATGAAAAGAAAGGGGATCATGATAAGTTTGACTACTTATGGTTGGGTCCGTACCAGATTTCAGAAGTCCTAGGGGAAAATAGTTTTAGACTAAGAACCTTGGATGGAAAGGATTTGGCATTACCTGTCAATGGGTTGCACTTGAAACACTATTTCCAGGCTTGAAGCGGCTGAGGTTTTGTATTATATGTAATTATGCCATGCTTTGTTTCTTTTGTGTGTGCAGATTTGATATTTAAGTTGTTTTTTGACATGTTTAGGTTTTGTATTAATGTCGTGCTTTGTTTCTTTTGTGTGTGCAGGTTGGACGGTTAGGTGGTGTATTTATTTGACATGTTTTATTTTCTTATAAAAAAAAAAAAAAGAATAAAAGTTTGAAATGTTAACACATGCCTAAGATCGGGAAAATATGAAACATTGGAATTATGTTGTAGAAGCTCCACATGTAACACAAACAGTTAAATAATATCGTTTGAGGCTTGTGATGCATGAAGGAGTCAGTTTTACAAATTATGGCAATACTTCATCTGTAATTCAAAGGGCAATGCATTCATATTACATCTCACTTTGCATATACATGCCATCTTAGTTGCATATGCATTTCAGATACAAATCATTAAAGTGTGTCAAATCCTCTTAGGGTGATGCTACAACATAAATAAAAAATCCTAAGGTTGGAAACTGAGCCCCGAGATATCTAGAACCAAGCACATTTTATACACATTAAAAAGGATCTTGAGCAAAATGATCAAAACCTTGCTTGGAAGAAAAGGTCAAGCGAAAGAAATATTTCATGTCTATCCTATTATGCAACATGATCCTTAAAACAAGTGGTTTTTACCACTTCCATTAAGCTTAAAGCCTAAAATCGAGTAGTAAGGATAGGGTTAAGTCCTCATCGAACTTAGGTTGAGGATCCAACTCCCCAAAACTTTGATTTGACCTACATGGAGTAGTAAGGATAGGGCATAATTCTCATCTCGCCTAGGTTGAGAATCTGATTCCCCAAAGCTCCTATGTCTCATTTTCATCTAAAACTTGGATTGGAAGGATCGTACTACTTGTCCTCTGCAAAGGATGGGTAGTCATCCCCAAGGTTCAAGTAATAAAATTAATATTCTCCATTTTCATCTAAAAACTTGGATTGGAAGGATCGTACTACATGTCCCTAGCAAGGATGGGTAGTCATCCCCAAGATCCAAGAAGTAAAAACTAATTTTTTCCATCTCATCTTTACATTGGATTGGAAGGATCGTACTACTTGTCCTCTGCAAAGGATGGGTAGTCATCCCCAAGGTCCAAAGAAATGAAGTTAAGTCATGGATTATGGAGTTAGGTATGCCCATGCATGACAACATGTCTTGTCTAAAAAAAAAACAAGACCACTGACTGTTCAAAGGGTTAGACTAGCATGACCATTTCTTCCATAATTGGTTAAATTATTTTGCTCAAAGTGAGGTAATGAATTCCAAATCAGAGTAGTAAGAATAGGGTTAAACTCTCATCTCGATTAGGTTGGGAGTCTGATTTCCCAAAGCTCTGATTTCACTTTCACTTACACATGGGTTCAAGATAGTAGTGACTCATAACCAACTTTGGGATCTAATAAAACAATTCATTATACACATGGTTGATCCTAAGAGGGTTTGATAATCTTGAATATTTGTGTATGATATTAGAAGGTCTATGCATTTGTAAAAGCAAAATCTCTAAGCATATTTATTAGGTTACACAAATCATTCACAGTCTCACATATGCATGCATGTAAAACCGACAATGGAATGTTGATCAAGTTCAAACGATATGGAATGAAAACAAATAGCACACACCGAGCTAATACTAATGATTCTGATGTTTCATGTACTTCTGATCTGTCGGTATTTGTTTATCTTTTATGTGTTGACGCCTGTATCTAAGCTTGTATATTTCAGGTTGGGTTCTCACCAAAATGCTCTGGAGCATTTGACAACAGAGTCGCCATTTGTTGTGGCTAATCCACAACACACCCCAAAATTGGGGGCCCACCTTTTTGCATGCTTTCAAAGAAGAAAACAGTGACCCAGATGCTAAGAAAATCAAAGAAAAAGGCAAAAATTTCACTAAGGAAAAAAGTTGTCGCGATATCGCGACATGTCGCTCCGTCGCTACGAAAAATGAAAAAGTGTAGCGAAATCGTGACATGTTGCTCCGTCGCTGCGAAAATGGAAAAGTGTAGCGAAATCGTGACATGTTGCTCCGTCGCCAGAGAGGAGAGAGAAAGGTGAAGCAGAAAAGCGTAGCGAAATCATGACATGTCACAAAATCATGGTCAACGTAGTCAACAACAGCAGGTGGGCGGAACTGTCGTGAAATCGTGACGTGTTTGATTTTCGCGGCTTGCAAACGGGCAGAAGGCATGAAGTATAAAATGGTCACGAAATCGTGACAAAAATGAGCCAAAGGTAGTAAGGCCCAGCAGTGTAGCGAAATCACGACGAAAATTGAGCCAAAGGGCATAAGTCGAAAGGCGTCGTGAAATCGTGACGCGTCGCGTTTTCGCGGCGCGGGTGGATAAAAAAAGCCTAAGTAGTAAAATGGTAGCGATTTCATGACAGGTTTTGGCGAGAGGGCCCGAAGGAGAAAATGGTCGCGATTTCGTGACAGATTGCGATGAGAGGGCCCGAAGGAGAAAATGGTCACGATTTCGCGACAGGTTGCGGCGAGAGGGCCCGAAGGAGAAAATGGTCACGATTTCGCGACAGGTTGCGGCCGAAGCGTACGGAGATAAAAAACGTCACGATTTCATGACAGGTTGCATCGACAAGGCTGCTGGCAGAAAAATGTCGCGATATCGCGACATGTCGCGTTTTCACGAGGAAAGTAGAGGAGCAGGACTGCATGCATAAAAGCGTCGCGATTTACATGGGGCCATTACGGAACGTGCAGAAAAGCATTGAACACGTGGCGCAAAGGCATGAGGTTCATGATAACGCTTCAGATCGACGGTTACAGTCCGCAGAGAAGACCAAACGTTTCAGGTTCGAGCGAAAGGTCAAAGCATCAAAGAAGCGGGAAAATGAAACGAAGCGTTATGGGAAATGAAACGAAGCGTCGCAGAGGGAAACCAAGAGCTGCAACAGAAAGTTTAAAAGCGAAGCGAATGTAGATACAGGGGCTGGAAATTGTAAACAGAAAGCATTATTTTTATTGAATAAAGGAGTTATTTGGCAGGAGTAACTTTTGTGTGTGAAACCAAAAGGAGATTGAAGGCTAAGACTACTGTTATTTCTGTATATCTTTCCTTTGCATTATTTTGTTTTGTATCTATTCGTTTACACCATAATGTGGGTTGCGATAGGTGAATGATAGAATGATGCAAATTATTTATTTCCTTAGAGTCTAGCATCTGATTTGATTTGACTGTGTTTTATTACAAGTCTGTTAGGTCAGGTTGTTTTAGAGCTTCATCTCATAACTTGGGGTTTTGCAGGGAGGAGATTGCTAACCAGATTAACGTCCTTCTTCGGTTTTTCCAGCTGATTCGCATAAGAGCATTTCTGTTTTAGTTTCTGATATATTTTTAATCTCATTTGAAAATCTGAGTTTCGGATTCTGGTACATTCCAGAATACTCTGCGGATGTTTACTAACACCAAAAGCTAATGTAGAAATAGCAGAACAGTTAAACAAAAGATAAAATGAACCAGTTAACAGTAAAATGAATTGCACGCTAAAGACACGGAGCTTAAAACGAAGTGGCCTATACCACGCACTTTCTCATTTGAAATATTTTTAAAGTAAAAGATAAAAAAGGCCACTAACTTATTTTCGGGTTGGTTTTCATTAATTTCAAGAGCATAAAAAGGATTTTTCTTTCTTTTTTTACATGGTTGGTTATTTTAACAAATTAGGGTTACAAAGTTTGTTGTGAATCATCAAAGGCCCCTTGTTAATAGTTACTTGCAGGATTTAAGCTATTCTAGGATACATTCATTTATTTGCATTTAGTCAAAATTGGTTATATGCATATAAAGGTTTGTTCACAAGAAGCTTGGAGAAATTAAAAATAATATATTTCTTTGCAAGAAAGAGTCTTCGGGTTTGAGACTCCAGTTGCGTGTTCATTTTGTAATAGGACAAAATATTCACTCAACAGGTCCAATACTGGTCATATGGTCTACGGAGGTGCCCATATGAGTAGTCTCCTAAACATGATGTATTTTAGGTGTCTACAGTTCTTGTGCATCATCATCCCATATAAATTTGTCTATATTAGGTGTTTCAAAATGTTCAAGGTAAGTAGGACAAGGCACTAATGGGTCTAAGATTTGTTTGTGTAATTTTCACAATGTGTATTTTTGATAATTCATTCCTTGCTTCTCCCGTGATTGGATTCACTATGAGAGAAATTTATATGCCTAATATGAGATGATATCATTCTCTTGAAGTGGCCTCCTAAGAGGAGGAGGTGGAAGGTTCCTATTTGACCAAGGTGGCATATTGTAATCATCTTCCACATCCTTAAAAAGTGACTCAAGATACACTTGTTCCTAGTTATTTGCTTTCATCTCTTTGTACACCTCATACTTCGGTTGATTTGGCACTTCATGTTATCTTAGTCAAAACTTATGAATAAATGTATGAAGAGGATGGTTGTTAGTAGGTCTAGATGGCAACTCATGGTGTTGTGTAGTGCACCTCATGTTGAGTTATTACCAGTAAGTACTAGGAGTGGGAATCTCATCATGAGCTACCTGATGTGATTGCTCTTCATGAAATCTTTGTTCTAGGATTATTTCCTCACATAGTCTATGTTCATACAACCATTGGTGGTGTAACCTCTATTTTTCTACGTGCTCATGATCTAAATGCTCTCACTCATGGTGCAAATAATCTAATTGGAATTGTATCAATTGCTCTCTCTAACTAGTGTTGGGCCTAGGTAGTCGATCTATTCTATTTTTTGTATGTGGTCTATGACTTCTCATCTCAATACGAGATTTTTTGGTGATTTTAGTTTACATAATGGGGATAGCTATCCTCTTACCTCAATCAATAAAATTTATGTTTACTCAATGCTTGAACCTGGTGGTGTTGTCCTCATGTAAGGATGGCACTAGAGTGTGGTGTGTTCGTGTAGAACACTCTCCACACGTATGGATAGGATGAACTAAATATTCATCATGCCCATCCTCAAAATGAGTATGAATGAAATAAGGTGCTCTACGAGCTGCATTAGGGCCATACCTATCTAGATGGTTTAGCTTATGACTCAACCAAGGGTGATCAGGAGGAGTACCTCCCCCATCCATACTAGGTAAGGGCATGTATCCCACCCCATGCTTTGATGGGAGTGTAGATCGGTTGGGTACACGAATGCATGTGACCCCTCTACTTGGCCCCTCAATGGGTGGATCTTGTCTAGAAGTAGCATGTGATGGATGAGGTCTAATAAGATCCTCTTCTAAATAATAAGGAGGTCCCATAGGAGTCCTCCTATTGGGGGTATCTTGATGATCGGATTCCCCATGTGTGGAATTGTCTCTGCGATGGATGTTAGAATACCGTTCAGGTAAGAGCAAATGTTTTGGGTCGTAATGAAGATGTTCTAGACCTTTTGGTACATTACTTATAGCCTCAGTCTAGAACTAGGCATGACATCATGTTGTGACCATTTTATCTCTTTTAATCATTCAGTAAAGAAACATACAAAGTATGCAAATTATTATCTCATTTAAATATTACTTTGTGTTTCCTAAAACTGAATTATGTATTTTGATTCATTTTTTATTGCTTTTATTTTGTTTGAGTTTTTGATATTTTTGATGTAATACTTAAGTTGAAGGTATTTCACCTGTATACTATCACACACAAGCCTAGTTATGAAGTCCATGTTGTGAAACCCACTGATATTTGGTGATGAAGTCCAAATATGGTGAGGGAGCATAGGTCCTACCAATCCTCACCTAGTTCACCTCGGTCAGTGATACACCTCTTTGAAAAGATATGTGTGCTATATTCCTCAGATGTGATGGTTCTTGGAACTAGCCTTGGCCAAAATGGGGTGCAAATAAACAAAATGTAAGCTAACAAGGTAGTGATGAAGGCCATCATTGTTAGTCTTGATCATCAGTTGGGTGTGATTTTAAAATCATTGATGTTTAATGTAAAACGTGGTGTGTTGTGGGTTCTTTTAATTTTATGTAAAAAGAAAAATGCAACATAAATAAATATGATTTTTCGCTAATGCATGAAATAATTTCAAATTTCCAAATTCTAAATAAGTACGTTTCAATTTCAAAAAATTCAAAAGTGCAAACCCTAAATGAAGTTATCCTTTAGATAGGCAACAAGCAAGCAAACTTAAAAAATAGCCAAATAGGGTCCATATCTTTGTAATACGGTCTACAATAGAGGTCATATGACACCAGAGCAGTCAGAAATAGATATTGCTATACCTAGGAGTGGCCAAAAGCAGAGGTCATTGGACCTAGGAGTGGTTGCCAATAGAAAACTTGAAACTTAAAAATTGCTTCTAAATTTCTCTATTGAAATTGCAAATCTATCTTTTTCTATAAAAACACAATAAAATTAAGTACAAAAATACTCATAGGTGAAGCCAAAATTTAATGAAGATGCTACCTTCTTGATATCTGATCTCTATTCTAAGGTCGTCAGGAGGCAGAGCAACTAGATCTAGTGGTTGTCACAAGGTCTGAAGGCTAGGTCTATTGGCCATCATATGTTATGATGGCTGAGATTGTGCATCGTTGTAGCCTAGAACGACTATACCTACAATTTAAGAAATCCAAGAAAAGCAAAAATTAGAGATAAATTAGGATATTATGGGAAAATTTTTGTGATGATCACCACTATAGAGTAGCAAAAACCATACACCTAAACATGTAATATGAAATCAAATTGATAATGCAAATTATGTAACCATAAAATGACAAAGAAATATACAAAACGATGTCCTTCTCATTGATATTTGAAAGTATTCTTTACAAAGTGGTTACAACATATCCCTCTTAGGGATTATACCAATTGATACAAATTACAAAATGAGACCCAAAAGGGTAGGTGTAATCCATAGAGTTTTCACTCTCTCAAAACTGATTATGGAGGGTTTCTTTGCGACCTTCACTTGATGATGCAAATATTGAAGGATATTTATGATGAAGATATTCTGATAAGGGTTGTAACTTGCACACAAAATCACTTACAAGAAATCAGTAGCACATGTGGAACCTCTCAAGATGAGGTCCATTTTCATAATAAGCCACTAAAATGAAAATGCTTAAAATAGTAAAGAAACACATGCAAAACTGAATGAAAGTATGCTAAACTATGTTAGAAACCAAATTGAAAGCTTCTAAATCCAATATAACTAAGAAAATACAAAAAATAAAATTTAACCAAGAGGCCATCATGGGGTATAGTGGCTAACTATGTTAGCCATCAAAATATCCAATGACTGTGCCTCTAGGAAGCTTTAGGATGAAGTGTCTGTTGAATAGAAAGCCTATTCTTTGTGCTCAATATGGGGCAACGTCCAATTTGTCTATCAAATTGATGTTCAATGGTATTGCTCTTCAAAGCATAGCTAAATCATAGGAATTAGCTCAAATTCAGGATGAAGTAGGATGCACAATGGAGGTATTTAGCATTCAAACTCTCAAGAACTCCATTAGTGGGTATGTAGGCTTCATGATGGGATTTGGGAAGCACTCCATTGCATATGTGAGAAGGCTCTCTCTGTTACTCAAACCGACACTACTTTATTATGGATAATTGATGATCTATTCTTTATATTTCATAATTTTTTTGGGTGCCTTTTATAAGATTTCCCAATTATCATATTGGCTTGCAAGGGAAGTCAAGATCAAGATTCAGTTATGATCCAGGTAACCCACACATCACTTTTGGAAGTTTCTCATGGTTAATCATTACATGCAACTTACTCTATAATGGATTTGGCTAGGCTTGGGGATCCTGAGTTTGTTACAGACGAGATCATACCAGGGTGGAGCGGATAGGCTTGGGGGCCATCACAAGGTCTAGTGGCCACTGGGGGCCACTCCTAGGTATGACAAACCAGATTGTAAATGGATATATTACCCTGATCGAGTGGTTAGAACAACTGTTAGGTCTTGGGAAATCCCAAGATGAGTCATATGGTTTGAAAATGTGTCCATATGGATAGCATCCTCAAAATGAAGTGTTTTAGGTGTCTACATAAAACAAACCTTGTAAAGTGAATTATGTATTTTTATTTTTTGGAATTGGTAAATTTCTTTTATTTTTAACTACTGGTTATAGGGTTAAATATTCGAGGTATTTTTCATCAATCACAGGTCAAATCCTTAGAGCTACCACTATAACTCCTACGTCACTTAAGTAAACGTGACCCAAAGTGGGGGATACCCCTAGTGGCTCAGGCTGGTACTACCCTTGTCCAACTGATGTGCAATCAATAGGGTCAAGCTAGACTACTACCTTTGCTTCAACAAGGCTTTGTATCTTGATAAATCACCTTGTTGTTTAACAGAGGAGTTTTTGATACAAGCAATGCAAACTTGACCGTCTGGTCTGATGTTTCTATATTTTTATGTTAAAAATCAAACTTTTTTTCATTATTTTTTGTTTAAGATCTTCCTATTTGACATAAGGCTAAAAATGACATCAGTTTGGAATTAAGGATTATTTGGTGGCATGGGTCCTTTAGGAGGACCTTAGAAAAATTAATTCATTTCAATTTTTTTTGTGACATTCTTTTGTTTGATATTTTTACTAGACAAGACAAATGTTTTTACAGTGATTTTAGTCTAATTTCAGCCACATAGTAATCTTTTGGGTGATTCCAAAAAAGTTTTCTTGTGTTTAGAATTTCAAAATTCATTTTTTGAGATTTAGTTCTTTGAATTGATGGTCAGAAATTCGTATTTTAGTTACTTGGTGTTTCTAAGTTCTTCGACAAGGTTAGAGGTGGAAAATTGGTATGTTTAGGTTTATGAGAAGCAATCATACGTATTATATTGTTCTTTGACATAATATTTTTATTACATACGAGATTTGGTTAAAACCACTATTTTTAGTAACTAGTCAGCATAGGGTTCAAACCACAATATTGCTCCTAATAAACCTATCTGTCTTATTTTTGGGTAACCCAAAATGAGATGGGGACCATCAATCACCGTCATCATCGGTTTGGCATGCACTTTGAGAATTTGGAGTAGAATACTACCTTTGTAAGGGTTGGATTCCCCAAGGTTTTAACCTAGGTCTCTTTTTGATAAGTACCCAACCACACTTGCACTTACCAATCCACCTAACCCTTAGGAGTTTATTTTACACAATACATAAACCTTTGTAATTAATCAATTTTTTTCTTGACTCAACATCAGACATCTTTCATTGATGACATTATTTTTGAATGATTATTTCCAAGATAATAAAATCTCGATATGGTGGTGCCAATCAATGGTTCTCCAATGGTGAATCAACATTACGAATCTGGACGATCCAATGAAAGTAGCTAGTGATGATAGTTCATATAATACTAAGGTTTAATACCTTATTAATATCTTTAAATTATTTAAAGTAAATATTCTTTTTTTAATGAAAAAAACAAATTTACATTAAATTAAGATAATATCCTTTACAATAAAAAAAATTGGGTGGGTTAACACACTCCATGGGGAATCAAACTAACACTCATTGACAAGGGTTAGGAAACAAAGCCACCAAAAAACACAAGTTTACCAAACATGATCATTGATGATCATTATAGCAAAGAAAGCATATCATTTAGAGTAATGTGCCCTGGCATGTTGTCTTGCATAAACTACTAGTGATTATGGCATGGGAATCCACCCCTCTGCATCGCTATTAAGGCCTTCAATACTTGTTTTGCTCCAACCAACAACTGGCCCAAGTGAAACTAGTTGAACATCATCCCACCCCCAACCTGGATGAATGAACAAGCAATGTCAACATTAGGCCGCTTCCTAATTGGTGAGGATTGGTACTAGTGCCTATCTACAGGATTGCTTCTTGAATATGATGGATGTTGATGGTGAGAGTGGGATAAAAAATACTCCTAAGAAGATCGCTTTGGGGGATTCGATTGACTGTACATGAAGCATTGCCTAGTGCACCAAAATAACTTGCAGGTGATACAAATCCATAGAAACTTTATCAGCTTGAGTACATATGTGTAGCAACTTCTAATTTGATAGCATGAGTAAATGTGACAAAAGGTGTATACTATTTAAAAATAATTTTGTTATAGGCATTCCAAATATGAAAGAGCTGGCTAATCCTAAAAACTTGCCAAACTTCAAAAAGTGGGAGAGACAAAGTAAAAGAGTCCACAATAAGATCTTGGGGCGAAGAAACTCTTGCAGTTGTAAATGGGAAAAAAAATAAAAGAACCCATTCCCATGCTTACCTAGATATTCTACAATTCCAAAAGAAGTGACTACAAGACTTGGGTACACCAAAAAAAAGATATTTAAGATCAGGAATTCCAAGGTGCTTCAAATGTTTCCCCAAGGGAAGGCCTTAACACATCAAGCTCCATGCAAAAAAATATTTTTTGGGCTCAACATAAGTAGCCCAAACATTATGAAATCTAGAATTCTATCTAGTTATTTTAGAAAATAAGTCTCAATGCTGATTGAGCTTAGGCACTAGAGGAATATGAGGAGATAACCATTTATACCCAAAACAAGCCTTATAATTAAGTGAAGGAGTGCCAACATACCATCTCCAGTATGACCACCAATGATGCTGTGAGCGCACACCAATCTTGTGCAACATAGAAAAATGTGTGAGAGCAATAACAACATCATAAGTATCTTTGTCCACACCATTCAGTCTGAAGGTGATTTTGAACTCATTCCATGGGATCCAATCCCTAGTATGGAAAGAAAAGAAATTAGTTATTGTAATAATACCCTTTTTGAAAAACCGTTGAGCATAAATCCATTGAAGTAAATATTATTTTATTTAATTAATTAAATTTATTTATGTTTTAATTAATCAAAGTTTGATTAATTAATATTTTTTATTTAATTTAATTTAATTACTAAATTTATTTAAAAATTATTTAAAAAAAAAAAGTTTATTTAATTAGTTTACTGAATATTATTTTTAAAGGTATTATATAATTCCACCAAACTTTTTGCTTCAAAATCTAAAACAATAGAGTCATATTTCAACAAATTGGTGATATTTTTAACCCTTTTGGAAGTCGTAAAAAGATTATAGTTGTCTTGAAAATTTATCAAGTAGCCTCCTTAAGGATCTACAACAATAAACTATGCTCAAAATCCAATTGTGAGGTCTCATTATACGATGGATCAAGGAATCCTCACACATTGAATCGTTATATTTTGGATATAGAAATGTGGGTTTCCTATACCCAAACTCTTGATGATAATAATGTTCCATTTGCCAAGCTTAAGATTTTAGGCTTAACCAAAATTTTGGTGAAACAAAATGGTCATGATGTTATAACCACTTAGGAAAATCTTGTTAAAGCACTCAAAAAAAATTTCTACCCTTCAAATTATGAGTATGATTTGATCATTAAGTGGTTTCAATTTTGATAGGGAACTAACATGTTTGTGTAGGACTATAACTTTCATTTCAATAGGTTTCACATTCTTCTTGGTGTGAATTATAAAGTGTCTACCATTATCATCAAATTAAAGAGAAATTTTTTGAGCACCTATACTAAGATTTCATATATGTCCCCCTTGCAACCTTGGACCTTGCTTTCAACAATGTCCAACTAGCAGAAAACAAGATTGTGGCACACTTCAAGGGGTTTCAACCTCTTTTTTTGTTGTAGGATCATTGAAGGGTACAAGATAATCTTCACAACATAAGAGCTTCAAAACAAAGAAGAATTTATTTTTATATCCTTCCATATCCTTTTCCTCCTTATTTTAAGCCTTCTACTTCTTCTTCTAATAAGTTTTGTGATTATTGTAAGAAAAAATTATATGAAAAGTTTGATTGCTTTAAGTTGAAAAAGAATAGCTTAATTGTAAATTCTCAAGTATAGGACAAAGTTTCAAGTCCCATTGAGGTTGTAGGAGAAGATCAAACATATTATGAAGTAAAAGGTAGAATAATTAAATTCACCTTGATGAACCAAAATTAATTTGAGTGCTTGTGACTTTTTGTTTGTCACTAGAGCCCATTTGAGTCACAATTTTTTAACAAAATATATTAGTGACAATGGCTCATAGAAGAATTTAATTGTGAGATCCATAGCAAATAGATTACATTTTTCAATGGATCCTCATCCTCATCCTTATTCTCTAGGATGGAAGGATAGTGCCACTAGCTCCAAAATCACTCACACTTGCACTGTGAGTTTTGCTTTTGATCCTAAATCTATGGATAGGGTCACTTGTGATGTGGCACGTATGGATTTTTATGGTCTCTTACTTGGTCAACCTTACTAGTATGACATGAAAATAATATATGATGCCTATCATAAAAAATGCACATTGTAACAAAATTATAAGGCATATCTCATAAAATGCACCAAACATACACAAAATTGCAAGCAAGTAACAAAAGCAATCAAGCAAGCATGAGAGATTGCACTCATATTCATTTATCCATAGCGCAATTATTCACCTACACAACTTCATCATCGACATGCCTCATTGGATAAACTATTGAGATAATATGCTCACATGTTTTAGGAGCCAAATTTACTTTCTCCAATTTGCACAATTAATCATAGCATTGCAACAACTCCTACTACATCACTTCTGAATGCTCCTATGCATAGATAATCTATTTTGCAAAATGAAAATATAAAAAGATAAATGGAATATTTGTTATCTAATTGGTTCATAAAACTAGGTACATCTCCATGTGCATCTCCAATTTTGTTGGTGCTTAAAAAATATGGAAATTGGTGGTTTTGTATACATTTCAAGAATTTGAATAAAATTTATAGAAAGAATAAATATCCACTACCCCACATTGACGATCTCTTAGATCAGCTCCAAGGAGCCAAATTATTATCCCAAATATATCTTAATAGTGGTTATCACAAAGTGCACATCCAAGTGGAAGATACATGGAATACAAATTTTAAGACCAAAATGAGCCTTTTTTAATGTTTGGTAATACCCTTTGGTATTACCAATGCTCCTATGAACTTCATGAGATTGATGAATGAGGTTTTCCATGAAGTCCTTGACAAATTTGTAATCATCTATATTGATGATATACTTGTATTATCTTCCACTTAGGAGGATCACCTTGAGCATATCAACCATGTTCTTTATGCAATTCAAAAGAATAGCTTGTATGCCAACCTCGCCAAGTTCTCCTTTGGCCAAATTGCATTTCTTACCTTAAATTTGTAATTCGTGAGTATGGAATTCAAGTAGATCCAACCAAAGTAGATGTTCTAATTTAGTGACCTGCTCCTTCTACTCTTGTTGAGTTGAGGAGTTTTTAGGACTTGGAAATTTCTATCATAACTTTATCCCTCATTATTCCACTATTGTAGCTTCATTGCACGACTTAATTGAAGCCAATATTACCTTTCAATGCAGAAAAAATAGGAAGTTGCCTTTGATATATTAAAAAATAAACTTTTTACACCACTTGTTTGATCTCTCTCAACCCTTTGAAATTTATATAGATGCTTCTCAAGTTGACTTAGGTGTTCCTTAAATAAAATGGTCATCTAGTTGATTACCATTCTAAAAGTTTTTCTTCTTCAAAGATAAACTATTATTCATATGACAAGGATTTGTAAGCATTACTTCAAGCCATCAAAATTGGAGATACTACCTCTTTCGAAAAGAAACAACTGTACATGTTGATCATATGACACTTAAGTTTCTTCAATATTAAAATAAAATTGAAGAAGCTCAACACATGTCAACATCTAGAGTTGACCTATTAGATGGCCTATATCTAGTATGACTACATTAGGTTTCAATGCTAATTCCTTCATCTAATATGGTTGTCTTATCTTCTAACACTAAGATATTTTTGTGCTCGATATGTCCATATCAGCTTCTAGAAATTTAAGAGTTTATGGCATCTGATATGGTTGTATCGAATTTTTATTCTTTGAGAGCTTCTAGCACCAAAGTTCCAAAAATATTTAGTTGCTTCAAAATAAGTTCTAGAGACCAGTAAGCCATAACCTTCCTATCTAGCTTCTAAATTCCATTATTCCAACACTTAAAAAGTGCCAAAATAGATGTAAAACTACGACTAAAATATTATGAAACATATCCTAAATAACTTAGCAGTGATTTTTACTAATTCAGCATGTCCAATTAGAATATCAATGCAAATTATAGCCTAATACACTATGTACCAACATAATAAGAGGGTTAAAAGTGTTACTTTTCTACATAGAATGAGGAAATTTTGGGGCTCATTATTAATTTGAATAATTGTATGAGATACCCATTTTTCCAAAAATAGTACATTTGATAGGATGTTGTTGAAAAGAAACTTAAAAAGTTGAATCAAACATCTACCTAGCAATATCATGATGTAGAAGAAAAGAAATGTTCTTATACTAATTAATTTCCTAAATAAAATTTGTTTTAATACAAAAATAACATCTATTTTCTATCTACAACTTGTTTATTATTAACTAAATGCATTCATTTGACAAATTTTGTGTTTTATACAAATGTACAAGTAGATCTAGAGATTAAGTAAGCAATGAAATGATTTTGATAGAACTGCAATGCTTTAATTTGTGTTATTCCTAAACAATAATTTTGTTAGATCTAGTTGATTATAATTGAAAATAAAGTAGTTTAATTACTCATTCTAATCTATAATTAGGTAGATTTTATACATGTATTTATTATTAAGAACATATGAAGTATTTAGTCTAGATTTTGTATTTTGCATCTTCTATTCCTCTATCTACTTGAAAATGATATTAATTTTTATCATAATTAAACGTGAATTGCACATAGGTTAGATCTTATTTTTCTTCATTTTTTAAAAAGTTTTTTTTGGGATTTATATTTATTTTATTTTAGTTAAACTAAAAGGGAATGGATTTTTAAAATATTATAGGGTTCTAGTTTTAGTGTTCCAAAGAACAAATTATGAAACTTAGCATAACTTAAGTTGAATAAAAATATAATAGCAAATACCCCCTAAATTGAATTCAAATCCATTTGAATTATGAGGCATATAAATAAAGGAAATATTGTCCTAGTCGAAGTGTCAAGTCATATATAAAATGTTTCTCAAGGCACTTAATAAATATAAGCAATATATTGAACATAACTTATATCATGAATATAAGCATTTTATTTAAATTGCTCATAGAATGTATTACAAAAACCAAGGAGATAATTATCATGATATATAACTAAATTTAAACTAGCCATAATTTTAGAAAAGCAAGAGTCACTCAAATCCTCACAAATCAAGATATTTTTCCAATCCAAGCTTAGGATATTTGAAACCCATTAAGATTCTTTGCTTAGTAGCATAGTCTTTTGGCCCAAACCCTATCCTTGGTGTTGATGTTATCCTTAGAAATCATCATAATTTGGAGTAACATAATGTTAGTGCTAATTAGGACATGGTATAAAATCCCATAATGCTAATAAAATCACTTAGAAAGATACTTAGAAACAACACCTTTTGTCATCATCTTGTTTATATGCACTATCCAAAATATGTGGATCAACAATTCTACAACTACTCTTTTTGAATTATTTCTTATCACTTTAACAAGGAATAATTTAAGCTTCCATTTGTTCTTGTGATTGATGTACATAGTATACATAGGATATTGATTAGGATAGCATTTATCTTCTTAGTTTTATTCTAGTCTTCTACTACTTATTACACCTATAGATCTTAATTTTTTTATAGTTATCTATACTTTTGTTTTGGTATTTTTTTACTGCATAGGAATCTAATGCTTAGTGTCGAGCACATACTTAAATCATATTGGCCACAATATTATTGCCTAGTATTAAGTTTATTTTTAATTATATTATATGATTGATGTGTATTATACACTTAATTTATATTAGATTTATATATATATATATATGTATATATATATATATATATATATATATATATATATATATATATATATATATGTATATATATATATATATATATGTATATATATATATATATATATATGTATATATATATATATATATATATATATATATGTATATATATATATATATATATATATATATATATATATATATTGTTTGTTTACATAAATTTGTAAAATCCTTCATCATAGATGTTATCCATTGTGTCATGATTTGCTACACAACTTTAAAGAGTTATTTTTTTTTTGATCGGTTAAAAAATTAGATTAAAAAGGGTTTTAACAAGGACCCAAAACTTGATTACAAAAGGCAAAACCAGCCCACAAGAGCACCAACCAGAAGCAATAAAGCAACATAGAATCAAAACTTGAGGTAATCCTCAACCTGCTTAGTAAACATAGCAAAATCAAACTAAAGGCTATCCTCAGCCAACGCGAAGAGAGGGAAAAGAGAAAGCAGAGAGGTGGGAGAAAGGAGAAACCAAAACACAGAACAAAAAACAACCAACAATTATTTCTCAGAAGTAGGCTTAGATGTGAGATCATGCAGGCTTGCACTAAAAACATCCACTTCAGCATTGCTACAATTAACAGGGGAATCCTCAATATTGACTTTCTTATTCCTCTATTTAGCATCAGGTGCATTTACATCCCTTTTGAAGAAAAATCTTATAAAAAAATAGAGACTTAGGGCATTGTGCAAATCAACAAGTTGAGCAATATTATTAGAAGTTGATTTGATAATATACTCCTGCAAACAAATATTAGGGTCATCCTTGGTGTCTTCATCAGAGTCAATGACCAAGGACTCCTATTGTTTAGATTTGTTCTTCAGTCGCACAGATGCACGAAATAGTTTTTTCTCAGGTTATGTCTCCTGATATGGTTGACAATCGTTCTCACTATCAGTGGAAGCATCTCTAGCCCTTTTTCTTAGTATGGCCACTTCCTCAACAATTTTTTGTTTCTTAGCAGACAATTTTAGTTTTTTGGAGGACAAGGGAGTCGATTGAGAGGAGCTAGCCTTAGGGGGACTCGACTTGGGCTTAGGGTCAGGGGTGGGGGTTAGGAAAACACCTTTAGGGCAATGGATCAACCAGTGCTTGTAAAGGACATTAAACAAGCCATGATGGGTGGGTAATTTAGAACCTTGTTTATTCCTAGACTCCTCAATGGTATGACTGATAGAATTGTAAATAAACTTGGGAATGTTCAACACCCTAACCTCACGAAAATGATTATAAAAGGTAAAGTGAAAACTCTTTAAGGGCTTATTTGGATCATCGATAGTGACATACTCCATTATTGTCTTGAGGACATTCTCCTAGGGAAATGGAAGCTCGTCATGGTGCATGCCAAGTTTGGATCTTCTACAAATATATTTGTCACAAATATCCTTCAACTCTGCATCCCAGTTGTGTTTCTTCCTTCTGATAGACATTACTTTTGGTGGATGAATAGTTAGATCCAAAAGAGTCTGGATATCCAAAACAAAGAAATTTCCTTGGATGGTGACCTTCCCATCGTCCCAAGATTCCATGAAGGCCAAAGTAATTTCAGGGTCTTCCCCTTCAAAATTTTGAAATAAAGGAAGGAACTTTCTACCATAAAGAATCCCTTCAACAATTGAATCAATACTAAGGGTGGAAGGCTCAACATAAGTATCCATGATGCTTAAGCACATAGAGAGCATTACAGGAAAGACCTTTATGGAAGAAAGAAAACGGGAGAAAAATAGAGCAATGCAACCAAATAAGCCATAGGGAATTGTTATAATAGCAATCTTGCACTCGGTTCAGTACTCGTGCCAACTAATGAAGCTCCACGTCCTAAAACAAGCAAAATTGATAATATGGGAATGATCACCAAATATAATCAAGAGGTAATCCAAAAAATAATATCTCAAAAAGGGAAAAACTAGAGGAATGACCAGAACACAATGAGAACTACATGGGAAAAGGAAGATGTGTAAGGTGGAGGTGGACGAAGATGAAATAAAAAAGAGGCGAAAGCATGGTAAAAATGGGAAAAATGAGAAAATGACGATCAACAATGATGAAACTATGCGAAAATGGAAAACGATAATAAAGGAAGAAATAGGTGAGAGACAACACAAAAAAACTACCTCGAAGGTAGAGATACCGACTATATAGGATGACATCACATAAATATATGAGTGAAACTCGAGATAAAATGGCAAAATATGAGGCAAGAAAGGAATTAAATCTCATTGACATGAGGATCATATTGAACGATGTTGACTTGCTCCATGTCAACCGAAGGAGGAACAGGTCTTGAAGACACTTTGTCTTTTTTAGTTATATGAAGTAAAAATTAAGGCGGGTTAGACATCCATTTCATAAATTCACTTATGGATGTGGCAAAATTGGCAAGAGCATCAGCAACTTTGTTGTTTTCATAGAAGGTATGCTAGAAAATGATATCTTGAAATTGGCTACTAAGAAATTTAGATTCATAGATGCAGTTGCAAACTTTCCATGAAGGCATTTTGTTAATTTTAAAGTAGTTGATGGTGGTCAGAGAGTCACCTTCCACAAGAATCCGATTGGTCACCCCATGTGCTAAAAATAATCCACACCAAAGAGCATGGGCCTCAACAACCTGGTTAGACTGGATCCCAAGAAATTTAGCATAGGCAATGATCACTTTACCTAGATTGTCTCCCACCCACACCTGAACGACTAGGGTTACCCTTGGAAGAACCATTAAAATTCAATTTGAGCCAACCAGGAGGGGGAGGAATCCAAGATGAAATAATTCCATTGGACGTAGGATGAACACAAGAATTAAAAATGGAAAAGTTAAAAGACCTCCCCATAGAGGCTTCAAAAGAAGAAGGGAGCAAGGAAGGTAAAGGGCATAGGGATGCATTCTCAATAGCACTGGCAAGAATTTTGTTAAAAATGAACTCAAAATTTTGGGAAATATTTGAGAAAACACATCGATTTCTCTCTAACCATATTTGCCACACATAGTGATGAAGATAAAATTGCCATAAAGTCTTGAGGTGCAAGTTTTTGAAAGGGTTTGGCCATTGAATAAAAATTTTAGGGATAGAACAAGGGACAACCCAGGATATATGAAAACTCTCAAAAAGTTTATAAAGAATAGAAACAACATAGGAACACCCAAGAAAAATATGATAGGGGGATTCCCAGTCAGAAGAACAGAGATAACATCTATTGGGTATGGGTAGTCCCCGTTTCAACAAGTTATCAATAGTGAGAATATTTTCTTGAATGGAAAACCAGACAAAGGAAGAAATTTTAGGGATTAAGTACTTGAGCCAGACCAAACTAAAAGTTAGCACGGGGGTATCGATAGGTAATAATAGATTATATGTAGTTTGATAGTGAATTCATATGATTTAGAGGTTTCCCAAAAAGATTTGGTCTGAGGATCTCCCAGAAGGAATGAACATAGAACTTAAGAGAGTCTACAATTGTTTGGTCTCATATGGACAAGCAGGAATAACAAGATGCTTCCAACTCTTTCTACCATTTTGAGAATATATGAAATCATCAACTTTGGATCCATACAAAAAGTTAGTATGTGGTTTGAGGACAACCAAGATAGGATGTTGAATGAGGGGAACATCAAGAATCCATTTGTCCCTCCAAAAATCAATATGAAGACCATCACCTAGTCTCCAACGAAGGCCAAGCCTAATCAAATATATGACCTGCAAAATAGATTTCCAAAAGCACGATCCCTTGGGAGACACCTCAACACTGAAAAAATTGGAATTTTGCAAGTATTTGTGGGAAACAATATGAGTCCAGTCAACATATTCTTTAAAGAGTTATTTTCAACACTACAAAGTTATGAGTTGTCATCCACATCACCATCTTGGTTTAGTAGTGCAAATAAATAATTATCAAATTATCATCTATGAATTCTCTTTGTCATAATTTATCTTTAGTTAGTAATCATTCTTGTTAGAGTAGAGTCTTCAATACATTTTATTGTTGAATGCTCCCTTATATATGCTCATGGTATTATAAATAATTTATCACAATAAGTTTTTTATTTGAGTATGTTGAAGAACGATGCACTCTAAAACAAATAGAAAAGATAAATATATCATCTTCAATACAAATTGAATCCAAAGAAATAAATAAGCACATGTTGGCTTTTAAGCCTTACTAATATCACAGGGCCCTTAATAAATAAGCCATAATGTTATAGGTCAAAATATCAATAATGAAGAGTAGAATTATATAAATGAGAAATCAAATGTATATCTCGCCTTTAGGCCAATATAATAATAAAATAACATTTACTTATAATATCAAATATGAATGTAAATTGGCCAATATCATTCATGCACATGTATGAAGAATACTTACAAAATGAATTACTCAAAATATGTATATAGACTTTATTATCAATGAGTTTGTTTTCTCGTGTTGTATTCATTTTACATTTATTTCATTGTATGGAGTTTTATCTCCATCATATAGACATAGAAAATGACTCTTCATGAACTTGACTATTGCTCTCTATATGACAACTCCTATGAACTTTGGATTGTCATCTTGCCACTTGTATACTAGACTCTTCACTTTTTTCTTACATGCATACTTAAACCTATAGTACTTGTAGACTTCTATATGACTCTTAATATCCCATACAATCCTAATACAAGACACTTGTGCACATCCTCACTTTACATATTTGCACACTTTCATACATGACACTTGTGCACATTCTCTCAATACACACTGGTAAGCTTCCTTACATGACACTTGTGCATTTATTGCACATTAAGGGAAAATATAAATCACTCCTATAAACTATAGAATCAACCCTAATCTATTATATATTTATATTTGTACCATGAAGGGAACATGGGGGTATATTATCATGTACCAAACAATGTAATATTCTTCAACACTCCCTTGTATTGCATTATTTGGATATTGAATACTTTAGTCTTAAATATTTGATCTTTGTGTAACCTTGCATTGTGCATGAATCTTTGTTTAATATTTATACTCAACTTCTTGTTCTAACACCTGCTTAGATACTAAGATTTATCTTCTTTTTGAGATTTATATTCATCTTTAAATTGTAGCTAGTGTTGTTGTGGATGACCATATTGATACTAAGGCTAATATTAATATTTTTGATAATGTGGTTGAAATTAATGTTGCTATTTTTTATTATATTTATACTAATTTTGATATTGTTTTTGATGAAATATTTTGTTCATTTAATTTCCTTGATTATATCTACACAAATTTGTTCTTTGACCCTTTCTCTTAGATATATGACATTATCTTGAATTCCATTTTTCTTTATACTTGGATGATGTAGTAACATTACTTAGTATATTTTTCTTTAGATACCAAGGCATTATTAGTCATTTCATCCTTGACTAAATGTTTTACTTCATATTCTTGAAGAATATTGACTAAGTTATGAAATTTAGTCTCCTTACTTACAACTTGTAAAGAAGTAACTAAATGTTTATAACTTTCTGGAAGTGTGCTCAGTGTAACTTGAAAAAAAAAATTATCTTCTACTTTTTCTCCTAGAGTTAATAGTTTTACTTTTATATCTACTACTTTTTGAAGAAAGAGTTATATACTTTCTCCACTATTAACCTTTAAGGAGTATAATTGAGATTGTAAATTCAAAATTGTTGCTTTATTTTTCCCTTAAAATATTTTGCATAATGTATTCCATGCATCTGTAGAAGTTTCTACTCTAATTAAGTATGGTTGTAATTCATTAAATATTCCAAATGTTATTAACATTAGTGCCCTTGCATCAATTTATTAAAAATTTTGTATTTCTCTTTCATTCTCACTAGGATTTTTCTTTGTTCCATTCACTATGTCCCATAGTTTTACTACAATAAGAATTGATTTCATTTTTTTTTTCCATGATGCAAAGTTCAGTCCTTTCAAAATTTGAGATTTAGAAAGGAAGCTTTTATTTTATTTATTTATTTTTTTTGTGAATTTACATGGTGGAATCGGTAGCCGCCACGAATCCGGGTAGGCTGTCTAGCTATTATGGCCGCCATAGTATTCTACGTTGTCCACCCCGAAGCCGCCACACAGATCTTCGCGTAGTCCGCCCCTATAACCACCATGCCACAATCATTTTAAACCTTTTACGCCACTAAAAGCATCAGGAAAGGGACAAGCGTTTAGTCCGGTGAGGCCCGAGATTTGAACCTTGGACCTCCGCCCCCCTTACGAGGTTTGGATGAACCAATTGGTCTACACATCGGACCTAAAAAAAGGAAGCTTTTATTATTTGATAAAATTGAACTAATTCAAATTGAAATTTTTTGAAGTTGAAAACCTTATATCTCCTAAGGTTAAAACATAACTTAAATAAGAAATTTGCAAAAATTTCTAAAACTTTGATATAGAAATTCTTTTAACTCCCTATTGAATTAAGTTTGCAAAATTTCAAATTTCAAAGATTTAAATTTTTTTAGCTCTTCAAAATACTTTAAAAAATTTCAAATAGCTTTAAACCAAAAATCCTTCAAATTTTAAAAAATTCAAAAGCTAAAGAACTCAAAAACTTAACTTTTTTAACTCCTCCAGTCTCTTCAAATTCTCAAATAATTAATAAACTCCAAACCTTTTAATTTTCAAATAATTTTTAAAAAGAAACTATTATCTTTCAAAAATTAAATCCATGTAGTAACCCATATTACTCCATATCTAAAAAAGATATATTAAAATAAATAATAACCTTTTAAAAGCATAATTAGAGTGTATAGCCTTTATTTTGGAAAACCTTATAGCTCCACCTAATTTATTTTTCAAAGGCAATTTAATTGTGTTTCCCACCAAAAATTTAATTATGTATAAAATATAGAAAGTAACGTATAGATGTTACCTACGTCGGCCAATGGATATCTCACTACATTGGTTAGAATATTGCCAACATTGCCTTATTTCTCCAATGCTTGATTTTTCTAAATCTTGGAATTCTAATGATCTCACATGTGTTCTTGTTTGGTTCTTCAAGTGCCCATCAGGTAGTGTTGTTCTATTGTCCTTTGATAATCGTCAATGGTAGCATGTCTACACTAAATGTTGAATGCCTTCACTACTTTAGGATATCAACATGTCTCCATTTATCATTGAGTGCCTTCAATGTTTTAGGATATTATCTCATCTTCAATGGTCGTTGAGTACCTTTGTTGATTTGAGATTTTAGCATGTCTTTGTTGGATTTTGAGTACTGTAACACCCAAAAAATTACAGTCAATTTATCATTAGGTTAAAAATCCAAAATTTATCTCAAAACTGCATTTTAAACAACTTGCCTCGATTTTTGCACCATAAATAGGCTTTGTTTTGACCATTGAATGATATCGTCCATAATTGAATGAAATCGTCTGGAATCGAACGTCTAGATAATTTCATCTAAAATAGAAATTTGCAAGAATAGAAGCACAATCAAATTAGTTCCAACCTCCTGGCTTACCTGGGCATAAGTGCGTTGGGGCTGTTAACTATCCTCCTACTGGATATCTCCCAAATTGGGATGAATACCAACCATATAACTTCTTCCTAGCCCTATAAAACCCATGCTTTGCTAATGCAATCCCCATGGCTGATTGAATTCTTAAAATCCAAGCTGCATATCCTGCTAGAATACCTTGAATTTCATTCCTTTGTATGATTTCTTTAGATCAATTTGTGGGTTTTTCATTGTTCATCAGTCGGAGGAAGCCCGGATCAACTCAGGCGATCCTGTTTCAATCAGAGATGATATCGTATAGATATGAGATGATCTTGTACGATTCCAGATGATATTGACTGCACTCCTCTTGGGGGTAATCAAGATCCACAGTTTGCATTTTCTACTAATTTATTTATTCAAATTGCATTAGTTTAATTTATATTTTGTAATGCATATGGTGTTCACCTCATGTTAGCGTTAGTTTGCAATTTATGATCAATTTCATTTTAGAACATAAGGGCATTTAGATAAATTTAGATCAAATTCAATTTCTAAGATCAATTAAGCATTCAATCAAAGTTATTATATTCATTTTATCATATTTTACACTATATTCCCTTTGTTTTGGCATCCATATTTTTAGTTGCAGGTTTTTGATGAAATCGTCTCAGACGATTTCATTTGATTGTAGACGATATCATCCTATTTCAGACGATTCTATGAAATTACAGATGAACCTACAAAATTGCAGGCGATCATGTTCAATTACAGGTGATTTCAGCAAATCTAAGATGATTTGTACTTTAGTAAGCTCTAAAATCTACACCAGACACCCAGAATCGGGTGAGATATTTCCATTTATTTAATATCTTGCATTTAGATGTATTTAGGATTCATTTCCATCTGTTGTTTGCATATAAATCAAAATTTGCATATAGAATAGCGTAGTCACATTTTAGCCAACCTAGGTGATTGAAATTAAAATGAACACATCAAACTCATTTCTAGCCTAGGCTCGAAATCTGTCGTAAAATGCTTCCTGGTGAACCCACCATCCATTGAAAAATCGCCAAAGAGGACACGACTTAAGTGTCTCTCATTCGAGGTGTAGCCTTACCATTTTTCCATTCCCATCTGAGGTGCGGATCCATTAGCCTAGAGGAAAGGAGTGCAAAAATTTTAAGCCTACATTCTTTGGTGAACTCGACGTGAACTACATAGGCATTTCTTCTGATTTCAAAAAATAAAACAAATATATATATATATATATATATATATATATACAAGAAAAACAACAAAAAAAATCATCATTTCAAATTTGTATGTTTTTCTAAATAGTAGATACCAAATATTACTTTTAGAAGTACTAAAGAAACAATGAATTTTAACTCAAATCAATATGAGCCCATCAATAATGTTAGGATAATTTTGCCAAATTCATTTGTTGATTATGACCAACCTCATCCATATTCAACATCAACTTTATCACACTTTCCTCATTTTTCATCCTTATCCCAACAAGACAATCCCTTTTCTAATACTCTTCATAACGATATTATCTATTCTCCCACATATCCATATTATGCCTATCAATCCACATACAATCCTTCTCCACCATTCCAATATTATTCTTTCAACACAATCCATCCATTTCAACAAGAAGATACTTATCCTTCCAATCCTACCATGCACTCATATCATACTTCACAATATTCCTATCATCATTCTATCCATAATAAAGAAAAATTAGGTAAGAAACCATTAGGTCCTTTTATGACTGAATTCCTAAGGCAAATATCAAAAACCTCTCGAAAACCTTCACTACGTAAATTTACTAAGCTCAATCAACCAATGGATATAATTCTTAAGCATTTACTTGATACAAATAATATTGAACTCCCTTCCATAAGACAACCTGATACCATAATAGATTGGTATAAACCTGAGCTACA
This sequence comes from Wollemia nobilis, assembly GCA_028583015.1. Classification (NCBI taxonomy): domain Eukaryota; kingdom Viridiplantae; phylum Streptophyta; class Pinopsida; order Araucariales; family Araucariaceae; genus Wollemia; species Wollemia nobilis. The sequence goes on along the minus strand of JAQPPZ010016467.1, from coordinate 5,834,137 downwards.
TTGTGAATATCATAGAGTGGATGGACATATGACACAAAAATGTAGAGATTTAAGATGTGCAATTCAAGATTTGATTGATGAGGGTCTTTTTACTATAAAGGAATTACAATCTACAACTGACTATAAAACTCCAATAAAAAATCAAACTCCTACGCAACAAATACCCATAATCAATCAAGACATGGGGATCTCCCAAGAACCCCCATTCAATTATCAAGAATAGGAAACCAATAAAATATTGCATCTTAATATGTCCCATCACAATGATATCACTAATATTGTAATAGAAACTACAAATGAGCAACCTCAGGTTCAATCAACTCAATTTGATATTCAAGAGATGGATTCCTCATTTTACCAACCTTCAAAACTATCCTTGGCTCTAGAGAATGATCCAAAATGGAAAGTAAGCATAGAAAGCCCATATTTAACATCAAAATCTCAATCTAAAATCCACTCTGATAGCCAACAACAAGCGATTAATCCTCAAGAAAAGATATCTCTTTTATAAGTATTACAAAGTTCTCATAGGGAAAATTTGTTCAAGATACCTAGCCAACAATTTGTTCCTCATAATATTTTCCCTAAGAACACAATTAATGATGTAAACCCTCTTGAGGTTAATAATATTTCATTCTATGATGAGGAGATTCCTTCCTCTACACCACAATAAGAATCCTCTGTTTACATTACAGGAGTTATTAAAGAAACATCTATTAAAACTACCATGGTAGATAATGTCTCCTCTCTTAATTTATGCACTTATCAATCACTCCAAAAACTCGAACTAAAATAAGAAGATCTCAATGAATCAAATGTTATTATAAAATCTTTTAACAAGGAAGTTCAAGAAACTCCAGGCACTATAATTCTTCCCCTTAATAGCGGACCCAAGATCCTAGATACTTTATTTTATGTAACATATTTCCCTTCACCTTACAACCTACTTCTCGAAAGTCCACGAACTGATACGATGAGGGTTGTTCCTTCCACTTTTCATCAATATTTGAAGATTAAACTTGCAAATAAAATTGTTACCATACATGGTGACCTAACACCATTTGAAGAATATTTAATGGTTGAAACATCAAGTTCTATACATTCTCCATTGTGATAATTACATCTTATCAATCACTTTTATTCATCCATATCCGATCATCCTTGTTTAGCGAATAACACCCATGCATATCTTTCAAATATGTTCCCTCTATCTTATCAAGACTTGGAAGATAGTGATAATAATGAAGAACCTTTTTATCCTTCTGATATTTTGTTTTGTAACATGATCAATTTTACACATATAAAAGTCAAATCCTTTGCTACATTATTCTACATTATAACAAAGCTTTTGTTATCACTACCTTTTATTCATCACCTTTTGTTCTTACCTCCACCACAACCAAATTATCCTTCAAAACCTCATTTGATTTTTAAGTAACCTTAGACATGATATACTCAAATCACCTTGTATAGTGTATATAGATCATCTTGTATATACCACCAATTCCATCATTAAAAGTAAAAAATCAAAAAAATCAAATAAAACAACTAAAAAAATAAAAAAGTATCAAAATCTCAAAAATATTTCAAATTATTCTACATTGTTATTGATCGTTGTATTTCACAATTTTGAAGCTATATTTTCCTTTATTTTGGATTAATTCAAAAATTATATTGAACCATACACTTAATTTCACAAATTAATTATTTTGATTTTATCACTATGATTATAAATCTCTCTTGTATCGAAGATCACTATTTCACTAAATAAAATTTTGAGTTTTGGGAAATGATCTTGCTAATTCTTGAACCAAGTACACTTTTAGACATTAAAATGATTTGTTGCAAATTCAAAAAAAGATACTACATAGTAGTCTTAGTCTCTTGAGCGAAAAGTTTCCCCTACTATCCTATCATGCGCATGATCTAGAATTTTTTGAGAATTGGCAAAAGGACAAGCTCACCCCTACCTAGAATAAAAATTCCTTGATCCAAATCTAAGCTGAGCAAGTATCCCTAGAATAGGAAGAAAATAAGAAAATCAGAAAAAGCACGAAAATAAAGAAAAGAGAAATGTTCAAAATCCAAGAAAATGCAGAAATCCAAAAAAATCAAAAGATCATAGAAAAAGTCAAGAAAAATTAGAAAGAGAAGAATAAAAAAGAGAAAGAAAAGAGAACAAGAAAAGCAATAAAATTTCCCCCCCTACCCTTTGAAATAAAATAAGGGTGAATGAGCTTGAATCCCTGGAATTCTCAATTATTCAAAAATCATGAGGTAAGCCCCATAACAGGTGATTTGTATCCAACTTGCTTGACATTGGGTAATTCCTGGCATGGTGACATGTCTATCACATTAGCGACCTTCTTTTGTATAGACCTATGTTTTCTTGTGGATTAGCTAGCTCTTGATGACTTGAATTACATAGTAGTCTGGTACGGTTACATGCATAAAAATCATGGTTAATGAATCTTCACTTGCACACACATTGGTTCATTCAAATTACTTGCATCAAAATACCTTACTCAAAATTGGTAGATGAACATTACAAAGCACACACATTTGATCTTCGAGAGATTTTGTGTCATTATGATAAATCAATATGGGTAACGAACTCACGTATCCACACACTGGGTTCTTGATAAATTTCAATTTTATCTTCGAAATTTCAAACTTTAAATATTTTTTCATCATTCAATTATTTATTTATACATATCTTATTTTGTTTTTTGACTTCGCTATGATAGCATTATTTTCAGGTTGTTATGAATTTGAATTTCATACTTGTGAATTTTGCTTAGCGTAAGTCAAGCTTACACATTTTTTCAATTATCAAATTTCATTTGTCAAAAATCTCTTCAAAAAACTTGCAATAGAATTTCATTAATACTTTCACGATGATGGTATAGTTCCTAGATGTATTTGGAATTTTATGCCTAGCACAAGTCATCTTTATCATATTTTCTATTTATTATAAATATCACCAACAAACCATGCAATAAAACTATTCTGAATTCTTTTTTACTTTCGCGATGATGGTATAATTCCACACTGGGAATTCTATGCCTAGTGCAAGTCATCCTTCTAAATTTTTATTCCCAATTTATTTCCAAAAAAAAAAAAAACAAAAAAAAAACCCACAAAACAATATGACTAATTTTTTTTTCACAAAATCATGCTTTAGAAGAATGAAATTTACTATTTCATTTTATCATGTTGAACATCTTGACTTTCGCGATGATGGCATAATTTCTAGGTAATTGTTCAATCATCTATCACACTTAGATATGTTATGCCTAGCGAAAATCCTCTTTTTAATTTTTTTCATGCATAAAATTACGTGAAATCCTGAAAACATGTCCAATCTCTCTTTCCACCATTACAAAAGCCTTAAGACAGACTCTTAAGCACACCTTACTTTTAGCAATATTTTCCCTCATATTTGGATTAGCTTTATGACCTAGCAAGTGATGACTCCACAAAATGGTCATGTAACAATGACAATATCCTTCGAGGTTTATTGTTAAAAGTCCCTTTTTCCTATCATTAATTCATCCACACATCTTTGTTAAGTCATTTTTTCATTTAATTATAGCATGACAAAAATTATAATTATTTAAAAAAAAATATGATTATATGAACACATCAATCAAATAAAAAATCAAAGCATCAGAAAAATACACACAAGTCATATCACAAAAATAAACATATATCTATATATATCACCAAAAATCGATTGGTATGCCACAATATCCAACTCGACATACTAAATCGTCATCCAAAATGATATACACAAAAAAGTATATGCACATCATATATCATCTAATACCGAGAGCTCCTCGAGCTCTCAGCCTCATCTCCTATGCCACTATGAGGTGGAGGGGGTGGTCCCATGGGTGTTCGGGTAGTGTGGGTCCTCGTCATCGATCTAGATGAAGACCTTGATGATGACCCTAACCTAATAGGCCCCACGATCTCTGGAGGCAATGTATGTCTCTGGCCCTCAGGAACCATCTGAAAGTAAATCCCTTGATAAAATGTGGTCTGCACCATAGACTGCGCCAGCTCTGTCACAGTCGCTCCTCCACCACGAGCCCTGAGTTGTGCAAAATCAGATTCTAAACTCAGAACCCAAGCCTATAATTGGGCATTCTCCACCCGAAGAGCTACCATATCGCTGCTCTCCCCAACATCTACACCTTTGCCCTTATTGGGAAAAGGTGGTATGTCTATCTACCAAGGAGGGGAACTTTGTATCCTCTCCTCCCTCCTCTCCTCTCTCCTCTGTCTCTCCCTGGTAGGCACATCTTGCTCCCTATGAGCATCGATGGGGATCAGGTGCTCACCTCGTGTCCTAATTTACCCTTTTCTAGGAGGTGTCTATCCTATCCCAACCAGTCCTCTACCTTCCTCTCTAGTAGCCTGTTGTTGCCTCATAATTTGATGCATAGCCACATATACCAGTCCCCTCACCCTCGTCAAATGTGGAGGATGAATAGTGGCATACCATGCATCATATCCCATAGCCACACCTGCATCATCTCCATCCACTGATTTTATGGGGGAATCATCCTCATTGTGGCTCATAAACTGATGCATGTCAGGGGACCCACTCAGTGTCATGGTATCCTGCACCATCCATGCAAACTCATAATCCCTCATCATTAGGATCCCCTATTGGAGCCCAAAATGATGAAGGACTCTATCATACTGATGGAGCTATATCTCACCCCACTCCATCCTCATCCAGATCACTCACCTAATACGAGCTAACTCATATCCATCCTATGGCCATCCTGGAAGCTCTCTCCATGGCCTCCAGATAATCTAGTCTAAATTCAAGTCATCTATAAACCTACGAGAGGTAGGTAAATTAGCTCTTCTTTGTGAGCCTCTCTGTAGCCACTAGTAGAACACCCTAGATCTCTCTCTATCGACCCCTATCAGTGGAAGCCCTATAGGCCTCCTCACTGTAATATGCTCCCAACACAAAACTTATAGGAGCGACGTCAACACCATGCATTTGTATTTCTTGTACACGATCCCATGGAGGATCATGTACAAGCGGCATAGAACATAAGGTACCCAAGAAAACCTGTACCTGTGATTCCTCATATCACAGATGACATCTGAAAGCAACCATGGCACTCTACATCCACTCTGGTGGCATAAAAATAATCCACCCACTACTCTAGCCAAAACTCTGGTCAATCGAGTCACACCTAGAGTCTTCCTCAGTTGCTCAATGTTAACCCCACCCTTCTCAAGGATGAAGCTAGCATCTATGAATAATCTGATCATGGCTCAACCAAGATTTGTCGAGGCAGCAATATAACATCCCTAAATTGGGATCCTTAGAATCCCCCACACGTCCTCTAGTGTGGGAGCCATCTCCCCTATCGACAATAGAAAGCATGATGACCCCGGATACCATCTCTCAGTGAGGTCTGTTAGTAGCCCCATATCTATAGGTACTTGTGGCATTTCTACCACATGTCGCAAACCAACAACATCAAGTGTATCTCGCTCTATCGGGTTTAATGCACCTAAGTCATTTCTCAAACCACCATATTTCCACTCTCAGATTTTTAGTACCCCTTTCTGCAAAAAAAAAAAACAAAAATAGGATTAGTACCTTATTAAAAACATCAATAAAATCAAAAAAATTAAATCATCTAACAAATTTTGATATTGCCCACTATTGGATGATATCGTCTTTAATTGGATGAGATCATCGTCGTTTCGACGAGATCATCTCATATAGTACGATTCAGCCCTAAAAGTTGAATAGTCCCTAATTGTACTTGATCGCCTCCAATTTTTCAAGATCATCTGAGACGATCTTGGGATGATCTTGTCAAAATTGAGACGATCTTGTCCTGATCACCCGATTTCATCAACATGGTAAAATACGACCATGACGCCCTAAAATCTGAAAAAATTAAAATCCAAAACATAAAAATCAAGAATTTTTTTTTTTAAATATAGATAAAAAATCCTTACCCGTATCCCTCACAACACTGCAGTTGCCCGATGCTCAGTCTCCACCATATTTTCTCCGCAGAGCTCTAAAATAGTAAAAAATAAAAATAAAAATGAAATTAGGTTTACCCTATTTTTCTAAAATTATATATTAAAAATAGAATGTTTTCTTCTAATTTTTTTACCAAACGACCGATTTGGGTAAAAAACCCGGAGGGGGCACCATAGTAATCAGTTGCATGATTCGATTTAGAATATTCGCCTAAAAATTGGAATAAATTTTTGCTTTTTCGTAAAGCGTGACGATCTCTTCTTTAATGCATTTTCCTTGGAAAATTCGCTAAAGAGGGGGCAAAATGTAACACCCTAAAAATGATGTAGTCAATTTATCATAAGGTTAAAAATCCAAAATTTGCCTCAAAATCGCATTTTAAACAGCTTGCCTCGATTTTTGCACCACAAATAGGTTTTGTTTTGACCATTGGAAAATATCATCGTTGATTTGATGATATCGTCCCTAATTGAATAAAATCATTTGGAGCTGAATGTCTAGATGATTTCGTCTAAAAAAAAAAAATGTAAGAATAGAAGCGCAATCAAATTAGTTCCAACCTCCTGGCTTACCTAGGCATAAGTGCGTTGGGGCTGTTAACTATCCTCCTGCTAGATATCTCCTATATTGGGATGAATCCCAACACTATAACTTCTTCATAGCCCTATAAAACCCATGCTTTGCTAAAGTAATCCCCCTAACTGATAAAATTCCTACAATCCAAGTTGCATATCCTGTTAGAATACTCTGAATTTCATTCCTTTGCATGATTTATTTAGATCAATTTGCAGGTTTTTCATTGTGCATCAATCGAAGGAAGCTCGGATTGCCTTAGGCGATCCTGTTTCAATTAGAGATGATCTCATATAGATACGATATGATCTTGTATGATTCCAGATGATCTTTACTACACTCCTCTTGGGGGCAATCAAGGTCCATAGTTTACATTTTCTACTGCTTTGTTTATTCAAATTGCATTAGTTTAATTTATATTTTGTAATACATTTGGTGTTCACCTCATGTTAGCGATAGTTTGCATTTTATGATCAATTTCATTTTAGCACATAAGGACATTTATATCAATGTAGATTAAATTCAATTTCTAATATCAATTAAGCATTCAATCAGAGCTATTATATTCATTTTATCATATTTTGCACTATATTCCCTCTGTTTTGGCATCCATTTGTTCAGTTGCAGGTTTTTGATGAAATCTTCTCAGACGATTTCGTTTGATTGTAGATGATATCATCTGATTTCAGACGATTCTGTGCAATTATAGATGAACCTGCAAAATTGTAGGTGATCCTGTCCAATTACAGGCGATTTCAAAAAATCTAAGATGATCTGGACTGAAGTAGGCTCTAAAATATGCATTAGACACCCAGAATCAGGTGAGATCTTTCCATTTCTTTAATATCCTACATTTAGATGTATTCAAGATTCATTTTCGTCTATTTTTTGCATATAAATAAAAATTTGCATATAGAATAGCGTAGTCACATTTTGGACAACCTAGGTTATTGAAATTAAAATGAACACATCAAACTCATTTCCAGCCTAGGATCAGAAGCTGCCGCAAAATGCTTCTTGGTGAACCCACCATCTACCAACAAATCACCAAAGAGGACACGACTCAAGTGTCTCTCGTTCGAGGTCGGATCCATTAGCCTAGAGGAAAGGAGTGCGAAAATTTTAAGCCTACAAGTACCTTTTCTACTCTAGAATGGTAGCATGTCTCCACTGGACTATGATAATAGTACTTTTGGATGCTATTATATCGATCATGGGTGATCTAAGATGATAGTACTTTTGAGTGCTATTCTATCAATCTTGGTTGGTTTGTGATGATAACACTTTTGAGTGTTATTTTATCAATCTATGTTGACCTTTGATAATAGCACTTATGAGTGCTATTATATGCAATTATATTTTTTAATTTCTATGTAAGCTTAGCATCACTTTTTTTTACATTCCTGAGACTCTTAGTGCCTTGTTAGTGTTGGTATCATATCTCTTTAGCACTTTATCAACACTATTATAATCTTCTTCTAGAATTGTATTAATGTTGTTCTCTTCTCTATTCCTATATCATCTTGATAGTGCTTGACTCTATTATTCTATTGCAATGATAGTTCTTGACCTGCCTTTATTCCTCTAGCACCCTATTGGCGCTTGACTTGTCTCTATTCCTCTAGCACCTTGATAGTGCTTGGTGCTTAACAATGATTTGCTATCAACTAGATCTTATGGTTGTGCTATTTGATTACAGTCTTCTTGCTCATATGGCCTCTGTTTTGGCCTTTGTATAGTGGCCTCTTGCCTTCACTGTTGCAGTGAATATCCTTTATCCATGATTAAATACTAAATTGATATAAGTATATTTTTAGTCAACCTAGTTCTTCAATATTTCCTTATATTAGGAAGCTTATAATACTTCCTTCTTCTCTTCATATCTATGCTTTACTCATTCTTTGTTCTATAGAAACTTTGTATTGATTCTCATTTTTTGGAAACTTAGATTCTCTCCTATCCTTGGAAGCTTAGATATTCCTCTGTCTCTGAAATTTAATATGTTTCTCTCTCTTCAGGAATCTATGATGCTTATCTATTTATGGAATCTATGATTCTACTCAATATTTCATAGCTATGATGCTCATATTTTTCTATACAAAATATTTCTTCAATGTCATAGGTCACACCTAAGAATAAAGTATGATTCTCCTCTTTTCTAGAGAACCCAATATCAATATCCTTGTATGTACAACTATCTCCTAAGTTGGCTCTCTCTCTCAAAATTCCATAGTGATTCTCCTCTTCTTTTTTATTTTGTGAACAAAGGGGTTTTCAAATGATCCCTAAACCTTTTTACAAAGGGTTTTTAGAGGGTCCTTGAACCTTTAAAAATATACACAATGAGCTCTAAAGAAGATCATACATGGAATTGACTCCCCTAGGGAGAATCAAACTAGCCATTGACAATTAGATTTGGGGGATCCATTGATCTTGCCTTTTAAAAATAAAATGGAAATTAAAATGAATCCAAGTGCTCAAAATTTAAAAGGCTATTAAATCCTAGAAGCACTCTAAGTTTTAAAATTTAAAATTTAAAACATTCCCACCCACTGTGAGATCCAAGCTGAGGAAACCAACCATTCAAGGGTATTCAAACAAAATTAGGCCATACCAACACCTGCTCGAAACGTGATCCTGATAGTAGCAATCAATAGACACAACTCACATGGATCCTACAAGCTAGCCATTTAAAAAGAAATAAAAGGAACATAAAATAAAAAATTTCTTTCCCAACGGGAAAACTAAGCCAAGGAACCCAACCACACTAAGACATGTGACCCAGCCATTAGAAACCTATCCAGGGATGAATAGAAAAATAGTCGATAAAAGAAGATATTTTTTAAAAACATCGACGAGAGAATAACCACCTAGCCCAGAACAAGCATTCATTATAAATTTACATCAAAAATCCCATGTATCTTGCCTAAAGCTTCAAGTAGAGGATTTGAATAACATTTTTTGGCTTGCTTTGAAGCCCTCAAAACACAACCAAAAATCAAAATGAAAGAAAAATAAAATTGAGCACTCAAAAAGGAAAAAATTGTAGAACCCTAGGAGTGCTTAGAAAAGACACTATCCCACCCATGAGAGAAACCAACTATGGAACCCTACCTTTTGAAGATAGTTGAAACCATAAAAAATCCCATAGAAAAATAAAATCCTACCAAAATGCAACCACAAATTAACAACTGATGATGAAGAATAGGGGCCTTCCATAGAAATCCTTCCATCATAGCCAAGGAGGTTGGATTAAACAATTGGCCCATCCCCAACCACCCAACAGAACTAGGAGACCCTACCAAACGAAGGGGCCAATAGTAAATGCCTTCTTCAATAGCCATTGAGTGCAAGGTCCTCCCTGAAGACGAGATAAGGAAGTGGTAAGACAAAAAAAAATTATAAATAAGGAACCCTCTGAGCGGCACCCAAATATAGCAACTTCCCCATAAATTCATCAGATTAGTGATTCTCCTCTTTTTCTCTAGATAATCCTAAATATTATTAGGGTGAATTTGAATGTCTCCAAACTTCCAAATTTATTCTGAGTTGCCTTTCTCTTTCAGTGTCCAACTTTCTCTTAGGTTGGTTTTCAATCAATTATAGTTGAGTCCTAGTCTTCACTAGTTTTCCTTTAACCAAGTGGAAAGACCCTAGCATTCAAATTAGGGTGACTTATCCTTGTTCCCTCAATCTCTACTCAATTAGACCTTTAAAAATAGAGTCCAAGTCTTCACTGCCTTCAAAGTGGATAGACTCTAATATAACTCTATCAAGAATGGATAGAGTTAAATGGTGGCTAATAAAATAACTCTATCAAGAATGGATAGAGTTAAGTGGTAGCTCTCATACCATTGTTGGATTTTAAGCCTTACTACCATAAAATATCATAGGTCCCTTGATAACTAAACCATAATAATATAGGGCAAAATATTAATAATGAAGAGTAGAATTATATAAATGGGTAATAAAATGTATATATAGACCAATATAATAATATAACATTCACTTATAATATCAAATATGAATGATATAAAGTGGCATTAGATCAACATGTTAGATTTCTCAACATTTCAAGGAGGAGATCTAGATTGGAATCTTGACAAATTATATATGGATAATATCCCAACTTTATTGTAATACCACTATGTGGTGATGATGTAAAATGGGTGGGGCCCATTTCAATCCCATATAACCTATTAAAACAAATATATAAAATATGAATGTAAAATGGACAAAATCATTCTTGTACATGCATGAAGAATAATTACAATATAAATTGCTCAAAATATGACTGTTTTCTCATGTTGTACTCGTTTTACATTTGTTTCATTGTATGGAGCTTTATCTCCATAATATATAACTAGAAAGTGAATCTTCATGTATTTGACTATTTCTCTCTACATGACAACTCCTATGACCTTTGGCTTGTCATATTACCACTTCTATACTATAATTTTTACTTTCTTCTTACATACATACTTAAAACGATGATACTTGCACACTTCTACTTGACTCTTAATATCCTACATGTACTCCTAATACAAGAAACTTGTGCACATCCTCACTTCACATATTTTCACACTTTCATACATGACACTTGTACACATTCTCTCAATACACACTTGAACCCTTACTTACATGACACTTGTGTATTTGCTACACATTTACACTTACATAAAGGGGAAATATAAATCACTCATATAGACTATAAACTCAACCCTAATATATTACATATTTACATTTGTACCATTAAGGTACCATGGGGGTACATTAGCATGTACCAAATAATATAATATTCTTTAATAGCACATTCGATCGGTCTTGGATGATAAAATGAATCCTTTGTTTGGATAGTGTTGGGATCCCATGGCCAATATCTAATTACCAATAGTGATAAATTCACTTTTGTACTCTTGAAATATTCATTACCTATTTGAAATTTGTGGGAAGCATTTTGTAACAACGTTATCAAATAGAATGAAGATGAAGTAGTTTTCACATGGGATAATTTCATGGAGGCCATCAAGGAATAATGTTATCTAATGGGAGCCTATCAAGACCAATACATGCGGTGGCAACAATTATGTTAAAGTAAGGAGTAATATATTTAATACTATATTGATTTTTTCCACTCCATGGGAATAAAGCTAGGTATTTGATATACCAAAAGGCATAAAATATTCAAGTACTATAATGGGATGCAATGATGCCTTCAAGAAGACATAGACCTCATGAAGTTCAAGAAATTGAGAGAGGTATATAAACTTGATAACAAAATGAATCAAAAGCACACAAATAAAAATATAAAAGGAGGAAAAAATAATAAAAACCAAAACACTAAGTCCCATCCAAATAAAGTCACTAGTTACCCTCCAAAGAATTAGGATAATGGGGGTTACTCCCAAAATCATAATTGAAAGCAAAAAAAGAATTTAAAGAAAATAATCCCTTGAAGACTAAGAGTGAAAATTGTTGTGATTATCATAAGATAAATTGATATTAAAGGGATAACTGTTGAGTAATTTAATCATTGTTTGTTGAGTCATAATTCTCTACATCCACTACACCACTACCTCCACATCCACAAGTTGAGGATAGAGGGAAGCAAATTGTGAAAGCTAAAGAAAATATGAAATTTCCCACCACACATATTGCACCATGGGAGGAATACTTGTTTCAATAATAAATGTGAATCAAGGGTAAGTAATTACATTTCATTATTGATAGTGGGATTCAAAATAATCTGATTTCTAATCATAAGGTGAAGGATTTGAATTTTCCTATCACACCACACCCACAACTACATAATGTAGGATGGATACAATAGGGGAGAGAAATTTATGTCACTCAATAATATATTCTCTCATATACAATTAATACCTTCAAAGATATATCTTTATTTGATGTTATGCCCTTGGATATTTCTGATTCAAATTTAGGGCAATCGTTTACATGGAAGACACATGGTGTATATCAATATAGGTCCTAAAGTTTCATCATAAATATCATAAGTCAGTGCTTTGAGACACTTAAGGTATCTCTTATTGAATTTTTTTCATTAATTATTGTTAATGATGTACAAATATGATAGCCAAAATAAGAGAAAAAATTTAATGATCAAGCCACAAAGTAGGAGGACCATCACTATATTCATTGAAATCCCTACACAATAAAGATAGATAGATGATATTGTAGGATAATATTATGACTTACTCAAGTCATCAAATGGGGTTTAAATTCATTTTGAGGTAAAGTGTTCCATGGATTTAGATATTGGCTCTCCTTTACTCAATGCTTTTGTTTATCATATATCAATCTTTGAATTAATAAATTAGGAGGAAATCTAAGAATAGGTTAAAAAAGGGTACATAAGACCAAGTACTTCACCATGTGGTAGTCCAATTGTCTTGGCTATAAAAATTGACAAAACATAGAGACTCTATATAGACTATATATATTTGAATAAACTCACTATGAAGAACCAACATCCACTCCCTTAGATAGATAACCTATTGGACCAACTTTGTGGTGCAAAATTCTTCATAAAAATTGATCTCAAATTTGGCTATCATCAAATACCCATATAGCACATTGATGTATGGAAGACTATATTCAAATCCAAGGAGAGTTTATTTGAGTGGCTAGTTAGGCATTTTGTATTAACCAATACACCTTCCACATTCATGAGGATAATGGATGAAATTCTACATCCCTACACCAACTCATTTATGGTAGTTTTCGTAGACGATATTATCATTTATAGTAATACATAGGAGGAACATCTACAACATGGTCAATTAGTACTTTAGAATATTTAAATACAAGATATATGATAATTCAAATAAGTGCTCATTTGTCATAAAAATGATTTAATACATCAAGTATCTTGTTTATAAATAAGGAGTCCGTGTTGATCTTAAGAAAAGAATAGGTAATTAGATATTAGCCTACCCTAAAGAATCTAACAAAGATTCATAGCTTTTTGGTTTTTACTAATTCCTATCAAATATTTGTATATATTTTCTCACATATTACTTGGAAATTGCACCAAGTGACCAAAGGAGGTGATAAATCTAAGTTCCATTTGGAAGATACACAATAGAGGGTATTTGATACATTAAAGGATCAACTATATTTAGCTCTTATACTTTTCCTACCTAATCTATATCAATATTGTGAGTTAATGACTGATATATCAGACTATACATTAGGATTTATCCTCATACAACATGGAAATACAATTTTATATCATAGTGCAATATTTAATGTAGTTCAAAAAAACCCTGGATATGACAAAGAGCTATATACCATTATCCAAGCATGTAAACAATATAAGAACTACATATTGCAAAATAAAACCATCATTCAAATAGATCACAAACATTTAGAGTTAATTTAGATGCAAAGTAAGAAAAGGAATGAAAACATCAAAAGTGAGCCACATATATATAACAAATTTAGTTGATCATTCAACATAAAAATGGAGTTCTCATTTAGAAATGATTGTTTGAATCAACTTATAATCATAGCACCCTCCAACATTGTTTATTATTATCGGTACGATACTTCTAATTGGTCCACCTGTATGCAGTATATTTTAATTTTGTAAATGCATAAGATATTTGTGTGGGTAAGCATGTTTCTACTTTTTATTTGCAATATAACCTCATATTCCACATGGGATATATTTTTGTACCAATTGGTGGGTGCTCAATAATGACTTAGCAAGCATATTTTAGCAAATTATCTAGTCACTTTAGGGTGGAAAAAATATTGGATGTACTTCTATTGGTCCAAGATGAGGATAAAGTGAAGAGGTACATCAAGTTATATAAAGTGTTTATAATATCCTTCCCTAAATTTAAGTATTTTGACAAACCTTATACTTTTAGGAGGAGAGGTATTGATTGTGTGAAATTGATTTTTTTTGGAATTGATTAAATTTGTTGAAGCTACTTCAAAGTAAGAGAGACAAATCTTAAACTTTATAAAATTGTATTTATTTGATTCTCCTAGTAGGATAGAGTCATAATAAATTTGGGAATTCATGAAATATATAACACCTATATAAGCTATGATCTTGAAGATCTCCAACCCTTCACATGTTTCTCATGGTTGTACCTAAAGTTTCTATTAGGAGAATATGGTGAAATGGGACAGTTTTGGAGGATTCCTCTAGAATATTTGAAGAAGTATCTCCATTAATATATAGGGAAATCTAGGGATATTTCATGTAACCTCCTACCCATCTTACTATATGAACTATAAAACCAAACTTTATAAGAAATTTTTGTAAAAATATAATATTGACCCTATCAAAGGTGTTGGTCATGTCTAGTTTGATAGCTATATTTTTTTATTTGGAGTGGGAGTAATAGTGAAGAGTATCATTCACAATGATAATATTATCATAAATTTGTTTCCCTAGAATAAAGCCTACTTATTATTATAAAATAAACTTATCGAGCAAATTTTAATCTAGATAGCAATAATTTTTTTCATTATTTTGTAAGAATAATTACAAAGCAAAATTGGTCTAAATCTATCAAAAGAAGTGAATTTATTCTCTTTAAGACTTAAAACACAAAATATTTAATTAATAGCTTTGAAAATAATACCTTATTTTTTGACATCTTCTATCATACTCAGTAGGTCATCTTCAACTAGGTAAAGAAATTATTGATATAAATTATTTATGAATCCATCTGGACCAAGAGATTTATATTTTGGAAGAGAGCTTATCATTGATTCTAGTTATTCTTTAGTTACTTGAGCACACAAAGTAGATTTGTCCTCTTGATTAATTATGGAAGGAATATTTTGGAGCAAAAGGTCTTAAGCTTGAGGATCACTTGGTTCATGAGTGAGTAGCCCAAAAAAAGGATCTTGGGCTATTTATTTTATCTTATCTTTATTATAGTATATTATGCCATCCTTCTCTATACCTATAATAGTTTTGCTATGATAATTTTGTAGAATTTTGAGATGGAAATACTTTATATTTTTATCCCTATGTTGTAGTCAAATAATTCTTGAATTCAGTATCCAATGTGCCTTCTCTTTGAAGTTAAGTTTATAAAAATAAACTAGTAGCTCTTTTCATTGATCATTATGATGAGTTAGAGGAGCAAAGACTTGTACATTCATATCCAATTTGTCAAGCCGATGCAATATTATTTCATTTATTTGGGATAAAAATTTTATTATTTCTAACTTGAGATGTAAAAATTTTTCTTTCCAAATATATTATGACCTTGTTTGGAATGGTTTTTGTTTATAGTTGTTTTCAACTAGTTTACAAAAATATTCTTGCTCTGTCCATCCTAGATTATAGTTGAACAGTCTTTCTGACTTGCAAGTTGTTTTGATCACATTCTAGAAGAATTTATTTGTGATATAAAATTGCAATTTGAACTATATGGATGGAAAGTAGAGGGAAACAAACCATATTTTTTCAGTTTCTAAAAATTTATCTAATATTTCTACAATATAATAAATTCTAGATCTTCTATTTGTCTAGGTAAATTTTCCTTTTTGGGGAATAATGTATAGATTTTATTGAAGGATTGTTTTAGTTACTAAGTCTCTTACAGAATAAGGAGTCTTGTTTCCACGTGTCTTTTCCCAATGTGATAGAGTGACATTTAAGTCCCCTTATATTACTATATTTTTTGGTCGTTCCTTCCTGATCCAATGATGCAGTTGAATCCATTCTTTTCTTTGTACATCTAGACTATTCAACCCATAAAATTTAATAATGGTTATGCATGTACCATTAGATAAATCAAAATCTAGGGGTAGTCAGTTTCTATATTTATATCTCCATACATAGGTTAATTGTTGTGGGTGTCGAGTAGTTATAATCCCACTTGAAGCACCTGATGAACTTATAGCCTCATATTCAGAGTGTCTCTAGGATTTTTTCCAATATAAATCCATAACACTACTCATCATTTTGGTTTATTGTAATGAAACCACAAGAGGTTTATGGTTTTTAACAATATTGGATAAGTAGTTTTCCCCCAAGAGAATACCCAATCCCTTGGAATTCCATGAAAAACTATCATTTTTAGAGGACTTCTTTGGATAAATTTCCAAAGTGGTCTAAGATTTATTTTGAATATCCTTCTGGGTTTGCTCTTCCCTTAACACTTGATTAGACTCTCTACCCCTTACTACTGAATAGGTTTCTAGAGTACCTATTGGAGTGACTTTCCACACACTGATTTTATTCAACCTCCTCTTTAATTTCTTCATTAGAATGATCTAATTATTTATTAAGATTCAACTATAGTAATCCATAAGAGAAATATGGTCATTTATTCATATTCTCTTGTTTTGTATCCTAAGTGGCTATTTTTTCATTAGAAAATTCACCCACTATTCTATGCCTATCTTTATTTGCATTATTAACTTGTGGTTCTACTTCTTCTGTTACATCAATTATGAGGATAAAAAATCTATTGGATCTTTGCAACTTTCATTTTATTTGCATGGCCCTTTTATGACTTCTTATTCTATGAGGCCTTTTATTTTTAACAATTTGGAAATTAGTTTTTTTTTCTTTCTCAGTGTGTTCTTCCTTAGAAGGGTAGTTTCTAGAGGAATGTCCATATTGATGAGAACTAATGCATTTGAAGGGGATATGTTCATAATCCAACGACTACATATAAACCCAATCAAGGACCTTGATTTCTATATTTTCTAGAAGTCCTTTTTTCAAGTTTACTCTAACACAAATACGAGAGTAAGAGACATTGTTTGCCTTGGGAGGGTCCCAATATACATATTTTCCTATTCTGTTCCCTATAACCTATAGACTGGAATTTATTCTACAAATATAGGGGTAGGAAAAGGATATGAAACTGAATTTAAACTTCTTCAGGTTCCTCTTCTTGAGGGTCAAATCGAAGAATCAAATGAGTCAAATACAAAGTGATTATCCCCAAAAAACATGGGACACCATGAAAAAGAAAGTCTTTTTCTTCAAATGAAGACAATAACAAAATAGCCTTTGTTAGTCATCATGAGTTCAAAACTAGAATTTTTGAACCCTAGGATTTTTTAATCCACTTCTCTATTATATTTAGGTTGGCCCACATAATTATAAATTTATGGATCAAGGCCTAGATTGAAATAGCCAAGATCAAATGTTGAATGAAGTTTACAAACACGTCAAAAACTAGAACCTCTTCCAACTTTGCCATAAATAAAATTTTGGATCCATATTTTCATGATTTAAATGCTCTACATGAATAGACAATTAGAACCTCAGTCATATTGGTCATATTTATTTTCTCAAAAGGAAAATTATGGGGAAAAAATGCTCCATTCCCAAATTTAAAGAGAGATGCAGATGTGACATTCCCAAATCCTCCCAAATCCTAATGCCCTATCATTCCAGTTCTCTACATTACTAGAAACTAAAACAAAATAATGTCAAATCATAAAATTTAACTATGGAAAGAATTCTTATTATAATAATTCCACTTTATTATTAGTATAAATAAATATTAATTTTTGGTACTAAATGTAGTTATTATATATTATTTATGAAGTCTAAAAATAAAGACTCTAGGTAAAATCATTCACAAATCGAATATAAAATATGAATTTGTTACTAATATTGTATTTAAAGATAAATATAAAGTAAAAAAAATTCTCTAAAATACTAAGAGGATTCACTATATTAGATGCACTTGAAACTACCCAAAGGAGGGGTGTTCAAGTAGATATGTAAGTTATAGTTAAGAGGATGAAGTAGACCAACTAAAAGCTCGCAATGCTAGAAAATAAGGAGATCCGAAAGAATGACTAATCCATGTAATTTCAAACATGGGTAGAAATCCAAAGTTAGAAACCTCATCATATAATGGAAGCTTAAAACCTAAGGAAATCATTGATTGGATCATAGATATGGATAAATATTTTGATTTTGAAGCAATATAAGACCCTAAGAAGGTGAAATTTACATATATGAAACCAAATGGGCATGTGTATTTGTGGTGGGATCATTATCAAATATAAAGACAAAGAAAAGGGATAGAAAAGTTTATGACATGAGAGAATATGGTTACCAAATAGGGTTGTTCACAAGATTCAAAAACCTCAAGCAAAAAGAGTTGGAAGTAAAAGAGTATATGAAATAATTCTATAAGTTGACCATTAGATCCATTCACATTGAAGATGATGAGGAGAAGGTGGAAAGATATATAAATGGACTAAGGTTATCCATACAAGAAGAAATTTTTTTAATTCAAATAAAAACCATTGAAGAGGTATAATAGTATGTGTTCAAGGCAAAGGAAAGGTTGTTGTGCAAGCAACAAAATATGAAGACAAAAATACTCTTGTGGAAGAGAACAATGAAGTGATGGTAGAGGGAAGCATTTGTAAGAAGGAAAAGTCTATACTTTTCAAAGTGGTTTCAACCAAAGTATACGAGAAAAGGATGAATCATCAAGAGAACAAGGTGGATTTGGTAGAGGAAGAGGACATGGTTTTATTAGTAAGTGTTATAGGTGCTTGGAAGGACATAGGGTATGTGAGTGTCCTAAAGTATAATATATTAACGAGTGTGGAAGGGAAGCTCATAACTAGATTGCACAAAAATATGAAGAGTATTGCTTCCCTAAAGCACATGGAAGAACCAAAATGAGGATAATCCTTTATGATAGAAAAGATATTGTTGAAACCACAAAGGAGATGTATGAGGCTGAGTAGAAAAGGAGCCTGTTCAAAATGATTTATAAATCAAGAGGTAAATGTTACATGGTGGTTGTAGATAGTAGAAGCACAAGTTAGTTGGTGTCAACATAGATGGTAGAAAAGCTTGGGTTGAATATGATTAAGCACCTAAATACATATAAAGTATCATGGTTGTAAAAAAAGCATTAAAGTTTTGTGAGAGAACAATGTATGGTGGATTTCCAATTTGGTTCTTACAGTGATGAAATCCTATATGATGTTATGCCAATGGATGCTTGTCATGTCTTATTAGAAAAACAATATCAGTTTGATAGGATGGTAGTGCATGATGGTAGAATGAACACCTATGCTATTGAGAAGGATGGAAAAGGGTACATATTAAGTCCATTGAAGGACAAAAGAAAAGGGGTTGACAATAGTCCTACAATGTGCCTGAATATAGATAAACAATTCTTAAAGGCTTACAAGATCAATTTGAATAGAGAAGAGCAAGTTTTGAAAGAAGTTGTGAAAAAAGTGAAGGAAAAGGTGGACACATATAATATAATAAGCACAAGGAAGAGGTAGTTGGTCTAGGTCACACCAGTAGTAGTGAAAATTAAGATGACGACACAATGATTCCTTTTGCAATTAAGCAGAAAGAGGAGAAAAGAAGTGGAAAATAGATAGTTGAGGTACATGCATCTCATCAGGTCATTGATGGCTAAGATGAAGGCCATAATACCAGAGTTGACAATGAAAATGGTACTTCCAATTGTGGTGAAGAAAATTATGATAGTTATGATAGGGATCAGAGTGACGATGAATAATTTGGGTGCTTTAAAAGGTACACTAAAGGAATTAGCTCTAAGTTCATGATAATAATGGGGTACAATGGTAAGGTATTGGGAAGATATGATAAATGTATAAATTCCCATAATACAAAAAATAAGGCCAAGGAATGAAGGCCTTGGATATGCAGGTCAAGCAGGAAGCAATGAGACCAAATTTGTGATATTAGAGAACAATATAGGGAATGAAGGTTCTAAGAGGAGTTGTTACAGTCAATGTGGAATATTTGAACATGTTGCAACTAGGTTTTGAAACCCAAAACCTTGTTTGATTCATGGAGGACATGATCATTCCAAAATGTGTTGACACCAAGAGGAAGTCACCAATAAGGTTCATGTTGATTGTAGTTGGATGTATGGGATACAATGAGATGATGTAAAATGAATACTGAGTGCATTCTAGAAGAGAAATTTTGATCCTCAAAGGAAGGCCAAGACAAGACAACAAAGTTTGCCTTGCAAAGACAAATAAGCTAGAATGGTAATAGCTTGGAAGAAAAATTCATGTTCATGAGCTGATCTCATGGAAAATTTCCTCTTACCTAGTAAGTATGATGTATAAGTATTTGGATGGTTACCAGAAGGGTAATCATCACATGCCTACCAAAATATTATTGTCTAGAATAAGAGACATCACACCTAGGAAGAGAATGAGGAATGACATGCATGAGAAGTAGGGAGTGGGAGGTGAGATGAATCATATAGGAAAAGAAGATAAATATGAAAGGAAAAAGCAGAGGAAGAAAAGAAAATAAGGCAAGTAGAAGAAAAAGAGTCAAACAAATAAAGCACATACAAACCTGACAGTCTTTAGAGATCTATGAGAGAAATAAAAATTAACGTGATTGAAGAGATAGAGAATGACCAAGGGAAAGATAGAGTCTAGAGGATTTCTCAGGATCGTAATTGTACAATCTACTCTACAATAAAATGAAATTCTATATTTTAACCTGTGAGACTTTGATAAATGTTTGAGGTCCTTTGTACAATCATATATATGCTATTAAGTTATGTATAGGATACATGGAAGAAATTTTTAGTGAAAGGATATTCAACGATCTTCCCATCATGTATGTGAAAGTAGAAGGTGCAAAAGATATCCATGGTAGGATCTAGTATGCAAAAGTTACAATCACAAAGCAATGCCTTAGAAAACCATAAATTGGACTAAGAAACCATTATTGTAAAGATTCAAAGACCATAGAAGTTGAATTTTGAGAAATTGACAAGGGTGATCATACGAGAGTGGAGGTGTTACATGAAAAATTTATCATATGAAATGATTGTCCTATGAAAATATGGTTATACAAGAAAATTTTCGTATGGTCGTATGAGAAGATTGTCGTACAAGATAGAGGTCATACAAGAGAAAACATTGTACAAGAGAAAGCATCGTACAAGAAGATGGCATATGAGAAGGTATCATATGAGAGGAAGCGACGTATAATAATACAGGTCGTACATTAAATGATGACAAAGCTATTACATTGAACAATGGTAAAGGTCACACATTGCATGATGATAAAGGTTGTACATTGAACAGTGGCAAAGATAGTACCTTAAATGATGGAAAAGGTATACAATTGAATGATAAAATAGATTTTTCACATTTGTTCCTTTATTATGTCTTTTCGGAATCCTGAAGATTGCACCGAGGATACGGGGTATCACAAAAGGTGATAACGATCATTTAGTGTTTAGTGTTTAGCAATAGTTGATTTTAGTGCCTTCTAATAGATAAACATGCACTTAAAGTTTCACATTGAATCCTTGCTGCTTCATGGACATGTGGAACGACTCAAATTTTTTTATTATTGGAACCAACAATTATATTTAGTAAAAAATAAGATAGGATACAGTAAAAAGGGAGCTAGAAAAATCATAGCTCAGGGTGCAAGGCCACTAAAATAATCAACATCGTAAAAACCTGATACCAAAAACAAAAATAACCCCTAAAAGGGTGAATAAATAGAATAAATAAACAAAGGGATCTACTCCAAGAGGAGACCAAGCACTACTATGGGCACTGACAAAACAACCTCATGCTAGAAAATGTCACCCCCTCAACCTGCTACGTCGAGTCCTCAAATAAATAGAGGGACCTTAAGGCAGAGGGAGGTTAGGCAAAGCTATGTTGATAGTGCACAAAGCCTCATGCCAGAACCTAACAAAATTTATCAAATGCACCAACTCATGAGTCAACTTGGAAGCTTGCGAATTGAGCTGAACAATAACAACAAAAAATACTGTAATCTTTTTATGCAAGGAAAACTGACTAGAAATTGAATCTCCAGAATAGAAAACAAAATTCCTAGCTTTCCAAAGTTGAAACAAAATAATAGCACAGAATAAATTCCATAGAGCACCAATATAGGTAGGCCAAAAACTGTTATCTCAAAAAAATATCATTTGCCATCTAAAAAATTCAATATGAAAGGGCTTGAAAAATGAGTGAATCTAGGACCAAGCAGACTAAGCATGAGGGCAAAACCAAAATAGATGTTTGAAAGTCTCAAAATGACCACAATATGGACACTTAGGATTAGGAAGACCAACCCTACTAAGTCTCTCTCCCATAGGAAGACCTTGATAAATAAGAGACTAGAGAAAAAATATAATCTTGGGTTCAAGGTTAGACTATCAGATATGGTTCAGATGAGCAATCCAAGTATAGGAGGTAGAATGAGTCTGCCATATCTCATTAAGTTTATCAACACTAAGGGAAATAGGACTAAGAAGATGATAAAGCAAGGAAGAAGAGTAGTTCTTGAAATGAGTATCCATATTCCAGCGGTAATACCTCCACCATGCACTTGGGGATTGAAGATCAGGCTTACAAAGCATGACATCTAGTATGAGCTCTTGAATCTTAAGAATAGAAGGAAGATCTAAATTTTGAAGATTAAATTTTCATTTGAGATCAGACCAAGGAATCCAATAGTGAGAGTGCATTACATCATTAATATAGCATATGCCCTTGCAAAATAACCTCAAATATTTAATCCCTGACCTATTAGCAAGAAGAACTAAAGAGTTAGATAGAATAGAATACCACCAGATATTTTGATAATTGAATGAAATACCATTACGAAAACCATCACCAATCCAACGAATATGAGGTTTCACCACCTCAAAATATCATAAAATACTTTTAGCAACAAAGGAACCACGAATCTTAACTGGAGCAGAAGTAATGATGAGAGTATGGATGCCAATATTAGCCTAAGCTTTGCACCCATAAGGTAGCCCTGAAGAAATACAATGATAAATCAAAACTTTTCAGGCTTCAGGGCCTTCAATAGCTTTACCACTCACTTAGCACATAGAGAAATGCTTTTCCTGTAAATGTCAATGATGCCCATCCCACCCTTATCAATAGGTGTACAACAAATATCCCAAGCAACTTGATGAAAACCATGCTAATTATTTCCCTTGGCCCAAAGAAAATCCCTAAGGAGTCTGGTCAACTTATTATAAGAATTCTTAGAGGGGGCCCAATAGGAAGAGTAATAAACATGGGTGGTAGCAAGAATATTTGTGCAAACCTTAAACTTATCGGCAAGAGAAAGGGGACGCTAGGCCCAACAAGAAATATTTTTTCAATTTTGTCAATCAGGGTTATGCATAGTGGCTATTTATCACCAAATTGGCTAAAATTAGGATTTTTGAAATTTGGAATTGGCTAATATTTGGGACCCTTGACTAGGGCCCATTAGCCAAAAATTTTTGGGTGCAATTTTTTTTTGGGTCGATTCACCCTAATTTTATAATAATTTGACCATTTTAAGTTTAAATTTCCAACATTGCCCCTAATAATAGTGAACATTCTACATGTGTTTGAACACTATTCGCATGGATTTCAAAACTGATTCGCCAAATGTTTATAAATACATTTTGGGGTCAACCCCTTATGCATAACCCTGCTATCAATGACATACTACTAGAGTTCAAATAGAGAGCTCTCAAAAGCAAAGGGGATTCCTAGGAACTTAAAACGCTCACCCCTTTGAAGCCAATACTAATGAAATATGTCTAAGTCAAGCAGGCATAGAAGAAGAAGCAAGGCGAAAACAAAGGGACTTAGATAATTTGATGTTGATACCGAGGCCTTATAAAAAGTGTCTAAACAAACCAAAGTAGTTGAAAATGAAATCTCATCCTCATTGATAGTGAAAAAAGAATCATCTAAAAAGTGTCCATTAATAAACTGAGTGGACATATCAGGTAAAACAATGCCTTTAATCAACCCCTTAGATACTTGATTGGAAATAAGATAACCAAAAAATTTAGCAACAAGGATGTAAAGTTAGGGGGCCAAAGGATATCCCTGGCAAATAGAACGAATTAAACCAAAATTCTCTCACCTAAGTCCATTAATAGTAAGACAAGATGATGCATCAATAAACAACATACTGATAGACCTAATAAAAAAGGGGTCAAAGCCAAAAGCTTGGAGCATGTCAAGAATGAAAGGCCAATCAATACAATCATAAGCTTTGTCAAAATCTAGTTTAATGAAAATGGGATTTTTTATGAGTGGTTATTTGCCACATATTTCCGTATCAGAATTGTTTCATTTATATGATTAATTGATATGTTTTATATAAATTATGATTAATAAAATGTGATTTATTAGTAAATATGATTAATTATAGTAATCTAACATAAATGTTTGATTTATCTCAAATTTTTCCGAGTTTTGAGAAAAAAAGCAGGAAAAGATATGGATGATCAATAAAGATATTGCAAAGTTTTTTGAATACACCTCAAATGAGAAGAAGAACCAACAAAGTTCAGTGAAAAACAAGTAATTAATCTTGCTACAGATGCATATTACTGAGGTATATTACTAAAGGTATTTACTGAAGGTAGTTACTGAAGGTAATTACTGAAGGTAACTATTGAAGGTAATTACTGATAGTAATTACTGGAGAAATTTACTGAAGAATGTTACCAATAGTTACTGTTGACCATGGACGACACAATCAAGTGGAAAATACAATCAAATGGACGACGACAAATATTTTCACTTTTCAACATACTTTGTTTCTCACATACTATTTGCGGGAATATCTCAAGTTGAAAAAGTTATTATTTATTTCATAAAGATTGTAATCAACTTATTTTGGGAAGTTTGAGATGTAAACACAAATATTGTTAGACTTTCCTGGAATAAAGGACATAAAATTCCTAATGTATATCTTATGAGTCAGGTAAATAAGTGTCGTATTGTTAAGATTATGTGTAGGATGCCACTTGGACCAGTCAAATAGTTATAAGTCTAAGAATAATTATGTATTATGTTAGGTTATAGATTATTTTGATTAACATACAGTCATCAGTCCACAAAATCCGCATGACAAATATGTGGAGAAGATTTTTTAGCATTGTATTAGTTGCAATATAATTACAGAGGAGAGACCTGGAAAGAGGTCTGCTCGCTATTCTCTGCTGCATTTTCTATTACATTATAGTTTGTTCTAAGTTACAATTCTGAGGAAGCATGTACAGTTGAAGCTTGAGTAATAAAACAACACTTTGTTCTTCAGATATGGTAATCTGTATCAATTTTATGGGTTGTTTAAATTCTATTTTGTAGATTGTGTATTTGTTACCTGCATTCACAAAATATGCATGAATATTAGTATTAAGTATAAAATCTAGTTACTAAAATAAGGTAAACTAGGGGAGAGACTTACACTGCCATTTAGGAGGCAGGGTCCACTCCTATAAGATGGTACCTGAGCTCTCACCCCTGCATTAGGTTATGGTTAGTTACCTTTTAATTAAAATTGTATTTTAAACTATATAAATAAGATAAATTGCACGAGGATCCTTACAATTAGATTAAATCATATCAAAAGTAAATTAGTTAGATGCATTAGTAAATCAAATCATTAGTAAAAGTAAAAAATAATTCCGTCCTGCATCATTCATTTTTACACAACTTTAATTTTGTTCATTTACTTTTCTGTACACGTGAATCCTGAAAAAGAAACTTGAGCTATGCTTAGTATTAACTCCTACGATATAATCTATACTGGATTGTTACTCTTTAAATCTGAACTTGATTTCCCTTGGATTGATAAAATTAAATGTAAGCTCTACAGCTGATCATTTTGGCATTGTTGTCGGGGAGAGTAGCATCGTAGTAGTTGGTCAGAAAAGTTGTTTGGTAGTGCAAAGAAAGAGGATTTACTTGTATGTGAAAAGGGATACGTATGAGACCTTAGTGTGCATACGAGTCAGAGTGGCCCGTAGATGGTTCCAACAAGCCCTGCCTTCCGAAATTGTCAGGTTCATTTTTCATAAGGGTTTTATTTTTACTGCTTTCCTAGATTAAAATTTTATTTCCTGCAAATTTACTTTATGCAAATTTCAATTCCAACAAATTTTATTTTTTGCAATTTCCTTGCTTTGGATAATTACTATTGTTAATTTGATTTAGGACCTATGAAAAAGAATAGGAAGTAGGTGCATGCTGAAAACAACCTAATATTATTTTAGGACCATATTTTTGTTTTATAGGAAGTAGTTAGGTTGAGTGACACAACTGTAATGAAATCCCTCCTAATAGTCAAAGAGCAATAGTAATTTACCTTGTACTTCAGCAATTTTATTTCCAGTAAAACTTTACTTTCCAAGTACTTTTATTTTCCTTAATTATGCTAAAATTAGTTGTATGATGCATCTAATTTTAGTAACATTAGGACTGCTTAGTAATTTAAATTTATTTATTTTCTACTGTGTTAGGAGTATTTAAAAGTTTTGAAATTTATATTTAGAAATTAGCAGACAATACGTTAAGAGTATTTATAAGTTCTAAAATTTATATTTAAGCTTAAAAAATAGTAGGATTGAAATAGAAAAGGAAATCAAAACCCAAACAGAAAAGAAAAAAAACACAAAAATCAAAGAGAGAAAAAAAAATGCCAATGATTGAAAGCAGTCAAACTGAATTTATAGACCTTAGAAAATTGCTAATACAACAAGAGATTAATATTCTTTTTGACCAAGGATAAAAAACAACCAAACCAGAATGGGAAGCATTATGTGAACACATTGATTCTATCAATGAAAGATCAAATGAACCAAAGAAAATTAAAAGGATAAATATAGTAAGAACTTTATGAAGAACAAAAGATTATAGTGAGAAGAGGGGTGAACAGTATAACGTCCACATTTTACTTTCTTTCTAGACCAATATCAATTAGTGTCCTCAATTGCAATAACCAAATATGGCAGTGTGCATTAATAACATAAATAGAAATAGTAAGCAAGTGCACAAATCATCACACACAATTGAGACACAAAATTTAATGTGGTTCCCCCAATTTGGGGTAGTCCACAAGATATTATCCTTATAATATTTCACAAATAAATAGGTATCCTTATCCTAATACAAATGATTACTTTTATCTAATCGAAGCTATAATATCTTGATCTGCTTAGGTGGGCTTCACTAATCTACTTAGCTAGGCTCTCCACTGATCTACTTAGATAGGCTATCCACTTATCTGCTCATATAGGCTATCCATTGATCTGCTCAGCTAGGATCTCCATTGATTTGCTTAGCTAGGCTATCCACTAATCTGCTCAGCTAGGCTATCAACTGATATGCTCAACTAGGCTATCCACTGATCTGCTCAACTAGGCTATCCATTGATATGCTCAGCTAGGCAACTGGTGTTGTGTTTTCTATTTCTGTCCTATCTCTCTCATTGCTCACAAATCTGCCTCAATGCCTTCTCACAAGGCTCAAATAATCCTGCTCAAATTATGTCCCAAATATATCCTCAAAGCCTTCACAAAAGGCTCAAACAATCCTGCTCAAATGATGTCCCAAATATGTTCTCAAAGCCTTCACAAAAGGCTCAAACAATCCTGCTCAAATGTTGTCCCAAATCTGTCCACAAATCTGTCCCAAAAGCCTTCTCAAAGGCTCAACCAATAATGCACAAAAGTTGTCTCAAATCAATCCAAAAATTCTATCCCAAAAACCTTCCCAAAGGCTCAACCAATCATGCACAAAAGTTGTCTCAAATTTATCTAGAAATTCTATCCCAATAGCCTTCCCAAAGGCTCAACCAATGACTCTCAAGTAGCACTCAAAACTCAACAACAAATCAAAAAAGGCAAGGCTCAATGATGAACTCAAAAATGAATAACAAATGAATGATGACAATACTCAACAATGTGCTCAATAATGAATGGCAATGTACTCTTCAATGGATGACAAAAATAATCCATAATGATCTCAATAATGTATGACAAATGATCTCTCAAATGTATGGCAAATGAGCTCTCTAATGAAAACCTCTCCAATAAATAACAATGAGGACTTCAACCAACCAAGGACAACCTCCACAAGTGATAGCAATAGGTGCTCAATAATATTTTCCTCATGCAATGTCAATAAGATCTCAAGAAACAAGCACAACTCCCTCAAGCAAAGAGCTCTCAAATAGCCAACAATGATCTCCTCAAATGAAAGACAAATGTATTCACAAGTGACTAGAAAATGATCTCCTAAATGGTATCAAATAGTGGCAATGGACTTAAAAAGTAACCAATAATAATCTCCTCAAAGCAATAGCAAAAACCTCCTCAATAATGGAAATACTATCAATTAACTCCACTAAAGCAATCATGGAACTCAAGCATCAATTTTATCCATAAAATTGATTTTATAATTTATCCACTTCCTCTCAATAGCCAAGGCACATAATCAAGCAATTTATCTTCAACTTCAAACCATAACTCATGTGCATGTCTTCTAACTCAAGGTAGCAATTAACTAGGTCTCAATTTCCTAGTTTAATTTCATAATTAAATCATGCACTAGGACATATAAAAAGTTCAACACTTTTCAACCTTATGACTCCCTAATTTCATTAACACATACAAAAAGCACCTATGACTTTATTTTTAATTCCATACCTTATAACTCCACATACAACAATCACAAATATTTATTTCCACACCTTATATCTCCCTAATCACACACAACAATAACAAATATTTAATTCTACACCTTATAACTCCCTAAGCACATTAACACATACAACAAGCATTTATTTCCCCAAACTCCTTATGACTCCCTAGTTATCACAAAAATAATTTTAATGCACCAAAAATTTGGTAATAACAAATATTACCATGCGCTGGAGATAAATACCTTTATATGAAATTCGTTGCCTTCGTAACCTTCAAAATCATCTTTGCCAAAATGCCTTGCCAAAATTAATGCGCCTTCACACCTTTGTAGGAGTCAAACTCCATTCCTCTCGCTTAGAGCTGTGAAGTGCTTACCACATGGGCACTAGCCCACATTGGGATTTTAATCCCAAACACCCAACTTTAACCTGTGCTTAGATCCGAAACTTGATTTTACTTTCTTAGCAAAACAATTTTCCCTTGGCAGGATTCGAAAAACGAACCTGCCTTGTGCAAAGTTTGTGTGCTACCAACTGTGCTATAGGATCTTGTGTGATGTCACTTTCTCATGCTATTTACTTGAAATTGCTCTCAAATTGAAAGTTATTTATCCTTCTTTATTCGTTGTTCCCCTTTCGACGACTCTCTCTCATGCACTATCTTTGGTCTTCATTAAACAAAGGTTTTTCACCTTTTATTTATATGCACCTCCATCCTTCGAATGATGTTGGTGAATATTTATTAATCTCCTCAAACTTTGCACATCGACGGATAATATAATAAAACCTTAGACCTTAGAATTATTAAATAAAATTTTAATAATTCACCTTTTAACTTTGAAATGGGATATCTCCATTCTTTTGAATTTTGCCATGAAACTTTTTGCACCTAGGTTTTATTGGAAAAAATTTTCATCCATCATAATTTGGAGAAGTCTTAGCATAGTGGTTTTAATGAAAAACCCTTTCCAATGGTTTTAATGAAAACCCTTTCCGTTGGTTTTAATAAAAAACCTTTCCATCGGTTTTAATAAAAACCCTTGCCATTGGTTTTAATAAAAACCTTTACCATTGGTTTTAATAAAAACCATTAATATAATATTTAAAAAATTTAATATTATATGCCTCTTGTGCCACAAAACCCTATATATATACTTTCTCTCCAAAATATCATAAATGATTATTTATGAAGTGCTTTTGCCAGAAAAATTCAATGTGATCCATGTGACATCAATGACAACACAAAATAACTCAAATTTCCAATAATATCCCCCTTTGTCATTGATGGCAACACCTCTAATGCAAATCACCACAATCACTGCAAAATCCATTTCTAAAAATCAAAGTTGCTCCCCTTGAATCAATACTCTCTATGGAGGCTACTCCCCTATCTCAATGTTCTCTTTGGAGGCTGATCCCCCTAACTCAATGCTCTCCCCCTTACTCAAAACTCTCCCCCTTTGACATAAATGGAAAAAGGGACACCTATGGGGCTAAAATATATGACTCTTAAGCTTAGTCCCCCCACCACCTTCTCTCTTGAGGTGATTAATTTTTGGTGGGAGTACATTTACTCCCATATTACATTGTTCCTTTCCTTTGTCAACTTCCTTCCACATATTTTTGGTCTCATTTTCTTGATAAGTTACTTGATCTTCTTGTCTTGAAATCGTTTGACCTTATTGCCTTGAACCTGTTTGACCTTCTTTCCTTGAACCTATTTGGAATTTACACCATCTTGCAATATGTCCAAAGTTATTGCAATTAAAGCACTTGATATTGTAGCCTTTGGATGGTGCCCATGTCCTGAATTCTTTCTTGAAACCATTTCCATATCCATTCCTTTCCTGAACCCTATATTGTGAAGTTTTGTTTTCATAATCATTTTGACCATGACATTTGAATTATTTAGCTCTATAATAAAAACCATATTTCTCATTTCCTTTGCACTTAGAAGCTCTATGACCAATCCTGTTGCATAAGAATCAATGTCCGTGAAAACCATACCTTCTTCCTTTGAAGTTCCTTACAACAAAATCAAACTTCTTTGATCCATAGACCTTGTAGTGTATAGCCCTATGTCCAAATCCATTACAAGAAAAACAATGTCCTTGAAAAACCCTTTGTTCATGCCTTGGTTCCTCATACCTTTCTTGACCTTTATCCTTGTGATCATCTATGAATTGATCCTTATTTGTGGTATCCAAATATTCTTCCTTAACTTCTTTCTTGCTTTATTCTTCAAGAATTTATTTACTTCTTGAAATTGATTCACCTATCTCAAAACAAGATCCAAACTGGATATTTGGAGCCACAGGAGCTTTGGAACTTTATTCATATTTCTCTTCATTTGTGTCCAATAGCAAACTGGCATTCATATCTACTGTATTTAAAATACATGTTTCCTTCTCAGTGAAAATATCTTGACCTTTTGAGTCATGTGATGGATCAAACTTCTCAAGTATGGAACATCTCAATTCTTTTAGATTCTCCTTAACCTCTTGTAGTTGCTCATGGATATCATTAAATTCTTCTTTTAGATCGACTGAGACATCTATGTTTCTTGAAATATCCTCTTGTTTAACTTCTTGTTTTTGGAGTGGAAGTTCTTCTACTTTTTTATTCCATAGAAAAACCCTTCTTCATCTTCACTGTCACTGAGATAATTATCTTCTTCTATAGCAAATAAAATCTCATGAATTATTTGATCATGCCTATTTCCTTGATGTATCATTTCATCTTCACTATCACTTAAGCCATTGCAATATCCTAATCTATGATATCTTTGACCACACACAAAGCATTTTTATCTATCACCTTCTATTCCTAAGAATATATGATCTTCCTTTTCATCATCTGACTTGTCTCTATCACTGTGATTTGAGCTATCATTTGCTTCTTCAATGTAGAAATTTTTCTTAGTCTTACGAAAAATTTTCTTCTTCTCATGCTTGCTTTTCTTGTACCTGTCATCTTTGTCATGCTTATGCTTTCCTTCTTATTTTCTTCTGTGACCCTATTTTTCATCATCACTATTTTATTCATGTGGAAACTTGTTTTCATAGTGACCATAATCACCACACTTATAGAATTTGAATTTCTTCATATCCCTGTAATTCATTGAGTCCTTTGTCCTTTTGATGAATTTAGCTTCCTCATCCTTATCTGAATCTCTATCTATCTTTGAATATTTCCCTTTCTTTTTCTCTAAATATTTGAATGCAATTTATTTCTTTGGATAATTATGCTTATCTATCCTCATCTCATAAGTTGTGAGACTTATTTATAGTTCTTCCATTGTTAGCTTGTCAATATTAATTGTTTCTTCTATCGCTGAAAAATTTACATTATACTTCATGGGAAGTTATCTCAAAACCTTTTGAGTAACATATGATTCTTTCATATCAAACCCTAGGCCTCTCATGGTGTTAACAATCTCATCAACTCAAAGTAAAAAATTTGCAATATCTTTAGAATATTCCATTTTCAATTCCTAGAATCTTCTTCTATGAGTTTGTAGTTTTGCCAACTTTACCTTGGAATCTCCTTCATAGGTATTCCACAACTTGGTCCACATTTCATTAGCTGAATTACATACCATGACCTTTGCAAAATTTGTCTCATGAAGCCCACTCAAAATACAATTCATTACCTTTGCATTAATCTCAACAAATTTCTTGATAGTTTTATCTGTATCGAGATCACCTTCAACCTTATACTCTTTTACAACCATCTGCCGTACCTCATATCCCTGTGATATCAAATAGTTCTTCATTCTCATGCTCCAAAAAGCATAATTGTTATTGTCAAAAAATGGAGCCTTACTTGTAGATGATCCATTCTGTGAAGCCATCTGTGTTCTTGTAGAATCTGCCCTCAAGCTGTTAGATTTTCGGAAGGAACCCACTCTAATACCAATTGAAGAACACAAGCTTATACTGAGAGGGGGATGAAAATTATAACACCCACTTTTTACTTTATTTCCAAACCAATATTTAAAATAACCAAATATAGGATTGTGCATTAATAACATAGATAACAATAGTAAGCAAGTGCACAAATCATCACACATAATTAAGACACAAAATTTAACGTGGTTCCCCCAATGTGGGGTAGTCCACAAGATATTCTACTTATAATATTTCACAAATAAATAGGGATTCTTATCCCAATAAAAATGATTACTTTGATCTACTCAAAGCTAGGTTGACTTGATCCACTTAGGTGGGATCCACTGATCTTCTTAGCTAGGATATCCACTGATCTACTCAGCTAGCCTATCCATTGATCTGCTCAACTAGGCTGTCCACTAATCTGCTCAGGTAGGCTCTCCACTTATCTTCTCAGCTAGGCTATCCAATGATCTGCTCAGCTAGGCTATCCACTGATCTTCTCAGTTAGGCTATCCACTAATCTGCTTAGCTAGGCAACTGGAGTTGATGTGTTTTCTATTTTTATCTTGTCTCTTTCATTGCTCACAAATACACCTCAATACCTTCTCACAAGGCTCAAATAATCCTGCTCAAATGTTGTCCCAAATATGTTCTCAAAGCCTTCACAAAATTTACAAAAAATCCTACTCAAATGCTATCCTAAATATATCCACAAATATATCCCAAAAGCCTTCTCAAAGGCTCAAAAAATCATGCACAAAAGCTATCTCAAATTAGTCCAGAAATTCTATCCCAAAAGCCTTCCCTAAGGCTCAACCAATGATTCTCAAGTAGCACTCAAATCTCTACCACAAATCAACGAAGGTAAGGCTCAATGATGAACTCAACAATGTATAACAAATGAATGATGATAATACTCAAAAATGTGCTCAATAATGAATGAAAATGTAATCTTTAATGGATGACAACAATGATCCACAATGATCTCAACAATGTCTGACAAATGATCTCTCAAATGAATGACAATAATGCTCAACAAGGTACTCTCAAATGTATGGCAAATGAGCTCTCTAATGAAAACCTCTCCAAGAAATAACAATGAGGACTTCAACCAACCAAGGACAATCTCCACAAGTGATAGCAATAGGTTCTCAATAATATTTTCCTCATGCAATGTCAATAAGCTCTCAAGAAACACGCATAACTCCCTCAAAATAAGAGCTCTCAAATAGCCAAAAATGATCTCCTCAAATGAAAGACAAATGTATCCACAAGTGACTAGAAAATGATCTCCTCAATGGTATCAAATAGTTTCAATGGACTTAACAAGTAACCAACAATAATCTCCTCAAAGCATTAGCAAAACCTCCTCAATAATGGAAATACTCTTAATGAACTCCACTAAAGCAATCATGGAACTCAAGCATCAATTTTATCCATAAAATTAGTTTTCTAATCCATCCACTTCCTCTCAATAGCCAAGGCACATAATCAAGTGATTTGTCTTCAACTTCAAACCCTAACTCATGTGCATGTCTTCTAACTCAAGGTAGCAATTAACTAGGTCTCAAGTTCCTAGTTTAATTTCATAATTAAATCATGCACTAGGACATATAACAAGTTCAACACTTTTAACCTTATGACTCCCTAATTTCATTAACACATACAACAAGCACCTATGATTTTATTTTTAATTCCACACCTTATAACTCCACATACAACAATCACAAATATTTATTTCCACACCTTATATCTCCCTAATCACACACAAAAATAACAAATATTTAATTCTACACCTTATAACTCCCTAAGCACATTAACACATACAATAAGCATTTATTTCCCTAAAATACTTATGACTACGTAGTTATCACAAAAATAATTTTAATGCACAAAAAATTTGGTAATAACAAATATTACTATGCGCTTGAGATAAATACCTTTATATGAAATTTGTTGCCTTCGTAACCTTTGAAATCATCTTTGCAAAAATGCCTTGCCAGATTTAATGCGCCTTCACACCTTCACAGGAGTCAAACTTCATTCCTCTCACTTAGTGTTGTGAAGCACTTACCACAAGGGCACTAGCCGACATTGGAATTTTAATCCCAAACACCCAACTTTAACCTACACTCAGATCTGAAACTCGATTTTACTTTCTTAGAAAAACACTTTGCCCTTGGCGGGATTCAAACAGTGAACCTACCTCGTGCAAAGTTCGTGCGCTACCAATTGCGCTATAGGCTCCTGCATGACATCACTTTCCCATGCTATTTACTTGACCTTGCTCTCAAATCAAAAGTTATTTATCCTTCTTTCTTCACTACTCCCCTTTCTACGAATCTCTCTCATGCACTATCTCTGGTCTTCAATAAACAAAGGTTTTTCACCTTTTATTTATATGCACCTCCATCCTTTGAATGACGTCGGTGAATCTTTATTAATCTCCCCAACCTTTGCACATTGATGTATAATATAATACAACTTTAGACCTTAGAATTATTAAATAAAAATTTAATAATTCACCTTTTAACTTTGAATTAGGATATCTCCTTCATTATTTTGAATTTTGCCATGAAACTTTTTGCACCTAGGTTTTATTGGAAAACCTTTTCATCCATCATAATTTGGAGAAGTCTTAGCATAGTGGTTTTAATGAAAATCCCTTTCCAATGGTTTTAATGAAAACCATTTCCATTGGTTTTAATAAAAAATCTTTCCGTTGGTTTTTATAAAAACCCTTGCCATTGGTTTTAATAAAAACCTTTACCATTGGTTTTAATAAAAATGTTTAATATAATATTAAAAAAAATTAAATATTATATGCCTCTTGTGCCACAAAACCCTGTATATATCCTTGCTCTCCAAAATATCATAAATGATTATTTATGAAGTGCTTTTCCCACAAAAACTCAATGTGATCCATGTGACATCAATGACAACACAAAATAACTCAAATTACCAACACTTTACGGGTAAATCATTCTTTACCTTATCAAGATCTTGGAATAAGTTGTGAAAATTGGTTGTGGGATAGTAAATCCAGTAATTTATCATTGGAATCAATACCTAGAAGATTCCATCACTATTCAAAACTTCCTTACAAATATAGAGAGGAAAGAATTAGCCCTACAATACAACAAAATATATTGTAGAATTCCTAGAGCTGTATGTTTTAAAGAATTATGCCAAGATTTGCGTTACGAGCTACAATTTGGAATTCTTGATCCTATTGCAACTAAAGCTTACCTTGTTCAGTTGATTCAATTGTTGGTCAACTATTTTAATTTTGAAGAGGAACATTTTATGACACCGGAAAAACTTGATCGAGTCAACGATATTCATAAATTATTCGAAGAAGATTAGACATATTGCTAAAAAAACAATAATTTTAGAACATTCATGAGCATACCTAGAGACTCTAAAGGAAGATTCATAAAAACTAACAAAATAGAAGAAAAATCCCCAAGAGCCTTGAGAACGCCTGGGATTTATAAACTAGTAAAAACTGAGGCTACACCATCAACCTATCAATCTGAAATCCTAGATCAAGATCCCAATTCATATTTATTGTCCAATCTAGAATTTGACAACTGCGTAGATCCCTCTTCTACCTTTTATGAACCTATACCTGATTCAATTCTTAAAATCCTATATTCATGTATGGCTGATGAACAAAGTGGTTTAGGAGATGAAGGAGAAAACCATGGAAATGGGAGACAAAGGCAAGAGAGAGATCAGAGAGAGAAAAAACAAAGAAAAATGTTCCCTTTCCCAATATTACATACAGAAGGGACAACAAGAGAATCTAAATCAATTTTTGTTTCTATATTGCCTACCTTTCATGGAAAACCCTATGAAGATCTTGATGCTTTTCTTTTTGAATTTGAAGTAGTATTTCAAGCTTACTTTTACAACACCAATGAGCAAAAGCTAAAATAATTTTCATATACTCTTAAAGATGCAACTTTAAGATGGTTTATGGGTCTAGGAGAAGGAGTTTGTAATCGTTGGGATGGCGAAAATGGATTAAAACAACTATTCATTGAAATATATCAAGATTATTGTAGAGTTAGGGATAAGAAAGCCAAGATTTTTCATATGAATAAAAAAGAAGAAAAATATTTGGAGGATTATCTCGAACGATTTCAATTTGTAGGATCTAGAGTAAATATAGACCTTGAATAAAAAATCCTAAAAGAAATTTTTCTGAAAGGAGATGTTCTTGATATTTTAAATATTATGGAAAAAGGAGACATTCATCTTATATCACTTGAGGAGATTATAAACCTTTGCAAAAATTATTCAAGAAACAAACCTCTCAGAAGTAATAAATATACATCCATAGGAGGAGGAGTGATGAGAGCTGAAATTAGAAATATGTTGGAAGGATTAAATGAAGAACACAAGCTTATACTGAGAGGGGGGTGAACAGTATAAGACCACTTTTTACTTTTCTTTTCAATTCAATATTATGCAGTGTATAGATAGCAGTATCAATAGCAATAATCAAAGCAATGCACAAAACACCATCCACAAAAGTGACACAACAATTTACGTGGTTCACCCAATGCGGGCTACTCCACGGAGAAAATATTTTGCTAAAACTTTCTCAATCAATCTCTTGGGAATCCTTCCCAATTACAATGTTTATGGACCTCTGTCCAAAGGAGATGTTGATCCCCTAAATCTCAAGTTCGTGGATCTCTTCCACAGGAGAACTCTTTCCCCTTCTGCTCTGGCTAGTGATCTTCTAGAAGACTCTGTCTCTCTACTGCACTGACTTGTGGATCTCTCTCCACTTGAAGACTCCTCACTCAGATCTGTCTTCAATTGTCCTGGCTATTGGATCTCTATCCACTGAGACTCTGTCCTCTATACTCTATCACCTCCAAAGCTCTATCAATAGGCTCACTCAGAACCTCTTCAAATCTTCTCAATAGGCTCACTCAGAACCTGCTCAAATATGCTCAATAGGCTCACTCAAAACCTGCTCAAATCTGCTCAATAGGCTCACTCAGAACTTGCTCAAATATGCTCAACAAGCTCACTTAGAACTTGCTCCAAATCTGCTCAATAAGCTCACTCATAACTTGTCAAATTAAAAATCTGCTCAACAAGCTCACTCAGAGACTTGCTCCAAATCTGCTCAACAAGTTCCTGGACTTATATCGTCTAACTTGTTCCAAATATGCTCAATAAGTCCTCTCTAGGACTTGCTCAAATGCATAGCAAGCTTTCACAAAAGCTTACTCAAAATCAGTCCACAAGCCTTCTCAAAGACTTACCTCAAATCAGCTCAACAAAATCTCAACTCAATCTCATAGAAGCATAAAGAGAATTGTTAGAGACTCAATATGTTCTATACTCAAATCCCAATCTCAACTCAAATCAATCTCAACTCAACAATCTCATAGAAGCATAAAGAGAATTGTTAGAGACTCAATATGTTCTATACTCAAATCCAATTTCTTTCTCAACTCAACTCAAATCAGAATATAGAATAGTTTGTTTTATGGAACTTGAACAACCACTTCACACAATCACTTGACTAGGCTCAAACAACTCTACTCAACCAATCACCATAAGGAACAACTCTTTCTCACAAACCCTAGTCCAAGCATGTATCAACCAACTCAAAATATTTCCAACAATGTTCAACAACAAATCTCACATAACAATGATACTCATGTTCTTCTCTAACTCAAGTTCAAGTTCTTTGCACAACCAATGGGCTTCAACAACAATGCTTATAAAACATTCTTCACATAACAATGATACTCATGTTCTTCTCAAACCCTAACTCAGGTTTTTCACACAACTAATGGCTTCAACAACAATGCTTATAAAACAAGGTTTTAACCATAACTCTCAAACCAGAAATCCTTGAAGCATTCAACCAACAACTCTCAAAAGGAAACCACAATCAATCCTTTTCACTCCAATGATATTTTCAGAAATCAACCACCCAAATAAATCAATGGAGAATATTGCCCATACCTTATTGATGCCAAGAAGTTGTCCACAAAATCTGCCACACTCAACACACTTTCTTTTTCCAATCTCAACAAGGGTTAGTGGACTTCAAATAATAATCACAAGATAAAGTATAACTCAATTTACACCTTTTTACTCCAACTCAATAATCACATCCACCAAAGTCCATCTATAGAAAAACCCTCTAAAAATAATAATCAATAAGCCACTATTCAATTTCCACTTTATTCAAAACCCTTATTTCTCCTAAAATAATGCTCTCAAAAATTCAAATCAATACCATAAGGCTCAAATAATCATCTATGGTTTTCACCAACAAAATAATTATTTAACCTTTTAAACACAACAAAGGTTTTACAAAAATAAAATATTTTCTAACCCTTATCACTCCAAACTTTAGAGCATTCAAACAAATTTTAATTAAAAAATCGCATACCTCCCTCAAGGTGTTTCGACCCCTTGACCTGCCTCACCGTGGTCACCTTAGCCATGGCTAAGGTAGCCAAATGAGCTACCCGCTCATTCGCAATGCAAAAGGGACACGACTTCCCTTTATATGCTATAGGCCCACATGCCTTAAATAAACCGTGCGCCCTTGGCGCTTCCACCACAAAGCACAACAAACGAACCTTGCCAAAAATTGAATGCACGACCTTGTGCTACCAAATGCCTTTGTGTTGCCTGAGTTGCCAATAGGCCACACTGCCCAAGGTGACTTGGGTTTCGCACGTCGTCCGATTTATTCATTGCTTCTACCACTTAAACCTTTTTCGCATGAGCTCTATTCACTTTCCGACAATCGCATTAACAACAAGAGCAAGGATAATTTAAATTGAAGAATTTAATGGCATATATATATGCCTTCCCTCTGCTTGGAAATGTCGGCGCTTCCTCATGACGTCGACGGATAAACTTTTACTTTTAATTTTAAAATTAAAATTTAAATTTTAAATAATTTAAAATTTAAACTAAATATTTAAAATTAAATATCTCCATCATCGAGGCACCTTTTTCGATGAAACAAAAAGCCAACTTGGGTTTTAAGAAAAACCCATTTCAAATCTGCCATCCATGGTTTTAAATAAAAACCCTTTGCTAAGCTTCCCTTGAAGCTCCTTTTTGGAACCAAATGCCATGCATCCTTTTGATCAAAACCTTTGCTTCTCATGAAGCTCTTTGTGGAGAAAATCATAGTGCTTACTTGCATAGGTCCTTTTGACATCAATGACAACTTTTTAGCTTAGGGACTCAAAATGTCCAACAATCTCCCCCTTTGTCATTGATGGCAACCCATATTCATTTACCAAAATCTGACCTTCTTTTCTGCTCCCCTTGGGACTTTGCTCCCCCTGGCTCAATGCTCTCTCAAATATCAAATCTCTCCCCATATCAAAAACTCTCCCCAATATACAAATCTCTCCCCCTTTGTCATCAATGGCAAAGGGTCACCTTTGGGGCTCGGGGCTAAGAATGAGCCTCTTAGCTTAGCCCCTCCCCCACCTCCACATGAGGTGGTTAATTCTGGGGTGGGAGTATTTCTACTCCCCGAAAGCATAGATCTATGCTTTTATCTTTCTCTCTTCTTTTGTTAGTTTTCTGAATCCTCTCACTATTTCTTTCCAAGATATCATCCCTGTTTCTATTATCATTTCTATTTCTATTCCTGTTCCTGTTCCTGTTCTCATCCATGTTCCTATTCCTGTTCCTGTTCTCATCCATGTTCCTATTCCTGTTCTCATCCATGTTCCTGTTCCTGTTCATACCTGCTTCTGGAATATTTTCTCTACACCATCTTGTTGTGTGTCCATCATTATTGCACTTATAACACTTAATGTTATTATTCCTTGGAGGTGCAAATGTCTTAGGATACCTCCTAGTGAAGCCATATCCTCTTCTGCCATGAACCCTGCAATTCATTGCTTTGTGACCATACTCATTGCATGAGTAGCAATACCCATGGAAAGGTTATCCTTTCCCATATTCTTGTCTTTCATATGACCTGCATTGTGAAGCCATGTGCCCAAACCTGTGACATGAGAAGCATCTCCCATTGAAGCTTCCTTGCCTAGACCTCATTGGTCTCCTATTCTGATTGTTGTTCCATCTGTATCTTCTTTGTGCATTGTTCCTCTCTTTTTTGAACTCTTTGTTGTCCAACTCATCCTCTGATGTCCCACTTTCACTTAAACTGTCTTCTTCTGATGTATCTTCTTCTAAAGTTTCTTCTTCATCAAGACTTGAAGTAGATTCTTTTTCCTATTTCTTTTGAACCTTTCCAAAGCCAAGACCTATTGAACATGATGTTCGTTGTTGTCCATAGATGAACTTATCCAAGTTCTTAGAACTATTTGTGAAACTCTTCATCTTGATCTTGGAGTCCTTTAAGTCTTCTTTTAGAGTAGCCACTTCTTGTGCTAACTTCTCACATTCCAAAATATTTGCTTCTAACTTATCCTTGAACTTGCTTGCCTTAGCCTTTGACTTCTCTAAATCCTCTATGAGCAATAACCTTTCTTCATCACATTCTTGAAACTGACTTTCAAGCTTGGAGTGTTGCTTTCTAACCTTCTTTACTGTGTCAAGAGCATGAATAAGTTCTCCCTTGAGATCATAACCATTCTCTATTGAATAATCCTCTATTTTTTTGCCTTTGTCCTTATCATTACTTCCTTTTGGCTTGTCTTCTATAGGATCATTTACTTCATTTTCTAGAGCCATTAGAAGATTCTCATCTGGTCTTTCAAGTGCATCTTCAAAACCATCATCACTGAAACTATAGCCATCCCTAGTGCAATCATCTTCAAGATGTCCAAATTTACCACATCTAAAATATTTGAGAATAACTGGAGTCCTTTTCTCTCTAACCATAAATAGGACTTCATCTCTATCATTGTCTGAAAAACTAGCATCACTATCAATTGAGTACTTACTTGCATTATCTGCATAGTAGCTTTTCTTTTGCCTTTGGAAGAACTTCTTTCCTTGTCTATTTTGTCCATCCTTGCCTTTCTTCCGGTACCTATGTCTTTCTGATTCCCTGTACTTGTGATCCTATTTTCCTTCATCACTGTTGTACTTTGGCTCTTTGCACTCTGTTGCATAGTGTCCATACTTTCCATAATTGAAGCACTTAATAGATCTTATATCTATGGATATTTTGGAACCTTTATCTCTTCTACCATAGTTAGCTTCTTCATCACTAGATGACTCACTGCTTGATTCTATCTTTTTACCCTTTTTATTTTTGTCCACTTTGAATGCAACTTCTTTCGGAGGAATAGGATCTTTTGTTCTTATCTCAAAAGTAGTAAGCATGCCAAGCAAAGAATTCCTTGTCAAAGAATCACTATCAATTGATGTTTCTATAGCAGAAACCTTTTCACTATACCTTTTTGGAAGAGTTCTCAAGATCTTATCACAAGCATCAGATTCATCAACCTTCATTCCAAGACCTCTCATCTCATGTACAAGCTCATCAATCTTACTGAGATAATCATGAATATTTTCATCATCTCTCATTCTTAAGTTCTCAAATTCTCCTTTGAGATTTTTGATCTTAGCTTTCCTGACACCTTTATCACCCTCATATATGTCATGCAGTAGATCCCACATATCTTTTGTTGTTTTACAATCCATAACCTTCATAGATTCTGATCTACCCAATCCTTTTATAATTGCATTCATAGCTCTTGAATTTGCATGCATTAGAAGCTTACCTTCCTTATCTATAGGAGGATTGATTGTTGAATCATATCCAAGTTCCACTGCATCCCAAACTTCATTTCCAAGTGCCATCAGGTAAAATCTCATCAACATACACCAATACAAGAAGTCACTTCCATCAAATACTGGTACTGCATTATTGAATGACCCATCCTTTTGATCCTTGTGATCCATTGTGTTCTTAGACCACTTTTCCTTCAAGCTATCAAACTCTTCTGAAGGAACCCGCTCTGATACCAATTGAAGAACACAAGCTTATACTGAGAGGGGGGGTGAACAATATAAGACCACTTTTTACTTTTCTTTTCAATTCAATATTATGTAGTGTATAGATAGCAGTATCAATAGCAATAATCAAAGCAATACATAAAACACCATCCACAAAAGTGACACAACAATTTACGTGGTTCACCCAATGCAGGCTACTCCACGGAGAAAATATTTTGCTAAAACTTTCTCAATCAATCTCTTGGGAATCCTTCCCAATTACAATGTTTATGGACCTCTGTCCAAAGGAGATGTTGATCCCCTAAATCTCAAGTTCATGGATCTCTTCCATAGGAGAACTCTTTCCCCTTCTGCTCTGGCTAGTGATCTTCTAGAAGACTCTGTCTCTCTATTGCATTGACTTGTGGATCTCTCTCCACTTGAAGACTCCTCACTCAGATCTATCTTCAATTGTCCTGGCTGTTGGATCTCTATCCACTGAGACTCTGTCCTCTATACTCTGTCACCTCCAAAGCTCTATCAATAGGCTCACTCAGAACCTCTTCAAATCTGCTCAATAGGCTCACTCAGAACCTGCTCAAATCTGCTCAATAGGCTCACTCAGAACCTGCTCAAATCTGCTCAATAGGCTCACTCAAAAACTTGCTCAAATCTGCTCAATAGGCTCACTCTAGGAAACTTGCTCAAATCTGCTCAACAAGCTCACTCAGAACTTGTCCAAATTTGCTCAATAAGTCCTCTCTAGGACTTGCTCAAAAGCTCACAGAACTTGTCCAAATATGCTCAATAAGTCCTCTCTAGGACTTGCTCAAATCTGCATAGCAAGCTTTCACAAAAGCTTACTCAAAATTAGTCCACAAGCCTTCTCAAAGACTTACCTCAAATCAGCTCAACAAAATCTCAACTCAATCTCATAGAAGCATAAAGAGAATTGTTAGAGACTCAATATGTTCTATACTCAAATCCCAATCTCAACTCAAATATATCAATCTCATAGAAGCATAAAGAGAATTGTTAGAGACTCAATATGTTCTATACT
The DNA here is from genome assembly GCA_028583015.1 of Wollemia nobilis. Taxonomy (NCBI): domain Eukaryota; kingdom Viridiplantae; phylum Streptophyta; class Pinopsida; order Araucariales; family Araucariaceae; genus Wollemia; species Wollemia nobilis. The sequence continues at coordinate 5,790,173 of JAQPPZ010016467.1, read as the reverse complement.
CAAATCCAATTTCTTTCTCAACTCAACTCAAATCAGAATATAGAATAGTTTGTTTTATGGAACTTGAACAACCACTTCACACAATCACTTGACTAGGCTCAATCAACTCTACTCAACCAATCACCTTAATGAACAACCCTTTCTCACAAACCCTAGTCCAAGCATGTATCAACCAACTCAAAATGTTTCCAACAATGTTCAACAACAAATCTCACATAACAATGATACTCATGTTCTTCTCTAACTCAAGTTCAAGTTCTTTGCACAACCAATGGGCTTCAACAACAATGCTTATAAAACATTCTTCACATAACAATGATACTCATGTTCTTCTCAAACCCTAACTCAGGTTTTTCACACAACTAATGGCTTCAACAACAATGCTTATAAAACAAGGTTTTAACCATAACTCTCAAACCAGAAATCCTTGAAGCATTCAACCAACAACTCTCAAAAGGAAACCACAATCAATCCTTTTCACTCCAATGATATTTTTAGAAATCAACCACCCAAATAAATTAATGGAGAATATTGCCCATACCTTATTGATGCCAAGAAGTTGTCCACAAAATCTGCCACACTCAACACACTTTCTTTTTCCAATCTCAACAAGGGTTAGTGGACTTCAAATAATAATCACAAGATAAAGTATAACTCAATTTACACCTTTTTACTCCAACTCAATAATCACATCCACCAAAGTCCATCTATAGAAAAACCCTCTAAAAATAATAATCAATAAGCCACTATTCAATTTCCACTTTATTCAAAACCCTTATTTCTCCTAAAATAATGCTCTCAAAAATTCAAATCAATACCATAAGGCTCAAATAATCATCTATGGTTTTCACCAACAAAATAATTATTTAACCTTTTAAACACAACAAAGGTTTTACAAAAATAAAATATTTTCTAACCCTTATCACTCCAAACTTTAGAGCATTCAAACAAATTTTAATTAAAAAATCGCATACCTCCCTCAAGGTGTTTCGACCCCTTGACCTGCCTCACCACGGTCACCTTAGCCATGGCTAAGGTAGCCAAACGAGCTACCCGCTCGTTCATAATGCAAAAGGGACACGACTTCCCTTTATATGCTACAGGCCCACGTGCCTTAAATAAACCGTGCGCCCTTGGCGCTTCCACCACAAAGCACAACAAACGAACCTTGCCAAAAATTGAACGCACGACCTTGTGCTACCAAATGCCTTTGCACTGCCCGAGTTGCCAATAGGCCACACTGCCCAAGGTGACTTGGGTTTCGCATGCCGTCCGATTTATTCATTGCTTCTACCACTTAAACCTTTTTCGCACGAGCTCTATTCGCTTTCCGACAATCGCATTAACAACAAGAGCAAGGATAATTTAAATTGAAGAATTTAATGGCATATATATATGCCTTCCCTCCGCTTGGAAACGTCGGCGCTTCCTCATGACGTCGGCGGATAAACTTTTACTTTTAATTTTAAAATTTAAATTTAAATTTTAAATAATTTAAAATTTAAACTAAATATTTAAAATTAAATATCTCCATCACCGGGGCACCTTTTTCGATGAAACGAAAAGCCAACTTGGGTTTTAAGAAAAACCCATTTCAAATCTGCCATCCATGGTTTTAAATAAAAACCCTTTGCTAAGCTTCCCTTGAAGCTCCTTTTTGGAACCAAATGCCATGCATCCTTTTGATCAAAACCTTTGCTTCTCATGAAGCTCTTTGTGGAGAAAATCATAGTGCTTACTTGCATAGGTCCTTTTGACATCAATGACAACTTTTTAGCTTAGGGACTCAAAATGTCCAACATTAAAAACTAATTTGTTGAGTAATTTGACCTCATATTTGGACTTAATGGATAAAAAATCAAAGGATAGTGAAGAAATTTACTGCCATAGGTGTAGGAAAAAACACAATTCAAGAGAATGTCCTCTCAACATAACAAACATATCCAATATCTCTGCTTGTTGTCAAATTTGTGATAAGAATCATAAAACTAAAAATTGCAAGTATATCTCCGCTGTTAAAGCTGCCATAAAAGAACCTGAAATGGAACAAGTGGAAGATGTTTATTTTGTCACTCAAAGACAAAATGGTCCATTTAATGGCCCATCAAATTGGTCAAACCCTAATTATCCCAACCAAAAAAGGCCAAATCAATGGTCCAATACACCAAAATGGACAAATTGGAATTCTTACAATCAAGACTGGAACATACCCCCATGGGCTCAATTTATGGCTAACTCCTATGGAGGACAACCCCCATGGAATCAAGGGACACAATATCATAACATGCCTGGTTGGAATAATAGTGGCAAATATAATCAAGGTGGCACCAATTGGTCCCCAAATACAACGCAACCACAAAACCAATTTAGGGGACAAAATTCTCAAAATCCACCTCAAAATAGACTTCTACCACCTCCAAATAATAATAATAATCCTCCTAAGCAACCACCTCTTCCAACTCAACCAGTTCCTAACCCTAACAACAATAAGAATGTCCAACAAGTTTATGAAACCAATGAAACATGTTCTATATCTGTAGCACCACTTCAACAAGGAAATTACTAGTAAATGGACATAGGCTTAAACTTTATAAGAAGCCATTATCTAAGGAAGAATTCATACATCAGTTTAGACAACACACTGATTTGTAGTATATTTTTGAACTGCACTCAATTACTATTCCATAAACTCTCTCTTTGAAAAGAAAAAATAATATATATATATATATATATATTTATATATATATATATATATATATATATATATAAAAACATAAAAAATGATTATGCTTCCTTTATTTCATCATGAAGTATCTACATTCTTTTCCATTTTTAGTCTCCAAAGTTTTTCAAGAAAATTTCTTTATTATAAACTTTGTAGGAAGATGATTACCACATGATGTATAGTACCTTGTTGCTAGATGAAATCTAAGTATTTTTCAAATACTCAAACTATATCTAGTATTTTGGGTAAACTTTTCATTGAAAATAGAACAAATATTTTGAAATGTTATAAGTAACTTCTAGATGATCAAGTTTTTCTCTTTTTGACCATGCACATATACACATCTAAAACATTGTGAAGTTTTGGAAAAATTAACTCATGTATTATATTTGCCATAAGTAAAAATTTTTCCTTGCTTATCTATTTATACGCATGGTCTAGATTACTAATGAATTGGCAAAAGGACAAGCTCGCCCTTCACCCTAAAATAAAAAAAAAAAAATTATCCCTTGCTCCTCATCTAATCGAGCAAGTATCCTAATAAAAATTTTCTTGCTTCTCCTTAAAATAAGCAAGAACACCAAAAAGTAATGAAAAATTCCTTGCTTTTCTTCAAAATAAGCAAGAACCTCAAAAAAAGCACTACAAATCCCTTGCTAAGCAAGTATCCCAAATAAAGCATAAAGAAAAAAGGGCAAAAAGAGCTTGAATCCCTAGAATTCTTAGTATTTCAAATACCATGGGATATTATTTATTAAGGTATCCTTACGTATTAGCAATAAGTCTGGACAAGACCTCTAGATGCTTATAAGATCAGCTAGCTTTTGGCATATATAATCCTTGTTGTTTTTCAATCCTTACTCATAATGGGAAATGAATCCTCATTGCACACACAGTTGGTCTTGAAGGAGGCTTGAAAATCCTAGGATAACTTTGACACTAAATTGATTTGTGATAGAAGTAAATGGAGTTTGTTTCAACATTTCTAGAATGTTGTTTGACGACTTTGAAGAATCAACTTAGAAACATCATATGCAAAGACCAATAGTAAATCCTTATGACAGTACTATGATTTCAAATTTTCTACAAAAACATGGCATATATCCACCACATTTTATCATTTAAAAGAAAGCCATCTTCATATCCATTTTACTTTTTCCTATATATTCAGGTATCCTAGAAGGCTGAAATCAGATTTTATCTAACATATTTTTCTATCTTTGGAAACTTCTTAATGACATACAAGAAGCATACTCATTAAACTTATAAATAAACCCCCATATTTAAAATCATTATTATATTATCCATAAAAATAAATAAGTACCTTTCCTTTTGTTTTGGCTATATAGCCAAAATTAAAGTTTGGGGGGAGGATAAATAAATACATATATAACTTATAATATAGTTTGGGGGAAGAAACAGGTAAAGTATTCCCTTAACCTTAATAATGATTTTGGTAGATGCCTTCCGTAAGTATCTTCCGTAAGTACCTTCCGTAAGTATCTTCCGTAAGTGTCTTCCGTAAGTAGCTTCCGTAAGCATCTTTCGTAAGTAGTCTCTGTAAGCAGTTTTCGTAAGAACCTTCTGTAGATAATTTTTGTAAATATTTTTTATACAAGCTTCCGTAATACCATTATCAGTAATACTATTTTGTAATACCCTTCTGTAGTTATCATCCGTAAAAATAGCAAAGTCTAAATATATATATATATATATTTTTTTTTTTTTTTATATATTTATATAATAATTAAAATATATATATTAATAATACTAATTAAACTAAAGTATATTTAAAATCAGAATACGAAATAATATTATAATACTTGTAATATATAATAATATATAATACTTATAATAATATAGATAATATATAATAATACTATATATTATAGTAATAATAATAAATAATATTATAATTTAAAATGACAAATAATGTAATAATAATATAATTAATAATAAAAAAAGAAAAAAAAGAGGGCCACGCAATTGAAGCCTTTTATTATAAGGCCCACACATGCATCATGTGGCAAGGTAAGTGGCGGACACCTCATCTGCCAACTGCCATGACATGCACGGGAAAATAAGACCAATCATACGCATATGCGCGGATCACGACTTCCATCGTCGATTTTAAAACACGATCAACGGATGTAAATTGCCCATGTAGACACGTGACCAGGCAGAGGCTATGAGACACGTGACCTTCTCCAACCAATAAGAGGTGATGATGCGGATAACATGTTTCTACCATCGATTATATTGGAAATCAAGGGCTGGGAAATAAGAAAAGAAAACACAAATAAAATAGTGTCCGATCATTGACACGTGTTTAAAACGAATCAAAATGAATCAACGATCTGCGTAAATCTTAGGGTAAATAGACTAAAAGCCACCATCGATTACAATTAATTATTACCGTAGATCTTAGGGTAATTAGACGTAGATGGAATTTTTTGACCGTCGATGACATTTAGGGTGAGATTTCTCCATCATAGATGGGTTTCTAAAAGAACATTCGCTTATCTGCCGTCGAGAAAATTACCATGCAGAACATTTGCTTTTCCATCGTGGCCATGCAGAGAAAATTACCAGATTCCACATCGAATTCCATCGCAATTTTTGTAAGGATTTGTATAATTGTAGGCATTGTTTGAGTGAAAGGTCAAAAATAAGCAATTTTGTGTATTCGGACGATCTTCGGAGGAAAAAAGCGAAGGTGGTCGACGACGTAAAAAAGGTGGCCAAAATTTTTTGCGATTGCGACAGGTAAAAGAAATTTCTCTTTTTCTTTCTTTATTATTTCTCTGTACATCCAACATATTTTAGTTTAAAATTAGGTAACAATTGGGGATTAGGCAGAGATTAGGTAGAAAATGTGATTATTTTTCGTATACAGTATACATGAAATTAGGGTAACAATATATATGGAATTTTTCATTTCGAGCTACAATTGAACGAATTCTGAAACTAGGTTTCAGGGTAACAATGGGAAATACATAAAATTTTTGTTCTGAGTTAAAATTAGGGCAAACCCTAAAATTTTATTAGGAAAAAGATCTGACATTTCATTTTTAAAACTATATTCTAGGGTAAAAATTGGGGAAAACGATAATTTCATATTTTTAGGGTAAAATTACAGTAAATCTTGCTATCGCATTTGTTTTTCCTTTTAAAAATCCTTCATTTGGTAAAAATATCTTGATAAGTCGTCTTAATTTAGGAAAATATCTTATATTTTTTTCGAAATATGGACATTGTCTGGAAAATTAGGGATTTTCTGACGCTTATGTGAATAATTTGTACAAAATTAGGGGTTTTTGTAAAACAAAAGAAAAATATAAATTTAGGATTTTTTTTGTATTATAATTTTTTTTATATATTTTCTCGATGTAATAGCATTTTTATAAAATTTTATATTTTTTATCTCTCGATGTACAACAGTAGGATTGTTTTACATTCTGATTTAATTTGATATCAGTAGAGTTTTTAAGATCTATATGTTGTAATTGTTTACGTTTTGAAAATATGTTGTATTGTATTCCTCTTATATTTTGTACTTTTTACGTTTTGGAGATATGTTGTATTGTATTCCTTTTATATGTTGTAACTTTTACGTTTTGAAGATATATTTGTATAAAAGAAAACTATAATAAAATAATATATATAAAAAAGACAAATATAATATAAGAACAAAACAAATTTTTAAGGGTTTTGTTGACTTCTAAACAATACTTCTGTTTATATATAAAATGCAGGGTTTTTGGTGAAAACTCATCTCCTCTCAATCCTCAGCCATCACCATGCCTAAACCTGTGTTCCAAAAGCGTAGTGAGTCGTCGTCCGTCGACACACAAAATCCGAGCGACTCTGTAATTGAACTTTTTGAAAACGCTCGATGGTGGGAGGCACTAACCAAATTTAGAGGCCATGACTTAGGGGTGGCAAGACAATTTATATTAAACTATAACCTTGACACTATGCTCACCCATGTTGGAGGTTTGCAGTTAGAATTAAACCCGAGTCTAATTTTTGAAATATTGGGTTTACCTGAGGTTGGTTTACCTTTCTACAAAAACTCAAAAAGTGTCACCCAGTTGGTGACCAAATTCGGGGAGAAATGTACAATCCTGAGAGATAAGGAAGGGTCAATCAAAGGAGTTTCAACCTCTACACTTCCCCTTCTATGGCAAGAGGTCATTGTCCTTATCATTAAATTTTTCACTCTTGAGGGACGAATGTCTGTTTTATCAGCCTATCACATTCGGATGTTAATAAATTTAAAATATCCAGATAAAACTGATTGTGTTATCAACCTCCCTTATTTTATGTTCCAATATTTGAAGTCAACTATTTTAAGAGTAAAACCCAGAAGTTCTCGAGAAAAACCTAAGTTGCACCTGATTGCTCACCATGGCTTGATTAAATTAATTATTTTGAAAAAGGCCCATGAAATGAAAGTATCTTGGAACCGGATCATAGAAGAATCCAACGTACCTGAGTGCTCAGAATTCATCGAGTTTGAGGGAGAAAAATCAATAGAGGAAGAGCATGATCCTGATAGCCAGGATGAAGAGCCTGAAAGCCCACAACGAAAATGTAAATCTGGTAAATATAAATCCCGACCAGATACCAGAAAGCAAAAGAAAAACATAGAAAATTCTAAGGGTGAACAAGGGCATGAATTACCTGTAAATGAGTCTACTGTAGAGACCTTGTCCTACCTTAAAGCACAAAATACAGTACTCTAGATGAAAATTGATAGGCTAAGAGAGGACTTTATAGAACAATCTAAAATTATCCAGCAAGCCCTCTCTGTTCAGATTGAATTAATTAAACAACTTTCTGATAAGACACCTAGACCTATGGACTCTGTCAACCGGTCACCACTTGTCGAAGTCTCCCCACATAAGAGCTCTACTTCTGGTAAAAATCCTAAAAATCTATAAACTTTAGCAAACAGATATCTACTAATAAGCCAATTGACTTTTCAAAGCCCCTTGAAGAGGATAGTTCCCAACATATTCTTAGTTTTACTCAAAAAAATCAACCTACAAAATATGATCTACTCGCCAAGGAAGGAAATACATTAAAAAGTCTTGCCTTGGATGTAGGGATGCCTTTTGAGGATGATCTGATGGATAATAATGAGGAACTCCATCCTTCACAAGCAAAGGATGCAGAGCAGAAAGGACACACTCAGGAGGTTGAGCATATTAAAACAATTATGGTGGAAACACCAGTTGTAGAAGTTGTAGCAGTTGTAGATCAGCAGGCTAAGGAACAAGTACAACGGGTTAAGAAAGAATGCAAATTACCAGGACCAAGACCATGATCATCCCGGATCTCTTCTCGAATATTATCTCAACAGGCTCAAAATTAATGAACAGTGACAAAAGACTTTCATTAAAATATTCAGACTTATATTTTTTATATCTTATTTGTATGGCATGTGTACAGGCAGTATTGGAAACATTCTTATCTGCATATTTTTTATAAGTTGATGTACAGTTAATATTTGTACTATTTTACGTAATATGTACAGTTAGTATTTGCAATGATTAGAAACATTTTTGCTAAAAACTATATAGTTGCTAATATAAACTGTATTATATCTATTTTTTAGATGATATATGTGATTTGTACAGATAATATTTGAAATATTTTTGCTTTATAATTACTAATATAAACTGTTTTATTTCTTAGTTTTATGAACTTTATAACTTCTGATAAATAAATTATTTTAGATTAGTGATTATGTTTAGTTTTCCAGAAAGAAGCTTAGTGCAACTCTGTTAAAAATATCTGTATTTAAACTGCTTTGAAAGAATTCTGACAAAAGTTATGTGCATGTTTTGTAAATTTTATGAAAATATTCATTGGAATTCTGATTATAATGTTATTTTTTTTTTATATTTGATGCATGCATAGGACTGTTATTTTCCTTTCATTTGATTTTTTTGCATGCATGAGGACATGCATGAACTTCAGTTTGGGGGAATGATGAGTGGCTATTTGCCACATATTTATGTACCAAAATTGTTTCATTTATATGATTAATTGATATGTTTTATATAAATTATTATTAATAAAATGTGATTTATTAGTAAATATGATTAATTATAGTAATCTAACATAAATGTTTGATTTATCTCAAATTTTTCCGAGTTCTAAGAAAAAATGCAGGAAAACGTATGGATGATCAATAAAGAGATTGCAGAGTTTTTTGAATACACCTCGAACGAGAAGAAGAACCAACAAAGTTCGGTGAACAACAAGTAATTGATCTTGCTACAGATGCATATTACTGAGGTATATTACTGAAGGTAGTTACTGAAGGTAACTACTAAAGGTAATTACCGATAGTAATTACTGGAGAAAGTTACTGAAGAATGTTACCAATAGTTATTGTTGACCATGGACGACACAATCAAGTGGACAACACAATCAAATGGACGACGACAAATATTTTCACTTTCAACATACTTTGTTTCTCGCATACTATCTGCGGGAATATCTCAAGTTGACAAAGTTATTATTTATTTCATAAAGATTGTAATCAACTTATTTTGGGAAGTTTGAGATGTAAACGCAAATATTGTTAGACTTTATCGGAATAAAGGACATAAAAGTCCTAATGTATATCTTACGAGTCAGTTAAATAAGTGTTGTCTTGTTAGGATTATGTGTAGGATGCCACTTGGACCAGTCAAATAGTTATAAGTCTAAGAAGGATTACGTATTATGTTAGGTTTTAGATTATTTTGATTAATGTACAGTCATCAGTCCACAAAATCCGCATGACAAATATGTGGAGAAGATTGTTTAGCATTGTATTAGTTACAGTATAATTACAATCTAAGCTATGCTAACATCCCCCCTTATTACATTATTTAGGTAATTTAATAACTACTAGCTATGCTAACATCCCCCCCATACAAAAATATTTGGGTAAAGTATATAACTGCCCCAATACAGTGAAGAAGAAGAAGAAAAATGAAAGAATGATGGCTCATGGCTCTAGCTCTGGATATAAGCATACCTTTGGATTAAGTGCCACTGAGTTTAAGGGGTCATGGTGAAGGTTGCCATGGAAAAATAAAGGGAGCAGGGTCTGCCTTTAAGCAGGTAGCACGAGTTGAGCACGTGCTGGGGTAACCTACCGGATAATTAAGGCGTTCATCTATCGATGAGTTAATTATCATGCAACGAGTGGGCTAGTCAACAAGTTGATCGAAGGTGTGTGCCAAGAATGTCCTCGTGTCTACTTCGTCGTAGGTTCTTATATTCCTGGGCGTTACGTTAGACCGAGCGGTCTGTTGGTTCACCGTCACCAGTTGGGTTGGAAGGTTGGTAGCATCATGAAATATTATAAGTTTCGAGTTCAGTCATGTCGTATGCTATCAAGAGGTTTTTTGTACCACCATGTGTTAAAAGAGGGATAGGTCTATTTTACAAAGGATTCAGGCTATTGTGAGCTTGTGAGGAACTATGAAAATCTAGGAGAGCATCGGGTGAAAGGCGTTTGGTGTTCAGTGTGCCGCAGGTTGCTGTTGGGGCCAATGTTGGTGTCAGAAAAGTCAGTGTTGCTATGTTATCAAGTGTGCTTACTATTGGGACTTAGTAGATGGATTTGGATGCCAGGATAGCACCTGAAGGACGAAGGAGGGATAAGGGTGTTGGCTTACGAATGTACTGAGCCATTGGGGGCTCATCTTGAGTGTTCAGATATTGTAAGGAAGGCGTGTTGTCGTGCCTCCATTTTTTAAGGCCTTCGTTCTAGGTTTAAGTGTATGGACATTGTACCAGATTGTAATGGCTGAGTGTCAGGCCATTGTGCCAAATATGTAATCGTTGTGTGGATGTTATTAATATAAATGTCAATTGTACATTGTGTAAATATGCCTTGTGTTGGTCGACTTAGTGTATGGGCGCTTTGTCTTGTTTTGGCTAACCTTGTGTTGAGCTTCCATTTTCATATATGTAGTGACACAAGTGACATTCATTTTTAGGAGGTTCAGTTTTTAAGTCACTAGTGTCATAAGAAAAATCTACTACTATGATGAGATCACCTGTGCTACAACTGATATCTGCCATCATAGGCATGAGGTTGTCTGTATCACAATAGGAATTGGCCAATATGGTCTCAAGGTCACATGTGTCATAACAAGCATTCGCCACCATGGGCTGAAGGTCACTTGTGTCACTACAAGCATCGACCATTAGGGGTTTGACCTCTATTTCCTCACTAAAGTCCCTGTACACTTTATGTTGGGCAATATCAAGAGAAATCAATGATATGTAGATTTCCCTTATGACGCCTATAGGTATTTGAATACCATTCCTCTGAAGGTCTTAAGAATCTTCAAAATCTTTGAGAATGGATTTTACACCACTGCGTAGTGTAGAATATTTTTCATCCTCATAAAAGTCCATTCCTTCCATCTCTAGTGGAAAGTAAGGACCTTCAACTAATTTTTCAACAACATCAGTTTGTTTAGGAGCTTGCTTTTTCTTTGATCTTCCCATGCTTAAGGTGTCGGTCTCTGCCAAAAATGCACATTTTTTTACAAATAATTTTGCAAAAATAATCTGACTAAGGTGTCGGTCTCTACCGAAAAAACACCCTTATAAGTCTTCCCCCCTTGTTTTTGCAAAATTATATCTCCCCGATGGGAAAAATAGGAGATGGTGGAGATAAAAAATTGATCCCCTCCCCTTAGTGCAAAAAATGCAAGTATGAAGCCTCTGGGGCTTTTACAATACCTCAAAATATCAACAGTAAAAAAATCCCCCCTCTTAGTAAAAAACTCCAAACATAGGAATGTGCTTTTTATGAAGTCTAAAAAAAGGTGTGATAGGGAATAATTGTGCCTTGTTAAGTGCCTTTGAAGAATGTGAGACTTCCCTTAGGTTTTAAATAATTTTTATTTCAAAAAAAATTTTAATCAATTAAATTAAAAAAATAATTTATTATAAGCTTTGAAAAATCAAATAAATGATAATAAAGCTTAAAAAAATAAATTATTATTTAAATAATTGAAAAAAAAATCAATTTTTTTGAATAAAAATTATACCTTTTCTTATTTTGGTGGTCAGGTAAGATTCGAACCCTAACCACTTGGTTGAGATCCTTAGCAACAGGTAGAATACCACCCCGGTTACCACTGCCAGTGGTAATAAAAGGGGTCTTAGCTATGTATCACTGATAACTACTGTAAGAAAATGCACTGTCCCACAATGAAACGCAAGCCTATGATGCATTGTAGATATGCCCTACAAATGCACTATACCTTCAACACGTCACCGCTCTAGTTTAGTTGGAGAAAATCTCCTTTGAGGGTGGTCTGGATCGCTGATAAGCCTGCACAATATGTTCATCTGCAAATGAACTTTTACGCCATCTGCGATGGTGGGGACGTCCACCAAAAATCTCTCCCATCACATTGCTCAGCGCCTCATCTCCAAGAAATGTGATCTTAGAAACCTGGTTGTGATCATGTTCTCCAGAGCTGATCAATAGGCGATAATACATTTGTATGGACACAAAATTTCTTACATTGTTTTCTTGGATGAAACCTGCTTCACAGATTGTCTTCTTCTGCCTACATCTGGGGAATCGTCTACCGCGTCCCAGTGCTTAGTAGTTCACGTCTATCATGTCCTTCTCATATGCTCCCATCGTATTTACCTCAATAATCGATAGTGAGTAAGGGAGCAATTTACCTCAATAGGTTTGTCACGTGATTCTCTCACACGATCTGCTATCGACCTATAACTATATCGATATAATTTTCTTAGATAGGCACACTGACGTCTGAAAATTGGTGACAGTGGATCGTTGAGATCTCCACTTCAACAAATATTCACTGTGCTGTGACACCTTCTTGTAATGTACAAACTGCTCGTCGAGATTTAGAGGCGTCTACTTCTGGAGATCGTGACAAATTCTCATAATGTACAGACTGCTATAGAACACTTGAACATATTCCTCTATGCATCAGTCGTCAATGGCAACTGCTTGGCGAGACAAGGTAAAATAGAAATATGGGACAATATCCCACATTCACTAGGCAGGAGGAAAAGTGTGATTTAAAAACAAGTTTGCTCACATAACCTTATGTCCACCTTAGGGTGTGATGTGCCCGCTCTATCCTTTTGCCCGTCGTGTCCCTTGGTCTACTAGCGATCCATGTGTCACCTAGTTGTCTTTAAGTCATCTGCATTCAATCCTACACCAAGTGTCCTCTTGTCCACGTCAGATCACATCTAGGTCATAGGTTTGTTCGTGTCAAGTCCACTTGAGCCTAGGTCTCCCATGTCAGTTTGCTTGAGCCTAGGTTAGAGCCTTCCACGTCACGTCTAGGTCAAGTCACATAGGTCAACCATGTCACGTCTAGGTCAAGCCACGTAGGTCAACCACCTCACATTATAGGAATGATGCTCTGCTTAGGTCGGTTGTCATCAACGTCCTTTCGGTGGCTGTGTCCTAGTAAGAGTCATTCGAGGCTATGTGGTGTCATGCGTTCTAGAGATCGATGTCCTCCACATGCGTCTAGGTCAGTCCTAGTAAGAGTCATTCGAGGCTATGTGGTGTCATGCGTTCTAGAGATCGATGTCCTCCATATGCGTCTAGGTCAGTCCGTCGGTCAGGAGCTTGCGTCCAAGTCCCAGGTTGCTTTGAGCTCTCCAAAGACCTCGTCGAAATCTCAGAAATGAAACCTCACCAAAATCTCAGAAATGAAACCTCACCGAAATCAAAGCGAGGCATTCTCTCTCTAATACCATATTAGAGAAGCGAATGATATGCCATTGATAATAGTTGAATAAATAATACAACGAAACTACCTAGAATAGCCCATAACCAACGGAACTACCTAGGTGCTAAATAGTAGCAGTTACAACAAAATAACAAATGAGCTAATAATGTAATAACAATCTAAGCTACGCTAACAGTTCTAAGTTACAATTATGAGGAAGCATGTACAACTAAAGCTCCAGTAATAAAACAACACTTTGTTCTTCAGATATGGTAATCTGTATCAATTTTATGGGTTGTTTAAATTCTATTTTGTAGATTGTGTAATTGTTACTTGCATTCACAAAATATGCATGAATATTAGTATTAAGTATAAAATCTAGTTACTGAAATAAGGTAAACTAGGGGAGAGACTTACACTACCCTTTAGGAGGTAGGGCCCACTCCTATAAGACAGTCCCTGAGCTCTCACCCCTACATTAGGTTAGGATTAGTTAGCTTTAAATTAAAATTGTATTTTAAACTATATAAATAAGATAAATTGCACGAGGATCCTCACAATTAGATTAAATCATATCATAAGTAAATTAGTTAGATGCATCAGTAAATCAAATAATTAGTAAAAGTAAAACATAATTGCATCCTGCATCATTCATTTATGCACAACTTTAATTCTGTTCATTTACTTTTTGTACATGTGAATCCCAAAAAAAAAACTTGAGCTAAGATTAGTATTAACTCCTATGATATAATCTATATTGGATTGTTACTCTTTAAATTTGACCTTGATTTCCCTTGGTTTGATAAAATTAAATGTAAGCTCTACAGCTGATCACTTTTTGCCAGAGATACGAGCCCATTCTAAACCTTCCCAGATAGTAGTAAAGTTATCCAAGATGTAATGCCATTTAATGAATCCCGTTTGCTCCAGTATGATAATCACAGGGAGAATGTTACGAATATGGAGAGCTAAATCTTTAGACAAAACCTTGTAAAAGACATTAAGCAGAGTAATAGGTCACCAAATGGTGATAAGCTCAGGATTACCCACTTTAAAAACAAATTTAATGTTTTCACGATTGATAATATTGCCTAGAGAATTATTGGCTAACACTTCATTGTAGACATTGATCATATCAGACCTAGTAAACTTCCCAGAGGCTATAAAATTCACATGGAAAGCCATAAAGACCAGGGGAATTGTCATCTGACACAGTCATAAGAGCATTATGAAGCGCATCAAGTGAAAGAGGAGCCTCACAAAGAAGTTTGTCATAAGCAGACAACTTAACAGGAACAACATCAAGATATTTTTGGAGCACCATATGATGTTCTAAAGGATACTAATGTGCTTGAAAAACAAGCTTATAATGATCCACAAAGGTTGAAGCAATATAAGGAAGATAAGTCAGTCTACCATGAGAGACTTGAATAGCTTTGATCTGAATCTTGATCTACCTAGAATTAAGAGACTTGAAAAAGACTTTGGACGAATGATCACCAACCCTCAACCAGTGCAGACAAGCCTGAATCTGAGCCCCACTAGCTTCATTTTGTTCATGGGCTATAATTTGGTGGTGAAGACCAACAACCCTAGTTTGCAACTATCGATCATACAGATCATTTTCTATCAATTGTAAATTTCATTGTTACTCCTTTGTAACAGCCAAATGAGCACGCTTTATGACATGTGCCACCTGTTTGCCAAAATACCACATGAATGAGGTAGTACAGACAATTGCTTCATTCCACCAAGAAATCCAACTGAAAAAGTGAGGATGTTGAGGTAATAAATTTTAGATTCGCTCAATTGCAGCAATGGTTCCAGGGTGTTGCAATAAAGAAGTATTTAAATAAAATTGTTTGCACAAAAAATAAAATTGGTGACCACTCCACTCAATCTGAAAGTAAATTGGAAAATGATCCAATAACAATAATTGATCCCAGACTATCACAATCTTGTTATTGATGGAGGAGAATAAAAAAAATTGCTGCTCTAAAATCATAACTCAATCAAGGCACTTGTAGACTCTATCATTACCCACACAAAAATTGGACCATGTGAACCAAGGTGGAGGCGTGTAATTACGCTGGAAAAAAAAAGGATTAAAAAGACCCCATCTATGTTTAAGAAAAACCAAGCCTCACACTCTCCAACACACCAGCGTATTGGGAGGCGAGCAACTTTGTCTTCAGTATGCTCAACCATAATAAAATCACCACAAAAAATCCAATATGCCATCGGTAGGTGATCAGCCAGGTACCACCAAAGAGAAGAGTGACTATGCCCATCATTAGGTGCATAAATATTGGCAATGCCCAGAGTGTTCCCATTAATATTCAACAAAATCCAAACCACATGATGAGAAGGATCCTCGTCAGATGCAAGCAAACAATCTTCAAGTTTGGAGGAGTTAGAAATAGAAGCACCACCCCGACCATCTTCATGGTGAGTAGTGAAGTGCATAAAATAACCTGCAATATAGTTGAGAGAATTATCTAACAAAAAACCAAAAATATTTACTTCTTGTAAACAAATAACATCAACATGGCCAATACTTTGTAGAGCAGATCCAACATAAAATTTTCTTGAGGACTCTATATGTCCTCAAACATTCCACGAAAGAAAATTCATGGAGGAGGAATATCCATGGAGTTGTCTCCCATAGGGCTACCCCCACTATTAGCCAACATCGAAGAATTATTAAATGTAGAAGTCTGAGAAGGTTGAAGTAAATCACCAACAAATGAGGGACTGCCCACACTGTCGGCCAGTATCGAAAACCTATTAAATAAAGAGGTATGAGAAGGTTGAAATATGTCACCAATAATCGAAAGACGACACTTAGCCTCCTGGCTTCTCCTTGACGATGATGAACCATCCTAAGATGGACTATGCAAATGCCTGGAGGGTAAAAGTATTGTCAGTGACTTCCCTTCTTCTAAGGTTGATTTATGCTTGAGAGGTTTCTTAGCAGGTGGAGCCTGAGGAGCCAAAACAAGATGAATATGAATAATAGGAGGCTAAGATGGTGGCTTCACAACCTTATCTCCGTTAGAAAGCATCAACTTAGGGTTGGTCACCCCCTTCTTATTAGAAAATGTAATCCAATCACCCTCAATAGAGGGTTTGGAAGGTGCATGCATGGTATGAGAAGCAGGAGCAACTACCAAAGGTTTTTGAGAAACCAAAAGATAATCCTTGATATAATGCGTGGTATATTGGCACCGAAAACAAAGAATAGGCAAATTATAGTAATTTTTTTTTGCATAAAACACTCTATTCCAACATGAATGTCAACAAATTCTCTGAGATCCTGTGTGAGGTCAACCTGAACACAAAATCTCTTATTAGGTCGTGCTGAGAAGAACCGTTCTTGTTCCTGATAGACCACCCGACCAATGGGTTTAACAATATCGTCAATAAAATGCCATAAGGGCAATGGAAGACCAGGGAGTTCAAGCCAAACTGATACTTTCAGTGCAACTTGATTTGAAACTCGAAAGGAAGGAGTCCAAGGAGAGACGACAATCAAATTATTACGAAGAAATCAACTTGACTTAGTAACCACAGTTTGCACTTGCGAGGGTTCTTTAAAGGAAAGCGAAAAAAAACCCTTAGTAAGATTGCGGATACCCACAACCACAACGCCATAAGATTCCTAGTGAAGTTTCAACCAATTTTGAAAATATTCTTGTGATGGGATTTGACCAACAAAATAAGCTATAAGACAATGATTCTCATATCATTTTACAACTGGAGAAACAACATCAAAAGAGAGCACAACATCTGGAGAAGAATCATTACCTCGTCCACCACTTTCAGAACAAACTTTCAAGCTCGCTTCGGTGCCATGAGTTCCACTATCTGTAACAACCGTTACATCTGCGGATGGTGAAGCCATAAAAAAGGAGAGCGACCACCAAATTAATGACAATATCAGTATCCAAAACCAAAACAACCAAATTTACAAATGACAGCAGACCCAAACCCTAGCAGAGCAACTTTCCTTATCAAACCTTACCAGAGCAACTTTCACTTTCGAAGGACCCAATTTTTAGTAAATCTTCGTCGTTGATGATAATAATTTTTTTAATCTGAGAGGAATTAAATATGGGATCATCACTGATGGGATTTCCTTCCGTTGCAATGATAATGCTGATTCCCTCTGTGTTTATACATTTGTTGCCAATCTGATGGGTGTAGAATCCGTGAAGACTCCTGTGTTGCGTATGTCTTAGTTATAATATTAAATAAAAACACTAGATCGACTGTTCTTTGCCAGAATTCAAAAAAGGCATCCTATAGAACCATATAATTTTCATCTTTCTTTTGAAAATTTATAAATCAAAGTTTTTGAATGTTAGGAATCGTTGTGCCAATGGTAACATGATAAATCCTTTTATTGGTTATAAACCAGGTTTAACGGAAGGAGACACCTAAAATTTATTATATATATATATATATATATATATATATATATTTTTGATGATGTCTGGTGTGGAAATATCGTCAAGCGCATCTAGACTAACAGGAGGGGAAATTATAGGCGGATTCAAAAAGCGGGGTTGAATCCCTTGGTCGTAGGAGCCGCCCTTTGGGATTCCTTTTGAGTCATTTCAAGCAAGCAAATGCAGTGAATTGAACAACAATTTGGGTGTGCGACGGCGGAAACTTCAAAAAACGGCTTTGACCAATTTCAATGTGATATCTGCAAAGGAATCGTCATCTGATCTCATCCTCATTATGTCATCGATGGCCCATGCAAGCGACAAAACTGATCTCATCCTCATTATGTCATCGATGGCCCATGCAAGCGACAGAAGTAAATAAAACTAAAGGATATTATTTGTGTATAAAAAATTAATAACACTGTTAAATACTGTTCGTATAAATTTTAAGTGTACCAAAAGATAATAAGACTCAACCCTTTAAAAACTACGACAAACTATCAACAAACATCCGCTATCATTGTCTTATTTATTTTTTTTCGGTATCCTTAGACCTTCCGTCCATGCATTTTATTATTTTAAAAATACAGATTAATACGTAGTCGAATCAAATTAGCAGATGTTTTCTATGGGCAATAGATGTTCCTCTTAGTAAGTAGTTGGAATTTGGTTTTGTCCTTGTGTTTATGGGTTTTCAAGGTTAGATTTTTTACATGTTTTTTTTTTTTTTTTTTAAATATGACATTTTTTTTTACAATATTTTAAAAAATTAAAAATTTAATAAAATATTTTAAAAATATAAATTTAGATTAATTAATAATTTTATATAAAAATAGTTTTTATTGTGTATTGGTATGTTTTAGGTTTTCATTCAAGAGATTTAAATTCAATTTATTATACAAGGAACTAGAAACCTTTCGAAAACTTATACTTTACCCTATAGTGGTATGTCTTTGAATTTTCATCTAGGATATCCAAGTTTAAAACCATTGCACAAGAAATCAAAACATTTTTAAAAGCCTAT
Source organism: Wollemia nobilis (assembly GCA_028583015.1). Taxonomy (NCBI): domain Eukaryota; kingdom Viridiplantae; phylum Streptophyta; class Pinopsida; order Araucariales; family Araucariaceae; genus Wollemia; species Wollemia nobilis. Next base: position 5,771,216 of record JAQPPZ010016467.1, on the reverse strand, counting down.
GATTTACCCTAAAAATTTATCCATGTATAGACACCATAGTGGTATGTTTTTGCGTTCCCATCTAGGAGACCCAAGTTTAAACCACTACACAAAGGACCCTAGTGGTATGTCTTTAGGTTCTAATCCAAGAAACCTAGATTCAAACCACTGCACAAGGAAATGAGACTCTTTTAAAAATATGTGCTTTACCCTAAAAATTGTCCCTATTGGGACATCATAGAGTTATATAGTTGGGTTCTCATCCAAGAGATCTAGATTTAAACGATTGCACAAAAGACTTAGAACCTTTCAAGAAAACTTGTGCTTTACCCTAAAAAAATTAGTTCTTGTTGGAACATCATAGTGGTATGTTTTTGGATTTTCATCTAGGAGACACAAGTTCAAACCACTATACAAGGGATCGAGGCCCTTTTAAAAACCTATGCTTTACCCTAAAATTTTGTCGCTATTAGGACACTGAATTTATATGTTTTTGGGTTTTCTTCCATGAGACCCAAGTTCAAATCATGGGGAGGGTGGTCCTCGATGTGCTCCTAGTTGTAAAAAGGCATGTACCCTTTAAAATGAATATAGAAAAAAATAGTGATTAATGTAAAAAAAAATAGAGAAAATAAGAAAAGCATTTAAAAATTTAAAAAGATAGTTAAAAAAAGGAAAAAAGTGCATGTAAATGTAAAAAGAAAAAAAGAAAAGTTCTAAATTATATATATATATATATATATATATATATATATATATATATATATATATATATAGGAAAATCTATTATTAGTATTGTCATGACACATCCACCCATTCTTACATGGGTGAACCATAAATCCTATGTATCATCTATAGTTGGATTAGATTGTATGGAATGGAGTGAGATGGTGACAAAGCTTATGTTCTTTAGTGAAGAATTTTCTCTAGAGTTGGATGACAACAACTTTGGAATGAAAAAATTAAATAAAATTGAATGGTTGTAAATTAATGATTATTGATTCAATGGAATAGTTGAGTTTTACAGTTACACCCAAATTGAGCATATGAATTCTATTGAAATATTTTGTATGTTGTGTATGAACAAATTTACATGCTTCTATAATTGTGAGATCATTTATATGATTTTGAAGCATTTCATATAAGATGAATTTTAGTATCAAAGTATTCGATCCTAACATTTGGTATCAAAACCATAGTTTAAAGCAAAGTTGAAGCTAAGATTCCTAAGCACTAGTAGTGTGACTTAAGGGAAAGTGTTAAAGAAGTAAGTTCTAGCCAAAAATTGAAAAGAAACGGTCATTAATTCAATGGTATAGTAATCATGATACAAGTGTTAAAACTAGAATTCAATGTAAGCTAGGATTCATAATTGAAGATCAAAATAAGTGTTTAAGATAGGATCTCTAAGCACCCATACAATGCCTTAGGGAGTTTTGAAGTAGAAGCAAGCCTACATCTAAATCTTAGGATGATTCCAATAGGGGCCAAAATCTCATTGGTAAAGAAATCCCAATGCATGGAAGTTCTTGTATCGAGTCCTAGTTGATCTATATATTTAATAGGGCATGACGGCTAAAGTAATAAATTTGAAGAACATACCAATAGCAAGAGAATACCAAAAGAGAAATGGTACCAATAGGAGTGTTCCTATAGGGGAAAGGGAAGGTGATAGAATCATTTGATGAATTGTATGTGTCGTAGAAGACCCCACACATGAGATAAGAAAGACAAACATGTGAAGTAGCAAACAAATATTTAAAGAGATGAAGACATGAAGCAACAAAGAATATGCTATAAGAAACAACAAAGTGAACCTCACAAGCAATAATCTACTCTATTACACCTTCAGTTGCAAAAATTCATTATCCATGCAATCCTATAAGATGAGAAGGTTATCATAAGGATACTTTTGGTTTAGTCATAGGACCATACCCTTATTGAAGAAGAAAAAAGTCAATAATTGGATGAATAATCAAGCAATTTATTTGACGATATATAAATATGTATGCATTGGGTGAAGGTATGCATGCAACAACAAGATGATGACAGTTCAAGAAATTTTAAAATAGAACAATAAGAATTAAGCGGGAGAATGTTGGAAAATATAATGCTTAATGTAAAAAGAAGATGCAAAGAGTTCAAAAAAATAAGAAAGACAATTCTAAAATTAGAAAGGTAATCAAGAATGGAGAAAAATGTATGCAAAAGTGAAAATAAAAGTTCTAAAAATAGAAAAGAGTAACTTGAAAAGTTATTATTAGCATTGTCATTATTCAATACATTGATATATATCCACCAACTAATCCATCCATCCAATCCTCACTTGGGTGGATCATTCAACTTATGCATGATGCACAGTTGGATTAAGTTTTATGTAATAGAGAGAGGTGGTAAAGCCTATGTGATGTAGTAAAGAATTTTGTATGGATTTGGATGGAAGCAAATTTAGCATTAAAAATATTGTATGGAATTCAATGGTTTTACGTTAATGATTATAGAATTAATGGAATAGTTGAATGGTGTAGTTGCACCCAAATAGAACATAAGAATTCTATTGTGAAATATCTTGTATATTATGTATGAATGGATTTACATGTTTTTGCAATTGTGAGATAATTTGTATGCTTCCACAATATTTTACATAAGAGGAATTTGAGTATTAGAGTATTCAATCCTAACATGCTCATATAGAATATAGGGTCCTTCTAGTAATATCTCAAAAAATTAAATATTATTCCATTAGAGTAAATATTCCAAATATATAAATTCAACACAATCAACAATTCTATTATAAAATTTGAAATCGGGTGTGATAACACCTTTAAAATATATCACTTGTATTCATTGATATTTAAACATACTATTTATACTAGATAGATATATAATACACTTGAAGTCCCATTAAATTCACAAGGAGGGGACAATCTTGGAATATATTTTAGGACATGGTCCATGTAGGCAATAAATAAGATTACACCGAAGCTGATTGCTTTGGTTGGGCCTACATGGGAAGCTATTATGCCAACAAAGTGCTAACCCATATGATTAGACAATAAGGATGTGATTTTTATTTGAGTTGTGTAGTCGTGTTGGATGGTGAGAAATTATGCATGCGAGCATATCTACACAGAATCTAGTTTAATCAACTCATTATTGACAATTTGAATTAGGAAGTGTTCCATAAAAAATGATTAGATTTTCTATAATTATGGTAAGGAGACATATATTGGTATCTTATGAGAACTTGACAACTAAGAGAACTACATTGAGCAAGCACTAGTCCAATTAGTGAATGAGAATGCACGTTATATTTAATCTTGGTCAATAATTTGATTTGATTGATAACTTCATTTGGTTTGGGTAGCTAGTCAGTTAAATCTTAGTTTATGAATAACTTCGAAGGTTGTATCATCGAGAATATGTCCATGTGTGATCTAGGGAGAATAAATGTATTGTTGATAATTTAATATATATCATTGGTAATTTACATGGGTAGCATCACATCAAAAATCAACCTATTTATTTTGTGGGGTTGGTATGGAAAAACACATTAGTGCCTAATGCATGTTTGATAGCTTATTGCCTACCACTACCAAGGGTGCTATAGGTTCAAACTATGGGACCCATAATGTCTATCGATCTATTGTGGTTACAATGCTTTTGAATTTGTAGTTGAGTAATGTTTTAGGGTCGTGATTATTATAAACATGTTTATATATTCTAGAAAGATCTTTTTGAGCTCTTTTTTCTTATAGGATTTTATTACAATTTCACAAAGATTTATAAAATATGTCAATGCCCTAAGAAAATATCATCATTATTGGTGTATTATTTATTTAGGTGAGAGTTATTAGAGTGTGTAAAATTAGATGTAAACAAGGACACTCTACCAGGGTTCATAGCCAAAGCCCACTAATTGTCATTTTAGGACCAATTTCCAAGGCAAGTCAAACTCTCTACAAATATCATAGGTGTAATATTTTTTTATTTGTTGTGGTGATGGTGTAGAAAGATAGGGCATGAATGGGATTCTTATCATGTTTATTTTATATATTGTGTGGTCCTTAATACCCAAGGTTTCAAGTAATTATTTTATTGTAGTAGGATTAGCCCTAGCCATTGTATTTTATGGATAATCTTATTTTAGTTTGCTCTCAAATACTTCATTTTATATGTGCTTGAATTAGTATATATTTTGGCATTTACTATTAATTTGTTGTTTTTCTATATTAGTTTATCTTGTATTAATTTGAATAATTGTATGAAATACCCCTTTTCCCATAAATAATAAATTTGATAGGAGATCGTTGAAAAGGAACTCAATACATTGCATCATATATCTACATAGCAATATCATTATGTAGAAGTAAATAAAGGTTCTTGTACTAATTATTTCCCTAAGTAAATTTTGTTTTAGTACAAAAAAGATATTTATTTTCTGTTTGAAACTTGTTTATTATTAACTAAATGCATTCATCTGACAATTTGTTTTATATACACAGGCATAGGCAGATTGAGAACTTATACAAGCATTGTAGTGCTTTTGATAGCACGACAATGCTTCTATTTTTGTTGCTCCTAAATAATGGTTTTGTTATATCTAATATATTATAATTGTATATATAGTAGCTTAATTAGTCATTATGATCTACAATTAGGTATATGTTATATTTACATTTATTACTAAGAATATGTGAAGTATTTAGTCTAGTTTTTTGTGTTGCATATTCTATCCCTCTATCTACTTAAAAATAAATATTTTTGTATGACCATCAAAAGTGAATTATACGAATGCTAGATCTTATTTTTCTTTAATTTTAAAAAAATATTTTTTTGGGATTTCTATTCATTTTAAATTTAAAAAATAAAAAGGGAAAGTGTTTTCAAAATCTTACCAAATAAAAAATTATGAAACTTATCACAACTCAAATTAAATCAAAACATAGTAGTAAATCCCTCTAAATTGAATTCAAATCAATTTGAATTATGATTCCTATCACTAAAGGAAATGGTGTACTAGTGGAAATGTCAAATCATATATGAAGGTTTGATCAAATTACTTAATAAAAATAAGAAGTAATCTTTGAAAATCACTTACATTATGAATATAAGCATTTTATTAAAATTGTTCATGACATGTTTTAAAAAAATCTATGGAGATAATTATTAGAATATATATATATTCAAATTTAAACCACCCATGATCTGAGCAAAGAAAGATTCACTCATGTCCTCACAAATTTAAGAAGTAATCACTTGAACATCACTTATATATAATGAAATTAATATAGTATGCCAATCCAATATTAGAAGCTTTGACACCCATTAATTTTCTTTGCTTAGTAGCATAGTCTTATGGCCCCAACCCTATATATGTTGCTGTTGTTATCCTTATAAATCATCATGGGCCACATAATATCAATTCTAATCAAGAAGTGACATCAAATACCCTAGTGATAACGACCTTGCTTCGAAAGATACATGGAACCAACACCTTTTGTCATCATATTGTTTCTTTGGACCATCCCAAAGAGGTGGATCAACCATTTAGGAGGAATAATTTGGGATTCCAATTTTTTTTATGACTAATGTACATAATATATAGGATAGAAATTAGGATAGCATTTATCTTCTTAGTTTTATTCTAGGCTTTTACTACTTCTTACAAATATTGATCTTAACTTCTCTTTATGGTTTTCTATACTTTTGTTTTGGTATTTTTTCACTGCATAAGAATCTAATGCTTAGTTTCAAGCACATCCTTGTATCCTAGTGGCTACATCATTATCACTTCGTCTTACATTTATTTTTAGTTTTTCTATATGATCGATTTATATTCTCCTCATAATTTATATATTTTCTCTCTATAAAAACTTTGTTAGTTATTTACATAAATTTGAAATATTCTACATCATAGATGATGTAGATTGTGTCATGTTTTGTCACACAAAACTGAAGAATATTTTTCAACACTATAATTTTAGTTATGATTTATCCTCTATATCACCATCTTGGGTCTAGTAGTGCAAATAAGTTGGTATCAAAGTGCCATATTTGAATTCTCTTTTTCATCAACTTAGCCTTATTTTTGTTTTCTTTTATAATAATTCTTGTTAGAGTAGAACCTTTAATACATTTTATTGTTGAATACTCCCTTATATATATATTCATAAACAAGATATAATAATAGATTTCATATTTGAGTATATTGAACAATGATGCAATCAAAAATAAATACACAAGATAAAGAAATCATGTTCAATATTAGACCAAATTCAAATAAATAAAAAAGGCCATTCATTAAATATTGGATAAAAAAGAAATATTTTGTTTGGATAGTGTTGGGTTATCATGACCAGTATCTGATTATCAACAGTGAGAAAATCAATTTTCCACTCTGGAAAGCTTTATTACCTATTTGAAATTGGTGAGAAGCATATTGTAAAAAGGTTATGAAAGAGAAAAAATATGAAGCAATTTTCACATGGGTAGTTTTATGGAGGCCATCAAGAAAAAATATAATCCCGTAGAATCATATGAATACCAATACATGTGATGAAAACAATTGTGTTAAGGTAAAGAGTAATATATTGAAGATTATATATATTTTTTCCACTCCATGGAATAAAATATAGGTATTAAAGATACTAAAAGGAATTGAATATTCAAGTACCACAATGGGATGCAATGATACATTCAAGAGGACATCAACCCATTCAAATTAGAGAAATTGAGAGAAGCATATAAAATAGATATCAAATTAGAGTAGAAGCACAAAAATAAAAGTATATAAGGAGGTCCAATGGGGCCTTGGTTTAATGGTTGAGACATATGGGTTATATAGAACACACCAAGGCTCAAATCCTAATGGTACCAAAAGAGATATATAGCTCAATGTAACAAGTTGATATAGTGAAACACCATATGGGAGATATTATAACTAGTTTAAGAACCTATTCAAAGACCTTATTATGACAAAGGGTTGGGGACCCGAGCACAACCCTTTTTTAAAAAACAAATGTAGAAGAGGAGAAACAAGTATTAACCACCAAAACATTGAGTACCATACAAATAAAGGAAATGATGACACTCCAAAGATTTAGTATAAATGGGGTTAGCCCCAAAATCATAATTGAAAGAATAAAAGAGACCTTCGAGAAAAGAATACCTTAAAGACAAAGAGTGTAAAATGGTACAATTATTATAAGAGCAACTAACATTCAAGGTTGGAGAGTCCAACAATTCAATCATTGTTTGCTGAGATATAATAATATACATGCACTATATCATTGTCCTCCACATCCACAAGCAAATAATAGAGGGAATATAATTATAGAAGCCAAAAAAAATGTGACTGTTGCCACCACACACCTTATACTAGAGGTAGAATTCTTGTTTCACTTGTAAATGTGAGGTAAGGGTAAGTACTTACATTTCATTATTGATAGTGTGAGTTAAAAGAATCTTATTTCTACTTATATGATGAAGGATTTTAATTTACCTATCACACCACACCCATAACTATATAATGCTAGATGATTACAATATGGTAGAAAAATTTGTATCACTCAATAATACCTCCTCTAATAAACCATAAAATCCTTCAAAGATGAAGTTTTATACGATGTTGTGCGCTTGGATGCTTGTGATATAATTTTGGACCAACCATTTCCAAGGAAGAGGCATGCAATATATTAGTATAGGTCCTTAAGTGTCACCATCACTATCAAAGGTCAATGCTTTAGGATATGAGAAGTATCTCCTCTTGTCTTTGTTTCCTTAATTAGTGCTAAACAATGCACATATATGATAACCAAAATATAAAAATTAATTTGGTTGATGATCAAACTATAAAGTAGAAGGACCATTACTACATTATATATACCCTACGCAATAAAAGTAGATGGACCAAATTGTAGGATAATATTATGACTTGTTCAAGTCACCAAATGAGGATCTACCTCATTATGAGGTAAAGCATTCCATGGATTTAATTATTAGTTCTCCTTTACCTAATGCAACTATTTATCATATATCACTCCTTAAAAATGATAAAATTAAGAGGTAAATCTAAAAATAGATTCAAAAGAAAAACATAAGACCAAGAAATTGACCACAAGGTAGTATAATCATATTGGCTCCAAGTGGATACTCTATATTGACTATAGATATTTGAATAAAATTTTCATGAACAACCATTATTCACTCCTCAGATAGATGACTTGTTGGACCATTTTTGGGGTGCAAAGTTCTTCATAAAAATGATCTCAAATCTGACTATGACCAAATACCCATAGAGCACACTAATGTATGGAAGACTACATTGAAATCCAAGGAGGGTTTATTTGAGTGGCTAGTTAGGTATATATATTTTTATTTGTGGAAAACATCCCAAAAGGGATGCCACTTTCGGGTAAGACCCAAGGAGGCAGGGGTATCCATTCCAACAAAAATGCCCAGGACTCGGACCTGGCCTACCACCTTTGACATACTCAAGGAGCAAACAAACACACAAAACCAATTTAAAAATAAGTAAATAACAACAAAAATAATAAAATAAAATAAAAAACATGCTCCTTGAGTGTGTCAAAAACAAAAGCACAACCAAACACGCACAATAAGATAAAAGAAACCACAACACAAACCACATAGAAAAACACAAGAACCACATAACAAAACACAAACAAGACAAAAACAACAAAACACTACAAAGACATAACCCAAAAAAAACATGAAAAATAAACACAACCAAAACCTAAAAAAATAAAATAAAAATAAAAATAAAAAACAACCAACAATAGACAATAAACAAAAAAAAAAAAACATAGAAAACACTCACACATAAAAACATGAAATAACACAAACAAAGAGAAACCCAAGAACAAGAATGAAAAAAACACAAGAACAATAACAAAAAACATAAAAAAAAAAACAACAAAAACACAAGAACAACAAAAAACAACACAAAGAACACAAAAACAAAACAAAACAAAAGAACCCACCCACCTTAAAAAACTAAACAAAAAAAAAGAAAAAAAAAAAAAATGAACAAAACAATGACCTATCTAGACCAGAAGACTATTAAGGCAAGAATCAACAGAGGAAACAAAATAAAGAATAGAATGAGCTAGGGAACTAAAAAAAATTGAATGAACCAAAGAGAAGCAAAAAAAAAAACAAGAAGAAACTAGGTACCTTCAGAACTGGAGCCATCCAAAGAAATGATAGAAAGAAGAGCTTCCCTAATTTGAGAAGCCCACCATATAGGAGGGTGGCCATAACAAGTAAGATCACCTTTGTCCAAAGCCCAATTAGCTAAAGCATCAACACTCTTGTTTTGATCTCTGACCACATGATTGTAATCAACTTTCAAAAATCCCATCTGGATTAACTGAATCTTCTCAATAATTCTTTTTATTCTCCAATCCACCTTATGATTCTTAGAAGGAGTCTTCAAGAGATTAATCATAAGTTGAGAGTTCGACTCAACTAACACCTTTTCCCATCCAACCTTAGTAGCCTCCTGAAGGCCTCTAAGGATACCATACCCCTCAACAAGGTTATTGGAAAGAATACCCAAATTCTCAGCAAAAGTAAAAACCAGGGAGCCATCAGAAAGTCTACCAATTCCTCCCACACTGGCTTTTCCAGGGTTCCCTCTAGAGGCTCCATCGGTATTGACTTTTCCAAAATCCTTAGGAGGAGGTTGCCAATTTCTAGTCCTATCCATCTTACTAATACTCACATTCCCTTTAAGTTGGTTGCCCTTAGAAGATTTAATCTTCAATATTTGCATCACTTGATCCCATATTTGGTGGGAGTTTTGGGGGTGATTAAGGAGTTGATGGACTGATTCAACTAAGTTGGCTATGGTCTTTTGCCAAATATAGTGAATATCCTTCCTATCTTGATTAAAAATTTGGTTGTTCCTTTCATTCCAAATATTCCAAAGAAGAATGGTAGAACCCATCCAAACTAACTGCCTAATAAAATGATCAACACCCTCTTGATTAGGCCAATCCCTCCAAAGTTGTTCAAAAGTAAAAAAATTGGACCACCGTAAGCCAAGTAAAGTGGCCATTCTCCTCCATAGCTCAGAGGCTAAAGTACACTCAATAAAAATATGGTTGATATTTTCTACATTCTCTTCACACATTTCACATCTAAAAGGGCCATGAAAACCACGCTTCATAAGTTGCTCACCAGTAAGCACCCTACGATGCAATAAAAGCCAATTAAAGAACCTCACCTTAGGCCAGAGCTTTTGAGCCCACAATCGAGAAAATATGTCAGAAGAATGGTTGGGATTATTATGGCATAAGGTCAAATAACCTTGAGCAACTAAATACTCACCCTTAGTAGTGTTGTTCCATCCAAAACAATATTTTTCATGGGACCAAGAGAGGGATCTCATATGAAGGATGCCTTGGATATCTTGTCTTTGCCTTTCTAGGATTTGAATAGGCCAGTCCTCAATAGGGATCCAATATCTACCAACCTTTGAATTACCAGTATGGTACCGACAGTAATTAGCCACCTTTATCCAATTAGCTCGGTGAAGCTCCTCCATCCAAGGCCTCCAATCGGGAAACCGAGTTATCAAAGGCTTGTGACCATCCCAAGAATCTGTCCAAAAATTTACATGTTGACCATTATGAATGATCCAAAATAATTTTTTCTTTATCAAATCCTCACCAGTCTTAAGAACTCGCTAAAATGGGAGAACCTTTGGTAGGAAGTTGATAGCGAACAAGGTCTTCAGGACTTTTGTTCTCGACATATTTAGCACGAAGATTATTGGCCCAAAGAGCATTGGGGTTATGCAACATCCTCCAATATAATTTAGCAGCTAAAGCTTTGTTGTTATTAATTGAAGACCAGAATCCTAACCCCCCTTCACTCTTAGGAAGACATAAAGTATCCCATTTCACCAAGGCCCATTTTCTTTTCTCCTTAGTACCACTCCAAAGGAAACGATGACTGATTTGATCCAATTCTCGAAGAACAACCTTTGGGATATTCAAAATGGAAGAAACATAAATAGGAATAGCTTGAAGGACTGATTTTACCAAGGTGATTCTACCCCCGTAAGAAAGCCACTTGTTGGTCCACTTTCCAATTTTCTTCTTGACTTTGTCCAACAACCAATTCCAATATTTATTTTTATGCCTTTGAATATTTATGGGAATACCTAAATAAGTGATTGGAAGAGAGGTCTTCTTATATCTTAATTTATCCAAGACCATGGATTCCTTTCTAGCAGAGCAATGAAAGAAAATAACTTTAGATTTGTCTTCATTGATCAACTGCCCAGTAGCCTTAGAAAAACAACTAATGATTTGCTTAATATTAGAAGCTTCCTTAACTCGTAGCTTTACCTAAAAGAGTAGAGTCATCCACAAATTGAAGATGAGAGATAGGTCTAGCTCCATGAGCAATGGTAACTCCCTCAAGGGTTTTGTTTTCCCTCTTTTTGGTTATAGTCCTACCCAAGCATTCAACAAGAATGATGAATAAATAAGGGGATAGCGGGTCACCTTGCCTAATACCTCTGGAATCTGGGAAAGACTGAGAAGGCCTGCCATTGATAAGAACTAAGTAGGAAACTGAAGAGATACATCCCATAATCCAATCCATCCAATCCTTAGAGAAACCAAATTGCCTCAAAACTTTGATAAGGAAGTGCCAATCCACTCTGTCATAAGCTTTGGATAAGTCTAACCGAATGAACATGGAAGGAGAATTTTGCATATCCATGGAATGGATGGCTTCCTGAGCAAGAACTATCTCATCTACTATTTGACGTCCTTCCACATAACCCCCTTGCTCTGGGGAAATAATCTTATGCAAAAGAGGCTTCAACCTTTCTGCCATGATTTTAGTAATGATTTTGAGAAGAACATTACATAAAGCAATAGGTCTAAAAGCTGAGATATGATCAACCTCTTGAGCTTTTGGAACAAGAGTAATATAAGTTTTATTGATAACCTTCAAAATTTCTTTGGCTTTCCTGGCTTCTTCCACCACCTCTAATAAATCAACATGAAGGATATCCCAGAACTCTTGGTAGAACTCAATGGGAAAACCATCAGGACCTGGGGTTTTCCCTTTTTGCATTTTAAAAACTACTTGTTGAAGCTCATTGATAGTAACAGGAGCAATCAAAATAGAGTTCTCCTCGAAGTGATAAGAGAAGGGATTGCTTGAAGAACATTTTGTTGTGAAGCTGAGTCAAGAGGAGTAGCAAGCAAAAATATTGGAAAAGTAATCAACAACAATAGAGTTCATGCCATCCCAAGTATAAACAACATCTCCAGAATCTGATTTTAAGGAAGAAATAAAGTTGTGAGATCTTCGAGCTAGAAGATATTTGTGGAAGAAATTTGTGTTTCGATCTCCTTCTTTGAGCCATTGAATTCTAGATTTTTGCTTCCATAAGATTTCTTCTCTTTTTTCCCATTCCTCTAACTGAGTTGTGAGTTTAATTTCATCTGCACTTCTCTTCTCTATGAGGCCATCTAAACGGATTTTCTTATTCAAATTTTCAAGATGAGCAATAACTTCATGTTTTTTTTATGAACATCCCCAAACTCTTTCCAGTTCCAAGTCTTGATTTTGGATTTAATGTATTGCAGTATTTTGGCAAAATAGAACATCTTAGTCCCATGCCTAGGTTTACCTTCCTTCCACCATTGTTGCACACGAGGTCTGAAGGAAATGTCTCTAAGCCACATTAATTGAAAATGAAAAGGAGAGAAACTCACATTGGTTTTCCACATTTCCACCATGACTGGCCAATGATCCGAACCAACATTATTAAGAGTCTTCACTTTAGGAATGTGACCATGGATTAAGAAATTTTTAGAGAGCAAAAACCTATCCAATCTCTCCATTATACAAGCTAAGCCTTGCCTTCTGTTAGACCAAGTCATAAGGCCATTATCTCGGTTGGATATCCACAAGATGGAGGTTTGCAATATATTCGCTCATGAGGTCAGTGCTTTTGTCCAAATTTCTATTTCCCCCCTTTTCTCATCCAGAGAGAGGATGGTATTGAAATCTCCTCCGATCAAGATCCAAGCTTTAGGAAAATGAGAGATAATATGAGTAATATCCTTCCACTGTCTTCTTTTTTCCTCCAAAAAAGTTGGAGCATAAAAAGTAATGCAGAGCATAATCTGGTTGGAATGTCTACTTTGAATAGCTATAGCCAACAAACCCCAACTGCCAACCATATGGTGAATAACTACCTCTTTTGGGTCCCAAAGACAAGCAATGCCACCCGAAGTCCCTTGGGAACCGAGGGAAACCACTTTTCCAGCTGGCCAAATTTTATCGGCAATTAAGTCCATATCCTCCATTGACATCTTTGTTTCTTGAAGGAAAACAAGATGTGGATGATTTATCTGAATCATTCTTCTAATTTCATTTTGTTTTGAAAGACTCCCTTTGAGTCCTCTAATATTCCAAGTGATGATCTTCATTAATACCAGGGCTAAAAAAGTTGGGAAGGGCATTAATCTTACCTTCCTCTACAAGCTTTTCACCTTCTTTTACCATATGATATTGATTGGTCTTGCGACCTACTTTTTTATTAGAATCCATCTTCAATTTTTTTTCCCTGTTTCTTGACTTATTCCAATTGAATCTGAGATGGCTTCTAACCTTGAAGAATGCTCATACACAACCAAAATTTTACTAGATGGTTCAACGGAGTCTATATTGGGACTCGCATTATTTGAAGTTTTGACATTTGAAATATTGTTTTTCTTGTGTAAATTTTCTCCTTTTTTTTTCTGTTGAAAACCTTTGATTTGTTGGTTTGTCTCTCGAGTTCTTCCCTTCATATTTAAATTGTGTTTCTAAGATTTCAGTTTCCATTATTTCCTCTTCCTCACTTGGGACATCATTTGTGGAAAGGATTTCAAACATATTAGCAGATGACTTTGATTGATCCTTCATAACTGGTTTTTCTGAGTGTTCTTCTTCTTAGGTATTTGGAAACCTACTGAGTTTATATCTTCTTTCTTTTGATCAAGAATTTTATTTGGGCAAGCACTGGCCAAATGACCATATTCATGGCAAATTCTACAACGAAAAGGAATGTTCTCATAGTCCACTACTTGCTCCCAAGTGTCTTCCCCAAATTGTAATGTGATATTTTTAGGTAGGGGTTTGTCAAAATCCATTAAAACACAAATCCGAGCATAAATAATATGTTCAAAATTTTGAGTACAATCAGCAGTCATCATAAAAGTTCCTAAAGAGTTTCCAATTGAAGAAAAAATAGTAGGATTCCAAAATTCAATAGGGAGGCCAAAGAGTCTAACCCACATGGGAGCTATAGAAGGCATCTCTTCTTCAGATTTAAATTTAGTATGCCAGGGCTTCATGAAAAGCCCTGCCCTTCCAAAAAACCAAGGACCCCCTTGAAAAGTTTTCTCTCTATCTTCATTATTAGCAAATAAAACAAGAAAATAACCATTTGGATAAATAGAGATTTGTAACTCACCTTTAGTTTTCCAGCTTTTTGCAGCCCAAAATTTGAAAGCAGATAGACTCGGATGAAAACCCACGAACCGAAAAATTAGTCCTCTTTTTTCCAAATCTTCAATGCCAGTCTGAATGTTACCCATGTCAAGCTTAATAATAGGAGTTCCAGTCACCTGCTTTAAGACATCCTGACTCCGTTTTCCTGGGATCAATCTTAGGCATTCTTAGAGGTTTATGGGAAGCCCTAATATTGATATTAGCATTGGGCTGAGGCTGTCCACCATGAAGGGCATCCCTAAAATTCATTTTTGGGACCGAGTCTTCAAAATTCTTACCCTTGACAGGGGTTTTCAAAGTAGAATTATTTTGTGGGTGCACCTTAGCACCAGATTCACTTGAGATATGAGCCATTTTTTGATCAACTACTTGAAACTTGTTTCGTGATCTCTTTAATCCTTGCCCTAGACGTCGTGGAAAGGTATGGTTTTCACTTTTCTTTTGTGCAAAAAATTGGAAGCCGTTGTCACTCAAGTTCACAGTATGATCTATTGAAAGACAAATTTCTAACCCATATTGTATCCCCTGCAACATTTCTTCCTAAAATATTGAGCATAAACCACAAAAATATTAGCCGCTAGGGCCCGAAGGCCCTAAAAACCAACCTCTGGAGCTGCTTGCACTCAACCCAGATGAAACCCTCGCATAGTCGCTTGCCAAATATCTCGTTCACACATAGGGATGCGCTAGGATATGTGTTGCTCCAAATGATATGAAAATTGGTGGAGACATTCTAGGGTTTTTCAGGCATCTACCCTCAAAATTTCAGCTCAATCTGAGTCCGGATGAGTGAGATATGGCCGAAATAAGTTCGACAGTTTGGGTAGTCCTACAAAAAACGTCTTGCTAGTTAGGTATTTTGGATTGACCAATACGCTTTCAATATTTATGAGAATGATGGATGACATCCTACGTACCTATGCTAGCTCATTTGTGGTAGTCTACTTAGATGGTGTTCTTATTTATAATAATATATGGAAAGGATATTTGTAACATGTCTAATGGGTACTTCAAACTCTTCAAAGACACAAAATATATGCTAATTTAGAGAAGTATTCATTTGTCATAACAACAATTCAAAATTTTAGGTATATTATTGACAAAATGGGAGTCCATGTTGATCCTAAGAATATTTTTAAGTAACTAGAGATTGACCTCCCCCAAAGACTCTAGAAAAACTTCAAAATTTTTTAGGTCTTGCTAAATTCTATCAAATATTAATACTATGGTTCTCACACATTTATTAGACATTGCACCAAGTGACCACATGAGGTGAAAAATCTAAGTTCCATTCGAGAGATACATAACAAAGGGTATTTGATAGATTGAAGGACCAATTATGGTCAACTCCTATACTTTACCTACTTTATTTATGTTAATATTTTGAGGTAATGAATAATACACCAAAAGTATATATTAGGATTTTTCCTCACACACCATGGGCATTCAATTGCCTATCATAGTGAAACATTCAGTGAAGTAGTTCAAAAATACCTCACATATGACAAAGAGATCTATGTAATTGTCTAAGCACATAATTAGTGGAAGCACTACATATTGGGAAAGAAAACCATCATCCAAACGGATCATAGGCCTCTAGAGTTTATTTCGATGTAAAGTAATCTAAGGAATGAAAGACATAAAAATGGTCTACATATCTATAGAAATTTTATTTGATCATCAAGCATAAAAAAGGGAGTTAGTATTTAGCAACACATTGTTTGATTTGACATACAATCATAGCACTCGCCACCATTATTGATTCTTGTGGGTATAATAGTTTTATTTGGTCCACATTGTATGAAGTAGATTTTGATTTTGTAAATGCATATCAGGATCTTCATGTGGGTAAGCATGACCTCCAATAAATTTTCTTCTTCTCCATTTGACATGGTGTTCTCCTTACTTGAACTTGCATTGTCTCCTTTATGGATTCATATTTGTGTACTAGCTAGTGAGTGTTGAAAGATGAGTTGGAAAGCATATTTTATCAAAGTATTAGGTCACTTTGGGATGGAAAAAAGTCAAGAGGTACATCAAGTTATTCACAAATTGCATTGTTTCTAAAATAACCAATGAGAAGTAAGGACTATATAAACCATTGTCAATGTCATCCAAAATATATGAATCTATCTCCATGGATTTCTTCTATGGTTTACCTACATCTAAGCATGGTAATGATAATAGTTTTGTAGTAGTTGATATTTTTTCAAAAATATCTATAATGATTCCTTTTAAGAAATCCATTTTAGTTGAGGAGAATTCTAAGCTTGGTTTAATTATGTATGGCTCAACTTTAGATTGCCAAAGTCCATTGTATCTAATAGGAATATAAATTTTCTATGCATGTTTTTTCCCACCCTATGGAGCATGATGGACACCAAGTTGACCATACCGACAACCTTTTATCCTTAGACTAATGGCCAAATAGAAATTGCAAATTTAATAATTACACATCTTCTTTGGATGTATAATTTTAAGGATCCAAGTACATGGGATGAGATCCTCAACTATATTTAGCGTGAGTACAATTTAGCTATGCATATATCTACCAAACACAATCTATTTCATGTATATTTCAGATTTTAACCCTTGGCATCTACTGATGTAGCTCTCCTTGTGCAACTCATGGAGTATTGTAACAACCTAAAATTCTAAGTAATCTAAGGCAATTTTTTTTACAAACATATACTCAAGAGGGATTTACATAACCCTAACTAGCATATGTATTAATATGAAGATAACTAAATTAATCTAATATTTTAAGTTGACTAAAATTTCCCTTCCTTAACCTATTTAAAGGATACACCCATCTCTATACCATACACAAGTTTGTTTGTGTAGGTATATGATGTGTATTGCACATAAGCTATCAATATCATCTCCACAATAAGCTAACATATCTCCTTCTGTTAGTTGAAGGAATATATCCATATCTATACCATACACAAGTCCTTCTGTGTAGGTATACTACGTGTATTGCAAATAAGCTATCAATATCATGTCTGCGATGAACTAACTTACTCCATTCATATATATCCAAGTTTGTTCCAAGTTGTTTTGTTTTGCAAGTCTGTCTAAATTAGCTTCATTAGAAGAGATATTTTAAAAGTAGGGTTATTCTAAGTTTTGTCCTAAGAGATCCCATAATATCTTAGGTTCCTTTTACTCTACTTCTATCACATAATCATAATCATTTTTGGATAACAAAACAACCATCTAACTATGTTAAAACATAAGACCTTCTAACCCTTCTTTCTTTAGAAGGGCAATATTAGGTCTACCTACTTAATTTAAATATGGAATAATATCTACAAAAGCATCAAGAAGGTAATTAAATAATACAATGATCTAACTAAATTATTAACAAAATAGATGATTTTATGAAACTACAACATCAATGATTCTTCATAAACATCAAGTTAGAGATACATTTTATTAAATCATTACATAACCCAACTATGGTAAAACTTCCATACTTAAAATAATAAGGTATTACATCATTATCCATCTAGAATATTACTCAACTAGAGTCTAATCTAATAAATAAATTTATCATTACAACCAATGTCAAGGTTAATGCTTTGGATCTAAGTGTCCTCCTTGGTTCTTCTTGTCTTTCCATCACTCAATTGATGGTAGTAAGGGATCAGGATAGCTCATGGGTCTTATGAATCATGCATCTAAATGCACCTACTAAATAGATTATGAAGTAAGTGCATTTATAATTTGATTTCCAAATTGAAACTATACAAAAATACTTAATGCATCCACTTATAATAATATAGTCAACATTAGAAGGAATTCCATACATCCACTGCTATCCTTATCAATAAAAGAAGAGATTCATTTTATTAAATACAAAGTAATTCACAAATATTCCTTTAGTCAATCAAAGGCTCATGCTTTTCATTACATAAAGTCAATTTCCTTAATCCATTAAGGTCCCATACCCTTAATCAATTAAATTCTTATAAAACAATTCATTTCTCATATCAACTAAGGTCCCAAACCCTTAATCAATTAAAAAGTTACAAAAAATCCATTTATTTAAACAACTAAGGTCCCATACCCTTAATCAATTAAATTCTTACAACCAATCCATTCCGTTAATCAACTAAGGTCCCAAACCCTTAATTAATAAAATACGTACAAGCAATCCATTTCTTTAATCAACTAAGGTCCCATACCCTTAATCAATTAAATACATACAAACAATCCATTTTTTAGTCAACTAAGGTTCCATATCCTTAATCAATTAAATACTTACAAATGATCCATTTATTTAATCAACTAAGGTCCCAAACCATTAATCGATTAACTACTTACCAATAATCCATTTATTTAATAAACTAAGGTCCCATACCCTTAATCAGTTAAATACTTACAAACAATCCATTTCTTTATCAACTAAGGTCCCAAATTTCATTAACAAAAACTTATCTTTTTATTTAATAAAATTCCTATCTTTCATAAACAAAAAGCTTATCCTTTAATTTAATAAAAAGCCTATATTTTATTAACAAAAAGCTTATCCTTAAATTTAATTAAAAAGAGCTTTAACCATAATCAGTTAGGTCAAACAACAAGCAAACATCCACAATTAACAACGGGTTCAAACTTGGGTCAACAACCCTAGCAAAGCCAACAAGTAGCCCAAGAATCAAACAATAGGGATATTGGGAGGTGTACATAGGCTCCAAATGGCAACAAGCCATTGCCAAGCGCTCCTAGCCTATGCACTTGGCTACCAATATAGGGCATGCACGCTTGTTTAAGTAGCCCTAGTGCCCCCTTTCCCCATGAATGTGAGATTAACATTAACCTAAATAATAAAAAGAAACCTCCATAGGGGGATTAAATTTAAACCAAATTCTAACCAACCATATGTCATCGTGTGGCAACTGGAAATAGATAATACGACTTAAAACAATTATCCAAACTGACATAATAGCCTTCGCCAAGCCTTTGCACTTGGCTATAAATATGGGGTGCACTAGCCCTTTCAAATAGGACTTGCACCCCTTCCACTAGGCATGTGGGATAAAGCACAAGCATCTTTTGGCTTGCAAAGCTTTATTCAGCAGTGCCCTTTGGTCGACGATAGGGTTTAAAAAGAGGTCTAAAGAATTATGAATTAAGGTTTAATTTATAAAAGCAAAATCCCACATGAACTATGGGTTGGTGCCCCTGTGCTTCAAAAGTAAGAGGGTATCCTTAAATTAATCAACCACCAACTAGTGGCCAAAGGGATTCTTGTACCCAAATAGGCGGATGTGAGGATGCACTAATTGGTCATGTGGTGCCACATGCACTATGTGGGGGCTTCATAGTCCTTTAAGGTCCACAAAGCATATGTTAAGCTCTGACCACCACCCAGTGGTCAGGTGGTGGCAAAGTGGGTTTTGTCAGCAGTGCCCTTTGGTCGACGATAGGGTTTAAAAAGAGGTCTAAAGAATTATGAATTAAGGTTTAATTTATAAAAGAAAAATCCCACATGAACTATGGGTTGGTGCCCCTGTGCTTCAAAAGTAAGAGGGTATCCTTAAATTAATCAACCACCAACTAGTGGCCAAAGGGATTCTTGTACCCAAATAGGCGGATGTGAGGATGCTCTGAGAGACCTTGATCGCTAGCCTCCATCCTTGCCCCTCTGTTCCAATATATTGCACATAATTTCTTCTTCCTTTTTCATGAAATTCCCCTCCCGCCCCCACATCCCCTCCCTTTTTATATTTTAAAACCATCTACCCAACCCCAAAGTCCATTTTGGGACTAAAATGCCAACTACTAAAAGTAATGGTATGCTTATCTATGGAGGCTAGAGGGAGAGTTATTTCAATTTTAAAATAATTCTTCACTTCTTTCAAAATATCATGCCTCAAAATTCAAACCACTTACCTTTTTTTAAATTAAAAGGTTTAATTATTTATTTGATTTGAAAAATAACAAGTTATCCTCTTTTTTATTTTTTTCACAAGATGGAGCTTTTTCTTCCTTTTACAAAATCAAAAAGAAATTAAAAGAGAATTAAATAAAACTTTCCAAGCATTAATACTTAGTATTAAATTTAATTCAAATCAAATAAATCATTAATAATTTCTTATTTTTATTAATTTAAATAAAATACCAATACTAATATTAAACATTAGTATGGTATTCAAGTGGCCTAGGTTTAATAGGGCCTCTATGCCTATTAATCCCTTCCGAAGGGGATTATATACCTAGTCCACTTACACATAAACATGCATGTATAAAAAATTAAATAATAAAATACATCAAACAAGGTGGGTGATTCTTTGCAAGTCCAATTGCTTGTCCCAACTGAAGATTTATGATAATTTTTAGGTTACCAACTTCAGGCTCTAGACAATTGGATTGCTTACAACCATTAAAAAAATAAGCATGCATCTATATTAGGGTAATCGTTCATGTTACCCCGAGCTATGATAATCATCATTTTCCTTTTAGTACCCCATTCTCAGTGGTCAATTCTACCTCTTACACCAATGAATGTACCTAGTATTGCACATGGATAATACTTTAGAAGTACCATATTCTTACAAGATATATCAATATAAATATCATAACCAACAAAAACATCAAAACTAAGCATCAAGTTAAAATTTATCAGCACAGTATTCCATGCAAAAATTCTTGCCAAGGAGGGTTATGACATACTACGCCCTTGGGCTAAACATAGTCCTATGTATTTCTGGTTATAAATAAAATGTTATTACAATACATTTTCAAATAAAAAGGAAAAATGTCTCTTCATATCATTCACTTTCTCCTAAGTGGATTTCCTTTTAGAATATTGGTCCCACTGGACCTTACATTGTTCTAGGGTCCATTTTCATATTGACTTGGAATGAAGCTCTAGAATCTTTACTGGCATCACTTCAATAACCTTGGGGTTTGCCATATCTACAATTTAGAAACATCCCACACATGATAAGGGTAAAAAACATATTTCCTAAGCAGGGATATGTGGAAGGAGTCATGGATATTTAACAGGTTAGGTGGTAAGGTGAGTCTATACGCAACTAGATTGATCTTTTCAGTGATCTCCAAAAAATTAAGAATCCAATTTCATGGATTTGATGGCACTCTTCATCAACATAAACCTTAAGTATACTCTATCTTCTACAAAGTATTCCATTGTAGATCTCTTCTAATCAGTGTAATTTTTTTATGGTCAACAACTTCCCTAAGCCTTTGCTTGATCATATTTAGTTACCTTTCATTTCCTTGACCATATCTAATCTAATCACAATGAGATATTCTAAATTATCTCTTGTAAAAATGTTTTATATATCTTGCAATACAAGACATCAAATGAGGTCATACTCAACAAAGAATGATGACCGTAGTTATAATTAAACTCTACTAGATGTAGATAGTCTTCCCAATGAGACTTCTAGTCCATGCAATGTGCGAAGTATACCTTCTAGGATTTTATTTACCCTCTCTATTTAACCATCGATCTTAGGGTGATATGTAGAGCTTATATTTAGTTTAAGGTTCACAAAGTGTATACCAGATAATATCATAGAGGTTTCAACACATTTTGAGTTCTTAGATGTTGCATTTTAGAGTTAGATTATATTGCATCATTTGGGTCATGTAAATGTACCACCTTAGGTAAATAGTCAGAGTAGGAGATTACTTTAAAAAAAAATTAGCTAGTTAATTCAAGCAATGTAATAAATGCACAAGTGGAAATGTGGAAGTTGTAATGTGCAAGGTGTCCCCTTGTATATCTAGGTAGAGTGTTGGCCAAAGAATCTATCTTCCTATATAAAGGGCCTCATAGTGGTAGATCATTATCGATTCCATATCAAGTTCTTATCAAGTGCATTGTAGTAGAGAGTAGTAGTGCTCCTGTATGGAGTACAATGTATCTCTTTAGATAATATTAATAGGGTGACCATTTCCTCCATACTGCATTGCATTTTTCATCATTTTTATTTATAGTATGATTTAGTCATATTGGAGATTCACTTGATTTCATATTTATTGCATCTTATTACGACTTGTGTTAGATCTCATCCACTGCATATATACTCAAAAACTAATAGTGGTATCATATCCACAATAAATAAATATAGAAGGACCTACACTCATCATAGTTCCTCTTTTCACTTTTGTAAATCAGATTTTCCAGTGTGCACCACCACTTACAAAAGTCATCACAAGAGAATTCCAGTAGGTCAAGAGGAATAGGAAGAGTCACAAGTGAGGACTAAAATAAATCTCAGTTGTAGAAATTTTGAGATTATATTTGGCTAGAGTCTTTCCACAAAGTTGCAGAAAAACTCATGAAGACTAGGAATCAACATTCAAGCCACTAGATTGACAAATTAACTAGTGAAGATTATTATCTCCAGAATTACAAATCCTTCAATTCTAGTTTCTAACAACTTGGTGTAGGAAAAGGATATTAATCAAAATGTTGGGAAGCTTCCTACAAGAGAGTTAGGAAGAATATATTCTTAGAATCATTCAAGAACTTACAGTAACAAGAAAGAAGATTGAATATTTCAAATACTTTGAGGAAGGCCCCATTACAAGATCTACAATCTTGTAAAGTGCAAAAGTGAAGAAAAGGCCATAATAGCCTTATAGCAGACTTAAGGAAGAAGAGACTCTATAAGTTGAGTCAAATAATCAAATACGAGATTGATTATCTCCATTCAAGATCAATCCCTAAAGAGTGCATAAGTAGAAAAGGCCATAGAAGCCTTGATCAAGAAGAAGGTTGTAGAAGCCTTAATTCTAAAGGAGAGCCCTTTACAAATTTAGAAGCAGTAAAATCAGAGATCCAATATGATCTCATTACCAACACTTCTAGAAGTATAAGGTTGAAGAAAAGATCTCAATTGGAAGACCAGGGAAGCTACAAGATAGAAGACCTTGGAGGTATCTCAAAAAAATAATAAAGGCTTGGAGAGCCTTATTGCAGAGCTCGTAGAAGCATCATAAAAAATGTTCCTAGGAGAACATGTTGGAGAAATACACTACCAAGGTGAAAGCACCTGATAGTGAAGGACTTGGGACAATTGTTGCCATCCAAAAATAATCCCAAGAGAAGAAGAATTTGGTAAGTAATGCCGAATCCCAAAAGAAGAATCCAATGAAGAACTCAAGAAATTCATTATCTTGAGAAGAAGAAGATCATGTTTGAAGTCAGAATTCAACAAGAAATTTGAAGGAAGATTTAGATAGAAGAAGCCTACCAAATCTAGGAAATTTGGATATTTCCTCTCGTAGTAAGAAGGCATAGTTTAGAGAAAGGAGTTTTCTAAATCTACAATAGAAAATCAAAGATAATTGGAAGGATCAAGCCACCAAATCCAACGATCAAGATAGAAAGTTCAAGGCTATAGTTTGGTGAAGTAGGAAGCTATTATAGACAACCAACAAGAAGTTACGAATTCAACCATTACAAGGAAGCAACTTGGTGAATCAAAAACACCAAGATCTACATATAATTCAGAAGCCATCAAAGAGGTAAGCAACTTGGGTGCAATTAGGTTCATTTATTAAACCTCAAGTTGGATTATTATTAACCTTTGTTAAGGCACCATATTTATATTAAAAGTTTTAGAAGGATAGATTGCATTATAGTCTTCAAGTTCAAAAAGGGAAAATTCATTTTAAGGATCATCCACCTATTTTCTATCTAGAAATTAAGGAGAATATATCCTACAATATTGATTGCAACAAAAAAGAATTGCAAAATATTCATTAAGGGTAAATTACAAATTACTCTTAAAAGTTGTAGATATTATTAAGTGCATCTAAAATTATTTCGAGAGTTCATTTACAAGAGCAATAAGGTGATATTATTGTTACCATGAAAAGTGTATTATCAATCCATTGACACTATACTAGTTGATCTCTAAGTAGTTACTCTAAAAAATGGTTAGTTTGTCTTTGTTGATTGTTAAATATCAAGGACACAAAAACCATTAGATTATCAAAGTGTCTAGAGACACTATTTGGTGTACAAAACCTACAACATTCTGTGGCCCAAATAAGCCACACAATCAGATCAGATTCCTCCAAGGAGTGGAGAAGAAATCCACTATCAAAATCAGTAATAGAAGCTTCAAATAAAGACTTGGTGAGTCTCAGATTCAAAGTGCACTAAAAGCTATTTACAGGAAAAATAGTGCAGAAATTACCTCTACAAAAAAGCTTCTATATTAGTGGTTATTAGCTTGCGTTTTTTACCAAAGTAACCAAGCAAACGAGAGAGTTTTCTAGCAAAAGAGACAACATCAAATTAGCCATTGCCTACTTAAATTTTTTCCATAAAACCATATATTGTAAAAGAGGTATTATATTATCAAAAGTATTTACATTATATTGCACTACACTAATCTACCCTACGTAGGAAGAAAGATAGGTTTTCAATGCCAAAAGGGCACACTCTTCACAAGGAGAAAAATAGTCCAAGGTAGTCATGTAAAAGCATTCTTAAAGAAATGTAAAAGGGTATTCCAAAAGGCTCATGTATTCTACAATTTGGATAGCCAAACTTGCAAGAAAACAATACAAAAAAAGGAGAAGCATTATACTCAAGGGGAATATTATCTACAAAAGAGATTTTCATAATAGATTGAAAAATAAGGCACAAAATATAACATTGTATGTACGTCTAAGGAGCATAATTAGAGTATTTCAAACTCCACCATAGCATTTCTTGAAGCCTTCAAAATAATTGCTCAAATCGCTACTCCAAGTTCCCAAGGTGTTGCTCACCATTCCAGCTGGAAATAACTCCCTTCAAATACCATCAAATGCATACAACAAATGTGGAGTTGGTCATGTTGTATTGTTAATAAGGGTATTGCAAATATGCATTGAAGAGGTGTTACATAGAAATCTCATGTACAAAGATAATGTGGCACTTGTTACCTAGAAGGAAACCCTAACGTTTCCCACATGAACACCCATCCGTTGTAAGATTGACCAAGAAAAAGTTATAGGGAATAAGGTTGGTGTGAGTGGTCATCCAAGACTATAACACTCATCCTTTACTTGGAAAAATTTACAAGTGGAAATAAGCATCTTCTCATCCCTCAAGAAATCAAAGATAATCGATGTGATACTTGTCACTCACTTCAATATTCAACTCTTATTTGAGGTGCCAAAGACCAAGGAACAACAACATTCAAGGCTGAATTCACAGCAACACTAAAATCTGAGTTTGTGGTAGATTTATGTAGAAACATCAACGTTCATAGTAGGAGTAGAAAGAGAGCATTTAAAGCTCCTAGTAGAAGTGATCAGACATGATGCCTTGTCAAAATATTATCATCAAAGGTATCAAGAAACTAGCTACCATCTGAATTCAAGAGAAGCACTAAATCCTATGCCCATACGTTGGAGATAATGGTCAAAAAAGCACTAAAGAGTGTTGTCATCTACATCTAAAAATCAACACTGAATACGTAGAGGTTTGGGGTGTTACAAAATTAATAATTTACCTTATTCCAATTTGCTTTCATTAATAGGGAGATATAAGGTATAATATAAGATTGAAACATTAAGGGACATCAACCATATTTGAAAGCAATATTAAAAAGGAAAAATATATATTAATAGCCTAATATTTGGAAACTAAAACATAGGAGAAATAAAGATTTCTACCTCAATAGATTAAACTTTTATTATTGCAAATATCATTGTTTTCTAATATTCCATATAGGGAGTTATAAGGAATACTACACCAAAGTAGGTAATTCAAATTTAGAAACATTAAATATCAAATTATTAAAGGCTATAAAAAGAGGTTTATTAAGGAAAATCAAGATTTCAAAACTAATTGATATACTTGTCTCAAACTTACATTAAAGGGATAAAATAAATCCAACAATTAGAACCTCATCAAAATTAGAAATTACTTAAGTTCAATAGGATAAATAATGTGTAAAAGAAGTTAATATTTTCTATTCACAAAAAATTACAAAATCAACCCAAAAATTGAACTACTATTCTCAAAAGCACTTTATCTATATTAGGGAGACATAAGGCATTATACAAAACTTAATAAGGCATTCTACAAAACTTAATAATAGCATTAAGGCATTCTACATAACTTAATAATAACATTAATTCAAAATTTATCAAGTACTAAATCCATTTGGGAATCATAAGGTGTCTACAAATCTTACAGGGATTTTATTAAATCACATATCTTAACTAGGGAGTCATAAGTAAGACTTAAAAAACCTAAGCTCTAAAAGTTTTTATCAAATCAAGCTCATACACTCTAAAGTAAGGTGCTATAACGTAGACTACTACAACGGTTCTATCAAACCCATTCTTACAATCCTAAGGAATAGTGAGTAACACTATCTCAAATCTATCAAGAAGAAATATGGATGAAATAATAAGAAATGCCTTTATTAACAAATAATTATTTCATGAAATGGAATTATATTCTTAGACCTTTATAGATACCCTTGAAGGATATAATAATCTATCAGTTAGTGAAAAGGAGAGATTATCTTTATTTCTTAAGGAAGCCAAAGAGGGTCAATTTTAAGCATTAATTTGTTATCTTCATGAAAATCTCTTCAAGGCATGGTGGAATTCACAAAAAATAGTTATATTCACATCCGAGGAATGTTTGATGATTTACCTATCATTAATTGTGTTTGTACTCACTCATCACATGAAGCAAGCTAGCAATACAAATCAATATTATTATTATGATAGAATAACTCCTCATGAAGCATAAATTCCACTAGTATCAATGCAGAATTGCAGGAGGAGGAAAAGGAAGAAAATACATGCTAAAAGAGATCTTAGCAAAGCCAACATGAATAGCAAATAAATCACAAATACTAAATAACCCTCAGCTATAAGTATCCTTGAATTATATGAATACAATAACTAATTGATTGATCATATTATAGTAAGCAATTAAGGAGGATATAAGTTCTATTTTTTACTCCAATTAGAAGAATAAGAACCAAATCAAGGAAGCATACAATGCAATGAGAATTGAAAGAACCAGATCAATTCAAAGAGCATCCAAGACAAATAAGAATATCCATATTGAAATCTTCAATATCCAAATAATGTAATACAAGGGGATGTTAGAGTTAGAGGATATTACATCATTTGGATCATGTAAATGTACCACCTTATATACATATTTAGAGTAGGATATTACTTTAGGGGGAAGTTATCTAGTTACTTCAAGCAATGTAATAAATGCACAATTGGTAATGTGCAAGGTGTCCCATTTTATAGCTAGGTAGAGTTTTGGCCAAGGAATTTATCTTCCTATATAAAGGGTCTCATAGTGGTAGATCATATATCAAGTCCATATCAAGTTCTTATCAAGTGCATTGTAGTAGATAGTAGTGGTGCTCATGTATGGAGTACAATGTAGCTCTTTAACTAATATTAATGGAGTGACCATTTCCTCCATATTGCATTGTATTTTTGTCATTTCTATTTATAGTATATTTCAATAATATTGCAGACTCACTTACTTTCATATTTATTGCATTTTATTAGGACCTGTGTTAGATCTCTTCCACTGCATATATCCTCAAAATCTAACATTGTAGACATTCCTCGAGTGGACAAGAGTGATCATTCTCCCATGGTTTTTTGGGGTTAACCTTGTACATTGTCCATACAATTTAAAGGATACCTCCATGTGGCTCCTTTATTTCTTAATATTATACATGAATGTAGGATAATTTGACCACAACATAGGGATTAATGCTATATCCACAATTTTAAGGAAGGGGTACCGAGTCCATTACTAGGTTATGTTTATGTCATATTTAGGCATAAAAATCTCTTAGTTTACTCACTACACCATGAGTCAACTATGGTACTCAATCATTCCATATTCACGATGGTTTGATTGAGGTGACTATCACTTTGTGTGACATCCCCCACATGGAATCTTGGTAATCCTTTGGGATTCCATCACCAATATCTTTCTCTTGATAGTGGGATCGAACCTTCTAGGTTGGGAAAGAAGATTCAAACCACATCCACTAAAATTCTCTCTAAAGAAATCATTATCTTTGGATTGACTTAAAAATTTATTCATCAAAGTACCCATTGCAAACCCCTTAGATGTTTCTACATCACAACATCTTCGGGTCTGGTTCCATCCTTAGTTTAGTTTTTTAAAGATAATTATTACTTTACTCTCTCCATTTTCAACCAATAAAATGTCTTTATCATGTTTTCTCTCCTCTTTGCTCTTCCAAGAGGAGTAGAGTAAGGAGATCTATGTACCCCTTGCATGATCATCCTCCTAAAATCATCTATTTTGGGTACAACTACTCTATCCTCGAAGCATAAAAGGTCATATTTGGTGTTGAAATCCTTATCCCTTTTAGGATTTCCTTCTAACTTGGTCTAAATTCCCCTGCAATACTCATCCTAGGACCTGATTGCATTTTCTTGACTTAGTTCATTAAGTCAACATGATTATGGATCAAAATAGCTATATACCTTCTTCAAGTTTTTGGGCTTGGACAGGTCTACCATGTGCTTAATATTAGGATCTATTCTTGAGATAGAATTATGTACCCTTTTATGCTTACAAATCTCAAAATCTGATACATTCTTTATCAATTTACAGAGTCCCATACTCCTCTCAAGAATTGATTCCTTGCCAATTGCTTTCCAAATATCTATTTTATTTTCATCAGGTATGTCCAAGATTTAAAATCCCTTCCATATGTCATAATCATAGTCCAGTTTTTACAAATATTCATGGTTAATGTTCAAAACACCATATGGTGTATATATCATAGTTCAAACTATGTTGTACCTTTGGGGATAATCCTTCCTTTGAACATCTAAAAATATCTTCTCAATTTATCCCTCAAGAATGAATTATACCTATTTAAAAATGAAAATTCATATAATAATAGATAAGTTCATCTTGGTCATTGCATAAGTCTTTGAACAAAACCATCCCACTTAAAATTTCATTGCTTGAGTCTTCTTGCCAGATTTGAAGTCATTTCATGATTTCAAACTATATTAAGTATAAGAAGGGCAACCCTTACTATTTGGGTTACTAAAGAGTCATAAAGGGGAATTTACATCTCCAATTATACTTCCAATGGTTAGTTACATCCCCTCATGGACTAACTTAAATAATTAATGGTTATCAATGCACTTGTATCCCCATAGGTGTTACTCTAGCTATGACCCTCGATATTTCTAGCAATGATCTTGGTTATTCTTGCCTTATTACAAGGTTACATTCTCCCTAATCATAAGGGAGTTGAATTAGGTTATAATTTCCTCTAGGATTGTACTTCCAAATGGGGTTAGTTTCTTCATCCCCATGATCTATCAATATTATTATCATTCCTTGATAATGTCGATGGTTACACTTACTATATGTAAGGAACCATCCTTAAATTATTGTAATATTGGGTGTTTTACAAACCCATATTTTGTCTGATGCTCCCTAATTTCATTGAGTTTCATGACGTAAACCATCCCTCATTTTTTAGGGTTTTCTTTAGTTGCTTAGGAAAAAACAACTGGGGCTTGAATGAACCTTGCTCACTATGGATCCTTATCCTTCCATTGCCATTTTTAGAATACTCTATCCACCTATATTGTAAATTGATTAAGGCTTTATGATCTTGTAACTAGTCCATTCCTAGGATAACATCAAAAGCATGTAGCGATGCTACATAAAAACACCCTATTATAGAACCACTGGTTAGGGTAATTTTTACCATAGGAAAACATTGATCCACTGAGTAGGTTTACCTCGAACCATACTCAGCCTTCCACCCTTGTGCCAAATATCCTAGCACTTTTGGCATGTCCCTGGCTATTTTAGAAGAAATAAAACTATCTACAACTCCACTATCAATCAAAAAATTTATTTCTCTATTGAAAATATTACCCTTTAAGAGCAATGGGGTGGCTTGCTTTTATAACTTCTAGCTTTCAATTGTACACAAAATTTTGTGGGCATGTTCCTTTATCTTTGCACTGGATGTGCTTGGCCCTAGTTGGTGTGGACACTGACTAGAATAGTGTGGGTCTCTACAATTGTAACACCCTTCCTTAGGTCCTAGGTGTATTCCTTTTTTATGCATCTCATTTTATTTTTCTTGTGACGGTTATAGCTACCTGTGAGGTTGAGGGTTACTGGTATTATTATTCCTTGATTGGAACCTTTCCTTGGAATCCCTATAATTCACTTTGTTCTTTCCTTCATACTTCGGTTTACCTCTACTTGTCTTGTTTTACTTATGTTCCCTTTTATAAGGTCAACACTTTCTATCATTTTTAGGGACTATCAATCTACCTTTAGCAGGTTTGCAAAATTAAAGTAGGTATCATTCAATCACTAATTTTGATTCATTTGTTCCCTCAGTTGGTTTATTAGTCCCCCTTGTTGTTCTATTTGTTCTTGTAACAAAGTGGAAACAATAGTGAGGTTCTCCACATCTTTGTTTAAGTTCCTTGAACTTTTATCTCATGCTTTAACCTCAATAATGCCCCCACATGTTTTTCTATTATGGGGAATAGACTTCCCTCCTCTTGTCTTTGGTACCATTCTATCTTGATAACATAAAAGATAGAATATCATGTTAGGTTATAGCTTCTTCCTTGAATTGCACTACTAAATCTAGCCAATCACGAAGTTTTCTTGCTAGTACTGCCCTCACTCTACATGGGGTGGTACTCTAAAAATAATATTTTATTCCAACATTGATGGCCACGCTTACTAAAAATAAGGGGTCATAGCACACAAGATACCCATCCTAGGGTCAACCCTCTTGGAATTCTAGCAATTTGAAGTTCTAGGTATTCCCAAATTTAGCTTAAAAACTAAGTAAGGGATTAATAGTAAGATACCTAAATCCTTAGAAAATCCTATGAAGCTTCTAGTCCATCGTACATAGAGATTTGATACCAAATGTAATGACCCAAAAATCTAACTAATCTATCTAAGTTTTTTTTTTTACAAACATATACTCGAGAGGGATTTACATATCCCTAACTAGCATATGCATTACTATGAAGATAACTAAATTAATCTAATGTTTCAAGTTGACTAAAATCCCTCTTCCTAAACTTATTTAAAGGATACACCCATATCTATACCGTACACAAGTTTGTTTGTGTAGGTATACTATGCATATTGCACTTAAGCTATTAATCTCATCTTTGTGATGAGCTAACTTATCTCCTTCTATCAGTCAAAGGAATATGCCCATATCTATACTATACACAAATCTGTCTATGTAGATATACTACGTGTATTGCAAATAATCTATCAATCTCATCTCCACGATGAGCTAACTTACTCCTTTCATAGATATCTAAGTTTGTTCCAAGTTGTTTTGTTTTGCAAGTCTATCTAATTTAGATTCATTAGATGAGATCTTTTAAAATTAGGGTTATTCTAAGTTGTGTCCCAAGATATCCCAAAATATCTTAGGTTTTTTTACTCTACTTCTATCACATAATTAGTAATCATTTTTGGATAACAAAACAACCATCTAACTATGTTAAAACATAAAACCTTCTAACCCTTATTTCTTTAGAAGGACAAGATTAAGTCTACCTACTTAATTTAAACATGGAATAATATCTACAAAAGCATCAAGAAGGTACTTAAATAAGACATCATGATCTAACTAAAACATTAACAAAATAGAATAGTTTATGAAACTACAACATCAATGATTCTTCATAAACAACAAGTTAGAGATACATCCTTCATTCATTTATTAAATCATTACATAATCCAAGTATGGTAAAACTTCCATACTTAAAAGAATAAGGTATTACATCATTATCCATCTAGGAGATTACTCAACTAGAGTTTAATCTAATAATGAATTTATCATCACAACCAATGTCAAGGTTAATGTTTTAGATCTAAGTGTCCTCCTTGGTTCTTATTGTCTTTCCATCACTCAATTGATGGTGGTAAGGGATAAGGATAACTCATGGATCTTATGAAGCATGCATATAAATGCATCTACTAAATAACTTATGAAACAAGTGCATTTATAATTCGGTTTTCAAATTGCAACTATACAAAACTACTTAATGCATCCATTCATGAATCATTTAGTCAACATCATAAGGAATTCCATACATCCACTCTTATCCTTATCAATAAAATAAGAGAGTCATTTTATCAAATATAGAGTAATTCACAACTCTTCCTTTAATCAATCAAAGGCTCATGATTTTCATCACACAAAGTCAATTTACTTAATCCATTAAAGTCCCATACCCTTAATATATTAAATTCTTATAAAAAAATTCATTTATTTAATCAACTAGGGTCCCAAACCCTTAATCAATTAAATACTTTCAAACAATCCATTTCTTCAATCAACTAAGGTCCCATACCCTTAATTAATTAAATACTTGCAATAAATTAATTTCTTTAATCATCTAAGGTCCCATACCCTTAATCATTTAAATAATTACAAAAAATCCATTTATTTAATCAACTAATGTCCCAAACCCTTAATCAATTAAATACTTACAAACAATCCACTTGTTTAATTAACTAAGGTCCCATACCCTTAATCAATTAAATACTTACAAACAATCCATTTATTTAATCAACTAAGGTCCCATACCCTTAATCAATTAAATACTTACAAACAATCCATTTATTTAATCAACTAAGGTCACATACCCTTAATAAATTAAATACTTACAAACAATTCATTTCTTTAATCAACTAAGGTCCTAACTTTCATTAACAAAAAGCTTATCCTTTGATTTAATAAAAAGCCTATATTTTATTAATTTAATAAAATCCTATCTTTTATTAACAAAATGCTTATCCTTGGGTTTTAACCATAATCATCTAGGTAAAAAAAAAAGCAAAAAACCATAGTTAATAGTGGATTCAAACTCGGGTCAACAACCCTAGCAAAGCCAACAAGTGGCCACAAAACTGAACAAAAAGGATACTGGGTGGTAGACACAGGCTTTGAATACCAATGGGCCATCACCAAACATGCCTATCCTATGTCCTTCACTACCAACATAAGGTGTGTGGGCTTTTTTAAGGAGCCTCGGAGTCCCATTTCCCCATGAAAGTGGGATTAACATTAACCTAAATAATTAAAAGGAACCTCCATAGGACAACTAACTTTAAATCAAATTCCAAACAACCACATGCCATTGTGTTGTAACTGACAATAGATAACATAACATCAAATATTTGTCCAAACCAGCATAACAATCTCTGCCAAGCCTCCATGCTTGGCTACAAATATGAGGGGTGCTAGCCCTTTCAAATAGGTCTTGTGCTCCTCTGACTAGGCATGTGGGATAAAGCACAAGCCTCTTTTGGATTACAAATATTTATCCCACACACACTGTGTGGAGGTTTCATAAACCTTTAAGGTTTGTAGAGCATAAACTAAGCTTTGACCACCACCCAATGGTCAGGTGGTGGCAGAGCGGGTTTTTTTGGTAGTGCCTTCTAGTCGACGATAGGGTTTAAAAAGAGGTCTAAAGAATTTTGCATTAAGGTTTAATTTCTAAAAAAAATCCCACATGCACTATGTGTTGGCACCCCTATGCTTCAAAAGCGATAGGGCATCCTTGAATTAATCAACCACCAATTGGTGGTTGAAGGATCCTTGTTCCCAAATGGGTGAAGGTGAGGATGCACTAGTTGGTGGTGCAGTGCCACGTGGTAGCCAAGAAAGGAGAATTGGAGGCTTAAAAAGAATTAATCAAACAAATAAATTTTAAAGGTATAGAGAATTGATAGGGGAAACCAACCCAAATTTTCTTTGAGAGATGTTGATCACTAGCCTCCGTCATTGCTCTTCTATCCATATATTTTGTGCATAATTTCTTCCTACTTTTTCACGAATTCCCCCTCTTGCCCCCACGTCCCCCCCTTTATATTTTAAAACCATGTATCCAATCCCAAAGTCCATTTTGGAACTTAAATGCCAACTACTAAAAGTAATAGCATCCTTATCTATGGATGTTAGAGGGAGAGATATTTTAATTTTAAAATAATTCTTTCCTTATTTCAAAATCTCACGCCCCCAAATGCAAACCACTTACCTTTATTTAAATTAAAAGGTTTAATTCTTTATTTGATTTGAAATATAAAAAGTTATCCTCTTTTTATTTAATTTACACAAGATGGAGCTTCTTCTTTCTTTTGCATAATCAAAAGAATAAAAAGAGAATTAAATAAAACTTTCCAAGCATTATTACTTAGTATTAAATTTAATTCAAATCAAATAAATCATTAATCATTTCTTATTTTGATTAATTTAAATAAAATACCAATACTAATATTAAACATTAGTATGGTATTCAAGTGGCCTAGGTTTAATAGGGCCTCTATGCCTATTAATCCCTTTCAAAGGGATTATACACCCAATCCACTTACACATAAACATGTATGTATACAAAAGTGAGTAATCAAATGCATCAAACAAGGTGGGTGATTCTTTGCAAGTCCAATTGCTTGTCCCAACTGAAGACTTATGGTAACTTCTAGGTTACCAACTTCAATCTCTAGATAATTGGATTGCTTATGACCACTAAAACAAGAAGCATGCATCTATATGAGGGTAATCATTCATGTTACCTCGAGTTGCTATAATCATTATTTTCCTGTTCAATTACCCTTCTATCCATGGTCGATTCTACCTCTTCCACCCATGTATGTACCTGGTATTTCCAATGGATAATACATTAGCATATTGTTCCAAGATAGATCAATATAAATAGAATAACTAGCAACAAAATCAAAACTAAGCATAAACTTAACATTGATAAACACATAGTATTCCATGCAAAAATTCTTGCCAAGGAGGGTCATGACAAGTATTCACCTCATGGATAAAAAGAAATAAATTATGGAATAGATTCAACATGTCCAAAAACACGTCTAAGACCTCTTGGAAATAAATAAATAAATAATAGAAGTAATTCCATGACCAACATTGGTCCTATAATAATTTGAGAATGGAGATAAGGTATGTTTATGTATTTATAAAAAATACTTGCAACATGCTATAGGAAGATCAAATCTCTTTGTTATGGACCATAAATCATCACTAATAAGGTGGGATAAAATACCTTTGAGTTGAATCTTCCATGCCATCTTGGTTTGCATCCAATCTTCAATTTTGAACTTCTTAAGACCTATCATCTACCTCTACTAGACACTTCCATAAGTACCAAAATAGTTTAGCATTGAAGAACTCAATCTAGATAGTTTAACATCAATGGAAGAGGATTATATTATTAAAATATGGACTAAGGCCACTAGAAGATAGTATATTTAAAAGTATAAAGCGGTCTAGGTAGGATAACTTGGCCACCAAGGAGAATGACTCGTTAAAAATTAGATAAAAAAATATTTCTATACTTGAAGTCAAAATTTGACATAATTGGTACCATTACTTTTCAAAGGGGGACAAATGATATAGATATGTGACCTTTATGGGGAATGGCATTATGGCTAAAAATGCCTGAAAATCTAAATTTTTATACTGACCACACTATTAGGGACATAAATTTGTGCATGGAACTCCTTTTTTATCCATTCAAGAAGCATTAGAAATATCAAATAGAGAAAATTAAGTTTAGTAGGAAACTCTATCACATAGTTGCCAACACTATTATGAAAAAAATGCTCCTAAGGCCTTAAAAAATGCAAAACAAAATAGTTACTAAAAATTACTAATTTTTTTTTTATTTTTAGATTTTCATAGCCAAAATGCATCTCTAGACATGTTGACATATTAGTAGATGAAAAACCAAAAAATAAAATGTCATATATAAGTAAATTTTAGTTAAATGCACTATGTAACTCATGGAAGGTGAATAACCACATTGTCATATTTGTGACCCTCTAACTCATGGAAGGTGAACTGTTGTATTTACATGTGGTTGACCTTCCATATTCAATACATTGGATTTCCAAATCACCAAAAATACCGTATAAAGAAATATGCACCCCGAACTGTAAAGAGATGAGTAATGGATGCAATGTTATACCCTCACACTCTCATAGATTACTTGCATTATTCTCTATTTTTTTAGCAATAAAATCATTTTGTTATTTTTCTTATATACTCTTTTGTTCTGGTTTGTTAGAATCTATTATTTTAAATTTCATTCTTCCTTGATATTCCTTAATTTGAAATTTTGAGTTTTGAAACAGTTGAAATTCTAACTTTTGGATCAATATATATACCTTCTTAATTTTAGACTCAGATTCTATCTAGAACTTGATATAATTTTAATGTGATTAGTTATATTTTATTCATTTACATATTGCATTAGAATTTATGATAAGTGGTAGTGACTTTAGTTTATGGATGATAATGTTAGATGATTTTTTTTGAGATATTTGAAATTATTTAGTCTTAAAAAATAGTATTTTTATATTTTTATGGAGAGTTATGATTAATTATACGAACCATGTTATGGTTATTGTTGAAGCCCATTTTGTTATGAATGATGATATGTATAATTAGTTAATAGTATTAATTAACTAGAACCAACTACATATTAGAAAAGTACAACTTTAAAATCTATTTAAATTATACATTCTAGATTTATTAAAATCAGGATGTAGGAAAAATAATTTCTTATTATAAGTCATAAATATTTACAAAAATTAATTATGCTATTTTATTTATATAAATTATTATAATAATGTATTTTTTTTGGTATTGATAAAAAATGGGGTTGAAGGGCCTCAACCCTTTACACAGAGCTCAAAATATGTACAGGAAAAAACAAGAGAAGATCATACAAATGCAAGATAGCCCTATCTTAGTAAAACAAACAAAACCTGGGCTAAAACTATTGATGGAGAAGATGAGATAATATTCCTTCCACTATCCTTCTATTTGAAGGTAGCTTATGCAGTGTTCAATGATTTACATAACTGATAAAGAAACTACTAACAATAATGTAATTTAGTGTGCTCAAATCCTTCATCGCATGATCCTAATAAGTATCCTGCTTTGATTTTCCCTCTTTATATGCTAGCTTAATTATAGATTCTTATAATCTCTTCCAACTCCATGGGGGCATACAACTAGACATTGAAATTCGTATATTTAACTACCATATTCACTATTTTATCAATAACTTTGTTTTCCTCTCTATAAATATGTTTAACTTGACTTTCTTCTAGGTTTCCCAAAATAGTCATCACATCTATAATTATTTGGAAAATGCTATAATTATTTAACTCTAATTTTTGAAGGGAAGTTATAATATTCTTGGAATCCCCCTCAAGAACAATCCTCCTAAAATCCTAATTCACTACAATTCAAAGACCTGTAAGCATCGCCCTTACTTCATCTTGGTGATTTGTGGTAGTTCCTAGATCCTCAGTATATGTAGCCACTACCTGACCTCTGTTATTCCTAATCAGGCCCCCACCAGAAACATGACCTGGGTTACCTTTTGCAGCACCATCGAAGTTAATTTTTACCCAATATTTGTGAGGACATTCCCATCTAGTATATAGTCTCATTTTATTGATTTTTTCCATAAATTAGATATATTTTTCTCTAAAGAGGATCATTGCAAGATTTTCCTGGTTGATAATTTTTTAATACAATCCTCCAATAGGGTTGTTTTTATCCTGGGCTAGACCCCAATTATTCCTCTGGTTTTATTTTTTAATATTGATCTGTTTCTTTCTAATCAAATCCCCCAACAAGTATGTGGAATGCATTTTTCCAAAAATATATTGCTCCCTAAGTGCCATTGCTCCCAAATTTTGATTAGAGAATCTAGAATGATACAAGCAACATTAACTTCTCTCAATAAAATATTTAGGATATCATGAAAAAATAACAAGTTCCAAATAGGTGGTCCACACACTCATCCTATTTGTTACAGAAGACACAAATAGTTGGAACCACAATCCCTCTTTTTAACATATTGTATTTTGTAAGGATCTTAATGAGAATGACAATCCAAACAAACATAACAAACTTAAATATGATGTTTAGCTTACAAATTATTTTAAGCTTGAGTTTCTCTGAGGTTACTTTTCCCAATACTCTATATCCATCCTTAACCAAGTACTGGCCTTGCTAGTTTCTTTCCCAAATTATTTGATCCTCCTATGAACCTCTACCTAAATAATAATTCCTTAAATTTTTTTTTAGATATTTTCCCCCTGGCCTTGCATATCTTCTTGTAGGATTTTTCACTCCTAAAAAATCACCCTTCGTATGAATGTAACCATTAATTTCATTAACATAGGTTTTGGTTAAATGTTCTTTAATATATTTGAAATTTTTGTAGTTCACTAAAGGCTCCCATTGAATCTAAGGGTCTTTCTAAAAGTTAATTTTATCCCCAATACCTACTCTCCATTTTAGACATTGCCATAGAAATTTCTTGCTATTCATTATATTTTTCCAAAAAATAGACCCACGTGGAGGATTAGAACAACTGATAAAGTGGTTTCTACCCTCCAAGTATTTGTTTTGAATAATGCTATCCCATTTCCCTAATGCTCCAGTGCAAAGCCTAAAACTAACTTTAGCTAGAAGGGCTCTATTTAGATCTCCAAACATCCTCAAACCAAGACCCCCATTCTGTAAAGGCTAGCAACAGGTATCCCAGGCTAACCGATACATTTTTGTATTCAATGCCATCCCATAATAAATATTTTTGTAGTCTTTCTAAAGTCTCTTTCATTTTACTTGACATCATTAGGGAAGACATGAAATAAGTAGGGAGGATTTAAAGCTCGTGTTTTATGAGTTGTACTTTCCCCATAGAGGATAATAGATATCCCTTCTAACTTGTAGTTTCCTACTAAATTTATCAATAATCAGATTCCAAAGTTCATCTTTCATCTTGCCTATAAACAAAGGTAAACCAATATAGGTGATAGGGAACTTTTCCTCCTTACAACCCAACACTTTAATTATTTTATTTCTTATACTTTCCTCCATGTTTAAAAACATAATCCTACTTTTTCATAATTTATTTTTTGATGTATATATTTTCATAAAAATCAAGGACTTTTTAAAACTCCAAAGCTTCTACCTTTGTAGCTTCCCCAAGCAAGAAAGTATCATCCATAAATTGTTAATGGGATAAAGCTTCACCAATAGATGAATGCTTTAGATCTTTGGTACTACCATATTTTCTCTTTCTTTCCAAAGTTCTTCCCAGGGCATCTGCCATAATGATAAAGAGATATGCAAACAAAAAAACTCCCTTCCTGATTCCTTTGGTATAAGGAAAGAACCTAATAGATTATCCATTGATTATGATTGAAAAGTAGGGGTTATAAATACAAATACCTACCCATGCCCTCTATTTTTTACCGAAAGCCATTCACTCCATTGTTTTATCTAAGAAAGACCATGAAACCCTATCATAGGATTTGTTCATGTTCAGCTTAAGTAAAATGCCTGTCCCTTTCCTCATTTGAAGAGAGTGTGTTTTTTCATAAATGGCAATGATGCTTTTGGTAATATTCTTTCTTGCCACATAACCTCCTTGATCTTCACTAATGATTGAGGGGATGATGTTTTTCAACTGATTGGCCAACACTTCAGTAAATTTTTTGTAAATTATATTACATAGGCTAATTGGTCTAAAGTACCCCATATTTCTTTGTAATAAGAGCAAGGAACGTATCGTCCCATTCGTGCAACAACTTACCTAATTCTTGGGCTTCTTGGATTGCATTGACTACATCTTCTCCAAAAATATCCCAATGATGTTGAAAGACTTTGTGGGAAACCATCTGGCCCTGGAGCCTTGGCTGATACCATAGAGAACACACCTCTTTTAATTTCCTCTTTCGATATTACATTGCATAGATATTCATTCATGCTATCATTAAATCCTTTGGGAACATTGTTAATGATGCTTTCTATTTTCATGTTGCACTCTATTTTTTCTTTGCTAAGAAGGTTCTGAAAGAAAGTAATGGCCATATTTTTAATATCATTTAAATATTCATACTTTCTTCTATATTCCCCCATAAGGTAGAGGATTTTATTGTTATTCCTATGTCTTATAGTTGAAACATGGAAGAATTTAGTGTTTCTATCACCTTCCTTGAGCCACTATATTCTGGATTTCTATTTCCAATGAATTTCCTCTTGGGAAATGATATTATGATACTCTGTAAGTAGTTGTATTTTCCCTTCATGCCACTCTAGTTTTCTACCTTCCCTCTCCATTATTTCCTCTCTATCTTGGATATCCTTTTTAATCTATTATTTTCTTAAATTGATGTCACCAAAAATCACTTTATTCCAAATTTTGATTTGATAGTTGATGTTATTTAATTTTTAGGTAACCCTATACATAGTTGATTCTTGAACCTCCTCCTACCACAAATATTTAATCTTATATTTTTTATAATTGGGTGCATATTCGACATGATATCATAACTAAAAGGTGCTCCTCCCTGCTTCCCCTCCTTTTCCATATCCAGCAAAAAGGAATTGTGATATGATCATATTATGGGCATACATGTAAGTTTATAAATATTGTTTATACTTATGCAACTATAAAAAATAATAAATCTATCCAGTTACCTTAAAATGTGATTACCCTTCATCCTTCTATTTATCCATGTAAAGTTACCTTTACACATATCTAGGTCAATTAGCTTATTGTTCTGAATAAAATCATTGAAATCTTGCATACCTTGAGTGATGTTAATCCTCCATCCAATTTTGTCCTCTGTTCTTAAAACTATATTGAAGTCACCCAAAACCATCCAATACAAATTAATGAAAATAATCCTCTAAAAAATATAGCTTATTCCACAGTCAGAATCTCTCACGATCATCATTTTGAGAATAAACCCCTATCATTATCCAATAAAAGTTAGTTTTTTGTTCTTTAATTTGACTGTGCATAATCTCTCTTCCTGATCAATTAAAGTGCCCTCAAAATTAATTCTATCCCAAAATATGCAAATACCTCTAGCAATACCTTTTGTTGGGCTTATGGTCCATTTACCATTTGGCCAGACCTCTTTTTGAATAATGTTAAGTTTTTTTTTTGTGTCAATTTTATATTCTTGAAGATAAAAAAATATTAGGTTTTACTTCCACGAGTAAATTTCTTAAAAATTATTCTTTTCCCAAGGGAATATAACCCCCACACATTCCAAGAAAGGATTTTCATTTTTTGGTTTTGTTTGATGGGATTTTACCCTTAACCATCCATTCTTCAATTGGATCTAATTCTTGTCCTCTTTCTGTGGTGATTTTTGTTCTTCTTGTTTAGGGGGTCTTTCTTGCTTTATTTTCCCATAATTACCTATATTATTTGCATTTTATGTATGTCTTCTAGGAGGATCATTCTCTCCCATTTGGTTACATCCTATCGGAGATTCTTCTACTGCTGATTGAGCTATTTTATCTAACTCTAGTCTTTTCCTGAATCTTGTTTTCATACCCTCCTTAGACTACTTTGAGTTT
Source organism: Wollemia nobilis (assembly GCA_028583015.1). NCBI lineage: Eukaryota > Viridiplantae > Streptophyta > Pinopsida > Araucariales > Araucariaceae > Wollemia > Wollemia nobilis. Next base: position 5,729,205 of record JAQPPZ010016467.1, on the reverse strand, counting down.
TCTATTATGCTTATATCCTTCTATTCCACAAATTTATTAGTTTCATTATTTGAATTTAAAACTTGATCTAATCCCTACCATCCCTACATTTCTTTGATTTTAAAACTTCAAACTCCTTCAATATGATCTTTCTCCTGTTCTAAGTCCATTTGAGTAGATGGGGTATCCTTTACCATTTTAGCATTATCTACTAATATTTCTTATTTGACTTCTTAACTATTGTATGCATTCTTTGTGCTAATTGTAATCACATTCTGTTGTTGTGTTTGAGTATCTAGATTTATATTATTTTCAATATATTTATTTTCTTCTTATGGTTACCTTATTCATAATCATTTTACTTTTATTTATTGAGACTATTCTCTTGTTGATTAGTGTTATTTCCAAAACCACTCAAGTTTTGTTTCTCATTATGTTCTTCATTTGCTTGTTGGTTTATCTCTATGCATTTACTTGCATACTATATTGTCTTATTATTATTATGTTGTTATTCCTTGTACTATAGAACATCCATTACTAATTTCACTTTCTACCTCTTCATTTAACTCCTAGTAAATTTCTTGATATTATTCCTTTTCTTGTGGGCTAGAATTTTCCTTTTCCATGCTTGTAGTCCTTTGGTTTATTTGATTCTCCTTTTGTTGCCACTTTTTAGTAAATTTATTTTGTCTTTGCGAATAAAATTTCCCCTTCATATGTCCAAACACTTCACATTGCTTACAGTATACCATACAATTTTCATATTCAACTTTTTGTTCCCATTCCCCAAGCATCGACTTGATACTCACTTTTTCCACTTTGTCTTGTTCTAGGTTCACATTAACACAGACTCTCGCACCCAAAATTCTTATTTTGTTGTGGTTAGGTGGATACATGGTTATAAAATGTCTAATTTGTGTTGCTAGGCCCTTAATAATTTGATCATCCCAATATTCTATAGGAAAATTTAGGAACCTAATCTAGATGGGAACTAAAAGCAATTTTTCCTTCTAAGGGTTGAAGCCCTGATACCAACGTTTTAGAAAATTTGGTCTTTTACCAAATAAAATTGGATCTCGTAATAAGGCTGCCACCAGATCCTCCTCAATATTAAACCAGATTAAGAAGTATCTCTTTAATAGATCAATAACATTCATTGAACCCTTTGTTTGAATTTTAGAATGAAACCATCTCTTAAGCACATATAAATCTGGTCTGGGCCATAGAAAATTTTCTACCATGCTAAACTCATTATCCCTCAATATTTTTTGATTAGGGATTCAACAATACATACCTTTCCATTTTCATGAGATATCTTTGTGCCAAATTCTTTAATTGTTTACTTTATTCCTTTGAGAATCGATGCCCAAGAATCCTTTCCTGATCCTTCCTATAGACCATTTTTTACATCTATCATTCCATTTTCTACACATCGATCAACATTCTTTAGATCCCTAGCTCTCCCATATGGATCCCTAATTTTACCATTCTTTCCTAATGAGAAAAAGTTTTTATCATTCAATGCATCCATCCAAAACCCTTGGCATTCATAACTCGATGTTCATATCTCGACATCCATCCAAAACCCTCAGTGTTCAAAGCTCAACATCCATTCAAAACACTCAATGTTCATAACTCAACATCCATCTAAAACCCTCGATATTCATAGCTTGGTATTCATCTAAAATCCTTGGTATTCACAAATAAACATCCATTAAAAACCCTCAATATTTACATCTCGACATCCATCCAAAACCCTAAGTGTTCATAGATCAACATCCATCCAAAACCCTTGATGTTCATAACTTAGCTCTAAAAAATGTCATGAGCTATTAATTTCTACTAACTGCCTTTCAAAAAATAAATGCATTTGCATCCAATGCAGAACGAGTTTGATATTTAAATCTCAAATCTATATATTCGGGTTTGAAAAGCTTGAAGGAAGGTGATACAGTCGTAAAAACTGATGCATGAGTCCCAAAATGCGAGAATTTTAAAATTGGTGTAGTTGGCATATGTAATTGATTATCATATATTTTAGTTTATAATAAAACAAGAAAAACTAATTTTAATATCAAAGACATACCATTTACACACATAAAAACTTTCTACCCAATTAAATTTGAAGTTGAACTCTCTCTTGACAATCTATTTCAACCACTTTAATTCAACTTAACAAAAAAAAAATCTATGATTCAATTATATACTAAATATAAATATTATTAACTTTTAACATAATTTTAATATTATATATTATAAGGTATTAAATATAAACATTAAAATGCCTTTTTATTATATATAAAGTAGTATGAAGTACAACAAATGGCACAAATGGGGACACAATCCTCAAGTGCATAGCAATAGGGTTTTCCCTCCTAGAACTTAGGTCATGGCCAAAAATATACCATTGGGGTATCTTGTAGAGACTTTTTTCTAATATTATTTTACTTTACGGCTTTATAATTTTAAAATTATATATATATATATATATATATAACATTACAATATTATGGTGCTAACATTGTCCACTAGATAAAAAACAAAATGAGGTGGATAAGGAGTAAAACATCCATAACTGAATATACATAAGAATATAATCTAATAGCAAAAAAATACTATAGCTATATCTTGTTACAAAATATCAGATATCAACACACTCATCTGTGGGAGAGCCTATTATATGGAAAATTTTTGGGCATGTCTTTCATTATATCTTATGAAGTCTTCAAAGAAGAAATAGAATTAATCAAATCCTAAACCTCCTCATCATTGTTAACTACCTTATTTTTAGTTTCCTATTGGACCTTATAAAGATCCTAAACCATATGAGAAAGCTGATGAAGTCTATCAATAACATCTCATGGTGTGCTAGAAGTTCCATAGACTTGGGACTGAATGCATCCCATATGTAATAAAATATCAAAGGTCAAGTCTGCTAAAACTATATCTCATGGAGGAGTAGAAACAATAAACACCTTATTGGGAAAACATTGGTTAGTTTTTCTATGGTTCAATTAATTGCCTCCATTTAATTGTCAACCCAGGGTAGCTCGTAGTCTTGTGAGTAGTCATGCAAAATATATGCTTATAATTTCTCCTTCGAAGATGAGTCCCTTAGATCATGGTTTGGGGGGTATTTGGTATTCATTGAAGTTTTTATTCAAACCAATAATCTTATCCTATGTCTAAGAAAACAGGACTGAATGCATTCAAAAACTAAATTGCTACCTTGCTGGAAATCATAGAAAATAGGGGAAATAACAGGGAAGTAAATTAATCTATGAAAATAAATACAGAAAAATAGGGGAAATAAGGGAAGAACTCTGTTGTAAGTGGGCCCACACTTCCAACAGGTTCTGCCCATGGTAGATTTTCACCGGATGCTTTAGACGATTTTTACAGGAAAATACTCAAAAATATTTTTATTAACAGTTGCAGTAGAAGAATTTACAAGAAAATTCTGGGGTCTTCTTCAGGGGTGGCCTACATATTTATAAGATATGTGGCCACACCCTATTACAATCCTCAAAACAAATCAGAAAATGATTCGCTTTTACAACTACCTGCTTAAATGAAGGAATCGGGTAAAATATCATGATATTTCAGTGTATTCTGTTTCCAGAATATGTTTGATATTTGTTTTACCCAATTTACATAATTCTTTCATGTAGTAGCTAGAAAATGGATGGTGAGTCATCTTTGATGTTGTCCCTTGTCCGGTTTCAATGTTGAAACTCTTTTTATGTTGGTTGCTAAAATTTTGCTCTGTTCTATCGACCACAGAGTCATGCTGGAATTTGGTGTTAGTGGAAATCAGGCACCACGTCTGAAGAAGTCGGGAAGCAGGTGCCTTGTCTACAGAATTTGGGAAGTAAGCACCTAATGGGAAGCAGACACCTAACAAAAATAGGCACTTTACGGGAAGCAGGCGCCTAACAAAAAGTAGGAACCTATCGGGAAGCAGGCGCCTAACAGTTAAGTGTGAAATGGAAGTCAGGCGCTTCAAAGGAATTTGGGTGCCTGACTTCGTACCTCACACCAATGTTCCACAGATATTTTTCCTTCATAAAATTGCAAGTGCTAGGTCCGAGTGGGACCTCGATGAAAACATGCCAAAATGCAACAATATCCACTAAATCTACACAAAATACACTTAAAGACAAATATTAGAAAACATGCAAAATAAACTATTAATTATATATAATTTCCATAAAACATTTATATCTACAAGAATAAGTGTCGCACATTATAGGGAAAAGAGTACAAAAAATGAGCAATTATGTGGCTCATCATTCCCCCATGCTTAAGGGGTGGCATGTCCCTATGCCACTTTGAACTGGTAATTACCAGTTCTATTTACAACATCCCAATAAGCCTTGTTGGTCTGTGTCCTTTTATTTTTAGCGGCTTTCACTTTTTCCTTATCCTGGGGCTTTCGCCCCTTTGGTGCCTTGGGAGCGACTATCTCCTGACCCTACTATTTTTGGTGTTTGTTGCACCGAATTGGTTCACTTGGCCCTACTCTTTTCTTGGGTGGTTCTCTGGTCCAGGCCACCTTGCCTTTTTTAGTGTTTAGATAAAAACCAGAGAAACTGGTGGCATCCTTCTAGAATGTAGGCTTAGCCATTTTCTAGTACTCATGGTGAAGGGGTAACTCTTCACCCACATGCACTGATTCTTCATCACCAAATGGGATGCTAGACTTCTTAGCAACCCTAGATATGGGTAAATCTGCCCCTGTTGGGTCAAGCTCAGGTTCAGCTTTGACCTCTATTTTTGCCATCGAGGGAGTTCTGCTACTTGATGCCAGATCTATAGGTTGCATAGGGCCTAGAAGTCCCATTCTCATAAAATATGCCTTCATCCTTGAAGGCTCATCACCTACCGACCCGTACAAACTCTAGAACTTCTCAGGTCGGGCAACTAGAATTTTCTTGTGAGGCCTGTTAGATTGCTCTCTGGCCTCTTTTTCTATTTCCTTGAGGGCTTTCTTAGAGGCCTTCTTCCAATTCTTTTTATCTGCTTTCATATCCTCCTTGAGCTCCTCAAATTTTTATTTTTGGGTAGCAAACAAATTCTTTGTTGCCTCCCATTCTTCATCAGAATCCAATTCTGATTCTTTATCGATTCGATGCCGAGTACCTTCAAGTCAGCAACTCTCTCTCTAGTTCTAGGTCATCACTGAGATGCCCTTACGACTCTTTGCTTTGATCTCATATTTATTTGCTACACCCCAGGGTGTGTTGGTGCAACTATTTTCCTGGTGTACAAGAGATTCAAGTTGTTGAGCCTCTTCTTCCTCTGTAGCAAATTGTTGCTCGACAGGGACTGCTTCTTCCTCCTGAGGTTGTTCGGCCCCTGCATCAACTGGAGAGTGCTCTATCTCTCCCTCCTTACCTAAAATTTGAGGCTCTTCGACCTCCATATCCTTTTCCTCCTCATCTCCTTTCTTTGCAGACTGTTCTAAATTTTGAGGTTCCTCAACCTCAACTTCATCCTCCTGAAGTACCTATTCTGTAGAAGGAGACATGGAATAGGGCTGCTCTACTTCCATTGTAGCATCATCTCCCTGCTCTATTTCTATATCAGTAGGGGGCACCTCTATTGCCCCATTAGTCTGTAACACCACATCAACCTTGGCTAGTTGCTCAGCTTCCTACTAGTCCACCCTACAACTGTAATGCTCTAATCTACCCCTGCAACTACCAAATTATCTGGTATAATTCATGTATTTTTAGGGCAGCTTCCTTATGGGACTCTTGAAATAGAGCCCGTTCTTCTTTAAACTTGGCTTCCCAAGTGGAAGCCTGCTCTCTCAAAACTTGTAGCTATTGCTGCAAATCCTTCGCCTGGCCTTCTGGTGGTAAATCTCCCATGGCCACCTCCTATTGAGGAGTTGGCCCATTGGAAATATCCTGTAAAATTTGGGCCAAGTACTCCTCCCTGTTAAGCTCATCGATTGGTGTATCCTCGTCGAATGAGATCGAAACCACCCTTGATGCCTTTGTCCTTCTGCTTCGCATCCTGGTGGAAATAGGCATGAAATCTTGCTCTGCCTCCTCCTCAAATTGAGGGGTAGTGGGAGACAGAGCCTATCCTACTTCCTCCCTAAATTGGGGAAAAATAGGGGATGAGGCTTGTCCTACTTCCCCTGTATTTTTTATAGGCTAGGATGCAGACATCGTCTCTTCTCGTTCTATCACCCCTTGGGTCGACTGTTCATTCTAAATTGGCACCTCCCCCTCTACTTGTGCCCCTATCACTGCACTAGTGCCCACAGTTTCCTCAATCGTCACATTTCTATGTGACTTCGCATATCGTACCAGGGCCAAAATCAGGCCATGGTGAGCTAGGGCAGAGGTTGTACCTGCTTGGTATCGCCTAGCCTCGCTTGAGGGCACATGCAAGGTAATGTGGGATATTGATTTTATCCCCATGTAGGATGTGATTGAGAAAATGAAAGTGATTCGCATTCAGTGTAGAGTACCTACCAGAACATGTGAAGAAGCGGGTGATTTGCTCAAAAATTGCCCTCCAAAGCTTGAGAATGTGTTGTTTAGGCAAGCTAGTGCGCGTCAGGTGCTCGGTTGGTACCCCAAAGAATATCTACACATAGAGAGTGAGATTATCCTCCTTGTACATGTGTTCCCCTATCAGAGGGAGGCTCGTAACCTTGGTGATATAGTCCTCAGTGACTGGAATCTCCAGCCTCTACATGTGCACGACCCCATCCTACATTGATGCCATAAATTCATTTTCCACCACCGCATCTTGGCCTTGACTGACCAATTGACAATAGTCCATCCATTCTACAACATCAAACTATGTTTGAATATCTACAAAAATGCCTGAGCAATTGGTAGGCTCGCTCTTCTTGAGGTCATGATTCTTTGATTTCCCCCCATGCTTTTCCTTTAGTTCACAATTCACTTAGCGATGCTTCTGATTTCTCTTCAAACTACTATTGTGCTTCACTTCTCTATTTTTTCTTTCTCTGAAGGTAGCTTCACAGTAGTTGGTAAGCAACTTTTAAAACAACTACTTTCATGCACGCAGGCGATTAATTACCATAATCAATAGTGATTATGGTTATCCGTAGTAAATTTCCTTCGAGCATGTGCCTGATTGTGCGGAGATGATAACCATAAATAGTTGACCAATCAAAGGCATGCCACGCAACACCATGCCAAGTGGGTTTGTTCAAGTGGTTAAGGCAATAATGGGGGGTTGTACCGACACTTTTCCATAGACACACATGCTCATGAAAAAAATATAGACAAAAAATAGAAAATTTAATCATGCACCTAAATTCGTTTCATGGGTGTATATGCGTAGATATCTGTGGTGCGTCGCTATTGGTTGGTGTTTGATGATTGGACAAACTGCAATGGACAATGATGGCCATGGTTCCCCTTCGATGAATTTTTCTCCATGTGATTGGTTCTCGATAGCTGCAATGTGTCTTATTTGAGAAATCCTACAAAATTCAAAATAAAAATTAGAAAAATGTATCTTCTTGGGATGACAAACATCCCCTCCTCGAAAGTTGGTTGATGTCAAATTTTAATTTTATTCATGATAGATTTGACTTTGCACGTGCATGGGGTGCTGACGTGGCTCAGGCCACATCCCAATGCTGACGTGTTATTCTTTCAAGGTAGAAAATGACCACAATAGATGGAAATCAAGCACCTTTTTTTGTATGGAAATCAGGTACCTTCTTTTCGAATTATGGCATGCACAGTGCCTTGGAAATTGAAAATAGGCACCTTAGGAATCGAGCGCTTTGCTTAACATGGGAAGTAGGTGCCTTAGAAATCGGGTGCTCTACTTAACATGGGAAGTAGGCGCCTTAGCAATCGGATGCTCTACTTAACATGGGAATAAGGCACTTTTTTCTAACTATCGGGTGTCGTACTTATAAAACAAACTTTATACAAACTCAACTTTTTTTTTACTATGCTAAGAATATTTGGTGTCGATTTTCTCAAAAATTGGAAGTCGGGCACCCTCCTAGAGAAACTAGGAATCAGGCATCGATCTACCAAAAAATGGGATGCAGGCACCATCTTCATAACATACTGGGAGTCAGGCACCGTGGATCATATAACGGGAATCAGGCACCTTCTACCATACAATAGGAATCAGGCACCTTCTATCGTACAACAGGAATCAGGTGCCTTCTATCGTAAAATGAGAATCAGGAACCTTCTACTATACAATGGGAATCAGGCACCTTCTATCGTACAATGGGAATCAGGTGCCTTTTGCCATAACGGGAATCAAGTGCCTTCTATCGTAAAATGGGAATCAAGCACTTTTCCCATAAAATATAGAAAATAGGTGCTTCTCTTTATTCAATGGGTGCTGAATTTTCCTTGTATATGCATTGTCAGGTTGATCAGGCCCTTTAGTGCTTCTGATTGAAGAACAGGAACAAAATCAACATCCGCCCCTGAACCGATAGTTGAGTGTTTTATTGTCCATAAAGACCAATACAAACACTCTTGTGCAGATTCAGGTTTAGTATTCCCCTATCTAAATGGGGACTAGCTACTCCTACTGCAAGAAAATTCTCCTAGAAATATTGGAAGGTGCAGGTTCATGGATCCTGTGCTTGTTAGGCCTAGGTTTCCCAGGCTGCCTAACAGTTGCACTCAGGGCATCGTTCTTGCAAAATAAAAATACAACTAAAAAATAAAAAATTGAAAGAATAATTATCTTTGGGACTATGTGGACTACATCCACATCTTACTAACTCAAGATAAAATTAGAATCAACTGGGGTCTCCCCCATGCCTAATCTAGACTCAATCATGTATGCTTCAGACACATGGTATGGACGTAGGCAGTGGCCATTGACTATTAAGGTAATGTTGTTGTCGTCTATTGTTCTGATCCTTACAACCCCATTATTGATGACTTCAGTCACTTCATATGGCCCCATCCAACACTGCATGAGCTTACCCTTCCTTTCCTAGAACCGAGAATCATAGAGTAATGCCCATTCTCCCACTTTAAGCTACTTTGGCCTGGTGTGGCGGTCATGCCACTTGGCCCTTTATTTTTGAATGATCTCTATTTTTTATAGAGCCTCAAGGTGGTATTCATCCAGTTGATTAAGCTACTGAATCCTTTCTTTTTGTGCATCATCCAGGTTTATATTCAACTCTATAGTAGTCCTAAGTGTTTTGACTTCAAACTCTATAGGCATCATGACATTTTTCCCATAGACTAACTAAAATGGTGTGAAACCAGTAGTAGTCTTCCAGGTGGTCCTGTAGGCCCACACTGCTTCTAGTAATCTAGTAGCCCAGTCCTTCCTATGTTGTTGCACTATCTTTGTCAGGATATTTTCCAACTCTCGGTTGGTCACCTCAACTTGCCCATTCACCTGTGGATGGTAGGGAGTGGTTTTGTTATGCCTAATTTTGTATTGTTGCATGAGTTCTTGGATCATCCTTGAAGTAAATTGAGGTCCTTGATCAGTTGTGATCTCCCTTGGGACCCCAAATCTTGTAAAAATTGATGAATACAAGAAATCTGCTATATTTTTCTCCTTTGAATCATGCAAAGCCTGCACTTCAACCCATTTTGTCACATAGTCAGTACAAACTAGGATATACCTCTTACCTCCTGACTACGGATTAATAGGTCCTACGAAGTCCATACCCTCATTTATCAAATGGTTCAATGTGAACATGTGGTTGGAGTGGCATCTCATCTCTAAGAGTAGGTCTTCCCATCCTCTGACATTGATCACACTGGCTCACATGCTTGGTTGCATATTTGAATAGTGAAGGCTAGTAATAACCAGCCTGCAACACTTTATATGCAGTCCTTTTTCTTAAAAAATGGCCACCACAAGGTTCATCATGGCAAGCCTTAAGTATTTCAATTATTTCATCCCCAACAACACATCTTCTCATGATTTGATCAGGTCCTATTTTGAATAGGCACCCATCAATCCATGAGAAATCTACACTTTTCTCAATTAAAGTCTATTTTTCATGAGGTAAAAGTGCAGGGGATACTTTACTAGTGGCTAAATAATTAGCCATATCTACGTACCAAGGTATTTGATCATTCAAAGCAAACAAATGCTCATCTGGAAATTGGTCCTCTGTAGTTGCATAGTCTGGAGGTGTCAACTTGGACAAGAAATCAGCTACCACATTATCCTTTCCTGGATTGTCCACTATTGTCACATCAAATTCCTACAAAAGCAACAACCATATGATAATTCTACCACTAATCCCAGGTTTTTTTGTCAAGTATCTGATCATTGAGTGGTCAGTGTGTACAAAAACCTGATAACCTGTAATATAATGATGAAATTTGTTAAGAGCATGTATTACTGCAAGAAACTCCTTCTCTGTGATAGTATAATTGAGTTCAACACCTATGAGGTTTTTACTAACATAATAGATGGCATAAAAATCATCACCATATTTCTATTCCAGTACTAAGCCTATTGCATTGTTAGATGCATCAACATATATGTGAAAAGGTATGGTCCAATTTGGACCTCTCAACATTGGAGCAATAATTAGTTTTTCCTTTAAGGTGTTGAATGCTTGTTCACATTCTTCAGTCCAGATAAACTCTACATCCTTAGTTAACAATGTGGTAAGAGGTTTAGCAGTTTTTCTAAAGTCTGATATAAACCTCCTATAGTAACTGGCTGATCCTAGGAAACTACGGATATCCTTTTGTGTTTTGGGAGTAGGCAAGGTTTGGATGACTTCTATTTTCTTTATGTCTACTTTGATCCCATTTGTAGAAAGGTGATGTCCTAAAACTATCCCTTCCTGCATCAGCATATAACATTTCTCATTGCTTAAGGACAGGTTAGTTTCCTCACAACGTTTAAGTATCTTTTCTAGATTTTCTGTGGTAGTTTCAAAAGTTTCACCATATACAGTGAAATCATCCATGTATACCTCCACAGTCTCTCCAATCATATAAAAAAAATGCTCAAAACTACCCTCTGAAAGGTGGCAGGTGCATTGCATAGACCAAATGGTAAAACTCGATAAGCAAATGTTCCCCATGGACAAGTGAAGGTGGTTTTATCTTGATCTTCTTCCCCTATTTGGATCTGATTGTATCCACTGAACCCATCCAAGAAATAAAAATACTTCTTGCCTACTAAGGTGTCAAGGACCTGATCTATAAAGGGTAAAGGGAAGTGGTCCTTCTTAGTTGCTTTATTCAGCAACCTGTAATCAACACAAATTCTCCACTTTCCATTCTTCTTGGGCACCACCACTAATGGTGATACCCACTCACTATCTAAAATGGGGTAGATGAATCCAACTGTGAGGAGTTTTTGTAACTCTATTTTGACAATTTCTTTCATAGTTGGGTTCATCCTCCTCTATGGTTGTCTTATTGGTTTAACCTAGTCTTCTAGATATATCCTATGAGTACAGGTCTCAGGAGCTATTCCTCTCATGTCAGAATACTCCCAAGCAAAGGCATCTTGATGTTTTTCCAATGTTTGTTTCAGTTTGGTTTGTTGTTTAGCTATCAACTTGTTATCTACATTCAACATTCTACTAGGTGCAACTTCTATTTGCTGAATATGGTGGTCTTTTCCTCCCACTAATGGCAACTCAGGAGGAGGACAAGAGGGTTCTCCCTAAAAAAAGTGAGATATCATCCTATCCTCATCATTTTCATCTCCTAAATCATCAAGTGTCATGATAGATTGGATCATTGATAGACCACCAATGTTTTGATTCTCATCCTCAGGTTCTCCCAACAAATATGCAGACTATGCAGGTGGATGTATGATCAATTTATTTATATTATGACCATCTAAAATGGTCATTTTCCCATCTCTATAGCTTATGTAAGCATCAACTATTGCCAGCCAAGGTCTACCTAAGATTAATGGGTATCCACCTAGTCCAGACTTAGATTGCAACACTAAGAAATCTGCTGGATACTCCCATGCATCTACTGTAATAGTGATATCTTCTAGTATTCCATCAGGAAGTACTATAGATATATCTACCAACTATAGCATAGTTTTAGTGGGCTTCAGATTAGTCAATTTTAGTTTTTGCATGGTCTCCTAGGGCATGACATTGATGGCAGCCCCCAAATCTACTAGTGTGTTGGGTAAAACATAGCCTTCTATTTTTACAGTCAGCACAGGGCTTCCTGGATCTGAGTACTTCTGGCTGTAGGTATTCCCTAACATAAGGTCAGCTAACTGACCTACCAAATTTATTTATTTAGCTAGTTTCCTCCCTGGTTTCTTGAGGCACAACTCTCTTATGGCCTTCCCATAAATAGGTATGTCTTTGATGGCCTGAAAGAGAGGGATTGTGACTGTTAAGTTTTTTAAACTAGAGAGGATATCAAACTCTATTTGTATTGGTTTCTTGGGTTCCTACAACCTTTGTGGAAAAGGTGGAACCTCCTCTTTGTTATGTACAAGTGTTGATTCTTCTTCTACCTCCTCTATAAGGGGTGATTCCCCTTTTCCTATTTCTATGTGTTCCTCTTCTTCTACAAGAGGAGTGACTTCTACACCTAATTATTTTCTTGACCATAACTGGATAGGATCACAATCTACTCTAATGTTGTACATAGGGTACATCTCATTTTCCATATGATAGGCTAGTTGTTGTTTGTTGTTTGGGTTTTGTAGGCTATGTTGGTAACTAAGGAGTTCTTGAAGTTGGAGGAGCAGGAAGACTTGGCTGTAGTGGAGCTGGAGCAGTATGTTGTGGATATTGATTCCAAGCATTCTGGTTTCTCCACTACTGCCCAGGCTGCTGGTATTGGTTCCAAGGGTAAGGGTTGTAAGGATTTTCTCCTTGGGGAAATGGATTCCAAGGTTGTTGACCATACCAACCCATATTGGGTGGTTGGGCTTGACCTTGGTTTTGGTAATTGTTGCCCCCATAGGATGACATTCCTGATTGCATATTGTTACCCATAGGAGACTATTGCCAGTTCCTCCTATTACCCATGAAGTATACCTCTGCTACCTTAGGTTCCTCTTTAGATTTCATTAATTGTGGACACAACTTCGTTTTATGATCCTTTTTATAGACAACACATACACGAACTTTGTTTTCTAGACACTCATTTCTCGGGTGTTTGCCTCTGCATTTAGGATAGAAGTAGGCCAATGCTACCTCATTCTCCTACTTCTTTCTCTGAAGCATAAGGGTATCCATTTGAAGAGCCAGATATGATAACATCTCGCTCTTAAGGTCCTCAAGCATGTTGCCTATCTCTGTTTTAGTGATAGTGGTTGACTACTTAACATTTCTAGGGGTCAACTTACCTTTTCTTCTTGAAAATTTTTGACACAACTATCGAATATCATCCATTTGGTGTTGGTAAACATCTCCCCCAGAGATCATGTTTAAAGCTTCCAAGGATTCATTTGTCAGTCCTTTTAAAAAAAAATGCTTCTTAGGGACCTATCTCCTAGTTTTGAATGGGGTGATCTTTGCAAATTGAAGCTAAACCTATCCCAGTATTCTTCCATAGATTCCCCTTCCTTTTGTGTCATGTCTAGGACTTCCTCTCTCGCATCTCTTGCTCTGCCAAAATCCTGATACTGATCCAGGAAAAGTTTCTTCAACTATTCCTAGGTAGTTATCCATTTATCCCCCAAGCTGATGAACCAATGCAAAGCTGAATCATCAAGGGTGGAAGGGAATAATTTTAGTTTTTGAGCATCTATGGTGTAATCCATAGATCTGCATAAAACATCAAATTTAAATAGGAACATATCTGGATCTTCTATTGGTAGTCCTCTAAAGGTTGGAAGGTGGGCAGGAGAGATGTGTTTCATCTTGTGATCTCCTCCTACATCTCCTATTGGAAAACTAAAACTAGTGGATGTTTCCTCTAGATTTCTTGCCATTCTGCCCACTATTGGAGTTTCTACCCCTACTGCATTCAAAGAAATTATCAATGCTTCTAGTTCATTTTTTTTATCCTTCATAAGGATGGATAAGTCAACATTTGAGATGGTTCCATCTAATACTACTTGCCAATGTTCAGCATTCAATAGATCTTCCTCAGATTGAACTCTACTTATCTTTGATCCTGCTCTAAGATTCTACTAGATTGTTTCAGAAGGATCCTGTGCAAATAGTGGGTGTTCCTGCCAATGCACAGGTGGATATTGTGATGGTGAGAGTTCAGTATCAGGTTCAGGTTCTACTAAAGCAGAAGGATTCTGAGAAACAACTTCTTTTTTTTGACAAAATGATCATCTAGTCCCCTATTCTTAGGTGGACTCATACAAAGTTTCAGATGAAGGTTTTTGGAGAAAACAATCTAAACTACTTCTACTATGCTTCCTTTAGAATAGGAAATTATAATGGCTACTCCCCAACAATGGCGCCAAAATGTTGGGCAAAACATTGGTTAGTTTTTCTATGGTTCAATTAATTGCCTCCATTTAATTGTCAACCTAGGGTAGCTCGTAGTCTTGTGAGCAGTCGTGCAAAATATATGCTTATAATTTCTCCTTCAGAGATGAGTCCCTTAGATCATGGTTTGGGGGGTATTTGGTATTCGTTGAAGTTTTTATTCAAACCAATAATCTTATCCTACGTCTAAGAAAATAGGACTGAATGCATTCAAAAACTAAATTGCTACCTTGTTGGAAATCACAAAAAATAGGGAAAATAATAGGGAAGCAAATTAATCTATGAAAATAAATACAAAAAAATAGGGGAAATAAGGGAAGAACTTTGTTGTAAGTGGGCCCACGCTTCCAGTAGGTTCTACCCGTGATAGATTTCCATCGGATGCTTTAGATGGTTTTTACAAGAAAATACTCAAATATAATTTTATTAACAATTGCAATAGAATAATTTACAAGAAAAGTTTGAGGGGTCTTCTTTAGGGGTGGCCTGCATATTTATAAGATATGCGGCCACACCCTGTTACAATCCTCAAAATAAATCAGAAAATGATTCACTTTTACAACTGCCTGCTTAAATGAAGGAATCGGGTAAAATATCATGATATTTTAGCGTATTCTATTTCTAGAATACATCTGATATTTATTTTACCTGATTTACATAATTTTTTCATGTAGCAGTTGGAAAATGGATGGTGAGTCATCTTTGACGTTGTCCCTTATCCGGTTTCAATGTTGGAACTCTTTTTATGTTGGTTGCTGAAATTTTGCTCTATTCTACCAACCACAGAGTCGTGCTGGAATTTGGCATTAGTGGAAATCAGGCATTGCGTTTGAAGAATTCGGGAAGCAGGCGCCTAACGGGAAGCAGGTGCCTAACAGAAATAGGTGTTTTACAGGAATCAGGTGCCAAATAGGAAGCATGCACCTAACGGGAAACAAGCATCTAACAGGATGCAAGCACCTCTTGGAAAGCAGGAAGAAAATAACTGCTAAACAAAAGTTAGGTGCTTCAAAGGAATTTGGGTGCCTGACTTCATACCTCATATCGATGTTCCACATATATTTTTCCTTCATAAAATTGCAAGTTCCAAGTCCGAGTGGGACCTCGACGAAAACATGCCAAAATGCAACAATATCCACTAAATCTACACAAAATACACTTAAAGACGAACATTAATATCTACAAAATAATTTTTATATTTTCCATAAAACATTTATATCTACAAGAATAAGTGTCGCACATTATAGGGAAAGAGTACAAAAAATGAGTAATTTTGTGTCTCATCACACCTTTTTGCATTTGCACTTACGAATGTGCTTGAGAAGGATTAGTCTACAAACATCCTAGAGTTTGGGGTATTGATATAATTGAGAAAAATAAAGCAGAGAAAGCTTTCAAGATATCGTGAAAGAGAAAAAAATAAAAGTGTAGAAGACACCCCAAATTTTTTTGGCCATGTCACAAAACCAAAACAAGTAAATAAGAGTTTCTAAAGCATTACAAAAATTGCATTGAGGGGAAATGTGTAAAATCGAAGCCAAACTTTCAAAAGTTGGAATTTTTTATGCAAAATTTGCCATCCAAGAAGGTAAGTTTTGGATTCAACATAAACTTTTCAAATTTGAGCAACAAGAGACTGCCATTGGGCATTGGTAAAATTCACTTACCACTTGACAATGAGCTTAGAGTCTAAAGAAGGAGGACATAAAATATTTTTTTTATATCCAATTAGAAGTAATGGAAGAGATTCTATGACCATTAAGCCATATTCAATCATTCTATATATTATGGGTAGTTATTCACAAATTTATAAGGACCTGACAAGTGATAGAAGCCACAACTAAGCCATAAGACTCTTTGAACCTAGAGGGAAGGGAAAATAATTGCATATCCAATTCTATGTAAGAATTGAGTAGCTACTCGAATGCTAGATATCTTTAATTCTATTAATACCTTTCTTTAGAAATGTTAGAGCTTGAGTAGCACTACATAAAGATAAAGGTTTATCAATATGGAGGATAAGTTTATTCCACAAAATACTATTTAGACCGATGCTTCGGCCATGTCTCAAGGAGTCCATCCAACAAGAGTAATAAACATGAGAGGCATCTATAATTTTATTTGCAACTTGAATTCGTCCTGCTAAGAAAAGAAATTGAGCTAGCCAAGCATTAAATTTTTTTGAAGTCTTTCCATAACCTAGTTCCACATATATTTAGGAGAAATATTAATCCCAAAGGGTATTCCCAAGTATCACACAATTATACCATGAGGTATGATCTTCCACTCAATCAAGGAGTTGCATCCACTAGGTGAGGAAGAAGTATAGAAGACTTTAGTTTTAGAGTGATTGATACGAGAGCCAAAGACATCACAAAACAATTGAATAATTTCTTTAATTGTTTTCACCTCTTGTTGGGTATTTTGAAGAAAAAGAAATGAATCATCAACAAAATGTGAGTTAAGAGCACACTTATCTCGAGGAAGCTTAACAACATGAATGAGGTCATTAGAATGAACCTTATGAAGAAGATAACCAAGATCATCAATAGCCAAAACATACAAAAAAATAGCAAGGGGGAAACCCTATCTGATAGACCATTGAAGAGGGAAGGAGGGGGAAAGAGCTCCATTAACCTGAACACAAGATGAAGCATCACCAAAGAGCATACCAATTTGATTACAAAATTTTGGACTGAAGTCAAGCCAAAAAGACATACTAAGAATAAAATATCATTTGATTTTATCATAAGGTTTGTCAAAATCTACCTTAACCAAGAGGGCATCTTGATTGGAGTCGATAGCCCATTGCGAAGTTTCACAGGCCATCATAAGATTATCTAAAATATAACGATATTCTAGAAAATCAGATTGTTCTAGGCAAACAATCACTTGAGCAACAATTTTGATTTTTAAAGTTATAACTTTAGTTATGATCTTATACGAAACATTGAGGGTAATAGGTCTCCAATTGGAGGTTTGGTTACGAGTAGTACCTTTGAAAATTGGCTTGATTGGCCCTGCATTGATATAAGCTATGAGGGAACTGTTATGGAGAGCTTCTAGGTAAACATGATGAAGATTAGAGGAAAGAATATGCTAATTTTTTTATAAAACTCCATTGGAAGACCATCCAATCCAGGAGCTTTGTCATTCTTCATAGAAAAAGAGTAGTTTGCAGATCGTTCACAGAAAGAGGATATTCAAGTTGATCTTGAATAATGGGGTCTACTAGAGAGGGAATATGTTCCTACACATATTCCATTAAGATACATTGGATGTCATCCCTTGGCTCTATTGTAAAA
Organism: Wollemia nobilis; assembly: GCA_028583015.1. Taxonomy (NCBI): domain Eukaryota; kingdom Viridiplantae; phylum Streptophyta; class Pinopsida; order Araucariales; family Araucariaceae; genus Wollemia; species Wollemia nobilis. The sequence goes on along the minus strand of JAQPPZ010016467.1, from coordinate 5,711,511 downwards.
AGTTGAGAGAAATGAGCTACAAAAGATGCATGATCTCTTTAGAGTCAAAAAGAGAATGACGTGAAGGGTCCACCAACTCAGTTATCTTTTCCAAAATATTCTTATGTTTGAGGTAGTTAAAAAACAATTAGTTCCCTTGTCTCCCTAGGAGATCCAATTGAAGCGAGATCTAACATGCGCCCCTCTAGCATAGTAAGACTCAAACTCTAGCTTGATTTTCAACATTAACTTCATCCCATTAAACAACAGTATTAGTTAGTAAGGTCTTTCCTAAACATAAAACAGAGATGAGAGCTCTTTTTATGAAGATGACTCGTGAATCTTCTTCCTTCTTACAAAAAAGCGTTCATAATGAAAATGTATTGAAAATTGCCGTTCCAAACTCTATATATTTGTATCTGGGAAAGGCGCTTTGATTTTTTGTATAAATATGTGTTAATTTGTGGTACCTTTTGCGAGGTCGTAAAGAACGAAGACAGTCTAGTAAAAATGATTGACAAATCACATATAAAATATGAATTCGTTACTAACATTATAATTAATATTAAGATGAATATAAAATAGAAAAATTCTCTGCATATTTGTGTTAAGAAAGTCGAAAGGACATCTAAGTCAAAGCGCGTGCCTTTTACAAGTACTGACGTTCACACATGGTCGCTCTTCCAATCGCGATTTTGGCGAAGAATACCTATTGTTTCCTTTGATTCAAACTTCATAGAATTGCAAGAGCGTCAATGGCCGATTTAATTTTAATTTAATTTTTATTTTTTATATGGATTCAAAACGAACCGTCTTGAAATTCTCGCATAAGTCGGACAAACCCGTTTTCTTACTGTTTCTAAGCAGAGGTATGAAGACAGGATGAGTAAAACAACAAGAATGTATATATTATGTCAAAAGAAGTGCGCATGTGTATGACTATGGACAATGTTCTACAATGCTTGTTTTATTTATCTATTTTTTTCCAAGATCCCGTCCTTTCTCTACATATCCTGACCACCTAACACAAATATAATATAAATCCCACAACGGCATAGGTATGCTTAGCTAGTTTAAGGACGTCATATTTTTACGAATTATGACGGTAGAATTTTATTGTTAAAGAATTCAGACTAAGGATTAACTGGTCGTATAGGTGGTATGCCCATTCCTTAGGGTCATATATAAGGGTAGAGCTTATCCTTCGGTTAACCTGTTATTTACGCCACTTTCACCCCTCTTCTATAAATACGGAGGCCAAACACCTTTGCAAACACAACATTTCTTTGGGCGAGAGACTTTCTGATTTTCCGGCTTCTCTTCCCTTCTTAGTAATCTGATTTTGAAAGATTATTTTTTCATTGACAGAAAAATGTCGCAGAAAACTACTTTCCATGTCGGAGGCATTTTCCGGACATCGCAGCAGGGAGATCAGATCCGTGGATTGAAGCAAAAACCGTTAGGAATTCAAAGCGTTGAAATGGACGAAACCACAAAGTTAGTCGAATTCGAGCACAACCCAAGCACGACCGCCGCCGACATAGGTAGATTGTTCTATGTCTTTTCCTAGATCGTTGCCTTTCTAAGTTTATATGTGTGTTCAGGGCTTCCTGAGTTTCTGCCTCTATCATCTGTATATAAAAGCCTAGGGTACCATCATTAGTGTTCAAGATTGTGAACGACGGAGTGACTACCTAATAATGGCCTAGTTTACCTCTTCGACAATCCATCATTAATGGTCATCCTGTCATGCGTTCAGAGCATGAATAGATAGAAATTTCAAGACAAAGTTGGTTCAAGGTTTAAGAAGCTTTTGCATATTTCTTTTTTCTTAGGCTATGGAAGATCCCAGCCAAGATTTTTGACTCCTGTCATGCCTGTTTTGGTCAATTTGCACCTTCTTATTTTGGGGTTCAAATATTCCGGAGTCAGGCCGCGACTAGAACCTGTGCCAACATTGCTAAACTCCCAGAGTTTTGTGTTGGACAGTTTTACTTCCGCAGCCTAGGTTTAGTCAGTCCCAAGATGTTTCTAATTTTAGCCTACTTCTGTCATCCTCTTCTTTGTCATCGTCAGGGTGATTTTTTTTTCTTTTTGGTTCCCTTTTTGGTTATAGCTATAATATCAGGAGAGAAGAAGATTGTAAAGCCGAAATCAGGCTCGTTGTCTGTTTTTTTTAAGAAGTATTCTGATGATAAATCTACATCCCTTGGAGGCAGTACAGCATTTACAGTCCAAGCATTACTTTTGGTAATTCTGCAAATGTTGTAACGTGGTTAAATTTCCAATCCACTGTTAAGGTGGACCGACAAATTTCACCGGATGAATAACCACTCTCTTATGGTAGCATTAGAACGCAACGTTTGGTTTTCAAGTCTTGGTAATAAAAATGAATTGTTTTCTCAAGTTTGTTCATCGGAACATTCATTTTCTAAATGAATTTTAATACAACTTGCGTTGCTGTATCTGTTGGCGCCGCAGAAAAAGCTCTGAAGGACCTGGGTTTGAAGCCCACTCTCAGGGGTGAAGTCTTAATGAGCCGATGAACAAAATGGGGTAAGCGATTTCGTTTGCTTTTCACATCTGTTCCTTTATTCTCTCTTTTCGCAAGCCTAAAGCTTGCAGCCAGGATACAGGGCGTCACAAAAGGCGATAACGATCGTTTAGTGTTCTGTGTTTAGCAATAGCTGATTTTACCGTCTTCTCACAGATAAAATATGTGATTAACGTTTGCCGTGGAATCCTTGCAGCTTCGTGGACACCTGGAAACGATTCAATTGTCGTTGATGATAATAATTATTTTAATCTGAGAGGCATGAAACGTAGGGTTGGTACCCATCACTGATGGGGTTTTCTTCCGTTGGAATGATAATAATGATTCCCCTTGGTGTTTGTACAGAGATTACCAATCTAATGTCTGGTATATGTGAAGACTTCTCTGTTGCGTATATCTTAGTTAGAATAGTAAATAAGAAAGCTAGATCGGCTCTTCTTTGCCATAATTATAAAAAGGCATCCTATAGAACTGTATAATTCTCATCTTTCTATTGGAAACTTATAAATCGAAGTGTTTGAATGTTAGCAATGGTTGTGCCAATGGTAACCTGATAAATCCTTCTATTGGCTGTAAACAAGGTTTATCGGAAGGTGACACCTATAACTTATTATATGTATATTTTTTTTGAGGATGATGTCTGTTGTGGGAAAATCGTAAGGGCCTGTAGACTAACAGGGGGGAATTAGAGGGGGACGCAAAAAGCAGGGTTGAATCCCCTGGTCAGCGGAGCCGCCCTTGGGGGTTCGGACTGAGGTGGGATCAAGTGGATTAGAATAATTTGGACAGTGAGTCATTTCAAGCAACAAATGCACTGTATTGGACAACAATTGGGTTTTGTGACAGCGAAAACTTCAAGACTTTTTGAATAAGGCGATACATCACAACAACAAAATTCTTACGCAAACGTTAGTCTAAAAAAACCATGTATTCTTTTCGTATGCATGACTTTTTAAAGTCAAGAGTCAGTAAATACAGTCATGTACTTGAAGAAAGTCGGACATCTCCAATAGAATTTGAAAGCATCTGTTTTTAATCTTTTTAAAATTATCAGATTCTATGGAAAATATTGTTTATTGATTTTATAATTATTTTTAATTATATTTAAATTATTTAAACATGGTATTTAATTTTATTTTTTAAAATTAAAATTAAAATTTAATTATTTTTTCATTTAATTAAACTATTTTTACTGAAAGAAGATAAATTATAATATTTAAAAAGAAGTCGAAAATAATTGTTCAAATAAACTGGTCCAAGGTTCTTCAAAGTTCTTCAAAGTTGGACCGTTTAATCCTCATGTGTTGTCAAGAACTTTGATATTGTATTATATAATTTTGAAAGGTTAATGTAAAGATACCCTTAACAGTGAAAGGTAAAGGGACATTTTTCTTTAAGTCTCACAGATCAATCACAATCATTTTCCTTTAAGGGCAAGAAAACACTTGAAAAATAACGTTATTTTTCAAATTGAAATGAGAGCAATTTAAATTCAGTTCTACCAAACGTCAAATTTTAATTAATAATGATAGCAATTTCGAATTGAGGTGTATGGGCAGCATAGCGATCGCGCGGTTTAAATACGGCTTTGACGAGTTTCATTGTGACTTCTTCAAACAAATCACCATCTGATGTCATCCCCTCATTGTGTCATCGATGACCCATTTCAAATATGCCAATTGATACGTAGTCGGAATCAAATTAGCAGATGCTTCCTATGCTCAGTGGATGTTCCTCTTAATAAGTAGTCGGAATTTAGTTTTGTCCATGTGTTTATGGGATTCTAAATTATATTTATTATATGTTTTTTTTAATTAATTATTTTTTTTATCATAACTTTTGGAGTTTGATTATTTTTTGGGAGGTTCAAGTGTGTTAATCCTTTGTTCATAATGGTTGGAATGTGAATGTTAAACCCTAAAGAATGGGAATGCTTAATTTTAAAGAAATAATAATTAATGTAAAAGAATTATAGAAAATAAGAAAAACATTTATAAAATTAAAAAGATAATTTAAAAAAAATATTTGTATGTAAAAGTAAAAATGAAAAATAAAGTTATAAAAATAGAAAAAAAAAATTGTAAAAGTTATTTTTATTATTAGTATTGTCATGATGTATTCATCCATCTTTTGGATGGATCATCTAATCTATATATCATCTATAATTGGATTAGATTGTATGGAAATAAATGAGTTTAATGATGACATTCTATAGTTGAATAAAATTGATTGGAATGGAGTAAGATGGCAAAAAAGCTTATGTGATGTGATGAAGAATTTTATGAGTTAGATGGAAATAAATTTGACAAGAAGAATATTGTATGGAATTGAATGGTTGTAAATTAATGATTATTATTTTTTGATGAAAAAAATTAAATTTATATTAAATTTAGATAAAAGCTTTTACAATTAAAAAAAAAAGTGGGTGGGTAAATACATCCCATGGGGAATCAAACTAATCCTCATTGACAAGAGTTAGGAAACAAAACCGTCAACAAAACACAATTTTACCAATCATGATCATTGATGATCATTACATCAAAGAAAGCATATCATATGGAGTAATGTGCCCTGGCATGTTGTCTTGCATAAACTACTAGTGATTATGGGATGAGAATCCACCCCTCTGCATCACGATTAAGTTTGTAATACTCGCATCACTCCAACCAACAATTGGCCTAGGTTAAACTAGTTGAACATCATCCCATCCTCTAACCTGATGGGACAAATAAGCAATGTCAACATTAGGTCACTTCCTAACTAGAAAGGATTGTGACTAGTGCATGTCTGTGAGAGCACTTATTGCATATGATGAATGCTAGTGACGAAAGTGAGATCAAAAACGCTCCTGAGAAGAGCGTTCTTGGAGGATCCAGTTGACTGTACATAGAGCATTGGCCTAGTGTGCTAGAATAACTTACAGGTGATCCAAATCCATAGCAACTTTGTTGGTTTGAGTACATATATGTAGCCACATGTCATTAAAAACTTCTAATTTGTCAACATGAGTAAATTTTTAAACAGTATAATTAATGATTATTGATTCAATGTGTAACGACCCTCCTCGCATAGTTAATTACAGAGGGTAAGATATATATATATATATATATATATATATATATATATATATATATATATATATATATATATATATATATATATATATATATCTTATGAAATAAGGTACTTATGATAGCCTCTTGCAAGATGACAATGAAAGGAACCAAGTCAGTGGTAAATATAAAAGGGGAAGTGATGATTCAACTCATGAGCACATGGAAACTCGCACTTGCATATCATTTAGGTGCATTGTAAATTGCATATTTGCGTGAGTTAAATTGGTATGAATATTACTTATTGGTAAAGAATGAGAATGTTTTATGGTGGCGATGATGATGGGAGACACTAGTTTGGAAAGGTATGTGTTGCTTGCTTGTTGAGACGTGTGTGTATGTCTAATATTTGGAATGCTCTTTGTTTTAAAAAAATAAAGCTTGTGTGATTAAAGGTGGCAATGAATATGTTTTAATCATAGGAACCACCTTTGAATTGTTTGAGTAAAGCTTTGAAAATATTTACCTTTATACTTTCATGATTTTAAGGAAAGGTGATCTTACATAGGAATAGGAAATATAGAGCAAGATAATTATTTTATCTTTTGTTTTAAAGAAAAAAGAGAAGAAGAGAAACATGTGCAATTGTATGATGGTTTGTTATATACTGTTTTACATCTCATATTAAATAATTGTGTTGATTAAATGATTAAGTATAAGTTAGTGAGGTATCCCATGTAGTCATGATGGTGGATGATGTGCGTTGAATGGTGGCTAAAACTCCCTCGGCGTAGAACCTTATGCACATTTCTAACCTTGCTTTATTTGAAGAATGTAAAAAATAGATCATAATACTTTGGTTGTTGTTTTGTTTTATAATACTAAAAAGAGGGATGATTATCGACAACTCAAAATATGGTTAAATATTTGTGCTGGTAGGATGCACTTACTTTGTTATTAATGGATAAGGTAAAATACTGGGATTGGTGGAAAATCCATGATAGATCGTTAAGAGCATGAGGTCGAAGGTAAGGGAAGAGGCAATCTGGAACGATAGAAAAAATAAGGAGAAAAAAACTATCGAGTTTGGAGGAGAACATTTTTTGGAGAAAGGATAGAAGGAAAAATGAACAAACGACAAAGCATTGGGGGAAAAAGGAAGAGGAAAACATTGGCATCCATGACAGTGTGTGAGACAAACAAAGAAGATAGAGAACAACATCATATTTTGGTTGGAAAGCGTGGAATATAGGTTGGTTATTCTAAAAACTCTACTGTGCTAGAGATGTTCATAAAGATTCTTTTATGTGTAACTGTATTTACTGGTATGCGATAATGAAAATGTTGATGTATTTGTGTTATGGTCTATGAAGGGATATATTATTTTTATTATGAGAAAAAGTGTTGTCTGGAATACTTTGCAATGTTATTTTATTTTTGAAGGAAATGGAGTTCTTCTGGGTTTCTTCTTACTCATAAGTATTGTTATGTTTGGATAAAACTGCTATGTTGTTGTGTGGAATTGTAATAAAAACATTGTAACGCTACGAAGAGTTGTTGTTGTTGTATGATTCCATGTTATTTAAGTATGATAATGTTGGTAGATGCTGCCATGACACTGTGAGTGTATTCATCTTGTTAAAATAAAATAAAGGAAATAATTTAAGACTTTTTGTTTCCTTTGGTACCTTGAAACAACTGTAGTTGTTATGGATGTAATGTGAAAACATTACCTAAGGTGAATAGGTAGTCTGTTTTATTGTATGAATGAAACAAATTGGAAACTTTTGTTTTAGTATTGAGTAAGGATATTAGTGAAGCTCCATAATATTTTTGTGAAAATTTATAAATTCTTGTGTGCATGTTATTTGCATGATCATACCATGAGTCATATTTGATCCTTGGTAGCGTTGCATGGCTACTTGAGTGAGTTATGGACTACAAGAGAGTAGTAGACACCATGAAGAAAATATGAACTCAAGTTGATGGATGTGAATAAGTGTTTGGAGGTAACAATCCATAAATCGGTCAAAGAGTATTTTTCCAAAAAATCAAATAGTAACTAGTTGTGAATTGAAGTCTTCTTGATAGGAGTCCGAGTAGACACCTAGTGCTCTGCAATAATAGCACTCTTTGTTATGGATGGTGTAACCTGTGATGGATATTATATTTAAATTAGAAATATGTGAATCTCTTCCTTGGAAGAAAAGGAAATTTAGGGGTAAGCCCTCTTGTATCGTATACAAAGGAATTATGCTATGTATTGAGACATAATGTAAACTTTGCTTGATTCGATTATGTATTTATGATCTGAAATACATGATATTAATATAATCAATACATCTTATTTTCTGAGCTTCTTTTAAGTTTTACTTTATGAAGTCATATTTAATTATCAAATGATATCACTATGGTTTCATTTTGTTGTTTATTGGAAGAGCTTAAGAAAATGTTTGGACTTAATTAAGGATAATTAATGTTTCCAAGTAAAGTTAGGTTACTAGTGAAGGTTGTTTAAAATGTTTCACGACGGTCAGGATAATGACATCGTGAATGGTAAGCAACTAGAATATTAATTACAGAAGAAACAATATGGTAATTGAAAATAATATAAAAATTAATTATTCTTTGAGTGCAAAAATATCATGGGAGATATTTAGTGAGATAGTTGTCTGAACCTACTATTTAGTAAGAAAATAGACTTTAATTAGAAGTCTGCTTTGCTAAGTGTGGGTGAGTTTAACCGAAAAGAGATCAAACGTGGTCAAAGTACCCTAGAGCAATTTTAATGAAACCTGCAAATGATTAAAATGTAAATCTAAACTTTAGATTGACAATATTTATTTTCTAAAATAATGATGATTTGGTTCTGTAGAAAACCACCATAAAGTGTCTTTCACCTTTATTCTTTCTAGGTTTTTTATTTAAAAGAATGAAATATTTTACTTAAGTTATTGTTGGCATTTTTGCCACATTAATTTTTATTATTAATTATGCATGCTTAAGCTGTGGCCCAATGCAGTTTTGTGAGTTCCGAGAATTAAATGCAATCCAAAATTAAATACTTTGAGGATTTCCAATGCATTCAAGGTCAAAGAAGCGCCCAAGCCACCAAAATTGAAGGATTTATTGGTTCGAAGCTGCTGTTCGTGGATTGAGTCAATGGTTTCATGCATATTTAAAAAAAAAACAAATTTAATGAAGGTGGTTCTTCGAAGCTGACATGTACATTGCATTCAATTTTGTGGGTCTCCAAGGCTGCAATTAAGGGGATCGTGTGCATAATTTCCAATGCATAATTGTAGATCACAAGGAAGTCGGTTTCAAATGTTTAATGCTGCAAAGAGGATGACCCTCTATAAAAATCAATGTAAGCTTCATTTGAAAGTGTGGTTGGAAAATTCTCTGCTAGAGACTGGAAGTTCATTTGCAGGAATAAAGGATTGGCTTCTATTTTTCAAGAGTTTGCATTCGTGATTTCCTTTCTGTTCATGTTGCATTTCTAATAGCATTTGTATGTCTTCATGGCTGTTACATTTAAATTCTGCATATTGGATTTGAATATTGTCGTAAGAGTATAAATTCTTGGAATGTGATTTTGGAGGGTTTTTCTGTATGCATCGTGCGGAAGTTAAGTTAGTAAATTTTATTGCTTGCTGTTGTTGCACTTGAAGTTTCATGCTGCTATTTTCTGATCCCATAACTTCGTCCTGTGGCCATATTTCCCATTTCTTTCTGTAACCTTTTTTTAATTTCTTTCCAGTAACCCTTATCTTACACCAAGTTTAGAATAGTGAAGGGAACCAGCCCACTCTGGAGATTGGTCTGGGAGCCATTTCTTGCTTCCAGCCTTTCAATGTTGGCCAGGTCTAGGGTGCACTCGTAAAATCCTTTCCTGTGGCAGATTTTGGACTAACAGTTATCTTATATGCTTGTTTTGGGAAGGTATGCAAAAAGGTAAACCATTATTTTCTTAGGGAGCCTTGACCCAATATTAACTTAGAAATCATCCGGAGAAGTTGGGGTGCAAGTATGCACACATTGTTTGGGGCAACTGATGACTAATGGAATTGATCAATTAAAGACTTGGTCATGTAAAAATAAAAACATGGTATGAGACACTTTTTCGAGGTTATTCCAAAAGAGCACTTGATAATTACCATACTCATCAAACTTTATTGGGTTGGCCACAAGGTTTGGTATGGGATAAATCTCCATGAGTTATTATGATATTGTGTGATGAAGTTCAAGGTCAGGGAATTGACATGGCGCTAACTACCTCCAGGATAAGAGAAATACTAGTTAGTCACTAAGGCATAAATAAGCTAACCATTTCCACACTAAGTTTAAACAATTCAATTGGATCATCAAAGGTACAATGTGCAAAGGAAAGGGATAATAAGAATTCCCCTCTAGGTGTTGTAGAAAGGGGTTTTACATACAAAAATTCTCTTTCCACGTAATAAAATTGAAAGCACGAGGATACGGAAGCAAAAAGGAAAGCGAAGATGCGATGCAAACCGAACCAAACTTAACGCTAAATCCTAGGAATTGAAAGTGCATGAAAAGAGGGAAAGCATGAACGAATCGAAACTTAAACAAGAAGCCAATAAAGAAGACAACCCTTTTTATTGATATGTTTCACAACTCGGTTACAATGCGCATCCTCCCTTTCCAGGGGCTAGGAGCGTTTAGGTATGCGTTCTTGTTACATCCATGGATGCCCTTCCTTCTTCCGCGTGCCCACATGTAAAATGGGCGGACCAAACGTCGCCGCCGCTTGCGTTGATGAGTCTTGACTCCTTGCTGCTCCTCCGATGTCCAGACCCTACGTTCAAAGGAACAAGAAATAGTCAGTAGCACCTGTAGATAAAATAAAGCATGCAATCCCCAAGCCTACGATAAGTGAATGAGGAAAATGAATTAAACTATGACTAGAATGAATCCAAATGCTCTAAAAATTTGACAGGGGCATCAAGACATCCCAAAGACAATGCAAAAAGAACAATCAGGAAATTCCTCGCCGATTTGAATTCGCTCCGGGGCGGGACGAATTTACCTGCAACAAAATGCCGAAAAGGTACTGTCCCAAATGTCCTACCTAGGAAGCTCCAAAAGACCTGCAAACTTGGGGTTAGCTAATTGGGGGTATTTTGGGAAGACCCAGATGGTCAGATTTTCCCAATTTGGCCTCCATCAATGGGAATTTGATGATGCTACCTGCAAGTTAGTAAAGGCGAACGAAGATAGAAACATGATCAAAATTGTTCAAAACGAAATGAAATTTAAATGGCAACCTATCTAAGCATCATAGAATTGAATGCAAAAATGAAAGAAAGAAAATCTGCCATAGATTTCCAATCGCTCCGAAGAGGGGCGATTAGGACTGTAGCAGTGTGGGAGGGGGCGCCCGGGGCAGGCCGCCCACCGTTTGGGGCCCGATTTCGGCACCAATCCACTTGGGATGGGTCCAAAACCTCTTGTGGGGTATTGTCGGCAAATTTGGTGGGATATTGTGGCCAAATGTCGGGTTTTGGTTCCGGATTTGTGCTTCCAATAACCACCCTATGACCTCCTCTCCAAAAGAGATCAAGGATGTGAAAGACACAACTCAAAAGGGTGTGGGTGTGAAAGTAAAATGACAGCACTTCGTTGCTCCAAAATGCTCCTTCTCTCGTATCTTTTGGGGTGAGGAAACTCACCAATTTATAGACCTGGAGGTCTCTTGAAATGGGCATGCAGAGGCGCCACTTGGCAATCATGCCTTCCCAGGGGGAAGGAGATTCCTCCCTGATTAGGGACTTCATGACTGCCCTTGTAATTGCCTCTAATGCTCGAAAATGCTCACCCACACTCCCATGCGATGAAGGAAGCGTTAAGTGGCGGATCTGAGCTGCCATTTGTCAAGATTTGACTTTTTGCCCGTCAAACCTGCAATTCGCCCCACCCCGGAGCGAATCCTGAATTCGTCCCTGGGTGGGGCGAATCCCAGTTTGAATTCGTCCCTGGGTGGAACGGATATTGAGCAAAGTGCCTGAAGGTGCCAAATTGATCTCTGACCTTCCAAAATTGTTGTGAGAGTGGTTAGGACCACTGTTTAACCTCTGGGGGCTGCCCTTGGGGCTGTGTGTGTCAATGCGATCAGTGTTTGCAGTCACATAATCGGATTGGTGTTGTTTTGGTGTCTATAGATGCCCCTTTTTGGGATGCATTGTGCATGGCACAACGTCGAGCAAAAATAGATAACCAAAGCACTAATGATTAGGGTTTCTTAGTAACCTAACCAACTTTTGATGCCCCAAGTATGGAAAGGGGCATGCATTCTTGAATCCTTGCTTCTGACGAGCGAAGGAACTCAATTCAAGTGTTAACCTTTTTCGGTGAGGTGTTACTTGATCTTGGACATTGATCAGTCATGAATAGGCAAAGGGCGCAACCTTTTGTCTATGGGAACCTTGAGTTCATGATTCATGAAATGCCAAGTGATTTGATCAGCTTGTGATTATTGCTTGTTTACTGCCCCAAGCAGGAGCGTGATTGTCTTTGTCAATGATTCTTTGAATGCATGCCATTTCCTTGGTTGGGTGTGTATTTGTTGATTGGTGACTAAGTGTGACTACCCCCTCAAGCGACGAATCGATGAGGGAATGACCTTCATGAGAAAAGCGACGAGTCGCTTGACCCAAGATGACTTGTGCAAGGGTGCCTTCAGATGTTTAGCGTTACATGTGTGTGCAGTTTTTCGACATTTAGACCTATTTTTGGTGGGTGTTAACCCTTTTGGTGACGCATTTTGGAGCTGAAATTGGCAAAAATCCGTTCTCCCGTGGAGCGGTCCGGCTATGGTAGCCTTCTTAGGGAGTAGGATAGTGACAATTTGTGGCCCTAACATCTATTTTGGATGCCAAGAATGTCAGGCGCCAAGGCGCCTTCGTTCGGCAATGTTATTGCTATTTTTGGTTGGATTTTTGACCCTTTTGGCGACGCCGCTTGGGGATGAAATTCTCAAAAATCCGTCCTCCCGTGGAGCGGTCCGGCTATGGTAGCCTTCTTAGGGAGTAGGATAGTGAGGATTTGTGACCCCGACGTCCATTTTGCATGCCCGAAATGTCAAGTGCAAAAGCACTTTCATCGGGCAAGTTTATTACTTGTTTTGGTGCATTTTTGTTCAATTTTTGTTGTTTTTGAAATTTTTGCCCTGAATTCGTTCCTGGGTGGGACGAATACCAGCTTAGTATTCATCCCAAGGAGGGACGAGCGCTAACCAGAGTGCTCATCCCAGGGAGGAATGAATATAAGCTCAAAAAGCCTATTTAAAGGCCAAAACTAGGGTTTGGGCTCATTTGCATTCGAATTTTCTTGCGATTTGGAGCTCTGAGGAGGAGGAGGTTAATTCTGCGAAGCGAAGCGCTATTGAATTTCTCCCGACATCATGAGTGCACAAACCGGATCGAGCGGCAGAGCCGAAGCGAGACCAGTAAGTGCTCCTGGGCGTTATTTGCTTTTGTTTGTTGTATGTTTAAAACTGCAAGTTAGTTGTTTATTTTTCTTTGTTATTTTGTTTTCCAAAGTTTAAATGTGAAACCCTGAAATGGAACTGAACATGAATCAAGACTTAGCTTACACCTGAACAGAAAACATAGCTTAAAACTAGGTTGAAATTTGTTTTTCTTTTTCTTTGAAAAGGACCCTAGATATTAAAAGAGAAATGAATTTGAAATTTATTTTTGCTTTACACTAAAGTAAACCCTAGGAAAAATTTTGTATTTTGTGATTTTGTTAAACTAAAACCCTAGGATAAACTGAATGCAAACCCTAGTTTTTTAGGCTGAACTTGTCAGTTTTAAAATGTAGGTGAAAACCCTAGGTTAAAAAACTGTTATTTTAATTTTGCTTTGTTTGTGTAGACTTTGTCAGTTTTAAACTTAGAGTACAGAAACCCTAAGACTGACAACTGTATTTGAAAAATTGTTTTTGTGTTTTTATTTTGTCTGTCAGTTTTAAACTTAGAGTACAGAAACCCCAAGACTGACAAACTATTTTTGTTAAATTGTTTTTGTGTTTTTATGTTGTTTGTCAGTTTTAAACTTAGAGTACAGAAACCCCAAGACTGACAAACTATTTTTGTTGAAATTTTGTGAATTTTGTTGTTTTTGAGTTGTACATTGTATATGCCTTGCTATTGTTATACAGTTTTTCATGACTTTAATGTTTTTGTGTTGTTTTTTTGGGTTTGTGAAGAGCGGTATCGTGCCTATCTTTTGAAGCTGGGAGGCGCTAATGGTGACTAGGAGTGTCTTGATGCCCTTGGGCTCAAGCAGGTGACTCGTTGGAGCCTGTGGTTGGGGATCGGGCCTATCTGATGACCCTGATCAACTTGTGGGATCCCTGGACCAACACCTTCCATCTCCCAATAGGGGAGATGATAGTGACCTTGGAGGATGTCTATCGGATTCTGGATTTTGATAGATGGACTACCGATCAAGATGACGTCGCGTGATCAACGGATAGATGTACTGATACGATGCTTTGGGCATGGGGAGGAGGTGGGTGTGGAGAGCCCAGTGGAGAGGGTAGAGGGTGACTACTAGATTGGCAAGATTTTGGTCTGATGGTGGTTGGAGAAGGGGTTGTTGGGAGTGAGGCACGCAGTACTTATGGGCCTCATTTCCAACATGTGCTACGATCGGTCGAGTCAGGTTCCCGTGGAACCTGTTGGATGTGGTTTGCCGACCGGTGGAGTGCCCGACGGAGGCACCGTTGATCATGAGGTGGGGATAGACGCTGTTGGCATAGCTCTATGGTGAGTTGTACGAGGTCCGCTGTTGGAGGTGGAAGGGGATTAGCTACAACTATCTATTGTAGAGTTGGGCTTGGCAGCACATAGTGGTGGAGAGGCCTGTTGGGTTGCCATGGATGACTTGGGTGGAGATGGTGGATAAGGATATAGGTTACGTGGCTCTATGGTGATGGTCTGAGGAGTAGGGATAGAGTCGATGGTGGGCAGGTGTCGTAGGGCACTATGTCGATGCCTTCGCTCGGCTTGCTCTGGGGAGGTGTTCTGTGCCCCTATCGAGACTGTCTAGCCTGGCTTGAGGCTGGAGAGTGGCTTCGACGGTACGTAGGGGGTGGATGGCTGATTGGGCGGCATGGGACCGAGCAGGAGTTCTTCCCTTACAGTCGGGTGACATGATAGTTTGGGGTGCACTAGGGGTTGCTTGGTGAGCCCGTGGTCTATCGGCATTGGGGGGATGAGAGGACTCTGGACCGGCTAGTCATCGTGCCACTTGGCAAGGATTTAGATGCGATGATTGATGTCCCAGAATGTGGACGACGTCGGGACTACCATAGAGTATGACCAGTGGTGGACACTATGGTGATGGCGAGGCGAGGGGCCACTAGGAGGCGTAGAGGCAATAGTAGAAGGCAGGAGGGTGTCGAGGCACCAGGAGATGATTGGGGAGCTCCGTTGGAGGATGCGGACATGGTGGAGGTAGATGATGTGGATGCGGATCTTGGGGTTCCGGATCAGCCGGAGATGTAGGACATCGTGGAGCAGTGGGAGCCAGAGCAGGCTGTTGTTCTAGAGATGCCCATGCCTCAGGCAGATTCGGAGGACATGGAGTCAGGGTTACATGCTGAGAATGCATGATTGGAGGGGCTGCTATGGAGGCGTGATGAGGAGCTGGGGGATGCACTATGGGAGAGGGATCTCCTGTGCATGCAGCTGGCAGAGCGAGAAAATGCATTGGCTACCTACAGCTGGTAGGATGGGGATACTGATGCTGCACGGGAGAGGGATCTCCTACGGATGTAACTCGAGAGAGGGAGAGGGCTTTGGCATAGCATGATGAGAACTTGGCTACGTATCGCCAGTGGGAGATGGACTTGGTGCGGCATCGGTTGGAGCTGGAGGCAGAGATTAGCCACCTCGGTGGGTGGGTCCCTACGTTCAGTGGAGGTGGATCATCATGCCGCTCGAGAGGGAGCGAGACTGAGCAGTCAGCATCCTCTCGGCGTAGGCGATTGGATGAGGGGGCTCTAGTAGGCATGATGCGGGGGCTAGCAGTAGCCGCCCTGAGGGGTCCCATAGGACCCACACCATGGGGGGTAGTTCTCGTCGCACCGATCCTACGTGATCATGGTGGCCGATGCCCTAGGCTTGGGGGTTTTTGAGCTTTTGGCTTTTTGCGGGGTCAGATGACCGGATATTGTAGCCTACGGGCATTTTTGATGATATATATACAGATGATTGTATTTTTGTTACACATGTGTCATGATTTGATGTTATGCCTAATGATTGATGAATGTGTATGTATGCATGTTAATTTACATTGATGGATGCATGTGTTATGATGAATGCAAATGTTGCTTAATGTATATGATATGCAAATGGCAATGAATGAATTGAATTTGTGATTTTTGGCGGTGGCACCATAGACTGTTCAGAACTGATGGCTTTTTATCTTAGGCGATTATTGTGGTAAATGACTGTTCATGTATGCATGTTATTTTTTGTATTTTTTGATGGTGAAGCGAGGATGGAGGATAGCACAGTTGGTCTAGAATGTAGTTAGGTTTTCTGAGACTCAGATGTTTTAACTAACTATCCAAAACTGTATTTTATCTTACAAGACTTTTGAACAAGGTATGAATCCGACTTGTCTTTGACCAAGTTATTTCACATCCCTGTGTGTGCAATTGAGTTCGTTTATGTGGTATTTGTCAGGATACCGCCAGTGCTAGATAGGCTATCAACCAAACCTGTACTGAGGATCACCTAATTAGCCCCACTAACTCCTTTGTTGTATTTAGTCAGATTAATCTGCGGTGCGATCTAGGATACCATAAGCTAGCTCATCCACATGCAAACATTGATCTGCACACAAGTTAATGCGACAGATATATCATCATGCGGGAGGTTTGCCACGAGTGACCGATAGGCTATCAACCAAACCGATACTGAGGTTTATCTCATGACCTTCTGAATGCTGAGAGTTCCAGGGATTCAAGTTCGACTCCCTTCTTTTCTTCAATTGTATTGGGATACTTGCTCGTTTATAGTGATAAAAATCACTGTTTATTTTTGTTATTTTTTTTTTGAGCAAGGGATTTGAATAATGAGTGATGAGGATCACTATTGTTTGTGCCTTTTGATGTATGCACTTTGGTTGTGATGTCAAATTTTTGGAGTTTTGACGTTTTGCAAATTTTTATGATGTTTGCAACTTCTTTTGAGAACTTGGGATTCTTGGGGAATTGGGTAGGGAGGATTCTTGTCCTTTTGCCAACTCTCAGCATTCTTGGGGTCATTCGCACAGGGGGATGAGCAAGATAACCATTTCGCTTATGGTGACCTGGATTGCTTTGCAGGTTTCATCTTTCGTTCACACAACTTGGGAATTTTTATGTGTTTTAATTTGTGTTGGGATGCTACGTAACAAGGTGTGATCCAAGTAGAACTCTACCTTCGTAAAATCTGTCTGACTTTGTACAGTATTTGGCTAGAAAGCTATTGACAACTGAATGACAAAAACTCTTGATACATTAGAAGTCAACTGACTATAGTATGGCGAAAAGATGTGAATGGCATTTATTTGTGATGGACTATTTTATAAAGCGGAAAAATATGGAACAAGATGGATTTGCCAAGTAATTACAGTCTATGGTGCCCTGACTTGGATGACCACAAATATGCAATGTATGTGTGTGATGCCTAATGCAACTATATGTTTGTGTTTTTGGATGGATTGATATTTATGAGTATGAAGATGAGATGCAAAAAGACCTCTTTATTTTTGTGATGATTTTGAGCATGCATAGAAATGAGATGCAAATTTTTGTTATTTTTGATGATTTTATTGTTTTTTTTTTTTTTGGATTTTCTTATTTTTGACCAAGCGATTGTGGGAATCCTTGGAGCATTTTGGGTTTGACCAAAGGGATTATGGGAATCCTTGGGGCATTTTGGGGTTGACCAAGTGATTGTGGGAATCCTTGGAGCATTTTGGGATTGACCAAGCGATTATGGGAATCCTTGGAGCATTTTGGTTGGGTTGTGGCTCTTCTAGATATGGAATGGCCACAAATGACTGATGTTCAAGGGTTCTAGTTCCTTGATTCCATCAAGAGAGGCTAGCCGGTATGTTCCAGGTCCTATTTTACTATCAATTACATAGGGACCTAACCAGTTTGCCATGAACTTGTCCCTTAGATGGGGGGCGGAAGCTAGAGTTCTGTTGGTTCTCTTTTAAGACCAAGTCACCAACCTGAAAGTCCCTTAGGTGAACTTTCATGTTGTATGCTTTCTTTAGTCGCTCTTGATAGATACGTAAATGCTCGAGAGCATTAACACGTCGTTCATCGAGCAATGTAAGCTGGTCTAACTGGGCCTACCATGCAGTGTCATCATCGATGAACTCTTGCATTGATATGCATAGGGAAGGAATTTCCAACTCGAGAGGCATGACAACCTCGGAGCCATACATGAGCGAAAACGGAGTTGCCCCAGTGGGTGTCCGAATGCTAGTGCGATAAGCCCATAGGGCAAGTGGGATCTGAATGTGCCAATCCTTATGACTGTCTATGACTATCTTTTTGAGGATGGCAACTAGCATTTTGTTTGACGCCTCTGCTTGCCCATTTGCCTACGGGATAATAGGGTGTCAAAAAACTATGCTAAATTTTGTACTTTGTGGTCAAAGCACGCACATATTTGTTCTTGAATGACGTCCCATTATCCGAGATGATCTTGGATGGAATACCAAAATGACATATGATGTTATGCAAAATGAACTCCGCAATGCGGGTTCCAGTCGTAGAGGTAAGCGGAACTGCTTCCACCCACTTGGTGAAATACTCTGTGGCCGTTATGATGAACGTGTGATGACCTGACGATGCAGGGGAAATATTTTCGATTAGATCTAAGCCCCACTATGAAAATGGCCAAGCCGATTGGATCGGCTGCAAGGCCTGGGAAGGTACGTGTGTCAAATTAGCATGATGTTGACACTTCACGCACTTCCTTACATATGCGCAACAATCTCGCTCTAAATATGGCCAATAATAGCCCATGCAAAGAATGCGCTTGGCGATAGCCATACCACTGAAGTGGCCACCACATGTACCATCGTGCGCTTGGGCGATCGCCCAAGTGGACTCTTGCTGGTCCAAGCATCGAAGGAGGATCCCTTCATAGCTATGATGGTACAAAATGTCTCCTAACAAGACATGCTTTGTCGCTTTCTGCTTGAATGCTCATTTTGCGGCATGCATCAATCCAAGTGGGAGGTTACCTAACTTGAGGTAGTCCCTTATGGGTGAATACCAATCCTGCTGATCGGAAGCCTCGATGGTATGAACAACCAATCCCTCTTGAAGTTCATCCCTAGAAAATGTTGAGCGGGAAAGAACTTGTAAGAATAGCGTTGTGTTGCTATTAAGGGGAGTAGGGGAGAACAAGGACCCCCAGTTGGCATGTTTCAGATGATCATGGATTCGAGAGAACCTATCCTGAGGTGGTTCAATCTGGATCATGTGGATTCTTGGCGTCAAGTTAGAGCTTGCACGCTCCATCACGGATTGCGATAGTGTTTTGACTTGAATGGTTGTCATATCACCAAAAATGTCTTGCGGGATTAGTGACCCCAAGGAGGCCATAGTGTCCACAAAATGATTCGATGACCGAGGGAGTGCCTCGATGTCGTACCATTCAAGCTTTACCAAGAATTTGTCCACAAGGGCTTTGTAGGCCTATAGAACTGGGCATTTACATTGGAATACCCCTTTGACTTGGTTGACAATTAACAACGAATCACCAAAGATGTTCAATCATTTGATGTTCATGGTGATTGTTGTCTGAAGACCTATGAGCAAGGCTTCATATTCTGCATTATTGTTGGTGCACGGGAAGTCTAATTTAAATGATAGAGGCATTGGAGCCCCTTGCGGTGTGAAGAATACAATTCCCGTGCCACCTCCTTGCTCACATTTAGAACCATCAAAAAATAGGGTTATGTCGGCCTGTGACTCGGGCTCATCGGAATCTTGCTGATTCTGAGACATGGAAGACCCCATCATCGGGTAGTTCTATGACCAGAGGCTGATCATCTTCGAGAGGAGCCTCTGCTAGTTGATCGGCTATGACTTGTCCTTTGATGGATTTCTATCCAATAAACTCTATGTCAAATTCCGTCAACAACATGATCCATTTCGCCATGCGGCTACTATGATAAGTATGACTCATCATGTACCGCAATGGATTCTCCTTAGACACAACATACGTCGTGTTGCTCAGCATGTAGTGGCATAGCTTTTTGGTAGCAAACACCACTGCCAAGCAGAGTTTCTCAACGTATGCATAGTTAAGTTCATAACTGACCAGGGTGCGGCTAAGATAGTAAGTAGCCTATTCTTTGTGAAGTTCATTCTTCTAGGCTAGCATGGCGCCCAGTGCCACCTCAGTAGCTGAGATGTATAAGTAGAATGACACTCCTGGTCTAGGTGGTGCCAATACTGGCGGCGAAGCCAAGTATCTTTTAATGTCATCAAAGGCTGACTGGCACTCGTCATCCCAGTGAAATGCTACCCCCTTGTGCAATAATTTGTTCATGGGTCGGCACTTGTCAGATAGCTGCGCTATGAAGCGCTTGATTGATGTGACCTTTCCCTGCAGGCTTCTAAGCTGCTTGATGGTAGTTGGGGGAAGCATTTCAAGGATTGCCTTGACTTTGTTTGGGTCTACCTCGATGCCTCGCTTTGAGACTATGAAACCCAAGAGTTTTCCAGATGTGACGCCAAATACGCACTTCTTGGGATTCAGTCTGACTTTATGTTCCATGAGGTGATCGAGGATCTTGCTTAAGTCATCGATATGATCTGGGTGCAAAAGAGATTTGGCCAACAAATCATCCATATAATCTTCCAAAGTTTTATGCATGTAATCATGGAAGATGTATGTCATGGCACGTTGGTAGGTGGCGCCAACATTTTTAAGGCCAAAAGGCATGACCTTATAACAAAATGTCCCCCAAGGCATTGTGAACGCCATTTTTAGTTGGTCCTCAAGATTGATACGAATCTGATTGTATCCCGAGAAACCATCCATGAGGGATAGCATTTCATGACCTATTGTAGCATCTACCAATGCATCGATGCTCGGCAAGGGGAAATCATCCTTAGGACTCGCTTTGTTTAGATCTCAAAAATTAGTGCATATGCGAATCCTCCCATCGAGATTTTTGATGGGCACCATGTTGGATAGCCATGGTGGATAATCCACGTAGATGACAAACTGTGCATCCAACAGCTTTTGCAATTCATCTTTGACCATCAAGGCCATTGTTGGGTGCATCTTGCATAGTTTTTGCTTAACTGGCTTGATTGTCGGATCAAGCGTTAGATTATGCATGACTAGCTATGGATCTAGCCCCGACATGTCTCTGTAGGACCATGCAAAAACCTCCTTCTTCTCTTTGAGAAGGGTAATGTAGTCGGCTTGCTCTTCGGGGGATAAGCTTACCCCTAGCTTGATAATCTATGGATTCATTGGATCTGAGCCGATGTCTACGTCAGTCATCTCCTCGATCGACATGTGGGATCCATCCTCCAACTGGTGTGGAGTCGGGATCAAATGGATATCATTTGCTGAGTTTAAATCTACGTTGGGAACCTCGGGTTCCTCTTCAGCATGGAAGATATCCTGAGTTGGCCCTAGGGTAAAATGAAGCATTTCACCGAAAGGCCAATACTCTGATGGGGATGGAGGTGAATTGACGTGATCCCAGTCTATGGCATCTATGTCTAGATGCAATGACCATGTTGGATCGGCCGGGTTATGGATGGGGGCGGTTAAGTCAATGGAGATCATGTTGATGAAATGATTTTGGTCTCCATTACCGTGGGTGTGGTGATTTGAACATTCTAGATGATTCCTGTGCTCCGGATCTGGCTCTGGAGGTATTGGCATGAATGGATCAGCCCTATGTGCTGATATGAGGATAGGGTCTACCCTCGACACTGATATCACTCTAGGGTCTCGGGGTGGAAGGTGCTCTTCGTATACCTGGAGCGACGGATCCAACACTTGGTCCCACCGCACTGGGTCTACGTACCACTCATGCCCTGGCACTATGTTCAACTATTCAAATATGTCGTTAATCTCCAAGGGGTATGGTTGCTGCATCTACCGCATGTGATTAAGATATGTCATTTCTGTTTCATCTTCGTAATCACTATCGGAGATCCAAAAGCCCTTGTTGGCTCCGACAACTATTTGAGGCATTACAGGCTCATCCTGCTCGAGCAAATTAATCTGGCCCCATTGTGGTTGTTCCACTCTCCATGGGGGGACTTGATTCTCTTGACGTGGCATTGGCTCGATTGGAGCCTCTAGAGGGAACATTGTCAAGAGGCTCTCTTGATAGTCATTCATGGGGATCACTTGTGAGTGATCACTATCTGATTCGAAGGGGTCATATGATGTTGGTTCATACTCTGATTCATCCTCCGAAGATCCCTCTTGACACTGTCTATACCCTCCTTGAAAGTGAGTCCCCAAACTTTCGCCTCTCTCTAGCAAAGGGAAAGGGTTATTGAGGTTAACAAGGGTGGTTGTCGACCATGGGAGATAATCCCCTAATGTATATGTTGTATTAGGGTTGGCATAGGGATCTAATGCCAATCCACCCTTGTTGCCTATCCCTAGGCCTTGCATGTTCTCTACCAAGATGTCTAAGGGTAGGGGGTGGTTGAACCCCACGCCCGACTTGTCATAAGGCATTTGGTATCTTGGTTGGCAAAGGACACGCACTCCTTGCTCATACCTGCCTAACCCATATCCATGCCAATTGCATTGGCCAAGATATCTCAGAGCGAAGTCCGGGTTAGACAAATAGTTGACATCTTCTGCAAAGGGCTCTTCATCTTCATCCTCTTGCATGCATGGCTCAGTACCATGATCAAGGCCCCCATACACAAAGTTTGTCTGGTTTGGCGGGTAGCCTAAAGGAACAATTGTACCGATGGGGAGGCGAGGTCTCCCCATGTCTTGCATGGACTCTAGTGCGGGCGTTGCTACGACATTCCACACCAGATACTCCCCCAGGCCCGTGTTGGCCATTTCAACAGTGATTGTTGGCGATTGAGGAGGAGGGAATGGAAGCTCTTCCTGAATCCACTCCATGTTGGGTGAACTAGGAGCCTCAACTTCCATTCTGCTAGACATCTCTTCAGTAGAGATGGTTGATACTGTTGGCAGCACCGGTTGCGCCTCCTCCAGGGGTTTCTTCCCTTTGTCCTTCTGTTTGGCCATGATAGGTGGCATCGTTGGTGAAGGACCAGATGATGAAGATGGACCTGGCTGGGGTTCTGATGGATTTGTCATCGGGGATGCTTGCGGAATCGGACCCTGTCTAGATGGATTTAACTAAAAATCCAAGTGCATCGATGGAAGGGTCGATTGCGGCATCAGCTACACCGCATTGCAATATTTGAAGGGTTCTAAGTCCGCCGGGACTACATGTACCTCCCCTTCAAATGTATACTTCAAACACTGATGAGCTATCGAAGGGACACACTTCATGTCCCTGATCCATGGCCGCCCCAGCAAGATGTTATAGGCCATCTCACCCTCCAAAATATGGCACAATGTAGGTATCATCTTTTGTCCTACTTGAATGGGTAGGACAATTGTGCCAACTGTCGAGCATATCGCATCATTGAATGCTCATAGTGTATAGGTGGAAGCCATGATGTGAGAGGCTAGCAACTTTAGATGTTTCAATGCCATTGTGGTAATGATGTTACTGGATGAGCCAGTGTCTACCAACACCCTCTTATACGGGATCCCGTTGACCCACATGATAACGTGCAAGGGTGGATCTGCCATGTCATCAGCCACTGATTTCACTTCATCTTCTCGAAAGGTGATGACTGGCTCCGTGCATCATTTGACATGTCCCACGAAGTTGTTGAAGGAATTCGCTTCGTGGGGCTGCAACTCGATGGCTTTCAATATCTCCATTAGAGCCTCCCGATGGGGCATTGATTGTTGTATAAGCTCGTATATGGAGAGCCTAGCCGACGTGGTCCTCAAGCTCTGCATGAGTTTGGTCCGAATCATGGCCGCGGGTCTAGGCGGAGGAGGTTGCGTAGGGTGTTGTTGAGGTTGTGACGTCGATGGAACCTCTCTTGTGGCTGCCTCGGGGGCAACTCCTGGGTACCTCTTGTTCCTAGTCACTATGCTTATCATTCCTACATACCCTTGCATGGGGCAATTCTGTTGCACCTCATTGACTTGAAGGGGTTTTCCTGTGCCTCACGGGCAGGCAAGGGGTCTCTAAAGACTCCCATCTATTGGTTGTTTGGCGCTACGGGGTTGTCCACTGCCAATGTCTTATTGTCAATTAGGTCTTGTATCAAACCTTTGAACTTCCAACATGCATTCAGGTCATGTCCCCTCCACCTGTGGAACCTACAATACAAGTCCTCCCGGTATCCCTTAGGCTTCGGTGCATTGGGATCTATGGTTTGAATCTCCAGAAGGTTGATCAAGTTTTGACAAGCGGTCAAATAGGGAGTCCCTAGACTCCGTATAAGGTGTGAATTGTCGCCTAGGGTGACGCTGCTGATTTTGCTCCTGCTTCTGGTTTTCTCTTTCATAATTGTTAGGAGGCACCGCCTGATAGTTAGCCTTTTGAGGTTGTATTTCTTGTGCAGGCTTAGGGACATTTATAGCAACTTGATTGACCATAATGGGTTTCTATTGCGTAGTCCCTATTTTTGTGTTCTTGTTCCATTCTTTCTTCTTAGGTTTGGCAATCTCACCATCCTGTATCTTGATCTCTTCGATGATTCTGGCTTGCGCCAGAGCTTCCTCTAAGGTGGCATATTGTTGTAGCTACAATAGCACAGAGATCGATCTCAAACAGCTTCTTGAGAACATTTGTGTAAGGTCGGACATAGGAGGGAGGTAGGGTAGCTTGGAAAGCAGAGTCCTCCACCGATTCCCGTAGGCCACCATGGTTTCTTCCTCATACTGCCTGAGGCTGGCCAGGTCACTTAGTGACGCCTTCTTCTTGGTGTTGAAGGTGAAGCGTTCGAGGAACGCATCCACTAACTGATCCAAGTTATTGATGTTGTGCTTCGGCAATTGAGTGAACCAATCCGAGGCAGGGCCCACGAATGTGGTTATAAATGTTCTCAGCAACAACGCATCATTGTCCTGAATGCCAAAGCATTGGCTCAGGAATCTGGTCACATGCTCTTGGGCATCCTCCTCACCCTTAAATATTGCCAACTGAGGCAGCTTAAAGTGTTCAGGGTAAGGGGGTGCAAGCACTGACGGATGCACAGGATGACTACGGAGTTGGCGTAACATGGGCTTTTGGGGCCCAGAAGCTTTGGTTTCCATAGACTCCAAATGCTCTAGCAGCGCTTTGTATGCATCGGAAGATTTAATCTCTTCCTCTTTAGTTTGCTCCCGTTGTGGGTTGTGGGAGACTTGAGGCCTATGGAGGGGTGGCCGGATAGCAGCCCCTCCACCTTGATAGGGCATTTTGGCCCGCTCCTCTTCTTGTTCATACTCCTCATAGGCTTCTCGAGGAGTTTCTGGGTGAGACCTATGACCATGGGTGGGTCCCCGTGGAGGGAGCCCATCGTTGTTTCGAGGAGTGGCCTCCCGTTCAGGTCTAGGAGGTCTTGGAGGCAGCACTTGGTAAGGTCATGGGGACCTGTCTCGTACCAAGGGGTTGCGCCTCTCATATGGTTCTGCCCTTTGGGTGCGAGGGGTTGGAAGCCTCTCAGGCACCGTGTTATGGAGCAGCTCATCTATTTGGCGCTGAATGCGCTCCTTGCTAAGGCGGTATAGATGCTCTAGTTGTTGTTGATCTTGCTCAAGCTGCGTAATCTATGCTTGGCGGGTGGCATGTCTGGCGACTACCAAGTCGATCTGTTCTACCATCTTGAGTCTAGGAGGCCTAGATGCCTCTCCTACGCATTTATCTCGGTCATGGTGATCCGAGATCTCTATAGGTCACTTCCCCCTATCGAGGTTGGCGGCATTCACTCGAGGCTCTGGCCTCGAAAGATGATTTTGGTAAATAGCAGGTGCGGAGGCGCATTGCTCCCATGTTGTATATTGCTCTTGAGGAAGGTAGGGGTCTTCCTCATTTTCCCTTTCATAAGTGTGAAAGGGGTGGGTGGAGTTGGCTCGCCCTGCCAGAGGAGCCTTGTGCTCCGGATTTGTCCTGTTGTTTCTGACAATGAGAGGGGGCAATGGAGGGATGACATAATCCTGTGGCCTCTCCTCATGGACCCTATGTTCTAGCACTTCATCATGCGGTGGCCACTCGTATCGAGCTTCTAAGGGAGCTTTCCCATTTATATTGAGTGCCACGTGTAAGGACTCCTCTTGAAAGGGTCTATGCTGGATGGGAGTGCCCCTCGAAGGGGTGCCCCTATAGTCCCATTCTGAGATGCCACGATGTGGACTCTCTTGTGGGCCCGGCCACCAAGGCGGAATGACCAAGTCCTTGGGACTATAGCGGAGGTGACTTGTGCCCCCTTGTACACTCTCTATAGCTTCCGCCCTTGCTTGGGCTTGGCTACGGGTGTACACCATGGTGGTGCTTTCCTACAAGATGCGTAGATTTTTTTTTTTTTATAATTTTTATGCTACACTAAACAGAAAAGATCACACACGCAAAGCAATGATTATCTCATTTAAATATTAAAGGTGTGCCTTAAATCTGGTTTAGTGTATTTTGATTTTGTTTTGAAAGCTTTTGTAAAGAATGTTTAAATGCAATATGATGGCTCTTATGGCTCCCAAAAATGGTCGCCCCTTCGATATACCATTGCCAGGCCGATATACCAACCTCTCTATATACCCGCCCTTACGTGAGGGAAACTATAGGTACGTGAGAGCAGATGGTACATGGAACGTAGGCGGTACGAAAGGGGGATCACCCTATTTTTGACACCTACCATAGAAGACTTATCCTCATGCACTGGGAATCACCCCAGCTACACTCGGTCAATTTTCATCAGGATTTACGTCTAGCAATAGTAGCGATCGGGGTTTATGAATGCAAAATTCAAGCCAAGGTGGTGATGAAATCCACCGTTGGTCTTGATCAAGGGCTGGGGTTTTACGACCAGCTCCTTGGTGTTTATGTTGCCACGTGATGTGTGGGGTTCTTTTTATTTTGCAAAAAGGAAACAAGCAAGCAATAAAAGAAAACTTTCCCTAAGCAAACAAGTAACCTAAAAATAGAAAAATTGAAAACAGAAAATGACAAGAAAAGTTTAGAATCCCTACCTTTTCTCTGCCCAAATCTGCTGGTTCTGAGTTTCTACCCTGAAACTGCATAGACAGAAATTCATCCTGGGGAGGAATGAATTACAGGACTGTATTCATCATAGGGTGGGGCAGATTCCCATTCGTCCCTGGGTAAGACGAATTCTAGCTCTGTATCCGCCTCCTGATGGAACGAACAACAGTCAACGTATGAAAACTCGGTACCTGCAAGCAAAAACAACCAAGTTTGGATCAGATCTCTGATCTTAAAAATATAGGACAAGGTCCCACCGTGATCGCCACTGAAAGCATGAGGATACGGAAGCAAAAAGGAAAGCGAAGATGCGATGCAAATCGAACCAAACTTAACGCTAAATCCTAGGAATTGAAAGTGCATGAAAAGAGGGAAAGCATGAACGAATCAAAATGAAACAAAGGAAAATAAAGAAGACAGCCCTTTTTATTGATATGTTTCAAAACTCGGTTACAATGCGCCTCCTCCCTTTCCAAGGGCTAGGAGCGTTTAAGTATGCATTCTTGTTACATCCATGGATGCCCTTCCTTCTTCCGCGTGCCCACATGTAAAAATGGGTGGACCAAATATCACCGCCACTTGCATTGATGAGTCTTGACTCCTTGCTGCTCCTCCGATGTCTAGACCCTATGTTCAAAGGAACAAGAATAATTCGATAGCACTTGTAGATAAAATAAAGCATGCAATCCCCAAGCCTACGATAAGTGAATGAGGAAAATGAATTAAACTATGACTAAAATGAATCCAAATGCTCTAAAAATTTTACAGGGGCATCAAGACATCCCAAAGAAAATACTACAAATGGAATAATCAGGAAATTCCTCACCGATTTGAATTCGCTCCGGGCGGGACGAATTTACCTGCAACAAAATGCCGAAAAGGTACTGTCCCAAATGTCCTATCTAGGAAGCTCCAAACGACCTACAAACTTGGGGTTAGCTAATTGGGGGTATTTTGGGAAGACCCAGATGGTCATATTTTCCCAATTTGGCCTCCATCAATGGGAATTTTATGATGCTACCTGCAAGTTAGTAAAGGCGAACGAAGATAGAAACATGATCAAAATTGTTCAAAATGAAATGAAATTTAAATGGCAACCTATCTAAGCATCATAGAATTGAATGCAAAAATGAAAGAAAGAAAATCTACCATAGATTTCCCATCACTCCGAAGAGGGGCGATTAGGACTGTAGCAGTGTGGGAGGGGGCACCGGGGGTAGGCCGCCCACCGTTTGGGGCCTGATTTCGGCACCAATCCACTTGGGATGGGTCCAAAACCTCTTGTGGGGTATTTTCAACAAATTTGGTGGGATATTATGGCCAAATGTCAGGTTTTGGTTCCAGATTTGTGCTTCCAATAACCACCCTATGACCTCCTCTCCAAAAGAGATCAAGGATGTGAAAGACACAACTCAAAAGGGTGTGGGTGTGAAAGTAAAATGACAGCACTTCGTTGCTCCAAAATGCTCCTTCTCTGTATCTTTTGGGGTGAGGAAACTCACCAATTTATAGACCTGGAGGTCTCTTGAAATGGGCATGCAGAGGCGCCACTTGGCAATCATGCCTTCCCAAGGGGGAGGAGATTCCTCCCTGATTAGGGACTTCATGACTGCCCTTGTAATTGCCTCTAATGCTCAAAAATGCTCACCCACACTCCCATGCAATGAAGGAAGCGTTAAGTGGCGGATCTGAGCTGCCATTTGTCAAGATTTGACTTTTTGCCCGTCAAACCTGCAATTCGCCCCACCCTGGAGCGAATCCTGATATTCGTCCCTAGGTGGGGCGAATCCCAGTTTGAATTCGTCCCTGGGTGGAACGGATATTGAGCAAAGTGCCTGAAGGTGCTTTTGGAACAAAATTTGCCTTCGATTAATAGTGATGCACCTTAGACTTTGCCAACATTGAATAGACAGATCTTGCTTGAGATCATCTGTCTAGTCTCCAGAGAAGGCTGGTTCCTTTGAAGTTTTTTAGATAAAATGGGAAACAAGAGATAAGGGAAATATAGCTTAAGCTAGAACTTTTATATGGTGTAGGTTAGACAACATTAAAGATAGATTTACTTACTTCTATCCAAAGCATTTAAAAACACATTCCAAAGCAAAAATTATATAATTCCAGATATGATTTTTGATGTTTCATTTAGCATGTGTATATATTAGATTCTTATTCCAGCAATATGATTTATGTATTGTGAAAGTTCAGATACAATAATAGACTCAATCTACAATTCAATATTGTGAGCAGAAATAAAGAACATTAATACATACACTTGCACGATATGAACCAGAAGCCAATGGGAGATGTGATTTTATTGCTTGTATTGGAAGTACGTACACACAGTCTTATAAACATCCAAGAGCCGATCTCCTTTTTAGGAGTCACTCACCCCTATATATACCCTAAAATAGTATCTTCCTAAGTACATCTTACTTATTTTACAAGCAATCATCTATAGTTTCTAACAATACACAACGGATTTCCCGTAGATTGGATAGATTTTCAATCATCCAACGGACCTGCCAGGTTATAATCAACAGACCATTCTTCAAAAATTGACACCTGATGTTAGTGCTCATCTCCAATTTCCAAAAATATACTTTATTCCTTTACATCTGGCGTGTCGCGAAATCGTGACATTCTTTCCTTGCTTTGGTCTTCTGCTGCTTCCAGCCACGAAAATGGGACATGTCATGAAATCATGACATTTGTCTCTTCCTTTACTCCTTTGCTGCCTCCCACTGTGAAAATGAGACATGTCATGAAATCGTGACATTCTTTCCTTGCTTGGCTCTTCTATTGCTTCCAGTCGCAAAAATGGGACATGTCGTGAAATCACGACATTCGTCTCTTCCTTTGCTCCTTTGCTGCCTCCTGCCATGAAAATGAGACACGTCACAAAATCATGACATTCTTTCCTTGCTTGGATCTTCTGTCGCTTCCAGCCACAAAAATGGGACATGTCGTGAAATCGCGACATTCGTCTCTTCCTTTGCTCCTTTGCTGCCTCCCACCGCAAAAATGAGACATGTCATGAAATCATGACATTCTTTCTTGCTTTGCTCTTCTGCCACTTCCAGCCATGAAAATGAGACATGTCATGAAATTGCGACATTCTTTCTTGCTTTGCTCTTCTGCTACTTCCAGCCATGAAAATGAGACATGTCATGAAATCATGACATTTTTTCCTGCTTTGCTCTTTTGTCGCTTCCAGCCATGAAAATGAGACATGTCACGAAATCGTGACATTTTTTCCTTGCTTGGCTCTTCTGTCACTTCCAGTCATGAAAATGAGACATGTCATGAAATCATGACATTATTTCTTGCTTTGCTCTTTTTCCGCTTCCAGTCGTGAAAATGAGACATGTCGCGATATCGCGACACTTTTTCCTTTTGGCTCTTTCTCTTTGCTTTGGACCGCGAAAAAGCAGCATTTCACGATATCGCGACACTTTTCCTTTTTGGCTCTTTCTCTTGCTCTTTAGCCACGACAAAGCAACATGTCGCGATATCGTGACACTTTTCCCTCTTGCTCCCTTTTGTTGCTCTTAGCCACAAAAATACATGTCATGATATCGCGAAACTTTTTCCCTTTTGGCCGCGACAAAGCAACATGTCGCGATATCGCGACACTTTTTCCCTTTTGCTTTTCTTTTTGCTTTGAACCGTGAAAATGCAACATGTTGCGATATCGTGACACTTTTTCCTCCTTGTGGTTTTTTGCATTTTCTTTGATATTTAGCATATGGGCCACTTCGGTCCTCTTGGAAAATATGCAAAAAGGAGCATCAGATGTTTTTTTGTAGTTAGTCACTTTTTTGACTAACAGGTGCCAAATTGATCTCTGACCTTCCAAAACTGTTGTGAGAGTGGTTAGGACCACTGTTTAACCTCTAGGGGCTGCCCTTGGGGCTATGTGTGTCAATGCGATCAGTTTTTGCAGTCACATAATCGGATTGGTGCTGTTTTGGTGTCTATAAAACTACATATCTGTAAGCATTATAGTATAGCAATAATAATGTGCAGAAAACCTGCAACAACATTAATAACAATAGTAATGACAGAAATACAACAACAATGGTAGATATATTAAATACAATAGTTTTTATTAATAATGGCATGAGTGATACAACATTACAGTTTTAGTAATACAATCTACACTTGCAAGCCCTAGACTGAACATCCTTCAAGATTGTATACAATATTGGACTGCATCATCTTGCATATAGTTATCAATAATCACACGTACCAATATAGATCAACTCTAATGAATGAGGAGGGCTTATTTATACACCCACCAAGTAGTTATCTTCCCAACTACCTTGCAACTACCCTCAAATTACATTTTATATGCATTTTATTTGCATTACATTTCATTTGCACTATAGGATGAAATAACTTATTTAGCTGACATAAGTGGATTAATATGACTTTACATGACTTTATTATTTACGTACAATATTAAATTGCACTTACAACATTAAAATATATGCATGTGCATTTCATCAAACACTTTGCATGCATTTACAATATAACACATAATATCAAAACTAGTTCAGCAAATAAGAATATCTCAATTTGCCTGTCTACATATATTCCCTCCTCCAAACTAGTCATTGTCCTCAATGACACAAGCTAAACACTGGGAATAGAAGTACTGAGCAATGCAACAGGATCTCTTGTCATGCTCCTTCCTTTTGTTCTTTTTCCATACATATTTGGTAATAACCTTCACTTGAGACTGCTCGCAACACCTTATTATCTGATTGTGCACTCCTCTTGCTATAAGCAATTGTAACATCAGCATGATCAATATTATATGAATAGGCACTTCACTTTTTTCAATAAGCCATATCATCAGCATGAGTAATGCCATCAAGATCATGAACATGATCAGTAATGCCCTTCGTCATCTATGTCGGGGGTCAAGGGGGTGGGAGTCCCCTTGCAGGGTCAAGGTATAACATCCCTTGCGGGGTTGAGGGGCAGCATCCCTCGCGTGCTCCCTTGCTATCCAAACTAAATTTTTCTTCTCATCCACCATTTGGAAGCTTTCATTCAACTCCTTCAAACTACTTTCTTTTAGCTCTAATTCACTACTTTCTTGATCCAACTGGCTTCTTATCAACATCTGGTAGACATATCCCTTGTCGAATTGTACTTTTGATGATAAATACTATGATTGCTCTACCTTAGATGGATTGATAAGTCTAACAGGTATAATTTCTAGATGTCTAGGACAACGGGTTAGACAACTTAGACAGATATATGTCTCAAAAATATTGCATATAAGTAGACGTATCATACGGATAAGGATAGATGTCATAAAAATATGGGCTAGACATTTGGATAGGTTTCTAGACATTGGGGACGAGTGGCCAGACATCTAGGTCAGAAGGCTAGATGTTGAGACTGACAGATTGCCAAACATCTGGGCTATATGGCTAGACACCTAAACTTATGGATGACCAAACATTTGGGCTATATGGCTAGATGTTTGGGCTGGATGACCAAACATCTAGATTTATGGACGGCCAGATGTTTGGGCTAGATGGCTAGATATCTAGGTTGGATGGCTATAAATCTAGACTAATGGATGTCTAGACGTCTGGGCTGGATGGCCAAACGTATAGGCTGACAGACTACCAGACATCTAGGCTAGACAATTGGATGTCTGGCCTGATGGACTGCCAGACATCTGGGTTGGATGACCAGATGTATTGGCTGACAGACTAACGTCTAGGCTGGATGTTTGGGCTGAAGGATTGCCAGATGAGTGGTTTTCTAAAAATCTAACTCCTTAAAATGGGTAGATTTCAAACGTGTAGCCTCCAAATGAATCCACATTAGACGGGTTCTCTTCAGACGACTCCTCCGATAGATGCACTTTAGATTTTTCTACCTCAAATGGTTCTTGCTTAGATGTTTGTACCTCAACCATCTTCTTCTCAGATGACTCTTGCTCATATGTCTGAGCCTTAGACATCTCCACATCAGACGACTCTTGCTCAAACTTTTGCACCTCAAACGTCTCCTTCATTGCCATCTGACTGCATTCTCTAGTTGTTCGAGTCTCCTTCATCAATGAGGTTTTTGCATCTCTTTTCCAAGTCAAGGCGTAATCCAAAGCCTCTTGGTATGATATTGGGAGAAATATCTTCATATTCCTTGTATAAACAGGAAGCAGTCCATCTATGAACCACGTAGTCTTTAATTCCTCTGAGTGGCCTTTCTCTACATAGTCAAAAAATCTACTCACCCTTCTATTGTAATAACAAATAGGCTCCTCTCCTTGAATGTTATAATTTTTTTTAGTATCGTATGATCGAAATTCTTCCACAAATGCATCACGTAAATCTACCCATGTATGGAACTTAGCTTGTGATAAGTATATGCACCAGTCTATTGCATATTCTTGAAATGTTGTAGGAAACCATATCCTCCAATATTCTTCATTGTTTTTACCAATCATTTTCCACTCCATACGATAAATTCTCCAATGTCTAATTAGGTCTTCCTTCCCTTATCTTGTGAAAAATGGTAAATTATCCAAATCTTGGGTTTCTATGTTATCCATTGGTGGGGTTTCTACTATGCTGCTCCTTTTCGGGTGTTTTTAGTCTTAGGTATCTTATTTTCACCAAAATTCATCTCTCAATTTCCTGTGTATCCTTAATTCACAAATTCCTTCATTGGGATGTTGATTGTGGCCTTGGTCTTCCTTCGTAATCCATCGCATGCTATTGCTCTAGTGCCTGACTCCCATCCTTTGCACTCCTCTGCAACCTTCCTATCGCTTGTTCAGGTATTACCATCCACTCAACATCTCAATGTCCTCCTTACCTTAATTTTTTCCTCAACTCTTTGGTGATCCTTGTACCTGTTCTATTGTTCCTATCAGCAATGTGTCGTTCCACTACAAATGTCTTAGCTGATAGATGTCCGACTATAGATGTTAGTCCTACAAACGTAAGACCTATAGACATTAGGCCTCAAGATGTCAGGACTCAGACGTCAAGCCTGCAAACATAAAATCTATATACTTTTGTGACTTACCACCTGTAAAATCTCACTTATCTTTTTTCCTCCAATTGACATACCCGTATTTTAATTTGCAAACACAAAAAATTCTGGTATGTCTTCTCCTCCTTCTTCGCACTGGGTTGACCTTCGTTTGGTCATATTCCCAAGGGTTTCACTTCTTCAAACTCTATGTCACCAATTTAGACCCAATTTTGTAATAACAATGGTGCCAGAATGTAGAAAGATATTTTACATACAACAGTTACTTGTCCATGTAATAAACTACAGATCTGCAAGCATTGTAGTATAACAATAATAATGTACAGAAAACCTGCAACAACATTAATAACAACAGTAATGATAGAAATACAACAACAATGGTAGATACAATATATACAATATTTTTTATTAATAATGGCATGAGTGATACAACATTACAGTTTTAGTAATACAATCTACACTTGCAAGCCCTAGACTGAACATCCTTCAGGGTTGTATACAATATTGAATTGCATCATCTTGCACATAGTCATCAATACTCACACGTACCAATATGGAGAAACTCTAATGAATGAGGGGGGATTATTTATACACCCACCAAGTAGTTATATTCCCAACTACCTTGCAACTACCCTCAAATTACATTTCATATGCATTTGCTTTGCATTACATTTTATTTGCACTATAGGACGAAATAGCTTATTTAGCCGACAAAAATGGCTTAATATCACTTTACATGACTTTATTATTTACGTACAATATTAAATTACACTTACAACATTAAAATATATGCACGTGCATTTCATAAAACACTTTGCGTGCATTTACCATTTAACACATAATATCAAAACTGGTTTAGCAAATAAGAATATCTCAATATGTCTGTCTACAGGTGTTATGGGCCCTAGAGGATAACCCTCATCATGGTTAGGCCCTCATGCTAGAATATGTAGATGACAAATGAGAAACCGTCACCACTGAATGGAATGCTCACTAGATGTAGCTAATCTTATCCACTTGGAAGACTGGATCCAGTAGTGTTGAACCCAAAAGTGGCATGTTGTACCTGTGTTATATTGTTTGCAAATATGAATATGAACCAATGGATGATATCTAATGTTGATAGTTTATTAAATTTTTTAAGGTAGAAAAACATCTATAATAGACAGTAAAACCTTTTTTAAAAATTATTATTGGTTTCTAACTGTTCTTTTTATCGAGCAACTAGGTGAGTAGCTATACCTGGGATGTTATATATGATATCAAAGTAGAAATGATTCTAAACTATAGAAATTTGTATGTGAATTAGAATAGGTAACAATAAATAATATACTACCTATTTTACTTGTAGGACAATTGGTACGAATGTTGTGAGGTGGGTCCTAGAGAAATCATATATGAGGTTGGGAGGAGGAAATCACAGAAAGACCTATAAGAGGACCACAAAAAATTTGAAGGAAGGAAGATCCTCAACATAAAAGAAGGTAGAAAAGGGTTAATGAGATACATTTGAATAAAAATAATGAGGAAGAAGGGAACCTTGTGAATATGGTTTAGTTATTGTAAACCCAAATGGAAAACCAAAGGGAAGACATGGACCAACATAAAACTCACTTGGCCCAACAACAGGAATTCATTGTCTAGAATGGGTAATAGAGGACTTAGCTAGAAGAAGATAAACTAGATTGGACATGATAGTGAAAGTACCAAGGGGACCTAAGATATATAGTGTTGGAAGGACAAGGGCGAGTAAGGAATTGGATAGAAATCTAAAAAAGGTTGTAATATCCAAGTTTAATAGAAAAGATGATGAAGAGTTGGCTGAAAACTGGTTAAGAGAACTAGAGTCCTACTTTTCTTTAGTGGTTCTATCCTCTGAATCCAAAAATACACTGGCAGTTATGAATATGACTAAAATAGCCCCGGATTGGTGCAAATCATATAAGAAAGGGCATGCGGTATAAGCTACTGACCTCAAATGAGAGGATTTCATTAAGGAATTCAGAGATAAATTCCTGACAAGGTAATATTATGTGGAAAAGTTCAGAAAATTCTCAAGTTTGAGATAGGAAAGCACGTTAGTTCGATAATATCACAAAAAATTCATACAATTGTTAAAGTATGCATCCCAATATAAAAGCAATAAGGAAATGAAAACTTAGAAATTTATTCTAGGATTGCATCCTAGGATCATGGTGGTGGTAAGCATTCATAATATCATCAATTTACCTACTATTTTTTATTTAGCAAGGAAAGAGAAAGCTAATCAATAAACGAGAAACACATATTTCAATTACCAAAAGATACCCAAAAAGAAAAAATATGAACTCAGAAAATGGAAAAGTGTTAGTTTTATGAAATGGTAAAAGGAACATAATAAGAAACCTAAAGGAGATCAAAATAAGAAAGGTGACAGAAATAAATCCTATCATCAAGGTGGTAATTACAGGAAGGATGTTAAGGAGTTTCCAAAAGATAGGACTAGAATCCCGTAGATCAAGGAAGGGATGGAGAAACTACATCCATGAATAGAAATAGAAACAACATTAAAGGCAATGGAGATCCACCATGTGGATGCTATGTATGTAAAGGAGCTCATCATGCCAAGAAATGCCCCCTTAGAGCTGATCTACCACCAAAAGCCCAATAAAAGGCTAACCGTAGGATTTATGTGACCACAGGTAGTTCTGAAATCAATGGTCAGATTACTCCTTTCTTATAAAATAGTAAAATTTTTGATAAAAATGTGCAAATTTTTATTGATAGTGGGTCAAATGATAGCTTTATATCATTTAGACTAATGAGGTATTTGCTTGTTAGACTTGGATTCATGGCTAATGGTTGGAAGTTAGAGTATGGATCAGGGCAAACTCACCATGTTAACGAGTGTTTTTATTTCCACATCTCCTTACCACATGGAAATATCAATTGGTATCTATATGTGGCACCTTTACATGCATTTGAATCATCTTAGGAGTTGATTGGTTAAAAATGCACAAGGCTCTTTTAAACTTTAAAGATATATGGGTGGAATATGTGGATGAATCTAATCAAAGAATTAGAATTAATTGTGGGCAAAGGGAAGTTAAACCACATATATTGTCTACAATGTATATTAAAAAAATTATTAGAAAGAAGGGTGTGGTCTTCATAGTTAATATGAATAGGATAGAAGAGTCTGAGATAGAGTCTAACCTCTTCCAGAAACACCCAATTTTTGGTACATTCAAAGATGTATTTTCTAAGGAACTTTTGGGGTTACCTCTTCAAAAGGAATTTTACTTTTCAATTGAGTTGTTACCAAGTGCATTTCCAATAGCAAGGTCACCATACAAGATGACTCCTATAGAGCAGCATGAGCTCAAAATGCAACTTCAATATTTTCTTGAGAAGAGATTAATCAAACCTAGTGTGTCATCCTAGGGAGCTCCTATCTTGTTTGTTAA
Organism: Wollemia nobilis; assembly: GCA_028583015.1. Lineage (NCBI taxonomy): Eukaryota > Viridiplantae > Streptophyta > Pinopsida > Araucariales > Araucariaceae > Wollemia > Wollemia nobilis. The sequence goes on along the minus strand of JAQPPZ010016467.1, from coordinate 5,674,124 downwards.
AAATAAAGATGGTACCCTAAGGATGTACATCGACTATCGAATGCTGAATAATGTTACTATCAAAAATAGGTACTCGTTACCAAGGATTGATGATTTATTTGATCAATTAAGAGGAGAAACCATCTTTTCTAAAATAGATTTAAAATTATGGATATCATCAGTCAAGAATTTGCGAGGAAGATAATTCTAAAACAATATTTAGAACAAGGTATGGACATTTTAATTTTACAGTCTTACCTTTTGGGCTAACCAATACCCTAGCTACGTTCATGAACCTCATGAACAATGTTTTCATATAATAACTAGATAAATTTGTACTCATATTTTTGGATGACATTTTAGTTTATTCCAAAAGTAAGGAAGAGCATGATAAACATTTGAGAACAGTGCTTTAGATTCTTCAAAAGAATCAATTATATGGAAAATTGACAGTGTGAGTTTTATACTCCACAAGTGTAACATCTTGGACATATTGTCTCTACTCAAGGAATTGCAGTAGACCCCAAGCAAATGGAAGCAATCATTGATTGGCCAACACCTACTAATATTATAGAGATGCAAAGTTTTATGGGAATTGCATGATATTATAGGTGATTCATCAGAGGATTTTCGATAATTTTTCAACCCATTACAAACCTTCAGAGAAAAGGAAAAGGCTTCAAGTAGATAGAGCAGTGTGAAGAGGGTTTTTAGATTTTAAAAGAAAGGTTGACAATTGCACCAATCCTACAATTACCTGATCCTAATAAGAAATTTATAGTTTGTATAATGCATCAATCAAAGGAAATAATTTAAGACTCTTTAAAAATAAAATAAAGGAAATCATTTAAGACTTTTTGTTTCCTTTGGTACCTTGAAACTACTATAGTTGTTATGGATGTAATATAAAAACCTTATCTGAGGTGAATGGGTAGTATTTTTTATTGTATGAATGAAAAAAAATGGAAACTCTTGTGTTAGTATTGAGTAAGGAGATTAGTAAAGCTCCATTATGTTTCTATGAAAATTTAGAAATGCTTGTGTGCATGTTAGTTGCATGATCATACCATGAGGTATATTTGATCCTTGATAGTGTTGCATGTCTACCAAAGTAAGTTATGGACTACGAGAGAGTATTAGATACTATAAAGAAACTATGAACTCAAGTTTATGGATGTGAATTCGTGTTTGGAGGTAGCAATCTATAACTTGGTCAAATAGTCTTTTGTCGAGAAATTAAAAAATAACTAGTTGTGAATTGAAGTTTCCTTAATAGAAGTTTGACTAGATGCCCAATGCTCTACAGTAATAACACTCTTTGCTATGGATGTGTTGGCATTTTTACCACACTAAAATTAAATTTAAAATTTTGCCTAAGTGTGCAATGATTTTTTCCCAAAAAAATTCATTTTCGGGCAAAAACGTAGGCGAAATTCATTTTTGGGTAAAATATCAGTGAAATTCATTTTCACTTGAAAATATCAACGAAATCCCTTTTCGCTCAAAAATCTCAGCGAAATCCCTTTTTAGACGAAGATCATGGCGAAAATACCTTTTTAGGCGAAAATCAGGGTGGAAGCACATTTTAAGCAAAAATCAAGGCGAAAGCACATTCTGGGCAAAAATCAGGGTCAAAGCACATTCTCGGTGAAATTCATGGTGAAAGCACATTCTAGGCAAAATTCATGGCAAAAACACATTTTGGGCCTCATCTTGGTGAAATTAATTTTCGCCATTTCCTCCAAGAGAAAGTCATTTTCGATGGCGCTTTGAGCGAAGATCATTTTGGGGGAAATTCCAATGCTGGTAAATTCAATTTTTTGGGCAAAGGAGTTAATGTTTCCAGGGTTATTGCTAATGAAGATCAAATTTTATGGATAACCAGAAGATTACTGAAATTAAATATTGCCCACTTCACCCTTGACTCTGGTGTGATCCTATTGATTTCGAGGCACCATCCACTATGGTGAATGCTCATTTTTGAGGCACCGCTACAAGATGAAAATTTTGCTATTAATTCTGGCTACGTCCCAATGTGCCATCTACCAAAATTGCTTGTTTCTTCCCAATGTACCACTATATTGACACGTTGTTGCTGTCGAGGAGAAAATTATTGTCAACTAATATTTTACTGGCCATCATTTTATTTAATGATCATTCAATTTTGGAGGCAAAATCCTCTATAAATACTAATAAACTTGATGTAAAAAAGAGAGATGGACATTTGCTTGTGAAAATATTGTAGTTTGAACATTTGTTTTTATTCAAGGAATATTTGTCTTTGATTTCATGTTATGTATGTTTATACTTTCTACTCTGCATTTCTATTAAATTTATATCATCATTGGTGGATTAAATTTTGAGTCTGAATTTAGTTTTCAATGGGAATGAATGTTGGAATGTTATTGAAAGTCATGCTTTATAATACAATTTGAGTTCAATTTTTGTTCTGTCCTTCTATTGAATGTTGTTAGTTTAAACTGGGTTGTTAATCTTGTTGTTAGTTCATCCTCACATTATCTCTTTAGCTTACAACCATATTTCCCTTCCTTTCTGTTAATTTCTTTCCCTAATATTTATATGATTTTTAGAGTAGCAAGGGAACTAGCCCCCTCTGAGATTGGCTTGAAGGACATTTCTTTCCTTCAGCCTTTCAATGTTGGTTAGGTCTAGGGCACATACATACATTTTATCCTAGGGCAGACTCTTGACCAACAATTTTTGGCATGCTCGGTGGGACTCGAAAGGTCCACCTTAAGTAGTATTAAGATTTGATGTTCATATTTTGTTGTTTGATTGGAACATCTGGAGACTCAGTTTTAACTAGAAGCCTCTAAATGTGAAGTTGGTGAAATATTTACTTATTGATCACGAGATTGAAGGCCAAAAAATAAAAAATAATTGTTGAGTTTTTTGAGCTTGACACCCAAGTCTTAGGAGAACATCCTAGATTAATCACTCTAACTATCCCATCAATTGTAATGTCTTCACAACTATTTGGTGTGTTTTCTATTCCTTCAAGTCCCTCTAGCACTGCCACCAAATTTCCTCCTTGAGTAAATTCTCTAGTCCAAATGGCTAAAAATCCACCAATGGAATCATTTCAAAGCTTTGAATCTGCAACCTCAGAATCTAATACTGATAGTAGCATTAAATAATTTTCCTACTTACAATGGTATGGGAAAAATATCTTATGAGCATGTTCAATATGTGGCTTTGTTGGTAACTATTCATAGCATCATAGACAAAGATGTCATGGTCATATTTCTCGTGCTCTGTCTCAGAGGGATGATGTTTTATTGGTACCAATCCTTACCACCTACCACTATTACCACATGGGACCAGTTGGATTAGTTAATGATAAAAGGCTTCAACAAAAAAATGGATATTTTTTCTTTGTTGCATCAATTCACTAGTATTCAAAGGCATCCATAGGAGGAAATTGTTAACTTCAATGTTAGGTTCACTCGAACATGGCAGAGATTCCCTAACGGTATTTGATCAAATCTAAAAAAACTATGTTTTATTATATTTGGGTCTTTAATTATGATATTAGCATGGTCATCCGTCAGTCCAATGTCGATACATTTTCGGCCCTGTACTCCCAAGAACAAAAGGTTAAAGTTGGTTTAATTGCTATTGGTAAGCTCCCACTAAAAATGATGATGTCAATATTTTTGGATCTCTCACAACATTTATATCCCAATGCATCTTCTTAGTATTTACCAATTTCTCCCATGTATCCAGTTCCTTCATGGAATCCTAGTTCCTCTCAAACCCCTACAATTTTTATCTCGTAATTTCTTTCCCCTTCCATTTCATAATTGCCCACTCCAATTCCATTCCTAATATTGTTGTCTCTACTAGTACCACTACCATTACCAGCAAGAGATGCAATCAATGCACTCAATAATGAGAATGATGACAAATGAGAACACAACCCTAAAGAAAAGCCAATTTGAGAGAATTTTCTAGACTAGAAGATTTCAACCTCCACCAATCACTAGAGAGAAAGCAATTTCAACCAACAATATTTCTAAAAGGAATGCAACCATGTTGATGAATGAAAAAGTTATCCCATTAGACAAAATGTATTGGTGTTCTACCTACAATGATCAACATGGAAAATAATCTTGCATAGTTCATCTGAACTATGTGCAAACACAGTAAGAAAGTTCTTTCGATGGTCAGATCGACATGATAAGAGAAGTCGATCATAACTTTATGATTCCTTTTGTAGAACATGTTTTAGTTCTCACAAGACATGGAAAAAATTTAGTCACAGTGGACCCAACTAAGATGGAGCCAATAAAGATACCTGATGAGCCGAAGGTGTAGAATGAAAAGGGACAAGCACGGGTGAAGTCACCTGTCTCAGTGCCTAAGTAAAAAGAACTTGTTCTCTTAAAATATCTCTTGCTCGCTCAATAAAAATAAAGAATCTCTCAAGAGAATGCATCAACTTCACAAATGTAAGCTGAGATGAAGTAACAGGCAAAAGAATGCCTTAAATACCCATATTTGACTAAGCATTAGAGGGTGGAAGCCACATAGAAATATTAGAGAAAGTATGAGGCTACTAATGAAGGAAGAGAATATAGTTTATCCATGTACAACATTTTTGAAGAATTAGAGAAAATTTGTGCCAAGTTTAGTCTCTATGATGCTTTGCAATTGCCTGGACAAGTTGATTTGTTGCAAGAATATTTGAAGTCTATTAAAGATAAAAATAAAAATTCTACTCAGACTATGTTATCTTAAACGCTTACAAATTTGGCTATTGGAAAGAATAAACCACCAATATTTTACTTATCTCTCAGGATGGAAGGTTAGATTGTGCATAACTACATTATTGACTCTTGTGCTACGATGATTGTCATGCCAAAAGAAGTTTGTGTGATCATGAGCATAGAGTATACTAGAAGCATCCCAAGAGTTTTGTAGTTGGATGGAAACCATGTCAAAATAGTAGGTGTTATTAAAGATATACTAATTATGTTGCATAAAATACCTCAAGTCATTGTGATCCAGGAGGTGGTCATGGTTGATTTGTAACCATACTTTAGTATGTGCCTCTAAAGAGAATTCACCATCAAGTTGGGAGGATATATTTATCTAGATTATTCCCATATGGAAATTCCTTTCAAAGGGAAAATAATTCGGATCTATAATGAGAAACATTCCACCTTTCATATAGAAATAATTGAGGATGAAGAAAAGCAGATGGATTATGCTAACTTGATGATCAAGTATATGGAAGAGATAGATTTAATGGATTAATATCTGGGTGAACTTCACACAGAAGATGAATTCTCCATGAATGACTTCAACGCTAGGATTGAAACTAAGATTGGTTGTTATGACATTACCAAGCCTGAAAAGGGGTAAGGGAAGGTATCCAATGATGGAGATCCTATCTTGGATCAGTTGTGGAAATTCTTCTTCAATGATGCAAGATGTAAAATGGTGCTAGAGCAGGGATTGTCCTCATCTCCACTTCTAGAAGATAGAAGACATTCATATCGTCTGACATGGAGATGTACAAATAACATTGTTGAGTATGAAGCATTGTGCGTAGGTTTGAATAAAGTAGAGAAAATCAAAATCAAATAACTCCATATTTTTGGAGATTCAAATTTGATTATCAATCAAGTGACTAACAAGTGTGTATCCAAACAACACTATTAGAAGGCATACCACAAAAAATTTTGGGACCTGTTTGAATCCTACATGATTTTAAATATCCAAGTGATTTCGCAGGAAAAAAATAAATATGCTTATCTCTTGGAATCCATTGGTGCCAGGTTATCCCCAACTGAACACATGATGCAAAAAACAAATACTGCGAAGTTTTTTACAGGCCTTCAGTTCTTAATAAGGATATTCATTGGTAAGTTTTTGAAAATTATGAGCATATTGTGAACTTCCTAATAAAAAAAGCTAGCAGTATTGATGGGAAAACATTTGATGAGGAAGAACTTGAGGGATTGATCCAGTTAAAAAATAATGACATCCTGAAAGGATAGATTATGCTCTAAAGTATCTTTGATAAAAATGACAAAATATTAAAGCATAAGATCAATGTGGATGAAAAGGATTACAAAGAATTACAGTTAGAACCTAAAAAATCAATCAAGGTTGGAACTGAATGCACACCTAAATAAATTGAGAAAATAAATGAACTATGCCAAGAATTCCCAGATATTATCACCTGGAGTTATTACAACCTCAAAGGGTACAACAAAAATATTATCCAACACACAATTGAACTACATGAAGGAGTAAAACCTTTCATATAAAAGTAGAGGCCAATCAACCCCAAAATTAAGACCTTGATGAAGAACATAAGTTTATACTGAAATGTGGGGTGTGAACAGTATAAGACCAAATTTTACTTTTCTTTCCCAAACAATATTATCTAATATAATAAATAGCAATATCAAAAGTAGTAATAAAAGCAATGCATAAATCATCACACACAATAGAGACACCAATTTAACGTGGTTCACCCAATGTGGGCTACTTTACGGAGAAAATATTTCACTAAAATTTTCTCAACAAATATCTTGGGAATCCTTACCTATTACAATGTTTATGGACCTCTGTCCAAAGGAGACACCAATACCCTAATGCTCTACTTTTTGGATCTCTATATCCAGGAGAATTTTTTCTCCTTTTCTCAAGTTTGTGGAACTTGACCCAAGAGAACTCTTTCTCCTCAAATGGTTCATGGATCTCTCTCTATAAACTAAATCTATCTTCTTAACTGATTCACAGATCACACTCCATAGGAAAACTCTTTCCCCTTGCTCTAGTTCATGGAACTCTATCTAGAGGATACGCCAATCCTCTTTGTTCTGGCTGATAACCTTTTAGAATACTATTACCCCCACTGCACCAGCTTGTGGATATATCTCCACATAAGACCTTTGTCTTCTCTCATAATACTTTTATCCTCACTACCTTGGCTAATGGATCTATATCCACTATAGACTACTGTCCTCTGGTATGTCACCTCCAAAGCTTACTCTCAACTTTATCTCAAATCTGCACCAAACACTATCCTCAATCTAGTACAAATATGCTCTAACTCTATCTTATGTATAGCATAAATCTACTCACAAATATGTCCTCAAATATATCCTCAAGCCTTAACACAAATATTGATCCAATCACAAATCAACTATTCTTATATTTACCCCAAGCATTAACACAAATCTTGAACAAATCAATCAATCAAATCTACTCTCAATGTTGTCTCAAGTCTTCACCAAGACTTTCTCAAAAATATCTACAAGTATTCACCAATACTTACCTCAAATCTGTCTACAAGTCTTCACCAAGACTTTCCTCAAATCCACCTACAAATATTCACCAAGACTTACCTCAAATCTACCTACAAGTCCTCTCAAGAAATTTCTCAATCTGCTCTTAAGTATTCACAAAGACTTTCCTCAAATCTGCCTATAAGTCCTCTCAATAAATTTCTCAATATACTCTTAAGTATTCACAAAGACTTACCTGAAATCTGCTCTCAATTCTTCACTAAGACTTACCTTAAATATTCTCTCAAGTATTCACTAAGACTTACCTCAAATCTTCTCTCAAGTCTTCACTAAGACTTACCTCAAATCTGATTTCAAGTCTTCACCAAGAGTTTCTAAAATATACCTACAAGTCTTCACAAATATTTTCCCAACTCTGCTTTACAATATTTTACAAAAGCTTGCTCAAATTTGTCCTTAAGCTTTCATAAAATCTTACACAAATTTATCATTAAGCTTCCACAAAAGCTTACTCAAATATATCCTTAAGCTTCCACAAAAGCTTGCACAACTCTATCCTTAATATTTCACAAAATCTTACTCAAATTTGCTCAAACACATGCTCAAAACAACTCACAATATATGCTCAATTAATCTCAAATCTTGCACACAATGCTATCAATTGCTTTGTCTAATCTTTAATGTAATTCCTTTAACTTGAAGCCGTTTAGACATATTCTATTCAAAATTATTTTAACCTCTGGAACATATAGAGAATTATGTACTCCATAAATAACTTAATATGTTCTACTCAATCATTAAGTCTATCGCTTTCACAAATCTAATTTCTAATTTTTGCACATTCAATTTTAATTATCACTCAAAACCAATGCTCAAGATTTCACTCAATCATCCAACCAATGAAACACAACTTGCTTACAAACCCTAAACAAGTGTTTCAACCTACTTCCAACATAAAGCACAATGTGGGTCTCAAACCCTAACTCAAAACTTTCTCAATCTCTATCTCAAATGTTCTCTAAAACATTCACTAATCATGCATATGAATGAAGAACACAAGCTTATACTAAGGGGGGTGAATATAAGACCAATTTTTACTTTTCTTTCCTAATCAATATTATGCAATGTATAGATAGCAATATTAACAACAGTAATCAAAGCAATGCACAAAACACCACATACAATAGAGATACCAATTTTATGTGGTTCACCCAATGTGGGCTACTCCATGGAGAAAATATTTCACTAAAATTTTCTCAATCAATCTCTTGGGAATCCTTTCCCTATTACAATGTTTATGGACCTCTTTCCAAAGGATACACCAATCCCCTAATCAAGTTCATGGATATCTATCCACATGAGAACTCCTTTATCCTTAGCTCTGACTAGTGATCTTCTAGAAGTATTGCTACCCCCACTACTCTCACTAATGGATATCTATCTACTGAAGATACCTATCCTCACTACCCTGGAAAATGGATCTCTATCCACTGGATACTATTGTTCTCTATACTCTGTCACCTTCAAAGCTCTGTCTCAAATCTACAATAAACATAGTCCTTCGATCTAGCACAAATCTGCCCTGTCTTTGTCTCTGGTCTAGCACAAACCTGTCCTCAAATCTGCACCAAAATTTGTCCTCAAATTTGTACTAAACATAGTCCTTCGGTCTAGCACAAATTTATCCTCAATATCTATCCTCTGATCTGCACTAAACACAATCCTTCGATCTAGCATAAATCTATCCTCAATATTTGTCCTCAAGCCTTAACATAAATCTTGACTCAATCTCAAATAAACTCTGCTAGATCTACTACAAACCTTAAATCAAGGTTTGAACAAATAAATCAACTCTACTCATAAGTCTTCTCAAAGACTTGTCTCAAATATGCCTTGTAAGCTTCCACAAAAGCTCACACTAATCTATCCACAAGTCCTCTCAAGAACTTGTCCAATCTTCTCTCAACAAGTCCTTACGATAACTTGTCTAAATCTTCTCAACAAGTCCTCACTAGAACTTGTCCAAATATTTTGAACTCTTTCCAAACTTGTGTAGCTTATCCTTGGATTTTTCTAAATATTCCCTTAGTAGAGCTACTTCTTGTTCTAACTTTTCACATTCTAAGAACTTTGCTTCTAACTTATCCTTGAACTTCTTTGTCTTAGCCATTGGCTTGTTTAAATCCTCTATAAGCTTTCCTCTCTCTTCATCACATTCTGAAATTCAAGTTGGGAGTTTTGCTTTCTTACCTTCTTTAAAGTTTTAAGAGCATAAATAAGTTATCCCTCAATATCAACTCCTTTTTTTTATTCTTCCTCTATTTGTCTGCCTTTGTCAACATATTCATTCTTTTTATACTTATCTTCTATAGGATCATATTCTTCTTCTGCTAGTGCCATTAGAATATTCTATTTTGGTACTTCAAATGCATCCTCATGCTCATCAACACTGAAACTGAAATCATTCCTTGTACAACTATCTTCAAGATGTCTAAAATTACCACATCTAAAACACTTAAGAATTATTGGTGGCCTTTTCTTAACCTCTCATTTTTCTTCAATCAGAAATAGGACTTCATATTTATCATTATCTGAGAAACTATTATCACTATCACTTGAGTACTTACTTGCTTTGTTTGCATAGTAGCTTCTCTTTGGTCTTTGAAAGAACCTCTTCCCTTGTGTACCTTGTCTATCCTTGCCTTTCTTTTGGTACTTGTATTTTTTTGATTCCTTGTTTTTGTGATCCTATTTTTCTTCATCATTGTTATTTTTAGCTTTTTGACAATCATTTGTATAGTGGCCATACTCTCCACAATTGAAACATCTAACATATTTTACATCTTTAAATATTCTTGAATCCTTATTCTTTCTGCCATAATTTGCTTCTTCATCGCTGGATGACTTATTGCTTGAATCTGATTTCTTGCTCTTTGTTTTCTTTATTGCTTTGAAGGTTGATTCCTTCCGGTTATTAGGTTACTCTTTTGTTCTTAACTCAAAATATTGTAATAATACCAAGTAACATATATCTTGTCAAATAATCACAATATTTTAATTCTTCTATAGCAGAAATATTTTCACTAAATATTTTTGGAAGAGATCCTAAGACCTTATCACAAACATACGATTATTAAATGTTAATTCCAAGTCCTTGCATAGCATTAACAACTTCATCAACTCAAAGTACATAAGTACTAACGTTTTCCTCATACTTCATTATTAAATCTTCAAATTGTCCTTTGAGATTTTGTATCTTTGCCTTTTTGACACTTTTATCTCTTACATATATGCTTTGCAACTTATCCCAAATTCCTTTTGCATATTTACAATGCATAACTTTTATGGATTTTGTTCTATGAAAACCTCTCAAAATTGCATTCATTGCTTTTGAATTATAATGTTGTATAATCTTACCTTCCTTATTAGTAGGTGTTTCAACTGGTGGTCCATATCTATTTTCAACTACTTTCCAAATTTCATTGCCAAGTGCTATAAGGTGAATATTCATTCTCATACTCCAAAATATATAATCACTTCCATCAAATATTGGTTTTGAATTATCTGAGGACACATTATTATAATCCATTGTGTTCTTGAAAGCTTTTACTTCAAGTTCTTAAACTCTTCTGAAGGAACCCGCTTTGATACCAATTGAAGAACACAAACTTATACTGAGAGGGGGTGAATAGTATAAGACCACTTTTTACTTTTCTTTCTCAATAAATATTATGCAATGTATAGATAGAAATATTAATAGCAGTAATAAAAGCAATGCAAAAATCACCACACACAATAGAGACACCAATTTTATGTGGTTCACCCAATGTGGGCTACTCCACGGAGAAAATATTTCACTAAAATTTTCTCAATAAATCTCTTGGGAATCCTTTCCCTATTACAATGTTTATGGACCTTTGTCCAAAGGAGACACCAATATCCTAATCAAGTTCATGGATTTATATCCACAGGATAACTCCTTTCTCCTTAGCTTTGACTGGTGATATTCTAGAATAACTATTACCCCACTTCTCTCGCTAATGGATCTCTATCCACTGAAGACACCTATCCTCACTACCCTAGTTAATGGATCTCTATCCACTGGAGACTACCATCCTCTATACTTTGTAACTGTTTGTCATCAAATCCGCACAGGAAAGTACTTTCGATGGGTTTGCGCACCCTAGACCTGTGACCAACATTGAAAGGCCGAGGGGAAGAGATGCCCCTCGTGTCGATCTCCGGAGAAAGTCCGACTCCTATACTAATCTACTTTTGGGGTTTGAGATAAGAGTGCAGGAAAGAGATAAAAGGAGTTCGGGTTAGAGAAAGAAATAAAAAGGATAAGGGTTAGAGATTGATGATTCAAGGTGGGGAAGAACAAGAAGCACGATCACTCACTAATAACTCGAATAGCAGCAAAGAACACCAAGAATAGATGAAAGAAACGTGATACTCGCTTTCCTATGTATCCTCTAGACGAGTTCATAGGGTTCTCCTTTCTCTCTCGCTGGAATTCAGGGTTCAGAGTAATAGCGATTAAGACAAGGGAATAACAGAAACCACGACCCACCAGGCAGCATAAAAGAAAGCTTATACGACGTTTTTCCTCTCCTATGTATCCTTCAAGGCAAATTTCAGGGTACAGTATCCAATCGCACACCGAATTCAGGATTCAGAGTCTCAGTATACGAGTGTAGATAGACAAAAGAATTAAGCACAGAAGGCAGCATAAAAGAGAGAAATGGAGTACAAAAATATTTAGTATTAGACGCAGGACATCAAGTTACAGCAGCTTTCTAGCAAAAATTTCACCCCCTTTTTCCCTTACAATGCCTGGGTTTTTATAGAGGACCCGGACCTCTGAATCATAATTACATAGAATGGTGAAGTATGTTCTTGAGATTTGAGAAGTCGGCTCCTCGCGGCCCTCGAGACTGAGCTTTCTAATCCATTACTAGAACTGGTAACTGTGACCGGGTCAACCGCGGAAATATGCATTGATGAACCGCCTTAGTATCCCTGGTGCAATGCTCGAGTGGCCGCCATGCTCGCCGAACTTCTCTTTTAGGGACTGACACTTTGCTTCCAATTGCCAAAAAAGAACAACGAGCTTATTGGGCAGGAAAGAATGCATTTACGAGGCACTTGATGGTCTCGAGAAAATACCCGTCTTGGAGTGTGTGCCCATCACGAAAAAGCAACATGTCGTGATATCACGACATTTCCTCGCCTTCAGCTTGGTTCTTCTTGTTGCATCGTGAAAATATGACATGTCGCGATATCGCGACATGTCTATGTCTTTGTCTTCTTTTGTTGCTTTTAGTCGCGAAAATGCGACATGTCGCGATATCATGACACCTCTCGTCCTTCTTGCCCTTTCTTCTTGCTTCGATCGCGAGAATGCAACATGTCGCGATTTCACGACGCTCTTCTCTCCTGGCGCTTTCTCCTTGACTTTGGTCGTGATTTTGTGACATGTCGCGATATCACGATGGTTTTTCCTTTTGGCACTTCTTTGTCACTCTGAGCCGCGAAAACACGACATGTCGCGATATCGCGACAACTTTTATCTTTTGATCTCCCTTCATGCTTTCGGCCGTGATTTTACGATATGTCGTGATATCACGACAACATTTCATTCTTGCCTTTCCTTGTGCTCTGAACCGCAATTTAGAGACATGTCACGATATCGTGACAACTTTTCTTTGCTGCGCTTTCTCCTCGCCGTCGACCGTGATTTTGTGACATATCGCGACAACTTTTCATTCTCGCCTTTCCTTGTGCTCTGAGCCGTGATTTTGTGACATGTCGCGATATCGTGACACTTTTCTTCGTTTGGCTGTCTCCTCACTTTCGGCCGTGATTTTGCGACGTGTCGCGATATCGTGACACTTTCTCGTTCAGGAACTTTTCCTTGCTGTGATCCACGATTTTACGACATGTCGCGATATCATGACAACTTTGCCTCTGGCTGCTCTTTCTTGCTTTATGTCACGATATCGCGACAGTTTTTCTGTCGCGATATTGCGACAGTTTTTCCTGCTTGCTCTGAAGCTGTCTTCCTTGGCTTGTTCGGCAGTGAAGCTCCTTCATCTTCATTTTATGTGCAAGGGAGTGGCAGAGAAGGCCAAAATTGCTGCAACTTACAACTATCCTAGAAAGAAACAACAAAAGAAATACTTACCGAAATAGAAACACTGTATAAAATTTTGATTTTTTTACCCCTTGTGTAATGTGACAAAATTGTCAACATTCTTGGTGGCTCGCGGGGCATTTAGCTCATCTGAATGCAGAGATCCTAGGCCTTTATCCATTGGGAAACAGAGTCAAGCCTTCATACATTGGGCAATAGAGTCATTCCCATCGTCTTCTCCTCTGACTATCCATGAACGACTTTTTTTTTTTTTTTTTTTGTGCCTAAGCTCCTAAGAAACACCTAGTGCCCTCGACACTTATTTACTAGCTGAGTTATTTACACAAAAAATCTACGGCATGACAGACATACCGCCACCACGAACTCAGCTTCGGATGCTTATCCGGTGAACCTGCAATGTTTGGACCAGATCAAATTGAACTTCAGTTGATCTTTGAAGTCTGGCTGGCTTCTTCTCGAAGTCCTCCATGTTGTGAACAGGAAGCAATGCAGCAGGTTGTCCCTCCTGCCAGTACCTGCACTGCTGATGCAAGATGTGGTGAAGAAGTTTGCCATGTGCGGGCCCTCTTGGGGTACTGGTTGTAGTGATGGCTGGAACCAGAATACCGAAGAGTCTAGAAACTATGGGCTGGGTACAGGTTCTTCCATCTCCTTGATGCTGTAACAGGGCTCTTCTGACAACGAGCAATCTTCCAGGGTCTCTTCAGGCTCAGCCTCTTGATGAATCATGCTCGTTGGGTTACAAAAAGAGTGCAAAAATGGGCCCTCTTCATTTTCAGGCTCTACCACATGAGCCTGCTCTTCTTCTTGGTAATCACAAGCAATCGTATTTTTCATTGTCGGGGCAAAGCTTGCAAATTGCCATGTATGGACCTGGATGGGATCTGCCTCTCGAGCTCCACATGATTGCATCTCGAGCTTCTGCTCAGTATGAGGAGTCTACCATGAAGAATACTGTGTTGGCCAGACAGGAGCAATGATTATTGAGGAAAGTGATGGGGCTTCTCCCCACTGCCACTTTTTTGATAGAAACTGCTCTGCTCGTACTGCTTCCTCAAAAATTTGAGGGAATCTTTGTTCGCCTGATCGCAGCAAGAGGAGGCCTATGTCCGGGTGAAAAGCCCGAACATAGTAGTGGTGGGCTTGGGCGGGCGTTGGTTGAATCTCCCCTGGAAATTTCTTCCAAGTTCTATAGAATCAAACATTGAAGTCCGTGACGCTCTCCAAGGGTGTTCTCTTGATGGTGGAGAAGTACATCAGAAGTTGGAAGGGATCTTGAGAGCCATCAAATGTTTCGAATAGTGCTCCTGCCAAGTCATCCCATGAGTAGATGCTTTTAGACCCGAGCAGTCTATACCACCACAGCGCCCTTCCTTCCAGAGACGCAGCCAGAAGTCAGACCATGACATCTTCGTGGATTATTTCATAGAGGAACGCTAAAGCAACAACAGCTTCAAGGTGCTCTCGGGCCATTCCCATGGTGCCATCATATATTGTCAATGCCTTCAGGGCACCTTCGGGAATCTCATGGTAACTTTGAAGATTCAAGGGGCCTCGGTCATCCCAGCTAGGAAAACTTACCCCTACCATTATAGCAGCGGTCTGTAGAGATCACGGTTATCGCCACTAAGTCAGAGTCACCAGATGAACATTCTTTCTTCGCTTGTGAGGTCAAGGCTGCTCACCGAACCTTGATTCCTCCGGGATATCTTCTTTCAGCTTTTTTTTTTTTTTAAAAGGGGCACCTATGATCAGAAATCTAGATCTTCAGCTCAACGGAGTCGCCAGGTGATTTTGACAGATATAGACAAGCCAGAGATTCACCAAACTCAAGCTTGCTTAAAACACGGGGTGCTTTGGCATGAAGGTACTGGTCTCTACGACTTAGAGATTTTTGGGTAAAACAGAGTCGCCAGATGCTGGGAGTATTTTGGAAATGATAGCATCAATTCTCACTACCACTCAGAAGATGAGACTGACCGGATCTCACCAAAAACTGTTTGAACTTGGCTCCGGTGAATACGAGCTAGAAATTTTCAAAATATGGGACCTTGGTCCCACTGGGCATGCCAAAAACTGTTGGTCATCACATCCGCACAGGAAAGGACTTTCGATGGGTTTGCGTGCCTTGGACCTATGACCAACATTGAAAGGCTAAGGGGAAGAGATGCCCCTCATGTCGATATCCGGAGAAAGGCTAGCTCCTATACTAATCTACTTTTGGGGTTTGAGATAAGAGTGCAGGAAAGAGATAAAAGGAGTTCGGGTTAGAGAAAGAAATAAAAAGGATAAGGGTTAGAGATTGATGATTCAAGGTGGGGAAGAACAGGAAGCATGATCACTCACTAATAACTCGAATAGAAGCAAAGAACACCAAGAATAGACGAAAGAAACGTGATACTCGCTTTCCTATGTATCCTTTGGATGAGTTCACAGGGTTCTCCTTTCTCTCTCGCTGGAATTCAGGGTTCAGAGTAACAGCGATTAAGACAAGGGAATAACAAAAACCACGACCCACCAAGCAGCATAAAAGAAAGCTTATACAATGTTTTTCCTCTCCTATGTATCCTTCAGGGTGAATTTCAGCGTACAGTCTCCAATCGCACACCGGATTCAAGATTCAGAGTCTCAGTATACAAGTGTAGATAGACAAAAGAATTAAACACAGAAGGCAGCATAAAAGAGAGAAATGAAGTACAAAAATCTTTAGTATTAGACGCAGGACATCAAGTTACAGTAGCTTTCTATCAGAAATTTCCCCCCCTTTTTCCCTTACAATGCCTGGGTTTTTATAGAGGACCCGGACCTCTGAATCATAATTACATAGAATGGCAAAGTATGTTCTTGAGATCTGATAGGTTGGCTCCTCGTGGCCCTCGAGACTGAGCTTTCTAATCCATTACTAGAACTGGTAACTATGACCGGGTCAACCATGGAAATATGCATTGATGAACCGCCTGAGTATCCCTGGTGCAATGCTCGAGTGGCCGCCATGCTCGTCGAACTTCTCTTTCAGGGACTGACACTTTGCTTCCAATTGCCAAAAAAGAACAGCGAGCTTATTGGGCAAGAAAGAATGCATTTATGAGGCACTTGATGGTCTCAAGAAAATACCTGGCTTGGAGTGTGTGCCCATCACGAAAAAGCAACATGTCGCGATATCGCGACATTTCCTCGCCTTCAGCTTGGTTCTTCTTGTTGCATCACGAAAATATGACATGTCGTGATATCGCGACATGTCTATGTATTTGTCTTCTTTAGTTGCTTTAAGTCATGAAAATGCAACATGTCATGATATCGTGACACCTCTTGTCCTTCTTGCCCTTTCTTCTTGCTTCGGTCCCGAGAATGTGACATGTCGTGACTTCGCAACGCTTTTCTATCCTGGCGCTTTCTCCTTGACTTTGGCCATGATTTTGCGACATGTCGTGATATCGTGATGGTTTTTCCTTCTGGCACTTCTTTATCGCTCTGAGCCATGAAAACGTGACATGTCACGATATCGCGACAACTTTTCTCTTTTGATCTTCCTTCATGCTTTCGGTCGTGATTTTGTGACATGTCGCGATATCGCGACAACATTTCATTCTTGCCTTTCCTTGTTCTCTGAGCCATGATTTTGCAACATGTCGCGATATCGCGACAAATTTTCTTTGCTGCGCTTTCTCCTCGTCGTCGACCACAATTTTTTTGCATGTCACGATATCACGACAGCTTTTCATTCTCGCCTTTCCTTGTGCTCTGAGCCACGATTTTGTGACATGTCGCGATATCGCGACACTTTTCTTCATTTGGATTTCTCCTCTCTTCTGACTATGATTTTGCGATGTGTCGTGATATCGCAACACTTTCTTGTTTAGGCACTTTTCCTTGCTATGAGCCGTGATTTTGCGACATGTCACGATATCGCGACAACTTTGCCTCTGGCTGCTCTTTCTTGCTTTATGTCGCGATATCGTGATAGTTTTTCTTTCGCGATATCGCGATAGTTTTGCTTGCTTGCTCCGAAGCTGTCTTCCTTGGCTTGTTCGACAGTGAAGCTCCTTCATCTTCATTTTATGTGCAAGGGAGTGGTAGAGAAGGCCAAAATTGCTGCAACTTACAACTATCCTAGAAAGAAACAACAAAAGAAATACTTGCCGAAAAAGAAACACTGTATAAAATTTTGATTTTTTTACCCCTTGTGTAATGTGACAAAATTGACAACAGTAACCTTCAAATATCTATCTCAAATTAGTACTAAACATAATCCTTCAGTCTAGCACAAATTTTCTATGTCTCTATATTTGGTCTGGCACAAACCTATTCTCAAATATGCACCAAATTCTATCCTCAAATCTATACTAAACACAGTCCTTCGGTATCGTACAAATTTTTCTTCAATATATGTCCTCTGATCTGCACTAAACATAGTCCTTTGATCTAGCACAAATATATCCTCAATCTTTGTCCTCAAGCCTTAACACAAAGCTTGAATCAATCTCAAATCAAATCTTCTAGATATGCCACAAACCTTAACTCAAGGTTTGAAGAAATCAATCAACTTTGCTCATAAGTCTTCTTAAAGACTTATCTTAAATATGCCTTGTAAGCTTCCACAAAAACTCACACTAATCTGTCCATAAGTCCTCTCAAGAAATTGTTCAATTTTCTCTCAACAAGTCCTTTCTAGAACTTGTCCAAATATGCTCAACAAGTCATCACTAGAACTTGTCCAAATCTGGTCAACAAGTCCTCACTAGAACTTGTTCAAATTGCTCTCAATCTGTATTGTAAGCTTCAACAAAATCTCACGCAAATTTGTCCACAATTATTTTCAAAGACTTACCTCAAATCTACTCAACAAGTCCACACTATAACTTGTCCAATCTCATAGAAATATAAAGAGAATTGTTAGAGACTCAATATGCTTCACATTCATCACAATGCTCAATCACTTTCAATCACTCTTTTAGAAACATATAGATAATTGTTAGAGACTCAATATGCTTCACATTCATCTCAATGCTCAATCAATTTCAATCACTCATTTTACCACAGAAACACATATAGAATTGTTAGAGACTCAATATGCTTCACACTCACTAACTCTCAATAAATTCCTTAACTAAATTTAGAACATAGAATAATTTGTTTCATAGAACTTAAACAATTCACTTCACACATCCACTTGAATAGGCTCAACCAACTCTACTCAACCAATCACTCAATGAAATAATCCTTTCTTACAAACTCTAGTCCAAGCATATGAACATTCACTCAAATATTTCGAACAATTCTTATCAACTAATCTTAAATAACAATGATAATCATGTTCTTTCTGAACCCTAGTTCAATTTCTTCATTCAACCATTCACTTCAATAACAATGCTTACAAACCAATATCACATAACAATGATATTCATGATATTTGCAAACCCTAGTTCAATTTCTTCACTCAATCACTTCAACAATAATTCTTACAAATTAATCTCACATAACAATGATATTCATGATCTTTGCAAACCCTAGTTCAAGTTCTTCACTCAACTTAATCACTTCAACAACAATGCTTATCAAACAAGGTGCATAGAATTCACTTCACAATAGCTCAACAACTCAATAAGGAAACCTAATCAAGTCCTTTTCACTCCAAAGTTGTTTTCCATAAAACCAACCAATCAACTCAACAAAGGAAGAATGTGCCCTTACCTTTTTTCTTTATGAGGAATAGACCACACAAATCTACCACAATCATAAATACTTCTTTGCCAAATCTTAGAATATAATAATCTCTCTCTCAAGGAATCACAATACAAAATAATATCAAACACAAATACACCTTATCACTCCATATTTAAAATACCATCCAACACCTTAAAAATATTAGAACAATTAATTTCACAATAATCCCTTTAGCAAAAAGTCCTTTAAAATAAAATCAACACCTTAAAAGGCTTACTCCTCCAATATGTAAATATAACAATTTGAACTTTATTTTAAAATTAAGATCAAAATCCTTATAAATCCATTCGCTATTTTACCATTAAAAACCACCATAAGAAATTAACTTTAGTTAATCCTTATGCCTCCCAACTACCTCACGTCAAACCTTAGGGTAATGAAAATTAAATTAAAAAATGTACCTTAGCATTTAGTGGGTTTTGAACCCATGACATTGCCTCCCCAAGCACCCTAGCCAAAGCCTTGGATGTCACATGAGCTAGGTGCTCATGTGGGAGCTAGAGTGCCCATGCACTCTATTACCTTCTTTGTCACAGCTGAAACAGAAAGGCAAAATGGGCTTCCAAACTTGTTTCTATCGGGTTTTGAACCTGTAACCACTCTGACACAAGCTCCAAGTAAAATGCCACATGAGCTATCCACTGGATGGTTCTAGGAACTAAGCACCGTGATGTCTTAAACACACCGAATTTTGGATTTATGTAGCGCACAAAAACTACTATGTTTCCTCCATGAGTTACAACACATTTTTCAAAGGATATCACTCCTTTTTCGCCTTATAAAAGGCAATATATATATGCATTTATTTTCACTTCCATCACGTCTATGGGGGGATGTCTTTGACTTGCACGTCAGTGAAATAAACTTAGGTTTTTCCACTTTAAATAAATAAATAATATTTATTTATAAAATTTAAATTCAATTTGAATTTAAATATCTATAAATTAAATATTAAAACTTCCTTGGGCTTTCTAATTTGAAACTAAAGGTCTCCTTGGGTTTTTATAAAAAACCTTTTACATTGCTCATCCATGGTTTTAATAAAAACCTTTTATTTTGTTCCTTCATGGTTTTAATAAAAAACCTTTTAATTTGCTCCTCCATGGTTTTAATAAAAACCTTTTATTTTTTCTCACATAAAATTATGAAGCTCTTTTGGAACCAATCAATTGCATTTATCCTTAGGACCTTTTGACATCAATGACAACTCACTCTTGACATCAATGACAACTTATCTACTCAAAATGTCCAACAATGAAAACTCACTCATATATTTCCAACAATGCTTATCAAACAATCCTTTTCACTCCACCTTTGCATTTCACAATATTCAATCCAACAATATTTCAATCATAAGGAAGATGTGCCCATACCTTTTGTTTTTATGGAGATATATCTTCAAAACCTGTTTTACTCACAACCAAATTCTTTTTGCCAACTCTAGGTTAGATAGCAAAAACCTATCTCAAAACCTCCATAAAAATATTTATCCCAACAAATATTTCACCATTCAATTAATACAAATAAAATGATAAATCACAAATACACCTTATTACTCCTTCCTTGGCACACTCAAAACATAATCAAAAATGACTTCCAATAATTCACTTCTCAATAATTCACTCTAACTTCCTTTAGAAATTTAATGCATAGAATAATCAAAATTACTTCCTTATATCTCCCTACTCATCAAAATGCATTTTCAAAATAATTATAACCACCATTCAGAAATATTCCAATGCACCTTTTAAACCAAAATTTAAATCATTCTATACCTTCAACCATGGCAAAAATAATATTTATTTCAACCACCTTATATCTCCACAAGGCATATACTATCAACTTTAGACCAAGCACAATTTATAAAATTTAAAAATTTAAATACCTTTTGCGCACGTTGCCTCGATGGGATTCGATCCCCTATCACACTAGCACCAGCACCCTAGTCGCAACCTAATCGTCGCATGAGCTAGGTGCTCACTTGATACATAAAAGCATCTTGTGCATTTTGTTCCTCTTTTTGGCACAAAAAACCAAAATCAAAACCTTTGCCCCTTCACTATCGTCAAGACTCAAACGTGAGACCTCCACTCGCCCAAAAATCTACACTACCAAGCCTTGCCACTATCCCAACCTCATGGTTGGTGATAAGGCTTTGAGCCTTATTCGATTTATCCTCCATGATGTTTGTCACTTTTTAAAAAATAAAAACCTCTTGCCTTATGCGCTCACGAATTCACATCAAAAACCTTAGCCAATATTCGCACATGCAATTATTCGGAGACTTGCTATAATGTCATAAAATTTATGGTATAAATACCATACTCCTTTTGCTTTGAATTTAGGCGGGGGGAAATTTATTTAAAGTGTTTTTGTGCCCAACCCTAACTTAGGGTTTAATTAATTTATTTTATAAATTAATTTATAATATAAATATTATAAATAATTTATAAATAACCTTAGGCATTATTTTAACACTTAATATTATAATAATAAATATTATAATATTATTTCCTTTGGGCCTAGGTATTTTCCTTTTTCACCCTTAGACCTTAGCTAACCACATTAATATTATAATAATAAATATTATAATATTATTTCCTTTGGGCCTAGGTATCTTCTCCCTTCAGGGGTATTTTAGCCAACCTTTTGACCAATCATGTGATGCTTTTAAACCAAATCTCTTGGGCTTAAAATATAAATATTTTAACCCTAATTTTACCAAATACTTGCACTAATCATTGACACTGAATCCTGACATCAATGACAACACAACTACTTAAAATTTCCAACACCTGATGAAGGCATAACTCTTGAAGATGCTTAAAGTGAAGATCATTTATCCTATTAAACACTCATCATGAGTAGAAAATTTGATCCCTATGTAGAAGAATAATGGATATATTCACTTATTCGTTAATTTCCAAAATCTTATTAAGCCCTCTTTAAAGGATCATTATCCTTTGTCATAGATAGATCAAATCCTTCATGTGGTTGCAGGAGTACATATATTTTATCTTCTTGATGGATTATTCAGATATAATCAAATATGGTTCAAAGATGAAGACCAATACAAAATGGCATTCACCACAAAGTGGGGAATATTTTCTTATCAGCGAATGCCTTTAGGCCTCTCAAACATCGAATCAACCTTTCAAATAGTATTGGACCTAGATTTAGATGAGTTACTGAATCAAATAATTATCATTTATTTGGGTGATATATCAATTTTCTCCCATAAAAGGGAGGAACATTGTTGATATTTATGACATGTATTTGAGAAGTGTCGAGAATTTGAGGTATCCATCAATTTGAAAAATTCCATATTTGTGGTAAAAGAAGAAAATATCCTAGGAAATGTAATTTTTTAGAAATTATTAGCTATTGATCTAGCTAGAGCCGAAGCTCTCTTAAAGCTTCCATTATCGGCTAACAAGAAAAGTTTGCAATATTTCTTTGGCCAAATCAACTTCATTAGGAAGTTTATTGTAGACTTTGCTCAAGTAGTGAAGCCAATGATTGAACTCCTGAAAAAGAATGATGATTTCAATTGGATGAAGAAAATAAAATAAGCATTCAGAGATATTAAATAGAGGATTTCTCAAGCTCCCATCTTGGTGAATCCTGATTATTCTAAGGATTTCATCCTTTATGTTGTTGGTGAGCAATAAAGTTATGTGGTGGTCCATACACAAAAGGGAGAAGATGGAAATGAATGGCCTATTGCATTCCTGAGTCAAGTGATTCAATCACATAAGAAAAATATAACTTCATTGAGAAGTAAGTGTATGCAGTGATGAAATCTCTGAATAAGTTTTGACATTTTATTTTATAGAGCAAGAAAATAGTTCATGTTGTACATATTAATGTCTAAAGTTTCATTATCTAGTAATAACATGGAGATAAGAGAACCGGTTGGGTCTCCAAAATCTAATAATATGATATCGAGATTAAACTAACCAAGTTGGTTTGTGGCTGAGCATTGTGTCAAGAGCTTGCGAGGAGTGCTACTTTTGAAACAATTGCATGTCAGTTTGAAGGTCCAGTGTAATAAAGTAATCTTGCTAATCATCCTATAATTAATAAATATTGGACAAAGGACCTTGTTGAATACTTTAGTACAAGAATGTGTCCTCCTCATCTTAATTATTTGCAAAGAATAAGGTTTAGGCTGCAAGCCTGTAGATATGTCATGTTGAAAAATGGTCTATTCTACAAGAACATTGATGGATTGCTTTTGAGATGTGTCAAAGAGTAAAAAAATAGAAGATCCTGGAAGAATTCTTTTTCATATTATCAAGAGGACATTATGTAGGTAGACCCATGACTCTAAAAATTATAAATACGGTTTATTATTGGCCTACTCTCTTTTCTAATGCATTAAATGTTAGCCAAAGTTGTGAAAAATTCCAAAGATATGTTGGCCAAAGCAAAAATTCTTCCTTGTCGCATCACCCAATTCAAGTTGAAGCATCATTTCAACAATGGGGCTTAGATTTTATTGGGGTTATTAACCCTAATTCATCTACTAGGCTTAAATATATCTTAATAGCCACTGACTATTTCACTCAATGGGCAAAAGTAGTACCAACAAAGAAAACAAATCAAGAAGTTGTCATTTATTTCCTAGAGGGGTTGATA
Source organism: Wollemia nobilis (assembly GCA_028583015.1). NCBI lineage: Eukaryota > Viridiplantae > Streptophyta > Pinopsida > Araucariales > Araucariaceae > Wollemia > Wollemia nobilis. Next base: position 5,650,337 of record JAQPPZ010016467.1, on the reverse strand, counting down.
ACATGCTTTGATGTACAATATGTCATTGTGACAGATAATGGGACTTCATTCATTAGAGCCAAAATTAATTAATTTACAAGTATGGGATATATTTGAAGACTTCATCCAATTATTATCTATGGGTAAATAGATTAGTTGAGTTGACAAATACAAATCTTCTAAGGATTTTAAAGACAAATATAGGAGACAATAAGCGAAGTTGGCATTTTCTCTTGAATCAAGCTTTGTGGGCTAATTGTATCTCAATCAATAAATACATCAATATATATCTGTACTATTTGGTGTATGGAAAGGAATCAGTCCTACCTATTCATATGAAGTTGCTAGTGCTCCAATATTTGCACTTGGTTGAAAATGAAGAAGGGAAGTTTGATTCTATGAGTGCAAGTTTGTCTCAAATCTTATAGTTATAAGAGGAAAGAGATAAATCATATACTGCATTCATGAAGCATATCCAAGTGACTAAGAATTGGTTTAGTAAGAAAACTTCAAACAAAGCTTTTAGTGTTGGTGATATTATGTTGAAATGGAATGAAAATAAATCAAAGTCAAGTAATCATCACAAGTTTGAGGTGATACTGGAAGGCCCCTTCCAGATCACCAGTAGTAATCAAGTTAATTTTTTCTATTTTCAGGATATGGAAGGTCATGTTCTACCAGTTCCAATCAATGGTCTTCATCTGAAGGTCTATTATTAGTAAAAGAAATGCAGGAACATCCAAGTTGTAAATATGTATATAGTCTATTTAAATTTATCTTAATTTGATTCAAAATATATAAATAAATAAAAATATAAAAACAAATAAGGGAGAAAAAGTCATTTTCTCCAGGCAAGAGTGTTTTTGCTGGCGAAAATCATTTTCACTAGCGAAAATACTCTTCGAAGCTAAATATATGAAATTCGCTTGAAAATATTTTTTTTGGCACCCAAGTTGGAAATTTCACCCATACACCCTGCTTTTTCGGCACTGAAGATGTCAAAAGCTGAAAATTAATTTTTGCGCTCAAGATAGTGAAAACACTTGGTGAAAAAAATAAGAAAAAAGAAATAAAAAAGTGACTTTGCTCAAAACATAGATTTTGTCCATGCATATCTTGTTTTTATGAAGCGAAGCTCATCTTCACACCATCGAAGGATATGCATTCTACCAAGTTCGCAAGAAATAATTTTACATGTTTTTTGGGCGCTCGAGTTGGCAAAATCCATTTTCGGTGTCTAAGTGAGTGAAAGTGCTTTTCGCCTTATTTTTTAGCAAAAATTCCCAAATGTATGGCTTCTTTGCCAATGAAGTCAGGAAAACGTATTGTTCGCACTCCACATCAATGAAATCAAGCACTTATCACACAGTTCAAGGAAAAAAAATAGGTAATCACAATTTCTAAGGTTAGTCGTTGGTGACAGGTTACGCACCCCAAATTGGAAGAACAAAATAACCTATCAGAACACTCAAAAATGATATGTGCGAAATCATTAAAATCATGGAAGTGCATGACATGCCTGATAATCTAGGTGCACGTTCATCCCAAATTAGAAGTTGCGCTTCATGTATTAAATCTGGTAGATGTGTTCAGAAAGTTATAAAAGAGTGTATATTTCAGCTAAATGAACAAAGAAAATTGCAGAGCTCCTATTTGCAGAGTCTTTGCTTGAAAGTATAGAATTATTTGCTGATAGTTAAAGGAAAAAGTTTGAATATGGCAAGGAAGACTGTAGAAGCTAAGAAAGAGAAGTCTCTTTTTAAGGCTGACATAGAAAAAAAACAATGAAAATCCAAGAGAGAAAAGGATGAAGAAGAAGAACTAACACCTTATTATGATTGACTTACAAAAATCAGTGATTGTGAAATCACGAACAAAGGTATGGAAAATTTGTGGTAGGATGTTGAATTTGCTCTTCAGAGGGTATCCACAAAAATTTCATACACCACAAAATTTTATTCTCATGTATCCTGGTATCTTTGTACACCGATGCATGAATGTCGAGAGTTGGTATCGGCAATTGCTCAGTTTTATGACTCTTCTATGAGAGTCATTCACAATGCCCACGGAGATAGGCTATTTAGCATTTCAGCCAAATTTGTCATAGAATATTTCACTTGTGGCATGAGATATCCTTTTGACATCATTTTTAAGAAGGTAAATATTGTAGAGCAAGAGGAAAAATATCAGTCCATAGTGCCCATGTGGCAATTCATGAAAAATCAATTGCTAAAAACACCTTAGTTTGGAGGACTGCTAGCTTTTTTGAAGTCGTTGAAATATTTTAAGAGCCCAAACCTATATTAGATGTTGGAATTGATTGTCATAATTCTTGAAGACTGCATAGTACATAAGTGGTAAGCATCGCTTGCATAATGTATTTCACAAACTGATTTTTATGCCCCAACTACCATGAAGGTGAACATAAATCTAACTTTCTTTGATTGGAAATATTTTGTAGCTCGAAGGATGCATACTCAGTTGGAGAAGATGCAAATTGGGGAAGACATCACCTTCAAGTATTACTCTTTTCTGGTTTGGTATTTCTTTTATTATATGCATCATTATTTTACCTTTGTGGCAATGAAGAAAACAGATGAAGTGGGATGAATATTACTGGTTTATTCATGGACCCATAATTTTTCAAAGAAGAAATCCTACTATAATTTTAATTATATGTTTTTAGGAACTACCCTCAAACTCATTTATGATTCATGTGATAGAGTACCGAAAGTGATAAAGAAGGAGATTTTTGGAAAAGAGAAAGGTTACGTATTTTTATTGACGCAAGGAGTTGTTAGAATTTTTGGTTTCTCCGGCAAGCCTTTTATTTTGTCGTATTTTATAATAGAGCTTCTATTTGCATTGGAAGTAGCCCATCAGAATGACTTTACCAATGACACATATGGGTCACACAAGAAAAAGCAAGATACGTGCACCATGCCTTTTCACTTTGGTGACATTGAAGTGACTCAATGCAGGTAGAACGAGTTGATTTCTAAACTGTTATACGACTTCGGTTTAATTGAGCTTCCCTAACGATGGTGATACGACCCTTTAGGTACTTTTGGAAAGTTTACCAAGGCTAAGAATTTTCATTGCTACTCTAAAAAAATATCTTGTAGCAAAGTAATAATCCCAAGGAACGTGACCTTGAGTGGCATATTGAAAAGATGATGTCACTCCCTCCTTGGCACAATTTCTATGAAATAGAGGTCGAGTATGATCCTGCAAATCATTTGGAGAAATTTCATCCTATGGATTTATTTAATCAAATGAAAAATAAATTGTCCAAATGGTCTGATGAGAAGATCACCAACTGGTGGATCATGAAAGTGTTGGCAATTTTGGGTACCTTGAGTACATTGCCTTTGCTCAAGTGTAGTTGTTGTCATTGATGTCAAAGAGTTCTTGGTAGTTGTTGTCATTTGATATCAAGGAGTTCTTGAAGCAATTTGTTTTTATGTCAAAGAATGTGTTTTGATGAAGGTTTCAGCTGGTCAGTAAGTCTCCAAGAAAATCAGAGTAGCCCAGTTGCAAAAGATCAAGAAAAAAGATAAGTTAGAATAAGTTTGCAGGCGGCTGGAAAAACTATCGCGATTTCGTGACATGTTTGAGGAGAGAGAAAGTGCTGGCAAAAATGTCATGATTTCGTGACATGTTTGAGGAGAGAGAAAGTTCTGGCAAAACTGTCACAATTTCGCGACATGCTGGAAGGCAGAGACGAAGCAGGAAAAACTATCGCGATTTCGCGACATGTTTGAGGAGAGAGAAAGTTTAGGCTAAACTGTCACGATTTCGTGACATGTTAAGTTGGCAGTGTTGAGTTGCAAGAAGTGTCACGATTTCATGACAGGTTTCAAAGAAGTTGTACGGATGCAGAAAGTGTCACGATTTCATGACAGGTTGAGTTGGCAGGTTGCAGTTGACAAAAGCGTCACGATTTCACGATAGGTTTCAAGGAAGTTGTACGGATGCAGAAAGTGTCACGATTTCACGACAGGTTGAGTTGGCAGCTTGTAGTTGGTGAAAGCGTCACGATTTCGTGACATGTTCCAGCTTCACGGGCTTCTGGTAGAAAAGAGCTTAAGGCAGCGAAAGCGTCGCGATTTCGTGACATGTTCCATTTTCGCTGGTGCAAACCGAGAAAAGGTTGAAGAAGCAAGAAGTGTCACGATTTCATGACAGAGTTGTAGATGACGTCAGCAAGAGGCAAAGGTGTCATGATTTCATGACAGAAGCGGAGAAGAAGGCTTTGAAGTCTAAAGCATCACGATTTCATGACAGAGTTGCAGATGACGTCAGCAAGAGGCAAAGGTGTCGCGATTTCATGACAGAAGCGGAGAAGAAGGCTTTGAAGTCTAAAGCATCACGATTTCGTGACAGAAGTGAGATGACGTCAGTAAGAGGCAAAAGTGTCGCGATTTCACGACAGAAGCACAAAGGAAGTCGACAAAGGCCAAAGTGTCGTGATATCGCTACAATAAGCTATAGAAGGTGTACAACAGGCAAATGTGTCACGATATCGTGACATGTTGAAGTTTCACGCCAGAAGCTACAGGGAGGTAGTGAAGCCGACAAAGTTAAATCTGGGCCGACGCAGCATAGGGTTTTGCAGCCGACGTGATTAAAGGGTAAACAACCGACTAAGATCTAGGTTCTAATCTTGAGATTATGTGTATAAAAGGAGGGTTGTTTGAAGAGTTTGGCATCGATCGAAGTGTGCGTTCGAAGTGCGATCTATGCAATTATAGTGCGAGGGAGAAGTTCGATCGTCGAGAAGCAGAGTGTGCAAAGTCTGTGCTACTGTGGTTGCGCAAAGTGTGCGAAGACTGTGCTGCGGTGGATGCGCAAAGGAGCAGAAGTTGTTGGTGTTGCGACATTCAGAGATAGCATGCAGAAGTGAGAAGTTTGATAGCCGAAGTGTTGTATGTTGTCGTGTTGCGCAGTCTGTGCGAAAGTTGGTTTCGTCTAATACATCTATGACAGAACAGTGAAGACTTGGGGATAGCATTGAGCAAGCATTTGAAAGCTTGTGAACCATTTTTATTTAACCAATTTTTTGAGGACCAGATTGAGGACAGAGTTTGAGGCAGAAGAGGACATTTGTGCTAGACCGAAGGACTGCGTTTAGTGCAAATTCGAGGACCAGCTTTGCGATGACAGAGTTGAGGACAGAGATCTCCAGCCAGAGCAGGGAAGACAGGTGTCTTCTGTGGATAGAGTTCCACTTGCTAAGGGCAGAGGAGGTAGAGGTCTTCTAGAGGATCACTAGCCAAAGCAAAATTAGGGGAAGGTGTCTCCTTTGAGTTGAGGCTCATAAACATTGTAATCGGGAAGGATTCCCGGAGGACTTTGATATAACTTTTAGAAGAAAAGTTTTATCCGTGGAGTAGCCCACCTTGGGTGAACCACGTAAATTGTCTGTGTCACTTTGTGGATTGTATTTTGTGCATTGTTTTGATTCTCACTGTTATTACTGCTATCTTTATTCTGCATGTTATTGAATTGAAAGCTGCTTTAAAAGAAAAAGTTAAAAAGTGGTCTTATACTGTTCACCCCCCCTCTCAGTATAAGCTTGTGTTCTTCAATTGGTATCAGAGCGGGTTCCTTCGAAAAGGTTTTACAGTCGGAAGGAAGAACTGGTTAAGAACACAATGGATTTTTCAGGCGGCAATGCAGCACCTATTCTTGATGGATCATATTTCGGTCTGTGGAGTGCAAGAATGAAAGTCTATCTTATGGCTCTTGGTAATGAGGTATGGGAAGTTATTGAAGATGGGTACACCATTCCTGCAAATGGTCCTTATACTAAAGAAGACAGGCTCCTACATCACAAGCAACTCAAAAGCCATGAATGCAATCCCGAAGGGTTTACTGGAAGGATGATCTTACCAAAGTTATTCACTGCAAGACAACTAGTGAAATGTGGAAACAATTGTAGGTTGTTCATACAGGTGATGCAAATGTCCGAAAGGCCAAGTTGAGACACTTCAAAGGTGTGTTTGAACAACTCAAGATGAATGATGATGAAAAAATTAGTGACTACATGCTCCGTATGGATGAAGTTGTTAATTCAATGAAAGACTTAGGTCTTGAACTTGCTGAAAATGATGTGTGTGATAAGATTTTAAGATCTCTTCCTAATAGATTTAGTGAAAATATTTCTGCTATTGAGGAAGCCAAAGATTTAGATAAGTTGAAAAAGGATGAGCTCCATAGTATTCTTGCAGCATTTGAGCTGAGAACTCAAGTGAATATTGATATAAAGAAAGAGGCAGCTTTCAAAGCTACCAAGAAATCAAAAGGCAAACAGATTCAAGAGAGTGATGAGTCTTCTAGTGAGGAAGAGGCATATTACAGCAAGAAAGGCAAGTTCTCTAGAAAGCACAAAAGCAAGAAAAATATAAGATGTTTCAATTGTGGAAAATTTGGTCATTATGCTACTGATCGTATCTTGTTTCCAAGAATGAAAGTGATGAAGATATACGAGGATGTTAAGAGCAAGGATTCTGAAAAGCACAGGTATTACAGAAAGAACAAAGATGAGCACAACAATCAAGGAAAGAGGTATTCACACAAGAACAAGAAGAGCTTCTATCTGGACAAAGCAAGTAAGTGTTCTAGCAGTAATAGTGAAAGCTCCTCCAATGATAGTGAAAATGAGATGCTGTTCATTTCAGAAAAAGAGGAAGAACCAAAACATAAATTCATTGTCATGAAATGTTTCAGATGTGGAAATTTTGGGCACCTTGAGGATGATTGCACGAATAATGAATTGGTTGCTAGTATGTATGAGGATGCTTCAGAAAATGATAAGGAAGATGCATGTATGGTTTTTGAAAAGGGTAGCACCTCTAGTGATAAGAAATCTGAAAAAGGCCTTGATACTTCAAAATGCAATCAAATAGAGGATCTTGAATGTGAACTCAATAATGCTCTAGGTGTTTTGAAAAAGGAAAGAAAGAAGAATGATAGACTCAAGATTAAGTTAGATGAATGTTGTATGGAGAGAGATGATCTCATAGAAAGTCTTGACGTTTCTATGGCTAAGACACAAGAGCTCAAGGATGAGTTAGAATCTAAGATTCTTGAGTATAATGAGTTAGAGCAGAAAATGGCTTCTTTGAAAGAAGAAAATAAAGATTACAAGGATAAGCTCTACAGATTTCAGGATAGCTCCAAGAAGGTTAAGTCTCTCATCAAAATTCAAAGAAATCCAACAGATAAAACAGGTCTCGGTTTTGTTGAGCCACACAAGAAACAGGTTGGGGAATCTAGCAAGAGATTTCAAAAGGAAGAAAGTTCTGATGAAGAAAGTACTTCAGATCATGAGTCCGTGAGTGATGAATGCGCAGAAACAAAAAACATATTTCTGAATGTGAAGCAGAAGTTCTCGGGACCCAAGAGATCGATTAAAAGAATATTTCACGATAGATGTTTTGCGTGTTACAGGTTTGGACACATGGCTGCACATTGCATGTCTCAAATGAAGAAGGTTAACAATAATTTTAGAAGTCGTAATTTATTTCAAGGGTATTGCTACTCTTGTAATCAGTTCGGGCACAAGGCAATTTTTTGCAAGGCAAATAACAAGAACTGGGTTAGTCAGAACAGGCGGATTCAAAGAACAACTATGCCTAAAAGAAATAATATTGTTGTTTGTTACAAGTGCAACAATACAGGTCACACAGCCAGACAGTGCAGAGCTGATCTTCCAAGGTACAGGAACAAGAACAGTGGTATAAACAGGTCCAAGGATCAAGGTGTGGACAAGAAAAGAGATGAGAACAAGAACAAGAAAAGTGCCAAGAACAGAAACATTGACAAAGAGCTCAAGAGAAGGCCCGACAAAGAAATTGTAGACACTGATGATGATGAGTGTCTAATGGGAGTTTCACTCCCAACCCTGTTTTAAATCACCTCATCAGGAGGTGGGGGAGGGACTAAGCTAAGAGGCTCATTCTTAGTCCCAAGCCCCAAAGGTGACCCTTTGCCATTGATGACAAAGGGGGAGAGATTTGAGTAATGGGGAGAGCTTCAAGTGAAGAGGAAAGCTTCAAGTCAGGGGGAGCAAAACTTCAAAGAGAGTGATTTCAGTTTTGGCTCTTGAAGATGTGTTTTTAGTAAAGGTTTGCCATCAATGACAAAGGGGGAGATTGTTGGCAATTTTGGGTACCTTGAGTACATTGCCTTTGCTCAAGTGTAGTTGTTGTCATTGATGTCAAAGAGTTCTTGGTAGTTGTTGTCATTTGATATCAAGGAGTTCTTGAAGCAATTTGTTTTTATGTCAAAGAATGTGTTTTGATGAAGGTTTCAGCTGGTCAGTAAGTCTCCAAGAAAATCAGAGTAGCCTAGTTGCAAAAGATCAAGAAAAAGATAAGTTAGAATAAGTTTGCAGGCGGTTGGAAAAACTGTCACGATTTCGCGACATGTTTGAGGAGAGAGAAAGTGCTGGCAAAACTGTCACGATTTTGCGACATGTTTGAGGAGAGAGAAAGTTCTAGCAAAACTGTCACGATTTCGCGACATGCTGGAAGGCAGAGACGAAGCAGGCAAAACTGTCGCGATTTCGTGACATGTTTGAGGAGAGAGAAAGTTCAGGCTAAACTGTCACGATTTCGTGACATGTTAAGTTGGCAGTGTTGAGTTGCAGGAAGTGTCGCGATTTCGTGACAGGTTTCAAAGAAGTTGTACGGATGTAGAAAGTGTCACGATTTCGCGACAGGTTGAGTTGGCAGGTTGCAGTTGACGAAAGCGTCGCGATTTCATGACAGGTTTCAAGGAAGTTGTATGGATGCAGAAAGTGTCACGATTTCATGAAAAGTTGAGTTGGTAGCTTGCAGTTGGCAAAAGCGTCGTGATTTCATGACATGTTCCAGCTTCATGGGCTTTGGCAGAAAAGAGCTTAAGGCAGCGAAAGCGTCACGATTTCGTGACATGTTCCATTTTCACTGGTGCAAATCGAGAAAAGGTTGAAGAAGCAAGAAGTGTCACGATTTCATGACAGAGTTGCAGATGACGTCAGCAAGAGGCAAAGGTGTCACGATTTCATGACAGAAGCGGAGAAGAAGGCTTTGAAGTCTAAAGCGTCACGATTTCGTGACAGAGTTGCAGATGACGTCAGCAAGAGGCAAAGGTGTCACGATTTCACGACAGAAGCGAAGAAGAAGGCTTTGAAGTCTAAAGCGTCACGATTTCATGACAGAAGTGAGATGACGTCAGCAAGAGGCAAAAGTGTCATGATCTCGTGACAGAAGCACAAAGGAAGTCGACAAAGGCCAAAGTGTCATGATATCGCTACAACAAGCTATAGAAGGTGTACGACAGGCAAATGTGTCGCGATATCGCGACATGTTGAAGTTTCACGCCAGAAGCTACAGGGAGGTAGTGAAGCCAACAGAGTTAAATCTAGGCCGACGCAGCACAGGGTTTTGCAGCAGACGTGATTAAAGGGTAAACAGTCGACTAAGATCTAGGTTCTAATCTTGAGATTATGTGTATAAAAGGAGGGCTGCTTGAAGAGTTTTATCATCGATTCGAAGTGTGCGTTCGAAGTGCGATCTACGCAATTACAGTGCGAGGGAGAAGTTCGATCTTCGAGGAGCAGAGTGTACAAAGTCTATTTTTCTGTGGTTGCGCAAAGTGTGCGAAGACTATGCTGTGGTGGATGCGCAAAGGAGCAGAAGCTATTGGTGTTGCGACATTCAGAGACAGCATGCAGAAGTGAGAAGTTTGATAGCCAAAGTGTTGTATGCTGCTGTATTGCGCAGTCTGTGCAAAAGTTGGTTTCGTCTAATACATCTATGACAGAACAGTGAAGACTTGGGGATAGCATTGAGCAAGCATTTGAAAGCTTGTGAACCATTTTTATTTAACCAATTTTTTGAGGACCAGATTGAGGACAGAGTTTGAGGCAGAAGAGGACATTTGTGCTAGACCGAAGGACTGCGTTTAGTGCAAATTCGAGGACCAGCTTTGCGGTGACAAAGTTGAGGACAAAGATCTCCAGCCAGAGCAGGGAAGACAGGTGTCTTCTGTGGATAGAGTTCCACTTGCTAAGGGCAGAGGAGGTAGAGGTCTTCTAGAGGATCACCAACCAAAGCGAGAATTAGGGGAAGGTGTCTCCTTTGAGTTGAGGCTCATAAACATTGTAATCGGGAAGGATTCCCAGAGGACTTTGATATAACTTTTAGAAGAAAAGTTTTATCCGTGGAGTAGCCCACCTTGGGTGAACCACGTAAATTGCTGTGTCACTTTGTGGATTGTATTTTGTGCATTGTTTTGATTACTGTTGTTATTACTGCTATCTTTATTCTGCATGTTATTGAATTGAAAGCTGCTTTAAAAGAAAAAGTTAAAAGTGGTCTTATACTGTTCACCCCCCCCTCTCAGTATAAGCTTGTGTTCTTCAGAAAATGCATCGAAGGAAGCCTGGGTCAGCTTACGTATTGGTTATGGATGAAATGTTTTCATAAATTTATGATGAGCATTGTGATAAGTACCAACCCATATATTTAACTAACCTGGTGTCTCGAAGTATTCAAAGTCTTAAAAATGAAGAGGTCATGGCAAGAGAAGAGAAATTATTGGTTGAGGAGTATCCAAAATAATAGGAAAATCTATCACTCAAAGAACAACCTTCACTCAAAAAAAGAAGTGCAGGTACAAAGTTACCTTTCCCTAAAATTGTAAAGAAGCCTAGAAGTGGTGCAGTTTCTACTCCTAGTACAAACCCCCTTTCTTCATTTGTGATTGGATATACTGGTTTTAGAGATTCACCCTCTTCAGATTAGCAAAGACAACCAAGATAGATGGTGGAGTTAGTAGATATTGAAGAGGAGGTAGTGAAACACAAGGAAGAGAAATATCCAACAACATAAAAACTTTTTTCATTGGATAAAATGGTGTCAGAGCTCATAGGTACGCAATTTATTTCTTCTTATCTCAATAAAAAGTATTTGGTGACCACTGCAACTCATCCTATAGTTTTAATGTCCACTTTGCTCCCATTTGTCGTACATACCTCTTCTACTCCCTTCTCCATTTCACAATCGTAGGTCATCAATGCTCCTCCCATTTCTTCTATTCCTTCCATTCCTCTATATTTTAATTTATTTGCATCATCCCCTAATCCATTTTCCCTTCCATTAGCATCCATTCAATCTTCCACCCCTGTCAACCCCATTATTGCTATAAGTATGCAAGCCCCTCCAAGGGTAAGTGTAACTGTAGTACCTTCCATTGCCACCCCCTTTATTGAACCAAACCCTCAATAGACTATTTTCCCATTTTCCCTTATTTTTGCATCATAGGAGCCACTATCTTTAGAAATAGAACTTCTATTTGAGCACCTCGTAATAGAGAAGATCAGTCGATCATGACAGAGTTCCTCATGATGGTTGAAAAGTCGTAAGCATAAGGACGTGCAAGATCTAGCTAAGATAGTGAAGAAGATGACTTTTGATCCAAAAGCTATGGAGGTGCACACTGTGAAGATGGTCCCTCAAGTCCAAAAATTCCAAGGAGAAATGATGTTGAATGATTATTCATATCAGTTCTTCATCGAGGACCTCAATAAATTGATACGATTAAGAAAATATACAACATATAGGTGGAATTGAGTTCAATCTAATTGTACGGTGAATATTTTAGGGATCATTTCTTCCAAACTAAAGTGAAGATAGCATTACTAGAAGATGTGTTAGCTGAGCTTAAGGCCCAAGTGGACACTGTATAGTTAGAATCTTAGCAATGGTAGTAGAAAGTGATATTCTTGGAGGGTGAAATTAAAGGGTACAAGAAAGAGGTTGAACAACATCAAGCAATACAGAAGGAAGTAGAGCAATAATTCCAAGCCTTAAAGGACCAAATTTAGAGGCTACAAGATCAGTTGTCAGACAAGGTGATGCAATTTATATCTCTCATGAAGAAAAAGGTCAAGGAGGCTCGTAGTCATGTGCTTATTGATTTTTTGATAATGGCATCAAAAGCAACATTGGTTCTCATGTTCCTTCAAGAGGTGTAGCAGGTTGTTTCACACTTCTTGCATGTAGTGGAGTATTTGTAAGAGGACCTCAAAGCAAAATAGGAAATGGCGATGAAGAGTCAAACAATGGCTAAAATAGATTTCAATTTCAGCCCAATGAGCGACATGGCCCGATCTTGGGTAAATGCCAAGATATTAATGTGCACTTATTTTTCCAGGTTGGATCTGGTCAAAGAAGCCTGAAAGATGCTAGATATGTTTGAATAAGAAATGCACATTTTATTGGTCTATTTTGAGACTGTAGCAAGCAATGATTTCCCTAATTTTACTAATGATTAGGGGAATATTCTAGAGAAGAAAAACATGGATGCAATATGGATTGTTTTTTAAAATATCACTTTAGAGATTAATGACTGGGAAGAGCCCATCATCAAAGAGCATGTGATGCCATTTATGAAGAAGTTTACTCGCATCGAGTTTGGTTTGTTGGAGCTCAACCAGAGGGCCAACTACATTAACATGGAGCAGGTATAGACCTTTAGATACATTGTTGATACACTTCAGACTCATCAAGTGATAAATATGTATGCATAGACCAAAGCTATCATAGTATATGAAACTACATGTTCGCATATCAAATAGCAGAAAGAGACTGGTGCAAGTAACAAATAATATGATGCAGTCAATGATGGTAATTTTGAGCCCAATGGATAAAGTCCCTAGGGTCAATAGCATTCGTGCGAGCTGAATACCCCATGAGCTGCCAAAAGTATTGGCATTTTTGCCACACTAAAATTAAATTTAAAATTCTACCTAAGTTTGCAATGATTTTTTCCTAGCGAAATTCATTTTTCAGCAAAAATACTGGTGAAATTCATTTTCGAGCATAATATCAGCAAAATTCATTTTTTCTCGAAAACCTCAGTGAAATTCATTTTTGCCCAAAAATATAAGTGAAATTCATTTTTGCCTGAAGATATTAGCGAAATTCCTTTTTAGGAAAAGATCATGGCAAAAATACCTTTTTGAGCAAAAATCAGGGCGAAAGCACATTCTAGGCAAAAATCAGGGCGAAAGCACATTCTGGATGAGAATAAAAAAGAAAGCACATTCTGGGTAAAATTCATGGCGAAAGCACATTTTGGGTGAAATTCATGGTGAAAACACGTTTTGGACCTTGTCATGGGGAAATTAATTTTCACTATTTCCTCCAATCCAAAGTCATTTTCGATGGTGCTTTGAGAGAAGATCATTTTGGAGGAAATTCCAATGCCGAAAAATTCAAATTTTTGGGCAAAGGAGATATTTTCGGAGTTATTGCTAATGAATATCAGATTCGATAGATAACCATAATATTACCAAAATTAAATGTTGTTTACTTTGCCCTTGACTCTAGTTTGATCCTGTTGATTTTGAGGCGTCGTCCACTATGGTGAATGCTCATTTTTGAGGCACTGCTACGAAGATGGAAATTTTATTGTTGATTTTGGCTAATTCCTGATGTGCTATCTACCAGATTTTCTCGTTGCTTCCCAATGTAACACTAGATTAGATCATTACTACAACCAATGAGAAAATTACTACTGAATAATCTTTGACTGGCCATCATTTCATTTAATGATGATTCAATTTTTGAGGCAAAATTCTCTATAAATACTAAGAAACTTGATGTAAAAAATAGAGATGGACATTTGCTTGTGAAACTCTCACAGTTGTAACATTTGTTTTTATTCAAGGACTATTTGGCTTTGAGTTCCTGATCATGTTATGTATTTTTATACTGAATAATAGAAGCTTATACTGAGAGGGGGCAGTGAACAATATAGTGCCCACTTTTTACTTTCTTTCCAAAACAATATCAATTAGTGTCCTTAATTGCAATAACCAAATATAGTAGTGTGCATTAATGACATATATAGCAATAGTAAGCAAGTGCACAAATCACCACACATAATTGAGACACAAGATTTAACATGGTTCCCCCAATGTGGGGTAGTCCATAAGATAATCTCCTTATAATATTTTACAAAGAAATAGGGATCCTTATCCCAATACAAATTATTACTTTGATCTGTTCAAAGCTAGGCTATCCTGATCTGCTCAGGTGGGCTCTACTGATATGCTCAGCTAGGCTATCCACTAATATTCTCAGCTAGGCTATCCACTGATCTGCTCAACTAGGCAATCCACTAATCTACTCAGCTAGGCAATCCATTGATCTGCTCTACTAGTGAATCCTGATCTACTCAGGTGGGCTCTTCACTGATCTGCTCAGCTAGGCAACTGGTGTTAGTATGTTTTTCTATTTCTATTCTATCTCTTTCACTGCTCACAAATTTACCTCAATGCCTTCTCATAAGGCTCAAACAATCTTGCTCAAATGTTGTCCCAAATCTGTACTCAAGGCCTTCACAAAAAGGTTCAAACAATTTTGCTCAAATGTTGTCCCAAATATGTTCCAAAAGCCTTATCAAAGGCTCACTCAATCATGCACAAAAGCTACCTCAAATCTGTCCAAAAATTATGTCCCAAAAGCCTTCTCAAAGGCTCAATCAATCATGCTCAAGTAGCACTCAAATCACATCCACAAATCAATGAAGGCAAGGCTCAATGATGAACTCAATAATTAATGGAAATGTACTCTTCAATGGATGACAACAATGATCCACAATAATCTCAAAAATGCATGAAAACTACTCTCTCAAATGGATGATAACAATGCTCAATAATGAACTAAACCATGAATGACAAATACTCTCTCAAATGGATGATAACAATGCTCAACAATGAACTCAACCATGTATGACAAATACTCTCTCAAATAGATGATAACAATGCTCAACAATGAACTCAACCATGTATGACAAATACTCTCTCAAATGGATGATAACAATGCTCAAAAATGTATGACAAATACTCTCTCAAATTGATGATAACAATGCTCAAAAATGCATGACAAATATATGGCAAATGAGCTCTCTAATGAAAACCTCTCAAAGCAATAACAATGAGGACTTTAACAAATCAAGGAAAATATCCATAAGTGATAGCAATAGGTTCTCAATAATATCTTCCTCATGCAATGTCAATAAGCTCTCAAGAAACAAGCACAACTCCCTCAAGCAAAGAGCTCTCAAATAGCCAACAATGATCTCCTCAAATGAAATACAAATGTATCCACAAGTGACTAGCAAATGATCTCCTCAATGGTATGAAATAGTGGCAATGTAATCAAAAAGTAACCAACAATAATCTCCTCAAGAAGTGGCCAAAACCTCCTCAATAATGGCAATACTCTCAATGAACTCCACTAAAGCAATAATGAACTCAAGCATCAATTTTATCCACAAAATTGAATTTCTAATCCATCCACTTCTTCTTGATAGCCAAGACACATAATCAAGTAATTTATCTTCAAATTCAAACCCTAACTCATGTGCATGTATTCTAACTCAAGGTAGCAATTAACTAGGTCTCAAGTTCCTAGTTTAATTTCATAATTAAATCATGCACTAGAACATATAACAAGTTCAACACTTTTCAACCTTATGACTCCCTAATTTTTATTAATACATACAACAAGCACCTATGCTTTTATTTTTAATTCCATGCCTTATAACTCCACATACAACAATCACAAATATTTAACTTCATACCTTATAACTCCCTAAGAACATACAACAATCATTTGTTTTTACTATATACCTTATAACTCCCTAGTTATAATAGAAATGATTTTCAATGCACCAAAACTTTGGCAATATCAAATATTACCATGCGCTAGAGATAAATATCTTTTTATGAAATGCCTTTTCCAAAATTAATGTGTCTTCACCATCTTCGAAATCATTAATGCCTTGCCAAAAATAATGCACCTTCACGCCTTTGCAGGAGTCAAACTTTGTTCCTCTCACTTAGCATTTTGAAGTGCTTACCACGTGGGTGTCAGCCCAAATTGGGATTTAATCCCAAACACCCAACTTTGCCTATACTCAAATCTAAAAACTCAAATTGCCTTCCTTAGCAAAACACTTTTCCCTTGGCGAGATTCGAACAGCGAACCTGCATTGTGCAAAGTTCGTGCACTACAAACTGCACTGTAGGATCCTACGTGACATCACTTTCCCGTGTTGTTTCCTTGACCTTGCTCTCAAACAAAATTTATTTTTCTCTATTTCTTCGCTGCTTCCCTTTCGATGATTCTCACTCATGCACAATATTCTCAATCTATTATAAACAAAGGTTTTACCTTTTATTTATATGCACCTCCATTCCTTCGAATGACGTCGGTGGATTTTATTAATCTCCCCAACCATTGCACGTCAGAGACTAATAAAATTCAACTTTAGAACTTAGAATTATTAAATAAGAATTTAATAATTCACCTCTTAACTTTGAATTGGGATATCTCCTTCATTATTTTGAATTTTGCCATGAAACTTTTTGCACCTAAATTTTATTTGAAAAACCTTTTCATCCATAATTATTTGGAGAAGTCTTAGCATAGTGGTTTTAATGAAAAACCCTTTCCAATGGTTTTAATAAAAACCCTTTCCATTGGTTTTAATAAAAACCCTTGCCATTGGTTTTAATAAAAACCATTAATATAATATTTAAAAATTAAATATTATATGCCTCTTGTGCCATAAAACCCTCTATACATCCATGCTCTCCAAAATATCATAAATGATTATTTATGAAGTGATTTTTCCACCAAAACTCAATGTGATCCATGTGACATCAATGATCCATGTGACACCAATGACAACACAAAATAACTCAAATTGCCAACATATACTTTATGCTTTGCAATTCTATTAAATTTATATCGTCATTGGTGGATTAAATTCTGAGTCTGTAATTAGTTTTTCAATGGGAATGAATGTTGGAATGCTATTGGAAGTCATGCTTTATCATACGATCTGAGTTTAGTTTCTGTTCTACCCTTCTATTGAATGTTGTTAGTTTAAACTGGGTTTTTAATCTTGTTGTTATTTCATCCCCGCATTATCTCTTTGGATTACAACCATATTTCCCTTCCTTTTTTTAATTCCTTTTCCTAATATTTATACCAGTTTTAGAGTAGCAAAGGAACCATCCCCCTCTGGAGATTGGATTGAATGACATTTATTTCCTTCA
This sequence comes from Wollemia nobilis, assembly GCA_028583015.1. Classification (NCBI taxonomy): domain Eukaryota; kingdom Viridiplantae; phylum Streptophyta; class Pinopsida; order Araucariales; family Araucariaceae; genus Wollemia; species Wollemia nobilis. Next base: position 5,633,230 of record JAQPPZ010016467.1, on the reverse strand, counting down.
ACATTTCAATGTTGGTTAGGTCTAGGGTGCATACATACATTTTATCCTAGGGAAAATTCTTGACCAACAAGATGGGATAACCTGTGATGGATATTAGATTTAAATTAGAGAAATGTGAATCTCTTCCTTGGAAGGAAAGAAAATTTAGGGGTAAGCCCTCTTGTATCATATACAAAGGAATTCTGCTATGTATTGAGACATGATGTAAAATTTTCTAGAGTCGATTATGTATTTATGATCTAAAACACATGATATTAATATAAATCAGTACATATTGTTTTTGAGATTCTTTTAAGTTTTGCTTTTTGAAGTCATATAATTATCAAACAATATCACTATGGTTTCATTTTGTTATTTATTGGAAGATCTTCAAAAAATGTTTGGACTTAATTAAGGATAATTAATGTTGCCAAGTAAAGTTAGGTTACCAGTGAAGGTTGTTTAAAACGTTTCATGATGGTCTAGATAACAACACTGTGAATGGTAGGCAACTAGAAGATTAATTATAGTAGAAACAATATGGTAACTAAAATAATATAAAAATTAATTATTATTTGAGTGCAACAATATCATGGGAGAGATTCAGTGAGATAGCTATCTGAACCTACTAGTTAGTAAGAAAATAGACTTTAATTAGAATTCTGCTTTGAGAAGCACGGGTGGGTTTAATCAAAAAGAGAGCAAACATGGCCAAAGTACTGTAGAGCAATATTTAAATAAATGTGCAAATGATTAAAAATTAAAACTAAACTTTAGATTGACAATAGTTTTTTGCTAAAAGAATGATGTTGTGGTTCTGTAGCAAACCACCATAAAGTGTCTTTCACCTTTATTCTTTCTAGGTTGTTTTGTTTAAAAGAAAGAATTATTTTACTCAAGTTAATTTATATTCTTGTTTTGGGAAAGGTATTCAAAAAGGTAAACCATGATTTTCTTAGGGAGCCTTGACCCAATATTAACTTAGAAATCATCCGAAGAAGTTTGGGTGCGAGTATGCAAACAACATGTTTTAGGGTAGTTGATGACTGACGAAATTGGTCAATTAAAGACTTGATCATGTTGAAAAAAAAAAGTGGTATGGGATATTTTTCTAGGTTTTTCCCAAAGAGCACTGTGATAATTACCATACTCGTTGAACTTTTTTAGATTGGCCACAGGGTTTGATATGGAAAAAATCTTTGTGAGTTGCGATGGTATTGTGTGATAAATTCTAAGATTAGGGAATTGACATGGCGCTAACTACCTCCAGGATAAGGAAAATACTAGTTAGCCACTAAGGCATAAATACACTAACCATTTCCAAACTAAGTTTAAACAAGTCAATTGGATCACCGAAGGTACAATGTGCAAAGAAAATGGATAATAAGCATTCCCCTCTAGGTGTTATGGGCCTTAGAGGATAACCCTCATCATGGTTTGGTCCTCATAATAGAATATATGGATGATAAATGAGAAAAATTATCACCACTAAATGGCATGTTCATGGGATGTAGATGATCTCGTCCACTTGGGAGATTGGCTGTAGTAGTCTTGAATTCAAAAGTGGTATGTTGTGTTTGTGTTATATTGTTTGCAAATGTGAATATGAACCAATGGATAATATCTAATGTTGATAGTTTAAAATTAAAATTTTTAAGGTAGAGAAACATCTATGATAGAGCGGTAAAACCTTTTTTTTTTTTCTTTCTAACTATTCTTTTTATCGGACAACCAGGTGAGTAGGTAGACCTGTGTTGTTACACAATGTAATAGTTGAGTAGTTTAATTGCACCCAAATTGAGCACTGGATTCTAGTGAAATATTCGATAGGATGAGAAATTTACCATAAGAATACTTTTGATTGAGTTATGGGATCATACCCCTATTAAATAAGAAAAAAGTCAACAATTGGGTGAGTGATCAAAAATGTTATTTGAATGTATAATGAAGCATAAATTTTGAATACATGAATATGTATGTGAAGGTGTACATGCAACAATAATATGATGAGAGAATTTTAAAGTAAGAAATATTAAAATAGAACATTCACAATTAAGAGGAAGAGTGTTGGAAAATGTAATGTTTAATGTAAAAGGAACAAATCTTGAGAAAATAAGAAAAGCATTTCTAAAATTTTAAAAACAATGAAGGAATGAGAGAAGTGTATGAAGTAAACAATAAATTATTAAAAATAAAAAAGAATAACTTGAAAAAGTTATTATTAGCATTGCCATGATTCTATATATTGATATATCTCCGCTAGCTAATCCATCCTTCCATCCTCACTTGGGTGGATCATCAAACTTATGCATCATCCACAATTGGGTTAAATTTAATGTGATGGAGTGAGAAGGTGACAAAGCCTATGTGATATAGTGAATATTTTTTTATGGATATGGATGGAAGTAAATTTTGCATGAAGAATATTGTATGGAATTAATGGTTGTAAGTCAATTATTATTAATTTAATGGAATAGTTGAGTAGGGTAGTTGGACCCAAATTGAGCATATGAATTCTATTGTGAAATATCGTATGTATTATGAATGAATGAATTTATATGCTCCATAATTGTGAGATAATTTGTATGCTTCCACAATATTTCACATGAGAGGAATTTGAGTGTTAGAGTATTCATTCTCATATCAAAAATATGGGTCTTCTAGGAATAACTTAGAGTATTCAATGTTGTGATATTATTCCAATAGAGTAAATTCTCAAAAAATATAAACTCAATACAATCATAAATTCTATTAGAATATTTGAAAATGGGTGCAATAACACCTCTAAAATATATAACGTGTATTCATTGTGATTTAAACAAACTGTTTATACTAGATAGATATTCAATACACTTGAAATCCTCTTATAGTAAATGGGGTTACAAACACTCAATAGGAATTGATAGAAAAAAGGGCCCAAATATCACAGGTCTATATTTTACAAGACCGTATAATATCATGCATATAATCTCATATAATGATAATAACATTATTGCAAAAAAAAAAATTGAAACAATGTGGATTCAACACCCAAAGTTATAAATTAGGATAAGGGAATGGTGGCCCCATAACTTCTCGGGATCTCTTATCTCTCATGTGGCTTCTAAGATTGGATTTATCAAATTAAGAAAAAAAGAATGAAATAAAAATGTATTTGGCATTATTTTTTAAAAAACGAGAACTTGAAAAGTCAACTAAAGGAAATTGAAACATCTATTGAAGCTGGATATCTTTCCAAAGAAATTAGAGATAAGGAAAGGGCACTTTTGATAGAATTCCATAAAACTTTGGCTAATGAAGAAGTTCTATGGAGACAAAATTCTAGGGCTCTTTGGTTTAAAGAGAAATATTGGAATACTAAGTTGTTTCGTGCGTTCATTTTATGAAATAAAAGTTCTAATAAAATTAGAGAGATATCAAAAGCATATGGTTCAATAATTACGAATATTCAAGAAATCATATCTAAAGATGTTAATTTATTTAAATCCCTCTTATGTGATAAGGAAGTAGGGTATGAGGTAGCGGAGGGGATGCTTCTTCGTAATATTCTTCACCTGGTCTCTAATAATATGAACTTAGTGCTCAAAAATATCTTTAAAGAAGAGGATATTAGGAGTGTTATTTACTCTATGGGCAGTCTTAAATCTCCTGGACTATATGGATTCCCTTTATCTTATTCAAGACATATTAGTATATTCTATACAAGGAGGTTGGAGTGGCCCTAAGAGAGGTCCAGAGGTCAAATGTTATCCCCTTTGATGTATACTCCACATTCATGGTACTCATTTATAATTTGATAAGGGCTAAGGACTTTAGTGATTTAGACCTATTAGCCTATGCAACATCATCTTCAAAATACTAACTAAAATATTGGTAAATAGATTTAAAAATTTCATGCCCCTGATAATAGACCAGGCTTAAGGGGGTTTTGTGGTAGGAAGAAAAATTCTAAATGGAATCATTGCAGTCCATGAATTGATTCATTCTATTGACAAGAGTGGTAGATCCAGGATAGTCCTTAAACTTGATATGAATAAGGTCTATGATAGAGTGTCATGGGACTTCCTCTTAAAATTGATGGGTAAATTTAGTTTTTATCATAAGTGGATCAACTCGATCAGGACCTGTATGTTAAACCTATAATTTTCTATAATATTTAATGGATCACTTATATGGTATTTTTAGAGTCATAGGGACATTCATAAAGGAGTTTTTCTCTCCCATTATCTCTTCATATTGATGGCTGAAGCTTTGGGTAGGTTTATCAAGATGAAGACTGTAGTTGAAGGCATTAAACCTACCATATCCTTGGATCCTATTACCCACCACTAGTTCTCTGAAGACACTTTCTCATATTTCATACCTCTATTCCCCAGGTGAGGACTATCAAGGAGATCCTTTCATCCTTTAAAAAATATCACAAAAAATTAATTTCTCTAAGAGTAAAGATCTTTTTGAACACACCTCCCACAAGGTCGAGAAATATTTCTCATATTCTAGGGTGCGAGGAAACTGATATTATTTCAATGTACTTAGGGATGCTCCTCTTTAACTACATATTTAAATAAAATATTTGGGACCCTATGGTTGAGATAATCTAGATAAAACTTGCTAGTGAGAAAGAATCCCTTCTTAGCTAGATAGAGAAGACTACTTTAGTAAAATCAAATCTTCAGATTGTTGCTATTTATTTTATGTCTCTCTTTAAAATCCCTAGTAAAATATTTCAAAAAATTGACCATATTAAAAAATATATATTTGGTCAAGATCATAGGAAAGAAAAATATTTCCCCTTATTTCTTGAGAGCAAGTCCATAAAAAAAGGAGAATGGAGGTGTCACACCCCAAATTCTAACCAACCTTAGAGAGAGTAATATTTTTTTATAGATCCAAAAATAATGATCTCAATTAGGGTTCTATTATGATGTTCCATTTTTAATTCAAATATGTTAAATCATATCCACATTTTGAGGGTCTATCACTACAAACGACTTTCGAGTGGATTTGAGTGGCCAAAATCCCATAAGTTTTGCGGTTCACCTTATATACCTCTATTGTATAAAGGACATTGTAATGGCCCCCCAAATTTCTTACATTATTCATTAATACAAGACCATTCGACCATAGCATAGGTATTATCCCTTCTCAATATTTAGAGAATATGACACTAATCCCTCACAAAACATAAGTCAATCTATGTTGGTGCTCACAAGTACAATGCCTTAAATTTTAGTCATTGCACCTCCATGGTTGAATTACTAAAACCTTAGTGCTTAGTTACCACATCTTGGCAATGGGATAATTAAGACGATTATCACTCCACGTGATAATTTTGCATGGACACCCACGTCTTCTTGTTCAAGGTGCCATCACTTAACTCAATTACACAAGGGTTCCTAATCTCCACAATGAGAAATAAGATTCAATATTTTCTAATTATAATATATCCAAAAACTCTCTATTTTTGTAATACATCCAAGTTACCCACTCTAGATGTGCCCGTTACAAAAGAAATGGGTTTTGCCTCCCCATAACTCTCTCAGGATTGGGTTCATATTAATAAATGTTCTAACATGGTTACTGAGAGCATGCACCTTCAACACTTCATAACCCTAAAGCATAACATCTATTCACCTTAATGCCTCTCTCTTTACCAAAAATAAAACAAGCTTACTTTGCTTCAATAAGAATAGATTAGAAAAATCCCAATGCATAATTTCAAAGCATTAACCATAACATTAGGGTTTACACTTATTTGATAAGCAAGAACATGTCTTATAACTAAATTTAAATCTACTTTCAATTCATTTAACCAAATCAATCACCCCCTTCTGGTTCTTTAGTAAGAATAACTTTAACTTGATTCTTTCAACATGAGTTGAAAACAATAATAATAAATAGTTAAAGCATCATGTTGGCAATTTTGGGTACTTTGGGTACATTGCCTTTGCTCAAGTGTATAAGTTGTCATTGATGTCAAAAGGCATTTTTGTGTTGATATCAAAAAGAGTGTGATGTCAAAAATATCTTGAGAAGCTTCATAATGTTAAAGGGTTTTTATTAAAACCATGGTGACAAGGTTAAAGGTTTTTCTTAAAACCATTTGGACTCATTAAGGGTTTTTATTAAAACCAAGCTTAACTTAATGCAAAGGTTTTTACTTCTTGAAAAACCTTGAAGGTCCATGTTTATTATTAATAATTAAATTAACTCAAACCTTTGACAAAGGTCTAAGTTTAATTTATTATTAATAAAATAATAATTATTATTATTTTAATTATTATTAAAGGGTCTTTTAACCCTTAAGCGACGCACATAAAGAATTCATTCGCCGACGTGTTGCCATCGTTGGAGGAGCACCGACGTCAAACAATTAAGGAGAAATGGCTATATAAGTGGGGATGATTTTCTAAAGTAATTGTACCATCGATCGATGCAATTTCGTAGCTTTGTGTCCTCCGTAAAAGCGATGTTTTTCATTGTATTTCGTTGTCCATCCATATTGAATTGCCCAAGCTTTTCTTGCGCTTGACGTCCGACAGATTGCGTTTCTCTGACATTTGATAAGACCGCGAACTATGTTTTCTGGGAGTTACGTTTTTGGACAGCGCTCATGATGATGGTGGTGGCTTGAGGAAAACGTTTACGTTTTCAAATCCTTGGCGATTGAAGGAAGACAACACATAGGATTACATTATATTTTTCATTGGGCACTTGTGCTCCAATGGTGGTGGTGTGTTGAGTGAAGAAGCGTTGGGCGGAGGTGCCAAGTTTGACCCATGTTGTGGGCAATTTCGTCTTGGTCGTGATGCACGAGGATAGCAGCAATGAAAGCGCTTTAGCATTTGTGGTGGTGTTATTCATTTTCTCCAAAGGTTGGAGAACTAAGGTTGGCCAAGCTTGAAGGTTCAATTATCTTCTACTCCAATAAGGTATGGGCACATTCTTCTTATGAGTATGATTGGTGTATGTTTTCTGAAATAAGGTTGGAGTGAAAAGGTATTCTACTAGGTATCCTTTGGCTAGGTGTAAATCCTATTTTCTGGTTTGTTGAAGACTACTTATGCATTGTTATCCTTAAGGAGAGTTTTTGGTGAATGCATAATTTTTGGTTTGAGATAGTGGAAGCTTTGTGCACTAGGGTTTATATTTGTGAGTCTAGCTACTTGCATTGAGTTGGTGGAACCCTTGGTTGGCTGTTTTGAGTTTGATGGTTGAGTTGCTTCCATAGAGGTTGTTTGATCAAGTTATTGCTTTACTTGATTCATGATATTGGGCTTACTCCATTGAGTTGATTTGAGCAAGTTATTCTTTGCATTTGGTGATATTGTGTTGGTGGCTATTTTGTTCAAATATCTTTGGAGGGAAAAGGATTTCTACTTGTTTCCTTTTCTTGTGATGATTGGTTGAATGCTTCAAGGTTAATGTTGAGTTGAATGATGTTGGTTAAACCTTGTCTATAAGCATTGTTGTTAAAGCCCTAATTGGTTGAGAAAAGATATTGGTTGTGGAAAGAACATGAGTATCATTGTTATATGAGATATTGCATGGTTGGCAATTGTTGGGTTGTGTTTCATGTTCTTGAGAAAAGCATACTACATCTATCTTATTCTTTTGAGATTGAGATTGAGTTGAGATTGATATTGGGAGTTAAGTATAGAACATATTGAGTCTCTAACAATTCTCTTTATGCTTCTATGAGGTTGATGAATCACATTGGGTCTCTAACAATTCTCTTTGTGGGTTCATGCTAAGCAAGTTTTTCTTGGTGAGCTTGCTGAGGTTTTGGACAGGTTTCGATGGGGACTTGTGAGCAGGTTTTGGACAGGTTTCGGTGGGGACTTGTGAGCATTTTGGATAGGTTTGTGGGGACTTGTGAGCAGATTTGGACAGGTCCTAGCAGAGGACTTGTGAGCTAGTTTTTGAGAGTTCTATCAGAGAACTTGAGGACAGAGGAGCATTGGTTCTTTGAGAAGAACCTGAGGATAGATTTGGCAAGTCTTTGAGAAGGCTTGTGTGTAGAGGATTGATTTGTTCAAGAGTTGGACAGATCTGACAGACAGAGGAAGACTTGTACTAGACCGACTAATTGTGTTTGGTACAGGTTGTTGAGCTATTGTGGACGTGATCATAGAAGGCAGAGGTCTCTTAGGCTAAGCATTGAGGATAGGAGGTCTTCGGTGGAAAGGAGTTCCACGTGCTGGCAAGAGGTAGAGACAGTTGATCTTCTGAGGGATCATATCCAGAGCAGAGGGGAAGGTATCTCCTTTGAGCAGAGGCTCATAAATTTAGATTGGGGGAAGGTATCTCCTTTGAGCAGAGGCTCATAAATTCAGATTGGGGGAAGGTATCTCCTTTGGGCCGAGGCTCATAAACATTGTAATTGGGAAGGTTTCCCAAAGAACTTTGAGATAACTTTTAGAGAAAAGTTTTGTGGACGTAGCCCAACCATTCTGGGTGAACCACGTTAAAATTGGTGTCACTTTGTGGATGATATTGTGCATTGCTTTGATATTGCTTTGGGTATATTGCTTTACTATTTTGAAGTATAAAGGAAAAAGTAAAAAGAGGTCTTATACTGTTCACCCCCTCTCTCGATATAAGCTTGTGTTCTTCAATTGGTATCAGAGCGGGTGCCTTCGAAAAGTTTAACAGCTTGAAGGAAAAGCTAGTAAAGAACACAATGGATCATTCAAGTAGCAATGCAACACCTATTCTTGATGGGTCAGATTTTGGTCTTTGGAGTGCAAGGATGAAGGTTCATCTAATGGCACTTGGGAATGAGGTATGGGAAGTGATTGAAGATGAGTACACTATTCCTGAACATGGTCCTAATACTAAAGAAGAAAGGCTCCTACATCACAGCAATTCAAAAGCAATGAATGCAATCTTGAAAGGCTTACAGAAAGCGAGATCTCACCAAAGTGATTCACTACAAGACAACTAGTGAAATGTGGAAACAAGTTGAAGGTGGTTCATACAGGTGATACAAATGTCGGAAAGGCCAAGTTGAGACACTTCAAAGGTATGTTTGAACAACTCAAGATGAATGATGATGAAAATATTAGTGACTACATGCTTCGTATGGATGAGGTTGTTAACTCCATGAAAGACTTAGGTCTTGAGCTTGCTGAAAATGATGTTTGTGATAAGATTTTAAGATCTCTTCCTAATAGATTTAGTGAAAATATTTCTGCTATTGAGGAAGCTAAAGATTTGGATAAGTTGAAAAAGGATGAGCTCCATAGTATACTTGCAGCATTTGAGTTGAGAACTCAAGTGAAGGTTGATGTCAAGAAAGAGGCGACTTTCAAGGCTACCAAGAATTCCAAGGGTAAACAACTTCAAGAGAGTGATGAGTCTTCTAGTGATGAAGAGGCATATTACAGCAAGAAAGGCAAGTTCTCTAGAAAGCACAAAAGTATGAAAAATATAAGATGTTTCAATTGTGGAAAGTTTGGTCATTATGCTACTGACTGTACTGTTCCCAAGAATGAAAGTGATGAAGATAAACAGGATTCTAAGAGCAAGGATTCTGAAAAGCACAAGCATCACAGGAAAAACAAAGATGAGCACAACAATCAAGGAAAGAGGTATTCTCACAAGCACAAGAAGAGTTTCTACCTAGACAAAGCAAGTAAGTGTTCTAGTAGTGATAGTGAAAGTTCTTCAAGTGATGATGAAAATGAGATGTTGTTCATATCGTAAAAAGAGGAAGAACCGAAACATAGATTCATTATCATGAAATGTCTTAGATGTGGAAATTTTGGTCACCTTGAGGATGATTGCACAAATAATGATTTGGTTTCTAGTATGTATGAGGATGCTTCAGAAAACTATAAGGAAGATGCATGTATGGTTTTTGAAAAGGGTAGCACCTCTAGTGATAAGAAATCTGAAAAAGGCTTTGATGATTCAAAAAGCAAACAAATAGAGGAAGGTGAGGTAGATCTTGAAGGTGAACTTATTAGTGCTCTTAGTGCTTTGAAAAAGGAAAGAAAGAAGAATGCTAGACTCAAGGATAAGTTAGATGAATGTTGTATGGAGAGAGATGATCTTATAGAAAATCTTGACTTCTCTATAGCTAAGACACAAGAACTCAAGGATGAGTTAGAGTCTAAGGTTCTTGAGTATAGTGAGTTAGAACAGAAAATGGCTTCTTTGAAAGAGGAAACTAAAGAGTACAAGGATAAGCTTTACAGGTTTCAAGATAGCTCCAAAAAGGTTAAGTCACTCATCAAAGGTCAAAGAAAGACAACAGATAAAACAGGCCTTGGTTTTGTTAAGCCACACAAGGAACAAGTTGGAGAGTCTAGTAAGAGACTCCAAAAGGAAGAGAGTTCTGATGAGGAAAGTATTTCAGAAAAGGAGTCCTTGAATGATAGATGCACATAAACAGAAAACAGAATTCAGAATGAGAAGAAGAAGTTTTCAGGACCCAAGAGGTCAAATAAAGGAAAGTTTCAAGGCAGATGTTTTGCTTGTCACAGGTTTGGTCACATGGCTTCACATTGCATGGCTCAAGTGAAGAAGGTAAATGACAATTTCAGAAGTGCTAGTTTCTTTCAAGGGTATTGCTACTCTTGTCAACAGTTTGGGCACAAGGCAGTTTATTGCAAGGCAAATAACAGGAACAGGTTTGGTCAGAACAGGTGGATTCAAAGATCAGGTTTACCTCAGAGAAACAACATCGTCAAGTGTTTCAAGTGCAACAATGAAGGTCACATAATCAGACAGTGTAGAGCTGAAATTCTAGAATACAGGAACAGGAACAATGGCATGATCAGGTCCAAGGATCAAGGCATGGACAAGAACAGGGATGAGAACAAGAACAAGAACAGTGACAAGAACAGGAATATGGACAAAGAGTTCAAGAGAAGGCCCGACAAGGAAGTTATAGACGCTGATGATGATCAGTGCCTAATGGGAGTTTTACTCCCACCCCAGAATTAATCACCTCATCGGGAGGTGGGGGAGGGACTAAGCTAAGAGGCTCATTCTTAGTCCCGAGCCCCAAAGGTGGCCCTTTGCCATTGATGACAAAGGGGGAGAGATATGAGTAAGGGGGAGAGCTTCAAAGTGAAGAGGAAAGCTTCAAGTTCGGGGGAGCAAAACTTCAAAGGAAGATTCTCAGTTGTGGGCACAGTTGGTCAGTTGTTAGCACGGTTGGTTTCAGTTTTGGCTCTTGAGAAGTGTTTTCAGTAAAGGTTTGCCATCAATGACAAAGGGGGAGATTGTTGGCAATTTTGGGTACTTTGGGTACATTGCCTTTGCTCAAGTGTATAAGTTGTCATTGATGTCAAAAGGCATTTTTGTGTTGATATCAAAAAGAGTGTGATGTCAAAAATATCTTGAGAAGCTTCATAATGTTAAAGGGTTTTTATTAAAACCATGGTGACAAGGTTAAAGGTTTTTCTTAAAACCATTTGGACTCATTAAGGGTTTTTATTAAAACCAAGCTTAACTTAATGCAAAGGTTTTTACTTCTTGAAAAACCTTGAAGGTCCATGTTTATTATTAATAATTAAATTAACTCAAACCTTTGACAAAGGTCTAAGTTTAATTTATTATTAATAAAATAATAATAATTATTATTTTAATTATTATTAAAGGGTCTTTTAACCCTTAAGCGACGCACATAAAGAATTCATTCGCCGACGTGTTGCCATCGTTGGAGGAGCGCCAACGTCAAACAATTAAGGAGAAATGGCTATATAAGTGGGGATGATTTTCTAAAGTAAAGGTACCATCGATCGATGCAATTTCGTAGCTTTGTGTCCTCCGTAAAAGCGATGTTTTTCATTGTATTTCGTTGTCCATCCATATTGAATTGCCCAAGCTTTTCTTGCGCTTGACGTCCGGCAGATTGCATTTCTCTGACATTTGATAAGACTGCGAACTATGTTTTCTGGGAGTTACATTTTTGGACAGCGCTCATGATGATGGTGGTGGCTTGAGGAAAACGTTTACGTTTTCAAATCCTTGGCGATTGAAGGAAGACAACACATAGGATTACATTATATTTTTCATTGGGCACTTGTGCTCCAATGGTGGTGGTGTGTTGAGTGAAGAAGCGTTGGGCGGAGGTGCCAAGTTTGACCCATGTTGTGGGCAATTTCGTCTTGGTCGTGATGCACGAGGATAGCAGCAATGAAAGCGCTTTAGCATTTGTGGTGGTGTTATTCATTTTCTCCAAAGGTTGGAGAACTAAGGTTGGCCAAGCTTGAAGGTTCAATTATCTTCTACTCCAATAAGGTATGGGCACATTCTTCTTATGAGTATGATTGGTGTATGTTTTCTGAAATAAGGTTGGAGTGAAAAGGTATTCTACTAGGTATCCTTTGGCTAGGTGTAAATCCTATTTTCTGGTTTGTTGAAGACTACTTATGCATTGTTATCCTTAAGGAGAGTTTTTGGTGAATGCATAATTTTTGGTTTGAGATAGTGGAAGCTTTGTGCACTAGGGTTTATATTTGTGAGTCTAGCTACTTGCATTGAGTTGGTGGAACCCTTGGTTGGCTGTTTTGAGTTTGATGGTTGAGTTGCTTCCATAGAGGTTGTTTGATCAAGTTATTGCTTTACTTGATTCATGATATTGGGCTTACTCCATTGAGTTGATTTGAGCAAGTTATTCTTTGCATTTGGTGATATTGTGTTGGTGTCTATTTTGTTCAAATATCTTTGGAGGGAAAAGGATTTCTACTTGTTTCCTTTTCTTGTGATGATTGGTTGAATGCTTCAAGGTTAATGTTGAGTTGAATGATGTTGGTTAAACCTTGTCTATAAGCATTGTTGTTAAAGCCCTAATTGGTTGAGAAAAGATATTGGTTGTGGAAAGAACATGAGTATCATTGTTATATGAGATATTGCATGGTTGGCAATTGTTGGGTTGTGTTTCATGTTCTTGAGAAAAGCATACTACATCTATCTTATTCTTTTGAGATTGAGATTGAGTTGAGATTGATATTGGGAGTTAAGTATAGAACATATTGAGTCTCTAACAATTCTCTTTATGCTTCTATGAGGTTGATGAATCACATTGGGTCTCTAACAATTCTCTTTGTGGGTTCATGCTAAGCAAGTTTTTCTTGGTGAGCTTGCTGAGGTTTTGGATAGGTTTCGGTGGGGACTTATGAGCAGGTTTTGGATAGGTTCTGGTGGGGACTTGTGAGGAGTTTTGGATAGGTTTCGTTGGGGACTTGTGAGCAGATTTGGACAGGTCCTACGAGAGGACTTGTGAGCTGGTTTTTGAGAGTTCTATCAGAGAACTTGAGGACAGAGGAGCATTGGTTCTTTGAGAAGAACCTGAGGACAGATTTGGCAAGTCTTTGAGAAGGCTTGTGTGCAGAGGATTGATTTGTTCAAGAGTTGGACAGATCTGACAGACAGAGGAAGACTTGTACTAGACCGACTGACTGTGTTTGGTACAGGTTGCCGAGCTGTTGTGGACGTGATCATAGAAGGCAGAGGTCTCTTAGGCTAAGCATTGAGGACAGGAGGTCTTCGGTGGAAAGGAGTTCCACATGCTAGCAAGAGGTAGAGACAGTTGATCTTCCGAGGGATCATATCCAGAGCAGAGGGGAAGGTATCTCCTTTGAGCGAGAGGCTCATAAATTTAGATAGGGGGAAGGTATCTCCTTTGAGCAGAGGCTCATAAATTCAGATTGGGGGAAGGTATCTCCTTTGGGCCGAGGCTCATAAACATTGTAATTGGGAAGGTTTCCCAAAGAACTTTGAGATAACTTTTAGAGAAAAGTTTTGTGGACGTAGCCTGCACCATTCCGGGTGAACCACGTTAAAATTGGTGTCACTTTGTGGATGATATTGTGCATTGCTTTGATATTGCTTTGGGTATATTGCTTTACTGTTTTGAAGTATAAAGGAAAAAGTAAAAAGAGGTCTTATACTGTTCACCCCCCCCCTCTCAGTATAAGCTTGTGTTCTTCACATCAATATTCAAGTTCTCTCGTAATAAATAAATAATATAAACTATTTCTACATTACATCTCTTTTAATAAGAGATTCTAATTACATCATATTCTTAAACAATATGAAACCATGGTAAATACATGATAGAATACTATCCATCCATATCATTGTTTGCTGATTTTCCTTGAGCTCCATTGAGAGGTGGTTGGAGTAAGGGATCATGACAACTCCTCTTCATGAATGTAATACTACATGCTCTTTTATATATGCAATGCATAATATCACATATGAATTATTCCTTCCATAAAATAACTACATACTTTTATTTGCTTTCCTTTCTATCCATATATCATATTGAATTAATTATATAAGAAATATTTATTTTCCTTATACTTTTGCACAACATTACACATAGATGAGATAAGCCCATAATTCTCTCTAATTAAGTTTCTCCTTATCTACATAATCCTCGAATAACTAATATACATTTTCACCATATCCTTCATATAATTTTAAAAGGCCAATAGAAAATTATTCTCATTTTTTTTAATATTTAAAGTATTGAAATCTTTCTAAAAGCTTGAATAATCAAAGTTTGTAATTCAAAATTCAGGCCTATCATTTTCATTCTCACTAACTTTATTTAACATGGCAGGTAATATTCTTTTACTAAGTAAAAATCAATACTTAAAGTATTTCTGTATAAATTACAGTCTTTCAATTTCCATAAAAGGGTATATAAAATGAATACATTATCAAAGCATACACTATCCCTTACGTTACTCTATTTAAAATAGAAGAATATTAATTTTTAGAAGGATAAAATCAACTATTACTAAGAATTTGAAACATTGAATTCACAAACATGTTATAAAAAAATCATCTTCAATTTTCCATAAGAGTGATAAATATTAATTCAAAAGGAAAATTCACAACATATATTACTTCTCCTATTGAAAATAAGTTCTTTTAGACAACATGCATGCATAAAACTAGAATGATTGCTCAACATAAACAACTATTACCCTTTTCTCAAGGATAATTACCTTGGTTTTAAAGTTCCTTAGAGATTTAAACTAGGTCAAATTAATTTTCATATGGCTTCTACTATACAAAGGGTGAAACTGAGGACAATCTAGTGTTCTCACACAAGAGTGCTACATTATCATATTACATAAAAAAAATTAAACATTGAAAAAAAACATCTTTAATACATATTAGAGGGAGACATTTTGAACATTGGTTGGACACATTATCCAAGATATTTGGCTAATGTTTAAGATCCATGAAAATTTCAAGCATGCTTAAAAATAATACACATAATCTCCTTTTATGAAAACTAAACCATTCCAATGCACTTTGGTTAAAATCTACAAACGGATCTTCTATTTGGTCATTATTTGAAATATGTACGCTTTATATAGAAGGATTGTAATCACCCTTTGTATAATAAAGGAAATGACTTAGACAAGAAAACATGACAAGAAATCATGATACATTCACTGGATAAATCATCTCACTTAGTTTTAAAATTCTTCTAAGGTGAAGCATTGAAGTATTTTCTTGATTTTATAAGCCTACTTATGAGAATACCCTACTGTATTTATGCAATATGTAGGTGCAATTTTTTTTAAACAATGCATTTTTAACAAATTATCTTTAAAAAGGAAATGTGTATCTAAGCTTAAGAGAAACGTTCCAGCCTACATGCATCAACATATCGAAGATTGAACACCAAGTTTTCTATTTTTCCCATGTTTCCTTCAAAGCTCTCTTCTTCCTTTTTCCTATTGTATTTTTCCAACTCTGTTTTTTCCTTTCTTCATTTCCCCATCCTATTTCTTGACTTTGAAAACTCTTAAATAACAAGATGATTATGTCCCCAAAACCATTTTTTTATAACTATAATTTATCCCTTAAATAATATTTATCCACTTTATTTCAAAGAATATTATATCACCTTAATGTTCATAAGATAATTATTTCACAATAATCTTCTATAAATATTTGGATAATGTTAACTTATTAACATTATAAAAATTCAAAGTAATTTGATTCTTTTATTTCTTCCTAAGTATTCTTATCAATATCATGAAGCTAATATTTATTATTATCCATGATACTAGCAAGTGGTTGTTATTAAGTCATCGTACTTAATAATTTCTTCTTGAGTGGATTATTTTTCTAGATCCATTAATTAAAAAAAACCATACAAACTTCAAATATTTATAAATAAACAAATGTTGTATGGTATACTACCTCTTGTTCCTAGTTAGCAAGTTTTTCGATGATCTATCATCATTTGCTACTAAGAAATGCTCCATTTCTCCAGCAAGTTCCTAGTTGTGGTATCACCTTATTCAAACATGCAATATGATATACCACTAAATGTGGGTAAATCCTACCTTGGAGCTATATTTAGTTAAATTGACCATCATTTCTCTTATTTCAGTCTTCCCTTCCTAGTGGCCAACTTCCTTATCCATCTATGAGAGTATTTGGTCCTATAGCCATGCATAATATTAGCAATACCATATTATCATATAAGATAACCAAAACAACAATTACAATTAGTCATCCATAAATAAATTAATACAAGTATTGCATAATCACAATTTTACATATAATCCTTAATATTGACAATTCTTGACAATGAGGGTCGTGACATACTCCTCCCCTTGGACTAAATACAGTCCTCTATGGTTTTCCTGCAATATAAAATACATATATTTCAATAAAATAGATAAGGAAAATGTTTTCTCATATCCTCCACTTTTTTCCAAGTGGCACATTGCTTAGAATAGTGGTCCCACTAGACCTTGCACTGTTCTAGAGTTTGTTTCCTCATAACCTTGGAACATAACTCTAGAATATTCACCGGTATTACCTCAAATATTGAGGGATATACCATGTATAGTTTAGATACATTCCAGACATGATTAGGATCAACAATATATTTTATAAGAAGGGATACATAGAAAGTATCATGGATATTTGACAAGTTGGGCAATCAGCTAAGTCTATAGGCTAATGGACTAATTCTATAAATGATCTCAAATGGACCAACATAATGGGCATCCATCTTAGTTGAATTGATATCACTTTTCGTGGGTTTAAATCTTAATAAAACTCTATCTCCTTCAAATAATTTTGTATGTGATATTTTCAAATTAGTAGGTCTTTTAATGATCAATGACCTCCTTAAGGCATTTTTTGATCAATCTAAGTTGTTCCTCCATATTCCTAACAGTATCTAGTTTGATTGCCATCTAATACTCCAAATTTTCCCAAGATAGAGGTATTATGCATCTCTTGCCATACAAGGCCTCAAATGGAGCTATTCCCAAGGAAGCATGATAACCATTATTATATGCAAATTCTACTAAATGTAAAAAGTCTTCCCATTAATACTTTTGGTCCATGTAGTACATGTGAAGCATGTCTTCCAATACTTGGTTTACCCTATCTATTTGTCCATATATTTTTGGATGGTATGCAAAAGTAGTATTCATATTTGTACCCATTGCATGATGAAGAACTTTCTAGAATTTTGATGTAAATCTAAAATTCTTATCTAAAATTATCACTTCATAAAACCCATGTAACCTGAAAATATCTTTGAAAAATATATTTTCCACCACTAATGCATCATCCTTTATGTTCCTTAGTATAAAATACACAAACTTAGTCAATTTATTGACTATTACCAGAATTTGCATCATGTTGATACATAGTCTTAGGTAAACTCACAATGAATTCCTTAGATATAACTTGTTATTTCTACATTAGTATATCATGTGGGTATAATTTCATTATTGGATATTTATGCTCAACTTTGACTTCTTGGTATTCTACGCATCTTGAAGAACATGTGCTTATACTGAGAGGGGGGGTGAACAATATAAGATAAAACTTTTTTATTTTTAATCCAAATGATAACATCAACAATATTAAAGCAATAAACATCACACAAAGCATCACATACATGAGAGACATGATTTAACGTGGTTCACCCAATGTGGTCTACTCCATAGAGAAAATATTACTTATAAATTTTTCTCAAATAAATTCTCTTGGGAATCCTTTCCCTATTACAATTTTTATGAACCTATATCCAAAGGAGACACCAATCCCCTGATCAAGTTTGTGTATCTCTATCCACATGAGAACTCATTTCTCCTCTACTCTGGTTGATGATAGTCTAGAAGAATTGCTACCTCCACTATACTGGATGATGGATATCTATCCACTGAATACTCCTATCCCCACTCAGAATACCTATCCTCACTGCCTTGGCTAATGGATATCTATCCACTGGAGACTGTTGTCCTCTATACTCTACCACATCCAAATATCTATCTCAAATCTGCAATAAACACAACCCTTAGGTCTAGTACAAATATGCTCAATCTCTATCTCTGTTCTGGCACAAATATATCCTCAAATAATTTGTCCTCAATATCTGTCCTCAAATATGTATTGTAAGCTTTCACAAAATCTCACACCAATCTATCCACAAATATTCTCAAAGAATTACCTCAAATATTCTCAACAAGTCCTCACTAGAACTTGTCCAATCTCATAGAAACATATAGAGAATTGTTAGAGACTCAATATGCTTCACATTCACCATAATGCTCAATCACTTTCAATATATATTTTTACCATAGAAATATATAGAGAATTTTTAGAGACTCAATATGTTTCACATTCACAAACACTCAACCTCTTTCTCAAATCAATTCAGAATATAGAACAATTTGTTTTACAAAACTTGAAATATCACTTCAACACAACTACTTGACTATGCACAATCACAACTCTACTCAACCAATCACTCAATGAAATAATCCTTGCTCACAAACCTTAGTCCAATCATATGAACACTCACTCACTTATTTCCAACAATGCTTATCAAAAAATATTTCATAACAATGATACTCATGATCTTTGCAAATCCTAGTTCAAGTTCTTCACTCAACCAATCACTTCAACAATAATTCTTATCAATCAAGGTTTTATCAACAAATCTTATTCTATAAAACCCTTTTCGCTCCAACTTAGCATTCACAACATTCAAAAATCACTCACTAGGAAGATGTGCCCATACCTTTTGTTTGATGTAGAAGTGCCTTAAAAAAACCTTTCTCAATCACAATTTTCTTCTTTGCCAATTTCAATGGTTAGACAAAATTTCACACTAACACTCTTTCAAAATATTTATCAATTTACACAAATAATCAATCTCAAATACACCTTATTAATACTTATTGAAATTAGCAATCATAAAATCACACAAAAAATAATCACTCAAATTGCTCCTTATAATATCCAATTTTAATAAATTAATCTCCAAAAATTAACCTTTCAAAAATAATATTTGCCTACCCTTTTATCTCCCTCAAAACACTTAATAACCAAATTAATTTAGGCAAAAATTAAACCTCATAAACCATCAAAACATTTTTATTTTTCAACCTTAGGCACATAAAAATATTTTATTTTCTTTCAACCTTAGCACATCCGAAATTAAGCGACCAACACAAATGATATCAGTGCATACCTTTGTCACTACCAAAAAGGCCTTGGTGGGTTTAAAAAACGAGACCTCTCCATCAAGCGCCTTATCAATGCGCTAGCCCACCATGTGGGCTCAACGTTCCCATGGGGAAGGGAAGGCACAAGACTCCTTTTAACCCCTTGTTTAGTGCTTGCTCAAAAATATGTGACCTCTCTACTTTGCCAAAAAATAACCCGAAGGAATTCAAACCTGCACACCTTGCTTGCCACACACCCTAGCACTTCCATCATTGCCAACTGCACTACCAGCACCTTTGGTGCTATGTATTGATGCTCCCTTCGATATATTCCTTCACCGTTGGAGATCCTTCAAAAAATTTGGAAAGTCTTTTCCCTTTTTGTGCACGAATTCGATGGAGCATAGGATATTTTATCGATAGCATTTGGAGGTAAGGAAAAGGTATTTACCATTATTTATACACAATGCCTATTGTGCCATTAACGTTGATGCTTGAATCGAATATGAAATTCAATTTTCATTTTAACCCTATAACCCTCTTTAGGGTTATCTAAATTAATATAAATTAATTTTTAATTAAATTATAATTAACTTAAGTAACTTTTGAAAGTTAATTAAATTAATTAATAAATTAATTTATAATAAAATTATATTAATTAATTTATAATTAATTTAAATTTCCTTTTTAATATTATAATAAAATATTATAATATTATTTTCTTGGGCCTCTTCTTTGCTCTTTGGACCACATTTGACGAACCGGATCTAACCAACTGAAGGTGGATTCTTCTTTTTGCACTGACTATGGAACTACTTCCCTTTGCACTGCTCACTGAAATTGACATCAATGACCATTCACTCTTGATATCAATGACAACTCATCTACTCAAAATGTCCAACAACCTCCCCCTTTGTCATTGATGGCAACCCAATTATATTTTCAAATTTCCTTAACCTTATTCTGTCTTGCTCCCCCTGGGAAACTACTCCCCTGATTCAATGCTTTCTTCTTAAATCAAATCTTCCCCCTTTCTCAAATCTCTCCCCCTTTGACATAAATGGCAAAGGGTCACCTTTGGGGCTTGGGGCTAAGAATGAGTCTCTTAGCTTAGCTCCTCCCCCACCTCCTCTTGAGGTGGTTAATTCTAGGGTGGGAGTATTACTCCCAGTTTTCATCGAAGATACTCAAAGGTTTCATTCAAAAGTGGCTTAGTGAAAATATCTGCTATCTGCTCCTTTGTAGTAACATATTCCAACCTGACTTGTTTATCTGTCACATTTTTTCTCAAAAAATGATACTTGATTGGAATGTGCTTTGTATTGGAGTGTATCACTAGATTATTTGAGATACTTATAGCACTTGTATAATTACATAATATGAAAATAGGATGATCATGTTTTCTCTTGAAGTCTTCTAGAGTTCGCTTCATCCATAATACTTGTGTACAACTGGCTACTGCTGCAATGTATTTTTCTTCTACTGTAGATAAAGATACTGAAGCCTTCTTATTACTTAGCCAAGAGACTAAACAATATCTAAGAAAGAATGCTCCTCCACTTGTACTTTTTTATCATCAATACTACCAACCCAATCTGCATCTATATATGTTGTGAGTGTGAAACTGTCACTTTTGGGATACCAGAGCCCAAAATCCATAGTCCCTTTTAGATACCTGATAATTCTCTTTACTGCTACCACATGTGTTTCCTTAGGTGCTACTTTAAACCTTACCACTAATCCCACTGACTGCACTATGTTTGGTCTTGTAGTTGTAACATACAACAAGCTACCAATCATAGATTTGTATAATCTTTGATCTACCTCTGGAGATTCATCATACTTACTTAACTTACATTCTGTAACCATGGGGGTACTTACTGGTTTGCAATATTCTAACCTAAATTTATTTAGCATCTCTTTTATATACTTGGTTTGTGAGAGAAATACTCATTTCTTTGATTGTGAAATATGAAGTCCAAGAAAGAAGGACAACTCACCAAGCATAGAAATCTCAAATTCATTTTGCATGTTATTTGCAAATTATTTACACATCTTATAATTTTTTCCTCCAAAATTGATTTCATCAACATAAACAACCACAATTAGTAGATTATTACCTTTATTTTTTATGTATAAGTTGTTCGCTATTCCTTTTCTGAATCCCTGTTCCTGAAGATATTTATCCAATCTTGAGTACCACACTCTAGGAGCCTACTTTAGACCATATAGTACCTTTTTCAATATGCATACGTGATCTGGTTTATCTGTTAATATGAATCCCTCTTGTTGTTCAATATAGACTTCTTCTAGAACACCATTTAGAAATACTAACTTAACATCCATCTGATATACCTTGAAGTTTTTAAAACTTGATAAGGCTAATAATATTCTTATGGCTTCAAGTCGTGCAACTAGAGCAAATGTCTCATCAAATTCAATCCCCTCTACTTGTGCATGACATTTACATACTAACCTTGCTTTATTTATGACTACATGTTCATATTCATTTAACTTGTTTTTGAATACCCATTTTATTCTGATCACATTTTTATCCTTTGGTCGTGGAACAAGTTCCCAAGTCTTTATTTTCTCTATCTGATCTAATTATTCATACATTTCCTTAATATAGAATTCATCTTCACTTACCTTATTGAAATACTTTGGCTCAATATTAGATAGCAAAGAAGAATGTGCTTGTTGATATGGTGTTATTATCCTTCTCCTTGTTTATCTTTCATATGGATTCCCAATTATTAGATATTTTGGATGATGGTTATGTACATACCTGGATGGATTTTTAGGAAGAAGTCTTCGTGTTTATTCTTCTTCTTTATCTAATTTATCACAAAACTCTTCTTGACAACTCCCATCTTCCTGATACATAATTTGTTTAACTGGTTCTCTTGAATCTATCTTATCATCAATTGTTACATTTATACTTTCTAAAATAGTTTGTGTTCTCTTGTTGAAGCTTCTATAAGCTTTACTCTTAGTGGAATAACCAAGAAAAATTCCCTCATCACATCTTGGATCAAACTTGCCTAAGTTTTGCTCTTCTCATCTTATGTAGCACTTGCTTCCAAAAATCTTGAAGTGTTTTATAGTGGTCGGTCTTCCTTTCCAAATCTCATATGGATTCTTGTGATGGTTTACCCTCATTTGAGCCCTAGTGATTATATATACTATTGTGTTGACTGCTTCCCTCCAAAATCCATCTAAAATTTTGGACTCATTTAACATATCTCTAGCCATATTCTCAACGGTTCTATTTTTCCTTTCAACTACTCCATTTTTTTGAGGAGTTCTTGCAACTGAGTATTCTCTCTTGATTCCATGTTGTTTATAAAAATATACAAATTAATTTGAGGTAAATTATCCTCCTCTATCATATCTCAAACACTTAATCCTCTTGCTGGTTTTATTTTCAACCATTTCCTTAAATGCTTTGAATTTTTCAAATGCATTTGACTTCTCTTTCAAGAAATCTACCCAAACCATTTTGGAGTAATCATCTATAAACAATATAAAGTAACTCTCACCTTCAATAATTTGTTTTCTGGTAGGACCATATAGATCAGTATGTATTAGAATTAATGGCTTAGATGACATATATCCCTTTGACTTAAAGCTTGTTATAGTTTGCTTTCCATGTTGACAAGGTGCACATATTATGTTTTGTGGCCTTTTAGCTTGGGTATATCTCTGATAGCATACTTATTACTTATGTTGACTATGTTTTCAAAAAAATTATGACCCAATATTCTATGCCACAACCAAATCTCATCTTCTTGTGATAGAAAACACTTTTTCCCTTTAATCTCACTATGCATGTATAGATTGTTTGGAGTTCTTGCATTTGTAATGAATTTTCCAGTTTTTGATTTTCTTATCTCACACCTATCTGGGTGAAATGTAACCATATGATCTTGATCACAAAGTTGACTTAAACTTAGCAGATTATGTTTTAACCCTTTGACATATAGCACATTTTCTATTCTTGTTTTCCCATTATCTAAACTTAGAGTTCCTCTTCGACCAATCTTTGCTGATCCATTCTCACCAAAACTTAACGATCCTCTATTGGTTTCTTTTAGTACAATGAATTTTTCTTTGTCTCCTGTCATGTGTTTAGATCAACCACTATCAAGATACCATTGTTCTTATTTATCTTGAGCATGAAGGGTTTTTTGAACTAACATTGATCTAGCCTTTACATTTCCCTTTTCCTCTTTCTTAGACATTGTTTTTCTTTTAATAGACTCAAGAAGTATCATTTTACACCATATAGCCTTGTGCCAAAAATTATTGCATTTGTAACATATAATATCATTATCCATAAGAGGTGAAAAAGAATTGAAATTTCTATTGACATTGTTTTTTGCATGACCAATACAATGTAAAGCTCTATGACCATATTTGTTATAAGAGAAACAATGACCATGGAAGAAATTATGTAACTTTATTGGATGCCTTTGGAATTGTGGTTGAGTACTTTTCCTTTTGTGATTAACTCTCATCCAAGGTTCTTCTTCACTTTCTTCCTTTCTGATATCTTTTTATTTTGAAGCATCCTTTTCTTGCCTATCTTTGTTTGAAGTTTCCACTTCTTGAAAAATTGACTCCTCTTTCTGTTTCTCATACTCTATATCTTGTAGTACCTTGGTCATTTTAACTTCATTCCTCAGAAAAACAATTTTATGCTTCCAATTTTTCACACTCTGTTTCTCTTGCTCTTAGTAAATATGTCATATCTTGCTTAATTTTCTTTCCCTCTTCTACCTTTATCTTGATATGAGACTTTATAGAAGTTCCATTCTTGCTTCCTCATCCTATTTAATTTATTCCTTCAAGCTTGAGTTCTTCTCTCTAATTATTTCCAACTTTTTGAGAGCAGTAAATAATTCCTATTTATATCAAACATGATCTCTTATTCATTTTCTGAAGTCATGTGTGTTGTTGATGGATCCTCCTCCAAGTTGTTAGTCTTTTCACGGAGATACCCGCTCTGATACAAATTGAATAACATGTGCTTATACTGAGAGGGGGTGAACAATATAAGATAAAAAAAATTATTTTTAATCCAAATGATAACATCAATAATATTAAAGCAGTAAACATCACACAAATCATCACACACATGAGAGACATGATTTGACATAGTTCACCCAATGTGGGCTACTCCACGAAGAAAATATTTCTTATAAATTTTTCTTAAATTCTCTTGGGAATCCTTTCCATATTACAATGTTTATGAACCTCTATCCAAAGGAGACACCAATCCCTTGATCAAGTTAATGGATATCTATCCACAAGAGAACTCTTTTATCCTCTGCTCTGGTTGGTGATATTCTAGAAGAACTACTACCTCTGCTGCACTGGCTGATGTATCTCTATCCACTGAAGACTTTTGTTCCCACTCAGAAGACCTATCCTCACTTCCCTAGATAATGTATCTCCATCTACTAGAGAATATTATTCTCTATACTCTTCCACCTCCAAAGCTCTATCTCAAATCTACACTAAACACAACCCTTTGGTCTAGTACAAATTTTCTCAATCTCTATCTCTAGTCTAGCACAAATTTATCCTCAAATCTACACCAAATTATGTTCTTAAATGTATCCTCAATATCTGTCCTCAAATCTATATTGTAAGCTTTCACAAAAGCTCACACCAATCTAAAAACAAGTCTTCTCAAATACTTACCTCAAATCTACTCAACAAGTCCTCACTATAACTTTTCCAATCTCATAGAAACATATAGAGAATTGTTAGAGACTCAATATACTTCACATTCACCACAAAGCTCAATCACTTTCAATATTTCTTTTTACCATAGAAACATATAGAGAATTGTCAGAGACTCAATATGTTTTACATTCAAAAACACTCAAATATTTTCTCAAATCAATTCAGAATATAGAACAATTTGTTTCACATAACTTGAACTATCACTTCAACACAACTACTTGACTAGGCACAATCACAACTCTATTCAACCAATCCCTCAGTGAAATAGTCCTTACTCACAAATCCTAGTCCAAGCATAAGAACACTCACTTATTTCCAATAATGCTTATCAAACAATCTCATATAACAATGATACTCATCATATTTTCAAACCCTAGTTCAAGTTCTTCATTGAAACAATCACTTCAACAACAATGCTTATCAAACAAGGTTTTATCAACAACTCGTATTCCAAAAAAATCCTTTTCACTCCAACTTGAATTCAAAAAATTCAACAATAACTCAATAGGAAGATGTGCCCATACCTTTTGTTTGATTTAGAAGTGCCCTTAAAAAACCTATCTCAATCACAATTTTCTTCTTTTCCAATTTCAATGGTTAGATGACAAAATTTCACACTAACACTCTTTCAAAATATTTCTCAATTTACACAAATAATCAATCTCAAATACACCTTATTACTCCTTGAAATTAGCAATCATCAAATCACACATAAAAAATAATCACTCAAATTGCTCCTTATAATCTCCAATTTTAATAAGTCAATCTCCAAAAATTAACCTTTCAAAAATAATATTTGCCTACCCTTTTATCTCCCTCAAAACACTTAATAACCAAATTAATTCAGGAAAAAATTAAACCTCATAAACCATCAAAACATTTTTATTTTTCAGCCTTAGGAACATAAAAATATTTTATTTTCTTTCAACCTTAGCACATCCGAAATTAAGCAACCAACACAAATGACATCAATGCATACCTTTGTCACTACCAAAAATGCCTCAGTGGGTTTCAAACACGAGACCTCTCCATCAAGAACCTTATCAAGGTGCTAGCCCACCACATGGGCTAAGCACTCCCACGGGGAAGGGAAGGCGAAAGCCTCCCTTTAACCCCTTGTTCGACACTTGATCAAAAATATGTGCCCTCTTTACTTTACCAGAAATAAACCCAAAGGGATTCGATCCTACACGTCTTTCTTGCCACACACCCTAGCTCTTTCACTGTTGCCAAATGTGCTTCCAGTGCCTTTGGTGCTATGTATTGGTGCTCCCTTCGATTTATTCCTTCACCATCGAAGACCCTTCAAAAAATGTGGAAAGTATTTTCCTTTTTTGCACATGAATTTGATGGAGCATAGGAGATTCGATCGATAGCATTGGGAGGTAAGGCAAAGGTCTTTGCCATTATTTATACATGATGCCTCTTGTGCCATAAACTTTGGCACTTGAATCGAATATGAAATTTGATTTTCATTTTAACCCTATAACCCTCTTTAGGGTTATTTAAATTAATATAAATTATTTTTTAATTAAATTATAATTAACTTATGTAAATTTTGAAATTTATTTAAATTAATTAATAAATTAATTTATAATAAAATTATATTAATTAATTTATAATTAATTTAAATTTCCTTTTTAATATTATAATAAAATATTATAATATTATTTGCTTAGGCCTCTTATTTGCACTTTGGACCACATATGACTACCTGGAACCATATTTGACCAACTGAAGGTGGATTTTTCTTTTTGCACTGGCTGTGGAACTGCTTCCCTTTGCATTGCTCACTAAAAATGACAAAAATGACCATTCACTCTTGACATCAATGACAACTCATCTACTCAAAATTTCCAACACATCTAGCAATAAAATCAATGATATCGTTTTCTATTCATGACAATTAAAAGTTCTTCATGCTCTCTCTCATTTTAACCCCTCTAGGATGAGAAAAGTAAGAAGATCTATGCATCCCTTGCATAATAAATCTCATAAAATCACTAATTTTAGTTATAACCACCCTATCCTTAAAACACAAAACACCATATTCTATGCTAAAATCCTTTTTCTCTCTAGGGTTTCTTTCCATATTAGCCCAAATTTTACTACAATACTAATCTTGTGATTGCATTTTTTTGACTTCATTCATCAATTCCACATGACTATATGTCAATGCTGATATATGTCTTATTATACTTAAGGAATCTATGATCTTATTTTACTTTCCTTTGATATACTTTGTACCAAAGTCATACTCTTCTAGGAACTTGGCCCATATTATCTATCTTGTATTGAGCATATGATGTATAAAAATATATCTCAAGATTTAATAGTTGGTTTATAAATCAAATTTATTTTCTAATAGATAATATTTTCAAATCTTAAGATCATGCACAATCATTGCTAGCTCTAGATCATGCATAGCATAGTTTATCTCATGTTTATTGAGTTTTCTAGACTCATATGCTACGTCTGCTTCATCCTAGAATAATACTCCTCCCAAACCTTACAAAGAAGCATTAATACACACTATAAAATTCCCTTGAGGGTCTAGAATTTTAAGCATAGGTGTTATAGTAAGATTTTTTTAAGCATCTCAAAGGTAACTTCACACATGTCCATTCATTTGAATTAATTTCCTTTTCTTTGAAGGTTTGTTATATAATAAGTTTTTTTATTTAATTATTCAAATACAATTGCAAGTATCCTACTCATGGATTATCATATTCTTTCGAATTTAATTTTTTCAAGGCTTCCTAATGCCTTAGAAGGTCAATCTCATAACATTTACAAATAATAAAGATTCCTTCTAAATTTAGGCAAATTGATTCAACATATCATTGAATAACAAGGGAGTTGTTTATTCATCCAGGTTCTATGGAGTTGTTCCTCAGCTCTATAATCTTGACTTTGGACTTTGAGAATATTTGTTTGCATAATAAAAACCTCCATAATTATAGCAACCTCCCTTGAGATCCTGGGTTCTTTTCTATTTATGTTCCCTTATCCTCTTTTCTTGTGATGGTTCTGGCTGCCTTTGAAATTTCTTCCGGAATTTCCTTTGCTTTTCATGGTTCCTTTTCTCAAAATTCATTTTACCTCTATTTATTTTATTCTAATCTTGGTCCCACTTCATGAAACCAACACTTTTCCTTTTTGGAAAATTATGTTGATCTTCCTCTATCAATTTAGAATAGTTAAAGAAAGTATTTTTTGTTTAAAATTTGGCTTCTTCTTCATGATCCAAATCATATGCCTTTTGTAAGGTATTGGATTTGTGTAAGTTTATCATTGTTCTAATATTAGGATCCAATCCTAAGATGAAATTATGTACCTTCAATTTCTCATTTACCTCATATTATGATACATATTTTAATAACTTCATAAATTTTCTATAATATATCTCCACCATTCTTGTTCCCTAGTGAAGTGTAGAGAAATTATCAAATTTATCTGCATAATAGTGATCTTATAAGAACCTTTTATTGAAGGATTGAACAAATCCATCTAATTGAATATTCATTATCTGAATCTTGCGACCAAATTTGAAGGTATTCCACCATTCTAATCCTATATCCTATAAGTGGAGAGTATCCCAAACTATCTGGGTTACTGAAGAGTATCCCTTCATGGGAAAGTATGTTTATAATATATTCAGCCAAGTCTTGGTTGAATAACCTCCATATTTTCTAATAAACTAGATACTTTGAAATTCTTCATATCTTTGTCTTTCTTTACTTCTATGTGAGATCTGAATTCTTGTTCTTTTGTAGCATGATCCTTCTCTTACCTACCCTCAAAATATTTTTGGGAACCTTGGTTTACTATAGTTTTCCAACAATTGTCTTTATTAGTTCATCTCTTCTGTTTGTTGTTCTATTTGCTTCTATAGTACAAAGACTATAATGGTGAAGTTCTCCACCTCTCTATTAGAATTTCTAGAATTTTCCCTTCTAGTTCCAACCTGCCTAACTAGCCTTGGATTCTAAGATGATTCTCTTCATCATTTCCTTAAATTGCATGCCATTTATCCTAGCCACACAAACGAGTTGGATAAGTTACAAATTATCCTAAATTTACTTCAAATGGGTAGTTACATCTTCCCATGAACCAACATAGATCATTAAATTTATTCTGGTAATGGTCATTATCACACTTGTATCCCCAAAAAGTGCCATTTTTATTTGACCATTATCACTTTCCTAGTAATTATTTGGGTCACGCTTGCCTCATCGTAAGGTGCATTTTCTCTTATCCACAAAGGGATTTGAGTTAGGTTACAAATTTACCCATATTGTACTTCTAACTTTAGTTAGTTTTATCATCCTTATGAACTAACATAAAGCATTATCATTCCCCTGATAATGTCCATGTTCACACTTGCTCTGCATAGGATGCCATACCTGTTAGAGTGTATTATATTATTGGGTACATGTTAATGTACCACCTTGGGTACATTATTAGATTAGGATTTTATCTTATGTTAAGTAGTTACTTGGGTAAGAAGTAATAAATGCACAAGTGTTAGAATATGTAATAATGTAAATATGCATGTAGTCCACATGTACATAAGTCATAATAATATGTAGAATAAAGTGAAAGGAAGTTATCTTATATATGTACCTTGAGCTATGAGATAGATATAAATAAAGTAAGAGATAATGTTACTATAGAGTAGTGAGTAGGTACAATGTAGATATTCATTGTAAAATTTTAGAGTGTTCATAGTCCTCCATTATATTGCATTGTACTATTTTTGTGAGCTTTCATTAATGGTATTTTATTGAGTTATTGCAGAAGTCTATTCTATTATTTTCCTGCATATTTAAGTACCATTATTATATACTTAACATAAAATATATATTTTACATATTATGGTTGCATCTCCATTAATATACATCACAAAAATCTAACAATGGTATCAGAGCACATAGTAGATCAGATAGGAAATAGGGAGAGCTACAAGTGAGATTGAGATAAATCTAGAAATCTCATTTACATAATTTTTGAGATTGAATTTGGCTAGTCTTTCTACAAGGTTTAAGAAAAACTTGTGAAGACTAGAACTCAACATAAATTCCACTAGATTAACAAATAAACTAGTAAAGTTCATTATCTCCTAAATCATAAATTCTTTCATTTTAATTTCCAATATCTTGTTGCAGAAAAATGATATTTTGAGAAATTTTGGAAGCTTCCTACATATATAGGAATAAAATATTCATTAGAATCATTCCAACACTCATAACAAAAAGTATAAGATTTATGATTTCAAAGAGTTGAGAAAAGGTCCCATTACAAGGTTTGTAGACATGCAAATTATAGAAGAAAGGAAAATGTCATAGTAGCCTTATTGTAAACTAAAGGAAGAAGATAATCCAAAGATGATTCTAGGAGGATATGGGAGATTGGTGATATCCATTGAAGATTGAATCCTACAAATTGTAGAAGGATAAAATAGCACAAGAAGTTGGAAAAGACCTACAAGAGGTCCCATTGAATAACTTCCATTTTAGGAAGATAGAAGACTAGATAAGGATAAGAAACAAGTCATATCCCATATTCTAATAGCAATAAATTTCAAATATCTAGGAAGGATATCTCATTGCCAATACTTACACAGTAGATTTATCAAGAAGCTTGCCAAAGTTTGGAGGATATTGGTGAAGACCTCAAGAATTTCATATTCTTGATAAGAAGGCCTAGATTGAAGTCAGAAATTGACAAGGAGACTAAAGGAGAAAGGAGCCAAACATTACTACCAAATATGAAAGGTTTGAAGATTGCCCTTTAAGGCTATAAGGCTCATTCAAAGAAAGTAGATAGCAGTTTGTTGAATCTACAATAGAATACTTAAGGGTTCTTGAAGGAAAATCTCAGCTATTATTTGGAGGAGTTCCTTACCAATTTTTTAGATTCAAGGATAGCATTTTAGTGGAAATATAGACTATGAAAGAGTAACAATTAGGAAAATGTTACTAGATACAAAAGTTTAGATTTCCAAGATACAACTTGAAGGAGAATTGAAGTCACCTACTACAAATTTCAAGGCAACAAGTTAGAGGGTTTCAAAACTACAAATAGGTGAGCTAAATATTTGTTTCTGAAAGCCAAGAAGAGTTGCGAGTCCATATTGTAAAAGGCAGCAATAAGGTGAATCTAATAACCTTGCAATACTTCATCTATAGAGTTTGAAAAGGTAAGCAACTTTGGTGCAATAGGTTCATCATTGAACATTAAGTTACTTAGTTCATTATTAAGTTTCATTAAGCACCATATCAGAGTTAAAGTTGCAAGGAGAAGGTTGCATGTTAAAGTCTTCAAAGGGAGTGTAGAAGAAAGTTTCTTTTAAGGTTAATACCTACACATTAAAATAAGAGTTAGATATATTTCAAACAAAAAGAAAAATATCATATTCCTATTATCTAATTACAAGAAAGAAGACATTACTAGTAAATAAAAGTTGTAGAGTTTATTAGTGTATTTGAGAGTTCTTCAAGAGTTACTATTAGTGAATCTTAAAAGTTACTTTGAAGGAGAAATAAGGTGAGATTACTATTGCACTATTTTAGTTATTCTTAACTACATTAAACTTATTACTCTCAAAGGTTATTATGTGCATTGGTTGTTAAGTTAGAGTGAAAAACCAAAGAGCACAAGTTAGTATACTATCAAAGTGTCTAGAGATACTATTGAAGCACACATAACTATTGTAAATTTGAGGTATTTTATGTTGTCATTGATGTCACATGGATCACATTGAGTTTTGGTGGCCAAAATATTTCATAAATAAGCATTTATGATATTTTAGAAAACATGGCTATTTACAGGGTTTTTGTGAAAACCAAGGTAGGAAAAATAAAAGGTTTTATTTAAAACCATGGATGGTAGATTTGAAATGGTTTTTTATTAAAACCCAGGTTGGATTTTTGTTTCATCGAAAAAGGTGCCCTGGTGAAGGAGATAATTAATTTTAAATATTTAAGTTTAAATTTTAATCATTTAAAATTAAAATTAAAATTAATATTTTATTATTGCTGACGTCAAGAAGGAGGAGGAAAATAATATTACTTCATAGCTGAAATAAAAAGAAAAAGGTGGGCATATATAAATATGCCACTAAACTTTTTATTTTCACTAATTCCTCGATGAAGATAATCCGTTTGAAGCGCTAAGGGAGCAGAAGTGTCTTATTCGTTTGAAAACCAACGAAGAGAAGAGGGAACAAAGGTAAGAGAGGTTCCTTACCTATCACCATAGGTGATTGTGGCATAGTGGCAAGAGGAAGGCACATAAGGTGTTTAAGCACCAGCAGATCTAAAGTTTGAATCCCGTCGGCACTGGTTTTTGGAAGGTAAAAAGGGGAGAACCTTTTGTGCACGTGGTTTTTGAGGGCAAGTTCGAAGGAAGCAAGAAGGAGGTCTTGCGATATTGGTTTCTATGTGAGCGGTTGGCTCACGTGGTTGTTGGCACCGCAGTTTTAGCGGTGTAGGGGAAGTGACAGGGGATTGAATCCCGCTGAGGTTAAAGGTAAGTTATTAATTTTTCCAAATATTTTATTTTTCTAAGGTTGCCCTAGGAGAGATAGGGTTTGTGGTGCATGTTGTGAAAAGGAAATATTTCTGGTGATTTTCATTTTAATAAATATATCATATTATATATCGTTGGAAAGCTTATTTCGAGGGATATTTGATTATTTTGTTTATAAGGAGAAATAAGGTATACATAAAGAGATATTTTTATTTTTGTAAAAGGGTTCAAGTGTTTTCAAAGTGTGTTGAGTGTGGAAGATTTTCCAAAGGGGTTTCTTCATCTTCATAAAAGGTATGGGCACATTCTCCTATTGATTGTCTATGGTGGTTGATTTCTGAAATATCATTGGAGGGAAAATGATTGTTTGTGGTTTCCTTTTTGAAAGTGGTTGATTGAATGCTTCAAGGTTTTCTGAATTGAGAGTTGTGTTTAAACCTTGTTTTATAAGCATAGTTGTTGAAGCCCATTGGTTGTGAAAGAACATGAGTTAGAAAAGAATATGAGCATCATTGTAATGTGAGATTTGTAATTGAGCATTGTTGGAAACATTTGAGTTGGTTGATACATACTTGGACTAGGGTTGTGTGAGGAATAATTGTCCCGTTGATGCATAGTCGTTATACCATCATTAATTCTCAATGAATCTGTCAATCCAGGGCAGTGTACAAGGCTATCTGCGAGAGAAGAAGTGAAACAGCTATAACTTAGGTCAATCTAGGGCAACAAGTCTTATTGGTGGAACCGGTTGTGTGGGGGGTTTTGGAACATTCCTATCTCTAAATTGCATAAATTAAATCTTAATCTAAGTTGTAGAATTGGAAACTAATCATTAACTGCAGAAATGAAGTCCTAATTACAATTGCAAAATGAGACCTAATTATATTGCAGAATTAACAGTTGTAGAATTGAAAGTCTGATCCTAATTGCAGAAAGGAAATCTAATTACTTTTGCAGTAATGAAAGTTTAGATCTAATGTGGAAGTAAAAACTATCAAAGTTCTATAACATAAGGTTGTCAATTTTTTGTTCATATTTTGACAGCAAAACATAAAATGCAGGAAATTGCTGAAAAATAGTAAATTCTGGAAATAACAATCTGAAAATAAAGTGGAAACTTTGCTGAAAGTAAGATTTCAACTAAAAATTTAAGCACAAGATTAATCTAAGCATAAATAAACTAATACTGCAAATATTGTCAACTATTTACAAGCAATTGAAATAACAAGTTCTACAACTCATTCTGCTGCAGCAAAATCAAAATAAAAACCTGCTTTGTTAGTCCTCCTCCTAGGTCTGGAAGTGGCCAGCATCTTTGTCCAGAAGAAGGTGTAAGTCTCTCTATTTTTCTAAATCTTAATCACACTCATTTACAAATAATTTGAAATAGAACTGGTGCACTTTATTGATCAAAAGACATGATTACAAGAATTCTGCTAAAAAATCATTACAGGACTGTAACAGTCAATTTGTAGTTATACTCAATATTTTCTGCTAGCTTCCTTACTCTATTTTCTACCTCCTTTTCTATCTACTTTTTCTACCCTCCAGGCTCAACCTGAATGGGAGAAATATTTATAGCTATTATATGATCTGATTACAAACAAAGAATATCTCAAAAGATCTAATCCTACAATGCTGCAACAAATTCTGGTTTTATCCTAGAAGAGGACTAAAACCTGATATTTCCCTTAATGATGGCTTTGGTCGGCAATGACGACAAAGATAGATGGAAGATATTTCTCTTTACTTTTTTCAACATTTATTTCTCTTTTTTCGGCTTCAAAAATTGGTCAAAAGGTCAAAAACACATTTTGTTCTTCATTTCGAAGATAAGTGGCTTCATTCCAAAGACAATGCAGTTTTCATTCTGAAGATCGCTCATTCCGAAGATACTGCATTCTCATTCTGAATATCGCTCATTCTGAAGATACTGTATGCTTCATTCTGAAGATTCGCTAATTCTGAAGACACTGCATTCTTCATTCCGAAGATCCGCTCATTCCGAAGATGCTGTGTTCCTTCATTCCGAAGATGATTTTCTAGTGATTTCTTCTGCATCTCTCAGGTGGGTTATCTCCTAAGATCAAATTCTAATGGTCTTCATCCCTTTCCTCATGTGAATTCCATGCCTTGCTATTTATGGACAACTGGCTGGAATTTATATGGGAAAGACCAGTTTTTGCTGCACAGCAACAGTTTGCTTGCACTCGTTGCGGATTAGGTGAAGTAAATGCTTTTGTCAAATCAAAACAAGATTAGTGAAATGCTGCTATTATTCTAAGCATATCCCATTGTAGCAAATCATAGAAAAAAGAACACAAAACCATGCAAAAAGCTATAAAATTAGCATATAATATTTCAAATACATTGATCATGCAAAATGGTTAATATACAACATATTGAATCAACTTAACTAACATATCAGATAAAACATAAGAGTTTATAGGCATTTTTAGTGTACAAAACATGTTATGATTGAGGCATTTCCAGGCCTCATCATTTTCCCCCCAACTTATATTAATGCATGCCCTCATGCATTCTGTTGGGCTATGGAATCACATATGTCCATGTTTAGATTCCATGACCTGTAGACTAACTTCTTGTCTATGTAATACCCCCTGTTTTCTTGAATGTTTTTGAGCCAATCTTAAAATTGTTCATCAGGTTGGGCATATTCTTCAAAGTAGAATGGAACTGGAGTAATGATGGTTGGAGGCCTGAACCTGAGACCTATCCAGTTATGTTGCACGATCTAAATCAGTTGGACTACACCTTTTGCTCTTCTTCTGGACCATTCTCAATTGATGGGGGAGATAGGTTCTATTTTCCTCAAAGACATGGAAAGTTCATTCCATCTGTCTCTGCATACTGACAATTATGGGAAGAAATTGTGATCACAGAAATTGTTAAATCTGGCCACATAGTCCCTTAAATTGTTCAAGTACATTCTCTTAATATCATCCTTGTTCATCATTGAGAAGTGTTGCTGAGTGATATTTAGGTGATTTGGCTGGATTGCTCTAACTAACAACTCAGCCCTTGTTTCAATCACTTTATTCTGCCTTTTCTCGTGATCCCAATAAAGCTGATTTTGCAAAGTAGACATAAATTCTCTCAACTGAACATCTCCAATGTAGATTTGAGAATGAGAGTCAAATTCCTCTGGAATGAAGAAACTATGTAAAAATAGTTCACACAAGAGATTTTTCTGCTCAAAGGGACTGTTAAAATATGCTTCCAGAAAATCTTCAATAGTGTCCAATTTATATGGAAGATTTGAAGTAATCCTCATGACCTACCATCTGAGGTACTTTTCCTTCAAAATAAATCTGTAAAACCTGGCTGGTCGTCTAAATTGGACTAAAAATTCAGTAATTTGGCATAAGTCAGACACCTTTTCTTTCAATGCCTGAATTTCTGTGTCCTTGGCTTCTAGCTGTTTTGCTTCCAATTTGAATTTTTTAGTTTTATTGGCAAGATGTTCATATCTAAGCATCCAGCTAGCTATGTCTGCATTGTACTGATCTAGAGACATAGTATTAGGTGGTCTTACTACAGGGGGGATCCTAGGCAACAGATTTATCTGAACTCATTTTTCTGCTACTTCCACTGGCTGTTCATATGTCAATAACTCTACTTGCACCCCCTTATTTGCTATTTCTATGGGGTTGTCATCAGATAGTATTTCTACTTGTACCCCATTATCTGCTGTTTCTACTAGAAGTGTAGTAAGTTGAAATGCAGGGATCTCAGTAGGAGTACTTACTTGAATATTTTCTTGCTGTTGGGACTGTTTCTGTGTTGGTGGCTCATTTTCAATATCCTCTGCAATATTCCTCACCATTTCTGAAGCATCTTCAGAACAAAAAGGCAATGCTTCGGAATAGGATGGTGTCTGCTCGGAATGAACAGGCACTTCTTCGTAATGAAGGAGTGCTATCTCAGGATGAACTCCCATGTCTGCTTCATTAGAATCATCTGCTCTTGATAAACCCAGAAGCAATTGAGCCAAATTATCTTCATCATGGGATATAGCTGGCTGTTTTTCAGATTGTGACAATAATTTTTTTAGTTCTACCACTTCCTGCTGAAGCTCTGCAATTTTTATTTCTTGCATCTCAATGATGCTTTCTTTCTCTATGATCCATCTGGTCTGTGTTTTGACAACACTCCTTGCTGTCCTCAGCTGCTCTGTGATGTCTTCCACTTTTGTTTCTACTTCAGAAGCTGATGTAGACAAATCAGTTGCAGTTGGCTGTTCAACCAATATTTCCTCTTCTTCTGCAACAGTTTGTTCTTGTTCAGGAGGCTCTGTGAGACTGTCTATAAGGATATCTACCATATCTATAGCCTGTTGAACTGTAGCCTCTTCCAAACCAACTTGCTTAGTTTCTGCATCAGCTATCTATTCAGGGAATTCTAGAAAGTTGTTAGATGCTGGTTGTATCTCTGTGACATCTGGGCTGCTTGGTCTATCTTCTTCCTCCATGACCTGTTTTGCAATTTATTTCAAATGGATTCTTGTAGATCTCCTAGTTCTAGATGCAAACTTCTTCTTTTTGCTCTATTTTTTGGTGACAGCAGGGGTCATGGGGTCAGTTTTATATGCCTCTATTTCCCTTGTTTCACTTCTCTGTTCTGATAAGTCAGTTGCAGCTTCAGCAAACCAAACTTTCTTTTGTTTTTCTGCTCTGCTGCTAGTTCCAGATCCTCTTCTCTTTTGTCTCTTAGCCTGTGAAGTTGAGGGTTCAGGAGCAAGGTTTTCTGCTGCTGCTGTGGGGTGTAGTTCTATAACAGCTTCAGGGGCACCTTTTGTAGCTTCTTCTGCAGCATCCTCTACAACATTTTCTACAGCAGCTTCTACAATATTTTCTGTAGCAGTTGTTTCCTCTTCTGCAGCAACATCAGTAGTATTTGGTTCTTCTTCTTCCTCACTTTCATCCCCAAAAATGACATCATTTAGGTTAGAGTAAAACTTGTCAAAACTCCTAGGGTTTCCTCTAAAATGGTGTTGGCAAACTAATTTGATGAGGCCATGATGGCGAAGGCTTCCTTTACCCTCCTAATATCTTTTTGCCATGTTCTTCAACTCTTGATACAGATACAAGGGAAGATTTACCCTAACTTCTGGTTGTTGTCCACCATGTTTGAGATGGTTCAAAATTCGTAGATGATGCCCTGACAACAGCACATACTGCCCTTCACAAGTTAAAAACTTAATTACCCAGGTGGCTACTTCATCCCAAGGTTCCTACAGGCTGGCCCTTTTTAACCCTTTGCATGTGTTGTTATGGGTTAAGTATTCAGGTTCTCTATCATTTTCTTCTACAAACTGATTAACTACATTTGCCAATGTGTTCTTGCCAGATCTAGTAATTGAAATCCCTTCTAATGGTAGCTCTGTAATCTGGCTTAAAATTTTAGGGCTTACCTCAATAGACATGCCGTTAACATGTGCTCGGTTGTTTCTGAATGTATGGGCGAACATGCCAGCTAAATATTTAGAAGACCCATTGAACTTATCCAGAAATGTCATAAACCCTCCGTCTTCAAAAATCTGCACAACTGTTAGATTTTCTCGGAGGTAAGTGGTATCTGCAGGCTCTGTTCTGATCTTTCGCCCCATTTTTCTCTGTTAAAAAATCGTATACTGCGGCTGCTGTTTTACTGCAAGATTTCTGGCTATTTTCTGTTGCAAATTTGTAGAGTTTTAATTTGAACCCTTCGTTGCCCTGTTTCTCGTCTTCTTCTTCGGAATGAACCGTATCCTGTGCACTGTACCTCGCAACACGTCTTCGGAAAGAAATATGGCACACATTTCTACTTTTGCACTGTACACCTATTTGTTGATAATTGCATGGATGTCCTTGCCATCAGATCCACCTCATTAGTTTTGCAGATTCTCACATGCATGTTAATTGTCATTAAAAACTGGTGGCATATGGTTGGTCATGTTCTCCGTATTTCCAATGAGTGCAAAAAAAAACCATGTGCTGATTGACACGTGTCCCTTCCTTGCATGCAACTAAGAAAAAATCTTGATTTTGTCGTACCTTATCTTCTTGGATGCCACGTGGAAATGCTCTTTCCGAAGATTATAACTTATTGCGCAAACAAAATTTCATTCCAAAGATTATGACCTCATTCCGAAGACAAGTCTTCATTCCGAAGACAAATCCTCATTCCAAATATTATGACCTCATTCCAAAGACAGGTCTTCATTTCGAAGACAAATCTTCTTTGTAAAATTTTCATTCCAAAGATAGATCTTCATTTCGAAGATCAATCCTCATTCCGAAGATTAATCCTAATTTCGAAGATCAAGCTGTATTATGAAAGTAAATCGTCATTCCGAAGACAGACCCTCATTCCAAAGATAAATCTTCATTCCGAAGACAGATCTTCATTTTGAAGACATATCTTCATTTCGAAGATGATGCAACAAGTCGTCATTCTGAAGACCAAGTTTCATTCTGAAGACAAATTGTCATTCCAAAGACAAAGTTTCTTTCTGAAGACAAAGTGCAACATTCATTTTGCTGTCATTCCGAAGACAATTTCATTTCGAAGATAATACAACAGGCACTATTTTTTTGGCATTCTTGTTCCGAAGATTAGGCAGAAATCAATATTTTCATTCTCAAAACATGTTTTTAAGTATTTCAACTCTTATGAATACCTTTTATGCTAATTTTTAATTGTCACATACTATATACCAATCATTTTACAATGAAGAAATGTAAGAAATATATACCTGATAAAAACAGTTAATGCCGCTTTTGAAGAATGACTGCTTTTGTTGATATTCTGTTGAGATTTTCTGCAACATTTCAAAACAAGTGCACTAGGTGAATTTGTACAATGATGGTTCAAAAATTTCTCAAGGTTATGCATGCCAGAAAACTGGTTTTCATGGACACCAACTCAGTAGTGCCTTAAGAAAAGGTTTTCACTACTGGGTTATTCATTTTTCTCTTTTATTTTTTATTTTTTATTTTTTACCTCTCCTTTTCTCTCTTTTTTTTTCTTTTTTTTTTTCTTGATCCTGACTATGCCCATGAAGGAATTTCATGATTTCCCCTGAAACCATGCCCATGAAGGAATTCATACTCAGAATTTATTCATCTTTTTGTTTTCTATTTTTTTGATTTTTTTTTTTTTGTTTTTTTCTTGAAATCCACTGATCATGTTGATTGTTTTGAAGTGGAAGAAGGAATATCTTCCACCTACTGTGTATCCAAACTATCAAGTTGCTGCAAGAATTCTTCTTTAGTCAGAGGTGTATGGTATACCCTGAGGCGATGTCCATTCACTACCAACTTTATTCGTGACCCATAAATAGGGGATAAACGAGCTGCTCCGTTGTTAAATACCTCTTCAATCTAGTAAGGTCCCAACCATCTAGTTCTCAATTTTCCAGGGAAGTCTTCATATTGAGAATCAAACAAGAAAGCCCAATCTCCTTGTTGAAGTTTCCTCCGCTGAATGTGACTGTCATGCCACAGCCTTCCTCTCGCTCCCGAATTACCTCGCTTTGGTGCGAGCATCCAATCTAAGTTCATCCAATGCATTTAGCTGCGTAATCCCGTCCGTCCGTGCCTCGCGACAATTCAATTCCAATTTCAAGTGCTGTGCGCAATGTTAGTAGCTCAAATTTAATAGGTAAGAGAGGCTTTTTACCAAAGACTAGTTCATAAGGTGTGAATCAAGTAGTGGACTTCCAAGTAGTATTGTAGGCCCAAACCGCTTCAGGTAATTTATCTAGCCAATTTCTCCTATGAAAAGCTACTATTTTTTTCAAGATGCGTTCTAGTTCCCTATTTGTTACTTCAACCTAGCCATTTGCTTGTGGGTGGTAAGGTGATGATTTCCTATGTTTGATTTCATACAATTTTGTAAATGCTTTTATGACTTTGGATGCAAATTGGGGTCCTTGGTCTGTGGTGATAGACCGTGGAGCTCCAAATCTTTGAAAAATCTGAGTATACAAGAAATCAGCGACCTCTTCACGAGCATGTTTGAAAGCACGCACCTTTACCCACTTTATCAGGTAATCAGTGCATACTAGAATATGCACCTTTCCTTGAGAAGGTGGATCAATAGGTCCTACAAAATCAAGCTCCCACCTCTCAAATGGTTCTAAAACCATTTGAGGCTGCAGTGGCATCTCATTTGTATGAGTGGGTTTCCCCATTCTTTGGCATGCATCACAATGCTCGATGTACTTTTTCACATCCTTGTGAAGAGATGGCCAATAATATCCTATCCCCAAGATTTTTCTAACTGTGCTTTTTACAGAATAGTGTCCACCTGAGGGTTCATCATGAAAAGATCTAAGGATATCATACACTTCATCCTTTCGGATGCACCTATGTAACACATGGTCATGACTGCACTTAAAAAGCATACCCTTAATCCATTTGAAAGAAGAACTCTATTTGATCAATTGTTTTTTCTGTTTTGAAGTAAAATGTGGAGGAACTTTCCCTGTGACCAAATAATTGGCTATATCTGCAAACCAAGGTGATTGAACTGATATAGCAAATATTTTTTCATCAGGAAAAGTGTCATCAACTAATTCCCATTCATTTGTGTTCTGCAACCTAAACAAGAAATCTGCCACAACATTAGCTTTTCCTGGTTTGTTGATTATGGTGATATCAAATTCTTGTAGCAACAGCAACCAACGAATAATTATTGCACTTACCATAGGTTTATTCATCAAATACTTAATGGTCGTATGATCTCGTGTGAATAAATATTTGATAACCTCGTGATATAATGCATGAATTTGTTGATGGCATAAATTATCGCTAGGAATTATTTCTCAGTTGTTGTATAATTTTTCTCTGCTCCTGTCAAGTTCTTGCTAATGTTGTAGATGGTATAATGTTCACCATTATCAATTTTTCCTAATGCTGCTCCAATTGTTGTATTGGAGGCATCAGTCTTAATGTGAAATGGTAATGTCCAATTATGTCCTCTGAGCACAGGTGAAGTTATCAATTTCTCTTTCAGAGCTTCAAATGCTTTCTGACACTTTGCAGTCCAGGAGAATTCAGAATCTTTATTCAATAAGGCAAACATAGGATTGGCTATTGTACTAAAGTTGGGAATAAACCTGCGGTAAAAACCAATGTGTCCTAGGAAGCTTTTGACATTAGTCTGAGTTTTAGGAGGAAAGAGATTCTTGATAATTTCAACTTTCTTTGGATCAACTTGGATCCCTTCAGGAGAGATGTGATGACCAAGAACTATCCCTTCCTTCATCATCATGAAGCATTTATCTGGATTTAAGGATAAGTGGTATGTTTCACAGCGAGTTAATACTTTGTCAAGATTTTTCAATGTGAAATCAAAAGTTTGTCCACATACTGTGAAATCATCCATGTAAATTTCAACACTTTTGGTGGTCAGATTAGAAAAAATTGCTAGGACTGCTCACTGAAAAGTTGTTGGGGCATTACACAAACCAAAAGGTAAAACCCTATAGGCAAATGTTCCCCATGGACATGTAAAAGTTGTCTTTTCTTGATCTTCAGGTGAAATATGAATTTGATTATATCCACTAAATCCATCAAGAAAACAAAAGTATCTTTTTCAAGCAAGAGTATCTAACACTTGATCTATGAAAGGTAATGGAAAATGGTCTTTGTATGTCACCTTATTCAATTCTCTATAGTCTACACATACTCTCATTTTTCCATTTTTCTTAGGAACTATTACCAATGGAGAAACCCATTGGCTATCATAAATTGGGTAAATGAATCCTACTTCCAAGAGTTTTTCAATTTCTTCTTTCACAATATCTCTTAAGGCAGGATTCAATCTTCTTTGAGGTTGTCTGACTGGCTTGACTTCTTTAGTATAGATTCTATGGGTACATATATCAGGATGAACTCCTAACATATCTTTGTAGTTCCAAGCAAAAGCATGAACATGCTTCTGCAAAACAAATATCAAAATTTCTTCCTCTTCCCTAGTAAGCTTGTTGTAGATGTTCAAAAATTTTCCTGGCTGGACTTCTATTTGTTTTGTATTTAGAAGGACTGAATTCACTCCTTCATACTTGGTGTTTAAGGGATTAAGAGGACATTGCTGAGATGGGAGAAAATAAGCAGTTTCTGTTTTATTGCTGCTTGAGGGAAGCATATCTTGTATGGAACAGTGAGAAGGAAAAATTAGATGATGGTGCCATCCATGTGGTAGTGAAACAGAGTTTCCCTGTGATAGCACAGATGATTCATCTTTAGATTTTTGATTCTCCTCATTACTTATCAACTGTTGGATATTTGTTGCTTCCCCTTCTAAACCTTGTTCATGCAGAACATTCATCAGGATTGTTTCATTTTCTAAGTTTTCTCGTGTCACCGAGGTCTTCTGTGTGTTCTCTTACTACTAAGGTAGCTAGTGTAGAAATGACCTCTTCTGGTTCCTCATCTGAGTCAGAAAATAATAACTGACCTAAAAATTTTCTAGATGGTTTTGCAGGAGGATATAAAGAAATTTGTTTCAGCTCAATACCATTTGAAATAGTCATATTTCCAGATCTACAGGCTATGAAGGTTGCCGCAGTTGCAAGCCAAGGTCTTCCCAAAATAATGGGATATCCATGTGCTGAATTTCTTGGCTATAAAACCAAAAAATCTGCAAGAAATTCCCAAGAAGAAACTTCTATAGGTACATTTTCAATGATTCCTTCAGGTTTTGCAACTGACCTATCAGCCATTTCTAAAACTGTAAATGTGGGGCTGAGATGTTTGAGTTGTAATTGTTCCATTGTATCTTTAGTCATGACATTTATTGCAGCTCCTGGATCCACTAAAACATTTGATATTGGTACTGAACCTATGGTGACTGTGATAATTGGGCTTCCTGGATCACTATACTTTGGAGGTAGTAGTTTTCCAGATAAGAGATCAGCTATCTTCCCTTCAACCTACACAGTCTTGGGGAATGCTTTCTTATTTTTTCCTACTCTTTTAATGCACAAATTTTGGACAGTACTGTTATAAGGGCAATGAGATAGTCAACTTTTTGAGTTCTTTGACCAATTCTGACTCAAAAATTTCTAGTATTGCATTAAGTCTTTCAGGATATGGAACTATCCCTGGTAATTGTTCTGCTTGTGTCTATTTTTCTATTATTGGTTCCAATTTTTTTGTTTCTGATGATTCTTGCTTTTCATTATCTTTGATTTCCATTAAAACTAGTTTAGGTACAACTTTCCCTAAACGGAGTTGGATGTCACTACAATCAAGAACATTAATTTCAATATTTTCTTCAGCTTCAGCCACATAGATAGGAGGTGTCTATCTTACACTGTTTGGATTAGTGACTGGCTGAGCTGGCAATTGAGGTTGTTTCACTTGCTGTGTTTGTTGTTGTTTTTCTTGAAAATTCTGATTAGGTGCAGGCAACAAATGTTGAGTTTGACCTTGATTACTTTGTTGCCTTAGATAGGACTGGTATTGTTGATTCCATTGTGGTTGGTTTTGCACCCAATGTGGATTAGTCTGATTTTGATTCCAAGCTAGATTGTTTTGATTCCATGAGGGGTTGTTTTGATTCTGATTCCAGGCTGGGTTACTCCAATTTGATTGTGGCCATTCTTGGTAATTTGTCCATTGAGGATAATTCCAAGGACGTTGGGGTAGTTCTGATTGTCCCCAAGGCATAGTACCAGGATTATGCCCCCAATTTATAGGAAAATGAGGGGGATTTTGATATTGAGAGAAATTTCCCCC
Organism: Wollemia nobilis; assembly: GCA_028583015.1. Taxonomy (NCBI): domain Eukaryota; kingdom Viridiplantae; phylum Streptophyta; class Pinopsida; order Araucariales; family Araucariaceae; genus Wollemia; species Wollemia nobilis. The sequence continues at coordinate 5,588,748 of JAQPPZ010016467.1, read as the reverse complement.
TTGTTTTGGTCCAATATAGTTGAGTTCCTCAATCTGGTTTTCTAACACAGTTTTGAGTTGTGGTAGTAGGTGGCATTGATCAATTGAATGCCTTTTTGAACAGATACCACAAATGGCTGAGATAGATGTTTTATTCAAAGGACATTCCCGCAAAGCATGTTTACTTCTACATCTTGGGCAATAAATTGCCAAAGGTTCTGTGTTTTTAGCTTTTGTAGAGATTTCCCCTAAAGTAGTGTTTAGATGCACTAGGATATCAGTTTTGAAATTTGCAAGTTCCTCTATTAGGTCCTTTACATCAGTACCATTTGTGAGGCTTTTTCTTCTTCTCTGCTTAGTGCGAGAGTAATTCGTGCAGAGATCCATAATTTCCTCATTACTAAGAGTGGTTACATCCCATTTTCCCATCAAATCCAAAACTTCTTTGGATTCATCTTGCAATCCTCTCAAAAATATGGTTTTACATAATTTTGGTTCTACTAGTCCACATCTCCTTTGAACAAAGGAGAACCTATCAAGATAATCTTCCAAGGTCTCATCATCTTCCTGCTTGATTCTAAATAACTCATCTTTTCTATTCCTTACACGGTAGTATTCCTGATATTTGTCTAAAAAGACAGTCTCCATTTGATCCCAGGTTCTTATGGAATTTGGCTCTAAGCTCATGAACCAGCGTAATGCTGAATCCTTGAGAGTTGAGGGAAAAACCTTAAGTTTTTGATTGTCATTTATATAATCATAGATCTGACACACTACCTTGAATTCAAAAAAATCTGGTCGGGATCTTCGGATACAACACCTCGAAAGGTTGGAAGTACCGAAGGTGAAATGGTCTTCATGGGAGAGTTTTGTGTTGGATTCGGATGAATAGGATATTCAAATTTTCCGGACGATTGGAGTATATCCTGATCATCCCCTTCATTATGAACATAGCCATGTTGGCCATCTGCATTGCCTCCTTCTGCCATAGTTTCTTGTTTCCTAGGAGAAGTTAAAGCTTTCCAAATTGTTCTCTCAAGAGGTCCAAGCTTTTTTGTTGATGATTCTGATGAATTATCTTCCTTAAGATATTTTGTTGATAAAATTGGTGATTTTCCTTTCTCAAAATGTTCTACTGATGGTGAGACTGGTGATTTTTCTTTCAATCTTTCAGGTAGTTCAAACACAATTGATTCACCCCTTAGGCATGAAGATCTCCTTAATGGGACAAGCTAGGGATCCTTTGGGGTCTCCCTAGACTTACTCATTCATGTTTACTCCTAAATGACATAAATTAAGTCAATAGTTGTTATCTTACTCTCTTGTTATATTCAGATTTTAACCTGAATGTTCACAGTTTAGTCTGATTACAACTTTTGGACAATTTGTTTTCTTCTGAAAACACTATTCCTCGGCAACGGTGCCAAAATGATGCGTAGTCATTATACCATAATTAATTCTCAATGAATCTATCAATCCAGGGCAGTGTACAAGGCTATCTGCGAGAGAAGAAGTGAAACAACTATAACTTAGGTCAATCTAGGGCAACAAGTCTTATTGGTGGAACCGGTTGTGTGGGGGGTTTTGGAACATTCCTATATCTAAATTGCATAAATTAAATCTTAATCTAAGTTGTAGAATTGGAAACTAATCATTAACTGCAGAAATGAAGTCCTAATTACAATTACAAAATGAGACCTAATTATATTACAGAATTAACAGTTATAGAATTGAAAGTCTGGTCCTAATTGCAGAAAAGAAATCTAATTACTTTTGCAGTAATGAAATTTTAGATCTAATGTGGAAATAAAAACTATCTAAGTTCTGTAACAGAAGGTTGTCAATCTTTTGTTCAGATTTTGACAGCAAAACATAAAATGCAGGAAATTGCTAAAAAATAGTAAATTCTGGAAATAACAATTTGAAAATAAAGTGGAAACTTTGCTGAAAGTAAGATTGCAACTAAAAATTTAAGCACAATATTAATATAAGCATAAATAAACTAATACTACAAATATTGTCAACTATTTACAAGCAATTGAAATAACAAGTTCTACAACTCATTTTTCTGCAGCAAAATAAGAATAAAAACCTGCTTGTTAGTCCTCCTCCTAGGTCTGGAAGTGGCCAGCCTCTTTGTACAGAAGAAGGTGTAAGTCTCTCTCTTTTTCTAAATCTTAATCACACTCACTTACAAATAATTTGAAATAGAACTGGTGCACTTTATTGATCAAAAGACATGATTACAAGAATTCTGCTAAAAAACTGTTACAGGACTGTAACAGTCAATTTGTAGTTATACTCAATATTTTCTGCTAGCTTCCTTACTCTATTTTCTACCTCCTTTTCTATCTACTTTTTCTACCCTCCAGGCTCAACCTGAATGGGAGAAATATTTATAGCTATTCTATGATCTGATTACAAACAAAGAATATCTCAAAAGATCTAATCCTACAATGCTGCAACAAATTCTAGTTTTATCCTAGAAGAGGACTAAAACCTGATCTTTCCCTTAATGATGGATTTGGTCAGCAATGACGGCAAAGACAGATGGAATATATTTCTCTTTACTTTTTCCAACATTTATTTCTCTTTTTTCGGCTTCAGAAATCGGTCAAAAGGTCAAAAACACATTTTGTTCTTCATTTCGAAGATAAGTGGCTTCATTCCGAAGACAATGCAGTTTTCATTCCGAAGATCGCTCATTCCGAAGATACTGCATTCTCATTCCGAAGATCGCTCATTTCGAAGATACTGCATTCTTCATTCTGAAGATCCGCTCATTCTGAAGACGCTGCATTCTTCATTCTAAAGATCCGCTCATTCCGAAGATGCTGTGTTCCTTCATTCCGAAGATGATTTTCCAGTGATTTCTTCTGCATATCTCAGGTGGGTTATCTCCTAAGATCAAATTCTAATGGTCTTCATCCCTTTCCTCATGTGAATTCCATGCCTTGCTATTTATGGACAGCTGGCTGGAATTTATATGGGAAAGTCTAGTTTTTGCTGCACAGTAACAGTTTGCTTGCACTGTTGCCAGATTAGGTGAAGTAAATGCTTTTGTCAAATCAAAACAAGATTAGTGAAATGCTATTATTATTCTAAGCATATCCCATTGTAGCAAATCATAGCAAAAAGAACACAAAACTATGCAAAAAGCTATAAAATCAGCATTTAATATTTCAAATACATTGATCATGCAAAATGGTTAATATACAAAGATATTGAATCAACTTAACTAACATATCAGATAAAACATAAGAGTTTATAGACATTTTTAGTGTACAAAACATGTTATGATTGAGGCATTTCCAGGCCTCATCACCCTTGTGGTGATTAGTTGAGATTGAGTTTAGAACATATTGAGTCTCTAACAATTCTCTTTATGGTTCTATAAGACTTGGGTTGAGTTGAGTTGAATAAGCCTAGTCAAGTGATGTGTGAAGTAATTTTTCAAGTCCTATGAAACAAACTATTCCATTATTCAGATTTGAGTTGAGTTGAGATAGAGAATTGAATATATTTAGTCTCTAACAATTCTCTTTATGCTTCTATGAGTCGAGTCGAGTTGAGTTGATATTGAGCCTAGAACATATTTAATCTCTAACAATTATATTTATGCTTATATGAGTTGATTTGAGTTGAGTTGATTTGAGATCATTGTAGATCGTTGTTGTCATGCATTGAAGAGTACATTGTCATTCATTGTTGATTTCATATTTGGGCTTTGGATTGATAGATTTGTGGTTGAGATTTGAGTGCTACTTGAGCATGATTGGTTGAGTATTTGAGAAGATATTTGAGATAGATTTATGGAAAAATTTGTGGTAGTTTGTGTATGATTGATTGAGCCTTTGGGAAGGCCCTTGTGGACAGTTTTGGGATAGCTTTGTGGACAGATTTGTGGATAGCTTTGTGGACAGATTTGTGGACATATTTTGGGCAAGTTCTTGGTGAGCTTGCTAGAGAATATTTGGAAAAGTTCTTATTGAGATTTTTGGAGCAAATTTGGGCAAGTTCTTGGTGAGCTTGCTAGAGCATATTTGGGCAAGTTCTTGGTGATCTTGCTAGAGTAGATTTTGAAAAGTTCTTGGTGAGATTGCTTGAGAAGATTTGACAATTGTGTGACCTTGTTAAGTAGGTTCTGTGTGAGCATATTGATCAGGTTCTTAGTGAGCCTATTGACAGATATTTGGAGGTGACAGAGTACAGAGGACAAAGTCTCAATGGATAAATATCCAACAACTAGCACAGTTGAAGATAGATCTGAGTGAGGAGTCTTCAAGTGGATAGAGGTCCACCAATCAGTGTAGCAAAGAGATAGAGTCTTCTAGAAGATCACATAGCCAGATTGTAAAAATGCGAACTAACTTGTATTATTTAGCAGTGTAGTTTAAATAATACAGCAACAACAAGAATTGCCGGAGGTTGCCAAACCAACCAGCTACAATAAGCATTTTGTTATAACAAAATAACAAATGCATAACAAGACAAATAATGAAATAGTAAACAGTATAACTACGCTAACATCCCCCATTATTACATTATTTGGGTAATAGGATGACTACTAGCTATACTAACATCCCCCCTGATTACATCATTTTGCAATACAAAGAGCACTGCGAAACAACTCAAATTTGACACGTCCAAGTGCCTTAGTGAAAATGTCTGCAACTTGAGCATCGGTGGGAATGTGTTGAAGCTGAATTCGATGCTTTGGAACTTCATCTCGAATGAAATGACATTGTGTGTCAATGTGCTTTGTTCTTTCATGATGGACTAGATTCTTGATGAGGTTCAGAACACCCTGATTGTCGCAAAACAAGTGTATTGGAGATTTTGATGGATGGCCCATACTTTTCAGAATGCGACACAACCATATCACTTTGCACATAGCTTCACGTGCGGTGTGATACTCTGCCTCTATTGATGAAATAGCAACCACCTATTGCTTCTTACTGTGCCAAGAGACAGGACCGGATCCTAGATGAAAAATGTATCCAAAAGTTGACTTGCGATCATCAAATGATCCGACATAGTCGGAGTCCGTGTATCCTTGCAAGAAGAATTTGTTGTTCCTATTGTATTCTAGGCCATATTCCATAGTACCACGGACATAGTGAAGAACATGTTTTGCTGCTTTCCAATGAGTGGTCTTAGGCTCCTGCATGAACCTCGAAAGATAGTTGACAACAAATACGAGATCCGGCCTAGTATTGGTCGGATATATGAGACTCCCAATCAATCGTCGATAGAGAGTACCATCTACCCGAGGTGAATCATCATATCGCGATAACTGAAGTCCATTTTCCATCGGAGTTGCCATTGGCTTGCAATCAATCATGCGATATTTTTCCAGCAATGTCTTGGCATATTTTTTCTGAGATACTTTGATGGAGTGCTCCTTTTGGCTGAATTCCAGACCAAAACAGTAATGGAGAAGTCCGAGATCTGTCATCTCAAAAGATTTACACAAGTTTCTTTTGACAGTAGAGATCATAGTTTCTGAACTCCCTGTAATGAGCAGATCATCAACATAGAGTACAAGCAACACTATCTCGGAACCCTATTTCTTGAAATAGAGGTTTGCATCCGACGTGACATCTCTTAAATCCATGCTGCATAAGGTGATTGTCCATTTTTATATACCAAGCTCGAGGAGCTTATTTCAGACCATATAAGGATTTGACCAATTTGCAAACCTTCTGCTCTTGGCCTTCCACTTCAAATCCTTCTGGTTGAGTCATGTAGACTTCTTCTTGGAGATCACCATTTAGAAAAGCACTTTTGACATCCATCTGGTGAACTTTCCACCCATATTGTGCTGCCATAGCACACATAACCAGAATTGTGGTCATCCGAGCAGTAGGTGCAAAAGTTTCCTCGTAGTCAATGCCTTCCTTTTGAGCATAGCCCTTTGCAACAAGACGGGCCTTATGCTTATCAATTGTTCCATCTGCCTTGTACTTGACTTTATATACCCATTTGCAGCCAATGGGTTTCTTTCCATGCGACAGATCAACAAGCTTCCAAGTTTTATTTTTCATCAAAGACTCATACTCCGTATCCATAGCGGCCTTCCACCGAGGCTCACTAAGAGCATCTTGCACCGATGCGAGTTCAAGATCATCTATGGTAGACATGAACGCCCTATCATCATCAATATCCATATCCTCTACTTTTGTACGTGGAGTTACAGAAAGTTTCTCAAAAGATTGACAAAGATCATCAACCTCACCAGTTTCTTTGGCTTCTTTTTCCTTTTGAGCCATACTACGTGTACGAGGTCTATCCAAGTTCAAATTGGGAGGAGTGGATAAATTTGCGTCTCTGATTGTATTTGTACACCATTTTGGATTCTTCTTCGGTGGTGTTGAAGAAGATGTAGAAGGACCTCCTGTCTGTGTTGATGAAGGAATCTTCTCTTCCTTAGATTCCACAATATCTAGGTGTACTTTAGATGTGCTCTATGATGTGAAAGCTTCATCAAAGACAACATCTCTATTGATATGAATTTTCTTGGTCAAAGGATCTATCAAACGATATCCTTTAGAGTGCTCATCATAACCAAGAAAAATACATCTCAATGTTTTCTCATCTAGCTTCTTCATTTTTTCTTTTGGTATGTGCATGAAAGCGTGACATCCAAAAATACGTAGATGAGATATGGAGGGTTTTCGACCACTCCATGCTTCCTGTGGAGTCATTACTTTTAGGGCCTTTGTGGGTGCCCTATTCAACAGATATACTACAGTGGTGACAGCTTTTGCCCAATATTGTTGCCCAAGAGTAGCTCCTGTGAGCATACAACGAACCATTTCCATGATAGAACGGTTCCTTCTCTTAGCAACTCCATTTTGCTAAGGAGTATAGGCAGTTGTTAACTGTATCTTGATTCCATGCTTATCTAAGAATGCAAAAAAATCATTAGAGGTAAACTCCCCCCCTCGATCTGAGCGGAGGGTTTTAATAGAAGCTCCTGACTCCTTCTCAACGGATTTCTTGAACTGCTGGAAGAATGCGAAAGCTTTAGATTTTAGTTGGAGAAAGAAAACCCACATCTTTCGTGAGTAGTCATCTACAAATAACTGAAAGTACCTCTTCCCTCCACAACTGTTGGGTGTGAAAGGACCGCACAAATCGGTGTGAATTAACTCCAGAGGTTTTCATGCTCTTGTTGAGCTCTTCTCAAATGGTGCTCTATGCTGCTTTCTTTCCAAGTAGTTAGAGCACACTGGCAATGTGGCAGAAAGGGAAGGAAGACCCTTTACCATCTCATACTTACTGAGCTCAAGTAAGTAGCCAGAACTAAGATGCCCATATCTCTTGTGCCATAGGGAAGTTGCCTCCTTAGTAGAGACAGATCATGGCAACATGTGGAGTAGAGATAGCATCTAGGGCAAATAAGTCGTGCTTATATGAAGTCGTTGCAATCTGCTTAACCTTCCTGGTAATAGTACAACACTTCTTTCCATTCTCAACACAAAAGTTGACAACCATATTTCTATCCAGGATATGTGTGACTGACAACAAATTGTTTGCCAATCCCGGAACATAGAGGACTTTGTCAATCTGACACTTGCCATCAGGAAGAGTGATTGAAATTGTACCCTCTCCTTGAACCCTGTAGGTTTTATCATCAACAATGGTGACAGGTTTGCCCTCTTTGGCCACGAATGATTCAAACCACGATCTATCGCTAGTCATATGTTTGCTAGCTCCAGAATCGACATACCAAATAGGATCCCTCTGTGTGGAATCTATGGTAGTCATGAGCACCTTGTGTGCCCATTCATAATCTGAGTCAGATTCTTCAACAACAACATTCACCTGGGGTTTCTTGTTTTTATTTTGTGGTTTGTTTTGGCCTTTCTACTTGTTCTTATGCCAAAACCTGTTGGTGTCATGGTTGTCTTTCTCATAGATCTTGCACCACATCTTCTTCTGTTGAGGTTGTTTTCCTTTTCCTTTCGTATCCTGTTGAGAATTTCCTCCTTTCTGAAAGTTGCCTCCTTTTTGCCCATTACCTTTCTTCCTCGAACCCTTCCTGTTGGTGTATAGGGCTGTATTGGAAGAATCATCCTTGTGAAGTTGGCGTGCCTCATGTTGTTGAAGCAGATTGACCAACTCGATGTAGGTAATTTGTCGTTGAGACACCTGGATGGAGGTGATCAACATATCAAATGAAGAAGGTAAAGCTCTCATAAAAATTGAAACTAGAAGCTTTTTGTCCACAGAATCTCCCAAAGAATTCAATTTCTCTTTCAATTCAGACACTCTGCACAGAAAGAGTTCAACTGTTTCACCCTGTCTCAAACTCAGGTTATGAAGTTGTTGTTGAAGATGAAGAATGGTGGAATAATTATTTCCCTCATAGATGGTTCTAAGGGCATCCCATGCCTCTTTACCACTTGCTTTGTCAGCTATATGAGGTTGCACTTCATCTAAAACAACAAACAAAATGAGCACCTTTGCTCGACTATCTTTCTTGTCAAAAGCTATCTGATCTACGAAAGGACCTGTGGATCCTGATGCTGGTGAAGGCCTAGGTGTTACTCCAGTAACAATATCCCATAAATCTTCCATTTGGAGAATTGCCTTCATCTTATGTTTCCATGGTGTATAATTTGGACCTTTCAATAACTGATGAGGATCAGTCATCAATTTTGCAACAACGGCCATAGTGAAGGTTCCTTATATCATCAATTGGTCCCCCTTTCGATATACCTTTGCTAGGCCGTTATACCATACAAAATACCCACCCTTACATGAGGGAAACTATAGGTATTTAGAAAATATCAACAAAAATCACCCGCACTTACGTGAGGGAGACTATAGGTGAGTTTTAGAGATCATACGATACGTGGAACATAAGTAGTACTAAAATGGAATTGCCTTGTTGATGGCACCTACCATAGAAAATTCTTCTCATGCATGGGGCGTAACTTCCCCTAAACACTATGAAGAATACTTCATCAGGATTTATGCCTAAACACGAGCGATTAAGGGTAGTGGATGGAGTAAAAAAATGCAAAAAATGGCAAACTTATCTCTCCCCGACGATTTATAGAGAACAAGCTCAGACGTAATTGTAGCAGCTATATTAGGCAGCAGATACAGTAGCCCAATCACGACAGCTTTACCTGTAAGTGCTAGCCAGAGGTATCACAAATACCGAACGCTGCAGTGCAATAAATTGCACGGATGGGTTTTAATTATTCCAGGGACTTAGGGAGTGTATTTGATTTTTTTTATATTTTAATGAAGTAGTGGAAAAAAATGAAATATGCAACATACAACATAAAAATTTCTCACAGGAATAACCCACAAGGTGTCAGGCGCAGCCGAAATTGCACCTTTTACAATTCGCCAAATTGCTTTTTCAGAAAATTACTCACATTCCCCCTTTGATTTTTTGAAAAAAATATTCCCCCTTTAAAAAAATTCTATTTAACAAAGCATTTTAAATAATTATTATGTATTTAAAGTTAAAATAAATAATTTTAATTTATATAGTTTTAAAAAACTTATGAAAAAATAAATTAAAAATTAAATTTTAATTTATAAAGTTTTTAAAACTATAAAAAATAAATTAAAATTAAAAAATTTTAACTAAAAAATAATAATTAAAAAAACCTTTGAAAAAAAAATTATACCTTTGAAAGGGGGGAAGTCGGCGGGATTTGAACCCCCGACCTGCAGGCTCCCAGAGCCTTACCGCACGGCTCACGACCATGTGAGCCAGCGGGCTGATCCGAAAGGATCAAGAGGCCCCCTCGTATTTGAGGAGGGTCCTCAGTCTGCTGCCCGACCTCTGCAAGTTGGCCGCAGCAACCTCCTCTCCTGTTCTCCCGTCCTCCTATCGTGCTCTCCTCCTCTCTGCTACCCGAGCCCACTGTGGCTTTCGTCCACAGTCGGGCACGTCCAATTTTTTTTTTTTTTTTTTTTAAATTCCCACGCGTGGGGTGGGGGGGGGGGCACGGCGCGGCTGTGCTGCGTCGGCCAAGAGCGCACGCGCAGTCCGCATGTCACGCAGCCTCCAATGGGGGGGGTGTTGGGGAGCGCACACGTGAATTGCGCGTCACGCAGCCTCCAACGGGGGGCGTTGGGGAGCGCACGCATGGATTGCACATCATGCAGCATCCAACGGGGGGGAGACGGGACCTATGTTCGTAGTCCTATCCTGCACGTCCACTGCCTTGCGGGGGGCGCGCGCGTGGTGTCCAGCTGCGTCCACAGCGCTCCCAGCGGGTCCACGGACAGGGAGGTGGGTGGCGCGCATGGCGTCCTGCAGGGATGCCTACGCTGCGTCTTGGAAATTTTTTTTTTTTCTCTCTCCCGCAGAGCAATTTTTTTTTTTTTGTTTTAAAAAAATAATCACGCGATGGCATGATTAAAAAAATCGCGTCGCAAAAAACTCAGCAACCTTCTCCCAGCAGAAAACACAGCAACCTTCTACCAGCAACCTTCAGAAAAAAAAAATTGCGTACTCTCCCCAGCCTCTCTTCTCACGCTTCACTGCCGTAGCAATCTGGCTCTGATGCCATGTAAAAATGCGAACTAACTTGTATTATTCAGCAGTGCAGTTTAAATAATACAGCAACAACAAGAATTGTCGGAGGTTGCCAAACCAACCAGCTACAATAAGCATTTTGTTATAACAAAATAACAAATGCATAACAAGACAAATAATGAAATAGTAAACAGTATAACTACGCTAACACAGATCAGAAGGGAAAAGAGTTCTCCTATGGAATATATCCATGAACTTGAGATTAAGGGATCAACATCTCCTTTGGACAAAGATCCATAAACATTGTAATTGGGAGTGATTCCCAAAGAGATTGATTGAGAAAGTTTTAGTAAAATATTTTCTCCATGGAGTAGCCCACATTGGGTGAACCACGTAAATTGTGGTGTCTCTATTGTGTATGGTATTTTGTGCATTGATTTGATTACTGCTATTGATACTGCTATCTATACACAACATAATATTGAATTGGAAGAAAAAGTAAAAAGTGGTCTTATATTGTTCACCCCCCATCTCAGTATAAGCTTGTTATCTTCAATAACCTATAGTTTATTGTGGCATAGAGAAGCTACCAAATAGGGTAATATTATTCCAAGGAATGGAGAAGAAAGTTATCATTATAATTAGTAGAAGGAGATAAAAAATTGAGACTAGGAGAGTCTCATATTTTAGGTGCAACTAAGGAGCATTTTACAGGGTTATACAAGCACCAAATTTATCTCTATTATTACATAAAATGGAGATAAAGGTTAAGTGTCTTAAGGACACTCTATGTAGCCTATCATCCTATCTACAAGCGATAACCATTAGCACTAGCATAAGTGCTCAAAGAGGAGCCATACAAAAGGGGCTCAATGTCTACCATTTGCAAAGGGTAAGCACTAGCAAAGGTGCTTAAGAAATGATCCAATCGAAATGCTATCTATCCACCATTGGTAAGGGAAGCACTAAAAAATGTCCTTGAGAAAATATCCATCCATAAGGCTTGGTATTCGGCTTGTTAAGACATTATAAGATATTGCAGTCCATCATCCAAGGTGATGTCAACCTGTGACATAGAAAGGACCTACATAAGGTGAATATAATCTATTGCACCCTACATAAAAACACAACACTAAGGACAACATATTGCAAGCAAGGAGGAGCAAGGTATAAGGTGATATCAAAGGTGTATTACCATAGCTCCAACATGGTCGAATCACCGACCAAGAACCACATAAAAAGCTAGCATTGGAACACCATTGCAACACTTGAAAGACATCACAATTAGATCCAGCTTCATCACATCAATGTTAGCTTTTGGAGCCTTAAACATAAAGGAAATGCATTCACAAATATAGAAATAAAAATACAATGATACAACTATGATAATAGAAAAAAACCATGCATGAAAATATGATAGAAAACTTGATATAAAGCTCTAGAAATGCTCATATAGAAAGTGCACAAAAACTACTACAATGCTCCTCTCATGGAGTTTGTAATTCTTCCATTATAGAAAAATGTAGCTACATTGTGACTACTAATATTATCACTTATGCACTACTAAAATTCTATTACAATCACTTACAATGAGGCCTTTATATAGAAAGATAGATTACTTGCCCCTCACTCAACCCTAAGACTCGTGTACAAGTGGACTACATGCACATTTACATAATTGCAAATTCTAAAACTTGTGTATTTATTGAATAACTCTAATAAAATATTTATCTTCTAATATACTCCTAACCTAAATATGTACCCATGAAGGTACATTAGTAAATAACCAAATGATGTAATAGCCATATTTTCCAACACCCCCCTGTATTACATTATTCGGTTTAAAGACTTTAGTCTTCAATATGAATCCTTTTATTTTGGATAGTCTTAATATTTATGTTGTTCTTATCCTTCTTTGATTTATTGGTAGCTAAATAGAGTGAAGTTCTTTTGTCCTCTCATTCTTTTAAATTTGAGTCTTTTATTTTTTGTTTATTCTTGTGATACATTGAATCTATGTATCTTGCACCATGTTCTTCAAAAAATGGATAAGTATTGTTTTAAAATGCAACAATATCTTGTGATATTATCATAAATTCCAAAGCATATATATTTTCATGAATTGATCCAATGGTTTTAATTTCTCCTTTATTTATAATAGGGTATATGTTGACTCCATTTGAGTGTTTGAAGTCAATTCTCCTTTTGCTCTCTACTAGCTTTGCTACTGAAATGAGATTGGATGATAACCCTAGAACATACATGACATTATATAGTACAAAGTCTGGAAATAATTTTCTAGGAGCTACACATCCATAACCATGTATATGATAAAATTTTCCATCTACAATTCTTAGTCTATAGTTGTAGGTAACTTCAAGGTAATCAAACCATTGCAGATTTCCTATCATATGATGACTTGAACATGGGTCTATGTACCAAATGTCCTTTTCATTTTGACTTGTGAGATTATTTGAGTTTGTACTGATTCTATACTTTTGGTAGGACATATTGGATGTGTTTTGATCTTGAGTTTGATTATAGTGATTATATGTTCCTCTTGTCAATCTGTCCATACTAAAATATTTTAATTTCTTTTCTTTATTTGTAGGAACAACCTTGAACTCAATTCTTCAAATTTTTAGGATATGAACTATGATGTGAATTATTTAATCTTGAATTTTGTAGAATCCCTTTTGACTCCCTAATGATTGAGATATGCTATAAATATGATTCACTTCTATCACTAGCAACCAATTATTTGAAGAGGACTTTGAGATGAGATTAATCTTCAATGTTCTTAGTTGGATTTGTCTATGTATCTCTTAACTCAATCTTCCAACTATAAATTTTGATGCACTCAATATTTTAATAACTATGAATTAGTGCAATAATTGGTTTCTAAACTTCTTTAATTTTGATTGAAGTAGAATTTCTTATATCTCCCTACCTAGAAGTTTTAGAAATATTAAAAGTTTACAAAATAAATTTTTTTTACTACTCCTTATATCTCCCTACGTTAAGAGTTTGCAACTATACTTTAGAAATAATGAAATGATATAGATTATTCTAGTTTTATTTAATGTTGTCTATACAATCAATATCATTTCATAGAGATCCTTTCAACACCTTATTACTCCTACTAATATCTCTAGAATCTAAAATGAACTTTGATATCAAACTTGCAGTATAATAAATATTTCTCACCTTTTTAGTTTTGATTTGCAAGTTGGTTGGATGCGGTTTGCAAGGACTGTATTTCACTTGTTTTTCCTTCACCTTGCTTGTCAACGTATTCCCCTTTGAAGCTAGATTGTTTGGTCTTCCTTTCTTCAACTAAATGCTTTTTGGATACATGCACTATATGAGGCTTGAAATCCTCTTCAAAAAATGATCTTTTACTGATATGTAGCTGTCACTTTGATGCTAGTTTCTACGTACTCTTTGGAATAGTCGCCTTTCACTTGCTTTCAAAACTGCTTCAACTCTCCTCCTTTTCATCTATGTACATTGGGAAACTTCTTATGTAGAAGCAAAATGATATGGGATTTCCAAGTGGCACTTGTTTTCTTTAAAATTTTCCTCCTATGCCTTCGTATAGTGCATATGATATGTCGTGCTTGTATTCTACTCACTTTTTAGAAACATTTACCATACATCGTTTCTTCAATGCCTATAATAAATATTGCTTGATTCTTACATCTTGGTGGCTGATAATTTTTATTACCTTCTACCTCCACATTGGGAAATTCATATATGGAGGTGTAGAATTATCAAAATATTCTAAACATCTACAAAATTGTTATAACAAAATCAATTTTATAATATGAAATTCATGTAACCATCATAACAAGAGATTGAAGAAATAAACAGGTCATTGTCATTAATATTCAAGAAACATTGTACAATAGGTTACAATTGATACCTCTTAGGGATTCATCAACTTGATACAAAATTACAATAAATATCAAGAGTAGATGTCTTCCAAAATATTCTTCTAAAATTCCCCTAAACTGATAAGGGAGGGTTTTCTTCGTAACCTCTATGTGATGATGCCGAGAAGGATGATATTGATGATTTTATCCTCCTGCCAAGTCCTGTCACCTACACACATAAGCACCTACAAAGTATAAATACCATATCAAAGCCTCTCAAGATGAGGCTTGATTCTTGATAATGCAAATTGGAAAGAAAATACTAAAAATAATACCATAATGCATGAAATATTGAAATAAATACTACTAAGCTATGTCAAAAATAGAATTGAAAACAAATAAGACTAGTTAAACTAGAAAATACAAGCAAATGAGATATCACCACAAGGCCATCGTTAATCATAATGATGGGTTTTTTTCACCATTGTCAGCTTTGGTGACAATGCCTACAGGCTGCTATTGAAAATAATGGTCATCAATCAAATATTTTTTTCTCTGAGCACGATGTGTGGTGACGATCAATTTGAATGCCAAATTTATCTTCAAGGTTCAACATGTCTTGAAACATATTTTTATTGTAGAATTGGCTCATATTGATGGTGAATTGATGAAGAATCAATGTTGTAATTGGCTCCTCAAGTTCTCCAAAGATCCATGGATGCAAGAGATAGATTTATAATGCAAATTCAGTAGTACTGTGATGCCTATGAGAGATTGCACTATCTAATCACAAAAGGGTAGCACTTCATTGTGTTTAATATGGGATTGATTCTCTCTATTTCTCTTGTTTTTGGGTGCCTTAAATAGACTTCCCAAATTAGGATCCTAGCTTACTGAAGAAGCCAAGAATAAAGATTTTGTTAGGCTCTAGAAGGTGAGGTGATGCTTTTGGAAGATTATCAAACCAAAACCATTGAATATTGGTTGCGATGTAACCAATTTTTCTCAGCTCACGGAGCCAAATTTTGTAATAGATGAGGCTATCTTCGATCAAAATGGCCTGCTCTGCGATCGTCATCACTGCTAGAAACTATGATGCCACCATTAGGGGGATAGTGGTATAGGCTGCAAAAGACTTTTTGCCCCTGTTTAAATGGTTAGAACCTGTAGCTAAGGAATTTTGACACACTTCAATATTATCCTTCCTAGTAAACAAGTTGTTGCACCCTAACAACATGAAATTCACCTTCCAAACCCCTACCTCTATTTTTGTGCTAAGAAATTTTGAAATGTGTCTATTTTTTCTTCTTTTCAGGAAATTTGAACAAACCCGACGGATTCGAACGGTTTTGATATTTTTGTATGCCCATATTTTTCTAAATACCACATACACCTAATTTAGGCATGCAGTTGGGATTTTTAAGCCAGTTTGGGCAAACATGAAATTTTGACATTTTTGGATCACCCGAATTTATCTGGAATAGGGAAATTCCCAAATTATCCTAACTGATCAACCTATGTATGCCTCCCTCCCTGATTCCTCGACCTATATCATATATTAAATACCCCAGACTCCTTGTAAATACAACTAATGGTGATTTTGTAGCAAAAATCAAGTTGAGAGAAGGATTTCTTGTGTTTGTTGTAGGTTTTATATGGAGAATTCGGCATCAGATCACCATTCTAGGAGCTATCAGATATGGATATGACTACTGTAAACCTAGATTTGTTTTTCATTAGATTAAATTTATCTTTTTATGGTTTTTTACAAATTTAGGTTTTCCAAATTTGTCACAAATCCAAAATTGTACTAACCATTGTTGTTTGAAGATCTAGCTGTTGAATATTTTTGGATCGCCCAAAAATGTAATCAGTATCCAAAAATGTATCTAATGCTCGAAAACATATGAAATAATACTGGGAGAAATATCTTGATTGTAGGATTGTCATATTAGTTTATATTTACATTATGCTATGTACCTACATTAATTATCTTACTACATCTTACTGCTATTACTGTTCTTCCTTTATTTTAACTACATTATTTTTGCATTAGATTTATAAATACATCATTTTCATATGGTTTCTTGAAATAGACGAGGCGATTTGACTATTAGAGATCACAAATAGTTGTGAATTAAGTAGATCCCCCACCTCTAACTTCAATTTTTAGTGTCTTACTGTGTCTAACTTCCATTGAACATTTTTAGATGCTCAAATTCGTCTGATATATTCAGATGACCAAAAACATACAGACATAGCTGAAAACATATAAACAAAGATAAAAATCAAAATAGGACAAACAATCGGATTAGGTAAGGATCTAAACTTATATTTTGTTACAATTTTATTTTCTGCATTTTTCATAAGATTATGTTTAAAAGAACTCTACATAAAATAGAAGAATAAGGAAGATCCAAAACATAAATTTAGTGCATTATTCACTCTAGTTTGAAAAAAAACATAAAAGAACAAAAACAAAAAGAGATACAAACTTAGGTTTATTACACTTAGATTTAATTGCATTTATTAAAAATAAAAAGGTTCAAAAGAAAAAACAAAAGAGACATAGGCTTAGTTACATTATTTTACACCAATTGCATTAGTTGAAAATTTAAAAGGAAAAATATCAAAGCACAAACTTAGTTGCATTGTTTCATGCTAATTGCAATAGTTGAGTCATTGCAGGAATACAGTGACTCCCACAGTCGCCAGCTCTTAGAGTGATCATTGGTTGTCGCTCACCTTGTGAGTGACGCCTAGAGTCACTGCTCCCAAATAGTGGCTCTCGTGGTCTCTATATTTTATAGTGATCATCGACTGTCGCTCAACTTGTGAGCGATGCCGAGAGTAACTGTAAGAATTCAGTGACTCTTGCAATCACTAGCCATGGAAGCAATGCCTAGAGTCTCTAAAAAAAATGTAATTTCAAGCATTTTAAACTATCAATGATTGTGCCCTAGGCTGGGTGCAAGTATTGAGTGCACCTTGTCTTTGGTGCACTTAGGGATTGCACCTAAGGTTGGGCACAAGTCTAGAGTGTACCTTCCTTTGGGTGCACAGGTGAGGTGTGCCTCACTTGGGGTGCAAGGGTGAGGTACGCCTCACTTGGGTCGCATAGGTGAGGTGCGCCTCACTTGGGGTGCACGGGGGAGGTGCACCTCCATTTGGAGCGCAAGGGTGAGGTGCACCTTACTTGGGATGCATGGGGCAATGTGCGCCTCACTTAGGTGCATGAGTAAAAATGTGCATAGATCTGGTGCAAACCCAAACTGAGAAAATGAGACAAAATAAGACTTGCACAAAAATACTGATTTTATTCACTCAAAACAAATAGACTGCCAATGCAGTTTTACAATGCAAGATCAAAATTTACACATACATATGGAACACAATTGCAGGATTAACTTCAAAGGAGTTTTTGGGAGACTACTAATCTGACTCCTCTGCTCTTCTAAGCTATCCCTCACTCTCCGATCTAACCCTAATTCCTAGATATCACTTTTTAAAGACCACTCCACCTTTTATAGTCGAGCGAAAGGGAGGATAAGGCTTATCCTCTAACATGCTTATCCTCTGACATGCACCACATTAAGGTTTCTCTAACATGCACTACATTAGGGTTTCTACCCACTCACCGAACTATAGTTACCATCATTAACTGCGCACGCTTATAGATTACGACGATTGAATTTGCGATGATTCGATCTATCAGGGCATCAAATATGGTTTAATTTTCTAACACCCTCCTTTAAACCATATTTCACAAATACTTTTATGTCCAATATTTCTTGAAGCCTTTTGAAGTCTTCCTCCTTCAAAGGTTTTGTAAAAATATCAGCTACCTGTTCTTTTGACCCGCAAAATAGTAACACAATTTTATCAGCTTTCACCAGCTCTCTATGAAGTGGTAGCGAATATCGATATGCTTCGTATTGCCATGAAACATTGGATCCTTTGAAAATTCTATGGCAAAATTATTGTCACATAAAATGGTTATTGCCTCTTTCGATGGATGATTTAGCTCACCTAATATTCTTCGTAGCCATACTGCCTGGCATGCGACTGACATGGCGGCAACATACTTTACCTCTGTAGTGGACCATGCAACTATCAGTTGCTTCTTGGATGACCATGAAACTGTGATCGATCCAATATGGAAAACATAGTTGGAAGTGCTCTTTCGATCATCAGTGCTACCAGTCCAATCACTATCTGTGTAGCCAACCAGTTCCAACTGGTCTTTTTTGGAATAGAAAATTCCATGGTTTCACGTCCCATTGACATAGCATAAAATTATTTTGCCTACTTACCAGTGCGTGTCCTTTAGATTATCCATAAACCTACTGATCAGGCTCACTCCAAACATCAGATCAAGTCTAGTTACAGTTAAGTACATGAGACTATAAACTAACCTCTTAAACAAGGTTGGATCAACATTTCTACTGGAATCCATCTTGCTCAGGTTCAGACCCTTTAGTTATGATAACAGGTGTGATGGCAGGTTTGTTGTCCTCCATATTAAATCGCTTTAGGACATCCTTCGCATACTTACCCTAAGAAATGAAGATGCCATCTAATGATTGGACAACTTCAATACCTAGAAAGTATTTCATAAGCCTTAATTTTGTCATCTCGAACTCCTTCTTCATGGCTATTCTGAACTGGTCAAACAACACATTATTTTTTCCAGTGTAAATCAAATCATCTATGTATAAGCAAACAATTATAATACCCCCTTCTATATTTTTGTTCAGGTGTAGGGTGTGCTCATATGGGTATTTGATGAACCCATTCTCCTAAAAGTAAGCATAAATTTGACTATACCAAGCCTTAGGTGCTTACTTCAACCCATACAAGGCCTTCTTAAGCTTCAGGACTTTACCTTCTTGTCCTTCCAACTCATAACCTATTGGTTGGTCTATGTAGACCTCTTATTCCAACACTCCATTGAGGAAGGTGGACTTGACATCCATCTGGTACACATTCCAACCCTTTTGGGCTACCAATGCCAGGATCATCCTAACTGTGTCAAGTTAGGCTATCGGTACATACACCTCAAGATAGTCAATGCCTGACTTCTGTTTGTAGCCTTTTTCCACCAATTTGGCCTTATGCTGATCAACTTCACCCTGGGAATTAAACTTAATTTTGTATACCCACTTGACCCCAATGGTCTTCTTACCTGCTAGGAGATAATTCAACTGCCATGTCTTGTTCTTCTCTATGAACTCAATTTCCTCATCCATTTCCTTCACCCATTTCATATTATAAATTGCTTCTTCAAATGAAATTGGATCACACTCAAAAATTAAAGCAAAGTCAAAATGTTCTTCTTCTTAAAGTCGGGTTACCTCATAGATGTCTTACAAGCTCCTCGTCTTTGCAGGTATCCTCAAGTTAGAGATTCTAATTATAAGTTGAGGTGTTTGTGATTATGAGATGGTGTTGCTGCAAGCTCTAGAGTTGCTACTTGAAGTTGCAGGTTGATGCACTCGTTCTTCTTCTACGTCCTCAGACTCAATGACTAATGGTTCTAGCTGACCAGTATTTGATTTCCAGTTCCATGATTCATGCGCCAGGAACTTCACATCTTAGTTTATTATCAACTTCTTCATCACAGGATTATACAACCTATATGCCTAGGATTCTTCACTATACCCAGTGAAGATGCAATTCTATGATTTATCATCCAACTTCTTCTTTTTCTCATTTGGAACATGTGCATATGCTATGCATCTAAAAAATCTTAAGTGGGAAACATTTGGCTTTTGATTGATCCATGCCTCCTGAGAAATTTTTTCCTTCACACTCTTCATGGGACACCGATTTAGAAGATAAATTACACAACTTACAGCTTCTGCCCAGAACTCATGTGGCAAATTATTTGCCTTCAACATGCTCCGTGCCATATCTATGATTGTTTTGTTCTTCCTCTCGGCAACACCATTCTACTATGATGTGTATATTGCAGTGATATTCCTACGGATTCCATTTACCTTACAAAAAGTTTAGAATTCATTGGAGATGTAATCACCTCCTCCATCTATTCTAAGAGTCTTTTCTTGGTATCCACTCTGTTTCTCAACCAGAGCCTTGATCTCTCTGAATTTTTTGAATTCTTCTAACTTTAGTTTTATGGGATATACCCTTGTCCTTCAACTGAAGTCATCAGTTAAAGTTGAAAAATATTTGTTACCAGTAAATGTGCTGGTTTGCATTGGACCACTAATGTCAGAATGCACTAGCTCTAATGGCTGAGAAGCTCTCCAAGAATGTCCTATAAGGAATGCATCCCTGTGCTACTTTACAACTAAGCAACCTTCATAGACTTGATTTGGTTTCTCAATGAGGGGTAAACCATTCACCATCTGCTTCTTGTGTAACAATTTCAGGCCACTAAAACTCAGGTGATCGAATCTAAGATGCCAAAACCAGATAGCATCCTTCTCAACTACACTAAAAGACATCAGATATTCATTCTAAATCTGTAGCGAAAACATCTTGTTTTCATCATGGAAACAATTGCAATTTTCCCATGCTCCTTGTATTTGATGGTACAAACTCCATCCTTGAATTGAATAGCGTACCCCTTCTTCACAAGTTTTCCAATGCTCAATAAATTATACTTCAAACCAGGAACATAATAGACATACGTGATCTGCTTCCTTTTACCTTTCCTGGTACGAATGAGGATTTTTCCTTTCCCCATCACACAAAATTTGCTATTGTTCCCCATATTCATCTCATATTGAACTGTTTCATCCAGTTATGAGAACATATCTTTGTTCCCTGTCATGTGGTTGCTGCAACCACTATCGAGATACCAATTTTTTTTTTCTCTCTTCCTCAATACTGCAAGTCAGTAGCACATTTCCACCAACATATATACACTCTCCATTATTAGGCTCATATGTATAGTGTGCTTGTTGTTGGTTATCCTTGGTCATATTCTTTCTGCACTCAAAAATATAGTGACCAAACTTCTTATAGTAATAACATTGGATTTTTTATTTATCCTTCCTTTGATTAAATCCTCCTTACTAATTTTTGTTGCTGCCTCTTCGTCCTTCTTGATTGAAGTTGTAGCTATTCTCTCTATTATTGGAGTTTGACCTTCCTCCTTGCTTGTTGCCTTTACCACGCTTGCCTCTGCTTCTTCCTCCTTGAGAACCTGAGGCTCCTTGGTGGGATTTTCCTCTGCTACTATCTCAAAGTGAGACCTGTGCTTTGAATGCTTGCTCCAATGAGGACTGATTTGAGTGACTCAGCCTCTGCTCATGTGTTTGCAGATAACCCATGAGATCATCCACATAGAGGGTTGTCAAATCCCTCGATTATGATTGCTATCACCACTAAGTCAAACCTTATTGGTAGGCTCCTCAGTATCTTCTCTATAATCCTTTGATTAGCCATGTTCTCTCTATTCAACCGCGTCTGGTTGATCACGTCCACAGTCTGGGTGAGGAAATCGTTTATGGACTCTTACTCACTCATTTGCATGTTTTGAGCTCCCTCCTCAGCATCTACAACCACACCAACTTCACCTTGTTGGTGCCCTAGTAGGAGTTGGCCAAGGTTTCCTAGGTCTCCTTCGATTTTGTTGCTATTGCGATTTGAGGGAATATTGTCTCCTCAACCGTCTGCATTATGTAAAATAATGCCTTCTAGTCCTTCTTTCAGTTCTCCTTAAGTAAATCTGAATCTTCTTGGGAGAGTGTGCTTAATGCTACTGCATCTTCTAGCTTAGCATAGCCATTCTGGACCAAGTTCCATAGCTCTTGCGACTCGAATAGGATCCTCATATGGATGCTCCAGTAATCGTAATTCTTGCCATTGAACCACAGAATCAAGAGATGAAGACGATTATGAAATATTTGATCCTTTATCATATGAGGACTTTGGGGTCATAGAATAATATGAGGTATTTAGTTTTCCCTGTAAGGAGAGGGATCTAAGGTGGGAGCAATAAATGAGATGAAATACAAGTAGTTTGGTTTCCACTTGAGGATGTGATGCCTATAGAGATAACAAATTCAAATATACAATTAGATCATCAAGCATTTATGCTTCCCTAAAATGGTGAATTATAGAATATAAAATCAATGGAAATAGAAATTGACTCAGAATAAGAGGAAGATAACGTTCTAAGATCTAAAAAATTAACATGTAAATCCACATTGAGAATATTGATAGGTGATTTTAGAACCTATAGAACTAAACATGAATATTGTGACCCATAATTTTATAATTTTTTTATTACTTAATCCCAACTTTGAAGACTTTGGGAACAAGAATAAGGCATCATCTAGGATCTCTTGCCAACCAGGCTCAGTGTCACTGCATGTTACCAAAAATATAATATCTTGGCTACTACCTTCAAATTTTTATGAGTTTAACCATTATATGACAAAAGAGAAGGAAATTTGTAGCCCTAAAAGTATTCGTGTAAACTAGATATTCTTAAATATTTTTTTAGAAAATAGTTAGGGGAACTCCTAATTCATTGTCGAATGAATGACTCATCGACTTTCCTATCTCACATCAACATAAATCCAATGATCCTTCAATCTAATTAAAACCAATGACCCATCAAAATATAATGATCCATAAAAACAAATACTACATAAAATATAATGATTTGGTAGCAATATTGTCTCAACTAGAGAGCATAAAAATTCCTTCAAATGTAAAATAATCGACATTGCAAAGTTTTGCCACCAAGTAGGATCTTAGTATGTGATCATCATTTCAGATCCCCTTTCTTGACATTGTATCCTAAGGATCAAGGTTATATAGGGTTCTTTGCTAACTAGGCTTGGCATCCCTACACGTTATCAATAATGTAGTACATGGTACTATCGTTGACACACCACAACAGGCTTGAAAATGGTCATAAAACAAGAAAAATATGATGACCTAGGATAAGAACAATATAAGTCAATAATTGTGAGATCAAATTACAACAAGTATGGTTAAATCTTATCTCAAAGAAAATTATTTATCAAACAATAGATCCTTAACCTCTAATTCATCAACAAATTTAGAGAGTCAACAACACAACCAAACCGTCAAAGAAATATGAATTGACAATGATATTTTTGTCCTCTTATTATAATTTATATATGTAAAGTGTTTTCACCTAGAGTGAATGGAGCGAATCTATTTCTATAAATAAGGTCCTAAGACCCATTGTATATCATATTTTTTATATTTTAGTAAAGGTTAGAGCTATGCTCTCTGAATGTAATCTTTCATCTTTCGATTGATGGAAAAATATGCATAGCCTATATACTAGACCATGTCTTGATTGTTGGACCTCTTTTTTTATGCATGTGTGAATGGTGATGCCCTACATTTGCTTGTTAGTCCTTTTCCACTTTAGTTTTGTGTTTGGAATGAATTCATATTGTTGTTATTCAACCTTCCTAAGTTAGTTTGATTGATCAATGCTTTATCCTTGCTACGAGTGTTGATTGTATTTACTTCTAATATCTCACACCCTTACCTTTGAATGTTAACTTTCTGCATTTAATATTTACATTAACATATAATTAGATTAGGACAGCATAGAATAGTGAGGAGTCAACAAGAATTTGTATGTCAAAGGGATTAACAATCTCCTTTTTCCAAAATTTTGAATATAAAGTGTTGGTATGGGTGCAATCTATCGATCAACCCACTCTATGCATCAACAAGTACAAATATTTTGGGATAAAATTCAATAAGAGGCTTAGTTGTGAAACCATTGAGACGATGGAGGATAATTTTTGTATTACGAAATTAAATTAGATAAGTTGGATTATTGGAGTAGAAGAGCATATGGTTCTATTTGGGCTACTAATGGCACCTATGATGTTGTATGGGTGTGAAATATTGGCTAGAAGCATGCCAAACTTCAAAATAGAGGTAAATAGAGAGGATTCAAAGTATCTAACTATAAAAAAATCAATATAAAAGAGTCACTTCCATACGAGATTCTTCTAGAAAAAACAAGCACTTTCTCTATAGAAGTAACTACTATGCTTTATCTTGTAAGATATTTAAAAAAAATAGATGAATGGAAACATATGACCTAAATTTGTAATAGAAAAACATCTAAACAAAAGAAATATGAAATGGATGAAACAAAACAAGTGTATGAACAAATGGAATATATGTTTGAATGAATACCTAAATAATAATAAAGAAAAAGGTATTTGGTAAGAAAAACTCACAAGAACTATGTGAGAAAATAAGTTAGGAAGAAAGATAGAATAATATAGTACTAGATTCAACCCTATATATGATCACTAACAAAAGGTATATATAGGATTAAACACCAATTAGAGAAGTGTAACAACCCACTCACCTGGTTTTTCAATAAAAGAATAGGCATAATCCAATCAACTTTTTTTAAAAGGTTTTATTCTTCTAACTATAAATGTTTCCCTATCAAAACAAGTTTGATCATAAAATTACCAACATCAGAAATCATCCCTTGATTTTTTTTCACATTTACAAATAGTATACAACAAGCACAACATACCACTTTTGTATTCAAGACTGTTGCAGCTAGTCTCCAAAATTGATGAGATTTAGCTAAATTCTATGAACATACCATTAAGTGGTGATGGTTTTCTCATTTATCATCCACATATTCCAGCATGAGGATCAAACCACGATGAGGGTTATCCTCTAGGGTCCATAACACCTAGAGAAAAATGCTTATTATCCCTTTCCTTCACACATTATACCTTTGATGATCAAGTTGACTTGTTTATAATGAGTGTGAAAGTGACCAACGTATTTATACCTTAGTGAGTAATTGGTGTTCCATTTTTTTTTCTAAAAGTAGTTAGCTCCATGTCAATTCCCTGGCCTTGGTCTTCATCACTCAATACCATCACAAACTCACAGAGATTTATTAACCATTATGACCTGACCAAGTCTTTTATTAACCATTCCCATCAGTCGATAGCTACTAAAACTAATTGTGTGCCTACTTGCACCCCAATATTCCTGGATGAATATCTAAATTGATTTTGGGTCAAGTTTTCTTAAAGACTCGATACTTCATTTAACATCCATTTGTCCTAAACAAGTATTTAGGTTAACTTGTGTTGGTACTACCTCCTTTAGAAGCAACTTCATTTTAAAAAAATAAACCATAAAACAAAGACAGTTTATTTAAAAAATAAATCATTTTAGATATCTATGGTCGGTTTTATTCTCTTTGGGTCTTAAACTTCTTTTCCCTTAACGAGCAGACTTCCAAAACAAATCTAATTTCTTACTAAAATATAGGTTCGGTTTACTACCATACAATATTTTCTGCACACACAAAAGCTTCTTCCTTTATCTAAGTTTAAGCAAGGTCAACTTTAGGTGGACACCCATAGTCGGCATCACCAACCAAACTATGAAAAACAACTATACAACACCCTTAGGCATTCTTTGCCTACTTGGCATTATTAACTACTTTAATATTATATCCAAACAAATTCCAAAGCTCCCTCATGCAAACATTCAAATGATATCATGAAAATAGGAATTGAATGATGATACAACTTCATAAAGCAATATTTGGAATACATTAAGAGAAAATAATATATTGAAACATAAATTTAATCACATCTTCAAGCATTATATATGATCAACTTTACCGCATTACAATATGTATCAAAACACATAAGGTTTGTTAAATTCAATAAGACAAAGGGCTCTGCCTCTAAGTTTCTTTTCATATACATGGAAGAGATAATGTTGCTTTATATTATCATTTATTTACAACATGCTTTGCTCATCATGATGAGCGTTATTACTGTAGTGTGATAGCCAACTACGCAAACCCCTATCAAGTGGACCTCTATACATATAATTTATGCTTACCTTTCCACAAAAGAGTTATGTACATATGTTAAGGTTTTATTATTTCCATGATGCAGGTTCAAACTTCTAGCATATGTTCAAGACTTTCTTACAGTGTCTGCTATTCTTTTGTAGTTTAAAACTCACACCAATAACAAAACAGAGCCACTGGGGATCAGATACGACTCATAAAATGCTCATGCAGCTAACATGCACCCATAATTTTAACTAAATTTACTCAAAAATGCATTGAAGCTTCGCTAATTCTTCACTCGAGATCAACATAGAAGTTTCCATTACATTTCATTTATAAGATAACAACAGGCTACGTTTCCAATTTGTTTTATATAAAGGTTTAACATTACACATTCTATCAACTGCAAAAATATCCTACAGTGTCATGGTAGTGTCTATAAATAAACTTTTCTAAAACAATTGTATTATACTGCAGAAATCAACCTCTTCTAGTCTTCTATTGCACTCAGTATAATACACACAGGGTAAAGCAATTTTCTACCAATATAACAAGGCTTTTGAATAAGAAATATAGAATTTTCCATTACCTTCATTCTCAAACATTCATGATAGTAAATTTTCAAACCATCCTATGTTCACATAATCAATTTAACACATATTTTCTTTCATAGAGCAACACATTCACACTATCAATTTCACTTTCACAAACCAATGGCTTTGCTTTTACATGCTAGTGGCCTCATTATCAAATGTAAAAGAAATACTAAAAGCATCTTCTACACAGTAAAATTTAGTATTACCAACATGTATATTCACTTCCCAAAATAAGCGGCAATTTCGTGTTCTGAAAACCGTTATCTTCTTTTTCGGTGAACTTCAATTGCCAAAAAATTTCTTTTCTTTCTTTATTTTTTCCTCCTTCGCTGCTCTCCTTTTTTTTTCTTCCCTCCCCAAAATCCCTCCTTTTGCCAACTTACCTTCCTTCTCGTCCTCAATCGAATGCTCTTAATGATCCATTATGGATATTTCCCACATTCTCGACATACCTCCATATCCATTAACAATAATGATATACGTTCCACCAACACAAAATTAATCATCTATGAAGTTCCAAATAAAAATTATTCTTTTTCCATATTCAACCAAAACAACAAGCAATGAAAACAAAATATTTTTTGCCTTCCACAAATGCAGCAAGGTTAGGAAAGCACTATGTTCTACGTGGAGGGAGTTTTGACCATCAATCCATGCACGTCGTCCGCCATCAAAACCATGCGTGGAGGCCTCACTTCCCTTTATCATTTAATCATCACAACTATATTTTTTAAATACAAAAATGCGAACAAATCAAAACAACCATCATACATTTGCATAACGTTTTATTTTTTTTAAAGGTAAGAGATTCAATAATTATCTTCCTTTATAAAAATCATCTTTCCTTAGAATCATTAAAATATAAAGGTAAACATTTTCAAATCTTTATTCAAACCATTTAAAGGTAATTCTCAAGACTAAAACATCTTCTTTAACACCTTTAATCACACAAGCCAACAATAGAGCATTTCAAAAATTAGACATACACACACATGCATCAATAAGCAAACAACCACATGCCTTTTCAAACTAGTGGCTCCCATCATCATCGCCACCATAAAATATTTCTCATTCATTGTCAACATGCAATATTCAAACCAATTTAAGTCACGCAAAGTTACAATTTACAATGCACCTAAATGATATGAAAACGTGAGTTTCCATGTGCTCGCAAACCGAATCATCACTTCCCCTTTGACATTTTCCATTGACTTTGCTTCCCCTCATTGTCATCTTGCAGCTGACCTGCACTCATAGAGACTATCAACAATACCTTGTCTCACAAGGAAAGGTAAATATTTACATATTTTATTTATTTTTATTAATCATGCAAGGTCATTATGAGAGGAGAAATGCTCATGGCCCACTTAAAAACTAGTTCATACCAAGTTAAATGTGAAACAAACAAATGGAAGAAACCAAAAGAGGCATTAGATAAGAGAATATATACATTTTATATTTTAAGGGTACTCGAAACATAAAAACATTTTATTTTTGAAGATAAACTATATAATAATATTTAAATTAGTTATGTTGATAATCTAATGATAAAATTATTAAAAATATATTTAAAAAATTATCATCAAAATTAATAATAAATTAAAATAATAATTATAATAATTAAATCTTACTTTTAAGTTAATATCTATGATTTTTTATAAAGTTTCGTTCCAATAAACTGGGTTAAAAATATTTTAGAGCAAAACCGTAGTGCAAGAGTACGAAAAAATCCATGTGGGTATGATTTATAGGCAAAGAGGTTCACTTTCATAATAATAGATATGTATAAGAAGTAGAAGTATTACTATTAAAAAAAGGTACGTGACACCCTTGACGTACGTCACGACTTTTACCATTATCGGATGTTGATACGGGAACAACCTTATCGTCTTTGAGAATACAAGTGGCCTCAATTTGATATTCGATACTCGTCTCAAAATCGCAAAAATCCGAACATAGTAGGACACTAATGGACTGCTAAATTTTATATGAAATCAGTAGACGACCATCGCACCTCTGGTTCCCGAAAAGTCAAATCGATATGAAATCATTGGACGACCATCGCACCTCTGGTTCCCAAAAAGCCAAGGCCGGCACCTTAGATTTGAACTTGTTGTATTTGGAAAGTGCCGACTGTTGAGGCATTTGCATGTTGCGGAGCAATTTTATTGATACTAACGGACTGCATCTCTATCTCCTCTCCTATAAATAAAAATAAAAATGAAGCTTCATACCCATGGTCAGCTCATACGATTGCAAAGTAGAGTCATATCAATTCCCTCCTAATATGGTGGATGTGCAGCAGCTGGCGATTTTTTTGGTTTGCTTTTCATTCATCATTTATGGAGCATCGGCAACAGCCTCTGCAGCAAAGGTAAACCGTTCAGCTATGTTATTAGAATGATATTTTATGTTTATGAAATGACTGGTAGAGTGCAAAAGTAAAATTGATCATTGGATTGAATCCCAGCATTACATCGTTTACATGGGTGATAAATCTCATCCAACTTCGGAGGCGACGATATTGTCCAATTATCAGCTCCTCTCAAAAGTCAAGTTTGCAAGGTGCCTATTCTTCTACGATAGCTTTATGTTGTACAATTTGTATCTTTCAGTGTAGAGATTTTATTTCTATTTTTAACAGGGGTGGAGCAAGACAAGCTCTTATTCATCACTATACACGGAGTTTAAGAGGGTTTTCTGCAATCCTGACTAGGGAGGAAGCTGCTTCTCTATCCGGTAAGACGTCACAAACATTAAAACAATTGGAAGTAAATATGAGCACTTCAACATAAAGTGTATAATTAAATTGGTAAATCCCGCGTGCAGAAATGGATGAGGTGGTTTCGGTGTTTGAAAGCAAAACATGGAACGTCCACACGACGCACTCTTGGGATTTTGTGGGGATCGATCCCATAACTTACGGAAGTGACAACGGGTACACGAATGCCCAATCGGATATTATTGTCGGGGTAATTGACACTGGTGAGCCGAGCGCAAATTTAGATACAGTGATTATATCATACAACTTTTATAGGATTCTTCTTTACATAAAGCAAAACGAAATCAATGTAGGTATTTGGCCGGAATCAAAGAGCTTTGGTGACGCGGGCATGCCGCCAGTTCCAAGTCGCTTCAAGGGCAAGTGCGAGACGGGTGATAACTTTAGCGCCTCCAGTTGTAACAGGTGTGGAAATTTGGCTCTCACGAGAAAATAAAATCTTAAAACTTATTACAGGATTTTTTACTGACTGGAATTGGAAAAACTAATGCAGGAAATTAATCGGTGCGCGCTTCTATTCCGCTGGATTTGAGGCAGAGAATGGGCCTTTGGAGTCCTTTGGAGGCAACTTTTTTCGGTCTGCGCGTGACGCAGACGGGCATGGAACCCACACGGCCTCAACGGCGGCGGGAGCAGCAGTACAGAATGCAAGTGTATCCGGTATTGGGCTTGGCACCGCAAAGGGAGGAGCTCCGGGTGCTCGTCTGGCTATTTACAAAGCCTGTTGTTTCAACTTATGTAACGACGCGGATTTGCTTGGTGCCTTGGATGATGCCGCTGATGACGGAGTCGATATCATCTCCATCTCAGCAGGGCCTGGTCATCGGCAGCCAAGCTATTTTCTGGATGGTACTTCCATCGGATCTTTTCATGCCTTCAGGAACGGAATCCTCATCTCTGCGTCTGCTGGAAACAGAATAGGGCCTGGCACTGCCGTCAATGTGGCTCCTTGGATTCTCACGGTCGCCGCCTCCTCCATCGACCGCAGCTTCACCTCCAACGTGGTTCTGGGAAACAACAAGGTCTTGAAGGTAATTATAGAAAGTTTGAAAACATTGAATTCTTCTTCCAACTGGGATAAATCCTGATTCTTTTGTTTTTGGTTTTCACTTGCAGGGAGAAGCTATTAATCCTCTTAAGACAAAACGGATTCGCTGGCCTTGTAGCGGCAAGCAGCGCCGCCGTCCCTGGTGTTTCTCAAACAAATGCAAGGTAAACCATCATGTAAAAACTTTGATGTAAACCGCTTGACACTCTCTTACGAACAATAAACTCTTGAACTCTGTTAATGGATTATGGAACAGTTTCTGTTTGAACAACACGATGGATCCTGCAAAAATAAAGGGAAAGGTGGTGGTGTGTACAATATCCAGCGTAGTAGATAACAGACCGATAAAGAGTGTAGTTGTGAAAGAAGCTGGAGGCGTTGGGATTGTAATTGTGGATGCCATTGTAAAGGAGATTGCATTCCCATTTGTTATACCAGGTACGCTCGTCGGACTACAGCAAGGGGCGGATATCATGACATACTTGGCCTCAGAAAAGTAAGTAATTTAATCGTTCTAGTAACTTCTTCTACTTCATTGCAATAATTTTAGCTATTGTGAGACTACCAGAAGACATCGTTGAACAAGATAGATGAAAACTTCCGATTTGCCTTGATCAGAAATCCTACGGCATACATAAAAACGACCTCGACAGTGTTGAACGTGAAGCCAGCGCCCCGGATGGCCGTATTTTCCTCAATGGGTCCAAACATAATAACTCCAGACATCATCAAAGTAAGAAGCTTTGCGTATTCCTTTGTTAAATTTGGATATGTCTATTCTGAGCAGGCTTTTAACTAACCCATGATGATGGGTAGCGCAGCCAGATGTTACGGCGCCGGGAGTGAGCATTTTGGCAGCATGGTCGCCCGCAGCAAAAATTCCAGCCGGTTCTGGGGATTTCAACATTATTTCGGGGACGTCCATCTCATGCCCACATGTTTCCGGCATAGCTGCTCTGGTCAAATCTCGGCATCCCACGTGGAGCCCTGCTGCCATCAAATCCGCAATCATGACAACAGGTACCAATCCAATCGATTGCCTTAAATATCATTAGTTTAAATCATTATCACCTCATATAGGACTGACATATATTGTCAACATGGAGCAGCATTCGTGTCGGATAACACTTACAATCCCATTTTAAGGAGTCCAGCGGGGAACTTAACGGGACCGTTCGATTACGGATCGGGCCATGTCAATCCCGTGGCGGCTTTCGATCCGGGCCTTGTTTACGATCACGATGTCAGTGACGTCATCAACTTTCTGTGCAGCAACGGAGCCACGCCTGCTCAGCTAAGAAACCTGACCGGTGACGGCACAGCATGCACGCAGAAACCAGTAGCTGCATACGATTTAAACTATCCATCCATAGGCGTGGCAAATCTCTAAGGACGTGTATCAGTGTCAAGGACTCTCACAAACTGTGCAACCGGAGCTTCCGTTTACAAAGCACTGGTGCAGCCGCCACCCGGTGTGGACGTTGACGTGGTTCCCAAAACGCTCAACTTCCAGAAAGAAGGGGAGAAGTTGTCGTTCACCGTGAATTTCACGGTTAAGAAAACGGCTTCTGGTTTTGTTGTCGGGTCGCTCACGTGGTTTGACGGCAAACACAAGGTCTACACTCCGATTGCCGTGAATCCTGTTGCGGTTTATTGATTTAGCGGTTGTGGGTAGATTTGTGAGAAGGATAAACTTTTTACAGACCACTGCGATTCGATGAGAAAAATTCTATCTGTTTCCTTTCCGTAAATTTATTTTCTTCCAATGTTAGAATTCGAAGGTCTAATGCTGGTTGGCGTTAGGACTGTAATATTTGAGCAGGCCGTGGCTTTTTAAGTCTTTAAGTGGGAAAAAATTAATATGATAAAAAAATTATGGTAATGAGTTGTTATTTTTAAAATAAGCTAATAAAATTTAAGAAACATGGTTATGATTAAAATTTCATCAACATTTTAAATATTAATTTATTATTCACAATAAATAACATAAAAAAATACTTTTTATAAAAAAAAAAATTAAGTTTGAAGGAATATAGGAGAAAAAATTCTAATGTCACGACACCAAAACAATTTATAGATTTGTAGGAAAATTCAATGTTAAAATCATCATTTTTGTTTTTGCTACTTTTTCTACCATCATTATTTTTGTTATATATATATATATATATATATATATATATATATATGATCTCCGGTTATTTTTATTATTATAATATTAAGCATTTCATTGTAAGAAAATTTGTTTCTCAATTTTCACAAAGCTCTTAAGCATAATAGGTGCATAGTCTCTTACATTTGTCTTTAGATCTCTTCCATTTATTTATATTAAGTTTGAGTCAATTTGAACTAGTTTTTTAGTTGAAGAGCAAAGATGTTTGCTCTTCATTTAATATTTGTATTTATATATGCTTTTCGAGGATGTTCATATATGGGTTGAACTTAAGGAGTTAGTGCTTCATCTTTCTTCCTAGTTTGTCACATTTCCACTGTTTATTAGCATTTTATTTGGAGGAATGTTATTCTGCGACAAGTTGTTTGCAGGTTCACATGTTGTGGTGGAAGAAAACACCCACCCTGGCAGGAATAGAATTGGAAGCGTTAGGTAAGTGGGATATGATTTTGTGTTTCGTGCACCTTGACCCGAGGGTACATTGAAGCCCTCCATAAGATTTGCATAAAAAAAAAGATCATCCTACCTGTGAATGCATTCATTGCTCTCTTAAGATTGCATATGTGTGATTGCTCTTGTATTATTGTTAAAAAAATTGCTTTGTTGGACTTAGAATAATAAAACTATATATATATATATATATATATATATATATAAACTTAAGAACTTAGAAGGAATAAAAATAATAATAAATATATAATAGAATATATGAAATATAAATAATAATAAAATATATCTATAAAATTAATAAAGTGGAAATTAAAATGTTTTAAAAGAAATAAATGTTTCT
Source organism: Wollemia nobilis (assembly GCA_028583015.1). Taxonomy (NCBI): domain Eukaryota; kingdom Viridiplantae; phylum Streptophyta; class Pinopsida; order Araucariales; family Araucariaceae; genus Wollemia; species Wollemia nobilis. The sequence goes on along the minus strand of JAQPPZ010016467.1, from coordinate 5,555,171 downwards.
AATTAGTTTCAAGCCACGAAGACGTTTCTATGGGACGTTTTAAACAATGTATAAACTTATAACCTAATGGTATGATCATTTGGAAATATAAGGTAAGTTCAAATATTAAAAGAGAACACATAGCAATCTCTATATAATTAGAGGTGAAATGAAATTAAAATATATAATATTCTTCACTCGGACGTTGAGAACACCTCCACACGGCCAAGGTAAAAGGACAATACCTAGCATTGGAACCGTGATGTGTCTAGCATCCACGGAGGAAATGAAACTATATAACCGTGCAAACCTTAAGAAAAATGGATCATCAAAAATTTTGAGGAAACGTCTATCACCGAAAAAAGAACAGAGTGAAGGCTGCGGAGGTCTGAAATTTGTCAGGCAGCGAACACAGGGAAGGCAAGGTCAGAACTGATGTTCTCCAGTGAACACAGGGAAGGCAAGGTCAGAACTGATGTTCTCTAGTCTGTATTGCTAATTTTTTTAAACTTGGAATTAATGTTTTGTTTTCTTTAAAAAAAAATTGTTGGAAAGAAAAAATTTAGTTGAAGACAATATCTAGGAACAAAAATCTAAATTTAGAACTCTGGAAATAATGTTATTTGAATTGTGGAAAAAGAATTTAAAACCCTGAAAATATTTATCTAAGAAATAAAACCCACATTTAGGAGTAGGTAACTCAGGAATTTTGAAAAAAAAAATTATTTAATTGGGATGAATCGGCTAGTGAATGCTATGAGCTTAAAAAACATTACAATGGTGGAAAACTGCATTACATATATGAGATTCGTATTTTGTGAAACTTGCATTGCATGTATGAATTACTGTTTGCATGTAGCGTTGCATTATGGGCCATGTTGATTCCCTAAAATGTTCCCTTTCTTATACTGTCGGGTGGTTGGTTACCAAGCACGTTAGGGAAATGTTCGAGCGTCTGTTGAGTGGTTTGGAAACCATTGAATATGGTGGACATCTCTTACTAGGCGAAATTAAATTTAATAATAGCCTTAAGCTTTTGACTGGCCTTGATTGTGAAAATATACCAAAATATGAAAGAGTGTAGAGCAATTGAAGACTTAAGTGTGATAGTTATGTGTATTTACAGTTTGTGTTTGTTTAAGTACAATGACTTTGTCACGGCATTAGGTCAAATTTCCAGTTTAAAACTTATTTTTAAATAGCGAAGAAGAAATAAAAGTTTCTTTTTAAAAACAAATGGTTTATGGTTACATAACTGGTAATGAGTTCTTTTTCTTAGATGGTAGCCGTTTAATTAATGCCAAATTATGCGAGAAAAGTAATACTTACAGCCCTATAAGGTTGGTAAAACAATATTCTCCTGAGTGAAAACGTAGTGTTTGGTGTTCCTAGCTTAAAATTAAAATATCGTTGGAGCACGTGTTCTATAACTTAATTAAAATATTTCTTTCAAGTTGTTAGAAAATAGGTTTTTAATTATTCAATATGATGAAAGATCTTTATTAGAATCGATAGAATCCAGTGACTTTTTAAAATATGTTTATATAAAATTAGATGATTGTTACTTTGTTCCCTTTTGAATGGCTTATGTGGGATTAAATGGGTTCCAAATCTAAATTACGTAGTTGAATAAGAGGATGATGGAAGAAATATTTTAGTAGCATGCTTATGCTATACCAGGATGGTCTAAACTTTAATTTCTTTTAATATTAATTTAAGGTATGTTTTCTTTAAGAATATGGAAATGGTTTAGTGTTATAATATGTGTAAAGTAAGGGTTTTCAGAATGTTGTTCTGATGCTACATTGTCTAAATTCTTATGCATGTAGATTAAGTCTTTATTTTCAAAATTTAAGAATGGGTCTTTGATATCTTCATTTGATATCTTCATTTAGTTAAGCATTAAAATTCTGGCATAGTGTTTTATGTTTAAATATATAAAATTAAATGGTATAGATGTTTTAATACATAGTAGAATGATTTATATTTACTGAATAGGTCTTAGTTGGATATTGAAAAATTACTTTATTGAAAAACTATTTTAATGGATTGTTTTTACATTACTATGTTATTAAGATTAATTAGATTTTCATGTTATTTATTTAAATAGTTTTAAAACTAAGCATGTGTTTTTAATAATGTTTCCAAGGAAATAATTCAAGAGTTAGATATTTCCTTTATTTGAATAATGTGGAATTTTCTTAAATTATCTAAACATAAAACATAAAATAAATAAAGAAAGAGAGAATAGAATATTATTCTAGAGCTTAAACCTATACTACTCAGATGAGATAATATAACATTTTGCCTTGTGAAGATTAAGTCGAACAAGGACTTTCTCTACCCAACACATTAGGTCACATGGTGTGATGGGGAGCCAATTTTAATTAACACAGAAAAGATGCAATTTTATTTCAAAGCATGGAAAGCTTTACAATTCGTAACTATGGAAGATCACACAGTACAGAAAATGCCCAAAAGAAGCTACAGCCTTCGTCTCTCCAACCTCCGTAATCCTTCAAAAAATTCCTTTTTTTCATCATAGGATCTTGCTGCAACCGTTGTTCGCAACCGTCCCTGTAACCGCTGCAATGGTTCCCTGGAACTGCCTTAACAGCTTCTGGAACTACCAACTGTCATTCTGCAATAGTCCGCGGAAAAGTAACATGTCGTGTTTTCATGACACCTCTGCATCTCGCTCTTCTCTCTCCTAGCCGGGTCACGAAAATGTGACACTTTTTCCTCCATGTCCATCCATCGCGATATCACGACACTTTTTTGGCTTTCGGCTTTGTTTTCCAATGTGTCGCGATATCGTGACACTTTTGGTTTGCTCCAAATTTGCTCTAAGTCTGTCATGATATCGCGACAACTTTTATGTCGCGATATCGTGACACTTGCCATTTGCGCCCGTCGTTGTTTCTGAGTTGTCGCGATATCGTGACAACTTTTGTGTCGCGATATCGCGACACTTGCCATTTGCGCCCGCCATTGGTTCTGAGTTGTTGCGATATCGTGACAACTTTGGTGTCGTGATATCGCGACACTTGCGATTTGCGCCCACCATTGGTTTTGAGTTGTCGCGATATCATGACAACTTTTGTGTCGCGATATCGCGACACTTGCGATTGCGCCCACCGTTGGTTCTGAGTTGTCGTGATATCGCGACAACTTTTATGTCGTGATATCGCAACACTTGTGATTTGCGCCCGCCATTATTCTGAGTTGTCGCGATATCGCGACAACTTTTATGTCGCGATATCGCGACACATTCAACACTCAGACTATTTTTCATACTTAGAACTTTTTTTGCTTGTTTCTTTTGTTTTTCTCTTTTTTTTGTTTTCGGTGATGCAAGATTGTTGTGCTGCTCCTGGATGCTCCTGCATCAGACACCCGGGGTAGATTTTTAGAAGTGATCCTCACTTCTGGACGGTTAGAGGAAAACCTAGACGATCAAACTCTGATTTGGACAACCATGTGGCATCTTCGACAGGTCGGTTCTTCCACTTGACCAAATACTCTGAATATTTGCCTATTTTGGGTACTTCTGCCTTCGCGAGTGTCGAGTATGTCTTCAATTTCTTCTTTGTCTGGAGTGGATGCTGGAATGTTCCACAGATTCGGACTGGGTGGTTCGCTACAACTGCCTACATGATATTCAACCAAGTCTGAAATATTGAAGATGGGTGAAATATTCATCTCACTCGGTAGATCTACTTCATAGGCATTGCCTGAATCTCGTTTACCTATGATCCGACATGGTCTAAACTTCTTCATTTTTAGCTTATTGTAGGTTTTGGTAGGAAAACGTTCCTTGCGCAAATGAACCATGACTTCATATCCTATCTGGAATTCCTTGAAACATCACTTCTGATCTGCTCTGGCTTTGTACATAGCATTCATTTTACTGATATGCTACTGTACCTCCTCATGTAATTTCTTCATGTGTGCTACAAAGTCTTTAGCTTCAGCACTGCGCTTGTCTCCTTTATCCATCGGCCTCAACTCAGAAGCGTTTCTCGGGTTGTTCCCATGAACTATCTAGAATGGGGATTTACCAGTACTGTGATTAACAGAATTATTGTAAGCAAACTCTGCCTATGGTAAAATTAGATCCCATCCCTTGGGTTTATCTCCTACCAGACATCGTAGAAGATTACCCAAACTTCGGTTAACTACTTCGGTCTGTCCATCAGTCTATGGGTGGTACGTAGAACTGAATTTTAATTATGTTTTCAGCTTCTTCCACAGGGTTCTCCAAAAATAACCCACAAATTTGGTATCTCTATCCGAGACAATGCTTTGGGGTAGACCATGAAGGCGCACAACCTCCCTAAAAAACAAGCCTACAATATGAACAACATCACTTGTCTTCTGACATGGAATAAAATGAGCCATCTTCGAAAACCTATCAACAAAAACAAAAATGGCATCATTTCCATGTTGTGTCCTTGGCAAACCAAGAACAAAATCCATACTGATGTCCTCCCATGATCTCTCGGGTACAGGCAATGGCTGGTACATTCTTGTATTCTGGCTGACTCCTTTTGCCATCTGGCACACTCTATAACCCTGCACAAATTTGGTCACATCCGGCTGCAACTATGACCAATGGTAATTCTCACTAACGAGAGCAATGGTCTTATCTTGACCAAAATGCCCTGCTAGTCCTCCGCTATGTTTCTCTTTGATCAAATTTTCCCTCATGGAACTGCGTGGAATGCACAACTGGTTCTGCCAAAATAGCATCCCATATTGGATCATAAAATCCAACCACTTAGTACAATCCATAGTAGTAGGAGACACACATGTCGTCCATGCCTCTGCAAAATCTAGATTTGTTGGATATAAACTCTTGATTTCATCAAACCCAACAACCTGCACTCTCATTTCCATCAACAAATTATGCCTTCTACTCAAGGCATCTGCAACTCTATTAGATTTACCACTTCTATGCTTCAGGACAAAGGTATAACTCTGCAGGAATTCAACCCACTTCAAATGTCGTTGGTTAAGTTTACCTTGACTATTTATATACTGCAAAGCTTGATGGTCAAGATATAAAACAAACTCTTTGGTTAGCAAATAATGTCTCCATTTCTTAAGATCCTGAATTATAGAATAGAATTCTTGATCATAAACAAAGTATTTCTTGCGAGCATCATTCAATTTTTCACTAAAGTATGCAACAGGTTTACCTTCTTGGCTCAACACAGCTCTAATAGCATTGCCACTGGCATCACAGTCAACCTGAAACACTTTATTAAAATCTGGAAGTGCCAGAATGGGTTGTTTTGTCACTTTCTTTTTCAATATGTCCATACTGGTACCTGCCTTGGCAGTCCACTTAAATTCTCTCTTATCCCCTCTCATAGTTTTCGTCAGGGGTGCACAAATACTGCTAAAGTCTCTAATAAATTTTTGATAGAAACTTGCAAGACCATGAAATGATCTTACCTCTGTTACATTTCATGGGGCAGGCCATTCAATGATAGCCTTCACTTTTTCAGGATCCATTTTCAGACCCTCCTCTGAGATGACAAATCCTAGGTAAATCAACTCTTTCTGTACAAAACTACACTTCTGTATATTAATAAATAACTGCTCCTCACACAGTTTTTCAAAAACTATCCCCACATGCATTAAATGCTCTTCCAATGTTTTACTAAAAATTAAAATATCATCCAGATAAACTATCACAAACTTTTCTAGGAAGTCACGCAATACCTCATTCATCAGCCTCATAAACGTACTGGGTGCATTAGTCAATCCAAATGGCATAACTAACCACTCATACAAACCCTCTCTGGTTTTAAAGGCTGTCTTCCATTCGTCACCTTCTCTAACACGTATCTGGTGATATCCGCTCTTCAAATCAATCTTAGTGAAGTGTTTAACTCCACTCAAGCAGTCCATTATATCATCCATTCTGGGTAATGGAAAGCGATATTTAATGGTAATTTTATTAATGGCTTGGGAATCAGTGCACATTCACCATTCACAATTCTTCTTTGGTGTAAGTACTGCTGGCATTGCACAAGGGCTCAAACTTTCTCGAATCAAACCTTCCTCAACAATTCTTGAACTTGTCGGTTTAACTCTTCATTCTCTATACGAGACATTCTATGGGCAGCCTTATTGGGTAAGCTAGATCCTGACATTAAGTCAATCTGATGACTAATCTTCCTCATTGGTGGCAAACCCTCAAGCACATTGTCTGATATAATATCAAGAAATTCTGCTAACAGATGTTCAACTTCTGCTGGAATGTCAGTAGTTTCTTTTCTCTTTACAACAGGAATTAATGCATAACACATTGAATCCCTCTTTAGACCATCCAATTTTTTTTTGCCATCTACTAAACAAATTCTAGCATTATTGCATACCTTTTCCTCAACCTCCTTCAATGGCTTCAGTTTGTGGCGTACTCCGTCTTTTGTCAAGGAATAGGTATTTGCATGCCCATCATGCGCTACATGTCTGTCAAATTGCCATGGTCTGCCCAAAAAAAAATGGCAAGCATCCATCGGCAAAATATCACATAGGACCTCATCCTGGTATCTTCCAATTTGAAACTTGACCAAGCATTGTTCACTGACCAATGCTCTATTGTCCTTCTACAACCATGCAATCCGGTATGGATGCGGGTGCTGTCTTCTTTCTAGCTTTAACTTAGCTACCATTTCCTCAGAAACCAAATTATCTATACTACCATTATCAATAATAATATTACAGATTTTACTTGAACATTTGCACCTTGTGTGGAATGGGCTTTTTCGTTGATCTGGTTCCTTCTCTTCGTTCAACAAGGTTCTCCTTGTGATCATCACTTCTTCGCGCTCTGCTTCTTCAGAGTGCTCAGATTCAACACCATCCTCAATAATTGCAGCTCTGGCATTACCTTTAGGCCTTATGTTCGATGTTTCTTGGTGTTTGGGACACTCATATGATCGATGCCCCTCTTCTTCACAATTGAAACAGGTTCCACGAAATCTACCTCTTCCATATCCGCATCCACCTCTACCTCGTCCCCTTTGATAATCATTGTTCTGATTACGGGGTCGGTAAGCATTTTCCTCCTATTCTTGGTGATTGCTGGTTTCACCAGTCTGCTTTTGGTCATCATATTTACCTCCACCGGTTCTTCCACCGCTTCTTCCACCATGACCTCTTCCTCTTTGTTTACCGTGAAATCTATGGTTCAGCTTTCTCTTCCACTTTCGTAGCAAACTAGTAAGCATCTTCAATGGTGCTCATTCGAACCAGACTCAACTCTTCTTGCACGCTGGTTCTTAACCCATTAATGTAACGGGCTACTCTCTCTTTATTTGCTTCTGTATGACCGGTTCTGATAGAAATTTTAAAAAATTCCTCTGTATATTCTTTAATAGACTTGCTATACTGGCGCAAACTCTGTATTTTTCTCAGCAGATCTAATTCGTAATCTACCGAAATAAACTGCCATTTTAGTTTTTCAACCATTCGATCCCACCTAGTGATCTTTTCTTTTCCTCTCAGGTTTCTTTCTAGTTGTACTCCTTTCCACCATATGCCAGCATGGCCTTTCAAATTTGTTCTGGAAAATTTTATTTGATTTGGATCTTCAATCTCCTCATATTCAAAATATTCCTCCATGTCATTAATCCAGTAAATTAATTCTTTTGGATTTAAATTTCTAGAATATGTGGATACATCAATCTTCGGCCTTTTTCCCAATTTGAGAAATGGCTTTAATCATTCGAGCTTCTATAGAACTCATCGCTTCTTCTTCTTCTTCAGACGGATCATCAACTTTGCAAGCTTCATCATCGCTTTGGTCTTCTCCTCTTGGCTCTACTCCTCTATGCAATTCTTCCTGCAGGGCCTGCACTTGCCTCTGTAATGCTCGGAAGTCTCCTTCAAGAACCATGTTCCTTCTAGCACCACAATTTCTTTGCGATGGCATTCTGCTTCACTGTTTGTTAGAACTCATAACCCCAGATCCTGGTGCAAGCTACCTCATGTTCGGTGCTCTTCTCACACACTCAGAATCTTATTGCTCTGATACCACTTGATGGGGAGCCAATTTTAATTAACACAAAAAAGATGCAATTTTATTTCGAAGCATGGAAAGCTTTACAATTCGTAACTATGGAAGATCACATAGTACAGAAAATGCCCAAAAGAAGCCACAGCCTTCGTCTCTCCAGCCTCCGCCATCCTTCAAAAAAATCCCTTTTTATCATCATAGGATCTTGCTGCAACCGTCGTTTGCAATCGTCCCTGTAACCGCTGCAACGGTTCCCTGGAACTACCTTAACGACTTCTGGAACTACCAACTGTCGTTCTGCAACAGTTCGTAAAAAATTAACATGTCACGTTTTCATGACACCTCTGCATCTCGCTCTTCTCTCTCCTAGTCGGGTCGTGAAAACGTGACACTTTTTCCTCTATGTCCATCTGTCGCGATATCGCGACACTTTTTCAGCTTTTGGCTTTTTTTGCCAATGTGTCACGATATCGTAACACTTTTTGTTTGCTCCAAATTTGCTCTAAGTCCATCGCGATATCATGAAAAATTTTATGTCGTAATATCGTGACACTTGCCATTTGCGCCCGTCGTTGTTTCTGAGTTGTCGCGATATCGCGACAACTTTTATGTCGCAATATCGCGACACTTGCCATTTGCGCCCGCGTTGGTTCTGAGTTGTCGTGATATCACGACAACTTTGGTGTCGCGATATCATGACACTTGCGATTTGCGCCTGTTGTTGGTTCTGAGTTGTCGTGATATCACGACACTTGGGATTGCGCCCACCATTGGTTTTGAGTTGTCGCGATATCGTGACAACTTTTATGTCGCGATATCGCAACACTTGTGATTTGTGCCCGCCATTATTCTAAGTTGTCATGATATCGCGACAGCTTTTATGTCGCGATATCGCGACACATTCAACACTCAGACTATTTTTCATACTTAGAACTTTTTTTTCTTGTTTCTTTTGTTTTTCTCTTTTTTTTGTTTTCGGTGATGCAATATTGCTGTGCTGCTCCTGGATGCTCCTACATCATGGTGACTTAGGTGAGATTGTACCATTGTACTCTAGAATTTTAGGATAGGAGGGTCCAAGCTCTTGAGTATAAGAGTGGCGGTATGGGACATCACTCTAGGTGATCAGTCAGTTAGTGTGATGATACCGATCATTCCACTCGAACTAGGGAGGTTCCAATGTTTTGCATGAATAGAGAGCTTATCACGTTGTTGGAATATCTGGTGGTAGATGGTTATGGATAACATTGTCATCAACCCAAGGAAGGTCATTGATATCTAGTACCTATGCCATGTGATGGTGGACTCTAGCCAAACCTTAGCAGAAGGCCAAGGGCTAGAAATAGCATATAGATGCTAGTTCTAAAGCAATGAGTCGACAACTCAAAATATTGAGAATCTTATGGCTTAGGACAAGGGAGATAGTGTACCCCTTTCAGGTGATATAGGCCTTGAGAGGACAACCCTTCGTCGAATTCCAAATGGACTCGTGTGAGGAGTCAAAATCCTACATGGTAACTTGCAGGATGTGGTCAGTCTCGAGTACTTAAGACACCAGCTGTAGTGGTGGCCATTCTTGAAGTGTGAATTTAGTATACCTGAAGTAACATTATGATGGGTTTACAAGAAAAGTGATGTTGTTTTAAACAAAAAAAAATTAGTGTACTTAAGTTGACAGAATATGGTTGTGACAGTTGGTATCAGAGCCCAGGTTTACTAAACCCTAGTCAACATAGCTATTATGACAAAATTTTGTGATGTCAGTTATGGTAGGTTCCTCACGGAGGACTAGCCTAAATCTACAAGAGGGAATTGCAAAATTTTTGAGCAAATGACCTAGGAGACTCATAAGGGAGTCGAAAAGAGTGCAAACTGCTAAAATACCATGATGTGTGGCTAGAAAGGAAAAGAGCCTGTAGCAGCAAAAGCTACCTCTAATTATGGAAACATGACTCGCATGATACAGCTCATGCAAGACCAACTCAATCAATAGTGAGAGTTGATGGAGAGCCAGAAGACTCAAATGAGTGAACACATGGATCAACAACGGGCACATATGGCCCAAAAGTAGGAAATTATCACTCAATAATAGAAGGTTATTGAAAACCTGACCCAAAAGAAAAAAAATAGCAAAGTTACTCAGTTACCCGAGGGATCCACCAGAAGAACTGTAGGGGAAGAACTGCAAAAATAATTAAATAAATTGGATGTTTCTAAGTTTGATGGATGTGGTGATGGAGAGATCGCCGTAAATTGGCTAAGTGAGGCTGAAGGATATTTTGCCATCCAACCCCTTAGCTCTGAGAGAAAAACTACATGGGAAGTCTCTCACCTGGAGGGGCCTGCCAAAACTTGGTGGACCACTTATAAGAAACTTGCTCAAAAAGAGGCAGCAAATATACCACGAGAGGAATTTGTAATATAATTCAAAAGTCATTTTCTTACCGAGCAGTTCTTTATTGAGAAACATGCAAATTTTACAAACTTACGTTAAAATAACATGACAGTAGGAGAGTATTATCAAAAGTTTATACATTTACAAAAGTATGCCCTAGAATTTGATGGACAAGAAAAAATTAAAGCACACAAGTTTGTCATGGGTCTGCACCCAAAAATTAGTCAGCCTGTAGGAGGTAAATCACCCCAGACCCTATCAAATTATTATGATGCTGCTCGATATTATGAATCAAGTCAGAAAGAGGTAAAAACCTTCTATCAACAAGAGAAAGATAACTCAAGGAAAAGAAGGTACCCTGAGAAAAATCATGGTACAAATAAAAATCACAGATATAGAGATAGGGATCAAGGTAGAAATGATAACAAAAATAGAGGCAAGAACCAGGGGCATAAGGGGCAATCAGATCAAAGGAAATTCTAGGAAAGGAAAACTATTAACAGAGAGCAAGGAAAAAATGGTAACCAAGGCAAGGAATATGACAAACAAAAGAATGATGGTAACCAAGGCAAGGAATATGACAAACAAAATAATGATGGTCCTAATGCCTGTTTTGTATGTGGAGCTCAAGATCACTTTGCTAAGCAATGCCCAAAAATATCAGATCGTGGGAAACCCACTGGAGAATCATCCCACAGAATCTTTGTAGCCATAAGTAATCATAACCTTGTAGGACAAACCACTTCATTTTTTATTAATGGAAGAATTGGCAAAAGAAATGTGAATATTTTGATTGATAGTGGTGCTACTGATAGTTTCATTTCTAATAATGTTTTGAGGGATATACTTGTTAGACCTAGGATTATGGCAAAGGGGTGGCAAGTAGAATATGGCTTAGGATAAACCTATCTAGTTAACCAATGTTTATTTGAGTCCCAAATAGAGATACCCCAAGGAAAAATAAATTGGCATTTATATGTAGCTCCTTTGCATGCATTTGAAATAATTTTAGGGATAGACTGGCTTAAGGCTCACAAGGCTATATTAAATTTTGAGGAGATATGGATGGATTTTACTGATAATGCCAACCAAATAATTTGTATTCATTGCATTAGAACATCTTTAGAACCACATTTGATTAGTAGTATGCAAGCCAAAAGAGCCTAGAGGAAATGATGCAAATTATATGTGGTAAAAATTAATAAAAAAGAATAAACAGACTCGAGTTCAGCATTATTTCAATAGTATCCAGTGTTGGGAAAATTTAGAGACATCTTTCCTGAATATCTACCTGGTCTACCACCTAAAAGAGAGTTTGAATTTTCTATAGAACTGGTTCCTGGAGCAACCCTAGTAGTTCAAACACCATATCAAATGACACCACTTGAACTACAAGAGCTTAAAATGCAACTGCAAGATTTATTAGAAAAAGGACATATCAAACCCAGTGTGTCGCCATGGGGAGCATTGGTTTTGTTTGTAAAGAAGAAAGACAGAACCTTGAGATTATGTATTGATTATAGAATGCTTAATAAAATGACTATCAAAAATAAGTATTTATTGCCAAGAATTGATTATTTGTTTGATCAACTAAGAGGAACCACCATATTTTCCAAAATTGATCTTAGGTCCGGATATCACCAACTAAGAATCCATAAAGAGGATACCTATAAAATTATTTTTAGGACAAGGTATGGGCATTATGAGTTCATAGTTTTACCATTTTGTCTGACTAATGCACCAAAAGCTTTTATGAACTTTATGAATAGCATGTTTTGAAAATAGTTGAACTTATTCATGATCATATTCTTAGATGATATACTGATTTTTTCCTAAAATAAATAGGAGCATGATAAGCACATGAGAATAGTGCTAGGGATACTCAGGAAAAATCATCTACTTGGAAAATTGTCCAAGTATAAATTTTATACACCTCATGTGCAATATTTATGACATATTGTTTCCACTGAGGGTATAGCTATAGATCCCAAGAAAATGGAAGTTATAATAGACTGAGCAGCTCCAACTAATGTATCTGAAGTAAGAAGTTTTATGGGAATGGCCAGCTATTATCAGAGATTCATAAAATAATTTTCCAAAGTGACATACCCCATAACTAATCTACAAAGGAAGGGAAAAGCATTTAAGTGGATAAATCAATGTGAAGAAGCTTTTCAGAACTCTCAAGGAGAAATTGACCACTGCACAAATATTAAGGATACCTGATCTGAATAAACCATTTACAATTTGTATTAATGCATCAATGTAAGGATTAAGAATTTGTATTGATGCATCAATGGAAGGATTAGGAGGTATACTGTTACAAGAAGAAGTTGTAGTGGCTTATGAGTCCAGGAAACTCAAGAAGCATGAAATAAATTATGCCACTCATGACTTGGAACTAGCAGCTGTAGTTCATGCTCTTAAAATTTGGAGATATTATCTGCTAGGGAGACCTTTTGAACTAAAAACTGATCACCAAAGCCTAAAATATATATTTACACAACCAATGTTGAATGCTCGAAAATGAAGATGAATGGAATTTTTGGTTGAATATAAATTTGGCATAGAGTATATCAAGGGGAACTATAATAAATTGGTAGATGTCCTTAGCAGGAGAAGACACATAATTGCTATCTCAAGGTGCCAGTATGAAATAAAGAATCAGATTGCAGAGCTGCAAAAGACGGATGAGTTTTGCAAATCATGTCATAATAAAATTGAGCAAGGAATCAATAGGCATGGGGATTATGGCATTAAGGAGGATTTGGTATACTTTTGAAATAGAGTTATAGTACCCAATAATGAAGAGCTTAAAATAATTATTTTGCAAGAAGCTCATTATGCACCCTATTCTGCACATCCAAGGGTAGTCAATATGAAAGAGAACTTGAAGAAGGACTATTTCTGGCCTGGAATGAAAAGGTATATAGTTCAATATATTGCAAAATACCTTGAGTTCCAAAAAGTTAAGGTAGAACATCAGCATCCTAGAGGGAATTTATATCTGTATGAGTTACCAGAACATAAATGGCAAGTCATATCTATGGATTTCATTGTGGGACTTCCGAAAACCCGTTTTTAGCATGATGCCATATTTGTGGTAGTGGATAAGTTAACTAAGGTGGCACATTTCATAGCAGGTAGTGTACATGATGATGCTTCAACTATTGCTCAAAAATTTGCATGAGAAATTGTGAGGCTACATGGATTTTTTGAAGTGATAATATCTGATAGAGATTCATGTTTTACATTTGAGTTTTGGTAAGCTTTGCACCGAGCCTAGGGAACAAGACTCAATATTAGCACTGCTTATCATCCAGAGACGGATGGCAAGACCTAGAGGGTCAACCAAGTGCTTGAGGACATGCTATGTATGCATTGCATGGACCATTAGAGCAAATGGGAAGATTATCTTTTCCTGGTGGAATTTTCTTACAATAATAAGCATCATACCACGTTGGGCATGGCCCCATTTGAGGCTCTATATGGACGTAGGTGCAAGACACCATTAATGTGGGATAAATTGGATGATCGAGAGATGATCAGTCTTGAACCTGTAAAGCAAATGGAAAACCAACTAAAAGAAATTCGCCAGCAACTGCTTGAAGCTGTTGACCAAAAAAAAAAGTTATGTTGACCTGAAGAGAGCACCCCGTGAATTTGTTGTAGGAGATAAAGTTTTCCTTAGAGTCAAACCTACCAAGAGCTCTATCAAATCCACCAAACTAAGTCCTAGGTTTGTCAGACCATTTGAAATAACTGCCAAAATCAATCCTGTTGCTTATAAACTTGCACTACCACCCAATTTGTCAAAAATCCATAGTGTCTTCCATGTATCTCTCCTTCGTAGATATGTTTCTGATCCATCTCACATTCTGGATACCACTCATTTACAGATGTCGGACCTGCAACTCATTGAGGTGCGACCAGTCAAAATTTTGGGGTTTAGAATCAAACAGCTCAGGAATAGAACTGTGGATCAATGCAGAGTACAGTGGGATGAGTATTCCGAGAGGGATGCTACTTGGGAGAATGTCACTAGCATGAAAAACTAGTTTCCTAATCTGTTTGAAACATGATACTGAAAGACAATATTTTTGGAAAGTGAACTTCTTTGTGATGTAATGAAACTATTTATGTATATTTAATATGGCTATAATATGATTTGCTTAAGCGATTTTGTGTTGTTATGTGATAGAGTGATTATTTTGCAAGAAATTACTTAAGTCTTGAAATATTCACCTATGTGTTTATGCATCTATTTTTTCTTGCAAGCTAACACAGGGACTATGTTATTCCTAAGAGGGGGAGTATGTCACATCCCCACTGTTTATTAGCATTTTATTTGGAGGAATGTGATTTTGCGTCAAGTGTTTGCGATGCAGGAGCAGGTTCACATGTTGTGGCGAAAGAAAACACCCACCCTAGCAGGAACATAATTGGAAGCATAGAGTGAGTGGGATATGATGTTGTGCTTTGTGCACCTTGGCTCGAGGGTACATGGAAGCCTTCCATAGGATTTGGATAAAAAAATATCATTCTACCTGTGAATGCATTCATTTCTCTCTTAAGATTGCATATGTGTGATTGCTCTTGTATTATTTAAAAAAAAAATTGCTTTGTTGGACTTAGCATAATGAAACCTTATATATACTTTATGTCTTCCTAAGAATAAAGTGCGGTTAGGATTCTGGTCTTCTATTAATATCAACAAAGCTTTAGCTATTAAATTATATTGTAGGATGTTGCATAACCCCAATGCTCTTTGGGCCAATAATCTTCGTGCTAAATATTCTGAGAAAAAAAGTCCTGAAGACCAACTTCCTACCAAAGGTTCTCCCATTTTAGCGGTTCTTAATACTGGTGAGGATTTGATAAAGAAAAATTTATTTTGGATCGTTCATAATGGTCAACAGGTAAATTTTTGGATAGATTCTTGGCATGGTCACAAGCATTTCATTATTCAGTTTCTCGATTGGATGCCTTGGATGGAGGAGCTTCATCGAGCTAACTGGATAAAGGTGGCTAATTACTGTTGGTACGTACTAGTAATTCAAAGGTTGGTAGATATTGGATCCCTATTGAGGACTGGCCTATTCAAATCCTAGAAAGGTAAAGATAAGATATCCAAGGCATCCTTCATATGAGATCTCTCTCTTGGTCCCATGAAAAAGATTGTTTTGGATGGAAGAACTCTACTAAGGGTGGGTATTCAGTTGCTCAAGGTTATTTGACCTTATGCCCTAATAATCCCAACCATTCATCTAACATATTTTCTCAATTTTGGGCTTAAAATATCTGGCCTAAGGTGAGGTTCTTTAATTGACTTTTATTGCATCATAGGGTGCTTAACGGTGAGCAACTTATGAAGCGTGGTTTTCATGGCCCTTTTAGATGTGAAATGTGTGAAGATAATTAAGAAACTCTCAACCATATTTTTATTGATTATACTTTAGCATCTGAGCTATGAAGGAGAATGGCCACTTTACTTGGCTTACAGTGGTTCAATTTTTTTACTTTTGAACAACTTTGGAGGGATTTGCCTAATCATGAGGGTGCTGATCATTTTATTAGGCAGTTAGTTTGGATGGGTTCTACCATTCTTCTTTGGAATATTTGGATTGAAAGGAACAACCAAATTTTTAATCAAGATAAGAAGGATATTCACTATATTTGGCAAAAGACCATAACCAACTTAGTTGAATAAGTCTATCAACTCCTTAATCACCCCCAAAACTCCCACCAAATATGGGATCAAGTGATGCAAATATTGAATATTAAATCTTCTAAGGTTAACCAACTTAAGGATTTGAAAGAGGTTGTGAAATGTGAGTATTAGTAAGATGGATAGGACAAGAAATTGACAACCTCATCCTAAGAATTTTGGAAAAGTCAACACTAATGGAGATTATAGAGGGAACCATGGAAAAGCCAATGTGAGAGGAATTGGTAGAATTTCATATGGCTCCCTGGTTTTTACTTTTGTTAAGAATTTGGATATTCTTTCCAATAACCTTGCTGAGGGGTATGGTATCCTCAGAGGCCTTCAGGAGGCTACTAAGGTTGGATGGTAAAAGGTGTTAGTTGAGTCTAACTCTCAACTTATGATTAATCTTTTGAAGACTCCTTACAAGAATCATAAGGTTGATTGGAGAATAAAAAGAATTATTGAGAATATTCAATTAATCTAGATGGGATTTTTGAAATTTGATTACAATCACATGGTCAGAGATCAAAACAAGAGTGTTGATGCTTTAACTAATTGGGCTTTGGACAAAGGTGATCTTACTTGTTATTACACCCTCCTATATCGTGGGCTTCACAAATTAGGGAAGCTCTTATTTCTATCATTTCTTTGGATGACTCTAGTTTTGAAGGTACCTAGTTTCTTCTAGTTTTTTTTGCTTCTCTTTGGTTCATTCAGTTTTTTTAGTTCCCTAGCTCACTCTTTTATTTATTTTGTTTCCTTTGTTGTTTCTTGCCTTATTAGTCTTCTGGTCTAGATAGGTCGTTGTCATGTTCAATTTTTTTATTTTTTTTTATTTTTTTGATTAGTTTTTTAAGGTGTGTGTTCTTTTGTTTTGTTTTGTTTTTGTGTTCTTTGTGTTGTTTTTTTGTTCTTGTGTTTTTGTTGTTTTGTGTTTTTTTTTATGTTTTTTTGTTATTGTTCTTGTGTTTTTGTCATTGTTGTTCTTGTGTTTTTCTTTGTTTGTGTTAATTAGTGTTTTTTGTGTGAGTGTTTTCTATGTTTTTTGTTTTTGTTTATTGTCTGTTGTTGGTTGTTTTTTATTTTTATTTTATTTTATTTTTTTTATATTTTAGGTTTTGGTTGTGTTTATTTTTCATGTTTTTTTTTGGATTATGTCTTTGTAGTGTTCTGTTGTTTTTGTCTTGTTTGTGTTTTGTTATGTGGTTCTTGGTTCTTGTTGTGGTTTCTTTTATCTTATTGTGTGTGTTTGGTTGTGCTTTTGTTTTTGACACACTCAAGGAGCATGTTTTTTATTTTATTTTATTATTTTTGTTGTTATTTACTTATTTATTTTCTTATTTTTAAATTGGTTTTGTGTGTTTGTTTGCTCCTTGAGTATGTCAAAGGTGGTAGGCCAGGTCCGAGTCCTATGTATTTTTGGCGAAATGTATACCCCTACCTTCTTGGGTCTTACCCGAAAGTGGCATCCCTTTTGGGATGTTTTCCACAAATTAAAATAAAAAAATAAAAAATAAAATTATATATATATAATAAAATAATAATAAAAAAAATCGAAATCAAAATAAAATTATATATATATATAATAAAATAATAATAAAAACCGAAATCAAAAAAATATATATATAAACCTAAGAACTTAGAAGGAATAAAAATAATAATAAATATATAATAGAATATATATGAAATATAAATAATAATAAAATATATCTATAAAATTAATAAAGTGGAAATTAAAATGTTTTAAAAGAAATAAAGGTTTCTAATTTGTTTCAAGCCACAAAGATGTTTCCATGGGGAGTTTTAAACAATGTATAAACTTATAACCTAATGGCATGATCATTTGGAAATATAAGGTAAGTTCGAATATTAAAAGAGAATGCATAGCAATCCCTATGTAATTGGAGGTGAAATAAAATTAAAATATATAATATTCTCCACTCGGATGTTGAGAATGCCTCCACGTGGCCAAGGTAAAAGGGAAATACCTGGTGTTGGCATTGGAACCGTGATGTGTCTAGCATCCACGGAGAAAATGAAACTATTTAACCATGCAAACCTTAAGAAAAAGGGATCATCAAAAATTTTGGGGAAACATATATCGTCAGAAAAAGAACAGAGTGAAAGCTACAGAGGTCTGAAATTTGTCAAGCAGTGAACACAGTGAAGGCAAGGTCAGAACTGACGTTCTCTAGCCTGTATTACTAATGTTTTAAAACTTGGAATTAATGTTTTGTTTTCTTTAAAGAAATTTGTTGGAAAGAAGAAATTTAGTTGAAGACAATATCTGGGAACAAAACTCTAAATTTAGAACTATGGAAATAATATTATTTGAATTGTGGAAAAATAATTTAAAACTGTGAAAATATTTATCTAATAAATAAAACCTAGATTTAAGAGTACGTAACTCAGGAATTTTGAAAAAATATATATTTAATTGGGAATGAACCGACTAGTGAATGCTATGAGCTTAAAAAAAATTACAATGGTAGGAAACTACATTGCATATATGAGATTCGTATTTTGTGAAACTTGCATTGCATGTATGAATTATTTTTTGCATGTAGCGTTGCATTATGGGCCATGTTGATTTCCTAAAATTCTCCTTTTCTTAAACTGTCAGGTGGCTGGTTACCGAGCACGTTAGGGAAACATCTAAAATTAAATTTAATAATAGCCTTAAGCTTAACCAGCACGTTAGGGAAATATCTAAAATTAAATTTAATAATAGCCTTAAGCTTTTGATTGGCCTTGATTTTGAAAATATACCAAAATCTAAAAAAGTGTAGAGCAATCGTAGACTTATGTGTGATAGTTATGTGTATTTACATCTTGTGTTTGTTTAAGTACAATGACTCTGTCACGACATTGGGTGTAATTTCTAGTTTAAAATTTGTTTATAAACAACGAAGAAGAAATAAAAGTTTCTTTTATTAAAAAAATGGTTTATGGTTACATAGCTGGTAATGAGTTCTTTTTCTTAGATGTTAGCCATTTTATTAATGCCAAATTATGCCTTTGGAGATATTATTCTTATAACTAGGAAAATTAATACTTACAACCCCACAAGGTTGGTAAAACAATATTCTCCTGAGTGAAAACGTAGTGCTTGTCGTTCTTAGCTTAAAATTAAAATTTTGTTGGAGCACGTGTTCTATAAACTTAATTATAATTAAAATCTTTCTTTCAAGTTGTTAGAAAGTAGGTTTTTAATTATTCAATATGATGCAAGATCTTTATAAAAATCGATAGAATTCATTGACTTTTTAAAACATGTTTATATAAAATTAGTAACAACATCATATAAAAATCGATAGAATTCAGTGACTTTTTAAAACATGTTTATATAAAATTAGATGATTGTTACTTTGTTCCCTTTTGAATGGCTTATGTGGGATTAAATGGGTTCCAAATTGATTGTTACTTTGTTCCCTTTTGAATGGCTTATGTGGGATTAAATGGGTTCCAAATCTAAATTATGTAGTTGAATAAGAGGATGATGGAAGAAATATTTTAGTAGCATGCTTATGCTATACTAGGATGGTCTAAACTTTAATTTCTTTTAATATATGTGTAAAGTAATTTTTAGACTTAAGTTTGCAATTAAGGGTTTTTAAAATGATGTTCTGATGCTACGTTGTCTAAATGCTTGTGGAAGTAGATTAAGTCTTTATTTTCAAAATTTAAGAATGGGTCTTTGATATTTTCATATGATGTTAGTTAAGCATTAAATGTCTGGCATTAGTGTTTTATGTTTAAATATATAAAAGTAAAATGGTATAGATGTTTTAATACATAGTATAATTATTTATATTTATTGAATAGGTCTTAGTTGGATATTGGAAAATTATTTTAATGGATTGTTTTTACATTACTATCTTATTAATATTAATTAGATTTTCATGTTATTTATAGTTTTAAAACTAAGCATGTGTTTTTAATAATATTTCCAAGGAAATGATTCAAGAGTTAGATACTTCCTTTATTTGAATAATGTCAAATTTTCTTAAATTATCTAAACATAAAAAAAAGAAAAAGAAAAAGAAAAAAAAAGAGAATAGAATATTATTTCGGATCTTATACCTATACTACTCGAATGTGATAATATAACACTTTGCTCGGATGAGATAATATAACACTTTGCTTGGATGAGATAATATAACACTTTGCCTTGTGAAGAGTAAGTCGAGCAAGGACTTTCTCTACCCAACACACTAGGTCACGCGGTGACTTAGGTGAGACTGTACCACTGTACTCCAGCATTTTAGGACAGGAGGGTCCAAGCTATCGAGTGTAAGAGTGGCGGTATGGGACGTCACTCTAGGTGGTCAGTCAGTTAGTGTGGTGATACTCATCATTCCACTCAGGCTAGGGAGGTGCCAACATATTGCATGAATAGAGAGCTTCTCATGTTGTTGGAAGATCCAATGGTAGATGGTTATGGATAACATTACCATCAACCCAAGGAAGGTCATGGCCATGTGATTGTGGATTCTAGAAAAACCTTAGCATAATGCCAAGGGCTAGCACTGACATACAAATGCTGGTTCTAAAGCAATGATTTGGAAACTCAAAATATTAAGAATATTACAACTTTGGACAAGGGAGATAGTGTATCCCTTTCAAGTGATATGGGCCTTGAGAGGACAACCCTTCGTCGGATTCTAGATAGACTCATGTGAGGAGTCAAAATCCTACATGGCGACTTGCGAGATGTGGCCAGTCCCAAGCACTTAAGATACCGGCTGCAATGGTGGCCATTCTTGAAGTATGAATTTAGTATGTCTAAACTAACATTATGATGGGTTTACAAGTAAAGTGATGTTTTAAACAAAAAAAAAAAAAATTAGTGTACAGAAGTTGACGGAATGTGGTTGTGACATAGTTGTTTGTCCATATATGGAATTTGATAGAAACTATTATAATTTATATTTTAAAAAAATAATCAAGAAGAGATTTAAAAAATAAAGAAAAAATTAAGTCTAAAAACAATACTAAATCATAAGAATTTATAAAACAATTAATAGAATAGAGTGAATGGAAAATCTATTAAATAATTGAATATTATAAGGACTAAAGTTTGATATTTTGGTAGTATTATTTGGCGATTCATCCAAACACTTAGGAACTCCATTAAAGAATTGAACTCAAAATAATATTCTAATTATCAAAGTATGATATTTTTGTAGGATCATTTGGAGACTCATCCAAAGACTCACCTATGACATCCTTACATCACTTCTTTTCAAAAGGTTTTTAATTTTTCTTAAATAATTTTTTTGTCAATTCACTAGTTGACCTAGTGACTCATCAATTTCCTTGATGATGAAAGGTGATGCCATCCATATCTATATATTAAGTCCATATTCTGATTATTTATTAGAATTTTCATGTGATTCATTTCCTTCTTTGACGACATCAAGCTAACATAAATGTGATCTTTATGATTACAAAGGAAACATTTTGGCTAAGGTTGAAATCCTTAGATAGTGCAAAATGTATCATGGGCTCAAAATATTCAACTATCCCAATACATGTAGATTCCCCATGGTTAATAAAATTTCTATAAAACGTGTAGCCAAAATTTACGCTTATAAAACAATACATAATTTGGGTTTATAGTAGGTGTATCCAAGACAACAACCAATGTAACACTTAATGCAACAAGTTATGGTGGCACAAAGTTACCAAGTTGCACATAATGAAAAATGGATTCAATAACCTCAACAAAAGCAAACATATGCTTCAATAGGATAACATGCATGCCAAATGTTGTATGGAAAAATATAGTATATACAAGCATCTCAACAACCCCATTTAATTCATGAACCACATCTAATGGTGTCTATGTACCAAAGTTATCCAATTTATTTAACACAAACCCATCAATAGTAGATGGTCCCACAACATCAACAAGATTCCTAGCTTGAGTAGTGTTGTGGCTGATCCAAAACACACCCCAAAATTGGGGACCCACATTTTTTTTTTTGCTTTCAAAGAAAACTACAGTAGCCCAGATGCTAAAAAATCAAGAAAAAAATAAAAATTTCACTAAGGAGAAAAAGTGTCGTGATATCGCGACATGTCGCTCTGTCACTGCCGAAAAATAAAATTTGTCGCGATATCGCGACATGTCGCTCCATCGCTGGCAGAAATTAAAAAGTGTCGCGATATGGCGACATGTCGCATTTTCGCGGCCCAGGCAAGCAGGAGGAGGCATTGATCGAAAATTGTCACGAAATCACGACATGTCACAAAATCATGGTCAAACCAGTCAAACAGGGCAAAGCACTAAAAGCGTCACGATTTTTGTGACAAAAAGCAGAAAAAGGGCACGAAGCGGAAAAGCGTCGCGATTTCGCGATAGGAAACAGCAAAGGGGCCCAAAACGGAAAAGCGTCGCAATTTCACGACAGAAAGTCGCAAAATAGCTCCAAGTGGAAAAGCGTCGTGATTTCGTGACCGAAAGCAGCCGAGTGGTACGGAAGGAAAATATGTCACGATTTCATGACATGTCGCATTTTCGCGGCCAAATGCAGCAAGACAGCCTGAAACGAAAAAGCGTCACGATTTTGCGACAGGTTGCAGCAAAACGGTATGGAACAGAAAATGGTCACGATTTCATGACAGGTTGCAGCGAGATGGCCCGAAGCAGAAAAATATCGTGATATCATGACATGTATCATTTTCATGATGCATGATGAGAAACAAAGCTGCTGACAAAAAAACGTCGTGATATCGCAACATGTCTCATTTTCGCTATGCATGAAGGCGAACAAGGCTGTTGGCAGGAAAATGTTGCGATATCGTGACATGTCGCGTTTTCGCGGTGACAGTAAGGGAGCAAAGCTACATGCTATTTTTGGTCATGATTTACATGGGGCCATTACAGAACATGCAAAAAAGTGTGAAACACGTGGCGTACATGTGTAAGGACTGCAGAGGCGTTACAGTTCATAGAGAAGACCTTGAGCATAAAATCAAAAGCAATGGAAAGGCGAGGAAGGTGAAACGAAGCAATCTAGAAGACGAAATGAACCATCATGGAAGGAGAAGCAGTTTGCCAGCAAGTATAAAATGTAGAGGCATAGATGGATACGGGGTCGAAAACCACTGCGAGCAGTGTCATAGAGTTGATGGTGATTAGCCATTCTGGACCTGCTGTGGAGTGTTTTTCTTCCACTTTTGCTGGTTTTGAGAAAAACCAGAGATTCTACCATTGTAACAGGACACATTTTTTAATGCAGAATTGTTCAAAAAATTGCATTTTATGGGCAAGAAAGGATGAGAAATTTTTTGCATGCTTCAGTTTAACTGTTCTATTTTTCTCTTTCATATTTCAGATTTGTAAATGAAATTTATGCCATTGTTTTGGGTTATTTCATGTGAATGTCTGCAATCTAGAAATTATTTTAAACCCTAGGAGCTAGCACCTAGTTTACTTTGATTGTGTTTGTTTTGCAGGTCAAATAGGCTAGGTTGCATGTACAAAACTCTCACGTATTCGATTTTGTCAGAATAGGATAGCATCAGACTGAACGTGTTCTACTTTTAATTTTTTGTATTTCTTTTTTTCATTTTATTTTATTTTCCAGAAGGTTTAATGAACATTAAAAAAAAAATTACAAAATCTAAAAAAAAAATAAAATAAAATAATGAACAATCACTAAAGTTACATGGTGAAATAAACCAACATTGCCCCTTGTTTACAGTTACTTGCAATCACTAAGGTGTTCCAAGCATTTAAAATGAATATATTTATTTGAGATTACTAATACACAGTTGCAAATTCTAATACAGTAGATACCTTGGAGAAGTTGGTTGTTTAACTTCTTTGCAAGAGGGGATTTGGAACCCAAATCCTAAGGAAGAGTGTAATTTCACAAGTGTGTGAAAATACCACTCAACATTTTGGCGCTAGAAGGAGGGCATGAAAGGGTTTATTTCATCGTGATTTTAGACGCTACAGGTTTATAATTGTTTAAGAGCTTTCCATTGCTAAATATTTCAAGTCCATTTTATTAGCATCTTCGACCTCCTCTAACACCACTCAAAATTTTGGCGCTAGAAGGAGGGCTTGAACCGGTTTATTTCAGATTAATTTAAATGCTATAGGGATTTAAATTTTGAATATTTCATGCCTTATTTGTTATTATCTTTAACCCTCTTTTAACAATACAACTTTGTACTGTTAAAAGGAGGACATGAATTGCTATGCATTGTTCTAACGCTTTGATTGTTCATACAGGAATAATGTGATTTAATTTAATTTAAAAAAAAAAAATTGATATTAAAGTTATATTCTTTAAGATTCACTAATGGCTATGTTTTCACCGTGGATGACAGGTAGCCCATTGAACATACCAGGAGTTCAACATTATTTGCCCGTTGGTTTTGAGAGATGTCTTCCTCGATTTTTGTCTAACGGGACAAATACTGCAAGAGAACACATTCAAGCATTCAAATTTGTTGTGAATCACTTAACAATTTGGCATGATGATGTTGTTTGTAAAATGTTCCCTTACACCTTGGACAAAGTGGCATTTGATTGGTTTACAAGTCTGCCCTTAGGGTCTATCACTTCTTGGGCTCAGCTAGAGGTAGCATTTCTTAATCAGTTCAACAAAAAGCAAGTTGACCCAATCCACATGTATGAGCAGTTTTTCACTATTAAAAAAGGACCAAGTGAAAATGTGAAGTCATTTTCTGAAAGGTTCTTTGGATTATATGCTCAATTAGTGAAATTTTATGCTCTTCAAGAATAAATGGCTCTCCAAATATATGTAAATGCTCTTGACCCACTCATTTCCACATATTTGCAAGGGATGCCTCAAATCACATCTTTGTCACAAGCCTATACTCAAGCAATGGCAATTGAGCAACAATTGAGTTGTCAAAATTATGGTGTGGGTTTTGGATCGTATAATCTTCAATCATTTAATACCTCCTTTACCCATCCAATGATTTATCCACCTCAACCAAATTCAAGTATAAATCAATTTTAGAATCAACAATCATTCCCAAGCTTCAATCAATTTCAAAATCCTCAACCTACTATGCAAGATCAACCATATTTCTTAAGTATGAATCAACTTCAAAATACTCATCTTGATTCAAAGGATATTTCTAAAATCAATTTTAATGATTTTCATAAGAATATGATTTCAGGCAAGGGAGGAGTACTAGATCCAACTAGTATTGAAACATGTGACAAATTGGAAATCATTGACTCACCAAAAGATGAATTCTATGAGGATGAATCTATTTTGGATGACACATTGGATGACATTGTTGAAAGTAATGGCCTAGAAAATTCACACCTTCCAAATCATGTTAAAATTGAATCATGGGTTACACATGTGGATTATGATAGACTTATCAATTTGAATACAAGCAATAACCCAATTTTGGAAGTAATTGAACCATCTAAGGAAGGTGAAGATAAACTTGATGAGAAACATGTTGATGAATTAAAAGATGATGAAGAAATAATTGAGCATCACAATTTGACTTTGAAAGATGATCATTATGATTCTTGGGAAGAGTATGCTCACTCCAAAACTGCTAATGAAATTTCTGTGCCTATTGATATGTAGGATGATACTTGTTGCATAACTTTTATTATTAAACATGAACCATTCACCAATATGCAGAAATATCAAATCATTCATCCACAATATATTATCCACAATAACAATCCACAAATGAGAGACACATAGATAATACCCTTAAGGTAGGGCAACACCAATAATAATCCTTAAGGAAGGAATAATTCCACAAGATCTCCCAAGATGAGAGGCCACTTCGTGGGCACGACGATTACATAAGATTCTTCTTCAATGATATGAATAATGTTTACAATGACAAATATCTCTTCTTTATATATCCATATTCTTATTCTACTTTGGAGAGCCTACTACTAATATTATATTATATTAAAATATAATATAATATTATAATACAATCAACCTTGGGTTATGTGTGGCCCATGCCAACCCTTATACAATATAATAATATATCCCCAAATATCTATTCCTAGGTACCCTACCAATACAATTGCCCTTTCACATGAGGATATTACAAGTCCTGTACAATCTGAGAATGTTTTGGAAGAAGGGTTGGAATCTCATCAAAGGTTGGAGAATGATATCGATTCTATTACCATGGAAGAAGAAGGAGAATCAATTGTTTTTGTTCCCCTTGGGGGGCAAGAAATTGAAAATCTTGATCCACCTATTGTTTCTACAATGTCTATGCCATCTCAAAATGATGAAATTACAAAACCTAAGTGGTGTGGGTTTGATACTATTGATGATCCTAATGAAAATATGAATTTTGAGGCAACTCAAGCCATTGATCATGGAAAGGTGTCACGCGACACATATCTTGAAAAACTAGGCTCTTGTTTTGAAAAGGATGGATGCATGTTTGATTGGGTGCCTAACTTTGGTGTTTTTGAACAGGTATTGGATGATGAAGAAGACAATGAAGAAAAAGCTACTAACACTCATCAAGTTGTGATAAATTCTAATCATGATGGGTTGAGTATGGGTGACAAGGTGAAATATTTACCTTTGGTAGTAGCCACAAAAATTTTAAGTGATGGGTTACATGATGTCCCTTTGGATATTAATGTCATTAATGATGAAACGTCAAATCTTGGCGATGTTTGTCAAGTTTTGATTGATTTTGATTGCTTTAAAATCTTGAAAAGTAATTTGAATTCAAGACTTTTAGAAATAGGCTCTTGTTGGCAATATCTCACATTCGAAAAGGAAAGCCTACTTCTAAATCATGAGAGAAGAAAGTTGAAGTGGGTTGCATTGTTTGGTCTAGTCTTGTTTTTGTTGGATGCCCACAACATTTGGCAGGCATATCATGTTATATTTTTGTTGAAATGTTCTAATCATGTTTGGGATCCAGGAAAGTAATAGTCCAAGCTTGGCATCATCTTGTACTATATTGTATATAGATTTTGGTTTTGGGTTTTGGTGTGTGTTTTCAAATTTTCATGTTTAGATGGCAGTTTGGTTTTTGATTGAATAAGTTTTAATTTAAAGTTATGCGTTGGTCCTATGGACATGTTTGGTTTTTTATATATAAAAAAAAAAAAAAAATTGAGATGTCAACTTATGCCTAAGATCAGGGAAATATGAAACATTGGAATTGTGTTGTAGAAAGCTCCACAAGTAACACAAACATTTAAATATTATCGTTTGGATCTTGTGATGCATGAAGTTGTCAGTTTTGCACATTATGGTAAATTAGATGATATATTCCATAAGAAGCAAGTGCATTCATATCTCATGTCATATTCCACATTGCATATACATGTCATCTCAGTTACATTTTCATTCCATGGGCAATTATTGAGAAGGTGTTGAATCCTCTTAGGATTATTACATAACATATATTAAAGGGATCCTAAGGTTGGGAACTGTCGTCCAAGCTATCTTGAACCAAGCACATTCCATGCACATAAAAAAGAGTCTTGAGCAAAATGGTTAAAACCATACTTGGATGAAAAGGTGAGGTGAAAAGAATATTTCATGTTTGTCCTATCATGCAACATAATCCTTAAAATAGTGGTTTTTACCATTTCCATCAAGCTTAAATCCTAAAACCAGAGTAGTAAGGATAGGGTTAAATCCTCATTGAACTTAGGTTGAGGATCCAACTCCCCAAAGATCTGATTTGACCTACATGGAGTAGTAAGGATAGGACTTAATTCTCATCTCGCTTAGGTTGAGAATCTGATTCCCCAAAGCTTCCATTTTTTCCATTTCATCATAAAGCTTGGATTGGAAGGATCGTACTACATGTCCCCTGCAAAGGATGGGTAGTCATCCCAAAGGTCCAAGAAATAAAAGAAAAAGAATGAATGAAGCCAAGTCATGGATTATGGGGTTAAGTATGCTCAGGCGTGGCAACATGTCTTGCCTAAAAGCAAGACCACCGATTGCTCATATGGATAGACTAGCCTGACCATTTCATCCATAACAAGTTAAATTATTTTGTTCAAGATGAGGTAATGAACTCCAAATCAGAATAGTAAGGATAGGGTTAAATTCCCATCTCGCTTAGGTTGGGAATCCTATTCCCCAAAGTTCTGATTTCACTCACACTTTGCACATGGGTTCAAGATGGTAGTGACACATAACCAACTTTGGGATCTAGTAAAATTAATTCAAAGATACATATATTTGGTCCTAAGAGGGTTTGACATTTTTAATATGTTTGTCCATGATATTAGAAGGTTTGAGCATTTATAAAGTAGGTTGTTACATCTCTAGCATTTTCATCATACATCAAATCCTACACAAATCATTCATAGCCTTGCATACAAATCATAAGTGAAACTGACAATGGAATGTTGAACAAGTTCGAATGATAGGTGATGAAAAACATTGCACACACCGAGCTAATACTTAATGATTCTGATGTTTCATGTATTTCTGATCTTTCGGTATTTGTTTATCTTCTATGTGTTGATGCCTGTATCTAAGCTTGTATGTTTCAGGTTGGGTTCTCACCAAAATGCTCAAGAGCATTTGATAGCAGAGTCGCCATTTGTTGTGGCTGATCCACAACACACCCCAAAATTAGGGACCCACCTTTTTTTTTGCTTTCAAAGAAAACTGCAGTAGCCTAGATGCTAAAAAATCAAGAAAAAAGCAAAAATTTCACTAAGGAGAAAAAGTGTCACGATATCGCGACATGTCGCTCCGTCGCTGCCGAAAAAGAAAAGTTGTGATATCACGACATGTCGCTTCGTCGTTGGCAAAAATTAAAAAGTGTCGCGATATGGCGACATGTCGCATTTTCGTGGCCCAGGCAAGTAGGAGGAGGCATTGATAAAAAATTGTCACAAAATCGCGACATGTCACAAAATCACGGTCAAACCAGTCAAACAGGGCAAGGCGCTAAAAGCGTCGTGATTTTGTGACAAAAAGCAGCAAAGGGGCACGAAGTAGAAAAGCGTCGTGATTTCACGACAGGAAATAGCAAAGGGGCCCGAAACGAAAAAGCGTCACGATTTCACGACAGAAAGTCGCAAAATAGCTCCAAGTGGAAAAGCATCGCGATTTCGTGACCGAAAGCAGCCGAGTGGTACGGAAGGAAAATATGTCACGATTTCATGACATGTCACATTTTCGCGACCAAATCCAGCAAGACATCCCGAAACAAAAAAGCGTCACGATTTCGCGACAGGTTGCAGAGAAACGGTACAGAACAAAAAATGGTCGCGATTTCATGACAGGTTGCAGCAAGATGGCCCAAAGCAGAAAAATGTCATGATATCACGACATGTATCATTTTCACGATGCATGATGAGAAACAAAGCTGCTGACAGAAAAATGTTGTGATATCACGACATGTCTCATTTTCGCTGTGCATGAAGGCGGACAAGGCTGTTGGTAGGAAAATGTCCCGATATCGTGACATGTCACGTTTTCGCGATGACAGTAAGGGAGCAAAGCTACATGCTATTTTTGGTCACGATTTACATGGGGCCATTACAAAACATGCAAAAAAGTGTGAAACACATGGCGTACATGTGTAAGGACTGCAGAGGCGTTACAGTTCACAGAGAAGACCTCGAGCATAAAATCAAAAGCAATGGAAAGGTGGGGAAGGTGAAACGAAGCAATCTAGAAGACGAAACGAACCATCATGGAAGGAGAAGCAGTTTTCCAACAAGTATAAAATGCAGAGGCATAGATGGATATGGGGTCGAAAACCGCTGCGAGCAGTGTCGCAGAGTTGATGGTGATTAGCCATTCTGGACCTGTTGTGGAGTGCTTTTCTTCCACTTTTGCTAGTTTTGAGAAAAACCAGATATTCTGCCATTGTAACAGGACACATTTTTTAATGCAAAATTGTTCAAAAATTTGCATTTTATGGGCAAGAAAGGATGAGAAATTTTTTGCATGCTTCAGTTTAACTGTTCTATTTTTCTCTTTCATATTTCAGATTTGTAAATGAAATTCATGCCATTGTTTTGGGTTATTTCATGTGAATATCTATAATCTAGAAATTATTTTAAACCCTAGGAGCTGGCACCTAGTTTACTTTGATTGTGTTTGTTTTGCAGGTCAAATAGGCTAGGTTGCATGTACGAAACTCTCACGTATTCGGTTTTGTCGGAATAGGATAGCATCAGACTGAACGTGTTCTACTTTTAATTTTCTATATTTCTTTTTGTTCATTTTATTTTATTTTCCAGAAGGTTTAATGAACATTAAAAAAAAAATTACAAAATCTAAAAAAAAATAAAATAAAATAATGAACAATCACTAAAGTTACATGGTGAAATAAACCAACATTGCCCCTTGTTTATAGTTACTTGCAATCACTAAGGTGTTCCAAGCATTTAAAATGAATATATTTATTTGAGATTACTAATACACAGTTGCAAATGCTAATACAGCGAAGACCTTGGAGAAGTTGGTTGTTTAACTTCTTTGCAAGAGGGGATTTGGAACCCAAATCCTAAGGAAGAGTGTAATTTCACAAGTGTGTGAAAATACCACTCAACAAGTAGGGCTTATACGAGTTTTAAAAAAACTTGTACAAGATAAATGGTATGCTTACACTCCTTAAATTGATGAAGGACCAATATTATAAGTTTGTAGAGTAGAATTGTAGGATTCATCAATAAATAAATATGTAATAGGCTCAATGGTCAATGACTCAACAACAAGCCCCACCGACCCTCACTCTTGAGGAAGTTTTGGCCTATAACAAGTCCTTTCAAGTTAATGTGATTCAATAGAAAAACATGTCTATGAATGATTAGGTGCACAATGACATTATTAATATAAAATTCAAAATTTAAGTGCCTTACATGAAAAAGGATCATGATCAACAAATAGAGCTACAACAATCCACCATACCTAAGTGATGAATCAACAAGTGGCATGTCATCCAACAATAGCAATCTAGCCTATTGTCACCAATATAATAATAATTAATCAACCCACAATAAGCCAACCGATTGTAAATTAGGTGATTGTACCCAAGTCAACGTGACACAAGCCTATGTAATTCCTAGATCACTCAGAGTGAGTGGTTATTTCCTTCCCACCCAAAGGGCAATAGTGAACAGTCCTCTATAATGTCCTCATCCTACTCCCCATGAAATATATTTTCTTCAAATAGAGAAGGGATGTGAAATGATAAGGAAATATCCAAATAAAAATGGAACAATGATTTATCCTTCCACAAAGGGGTATATATCCTATGGTTTGAGGAAAAATTTAATATTAAAAATAATGGTCCTTAAGAAAAGGAATCAAGAGATGAAGAAGATTATGAAATATTTAATCACATGAGGACTTGGGGTTCATAGAATAATATGAGGTATTTAGTTTTCCCTAGAAGGATAGGGGTATAATATGGGAGCAATAACTGAGATAAAATACAATTAGTTTGGTTTTCACTTGAGGATGTGATGCCTATAGAGATAACAAATTCAAATATACAATTAGATCATCAAGCATTTATGCTTCCCTCAAATGGTGAACTGTAGAATATAAAAGCAATGGAAACAAGAATTGACTCAGAAGAAGAGGAAGATAACATTGTAAGATCTAAAAAATTAACATGTAACTCTACATTGAGAAGATTGATAGGTGATTTTAGAATCTATTGCCCTAAATATGAATACTGCGACCCATAATTTTATAAGTTTTCTATGATTTGATCCTAAATTTGAAGACGTTGGGCACAATAATAAAGCATCGTCTAGGATATCTTACCAACCAGGCTCGGTGTCACTATTTGTAACCAAAAATATAATAGCTTGGCTACTGCCTTCAAATTTTTACGAGTTAACCATTAGATGACAAAAGAGAGGGAAATTTGTAGCCCTAAAAGTACTTGTGTAAACTAGAAAATTTAAAGTTTTTTTTTTTTTTAAATTAGCTAGGGGAACTCCTAATTCATTGTTAAATTAACAATTCATTGAATTTCCTTCTCACATTAACATAAATTCAATGATACTTCAATCTAATGGAAACCAATGACCTATAAAAATAACTACTACAAAGAGTATAATGATTTGGTAGCAACATTATCTCAACCAAATAGCATAAAAATTCCTTCAAATGTAAAATAGTCAACATTGCAAAGTTTTTACACCAAATAGGATCCTAGTATGTGATCATCATTTTGGATCCCCTTTATTGACATTGCATCCTAAGGATCAAGGTTATATAGGGTTCTTTTCTAGCTAGGCTTGGCATTCCTACAAGTTATCAATAATGCAGTACATGGTACTATCTTTGACACACCATAAGAAAACAAGAAAAACATGATGATCTAGGATACGAGCAATATAAGACAATAACTGTGATATCAAATTATAACAAGAATGGTTAAATCTTGTCTCAAAGCAAATGATTTATCAAACTATAGTTCCTTAACCTCTAATTCATCAAAACATTTAGTGAGTCAACAACACAACCAGACCATCAAGGAAATATGGATTGACAATGATATTTTTGTCCTCTTATTGTAATTTATATATGTAAATTGATTTCACTTATAGTTAATGGAGTGAATCTATTTCTATAAATAAGGTCATAGGACCCATTGTATATCATATTTTCTATATTTGATGAAATGTTAGAGCTACGCTCTATGAATGTAATCTTTCATATTTTTATTAATGGAAAAATATGCATAGCCTATATACTTGACTATGTCTTGATTTTTGGACCTCTCTTTGTATGCATGTGTGAATGGTGATTCCCTATATTTGCTTTTTAGTCCTTTTTCCACTTTATTTTTTTGTTTGGGATGATTTAATATTGTTGTTATTCAACCTTCCTGATTTAGTTTGATTGATCAATGCTTTGTCCTTGCTACAAGTGTTGATTGTATTTACTTATAATCTCTCACACCCTTACCTTTGGATGTTAACTTTCTACATTTAATTCCTACATTAACATATAAGTATGTAGACACCAAAACAGCACCAATCCGATTATGTGACAACAAGCGTTGATCGCATTGACACACACAGCCCCTAGGGCAGCCCCCAGAGGTTAAACAGTGGTCCTAACCACTCCCAAAAGTAGTTTGGAAGGTCAAAGGTCAATTTGGCACCTTTTTGGCACCTTGCTCTCTACTCGTCCCACCCAGGGACGAATACAAACTGGCATTCGTCCCACCCAGGGATGAATATCAGCATTCGCCCCAGGGTGAGGCGAATAGCAAGTTTGATTGGCAAAAAGTCAAACCTCGACAAGTCCGCCAGTTAACTGAAGCTTCAGGCCATGCAATTGCGAGGAATGGCTTCAAATCAAGAAGAGAGACTTCAGTCATGCATGTCTTTATTTTAGAGACCTCATGCAAGGAGACTCTAAATCAGGGAATTATCTTTTCTCTCAAAATAGGACAAACAACTCAAGTGGCGCCCTCGCATGCGCAATTCAAACAGAGAGACCCTAGGTCTATAAATTGGTGAGTTTTCTCACCCAAAAAATAGATAGAGAAGGAGCATTTGAGCAATGAAGTGCTGCCAATTTACATACCTACCCTTGCGATTTGTGCCTTTCACATCCTTAATCTCTCATTCGAAAGGGAGGTTATTGGGTGATTATTGGAAGCACGAATCTAGACCCAAACCCTGATATTTGGCCACAATATCCCACAAAATTTGTCGACAACACCCCATAAGAGGTTTTGGACCCATCCCAAGTGGATTGGTGCCGAAACAGAGTCCCAAACGGTGGGCGTCCTACCCCCGAGCGCCCCCAAATCTGTCACAGTTCTAAACGCCCCACCCCGGAGTGAATAGAAATATATGGTAGATTTCTCTAATTTTTCTTTTGCATATTATTCTAGGTTATTTAAATAGGTTGTAGTTTAAATTTCACTTCATTCTGAGCAATTTTGACCATGTTTTTATCATTTCCTGCCTTTACTAACTTGCAGATGGCATCATCAAAATCTGGGTGATAGAGGCCAAATTGGAGAAATATGACCTTCTGGGTCTTCCCAAAATACCCCCAATTAGCTAACCCCAACTTTGTAGGTCATTTGGAGCTTCCTAGATAGGACATTGAAGAGGGTGCTTTCTGACAATTTATTGCAGGTTTATTCGTCCCGCCTCGGAGCGAATACAAATCTGTGAGGAATTTCTCGACTGTTCTTTTTGTAGTGGCTTCCTGGTAACATATTCATGCTTCTGTCAAATTTTTAGGTCATTCTGATGTTATTTGGTTATCGGTTTAATATTTTCATGCATACACTAACAGTAGGCCTTGGGAAATACATGTTTTATTCTATCTGCAGGTGCTACTAATATTTTCTGTTTCCTTGAATGTAGGTCTTCGACATCAGAGGAGCAGGAAGGAGTCAACACTCATATACACAAGCGGCGGTGACGTTTTGGTCCGCCCATCTTACATGTGGGCACGCGGAAGAAGGATTGCTATCCATGGATGTGATAAGAAACATATTTGACGCTCCTATCCCCTAAAAAGGAAGGAGACGTATTGTAACACGACTTTGAAAGCATATCAATAAAGAGGGCCATATTCCATATTGCTTTTATCTTGTGTCGATTCGTCTATGTTCTTTCTTTTCATGCATTTTTCAATACATAGGCTTTTAGCGTTAAGTTTGGTTTTACACGCATCGTACTTGGCATTTTCCTTTTTGTTTTCGTATCCTCATGCTTTCAGTGGCGATCACGGTGGGACCTCTGTCCCTTGATTTTTAAGATTAACTTTCTGATCAAAGTTGCTTGTTTTTGCTTACAGGTACCAAGTTTTCAAACGTTGGACTACTGTTCGTTTCAGTCTGTGACGAGTACAGAGCTGGAATTCATCTTACCCAGGGATGAATAGGACTTCGTCCTACCCTAGAATGAATACAGATCTATTATTCATCTCACCCCGGGATGAATAGCTCTCTATGCAATTTTAGGGCAGAAATTCAGAGACATCCGATTTGGGCAGAGAAGAGGTAGGGGTCTTAAACACCTTCTGTCAATTTTTTGCTTTCTGTTTCTGTTCTCTGGTTATTTGCTTGCATAGGAGAGTTTGAATGCTTGTTTCCTTCATTTATGCAACTTAAAAAGAACCCCACACACCACGTGGTAATTTAAAACAACAAGGAGTTGGTCGTAAAACCCCAACCCTTGAGCAAGACCAACGATGGATTTCATCACCACCTTGGCTTGAGATATTGCATACATAACCCCGATCATGACTGTTGCTAGACGTAAATCCTGATGAAATCTGACCAAGTGTAGTTGGGGTGATTCCCAATGCATGAGGATAAGTCTTCTATGGTAGGTGTCATAAATAGAGTGATTCCCCTTCCGTACCGCCTATGTTCCACGTACCATCTGCTCTCACGTACCAATAGTTTCCCTCACGTAAGGGCGGGTATATAGAGAGGTTGGTATATCGGCCCGACAATGGTATATCGAAGGGGCGACCATTTTTGGGAGTCATAAGAGCCATCATATTGCATTTAAATGTTCTTTACAAAAGCTTTCAAAAACAAAAAATCAAAACACACTAAACCAGATTTAGGGCACACTTTTAATCTTTAAACGAGATAATCATTGCTTTGTGTGTGTGTTTCCTTCTGTTTAGTGTAGCATAAGAAATCCTAAAAGAAGATAAAAATCTACGCATCTTTAGGAAAGCATCACCATGGTGTACACCCGTAGCCGAGCCCAATCACGGGCAAATGCTACAGAGAGTGCACAAAGGGGGACAAGTCACCTCCGATATAGTCCTAAGGACTTGGTCATCCCGCCTTGGTGGCCTGACACACAAGATAGTCCACATCATGCCATCACAGAATAGGACTATAGAGGCACCTCTTTGAGGGGCACCCCCACTCAACATAGATCCTTTCAAGAGGAGAACCTACACGTGGCACTCAACATAGACAGGAGACCTCCCTTAGACGCTCGTTATGAGTGGCCTAGTGATGAAGTGCTAGAGCAACATAGGGTCCATAAGGAGGGGCCACATGATTTCGTCATCCCTCCTTTACCCCTTATTACTGTTAGAAACACTAGACAAAATCCAGAGTATCAGGGCTCTCCAGATAGGGCAAGACAATTCTACCCACACCTTTCACGCATATGAAAGGGAGTATGAGGAAGACCACTACGTTCCTCAAGAGTAGTACATAGCATGGGAGCGATGCACCTCCGCACCTGCTATGTATCAGGATCACCCATTGAGGCCAATGCCTCGGGTGAATGCCGCTAACCTCGATAG
Organism: Wollemia nobilis; assembly: GCA_028583015.1. Classification (NCBI taxonomy): domain Eukaryota; kingdom Viridiplantae; phylum Streptophyta; class Pinopsida; order Araucariales; family Araucariaceae; genus Wollemia; species Wollemia nobilis. The sequence goes on along the minus strand of JAQPPZ010016467.1, from coordinate 5,518,800 downwards.
AGGAAAGCAACCCATAGGGGTCTCGGATCACCATGACCGAGATAGACATGTAGGAGAGGCATCTAGGCTTCCTAAACATGAGACGATGGAACAAATTGACTTGGCATTTGCCAGACATGCCGCCCACCAAGCGCAAATCACGCAGCTCATGCAAGATCAACAATAGTTAGATCATCTGTACCGCCTTAACAAAGAGCGCATTCAGCATTAGGCAACCGAATTGCTTCATAACACTGTGCCTGAGAAGGTCCCAACCCCTCGCATGCATAAAGTAGAAGTGTATGAGAGGCATAACCCCTTGGTGCGAGACAGGTCTCCATGACCTTACCAAGTACTACCTCCGAGACCTCCTAGACCTGAGCGGGAGGCCACTCCCAGAAACAATGATGGGCACCCTCCATGGGCACCCACCCATGGTTATAGGTCTCGACTAGGCACTCCTCAAGAAGCCTATGAGGAGTATGAACAAGAAGAAGAGCGGGCTGAAATGCCCTACCAAGGCAGAGGGGGTGCTACCCAGCCTACCCCTCCATAGGCCTCAAGTTCCCCACAACCCACAATGGGAGCAAACCAAGGAGGAAGAGATCAAATCCTCCGATGCATATAAAGCACTGCTAGAGCACTTAGAATCTATGGAGATCAAGACTTCTGGGCCCCAAAAGCCCACTTTACGCCAACTCCATAGTCATCCTGTGCATCCGTCAGTGTCGACACCTCCATACCCTGAACACTTTAAACTGCCCTAGTTGGCACTCTTTAGAGGGGAGGAGGATGCCCAAGAGCATGTGACTAGATTCCTGAGCCAATGCTTTGGCATTCAGGACAATGATGCTTTGTTACTAAGAACATTTATAACCACATTCGTAGGCCCTACCTCGGATTGGTTCACTCAATTACCAAAACATAGCATCAGTAACTTGGATCAGCTAGTGGACGCGTTCCTCGAACGCTTCACCTTCAACACCAAGAAAAAGGCATCATTAAGTGACCTAGCTAGCCTCAAGTAGTATGAGGAAGAGACCATGGCGGCATATGGGAACCGGTGGAGGACGTTGCTTTCAAAGCTGCCCTACCTCCCTCCCATGTCCGACCTGACTCAAATGTTCTCAAAGAGCTATTTGAGATCGATCTCCATGCTATTGCAACTGCAGCAATATGCCACTTTAGAGGAAGCTCTGGCGCAAGCCAGAATCATTGAGGAGATCAAGATACAGGATGGCGAGATCGCCAAACCTAAGAAGAAAGAATGGACCAAGAACACCAAAATAGGGACCACGCAATAGAAACCCGCTATGGTCAATCAAGTTGCTATCAATGTCCCTAAGCCTGCACAAGCAACACAACCTCAAAAGGCTAACTATCAGGCGGTGCCTCCTAACAATTATGATAGAGAAAACCAGAGGCAAGAACAAAATCAGCAACGTCACCCTAGGCGACAATTTACACCTTACACAGAGTCCAGGGACTCCTTGTTTGACCGCTTGTCAGTGACGAACTTGATCAACCTGCCAGAGATTCAAACCATAGACCCCAATGCACCAAAGCCTAAGGGGTACCAGGAGGACTTGTACTGTAGGTTCCATAGATGGAAGGGACATGATCTTAATGCATGTTGGAAGTTCAAAGGTTTGGTACAAGACCTAATCGACAATAAGACATTGGCGGTGGACAACCCCGTAGCGCCAAACAACCAACATATGGGAGTCTTCAGAGACCCCTTGCCTGCCCATGATGCATAGGCAAAACCCCTTCAAGTCAATGAGGTGCAACAAAATTGCCCCATGCAGGGGTATGTAGGGATGATAAGCATAGTGACTAGGAACAAGAGGTACCCAGGAGCTGCCCCTACGACGGCCACAAGAGAAGTTCCATCGACGTCACAACCTCAACAACACCCTACGCAACTTCCCCCACCTAGACCAGTGGCCACGATTCGGACTAGACTTACCCAAAGTCTAAGGACCACGTCGGCTAGGCTCTCCATATACGAGCTCATTCAACAATCAAGCGCCCCATCGGGAGGCTCTAATGGAGATATTAAAAGCCATCGAGCTGCAGCCCCATGAAGCAAACTCTTTCAACAACTTCGTGGGACATGTAAAACAATGTACATAACCAGTCATCACCTTTAGAGAAGATGAATTGAAATCAGTGACTGGTGATGTGGCGGATCCACCCCTGCACGTCATTGCACGGGTCAACGGGATTCCGTATAAGAGGGTGTTGGTGGACACTGGCTCATCCAATAATATCATCACAATAGCAGCATTGAAACATCTAAAGTTGTCGACATCTCACATCGTGGCCTCCACTTATACACTTCGAGCATTCAATGATGCAATATGCTCGACGGTTGGCACAATTGTCCTACCCATCCAAGTGGGACAAAAGACTATTCATACATTGTGCCACATCTTGGAAGGTGAGATGGCTTATAATATCTTGTTGGGTCGGCCTTGGATCAGGGACATGAAGTGTGTCCCTTCAATAGCTCATCAGTTCCTAAAGTATACATTTGAAGGACAGGTGCATGTAGTCCCGATAGACTTAGAGCCCTTCAAGTACTGCAATACGATGCAATTCATGCCACAATCGACCCTTCCATCAACACATTTGGATTTTTAGTTGAATCCATCTAAACAGGGTCCGATTCCATAGGCATCCCCATTGACAAGTCCATCAAATCCCTAGTCGGGTCCATCTTCCTCATCTGGTCCTTCAACAATGATGCCACCTATGGTGGCCACACCAAAGGACAAGGGAAAGAAACCCCTAGAAGAGGAACCACCCCTAGTCTCAACCATCTCTACCGAAGAGATGCCTAGCCGAATGGAAGTCGAGATGCCTAGTTCACCCCACATGGAGTGGACTCAGGAAGGACTCCCATTCGCTCCCCCTCAACCGCCAACGATCACCGTTGAGATGGCCAACACGGGCCTAGGGGAGTATCTAGTGAGGAACATTGTAGCAACACCCACACTTGAGTCCATGCAGGACATGGGGAGACCTCGACTCCCCATCGGCTCTGTGGTTCCTCTAGGCTACCCACCCAATCAGACAAACTTTGTTTATGGGGGCCTGGATAATGGCATTGAACCTTATATGCAAGAAGACGAAGATGAAGAGCCCTTTGCTGAGGATGTCAACTATTTGTCCAACCCTAATTTCACTTTGAGATATCTTGGCCAATGCAATTGGCATGGATATGGGTTGGGCAGGTATGAGCAAGGAGTGCGTGTTCTTTGCCAACCGAGATATCAAATGCCGTATGACAAGTCAGGAGTAGGGTTCAACCACCCCTTGCCCCTGGACATCTTGGTAGAGAACATGCAAGGCCTAGGGATAGGCAACAAGGATGGGTTGGCATTAGATCCATATGCCAATCCTAACACAACATATACATTGGGGGATTATCTCCCATTGCTAACAACCAACCTTGTTGACCTTAACAACCCTTTCCCTTCGGTCAAAAAGGGAGAAAATTCGAGGACTCACCTACAAGAGGGATATGGACAAGACCAAGAAGGGTCTTCAGAAGATGAGTCGGAGTACGAGGTAGCACCTTGGGATCCTTTCGAGTCTGATAGCAATCATTCACAAGTACATCCCATGGATGATTATCAGGAGAGCTTCCTGACAATGTTCCCTTTGGATGCTCCAATTGAGCATATGCCACCTCAAGAGAATCAGGTCCCCCCGCAGAGAGCGAAACAACCTCGATGGGACCACATTAATTTGCTCGAGCAAGATGAGCCTCATATGTCGCAAACAACTATTGGAGCCAACGAAGGCCTTTGGATCTCTGATAGTGATTATGAAGATGAAACTGAGATGGCTTATCTCAATCATATGCGACAACAACAATATCCCTTGGACATAGATGACATGTTTGAACAATTACACATAGGGCCAAGGCATAGGTGGCACCTCAACCAAGCGCAGTTATAGCAATTACTGCACCCGCCACTCTAGGTATACAGAGAACATCTTCCGCCTGGAGACCCTATAGAACCATCGCTGCCTAGGGTAGACCCTGTCCTCTTATCCACACATAGGGCTGATCCATTTGTGCCGGTGCCCACAGAGCCAGATCCGGAGCACAAAGATCATCTAGGATGTCCGAGCAACCACACCCATGGTAATGGAGACCAAAATCATTTCATCAACATGATCTCCATTGATTTAACCACCCCCATCCATGATCCAGCCGACCCAACATGGTCATTGCATCTAGACCTAGATGCTATAGACTGGGATCATGCTGACACACCGCCATCCCCATCAGAGTACTGGCCTTGTGGTGGGATGTTCCATTTCACCCCAGGACAGACTCAGGATGTCTTCCATGTTGAAGAGGAACCTGATGTTCCAAATGATGATCTAAATTTAGCAAATGATATCCACTTGATCCCAACTCCACACCAGTTGGAGGATGGATCCCACATGTCGGTCGAGGAGATGACTGACGTAGACATCGGCTCAGATCCAATGAATTTGCAAATCATCAAGTTAGGGGTAAGTCTATCCCCCGAAGAGCAAGCCGACTACATTGCCCTTCTCAAAGAGAAGAAGGAGGTTTTTGCATGGTCCTACAAAGACATGCCCAAAAGCTCCAAGGATTCTCATAATCGCTTGGTCAACCCAAAATGCCCCAAAGGTGTCCATAAACCCTTTGGTCAAACAAAATCTCCAAGGATTCCACAATCGTTCTGGTCAACCAAAATGCCCCAAAGGTGTCTATAAACCCTTTGGTCAAACCAAAAGCTCCAAGGATTCTCCACAATCTCTTGGTCAACCAAAATGCTCCAAAGGATGTCTCTAAATCTCTTGGTCAACCAAATGCTCCAAGTAATCTTTGGTCAACCAAAGCTCCAAGGATTTTCAAATATATTTGGTCAACCAAAATGCCCCAAAGGTGTCCATAAACCCTTTGGTCAAACCAAAAGCTCCAAGGATTCCCACAATCGCTTGGTCAACCCAAAAATGCCCCAAAGGTATCCATAAACCCTTTGGTCAAACCAAAAGCTCCAAGGGTTACCATAACCGCTTGGTCAAAATAAATATTCAAAAACAAACAAAAACAATAAAATCATCAAAAATAACAAAAAAATTGCATCTCAATTCCATGCATACTCGTAAAAATCAAAATACAAAAATATAAGTTGCATTAGGCATCGCATCCATACATTGCATATTTGCTAGGTCATACATGTCAAAAGCACCATAGACTGTAATTACTCGGCAATTCCTTCATTTTCCACATCCAATCCATTTTATAAACACATACATCTAGAATAACACCATCCCCATTTTTAGCATAGTCAGTTGTCTCCTAATGTATATAGGGTTTTCGTCATTCAGCTGTCTTTAAATTTCTAGCCAAAAACTGTACAAAGTTAAACAGATTTTACAAGGGAAAGTTTTACTTGGATCACGCCTCGTTATGTAACATCCCTACACAAGTTAAAACACATAAAATAATTCCTAAGTTGTGTGAATGCAAGAGAAACCTACAAAGCAGTCTAGGGTACCATAGGTGAAAGATTAGCCTGTTCATCCCCCTGTGCGAATGGTTCAAGAGTGCTGAGAATTGACAAAAGGACAAGCTCTTCCCCATCAATTCCCCCTAATAAAATAGTGGTTTTCACCACTACCAAAAATCCCAATCACCATTGGTCCCTAAAGTTGTAAGGATTCGTACTACACGTCCCTGCCAAGGATGGGTAGTCATCCCCAAGGCCTAAAAGGATCAATGACCATTCAAAAACAAAATCCCCACAAGCCATCATCATGATCATCTCCAATCACCTTTGGTCTCCAAAGTCGTAAGGATTCATACTACACACCCCTGACAAGGATGGGTAGTCATCCCCAAGGCCTAAAAGATCAATGCCCTTACTTCATAATCTCCATAATCCCCTTTGGTTCCCAAAGTCGTAAGGATTCGTACTACACGTCCTTGAATAGGATGGGTAGTCATCCCCAAGGCCAAAAGGATCAAGGTCATTCATAAGCCAAAAACCTACAAGCTCAACCTTACAAAGCTCAAAATGCAAAATCAAATAACAATGGTTATCACCACTATTCAAAATCCTTGCTCAAAAAGAAAAACAAAGAGAAAAATAAACAGTGATTTTCATCACTATGTATACGAGCAAGTATCCTAACACATTGAGCAAATAAAAAGCCTGAACTTGAATCCTTGGAATTCTCAGCATTCGAAAACCATCTAGGTGATCCTCATTACGGGTTTGGTGGACAGCCTACCTAGCAATGGCGGTATCCTAAATGCATGACGATATGTCTATCACATTAGCTTTGCATGTGAGCAGACCAATGTTTGCATGTGGATGAGCTAGCTTATGGTACCTTAGATTGTCCCATGGATTAATCTTACTAAATACAACAACGGAGTTAGTGGAGCTAATTAGGTGATCCTCAGTACAGGTTTGGTTGATAGCCTATCTGGCACTGGCGGTATCCTGACAAATACCACATAAACGAACTCAATTGCACACACAGGGATGTGAAATAACTTGGTTAAACTCAAGTCGGATTTATACCTTGTTCAAAAGTCTTGCGAGATAAATGTACAGTTTTGGCTAGTTAGTTAAAATATCTGAATCTCAAAAAAGCTTAACTACATTTTAAAACAACTGGTACATTTCATTACGTCCATCACCATCAAAAAATACAAAAAATACAAAAACAAAGTTCTCACATGCAAAGTCATTCCACAAAGTCATCCCATAAGTACAACAAGCCAGTAAATCTTGTATAGTCTATGGTGCCATCGACAAGTTATCAACAACTCATTTCATTCATTCCATATGCATACATCATATAATTAGAAACATCGCATTCATAATAGCACATGCATACATCATCAAAAAAAAAAATTGCACAAAATGCACAAAAAAGCAATAAAATTGTCCAATGAGAGTGCTTTTGCACTTGAAATTTCGGGCATGCAAAATAGATGTCGGGGTCACAAATCCTCACTATCCTACTCCCTAAGAAGGCTACCATAGCCGGACCGCTCCACGGGAGGATGGATTTTTGAGAATTTCATCCCCAAACGACGTCACAAAAAGGGTCAAAACCCAACCAAAAATAGCAATAACATTGCCGAACGAAGGCGCCTTTGCGCCTGACATTCTTGGCATCCAAAATAGATGTTGGGGTTACAAATTGTCACTATCCTACTCCCTAAGAAGGCTACCATAGCCGGACCGCTCCATGGGAGGATGGATTTTTGACAATTTCAGCTCCAAAATGCGTCACAAAAAGGGTTCAAACCCACCAAAAATAGGTCAGAATGTTCGGAAACTGCTTTCGCATTCAACGGTAAACAACTGAAGGCACCCTTACCTAAGTCATCTTGGGTCAAGCGACTCGTCGCTTTTCTCATGTCGGTCATTCCCTCATCGATTCGTCGCTTGAGGGGGTAGTCACACTTAGTCACCAATCAACAAAAACACACCCAATCAAGGAAATGACACGCATTCAAAGGATCATTGACAAAGACAATCATGCCCCTGCTTGGGGCAGCAAACAAGCAATAATCACAAGCTGATCAAACACTTGGCATTCATGAATCATGAACTCAAGGTTCCCATAGACAAAAGGTTGCGCCCTTTGCCTATTCATGATTGATCAATGTCCAAGCTCAAGTAACACCTCACCGAACAAGGTTAACACTTGAATTAAGTTCCTTAGCTCGTCAAAAGCAAGGATTCAAGAATGCGTGCCCTTTCCATACTTGGGGCATCAAGAGTTGGTTAGGTTACTGAGAAACCCTAATCATTAGTGCTTTGGTTATCTATTTTTGCTCGACGCTGCGCCTTGCACAACGCTTCCCAAAAAGGGGCATCTGTAGACACCAAAACAGCACCAATCCGATTATGTGACAACAAGCGCCGATCGCATTGACACACACAGCCCCTAGGGCAGCCCCCAGAGGTTAAACAGTGGTCCTAACCACTCCCAAAAGCAGTTTGGAAGGTCAAAGGTCAATTTGGCACCTTTTTGGCACCTTGCTCTCTACTCGTCCCACCCAGGGACGAATACAAACTGGCATTCGTCCCACCCAGGGACGAATATCAGCATTCGCCCCAGGGTGAGGCGAATAGCAAGTTTGATTGGCAAAAAGTCAAACCTCGACAAGTCCGCCAGTTAACTGAAGCTTCAGGCCATGCAATTGCGAGGAATGGCTCCAAATCAAGGAGAGAGACTTCAGTCATGCATGTCTTTGATTTTAGAGACCTCATGCAAGGAGACTCTAAATCAGGGAATAATCTTTTCTCTCAAAATAGGACAAACAACTCAAGTGGCGCCCTCGCATGCGCAATTCAAACAGAGAGACCCTAGGTCTATAAATTGGTGAGTTTTCTCACCCAAAAAATAGAGAGAGAAGGAGCATTTTGAGCAACGAAGTGCTGCCAATTTACATCCCACACCTACCTTGCGATTTGTGCGTTTCACATCCTTAATCTCTCATTCGAAAGGGAGGTTATTGGGTGATTATTGGAAGCACGAATCCAGACCCAAACCCAAATATTTGGCCACAATATCCCACAAAATTTGTCGACAACACCCCATAAGAGGTTTTGGACCCATCCCAAGTGGATTGGTGCCGAAACAGAGTCCCAAACGGTGGGCGTCCTGCCCCCGAGCGCCCCCCAAGCTGTCACAGTTCTAAACGCCCCACCCCGGAGCGAATAGAAATCTGTGGTAGATTTCTCTGATTTTTCTTTTGCATCTTATTCTAGGTTATTTAAATAGGTTGTAGTTTAAATTTCACTTCATTCTGAGCAATTTTGACTCATGTTTTTATCATTTCCCGCCTTTACTAACTTGCAGACGACATCATCAAAATCTGGGTGATAGAGGCCAAATTGGAGAAATCTGACCTTCTGGGTCTTCCCAAAACACCCCCAATTAGCTAACCCCAACTTTGCAGGTCATTTGGAGCTTCCTGGATAGGACATTGAAGAGGGTGCTTTCTGACAATTTATTGCAGGTTTATTCGTCCCACCCCGGAGCGAATACAAATATGTGAGGAATTTCTCGACTGTTCCTTTTGCAGTGGCTTCCTGGTAACATATTCATGCTTCTATCAAATTTTTAGGTCGTTCTGATGTTATTTGGTTATCGGTTTAATATTTTCATGCATACACTAACAGTAGGCCTTGGGAAATACATGTTTTATTCTATCTGCAGGTGCTACTAATCTTTTCTGTTTCCTTGAACGCAGGTCTTCGACATCAGAGGAGCAGGAAGGAGTCAACACTCATATACACAAGCGGCGGTGACGTTTTGGTCCGCCCATCTTACATGTGGGCACGCGGAAGAAGGATTGCTATCCATGGATGTGATAAGAAACATATTTGACGCTCCTATCCCCTAAAAAGGAAGGAGACGTATTGTAACACGACTTTGAAAGCATATCAATAAAGAGGGCCATATTCCATATTGCTTTTATCTTGTGTCGATTCGTCTATGTTCTTTCCTTTCATGCATTTTTCAATACATAGGCTTTTAGCGTTAAGTTTGGTTTTACACGCATCGTACTTGGCATTTTCCTTTTTGTTTCCGTATCCTCGTGCTTTAAAATTAGATTAGGTAGGAATAGGATAGTGGGGATTCAACTAGAATTTGGATTTCAAAGGGATTAACAATCTCCTTTTTTACAAATTGTTGAACATGAAGTGTTGGTATGGGCACAATCTATCGATCAACCCACTCTATGCATCAACAAGTACAAATATTTTGGGATAAACTTCAATAATAGGCTTAGTTGTGAAACCATTGAGAGGATGGAGAATAATTTTTGCATTAAAAATTTAGAGTAGAGAAGTTGGATTATTGGACTAGAAGACCATAAGGTTCTATTTGGGATACTAATGGCACTAATGATGTTGTATGGCTAAAAGCACGTAAAACTTCAAAGTAAAGATAAATAGAGAGGATTCAAAGTATCTAAATATAAAATGAATTCAATATAAAAGAGTCACTTCTATATGATATTCTTCTAGAAAAAATAAGAACTTTCTCTATAGAAGTAACTACTATGCTTTATCTTGTAAGATATTAAAAAAAAATGAATAGATGAATGGAAACATATGGCCTCAATTTGTAATATAAAAACATCTAAACAAAAGAAATGTGAAATGGATGAAGCAAAACAAGTGGATGAAAAAATGGAATATATGTTTGAATGAATTCCTAAATAATAATAAAGAAAAAGGCATTTGGTAAGAAAAACTCACAAGAACTATGTGGGAAAAGAAGTTAGGAAGAAAGATAGAATAATTTACTACTAGATTCAACCCTATATATGATAACTAACAAAAGGCTTATATAGGATCAAACATCAATTAGAGAGGTGTAACAACCCACTCACCTAGTTGCCCGATAAAAGAACAGGCATAATCCAATCAACTTTTTTTTAGTAGGTTTTATTGTTCTAACTATAAATGTTTTCCTATCAAAACAAGTTTGATCATAAAGTCACCAAAATTAAAAATCATCCCTTGAATTATTTTCACATTTACGAATAGTATAGCCCAAGCATAACATACCACTTTTGGGTTCAATACTGCTGCAACTAATCTCCCAAGTTGATGAGATTTAGCTAAATCCTATGAATATACCATTAAGTGGTGATTATTTTCTCATTTATCATCTGCATATTCAAGCATGAAGATCAAACCACAATGAGGGTTATCCTCTAGGTCCCATAACACCTAGAGGGGAATGCTTATTATCCCTCTCCTTCGTACACTATACCTTCGATGATCCAGTTGACTTGTTTATAATCAGTGTGGAACTGACCAACATATTTATGCCTTAGTGACTAATTGGTGTTCCCTTTTGTTTTTTAAAGTAGCTAGTGCCATTTCAATTCCCTGACCTTGGTCTTAATCACTCAATACCATCGCAACTCATAGAGATTTATCCCATACCAAACCCTGTGGCCATGCTTGGCAAAGTTGGATGAGTATGGTATTTATCACATTGCTCTTTTGAAACAACCTAGAAAAAGTGTCCCATATCACTTTTTCATTATAACCTGACCAAGTATTTTATTGACCATTCCCATCAGTTGAAAACTTCCAGAACTAATTGTGTGCCTACTTGCACCCTAATATTCTTGGATAAATATCTAAATTGATTTTGGGTCAAGTTTTCTTAAAGACTCGATACTTCATTTAACATCCATTTGTCCTAAACAAACATTTAGGTTAACTTGTGTTGGTACTACCTCCTTTAGAAGCAACTTCATTTTAAAAGAATATGGTGAATAACTCATCTAAAGTGGTTTGCTATTTAGTACCAACTAACTATATCTTTTTAACAAGGAACTATTATTAATCTAAGGTTTATATTTACCCATAAAACAAAGATAGTTTATTTTAAAAGAAATAAACCATTTCAGATATCTATGGTCACTTTCATTCTCTTTGGGTCTTAAAATCTTTTTCCCTTAACGAGCAAACTTCCAAAACAAACCTAATTTCTTACTAAAATATAGGTTCGGTTTACTACCATACAATATTTTTCTGCACACCCAAAAGCTTTTTCCTTTATCTAAGTTTAAGCAAGGCCAATTTTAAGTGGACACCCATACTTGGAATCACCAACCATACTATGAAAAACAACTATACAATGCCCTTAGGCATTCTTTGTCTACTTGGAATTATTAACTCCTTTAATATTATTTCCAAACAAATTCCAATGCTCCCTCATGTAAACATGCAAATGATATCATGGAAATAGGAATTTAATTATGATATGACTTCATAAAGTAATATTTGGAATACATTAAGAGATCATAATATATTGAAACATAAATTTAATCATGTATTCAAGCATTATATATGATTTACTCTACTACATTACAATATGTATCAAAACACATAAGGTTTCTTAAATTCAATAATACAAAGGGCTCTGCCTCTAATTTTATTTTCATATACATGGAAGAGATAATCTTGCTTTATACTATCATTTATTTACAATTTTATTTGCTCATCATGATGAGCCTTATTGTTGTAGTGCGATAGCCAACTACACAAATCCCTATCAAGTGGACCTCTATACATATAATTCATGTTTTCCTTTCTATAAAAGATTAATGTACATATGTTAAGGTTTTATTACTTCCATGACACAGGTTCAAAATTCTAGCCTACGTTCAAAAATTTCTTACGATACCCGTTATTCTTTTTCAGTTTCAAACTCACACCGGTAACCAAATGGAGCCACCGAGGATCAGATACGGCTTATAAAATGCTCATGCAACTAACATACACCCATAATTTTAACTAAATTTACACAAAAATGAATTTAAACTTCTCTAATCCCCTCACTTGATATCAATCTAGAAGTTTCCATTATATTTTATTTATAAGATAAGAACACACTACGTTTCCAATTTTTTTTAAATTAAGGTTTAACACTACACATTCTATCAACTATAGAACTATGCTACAACATCATGGTAGTTTCTACAAATAAAATTATCTAAAGCCATTGTATTATAATGTAGCAACCAACCTCTTCTAGCCTTCCATTGCACTCAGTATAATACACATAGGGTAAAGCAATTTGCTACCATTATAACAAGGCTTTCGAATAAGAAATGCAGAATTTTCCATTGCCTTCATTCTCAAACATTCATGACAACAAATTTTCAAACCATCCTATGTTCACATAATCAATTTAACACATATTTTCTTTCATAGAGCAACACATTCACACCAGTAGTTTCACTTTCATAAACCAATAGCTTCGCTTTCACACTCCAGTAAGATCTAAAAAATTAACATGTAACTCTACATTGAGAAGATTGATAGGTGATTTTAGAACCTATTGCCCTAAATATGAATATTGTGACCCATAATTTTTGAATTTTTTTATGATTTGATCCCAACTTTGAAGACTGTGGACACAAAAATAAGACCTCATCTAGGATCTCTTGCCAACCAAGCTTGGTGTCACTACATGTTACCAAAAATATAATAGCTTGGCTATTACCTTCAAATTTTAATGAGTTAACCATTAGATGACAAAAGAGAAGGAAATTTGTAGCCCTAGAAGTACTTGTGTAAACTAGAAATTTTAAAATATTATTTTAGAAAATAGCTAGGGGAAATCCTAATTCACTATCAAATTAATGATTCGTCAACTTTCCTTATGACATCAACATAAATCTAATGATCATTAAATCTAATGGAAACCAATGACCTATCAAAATATAATTATCCATAAAAAAAACTACTACAGAGAGTATGATGATTTGGTAGCAATATGATCTCAACTAGAGAGCATAAAAATTCCTTCAAATGTAAAATAGTCAACATTGCAAATTTTTCCCACCAAGTAGGATCCTAGTATGTGATCATCATTTTTGGATCCCCTTTCTTGACATTGCATCCTAAGGATCAAGGTTATCTAGAGTTCTTTGCTAACTAGGCTTGGCATCCCTACAAGTTATCAATAATGTAGTACATGGTACTATCTTTGACACACCACAAGAGGCTTGAAAATGGTCATAAAACAAGGAAAACATGATGCCCTAGGATAAAAAAATATAAGTCAATAATTTTGAGATCAAATTACAACAAGAATGGTTAAATATTTTCTCAAAGCCAATGATTTATCACACTATAGTTCCTTAACCTCTAATTCATCAAAAAAAATAGTGAGTCAATAACACAACCAGACCATTAAGGAAATATGGATTGATAATGATATTTTTGTCCTCTTATTATAATTTATATATGTAAAGTGTTTTCACCTAGAGTGAATGGAGTGAATTTATTTCTATAAATAAGGGCCTAGGACCCATTGTATATCATATTTTTTATATTTGAGTAAAGGTTAGAGCTACGCTCTATGAATGTAATCTTTCATCTTTTTATTAGTGTAAAAATATGCATAGCCTATATACTAGACTATGCCTTGATTGTTGGATCTCTCGTTGTATGCATGTGTGAATGGTGATGCCCTACATTTTCTTGTTAGTCCTATTTCCACTTTAGGTTTGTGTTTGAGATGAGTTCATATTTTTGTTATTCAACCTTCCTAATTTAATTTGATTTATAAATGCTTTATCCTTGCTATGAGTGTTTATTGTATTTACTTTTCTTGCATTTACTTTTAATCTCTCACACCCTTACCTTTGAATGTTAATTTTCTGCATTTAATTCCTACATTAACATATAATTATATTAGGTTAGCATAGGATAGTGGAGAATCAACTAAAATTTGGATGTCAAAGGGATTAACAATCTTCTTTTTCCAAAATGTTGAACATGAAGTGTTGGTATGGGCAAAATATATCCATCAAACCACTCTATGCATCAATAAGTATAAATATTTTGGGGTACACTTCAATAATAAGCTTAGTTGTGAAACCATTGAGAGGATGGAGAATAATTTTTGCATTACAAAATTAAAGTAGAGAAGTTGGATTATTGGACCAGAAGACCATAAGATTCTATTTGGGCTACTAATGGCACCAATGATGTTGTATGGGTGTGAAATATTACTTAGAAGCACGTCAAACTCAAAATAGAGGTAAATAGAAAGGATTCAAAGTATATAACTAAAAAACAAATTCAAAATAAAAGTCACTTCCATATGAGATTATTCTAGCAAAAATAATCACTTTCTCTATATATGTAGCTACTATGCTTTGTCTTGTAAGATATTTAAAAAAAATAAATGAATGCAAACATATGGCCTAAATTTGTAATAGAAAAACATCTAAACAAAATAAATATGAAATGGATGAAGCAAAACAAGTGGATGAACAAATGTAATATATGTTTGAATGAATTCCCAAATAATACTAAAGACAAAGGTATTTGGTAAGAAAAATTCACAAGAACTATGTGGGAAAAGAAGCTAGGAAGAAATATAGAATAATATATTACTAAATTCAACCCTATATATGATCACTAACAAAAGTCTTATATAGGATTAGATATCAATAAAATCATAAGTAACATTCCCTTGGAGATAGCAATATGTTGAACTTCAAACCATTGTTATATTGATTGTTTTTTAACATGCTATCAGTTAACTATTAAGGATGATGTCTTCACCAAGGTTTTAGGACTTGAAAGACTAGGTCAGATTTAGGGTATCTAAAAAGGAGTATCATCAACTACTTTGTTTGTTGGTTAGGGTTACATACAAAATTTGAACCAGATGCAAGAGCATACGATAGAGAAAGAGAAAAAGTGGGAAGAGAAGCTTGCAAATAATGGAAAAAATATTGCAGAGAAGCTTGCAGAGAAAAAGAAAAATATTGAAGATATTTTTATATGGCTTTCACAGATAGAGGTGTGTCATTTTTTTCATGATTTCATATTTAAAATGTGTACATGCTGGACCCCTAAAGTTCTAGTGATCCCTTGCATATAATTCCATAGGTAGCATCAATACATGCTACTCCTATAATTGGATATAATATTGGTGGTGGTGATCAAGGCATGGCAATTGATCGATACCTTCTAGACCAAATTCATCAATGGTACAAAAATTATTTCAAATATAGAATGGTTGACTTAGTTTTTATCGTACACTATACAATAAGTTTTTTGGGCTATTGATTTTCCATGTAGGGACTAAAAATGATATTGATCACTATGTTTCTAATTTAGACTCTTGGTTAGATAAAAAATTCCATTACTACAGAGGAGGAAATAGAGAGAGATAAAATGACATCCTCCTCAGAAGTAGAATTTGCTTCTAAATCATCAAGAAGTGCAAAAAAATAGGGAAAAAATAAGAAGTCTACACTAGGCCTAAGGAGGTCTTCAAGACTCCAAAAAAGTGAAGAGGCAGAAAAGGTGATGGGAGAGGAATTAATGGAGGTTGAGATATTTTCCATCCCACCTCTGTGACGGATCCATAGAAAAATGCAACAACAAACCATTGTAACAAAAGAGACTAGTCCTAGGAATTATGTTAAGAAAAAACAACAAGAATTAGTGTCCTCAGAAGAAGTAGCAGAAGGAGTTACAAAAACCTTACTAGACACTTCGCCTCAAGATCCTATGGAACAAACTAAGGAGCCATTTTTTGATATGGAAATACCTGGTTCACCATCAGTAGATTCCTTTCAAAGAAAATTTTTAATTATGTTGATTCAATTCTGCAAGTGTAAAATAGGTTTCAATTTTGCAACATTTATTTTTTCTGCATTTTAATTCCTACAATTGTAGTTAGATTTCAATTCTAGATCTTAGAAGTAGTTTTTAATTATTGCAAGTAGTTAGTTTAATTTCATGCAAAGTAGGATTAGAGGAGAACTATAACCCCCAACAAAACCTGTTTCACCAGTAAAACCTACTATTTAAATGAGCTGATCTCCAACCTTATGAAATATTCTCTCATATATAGCCTTGGATACCACCCTAGATTGAAAAATCGTAAATATTAAAATGATATTATTAACAACACACATCAACTAGTAGTTTATGCAAGACAACATGCCAGGGTAGATTACCCCGTATGATATGCTTTCTTTGATGTAATGATCATGACTGATAAACTTATGTTTTGTTGACGACTTTGTTTACTAACCCTTTTCCATGAGGGTTAGTTTGGTTCTCCATGGGGTGTGTTAACCCACCCACTTTTTTTATTGTAAAGGCTTTTATCTTAATTTAATATCAATTTCATTTTTCATTAAAAATATATTTTAAAAAATTATCATCAAAATAAATAATAAATTAAAAAATAATAATAATAATTAAATATTACTATTGAGTTAAAATATATGACTCTTTATAAATTTGCGTTCCAATAAACTCCTTTTTAACCCATGTAGGTAAAAACATTTTAGACCATTCTATTCTTATTTTTGAAAAACCATAGTGCAAAAGAGTACCAAAATTTAGTAGTGACACACTTGACGTACATAACGTCTTTTACCATTATCGGATGTTGATACGGGAACAACCTTATCGTATGTGAGAATACAACTAGCCTTAATTGGATATTCGATATTTACTAAATAATCTAGCCCACTCGTCTCAAAATTGTAAAAATCCAAACACCGAAGGATACTAATGGACTACCAAATTTATATGAAATTATTAGATGACCGTCGTACCTCTGGTTCGCAAAATGCCAAATTTATATGAAATCATTAGATGACCATCGCACATCTGGTTCCCAAAAATCTAAATTTATATGAAATCATTAGACGACCATCGCACCTCCGGTTCCCAAAAATCCAAGGCCGACACCTTAGATTTGAACTTGTTTTATTTGGAAAGTGTCGACTATTGAGGCATTTGCATCTTGTAGAGAAATTTTATTGACACTAACGGACTGCATATCTACCTCCTCTCGTATAAATAAAAATAAAGCTTCATACCCATGGTCAACTCATACCATTGCAAAGTAGAGTCATATCAAAACCTCCTAATATGGTGGATGTGCAGTAGCTGGTGATTTTTTTGGTTTACCTTTCTTTCATCATTTATCAAGCATCAACAATAGTCTCTCTAGCAAAGGTAAATCATTCAACTATGTAATTAGAATGATATTTTATGTTTATGAAATGATTGGTAGAGTGCAAAAGTAAAATTTATCATTGGATTGAATCCTAGCATTACATCGTTTACATGGGTGATAAATCTCATCCAACTTCGGAGTGAAGGATTCGCCTTTTGGGAGTCCCAAAACTTGTTTTTGGGACAAGGGGTCCTAAAATACATTTTTGGGACAAGGAAGTCGCGAAGCTTATTTTTGAAATAAACTTTCACAATAACATTACGTTTCACGCAGTTGATGAGCAAAGCTTGTTTTTAAGAGGAATGATGAGCGAAGCTTATTTTCAAGAGGAATGATGAGCGAAACTTGTTTTCACTAAAGATTCGAACGATTTTCCTTTTCGGGATAGAACTTGTTCAAAGTTTATTTTTGGGGCAAATTTTAGTGAAGATGATTTTCGAAGGAGAAATTATCCGAAATGGGTTGTCAAAGCAACCAACTGTGAAAATGGGACAATGTTTGGTTATCAACCCCACTAAGGATTTTTTTCGAGCACACAATTGTTTTAAACATGCAAAAGCTTCAAGTAAATATATACTCTATTGACTTAAAAATAATGACTGCATATGCAGTATTACAGTGCTTAATACAAAGCCTATCAACTAATGCTTCTTGATCTGAAGTTTTACAAACATCTACAATCTCAGTTGTAGGTTAAACACCAAATGAAGATTTTAGAATGTTGCTACTTCGATTTCTTCTTCTTCACTCTTCTTTCATGCACACAAAATTCCAACTACATAGATATTTATATCTGAATATGAGGGGAAAGGGAAAGAAATTCTCACCAATACTCTAACACACATTAAATGAAAAATAGGCAGCTAGAAACTTCCCAAAAAACTACAGTCAAATCGTGAGCTACCAGTAATAAATTCAAGTATGGTAAAGTTCGATGAAATCTGGCGATTGATGCAAAGGATAAAAAACTATTAGAGGTGACAAATATGGTTTAATTTTATAACACCCTCCTTTAAACCATATTTCATAAAATCTTTGATACCAAGCATTTTTCACAGGAATATATCTGCTATCTACTCCTTGGACCTACAAAATAGTAACTCAATTTCGTTAAATTTCACCAGCTCTCTTATGAAATTATATTGGATGTCAATATGCTTGGTCCTACCATGAAACAATGGATCCTTCAATAAGTGCAATGGTGGAATTTTTGTCACAAAAAATAGTTTTTACCCCTTTCGATGGATGATTCAACTCACCCAATATTATTTGTAGCCATACAACTTGGCATGCGGCTGACGTGGTAGCAACATACTCTGTCTTAGTATTGGACAAAAAAAATATCAGTTACTTCTTGGATGACCATAAAATTTCTCTTGATCCAAGATGAAAAGCATAGTCGAAAGTGCTCTTCTAATCATCAGTGCTTCCAACCCAATTGCTATCTGTGTAGCCAACTAGTTCAAGCTGGTATTTTTTGGCATAAACAATTCCATGGTATCTGGTCCCATTGACATACAATAGAATCCTTTTCCCTGCTTGCCAATGAGTGTCCTTTCGAGTCTCCATAAACCTGCTAATTAAGCTCACTCCAAACATAAAATATGGTCTAGTTGCAATCAAATACATGAGACTTCCAACTAACATTTTATACAAAGTTGGATCAACATTTTTTCTACAATCCGTTTTGCTCAACTTTAGGATTATGGCAATAGGTGTGATGATAGGTTTGATGTCCTCCATCTTAAACCTCTTCAAGATATCTCTAGTATACTTGCCCTAAGAAATGAAGATGTCATTCACATATTGGTCAACTTCTATGCTAAGAAAATACTTCATCAGCCCAAGTCCGTCATCTCTAACTCCTTCATGGTTGTTATGAATTGTTTAAATAATCTGCTGCTATTACCTGTATATATCATATCATCCACATACAAGCAAAAAATTATCATCTCCCCCTCTGCATTTTTTTTATATATAGAGTGTGCTAATATGGTCATTTTATGAACCCATTGTCCTAAAAGTAAGCATCAATTATTCTATACCAAGTTGTGGGTGTTTTCTTCAACCCATACAAAGATTTCTTTAGTTTTAGGACTTTGCCTTCTTGCCATTCTAGCTCATAGCTAGGTGGTTGGTCTATGTAGACCTCTTCTTCCAACACTCCATGAAGGAAAACTTGACATCCATCTGGTAAACACTCCAGCATTTCTAGGTTTCCAATTCTAGAATCAATCTGACTGTACCAAGTATCACTACAGGTGCATATACCTCATGATAGTCAATCCCTAACTTTTTCTTATAGCATTTTGCAACTATCCTTGCCTTATATTTGTCTACTTCTCCTTGGGCATTAAAATTGGTTTTATATACCCACTTGACCCCAATGGTATTCTTACCTGTTGAAAGATCCATTAGCTCCCAAGTCTGATTTTTCTCTATTTTTGCTATCGCATCATCCATAGCATTCACCCATTTTCTATTCCGAATTGCTTCTTCAAATGAAATTGGATTGCACTCAAAAAATAAAGTAAAATTAGAATGTTCTTCATCTACTTAATTTTGGGTTACCTCAAAAATATCTTGCAAGCTCCTTGTATTTGTGGGTGTCCTCAAATTGGAGATCATTCTTGCAAGTTAAGGTGTTTGTGATGACGATGCAGTGCTACTGCTAGCTCCAGTATTGCTTCTTGAATCTACAAGTTGATGCACTATGTCTTCTTCCAAGTCCTCAGACTCAATAATTGCTAGTTCTGGTTTACCAGTATTTGATTTTTAGTTCCATGCTTCATCCTCTAGGAACTTCACATCTCGACTGATGATCAGCTTCTTAGTTATAGTATTATACATCCTATAAAATTTTTCTTGTTCACTGTACCATGTGAAGATAAACTTCTCTAATTTTTCATTTAGCTTCATTCTCTTCTCATCTGGAACATGTGCATATGCTATACACCCAAAAACTCTTAAGTGAGCAACGCTTGGCTTCTGATTGCTCCCAGCCTCCTGAGGAATTGTTTCCTCCACACTCTTGGTGGGACATCTGTTCAGTAGATAAACTGCATAGTATACAACTTCTACCTAGAACTCATGTGGCAAATTCTTTGCCTTTAGAATGATTTATATCATTTCTATAATTGTTTTGTTCTTCCTCTTTGCAACACCATTCTATTGTGGTGTGTATCTAGTAGTAAACTATCTATGAATTCTATTTTTATTACGAAACTTATAAAATTTGTTGGAGATATACTCACCTCTGCCATCTGTTCTGAGAGTCTTCACATAATAGCCGCTCTATTTCTCAACCAAAGCCTTAAACTCCTTGAATTTTTCAAATACTTATAACTTTTGCTTTATGGGATAACCCATATCCTCCAATTGAAGTCATGAATGAAAGTAAAAAAATATTTATTCTTGGTAAATGTTCTGGTCTATATAGGTTTGCAAATATTAGAATGCACCAACTCTAATGGTTGTGAAGCTCTTCATGACAACCCTGAATTAAATGCATCCATGTGTTGTTTTATAACTAGGCAACCTTCACAAACTTTATTTGATTACTCAATAAGGGGTAAACCCTTCACCATATTCTTCTTGTGTAGCAG
Organism: Wollemia nobilis; assembly: GCA_028583015.1. Classification (NCBI taxonomy): domain Eukaryota; kingdom Viridiplantae; phylum Streptophyta; class Pinopsida; order Araucariales; family Araucariaceae; genus Wollemia; species Wollemia nobilis. Next base: position 5,497,654 of record JAQPPZ010016467.1, on the reverse strand, counting down.
GTTCAAGCCATTAAAACTTAGGTGATCAAATATGATTTGCCACAACCAAGTAGCATATTTCACAACTACACTTAATGACATCAGCAGTTCATTCTACATCTGCAAGGGAAACATCTTTTTCTTTGTCATGGACATAGTTACGACTTGCCCATGCTCTTTATCTTTGGTTATACATATTTTATTTTTGAATTGAACAGCGTGGTCTTCTACACAAGTTGTCCAACACTTAGAAAGTTGTGTTTCAACCCAAGTATATAATAGACATTAGTGATCTACTTCCTTTCACCTTTCTTGGTGTGAATGATGATTTTTCCTTTACCCATTACAGGAACTTTGTTGTTGTTCCCCATATTCACCTCAAACTTGATTGTTTCATCAAGCTGTGAGAACATCTCTTTGTTCTCAATCATGTAGTTGTTGCACCCACTATCGAGAAACCATATATTCTTTTGGCTCTCCTTCTCAGTACTACAAGTTAACAACATATTCCCACAAGCATATATACATTTCATATTTTTAGCTTCATTTTGTAGTGGGATTATTGTTTATTATCATTGGCTAACTTCTTTCTACACTCATAGCTATAGTGGCCAAATTTCTTGTAGTAATAGCATTGGATATTCAATTTATCATACCTCTGATTTGATCCAACTTGTTGATTTCTACCATTGCCTCTTCCTATTGCTTGATGGAAGTTACTGCTACTTTCTCTATCATCGGAGTTGGACCTTCCTTCTCACTGGTTACCTCTTCCACGCTTGCCTCAATTTATATGTCCTCGTCCTCTTTGATAACAAGAGGCACTTTGGTGGGATTCATCTCTTCTACTGCTATCTCAAAATAAGACCTGCATCTTGAATGCTTGCTCTAGTGAGGACTGAAATGACTGACTCAGCCTCTACTCATGTGCTTGTAGAGAATCAATGAGCTCATCTACAAATAGGGTTATCAAATCCCTCAATTATTTGATTACAATCATAACTAAGTTAAACCTTTTTGGCAGGCTTCTCAAAATTTTCTCCATAATTTTTTGGTTCTCCCCATTCAACTACATTTGGTTGATGACATCCATTATTCGAGTGAAGAAGTCACTCATAGACTTCTATTCACTCATTTGCAAGTTCTCGAACTCCCTTATCAACATCTACAGATTCATAAACTTCACCTTGTTGGTGCCCTGATAAGAACTAACAATAATTTCCCAAGTTTTCTTTGCTTTGGTTGTTGCTGAAATCCATGGGAAGATGGTCTCTTCGAGCATTTGTATTATATAAAATAATTTCTTCTGGTCTTTATTTTATTTTTTCTTTAACAAATTTGAATCCTCTTGGGAGAGAGCGGCCAATGCTACAGCATTTTTTGGTTATGCATAACCATTCTTGACCAAGTCCCATAGCTCCTAAGACCCAAACAGGATCTTCTTTTGGATGCTCCAGTAATCGTAATTTTTACCACTAAACCATAGGATTTGCAATTGCAAGGAGTTTTTTTCGAAAGCCATTGCTTCTATATTTCATGGGTGGGCTCAAGCTCTGATACCAATTTGAAGGATTCACATTTTGGGAGTCCCAAAACTTATTTTTGGGACAAGGGGTCAAAAACACCTTTTCGGGGCAAGGAAGTCCCGAAGCTTATTTTCGGAATAAACTTGCACGATAACATTGCATTTCATGCAGCTGATGGGCGAAGCTTTTTTCAAGAGGAATGATGAGTGAAGCTTATTTTTTTGAGGAATGATGAGCGAAGCTTTTTTTTGCAAAAGATTCGAGTGATCTTCCTTTTCAGGACAGACTTACCCGAAGTTGATTTTTGGGACAGATTTCAGTGAAGATGATTTTCGGAGGAGAAATTATCTGAAATGGGTTGTCAGAGAAACCAACGACAACAATGGGACAATGTCTAGTTATCAACCCCACTAAGGATTTTTTCTGAGCACACAATAGTTTTGAACATGCAAAATCTTCAAGTAAATATATCCTCTATTAACTAAAATATAATGACTGCATCTGCAGTATTATAATGCTTAATAAAAAGCCTATCAACTAATGCTTTTTGATCCGAAGCTTTACAAAAATCTATAATATTAGCTGCAAGTTAAAAACCAAATGAAAATTTTAGAATGTTGCTGCTCTGATTTCTTCTTCTTCTTCACTCTTCTTCTGCGTACACATAATGCCAACTGCACAAATATATATAGTTGAAGAGGGGGAGAAAGAGCGAAAAATTCTCATAAATACTCTGACACAGATTAAATTAAAAACATGTAGCTAGAAACTTCCCAAACAACTATAGTCAAATTATGAGCTACCATTAATAAAAGCAAGTACGATAAAGTCTAGTGAAATCCAACGATTTATGCAAAGGATAAAAAACTGTCAGAGGTATCAAATCTGGTTTAATTTTCTAATACGAAGGCAACAATATTGTCCAATTATTAGCTCCTCTCGAAATTCAAGTTTGCAAGGTGCCACTTCTTCTACAATAGATTTATGTTGTGCAATTTGTATCTTTGAGTGTAGAGATTTTATTTCTATTTTTAACAGGGGTGGAGCAAGACAAGCTCTTATTTATCACTATACACGGAGCTTAAGAGGGTTTTCTACAATCTTGACTAGGGAGGAAGTTGTTTCTCTATCTGGTAAGATGTCACAAACATTAAAACAATTGGAATTAATTATGAGCACTTCAACCTAAAGTGTATAATTAAATTGGTACGTCTTGCATGCAGAAATGGATGAGATGGTTTCGGTGTATAAAAGCAAAACATGAACGTCCACATGGCACACTCTCGGGATTTTATACGGATCGATCCCACAACTTACGAAAGTGACAATGGGTACATGAATTCCCAATCAAATATTATTGTCGGGGTAATTGATATTGGTGAACCGAGCACAAATTTAGATATAGTGATTATATCATATAACTTTTATAGGATTCTTATTTACATAAAGGAAAATGAAATTAATGTAGGTATTTGAATGGAATCAAAGAGCTGTGGTTATGCAGGCATGTCATATGTTCCAAGTAGCTTCAAGGGCAAGTGCAATACGAGTGATAAATTTAACGCCTCTAGTTGTAATAGGTGTGGAAATTTGGCTCTCACGAGAAAAAATCTTAAAACTTATTACAGGATTTTTTACTGACTGGAATTGGAAAAACTAATGTAGGAAATTAATCGATGCATGCTTCTATTCTGCTGTATTTGAGGTAAAGAATGGGAATTTGGCGTCCTTTAGAGAAAAAAAAATTTGGTCTACGCATGATGTAGATAATCATGGAACCAATACAACCTCAACGACGGTGGGAGCAATAGTATAAAATGTAAGTGTATCTGATATTGGGCTTGGCACCACAAAGGGAGGATCTTTGGGTGCTCGTCTGGCTATTTACAAATCTTGTTGGTTTGAATTATGTAACGATGTGGATTTTATTGTTGCCTTTAATGATGTCGCTAATGATGGAGTCGATATCATCTCCATCTCAACAGGTTCTAGTCATCCACAGCCAAGCTATTTTCTAGATGGCACTTCCATCGGATCTTTTCATGCCTTCAGGAAGGGAATCCTCATCTCTACATCTACTAAAAATAGAATAGGGCCTGGAACTACCATAAATATATCTCCTTGGATTCTCACAGTCACCGCATCCTCCATTGACCACAACTTAACCTCCAACATGGTTATGGGAAACAACAAGATCTTGAAGGTAATTATATAAACTTTTAAAATATTGAATTTTTCTTCCAATTGGGATAAATCTTGATTTTTTTGTTTTTTATTTTCAATTTCAGGGAGAAGCTATTAATCCTCTAACACAAAATATTTTTTTTGGCCTTTTAGAAGCAAGCAACACTACTGTTCTTATTGTTTTTCAAACAAATGCAAGGTAAACCATCATGTAAAAACTTTGATGTAAACCACTTGACACTCTCTTACGAACAATAAACTCTTGAACTCTATTAATGGATTATGGAACGGTTTTTGTTTAAACAACATGATGGATCCTACAAAAATAAATGGAAAGGTGGTGGTGTGTACAATATCCAACGTAGTAGATAACATACTGGTAAAGAGTGTAGTTGTGAAATAAGCTGGAGGTTTTGGGATTATAATTTTGGATCCCATTAGAAAGGAGATTGAATTTCCATTTTTTATATTAGGTACACTTGTCAAAATATAGTAAGGAGAAGATATCATGACATACTTATCCTCATAAAAGTAAGTAATTTAATCATTCTAGTGACTTCTTCTACTTCATTGCAATAATTTTAGCTAATGTGAGACCACCAGAAGACATTGTTGAACAAGATGATAAAAATTTCTGATTTACCTTGATCATAAATCCTACAACATACATAAAAACAACCTCGATAGTGTTGAACGTGAAGCCAACACCCCATATGGTTGTATTTTCCTCAATGGGTCCAAATATTATAAGTCCACATCATGATTTGCTTGAAAATGGGTTAATCAAACCTAGTGTGTCACCCTAAAGAGTTCCTATTCTTTTTGTTAAAAATAAAGACAACACCTTAATATTGTGCATAGATTATAGAATATTTAATAAGGTTAGTGTCAAAAATAGGTATTCGTTACCTAATATTGATGATTTATTTTATAAATTAAGAAGAGCAACTATATTTTTTAAAATATATTGAGATATGGATATCATCAGTTAATAATTTGAGAGCAATATACTTCTAAACAACATTTTAAAACAAGATATGGGCATGTTGAGTTTACCGTTTTACTTTTGAATTAATCAATGCTCCAGCCGTGTTCATGAACCTCATGAACAACATTTTCAGAGAATAAATTGATAATTTTGTACTCGTATTTTTGAATGATATTTTGGTTTATTTCAAAAATAAAAAAGAGCATGATCAGCACTCGAGAATAGTGCTTGGAATTCTTAGAAAGAATCAATTGTTTGGAAAATTGTCAAAATGTGAGTTTTATAATCCACAAGTTCCAAAAATAAGGGGGAGAAGTTGACGTGATTCCAAAAATGCTCAAGTTTAGAAATAATGGGAGAAGTTATCATTCATCATGAATTTCATGGTTAAGATGTCAGGTCACTCACGTGGTTTGACGGAAAAAATAAGGTCTACACTCTGATTGTCATAAATCTTTAAGATTTTTATAGACCACTACGTCTGTTTCCTTTCTGTAAATTTATTTTCTTCCAAAGTTAGAATTTGAAGGTCTAATATTGGTTGGCATTAGGACTTTAATATTTGAGCAGGTAAGTGGAAAAAAATTTATAGCATAGAGAAAATAATAATATGATAAAAAAAATATTGTGATGAGTTGTTATTTTTTTAAATAATCTTATAAAATTTAAGAAACATAGTTATATCATATTTAAGGACTAAAAATTTTATAACCTTTTAAATATTAATTTATTTTTGATAAAAGATAACATAAAAAAATATTTTTTATAAAAAAAAAAATTAAGTTTGAAGGAACATATGAGAAAACATTCTAATATCAATGACATGAAAACAATTTATAAGGTAACTCAATTTATACAAAAGTTCGAAGTTAAAATCATCATTTTTGTTTTCGCTACTTTTCTACCATATTTATTTTTTTGTTATATATATATATGATCTCCTATTATTTTAATTATTATAATATCGTAATTATCCTAAAATATTATTATAAGCATTGCATTGTAAGATAAATTGTTTCTCAATTTCCACAACTCCCTTAAGCATAATAGGTGCATAATCTCTTACATTTGTCTTTAGATCTCTTCCATTTATTTATATTGAGTTTGAGTCGATTTTAACTAGTTCTTAGTTGAAGAACAAAGATGTTTGCTCTTCATTTGATATTTCAATTTGTATTTATATATGTTTTTGGAGGATGTCCATATATGGGTTGAACTTAAGGAGTTAGTGCATAATATTTCTTCCTAGTTGTTTGTCCATATATGGAATTTGAGAGAAACTATTATAATTTATATTTTAAAAAATTAATAAAGAAGATATTGAAGAGATTAAAAAAAAAATTAAGTCTAAAAAATAATACTAAATTCAAAAGAATTTATAAAATAATTAATAGTGAAGAATACAAGCTTATACTAAGAGGGGGGTGAACAATATAAGACCAACTTTTATTTTTCTTTCAAATGATAACAACAATAATATCAATGCAATAAAATAGACAATGCACAAATTATCACACACATGAGAGACATATTTAATGTGGTTCACCCAATGTAGGCTACATCCACAGAGAAAATATTTCTCCTAAATTTTCTCCACAAATCTCTTGGAAATCAATTCCCTATTATAATATTTATGGACCTCTATCCAAAGGAGATCTCAATCCCCAATACTCTGGTTTATGGATCTCTCTACACATGATAACTCTATCCCATTTGTTATGGTTCATGGATATCTTTCCATAAGAGAACTTTATTCCCTTTGCTCTAGTTTGTGGATATTTCTCCACAAGACAACTCTACCCCCTCTGCTTTGGTTTGTCGATCTCTCTCATCAGGACAACTCTATCCCCTTTGCTCTAGTTTATCGATATCTTTCCACGAGAGAAATCTATACCCTCTACTTTGGTTTGTAGATCTCTCTCCATAAGATAAATCTATCCCCTCTACTCTGGTTTGTGTATCTCTCTCCACAAGATAACTCTGTCCTCTCTATTCTGATTTATTGATATCTCTCCATAGGATAACTCTATCCTCTTTGATATGGTTTATGGATATTTCTCCACATGATAAATCTATCCCCTCTACTCTACTAAACTCTACTCCAATAGGTCCCAAGCCTTAACACAAAGCTTGATCATATCAGTAACCAAACCTGCTTACAAATCTATCCAAATCTACACCATACCTTGTTACAAGACTAGCACAAATTTGCCTCAACTCTACCTAAATATACCTTCAATCCTTCTCAAAAGACTTACTCAAATCTACATCAAAGCTGCTTCAAGTCTTCTCACAATACTTTCTCAAATCTGCCTTCAAGTCTTCTTAAAATACTTGCTCAAATCTACCTCAAAGTTACTTCAAGTCTTCTCACAAGACTTGCTCAAATATGCCTTCAAGCCTTCTCAAAATACTTGCTCAAATCTACCTCAAAGTTGCTTCAAGTCTTCTCACAAGACTTGCTCAAATCTATCTCAAATTTGTTCCAAGTATAATCACAAGACTTGCTCAAGTCCATCTTCAAGCTTGCTCATAGAACCTGCTCAAATATTTCCAAATCTTACATACAAACAAATGTTTATATCTCTTTCAAAAATACTTTCTTCAACTAGGCAATTCATACATATTCTACCTAGAATTCGTTTAACCTCTAGAACATATAGATAATTATATGCACTATCAAAATCTCAATATGTTCTTCACATTCACAAATATTACATTCAACTAATCTAATCTCTCTCTTGCAAATCCCTTTCAAATTAAATCAAAATAGTGCATAACTTGCTTCACAAAAATTATCTATTTGTCTTTCAAATTTACTCTAAAAAATAAATCACACTTATGCACAAATTTCCCTCACATGATTGATCTCAAACACTTTCACAATTGCTTATATCTCAAACCAATGTTCAAAAGGTTTCACAATGATGCACTAACTTGTCTTCAAACCTAGTACAAGTAGTTCACAATTTCTAGCACAAATATCTCAATATTTTCAACAATAGAAGCACAAAACTTAATGCAATTGTTTCAATTTTCTCTCAACAATTGATGCACATGTAGGTCTGCACAAATATCTCCACCTTATGTTCCAAAAATAGTATGCTCAATCAAACACCTTAAAGAAGTAATGATATGCCCATACCTCTTATTTTGCTTTGATGAAGATATGTCCTCAAAACCTATCTTACAAACAACTTATCCTTCTTGTGCCACTACAAGGGTTAGATAGCAAAATACTTTCTCAAACCATCCACATGAACTTCCTTCTCAAAAATATATGCTCAATGAAATCTGAAATTGATGTTCAATAACTCTTCTCTTGTTCTTAAAATATAGGGCATTAATAATTATCAAAGACCTTCAAACCCACTTTCATCATACAAAAGTTACAATAAAATATCAAACCACTATAACACCTTATTACTCCTATTCTTGCATGCAAAACATATCCCTTTTGTTTTTCTTTATGCTTTTTGTAAAAATAATATATATATATATATATATATATATATATATATATATATATATATATATATATATATAGACACTCTTTGTAATTTATGTTTGTAAAATAAAGGCTCTTAAAACAAATTCTTGCACACAAAACTTTATTACTTCACAACCTTATGACTCCCTAATTATAAAAACAAAATTTTGATAAACTCAACCCTTATAACTCCCTAATAGCAAGAGGAGAACTTTTATTTCACTCAACCCTTATAACAGATCTATTTAAACTCATGCCATTATGAATCCCTAAGAACCAAGCAAAATTTATAACAAAAATATTGCCCTTACCACTTCTTCTTTTGAAGGGAATCGAGTGTGTGACCTCACAAAGCCTATGCTCTAGCATGTGCTAGAGCACCGCATGGGCTAAATGCCCACACAAGAACCAATGTGCACTATGTTAGCTTTAAACCCACATCGTTCCTCTAATAAATAAATAAAACAAGTAAAACTATCACCGTTGCATCTCAACCTTGAGACCTCCTCCATGTCATGTCTTACATAGGGTCTACCTGACACCTGAGTTAGCTGCTCAATTGAATTTCAAAGCCAAGCTATCTCCTATATCAGCTGCACATAGTGTCAACTATTTTTAAAATGTGTGTCCTCCTTGCTACCCCCTGCATTGCATATTGTGTGAAGCTCTCACGATTTTCTCCTTCTTACTGCCTCCACGTTGGGTATCGTGCACTACTCTTATGAATGGATCGAGTGTCTTTTTCATTTGTCACTTACATTAAAAAAAAAATTACAAGAATTTTAATTTCCTCCTTAGTATGCTGCCCTCTTAAAATTTGGACGTCGGTGCATGGAGAGAGTTGTATAAAAAAATTTGATCCTTTGTTTAAAAATATTTTTATTATAATATTTTAAATCTTGAAAAGATTTAAATATATTATAATTTAATATTTTCCCTTTGGGCCATTTCATAAAACTTTTTATTATAATATTTTAAATCTTGAAAGATTTAAATATATTATAATTTAACCTTTTCACTTTGGGCCATTTCATTAGGTCTTATCTTTTTGCCAATGAACTTAAATAAAATTTCTTTTTATTTGCAAATACCACCATGGAGAACTAATTAAACCTTTCCATTTTATTTGCAAAAACCACCATGGAGAATGCCTTGTCTTTTTCTTGCTCACACAACCATGAAGAGTTCATTGTGAACCAATACTACCTTTGACATCAATAACAACCAATGTACTCAAATTTTCAACAATATCCGCTTTGTCATTGATGGCAACCCTTTCTAAAAATTCTTTTTCCTATCACTAGATTCCAAATCTGCTCACTCTGACTGAATGCTCTCCCCCTTACTTAAATATCTCCCTCTTTTACATCAACGGTAAAGGGACTCCTTTGGGGCTAAATATAATACTCTTAGCTCAGGCCCCTCCCCACCTCCTCTCCTTGAGGTGATTAATTTTTGGGTGAGAGTATCTCTACTCCCAGCATACATTGCTCTTTTTCTTTGTCAACCTTATTTTTTAAAAATTTTGTAGCCATACCCTTTTGATCCTTTTGAGTGTCCCTATTATTGCTTGTCTTTGGAAGTTCTGGAAACTATGTTCTACACAACTTGGCCTTATGTCTAATATTATTACACTTGTAACACTTAATGTTGTAATTTTTGGAAGGTGTAAATGTCTTGAAGTTCCTCTTGGTTAAGCCATAATCATTTCTGTTATGAACCCTGTTATGGATCACTTTATGACCAAATCGATTACAAGAGTAGCAATACCCTTGAAACAAATGTCCATATTTAAATGAGTTGAAATTCCTTTTAGTGAGGCCATACTCTTTCTTTCCATGATCCCTGCAATGCATAGCCTTGTGACCAAACCGATTACATGAAAAATAATATCTTTTGAAGAAATCCTATTTTACAGCCTCTAGTCTCTTAGTCCTTTCTTTGCCTTCTTTGTGATGATCCTTGTTTCTTATTTGTGCATTATTTCCTTTCTTAGTGAAGCTTCTATTCTTCAACTTATCCTCATAAGTATTAATTTTTTCTTCACTCTCTTCCTCTTAAACTTCTTCTTATTTTGAGCTTGAGCTTGACCTTTCTTCTTGTTTCCCTTGTCCTTATTAAAAACCAAGTCCTATTTTGATAGATGAATATATTTGTGCATCGATAATTTTATCCAATTTTTTTGAACTTTTCCTAAACCTATGTAGCTTGTCCTTAGAATATTTCACTTTTGATGCACATTATCGGAGCCATAACTTGTGAACTATATGCCCATTTGCCTTGAAATTTAATAGGTGGTTCTACGTGCATGTTATACATCAGGTGCATATTTTATGTGCTTGTCCCTCCAAAAAATATACTTTCGAGACATAACTCCTCCATCTAGTGTCCCAAAATTAGCTTTTAGAATAGGTTCCCGGGTTTTTGGGTTTTTTTGAATGTTAGAAGTTTATTATCTTTTGTTATACCTTAATTTGAGACCTAATATTTTAAATTAAGGTTCACTATTATAAGAGGGGTGTGTGCACCGAATTTGGGTGCAATTCGACTCATTTCTATTTTTAACAGTTTTTAGAAAAAAACGTTTTCAGGTTTCTTTAGGGTTTATTTGGTTTTCGATGGCTATATGATGGATTGTATTCTTTTGGAGAAAGGGTGTGAATTCATGAATGATAATAATATCAATTTGCAGGTTTATTCCATTATATTGCATTTGTGTTATGTGATTGGAGTCCATTTTGTTGGTCTCTTGTAGGTGAGTTTACACCAACTTCCATCCTTAGATAAACTATCTCATGTTCTAATCTTTCACATTCTAACTCTTTTACCTTTAAATTTTCAACCATGACCTCTTTAAACCTTCTTTACTTAGATTTTGAGTTTTCCAGGTCTTGTAGAATATTTTCTTTTTATTCCTCATGTTCTTGGACTTGAGCCTTAAGTCTTGAATTCTGCTTTCTAACATTTTTCAATTCTCTAAGAACAAAAATAAATTCTACTTCTAGATCAAATTTCTTCCTCTTCATTTTTTGAATCTTTCTCTACTTCTTTATCTCCAAGAGCATCATCATACTTTTCACATTTATCTTCAATAGGAACATCTTCTTCCTCTTCTATTGCCAAAAATAGAATCTCTTCTTATTCACTATATAAGAGTATTTCATCACTGTCACTTGAAGCCTTGCTTGCCTTGTTAACATACAAACTATTCTTGTGCCTTTGAAAGAACTTATTTTCATGCTTGCCTAGACCATACATATTTTTCTTTTCATTCCTAAATTTTATTTCTTCCTTTTTCTTATGATCTGGTTTCTCTTCACTATTACTGCTTTTGGCTTGTGGATAATTAGATGCATAGTGATAAGAATTACCACAATTAAAAAATTTCATAGTCTTCATACCTTTGTGCTTTCTTGAGTCCTTCTTGTATCTTCTTGCATAGTTCACTTCTTCATCACTGCTTGACTCACCACTTTATTTTGTTTTCTTATCTTTTGTCTTATTTGAAGCTTTGAAGGTTACCTCTTTCTTGAAGTTGGGATCATTTACTATTCTCATCTTGTAAGCTATGATAATTCCATGTAACTCATCCATAGTCAACTTATCAATATCTCTCATTTATTCTATAGCTAAAACCTTTCCATCGTACCTCATAGGGAGTGATCTTAATACTTTCTGAGCAACACTGGAGTCTTCAATTTTAAATCCAAGTCCATGCATGGTATTAAAAAACTCATCCACATGAAGTAAGTATGTAGCAATATGTTCCTCGTCTTCCATATTCAAATCTTAAAACCTTTTCTTATGGTTTTGTAATTTTTCCAACTTGAAATTTTTATCTCCTCCATATGTTTGCTTCAATTTGTCCCATATCTCTTTTTCTTATTTTATGTTCATAACTTTTATAAATTTGCTTCACGTAATCCACTTAAGATTCAATTCATAGCCTTTGCATTATTCACATGTAATAGCTTACCATATTTATCTGTAGGAGGAGTAGCTATAGGTGTGAACCCATCCTCAATCAATTTCCATCTCTCATATCCTTATGCCATCAAGTACATATTTATTCTTATACTCTAGAATGCATCATTGTTCCCATAAAATAATGGAGCCTTATTTGATGAATATCCATTTTGAGATGCCATCTACATTCCTGTAATATCTTCCTTCAAGCTATTAGACTTTTCTTAAGGAACCCACTTTGACATCAATTGAAGAATATAAGATTATATTGAGAGGGGGGGTGAACAGTATAAGGCCAACTTTTACTTTTCTTTCAAATGATAACAACAATAATATCAATACAATAAAATAGACAATGCATAAATAATCACACACATGAGAGACACATATTTAACGTGGTTCACCCAATGTGGGCTACATCCATGGAGAAAATATTTCTTCTAAATTTTCTCAAAAAATCTCTTGGGAATCAATTCTCTATTACAATATTTATGGACCTCTGTCCAAAGGAGATCTCAATCCTCAATACTCTGGTTTGTGGATCTCTCTCCACAAGATAAATCTATCCCTTTTGCTCTAGTTCATGGATCTATTTCCATAGGAGAACTCTATCCCCTTTGCTCTAGTTTATGGATCTCTATCCACAGGAGAACTCTATCCCCTCTGCTCTAGTTTGTGGATATCTCTCCACAGGATAACTCCATCCAATCTGGTATGGTTTATGGATCTCTCTCCACAGAATAACTCTATGCCCTCTACTATGGTTTGTGAATTTCTCTCCACAAGAGAAATATATCCCTTATTCTCTAGTTTGTGGATCTCTCCGTAGGATAAATCTATCCCCTATACTCTGGTTTGTGTATCTCTATTCATACGAGAACTCTATTCCCTCTATTCTTGTTTGTGAATCTCTCTCCACAGGAGAACTTTATCTCTTTTACTATGGTTTGTGGATCTCTCTCCATAGGAGAACTTTATCCCCTATGCTCTGCTCAACTCTGCTCCAATATTCCCCAAATATTAACACAAAGCTTGATCAAATTAGTAACCAAAATTACTCATAAATCTATCCAAATTTGCACCATACATCGTTACAAGGCTAGCACAAATATGCCTCAACTCTGCCCAAATATACCTTCAATACTTCTCAAAATACTTGCTCAAATCTACATCAAATCTTCTTTAAGTCTTCTCACAAGACTTGCTCAAATCTACCTTCAAGACTTCTCAAAAGACTTGCTCAAATCTACCTCAAAGCTACTTCAAGTATTCTCACAAGACTTGCTCAAATATACCTTCAAGCCTTCTCAAAAAACTTTCTCAAATCTGCCTCAAAGCTGCTTCAAGTCTTCTCACAAGACTTTCTCAAATCAGCCTCAAAGTTGTTCCGTATTCTCATAAAACTTGCTCAAGTCTATCTTCAAGCCTGCTCATAGAACCTACTCAAATATTTTCAAATATTGCATACAAATAAATGATTATATCTCTTTCAGAAATACTTTCTTAAACTAGGTAATTCAGACATATTCTACCTAGAATTAATTTAACCTCTATAACATATAGATAATTATATGCACTATCAAAACCCTAATATGTTCTTCACATTCACAAATATTGCATTCAACTAATCCAATATATATATTTTTCAAAATTCCTTTCAAATCAAATCAAACCAATGTATAACTTGCTTCACAAAACTTATCTATTTTTCTTGCAAATTTGCTCTCAAAGGTCAATCACACTTATGCACAAATTGCCCTCACATGATTGATCTCAAACAGTTTCACAATTGCTTTCAATATGTCTCAAACCAATATTCAAAAGGTTTCACAATGATGCACTAACTTGTTTTCAAACCTAGTATAAGTAGTTCACAATTTCTAGCACAAATGTCTCAATATTTTCAACAATAGAAGCACAAACCTTAATGCAATTGTTTCAATTTTCTCTCAATAATTGATGCACATGTAGGTCTCAAACCCTAACTCAAATATTTTCAACAATGCATACCAAACAACCCTTTTATCTCCACCTTATGTTCCAGAAATGGTATGCTCAATCAAACACCTTAAAAAAATAATGATATGTCCCTACCTATTATATTTATTTTATGAAGATATGTCCTCAAAACCTATCTTAAAAACAACTTATTCTTCTTGTGCCAATACAAGGGCTAGATAGCAAAATACTTTCTCAAACCATCCACATGAACTTCCTTCTCAAAAAGATATTCTCAATGAAATCTGAAATTGATGTTCAATAACTATTCTCTTGTTCTCCAAATATAGGGCATTAATAATTATCAAAGACCTTCAAACCCACTTTCATCATACAAAAGTTACAATAAAATATCAAACCACTATAACACCTTATTACTCCTATTCTTGCATGTAAAACATATCCCCTTTGTTTTTCTTTATGATTTTTGCAAATATATATATATATATATAAGACACTCTTTGTAATTTATGTTTGCAAAATAAAGGCTCTTAAAACAAATCCTTGCACACAAAAATTTATTACTTCACAACCTTTTATGACTCCCTGGTTATAAAAAGAAAATTTTAATAAATGCAACCCTTATAACTCCCTAATAGCAAGAGAACAAATTTTATTTCACTCAAACGTTATAAAAAATTTATTTAAATTCATGCCCTTATGACTCCCTAAGCCCCAAGAAAAAATTATAACAAAAATATTGCCCTTACCACTTCTACTGCCGAAGAGAATTGAGTGTACGATATCATAGAGCCCACACTCTAGTACGTGCTAGAACACCGTGTGGGCTAACTACCCACACAAGAACTAATGTGCACTATGTCATCTTTAAACCTACGTCACTCCTCTGATCAACATAAAAAATAAGCAAAACTATCGTCACTATGTCTCGATCTTGATACCTTCTTCATGCCACATCTTACGTAGGGTTTGCCTACCACCTAAGCTAGATTTTTGGTTGAATTTCCAAGTTGATCTATCTCTTATATCAATTTGTGTGTGTTGTCTGATGCGTTGTCATTAAGCACATCATTAATCCTTAATGAATTGTCAATCGAGGGTAGTGTTCAAGGCTGTCTACGAAATAAGGGGTGAACAGGTGAACAGGGCTATAGTTCAGGTCATTTGGGAGCAGCAGGTCTTATTGGTAGAACAAGTTTTATGGGGGGGGTTTTGTAGTCACCTTACTCCTAAATTGCATAAAATGAACTTAATCTATTTGCAGGAATGAAAACTAAGTGTTATTTGCAGAAATGAAAACCTAATTGCTTTTATATAAATGGAGATCTAATTACAATTGTAGAATGAAATGGTTGCATAAAACATAAACTAAATCTTGTCAGTTCTCTATTGCAGAAGGTTGTCAATCTTCTGTACAGTGGCTGACAAAAACAAATGAAGGTACAGAAAAACTATAAATTACAAGAAATAAAAGCATGTTGAAACTGAAATCTTATTGAGAATTAAGGCAATAATAATATCTACCATTAATTATATTCTAAATAACATTGCAATTTTACTCTAAATAAGGATTAAACAGTAGTAAATGTCAATTGATACAGAAAATAGAAACTGACAACTTTTACAACTAATTTTGCTGTAGCAAAAATCAAAATAAAACCTATATGTTAGTCCTTCTCCTAGGTCTAGAAGTGGCTAGCTTCTTTCTCCAGAAGAAGGTGTGAAACTCCTTTTACTTACTAAACTTCACACACACTCATATGCCATAGAAAATATAAAAGAACTGCACTTTTATTCCAAAATTAGCATTTACAAATCTGCTGCTACAGATTACAGATCTGAAATTAAACTGCTATCTAATTTATTCTATTAAAAATCCTATGTACCCCTACGTAGCTCTACCAACATGGGAGCTACATTTTATAGATGCCTAAAACCTATTTACATCCAAAAATATGCTATTCCTATCCTACAAATCAACTTCCTACTATGCTACAGTATTTCCTAGGTTTATCCTAGAAGAGGATCAATTGATATTTTCCCATGAATGGTGGCTTTTGGATGACAAGGATGACAAAGACAGCTGGGGGATATTTTCCCTTAACCTTATCAACCTTATTTCACTTTTTCCACCATCAAAAAATAGTCAAAAAGCACTTTTTGTTGTCAATCCAAAGATAACTGGCTCAATCCGAAGAAACTGCATTTGTCAATACGAATATGTCTGCTCAGTCTGAAGCTCTTCATATTGACTAACTGTATGGTCTTCAGGTGATCTCAACTACTTTTATTAGGTGGTTTATCTCTCAAGAACTGATTGCAATAGCTTTTATCCTTCTCCATGTGTGAATTCTATGCCTTGCCTTTCATTGGCAGCTGGCTAGAATTTACATAGCAAAACCAGTTTTTGCTGCACAATAACAATATTCTTGCACCATTTACTAAAATTAGATAAATAAATGCTTGAAAAACATAAAAAAAAAACTAGTAAAGTTCTACTATCAACCTAAGCATATTCCTCATTTAGCAAGCCATGACAAAATAACATAAAATTGTACAAAAATTGTAAAAATCAGAATATAATATTCCTAACACATCAATCATGCAAACAGTTAATACACAGCATATTAGATCAACTTAACTAGCATATAATATAATTCACAAGAGATTTTAGGCAATATTAATTGTTCAAAACATGCTATGATTGAGGCATTTTTAGGCCTCATCATTTTCCCCCCAACTTAATTCAATGCATGTCCTCATGCATTCTGTTGTGCTATTGTTTCACACATGTTCATTTTTACATTTCAATTCCTATAGAACAGTTTGTTCCCACATAGTATTCCCTGGTTTCTTGAAGCTTCCTGATCCATTCCTAAAATTAGCCACTTGGTTGTGGGTCACTATCAAAATAATAAGGCACTGGAGTAAGAATGGTGGGAGGCCTAAACTTTAAACTTATCCATTGATACTACATGGTAAGGATAATATTTGTAACACCATCTGTTCTTCTTCTAGACTAATCCAAATTGACTAAGGAGATAGGCTCTCTCTTCTACAAAGACAAGGATAATTCTGCCCATCTTTCCTTACAAGCCATCAAAGTAGGTACAAAATTACTGGCATAAAAATTCTGAAAACTATTTAAACAATCCCTAAGATTATCCAAATACATACTTTTAATATCTACCCTATTCATCATAGTGAAGTGTTGAGTTGTGGTAAATTTATGATTTGGTTGCACAACTCTAATAAAAAATTCAGTTTTCACTTCAAGTTCCTTGTTCCTTTTCTTTTCTTGACTCCAATAAATTTGATTTTGTAAAGTGGACATGAAGGCCCTTAATTGAACATCACTTGGCTGCTGATGTTGGGTTGCACTGAGGTATTCATGGTGGACATGACTTGTGATGTTATGTATTATGACTCTTCATGTTCACTTTTTACTAAACTTATGGTCTATTCTAAAGCATCTTTAGAATGGGAAGGTGTAGCTTTGGAATGAAGAACTACAACTTTAGAATGCTCCAATCCTGTTACAATTTATTGTGCTTTATTACCAAGTTTTGTCAGTTATGGATGCTACTGAGAATATTGTTGCTCTCATGCTTTTGGAATAAAATCATTCTACTAAATAACTTGGGCATCAACCAATCCCTTATTTTTTGTATTTTCAACAACAGATTCACCTGCTGCAACTTGAGGGACAGGCTACAAATTTTTAATCAGTGCTAGGTCACCTTGCATGGATAATCCAAGAAATATTTGAGCAAGTTTTCCTTCATTAGATTCTGTAGATTTGGACTTCAACTGTGCCACTCTGTTTTTCAGCCCTTCTACTTCATGTTGCAATTCCAAAATCTGCATATCTTTCTCTTTAATGGATGTATTCAAACTCAGCCATTCTATAAACTGATCATCTGGTTGGGGACCTCTTCAAAATAGAAGGGAACTAGAGAAATGATGGTTGGAGATCTAAATATAAGACCTATCCATTGATGTTGCATAGCTAAAATAAGTTTCACCACCCCTTCTACTCTCCTTCTGGACCCAGGTTTATGGGAGAGATAGACTCCCTTTTCTACAGTGATATAGAAAGTTCTGCCCATCTGTCCTTACAAAACAAAATTGTTACCACAAAAATCCTAAAAATTAGTCAAATAGTCCCTCAAGATATTTAAATACATCCTCTTAATATCTACCTTGTTCATCATCTTAAAGTGCTAGTTTGGATGATCTGGATGTACTACTCTGACCAATAATTCAGCTTTTAACTCAACTTCCTTATTATGTTTCTTCTCCTGATTCCAATAAAGTTGATTTTGCATGGTAGACATACAAGCTCTTAGTTGAACATCTTCCATGAAAATTTTAGGGTGAATATTTACCTCCTCAAGAATGAATAAACTGTGTAAAAATAGCTCACATAGCAGATTTTTCTGCTCCACAGGATTGCTGAGGTAAGCTTCCAAGAAATCTTCAACAGTTTCTAACTTATAGGGGAGACCTAAACTGATTATCATGACCTGCCATATAAGATATTTTTCCTTTATAATGAGGCTATAAATCCTGGATGGTCATCTGAATTGGACCAAATATTCTGCAATCTGACAAATATCAGTCACCTGTTCATTTAGTTTATTGATTTTTGTGTCTTTTCCTCTAACTGTTTTCCTACTAGTTTTAAATTTTTGACCTTGGTTGCAAGTTTTTCATATTTAATAACCCAATTAGCTATGTCTGTATTGTATTTATCTAAATATACAATATTGGGTGGCCTCATAATAGGTTGAAATCTGGGTAACAGATCTACCTGTACTCCTTTTTCCTCTACTTCTACTTCAGGTATGAAAATTTCAGATTTGGACACAAAAGTTGCATGCAGAGGAGTACTTACTTGGAAATTCACATCTTGATGCTCAAAATTCTCTTGTTCTGGTGCTAATTTCAAGAGTAGCTATTGTGGTCCTTCATTGATCCTTTTTTTCTGAATTCTTGAGCAATTTTGGAGCATCTTTGGAATGAGAGGGTGCTGCTTCGAATTGAGAAGGTGCTGCTTCGAATTGAGAAGGTACTGCTTCAGAATGAGCATCTATGACTTCATTCAAAGGTTCAGGTGCTTCTATTAGGGGAAAAGAATCATTTTCCCTAGATAATCCAAGTAGGATTTGAACCATATATTCCTCATCATCATATTATATTGGTTGTGCTTCAAACTGTGATAGCCTATTTTTTAGTTTTTCTACCTCCTATTGTAATTCCTCAATTTTTTTCAATAATATCTTCCCTCTCTTAAATCCATTTTATTTGTGTTTTTATAATGCTCCTAGCTGCTCTTAATTGCTCTTTGATGTCCTCTTCCTCCTCTTCTCAATATATTTTTTTATTATGCCAACTCTTATGAACATATTTATACTAATGGTTAATTGTCATACTATATACCAATTATTTACAATGAGAAAAGTGCAAGAAATATATATATATATATATATATATATATATATATATATATATATATATATATGTGTGTGTGTGTGTGTGTGTGTGTGTGTGTGTGTGTGTGTGTGTGTGTGTGTTTAAAACAATTTAATGCAAGTTTTGAAGGATGGATGCTTCTGATGATGTTCTGTTGAAGTTTACTGCAAAATTTCAAAACAAGTGCAGTTGGTGGATTTTTACAATGATTATGAAGATTGTTTCCGGGTCATGCATGCAAAAAAACTAGTTTTCATGCACACCAATTTAGTAGCACCTCAAAGAGGTTTTCACTGCTGAATTATTCATTTTTATCTCTTTTTTTTTAATTTCCTTTTTTTTTTACCTTTTCTTTTTTTTCTTGATCTTGATTGTGCCAATGAAATAATTCATGATTTCCTCAAAATCATGCCCATGAAGGAATTCACAATCATGATTTATTCATTTTTTTTATTTTTTGTTTGTCTGATTTTTTTTTTCATTTTTCTATTTTTCTTGAAAATCCATTATCATGTTGAATCTGTTGAAGTTGATATGGAAGAGGGAATTTCTTCCATAATTTGTACATCCAAACTATCAAGTTGTTGCAAGAATTCTTCCTTGAATCTTGGCGTTGACTATTTCCATAGTGTCGTGAGAAGCCTCCAAGTCATGTTGATGTGTCCTTTGATGACCTATCTTAGAATGATGCATTGGATATTATCCATCATTTTCTTGCTTACGATGAAAGCATTAGTAATGCATATTTAAGACACCATATTAAGACTGTTCTACACAAAACATGGCATAAAGCATGAGAATATCAACAAGCAACAAATATAACATCTTGTAACTAGTTAGACTAATTAGACATATTAAACATGTTTAACTAATACTAAAGTATCCTTTTAATGCATCACTATAGAAACATGTTTATGCCAAAATGAGGACATTATTTGGCCTCATCATATTCTCCCCCTAGCTTAAACCTTTGTTGCTCCTGCAGCAAACTCAACTTCCACAAGAAACTTGTTATATGCATTGATAAACATACCAACAAATAGTTCAGCAATGTCGTTAAATGGTCTTTTAGCTACCTCTTGTCATTCCTGGCTTGTGAAATTCAATTCTACCAACATTTCATGAAATTTCCATGTTGAGCAGACCTTGTTATCTTTACTTTCCTTGTTCAATAAGTAGTTCATCCTTCAGTTTTTTTCATTATATGTGAAGATTTATCATTTTCCTCAATAATTTTATCTAATTTTCTTGTAATATCAACAATCTATTTCTTCAAGCATATTTTTTTTTATCTTCCACATTGTACTCAATTTTTTGTCAAACAATGCTTCTACCTTTTAGCTGCATTCCAAATGAAGAATTATATCAAACAACTCACCACCTTATCAAATCAGTATGCTTCATTTGCTATTTTGTTCTTCTTGGGATTCACTATGTATTGAGGTATCTTATAACTATATCTCAATGTTAGCGTAATATTTTTTCTGTATTACATTATTTAGGTTTACTGTTACAACTCCTGTAACAGTTCTGTTTATGCCGGTGCTATTCTCGGCATTGTAACCACTATTTAATATGCTTAATACAATACCTCCAATAGATCGTTGTTCTAACATGGCATCAGAGGTTGGCTGGAGACTGAAAAAAAAAAAAAAAAAATTTCGTCGCTGAAGAACTAACGGAAGCAGGCTGGACTGGAGATTTAAAAAAAAAAAAAAAGACAAAGGCTGGAGGGCAGCCACCTATGGGATACTGGAGACCTGCACAATAGCCCCTCCACCCCTGCACCACCCATGCGCCAACCTATGCAGCCCCTGCTCCATGTGCCACCCCGATGCCACCCCATGTAGCCCCTCCTCTCCGTGCCACCCGCTCCCCCGAACCACCACCCTCGCGCACCGCCTTCCTCCGCGTGCTACTTGCAGCTGCCCCAACCGTGCGACCCCCACTGCAGCCACACGACAACTGTGTGACTGCTACAGATAGCTGCCTATAGTAGTGGACGTCGGGCCCCTACCACTGCTACAGCAGAGGAATTCATGGCCCCTATCACCGCCTGCAATAGAGGAAGTCGTGGCCCCTACCACCACCACTAGCGGAGGAAGCTGCGGCCCCGCGCGCTCACTGTCGTGGCCTGAGTGGTATAAGGGGCCCGACCTGGGTTCCTATACCTAGATTAGCCCACGGGCTCATTGGCAAGTGAGCCACGTGGTGGGTTCTGGGAACCTAGAGGTCACGGGTTCAAGCCCCATTGACCCCCCCCGTTTAAAAAAAAAAGAAGGTAATTTTTTTTTCATTTAATTTTTTTTATTTAAGGTTAAAATTTAATTTTTTTTATTCCATAGTTTTTTTTTACTATGGTAAATTAAAGTAAAAGTATTTTTTTTAACCTTAATTATAAAAATAAATAAAAAAAAAAACATTGTGAAAATAATTTATCCGAAGGGGGGAAGTGATTTTTTTTGGAAAATCAAGGGGGGATTGAGTAATTTTTTCAAAAGAAAATTTGGCATTATTGTAAAGGTGCATTTTTGGCAAATCCCGACACCTAGAGGTTTATTTCTGTGGGCACTTTTATGTTGTGTGTTGCATTTTCCATTTTTTTGCACTACTTCATTAAAAGTTAAAAATCAAATACACTCCCTGAGTCCCCGAAATAATTAAAACCCATCCGTGCAATTTATTGCATTGCAACGTTTGGTATTTGCAGTACCTCTGGCCAACACTTACAGGTAAAGCTATCATGATTGCGCTACTATATCCATCGCCTAATATAGCTACCACAACGACGTCTGAGCTTATTCTCTATAAATCATCGGGGAGATATAATTTTGTCATTTTGCTATTGTTTTACTCCATCCACTACCCCAATCACTCTCATGTTTAGGCTTAAATCCAGATGAAGGTTCGGATATCCAAAGATTTTAGGGGAAGTTATGCCCCACGCATGAGGATTGAAGACTTTCTAAGTTCTGTTCCATCAACGAGGTGATTCCCTTTCAGTATCACCTAAGTACCATGCATCGTATAATCATTGAAATTACTTATAGTCTCCCTCACATAAGGACGGGTAATTTCCCTATTTTTTCAAAATATCTATAGTCTCCCTCACGTAATGGCGGGGATTTTGTACGGTATAATGTCCTGGCATTAAGGTATATCAAAAGGGGGACCAATTGGTGTTATAAGGAACCTTCACCATGTCTACAAAATTAATGACTAATTCTCATCAGTTGTTGAAAGGTCCTAATTACACACCATGGAAAAACAAGATGAAGGCAATCCTAGCAATGGATGACTTATGGGATGTTGTATCTGGAAAAACAACAAGACCTTCATCTGCTGCTAGCACTACAGCTCCATCTGCCATTTAGAAAGACTTTGATAAGAAAGACAGCAAAGCAAAAGTGCTCATTTTGCTTATTGTGTGTGATGAATTTCAACCCCATATTGCTGACTGTGAACATAGTAAAGAGGCATGGGATGCCCTTAATACTATATATGAGGGAAAAAATGATTCCACTATTCTATTTCTTCAATCTCAATTACACATTCTAAGCATGAAGCAGGGGGATACAGTTGAATTTTTTCTTTGTAGAGTGTCTAAATTGAAAGTAAAGTTGAATTCTTTGGGAGAACCAGTTGATGACAAGCTCCTTACCTCAATTGTATTGAGAGCTTTACCTGATTCTTATAGGGTATTGATCACTTCCCTTCAGGTGTCACAATGGAAAGTTACTTTTGTAGAGTTGGTTAATATTCTTCAAGAAGAGGAGGCATGCCAAATACAATGAGATGATTCTTCTAACACTACCTTCTACACCAACAGGAAAGGGTAGAACCAGAAGAAGGGTAATTTTCATAAGGGAGGGAATTCACAAAAGGATTCAAAAGGGAAACAAACTCAACAAACTCAACAGAAAAAAAATATTGCAAGATCTATGACAAAGAAGGTCATGATACAAACAGATGTTGGCATAAGAATAAACAATCAAAACAGAAAGGCCAGAATAAACCACAAAAGAACAAACAACAAGTGAATTTTGTTGTTGAGGAATTTGACATGGATTCTAAGAGAGCCCACAAAGTTCTCATTACTACCATAGTGTCCAAGCAGATGGATCCTATATGGTATGTTGATTCTGGAGCCAGTAAGCACATGACTGGTGACAAATCATGGTTTGAGTCTTTTGAGGCCAAATAGGACAAAGCGATCACTATTGTCGATGATAAAACCTACAAGGTTAAGGGAGAAGGAATGGTCTCTATCACTCTTTGTGATGGCAAGTGCCAGATTAATAAAGTCCTCTATGTTACAGGACTGGAAAACAACTTATTGTTAGTGACACAAATTTTGGACAAAAATATGGTTATAAATTTCAGTGTTGAGGGGGGAAAGAAGTGTTGTTCTATCACCAGGAGAGGTAATAACATTGCAACCGCTTCATATAAGCATGGCTTATTTGCCCTAGATACTATCTCTTCTCCAGATGTAGCCATGATTGCTTCTACAAAGGAGGCAACCTCCCTATGGCACAAGAGATATGGAAATTTGAGTTCTGGTTACTTACTTGAGTTAAGTAAGTATGAAATGGTAAAGGGTTTTCCTTCCCTTTCTACCACTTTACCAGTTTGCTCTGACTGCTTGGCAGGAAAGCAACATAGAGTACCTTTTGAAAGGAGCTCTACAAGAGCAAAGAAACCTTTGGAGTTGGTTCACACCGATATGTGAGGTCCCTTAACTCCCAAAAGTTGTGGGGGTAAGAGGTATTTTTAGTTATTCATGGATGATTACTCACGAAAAATGTGGGTATTCTTTCTTCAACTAAAATCTGAAGCATTTGGCTTCTTTTAGCAATTCAAGAAATCTGTTGAAAAGGAGTCAAGGACTTATATAAAGACCCTCCACTCAGATCGAGGGGGGGAGTTCACCTCTAAATAATTCTTTGAGTTCTTGAAATAAAATGGGATCACATGACAGTTAACTACTGCTTATACTCCTCAGTAAAATGGAGTTGTTGAAAGGAGGAATCATTCCATCATGGAAATGGTTTGTTGCATGCTCACAGGAGCTAGTCTTGAGCAACTATATTGGGTAGAAGATATCACCATAGCAGTATATCTGTTGAATAGGGAACCCACAAAGTCCCTACAAG
This sequence comes from Wollemia nobilis, assembly GCA_028583015.1. Lineage (NCBI taxonomy): Eukaryota > Viridiplantae > Streptophyta > Pinopsida > Araucariales > Araucariaceae > Wollemia > Wollemia nobilis. Next base: position 5,472,931 of record JAQPPZ010016467.1, on the reverse strand, counting down.
GAATGACTCCACAGGAAGCATGGAGTGGTAGGAAATCCTCCATTTCTCATCTACGCATTTTTGGATGTAAAGCTTACATGCACATACCAAAAGAGAAAAGGAAGAAGCTAGATGAGAAGACATTAAAGTGTATTCTTCTTGGATATGATGAGCACTCTAAGGGTTATCGTTTGATTGATCCCTTGACCAAGAAGATAAACTTTAGTAGATATGTAGTTTTTTATGAGGCTTTCACATCAGAAAACACATCAGATGTATACCTAGACCTTGTGGAAACTAAGGTTGATAAATCTTCTTCATCAAAGGTTGGAGGTCCTCCTTCATCTTCTTCAACACCTTAGAAGAAGAATCCAAAGTGGTATACAAATACAATAAAATATTTTAAGCTATCCACTCCACCAGATTTGACATTGGATAGGCCTCATACTCGCAGCATGGCTCGAAAGGAGAAAGCTGCAACAGAGAATACTGGGGTTGATATTTTGTGTCAATATTTTGAGGAACTTTTTGTAGATCCAGAGAGAGATACAGAAGATATTTATATTGATAATTATAGGGTTTTTATGTCTTCAATAGATGACCTTGAACCTGCATCATTGCAATATGCTCTTGGTGAGCCTTAGTGGAAGGCCGCTATGGATGTCGAGTATAAGTCTTTGATGAAAAACAAAACTTGAAAGATTGTCAATCTACCATACGGAAAGAAGCCCATAGGCTGTAAATGGGTGTATAAAGTTAAGTATAAGGTATATGGGACAATAGATAAGCATAAAGCCTAACTTGTTGCAAAGGGCTATGCTTAAAGAGAAGGCATTGACTACAAGGAAACTTTTGCACCTACTGCAAATGACAACCATTCGAGTTCTTTGTGCTATGGTAGCACAGTATGGGTGGAAAGTACACCAAATGGATGTCAATAGTGCTTTTCTAAATGGTGATCTCCAAGAACAAGTCTACATGACTCAAACAAAAGGATTTGAAGTGGAAGGCCAACAATAGAAAGTTTGCAAATTGGTCAAATCCTTATATGGTTTGAAACAGGCCCCTTAGGCTTGGTACATAAAAATGGATAATCACCTACTGCATGGATTTAAGAGATGTCTGTCAGATGTAAACCTCTATTTCAAGAAGCAAGGCTCTAAAATAGTATTGCTTGTACTCTATGTTTATGATCTACTCATAACAGGGAGTTCAGAAACAATGATCTCCACTGGCAAATAGGATTTGAGAAAATATTTTTAAATGACAGATCTCGGACTTCTCCATTACTGTCTTGGTATGGAAGTGAACTAGAAGGAGCACTACATCAAAGTGTCTCAGAATAAATATGCCAAGACACTACTAGAAAAATATCGCATGAATGACTACAAACCGATGGCAACACCAATGGAAACAGGTCTTCAGTTATCGCGATACGACAAATCACCTCAAGTAGATGCTACTATCTATCGTCAATTGATTGGTAGTCTCATATACCTGACCAACACTAGGCCAGATATCATATTTGTTGTCAACTATCTTTTGAGGTTCATGTAGGAACCTAAGACTACACACTAGAAAGCAACAAAGCGAGTTCTTCACTATGTCCTCGACACAATGGAATATGGCCTAGAATACAAGAGGAACAACAAATTCTTCTTACAGGGATACACAGGCTTTGACTATGCCAGATCATATGATGATTGTAAATCAACTTCAGGATATTTTTTTCATCTTAGATCTGGTCCTGTCTCATGGCATAGCAAGAAGCAACAGGTGGTTTCTATTTCATCAACAGAGGTAGAATATCGCGTCGCACGTGAAGCTGTGTGCGAAGTGATATGGTTGCATCGCATCCTGAAAAGTATGGGTCTTCCAACAAAATCTCCAATACACTTGTTCTATGACAACATGGGTGTTTTGAATCTTGTCAAGAATCCAGTACATCATGAAAGAACCAAGAACATTGACACTTAATGTCACTTCATTCGAGACAAAGTTCCAAGGCACCGAATTCAGCTTCAGTACATTCCCACAAATGCTCAAGTTGCAGACATTTTCACTAAAGCACTTGCACGTGTCAAATTTGAATTGTTTCGCAGCTCTCTATGTATTGCAAAATGATGTAATCTGGGGGGATGTTAGTATAGCTAGAAGTTATTCAATTATCCAAATAATGTAATAAGGGGGGATGTTAGCGTAAGATTTTTTTTGTATTACATTATTTAGGTTTATTGTTACAACTCTTGTAATAGTTCTGTTTACGTCGGTGCTATTCCTGGCATTGTAACCACTATTCATTGTGTTGGAAAACATTTTATTGCATTGCTTGAGTGAATTTATTAACATAATATTGGAAGACTCGGCAAAACATCACTAATTTCAAGCACAATTACCACATTCTCCATTGGAACTGATAAAGTATAGTATTACCTTCACATATGGGATAACATCTGTTGGTGAAAACCTTGAAGGTGATAGCTGAAAACCATTTAATGTGCTCTATTTTGTAGACACTCATTTTTTTTTTATAGACTTGGTATTAATACTCTGAGAGAGCAGTATTGGTGCATGTGGAATTACCAACATACTTATATTTTTTTTTTTTGAAAAAATGAAAACTTGTATTAATACAAAGACCAGAAACAAGCGGGAGAGAGCACATCCCGACCCAGAGCCAAGAGCAACAAAACAAGGGCAGCGCTCAAAGGCAACACTAGCAGCCACAGGGCAGAGAGAACAAACGACACGAAAAGGTGACATGTCACAAAAATGCGACATGTCACGAAATCACGACAGGCACCCCGTCACGGCCGCTTCGGTGCCAACAGACGCGAAAATGCGACATGTCGCGATATCGCGACAGGAAGGGCCCTCGACAGCCGCCCACATAAGGCGTCATGAAAACGCGACGAAAAAACAAAACAACACTCATGCCGCAAAAGGGTCGCGATATCGCGACAAAAAACCAACCAAACACTTAAGAGCCAAACATGCCGCGATATCGCGACAAAAATGCCAAGCTGTAACCAAATGACCAACCTTTCGCGAAATCGTGACAAAAACCAACTCGAGGCCACGACAGCGCTACAGGTCGCGATATCGCGACAATTTTCCACCCAGCCGCCAAAGTGCCAAACGTGTCACGAAATCGCGACAGGTAAACCTTGCAGCTTCCAATTCTCAAACTTGTCACGAAAAAGCGACGAAAAATTAACTTTGCTTTTCAACTTCATAAAGAGGACGAAATCACGGTAGGAACTCCACACGGACCACATAAGTGTTTCCTGTCACGATATCGCGACATGTCGCGATATCGCGTGTCGCGAAATCGCAACATGTCGCGATATCGCGACACGCGAAATCGCGACATGTCGCGATATCGCGTGTCATGAAATCGCAACATGTCACGATATCGTGGCACGCAAAATCGTGACATGTCACGATATCATGACAGAAACCCACCAGAGGCCCCGAAGGCACAACCTGTCGTGATATCACGATAGCAACTAGCCAGAGGCCACGACAGCACTACATGTCACGATATCGCGACAAAAAAGAGCCTTAGCAAAAAAAAATTTGCACATTATTTCAAAAATTGTTCAAGGCCTTGTCTAATCTCTGCATCCTCCACAGACATATTACTATGCAGATGCATCCCAACCTCTCTCTCAGCACCCATATTAGCAAGGAAATTAGCCGCTTTATTGAGATATCTACTAGCATAAACAGGTATCACATCCTCTAATTCCTTCCAAAGCTCAGTAATTTGGGAGACCAAAATTCGCAGCCTCCAAGCTTTTAAGGCAAAGTTCCTCATGCAATCAAGAGCACCAACCAGGATTTGGGAATCAGACTCAATGATTATATTTCTATGACCTTGCTTGATGGCCCAGATGGAGGCAGATTTAATAGCAAAGGCCTCAGCTTCATTGTTTGTGGCATATCCCAGACCTTGCAATTCCCAATAGAGCACAGTCCCAGCATGATCACGGCAGATAACTCCACTACCAGCATTGCCCGGATTGCCTTTTGCAGCTCCATCAGTATTGATTTTGACCCAGCCTTCTGGGGGAGGTTTCCAACAACTTCTTACCTGTCTCTCAAGATCAGCAGCTCTCCCTTCCAAAGGCTTAGAAGCAGGCTGATTTTCATCCTCGACATAGATGGCAACGGTTTCCACAACTTTGCTCCAGATGACCTGCCATATCCCATCCACCGAAGAGAAGGTTTCACGAAAAATACGAGCATTTCTTTCCAACCACACCTGCCACCAAATAAAAAGGAAACCGAGATCCCAGCCAGTACGAAGAGCTTTAGATATAAATCTACCTCTCTTCCAGCTTTCCCATAAATTGGTCCGAGACAAGTCTCCAAGAGCCTGAAGTTTAAAGTGGGAGAACCAACGATGCCAAATCTGCTGTGTGAAAGGACAATCAAACAGAAGATGATCTGCAGTTTCCTCATTCCTATAACATAAAACACACTGGGAAGGGCCAATGATGCCTCTAATTATGATGTTGTCAAAGGTCAAGATACCATTATGCATCAGCTGCCAGGCAAAGAAGTTCACTTTCAGCTAGCCCTTGGGATGCCATATCTTCCTCCATTCTTGAACTGGAAAAGAGTGTGGGTGGGGCTCAGGAAGGACCGAAACATAGCCCTCCTTCACAGAATAAACCCCTAGGTTCCCAAAGCCCCAGGCAAGCTCATCCTCCACATCTCTCCCAGTAAGAAACCTTTCTGACAATAGTTTTTCTAGAGATGGGGCCTGCTCCGGAGGGATTGGAATAGGCCATTCACCCAGCCGCTTAAACTTTTGAACCTTATACTCCCCCAATTGGCTGGTATTAAAGTAGCTCTCAATATTAATCCATCCCTTATCTTCAAGAGCTTATTTTAACGGATGCAAATCAAGAAACACAGCAAGGATAGGAGGATTTTGGTCCCAAGAATCAGTCCAAAACCGGGCCTTCTCCCCTCTCCCAACTTTCCAAAACAATTGATCTTTGATAATGTGAGATCCAATCTTGAGCGCCTGCCACACAAGAGATCCATTACCCTCCAGAGGATAGCGGCCCAGGTCGTTGGGATGAACAAGACCCAAGTATTTATTAGAAAGGATTCTGCTGCAGAGGGACGTAGGCTGGGAAATCCACCTCCAATACAATTTACCAGCCAGGGCCCGATTGTTAAAATTGGAGCTTCTTAAACCCGACCCACCTTTTTCCTTGGGGTGGGTGACCTTATCCCAACCAACCAAGGCCCATTTCCTCTCTCCTTTGGCACCTTCCCAGAGAAAACTTCTAGCCACTTTGTCCAGCTCTTTCCAAATTGAAGGAGGGGCGGCCAAATAGAGAATTTATAAATTGGCATGGCCTGAATAACAGACTTCAGGAAAGTTAGTCGGCCCCCATAGCTTAACCATCTATGAGACCAGTGATTCATTCTCTCTTTGATGCCATCCAAAAGGTCCTTCCAGAAATTAGCTTTCAGTTTTTTGAAATGTAGAGGAACCCCCAAATAAACAACAAGAAGAGAGGTCCTAGTGAAACCCAGGATCTCCATAACTCTCTCTTGTGACATTTGTTCAAGGTTAAAGAAGACCACTTTTGATTTTGTTTCATTGATTACTTGATTAGAAGCCCGGAGGTAGACGTTAAGAGAATATTTGATTCCTCTTGCTTCCCTGAGGCTGGCAACTCCCACCAAACCAGTATCATCCACAAACTATAAATGAGTCAAAACTTCAGCCTCGATTTTAATTCATGTTATCTGTCCTTGACGTCTTCTTCTCAAGAGGAGTCTGCCTAATCCTTCAGCCAAGATGAGAAAGAGATAAGGAGAGCAAGGATCTCCTTGGCGGAGACCCCGAGAGGCTCCAAAAGGTGGCGAGGGAAGTCCCTTAATTAAAATAGAGTAAGAAGGCGTTGAGATACAGCTCAAGACCCAGGCAATCCAGTCCTGAGAAAAACCAAAGGCTGCCAACATCTTGACCAAGAAGCCCCACTCTACTCTGTCATAAGCCTTAGACATATCCAGTTTGATGAACATTCCCTTGTTACCTGAATTGTGCATAGAATGGATAGCCTCCTGAGCCAATATCACTCCATCCAAGATCTGTCTTCCTTCAACAAAACCCCCTTGCTCAGGGGAGATTATATTCTGAAGAAGGGGTTTTAGTCTTTTAGCCATAATTTTTGTGATAATTTTGTAAATCACATTACATAAGGCAATAGGTCTGAAATCAGAAATATGAGCCCCCCCCTCTCCTTTAGGAATTAAGGTGATAAAGGTGTGATTTAGAGCCTTGAGCATTCTTCTGTTAGTTCGGGACTCCTCAATGACAGCCAACACATCCTCCTCCAAGATATCCCAAAAGGCCTGAAAGAACTCAATAGGGAAACCGTCCGGACCAGGCGATTTTCTTGTGCACATCCCAAAGACCACCTTCTTGAGTTCATCACGATCAATGGGCTTAAGAAGGGCCTGATTCTCTTCATGAGAAATAATAGAGGGAATGCCCTCAATGACTTCATTTTGGGCTTCCACATCATGCTGCAGACTTTCCTTGAAGAGGTTTGAGAAGTACTCCATAGCGAGGGAGTGCATATCAGGGAGAGTGTCAAAAGAGTTACCATTCTCTTCTTGAAGGAATTCCATGTTATTCAATTGCCTTCTAGCACAGGCAGAGCGGTGGAAAAATTTTGTATTTCTGTCTCCTTCTAATAGCCAAGTATTTCTTGCTCTCTATCTCCAGTAGATCTCTTCTTGATTATCAATGTCCTCAACCGCTTTACGTAAAGCGTCATCCTCGAATTTAAGATGCTCAGAAATACTTCCTTCTCTGAATTTTTTTTGCACCTCATTCCATCTGGCCAACAAGGGAGCCCGTTGGAGCTGGAAATCAGATTTATTAGTTTGCTTCCACTATTTTAGTTTACTCTTAACAAAAAGAAGCTGTTTATGAAATTTGAACATAGTTGTTCCGAAAGGGAGACGACCTTCTTCCCACCACTGTGGAATTTTCCTTCGTAAGTCCTCTTTTCGTAACCAAAAATTTTCAAATTTAAAAGGTTTTTAATACTTCCCTGACATAGTCCCTCCCTCCAGAAAAATGGGAGAGTGATCTGAGACTGGGCCCTCCAAAATCTGGAATTTGATATTCCATCTAACAAAAGCTTCCTCCGAGACCAGAAACCGATCAAGCTTAACCCTCCTATTGTATGGCTCTCTTCTCTTATTAGTCCAGGTAAAGTTTGTACCAGGGCCTTTGACATCAACAAGGTTAAAGGCCTGGACTTGGGCAATAAACAGCCGGTCCCTTGTATCCAAAACTGGGATGCCACCTTCCTGATCCCTAGCAGATAATTTAGCATTGAAGTCCCCAACAATAATCCAATCAAAATCTTCCCGGGAGGACCTCATGTTTTGTACAGCTTTCCATTGAAACCGCTGACCATCGGTGTTCTGAGCCCCATAGAAATTTGTAATTAAGACTTTTTCAGCTGTAACAATATTCTTAAAAAGAGATGTGAGGACACCTCTCCAGGCTATATGTTCTATTGCTGTCCACGCCAGAGGATTCCAGAGAGTAGCAATCCCTCCCGAGGCACCTAGAGTAGCCACCGCCATATGGCCAGCACCCCTCCAGATTTGGCTGACAGTTTTACTCATAAGGTCTAATGACATTTTTGTCTCCTGAATGAGCAGAAAGTCTATTTTAATTCTCTCTAAAAGTCTTTGAACAGCAGATTGATGGGTTCTACTGTTTAAACCCCTCACATTCGAAGATTGAATAATCATTGGAAACCTTGGGAGCAGTATGAATCAATTGTTCTCACCAATCCTCCATTGATTAGCTTATCTCCTTGCACTGCAATTAGATCCTTATTGGATTTCCTGCCCACCCCTTGAGAATTACTGTTTTTCGACCTCTTCTCCACCTGGGAAATTCCAAGAGCTGGTCTTTCTCTGAGCTTTTCTGCAATTCCCATGGTAACATCTTTGATAGCTGGCTGTAATGGGGAGTGGATTACCAGAGTCCCTGGGTTTTCTTGCTTGCAAAGTCTCGGAGGAGTCAATCACTTGTTCAAGGACGGGGGTTGATGAGGGAGGAGAATGAGTAAGGATGATATTATCCTCAAGGTTCCCATCTGCTCCTTCCATAATTTGGTCTTCTTGATCCACAAGAGATTTGAAGATTTCATACCGGTTGGTTGGCTTGGGAAGAGCTTGCTCCTTGCCATTTATCTTTTTGTTTCTTCTTCTATTCTGCTGTTCAAAGCCATATTTCTGGCCCTCAGAACCAGGGGGAGTGATGGGTGGATCCTTGACCAAAGTGGACTTACCCTCTCGGGGGCGATTTGACATTCCCTGTGGAGCATCCGCTTTGGTGCTCAAGATATTTGGGCAGAGCCTTGCCAAATGGCCATGCAAATGATAGACTCTACATCGGAAAGGTAGGGCTTCATAGTCTAACTACTGTATCCAGGAATGTCCTGCTAACTCCAGTTCCATCTCAGCTGGTAGCGGTTGGCTAATATCCAGTTCTACACAAATTCTCGCATAGACAACAGTATTTCCTTCAATGGTATCCTTAGAAACTCCCAAATATCTACCTAGAGAGTTGCCTATCAGTTCAAGAATCTGCTCACCCCAAAACTCCATCGAGAGAGTATACAACCAGATCCAAACTGGAACAGCCGTGGGCTCAATGCGAGGGTCAAAACCCGCTCTCCATGGTTGGACAAATAACCCTGCCGGGCCATGACTCCTCTTCTCTGATTCAAATGCTCTGTTTCTATCCAGTAAGGAAGAAAAACTAATAATAAAATACCCATTGCTTATGGGCCATAAGGAGTACTCACCGATAGGCTCCCAGTTTTGTCTCACCCAGGAATGCAAAAAGTGCAGGGTGGGTCGAATGCCCATGAATTTGCAAATCAGATCATGAGTAGCACGATAGTTTATCGTGTCTTCAACCAGCTCTGGTTCAATGACTATCTTCGGTCTTGACGCAGATTGCGGGAGACATCCATTGACTCTATGCACAGGAGAACCCTTGCCCGCATTCCTGGAAAGCAGATGGAAAGCACTCCGCTGAGCATCATCAGAGGAAGATGTAGGATTTTCTCGTAATATCTCCGCATATGAGGTCTTCTTCCCCTCGAGAAAACCTGGAGGAGACCCCATTGGGCCCTCCCGGGGCACCGAAAGAGCCTGCAATAAAGACCAGCAGCAAACCCCCCACGACCCTGGAAGAGGCTTCCGATCAGAAACCCTAGCGGCTCGGCCGTCGGCAATTCAGAAGGTTTCCCGCCAAATCGCCGGAGCTCAGAAATCCTTCGAATCGTCATCAACATATAATAATTTTTCTACCAACATACTTATATTGAGTGGACATTTCATGGAGATAAAAATGATCTTTAGTATTCATTTGAACAATATGATGTAATTTTGGAACTGCATTGAATACTCCACCTTGAAAAGCATCTATAAAACTTTGCACATTCCAATGAATCCTTATTTAATTTCCATATATCTTCCACATAAAATGTTAATGTAACTTCAGTAACATCTATATGTTCAGTCAAGGTATCCACTTTCACAATCTTTGATAAAAGACCATTTTCAACTATTATTTGATGGATCTCCATAATGTTTTATAACTCCATAATGGAACAAACCTAAATAATGTTCAACAAATGGTTACAAAGTTTGGTTCTCACCTAATAATTACTTTCAAAAAATCCAGTTTGTGCATATGTTGTTATCATTATTGTTCATGAAACTGTGTCTTTTGGCATACTTTTTGAGGCATTAACTGCAAGTACAACCTCTTCACATATATTTGCACTCTTTTGAATAGAGCATGAAGTGATAGGTAGAAACCATTGCCCATGCCCAAGTGCACCACATCTTATCCAAAACTTGTTGGCCATCTTATAGAACTCCCATGCTACCAATTGATGGTAGAATACTTGAAATTGTATGCAAACCATCGCTTGTTTCCACTGAACTCTTATGTATATATTAATTTGGATGAAGCATTATGTCAAACAGTTCATAAGTCATCAATCAAATTCATGCCTTCAAAATGAATTTCATTTTTGTGCAAATTCAGTGAAAATATTTAACTATATTTTGGACATAACTTTTGTGTATGATGTTATTTTGGGATGAAATTTTAAGGGTATCTTGAGAAAATAGAGTACAACAAAACCCAGAAATGGTCTATGCACAAGTTTCATAAACATGGAGAACTAAGCAATTTTATTCAAATAATTTATGCAGGACAGATTTATCTTATTCTCCTTGACCTTGACCTTATGAGAATGTAAGCTCAATTGTTTGAAGTTGAAATTGTAGAATTTGAAGATGAATTTGGCTGTGAGAAAATTTCTAAGGTATTTTCAGAAAATCCATTTCAGCTTATCCATTTGTTATTACAATATAGCAGGTAAATCAACAATTACAAGATAAGTTACCTCACATACTATACAATATCATATTCTTGGCCATATGTATCATCTAAAACTTCATAAAATATTTTGCATCTTCTCTAAATCAGTGAAACATTAGAAACCATGTTATTCCATAAAAAAAAATCATAACAATAAGAATATACAAGATACATACATCATGTGCTATTATGAGTTATAATGTATGAATGGCTAGTAAGTGGAATTATGGTTGAATGGGGAAAGTGTATGGAAGATACATAGTTGTATGGTGGATATTTATATGGGGACATGGAAATATGGAAATAACTTATTATTTTCCCCCCTTACATGAAATGGAAGATAATGGAAGGGAAGCACAATCAATACATATTTGCATAACTTACTGCTAGGACAAAAAGGAATGACATTTTAAGTGAAAAACATGGTTTACCGTATGTGATATTGGTTCCACCATATTCATATGCTGCAATAGAGGTTGTCCAGATGATTTTTATACTTCAATAAGAGGTCCCCTACTAAAGTTAAGTCATGTCCTCATGACTTTTCATTATTGGTAGGCTGCCTTCTTCTTGTTGTATCTCTTGCACTTTCCATTTTAAGTAAAGGAGGCAGTAAACTTTAAATTTCAAAAGGACTAAAGTGGACGCTTTAGCTCCTTTAGATCACTGAGTAGATGCAAAAATGCCACTGATATCATGTTACTTGAGTACTGCTCTCACTTTGAAATGGAATGTAATGACCCTGTGTCTAGAGTAAACCAGTATTTTGTTTGGCATCAAGCTTGTTTTATACAGAAGTTTTTCATGTGCATCTATCTCATAAAATTTTCTTCAAATTTCCATTGATGGCAGGCTTAGGAAAAGGATACTTAAGTAACTAGTGTACACATATTTACATATGCTAACTAAATCTAAACTAGAAAACAAGATGCATACCTGTTACTACTAACTACTCCATGCTTTTTAGATGAATTGGGCCCCCTTCAATAGTACTTTTTTGTGGCTACTTCTCCTTGAAGACATGATCAGTCTCTTTGTGTAATTTTGTCAGCTCTTGTAGTTGGTTTTCACCCATGAGGTTGTCAGTTGTTCTTTCCCTTTTTTTATCATTTTTTTTATATATCAGAGTATGACTGCCAACTATGCTAGTTTTCACCCATGTGACTGCCATCAAAGTTGGTTTTCACCCACATGATTGCCAGAATAGCTAGTTTTCACCTATACCCTATCTAGATTTACCTTCGAGAAGGTTTTCAAAGTCATATTTATTCATTTTTTTTTCATGGTTGAAGGTACAAATTATGTCATAACATGCTCTTGAGTCTGTATGGACCTTTCCATTGTATCAAAATAGTTTCTAAAAGGTGCTGAAACTTGGGAAACAACATTATACCATATGTCCAAAAAAAAAATTATGTCCAAGTTTTCTAGGAGATCCATACCATTTTTTTTAAAGCGACAAACCTAGTGAGTTTTATGAATTGCCACTGTGCCATAAGTGTGCTTGTGATGCCAACGAGTACTCCCTTATTTTAATGCAACATATCTCACAAAACCATCACCATAGAGAAAGCATGGTCCTTCCTCATGATATGGTTGAAACTTTAAGTGTGAAATTAGCTCAAAAACTAGCAATTCATCAAGGGCAGACAAAGATGACCATCCATCTGTTATCATGACAAATATGAACACTAAAAAAACTAACTTCATCAAAGTTGTGAACATTGAATTGGCTAATATTTTTGAGATATGAGGATTTTGTTCGGATTGGGAATATTTTTCTCTAGAGGGAGCATTGGACTGCAAAGGTATTACAGACTCATATGGTAGGTTACTAGATAGGGTCACTTCAACCTTATTGGGTACAGTCTGAAAAAATGGAAGGGAATGCTGTCCAAATTGGTGGAATTCATCAAGGAAGGTAGAAGAATCACAAGGCACTCTTTCCTGAGCTACATTGCTTGTTTTTTATTATGAATCTAATTGTGCAATGTGAAGTTTTTGTTTTTCAAGTTCTTGTAATTTTGTTATTTTAGCCTTAAGAATTTTAGTGTGCTCCATGAATCTTATGTTGTTATCTCTTGAGATTGGTGTTGTTGACCCCACTGCTTGTTGATTTGGCATCTAAAATGGATTACTCTGATTCTAATTCCATGATGGTTTATTTTGGTAATTCAAACACAGGGAACAAGCCAAGGATCACTTTGGATAATTATATCTTTTTCATCCCTCAGCCTACTCATTCATGCCTACTCCTTAATGACATATATTATAAGTCAATAATTGTTACTTAACCAGCTATTATGTTTAGATTTTACCCTAAATTTTCATAGCTCAACTTAATTAATAGCTATTGGATTGTTGTTACCTTATAACAACACTATTCCCCGACAACGATGCCAAAATGATGTGTTATCATTAAGCACATCATTAATTCTTAATGAATTTTCAATCTAGGGCAGTGTTCAAGGCTATCTATGAAAGAAGGGGTGAATAGGGCTATATTTCAGTTCATTTGGAAGCAGCAGGTCTTATTGGTAGAACAGGTTTTATGGGGGGGATTTTGTTGTCACCTTACTCCTAAATTGCATAAAATGAACTTAATCTATTTGTAGGAATGAAAACTAAGTGCTATTTGTAGAAATGAAAACCTAATTGCTTTTACATAAATGGAGATCTAATTACAATTGCAAAATGAAATGGTTGCATAAAACATAAACTGAATCCTATCAGTTCTCTATTGTAGAAGGTTGTCAATATTTTGTATAGTGGCTAACAACAACAAATGAAGGTACAAAAAAATTGTAAATTACAGGAAATAAAAGCATGTTGAAACTAAAATATTACTAAGAATGAAGGCAATAATCAGATCTACCATTAATTATATTCTAAATAACATTGTAATTTTACTCTAAACAAGGATTAAACAACAATAAATGTCAATTGATACAGAAAATGGAAACTGACAACTTTTACAACTAATTCTGTTGTAGCAGAAATCAAAATAAAACTTGTCTGTGTTGGTACTTCTCCTCGTCCTGGAAGTGGCCAACTTATTTTTCCACAAGAAGGTGTGAAACTAATTTTAATTACTAAACTTCACACACACTCATATTACATATAAAATATAAAAGAACTACACTTCTATTCCAAAATCAGCATTTACAAATCTGCTGCTGCAAATTACAAATATGAAATTAAACTACTATCTAATGTATTCTATTAAAAACCCTATGTACCCCTACATATATCTACCAACATGGGAGATACATTTTATAGATACCTAAAACCTATTTACATCCAAACATATGCTATTCCTATCTTGCAGATCAACTTCCTACTATGTTGCAGTATTTCCTAGGTTTATCCTAGAAGAGGATCAATTGATCTTTTCCCATGAACGGTGGCTTTTGTATGGCAAGGACAACAAAGACAGCTGGGGGATATTTTACCTTAGCCTTATCAACCTTATTTTCTTTTTTCCATCATCATAAAATAGTCAAAAAGTTAAAAAGCACTTTCTGTTGTCAATCCGAAGATAACTGGCTCAATCTGAAGAAACTGTATTCTGTCAATCCGAAGATGTATGCTCAATCCAAAGCTCTTAGGATTGACTAATTGTGTGGTCTTCAGGTGATCTCAACTGCTTTTCTCGGGTGGGTTATCTCTCATGAACTGATTGCAATAGCTTTTATCCTTCTCCATGTGTGAATCTCATGCCTTGCCATTCATTGGTAGTTGGCTGGAATTTACACAGCAAAATCAGTTTATGTTGCATAGTAACAGTCTTCTTGCATCATTTACTAAACGTAGATAAGTATATACATGAAAAACATCAAAACAAAAATAGTAAAGTGCTTCTATCAACCTAAGCATATTCCTCATTTAGCAAGCCATGACAAAATAACAAAAAACTATACAAAAATTTGTAAAAATCAAAATATAATATTCCTAACACATCAATCATGCAAACAGTTAATACACAACATATTAGATTAACTTAAATAGCATATAAGATAATTCACAAGAGTTTTTAGGCAGTTTTAACTATTCAAAACATGCTATGATTGAGGCATTTCCAGGCCTCATCACTGTCAACTATTTTCAAAACGTGCATCCTCCTTGCTACCTCCCGCACTAGATATCGTGCATTGTTCTCATGTTTTTCTCATTCTTACTGCCTTCGCATTGGGTATCATGTACTGCTCTCATGAATGGATCGAGTGTATTTTTCCTTTGCTACTTACATTAAAAAACTTTTTACAATACATTTAATTTCCTCCTTAAATACTATGATGCCCTCTTAAACTTTGGATGTCGGCGCATGGAGAGAGTTGTATAAAAACTTTTGTCGCTCCTTTGTTTAAAAACCTTTTTATTATAATATTTTAAATATTGAAAATATTTAAATATATTATAATTTAATCTTTTCCCTTTGGGCCATTTAAATATATTATAATTTAAATTTTTCACTTTGGACCATTTCATTCGATATTGTCTTTTTTCCAATGCCATCATGGAGAACTTAAAATAAACTTTTCTTTTTATTTGCAAATACCACCATGGATAAATAATTAAACCTTTCCATTTTATTTGCAAAAACCACCATGGAGAATACCTTATCTTTTTCTTGCTCACACAACCATGAAGAGTGCATTGTGAACCAATACTACCTTTGACATCAATGACAACCAATGCACTCAAAATTTCCAACAATATCCCCCTTTGTCATTGATGGCAACCCTTTCTAAAATTTCCTTTTCCTATCACTAGATTTCAAATCTGCTCCCCATGAGAAACTGCTCCCCGTGAGAAACTGCTCCCCCTGACTATATTCTCTCCCCCTTACTTAAATCTCTCCCCCTTTGAAATCAATGGCAAAGGGACTCGGGTCTAAATATAAGACTCTTAGCTCATCCCCCTCCCCACATCCTCTCATTGAGGTGATTAATTTTGGGGTAGGAGCATCTCTACTCCCAACATACAATGATCTTTCTCTTTTTCAACATTTTTGTAGCCATACCCTTTTGATCCTTTTGAGTGTCCTTATTATTTCTTGTCTTTGGAAGCTTTGGAAACTTTGTTCTACACCACTTGGCCTCATACCCAATATTATTGCACTTGAATAACATGTGCTTATACTAAGAGGGGGGTGAACAATATAAGATAAAACTTTTTACTTCTCAATCCATATGATAATATCAACAGTAATAAAGAAACAATATTTACACAAAGTATCACACACATGAGAGACATTATTTTAATGTGGTTCAACCAATGTGGGCTACGTCCATGGAGAAAATATTTCACTTAAATTTTCTCAACAAATTTCTTGGGAATCCTTCTCTATTACAATATTTATGGACCTTTGTACAAAGGAGACACAAATAACCTAATAAAGTTCATTGATCTCTATCCACAAGAGAACTCCTTCTCCCTTGCTCTGGTTGGTGATCCTTTAGAATACTACTTCCTCCACTGCACTGGCTTGTGGATCTCTCTCCACCGAAGACCCATGTCCTCACTAAGAATACCTCTATCCTCACTACCTTAGATAATGGATCTCTATCCACTAGATACTATTTTCCTCTGCTCTATCACCTCAAAAGATACTATTTTCCTCTGCTCTATCACCTCCAAAGCATGCTCTTACTTTGTCTCTATCTCATATTTGTACTGAACACTATCATATGCCCTGCATAAATATGCTCAATATTTGTCTCTGATTTGTACTAAACATAGTACTTCAGTCTAGCACAAATTTGCACAATCTCTGTCTCTAGTCTGGCACAAAACCTATCCTCAAATATGCACCAAAATCTATCCTCAAATTTATCCTCAAGCCTTAACACAAAGATTGACTCAATCACAAATCAACTCTGCTATATTTACCCCAAAATTAACTGAAGGTTTGAACAAATCAATCAATCAACTGTACTCATAATTTTTCTCAAATACTTACCTCAAATATGCATTGTAAGCTTCCATAAAATCTCACTCAAATATTTCCTTAAGTCCTATCTAGGACTTACTCAAATATTCTCACAAGCTTTTACAAAAGCTTGTTTATCTCAACCAAATACTTAATGAAATTTATTCAACAATGCTTATCAAATAAACTTCAGATAACAATGATACTCATGATATTTCACAAACCCTAATCATGCATATGAAGGCTCAATCAATATTTCTAACAATGCTTATCAAACAATATTTCTATCATTAACCTTTATTCTAGAAAAATCTTCATCAATCAATATTGGATATCTCAATACTAAACTCAACAATGCTTAACAAACAATCCTTTTCACTCCAACTTAACATTCACAACATCCAATCCAATATTTTTTTCTCATAAGGAATATGTACCCATAACTTTTATTTTTATGGAGATATGTCTTCAAAACCTGTCTTAATCGCACTCAAATTTTCTTTGCCAACACTAGGGTTAGGTTACCACAACCTATCTCAAGATCTCCAAAAAACAATTTTCTCAAAGATTATTTTTCATACAAAATAACAAATCCTTTTGTACACCTTATAATATCCAAAATCACAATATTCAACTCAATAATTTCACCATAACACAACATTTCCTTGCACACCTTATAATCTCCAAACTCACAATATTCAACTCAATAATTTCATTAAAACATCATGCATGGAAAACTCCCTTATACAACTTATAATCTCCACACCTTATAAATTTCAATCACCAAAAATAGAAATAAAATATTTTAATTTTTCTTTAACTTATAACTCCCCTAAGTACTTAGCATTCATGATAATCTCAAAGCACTTAATATTCAACACCTTGGAAAATAAAATTGAATGGCATACCTTTTGTTTGTTCTGCCCACTAAAAAATGTCTTCGGTAAATTCGACCACGTGATCTTTGCATTCCCAACACCCTAGCTCCAATATAGGCCACCAAGGGGGCTATGTGCCCACATGAGACACACGACGCACGTTGTCCCACAAAACTTGTTACACAAAAATGCCAAGCAAGTCAAATGAAAGGTTCTTCCTCCAAAATTTCAATCACGTGGATCGAACTGTGATCTCCTCCATGCAAGCCTTAACACTCTCCCAACTGTTGTCTGCACTACTACCGTCATTGGGATGCCAAACCACTATGTGACCTTTATCTCCTCATTTCCCTTCAAGCACTTGAAATTGTAATTCATCTTCTTCTTAGATGCAACACTCGATATTATCTTTCTTGCATTCGAAGGTGTGTTTATAACCTTAGGAAATGAAATTTTTTTCCTATATAAATACACATCCATATTTTGATTTCTCAAATTGGCCATTTTTCGAATTTAAAAATTCAAATTTAATTTTTTAAATACTAAATTTAAAAACCTGTGCCCCCTTTATTAATTTTAATTTTAATTTTAATCAAAGATTAAAATATTTTAATTTTAATCAAAGATTAAAATATTTTAATTTAAATTAAACCTTTGAAAATTGCTCATGGGTCTTTTCAATTTGGACTTCATTTTTCTTCACCTTGTTATTTGGCCTGAAATATTATAATAATAAAATATTATTTAATTTAAACTTGCTTCTCCTTTCTCGAGTTTTCATCCTTTGGGCCCTTTTTAGGCATATAATATTAAAAATAAATATTATATTCTATTCCTTCCCAAGACCTTCTTGCTCTTGGAAAAATCACTTGATGTCCTTAATGACGACAACATTAAACCAATATTATTTTGACATAAATGACAAGAAAACTAAAAATTTCCAACAATATCCCCCTTTGTCATTGATGGAAACCCCTTTATTTTTACCATTCCTTTTTCTTTTTCAAAGGCTGCTTTCCCTGATAAACTGCTCCCTTTGACTGAATGCTCTCCCCCTAACTCAAATATCTCCCCTTTTGTCATCAATGACAAAGGTTCACCTCTGGGGCTTGGGGCAAAGAATGAGACTCTTAGCTTATCCCCTCCCCCACCTCCTATTGAGGTGGTTAATTATGGGGTGGGAGTAGAACTATTACCAACTTCTCTCAAAGGTACTCAAAGTCTCTTTCGGAAGTGGCTTAGTGAAAATATCTACAATATGCTCCTTTGTAGTAACATGTTCCAACCTGACCTACTTGTATGTCACCTTTTCTCTCAGAAAGTGATACTTGATCAGAATGTGCTTTATTGTAGAGTGCATCACTGGATTATTTGAAATATTTATAACACTTGTATTATCACACAATATGAGAATAGGATGATTATATTTTATTTTGAAGTCCTCTAGAGTTTGCTTCATCCATAATACCTATTTATAACAAGCAACTACTACAATATATTAAGCCTCTGTTGTGGATAGGGATACTAATGTCTGTTTCTTACTTAGCCAAGAGACTAAACAATCTCCAAGAAATAATTCTCCACCACTTGTACTTTTTCTATCATCAGTATTTCCATCCCAATCTACATCTATATTTTTTGTGAGAGTAAAACTATCACTTTTGGGATACCAAAGCCCAAAATCCATAGTCACTTTTAAATACCTGAGAATCCTTTTTACTGCTACTACATGTTTTTCCTTGGGTGTTGCCTGAAACCTTACCACTAATCCCACTACCTGCATGATATCTGGTCTTATAGTTGTGAAATATAGTAAGCTATCGATCATAGATCTATATAATTTATGATTTACTTCTGGAGATTTATCATCTTTACTCAACTTACATCCTGTAACCATGGGAATGCTTACTGGCTTGCAATATTATAACTTGAATTTCTTTAGCATCTCTTTTATATACTTGGTTTATGAAAGGAACATCTCTTTCTTTGATTGTGAAATCTGAAGTCCAAGAAAGAAGGAAAACTCACCAAGCATATACATATCAAATTCATTTTGCATGCTCTTTGCAAATTTTTGACACATCTTATCATTTTTTCCTCTAAAAATTATATCATCAACATAAACAACCATAATTAGTAAGTCATTCCCTTAATTGTTGATGTATAAGTTACTGTTCACTATTCCTTTATTGAAACCCTGTTCCTGTAAGTACTTATCTAATCTTGAATATCAAGCTCTAGGAGCTTGCTTTAGTCCATAAAGTGCTTTCTTCAATCTGCATACATAGTCTAGTTTATCAATCAAGTTGAAACCTTCTGGTTGCTCAATGTAGACCTCTTATTCTAAAACACCATTTAGAAAGGTTGATTGAATATCCATCTGATATACTTTAAAGTTTTTGAAGATTGAAAAGGCTAAGAATATTCAGATAGGTTCAAGTCATGCAATTGGAGCAAATGTCTCATCAAAGTCAATTCCCTCTACCTGTGCATAACCTTTGCACACTAATCTTGCTTTATTTCTGATTACCTAACCATCTTCATTTAACTTGTTTCTGAATACCCATTTAGTGCCAGTCACATTTTTATATTTTGGTCATGGAACAAGTTCCCAAGTCTTGATTTTATCTATTTGATCTAATTCCTCATCCATTGCCTTAATATAGAACTTATCTTAACTTGCCTCATTGAAGTCTTTTGGCTCAATTTTAGATAACAAGGAAAAATTTGCTTGTTGAGATGGTGTTATTATCCTTCTCCTTATCTGTCTCCCATCTAGATTCCCAATGATTAGCTCTTTTGGATGATGTTTATGTACATACCTAGATGGAGTCTTAGGAAGAAGTCTTTGTATTTCTTCCTCTTCTTCATTTGATTCCTCATGAAACTCTTCTTGACAACTTCCATATTCTTGATACATAATTTGTTGAATTGGTTCTCTTGAATCTATCTTTTCATCAACTGTTACATTTATACTTTCTACAATAGTGCATGTCCTTTTTTTGTAGCATCTATAAGATTTACTCTTAGTAGAATAACCAAGAAAAATTTCCTCATCACATCTTGGGTCAAACTTGCCCAAGTTTTGCTCTTCCCGTCTTATGTAACACTTGCTTCCAAAAACCTTGAAGTGTTTTACAGTGGCCGATCTTCCTTTCCAAATATCATATGGAGTCTTGTGATGGTTTACCCTCATTTTATCCCTAGTGATTATATATAATGTTGCATTAACTGCTTCTCTCCAAAATCCATCTAAAAGCTTGGACTCATTTAACATAGCTCTAGCCATATTCTCAATAGTCCTATTTTTCCTTTCAACTACTCCATTTTGTTGAGGAGTTCTTACAGCTGAGTATTATCTCTTGATTCCATGTTTTTCACAAAAATCTACAAATTCATTTGAGGTAAACTCTCCTCCTCTATCAAATCTCAAACACTTAATCCTTTTTCCAGTTTCATTTTTTACCCGTTCTTTAAATGCCTTGAATTTATTAAATGCTTTCGACTTATCTTTTAGGATAGCTACCCAAGTCATTCTAGAGTAATCATCTATGAACAATATGAAGTGGTGTTCACCTTGAATACTCTATGTTCTGGTAAGACCACATATATCAATATGTATTAGTTTTAATGGCTCAAATGACATATATCCCTTTGATTTGAAACTTGTTCGAGTTTGCTTTCCATGTTAACAAGGTGCACAGATTGTGTTTTTTGGCCTTTTTAGCTTGGGTAAATCTTTGATAGACTATTTATTGCTTATGTTGACTATATTTTCAAAATTAAAATGACTCATTCTCCTATGCCACAACCAACTCTCATATTCTTATGATAGAAAACACTTTTCCCCTTTAATATTACTAAGCATATAGAGGTTTCTTGGAGTTCTACTTGCATTTGCAATAACTTTTCTAGTTTCTAACTTTATTATCTCACATCTATCTAGGTGAAATGTAACCATATGACCTTGATCACAAAGTTGGCTTACACTTAGTAGATTGTGTCTTAACCCTTTGACATATAGCACATTTTATGTTCTTGTTTTCCTATTATCTAAACTCAGAGTTCCTTTTCCACTAATTTTTACTGATCCATTATCACCAAAATTTACTGATCCTCTATTACTTTCTTTAAGTACAAGAAAATTATCGTTATCTCATGTCATATATCTAGAGCAACCACTATCAAGAAACCATTGTTCTTATTTATCCTAAGCATGGAGAGTTGTTTGAACTAACATTAATCTAACCTTTTCATTTCCATTTTTCTCTTTCCTAGTTGTTGAAGTTGTATTCCTTTTGCTAGACTCAGGAAGTACCATTTTGCACCATCTAGTCATGTGCCCAAAGTTATTACATTTGTAACATATGATATCATTATTCATAAGAGGTGGAAAAGAGTTGAAATTTCTATTGACATCATTTCTCACATAACTAGTGCAGTTTACAGCTCTATGACCATATTTGTTACAAGAAAAGCAATAGCCATGGAAGAAATTATGCAACCTGTTTGGATGCCTTTGAGAATGTGGTTGAGTGCTTCTCCTTTTGTGATTAACTCTTGTCCATGGTTCTTATTTGATTTCTTCTTTCTTGATATTTTTTCCTTTTAGGGTATGAGTAGCGAGCTTCTCTCTATTTGATGTCTTTATTTCTTGAAATTTGGATTCCTCTTTCTATTTCCCTAACTTTATATCTTGTTTAAGCTTGGTATTTTCAAATTCATGCTTTAGATATACAATATTTGCTTCCAATATTTCACACTCTGTTTCCCTTGCTCTTAATAGATCTGTCATATCCTGTTCAATTTTCTTTCCTTCTTCTACCTTTATCTTGAGTTCTGTGAAACTCTATAGAAGTTCCATTTTTGCTTCCTCATCTTCTTGAATTTATTCCTTCAAGATTGAGTTCTTTTTTTTAATCCTTTCCAAATTCTTGAGAGCAATTAAGAATTCCTATTTTATATCAAACATGGTCTCTTCTTCATTTTTTGAAGTCATGTGTATTTCTAATGGATCCTTCTCCAAGCTATTAGTATTTTCATGGAGAGACCCACTCTGATTCCAATTGAAGAACATGTGCTTATAATGATAGGGTGGGTGAATAGTATAAGATAAAAAAATTTACTTCTTAAGCTTATACTGATAGGGGGGTGAACAGTATAATATAAAACTTTTTACTTCTTAATACATATGATAATATCAATAGTAATAAAGCAACAATAATTACATAAAAAATCACACACATGAGAGACATGATGTTAATGTGGTTCACCCAATGTGGGCTACGTCTACGAAGAAAATATTTCACTTAAATTTTCTCAACAAATTTCTTTGTAATACTTACCTATTACAATTTTTATGAACCTCTATCCAAAGGAGACATCAATCCCCTAATCAAGTTCATTGATCTCTATCCATAAGAGAACTCCTTATCCCTTGATCTGGTTGGTGATCCTCTAGAATACTACTGCCTCCACTACACTAGCTTGTGGATCTCTCTCTACTAAAGACCCCTGTCCTCACTCAAAATATCTTTGTCCTCACTGATATGGCTAATGTATCTCTATCCACTAGATACTATTATCCTCTACTCTGTCATCTCCAAAGCCTGCTTACTCTGTCTCTATCTCAGATCTGTATTGAACACTGTACTCTACCCTACATAAATCTATTCAACTTCTATATTTAATTTGTACTAAACACAATACTTCGGTCTAGCACAAATCTTCTCAATATCTATCTCTGATCTGGATAAACCTATCCTCAAATATTCACCAAAATCTATCCTCAAATCTATCCTCAATTTTGAACTAAAAGTGATCCTAAGAGGGGGGGTGAATCAATGTGTAATAAAAATTTAATTTAGCTAAGAAATAAAATCACTAGCTAGCTAATCAAATTTAAATAAGCAATCACACAAGCATCGACACATAACATCGAATTTATAGTGGAAACCTGATGTGGGAAAAACCATTGTGCAAATGGACTGTTTGGACTCCCATCCAAATCCAGCCTCAATAAAATTTGGTCTTACATATTTTAGTAGCACCCACTGCAAGGAATGGCACCCACTGACATATCTTCTAGAAGTACCAACTACAAGGAGTACCAAACCTTATTGCCAAGTATCAACTTGGATTTAAAAATTGAAATGAAAATATTGACATAAGAATGCCTTCTCTGTTTACAAAAACCCTGTTTGCTTTGTGGCGCATTGATCCATCTTATTCATCTACAATATTAAATACACAACACCACCTTCAAAACATCACAATATCTCCCAATATTTTCAAGTGCATCTATCCTATGTATATCAGAACACTACAACATTATTTTCTCTTATTTGTTCCATATTTTTCAGAAACTACAACCCTTCTCTTAATTTTGTAACACCACCTTTTTCAGACTCCACTTTCCTTCAAAATTTTAATAAAATTCACCTTTATTTATCAAAAATAAACACTATATACACATATTCTACATTTTGTTCTCCATCCCAAAATATCAATCAAAACACTCCCAACAATATATCCGTATATCCTCCTAACATTGCATTTCATGAAAATAATACAAATACGGAGGGAAAATCTGTTAATATCCACCTAGCAAGCATATAATTAGTTTTATTTATTTATTTAATGTAACACCACTACTCTCCCACGTTTTTTGTACATGAAAATCTGGGCATTCACATTCACAATATTTGATTTTGGCTCTTCAACTTCCCCTTTTCAAAACTGCCAAAAAAATTTATAGGGCATGTTGCGGGGTTCATAACTTTCTCCTTAGATTTCAAAATGAGCTAAAATTTGAAATAAGTGTTCTTGGTCATACCAATACCTTCAGTTTAAATTCTAGGTTTTAACACATCCAGAGTTGTCCGCAGAACATTTGACAAGATGACCTTTGATGCAGGTTTGACACCTATCAAAATTGCCAAAAAAGTGTTGATATGGCATGTTGTGGGGTTTATAACTTTCTCCTCATATTTCCAAACATATTGAAATTTTAAAATCATTTTCTTGGTCATACCAAATACCTTTAATTTAAATTTCAGCTTTTAACTCATCACGAGTTATCCGCAGCACCTCTGACAAGATGGCCCTTGATGCAGATTTGACACCTGTCACAGATATAAAACAATTTATTGTCTTCCGCATGTGAACTTTGTTAACCACCCTAGTGCTAGATCAAATGTAGGTTTCAATAGAATTCTAGAGCTGCTTGATTGTGCAGGTCTTAGCATAAGTCTGGAGCTCATAAAACTCTAATCTCGACCTCATTTCTCTGGAGCTTGTAGACTCTGGGGTTACTCATTATTCTGGAGCCCATAGAATCTGTAGCTAAAACCTTGGAGCTGGTGTATCCAATCTCCTTGCTCAACAAGTAATTGTTATTTAACACATAAATATAAGTACTTATGCACTTGAAACAATAAACCACATCAAACAAGCACACATGAACAACAAACAACTTTACACAAGCACTGAACATGCCTGACAGAGTGTGTTGACAACAATGACAACACTTTGCTCAACAATATCCCCCTTTGGAATTGTTGGAAACACACACTCTTCACTAATTTTCTCTCCCTTTGATAACAATGACAAAGGGTTGCTGCAAACTCCCCCTGAATCCATGCATAACATTCTCAAGAACATGTTAATACTGAAACCATATCAAGAATCATAAATAGGAGCTATAAAATAAGACATTGAATAGTTGCTCCCCTTGAGAATGTACTTCTAACAACTTACTAATGTTTGGGAAGTGTAACCACTCCTAGTTTTTGTCTAAGATATTCAAATATATCCTTGGGCAATGGCTTAGTGAAAATATCAGCTACCTGCTCTGTTGTAGGCACAAAATCCAACTTGAATTCGCCTTCTGCAACTTTCTCTTTTAAGAAATGATACCTGATGGCTATGTGCTTTGTTCTAGAATGCATGACTAGATTCTTTGAGATGTTTATTGCACTGGTATTGTCACACAAAACTGAAATAGGCTCACTAAAATGAATTCCAAGATCCTTCAAAGTTTGCTTCATCCATAAAACCGTGGCACATGAGTCTTGGAGCAAAATGGAAATAAGAAATATTATTCATTGACCTTACGAAACTTATAAATTACAATGCTTAAATAGGGTTGATTTAACAACCTTAGGTAATATAGGAGAAGTTAGGAAATGAAGAAAAATAGGGAGGAAATGAGGAAGGGAAATTGATGTCGAATGCCTTATCGCCCATGTCGTCCAATCTGCCCAGTCAGTTGTCGTCCAAGGAGGTAAAAAGGTAAGGTCCAAAGCTTACCATTGTAAAAAAAAATTTACCCTTTTATACGGCTTTAATTTCCAACATTCTTCCCCTTAAAGTTGAGAGGACTGACTATACAGTATCTCAGCTTTATATATTGAGCTTTAGATATACCTTTGGTGAAGATGTCTACAATATTATTCAAAGTGTTACAATATTGAAGCTCAACTATCTGTTGTTCCACCATATCTCGAATGAAATGATACTTCATATAGAAATGCTTTGATCTGCTATGGTGGACTGGATTGTATGCCAAATGAATGGCACTTATGTTATCACAATATAGTCGAGTTGGAACACTTTGAATTTTTCCAATATCTTCAAGAACTTTTCTCAACCATAGGGCTTGAGTACTAGCATGTGTGATGGCTATATACTTAGCCTCAGTCGATGACAATGCTACAACAGTTTATTTCTTGGAACTCCATGTAATTAGTCCTGATCCTAGACTAAAACAATTTCCTGATGTAGATTTCCTATCATTTATATTGTTGCCCCAATCACTGTCATTGAAGCCAACTAATTTAACAAAATTACATTTGTGGTAATGGATTCCAAAATTCAATGTACCCTTTACATATCTTAATATTATTTTAATTTCTTGTAGATGCAACTCAGATGGACTAGCCATAAACCTTGAAACTAGAGAAACAACATATTGAATATCTGGCCTTGTGTTGGTGAGAAACATAAGACTTCCAACCATGCTTCTATAAGTGGTCATGTCAACCTGTGATGCTCCATCGTCCTTGCTCAATTGGATCCCATGTCCAATTGGAGTTGCAACTGATTTGCACTGCTCCATGGCAAATTTCTTGATCATGTCTTGAGAATACTTGTGTTGACATATGAAGATCCCTTTATTTGATTGATGCACTTCCATCCCTAGGAAGTATCACATTAAACCAAGATATTTCATCTTGAATTGTTTCATCATGGAGTTTTTGAACTCCATATTCATTTTATTGTTACTACCCATAAATATTAGATCATCCACATATAAAAAAACTATGAGAATATCTACTCCATGCTTAAGGTAGTACATAGTTGGTTCACTTTTGCTTCTTGTGATTCCATACTCATTGAAATAGCCATCAATGCATGAGTACCAAGCTCTTGGTGCTTGATTTTGGCCATAAAGTGCTTTCTTCAATTTGTAAACAAGGTTCTCCTTTCCCTGTTCTTGAAAACCTTGAGGTTGTTGAACATAAACCTCTTCTATCAAGTATCCATTCAGAAAAGCACTTTTCACATCCATGTGTTGAACATTCCATCCTTTGTGGGTTGCTAAGGAAAGAACTGATCTAATTCTTTCTTGTTGTGCAATAGGAGAAAAGGTTTCCTCATAGTCAATGCCAAATTTCTGAGTAAACCCTTTTGCTACTAGTCTCACCTTATGCCTGTCAATGCTTCCATCAACATTTTACTTGGTCTTGTACACCCATTTACACCCAACATATTTTTTTTCCTTTGGGTAGTTTTACTAGCTCCCATGTATCATTATTGTTTATAGAGGTTATTTCCTCTTTCGTGGCTTCTTGCCATACATTTTGAGTACATGCCTTCTCATAGCTAGCTGGTTCTAGCTATGTACTAGCCAAATTTTTAAGTTGTAAAATTGTATTCATCTCACTAGCTTGGCTTCTAATGAATCTTCTTTGGAAATTCTGATCCAATGTTTGAAAATATGGATGATGTTGTAATGTTCTTTTGCCTCTCGATAGAGAGTCTCTGTCAATGTCTAGTGGTGAAGAACTTACTGATATCTATGGATAAGGACTTGGAGTGGTGGTTGAAGTACTTGATGTAGTACTCCTGTATGGGCTTGGATGGGGTGGTGTGCCTTTAATTTTCTTTGGAGACACCTACTGTACCTGTGAAGAAATTACATCTTGGGACTCATCATCAACAAAAATTCTTTGATGACCCCATTCTCCTCCTTCATCAAAAATTACATCCCTAGAGAGTATAACTTTATGAGTCTTAGGATTGTAGAGTCTATTGTTGAGCAAGGTGCAGGAATAGTATTGTCATTGTTGTCAACATAGTTAGATAGATCGGTTGATGCAGTGGACAAGAGTTCAGTGATGCAGTGGATAGGAGTTAAGAGGTTCTTCAGAGTATGTACAGTGGTTTTCCAAAATATAGAAGTGGCCCATATACTAAAAATCAAAAGAAAATCACAAGGCAAAAAATTGTCACGATATCGCGACATGTTGGCAAGAAAGAAAACTGTCATGATATCACGACATGTTGGCAAGAAAGAAAAACTGTCATGATATCGTGACATGTTGAGAAGAAAGAAAAACTATTGTGATATCGTGACATGTTCGGAGAAAAAGTGCAAGCAAGAAAAACTGTCACGATATCATGACATGTTTGGAGAGAAAGTGCAAGCAAGAAAAACTATCACGATTTCGTGACATGTTTAGAGAGAAAACGCAAGCAAGCAAAAATGTCACGATTTTGTGACATGTTCGAAGAAAAGCGCAAGCAAGCAAAACTGTCGCAATTTCACGACATGTTCGGAGAAACAGCGCAAGCAAGCAAAACTATCGCGATTTTGCGACATTTTCGGAGAAACAGCGCAAGCAAGCAAAACTGTCATGATTTCACGACATGTTGGAAGAGAGAAAGGCAAGTAGAAAAAGTGTCGTGATTTCGTGACATATTGCAAGGAAGGTTGTACGGATGAAAAAGTATCATGATTTTGCGACATGTTGGAAGAGAGAAAGGCAAGTAGAAAAAGTGTTGCGATTTTGCGACATATTGCAAGGAAGGTTGTACGGACGAAAAAGTGTCACGATTTCGTGACATATTGCAAGGAAGGTTGTACGGACGAAAAAGTGTCACGATTTCATGACATATTGCAAGGAAGGTTGTACGGACAAAAAAGTGTCACGATTTCGTGACATATTGCAAGGAAGATTGTACGGACAAAAAAGTGTTGCGATTTCACGACATGTTGCAGGAGAGAGAGTCCGAAAGAAAAAGTGTCACAATTTCGCGACATGTTGCAGGAGAGAGAGTCCGAGAGAAAAAGTGTCGCGATTTCACAACATGTTGCAGGAGAGAGAGTCCGAGAGAAAAAGTGTCACGATTTTGTGACATGTTGTAGGAGAGAGAGTCCGAGAGAAAAAGTGTCGCGATATCGTGACATGTCGGGTTTTCACGACCCGAAGGCAAGAGAAAGAGCTAAGGAGAAAAAGTGTCGCGATATTGCGACATGTCGAGTTTTCATGACCCAAAGGCAAGAGAAAGAGCTAAGGATAAAAAGTGTCGCGATATCGCGACATGTCGGGTTTTCGCGACCCGAAGGCAAGAGAAAAAGCAAAGGAGAGAAAGTGTCATGATTTTGTGACATGTCGCATTTTCGTGACTAAAGGAGGAGAGAGAAAGTAAGAAGGCAAAAGTGTCGTGATATCGTGACATGTTGTGTTTTCGCGGGTTGAAGCAAAGAAGAGTAGCAAGGAGGCGAAAGTGTCGCGATATCATGACATGTTGTGTTTTCGCGGGTTGAAGACGAGAAGAGTAGCAAGGAGGCAAAAGTGTCGTGATATCGCGACATGTGTTTTCGTTGGTTGAAGCCGAGAAGAGTAGCAAGGAGGCAAAAGTGTCGTGATATCGTGACATGTTGTGTTTTCACTAGTTGAAGCTGAGAAGAGTAGCAAGGAGGCGAAAGTGTCACGATATCGTGACATGTTGTGTTTTCATGGACGAAAGCTAAGAAAAGGACAAAGAGGCAGAAGTGTCACGATTTCATGACAGGTCACATTAGTGCGAGCAAGAAGAGAACCCAGCCGAAATAAGATATGTGATAGTTAACTAAATTTTTATGGCAGTTACAGGGGCAGTTGCTGAAGAAAAACATGCAGCTAGAATAAGAAGAGTTAACTGAAGTCAGTACATTAGTTACAAGTGCATTTACAGAGAAAAATCAGGCAGCTAAAATAAGAATAGTGAACTGAAGTCAGAAGGACAGTTATAGGGCCAGTTACAGAGTGTAATCATCGAGCAGCAGTTAAACTGAAAGTCATCAGACGAAGATCAAACTTGAGTCGTAACTATTTATAGGATGCATGAAAGAATACTGTGTGAAAAAGGAGTTACATATAGAAGTATCTATTAATAAGTTGCATGCAAAAAATATGGAAGTTAAAAATAGAGTCAGAGCTTTGTTATAAAAGGAGGTCTGCATGGAGAATTAAAGTGTTGTTGAAGGAGAGAAAAAGTGTTGCAAGAAGAGGGCAGGAAGAGTGCTGAAACAAAGTGTTAGGTAGAGTCGTGTGAGCCATAATAATACAGTAAGAAGCGCAACAATAGGGCTATAAGAGGTCTGTAAAAGTGCAATAAGCAGAGCCTAAAGTGAGTGTGATGTTTTGGTGAATAGTGAGAGAGGTTGGGTTAGCAATAGACCAGTCAGGGTCTTGTATAAAGTAGAGGCATTTTTATGTCAATCTTATAGTTTCAAAATTGCATTCCAAGTTGGTGCTTGGAACTAGGGGTTGGTGCTCCTTTCTGTTGGTGCAGATAAATTAGGGGTTGGTGCTCCTTTTTGTTGGTGCAGATAAATTAGGGTTTGGTGCTCCTTTCTGTTGGTGCAGATAAATTAGGGGTTGGTGCTGGTAAATTGATTGTAAAGTTGTTGCTTTGCAAAGGCTAGATTTGGATGGGAGTCCAAGCAGTCATTTTTGAGGAGTAGCCAAAATTGGTGAACCTCGTTACATCTTGTGTTGTGTGATGCTCTCTTGTTATATTTGCTTTATGTGGTTTTAAGCTTTCATTTTTTTGGCTTTAAGAGTTGAAGTTTTTAAGTTTTAAAGAGCCACACTAATTCACCCCCCCTCTCAATGTCATTGTGAGAATAACATCTATATACCTTTGTAGACTCACAATACCCTACAAATATACAAGCTTGAATTTTTGGATCAAGCTTCTTCCTTTTCTCATCAGTAATGTGTGCAT
The DNA here is from genome assembly GCA_028583015.1 of Wollemia nobilis. Classification (NCBI taxonomy): domain Eukaryota; kingdom Viridiplantae; phylum Streptophyta; class Pinopsida; order Araucariales; family Araucariaceae; genus Wollemia; species Wollemia nobilis. Next base: position 5,442,399 of record JAQPPZ010016467.1, on the reverse strand, counting down.
ATGCTAAAGAACCAAACACTTTGAAGTGCTTTACATTAGGTTTCTTGCTGTACCACCCCTCATAAGGAGTGACGCCATCTAAACTAGAAGTAGGACTTCTATTTAGAATATATACACTTGTTCTTATAGCCTTTGCCTAGTACATATGAGTTAGATGCTTAGTCTGAAGCATCGATCTCACCATTTCAACTATGGTGTGGTTCTTTCTCTCGCCCACACCATTCTGTTGTGGGGTATAGGCAGTGGTGAATTGTCTTTTAATCCCACTTGCTTTACAATATTTCAAGAATATTTTTGAGGAGTATTCACATCCTTGATCTATCCTAAGACATTTTACATAATTCCCACTTTTATTCTCTACATTGTTTCTAAAATATATGAAGAAATCAAAAGCTTCATATTTATGTTTCAAAAAATAAATCCAGCACATTCTAGAGAAGTCATCTATGAAAGTGAGAAAACAAGAATAGTTTTTGAGACTATGTGTTTGCATTGGTCCACAGATGTCTGAATGTACTAACTTAAGTGGATAGCTGGCTCTCCACACTTGTACTTTTGGAAAATTTGACCTTGAGTGCTTCCCCAAAGCACATCCTTCATAGAACTCCTTTTTTTCATTGATTTTGGGAAGTCCTGTCACCATAGCTTGAGAAGTTAGAAGTTTCAAGCTAGCGGAATTAAGGTGACCATATCGCAAGTGCCAAAGCACACTTGAATTTGTTATAGCTACATTTGCAATTTGAGCTCCTCCTAGCTCATTAAATTTGAGAGGTAATAACCTATTCTTGGTCATGGGGACCTGTGTGATGACATGATTACAATTATTTTTATCAAAAATGATACATTGTCCTTCATAAAATACAAGCTTGTAATTATTTTCCATCATTTGTCCAATGCTTAGCAGATTGTGTTGGAGCTTTGGAGTGTAATAGATGTCATGCACTTTCTTTAGTCCTTATTTGGTTGGAACCTCCATGGCTCCAATACCCTCTACTTGCAATGTCTTATCATCCCCTAATTTTATTTAGGATTTATAAGTGGAATATAGAGTAGCAAATAAATGTTCTTTGCCACTCATGTGGTTTGAACAACCAATATCTAGAATCCATGTGTCATTTATATTTTGTTATGATTGTCCATATGAAAGAAAAATATTAGAGGTATCATCTTCTTCTCCATAATTACCATATTGACTACTACTTCCTTGTGAAGATTTTGACCAGCAGTCACGAGCGAAGTGACCTAGCTTACCACAGTTGAAAAAAGCTAATTTTGACTTGTCACTTCCTCACCCTTGATTTCCACTTTGTCCTTGATTTCCTCCTTGATTTTTATTTCCACCTCTTTGCTTATTGCCTCCTCTATATGAGTTGCCTCCTATGTTGGAATTGCCTCCTCTGTTCTAGTTTCCTCCTCTATTTTGATTGCCTCCTTTGTAGTTGCCTCTGCCTCTACCTCTTTGCTTACCTCTGCTTTGACCTCTTCCTCATCCTCTTCCATTGTTTTTATTGGAAGTGAAGGCCTTATCATCACCTCTGTAGCTGGTTGAAGGAGTTTTAGGAAACCTCTCTTCATGTGACATTAATGATCCGATTAATGCATCAAATGCTAAAAGGGAAAAATCTTTGGATTCTTCTATAATTATGGCAATATGGTTCCATTTCTGTGTAAGTGTTCGCAACACTTTTGTTACAATTATCTCAGGTTTGATTTCTTCGCCTAGTGTAACCATTTTATCCATAATTGGTTTTACTCTAACATAATAATCACTGAATTTTTCATCATATTTCATTCAAATATTTTCAAAATATCTCTTCAGTGTTTCAAGCCTTACATGCTTCACTTGATTACTACCCTAGAATCCATAACTCAATGCTTTCCATGCAGCTTGTGCAGTTGTACAAGCGATAATTCTAGGAAATATGTTTTTCTCCAATGCAACTTGGAGATGAGAAAGAGCAGAAGAGTTGCTCTTTTTCTCTTCTTTTCATGTTTTCTTGTCTGCGGCACTTAGTTTTGTCCATTATAAGGGTTCTGTGTAGCCCTCTTATATTATGTCTCACAAACCTCTTCTTATGAGCAAGTTATTCATATTTATATACCAATACTCATAGTCATAACCGTTAAATTCTGGTATAGGTAAGCTATTGTTTGAGGCCATAGTTGCCAAAAAATATCTTTATTTGACGGTTACAATAAAGTACTTTGTTATTTGAAAGAAGGAAAGAAGAAGAAGGAAGAAATAAGAGATTACAAATTTAAGTCAAATCTGAATTGTTCTACTCTATCATTCACTGCTTATTCCTCTTGATGTGGGGATGCTATCTCTTGATTCACAAAATTATCTGCTACTTCTTCTTCATCGTCACTTATCAATATTATTTTTGGTGATTCTGGTTTTAAGATTTCCATTGAAATATTGTAGTGTGTATACTCTGATTCTTGTGGTATAGCTTGTATGGATTCCGATTGTTCAAATTGACTCCTAAATGAGTTGTCTTCAAAGTCTGCCTCGTACCCTGAGTCAAGATGCCTTTGATGTGCTATCATTGCATTTTGAAGTTGGATAAACACAATGTTGAGCCCATAACCTCTTACTTTTTAATCAAACCTCTATGCACCTTATCTTTCTAAAATTACACATAAGGCATGATAAAAACCATTTGGTCTTATCATCAATGCCTATTTACAATTTTACAATTTGATCTTTGGTATCTTTTACAAAAAAAAAACTAAACCTCTTAGGCTTATTACACAAGAATTCTATAGTTTTTGATTCCTTGAATCAAGTAAAAAAATAAGTACCCTTTGATTACAATAATTGTCTCTTAGACAATATTTTCCTTTCTTTTATAATATTAAAAAAACTATATTACTATTTAATAAATTAAAAAATAATTGCCCTAATTTTTTTTTAAAGAAGCAATTATATTTAATATATTAAATATAATATAAGTAGTTTTAATAATATAAAAAAAAAATTAAAAGAACTTATATAAAAAAAAATTATGATCTGCAAGAATCGAACCCGTGACCTCTTGGCATCAACAAATTGCACTAACCAACCCAGATACCACTAACGATGAGAACCAAAGGGAATGAATACAATTTTATGCTATTTCGGATCCGATTTTTAATAAAAAAAATTCAAAACTTTTTTTGTCACTGGGTTTCAAACCCATGACCTGTAGGAATGTGAGTGTCTTACGGCTGGATCCTCAAGCCAATCAAGCTACGTGGCTCAATGGGAATGCAAGGGAAGCTTGCCTTCCTTGTTTCTCTTGCGTCCGCATTGAAAGAATTTTTTTTTGGGACTTTTAGTCCCACATCGACCATGCGAGAGCATTTGAGGTGTTTAAAATCCTCAACGCTTGCATAGTCACTTGATTGCCTTCGGGCAATCAGTGACCACCCTTTTGCCTCCTTTAGCCTATCACCTGTCACCATGTTGCTTGTCACCTCCTTCTACCATGTAACCCTTCATCCGCCACATTGTCGGTTCTACTTATGCCATGTAATTGATCCTCATGTAGTCAGATCTGTGTCGATTCTATGTCGTCTGGTCTACGTCAGCATTGCTCTCCTCTCACCACATGGTGCTCTCCAGTTGGTTTCTCTTAGGTTGCTCCTCCTCATCCTCACATGCTCGTTGTGCAAGCCTTCTCCAAACCTCGCCTTGATTTGTGATTCATGGGCCTTCTTTGACCTCGCATAGGATCGCGTGTTGCGAGCCCCACTTGACCTCGCCTACCTCGGTGCTCGTGTTGCTGGTTCCTCCACCTTGATCTTTGGGCCCTCTTCGGCCTCGGCTCTGATACCAGATGTGGCACATGAGTCTTGGAGCAAAATGGAAATAAGAAATATTATTCATTGACCTTATGAAACTTAGAAATTACAATGCTTAAATAGGGTTGATTTAACAACCTTAGGGAATATAGGAGAAGTTAGGAAATGAAGAAAAATAGGGAGGAAAGGAGGAAGGGAAATTTATGTCGAATGCCTTGCCACCCATGCCATCCAACCTTCCCATTCAACTGTCATCAAAGGAGGTAAAAAGGTATGTTCCAAAGCTTATCGTTGTAAACAAATTTTTTACCTTTTTCTACTGCTTTAATTTCCAACATAAACCTATGTACAACATGATACTGTTGTAATGTATTCTGCCTGTTGTATGTAATAAACCGATTCTTGCTTTTTACTATGTTATGCAATAAGATTATCACCAAGATAGAAAGCACCTCCACTTGTACTCTTTCTGTCATCTACACATCCTGCCCAATCTGCATCAAAATAAGCAATGAGAGTGAAATATTTACCTTTTGGATACCACAAGCCATATTCCATTGTACTCTTAAGATATCTAAAAATTCGCTTTACTGTTGTAACATGAGTTTCTTTAGGATCAGCTTGAAATATTGCCACCATACACACAACCTACAAAATATCTGGTCTTGTAGCAGTTAGATACAGTAAGCTTCCAATCATAGATCTGTATGTGGTTTGGTCTACAGGTGGTGACTTATCATCTTTGCTAAGCTTACATCCAGTTGTCATGGGAGTACTAACCGGCTTGCAATCCTCCATTGTGAATTTCTTCAACATTTCTTTCACATATTTGACTTGAGAAATAAAAATTCCTTTTTCTAGCTGATTAACTTGTAGACCAAGAAAATATGCAAGCTCACCAATCATTGACATCTCAAACTCATTTTGCATCTTGCTTGCAAAGTCTTTACATAACTCATCTTTGCAACCTCCAAATATGATATCATCTACATACACAACAACAACAATTTGATAATCATTTTCAGTTTTAACATACAAATTGTTGTCCACCATACCTTTCTTTAATCCTTGTTATAGAAGATAGTTGTCTAGTCTTGCATACCATGCCCGGGGTGCTTGTTTCAAGCCATATAAAGCTTTCTTCAGCCTACAAACCATGTTGGGATATTCTGCTAGCTGAATACCATCTGGTTGTTCAATGTACACTTCTTCCTCAAGCTTGCCATTCAGAAAAGCTGACTTCACATCCATTTGATAAACTTTGAAATTTTTGTAAACAACTAATGCAAGAAATATTCTTATTGCTTCTAGCCTAGCTACAGGTGCAAAAGTTTCTTCAAAGTCTATACCTTCAACTTGTGCATATCCTTTGCAAACTAACCTTGCTTTATTTTTGACAACCTGGCCATCTTCATTTAACTTGTTCCGGAAAACCCACTTGGTGCCAATAACATTCTTGTTTGCTGGTCTTGGAACTAGTTCCCAAGTTTTGTTCTTTTCAATCTGATTTAGCTCTTCTTCCATTGCCTTTATCCAATGTTCATATTTGTAGGCTTCCATAACATTCTTGGGTTCAATCTTGGATAGCAGTGAATAATTTGTGTGTTCCTGAGTTTGGACAACCATTCTTCTTGTTTGTACACCAATACGAGGATCTCCAATAATTTGGTCTTTAGGATGATTGGACTGCACATATCTGGTAGGTGTTTTTGGTGTGGTTGGCTCTGGATCCTGCTCTCCAACCCCCCACGACTCAAGCATTTAATCCTTCTTCCAATCTGGTTCTCAACCATGTTTTTAAAAGTTTTAAACATGTCAAGGGCTTCTGACTTATGTTTCAAAAATAATACCCATGTCATTCTGGAGTAATCATCTATGCACAACATAAAGTATCTATGACCATTTATACTCTGAGTTCTCATTGGCCCACATAAATCAGTATGTACTAACTCCAATGGTTTGCCAGTAAAATATTCTTTTGCTTTGAAATAAGTTCTAGTTTTCTTACCATTTTGACATGATGAGCAAACACTATTTGATGGCTTGGAGATGCTAGGAATGTCTCTTATTGCCTTCTTTGAGTTGATATTTTCTAAGTTGTCAAAACTGATGTGACCAAGTCTTTTGTGCCATAGCCAATTTACATCCTCCTATCCAAGCAAACAAGATCCTTTTGTAGTCTCTGTGAGAGTATATAAATTACCAATTGTTCTTGTTCCAACAACTATTAATTTTCCACTGTCTGCTCTTCTGATTTCACATCCATACCTTTTGAAAATAACATCATGGCCTTTATCACAAATTTGACTCACACTTAGCAGATTGTGTTTTAACCCAACTACAAATAGTACTTCTTCTGACTTGACTTTATCGTTTCCAATCTTGACTGTACCTCTGCCAACAATCTTAGCTCCATCATTATTTCCAAACTTGACTGAGCCACCTTCATATTGCTGTAGTTTTTCGAATCTCTGCTTGTCTCTGGTCATGTGACTAGAACAACCACTGTCAAGTATCCATGGTGTGAATTTATTCTGTGCTTTGAATGCTGTTTGTACAATCAGAGATTCCTTATCTTCCTTTGATTTTTCTTTCTCCATCCAAATATTTTTGACCTTTCCTTTGGGTTCTTGAATTTTCTTCTCATTTTCAGCAGCTTGAGAAATATTTTCAGAAATTTTTCTGCTTTGTCTCCTTGAGTCTTGCTGAAATTTTCTTTCCTGAAAAGGATTAGATGCAAAAACACTTCTACAAAATTTTGCAATATGCCCAAAATTGTGACACTTGTAACATTCTACGGCATAGTCCATCAATGGTGCAAAGAAATTTTTACTCACAAAAGTTCTTGACTGAACATTGAACTTGCAATCTGAGATTTTGTGACCATAAGAGTTGCATTTAAAACAATATCCAGAAAAGAAATGATTGAACCTGTTTTGTTGTCTTTGCCATGTAATTGCAGGTGCCATAAATCTTCTTCTTCTTTGATGCATATCATTGGTGAAGCCATCATTGTCTACATTCTTCTTATGATTTGGTTTGTTGTCTTCTTTCACTGGATTCAGTATTTCTTGATTAATTTTCTTCTCTTCTTGTGGCTTACTTTCTTCTGTCTGCATAAACTTTGGTTCAATAACTTTTGGTTCACTTGAAGATTCCCCTTCTTCAAAACCCAAACCAAATTTGATATTTGTGGTTCTTTGATTTTTTATCATCTCATCAAATTTTATGGAGCTCCCTGTAAACTTGATATGGGTGTTGAATTTCTGATTTGCTTCTTCTAATTGCTTTCTTAAAGAAACAATTTCTTCTTCTAGTTTGCAACAACTTTCTTCTTTCATGGTTATTTGAACTTTGAGATCTTCAAAAATCTTCTTGGATTCTTCTATTTGCACTTTCAAATCTGCTATGATTTCATTTGCATTCTCAAGTTTTCTTGATGTTTTCTTGTGCCTTTTTCTTTCTGCATTCAATTCATCCAGTGCAGCAGTCAACTCTTCTTCCAGATTCACTTCAGCATCTATTTCCGCTTCATCTAATTCATCTTCTTCTTTCAATTTTTCTTCTTCAAAAGCCATAAAGAGAACTTCACTAGTGTCTTCTTCAGAATTCTCACTTGAGCTATCTTCGGATGAGCTGGCATTCTTTTTGGAGATGAAGCTTTTCTTCTTGAAGTTGCTTCTTTTGAAATTTGATGTTTTCTTCTTATCTCCTTTTTCTTTCTATGTTCCTTCATCATAGCTATTCTTTTCATTGTATGGACATTTGGCTGCAAAATGCCCAACACCTCCACAGTTAAAACATTTAAATGGTAACTTTCCCTTGTACTTACCTTTACCTCTTCTCAACTTTCTCACAAAGTTGGCCTCCATTTCATCTGTAGCTTCATCTTCATCAGATTTTGATCTGGTTTTGGTATTCTTCTGAGCTTTAAAAGCAGCCTCTCTTTCAGATGATTTATTTTTGCCTATCCTCATTTCATATGCAGTTAATGAACCATGCATTTCATCCATAGTAAGGTTGTTTAAATCTTTTGCTTCTTCGATTGCAGAAACTTTGGAATCAAATATTTGAGGAAGTGATCTCAACACCTTTTTAACAATGACTGAATCTTCTAGTGTCTCTCCAAGACCTCTGATAGCATTAATAACTTCATTTACTCTTAGCATGTATGCCTCTATATTTTCTTCATCATTCATATTCAACCCTTCAAATTTTGCTCGATGTGTTTGCAATTTAGCTTCCTTGATCTTGTCATCTCCTTCATGAATGCTCTTCAATTTATCCCATATTTCCTTGGCAGTTTTGCATCCCATAACTTTTACCAATTCACTGTCAACTAATCCACACATGATAGCATTTTTGGCCTTTGAGTCATTCTCAAAAAGTTTCTTACCAGCAACATCAATTGGAGGAGTGGAGGGTATAGTGTATCCATTGCTTACTGCTTCCCAAATGTCAAATCCCAAAGCACAAAGATAGGTTTGCATTCTGAGCCTCCATAATGTGTAGTTGGTTCCATCAAATAGAGGTGCCTTGTTTGAAGAGAAGCCTTCACCACTTGCCATTGTGTCACTTCCAAAATCACCTTAGCTGATTAAGCCTGATCAGGAACCTATCTCTGAAATCAATTGTTGAACTAACAGTGACACTGAGAGGGGGGGTGAATCAGTGTGTAATAAAACTTTAATTTAGCTAAGAAATCAAATCACTAGCTAGCTAATCAAATTGAAAGAAGCAATCACACAAGCATCAACACATAACACCAGATTTATAGTGGAAACCCAATGTGGGAAAAACCACTGTGCAAATGGACTGTTTGGACTCCCATCCAAATCCAGCCTCAATCAAATTTGGTCTTACAGATTTTAGCAGCACCCACTGCAAGGAATGGCACCCACCAACCTATCTTCTAGCAGCACCAACTGCAAGGAGCACCGACCCCTATTGCCAAGCATCGACTTGGATTTCAAAACTGAAATGAAAATATTAACATAACAATGCCTTCTCTATTTACAAAACCCTATCTGGTTTGTGGCTCATTGATCCTTCTTCCTCTACAATCTTCAATACACAACACCACCTTCAAAACATCACAATCTCTCCCAATCTTTTCAAGTGCAGCTATCCTATGTATATCAGAACACTACAACATTATTTTCTCTTCTCTGTTCCATATTTTTCAGAAACTGCAACCCTTCTCTTAATTTTGTAACACCACCTTTTTCAGACTCCACTTTCCTTCAAAATTTTAATAAACTTCACCTTGCTTTATCAAAAATCAACACTATACAGACAACTTCTGCGTTTTGTTCTCCAGCACAAAACATCAATCAAAACACTCCCAACAATATATCCGTATATCCTCCTAACATTGCATTTCATGAAAAACAATACAAAGACGGAGGGAAAATCTGTTAAGATCCACCTGGCAAGCATACAATTAGTTTTTTTATTTAATGTAATGCCACTATTCTCCCACATTTTGTGTACATGAAAATTTGGGCATTCACATTCACAATATTCTATTTTGGCTCTTCACATTCAAACACTATTTGATGGATTGGAGATGCTAGGAATGTCTCTTACTGCCTTCTTTGAGCTGATATTTTCTAAGTTGTCAAAACTGATGTGACCAAGTATTTTGTGCCATAGCCAATTTACTATTATCTAATGTTGATTTATTCTTTTAGGATAGTGCACATTAAGGGGGAATGTTAGAGTATTATTATTGTTATAATGTGCACTATGCCTATAATTGACAGGTTGACATTTGTCTTATGCCACTTGTCCCTATCTTTAGTTTGAGTTGGAGTGGTGTCTTCTGAAAGACACTTGGAGTGGAGCTTATGACACTTTTCATATCTCCCTCCTAAGCTTGATGCTTATATATTGTAAGATAACTTGTAAATAAAGTGTGCCTTATTTTTCAATTCCAACATTTGGTATCAGAGCGGTGAGATCCACCTGAGGGACCTTAGGGTTAAGGAGTCTGGTTTATGGAGTTAGGGAGTATGCTCTCCACTCATTGAGTGGATCAAAAACTAGAAACTCCATAGAGGACAATCCTCACCATCCGAGGACATGCCTCTTTCCAGATTTCCATTGAGGTTTAGTATTTCAATATGTTTTTCTAAGAAATTTTTTATTTCTAGTTTTAATATTTGCTGACCAGTTTGGGGGACGGAAGATCTGCTACAATCTCAGATGCTAGATTTCCATCTGAAATATTCCTAGTAGTGTACAAGGATGAGAGAGCCAAACTGTGTGTGGATGTAGAAGCTATCATATTTGGCCTTGTCCAGGACCTCCAAATAGTAATCCCGCTACGATAGGTTCGAGTACTTGAGCTCAAAATTGAAGGCTGGCACCCATGCGACCCTCGATCCACTCATCAAAAGAAACTACGTCAAAAACTGAGAGATCCATGAAAACCCTACATTATCCATGTCCACTATATTTCTCATGGCCCTCAGCCTGTCCAAAGAATCCTTGCTCTCGTATTCCCTAGGCTTCTTGTGTCGTTCATTCTTGTAGGCATCGAGATCCTTGGCTCTTTTGTTTCTTGGAACCCGAAACCTTGTCACACATATACTGTATACAACCCATTGTCGTTGCTTCAACCGCCCATGCCTTACTATTTTGTTGACATAGAGAACGAGATTCTTCAACCCAGCATGGAAATGTTGAAATAGTTTGTTCACCGTTTGATCGCATCCATATCTCCATCTACTTAGACCAGTGAATCTCATGCCAAGACTGCATCCCAACGGAGATATGCCCATGATAAAAAAATTTCTTGCCCCAGCCTCGTGCAAGCTCAGTAAATAGTTTTTGTAGTCCTTCAACAGGGAGTCGATGAACTCATGGGGGCTAACATTCCATGGAAGAGAAGCATTAGCCATGTAATATCATGCAATATCATTAGCTTAAATATTGATTGCTATGATCGAGCTGACACCATCCCTCTACACAAGGACAATAAGATTTTAGTGAGGTATAAGCACATTTCTTTTCTGACATATAATCCTAAAAATCATCCTGACCGTGTTTTCCCACCATTGAAGAAAGGAATAGGCGGATCGTTGCTTTTGTCCCATCATTCCAAAGCAGCGATAGGAACTCATATGAAAGTCAGATCCCAATGAACGTAGCAAGAGTTGCAGCTGTGGATGATGTGGTTCTGTGGCACCACGATGAAATCTTGTGGAAGTAAGGTGGTGATTGGATCCAACTATGTTTATCTTCCTCCAACGTGGCAATTTCCAATTCTCTGATAGAAGAAAATTGTAGTCCTTAACACAGGAGTTGAGCGAATCTGCAGCACTCCAATGCCATCCATGACTCCAATACGGTAAATCTATTGCCCCGCCACTTGTTTACTTTGCCAGCGCATGCCTATTTTTTTTTAATGCCAAACCAATGCGCCATATCACCATTAAAATTTGAAAATTCATCCTCGCGTCAAATTTATATATGACATACAAGATAATATTTTATTAAAATGTCAAAGTATTGGGGGTATTTTATTTAAAATGGGGATTGTATATTTAAATTTTGTTTTTTGATATTTTAAATTCCAACTTTGATGGCAGCTTTGTTGGTAGCAAATTTTTTGAAAAACTCCCCAAGTTAAGCATTATTTTTTAGAGCACAACTCGGATGGGCGACCATTTGGGAAGTCTTGGAACTGCACACATTTAGAGGGTCATTATATTTTTTGTTTTTTAAGCATCAATTTGTATCCGAATATAGGCTTATATATAGTTGTTGGAAAGGATTTTTCGAGGGGAATCCATTGGTGCAATATTTTTTTAGTTTTGAGATCATTTACTCAACTGAATTTTAAGTCAAAGATGAGATTGTAAAAAGAGTGCATTTTCGGTTGCATCCGACACTCTTGGTTGATAAATTTGGAAAAATAGTAAGGGGATCAATTCTAAGTCTTTGGGGGAACATTATGCCAAGTTATTGAATTTGGCAAGTTTGGAGGTAATCTTGTAAGTGAAAGCATTGATCTTGTAAAATTTTCTGGAGGTACATTTGGGGCTAATTTTTTTTTAGCCAAGTTTCCAATACAAATCATTCTATCATTCTATCATTCTATCTTGGCCACTAGGTGTGTGTTGCTTGCATCTTCTATTTGGGCTTTGTCTACATTTTATGCTTGTTATTACCCTTGCATGACTTTGGGTTTTATAATTTTAATCAAGTGTAGTTCCATTTCATACACACTTGACACTAAGCCATATACAAGCAAGCAAACACATACAAGAAAATTATTATAAAGCAATAATACATTGGCACATCTATTGTAACAATTCTACAAAAAAAAAAAAAATAGGCATCACATTTTTAGAACCTCCTATGTTCCACGTATCAACTACTCAAATACTTATAGTCTCCCTCACGTAAGGGCGGGTATATTGAGTAGTTTGGTATAAAGGTCTGTCAGGTTATTCCCTTTCAGAATCACCTATGTTCCAAGTATCAATTGCTCAAATTCTTATAGTCTCCCTCACGTAAGGGCGGGTATATTGAGAAGTTTGGTATAAAGGTCTGGAAAAATTCTAATTCTTACTCTCTTTGGATAGAAAAAGGCACTTATGTTCAACTTAACCCTCCCACTGTTGGAATCTCTTGAAGATTCAGAGTGGAAAAACTAGGCGAACCCTCCTCTGGATCTTCAGTGGTGTACCCTAGATTTTTTTGAGGGCTCTAATTTGGCATTTGTCGTTCTTACTTCATCATTTGTTGAGCTCCCTTTTATTTTGATCCTTTCCTAAAAAATGGCTACTACAAATCTATTAAGTGGACTTACAAAGAAACTTGAAGGAGCACAGACTTTTGAAAATTGGAAGTATGAGATGGAATCAATATTAATGATGAATGACATGTGGGACTTTGTGAGAGATAGGTAGGCTAATGAAGACCCACTCACTGCACCTACAGACCATAAAGAAAAAGCACAATTCAAGAAGAATTCCAATATAGCTTTAAGTCTAATCAAGCTAGCTACAAGAATTCAATGCAGAGAAACTGTAAGGGCTGCCAAAACACCTAAACAATCATGGGATGCTCTCAATAGATTGTTTGATAGGCCAAGTCAAGATAATATTTTGTATCTCAAACAAAAATTGCACAATCTATGTATGAAAGGCTCACTTATCGATTATCTTATGGAAGTGAAGTCCATTAAAAATGATTTCTTAGCTGCTGGTAAAACCCTAGATGATAATGAGTTAATTCCAATAATGTTACATGGTCTTCCTTCAAAATTTCACTCCTATGCTACCATGTTAGACTTGAGTGGTAAAACAATGAATTCAACACTTGAGGATATTGAGATCCTCCTTAAGAGACATGAGCAAGCCCTAATAAAAGATGAATAAATTGAAGCCACATCAATAGCTTTTGCCACCAAGGCAACTTTACAGACTAAACAAAACAAGGGTCAAAATCAGCATAATCAGAATCAAAGGGGTAGACAACATTAGAGATACACACAGTACCAATAGTAGCCAAATCAATAGTACCAGTAGCAACCACGTCAGCAATAGTACCAACAACAACCAAATTCGTAGTACCATCAGCAACCACATCAGCAACAATACTAGCAACATCCAAGATGGCAAACAAGACCTCAAGGGGGTCCAAACAACAATCAACAAGGGTGTGAATATTGTGGAAAATGGAATCATAATGTTGCTAATTGCTATAAAAGGTAAAGAGAACAGGGAGAACCACAAAATAATAATCTAAGCACATTGTATGCAGCCAACCAAGTTAATGTTGAAGATAAAGAATGTTGGTATATTGATTCTGGAGAAGCAAAGCACATGACAGGAAGGCAATATTGGTTGACCAAGGTTCATCCTACATCAAATCAATTCATTACTTTTGGTGATGAAAGTGCTCTACCCATTGAAGGTGTTGGGGAGGCACCACTTACTTTGCATGATGGTAATAATGTTCCTGCAACAAATGTTTTGTATGTGCCTAGTCTTAAAAGGAGTCTTCTTTCTATTGGACAACTTACAGATAAGGGCTATAATGTCTATTTTGAAAATGACAAATGCTACATTAAGGAACCCAATGGCAATGTCAAGGCCATGGGAGTAAAAAAGGATGGTGTTTACTACCTCCTTACAAAATCTATAACACAAACATATTTGCATACAACAACTACTTTATCTTTGGAGTACATGTGGCATGAAATATTGGGACATTTAAATTTTAATAATCTTCAAATGATGGCTACAAAAGGATTAGTTAAAGGACTTCCACATATTAAGGAGTCAAAATGTTTTTGTGAGCCATGTGTAATAACCAAACAACATAGGCAACCATTTGAAACAAGAAAGGCATGGAGAGCCAATAGACCTTTGCAATTAATTCATTCAGACATTTTTGGGCCAATGTTTGTTCAATATTATACTTGGGCTAAATACTATATCACTTTCATTGATGATTACAATAGAAAGGTATGGATCTACCTAATTCAATATAAGTGGCAAGCCCTTGATAAGTTCAAATAATTCATAGCACTTGTTGAAAGAGAAAGTGGCTATCAAATCTCCACCTTAAGATTAGATAATGGTGGAGAATATGTCTCCAATGAATTCTTTAATTTTTGTAAGTATCATGGGATAAAGAGGCAATTCACAACCCCTTATACCCTGCAACAAAATGGAGTTGCTGAGAGGATGAATCAAACAATCACGAATAGGGCAAAATCAATGTTACATGTTGCTATATTACCTAACTCATTTTGGGGAGAAGTTGTTCTTACTGCTGCATACTTGACTAATAGGTCATACACAAAAGCCTTACATGAAAGAACACCTGAATAAGCATGGAGTGTAAGGACGCCCTATGTGGGCCATTTGAGAATATTTGGATGTGATGCCTATGCTCATATTCCTCATCAGAAAAGGAAGAAGTTTGATGATAAGAGCCAAAAATGCATCTTTGTTGGCTATAGTGATAGTGCCAATGCATATAAATTATATGAACCTATTGCCAAGAAAATCATTTTATCTAGGGATGTTACCTTTCATGAGTATCCCACATCTAATCCTCCTAAGACCCCAACTTTAGAAATAACTAATGAAATAGTTGCTCCATTCATGCATACAATATCATCTAGTCCTTCTCCTTCACTCATAAATAATGAAATTCATCCACAAGAAGAACTTCCTATAAATGATCCATGTCCTCCATCTCCTCCTCCTAATGATCAAGTAACATCATCCAATCCTTTACCCAAGTGGGTTCAAGCCACAATAGATGAAGCCCAAAATCATTTTCCCAACTATATAGGTAAAATGCCTTCAACCCTAAGACACCAAGTGAATTATGCCCTAATGGCCAAAGTCCTTAGCCAACATGAACCTTCTAATTTCAAAGAAGCACTTGATGATCCTAAATGGGTTCATGCCATGGATCAATAATTAGATTCCATTGAAAAAAATCACACTTGGGAGTTAGTGGATTTACCCAAAGGAAAATATACCATTGGCACAAAATGGGTATACAAAGCAAAATATAAAGCGGATGGCTCACTAGATCGCTACAAGGCTCGCCTAGTAGCTCAAGGCTATAAGAAACAATAAGGAATTGATTATGAGGAGACCTTTGCTCCTGTGGCTAAAATGACTACAATCAAGACAGTTATTTCTATGGCAGCTCAAAAACATTGGCCAATATATCAAATGGATGTCAAA
Source organism: Wollemia nobilis (assembly GCA_028583015.1). Lineage (NCBI taxonomy): Eukaryota > Viridiplantae > Streptophyta > Pinopsida > Araucariales > Araucariaceae > Wollemia > Wollemia nobilis. The sequence goes on along the minus strand of JAQPPZ010016467.1, from coordinate 5,426,887 downwards.
AGTGCATTTCTCAATGGTCATTTGAAGGAGGAAGTGTATGTGAAACAACCACCATGGTACACAGTTGAAGGCCAAAACAACAAAGTCCTCAAATTAAAGAATGCTCTATATGGGTTGAAACAAGCACCCCGAGCTTGGTATGCAAAGATTGACTCCTATTTTCTCAACCTTGGTTTCACTAGATCTGTAGCAGAATCTACTCTCTATGTGAAACATTGGAGGAATCGCATCATTTTGGTTACATTGTATGTGGATGATCTTCTCATTATAGGTGATGACATAGAAGGAATAAGGTTGCTCAAGGAGGACTTATGCAAGAATTTTGAGATGATAGATTTAGGCCTCCTCCACTATTTCTTAGGAATAGAGGTATGGCAACATCCTGGTAAGATTTTTATCTCACAAGATAAGTACATTCAGTCTATTTTGGAGAGGTTTCACATGGAGGAGTGTAAGCCCTCTCTAACTCCCATGGAAACTAGATTGAAATTGGTAAATAATGATGAAGAAGAAAGGGTTAATGGTACCCTTTACAGGCAACTAGTTGGAAGTTTGATCTACTTAACTTCAACTAGACAAGGATATTTGCTATTCAATTGGCCTTATTTCCAGATTCATGTAGGATCCTAAGAAGAGCCATTGGATAGCAGCTAAGAGGATTGTGAGATTCCTAAAGGCCACACCTCATCATGGCCTTATGTATAAATTAAGTGATAATTTTTCTTTGATTGGATACACAGATTCAGATTGGGCCAGTTGTCCTGAAACTAGAAGATCTACATCAAGTTATTGCTTTCAATTAGGCCAAGGCTCTATTTCATGGAGCACAAAGAAGCAGAACACAATTTCACTATCTTCAGCAGAAGCAAGAATATAGAGCAGAAGTTGAGGCAACTAAGGAGGCAATATGGTTGAGGCAATTAATTCAGGATATTGGGCTATTCATACATGGTCCAACATATATATATATATATATATTGTGACAATCAAAATACCATCAAGATGACCAAGAATCCAGTTTTCCATGCTAGAACAAAGCACATTGAGATCCATCATCACTTCATTAGAGAAATGGTCCAAGAATAAATTATACACATGGAGTATGTACCAACTCAATATCAAGTGGCAGACATATTCATGGAGTGCCCTCAATATCAAGTGGCAGACATCTTCACCAAGTCACTTGGGAAAGACAAGTTTTCTCAGTTTAGAAATTTGCTATATCTATGTAAAAGAAGTCAACATTAAGGGGGAATGTTATCTAATGTTGATTTATTTTTTTAGGATAGTGCAAATTAAGGGGGAATGTTAGAATATTATTATTGTTATAATATGCACTACACCTATAATTGACAGGTTGACATTTGTCTTCTGCCACTTGTCCCTGTCTTCAGTTTGAGTTGGAGTGGTGTCTTCTGAAAGACACTTGGAGTGGAGCTTATGACACTTGTCATATCTCCCTCCTAAGCTTGATGCTTATATATTGTAAGATAAATTGTAAATAAAGTGTGCCTTATTTTTTAATTCCAACATTTACATCCTCTTGTCCAAGCAAACAAGATACTTTTGTAGTCTCTATGAGAGTATATAGATTACCAGTTGCTTTTGTTTCAAAAACTATTAATTTTCCACTGTCTACTCTTTTGATTTCACATCCATACCTTTTGAAAATAACACCAAGGCCTTTATGACAAATTTGACTCACACTTAGCAGATTGTGTTTTAACCCAACTACAAATAGTACTTCTTATGACTTAAATTTACTGTTTCTAATATTGACTATACATCTACCAATAATCTTAGCTCCATAATTATTTCCAAACTTGGCTGAGCCACCTTCATATTATTGTAGTTTTTTGAATCTCTGCCTGTCTCTGATCATGTGACTAGAACAACCACAGTTAAGTATCCATTCCGTGAATTTATTTTGTTCTTTGAATGTTGTTTGTACAATCAAAGATTCCTTATATTACTTTGATTTTTCTTTCTCAATCCAAATATTTTTGACCTTTCCTTTGGGTTCTTGAATTTTCTTCTCATTTTTAGAAGCTTGAGAAATATTTTCAAGAATTTTTCTACTTTGTCTCCTTGAGTCTTGCCGATGTTTTCTTTCCTAAAAAGGATTATATGCAAAAACACTTATACAAAATTTTCCAATATACCCAAAGTTGGGACACTTGTAACATTTTACGATATAGTCCATCAATAGTGCAAACAAATTTTTACTCATAAAAGTTCTAGACTGAACATTGAACTTGCAATCTGACATGTTGTGACCATAAGAGTTGCATTTAAAACAATATCTAGAAAAGAAATGATTGAACCTATTTTGTTGTCTTTGCCATGTAATTGCAGGTGCCATAAATCTTCTTCTTTTTTTATTCATAATATTGGTGAAGCCATCATTGTCTACATTCTTCTTATGATTTGGTTTGTTTTATTTCACTGGATTCAGTATTCTTAATTAATTTTCTTCTCTTATTTTGGCTTACTTTCTTCTCTCTGCATAAACTTTGATTCAATAACTTTTGGTTCACTTTAAAATTCTCCTTCTTCAAAACCCGAACCAAATTTGATATTTGTGGTTCTTTGATTTTTTATCATCTCGTTAAAATTTATGGATCTCTCTCTAAACTTGATATGGGTGTTGAATTTTTTATTTGCTTCTTCTAATTGCTTTCTTAAAAAAACAATTTATTCTTCTAGTTTGCAACAACTTTCTTCTTTTATGGTTATTTGAACTTTGAGATATTCAAAAATGTTCTTGGATTCTTCTATTTGCACTTTCAAATATGCTATAATTTCATTTGCAGTCTCAAGTTTTCTTGATGTTTTCTTGTGCCTTTTTCTTTCTGCATTCAATTCATCCAGTGCAGCAATCAACTCTTCTTCCATATTCATTTCAGTATCTATTTTCACTTCATCTAATTCATCATCTTCTTAAAAATCCATAAAGAGAACTTCACTAGTGTATTCTTCAAAATTCTCACTTGAGCTATCTTCGGATGAGCTGGTGTTATTTTTGGAGATGAAGCTTTTCTTATTGAAGTTTCTTCTTTTAAAATTTGATGTTTTCTTCTTATCTCATTTTTCTTTCTATATTCCTTCATCATAGCTATTATTTTCATTGTATGGACATTTGGCTGTAAAATTCCCAATATGTCCACTGTTAAAACATTTAAATGGTAATTTTTCCTTGTACTTACCTTTACCTCTTCTTAGATTTCTTACAAAGTTGACCTCCATTTCATTTGTAGCTTCATCTTCATCAGATTATGATATGGTTTTGGTATTCTTCTAAGCTTTAAAAGCAACCTCTCTTTTAGATGATTTTTTTTTGCCTATCCTCATTTCATATGCAGTTAATGAACCATGCATTTCATCCATAGTAAGGTTGTTTAAATATTTTTCTTCTTCAATTGTAGAAACTTTGGAATCAAATATTTAAGGAAGTGATCTCAACACCTTTTTAACAATGACTGAATATTCTAGTGTCTCTCCATGACCTCTGATAGAATTAATAACTTAATTTACTCTTAGCATGTATGCCTCTATATTTTATTCATCATTCATCTTCAACCCTTCAAATTTTGCTCGATGTGTTTGCACTTTAGCTTCCTTGATATTTTCATCTCCTTCATGAATGCTCTTCAATTTATCCCATATTTCCTTGGTAGTTTTGCATCCCATAAATTTTACCAATTCACTATCAACTAATACACACATGATAGCATTTTTGGCCTTTGAGTCATTTTCAAAAATTTTCTTACCAGCAAAGGGTATAGTTTATCCATTGCTTACTACTTCCCAAATGTCAAATCCCAAAGCATAGAGATAGGTTTACATTTTGAGCTTCCAAAAGTTGTACTTGGTTCCATAAAATAGAGGTGGCTTGTTTGAAGAGAAGCCTTCACCACTTGCCATTGTGTCAATTTCAGAACCACCTTAACTAATTAAGCATGATCAGGAACCTATATCTAAAATCAATTGTTGAACTAATAGTGACACTAAGAGGGGGTGAATTAGTGTGTAATAAAAATTTAATTTATCTAAGAAATAAAATCACTAGATAGCTAATCAAATTGAAAGAAGTAATCACACAAGCATCAACACATAACACCATATTTATAGTGGAAACCCAATTTGGGAAAAACCATTATGCAAATGGATTGTTTGGACTCCCATCCAAATCCAGCCTCAATCAAATTTGGTCATAAAAATTTTAGTAGCACCCACTAAAAGGAATGGTACACACCAACCTATATTCTAGAAGCACCAAATACAAGGACCACTAACTCCTATTGCCAATCATCGACTTGGATTTCTAAACTGAAATAAAAATATTGACATAACAATACCTTCTATGTTTACAAAACCCTATTTTTTTTGTGGCTCATTGATCCTTCTTCTTCCTCAACAATATTCAATACACAAAACCACCTTCAAAACATCACAATATCTCTGAATCTTTTCAAGTGCAGCTATCTTGTGTATATCAGAACACTATAACATTATTTTCTCTTCTCTGTTCCATATTTTTTAGAAACTGCAACTCTTCTCTTAATTCTATAACACCACCTTTTTCATATTCCACTTTCCTTAAAAATTTTAATAAACTTCACCTTGCTTTATCAAAAATCAACATTATACATACAACTTCTACATTTTGTTCTCCAGCCCAAAATATCAATCAAAACACTCCTAGTAATATATCTGTATATTCTCCTAACATTGCATTTCATGAAAAACAATACAAAGACAAAGGAAAAATAAATTAAGATCCACCTGGCAAGCATACAAATAGTGTTTTTTTATTTAATGTAATACCACTATTCTCCCACATTTTGTGTACATGAAAATCTAGGCATTCACATTCACAATATTCGATTTTGGATCTTCACATTCAAACACTATTTGATGGCTTGGAGATTCTAGGAATGTCTCTTACTGCCTTCTTTGAGATGATCTTTTCTAAGTTGTAAAAACTGATGTGACCAAGTCTTTTGTCCCATAGCCAATTTACATCCTCCTGTCCAAGCAAACAAGATCCTTCTGTAGTCTCTATGAGAGTATATATATTACCAGTTGTTTTTGTTTCAACAACTATTAATTTGGCACTATATGCTCTTCTGATTTCACATTCATGCCTTTTGAAAATAACACAATGGCCTTTATCATAAATTTGACTCACACTTGGCAGATTGTTTTTTAACCCAATTACAAATATTACTTCTTCTTACTTGACTTTACCATTTCTAATATTGACTATACCTCTACCAATAATCTTAGCTCCATAATTATTTCCAAACTTGACTGATCCACCTTCATATTGTTGTAGTTTTTTTAATCTATGCTTGCTTCTGATCATGTGACTAGAACAACCATTGTTAAGTATCCATGGAGTGAACTTATTTTTTGCTTTGAATGTCGTTTGTACAATAAGATATTCCTTATCTTCCTTTGATTTTTCTTTCTCAATCCAAATATTTTTGACCTTTCCTTTGGGTTCTTGAATTTTCTTCTCATTTTCAGAATCTTGAGAAATATTTTCAGAATTTTTTTTGCTTTGTCTCTTTAAGTCTTGCTGAAATTTTCTTTCCTAAAAAGTATTAGATGCAAAAACACTTATACAAAATTTTGCAATATACCCAAAATTGTGACACTTGTAACATTCTACAATATAGTCCATCAATAGTGAAAATAAATTTTTACTCATAAAAGTTCTTTACTGAACATTGAACTTGCAATCTGAGATTTTGTGACCATAAGAATTGTATTTAAAACAATATCCAGAAAATAAATGATTGAACCCGTTTTGTTGTCTTTGCCATGTAATTGCAGGTGCCATAAATATTCTTCTTTGATGCATAATATTGGTGAAGCCATCATTGTCTACATTCTTCTTATGATTTGGCTTGTTGTCTTCTTTCACTGGATTCAGTATTTCTTGATTAATTTTCTTCTCTTCTCATGGCTTATTTTCTTCTCTCAACATAAATGTTGATTCAAGAAATTTTGGTTCACTTTAAGATTCCCCTTATTCAAAACCCAAACCAAATTTGATATTTGTGGTTCTTTGATTTTTTATCATCTCATTAAAATTTATGGAGCTCTCTCAAAACTTGATATGGATGTTGAATTTCTGATTTGCTTCTTCTAATTGCTTTCTTAAAGAAACAATTTATTCTTCTAGTTTGCAACAACTTTATTCTTTTATGGTTATTTGAACTTTGAGATCTTCAAAAATATTCTTGGATTCTTCTGTTTGCACTTTCAAATATGCTATTATTTCATTTGCATTCTCAAGTTTCCTTGATGTTTTTTTGTGCCTTTTTATTTCTGCATTTAATTCACATAGTGCATCAATCAACTCTTCTTCCAGATTAATTTTAGCATCTATTCTTACTTCATATAATTCATCATCTTATTCAAAATCTATAAATAGAACTTCACTAGTGTATTCTTCAGAATTCTCACTTGAGCTATCTTTGGATGAGCTGGCATTCTTTTTGGAGATGAAGTTTTTCTTCTTGAAGTTGCTTCTTTTGAAATTTTATGTTTTCTTATTATATCCTTTTTCTTTCTATGTTCATTCATCATAGCTATTATTTTCATTGTATGGACATTTAGCTGTAAAATTCCCAACACATCCACTATTAAAATATTTAAATGGTAACTTTCCCTTGTACTTACCTGTTGAGTGGTATTTTCACCCGATTGTGAAAACACACTCTCCAATAGGATTTGGGTTCCAAATACCCTCTTGCAAAGAAATTAAACAAGTAACTTCTCCAAGGTCTCCGCTATGTTAGCATTTTGCACCAATAATATTGTTCAATTTGAATGCTTGGAATACCTTAGTGATTGCAAGTAACTGCAAACAAGGGGCACAACTGGTTTATTTTATTTGACACTTCAATGATTGTTCGTTTGATTCGAATGAATTCGATGTGAAAGAAAAAATGAAGGAAAAATCTCCAAAGTAGGCCCAGAATGGCCTATCACCTTCAGCTCTGCAACTTTGCCTGTAGCGGTTTCTGACCCTTATGCCAATCTGTGCTTCTGATTTTAAACTTTTTGGCCATGCTCTCTGTTTCGCTCCATGATGCTTCGTTTCATTTCCCAAGTCACTTCATTTCCTCTTCCTGCATCTTTGTTGTTTTGGCTTTTTTTTCTCGGGTTTGGAATGTTTGGTCTCCTCAGCGAACTGTAACTAACGATCCTGAAATGTTATCATAGTCCCTCTGCCTCTATGACACGTGTTCAACACTTCTCTACGCATTCTATAACGGCCCACCATGAATCGCGACAACAAAAAATAGCATGTCACGATATCACGATGTTTTTATATATGGAGCTTTGCTCCTCTACCTATATCGCGAAAATAAGACATGTCGTGATATTGCGATGTTTTTCTGTCAACAGCCTTGTCCACCTTCATGCATCGTTAAAATAAGACATGTCATGATATCATGACATTTTTTTGTCAATAGCCTTATCCACCTTCATGCACCGTGAAAACAAGACATGTCGCGATATCGCGATGTTTTTTTGTCAATAGCCTTGTCCGCCTTCATGCACCGCAAAAATGTGACATGTCACGATATCGTGACATTTTTCTCTTTCGGGATGTGTAGATGCAACCTGTCACGAAATTGCGATGTTTTTCACTTTCAGGTTGTGCAGATGCGACTTGTTGTGAAATCACGATGTTTTTCTCTTTCACTCTATCCCGTTGCACTTTGGTCACAAAAACACGACATGTCGTGAAATCGTGACACCTTTTCATTTTGCACCATCTTCTTGCTTTCTATCATGAAATCGTGACACTTTTCCTCTACATCCACTTTGGTTGCTTTGGGTCGTGAAACTCTGACATGTCGTGATATCGTGACATTTTTCTTGTTTGCCCTTCATCTCGTCTTCAGATTATGAAAACATGACATGTCGTGATATCGCGACAACTCTAGCACCTTGCCTCTATTTGACCACTTTGACCGTGATTTCACATGTCATGATATCATGACATTCTAACACCTGGTATTTCTCTCTCTTCTATGAACCACGATTTCATGACATTTCATGATATCACGACGTTCTTCACTTCATGCTACATCCTATTGCTCTTAGCCATGAAAGTGCGACATGTCGCGATATCGTGACAACTTTTCATTTTTGGCCGCGACGGAGCAACATGTCATGATATCGTGACAACTTTTCATTTCTGGCCGCGACGGAGCAACATGTCGTGATATCATGACAACTTTTCATTTCTAGTCGCGACGGAGCAACATGTCACGATATCACGACAACTTTTCATTTCTGGCCACGACAGAGCAACATGTCGCGATATCATGACAACTTTTCATTTCTGGTCACGACGGAGCAACATGTCGTGATATCGCGACAACTTTTCATTTTTGGTCACGACGGAGCAACATGTCGCGATATCACGACAACTTTTCATTTTTGGTCGTGACGGAGCAACATGTCGTGATATCGCGACAACTTTTCATTTTTGGTCGCGATAGAGCAACATGTCGCGATATCGCGACAACTTATCATTTATGCTTTTCTTTGCTCTTTTAACATCTGGGCCACTGCAATCTTCTTGGAAAGTGTGCAAAAAAGGTGGGTCCCTAATTTTGGGGTGTGTTGTGGAGCAACCACAACAAATGGTGACTCTGTTGGGAAATGCTCCTGAGCATTTTGGTGAGAACCTAACCTGAAAAAAAATTACATACTTGAATACAGGAGTTAGCACATAAAACATAAACAAATGTCGATAGATCAAAAATACATGAAACATTAGAATCATTAAGTATCAGCTTAGTGTGTGCAATGTGTTCCATTTTCTATCATTTGAAATTGATCAACATTCCATTGTCAGTTTTGCATGAATGCATATGTGAGATTGTGAATGATTTGTGTAACCTGATAAATATGCTTAGATATTTTGCTTTTATAAAGGCTTAGACATTCTAGTATCATACACAAACATTTAAAATTATCAAACCCTCTTAGGATCAACTATATGTATAATGAATTGATTTATTAGATCCCAAAGTTGGTTATGAGTCACTACTATCTTGAACCCATGTGCAAGTGAAAGTGAAATCAGAGCTTTGGGGAATCGGACTCCCAACCTAAGCGAGATGGGAGCTTAACCCTATCCTTACTACTCTAATATGGAATTCATTACCTCACTTTGAACAAAATAATTTAACCAGTTATGGATGAAATGGTCGGGCTAGTCTATCCGTTTGAACAATTAGTGGTCTTGTTTTAGACAAGACATGCTGCCATGCATGGGCATACTTAACCCCATAATCCATGATTTGGCTTCATTCATTCTCTTTTTTTTTCTTGGACCTTTGGGATGACTACCCATCCTTGCGAGGGACATGTAGTACGATCCTTCCAATCCAATATTAAGATGAAATGGGAAATATTAATTTTTTACTTCTTGGACCTTGGGGATGACTACCCATCCTTGCTAGGGACATGTAGTACGATCCTTCCAATCCAAGATTTAGATGAAATGGGAAATATTAATTTTATTTCTTGGACCTTAGGGGATGACTACCCATCCTTTGTAGAGGACATGTAGTACAATCCTTCCAATCCAAGATTTATGATGAAATGAGACATAGGAGCTTTGGGGAATCAGATTCTCAACCTAGGCGAGATGAGAATTATGCCCTATCCTTACTACTCCATGTAGGTCAAATCAGAGCTTTGGGGAGTTGGATCCTCAACCTAAGTTCGATGAGGATTTAACCCTATCCTTACTACTTTGATTTTAGGCTTTAAGCTTTATGGAAGTGGTAAAAACCACTGTTTTAAGGATCATGTTGCATAATAGGATAGACATGAAATACTTCTTTTGCCTAACCTTTTCTTCCAAGCAAGGTTTTGATCATTTTTCTCAAGATCCTTTTTAATGTGTATAAAATGTGCTTGGTTCTAGATATCTCGGGCCTCAGTTCCCAACCTTAGGATTTTTTCTTATTTATGTTATAGCATAACCCTAAGAGGATTTGAAACACTTTAATGATTTGTATCTGAAATGCATATGCAACTAAGATGGCATGTATATGCAAAGTGGAATGTAATATGAATGCATTGCTTTTCTGAATTGTGGATGGAGTATACCACCTATGTTGCCATAATTTGTAATACTGACAACTTCATGCATCACAAGTTTCAAACGATATTATTTAATGTGTTTGCATTACTTGTGGAGCTTTCTGCAATACAATTCCAATGTTTCATATTCTCCTGATTTTAGGCATAAGTTGACATCTCAATTTTTTTTTTTTTTTACAAACCAAACATGTCCATAGGACCAACACATAATTTTAAATCAAAACTTATTCAATCCAAAACCAAAATGCAATCCAAAAATGAAAATTTGAAAACACAAACCAAAACCAAAAATCAAAACCTATATACAAATGTACAATATAATACAAGATGATGCAAAGCTTGGATTATCACTTTCCCGGATCCCAAACATGATTAGAACATTTCAACAAAAATATAACATGATATGCATGCCAAATGTTGTAGGAATCCAAAAAAAACAATATTATACCACACCATGCAACAACTTTTAACTTCCCTTGCTCACCCCACCAATTAGATTTAATTCCATTAGTACTCTCATAGGTGAGCGTTAAAATACTAAAATTATTAGACAATAAATGATATTCAATTTTATCTTGTCTATTCTTGAAAGTATCCATTTCATAATTTGATTCATGATTTAGAACTAGGCTCTCTTTATCCAAAATGAGACTTTGTAAGCAAGAGCCTATTTCTAAAAATTTTAAAGCCAAATCATTTTCCAAATTTGTAGGCCAATCAAATTTGTGTAACAGTTTGCAAGCATCTAGGATATTTACTAAATTAGGATCATTAGCAGCTTTTACCCTAGATTCAATTAGTAATTGTTGATGAATTTGATTTAACAATTCAAGTGCATCAACTTCTTTTCCATTCATTAAAACAATGTTATTAAAGGTGTGATTAAAAATTATACCTTGTTTTTCATTCACCTTTAACGACATTTCATCATAAACATAATTCAAATTCAAAATATGGTCATGCACCTAGTTGAAAACATGGCCCTCCTTTTCAACCCTCAAATGTTTTTGGTCAAAGTGTATGTCAAGTAATCTGTTTTGATGATCACTTATTCGAGTTGCTTCCAATTGATCAATCTCTTTGTCATTTGGTTCTAATTCTTTGTTCACTATCCATGGTATCTCTTCATGTGAGGTAGAAGTTTCAATATCTTGTATATCTAGTGCAATATGAGTTTCATCTATAGGGGTGTGAGAAAAGAATGCATCATCATATCTCCCCCAACCATTGTAAAAATTGTCATCCAAATCCATGGAATAAAATTCCATGATGTTTGTGGCATGATCTTTTGATTCATTCATAAATTCTTTTTCTTCTTTGTCCTTGGCAATAGGATCATTATAATCTTCCAAAATTTGATGAGATTTGAAACTCTCTTCCAAAACATCCTTAAATTGTACAGGAGTTGCAATATCTTCCTTTGAGTAGGCGATTATGTTGTCCTGTATATCAATTGGCACACAAGTTTCATTAGCAGTTTTGGAGTGAGTGTAGTCTTCCCACTTCTTCCAAGCATTGTAATAATCATCTTCCAAAATCAAGTGGTGACGTTCAACTACTTCTTCAACATCCTCCAATTCATCAATGTGTTTCTCATCAAATTCACCTTCACCTTCCTTAGATGGTTCCATTACTTCCAAAATTGGGTTATTGCTTGTATTCAAATTGATAAGGCTATCATAGTCCACATTTGTAACCCATGATTCTAGTTTATCACAATTTGGAGGGTGAAGAATTTTTTTATCATTAGTTCCTAGCTTTTCATCGAGAGTTTCTTCCAAGAACAAGTGGTGAAATTCTATCATATCTTCAAATTCATTCATTGATTTTCTTCCAATTTCACTTTCAACCACTTCATTCAATTCTAGGGTAGGTTCCGTCCTATCACCTATCTCAAACCTTGTTGAATTTAGGACCCCTTTATCCGCATAATCATGCATCTCTATGAATGAGATCGCTTCTGCATAATCTTCACTAGCGGATGTTGGTTTAGCACTTTGCACCTCCTCTTGGACTACATCTAAGGTGGTTGTAACATATGGATATTCAAATTCATCCCCTTGATCATTTACCTTAGGTATCATTGGAGTGGAGGGTGCTATATTTGATGGTTGGTGTAGGTTGGCATCAATATCTTTAGAAGGACAATCTCTCATGTGAACATGTTGTGCCTTTTCTTCTTCAAGACCTTGTCGTTCTACCTCTTCTAGGATCTCATAGATTTTCTCTAGAGACAAGCCACCCATTTTTTCCTCAATGAGTGAAGCAAGTGTGGGGTGTATGGCTCCCAGGTATACTTCCATGGCTTCCTCTTCTAATGTGTTAGAATTTTCCCACATTTGGGAGTGCAACTCATGAAATCTTCCATTGAATTGACTCAAGGATTCATTAGGCTCCTTACATATGGAGGTAAACTGATTTTTCAACATTTCTAAGTCAACCTGATTACCAAAATGATAAAGATAGGCTGCTTCTAGTTGTATCCAAGAAGTCCTAACCTCCATGGGTAGTTGTATGTACCAAAAGAATGGTTTATCATCCAAAATGTATGCAAATAACTTACAAGCTACCTCCTCATAGAAAACCTGGAATTGACATAATGTATTCTTGTAGACATGTAGTTTTTGCAAGTATCCTAGTGGCACATCTTGATTAAAACATCGTAGAAACTCTAATAACAATTTAGGAATTTGATAGGGTACCACAGGTATAGACAAACCCTTATAATGATCCTCCATTATAGATACCATTCTTTCTCTTAGAGACACTATTTCAGCTCTTAGGGATACAATTTGCTCCTCAAATGTTGCCATTAGTAAACTCAGAATATAACTTTAGAACCAAATCTGTTGAATATTCAACCTGTAATGTATATAAAAAAAAATCATGTTAGCATCGACCAAGAGATGTATCCATTAAAATCAAATGAAAGTAATTGCCTGGAAACAACACTTCGTTAGTCGAGACCAAAATTTTCAAAATTAAATCAAATCACATTATTTCTGTATGAACAATCAAAAAGCGTTAGAACAATATACAACATACCTGAATTACTTAACGTAAATAGAATAAAGTAAACCAATTCAGGCCCTCCTTTTAACAATCTGCTGAGTGTTAGAGGACTAAAGATAACAATCAATATAGCATGAAATATACAAAAATTTAAATCCTTATAGCATTTAAATCACACTAAAATAAACCCATTCGGCCCTCCTTCTAGCGCCAATCTATTGAGTGGTGTTAGAATACTAAAGATAACAATCAGTAGGGCATGAAATATACAAAAAATTTAAATCTCACTAAAATAAACCCATCCAGCCCTCCTTCTAGCGCCAATCTGTTGAGTGGTATTTTCACCCGATTGTGAAAACACACTCTCCAATAGGATTTGGGTTCCAAATCCCCTCTTGCAAAGAAATTAAACAAGTAACTTCTCCAAGGTCTCCGCTATGTTAGCATTTTGACCAATAATATTGTTCAATTTGAATGCTTGGAATACCTTAGTGATTGCAAGTAACTGCAAACAAGGGGCACAACTGGTTTATTTTATTTGACACTTCAATGATTGTTCGTTTGATCCGAATGAATTCGATGTGAAATGATAAAACTATTTTGTTTTCAGATTTTGGTAGATTTTCAATTGTTTATTTGAATGACTGTAATTAAAATAAAATTAAATTTCCTGTGAAATAAAAATGCAGAAAAATAAAGAAGTGAAAATAAAATGCAAAAAGAATGGAAATAAAATACATTCAAAAATCGACAATCCTATTCAACAAAATCGAAGATAATGAGGTTTTCTGCATACAACCTAACCTATTGAACCTGCAAAAATGCACAATCCAGATAAGCTAAGTGCTGGTTTCTAGGGTTTTAACTACGGTTTCCAGATTTAGACATTTGCATGAAGCAACCAAGACAACTTGCATTAAACTCCATCTATAAGCCTAAAATCGGAAAGGGGAAAGATAAACATTCAATATTGCATGCAGAGAATAACTCCTTCTTTCTTGCTAATGAGATGCAACTCTCTGTAATTTATGTATTAAAAATATGTCAGTTTACAAAAATAGAAGTTTCCAGTTTATCAAAACCAGAACAAATGAAGGAAAATGCTCCTAAGTAGGCCCAGAATGGCCTATCACCTTCAGCTCTACAACTCTGCCCACAGCGGTTTCTGACCCTTGTGCCAATATGTGCTTCCGATTTTAAACTTTTTGGCCATGCTCTCTATTTCGCTCCGCGATGCTTTGTTTCATTTCCCAAGTCACTTCGTTTCCTCTTCCTGCCTCTTTGCTGTTTTGGCTTTTTTTTCTCGGGTTTGGAATGTTTGGTCTCCTCAGTGAACTGTAACTGACGATCCTGAAATGTTATCATAGTCCATATGCCTCTATGACATGTGTTCAACACTTCCCTGCACATTCTATAATGGCTCGCCATGAATCGTGTCAACAAAAAACAACATGTCACGATATCGTGACGTTTTTCTGTTAACAGCCTTATCCGCCTTCATGCACCGCAAAAATGAGACATGTCACGATATCATGACATTTTTCTGTCAATAGCCTTGTCCGCATTCATGCATCGCGAAAACAAGACATGTCACGATATCACGACATTTTTCTGTCAATAGCCTTGTTCGCCTTCATGCATTGCGAAAATGCGACATGTTGCGATATCGCGACATTTTTCTCTTTTGGGATGTGTAGATGCAACCTGTCACGAAATCATGACTTTTTTCACTTTCGGGTTGTGCAGATGCGACTTGTCATGAAATTGTGATGTTTTTCTCTTTTGCTCTATCCCGCTGCACTTTGGTCGCAAAAACGTGACATGTTGCGAAATCGCGACACCTTTTCATTCTACACCATCTTCTTGCTTTCTGTCGTGAAATCGTGACACTTTTCCTCTACATCCACTTTGGTTGCTTTGGGTCGCGAAACTCCAACATGTCGTGATATCGCGATGTTTTTCTTGTTTGCCCTTCATCTCGTCTTCAGATCGCGAAAACATGACATGTCGCGATATCGCAACTCTAGCACCTTGCCTCTGTTTGACCACTTTGACCGCAATTTCACATGTCGCGATATCGTAAAATTCTAACACCTGGTCTTTCTCTCTCTTCTATGAACCACGATTTCATGACATGTCACGATATCGCGACGTTCTTCACTTCATGCTACATCCTATTGCTCTTAGCCGCAAAAATGCGACATGTCGCGATATCGTGACAACTTTTCATTTTTAGCCACGAGCAACATGTCGCGATATCGTGACAAATTTTCATTTCTGGCCGCGACAGAGCAACATGTCGTGATATCGTGACAACTTTTCATTTTTGGTCACGACAGAGCAACATGTCGCGATATCGCGACAACTTTTCATTTCTGGCCACGACGGAGCAACATGTCGCGATATCGTGACAACTTTTCATTTCTGGTTGCGATGGAGCAACATGTCGCGATATCGGGACAAATTTTCATTTCTGGTCGCGACGGAGCAACATGTCGCAATATCGTGACAACTTTTCATTTTTGGTCGCGACGGAGCAACATGTCGCTAAATCGGGACAACTTTTCATTTTTGGTCACGACAGAGCAACATGTCGCGATATCGCGACAACTTATCATTTCTGCTTTTCTTTGCTCTTTTAAAATCTGGGCCACTGCAATCTTCTTGGAAAGTGTGCAAAAAAGGTGGGTCCCCAATTTTGGGATGTGTTGAGTAGCCACAACATTACCTTTACCTCTTCTCAACTTTCTCACAAAGTTGACCTCCATTTCATCTGTAGCTTCATCTTCATCAGATTATGATCTGGTTTTGGTATTCTTCTAAGCTTTAAAAGAAACCTCTCTTTGAGATGATTTTTTTTTGTCTATCCTCATTTCATATGCAGTTAATAAACCATGCATTTCATCCATAGTAAGGTTGTTTAAATATTTTGCTTCTTCAATTGTAGAAACTTTGGAATAAAATCTTTGAGGAAGTGATCTCAACACCTTTTTAACAATGACAGAATCTTCTAGTGTCTCTCCAAGACCTCTGATAGAATTAGTAACTTAATTTACTCTTAGCATGTATCCCTCTATATTTTCTTCATCATTCATATTCAACCCTTCAAATTTTGCTCAATGTGTTTGTAATTTAGCTTCCTTGATATTTTCATCTCCTTCATGAGTGCTCTTCAATTTATCCCATATTTCCTTGGTAGTTTTGCATCCCATAACTTTTACCAATTCACTATCAACTAATACACACATGATAACATTTTTGGCCTTTGAGTCATTCTCGAAAATTTTCTTACGAGCAACATCAATTGGAGGAGTGGAGGGTATAGTTTATCCATTGCTTACTACTTCCCAAATGTCAAATCCCAAAGCATAGAGATAGGTTTACATTTTGAGCTTCCAAAAGGTGTATTTTGTTCCATAAAATAGACGTGCCTTGTTTGAATAGAAGCCTTCACCACTTGCCATTGTGTCACTTTCAGAACCACCTTAACTGATTAAGCCTGATCAGGAACCTGTCTCTGAAATCAATTGTTGAACTAATAGTGACACTAAGAGGGGGGTGAATCAATGTGTAATAAAAATTTAATTTATCTAAGAAATAAAATCACTAGATATCTAATCAAATTGAAAGAATCAATCACACAAACATCAACACATAACACCATATTTATAGTGGAAACCCAATGTGGGAAAAACCACTATGTAAATGGATTGTTTGGACTCCCATCCAAATCCAGCCTCAATAAAATTTGGTCATACAAATTTTAGTAGCACCCACTACAAGGAATGTCACACACCAACCTATCTTCTAGCAACACCAACTACAAGGACCACTGACTCCTATTGCCAATCACCGACTTGGATTTCAAAATTGAAATGAAAATATTGACATAACAATACCTTATCTGTTTACAAAACCCTGTTTGTTTTGTGGCTCATTGATCCTTCTTCTTCCTAAAAAATATTCAATACACAAAACCACCTTCAAAACATCACAATCTCTCTGAATCTTTTCAAGTGCAACTATCCTATGTATATCAGAACACTATAAAATTATTATCTCTTCTCTGTTCCATATTTTTTAGAAACTGCAACCCTTCACTTAATTCTATAACAGCACCTTTTTCAGACTCCACTTTCCTTCAAAATTTTAATAAACTTCACCTTGCTTTATCAAAAATCAACATTATACATACAACTTCTGCGTTTTGTTCTCCAGCCCAAAATATCAATCAAAAAACTCCCAGTAATATATCCGTATATCCTCCTAACATTGTATTTCATGAAAAAAAATACAAAGACAAATGGAAAATCTATTAAGATCCACCTGGCAAGCATACAAATAGTGTTTTTTTATTTAAAGTAATGCCACTATTCTCCCACATTTTGTGTACATGAAAATATGGTCATTCAAATTCACAATATTTGATTTTGGATCTTCACATTCAAACACTATTTGATGGCTTGGATATTATAGGAATGTCTCTTACTGCCTTCTTTGTCTAAGTTGTAAAAAATGATGTGACCAAGTCTTTTGTCCCATAGCCAATTTACATCCTCCTATCCAAGAAAAAAAGATCCTTCTGTAGTCTTTATGAGAGTATATAGATTACAAGTTGTTTTTGTTTCAACAACTATTAATTTTCCACTGTATGCTCTTCTGATTTCACATTCATGCCTTTTGAAAATAACACAATGGCCTTTATCACAAATTTGACTCACACTTGGCAGATTGTTTTTTAACCCAACTACAAATAGTACTTCTTCTGACTTGACTTTACCATTTATAACCTTGACTATACCTCTACCAATAATCTTAGCTCCATAATTATTTCCAAACTTGACTGATCCACCTTCATATTGTTGTAGTTTTTTGAATCTCTGCTTGTCTCCGACATGTGACTAGAACAACCACTATTAAGTATCCATGGCATGAACTTATTTTTTTCTTTAAATGTTGTTTGTACAATCAGATATTCCTTATCTTCCTTTGATTTTTTTTTCTCAATCCAAATATTTTTGACCTTTCCTTTGGGTTCTTGAATTTTCTTCTCATTTTCAGAATCTTGGGAAATATTTTCAGAATTTTTTTTGCTTTGTCTCCTTAAGTCTTGCTGAAATTTTATTTCCTAAAAAGAATTAGATGCAAAAACACTTATACAAAATTTTGCAATATACCCAAGATTATGACACTTGTAATATTCTACAATATAGTCCATCAATAGTGCAAAGATATTTTTACTCATAAAAGTTCTTTACTGAACATTGAACTTGCAATCTGAGATTTTGTGACCATAAGAGTTGTATTTAAAACAATATCCAAAAAAGAAATGATTGAACCTATTTTGTTGTATTTGCCATGTAATTGCAAGTGCCATAAATCTTCTTCTTATTTGATGCATAATATTGGTGAAGCCATCATTGTCTACATTCTTCTTATGATTTGGTTTGTTGTCTTCTTTCACTGGATTCAGTATTTCTTGATTAATTTTCTTCTCTTATTGTGGATTACTTTCTTCTCTCTGCATAAACTTTGATTCAAGAAATTTTGGTTCACTTTAAGATTCCCCTTCTTCAAAACCCAAACCAAATTTTATATTTGTAGTTCTTTGATTTTTTATCATCTCATCAAAATTTATGGAGCTCTCTCTAAACTTGATATGGGTGTTGAATTTCTGATTTGCTTCTTCTAATTGCTTTATTAAAGAAATAATTTATTCTTCTAGTTTGCAACAACTTTATTCTTTTATGGTTATTTGAACTTTGAGATCTTCAAAAATCTTCTTGGATTATTCTATTCGCACTTTCAAATATGCTATGATTTCATTTGCATTCTCAAGTTTTCTTGATGTTTTCTTGATGTTTTCTTGTGCCTTTTTCTTAATGCATTTAATTCACCCAGTGCATCAATCAACTCTTCTTCCAGATTAATTTTAACATCTATTCTTACTTCATATAATTCATCATCTTATTCAAAATCCATAAATAGAACTTCACTAGTGTATTCTTCAGAATTCTCACTTGAGATATCTTCGGATGAGCTAGCGTTCTTTTTTGAGATGAATCTTTTCTTCTTGAAGTTGCTTCTTTTGAAATTTGATGTTTTCTTATTATCTCCATTTTCTTTTTGTGTTCCTTCATCATAGCTATTCTTTTCATTTTATAGAAATTTGGCTGCAAAATTCCCAACATGTCCACTGTTAAAACATTTAAATGGTAACTTTCCCTTGTACTTACCTTTACCTCTTCTCAGCTTTCTCACAAATTTGGCCTCCATTTCATCTGTAGCTTCATCTTCATCATATTATGATCTGGTTTTGGTATTTTTCTAAGATTTAAAAGCAACCTCTCTTTCAGATGATTTTTTTTTGCCTATCCTCATTTCATATGCAGTTAATGAACCATGCATTTCATCCATAGTAAGGTTTTTTAAATATTTTGCTTATTCGATTGTAGAAACTTTGGAATCAAATATTTGAGTAAGTGATCTAAACACCTTTTTAACAATGATTGAATCTTCTAATGTCTCTCCAAGACCTCTGATATAATTAATAACTTAATTTACTCTTAGCATGTATGCCTCTATATTTTCTTCATCATTCATATTCAACCCTTCAAATTTTGCTCGATGTGTTTGTAATTTAGTTTCCTTGATCTTGTCATCTCCTTCATGAATGCTCTTCAATATATCCCATATTTCCTTGACAGTTTTGCATCCCATAACTTTTACCAATTCACTGTCAACTAATCCACACATGATAGCATTTTTGACCTTTTAGTCATTCTCAAAAATTTCCTTACCATCAACATCAATTGGAGGAGTGGAGGGTATAGTGTATCCATTGCTTACTACTTCCCAAATGTCAAATCCCAAAGCATAGAGATAGGTTTGCATTTTGAGCTTCCAAAAGCCATAGTTGGTTCCATAAAACAAATGTGTCTTGTTTGAAGAGAAGACTTCACCACTTGACATTGTGTCACTTTCATAACCACCTTAACTGATTAAACCTGATAAAGAACCTGTCTCTGAAATCAATTGTTGAAATAACAGTGAAACTAAGAGGGGGGGTGAATCAGTGTATAATAAAAATTTAATTTAGCTAAGAAATGAAATCACTAGATAGCTAATCAAATTGAAAGAAGCAATAACACAAGCATCAACACATAACACCATATTTATAGTGGAAACTCAATGTGGGAAAAACCACTGTGCAAATGGATTGTTTGGACTCCCATCTAAATCTAGCCTCAATAAAATTTGGTCATACTAATTTTAGTAGCACCCACTACAAGGAATGGCACACACCAACCTATCTTCTAGCAGCACCAACTACAAGGAGCACTGACTCCTATTGCCAAGCACCAACTTGGATTTCAAAACTAAAATGAAAATATTGACATAACAATACCTTATCTATTTACAAAACCCTATCTGTTTTGTGGCTCATTGATCCTTCTTCTTCCTCTACAATATTCAATACATAAAACCACCTTCAAAACATCAAAATCTCTCCCAATATTTTCAAGTGTAGTTGTCCTATGTATATCAGAACACTACAACATTATTTTCTCTTCTCTATTCCATATGTTTTAGAACGTGGAACCCTTCTCTTAATTTTGTAACACCACCTTTTTCAGACTCCACTTTCCTTAAAATTTTTAATAAACTTCACCTTGCTTTATTAAAAATCAACACTATACATACAACTTCTGCATTTTGTTCTCCAGCCCAAAATATCAATCAAAACACTCCCAACAATATATTTGTATATCCTCCTAACATTCCATTTCATGAAAAACAATACAAAGATAGAGGGAAAATATGTTAAGATCCACCTGGCAAGCATAAAAATAGTTTTTTTTTTTATTTAATGTAATTCCACTATATCCCATATTTTGTGTACATGAAAATCTAGGCATTCACATTCACAATATTCGATTTTGGCTCTTCAACTTCCCTTTTTCAAAACTGCCAAAAAAATGCTGACAGGGCATGTTGCGGGGTTCATAACTTTCTCCTCAAATTTCCAAACGAGCTGAAATTTGAAACACATGTTCTTGGTCATACCAAATACCTTCAGTTTAAATTTTAGCTTTTAAATCATCACTAGTTGTCTGCAGGACCTCTGACCTACCAAAAAGTGCTAGCAGGGCATGTTGCGGGGTTCATAACTTTCTCCTCAGATTTTCAAACGAGCTGAAATTTGAAACACGTGTTCTTGGTCATACCAACTACCTTCAATTTAAATTTCAGCTTTTAACTCATCACGAGTTGTCCACATAACCTCTGATACGATGGCCCTTGATGTAGATTTAACACTGTCTTTCATATGTAAAATTTGTTAACCACCCTGGTGCAAACTCAAATGCAGGTTTCAATAGAAGTTTGGAGCTTCTTTATTATGCAGGTCTTAGCATAAGTCTAGAGCTCATAAATATCTAATCCTAACCCAATTTCTCTGGATCTTATAGACTTTGGGGTTACTCATTATTCTGGAGCCCATAGAATCTATAGCTAAAACCTTGGAGCTAGTGTATCCAATCTCCTTGCTCAACAAGTAATTGTTATTTAACACATAAAGGCAAGTACTTATGCACTTGAAACAATAAACCACATCAAACAAGCACACATGAAAAAAAACTTCACACAAGCACTGAATATGCCTGATAGAGTGTGTTGACAACAATGACAACACTTTGCTTAACACTCAAGCCTTAACACAAAGCTTGACTCAATCACAAATCAACTCTGCTAGATCTTCCCCAAACCTTAACTCAATAATTGAGCAAGTCAATCAATAAACTATGCTCACAAGTCTTCTCAAAGACTTGCCTCAAATCTGCATTGTAAGCTTCCACAAAAGCTCACTCAAATATATCCTTAAATCCTCTCTAGGACTTACTCAAATCTACTCACAAGCTTTCACAAAAGCTTTTTTATCTCAACCATATACTCAATGAAATTTATTCAACAATGCTTATCAAACAAACTTCACATAAGAATGATACTCATGATCTTTTAAAACCCTAATCATGCATATGAAGGCTCACTCAATATTTCCAACTATGCTTATCAAACAAGGTTTCTATCATTAACCTTTATTCCCAAAAAACCTTCATCAATCAATATTGGATATCTCAATACTAAACTCAACAATGTTTATCAAACTATCCTTTTCACTCCGACTTAGCATTCACAACATCCAATCCAACAATCACAAGGAATATGTACCCATACCTTTTATTTTGATGGATATATGTCTTCAAAACCTGTCTTAATCACACTCAAATTTTTTTTGCCAACACTAGGGTTAGGTTACCACAACCTATCTCAATATATCCATAAAATAATTTTCTCAAAGATTTTTTTTCATACAAAATAAAAAATCCTTTTGTACACCTTATAATCTCCAAACGCACAATATTCAACTCAATAATTTCACCATAACACAACACTTAACAATTTTTAATCTCTAAACTCACAATATTCAATTCAACAATTTAATTAAAACATCATGCATAGCAACTCTCTTATACACCTTATAACCTCCAGACCTTATAAATTTCAATCACAAAAAATCAAAATAAAATATTTTAATTTTTCTTTACCTTATAACTCCCCTAAGCACTTAGCATTCATGATAATCTCAAAGCACTTAATTTTCAACACCTTGGAAAATAAAATTGAATGACATACCTTTTGTTTTTTCTGCCCACTAAAAATCATCTTCGACGAATTTGACCACGTGAACTTTGCACTTCCAACACTCTATCTCTAAGCTAGGTCACCAAGTGGGTTGTGCACCTACATGAGACACATGGTGGATGCTATCCCATAAAACCTACCACACGAAAACACCAAGCAAGTCAAACGAAATGTTCTTCCTCCAAAATTTCTATCACGTGGATAGAACCATGATCTACTCCATGCAATCCTTAACACTCTCCCAACTGCCACCTGCGATACAGCTGTTAGTGGGATGCCAAACCACTATGCAGCCTTTGTTGCCTCGTTTCTCTCCAAGAACTTGAAATTGCAATTCGTATTCTTCTTAGATGCAGCACTCGATATTCTCTTTATCGCATTTGATGGTGTGTTTCTATCCTTAGGAAATGAAAATAATTTCCTATATAGATTCACATTCATATTTTGATTTCTCACGTCGGCCCTTTTTCCAATTTAAAATTTAAAATTTAATTTTTTAAATGTTAAATTTAAAAACCTTTGTCTCCTTTATTAATTTAAATTAAAATTTTAATCAAAGATTAAAATATTTTAATTTAAATTAAACCTTTGAAAATTTCTCATGGGTCTTTTCAATTTGGACTTCATTTTTGTTCACCCTGTTATTTGGCCCAAAATATTATAATAATAAAATATTATTATTTAATTTAAACGTGTTTCTCCTTTCTCGGGTTTTCATCCTTTGGGACCTTTTTAGGCATATAAATTAAAAATAAATATTATATCCTATTCCTTTCCAAGGCCTTATTGCTTTTGGAAAAATCACTTGATGTCCTTAACGACGACGATATTAAAACAAATATTATTTTGACACCAATGACAACAAAAATACTCATCATTTCCAAAAACACTTGTAACACTTAATGTTGTAATTCTTGGAAGGTGTAAATTTCTTGAAGTTCCTCTTGGTGAAGCCATAATCATTTATGTTATGAACCCTAGAGTGGATCATTTTATGACCTAAGCAATTACAAGAGTAGTAAATATCCTTGAAATAAATGCCCATATTTGAATGAGTTGAAATTCCTTTTAGTGAGGTCATACTCTTTCTTTCCATGATCCCTGCAATGCATAGCCTTGTGACCAAACCGATTACATGAAAAATGTCCTTTGAAGAAATCCTATTTTGCAGCCTCCGGTATCTTAGTCCTTTCTTTGCATTCTCTGTGATGATCCATGTTTCTTGTTTGTGCATTGTTTCCTTTCTTAGTGAAGATTCTATTCTTCAACTTATCCTTATAAGTATTAATTACTTCTCCACTCTCTTCCTCTTAAACTTCTTCTTTTGAGTTTGAGCTTGACCCTTCTTCTTGTTTTCCTTGTCCTTCTTCAAAACCAAGTCTTGTTTTAATAGATGAAGATATTTATGCATTGATAATTTTATCCAATTTTTTTAAACTTTTCCCAAACCTGTGTAGCTTGTCCTTATAATATTTCACTTCCATCCTTAGATAAACTACCTCATGTTCTAATATTTCACATTCTAACTCTTTTTCCTCTAAATTTTCAACCATGACCTCTTTAAACCTTCTTGCCTTAGATTTTGAGTTTTCCAAGTCTTGTAGAAGCTTTTATTTTTCTTCCTCATGTTCTTGAAATTGAGCCTTAAGTCTTGAATTCTGCTTTCTAACATTTTTCAATTCTCTAAGAACAAAAATAAGTTCTACTTCTAGATCAACTGTGCCTTCCTCTTCATTTTCTAAATATTTCTCTACTTCTTGGTCTCCAAGAACATCTTCATACTTTTCAACTTTATCTTCAATAGGAGCATCTTCTTCCTCTTCTATTGCCAAAAATATAATCTCTTCTTCTTCACTATCTAAGAGTCTTTCATCATTGTCACTTGAAGACTTTCTTGCCTTTTTAACATACAAACTCTTCTTGTACCTTTGAAAGAACTTATTTTCATGATTGCCTTAACAATACCTATTTTTCTTTTCATTCCTAAATTTTCTTTCTTCCTTTCTCTTATGACCACGTTTCTCTTCACTAATACTGCTTTCGATTTGTGGACAATTAGATGCATAGTGATAAAAATTACCATAATTAAAAAATTTCACAGTCTTCATACCTTTGTGCTTTCTTGAGTCCTTCTTCTATCTTCTTGCATAGTTTGCTTCTTCATCATCGCTTGAATCACCACTTGATTTTGGTTTCTTATCTTTTGTCTTCTTTGAATATTTTAAGGTTGCCTCTTTATTGAATTTGGAATACTTTACTATTATCATCTCCTAAGTTGTGATAATTCCATGTAACTCATCCATAGTCAAATTATCAATATCTCTCATTTCTTATATATCTTAAACCTTCCCATCATACCTTATAGGGAGTGATCTTAATACTTTTTGAGCAATACTGGTGTCTTCAATTTTGAATCCAATTTCATGCATGGTATTAACAACCTCATCCACACAAAGTATGTAGCAATATCTTCCTCATATTCCATATTCAAATATTCAAACCTTTTCTTGTGGTTTTACAAATTTGCCAACTTGACCTTTTTATCTTTTTCATATATTTGCTTCAGTTTATCCCATATCTCTTTTGTGGATTTGCTATTCATAACTTTCACAAATTTTTCTTCACATAATCCACTTAATATTCCATTCATAGCCTTTGCATTATTCACATGTAACAACTTACCATATTTATCTGTAGGAGGAGTAGTTGTAGGTGTGAACCCATCCTCAATCAATTTCCATATCTCATGTCCTTGTGCCATCAAGTAAGTCTTCATTATTATACTTCAGAATGCATAATTGTTTCCATTGAATAATGGAGCCTTATTTTATGAAGATCCATTTTTATATGCCATATGTATTCCTATAATATCTCCCTTCAAGTTAGAATTTTCTGAAGGAACCCACTTTGATATCAATTGAAGAATATAAGCTTATATTGAGAGGGGGATGAACAGTATAAGACTAAATTTTACTTTTATTTAAAATGATAACAATAATAATATCAATACAATAAAATAGACAATGCACAAATCATCACACACATGAGAGACATAGATTTAATGTGGTTCATCCAATGTGGGCTATCCATGAATAAAATATTTCTTCTAAATTTTCTCAACAAATATCTTGGGAATCAATTACCTATTATAATATTTATGAACCTTTATCCAAAGGAGATCTCAATCCCAAATACTCTGGTTTGTGGATCTCTCTCCATAGGATAACTCTATTCCCATTTGTATTGGTCTTTGTATCTCTTTCCATAGGATAAATCTATTCCCTTTGCTCTGGTTCGTGGATATATCTCCATAGGAGAACTCTATTACCTCTAATCTAGTTTATGGATATCTCTCCATAGGAGAACTCTATTCCCTCTGCTCTGGTTTATGGATCTCTCTCCATAGGAGAACTCTATCTCCTTTGCTCTAGTTTATGGATCTCTCTCCATAGAATAACTCTATCCCTAATGCTCTAGTTTGTGGATCTATCTCCATAGGAGAACTCTATACCCTCTACTCTAGCTTGTGGATGTTTCTCCATAGGATAACTCTATCCCCTCTATTCTGATTTATATAGATCTCTCCATAGGAGAAATTTATCCCTTTTGCTTTTGTTTTTGGATCTCTTTGCATAGGATAACACTATCCCCTCTTCTCTGCTCAACTTTGCTCCAATATTTCCCAAAACTTAACACAAAACTTGATCAAATCAGTAACCAGAAATGCTCACAAATCTATCCAAATTTACACCATACCTCATTATAAAGCTAGCAAAAATATGCCTCAACTATGCCCAAATCTACCTTCAAGCCTTCTCAAAAGAATTGCTCAAATATATATCAAATATACTTCAAGTATTCTCACAAGACTTGCTCAAATCTACCTTCAAGCCTTATTAAAATACTTTCTCAAATATACCCCAAAGTTGCTTTAAGTCTTCTCACAAGACTTGCTCAAATATGCCTTCAAGCCTTCTCAAAAGACTTGCTCAAATCTACCTCAATTTTTCTTCAAGTCTTCTCACAAGACTTGCTCAAATATACCTCAAATTTTTTCTAAGTATTCTCACAAGACTTTCTCAAATATGTCTTCAAGCCTGCTCATAGAACCTGCTCAAATATTTCCAAATATTTCATACAAACAAATATTTATATCTCTTTCAAAAATACTTTCTTCAATTAGGCAATTCATAAATATTCTACCTAGAATTTGTTTAACCTCTAGAACATATAGAGAATTATATGCACTATCAAAAACCCAATATGTTCTTCAAATTCATAAATATTACATTCAACTAATCTAATCTCTATCTCTTGCAAATCACTTTCAAATCAAATCAAAATAGTGTATAACTTGATTAAAAAAAATTATCTATATTTCTTGCAAATTTGCTCTCAAAGATCAATCACAATTAGCACAAATTTCCCTCACACGATTGATATAAAAAAAAATCACAATTGCTTTCAATATATCTCAAACCAATGTTCAAAAGTTTTCACAATGATGAACTAACTTGTCTTCAAACCTAGTACAAGTAGTTCCCAATTTCTAGCACCAATGTCTCAATATTTTCAACAATAGAAGCACAAAATTTAATGCATTTGTTGCAATTTTCTCTCAACAATTGATGCACATGTAGGTCTCAAATCCTAACTCAAATATTTTCAACAATGCATACCAAACAACCCTTTTATCTCCACCTTATGTTCCAGAAATAGTATGCTCAATCAAACACCTTAAATAAGTAATGATATGCCCATACCTCTTATTTTGCTTTGATGAAGATATGTCCTCAAAACCTATATTACAAACAACTTATCCTTCTTGTGCCACTACAAGGGTTAGATAGAAAAATACTTTCTCAAACCATCCACATGAACTTCCTTTTCAAAAATATATGCTCAATAAAATCTGAAATTGATGTTCAATAACTATTCTCTTGTTCTCAAAAGATAAGGCATTAATGATTATCAAAGACCTTCAAACCCACTTTCATCATAAAAAAGTTACAATAAAATATCAAACCACTATGAAACCTTATTACTCCTATTATTAAATGCAAAACATATCCCATTTGTTTTTCTTTATGATTTTTGCAAAAATAAAATATATATAAGACACTCTTTGTAATTTATGTTTACAAAATAAAGGCTCTTAAAACAAATCCTTGCACACAAAACTTTATTACTTCACAACCTTATGACTCCCTAATTATAAAAACAAAATTTTAATAAACTCAACCCTTATAACTCCCTAATAGCAAGAGAACAACT
Organism: Wollemia nobilis; assembly: GCA_028583015.1. Lineage (NCBI taxonomy): Eukaryota > Viridiplantae > Streptophyta > Pinopsida > Araucariales > Araucariaceae > Wollemia > Wollemia nobilis. The sequence goes on along the minus strand of JAQPPZ010016467.1, from coordinate 5,398,747 downwards.
TTTATTTCACTCAACCCTTATAACAAATTTATTTAAACTCATGCCCTTATGACTCCCTAAGCACCAAGCAAAATTTATAATAAAAATATTGCCCTTACCACTTCTGCTGTCGAAGGGAGTCGATCGCACGACCTCATGGATCCCATGCTCTAGTGCTAGAGCACTGCATGGGCTAATTTCTCACACAAGAACCAATGTGTACTATGTTAGATTTAAACCTGCATCGCTCCTCTAATCAACAAAAAAAATAAGTAAAATTATTAATATCGTGTCTCAACCTTGAGACCTCCTTCATGCCACGTCTTACACAAGGTCTCCTTGCCACCTGAGCTAGCTGCTCAATTGAATTTCAAATTCAAGCTATCTTCTATATCAAGTTGTGTGCGTTATCAACTGTTTTCAAAACCTACATCCTCCTTGCTACCCCCCATGCTGGATATTATGCACTGCTCTCATGATTTGCTCCTTCTTATTGCCTTCACATTGGGTATCGTGCACTACTCTCTTTAATGGATCAAGTGTATTTTTCCTTTGTCGCTTACATTAAAAAAAAAATCATAAGAATTTTAATTTCCTCCTTAAATACTATGCTGCCCTCTTAAACTTTGGATGTAGATGCATGGAGAGAGTTGTATAAAAAATTTTGCTGCTCCTTTGTTTGAAAATATTTTTATTATAATATTTTAAGTCTTGAAATGATTTAAAAATATTATAATTTAATCTTTTCCCTTTGGGCCATTTCATAAACCTTTTTATTATAATATTTTAAATCTTGAAATATTTAAATATATTATACTTTAACTTTTTCACTTTGGACCATTTCATTAGGTCTTATCTTTTTTCTAATGCCATCATGGACAGCTTAAATAAACTTTTCTTTTTATTTACAAATAATGCCATGGGGAAATAATTAAACCTTTCCATTTTATTTACAAAAACCACCATGGATAATGCCTTGTCTTTTTCTTGCTCACACAACCATGAATAGTGCATTGTGAACCAATACTGCCTTTGACATCAATGACAACCAATGTACTCAAAATTTCCAACAAATAGAATAGAGTGAATGGAAAATCCATTAAATAATTAAACTCAAAAGAACATTATAAGTACTAAAGTCTAATATTTTGGTAGGATCATTTTTTGATTCATCTAAACACTTAGGAACTCCATTAAATATTTAAAGTCAAAATAATAATCTAAGTATCAAAGTATAATATTTTTGTAGGATCATTTAGAGACTCGTACAAAGACTCACATATATCATCCTTACACCACTTCTCTTCAAAAGGTTATTAATTTTTATCAAAGATTTTTTTTGTCAATTCACTAGTTGATCTAGTGACTGAATTGATTTCCTAGATGATGAAAGGTGATGCCATCCATATCTATATATTAAGTTCATATTATGATTATTTATTAGAATTTTCTTGTGATTCATTTCCTTCTTTGATGACATAAAGCTAACATAAATGTGATCTTGATGATCACTATTATGGCTGATCCACAACACACCCCAAAATTGGGGACCCACCTTTTTTGCATGCTTTCAAAGAAGACCGCAGTGGCCCAGATGCTAAAAAATCAAAGGAAGAGCAAAATATAGCAAGAAAAAGAAAGTGTCGCGATATCGCGACATGTTGCTCCATCGCGACCAGAAATGAAAAGTTGTCACGATATCGCGACATGTTGCTCCGTCACGGCCAAAAATGAAAAGTTGTCACGATATCGCGACATGTTGCTCCGTCGCGGCTAGAAATGAAAAGTTGTCACGATTTCACGACATGTTGCTCCGTCGCGGCTAGAAATGAAAAGTTGTCACGATTTCATGACATGTTGCTCCATCACGGCTAGAAATGAAAAGTTGTCGCGATTTCGTGACATGTCACGTTTTCATGGCTAAGAGCAGCAGAATGCATCATGAAGAGAAAATGTCGCGATATCGTGACGTGTTGTGAAATCACGGTGCAAGACAAAGAACCAAATTAAAGACTCAAAATGTCACGATATCGCGACATGTCGTGAAATCACGGTTCAAGACAAAGAACCAAGTTCAAGACTCAAAAATGTTGCGATATCGCACGACATGTCAAATGATGGCTAGTGAAAAGGCTAAGCAAAATTGTCACGATATCGCGACATGTCATGAAATCACGGTTCATAGAGGAGAGAGAAGAGAAAATAAAAAATGTCGCGATATCGCGACATGTCACAAAATCACGGTCAAACCGGTCAAACAGGGCAAGATGTCAAAGTGTCGCGATATCGTGATAGGTCACATTTTCGTGGCTCCAAGCAACGAGATGGTACGAAAGGAAAATATGTCACGATTTCATGACATGTCATGATTTCACGATAGAAAGCAGCAAGATGGTACGGAATGAAAAAGTGTCATGATTTCACGACATGTCGCGTTTTTACGGCTAAAGTGCAACAAAACACAGTGAAGGAGAAAAACGTCACGATTTCACGACAAGTTGCATCCTCGTGGCCCAAAATAAAAAAATGTCACGATATCGCGACATGTCTCATTTTTGTGGTGCTTGATGACGAACAAAGCTGTGGATATAAAAATGTCGCGATATCGCGACATGTCTCATTTTCGTGGTACAAGTAGAGGAGCAAAGCTGCATACATAAAAACGTCGTGATATCGCGACATGCTATTTTTGGTCACGATTCACAGGGGGCCGTTATGGAACATGCGAGGGAAGCGTTGAACACGTGGCACGAAGAGGTGGCCTAAGGTGATAACGCTTCAGGACTATGCAGTTAGCAAAGAAGATCAAACGTTTCGACGCTCGAAGCAACAACTCAAAAATAATGAAGAGGCGAGGGAAGACGAAACGAATGAATACTGGGAAATGAAATGAAGCGTCACAGAGCGAAATAGAGAGCCGCACTAGAGGGTTTAAAAGCAGAAGCACAGATTGGTACAGGGGTCGAAAACCGCTACAGGAAGAGTTGCAGAGCTAAGGGTGAGATAGCCATTCTGGGCCTGCTTTGGAGTGTTTTTCTTCCCCTTTTTCTGGTTTTGAGAAAACTAGAGACTTCTGTTACTGTAAAATGATCAATTTTTAATACAGAAAATTCAGAGAGTTGCACCTCATTGACAAGAAAGAAGGAGTTATTTTCTGCATGCAAGATTTAATGTCTATTTTCCCCTTTTCAGATTTTAGGCTTATAGGTGGAGTTTAATGCAAGTTATCTTGGTTGCTCCAAGCGAATGTCTAAATCTGAAAACCTAATTCAAAACCCTAGGAACTAGCACTTAGCTTATTAGGATTGTGCATGTTTTGCAGGTCCAATAGGTTAGGTTGTATGCAGGAAACCTCATATCTTCGATTTTGTCGAATAGGATCGTAGCACTCTGAATGCATTTTAGTTTCAGTTTCTGCATTTCATTTTTTATTTTCTGCTTTTTATATTTTTCCAGAAGCTTTAACTTTCAAGGCATTAAAATAAACATCTAAAAAATATCAAAATTTAAAAAGCAATGAACAATCACTAAAGTTTCATGGTGAAATAAATCAACATTGCCCCTTGTTTACAGTTACTTGCAATCACTAAGGTGTTCCAAGCATTTAAATTGAATATCTTTATTTGGGATTATCAATACACACATGTAAATGCTAATACAACGGAGACCTTGGAGAAATTATTCATTTAATTTCTTTGCAAGAGGGGATTTGGAGCTCAAATCCTATCGGAGAGTGTGTTTTCACAATCGGGTGAAAATACCACTCAACAGATTGGCGCTAGAAGGAGGGCATGAAACGGTTTATTTCATTATGATTTTAAATGCTACAGGTTTATAATTGTTTGAGAGCTTTACATTGCTAAATATTTCAAGTCCATTTGATTAGCATCTTCGGCCTCCTCTAACACCACTCAACAGATTGGCGCTAGAAGGAGGGCCTGATGGGTTTATTTTAGTGTGATTTAAATTTAAATTTTTGTATATCTCATGCTATATTGATTGTTATCTTTAGTCCTCTAACACTCAGCAGATTGTTAAAAGGACGGCCTGAATTGGTTTACTTTATTCTATTTTAAGCAATTCAGGTATGTTGTATATTATTCTAACGCTTTTTTGATTGTTCATACAGAAATAATGTGATTTGATTTAATTTTGAAAATTTTGGTCTCGACTAACGAAGTGTTGTTTCCATGCAATTACTTTTCATTTGATTTTAATGAATACATCTCTTGGTTGATGCTAACTTGATTTTTTATACGTTGCAGGTTGGATATTTGCTAGTCATTTCACATGGATGTGTCAGGATTCCTTCCTTTTTGACTAACAGATTTGGTTCTAAAGTTATATTCCGAGTTCACTAATGGCAACATTTGAGGAGCAAATTGTATCCCTAAGAGCTGAAATAGTGTCTCTAAGAGAAAGAATGGTATCTATGATGGAGGATCATTATAAGGGTTTGTCTATACATGTGATACCCCATCAAATTCCTAAACTGCTATTAGAGTTTCTACGATGTTTTAATCAAGAGGTGCCACTAGGATACTTGCAAAAACTGTATGTCTACAAGGATACATTATGTAAATTCCAGATTTTCTATGAGGAGGTGGCTTGTAAGTTATTTGCATACATTTTGGATGATAAACCATTCTTTTGGTATAGCCAACTACCCATGGAGGTTAGGACTTCTTGGATACAACTAGAAGCAGCCTATCTTTATCATTTTGGTAATCAGGTTGACTTAGAAATGTTGAAAAATCAGTTTACCTCCATATGTAAGGAGCCTAATGAATCCTTGAGTCAATTCAATGGAAGATTTCATGAGTTGCACTCCCAAATGTGGGAAAATTTTAACACATTAGAAGAGGAAGCCATGGAAGTATACCCGGGAGCCATACACCCCACACTTGCTTCATTCATTGAGGAAAAAATGGGTGGCTTGTCTCTAGAGAAAATCTATGAGATCCTAGAAGAGGTAGAACGACAAGGTCTTGAAGAAGAAAAGGCACAACATGTTCACATGAGAGATTGTCCTTCTAAAGATATTGATGCCAACCTACACCAACCATCAAATATAGCACCCTCCACTCCAATGATACCTAAGGTAAATGATCAAGGGGATGAATTTGAATATCCAAATGTTACAACCACCTTAGATGTAGTCCAAGAGGAGGTGCAAAGTGCTAAACCAACATCCGCTAGTGAAGATTATGCAGAAATGATCTCATTCATGGAGATACACGATTATTCGGATGAAGGGGTTCTAAATTCAACAATGTTTGATATATGTGATAGGACGGAACCCACCATAGAATTGAATGGAATGGTTGAAAGTGAAATCGGGAGAAAACCAATAAATGAATTTGAAGATATGATAGAGTTTCACCACTTGTTCTTGGAAGATACTATTGATGAGATGTGTACAATTAACAATCAAGAAATTCTTCACCCTCCAAATTGTGATAAAACTGTATCATGGGTTACTAATTTGGACGATGATAGCCTTACAAATTTGAATTCAAGAAACGACCCACTATTAGAAATAATTGAACCATCTAAGGAAGGTGAAGATGAATTTGATGAGAAACACATTGATGAATTGGAGGATGTTGAAGAAGTAGTTGAACGTCACCACTTGATTTTGGAAGATGATTATTACAATGCTTGGAAGAAGTGGGAAGACTACACTCTCTCCAAAACTACTAATGAAACTTGTGTGCCAATTGATATACAGGACAACATAATTGCCTACTCAAAGGAAGATATTACAACTCCTGTACAATTTGAGGATGTTTTGGAAGAGGGTTTCAAGTCTCATCAAATTTTGAAAGATTATAATGATTCCATTACCAAGGACAAAGAAGAAAAATATTTGATGAATGAATCAAAAGATCATGCCACAAACATCATGGATTTGGATGACAATTTTTACAATGGTTGGGGGAGATATGATAATGCATTTTTTTCTCACACCCCTATAGATGAAACTCATATTTCACTTGATATGCAAGACGTTGAAACTTCTATCTCACATGAAGAGATACCATGGATAGTGAACAAAGAATGGGAACTAAATGACGAAGAGATGGATCAATTGGAAACAACTCAAATGAAGGATCATCAAGATGAGTCATTGGACATACACTTTGACCAAGAATATTTGAAGGTTGAAAAGGATGGGCATGTTTTCAATTGGGTGCCTAATTTTGGTATGTTTGATGAACAAGTAATCAATGAAGAGTATGAAGACCATGAGGTAAAAGAGGGAATTACAAATCCCCATCAAATTTTGGTAAATAAAAATGTTCAAAGGGTAGAATCTAACCTTTTGTGTTCAAGCATCCAAAATTTAGGTGAAAATTTGCATGACCATATTTTGAATTTGAATGATGTTTATGGTGAAATGTCATTAAAGGTGAATGAAAAACAAGGTATGATTTCCAATCACACCTTTGATAACACTTGTTTTAATGAATGAAAAAGAAGTTGATGCACTTGAACTGTTAAATCAAATTCATCAACAATTACTAATTGAATCTAGGGTAAAAACTTTTAATGATCCTAATTTAGTAAATATCCTAGATGCTTGTAAATTGTTGCACAAATTTGATTGGCCTACAAATTTGGAAAATGATTTGGCTTTGAAATTTTTAGAAATAGGCTCTTATTTGCAGCATCTCACATTTAAAAAGGAAAGCCTAGTTCTAAATCATGAATGGAATTATAAGATTTATACTTTAAAGAATAGACAAGATAAAATTGAATATCATTTATTGTCTAATCATTTTAGTAACTTGACGCTCACCTATGAGAGTGCTAATGGAATTAAATCTAATTGGTGGGGTGAGCAAGGGAAGTTAAAAGTTGTTGCATGGTGTGGTCTAATATTGTTTTTGTTGGATTCCTACAACACTTGGCATGCATATCACATTATATTTTTGTTGAAGTGTTCTAATCATGTTTGGGATCCGGGGAAGTGATAGTCCAAGCTTTGCACCATCTTGTATTATATTGTACATTTGTATATAGATTTTGGTTTTTGGTTTTGGTTTGTGTTTTCAAGTTTTCATTTTTGGATTGCTTTTGGTTTTGGATTGAATAAGTTTTGATTCAAGTTATGTGTTTATTTGACATGTTTGGTTTGTCTAAAAAAAAAAAAAGATTTTTTGAGATGTCAACTTATGCTTAAAATCAGGAGAATATGAAACATTGGAATTGTATTGTAGAAAGCTCCACAAGTAACGCAAACACATTAAATAATATCGTTTGAAACTTGTGATGCATGAAGTTGTCAGTTTTACAAATTATGGCAACATAGGTGGTATACTCCATCCACAATTCAGAAAAGCAATGCATTCATATTACATTCCATTTTGCATATATATTCCATCTTAGTTGCATATCCATTTCCAATACAATCATTGAAAAATGTCAAATCCTCTTAGGGTTATTCTATAACATAAATAAAAAAAAATAAATCCTAAGGTTGGGAACTGATGCCCGAACTATCTTGAACCAAGCACATTTCATGCACATTAAAAAGGATCTTGAGCAAAATGATCAAAACCATGCTTGGAAGAAAAGGTCAGGCGAAAGAAGTATTTCATGTCTATCCTATTATGCAACATGATCCTTAAAACAGTGGTTTTTACCACTTCCATAAAGCTTAAAGCCTAAAATCAGAGTAGTAAGGATAGGGTTAAATCCTCATCGAACTTAGGTTGAGGATCCAACTCCCCAAAGCTCTGATTTGACCTACATGGAGTAGTAAGGATAGGGCATAATTCTCATCTCGCTTAGGTTGAGAATCCGATTCCCCAAAGCTTCCATTTTTCCCATTTCATCATAAAGCTTGGATTGGAAGGATCGTACTACATGTCCTCTGCAAAGGATGGGTAGTCATCCCAAAGGTCCAAGCAATAAAAGTAAAATAATTTTTCCCATTTCATCTCAATATTGGATTGGAGGGATCGTACTACATGTCCCTAGCAAGGATGGGTAGTCATCCCAAAGGTCCAAGAAATAAAATTAAACAATATTTCCCATCTTATCTTAATATTGGATTGGAAGGATCGTACTACATGTCCCTAGCAAGGATGGGTAGTCATCCCAAAGGTCCAAGAAATAAAAGAAAAAGAATGAATGAAGCCAAATTATGGATTATGGGGTTAAGTATGCCCATGCGTGGCAGCATGTCTTGTCTAAAAACAAGACCACTGACTGTTCAAATGGATAGACTAGCATGACCATTTCATCCATAACTGGTTAAATTATTTTGCTCAAAGTGAGGTAATGAATTCCAAATCAGAGTAGTAAGGATAGGGTTAAACTCCCATCTCGCTTAGGTTAGGAGTCCGATTCCCCAAAGCTCTGATTTCACTTTCACTTGCACATGGGTTCAAGATAGTAGTGACTCATAACCAACTTTGGGATCTAATAAAGCAATTCATTATACACATAGTTGATCCTAAGAGGGTTTGATAATTTTAATTGTTTGTACATGATATTAGAAGGTTTGAGCCTTTGCAAAGTAGGTTGTTATATCTCTAGCATCTTCATCATACATCAAATCCTGCACAAATCATTCATAGCCTTGCATACAAATCATAAGTGAAACTGACAATGGAATGTTGATCAAGTTCAAGCGATAGGGAATGAAAACACATTGCACACACCGAGCTGATACTTAATGATTTCGATGTTTCATGTATTTTTGATCTATCGGTATTTGTTTATCTTTTATGTGCTTGACGCTTGTATCTAAGCTTGTATATTTTAGGTTGGGTTCTCACCAAAATGCTCAGGAGCATTTGACAGCAGAGTCACCATTTGTTGTGGCTGATCCACAACACACCCCAAAATTGGGGACCCACCTTTTTTGCATGCTTTCAAAGAAGACCGCAGTGGCCCAGATGCTAAAAAAATCAAAGGAAGAGCAAAATATAGCAAGAAAAATAAAGTGTCGCGATATCGCGACATGTTGCTCCATCGCGACCAGAAATGAAAAGTTGTCACGATATCGCGACATGTTGCTCCGTCGCGGCCGAAAATGAAAAATTGTCACGATATCGCGACATGTTGCTCCGTCGCGGCTAGAAATGAAAAGTTGTCACGATTTCGCGACATGTTGCTCCGTCACGACTAGAAATGAAAAGTTGTCGCGATTTCGCGACATGTTGCTCCGTCGTGGCTAGAAATGAAAAGTTGTCATGATTTCGTGACATGTCACATTTTCATGGCTAAGAGCAGCAGAATGCATCATGAAGAGAAAATGTCACGATATCGCGACATGTTGTGAAATCACGGTGCAAGACAAAGAACCAAATTAAAGACTCAAAATGTCACGATATCGTGACATGTCGTGAAATCGCGGTTCAAGACAAAGAACCAAGTTGAATACTCAAAAATGTCGCGATATCATGACATGTCATGACTAAAAGAGAAGAATAAAGTTGTCGTGATATCGCGACATGTCATGTTATTCACGATTCATAGAGGAAGAGAAGACAAAAAAAATGTCATGATATCGACATGTCATGAACCGGTAAAAAGGAAGAGAAAGACGTCGATATCGCGATAGGTCACGTTTTCTGGCTCCAAGCAATGAGATGGTATGGAAGGAAAATATGTCATGATTTCGTGACACATCGCAATTTCACGACAGAAAGCATCAAGATGGTACGGAATGAGAAAAGTGTCACGATTTCATGACATGTCGCATTTTCGTGACTAAAGTGCAACAAAACATAGCGAAGGAGAAAAACGTCGTGATTTCGTGACAGGTTGCATCCTCGTGGCCTGAATAGAAAAATGTCACGATATCACGACATGTCTCATTTTCGCGATGCGTGAAGACGAACAAGGCTATAGGTATAAAAATGTCGTGATATCGCGACATGTCTCATTTTCGCGATGTAGGTAGAGGAGCAAAGTCCGTAGGTACTAAAATCGATCGTGATATCGTGACATGCTATTTTTGGTCACGATTCACAACGGGCCATTATGGAACATGCAGGGAAGCACTAAACACATGGCATGAAGAGGTCAGGACTATGGTGTAACGCTTCAGGACTAGCAGTTGCAATTCACTAAGAAGATCAAACGTTTCGACACTCGAACAACAACCCAAAAATAATGAAGAGGTGGGAAGACAAAACGATGCAATTTGGGAAATGAAACGAAGCGTCACAGAGCGAAATAGAGAGCCACACCAGAAGGTTTAAAAGCAAAAGCATAGATTGGTACGGGGGTCGAAAACCGTTGCAGGCAGAGTTGCAGAGCTGAGGGTGAGATAGCCATTCTGGGCCTGCTTTGGAGTGTTTTTCTTCCCCTTTTTTTGGTTTTGAGAAAACTAGAGACTTTTGTTACTGTAAAATGATCAATTTTTAATACAAAAAATTTAGAGAGTTGCACCTCATTGACAAGAAAGAAGGAGTTATTTTCTGCATGCAAGATTTAATGTCTATTTTCCCCTTTTCAGATTTTAGGCTTATAGGTGGAGTTTAATGCAAGTTATCTTGGTTGCTCCAAGCGAATGTCTAAATCTGAAAATCTAATTCAAAACCCTAGGAACTAGCACTTAGCTTATTAGGATTGTGCATGTTTTGCAGGTCCAATAGGTTAGGTTGTATGCAGAAAACCTCATATCTTCGGTTTTGTCGAATAGGATCGTAGCACTCTGAATGCATTTTAGTTTCAGTTTCTGCATTTCATTTTTTATTTTTTGCTTTTTATATTTTTCCAGAAGCTTTAACTTTCAAGGCATTAAAATAAACATCTAAAAAATATCAAAATTTAAAAAGCAATGAACAATCACTAAAGTTTCATGGTGAAATAAATCAACATTGCCCCTTGTTTACAGTTACTTGCAATCACTAAGGTGTTCCAAGCATTTAAATTGAATATCTTTATTTGGGATTATCAATACACACATGTAAATGCTAATACAACGGAGACCTTGGAGAAATTATTCATTTAATTTCTTTGCAAGAGGGGGTTTGGAGCTCAAATCCTATCGGAGAGTGTGTTTTCACAATCGGGTGAAAATACCACTCAAAAATTACAAAGGAAACATTTTGGCTAAGGTTGAAATCCTTGGATAGTTAAAAATGTATCATGGGATCAAAATCCTCAACTATCCCAATACATGTATATTCCCCATGGTTAATAACATTTTCTATAAAACTTGTAGTCAAAATTTAGGCTTATCAAAAAATACATAATTTGGATTTATATTAGGTGTGTCCAGGACAACAACCAATGTAAAACTTCATACATCAAGTGTTGGTTGCACAAAGTTACCAAGTTGCATAGAATGAACAATGGATTCAATATCCTCAACAACAACAAACATATACTTCAATAGGATAACATGCATGTCAAATGTTGTATGGATAAATATAGTATAGACAAGCATCTCAACAACCTCTTTTAATTCATCAACCAAATCTAATGGTGTCTATATAGCAAAGTTATCCAATTTATTCAACACAAATCCATCAATAGTAGGTGGTCCCACAACATCAACAAGATCCCCATATTGAGTAGGGCTTATACGAGTTAAAAAAAAAAACTTGTACAAGATAAAGGGTATGCTTACACTCTTTAAATTTATGAAGGACCAATATTATAAGTTTATAGAGTATTAATGGAGGACTCATCAATAAAGAAATATGCAAGAGCCTCAATGGTCAATGACTCAACATAAAGCCCTACTGACCCTCATTCTTGAGGAAATTTTGGCCTATAACAAGTCCTTTCAAGTTAATGTGATTCAATAGAAAAACATGTCTATGATTGATTAGGTGCACAATGGAATGATTAATATAAAATTCAAAATTTAAGTGCATTACATGAAAAAGTGTCGTGATCAACAAATTGAGCTATAGAAATCCACCATGCCTAGGTGATGAATCAACAAGTACCATGTCATCCAACAATAGCAATATAACCTATTATCACCAATACAATAATTATTAATCAACCCATGATAAGCCAAATGGTTGTAAATTAGGTGATTGTACCCAAGTAAACATGACACAAACCTATGTAATGCCTAGAGCACTCAAAGTGAGTGGTTATTGCCTTCCTATCCAAAGTGCAATAGTGAACAATCCTATGTAATTTCCTCATCCTACTCCCCATAAAATATACTTCCTTCAAATAGAGTAGGGATATGAAATGATAAGGAAAGATCCAAATAACAATGGAGCAATGATTTATCCTTCCACAAAGGGGTATACCTCATATGGTTTGAGGAAAACCTTAAGATTGAAAATAATTGTCCCAAAGATAAGGAATCAAGAGATGAAAAATATTATGAAATATTTGATCCTTTATCAGATGAGAAATTGGAGGTCATAGAATAATGTGAGGTATTTAGTTCTCCCTAGAAGAAGAGGGGTCTAATATGGGAGTAATAACTGAGATAAAATACAAGTAGTTTAGTTTTCACTTTGAAGATGTGATGCCTATAGAGATAACAAATTCAAATATACAATTATATCATCAAGCAATTATGCTTCTCTAAAATGGTAAATTTTAGAATATAAGAGCAATGAAAATAAGAATTGACTCAGAAGAAAGGGAAGATAACATTGTAAGATCTAAAAAATTAACATGTAACTCTACATTGAGAAGATTGATAGGTGATTTTAGAACCTATTGCCCTAAATATGAATACAGTGACCCATAATTTTCTAATTTTTCTATTATTTGATCTCAACTTTGAAGAATTTTGGCACAATAATAAGGCATCATCTAGGATCTCTTGCCAACCAGGCTTGGTGTCACTACATGTTACCAAAAATATAATAGCTTGGCTACTACCTTAAAATTTTTATGAGTTAACCGATGACAAAAGAGAAGGAATTTTTTAGCCCTAGAAGTATTTGTGTAAACTAGAAATTTTAAAATATTATTTTAGAAAATAACTAGGCTAAATCCTAATTCACTGTCAAATTAATGATTCATCAAATTTCCTTATGACATCAACATAAATTCAATGATCCTTAAATATAATGGAAACCAATGACCCATCAAAATATAATGATCCATAAAAACAACTAATACAGATAGTATGATGATTTGATAGCAATATTATCTCAACTAGAGAGCATAAAAATTCCTTCAAATGTAAAATAGTCAACATTGCAAAGTTTTCCCACCAAGTAGGATCCTAGTATGTGATCATAATTTTTGGATCCCCTTTCTTGATATTGCATCGTAAGGATCAATTTTATCTAGGGTTCTTTGCTAACTAGACTTGGCATCCCTACAAGTTATCAATAATGTAGTACATGGTACTATATTTGACACACCACAAGAGGCTTGACAATGGTAATAAAACAAGGAAAACATGATGTCCTAGGATAAGAAAATATAAGTCAATAATTTAGAGATAAAATTACAAGAAGAATGGTTAAATATTGTATAAAAGCCAATGATTTATCAAACTATAGTTCCTTAACCTCTAATTCATAAAAAAATTTAGTGAGTCAATGACACAACCATATCATCAAGGAAATATGGATTGATAATAATATTTGTGTCCTCTTATTGTAATTTATATATGTAAAGTGTTTTCACCTATAATAAATGGAGTAAATTGATTTCTATAAATAAGGGCTTAGGACCCATTGTATACCATATTTTTTATATTTAAGGAAATGTTAGAGCTATGCTATATGAATGTAATCTTTCATCTTTCGATTAATGGAAAATATGCATAGCCTATATACTAGACTATGTCTTGAATTTTGGACCTCTCTTTGTATGCATGTGTGAATGGTGATGCCCTACATTTGCTTGTTAGTCCTTTTTCCACTTTAGTTTTGTTCTTGGGATGAATTCATATTGTTGTTATTCAAACTTCCTGATTTAATATGATTGATCAATACTTTATCCTTGCTACAATTGTTGATTGTATTTGCTTTTCTTGCATTTTCTAATCTCCCACACCCTTACCTTTGAATGTTAACGTTTTGCATTTAATTCCTACATTAACATATAATTAGATTAGGTTAGCATAGGATAGTGGGGAGTCAACTAGAATTTGGATGTCAAAGGGATTAAAAATATTCTTTTTTCAAAATGTTGAACATGATGTGTTGGTATGGGAAAAATCTATCCATCAACACACTCTATGCATCAAAAAGTATAAATATTTTGGGATAGACTTCAATAACAAGCTTAGTTGTGAAAACATTGAGAGGATGGAGAACAATTTTTGCATTAAAAAATTAAATTATAGAAGTTGGATTATTGGAATAGAATACCATAAGGTTCTATTTAGGCTACTAATGACACCAATGATGTTGTATAGGTGTGAAATATTGCTTAGAAGCACGCCAAACTAAAAATAGAGGTAAATAGACATGATTCAAAGTATCTAACTATAAAACAAATTAAAAATAAAAGTCACTTCCATATGAGATTCTTCTAGCAAAAATAAGCACTTTCTCTATAGATGTAACTACTATGCTTTGTCTTGTAAGATATTAAAAAAATAGATGAATATAAACATATGGCCTAAATTTGTAATAGAAATGCATCTAAACAAGGAAACATGAAATGGATGAAGCAAAATAAGTGGATGAACAAATGGAATATATGTTTGAATTAATGCCCAAATAATATTAAAGACAAAGGCATTTGGTAAGAAAAATTCACAAGAACTATGTGGGAAAAGAAGTTAGGAAGAAATAATAATATATTACTAAATTCAACCCTATATGTGATCACTAAAAAAAGGCTTATATAGGATTAAACATCAAGACAATCGTAAGTAACATTCCCTTGGAGATAGAAATATGTTGAACTTCAAACTATTGTTATATATATTATTATTTTAACATGTTACCAGTTAACTATTAAGGATGATGTCCTCACCAACATTTTAGGACTTGAAAGACTAGGTTGGGTTTAGGGTATTGTAAAAGGAGTATCATCAACTACTTTATTTGTTGGTGAGGGTTACATACAAAATTTGAACCATATGCAAGAGCATATGATGGAGAAAGAGCAAAAGTGGGAAGAGAAGCTTGCAGAGAATGAAAAAAATATTGCAGAGAAGCTTGCAGAGAAAGAGAAAAATATTGAAGATATTTTGACACAACTTTCACAGATAGAGGTGTGTCAATTTTTTCATGATTTCATATTTGAAATGTTTACATGTTGCACCCCTAAAGTTGTAATGATCCCTTGCATATAATTCCATAGGTAGCATCACTACATGCTACCCCTACAATTGGACACAACATTGGTGGTGGTGATCAAGGTATAGGCAATTTCTCAATACCTTCTAGGCTAGAGTCATCAATGGTACGACTATTATTTCAAATATAAAATGGTTGACTTAGTTTGTATTATACACTATGCAATGAATTTATCTGGGCTATTGATTTTCCATGTAGGGACTAAAAATGACACCGATCACTCAAACTGAGAGAAGGAAATGCTACTTGACTCAGATCCATAACGATAACATAGTGGTCAAAGGCATGGTGATCAGTATTAACCCTGAAGACCTTATACATGGTCAATATTTGGGTGAAGGTTATTGGAAAGTCAATGTGCACATCACACATAAAGAGGAAACAATATTGTTTAGAAGAAATAATGATATGGCCACAATGAAGGATGTTGTGGGCTCCTTCATTGCCTAGCCTAAATTAGACATTGTTTACAAATAATGGGAAACCAAGCTAGGAGTGAGGTGAGTAGGTATCCTGAGCATGAGGTTGGCCAATCAGATACAAGAAGGTAATTTGGTAAAAAAATATAGAGAGAATGCAAGTGCTTCTAGGGCATAGGATTAAGAGTCTAATCATACATGCATGTTGTAATATGTTGAAATGAAGGTTTATTGTGTTGAGTGAGTGTTAGTTATGAAATTGATATTTCATGTTTGACTCTTAGTCCTAGTCCTTAGCAACAATACTTGATTTGCATAGATGGATATTTATGTATCTGACGAAAGTCTCAGGATACCCTCTCACCTCATATCTGATGGTTGGGGTGGGTAGGGATGTTTAGACATCTACCCATTATATGGAGGGCTCAAGTTGTCCATTCACCTATATTTGTAAATAAGAATTGCACTTGAAATAATAATTTTCCATTCATTTAGCATTCTTACAACCGTGCTTTCTATTTCTCCACTGGGCATAAACACATTCTTCTTTATGTCCTCAGTCTCCACTGTTGGCCTTCATCTACTATTGCTTTACCTTGAGGGGATCCCCCTCATATGGTTGTTTGTATTTGTACTTGATTTATAGAATTAGGGTTTATCCACTTTGGATTTGCCCATTGTGGTTATATTTACAATGGTTTACTATTTTATCTCTTAGTCACTTCTTGATCTCCTTGGGTTCTTTTTTCCCTAGTACTTAAATATTCTAACCGGATGTGGTCTTTGAATTTCATTTACCTCCTTTGGTCACTCTTGGACATAATATAATTTCTTTATTTCTTGCTTTTGTACATGTAAGAGGTGCAATAGATCATTGATATTCGTAAATAATAACTTGGTTTTCATCCAACAATCTAAGAGAAAATATTCCATATATTATTCAAAATAAATTGTGTAATGCTAAGCTTCAAGATCCAATTTGTCAATATTTTGATGGCAGCCTTGGTAGCTGTAGATTGCATGCATTTAAACCAAATTTTCCTTATTATACAAGCTCAAGTTATTTACTTGTCCACTTTTTTCTTCTAAAAGGAATAGGTTTCCCATTTTGCATAAGAAATGCCCTTATGCTTGTACTTGAAGGATCGTATTGAACCACAAAGAAGAGGGAAAAAGAATCTACAAGTGTTAAAATTCCTATTATTATTTTTTTCTTGAGTTCAATGTAACCTCCATTACCTCTATCTAATAAATTTGATATTTTTTTAAAGATCAATAAGAGGGGTTGCAAGTCATCCAAAGCCTCTTACAAAATTCCTATTGAAACTACATGGACACATGAATACCCTCAACTGGTATAATCGTATTCAAGTGCAAGTTTCATGCATATGGTAGTTAATTGTTTGTTTCATTATGAGTAGTGTTTGGCATGCATTTGTGAAGATAGGGTTGCTCTTGTATAATCACTGACAAGTGGAACTCAAATGGACACAAGAGTAAAAAATGATAATGAACGCTCCAAGAAGATCTTAATTCAAGCCATCAACAACCAAATTTGTACTACCTTCTTATATTTGATGCTTAGGTGGAACTATTGTAGGTATATTGACCTCTTTTGATGACATTTATTTTAGACTTTGCTTTCTATCTATAGGAATTGCAAGGGTCTATAATCAATATGTATGATTCTCTCATTGCTCAAAATATAATGTTTTCACTAACAACATGCTTGGGACATGGCATGGAGTTCTTTGTCCTATGCAGGATACCTTCAGAATATATCATTGAATATCTCACTTGGTAGGCAACAAGATGCTTAAGTTGAGCAAGGAATGTACCAAGTGCATATGTTGATAGTTTCTATCTCAAATCATTGTTGCAGATCCAAAAAGGTAAGTATTAGTGCCAAGCTAAGTCAATGAATCAATTCTCAGAATGCTCTTTGTGGTACCTCAGTCCACATGAACTTTTGTTTGGCTCTTCCTTTTCTCACTTAATTTAAGTGCCATGATGGTTGTTGCAGATCCAAAAAGGTAAGTATTAGTGCCAAGCTAAGTCAATGAGTCAAGTCTCAGAATGCTCTTTGTGGTACCTCAGTCCACATGAACTTTGGTTTGACTCTTCCTTTTCTCACTTAATTTAAGTGCCATGCGATGTGGGAGAAGCCTATCACAAACCAATCATAAAAATCAGTTAGACCTAAGAATCTACAAAGCTCTATGAAGGTCATTTGTGCAGGCTAGTCTCAAATTGTCTAAAATTTTTAACATGAACTCCTTCCTTATTGATAAATTTTGCTGATTTCTATAGATCTAAATGAGTCTTCTAGAGTTTTGTAGAGTTGTTTATTGTTATTTTTGCTAGATTTATGTTTTCTACAGACCTCTTAGGAAAATATGTGGACATAATATGCACATGTGACTTGTTCTTCCTTCTAACCTAAAGCATCTAGGATTAGTAAGTTCAATCAGTGTCTAAGAAATTATAATAGAAATTGGATTTTGATAGATGTATAAGATTTAAAATAGGTACTATAATCATCTCTTCCAAATATCCAAACTTATGCTAAAATTGATGGCAAATTTTGCTGATTTTTGTAGATCTAAATGAGTCTACCAGAGTTTTGTAGAGTTGTTTACTATTATTTTTGCTAGATTTATGTTTTTTGTAGACCTCTTAGGGAAATATGTGGACATAATATGCACATGTGACTTGTTCTTCCTTCTAACCTGAAGCATCTAGGATTAGTAAGTTCAATCAGTGTCTAAGAAATTATAATCATCTTCCTCAAACCCTAGGTCTCATACGCTAGACTTCTTAGTCAGTCTAGAATTGTTTTCTTGAAGTCTTACATCAAATACAATTCAAGGTCAGACCCTTCTAGCTTATTTCCACAATGAAGCCTAGCTGGCAACTCCCTACGACATTAATATTTCAAACTTAATTTTGGTAGGGCATGATTTGACAAATGATCCCACAATAGGACTCCTAATTTTGTGTGGTTTTCATTTACTGTGACATAGATGTTTGATGTTTGGCCCTTTGAAGGAGTATAATTTAATTTCTTTGCTAATGCTTCCTCATTATGTTATGTTGCTTACCATGCTTAAAAAATCCAATATATATATATATATATATATATATATATGCCATCTTGCCACCATCCAAGATTTTGGGGCCAAACCCCTGCCATCCCAATCACGTATCTCACTATACCATGTTGTGTCCCTCCCAAAAACCATGGAACATGGGGCATTAATTTGTTATCTATTGGTAGGTTCTCTGGAATGGACAACTATTCTCAGGAGTCAGGTTTAGTTCCTAGTTTTGCAATCCTGGATTACTTATTTTTTGCAATGAGTGTTGGAACATTGTTATCTATTTCAGCGATAGTTTCAATCAATAGTAGCTACAAGCTTCCTATTGAAACTACATGTATTTTTAGAGTAAAGACATGTTGAGCAGGTAGACAAGCTACAAATGATTCAGTCAACAATAGAAAAACTTTTGTCATTCAAAATACATTTGGTTAGGCCCAACAACTCAAAAGACTTGGATGTAAATCTTGTCTTCCACCAGCCTAACTTGAGGTTGATCTTAATGAAATAGTTGGCATCTCTAAGTTGATTCAACAAGTAATTGGGTACCTTTTTTTCACAATGATTTTATTCAAAACTTTGTATTCAATCAAACTCTTGCAAGGTGATGCACTCAACCGTATGTATCCCTTTTGTCTCAACTCTTCAATATGGTGCTTGATCTCACCATTCCAAAAGATAAAATTGGTACAAAGGGCCATCTAACAAGGAGGCCCAAGCAACTACATCTATCAAGTGCTTCACCTGACAATGCAATAATACCAACTCAGATGTTGGAAATATATCCTTGTCTTCCACTACCGGTTGATCAACCCACCTTTGTTGCATCACTCAAGAACATAGAGTTGCAATAGTCTTTCCATATTTATGTGATTTGATCATCAAAAGCATTAGCCTTCTTGGTAGCATGAGCTACCTCTGTTATCCCTATAAAATTGATCTCGCAAAGTGAGGACTCTACCTTGACACCTTGACTAGTAGACACCATGGCACTACCACATATTGGGTTGCTCAAGGAGGATCTCTATATTTGAATTGTTTTATTGCATATGAAAGTCTAGGATGCTAGTCAACCCATATATCTTTACCTTGATTCAACCAACCAAATAGATAAGGTATAGAATGGGATATCATTGGCAAGTTTTAGCCTATTGAAATTAATATTCTTTTGACTAATGCTATCTACAAACTATAAAGAATTTCCAGCAGCCAAGGATTTGTATGACTACTTATCATGGTATTTTTGTTAGAGTTAATGTAATGTGCACTATGCCAGTTTGACACTTGTCAGTTTCATTGACAAGTGTCATGTTCATCATATAGGCTTATGCCTATATATTGTAACCATTTTTATCAATAAAACAATCCCATCAGTTTCCCTCCTAACATTTGGTATCAGAGCAGGCTTTCCCTACCCTGTGAAACCCCTTGAGGGGGGATTTCCCTCATGGAAATCCTCCCTCCCCTCATTTTTTTCCCTCCCCCATTTTTTTTAATTTTTTTTACTGAGGGAGTATGCTCTCCATCATTTGATGGATCAGAAACCAGATGGTAAAAATATTAAAAATTGGGAGGTCATTTTAATTTTTTTTAGTTTTTCGTGTTTGTCATTCCATTTCATTTGGAGGTCACCTTATTTCGGGTTTTTCCCACGGCAGAGAGCACGGTTTGTCCATGATTTGGAGCTCTGAGGGCAGATCTGTGTTGGCTATTTTCTATTTCAGAGGCTGCAAATCATCCGATCTGTCACAGTTTTCCTGCACGACACCCAAATTTGGGGTTTTTTTTGCATAATGGAATTTTTTCCGCAATGAAAGCAATTAGTATTTTTTTAAAAAATATTTTGTGAGTGGCTCCTTGTTCCTGCTTACTCTCCTCTTTAAGCTCGTTCGTTACATGCGGCTGCTGCCATTGCCCGCGATAGTGCAGAAATCTACATAGCATTTGGAGGTCCTTGCTGCATGTGAGGGGGAACTTGATTCTGTTGTGGTAGAGGAGGTGGTGGAGGCAGAGGAATTACGCAGTCGTGGCCTCTCTCGTCGGAAATGTAGTAGTTCCTGGGTATCCCCGAAATCCCCTGCACCAAGGACATCAAGAAGATTTGGGAGTACATTAAGGAAAACAACTTGCAGGATCCAGCAAACAAGAAAGAGATTGTTTGTGATGAAAATCTGAAGAGCATATTTGGCGGGAGGGAACGAATCGACTTTCTTGAGATCAAGGCCTTCTGAATCCCCACTTCATAAAAAAAAATGATTGATTGGTTGGTAGCATTTGCAGAATATTAGTGAACAAAACTTTGATATGAGCTTGTACTGGGCCTGACTGTTGAGTTTGTGCTGTTGGAAACAGAGGCAAGCTGCCTGATTGTTGGGGAAGTAAAGGAATTGGAGCAGAAATAGATGTTTCAGGTTGTGAAGGAAAAACAAAAGATGGCACTGGCTGCCGAAGGCTGCAAACTCTTGATCTCATGGCTCACTCTCGGATCAGAAAGGGCATCTATAAATCGTTTTATAAATCTATCTTGTCTGTCCCCAGGCCATGAGCGAAACAGTTCGCCCGACTGCTTAATTTTTTTTTTTAATAGCCATGTAATGTTGTTTCAGGCTCATTCTGTTCTGGAATAGTTGTCACTTCCGTGAGGGTTGAAACCTCCTCTACGACATCCGAGAGCAGAGAA
The DNA here is from genome assembly GCA_028583015.1 of Wollemia nobilis. Classification (NCBI taxonomy): domain Eukaryota; kingdom Viridiplantae; phylum Streptophyta; class Pinopsida; order Araucariales; family Araucariaceae; genus Wollemia; species Wollemia nobilis. Next base: position 5,377,359 of record JAQPPZ010016467.1, on the reverse strand, counting down.
ATTCTGCCAGAAGTTCATGGAAGAGACCGTTCAGTGGCAGATCAACATTTTTCGAGACTCCACTGTGCCTGTTTTGAGACTATGCTGCCGACTGAGAAATTCGTTAGTAGTTCACCCGCTGTGCCTGTTTCGAGACTCCGCTGTGCCTGTTTCAAGACCAACTATCCAATATGCTACTGACTGAGAAATTCGGTAGCAGTTCACTGTATCTGGCACAAACGACCGCCCCCGATAACGTCGTCCTCCATTTTAATTTTAATAATCTTATTTTATCAGGATAGGGGCCCCTCCTCATTCATGAAGTTCTTACAAAATTCGATCTGTATTTGAATTCACTCCCAGAAATCGATTCCCCTCGTCCCAATCTCACCTGGTATTTCTCCCCATAGCTAGTTATCGATGACATTCAGAACTTGAAGCTTCGTCAAATTAGCCATTTGAGAAGGGAAGCGTGCAGGGCGCATTCGCAGTGCTGGCATTCCAGCTGTTCAAAGCTTCCATGGGATCCACCACAAATGATTTCTACCATCAAAACAGGCAGATGTTCACGTGGCCCCCAATTTTCACACAATCGACGCCACATGTAGACGACATTGTAGACATCACGAAAGATTTCGGCCCGTTGCAGTCTGATGGCACGCATGGAGAGTTTTTTTGACTCTTAGTCTTGAAGTCCAGTGCTTATCGTAGATTCGTCTTCGAAAAAAATAGCTTTGTACAGTTATGGGGGAAGTATTCTGCCGATGACGATGTAGATTTGCTTTTGAGCACTATGGAGGAGATCATTACATTGTTGGAGGAGATTTATTTTCAATAATGATATATTGGCACCTTTGAATCAGGCTGATGCTTTTGTTTTCACAGCGTTTATGCCTGGAATCAAGGAGCGAGGCTATGTGAAACCTTGTTAGGCACTCTGAAGTCCAGACATCAATGTGACTGTAAGTGTCCTGTTGATAATGTCATTGTTGATGCCATGCGAGTGGAGCATTGGCACCCATTGCGGTGTATTGTATGGATGTGGGCTCAATTGTATTTTTTAATTTGAATTTAGTGGAGCGTGGGGGAAGCCCTATTATTATGAGCCATGTTGGAAGTCCATACGATAAGAAGATAAAAATACCATTGAAGTGCCAGGTTTGTTTTTTGGGCGTGCATGTTGTTTTTTAAAATCCATACTTATTAGTGGTCGAGGAATATTTTTTAAAGTGGAATATTTGGCAAGCATGGATGCTCGAATATGTTATACAAAAGTGAGGGGCATATTTTGTAAAGTGGAAGGAGACCACTTTCTTGTATGAAGATTTAATTATGGCATTGTTTATGGCCGACAGTAAAAATTTATTAGTTTGTTTCTTTTCACACATAGGAAGTGGAAATGAAAAGACTGATGGCTCATGTAATTCCCTTGCGAGGGAAATTTTAAGACTGTTTTTATTCCGCCTGAGAGCGATGCCGCCATTGAGCGATGTTGTTTATTTTGCTGCCTAAAGAGGCTAATATTATTTTTTCAGCAAGTTGAAGGCCCCATTCAAACCCAAATATAGGGGTATTTATAGTCATTGGAAACGGTTTTTCGCGATGGACACAATGGTGGTGTCATATTGTAATTTTGAGGCTATTTCAATTCAGTCTTTTAGCCTCAAAATTTTTCTACCTTGGAGTGCACTTTCGGTTGTACCCGACACTCCCAAGGTACTTTCATATGTGATCCTTGTAACTAGTGATCTTTTCTATACACTTGGCAAATGCAGCGGCTAGTTACCCATGCATTTCGGTGGGATGACATGGTCACCATAAGGACACTTACAATAGGGACTACAGACGAAGACACCCTAAACTCTATCCGAGGTTTTTTCGGATCTACTTATGAAGACTACAGACGAAGACACTTCAGAATATTCTCTTATTTTCTTCTTCTCTCCTCCTATTTTGATCTATGGCTCATTTTATTATATTGAGTGCATTTTCGACAGAGCCCGACACTCTTATATGGCTTGTTTTTCCTTTAATTAGGTGCATTTTTGGCAGAGATCGACACCTTCTAGATTGAGTTCACCATGAGGAGGGATTTCATACTCATGGTGAATCTAGTCAGTGACCTACGAGAGGCAACATCCTTGGAGGATGACCTGCAGAGGCAACAGACCCAGAAGTGGTTGACCCCGAGGCACCCATGATGACCCCGAGGCACTTAGATGGCTGACCCAGTGGCAATAGACCCGTGGAAGTGGTTGACCCTGAGGCAACAGACCAAGATGTATACACAGTGAATCTAGCATTATTCATAGTTGGAGAGCCAAGCACAAAGAGCAAGAGCCTAAGACCAAATCAGCAATAAAGGAGGATGTAGATTTTTTGTTAGAGAAGTCAACATTAAGGGGGAATGTTACCTAATGTTGACTTGTTTTTTTTCTTTAGTTAGGATAGTGCACATTAAGGGGGAATGTTAGAGTTAATGTAATGTGCACTATGCCAGTTTGACACTTGTCAGTTTCATTGACAAGTGTCATGTTCATCATATAGGCTTATGCCTATATATTGTAACCATTTTTATCAATAAAACAATCCCATCAGTTTCCCTCCTAACACTTTTATACATGAATAGATTTTTTATTACCATATCTCATATGATAGTATGCATGTGTATATGCAACAAATCCACCTCCTAGAAGAAAAAGAAGTGACAAAGAGGATTTGCCTAGTTTTGATAATTTTGACTTTTTTTGCAAAACGTACAAGCAAGATTAAAATGTACAAGGAGGAGGTAAAAAATAAAACAGGGTAAAACATACAAAGTGCAATGAAATGCAATTTGAGTCCTAATTGTGAATGAATTTGATAATAGGAATAATTAGACTTAGTAAAAGGGTGTAATTATAAATTTTGTTATACATGGGCAATTGTGAATAACAAATTGCCTTAGGAACCACTTGGAATGTCCTAAGAATTTTTATATAAGACCCCCCTTTCAATTTCATAAGTATGGTTAAAGTTGGGTCTGATGAGTCTGATGATTGAATTCATATATCTAATCATTATGTGGAATTACTGGTTTATTTTGTATTATTGTGGTAGTTGTCAGTGATTGTAATGTTCTATTGAGAGTAATAAATGATTAATCATATTGCACAATATTCTCTCATGTATTGTACAACTCTGTAATGATGGATTAGTGCTTGGTAGTATCTGATTGTTGCATGTTATCTTTCTATGTCTATGGATAATGTTAATGCACTAATATGAAGAATGAAATTGAATCACCACTGGTGTGAGCCATAGGAATGATATGCAAGGAATATTACCACTGGAAATATATATTGTAAGCTATTGTATAATTTATGGATATTTCCCTTGTGAAGAGCTCTCTCAAACCTTAAATATAGAACCTACATGTTGGTAAATATGGAGTAATTACCATTTCAAAACTTCCCAAAACTCATATGAGAGAGATTGGTATATAAGAGTATCCAAATTGGAACCTTTATGAACTTTTATTTTTTACAAATAATACACCAGACATGTTACAAATCGTACAGAAGAACTTTACCCTATTTGGTAGTTTAGGTGATTGAGAAAAACTTACCTGATTTGGCAATATTGGCAAATTGAAAAATTAGTTACAAAACAGTGTATAGGAGCTTGCAAAACTGAATCTGAAGGATTGGCTGAGTGCCAAATCATACAAAAACTAATATTATATGATTTGGTATCGTACAGTGGTACAATTTGAGTTTGTACAAGCTGTTTTGCGATCATATATTAATTGTTGTGAAGATTGTACGATTGTACGATTTGGATATTAGAACAAGGATAGTAATTTGATCATTCTAAGACATAAGAATTAATGAGGCAAAAAATTACCTCATACAAATATTGCTTTTGATAACTTATTAAACTATTTGGAAATACTTATGATATGTTTTTGTACTGATTTTTGAAGAACACAAGCTTATACTGAGAGGGGGGGGTGAACAGTATAAGACCTCTTTTTACTTTTTCCTTTATACTTTAAAATAGTAAAACAATATAATCAAATCAATACACAATATCATCCACAAAGTGACACCAATTTTAACGTGGTTCACCCAGAATGATTGGGCTACGTCCACAAAACTTTTCTCTAAAAGTTATCTCAAAGTTCTTTGGGAATCCTTCCCAATTACAATGTTTATGAGCCTCGGCCCAAAGGAGATACCTTCCCCCAATTAGAATTTATAAGCCTCTGCTCAAAGGAGATACCTTACCTCAATCATAATTTATGAGCCTTTGCTCAAAGGAGATACCTTCTCCTCTACTCTGGAAATGATCCCTCAGAAGATCAACTGCCTCTACCTCTTTCCAACACGTGGAACTCCTTTCCACCGAATACCTCATGTCCTCAATGCTTAGCCTAAGAGACCTTTGCCTTCTATGATCATGTCCACAGCAGCTCAACAACCTGTACCAAACACAGTCAGTCGGTCTAGTACAAGTCTTCCTCTATCTGTCAGATCTGTCCAACTCTTGACCAAATAAATCTTCTGCATACAAGCCTTCTCAAAGACTTGCCAAATATGTTCTTAGGTTTTTCTCATAGAACCAATGCACCTCTGTCCTCAAGTTCTCTGATAGAACTATCAAACTTAGCTCACAAGTCCTCTGCTAGGACCTGTCCAAATCTGCTCACAAGTCCCCATCGGAACCTATCCAAAAACTGCTCACAAGTCCCCACCAAAACTTGTCCAAAAACTGCTCACAAGTCCCCACCGGAACCTATCCAAAAACTACTCACAAGTCCCCACTAGAACCTGTCCAAAAACTGCTCACAAGTCCCCACCGGAACCTATCCAAAAACTCAGCAAGCTCACCAAGAAAAACTTTCTTAGTAGGAAATCACAAAGTGAATTGTTAGAGACCCAATGTGATTTGTCAAAATCATAGAAGCATAAAGAGAATTGTTAGAGACTCAATATGTTCTATACTCAAATTCCAATCTTAAAACTCAACTCAAATCAACTCAGCTCAATCTCAATCTCAAATCTAAAAACTCAACTCAATATCTAAAATGGATAGGATAGAATGTTTTCTTTCAAGAACATGAAACCCCAACAATTGCCAACTATGCAAAGAATCACATAACAATGATACTCATGTTCTTTTCACCATCAATTAGGGTTTCAACAACAATGCTCATCAAACAAGGTTTAGTCAACCAACACCATTCAACTCAACATCAACCTTGAAGCATTCAACCAATCATCACAAGAAAAGGAAACAAGTAGAAATCCTTTTCCTTCCAAAGATATTTGAAAAAAACAGCCACCAACACAATATCACCAAATGCAAAGAATAAATTGCTCAAATAAACTCAATGGAGTAAGCCCAATATCATGAATCAAGTAAAGCAATAACTTGATCAAACAACCTCTATGGAAGCAACTCAACCATCAAACTCAAAACATCCAACCAAGGGTTCCACCAACTCAATGCAAGTAGCTAGACTCACAAATATAAACCCTAGTGCACAAAGCTTCCACTATCTCAAACCAGAAATTATGCATTCACCAAAAACTCTCCTTAAGGATAACAATGCATAAGTAGTCTTCAAAAAACCAAAAAATAGGATTTACACCTAGCCAAAGGATACCTAGTAGAATACCTTTTCACTCCAACCTTATTTCAGAAAACATACACCAATCATACTCATAAGAAGAATGTGCCCATACCTTATTGGAGTAGAAGATAATTGAACCTTCAAGCTGTCACCACACACAACTCTCAAACTTCCAACTAAGTTAGGGTTAGAATAAAAAGAAATGAGCAATAATATAAACTTCCTTTATTACACCTTTTAGCTCCACTTATTTAAACACAACCACCATAACATGCCAATAAATCAACAATCACAAACTCACACCTTATACCTCCATTTTTAATTTTAGCATAGCAAAGAATAATCTTAAAAATACATCCAAATAAATATGCCCTTATTTCTCCTAATATTTTATTCAATGCTAATCACAAAATCCAAAACTCATAAAATTTAATCACACCTTATAAATCGTTGTCCAAGAAACTCCGAATTTTGTGGCATAAAGACGTTTTAATAAAAACGTGTGTTACTCTAGCAAAGCACCCCCGCGAGACTCGAAACGACGACCTCCGCCAATGCAGCGCCCAATAGCAGCCTTCGCTGCCACTAGCCTATGCAGGCTACGAAGTTCACAAGTGAACTTCCCTTCACTTCACCCTCGAAAAAAACTCCCGAAGACTTTTCAACCACACGTGCTTCTAAGTCTTCCTTCGATCGTAGCGAATACAAAGCACAAACATTGCAAATTGCATTCGGGAAATATCGAATTAATTAGCCTTCCAACCTTAGGAGTTGGAGAATAAATAGTCTCTTCGAAGACACCTTGACGTCGACGAAAATAAAGACCATTTCGAAATTAATCAAAAGTCTTTTCAAAAAGGGTTTAAAAACCCTTAAATAATTTTAATAAATTAAGAATAAAAAAAGGTTTAAAAACCTTTAAGTATTTTTAATAAATTAAAAATAATTTCTCCCTTAATTAATTAAATAATTAATTAATTAAAACCATTTAACTTGGTTTTAATAAAAACCCTATCCAACTTGGTTTTAATAAAAACCGGTTTGGTTTTAATGAAAAACCCTTGCCAATGGAATCTCTCCGGATTCTCTTAAAAATATTCTCTTGGAATCTTCCACCTTTGAAGCCAAAACATCCTCTTAACATTAATGCCATTTCCTTTTGACATCAATGACAACTCATAGACAAGAAGCTAGGATCTCAAACCCAAAATTGCCAACAATCTCCCCCTTTGTCATTGATGGCAAACCATGCTTCTCAACAACACAAAAACTCAACATAAACAACTCCCCCTGTCTTGAGGCTCTCCCCATTACTCAATTCTCTCCCCCTTTGTCATCAATGGTAAAGGGTCACCTTTGGGGCTCAGGACTAAGAATGAGCCTCTTAGCTTAGTCCCTCCCCCACCTCCTGTTGAGGTGTTTAATTCTGGGGTGGGAGTAAAACTCCCATTAGGCACTGATCATCATCAGCGTCTATAACTTCCTTTCCGGGACTTCTCTTGAACTCTTTGTCCATATTCCTGTTCTCATCACTGTTCTTGTTCTTGTTCTCATCCCTGTTCTTGTCCATGCATTGATCCTTGGACCTGATCATGCCACTGTTCCTGTTCTTGTATTCTGGAATTTTAGCTCTACACTGTCTGATTTTATGACCTTCATTGTTGCACTTGAAACACTTGACGATGTTGTTTCTCTGAGGTAAGCCTGATATTTGAATCCACCAGTTCTGACCAAACCTGTTCTAACCAAACCTGTTCTGGCCAAACTCGTTTCGACCAAACCTGTTCTAGCCAAACTTGTTTTGACCAAACCTGTTCCGCCAAACTCGTTTCGACCAAACTCGTTCTCGTTATTTGCCTTGCAATAAACCGCCTTGTGCCCAAACTGTTGACAAGAGTAGCAATACCCTTGAAAGTAACTAGCACTTCTAAAACTGTCATTTACCTCCTTCACTTGAGCCATGCAATGTGAAGCCATGTGACCAAACCTATGACAAGCAAAACATCTGCCTTGAAACTTTCCTTTAATTGACCTCTTAGGTTCTGAAAACTTTTTCTTCTCATTCTGAATTATGTTTTCTATTTCTGTGCATCTATCATTCAAGGACTCCTTTTCTGAAATACTTTCCTCATCAGAACTCTCTTCCTTTTGGAGTCTCTTACTAGACTCTCCAACTTGTTCCTTGTGTGGCTTAACAAAACCAAGGCCTATTTTATCTGTTGTCTTTCTTTGACCTTTGATGAGTGACTTAACCTTTTTGGAGCTATCTTGAAACCCCGTAAAGCTTATCCTTGTACTCTTTAGTTTCCTCTTTCAAAGAAGCCATTTTCTGTTCTAATTCACTATACTCAAGAACCTTAGACTCTAACTCATCCTTGAGTTCTTGTGTCTTAGCTATAGAGAAGTCAAGACTTTCTATAAGATCATCTCTCTCCATACATCTAACTTATCCTTGAGTCTAGCATTCTTCTTTCTTTCCTTTTTCAAAGCACTAAGAGCACTAATAAGTTCACCTTCAAGATCTACTTCACATTCCTCTATATCTTCCTCTATTTTTTTACTTTTTGAATCATCAAGGCCTTTTTCAGATTTCTTATCACTAGAGGTGCTACCCTTTTCAAAAACCATACATGCATCTTCCTTATAGTTTTCTGAAGCATCCTCATACATACTAGAAACCAAATCATTATTTGTGCAATCATCCTCAAGGTGACCAAAGTTTCCACATCTAAGACATTTCATGATAATGAATCTATGTTTCGGTTCTTCCTCTTTTTCTGATATGAACAACATCTCATTTTTATTATCACTTGAAGAACTTTCACTATCACTACTATAACACTTAATTGCTTTGTCTAGGTAGAAACTCTTCTTGTGCTTGTGAGAATACCTCTTTCCTTGATTGTTGTGCTCATCTTTGTTTTTCCTATGATGCTTGTGCTTTTCAGAATCCTTGCTCTTAGAATCCTGTTTATCTTCATCACTTTCATTCTTGGGAATAGTACAATCAGTAGCATAATGACCAAAATTTCCACAATTGAAACATCTTATATTTTTCACACTTTTATGTTTTCTAGAGAACTTGCCTTTCTTGCTGTAATATGCCTCTTCATCACTAGAAGACTCATCACTATCTTGAAGCTGTTTACCCTTGGATTCCTTGGTAGCCTTGAAAGTCGCCTCTTTCTTGACATCAACCTTCACTTGAGTTCTCAACTCAAATGCTACAAGTATACTATGGAGCTCATCCTTTTTTAACTTATCCAAATCTTTAGCTTCCTCAATAGCAGAAATCTTTTCACTAAATCTATTAGGAAGAGATCTTAAAATCTTATCACAAACATCATTTTCAGCAAGCTCAAGACCTAAGTCTTTCATGGAGTTAACAACCTCATCCATACGAAGCATGTAGTCACTAATATTTTCATCATCATTCATCTTGAGTTGTTCAAACATACCTTTGAAGTGTCTCAAATTGGCCTTTCTGACATTTGTATCACCTGTATGAACCACCTTCAACTGATTCCACATTTCACTAGTTCTCTTGCAGTGAATAACTTTGGTGAGATCTGCTTTCTGTAAGCCTTTCAGGATTGCATTCATTGCTTTTGAATTGCTGTGATGTAGGAGCCTTTCTTCTTTAGTATTAGGACCATGTTCAGGAATAGTGTACTCATCTTCAATCACTTCCCAAACCTCATTCCTAAGTGCCATTATATGAACCTTCATCCTTGCACTCCAAAGACCAAAATCTGACCCATCAAGAATAGGTGCTGCATTACCACTTGAATGATCCATTTTGTTCTTTACTAGCTTTTCCTTCAAGCTGTTAAAATTTTCGAAGGCACCGGCTCTGATACCAATTGAAGAACACAAGATTATACTGAGAGGGGGAGGTGAACAGTATAAGACCTCTTTTTACTTTTTCCTTTATACTTCAAAACAGTAAAGCAATATACCCAAAGCAATATCAAAGCAATGCACAATATCATCCACAAAGTGAAACCAATTTTAACGTGGTTCACCCAGAATGGTTGAGCTACGTCGACAAAATTTTTCTCTAAAAGTTATCTCAAAGTTCTTTAGGAATCCTTCCCAATTACAATTTTTATGAGCCTCGGCCCAAAGGAGATACCTTCCCCCAATCAGAATTTATGAGCCTCTGCTCAAAGGAGATACCTTCCCCCAATAAGAATTTGTGAGCCTCTGCTCAAAGGAGATACATTCCCCTCTGCTCTGGAAATGATCCCTCAAAATATCAACTGCCTCTACCTCTTGCCAGCATGTGGAACTCCTTTCCACCGAAGACCTCCTATCCTCAATGCTTAGCCTAAGAGACCTCTGCCTTCTATGATCACATCCACAGTAGCTCAACAACCTGTACCAAACACAGTCAATCGGTCTAGTACAAGTCTTCCTCTGTCTGTCAGATCTGTCCAACTCTTGAACAAATCAATCCTCTACATACAAGCCTTCTCAAAGACTTGCCAAATCTATCCCCGGGTTCTTCTCATAGAACCAATGCACCTCTGTCCTCAAGTTCTCTGATAGAACTATCAAACTCAGCTCACAAGTCCTCTGCTAGGACCTGTCCAAATATGCTCACAAGTCCCCATCAGAACCTATCCAAAAACTACTCACAAGTCCCCATAGAAACCTGTCCAAAAATTGCTCATAAGTCCCCACTGGAACCTATCCAAAAATTGCTCACAAGTCCCCACCGGAACCTGTCCAAAAACTACTCACAAGTCCCCACTAGAACCTGTCCAAAATCTCAGCAAGCTCACCAAGAAAAACTTTCTTAGTAGGAAATCACAAAGTGAATTGTTAGAGACCCAATGTGATTTTTCAAACTCATAGAAGCATAAAGAGAATTGTTAGAGACTCAATATGTTCTATACTCAAATCCCAATCTCAAAACTCAACTCAAATCAACTCAGCTCAATCTCAATCTCAAATCTGAAAACTCAACTCAATATCCGAAATGGATAGGATAGAATGTTTTCTTTCAAGAACATGAAACCCCAACAATTGCCAACTATTCAAAGAATCACATAACAATGATACTCATGTTCTTTTCACCATCAATTATGGTTTCAACAACAATGCTCATCAAACAAGGTTTAGTCAACCAACACCATTCAACTCAACATCAACCTTGAAGCATTCAACCAATCATCACAAGAAAAGGAAACAAGTAGAAATCCTTTTCCCTCCAAAGATATTTGAACAAAACAGCCACCAACACAATATCACCAAATGCAAAGAATAACTTGCTCAAATCAACTCAATGGAGTAAGCCCAATATCATGAATCAAGTAAAGCAATAACTTGATCAAACAACCTCTATGGAAGCAACTCAACCATCAAACTCAAAACAACCAACCAAGGGTTCCACCAACTCAATGCAAGTAGCTAGACTCACAAATATAAACCCTAGTGCACAAATATTCCACTATCTCAAACCAAAAATTATGCATTCACCAAAAACTCTCCTTAAGGATAACAATGCATAAGTAGTCTTCAAAAAACCAGAAAATAAGATTTACACCTAGCCAAAGGATACCTAGTAGAATACCTTTTCACTCCAACCTTATTTCAAAAAACATACACCAATCATACTCATAAGAAGAATGTGCCCATACCTTATTGGAGTAGAAGATAATTGAACCTTCAATCTGTCACCACACACAACTCTCAAACTTCCAACCAAGTTAGGGTTAGAATAAAAAGAAATGAGCAATAATATAAACTTCCTTTATTACACCTTTTAGCTCCACTTCTTTAAACACAACCACCATAACATGCCAATAAATCAACAATCACAGACTCATACCTTATACCTCCATTTTTAATTTTAGCATAGCAAAGAATAATCTTAAAAATACATCCAAAGAAATATGCCCTTATTTCTCCTAAGCTTTTATTCAATGCTAATAACAAAAGAAAAAACTCATAAAATTTAATCACACCTTATAAATCGCTGTCCAAGAAACTTCGAATTTCACGGCATAAAGACGTTTTAATAAAAATGTGTGTTACTCTAGAAAAGCACCCCCACGAGACTCGAAACGACGACCTCTGCCAATGCAGCGCCCAACAGTAGCCTTCGTTGCCACTAGCCTACGCGGGCTACGAAGTTCACAAGTGAACTTCCCTTCACTTCACCCTTGAAAAAAACTCCCGAAGACTTTTCAACCACACGTGCTTCTAAGTCTTCTTTCGATCGCAACGAATATAGAGCACAAACACCGCAAATTGCATTCGGGGAATTTCGAATTAATTAGCATTCCAACCTTAGGAGTTGGAGAATAAATAGTCTCTTCGAAGACACCTTGACGTCGACGAAAATAAAGACCATTTCAAAATTAATCAAAAGTCTTTTCAAAAAGGGTTTAAAAACCCTTAAATAATTTTAATAAATTAAGAATAAAAAAAGGTTTAAAAACCTTTAAGTATTTTTAATAAATTAAAAATAATTTCTCCCTTAATTAATTAAATAATTAATTAATTAAAATCATTTAACTTGGTTTTAATAAAAACCCTATCCAACTTGGTTTTAATAAAAACCGGTTTGGTTTTAATGAAAAACCCTTGCCAATGGAATCTCTCCGGATTCTCTTAAAAAGATTCTCTTGGAATCTTCCACCTTTAAAGCCAACACATCCTCTTAACATTAATGCCATTTCCTTTTGACATCAATGACAACTCATAGACAAGAATCTAGGATCTCAAACCCAAAATTGCCAACAATTTTAGTAATATTATGCATTATATGATGATGTTTGCATATTGGAATGATAAAATGCATATGACCTGTTTTGACTAATTTATCTATGTTTTATAATATTTTTCAGTTGTATGTTTTAGTATATTTTTGCATTAAATTAGAATTGTAATATGAAGGTACTAATATCTATTTAGTTTTGTGCTTCTTTTACAAAGTTTCCCCACCATTCACCCATTTTGAATAACCAAAAAGGTGCCAAGAACTTTGTCAACAATTTACTGTGTAGAAAACAAGAATTTTTCCATACAAATTCCAGCTAGTTGTACATATACAGCATGGCTTGGAATTTTTCCACTGTAGCTAGTGCATAATATGGAATTAGTCTTTTGGGCACTCTTGAATATTATTTCCACTGTCACAACTGTTCTCATGCGCTTTGGTGCAAGAATTGTTGCAAACCCTATTCTGTTGCCTAATATTTTGGAGCAGCTCTAGAATGAGTGCAAAAACAATAGTTTTGGTCAAAAGTGCCTTTAAATGCAACAAACGGGTAGTAAATGGTGGTTACAGCTGTTTAAATGATATCCCTATCCTTTCCAACACTTTTCCTTCAACAGATGCATTCCAACAGATGAAATGGATAAAGAGTAATGGATCATATCCCTGCATTATGGAAACATATTTGCCATAGTTGTAACAGTCCTATATTGTAGCACAAAACCTTATCAATAATGTACCCTACTTGTATAAATAAAATTCTCCCATTTGTTTGAGCATATAGGAGGATATAGGAGCTAGAGGATAGAGATCAGTAGAAGTTTAAGTGTTGTAGCCTTGTATTATAGCAAAACAATATTTCGTAGGATTTTCCCCTGCACTACTGTTATGTTACTACAAATTGAATAAAGGTGTAATTTTATCATTCATGTTTTATTCTAAGTTCAGTGTGAGTATTTTATAGTTTAGAGCAAGTACTTTTTTCCTCTTTTGGTTCAGGAAGCAAGGGCTACTTCCAGGCCTAGAAGAGGGATTACTCTTGCCAGAGTTCTGCTAATTTCTTGCTATAGCAGGTCAGCAGAAATCTGTCATCTTTTGCATGGTTAATATTAATTTAGACTCCACAGAACATGTGGCACATGAATGCATGATAGTTGAATCATCTAGGATAGAATTTAAACATAGTATTTCCTATTTCACATTTTTCATTCTTAATCAGCATTTCCAAAATTTCTTGTCAATACAGTTGGTTACAGATTTCACAACATTTATTTGTTAGTTATTGAATTTCATCAATTTGTTTTATTTCTAAAGATGTGATATTTCAATTCAAAAAAATTTCATTGTTTTTATAGTAAATGCTGCAATTTTAATTTGAGCATTTCCTATCATTTAAATTTTGTTACCTTCAATTTTTGCAATAGTCCAGGTTTCCTTTTTTGTAACTGTGTGAATCTCAATTATGCAAGGATAAGTAGGCACTCAATTTTAGTTTTTAGGAGATTAAAAGAGACACCTGACACCCCCAAATACTAACTATTCCATGAATAAAGCCATGATCTAGATGAACTAAAAATCAGTATGTTAACCCCTACTTTGGTATATAGCCTTGGACACCACCCTAGATTGACACATAATGATTAAATGATGAAGATTTTATGACACTCATAATTTTTGGCACCATTTCTAGGGATAACTTAGGTGTTGTTAGGAGAGGTCTAGCAATCCAGAAACTATCCTATTTCAGGAAACAGTTTTTGGAAACTAGAGGTTTAGTTCATTTAGTAAATAGGCATGAATGCATAGGCCAAGATATGAAAGAGGAAGGTTTATCAAAACTGACTCTTTTCCACCAAGGCGTTATTCACGATCAGGTGAATATCTACCTATGTATGAACTTCCTAAAAGACTTAAAAGAGAATCATCTTCTTCATCAACTAAAATAGCAAGATATTTGCAAGAAGAGCTCTTAGAGGCACTTGCTTCTAGACATACCCATAGGGTTGATCCATCTGAACCAGTTGAACAAATTAAAACTGAAGAAGCACCTATGGCAAAAAAAGGAGAACGTGATAGGTAAATTGTTGGTCATGATGCTAAAAATCCTCCTGTCAGAAATTTTGAATACCCTATTTGTATGAATCCTACTCAAAATGCTCCTATGAAAATAATTTCACCCTCAATATTGCCAATATTTAGGGGAGTTGTTTTTTAATATCCTGATCAATTTCTATTTGAATTCAAAGTTCTATGTTAGACTTATGACTATGTCAATGACAACTAGAAAATGAAGTTATTTCCCTCTACACTCAAAGATGTAGCCTTACAATGGTTTATGAGCCTTGAAATAGATTCAATTCGCACATGGGATCAAATGGAAACTATATTTTTGGATAAGTATTAGGAGTATTGTAGAGTGAGAAATAGGAAGTTATTTCAGATTAAATAAGAAGAGGATGAAAACTTAGAGGATTATCTTGATAGATTTACCTTTATCCAAAAGAGATGTGGTCCTGTGGAAACTAATTTATTAAAAACTATATTTTTGAGAGGTTTCCAGGATGATTCTAGAGAAGTATTAGACTTAATGGGAAAATGAGATATAAACCAGCTTGATATTAATGATATTATAGAGTTGTGTAGAAATTATTCCCACACTAGGCAAAGAAGAAGGAAAAGGAATCCTGGTAATACTGATATAAAATATTTTATGGAGGAAATGGCTAACATGAAAACTGATATTCTTGTTCAATTAAATACTGCATTAGGGGAAAGGAATGCAAAATTCAATTCTTCACCACCCCTAGCTATCTATTGTCCTAGATGCAGGAATAAGCATGCCCTACATGATTATCCTTTGGATAGAACATTTATCTCAAATATTTGTCGCAATTATTCAAAAGAGCATAACATTGATAAGTGTCATCTCTTCCCTCACCTTAAAAATGTTTTGTAAACCCAAATTGAAGAACTTAATGTTATTGGGCAGAGGCCAGGAGGCAAATTTTCATAATACCAAAATGCCCCTCATTTTCCTACAATTTGGGGAAAAAATCCTTGGAATATGCCTTAGGGATATTTAGAACCACCTTCACAGCCATGGAATCAATCTTGGTCAGCCTCTCAAGACTAGTCACATTCTGGTTGGAATCAACCATGGAATCCTGTTAATCCACTTTGGACATAGAATCAACAATTTGGGAAAAGATAGGGGCCACAATACCCATCATATCAAGGGTAGCATAGGTATCAAGGACAGACTCAAAACCTTTTTTTAGCTCCTAATTAGAAATTTCAAGGAAGAATGCCACCACAACATTCACAACCAGCTAAGCAACCTCCACTTCCAGCTCAGCCTGTGGCTAACCCCAATAACAAAAGATAAGAAACCATTGTTTATGGAGTTGAGTCTGAAGAGACTACTATAGTTCATATACTTTACTGTAGTAACATCCAGTTACATTCAGTGAAGGTTTTACCTAACCCTGCACCACCCACTATTGAAGAAATTGATGGAAAGCAAGAATTTTCAAGTCTAGAAAAACCACAAACAGAGCAAAAAGAAGGAAAAATAGAAATTTTACAAGGAAAATTTGAACCTGCCTCAATAGACCTTCCATATCCTAAAAGGTTTGACCACACTATCACTCCTCCTGAATCAAAATTAATCACAAAATTGAGGAAAATATCTATCTCACTCCCTTTGTTATAGGTAATAAAGGATGTACCTCTGATTAAGAAAACCATTCAGGAGTTGTGCATTAGAAAACCTGGTAGGAAGAAGAAACCCTTTCCTAAGACTATGCAAGTAGAAAGTAAGTTGGCCGATCTGCTCTCTAGAAAACTAGTACCCCCAAATATGGTTATCTAGGGAGTCCAGTAGTTACAATTATTGTTGGGTTAGTTAAAATTCCAAATGTACTTATTGATTTAGGAGCTGCAATCAATGTTATGACTAAGGAAACCATGCAGAAATTGTAGCTCAATAATCTTAGTCCTACTACCAAAATTTTGGAAATGGCGGATAGGTTAGTGGCCAAAACGAAAGGAATTTTGGAGGATGTTGCCATTGAAGTGTCTTCTTGGGATTATCCTGTATATTTCTTAGTATTGCAGCCTATAAACTCAGCTAATGGCTATCCTATTATTCTAGGCCGACCTTGGATTGCCACTATAGCTACATTTATAGACTGCAGGTCAGGTGAGATGACTATTTCAAATGGTGTAGACTTAAAAAATATTTCCTTGTATCCACCAGCCCAACCTTCAATCAAATTTTTTGGATAGATATGGTATCCTGAGTCTGATGAAGAATAGGAAACTATTGTCACCTTGGCCACCATTGTAGTAAAGGAACATATTGAAGAACTTAATTTACCAGAAAGAGAAATATTTGAACATGAAACAGTTTTGGTGAAAATGTTGCAAGAAGAAGGCCTTAGGGATGATAAAATTCTTGTCCATCGCTTGTTATGGAAAGATGAAGAACAAACTGCTGAACATCTATCATCTATTACACTACAAGAAAGCTCCTTCACATTACCACATGGATGGCATCATCATATTTTGACTTCTTTCACCTGTCCTATGCAAATGATCCCATCAGGTATCACATTTACACCAGAATCAAGAGTATTTCATACTCTGCAGCCACATCATTGTCCATTAAATTCTTTAATTAGTAAATATGATGCTATCAAATCTATTTATCCAAGGATTAAGCAAATTAAGATATAGCCAGGAAATTTTTTGAACATTAATAGTTTGTTGACTAATAAGCAAAAAGTCAAATTATTTGTTGTTTTGCAGAGACATGTTCAGGCTTTTGCTTGGAGTTATAAGGACATGACTGGAATTCATCTTGATGTGTGTACACAAAATATACACTAGAGATGTTAAACCTATGAGAAAACCTCAAAGATGTTTGAATCCTACTTTGAAATATATTGTCAAGGAAGAAATTGAAAAGATTTTATATGTAGGATTCATCTATCCAATATCACACAATAGATAGGTTTCTCCATTAGTCATTGTTCCAAATAAAAATGGGAAAATGAGAGTGTGTGTGGAATACAGAGAGTTAAATAAAGTAACACATAAGGACCATTTCCCATTACCTTTCATAGATAAAGTATTAGACACCCTTGCTGGAAAGAATTTTTTCTATTTTATTGGTGGATTTAGTGGTTATAATCAGATACAAGTTGCACTTGAAGACCAAGAGAAAACTAATTTCACATGTCCTTGGGGAACCTTTGCTTATAGGGTTCTACATTTTGGTTTATGTAATGCTCCAATTACATTTCAAAGAATATTTTTGGCCATATTCTCTGATTTGACAAATGAGAGTGTAGAAATTTACATGGATGATTTCATAGTATTTGGGGAAAGTTTTGAATATACTTTGGAACAACTTGAAATTTTTTTAATACGTTGTGAAACATACCATTTGTATCTTAATACTGAGAAATGCTTCTTAATTATGGAGGAAGGGATTGTCCTTGGTCATCATATCTCCTCTTATGGGATCAAGGTTGATCCTAAAAAGATGGAAGTCATAAAAAACCTTCCTCCTCCAAAAAATCAAATTGATGTGAGGAGTTTCTTGGGACACATTGGTTTCTACCGTAGATTTATTGCCAATTTCAGTACCATAGCCAATCCAATGTTTGCATTACTAATGAAAAATTCTGAATTTTCTTGGTCTATTGAGTGTCAAAAGTCTTTTGAGGAATTAAAAGAAAAGTTAAAAACTCCCCCTATATTTGTGACTAGGAAATCGTGAATGATTGAAAAATGAAATATTTGCATTAACCATATAGCTATGGAGCTATAGTTTATATAGCTTACAAAATAGCTAATCAAACTAAAAATACTATTGTCACACCAACCAACGTGCCAACAGGTAGAGAGTTTTATTTAGAAAACTTTACCTAGGATATTTAGGAAATGACCATTAGATATTTAAGACAGTAAATATCTACATGGTAGAAAGTAGAAAAGTAAATGTAATAATCTACCTATGTAGTATAATGCAATATACTACCTATTTTACCTAGTGGAGTAAAAAGGTAAATATTCCAAAGAATGGAATATTACTCTAACATCCCCCCTTATTACACTGTTTGGGTAAATGTATATAATTGCACGAATACAGTGAAAAAGATGTTGAATTTTTGGTTCTTGCTCTGTCACAGTGCTCTGGCTACTCCTAAGCAAAAAGTGGGTCATTCCTCATTGTCTTCACACCAAAAAATGTCCTTATTGTAATCTTGTCATCCAACCGAATTGCATGGGTAACTAGCCACTGCAATTGCTAGGTGTAGTAGAGTAGATAACTTCATACGAGGTTCATTTAGTTACAATATGAGTTTGCAAAAGATAAGGTAGCTAAGGTGTCGGTTGCTGCCAAAAATGCACCCTTATAAGTTCCCCCCTTGTTGCAAAACATGTAATTTTTGAAAGAAGTTTGACTAAGGTGTCGGTCACTACCGAAAATGCATCCTTATAAGTCTTCTTCTCTTTTTACAAAACATTTGTGAATAAAAGCAACGTATATCCCCCATTAATTGCAAAATATGTACAACTCAAGAAGCTTTGTGAAGGATTTTACAAATATTGCCTCCTAGGCAATTTTACACTAGAAAATTCCCTCCTTTTGTTACAAGAACTTCAAACAATGAGAGTTTGCTATTTATGAAGCCTAAAAGAGGTACAAACACCCCTTTATTACAAGTACTTCAAACAAAAACTTATGATATTTATGAAGCCTAAAAAATAGAGAGAGGAAATGGTGCTTGCTTAAGGTGACAAAATGTGTTTTCCCTCTACAATACTGTCTTAGCAAGGAGCACTTTGTGTGCTCTCTCTAAAACAGAATCAGAATCGAAATTAGACACTTCACCAATAATATTGTCTTTGTTTTGCTTCTGTGTTGTGCCTTTATATTTCTTGTTTTGCTTTTTTTTGAACCAACACCTATTGGTGTCATGGTTGTCCTTTTTACAATGCAAGCAAAACCTCTTTTGAGATTGTTTTCCCTTACCTTTTGAGGATGATCCTCCATTTTGAAAGTTTCCTTTCTCCTTATCACCCTTATAGTTTGAATAAAGTGCATTATTTGACACTTCATAATTTTGGAGTTGATTTGCTTCCTCAGTTTGAAGCAAATTGACTAACTCCACAAAGGTGACAACTCTTTGTGAAACATTAAGGGATGTAACCAACATTTTGTAGGATTCGGGAAGAGCTCTCAAGATTACTGAAGTCAAAATGGTGTCTTCAAATTTTGCCCCTAAAGCATTAAGCTTAGACTTCAGATCTGCCACTCTATAGAGGAGTAGTTCTATTGATTCACCTGACTTCATATGGAGTGTATGAAGTTGTGTTTGAAGGTTTAGAACAACTGATTGATTCTTGCCTTCAAAAATAGTACTAAGTGCATCCCATGCAGCTTTACCAGTTTTAGCTTCACTTATGTGAGGCTCGATCTCATCAGTAGTTGCAAGGAGTATCAACATGAGAAGATGATTGTTCTTTTTGTCCCATGCTTTTTGATCTACTCCTAGTGATGCAGGTCTTGATTCAATGCCATCAACTAAATCCCACATGTCCTCTACAATCAAGATGGATTTCATCTTAGTTTTCCATGCTGAATAGTTAGGACCCTTTAGCAATTGTGTATCACTTAAGTATTTATTGATAGTTTCCATGATGAAGGTCCTACAATTTGTACTAAGATGATCTTTCTTTCACTCTTAAGTGATATTTAATGGCACCTACCTAAAAATTCTCTTGAAGAGAGATAATTAGTTGGAGGAAATTAAGCCAAACAAATAAGAGATGAAAGATAATTCACTCAAAAAAGATATTTAATGGCACCTGCCTGAAAATTATCTTGAAGAGGAATAATCAGTTTGAGGAATTTAAGCCAAACAAATAAGAGTGAATTAGGTGTTTTGTTGTTTTAGGAGAGAATATCAAGTGAAATTGGCTTTAAATATGTGCAATGGTTAACACAAATTTATTAGTGAAATTTTGGGGTATGGAGTGTTCTTAATTCTATGACTTATAATTGCAAAGAAATAATGCAATAATAAAACAAGAATGCCCACAAAATTCTTATCACCTAGGTTTCGGATGCAACCGAAAATGCACCTAATTTGCCAATGAAGGTGTCGAGTAAAATTGAAAATGTACCTTTTAATTTTTGCAACAAAATATGAATGTGTGTTGAGCAAAAAAAATTGATATGTTGTCTGCTCCTTGTCTTACAGTTTTGCAAAAGAAGTACAATGTTGTTTTCCCCCTTTTATTTTGCAAAATTAATAAATCGAGCACTCCTTCCAAGACAAGTCAACACACGACCTACATTTGAAATGCTTCTAGACCAGTCGACACACGACTTGGTTTTGTCTTCAACACTCAAATATGGGTGGTGCATTAGGATCAAAAGGTTCTTGAATCCTCATGGGACCATAGCTTTTGTCCAACCCTTAATTTTTGTTCTTTCAAAAAAAAAAAATTGAAGAGTTTTTATGTTTTGCAACTAAATTGTTTGTTTCTTTGTCTCTTTATGTATGGAGAAAACATAAGAAATGGAATTGTTGTAGTTGCAAAAAAAATTGGCTTTAAAAGCTTTCCAATTTGAATGCAAAAAATATTAACTTTTAAGACTCTATTTTGTATAATAAAACACCTTTTTGGCAAGAATAATCACTTAGTTAGGGAAACAAAATGATAATTCTTATAAAAAATAGTGTAAAATTATAAAAAATACTCTAAAATTTAATAATGTTAAGCAAAAAAAATTGAAATTTTTTGATAAGTTAGTCAAATAATTAAGAAATATGCACCTTTGTGTAAAAAATGGAGCATGTGGGGATTGATCCGAAGACCTCTCGTGCATCAAGGAACCAACTTGACCACTGCACTACTGGGGCAGCTTTGGAAGCTAGCCCAGCGTGCAAGTTATTGAAGACGCGGGCAACACATTTTTTTTTTTTAAATGCTGGGACTTTTGTCCCACATTCATCCCATGAGGGATGAATCAAGGCTTTAAAAGCCTTGACACGCAATAAAGCACATGATGGCCTTCGAGAAATCATGTAGCCAATGAAGCCTTTTGCCCACTGACACGTGTCACACCTTCGCCCAATCGCTTGGTGCCACTTGTCACTACTATGCCCAACCTTTAGTTGCAAGGTGTGGACTCTATCCAGATGCCATGTGTCCCCTACTCTCCCCTCAATATTTGAGTCAGTATGTCAAGTTAGGTAACCACTTGTCACTTCCCTACCCTCGCCATGTGTGGCCTCTCTACCCTCACCATGTGTCACCTCTCAGGGTCCATCCGAGTCAGAATTGTTGATGTGTCTGTGTCGAGGTAGGTTCAGGTGTCTTGCATGGTCGAGTGTCTGGCCAGTGCATTGAGCATTGCACCAGGCATGTGAGGGCTCTCCTGCCATTGATAGGCAATGCCTTGAGTGCTAGGCCAGGAGTGTGAGGGCACTCCTACCCTCGATGAACTCCTATTTGGCTTGGCAATGGGGGAGCGTGAGGGTGCTCCTACCCTTGATGCACTCTCGGTTGGATTAGCCATGGGGGTCGCACTTCCACTGGGTGGGATCCTCGATATGGCCCTGTTCGAGTCCTATCCTAATATCACGATCATCGATGGACTATGTATTGCCGTGTCGATCACCTACAGGCCCAATTCCTTAGAGGGGTGGGGTGGGTCTAGGAGAAAAAATCTCCAGATCCGCTTCCTCTGCCACCTTAGGAAACAAATACTAAATAGAAATTATCAAATCGAATTAAAAAATTACTAAGTAGGGAAAAATTAAAGTCACAAAAAAAAATTGGTGTTTCCACCTCAAAGCACGAGAAATCCTTCGCCTTGTCCAATGGAACGAAGTTGACTCGTTGCGCAATCCTTCACCTTGTCCAGTGGAACAAAGTTGACTCATTGTGTTTCCTCCCTCTGGCTCTAATGCCAATGTGACCAGGAAATCATGAATGATTGATAAATGAAATATTTTTATTAACCATATAGCTATGGAGCTATAGTTTATATAGGTTACAAAATAGTTAATCAAACTAAAAATACTATTGTCACGCCAACCAATGTTCCAAGAGGTAGAGAGTTTGATTTAGAACACTTCACCTAGGATATGTAGGAAATGACCATTAGATATTTAATACAGTAAATACCTACATGGTAGAAAGTAGAAAAGTAAATGTAATAATCTACCTATGTAGTATAATGCAATATACTACCTATTTTACCTAGTGGAGTAAAAAGGTAAATATCCCAAAGAATGGAATATTACTCTAACAGTATTGAGAGGACCTAATTGGGAATTGACCTTCCATATTCAAACTGATCCTTCCAATACTGCTATTGGAGTTGCATTAGGGCAAATTGATGATGGGGAGCATTATGCCATTTATTACATCAGTAAAAACTTGACAGGAGCTGAAAATAACTACACTACTACTAAGAAGGAATTTTTAGCGATAGTATATGCTATTAATAAGTTTTGACACTATTGTAGCAAGTGTAAACAAGGTTTATTTTTAAACGGCTTAGAAAAATCCTATTTTTCTAAGCAAGTGTGAACTCTCTAACCTTTTGTCGGCTAAACCTGTTTTATGGTCGGCATGATTTCCTCCATTGTCCTTCCTCCTTTCCTGCAATCCATTTTCCCTTATCACTCCACTTCTTTCCTCTCCCCACGCCTGCTGCCACCTCCCTCTCCACTTCCTACTCCTTTGTTCTCTCTAATCCTCCCGATATTCCTCCAACCTCCCTTCCCCACTCTTTTGCTTGTATTAAGCCTATATAAAGTTTAAATTATTGTAAGGTTATTCAAATGGTTAATTTGATTAATGAATATTATCACTGGTTATATTTCTATGTTAATTTTATCTTGGCCCACTTTAATCTATGTACACCTTAGTCTAGGGCTTACACTGGTATCAGAGCTCCATGGGGCACAAATCCTGAGGGCTGAGGTGAGGCACAAAAGCTGAGTGTAGCAGACTGGTCAGTGACTAGGGCACAGATCTTAAGGAGCACACAGATCTCGAGGATCTAACTAGACATAGACAGCAGGCTGACGTGGCGATGTTGAACTGGCGACGGAGCTAGGTGGCAGCTGATGTGGTAGGCACTGATGTGGAACAGAGCTAGCAGAGTTTTGACTAGGCAACATGTGGATCGAGGCTAATATGGGTGTTGACGTGGCATAGGCAAGTAGGGTGCTGATGTGGACAAGTAGAGTGTTAACATGGCATAGGCAAGTAGGGTGCTGACATGGATGAGCAGAGTATTGACATGGCATAGGCAAGCAGGGTGCTGACATTGACAAGCAGAGTGCTGACTTGGGTGCTAATGTGGCAGAGGCGCACCGAGTGTGCCATGTGGTGGAGGTTTACTAGCCAAGGTTGAGCAAAAGGTTTGGGTGGTCGATTTCCCAAAGGCAATCGACTTACTATGTGTTCATAGGCTTTGATAAAGCCTGAACACACCCACCTCCCACTGCATGTGGGACTAATTTTTTTTTTAATTGTTTTAAGCTGCCAATTGATATCTATCCTATTTCCTTCCTCCTCTCGTCCGGCTAGCTTGGTCTAGCGGTCAAGACTCCCGCTTGTAGAGAAGTGACCCGGGGTCGAATCCCGTCGGGGTCAAGAAAACAAAGGTTTTTTTATTTTTTTGTTACTTCGCCGAAGAAGAGGGTTTATGAACACATTTTGATATTATTCTACCACAGCAGCCACATGGTGTAGTGGCTAAGCCTTTCGGATAGACGACGGAGGTCAGCGGTTCGAATCTCATTAGGGATTTCACAAAAAAAAAGATGATCCGGTTAGTCAGATGCTATAATGCATTACTCTCTCTGTAGAGAAGAGAGACACCTGATTCCTTTGATGAGAAAGTCCAGTGGTATGGACTTCATACAGTATTTTGCCAATTATAAAACCAAGTGATTGCTCATCTAAGGAAACCATATTTTGGATATGAGGCAGATTCTGAAGATAATATCTTCGGGAAAAGGATAGTTGAATCCGAGACGGTTGAAATAGTACCTAAAGGACAATCAAGTGATAGTTATACACCTGTAGTGCCTGAAGTAGAAACAAGTGAGAGCTATACACCATGCTCTCTTGATTCAGAACCAAAAGAAGAAGAAGAAGAAGAAGAAGAGGAAGAAGAACCAGTGGAGGTGAAACCTGCAATTGACGAATGAGATGTTCTCAACAGATGTCATCAGCCAGTAGCAGCACAAGAAGTCATTATAATTAGTGCTAACGAAGCAAATAACTTCACCTTTCTAGTTCTAGGTGATCCTCAAGATGAAGGACGTCGAATCAGTGAGCATATTAAGAAACTATATTTAATTTAAATTAGTGATCTATTTTGTACTTCTTTGTACTACTTGTTTGAAGTTAAAATAAAGTTTGCTTTCTGAAATGGCATCCAATACTAGTCTACCAATCCCTAAGTTCAATGGTGGTGATTACAAGTATTGGTCAATTAAAATGAAAACTATTTTGATAGGCAAAGGTCTTTGGTATGTGATTGAAGAGGGATATACTGAACCTACTGCTGTTGATTGGGCAGCTTTGAATGTTGCTGATAAAAGGGCTAAAAAGGAAGCTCAGAAGAATAATTCTTCCACCTTTTATCACATCCAAGACGCCCTTGATAGAAGTATTTTCCCTAGAATAGCTTCTTTTATAACTGTTGAATCTGCTTGGAATGCTTTAAAAGAAAGTTATAGGGGTAGTGACCAAGTCAAACAAGTTAAACTACAAACCTTGAAATGAGAGTTTGAAACTCTTAAAATGCAAGAGAGTGAAAAGGTTGGTGATTATTGCGTGCATGTGAAAGTCGTAGTAGATAAGATGGTCACTTTAGGAGAAGATGTAAAGCCTAAATTTATAGTGAAGAAAGTGTTAAGGACACTTATTCCTAAGTGGAATTCAGTTGCCATAATTATAGAAGAATCCAAAGACCTAACTTCTCTATATTTTGAAGCCCTCATTGGCTCACTTCTCTCACATGAAGAGAGGTTACAACAAACTCCTTCCACAAGTTATGGAGGAGATGATAAAGCCTTTGCTTCTCATGAAGGCAGAGGTAGAGGCCGTGGCAGAGGACAGTGTAGAGGTAGAGGTAGAAATAATCAGAGAGGTGGAACTCCTAACAGAGGAGGAAATCAGAATAGAGGAGGATTCTCAAACAGAGGTGAACAATAGAATAGAGGAGGACAGTAAAACAGAGGGAAACAATCAGACAGAGGCAAAGGAGGAGATAAATCAAAACAAACTTGCTACAATTGTGGCAAACTTGGCCATTATGCTCGTGACTGTTGGACAAATCCTTCACACAGAAGCAGTAGCAGCCAGAGCAATCAATTTGGCAATTTTGGAGAAGAGGAAGAGGCAACAAATCTCTTTCTCTCTTATGGTCAGGCAGATCAGAACATGAATGATACATGGATATTGGACACTGGGTGTTCAAACCATATGAGTGGCAAAGAAGAACTCTTTGCTACTCTAAACTCCTCATACAAATCCAACATCAAATTAGGAGATGATAAATCATTGGCAGTTGAAGGCATTGGAGCCATGGAAGTTCCAACTAAAGAAGGCGTCAAACAAGTAAGTGATATCTATTACACACCCCATATTCAACACAATATTTTAAGTGTTGGTCAAATTTTATAAAAGAACTACAAGATGCTTTTTGATGAGGGTAAATGCACTATTTTTGATAAAAATAACAGTAATAGAATCATTACACAATTGCCAATGTCAAAGAATAGATTGTTTCCTTTAAATTTTTGCCATCCAGGGGGAGATAAGTTAGAAAATGTTACTATTTCCAATCCAAGTGTCCTATGGCACTTGAGATATGGTCATTTGAATTTATCTAGTTTGAAAATCCTAACTTCACAAGTGATGGTAACTGGACTTCCTAAAGTTCAGGATAGTAAGGAAGTCTGTGAAGGGTGTGCTCTGGGGAAACATACTAAATCAAAATTTCCTCATGGACAAGCATGGCGGACCAGCTATCCACTCCAGCTAGTGCATACAGACATCTGTGGTCTGATGCAGACCAAGATTCTTGGTAACAACTCTTACTTCCTACTCTTCATTGATTATTTTACTAGAATGTGTTGGATATATTTTTTGAAACATAAGGATGAAGCATTTGAAATATTTTTCAATTTCAAAACAAGAGTTGAAAGTGAGAGTAGATATTTTGTAAAATTTCTTAGATCGGATAGGGGAGGATAATACTCTAATGATTTCTTGAATTTCTGTAAACAACATGGCATTAAGAGACAATTCACTACTCTACACTCCACAACAGAATGGTGTCACAGAGAGGAATAATCTTACCATTGTGGATATGGCAAGGTCTATGCTTCAGAAAAAACATTTGACTAATTCATATTGGGCAGGTGTAGCCAGGACCAACGTGCATATCTTGAACAGAAGTCCTACTTCAAGTTTGGAAGGGCAAACACCTTACCAAGCTTGGTATGGTAAAAATCCAAATGTTAAGTATTTAAAAGTGTTTAGCTCACTGGCATATTCTCACATTCCTGATGAGCTGAGAAAGAAGCTCAATCCAAAGAGTCAGGCATGTATCTTTGTAGGATACTGTGAGAATACAAAAGCTTATAGACTCTACAATCCCAAGAGTTGAAAGTTTGTGCTTTCTAGGGATGTGATTTTTGATGAAGGGGGAGAATGGGGCAAGCCCCAAATATTCAGTTATGATGAATCCAATGATGTAGTTTCTAAGTAGGTGCAATAGTAGACACCACAGAAAGGTAATCAGTATCCTCCCACAAACCCAATTTCATATTCTGATTCAACTTCTTCACCAAGTCCTTCTCCACAGAGATCAGTAAGTTCCTCACCAATGGACATCAATTCTCCATCTAGAGGTAATATAACTCTACAGAATCATCCATCATATCATATGTTGGATAATTTTTTTTTAAAAAGATACACTAGGAGTCAAGCTAGTGAAATGAATTATGTTCTACAAAGATTAGAAAATATGCACTTGTATGGTGATGATGTCTCCCATCAAGAACCTCGGGGAGATCTAGTTAACTATGCTTTGTTAACTAGTTCACAACTTAAACCTTCTAGTTATGAGAAGGATCTTACTCAAAATATTTGGGAAGATGCCATGAAAGAGGAGATCACCTCTATAAAAAACAATGACACTTGGGAGATGGTGAAGCTTCCTAAAGGAAAGAAATGTGTTGGATGTAAGTGGGTCTTAAAGACCAAGTTTAATGCTGATGGTAGAATCGAGAGGCACAAGGAGAGATTAGTTGCAAAGGGATTCACTCAAAAATATGGAATTGATTATGAAGATATTTTTGCTCCTGTATCCAGACAAGAGACTATCAAAATAGTTCTTGCATTAGCTGCACATAAGGGATGGAAAGTACAACACATGGATGTAAAGAGTGCATTTCTCAATGGTTACTTAACAGAAGAAGTGTATGTTGAGCAAACACAAGGCTTTGAAGAGAAAGACAAGGAAAATCTTGTTTACAAACTGAAGAAGGCACTTTATGGCCTCAAGCAGGCACTGAGAGCTTGGTACTCATGCATTGATGGGTACTTTAAATATTATGGGTTCATCAAAAGCAAAAATGAACCCATGCTCTACTACTTGAATCAAGGAAATGACAGCCTCATATTTTTTTGTATGTGGATGATCTCATTTTTATGTGTAGTAATGAAAAAGTCAATATGGAGTTCAAGCACTCCATGATGCAGGAATTTGAGATGAAGGATCTTGGCTTAATGAAATACTTTCTTGGAATGGATGTCCATCAGACAGATTCAGGGATCTTCATCTATCAACTTAAGTATGCTCGAGATATGATTAAGAAGTTTGCTATGGAGCAATGCAAATAAGTTGCAACTCCAATTGGACATGGGATCCAATTAAGCAAGGATGATGGAGCACCAAAAGTTGATGTGACCACTTTTAGAAGCATTGTTGGGAGTTTGATGTTTCTCACAAAAACCAGAATAGACATTCAATATGTTGTATCTCTTGTTTCTAGATTTATGTCTAATCCATCTGAGCTGCATTTGTAGGCAGCTAAAAGAATTTTGAGATATGTGAAGGGTACATTGGATTTTGGAATCCAGTACTACATAAGTGATACTATCAATCTTGAAGGCTTTAGTGATAGTTATTGGGGCAGCAATGTTGATGATAGAAAATCCACATCGGGTAACTATTTTAGTCTTGGTTCGGGCCTAATAACTTGGAGTTCCAAGAAGCAGACAATAGTAGTGCTATGTTCAATAGAAGCTGAGTATATAGCGGTTACTCATGCTAGTACTCAATATCTATGGCTACGAAAGGTATTAGATGAGATTGGAGATCAGCAAAGTGGTCCAACTAGAATATTCTATGACAACATTAGTGCCATTCAGTTGGCATACAATCCTGTCCACCATAGTAGATCAAAGCATTTTGATATGAAGTACCACTTCATCAAAGATATGGTGGAAACTGATACTGTTGAGATTCACTATTGCCACACTTTGGAGAACGTCATGAACATCTTTACCAAGGCGCTGGCCAAAGATCAATTTGTAAATCTGAGAGACTGTATAGTCAGTCCTATCAACTTTAAGGGGGAGAATTTAGCAAGTGTAAACAAGGTTTATTTTTAAACGGCTTAGAAAAATCCTATTTTTTCTAAGAAAGTGTGAACTCTCTTATCTTTTTTTGGCTAAACCTGTTTTATGGTCGGCATTATTTCCTCCATTGTCCTTCCTCCTTTCCTACCATCCATTTTCCCTTATCACTCCACTTCCTTCCTCTCCCCATGCCCGCTGCCACCTCCCTCTCCATTTCCTACTCCATTCTCTCTAATCCTCTCGATATTCCTCCAACCTCCCTTCCCTACTCTTCCACTTGTATTAAGCCTATATAAGGTTTAAATTATTGTAAGGTTATTTAGCTGGTTAATTTGATTAATGAATATTATCGCTGGTTATATTTTTGTGTTAATTTTATCTCGACCCACTTTAATCTAAGTCCACCTTAGTCTAGGGCTTACAACTATATCATAGGATATCAGGTATTCATTCATATAGATCATGCTACCATTAAATACCTGATGAATAAACCTCTGGTTAGTTCAAGAATTATTTTCTAGTTAATACAATTGCAAGAATTTGATATAACTATAGTTAATAAACCAGGAAAAGCTAATGTAGTTGCAGATTTTCTATCAAGATTTCCAAATGAAGATATAGGAGAATCGGTTGAAGATGCATTTCCTGATGATAAACTATTTTTTATTTCTATGTAGTCTCCATGGTTTGCAGATATAGCTAATTATTTGGCTACAGGAAAAATTCCTCTTCACATTACTCCTAAAAAAGGAAATAGTTAATCAAGCAAAGTTCTTTTAAATGGATAGGAGGTTTACTTTTCAAATGCAGTCCTGGCCATGTTTTGTGTAGGTGCATCTGCAAGGATGAGGTATATGATATCCTATGGGCATGTCATGATAAACCTTTAGGAGGACACTATTTAGCTAAGAGTACAATTCGAAATATATTGGGTACTGGTTATTACTAGCCATATTTGCATAAAGATGTGAAAAATTATGTTAGAAATTATGATGCATGCCAAAGGATGGGAAAACCTACATTCACTAGTGAAATTCCATTACAAACTCAAGTAGGAACATAACCATTTGAGATGTGGGGGTTAGATTTTGTAGGACCCATTGACCCTCCTTCTCAAGGGAAAGTGCATATCTTGGTATGTACTGAATATGTAACCAAATGGGTAGAATCCTGTGCTTTTAAGCATGCTCGAGAAGAAAAAGTTGTTGATTTCCTGTATTCACATATTTTCTTACATTTTGGGGCCCCACAATATATCACCACAGATCAGGGACCTCAGTTTAATTTAAGAGTTGTTGAAGCCTTCACTCAACTATATGAAATCAAGCACAGGAAATCCTCACCTTATCATCCACAAGCCAATGGTCAAGTTGAAGTAACAAATAGGGAACTAAAGAGAATCTTAACCAAAACCATAGCTTCCCATAGGAGGAATTGTATGGACAAACTACCTGACGCAATTTGGGCTTACAACACTACTTGGAAATCCACTACTGGATTCATACCATATGAAATTGTTTATGGTAAAAAGCCTCTTTTACCTATTGAATTTGAGTTATTGACTCTTCAAACTGCTTTGGATGTAGGTATTGATTTTTCACAGTCACAAACAGACCAAATTCTTTAGCTCAATGAATTGGATGAGCTACGGAGGGATGCATTACACCAGACTGAGATGATCCAAGCATAGCAAAAATTGTGCCATGATAGTCACGTTCAGCAAAAGAAGTTCTAGCAAGGTGATTGGGCTTTGTTGTTTGACTCACAATATGAAGACTATCTTGGCAAGTTGCAGACTCGGTGGCTCAAACCTTATCAATTTGAGGAGGTATTTTCAAATGGAGTTGTACGTCTTTCACCAATATATGATTCAAGGAGGATGGTGGTTAATGGTCATCGTCTTCGGATTTATCATAAACCATTAACCAAGGAGGAGTTTCTCAAGCAAGTAGGAAACTTAGATGTATCAGTATTCAAAGAAACCACTTCTTCCAAGATGGACTCAATCAAGTGACATGAACCAAGTTATAAATATATATATATATATATATATATATATATATATATATATATATATATATATATATAATAATTCAAAATGTGAAAACCTCTTTGAGGTGCATCTGAATTGAACGTACATGAAAACCGGTTTTTCTAGCATGTTTTCCTCATGGACCCACTACCATTCCATTCATTCTCACCATTGTTTCACTATTTACCATTTCATTCATTTTCATCATTGTTTCACTATTTACCATTCCATTAATTTTCACCATTGTTTCACTATTTACCATTTCACTCATTCTCACCTTTGTTTCACTGTTTTCCAGATTGCACCTATTACATTATGTGAGGAGTGAGTTTAAAATCAGCAAAAAATATCATCTATAAAAAATATATATAGAATGGTTTCTTCAGGTATGTACCTTTTTCTATTTTGTTATTGTAAATATTTATTATGTAGTGTATGATATCCCTAGTTAGTATAAAGCATACATAAGGTCTGGTTCCAGAAAGTTATCAAGGTAGTCTAAGACATAAAAGGCTCTTCAAATGCTCTTGAAAGGTACTACTCTGGAATGAACCTGCTACACATAACAAGTTTTCGAATGAAGAAGCTTTAGAATTAGCTTTGAAATGAAAAGGGTATATGCTCTGGAATGGACTATGCAATAAAACCGATTGGAATGAATTAAAAAAATGGTTAATTCATTAATATCCGGAATCACGTGGCTAAAAATTCAAATAAATTAAAATTTTTGAAGGTTTTGCACCAATTGGTTTTGGAAATAGTATTTGGAACGTAAGTTTCAAATTCAAGTTCCAAAGAAAATATTTGAGGGGGAATGGAGTTTCAAAAATTGCCGCATGTGACCAGTATGGCACATGATTCAAAGCTTATTGAAAAGGTGGACTCTCATAAAAATTTAATTATCCCATATCACTCCTGGAAGCTGCAATTATATGATGACACGCAGTAACATTTAGTTGATGATAACTTATGCATGTAATGAATTGCCACCATGTGCCAAGTTCACGTTACCTAGCACGTTTGGAAGTTATTCTGCCATTGCACTCATTTACTCTTCACCCTCGAGCATTACTCTTTACATACTCAAGTATTCTAAAGCTGAGAAAAACTTGCAGTAAAATTTTTAGGCCTAAGATACGCAGAACACCAATCATTGATAATGGGAGGATAGAAGAATAAAACTGAGCCAGATAACATAGAATATTTGCAAAAATATGGGGAATACATGCAAATTTTTACTAAAGGGGGATTTATGCCCTTCTTGCGCAAGTTCTATGGGTATTCAGAAGGGTTGGCTATTGAGTTTGCATGTACCTTTCGCAATAACCAAATTCATATCAGCGGCATGACCATCCAGGTAAGCTCCAAAATCCTTAGTCAAGTTACTGAATTGTCATTGCATGGGGTTAAAATTGGAAAATTAGGGAAAAATACTTTAGTTGAACTTGTAAATCAATTCAGGGGAAATGAGGATAGGCCCACTAAGTTTAACTTGAGTAATAATATCTGCAAGGGGGTCAAAAGAATAAGTTTACAGCCTCCTTGGGTTGAAGTTGTTGTATGGGTCATTAGGTTTTTGACCTGCGATGGGCAATTCCCTGTCCTGTCTGGACATCACATGAGAATTTTGACCCATATTCACCATGACAACTCAAACCCTGAGCTTAGGGTAA
Organism: Wollemia nobilis; assembly: GCA_028583015.1. Classification (NCBI taxonomy): domain Eukaryota; kingdom Viridiplantae; phylum Streptophyta; class Pinopsida; order Araucariales; family Araucariaceae; genus Wollemia; species Wollemia nobilis. Next base: position 5,344,627 of record JAQPPZ010016467.1, on the reverse strand, counting down.
ACCTTCCTTTGTATTTGTATTAGGAGTTTGTAAATATGGCCAAAAAGTACCAAGCAAGAAAAGGGTCTACCAAACACCATGGCATAATCACGATTATATGTAGGCATCACTTCAGGGGAAATCCTAGAAGCTTTGATAGGTTTTTTCATGTGTGGAATGAGTTGATTAAGGAAGAGGCAATTGAAAGCCCTGGATCTAAAGAAGAGGTAGAGGTTGAAGGACCTCAATCTGAAGCAGAAATAGAAATTGAAAGTTATGAACAAGAAATTAAAACTGAATCCTCTAAAAAAGAAATTTCCTCCTCACCATAGGGACCTCCATCCTCTAGGATGATGAAGCAAAGAGAGAAATAGTCTAAGATTAATCCTATAGGAAAGAGGAGAAAGGTTACATTTTTTGAAAATGTAATTATTTTTCCCACTCAGTCCACTGAGCAATTTGGAAGTTCAAGCAGGGAAGGGAATATGGATAAGGGAACACCTGAAGCAAACCCTGCCCTAGGATTGACAAGCCCTATTTCACAATCTAAAAAGAAACAAAATCAATCAGCTTTGGGATTGAGAAGGTCTTCAAGACTTCAGAAATCCACCAAAATAGGTGATGTGGTAAAGGAAGAAGGAACTACACATGTTGATACCCTGCAGGTGGAAGAAACTATAGATAAAATTGAAGATATAAGTACCAAGGGTACGGATAGTGTAGCATATATGTTTATGCCTACAATGTCCCTTAATTACCCACCAGATTTAGAAGATAGAACCATAACAGAGGAAGTAGGGGGACACACCACTATTGCAGAAATATCTTCACTACTTGTAGATTATCCTGATTTTGAGGAAGAGACTGAGGCAGCTAAAGAAGGAAATAATGATTTGAGCACTAAATAAGAAAAGAAAATGGACATCAGAACTCAATTGCATGTATCCAGGAGTGTAATTAAAACACAGACAGGATGGATTGACCAAAGTGAAGCTTCCTTGAAGGAAAAATATGATATTATTGCTAAGTTATGGCAAGAGATAGAGGTTGTAAAGGCTAGACTCACACTTCTGGAGTAGCAACCTCCTTAGACTGATTCAAGGGATGAATTAGCTAGTCTATTACTAAAATTAGCAGGAAATCCAAAAATAAACTCACCTGGCAGAGTTGTAATAGAAGAAGAAGAAGTTGCACAAGAAGTACAATAGAGTCTAGGGGATGAGCATCCAGGAACACAACAGATAATCGAATCAATAACACCTATAGAGGGAGAAATAACAATAAAAGAAGAGGTAATTTCACAGTCTCCTCAAAATCTTGTTAATTTGAATGCACCTGATATTGAAATAGTAGAAATTGGAACACATATAGAGCCCCCTATAATTGAAAATATGGATGTAGGCATCCAAGTTAATGTCATTCCACAAATGCAACAAATAGTTGGGTCACCAAAAATGGTTACATTAGCAACAAATAATGAATATTTGGCATATTGGATGACAATATGTCATAAATTAGAAGGTAAGGTCTCATCATTACAGACCTTAACAAAAGAGCTAGAACAAAAAAAATTAGAAATTGAAAAATTGAAGGAATAAGTGCAGGATGTATGCTATATTGTAGAGTGTATGGTTCAGTGTTGGAGGCCAGCCAAATTTTATAGCTTAATGTTTAAATAAAAATACCTTCGTTGGCAAACAATGAGGATCACCTCTAGCCTCTCTCACAAATTGGAAAAACCTAGTGAGTTTCTGGAAGCTTTTTGGCAAAGTTTTGCAGAACACCAGAATTTGCTATGTGAATTGTTCCTGCATAATTTCTTTTTTCCAAATGAAGTTATCTTCCTTCCCCATATTTTCACTGGTGATCCTCAACTTAGGGATTTTCAGTCTACACTCCAGAATCAAATTTATTGGGAGTAGGAAAAGAAAGCTAGCAAAGCCATGGAATTGCAGGCAGTCTTGCTCATTAGGCCTGTTCACCTGAACCACATAACTACCACTAATGAGCACTACACTCTAATGAGGGATGACAAAGTAAGAAAAATATATCTGGGGAACTTGCAAAAATGCATAGATGGTTTTCAAACTTTTTGTGCAACATCATTTGCTGATGCTTTGTCAGCCTGCAAAAGTAGATGGGGAGAGCTACCTATATCACTATAGAAAAGAGAACCCATCTCTCCAAATAACCTGATGTGGTCTAGAAGAAGGGCATAATGTATAATCCAAACCATATTTGAGGTAAAGGATAAATGGATAGGTCTTAGGTACATGAATCCAACAATCATCACCCATATTCCATATTTCTTTGATAATGACCCTCAATTAGACGATCAATTATAGGAGTGGCTCAGGGAAATCAAAGAGCATAAAGGATATTACAAAGTTGGAAGCAGACTGTGGAAATATGTTGAGCGCTATCTTGATATAAATCTTTGTGTTGCTATAGCAGAACAGAATGCATGAGGACATGCATTATAATAAGCTGGGGGAAATGATGAGGCAGAACATTGCCTCATACAAAGACTGATTTTGATAACTTATTAAACTATTTGGAACTACTTATGATATGTTTTTGTACTAATTTTACTAATATTATGCATTATATGATTATGTTTGCATATTGGAATGATAAAGTGCATATGACCTATTTTGACTAATTTATCTATGTTTTATAATATGTTTTAGTTGTATGCTTTAGTATATTTTGCATTAAATTAGAATTTTAATATGAAGGTACTAATATCTATTTATTTTTGTGCTTATTTTAAAAATTTTATGCGCTATTCACCCATTTTGGATAACCAAAAAGGTGCCAAGAACTTTGTCAACAGTTGACTGTGTAGAAAACAAGAATTTTTCCATACAAATTCCATCCAGCTATACATATACAACATGGCTTGGAATTTGTCCACTCTAGTTGGTGCACAAGATGGAATTAGTCTTCTGGGAACTCTTGGATATTATTTCCATCATAACAACTATTTGCATGCACTTCTGGTGCAAGAATTGTTGCAAACCCTGTTCTGTTGCCTAATATTCTGGAGCAGCTCCAGAATGAGCGCATAAACAACAATTTTGGTCAAAAGTACCTTTAAATGCAACAAACAGGTAGTAAATGGTGGTTACAACTATTTAAAGGATATCCCTATCCTTTCCAACACTTGTCCTTCAATGGATGCATTCCAACAGATGAAATGGATAAGGAGTAATGGATCATATCCCTACATTCTGGAAACAATTTTTCCACAGTTGTAATAGTCCTATATTGTAGCACAAAACCTTATCAATAATGTACCCTACTTGTATAAATAAAATTCTCCTATTTGGTTGAGAATATAGGATGATATAGGAGCTAGAGGATAGATATTAGTAGAATTTTAAGTGTTGTAGCCTTGTATTGTAGCAGAACAGTATTCTGCAAGATTTTCCCCTGCACTATTGTTATGTTACTGCAAATTGAATAAAGGTGCAGTTTTATCATTCATGTTTGCTTTTGAGTTTAGTGTGAGTATTTGATAAAGTAGAGAAAGTAATTTTCCCTATTTTGGTTCAGGAAGCAAGGGCCACTTCTAGGCCCAGGAGAGGAATTACTCTTGCGAGAGTTTTGCTAATTTCTTGCTGCAGCAAGTCAACAAAAATCTATCAGCTTTTGCATGGTTAATATTAATTTAGACTCCATAGAACATGTGGAACATGAATGCATGATAGTTGAATTATCTATGATAGAATTTAAACACAGTATTTCCTATTTCACATTCTGCATTCTTAATCAACATTTCTAGAATTTATTGTCAATACATTTGGTTACAGATTCCACAACATTTATTTTTCAGTTCTTGAATTTCATCAGTTTGTTTTATTTTTGCAGGTGTGATATTTCAATTCATAAAATTTTCATTATTTTTATAGTAAATGTTGTAATTTCAATTTGAGTATTTCCTATCATTTAAATTATGTTACCTTCAATTTTTGCAATAGTCTAGGTTTTCTTTTCTGCAACTGTGTGAATTTCAATTATGAAAGGATAAGTAGGCACCCAGTTTTAGTTTCTAGGAGATTAAAAGGGACAACCGACACCTCCAAACACTAACTGCTCCATGAATAATGCCATGATCTAGATGAACTAAAAATCAGTCTGTTAACCCCTGCTTTCGTATATAGTCTTGGACACCACCTTGGATTGACACATAATGATTAAATTATAAAGAGTTGATTACACTAATCAAGAATCACCTTCCCACTGGGAATACTACACCCCTATCATAAATTTGGTGTCATTGCCTTATCGAACTTGGAATTTTTGTTAAAATAGGTAAAATTGATAAAGTAAGAGTATTAAAAAATTAGAGGTGAATTACAGACACCAGTGTACAAAGATATAGGATATATTAAGTACAAGAGAAAATCCCAGTGATAAGGAGCACAAGAATTTATCAAAGAGGGAATGCAAGTAATTTTGACCATGGTACACATGAAACAAAAATAGAGCAAGTTTGGACATATGAAGAAGAATATTTTGAGGCACTTTTGATAGGGATAGAATATGAGGTACCAGAACCACCTAACGTAGAGGATAAAGTTGACATAGTAGTGCACAAGGAAGAAGAGTGGATGGTGACACCTGAGAAAGTGATAGAAGGATTGCAAGGAAGTGTAGAGAATGGGAGTTGGGCACTAGGGCAATAGATCATAGGGTCTTAGGAAGAAATACCAAGACCATCTCCCTCACATCAGTGAAGGAAGTCACATAGTGAAGATGCACGTGATTTTGGTCAATGACTAGTGGGACAATACAAGATACCTTGGATAGAAACTTCTAACGACGAGCATAGTAAAATACCCCAAGGAGGAATCATATAGAGATTCTACGGGACACCTCAAGTGATGAGGATGATTCTACAAAGATGGCTAATAAGGCAACCAAGCAAAGATATCCATCCTTTAGAGGTGACGGTAAGTAAGACCCCACAAGACATATCATAACCTGCATAATTATTTAGATGGCAAATAGCATAGACCAACCAGATGACTGATTGGCCTTATTTCCTACTACCTTGAGAAGATTGATGATGGATTGGTATCTAAAAAAATTTAGTAGATTTCTAGACTTGGAATCAAGTGAAGGATAAATTCAATGAAGAATTTCATCCCTTGAAGGATGATGGAGGCATTATCACTGAAATTTGTATGACTAAGAAAAATCCAGATGAATATGTAAAATTATACAATCGTAGATTAAAGCAATTAGTATATAATATGCAGATGCCCTTGGTAGATGTATTGGTAAAGTGGTGGTTCATAGATGGATTGCTACCAAAATATAAGAAAAATATGAAGGCAGTACCATAAAAAATGTATGATGAAGTTTTGAAGTATGCAAAGAATTTTGAAAGTGACTCGAAGCAGACATACACAAGAATATTATCTCATACTAGGTCCAATGATTCATATAGTGGAGAAGAAAACACTATACAAAGGACAGTAGCATCATTGCATCATGAATTTGATAAGATCATGAAATAACAAAGAAGTAAGCCTGATAAGAATGAAATTTGGTGCACAAAATATAAAATCAAGGGCCACACAAATGTAAATTATCTATGAAATAATTACTATCATTTCTGTAATGTGATGGGACACGAGGTGATGCTATATTCACATAATACAACAATATGTCCACAGGTCCTAACAATCCAGGAGTAAGAAGATAAACCAAAGGCCCTAGGACACGAGCAACAAGCAACAAGTGGTGGTTATAGAAATATCTAGTGAGGTGGAAGGAAGAAACAGGGTAATCGAAAAGGAGTGCAAAGCCATTTGTAGTATGATTCATAAGGGAGGCCGATCATACGATGTTGTAATTTCCAAGAGTGGGGGAATTTTGTAAAAAAATATCCTTCACCTTAGAGATAAGAAATGTAGCAAGAAAACACTACACACATGTGTAGGTGATGTGGTCCAGGTAACCACAAGGAAGCAAATTGTCCCAAGCAGGCGAGTTCAAGTAACATGAAAAATATAAACTATTTAGATATTGATGTTCCTCAAGTTAAAGAGGAATCTCAGGAAATTTTATCCATGACAAGGAATCAGGCTAAAAAGGATAAGTATCCTAAGCCAGTAGAAGAAAAGTAGCACTGACAAGTAGCAAAGAAAGTACTACAATATGAAGTGTTGGTAATTTGAGTTATTTTGTGTTCTCATTGATGTCACATGGATCACATTGAGTTTTTGTGGAAAAAACACTTCATAAATAATCATTTATGATATTTTGGAGAGCAAGGATATATACAGGGTTTTGTGGCACAAGAGGCATATAGTATTTATTTTTTAAAATATTGTATTAATGGTTTTTATTAAAACCAATGTTAAAGGTTTTTATTAAAACCAACGGTAAATGTTTTTATTAAAAACAACGGTAAGGGTTTCATTAAAAAAATTGGAAAGGGTTTTTCATTAAAACCACTATGCTAAGACTTTTCCAAATTATGATGGATGAAAAGGTTTTCCAATAAAACCTAGGTGCAAAAAGTTTCATGACAAAATGCAAAATAATGGAGATATCCCAATTCAAAGTTAAAAGGTGAATTATTAAATTTTTATTTAATAATTATAAGGTCTAAGGTTGTATTATATTATCCGTCAACGTGAAAATGTTGGGAAGATAAATAAATATTCACCGACATCATTCGAAGGCATGGAGGTGCATATAAATAAAAGGTTAAAACCTTTGTTTAAAAAATACTTGACATAGCGTATGAGAGAGAGTCATCGAAATGGGAGCAGCAAAGAAAGAAGCATAAATAACTTTCTATTTGAGAGCAAGGTCAAGTAAACAGTGCATGAAAGTGACATCACATAAGAGCCTATAGCATAGTTGGTAGCGCACAAAATTTGCACAAGGCAGGTTCGTTGTTCGAATCCCACCAGGGGCAAAGTGTTTTGCTAAGGAAGGCAACTTAAGTTTTTTAGATTTGAGTGCAGGTGAAGTTGGGTGTTTGGGATTAAATCCCAACATGGGATGATGCCCACATGGTAAGTGCCTCACAACGTTAGGCAATAGGAACAGAGTTCGACTCCCATGAAGGTGTGAAAGCGCATTGATTTTTGGTAAGGCATTGACGATTTTGAAGGTGTGAAGGAGCATTGATTTTTGGCAAAGCATTAATGATTTCGAAGGTGTTGAAGGCGCATTAATTTTGGCAAAGTCATTAATTATTTCAAAGGTTACGAAGGCTACGAATTTTTTAAAAATTTATTTATCTCTAGCGCATGGTAATATTTGATATTGCCAAAGTTTTGGTGCATTGAAAATCATTTCTATTATAACTAGGGAGTCATAAGGTATTTAGTGAAAATAAATGATTTTTGTATGTGGAGTTATAAGGTGTGGAATTAAAAATAAAAGCATAGGTGCTTGTTGTATATGTTAATGAAATTATGGAGTCATAAGGTTGAAAAGTGTTGAACTTGTTATATGTCCTAGTGCATGATTTAATTATGAAATTAAACTAGGAACTTGAGACCTAGTTAATTGCTACCTTGAGTTAGAAGACATGCGCATGAGATAGGGTTTGAATTTGAAGACAAATTGATTGATTATGTGCCTTTGCTATTGAGAGGAAGTGGATGGATTAGAAAATCAATTTTATAGATAAAATTAATGCTTGAGTTCCATGATTCCTTTAGTGGAGTTCATTGAGAGTATTACCATTATTGAGGAGGTTTTTGCTATTTCTTTGAGGAGATTATTGTTGGTTACTTTTTAAGTCCATTTCCACTATTTGAGACCATTGAGAAGATCATTTTCTAGTCACTTGTGGATACATTTATCTTTCATTTGAGGAGATCATTATTGGCTATTTGAGAGCTCTTTGCTTGAGGGAGTTGTGCTTGTTTCTTGAGAGCTTATTGACATTGGATGAGGAAGATATTATTGAGAACCTAATGCTATCACTTGTGGAGATTGTCCTTGGTTGCTTGAAGTCCTCATTGTTATTTATTGGAGAGGTTTTCATTAGATAGCTCATTTTACATACATTTAAGAGTATATTGTTGAGCATTATTGCCATCCATTTGAGAGAGTATTTGTCATACATTGTTGAGATAATTGTTGAGCATTGTTGTCATCCATTGGAGAAGTACATTTGCCATTCATTGTTGAGCATATTGTTGAGTATTGTCATAATTCATTTTTTATCCATTGTTGAGTTCATAATTGATCCTTGCCTTCGTTGATTTGTGGTTGAGATTTGAGTGCTACTTGAGAGTCATTGGTTAAGCCTTTGGGAAGGCTTTTGGGACATAATTTTTGGATAAATTTGACAGATTTTGTGCATTATTGGTTGAGCCTTTGGGAATGCTTTTGGGACAGAATTTCTGGATAGATTTGAGACAACTTTTGTGCATGATTGGTTGAGCCTTTGGGAAGGCTTTTGGGACAGAATTTCTGGACAGATTTGAGACAAATTTTGCGCATGATTGGTTGAGCCTTTGGGAAGGCTTTTGGGACAGAATTTCTGGAAATATTTGAGACAACTTTTATGCACCATTGGTTGAGCCTTTGGGAAGGATTTTGGGATAGAATTTCTAGACAGATTTGAGACATATTTTATGCATCATTGGTTGATCCTTTTGTGAAGGCTTTTGGGACATATTTATGGACATGTTTGGAACAACATTTGTGCATCATTGGTTGAGCCTTTTGTGAAGGCTTTGAGGATAGATTTGGGATGATATTTGAGCATGATTGTTTGAGCCTTTTTTGAAGGCTTTGAGAATAGATTTGGGACAAAATTTGAGCAGGATTGTTTGAGCCTTGTGAGAAGGCATTGAGGTAAATTTGTGAGCAGTGAAAAAGATAGGACAAAATTAGAAAACACATAAACACCAGTTGCCTAGCTAAGTAGATCAGTGGATAGCCTAGCTAAGTAGATCAGTGGATAGCCTAGTTGAGCAGATCAGTGGATAGCCTAGCTAAGTAGATCAGTGGATAGCCTAGCTGAGCATATTAGTGGATAGCCTAGTAGAGCAGATCAATGGATAGCCTAGCTAAGCAGATTAGTGGATAGCCTAGCTGAGAAGATCAGTGGATAGCCTAGCTAAGCATATTAGTGGATAGTATAGCTGAGCAGATAAGTGGAGAGCCTAGTTGAGTAGATTAGTGGATAGCCTAGCTAAGGATATCAGTGGATAGCCTAGTTGAGGAGATCAGTGGATAGTCTAGCTAAGTAGATCACTGGAGATTCTAATTGAGCAGATTAGTAAAGCCCACCTGAGAAGATCAAGATAGCCTATCTTTGAGAAAATAAAAGTAATCATTTGTATTTGGATAAGGATCCCTATTTTTTTATGAAATATTATAATGATATTATCTTGTAGACTACCCCACATTGGGGAAACGATATTAAATCTTGTGTCTCAATTGTATGTGATGATTTGTGCACTTGCTTACTATTTCTATCTATGTTATTAATACACACTGCTATATTTGGTTATTGCAATTGAGGACACTAATTGATATTGGTTTGGAAAGAAAGTAAAAAGTGGGTGCTATACTGTTCACCCCCCTCTCAGTATAATCTTGTGTTCTTAAATTGGTCTCAGAGTAGGTTCCTTCGAAGAGGCTAACAACTTGAGGGCAGATTCTACAAGAACACAGATGGCTTCAAAAAATGGATCATATACAAGTAAGGCTCCACTATTTTATGGTAACAATTATGCTTTTTGGAGAATGAGAATGAAGAACTACTTGATATCATAGGGATATGAGGTATGGCAGATGGTTGCAAAAGAGTATAAGGTTGAAGGTGATCCCAATATAGATAAGACTATCAGGAAATTGGTTGAGATCAATGCAAAGGTAATGAATGGTATTGTGAGTGGGCTTCATGAGATAGAATTTGCAAAGGTCATGGTATGCAAGTCAGCTAATAAATTGTGGACCAAGTTGCATAATACCTATAAAGGATATTCCAAGGTAAAGTTGGCAAAACTACAAAATCATAGAAAAATACTCGAAGAATTGAAAATGGAATATTTTAAAGATATTACAAGTTCTTTATTTGAGTTGATGAGATTTCTAACACCATGAGAGGTCTAGGATTTGAGATGAAATAATCAGATGTTACTCAAAAGGTTTTGAGATTACTTCCCATGAAGTATGATGCAAAGGTTTCAGCGGTAGAAGAAATAATGAATATCGATAAGCTAACAATGGAAGAACTACAAGGAACTCTCACAAATTATGAGATGAGGATAGATAAGCATCAGGCTCCAAAGAGAGAAATTACATTCAAATATTTAGAGAAAAAGAAAGGGAAATATATAGAGACATATAGAGATTCAGATAATTATGAGGAAGCTAACTTCATCAAAAGGAAAAAGGACTCAAGGAATTATAGGGATATGAAGAAAGAAAAATTATACAAGTGTGGTGATTATGGTCACTATGCAAACAAGTGTCCACATGAAGAAAATAGTGATGATGAAAAATAGGGTCACAGAAGAAAATAATAAGGAAAGCATAAGCATGACATAGATGACAGGTACAAGCAAAGCAAACATGAGAAGAAGAAAAGTTTTCGTAAGATAAAGAAAAATTTCTACATTGAAGAAGCAAATGATAGCTCATATTATAGCAATGAAGACCAGTCAGATGAATAAGAATGTACATTCTTTGGAATAAGTGAAGAAAGGCAAGAACACATATTCCTAGGTATTGAAGTTAAAGAAGAGGATATATCTGTCGAAGAATGACATGAAGAGCTTACTATAGCCATTGAGCAAGAAAACGGGTACAATAAGGGTCTAAGAATACTAAAATGGTTCATATTCAGAGACTTTGGGCATTTAGATGATGATTGCATGTACTACAACAATTGCAACAAGAAAATTTTATTTATGGAAAAAGAAAGCAGTAGTTCCAGTAATAGTTCTAGCAGCAATTCTAGTGACAATTCCAGTAGTAGTGATGATGAAGAAGAGGATGAGCCAAGAAAATAAAAATCAGAAGTCAAAAGGCTAAAAGAAGAAATCAGGAATCTTGAAAACAAGATTCGAACAGATTTTAAAATCAGAGAAGAACTACTTTAGACAATCAGTGATCTAAGGGATGAGCTTCATGATGCAAAAAGGATAGAGGAAAGGATGAATGAAGAACTAAGGGTAATTACGGCAAGACATGACATATTAGATGAAAAGGTTCAAAAATAAGTGGAAACATATTTTAAGGCTGTATCTCATTTCCAATAAAAGTCACACTCAAAAGGAAAGGAAGTTCTAAAATATGAAATCAAGGAAGCACCTAATATTCATGAAGAAAATTCCAAAGCTCCTATGGCTCCAAATATCCAGTTTGGATCTTGTTTTGAGATAGGTGAATCAAGTTCAAGAGGCAAAGAAATTCTTGAAGAAGAAATCAAGGAAGAAGTTAAGGAAGAAGATTTGGATACCACAAATAAGGATCAAGGATACAATGCACAAGTCAAAGATGATCACAAGGATAAAGGTCAAGAAAGGTATGAGGAACCAAGGCATGAACAAAGGGCTTTTCAAGGACATTTTTTTTCTTGTAATGGATTTAGACACAAGGCTATACATTGCAGTGTCTATGGATCAAAGAAAAAGTTTGATTTCGCTAGAAGGATCTTCAAAGGAAGAAGATATGGTTTTCAGGGACATTGCTTCTTATGCAATAGGATTGGTCATAGAGCTTCTCAGTGCAAATAAAATGAGCAACATGGTTTTGGTTTTAGAGCTACACAATTCAAATGTCATGGTCATAATGATTATGGAAATAGAGCTTCACAATACAAGGTTCAAGAAAATAATGGATATGGAAATAATTTCAAGAAAGAATTCAGGATATGGGCACCATTCAAAGGCTACAATATCAAGTGTTTTAATTGCAATAAATTTGGACATATTTCAAGATGGTGTAGGACTCAATTCCAAATAGTTTCAAGGAAAGAAGGTCAAACAGGTTCAAGGCAAGAATATCAAGTAACTCATCAAGAAAAGGATATCAGAATGATGTGGAAGGAAGTTGACAAAGGAAAGGAACAATGTAATATGGGAGTAAATGTACTCCCATCCCAAAATTAATCACCTCAAGAGAGAAGGTGGTAGGGGGCTAAGATTAAGAGTCATATATTTTAACCCCATAGGTATCCCTTTTGCCATCGATATCAAAGGGGGAGAGTTTTGAGTAAGGGGGAGAGCATTGAGTTAGGGGGAGTAGCCTCCAAAGAGAACATTGAGATAAGGGGAGCAGCCTCCATAGAGAGTATTGAGTTGAGGAGAGAAGCTTTGATTTTCAAAAATGGCTTTTGCAGTGATTTTTGTGATTTGTATTAGAGGTGTTTCCATAAATGACAAAGGGGGAGAATGTTGGTAATTTGAGTTATTTTGTGTTGTCATTGATGTCACATGGATCACATTGAGTTTTGGTGGCAAAAGCACTTCATAAATAATAACTTATGATATTTTGAAGAGCAAGGATATATACAGGGTTTTGTGGCACAAGAGGCATATAATATTTAATTTTTTAAATATTATATTAATGGTTTTTATTAAAACCAATGGTAAAGGTTTTTATTAAAACCAATGACAAAGGTTTTTATTAAAACCAACGGCAAGGGTTTTTTATTAAAACCAATGGAAAGGGTTTTCATTAAAACCATTGGAAAGGGTTTTTAATTAAAACCACTATGCTAAGACTTCTCCAAATTATGATGGATGAAAAGGTTTTCCAATAAAATCTAGGTGCAAAAAGTTTCATGACAAAATTCAAAATAATGAAGGAGATATCCCAATTTAAAGTTAAAAGGTGAATTATTAAATTTGTATTTAATAATTCTAAGGACTAAGGTTGTATTATATTATCCATCGACATGCAAAGGTTGGGGAGATAAATAAATATTAACCTATATCATTCTAATGCATGGAGGTGCATATAAATAAAAGGTTAAAACCTTTGTTTAAAAAAGACTTAACATAGCGCATGAGACAGAGTCGTCGAAAGGGAAGTAGCGAAGAAAGAAGGATAAATAACTTTTGATTTGAAAGCAAGGTCAAGTAAACAATGTGGGAAAGTAACATCGCATATGATCCTATAGCGAAGTTGGTAGCACATGAACTTTGCATAAGGCAGGTTTACTGTTCGAATCACGCCATGGGAAAAGTGTTTTGCTAAGGAAGGTAACTTAATTTTTTCAGATTTGAGCGTAGGTGAATTTGGGTGTTTGGGATTAAATCCCAATGTGGGCTGATGCCCATGTGGTAAGTGCCTCATAGCGCTAGGTAAGAGGAACAGATTTTGACTCTGTGAAGGTGTGAAGGTGCATTGATTTTTGGTAAAGCATTGACAATTTTGAAGGTGTGAAGGCGCATTTATTTTTGGCAAAGCATTAACAATTTCTAAGGTGGTGAAGGTGCATTAATTTTGGCAAAGGCATTAACAATTTTGAAGGTTGTGAAGGCCATGAATTTCGTAAAAATGTATTTATCTCTAGCACATGGTAATATTTGATATTGCCAAAGTTTTGGTGCATTGAAAATCATTTTTATTATAACTAGGAGTCATAATGTATTTAGTGAAAATAAATGATTGTTGTATGTGGAGTTATAAGGTGTGGAATTAAAAATAAAATCATAGGTTCTTGTTGTATATGTTAAAAAAATTAGGGAGTCATAAGGTTGAAAAGTGTTGAACTTGTTATATGTCCTAGTGCATGATTTAATTATGAAATTAAACTAGGAACTTGAGACCTAGTTAATTGCCACCTTGAGTTAGAAGATATGCACATGAGTTAGGGTTTGAAGTTAAATACAAATTGATTGATTATGTGTCTTGGCTATTGAGAGGAAGTGGATGGATTAGAAAATCAAATTTATGGATAAAATTGATGCTTGAGTTCCATGATTGCTTTAGTGGAGTTCATTGAGAGTATTGCCATTATTGAGGAGTTTTTTGCTATTGCTTTGAGGATATTATTGTTGGTTACTTGTTAAGTACATTGCCACTATTTGAGACCATTGAGGATATCATTTGCTAGTCACTTGTGGATACATTTGTATTTCATTTGAGGAGATCATTGTTGGCTATTTGAGAGTTCTTTGCTTGAGGGAGTTGTGCTTGTTTCTTGAGAGAATATTGGCATTGCATGAGGAAGATATTATTGAGAACCTATTGCTATCACTTGTGGAGATTTTCCTTGGTTTCTTGAAGTCCTCATTGTTATTTCTTGGAGAGTTTTTCATTAGAGAGTTCATTTTCCATACATTTGAGAGTACATTGTTGAGCATTATTGCCATCCATTTGAGAGAGTATTTGTCATACATTGTTGAGATCATTGTTGAGCATTTTTGTCATCCATTGGAGAAGTACATTTGCCATTCATTGTTGAGCATATTTTTGAGTATTTTCATCATTCATTTGTTATCCATTGTTGAGTTAATCATTGAGCCTTGCCTTCGTTTATTTGTGGTTGAGATTTGAGTGCTACTTGAGAGTCATTGGTTGAGCCCTTGGGAAGGCTTTTGGGATAGAAGTTTTGGACAGATTTGAGATAGCTTTTGCACATGATTGGTTGAGTATTTGGGAAGGCTTTTGGGATAGAACTTCTGGATAGATTTGAGACAAATTTTGTGCATGATTGGTTGAGCCTTTGGGAAGGCTTTTGGGATAGAATTTCTGAATAGATTTGAGACAACTTTTGTGCATGATTGGTTGAGCCTTTGGGAAGGCTTTTGGGATAGAATTCTAGACGGATTTGAGACAACTTTTATGCATCATTGATTGAGCCTTAGGAAATGCTTTTGGGATAGAATATCTATACATATTTGAGATGGTTTTTGTGCATCATTGGTTGATCCTTTTGTGAAGGCTTTTGGGATAGATTTATGGACAGATTTGGGATAGCATTTGTGCATCATTGGTTGAGCCTTTTGTGAAGGCTTTGAGGATAGATTTGGGATGGTATTTGAGTAGGATTTTTTGAGCCTTTTGTGAAGGCTTTGAGAACATATTTGGGACAACATTTGAGAAGGATTTTTTGAGCCTTGTGAGAAGGCATTGAGGTAGATTTGTGATCAGTGAAAGAGATAGGATAGAAACATAAAACACATCAACACCATTTACATAGCTGAGTAAATCAATGGATAGCCTATCTAAGAAAATTAGTGGATACCCTAGCTAAGATCAGTGGATAGCCTAGATGAGTAGATCAATGGATAGCCTAGCCAAGCAGATCATTGGATAGCCTAGATTAACAGATCAATGGATAGCCTAGCTAAGCAGATCATTGGATAGTTTAGCTGAGTAGATCAGTGGAGAACCTACCTGAGAAGATCAATGGATAGCCTAGCTAAGCAGATCAGTGGATAGCCTAGCTGAGTAGATCAGTGGAAATCCTAGCTAAACAGATTAGTGGATCCCACCTGAGAAGATCAGGACAACCTAGCTTTGAGAAAATCAAAGTAATCATTTCTATTGGGATAAGGATTCCTATTTCTTTATGAAATATTATAAGGAGATTATCTTGTGGACTACCCCACATTGGGGGAACCATGTTAAATCTTGTGTCTCAATTGTGTGTGATGATTTGTGCACTTACTTACTATTGTTATCTATGTTATTAATGCACACTGCTATATTTGGTTATTGCAATTGAGGATACTAATTGATATTGGTTTGGAAATAAAGTAAGAAGTGGGCACTATACTGTTCACCCCCATCTCAGTATAATCTTGTGTTCTTCATGAAGCACAAAAAGCCAAGAAAGTAAAGTTAGAAAAAGAGAAGGAACTTAAAAAACCATCAGAAGAGAAGGCAGTTGTGCAGAATCTGGTACCATAGGTTTTGAACACCACCGTAGAAATAAAAATAGCTATTTTTATGGAAGCTATCCCATAATTACAAAAATTGATGGTGTATGAGGTACAAACTCACAAGGTGATGGAAGTGTAGAGGCAAAAAATTTAGGAGGAGAAAAAAAATATCAATTCATGGATCCCAACATATTAATGATTGATGTGGGAAAGAAACCTGCATTAGTTCATATGGAGATTTTAGGGCACAAATTGATGCAAGTTATCATGGATGGGGGATCCAGTGTTAATGTGCTACCTAAAATAACTTGGCACTCCATATGTATGGGCATCGAGCTTCTGACTATATGGTACTGATCATTATGGTATCGAGACAAAGGGAGTCCTAACAGCATAATGGGTGGTGATATATGACCAAGAGTTCATCTTGGATTTTATTGTGATTACTATGTAGAATCCTGCATATGATGCTCTATTGGGAAGAGGATGACTACTTGTAGCCAAATTTAATCACAACTAGGGAAATAATCAGATCACTTTTAAAAAGGGACAACATAAGTATATGATTAATCTGACTAATCAAAGGGTCAACAAGGATGTAGTTGTTGGTAGTTTTGTATTTTGCCACATTGAGATTTTGATTTCACCTTATAGGAGCATTTTTATTGTAATACGGTAAAATATTATGTTAATCCAATAAATATAATATTTCGACCACTTTGGTTATTTTTATTTTTTTGTTCATATTTACCTTCTTTTTGTGCTTGTACCTGGAAATAATGCATTGTATGGAAAATTTAGATTTTATTAAGTGATTAAAGACGAACATGCTAATATCACTGTAAAAATGGAAACGCATTCCCTCTAAGCCAAAAATCTATGCAATCTTCATTGAGGAAAAGAAAAAATAAAGGAATGATAAAATGGTGAAGCTATGGCAATGCCCAAAGATAAAATCTACAAGTCACATTCACCCCAATTTGGGTGAATTTATTAAGATTGTCATCATAAAAGAAATATTTTCGCCCCAAGGTTGGGGTGAAAGATCCATTCGCCTCGACTACGGGCGAACGAAATACTACGAAAAAATAAAATTTAAAAAGGCATGCGATAATTAAAAGGTGCACGATGCTGAAAAGTCAACATCACTTTCACCCTGGTCAAGGGGCGAACATTTTGTTCGCCTCTCCCATGGGCAAATGTGCTTCAAAGAATGATGTCACTTTCACCCTGGTCTAGGGATGAACATTCCATTCACCTCTCCCATGGGTGAACCTTCTGCTAGTGTAAAGGATGTCCCACGAACGCATCGATAAAAAAAAGTCAAGTGTACCTAAGATGAGGTAGCGTTGATAAGTCAATATCATAATCATCCCAATAGAGATACGACTATCTTTGTCACCTTTTGGAGGGGAAAACATGATTTTTTTAGGGAGAAGGGCAAACACAATTACAAATATAAGGATGTTCAGTTGTTAAATATTTTTGCCTAAAATGAGAAGAATGGTTTCACCATGGTCAACGGGGAACATAATCAATCAAAAGTGTATTCTTTGGTGATGCCCAAATTTCAAAGGTGCTCAGAGCAGGTTTTGACAAGAATTAAATAATGGTGGCAATGAGTAACTCAAATTATGAATCCCAAGTGAAGAAGAGAGCCATGTTAAAAGCACAAGAGTATTTTCATGATTTCCAAAGCAGGAGTGCATTTTCAAGGCATCGAACATCCCTTAATTTTTTGTGCACCGACACCCAAAGATGCTGATTTCCTGAGAATATTTCATTGAAAGATAGATCGTTGTTCCAAGAGGATGAATTTTCAATATTTCCAAAGAGGAATTTCCTCACTATGGTTCCTGATCTATGATCATTTTGTATCCATGTGCATTTAATTAAAGAGGTGACATCCTCTATAAATACTACTGAATTCTCATTGTAAAAAAGGAGGTTAGACATTTTACGAGAAAAATATCCAAGTTATTTGCATCAATAGAAGACAATAGGATTCTAAATTTGTAAGTGATATTGTGTGTAATTTCCTTCTATATTCATGCACTTATATTTTACTTTCATGTTCCTTATTTTCTGTGAAGTTTAAAATTCTGCATTTGAATTTAATATTGCTAGTGAGGGAGTGAATACTGGAGTGTTATTTTGAAGGTTGTTCTTGCAAGTTTATAAGTAAATTCTACTGATTTTATTTTGTTATATGCTATTTCATGCTTGGGTGAATTTCCTATTGTTAGTCTACCTTGAATCCTACACCTTCAACCTGTGGCCATATTTCCCATTTCTTTTCGCATTTTCTAATATCTTTCCTACAACTCTAGTCTTCAACCAGTGTAGGATTTAGCTTGGGGGCTAGCCCTCTCTAGATATTGACATGAAGGACATTCCTTTCCTTTGGTCATTCAATGTTGGCCATATCTGGGATGCACAAACATAGTTTTATTGATTAGGCAGATATTTGACCAACAGTTTTTGGTATACTTGGTGGGACCCTGAAAGTTCCACTTCTAACAATATTAAGGTTTTATGTTTGCCTTCGTGTTGTATAGTTAGAACATCTGGTGACTCGATTATATCCAAAAACCTCTAAACATGAGGACAGTGAAATTTGTGTCTAATGAATACAATATCGAAGGCCAAAAATCCAAATCATAAAATTGAGTTCTATGAGCTTTATATTCAAAGGCTAGGAGAGTACCCTCAATTAGCCACTCTACATTGTACATCTTCATTACCTCATACATCCCATATATCATATGCCACATCCTCACAACTAGTCAATGTATTTTTTTCTCCCACAAGTCTAGTTAGTACTACCACTAGTGTTCCTCAAGATCCACCTCACACACCAGTTCACATGGCCTAAAATCCACCACCACAATAGCCACAACCACCAAGGTAGTTCCTAGCATGGAATAGCTCAAGGACCTTGAACTTACAAGCATAAAATCCAGTTCCCCAAGAAACTTTGAAGGCTTTTATGATCTATGATGGCACTAGTAAAATGACTTATGAACATATTTAGGATGTAGCTTCTTTGGCTACAATCCATGGAATCATGGACGAAGATGTAATGCTAAAGTTGCTAGTGTTGTCGCTCAGAGGGAAGTTGTATTGGTATCGATCGTTGCAACCTAGTACTATTACCTCATGGGATTAGTTGGTAGAGTATTTGATAGAAAATATCCATGAAAAATCTAATCCATACTCCTTGCTACACTAGTTTCCAATAATCCAAAGACATCCGTAGGATGAGATAGTTGGTTTCAACATCAGGTTCACTTGGAGTTGGAAAAGAGTTCCTAATGGTTTACGGTCCACACATGAACAAGTCATGTTCTATTACCTTAGGGTATTTAGAACTAACATTGGTATGGTTGTTTGGTAAACCAATGTGAACACCTTCCCTAATTTGTATTTTCAAGACCAAAAAGTTGAATTTGACTTGATTTCCATAGGTAAACTTCCTCCAAAAATGATGATGCCTATTTTTCCTGACCTACCACAAAATTTGTATTAAAGTTCATTTTTACAATCCATGCCTTCCATGTACCCAGTACCCTCATGGAGCTTAGGCCCACCTCAAATAACTCTTATCCCTATCCCACAACACCCGACTCCAAGCTTTCTGTAGTTTCCCACTCAGTCAGTACCACAATTGCCATCATCCGTTCCTTTTCTAGCATTTCCAGTGCCATTGATACCATTACTATTAATCACATCACCAATGCCTCTACCTTTTCCAATGCCCCCCACACCTTCTAACCCTGATCCTTTCACAACATTGTTACAAGAGGTGAAACCTAATAATTTATCCTTAAGGATGATATCAAATGAGCTTACGATAGTGAGGAAAAAAAAAATTGAGGCTGAATTTTTGTCAAGGAGATTTCAAACTCCACTGATTACTCAAGAACAAGCATCCACTAGTAGAGACCCTGAGAAGAGCACAACGGTGCTAGCAAATAAGGAAACGAGCACGAGAGAAAAGGTGTACTAGTGTTCAACGTGCAACGATCCTCATGGAGAAGAAACTTGTATGATGCTTATGAATTATGTGCAGATGCTTGCAAAAAGTTTAGCTAGTGAACAAATCAACATGATCAGAGAGGTTGATCACAATTTTATGATGCCATCCTTGGAGTAATTTTTTGTTATTACAAGGTTCGGAAAGAAACCAATAACTATAGATCCAACTGATATTGAACCCTTGAAGGTGCTTGCTAAAACAAAGGTGCAAAATGAAAAAGGGCAACCTCCAATGAAAGCACCTGGTGCAATGGCTAAGCAGTAGGATTCTATCTTGTTAAAGTATTTACTACCTAAGGAAGCTCAATAATGGGTAAAAACAAAAGCATCAACTTAACAACCTACATCAGCTACCCAAACACAAAATGAAATGAAAGAGCATGCCAAAGAATGCCTCAAATACCCGTCGTTGACCAAAAGACAAAGGGTAGAAGCTACTCAATAGTATCGAGACAACTACAAGTGGGTTATAGAGGAGAAGGTTTTGACCGTATCAAATTATAATATTATGGAATAAATGAAGAAGATACCCATAAAAGTGAGCCTATATGATGCACTACAATTGCTTGGACAAGTTGACCAGCTGCAAGAATCTCTAAATGTTGCTAAAGATCAAAAGAAAAATTCTTCTCAAATATTGTTGTCGCAAGCACTACCAAATTTGGCCACTAGAAAGAATAGGTCACTCCCATTCTATTTGTCACTCAGAATGGAGGGGTGGATTATCCACAATTGTATGATTTATTTTGATGTTGCGACTACTGTCATGCCAAAGGTAGTATGTGAAGTGATGGGAATGGAATATACAAGAAGTAGCCTAGGAGTGTTGCAACTGGATGGGACTCTAGTAAAAATGGTGGGAGTAATCAAAGATATTCCTATTGTCCTTCATAGTATACCAAAAATCATTGTCATCGAGGAAGTAGTAGTGGTTGACCTGGAACCATACTTTAGCATGTACCTCTCAAGGGAGCTCATAGAGAAACTGGGAGGATACCTTTCTCTAGATTACTCGCATTTTTAAATCCCATTTAAAGGCAATAAAATTTTCATATATAATGAAAAACCATCAAATTTTCATATTGAGAATTTGGAGGAAGAAAAATCTCTACGTATAGTTAATATGATGATTGAAGAGTTAGAAGAGGTTGATTTTATGGAAGAAGTGCTTGGTGAACTTCACCTGGAAGATGAATTCTTGCTCATAAATTTTAATTCAATTATTGAAATAGACATTGGTTTTTATACGATAACAAAACCGAAGCAAATTGAAGAAAAAGTCCCTAATTCCTTGAATCCTATCATAGATCAGTTATGGAAGATTTATTTTGATGGCACTAGATGTAAGAATGGTGTAGGAGTTTGTATTATTTTGATCTCTCCCATGGGATTATAGAATAATTATTCTTATATATTGACTTAGAGTTGCACAAATAATGTGACCGAATATGAAGCATTGTGTCTCAAATTGAAGAAAGCCAAAAATTTGGGCATCAAACAATTGCAAATTTTTGGTGACACCAAACTCATCATCAATAAAACCACAAATAAATGTGTCTCTAAGTAGCATTACTTAAAATTATATCACAAAAAATTGTGGGACTTGTTTGAATCTTTTAAAGCTTTTAATATTCAGGTGATTTCTCGTGAGCAAAATAAACATGCAGATATTATAGCCTCTCTTGGTGTAAATTATTCTCCCGTGGAGAAAATAGTCAAAAATCCCAATACTGTCAAGGTGATCTATAGACCCTCAGTCCCTAACAAGAACATATATTGGCACATATTTGATAGTGATGAGCAAATAGTCAATTTTTTGATCAAGGAAGTTGCAGGCATAGATGATAGAAAACTTGTCGAAGAAGAGATGGAGGGGATGATACAATTAAAAAATAATCACATTCTGAGGGGATTAATTTTGCTGGAAATTTTATTTGATCAAAATGATAGGGCCAAAAAGCATAGGATCAAGGTGGATGTAAAGGAATATAAGGAATTATAGCTAGAGCTTGAAAAGATCATCAAAATTGGAATTGATTGTGTGCTAGAAGAGTTGGAAGACATTAAGAACTTGTTCTATGAATACCCCAACATTGTTGCATGGAGCTATCAAGATTTGAAGGGATATGACAAGAATGTGATCCAACATACCATTGAGCTACAAGAGGGAGTAAAACCTTTTTGGAAAAAACAATGACCTATCAATCCCAAGATAGAAGTACTCATGAAGGCATAATTATTAAAGATGCTAGAGATAAAAATAATTTACCCAATTAAACACTCGACATAGGTGGTGAATCTGGTGTAAGTACGAAAAAAAATGAAGACATTCGACTGTGTGTAGATTTTTGAAACTTGAACCAAGAATCATTAAAATATCATTACTCTCTATCACAAATTGATCAAATCCTTCACGTGGTTACCGATGCACAAATATTTTTATTATTATATGGCTTCTCTGGTTATAATCATATATGAGTGAAGGATGAAGACCGGCATAAAATGATATTCACTATAAAGTGGGGCACATTTGCCTAATAATGGATTCCATTTGGACTCTCAAACATTGGTTCTACTTTCTAGAGGGCTATGGACATTGTTTTCGATGAGTTATTGAATAGAATTATTGTAATATATCTTGATGACATGACCATGTTTTCACATTGTAGATAAGACCACGCTTATCACTTGAGGTAGGTTTTTTAGAAGTGTCATGAGTTCAATATTTATATTAATCTAAAGAAGTCAATTTTTGGTGTCAAAGAAGGAAATTTGTTGGGTCATGTGATCTCACAAGAAGGATTGGCAATTGATCCTACAAGAGCTGAAGCACTTTTTAAGTTACCATTACCTGCTAAAAAAAAAGACCCACAATCGTTATTTGGCCAAATAAATTTCATCCGTAAGTTTATTGTTGACTTTGCTTAGGTTGTGAAACCCATGACTAAGCTCTTAAAGAAGAATACCAAGTTTAAATGAACAAAATATAGAAGATGAGATTTTTGGGAGATCAAGGAAAGAATCACCCAGTCTCCAATGTTGATTAATCATGATTATTCAAATGACTTTATACTCTATGCAGTAGGTGAGCAAGAGAGCTATGCTACAATTTTTATGCAGAAGCAAGATGGAGATGAGAGGAAAATTTATTTCCTGATCCAAGTCATTGTGCCCCACCAAGAGAAATACAATTTAATTGAAACACAGGTGTATGCAATAAAGAAATCATTGAAAAAGTTTTGACACTTTGTTTCCTAGAGCAAAATTATTTTTTATGTTATACATCCTGATGTTCTAAACTTCATACTCCAACGAGAACTAGGTGATAAAAGGGCATGCTGAGTCTAAAAAATTCAAGAATATGATGTGGAGATCCAACCAACAAAGATAGTTCATGAGCAAGCTCTTTGTTAGGAGTTAGCTAAAAATACCGCATCTGAATAATTGGATGTGATGCAAGAGGAAGAGGTTGGTGAAAGAATTTGTGCAAATCATACTGCAAACAATCAAGAATGGACAGAAGAACTTGTTGATTATTTCACTTCTGTAAAATGCCTACCACACCTTGATGCTTCACAATGTCAGAGGTTTAGGCTACAAGCCCTCAAATATGTTATGTTGCCTAATGGGCTATTTCACAAAAACATTGATGGAGTTATCCTTAGATGTGTGAAGGGATCTGAGAAGGAAAAAATCTTAGAAGAATTTCATTCTAGGCTATCTAGTGGTCACTATGCAGGTAAGACCATGGATTTAAAAATTATCCGAGCTAGCCATACTTTGTTCATTGATGCTCATAGAGTAATTCAACACTGTGATAGTTGTTAGTGATACGTTGGAAGAATCAAGAAAGGAGCACTCCCTCTACACCCAATTCAAGTGGAAGCACATTTTTAACAATGGGATCTAAACTTCATTGGAGTCATTGATCCACATTCTTCCATAGATCATAAGTATATTTTAATTGTAAATGATTACTTCACCAGATGGGAAGAGGCTATTCCCACCAAGAATGCTGATCAGGTGATCGTCATTTTTTTATGGAAGGAATTATTGCTCGTTTTGGTATCTCAGATTCAATTGTAACTGATAATGGAACTCCATTCATTGGGGCTAAAAAAACTGAGTTTGCTAGAAAACATGGGATTTATCTCAAAACATTATCCAATGATTACCCACAAGGTAATTATATGGCCGAATATACCAATAAAAATGTGTTGCATATTTTAAAAAGGACACTGGGAAGTAATAACAAGAGGAGTTGGCACCTGTTGTTGAACCAGGCTCTTTGGGCGGATCACATATCTATAAAAAAATCTATCAAAACATCTTCATATTCTTTGGTGTATGGAAAAGAAGTTGTCCTACCTACCCACATTGAGATTTCGATCCTTCAAACTTTGTGGTTATTGCAAGATGAAGATGAGGAGTATGATCCTATGAGTGCAATATTGTTATAATTATTGTAGCTAGAAGAAGATAGGGAAAAGGTGTATCAGAAATTCAGTGAGCACATCAAAGAGATACATAAGTGGTTCGAAAAGAAAACAACTGAGCACAAATTTCAGGTGGGAGTTAGTTCTCAAATGGAATGAAAAGAAAGCTAAGCCAGGGAAACACCATAAGTTTAATGCTATATGGGAAGCCCCTTTTTAGATTTCCATAGTAAATTCAGTGAATGCTTATCATCTTCGTGACATGGAGTGCTAGGATATTCCTATCCTAGTGAACGATCTTCACTTGAAGGCCTATATTCAATGATGAAATTTCCATGAGGTACCATATTCTAAATATGTATATATTATTTTGTTAGTATTTTATTTTGCTTTAAAATAATGATGGTATATATATACATATATACATACATACATATATACATACATACATACATATATATATATATATATATATATATATATATATATATATATATATATATATATATATATATATATATATATATAAAAGAGAGAGAAGAAAAGCATTTCACAAAAACATTGATGGAGTTATCCTTAGATGTGTGAAGGGATTCGATAAGGAAAAAATATTAGAAGAATTTCATTATGGGCTATCCAGTGGTCACTATGCAGGTAGGATCATGGATTTAAAAGTTATTCGAGCTAACTATACTTTGTTCATTGATGCTCATAGAGTAATTCAACACTGTGTTAGTTGTCAATGATACGTTGGAAGAATCAGGAAAGGAGCACTCCCTATACACCCAATTCAAGTGGAAGCACATTTTTAACAGTGGGATCTGGACTTCATTGGAGTTATTGATCCACATTCTTCCATAGATCATAAGTATATTTTAATGGCAACTTATTACTTCACCAGATGGGCAGAGGCTATTCCCACAAAGAAGGCTGATCAAGTGACTGTCATTTCTTTTTTGGAAGGAATTATTGCTCGTTTTGGTTTCCCAAATTCAATTGTAACTGATAACAAAACTCCATTCATTGGGGCTAAAATAACTGAGTTCGCTAGAAAACATGGGATTTATCTCAAAATATCATCCAATTATTACCCACAAGGTAATGATTTGGCCGAATCTACCAATAAAAATTTGTTGCATATTTTAAAAAGGACACTGGAAAGTAATAACAAGAGGAGTTGGAACCTATTGTTGAACCAGGCTCTTTGGGCGGATCGCATATCTATAAAAAAATCAATCAAAACATCTCCATATTCTTTGGTGTATGGAAAAGAAGTTGTCCTACGTACCCACATTGAGCTTTTGATCCTTCAAACTTTGTGGTTATTTCAAGATGAAGATGAGGAGTATGAGCCTATGAGTGCAAGATTGGTATAATTATTGCATCTGGAAGAAGATAGGGAAAAGGCATATCAGACATTCAGTGAGCACATCAAAGAGATGCAGAAGTGGTTCAAAAATAAAATAACTGAGCACAAATTTTAGGTGGGAGACTTAGTTCTCAAATGGAACGAAAAGAAAGCTAAGCTAGAGAAACACCATAAGTTTGATGCTATCTGGAAAGGCCCTTTTCAGATTTCCATAGTAAATTCAGTGAATGCTTATCATATTTGTGACATGGAGGGTTGGGATATTCCTATCCTAGTGAATGGTCTTCACTTGAAGGCCTATATTCAATGATGAAATTTCGATGAGGTACCATATTGTAAATATGTATATATTCTTTTGATAGTATTTTATTTTTTTTTAAAATAATGATGGTACACACACACACACACACACACACACACACACACATACACACACACACACACACACACACACACACACACATATATATATATATATATATATATATATATAAAGAGAGAGAAGAAGAGAAAAAGAAAAAATGGTGTTATGAGATTCCTAGTAAAAGGACGTCCCTTTGAAAAGTTAAAATTGGGCATAATAAGAAGTAAGGTTTTACTCCCTCTCAAAGTGTTGAAACATTATTTAAAACAAAAAAGGAGGGTCTTCAGGTGCTTTTGATCGAATAGGGGGCAACATTTTCGTTCGCCCAAACTTGGGGTGAACATATTAAAAATATTGAAGTCATGTTCACCTCGAAGAGGGGGCGACACGTTCGTTCACCCATGGTTGGGACAAACTGATTGACGACGTTGACATCCTTTTCGGGTGTGGACTAGCATAGAACAAAAATTGCATTCACCCTGGATGAGGGGTAAAATGGTCGTTCGCCCTTAGTTTGGGTGAACACATCATTTAACAGGGATAAAGTGATAAGGATTCTCTATATATATAAAAAAGGGGAAGAAAGTTCAGGCATTTTGTTTTTTAAGAGATTTTATTATTAATATAATGAGCCCTTTTTAGGAAAGGAAAATCAAAAGAAGAAAAAAAAATGAGAAGAGACAAGCCGCTTTTAAAAGCAATTTTGTTTTTTTAGAAAATTGAATTTTCTAAATATGGGTGAAGTAGTGAAGGAGAAAAGTTTATTAAAGAAGGCTATTCGCCATAGAACTACCAAGCAAATCAAAGGCACCCTGGAATGAGGAAAAAGGAAATAGTTTGCTCTTATTTTTTTAAGGCATAGTAAAAAGAAGAGATTATTGGGTGCCCAAAAAACCACTTCTCTGAAGGAAAAGGAGATTTCGAAAGCACGTTGCGAAAGGATTGCATCCTCAAACACGTGGTAACTATTAGAGAGCAGGAATGTAGGTAGAGGAATTTTTTAAAGGCATTTAATTTAAACGTGCACCTTGTGGAAGATTTGTATTCTCGAGGAGCAAAGAACACATACCATTGGTTTTTAGGTAGCTGATTTATTTTTCCAAGAAATATTTGCTAACCAGGGCATGATTTACAATGCATTTATGCAACAAGGAAGGGCACTATTTCCTAGGACAATTTGGCAATGAATCAAAGGTGATACTGTTAAAGCATCAGAAATGGTGCCAAGTGAGTGAATCAATGCTCATGATATCTCAAAAGTTCCTAGGTTAATTCAGCATTTATTACAATAGTTGGGAGAGCTCTATATAAAGGACGAGGTAAAAGCCCACATTTATTTATTTCAAATTTTTTATTATTGTGTATTTTGAACTGTCATTGCAAAAGTTCTCAAATAATATTTAGAGTATTTGTCTGGGAAAAGAGAAAATGGGGAGGTGAAGTAAAGATACTAAATAAATTATAGAGGATGCAGAGCCTAAAATTCAAAGAAAAGAGGAGGGTCTAGGTATGAGAAGGCCTTAAAAAATGACTATGTGGACTTAGTTCCATATGATGACACCATGGCAAAAAATGGTGATTGTATCATTACCCACAAAGGGGTGGAAATATTGTGGTAGTATGTTGAACTCATAGTAACTAGGGGGTGAAATCAAAAAGTTGGCTAACAGTGCCTTATCATTCATAATTGTTTTGGTATCTATGCCCGCTAGTCCATACTTACCCTGAGATAGCGTGACTTATTGCTCAAGTTTATGACCTATTTACCAGAGCTGTGATAAATGCAAGGAGAGAAATTCTCTTCACCATCAACCTAGATGAGGTTTGAGAGGCATTCACTTGTGGTTTAAAACCTTCTTCCTACAAGGTCCATAAAAAACTGTATACTGACAAGCAGGAGGATAGATATGTCTCCACAGTAACAATGTGATAGTTTATGGAGACCCAACTGATTAAGGAGCACCGATGGGGCAACTTCATAATTTGCCAAAGTCGCTCATGGATTTTAAAATCCTAGATATTTATTTGAAGAACACAAGCTTATACTGAGATGGGGGGTGAACAGTATAAGACCTCTTTATACTTTTTCCATTATACATCAAAACAGTAAAGCAATATACCCAAAGCAATATCAAATAAATGCACAATATCATCCACAAAGTGACACCAATTTTAACGTGGTTCACCCAGAATGGCTGGGCTACATCCACAAAAAATTTCTCTAAAAGTTATCTCAAAGTTCTTTGGGAATCCTTCTCAATTACAATGTTTATGAGCCTCGGACCAAAGGAGATACCTTTCCCCAATCAGAATTTATGAGCCTCTGCTCAAAGGAGATACCTTCCCCCAATCAAAATTAATGAGCCTCTGCTCAAAGGAGATACCTTACCCCAATCAAAATTTATGAGCCTCTGCTCAAAGGAGATACCTTCCCCTCTGCTCTAGAAATGATCCCTTAGAAGATCAACTGCCTCTACCTCTTGCCAACATGTGGAACTCCTTTCCACCGAAGACCTCTTGTCCTCAATGCTTAGCCTAAGAGACCTCTGCCTTCTATGATCATGTCCACAGCAGCTCAACAACCTATACCAAACATAGTCAATCGGTCTAGTACAAGTCTTCCTATGTCTATCAGATCTGTCCAACTCTTGAACAAATCAATCCTCTACATACAAGCCTTCTCAAAGACTTGCCAAATCTGTCCTCAGGTTCTTCTCATAGAACCAGTGCACCTATGTCCTCAAGTTCTCTGATAGAACTATCAAACTCAGCTCACAAGTCCTCTGCTAGGACCTGTCCAAATCTGCTCACAAGTCCCCATCAGAACCTATCCAAAACTACTCACAAGTCCCCACCGGAACCTATCCAAAAAATGCTCACAAGTCCCCATCGGAACCTGTCCAAAAACTACTCACAAGTCCCCACTAGAACCTGTCCAAAAACTCAGCAAGCTCACCAAGAAAAACTTTCTTAGTAGGAAATCACAAAGTGAATTGTTAGAGACCCAATGTGATTTGTCAAACTCATAGAAGCATAAAGAGAATTGTTAGAGACTCAATATGTTCTATACTCAACTCCCAATCTCAAAACTCAACTCAAATCAACTCAGCTCAATCTCAATCTCAAATATGAAAACTCAACTCAATATCTGAAATGGATAGGATAGAATGCTTTCTTTCAATAACATGAAACCCCAACAATTGCCAACTATGCAAAGAATCACATAACAATGATACTCATGTTCTTTTCACCAACAATTAGGGCTTCAACAACAATGCTCATCAACCAAGGTTCAAACAACACCATTTAACTCAAAACACAACCTTGAAGCATTTCACAATCAACATTAGAAAAGGAAACAAGTAGAACTCCTTTTCTCTCCAATATTGTTTGAACAAAAAGCATCCACCAACTCAAATATCAATAGCACAAAACAACTTTTCAAATCATCAACAAAGAAGTAAGCCCAACACTTTAACCAAGTAAAGAATAGCTTGATTATAACCAATTTAATGAAAGCTAATGTCAATCTCAAAGCTGCCCACTTAAGGTTTCACAACTTCACACAAGAAGCAATTCTAACCTTACAACATCATGCTTTCATTTCCATAATCAACCAAAAGCACTCTCAACATTACAAGAAATATTTATCCCTTATACACCTTATTTCTCCCTTATAGTCTTATCAACAAAAAAATTTATCTCTCATAAGAATGCAATAAGATAATGCAAACAACACTTTCAAAAGAATCTTTTATCAAAATAAAGCAAGCTTCAAACTCCTTATAACTCCTAAGTTGTTTTTCTCTCTAATAAACTTCCTCCATTCGCAAAATACACTAGCAAAAATTAATTTCAAAAATACCTTGGCCAACACCAAAAATCGTGCTATGGAGAAATTGCGCACAAAATCTAACACCACCCGCTGTGTCCACTTCAATGAAGAAAAACCCTTTCGCATTATTCGAACGCGAAACCTCCCGTTCGGGTAGCATGCCAACAACCTAGCCGCTACCGGTGCGCCAAAGGCGTCCGATGAGGTTTAAACCTCACTCTGTTTCCCTTGTACCTTCTGCACCAGAGCTAAAATAAACAACAGGCCTCCCTGTCTTCTAACGTAGACGACAACGACGAAACCTTACGACGGATACAAAAAATGAACGACGGATATCCGAACAATGGATCACGAAATCACAGTGAGGAAGAAATCGAACATCAGATCGTGAATTCTCAGCAAGCAACACTTTTCAAAAATGTGGATGGGATAATATTTGATCTTCATCATGGGATATTTATATGCATATTTCCCATAAACTCTTGATGTCGACAAGGAGTTTAACACGTCGGCGGAGGAGTTTAACACATCGACGGAGGTCTTGGCTAGCGCCCACAAACTTAGAACATAGTGCCATCAAAGTTAAGACATTTGCGCCATGGGTTAGGAGAACCCAATGCAAACAAATATTTATTTAAAAATAATTAAAATGAACCTTAACAAGGTTTTTAATTATTTAAATAAATACTTCCTCCTGGACCCAAATGCATTAAACTAATGCATCCACTTGTAATCTTTAAACTTGCCAACTTGGGGTTTACAAAAGACCTTTGAAACTGTCATGCCGTAACCTTCATCAAAACAAATTATTTGACATAAAATCAAATTCCTTCAAGAGCTTCTTGACATCAATGACAACTTATACACTTGAGCAAAGGCAATGTACCCAAAGTACCCAAAATTGCCAACATTATTCAATGTTGGCATGGGTTGCAGGTTTACCTTTAGATGATACCGTTCATAAGTGGCATGCGGCCTTAGCACAATGTATTTGTTGGGTGGAGTTCTATTCTCCTTCAGCCATGAGACAGGGCACCAATTAAATATTCTTCGATTGGGCTTATTTTATTTACCAAAAATTAAAAGTTTAGTTGGAAAAATTCCAAATTGAGGAGGAAAAGTCATTTAGGCATGTTTCTTTTCTGGTATGGTATTTCTTTTTCCAGCTCCAACGACACTTTCCTTTCATTGCAGTAACATAGACAAATGAGAAAAATGAACCTCTACAAATTTATATGTGGACTCTCATCTTGACAAAAAGGGAGTCATTTTACAGTTTTAACAGTTGGTTTTTGGGGCCTGTGATAGAATTAATTTGTGGTACATGCAAAAGAGTGCCGAGGGAATTAATATAAGCAGCAGTTTCTCAAGAAAAAAGAGATATTTTTTTTCTTACTCAAGGCGTAGTTGTAAGAATTTTTGGTTTCACGGGTAAGCCATTTTTGTTGCCCTATTTTGCCACTAATCATGTTTTTGCTATGGAAGTAGAGCACTAGTCAGATTACGAGAATGATGTGTATGGACCTGAGCACAAGAAGAAAACTACATGCAATATGCCATTTAAATTAGGCAATAAATAGGGGAGCCAAGTAGGGTAGAATCAGATCCTTATAGTAGTGTTGCAAGATTTGGTACTGATAGAACTGTCGTAGTGTTAGAGGTATGATCCATTGGGTAAGTTTATAGCTATTATAAAATCCAAATCATTGCATTGTTGCCCATGACCTGATATTCAGAAGAATCAAAATAATTTTGATGGGCCTGACATGAATTGACTTATTGAAAATATGACGACGCTTCCACCTTGGCATGATTGCTATGAGCAAGAGCCAGAGTATAATCTAGCCAAATATAAATCTCAAATCCCTTTGCCAGTTTTGTTTAGCCAAGTTAAATAAAGTGATACCGAATGGACTGAGGAGAAAATCATGAATTGGTGGATAATACGGGTTCACCGAGGGAAGCTAGCAACTCCTTACAAACTGAAGTTAGATGAGTCATTTTTAGAGCTTTATGGTGAGTATGTTGATTCATATCAGCCCATATCTTTCACCAATATTCTACCATAGAGTTTTCAACACTCCAAAAATGGCAAAGTTGAAACAGAGGGAAAAAATTTGTTGGTTGAGGAAGAGACTCCAAAGGAAGAAGAGCAATAGTACATGTTCAGACAAAGATCATAGTGGATAAAATAGAAAGTTGAGGAGGCACCTACGCTAGAAAAACAAAATGTGCCAAAAACACCACTGCTTCCTAAGGTGATGAAAATACCAAGGATTGGTACCGTCACTACTTCTATTACTGATGTTTCAATCACCATAACTCTTACAATTCATATTGTTTCGGTCATAGTTGTTAATCCTTCGCCAGCAACAGAGGTCCTAACTATGGTTGCATAAATATTTTTTATGGCTCAAGAGCAGGTGGAGGTCATGGAAGGTGAGAAGAATGTGAATGTTGAGAAGAGGGTAGAGGTGCAACAAGAAGAAGTGATTTCATAGCCACCTCCATCACCATTTCATATGGTGCTCATGCCCAAAGGTACATATTATTTTCCCTCCTCTTCTTCTCTTGAGAATGTAGTGACCTCAATTTCACTCCCATAATTTTCTATCTCCATTTCTCCACAATTTGGTATGCCCTTTGTTTCTATTTTGCTTCCATATCCTTCCATTTCTGAAGTCACTATTGCTTCATATTCTATTCCCATCTCTTTGGCATCCATTTCTTTTAGTTCATATGCATCAGGTCTGAATTATTTTTTGTGTCCTTTCCCTTCCATTGCTGCCACGACTACCATTGAGGTTGTAAGTATGCAAGCTCTTCCTAGAGTAAGTGTAACTACATCCGAACCTAGTTCCTCCATTCAATTTTCCATTTTAGTTCGTCCTCTTCTAGCCGTCTCGTATGCTTCCTTGGAGCATAGCCGCTTACAAGCTTTGATTTTATTTACTCCATTTTTAAAGATACAAGCATTGCCCTATGATTAGATGGCACAAAAATAGCCAACATGGAGAAAATAAATAGGGTGCACCTGAGTTCATCACAATGGCTGAAAAAGTAGGAGTTGAAAAAAGACCTTGGCTCCAACTTGTCTGATTAAGAAATTTGCCGTTGACCCGGTTTCCATGGAAGCTCACACGACTAGAATCACTTCCTTGGTCCAAAATCCACAAGGATAAATGCTACCAAGTGATTAGGTCTATGAGACTTTTATGGAAGACCTCACCAGGATAAATATAATAGAAAATATGGGCAATATACAGGTTGACATGAGCTCAGTATACTTGCATGGCAAGTATTACAAGGAAAAATATTTTGAGAATGAAAATAAAATTATTGAGCTTGAAGCCGCCTTGGAAGAAAGTAGAGCACAAGAAGAAAATACTGCCATAAAAAATGAACACTTGCGTCGATAGGTTGCAGTGCACTTAAAAGAAATATATGTGGCTAGGATAGAGATGCATTCACTCCAACAACAATTGGAGGCTATTTAGAATCAACTGGCCAAAAAGGCTGTATAGGCCACAATATTTTATTCGAAGAACATTAAAGAAGCATGCCTTCGCTCAACACAAAATTGTGAAAAGCTAGCTGCACAGGCAGTGCAAGTACTAAATTATTTTTGGAAAGCCTGAATATAGATCCAAATGGGGCAGAATCTGATTGACACTACGGAGGAGATGCTAGGGCTGCACATGTAAATGACTGTTAAAATTTAGGCCCAAGCCAATTCCAACATTCACATTTACCTCTTGAGCGAAATTGATCATGCTTGGTCTAATACAAAAGTCACTTTGCACAGTTATTTCTAGAGTATAAACCCAGTGAGAGAAGGCCAAAATATTCTTAATGCCATAGAGCGAGAGCATACTATTTCTATGACACATTTTGACACTCTTACTGGCTTGGGACTCCCAGACTTCACTAATGACTAGGGTGAACCACTACAAAAGGAGCAATTGTAGGTAGCCTAGAGGAAGTTCATAGAGGATACCTAAGATATCAATGCATGGGAGGAACCCATAATAGAAGCACATGTATTACCTCTAATGCAAAAATATACTCGCTTGGAGTTATCATTGTATGAGTTGGCTCAAAGAGCAAAGTGCCTTTGCTTGGAGGATATTTAGAACCTGTGCTTTGTCTATGAATTCTTGAGTACTCCTAGCTTATTCACAACCCATGCTTGGGAATAAGTGGTTATATTTTATGAGGTTACCTCTGAAAGCCTCAAAGAGCAGGAGGAGTAGGCAGCAACAGAGTGCATGACGACATAGAAAGCAACAAAAGAAGTAGAACAAGCTGAAGTTCTCAAAGTGGAAGTCAAAGCTAAACCCAAGGAGAAAGCCAAAGAGGAGGCATGTAAGAAGGCATCCACTGCAAAGGCACCAACCAAGGAATCTGGAAAAAAGACTCCATAAGAATCCCAATGGATAAATGCCTAGGATCGCTTACATCCATGTGAGATAGATACCCCATGAGTCTCCAAAAATATTGGTAGTTTTGTACTTTGCCACATTGGGATTTTGATTTCACTTTATAGGAGCATTTTGATTGTAATACGACAAAATATTATGTTAATCCAATGAATATAATATTTCAACCACTGCAATTATTTTATTTTTTATGTTCATATTTACCTTCTCTTTGGGATTGTACCGAAAACAATGCATTGTATGGAAAATTCAGATTTTATTAAGTGGTTAAATATGGAGATGCTAATATCACTATAAAAATGGAAACACATTCCCTATGAGCCAAAGACTATGTAATCTTCATTGAGGAAAATAAAAAATAAAGGGATGATAAAATGGCAAAGCTATGGCAACGCCCAAAGATAAAATCTACAAGTCAAATTCACCTCACTTTGGGTGAATTTATTAAGATTGTCATTGCGAAAGAAATATATTCACCCCAAGGTTGGGGAAAAAGCTCCATTCGCCCCAACTATGGGTGAACAAAGTTTAAAAAGAAGTGCGACAATTAAAAGATGTGTGGCACTAACAAGTCAAAATCACTTTTGCCTTGGTCAAGAGGTAAACATTTTTTTTGCCCCTCCCATGGGCGAACACGCTTCAAAGAACGATGTCACTTTCACCCTGGTCAAGGTGTGAAAATTCCATTTGACTCTCCCATGGGTGAGCACACTGCCAGTGTAAAGGATGTTGCATGAACGTACCGGTAAAACAAAGTTGGGTGAATGTTCCTAAGTTGAGGTGGCGTTGATAAGTCAATATCGCAGTTGCCCCAATAGGGAGGAGACTATCTTTGTCACTTTTTTGAGGGGCGAACATGATTTTTATTAGGGATAAGGGTAAACATTATTACAAATATAAGGATGTTCAGTTGTTAAATATTTTTTCCTGAAATGAGAAGAATGGTTTCACCATGGTCAATGAGGAACATAATCAATAAAAAGTGTATTCTTTGGTGACACCCAAATTTCAAAGGTGCCCAGAGCAGGTTTTGATAAACATTAAATAATGGTGGCAACGAGTAACTCAAATTGTGAATCCCAAGTGAAGAAGAAAGCCATGTTAAAAGCATAGGAGGATTTTCATGATTTCCAAAGTAGGAGTGCATTTTCAAGGCATCGAACATCCTTTAATGTTCAGTGCACCGACACCCAAAGATGTTGATTTCCTGACAATGTTTCCTTGAAAGATAGATCATTGTTCCAAGAGGATGAATTTTTAATATTTCCAAGAAGGAGTTTCCTTACTATGGTTCCTAGTCTGCAATCATTTTATCTCCATGTGCATTTAATGAAAGAGGCAAAATCCTCTATAAATTCTATTGAATTCTCATTGTAAAAAGGAGGTTAGAAATTTTGTGAGAAACCTCTCCAATTTCTCTACATCAATAGAATACACCAGGATTCTTAATTTGCAAGTGATCTTGTGTGCAAGTTCATTCTATATTCATGCACTTCTATTTTACATTCATGTTCCTCATTTGTTGTGAAGTTTAAAATTCTGCATTTGAATTTAATATTGCTACTGAGGGAGTGAATGCTGGAGTGTTATTTTGAAGGTCGTTCCTGCAATTTTATAAGTAAATTTTGCTGTTTTTATTTTTTTATAAACTATTTCATGCTTGTGTGAACTTCCTGCTATTAGTCTACACCTTCGATCTATGGCCATATTTCCCATTTCTTTCCATAATTTCTAATCTCTTTCCTGCAACTCTAGTTTTCAACCAGTGTAGGATTTAGCTTGGGAGCTAGCCCTCTTTGGATATTGAAATAGAAGAAATTCCTTTCCTTTGGTCATTCAATGTTGGCCATATCTATGGTGTAAAAATATATTTTTGTTGATTAGGAAGATATTTTACCAATACTAGCCATGATCGATGAATCATAAAACTCTTCAGGAGATGAAGGATATGAACCTGATGAAGGAATGTTATACCTTGATGAATGTAGTGAAGATGAAGCTAGATTTGATAGCGAAATTCTTCATTGATAAATGGAGGAATAATTTTTTTTTTAGCCCAAATTCCTTTGTATTGACTTGGAGGAGATCAATAAAAAACAAGATGAAACCAAAGTCAGCCAGGAACCTAAAAAAGAAGCATAAGAGAAATGAAAATTTCTAGAAAGTTTTGTAGAATATATAGTAGGAGATGCGGAAGTTGATGCAAGATTGACACACCCAAATAATTTGGAGAAAGTAGCGAGTGAGCTATAAAATATCAAATACGAAGGATCTTAGATAGTGGACATCAATATAGGGACGAAGGATGAACCTAGGATGATTCACTGTGGTGGTGATTGGAACCTTGTATTGAAAGTAGAAGCCTTTAAGATATTCTTGGAATATAAGGATGTCTTTGCATGGACATACAAGGACTTCAATGGAGTACCACATGAGTTATGTTTCCATAAGATTACACTGATGCCTAGAGCACAACCATTA
Organism: Wollemia nobilis; assembly: GCA_028583015.1. Taxonomy (NCBI): domain Eukaryota; kingdom Viridiplantae; phylum Streptophyta; class Pinopsida; order Araucariales; family Araucariaceae; genus Wollemia; species Wollemia nobilis. Next base: position 5,307,850 of record JAQPPZ010016467.1, on the reverse strand, counting down.
AGGAGAAGACCATATAGGATGAATCCAAAATATATGGCATTAGTGAATGCAAAGATAGAGAATATGTTGGAGGTAGGAATCATCTTTAGGGTTACAACCAGTGAATGGGTACCACCTATAGTGGTCACATTGAAGAATAAAGTGGATAAAATCAGAATATGTGTGGACTTTAGAAGTATAAACACAGTAACCATTACGGATCCCTTCCCTATCCCCTTCACAAATTTCATCCTGAAGGAAGTCGCAGGACATGAGATCTATTCATTTTTTAATGGAGTTTTAGGTTACAATAAAATAAGTATAGCCAAGGAAGATAAGATGAAGACCACATTTATTATGGAGAATGGAATTTATGAGTATAATCAAATGCCATTCAGGATCTACAATATCCCAACTACATTTCATTGCATTATACTATATATATTTGATCAATTGGCAATGGGAAACTTCAAAGCATTTTTGGATGACTGGTCCATTTATGGGAAGATCGAGTATCTTACTACCCTCATTGAATGTATGAGTAGGTGTAGAAACACATAAATTTCATTAAACCCTGGGAAGTGTTACCTGATGGTACCATATGGAAAGTTGTTAGGGAACATAGTGTGCAGTGAAGGATTAAAAATAGATCCTAATAAGATCCATGTGATATTGCACATGGAAGAACCATATGATGTGAGTTAACTTAAAACCTTTCTTAGATCGACGAGGTATTGTCAAAGGTTTATCAGGAATTATGCACATGTGTCTTATAAATTAGACTCATTGACAAAGAAAATGTTTCCTTCATATGGATAGAGGAGCACCAAGGAGCCTTTGAGGAGATGAAGGCAAAGCCTGTTAGTAGCCTGATTTTAGTGTTTCCCAACTAGGATAAGGAATTCCATGTCCACATTGATGCTTAAAATTTTGCAATTGGATGTGCTTTAGCACAAGGATAGTTCATGCTAGATCAACCTATTTTATTTTCTAGTTGCCTATTATCAAGGGTGAAGAGAAACTAAAGTACAATAGAAAGAGAAGCCTTGGGAATGGTATATGCATTCCAAAAGTTCAGGAATTACCAATTGGTAAATCTCTTTGCTTTTTGTGTAGATCACCAAGTTTTGTTGTACTTGATAAAAAAATTGGTGATAAAAGGATGGGTCAGTAGGTGGCTCATCACCCTATAGGAGTTCATATTTTGAGTGGTAGTGAGACCTAGTAAGAAGAAAATTATTGTAGACCAACTATCTCAGATACAATCAAGAGAGCCTATAGGAACATGAATTCCATATGAATTCCCTAATGCATAGTTATTCATCATCAATGTTTTTCTATCATGGTACAAATTTATTGGCCAATATCCACAAGAGAGTTTCCACAAGAGATGATGGCAATTGATAGGAATAAAGTAATTATGAAGTCAAAACCCTTATAGTTGGTAGCGGGATTGTTGTATAAGATGGAAATTAATGGTATCTTAGGAAGATGTGTGATAGAGGAAGAAGTTAAAATGGAATTGAAAGAAGCTCATGAAGGCTTAGTAGGAGGGCACATGGGACCAGATGCTACTACTATGAAAATATTACTAGAAGGATTATGGTGGTCCACACTGTACAATAATGCAAAATAATACATAAAAGCATGCGAAACTTGTCAAAGGATAGGAAAGCCAATAAAGATAGACTTTATGACATTGCATCCATCACAACCCTAGGAACTATTTGAAATATGGGGCTTGGACTTCATCGGACCATTGAAAACCTCTCGAATAAGAAAGTGTAGGTACATTGTGGTGGCAATAGAATAATTGACAAAGTGGGTCGAAGCCAGAGAATTACCTGAAAAATCAGCTTAAAGTACAACATAATTCTTGTACAAGTAGGTAATTACAATATTTGGCATTCCATTGTAGATAACAAGTGATCGAGGAGGACACTTTGTAAATGATATCATTAAGATGCTGACGACCGAATTCAGAATTTTACATTCATTGTCTAGTTTGTACTACCCCAAAGCCAATGGGTAGGTAGAGGTAACAATTAAAGTCTTGGTATCTACTTTGTACAAAACCTATGGAATAGAAGGAGCATATTGGGAGGAAATATTACCATCTATTTTGTGGGCATACAGAACAAATTTAAACCAATAATAAATCATACACCTTTCCAGTTGATGTATGGACAAGAGGTAGTGGTGCCAGTCGATTTTTTTATACCAAGTATGAGAGTTGTAGTGGAACATCACTTGGGTGATCGATAAAGTTTGGAAGAGTGACCAGCAACACTGATCAAGTTGAATGAAAGGAGAGTCATGGCACAATGGGCAATTGAGGTAGCCCAAAAAAGAAGGAAATTGTGGCATGACAAACACCTGAGGAAGTTAGAACTTAGTTTGGGTGACTTATTTCTAAAGTTTAATGGGAAGCAAGAAATAAAGCTTGGTAAGTTGAAGAATTTATGGCTTGGTCCCTACAAAGTGATGGAAGTAATGAATAATGGAGCAGTCAAGTTGCAAAAATTGAATGGGACTAAGGTACCCGATACTGTAAATGGCTCAAATTTGAAGCCCTACAAAGTATAGTGCTTATTAATTTCTTTAGAAGATATTGAACGAAGAAGATGAGCAGGAGCTCAATGGAGAACTCAAGACGAGCAAGGTCCATCACAAGATCCTTATACGAGATTCATACGCTTATTTACCAAAGGAGAGGAGACACGACAAACAATAGAATAGTAGGAGTTGGTACCTCAAACTAAAGAAAGAAGAATATTGTGGGTGCATGTCAGATTTTTGGATGGAACTGAATGAGTAATAGAGGAATATAAAGAGTGAATTCCTACAAATGTAAGAGGATATTAGGATATAGTACCATTATCTAGAAATAGGGGAAGGCAAGAAGAAGCACCCCAAGTAAATCAAAGTATGATGTATCCTCAGGTGGAATGTAGAGAACTACCCCAACAAGTAGAAGAACAAAGAAGGATATGATTAACAATATGATATGAATATAGAGTGGATAATTTTGAAGTGGAAGTTCCAGAAAAATATGGGAATGAGACCATTGATGAATAATTGGTTGGACTTACTCCATTAGCACAAATAGGGCTATTACAACAAATAATGTGACTATAGACCCAAAAATTACAGGAGGAATATTAGACACTACAAGGTCATAATGCAAGGTTGAGGGAGCAAATAATCTAGGAATTGGATGATACAATACAAATGTTGGATGAGGAAAGAGCAACGAGGCTACAGGAAATAGAAGTGGAAGTTGAGGATAATGAGGGGATAACTCGAATAAGTGGTATAGTAAATGATGGTGCAAGCCCAAGTGAAGGAAGAAGATCACAAGTAACACCAATTGATCCATCAATGATAAATGAAGATGCAAAAATACTTTGGCGAGACATTAAGGAAGCAACCACATCACCTAAACCACAAGGCAAAACATGAGAATATTCAAGTGAATCTAGCGATGAAATAATTCCTTGGATGGAAAGGGAACCTAGAATCAAGGTTATGCATAGTGGTGAATATTTGCGAATTGGGAAAATATTAGTATTTTCAAAATTAAAAATTGACAAATAAGAGGACCCTTGACGTCAACCCATTCACCTAAAATATTTAGGACCAATATTTTCTTAGGATTAATTCACCACAATATATATAAAAACATAGGCATATTTATACTCGTTGGAAAGCTCTTTTTGAGATTTATTTAATGGTGGTATTTTTAAAAAGTTAGAAGGTTATTTAATAAGTCAAATGTTTCCCCAAATATGACCTTACTTTTTAGGGCTTCAAATGCCCCAAATTTTGGTGTGAAGATGATTGATTTGATTTGCTTAGGATTCGACTTGATTCACCTTGATTTCTATTAGGATTCACCATTTTTTTACAAGTACATTTCGAGTCCAACCCCTTATTCATAACCCTACCTAGCATAGAAAACAGTGATTATGATGATTGCCTAAGAAGAGCCTAGGATCCTCAGGATAACAGTGATCTTCCATCCTATATAACAACACATCGACAACCAAGAATACCTCAGGATCCTCAAGCCAACCTTGATTTGTAAGCTTATACAATAGCATATTGACAACTAATAAGGCAAACGAGAGATTGATGAACTTACCATAAGATTGCTCAGAACAAAAAGAGGATAATTAGAATGACTCAAGTTTTGAGATAAAAGTTTTTGATGCATACAGAGAGATCTTTTAAATCTCATCTTCACAAATATGCTTTGAGAAAAAAAATATGGAGATGCCACTTAATACATGCAAATCATAGAATCAGAGCACTACGACAATTATCACCAAGCGTAAGACGAAGTAGAAGTCCACTAGCCAATATTGAGTTGGTAGAGATAAATCCTAATAATCAAGCAATGGGAGGAAGGAATCGACAAGGACCTCTAAGGCTTCATCCAGGAAGGGGAGGAGGTATTCAACCATGGAATGAAAGAAAACAAGGTGATTTTACACCAAGAGGAGGAAGAGGACAAGGAATATTACAATCCCCTAATCCTAGATGGTCATGAGACACACCTTTAGCATGTTTGAACAGGACAATAAATCTATAAGGTATACCAAGGATAAGAGGAATCTTACCAAACCCTATAGGATGCTAACCATTGGGAAAACCACCACTAATTTTATGAGGACCTCAAAGAGTAGAAGGAGGTAGAGGATTACTCCAAGGAATGGAGGAACCACCAATTGTTTAGAGAGGTTCGATATCAAGGGGAGTAGGATGTGGATGACACTTGTGAGGTAGAGATCTTTCTGGTAGAGGAAGAGTGCATTTTACATATGAAAGAAACCATGGACAACAATGGATTTGATCATACCATTTGGAGATAGAATTGATCCAAGGAGATAGGCATAGAAGTTTATCAAATGATAGTAGAATAGTTAGAGCACCACTACCAAAGGATCAATCACCTATACAACAAGAGGAAGAGACACTAGGAGAAGATACTCCAACTTGCAATTGTACAATTCCAAACTGTACACATGGTAGTGGAAAGCCAAGGAATTCAGTAACATCACAAGTGGAGATGAATCACCTTAGAGAACAAGTGGTGCTAGATGATACAATCACTCATAATGTCATGGTCGAACCTCCAAGAAAAGAATTAGATGGGATAATGCAAGTGAATATCACTGTGCGGTTCCAATGATGATAAGTGTAAATAGTATTAGAAAATGAAAAAGAATAAGAAAAAGTAAAGAAAAAAAAAAAGAAAAAAAAATTCTTTTGTTGTGAAAATCCCCCAGGACACAATTAAGAAGGAAGTTGGTTGAAAACCGGAAAGGATGACCTCTTGAAGAGAGAAAAATGGAAAAATTTCTCAAAGTAACAGATCGTACAAACCAATTTTAAGGTGAAAATACTGGGGATTGTACAAGCCAAAATAGAAAAAGTATAGGCAATTTCGTACAAGGAAGCATTTTGTATAATTTATATTGTACAATGTATGATTTTATGTGCAAATGTATGATTTGCAACCATCGCAATTAATGCTCGCATGCATGGAATGATGAGTTGTCAAAAAGAAGTGGAAAATATGAAATTGCATGTGAAAAGTGGTGAGTTGTCCATCATTGAGGCAAAAGAAGACAAAAATGCATGCAAAGAAGGAAAAGTGGCACAATTTTAAGATTTTAACTGGTTAGGGTTTGACAATAATTAATAAAGGACATTTTTAGTAATTTTGCAAACCGTACAAGGGTAAATTCAAAATTTCAAGGAGAGTGAAGGTGAAAAGCATGAAACTAGATAAAATATTCTGCATGGGCATTGAAATTCATTAGTAAACTACAATATTGCATGACCCATCTCAAAATTTGCACTAGGGAGACTTTTCGCATTCAAAAAATCAAACTGGAAGAGAAAAGTAAGTATTTTGACTCCATTAAAAGCAAAGTTCAAATTTTAGCTAAATGGAAGTGAGAGTTTGTAGTAGAAGGCATCAAAGCAAGAACCAAATTGTGAAAAATGTCCATCCAGGGTTCAAGAAAATTGTAGAGTGGAGTTGGAGTGAAGAAATTGCAAGAAAAATTAGATTACAATTCCTAATAAAAAAGTAGCAAAAAAAAATTGTAGAAGGTAAAATAAAAAGATGAGATCACTGTGCAGCCCTACAATATAGCTAGGAAAATTTGTTTTCGAGGTAAATTATGCCAATTAAAGTAAAAATTGCAGTTTTACTTTGAAATTGCACTAAAAATATATATCATGATAAGTTAGCAATTGGGTTGGTGATAAATCTTGAAAAGAGAGTGAAAAACATAATTTTTAGGTGAACAAGGGTTTTAAAATATGTGTTGTACAATTTGGAGGACTGATTGTACGATTTCAAGGAAAATTGGTGCTATTTTAAGCAATTCGAAGGCCGATTTAAGCCTTTTTGAGCAAATCATACAAAATCGTACAAAATTGTATGAAACTAGCAAAGGAGATGAGGTGGAAAGGGAAATTGTATGGATTGGTATGACCCCTATATCTTTTGATGTATTTGGTGTACGATTTGCAGTTTTTTGAACAATTTGAAGTAGTTTGAGAGATTGTACGATTTGGGGGTTGTTGTACAAATAGAAAATGTACATGACCAGTTTGGAGAGTGTATTGTATGATTTATAGTAGTACTGTATGATTTTTAAAGGAATTTGGATTGCATAATGGGTTATTTCCAGAAAGTAAATATAACTAGAGGAATGTCAAAAAAATAATTTTAGTCAAATATTTTGGATACCAGTTAAGAATTATTGTAGCCAACATAGTTGAATGGTCACTGAGACCTCTGCATGAGAGGGAGTCACATCCACGGTAACACCAAGGGTTATAGTTTTAGTCTCACGATTGATGTGGTAATCGTCCTTGGAGAAGAGGAGGATACAAGCCATGGAGAGGGCAGAGGTATTGGAGGGCTAATCGAAGAAGGACACCACCAAGGTTTTGAGAGGAGGAAATGGCACAAGAAAAATCCCCAAGGAGGTAACTGCATAGTAAAGTCCACTACCCAGATCCAGAGGAGGATCTAAGAAGTAAATTTGAGGACCAGATTTATATAACAAGGATATAATTTATACAACATGGAGGAGATACATACCAAAAGTGGTGGAGCAAAGAAGAAAATAAGAACCATCCATGGAGAAGAGAATTTGAGAAGGTTGGTGTAGCTATGATAGCATAGGTGCCACTACACCAGAATATATTATTTTATAACTATCTATTGTAGATTGTTTAGATATATGATCCTGCAAGAAGAATTGCCTATATTAATGTGGGAAAATGATTGGTGAAGGTAGAGTTCACAATAGACACATTCAAAATAATATTTGGATCATTAAAATTTGGCACTGAGGTAGTTAAGAAGTTGCTTGATCTGACTGAGACACATCGCATCATCACTTCACTCACCAATATGAAATCATCGACTGAAGCAAAGGTCTTGGGTGCAGGAACTCGAGGGATTAAACAAATCCAGTTGATAGGAAAGGATTGGCCATGCACCATGAATATTATAATGGCTCAACTGTTAGGAGAAACATGAGCCACAAAGATGCCAATTGGATGGCTCAATACATGGAAGGTATTACCAAAGGAGTTCAGTATGATTGGGGTTCCTATCTTGAGATAAAAATGCATGACTTACTCATGCTATTGGGATGCATTTCCATGCTATTGGATTGTTATGGGATGCATTTATGGGATAGGTACTCCAATAAAAACAATATTGAGATAAATACCGAAAAGTTTTGGTATGTCTTTCCATGCTATTGGATTGTTATTGAATGTTGTTACATAGATAGAAATTCATTTTTTAGTCTTGATAGAGCCTAGGAATATTTATGCAGGAAGGCCAACCATTCTACGATGGGAAAATTCAATTCCAATTCAAAAGGAGACTCCAGATAAGTCCTAGGAAAAGAAAGCACCTAAGCAATACGCCACTACAGTGAATGAGGATACTTATTTGGATGAGGAGGTACATCATCAAAGGAAAATAATGAGGAATTTGCAAACTGAACTGGAACAACAAGCACTTCAACAATGATAGTAGGAGCAACTACTATTTTAGGAAAGGGAGGAAATTATGGGGAGGCAATCCATCCGAGTACAAATAAGAACAAGAATACAATGGAAAAAAATGGCAAACAATCTTATTCCAAAAAAATAAGTTGAGCCTGTACAAGAGAATCAAAAAGAGGAAGGAGAATCAGACTCAAAGAGTTTGGATTTGCACAATTGGAATTGGGCAGACATAGAAGATATGGTAGAATCCCCACAAATTTTCTAGTCTACCAATCTCAAAATTTTGGACTCTTCTAAAATTTTGGATGATGTAGAAGTGAGGAAAATAGTACAAGAAGTGGTATCCACTATACATGAAGTAAGGGAGAAAGCCAAGGCAGTAGTGGAAGCCTCAAAAGAAGATTGAAGAGAGAAAAAGAAGCCTCACTTCAGATTCATGATGGGAGGAGGCACTAATCAAAATTATTAGAGTGTTGCACAAGAAGATACTAATGCATCACGAGAACAGGAAAATACTATTATTGAAGAGGTCACAACAATAGAAGTATAGTAGAATCATGAAGAAAAGGTGACAGAAGAACAATAGGTGGATTTGCATGGTCAAAAAAAAGAAGCCAAGGAACCTATAAGGAAACAATAATATCATACTAAGGTTGTTTATATTGAATAAGATGTAGATGTTGAGAGAAATATAGGAAAAATCCCACCACAGGAAAAGATAAACATGGAGAAAGCACTAATGGAGCTTGGGGGAATCTCTGGTCACCACTTGGAAGAAGAGGAAGAACAAACTCCTACACAGGAATAACTATGAAGGATGTAGAAAAGTTACCTCTTGGAAGTACCATAGTTCTCAAATATTGAAATAGGGGAGGATGCAAAAAGGATAGAGGATCAAGTGGACCATTTCTTCTATCATATGGGTAGTTCCATGGCTAGCGCTAAACTATTGTTTTGTATTGGACGCATAGGAGAATTGAAGCTATGGTAGGAAAAAATGTTTATAGAATTAGAAAATATAACATAATGGGTGAGTAGTGAGGATTGTATAAGGATAATTGTTGATATCCATGTACAAAACCCATGGAGGTTACCTAGGGAGGAGGTAACAATGATTTTAGGAAGAGATAAATTTCTAGATAGAGTGAGAACCAACTATAGGCAACATCTGAGGTTGTACCTAGATAAATACAATTATCCGATTTATCTCTTAAATATGACGAAGTTGGAACATAAGAGGATCACCTCAGAAATGGCTATCACTTTGAGGAATTTGAACTTCCTAACACATTGGATAGAGTGATTGAGCATAGGATTGGAGTAGATATATCAACTAAAGAAAGCTCATAAAGAAGAGATAGAGGCCACTTGAAAGGAAATGGTTACAATGGAAGAATAAATGAATAAAAGTAAGGCTATGACAAAAGATAAGTTAAAGAAATTAGAAGAAGAACTGCTAAGTAACAAGGCTAGTCTTGAGGCTAAAATTAGTTTGCTAGAAAAGGAGAAGTGATTAGTCTCACAAATGGTAGAAGAAAGAATCAAGAAGTTGGAAGCTTAGTTAACAGAAAAATAAGAATAGTTGCAGGTGAAGGGCGAACAACTAAAAACATAGCTATCTATGAAATATGAGCAAATGGTAGTGTAGGATAAGAAGATAGAAGATCTTAAAAAGGACAATAAGTGATATAATTATATGATACTAGAAAAGCAAACACAATTGACGATCAAGGAGGAGACTGCTCATGCTTTGGAGGCTAATATTAATCACCATATGAAGACCATTAAAAAAAAGAATGAAGAGTTAGAAGTAGCAGCTCAAACAAAAGCACATTTTTAGGAGAATATTAAGAAGAGTGCTACTGAGCATGAACAACAATTAAGGGAATAGCCAGAAAACTTCTAAGGAGACATCCAACTAGCATGGTGTGAAAGTAGTAGAAATGGACAATTGTATAGTCAATTTGCATAACCAATGCATAATTCTTCATGTCCAGATGGAATACAATGAAGCCTTAGTCAAATAATATGAGGCCTTGCTAAAACAAAAATATGAGTCAATGAAGATATTGACCAATGTAAAGGGGAGGGTAGATGAAGGTAGCAAATCCACCTCCTAGAAGAAGAAGTCACAAAGAGAATTTGCCTAGTTTTTATAATTTTAATAGTTTTGGTAAAATGTACAAGTGAGAGTAAAAAATACAAGGAGGAGGTAAAACATACAAATAGAATTTAAAATGTACAAAGTGCAATGAAATGCAATTTGAGTTGTAATTACAAATGGATTTGATAATAGGAATAATTAGACTTGGTAAAAGGGTGTAATTATAAATTCTATTATAAATGGGCAGCTGTGAATAATGAATTTCCTTAAAAACCACTTGGAATGGCTTGGGAAAAATTATATAAGACCCCCCTTTCAATTTCATAAGTCTGGTTAGAGTTTCGTCTGATGAGTCTGATGATTGAATGCATATATCTAATCATTGTGTGGAATTACTAGTTTATTATGTATCATTATGGTAGTTATCAGTGATTGTAATTTTCCATTGAGAGTAATAAATTATGAATCACATTGCACAATATTATCTCATGTATTTTATGACTGTAATTATGGATTAGTGCTTGGTAGTATCTAATTATTGCATTGTTATCTTTCTATGTATATGGATAATGTTAATGCACTAATATGAAGAATGGAATTGAATCACCACTTGTGTGAGCCCTGGGAATTATTTTCAAGGAATATTACCACTGGAAAGATATCTTGGAAGCTATTGTATTATTTTTGGATATTACCCTTGTGAAGAACTCTCTCAAACCTTAAAGACAAAACTTGCATGTTGGTAAAGATGGAGTAATTGCCATTTTAGAACTTCCCAAAACTTGTATGAGAGAGATTGGTACAAAAGAGTATCCAATTTGGCATCTTTATGAAATTATATTTTGTACAAATCATACACCATATGTGTTACAAATCATACAGAAGAACCTTACCCAATTTGGCAGTTTAGGTGATTGATGAAAACTTACCTGATTTGGGAATATTGGAAAATTGAACAAATTAGCTACAAAACAGTGTACAATAGATTGAAAAACCAAATCTGAAGGATTGGATGAGTGTCAATTCATACAAAAACTAACACTATATGATTTTTTATCGTACAATGGTATGATTTGATTATGTACAACATGTTTTGCGATCACATATTAATTATTGTGAAGACTGTACGATTGTAAGATTTGCGTATTAGAACAAGGATAGTAAGTTGATCATTCTAAGCCCTGAGAATCACCTCCCCATCAGGAATACTACATACCTATGCTATAATGTGGTCATATATCAAGTTTAAAAGTATTTGTAACATGGTATGCCTAGGACCACTTTGGTTGTATGCACTTCAATAAGAGCAAAATGGAGCATTATAACTTCATACATACTCTGATGCTTCCATGGAAAATTCTATCCCTCTTTTATCCAATGTAAAATTACCTTATCCATTAAATTATCATGATAAATAAAGGCCATCTCAGCTGAAACAACAAACCACTGTTGAGTGCTATGATGTTTCAATTGAGACATCCTTCATATATTTTTTGGGTGAGACCCTAAGAGGGTGATTTTAAAGTACCCTATTAGACCTAAGATAGTGGTTATAAATCACCATATTAGACCTAATATGGTGGTTCTAAACCACCCTATTAGAACTAATATGGTGGTTATAAACCACCCTCTTAGGTCACCCTAAGATGACTGTTTAAAATCATTGTATTAGGATGACCTAAGAGGGCAATTTAAAACCATCGTCTTAGGTCTAAGAAGGTGATTTAAAATCACCCTCTTAGGGTCTAATAGGATGGCTATAAACCACTGTATTAGGTATAATAGGTCTTAATACTAAGATGATGGTATTTATTCACCATCTTAGACCTAAGAGGGTGATTCTAACCATCCTCGTATCCCCAAGAATGCAGTCATAAATCATCGTCTTAGATACTAAGAGGGTAGCTTTTTGAGGTATTTTTTAGTCATAATAATATGTCACAATTTTTTTATGATTCCCTCATAGATTATGGCTAATAAATTATCTTTAAATCCCTTTAATGGAGTTAAATACTATCGTTAAAGCCCTTTTTTGGTGTAGTGACATCCACAAGTTGAAGATAGAGGGGAGCTAATTGTGGAAGCTAAACCAAATTTGATATTTGCAACAACATATCTTGCACCATAGGAGGAATGTTTGTTTCACTAATAAATGTGAGTCAATGGTAATTAATTACATTTCATTATTGATAGTGGGATATAAAATAATTTGGTTTCTAATCATATGGTGAAGGATTTGAAGTTGCCTATCATACCACACCCATAACCATATAATGTTGGATGGTTACAATAGCGGAGAGATATTTATGTCCTTCAATAATATCTCCTCTCATATACAATTAATCCATTCAAATATTAATATTTATGTGATGTTATACCCTTGGATGTTTGTGATTCAAATTTAGGGCAACCATTTACATGGTAGAAACATGGTGTATATCAATCTAGGTCCTGAAGTGTCATCATCAATATCATAATTATGTTCTTTTGGATACTGAAGGTATATATTCCTACACCTATTTCCTTAATTAGTGTTAATTATGTACAAACATGATATAAAAAATAAGAAAATTAAATTTTTAATCAAGCCACAAATTAGTAGGACCATCACTATGTTCATTGCAATCCCTACACAATAAAGGTAGATAGATGGTATTGTAGGAGAATATGATGACTTGTTCAAGTCACCACATGGGTTTTCACTTCATTTTGAGATAAAGCATTCCATTGATTTAGATATTTTCTTTTTTTTCGTAATGCTTATATTTATCATAAATCAATGTTTGAAATAATAAATTAGGAGGAACTAAGAATAGTTTAAAGATGAGTACATAAGATTAAGTACTTCACCATGTGGTAGTCCAATCATCTTGGTTGTAAAAAATAATGAAATGTAGAGACTCTATATAGGCTATATATATTTGAATAAACTCATTATGAAGAACCAACATTCACTCCCTCAGATAGATAACCAATTGGACCAACTTTGTAGTGAAAAATTCTTCATAAAAATTTATCTCAAATTTTGCTATCTTCAAATACCCATAGAACACATTAATGTATGGAATACTATATTCAAATCCAAGGAGGGTTTATATGAGTGGCTAGTTACACATTTTTTTTTAACTAATAGACCTTCCACATTTATGAGGATGATGGATGTCATTCTCCATCCCCACACCAAATCATTTGTGGTAGTTTTCTTAGATGATATTATCATTTATAGTAATACATAGGAGGAACATCTACAACATGGTCAATCAGTTTTTTAGAATATTTAAATACATAAGCTATATGCTAGTTTAGATAAGTTCTAATTGTCATAAAAAATATTCAATACCTCAAGTATATTGTTGATAAAGGAGTCCATGTTGATGCTAAGTAAAAAAATAGATAAATAGAGATTGGCCTACCCTAAATAATCTAACAAATCTTCGTAGATTTTTTGTTTTTACCAATTCCTATCAAATATTTGTATAGATTTTCTCACATATTACTTGGACATTGCACCAAGTGAAAAAAGGAGGTGACAAATCTAAGTTCCATTTGGAAGGCATACAATAGAGGGTATTTGAGACATTGAAGGATTAACTATGTTTAGCTCTTATACTTTTCCTACCTATTCTATATCAATATTTTGAGGTAATGACTGGCATATCATACTATACATTAGGAGTTATCCTCATACAATATGGAAATCCAATTACCTATCATATTGAAATATTTAATAAAGTAGTTCAAAAATACCCTAGATATGACAAAGATCTATATGCCATTGTCCAAGCATGTAAACAATAGAAGCACTACATATTGGTAAAGAAAACCATCATTCACATAGACCACAAACATTTAGAGTACATTTAGATGTAAAGTAAGGTAAGGAACAAAAACATCAAAAGTGGGCCACATATCTATAGAAATTTTAGTTTATCATTAGGCATAAAAAATGAAGTTCTAATTTAGCATTATATTGTTTGAGTCAAATTATAATCATAGCACTCTCTAAAATTGTTGATTCTTGTGGGTACGATACTTCTAGTTGGTCCACCTTATATGAGGTATATTTTGATTTTGTAAATGCGTAAGATCTTTTTATGGGTAAGAACATTTCTAATTTTTATTTGTAATATAACATCCTCTTCCACATGGGATATATTTTTGTACCAATTCGTGAGTGCTCAATAATTATTTAGTAAGCATATTTTAGAAAAGTATCATGTTACTTTAGAGTAGAAAAATATTAGCAGTACTTCCATTGGCCCAATATGAGGACAAAGTGAAGAGGTACATCAAGTTATATAAAGTGTTGATAAGATCCTTCCCTAAATACAAGTATTTTTACAAACCTCCTAATTTTAGGAGGAGAGGTATTGATTGTGTGAAATTGACATTTTTGTAGTTGATTAAAGCTCTCAAAGCTACTTCAAAGTGAGATAAATATTAAAATTTATAATATTGTGCTTATTAATTTTCCTAGTAGGATAGGGTCATAAGAAAATTGGACATACATTAGATTTCTAACACCTCTATAAGATCTGATCTTGAAGATCTCCAATCCTCCACATGTTGCTCATGTATCTTCCTAAAGTTTCTACTATGAGAATATGGTGAAAGGACTAAAGGAGACAGTCTTGGAGGATTAATTTAGAATATTTTAAGAAGTATCTCCATTAATTAATAGGGAAATCTAGGAATATTTCATGCAACATCCTACTCATATTACTATATCAATCGTAAAACCAAATTTTATAAGAATTTTATCTAAAATTAAATATTAACCCTATCAAAGGTGTTGGTCATGTCTAGTTTGATAACTATATTTTTTTATTTGGAGTGAGATAAAGAGTGAAGAGTATCATTCACCATGATAATATTATCATATATTTTATTTCCTGGAATAAGACCTCCTTATTCTTCTAAAATAAATTTATCAAGCAACTATTTAATCAGGATAGCAATAATTTTTGTCATAATTTTGTAAGAACAATTGCAAAGAGAAATTGGTCTAAATATATCAAAGGAAGTGGAGTTATTCTATTTAAGAATTAAAGTACAATATATTAAATTTATATCTCTAAAAATCATACCTCCTTTTTTGACTTCTTCTATCATACTCAGTAGATGATCTTCAACTAGTTAAAGAAATTATCGATAGAAATTATTTATGAACCCATCTAGACTAGAAGATTTATCTTTTGGAAGAGAGCATAACATTGATTCTAGTTCTTATTTAGTTACTTGAGTACACAAGGTAGATTTTTCCTCTTTATTAAGTATGGAAAGAATATTTTGGAGTAAAATATCTTGAGCTTGAGGATAACTTGGTTCATGAGTATGTAACCTAGAAAAATGATCTTGGGCTAATTATTTTATCTTATATTTCTTATAGTAAATTATTCCATCCTTATCTATACCTCTAAAGGGTTTCCTATGATAATTTTGTAGAGTTTTGATATGGAAATACTTGGTGTTTTTATCCCCTTTTTGCAATCAAATCATTCTTGATTTCAGTATCCAATGTACCTTCTCTTTGAATTTAAGTTTATACAAGTCAACCAGAAGCTCTTTTCGTTGATCATTATGATGAATTAGAGGAGCAAAATCTTGTACATTCATATCAATTTTTCAAGCTGATGCAAGATCATTTCATTTCATTGGGATAGTTTTTTGGATAACCTTTTTCATATTTCTAACTTGAGATGTAAAATTTTATCTTTCCAAATATATTATGGCCTTGTTTGCAAGGGTTTTTATTTCTAGTTGTTTTCAACTAGTTTACAAAAATTTTCTTGCTCTGACCATCCTAGATTATATTTGAACAATTTTTTTTTGACTTGCTAGTTGTTTTTCTCCTATTCTAGAAGAATTGGTTTGTGATCAAAAATTACACTTTGAACTATATGGATGAAAAGTAGAGGGAAAAGAACCAGAAGGTTTTCACTCACTAAAAATTTATCTAATATTTCTACAATATAATGAATTCTAGATCTTCTATTTGTCTAGGTAAATTTCCCTTTTGTGGGATAATGTACTCTATATTTTCTTGAAATATTATTTTAATTACTAAGTCTCTTATAGCATAAGGAGTCTTGTTTCCACTTATCTTTTCCCAATGTGATAGAGTGACATTTAAGTCCCCTCCTATTAAAATAATTTTTTGTTGTTCTTGGTTGATTCAATGATGTAGTTGATTCCATGTTTTATTTTTAGATCTAGACTATTCAAGCCATAAAACATAACAAAGGTTATGCATGTTCCATTAGATAAATCAAAATCTAGGGGCAACCATTTTATTTATGCATATCTCTCTACATAGGTTAATTGTTGTGGGTGCCAAGTAGTTATAAGCCTACTCGAAGTACCTGATGAGCTTATAGCCTCATATTCAGAGTATCTCTAAATTTTATTCCAATCTAAATCCATAACACTATGCATCATTTTGGTTTCTTGCAATGAAACCACAAGAGGTTTATGATTTTTAACAAGATTGGATAACTAGTTTTCCCTCAAGGGAATACCCAATCCCTTGGAATTCTAAGAAAAACTATCATATTTTAGAGGAATTCTTCTTTGGACAAATTTCCAATGTGGTTTAAAATTTATTCTAAATATCCTCCTAGGTTTGATCTTCCCTTAACACGTTATTATAATCTCTACCCCTTACTACTGAATAGATTTCTAGAGTACCTCTTGGAATGAATTTCCACATGCTAAGTTTCTTCAACCTCCTCTTTAATTTCTTCACCATATTGATTTGATTATTTATTAATATTCACTTATAGTAATCCATAAGAGGAATATGGTCCTTTGTTCATATTCTCTTGTTTGGTATCTTAAGGAGTTATTTGTTCATTAAGATATTCACCTACTATTATATGCTCATGTTTTGATTTGCATTGTTAAGTTGTGGTTCTATTTCTTCTGTTACATCAATTATGCGGATAACAAATCTATTAGATCTTTGCAGTTTTTATTTTCTTTGCATGGCCTTTTCATGACTTGTTGATCTATGAGGCGTTCTATTTTTAATAGTTTAGAAATTAGTTTCTTTTTCTTTCTCAACTTGTTATTCCTTAGAAGGGTAGTTTCTAGAGAAATGTCCATATTGATGATAGGTAATGCATTTGAAGGGGATATGTTCATAATCCAACGACTACATATAAACCCAATCAAGGACCTTGATTTCTATATTTTTTAGAAGTTTTTTTTTTTAAGTTTTCTCTAACATAGATACATGTACAAGAGGTATTGTTTGCCTTAGGAGGGGCCCAATCTACATATTTTCCTATTGTATTTCCTATAACCTCTAGAGTGGATTTATTCTGTAAATATGGGGGCAAGAAAGGGAGATGAACCTAAATTTAAACATCTTTAGGTTCCTCTTATTAAGAGTAAAATACAAGAGTACAAGGAGTCAAATACAAAGGGATTACCCCAAAAAACCATGGACCACCATGAAAAAATGAGTTCCTTTCTTCAATGAAGGCAATAAAAAAATAGCCTTTGTTAGTCATCATGAGTTCAAAACTAAAAATTTTGAACCCTTGGATTTTTTATTGACTTCTCTATTATATCCAAGTTGGCACACATAACTATAAATTTATATATCAATGCTTGGGTTAAAATAGCCAATATCAGATATTGAATGAATTTTAGAGACACCTCTACAACTAGAACCTCTTCCATATTTGCCATAAATAAACTTTTAGAACTATATTTTTATGATTTAAATGATCTACATGCATAGGCATTTAGATCCTCAGTAATATTAGTCATATTTCTTTCCTCAAAATAAAATTTATTGGGAAAAATAAAAATACTCCATTCCAAAATTTAAAGAGAAATGCAGATGTGCCATTACCAAATCATTCCCAACTCCAATGCCTTGCCATTCTAGTTCTTTGCACTAATAGAAAATTTAAAAAATAATGTCAACCCATAAAATGTAATTATGCAAAACATTCTTATTATAATAATTCTATTTTATTATTAGTATAAATAAGTATTAATGTTTGGTACTAAATGTAGTGATTATATATTATTTGTGAGGTCATAAAAATAAAGACTATCTAGTAAAAATAATTCACAAATCAAATATTAAATATGAAGTTGTTAATTATATTGTGTTTTAAATATAAATATACAGTACAAAAATTATCTTAAATAAGAGGAATCACTATATGATTAGATGCACTTGAAACTACCCAAAGGAGGGGTGTTAAAGTAGAGATGTAAGTGATAGTGAAGAGGAGGAAGCATATCAACCAAAAGCTTGCAATGTTGGACAAGAAGGATATCCGAAATAATGTATAATACATGAAATTTTAAACATGGGTAGAAAGCCAAATTTAGAAACAACGTCATAAAATGTATGTTTAAACCTTGAGGAAATCATTTATTAGATCATAGATAAGGAGAAATATTTTGATTTTGAACCAATATAAGATCCTAAGAAGGTGAAATTTACCTATATGAAACTAAAGGGGCATGCATACTTGTGGTATGATCATGTTCAAATAGAAATATAAATAAAAGGGATCGAAAAAAATATGACATGAGAGAATATGGTTACCAAATAGGGTTGTTCAAAAGATTCCAAAACCTCAAGCAAAAGGAGTTGGCAGTAAAAGAGTACAAAGGAATTCAATAATTTGACCTTGAAGATGATTAGGAGAAGGTGACATGATATATAAATGGACTAAGGTTTTCCATACAATATGAAATTGGTTTGTTTCAAAGAAAAACCATTGAAGAGGCATATTAGTATGTGTTTAAGGAAAAGGAAAAGTTGTTGTGCAAGCAACAAAATAATGCAAAATGAAGAGGACAATCCTCTTGTGAAAGAGAAAAATTAAGTAATGGTAGAGGGAAGCATTTGCAATAAGGAAAAGTCTATTATTTTCAAAGTTATTTCAGTCAAAGTATGCGAGAAAAGGGTGAATCATAAAGAGAACAAGGTGGATTTGGTAGAGGAAGAAGACATAGTTTTATTGGTAAGTGTTATAGGTGCTTGAAAGGACATAGGGTATTTGAGTGTCCTCAAACATAATAGATTAACGGGTGTGAAAGGGAAGCTCATAACTAGATTACACAAGCATATGCAGAGTATTACTTCCCTAAAGTACATGGAATAACCAAAAAAAGGAGAATCCTTTATAATATAATGGATATTATTAAAACCACAAAGGAGATGTATGAGGTTGAGTAGATAAGGAGCATGTTCATAATGATTTGCAAATTAGGAGGTAAATTTTGCATGGTGGTTGTAAATAGTTGAATCATAGCAAGTTGGTGTTAACAAAGATGGTAGAAAATATTGGGTTAAAGAGGATTATGCACCCAAATCCATATAAAGTATCATGGTTGTAAAATAAACATTAATTTTTTGTGAGAGAACAATGTATGGTGGATTTTCAAATTGGTTCTTACAATAATGATATCCTATATGATGTTATGCCTATGGATGCTTGTCATTTTTTTATTGGGAAGACAATCTCAGTTTGATAGGAAGGTAGTGCATTATGGTAGAATGAACATTTATGCTATTGAGAAGTATGAAAAATGGTACACATTAATTCCATTGAACATCAAAAGTAAAGGTGTGAACAACATTCTGACAATGTGCTTGAATATAGATAAACAATTATTAAAGGCTTATGAGACCAAGTTGAATGGAGAAGAGCAAATTTTGAAAGAAGTTGTGAAAAAAATGGAGGAAAATGTGGACACATATAAGAGAATAAGCATGGGGAATAGATAGTTGGTCTAGGTCACCATTAGTAGTGATGTTGAAGATGACAGTGCAATGATTCCTTTTGTATTTAAGGAGAAAGAGAAGGAGAAAAGAAGTGTAAAAGATATAGTTGAGGTGGATGCACCTCATCAGGTAATTTATGGCTATGATGAAGTCCATAATACCAAATTTGATAATGACAATGGTAATTTCAAGTGTGGTAAAGAATATTATAATAGGGATCAGAGTGGCGATGAATAATTTGGATTCTTTGAAAGGTACACCAAAGGCATTGGCTCCAAGTTCATGAGAAGAATAAGGTACAATTGTAATATATTGGGAAGATATAGGTAAGGTATGAAAATACCCATAATACCAAAAATAAGGCCAAAGAATGAAGGCCTTGGATATGCAAGTCAAGTAGGAAGTAATGAGACCAAATTTGGGGACGAGTTGTTGCAATCAGTGTTGAATATTTGAACATGTTACAACTAGGTGTTAGGACCTATATCCTTGCACGATTCATGGAGGATATGATCATTCTAAAAGGTGTTGGCACCAAGAGGAAGTCACCAACAAGGTTCATGTGGATTATAGTTGGATATATGTGATACAATGGGATGAGGTAAAATGAATACTGAGTGCATTCTAGAAGAGAATTTTTGATCCTCAAAGGAAGGGCAAGACAAGATAATGATGTTGGCCTTGTAAAGCCAACCAATCTAGAATGATAATAGCTTGGAAGAAAAATTCATGTTCATGAGTTGAGCTCATGTAACATTTCCTCTTACATAATGAGTGTGATGCAGAAGTACTTGGATGGTTACAAGAAGAATTAACCATAACCTGCATCTCAAACTATTATTATATAGAATAATAGACATCATACCTAGGAAGAGAAGAAGGAATGTCATGCATGAGAAGTAGGAAGCAGGAGGTGAGATGACTCATACAAGAAAATAAGAGAAAGGTAAAAAGAAAAATCTTAGGAAGAAAATAAAAGAAAGGAAGTATAAGAGAAAGAGTCAAACAAAGAAATCATATGAAAACCTGATAGGCTTTAGATATCTATGAGAGAGAGAAATAAAATAAAAAGTGATTGAAGGAAGAAAAAGAGAACAACCAAGATAAATATATATTCCTTAAGAATTGTTAAGATTGTAATTGTACAAGCTACTCTCCAATAAAACAATAAATCGTGAGACTCATTTGATAAATGTTTGAGGTCCTTGTAACATTCATGTATATGTGATTAAGTTGTGTGTAGGATACATGGAAGGAAGTCCAAGTGAAGGGATATTCAATGATCTTACCATCATGTATGTGGAAGTATCAGGCACAAAAGATATCCAAAGAAGGCTCCAGTATGAAAAATTTATAAGCATAGAGCAATACCTTAGAAAACCACCAATTAGAGTAATAAACTGTTCTTGTAAAGATTCAAAGACCATAGAAGTTGAACTTTGAAGTACATTGCTATTTAGCACAAGGTCTGTCTAATTGAAAAGATGACTCAAGTCATGGCCATTAAATTCTATCAAATGATGCCATTAATCATATGAGTTGAGGGTTGATACCATTCCATCCTATCAAGGAGGCACATTGCATTATCATTCAGGGATGTCATGGAGATAGCCATACAAGACTGTGAGAGTTTTCATAGCAGTAAACAATCATAGAAATAGGTAACTATACAATGAATTTTGTTGTACGATGACTATGTACAAAGAGTGTGATCACATGACAAGGGTGATTGTACGAGAGTGGAGGTGTCATATGAGAAAATTATCGTATGAGATTATTTTCCTATGAGATGATGATCATACCAAAAAATTATCGTATGAGGTAGAGATCGTATGAGAAGATTGTCATATGAGATAGAATTTGTACAAGAGAAAATATTATACAAGAGAAAGCATTGTACGAGAAGGCATCATATGGGAGAAAGTGGTGTATAATAGAACAAGTTGTACATTGAATGGTGGTAAAACTCATACATTGAATAGTGGTAAAGGTTGCACATTACATGATGAAAAAGGTCATACATTGAAAAGTGGAAAAGATAGTACCTTGAATGAGGGAAATAATATAGAATTGAACGATGAAACAAATCTTTGTATAATTAATTTGTCTTACAAGAAAGAAATTAGGATTGCAGGTTGTGTAACTGCATCAAAAACAACAAAAAATGTAATGTGGAACTCCTTTATTTTTTCCCCTTTCTGATAATAGCTATAATACAAGATAAGAATATTGTAAAGCTAAAATTAGACTCGTTGCATGTTTTTTGAGAAGCATTCTATTGATAAATCTACATCCCTAAAAGAATAATTCTACTCACAGGAAGTACAACATTTATAGTCCAAGCATTATTTTTGGTAATTCGGTAAATGTTGTAACGTGGTATTATTTAATTCCATAGTTAATTTTCACCTTATAAAAAGCACTCTCTTATTGTAGTATTAGAATGCAATGTTTTGTTTTCAAATCTTGGTAATAAATTTGAATTTTTTTCTCAACTTTTTCATGGGAACATCAATTTTCTAATTGAATTTGAATACAACATGCATTGTTGTTTCTCTATCTCTGGACGCCACATAAAATGCTCTAAAGGACCTTAGTTTGAAGCCCACTCACAGGGGTGGGTTTTAATGAGTTGATGAACATAATGAGGTAAGCAATTTTGTTTTTTTCACTTATGTTCCTTTATTCTCTTTTTTTGCAAACCTGAAGCTTACAACAAGGATACGAGGAATCACAAAAGGTGATAAAGGCCATTTAGTTTATCAATAGTTGGTTTTAGTACCTTCTCACATTGAATCCTTGCAGCTTTGTGAACACCTGGAAGACTCATTTTTTGGTAAATATCTACCACCTTATGAATCTTATTCATTGTTGATGATATTTTTTAATCTGAGAGGCATTAAATGTGGGATTGGTACTCATCACTAATGGGGTTTTCTTCCATTGCAATGATAATGTTGATTCCCCTTAGTGTTTGTACACGTATTACCAATCTGATGGGTTTGGAATACATGAATACTCTTGTGTTATGTATGTCCTAGTTAGAATATTAAATATGAATGCTAGATCAATTTTTCTTTACCATAATTCAAAAAAAGACATCCTATAGAACTGTATAATTTTCATCTTTCTTTTGAAAATTTATAAATGAAAATTTTTGAATGTTAGCAATAGTTATGCCAATGGTAACCTAATAAATCCTTTTATTGGCTCTAAATAAGGTTTTACAAAAGGTGTGTTGGAGAATATTAATTAATTGTTTTATTTGTAATGATTTAGGATTTGATAAGATAAAAGAAACAATAGTTGTGTTTAGTCGGAGCTAGTTATATTTTCGTTATAGAAATCGTATTTAATTGTTTTGTACCCTTATTAAATATATCAATATTCATGAATGTAATATCATCATCATGTCCTGATGAAAATGATACTTCGTCCTTCCTTTTGTTAGGAGCATTGAATTTGGGTATTTCTTTATGTAAATGGTTGTTGTTTGTTTATTTTTTTTTAAAGTGAAAAACCCCTTGTGGGGCCGCCTTGGTCTAAGAGACCATGAATAGGGGATTCTACACCGTCAAAGTCACCCGAGGGTCACACCTAGCCCTGCTCACACCAACATTATCAATTGGATTTTGGGTACCCAATTTAGCTTTTTGGTAGGGTGGAGATTCGAACCTAGGACCTCCCTTGGAGGATTGCCCTCTCCTCTCCAACTCACCTACAACACCTAGGTAAAACTAATTTATAGTGGAAAACACCCCTTTCGAGGTGCCACTTTCAACAGGTTGGGCATAGGAGGAATGGAGCCTTGTCGGCCTCTACCAACACATAGGAAATTCCTAACTATACCATATATCTACAGGATGGATACAAGGGGAATGGAACCTGGGTCGGTCTCTACCAGCATCCAGGGCATTTACCACTGCACCACAACAAGCAAATTTTATTTTTCTCTTTTGGATTGCTTTGTTTTACAGGTATTGTTTTCAATTATTGCTATAAAAGTTAGTGTGAAAGCTTGGAGTTAGTGTTGATTATAGGATTCCTATAACAACCCAGGTCTACTCACCTGGTTGTCAATAACTCAAATTCAAAATTTTGTTAACCAAAAACCAAATATCATATATTGGCGTAATCACACCCAACTTTGTATTAGTACTAAGGCATTGATGTTTACACTTCGAGATATTTTACTACTACAAATGGAATCCCAAGTGCTTGTGATTAGCCAATTTATCGTAATAGACTACCATACATGAGACCCATCTTCTCGAGTTTTGGGTTTTCAGAAAGGGGTTGCCCTTCTAGGGCCAATATCACCTGGAAGGATGGATGTATTATTTTGCACGTCTTATAACATGGAAGACTTAAAATCTTGTCCCAATGGTCCATTAACCCAATTTTTAATTCATGATTAAACCTTTAGGTCCATGATCAAGTTAACGTGACTATGCCAATGCCTGATTATTGATCTTCATCTAAGGTTTCATTAGGGTCTACCAATACTCTAGCTTCCAAACTAGGTTTCTTGAATTATACCCTAGTTGATGGTAATTTTACCCATACCATCTACTGCTGGATCTTCCAACCCTAAGGACCAGCTCTCTAGTCTTGATTTCTATTGGTAATTCCACAACCAATTTATGATTCACGAGAACCTTCACGTACTACTTTGTACAACAACCTAAAATGATATCCTATTCCATTGTTCATTACTCTCAATAGCATAGGATCCACTAATCCATTTAGTAATGCTAGAGAATAGTTTTCCTTGATTCACAATATATACCACTGTGATTTATTGGAGTTGGGTGGACGATATTCTACTCAAAATCATCAGTTTTATGGAAAACCATCCTCCTCAATGGCCTCCTTCTTGTTTATATTATTAACATTCTTCTCGAAGAATTTTATTTTGAACCATCTTACTCCTTTGATAGTAATTTTGAATGGTTACAATATAAAGTATTTTATGTTTCCGATTAGATTCAAATAATTCTCACAACAATCCCTTTATGGAAAAGATAATTTTTTGATATCTATAATCTACTTCCACATTTAGCATAGTATATATTATTTTAAAAGTAAATAAAAATCTTACGTGATCAAACACATTTCTCATCGTAAACAATGTAAAAATATACCTACAAAAATTATTCAAACAAAGAATAAGTCTTCTACCTTGTTCACACTAAAATAAATAAAGGAGACTTCTCTACAAAGTAATTCTAAAGTTTCATCTATTAATTACGAATATATTTAACCAAATCTCTTGCCAAATTTTAAGAACTAAAGGTTTCATTCATGGATGAATGTTAATGGTGAACCAAAAAGCGCAAGATATCCAAAAATTTAGAAGTAAAATTTCTATGTGAGCACAGCGGAAGCGAATTAACCCAAGGTAATTATAAAATCTTTATTCATCTTCTGAAGTCTATAATAGTCTAAAGAAAAGAATATTAATTTGCTAGTAAGCCCACGTTCCTAAACATCTATTCGAGGCCTCCGAAATGTGATACAAAAATAGATACTAAATTTTTAGAAAAGTTTTCATTTTGAGTATACATATATTTTTTAAACCTTTCATATTATAATTATTATCATAATTTCCATGGTTGATTTCTAGATATTTATAAGCTTTAAGACATTCGTATTAGAAGCTATTGTCTATCAAGGATTCTTTAAACAGTTAATATCATCCTTACTCAGCATCTACAGTGGACAACATTAGGATTCTAATAAAAAACAAATTTTAAATCTTCCCAATTAACACAATGGAGGACTATTAAACACGAAATACTATTACAATCCTCATAAAAAATAAAAATAAAAACAACTTTTCTACTATGGTAGATCTTTGCGTAAAGTAATTGCATTGAAAATTCAAACTTAAAGAGAAAACATTGATTATCTATCTCTAATATAAAGTATATAAAATAGTTATTAAAAAGCATAATTTCATTGTCGGAGGTGAAGAATTTTAATTATGTCTTGTTGAGACTTGTTGATTATAATACAAAGATTTACATAACCAAGGCAGCAATACATATACACTAATGCAGCAGATGTTCACACCCCGATATCACACTGCTGGCACAATTTTCATGGGTTTGAAAACCCATTTTTGTGACAATTTGAAATGGATTTTTGACGGAGTACAGTCAACTCCAACAAGTTTATATGATGAATATCAATTTTGCTAATCAAAAGTGTTTATAATACCTGACAAATAACGATATATTAAAAATATTAATGTTATATATATATATATATATATATATATATATATATATATATATATATATATATAAAACCTTACTTTGGCCTCCCTATAATATTTTATTGCGGTGAAGCTTGACTCAACAAAAGTAGTGAACATATGGTCCAACCATAGGTATTTAACTCGACTCACTATTTTATGGACACATTTAAACATCATAGAATGACTCCAGATAACAACACCAAGGGTGCTATAGTACATTACAAGTTGGGTGAATACGTGGTACCAAAATTTTCTATAGAACTCTAAACAAAAACAATAAGCTCTCTTGCTGGGGTTACCTATGTTCACATCTTAATGATTTTTAATAATTAAAACATCCCAAAGAAAGACCTCATAATTTCACAATTGTCAAAATACATAAATTCATGCAACAGTAATGTAGACCATTAATCAATTAACAACCAGTTTTCCGATATAAAGAAAAACAATAATGCAGCCCAAGAATTTCGCCGTGAGTTATATATATATATATATATATATATATATATATATACTTTTATCACAAAATATTTTTAGGTAAACATTTTCACTGTGTTAGCACTTAGACTGGTCGTCTACATACAATGCTAGCCATTCATTAAATTTAGAATTAATTTTAGAAAACAAAAGCTCTTTTTCACAGCTCACGTAATCTCCAAAAAGGTTTTTCATAGCAAACTATTTAGTTGGTTAGCAAGACATCTTCCTCCAACGGTTGAATGAAAAGAGATAATGGTGAGAGCTTTTGTATTTGGAATCTGCGTGGCCCTATGAATGCAAACTATATATGAAGACCATCATGCAACAATACAACATTTTTCAATCATAAATAAATTATGAAGAAAAATAGCCAATCAATTGCTAAAGAATTCCCGTGAATATCAACCAATAATGATTCTATCAATTATCCAAAGAAGTCAGCCAAATAATTTTATGTAAGTGCAAATCTTAATGTACTTGAGCAAACACTCAAACAATAAAAGTACACATATTGTAATAGAACAATGCCATTCATTTTTTTTCAACCATTCACATGACAACCCAAACAAATTATTTACTAATATATAGATATAAATACTTGTATAAAAAGCCAACCTAAAATGGAGGTGTATGAATTCAGACTTGCCCAAGCCAACGAAAACAAAATGATCGATTATCGTGAGTTACGTACTATGTCACACCAGAACTCGAAAAAGCATACACAAACAACCAATGGATGGTCTTCATGATGTTTTTCTCCCTTCTTTAAAGGATTTGAGTTCTCTCTAATGGTGACACATTGAAATATTCATGTTGTTTGGAATATTTTTATAATTGGTACCTTGTTTTATTTATGGAAGTCTTGGAATAGAGCTGTTTTTTCTCAGCAAGATGTCGGACATGTCTTCTTTGTTATTGATAAATATGATATATTCTTTGATTGTTGGTTACAAATTCAAGTACAAGTTAAAAAAGTACAGTGGAGCTGTAGTACTTGCGTACCCTCATGGATCATTGGGGGAATGCACCCTGTATTATGAGTCATGTGCATCTTCCTTCCCCTTCCAGGTGGCAGTAAGGCTTCTTTCTTTCCGAATGCATATTTAATACTGTTTTGGTAGTTGTTATTGGCAGTTTGTGGGTTGTTTCTGACACTCTTGTATACTCTTAACCACAATGGTTAATGTATTGGTTTACGGGGTGTGCTAATCCCACCCACCTTTTTTTGTATGATTAAACATTATTTTATTAATATAATGGTTTTTTCATCCAAATATATATATATATATATATATATATATATATATATATATATATATGGCAATTCTTATTTATCATAAATATTCATTTTTGTTAAAGAAAAATATTATTCAAATTTAATTCCATATATTGAAAACAAAACACCAATTTTTTCAAACAGGGATATGCACAAAATACAGCAGCAAGCAAAATGACCTATATGAAAACTTTTTAGTGGGATTCCATGTACCCACGGATCATGGTGCTTATAAGCACGATATCGTATCCCACATTATGTGATGCTTCCAACCACTTTCTCTACCTAAGGTGGGTGATTTTCCTTGTCCAACACTCTTTTTATGGTATGGAAACTTGTTCCTACAATCACAAGCACTTCTAGAAATATCATATTTTTCTAACAAAATGGTAAACAAGTAGTGGGTTATGACAATTCCCAAGCTTTTGCAAAGTGGTTTAAGGGGATGTTGGAGCAATCAATAGTAAGACTCCATCGTAGGCTAGTTCAAAGGTGTTGTAGGTGAGTTGGAGAGGAGAGGGAAATCCTCCAAGAGAGGTCCCAGGCTCAAATCTCCACCCTACCAAAAAGCTGAACTGGGTATCCAAAATCCAATTGATAATGTTGGTGCGGGCAGGATCGGGTGTGACTCCCGGTGAATTTGACGGTGTAGAACCCCTTGTTCGTGGTCTCTTAGACCAATGCGGCCCCGCAAGGGGTTTTTTGCTTTAAAAAAAAAAAGGAACCAGAAGCTCATAGGAGAGCAACCTCAACAAATTGAGGTCCTAGATTCTAGTCCTAGTTGGTTCATACCTTTAATAGGGTATGAGAGTTGAAGCAATCAATTTAAAAAAAATAAAATAAGAAAGGGGCAAAAGATGGAAGAGAAAGAGCAGCAATAAGTGTATACCCAAAGGAAAAATGAGTGATAAAAATAAAAAATAAAAAAATTGAAAAAATGCTTCCATGTACGTGTATATAAAATTGGTTGTGGATTTGTTAATGTCATTTTTTTTTTGTAGCGAGACTATGCTCAAAGTATCTAGTTTGACATATATTCATTCTAGTCTTTGTTAAGTGAATGAATTTGTTATAAATTGCATGTTAATGTTGTTTTTAATTTGGTGAATAAATTTGTTGAAATTTATTTTGGGGTGTCAACCAGTAAAGACACCATTTTCTTACTTGCTACAAAATGAATTTGTGGGGTGTCAATCATAGACATCATTTCCTTGTGCGATGCATTTAAATGTTTGAGGACACATCATGACCAGAAAAATAGAATGGATGTTGCAGTTTGAAAGCATGGAGGAAGTTTTTATTGAGAAATTACAAAACAATTAATTATTTTATGTGTAATGCTTTAAGGATTTGAAAAGATAAAAAAAGTAGCAATTAGGTGCTCAGTGAGAGGTAACCAATTAGGTTTTCATTATAAAAACTACATCTGACTATTGTGTACTCTTATAAAATGTAATGTATCAATATTCTTGAATGTAACATCATTATCATCATGAAAATGATTCTTCCTCCTCCATTTTGTTAGCAACATTGAATTTGGATATTTCTTTATGTAAATAATTGTTATTCATTTACTGCTCTATTTTGAATTTTTTGAATTATTTTATTTTATAAATCTATTTTCAACAAGATGACACCTAAAATTATATATATATTTATTTTTTATTTTTATTTTTATTTTTGATATTGTGTATGATGTATGGTGTGGGAAAATCGTCAAAGCATCTAGACTAACAGGAGGTAAAATTATACACAGATTCAGAAAGTGGGGTTGAATCCCCTGGGCATTGAGTCATTTCAAGCAAGCAAATGCACTGAATTGAATTGAACAAAAATTTGGGTGTGCGGCGGTATAAACTTCAAAATACGGCTTTGACCAATTCCAATGTTATTTATTCAACAAAATCGCCATCTGATCTCATCCTCATTATGTCATCGATGGCCCACATAAGCGACAAAAGTAAATAAAACTACCCGTACTTGTTTTTTATTTTTATTTTTAAACATAAAGAAATTGGTAACACTGGTAAATGTTATTTATGTAAACTGGAACTTAATTTTTTAAAACTTAAAACTGGAACAACCTATAAACAAACACCCACAACTAACATCCAATTATTCTCTTTTGAGTATTCTCTTTATTATTTTAACTATATAGATTAATACAGTAGTCGAATCAAATTAGCAGATGTTTCCTCTGTGCAATAGATGTTCCTCTTAATAAGTAGTTGGAATTTCATTTTGTCCTTGTGTTTATGGGTTTTTAAGGTTAGATTTATTATATATTTTTATAAAATACATGAATATTTTTACAATATTTTAAAAATTAAAATTTTAATAAAATATTTTGAAAATATAAATATAGATTAATTAATAATTTTTTTATCAAACTAATATTTTTATAGAAAATTAGTTTTTGTTGTGTAATAGTATGTTTTCATTTTTTCTTCAAGAGATTTAAGTTTAATTTATTAAATAATGGACTAGGAACCTTTCAAAAACCTATACTTTATCTTACAGTGATATGTCTTTGAATTCTCATATAGAATATCCAAGTTTAAAACCATTGCACAAGAAACCAAAACCCTTTTAAAAACCTTTGATTTGCCCTAATAGTTGTGTCCTTGTTTAGACACCATAGTAGTATGTTTTTGGATTCATATCTAGGAGACCCAAGTTTAAACCACTACACAAGGGACCCTAGTGGTATACCTTTATGTTCTAATCCAAGAAACCCAGATTCAAACCACTACACAAGGGACTGAGACTTTTTTAAAAATATGTGTTTTACCCTAAAAAAATTTCTTGTTGGGACATCATAGTGGTATATTGTTGGGTTATCATCCAATAGACCTAGGTTTAAACCATTGCACAAAATATTGAGTACCTTTCAAGAAACCCATGCTTTACCTTAAAAATTTTAGTTCTTGTTGCAACACCATAGTGGTATGTTTTTGGGTTTTCATCTAGAAGACACAAGTTCAAACCACTATACAAGGGATCAAGGCCCTTTTAAAAATATGTGCTTTACCCTAAAGTATAGTCCATATTAGGACACTAAATTTATATGTCTTTGGGCTTTCTCTTGTGAGACATAAGTTCAAATCACAAGGAGGGTGTTCCCTGATGTGCTCCTAGTTGTAAAAAGGTATGGGCCCTTTAAAAATAAAAAGCTTGTATTTACCTTAATAAAAAAAATTATAAAAAAGTATAGGGATTAATGTAAAAAATGGATAAAATAAGAAAAACATTTAAAAATTTAAAAAGATAATTAGAAAAAGGAGAAAAGTGCATGTAAATGTAAAAAGGGAATAGAGAAGTTTAAATATATATATATATATATATATATATATATATATATTGGAAAAGCTATTATCAGTATTGTCATGACTTATCCATCCATCCGTACATGGGTGAACCATCAAGCCTATGTATCATTTATAGTTGGATCAGATTGTATGCAATGGTAAAAAGATTTTTCTCTAGAGTTGGATGACAATAAATTTGGCATAAAAAATATTATATGAAATTGAATGGTTGTAAATTAGTGATTATTAATTCAATGGAATAGTTGAGTAGTACAATTGCACCCAAATTGAGCATATGAATTCTATTGAAATATCTTGTATGTTGTGTATGAAAAAATTTACATCCTTCTATATTTGTGAGATAATTTATATGATTTTGAAGCATTTCATATAAGAGGAATTTGAGTATCAAAGTTTTTTATCCTAACATTTGGTATCAAAATCATTGTTAAAGCACAGTTGAAGCTAATATCCCTAAGCACTAGTAGTGTGACTTAAGGGAAAGTGTTCAAGAAGTAATTTCTAGCCAAAAAAGAAAAAATAGGTCATTAATTCAATGGTATAGTAATCATGATACAAGTGTTAAAACTAAAACTCAATGTAAGCTAGGATTTTTAATTGAAGCTCAAAATAGGTGTTTAAACTAGGATCCCAAAGCACCCATACAATGCCTTAGGGGGGTTGAAGCAATAAGTAGAATTAAACCTACATCTAAATCTTCGGATGGTTCAAGGAGGGGCCAAAAGCTCACTGGTAAAGCAACCCCAACGCATGAGAGTTCTTGTATCAAGTCCAAGTTGATCCATATATTTAATATGGCATGAGAGATAAAGTAATAAAGTTGAATAATATACCAGTAGTCAAAGAATCTCAAAAGAGAAATGGTAACAACAAGAGTGTTCCTATAGATGATAGAGAAGGTGATGAGAACTATTTGATGAATGGTATGTGTCATAGAAGATCCCATGCATGAGAGAAAAAATATGAACATGTGAAGTAGCAAACATATATTTAAAGAGATGAAGACATAAAGCAACAAAAAATATGTTATAGGAAACAACAAAGTGAACCTCACAAGCAACAATCTACTCTATTACACCTACAGTTGCTATAATTTGTTATCCATGCAGTCCAATAGGATGAGAAGGTTACTATAAGGACACTTTTGGTTTAGTCCTAGGATCATACCCTTTTTGAAGAAGAAAAAGTTAATATTTGGATGAACATTCAAGAAAAAACATTTTATGATATATAAATATGTATGCATTGGGTGAAGGTGTGTATGCAACAACAAGATGATGATAGAACTTTATTTCAAGAATTTTTTAAATAGAACAATAAGAATTAAGAGGTAAAATGTTGGAAAATGTAATGCTTAATATAAAAATAATATGCAAAGAGTTTGAAAAAATAAGAAAGGCAATTCTAAAATTAGAAAGGCAATCAAGAAAAGAGAAAAGTGCATGAAAAGGTGAAAATAGTTCTAAAAATAGAAAAGAGTAACTTGAAAAGTTATTATTAGCATTGTCATGATTCCATATATGTATATATATCCACCAACTAATCCATCCATCCAATTCTCACTTGGGTGGATCATTCAACTTATGCATGATGCACAATTGGATTAAGTTTTATGTAATAAAGAGAGGTGGCAAAGCCTATGTGATGTAGTGAAGAATTTTGTATGGATTTGGATGGAAGTAAATTTGGCATTAAGAATATTGTATGGAAATGAAATATTGTAAGTTAGTGATTATAGATTTAATGGAATAGTTGAATGGTGTAGTTGCACCCAAATAGAGCATAATAATTCTATTGTGAAATATATTTTATATTATGTATGAATGGATTTACATGTTTTTGCAATTGTGAGATAATTTGTATGCTTCCACAATATTTCACATAAGAGAATTTGAGTATTAGAGGATAAATTTCTAAAATGCTCATATAAAAATATGGTCCTAGTAATAGCTCAAAAAAATAAATGCTATAATATTATTCCATTAGAGAAAATACTCCAAAGATATAAACTCTATTAGCTTTTTATGGTAGGTAGTACAACCACAAGATTAAGGATAACTAATTTGAGATAACTATAAAACTAATGGCACAATAATAGACAAGAAAATAAAGAGATGAACATCTACAAATAACTCGGAAATATACCATTAATGAGAATGATTAAAATAGTACAATGCTATATAATGTAGGACATGAACACTCCATGAAAGTATATGAAAGAACTACATTGTACCATACTATACACTATATATACTACACATTGTATACTTACTATATCACTCTCTATATCAAACTACTACACCTATGAGGCATTTACATAGGAAGATAGATTGCTTGGCCTTTACTCTACCTAGGAATCATGTACATGTGGACTACATGCACATTTAAAACATGCACATTGAAACTTGTGCAGTTATTATAATACTTGAAGTAACTAACTAACTTTACTTTGAAGTAAAATCCTACTCTAGATATGTACCAAAGGTGGTACATTTACATGACCCAAATGATGTAATATACTCTAACACCCCCTGTATTACATTATTTAGGTATTGAAGACTTTAGTCTTCAAATCGATCCTTTATCTTCATATGTTATTTAACTTGATCTAGTCATTTATAATATATTTAATTCACATTGCACCATATACCTCCTTTATTTGGTTCCTCTTCTTCTTCTTCTTATTTATTCTTGTCTTTGGAGTGAGTACTTTCATGGGTGGATGTACTATCACCTAATTCTTGCAAGAGTCTCTTCTCTTTGTCTTTGTCCTTTTTATCATTTTCCATAACCTGTATAGAAGTTTTTGAACATACACTTAGAGCATCATGATAATATTTTGTGTTAGTAGAACTTGAAGTACCAATACTACATGAGGATTAAAATATCTTTGCTAGGGATGATTCATCCATTTTTATTTTTAGTTTAAGTAATTCTATCAATACTCTTTGTTCTATATTTTCATCCTTATAATATTTGAATGTAAGTAGTGCCATATATAATATGCTTCCATATTCTAAAGTAATTTGAATGTCACTCTTTCCATTATCAATTGCTTCAATGAGTTGAGCATGTAGATAATATTCCATGGTTTCAATGTCATCTTTTAAAGCTTCACTATGAATCATTTTCTAAGTAAGGTCTAAGTCTCCTTCAGATTTTATAAGTAAATTCTTGATTCTAATTTTTATGACACTTGCTCTTTAATTTATAATAGTGTTGTTCATATCATCATTCACTATATTCCTTGAGGTAGACATCTCTCTTAGTTTTAGATTTTTTTGTTTTAAGAACACTTTTGTTAGATCCTTTGTAGTAGACTACCTTATGACTCCCTAGTTTAAAGTATGTGAACCAATTTGATAAAACTTTTCTAAACTTAGGTTTTATAGAATTCCTTATGTATCGCTAGTGATTAGAGTAATATATAAGATTAATAAAATGCTTAGTAAATAATAGTTTAGTTTTGAGCTGATTTTGTAATGTTTTGTGAATAACAAAAATTAACTTCTATTTCACCTTATTTTTCCTAATGAACTATGCACTTAATTTGAAGTTCTCTATGGTTTGATTTCATTTGTCCCTTTAGTATGAATATGAAAAAAGTGTAATTATATAGTTCCATATGCTTTAAGTAAATGAATAACTTCATTTTATATCCCTCAATGTCTAATAGTTTAAAGTCCAATAAACTATTTTGATGTAGTATACCTTATAACTCTTTAATTTGGAATATTAAAAAGATATTTGCAATAATAATATTTCAATGTAGACAACATTATTCCTCCTATGATTTAATTGTAAATATTATATCTTCAATTATAGTAAATTGGAATGGACTGAAAACTTTAATCTTGCTTTCAAAAAAAGGTTGATTTTGCATATATATTTTAAATGTAAATAATAATAATAATACCTTCAACCTTATATTACCCTTATTACTCCTTATGAAATCAATTAAATAATACCTTAATATTTTGATGAGTGCTTGACTTCAAATACCTTGTAGTCCGAATGGTTTATAAGCGCTGGAGATCCTTGTAAACCATTGTTATTGCTACTGGTATATGACAGGTTTTACTTCCACTTGAGATGTCTGCTTTGCTATTCTTCACTCGGTATTCTTTCCTCAAGTTGCACTTATGACATTGAGAATTTAATACTCTTCTCTAATGCAAGTTTATGATAGAATAAATGGATGTCTTAAATGCACCTTTGACTCCTTAATCTTGGCTTCAAATGACTCTTGAATCCCATATTTGAATGGCTCTTGACTCCTAACTTTGAATATGATGTTTTCTGAATTCATTTCACTTAATGCTCACTGTAAACTTTCTTCTATTCTCAGCTCACCTGCATTATGTTCTTACAATTATATGTAAGCTTCTCTTGATATGAATTCCAAGTGGCAATAGACATTGCTTCAGTTTCATCCTTGAGATTCACTGGTTATTGAGAAGCATTGAAATTCCTTAGACATTAGAGAAATGATGGCAAACATTACATAAATGAACACCTTTCTTGAGTGTTGGATATATGAGGATAAATATACACTTTATGCCAAGTGGAAAAATATTTTTTATTCTTCAAGACAAGTGCAAATGCCTTCTTTGCATGGACACTTTCTTCAATGTACCAAAAAACATATCCTTAAGGCCTTCTTAATGCCTATTCATTCCAACCATTTGC
Source organism: Wollemia nobilis (assembly GCA_028583015.1). NCBI lineage: Eukaryota > Viridiplantae > Streptophyta > Pinopsida > Araucariales > Araucariaceae > Wollemia > Wollemia nobilis. The sequence goes on along the minus strand of JAQPPZ010016467.1, from coordinate 5,271,922 downwards.
AATATTGCATCAATCCTTTGATAGAAAATGATTTATCTTCTTTAAGTTGTTTCATTCAATGGTACTGGTTGGCTTCCATTTTGAGGATCCAAGGACGATGGAGTGGTGGTTCTATGGAGCTTCGATAATCATGATGAGGTGCTGATTATATGGAACTTCGATGACCGAATGAGATGTTCGTTTACTAATTAAGGCACCTTTTTTTCCTTCCTTGTTGCATCACTTGCTATATGCTAACCTTTCATGTAGATAGCTCCTTTGTGTAGTTACTTTATGCTATAATTTGTTATACAATATGATGACCTTTTGGACATATATATCTATTGCTATACAAGCTTGTTTACATAGGTCTTTGTACTGTAGGTTGACACTGTTGTAGGTAATAGATAATGGACTATAATTGATATCTTTTAGACATCCAAACCTGATGCTTATGAACCATAGATTGGCTTACCTCCTATTTGCACATTCTATCTTAGAATATTCATCCACTTGTGGATGTAGGGTACATGTTATTGTATTGTCTTAAAACACTATAATTTGTTCCTCTTTTATGAGGGATATAGAGCACAAATGTAATGTAAATAAGATGATCTTATTTGCACCAAAGTTTCAAGAGTTTCTAGATGTCTTATGTTCCTTATTTTCTCCTTTTATATGGTGGCTCCTTAATATATATAAAGCTACTCTACTTTAAGATATGGCAATTGTTTGCTCTAATATCTAAGACCAATGTATTGTTGTATTTTTTTGCTAGACAACACTAACCTCTAACTCTTTACTTGGATAACTTAATCACCAATAAATCCAATATTTTCACCATGCAACTAAAATGTTATTTAGAGGTTTTAACTTTGCACTAAAATGAACTTGAATAACTAATATAGTGCATTAATATGTTAGTCTTACAATGGCACTGAGAGGGGGGGGGTGAATCAGTGTAGCTCTTTAATCATGAATTAACAGCTCTTAAAACAGTAGTAATTAAAACTTATAAACAAATATAGCAAGTACAACAAGAGAACATCACACAACACAAGATTTAACGAGGTTCACCAATGTGGCTACTCCTCAAAATGACTGCTTGGACTACCATCCAAATCCAGCCTTTGCAAAGCAACAACTTTTACAAACAGTTTGCCAACACCCACTAGAAGGAGCACCAACCCCTAATTTATCTGTACCAACAGAAAGGAGTACCAACCCCTGATTTGCTAGCACCAACTAGAACAAGCACCAACCCCTTATGCCAAGAACCAACTTGGACTTCAATTCTAAAACTAGAAGAATGATAATGAGATACCTTTGCTTTTACAAGACCCTGACTGGTCTGCTTCATGTTTGCGTCCTCTACGCACTCTGCTCTCTCTGCGCTATCACCTCGCATAATCTACTGCTTCACTATCAAACGATCATCTTCTCCCCTTTTGTGCACTCTACTTCCTTTGTGATATTTGCACTTAGAATGATTCGATGACTTGCACTCTACACACTATGACCGAACTTTGCACTCTATGCAGTACAATCAAACTTCGCACTCTGCACACTACGATCAAACTTCACACTCTACGCACTACAATCAAACTTCGCACTTCTCAACACTTAGAACGATTCAACTCGACTTGCTCTCTATGCTCTTATGATCGAACATCACACATATCAACACACATTCGACTATCTGTTCAACTCATTCAACTTCTCCAAACAACCCTCCTTTTATAATAATATTTTCAAGATGAAAACTCTAATCTCAATCGATTGTAAACCCTACTTTTAGTCGGTTGCAAACCCTAATATTCGTTGGCTGCAAATCCTAATCTTCGTCGGCTAACGTCGGTATTCGTCGGCTTCAACTGCCCCTGTAACTCTTCTGTTGTTGTTGCCACGAAAACACATGTCACGATATCGTGACACTTTCACCTCTGTATGCTTTCTCTTAGCTTTGGCCCATGAGAATACAACATGTAGCGATATCGCTACACTTTTTCCTCCGTACGCTTTCTCTTAGCTTTGGCCCACAAGAATACATGTAGTGATATCGCTACACTTTTTCCTCTGTATACTTTCTCTTGGCTTTGGCCCGCGATAATACATGTAGCGATATCGCTACACTTTTTCTTCCGTACTCTCCTTCTTTACTTTTGTCGCAAAATTGTGACACTTCTACCTTCTTACTTTCTCTCTCCTCCTTTAGTTGTGAAAATGCGACATGTCGCGATATCGTGACACTTTTTCTCCTTAGCGCTTTATCTTGCCTTTGGGTCGCGAAAATGCAACATGTCACGATATCGTGAGACTTTTTCTCCTTAGCGATTTATCTTGCCTTTGGGTCACGAAAATGCAACATGTCGCGATATCGCGACACTTTTTCTCCTTAGCACTTTCCCTTACCTTTGGGTCACAAAAACGTGACATGTCGCGATATTGTGACACTTTTTCTCTCGAATTCTCTCTCCTGCAACATGTCGCGAAATCATGAAACTTTTTATTTCGGACTCTCTCTCCTGTAGCATGTCGCGAAATCATGACACTTTTTCATCCGTACAACCTTCCTTGCAATATGTCGCGAAATCGCGACATTTTTTTGTCCGTACAACCTTCCTTGCAATATGTCGCGAAATCGTGACACTTTTTCGTCCGTACAACCTTCCTTGCAATATGTCGCGAAATCATGACACTTTTTCTACTTGCCTTTCTCTCTTCCAACATGTCACGAAATCACGATAGTTTTGCTTGCTTGCGCTGTTTCTCCGAACATGTCACGAAATCACGACAGTTTTGCCTGCTTACGCTTTCTCTCCGAACATGTCATGAAATCGTGACAGTTTTGCTTTCTTCTCAACATGTCGCGATATTGCGACAGTTTTTCTTTCTTGCCAACATGTCGCGATATCGTGACAATTTTTCTTTCTTGCCAACATGTCGTGATATCGCGACAATTTTTCCACTTGTCTTTTTTCTTTTCCAACATGTCGCGAAATCGCGACAGTTTTTCTTTCTTCTTCTCTCTCTTCCAACATGTCACGAAATCATGACAGTTTTTCTTGCCTGCTGTATATGTCGCGATATCGTGACACTTTTCTTACTTGTCTTTTTATTTGATCTTTTGCAAGTGGTCCACTTCGGTCTTCTTGGAAAATCACTGTACATACTTTGAGTAACCTTTGAACTCCTGTCTTCTGCATTTGACTAGCCTTTGAACTTCCTGTCCACTGCATCAACAAATCTATTTGACTGTGTTGACAACAATGACAATACTGTCGTTGCACCTTGCTCAACAATCTCCCCCTTTGGAATTGTTGGCAACACATGTGCAATTTTTTGTAACTCTTCTCCCCCTTTGTCAATAATACCAAAGGGCTACTGCAGACTCCCCCTGAGTCCATGCACAACATTCTCAAGCACAATTTGTTATACTTAGCACAAATTATGAACATGAGCAAAAAGATAATCAAATACTTAAATGCTCCCCCTGAGAATGTGATCCCTGTAGCTAGTCAATTCTTGGGAAGTGTGACCACTCCCAATTTGTTTTGAAGGTACTCAAACACTTCCTTGGGCAATGGTTTTGTGAAGATATCTGCTACTTGTTCTATGGTTGGAACAAAATCTAATTTAACCTCACCTTCTGTAACTTTCTCCTTCAAAAAGTGATACCTGATGGTAATGTGCTTTGTGCATGAATGCATAACTAGATTCTTGGAGATGTTAATGGCACTGGTGTTATCACACTTAACTAATATTGGTTCACTGAAGCTAATACCAAGATCTTTTAAGGTTTGTTTCATCCATAATACCTGTGTACAACATGTTGTTGTTGCAATGTATTCCGCCTCTGTTGTCGATAAAGAAACTGACTCTTGTTTCTTACTGTGCCACACGACTAATCTGTCTCCAAGATAGAATGCACCTCCACTGGTACTCTTTCTGTCATCTACACATCCTACCCAATCTGCATCTGAATACAAAATAAGGGTGAAGTCTTTACCTTTCGGATACCATAATCCATATTCCATAGTACCCTTGAGATATCGAAGAATCCTTTTCATCGTTGTTACATGAGTCTCCTTAGGATTAGCTTGAAATTGTGCTACCATGCATACTGCCTATAAAATATCTGGTCTGGTAGCTATCAGGTACAGTAGACTTCCAATCATGGATTTGTACATGGTTTGATCAACAAGTGGAGATTTTTCATCCTTGCTCAACTTACAGCCTGTCATCATGGGAGTGCTAACTGGCTTACAGTCCTCCATTGTGAACCTTTTTAGCATATCTTTTACATATTTAACTTGAGAAATAAATATGCCCTTCTTACTTTGATTAACTTGCAATCCGAGGAAATATGACAGTTCTCCAATCATTGACATTTCAAATTCTTTCTGCATCTTATTTGCTAAGTCCTTGCATGACTCATCTTTGTTGCTGCCAAATATGATATCATCTACATAGACAACAAGAACAATAAGATGCCCATTTTCTATTTTGACATACAGATTACTATCCACCATACCTTTCTTGAACCTTTGTTGAGTGAGATAGTTGTCTAGCCTTGCATACCATGCTCGAGGTGCCTGTTTTAAGCCATATAAAGCTTTCTTCAACCTACAAACAAGGTTGGGATCATCACCAAGTTGGAAACCATCTGGTTGCTCAATGTAAACTTCTTCTTCAAGTTTCCCATTCAAAAATGTTGATTTCACATCCATTTGATAAAATTTGAAATTCTTGTAGATTGCTAAAGCCAAAAACATTCTAATTGCCTCTAGTCTTGCTACTGGTGCAAAATTTTCCTCAAAATCAATGCCTTCAACTTGTGCATAACCCTTGCAAACTAATCTTGCTTTATTTCCGACTACCTGTCCATCTTCATTCAGTTTGTTTCAAAAAATCCATTTTGTTTCGATGATATTTTTATTTACAGGTCTAGGAACTAGCTCCCAAGTGTCATTTTTCTCTATCTGATCTAATTCTTCATTTATTGCCTTCATCCAGCTTTCATATTTGCTTGCATCATCAATATTTTTGGGCTCAATGCTGGATAGTAGAGAGTAGTTACTTATTGCTCTTCTTCTTGTCTAAAATCTAACTTTGGGATATCCAATGATTTGCTCTCTAGGATGATTTCTCTGCCAGCTACCTATTTTGAATTTCTTATTTTCTTCCATTTCTGAATCACAATTTAAATCATCTGAGTCAATTTCCTGTATCTTCTCCATTTTTTTTCATCATCTCCTTCAATAACCTCTTCATAAATTGGGTAGTTCGTTTCATAGCTAATTACTTGTTCTCTACCTTCATCAAATTTAACATCGGCACTATCCACAATTTTCTTTAGCCTTTTGTTGTAGCATTTGTAAGCTTTGCTTTTTGATGAATATCCGACAAAAATACCTTCATCTGCTCTATCTTCAAACTTACCAAGATTATCTTCAGTTCTTTTGATATAGCACTTGCTGCCAAAATTTTTGAGATACTTTGTTGTTGCCCTTTTTTCGAACCACAACTCATAAGGAGTTTTGTTTTCATGTGTTCTCAGCATGTACCTATTATGGATATACACTGCAGTGTGGATTGCTTCTTTCCAAAATCTGTCTGCTACTCTACGTTCATCCAACATAGTCCGTGCCATTTTCTGCACTGTCCTGTTCTTTCTTTCTACCACTCCATTCTGCTGAGGTGTCCTAGCTGCTGCTGAAAACTGTCTCTTAATATCGAACTTCTCATAGTACTCTGTAAACTCCTCTGAAATGAATTCTCCTCCTCTATCTGATCTTAGATATTTGATCCTCTTTCCTGTTTCATTCTCTACTTGGGTTTTGAAAATCTTGAACATATCAAAGGCTTTTGATTTATGTTTCAAGAAAAATATCCATGTCATTCTAGAATAATCATCAATGCACAACATAAAATATTTGTCACCATTTATGCTTTGTGTTCTCATGGGACCACATAAATCAGTGTGTATTAGTTCTAGAGGTTTGCTTGTGTAGTACTCTTTGGTTTTGAATGAGACTCTAGTTTGCTTCCCCTTTTGGCATGAAGCACAAATGCTATTTGTAGGTTTGCTGATGGTTGGGATATCTCTCACTGCCCTTTTTGAGGTGATCTTTAGAAGATTGTCGAAACTGATATGACCGAGTCTCTTGTGCCACAACCAATTTTCTTCTTCCTGTCCAATGAAACAAGTTCATTTTGAGGTCTCTGAGAGCATGTACAGATTACCTGATGTTCTTGACCCTGTTGCTATCAATTTTCCACTGTTTGTTTTTCTGACTTCACAACCTTGCTTCATGAAGATTACTTCATGACCTTTATCACAAATCTGACTTACACTCAATAAATTATGTTTCAACCTATCCACAAATAATACTTCTTCTGATTTAATCCTTCCATCACTAATTTTGACTGAGCCTTTGCTGACTATCTTGGCTCCATCATTATTTCCAAATTTTATTGATCCTCCTTCATATTTACGTAACTTTTCAAATTTTTGTTTGTCACTCGTCATATGATTGGAGCATCCACTATCTAGTATCCATGGTACATATTTATTCTGTGCTTTGAATGTAGTTTGTACGATTAAGGATTCATTTTCTTCCTTCATTCGCTCTTTTCCTTTCCACACTGTTTTGATAGTAGTTTTGGGCTCTTGTTTTGCCTTTCCCTTATCAGTAGTTTGAGCATGTTTTTCGGGAAGCTTTCTATTTTGACTCATCCTGTATGGTTGAAATTTTCTTCCCTAAAACTGATTTTATGTAAATGTATTTCTACAGTTTCTTGCAATGTGCCCAAAATTATGACAGTTATAACATTCTACTGTATAATTCATTAGAGGAGAAAAAACATTTCTACTGGTGAAATTCCTTGGTCTTACATTATATTTGTAGTCTGATATTTTATGCCCATAGCCATTGCATTTAAAATAGAAACCAGAGAAAGGATAATTGAACCTGGGTGATGGTCTTTGCCATGTTGCCGTAGGAGCCATAGGTCTTCTTCTTCTTTGATGTGTGATATTGGTGAATCCATCATTGTCAATTTTCCTTTTGTGCCTAGCATTAATGATTTCTCTTGCATGAGATGTTTTTCCTTGATCAACCTGTCTCTTAGCTTCATTCTTTGTGGATTCTGCATTTCTGGCCTTTGATCCACTTGAATATTCTCCTTCGATGAAACCCAGACCAAATTTGATGCCTACAGGTCTTTGGTCATTTATGATCTTATCTAGCTTCATAGAACTTTCTTCACGTTTGTGATAACAACTGATTTTCTTATTCATCTCTTCTAGATGCATTCTTAAACCAACAATCTCTTCTTCTAACTTGTTGCAAAGATCTATTTTCATAGTTAATTGCACTTCAAGATCTTTGGATATTTTCTTAGATTCTTCTATTTGTACTTTTAAGCTGGTTATGATTCCATTTGCATCCTCAATATTTCTTGACAGTTTCTTATTCTTTTTATTTTCTATCTCCCACTCTTCAAGTGCAGATATCAACTCACCTTCTAAGTCTACTTCAGCCTTGATATTTTCACCACAAACTTCAGAGGTCACTCCTTCTTCTTTTTCTGATTTAACTTCTTCAAATGCCATAAAAAGAGCTTCATCTCTTTCTTCTTCAGACTCTTCACCGGAGCTGTTTTCTGATGAACTCACATTCTTGGAGACGAAACTTTTCTTTTTGAAGTTGCCCTTTCTGAAATTCGTTTTCATCTTCCAGTCACTTCTTTCTTTTTGGGATCCTTCATCATTTTTGTTCTTCTATTTAAGTGGACATTTAGTCGCAAAATTCCCAATGCCTCCATAGTTGAAACATTTAAAAGCTAGCTTCCCTCTGTATTTTCCTTTCCTCTTTTTCAGTTTTCTAACAAAGTTTGCTTCCATTTCATCTGATGTCTCTTCTTCCTCGGAATCTTATTTTATGTTTTTATTTTTAAGGGCTTTGAAAGCTGCTTCTCTGTCAGTGGGTTTAGATCTTCCTATCCTCATCTCATATGTAGTTAAAGAACCATACATTTCATCTATACTGAAATAATTTAGATTTTTTGCTTCTTCTATCACTGAGACTTTGGAATCAAACCTTTGAGGAAGAGATCTTAATACCTTTTTCATGACAAAAGAGTCATCGATATCCTCATCAAGTCCTCTGATCGCATTGATGATTCCATTAAATCTCAACATGAATTCCTCAATGTTTTCATCGTCATTCATCTTCAATGCTTCGAACTGAGCTCGATGTGTCTGTAACTTGGCCTCTTTGATCTTATCATCTCCTTCATGAATACCCCTCAGTTTGTCCCATATTTCTTTTGCCGATTTACAGTTCATGATCTTTACTAGTTCATTTTCTGCTAATCCGCACAAGATGGCATTTGTTGCTTTTGAATTATTCTCAAACAGTTTATTTTCATCTGCTTCTTTTGGAAGAGTTATGGGGATTGTGTAACCACTAACTATTGAATCCTAGATGTCGTATCCCAAAGCACAGAGATATGTCTGCATCCTGACTCTCTAGAACGTATAATTAGATCTATCAAACAATGGTGCTTTGTTTAATGAGAAGCCTTCACCACTTGCCATTGTGATACTTCCAAGATCACCCTAGCTAGTTAAGATTGTACAGGGACTAAGATCTGATACCAATTGTTAGTCTTACAATGGCACTAAGAGGGGGGTTGAATCAGTGTAGCTCTTTAATCATGAATTAACAACTCTTAAAATAGCAGCAATTAAAACTTATAAACAGATACAACAAGTATAGCAAGAGAACATCACACAACATAAGATTTAATGAGGTTCACCAATGTGGCTACTCCTCAAAATTACTGCTTGGACTATCATCCAAATCCAGCCTTTGCAAAGCAACAACTTTTACAAATAGTTTGCCAGCACCCACTGGAAGGAGCACCAACCCCTGATTTATCTATACCAATAGAAAGGAGCACCAACCCCTGATTTGCCAGCACCAACTGGAAGGAGCACCAACCCCTTATTCTAAGCACCAACTTGGACTTCAATTCTGAAACTAGAATAATGATAATGAGATACCTTTGCTTTTACAAGAACCTGACTGGTCTGCTTCATGTTTGCATCCTCTATGCACTCTGCTCTATCTGCGCTATCACCTCACACAATATGTTGCTTCACTATTGAACGATCATCTTATCCTCTTTTGCGCACTCTGCTTCCTTTGCGATCTTTGCACTTAGAATGATTCGACAACTTGCACTCTGCACACTACGATCAAACTTCGCACTCTGTGTAGTACAATCAAACTTCGCACTCTGCACACTGCGATCGAAATTCACACTCTGCACACTACAATAAAACTTTGCACTTCTTGACACTTAGCATGATTCAACTCGACTAGCTCTCTGCGCTCTTACGATCAAACTTCGCACATATCAACACGCATTCGACTATCTGTTCAACTCATTCAACTTCTCCAAACAGCCCTCCTTTTATAACAATATTTTCATGATGAAAACTCTAATATTAGTTGACTGTAAACCCTAATTTTAGTCAGCTGCAAACCCTAAATCTTCGTTGGCTAATGTCGGTCTTCGTCGGCTTCAACTGCCCCTGTAACTCTTCTGTTGCTGTTGTCGTGAAAACACATGTCGTGATATCATGACACTTTCACCTCCGTACTCTTTCTCTTAGCTTTGACCCACGAGAATACATGTAGCAATATCGCTACACTTTTTCCTCCGTACGCTTTCTCTTAGATTTGGGCTGTGAGAATACAACATGTAGCAATATCGCTACACTTTTTCCTCCATACACTTTCTCTTGGCTTTGGCTCGCAAGAATATAACATGTAGCGATATCGCTACACTTTTTCTTTCATACTCTCCTTTAATTTTGTCGTGAAATCATGACACTTTTGCCTTCTTACTTTCTCTCTCCTCCTTTAGTCGCGAAAATGCGACATGTCGCGATATCGTGATACTTTTTCTCCTTAGCGCTTTATCTTGCCTTTGGGTCAAGAAAATGCAACATGTAACGATATCATGACACTTTTTCTCCTTAGCGCTTTATCTTGCCTTTGGGTCACGAAAACGCAACATGTCGCAATATCGCGACACTTTTTCTCCTTAGCACTTTCTCTTGCCTTCGGGTCGCGAAAATGCGACATGTCGTGATATCGCGACACTTTTTCTCTTGGACTCTCTCTCCTACAACATGTCACGAAATTGTGACACTTTTTCTTTTGGACTCTCTCTCCTGCAGCATGTCATGAAATCATGACACTTTTTCGTCCGTACAACCTTCCTTGCAATATGTCGCGAAATCATGACATTTTTTTTGTCCGTACAACCTTCCTTGCAATATGTCACGAAATCGTGACACTTTTTCTTCTGTACAACCTTCCTTGCAATATGTCGAGAAATTTTGACACTTTTTCTACTTGCCTTTCTCTCTTTCAACATGTCACGAAATCGCGACAGTTTTTCTTGCTTACGCTGTTTCTCCAAACATGTCATGAAATCACGATAGTTTTTCCTGCTTGCACTTTCTCTCTAAACATGTCACGAAATCGCGATAGTTTTGCTTTCTTCTCAACATGTCATGATATCATGACAATTTTTCTTTCTTGCCAACTTGTCGCGATATCGTGACAGTTTTTCTCTCTTGCCAACATGTCGCGATATCGCGATAGTTTTTTTTTCTTTCCAACATGTCACGATATCGCGACAGTTTTTCCACTTGTCTTTTTTTTTTCCAACATGTCACAAAATCGTGATAGTTTTTCTTTCTTCTTCTCTCTCTTCCAACATGTTGCGAAATCGTGACAGTTTTTCTTGCCTGCTGTATATGTCGCGATATCGCGACACTTTTCTTGTATTTTTCTTTGATCTTTTGCAAGTGGTCCACTTTGGTCTTCTTGGAAAATCACTGTACATACTCTAAGTAACCTTTGAACTCCTGTCTTCTGCATCTGACTAGCCTTTGAACTTCCTGTCCACTGCATCAACAGATCTATCTGATTGTGTTGACAACAATGAAAATACTGTCGTTGCACCTTGCTCAACAATAATCACCCTTATAACTCCTATAAATGAACCCCTAAATAGTAACTCGAAATATGCACTAATTTTTATTGTAATCTAAAAGTACTTAGTCAATCTAAAGAACAACTAGTATAGTCCAATATTAACATCACCTTATTAATCCTTAAAATATGCACTTAGTAATTGATCCTTGTAAAGAGCTATAATATCTTATTGTAGTCTTCTTTTATTATAACTAGATAATAGTTATATGATATTTTCTTTATGTCAAAATATATCCAATTTCTCTTTAATCTGTAGATAATAATTCTAAAATAAACTTCCTTCTACACTCCTTTTGAAGACTATAATGCAACCTTCTATTTTTGCAACTTCTAAAGAATTAAAATGGTGCTTAATGGAACTAGATAATAACCCAAATTAAATTTTAACTAATGAACCTATTTACACCCAATTTGCTTACCTTAATGATCATTTTAGATGAAGGATTTCTAGGTGATTAGATCCACCTTACTATTGTCCTTTTACTGGATGAATGTACAGTTATTCTTGGCAGTCCTAAATAGCTCCTTAACTCACTAATTCATAGCTTAGTAACATATCTATCTTGCTACCCTTTAATTTGTAGTAGGTGGCTTCTAGTAGCCTTCAGGATGAAATTTGAAACTCCTAAAGCTTTGTAGCTAGTAATTTTTTATTAATTGCTACCCTTTCACAGTCAATTTATGCACTAAAATGTTGTTCTTGAAACTCATACATTTGGTAGGAAGCTCCTCCAAATCACAGCTAAGTTTTCTGAAGAACACAAGCTTATACTGAGAGGGGGGTGAAAAGTATAAGACCCATTTTTACTTTTATTTCCCAAACAATATTATGGAATGTATAGATAGAAATATTAATAGCAGTACTCAAAGCAATGCACAAATCACCACACACAATAGAGACACCACAATTTATGTGGTTCACCCAATGTGGGCTACTCCACAGAGAAAATATTTCACTAAAATTTTCTCAATCAATCTCTTGGGAATCCTTTCCCTATTACAATGTTTATGGACCTCTATCCAAAGGAGATACTAATACCCTAAATCAAGTTCATGGATCTCTATCCATAGGAGAACTCATTCTCCTCTACTCTGGCTGGTGATCCTCTAGAAGACTATTGCCTCATTGCGCTAGCTTGTGGATCTCTCTCCATTGAAGACTCTTGTCCCTAATCAGAATACATGCCCTCACTGCCCTGGATAATGGATATTTATCCACTAGATACTACTGTCCTACGATATCTATCACCTCCAAAGCTCTATCTCAAATTTTTACTAAACATTGTCCTTCACTCTAGCACAAATCTGCTCAATATATGTCTCTGGTTTGGCACAAACATGTCCTCAAATATGCACCAAAATCTATTCTCAAATATGCACTAAACATAGTCCTTCGGTCTAGCACAAATTTATCCTCAATCTATGTCCTCAAGCCTTAACTCAAAGCTTGATTCAATCTCAAATCAACTCTTTTGGATCTGCCCTAAACCTTAACTTAAGTTTTGAACAAATCAATCAATCAATTCTGATCTCAAGCCTTCTCAAATACTTGTCTTAAATCTACCTTGTAAGATTCATCAAAATATCAAACTAATCTATCCACAAGTTCTCTCTTAGAACTTGCTCAAATTTGCTTTACAAGTCCTCTCTAGAACTTGCTCAAATATTCTCCTCAAGTCCTCTCTAGAACTTACTCAAATCTACTCCACAAGTCCTCTCTAGAACTTGCTCAAATATTCTCCACAAGTCCTCTCTATAACTTGTCCAATTTTCTAAGTATGTCATCTCAAGAACTTATCCAAATCTACTCAATATTTGTATAGTAAGCTTCCAAAAAAGCTCACACCAAATTTGTCCACAAGTCTTCTCAAAGACTTACCTCAAATCTTCTCAACAAGTCCACACAGAACTTGTCCAATATCATAGACACATAAAGATAATTGTTAGAGACTCAATATATTCTATACTTATTACAATGCTCAATTACTTTCAATCACTCTTAGAAATATAAGGAGAATTGTTAGAGACTCAATATGCTTCAATTTCAACTCAATGCTCAATCACTTTATCAAATCAAAATATAGAATAATTTGTTTTATGGAACTTGAACAATCACTTCACACACCCACTTGACTAGGCTCAACCAACTCTACTCATCCAAACACTCAATGAAACAACCCTTGCTCACAAACCCTAGTCCAAGCATATGATCACTTACTCAAAATATTTCCAACAATGCCCAATAACAAGCCTCACAGAACAATGATACTCATGTTCTTTTCAAACTCTAGTTCAAGTTCTTTTCTCAACAACTCACTTCAACAACAATGCTTATAAAATAATCTTCACATAGCAATGATACTCAAATCCTAGTTCAAGTTCTTCACACAACCAATGGCTTCAACAACAATGCTTATAAAACAATCTTCACATAGCAATGATACTCAAACCCTAGTTCAAGTTATTCACACAATCAATGGTTTGAAAAAAAATGCTTATAAAATAAGGTTTTAACAAAAACTATTTATTCCAGAAAACCTTGAAGAATTAACTCAACACATTCAATTGGAAACCCTAATCAAGTTCTTTTCACTCTAGACTTATTTTCCAAAAAACCAACCAATCAACTTAACTATGGAAGAATGTGCTCATACATTTTTCTTGATGATGAAGGAATCTCATAAATCTACCACAACCATAAACACTTATTTTCCAAGATCAAAGAAATTATTAGATGATAAAATTCCTCAAAATACAATGTAAATATCAAGACACACATACACCTTATCACTCCATCTTTAAGAAAACATTTATCAACATTTTACAAAAAATAATACACCATTTATACCTTATAATCTCCCAATTAAAATTATATTCAATGCACTCTTCTTTTCAAGATAACTCAATTCTAGAAGTTCCCTCTATCCTTTTAATACTTCAACAAATCAATGTGACAAAAGCATTTTATTAAAATAAACCTAACACCTTATTCCTCCAACTTATCAAAAATAATTTTCAACAAACAATCCTTTTAAGCAATCCTTTTAACTCCAAACTTTAGGCAACACAAAAAATAATAATCAAAATTTATTACCTTACCTTGGAAGGGATTCGAAATCATAGCGCAGCCTCAACCAGCACCCTAGCCATAGCTCTAACCGCCGTGTGATCTAGGCACTCGCTTGGATAATAAGGAGCATCATGTGCTCCAAAAGACTCCCCACCTTACCTTGCACAAAAAATGTGTGCCTTTCCTTTGGCACTTACAACACTAATGCAACCACCAAAAATACTATCGTCGCATTTCAAACGCAGGTCTCCTAGCACCCAAACACTCTAACCACTGTCCTTTTACTACTAGGCCACTCTACCTAGTTGGCGCTTGGTACTTTCGCATTGTTACCCTTAAACCTTATTCGTTGGCGCTAAAACACAAAAGTCTCTTCTCTTATTCTGCATGAACTCAACACAATTATATGCATTCAATAATTGAGCAAAGGGATATGTTTTAATGCCTCTAAGGCATTGGTATATATATTGATTTCCCTTCTTCATGCATAACGTCGATGCTCGAATTTTTTCCAATATATTAGACGTCGACGCTTTTTATTTCCCTTTGAACTTATTAATTTATAAATTATTTAAATTCATTTGAATTTAAATTTTATAAATTAATTCTTTAAAACCCTTTGGTTTTATTAAGGCCATCTTTCATTGTAAAACTTGGTATAAATAATATTTATTTATAAAATTTAAATTCTTTGAATTTAAATATTTTATCAAATAAATATTAAACCTTCCTTTAGATTTGCAAAAATATTCCTTGGGTTTTTATGAACACCTTTTAACTTATTCTTCCACATAATATTAAAAATATTATGAAGCCCTTTTGCCTTTAATCTCTGCATTGTTCCTCTTGACCTTTTGACATCATCGATGGCTTATTCTTGGATATCAATGACAACTTTGACAACTTTATTTCTTGACAAATTCCTTGACATTGATGATGACTTCATTCTTTGACATCAATGACAACTTGAATTAATGACTCAAAATGTCCAATAATCTCTCCCTTTGTCATTGATGGTAACCCAAATTCTTTTTATTGAAAACTTGTCTTTTTCTTTGTTCTACTCCCCTGGGACATTGCTCCCCCTGGCTCAATGCTTTCTCCTTTTACTCAAATACCAAATATCTCCCCCTTACTCAAATATCTTCCCCTTTGACATCAATGGCAAAGGGTCACCTTTGGGGCTCGGGGCTAAGAATGAGACTCTTAGCTTAGCCCCTCCCCCACCTTCTCTTGAGGTGGTTAATTCTAGGTGGGAGTATTTCTACTCCCAAAAAGCATTGTTCTTTACCTTTATCCTCTTTCCTTCTTATCTGATCCTCCTGATTTCTCTGACTATTTCTTTCCATGTCCATGAACCTTTTCATGTCTTCATTCCTGTCCTTGTTCCTATTCCTTTTCCTGTTCTTGTTCATATTCATGTTCCTGTTCCTGTTCATATCCATGTTCCTATTAAGGTTATGCATAAGGAGTTGGACTCAAAATGAACTTGTAAAAAAATGGTTAATTCCAATCAAAATCAAGGTGAATCATGGAGAATCCTAAGAAAATCAAATAGAGCATATTCACACTAAAATTTAGGGCATTTGAAGCCCTAAAATGTAAGGTCATATTTAGGTCCACTTTTGACCTATTAAATCATATTATAACTTCATAAAAACACCACCATTAGATCAAGATTAAAAATAGCTTTCCAACAAGTACAAATATGCCTATGTTTGGATATATATTATGGTGAATTGACCCTAAGAAAAAATTGATCCTAAAAATTTTAGGTGAATGGGCTGACGTTGAGGGTCCTCATATTCGCCAATTTCCAATTTTGAAAATCCTAATATTTGCCCAATTTGCAAATATTCACCACTATGCATAACCTTGGTTCCTGTTCATATTTATATTCCTATTCCTGTTTGATTCTAGAATGTTTGCTCTACACAACTTTGTTGTGTGACCATAATTATTGCACTTATAATACTTAATGTTATTATTCCTTGGA
Source organism: Wollemia nobilis (assembly GCA_028583015.1). Classification (NCBI taxonomy): domain Eukaryota; kingdom Viridiplantae; phylum Streptophyta; class Pinopsida; order Araucariales; family Araucariaceae; genus Wollemia; species Wollemia nobilis. The sequence continues at coordinate 5,255,793 of JAQPPZ010016467.1, read as the reverse complement.
GGTACAAATGTCTTAGGATTTATCTTGGTGAAGCCATATCCTCTTCTGTCATAAAGCCTACAATTCATTGCCTTATGACCAAACTGATTACATGAGTAGCAATACCCATGGAAAAGTTGTATGTTCCCATATTCCTGTATTTCCTATGACCTACACTGTGAAGCCATGTGTCCAAACCTATGACATGAAAATTATCTTTTATTGAAGCCTCCTTGTATTGACCTCATTGGTCTCCTAGTCTCTCTTAATCTATTTTGATTGTTGTTCCATATGTATCTTATTTTTGCATTGTTCTTGTTCTTGTTGAAATCTCTATTGTCCAACTCATCCTCAGATGTCTCTCTCTCTTTTACATTGTCTTCTTCTAAAGTATCTTCATCTAAAATTTATTCTCCTCCAAAATTTTAGGTTGAATTTCCTTCCCATTTCTTCTGTCCTTGTTCAAATCCAAGACCTATTTTTATTGGTGTAGGCTTTTGTATCTTGATGAACTTATTCATGTTCTTTGAGTTATTTTTAAACCCTTTTAGCTTGAATTTGGAGTCTTCTAAATCTTCTCTTGGTAGTGCCACTTCTCATGCTAACTTTTCACATTCTAAGATCTTTGCTTCTAACTTATATTTGAACCTTTTTGCCTTAGTCTTTTATTTTTCTAAATCCTCTATAAGCAATATTATCTCTTCATCACATTCTTGAAACTGAATTTCAAGTTTAGAGTTTTGTTTTCTTACCTTATTTACTATTTCAAGAGCATAAATAAGTTCTCCCTTGAGATCATATTCATATTTCTCTGAATATTCCTCTATTTGTTTACCTTTGTCCACATCTTTATTTTATATTGGCTTGTATTCTATAGTATCACCTACTTCTTCTTCTAATGTCATTATAAGGTTTTTATTCGGTCCTTCAAGTGCATCCTCATATTCATCATCACTGAAACTATAACCATCCCTTGTACAATTATCTTCAAGATGTCCAAAGTTACCACATCTAAAACACTTGAGAATTACTAGAGTCCTTTTATTAAATTTTTATTTTTCTTCAATCATAAATAGGACTTCATATCTATCATTATCTGAAAAACTAGCATCACTATCACTTGAGTACTTACTTGCCTTGTCCACATAGTAGCTCCTATTTTACCTTTGAAAGAACTTATTTCCTTGTATTCTTTGTCCATCCTTGCTTTTCTTGACATATTTATATCCTTCATATATATTTTGCAATTTATCCCACATTTCTTTTGTAGTTTGACAATGCATAACTTTCATAGACTCTGTTCTATGCAAACCTCTCAAAAGTGCATTCATTAATTTTGAATTGTAATGTTGTAGGAGCTTACCTTATTTATCTGTAGGAGGATTAATTAAGGGATCATATCCAAATTCAATTGTTTCCCAAATTTTATTGCAAAGTGCCATCAAGTAGATCTTCATTATTATACTCCAATATATATATTCACTTCCATCAAATACTGGTGCTAAATTATCTGAGGACACATTATTAGAATCCATTATGTTCTTGTTAGCTTTTACTTCAAGCTATTAAACTCTTCTGAAGGAACTCGCTCTGATACCAATTGAAGAACATAAGCTTATACTGAGAAGGGGGGTTGAATAGTATATGACCACTTTTTACTTTTCTTTCCCAAACAATATTATGCAATGTATAGATAGCAATATCAATAGTAGTAATCAAATCGATGTACAAATCACAATCACCACACGCAATAGAGACACCACAATTTACGTGGTTCACCCAATGTGGGCTACTCCACAAAAAAAATCTTTCACTAAAATTTTCTTAATCAATATCTTGGGAATCCTTTCCATTTTAAAATGTTTATGAACCTCTATCCAAAGGAGATACCAACCCCCTAAATCAAGTTCATGGATATCTATCCATAGGAGAACTCCTCCTCTACTCTGGTTGGTGATCCTCTAGAAGACTAATGCCTCCACTACACTAGCTTATGGATCTCTCTCCACTGAAGACTCTTGTACCCACTTAGAAGACCTATCCTCACTACCCTAGCTAATGGATATCTATCCACTGGAGACTACTATCCTTTGCTCTCTATCACCTCCAAAGCTCTGTGTCAAATTTGTACTAAACATTGTCCTTCGGTCTAGCACAAATATGCTCAATATTTGTCTCTGGTCTGGCACAAACTTGTCCTCAAATTTTCACTAAACTCTATTCTAAAATTTGCACTAAACATAGTCCTTCGGTATAGCACAAATATATCCTCAATATCTATCCCAAAGCATTAACTCAAAGCTTGAATCAATCTCAAATCAACTCTGCTAAATCTTCCCTAAACCTCAACTCAAGGTTTGAAAAAATAAATCAATCAAATATTCTCTCAAGCCTTCTCAAAGACTTATCTTAAATCTACCTTGTAATATTTCTCAAAATCTCACAATAATATGTACATAAGTCCTCTCTTATAACTTGCTCAAATCTACTCTACAAGTTCGCTCTAGAACTTGCTCAAATCTTCTCCACAAGTCCTCTTTAGAACTTGCTCAAATCTGCTCCACAAGTCCTCTCTATAACTTGCTCAAATATGCTCCACAAGTCCTCTCTAGAACTTGCTCAAAACTGCTCCACAAGTCCTCTCTAGAACTTTTCCAATCTTCTCAATAAGTCCTCTCAAGAAATTATCCAAATATGATCAATATTTGTATAGTAAGATTCCACAAAAGCTCACACCAAATCTATCCACAAGTCTTCTCAAAGACTTACCTCAAATATGCTCAACAAGTCCACACAAAAATTTTCCAATATCATAGAAACATAAAGACAATTGTTAGAGACTCAATATATTCTATACTTATTACAATGCTCAATTACTTTCTCAAATTAGAATATAAAATAATTTGTTTTATGGAACTTTAAAAATCAATTCACACACCCACTTGACTAGGCTCAACCAACTCTACTCATCCAAACACTCAATGAAACAATCAATGCTCACAAATCCTAGTCTAAGCATATGATCACTTACTCAAAATGTTTTCAATAATACCCAACAACAAGTCTCACATAACAATGATACTCATGTTCTTTTAAAAATCTAGTTCAAGTTCTTTGCTCAACAACTCACTTCAACAACAATGCTTATAAAACAATCTTCACATAGCAATGATACTCAAACCCTAGTTCAAGTTCTTCACACAACCAATGGCTTCAACAACAATGCTTATAAAACAATCTTCACATAGCAATGATACTCAAACCCTAGTTCAAGTTCTTCACACAACCAATGGTTTCAACAAAAAATCTTATAAAAAAAGGTTTTAACAAATATTTATTCTAGAAAAACCTTGAATCATTAACTCAACACATTCAATAGGAAACCCTAATCAAGTCCTTTTCACTTCAAACTTATTTTCCAGAAAATGAACCAATCAACTTAACTATGGAAGAATGTGCTCATACCTTTTTCTTGATGATGAAGGAATCTCATAAATCTACCACAACCATAAACACTTCTTTGCCAAGATCAAAGAAATTATTAGATGATAAACTTCCTCAAAATACAATGTAAATATCAAGACACACATACACCTTATCACTCCATATTTAAGAGAACATTCATCAACATTTTACAAAACATATTACACCACTTACACCTTATAATCTCCAAATTAAAATTATATTCAATGAACTCTTATTTTGTAGAAAACTCAATGTTAGAAGTTCCCTCTATCCTTTTAATACTTCAACAAATCAATGTGACAAAATAACTTTATTAAAATAAACCTAACACCTTATTACTCCAACTTATCAAAAATAATTTTCAACAAACAATCCTTTTAAGCAACCCTTTTATCTCCAAACTTTGGGCAACACACAAAAATAATAATAAAAAGTTATTACCTTGCCTTGGAAGGGATTTGAACTCACAGTTTAGCCTCAACCAATGCCCTAGCCATGACTCGAACCACCATGTGAGCTAGGCACCTACTTGGAGACTAAGGAGCACCACGTGCTCCAAAATACTCCTTACCTTGCCTTGCACAAAAAAAGTGTGCCTTTCCTTTGGTACTTCCAATACTAATGCAACCACCAAAAATGTTGTCATCGCATTTCGAACGCAGGTCTCCTAGAACCCAAACACTCTAACCACTGTCCTCTTGCCACTAGGCCACGTTGCCTAGTTGGTGCTTGTTACTTTGGTACTGTTCCCCTTAAACCTTATTCACTGGCACTAAAAAACAAAAGTCTCTTCTCTTATTCCGCAAGAATTCAACACAATTGCATGCATTCAATAATCAAGCAAAGGGATAAGTTTTAATACCTCTAAGGCATTGGTATATATATTTATTTACCTCCTTCATGCATAATGTCAGTGCTCAAATTTTCTCCAATATATTAGACATCAGCACTTTTTATTTCCCTTTGAACTTATTAATTTATAAATTATTTAAATTCATTTGAATTTAAATTTAATAAATTAATTATTTAAAACCCTTTAGTTTTATTAAGGTCATCTTTGATTGTACAACTTGGTATAAATAATATTTATATATATAAATTAAATTCACTTTGAATTTAAATATTTTATCAAATAAATATTAAACCTTCATTTAGCTTTGCAAAAATCTTCCTTGGGGTTTTATGAAAAACCTTTTAACTTATGATTCCACATAATATTAAAAATATTATAAAGCCCTTTTGCCTTTAACCTCTGTGTTGTTCCTCTTGACCTTTGAAATCATCAGTGGCTTATTCTTGGATATCAATGACAAATTTGAAAACCTTATTTCTTGACAAATTCCTTGACATTAATGATGACTTCATTCCTTGACATCAATGACAACTTAACTTAATGACTCAAAATGTCCAATATTTTCCTTCAAGGACCCTTTCAGTATTTTATTGTAGATTCAGTAAACCCCTATCTTTGAATGAGCCTTATAACCTCAAAAGATAATATTCAAACCTTTCTAGTTTGGTAATAATATATGGCTATTTTTTCCTTGTCGAATTCTATCTTCGATCCTGATATCCTTCTCAAAAATTTGAATATCTTGAGGTCTTAAGTATTCTCCTTTGAAATTTGACACTCCTTGTTAAATTCTTCTCCTTTTGGGATTGTTTTTGGATGGCGATAGTTGTCTCAAATTCGGCTCTGTTAGTAACTCCTCCTTTCTAGTAGATTTCTCCAATGAGTTCTCCTAGGAACTCCTTTAATGGCCTTCAAATTCTAAAAATAAGTGAAGAACACAAGCTTATACTGAGAGGGGGGGTGAACAGTATAAGACCACTTTTAAATTTTTCTTTCAAAACAAATTTCAATTCAATATTATGCAAAATAAAGATAGCAGTAACAACAACAGTAATCAAAACAATGCACAAAACACCATCCACAAAGTGACACAGCAATTTACGTGGTTCACCCAAGGTGGGCTACTTCACGGATAAAACTTTCCTCTAAAAGTTATATCAAAGTCCTCTGGGAATCCTTCCCGATTACAAATTTTATGAGCCTCGGCTCAAAGGAGATACCTTCCCCTATTTCTGCTTTGGCTAGTGATCCTCTAGAAGACCTCTACCTCCTCTGCCCTTAGCAAGTGGAATTTTATCCACAAAAGACACCTGTCTTCCCTACTCTGGCTGGAGATCTCTATCCTCAACTCTATCACTGCAAAGCCATTCCTCAAAATTGCACCAAACACAGTCCTTCGGTCTGACACAAATCTGTCCTCTTCCTATTTTCTTTTCTGTTACAGTTGCACTTGGTCGAAACCAACTTTTCACAGTCTGTGCAAACACAACAGCACTCGATTTACTTATGCTCTTCTATGAAAACACAACAGCACAATCTTCACAACCTTTGTGCAAACACAATAGCACAGTAGTCGCACACTCCACGCAAACACAGCAGTCGATCAGACTTCCACTTATGCACCTTTGCGATCGAACTTCTCCCCGCACTCTATCTGCGCAAATCACACTTTGAATGCACACTTCGATCGATGCCCAAAATACTCAAACAGCCCTCCTTTTATACTCACAATCTCAAGATTGAAATCTTGGTCTTAGTCGGCTACTTTACCCTTCAACCATGTCGGCTGCAAAACCCTGCACTACATCGGCCCAAATTTAACTCTGTCGGCTTCACTGCCTCCCTGTAGCTTCTAGCATGAAACTTCAACATGTCATGATATCGCGACACCTTTGCCTGTCGTACACCTTCTATTGCTTGTTGTCACAAAATCGTGACACTTTTTGCCTTTGTCTGCCTTGACAACGTGCTTGTCACGATATCGTGACACTTATGACTTTTGTTGATGTCATCTTCATTCCTGTCATGAAATCATGATGCTTTAGACTTCAAAGCCTTCTTCTCTACTTTTGTCACGAAATCACGACACATTTGCTTCTGTTGACATCAACTGCAACTCTATTGTGAAATCGTGACCCTTCTTGCTTCTTCAACCTTTTCATGGCTTGCACGAGCGAAAATGGAACATGTCACGAAATCATGATGCTTTCGCTGCCTTAAGCTCTTTTCTGCCATATGTCCACAAAACTAGAACATGTCATGAAATCATGATGCTTTTGTCTACAAAGCCTTCCTCTCTGCTTCTGTTGTGAAATCACGACACTTCACCTATAGAAGACCTGCTTCCGCTTTCTATCACAAAATCGTGACACTTTCTCCAACCGAACGCTGCCAACTCAACCTGTCACGAAATCATGACACTTCCTATAATCGCAAGCTTTCTCTCCAACCTGTCATGAAATCGTGACACTTCTTGTAATTGCAAGCTTTCTCTTCAACCTATCGTGAAATCGTGACACTTTCTTCATCCGTACAACTTCTTTGTAGCCTGTCGCAAAATCACGACGCTTCTTGTTTCAGACTCTTCCCTTTGCTATATGTCACGAAATCACAACAGTTCTTTCTTCAAGCTTTTTAGCATGTTGCAAAATCGTGACAGTCCTTCCTTTGATTTTTGTAGCTTGTCACGAAGTCACAACAATCCTCACTTTGTCTTTTGCAGCATGTCATGAAATCATGACAGTTCCTAAATCACTTTCTCTCTCTTTAATCTTGTTGCGAAATCACGACAGTTCACACTGCAGAATTTCTCTTCTACAACATGTCATGAAATCGTGACACTTGCTTGTCCGAACAACTTTCCTGGTAATGTGTCGCGAAATCGTGACACTTTTCTTTCTCTGCCTTCCTGCGCTTTTCGAGTCATAAAAATGCGACATGTCGTCAAATTGTGATAGTTTTTCCTGCTTCGTCTCTGCCTTCCAGCATGTCACGAAATCGTGACAGTTTTGCCAGAACTTTCTCTCTCCTAAAACATGTCACGAAATCGTGACAGTTTTTCCAGCCGCCTGCATACTTTTTCTTGTCTTTTTATTGATCTTTTTGCAACTGGGCTACCCTGATATTCTTGGCAACTCACTAACCATGCTGAACCCTTCATCAAGACACATTATTTGACATCAAACTAGATTGCTTCAAGAACTCTTTGACATCAATGACAACATCTACACTTAGAGCAAAAGCAATGTACCCAAGGTACCCAAAATTGCCAACAATCTCCCCCTTTGTCATTAATGGCAAACCTTAACTGAAAACACAAGTCAAGAGCCAAAACTGAAGACAACTGATCCAACAACTGAGAATCTGTCTTTGAAGTTTTTGCTCCCCCTGACTTGAAGCTCTCTTCTTCACTATGAAGCTCTCCCCCTTACTCATATCTCTCCTCCTTTGTCATCAATGGCAAAGGGTCACCTTTGGGGCTCGGGACTAATAATGAACATCTTAGCTTAGTCCCTCCCCCACCTCCTGATGAGGTGATTTAAAATAGGGTTGGGAGTGAAACTCCCATTAGACACTCATCATCATCAGTGTCTACAATTTCCTTGCCGGGCCTTCTCTTGAATTCTTTGTTTGTATTTTTGTTCCTGTCACTGTTCTGATCCTCGGACCTGTTCATACTACTGTTCCTATTTCTTTTATTATTCCTGTTCTTATTCATACCTTGATCCTTGGACTTGTTTATATTACTTTTTCTATTCCTGTACTTTGGAAAATTAGCTCTACACTGTCTAGTTGTGTGATCTGCATTGTTGCACTTATAACAAGTAACAAAGTTATTTCTTTTAGACATATTGGTTCTTTGAATTTGCCTGTTCTGACCAAATATGTTCCTAATATTTGTCTTGTAGTAAACTGCATTATGCCCAAACTGTTGACAAGAGTAAAAATACCCTTGGAAGAAACTAAAACTTTTGAAATTGTTGTTTACCCTCTTCATTTGATCTATGCAATGTGCAGCCGTGTGACCAAACCTCTGACACGCAAAACATCTGCCATGAAATATTATTTTAATCGATCTCTTGGGTCCTAAAAACTTCTGCTTCACATTTAGAAATTTGTTTTTTGTTTTTGCACAATCATCACTCACGGACTCATGATCTGAAGTACTTTCTTTATCAGAACTTTCTTCCTTTTGAAATATCTTGCTAGATTCCCCAACCTATTTCTTGTGCGACTCAACAAAATCGAGACCTGTTTTATCTATTGGATTTATTTGACTTTTGATTAGAGACTTAACCCTTTTGGAGCTATCTTGAAACCTGTACAACTTATATTTGTACTCTTTAGTTTCTACTTCTAGAGAAGCCATTTTCTGTTCCAACTTATTATACTCAAGAACCTTAGATTCTAACTCATTCTTCAATTCTTGTGTCTTAGCCATAGAGATGTCAAGACTTTCTATGAGTTCATATCTCTCCATACAACATTCATCTAACTTATCCTTGAGTCTAGCATTCTTCTTCCTTTCCTTTTTCAAAATACTAAGAGCATTAGTAAGTTCACATTCAAGATCCTCTATTTGATTGCATTTTGAAATCTCAAGGCCTTTTTCAGATTTCTTATCACTAGAGGTGCTACCCTTTTCAAAAACCATACAAGCATATTATTTTTCATTTTCTGAAGCATCCTCATACATACTAGCAACCAATTCATTATTTGTGCAATCATCCTCAAGGTGCCCAAAATTTCCACATCTAAAACATTTCATGACAATAAATTTATGTTTCGGTTCTTCCTCTTTTTCTGAAATGAATAGCATCTCATTTTCATCATCACTAGAAGAACTTTCACTATCACTGCTAGAACACTTACTTGCTTTGTCTAGGTATAAGCTCTTCTTATTCTTGTGTGAATGCCTCTTTCCTTGATTGTTGTGCTCATCTTTGTTCTTTCTGTAATACCTATGTTTTTCAGAATCCTTGCTCTTAACATCTTGTATATCTTCATCACTTTCATTCTTGGAAACAAGATCGATCAGTAGCATAATGACCAAACTTTCCACAGTTGAAACATCTTATGTTTTTTTTGCTTTTGTGTTTTCTAGAGAACTTGCCTTTCTTGTTGTAATATGCCTCTTCATCACTAGAAGATTCATCACTCTCTTGAATCTGTTTGCCCTTTGATTTCTTGGTAGCTTTGAAAGCTGCCTCTTTCTTGACATCAAATTTCACTTGAGTTCTCAACTCAAATGCTGCAAGAATACTATGGAGCTCATCATTTTTCAATTTATCTAAATCTTTAGCTTCCTCAATAGCAGAAATATTTTCACTAAATCTATTAGGAAGAGATCTTAAAATCTTATCACACATCATTTTCAGCAACCTCAAGACCTAGGTCTTTCATGGAGTTAACAACCTCATCCATAAGAAGCATGTAGTCACTAATATTTTCATCATCATTTATTTTGAGTTGTTCAAACATACCTTTAAAATGTCTCAATTTGGCCTTTCAAACATTTGCATCACCTGTATGAACCACCTGCAATTGTTTCCACATTTCACTAGCTATCTTGCAGTGAATAACTTTGGTGAGATTTGCTTTCTGTAAGCCTCTTAGGATTGCATTCATGGCTTTTGAATTGCTGTGAAGCATGAGCCTATCTTCTTTGGTATAAGGACCATGTTTAGGAATAGTGTATTCATCTTCAATCACTTCCCATACCTCATTACCAAGAGCCATTAGATAAACTCTCATTATTGCACTCCACAGACCGAAATATGATCCATCAAGAATAGGTGCTACATTACTGCCTAAAAAATCCATTGTGTTCTTAACCAGTTCTTCCTTTTGGCTGTTAAACATTTTCGAAGGAACCCGCTCTGATACCAATTGAAGAACACAAGCTTATACTGAGAGGGGGGGTGAAAAGTATAAGACCACTTTTAACTTTTTCTTTCAAAACAACTTTCAATTCAATATGAATAAAGATAGCAGTAACAATAGTAGTAATAAAAACAATGCACAAAACACCATCCACAAAGTGACACAGCAATTTACGTGGTTCACCCAAGGTGGGCTACTCCATGGATAAAACTTTCCTCTAAAAGTTATATCAAAGTCCTCTGGGAATCCTTACCGATTACAAAGTTTATGAGCCTCGGCTCAAAGGAGATACCTTCCCCTATTTTTGCTTTGGCTAGTGATCCTCTAGAAGACCTCTACCTCCTCTGCCCTTAGCAAGTGGAATTTTATCCACAGAAGACACCTGTCTTCCCTGCTCTGGCTAGAGATCTTTGTCCTCAACTCTATCACAGCAAATCCGTTCCTCAAAATCCAACCAAACACAGTCCTTCGATCTGACACAAATATGTCCTCTTCCTCTTTTCTTTTTTGTTACAGTTGCACTTGGTCGAAACCAACTTTTCATAGTCTGTGCAAACACAATAGCACTCGATCTACTTATGCTCTTCTATGAAAACACAACAGCACAATATTTGCAACCTTTGCACAAACACAGTAGCACAGTAGTCGCACACTCCGTGCAAACATAGCAGTCGATCAAACTTCCACTTATGCACCTTTGTGATTGAACTTCTCCCCGCACTCTATCTACGCAAATCACACTTCGAACGCACACTTCGATTGATGCCCAAACTACTCAAACAACCCTCCTTTTATACTCACAATCTCAAGATTGAAATCTTGGTCTTGGTCGACTACTTTACCCTTCAACCACGTCGGCTGCAAAACCCTGCGCTGCATCGGCCCAGATTTAACTCTATCGGCTTCACTACCTCCCTGTAGCTTCTGGTGCAAAACTTCAACATGTCATGATATCGCGACACCTTTGCCTATTGTACACCTTCTATTGCTTGCTGTCATGAAATCATGACACTTTTTGCCTTTTTCTGCCTTTACAACGTGCTTGTCACGATATCGCGACACTTCTGACTTTTGCTGATGTCATCTTCACTCCTGTTGTGAAATCATGACACTTTAGACTTCAAAGCCTTCTTCTTCGCTTTTGTTGCAAAATCGTGACACATTTGCTTCTGCTGACATCAACTGCAACTCTGTCATGAAATCGTGACCCTTCTTGCTTCTTCAACCTTTTCATGGCTTGCACCAGCGAAAACGAAACATGTCACGAAATCGTGACGCTTTCACTGCCTTAAGCTCTTTTCTGCCATATGCCCGCAAAACTGGAACATGTCATGAAATTGTGAGGCTTTTGTCTACAAATCCTTCCTCTCCACTTCTGTCATGAAATCGTGACACTTCACCTGTAGAAGACTTGCTTCCAGTTTCTGTCATGAAATCGTGACACTTCCTATAATCGCAAGCTTTCTCTCCAACCTGTTGTGAAATCATGACACTTCCTGCAATCACAAGCTTTCTCTTCAACCTGTCATGAAATCGTGACACTTTATTCATCCGTACAACTTCTTTGTAGCCTATCGTGAAATTGCGACGCTTCTTGTTTCAGACTCTTCCCTTTGCTGTATGTCGCGAAATTGCAATAGTTCTTTCTTCAAGCTTTTCAGCATGTCGCGAAATCACGACAGTCCTTCCTTTGATTTTTGTAGCTTTTCATGAAGTCGCAACAGTCCTCACTTTGTATTTTGCAGCATGTCGCAAAATCGTGACAGTTCCTGAATCACTTTCTCTCTCTTCAATCTTGTCACGAAATCGTGACAGTTCACACTGTAGACTTTCTCTTCTGCAACATGTCACGAAATCGTGACACTTGCTCGTCCGAACAACTTTCCTGGCAATGTGTCACGAAATCATGACACTTTTCTTTCTCTGCCTTCCTACGCTTTTCGAGTCGCGAAAATGCGACATGTCGCGAAATCATGACAGTTTTTCCTGCTTCGTCTCTGCCTTCCAGCATGTCGTGAAATCGCGACAGTTTTGCCAGAACTTTCTCTCCTAAAACATGTCACAAAATCGTGACAGTTTTTCTAGCCACCTGCATACTTTTTCTTACTTGTCTTTTTCTTGATCTTTTTGCAACTGGGCTACCCTGATCTTCTTGGCAACTCACTGACCATGTTGAACCCTTCATCAAGACACATTTTTTGACATCAAACCAGATTGCTTCAAGAACTCTTTGACATCAATGACAACATCTACACTTAGAGCAAAAGCAATGTACCCAAGGTACCCAAAATTGCCAACAATAAGGCTCTCCAGGCATTCTCCTTGTTTCTCCTTGAGACCTCACCAAGGTATTCAACCTCATAGCTTCTCTAGTCTTCCAAATGAGACATTTCCTTCAATATTCTACTAAGGAAGTTTTGGTAATGATATCTTCTTCTTGGATATTTAAAAACTATTGTTGCTAGAATCTAGAACATGACCTTTTATGGTCCTTATTTACTTCTACAATATTTAGGTTTTAATGGAGATCAAAAACCTTCAATATTTTAAAACATAAAGTTTTGTAACTAGACATTCTAAGGGTCTCTTAATCTTCTTCTAGTTGATTTCTTCAATCTGTTGTCTGCAGTCTTTGATGGAGATCACCAACCTCCAATCTTCTTCTTGAATCTTCTTTGGAGTATCTTGAATCAGTAGTAAGGCTACTATGACCTTTTATTTTTTTGCACTCTTGTAGGTATGCAATCTCTATTAATGAGACCTCTCCTAAGGTCTCTAAAATCTTCAATATTATACTTATTGATGTAAGTGTTGGAATAATTCTTATGAATATACTCTTCCTAGCTCTATGTAGGAAGCTTCCTAACTTTTTTGAATCTCCTTTTCCTACAACAAGATATTAGAAATTGAAATGGTGGAAACTATAAAATCTAGAGATGATGACTCTTCACTAGTTGATTTGTCAATATAGTGGAATGAATATTGAGTCCTAGTCTTCACGAGTTGTTTTGTAACTCCGTGGGAAGACTCTAGCCAAATAAAATCTCAAAATTTTTGTAAATGACATTTCTAGATTTCTCTGAGTCTCACTTGTGGTTCTCCTTATTTCCTTTTTTATATAACATATGCTTTGATACCACTATTAGCTTTTGATGGGAGGTAATACAACCACAAGATGAAGGATAACTAATATGATATAATGATAAAACTAATGACACAATAATATGTAATAAAATAAAGAGATGAACATATGCAAATAACTTAGAAATATACCATTAATGAGAATGAAAAAATAGTACAATGTTATATAATGGAGGACATGAACACTCCATAAAAGTATATGAAATAACTACATTGTACCACACTACACACTATATCTACTACACATTGTATACTTACTATAATACTCTACCTCTCACACTACTACACCTATGAGGCCTTTATATAGAAAGATAGATTGTTTGGCCTTTACTCTACCTAGGACTCATGTACATGTGGACTACATGCACATTGACACTTGTGCATTTATTATAATACTTGAAGTAACTAAATAAATTTACTCTGAAGTAAACTCATACTCTAGATATGTATCAAAGGTGGTACATTTACATGATTTAAATGATGTAATATACTCTAACAAACTCAACACAATCATCAATTCTATTATAAAATTTGAAATCAGATGTGATAACACCTTTAAAATATATCACCTGTATTCATTGATATTTAAACAAATTATTTATACTAGATAGATATTCACGACACTTGAAGTTCCATTAAATTCACAATTTGGAGACAATATTGGATAATATTTTGGAACATGGTCCATGTAGGCAATATATAATATTTCCCCAAAGATGATTGATCTAGTGGAGTCTATATGGGAAGCTAGTGAGATTATGCCAACCAAAGTTCTAATCCATATAGTTAGCCAATAAGGATGTGATATTTGTGTTCACATTGTGTAGTTGTGTTTGAATGGTGAGTAATTATGCATGCGAGCATATCTACACATGATCTATTTTAATCAACTCATTATCAACAATTTGAATTAGGAAGTATTGCATCAAAAATGATTGAATTTTCTATAATTTTGGGAAGGAGACACAAGTTAGTATCTTATGAGCACTTGAAAACTAATAGAGCTACACTAAGCAAGCACTAGTCCAATTGGTGAATGGGGACACATGTTATATTCAATATTGGTTAATCATTCGATTTGATTGGATGATCAAGGATTCTAACCATATTTGGTTTAGGTAGCTAATTAGTTAAATCTTAGTCGATGAATAATTTCCAAATTTGTATCATAAATAATATGCCCATGTGTGATCTAGGAAGAATAAATGCATTGTTGATAATTTAAGATGTCATTGGTAATTTACATAGGGAGCATCGCATGAACAATCGACCTATTTTTTTGTGGGTTTGTGATAGAAAAATACATCATACCTAATGTATGTTTTATATATTGCCTACCACTACCAAGGGTGATATATATTTGAAATATGGGACCTAGAATGTCCATCAATTTATTGTGCTTATAATGCTTGTGAATTTGTAGCTGAGCAATGTTTTAGGGTCTTGATTATTATAAGCATGTTTATATATTCTAGAAAACTCTTTTTGAGCTTTTTGTTCTTATAGGATTTTATTACAATTTTACAAAGATTTATAAAATATGTCAATACCCTAATAAAATATCATCATTTTTGGTGTATTAGTTATTTAGGTGAGATTTATTAGTGTGTAAAATTGGATGTCAATAAGGACACTCTACCAAGATTTATAGCTAAAGCTCACTAATTATCATTTTAGGACCAATTTCCAAGGCAAGTCAAACCTCTAAAAATATCATAGGTGTAATATTTTCTTATTTTTTGTGATGATGTTGCAAGAAATATAGGGCATGAATGAGCTTCTTATCATGTTTATTTTCTATATTTTGTGGTTCTTAATGCTCTAGGTTTCAAGTAATTATTATATTGTAGTAGGATTAGCCCTAACCATTGCATTTTAAAGATAATATTGTTGTAGTTTGTTCTCAAATACTTTATTTTGTATGTGCTTGAATTAGTATATATTGTGGCATTTAGTATTAATTTATTGTTTTTTTCTATATTAGTTTATCTTGTATTAATTTGAATAATTGTATGAGATACCCATCTTCCCACAAACGATATATTCAATAGGAGATCATTGAAAGGAAACTCAAACATTGCATTATACATCTACATAGAAATATCATGATGTAGAAGAAAAGAAAGGTTCTTGTACTAATTGTTTCCCTAAATAAATTTTATTTTAGAATAAAATAGATATCTATTTTTGTTAGAGTATATTACATTATTTAGGTACATATCAATGTACCACCTTAGGTACATTATTAGATTAGGAGTTACTTGGGGAAGAAGTAATAAATGCACAAGTGTTAGAATGTGCAATGATGTAAAAGGACATGTGTCCTTAAGGTAGTTAGGAAGATTAAGTCCCAAGTAACTCATCTTCTTATATATAGAGCTCATTATAATGAAGCATGTATTCTCTACATCATGCACTAGTAGAGTGAGCTCTATATTATGTATCAAGCTTCTATTTTTGTGAGTCTTCATTAATGGTTGTTGCATGTGTTATTATTGAAGCTTCTCAGTTTATTTTGATGCTTATTAGTTAGCCATAATCAGAGTTATATCTTAGCTTTCTAATTTTATTACTTGTGGTTATATTTTCTTTTAGTTTATAGCTTCAAAATCTAACATGGTATCATAGCTCATGGTAGATCAATAGAAAATAAGGAGAGACAAAATAAAGGTGCAAAAACTAAGACTTATCGAGAGGTAACCCATTCGAGAACTACTCTAGCTAAATATGTTTAACTATGGAGTTTTTTGATGTGTTGAAAATACTAGATCATTAGGGATCCTTCAATTTTTGCTTTTGATTATAAGGAGGGCTAAAAATAAATAAAGACTTTTCCCATGCATTGTACGGTCTAGTTTTAGGTTTTTAAATTTTCATTCTATAGATTTCCTTTTGGTTGTTATGGGAGTGTTCCAATCTAGCCTAAAAATTCATGAACATATTTTATTTGCTCAACAAGTTTGGAGGACTCCATCGAAGAGGGAACCATTTCTGGAATAGTCATTGCTAGTGAGGTTGGATTTTATACCAAAAAACACCTTTGAGATTGTGCTACTGTTATGGAGGTCGTGTAGAGAGGATACCATTGTATACAATATTTTTGAAGCCATTTTGAGCAGGCAAAATTTTTATCTTTCCACATGGGAATTAGAGAAGATGCTGCAAATAATAGATGTTATCATAGTCCATCTAAAGCTACCAAATTAGTCACAAATCTACCCTAGGAGCAACTACCAGTTGATGTAGTATTTATGATTCCATCATCCCATCGAGGTTGAAATATTTTTCTTATGGATACCATTCAATTAAAAAGAGATAAATCACCCTTTGAGAGCAGTCAGAGGAAATATCATCATGTAGATACCTAAAAGTCATACATGCTCAATCTTAGATAAGTTTATATTTGTATATGTACTTGTAGGTTTTCAAAGGCCATCATAGTCCATCATAGGCCTTCGTAGGCTTCCATAAGCCATCGCAGTCCACCATAGTTATTCGTAGGTGCAAAAGCCTACAAAACCATGTAAAATAAACCCAAAAAACTTCCTATCCACTAGGAGGCCACCTACTAACCCCCTAAGGCCACCTACTAGCCCCCTAATGCCACCTAATCCCTTTAATACACCTAATTAGGTTCCCCATGGGACCATTCCCACCAAAAACCCTAATTAGAATTCTAATTTGTGATTGAATTTCACTTAAGTTACACTTTATCATTAAATAGGTTTTAATTAGGATTAATGATCAAATTAGTCCTAAACATGTCCTCACACATGTGTGCACCCTAATTTGGTTAGGATATTTCCTAGAAACCCTAACTAAACCCTCATCCAACCTAGGAGTTAGCTAACCCTAGTTAACCCTAATCCTTCCTCACACATGTGTGAGGATAGGATATTTCTCTTAGGGAATGTAAGCTTGACACTTCATAAACCCTAACCTAACCATGCTAGGAATTGACTCTAGGGTTTGGTATACCTAATAACCCCCCATGACCTTGGATTTTCCTATAAATTGAGGTTATTTTCCCTCATTTTATCTCTCTCACACTTTCAATAAACATACCAAAATATTATTCAAATCACTCTAGAATTTTCTTCTACTAATCTACCTTCGACAAACAACATCAAAAAACTGTTGGAGCCCATCCAGACAAAGGATATCCATAAGAATTCAACCATAGTATAGTTCACCCCCTGGCTTGTGAACCCAGGATCCATTTCATAGGCTGCCCTATGAACCAACTGTACAACAAGTCTACAACATCAAATTCAGTAGGTATCAACTATTTAGTGTTTTTATAGTAACCCCTTCAGCTTTTAGCACTTTTTAATTCAATTTTCATGTCGATTTGTCTTTAAAATCATGGGCTTTGAAAAATTCAAGTCCCCAATCATATTAACAATATTTTGTAGGCCCAAAAATAGGTGCAAAAGTCACACACCAATAGACTATTGGTGGCACATGTGCATAGAAGCCCACATTCATTGAGGAGCTCTAAAGGACACCATCAGGATGCTTTAGATTTGTGAATAAAATAGGAAGACTTGTTTTGTAATATAGAAACTCTTGATGAATAAAAGCAAAATTGTGAACAATCTATAGTTTAGCTAGTTTTTTGATCAAATAGTTGTCTTTTGGTCGCTTCATTCTAGCACACCCAGTGGGATCCCCAAAAAAGTTGTGTTAGACTAGCTCCTCTCACTAATCTAACATAATTTATGATTTTATTTTTTTCTATTACAGGTACTCTGAAGGTAAAACAAAACCCTACACAATCTTGATACACACCTCAGGTCAACATAACAAGAGTTTTAGGCTCCTAAAATCTAGTTCATAGGTCACTCTACGAACCAACATCTAGTTCACTCCCTAGCCTACGAACTCATACAAATTATTTTGAAATCACCTATAATTTTGGATATCAATAGTAGAGATAGTGGAAAGTCTACCTGATATAATAGAACTTAGGTATTTTTCTCATAACTCCCCTGTTTCATCATCTCTTTATGCAAAAATTTCCACTTTGAATGCATCAGGTCATTGTGTGAAATATCTATTTAAAGCAAATCAATTAAAATATTTAGTTAGTTCAAAATTGTATTTACCTGAAGGTTTTGTAATATTTTCATGCTGTTTCAAATTTCTTTCAAAACCTCTTCTCAAATTTGGATTTTAATTAGGATTTTGCATTTCTTTCATGTTACCTTGAATTTCTTTTCAAAATCACGTGCAAATCAAGTTTTTCATATTCATTTTATGTCATTTCAAATATATTTCAAAATATCTTTTCAAATTTTCATTTAAATTAGGATTTTGCATTCCTTTATTTTCATTTCAAAAATTCCTTGTCAAATTTCTTTCCCAAAATTTCATTTAGGATTAATTTGTCAAGTTTTCTTTCAAGTCACTAAATTAGGTTTCACTTTCAAAATCTCTTTCAAATCCTTAGGGTATATTTCCAATCTCTTTCAAAATTCATAAATAAAATTTCAAATATTTTTCCATATCATTAGGTTATGTTTTCAAGTTGCTTTTCAAAATTGCATTTAGGATAATCATTTCATTTTTTTTTCAAATAACTCAATTAGGATTTACATCTATTTTTGTAAAATCCATTTCAATTCCTTTCATGCTTTTATATTAGGGTTTAAATTCCTTTTTGCATCATTTACAATAAGATTTATATTTCTTTTCGCATAAATCAATTTAAATTTCTTTCATACTTCTAGTTTAGGTTTTCGAATATGAAAAGTAACAAAGATGAATCTGGATTAAGGAGGGACATTTTTTGCGGGACTTCCCAAACTAGAAAACTTGTTTCGACCATATATTACTCATCCAAACTCGAATTGAGCTGAAATTTTAAGGGTAGATGCTTGAAAAACCCCTAGAATGGCTCCACCAATTTCCAGATCATTTGGAGAAATAAAAATTCTAGCACATCCCTATGTGTGAACAAGATTTTTGGCCAACGACTATGCGAGGGTTTCATTTGGGTTGAGTGCAAGCAACTCCAAAGGTTGGTTTCTATGTTTGTGGTTTATGATCAATATTTTAGCAGGATATGTTGCATGGGATCCAAAATGGGTTAGAAATCTATCTTTCAATAGATCATGTTGTGAACTTGAGTGACAACTTCCAATTTGTTGCATAAAAGAAAAGTGAAAACCATACCTTTTCACGATGTCTAGGGCAAGGATTAAAGATATAACAAAACAATTTTCAAGAAGTTGATCAAAAAATGGCTCATATCTCAAGTGAATCTGGTGCTAAGGTGCACCCACAAAATAATTCTACTGTGAAAACCCCTATCAAGGGTAAGAATTTTGAAGACTCAGCCCCAAAAATAAATTTTAGGGATGCCCTCCATGGTGGAAAACCTCAGACAAATGCTAATATTAATATTAGGGCTTCCCATAAACCTCTAAGAATGCCTAATATTGATCAAGAAAACAGAGTCAAGATGTCTTAAAACATCTGATGGAACTCCTATTATTAAGCTTGATATGGGTAACATTCATACTGGCATTGGATATTTGGAAAAAAAGAGGACTAATTTTTTGGTTTGGGGGTTTTTATTCGAGCCTATCTGCTTTCAAATTCTAGGCTATAAAAATCTAGAAAACTAAAGGTGAGTTACAAATCTCTATTTATCCAAATGGTTATTTTTTTTTTTTTTTTTCTAATAATGAATATAGAGAGAAAATATTTCAAGGGGGTCCCTGGTTTTTTGTAAGGGCAGGGCTTTTCATGAAGCCCTGGCGTACTAAATTTAAATTCGAATAAGAGATGCCTCCTATAGCTCCCATGTGGTTAGACTCTTTGGCATCCCTATTGAATTTTGGAATCCTATTGTTTTCTCTTAAATTGGAAACTCTTTAGGAACTTTTATGATGACTGTTGATTGTACTCAAAATTTTGAACATATTATTTATGCTCAGATTTGTTTTTTAATGGATTTTGACAAACCCCTACCTATAAAGATCACATTACAATTTAGGGAAGACACTTACTGATGTAAATCCAGTTGCAAGAGGTCAAAACAAAATACCTCCCATTACATAAAAACTATGGTAAATGAAAATAATATGTAAAACCCTTCATTTACATAAAAACTACAATAAATGGAAATAATCAGTAAAACCCTCCATTCACATAAAAACTACAGTACATGGAAATAAACCAATAAATAATTTATTTTCTCATTCCTGGATTCACTTCCCCATTTTACAATGCAATACCAAGGGAATATATATCCCCAAAGAAACCCTAAAACTTGAAGCCCTAAAAGAAACCTTAAAAGAAAACCCTAAAGCTTAAAACCCTAAAAATAAAAAAATTACTATTTTCGGCAAATTTATTTTTCCACCAAAAAATGTCTTTTTAAGTAATTACTATTTTCAATTGTTGGCAATTTTGGGTACTTTGGGTACTTTGCCCTTGCTCAAATGTATAAGTTGTCATTGATGTCAAAAGGCATTCTTGTGTTGATATCAAAAGAGTGTGATTTCAAGAATATCTTGAGAAGCTTCATTGTTAAAGGGTTTTTATTAAAACCATGGTGACAAGGTTAAAGGTTTTTCTTAAAACCATTTGGACTCATTAAGGGTTTTTATTAAAACCAAGCTTAACTTAATGCAAAGGTCCATGTTTATTATTAATAATTAAATTAACTCAAAGCTTTGTCAAAGGTCCAAGTTTAATTTATTATTAATAAAATAATAATAATTATTATTTTAATTATTATTATAGGGTCTTTCAACCCTTAAGAGACGGAAGTAAAAGAATTATTTTGCCAATATGATGCCATCGTTGGAGGAGCGCCGACGTCAAACTTTATGAAGAAATGGCTATATAAGTGGGGATGTTTTTCCAAAGAGGGTACCATGAATTTTTGACATCTGCGATTTACGATTTGCTCTGTATCTTGCAATTTGCGCTTGGCATCTGCGATTTTATGTTTTCTCTATTCTTTCAAACAGCGCTTTGTGTTTTCGATCTTCGATTGACGTCCTTGAAATCATGCTTGTTCTGTGTTGGAAACCATGCTTGGCAAATTCGAAACTGAGTTTGGGTTGCATCCTTACCTTTATGCTTGATGCCGATGGATTGGCAATTGCACCTGGACTGTGATTTTTAGACTGTGCTGTGAGATGATAAATACAAGCATTTTGTGACTTACGTTTTGGACAGCGCTCACCAGTTTGCACGTGGCTTGTGGAAGACGTTTACGTTTTCTAGTTTCTTGGCATCAAAGGAAGATAAAAGAGAGGGCAATGATGTATTTCTTCGTTGGGCACTTGTGACGCAACGGCGGAGGTGTTTAAGCGAAAGCGCTAGACGATAGATGTGCCGAGTTTGATTCTCTTCATTGGGAATTTCTTTTTGGTCACGGTGTGCAAAGGATAGTGGCTGTGAATGTGCGGGAGGTATAAGGTTAAGGTATCATATTTGTTTTTGACATTGTTTTATTGATGTTTAACGTTTATGTGGAGTAATAAGGTGTAAAGAGGGTTTACTTTGTATGTATATTGTACTTTGGTGTTTTTACTAAGTTGGAGAAATAAGGTGTTATTTTGGATCTTTATTATTGTGTATTATTGTATAGTTGCTAACTCTAATTAGTGGCAAATTGAGAGTTAGTGTTGTGACAGATTTTGAGTTCTCCTTCTTCATCAAAGTAAAGGTATGGGCAACTTCTTCCATGAATGTTTTTTATGGTATATTTTCTGAAATTGAGTTTGGAGTGAAAAGGTTGTCTACTAGGTATTTTTTGGTGTAAATCTTATTTTCTGGATATTGAAGATTGTTTATGCATTAAAGTTATTGTTGAATTTTTGGGTGAATGCATAATTCTGGTTGAGGAAGAGGAAGAATTTTTGCAATAGGGTTTATGTTAGTAAGTCTTGCTACTTGCATTGAGATGATGAAACCCTAGTTGTTGGTGAAAAGAATATAAGTATCATTGTTATATGAGATATTGCATAGTTGGCAATTGTTGGGTTGTGTTTCATATTCTTGAGAAAAGCATACTACATCTATCTTATTCTTTTGAGATTGAGATTGAGTTGAGATTGAGATTGGGAGTTAAGTATAGAACATATTGGGTCTCTAACAATTCTCTTTATGTTTCTATGAGATTTGAG
The DNA here is from genome assembly GCA_028583015.1 of Wollemia nobilis. Classification (NCBI taxonomy): domain Eukaryota; kingdom Viridiplantae; phylum Streptophyta; class Pinopsida; order Araucariales; family Araucariaceae; genus Wollemia; species Wollemia nobilis. The sequence continues at coordinate 5,233,323 of JAQPPZ010016467.1, read as the reverse complement.
ATTGAGATTGGGAGTTAAGTATAGAACATATTGAGTCTCTAACAATTCTCTTTATGCTTCTATGAGGTTTATGAATCACATTGGGTCTCTAAAAATTCTCTTTATGGGTTCATGCTAAGCAAGTTTTTCTTGGTGAGCTTGCTGAGGTTTTTGACAGGTTCTAGCAGAGGACTTGTGAGCAGGTTTTGGACAGGTTCCGGTGGGGACTTGTGAGCAGATTTGGACAGGTCCTAGCAGAGGACTTGTGAGCTAATTTTTTGAGAGTTCTATCAGAGAACTTGAGGACAGAGGTGCATTGGTTCTTTGAGAAGAACCTGAGGATAGATTTGGCAAGTCTTTGAGAATGCTTGTGTGCAGAGGATTGATTTGTTCATAAAGTTGGACAGATCTGACAAACAGAGGAAGACTTTTACTAGACCGACTGACTGTGTTTGGTATAGGTAGCTGAGCTGCTGTGGACATGATCATAGAAGGCAGAGGTCTCTTAGCCTAAGAATTAAGGACAGGAGGTCTTTGGTGGAAAGGAGTTCCACGTGCTGGCAAGAGGTAGAGGTAGTTGATCTTCTGAGGGATCATTTCCAGAGCAGAGGGGAAGGTATATCCTTTGAGTAGAGGCTCATAAATTCAGATTGGTGAAGGTGTCTCCTTTGGGCCGAGGCTCATAAACATTGTAATTGGGAAGGTTTCCCAAAGAACTTTGAGATAACTTTTAGAGAAAAGTTTTGTGGACGTAGCCCAGGCCTTCTGGGTGAACCACGTTAAAAATGGGCTTCCAATGTGTGATGCTTTCTGTCTTGATTAATGTTGTGTTGATGCTACTGCTATCTAAAGTTAAAAATATTAAATGGTTAAGTCTTATACTGTTCACCCCCCCTCTCAGTATAAGTCCATGTTCTTCATCGACAAATTAATTTTTCATATAAATTTACCTTTTTTAGTAATTACCATTTTTGGCAACTTATATTTTGCGTCAAATACATCAATTTTAAGTAATAAAAAAATTACTTTAAAACTTCTTTTAAAAAAACCCTCTAAATATAGGCTCTTGCATCATTCTCCTTTGGTTGAAAAGAACTTTGCTCCTACGAGTTCCTCCGATCAAACTCATAATCGCTCTCTATAGAGTGCCACGCATCTGCAAGTACTCCTCAAAGTAGTAATCTCCTTCTAAGGTTTTATATCTCAAACCTCCTACAAACACTACACATAGTTCCAATTTATTCCTTCAAGGTTTTAATATAGCAAACCTCCTGCAAGCACTGTACAAAGTGCCAATTCTTCCCTCTGAGGTTTTTAATGAAAAAAAAAACCTCTTGCAAGCACTACATAGAGTGCAAATTTATTTATTTAAGGTTTTACAAACCTTCTACAAGCACTACACAAAGTGTCAATTCCTCCTTCTAAGGTTTTATATAAAAAAACCTCCTGCAATCACTTACATAGAGTGTCAATTTCTTTCTTCAAGGTTTTACAAACCTTCTGCAAGCACTACACAAAGTGCCAATATTTTTCTCTGAGGATTTTACATATAAAAACCTCCTGAAAGCACTTACACAGAGTGCCAATTTATGTCTCCAAGGTTTTACAAACCTTTTGCAAGCACTGCACATAGTGCCAATTTATTTTTATTTTTTTTTTAGCCTCTTTGCTCTCCTCTCCTTTTCTCTTTTCTTCTCTTCTCTTTTCTCCTCCCAACAAGATCCAACTTGCTCTAATACCAAATGATGTGAATCCAGTTGCAAGAGGTCAAAACAAAATACCTCCAATTACATAAAAATTACAGTAAATGAAAATAATATGTAAAACCCTCCATTTTAATAAAAACTACAATAAATGGAAATAATCAGTAAGACCTTCCATTCACATAAAAACTACAGTATATGGAAATAAACTAATAATTTTTTTTTTCATTCCTCGATTCACTTCCCCCTTTTACAATGCAATACCAAGGGAATATATATCCCCAAATAAACCCTAAAATAAAACCCTAAAACTTGAAGCCCTAAAAGAAACCTTAAAAGAAAACCCTAAAGCTTAAAACCCTAAAAATAAAAAAAATTACTATTTTCGGCAAATTTATTTTCCACAAAAAATGCCTTTTCAAGTAATTACTATTTTTTGGCAAATTATTTTTTCATAAAAATTTACCTTTTTTAATAATTACCATTTTCGGTAAATTATATTTTGCATCAAATAATTCCATTTTAAGTAATAAAAAAATTACTTTAAAACTTCTTTTAAAAAAACCCTCTAAAGATAGACTCCTGCATCACTTAGGATCAAGAAGTGGACTATGAGAACATTCATTTTCATTGTAGAATTTGCCATGAATATGGTCATTTGGCTAGTGCTTGGCCAAATAAAATTCCTGATCAAAAGAAAGAAGATATAAACTCAGTAGGTTTCCAAATGCCTAAGAAGAAGAACACTCAGAAAAAATTAGTTATGAAGGATCAATCAAAGTCATCTACTCATATGTTTGAAATCCTTTCCACAAATGATATCCCAAGTGAGGAAGAGGAAATAATGGAAATAAAAATATTAGAAACACAATTTAAAGATGAAGAGAAGAACTCAAAGATAAACCAACAAATCAAAGGTTTTCAATAGAATAAAAAGGGAGAAATTTTACACAAGAAAAACAATCTTTTAAATGTCAAAACTTCAAATAATACAGGTCCCAATATAGACTTCGTTGAACCCTCTAGTAAAATTTTGGTTGTGTATGAGCATTCTTCAAGGTTAGAATCCATCTCAGATTCAATTGGAGTAATTCAATAAATAGGGAAAAAAATTGAAGATGGATTCTAATAAAAAAGCAGGTCGCAAGACCAATCAATATCATATGGTAAAAGAAGATGAAAATCTTGTAGAGGAAGGTAATATTAATGCCCTTACCAACTTTTTTAGCCTTGGTATTAATTAATATCATCACTTGGAATATTAGAGGACTCAAAGGGAGTATTTCAAAACAAAATGAAATTAGAAGAATGATTCACATGAATCATCCACATCTTGTTTTTCTTCAAGAAACAAAGATGTCAATGGAGGATATGGACTCAATTGCCTGTAAAATTTGGCCAGCTAGAAAAGTGGTTTCCCTCAGTTCCCAGGGGAATTCTGGTGGTATTGTCTGTCTTTGGGATCCAAAAGAGGTAGTTATTCACCATATGGTTGGTAGTTGGAGTCTTTTGACTATAGATATTCAAAGTAGACATTCCAAACAAATTATGCTCTACATTATTGTTTATGCTCCGACTGCTTTGGAGGAAAAAGAAGATAGTGGAAGGATATAACTCATATTATCTCTCATTTTCCTAAATCTTGGATCTTGATCAGAGGATATTTCAATACCATCCTCTCTCTAGATGAGAAAATAGGGGGAAATAGAAATTTGGACAAAAGCACTGACCTCATGAGTGAATATATTACAAACCTCCATCTTGTGGACATCCAACCAGATAATGGCCTTATGACTTGGTATAACATAAGGTATGGTTTAGCTTGTATAATGGATAGATTGGATAGGTTTTTGCTCTCTGAAAATTTCTTAATCCATGGTCACATTCCTAAAGTGAAGACTCTTAACAATGCTGGTTTGGATCACTGGCTAGTCATGGTTGAAATGTGGAAAACCAATGTGAGTTTCTCTCCATTTTGTTTTCAATTAATGTGGCTCAGAGACAGTTACTTTAGACCTCATGTGCAAAAATTGTGGAAGGAAGGTAAGCCTAGGCATGGGATTAAGATGTTTTGTTTTGCCAAAATACTGCAATACATTAAATCCAAAATCAAGACTTGGAACTGGAAGGAGTTTGGGGATGTTCATAAAAAAATATGAAGTTATTGCTCAACTTGAAAATTTAAATAAGAAAATCCATTTAGATGGCCTCAAAGAGAATAGAAGTGTAGATGAAATTAAACTCACAACTCAGTTAGAGGAATGGGAAAAAAGAGAAGAAATCTTATGGAAGAAAAAATCTAGAATTCAATGGCTCAAAGAAGGATATCGAAACATAAATTTCTTCCACAAATCTCTTCTAGATCAAATATCTCACAACTTTATTTCTTCCTTGAAATTAGATTCTGGAGATGTTGTCTATACTTGGGATGGCATGAACTCTATTGTTGTCGATTACTTTTCCAATATTTTTGCTACTACTCCTCTTGACTTAGTTTCTCAACAAAATGCTCTTCAAGCAATCCTTATATTATCACTTTTGAGGAGAACTCTATTTTGACTACTCCTGTTACTATCAATTAGCTTCAATAGGTAGTTTTTAAAATGCAAAAAGTAAAAACCCTATGTCTTGATGGTTTTCCCATTGAGTTCTACCAAGAGTTCTGGGATATCCTTCATGCTAATTTATTAGAGGTGGTGGAAGAAGCCAGGAAATCCAAAGAAATTTTTAAGGTTATCAATAAAACTTATATTACTCTTGTCCCAAAAGCTCAAGATGTTGATCATATCTCAGCTTTTAGACCTATTGCTTTATGTAATGTTCTCAAAATCATTACTAAGATCATGGTAGAAATGTTGAAGCCTCTTTTGCATAACATTATTTCCCCTGAGCAATGGGGTTATGTGGAAGGGCATAAAATAGTAGATGAGATAGTTCTTGCTTAGGAAGCCATCCATTCCATGGATATTCAAAAATCTCCTTTCATTTTCATTCGGTTAGACTTATCCAAAGCTTATGATAGAGTGGATTGGCACTTCCTTATCAAAGTTTTGAGGCAATTTGGTTTCTCTAAGGATTGGATGGATTGGATTATGGGATGTATCTCTTCAGTTTCCTACTTAGTTCTTATCAATGGTAGGCCTTCTCAGTAATTCCCAGCTTCTAGAGGTATTAGGCAAGGTGACCCGCTATCCCCTTATTTATTCATCATTCTTGCTGAATGCTTGGGTAGGACTATAACCAAAAAGAGAGAAAAAAAATCCTAGAAGGAGTTACCATTGCTCATAGAGTTATACCTATCTCTCATCTTCAATTTGTGGAGACTCTACTCTTTTAGGTAAAGTTACAGTTAAGGAAGCTTCTAATATTAAGCAAATCATTAGCTATTTTTCTAAGGCTACTGGGCAGTTGATCAATGAAGATAAATCTAAAATTATTTTCTTTCACTGCTCTACCAGACAAGAATCCATGGTCTTGGATAAATTAATATATAATAAGACCTCCCTTTCAGGAATCCATGGTCTTGGATAAATTAATATATAATAATACCTCTCTTTCAATCACTTATTTAGGTATTCCCATCAATATTCAAAGGTAGAAAAATAAATATTAGAATTGGTTGTTGGACAAAGTCAAGAAGAAAATTGGAAAGTGGACCAACATGTGGATTTCTTCTAGGGGTAGAATCACCTTGGTAAAATCATTCCTTCAAGTTATTTCTATTTATGTATCTTTTGTGTTGAATATCCCAAACGTTGTTCTTTGAGAACTGGATCAAATCAATCATTGATTCATTTGGAGTGGTACTAAGTAAAAAAAAAAATGGGCCTTGGTGAAATGGGATACTTTATGTCTTCCTAAGAATGAAGGGGGGTTAGTATTTTGGTCTTCTATTAATAACAACAAATATTTAGCTACTAAATTATATTGGAGGATGTTGCATAACCCCAATGCTCTTTGGGCCAATAATATATGTGCTAAATATGTTGAGAACAAAAGTCCTGAAGACCTTGTTCGCTATCAACTTCCTACCAAAGGTTCTCCCATTTTAGCAGTTCTTAATACTGGTGAGAATTTGATAAAGAAAATTTTATTTTGGATCATTCATAATGGTCAACAGGCAAATTTTTGGACAGATTCTTGGGATGGTCACAAGCCTTTGATAACTTAGTTTCCTGATTGGAGGCCTTGGATGGAGGAGCTTCACCGAGCTAACTGGATAAATGTGGCTAATTATTTTTGGTACCATACTGGTAATTCAAAGGTTGGTAGATATTGGATCTCTATTGAGGACTGGCCTATTCAAATCCTAGAAAGGTAAAGACAAGATATCCAAGGCATCCTTCATATGAGATCTCTCTCTTGGTCCCATGAGAAATATTGTTTTGGATGGAACAACACTACAAAGGGTGAGTGTAGCACCCTAAAATTGGCACAGTAAACTTTAGTAAATAATTACAATTACCTTAGTAATAATTCAAATTCAAATTTCAACCCCAAAACCGCTCCAAAACCGCCTGCTGCCCATTTCCTCATTTTTTGCGCCATTTTTAGAGTTTGTTTCGTCCGTTGGACGATATCGTCTCCGATCAGACGATATCGCCTCAGATCGGATGATTTCGTCTAGAGCAGAACGTCCAGCCGATCTCGTCCCAAAACTAATTTTTGCATAATTAGCTTCTGTTTCAACGGCGTCTCTAATCTGGGCAGAAGCGTGTCTGCATCGTTAGAGACCTCCCCCATTGGAGATCTTCCAGATTAGGATGATCTCCAACCTCCTAACCTCCCTCCTAAGCCTATTTAAACCTTAGGACCCCCCTTGACATTCCCCTGGCTGAATTTTCCCGTAACTTGACCTTTGCGTGCATTAGAATACCCTGGATTACCATCTGCATTTGTACTTTCCAAGTTTTCTTGCAGGGACCTCATTGATTTTCAGTCGGAGCAAGCTCAGATCGTCGCAGACGATCCTGTCCAATTCGAGACGATTTCGTACCAATCCGAGATGATTTCGACTGCAGTCAACATTGGGGGCAATCAGTGCCCTGAGTTTGCATTCTTTCTCCATTTATTTATTGTTTTATTCTGCATTTAGTCAGTTTTATTATTATTTCTTGTTATTCTGCATCTTGGAGTTCACCCATGTAGTTTAATTGCATAATAAAATCATGATTAGCTATTAAAGCATCGTAATTTACTTGCATTTCTATTCGGGATTATCTTATTAACATCCTTATTATTATTTCACATCATTTTCCATTATCAGTATAGCTGCATTTTTTATATTTTGTATCTATTTCTCTGTTTGTAGGTCTCTGACGAATTCGTCTGATGAATTCGTCAGATCTCAGACGATCCTGTCTGATCGCAGACGATCCTGTCAGATCAGAGACGATCTTGACTGCTTCAAAAATTAGAACCTCCATCAGACATCCGAAACCAGGTATGGATTTCTTCACTTAATTTATTCTCTATGTTTTCTGTTTAATTATGTTCTCTGTATTCATTTAGTCTGCATTTTCATAATAGAACAACTTAGATTCATTTGGCCAAACCTAGGATTTGAATGATTAAAGATAAAAATGAACACATCAAACACATTCCCAACCTAGGCGTGGAGACTGCCACTAAACGTTTCCTGGTGAACCCCACCATCCGTCGAAAAATCACCTTAATACACCTCCCCCGAGAGGCGGGACCTTCCAAAGGCCTCTCAGTCCGAGGTATTGTCCCATCCTTCCCGCATCCCCCTTCCGGGCGCGGATCCTTTAGCCTGAAGGTAAGGGTGCGAAAAATTTGGAACGATACATTTTGGTGAACCCGACGTGAAACTAAAACCTTTTGAAAACAAAAAAAAAACAAAGAAAAACAAAAACATAGATGCATTTAAAAATCATTAGAAAACTACTAAGTTGCACATCATGTTTAGATGGTAGCTCCTAAGAAAAGACTAGCAGTTACTATAAATGTTGAAAACCAATTAGCAGCCATAGAAATTAATTTTGTGCTTAGCGTGCCTAAAACAGATAGAAACCAACTTTTGTGGAAAGAACTGGATAGGAGGCTAGGTGTCATTTCATCTAGGTCAACAGAACTTAAACAAATCAAGAGGCTTGTCCTAGATAGAATCCTGGATCCTCATCAACTCATTTTTTATCATGAACTTCAGAGAGCCTGCCATAGGTGGTTAGCTTATAGGAGAGCTCTTGTGTCTTCAGAATTGTTCACCTTCGAGGAATACCTCGAGAATGCAGCTGTTATACACCAATTCCTAGGTCATGTAGAAGATCAAGAGGTTGTTCTTACAGATAGGGAAAGGTGGAGGAGAGTTCCTCGGGCTGTGTTATATCGAGAGTATTGCCACGAACTTTATTTCTACCAACCAGAATCTGAGACAGATAATATCACTATAGCACTTTTCATTAAATTCTTGAAAGAAAATTTTCAATTTGAAGAAGAACACTTCATGACTCCTAAAGAACTCGAGCCCATTAATGATATTTATAAATTGTTTATAGAAAACTAGATCATTGTTTTCATTATTATTATTTCTTGCATTTAGTGTGTTGTTTGTTATCTTTATAATATTGTTACAAAAACAAAAAAATAGAAAAAAAACAAGAAAAACCAAAATATAACAAAACCAAAACATTTTATTTTAAAATCCTATAGTAGGTATATAATTAAAATATATACCTCTTAAGCTTGTTGCATATATATATATATATATATATATATATATATATATTTTTCTGAAATCTAAATTTAAGCACAATGCCTAGACTTAGGAATGGTAAACAAACTGAAGAAGAAGAAGAAGATTGGTTAAGAGACAAAACAAAAAACCCAAATGTCCTTCCTGAGGATTCAATTCCGGAAGGAGAAACTCTAGAACAACCAGAAGATGAGCTTGTTGTAGATGAACAAGAAGAAAATCTTAAAGAGGAAGGATCCTCATCCCCTAGAATGGCTCTAGATGGAACTATTGCTTTTGATAACTTAGATCATTTCTGGAAATTTTTCAATAATAACATTGGTGCTCTTAATATGGCAGTTCGTATTGATAGAGGACAAATTAGTGACACTCAAGCAGCCATGGAAGATATGTTTAACATACACACTAATCCCTTGTCCTTTGTTGATCAAGAAAGTGATAAGGTTGGACCATCCAATAGAGATATGGTCACTATGATTCAGAACATGCAAAAACAACAGGTTACCCAACCCCCTAAGGAACCCGTTATTGAGCCTAAAATCATTCCCACACAAAAGAAACCTTCATTCACTGCTTTATTTCGCCAAACTATTGATCAATATGCTTCAAATCGACAAAAACCTAAAATGAAGCCAAACACCAATTTTCAACAATCTGGGATACAACATAATACAACTTCAAAACTTCTTCATAACACTCTTCCTACCAACAATTTACACAATAGCAATATAGCGTCTAATCTTCATGTCCCTTCATCATATGTTCACAAATCCCATATTAATACCCTACCGAATCAATATGGTGGGCAAACCAGTAATCTGGAAGCCATGGTGAAACAGTTAGCTTCGCGCATGGACCAGATAGATCCCTACCGTCCCTCGTACAATTATCGAGAGATGTGTAGTCAGCCTTTGGATCCCATAGTTGTAGCACAACCATACCCTAAACACTTTCCCATGCCCGTCCCGCCTATATATAAAGGAACCGAAGATCCCATAGAGCATCTTCGCATGTTTAGGATAGCATGTCATGATATATCACATGATGACTTGCTATTACTAAAAATGTTCCCAAAAAGCTTAGGAGGAATGGCATTAGAGTGGTACTATCAATTGCCCACTCATTCTTTGAGAAATTTTGAAGAAACAACTGAATCTTTTGTCCATCAATTTAGTGCCTACATCGAGAGGCATGTCACCATTAAATATTTATACAACTTAAAACAAGATAAAGATGAATGTTTTGCTGATTTCTTAGCTAGATGGAGGCAGTTGATAGGAAAACTGCACTTTGTGCTACCTTATAGGGAAATGTTGGATATTTTTATTAATAATTTACAAGAACAAATATCCTATGAGTTATCAACTGCTACCTTGACCACCTTCGATCAAGCTATAGACTTAGCTCGAAGGGTGGAAGATGCTCTCATTAGGAGAGGCCAACTTAGGAAGAAAGATGATGAGAAAACATCCAAAAATCAGTACAAAAATAAACAAGTTGTAGGTGACGGAGTCACTGATAGTAGAAACATTGCTAATATCAATACAACGAAGACAACAGAAAAATTTATATTGAAACCTCTTGATAAACCTCCTCGAGAGTTTACTAGACTCAATCAACCATTATCAACTATTCTACCCCAATTACTCGAAAGAGGTTTGATTCAATTACCAGCTATCCGGGAACCTGATCCAACTATACCTGGATACAGAGCTGATTTACATTGTGATTTTCATAGAGGACCTGGACACTCTACAAACTCTTGTAAAATATTGAAACATAAAATACAAGATCTGATTGATAATAATGAAATGGAGGTGCAAGCCTTCCAACCTAAACAAAATGCTCCTAATAATGCTCAAAAGACCATTCCCCAAAATCAGAATCAAAATGCTAATCAATCATTAGATATATTTCAACATCCTTTACCAAAACATGGTAAGGAAGTGGCCAATCAAATCGAACATCATAATGTTCCCCCTCCTACCCGATATGTAGGGACTATTAGCGGACAATTATCTGTTCAAGATCCTCAAATATTTGGCACAACTTTATCCATAGTCACGACCAGGCCCCTACATAATATTCAAACTCCAGATCCTAGTGATGTAGAATCGGATACTGAAAGTGAAGTAGACATCACCTCAAACCAATCGAATAGTTCTGAAAATGAATCAGATCCTATTCAACCTATCACAGATGCTATGGTTCCAGAAGAACCATTTCCTAGAAGAGTTACTACTCGACCCTCTTCTAATCAGTTCCTTCCTAATGAACAAGCCATAAACGCTCAACCAAGACCAGTTCAGCGTCTTCAATATAACATTGTAGGTACCATCGGAGTCGTTACCAGACAACAGGCTCAAAATCTTCAACAAGAACCAAATCAGAATGATGGATCAGCCCCATTTGTTTTGAAAAATCCCAATAAAGGGAATTATGCTCCTAATGTTCAACCTAAACCTCCTTACAATATCAATGAACAATTATCCAATACTACAGCCAGAATTTCCCTTTTGGACCTATTAAGATCTTCTCCTACACATAGGGATGAATTGATGCTTACATTAAGCCAAATGATGGTACCTCAAAATATTCAACCCGAAGCCATGGCCAATACTATCATCACTAGAGAAGTTGATTGTATTGACTTTCGAGATAAAGATATACCACAACATAGTCTACATAAGGATAACCCCTTATATATTACTGCCCTAATAGGAGATGTAGCAGTCAAAAGGGTTTTGATTGATAATGGTTCATCTCTAAATATTTGCACTTTTGACTTCTACCAAATATTTGGGTTTAGAAGTGATGAAATGAAGCAAACTGACATGATCATAAAAGCTTTCAATGACGAAACACAAGAAACGTGTGGAGTTATCACCATCCCATTGCAAGTTGGTCCTAGAACCTTAGATACGACCGTGTTTATTGTACATTGCCCCGCATCGTACAATATACTCTTGGGTCGTCCTTGGATCAATGCAATGCGAGCTGTCCCATCAACTTTACACCAATGTGTTAAATTCGAATTTAAAAATCAGTTGGTCACTATCCATGGTGATCCTAGACCCTTTGATATGTGTGCTCTGGCAGAACCTGTTGGAGTTCAATTTTGCCCTGCTCTGTCATCCACACATCCTAATTCTTATTTTTCATCTAAAAGTGTGAAACACACACCCATAACTTCATCTATGTCTCCTTCATTAATTTCACCCTCATATATAGATCAACAATCTTCTAAACAAACCACTCTAGAACCTCAAAAAGATCTTAAATCCACAACCAATCCTTCATGTTCCATCCCTATAATTTCAAAACCTATAGACCCATCTATTAACACCTCCACATTATCTACATCTATCATACCTTCCACATCTAAAGATATAGGGAATGATCCTTCTACATCTTATGCTCTTTCTGATGAACTCTTACCTGATTTATCTCAAATCCTTATATCAGAAAAAACAAATGCTTCTATGCAAAATTCTATTATCTTAAGTAATTTGCCGCCATCTCCTCGTACTTTGGGCCTCCCACAACCTATGGGGAGTACTTACCAAGTCGGGAGTTGCGCCTTCATTTATAAAGGATATGATTGGGGAAGAATACCCCGGAACATCAAGACTCATCATGATGGATATGCTCGATGCTATTTTGCTAATGAATATATTAAAGCTAAACCTATAATGCTTAAAATGGGATATAAAGGGAAAGGCTTGGGACCTTTCCAAAATGGTATGAAAGAACCTATTGAGGTAGAACCATGGCCCGCCCGATGTGGTGTGGGCCTATTTCCTAGTAAGGGTCAACCCTTCCCTTTTGAAGATGATGATCAACTCATATGTTATCAAGATTATCTAGATAAACAAGATTCTTTGTGTCCAAAGAATAATCCCTTTACATGCAATATGCTATCCATAGTTTACCCTGAATTGATTGTTGAATCCGATGATGAGTTGGAAGGAGATATTTTCCATGATGTCTCCGTTGAAGAGATGTTACACAATGGTTTTTATTTTGATGGTTCTATACCTACTATAGCCCAACTTGAGGCCACGACTCCTCAAGATGAATTATCCAAGTTAACCTTAAAATAATTACAAGAATTGGGCGTTTCACCCGCCCCACCTAATTTTGAAAGAGATCTACACATGGAAGTAGAAAGCATCATTAAAGTTAACATTGGAACTGAGGATAATCCTCACATAATCAATATTGGATCAGAATTAAGTCAAGAAAAACAAGAGCAATACATTGCATTCCTTAAAGAATATGAAGATGTCTTCGCTTGGACATATGAAGATATGCCAGGTTTAGACCCTTCCGTAGTCATGCATCACCTAGTAGTCCATCCGGATGCTAAACCCGTTAAACAGAAACTTAGAAAAATGCATCCCAAAGTGGCCTTGCTAGTCAAAGGGGAGTTAGAAAAACTCTTGAATGTTGTTTTTATACAAGCTATTGATTATCCCTGAATGGATCTCAAATGTAGTTCCAGTCACCAAGAAAGAAGCTACCAAAGTTAGGGTTTGCACAGACTTTAGAGATATTAACGTTGCATGCCCTAAAGATGATTTTCCTCTTCCAAACATGGATCAAATCATTGACTTTACTGTCGGGAGTGGAATGATGTCCCTAATGGATGGATTTTCTGGCTATAATCAGATCAGGATAGCTCTTGAAGATCAGGCTAAAATAGCCTTTATTACCCCTTGGGGTACCTTTTGTTGGAAAGTGATGCCATTTGGTTTAAAGAATGCAGGCGCAACATATCAACGAGCCATGACTTATATCTTTCATGATATGATGCATGATATCCTACATGATTACGTAGATGATATTATAGCTCGCTCTATTAAAGAAGATGATCATTTAGATGATTTGAGAAAAGTATTTAATCGGTTAAGAGAATACCTTATTCGATTAAATCCAGCCAAATGCATATTCGGAGTTAAGTCCGGTAAACTATTAGGGGTTATAGTTTCTTTACGTGGCATTGAAATTGACCCTCTCAAGATTGCGGCTATCACTGATATGCCCGCACCCACCAATATATCTGAGTTACGAAGTTTACAAGGTAAACTTCAAGCCATCCGTCGCTTCATCGATAAGCTGGTGGACAAAACCAGTCCCTTTCTTAAGCTCCTTAAGAAGGATGTCCCTTTTAATTGGGACGACGAATGTAAGGAAGCTTTTGAACTTCTCAAACAATATCTCCTTAACCCACCTGTGCTTTCACCGCCTAGACCTGATCGCCCGTTTATCCTGTATATTTTAGCTTCAGATTTTGCCTTAGGAGCTATGTTAGCTCAGCTTGATGATGAGAAGAAAGAACGTGCTAATTATTACATTAGCAGAACCCTCATCAGTTATGAAACTCGCTACACAGCATTAGAAAAACTATGTCTAGCAGTCATATTTTCTACGCAAAAATTATGCCATTATATGCTCAGTCAAAAAACATATGTCATTGCTAAATATGATCCCTTGCGGTATCTCATGAGTCGACCTTATTTATCGGGTCGTACAATGAAGTGGGTTCTTGCTCTAAGCGAGTTTGAACTCACGTTCATAGGACAAAAGTCTATTAAGGGTCAAATCATAGCAGATCAACTAGTTGCTGCACCCTTAGAGTCTACCCATCCCCTCATCATTGAGTTTCCTGATGAATGCCTTCAATTAGAGGCAGACCATGTTGAACAATGGTCCTTATACTTTGATGGAGCCCGATGCATGAGTGGGGCTGGTGCAGGTATTATTTTAATATCTCCACAAAAACACATTATACCTTTGTCCTTTAAATTAACATTTGCTTGCACCAATAATACTGCTGAATATGAGGCTCTAATCCTTGGATTACGAGCTGCCTTGGCATTAAAAATTAAACATCTGCTAGTTTTTGGTGATTCTCAACTTGTTATAAACCAAATTAATGAAGTTTATCAGACCAGAGATGATAAATTGCGCCCATATAAAGCCTATGTTTTACAATTAATGTCTCTATTTGATCAAGTTACCTTGGAAGCTATTCCTCGAACTAGCAACCGTGCAGGTGATGCTATGGCCGTAGCTGCATCTCTTCTGCCCTTGGAGTTAGATGACGAATATGCCACCATCATTATTCGTCGACTCCAGGAACCCGCTTCACATAAGTCATGCTTAGAACCTTTGGATGTGTTTCTAATCAATGAGACTACTCCTGAACCTTGGTATATGGATATATTTGATTTTCTTCAAAATGGGACTTTCCCTACCAATTCTAATAGAAACCAGCGTCGGTTATTACGTAGACGAGCAAGTCGATTTGTAATAATTGGCAATACTTTATATAGGAGATCTTTTGAAGGTATCCTATTGAGATGTTTGAATTTAGAAGAGTCCAGATCAGCTTTGAGTGAAGCCCACGATGGATCTTGTGGAGGACACTTCAGTGGTAGTGTCATTGCTAAAAAGCTCCTTAGGATAGGATACTTTTGGCCTACCATGGAGAATGATGCACATGATTATGTGCGCCATTGCGACAAGTGCCCGAAACATGCTGACCTTGTCCATGCCCCTGCACAAGAACTGCAGGCTATTTCATCTCCTTGGCCCTTCTCAAAATGGGGCTTAGACATTATTGGCAAAATTAATCCTGTGTCATCTGATGGACACAAATTCATCATAACCGCCACCGAGTATTTCATGAAGTGGGTTGAAGCTATGCCTTTAGCTTCCTGCACTGGAACACAAGTCTCTAAATTTATTTTTAATCAAATCATTTGTAGGTTCGAAATTCTCGCAAATCTCATCTCGGACAACGGAACTTGTTTCAAAAATAAAGATGTTAAGAAATTATGCCAAAAATATAAGATTCAACATCGCTGGTCCACTCCCTATTATCCTCGGGGTAATGGCCAAGCAGAAGCTTCTAACAAAACCTTAATCAAAATTCTCAAAATATTGGTCAATAAATCTGGCCGCGACTGGCACATTCAATTATATCCAGCTTTGTGGGCCTATCGAACTAGTGTTCGAACTCCCACTGGAACTTCACCTTTTGTTTTGGTTTATGGCGCTGAAGCCATTTTTCCCTTTGAATTAGAAGTTCCTTCTTTGGCTCTGCTACTTCAAGATACCGAAGTAGGAGATGAATATCGAGCTGGCAGACTCATTCAGCTGGAACTCCTAGATGAAAAGCGCATCAATGCTTTGGAGCATCTTCGTGCCTACCAAAACAAGCTTAAAAGATCATATGCTAAGAAAGTTCGTCATCGATCCTTTGAGGTCGGCGATCTTGTTTTAAAAGAAAATCAAAAGAATACTAATGCAACTAAAGACCTTAAAGGTAAATTTGAGCCCAACTGGCTTGGACCATATATTATCACTGCTAAATTTGAATCGGGAGCATACAAATTAGCTACCTTAGATGGTAAAGAACTTAAAGAACCCATGAACATTTTACATCTTAAACGTTACTATGCGTAACAAAATTGGTCATTTCATCATTGTATATATTTGTTTAAAATATTTCAAAAAAAAAAAACCACTATCTTATATTTCTCTCAATTCATAACTTAAAATTAAAAACACCAAAAACATTCAAAATCATCAAAATCTTCAAAAAACATCTTTTATTTTTGTACTTCTCAAATTGTGACATATTGCAGTTATATTTTCAAATTATTTTGGATAAATTAGCATTTATTTGGAATCCCACACTTTCACATTTCACATGAATAAATATCTTGATTTATTTGGTATGATTACTAATCTCTCTTATATCAAAGTCCACAAAATTCAATTAAATAAAGTTTGAGCATAGAGAATTGATCTTGTTATTTACTTAAACCAAGCATATCCTTTCACAATAAAATGATTATATTTGTAATGTCCATGCTATGCTACATAGTAGAAGTGGTTTCTTGAGCGAAAAGTTTCCCCTGCTATCCTATCATGCACATGGTCTAGAATCTTTGAGAATTGGCAAAAGGACAAGCTCACCCCTACCCAGAATAAAAATCCCTTGCTCTACAGCTAATCCGAGCAAGTATCCCTAGAATAGGATGCAAAAGAAAAAGAAGAATCAAGCAAAATCATTTAGCACTATTTCAGCATTATCTCAAATATCAAAGCAAAAGATACAAAAAAAAAAAAAAAAAAAGAAGGAAAAGAACGAAGCAAAAGCAAAAAGCAATAAAATCCCTTTCCCTACCCATTGAAAAGAAAAGAAGGGTTGATGAGCTTGAATCCCTGGAATTCTCAATTATTCGAAAACTGTGAGGTAAGCCCCATAACAGGTGGTTTGTGCCCAACCCGCTTGGCCTTGGGTAACTCCTAGCGTGGTGATATGTCCGTCACATTAGCGACCTTCTTTTGTACGGACCTATGTCTCGCTTATGGATTAGCTAGCTCTTGATAACCCGACTTACATAGTAGTCTGGTATGGTTATATGCATCTAAATCATGGTTAATGAACACTTATTTGGTTAATTCAAATCACTTGTATCATAGTATCTTGCTCAAACCTGGTAAATGAACAATACAATTGCACACACATTTGTATTTGAGAGATTTTGTGTATCATTATGATAAATCAAGATCGGAAATGAACTCACATATGCACATGGGATTCCTTATAAATCTAACTTTTGTCTTTAAGATACTTTGAAATATTTTTGCAAAATTGTCTGGAATAATTTCATTTTCTTCTCTGAGAACAATTGTTTAGTATAAAGACAACTACATGCATTATCAAAAATCAAAATCATTTTCAAAAACATGCAATAAAGTTACATTTATATATATTATCGACTTTCGCGATGATGGTATAGTTCCAAAACCACAATTGGAATCTTATGCCTAGCGCAAGTCCTCATCTTCATATTTTCTGTTTATTTTCAAAAATTAAAAATCAACCATGCAATAAAACTATTTATTTTCTTCTTTTGGATTTCACGATGATGGTATAAGTCTATACCTAAATATTCTATGCCTAGCGCAAACCATTGTTTTAATTTTATTTTCCCATTTATTCCAAATCATAAAAACCATGTGACTTAAATCATTATGTTACACAATTATGCTTTAACAACAACGCACATTGTTTCTATTTTCATGTCATTATGTCAACTTCAATTTTGCAACCATGGTATAATTTCTAAGGAATTATTCAAAATTTTATCACACTTAGGAATTTATGCCTAGCAAATCATTTTAAAATATTTCATGCATACTATTTTTATGACAATCTGAAAACAAATCACCATCATCATCCTCATTTGCATCATCACAACAAAGCCTTAAGACAGTCTCTTAAGCACTCTTTTACTTTTAACAATATTTCTATACTGGGATTAGCTTGACGACCGAGTGAGCGGCGACTCCATGAAATGGTCTATAATAGCGACAATGTCCTTTGAAATTATTGTTAGAAGTCCCTTTTCTTTTTATCAAATCACATCACAAACAACCAATTTGTTTACATCAGATTATTTCATTTAAATTCTACAAGCATGACATTCAAACCATAATATTTCCAATGACATAATTCCATGAATCATCAAATCAATCACACCAAACATTAAAGCATCATAACAAACACATAAGACAAGTCATATGATCAAAAATATCTCATCTATATATATATATATCAATAATATATACATCATCTCAAAACTGGATCGGTATGCCACAATCTGTACCTCGACATACTCGATCCTCTATCAAAAAAATAATCAACACTATGTATCAATCTGTGTAGCCCAGTCTATAGCAGCTAGCCTCGAGAAGCCCTCGAGCTCTCAGCCTCATCTCCTCCCCCACCTTGAGGTGGACGAGGTGGCCCCATCGTAGTCCGTGTGGTGCCATGAGTCCTGGACGCCGATCGTGATGATGTCCTAGATGACCCCATCATGACAGGCTCTACAATATGAGCTGGTAATGGCACCCTCTGCTCTGCTGGCACCGCCTGGTAATATAGAGCCTGATAGAATGTAACCTGGGCAATAGCTCATGCTAAATCTTGAGTGCTCGCCCCTCCGCCTCGAGCCCTGAGTCATGCAGCCTCATCCTGCAAGGACTGCACCTGAGCTTGGAGATGAACAGTCTCCGCCTAGAGAGTAGCCATCTCGCTACTCTCTCCTACCTCGACACCCTTGCCCTTATCGGGCGATGGTGGCCTCTCTCTCTCCATGGAGAAGGGGGTCTCTCCTCCCTCCTCTCCCACTGTCGTGGCCTCTGCTGAGCCTGTGGCCTCCTCTGCTCTCTCCCGTCGTGACCCTGTGCCACCTCAATGGCCGCCTGGCACCGCCTCCCCATCCGACGCACAACTACATGAATCGGACCCTGAGCCCTCATCATCCGAGGAGGGCGGATGCCTATGTACCAGGCATCATAGCCGTCGGCTACCCCAACATCATCCCCATCCACTGGCTGGATCGGGGCATCATCTACATCTTGACTCCAGAAGCGCTGCATGTCTGGAGCCCCGCTAACTATAGTGTTATCTCGGACGGTCCAAGAAAACTCGTAGTCTCTGAGAGATGGGATCCCCTATTGTAGACCGAACTGCCTCAAAACTCGATCATACCGATGGAGCTCCACCTCTCCCCTCTCCATCCTCAGCCAACAGGTTTGCCTAACGTGAGCCAGCTCCTGTCCATCCTCGGCCCACCCTGGATGATCTCTCCAAGGCCTCCAGGTGATCTGGTCGGAGACAAGGTCATCAAGTAGTCTCCGGGACATTGGCAGATCTATCCACCATTGTGACCCTCTCCGGAGCCACCAGTAGAAAGCTCGGGGCCTCTCCCCATCAATCCTTGTTAGTGGGAGCCCTACCGGCCTCCGCACCATGATGTGCTCCCAGCACCAAACCTGTAGTAGTGATGTCATGACCAGACATCGACCGCCCTTGTATACGACCCCATGCAGGATCCTATACAATCGGCATAGTACATAGCTCCCCCAAGCAAACCTGTACCCGTGGTCTCTCATGTCGTAGACCACATCTGTCAATAGCCATGGTACTCTGCATCCACTCTGATGGCATAGCAGCAGACCACCTACCACCCCAGCCAAAACCTGTGTCAGTCTAGATGCCCCAGGCATCTGGCGTAGCGACTCGATGTTCACTCCGCCCTTCTCCAGGGTGAAGCTCGGATCTCCGCACAGTCGCATCATCGCGTGGCCCTGATTGGCCGTGGGAGTTATTAGCCATCCTTGTATGGGGATCCTCAAAATCCTCCATACATCCTCCAAGTGTGGGAGTCATCTCCCCTGTCGATAACCAGAAATAGGAAGAACCCGGATACCACCTCTCTGCTAGGGCTGTCAATAGCCCCATATCTGTAGAAACCTGTGGCATATCCACCACATGCTGCAAGCCGACTTGCGCCAACTGATCTCGCTCTGCCTGAGATAGAGCGGCCAAGTCATCCCTCAGCCCGTCGTATTTCCATTCTCTGCTCTTTAGTAATCCTCTCTGCAACATAAACAACAAACCAATAAAAATCAATAAATAATTAAGTAAAAATGCAAGTAAAATAAGTCCACTTTCATACAAATGATGATATCGTCCACTATTGGATGATATCGTCCCAAATTTGAGCAATTTCGTCTCCGATTTCGCATGAGGGAATCGTCCCTTATTGGACGAAATCGTCCCCATCTCGTCGATTTCGCCCTTGGACGAAATCGGCGATATCGAGACGATTTCGACGAAATCGAGACGATTTCGTCCCGACGACGTCGACGGCCCAAAAATGGCCGCGATGCTCAAAAATCAGTCAAAATTGATCTAAAAAGCATGAAATTCTAAATTAAAGCATTCTAAACTAAGTTTAGATTCTTACCCGTAGCCCGTGCCGGACCTCTGTCGATCTGTGCGCTGTCTCGACCATTTTGTTTGCAGAGCTCCAGAAACCAGAAAATGAAAATGAACAGTAAAAATGAATTAGGGTTTTACCCTATTTTTCTTAATTTTATTCAAAAACAATTAAAAACATTTTAAATTTTGCTTTTCCACGTTTTTACCTCAAACGTTCGATTTGGGTAAAAACACGGAGGGGGCACCATAGTAAGCTGTCGTACGATTCGACCTAGAATCGTCGCCTAAAAATGGGAATAAATTTTTTGCTTTCTCGTAGATCGAGAAGAACTCGTCTTTAACGCATTTTCCTCAAAAAATTCGCTAAAGAGGGGGCAAAATGTAGCACCCTAAAATTGGCGCAGTAAACTTTAGTAAATAATTACAATTACCTTAGTAATAATTCAAATTCAAATTTCAACCCCAAAACCACCTGCTGCCCGTTTCCTCATTTTCTGCGCCATTTTTAGAGTTTGTTTTGTCCGTTGGACGATATCGTCTCCGATCAGACGATATCGCCTCAGATCGGACGATTTCGTCTGGAGCAGAACGTCCAGACGATCTCGTCCCAAACTGATTTGTGCATAATTAGCTTCTGTTTCAACGACGTCTCTAATCTGGGCAGAAGCGTGTCTACGCCGTTAGAGACCTCCCCCATTGGAGATCTTCTAGATTAGGATGATCTCCAACCTCCTAACCTCCCTCCTAAGCCTATTTAAACCTTAGGACCCCCCTTGACATTCCCCTGGCTGAATTTTCCCGTAACTTGACCTTTGCGTGCATTAGAATACCCTGGATTACCATCTGCATTTGTACTTTCCAAGTTTTCTTGCAGGGACCTCATTGATTTTCAGTCGGAGCAAGCTCAGATCGTCGTAGACGATCCTATCCAATTCGAGACGATTTCGTACCAATCCGAGATGATTTCGACTACAGTCAACATTGGGGGCAATCAGTGCCCTGAGTTTGCATTCTTTCTCCATTTATTTATTGTTTTATTTTGCATTTAGTCAGTTTTATTATTATTTCTTGTTATTCTGCATCTTGGAGTTCACCCATGTAGTTTAATTGCATAATAAAATCATGATTAGCTATTAAAGCATCATAATTTACTTGCATTTCTATTCGGGATTATCTTATTAACATCCTTATTATTATTTCACATCATTTTCCATTATCAGTATAGCTGCATTTTCTGTATTTTGTATCTATTTCTCTGTTTGCAGGTCTCTGACAAATTCGTCTGACGAATTCATCAGATCTCAGACGATCCTGTCTGATCGCAGACGATCCTGTCAGATCAGAGACGATCTTGACTGCTTCAAAAATCAGAACCTCCATCAGACATCCGAAACCAGGTATGGATTTCTTCACTTAATTTATTCTCTGTGTTTTCTGTTTAATTTTGTTCTCTGTATTCATTTAGTCTGCATTTTCATAATAGAACAACTTAGATTCATTTGGCCAAACCTAGGATTTGAATGATTAAAGATAAAAACGAACACATCAAACACATTCCCAACCTAGGCGTGGAGACTGCCACTAAACGTTTCCTGGTGAACCCCACCATCCATCGAAAAATCACCTTAATACACCTCCCCCGAGAGGCGGGACCTTCCAAAGGCCTCTCAGTCCGAGGTATTGTCCCATCCTTCCCGCATCCCCCTTTCGGGCGCGGATCCTTTAGCCTGAAGGTAAGGGTGCGGAAAATTTGGAATGATACAGTGAGTATTCAGTTGCTCAAGGTTATTTGACCTTATGCCATAATAAGCCCAACCATTCTTCTGACATATTTTCTCAATTGTGGGCTCAAAAGCTCTGGCCTAAGGTAAGGTTCTTTACTTGGCTTTTATTGCATCGTAGGGTGCTTAATGGTGAGAAACTTATGAATAATGGTTTTCATGGCCTTTTTAGATATGAAATATATGAAGAGAATTTTGAAACTCTCAATAATATTTTTATTGAGTGTACTTGAGCCTCTGATATATGGAGGAGAATGGCCACTTTACTTGGCTTACAGTGGTCCAATTTTTTTACTTTTGAACAACTTTGGAGGGATTGGCCTAAACAAGAGGGTGTTGATCATTTTATTTGGCAGTTATTTTGTATGGGTTATACCATTCTTCTTTGGAATATCTGGAATGAAATGAAAAACCAAATTTTTAATTAATATAGGAAGGATATTCACTATATTTGGCAAAAGACCATAGCCAGCTTAGTTGAATCAGTCCATCAACTCCGTAATCACCCCCAAAACTCCCATCAAATATGGGATCAAGTGATGCAAATATTGAAGATTAAATATTCTAAGGGCAACCAACTTAAAGGGAATATGAGTATTTGTAATATGGATAGGAATAGAAATTGGAAACCTCCTCCTAAGGATTTTGGAAAAGTCAATACTGATGGAGCCTCTAGAGGGAACCCTAGAAAAGCCAGTGTGGGAGGAATTGGTAGACTTTCAGATGGTTCCCTGGTTTTTACTTTTACTGAGAATTTGGGTATTCTTTCCAATAACCTTGTTGAGGGGTATGGTATCCTCATATACCTTCAAGAGGATACTAAGGTTGGATGGGAAAATGTGTTAGTGGAGTCTGACTCTCAACTCATGATTAATATTTTGAAGACTCCTAAGAATCATAAGGTTGATTGGAGAATAAAAATAATTATTGAGAAGATTCAATTAATCCAGATGGGATTTTTAAATTTGATTACAATCATGTGGTCAGAGATCAAAATAAGAGTGTTGATACTTTAGCTAATTTGTATTTGGAAAAATATGATCTTACTTGTTATGGCCACCCTCCTAGATGGTGGGCTTCGCAAATTAGGGAAGCTCTTATTTCTATCATTTATTTGGATGGCTCCAGTTCTGAAGGTACCTAGTTTCTTCTTGCTTTTTTTTTCTTCTCTTTGGTTCGCTCAGGTTATTTTAGTTCCCTAGTTCAATCTATTCTTTCTTTTGTTTCCTCTATTGATTCTTGGCTTGAAAGTCTTCTGGTCTAGGAAGGTCATTGTTATGTTCATTTTTTTTCTTTTTTGTTTAGTTTTTTAAGGTGTGTGTGTTCTTTTTTTTTGTTTTGTTTTTGTGTTATTTGTGTTTTTTTTTTGTTCTTGTGTTTTTTTTGTTTTTTTTTTTGTTATTGTTCCTGTGTTTTTTTTGTTTGTGTTAATTCGTGTTTTTATGTGTGAGTTTTTTCTATATTTTTTGTTTTTGTTTATTGTTTTTTGTTGGTTGTTTTTTATTTTTATTTTATTTTATTTTTTTTATTTTTAGGTTTTGGTTGTGTTTATTTTACATGTTTTTTTTTGTTGTCTTTGTAGTGTTCTATTGTTTTTGTCTTGTTTGTGTTTTATTATGTTGTTCTTGTATTTTTTCTATGTGGTTCGTGTTTTTTTTTTTATCTTATTGTGTGTGTGTTTGGTTGTGCTTTTATTTTTGACACACTCAAGGAGCATGTTTTTATTTTATTTTATTATTTTTATTGTTATTTATTTAAAATGTTTTTGTGTGTTTATTTGCTCCTTTAGTATGTAAAATGTGGTAGGCCAGGTTCGAGTCCTGGGTGATTTTTGTAGAATGGATACCCCTGCCTCCTTGGGTCTTACCCAAAAGTGGCATCCCTTCTAGGATGTTTTCCACAAAAAAAAATATTAGGTTTTCAATTTCTTTTCACATCATTTACAATAGGCTTTACATCTCTTTTTGCACAAATCAATTTCATTTTCTTTCATACTTCTATATTAGGGTTTCAATTCCTTTTCACATCATTTACAATAGTATTTACATCTCTTTTTGTAAAATCAATTTCAATTTTTTTTATGCTTCTAGATTAGGGTTTCATTTCCTTTTCACATCTTTTAGCATAAAATCTACATATCTTTTCGCACAAATTAATTTCAATTTCTTTCATGCTTCTATATTAGGATTTCATTTCCTTTTCACATATTTTAGCATAACATTTACATCTCTTTTTTCAAGATCAATTTCAAGTTTCTTTCATGCTCTTAGATTAGCGTTTCTATTTTCATTGTTCACATACTTCCTCTCTGCTTGCATGCACATTTCATAGAATAGATCTCTTTTTGTTTTCCAAAAAGGCACATAGGACTAGTTTCATTATAAAATTCATCTAGATATATTTTCATTTAAAAAATACATCTAGGACTAGTTTCATTTTTGAAAAGGCATTTAGTTAGTTGCTTTGCTTTCACATCATCATTAGACAACATAACACCACACATTCACATGGCATACATAGTGGTGATATTAGAATTTATCCCCAATCTATAACTCAATACTGGTGATGTTGGAATTCATATTATTCCACCATCTCGCCCCCTAGACATCGTAGTAGCCCCTAGTAGAGATTTTGGGCTTCATCACTAGAAAAGACCCTACTCTTGAGATTGGTTTTCTAGAATTCATCATCGAAAGGAAACTTTGGAATATGTTATGATTAGACACCTCTATTCAAAGCTCATATAATTCATGAATATGTAATTGTTATTCTTGACTAAGCTCATTCAAGAGTGAAACGACCGCTCAGATGGGTCAATAGTAGGTCTTATATAGTGCCACCTCTTCTCGTGAGAGGATTTTTGGACTCACTAGCACATTCTGAGTCCCCCCCCTTTGGATATAATTTTACTACACCTTTCCATATAGTTTGCCACTTGCCTATTAAGACATTTTTCTATTATGTGCACCCTTGGGTGTTGTAGGAGGTTTCGTGCCGATAACATTCCTGTTATTTATAGAATTTCACCCACTGACAATAATACTTTCTAAAGGCATATTTTAAAACATCAAAATACATAAAATAAATAAACATTTCACTTTTATATACATAGAATTGATTCTAGTTACGCTTGGAGTGCATGCTCACAAAATTGGTTTCATCACATTCACCTGTTAGTAGCCCATATGGTGGTTGTTTGCATCTTATCACTTCTAATTTTTCTATCAGACTCATAGTCTAAGTATAGTTCATAGGTCACCCTACGAACCAAATCCTAGTTCGTATAGCACCCTACGAACCCTATTCCCAGACATAAAAACTTCCCAAATTTTACTGGGTTGTCCAAAAATATCATACACAACACACGTAGAATCTCATATTTTTGTTTCTATGTAATTTCAAGCACTAATTCATGATACACAACACCATACCTATTATCACATGTAGTCAAGAGCATGAGCAAGTGCACCTTGACGATGAGGCTTCTTCTACCACTTCTAGTTAGGGTACTTCTCCCCCTCCCTTTACAGGGGAAGCTACCACACTCACAATAGACCTCCCAATAGGTTCAAATTTACCTTACATATACATTGTCTCATGGTGGGACTTCCACTTCATTTGACAAAAATCACCCACTTCTTCCCCATTCACCTTCACCTAATCTACCTTCCATATTTTGTGATCACATCATCTAAACCACTCTGGGACACCCACATCCTTTCTTCACTATCGATGATAAGACCCCCCTATCTCACCTACCTTCACCCATTCTTTCTTCTAGAGTCTATCTCAATCACTATTTGAGAATGAATCTTCTTTGCTCAATTGTACTCACCCCAAGGTCACCTAATTTCACCCTACCATAGGGATGATCTTATATCCCTTTCCTTCCACTTCAAGCACTCAAAAAACTTCCTCACAAATCCCTCCACTGTAGCCTCTTTTAGAGCCACGGTATGCACCACTCACATCATCATATTAGGACGCTTCTCAAGCGTCATAACCACCATCTTCCCAACAACCCTTCTTTGCATCCTTAGATGCTATATCACAACCAAATCCCAACTCACAATAATTCTCATATCAACTACATTAATATACCCTATCCCCCTTATCCAGTGAGAATATTTTCACCATGATAACTTCTCAGGATCCTATCGTTGAAGACCATATTTCTTCCTCATCATTACCTACACCTACATTCCACCCTACTAGAATGTATGATGCACCAAATTCTATTCCACTTCTATCTTTGTCTACTTCCATGTTTCGACTCCCTCTGCCTCCTCCATTTTGATATCCATATTCTAATTTATTTTCTACCTATGACCCACAACTTACGTCTTATCCCACCAATCCTCCATTCTATCCTAATACATTTGGATTATCCACTCATAATGCTCCTAGCCAGATGCAGGTACAATTTATCTAGATGCCACTACCTCCACCGTATCCTACTACACCTACTTCTTCACAACACCTCCTTCTTGATCATCATATCCTATGGTCTAACTGTTATAGTAGACCCCTCTACAAAAGATCCTTATGCAACAATCGCACATCTTGCAACCACAATTTTACTATCCCTAGCAGATGTTTGCCCCATAGTAGAGTATCCAACTCACTTTGACATTGTATTCCATTGAACAACCTCATCCACAAGAGTAGTTGCAATACATATCTTCCCCACATTGGAAGTCAAAATAGCTCCAATATCCACCATTTTCCTAGGCTTAAATTACCTCAGGATAATACACTACGCCTCACACACCTTAACTTCAATATTTACAAGAAATTATGATGCTATATATTTGTACAATTAGTTACAGGCCAAAAAAACCACATATGATGAAATTTACAATGAACTAGTCCACCATTTAGTTCCTATTCCTCCTTACCCTTATCACTTTGAGATCCCAAAATTTGATAAATACAAAGGTAAAGATGATCCTCATAAACACGTCAAGAATTACCATTCCACTTGCTATTAGCTTCATAGTAGTAATCCCCTCATGTTACACACCTTCTCCCTCTCACTTGGGAGACAAGCCCTTGACTGGTACCAAATGCTCCTATGCCATATCCTATTCACCTTTGAGCAGCTAGCCAATTCATTCTTGGAACATTTCTTGATTAACATCAAGAATAAAACCAACTTTTTGGATGTCTACACCTTGCGATAGGTCGATGATGAGCCTATTACAGATTTTTTTTACTGATGGAGATCAATCATACACAACCTTACTCATAGCCTCCCATCCACTGAACTAGTTACACTCTTCTCAAAAATTTATCACAAACATATCTCCACCTCCTTACATCTTAATAAAATTTACACATTTTAGGAAGCTATTGCTCAAGCCAAGGTCATCAAGGACATGAAAGTCCAATCTAGCAAGATCAAGCTTAGAAAAAAACCCTCTTACAGTTCCAAATTTAACTTCAATAGAAATACA
This sequence comes from Wollemia nobilis, assembly GCA_028583015.1. Taxonomy (NCBI): domain Eukaryota; kingdom Viridiplantae; phylum Streptophyta; class Pinopsida; order Araucariales; family Araucariaceae; genus Wollemia; species Wollemia nobilis. Next base: position 5,205,877 of record JAQPPZ010016467.1, on the reverse strand, counting down.
CCAAATCAAACCTATCTTATACTGCCACAAACCAACCAATTGGCAGTAGCTTCTATAGATTCACCATCCATATCATGACGTCCCCCTCCATAACAACAATTATTCTAAACTAGTGCACCCCTTCCCCAAGACTATCATAGCCTCGTGGTCTTTGCCTACATATTCCACAACAAAATTTAAACCTGCTATCTAATATTTTACCAGCTCTATTTCAATAATTGTATGATGCAGGTCATATTACCTTATCAGACATTCGATATCTTGATCCAAATTAACCCAAGCCTCATGGATATATCGATTAGGCCTTTTGTGCATACCATAAATAACACAACCATGATATAGAGTCTTATCATTCCTTTAGTGGTCTTATCCTGGACTTCATTGACCGAGGTACCATTCAGGTCTTAAATCCCATTGTATTCCAAAATCAAAACTTGGGTATCTACCATAACTTTCTACCTAAACACTAAGAGACAAATACCTAAGGAGCCCAATCTAATCCCCAAGGGCAACCTATATAGGTTAACAATGTTCAAGATATCCACCCTCACATGGAATTTTTGAAATGATCAACCTTACCACTCGCACTCAATGTTATCCACCATAATAGGATATGCTAGTGGCTTCTCCTCTAGCATCACTCACTTATCCACAACCCTCTACAATAGCACAAGCCTCACCACACCTACCATAAAATATCAACACCATCCATGGTAACCTTACACATTAGTTATTTAATGCCCTAGCCAGGTTGTCCATATTTGATCTCTTACAACAATCTCAACCCCATCACAAGGCATTGAATGAAATTATCCAATCCATGGATATCAAAAGACATGACACAAATACGTTTATTAAATTCATTGGAAACATACCTCATTTCTTGTAGTGCTCTATTAGCTTCCATGACCACGAGATCATCTAAATCATGGATAAGGAGTAGATCCACCTCTCCACATAATCAACCATTAACGATATCACCTAAAAGGATGTTCTTATTGATATTGGTTCATCTATTAGTATCATTTCTACGATTTCCCTAAATCACCTTCATATTCCATATACTCACTTCTCCACCCCATAGCTCAACCTTCAAGATTTCAATGGTTCTATGTGACCTATATCTCTACCTATACGAGTAGGTATACAAACCATATCTATATTATTCCACATCATCTAGGGTGAGATGCAATACAACATCTTGCTGGGACATCCATGGATCAAAGACATGCAATGTGTCCCCTCTACTTTGCATCATTGCCTCAAGTATGTCTATGATGACCTCATCCATTTTGGTCCTACCGATGAGGACCCCTTCAAATTATGTAACATTGTATACCTTCCACTAGGACCCTCATCTTCCTCTACTCAGGTTCTTTCCATTCCTTCTCATAATTCAATGAGAGCATCTATATAGTCTTCAATACTGACCTCATCCCCACAATAATCATTAAGAACCCGTACGCATTCCCATCCATATCTATCCACACCCCTCTCATCATCTAGCATGATATTTAATTCTACTGCCATACCATTCTTACCACCTTCCTCATGGATTACCCCTCCTTCTTAATTGTCCTCTTCCATAGATATACCTCCTACACCTCCACCTTTTTCACCATCCTCATCATGCACCTTCCTCTACATAACCTCCTCTCCTTCCATCTCCTCAAACATCACCACTTTATTTTTATCCATGACCAAGATCTTTTACATCTCCTCATAGTCTGACACCTACACCTCCTCCCACACAACATATTTACCACATGTGAACCATCCCATTCCTTCCATCACGGTTGAATGTAATAATTCAGAACAGTGAGCCTCCCAATTGGCCACTCAATTACTCCATTCTTCTTATCCCCTTATTTGTGATTCCAATATGGCATCATCTTCCTCTAATTTTGATTCACCATATCGATCCCCAACACGTACGACACCTCGAGTATCAATTTTCATGATAAATTTTGGGTCCAGTGACTATAACATTCATGATGCTCATTTTTTACCTTTGATAATCTAATATACGTGTGATTTTGGTCATCCTTAAGTTTCAATACTAACCATCAGTACCATTATGTAGCTAGGTCCTCCTGAAAATCATACCAATTTTGTTTATGCAGGCCTAGACTCATTGCTCATGGGTGTTGTACCTCCACCTCCAAAATCTATTTTTTGTGGCACTCATGACCACATATCCAACCCTCAATTCACCTTAAGCTACCTTTGGTATTTTCATTAGTATTTATTTGGACTAAGCCACTATGAGGAAGGGTTACACATGCCTATCAACCCCCATGTTCAGTCACCCATAGAAAAATTTAGCCTAGGTTATCACCCCACAACTGTTCATATGCTCGAGGACAAACTCCAAGATCTCTCCCTATAGCCCATGCCAACTCCTACACACTTATTGGAAAAATACATCAACATGGATATCCTAGATAAGAGTCCATATCTTAATTCTACCATAACCATTCCATGCACCTTCTTCCAAGACACACCTTTTAATGACACCACCTCTACTTATTGTATTAATGTGCTAGTTAACCAATTTCTTATCTTATCCCTCATAGTTCCTCATCTAGAGTGCACCATTTCACTTCCTCCTCCATAACCCATATATCTGGATATACCATTGCCCACTTAACAGTAGATTCATCGATCCATGATGTAACTTTACTCTCCTCCTTGTGGTTTTACGTCCATCATTAAACCTTAAACGATGTGCAAATGCTTATGAATCTTCATCATGAAACTCATCATCTTCTGCAACCTCTACTACTTATTTCAACATGGCCGATGTGGATCTACTCTCACAACTTTGATACATATCTCATGCAAATCATGACAACACACCAAACCCCATATTTATCAACTTCACTCACATTTCACCAACTCCTTCCCTACAAGACTTCTTGCTATCACCCCCATATTACATACTATGAATGCTCTTTCACCATCTACTCCACCTCACATCCCATGGGTTCATCACATCGACATGTACTTAGATGATGAATTTGATACACCTGAGGCAATCGATGACCTCCATATTATTCTAATCTTAAACAACTTTGATATGGTTCCCACATGCTAGTGGAAGACACCATCAACATCGATATTGGTGACAACCTCGATAATCCACATATTGTTAAACTCACCACCAACCTCTCACCATAGGATCTCATACTATTTATAATATTACTTAAGGAAGACATTGGAGTCTTCACTATGTCCTACAAGGACATGTCGAGCCCCGATCCTTCCCTAGTAGTTCACAATATCACTCTTAATAAAGATACCAAACCCATCACATAGAAATTGTGACACATGCACCCTACTATTGCATTGCTAGTAAAATCTAAGCTCCAAAAGCACAAAATATCTTTCAAATACCTTGGGGGACATTTTGCTATGAGTTCATACCTTTTGGAATTAAAAATGTTGGGGTAATGTACCAACATGCAATGACTTATATATTTCATGATTACATGCATAAAATCATGGAAAATTACATCGTCGATCTCATCACCAAATCCAAAAAATGTTCATAACACCTTGATCTACACAAGATATTTGATCATATTCTAGAACACAATGTTCACCTTAACCCAAAGAAATGTGTCTTTGGTGTTACTTATGGTAAAATACTAGGGTTTATAATCTCTCAACGAGGCATCAAAATGGATCCTAACAAAGTCAAAGCCATCATCAAGATACGTCCACCCACCAATCTCAAAAAATTACGTAGCTTGCAGGGAAAAATTTAATCCATTTATTGTTTTATTGCCCAACTATCTGATAAGTGCAAGTTGTTTAATCACCTCTTACAAAATGGGGTCACCTTCAAATGGGATGAAAAATATCAATAAGCCTTTGATTCAATCAAATTCTACCTCACTTCATCACCAGTTCTATCTCCCCTACACCCACAACTTCCATTCATATAGTATATTTTTTCTATGAATTTTGTACTTAGCACATTATTAGCTCAAAAGAATGCACTCAATCAAGAGCAAGCCTTATATTACATTAGTCATGTGCTAGTTAGATACAAAAACTGATATACATACATGGAGAAACTATACATAGTTGTAGTCTTTGCAACATAAAACCTATACCACTATATGCTTAATCACACTACATTTTTCATCGCTCGCGTTAACCCACTCTAATATATGATGAAAAAGAGTTAGCATAACTCTTGCACTACCAAATGGACTATGCTCCTCACTGAATTTGACCTCAAGTTCATTTTTAAAAGTCCATCAAAGGATAGGTCATCGCTAATCAAATCACTAAGGTTCTATTACCCGACAATCAACCACTCTTTATTCATCTCCCTTATGATTCCATATTCCATATCATAGAATTTTAAGAGTATGTAGAACCAAAAATACCAGCTAACTTAACACTTTTATTTGATGGTTCCTGATGCACTCACGTTGGGGGTGTAGAAATTGTATTCTTCACACCTGATGGGGAACCTCTTGTATTTTTATTCAAATTAGGATTTCATTGCATAAACAACAATGCAGAATATAAATCTCTCATTCCTGGATTAAAGTAGGTGCATTCTATTTACATTAGACACCTTCACATCATTGGTTGTTCTCTCCTTATTGTTAATAAAGTCTAGGAGATTTGGCAATGTCACTACCCAAACCTTCAACAATACAAATAGATTGCCCAATAACTCCTTTTCAAAATCGAGTGGTATGACCTCAAAGATACTCCATGCTTGTCAAATCACTTTTTTGATACAATGGCATCCCTAGGATTGTTAATATTGCAAAACCACCTATTTAACACAATGCACATGCTCATTCATACTCTAACACAGTTTGCTAGTTCATATTCACCTCCCACATATGATGATGGCATCCATATCATCCATACCGAACCACACAATCCTTTGTTTTCAAAAATTAAAGATTATATCAAATTAGGCTTCCTACTTTACGATTTACCATATGCTCATCATCGAGCATTAAAAAAAAGGGTGATTAGTTACACAATGCTAGTGGATGTTTAGTATCATCATAGTCATGATGGTATTCTTTTGCATTGCCTAGAACCACATGAGTCTTAGAGAGAGGTACAAGAAACCCATGATGAAACTTGCGGTGGCCACTTTAGTGGCATGGCTATCACAAAATATATTCTATGCATGGGCTACTATTGGCCCAAAATGAAACATGACTATTGTGAGTATGTCAAGCGATGCATAAAGTGTCAAAAACACGCTAATATTACACACTTACCATCATAAGTGCTCTAATCCATCTAATCCCATGTGGTATTTATCTTAATAGGACATAGATCTTATCAGATGGATCTCGCCTATTTCATTAAGCAATCACAAATTCATCATCACTGCTACAAAATACTTCACAAAGGGGTTCAAAGCCATCCCACTCATCCAAACTATGGGAGCCAAAATCATGGTATTCATCACCAACCTTATCATATGTTGCTTTGGCATCCCTTACCAAATCATATCTGATAATGATACATCTTTCAAAAACAAAATAGTTCATGCCCTCTACACTAAATTTAATATCCACCATAGCTTCTCAACCTTGTACTACCCATAAGGTAATGGAAATACTGAGGCTACTAGAAAAACCATTTGCTGCATTATCCGTAAGATAGTTATAGAATCCCACCATGATTGGCACAATAGGATGCCTTTAGCCTTGTGGGCCTATCATATGAGCATATGTACTCCCACTAGGGCAACCTCTTTCTCATTGGTCTATGGTATTGAATCCATTATGCCTCTTGAGATCGAGATACCTTCCTTATGAGTCTCTATGAATGACTTTATTAATGATGACATTGCTCGTCAAGCCCACCTCACCCAATTAACACTCTTGGATGAGTGATGCATTCATGCCATCAGGCACACACATGTCTATCAAGACCACCTTCATCATACCTACAAAAGTAAGGTACATCAACATGATTTTTAAATTGGCAACCTAGTTCTCAAATAAAATCAGTAGATCACTAGTCAACCCCACCAACAATGAGACAAGTTTACTCCCAGTTGGCTAGGCCCATACATAATCACACATAAATTTGGTTATGGTTTCTATCAATTGGAAAATATCAAAAGATGCACCAAGCCTAAAACCATAAATATTATTCACCTCTACATATTTAATTCCTAGGCCATCTAGGTACACAACACAACAAATTGTACAATACTTTCACTATCATGTTGTATATATCACTTCACTCATAAATTCATGACTTTCAATTTCTATTACACAATAGAAAGGATTTTTTTATTAAGTTATATTATGTTGTTGGTATATTTTGTTTTTTTAGGTCTCTTATCACCAACAGTGACATATTTAGCAAAATGCCTCATTCCAGTTCTACACATCCAACATACCACTCCTCCATCATGTGGTACCTTCTGATACTACCTTCATTATCGATCATCCTAACTAATCTTACCATACCATCTAGTCCAGTCCATGTATGTCAATATTCCATATCATCACATTCAAATCACCACACTTCACCTAACCTTCACTCACCCCACCATAGATATTATTCCTATTCCTCTTGCTCCAGAGATATCCAAATCCCCTTGTCCTCATTTGAATATAATGAGGATCATTCCATCTCACCAGACCCTCACACACAAATTTCATCCCAAAATCACTTGGTTGATTTGAGAGATCCATAGCTACCACCTTCTCCAACTCACCAACCTTCACTAGGATACTATATTTCTAATAGGGGAACTGTTGGTCATCAAATCTGCCTAGGAAAGGATTTTGGGTGAGTGTATGCGCCCTAGACCTGGACCAACATTGAAAGGCCGAAGGGAAGAGATGCCCTTCGTGCCAATCTCCGGAGAAAGGCCGGCTCCTATACTAATCTACTTGGGTGTTTGAAGATAAGAGTGTAGGAAAGAAACAAAAAGGGTTATGGGAAGAGAGATCGGTGATTTAAGGTGGGGAAGAACAGGAAGCACGATCACTAACAGGCAACTCGAATGGAAGCAAAGAACACCAAGAATAAACGAAAGAAACGTAATATCAACCTTCCTATGTATCCTCCAGGCGAGTTTCAAGGTACAGTCCTCGATTGCACACCGGACGCAGGGTTCAACTTTCTCAGTATGCAAACGAAGAGAGACAAAAGAATCAAGCACAGAAGGCAGCATAAAAGAAAACCAATATTACGCTTTTCCACTCCTATGTATCCTTCAGAACGAGTTTTAGGGTACAGTCCCCGATCGCACACCGGACGCAAGGTTCAGCTTTCTCAGTATGCAAACGAAGATAGACAAAAGAATCAAGCAAAGAAGGCAGCATAAAAGAGAGAAATCGAGCCCAAAGCTCTTTAGTATTAATCGTAGGACATCAAGTTACAGTAGCTTTCTAGCAGATAGTTCCCCCCCTTTTACATTATAATGCCTGGGTTTTTATAGAGGACCCGGGCCTCTGAGTCATAATTACACAGCAATGAGAAGTATGCCCTCGAGCCCTGAGAATTTGGCTCCCCGAGACTCTCGTGATCGAGCTCTCAAATCCGTTACCAAAACTGGCAACTGTGATCGGGTCAACCATGGAAAGATGCATTGATGAGCCGTCTGGACGTCCTTGGTCTCCGGGTGCGGTGCTCGAGTGGCCGCCATGCTCGTCGGGCTCTTCATCATGGCCTGATACTTCATTTTTGATTGCCAAAAATGAGCAACGAGCTTACCGGGCACGAAAAATTGCATTTATGAGGCACTTGATCACCTCGGGAAAATACCCGGCTTGGAATGCGTGCCCTTGAAGCGCTTCGCTAAGTCTTTATCCACAACTTCGCTTCGCAATGGTTCTGAGCCGAAGCAATAACTTCTCCTTGGTTTGTACTTCACAAAATTAAGCTTCGCAAAACTACTTCAGGGGTGGGAAGTGTCGAAGCATATTTACTTCGCAAAACGGGCCTCTTTGTCTTCGCCGCTTTGCTGACAAAATCGCTTCGTTGATGGCTTGGAGAAATGCTTCGCTGCGATCTTCTTTCAAAACTGTGGTTCGGGAGGTTTCAGCCGAAGCAATTGTCTTCAAAGGTGTTGCATTCTCCATGACTTGTGACTTCGGGTAGAAGTACTTCGCACGGAAGCTAGCCGAAGTAAATGCTTCGCAATGACTTTCGGCGAAGTAAAAATGATTCGCTGATGGAGGGGCCCGAAGTGGGTGCTTCGGCAAATTTTTTGGCGAAGTATTTTCAATGCTCTTTCGAGTTCCGCTTCGCTGATTTTTTGACCGAAGTATTTGCTGAAAATGCTTCGGGTGCGAAGTAGTTTCATTCTCCTTCCTTTGTATTTTACTTCGGCAACACCGCTTCGCAGAAATCTCGCCCGAAGTAGCTGCTGGAAATGCTTCGGGTGCGAAGTAGTTTCTTGCCTTAGCCAGTTTAGACCGTGGTCTGGACCTTCCTTTTCTGGCGGAGTTGTTCTTTTGGATGCCGCTTCGCTCAACTTTTGCCCGAAGTAAATATTTGAAGCGCTTCGGGCCCGAAGTTCTTTTTATCGCTACCCTTGTAATTTACTTCGGTAATACTACTTCGCAAGAAGCTCTACCCGAAGCAGTGTTGAAAATGCTTCGGGTGCGAAGCTCTTCTCATTCTCTTTCGACGAAGCTCTTTTCTCTAGCTTGTTTGACAGTGAAGCTCTTTCTTTTCTACTTTATATACAAAGGGGTGGCATTGAAAGCCAAAATTGCTGCAACTTTCAAATAAAAAAGACAACAAAGAAAAAACTTTACAAAATTCGGTACAAAATTTGATTTTCTTTTCTACCCCTTGAGAAATGTGACAAAATTGTCAACATTCTTGGCGGCTCGCGGGGCAACGAGCTTGTCTCGATGGGAGAACCCTTTAATTTTGATCCATTGGGCCAGAGTCCTTTCCTGATCCTTCTCCTCCTTCTGCCTTTGGGAGCGCTTCCACGGCTGGTTCTTGCTCCCCTTCTTCCTTTGGTTCCTTTTCTTCTTCGCCTTCCTCTTCTTCTGCGGCCTCTTCGGGAGCAGCTTCCTGCGGCGGCGACGGGGCAAGACGCTCACGGATTTTCCTCATGGTTCGGCGGACTTGGGACCAGGCACTCTTCGAGAAGGGTTCTAGATCTTGTAGTGCCTTGATCAATACGTAGAACCGATCAATTTGCCCGATATCTGCATGTTGGGCTCTAGTATACAGATCATTTAGGCAGGCCACGATCTTGCAGTATCTCAAGAGGTAATCTGTGATCTGCCTTTCTGTTACTGGCTCCGCCCATCCGTCTATCTCCGAGACGTCGCCTTCAAACTGAAGCCATGTTGGCTTAATCTCTTCTTTGGTCAGGAGGTTCCCATTGTCGTCCGTGAAGCTTGGAAAGCCCATGGAAGAAAGATCTTGAAAGTAGCCCATTGAGGCACGCTGCTCGTTCTCGAACACGTCTAGGAGGTCCTTTGCCTTCTGCATTTTTTGCACCTTAGAGAAGAAAGCGCGAACTGTGGCCCGGGCTGTAGACCAATCTCTAGCTATCCGACTCATTGCAGGGACCTGCAAGTCTTGATATTTGGCGCTCTGGACATCGAAAGCTAGTTTGAGCCGGCTTCTAGCTTTTTGAGTTATCTGATCGATGATTGGCCCTCCCTCGGTAGCGGCACTTCGGGCTTCCATAATATAGGCCAAAATTGACAAGGCACTGGAGGCCCGAGATCTAAAATTTTTGAGCAGGTGAGAGCGAATCTCCTTGATTCTACTTCTATCAAACAGCTCCAAGCTCGCCTCTTCGAACAACTGTTGCTGCGTCTGTAAGATCTTACTTTCAAGCTCCTTGGCCTTCAGGTCGTTCTCGGCCTGCCTTTGCGCTTGTTGCTCGGCTGAACACTGCAGTTGTAAGATTTGTTGTTTGAGGGTGTGTGTTTCTTTTTTCAACAACTTGCACTATTTCTGTGAATCTTCCAGCTCGGAGCGGATCCTAGCCAGCTCTTCCTCCAACTTGATGTTGGCATTTTCTGCTTCAAACCTGCACTGATTTGCAATATTTGCGTGCGCTCGAAAGGTCTCAACCCCAACATGCATGGACAAAGACTCATTGTCTATGTTCAGGTGTTCCAGGTCTTTGGTTTTCTCCTGATAATCATAATCCACTGGAGTCATCTCATTCAGAGGCTTCTGGACTCTGGGGACCTTCTTCACTTTGTGTAATTTTCCAGCCTTTAAATCAAAGACTGCACATTTCTCAACTTGGGCTAAAGAGCGCCCTCTTTTCTTTCTGGCCTCCTTCAGCATCTTTTCTGAGTTTTGTCGGGCCTGAAGTAGCTTTTCAGCTAGAGGACGTTCCTTTATCACAGACAACTCGGACTCAAATAAGGCCGGATCTCCAGCCGCAGGGGTAAACAAATATAAGGAGTTAACGGGGAATGCCTCACCAGAAGGTTCGACGACAGGTGTAGCGGGGGCTTCGACGAGTGGGGAAATGTCTTGTATGATGGGGGTGTGGGCCACGGGGTTCGGCGATAAAGTACTATCTTCGCCCTGGATGAGGGCTAAAGGATTGGCGACGTGAGTGGGCGAAGAAGTTTTGGCAGCTTTGTCTTGGCCAGATGACTCGGGTGAAGTGTGGCTAGGCAAAGTGCGGGGTGAACTTGGAACGGCCATGGGCACAATGTGGAGGGGCGATTGACCTTGCAGGGGAGATTGAGGAAAACTTTTGGTCGGGGCCATAGTGGATGTGTGAGAGGTGAGGGTAAAGGGTAGTGAGCGCGTACCTACGTGCCCTCTTGGCAGAGCGGCCGTTGTGACTTCCTGTGTAATCGGCTCCTGCTCCTTTTGTGCTTCGGTGCTTCTAACCTCCGTGACTTCTACTTCGGGGTCCCCTTCTTGGAGGAGTTCCTCCACATCGATGACGTCTATGTTCGGGACCGTCCCAGCACTTGGAGGCACCGCACTTTCAATACCTGCTTCGGCCGGGTCAGATGCAGGTTGTTCAGCATGAACGCTTGGCGGCCTTGTGCGAGGTCGCTTTGGGTGGCTTGGAGGCACTTGAACTTGCTCTTGCCTCTTCCTTTTCTTTCTCTCCAATGGCTGCTCTGCCTCTTCGGCACTTGTATCATGGCTTTCTGATGGTCCTTGTGGCAGTGCCTCTGGAGTAGCCTCAGCTTCTTCATTTTTCGAAGTATCTTCGGCTCCTTTCGGACTTTCACCCGATCTCGGGGGAGCTGGAGGAACAAAATCAGCGAAGGAGATGGACTTCCAAGTTTCAACGTTGGCATCATAAAGAATCGCGAAGTCTTTATCTGTTGCCAAGAGCCCGTAAGAATTCATCTTCTGGCGATGGACTCTCATTATCCACCATTCTCCTAATTTTTCCTCGCTCCAATCCTTCAATTCTTCTTTTAAATGATCCTTTGCTTTTTTCCAAAATGTGGAGCTTGGAGTTGGGAGGGGATACTGGTCGGGGTCAAATTCGGCCTCCATGGGGTAGAACTCATGCCAGGGAGGCAATGTCCTCATCCTCTCCAAATGCCACTCCAGATCCTTTCCATTTGGATTATTCCTTTGCTCCACAATTTCAGGGTGAGGGCAGACATGAAAATTTTTGAATCTTAGGTGATCCTTCATCACCCCCAAGGGATCATAGAGCCATTGCTGAGGAATTTGGAGCAGGCCAAAGTTGGCAAGTTTTTCCTCCAGGAAAACATTCTGTTTCAAGGCAAATACCTCGATTACTCCCATCCTGAAGGGAAAGTCGCAGGTGTGTGCCCACTTCCGACCATGGCCATATACAACGTTGGTCGCGTCACTCTGTCGAGCGACCTCCAATGCAAATTGATACTCATAAGGGAAAACAGGTAGCAGGAAGGGCTTTCTTGTAAAGCCGAACATACGAATCACCAATCCTTGTGTCAATTGAAAAACATCTCCCTTATTTTCTTGCACTATTTTATCTCTCAGACTGAGGGGGACCCGAGGGCAAGAACCCCTCAACAAATGCATGGCGGGCCCCAAGAATTGTTGGTTAAAAGAATAGTAGGACTCTGTCTTCAACAGGAGAGGAGTCCACTTGTACACAGGCAGAGGATTTCCATCCTTGCCGCTTGAAGAGATAGCGATATGGGGGAATCGCTTATGAACCTGGTAGAAAAACAACCAGACTAGGAGGGAGCAAGGTGCGAAGTACTGGCCCGTCGCCGAACTCTTCATACTAGCGAGTCACGTATGCAAGGTTCGGGCCACCCATTCTACCCAATCAAAGAAAACTGGGTTGGTGCTCGGTCTTGCAGCATCAGGGGCATAGAACTCCCCTCTTGAAATACATTCGGCCAAAGACACCTGCCAGGGTTGTACCGAGGCATCTGTCGACAGGCCCGCCACCCATGCAATGATGGAGAAAATGTCGGTGTTCTTGAAAGCTGCCAAGGGTAGAGGCATTTGGGGCAGCTTGCCTGAAGTGAGCCCGCTTTTGAGGTTTTCTCGCAAAAATTTCAAGATGAAGTTATTGGAGGTGAACCTCTCCATTTGTTCGCTTAGAATAACATTGCGAACTGAATAACCCTTGGGTGGCCCTTGTTGTGGTGCAAATGTTGCTTGCACATCTTCCTTCAGAATGGAAAACAATTTATGGCCTGAAGAGTCTAATACCTGCCTGGATGCAGGCTGGTAATTCTGTGCGATAGCATAGATTAGCTCTGGGCAGTGGTGAGCAGGCGGGGTCAAATACCAGTAAATCTGAGAATAATAGGCAGCAACCCTTTTATTCTCTAGGGTGAGTCTGCTCACCATAAATTCAATAGTGCGTCGGAGCTCGGATACATCCTTAGAGAGCTCCGTGTCTCTAATATTTTCCCACCCATCAATTGGTGGGTCCACAAGCTGCTCCTCTTCAGACTCATCTCCTTGATCCATCGGCCGCTTCTCAAGGCGAGTGACGGGGTCGACCTTCTTTGGAGTATGCCTTTTTTCCTCTTTGCCCTTCTTAGTTTTTTTGGGGCCTGCAACTTCGGGCTCCTTCCCTTTCTCCTTGGAGTTTTTCTTTCCCATGGCAAAAATGATAGCGGCGGAGTTCTTGATACAGAGAGCTTTAATGTGAACGACCGGATGCAAAGGACAGGAGGGTTGCAAAGTATCTGAAGGTTCTTAGTCTAGCTTGAACTGATGGACAAATAACTTCCCTCTTGCTAGGAATTCACTTTTATAACCTAAAAAAGGCAACCACCTAAATTTATGGCACCTACCAAAATTAAATTTACACCTTGGACGAAAGAGGCTGCCGTATTCTTAAATTGATTCTACAGCGACGTGGTACATAGGGCTACACGCTTCGATGATTACACTTTGTATTGGAGACGCAAACTGCTGCCACCTCGTACCTTGGCGCGAGCTTTTCTTTTCCTTTTTTCTAACTGAATTACCTCGGGAAGTGCTCCACCACCTTTTGCCTTAAATTCATCCGCTTCGTACTCCTTTCAAGGCTGTTATCGACACGCTCTCTGAGGCACATTTCAAATTCTCCATCTTGCGCGTGGTCGGTTCGGAGAAGTTGAACCTAATGCTTCACGGTGAACCTTTGGTTCGGACTGCCCTTTCGATGCTTCGGGCCCGAAGTACTTTTCCTTTTCGTCGTGCTGCCGCTCTGCTTTGCGAAGGTCGCTTACCGAAGCTTTACCCTTTTGGAAGCTGCTTCACCAAATTCAGCTTCGAAAACTACCTCGCAAGGGCCCTTTTAAAATCTACTTCGCAAAACTGCTGCTCGAAGTAGCTGTTGAAGATGCTTCGGGTGCGAAGCTCTTTTCGTGCCTTTGGTTCGGCCCTTTTGAGAATAACATACTTCGCAGCGAACCTCCTTGCACTTGCTACTTCGCATCAAAAGTCCCCGAAGAGGATCTAGAAGTGGTACTTGGCTTTTGCGATCTTGGAGCAGGATGTACATACAAATGCAAATTATATACAAAAGCACATATACAGTCACTTCGAAAGAAAACCGCGTGAAGCAGTTGCTTCGCCAGAATTTCCCCGAAGTAGTTCTACTTCGGCAGCTTCTTCCCCAAAGTACTTACTTCGGGGGTAGTGTTCTCCGAAGTAGATTTACTTCGGCACTTTGTTCTCCGAAGTAGCTACTTCGGATGTTTTTTCGTCGAAGCTCCTCCCAAAGCTTATAAATCGCCGAAGTTTATTTGCCGAAGCATTTCTTTTGACGCGATTTATTTTCCAAAGTTGAATTTTAATTCTAATTTTTTTTTTTTTTAAAGAGAGCACAAAAATTGTGTTTTACCTTAGCGGTGAAAAGTCTTCAGATGAAGACCATTGACAGAGATCGGCAAGACTTGGCCATCTGCATCTTTGAGGATGAATGAATTGGCCGAGTTCACCTTCATAATTTTGAATGGCCCATCCCAAAAGGCGTCCATTTTGTCGTGATTCCCAGGCTTGGCCTTCCAGGAGTCCCACTTCCATACCAGATCTCCCACTTTGAATGTGCGATCAGATGACTTCTTCTTGAACCAATCTTGGGTGACCTGAGCATGCTTAGCGAAGCTCTGGTAGGCTTCTTCGTGATCTTCCTCTAGTTGCAGCAGTCGAGCTAATCTGTTCTCCATCGGACTAACTCCATCTCCTGCTTCTAACAGCTGTAGTGCAGGGATCTCCACATGAATGGGTAAGATGGCCTCCTTGCCGTAAACCAGGGCGTATGGTGAAGTCTTGATTGACTTCTTGACAGAAATTCGATCGGCCCACAAAGCCCGATCTAGAAGGAGATGCCAAGTCCTTTTGTTTGTCTCTATGAGCTTTCTTAGCATCCTCAACAGAGTCTTATTGGTGGATTCTGCCAAGCCGTTGCCCTGTGGATAATAATTGGAGGATACTTTATGATATATCCCATATCTATAGAGGAATTCATTGATTTTAGCGCCTGTGAAGCCAGGGCCATTGTCCGTGATGATAGATTCGGGAATGCCGAACCTGGTGACTAAACTTTCTAGAAATGCAATTACAGTTTCTTGATCTGCATGCTTTGTAGGAATTGCTTCGGCCCACCTGGTGAAGTAGTCCGTTGCGGTCAGGATGAACTTATGTCCCGTAGAGGAGTTCGGTGATACGGCCCCTATGAAATCTAGCCCCCATTGTTGAAAGGGTGCCTCTACTTGTATCGAACGAAGGGGCATTGCAGCATTTTTGTTTCGGTCGATGAACCTCTGACACTGCTCGCATTTGCGACAAACTGCGAAGGCATCGACAAAGAGTGTGGGCCAATAATAACCCACCCTGATGATCTTTAACGCCGTTGTTCTTCCTGCAAAGTGACCTCCCGATAGTCCTGAATGGAATTCTCCCAGGACTCTCCTTTTATCATCATCTTTGATGCACTTGAGAAGGATACCATCAATGTTCCTAAAAAATAGGCCTTCGAGGCGCAGAGTGTATCTGGAGGACCGCATCCTGAAATGTCTTCGTTGCGATGCATTTAGATGCGAAGGACACTTGCCGGTGTTGAAATAGCCGATTATCTCACTAACCCAATCCTTCTCGTCTTCTTCCTAGTTAGCGAAGCACTCTTCGGCTGGTAAGTCATCCCTCCGAGATTCTGTCACTTTGACCGCTGCGCTCTTTGCCAATTCTTGACACAATGCACGGCCGCGAACCAATTTTGTGGGCTTGATCTCAATGTCAAACTCCTGTATCTTGTTCACCCAACCAGCTCTTTTGCTTCCCAATTCTCCTTGGATGATGAAATTGCGCACATCGGGGTGAATGACAAAAACTATGACTCGACTTTGGGAGATGAACTGCTTGAACTTCCTCAGTGATTTCATTACTGCATGCACCTGACGTTCTATGAAATTATATCTTTCTTCATGGGGATTGATCACCTGACTCAGAAACGCGATGGGACGCTCTTCGCCATCTTCCCCCTTTTGTGTCAGGACAACAACATAGCTCTCGGGCTCTCCTATGGCATACATGATAAAATCTCGACTGTAGTCAGGGTTGATTAGGACTGGCACCTAAGCGATTCGAGCCTTAATCTCTTTGAATGCTTCCTTTATTTCTTCCGTCCAGCTGAATTCAGTGCCCTTCTTAAGGAGTTGAGACATTGGTTTGATGACCTAGGCGAAGTCAGGGACAAACTTTCTCACGAAGTTGATCTGGCCGAAGAAATATTGAAGCCCTTTCTTGTCTGCTGGGAGTGGGAGCTTCATTAGAGCCTCGGCTCTATCAGGATCTACAACAAGGCCCTTTTCTGATATCGCATGTCCCAACAATTTTCCTTCGCTGACTACGAATATAGACTTCTTTGGATTGATTGAGATGCCAAATTCTTGGCACTTTTCAAAAATTTGTTGTAGATGTAGTGGATGATCCTCCCTTCTTCGGGAGAAAATGGTCATGTCATCCAGATAGATGACGATAACCTTATTTAGAAGCTCGCCAAAAGCAAGATCCATCGCCCTCTGGAAAGTGGCACCAGCATTCGAAAGACCAAATGGCATTCGTTGGTAAGCAAATGTCCCCCACTTGGTAGTAAATGTTGTTTTATGCTGGTCTTCGTCCCTGACCCAGATTTGATTATATCCAAAAAAACCATCGAGCAGGGAGAAGCGTTGAGCTCCAGCCACAGAGTGCAAGATCTGATCGATTTGCGGGAGGGGATAGTGGTCTTTGAGAGAAGCCTGATTCAGGTTGCGAAAGTCCACGCATAACCGTATATCTCCGTTCTTTTTTCTGATGGGGACTAGATTCGCTACCCAAGAAGAATGCTTGATGGGATATATTATCTTTGCCTCGAGCATTTTTAGAAGTTCGGCCTTCATCAGGACCTCGATCTTCGGGTTAACAGGCCTTTGCTTTTGTCGGAAAGGTTTGACCCCCTCCTGTAGTTCGATTGTGTGTTGAACCAGCTATCGATTGTATCCTCTGAGATCTTGATAGGACCAAGCAATTATGTCAGAAAAATTTTTGCACAAATTCTGTATCTGTTCTATCTCTTCTGAAGTGCAGTCGGTTCCGACCTTTATTGCTTTTCTAGGTTCAAGCTCTAAATCTTGATACTGCTTTTCATTGACTTTGATCACGTGAGAGAGTGCTCGATCATTCTGATCAAAGAGGCTTTCAAGAGTGACCAATCCCTTGGGAACGCAGTTGTTCTTCAATTGAACCAGCCCTTCATACTCTTCTTCATCAGAGCTTCTGTCTTCGACTGTGGCGGCTTCTTGGATCATGAAATTTACAATCTGCTCATCGTTGTCGAAGACTTGCCAATGCAGATCTTTGTCTGGGACAGAGGGTCTATAGATCATCCTCACAACTTTGGGCTTGTGCACCATGTCTTCTGTTGGAGAGTACTTGGCTGCGATGGATGCCAGAACATCGGCATGTCGGTTCTTTTCTCTCGAAATAGACTACAGATTGAGAGACTCGAACTGGTCAAACAGGTCCCATACCCTATTGCGGTATGACTTTAGATAATGTTTCTTTGAGGTACACCTGTTTGTGACCTGGTTGCATACCAGTTCAGAATCTCCGAAGATTTGGAGATGCTTTATGCCTAACTTGTCAGCTTTCTTGAGTCCTAGGCATAATGCTTCGTATTCCGTTGCATTGTTAGTGCAGCTCCATGTCAACCGGTAGCAATACTCTTTTTGCTCTCCGGATGGTGAAACTAGAAGAATCCCTGCCCCAGCGCCATTTTTACATCGGGCGCCGTCGAAGAACAACTTCCATAGTCCTTCTTGGGCACTTGTTCTGTTCTTTGTTTGGGTGTGTTTTTTAGGCTTGGCGATTGCATAACACCCTATCTCGGTCTCCACCATGGCGTTAAAGTCTGCCAATGAGAACTCATCTTCATAACTTAGTTGCGCAAGAGATTCCTCGACCAGGTCTACCTGCTCTATTTCCTCCACTACTGCATTCACTGGTTCGTTGCTTTCTTCCTCGGACATCTTCTGCACAAGAAAGGAAGAAGGTTTTTCATTGTAGATCTTCACCTTCTTTCCTTTGAATGGAATCTCCAGATGAGAGTAATCCATAGATAGATATCCGCCCAGTTTTGCCATGAATTCCCTTGACAAGCACATACTGAAATATGGCTCCAAGTCGACTACAACTACCTCTTGTATGACTGTGATCTGAGGCATCTTATGTAGTCGGATAGGAATGTCCTTGATCACCCCTACGAGTCTTCACTGGAGTACCATCCAACTGGAGTACACCTTGGCTGCTTCACGTATATTCCATCCCTATTTCTTCGTAGACTGCTCTTGGCATGACTGTTGTAGCGGCCCCAGAGTCGATCATGCAGTTATGTACAATATACCCTTCCATTTGTAGGGACAGGTAGAACGGAGGTGGTCTATTCTTTCCCATGATAGATGTGGATAGGGTCTGCACAAGAGCAAGCGGTGCCACATTTTTTGCTTTAATTGTCTTCAATGATTCTTGCAGCAAGTCCACCTGTCCAGGTAGTTGTAGTGCATCGTACAAGCTGATCTTGGCTGGGATCTTCTTCAACTCCTCTACAATGTTGTACGCCAGGGATTTGAGCACTTCAGGTTCCTTTCTGGGCTCGTATCTAGTGCGATACTGCTCTGTAGCTTCAACTCTTTGCCGCTTGGTTAGTGAAGGAAACTTGAGCTTTTCCTTAGCCTGCTCCTTAGTTTCTACCTGAGGTGATTCGACAGAGGCCTTTTGAGCCTTTTCTTTGATTGGTGCAGGTGGAGGAGCTTCGTTCAGATCCGAAGAGGATGATTGTCCTTTCTCGGGTCAAACTTGCGCTTTTAAAGGAGCCATCTGAGTAGCATCTACTTCTATTGCCTTCCTTCCTCCTCTGGTAAGTACTGCAACCGGCTCCTCTTCGCCAATGGTCAGGTTCTGACTCATCTGCCTAATGACGTTGACTTGACCATTATGACTACTGTTTGCCAACGTTTGTACATAGTGTTGGTGCAGCATGCAGGTATTCTCTTCATGCGGATCATTGCACGTAGAGCACCAATATACATAATCGAAAGTGCTCGGAGCTTCATCAATCGCAGCATTTCTCGTCGAAGCCTTCCCTTGCTGGATCGCTTGGTCTTTGGTAAGCACAGGCACAGGATAAGATCTTCTCGGTAGGAACTCCTGTTGCGCTTGCTTCTTCTTCACAATGGTCATGTCATTTGACAACATTTGAACTATAGAGTTCAGAGACTGCATCTCCTACAGAATTTTAGTTTGTATATCATCGGCTTTCGAAACGAGTGGCAATGAAGCCATCATCGGTATTGGAGGCAGGGCGGGGTGTTGAGGTGGTGTTGGTAGTACAGGAAATGCCGAAGTGACAATGGGCTGTGGAGTTGAAAATGTAGGGAAATGAATTTGTGGAGCAGTGATTTGAGACACGATAGGATTCGGGTTCCAAGATGAAACCGGGAGTGCAGGGGTAGTAGAGATTTGTGAAGCGGCTGTGCTTGCATACTGGAATTGAAGGAATTCGAGAAGTATGGGTGTCGGCATCCTTTGGGGAAGCTTGCCCATGGCTATCAAATCCATTTTTGCCCTCTTGGCTAACTCATATAACTCGGGAAAAGTATTAACGTTAGAATATCTTACCATGAGACTGATATCAGGATTGAAAGCCCGAAGGAAATAGAGTGCTGCAGCTTCGTCGGTTGGCCGAAGTCCAACTGGCACTCTCTGCCAGGTTTGAGTGAACCTAACATTGAAATCTATGATTTCTTCTTGTGGATGCCTCTTGATCGAAGTGAACTGATGCAGAAGAGAGGTAGGATCGGAAGACTCATTGAAGTTTCCCATCATTTGCCCAGCTAATTGATCCCATCCCGTAATACTACCGGGTGGTAGAGATCTATACCAGTAGAGGAGTTTTCCCCTAAGGGAAAGGACCAGAAGCTTTACCATAATTTGCTCTTCTGTAATGTCGTGGATCACCGCCAGAGATATTATGTCCTGGATATGCTCCAGAGCAGTCTTCCCAGTTCCATCGAACGTTGGGATCTTCTTTATGGCAGCAGGCGACACTTGCCCTTGTCCCGCTAGATTCAGTGGTGACAAAGAATCCCATGTTGGGCACAACCTGGGCAGAAGTGGCTGCTGCATTTGTTGTTGTTGTTGCTGTTGTGCCATACTTGCTCCTAGATTTTGAGAAACAGGAATTCCCGAAGCTCCCCCTTGATTGCTAGTAGGACAACTAACAAGAATGGAGGGACTAGGATGTTTCGGTGAGTTGGGAGGATTGGGAGGAAAACTAGATACTGTACTATCAAAAGTTAGGCTTTGTCCGCCAATAGCTGCCTCTTGCGAGGACGTTCCACGTAACAATGATTCGGGGGTGACCAACCTTGATTGCTCCCCAAAGGCGTCAATATCTAGCTCAAAGAACTCGGTTTCCTCTCCTCTATTCTTAACTCTCCATCTCGTTTGCATGAAGGCACAGACTTTCGATACTGGTCTTTATGACTTAAATATTCTCGGGTAAACAGAGTCGCCAGATGCTAAGAGTCTTTCAGTAATGAGGGCATCGGTCCTCACTACCACTAATCAGGTGAGACTGATCGGGTCACACCGGGAACTTGTTAGAGCTATTGGCCCCGATGAAGACGGGTTTAAGATTTGCGCTTTAAAATATGGGACTTCGGTCCCACCGGGCGTGCCAAAAACTGTTGGTCATCAAATCTGCCTAGGAAAGGATTTTGGGTGAGTGTATGCGCCCTAGACCTGGACCAACATTGAAAGGCCGAAGGGAAGAGATGCCCTTCGTGCCAATATCCGGAGAAAGGCCGGCTCCTATACTAATCTACTTGGGTGTTTGAAGATAAGAGTGTAGGAAAGAAACAAAAAGGGTTATGGGAAGAGAGATCGGTGATTTAAGGTGGGGAAGAACAGGAAGCACGATCACTAACAGGCAACTCGAATGGAAGCAAAGAACACCAAGAATAAATGAAAGAAACGTAATATCAACCTTCCTATGTATCCTCCAGGCGAGTTTCAGGGTACAGTCCCCGATTGCACACCGGACGTAGGGTTCAGCTTTCTCAGTATGCAAACGAAGAGAGACAAAAGAATCAAGCACAGAAGGCAGCATAAAAGAAAACCAATATTATGCTTTTCCACTCCTATGTATCCTTCAAAACGAGTTTTAGGGTACAGTCCTCGATCGCACACCGGACGCAAGGTTCAGCTTTCTCAGTATGCAAACGAAGACAGACAAAAGAATCAAGCAAAGAAGGCAGCATAAAAGAGAGAAATCGAGCCCAAAGCTCTTTAGTATTAATCGTAGGACATCAAGTTACAATAGCTTTCTAGCAGATAGTTCCCCCCCTTTTACATTATAATGCCTAGGTTTTTATAGAGGACCCGGGCCTCTGAGTCATAATTACACAGCAATGAGAAGTACGCCCTCGAGCCCCGAGAATTTGGCTCCCCGAGACTCTCGTGATCGAGCTCTCAAATCCGTTACCAAAACGGCAACTGTGACCGGGTCAACCATGGAAAGATGCATTGATGAGCCGTCTGGACGTCCTTGGTCTCCGGGTGCGGTGCTCGAGTGGCCGCCATGCTCGTCGGGCTCTTCATCATGGCCTGATACTTCGTTTTTGATTGCCAAAAATGAGCAGCGAGCTTACCGGGCATGAAAAATTGCATTTATGAGGCACTTGATCACCTCGAGAAAATACCCGGCTTGGAATGCGTGCCCTCGAAGCGCTTCGCTAAGTCTTTATCCACAACTTCGCTTCGCAATGGTTCTGAGCCGAAGCAATAACTTCTCCTTGGTTTGTACTTCGCAAAATTAAGCTTCGCAAAACTGCTTCGGGGGTGGGAAGTGCCGAAGCATATTTACTTCGCAAAATGGGCCTCTTTGTCTTTGCCGCTTTGCTGACAAAATCGCTTCGCTGATGGCTTGGAGAAATGCTTCGCTGTGATCTTCTTTCAAAACTGTGGTTCGGGAGGTTTCGGCCGAAGCAATTGTCTTCAAAGGTGTTGCATTCTCCATGACTTGTGACTTCGGGTAGAAGTACTTCGCACGGAAGCTAGCCGAAGTAAATGCTTCGCAATGACTTTCGACGAAGTAAAAATGATTCACTGATGGAGGGGCCCGAAGTGGGTGCTTCGACAACTTTTCTGGCGAAGTATTTTCAATGCTCTTTCGAGTTCCACTTCGCTGATTTTCTGACCGAAGTATTTGCTGAAAATGCTTCGGGTGCGAAGTAGTTTCATTCTCCTTCCTTTGTATTTTACTTCGGAAACACCGCTTCGCAGAAATCTCGCTCGAAGTAGCTGCTGGAAATGCTTCGGGTGCGAAGTAGTTTCTTGCCTTAGCCAGTTTAGACCGCGGTCTGGACCTTCCTTTTTCGTGGAGTTGTTCTTTTGGATGCCGCTTCGCTCAACTTTTTCCCGAAGTAAATATTTGAAGCGCTTCGGGCCCGAAGTTCTTTTTATCGCTACCCTTGTAATTTACTTCGGTAATACTACTTCGCAAGAAGCTCTACCCGAAGCAGTGTTGAAAATGCTTCGGGTGCGAAGCTCTTCTCATTCTCTTTCGGCGAAGCTCTTTTCTCTAGCTTGTTTGACAATGAAGCTCTTTCTTTTCTACTTTATATACAAAGGGGTGGCATTGAAAGCCAAAATTGCTGCAACTTTCAAATAAAAAAGACAACAAAGAAAAAACTTTACAAAATACGATACAAAATTTGATTTTCTTTTCTACCCCTTGAGAAATGTGACAAAATTGTCAATAGGAACCACACCTCTTCACACACTCTTCAAGACTACCTCCACCCCTACCAAGTAGGATGTCACCTTACAACCAATCCCTACATCAGCATGCCACCTAGGCTACCTCTATGTATACTCCCGCATATTATCTATGTTACTATCTATAGCCATGTCCTATGCCACCCATCCTCCAAACACCCCCATCTCCCCTTGGTATTCTAATTTAGCATACTTTACCACCAATACAAAAATTTCAATCCCCCCTTCTTCTTCTCATTAATTCTCTTTGTTGCACCCATACCTCAACCTAATTTACACACTAGAATTACGATCCCTATCTCCCTCAATTATATCATCTCCTCCCATTGATATCCAACACATCCTCTCTCACCTTGACAACCTCAAGTTACACTTGAGTCATTATCACTGCCATTCCCATCCCTGCTATTCTACCATGACCCACATTCCTTTACTTACTTCTAGGTCTATCCCTCACTCTCAAATCTGACCTTAACCAGATTCCAGAACCTCAATCCAACCACACATTCCTACATTTCCTTCATTATGATCATCACCATTCGAACCATACATATACCCCATGCCTATCCATTCAACACCACTCTCCTAGATATTTTACTAGTTGATCCATGAAGACCTACTGGTTCTACCTGAGATCCACACCATTGACCCACTGTACCCTAAGCCAAAAAACTATAGAGAACCAATTTTGCATTTATCACCATCAACTGGAACATGACATCAATGCATGTTTCCCTTTTGAAACCCTTGTCCAAGACATGTTGTTCAATGAATTCCTCCCACAAAATGAATCCTCTTTCTCTCGTACTCAACTTCAGAGCCCTCCACATCATCTTGTACCCCACCAAACCCCATCATGTGATTCATTCACGTCCACATCTCGTTATTTCAAATAGTTAACCAACTACACGAATTACCAAAATTCTAGTCACCTCGTTACTTCACCTAGTCATTTGTGACCTAATCCCCGTCACTTCACATAGTCTTAGATTAATTTATACCCTTACTTCTTCTTCCATTCTATTTCTTATTCCTCTTTCTATTTGACATTGTTGAATGGTTACGCTTAGAGTAGCTACATTCTTGTGCTGATTTTTCCATTTTCTTCTCTCATCTTCTTTGCTTTGTTGCTTTGCTCTTTCTTCTTTATTACACTTCTTCATCCTCATTTTTCTCTATATCTCTTCTCACTTATAATTTTCCTTGTTTGTTACTATCACATGCATTCTCCCAGTTACATAATTCTCTCATTTTTGCTACACACCCCACACAATGGGGTAACCATTACCATGACTCTGTCTACTCATCATTTCTTCACCACCCATCTCTTTTTACATGATTTCTAATATCATCTGGTTAGGTCTCACCAAATTCCTCTTGTAGATAATTTTCTTCCATGTCATATATTTCACATTGCATCCATTGTATATATGCATTTCTCTTATTTTATGTCTACATTAATTTTTGTATATTCCTCCTATAGAAATGCACCCATGACATGAATAATATACACACTTGTTAGCATTACCACTTGGATGTCCACTCATATTCTCAAGATTATAGAGTATATAATGTCTTGTATATTTTTGAACATTCACTAGTTAATTCAATCAAACATCACCTCTAGATGATAGGTTCTTACACTCCTTATGTCTTTCTTTGTTGGTTTAACTTCTTTCAGGGACCATTCACACATGTCATATCTTAAAAGTAAATTTTAAGTCTAGGGAAGATAACACCTTGTGTAGATATTTCCATCTAGAGAATGGTTTCCCCTACTCATCCCATAATTTGTGTGATCAACATAGGTACTAGGGATAAACAAAGGGATAAGCATAAGCAAAAACTATAGAAACATGTTGAAAATAAAATCCAACGCCCATACAGAAAAAAAAAGAGAATCAAATGGTAGAGGGGTAGAAAACAAAAGAAAATACCTCCAAGAGTACTACCAATATGCTTGACTCCATTTGGTCCTTAGATTTAATATAACATCACGAGGCAAATTTCATCACCAGTAATAGGCTATAAGAGCTTGCTTGCCAGTGGAATAGTCTTACAAGTGGTGAAACATCTATCATATTAGCGACCTCTTGTACAAATCATTATGTGCTTGTGTATGAGCTAGCTAATTTATCTAAGTTTACAATAGGTTAGTCCAACCTCCCTTAAAATAGATAAATAAATATCATGTGCACACATAGGTCCATGAATGATTCAATCTTAGTTATGGGAGTTAAGATATCTTCATGATATTTCTTGGTCAATTGATCAGTTTAATTTTTCATACTATGTCATTTGAGCTACCAATAAATATTTTAAACATTCACTATGCTTGAGAATTAGGGTTGTGCAACATCATCGCTGAATCTGTTTGTCATATACATATTCTCAATCATAGTTGCATTTCTCATTCACTATGTTAGCTCATGATTTATCATATCTCTTTCATGTGCATCTTGTACACCTCAGTTAGTTTTTACACCCCATGTTTTCTTGTTTCATGTTCTAGTCATTGGTTAGTGTACTTCTTCATTTATTTTTGATTAACCATGATAAGTAAGATGGTATCCATGCAAGGTGGAGTACCCTCCATTTTTCTACATTCTTATATCTTGCATGTACATAGGTTATTACATATAACCTCTACACATCATCATTCATACATACTCATGTTTAGTTAGGTTCATTTTACCTAGCACACATCATTCATATCAAACACATTTCACTATATGTACACATTACATACATGCAAAATCACACATATTGTATGTAGAAACAACACAAAATCATCATGCACACCCTTCACAAGGTTTGAAATTGTGCACTCATCACTTCTAAAAGGAGGTTCATATTTGGCCTAAATTTTCATCTATCAAATCATCTCCAAATTTTCCAAACATTTTACCATTGTATTGGGATTGAAAAGAGCTTTCCAATAAAATATATTTTATCCAATTCTAACATTGTTTGGTCCCCCAAACTACCAAAACACTACACATGGGTCAAATAGTATAGATTTGAAGGACACCCTATGAACTCAAGTCCAGTTCATAGGCCACCCTACGAAATCAGGTCCAGTTCACAAGCCACCCTTTGAACCCAACCTCATGATACTAATTTCACATTTTATTCACTCCTACAACTTCTTCTTCCTTTATCACCATTGTTTGCCCAATTTTCCCACCTTTTGTCACCATTTTCCTCTATCAATCGACTCATCACCACATGTCATCTATATCATTGTTGATTCCTCACTTGAGGGGGTATTCATACACAAATATGCTTTGCATACAACCAAACAATCAAACATCCAAATCACGGATATCACATCTATCTACATTTTTTTTTTGAAGATTATCTCAAGATAAACCTCATCCCAAATCAAACATTTATCAAGTCATGAGAGCCACACACAATATTAGAGATGTCTCACTTTAATTCATATATATTAGAGCTGACCACATACTAAATTTTACACTTGAATTATCCATGCCAGTCAGCTCAAAGGGTTTGACATATGTCATTATGAACTCATCAATCAATCAGAAGTAAAAATTTGAATAGGCATTTATTCTATTCGTATTTGTACCATCTCGCATTGGTCACAAAAGAAAAGTAGTCTTAAGTTACCCTCACAAGAAACCAGTACAATATTACAAATATTATATTAAATCAGTAAATCATCACTTTCATCCATATTCCATCATTCACATTCATCCACCCATACCTCCTTCATCTTCTCTCTTCTCCCTTTTTTATCAATGTTGTATGGTCATGCTTTGAGCGGCTACATAGCTTTTATTGGATCCTTCTTCTTTCTTCCTCTTTTGGATTTATATCAATGTTGTATGGTCATGCTTCGAGCAACTACATACCTTATATTAAATCATATTTTCATCTTCCCTTTCTTATATCTTCCTCTTTTGGTTCTCGATTAATGTTGTATGGTCATGATTCAAGTGGCTACATACCTTTCATTGAATATCATTATTCTTTTCCCCTTTCTCATATTTTCACAAACACCTCACCGCCATATTCCATCATATTTTTATAGTAAACTATGTTTCACACAACATAGTACAAAAAGGGGTAAATGTAGACACCTAAAAGTCATACATGCTCAATCTCAGATAAGTGTAGATCTTCATAGGCACTTTTAGTTTTTCATAGGCCATCGTAGGCCATAATAGACCATTGTAGGCCATCATAGTCCATCATAGGCCATCGTAGTCTACCATAGGCCATCATAGGCTACCATAGTTATCCGTAGGTGAAAAAACCTACAAAACTATGTAAATTACATCCAAAATGATTCCTATCCACTAGGAGGCCATCTATTAGCCCCCTAAAGCCACCTAAGCCCTTTCCTACATGTAATTAGGTCCCCCATGGGACCATTCCCCACAAAAAAATCTAATTAGACTAATTATGATTCTAATTTGTGATTGACTTTCACTTAAGTTACACTTTATCATTAAATATGGTTTAATTAGAATTAATGATCAAATTAGTCCTAAACATGTCCATACATGTGTGCACCCTAATTTGGTTAGGATATTTCTTAGAAATCCTAACTAAACCCTCATCCAACCTAGGATTTAGCTAATCCTAGTTAATCCTAATCCTTCCTCGCACATGTGTGAGGATAGGATATTTCTCTTGGGGAATGTAAGCTTGATACTTTATAAAATCTAACCTAACCATGCTAGGAATTGAATGTAGGGTTTGGTACACCTAACAACCCTCCCTGACCTTGGTTTTTCCTATAAATAAAGGGTATTTTACCTTATTTTATCTCTCTCACACTTTCAATCAACATACAAAAATTCTAATGAAATCACTCTAGAATTTTATTCTACTAATCTACCTCTGACAAACAACATCAAATAACTATTAGATCCTATCTAGATAAAGAATATCCATCAGAAGTCAACCACATTATAGTTCATATCTCAACCTGTGAACCTAGGATCCAATTCATAGGTTTCCCTATGAACCGATCGTACATCAATTCTACAACATCAAATCAAGTAGGTATAAGCTATTTAGTGTTTTTATAGTATTCCCTTTAATTTTCAGCATTTTTCAATTCAGTTTTCATGTTGTTTTGTTTTTATAATCATGGGTCTTGACCAAGGCAAGCCCCCAAATTCACTAACAATATTTTGTATACCCAAAAATAGGTTCAAAAGACATACACCAGAAAACTACCAATGCCACACGTGCATAGAAGTCCACCTTCATTGAGGAGATCTAAAGGACACCATAAGGATACTTCAAAATTGTGAAGAAAATAGGGAGACTTATTTTGTAACCTAGACAATATTGATGAATAAAAGTAGAATTCTAAACAATATATATTTTAGTTGGTTTTTTGATTAAATGGTTGTCTTTCGGTTACTTCACATCAGTACCCATCTTCACTAGTCAAGATTAAAATAAAGGTTTCTAGAGAGTAACCAAGACCATTGCTAGTTCAAAGTAAACTTCACTGAGAGCAATTGAGTTGTAGATAAAAACAAAGAAGGCACCAATAAGGTTGACTGTAGAGTACCATTACTATATTACCCTGTTTTGGAAATCAACGGTGTTGTCTATTACTCTAACGTGATACAAGGCAAGTAGAGGATGAAGGAGCCCTTACTCAAGCAACCATAAACATGGTGGGGTTGTTTTGAAATATAACATAGAGGACCATTTATAACCATTTTGAATAAAATAAAATGTTACTACAATGATGTTAAGCTAGCACATACCCGTTATGTGTGTTACAAAGTAGCACAACATGCAATAGACCCATTACATCTTACAACGGGTTGAAATCCACATCAAAGTTGTTATGCATTGTAAACCACTAAATCAATGCATGCATCACAACCTAGCACATCATAATTACAATATTGATAAAGGATATGTTACATTAAAAAGTAGACAACCAATGAAAAATAGAATCTAGAATCTCTAAGCTGCCATGAATACACTCTATAAACAACTATACTAAGCATCATTGATAAGATCAACTATGCTCTTGGAATCCTATAGTAAAAAAGGAAAGACATAGCCTCATCATAGTAGAAGAAATGTAACTTAAGACTAACCATAATCGTGCTAAATTGGAAGCCACTAAAATTGCACCAACCACATTCATTTTTGAGAGGTAGTGAATCTATAACGTGTCACTTGCAGTAAACCATTATAAAACCTGCGTTACTAGCCAATAGCCATTACAAGACTACCGTTGGAGGAGAATGGTCATTACGAAAACCATTTCACGCATTCGCTTGCAAGGTAAAATACTTTGTCATTTTTTTTCCTAATTTTTATGGAGATATAAGGTGACTAACGTAAAGGTTGAATATCATTTATTATCATTACATTATCAACCTTAGAAAGCAATTTTAGCTAAAAGAGCATATCTTAAAAGATATTATAAATTGCTTTATACATTAAAATATTTGCAATTCAACCATAGGAGATATAAGGGTTTCTACTTGGAAAATCAATATTATTGCAAATATTATTAATTTCTAATATTTTGAATTAGGGAGATATAAGTTATACTACACCAAACATAGTTTATTGGAATTTTAGAAAAACTAAACTATTCAATGTCAAAGGTTTTTACATTAGAAATTAGAAATAATATTTTCTAAACATTAGGGAGACATAAGGAATTCAACATCAAATATTTTGTGAAAATTTTAGAAACTTGAAAATTATTATTCATCATCAAACTAGGGAGTCACAAGGTATTCAACTTCTAAGGAGATGGCTTATTCAAGAATCTTCTTTTTCGAATTCCAATTATTAAAAGGACCTAATTTTGCTCCATGGAAAAATAAAATGAGGTCAGTACTTATTGTTGAAAATTTTTGGGATGTAGTAAATGGAGAAAGGAAAATTCCAGTAGCAAAAATAGGAATTCAAAAATTCAAAAATTCAAAAAATATGATGCTAAAGCCTTGATGTTAATTTTGTTTGCCATATCTAATGAAATTCAAACATACATTAGTGAAGCAAAAACTTCAAAATATCATAGGAAAAATTGTGCATGATATTTGAAGGAAACAATAAGGCAACTATTCTACATATACAATAAAAACTACATACAATAGAGGTTCATTATGGAGAAACCATATAACAATTTATTTGAAGGATATCAAAATTAAAATCAAAATTGCATACACTAGAAGAAATTGTTGAAGATGAAGTTTTGGTTTCTGTTGTACTTAGAGCACTTCCTGAATCATTCAAAGCATTGGTCACATCTCTTCTATCATCAAATTGAAAGGTGTTTTGAGGAATTAATAAATATTATTTAGCAATATGAACTTGAAAATGAGTTGATAATTGAGTCATCCAATAAGGTTCATGCATTAGAAAAACATTTGTGCACTTCTTCACAAAAGTATTGTTATATTTGTGAGCAAGAGGACCATAATACAAAATCTTGCAATTATAATGAATTGAAAAGGAAAGTCCAAGAAAAAAATATCCTAACAAGGAAACTCATGAAGGGAATCAAAGTGATCAGAATAATCAACTAGATTATGATGCACAATAAGAATCTGTACACAAAAATATTATGGTAAACAATATATGTTTGTTAGCAAGTAATAAGAAATACAATGAATATTTAGAGTCTGTGACAAAAAATATAAAATATATAGATTCTAGCTCAAATTATTTGAGTTCAGTTCATGATTGGTTAGAAAAAGCTTATACTATTAGCATTGATGATGATAAAGATTCAAATAATGATAGGGATAGTGATGGTTAGAGTTGTATTGATATTGATATATCTTAGTCTAATGATGCTTTTTATCATTTTGAAAAATATACTAAAGGAATTGATTCAAAATTAATGAAGAAAATAGGATATAAGGATACGGGTTTATGAAAACATGAACAGGGAATGAAAGAACCAATCATATCAAAAATAAGACCAAGATATAAAGGTCTTGGATATACAAGTCAGACTAGCAATTTTAGCTAAAAGAGCATATCTTAAAAGATATCATAAATTGCTTTATACATTAAAATATTTGCAATTCAACCATAGGAGATATAAGGGTTTCTAATTGGAAAATCAATATTATTGCAAATATTATTAATTTCTAATATTTTGAATTAGGGAGATATAAGTTATACTACACCAAACATAGTTTATTGGAATTTTAGAAAAATTAAACTATTCAATGTCAAAGGTTTTTACATTAGAAATTAGAAATAGTATTTTCTAAACATTAGGGAGACATAAGGAATTCAACATCAAATATTTTGTGAAAATTTTAGAAACTTGAAAATTATTATTCATCATCAAACTAGGGAGTCATAAGGTAGTCAACTTCTAAGGAGATGGCTTATTCAAGAATCTTCTTTTTCGAATCCCAATTATTAAAAGGACATAATTTTGCTCCATGTAAAAATAAAACGAGGTCAATACTTATTGTTGAAAATTTTTGGGATGTGGTAAATGGAGAAAGGAAAATTCCAGTAGCAAAAATAGGAATTTAAAAATTCAAAAATTCAAAAATTCAAAAAATATGATGCTAAAGCCTTGATATTAATTTTGTTTGCCATATCTAATGAAATTCAAACATACATTAGTGAAGCAAAAACTTCAAAATATCATAGGAAAAATTGTGTATGATATTTGAAGGAAACAATAAGGCAACTATTCTACATCTACAATCACAACTACATACAATAAAAGTTCATTATGGAGAAACCATAGAACAATTTATTTGAAGGATATCAAAATTAAAATCAAAATTGCATACACTAGAAGAAATTGTTGAAGATGAAGTTTTGGTTTCGGTTGTACTTAGAGCACTTCCTGAATCATTCAAAGCATTGGTCACATCTCTTCTAGTATCAAATTGAAAGGTTTCATTTGAGGAATTAATAAATATTATTTAGCAATATGAACTTGAAAATGAGTTGATAATTGAGTCATCCAATAAGATTCATGCATTAGAAAAGGATTTGTGCACTTCGTCACAAAAGTATTGTTATATTTGTGAGAAAGAGGACCATAATACAAAATCTTGCAAGTATAATGCATTGACAAGGAAAGGCCAAGAAAAAAATATCCTAACAAGGAAACTCTTAAAGGGAATCAAAGTGATCAGAATAATCAACTAGATTATGATGCACAATCAGAATCTGTACACAAAAATCTTATGGTAAACAATATATGTTTGTTAGCAAGTAATAAGAAATCCAATGAATATTTAGAATCTATGACAACAAATGCAAAATATATAGATTCTAGCTCAAATGATTTGAGTTCAGTTCATGATTGGTTAGAAAAAGCTTATGCTATTAGAATTGATGATGATAAAGATTCAAATAATGATAGCAATAGTGATGGTTAGAGTTGTATTGATATTGATATATCTCAGTCTAATGATGCTTTTGGTCATTTTGAAAAATATACTAAAGGAATTGGTTCAAAATTAATGAAGAAAATAGGATATAAGGATACGGGTTTATGAAAACATGAACAGGGAATGAAAGAACCAATCATATCAAAAATAAGACCAAGATATAAAGGTCTTGGATATACAAGTCAGACTAGCAATTTTCGCTAAAAGAGTATATCTTAAAAGATATTATAAATTGCTTTATACATTAAAATATTTGCAATTCAACCATAGGAGATATAAGGGTTTCTAATTGGAAAATCAATATTATTCCAAATATTATTAATTTCTAATATTTTGAATTAGGGAGATATAAGTTATACTACACAAAACATAGTTTATTGGAATTTTAGAAAAACTAAACTATTCAATGTCAAAGGTTTTTACATTAGAAATTAGAAATAGTATTTTCTAAACATTAGGGAGACATAAGGAATTCAACATCAAATATTTTGTGAAAATTTTAGAAACTTGAAAATTATTATTCATCATCAAACTAGGGAGTCACAAGGTAGTCAACTTCTAAGGAGATGGCTTAGTCAAGAATCTTTTTTTCGAATCCCAATTATTAAAAGGACCTAATTTTGCTCCATGGAAAAATAAAATGAGGTCAATACTTATTGTTGAAAAATTTTGGGATGTGGTAAATGGAGAAAGGAAAATTCCAGTAGCAAAAATAGGAATTTAAAAATTCAAAAATTAAAAAATTCAAAAAATATGATGGTAAAGCCTTGATATTAATTTTGTTTGCCATATCTAATGAAATTCAAACATACATTAGTGAAGCAAAAATTTCAAAATATCATAGGAAAAATTGTGCATGATATTTGAAGGAAACAATAAGGCAACTATTCTACATATACAATCAAAACTACATACAATAAAAGTTAATTATGGAGAAACCATATAACAATTTATTTGAAGGATATCAAAATTAAAATCAAAATTGCATACACTAGGAGAAATTGTTGAAGATGAAGTTTTGGTTTCGGTTGTACTTAGAGCACTTCTGAATCATTCAAAGCATTGGTCACATCTCTTCTAGTATCAAATTGAAAGGTGTCATTTGAGGAATTAATAAATATTATTTAGCAATATGAACTTGAAAATGAGTTGATAATTGAGTTATCCAATAAGGTTCATGCATTAGAAAAATATTTGTGCACTTCATCACAAAAGTATTGTTATATTTGTGAGCAAGAGGACCATAATACAAAATCTTGCAAGTATAATGAATTGAAAAGGAAAGGTCAAGACAAAGAATATCCTAACAAGGAATCTCCTAAAGGGAATCAAAGTGATCAGAATAATCAACTAGATTATGATGCACAATAAGAATCTGTACACAAAAATATTATGGTAAACAATATATGTTTGTTAGCAAGTAATAAGAAATACAATGAATATTTAGATTCTGTGACAACAAATATAAAATATATAGACTCTAGCTCAAATTATTTGAGTTCAGTTCATGATTGGTTAGAAAAAGCTTATGCTATTAGCATTGATGATGGTAAAGATTCAAATAATGATAACAATAGTGATGGTTAGAGTTGTATTGATATTGATATATCTCAGTCTAATGATGCTTTTTATCATTTTGAAAAATATACTAAAGGAATTGATTCAAAATTAATGAAGAAAATAGGATATAAGGATATGGGTTTATGAAAACATGAACAGGGAATGAAAGAACCAATCATATCAAAAATAATACCAAGATATAAAGGTCTTGGATATACAAGTCAGACTAGCAATTTTAGCTAAAAGAGTATATCTTAAAAGATATTATAAATTGCTTTATACATTAAAATATTTGCAATTCAACCATAGGAGATATAAGGGTTTCTACTTGGAAAATCAATATTATTGCAAATATTATTAATTTCTAATATTTTGAATTAGGGAGTTATAAGTTATACTACACCAAACATAGTTTATTGGAATTTTAGAAAAACTAAATTATTCAATGTCAAAGGTTTTTACATTAGAAATTAGAAATAGTATTTTCTAAACATTAGGGAGACATAAGGAATTCAACATCAAATATTTTGTGAAAATTTTAGAAACTTGAAAATTATTTTTCATCATCAAACTAGGGAGTCATAAGGTAGTCAACTTCTAAGGAAATGGCTTATTCAAGAATCTTCTTTTTCGAATCCCAATTATTAAAAGGACCTAATTTTGCTCCATGGAAAAATAAAATGAGGTCAATACTTATTGTTGAAAAACTTTGGGATGTGGTAAATGGAGGAAGGAAAATTCCAGTAGCAAAAATAGGAATTTAAAAATTCAAAAATTCAAAAAATATGATGCTAAAGCCTTGATATTAATTTTGTTTGCCATATCTAATGAAATTCAAACATACATTAGTGAAGAAAAAACTTCAAAATATCATAGGAAAAATTGTGCATGATATTTGAAGGAAACAATACGGCAACTATTCTACATATACAATCAAAACTACATACAATAAAATTTCATGATGGAGAAACCATAGAACAATTTATTTGAAGGATATCAAAATTAAAATCAAAATTGCATACACTAGGAGAAAAGGTTGAAGATGAAGTTTTGGTTTTGGTTGTACTTAGAGCACTTCTTGAATCATTCAAAGCATTGGTCACATCTCTTCTAGTATCAAATTGAAAGGTGTCATTTGAGGAATTAATAAATATTATTTAGCAATATGAACTTGAAAATGAGTTGATAATTGAGTCATCCAATAAGGTTCATGCATTAGAAAAAGATTTGTGCACTTCATCACAAAAGTATTGTTATATTTGTGAGCAATAGGACCATAATACAAAATCTTGCAAGTATAATGCATTGAAAAGGAAAGGCCAAGAAAAAATATCCTAACAAGGAATCTCCTAAAGGGAATCAAAGTGATCAGAATAATCAACTAGATTATGATGCACAATAAGAATCTGTACACAAAAATATTATGGTAAACAATATATGTTTGTTAGCAAGTAATAAGAAATACAATGAATATTTAGAGTCTGTGACAACAAATATAAAATATATAGACTCTAGCTCAAATTACTTGAGTTCAGTTCATGATTGGTTAGAAAAAGCTTATGCTATTAGCATTGATGATGATAAATATTCAAATAATGATAGCAATAGTGATGGTTAGAGTTGTATTGATATTGATATATCTTAGTCTAATGATGCTTTTTATCATTTTGAAAAATATACTAAAGGAATTGATTCAAAATTAACAAAGAAAATAGGATATAAGGATACAGGTTTATGAAAACATGAACAGGGAATGAAAGAACCAATCATATCAAAAATAAGACCAAGATATAAAGGTCTTGGATATACAAGTCAGACTAGCAATAATAAACAAGGAACTAAGTTCATAATAGGAAACAATGCCATCAAATCAATGAAAATAAATGATAGAAACAATTGAAATAAGGGAAATAATGATAATAGGAATATTTTAAACAAATGTAATCATTGTGGTAGACATGGACTTACATTAGAGAGATGTTGGAAGTTACATAGTTGTAAGACTTGTGGAGGACATAATCATTCTCAGAAAACTTATCTATATAAATAGAAGGAAAGTAAAAAGTTAAAAATGTATTGTAGATGGATGAACACAGATGAATGGAATAAGATGAAAGGAATATTTTGTAGGTTCTACAAATGAAAACCAAGCATGATAAATAATAAAACTCTATTGAATGAAAAAATAATATTAATCTCATCATGAAGAAATATGAAATATATGATCATAGCATATCTTGGGAAGAAACCTATAGTAAAAGTAGTGGAATTATTTATGGTGATGATCATATAGAGGTAATAGCATTATGAGTATTCTATTATATGACCCAGAGACAATGGTTCTCTAGAGGTGATCCAGAGGTAGATATCCAAAGGTAACTTAAATACATTGATCTAGAGGGAGACACAAATTACTTATCTAGCCATGATAGAGTCAGAGCTAAATATTAAAGATAGAACCAGATCCAGATTCATATTGAATACTAAAGTCCTTAATACCTAGATAATGTAATATAGGGGGTGTTAGAGTATATTACATTATTTAGGTACATATCAATGTACCACCTTAGGTACATTATTAGATTAGTATTTACTTGGGGAAGAAGTAATAAATGCACAAGTGTTAGAATATACAATGATTTGAAAGGACATGTGTCCCTAAGGTAGTTAGGAAGAGTAAAGCCCATGTAACTCATTTTCTTATATATAGAGCTAATTGTAATGAAGCATGTATTCTCTAAATCATGCACTAGTAGAGTGAGCTCCATATTATGTATCAAAATTCCATTTTTGTGAGTCTTCATCAATGGTTGTTGCATGTGTTATTCCTAATTATTCTTATGTTATTCTTATGCTTATTGGTTAGCCATTATCATATTTATATATTAGCTTGCTTATTTCATTACTTGTGTTTGTATTTCATTTTAGTTTATAGCCTCAAAAGCTAACAATGTTCTATTTGAAACTTGTTTAGTATTAACCAAATGTATTCATTTGATTTTTTTTTGTTTTATACACATTCATAGGCATATTGAGAGCTTATACAAGAATTGTAGTGCTTTTGACATTTCTTCTATATTTGTTTCTCCTAAAAAATAGTTTTTATTAGATCTAATAGACTATAATTGCAAATAAACTAGCTTAAGTAGTTATTATGATCTGCAATTAGGTATATGTTATTTTTTTATTTATTACTAAAAGCATATGAAGTATTTTGTCTAGGTTTTCTGTGTTGTGTATTCTATCCCTCTATCTACTTAAAAATAAATATTTTTGTATTAACATCAAAAGTGAATTATACGAATGCTAGCTCTTATTTTTCTTTATTTTTTAAAAAGGGATTTTTTGGCGTTTCTATTTGTTTTAAATTTAAAAAAATAAACATGGAGTGGGTTTTCAAAATCTTATGGGGATCTATGTTTAGTGTTCCAAATAAAAAATTATGAAATTGTTAGCTTTTAATACAGTATGCAATGGGAGATAGCAATCACAAGATGTAGAAATAATATGAAAGAAAGTAAATCTACAAGATAACTAAAAATATGCTATAAATAGAAATTACAGATGTGAATACAATATAGCTATGGAGTAAATGAAAACTCCATAAATAATGCTACCTGATTACATTGCACCCATCACCAATATGGATGACTATATATATTCTAGACTCTGCTATGATATGCTTTCCTATGCTATGCTATGATATTACAATGAGACATTTATATAGGAAGATAATTTCCTTGGCCAACACTCTACCTAGATGTGCAAGGGATAACTTGAACATATACAACTTGCACATTGGCACTTGTGCATTTATTACATTGCATGAAGAAACTAGGTAAATTCCTCCTAAAGTAATCTACTTATCCTAAGTATGTACCTAGGAAGGTACATTTGCATGACCCAAATGATGAAATATAATCTATTTATAACACCCCCTATATTAAATTATTTGGTTATTGAAGAAATTATTATTAATTGTGGATCTTCTTCCAATGGATGGCTTTGAACTGGTACTTCATCTTTAGTTGCTTCAATCTTCATGCCATGGATTTTGATATTTTCTAGCTCTTTGCCCCTTGATGTCAGGCATCTTTGATGAACAATTGTTCTCATGATTTTACATGTCATGAGTGGATCTGAATAGGTTCTTCTTATTTCTTTTGTACGTATGTAAAAATTATTTCTTTGTCATTTATAAGTGTCAACCTCGAGTTCAATGTTAGTAGATCCATATAAAATAAGTTCCTGTAGATAGTATTTTTTTCTTTGTAGTAATATTCTTTCATAGCCCTTATAGTACCTGTATTTAGAATGATGGGAAAAATATGAGTGATTTGTCCCATCATAATATTTGCATGGATGGAAACTCCAACAATTGGTCTTTTCATGACCATATTGATTGTAACAGGTGCAAAATAGAGATGATCTAACAATTTTGAAGTCTATTTTAGAAATATCATGTTTGTATATCTCCTTGATAATACCTTATAACCATATGTTCACAATTGAAGCTATTCCATCCTTCCATTTTTGTATAAGGTCTTTTTGATCAAATTTTTCTTGTATTGGGTCTCCTTTGGTACAGTTGTCATCAAACTCATTGGATGAATCTTCATTTATATAGTTGTTAATTTTAGAACTTATTTTGCATTGTATTGGTTCTTCCTTTTCTTTTCCCTTTTCATCATTGTAATCCATCAGGTTTTTAATCCATATTGGTATTTTTCTTATTCCACTTCTAAGAGTGTTGCTTAGCATGCTAGTAGTCATTTGTATTAACTGAATTCTTTGGAATAGAGTAGTCTACCTT
Organism: Wollemia nobilis; assembly: GCA_028583015.1. NCBI lineage: Eukaryota > Viridiplantae > Streptophyta > Pinopsida > Araucariales > Araucariaceae > Wollemia > Wollemia nobilis. The sequence continues at coordinate 5,167,363 of JAQPPZ010016467.1, read as the reverse complement.
ATGACTCCTTATATTAGGATATATAATTCCTAATTGAAGTATATAAGATTTATTTTGATGAAAATTTTATCAATACTTATGTTTGTAGGCTTCCTTATGTCTCCCTAGTAATGAGAGTATATACACCTAATGGAATTTTAGGTTTTATAGATGTTGGGAGTGAAACTGAAGGGGTAAATTTTATTGATACTAATGGTTACAACATATAGGCATAAGCCTATATTCAACACATGACACTTGTCAAGAGAAACTGACAAGTGTCAAGGTGAAGGAATAGTGCACTTTAACTCTAACATTCCCCCTTAAAGTGCACTATCCTAACTAAAGAAGAAACAAAACAAGTCAACATTAGGTGACATTCCCCCTTAATGTTGAATTCTCTAAAAGTAACCTATCATCCTTTTTTTGGTCTAGGCTCGTGCTCTTTGTGCTTGGCTCTCCAACTATGAATAATGCTAGATTCACTGTGTATACATCTCAGTATGTTGCCTCAGTGTCAGCCACTTCCACGGGTCTGTTGCCACTGGGTCAGTCGTCTAAGTGCCTCAGGGTCATCATGTGTGCCTCAGGGTCAGCCACTTCTGGTTCTATTACCTCTGTAGGTCATCCTCAGAGGATGTTGCCTCTCGGAGGTCACTGACTAGTCCCACCATAAATATCAAATCCTTCCTTATGGTGAACTCAATCTAGAAGTTGTCGATATCTGTCGAAAATGCACCTTAATACAAAATAAATAGGAGCCATGAAATACAATAAAATTGAGCCTTAGAATCCAAGTATGGAGGAGAAGAAAGAAGAATAGAAGAGAATATTCTGAAGTGTCTTCGTCTGTAGTCTTTAGAAGTAGATCCGAAAAAACCTCGGATAGAGTCTAGGGTGTCTATGTCTGTAGTCCCTAGATAAGTGTCCTTATGGTAGTCACCTCATATTATCGAAATGCATGGGTAACTAGCCATTGCATTCGCCAAGTAGAAAGAGAGTACTACTAAATACTAGGTTCACTTACAAGTACCTTGGGAGTGTCGGGTACAACCGAAAGTGCACTCCAAGGTAGACAAATTTTGAGGCTAAAAAACTCAATTAAAATAGCCTCAGAAGTACAAATGGACACCACCAATGTGTCTGTCATGGAAAACCATTTCCAACGACTATAAATACCCCTATACTTGGGTTTGAATGGGGCCTTCAACTTGCTGAAAAACAATAGCATGCCTCTCTAGGCAGCAAAATAAACAAACATCGCTCTTAGGCAGAATAAAAACAGTCTTGAACATTACATTGGCCATATTTTGATCATTTATCACAATTTTAATGTTCCCCATACCAAAAAACAAGTGGTTCCTACCACTTAAAAACTTGCCTTTAAAAAAATACCCCCTTAATTTTTAAATAAAGCGTCCTTGGTCTAGGGTTAAAAATTTTTGCAATGAAAGTAGCTTTACTTGGCTGCAAGAATATGATTTAAAAAAACTATGTCGCAGTAAAAAATACTGTTAACTACAGCACACACGAGCCACAACAACAACCGCCTTAATTCTTGACACATCCATCAGAGACCGCAATTCCTCCTCCTCATTGAACAACTTCTCAAAAAACTTCTATGCTTTGACTTCCTTTGTGATTGTGCCAGAAGGCCCGCTCTCGACTTGAGAACCTTCCCCTTCATCAGAACCCTCATCTCCTTCTTCGTCGTCATCCTCGTCTTCCACCTCATCGTCTTCGCTTTCATCGGAGGTGGATTCATCATCATGACCTCTGGTTAGGAACTCCTTGAAAGCCCTGGCAGCCTTTTATTGCAGCTTTAGGTTCACGAATTACATCTGCTCTTCCTTCGTCAAGGATTTCACCTCTATTTTGGGAGGGTTCAACTTCCAGTCCCGATGGGAGCTCAAATTCTCAGTATCCCACTGTGATTCGGGGTTCCAATTATCGTCGATGAGAGCAGCCTCCTCTCTAGGGTTGATGGGCTTAGCTAGGGCTTCTGATCCTTCAACCCCATCAACATTCTCCCCCTTCTTGTTCTTGTTCTTCTTTTTCTTCTTGTTCTCTGTCTCGGCTTCAAATTTCACTTGCTTCTAATCGTCTCTTTTGGGGGTATTCTATCCTCGAGTTCTTTTGGCAAGGGGGCCCTGTCGCCACAGGGAATGCAAAAGTTGTACTTCGTCGATCAGGCTTTACTTTGAGTGACCCAACAAATATGATGGCTTGTATGATGCTACAAAATTGTTGGTGTCGGCATTGCCATGCGGAGAATAATACATTCTCCCCTGCATTTTGATTTTTGCATGTAATCAAAACTAGAAGAGAGCTGATGGAGACGTTTGCCTGGTAGATAAAGGGTTTTCTCCACTCACAGTCAGACAGGAACGGAGGAAGCAACAAGCTTTTATTTTCTGTCACCCTGTCCTTTGCCCTTGCTATAACGTATGTGATCCTATAAAAATAGTAGTAGGTCTTCCATGTAATCTGCTACATCTTATTTGATCTATTTAATGAACTTTTTTCCATCGAAGTCAGACTCCAAGCGCTTCCGCTTGTGCTCCAACTCCTTCTTCATCAATCCAGAAAACTCAAAGGGCAGGCGTCTCACTCCACTACGCAGACATCATTGTGGGACCCACCATCACCAACAGGGGTTTTCTCTAGTTTGAGTAGGGATTTCATGCCCTGGTCAAGGAAAAAACAACAGCAAAGCTCCTTCAACAATGGTGGGAAGACTGCTCCAAACAGTGAGCATTGAAGCTTCAACAAACAACGATCTCCATAAAACTGGAAAAAATGCATAAGACAAAAATAAATAATAATCTCCCAAACTCTAGATTTTAACCATCTGGTTTCTGATCCATAAAAATATGGAGAGCATAATCCCTCGATTAAAAAAAATTGGGAAAAAATAAAAAATAGGAAAATGGGGAAAATGTGAGGGGGGGATTTCCATGAGGGAAATCCCCCCTCAAGAGGTTTCACAGGGCAGGGAAAGCCTGCTCTGATACTAAATGTCAGGACTGAAATTGAAGGGATTGTTTTATTGATACAAATGGTTACAATATATAGGCATAAGCCTATATTCAACACATGACACTTGTCAAGAGAAACTGACAAGTGTCAAGGTGAAGGCATAGTGCACTTTAACTCTAACATTAGAAAGCTTATATTTTTCCAATGGATTTGCAACTTGATAATATATGATAAATTTTGATATTACCAAGTTTTTTAGAATCCCTTATGACTCCCTAGCGATTTTGGAATATAATATAGTGCCCTTGTAAAAAGTAGTTCATTTTTTGGTTGATTTTGTAAAGTTTTGTAAATATCAAAAAATAAATTTTATTATCCCTTATTGCTCCTATTGAACTAAGCACTTTTTCAATTTTGAAGAGGTTTTAATGTTGTATTTCTTTTGTCCCTTTTATGAAATTTTGAGACAATAATATTATAAATTTCCAACCTTAACAAAAAGCCTTAATAACTATTAGGAGTAAAACTTATGAGATATATTGTACATGGAAATGAGTTACATATATAGGTAGAAGGCCTATTTGATAACATGACAAATGTCAAGTGAAAATGACAAATGTCAAGGTGAAGGCATAGTGCAATTTAATTCTAACATTCCCCCTTAAAGTGCACCATCCTAACTAAAGAAAATAAATAAGTCAACATTAGGCAACATTCCCCCTTAATGTTAACTTCTCTAAAAGCAACCTATCATCCTATTTTATTGCTGATTTGGTCTAGGCTCATGCTCCTTGCACTTGGCTCTCCAACTATGAATAATGCTAGATTCACTATGTATACATCTCGATCTATTGCCTTAGGGTCAGCCACATCTATGGGTTTGTTGCCACTGGGTCAACCGTCTAAGTGCCTCAGGGTCATCATGGGTGCCTCAAGGTTAGCCACTTCTGGGTCTGTTGCCTCTATAGGTCATCCTCAGAGGATGTTGCCTCTCGTAGGTCACTGACTAGATCCACCATGAATATCAAATCCCTCCTCATGGTGAACTCAATCTAGAAGGTGTCGGTCTCTGCCAAAAATGCACCTTAATACATAAGAAAAAAATGAGCCATGAAATACAATAAAATGAGCTATAGAAGCCAAATATGAAGGAGAAGAAGAAATAAGAATAGACGAGAATCTTCTGAAGTGTCTTCGTCTATAGTCTTTTGAAGTAGATCCAAAAAAACCTCAGATAGAGTCTAGGGTATCTATGTCTGTAGTCCCTAAAATAAGTGTCATTATGGTAGTCACCTCATATTATCATAATGCATAGGTAACCAGCCATTGCATCTGCCAAGTAGAAAGAGGAGAATACTAGATACTAGGTTCACTTATAATTGCCTTGGGAGTGTCGGGTTCAACCGAGAGTGCACTCCAAGGTAGAAAACTTTGAGGCTAAAAAAGACATCTGAAATAGCCTCAAAATTATAAATGGACACCACCAATGTGTCCGTCGTGGAAAAAAATTTCCAACGACTATAAATACCCTTATACTTGTGTCTAAATGGGGCCTTCAACTTGCTGCAAAAACATCATACCTCTCTAGGCAGCAAAATAAACCTTAGGAATAAAAAATTCCTGGCATCACACTCTGGTGGCATAAAAACAGTCTCAGTTTCCCTCACAGGGGAATTACATGGGCCATGTGGGCCTTTTACTCTCCATGTGGAAAAAACAGGGCCATGTAGGCCTTCCACTTCCACTTCCTATGTGGAAAAAATCATTAAAAAATGGCCAAAGGTTACAATAAATAGGCCATGTAGGCCTTCCACTTTCCACTCTCATGGGAATAAACATTAAAAGACTTTGAGTACCCCTAAAAAAATACCCCTAGATAACAAATGGACATTCTCCATACAAAGTGGATCCTCCACTTTAATTAAATAAAGGCTAAAAAGTAGCCTTGCCCATAATGTCCCTTCAAAATTTGAAATTTAAATGTCCTTGTCATATTTAGAGCAACTAACCCTCATTATTCTATTTTTCTCACGAAATGACAAAATAAATAATTACCATGATCTATTGTGCACGTGGCACTGTTTGGTGTGGAGCCATGACAAGCATGCATCAACTTTACCTTCTGCTTGGCACACAGATGTCAAAGCATGGCTAAAACACAATAGCGCAAGCACATGTTCTATTATAATAATTTGAGGGCGATTATATGTTGGCCATTCGGTCATTAGAAAACTCAAGAACAGTAGAAGGTCCTCCATTGTGAGGGAGTTGTAGTAGCCATTTATCAGAGAATGAAAATATTTGAGATGCTATCATTTTTGATGCTCTTTTTACCATTACAACCATCATGAATTCATCCGTCTATTTGCAAATGATGCCACACTGCCGCAAAATTTGATCGCTTAAAAAAAATACCTAGAAATTTTAAATAGTGAATCTTGTGGTGCATTGATGTCAATGCACAGAGGAGTAGCCAAATGGACCACCTGTACATGATGTTGATGTGGGCCATACTACCATAGCCTGTCATCATTTTTAGGCACACAGGAAATAGTGCCCATATGCTCTGAAAATTTAAAAAAAATTCTCCACAAAAAGGCACATACAAAAAACAAGTGACACAAATCCTTTTTCGACGAACTCATGTGATGAACATTTTTACTAAATTTATCACCACTGAAACAAATTTGCCATCTTCGTCATTCCATCACCAAACAGCAGGAAGGCTTTCACCCATTCATTCAGATTTGTTGTCTTCATCATTCCATCACCAATGAGTTTTTGAAGCTATGATGGCAGCGGGTGCCTGCTCCCATTCGTTTTCTACATCACTGCTATCAGGCCACGATCGGAACCTTCAAATTCACATCATGGCAGTCTTCCACAATCACCCTCGGAGCATAAGATAATCATGAACTGTTACGGGAGCACTCTTACAGTGAATAAAATATTGCTCAACTTCCACTCCTCCTTTAAATATCTCTGCCTCTTCTCTATCCATCACCAATAATTTTTCTCCCATGCCAAAAGTTTTTAGATTAAATAAATCTCTATATGGGTTGAAGCAAGCACCCCGAACTTGGTATGCAAATATTGACTCCAATTTTCTCAACCTTGGTTTCACTAGATCTGCAGCAGAATCTACTCTCTATGTGAAACATTGGAAGAACCGCATCATTTTGGTTACATTGTATGTGGATGATATTCTCATTATAGATGATGACATAGAAGGAATAAGGTTTCTCAAGGAGGACTTATGCAAGAACTTTGAGATGATAGATTTAGGCCTCCTCCACTATTGCTTTGGAATAGAGGTATAGCAACAGCCTTGTAAGATTTTTATCTCACAGGCTAAGTACATTCAGTCTATTTTGGAGAGGTTTCACATGGAGGAGTGTAAGCCCTCTCTAACTCCCATGGAAACTAGATTGAAATTGGTAAATAATGATGAAGAAGAAAGGGTTGATGGTACACTTTATAGGCAACTAATTGGAATTTTGATCTACTTAACTTTAACTAGATCAGATATTTGCTATTCAGTTGGCCTTATTTCCAGATTCATGCAGGATCCTAAGAAGAGCCATTGGATAGCAGTGAAGAGGATTGTGAGATTCCTAAAGTCGAGTTGACTAATTTTTTTTTTTGGACGAAATAGATCACAACCGCCTGTATGAAAAAATTTATGGCAAAAAAAGGATAGCGCGGGCTTATCTGTTATACCAACCTGCTTCATTGCTCCTCCACAGCGTGCATAGGAAAAAATATATGCACTCAATTTTTTTTGGCCTAAAAAATGCTGGACATGCAGCCAAGCCAACACCATTAAAAAATGACATCACTTTATAACAAAATTCAAAAGCGTGATGTCTCGGATTGATATCTCTACATAAGCATAATAGGGAATGGTCTCTACAGACCACTCAGAACCGCCCTTGTAGAACAAAAAATGGAGCAGACCTTTCATGAGCACAATCATCGACTAAAAAAAAATCTCTGTTGGTATCCACTCCATTACAAAGTGTGCATCACAGGCATTGAGTTAAAACTACGGTGGTGCCACCCTCTGAGAGATATGAATATTATTAGAATCTTTCTCATGTCTGTGCCACTGTGGCCATGAGTTAAGACTTCCATACAATAACAACAACAACAACACAACAACCGTGACTCTGGTCTGGTCTTAGAAACTTGCATTGATGGCATCAACACAGTCTAGGTAATAGAAAATTAGGCAATACATGAACTTTCATTCTAAAGAAAAAATTGGGAGCCATGATTCTTTCAAAAGTCTGGTTTTTGATCCATTGTAAACAATGGAGAGCATACTCCCTGTTTTGAAAAAAAATGGGGGGAAAATAAAAAAATGAAAAATGGGGGGAAAGGATGAGGGGGGGATTTCCAGGGAAATCCCCCCTCAAGCTCACAAGGCCAAAGAAATCCTGGAGCTCTGATACCAAATGTTAGGAGTAAAACTTATGAGATATATTGTACATGGAAATGAGTTACATATATAGGTAGAAGGCCTATTTGATAACATGACAAATGTCAAGTGAAACTGACAAGTGTCAAGGTGAAGGCATAGTGCACTTTAATTCTAACAATAACCTCTTTTAATATCCCTTTAGGATTTCTACTAGAAATGTTTTTGAGATTGTCTCTTTGATTAGACACCTTCCCCATTTTTATTGGATATTTTACAAATGAAGCCATGCTTGTAACCACTTGATAGAAACTTTCATTTTGTTGTATTTTATGCACTATTTATTTGTAGAAACCTTATTGTGAATTGAATTTGAAACTCACAAAGTCTCGATTCGAGGATTTCTTTGATGATATTTGGTGGCTACTTTTTCCTCCAATGCTTGGAGGATTGAGCTGATTTGGTGGATTATCCTAGCCACTAAATTTTGCATATTTATGTGCACTAATAGTGTCTTTAGACACTTTGTCAAAATATGATTTTATACCTTTCTTAAGAATAAAAATAATAATATTTTGAGAGAAATAGAATAGTGCAAATGAATCTAACTAATAATTTCACTTTATCACTCCAATTAACTCTCAAAATTAATGCACTTAATTAATTTACTGCAACTAATCAAGAATAATCTAAAATAAATCTTCAGGAATTATTTTGTAATTTCCTTACAAATAAAGTTGTAGGGACTAGTCTTCTTTTCCTTTCCAAATTAGATGATAGGTATTTGATAGATAGTTGTAATGCAAAAATATAATCACCTCCTATTCTGCAAATGAACCTCAAAAGGAATTGTTCTCTTTTTATACTTTTGAAGACTACAATCCAATGTTTCTTATTACAACTTTAATCCAAATTAAGGTGCTTTAATACATCTGATAAGTAATCCAATTAATGAATCTACTTGAACCAATAGTTGCATACCTTTTTGAAAGCTTTTGTAGCTCTTTTGTCACTTCTATAGAGGATGTATATCTTGCTATTTTCTATAGACTATCCTAAACAACTCCTTATTCACCAAAACATGATCTCAAACTTTCTTTCATGAGCCTGATATTTGGTGGCTTGTTCTCCACTTGCAGTCTCATTTTATTGTAGATTTGAAGAAGTATTTATCTCTAAAATAGTGCCTTCTTGTTGTGATAGGTAATATTCAAATCTCTTGGATCTTGTGGGCTTCTCATGTCTTCAAGTATTCATGTCAAATTCTAACTTCAAGCAGGATCTTCTTATCAATATTCTAAATATATTGAGGTCTTCACTAGATTCTTCTTCTAGGATTTAGCACTCCTTGCCAAATTCTTCTTTTCTTGGGCTTGTTTTTTAATGGTGATAATTATCCCAATTCCTTCACTATCAAGAGCTTCTCCTTGGTAATGGATTTCTCTATTTATTTCTTCTTTGATGATTTCTTCATCAAGGTTCTCCAAGCCTTCTATTGGATGCTTGTTGAGACCTCCCAAAGGTCTTTGATCTTGCAACTTCTTCTAGTCTTCCTTGAGATATTTTTGTTGGCAATTTTGGGTACCTTGGGTACATTGCATTTGCTCAAGTGTAGAAGTTGTCATTGATGTCAAGAAGCTCTTGAAGGAATTTGATTTAATGTCAGATTATCCATAGCAAGGATGGTGAGTTTCCAGGAATATCAGAGTAGCCCATTTGCAAAAGATCAAAGAAAAAGACAAGAAAAGGTATGCAGCAGACAAGAAAAACTGTCACGATTTCGTGACATGTTTGAGGAGAGAGAAAGAGCTGGCAAAACTGTCATGATTTCCTGACATGTTGGAAGAGAGAGAAGAAGCAGGAAAAACTGTCATGATTTCGCGACATGTTGGCAGAGAAAAAAAGGCAAGTGGAAAAATTATCGCGATTTCGTGACATGTTGGCAGAGAAGGAGAGCAAGGTGGAAAGTGTCACGATTTCGCGACATGTCGCATTTTCGTGACTTGAAAAGAGCAGGAAGGCCGAGAAGGAAAAGTGTCATGATTTTGCGACATAGTGCAAGGAAGGTTGTACGGATGAAAAATTGTCGCGATTTCACAACATGTTGCAGAAGAGAGAGTCCGAAAGAAAAAGTGTCACGATTTCACGACATAATGCAAAAGAGAGAGTCCGAAAGAGAAAGTGTCGCGATTTTGCAACAAAATTAAGGAAAAGTGTACGGATGTAGAAAGTTTCGTAATTTCGTGACAAGCAGAAAAGATAGCGTATGGATGCAGAAAGTGTCACGATTTCACGACAGGCAGAAAAGATAGCGCACAGATGCAGAAAGTGTCACGATTTTGCGATAGGCAGAAAATATAGCAAACGACAACATAAGTGTCGTGATTTCACGATAGAAACTGAAAGCATGTCTTTCCATAGGTGAAGTGTCACAATTTCATGACAAAAGCAAAGAGGAAGGCTATGAAGACAAAAACATCGCGATTTCGTGACATATGCCAGTTTCACGGGTGTAAGGCAGAGAAGAGATTAAGTTAGCGAAAGTGTCACGATTTCATGACATGTTCCGGTTTCGCAGGTGTAAGGCAGAGAGAAGCTCAAGGCAGCGAAAGTGTCATGATTTTGTGACATGTTCCATTTTCGCTAGTGCAATCCAAGAAGAGGATAAGAAAGCAAGAAGTGTCACGATATCGCGACAAGAGCTTAGTCAAAGTTGTCAAAGGCTAAAGTGTCGCGATATCGTGACAAAAGCCAAAAGAAAGTGTACGGCTGCAAAGGTGTCATGATATCATGACAGGTTGTAGTTTCATAATAAAATCTAGAAAACCAGAGGTGGTTGAAGCTGACAGAGTTAACTTTGAGCCGACAAAGTTCAGGGTTATGTAGCCGACGGAGTTTAGGGTAACAGTCGACTATACTTTAAGTTTTGTTCTTGAAATTTATACTATAAAAGGAGGGCTATTTCGATATTGAAAGTATTTTTGAACTTACACAAGTTAAGTCCATGGTGCGTAGAGAGCGAGTCATGTCGAATCGAGCGAAGTGTGTGAGATGCAGCCATAACAGCGCAGATAGCGCAGAAGTGGCGAGTTGATGCGCAGAGTGAGAAGTTCGATTGTCGAGAGCTAAGTGCTGCTGTCTTTGGGGTAGATCAAAGAAAGAGAAATCAAGGACATTTGTGCTAGACCGAAGGACTGTGTTTAGTGCAAATTTGAGGACCAGCTTTGAGGTGATAGAGTTGAGGACAGAGGTCTCCAGCCAGAGTAGGGAAGACAGGTGTCTTCTGTGGATCGAGTTCCATTTGCTAAGGGCAGCTGAGGCAGAGGTCTTCTAGAGGATCACCAATCAGAGTAGAGTTAGGGGAAGGTATCTCCTTTGATCCGAGGCTCATAAAATTTGTAATTGGGAAGGTTTACCAAAGAATTTGAGATAAACTTTTAGAGAAAAGTTTTGTGGACGTAGCCCAGCTCTTCTGGGTGAACCACGTTAAAAATGGGTCTTCAATGTGTGATGTTTTCTGTCTTGTTTAATGTTGTGTTGATGCCACTGCTATCTGAAATTATAATTATTAAATTGTTAAGTCTTATACTATTCACCCCCACTCTCAGTATAAGTTCAAGTTCTTCAATTGGGTTCGATCTCAAAGGTGAATTCTTCTTTGTTTTAAAAAGGCTTGAGAAATTTAGGGAAGAAAATTCTGTTCTCAAGCATCAAATTTAGGAAGAAGAGATTGCAAGATCAAGATTATCTCAATGAGTTATTGACTTCAAAATTCTAGCTGAAGAAGGAAAGAAGGTTGAACAGGATCTGACAGAGGCTTTAAAAGGAAAGGAAATTGATTGCGAGAAACTAGAAGAAGAGGTTATGTCTCTTAGAATGAAGATGGAAAAATTGGCTCTCAAATAGAATACTTCGTATGACAAGCAAAAGAAGGATGGTATCACTATTCATGAAATAGGGTCTTCAAGCAAGACCAATCTTCATCCTGAAGAGTGGTGGATTCCAGTTGGTCACAAGAAGAACAATCATCCAAGGCATCAAAACAAGTTACATAATAATTTCCATGGCTATTGTTTTTCCTGCAAGAATTTTGGTCACAAAGCTATGCATTGCAATAAATCCTTGAATAGCCATAGTAAGGAAAATGTTAAATCATTTGCACCTCTTATGAATAAAAATTTCATGTGTGTCAAGTGCAAGAATTTTGGGCATTCAGCAAGGATGTGTAGTTTGGATAGATCTAGCCTTGAGTTCACTAAAAAGAAAAATGAGATCAAATCTAAGTCAATGATAGTTCAAACTGCTTTTCATGCTCAATACAAAGTAGAAAAATGGTATCTTGAATAGTGGTTGTTCAAAACATATGACTGGTGAAAAGGAAATTTTTTTGGTCTTAAAACAAATAAACCGAGGAACAGTCAGTTTTGGAGATAATAGGTCAGCTAAAATCTGTGGTAAAGGGGATCTTAGTTTGGATGGGAAATCCAAAATAGAAAATGTGCTCTATGTAGAAGGCCTAAGACATAATCTTCTTAGTGTGAGTCAACTTTGTGATCAAGGGCACATAGTATCTTTCTTTTCAGATAGATGTGAGATAAGTAAAGAAAAAAATGGAAAAATCATTGCTAGTGCTACAAGGACTCCAAACAATATTTACATGCTAAGTGAGATAAAAAGGGAAAAGTGTTTTCTAACTCAAGAAGATGAGAGTTGGTTATGGCATAAAGTATTGGGGCATTTGAGCTTTGATAATCTTGTCAATATTAGTAACAAGGAAGCAGTTAGAGACTTGCCCAAAATAAAAAGGCCCCATAACATCATTTGCGGTCCTTGTCAACATGGAAAACAGACCAGAACCAGTTTTAAATCAAAAGGGTATACATCTTCAAAACCTTTGGATCTTATTCATACTCGATTTGTGTGGCCCTACCGAACTCGAGCATTTAGGGAGAAAGCTACTTCATGCTGTTTATAGATGATTATTCTAGAATGACTTGGGTTACTTTTCTCAAAGAAAAATCTGAAGCTTTTGAAAAATTTAAAGCTTTTAAAGAAATGATTGAAAATGAGACTGACAAGAGAATAAAATGCTTAAGATCAGATAGAGGAGGAGAGTTCAATTCAAATGAATTTTTGGAATACTGTGAGCAACACAGAATCAAAAGAGAATATTCAGTAGTAAGAACACCTCAACAAAATGGAGTAGTTGAAAGGAAAAACAGAATTGTTGAAAATATGGCTAGAGCAATGTTAAATGAGTCAAAAGTTTTAGATGGCTTTTGGAGAGAAGTAGTCAGTACAATAGTCTACATCATCACCAGGGCTCAACTCAGAGTCAATCACCATAAAATTCCATATGAGTTGTGGAAAGGAAGACCAGCTACAATAAAATACTTCAAAGTGTTCGAGAGTAAGTGCTTCATCAGAAGGGAAGATCAGAATTTGGGTAAGTTTGATCCTAAGTGTGATGAGGGAATTTTTCTTGGATATTCTAGCAGAAGCAAGGCCTATAGATGCTTCAAAAAAAGAACTCATACAGTTGTAGAAAGCATAAATGTAACAGTAGATGAAAAGACAGGGATAAGAGAACCAGTCAAGGAACTTAGTGATGAAATCTGTCAAGAAAAATTCGGAGAGGTTTCGAGATGAAGAAGAGGAAAGACAACAAGCTGCTTCTCAAAACTCCTTCACGGTATGTTCGGAAACATCATCCCAAATATTTGATCATTGGTGATCCAAATAGCAGGCAAACAAGAAGAAGAGTCATTCCTTCACATGATTCTGTGAATGTTTCATTGTTATCTCAGATTAAGCCAAAAGATTTTAGTGAAGCATGTACAAATAAGTTTTGGGTAAAAGCAATGGATGAAGAGCTAAATCAAATAGAGAAAAGTGAAACCTGGGATTTGGTTCCAAGACCTAAGGACAAGAATGTCATTGGCACAAAATGGATATTTAGAAATAAACTCAATGAGGATGGAAATATTGTCAGAAACAAAGCTAGGTTAGTCTGTAAAGGTTATGCTCAAGTAGAAGGTGTTGATTTTGAAGAGACGTTTGCGCTTGTTGCTCGTCTTGAAGCTATCAGGATGTTTTTGGCCCTTTCAAGCTTCAAATATTTCAAGGTATATCAAATGGATGTAAAGTCGACTTTTCTAAATGGGTGTTGGTAGAAGAAGTCTACATAGAACAGCTAGAAGGAGTGTCTCTCTCAGAAAAGTCAGACTATGTGTGTAAACTAAAAAAGGCCTTGTATGGGTTAAAACAAGAACCCAAGGATTGGTACTCAAGACTTGATGGGTATCTTCATGAGCAAGGCTTCAGGAAAGGCGTGGCAGATAGCAACTTGTATATTAATAATGAAGATGATGATATGTTGATTATAGTTGTCTATGTTGATGATATTATTTTTTGGGGAAATAATACTCAGATATGCAAAGCTTTTGCTAACACCATGCAGAAGGAATTCGAGATGTCTATGATTGGAGAGCTATCATTATTTTTAGGTCTTCAGATTGCGCAATAAAAAAATGGTATATTTCTCTCTCGGGGAAAGTATATCAAAGAAATGTTGAAGAAATTTGGGATGATGGACAACAAACCCGTGTGTACTCCAATGATTACGAGGTGCAATCTGAGTAAAGATGATGAATCTCCAGTGCAGATCGGAGGTTGTACGAGATCTATGATTGGCGGTTTACTATACAGATACAGCTACCAAACCAGATATCATGCAGGCCGTTGGGTTAGTAGCAAGATTTCAGGCAGCTCCAAAATAATCTCATGTTATAGCAGTTAAGAGGATATTTAGATATTTGAAGGGCACTATGGATTTTGGGCTTTGGTATCCCAAAGGTGATGATTTCACCCTCACAACTTATAAAGATGTAGATTGGGTAGGCAGTATTGATGATAGAAAAAGCACTAGTGGTGGAGCATTCTTTTTGGGAAAAAGTTTGGTCTCTTGGCTAAGTAAGAAACAACCTTCAGTTTCCTTATCTACAACAGAGGCTGAACACATAGCACCAGTGGCTGGGTGCACACAGGTTTTATGGATGAAAACCACCTTGGAGGATTTCAAAGTCAAGCATGAACAACCCATCTCCATTCTTTGTGATAATACAAGTGCCATAAGTATTTCCAAAAATCCGGTAATGCACTCAAGTACGAAGCACATTTCCATCAAATATCATTTTCTAAGGGAGAAAGTGCAAGACAAGCAGGTCAAGCTAGAGTATGTGTCTACTAAAGATCAAATTGCAAATATCTTCACCAAACATCTTCCAAGAGATATGTTTGAGTATCTAAGGGAGAAATTGGGAGTTGTAATCCCACCCCAAAATTAATCACGTCATCAGGAGGTGGGGGAGGGACCAAGCTAAGAGGCTCATTCTTAGTCCCAAGCCCCAAAGGTGACCCTTTGCCATTGATGACAAAGGGGGAGAGACATGAGTAAGGGGGAGAGTTTCAATGTGAAGAAGAGCTTCAAGTTAGGGGGAGCAAAACTTCAAAGGCAGATTCTCAATTGTTAGCTCAGTTTCAGTTTTGGCTCTTGAGAAGTGTTTTTAGTAAAGGTTTGCCATCAATGACAAAGGGGAAGATTGTTGGCAATTTTGGGTACCTTGGGTACATTGCCTTTGCTCAAGTGTAGAAGTTGTCATCGATGTCAAGAAGCTCTTGAAGGAATTTGATTTAATGTCAGATTATTCAGAGCATGGACAGTGAGTTTCCAGGAAGATCAGAGTAGCCCATTTGCAAAATATTAAAGAAAAATACAAGTAAGAAAAGGTATGCAGTAGGCAAGAAAAATTGTTGTGATTTCGTGACATGTTTGAGGAGAGAGAAAGAGCTAGCAAAACTGTCATGATTTCACGATATATGGAAGAGAGAAGAAGTAGGAAAAACTGTCGCGATTTCGTGACATGTTGGCAGAGAAAAAAAGGCAAGTGGAAAAACTGTCATGATTTCGCGACATGTTGGCAGAGAAGGAGAGCAAGGTGGAAAGTGTCACGATTTCGTGACATGTCGCATTTTCGCGACTTGAAAAGAGCAGGAAGGCCGAGAAGGAAAAGTGTCGCGATTTCACGACATAGTGCAAGGAAGGTTGTACAGATGAAAAATTGTCACGATTTCGTGACATGTTGCAGAAGAGAGAGTCCGAAAGAAAAAGTGTCATGATTTCGTGACATAATGCAGAAGAGAGAGTTCGAAAGAGAAAATGTCACGATTTCATGACAAAATGAAGGAAAAGCGTATGGATGCAGAAAGTGTCACGATTTCACGACAGATAGAAAATATAGCGTATGGATGCAGAAAGTGTCACGATTTTGTGACAGGTAGAAAAGATAGCACATGGATGCAGAAAGTGTCACGATTTCACGACAGGCAGAAAAGATAGCATACGACAGCAGTGAAGTGTCACAATTTTGCGATAGAAACTGAAAGCATGTCTTCCATAGGTGAAGTGTCACGATTTCATGACAAAAGCAAAGAGGAAGGCTATGAAGACAAAAGCGTCATGATTTCATGACATGTTCCAATTTCACGGGTGTAAGGCAAAGAAGAGCTTAAGGCAGCGAAAGTGTCACGATTTCGTGACATGTTCTAGTTTTGCGGGTGTAAGGCAGAGAGAAGCTCAAGGCAGCAAAAGTGTCACGATTTTGCGACATGTTCCGTTTTCGCTAGTGCAAGCCAAGAAGAGGATAAGAAAGCAAGAAGTGTAGTGATATCGTGACAAGAGCTTAGTCAAAGTCGCCAAAGGCTAAAGTGTCACGATATCACAACAAAAGCCAAAAGAAAGTGTACGACTGTAAAGGTGTCGCGATATCGCGATAGGTTGTAGTTTCGTAGGAAAAGCTATAGAACCAGAGGCGATTGAAGCCGACAGAGTTAACTTTGAGCCGACAAAGTTCAGGGTTGTGCAGCCGATGGAGTTTAGGGTAACAACCAACTATAGTTTAAGTTTTGTTCTTGAAATTTATACTATAAAAGGAGGGCTATTTCGAGATTGAAAGTATTTTTGAACTTGCGCAAGTTAAGTCCATGATGCACAGAGAGCGAGTCATGTCGAATCGAGTGAAGTGTGTGAGATGCAGCCATAACAGTGTAGATAGCGTAGAAGTGGCGAGTTGATGCGTAGAGTGAGAAGTTCGATCGTCGAGAGCTGAGTGCTGCTATGTTTGGTGCAGATCAGAGAAAGAGAAATCAAGGACATTTGTGCTAGACCGAAGGACTATGTTTAGTGCAAACTCGAGGACTAGCTTTGAGGTGATAGAGTTGAGGATAGAGGTCTCCAGCCAGAGCAGGGAAGACAGGTTTCTTCTATGGATCGAGTTCCATTTGCTAAGGGCAGCTGAGGCAGAGGTATTCTAGAGGATCACCAGTCAGAGCAGAGTTAGGGGAAGGTATCTCCTTTGAGCCGAGGCTCATAAAATTTGTAATTGGGAAGGTTTCCCAAAGAATTTGAGATAAACTTTTAGAGAAAAGTTTTGTGGATGTAGCCCAGCTCTTCTGGGTGAACCACGTTAAAAATGGGTCTTCAATGTGTGATGTTTTCTGTCTTTTTTAATGTTGTGTTGATGCCACTGCTATCTGAAATTAAAATTATTAAATTGTTAAGTCTTATACTATTCACCACCCCCTTTCAGTATAAGTTCAATTTCTTCAATTTTATTCAACCTTCTACTCTTGGAAATGTTCATGGTGATATCTTCCTCTGGATATTCAATTTTACTGCTTCTAGATTCGAGGAGGACTATCCTAGTCCTTATTCTTACAAGACTAGAATTTCTTCAATGAGATCTCCTCATGATCTCTTTGCATTCATTTTTTCTTCAAGTTCTAGATTGATTCTAAAGAAGATACTCTTCCTAAATTTCTTGTAGAAATTTTCCTGACTCACTAAATCTCCTTTATCTGCAACAAAGTATTGGTACTAAAATCTTATTCTCCTTCTAAATTATATACTCACTTCTAGAGGCTTCTTCAAGATCAAGTATTTTGTGGCCTTTTTCAGTATCAAGGCTTCTATGGCATTTTATTCAATATCAAGGCTTATATGGATTTTTTTAGTATCAAGGATTCTATGGTATTTTCTTCAATATCAAGGCTTATATGGTATTTTTCAATATCAACACTTCTATGGACATTTATTCAATATCAAGCCTTTTTTGGATTTTTTTCAGGATCAAGGCTACTATGGCCTTTTCTTCTGGATAAGGCTACTATGGACTTTTCTTCTAGATCAAGGCTACTATGGATATTTTTTCTTGATCAAGGCTACTATAACCCTTTCTTCTTCTATAAAGTTCTCAATTTATTAATGGAGATCTCCAATATCCTAACTTCACCACAACTCTTCTCCAAAAGTCTTATTTCGTAGTATTATTTTATTGTGCAAGGAACTAATCTCTGCACTATGAAGGTACGCTAATATTCATGAAATTAAGTGGAAGTATCCTAAATTTATATTGTAGGAGGAGTTCAAATCTTATAAGAATTAGTTTTCTACAATGAAAGAAACTTTGAGTAATAGTTAAGAAATTCTAGATATCCTGAATTATCTTCACTAGTTGATTTTTCAATTTAGTGGATTGAATGCTGAGTCCTAGTATTCACAAGTTTTTTTGTACAACTCTATGGAAATAATCTAGCCAAATGCAATCTCTGTATTTTTGGAATTGATATTTCTTTCAATCCTCACTTGTGGCTCTCCCTAATTCTACCACCTAGATTCTTTTAAGAGTTTTTGTCAGTGACTGGTCCAGTAGCGCATCAGGTTGACAAAAAACTCAGACTCAATGATGATGGTGGTTTTCATATGGCTATATCTATCATATATTTGATACCACTGTTAGCTTTTGATACAATATGCAATGGGATATAGCAATAACATGATGTAGAAATAATATGAAAGAAAGTAAATCTCCGAGATGACTAAAAATATGCTATAAATAGAAATGACAAAAATGAATACAATGTAGCTATGAAGGAAATGGACACTCTATGAATAATGCTACCAAATTACATTACACTCATCACCAATATGGGCAAAAATATCTGTTATTCTCTTCTATGCTATTATTTCATATGCTATGCTCTATTATCAAAATGAGGTATTTATATAGGAAGATTAGTTTCTTGGCCAACAATCTACCTAGATGTGCAAGGGACAACTTGAACATATATAGCTTGCACATTGATACTTGTGCATGTATTACATTACATGAAGAAACTAGGTAATTTCCCCCTAAAGTAATCTAATGTCCTAAGTATGTACCTAGGAAGGTACATTTACATAAACCAAATGATGTAATATAATCTATTTCTAATAGAAACTAAGCACAATTCAAATTGTATCAAAACATAGTAGTAAATCCCCCTAAATTGAATTCAAATCAATTTGAATTGTGATTTATATAACTAAAGGAAATGGTGTCCTAGTGTAAGTGTCAAACCATATATGAAGGTTTACTCAAAGTACTTAATAAAATAAGAAGCAATCTCTTGAACATAACTTATATTACGAATCTAAGAATTTTATTAAAATTGTTGATGAAATGTTTTAAAAATCACTATTGAGATAATTATTAGAATATATATAATCAAATTTAAACCACAAATGATTTGATAAAAGTAAGATTCAGGCATGTCCTTACAAATTAGTATATTATGCCAATCAATATTAAAAGCTTTGGCATCCGTTTATTTTATTTGCACATTAGCATAGTCTTATGGCCCCAAACCTATCTATGGTGTTGAGGTTATCCTTAGAAACCATCATAATTTTGAGCCATATAATATTAATCCTATCAAGAAGTGACATCAGATCCCCTAGTGTTAACAATCTTGCTTGGAAATATACATGGAAATAACACCTTTTGTCATCATCTTGTTTCCTTGGACCATCCCAAAGAGGTGGATCAACTATTATTTTTGAATTATTTATCATCACTTTTGGGAGGAATCATTTGGGCTTCTGATTATTATTATGATTAATGTACATAATATATAGGATATGAATTAGGATAGTATTTTTTTATTGAGTAAATACTTCTTATACATATACATATCCACCATGGGGGTTGAACCCGGGTCACATCACCAATAATCCAAGTTGCGATCTTTCCGGTAGACCACAACACACGGATAATATTTTAGGATAGTATTTATCTTCATAGTTTTATTCTAGTCTTTTACTACTTCTTACACATATAGATCTTAACTTCTCTTTATGGTTTTCTATAGTTTTGTTTTGGTATTTTTTCACTGCATACGAATATAATGCTTAGTGTCAAGGACAACCTTATATCCTAGTGGCTACATCATTATCACTTTGTATTACTTTTATTTTTAGTTCTTCTATATGATCAGTTTGTATTATACTCATCATTTATATTCTTTCTATCTATAAAAAATGTTTGTTAGTTGTTTACATAAATTTGAAATATTCTACATCATAGATTATGTATATTGTGTCATGTTTAGTTGCACAAATTTGAATAATAATGTTCAACACTACAAGTTAAGTTATGATTTATCCTCTATATCACCATCTTGGGTCTAGTAGTGCAAATCAATTGGTATAAAAGTATCATATATGACTTCTCTAATCTTAGCCTTATTTTTTTGGTAATAATTCTTGTTAGAGTAGAGCCTTTAATAAATTTTATTGTTACCTTATATATGTTCATAAATAATTTATAATAATAGATTTCATATTTGAGTATGTTGAATAGTGATACTAAAACATAAATACATAAGATAAAGAAATCATCTTCAATATTAGACCAAATTCAAAAAAATAAAAAATGTCATTCATTAAGTATTGGATAAAAAAGAAATATTTTATTTGGATAGTGTTGGGATATCATGACCAATATCTAATTGCCAACAGTGAGAAAATCACTTTTGCACTCTTTAAAGCTTGATTACCTATTTGAAATTGGTCAGAAGCATATTGTAACAAGGTTATGGAAGAGAAAGAAGATGAAGTAGTTTTGACATGGGATAATTTAATGGAGGCCATAAAGGAAAAATATTATCTTGTAGGATCCTATGAATACCAATACATGTGATGGAAATAATTATGTTAAGGTAAAGAGTAATATATTCAAGATTATATTGATATTTTCCACTCCATGGAAGAAAAGATAGGAATTCCAGATACCAAAATGAATTGAAACTTCAAGTACCACAATGGGATGCAATGGTACATTCAAGAGGACATCCACCTCTTCAAATTAGAGAAATTAGGAGAGAAATATAAAATTACTATAAAATTAGAGTACAAGCACAAAAATAAAAGTAGAAAAGGAGGTCCAATGGGACCTTGGTTCAATGGTTGAGACATATGGGTGACATAGGACACACCAAGGTTCAAATCCTAATGGCACCAAAAGAGCTATATAGCTCAATGTAACTAGTTGATATAGTGAACCACAATATGGGAGATATTATGACTAGTTTTAGGACCTATTCAAAGACCTTATTATGTCAAAGGGTTGGAGACTTGAGCACAACCCCTTTTAAAAAAATAGAAGAAGAGGAGCAAATAATAACCACCAAAATATTGAGTACCATTCAAATAAATAAAAGAGTGATACTCTAAAGATTTAGTATAAAGGTGGTTATCCCTAAAATCATAATTGGAAGAAGAAAAGAGACATCCAATAAAATAATCCATCAAATACCAAGAGTGGAAAATGATACAACTACCACAAGATAAAATAAAATTCGAGGGTGGAGTGTACAAAAATTCAATCATTGTTTGCTAAGTCATAATTATCTACATATACTACAATATTGTCTCCACATCCACAAGAAAAGAATAGAGGAAAGAAAATAATAGAAGCCAAACCAAATGTGACCATTGCCACCATACATATTACACTAGAGGTAGAATTCTTGTTTCACTTGTAAATGTGAGTCAAGGGTAAGTCATTACATTTCATTGTTGATAGTGTGAGTTAAAAGAACATTATTTCTACTTAGATGTTGAAGGATTTGAATTTACCTATCACATCATACCCATAATAATATAACAGTAGATGATTACAATATGGTAGAAAAATTTGTATCACTCAATAATGCCTCCTCTAATAAACCATCAAACCCTTAAAAGATGAAGTTTTATGTGATGTTGTGCCCTTGGATGCTTCTGATATAATTTTGGACCAACCATTTCCAAGGAAGATGTATGGTGTATATTAGTCTAGGTGATTAAGTGTCACCATCACTACCAAAGGTCAATGATTTAGGATATGAGAGGTATCTCCTCTTGTCTTTTTTTCCTTAATTTGTGCTGAACAATACATAAATATGATAGCCAAAATATGAAAATTCATTTTGTTGATGGTCAAACTATAAAGTAGGAGGACCATCACTACAGTAATTGTATGCCCTACACAATAAAAGTAGATGAACCATATTGTAGGATAATATGATTACTTGTTCAAGTCATCAAATGGGGTTCTATTTTATTATGAGGTAAAGCATTCCATGGATTTAGTTATTAGTTTTCCTTTTCCTAATGCAACTATTAATCATATATCACTCTGTAAAAATGATAAAATTAGGAGAAAAATATAAGAATAGATTAAAAATAAAAACATAAGACCAAGTACTTGACCACAAGGTAGTCCAATAATCTTGGCTCCAAGTGCAGACTCTATATTGACTATAGATATTTGAATAATTTTTCTATGAACAATAATTATTCACTCCTAAAATAGATGGATTATTGGACCATTTTTGGGGTGCACAATTCATAAAAATTGATGCAAAATTTGGCCATGACAAAATACCCATAGAGCACACTGATTTATGGAATACTACATTGAAATCTAAGGAAGGTTTACTTGATTGGCTAGTTAGGTATTTTGGATTGACCAATACACCTACCACATTTATGAAGATGATGGATGACATCCTACATACATATGCTAGATCATTTATGGTAGTCTACTTATATGGTATTCTTATTTATAGTAAGATATGGGAAGAAAATTTGTAACATGTCCAATGGGTACTTAAAACTCTTCAAATACATAAGCTATATGCCAATTTAAATAAGTATTCATTTGTCATAAAAAAAAATCAAATTTTAGGTATATTGTTGACAAAAAAGGAGTCCATGTTGATACTAAGAAAAAATTGAAGTAATTAGAGATTGGCCTCCCCCAAAGACTCTAGCAAAGCTTCACAAATTTTTAGGTATTGTTAAATTCTATCAAATATTTGTATTGTGGTTCTTACACATTTGTTGAACACTACACCAAGTGGATACATGAGGTGATAAATCTAAGTTCCATTCGAGAGATGCATAATAGAAAGAATTTAAGAGATTGAAGGAATAATTATGTTAAGCTCCTATAATTTCTCTACTTGATTTGTGTTAACCTTTTGAGGTAATGACTAATACATTAAAAGTATATATAAAGAGTTGTCCTCATACAACATGGGCATAAAATTAAATATAATAGTGAAATATTCAATGAAGTAGTTCAAAACTACCTCACATATGACAAAGAGATCTATGTCATTGTATAAGCACGTAAATAGTGGAAGCACTACATCTTGGGAAAGAAAACCATCATCCAAACATATTGTAGACCTTTGGAGTTTATTTAGATGCAAAGTAATCTAAGGAATGAAAGATATCAAAAGTGGGCTACATATCTATAGCAATTTTATTTGATCATCAAGCATAAAAATGAGAGTTAGAATTCAACAATATATTGTTTGATTTGACCTACAATCATAGCACTCACCACCATTATTAATTCTCATTGGCATAATACTTCTATTTGGTCCACCTTGTATGAAGTAGATTTTGATTTTGTAAATGAATATCAAGATCTTCATGTGGGTAAGCATATTTTTTTATTATTATTTTGCAAGATAAACTCTAATAAATTTTCTTCTTCTTCATTTGACATGGTCTTCTCCTCACTTGAACTTGCATTTGCTCCTTTATGGATTCATATTTGTGTAATAGCTAGTGAGTGTTGAAATATGATTTGGAAATCATATTTTATCAAAGTATTAGTTCACTTTTGAATATAAAAAATTTAATAGGTACATCAAGTTATGTATGAAGAACATAATATTGTACTAAGAGGGACGAGTGAATAGTATAAGACCAAATTTTACTTTTATTTCTAAATCATAACAACAATAATATCAATGCAGTAAAATAAAAAAGCACGAATCATCATACACATGAGAGACACAAATTTAACGTGGTTCACCCAATGTGGGCTACGTACACAAAGAAAATATTTCTTCTAAATTTTATCAACAAATATCTTGGGAATTAAATCCCTATTACAATGTTTATGGACCTCTGTCCAAAGGAAAACTCAATCCCCTATGCTCAAGTTTGTGGATATCTACCCACAGGAGAACTTTATCCCCTTTGCTCTGGTTCTTGGATATCAATCCATAGGAGAACTCTATCTTCTCTACTATGGTTGGATCTCTATCACAAGAATAACTCTATCTCCTTTGATCTAGTTCATGGATCTCTATCCATAGGAGAACTCTATCTCCTCTACCCTAGTTCATGGATATCTCTCCATAGGAGAAATTTATCCCCTCTTATCTGGTTTGTGGGTCTCTCTCCACAAGAGAACTTTATTCCCTCTACTCTGTTTTGTGGATCTTTATCCATAGGATAAATCTATTTCATTTGCTCTAGTGTGCTCCAAATATAGATAAACACTCTACTCAAAAATTACTCCAAGCCTTCACAAAAGGCTTGCTCAAATCTATACTAATATCTACTCAAATAACTTGCTCAACACTACCCCAAATATACACATTACATGCACAAATCTATCTCAAAATATGCTAACATAATCTATCCAAATATACTTCAAATATTCTCACAAATCTGTCCAAAACCTACTCATATTCTTCTCACAAATATGCTCTCAACTCTATCCCAAATATACACATATTACATGCACAAATTTATCTCAACTCTATCCCAAATCTATACACATTACATGCACACATCTGTTCTAAACTCTATCCCAAATTTGCACACATTACATGCACAAATCTATCTAAAAAATGGTCATACATTCTATCCAAAACTACCTTAAGCCTTCTCACAAGGCTTACTCATATCAACAATCAAACTTGCTCATACAATCTGCCCAAAACTACCTTAAGCCTTCTCATAAGGCTTACTCGAAACATATAACGACTTTGTTCTCAAATCTTCTCAAGAATGCTCAAACACATGCACAAATATTCTCTAATACATGCTCAAATATTCTCTCAAAATAGCTCACATAATATGATCAACCAATCCCAAATCTTGCACATAAATGATGTTCAAAATAATGCTTGGATCTCTTTTAGAAATGTTTTCTTCAACTAGGAAATTCAGACATATTCTACCCAAAATTATTTCAAGAACATATAAGGAGTAATATGCAATGCAAATGCTCAATATGTTCTTTTCACATTCATTAATTTTATCGCTTTCACATGTCTTACATTCAACAAATAAGATCTCTAATTATTGCAAATTTCTTTTCAAAACAATTAATGATAATGCATAAATTTACTTCACAAAAATGGTCTCTGATACTTACCTACTCACATTCAATGTCACTCAAACCAATACCTAAAATGCTTCACAAATATGCACAAACTTCTTCTTCAACCTTAGCACAAGTGAATCCAATTTCACTAATCAAAGATGCATAACTTGTTAACAAACCCTAGTTCAAATGTTTCCAATATCATTCAACAATGAAGCACAAGTAGGTCTCAAAATCTAACTCGAATATTTCCAATATTGCACACTAATCAACCCTTTTATCTCCAATTTAAAATTACTTCCACAAAGCAGAACCTACTAGAGAAAGAGTTAAACCATCATACCTCAAAAAGCTTGATGAAGATGTGCCCTCAAATACCTATCTCACAAACAACTTATCTTTCTAGTGCCACTTCAAGGGTTAGATAGCAAAGCATTTTTCTCAAATCATCCACATGAAATTTCTTCTCAAAAATATGTGCACAAATATATTTCTTTACAACTCCTTTTAATTTCACAAAACAAGGTTTTTTTAAACAATGAACAAAGCTCTTCAAAATTTCTTTCTCCATGCATAAATACACATAATATTTAGACCACAAAACACATTATAACTCCTAGTTCTCACATGTAAAAATTAATTCATTTATATTTCCTTTTTATAATTTTTGCAAGAAAATATTCTTTTAAAAGCACCCTTATCACTTATATTTTTCAAGCAAAATTACTTTAAGACATACCCTTATAACTCCTAGTTGGCAAAGTAACACATCATTTAACACACCCTTGAAAATTCAAAAATGCAAGATATTCAATTTATTAGCATATCCTTATGACTCCATAAGGTAAAATAAATTGTAATTAAACCAACATTATGACTCCCTAAGCAGCACATACCATAGCGAATTGACCCCCCGACCTCCTCTCTGCCAGCACCTTAGCTTTGGCTAAGCCACCATGTGAGCTAGCTGACCACACAAAATGTAAGTCTAGGATACCTACTTTATTACTTCTACGCTCTTCATCCTTTACCAAAATGTAAATAAAAATTGGAGCCACCATGAATCGACCAGCTGACCTCTTCTCTACCAGCACCTTATTGCTTCTCAATTGACCAGTTGTGCTAGCCTGCCAGCTTAGAACAATGAAACCACAATATTCTATTTGACCCTTCACTTCGTTGGAAATATGATCAAGGATTGTTGTCATTGATGTCAAGAAGAGAGAAAGGTTTGTTTTCATTTTCATCCATGCATTTATGTCAAAATGTTGATGTCCAAGTTTCAGTGTCATAAATGTCCTCCAGTGGTTTTTACAACAAGGCAAGGAAGCAGGTTTAATGGAAATAATAATATTATAATATTTTGAGTTATAGGTTGGTTTGAAGAAAAACAAAGGCCAAGGAGTTATAAATTTTTCATTCCTCCAAAAGACCCATGTGACAAATTTTAAAGTCTTAGGTTTAAATTATTTAAATTTAAATATTTTACCCTAAGGTAAAATTTAAATTTAAATTAATTTAAGCGCCAAAATGACGTGTTTGGAAATATGGCGCATTGCATATAAAATGGGGTAAGCTTTACCTTAAAACATAATCCATGTAAATCGAATGCTAAGTGTTAATCGTGCATGGAGATTGGAGAATAAAAATCACATGTGCTTTAAGGTTTAGGAAACAAACAAGGGAATATATTCGAGTGGAGTGTTGTTCATATTTCCAAGTACAGGGCAGCTCAGTTGGCATCCAGAGGCTGCACTAAGTCACTCACAGGCAACAGGTCATAGGTTCAATCCACACAATCACTATTTTTCAAGGCATAAGGTTGTTCAATTTGCATCATCGGTTGAAGGAAAAAATGAAGGGGTGTGCCTTGCCTTTTGCATAAGGGTATGTAGTCCACTTGGTGGGTGTGCATTTTGTAGAGGAGCTTGGAATAAGGGGATCGGGTGTTCAAATCCCACCAAGGCCTTTTGGTATGGTTTACAAAGGTATGCGCTCACATTTGCTAAGGTTAAAGTTGCATCTGAAAAATGTGAGGAGTGGAAATTAATTTTTAATTTTCCCTAAGTTTTATTAAGTTAAAATTTCATAGTGGGAAAAATTAAAAGGGTTTATGAGCTATAAGAGAGAGATAATAGGGTGAGTAAAGTTTTAATTTTGTGTTTAAATTTTTGGTTATTAAAGTTTATAAAATGAGTAATAAGGTATGCCAAGAGTGTTATATGTTGAAATAAAGTCATATTGTGAAAATTGTTTTGAAAGGAGAAATAAGGAATAGTTGAGATTTAATACTTTGGCATGGTGAAATATTTTTGAAGGAAAATATTGAGGATATATTTTTGATATCTAACCATTGAGATTTTCAAAGAGGGTGATTGTGATTAAGACAGGTTTTGAGGTCAAAATTTCTTCAAACAAAAGGTATGGGCACATCTTCCTTGTGAGTGAAATATTTTTGGATTGGATGTTGTGAATACTAAGTTGGGATGAAAAGGTTTTTTTGATAAGCATTTTTGAGTAAGATTTCATGTGCATGATTGGTAAATATTTGTGAGAACATTTGAGTTAGAAATTGAGAACTATATTGAACTAGGGTTTGAGACATATCATGAGTATCATTGTTATATGAGATTATTTGATAAGCATTATTGGAAATATTTGAGTAAGCTTTCATGTGCTTGATTAGGGTTCCATGAGTATAATTGTTATGTGAATTTAGAATCATCTTGAGTCAAGGTTGAGTTCAATAGTGTGATTTGTTGAAAGCACAGTGAAACACTTGGTTAGGGTTTGTAAGAAAGTTGTGTTTCATTGGGTGAATGGTTGAGTGATGTTGGATGAGCATTATTGATTGAATGCATTGGAGTGATCTTTCAAGTTTTGTAAAATAAATTGTTCTTTACTATTAATTTGAAAAGATATTGAAAGTGATTTAGTGTTTTGTGAGTGTGTAACATATTGAATCTCTAACCATATAAATGTTTCAGAATTCAAACAAGATTCTATGTGAAACATGTTTGTGTGATTGAAAATTTTTTCTATAAGATATTGAGTTGAGTTTTGTATGCAAGTTTTGCAATTGATTTGAACAAGCTTTTGTGAAAGCTAGTGAGCATATTTGAGTAAGTTCTAGAGTGGACTTAAGGGCATATTTGTGTGAGCTTTTATGGAAGCTTACAAGCAGATTTGGGACAAGTCTTGGTGAAGACTTGTTGTGCGTATTTGAGATAGATATTGAGCAGATTTGTGCTAGATCGATGGATAATGTTTAGTACATATTTGAGATAGAGATTGAGTAGATTTTTGTAGGGCAGAGGATAGTGTTTAGTACAGATCTGAGACAAATATAGAATAGAGTAAGAGAGGACTTTAGATATAAAAGAGTAGAGGATGGTAGTCTCCAGTGGATAGAGATCCATTAGCCAGGGCAATGAGGATAGAGGTCTTCTGAGTGAGGATAGGAGTCTTTAGTGGAGAGAGATCCACATGCCAGTGTAGTGGAGGCAATAGTCTTCTAAGAGGATCATCAACCAGATTAGAGAAGGAGTTCTCCTGTGGATAGAGATCCACAAACTAAATTAGGGGATTAGTATCTCCTTTGGATAGAGGTCCATAAACATTGTAATAAGGGAAGGATTCCCAAGAGAATTTATTGAGAAAATTTTATAAGGAATATTTTCTCCGTGGAGTAATCCACATTGGGTGAACCACATTAAATCATGTCTCTCATGTGTGTTATGCTTTATGTAATGTTTACTAATTTAATATTGCTAATGTTAACATATGTATTAAAAAAAATATTTATCTTATACTGTTCACCCCCATCATAGTATAAGCATGTGTTCTTCAATTGGTATCAGAGCAGATATCTCCATGAAAAGACTAACAACTTGAAGGAAGATCCATCAAAAACACACATGACTTCAGAGAATGAAAAAAAGACCATGTTTTTCATAAAAGGAATTCTTTGCTACTCTCAGAAACTTGGAAAATATTAGAAATAAGAATTCAAGTTTGAAGGATCAAATTCAAGAGGGTGAAGAAGCAAATATGGAAATTCTACAAAATCTCACTAAACTCAAAATAAAGGTAGAAGAAGGAAAATTGAATAGGATATGAAAAATATATTAAGAGCAAGAGAAACATGTTGTGAAATATTGGAAGCAAAAATTGTTTATCTAAGGAATGAATTTGAAAAGACCAAGTTACTACAAGATATAATGTTGGGGAAACAGAGAGAGGATTCAAGCTTTCAAGAAGCAGAGACTTCAAAAAAATATAAGCAAGTGACTCATACTCTGGAAGGAAAAGATATCAGGAAATAAGAAAAAAAGAAGAACCATGGACAAAAGTTAATCACAAAAAAAGGAGGAGCACTCGACCATATTTTCCAAGGCATTCAAACATGTTACATAATCTCTTCCATGGTTATTTCTTTTTATGTAACAAATATGGTCCTAGAGTTGTACATTGCACTGGTTATGTTAAAAAGGATGTTAATAGAAATTTTAATTATTTTGCACCTCTTATGAATAGTGATGTCATATGTTATAAGTGCAATAATCTTGGGCACATGGCTAGATGGTGTAAATTGGTATTGCCTGAGTCAAGTAAAAAAGAATACAACTTCAACAGTTAGGAAAGAGAGAAAAGGACATGAGAAAGTTAGATCAATGTTAGTGTAAACAACTCTTCATGTTCAATATAATGGAAAACAATGGTATTTTGATAGTGGATGTTCTAGTCACATGAAATGAGACAAAAGTAAATTCTAGTTTTCAAAGAAATTGATAGAGTATTAGTAATATTTGGTGATAATGAATCAACAAAAAATTGTGGGAAAGGAACTCTGAGTTTAGATAATGGGAAAATAAAAACAAAAATGTATTGTATATCAAGGGGTTGAGGCACAATCTAATAAGTGTGATCCAACTTTGTGATCAAGGGCACATGGTTACTTTTCATCCAAGTAGGTGTGAGATTAGAAATTCTAAAACCGGAAAACTTATTTCAAATGCAAATAGAACTACAAACAACCTCTACATGTTAAGTGAGATTAAAGGAGAAATGTGTTTTCTATCATAAGAAGATGATATTTGGTTGTAGCATAGAAGAATGGGTCATTTTAACTTTGACAACATAGTGAACATAAGCAATAAATAGGCTATCAGATATTTACCTAAGCTAAAGAGGCCATAAAACATAATTTGTGCACCTTGTCAGCATGGAAAGCAAACTAGAACAAGTTTTAAATCAAAAGGATTTATGTCATCTGAGCCATTAAAACTAATACATACTAATATATGTGGTCCTACAAGAACACAAAGTATTCAAGGTCAAAGTTACTTCATATTGTTTATAGATGATTATTATAGAATGGTTTGGGTAGCATTCTTGAAAGATAAGTTAGAAATAGTTCATAAATTCAAGACGTTTAAAGAGTTGGTTGAAAATGAAACAAGTAAAATGATTAAGTGTTTGAGATCAAAAAGAGGAGGATAATTTAACTCAAATGAATTTTTAAACTACTTTGAACAACATGGGATCAAAAGAGAATACTCATCTTTAAGAACTCCTCAACAAAATGGAGTTGTTGAAAGGAAGAATAGGACTGTTGAAAATATGGCTAGAGCTATGTTAAATGAATCCAAGATTTTAGATGGTTTTTGGAGGGAGGTAGTTAACACAGTAGTTTATATCATTGACAGGGCTCAAATAAGAGTGAACCATCACAAGACTCCATATGATATTTGGAAGGGAAGACCAACCACTATGAAATACTTCAAAATTTTTGGAAGCAATTGTTACATAAGATGGAAAGAGAAAGACTTGGTCAAGTTTGACCCAATATGTGATGAGGGAATTTTTATTGGTTATTCCACTAGGAGCAAATCCTATAGATGCTACAAAAAAGGGCACATACTAATGTAGAAAGTATAAATGTAACAATTGATGAGAAGATAGGGTTAAGAGAATTAGTTCAAGAAATTGTGTATCAAGAAGATGGAAGTTGTCAAGAAGAGTTATGTGAGTAATCATAGAGAGAAGAGGAAGAAACATAGACTTATTCCTAAGACTCCATCTAGTTATATACAGAAACATCATCCAAGATATCTAATCATTGGGAATCCAAATGAGAGACAAACAAGGAGAAGAGTAATAACATCAAATCAACAAGAAAATTTTTCTTTGTTATCAAAAATTAATCCAAAATATTTCAATGAGACAAGTGAAGATGACTTTTGGATTAAGGAAATGAATGAAGAACTAGATTAGATAGAGAAAAGTAAGACTTAGGAACTTGTCCGATGACCAAAGGACAAGAATGTGATTGGCATTAAATAGGTATTTAGAAACAAGTTAAATGAAGATGGTCAAGTAATCAGAAACAAAGCAATATTAGTATGCAAATGTTATGCACAGGTAGAGGGAATTGACTTTGACGAGACATTTGCTCCAATTGCATGACTTGAAGCTATCAGAATGTTCTTAGCATTATCAAGCTTCAAGAAATTCAAAGTATATCATATGGATGTTAAATCAGCATTTATAAATGGTGTTCTAGAAGAAGAGGTTTACATTGAGTATCTAGAAGGATTCAACTTGACTGATAAACCATACTATGTATGCAGATTGAAGAAAGAACTTTATGGACTAAAGAAAGCTCCTAGAGCTTGGTACTCAAGATTGGATAAGTACCTATAGGAACATGGTTTTAGAAAAGGAATAGTGGATAGTAACTTATAAATAAAAAATGAAGGGAATGACTTACTAATTGTGGTTGTTTATGTTGATATCATTTTTGGAGGTAATAATGATAAGATGTGTCAGAAATTTGCAAAGAGAATGCTGAATGAATTTGAGATATCTATGCTTGGTGAATTGTCCTTCTTTCTTGGACTTCAAATTTCACAATCAGAGAAAAGAGTATTCCTTTCACAAACCAAATATATAAAAGAGATGCTAAAGAAATTAAGTTAGAAGATTGCAAACCAGTAAGTACTCCCATGGTTACAGGATGTAAGTTAAGTAAAGATAATGAATCTCCAGAGGCAAATAAGAAATTATACAGATCTATTATTGGAATTTTATTGTATGTCATAGCTACAAGACCAGATATCATGTAGGTAGTGGGATTAGTGGTAAGGTTTCATGAAGCACCCAAGGGGATACATGTAGCAGCAGTAAAAAGGATTCTCATGTATCTAAAAGGGACTATATATTTTGGGCTTTGGTATCCCAAAAGTGATAGTTTCACTCTCATAGCTTATACAAATGTAGATTAGGCTAGCAGCATTGATGATAGAAAAAGCACAAATGGAGGAGCATTTTTTCTTAGAGACTGTTTAGTCTCTTGGTTAAGCAAAAAATAGGCATCAATATCCTTATCCATAGAAGAGGTAGAGTATATAGCAGTAGTTGCTTGTTGTACACATATATTATGGATGAAGCAAAATTTAGAGGACTTCAAGATAAAGCATGATCATCTTATTCCCATACTATATGATAATACAAGTGTTATACGTATTTCAAAGAATCTGGTCATGCATTCAATGACCAAGCACATTCTAATAAAATATCATTTTTTGAGAGAGTAGGTGATAGATAAGTAGGTCAGGTTGGAATATGTTACTACAAAGGAGTAGATTGCGGACATATTCACTAAGCCACTTCCAAAATAGACTTTTGAGTATCTTCAAAGAAAATTAGGAGTAGTTTTACTCCCATCCCAAAATTAATCACCTCAAGAGAGGAGGTGGGGGAAGGGCTAAGCTAAGAGTCTCATTCTTAGCCTCAAGCCCCAAAGGTGACCCTTTGCCATTTATGAAAAATGGGGAGATATTTGAGTTAGGGGGAGAGAATTCAGTTAGAGGGAGCAGTTTCTCAGGGGGAGCAAAACAAAAATATGTAAAGGAAATGGTAAAAGGTAAATGAGTTGCCATCAATGACAAAGGGGGATATTGTTGGAAATATGAGCAAGGCTTGTTGTCATTGATGTCAAGAAGAGAGCAAGTTTTGTTGTCATTTATGTCAATAATATGATGACCAAGTTTCGTTGTCATCCATGCATTTATGTCAAAAGGTTGATGTCCAAGTTTCGGTGTCATTAATATTCTCCAGTGGTTTTTCCAACAAGGCAAGGAAACATGTTTAATGGAAATAATAATATTATAATATATAATATTATAATATTTTGAGTTACAAGTTAGTTTGAAGAAAAATGAAGTCGAGAAAGGCTGAAGTGTCACGATATCGCGATAAAAGCCAAAAGAAAGTGTACGGTTGCAAAGGTGTCACGATATCGTGACATGTTGTAGTTTCGCGACAAAAGCTATAGAAGAGTTACAGAGGCAGTTGAAGTCGACAAAGTTAAATGTGAGCTGACAAATATTAGGGTTTACAGCCAACAAATTTTAGGGTTGTGCAGTCGACTAAAGATCAAGGTTATAGCCGACTAAGATTAAGGGTTTGATCTTGAAAGTGTTATTATAAAAGGCAGGCTATTTTGAAGAGTTTGATGAGTTGTTAGTTGTGACATTCGTAGATAGAGCACAGAGAGAAGTTTGATCACCGAGAGTAGAGTGTAAAATTCGATCGAAGTGCACAGAGTGTGCAAAGATAGTGTAGAGAGTGTGCAGAGAGACGATTGAGATAAGATGAAGTGCGGCTGTAAGAGCGCAGAAGATGTGTATGTTTCTTGAGCAAATTTGGACAGGTCCTAGCAGAGGACTTGTGAGCTAAGTTTGATAGTTCTATCAGAGAACTTGAGGATATAGGTGCATTGGTTCTATGAGAAGAACCTGAGGACAAATTTGGCAAGTCTTTGAGAAGGCTTGTATGTAGAGGATTGAGTTGTTCAAGAGTTGGACAGATTTGATAGACAGAGGAAGACTTGTGCTAGACCGAATGACTGTGTTTGGTACAGGTTGCTGAGCTGTTGTGGACGTGATCATAGAAGGTAGAGCTCTCTTAGGCTAAGCATTGAAGACAGGAGATCTTTGATGGAAAGGAGTTCCATGTGCTGGCAAGAGGTAGAGGCAGTTGATCTTCTGAGGGATCATTTCAAAAGTAGAGGGGAAGGTATCTCCTTTGAGCAGAGGCTCATAAATTCTGATTAGGGGAAGGTATCTCCTTTGGGCCGAGGCTCATAAACATTGTATTTGGAAAGGATTCCTAAAGAAATTTGAGATAACTTTTAGAGAAAAGTTTTTGTGGACGTAGCCCAACTATTTTGGGTGAACCACGTTAAAAATGGGTCTTCAATGTGTGATGCTTTCTGTCTTGATTAATGTTGTGTTGATGCCACTACTATCTAAAGTTAAAATTATTAATTGGTTAAGTCTTATATTGTTCACCCCCCCTCCCAGTATAAGCTTATGTTCTTCAATTGGTATCAGAGCAGGTCTCTCCAGAAAGAGCCTAACAGCTTGGAGAAGGATCTTTCAAGGAACATACTGATTCAGAAAAAGATGAAGAGGTTGAGTTTGATCTCAAAGGTGAATTCTTCTTGGCTTTAAGAAAGCTTGAGAAATTCAGGGAAGAGAATTCTATTCTCAAGAATCAATGTCAGGAAGAAGAGATAGCAAGATCAGAATTGTCTCAAAGTGTTATAGACTTCAAAATTCTAGCTAAAGAAGAGAAGAAGGTTGAAAAGGTTCTGACAGAGGCTCTAAAAGCAAAGGAAGCTGATTGCGAGAAACTAGAAGAAGAGGTTATGTCTCTTAGAGTGAAGTTGGAACATTTGGCTCTCAGACAGAATACTCCGTGTGAAAAGCAAAAGAAGGATGGTATCACCATTCATGAAACGGGGTCTTCGAGCAAGATCAATCTTCATCCTAAAGAGCGGTGGATTCCAGTTGGTCACAAGAAGAACAATCATCCAAGGCATCAAAATAGGTTACATAATACTTTCCATGGCTATTGTTTTTCTTGCAAGAAATTTGGTCACAAAGCTATGCATTGCAATAAGTCTTTGAATATCCATAGTAAGGAAAATGTTAACTCTTTTGCACCTCTTATGAATAAAAATTTCATGTGTTTCAAGTGCAAGAATTTTGGGCATATAGCAAGGATGTGCAGTTTGGATAGATCTAGCCTTGAGTTCACTAAAAAGAGAAATGAGATCAAATCTAAGTCTATGATAGTTAAAATTGCTTTTCATGCTCAAGACAAAGTAGAAAAATGGTATCTTGATAGTGGTTTTTCAAAACATATGACTAGTGAAAAGGAAAAGTTTTTGGTCTTAAAAGAAACAAACAGAGGAACAATCAGTTTTGGAGATAATAGGTCGGCTAAAATATATGGTAAAGGGACTCTTAGTTTGGATGGGAAATCCAAAACATAAAATGTGCTTTATGTAGAAGGCCTAAGACATAATCTTCTAAGTGTGAGTCAACTTTGTGATCAAGGGCACATAGTATATTTCTTTTTAGATAGATGTGAGATAAGTAAAGAAAAAATGGAAAACTCATTGCTAGTGCTACAAGGACTCCAAACAATCTTTACATGCTAAGTGAGATAAAAAATGAAAAGTGTTTTCTAACTCAAGAAGATGAGAGTTGGTTATGGCATAAAATATTGGGGCATTTTAGCTTTGATAATCTTGTCAATATTAGTAACAAGGAAGCAGTTAGAGACTTGCCCAAAATAAAAATGCCCGATAACATCATTTACGGTCCTTGTCAACAT
Organism: Wollemia nobilis; assembly: GCA_028583015.1. Classification (NCBI taxonomy): domain Eukaryota; kingdom Viridiplantae; phylum Streptophyta; class Pinopsida; order Araucariales; family Araucariaceae; genus Wollemia; species Wollemia nobilis. The sequence continues at coordinate 5,131,741 of JAQPPZ010016467.1, read as the reverse complement.
GGAAAATAGACCAGAACCAGTTTCAAATCAAAGGGTATACTTATTCAAAACCATTGGATCTTATTCATACTGATTTATGTGGCCCTACCAGAACTCAGAGCATTCAGGGAGAAAGCTACTTCATGATGTTTATAGATGATTATTCTAGAATGACTTGGGTTACTTTTCTCAAAGAAAAATCTGAAGCTTTTGAAAAATTTAAAGCTTTCAAAGAAATGATTGAAAATGAGACTGACAAGAGAATCAAATTCTTAAGATCAGATAGAGGAGGAGAGTTCACTTCAAATGAATTTGTGGAATACTGTGAGCAACAAGGAATCAAAAGATAATATTCAGCAGCAAGAACTCCTCAAAAAAATGGATTAGTTGAAAGGAAAAATAGAACTATTGAAAATATGGCTAAAGCTATGTTAAATGAGTCAAAACATTCAGATGGCTTTTAGAAAGAGGCAGTCAATACAATAGTCTACATTATCAACAGGGCCCAACTTAGAGTCAATCATCATAAAACTCCTTATGAGTTGTGGAAAGGAAGACCAGCTACAGTAAAAAACTTCAAAGTGTTTGGGAGTAAGTGCTTCATCAGAAGGGAAGATTAGAATTTGGGTCAGTTTGATCCTAGGTGTGATGAGGGAATTTTTCTTGGATATTCCAGCAGAAGCAAGGACTACAGATGCTTCAACAAAAGAACTCATACGGTTGTAGAGAGCATAAATGTAACAGATTGATGAAAAGACAGGGATAAGAGAACCGATCCGGGGAACTCAATGATGAAATTTGTCAAGAAGAATTCAGAGAGGTTTCAGATGAAGAAGAAGAAATACAACAACTGCTTCCCAAAACTCCTTCACGATATGTTCAAAAACATAATCCCAAATATTTGATCATTGGTGATCCAAATAGGAGGCAAACAAGAAGAAGAGTCATTCCATCACATGATTCTACAAATGTTTCATTATTATCTCAAATTGAGCCAAAAGATTTTAGTGAAGCATGTGCAGATAATTTTTGGGTAAAAGCAATGGATGAAGAGCTAAATCAAATAGAGAAAACTGAAACTTGGGAATTGGTTCCAAGACCTAAGGACAAGAATGTCATTGGCACAAAATGGATATTCAGAAATAAACTCAATTAGGATGGAAATATTATCAGAAACAAAGCTAGGTTAGTCTACAAAGGTTATGCTCAAGTAGAAGGTGTTGATTTCAAAGAGACATTTGCTCCTGTTGCTCGTCTTGAAGCTATCATAATGTTTTTAGCTCTTTCAAGCTTCAAATCATTCAAGGTATATCAAATGGATGTAAAGTTAGCTTTTCTAAATGGGGTGTTGGTAGAAGAAGTCTACATAGAACAACCAGAAGGAGTGTCTCTCTCAGAACAGTCAGAATATGTGTGTAAACTAAAAATGGCCTTGTATGGGTTAAAGCAAGCACCTAGGGCTTGGTACTCAAGACTTGATAGGTATCTTCGTGAGCAAGGCTTCAGGAAAGGTGTGGCAGATAGCAATTTGTATATTAAGGATGACGGTGATGATATGCTGATTATGGTTGTCTATGTTGATGATATTATTTTTGGGGGAAATAATACTCAGATGTGCAAAGAGTTTGCTAACACCATGCAGAAGGAATTTGAGATGTCTATGATTGGAGAGCTGTCATTATTTTTAGGTATTCAGATTGCTCAATCAAAATATGGTGTATTTATCTCTCAAGGAAAGTATATCAAAGAAATATTGAAGAAATTTGGGATGATGGACAACAAACCCGTATTTACTCCAATGATTACAGGGTGCAAGATGAGTAAAGATGATGAATCTCCAACGGTAGATCAGAGGTTGTACAGATCAATGATTGGTAGTTTATTATATGTTACAGCTACCAGACCAGATATCATGCGAGGAAGTTGGGTTAGTAGCAAGATTTTAGGCAGCTCCTAAAGATTCTCATGTTATAGCGATTAAGAGGATATTCGGATATCACGAAGGGCACTATGGAATTTGGGCTTTGGTATCCCAAAGGTGATAATTTCATTCTCACAACTTATACAGATGCAGATTGGGTAGGCAGTATTGATGATAGGAAAAGCACTAGTGGTGGAGCATTCTTTCTGGAAAAGAGTTTGGTTTCTTGGCTAAGTAAGAAACAACCTTCAATTTCCTTATCTATAGCAAAGGCTGAATACATAGCAGTAGTGGCTGGGTGTACACAGGTTTTATGGATGAAAACTACCTTGGAGGATTTCAAAGTCAAGCATGAACAACCCATCTCCATAATTTGTGATAATACAAGTGCCATAAGTATTTCCAAAAATTTGGTAATGCACTCAAAGACAAAGCATATTTCCATCAAGTATCACTTTCTAAGGGAGAAAGTGCAAGACAAGCAGGTCAAGCTAGAGTATGTGTCTACTAAAGAGCATATTGCAGATATCTTCACCAAACCTCTTCCAAGAGATATGCTTGAGTATCTAAGGGAGAAATTTGGAGTTGTACTTCCACCCCAAAATTAATCACCTCATCAGGAGGTGGGGGAGGGACCAAGCTAAGAGGCTCATTCGTAGTCCCGAGCCCAAAAGGTGGCCCTTTGGCATTGATGACAAAGGGGGAGAGATATGAGTAAGGGGGAGAGATTCAAGTGAAGAGGAAAGCTTCAAGTCAAGGGGAGCAAAACTTCAAAGGAAGATTCTCAAGTTGTGGGCATAGTTTGTCAGTTGTTAGAACAGTTGGTTTCAGTTTTGGCTCTTGAGAAGTGTTTTCAGTAAAGGTTTGCCATCAATGACAAAGGGGGAGATTGTTGGCAATTTTGGGTACTTTGGGTACATTGCCTTTGCTCAAGTGTATAAGTTGTCATTGATGTCAAGAAGCTTTTGAAGGAATTTGATCTAATGTCAAATAATTTTTTTTGATGAAGGTTACGACATGATAGTTTCAAAGGTATTTTGCAAACCCCAAGATGACAGGTTCGAGAGAAAGAGCTCGCAAAGAAAAGTGTCACGATTTCGCGACAATTTACAAGAGGGTTTGTACGGATGAAAAAGTGTCATGATTTTGTGACAGGTTTGAGAGAAAGAGCTCGCAGAGAAAAAGTGTCATGATATCGCGACATGTCAGGTTTTCGTGACCCGAAGAAAAGAAAAGTGCTAAGGAGAAAAAGTGTCGCGATATCGTGACATGTCGAGTTTTCATGACCCGAAGAAAAGAAAAGTGCTAAGGAGAAAAAGTGTCGCGATATCGCGACATGTCGGGTTTTCGTGACCCAAAGAACAGAAAAGAGCTAAGGAGGAAAAGTGTCGCGATATCGCGACATGTCACATTTTCATGATTTAAGCAGGAGAGAGAAAGCAAGTTAGAAAAGTGTCGCGATATCGTGACATGTCGCAATTTCATGACTCAAAGAGCAAATAAAACGTATGGAAAGTTGATAGCGTCACGATTTCACGATGGGTTACAAGGAAAGCGTACGGAAGCTGAAAGCGTCACGATTTTACGACAGGTTGCAAAGAATGCATATGAATGCAAAAAGTGTTGCGATTTTGTGACAGGTAGAAAAGAAAGCAGACAAAAGCAAAAGTGTCACGATTTTGTGATAGAAACTGAAAGCAGGTCTTCTATAGGAGAAGTGTCATGATTTCACGATAAAAGCAGAGAGGAAGGCTATGAATACAAAAGTGTCATGATATTGCGACAAAAGTGAAGACAAAGTCTGTAGAGGCAGAAGTGTCACGATTTTACGACAAAAGCAGAAAGGAGGTTGACGAAGGGAGAAGTGTCGCGATATCGCGACAAAAGCAAAGTTGATGCTGAAAAAGACAGAAGTGTCATGATATCGCTACTAGAGCTTAGTTGAAGTTGACAAAGGCTGAAGTGTCACGATATCACGACAAAAGCCAAAAGAAAGTGTACGATTGCAAAGGTGTCATGATATCACGACATGTAGTTTCATGACAAAAGCTACAAAAGAGTTACAAAGGTAGTTGAAGCCGACAAAGTTAAATGTGAGCCGACGAAGATTAGGGTTTGCAGCTGACAAAGTTTAGGGTTGTGCAATCGACTAAAGATCAGGGTTACAGCCGACTAAGATTAAGGTTTTGATCTTGAAAGTGTTATTATAAAAGGCAGGTTGTTTTGAAGTTTGATGAGTTATTAGTTGCGACATTCGCAGATAGAGCATAGAGTGAGAATTTTGATCGCTGAGAGCAGAGTGTGAAATTCGATCGAAGTGCAGAGAGTGTGTGAAGACAATGCAGAGAGTGTGCAGATAGATGACTAAGAGAAGACAAAGTGCGACTGTAAGAGTGCAGAAGATGTGTATGTTTCTTGAGCAGATTTGGACAGGTCCTAGCAGAGGAATTGTGAGCTGAGTTTGATAGTTCTATCGAGATAACTTGAGGATAGAGGTGCATTGGTTCTATGAGAAGAACCCGAGGACATATTTGGCAAGTCTTTGAGAAGGCTTGTATGTAGAGGATTGATTTGTTCAAGAGTTGGACAGATCTGATAGACAGAGGAAGACTTGTGCTAGACCGACTGACTATGTTTGGTACAGGTTGATGAGCTACTATGGACGTGATCATAGAAGGCAAAGGTCTCTTAGGCTAAGCATTGAAGACAGGAGGTCTTCGATGGAAAGGAGTTCCACGTGCTGGCAAGAGGTAGAGGCAGTTGATCTTCCGAGGGATCATTTCAAGAGCAGAGGGGAAGGTATCTCCTTTGAGCAGAGGCTCATAAATTCTGATTGGGGGAAGGTATCTCCTTTGGGCCGAGGCTCATAAACATTGTATTTGGGAAGGATTCCCAAAGAACTTTGAGATAAGTTTTAGAGAAAAGTTTTTGTGGATGTAGCCCAACCATTTTGGATGAACCACGTTAAAAATGGGTCTTCAATGTGTGATGCTTTCTGTCTTGATTAATGTTGTGTTGATGCCACTGCTATCTAAAGTTAAAATTATTAATTTTTTAAGTCTTATACTGTTCACCCCCCCCTCCTAGTGTAAGCTTGTGTTCTTCACATGTTTACACATTAGTAGAGGAAAAAGCAAAAAATAAAATGTCATATGTAAGTAAATTTTAGTTAAATGCATTATGTAACTCATGGAAGGTGAATAACCATATTTTCATATTGGAGACACTCTAACTCATGGAAGGTGAGTTTTTGTATTTACATATGGGTGACCTTCTATATTCAATACATTAGATTTGCAACTCACAAAAAATACAATGTAAAGAAACATGCACCACTCATTGTAAAGAGATGAGTAATGGATGCAATTTTATAGCCTCACACTCTCATATATTACTTGTGTTACTCTATGAGAAATAAAATCATTCCATTATTTTTCATATATAATCTTATGTTCTAGTTTGTTAAAATCTATTATTTTAAATTTTATTCTTCCTTGATATTCCTTAACTTGAAATTTTATGTTTTGAAACAGTTGAATTCTGACTTTTGGATCAATTTATACCTTTTTAATTATAGACTCATATTCTATCTACAAATTGATATAATTTTAATATGATTAGTTACATTTCCTTGCTTTAGACATTGCATTAGAAATTATTATATTAGGTATTAACTTTATTTTATGCATGATAATGTTATATGACTTTATTTGAGATATTTGAAATTATTTAGTCTTAATTTAAAAAAAATAGTATTTATTTATATTTTTTGGAGTATATTACATTATTTGACACATGTCAATGTACCACCTTGGGTACATTATTATATTAGATAAATATTTGAGTAGTTACTCTATGTAATGTAATAAACACACAAGCGTTAGAATGTGTAATGATGTAAATGTGCATGTAGTCCACATGTACGAGTTATAGGATAGGTAGTTGAAGATTCATGGGCCAAGGGACATATATCCTTCTATACACATGGCTTTGACATAGAGAGAGAGTGATAGAGAGGAATTATAGTGAGTTTAGTAAATAAAATGTAGCTCATACATTTTTTATGGAGTGTTCAAGTCCTCCATTATATTACATTGTACTTTTCTTGCATACTATATTTTTATTATCATATAGTTAACATTGCTTACTCATTTTACATCTTGTGGTTACATTTAATTTAACATAGATCATCAAAAACTAATAGTGGTATCAGAGCACAAGGTAGTTTGATAGGAAATTGAGAGTCACAAGAGATATTGAGAAGAGATAGGAAATCCCATTTTCAAAATTTTGGAAATTACATTTGGCTAGAGTATTTTATAGAGTTGCAAAAAACATTGTGAAGACTAGGACTCAATTTTTTTTCACTAGATTAATAAATCAACTAGTGAAGATTCATAATATCTAGATTTAGGGATTTACCATTTTCTAGTTTCTAACACTTTGTTGCAGAAAAAAGAGATTCAAGGAATGTTAAGAAACATCCTACAAGAGAGCTAGGAATAATATCTTCTTTAGAATCAATTCAACACTTGAAGCAATAAGTTGAAGACTAAATATTAGGAGGCCTTAAAGAAAATGTCCCATTGCAAGAGTTGTAGACCTAAATATTATAGATTGTACAAGAGAGAAAAATGTCAGAGAAGCCTTACTACAAATTTAAGGAAGTAGAGACTCTAGAAAAAATTCCTAGAGAAGATTGGATATTGGAGATCTCCATTGAATATTGAAGATAACCAAGAAGGAGGTCCTCATATAAATCTAAATATTGACGAATTCAGTGTGAAGAATGAAGAGACTCAAGAAAAATAGTCTCATTGAAGATTGAATACTGTAGGTTGTAGAGTGAATAAAGGAGAGAACAACTTAAGAAGTTGAACATACCCATAGAAGGTCCCATTGAAGAACTTCTAATTTTGGAAGACTAGAGATAGAGAAGGACTACCAAAATTTCTATTTGAAAAGTAGGACTAGCAAAGTTTCTATTTGATAAGTAGTAAATATTAGATATCAAGGAAGGTCTCATTAAAGTCTTGTTAAGAAGACTTAAGAAGTTATATGATTTAGAGGCTCAAGAAGAAGACCTCAAGCTAACTTGAAAGGAGAAAAAAGGAGAAGAGTGCTAGCAAAGAGAAGCACTTAAGAAAGAAGGATTTGGGATAATTTTTGCCATATAACAAGTCCAAAAGGATATATATAGAAAGAAGTTTACCAAAATCTGGAAAGAATTTTCAAAGATCTTAAGACATTCAGATTCTTGAGAAGAAGGCTAGAAATTAGGCCAAGGTTGAAGTTATAATTTGACAAGGAGATCGAAGGAGAAAGGAGATAGAAGAAGCCACTAAATTTGAGATATTTGAATATTGCCATTAAAGGCTTGAAGGCTAAGTTGTGGAGAAAGAATTATGATAATTTGTATAGCAAAAAATTGAAGCTTCCTAGAAGGAAAGTTATAGCTAAAAATTGGAGTTTCCTACCAATTTTAGGATATTTGAGGATAAAATTTTAGAGGATAAATTTACTGCATTATAATCTAAAAATATTAGATTTAAAGGCATCAATTTGGGAAGAATTATTAGATTCTAAGTTTTAGAGTTCAAGGGAGCATCATGAAGGAGATTTAAATCCACCAAACCACATTTTTAGGTAGCAAGTTAGATGAGTATTAAAGCTACAAATTGGTGAGTTAAGAAGTTTTGGAAAGCAAGTAAGAGTTGCAAATTCATAAATTCTAAGGGCAGCAATTAGGTGATCCAAATCACCAAGAAATACATCATCTACAGAGGTCATAAAGGTATGCAAATTTGGTGCAAAAGGATCATTATTTGAACACTTAGATCCATCTTATAATTAATTTTCATTAAGCATCACATTAGAGTAAAAAGTTTCAAAGGAGAAAGTTTCAATCTTAATATCTTCAAGGGAGTGCAAAAGATAGTTTCTAGAAGGGTTAGAACCTACACATAAGAAAGAGGAGTTAGATATATTTCAAATTAAAGGAAAATATCAATATACTACCTTCTATTGAAAGCATATAATATGTTATTATAAAGCAAATATTGCTTAAAATTTAGTGTATTAAGTATTAATAAATAAAGGAAGATTATTTCACAAAGTCAAAGTTGAATTTAAGTGTCAAAAGATACCAATGAGCATAGGAAAAATTGCAGCAAATATTGGTGAAGAGAAATCACCAAAAGGGCATATTATTTGCATGATTGTAAATATTGGATTTATCATTGCAAGTTAACAAATAAATGGAGATAGAGAAGAGAGTTTTCTAGTAAGGAAGACAACATTAAATCACTATTTACTACTAAGTAGTAGAGCAAGAAGTCACAATATCAAGGAAGGATGAAAAAATCAAAAGGAGACTATAAGATCTCAAAAGATACAATGCAAATTAAGGTATTTTATAATAGCACCATACTTTTCTTGTCAAATGTAGCAAAAAAATGCTAGAGTGTCTTAAGAAACTAAAAAAAAAAATATTTTATAGTCTCCAAGTGGTAGTTTCATCGAGTTTGAAGAGAAAACTATGAAGCGAAGGAAGAGAGCCAACTAAGGGATCAATAAGAATAGTTTTTCAAGGTGTTTAAAGACACCATATTCAACACCATAGGTATCATGAAAGTAGTTCCCATAGTGCAAGAATAACCTACAACTAAAAATAGATCAATTTGGGTAGCATAACGACATTATCAAGGTAGTATAACACTAGTGCAAGTTGCAAGGAGAACAACATAAAAGAATAATGTAAGAAGCAAAGATTAAGGTGCAAGTAGCAAGGCATATTACCCACGTGGGCAACAATAATAGCTTGGATGAACCACCACCTAGATGATAACATTGAATCACATTAGAGCCACCGTCGTTGAAGTAGAACCACCTCCATTGGAGAGGAGCCACCTTCATTGGAGAGAAGCTCCACTATTCACTAGAGAAAGCACATTGTTGTTGCAAGTGAAAAAACCTTGTAAAATATGGTAAGAGTATTACATAAATAAGGGAGTTGAGAGAATTTATACATGCAAGGGAGAGAGATTCCACTTTCTACCTTGAGTGAAGGAATATCATGCCAATTGGCACAAAGGATAAGAACAAGAAGAGTACCTATGAATGCTTTGTAATATCTCTAAATTATAATACTTGTGAAAGGAGAAGAGTGCTCAAGTAACACTCCATTCAAACTTACAAGGATTAGTCATCATTACTCAATACTCAAGGATATAATAATGCCTATATTACCAAGATCAATATCGTCTAACGTTCATAACTTATATGCACCACCTAGCAAGAAGTCTTAGGCTCAAAGGTAATGAATATGCCATATGGCATACATTACAAAGGAAAATAGAGATGTATTAATACGTTTATCCAAGAGAGCATGTAAACCATTGCTTACACAAGAAAAACAACATTAAGAGGAGGATAATACAGTCCTAAGTGCACCAAGATCAAATTCCATTTAATGCACAATGTCATACCTCATAGACTAGAGAAGATACAACATTCAAAGACTTGAAAAGTGTAGTCAAGGTCTAATCCGATTAGCACGTAGTGCATTACAAAGAGGTATAGTTGCATTACTTTAATATTTGCTTTCTATAAGTGCAAAGGAGATATAAGGTTATTTCGAGAAGTTTATATTATTAAGTACTTATTCAAAGTACATTACTTAAGATTCTAATATCATAATATTTATAAATAATTAAACTTTGAGATATAAGGGTTTCTACCTTAGAAAATTAAATCATTATTTTACAAATATTATCATTTTCTAAATTTCCAAATATAAGGAGTACTACACCAAAATTTAGAACATTGGAATTTAGAAAACTAAACCATTGAGAATTAGAGAATTGAAAGAAGTTCTCATTGAATTGCTTAAAGAGTTGAAAATTATTTCTAGTTATACTAGTCTCTTATATAAATTGAAAGGACAATTGAATCCAACTATAGAGTCTTGAAGTTAGACAACATCATCACATTGAAAGTTCATTAAAATTATTTCTAGATTTCACAAATAGAGAGAAATAAAGTTAAAATAGAAGTTGAACATTAGGGATTCAACTCAAATGAAATCTAAAGAAAGCTAAGCACTTCATTAAAATTATTGTACACTTAAAACACTAGGGATATATAAGGGGTTATACAAAACTTAATAATTAGAAAATTCTTATCAAACTTGATCGCATACTCTATACTAGGGAGATATAAGGTAGTGTAAAAATATCATCATGACATCAAAAAAATTCATTCTTATAGAATCCCAAATTCTTAAAGGACCTAATTACTCTACATGGAAAAACAAAGTGAGGTCAATAGTGATAGTTGAAAATATTTGGGATATAGTTAAAGAAGCAAAAAATAAACCTACTATAGGTGATAGTGAGATTAAATAAATTGAATAAATGAATCAAAAACACTAATTATAATGACTTTTGCTATTATAGATGAAATACAACCTCACATTAGTTCAACATAATCATATACTGAATATTGGAAAACCTTAGCCAAAATATTTGAAGGAAATAATAAAGACACTATCTTAAATATTCAAACTCAATTGGATTCTCTAAAATTGAGTACTAGTACAAGTATAGAATTGTTCCTACAGAAAGTAGAAGATATAAAAGGAAAATTTTTAACCTTAGGAGAAAAGGTAGAAGATATGTTTCATATTCAAGTAACCTTGAGATCACTTCTAGATAGCTATAAAAATTTAGTTACATATTTACAAATCCTAAGTAAAGATACATCTTTTGATGAGTTAGTCAATATTCTTCAAGAATATGAAGCAAAAAATATAGTTAAAGATGAAATGACTAACAATACATTAGTTTCAAAATATAATCCATAGGGAAATATTTCCTCATTCCCAAAAGGATGAAGAACATGGAATAATATATATTGTCAAGTTTGCAAGAAGAAAGGACATAGTACCAACTACTGTAGATTCAATCCTAGAAACCAACATCAATGAAATAAAATAAATCATGGAAGCCAAACAAATAGGTCATTCCAACCAAGACAATAATAGATTCAAGAAAATCCACATTAGAAACAATTTTAGAATACATACACTTATCAAAATTAGTATAATTATTATCAATTACAATATAGAGAAGAAAAACAAAAAGGACACTTAGTTCAAGAAATTTAGGAACTGGAAGAACCTACAGATGAACATGAAGTTAAAGCTATCATAGGAAGGATTTCATTTTATTAATATACTAACTATTTACTTGATTAGGATACATATAGGAAGTACAATGAAGGAGGCAAAAAAGAAGAGCTCAAATTCCATAACCAAAGTGAAGACCATATCGAAGACTAAAGTCTTCAATAGGGGGGTGTAGCATATTATATTATTTGGTACATGCCAATGGACCACCTTGGGTATATTATTATATTAGAAAGGTATCTTAGATTAAGGTTTGGGTAGTTTCTCCATGCAATGTAATAAATGCACAAGTGTTAGAATGTGTGATGATGAAAATTTTTGTGTAGTCCACATTTACATGATTCATAGGATAGGTAGTTGAACTGTCATGGGCCAAGGGATATATCTCCCTATATACATGCCTTTGACATAGAGAGAGTGAGAGAGGAAGTATAGTGAGTTTAGTAGGTACAATGTAGCTCATGCATTTTTTATGGAGTGTTCAAGTCCTCCATTATATTACATTGTATTATTTTTTTGAGCTTTCATTAATGGCTAATTTTTTGAGTTATTACAAAAGTCTCTCATATAATTTTCTTGCATATTATATTGTTATTATCATATAGTTAATATTGCTTTTTCATTTTAGATCTTGTGGTTGCATTTCCTCTAATATTTTTTTTTGTAAGTTAAGATTTCATTAAAAACAGTTTTGAAAGGGCACCAAAACCTTTTTACAATAGGTCACCAGATGAAATACAAGGACACAGGATAGTCTGAAGGAAAATCCTAAGGATAGGCCAGAGAAAAGGCCAGAGGAAAGGCCAAAGGAAAGGCCAAAGGATAGCCTGAAAGAAAAGCACGCGAAAAACACTATCGAAGCGGGAAAACAGAGCATTCCACCCAAGCGGGAAAATATTTGAAAATCCCACCCAACATGAAATTTGAAAATCCCGCCCAACAAGAAAATTAAAAATTCCCTCCAAAGCAGGGATAATACAAATTTGAAAAATCTCGCACAAGGGGTAAACCAAAAACTAGTATTCCACCAAGGAAATACTAGAAAAACAAAACTACCATACAAAAAACCACTTGAACAACATGATGGAATAGAGGAGCCACCAAGAAGGAACATCCCACCTAGGGAGGGCTGGGATACACACAGGGATGCAAGAAAAAAGACTAGAACTACATCCCGCATAGGCCTGAAAAATGGAACAACAATTTGAGGATATCCATAGGCTATATCATCAATATAGATCATCAAAAGCTAACAATATTTTTGTGGATAGTTGTGATTAATGATACAAACCATGTTATGGTTATTAAACCCATTTTTTGATGATATGTATAATTAGTTAATAGTTTTAATTAACTAGAACCATATACATATTAATAAAGTACAACTATAAAATCTATTTAAATTATACATTTTAGATTTATGAAAAGGAGGAGTATGAAAAAGACTTTCTTATTATAAGTCACAAATATTTACAAAAATTAATGATTTTATTATATATGTATAAATTATTATTATTATTATATAATTTATTATCATATATTTTAGTTTATAATAAAACTGAAAAAACTAATTTGAAGATCAAAGACATACCATTTACATACATAACAACTTTTTACCCAATCAAAATTGAAGTTGAACTATCTCTTGACAATCTGCTTCAAACACTTTAATTCAACTTAAGAAAAAAATATTCTATAATTCAATTGTATACTAAATATAAATAATATTAAATTTTTAACATAATTTTAATACTATTTCTTTTTTTGGTTAAAAAAGAATATATTAAGAGAGACTCAAAAATATATTACAAATATAATAAACTCTAGCCTTATGGCTGCAAACCAAGATGTAGACCAATAAAAACTAGAAATTCAAACTAATTTGCCTACCCAAAAAACCAACCAACTTACTATTGGAGCAATTGACTAAAGAGACAAGACCCTCTAACAACCTCTAACAAGGTTAGAATTGAAGAACTACACTAAAATAGAGAAGAACAATCTACCCTCAGACTTCCAAAAGAATTTGAAAAATCTTCACAACCCTAGAGATGAACTAAAAAGTCATAGGGGATATAGGATCATAAGATCTTTAGTTATTGAATGTTGCTCTTTCTGGAAGATTGGGGTCAAGTCATGAATAAAGCCTTGCATTATTTATCAAGTTATCCATAGCTTCCAATATTACCATCAAAATACTGAACAAGGAGATCGATCCTAGTTTAGTTTGGTCACCACCTCGGAGGGAAACCATAGCAACTAATATATCATTTTTCAACATCCCAATTTGCCATAGCATCTGTAACTTTGTTATGTTATCTAGGCACATGATTGAAAACAACCTCTTGAAAACTAGTTACTATTAACCTAGTCTTATTAATGATCCTTTGTATTCTCCAGTCTACCTTCTCTAGCCTTTAAGTTGATTTTAGGTAATTGATCATAATTTGAGAGTTTGACTCTACTATCACCCTTCTCCAACCTAATTTTAGTGCCTCCTATAAATATCTCAAAATATCCTACCCTTCGACTAAGTTATTGGAGAGAATTTCTAAATTTTTTACAAAAGTAAAAATTCGAGTACCGTCCTCCAATCTTCCTATCCCTCCTATACTAGCTCTTCCTAGATTTCCTCTAGATGCTCCATCCATATTGATTTTTTCAAAATTATGTGAGTTAGGTTACCATTGCTTGGTTCTATCCATAATTTGATTGGTCACTTTCTTCCTTTATGTTGGGCTAATCCATGGCTAATCTTTAATCGAGTCATCATTTGTTCATATAGTTTATTTGAATTGTATGGATGAGCTAATAAATGCTTAACAGTTTCTATCACATTTTCTATGGTCTTTATCCAAACATAGTGGATGTCCCTACTCTCTTTCTAAAATATTCGCTTGTTTCTCTCATTCCAAATGCTCCAAGGAAGAATAGGTATTCTTGTCCAATCTATTTGGTTCACATACCAATATTTTCCTTCTTGTTTTCTCCAAACTCTCTATCTCTGTTCTATTGATTTATCGTTGGAGCATCTTAAATTTAGATAGGAAGTCATAATATTCCATAATTTAGAAGCTATGGGGTATTCTATGAATAAATGGTTTAGAGTTTCCATGTTATCCCAACACATTACACATTGAAAAGGTCCATTAAATTCTTTCTTCATAAGTTGCTCCCTTGTGATTACCCTTTTATGAAATAGCAACCAGTTGAAAAACCTAAATTTTGGCCATAACTTTTGAGCCCATAAATTTTTGAACAGATCCTAAGTTGGATGGGGGTTAATATTTCTTCAGGCTAAATAACCTTGAGCTATAGTGTAAACTCCATACCCTAAGGTATTCCAACCAATACAATCCTCATCTTTTCACCATGAAGACAATCACATTTCTAGGAGATTGTGAATATCCTTTATTTTATCTTTAGAGAGTTGGATTGGCTAGTCTTCTACTGGGATCCAACATATTTCCACTTTTGTATTTCCTGTCTAATATTTTAAATATTTTTCAACTTTGATTCAATTCATCCTGTACATTTTCTCCATTATAGGCCTTGATTCTTGATTTTGAATTGATAGTGCAAGGTGTCCATCCCAAGAGTCTATCCAAAAATGTGTCTTTTGACCATTATGTACTATCTAGAAGAGCTTATTATTTATCAACTCCTCTATAATTTTTAGTACCTTTAAAATTGGGGACCCTCTAGAAGGAATTTGGTGTCAAATTATATCAGAGGGGTCTTTGTTTTCTGCATATTTGGATCTCATATTTGTGGCCCACAAGGCATTGGTTAATTAAAATATAGTATAAATTTTATACCAAAGCCTTGTTATTCTTGAATAACGATCGAAGAACTAGACCACCTTACCGGGGACCATTTCTTCTCCATTTTTGATCCTCTCCATTGAAATATATGACTAATTCTATATAGTTATTTAAGAACTAACTTAGGGATGTTCAACACTGCTGAAACAAATATTGGGATAGATTGAAATTTGATTTGATAAGAGTTATCCATCCTCACGAGGAAAGCCATTTGTTGGTCCAACTACCTATTCATTTATGCACTTTCTCTAGTAACCAACTCCGATGATATTTCTTTTGGTTGCCAAGATTAACTAGAACACCAAAATATTTAATAAGAAGAGAAGTTTTTTTAAACCCTAATATATCCAATCTCAAAGATGTTTTCTAGGCAAACAATGGAAAAGGAGTACTTTTAATTTATCTTCATTAACTTATTTCCTTGAGGCTCTACTGAAGTAGTTAAGAATTTGCTTTATCGAGACAACTTCCTTTATTATTGCCTTCCCCAAAATGGTGAAATCATCAAAAAATTGTAAATGAGAGATATGTGTTACTCCTATAGCTATTATGGCTCCTTATTACCTTTGACAATCTTGATTATTAGCAAATTTCCTCCCTAATTTTTTTCTAGGATGATGAATAGCTATGGAGAGAGAGGGTCTTCTTACCTGAAGCCTCTAGATGTTGGGAATAAATGAGTGGGGTGACCATTCAAAATAAATGAATAATAATCTGAAGATATACAACCTCTAATCCACTTTATCCATTCTTAAGAGAATCCAAAATTTCCCATTACTTATATGAGAAAGTTCCAATCCACTTTATCATAAGCTTTGGACAAATCCAATCGAATGAACACGGATGGAGATTTTTAAGCTTCTAGAGAGTGAATTGCTTCCTAGCCTAACATTATCTTATCTACTATATGTCATCCCTTTATAAATCCCCCTTGTTCTTGAGATATGATATTATGTAGCAATGGTTTGAGGCTTTCATCCATAATATTTGAATTTATTTTTAGAATAACATTACATAAAGTGATTGGTCTAAAACCAGTAACGTTAACAACTTCTTGAGCTTTTGGAATTAGTGTTATATAAGTCTTGTTGATTTCTTTGAGGATTTATTTTGCCTTTCTAGCATCTTCTACCACCTCTAGAGTGTCATACTTCAAAATGTCCTAAAATTACTTGTAATTCAATAGGAAATCCATCCAGACTTGGGGTCTTCCACTTTTACATTTTGAAATATGCTTCTTGCAATTCCCTCATAGTTACTAGTGTAGTCAAGGCCACATTATCCTCATAAAAAATAAGAATAGGTATCTGCTAAATAATTTCTTGTTGAGCTTCTAGGTCAAGCAAATTGGTTGTAAAAATGGTTGAAAATAGGGTTATGCATAAGGGGTTGGCCCCAAAATGTATTTATAAAAAAATGGCAAATTAGTGTCAAATTCCAGATGAATAGTGTCCAAATGCATGTAGAAGGTTCACTATTATTAGGGGTAATATTGGAAATTTAAACTTAAAATGGTCAAATTATTATAAAATTGGGGCGAATCAATCCAAAAATAAATTTGCACCTAGAAATGTTTGGCTAATGGGCCCTAGTAAAGGGTCCTAAATATTAGCTAATTCTAAATTTCAAAAATCCTATTTTTTCCTAATTTGGTGATAAACAACCACTATGCATAACCCTGGTTGAAAAATGGTTCACAACTAATGAAGACATGCCTTCCCAAGTGTGGACTATATCTCCATATTCATTCTTTAATGAGGAGATAAAGTTATGTGTTCTTCAGGCTAGGAGAGACTTGTGAAAGAAACTTGTATTTTGATCTCCTTGTAGACATTGAATCCTTGACTTTTGTTTCCACATCAGTTTTTCTCTTCTATCCCATTATTTCACCTAGACTAAAAGATTAATTTTTTGTCTTGATCCAGTTTTTTGTGAGTCCATCAAGATGAATTTGCTCATTCAACTCCAGTCATGATAAAGTTTCCTTTTTCTTTGCCCTACCATCTCCAAATTCCTCCTAGTTCTAAGTATTTATTATATATTTAATAAAATAAAACCTTTTAATAAAGCAAAACATTTTTGTACCATGACTGAGCTTACCTTCTTAACACCATTGTTGTAGCCTTGACTTGAATGATTAATTTTCGAGCCACATTGACTAAAAATGAAATGATGTTGGTTTACCACTAGTTATCCAAACTTCAATTAAAACTGGCCAATGGTGAGATCATGCATTATTTAATATCTTCATTTTAGGGTGTGTCCTTGTAGCCACACCCTAAAATTTGGATGTGAGATCATGTATTATTTAATAACTAATTAAAACGTATTTGAAAGCAAAAACCTATCTAGCCTTTCAAGGATGCATGTTGAGGCTTGTCTTCTATTGAACCAAGTCATCAAACCATTGCTTGGCTTGATATCTACTAGGTGAAGGTTGGTCATGTATTCATTCATGAGTTCAAAACTCCCATCCAACTTCTTATTTCCTCCCATTTTTTCTTCTAAGGAGAGGATGGAGTTGAAATCTCCTCCTATCAAAGCCCAAGCTTTAGGGAATTGGGAGGTGATAAAACCTATATTCCTCCATATCATTCATTTCTCTTCCATAACACATGGAGCATACACATTTATATAAAAAATAACCTGATGAATCTCTATTTTAATATTATATATTTTTTATTTATTTGTGGAAAACATCCCAAAAGGGATGCCACTTTCGGGTAAGACCCAAGGAGGCAGGGGCATCCATTCCACCAAAAATGCCCAGGACTCAGACCTAGCCTACCACCTTTGACATACTCAAGGAGTAAACAAACACAGAAAACCAATTTAAAAATAAGTAAATAAATAAGTAAATAATAACAAAAATAATAAAATAAAATAAAAAACATGCTCCTTGAGTGTGTAAAAAACAAAAGCACAACCAAACACACACAATAAGATAAAAGAAACCACAACACGAACCACATAGAAAAACACAAGAACCACATAACAAAACATAAACAAGACAAAAGCAATAGAAAACTACAAAGACATAACCCAAAAAAAAACATGAAAAATAAACACAACCAAAGCCTAAAAAATATAAAAATAAAATAAAAATAAAAAACAACCAAAATCAGACAATAAACAAAAACAAAAAACATAGAAAACACTCACACATTAAAACATGAACTAACACAAACAAAGAGAAACCCAAGAACAAGAACGAAAAAAACACAAGAACAATAACAAAAAATATATATAAAAAAAAACACAAAACAACAAAAACACAATTACAACAAAAACAACACAAAGAACACAAAGACAAAACAAAACAAAAGGACCCACCCACCTTAAAAAACTAAAGAAAAAAAAAACAAAAAAGAAAAAAAAAATGAACATAACAAGAATAGAATAAATAGAAGAAACAAAATAAAGAATAGAATGAGCTAGGGAACTAAAAAAAACTGAATGAACCAAAGAGAAGAAAAAAAAAAAAAAAGCAAGAAGAAACTAGGTACCTTCAGAACCGGAGCCATCCAAAGAAATGATAGAAAGAAGAGCTTCCCTAATTTGAGAAACCCACCATCTAGGAGGGTGGCCATAACAAGTAAGATCACCTTTGTCCAAAGCCTAATTAGCTAAAGCATCAACACTCTTGTTTTGATCTTTGACCACATGATTGTAATCAACTTTCAAAAATCCCATCTGGATTAATTGAATCTTCTCAATAATTCTTTTTATTCTCCAATCCACCTTATGATTCTTAGGAGTCTTCAAGAGATTAATCATAAGTTGAGATTTAGACTCAACTAACACCTTTTCCCATCCAACCTTAGTAGCCTCCTAAAGGCCTCTGAGGATACCATACCCCTCAGCAAGGTTATTGGAAAGAATACCCAAATTCTCAGCAAAAGTAAAAACCAAGGAGCCATATGAAAGTCTACCAATTCCTCCCACATTGGATTTTCTAGGGTTCCCTCTAGAGGCTCCATCAGTATTGACTTTTCCAAAATCCTTAGGAGGAGGTTTCCAATTTCTTGTCCTATCCATATTACTAATACTCACATTCCCTTTAAGTTGGTTTCCCTTAGAAGATTTAATCTTCAATATTTGCATCACTTGATCCCATATTTGGTGGGAGTTTTGGGGGTGATTAAGGAGATGATGGAATGATTCAACTAAGTTGGCTATGGTCTTTTGCCAAATATAGTGAATATCCTTCCTATCTTGATTAAAAATTTGGTTGTTCCTTTCATTCCAAATATTCCAAAGAAGAATGGTAGAACCCATCCAAACTATTTGCCTAATAAAATGATCAACACCCTCTTGATTAGGCCAATCCCTCCAAAGTTTTTCAAAAGTAAAAAAATTGGACCATTGTAAGCCAAGTAAAGTGGCCATTCTCCTCCATAGCTCAGAGGCTAAAGTACACTCAATAAAAATATGGTTGAGAGTTTCTACATTCTCTTCACACATTTCACATCTAAAAGGGCCATGAAAACCACGCTTCATAAGTTGCTCACCAGTAAGCACCCTACGATGCAATACAAGCCAATTAAAGAACCTCACCTTAGGCTAGAGCTTTTGAGCCCACAATCGAGAAAATACATTAGAAGAATGGTTGGGATTATTATGGCAAAAGGTCAAGTAACCTTAAGCAACTGAATACTCACCCTTAGTAGTGTTGTTCCATCCAAAACAATATTTTTCATGGGACCAAGAGAGGGATATCATATGAAGGATGCCTTGGATATCTTGTCTTGCCTTTCTGGGATTTGAATAGGCCAGTCCTCAATAGGGATCCAATATCTACCAACATTTGAATTACTAGTATGGTACCGATAGTAATTAGCCATCTTTATCCAATTAGCTCGTTGAAGCTCCTCCATCCAAGGCCTCCAATCAGGAAACTGAGTTATCAAAGGCTTGTAACCATCCCAAGAATCTGTTCAAAAATTTACCTATTGACCATTATGAATGATCCAAAATAATGTTTTCTTTATCAAATCCTCACCAGTCTTAAGAATTGCTAAAATAGGAGAACCTTTGGTAGGAAGTTGATAGCAAACAAGGTCTTCAGGACTTTTGTTCTCAACATATTTAGCACGGAGATTATTGGCCCAAAGAGCATTGGGGTTATGCAACATCCTCCAATATAATTTAGTAGCTAAAGCTTTGTTGTTATTAATAGAATACCGGAATCCTAACCCCCCTTAACTCTTAGGAAGACATAAAGTGTCCCATTTCACCAAGGCCCATTTTCTTTTCTCCTTAGTACCACTCCAAAGGAAACAATGACTGATTTGATCCAATTCTTGAAGAACAACCTTTGGGATATTCAAAACGGAAGAAACATAAATAGGAATAGCTTGAAGGACTGATTTTACCATGGTGATTCTACCCCCAGAAGAAATCCACCTGTTGGTCCACTTTCCAATTTTCTTCTTGACTTTGTCCAACAACCAATTCCAATCTTTATTTTTTTGCCTTTGAATATTTATGGGAATACCTAAATAAGTGATTGGAAGGGAGGTATTATTATATATTAATTTATCCAAGACCATGGATTCTTGTCTAGCAGAGCAGTGAAAGAAAATAACTTTAGATTTGTCTTCATTGATCAACTACCCAGTAGCCTTAGAAAAACAACTAATGATTTGCTTAAAATTAGAATCTTCCTTAACTGTAGCTTTACCTAAAAGAGTAGAGTCATCCACAAATTGAAGATGATAGATAGGTCTAGCTCCATGAGCAATGGTAACTCCCTCAAGGGTTTTGTTTTCCCTCTTTTTGGTTATAGTCCTACCCAAGCATTCAACAATTTTACTATTATATCTTATAAAATATTAAATATAAACATTAAAATTATATTGATATATATATATATATATATATATATATATATATATATATATATATATATATATATATATATATATATTGAAAGCATGAGATTCCGGAATAAAGAAAACAGTGTTCAGATGTAATAAAAATAAAACCAGATTTATACGTGAAATGACACGGATACAATCAAATTAAAAGAACAGGAGCACAACCCCTTTTATTAATAAGATTCTAGCCCGGTTACAATAAATCTCTTTAATGCAATATTCTCAGTTACACCGGATGAACGGTGATCTCTTTCCGCATGCCCACATGTAAAATGGGCGGGCTGTAGTGTTGCCGCCGCTTGATATTTAATGAGTCTCTGCTTACTGCTGTTCTTCCTATATTCAAAGAAACAATAACAACGTTTAATAGCACCTGTTAAATGAAAGCAGAACGTCTGTCTTTAGGAAGCAATGGAAAATGCATGCGAAGGATTATTGAATGTGTGAACGAAATAACTCTATGAAAACCTGCAATTCTCACGGGGAACAACATACATATTCGAAAACAACATATGTTATAGAATCATAAACTGTTTTAATATATTTGAAAATAGCAAGTATTCCGAAAGCATTAAGACTTAAGCTATGCTTTAATATATTCGAAAGATACATATTTTAAAACATAAACGTGAGCTATTTTAAAACTTCCGTAAACAACATATATTAAATTAACAAAAACATGCGAATGCAGGGATGCCCCAAGCGGGCCGCTCCCGTTAAAGCTTGATCTCGGCACCAATCCACTGGGAATGGGCCCGAAATCTCAAAGGAAAGAGGTGTCGTCGAATTGATGGATTAAGGTAATCCAATGCCGGAAATGCAAGTTCAGATGAATACAGTCGGATATTCAGTTTAACAGCACTTCGTTATGTTTCCAGAAAAATACTTCCTCCTTTCGTTTTACGTATCGAGCCGGTTTTATAGAGGGTTCGGCCTCTGAGAACATTAATGTTCGAAACCCTAAATCCGTAAGGGCCGCTCAGATTTGATCCTTATCGGGTCATTACTAAGCATGGCTCGCACTGACATCGGAAGTTATGAGGCATGGCCTCGGATCGGATATTTTGAAACCGCTCGTCTAATTAATGCTCGCCGTTGAATCCGTCGTTCTACAGACCCGCGGGGTTTTCTTCGAGAAGGGACACGTAGAGGGTGCCACGTGGCGGTCGTTCTTTGGATAGTTGAATGCATGCTTTTGACTTTGGTGACGTGTCGGCTCGGGGCCCAAAGTGTCGCGATATCGCGACGCTTTGGGCCGGCTTTGGTCGGGGCCCAAAGTGTCGCGATATCGCGACGCTTTGGGCCGGCTTTGGGCGGGGGCCCAAAGTGTCGCGATATCGCGACGCTTTGGGCCCGCTTGGGTCGGGGCCCAAAGTGTCGCGATATCGCGACACTTGGGGCCCGCTTTGGGCGGGGGCCCAAAGTGTCGCGATATCGCGACACTTTGGGCCCGCTGGGTCGGGGCCCAAAGTGTCGCGATATCGCGACACTTTGGGCCCGCTGGGTCGGGGCCCAAAGTGTCGCGATATCGCGACACTTTGGGCCCGCTTGGGGTCGGGGCCCAAAGTGTCGCGATATCGCGACACTTTGGGCCCGCTTGGGGTCAGGGATCGTGACACTTTGGTCCCACTTGGTTTTTGACAAAAGGCTTGGCTTAAAGAAGGTTTTGAAGAAGGCTAAGAAGTTTGAAGTTTGCTCTAGAACGACCGACTTTGCTCTGCTCATTTTTCGATCTTCCGAACTGTCGTGCGAGTGGTTAAGACCACTATTTGACCTCTAAAGGCTGCCCTGAAAGTTGTGATATCAATGTGATCAATGTTTGTAATCACTTAATCGAAATGGTGCTGTTTTGGTGTCTACAGATGCCCCTTTTTGGGAAGCGCTACGGGTGACGCAATGCTGAGCAAAAATATACGACCAAAGCACTAATGATTAGGGTTTCTTGGTAACCTAACCAACTTTTAATGCCCCAAGTATGGAAAGGGCATGCATTCTTGAATCCTTGCTTCTGACGAGCTAAGGAATTTGATTTCAAGTGTTAACCTATTTTGGTGAGGTGTGACTTGAGCTTGGACATTGATCAGTCATGATTAGGCAAAGGGCGCAACCTTTTATCCACAAGGGAACCTTGTGTTCATGCTTCGGGAATGCCAAGTATTTGATCAATTTAATGATTGCTTGTTTACTGCCCCAAGCAGGAGCGTGATTGTCTTTGTCAATGATTCTTTGAATGCATGTCATTGCCTTGATTGGGTGTGTGCTTGTTGATTGGTGACTAAGTGTGACTACCCCCTCAAGCGACGAATCGATGAGGGAATGACCTTCGTGAGAAAAGCGACGAGTCGCTTGACCCAAGATGACTTAGGTTAGGGTGGCTTTAGATGTTTTTCCATTTGAGCACGTGCAATTTCCCGACATTTGGACCTATTTTTGGTGGGTGTTAACCCTTTTGGTGATGCCATAATGGGGTGAAATCATCAAAAACCCGTCTTCCCGTGGAGCGGTCCAGCTATGATAGCCTTCTTAGGAAAGTAGGAGGATGAGAATTTGAGCCCCGACATCGATTTTCTATGCCAAGAGGTTGAGTGCAAGAGCACTCGTGTCCGGCAATGCTTATTGCTTCTTTTTGTGTTGCATTTTTGTGATGTTTTTGTTGTTTTGATTTTCTTTCTTTACGTATATGTCATGATTTTATGCACAATGATTGATGTTGATGGGTGCATGCTACTTGATATGGATGGATGCATATGGTATGATAATTACCAATGTTGTATGTTGATTTAGTTTGATGGATGCATGATGAATGCAAATGCATGTGATATGCAAAAATGAAATGGATGTATGGACTTGGTGAGAGTTGGTTATGGCACCATAGACTGTTTAGAACTCCATTATTTTGCTATGTACAAATGTGGTGTTTCTTCTTTTTGTATTTTCTGATGGTATTGCAAGGATGAAAAGTAGCGCAATTGGTTTAGAAATGTAGCTAAGGTTTTCTGAGACTCAGACAGTTTTAACTCACTAGCCATGACTGTACTTTATCTTACAAGACTTTTGAACAAGGTATGAATCGGACTTGTTTTTAACCAAGTTATTTCACATCCCCGTGTGTGCAATTGAGTTCATTTATGTGGTATTTGTCAGGATACCGCCAATGCCAGATGGGCTTTCAACCGAACTCGTATCGAGGATCACCTAATTAGCTCCACTAACTCCTTTGTTGTATTTAGTTAGATTAATCTACGGTGTTCTCCAGGATACCATAAGCTAGCTCATCCACATGCAAAAATTGATCGGTACACAATTTAATGTGATAGATATATCGTCATGCGAGAAGTTTACCGCCAGTGACCGATAGGCTATCAACCAAACCGATACTGAGGCTTGCCTCATGACCTGTCAGAATGCTGAGAGTTCCAGGGATTCAAGGTCAACTCCCTTCTTTTTTTCAATTGTATTGGGATACTTGCTCGTTATAGTGATAATAATCACTGTTTATTTTGATTTGTTTTTCTTTTCTCTTGAGCAAGGGATATGGAGTGACGATAATCACTATTCTTTGTGCTTTTTGAGATGTGCACTGTAGGGTGTCAAATTTTGAAGTTTTGACATTTTGCAAATTTTTGACGTTTTGCAACTTTGGGATTCTTAGGGAATTGGGTAGGGAGGACGCTTGTCCTTTTGCCAACTCTCAGCATTCTTGGGGTCATTCGCACAGGGGGATGAGCAAGATAACCGTTTCGCTTATGGTAACCTGGATTACTGTGCAGGTTTCATCCTTCGTTCACACAACTCGGGAATTTTTATGTGTTTTAATTTGTGTTGGGATGTTACGTAACAAGGTGTATTGCAAGTGCAACTCTACCTTCGTAAAATCTGTTTGACTTGATACATTTCATTGCTAAAGAGCAAAATGATGACTGAATCACGAAAAACTCTTGATACATTAAGAGACCACTGACTCTGGTGTGGTAAAGTGCATGATGTTTTGCTGTTTTTGTAAAATGGAACAGTGTGGAACAAGATGGACTAGTAGAACCATGATAGCCTATGGTGCCTTTGACCTATACGACCATGAATATGCAATGTATGGATGCAATGCTTGGATGCAGCTATGTATTTTTGTATTTTTGATGGATTGATTTTGGTGAATATGAAGATGAATTGCGAGAAGAATTCTCTATTTGATGAATTTGAATATGCCTAGAAATGAGATGCAAATTTTTGTTGTTTTTGGTGATTTTTGTTGTTTTTGAATTTTCATGATTTTTGACCAAGTGATTGTGGAAATCCTTGGAGCGTTTTGGGATTGACCAAGCGATTGTGATAATCCTTGGAGCATTTTGGATTGACCAAGCGATTGCAAGAATCCTTGGAGCATTTGGGTTTGACCAAGCGATTGCGATAATCCTTGGAGCATTTTGGGGGATTGACCAAGCGATTGTGATAATCCTTGGAGCTTTTGGGGTGACCAAGCGATTGTGATAATCCTTGGAGCCTTTGGGTGACCAAGCGATTGTGATAATCCTTGGAGCCTTTGGGATTGACCAAGCGATTGTGATAATCCTTGGAGCATTTTGGTTTGACCAAGCGATTGTAATAATCCTTGGAGCTTTTGGGGTGACCAAGCGATTGCGATAATCCTTGGAGCATTTTGGGATTGACCAAGCGATTGTGATAATCCTTGGAGCTTTTGGGGTGACCAAGAGATTGCGATAATCCTTGGAGCATTTTGGGGTGACCAAGAGATTGCGATAATCCTTGGAGCTTTTGGTGTGATTGACCAAGCGATTGCGATAATCCTTGGAGCTTTTGGGGTGACCAAGCGATTGCGATAATCCTTGGAGCTTTTGGGGTGACCAAGCGATTGCGATAATCCTTGGAGCTTTTGGGGTGACCAAGAGATTGCGATAATCCTTGGAGCTTTTGGGGTGACCAAGAGATTGCGATAATCCTTGGAGCTTTTGGGCTTGACCAAAGGGTTTATGAACACCTTTGGAGCATTTGGTGTAATCCACTTGCTCTTCAGGGAATAGAGGTACCCCCAGCTTGACAATCTTTGTGCACCGGATCTGGCTCTGTAGGAATTGGCACGAATGGATCGGCCTTATGCACGGATAGGAAGACAGGGTCTGCCTTCGACACTGATGGTGCTATGATATCTCTGGGTGGAAGTTGCTCGCGACCTTCCCCAAGGAGTGGGATCGACATGTGATGCTGGTAGGCTGGGTCTATGCGCCACTCATGCCCTAGTATTATGTTTATCATTTGACATGCTTCATCGATATTTACGGGATGTCGATGCTGTCGTATGTGATTGCTGTGGGCTATCTCTGTTTCATCCTCACCTTCGGACAATGTGTATAGCTCATCAGAATCTGGAGATTCTGAGATATGGAGGACTGCATCATCAGTGAGTACAGTTAGAGGTTGATCCTCTTCGAAAAGAGCCTCATGTAAGTTGGGCCTTGGGAGCTCCAAAATCTTGGTCTCTAGCAACTCTAAGTGCTCTAATGTTTTGCATGGATCGGGAGATTTGAGCTCCTCCTCTTTGATTTGTTCTTGTTGAGAAACTGGGGACCTATGGAGGGGTAGCTGAATAGCACCCCCCATGTCTTGGTAGGACAGTTCATCCAGCTCTTCTCTTTGCTCTGATTCCTCAGAGGCTTCTTGGTGACTTTCTAAGGGTGGCCCATAAACCTGAGTGGGTTCCTGAGGAAGGCACTCGTCATTGTTTATAGGAGTAGCCTCCTGCTCATGTCTAGGAGGCATCGGGGGTGATGCTTGATAAGGTCGCGGAGACTCGTCTCGCACCTGGGGGTTGTGCCCCTCATACTGTTGTGCTCTTTGGATGCAAGGGGTTGGCGCCTTCTCAGGTAGTTTATAGCGCAACTTATCCGCTTTGCGCTGCATGTATAAGTTTTCTAACTCCTGGCAACCTTGTTCAACCTGCGTTATTTGAGCTTGGCGGACGACTTTTTTGGCGACTGCCGGGTCGATGTGGTCTACCCTATTTTGCTCAAGAGGTTCGGATTTGTGCCTCTCATAATGTTTTGTCTTATGTGTGTGAGGGGTTGGAGTCCTTTCCTGCATAGTGTGTTGGAACAACTCATCCTTCTGGCGCTGAAGGCGTTCTTCGTTAATATGGTACAGTTTCGTTAACGATAGTCGGTCTCGCTCACGTTGCGTGAGTTGCACCCGACGTGCGAAATGCTTGACAGGCTCTAAGATAGTTGGTCTTGTCGCCTCATGTGTAGAAGGCCTAGATGCCTCTCCCGACATATCTATCTTGGTCGTAGTGATCCAAGATCTCTAGAGGCCATCTCTCTCCGATGGGGGTAGCGGCATTTATCCGAGGCGCCGGCCTCGAGTGTGACCATGATATCTAGCGAGTGCGAAGGCGTATTGCTCCCGCGATGTGTATTGTTTTTGAGGAAGGTAGGAATCTTCCTCATGCTCTCTTTCATAAGCGAGCACGATTTGGCGGACGGAGTTGGCTTGGCTTGCCTGAGGAGCCTTATGCTCTGAATTTGTCCTTGCAGTCCTGATAACTGGAGGGGTTGAAAGAGGGATAATGTAACCATGTGGTTCCTCTCGTCGAACCCTAGGTTGACTCGAGCGCTTCATCGCGCGGTGACCGCTCATAACGAGCATCTAAGGTAGCTCTCCTATGGATGTACCCCTCATGGGAGGATGTGTGTTGAGTGCTATTCTGAACAGGAGTGCTCCTAGAAGGGGTACCCCCATAGTCCTTATCCGTTAAGGTGTGGAGGGGACCGCCTTGTGTGTCGAGCCGCCAAGGTGGTATGACCAAATCCTTGGGGTTAAAGCAAGGGCGACTTGTGCCCTCCCTTTGTGCACCTTCCACAGCTTCCGCCCTTGATTGGGCTTGGCTACGGGTGTACACCATTGTGTTGCTTCTCTACTATCTAAGCAGATTTTATCTCGTTTATGATGATTTGTCCTTTTGTGTACACTAAGCAGAAATGAACACACACATACGCAAAACCGTGATTATCTCTTTTAAGGATTGATAGTGTGTCCTAAACTGGTTTAGTGCATTTTGATGTTTTGTTTTGTTTTTGCAATTTTGGAAGAACGTTTAAATGCATAATGTTGGCTCATATGACTCCCATAAATGGTCGCCCCTTCAATATACCATTGCCGGACCGATATACCAACCTCTCTATATACCCGCCCTTACGTGAGGGAGACTATAGGTACGTGAGAGCAGATGGTACGTGGAACATAGGCGGTACGGAAGGGGAATCGCTCTGTTTATGACACCTACCATAGAAGACTTATCCTCGCGTGCATGGGAATCACCCCAAGCAACACTCGGTCAGCTTTCGTCGGGATTTACGTCTAGCAACGATCGCGATCGAGGTAATGGATGCAATATCTCAAGCCAAAGTGATAATGGAATCCACCTTTGGTCTTGCTCAAGGGTTGGGGTTTTACGACCAACGCCTTGGTTTAAAGTACCACGTGGTGTGTGGGATTCATTTTACTTTGCAAATTTGAAACAGGCAACTGAAAAAGAAATCTTTCCCTATGCCAGACAGATAATACTAACTGAAAACAGCAAGTAAAAAATTGCAAAGAAATTTTCTACCCTTTTAAATTTTTTTTTTTTTTTTGAATAATTACGCAGATAACTACATAATTAAATAAAGCAAGAAAAATCTTTAAGAAAAATTTCTCTACCTTATTTTAATAATTAAAAAGATTTAATTATTAAATGAATAATTACGCAGATAACTACATAATTAAATAAAGCAAGAAAAATTTTAAGAAAAATTTCTCTACCTTATTTTAATAATTAAAAAGATTTAATTATTAAATGAATAATTACGCAGATAACTACATAATTAAATAAAGCAAGAAAAATTTTAAGAAAAATTTTCTACCTTATTTTAATAATTAAATTTTTATTTAATTATTAAATGAATAATTACACAGATAGCTACATAATTAAATAAAGCAAGAAAATTTTTAAAGAAAAACTTTTCTACCTTCATCGTAATAATTAAAAGAAATTAAAATGTCGATAGAACGAAATAACCCGAAACTTCGCAACAGAAAATGATATGGACGGCTAGAATCGTTACCTCCTTTCTGCCCGAAATTGCTGTTTCTGACCTCCGGTTAAAAAGAAGTACCTGTTAAGCACAAGACACAACAAGTTTAATTAACTTCTGTGATTTTTAAAAATATGGGAACCGGTCCCACCGTGATCGCCACTGAAAGCATGAGATTCCGGAATAAAGAAAACAGTGTTCAGATGTAATAAAAATAAAACCAGATTTATACGTGAAATAACACGGATACAATCAAATTAAAAGAACAGGAGCACAACCCCTTTTATTAATAAGATTCTAGCCCGGTTACAATAAATCTCTTTAATGCAATATTCTCAGTTACACCGGATGAACGGTGATCTCTTTCCGCATGCCCACATGTAAAATGGGCGGGCTGTAGTGTTGCCGCCGCTTGATATTTAATGAGTCTCTGCTTACTGTTGTTCTTCCTATATTCAAAGAAACAATAACAACGTTTAATAGCACCTGTTAAATGAAAGCAGAACGTTCTGTCTTTAGGAAGCAATGAGAAAATGCATGCGGAGGATTATTGAATGTGTGAACGAAATAACTCTATGAAAACCTGCAATTCTCACGGGGAACAACATACATATTCGAAAACAGCATATGTTATAGAATCATAAACTGTTTTAATCATATTTGAAAATAGCATGTATTCTGAAAGCATAAGACTTAAGCTATGCTTTAATATATTCGAAAGATACATATTTTAAAACATAAACGTGAGCTATTTTAAAACTTCCGTAAACAACATATATTAAATTAACAAAAACATGTGCGGGATGCCCCAAGCGGGCCGCTCCCGTTAAATCTCGATCTCGGCACCAATCCACTGGGAATGGGCCCGAAATCTCAAAGGAAAGAGGCGTCGTCGAATTGATGGATTAAGGTAATCCAATGCCGGAAATGCAAGTTCAGATGAATACAGTCGGATATTCAGTTTAACAGCACTTCGTTATGTTTCCAGAAAAATACTTCGTCCTTTTCGTTTTACGTATCGAGCCGGTTTTATAGAGGGTTCGGCCTCTGGGAACATTAATGTTCGAAACCCTAAATCCGTAAGGGCCGCTCAGATTTGATCCTTATCGGGTCATTACTAAGCATGGCTCGCACTGACATCGGAAGTTATGAGGCATGGCCTCGGATCGGATATTTCGAAACCGCTCGTCTAATTAATGCTCGCCGTTGAATCCGTCGTTCTACAGACCCGCGGGGTTTTCTTCGAGAAGGGACACGTAGAGGGTGCCACGTGGCGGTCGTTCCTTAGATAGTTGAATGCATGCCTTTGTCTTTGGTGACGTGTCGGCTCGGGGCCCAAAGTGTCGCGATATCGCGACGCTTTGGGCCGGCTTTGGTCGGGGCCCAAAGTGTCGCGATATCGCGACGCTTTGGGCCGGGGCCCAAAGTGTCGCGATATCGCGACGCTTTGGGCCGGTTTGGGTCGGGGCCCAAAGTGTCGCGATATCGCGACGCTTTGGGCCCGCTTTGGGTCGGGGCCCAAAGTGTCGCGATATCGCGACACTTTGGGCCGGCTCTGGGCGGGGGCCCAAAGTGTCGCGATATCGCGACACTTTGGGCCCGCTTTGGGTCGGGGCCCAAAGTGTCGCGATATCGCGACACTTTGGGCCCGCTTGGGCGGGGGCCCAAAGTGTCGCGATATCGCGACACTTTGGGCCCGCTTGGTCGGGGCCCAAAGTGTCGCGATATCGCGACACTTTGGGCCCGCCTGGGGTCGGGGCCCAAAGTGTCGCGATATCGCGACACTTTGGGCCCGCTTGGTGTCGGGGCCCAAAGTGTCGCGTGTGGATATCGGACACTTTGGGCCCGCTGGGTCGGGGCCCAAAGTGTCGCGATATCGCGACACTTTGGGCCCGCTGTTCGGGGCCCAAAGTGTCGCGATATCGCGACACTTTGGGCCCGCTAGTCGGGGCCCAAAGTGTCGCGATATCGCGACACTTTGGGCCCGCTTGGTTTTTGACAAAAGGCTTGGCTTGAAGAAGGCTTTGAAGAAGGCTAAGAAGTTTGTTAAAGGCTCTAGAACGACCGACTTTGCTCTGCTCATTTTTTGATCTTCCGAACTGCTGTGCGAGTGGTTAAGACCACTATTTGACCTCTAAAGGCTGCCCTGAAAGCTGTGTATGTGCATGCGATCAGTGTTTGTAGTCACTTAATCGAAATGGTGTTGTTTTGGTGTCTACATATATATATATATATATATATATATATATATATATATATATATATATATATATATATATATATATATATATATGATTGAAGTAATACTAAGTACAATCGGTGGCATAAATGGAGCCATACTCCTCAAGGCATAGTAACAAGGGACCTCTCCCAAAATTTTGGTCACTGCCAACAATATACCATTGGAGTAGAAATTTTTTTTAATATTATTTTACTTTATAGTTTTAAAATTTAAAAATTTTATTGGCACTGAGGCACTTTGATATTTGTATAAATAGGTGTTAATTTATCATACTAAATACAATAATTAAATATCTTTTGGGAGGTCATAAATAACGAAGATTGTATAGTAAAAATCATTCACAAATAACATATAAAATATGAATTCATTGCTAACATTATAATTAAAATATGAAGTCTAGTTATTCTATTTATTTTTGGGGAGATTCTTGGGCCTTGCCATCCCCTCTTGAAGATTTCCTGACCTTCACCTATTTGAAACCAATCACATATAGGTTTTTTGGTCCTAAAGTTTCTGACTTTTTAGAATTATTCAATGGTCATCTTCGATCGAAGTCCTTTGACTTTCCAAATATTTCTTAGGAGGAGAATCTTTCTTTTATAAATTTAAAAACCTCCATAAAATGGTTCCTAACCCCGAGTACTGGTCTTCATGATAGGCTAGTTTGGGGTCCTGAGAAAGATGGCTAGTTTTTAGTTAAGTCTGCTTATGGTTGCTTGGACTACGATTCGGATCATTGGTTCCCAATGAATAAAGTCTGTATTAAAGGCTTAACACCTAAAGTCAATGTGTTCTTCTGGCTAACAATTCAAGGAAAGTGCCTTACTCTTGATAATCTTCAAAAATGGGGAATGATTTTCCCTAATAGGTGCTTCCTGTGTGGTAGGGCTTTTGAATCGCCTTTCCACTTATTTTCCCATTATGCCTATACCCTTGAAGTCTTTTGTCAGTTCTTTTTGGATTTGGGTGTTTCTTGGGTTCTTCCCAACTCATTGGAGGACCTGGTTGTTCAATGGGTCTCACCCTTATCCTCTCCCCACCTACGTCAGTTTTGGAAATTTGGGTTATCCCATATTTTGTGGCGAGTGTGGAAGGAAAGGAATGTTTGTGCCTTTAAAAATATTTGCCATCCTGAGTCATTGGTCTCCTCGAGGGCCATTGTAGATACAATGAAATTTGTGAAAGCTTTAAAACTAGATTCAATAAATTGTGAAGGGGAGATCTACTTGGAGAGATCGTTGGGTTTTTTAACTCAGCCTCAGAATATAGTGAGCAGGGTGAGTCAAGACAGGGCTAGCACAATTTAGGAACCCCCTCCATACGGTTAGCTCAAATTTAACTTTGACGGAGCTTCTAAAGGGAACCTGAGTCCGAAGGGTGTAGAAGGTTTGTTTAGAAATTTGAAGGGAAAAATCCTTCTTGCCTTTGCTAAAAACTTTGGTCACCAAACCAGCCATTTAACTAAAGCTCGGGTATTATTTTAGGGTGTTTCCCAAATGAATTGGGTGAATTGTAGGAAAATAATCATAAAATGAGATTCAATCAATGTTATAAACATGATTAATGGCAACCAAAATATTTCTTGGATTGTTGCAAATTTTATAATTGAAGCCAGGATAATGATTCAAAATTTAGAAGAAGTCCAATTCAAGCATCGATTCAGAGAAGGTAACAAAGCTACGGACTTCCTAGCTAATCAAGATTTTACGCAACAAGATCTTCACATTTGGATAGGTAATTTTTGAAGCAATAATGCATGAAAATATTAAGCAAATGATGATCAATCGAACATTAGGAATTGCATTCAACTTAGAATTTTAAGTAGGTTACAAAATAGGAGTATTAACCATTTAGCATTAGGAGTGCTAACGATGATTAATAATAGATTTATTATAACAACCTAACTAAATATCATAAGATATTTAGTTATTAACCTTAGTTAACTAGGAGGTAATTCATAGAATAGTAAATATATCCTATGGTAGAAAAGTAAATGTAATAACCTATGTAGTATAATGCAATATACTACCTATTTTACCCTAATATCCCCCCTTTATTACATTACTTTGATATACAAAGTCTACTTTGGAATAATTTAAATTTGACACATCCAAGTGCCTTTGTGAAGATGTCAGCAACCTTTTCATCGATGGGAATGTATTGGAGCTTTATCCTATGTTTAGGAACTTCATCACGTATGAAATGACAATCCGTGTCAACTTGCTTTGTGCGCTCAAGATGGATTGGATTCTTGACCAAGTTCAAAACACCTGAGTTGTCACAAAATATGTGAATAAGAAGTTTCTTTGGTAGGCCCATGGTAGCCAAGATGCGACTTAACCATATAGCTTCACACACAGCTCCACGTGCAGCGCGGTACTCTACCTATGTTGAAGATAAAGCAACCACATGTTGCTTTTTACTATGCCATGAGACAGGACGAGATCCAAGATGAAATACATATCCTGAAGTTGATTTTTTGTCATCTAGGGATCCAACATAGTCAGAGTCAGTATAAATCTATAAGAAGAATGAGTTATTATTCTTATACTCTAGACCATATTCTACACTACCTTAAATGTAGTGAAGAACACGCTTAGTTGCTTTCCAGTGAGAGGCCTTTGGTTCCTGCATGAACCGAGAAAGATAGTTTACATCATAAGTAATGTCTGGTCTAGTATTGGTTAGATAGATAAGGCTTCCAATCATCTATCTATATAGCGTGCCATATACCTATGGTGAGTCATCATACCGTGATAACTGAAGCCCTGATTCCATCAATGTTGACTTGGGCTTGCAACCAATCATACGATATTTTTCTACTAAATTCTTGGCATACTTTTTTTGAGTCACCCTAAGATGATTCTTTTTCTATTCTATATTAAGACCAAGATAGTAGTGGATAAGTCCTAGATCTGTCATATCAAATGACTCTTTCAAGTCATATTTCATGACATTGATCAATTTCTCTGAATTGCCAGTGATGATCAGATCATCTACATATAATACAAGAATCACTATTTTAGAACCTGTGTTCTTGATATAGATATTTGCATCAGATGGACTTCTCTTGAATCCGTGTTGTAGTAGGTGACTATCCATTTTAATGTACCATGCTCTTGGGGCTTGTTTGAGCCCGTATAATGATTTGACCAACTTACAAACTTATTGCTCATGGCCTTCCTCAGCAAATCCTGGAGGTTGAGTCATGTATACCTCTTCTTTTAAGTAACCTTTCAGAAAGGTACTTTTTACATCCATTTGATGTAATTTCCATCCGAACTGTGCTACCATAGCACAAAGAACTCGAATGGTGGTCATCCTTGCAATGGGTGCAAAGGTTTCCTCATAATCAAGGCCTTCCTTTTGAGCATAGCCCTTCACCACAAGATAGGATTTATGATTGTCTATGGTACCATATGCCTTATATTTGACTTTGTAGACCCATTTGCAGCCTATGGGCTTCTTTCCTTTAGGCAAATCTACCAAATTCCATGTTTTATTCTTCATGAGGGAGTTATGTTCAACATCCATAGATGCCTTCCACTGAGGTTGTCTAAGGGCTTCATCAATTGTATAAGGTTCATTTTCATCATATGAATACATGTAAACCCTCTCCTCATCAATTTCCATATCATCTCCACTTTCTAAATCTCTATCAATAGAAAGCTCTTGAAAATCTGCACAAAGATCATCAACTGAAGTAGATGCTTCTGCCTTTCTCTGTCTAGACATGCTTCATGTCTTAGGATGATTGAGAGTGAGATTTGGTGGTGAAGTGAGTTTGGAATATATCATAGTACTTGTATACCATTTAGGAGGTTTTTTTCTATTGTGGAGGAGTCTGTGGCTATTGCTCCTCATCTTCCAGGTATACTGATGTAGTGTTAGATGTGAAAGCTTCATCAAACACCACATATCTACTAACATGTATTTTATTGGTGAATGGATCTATCAAACGATAGCCTTTTGAGAATTCATCATATCCAAGAAAAACACACTATAGGGTCTTTTCATCTAACTTATTTATTTTCTCCTTAGGTATGTGCATAAAAGCCTTACACCCAAATACTCATAGATGAGATATGGAGGGTTTCCTTCCACTCCATGCTTCTTGAGGAGTCATACCTTCAAGAGCCCTTGTGGGTGCCCTATTTAGAAGATATACTGTAGTTGTTACAGATTCAGCTCAGTAAATGTGCTCAATATTGGCTCCCTTAAGCATACATCAAACCATTTCTATAATGGAACGATTTCTTCTCTCAGCAACTCCGTTTGATTGAGGATAATAGGTTGTTGTTAACTGTATTTTTATCCCATGTTTTTGTAAAAATGAGAAAACTTCTTTTGATGTGTATTCCCCCCCTTGATATGAATGGAGGGTCTTTATGAAACATATTGATTCTTTCTCAAAAAAATTCTTGAACTGCTGAAAATAGTCAAATGCTTTAGACTTCAACTGCAATAAGAAGACCCACATTTTTTGTGAGTGATCGTCTACAAAAAAATTGAAAATATATTTTTCCTCCACAAATAGTAGACATAGGACCACACAAATCTGTGTGAACTAACTCCAATGGTACTTTAGCTCGAAAAGAGCTAGGTTCAAAAGGTACTCTATGTTGCTTTCCTGACAAGCAATCTGAGCACACTGGCAAAGTAGATGAAAGAGTAGGCAGTCCTTTCACCATTTGATATTTACGGAGTTCTAGTAAATACCTTGAGCTTAGATGCCCAAATATATTATGCCATAGAGAATTAGCCTCTTTTGTGGTTACTGCCATTGTAGTATGTGTAGAGGTAATTGCATCTAAGATAAAAAAACCATGTTTGTATGAACTTGTTGCTATCTGTTTTCCTTTTTGAGTGATAAAGCAAAGTTTCTTTTCTTTGTCCACTTTGAAATTGACATTCATATTATTGTCCAAGATTTGTGGAACTGACAAGAGATTATTTTTCAATCTTGGTACATAAAGAACTTTTTTAATTTTACATTCTCCATCTAGAAGGGAGACAGAAACACTTCCTTCTCCCTGAACTCGATAGGTATGATCATCATCAATGGTTACCGGTCTACCTTCTTGAGCCTCAAGTGTCTCAAACCAGGACTTATCGCTAGTCATATGTTTACTAGAACCTAAATATATGTACCAAATAGTATCCTTGTGAGAGGATTATGTATGTGTCATGAGCACTTTGTGTGCTCGTTTAGAGTTCGAACTAGAATCTTCAGCGACAATGTGTCTCTGTTGTTGTTTATTCTTGTTCTTTGGTTTACCTTTGCCCTTATTTTGACCTTGTGTATAGGGCGGTTTGTTCTTAAACCAACATAATTTGGTTTCATGAGTGTCTTTATCACAAATTTTACAATACTGCTTCTTCTTCTTAATCTCTTTGCCTTTACCCTTGTCTTTGTTAGAAGAAGATCCTTTCTGTCGATTCCACTTTTTCTTTTCACTTTGCTTGTTTGAGAAAAGTGTATTTTTGGATGCCTCATCTCTTTGGAGTTGATTAGATTTTTTAGTTTGAAACAAATTTACCAACTCTACAAAAGTCACTATCCTTCCAGAGACTTGTAGTTAAGTGATCAACATTCTATAGGAGTCTGGAAGAGCCCTTAAAATGATTAATGCCAGGACATTGTCTTCCACTTTTTCTCCTAAGGCTTGCAATTTTATTTTTATATCTATGACTCTACAGAGGAATAGCTGTATCGTCTCTTCAAATTTCATATGAAGATTATGGAGCTGTGTTTGAAGGTTAAGAATTGTTGATTGATTCTTTCCTTCAAAAATGGTTGCTAGGGCATTCCATGCCTCCTTACCACTTTTAGCTTCACTTATATGATGATGTATGTCATCAGTAATAACTAGCAAGATCAATAAGAAAAGTCTTTTATCCTTTTTATCATATGATGTCTGATCTGCTCCTACTGATGTGGATCTAGAATTAGTGCCATCCACTATTCCCCACATCTCCTCTATAGTTAAAATGACTTTCATCTTAGTTTTTCAGGCTGAATAATTTGAACCTTTGAGCAGTTGGCTCTCAGTGAGATACTTATTGATCATGGCCATGGTTCAGGTTTCAAATTGATATGGCTAAGACGACTTTATCTTTGCAGTATACCCTCAAAAGAGTATATGAAAGAATTTTAATTTGCTCTTTAAGATATTTAATGGCACCTGTCTTAACACCCTTAACAAGGGATGAAAATTTTGAGGATTTTAAGCCAAACAAAATAGAGCAAATTAAAGGGGTAGGTTTTGAAAGACTTCTATTTTGCTCTTAGGATATTTAATGGCACTTGCCTTAACACCCTTCAAGAAGGATGGAAATTTTGAGGAAATTAAGCCAAACAAAGAGAGTGAATCAAGGTGTTTGGATTTTGACCTTTGGGTGAGGAGTAAAAAAAATTGACTTTGTTTAACCTATGCAAGGTGTAGCACGATTGTAGTGAAATTTGGATTTTGTGAAATGCTTCTTCAATGTTTTATATGATTGTTTAATTGCACACAAAAAACATGATTGTTAGTGCAATAATCAAAACAAGAGAGCAACCCAAATTATTATCACTATAGGTGTCGGATGCAATAGAAAATGCACCTAGTATAGTCAATTTTTTAAGAAAAGGTGTCGAGTAAAATCGAGAATGCACCTTTCTTAATTTGAAATATCCCCCCTTTCTCTTTACAATTTTGCAAAAAATAGAATCACAAAATATGACTTCTATCCCCCCTTAATTTTTACAAAATTGAGAGAAAGAACAATTCGAGCACTCCTTTCAAGACAAGTCGACACACGACTCACATTTGAAAGGCTTCCAGACCAGTCGACACACGACTTTGGTTTTTGTCTTCAACACTCAAGCATAAGGAGCAAATAGGTTCAAAAAATATTTCTCAAGTCTTACAACAAAAAAATGTGCAATTTTATGTCTTATATCTCCATCGTGAAGGAGAAAACAAAAGCAAATTTTGGATTTTGTTGCAAAGAAATAATGACCTTTTTCCTTGCCAATGTGTTCAATTTCTTTGATTTGCAATAGAATTTTGAGTTTCTATGTCTTGTATCTCCAAAAAAGTTGTGAAGAAAACTATAGAACTTTAGAGGAATTTATTGCAAAAAAAAATGAAGGTGTTGTTTGTCTCCTTTCAAAAATCTCCTAGTTCTTAAAAATGCTAAAAAATATATCTTTTAAAGTTGAATAATTTTTATAATAAAGCTTATTTTTGGAAAAACAAATCAACCATTTTGCTTTAATTGATGATTAAATCCAAAAAAAATACTTAATTATAAAAAAAATACTAAAAAAAATATTTAAATCAAGCATAAAAAAAATTAGGAAAAAAAAGTTGAGAGAATAGAGTTTAAAACCTTCAAAAAAGAATTTTTGGGCATTGCGCGGGCTCGAACACACGACCCACTGGGCCCAAGGCGTTCGCCTTGACCAACCAAGCTACCAGAGGGCTTGGAGCAAAAACCTTGATACGTAGTATTTCAAGAAGCCTGCGGGCTTCCACGGGACTGCAGTGGGATTTATCCCACATGCATCCCATAGGGGATGCTGAAGGCTTCAAAAGTCGTAGCACACCCCTTGGGATGTGATTTCCTGTGGGCAATCGTAGTCCAACCTGATACCCTTTTGGACGCTGCCACGTGGTGCCAAAGGGTCTGTCATGTCATGTCATCCAGTGGTTATCCGCCACATGTCGTGTCAAGTCGTCTTTTGGCTGTCCACCACGTGTCAGGTCCATGTCAGGTGGTCAGTCCAGTCAGCTTCCAGGTTAGCACCGCGGGGTACATGCAGTCTAGAGTTGTCCAAATCTCACCACGTGGCACAGATCTATGCAAATTCGAGGGCCTCCTACCCTCACGAATGTCGAGGTTGTCGGGGGTCGAAGGGCGCGCCTGCCCTCTTAGATCTCGATGTGGTCTGGAGTGTGTGCATCCAGTTGGGAGGGGAGGGCTCGCTTGCTATCTTGGCTTTCCTAGTCTATGGGGGCCACGTCCACGTGGGATCAAGAGTGCGCTCCTACCCTCTTGATGATCTTGCATGTAGACTATAGGATACAGCGCAGGCTGATCCTGCATGTGGTCTACGAGAGTTGGTGTGGTACCAATTGGCCAAGGATGGCCACGGGATCGCGGGCTGATATACTTCGACTTGAAAAAGTTGAGAGCTTGGCCATGCGGGCGATCGATCAGATTGCGATCGCCTCGGTGATTGTGTCAACCGATCGACCCCACAGTGGGCTGGACCCTACAGGTCAATTTGATCTGCCAGCGTTTGGCCTATAACCACTCCTGCCATTGAGCTCGCTTGTCGATGTGGGTTCGGTGACTACCAAATGGCACCAACTCATCCTCTGAGCGAGTCGAAAAAAAAGGTTATGATGCCAATGAAGCAATAATGCACGAAAATATTAAGCAAATGATGATCAATCGAAAATTAGGAATTGCATTCAAGTTAGAAGCTTAAGTAGGTTACAAAATAGGATTATTAACCATTTAGCATTAGAAGCGCTAACGATGATTAATAATAGATTTATTCTAACAACCTAACTAAATATCATAAGATATTTAGTTATTAACCTTAGTTAACTAGAAGGTAATTCATAGAATAGTAAATATCTCCTATGGTAGAAAAGTAAATGTAATAACCTATGTAGTATAATGCAATATACTACCTATTTTACCCTAACAATTTTCGATATGGCCTTAAATTGTTGGACAATGAATTCAGACAAAGGTCAAACTTGAGTCAAAATACTTAAAGTGGGTGGTTGGAACCCTCCCCATTGGATGTTGCTTTTTGAATATTTTAGTCGGGCTTGCATTCCCAATATTTTATCTCTGTTTATCCATGCAGGCCTGCGTGTCCAACTTTTATCTCTATTTGGCTTATGTATTTGGGTTTGTTTGACTAGTATATATTAATCTGGATATAGGTAGTTGTGTCTAAAAACTTATTGACTTTAATGTTTGAGGTGTTCTCAATCTCCTAATGACTAGAAATTAACTTCTTTTTGTTATAAAGTTTGGAGATCCTTTCAAAACTCCTTTCCTTAAACTAATCATAAAAAAAATTAAGTTGAATATAAAATAGAAAATTTCTCTATAAATTTGTGTTAAGAAAGTCGAAAAGACATCTAAGTCAAAGCGCGTGCCTTTTACAAGTCGCACGAAGAATACTTCACGTTCTCACACGGTCGCTCTTCCAATAGCGATTTTGGTGAATGACGAAGAATACCTATTGTTTCCTTCGCTTTGATTCAAACTTCATAGAATTGCAAGAGCGTTAATGGCCGATTTAATTTAATTTTTATTTTTATTTTTTATATGGATTCAAAACGATCAAACTTCATAGAATTGCAAGAGCGTCAATGGCCGATTTAATTTAATATTTATTTTTATTTTTTATATGGATTCAAAACGAACCGTCTTGAAATTCTCGCATTAGTCGGACAAACCCGTTTTCTTACTGGGAAGCAGAGTTTCTGCATATTGTCAATAATAAGGTGGAAAGACAGAGTTTTCTTACTATTTCTAAGCAGAGGTTTGAAGACAGGATAATTAAAACAAGAAGAATGTATATATTATGTCAAAAGAAGTGCGCACGTGTATGACTATGGACAATGTTCTACAATGTTTGTTTTGTTTTTTTTTCCAAGATCCCGTCTTTTCTCTGCTTAAGCTGACCAGCAAACACCAATATAAGTATGCTTAGCTAGTTTAAGGACGTCATATTTTTACGAATTATAACGGTAGAATTTTATTGTTAAAGAATTAGTCTATTAACTGGTCGTATAGGTGACCCCG
This sequence comes from Wollemia nobilis, assembly GCA_028583015.1. Classification (NCBI taxonomy): domain Eukaryota; kingdom Viridiplantae; phylum Streptophyta; class Pinopsida; order Araucariales; family Araucariaceae; genus Wollemia; species Wollemia nobilis. The sequence continues at coordinate 5,090,806 of JAQPPZ010016467.1, read as the reverse complement.
CAACGGCATAAGTATGGTTAGCTAGTTTAAGGACGTCATATTTTTACGAATTATAACGGTAGAATTTTATTTTTAAAGAATTAGTCTATTAACTAGTCGTATAGGTGGTATGCCCATTCCTTAGGGTCATATTGAAGGGTATAGCCTATCCCTCGGCTAACCTGTTATTTACGCCACTTTCAACCTCCTTCTATAAATACGGAGGCCAAACACATTTGCAAAGACAACATTTCTTTGGGCGAGAGACTTTCTGTATTCCTGCTTCTCTTCCCTTCTTAGTAATCTGATTTCTGAAAGATTATTTTTTCATTGACAGAAAAATGTCTCAGAAAACTACTTTCCACGTTGGAGGCATTTTCCGGCCATCGCAGGTAGATCAGATCCGTGGACTGAAGCAAACACTGTTAGGAATTCAAAACGTTCAAATTGAAGAAGCCACAAAAATAGTTGAATTCGAGCACAACCCAAGCACGACCGCCGCCGACATAGGTAAGTTGTTCTATGTCTTTTCCTAGATCGTTGCCTTTCTCAGTTTATATGTGTGTTTAGGGCTTCCAGAGTTTCTGCCTTTATCATTTGTATATAGAAGCCTAGGGTACCATCATTGGTGTTCAGGATTGTGAACGATGGAGTGACTACCTAATAATGGCCTAGTTTACCTCTTCGACAATCCATCATTAATAGTCATCCTGTCATGCGTTCAGAGCATGAATAGATAGAAAGTTCAATACAAAAAGGATGAACGAAGTTGCCTCATGGTTTAAAAAGCTCTTGCATATTTCTTTTTTCTTAGGCTATGTAAAATCCCAGCCTGTTTTGGTCGATTTGGACCTTCTTATTTTGGGGTTCAAATATTCCGGAATCAGGCCTCGACTCGAACCTATGCCAACATTGCCAAACTCCCAGAATTTTGAGTTGGACAGTTTTACTTCCGCAGCCTAGGTTTAGCCAGTCCAAGAAGTTTCTAATTTTAGCCTACTTCTGTCATCCTTTTCTTTCTGATCCTCAGGGTGATTTTTTTTATTTTTTTGTTCATTTTCTGGTTATATCTATAATATCAGGAGAGAAGAAGATTGTAAAGCCGAAATCAGACTTGTTGTGTGTTTTTTTTTTTAAGAAGTATTCTGCCGATAAATCTACATCCCTGAAAGAAGAATTCCACTCGGAGGCAGTAGAGCATTTACAGTCCAAGTATTACTTTCGGTAATTCTGCAAAGTTGTAACGTGGTTAAATTTTCAATCCATAGTTAAGGTGGACCGACAAATATCATCGGATGAAATAACACTCTCTTATGGTAGCATTAGAACGCGTTTGGTTTTCAAGTCTTGGTAATAAAAATGAATTGTTTTCTCAAGTTTCTTCATCGGAACATTCATTTTCTAAATGAATTTTAATACAACTTGGGTTGCTGTATCTCTGGGCGCCGCAGAAAAAGCTCTGAAGGATCTGGGTTTGAAGCCCACTCTAAGGGGTGAAGTTTTAATGAGCCGATGAACAAAATGGGGTAAGCGATTTCGTTTGCTTTTCACATCTGTTCCTTTATTCTTACTCTTTTCGCAAGCCTAAAGCTTGCAGCCAGGATACGGGGCGTCACAAAAGGCGATAACGATCGTTTAGTGTTCTGTGTTTAGCGATAGTTGATTTTACCGTCTTCTCACAGATAAATATGTGATTAACGTTTGCCGTGGAATCCTTGCAGCTTCGTGGACACCTGGAAACGAGTCAATTTTCGGTAAATCTCCGCCGCCTTATGAATCTTCCTCGTCGTTGATGATAATAATCTTTTTAATCTGAGAGGCATGAAACGTAGGGTTGGTACCCATCACTGATGGGGTTTTCTTTTTCTTCCGTTGGAATGATAATGATGATTCCCCTTGATGTTTCTACAGGGATTGCCAATCTGATGTCTGGTATATGTGAAGACTTCTCTGTTGCGTATGTCTTAGTTAGAATAGTAAATAAGAAAGCTAGATCGGCTCTTCTTTGCCATAATTATAAAAAGGCATCCTATAGAACTGTATAATTCTCATCTTTCTATTGGAAACTTATAAATCGAAGTGTTTGAATGTTAGCAATGGTTGTGCCAATGGTAACCTGATAAATCCTTCTATTGGCTGTAAATAAGGTTTATCGGAAGGTGACACCTATAACTTATTATAGTTATATTTTTTTGAGGATGATGTCTGTTGTGGGAAAATCGTCAAGGGCCTGTAGACTAACAGGGGGAATTAGAGGGGGACGCAAAAAGCAGGGTTGAATCCCCTGGTCAGCGGAGCCGCCCTTGGGGGTTCGGACTGAGGTGGGATCAAGTGGAATAGAATAATTTGGACAGTTAGTCATTTCAAGCAACAAATGCACTGTTTTGGACAACAATCCGGATGTGTGACGGCGAAAACTTGAAGACTTTTTGAATAAATGGAATAAGGTGATACATCACACCAACAAAATTCTTACGCGAACATTAATCTAAAGAAACCAATAGTCAGTAAAGATAGACATGCACGCGAACAAATGCACTGTATTCTTTTCGTATGCATGACTTTTTAAAGTGAAGAGTCAGTAAATATAGACATGTGCTTGACGAAAGTCAGACATCACCAATAGAATTTGAAAGCATCTGTTAAAGTAGTTTTTTAATTTATTTTTTAATTATTAGATTATATGAAAAGAATATTGTTTATTTATTTTATGATTATTTTTAATTAAATTTAAATTATTTAAATATAATATATAATTTTATTTTTCAAAATTTAAATTTTACACTTTAATTTATTTTTTTATATTTTTAATTAAACTATTTATACTAAAAGAATATAAATTATACTAAAAGAATATAAATTATAATATTTAAAAAAAGTCGAAAATATTTGTTCAAATAAACTGGTCCAAGGTTTTTAAAGTTCTTAAAAGTTGGACTGTTTATTCCTTATGTGTTGTCAAAAACTTTTATATTGTATTATATAATTTCGAAAGGTTAATGTAAAGATACCCTTAACTGTGAAAGGTGAAGTACGTTTTTCTTTCAGTCTCACAGATCAATCAAAATCATTTTCCTTGAAGCTCAAGAAAACACTTGAATAAACGTTATTTTTAAAATTTTAATGAGAGCAATTTAAATTCAGGTCAACCAAACGTCAAATTTTAATTAATAATGATAACAATTTCGAATTCAGGTGTATGGGTAGGCAGCATAGCAATCGCGCGGTTTAAATACGGCATTGACCAGTTTCATTGTGACTTCTTCAAACAAATCACCATCTGATGTCATCCTCATTGTGTCATCGATGACCAACGCAAGCCAGAGAGGTAAATAAAAGTACCCGATTATTTCAAATATCCCGATTAAGTAGTCGGAATCAAATTAGCAAATGTTTCCTATGCTGATGTTCCTCTTAATAAGTAGTCGGAATTTAGTTTTGTCCATGTGTTTTTGGGTTTCTAAATTTTATATATATATATATATATATATATATATATATATATATATTATTAGGAATATTTTGATCATATTTTATAAAAAATTTATGTAACATGGGTTTGGTTATTTTTTAGGAGGTTCAAGGTTTAAACAACAGTGTGTTTGGGACTTGTGGGTTAATCCTTGATAAGTTTAGCTCTCACCAGGAGTCATGGTTAAAGTAGGAATGTGTGAGGTCAATGGCTGGGATGTTCAGCCCAAAAAGTGTCCGTCGTAGGTTTGTCACCCTAATCAAATCATTCATATATATATATATATATATATATATATATATATATATATATATATATATTAATTAATTAATTAATTAATTAATTAATGTAAAAATATATAAAAAATACCAAAAAAAAAAAAACATGTATAAAATTAAAAAGATAATTAAAAACAATTGTATGTAAAGTAAACAGGAAAAATAAAGTTATAAAAATATAAAAGAATAATTGAAAAGTTATTATTAGTATTGTCATGATGTATTCATCCATCTTTGGGTGAATCATTCAACTTATATATCGTCTATAGTTGAATTAGATTGTATGGAATGAAGTTTAATGATGACATTCTATAGTTGAATTAAATTTTATGAATGTAGTAAGATGACAACAAAACTTATGTAATGTGGTGAAATTTTTTCTGAGTTGGATGACAACAAATTTGACATGAAGAATATTGTATGGAATTGAATGGTTGTAATTTAATGATTGTTGATTCAATGGAATAGTTGAGTAGTACAATTGCATCCAAAATGAGCATTGAATTTTACTGAAATGTTTCATAGGATGAGAAGGTTACCATAAGAACACTTTCGATTGAGTTGTGAGATCATATCCCTATTAAAGAAGGAAAATTCAACAATTGGATGAGTGATCAAACAAGTTATATACCACTATTAAATAAGAAAAAAATTCAACATTGGATGAGTGATCAAACAAGTTATTTGGATGTATAATGAAGCAGAAAATTTGAAGATAAATGAATATGTATGTGAAGGTGTGCATGCAACAACAAGATGATGAGAGAACTTTATAAAAATCTTAAAATAAAACATTAACAATTAAGAGGAAGAATGTTGGAAAATGTAATGCTTAATATAAAAGGAACACGTAAAGGGTTTGAGAAAATAAGAAAAACAATTCTAAAATTAGAAAAACAATGAAGAAACGAAAAAAGAGAATGCAAAAGTAAACAAGAATAAGAAATTTTATTATTAGCACTGCCATGATTCTATATATTGATGTATATCCACTAGCTAATATATCCACCCATCCTCACTTGGGTGGATCATGAAACTTATGCATCATCCACAATTGGGTTAAATTTAATGTGATGGAGTGAGAACGTGGTGAAACCTATGTGATGTATTGAATAATTTTTATGGATTTGGATAGAAGTAAATCTGACATGGAGAATATTATATGGAATTAATGGTTGTAAATCAATAATTATTAATTTAATGGAATATTTGAATAGTGTAGTTAGACCCAAATTGAGCATATGAATTCTATTGTGAAATATCTTATATACTATGTATGAATGAATTTATGATGCTTCCACAATTGTGAGATAATCTGTATACTTCCACAACATTTCACATGAGAGAAATTTGAGTGTTAGAGTATTAAATCGTAACGTTCTCATGTAAAAAATATGGGCCTTCTAGGATTTTAAACATGTTGTTTTCGCGACTTAAAACTTATTGATATCAATCGATGTTAGATCTAGTGTTCTTTGAAGTCAATCCTGGATTTGTCTAAGAATATAATGCGTTTAGCTGCTGATGTTGCTCAGGGCTTGGATAAGATGGTGTAGAACTATCTCAGTTCTCCCTTATTTTGGGCCTTGAGGAATGGGTGTTTGCAATTCCTTTTGTCTACCTCTGGTCTATTTTTCGAGGTTTTGTTATGTCTTTCTCGCCTTTGTGGCTTTCTTTGTAGTGGTTGTGGGATCCCATTAAAACCCTCTTCCCTATTAATATTACCAAAAAAAAAATATGGGCCTTATAGGAACAACTTAGAATATTTAATGTTTTGATATTATTCCAATAGAGTAAATACTCCAAAAATTATAAGCTCAATAAAATCATCAATTCTATTAGAAGAATTGAAACTGGGTGCAATAACACCTCTAAAATATATCACTTGTACTCATTGTGATTTAAACAAATTGTTTATACTAGATAGATATTCAATATAGTTGAACTCCCATTATAGTAAATGGGGATATAAACCCTCAATAGGAATTGATAGAAAAATGGACCCAAATATCATATGTTTATATTTTCCAAGACTATATAATCTCATGTATATAATCACATATAATTATAATAACGATATTGCATAAAGTTAGATTTGAAGCAATGTGGATTCAACACCCAGAGTTAGAAATTAGGATAAGGGAATGGTGATCCCATAACTTCTTGAGATGTCTTATCACTCAAGTGGCTTCTAATCTTATATTTATCAAATCAAACCTAAAATAATGGAACAAAAATGTCTTTGGCATTATTCTTTAAAAAATAGAGAACCTGAAAAGTCAACTAAAGGAAATTGAAACATTTATTGAAGTTGGATATATGTTAAGGAAAATTAAAGATAAGGAGAGGGCACTTTTGGTGGAACTCTATAACACTTTGGCTAATGAAGAAGTTTTGTGGAGACAAAAATCTAGTGCTCTTTGTATTAAAGATAGAGATTGGAATACTAATTTTTTTCATGCATCCACTTTAAGACATAGAAGTACTAACAAAATAAGAAATATACCAAAAGTAGATGGCTCAATAATTGCACATATTCAAGAAATTGAATCTGAAACTATTAAGTTCTTTAAAACCCTCTTATGTGATAAGGAAGCAGGGGATGGGGTAGCAAAGAGGATATTTCTTCATAATATCCCTCACCTGGTCTCTGAGAATATGAAATCGATGCTTAACAACCCCTTAAAAGAGGAGGATATTAAGAGTGTTGTTTTCCCTATGGACAACTGTATCACCCAAATTTTTTGCACCCTTACCTTCAGGCTAAAGGATTCGTACCTGAAAGGGGGGTGAGAAAAGGATGGAACAATACCTCAGATGGAGAGGCCCTTTGAAGGTCGTGCCTCTCGGGGGAGGGGTATAAAGGTGAATTTTTGACGGATGGTGGGGTTCACCAGGAAAATTTGAGTGGCAGTTTCCACGCCTAGGTTAAGAATGGGTTTGATTTGTTCGTTTTATGTTCAATCATTCAGATTCCTAGGTTGGCCAAAATGAAGCTAAGCTATTCTATATGAAGATTCTGATTTATATGAAGACAACAGACATAAATGAATCCTAATGTGATTGAAAATAGAGAATATATAAAATGGAGAAGATTACACCTGATTTTTGATGTCTGATGAAGATTCTAAAGCTTGTAGGAGTCCATATCGTCCCGGATATGACAAGATCATCTATAATTGTATAGAATCATCCCAAATCATAGGATATCGTCCGAGATCACCCAAGATCGTCAAGGACTTGATGAATTCGTCAGAAACCTACAATCAAGAAAACAGACACCAAAAACCAAAAATACAATTGCAAAAATGATGCAAAATGATAGAAATAAGAGTATAGATGTTTGAATGATAAATCCAGATATCAAATTAAATGAGATGCACTATTTTGGAAACTTATTTTGAATTTTATCATGCAATTATGCTAAATGATGTGAACTCCAAGATGAAAAACAGAAGTAAATTAATCTAATACACCAATAAATAGGGAAAATGAGATAGAGAATATAAAATTAGGGCTCTGATTGCCCCCAAGCTGAATTGCAGACCAGAACGTTTGTAATCATACAAGATCGTCGCCGATCTTGACATGATCATCTAGAATTGTAGTTGAATCACCTGCGATGATCCGAGCTACCTTCGACTGAAACAAAGTGAAATCCTGCAACAAAACTTGAAAATACAAGTGCGAATGATGGGAGATCATAGAAAAAACTAAAATTGCAAGGAAATAATCAGCCAGGCAGCCAGGTAGGGAGTCAGGGAGGGAGTCAGGGGGATAAACTAGGAAAATCCTAGTTTATATAGGATTAGGGGGAGGTTAGGAGGTTGGGGATCATTCCAATCTGGGAGATCCTCAACATGGGAATCTTCAACCGTGCAGACACGCTTCTGCCCAAGTTGAAGAGGTCATTGGAAAAGAAGCTAATTGCAAAAAATTGGTTTTAGGACGAAATCGTCTGGACGTTCTGTTCCAGACGAATTCATTCGATTTGGGACGATATCGTCAGATCGATGACGATATCATTAGATCAAAAATAATATCATCCAACGGTCACAAAAACCTCAAAAATGACACGAAAAATGAGAAGCGGTTAACGGGCGATTTTGGGGTTAAAATTCAAATTTCTACTTTTTACTAATGGTTTAACTGTGCCAATTTTAGGGTGCTACATTTTGCCCCCTCTTTAGCGAATTTTCCAAAAAAATGCGTTAAAGACGAGTTCTTCACACTTTACGAGAAAGCAAAAATTTATTCCATTTTTTAGACGACGATTCTAAGTCGAATCGTACGACTGTTTGTTATGGTGCCCCCTCTTAGTTTTTACCAAAATCAAATGTTTGAGGTAAAAGTGCGAAAAAGCAAAAGTTAAAAAAATGTCATTTTGAATAAAATAAGAAAAATAGGGTAAAACCCTAATTCATTTTTACTGTTCACTTTTGCTGTTTCAGAGCTCTACAGGCGAAATGGTGGAAACAACACACAGATCGACAAAGATCCAACACGGGTTGCGGGTAAGGATCTAAACCTAGTTTAATGTGTTTTTAACTTGATTTACTTTATTTTTGACTTGAATTTTAATTAATTTTTTTTTTTGGCATCGCGGTCGTTTTTAGGCCGTCGACGAAATCGTCTCTATATTGTCGATTTCGTCTAGGGACGAAATCGACGAAATAGGGGCGATCTCGTCCAATAAGGGGCTATCCCAAAATTGAAGAACAAAGACGATTTCGTCCTATTAAGGACGATTTTATCTAAATTTGGTATGATATCGTCCAATAATGGGCGATATCAACTTTTATGGGATGATTTGATTTTAATTGATTTTTTAATGATTATGTACTAATGATTTTTGTTGTTTTATTGCTTATTTTGTAGAGGGGATTGCTAAAGAGTCGGGAGTGGAAATACGGAGGTCTAAGAGACGATTTGGCCACGCTCGATCAGGCCGAGCGAGATAGATTGGCAGAGGTAGGACTACAGCATATGGCAGAGATGCCACAAATTCCTACAGACATGGGGCTATTGATATCCCTAGCAGAGATATGGTATTCGGAGTCATCCTACTTTTGGCTATCGACAAGGGATATGACTCCCACTCTAGAGGATGTATGGAGGATCTTGAGGATCCCCATACACGGTCAATTCATGACCCCTTCGGCCAATCAGGGCCATGCTATGATGAGATTATGCGAGGACCCGAGCTTCATCCTGGAGAAGGGCGGAGTGAACATCGAGGCTTTGAGGTGGATGCCTAGGGCATCTCGGTTGACCCGAGTTTTGGCAAGGGTGGTGGGTGGCCTTCTTCTATGCCACCAGAGCGGATGCAGATTACCATGGCTACTTTCAGATGTGGTCTATGACATGAGAGACCACGAATACAGGTTTGCTTGGGGCAGCTTTGTACTGTGCCACTTGTATAGGATCCTTTACGGGGTCGTATACAAGGGGGGTCGATATCTGGTGCTGACATCGCTTCTGTAGATTTGGTGTTGGGAGCACATTGTGATGCGAAGGCCGGTAGGGCTTCCACTGACAGGAGTTGACCGGGAGAGACCCCGGGTTTTCTATTGGTGACTCTAGAGAGGGTCACAGTGGCAGATAGATCTATCGATGTGTCGGAGGTTGCTATATGATGTCACCCCAGATCAGATCGCCTAGAGACCATGGAGAGAGCATCCAGGGTGGGTAGAGGATGGACAGGAGTTGGCTCACATCAGGCGAGTCATATGGTTGAGGACAGAGCGGGGAGAGGTAGAGCTCCACTGATATGACCAAGTTTTGAGGTAGTTCGGTCTACAACAAGGGATCCCTACTCTTAGGGATTATGAGTACTCCTGAAATATGCGGGATAGTACCACATTAAGCGGGGCTCCAGACATGCAACGATTCTAGATTCAAGATGCTGATGATGCCCCCATTCAACCAGTGGATGGGGATGATGTAGGAATAGTATATGGATATGATGCCTGGTATGCAGGCATCTGCCCTACTCGGATGACGAAGGCACAGGGTTTGATGCATGTTGTATTACAATGGATGGAGAGGCGGTGCTAGGCTGCCATCGATGCAGTGAGGGGTCATGGAGGGAGGGATCAGTGACAGCCTCCTTAAGAGAGACATCAAAGAGTACCATAGGCTCTGGAGAGACAACAACAACCGAAGAGGAGGGAGGAGAGGAGAGAGGAGACGAGAGAAAGACTCCCTGCTCTGTAGAGGGATAGGCCACCATAACCCGATAGGGGCAAGGGTGTCGAGGTGGGGGAGAGTAGCGAGATGGCAGCTCTCCAAGTGGATAATGCCCACCTACGAGCTTAGGTGTAGACTCTATAAGATGAGGCTACATGACTCAGGGCTCGGAGCAGAGGGGCGAGCATTCTAGAGCTGACGCAGTCGGTTGCTCAGACCACGTTCTATCAGGGAGTGTACTACCAACTATTTTTAGAGGGCCAGAGGATATAGTTACCAGTCGGTATTGCGAAGCTGATCAATATGGGGTCATCGAAAACATCATCACTATCGATGTTGAGGACCCACGATACAGGACGGGCTTCTATGGGACCACCTCCTCCACCTCAGGGCGGGAGAGGAGATGAGGCTGAGATCTCGAGGTCTTCTCGAGACTAGATGCACATTGTACATAGACTATTTTTGAGATGATTGAGTATGTCAGGGTATAGATTATGGCATACCAATCTATTTTGATATGATGTATATACTTCTTGATATATATATGATGTTCTTTTTGTGATATGACTTGTGCATATGTTTTATGATGCTTTTAATATTTTAATTGTTGATTGACTATTCATGTAATTATGTCGTTGAAAATATTATAATTTTATGTCATGCTATAAAATTAAATGAAATAATCTGATGTAAACAAACTGGTTGTTGTGGTGTGTTTTGATGAAAATAAAGTGTCTTCTAACAATAATTTCAAAGGACATTGTCGTTGTTACATGACCATTTCATGGAGTCGCCGCTCGCTAGGTCATCAAGATAATCTCGGTATGAGAGAAATATTGCTAAAATTAAAAAGGTGCTTAAGAGACTTTCTTAAGACTTTGTGTTGTGATGATGAAAAATGATGATAGTGATGATTTGTTTTCAGATTTCCATGAAAATATTATGCATGAAATATTAAAAATATGATTTTTTCTAGGCATAAAATTCCTAAGTATGATAGAAATTTGAACAATTCCCTAGGAATTATACCATCGTCGCAAAAAAAAAAATGAATGTTGACATAATGAAATGAAATAGGAAAGTTTTCATTCTTTTTAAAGCACAATTGTGTAACATAATGATTTAAGCCATATGCTTTTATGGATAAAAAAAATGAGAAATAAAATTAGAATGATGGTTTGCGCTAGGCATAGAATTTTAGGTATAGACTTATACCATCATCGTGAAATCCAAAGAAGAAATTGATATAATAGTTTTATTGCATAGTTGATTTTTGATTTTGAGATAAACAAAAAATATAAAAATGAGGACTTGCACTAGGCATAAAATTCCAATTTAGGTTTAGAAACTATACCATCGTTGCGAAAGTCGAAAATATATAAATGTGACTTTATTGCTAGATTTTTGAACATGTTTTGCAAGAAAATTTTGGATTTTTGAAAGAAATGTATTTAATCGATTTTATGCTAAGTAGATATTCTCAAGGAAGAAAGTCAAATTATTCCAGAAGATTTGAATAAATATTTTAAATTATTTCAAAGACAAAATTTAGATTTATAAGGAACCCCGTGTGCATACACGAGTTCATTGCCGATATTGATCTATCATAATGATACAAAATCTCTCAAACACAAATGTGTGTGCAATTATAATGTTCATTTACCGATTTTGAGATAGATAATTTGATACAAGTAATTTGAATTAACCAAATAAGTGTTTGTTGACCATGATTTATATGCATGTAACCGTACCATACTACTATGTAAGTCGGGTCATCAAGAGCTAGCTGATCCATAAGCGGACATAGGTCTATACAAAAGAAGGTCGCTATTGTGACAGACATATCACCACGCTAGGAGTTACCCAATGTCAAGCAATTTGGGCACAAATCACCTGTTATGGGGTTTACCTCACAATTTTTGAATAATTGAGAATTCCAGGGATTCAAGCTTCACACTTCCTTCTTTCAAAGGGGTGGGGGATTTATTGCTTTTTTCTCTTTCTTTTCTTTTCTTTTTCTATTTTGTATTTTTTTTTGGCACTGAGATAATGTTGAAATATTGCTGAGATGGTACAAAATGATACTGAAATAATGCTTCTAAATAATTTCTCTTTTTCTCATGATTTTTCTTGATTTTCTTTTGCTTTTTATTTTTTTTCCTATACTAGGGATACTTGCTCGGATTGGCTGTAGAGCAAGGGATTTTTATTCTGGGCAGGTGTGAGCTTATCCTTTTGTCAATTCTCAAAGATTCTAGACCATGTGCATGACAGGATAGTAGGGGAAACTTTTCGCTCAAGAGACCACTTCTACTATGTAGCATCGTTTTGAATTTGTAATGAAATCATTTTAATGTGAAAAGGTGTACTTTATTCAAGTAAATAACAAGATCAGTTCTCTATGCTCAAAACTTTATTTAATTCAAATGTGGACTTCGATATAAGAGAGATTAATAATCATACCAAATAAGATCAAGATATTTATTCATGTGAGTGTGAAAGTGAGGGATTCCAGATAAATGCTAATTTATCCAAAATAACTGAAAATATAACTGCAATACTTCAAGAATTGACAGGTGCAAAATAGAAGATGCTTTTGAGGATTTTGATTTTTTTTTTTATTTTGATTTTAATTTATGAATTGAGAGAATACATAATATTACTGTTTTTGAAATTTTTATATGAATTACTAATATGAGACAATATGTATAATATATACAGTGATGAAATTACCGTATTTATGCATAATAGCGCTTAAGATGCATAATGTTCATAGGTTATTTAAGATCTTTACCATCTAAGGTAGCTAATTAGTATGCTCCCGATCCAAATTTAGCAGTGATAATATTTGGCCCAAGCCAGTTAGGCTCAAATTTGCCTTTAAGGTCTTTAGTTACATTAGTATTTTTTTATTTTCTTTTAAGACGAGGTCGTCGATCTCAAAGGATCGATTATGAACTTTCTTGAGATATGCTCATTTTAGCTTGTTCTGGTAGGCACGAAGATGCTCCAAAGCATTAATGCGCTTCTCATCTAGGAGTTCCAGCTGACTAAATCTACCAGCACAATATTCATCTCCTACTTCAGTATCTTGAAGTAGCAGAGCCAAAGAAGGAACTTCTAGTTCAAAGGGAAAAATAGCTTCAGCACCATAAACCAAAACAAAAGGTGAAGTGCCCGTGGGAGTACGAATGCTAGTTTGATAAGCCCACAAAGCAGGATATAATTGAATGTGCCAATCACGGCCAGATTTATTGACCAGTCTCTTGATGATTTTAATTAATGTTTTATTAGATGCTTCTGCTTGGCCATTACCCTGAGGATAATAGGGAGTGGACCAATGATGTTGAATTTTATATTTTTGACATAGTTTCTTTACATATTTGTTTTTGAAACAAGTTCCATTATCCAAGATGAGATTTGCAAGAATTTCGAATAAACTTGGAAACTTGCGTTCTAGTGCAAGAAGCTAAGGGCATAGCTTCGACCCACTTCGTAAAATACTCGGTGGCGGTTATGATAAATTTGTGTCCATCAAATGACACAGGATTGATTTTTATGATGATGTCTAAGCCCCATTTTGAAAAGGGCCAAGGAGATGAAATAGCCTGCAGTTCTTATGCAGGCGCATGGATAAGGTTAGCGTGTTTCTGGCACTTGTCGCAATGGTGCACGTAATCATGTGCATCATTATCCATGGTAGGCCAAAAATATCCTATCCTAAGGAGATTCTTAGCAATGGCGCTACCACTAAAGTGTCCCGCATAAGATCCATCGTGGGCTTCACTCAAAGCTGATCTAAACTCTTCTAAATTCAAATATCTTAATAGGATACCTTCAAAATATCTCCTATATAACGTATTTCCAATTATTACAAAGCGACTTGCTCGTCTACGTAATAACCGATGCTAGTTTCTATTAAAACCTTCAGGGAAGGTCCCATTTTGAAGAAAATTGAGGATGTCAGTGTAACAAAGTTCAGGAATAGTTTCGTTGATTAGAAAAACGTCCAAAGGTTCCAAGCATGATTTAGTTGAAACGGGTTCCTGGAGTCGACGAATAATGATGGTAGCATATTCATCATCTAACTCCAAGGGTAAAAGAGATGCAGATGTGGCCATAGCGTCAGCCGCACGATTGCTAGTTCTAGGAATAGCTTCCAAGGTAACTTGATAAAATAAAGATATTAATTATAATACATATGCTTTATATGGGCATAATTTATCATCTCTAGTTTGATAAACATTGTTAATTTGATTTATAACAAGTTGAGAATCACTGAAAACTAATAGATTTTTAATTTTTAGTGCCAGGGTAGCTCGTAATCCAAGGATTAGAGCCTCATATTCAGTAGTGTTATTAGTACAGACAAACATTAATTTAAAGGATAAAGGTATGAGATGTTTCTGTGGAGATATCAAAATAATACCTGTACCAGCCCCACTCATGCATTGGGCTTCGTCAAAGTATAGGGACCATTGCTCTGAATGATCTGCATCTAGGTTAAGGCATTCGTCAGGAGACTCAATGATGAAGGGATGGGTGGACTCTAAGGGTGCAACAACTAATTGATCTGCTATGATTTGAACCTTAACATACTTATGTCCTATAAACATGAGTTCAAACTCGCTTAGAGCAAGAACCCACTTCACTGTGTGACCAAATAAATAAGGTCGACTCATGAGATACCACAAGGGATCGAATTTAGCAATAACATATGTTTTCTGACTGAGCATATAATGGTGTAGTTTTTGTGTAGAAAATACGACTGCTAGACATAATTTTCTGCTAATGTAATAATTAGCACGCTCTCTTTTCTCATCATCAAGTTGACCTAACATAGCTACTGAAGCAGAAATATACAATATAAATGGGCGATCAGGTTTAGGTGGCAAAAGTACAGGTGGGTTAAGAAGATATTTGTTTGAGGAGTTCAAATGCTTCCTTACATTCATCGTACCAATGGAAAGAGACATCCTTATTAAGAAGCTTAAGAAAGGGTCCAGTTTTATTCACCAGATTATCGATGAAGCGACGGATAGCTTGAAGCTTACCTTGTAGACTCCGTAATTCAGATATATTTGTATGTGTGGGCATATCAGTGATAGCCGTAATCTTGAGAGGGTCAATTTTTATGCCACGTAAAGAAACTATAACCCCCAATAATTTACCTGATTTAACTCCGAATACACATTTGGCTGGATTCAATCGGATAAGATATTCCCTTAACCGATCAAATACTTTTATCAAGTCATCTAAATGGTCATCTTCTTCAGTAGAACAAGCTATAATGTCATCTACATAATCATGTAGTATATCATGCATCATATCATGAAAGATATAAGTCATGGCTCGTTGATAGGTTGCACCTGCATTCTTCAAATCGAATGGCATCACTTTCCAACAAAAAGTCCCCCAAGGGGTAATAAAGGTTGTTTTAGCCTGATCTTCAAGAGCTATCCTGATATGATTATAACCAAAAAATCCATCCATTAAGGATATCATTCCACTCCCAGCGATAAAATCAATGATCTGATCCATATTGGGAAGGGGAAAATCATCTTTAGGGCATGCAACATTAATATCTCTAAAGTATGTACAAACCCTAATCTTAGTATCTTCTTTCTTAGTTACTGGAACTACATTCGAGAACCATTCAGCATAATCAATGGCTTGTATAAAAATAACATTCAGGAGTTTTTATAACTCCCCTTTGACTAGTAAGGCCACTTTAGGATGCATTTTTCTAAGCTTATGCTTAACAATTTTAGCATTCGGATGCACTATTAGGTGATGCATATGTTAGGAGGGAAAACAAATGGGATTATATTATTGATAAAAATGAGTTACATATATAGGCAGAAGGCCTATATGAAACACTTGACACTTGTCAAGAGAAACTAACAAGTGTCAAGGTGAAGGCATAGTGCACTTTAACTCTAACATTCCCCCTTAAAGTGCACTATCCTAACTAAAGAAAATAACAAGTCAACATTAGGTAACATTCCCCCTTAATTTTGACTTCTCTAAAACAACCTATCATCCTCGCTTTTTTTTGATTTTGTCTAGGCTCGTGCTTTGTGCTCTTGGCTCTCCAAATGTGAATAATGCTATATTCACTGTGTATACATCTCGATTTGTTGCCTCAGGGTAAGCCACTTCCACAGGTCTATTGCCACTGGGTTAGCCGTCTAAGTGCCTCGGGGTCATCATGGGTGCCTCAGGGTCAGCCACTTCTCGGTCTGTTGCCTCTCGTAGGTCACTGACTAGTCCCACCATAAATATCAAATCCTTCCTTATGGTGAACTCAATCTAGAAGGTGTCGGTCTTAGCCAAAAATGCACCTTAATACAAATGAAAAACGAGCCATATAAGAGTGTCGGTCTCTGTCGAAAATGCACTCAATACAATAAAATGAGCCATAGATCCAAATAGGAGGAGAGAAGAAGAAAATAAGAGAATATTCTGAAGTGTCTTCGTCTGTAGTCTTCAGAAGTAGATCCGAAAAAACCTCGGATAGAGTCTAGGGTGTCTTTGTCTGTAGTCCCTAGTATAAGTGTCCTTATGGTGACCATGTCATACTACCGAAATGCATGGGTAACCAGTCGTTGCATTTGCCAAGTGTATAGAAAAGATCACTAGGTACAAGGATCACAAATTAAATTACCTTGGGAGTTTCAAGTACAATCGAGAGTGCACTCCAAGGTAGAAAAACTTTGAGGCTAAAAAACTCAATGGAAACAGCCTCAAAATTACAATATGACACCACCATTGTGTCTGTCATAGAAAAACGTTTCCAACGACTATAAATACCCCTATACTTGTGTCTAAATGGGGCCTTCAACTTGCTAGGAAAACAATACCATGCCTATCTAGGCAGCAAAATAAACTTTAGGAATATCATATTCCTGGCATCGCACTGTGGCGGAAAAAAAATAGACTCAATGTTCAATTTTCCCTCGTAGGGGAATTACATGGGCCATCTAGGTCGTCATTAGTTTTAAATGAATGAGTACAATAAGGATCCATGTGGGCCTTCCATTTCTACTTTTACTCTTCCATGTGGAAAAAGCATTATTGTTCATTAGATGCCCCATCACTTGTAAAAAAATAAAATGTTTCATGTTTTAATTAAAAAAAAACTATTGGCACAAATATATAAAATATGCATTAAAAAAATGCAATATTGCCAATAAATTTGTTGTGATGTGGTGCATGCCTCTCTCACTCCTCGAGAGACATTGTACTGCCACGTTGCTGCTCGGAACACCGTTCACGAAGCCGACTTCAAGTCTCAAAAATGCCAAGCTGGAGTGTTCCTGACGACCCACCTGGTGGTCGAATTCCATGTGCTACAACACGTAACGGCATGAGAGGAAAAAATTTAACTGGAACTTGCAGTCCTCGGGGCCGCAGCGCTCGCCCAACAGTTGCATTTCGTCGATCTTCGATATCAACGGCGACACCGGCGAAGCCCAAACAAGATCGAATTTCGGTCGACTCGGAGATGCTGGGACACAAACAAGAAACCCTCATTTTCCTCCACTAAATTTGAATACGCGAGCACCCCGGACTGTTTACGGTGTATTTCACCCCGTAGAATTTGCCATCAATCTGTAAAAAAACTATGCAAATCTTCGCTCGGCCTGCGTCTTTTACCACAAAAAAATTGTATTGCCAATAAAACATCAAGAGCACTCTCCAATGCTGGCGCTGTCCACCATCTCTCATGAAATGATGATCCGGGAAACCAAATGGTCGGCTCCACGGCACGATTCAGACCATCTGGCCACTTTGGAACTGTCAAACTCAACAGCAGCAGCAATATCTCGAAATCACAGGCCAACACCATTGTGACCCAATCATTTTTTAGTAAATTGGATCTTCCCCAAAATTGAAAGGGATCTGGTCCTTGCTGGAAGGGTGCCAAGTCTGCAAGCCCGAAATACCGCTGCCTGTCCGTATTGCTCATTCTAATGAGGTGAATGCTCGTTACTGGGTTTTGCTGCATACAAAAAACCAAAAGCCCCAATTATAGCACCTACTTTTCCAACCGCAGCAGAAATACCATGGCATGTCGATCGCAAGAAAACTAGCAGGGTTTGAATTTCGCCAGTGATCATAAGGAATGGCTAGAACAAATATGAATATTTTCATAAACTAAAATCCACCCAACTGAATTGGGAACCTCCCGATATGGTCTATCAGCAAAACCGAGAACAAGTACCCCGACAGAGTTTCGTAGAGGGCAATCAATGCATGTGCCCTTCCTATGTGAAAAACCTCGTCCAAAGGATTTTCATAATCCTATGAATTTTTCAACCATTTCACTGTCTTAAATATATCTTTTAGGAACAGACTGCTGCTGTAAAAGGTGATATCCACAAAAAACCAGGATGATGCGGTGCCCAACAACTGTACGTCGTGAAATCTTGCAAAATCCCTGGAAAACAATCCAAATGGCGGCTTGTGGGTTTCAATCTCCAAAGTATCTGCTTCCTCTTCTTCGATTTTAATGTCCAAAACTATGGACATGTCTGTCGCGGCTTGCTTGGCATTCTTGGCTACAAGAGTCGTGAAGCAGGCGGTCTCCGACATCTTCATCCTCCAATAGTACGTTAACAGAGCCAAAATGATGCCAAACATCAATATTATCCTCCACATGAAGTCTTGTTGCACAAACATTGGTTTAGGGTCGAATGCTCTGTTAAAACTAGCAGAAACAATTATAGCCATGGCACTCCTTGCCAGAATTTCGAAACCTTGCATGGCGAATACTGCGATGATGAAAGCTCCCCTGGTCTTGGTATTTGCATACTCGGCCATAATTGTCATCGAGAGAGGATAGTCACCGCCGATGCCAAACCCTAGCTAGAACCTTCGTCCTGCCCCTCACAGCATCATGATCCCGATCAACAAACTCACTGTAGCTCCTTCGTTGTCCGTAGACCACACACATCACATCCGTGATTCAAAAAATGGAGAAAGTGTCGCTGCCCACTTTTGTGGCTTCATTAATAAACTATATTGCCAATCCAAAAATAATTTTAACACATCCCATATTTGCTGGTTCGACGGACAGAATCACAACGTGGCTCCAACTCAAAAAGAAAAAAAATCACTTTAAAAATAATTTGGGAGCCATGATTTTCTCAAAAGTCTGGTTTCTGATCCATTGTAAACAATGGAGAGCATACTCCCTATTTTGAAAAAAAATTGGGGAAAAATGAAAAATGGGGGAAAAAGATGAGGGGGGAATTTCCCGAGGGAAATCCCCCCCTCAAGGGTTAACACATGCAAGAGAGCGAACCTGCTATGATACCAAATGTTAGGAGGGAAAACAAATGGGATTATATTATTGATAAAAATGAGTTACATATATAGGCAGAAGGCCTATATGAAACACTTGACACTTGTCAAGAGAAACTAACAAGTGTCAAGGTGAAGGCATAGTGCACTTTAACTCTAACAAAATAACTACATAAGGGTCTAAACCTGGCATATCTTCATATTTCCAAGCAAAAATATCTTCATATTATTTAAGAAATGCAATGTATTTATCCTATTTTTCTTGACTCAATTCTGATCCAATGTTGATTATGTGAGGGTTATCGTCGGTTCCAATGTTAATTTTTATGACATTTTCTACTTCCATGTGTAGATCTCTCTCAAAATTAGGTGGGGCGGGTGAAACACCCAATTCTTGTAATTCTTCCAAGGTTAGCTTGGATAATTCGTCTTGAGGAGTTGTGGCCTCAAGTTGGGCTATACTAGGTATAGAGCCATCAAAATAAAATTCATTATGTAATAATTCCTCAACGGAGACATCGTGAAAGATATCTCCCTCCAACTCATCGTCGGATTCAGCGATCATCTCAGGATAAGCTATAGATAGCATATTACATGTGAATGTCTTATTCGTTAAATGCAAAGCATCGCGTTCATCTAAATAATCTTGGTAACATATAAGATGGTCATCATCCTCAAATGGGAATGGCTGACCCTTACTAGAAAATAGGCCCACACCATATTGGGAGGGCCATGCTTCTACCTCAAAAGGTTCTTTCATACCATTCTAGAAAGGTCCCAAACCTTTCCCTTTATATCCCAATTTAAGCATTATAGGTTTGGCTTTAATATACTCATTAGTAAAATAACATCGAGCATATCCATCATAATGAATTTTGATGTTTCTAGGTATTTTACCCCAGTCATATCCCTTATAAATAAAGGCACAAATCCTGAATTGGTAAATACTTCTCATAGGCTGTGGGAGGCCCAAGGTATGAGGAGATGGTGGTAAATTATTTAAAATAAGGGAATCTTGCATAAAAGCATTCGTTTCTTCTGATATAAAAATTTTGGATAGATCGGGTAAGATCTCATCAGTAAGAGCATAAGAAGTAGAAGGAACATTCCCTACGTCTTTCGATGTGGAAAATATGAATTTGGTGGATGTATACGGTGTAGAGGTTTCAATATATGGGTCTATTACAGGTATGGAAGTTATAGGAGTAGAACAAGAGACATTGGTTGTGGAATTAGGATCTTTCTTAGGTCCTAATGCGGTTTGTTCAGAAGATGGTTGAGCTATATGTGGAGGTGCAACTGATGGAGAAGAAGTATATGACGTTGTGGGTGTGAGTTTCACACGTTTAGATGGATAATAAGAATTAGGATGTGTGGATGACAGAGCGGAGCAAAATTGAACTCCAATAGGTTCTGCCAAAGCACACATATCAAAGGGTCTTGGATCACCATGAATGGTAACCAACTAATTCTTAAATTTGAACTTAACACATTGATGTAAATTTGAGGGAACAACTCGCATCACATTGATCCAAGGACAATCCAAGAGTATATTGTACGATGTAGGGCAATGTACAATAAACACAGTCGTATCCAAGGTTCTTGGACCAACTTGCAATGGAATGGTAATAACTCCACACGTTTCTTGTGTTTCGTCATTGAAAGCTTTTATGATCATATCAGTTATTTTCATTTCATCACTTCTAAACCCAAATATTTGGTAGAAGTCAAAAGTGCAGATATTTAAAGATGAACCATTATCAATCAAAACTCGTTTGACTGCGACATCTCCAATTAAGGCAGTAATATACAAGAGGTTATCTTTATGTAAACTATGTTGTGGTATGTCTCTATCCCGGAAGTCAATACAATCAACTTCATGAGTTATTATAGTATTGGCCATGGCTTCAGGTTGAATGTCTTGTGGTACCATCATCTGACTTAATGTGAGCATTAATTCATCTCTATGTGTAGGAGAAGATCTTAAAAGGTCCAAGAGATAAATTCTAGCTATAATATTTGATAATTGTTCATTAATATTATAAGGAGGTTTAGGTTGAACATTAGGTGAATGATTCCCTTTATTAGGAACCTTCAAAACAAATGGAGCTGATCCACCATTCTGAATGTGATCTTGTTGAGAATTTTGAGCCTGTTGTCTAGTAACAGCTTCGATGGTACCCACAATATTATTCTATGGATGATGAATGGGTCTTGGTCCAGCGTTTATAGCTAGATCATTAGAAAGTAATCGGTGAGACGATGGTCTAGTAGTGACTCTTATTGGAAATGGCTCTTCTGGAACCATATAACTTGTGATAGGGTGAATAGGATCCAATTCATCTTTAGAACTATTCGATTGATTTGATGTGATTTCCATATCACTCTCAGTATCGTATTCTGTATCACTAAGATCAGGTATCTGAATATTATATAGAGGTCTGGTTGTAACCACGAATAAATTTGTGTCAAAGATTTCCAAATCATGAACAGGTAAATGCCCACTAATAGTTCCTACATATCGGGCAGGAGGAGGGACATTATGATGTTCAACTTGATTAGCCACCTCCTTACCATGTTTTGGTAAGGGATGTTGAAAGATATCCAATGATTGATTGACATTCTAATTCTGGTTTTGTGGGGTGTTCTTTTGAACATTATTAGGAGGATTTTTCTTAGGTTGAAAGGCTTGCACCTCCATCTCATTGTTATCAATCAAGTCCTGTATTTTATGTTTTAATATTTTACAAGAGTTGGTAGTGTGTCTAGGTCCTCTATGGAAGTCATAGTGTAAATCTGCTCTATATCCGGGTATAGTTGGATCAGGTTCTCGAATATTTGGTAATTGAATCAAACCTCATTCTAATAATTGTGGTAGAATAGTTGATAAAGGTTGATTTAACCTAGTAAATTCTCGAGGAGGTCTATCAGGAGGTTTCAGTACAAACTTCTCCGTTGCCTTCGTAGCATTAACATTAGCAGTATTTCTGCTATCGATGACTCCATCACCCACAACTTGTTTATTCTTATATTGATTTTTGGATTTTTTCTCATCGTATCTCTTTTTAAGTTGGCCTCTCCTAATTAGAGCATCTTCTACTCTTCGAGCTAAGTCTATAGCCTGATCGAATGTGGTCAAGGTAGCAGTTGATAATTCGTAAGATAGTTGCTCTTGCAAATTATTAATAAAGATGTCCAACATCTCCTTATAAGGTAACACAAAGTGCAATTTTCCTATCAACTGTCTCCACCTAGCTAGGAAATCAGCAAAGCTTTCATCTTTACCATGTTTTAAGTTATACAAATCTTTAATGGTCACATATATTTCAATGTAGGCATTAAATTTATGAACAAAAGACTCGGCAGTTTCTTCGAAATTCCTCAAATAATTGGTGGGTAATTGATAATACCACTCTAATGCCATTCCTCCCAAGCTTTTTTTGAACATTTTTAGTAATAACAAGTCATCATGTGATATATCATGACATGCTATCCTAAACATATGAAGATGCTATATGGGATATTTGGTTCCTTTATATATGGGAAGAACAGGCATAGGAAAATGTTTAGGATATGGTTGTGCTACAACTATAGGATCTAAAGGCTGACTACACATCTCTCAATAATTGTACGAGGGACGGTAGGGATCTATCTGGTCCATGCGGGAAACTAACTGTTTCACCATGGCTTCAAGATTGCTAGTTTGTCCACCATATTGGTTCAGTGGCACATAGGTATGGGATCTATGAGTGTATGATGGTGTGACATAAGGATTAGATGTTATATTGCTATTATGCAAAGTGTTGGTAGGAAGAGTATTATGAAGGGGATTTGTAATAGTATTATGTTGTACCTTATATTATTGGTAATTGATGTTCGGTTTTGTTTTGGATTTTTTTTTATTTGAGGTATGTTGATCAAGAGCTTGGCAAAATAAAGCACTAAATGATGGTTTATTTTGTGCGATAATGACCCTAGGCTTGTTAACCGGTACTTTAGATCATTGGGTAACCTGTTGTTGTTGCATGCTCTGGATCGCAGCTACTATATCCAAATTGGATGGTCCAACTTGATCACTCTCTTGTTCAATAAAGGACAAGGTATTAGTGTGTGTTTGAAATACTTCTTCTAGAGTTGCTTGAGTGTCACTAATTCGATCCTTGTCCATATGGTCCGGTCTATTAAAAACACCAATATTAGTATTAATGAACATCTAGAATTGTTCCATGTTCTCAAAAGTGATAGCTCCTCCCGGAGACATTTTAGGGGATGAGGATCCTTCCTCTCTAATAGTTTCTTCTTGTTCATTTCCTACAACAAGCTCTTATTCTTGCTGGTTTAGGGTTTCTTCTTCCTTAACTTGGTCCTCAGGAGGGACATTTTGGTCGATTAATGGTCTTCCTAACCAATCTTCATCTTCTTCGGTTTGTTTTCCATTCCTAAGTCTAGGCATTGTGCTAAACTTAGGTTTTAGCAAATATATATATATATATATATATATATATATATATATATATATATATATATATATATATATATATATATATATATGCGATAGGGTTGAGAGGTATATATTTTAACTATATACCTACTATAATACTTTAAAAGGAAATGTTTTGTTGT
Organism: Wollemia nobilis; assembly: GCA_028583015.1. Taxonomy (NCBI): domain Eukaryota; kingdom Viridiplantae; phylum Streptophyta; class Pinopsida; order Araucariales; family Araucariaceae; genus Wollemia; species Wollemia nobilis. The sequence goes on along the minus strand of JAQPPZ010016467.1, from coordinate 5,066,956 downwards.
TTTTTTTTTTGTGTGATTTTATTATATTATTATTTTGCGAGAATAAAAATAACAAACAACATGTTAGTTGTAAGAAACAATAGTAGAAAGAATCACTTAGCTTTCTATGAATAGTTTATGGATATCATTGATAGGGTCAAGTTCATCAGGAGTCATGAAATGCTCCTCTTCAAATTGGAAGTTGTTTTTCAAGAACTTGACAAAGTGTGCTATGGTAATATGATCTATTTCAGACTCTAACATGTAAAAATAAAGTTCATGGCAATAATATCGATACAACATAGCTCTAGGAACTATATTCCATCTCTTTTTATCCATAAGAACGACTTATTGATCCTCTACACGAGATAGAAATTTATGTACTACAACTGCGTTCTCAAGGTATTCCTCGAAGGTGTAGAATTCAGAAGACACAAGTGCTCTTTTATCGGCTAACCACCTATGGCAAGCTCTCTGAAGTTCATGATACAAAGTCACCTGATCAGGATCCAGGATTCTATCTAGGACAAACCTCTTAATTTGCCTAAGTTCTGCAGATCTAGATTCAATAATACCCTATCAATATAAAACTTTAATATATGGTAAAATGATAAGGTAAATACCTCAAATATTCAGGTGCTTCCTTGTTGGTATTGTTGGGCGCTTATCTCTCTGGTCAAACTTGTTTGGAATATTTTGTATGACTCTTCAACGATGCTTTGACCTTCTTTAATGCTTCTCCTCTTGTATTAACTATGTAAGACACTAGAAAAACTGTTATATTAATACCTTTAAGACTTATATGTGTGCTTCACCTTTCTTTGGATGTGTGCCACATGGTGTAGATATTATTTGACTCCTTGTATTCCTTCTTTGTGGTTCTAACATTCATGAATAGAATAAATTAGACACTTGTCACTTTCTTTCTTATAACTTGGGAGTTACACAGTCTTCTTGAGCACTTGGATAATAATGAAGAATATTTGAATGTTTGAGCGCTCTTTTCTCATGTAGTGTTACATTTAACCTTATGCACCAACTTTAATATTTAGTGCCAAGTGGAGATATTCCATTATTTTGGAAGAGATAAATGTAATCAACTCTTTTTGCATGCACTCATTTTCCAAATGTATGGATTGTAAGGATTTTTTTTTGGTAAATTAATTTTATTGAAAATGGGGCATTTGAAAGGTGCCCCAATGCCTTGTACAAAAAAGGAACAGAAAGGAGCAAAAAGGAAAATGAAAACACAGAGCTACTTGCAGGAACAAAAAGCTACATCCTCAGACTAAAAGGAACAAAAAGAAGTAGGTGAAAGCCATCAGAGACAAGGTTGCAACCTCTGACAAAAAGGAACAGAGAGAAACAGGCAAAAATCTAGCAGAGCCCAAAAAGGAACAATCCTTCGCCATGCAGGAACCCAAAACCAGAGGAGAAGCTGTCAGTCATCGAGGGGGAGGTCCATCTGCATGAGAGACGAAGCGACACCTTCCAAGATGGTATCTTTCACATCCGTTTTTGGAACTTCCTTAGTGTTGTCCTTTTGAACAGTGGTGCAAGCTTCCTTAGCAATATCCATAACATCTTCATCATTGACAGCATCTTTGACGTCAATCTTGGTATCTAAGGATACCTCAACACCTGACATAACTGGAACGTTTTCAAAATTATCACAGAAGAACAAGAGACTTAGTGCATGGCATTGTTATTTGAGTGTTGAAATCGCCTTCCCGATGGCCAAGTGAGCAGTCTCAAGATGGTCAATGGTGGTAGATGTTGCATGGACAACCAATTTGTGTAGGTACATTTTGACAAGGTCAGGAGAGTTGGACATTTCCTTCAGAGTTTTAACAGAAGTGGACAGAGGAGTTTTGGCAATTTCTTTGTATTTCAGCCTCTGGGAACTACGGACAGGGGTCATTTCAACTTTGACATTTTTTCTAGTAGTGAACTCAGAAAGGGATTTATCACTCTTGTATTTTCTTTTAGATCTGGTAGCTTTCGGACTTGGGGTTGAGGAAGAATTTTCTTCCTCAGACTCAGGGGCAGGGATGTTACCTTTGGGAAAATTCAGAAGGAGGAACTTGTACAAGACTTTAAAAAGACCTTGATGATAGGGTTTAGCCTCTTCTTTCTTAGAACGAGTGGAAGTAATAGTATAGTCCATGGACCAGAATAAGGCAGTAGGAATGTTCATCATTTTGGAATCCCAAAAATAATTTACAAAGGTTAAATGGTAACAACAGAGTTGGGAATTAGGGTTATCAGAAGTAAGATATTGCATGATAGGTTTTAAAATTTCTTTCCAGGGCGTTGATAGGTGGTGATGAAACAAACCTTTTTTGACCCTCTTGTGGATGGGTGAATTCTTTTCAAAGTGCGTCAGCTCCGCCTCCCAGTTGTGCTTATTTCTTCTGATCACCTTTCCGTCCAGATCTTGTCCCGTCAGGTCCACCAATAGCTCCAAGGAAATATGGAACTGGACGTCGTGGATGGTAACGATGCCTTTGTCCCAAGTAGTCATGAAGGCTTTGGTAACCTCCTCATCAACTCCGTAGAACATCTTGAAGAAATCAATGAGACCTTTTTTGTCCTTAAACATATCAGTGGAAATAGAATCCAACTCGAGAGTCTCAGGCTCAATGAAAACAACTTTCCCTTCCTTCATGATTGCGAGAGGAAGTAAGGAAGGAAAAAAATTAGGGTAACAAATGAACAGGGCCAGAAGAATAGAGATGGAAATATGCATCCACTGAACAAGCCGTAGGTGGGATAAATAGAAAGTAATGCTTGTCAAAAAAGGAAAAAACTGCCAGAAGGAAGTAGATTGGTTAGGGCAATAGGCATGGCAAAAATTGGGGCGATAAACTCGAATGAATGCAATGGGGAAAATCACCATCCAATGAAAAGGGTGACTCTTGGTAATGCTCAAACAACGAAGCCAGTAGAAGAACCAGGCACGATAATCAGAAAGGATTGGGATGTTCATCATAGGAGGCCTCGGGAGAAGGCGAAAAAATAGAGCGTTGAAAGAGGGTTCTCAAAAAGGCAAAAGGACAAAAATCATTCCACATGAGATAGAAATGATTTAAAATTAAGGTGAACCTAGCATTGGGATTCCTCAGGGAAGCGGTTATCGAAAAAATGGGGGCACAAATAAAAGGTGGCGGAGGACTTGGAAATATAATCACATGACTCCATTTCAAAGAAAGATAAGGCAATTGATGAATAAAATCTCCATTTTGGATCTTTTTGAGACTTTGGACATAATCCCAATGAATCACAATAAAAAGGAGGTCTTGGATAATGGAATAATCAAGGATTTCTAGGTTCATCATAACTAACAATGTTTTGATCACGTTTGACCAGCTCGGTAACTTCAGTAGGAAGGACATCAGTCCAAGTCATCAATCCTTGTGCATTAACGCCAATGTTGGCCAATTTGTCAGCCACAGAATTTCCCTCCCTGAAAGTGTGTTGGACTACAGTATTAATTTGTTGGCGAAGAATTTGCTTGCTTTCTTCAACAATAGTTCTGATTCTCCAGCTGTTGAGTTTGGAGGTTCTTAAGTAATTAATGATGTTAAGAGAATCTCCTTCAATAATAACTTTTCCTGGAATATCCTTTATTTACTAAAGACCTCTCCAAACAGCTTTAGCTTCAGCGGAATGATTGGAAAGGATGCCTAAAGGTTCAGAAAAGGCAAAAATGGAGTTGCCAAAATGATCACGGAGGATTCCTCCAGCTCCTGCAATGCCAGGATTACCTTTTGCAGCACCATCAAAATTGAATTTTACCCAACCCACTGGAGGAGGCTGCCATTTGATGTTGGTCCTAGATGAAGAATGATTAGTAGGCCTTGGAATATCAATGAATATATTACAAGAATTTAGGATGGCTTTCTCGAAAGGTGAGCAAGGAAAAGGATCAAAAGGAGCAACAAGGACATTCTCCTTAGCATAAAGGATAATTTTACCAACAACGATGTTGGCATCCAAAGATCTCATATCAAATATTCTTCTATTGCGTTCTAACCATATTTTCCAAAGGAAATGTTGCAGGCAAAATTTCCAAAGTCCTCTAAGCATAGGATTTTTGAAAGGATTTGGCCACTATTGGAACAAGTCGACAATGGAAGGAGGATAGGCCCAAGCGATCTGGAATTTGAGGAAAAGTTTATTCATCACCATTCTTGAGAAGGAACAAAATAAGAAAAGGTGAGAGGTAGATTCCCAATCAGAGAGGCAAAGATGACATCTGTTAGGAAGAAGAATACCCCTTTTTATAAGGTTTTCCATAGTTAAGATGCGATCTTGAATGCATAACCAGGAGAAGGAGGTAATCTTGGGGATTAAATATTTGGTCCAAACAAGCTTGAACGGGATAGGTGTTTCAAGAATGTTGAGAGAAAGCATATAAGCTGACTTGATAGTAAAATCTCCAGAATCAGTAGGTTCCCAAATAGGGCAATCAATGGGGTCACCTGAAGGGATTCTGACAGAAGAAAGTTGATCATACAAACAAGATATTTCATTATCATGATCAGGGACAACAATCCTTCTCCATATCTTGTGTCCATTATTAAGGGAAATGAAATTTACCACTAAAGGTCCAACCAACTGATTAGTGATGTTTCTCAACCTTTGAAGCATAGGATTCTGGATAAGAGGTCGGTCCCCAAGCCATTTGTCATCCCAGAATGAAATAGAATTACCATTGCCAAGTTGCCACCTTAGAACCTTATTCAAGAGGGAATGAGCCTCGCAAATAGATTTCCAGAAAGCTGACCCAGAAGAAGGGACCTCCCCATGAAGGAAGTGAGAATCCTGAAGGTATTTCCTTTTTATGATCTTGACCCAATTAACATTTTTGTTGGAAACAAGACACCAGGCTTGTTTAGCGAGAAGAGAAATATTGAGAGGAGAAATTCTTCTGAGCCCTAAGCCTCCCTGGTCTTTGGGCTTGCACACTTTATCCCAAGCAACCAGATGAAATCTGTGTTTGTTTTCAGATCCTGTCCATAGGAAGTGTTTTTGGATTTTTTCTATTTTTTGATAAACACTCACAGGAGCTTTAAATAGAGAAAGGAAATAAACAGGAATACTCTGAAGGTAAGCCATGGTAAGAGTAATTTTACCTGCTTGAGATAAAATATTGCTTCTCCAAGTAGAAAGCTTTTTTTGTAGTCTCTCAATGACATTGTCCCATAAACTATCTTTAACACTTCTAGTGAAAAGAGGTAAACCCAGATAGGATGAAGGTAGTTGAGCTATGGAACAATTGAGGATGTCAGCAATGATGTTCTATCTTCTTGGAGGAGTATTAAGAAAATAAAGTTTACTCTTCTAAAAATTTATCCTTTGGCCCGCAGCATCTTCATAAAGAAGGAGGATCCGCTTGATGATTTTTGCTTCATTGACAGAGGCAAAGGTGGACAACAGGGTGTCATCAACAAATTGTTGATGTGTGATGGGATCACATTGAGAAGTAACCTAAAGTCTAGATAAGAGACCTGTATTTTTTGCTGCTATGATTGATCTACCTAAAGCTTCTGCAACAATAATAAATAAGAGAGGAGATAAAGGGTCTCCCTGCCTTAAACCCCGACCACTTTGAAAATATCCTACAGGAGAGCCATTAATGAGGACAGAAAACCAAGAAAAATATATACATCCTTTAATTAGAGAAATCCACTCAGGATGGAAGCCAAACTTGTTCAGGATGGCAAAAAGGAAGTCCCAGTTGAGTTTGTCATATGCTTTGTTCATATCAAGTTTGAGAAGGAAAGCAACTCTTTTGTTGATTGATACTGAATGAATTGCTTCATGCACTGAAATGATGCCATCCAAGATTGATCTACCTCTGACAGAACTTCCTTGACACTGATTTATAATCAAGGGCATCACTTCCCTCATGCGAATGGTGATGGCTTTTGTTAGAATCTTGTATATGACATTGCAGAGGCTGATCGATCTAAAATCATTGAAATTACTTGCATTAGGATTTTTTGGTATGAGTGCTATAAATGTGGAATTGAAGCCCCTTGGAATGATTTTGGAATTTTGGATCTCTCTTATGGCTTTGCAAACATCCATGCTAACAAGATCCCAAAAGGCTTGAAAGAATCTTGGAGAAAAGCCATCCGGACCAGGAGCCTTGTCAGGATTCATGGAAAACAAAGCATCTTTAATTTCCTCATCAGAAAGGGTAGCAATGAGTCTGCTATTAATATTATCAGAAATAATATGAGGAATGAATTGAAGGAAGAATTCCTTAGCTACTTGGGAATTTGGTCTGTTCTCTTCCTGAAGTAATTGCATAAAATGAGTTACTCCATCATTCCTAATTTCTTTGATATCATTAATGATCTCTCCATTCTGGCCACGTGGATTTCTTTAATTCTATTGTTGCTTCGATGTCTCATGGTAGATGTATGAAATAATTTGGTGTTAGAATCTCCTTTTTTAAGCCATAAGTCATGGGACTTTTGTCTCCAGAATATTTCTTCACATTGGAGAATATTGTGATACTGGGCTAACAATTCCTTCTCTTCATTTTTCATCTCAGTAGTATAATCACCATTCTCTTGGTTTTCTTTTTCAATCAATGATAACCTCAACATTATATCCTGCTTATTGTGGAAAAGGTTTCCAAATATATCTCTATTCCATATTTTGATATTCTCTTTGATAATTTTGAGTTTCTGAGCCAAAATGAAGGAAGGTGTTCCTTGAATGTCAGTTTGCCACCATTGATTGATTCTCTCCTTGAAATCAGGATGTTGCATCCACATAGCTTCGAACCTGAAAGGGGTTTTGTAAATTTTTGGATTGTTTGTGTCTAAAATTATGGGACTGTGGTCGGAGCCAATTTTAAGGAGTGATTGAAGGTTGGCATCTCCCCAAATATCAATGGCTTCCTGAGAAAACAACACCTTGTCCAGTTTAACTTGAATTAACTAGGATCCACATCTTCT